>CM069305.1:14365000-19792500 GCA_035609425.1 Epinephelus awoara
GAGCTCAACTGTGGGCATTTCTGCTGGCAATTAAAAGTGTGAAAACAACATGATGCAGGAAAAGAGCATTAAAATAACACCGTAAAACTGTTCATATTTCAGTGAACTATTTAAAAATAAAAAATTAAAATGAGAATAAACCTTTCTCCATCCCCTCGCCCCAGGAACCATTTTATAAACAAAAATATATCCCCCTTTGTCGTGTGATTCTCAAATTCTCACTAGATACAATTAAAACTTTTGTACAGTGCTTTATCATTATATATCTTTGACAGACCTTAACGAGGGGAAGAAATTTTTAAGCCATAAATGTCTCTCCTATTGCAACGATATAGCTACGTCAAAAAAGTGAATGGTCCAGTTATTCAATGATTAAAATAAAAAATAAAGGGGGAAAACAACACATACAGGAGGAGACGGTCAGTGGTGGGGAAGCGAGCGCCGGCTCTCTGGACCCGCTTTTGTCCCAGGAGCACCTTAACCTTACCGCCGTGTGTTGTTGTGTGGAGCTGGGAGGTGAAAGGCTCGGGGTCTACTACTTGGTGTTGAGCTCGTTCTCCAGCTCCATGAGTTTGCGTGAAGCCTTGACCTTGTTGGAAACCTCCTTCCCCTGAGAGAAGAGACGCTGACGCTCCTTGAAGGTCAGACTCTCCGGAGCGCCGCTGGGGATCGAGTTCTCCTGCTCCTGACTGCAACACACACAAAAAGCAATGTTTGGAATGACACAACACACAATTTACTCAAGTAATGTACAAATGTCAATGCCGATTTTCACTTCTACTTATTCTTTTTCAAACATACAAAGAGCGTATTCAATGATGCTATAAATGAAATGCTTTGTGCTTGTAAGCCTCTGAGAACCACTCAAGTTTCTCTGACAGTTTACATCCATGTTGGTGAAAACGTGAAGCTTCACACACATCTTCCCCCCCCGCAGCACAGATCTATACAATCAGCACAGTCTGAAGTTGGACATCCAAACTTAGTGTCATCAATTCAGTATCTGACCAAATGTCTCTCCTTCTGTTCCTGAGGTGACACATTTAATAACGACCAGAAAAGTGTTTTTGCAGAACATTATGATGTCACAATGAAGTTGACCTTTGACCTTCTGGATATAAAATGTCAGCACTTCATTATTTTATCCTATTGGACATTTGTGTGACATTTTGTCTTGATTATGAATTCTTGAGTTATGGCTAAAAACAAGTTGTTGGTTTTTGTTTTAAAGTGATCTTGACCTTTGACCTTCGTTCAAACAAATTCTAATCAGTTCACTGTTAAGTCCAAGTGGACGTTGGTGCCAAATTTGAGGCAACCCTTTCAAGGCCCTCTGGAGATACCGCGTTCATAAGAATGAGATAAATGCAAGATAACAGCAACCATCAAATTCTGATCAGTTAATTGTTGAGTTCAAGTGGATGTTTGTGCCAAATAAAAGAAATTTCCCTTAAGGTGTCCTTGTGATATTGCGTTTTCAGGTGGAAACAGACAGACAGACTTAGCCACGGTAGCACAGATGCATAATAAACCGGCACCTTAATATTTAATACAACAAAGAAGTTCCTTCAGATTCCCGTCACCATCACGCGTAAGAGGAGTCTTCCTGCTATAAATGTTTTTGCTGCTGTGAGCATCCAACGCAAGAGAAGTTTAAGACTCTTCTTATTGATATTGTTCAACTGCTAAAGATGTTGATCATCTTGTGTCATAATAAATTAGTCTTTCACATAAGACACAAGGGAACAGAAAGAGAAAAAGAGTCTCACCTCTTCGTCCATTTGTCCCGCGGGTCGTTGTAGACTTCTCCTGACCCTACAACTCCTGCTGAGTTTCCAGTGTACGTGTTAAATCCTGTGCCGGGTTCAGGAGTCACACAGCAGACAGACAGAGCAGTGAGACAAGAGTCAGCATCGTTCATATTTCAATTTCTGTTGTCTGAAAACATCTGAGGCAGAAGCTGCTGGCTGCTGTCAAGGTCTCTGGCTCCCCTCTGCTATCACTCCCATCATTACGGACATCTGTGGTTTTTAATCACAGAATCCTTATGAAATGACAAATTATTTTCCCATGACAGTATCTATTATTGACCAGAGACCCTGGTCGCCAGCAGCCAGCAGCTTCTCCAGTTAACATCACTTCATTTCCCACAGACCAGCCTGAGCAGAAGGAAGGAAGAGAGGGAAGGTTCTGGAAGCATTAGGGCAGAAACCATCAGATCTCATTAAAGTAGAGCAGCGAGCCGAGAAAAGAGAAAGAGCGTTAAAAAGCTGTTAAAGGGCCATTCCAAAGCAGCGAAAATGGTCTGTGGAAGTGTCGCTGGGATCTGAGGCCGAGGTCACCATCAAGCATCTGCTTTATTTCTGACACTTTTACCTTTTGTCATTTAGATCCAATGCTGAACTTATAAAACAATGATCACAGTTACAGCAGGATTTATAAAATATATGGAATATCCAGATAGTTTCAATCCAAATCAAGCCATGACCAAAAGAAAAAAGCCCCTGTAAATGAATACATGCTATCCTGGGCTCCATTAAAGCTGGTGCATCTAACATGAGGAAGGTGACCGCGACCTTTGACCTCCAAAGGAGATGTTAATCAGTTGGCTCATGTGTCCCTGTGTCTTTTCCAAACAAATCCAGCAGCGTCCAGCCTGAAGTGAGACGCAGGTCTGGTCTGCCTGAGTGGTTCCCAACAATGTGACCCAGGAGTCTGCAGAGGTTTATTTCCAAACAAATATTACAGCAGGAAAGACGAACCATCAGTTCCCTCCTGCTGATTCAAGAATATTCTATGTTCTCTCTCCTGTTGTCAACAAATCCCATGAAAAGACCCAAACCTACAGTGAACTGATCCTGTGACCAATAATAAAAGTGTGCAACAAGAGAACTGGACTTCAAAGACGGGGCTCTATTAAGTCCTTTGAAAGTTTCTCACTGAATGCATTTGCAAAAATAACCACATTAAGGCTTCTGTGTTTTTGGGTCATAACGTTGGCGATTAAACCGTTACAGAAAAATTTCCAATGTCGGAATAAAATCATGGGAACACTCCCATGATCTTGATTGTTTGGTGTTAACGTGGTCAGGAAACTCAGTCTGAACTGTCTGAAGTCCGTCTTTTTTGTCTTGATGTTACCGCCAAATCTAACAGGTCTAATATTACCGCAATTTTTTGACTTGCCTCATGCAAATGGTGAGATTCAGTGACATGAACATTGTCAACAACAGCTGTTTTTCTATATCAGTGGTTTCCAACTGGTCCAGATTTCTCATAGTTTCTATCGTCATTAGTTCACGATCCACACAGTTTAACACATTCAGCATCATACATGTGTTTGGCCATGTCATGGAGCTAGTTTGCTCTCTGTCAAGCAGCTGTCCATTAGTCACTCACTCTACAGCAGGAAATAGCACTTCAAAATAAAATTTATGTACTTAAATTCATTATACTTCAGAATAAAATGTGTTTTTCTTATAAACTAGACCAGCGAGCCACCAGCTGGGAACCACTGTTGTAGTGTATGGTAGGCATAAAGCAGCTCCATAGAGTCCTCCTCTAGCTGAACAGGTCTTGAACACCAGAGATTTCTTTTTGGCTCCCCAATAATTTGTACTGACTGGACTCTTTTTGGACTTTTCAAATAATATAAGAGTAAATCAGTCCATTTCTAATCCAAGAAATTAATTTGGGTCTTTGTAAGATTCAGTTGCTCCTTCTGCTATTATTGTATGTGAAATAAAGTTTGTTAAAGTTGAATGTTTGGGACAGTGTGAGTGACCTGATCCTGTAATAATGAGTGTGGGAACTTTACCAACACATCCCCCCCTAGAGCACTGAATGTGTGTTAATCCGCAGCTGAAAATAGTCCCCCAAAAAACAACTACTGACTCTTGTTTGAGTAACGACTGCTGACAGCTATGGTGCCCAGCTGTTAAAGAAAATTGTGAGCCGTTTTTAAAGATAAACATCTTGACTTTGAACAAATGGGACACAGATAATATCTGGAAGTCTGATGGTACTGAGGGATGGACTGCCCAGTTCTTGGTTTTGGTCTTTTCATGGGATTACCTGACAGCCTTCCACTTGCTGATGCGTCTTACCGGTGAACAGGAACAAATCAGTTGTGCTTAAATTGAGAGAATAAAGCCCTGCAGACCCTTCATGGCACAATATCTCACACCGCAGGTTGAGAGGAATCACTGGATCCGATCAGTAACGTGGCGTTCTTCACTCTTGTTGTGCTAATTACTGAAGACAGTGGTTAAATCCTTCCAGCTGACTGCAGGAAGAACCCAGGAGTTAAGACAGTTAAAATTATCTTAACTCTACTTGGTTGTGTCTCAGCAAACACAACTTGGGAGTCCAAATGCATGTTGCTCTTGTGTTTGAGATGAAATGGAGGGGGCTGTTGGTACAGTTCAGATGCAGACACAGTGACAGGGTGTGAACCCAGATGGATTCATCCAGCTGGCAGCTCCTAAGCCCTTTTTTCTTCGAGTTTTACAGCACAAAATCAGAGAGGGAGATCTGAAGTGTAGTTTGGGACGGGATCAAGCTGAGTCCCACTTCAGCCTCTAACCACACAAACACAAACTGGCAGAGAACAAAGTAACCGCAGAGAAACAAGCCTTGTTCAAGGCCAGTAACATTCCTCTGTGGAGCCGAAAGAGATGGAAAATTATACTTCTGGCAATGCGACTGAAAAATCTCCAGAATCACAAAAAAAGTAATCCGCTGGCTTTTCACGGATTCTCAAAGGTTGTGAATGTTTTTCTTCGACTTTGCTTCAGTTATCTCGGAGGCCAGCGGAGTCTAAAAAAAACCTCATTGTTTTTTGTTTTTCTGCACCAACACGCAGTTTTTGTTAGAACATCCGTCTCTGGGGACGATTTGAATTCTCTTTGTAGCCTTCTCCAGTTCGTGCACCTTCTGAGTCAAACAGGCCTCAGTGGGGTTTATGTTTTATTGTGGTTTTATTCTGATTATAAAAATATCTGCGTTCCAACAGGAGGCCGCATTTTTATCCAAGTCAGAGCTTCTGGAGCTGCCAGCCGATCAAATCGCTCATTCAAACACATTCTGGAGATTCATATGTCAGGGAAGCCAGAGACTCAGGTGCCGAGTGGTCACCTGAATCTGCTGCAATGCCCTGTGGGAGTTGTAGTCAGGTTTAGTAAAGCTGTAGCATTAGACAGCAGAGACACAGACTGACGAAATGAGGGACAAGCCGGATCAGCTGACAGAGCCGAAACAGGCAGACGACAAGCACAACCAGGGAGTCAGATTATATTGGGAGGGCAGATTAAAAGACAGACCAACAGAGACGAGCAAAGTGGGGAAAAGGAAGCAAACAAAGGATAAATAAAGACAGCAGCCTGGTGGAAGCTACGCACAGGACAGGCAGTAAAAAGCAATAGACATCAAGCCGGTTACTGGGGTGAGCCGCTGGCAGCCAGAGTGCAGTGTGTTGTATTGATGATGCATGTGTGTGGTGTGACGGGGGGTGAGACATGCAGATTTTATTTCTGAGGGAGGTGGTGGGGTGGGGTGGGGTAGGGTAGGTAGTGGGACATTAGTGGGATGTCTTCCTGATTGGAGTGAAATTGCAACAGTGGTCCATGAGGTCCTGGATGTGTTAGTGCTCAATAAGCAGCGAGGGTGGAGGTTTATTCTGAAGGTGCAGGCAGCTGTTTCCTGGACCTCAGGCAGTGATGACATTCAGACTGTGCTGCATTCAACGCTCTGTTTGTCTGTGGACGTTCATATAGCTTCACTAAGTCATGTCTGCTTGTGACCATGTGTCACTCAGGCTCTGTATTGTCTGACATTTTTGTCTTCTAGTGGTTATTTTTTTTCGCACATTACTTTGATAATAGGACTTGAGGTTTTTGTTCAGGCTGCTGATCTTGTGTCAGTGGGTCTTCAGGTTATGGAACTAATTGGCCATACGTCTGGATGGCAGGCAGGTACAAGGAATCAATGCAGTCCTCCATTTTGCTGACAGATTACAATGGTTCTGCTAAAAACTGGTAGAAATGAGGGCTGGCTCGTTAATAACACCAAGGTTCTAGTTCTAATTCTTATTTGGTGGAAAAGGGGTGTGAGTGAGACCAGTGGCTCCCAGATTCAGTGGGTTTATTTGTTTAAAACAAAACACTCTTGTCTGCTTACTGGTTACATTTGATGTCTATCTCCAAAGATTTATCTTGGGATCCTTTGTGGTGGTCATGGCCCCTTGGTTATTAACTAATTAGTTAGAAGAGCCCAATGTTTTTGGCACATACCTAACATACAAAAAATATAACAAGATGCACAGAAAGTGCGTCTGAGGTGAAATCAGAGGGATTTACTGCGAGAAAAAAATTCCAGACAGCTGCCAGCTGACTGTAGCGTGACCCCTCTACAGTTTGATATAACTTTCCAACAATGAGCTCTTTTGAAGAAAAGCAACGATTCATATCTTGACAAAATATTTGACCTGGATAAACCAAGAAAAACAGCTGTTTAATATCTAAGCTATGTTTAGAAAGGCTGCTTGATACATACGTTTTTTTCTAGAAGGAACTATGGCACGAGCATGACCTTTATATTCTTGCTGTATTGGAAAACTGCCACTATGAGGCGCTGTGGTTTGAGCAGACAGAGATATACAGAAGCTTAGTTTGATCCAGATTGATGACATGAAGATTTAGACTTTTCTTTTTCCAACAGCCACAGACAAAGAAGAGGCCTTTCACTCAACACACTGCTGCTGTGTGCGTTTTGGCATGTTTATGAAATGATTTAATCGGGTGATTGATGGGTTGTGTGAAGCCAATGGTGTGTCTCCTTCCCTTTAAAGCCAACACCGCTAAGCAGAGCCACGGGGCAGGAAGGGGGCGGGCGGGCAGACTGACGGCTGGCCTCGCCCCCTCGGTCCCAAGCAGCAACAAACCAGACACAAAGGAGGCGGCGAACGACAACACCAACAGTACTATGATTGGCTCTGATGGGTCTCAATCTGCAGCAAAAAGTGGTGGCGTGATTATCGATTGCTTTTTCTGTTCACAAGTGCTGATCGAGTGGGGAGGGGGAGTTTGATTGGAGGAAGATGTGGAGGGGAAAAAAATTACTGGAGGAGGTGTTGAAACAAACCAACATAAAAAAAATACAATCTGATTTGCTCGAAGAGAGGGAGGGAAATTTCCACATATATAAAATAACGAACATAAAGTGATGAACGTAGGGACTGATTGACAACAAAAAAATTTGGACAAACATGTAAAGGAAGGAAAAAGTAGACGGTGGAAGTGAAAAGGCAGAACACCTCTCTACTGAAGGTCAAAATAAAGACAAAGTAGCTCTAAACTATGAAGGAGTGGGTAGTAAATGAAGAGATGAGTGAATGAGAGGGAGGTATGGGAGCTGTGGAGGGCGCTGTGGCGAGCCTGACTCCTCTCTCCGCTCTCTGGGTCTACCTTTAAAGCCTCCTGGGGGGATGGAGCTGGGTTTGGCAGGAAGGGGGGGACCTGTACTGTTGGAGTTGTTGACTGGCGGCTGGAACGAGCTAGACAGGAAGATGCCGTCAGAAAGAGGGCGGGGCTTGCGCGCAGTGGGCGGCGGCTGAGGCCTGCTGTGATTGGGTGAGGCGGAGGCCGGGAGGTCGCCGTACGACTTCCTGGTCGCCGACAGCTTCACCTGACCTGATTGATTGCCGCCGCCGCCACTCCCTGCTTTGGTGGCTTCCTCCTCGTCCTCCTCATCGCCCGCGTAGGAGACAAACTTGGCGGTGTAGAGCGTGTCGGGGGAGGCGACCTGGGTTTTGAGGTAGGAGGTGTTTCTCTGTGGGGGGGGCGGGGGGGTGTTAGTAGGGTTGTGGGGGGCGGGGGGTTGGTAATCCCGGGGCAGCGGGGGCCGATACAGACCGGCCGGCTCGTCAGGCGTCAGCAGCTTTCTCTCGGCCTCCTCGTGCTGCCGGCGCCGCTCGGCCTCCAGGCGATTGTAGTACTCCTCCTCCTGTCTCCTCTAAGGGAGGGACAACCTGTTAGTAAGCTCCACTCTCATTGGCTCTCACCTCAGCAATGGTCACTGTCTAGCTAACCAACTACAAATACAGACAGCTGGGGAGATATTCACCTCGACAGACAGCTCCACCACCACAGGTAAAACCACATCTGTCTACCACTACTACTACTTCTAGGCCTGATTCACCTGCTCGAGCTGAGCTGCCTAACAATCTATAAAGATCTAGTAAAGGACAAAGACCAAGTCCACCATGTCTACAGACATACCGGTCCTAGATCAGGGGCCTCATTTATAAAATGGCCTAATGACTAAATTCCATCTGAAGCTGTGATTTGAAGCTCCTCTATGTTTGATTTAGTGGCATCTAGTGGTGAGACAGCAGACTGCAACCAACTGAACCCTCTATTGTGTGCCAAGTGTGTAGGGGAATTACGATGGCCGTCGCAAAAAACTTGTAAGGCCCTATCTAGAGCCAGTGTTTGGTTTGTCTGTTCTGGGCTACTGTAGAAACAACATGGCAGAGTCTTTGGAAGAGGACCCGCTCCCTATGTAGATATTAAATGCCCATTTTTAGATGATAACAGTACAAGCTAAGATGCTGTTAATTAGTGAGTACTCATTTGAAGACATTAGGACTTCACTGTCATCTTGTCAATTGGGACTTTGTCATTGTTGACAATGTTTCTTTTTTCATACTTATCTAGTCCTACTGATCCCAAGTAGCTAGAAGAAATTGAAAATGCATACCAAACAAAAGTTGGCATCTCAGGAGGATACTGGAAGATCGGAGGGGCTGCATTATTTTACTAAAAGTTTAATCTATTGATTACATATTCAAATCAACTTCGTTTGGTCTCTGAAATGTCTAAAAACCATACCATAAACACAGCTATTTCAGCCTCCTAAAACTACTTTATATCACCAAGAATTAACTTTTATAAATGTTGCCCCTGAGCTGGACCTGACCTTACTGGTTTGCCACAGATACAAACTGGTACTCCTACAGACTGGCCCTATCCTGTTGAACACCAAAGACGACATCCAGAACGAGTCGAGAACTTGTTCCTTCTACCCCTGATAGAGTCTAATATGTTGTATTTTAACAAGAGTCAACCAAACCAAACCTGCTGTGACTGGTTTAACAACTCCTCAAAGCTGGCATGTCACTGGGAGACGTCCCTGTCCTAACTGGTCCACACTACCTAAAAACTTTATCTGACACTTGGCAAATGTTTCTGGACGTACAGCTCACCAGCTTCCTGGACCACCCTGTCTACCACCATCTCCCCTTTCCCTCAACACTGTGGGAGTGTATGCATGTGTGCACAAACTATGTGTCCATATGTGCCTCAGGTCCTCTGTGTATCCTCAGTTTATACAATATGGGTTTGTGGGTAGTTTTTTGATTTGAGCCCACCCTGTCTCCACTGGCCTGTGATGTTACACATGAATCTACGCTGGAGGAATGTGTTTAGATTTCTGGGTTTGGAGCTCAACCAGCTGCTCCGGGTCACATGTGCTCAATGTCGATGCCTCTGATGTCAGATTATCTTCACGATTTTGATTTTTTTTTTTTTTGGTCCGTTTCATGTAGACGAGATCCTATATTTCCTCAAAAACATAACCTCTAGTGCTGTGGATGTATCCGAGCTGCTTTTGATGGTTGACTCAGCCCAGTTGGAATCTGAAGAAACTGGGAGGGATTAGTGGGTGTGTGGGTTTGAATGAGTGGGTGGCTGGGTTTCTGAATATGTACAGTATGGATGGCTGAGGGTGGGAATGAGGCACATGGGTGGGTGCAGATTTCTGTGTGTGTATGTGTGTGTGTGTGTGTGTGTGTATGAACTGAATATGAAGCATGTGGTCTTTGGGGAAAAGTGGGAGGGTGGGCGGCATTCCCTAAACATAGTTTCTGAGGCGATGCTGGATGGAAATGGTGACAAAAAAAATCAAATTAAAAACTCAACGAAATCATAACAGCTTCCCCCAAAAAACTGAAACAACTGAACTTCCTGACACACACCGACAACGACGACAACAAGATGGGAGTCCCATGCTTGAGGTGGGTGGGAGCACATAACATGACACAGCAACACGTCACATAGGGTGGGGGGAGGGTGCACAAGATGAGGACATGCAATTGGACATCTTAACAATAAACAAACAGTCAGAATAACAGTCATAACATCTTAAAAATAATATCTCCTTAAAGATACAGATACAGCAGTCTTAAACGAGTAACCTCACTTTACTAAAGTTTAATCCTCTTTTGATACTTTTCACCACTACTTTTCTAATTTTATAAACTCAGCAGGTCATTAAAGCAGAGCAAATGAGCAATATTATCATATGAATTTTTACAAATGTTATTGAGGTTTTTAAAATAACCAGTGGCGTGATCGGTCGTCTACAGTTCACAGGACAAATGCACCAGAATAATGACATCATGGTGAGGTCAGTGGACGTGACACAATGATAAAATACACTGGATATGTTTGATTGACACATACGACAGAGATGGACGGGTGGACATCAGATCAGACTACTGGTCATTAAAATCCTCAATCAAACAAAATAATGCCAAATTTAGAATATTTCTACTTTTCAACACATATCACAGGAACATATAGGCTCGTCAAGCTAGCAGACTACATGAACAAACAGAAATCGAGTCATTACAGCAAACAGTATAAACTATATCTAGTGACTGTTAAGTTTTACGATCCCTTTGCTTGTTGCAAACTTTGCTGTTGTAGATTTTGTTTAAGATGAATGTTTTTAATTCTGCACTCGATGACCCACAACGGCAAACAAAAAGACACGAATCAAAAACTTAAATCTGTCTTTGTTGGAAGCAAATTAAATTTCGTTGTGCAAGATATTGTGTGCAGAAATAATGGCCAAAAAAGTAAATTTAATCCATCTTAAAAGGTATTTTTCACACAATAAAGCTTGGACCAGTTGAGGGAGTATTACTATTTTCTTAAGTTGCTGTTCACTCTGAGGTTGGACTATATTTTAATGCTATAACTGCCCTTTTTGAGTTCATATGAGCAAGTAAACGTCCTGTGCCTCTGATAAAAAGGAGCTAATGACGTACTTTAGGATTTAATACAAATGTGCAATGTTTACACATGGCTTCTTCACATTGTTTTCATGACGTTGAAGCAATCTGTCAATATTTTTTGCCTCAGTTTATTTGAATGCATGAAAATGCCCCTTTCTTTACAGAATAATTTGACATTTTTGGATTTTTCACTTCCTTGCCAAGAGTCAAATGATAAGATGGATGCAGCACTCATGTCACTATTGTAAATTTGAAGCTAGGTTAGCTTAGCACAAAAACTAGAAGTAGGGGAAAACAGCTAGCTTGTCTCTGCCCGACAGCAACAAAATCCGCTTCTGAGCTTCTCTAAAGCTCACTCACACTTTAGATTTAGTTTGTCTCATCCTTACAAAGATCAAGGTGTAAAAACTACAAGTTGTGGTTTTCTGAGAGGTTATTTGCCAGACTGTTTCTTTAAAGTAAATGTGTGTATTTCCCAAAATATAACAACATTTCATTTTAACTAACTTTCCTGGCTATTTTATGATAGTTATCTTAAGTTATCTTAATCTCAAATTTAATAGATTTAATGAAGAGTTGTATTGTACTGTTTCATAATGGTCTACATAATATTTTAGGGGCTTTTCAGCCCTGATATATTTCTTCCCTGTTATTTCTTAGGATAAATGGCTCCGGTATTACAAACAAACTTCCTAAACATCCTACAGTCATTAATTAAGCTCCTAAATAAACTCCTATAGTGTCACAGACAGACAAACCGACCTTCTCCTCAGCCTCTCGTTTGGCCTCCTCCCTCCACCTCCTCTCCTCCTCCTGCTTTGCTCGCTCCTCAGCCTCCCGCTTACGAATTTCCTCCAGCTGCTGCTTACGCCGTCGCTCCTCGTCCTGCAACTGATAACACACGCACACACAGATATCACACACACACGCAGCAACATGCCATAGGGGACACATGCAAACAAGGAAGGATTAGTAAAACATGAATTGTGTATCATTCATACACAAACTCATCCAGTGACTCTGTTTGACTGCTTGAACACTAATGTACACTGACATGTTGTGTGTAACGTGAGGTAGGTTTGATTCGTCTCACAGGACTGCTCCAGAGGAGAGGAGCAGTGTGCACTGCAAACACACAGCACAGGCAGACTCACACACTGCTGAACATGCAGATAGAAACAACAACATGCAGCAACAACAACAACAACAACAGGGCAAAAACAAAAGACAGCCCCTCTTTCAGCGACTTAAGGTGCGTTTGATTTTCTTTTATTATGAGCATATAAAAACATTAAAAGGTCCCGCTGAGCAGGAGAGGAAGAATAAATCAAGCGGACCTGAAGTAACTGCAAGCTTAGCGGGCTGCTGCAGAAATATTCTGATCCCAACACAAACCCAGTGGAATACGCTGACACACAAGACAAACAGACCCTTTCTCTGGGCTGGATGGTGGTTAAAGGGTCAGTTCAACAAAATTACAAAACATATTTTGCCATTTACCTCTTGAGGTATCTATCTAGGATATATCATATATCATAATAACAGTATATATTGATTTTATGTATGAAATTTTAAGCTATTTTTCGTATATATATTTAATCTCTAATCACTTGCTTTTGCCTTTTTAACTCTTTGATTTTTTTTTTTAAATATTTTAATTTATTTTTCATATTTATTTATTCTATATTTTTGGAATGTATTATAACCTTTTTAAACTTTTTTGCTTTTAATTTATAGATTATCTTACCTTTTCCATATTTTTTTTAACTTCTTGTTAGTTTTTTATTCTTATTTGTAATCTTTTTTATTACCAATTTATTTTATTAAATGTATTTAATTATTTTAATTCATTAAAAAATTTGTTTCATTTAACGTATTTTTCAATTTATTATCATTATCAGTTTAACCATTATTATTATTATTATTATTATAAATATATAATAATTATTGTAATTTTTTTTTTAAAGAAGAGCTGACTGTGTGAATTAGAAGCACCCTAAAGGATGTCAACCAATTAAATACAGAGGGAAATAGTAGGGCCTGTTCCTCTTCTTGTTTTGTTTGAGATATTTTCCTGAAGTGTAATTTTTTCCATTCACCTCTGCTGTATTGTGTTATGGACAGAAATCTCAGAGATGGAAATAAAACAAAGTTCGTCTGATGGATAGAGAACACAAGAGCTAAGTAAGAAAACGTGTTTTTGTTTTGGTTGAACAGACCCTTTAAAGACAGAACATAAAGAGGCTCAGCTGGTCACACACAGATGGATGGACGGATGGATGGATGTATTCATGGACACCACAACATCATGACGTGGCCCTGCACAGGCAGCGCCGGGGGCTCACAGGACTATCATGCATGGATCTCCACCTGGACGCCCCCTGTGATGCATTCAGCCATGCAGGCGCCACCTCCATATGCACTCAAAACATCACTGCTGACAAGAACCACAACAACCGCAGCTCTGCTACTCTACAAGCATGTAAAGGTTTGGTTTTAGGATTTGGAAACCCCAGTGTTTCATCACTGGTCAGCAGCAGCTTCACTCGCCGTCCCCTCCAGCAGTTGTTTTGAGTGGACAAAGAGATGGACAGCATCCTACAGCCAAACAACATCAAGCGTCCCAGGACGGCCTCTCCATGACCGGCTTCTCTTTAGCTAATCATGGCACAAGCCCTGCCTCTGACCCCACACCCCACCCCCAAAATGACACGACGACAGTAGTCCAGATGGGCGGGGAGAGACAGATAGGAAACACGGGCAGGTGGGCAGCCCAGACAGAAAACAGGAAGTGATGTAAGGGGCAGGGAGAGGATACTCGTCATTAACAGGAAGAACATACCAAGTCTAGAACAGAGATAGCTGGGACAGCATTCTGCTGCTGAAGAAGAAGAAGACAATAGAGTGTGAGAGAGAGGGGGGCAGAGAGGGAGGGAAGGAGGGAGGAGAGGAAAATACCCAAATACTGAAAAGGAAGGTGTGGAGGAGATATCAATTAAACTACATTAGAGAAAAAGGAGAAGGGGGAGTAAGGAGGAGGAAACTGAGGAGTCAAATAGAAATAAAAGAAGGGAGGGGGAGGACATACAGTAAAGTGAAAACATTTCTTTTCTCCACTGTGCTGATTAGTGGCTGTTCAAGAGCTCCTTACACCACCACATCACTGCACCACCTACCTAACTACTTCTTCGAATATAACTCACATCATTATTTATAGATTATATTCCACATTTTAGCTTCTTACGTTCCTTAGTTTTCTCTGTTTTCGCTGCTGGTAACTAATTGCCTCTCGTGAAATTAATAAAATAGTTTTTAACTAATTTACGTAGATAAATTTGGAATAAATAAGTAGTGATTTTGAATACTAAAAAGGGTAAGAAAAAATAAAAATAAAAAATACTAATCCAATATTTGCAACACATATATTCATTAGTTTAGCCAATTCATTTTTTATTTCTTTAAATTACATCAAGTAACTCGCTCCACTACTTCGACATTTAATTTTCCTGAGGTTTCTACATTTTGTTTTCCAAAAAAAGCTCCAATTCTGGTACCTTACTGCTGCTCATCAATTTCTCTTGTAATAAATGTTTTTGTCTTTTTATTATAACGAAGGGTCGTAGCCGGAGTAACCTGCTGATGGGTCTTGGAGCAAAATTTGGGCCCCTTTTTACCCTCTTTTCTGTCAGTTTATATACGGATTTAACTAAAGGAAATTTATTTAGAAAAAGGGCCATCTGAGCACAATATACACTAAAATAATTAGGCTTCAAATTTGTATGACAAACTAAAAACCAAGGACTCTGTCAAGGACTGTATGCTGTCCAAATGTTGAAGCCCTCTGGATAAAGTTGTGCTTTTGGGCCAAATACTATAAACAAACTTGACCTTCTCCTCTACACTGTCATTGCTGAGTGTCCACTTACAGCCAGAACGAGTTTTATAGCAGCAGCACACGAAATCCAGAAGACTTAGTTTTAAAGTACGTCATTACAGGGAAAAACAAAAAACAAAACAAGATACCAAACCAACCACATGAACACATCCTCACAGATTCAACACCTTCCAGCCAACATAGCTAACGCATTCACCAGCACCCGCCCACATTCACTGCAGCCTCATACACAGACAAGTTAAGAAAATAATGCTGCACAATGGCTGGTTTAGTGCTAGAAATGATACTGATGATAACTAAAGTATAATCAGCCGGTGTTAAAGCTCAATGTCTTCGGCTTTTCCACATTAGTTCCTGTTTAAATCAAGCTGGGCTTTAATCATTATCCACTTTTACCTCTGCATTATTAAATAATAAAGTAATCAATATCCATTTAGGGTGCAGAGAACCTTGTTGAAATGGGACCAATGACACTTTGGTCATGGCCCATTTCTGCTTTACAACACGGCTCTATATGCTGCATTTGCATTATATGGAAAAAGAAGCCAGACACAAGGAAGTTAAGTTCACTACAGACTAGTCATTGTATCTTTGCACAGCAGGACGCAGCTGTTTTCTGCCATATATCACGACTCACAGCCTTCACTTGTCAAACAGTTATATCCATATGATGTGAATGCAGCATCGACAACATCCTCGCCTGCCTGCCCGCCCGGAACCCCCCCCCCCATCCACCCCTTCAGCCAATCAGGTTTAAGCAGCTCAGCATGGCAAAGCGATGACAGAAGCATGTTGCAGATGCACATTGCAGGACATTCATAGTGGGCGCCACAGAGGAATCCATTTCCCCTTCTAGCATTTGAAAGCAGGCTTTGTTTCCCACCCCCATCAGCCTGACTTCCTGTGGCTCGCCCTTCCTTGTGTGCTGAACTACAGATTTGTTTCTAAACTTGAAATCAGAATATTTTACTTCTGTCAAAACAGCCTTTGTACATGGTACTACTTCCTGTCTTTGCCTTTTTTCCACGTCTACTTCAGCCCTTCCTGTTAACGTTTAATTTACTCTCATCCCTCTCTGGTTTACTTGTCATTTACGTTGTTGCATGTTTGGTCTCTAGGCTTCATCTCTCCTCTCCTTCATTAAACACTTTCTTTTATCTCTCTCTTTCTTCAACCCTGTCTTCCAGTCTCTCTATTCATTTCCCATCCCACCATTACCGCCCCCGTCTCACCCTGGCTCTCTTCTCGGCCTCCAGCCTCTGCATGATCAGCATAGTGTCCACGTCCTCATCATCCTCCTCCTCCTCGTCCTCATCGCTATGCTTGGACTCCTGCAGTCGTTTCTGGAACTGCCACTCCAGCATGAGCTTCCTAAGACGGTCGCTTTCCTCTGCCGTTCGCTCTGGCTTCGCCTGTAAAATAAAATAGGCTCAGAGCTGGATCTGGTTGCATCAGCTATTTGAGAATTAATCATTAAGATTGTCCTCCCTCTGAATGGAGCTTAGGTCGTGCCTACCTGGAGCTCCTGGATCTCTTTGTCCAGCAGGTCGACGATGTGAAGCTGCTGCTGTTTCTCAGCCTTCTCGCGGGCGTCTCGCTTCCAGGGGTCTGGAGACAGGCTGTCGCTGGACGTTAGTTCCTCCTTACTGATGGTGATGTACTGCAGGTCTCGCCTCTCGATGGTCCGTGGCTGCTGCTGCGGTAACAGCTCCCTGATCACCGTGTCCATGCCTACACCACAATTTATTTATTGTTTTCAAATATATTTTTAGTCTGCATGCACAAACAGTCTAAAAGCCTGATTTCTGAGACGAAACAGAGGGACAGTCTTACCAGCAGGGTGGGAGGCACTGGCAGGCGGAGGAACAGCTGACCGCGGCAGGCTGGCCAGCTTCTCTGGTCTGGATGGGGGGGGCTGGGGCTGAGGCTGTGGCGGGAGGTAGGGCTGGGGCGGGGCAACGGAGGGCAGAGGGGGCTGGTGGTGAGGAGGAGGCATGGATCCTCCGTTGTTGTGAGGTTGGACGGGCATAACGGGGTTGGCCCGGATCTGACCCAGCTTCCTCTCCTGCTCTCTCCTCTTCCTCTCCCTGGGAAAGCATCATCATTATTGTTAGTAATTATTATGACAGTCCCGTTTATTTGTATATTCTTTGTATGTATGTATGTATGTATGTGTGTGCGCGTGTGTGTGTGTGTGTGTGTGTGTGTGTGTGTGTGTGTGTGTGTGTGTGTGTGTGTGTGTGTGTATGCATGTTTGTTTGTAATGTGCTTGCTGGCTCTAAAATCATATCTCTGTTTAACATCTTTCTTCCACTTTATGCTTTTTGTAAACATCCTCCTACATTTAAATTAAATGTTTCTTTGTGTGTAACATAAAACATTTTTGATAAATCTAATAAATCATCACTATAAAAATTGACAAAAGAAAACCCACCTTTCTTCCTCCAGCCGAGCTTTCTCCTTCTCATACCAGCGCTGCTGCTCCTCACGTTTCTTGCGGTCCGCAGCCTGCTGGGCTGTTACCGGAGCAACAGCAGCGGGAGGTGGCGGGAGCGGTAGCTCAGGTTGTGGGTCGTAGGGGTCGTAGGCGTCAGGGTAAGGGGCAGGCGGTGGGGGTGGAGGAGGGGGCAGGTCAGAGCGGGATGGCGTCTGGGCTGAATGTGGCGGCGCAGCGTGAGGGGCGTTTGGTGTCTTCCATCGGCCCGGCCCCGTCTTCTGGTTCTGGGTCTTGTTGGAGGAGGAGGAGGAGGCGGAGAAGTTGAGGTGCTCCTGGCTGGATGTGGATGACTCCAACGAGGAGGACACCTGCGGCTGTGGGGCCCAGTGGTCTGGACCAACTACACCTACACACAGAAACACAGTCAGTGGTCAACAACTCTGTTTGTTGTGTGTCATTTGTGACCTCGGCACTCCATACATAAATCTGTGATTTAGTCACAGCTCGTTTCTTATGTAAACTTGAGGAGAACAGTCATAACTTCATCAAATGTAATTAAAGGTATTTTTTTCAATAGCACATAAGTCTGGGAGCAACATTTAAATCCAATATTTATTCAGTCTGCCCTGTGGATTAAACATATATTCAAGCAAAGAATAAGATGTCTGAAAACATTAGATTTAAACGTTACTATGGCACCACACAAATCTTTCTGTGCCGTGATTTTTCATGAGATCACAAAAGATGGAACCTGCTGCTGGAAAACAGCCAAAAAATGCTACAGTATGTGACCAAATCATAGAGTAACATACAGAGTGCTGTGGTCACAAATGGGGTTAGGGTCCATGACGAAGGAAGACCACAAAATATTTTCCCATTAGAGCTGGAGGGTTGGTGATTTTTTTCTCAGCCGGCCTAACCAGTCTGACCTCAGGGTTTCAATGTAGCATTTTATTTTAAGTAGATACTAGATACTGACAGAGAGGTAAAACTTTTAATGAGCCGTCAATCTGAAATAATGAAGTTCAATTGACCACAACTCTGGGACAAAATGAACTGAGCACAAGTGACTGACAGCCTGCAAGAATTCTCGTTTTACAGTTTAAGGACTCAATGTCACAATTTGTTGATTTGTTTTTCTGAAGGAAAAATAGTAATTACTGTATTTTACATAGTAATAAACAACAAAATCAAATGTGATTACATTTAGAGGAACAGTTGGACACTTAAAACCCAGAGCTGATATGCTATCAGGCATTACAGTTTCTTTCTTCTCACCTCCTGGTGGACCTCTCTGGTAGTCCATATCTCTGTGTTGGTAGTCCAGGTCTCGGTGTTGGTATTCCTGCTGGTAGTGCTGCTGCATGCGCTCATCTGGCCTCAGAACTCCTGGTGGAGGATACAACTCCTCCTGCGAGTGGTTAATCCGCTGGGGGAGAGATGAAAACATCGAGTAAGAGACCAGAGAGGGTGGACAGACAATGAGGAGAATTAAAAGGGAAAATGAAATGGCGAAAGTAGAGCCGGAAAAATGAAGACAAATGAAAGAATGTGGTGAGGACAAGGATGAGGAGGGAGCACAACGGGAAAAAGACATCAAGGAAAGAGAGGCAGGAGATGATGTAAAAACATCTGTTGTTAGGTTTTTCTGTTTCTATGAAGGGGAAAAACAAACAAAATCAACTGACTTACAAAGAAAAGTTGAAAAATACAGTAAATGTGTAAAATACCCTGATGGTCCCTGCATTTCCAAGAGAAGTTACTGACTGGTTAACTGAAACATTTATGACACTATCTTAGGCGTTCTCTAATAATTAAGTTGTTGCTCTACCTGCATGCTGTTGTTGTGGATGTTGTCAACCACTGGGAGGCGTTCTCTGTCCTCCATGCCCTGCCAATGCTGTGTGGGAACCTGACCAGGACCAACAACCCGATCCTGGCTCTTTGAGGCCGGGATGGTGAAGTACTCCCTGGGGTAGGTCTGGGTGGGGATGGGATAGGCTTCTGGACGGGGAGGGGAGGGCTCGTCCTGATGAAGCGAAACAAAAAAGTGTGAAGAGAAAATATTTGGGACACCTTCCCAACACAAACACGCAACACATTGTCAGGAAAAATCATTTCTCATCTCTGCTCTAGATAGCGCGTGTCCTCGAGTTTCATCTAGTCTGGTGGCACATTCCACATAAAGACGCCATCGGTGTCAGTCCCACAGTTACTTACGTCTGCACACAGGTTGCCGGTGGAGACGGAGGTGATCTTAGTGCCAGGTCCTCCGGGGTACACCGCTTTGCCTGCAGGACTCTGGCCCTGATCTGATGACGGGGACAGGACAGACAGTCATTTTAGAATGAAGCAATGAATTAGGTGTGAAAAGGAGTCGCCAAGAAATCCCACATCACCCAAAATGTTAACTGAAAGTGGTTTATGAGGTTGTTTTGTAAGACATTTGCAGACACAGTGTTACGGCACTGTGTTTCCACATCAGGGTGGAGTACTTAAAGAATAACACCAGCACTTTTTTCTATTTCCTTCACTGCCTGTGCCAAGTCTAAACCCACTGACTTGTTTACTACGGATAATTTCAGTTCTTTTATTTAATCAAAGTCTATTGGAGTCACTTTTGCCAAGATTTTCTGCTTAATTTACTGCCTAAATTAGGTGGAAATGAGGAAAAATGATGGCAGTGTGATAAAATGTAATGTCTCATTTAACTCATGTCACAACGCCTTACACGAGTTGGTTTATTACGCAAGCGTTCAAATGCATTAAACAGGTGGAGTTTAGTCAAATCAGAAAAAGGGATTTGTTTTTCAAATACTCATTTTATATGTAAAAGTGAAGAATAAAGGTAATCAGGGAAAATATTGAATTTAACTGGTAAAATTTACTGGTAATAACAACTGAAGCTTGATTTAAAGCCATTTCATGCTGCACTGTGTGTGGTGAAAAAACAAATAAGAGCAGGGGATAGACATCAGTACACAGTCAGTAGGGGGGCTTACTGGCTACGTTAGGGCTGGAGCGGTGATCAGCTCGATTCTTCAAGAGTCGATCTTCACTGCTCATCTTCTTTGGTTCGGGGTAAGAATCCCAGCCAGCCTGTGGACTCTCTGGAGAGCCGTTCTGCACCGAGCTGTTGTACAACTCGAAGCCTTCGCTCTTTGGTCGCAGTTTGCCGTTTTTGTCACGGCCTCGATCTGATGCTAGAGACATGATGGGGGGGGGGGGGGGGGGGGGGGGGGGGGGGAGAGAGAGAGAATGGGTGTTTTAGTAAAAAGGTGACCCATTGAATCTTTTTCTGCTGATATTTGTCACTGCAGATTGTGTTTGGCTATGTTGTCTTGACTTTCTAAATAACACCTCGTTGACGTCAAATAAATTTGCAGTTAGGGTGATTATGTGATATGAAATTTGGACTCCACTTTAATTCTTATTTGCTCACATGGTGTATAAAGGTGGGTGACTTTTTAAAATGGTAATTAACGGTAATTTAAGTTGACTGCACATGCAGGTTTATCTAAAACAGGCCTATTAGATAGAGTCTTAAGTTTACTGATTTATTTCCCTTCTGTGTATCTAGGTTTGCTTCCTGAGTCTGTGAGAATCTACACTTTGTCTTCTCCAGTTTCCCAACTCAGTTTACTACAGGCTGACCAGTGTCCTTCACAGCGTGGTGGTTAAATTTCACTGTCTGCACTGGAAAACACACTGTGGTCGAGTGAATTCGGGAGGAGAAACACCCGTTTAGCGTCATCATGGACCACAGGCCGGCCCGGCCAGAAGACTTCCCTAATGAATCTCGGGTCACATTCCAGCAGACAAAGACCAACACACAGCCAGACAACCCAGTAAACTCCATGCCTTGTATGTGTGTGTGCCTGTATGTGTGTGTGTCTGTATGTGTGTGTGTGTCTCATCTGGCTGCTGCCACAAACACTCATTATATCATTCAGTCTGCAAGCTGTTTTTTACAGCGCTACAGAGAAGACAACAAGGACACACTGTCTGAACAAGTCTGCTTCTCTTCTTTCATCCACAACACCACATTACTGCCATTAACTGATGGTGGACGTGACAATAGTCCATTCATTACAACTATTAAACAGCAAATAATCTGCAGCTTTCAGGAAGCCAAACTTACGACTGTGTGCTCTTTTTAAATAACTCTTATTTAAGACATTTATAATGTTCGTGATTGTTGAAGGAGGTGAAACATTATAGTTTGTAATTCCACTGTTCTTTCTTTGAAGTGGTCATGCACTTTCATTATTGATTAGTCTGCCAATAATTTTTTGATTGTTTTGTCAATTAAACATCCCAAAACAGAGGAAATGAACTTCACAAGTATTTTGAGCACAAGTTGACATATTTTACTTATTAAACTTAAGGTGCAAACTAAAAATATTCCATTCATAAACACTTAAAAAAGAGAAAACTCACTTGGAAAAATGAGTAAAATAATTGCGTGATTCCATTTCTTGAATGTCAATATTGTTACAGAAGAATATTCTTCTGATGGAATATTTGATTTGGAATATTTGGTTTAAGCTCTCCAAAAATGTTAGTTAAGCACAATTCACTTAAAAGATACAAAGTTCTTCAAAATCACATGGAAAACAAATTAATAACAAAAAAATGATCAACAAAAAAGCAGATTTGATGCAATAATTTTGTTGGTTTTAAAATAAGTTCATCTAATGTATTTTTAGACTCAAGAAAACCCTTAAAATAAAAAACATTTTTGTCAGAAGTGAGCGTGAAGTGTAAAATAAAATGTAAAAATGTGCAGATACTAAAGCAAACTCAGCCCTTTTACAGTCCCCTTTAAACACTTTGCAAGTGTAATGTTTCTATGTGCTCACCTCTTGGCATCATGGGGCTGGGCTGGTTGAGGAGAGTAGCCAGTCCGTGGTAAATGGCTCCCTGCTTGGCGACCTCCAGAGTCACAACTGAGCCCGTCCTCGTCATTAGCTCTGCTGCCCTGAACACAGAGAGAGAGGAAAAAAGAGAGAGAAAGGAAAGGGGGAGCATGAATATGAAATGTGGAACACAACTTCAAGGAATGTGACAAACTTTAACTGTGCTCTGTGGTGTAGGTACTAAACTGATAAAATACACATTCATTTAAATCTCCTGTTAAGCTGCAAGGAGCTGTCTTTTAAGTGATCAGAAGATAATTTCCTCAGTACACTCTGCTCTGTATCCTTTGACAACACTGCACTGGACCTGTATCACATCCGGTGGTGGAAGAAGTACTCAGATCTTAAGGAAAGTAGCAACACCACATTGTACAAATACTCTGTTACAAATAAAAGTCCTGGATTCAAATCTTAACATAAAGTTCCAAAGTAAAACTACTCATTGTGAAGAATGGCCTAGCTCAGAAAAAACATATTTTATGACTGGATTATCATTACTGATGCATTAACTTGTTCATCACTTTCATGTTGCAGCTGGTAAAGGTGGAGCTAATTTAAACTACTTCACCTGCTGGGTAGCTTGGGAATTGAAGTGAAACACTTCATATCAACCACTTAAAACAAGCTCATTTTCCAAACACACCTGATGTGACAGAGCAGCGCTGTAACTAAAGAATATTTTTCATGATAACTGATTCATTGCTTTCTCTGTAAGGTGCCGAAAAACAGTCGGAAACAGTAACTGATCACATATGAGAAGCTGGAACAAGAAAGCGTTTTGCTTTTTTACTTTAAAAGTGACTAAAATGATGAATCGATTATCAAAGTCGATTATTTTCTCATGATAAACTTATTACTTCAGCTCTATGATATATATGTGGTAGAGGTGCACCAATAACGAACTTACGATATTAAATTGTTGTGGCAAGAACCATAGTAAAGGCTGATTGGCATGCGAGCCAGTTACACTATGGCAAGCGTAAATCAAACAGCAGAGTTGGAAGATATGCCTGGCAGTCCCCGTCAGCTACAGCAGCTCAAATAGAATGGGTTATAAGATGGGGACAGTGTGTCAGCGTTGCTTTACTGTTGTAGGGGATGTGAATGGAAATGCATTGAACGTGTTAACGCGGCATCAATCAGATGTGCCGATCTCCAATTAATGTTTAGGTGCTTTGAAATATTAAACACAGCCAAGGTGGAACAAATGTTATTGGGAAAAAAACTCTTTCTTATGCAGTAGTTTTATTTTTTGTTATTCGATGTTCATTCATTTTCCGCAACCGCTTATGCTGTTGGGGGTCGCGGTGGGACTGGATCCCAGCTGACACTGGGTGAGAGGCGGGGTACACGCTGGACAGGTCACCAGACTATCACAGGGCTGTGATGAAAGTAGTTCACCAAGGCTGCCGATGGGCAAAGTGTTCCCTCAGTTCTCAGCAGATGGATTGTGTCTATCTTTGACATTTGCACTGCTGTCCATTCAAAATAGATAAAACTAAATATATCCTTATGTATTTGATTTTTCCCTGCTGTATCAAAACTCGCACTGAACTGTGACTCCTGTATACTGTTACACCCTTTGTCTGCTGACATCCCAACATGTGGAAAAATAAACTGGAGGACAATTATTATGAGCCAGAGGAGGCAGGGATTATATTTGTCATTGCCAGAGAATCACTTCACTCTAATTTAGGTACAATCCTGCTGTGTCACACACACGCACGCACACATGCACGCACACACGCACGCACGCACACACACGCACAGAACCCGTGTTATTTTCTGGAACAGCCACATGTGCACAAGGCTTTAACCAAATCCTATAAATAGTTGAAGGGCAGATCACAAGGTAATGAGCCATGTGTGTTTGATTGGATGGAACTCAGGGAATGCAACAGTGACTGCCTGATGCTGAGCAGAGATGAGGCTCTAAAGCCACATTTGGAAATATCACAGGATTTAACATATACCAGATCTAAAGGCTGCAAATCAAACTTTATCTCAACCTGCTGGGAGTAACCTGTAGAGGAGGAGAAGACCACAGGATGATACTATGACAACAGAGGTCAGAAATGTACAGTAAAGTAATCTGATTAACTCTTAGTTGTCCTGGAAATGTTCTGATAAAACAAATCCCTCCCTCCTGCTTGCTACACGCTAAAACAATCAGACAAATGATTTGTAAATCCAGTTTGACATGAAGCTGACACACACTGAACATCAAGCCTGTACACGCTGATGGAGAGAGGAATAACTGGATTAATCTGAGCGGGGCGTTAGCCGCTGAGTGCTTCACGGCTGTTTCCAAAACATACACACCCTTTTTTTTCTGCATGTGTCCCAGACATGTTTGGAACATTTAGTATTTTTTTTGGGACAAATGGGATGCATCTGTCTCAATGCAAGAACCTCAAGATGTGTCAACCCTGAGGTCTCCCTCAAGATGCGGTATCTGATGTCACATCAATATAATTTACTTTACAAATGTTTTCAATTCTCAAAATAGAACTTAAGTTTCGTCATCAGCATGACCATAAATACGTCAATACTGTGCGGTGGGTGGTTTGAGCGTTTAAAGAGGAAAATACCACGTGCACCCACTTCTCCTCCCTGGTGATTCATAAAGATGCCATGAAGGTTTAATTATAATTTACACATGTCATCTGGGATTTACCCATTTCTAACTGTGCAAATGGAAATCAGCATCAGAAGCCATGTAGGTAGCATTTCATGAGATGATTTCTGAGCGCTGAAGCTGACAAAGAAAACCTTCAAACTATCAGCACTAGTCAGATGTCGGTCTTTACCTCTCTTGTGATAGGCCCACCAGACTACGCCCGTCCACGCTCAACAACTGGTCACCTGCAGCCAGACGGCCGTCCTGTATAAACACAAACACACAGATACCACAGAATGAGTCACTGTGTGTGTTTTTCCACATTCTTCTCTGTTATGGCTCCAGTCTCTGTGTGTGCACTCACCACGTCAGCTGCTCCTCCTTTGACAACAGACTTGATGTAGATGCCCAGCTTCTCCTGACCAGCACCCTAGAGACAGAAAGGGACAGAAGGAATAAGATTCATTAAACAAGGAACCAACAAGGAAACACACATATCACACCATACATAGTAATGTAACATAAAAGAAACACATAAAAACTGTAAGTTATTCCACAAAAGGGCAACTGAACAGCTCTGAAGCCAGTGTGAGTCTCTGGACAAACTGCTGAACTATGGTTATGAGTTTAGTTTGCTATCTAAAAAATGTGGTGACATGAACACTATTTAAAATCCGAGCTTTGGGTTCACCTGAACAAGTTAGTCTGAGATCGGTTTGAAGCCAAAGGTGCAAATTTGAGTGAAATTAAAGTCAGTGACCACAAGTGGCATTCTTGTGTTTAAGCAAGTCAACATAAATAAGAAAAAAACAAAACAGCGCACACACACACACACACACACACACACACACACACACACACACACACACACACACACACACACACAGGTTTTGCTCATTCTCATATGACTTCTTCTACCCATACTGAAGTGTTATACTGTGATGGATACAAACATTGTTTCCTTGCATCATGGCACTTTGACAAGGAAAAAATGACGTGTGCATACGTACAGAGCAGAACAACAGTGAGGTATACATTAAAAGTGAAGTCTGCAATTCTAATCCAAGTATGCGCTTTGACAAATTTAATGAATAACTCCTCACGGTCTGCAAGCTGTCCATTCTGAGTGTTTGTGAAAGAAAATACGTTGTTTAGTCACAGACCTGCTCATTAAATGTGAAACAAAGCGGCTGGGACAGAGCTACACAACACTATGACGCCTACCCTCGCTCTATTGCGTCCTCACCCATGACAGCACTGAACCGTAAATAACATTGGAGCTTCTGAAGGAGGACTGACGTCAGGGGTGCATTTGTTTGGGTATTGAGTTCAAATATCAACAGTCTTTCTCCAGAATCTGTGACTCCATCTTTAAATTTGTAAGCAGACTTTCAAGCCTTCAAATCGGGACCCAAACCAAGGAAGATGACATGAGACCAGCCACAGTTTCTCCATAAGGCCAGAGAAGCAGATCGGTTAAGTCTCTTGACCAACTGCTTTAATCAGGTTGAAGAAAAGAATACTCCAGACATACTAAGAAACAACAGACAGTTATGAGATACTAAGTGTGGAAAAACACTCTTACAGTCATGAGACAACAGGAATAAAACCCTTTAAGGGGAACACCACCTAAACTAAGAATTCCAGTATGTTATTTCAATGGCCCAAAAAAGTTCAGTCAATATTTGTGAATATGAGCTGCTCTCTCTCAAAGTCTGAAACCGGAGAAGTGAGTCTCAAATTTGTGATGTCATTGGGTATAAAGTCTGGAGCTGCTCCATAGACAACAAATGTATGTTTTCATCATTTATACCAAGATAAGCTTTATTCTACTGTTGTGTTCTCAGAAAATGTACCCATATAATCAGGTGCTCTAGGTGTCATCTAGAACAGTGGTTCTCAACTGGTGGGTCGCGGTCCAAAAGTTGGTCGCGGGTCAATTGTGAACCGTTTGCAAACAACTTGCGAATAGAGATGCACCGATCCAGCTTTTTCAGTTGCAATACCGATCCCGACGCTGTGGCTTTGAGTATCAGCCGATAGCTGATACCAACCCGATACCATGGTTGACCTAAAAAGCTATATACCTTTACATGTAGAACAGAAAAGACTACAGGCATCAGGCATTGATGACTACACAGTTCTTTCCGAAGATAAAATGAAACAAGATGAAACAGATTAATGCAATGAACTATTTGTTTGTTTTTTTTCAAAAATAAACAATTATGCAACAGCAGTTGAAATAGTGTGAAATACCTCCACACAGCAGATTCTCTCCTTCGCTCCATGACGCATGACGTAGCTCGCATCGCAATAGATTTAAAGGGAAAGGATCGCCTCAGGTATAGGTTGCATTTTCCGATACCTGATCCATCTATTTTGATGATATTGGGGCCAATATTCGATCCAGATATCAGATCGGTGCATCCCTACTCGCGAATGTGTCAAAAAACACTTTATATTGAGTGAATTTCTGGCACAGAGCTTTTAATTTAAGTGCTGTTTCCTGCTGTAGAGTGAGTGACTAATGGACAGTTACTTGACAGTAAACAAGCTCAATGACATGGCCAAACGCAAGCTTGAGACTGAGTATATTAAACTGCGTGGACCTTAAACCAATGATTTAAGAGAAATCTGGACCCCACAGCTGAATCTAGAACATCTTTTGCCATTCAATGTCTGTGGAGAAGCAAATCACAAATTTGAGTTTTAGCACTCTAGCTTTTGGATTTGGAAGAGAGCTGTTCATGAGTGCTACTATTTTTGGACTGAATAACATGATTTTTGAAAACGGGTGTAGTTCCTCTTTTAGAAAAAGAAAAAAAAAATCCTGAGTGGCAGAAATGGGCTTCCACACCTTCTTCATCAAGCTGTTGAGCAAAGCACTGACATACTCTGCTAAAACAGGAAAAGCTACAGTAGTACTGGACATTAAAAAAACTTGTTTGGATCCAACTACAACATATTAATCCACGTCCAAACCATAAGATGCGGTGCAGTAGGGACAAAAAATTTGCATCATGTAGTATGCCAACGTGGAAGACAGTCATTTCATTTATTGGGACATCCCAAGGCTTTCTATCCAACTCTTTCTAATTTGAAAATGTTTACAACATGCTCCATAATGTCTGGACAACACGGAGACAGAGCTCAGAAACATCTGATCTCCACAGTTTGTCTCTACAGCAAGGCACAAATTTAAAACACCATTTCTGACACAAAGTGACTATCTTAGGACATAAATGGTTGATACAGAAACACCAGTAACACTCAGCTGCACCGACTGAATAATGTGGACCAGAACACCACCAGGAATTTAAAGACACACACACACATTTTATACACAGCTATTCAAGACTGTTGACACTGAACAGACCAGGGTCTGATTGGAAAAACTATCGCTTCCTGAGCACTGAGTCTCTTTTATCTGAGGTAACAAGTTCAGCAACATGTCAAACTGAAACATTTCAACACTTTTATAGAGCTCCAGCAGCAGCCCCACAGTCACAACTGCTTTCATCTTCTTTTTCCCCACTTATATTCCAGTTTTCTTTGCTGTGTTATACTAATATTTGCTGTTGGAACAATCAAATCTCCCCTCAGGAGTCTGTTTATTTTATGTCATAATATTTTCTTTCAACAAAAGCTTCTCTTTAGCAAGAAGCAACAGAGCAACAAAGAACAGAGACACAGATAAAAAGGGGAGCAGCAGCAGCACACATAAGCCTGAGCGTCTGTAAGTGTGTGTGGTTTTCTTGTGAAGTGGGAAGGTGGTTTACAGTGCAGAAAACTTCTGGCACGTTATCAGACGTATCACACGCTTTCTTTGCCATCTTGACATGTTTATCCTCAGAGTTTGTGCAATGGCAGATGCAGAAACCAGAAAAATATTTCAGAAGTCTGTCTTCATAAAGAGGCTCCGCTGTGCTAAACATGAAACTGAAATGTTTTTACTTCCAACACTTGGAGTTTAAACATGATTTGGTTTTTCTTAAGTTAAGATTGATTTATAAATTCTCTTTCTTTGATGTGACGGCAACAAAGAGCAAAGAAAAAGTAACAACAGAAAGACATCTCTTCATTACTTTGAGACTTCCTTCTACTTTTGAAGCAAGGTTTTAGGTGATACAGTATAAAGTCTAATCAGAAAACACCACAGAGTCAGGTTCAGACGGCACACACCCACACACGCTCACCCACACACTCTACCTAGACATTAAGAATCACACCATGCCTATAAACCTACTCATAAAACTGTGGAGTGGATTAAAAAGACTCCTAATTGCTGCCATTCTTCAGACCTGGCAACGTGGCACTGTGTGTGTGTGTGTGTGTGTGTGTGTGTGTGTGTGTGTGTGTGTGTGTGTGTGTGTAGCCACATCTAGCAAAGCAGAGGCAGAGGTTACACTCAGATTAATAGCTCTTGCTGTTTGCAGGTCATTTGTAATAACTGTTTCATCAGCTGTAGTGCAGAAGATGAGACGCTGTTACAAACTAAAGGGTTTATGTAGTACTCACCAAATTGAATTAAAGATCTTTTTAAATTGTAAAACAATGCCAGAAAACCAGAAGGGACAATAAGGCCTACACTTATTTATTAAGTACATGAATTTATTACCAACTATATCACATTCTTGTGATGTACTTCCAGCTGTATAACAATAGTTCTTAGTGATATAACTAGTAAGTAATGACATCTGCACAGGATTAACTAATTAAAAAATAATTCATTAATTTAAGTTAAAGTTTTTGCTCAAAATGACACCTGCTTATTGTAATCTGATGAGCTTCCCAGCGACTGTGGCTGGCAGTAATAATGATAATATTACTACTTCTTAATTAATTAATTATAATTCATGGCGGCCTGGCTTTTGGACCACCTGGAGAATTTCCATCACTGATGCAGCTTGGCGTGGCACGATGCGTCTACACTACTAACAGAAAGGTAAGTTGGTGCGGCACAGTCAAAAGTGACGATCAAAAAGGCCCACTCCACACTTGGCACATGGAAGAAGTTTCAGTCGGTTGCAATGTGCAACAAACACTTAACCACTAGATGTCACTAAATTCTACACACAATAGACCTTTAAAAACATAGATATTTTGAATGGTTAAAAAAAAAAAGGTTTAAAATAAGTTTTTGTCTTGAAATTGAAATAGCAGTTGATAAAATAAGTCAATTGAGTCGCTGCTCTAAACTGTTACATCAAAGCAGATGATAAATAAAGAAAAAATTTCAACATGAACACTCGTGATATGATCAAGGGCTCCCACACAGCTGCTGAATAGACCTTTGGGTGAGAGTTACTCAAGATAAAAATCTGATTTAAGAGAAAATTGGCTGTTAAAAATACCAGTTCAACCATTTCTTGTTTAGAGATACTTTTATTACTCCGTCTATGATTTGGCTAATTTGGGTTTTCTAAATATTTTTCAGTTATTATGCACACAGCAGAGGTTTTGGCTCTTTGCATGAGAACTGTTTGCTTTCCTGCAGCAGGAAACAACTTTTGAATTTGCAGGGACATAAAGATCTGGGTTCAAAATGATCAGTTTGTTCTAAAATAACAATGAGCTTTGTTTTGCCTTCATCTAAATAAAACAAATACATTCCTGAGCTTTCACATTGCGGCACATATATCTTCCAAATGTGTTTTGACTGTGGTGAAAACTGGAGTTTAGAAGGGGTCATTTTTTAAATTACTTGCATTTTTATTGGTATTGCTACAATGTTATTCAGCTGATCAAAATAGTTTTCCATCATGTTGTTCTCCAAATCCATTTTCCATTTATTAATGATGTGAACTGAGTGAACAGAGATACATTCTCCATTTGTTATGTTCCCCATTATCGACAGAATTGTGTCCCAGTTTCACCAGTATAAAAGCAGCAGAGACAGGCTTCAAACTATCTGACCCAAAATGCTTCAGCTTTCTGTGTTTTTGTGTGCGTGTACATGTAATAATGAGGCTGGATTCATGCCGGCACGAATTTCCTGTGTGTGACATTAAGATGAGAGACGAACAGTGAATCATTCTGACTGTTTTATGTCTGTTGTACATTACAGAAGACATTAAAGAGCCTCTTGTTTCAGATGGAGCCGCAGCTTCATGCACTTATCCAGAATGGGGGATTGGGGCGCCAAATCAGGCTACAGAGACACTTGTGGGAATTCCCTGAAGCCCCTGAGGAGGTTCAGAGGGGCGTTTCAGCAAGTTAAAGGGGTCCCAGAGAGGGTTCAGAGGGGCTACCGCTTCTAGCAGTAATTATCCTGTGCATGGGCTTGACACAGAAGTTAAACAATAGGTACTACAAAAGGTACTTTGGAGCACGTCTGCTGCATCAGTTTGATTTTACCTGAGTTTGTAAAGCTCATGTAACACAGTGGAAGTTATACAGACAGAGAAAGTAGCAAAGTCACGGTAGACCAAAACTTTATAAAAGGTTTTTTAATATAACCTGAGATAAAATTTTCAAACAGACCAATTTAAAACTGTTGTCTTGACTATATGAAAGGATTCTATGTCTGTATGAAGCAGGTACCTTTAGGTATTCGTAAAAAAATAATCTGGTTTTGTGTTGGTTTTTGCAATTAGAGATACTGTTGAAGCATGAATGAGGTACATGTCCTCCTCACCGCTTCACCAACTTTTGGTGTAATGAAGCTACACAGCTCTTTACTGCCTCCAGGTGTGATGCCACAATCAGGTTTGTCTACATAAATGTCTTCACATCTGTCTCAATGTGTTAATGCTCATCTTTTGGACACCGAACACATTATATGAACTATGAACTTGTACACATCCTCTAGTCAATATTTTTGTACATTTCTGCATAAATCTAATTTTAAAAGGGATATATAGTACATTTCATAGTGTAAAAAGAATCAGATGTGGAGTTTGTTTTGTACATTTCTTTTTCTCTATCACCCTGATTAGCACCTAAAGGGCTCAAATACACAAAATGTATCATAACTGTGACAGCAAAATGTACATCTCTACATGTGTTGTTAAATATACAGAATTGCTGCAATGCCAAGTCAGAGAAGAAATGTAAAGGCAAACTGCAAAGACATGTTGAAACATGTGCACATGTAGACACGCAGCGTTAATGAAGCCAGCTGGGTGTTGGGGTGCCGGTCAGAGTGAAACCAGATGTGTTGCTAGTTGACTGATCATCAACTGATTGATATAAAAACACACCTTTCTTTGCAAATCAAACTCACTGAGACATCACATTACAAAGCATCTACTGAAAAAGACAAAAATGTTTCCTGTGAGTGTGTGCGTGCCTCTGTTTATGGATGTACTTTATAAGAATAGCTGGAATACCTGAGGGAGAGCTTTACTGTGTTTTAATGGACAGTGCTGGTTCCTTTAAAGTGCCCTGACAACAAATCAAAGCTGCCAAGTCTGTATAAGGGGAAGGAATGAACTGAAGGAGTCAGTTTTTTTAAACAAGCTCCACACTGAATTTCAAACGGAAACTCCATAACTTTTAATAACAAATTCAGAACAACCTCTCCCATGTCAGGATATGACATACTGTCTGATCAAATCTTGCTCACATCCTGAAGTGGTTGCACTTAAATTATACTTGGATATAAGTTTGGAGTGGACAGCAACGTGGAGACAATTCTATCAATTTCCTGAGGTAAGCCTGGCTGGCTGCACACTCGAAATCCCCCTCTGAGAACAAGACAGTGAAGGAACTAGTGGCTGCATGAAGTGTTTTCAACAAAGCTCACCACCACAGCTACAGAAAAAGCCAAGTGATACAAAAAGAAAGCTCTCTTTTGCCACAGTAGAAAAAAATGTATTGCGAAAAACAAGCATCTGGCCTGTGTGTGAACCACTTATTATGGATGTTTTGAAAGGTGCTACATAAATAAAGTTATTATCATTGCTGTTATCAATTAGCCTGGAAATCCAGACTCAAATCTAGAAAGATTTTGAGTCTGGCCCTCACCGATACACCCTTCTTACCCAAGGGGCAGCACTAACTGAGCACGCAATTGGATAGCACGATAGCCAATCAGAGCAAAAAACAAGGTGACGTATTCATTGCACTAAGCCCCATTTGTTTGCCGACCAGTGGGTTTAACTGATACATTATGCTTTTGCCGTATCCCGTCGGCAAAACGGCAAAAAAAACAAAACGTTCTTCCTGGAAGCGAAGGCTTCTCGGGCAGTCTTCTGTTCCTCTCTCAAGGAAAAAGATAAGTGTGGGTGGCTTTGCGTTTCTTCCGAAGCTAAACTGAATGGACGCGGTCCTTTGGTAGCTGCCATCTTGGCCGTTTACTTTTCGACTCCTACAGCGCAGCGCTGTCCTTATCATGTTACACCCACCTAGAGCCCGCCTCTGTCAGACAGACTGATCTGACTGGTCTGATTTGCGATTCAACGGGCTCTGCTCGTGGGGGCCAGATTCCCATGCAGTGCAAATTCGAATTTGCTAGGGGCAGGGCATCTGGATTTCCAGGTTAGTTATCAATGATATTATTCCTTGTGGATTCTTTGTGGATGTTTTTCAGCTCAGGAACATTCCAACTAATTTCACATGTGAAAATCAATCGATGTCCCTGATATGACCTTTTAATCCCAGTTAAAATAAGAAAATAAGGGTCCTCACAGAATATGATTTCAGATATATGCTTATGTCTCATTTAGGAGTAAATAAATGTCAGACAAATGTATTTGTGAAACCACCTGCACATATGTGATGTTGCTTGATATTCTGTGATGTGTAGGGCTGCAACTAAAGATTATATCATTGTTGATTAATCCGTCACTTATTCTCTTAATACTCGATCCAATCAGCAGTCAACAGTCCAAAACCCAAAGATATTCAGGTTGCAATGATATAAAACAGAAAAACTGAATCCTAGCAGGATCAAGCCAATTTTTGCTCTATTAATAAAGCAAATGATTAAGCGATAGCATCAAATTACTGCCAATGAGTTCCCTGTTGGCTAACCAGCTCTAATAACATATTATTTTGATCAAGTAACTATCATAAATGAGCTCTGATCAAGTGAGAGACACTGCACTCCGAAGTCTCTGAGACGCAGCCCATGTAAATACATGAACCTGAATTCTAAAAATGTAAATTATACATCTGGTCTTTGAGTGTTTGTCTGGACAGTGGAGTCAGAGTGATGTGACAGTTTTCTCCTGAGCCCTTCTGTGGCTGACTCACGCTGAGAAACTGACCTCTACAGAAGATCCACAAGGTTGAGAAACTACTGCTATAGCAGGCTGCCCACATACTAAGATTACAATGTTAATACATGTCAACCTGCTCTCTGGAGCCTTTCTAAGGTTATTTAACACTTATCCAAAAAGGCGCCATTTAAACCAGAGGTGTTCAAAGGCCCTGCTTACCTACACAGGTATTTTCTGTCATTTCAGGGTATTAAATATGTTCTCAGAACTCTTTGGGCATGTTCAGTCTGTGCTTGACTGACATCTCCTTGATTCTTCTATTTTAATGGTTGCATCGGTACGGACAGATCCTTTGAGATTCTTTAGTAAATGCAATTTCATGACTTGAGCAAATTTGCAGTTTATAACCGCACCCAACTTTATCCCGAGACAATGTCTGATCTGACAAAATAATTGGCAACACCTGGGGGGGGGGGACAGAGGCTTTGATGCTGTCTTTTTCTGACAGCGCCAAAACTAAAGCTGAGATGAAGATACATGGCTCATTTACAAAAAAGTTGACAATGAAAGGTGTGGGATACATGGGGGATATTAAATATAATCTGTAAAAGTGCAACTGTAGTTATATATTGACCAGTTCGACTTATTAATTTGTTAATTTAGTGTAATTTAAGCCATTTTCTCTGCCACAGTCATGTGACATTGCTGCTTTGCAAAGTGCACTTTTTGGTTGCTTTATGTAGACCAGTTCTAAAACTGGTCTACATAAAAACAGTTCACACAAACAGTTAAAGACAGTCCTGCTTGCAAATGTGTGCATGCTGCAGTCCACACTCCATGCCACTGAGTATGCATGGAAATAGAAAGAAGTACCCATAATCTAGGAAAAAAACAGACTTCCCACAGGTCAAAAATAAATCTGAGGAGGCTTCCTCCTCCTGTCAAGACACTTCCATCACAACAATCCCACAAATCTCTGAATCAAACTTGTAGAGAACCATAGCAGTTTAGACACAGGAGATAATCGGTTAAAATAAAGATAAATCCAATGTTATGTTAATGCCTTTTCAGTTTCACCACTAGCAGCTGTCTGGGATGACGTTCACACAGTGGAGTTTCCTTTAGAAAACACCTGCACTGCCATCTTGTTCACATTTACAATAAGCAGAAGTTGATGTATTATACTGTGCATGTGCTGTTTGCTGGAACATATCTGGGTATTCAAAAAACTGTCATCAAACTGTCATCAACCTAAGCTATTGTTACAATGGGTTAAACATAGTTGGGCAGATGGGCTGCACAGTATATCCTTTTTTTCTCATTGCAATGTCAACTTGCGTAATAAAAACTGCAAAATTGCAATTTGAACATAGTAACATTGCATTAAATTGCATTCTGTAGGTACTGTTCTATCTAAAATGTGCCATGCTGCTTACTCTCTCACCAATCAGTCAGTTATGTCAGGTCCAACAATGAGGAATGGTTGATGGCCCGGGGACAGGAAACACAGTCAGTTGCCTCATCGTGCCAGTGCTTGAGAAAGTGAATGAGCAAGTAATGTTATAACTTCTGCTCTACTCTCAAAGACCTCTTACTTATTCCTTATTCCTGACAGTATTTTGTGGTCGTCCATTAATGCATCTTGCCAGTAAACGAGCTAAAATTAGCATATTTACCCAAGTGTTGTGTTTCCATCAATGCCAATCAGAGCTGGAGCCCATTAATACCTGTGAGCATTGCAGAGTTATTCGACCGATTGTAACCTTGGCCAGGGAAAGGGGCTGATTTCGGCAGTCAATATAAACGACATACAACATAAAACGCAGGAGAACATTCATTGCTTCTTGGAGAAAAACACATGAATGAATTGAAAACGATGGCTCATGTTGTAAAAGTAGCATAGCTCCTTTGGGTTTTAGCTCAGCATGTAACGAGTGTGTGGTTGAGAGGGAGTGACAGTGGATGCGCTCAGAGCAGACAGCTGTTGGCAACTGGAGCAAAGAAATAAGCAGTAGAGTTGTCCAGTGGTAGTACAACTCAAGTAATAAATCAGAAAATACTAGCTTTTTACAAATGTATCAGTATTGGTGTATATGTCGGCCAGCAACAAAAAGAGGTCAATTCTTTGGAAGAAGTGGAAGCAACATTAAGGGATCCTTATCAAGATCACTTTGGTTAATTTATCTTTCACCTCCCAATCACTAGTATCACCTTTGTGTGGGGGAAACACTGGGAACAGTTGAGGGAACTTCATGATTAAAACGCTGTTTCATCATGTCCTCTGATAACCTCGGAAGCCATTGAGACTGACCACCAAAGATCGGCTCGAAAATGGAGGCAAACAACAACATGGAAGTTGCTGTGTAAAGACAGGAATGGCCTCAGATAGTGAGCGACGTGCAGAACTTCTTCCCTGCAAGTATGTCCCAATTTTTCCATACAGTCCTGCCAAATTGTGATTCTTCCTCTAGATAAAAGGTGGCGTTTAAAATGAGCGCCAAGACATACAAACATTCTCTTTCACACACCTTGTAAACACCTCCTGACTGCAGCTTTACAGGAAAGAGAGTGCATGTGCGTGCGTTTGTGTGTGTGTGTGTGTGTGTGTGCGCGTGTGTGTGTGTGTGTGCGGTACATCCTCCCATTGTTTCAGTCCTCACAGGGGGTAACCCTCTCATATTATTGTTCCACTGCTAGTGCCATTCAATAAGCTAACAAACAAACACACACACAACTAATACTTCAAACACACTATGCAAACAGAAAGAGCAGTTTTCCTAAGTCATTCGTGTCACGGTACTCCAGATCCAGAGTCCCATTTTGGTCATGATCACACAGGTCAAACAAAACTCCATCAGAATTTCACACTGTAGTGTCTCTAATTACAAACAGTACAGCTACTCCAGACCTTTACACATTACAGGGTGCTCTGGTCCATTGTCATATACTGTATACATCTTACACATCCAAGTGCTGCTCTATCAGGTGAGATAATTGGCCATTAACCAAAGCAGAAGTGCATGACAAGATTTATAAATGAGTGTGGTATGACGTTCTCTCTTGTATGAAACATTGTCGTGCCTCTGAGAAACCTTTGCCTGTTTTATCTGTACAGAAGGAATGTTCTGTTCTTTGCTGCAATAGATACATGAGTAAACACACCGACACAAGAGCGGGAGAGGGAGGGCAGGAGTTTCGTCAACTCCCAACTTTCCTCCGGACAGCTGGGAGCTGACGAATACAATACCATGAAACACACACTCACACAGACACACACGGGTTTGACTGATGTTACTATTTTTAAGGATACATATCTGTTTTAACTCACTTTGCTCCACAGAGAGAGACAAAGGGCTTAAACAACATGAATATAACACATCAAGTGTCTGTCATGTTTAATATGAAGTTAAAGATCAATCACTGCACAACTGCTGGACAAACTGGTTTTACTACTGTGGACAAACGCTGCTATTTTTAAACTGTAGTACTCTGCAAACAGTCATTTCATTGAGTTGTTGTTCATTAATTATGAGAACAGTCGTCAGATGTTGCCAAAAATGTTGATTGCAATCAAAACGAAAAAGCCTCTCATCGAGTACATTTACTCTAAGCACAAAATAAGGAGATTATTAACAATAAAATACTATTTATGCATATTTCTGCAGTAATCAAGGGCTTAAAACAAACAAGTGACAGCCAACAACGAGATGAAGTTGGATTTTTATAAAGACTACAGCAATAACACATAATGAATCAGCTTAACCTCACTGAGCACAAAGCCCAAAATGCATGTGCATTTTTTAACCATCTGTGCCTCATGTGTGTACCTTAGTTTAACCATTAGCTGAACGGTCCTGAGAGCAAACAGTGATAAGTGACAAACCAGAAGGCCATCACACTGGACGGTACACACATGATAATCTATGCACCCTCGACCTCTGCGTTTGAATAACGTCAGTGTGTTAGGAGTGACAGCAACAAAGAGAATCACAATATGAAGAGGACACAAAAGAACTTGGGCTTTAAAATAATGAGGGAACAGAACAAACACGCTCTTTATCTGGCTTGTATGTGCAAAAGCATCCACACATACATTTTAAATCGTCTTTAACTCATTCAAAAATGACACCAAAGAGCGCACGTGATAGAGAAACTTTCAGAATAGACTACACATATAAGTTAATAAGACTTTCTTTCAACTTTAAAGGTGTTGTTGCACACACACAACCATTAAAGCACTGTTACCTGGTCTCTCCTGCCCACCACAGAAAACCACATGTTGCAGCCACTCGTCAGCGTTGTCCAGACCAGTTTATGCCGGGACGTCCAGACTGGGACATGCACACAAATGCACACACACACACCCCCTTTTATGCCAGAGAGCGTTTGAACCTGCTAACGTGCACCAACAAGTCCAGAACCTCCCAATTACACTGGCTGGGACTAATCCATTCAGCTGAACATCTATGTTTAAAATCACTATTTACTGCTAGAAATGCGGGATAAAAAAGTTATGTAGATCCCTACGTGTGTGGCAAAAAGTAGTGGAAGTTTACTGTAGGTCATTTTAAAAAGTTAAATGAAAAAAGGCCTATAAAAATAAGTAGTGTGTATTTGAAAAGCTGTATAGATCCCAGTATATGTGGTTAAAAAGATGCAGTAAATTCCTGAAATGTTCCCAAGTGCAGAAAAATTCCTCCACGAGTTCCTAATTGAAGCGTGTTTGTTAAGAAACAGAGAATCCAGGCAGCAATCCAGAGGTGAAGTGTCGGCTGGGACGCCGGCTGGTCAGAGTGAGGTGGAGCGCCGCTGCAGCTCCACCAGGCACACACACACACACACACACACACACACACTCTCCCAGTTATATAACAGGACAGAGCTCAGCCCAGTTTACCGAGAATTCAAGCAGCTGTTTGACAAAATTCTCTCTACCTGCCTTTCCCATCCCACACACACACACACACACACACACACACACACACAGACTTCTTTGCTTGCTCTTCTCCTCTCCTACGTCCACACAGCTTTGAAAACAAACAGAGCAAGAAGGTTTCCTCAGTACATCCTTCCTTCCCACTCACACACACATGCACACAGCCGCACAGGAAAGCTCTCGCCTTCAGCAGGAAACTCACTCTACTCTGAAGAAAGAGAGAAAGAGTCTGTTTGTATCGCACAGAGAACAAATACTATTGGTTTGCCTCACACACCTTTATCATTAAAAAAGTATCAGCAAAGCACAAAAACAGGATGCAACACAACAAGATCTCGCCTACGATGGCTGATAACAAAACATAGCGACAAAAGTCTTTCTATTGGTTGATGAAAGAGAAGAAGGAAGCAGAAAAGACAAGTTTAACATCACAGATCTCTACATGTTAGGGAGGGACACCCACCATCAGTTCATCCCAAAATCAAAAATCCATACTCTTCCTCTTACCTGTAGGGATGATTATCAATAGACTGTTTTAGTGTGAGTTGCTGAGTATTGGAGATAATGGCCATAGACATGTCTGCCATGTCTACAATGGAACTAGATGGCACTCAGCTTGTGGCGCTCAAAGCGCCAAAAAATACATCTGATAAACTCAACAGCAATGTCTCGTTCCAAAATCATGTCCTGGTTACTAAAGATAATCCACAGACCTTGTTGTGAGCAGTGTCATGTTGGAACTATTTTCTTTCTACCAAACTACACCCGCCAACTGTATCACCGTGCAGAGAGAAGCAGGCATCTACTCATGGATGAGAGGCTCGTGCTCATGACAGCACAGGATGTTAATGGCGTCCTAATTAGCTGAGCTGTAACGTTAGAGATGCAGTAGATGCACGCTTCCTTCAGACCAGTGATACAATTGGCAGCTAGTTTCTAACTGAAACTGCTCACAACAAGGTCTCTGCATCACTTTGAGTTACTGGGTCATGATCTCTGGAAAGAGACACTGCTGTTCTCTCTGCAATTCACACATAAAAAATCTTCACTGAATAAAAACACTACAGGTAAGAGGAAAAATATGTGTTTTTGAATTTAGAGTGAACTGTCCCTTTAAAACAAAATTACATAACCTGTCTGTCCTGTAAATGCAGGGTTTCCCCTACAGGAAATGTTTTAGTCAAAGTGGAAATCCAACTGTGCTGCATTTTTCTTCGCTGTTTTAAATTTAAATCCAAGCAATAAGGGACGTGGTGATGCCTCAAAGGTGTATGACTATTATTTGTTCTGGGTTTGTTTCCTGCCGTGGACCTTTGTGAAACCACACAGGGAAAAAGAAAGTAAAACTCAAATGAATCAAACCACATACCCAATAGTCTGCAATTGAAAGTGGAGCTTCTATGAACGCTGTCCTGTCCTGTCATGATGCTGTCACACTGTTAAATGCTCAGAAAGAGGCAGCTGATGATACAGGATGTTATGTAAAATTGGAGGTAGATGATGGAGATGTTTGTTTAACCACTGATGATTAGGTTGGATGGTGACAGCCGGATTTATCCTGGTTTTATGTTACTCTCTCATTTGGCGGACAGTATTTTAAGGAAGCTTGAGTGGTGGGCGTTTGTTTGACATGTTTTCTTTGTTTTACCTGGATGCAGCACAAGACAAATATAAAGTTTAAAGAGCTGTAAAATTAATCATTGATAGTCAGGAAATTAATCGGCAACTATTTTGATAAATAATGAATCGTTCAAGTCATTTTTTTCTTGCAACAGTTTTCACTGGTTCCAGTTTCTCCCTTGTGATGATATGCTGATTTTTATGGTCTTGAGTTATAATAAACTGATTTTTTTTCTGTTTTAGACAGTCAGATGAAGCAATCTGGGGTCACCTTGGGACATTTCTTCACTATCCTCTGACTTTTCATAGACAAAACGATTAATTGAGAAAATAACATAATAAAAATGACTTTGCTAGTTGCAGCTCTTGATAAAAACCTAAAATAGCTTTACATATGAGCTTTATGTTAGCCCTAACTTTGCAGTGACAATTTAAACTTTTAGCTTGTTAGCTAATTCTGTATCGTAAGTACTGATTTGGTTTTTAACATCTGGACAACGGTATTTTTTTGTGGAAAATTAAGGGTCTAGATTTTTTAATATCCTGTTCATTACATTTTTAAAGGCTTGGGTCATGAGCAGCAGGTCACCACTTTGTCTTTTTCATATCAAGTCACTATTTGAACTATTGTTTAATAATGATAAAAAAAAAAAAGTTAAGACTGTGAGAAATGAAGCTGACATAATCAAGTTTACCAGTTTGCAGTTTACAGAAGGCAATCTGTGTCCAGCAATATTGATTTCACCCAGCAGATGCCACCACTGAGCACATCTGTCATTTTTTAATAATAATGAGCTTATTTGTTTGCTTGAGGTCTGAGGTTTGAGATTTCTCATCAGCATGCTGTTACTCTTCATTTAAAATGCACATTCTTGAATGTCAGACACTCAAAGCTTGGCAGAGTGAGACCTCTTGAGGATACACTCACAATGTAATCACATTTATCTCCTGTCCATCTTTATTCCTCTAGGCCACTCACTTCCAATCAAATCCAATATGGTATAAAAAAAGTTTTCAAAGCAAAAACAGTGAGGTATGTTCGCCAAGTTTGAAGCTAACATGGGAAAAACACATGGATACATGTTTCCTGACACTGCACATGCCCTTCTGGTGCATCTTTGCACTTTCCTTTAATACTGAAACACAGCAGTGAGATGAAGAACTTCCCCAGGTTTTGCCATCCATCAGAGGTGTGTGAGCAAATAAACAACATGGACAGACAGTGATGAATAGCCCCACTCTCCACACACCCACTGGCCCTCCAACAGCAGACTAAATGGACCATGTTTTCATCCAGCAGTCATCCAGAGGTTTCTTTGCAATGTCACTGTTTAGTCTCTGCGCTGCTGTCAGACTCAACAATGAAAGCAGCCTATTTAAAGTAGCAGCCTTTTCTGTCAGCACTGTGTCGCTCAGCTTTACACACACACGCAGGCACGCACGCACACATACACTGACACAAATCCAACACACTCTGTCTCGACAGCCAAGATAAAAACATCCAAGTTATTTTTGGATTTCCTGTCAAATTCATGCCAATCCTTTAAACTTTTACTTTCGAAAATGTTTGAAAAACATAAGACTTCTCCCTTGAAAGAGAAGTTTTCTTATTAAAAAAAGTTTCCTGAATAGCTCAGACAAATCTCAGATCTGCTGTAGTTTGGATTTAACTTTTCACACACACACACACACACACACACACACAGGTGGTATTTCCTACCTTGGCAGCCACGATGCTGAGGCCCATGCCGTTGTGCTTCTTCAGGGTTACCGTGACAACCTCCGGGTCTTTCCTCATTGGCTGAAACGAAAGATGGACAGGAAGGACAAACTGTGAGTGAGGATGAAACCTCTTAGACGTGTCTTTAAACAGCCTCGGGGGAAATTCAACGAGTGTCCTCCGGTGTTGTGTTCCCTCCGTCTGAGACCAGACTGTGGAGTAAAAGGAGGGAGGGATGAGAAAAGGGAGGGAAGGAATGAAGGAGGGATAAAAAGGGGAAAGGGGAAGACCACAGAGGAACCTGTGGTCGCTGGAAGCAAGTCAAGAATGAAAACCACATAATGGCTACCCACACACACACATACACACACATGTATATATACAACAGGGCTCATTTAAGCAGGGCTGGGTGACTGGGTGGGGAGAAAGACAGAAACAAAGAAAGAGAGAGAGAGACAGAGAGCGATGGAGGTTTCCCACATCATGAAAAAATATTCTGACAAAGGATACTCCAAAATAAATACACTCATGTCAGACTTGCACAAAAGTATGTCTGCATTGCAGCTTGTATTTTTATGTCTGGACAGCACTGTTGCGTAAATGCAGAGTTGATTGCAATGAGTAGATTTTTTTTGCGATCTGCAGGAACACCCAGAAACAAACAAAACAACAACCGCACAACAACTACTGCTACGATAACAATAAATCTACACTACAAGACAAAACACACTACAATTAAAACGAGACCACACCGGTAGAACAGCGACAGCTACATTACAGTTGACATCTCTGCTACAACGCTGACAACCAGAATACAAGTCATGTCAAAAGCATTAACGTAACAATGCACAAAATGCTTGACCAGGGTCTTCTTGTTTGTATACATCATAGGCTGCATTCACAATCATTCTGAGAACACTCTCAGAGAGCTCCTAACTTAGCTTAAAGCTTAGCTTTTAGTAAGGAGTCCTAGCTTAGGAGTGATTTAGGAAAGTTCTCTTTCTTTTTATCTAAGTGAGGAGGAGTGGTTGACCCTGTTGCTAGGTGTGATGCATTAACAGATGTGATTGGTTGTCGCAGATATGCCCCTTTGTGAGCCTGTAAGGTGTGGACATCCAGTGGAAACAAAATGAACTGCTGACTGTGAGTGTTGTCATTGTTAGTATGATCACTGCTGATAGAAGGTTGAGACAGATCTAAGTCATCACTGCTCCATTTTATTTCTGGCATTACAGCGTTAGGTGGGAAATGTGTGCGTATCCCTAATGATATCAACCACACACATTATCCCTGCACGACATAATCTGTAGAATTTCATTTACTCACTGTCTTTCAGCATTTGGAGAATATGTCTGTGACTTCTGTTTCCACCATTTTCTCCTCTGAATAAGAAACTCTTAAACCTCTTAAAAGTCCTCCTCCCTACTCCTATCTGTTTTTCACCTTAGGAGCTCTTTTAAGGTCTAAGATGCTCTGTGAATAACGTATATCTTCGCAAGGACCTAGTCTTAACTTTAAGGGGGAATCCTAAAATATAAATTCTAAGTCTGGCCTCACAGAGGGTGTTAAATCTGCCAACAGTTCAGTTTGTCAGGTGTGTGCAGCGTTTCTGACAGGTTTTCAGTCAGTCTGCTTTGCATCACATTTTGCTGCAATAAAAATTATTAATGTCAGATGAACAGAAGAAGAAGAAGAAGAAGAGACTTTTTCTTAGAAGGTAAAACTGATGTTGAATAAGTTTTCCTTTAGGGTAATTATTTGCAGTTGGTAAAAAAAAAAAAAAGTAATAAATTGCAATATATCAAAATATATTACAAAACAATAACCAGCATACTGCAATACATGTTGCAATAATATCATATTGTAGGTCCTCTGGTGATTCCCAATCTCTCAGTGTTTTCTCAGTTAGAAATATCTCTCTGAGAGCTAACAACTTGATTTGTCTAGTCAGACTACAGAGGCCTCAAGTCAGTTGAACCTAAAAATGCATTTTTGCAACGAGCACTGGGTTTTGTTTCGCTTTAGGAAGTGATGTCTTTGAATCCAATAAGGACAACACAAGCCATTACAGCAAACTCTTTCAAAGTACATATGGTCGTGTCAGTATTGTTTTAAAAATGTGGACCTTTCCTTTAAGCTTCAGGTAAAGCTTTCTACAGGCCGACTTATGTAAGACCTTTATTATAAAGCAGGTACGGCTTTAGGCCTTCAGCAGGGACTTAAGCGACAGAATAAAAGCAGGTCTATATACAAATTTGGGACATTTTTAAACCTTTTCTGTCAGCAGGTCAGCTTTGTTACCGCAGGGGAGGAATGTTGGAGGACAACACAGCCACCATGAGCTGGATAGATAGAAAAGTAGATGTGAACAGATCAAACCTCTGACCTCTGCTTAGGTGAAACTTTTCACCTTCATAGTGCAGGTTCCCCAGCCATATGAAACATGAGGAGGAGGAGCAAGTAGTCCAGGAACTAAATACACTCCAATTCTCTCACTCAGTTTTCCCAGATTGAAGGGTAGTTTAAAAAGTAGGAATAATTACAGGACTTAAACTGTAGTTCACTAAATAACTGCTGGGATTCACTGTCCTGTCAACACAGTGAGGAAGATATCACAGTCCTAATGACTGACAACTGTGTTTATAGCTACAATTAATCAGTGCACTAAAGAAATCAATGAAAACAGCTTTAACATTATAAACGGCCTCTTGACTACTTGCAAAGCTTAAGTGTGGGTATTGGCTCAGATGAGAGGGTGTAGCTCTGGATCCTGCTCCTTTTCATAAACACAGACAAACACCTTCATGCTCTACTTATGCGCCAGTTTAATCCACTCTTTGAAAACTGGCTCTCTGTCCACACAGCTCTAGAGTTTATACCAAACGCAGCAGATCATTTCTAAAAAAGAAAACTCCCCTCTCTTACTTAAGTTTGGACAAAAAGTTGAAATAGAAAGTGTACATAACCTAAACCATTTATATGTTGTATGTTTTGCATGCACTTTTGATCACATGTAAAATATGTTAGACACTACGTTTTATCCACATTGTTGAAGAGGATACAGAGCAGAACTGTGCTTGTGATGGTCGCACAAGACCTCCTACATGAGCCACGCCCACTCAAGTCTGGTCCACACACCATTAATCAGAGTGTGTGTGTGTGTGTGTGTGTGTGTGTGTGTGTGTGTGTGTGTGTGTGTGTGTGTGTGTGTTTGTGAGAGACGCCTGCATTATGTCGAGACTACAGTCATGAAATAGTAGAGCAGGGATAAACAGACCAATTACAGAGGAAGTGGCTCTGTGAGTGTGTGTGTGTGTGTGTGTGTGTGTGTGTGTGTGTGTGTGTGTGTGTGTGTGTGATGAAAAGAAGTCTATCATTTACTAACTGCTGCTGCAGTGTGATTGGTGTTGATTAAATTGTGTGTGCGCTTGGTGTGCGTCTGTGTGTGTCGGTGAAGGTTGTTATGAAAAGTAAATTGCCCCTTCCGAAGTCAGTGTAATCACTGCCTTCCAACTGAGAGACCACACACACACACACACACACACACACACACACACAAACCTCTGTAACCGAATCAAAGCAACTTCCAGGTTTAAACTTTTCTAAAAATAGCCAAACTATGTCAGCTGTGCCGTCACACTGTCTCCAGCTCAGCCTCTCTTCAGGAATTTTACCTTTTTTAGTCCTGAATTCACCTGAAAACTGAGCCATGTTTTCATTTGTCATGTCGACTACTAGAACTCCAGCTCAATCTCCCTTAAACCCAGTAAATCCAGTATAATTTACACCCGAATTATCTACTGGAAAATGAGCTTAGCCAGAAAAGGTCAACGAGAGGGACCGAAGGAAGGTTACGTAATGTTGATGCATACCATTAGCTGATGTCATCCATATTAGCTAATACTGGCTAATTTGTTTGTAAATCAGGCTCCATTTTACTATAAATCAACCATGTCAAATTCTTAACAGCATAATTTACTTTCAACGCCAGTTATATGCCTGGTATCCTTCATGAGGGCTCTTATAGTTACATTTTTCAACAGTATTTGTTACCTTGTACAACCCAGATTCCCAAAAGGTTGGGACTCGATGTAAAAACAGAGTGCACTGATTTGCAAGAAACAATTTTCACCTTCAAAACTTCAAAACACAACAGTTTGTGTCTCCAGTTCCCAAAGGCTTACTGTGAGTTGTTAGAAGAAGAGGTGATTTAACACAGTGGTAAACTTCTTTGGAGTGTGTTGCAGCATCAAATTCAGAATGAGTGTATATTTCCAAAACACTGATATAATTTAAAAAACTATTTAAAATAATTTATATTATATTCGCTATTTTTGGCAGATATATAGACGGGGAAAGGTTGTGTTAGGGGAGTACATATTTCTTTTGTAACACTGGGTGGACTGTAAATAAACTGGGTTTATTACTTATTTATTTGATTACGTGGTAAATAGACAGGGGATAGTTGTGTATTAGTTGTAAATACATTTAGGAAATTGTTGAAATAATATACGAGTTAAAAGAAGAAATATAAGAAAGGGGTAGGTACATAAGATTTACATCTATTTACTACTTTTCAGACACTGTTATCTTTTCTTGTTTCGTTTTAAGTATGTTTCTTTTTAATTTTTGGTTTGAAATAAAGTCATTCATTCCCTCAAAAAACAATAGTTTAATAGTTTGAACATTAAGTATCTTGTCTTCCTGTATTCAACAGAATATAGGTTGAAAAGGATTTGCAAATCATTTCATTCAGTTTTAATCTAAGTTTTACACACTGTCCCAGCTGTTTTAGAATCAGGGTCTATGTTCAAATACGGTTGTTATGTGTCGCAGAAGCTCCTGCTCATCTTGCTTTATCTTCAGTTAAAAAACAAACAAAACAAAAGCAAGTGCTTTACGGTCCTGCTTTCATTGTGAAGGCTTGGGATAAAAGATACACTGCTGAATAAAATTAGTTGCAATGTTGAACATGTTGTCATAGTTTTTATATTTTGAAAGAATTTTACAAACATAAAATTTAGTAGTAAGCAGAGGCAATTTGTTTTAAAAAGGACAGTTCAGACCCTAAAATATTGATATAGAGTTAAGACAGCAGCTGAGACAATAACCTCACCAGTCATGTGATATGATAGAAAGCTCCAGAACAGCTACTAAATGGACCTTGGGGTGAGACTGTTTCCTCAGCTTATGTTTCCGAGATCAAGAATGAACTTTAAACTTCATCAGCTTTTACATCAATATAGATGAGAGGTCCATAATGTACTGAAGAAAAATGTAATTTTTCAAACTAAGTACCCTCCATCTTCTGAGGAATATCCATATATGATTGAAAGCCCCAGAGAAACTACTAAATGGACCTTGAGACTGTTTCCTCGACTAATACAGATGTTTTCACAAAACCACAGTGTGAAGGTAACATGTTAAAGGCTAGGATAAAAATCTTGTGAATCAGATTAATGTTTATTTAGTAAGTCAATGAATCCATCCCAAAACAGCAGAATTAACTATACACTACATATATATATAAACATATTGTAGCTGTTTGAACACAATTTTGTGTCAAAATAGTTGTGGCAGAAACTCACTGATTGACAAAACTCTAATCAGAGTAAAGTCATCTCAGTGCGGCATGAAGATAGGAGTGTTGAAAAGCAAAGCAGCATCCTGAAGTCACTCTGCAGACACTTTCTGTGGCTGTCTTAGCTGTCACATCTACTGTACACTTCAGTCTTTGCAGCCTCCATGAGTCAGCATTACTGAGCCTGCTCAGAGTCCCCTGTGGCCCCAACTTTACCTGGGATGCTCCACTGCCCTGACACACGCACACACAGAGTGGTTGAGAGAGAGACAGAGAGACAGAATGTTGATGTCCTACCATCTCCGAACTGTCAGCAGCAGAGAAGTGGCTGTCGCAGTCAGCTCCTTCAAAGTGGACCGTCCAGGTGCCAGGTGAACGGGGATGTGGTACCAACCTACAAAAACCTGGTAGAAGAAACAAACACACATTTTACAGTTCATATTCACTCAGTCCTAAATCTACATTCTGTGTGTAAAAGCACAAACTTGTTGTGTCAAAACAACTCCTAAAGTTCGCTTTTGTTTTGTCAATATAAGAGGCAACTTTGACAAAAAAAGAAAAGTAAATGGAAGTCACACAAAAGCTTCATTCATAAAATCTTGATATATTTAAAACTGTGCTGTCAAAGATCCCCTCAAAATATGTTTTAAGACACATGAAAATACTTTACTATGAACAATAATTTGGGTCTAGTGTGGTTTTTCAGTTTAACCACAGTTGAAAATACTTAAAAATAATCCGCTCTTCCCCTCTTGCTCATGTCAAACTGCACAAACATCAGTCTGAGCAGTAACGGTCAAATATCCAGATTCTCCAACAATCAGCAAAACATATTTTTAAGAGAAGGACTTCAAACACCAAACATCAAATTATTGGACAATTATAATAGAGTCCATGAAGTTGACCGCTGAAATAATAAAATACAGTGAATCAACTGTAAGAATAGTACATAAGTATATTAACTCTGACAACCTAATTGCATTTATACATACAAAAACAGTTTCAAGTCAATTCACCAAACGGTCTTTTCATTTCTAAATATTGATCCCAGTGACTTTACCTCTCTGCAGCAGCGGCTCAAGGAAGTCCTGTAGGCCGTTGGGGAGGCTTCGCACCACATCGCAGGAATAACCGTCCTCAGGAAGGAGGAAGGGCAGCTGGAGGTCCGGATCCTCCTCCAGCTGCACCTCTCTCCCGTCACTCCTCGCCAGCTCATCTGCTGTGTTCTCTGCCACTGCCACCACGTGGTCTATTAGCTCCTGAACAGAAACACACGCGAAGAGCAGCACACATATCAGACACTGATATTCATATCACACAACAGATACATTAATATCTATTAATGTATCTGTTGTCTATCTAATGTCTATCTATTAGAAAGTTTAAATTGAATGTGTGTAAATAAAAATCATGCCACATAAGTTGAGTATTCTGTGTTTTGAATGTGTCTCTGTGCGTCGGTCTTACAGGCGGGATGTAAGGCTCGTCCGGAGCGCAATGGTAGTTGGTCATGAGCGCGTGGAGCTGCAGGGAGTTGAGCTTAAAGCAGGTGTTGTGGATGTTCTGCACATCTTGCATGGAGTACTTGTCCATGGTGAGCAGGGTGGTGGCCTGGAGGATACGCATACACACACAAAAACATCACATTGAGCAAAATATCTTGTATGTCATACACATCTTGTCTGTATATTTTCAGCCTTGTCTATCACATTGTCTTTTGAGAATCCTTTATATTGAGAGAGTATAAAATTGTATTATATACTTTGCCGGCAAGCTTGAGTGTTGAACTCTTGCATCCCCCCTTGAGCAGTGAAAGTAAATACATAAACACTGACGACATGTGCTTATAACATATGTCTGCAGATCAGCTTGCCACATCTACCACACCCCCAGGAGCGCTCTCCTCATGGTATCATCCTTTCTCTAAATACTGACTTTATTTCTTATCTGAAGCACCCACTTCATAACCTTTTCTTAGATGCTTCTTGGAATTTTCCACTGTACTTGTCGCTGCTGCTCCGCCACTATGGTCCCTCCCCACTTCCTTTTAAAAAATCTTTAATTTAAACTGTCAACATACATAGCATTTAACTGAAACATCAGAATCACACCCATACAGCTGATGCACTGAAAAACAAAATAAGAGTGTGCCAAACAGAAAAAGCTATAAAAAGCGACACAAATCTAATGTAAAATAAATAAATTTACTGTCCCTTCTTTTGCTCTGGCTGGTTGACATAAAATACATCACTTCTGTTGCGCCAGTGTCAGAAAGTTGCCAGAGGAACCCGGCATGACAACTCCAGTACACTGAGAAATACAGAGAGCTTATCCTGGCAGTGAAAGCCTAAATCAGCATTTTGTGAACTTGTTTGGTAAGGACCTGAATTCAACAGACGTTCATTTATATGTTACAGTTCCGCACTCCAGCTTAAAAATTGTGACTATACATATTGCTTGTATATGTAATAAATGCACATTTGAATCCTTATATATCTGTTTAAAATCTGGCTTCATCAATGTTCTTTAACATGCAAGTTATAGTTTCATTAAAATTTCAGAAATACTTTCTCATATCGTAAACAGTGGAGTCCAACATGATCACAGCTGGGTTGTTCCCAGTTGTTTTCATGCACCACTTAATATTTAACAATACAATAATTAGAATCTGATGACAGATGTTGGGTTGTTTGTGTGTGTTGCCAGGGCGACCCATGTCAGTAAAATCTGATCAAACAACACTCACGAGGTCCCAAAAAGGCTAATGAGCTGTGATTCTGAGCTTTAATACATTATAAGCTTAAAGGGATTTTTTATTATTTTAATTGGTTGATAATGTAGTCAAAAACATTAAAAGTCTGGAGAAATGCAGAATATAACATTAACAAGTTGTGACTAACAAACTATGTGCATATTATGCTCTTCACTTAAGTCAATTCTTGCTCCTTGAGTAAATTATGTTAACATATGCTTGTTTGTTTTAAACTTCTAAAGACACAAAGTTCATAGTGGTAATCCCAGCATGACCTTGGCTGCTATGCCGAGTGAAGAAAAACCACCAAAGAACTAAAGATAATAAAAAAGGGAAACACTGGAAAGAGAATTCCCACTTACAGTTGTGGTAGTTATTCACTGAACAGCATGAATAACAAAGCTATAAAAATGAAAACACTGATGAATAAAATATAATCCACCACCATCTCAGTCTCAGCGTCTCCTCATATCCCAGCACACACTTCCCTTATTCCCCTCTACCCTCTCACCTGTACAATTCGACTGAGGTGGCAGTCGGCGGCGAGCTCCAGACCCTGTTTCTCTGCCCAGGCCTCGATGTGGCTGAGCTGCTGTCGGAGGATGGCCCCCCAATAGTGACAGCACAGCCCTGACTCTGTGTCCGTCACCAGTTTGTTGAAGAGCCACATGTTGATGAAGTGGAAGAGCTGTGAGAAGAGCTGGATGGTCAGGGCGGCGTTGACTCGACACCGCCGCAGCAACGACATCGCCCCTGTTAGGGTGTGCAGGACGTCCTCTGGAAGGAGAAGGGGGAAGAGACATATATGGGTGGAGAGGATCAGATTTATGTTTAGTACAAAGGTGTACAAAGTCATTAGTTCAAGAAAGTCTCTCAATATTTTGAGGTACTAAGTCATTAGTTCAAGAAAGTTTCTCATTAATTTATGGTATAAAGTCATTAGTTCAAGAAAGTTTCTCATTAATTTATGGTATAAAGTCATTAGTTCAAGAAAGTTTCTCATTTTATGGTACAAAGTCATTAGTTCAAGAAAGCTTCTCATTATTCTGAGGTACTAAGTCACTAGTTCAAGAAAGTTTCTCATTAATTTATGGTACAAAGTCATTAGTTCAAGAAAGTTTCTCATTATTTTGAGGTACTAAGTCACTAGTTCAAGAAAGTTTCTCATTAATTTATGGTATAAAGTCATTAGTTCACAAAAGTTTCTCATTAATTTATGGTATTATGTCATTAGTTCAAGAAAGTTTCTCAATATTTTGAGGTACTAAGTCATTAGTTCAAGAAAGTTTGTCATTTTATGGTACAAAGTCATTAGTTCACAAAAGTTTCTCATTAATTTATGGTATTATGTCATTAGTTCAAGAACGTTTCTCAATATTTTGAGGTACTAAGTCATTAGTTCAAGAAAGTTTGTCATTTTATGGTACAAAGTCATTAGTTCACAAAAGTTTCTCATTAATTTATGGTATTATGTCATTAGTTCAAGAACGTTTCTCGTTATTTTGAGGTAGTACGTCATTAGTTCAAGAAATTTTCTCATTGTTTTGAGGTACTAGGTCATTAGTTCAAGAAAGTTTCTCATTATTTTGAAGCATGAAGTCATTATTTTGAAAAAGTCTCTCATTATAATGACTTAATAGGATACTTTTTTCCATCACACAAGGGAAAACTGAGAAAGGCTTCACAATCAAAACATCTGAAACAAAGAGACATATGAGGCTAAAAGCAACTCTTCCTCGCTCTCTTTAAGCATCTTGACACCTGAGATATTGCCATTTCAAAAGCCAAGAATCCAAACTTTCTTACATTCACTGCAGTGTTTGTGTAAAACCACTGATTTAAGTCTTCTTCTTAGTTTCATAGAGATTTGGCCAGATATTATAAATTTTGCCGTGGCTGAAAGCAGACACTGGAGGTACTGTTTCCCTCCATGAGGCCTGGACCCCCTAACACATTGGAAGATCGATTCCTGGGATCATGAAATTATTATCACAATAAACATAAGAACAAGAAACATATTGTTATATCAGACTTTTCTAGGAATTTTTACTTCTTAAGAAACATTTAATCTTTTTTACTCGTTGGACCCCTAAAAATCATTCAAACACAAAAATCTGACATGGAAAAATCACTCTAGCTGAACTTCTATGTACAACCTGACAAGGGGTTACAAGTTGACACTGCTCCACTTAAAGGGGACATAAATCACTAGATGTGTTCGTGTATTACCGATCTTGGGTCTCTGTGGATTATGTTCCTCTGGGTCGTCCAGAAAAGCAGGCATGTAGTTATTCAGATCCGCCTGGAGACAGTGGACCAGGTACCTGCGACAACACGTTACAGCTTGTTAAAGACGACAGACCTCACCATCAGAACAACAGGGACGCTCTCCTCCAATACTCTTTCAGGGAACCTAAAAAGGAACTGACTTGAAAGCCATCTGGACCAGATGGGCGAGGATGTCCTGGGCGTCCAGCGTGATGCGACTCAGGTCTCTGTCCTGCTTGATGAAGTTGAGCAGCTCCGAAGCGTTGGCCATCCAGAAAGCCAGCGCTCCTGCGATGTTCTTCTGCTTCTGTAACGTACCAACCACAGCCACGTACACACAAAGAAAAAAAACATACAGAGGAAGTTGTTAGAGCAGCAGGACGAAGAAGAGATTGGAGTTAAAAAGAAGGTGAGAGAGGGGTTTCTGTTTGAGTGGCAGCCAGAAGGAGCAGTTGTTACTTCAGGGATAGAGTCATGCCCCGCCCACCCCTCCCTCTAAGCCAACCCCGTGCTGAGAGGAAGAGTGGTCATTAATGTCTCTATGAAAAGTCGCTCAATCAAACTGTCTTCATTTCAAGATTTCTGCAGCATTTAAATGTGAGCTCTAGGAGGTTTTCCTTCATTAGAGACATTAGTGACAACTCCTTTCGCCTCCCAGACACATCTCCACGTAGCAGGTCACCAGACACTGGCCTCCTCCACTAACTAGTCAGTTGTGCCAATTTATTTTTGACAAAACAATGTTTAGACTTAGACTATGGAACACATGCATTCACACTGGGAGCAACAAATAGTACAAGTGACTACAAGTCAGTTAATCTCCAATAGATCAGAGGGACATACAGGGACATTTTATGGACAAATCTAAGTGCTTTTCTGCTTCTGATTTAATTTACTTTGACACTTCACTTTCTTGCCAAGAGTTAGACGAGAAGATTGATATCACATTATGTCTGCCTGTTACATATAAGTCTTTAGATGAAGGCCGGTTTGCTTAGTTCAGCAAAAAAAATGGAAACAGGGGGAACAGCTGGCTTTGCTCTCTCCAAAGAAAAAGAAAACATTTCATTTGCTTTCTACTTTTCACTGGTACAAACAAAAGAATGGCACATTTCCCCCGTTTCCCATTTTTGTGCTAAGATAAACTGACCAGCTTAGTTTAGCTGGATTAACTGCTAACTATAGGATGCATTTATCTTAGAAATGTGACAACGGTATCTATCACAGCATCTTACTCTTGACAAGAAAGTGAGTAAGCGTATTTCCCCACAATGGTTTAATAATATTCCTACAATAATATAACATTTTGAAAGGCAATATAAAAGCAACTGAAGACACATGTTGTGTCTTTTGTAACTGTAGCTGCACATCCCCACATTAATGTAATCAGCCTCTTGCGGAGTAAAGGGAACAAGCAGCAGTCCACTAAACCACGATAATATCACAGAATAATTAACTACGCAATGATCTCAAATAGCCAACACTGAGTAGATATCAGACTTTTAATAACACTCCATATGTCAGTCTATAGTCTAAAGGACATTTTCTGGATCTGAGATCAACATGGAGGACAGAGCTCAGTGTGTGAGGAGCTGATTGGTTAATAACCTCACCACTCAGAGAGGGAGGAATGTGCAAAGCTCGCTCTCCTGCACTCATCTATCCCCGCCTTGAAAAAAGTAACACAAATCAAACAAAACAAAGAAAAAAATAAAATAAACCCCTTCATTCAGAACAGCCAGAGAATGAGAGATGGAGCCAAGTGCATCCAAAACGAAACGTGACAATAAAACATTAAGGACACGTTTAAAACACAGACGGATGGTTGAACATGTTAAATGAACTTCCAAACAGACGCATGAAGCAGAGGAGGTGGAGGAGGTCGGAGGGACGCGACTTGTCTCTCGTCCACACTGTTGAGTAGGAGAAGCAAGACGTGATGTCACACAACATGGATGCCAGAATTAAAGATGGAGCAATGGTGGAAAAGAGTGGTTGCTTTGGTTTCGCTCAGTTTTTTTTTTTGTTTGTTTTATTTAGTACCAGGCAGGTTCCAGGAAGCTGAATGGAATTAGTTGGGTTGATGTTGCTGCTTAGTTTTCCAGCTGTGGGAGGACGCATTATCATGGCTGTATTTTACATTTCTGTTAGAATGGAGAAAAAGAAGCAGCAGCAACAATGAAGGGCTGGTCAAGAAAGCAGACAGAGAGCAGTAGAGGGAGAAGAGTACAGATGAGTAGATATGCACAGGCTCATAGAAGTAAGCCGAGAGGATGGTGAGGTTGGGCAACATGATTTTTTTTATCTTAAACTGTTAATATGGTTTGCCTACATAGGAATGTCAGACACTGTGACAGACTATAACTATACAACAACTATGACCTTGTGACCACAATGCTTATCTAAAGGCAAACAAACACAATACAACAAATGGCTGAATTGGATCAAAAGGTTTGGATGCTTCTTGATTTGTTAGTCACACAGGAATCTTTTAAAAACCTATGGTTTAAACAATGTGTATTTGTCATTTTTATATATGTAATTTGTCTTTTTTGTTTTATTATTTCCTGTTGCTGGAAATTGTTAAGTCTCCATAAATATACTATTGTCTTTTAGAGTAAGCACATTTGAATTTCCATCCATTCCAGCATTTTGTAAAGTATTCTATATGAAAGGCTATACTATTAAATTTCATCATCAATAAATCTACTGCATTTTTTCTTTTGGTTTATCAATTAACCATTTATTAAGTAAATGGCAGGAAAAAAAGTGTGAAAAATGTGTCTCATTATTCCTAAATGCCCATGGTGACGTCTTTAAATTGCTTGTTTTGTTTGACTGACAGTTTGAACCTCAAGATTTTTTAGTTTACAATAATATAAAATGGAGAAAATCAGCAAATACTTTTTTTCAAATTTTTTTATTTTTAAGTTATTCAATACTTTTTTTGTCAATCAAGTAATCAATTTATTGTTTCAATACTTACGCTAAGTTGTTTTCCATCTATTTTAAAATATAAATGTCATACATTCATATGTATTCAACCTTTCTTTATTTCTTAAGGTGGATCCTTTTGACCCGTTTCACTGGCACAAAGAAAAAGAAAGCTCAAACTATTATTTCATAAATCTACTGAGAAAGTATTCTTGTATTTCCTCCTATTTTACCTTGTGAGCTGCAGTGAATATACATTTCCTTTTAAGTGGGCATGAAATATTAAGGCAAAAAGTTTAGTCTCATTAATTACCAGGTGGGTGGGTAACAGATTTTAGCTGTATTAGCTATATAGAGAAAATCAAATATCACAATATTTTTTTTTACCAAATACCTCAATATCAATATTGCTATGATATCATTGGTTTAACTATTGGTGCTTTCATAAAACATTTACACAGTGAGATTTATGGCAATCATTAGTAATGGATATAGAGACTAAGTGGGTAAACACAAATAAAAGAACACCTACAACAGTCTGGTAAGGTCAGAAAATCACATCACTTTACTGTAATGCAGCCTTTCAAACCAGGAAAAGGCAACACTTAAGATATCCAAAATCTAAGGCGATATCTAGTCTCATATCATGATATCGATATAATAAAGATATACTGCCCGGCCCTGTTGAGATGCACTGTTAAACCTAACACATTTTATCCATATCGCCCACACCAAGAGAAAGAGAAAAAGAGAGAAATAAAGAGTGAGTGAAGGAGGTAGACGAGTCTGTAGCAGCCGTATCATGGTGTGCTATTGTGCTATCCTACCTGATCCCCTTCAGGAATCTCCTGGATGGAAGGAGGAGGAAGAGGAGGAGGAGGAGGAGGAGGAGGAGGAGGAGGAGGAGGAGGAGGAGGAGGAAGAGGAGGACACGTTCACAGGACAGAGAGAAAACACGTCAACAGCTACAGTATGGACACAGCCATGTAACACACACATACACACACAAACTCTTTGACACACACATGGTCATGGTTTACAATGTGAAGACATCTTGAACCAGTTAGAGAGCATAATTGAAGGAGGTCATCTGGAAACCACATCTGGGCAAGAAAACATTACAAGTGTCTGAGAAATTTAGCTAGTTCGGACTGAGGCTTTTAGAGATGTCCTTAATGTCAGCTCTGAGGAAGTTTATCATTAAAACAGGCAAGGAACAACAGCACTGTTATACTTTTAAAAATAAACTGATTAGCTAAAATGTAACTGTATTTAGGACCAGCCTTGTAATAAAACTGAATTAAAGTTGGGGTTTTTTGGCACATTTTACAGGTTTAGTTTAGAGTCTAGTCTTGAGACTTAAAGAGTTTTCAGTTCTATATCATGGTAGTATCATGTCAAGAATCTGGCGGTATGATACACATCACGATACAGGGGTTCAATGTACTGCGATTTATTGTATTACTGTAAGCAAGGTGATATATCGCGATATATCGCAATATTTTTTTGATAGGACATTTCAAGCGAGATAGGGATGTAGCAAAGGGCCAAGGGCTGGAATAAAACTGGGGCTGCTGCAAGGACATTGCCTTTGTACACGGGACGACTGCTATTGTATTATATTATATATTACAATTATAATTATATTATATTGTAATACCTACGTGTATCAATATTTTCTAACACCCCTACAACATATAGCAGCTGGAGCTAAGTCTAAACAGGAACTGACCCGGTGTGAAAAAAGTATAAAAGGAAAATTAACCCTTCAGTAAACTTACGTCATAACAGTAAACATTTTGAGACAGCTGTATAATTACCACAAAATGTGACCAATAAGAATAAATCCAAGTTCTGCACTCCCATATACACTGGGAAATCTGTTGTATTGCTTTGCAGGAATGTTACAGGGGGAATTTTTTGCCTTAACGTTCCAGTTTTTGAGTAAGTGGCGAGAGTAACACCCTCTTTGTGGGAACAAGCTATGGAGTTTATGTGAAATGTGGTCTCAGTATAAAAGGGGCCTGGGACCAACACTACCAGACCATGTCGACCCCGTTGTTTGTTGATGACACAAAGTTATAACACTTCATTTGATGATCACACACTGATGTTTAAAACTGCTGCATGTAATCCATTAAGGATTTAAGTGATGCAGTTAAGACATTTAAGGATGCAAAGCACTGGGAAAGCATGACTCGATCTCCAGCATCTCACACAATCATTCCACTATTCAAGATCGAGTTCTCCAAGCAGTCAACATGCCAGAGATGCTCCAAAAATACCCTGTTTTTAAGCCTATTATGAGCCCATCTGAAGCAGGACGGTTGAACATTCCCATACGCTAAAAATATTTCCCAGAAACTCTATAAAACTGAAATCCTACTACACACAGACTGGAATAGTTTCAGTCTTAGTCCGTTCTGCGTGTGTGTTTTCTTTCATAACTTCACTGCATACCGACGGCAATGAATAGCTGGCTGCCAGCTAAACAAATAAAAGTGAATGGCACTAATAAAAGGAGAAATGGCACTTGCGTTTTATTGAGTCTTAGTAAGTAAGGCCCTCAGAAAAAAGACTGTGTGTATTTTTTTTCTCCTCATAATCCTCCCAAGCTCTGGGCTTCATTTATTTTAAACATACATGATGTGAAGTCATATTAGACCTCCAGCTAACACTATGTCAAGAGCAGCCTGGTATCAAGCTTCAACTCCTATGAATAACAGACAAAATGTGTCCCTAGCACGGAGTATTAAAAACTGCCATGTACTGAATGCTGGTAATAGATGCTTGACAATATTTTTATTTGTGTTTAAAGTACTGTGCATAAGTACATGTACAAGTACTAAATACTCTCACCACAGCTTGTATTATATCCTTTAGCAGGATGTTTAGATTTAAACCAAACTTTTGTTGAATTTATTGCATTTAGCAAAAGTTATTGCTCAGTTATTTGTGTTAATGCAACCTAATAGTTTTATTTTGTTCTAAAAGTTTATATATTTGCTGACAGAAACACTAAGTTGTCACAATTTTGCTCATGATTTCCAGCTCTAATGATCACTGATAGCGCCATGCTAGCTGAGGTTTAGCATACACTACGTTGCGTCATAGCAGGCTTCACACCACGAGCGTTTAACACTGACAGGTAGACAAACATAAGACACAAGCACAGACTGGTACAACAGAGGTAACTGTGGAGAGAAAGCTGCAAGAGACATACAAACACTTAAACACACCTTACAACAACTACAAGCAGTAGTTTGTAAGACAACAGTAAATGGGGGGGATTAGGCATCAAACAATTCAAAAATTTCAACAAAAGCCAGGATGCAAGTCAAAAATACATAAATAGCAGCATTATGAAGTCGTAGGACACACTGGAATAATGCACAGATTAATACAACGTGTTCAAACATGACCACACATTAAAGAAAAAGATTTGAAAAGAAGTGTTACTGACCTGGATGACTCCCTCCATCATGCTCACCATCTTGTTGACGATGGCGATGACCTTGTGCGTCCTTTCAGACGGCGACATGTCAGGCCGGTAAGAGGGCGACAGGACGTAGCGGCAGGCCATGTACAGGACGTAAGTGGGTGAGAGTTTGAAGTGGACCGTGGAGCTGTTGGTGTAGTTGATGATGGCTGACAGGAAGGTGTCTTCAGCTGGATGGAAAAACACACAGAAACAGGTAATTAGACCACCTACCATGACAGGAGAAATGTTGAGGTTTGATTAAATGAAATAGAGCCGACACATTCGTGTAGGTTGGTTGATATGCTCTTGTCTGAACAAATTCTCAGTGGTCAGACAACTGCTGGTATTACTTCTAAAGAGCCATGTGTCTTTCCCAGCTGGCAACACCAGCCACTGTGCTGAACACAGCCAGCTGTGAGCACTGGTGCACTTTGAAGGCGCAGTGATATTTCAGCTGAGGCGCTTTGGTTGCAGCTGGGTACAAAGTGAGAGTGACGACCAGCTGCAGCATTTTATCAAAAGCTGAACATGTTTCAACTCTTGGCGACCAGAAAAAAAAAGACCGCAAATATGCAACACTTAGTGCAGAATAGACACTCAGCGCCTTGTCCCTGGCATTTGAGCATACTGTAAAAATGCGACACTTTTTGGTCCCATTGCAAAGCTGGCCTCAGGAAAAAGGAGAGAAAACACTCTGGGGGGGACACACAACACCACCAGCCAGAGTGCACTCAGAGCACTGTGACAGATTTAGTAAATCTAAACAGAAAGTGGACTTTCTTTCCCCAACTGACCAATCCACTGGCTAAAAAGTAGGTAGAATATTAGTAGATTCCAAGATCTGCTTTGGTTGACTACAGCTCTGAAAGTACTCTCAAGTATGTTTTACTCTGACAAAAGGAATTCAGAGGATATCAGTGTTTCTCTAACAGATTTATACTTGAGCAAATACAAAAGGTTATGAGACAATGTTTAAATCAGTGTTTCTCACGTGGTGCGTTGCAGCACTCCTTTGCTGTGATCCCAATCCAGGTGTGCCGTGAGATCTTGTGATAACCTCATATTATTACTGCAATATTCATCTGGGCCTATACAAAAAGTTATGAATGAATCTTTAATTGACTGTATCAGTATGTTGTGCGTACTCATTTCCCAATAACGAGGCACACTCTAGCTAAAAAATGTAATTCATTTAAAAAACCTTCATGGGAAACCTATTTGTCGTGGTTCACGCGTGGGAATTAAAAATGTGTGATACATCAAAAGCTGTGACTGGCAGCCAGTGTGAGGGATGATAACATTTAAAAGGATAAAGCTGTGAGTGGGTCAAAGGATGGCTTTACTGTCCACAGCAAATACCAGCAAAGCACCAGCAAGATGACCTACACCCAAAAGAAAAGGGACAAAAAAAAACAACACTCAGTAAACAGTATCACAAAAGCTACCGGTCTTATTTTTTTCTTATTCTTATTGTCTTATGTTGTGACAAGCGTGCTGACAAAAGTTTTAGAAGCTATTGTGCACAAATATAAATAAAGGTGTGCTTTGAGTTCTCTCATGTTATCAGAGAACCGGGGTTACCTTTGTAACCTAAAGATTTTGGCTTGCCCTTTGATTACATTATCAAAGGACACTAAAACTAAAGAAGGGAGGCAGGCTGTCTGGCCTGAAATTAAGATTACGTCCGCTACCAAAAAACAGGAGGGGGAACGTACATTATTATCTAGTCAGACATCAACCTTTGAAGGAGAACAACTTCATACAGCACATGTCATATATCTTATAAGTGAAGCTATTATTTAGATCATCATCTAGTTTATAAGAAACCACTTACTATATCCTTACGTACATGCACAATGTTACTATTGCTTCTACTTCTAATGCTAAGGCTTTGTTCAGAAAGACAACACTGTATGCCTCAACCTGGAAGATCATTTTGTAACAGGTACAGTGTAATTCTACCGTGAAAGATAAAATAGTGTGTTGTTTTTTTATTAACTGCTGCACAGTGTTTCTGTGGCTAATAAGCTTTCACACTCAGCTATTACTTAAACTGCCCTCCTGGATTCTATTTCATTGTCTCACTGGTCCCTGAAACAACACGCCTAAACCAAGGCAGCCCCTTGTGTCTGCAGTAAGGTAACACCACTGCTGCCACTACTACTGTTGTAAAATGGGAAATGGCAAATGGACTGTACTTGTACAGCGCTTTTCTAGTCTTCCAATCACTCAAAGCGCTTTTACACTACATGTCACATTCACCCGTTCACACACATTCACACACTGGTGGCCGGACAACTATACAGTACAAGGTGCCACCTGCTACTCACTAACCATTCACACGCTGATGGCACAGCGGTATGTGGACTGGAGGAGCAGGGGACTGAACTGCCCATATTACAACCAATATATTACTGCAGTTCCTGAATCATTATTGTGACTCTAATAACTAACAATTTAAGGGCTAATAATATTAAAACATTAATGCATTGTTCTGCATAATCTGAATTCATTAATGCTGAGGTCTTGTCACAGACACCAGTAAAGAATTAATGTTTGTACATACTGTATATACTTGAAATCAGACTACATAACACTTTTTCACAGTGGAGATGGATTACGCTGACTGGAATAGATCCCCTTGTGAGCTACAACAAGCAGTTTGTTTAACTTATTTTCGTGGTTGGCTGGTCACAGAACTTGGCTCCACATGTGTCATGTGGGACACACCAATAAAACCATTTTGACTGCGGTGTCTGTTTCTTTCAGCTTAACGCTGTTGGTAAAGCATTTAAAGTCAAACTGGCTACAGCTGCACTACGACAACTCTCCTCATGAAAACCTGACGATGAGAGTTGTTCATGTGCGTCATTGTCCCCAAGAGCATATGGTTTCTCCCGGTGCACTGTGGGTACGGGACTCTCCGCTGCTCTATGACCGATCAGAACCCTCCTAAAACAGATGATCTCACACTATACCAAATATATACTCAGCATACACACAGCCACACTATGGCCCAGAGCCACACTATGGCCCAGAGCACAATGAAAAGTCAATAAACAGGAGTGTTGGAAAGACAAAGCAAACAGACAGAAGAGCTTAGAGCTGCAGTGAGAGTGTGGGAAACATCAGGTTTGGAATAAACCAGACTTATAGGACTATTTAAGACAGTTTAATGCTATCTGGAAGTAATTCAAGACCATTTTAAAAACCGAAACATATTCTACTCAGTTCATAATTGGCTCAAAGTGGACGTTTAAGCTAAATTTTAAGAAATTGCCTTAAGGCGTTCTTCAGATATTGTGTTCACAAGAATAGGATGGACATCCTGAAAACATAATACCTCAAAGGAAGTTAACACTTCAATTCCACGCTGTGTGGTGTTTTTGAGTTGTGTAGAGAAAAGTTACAAATGACTGTGCACATCACGTCAGAAGGATCATGTCAGTAAATCTGAGAAAAATACAGACTTTGCTTATCCAGTGCGAATGTGCCTCACCAAACACAGGCGTAGGGGGGAATTTCCAAATCTCATGAGGTCCCTTGGTATTCTTAGCTCTGTGTGAATAGGGCTTTAGATTTGCAGGCATACAAATATGACTATTTAAATATTTAACAACCCCTTAATAAAAAAGTAGGAGCTGAGTGCTAAATTTATCACTTAAACAAAAAACATATTGACTGAGTTATCTTGATGCAATTACAGGAAACAAAGCTCTCAGGCTTTAAACTGATCCAGCTGATTTCCTGCCAAATTCAAGAGGAGCACAATGTAAAATGTAATCTAGAGGCTGAGACAAGCTGCTCATTTTCTCTCCGTCTGTTTATGAAAATCATATTAATGTCTCAAAATGAGTGTTGACTTTCTGAAGCCATCAAACACTCCTGTACAGGACTGTAAGACGGCGTGATCCAGTAACTCTGCAGGGTGAGAGGAAATGTGACCCACGTTCACTGCATATTTATGATGAGATATTTGTTGCACACCACTGCTGCTGCTGGAGCAGTTAGGTCAGCAGAATCAGTCCAGTGAAGGCGGTTCAATAGTTTCCAGTTATTGACTGTTTCACTGCCACAGTGAGGGGAGTGGAGAGATGCAGAACAGGAAGACACACGCTAATACTTACAGTTGTCTCTGAACTCGATTCCGGCTGGCAGAGTCAACTCTGTTCTGTCTGCTGAAATGTCCTGAGACCTGATAAGACAAAAATAACACCATGAGAAGGGGAGATAACACTAAATACAGAGAGAAGACTGAGGAGCAGGACAAGCCGGATGGACTGGAGAGAGGACAAAGATGGAGGACAAAGACGACGACAGGAAGAAGGAGATGAGTGTGTGACTGACCTGCTGTCCTGCTGCTCTCCTCTGATCATGGGTTTCACCATGCCCCTCTCCATGTCCAGCTTCCCTGAGCTCTGCAAACACACAACACACAGCGTCAAGCAGCTTCAACCACTTTTGATGTCACTGTAATGTAATTGAATAATATACAGACATGATGTTGATAATGACTTGTATGTTATGAGGCTTCAGTCACTGTCAGAACTGGCAGCTAACAAACAAGTTTCCTGGTTCATGAAGACAACAAATATCAGTATTTGTTCTATAAAATGAACAGCGCTACCGATGAATATTCACTGTATGTGTCATGAAAAGATGAAATTTGAAACATGTCTTTAGCTGCTAAACTTAGTCAATAAATCAATAAGATTAATCTGCAGTAATTTCAATAATCAATTTATTGTTTCAGTCATTTATAAAGAGAAAAATGCCAAACCTAGTCTAGCGCCAACAACAAAATTGTGAGGATATGCTGCTTTTATTTGTTTGTGCGAAACACATGAAGCCCCTAATGGGACAAGGGGGAGGGAAAAAAGTAGATGGGTGGGGGGGAAAAAAGATAGATAGTTTTGCATTCTCTCACAAAACTTTTGTGTTATCCAGAGACATACTTTGAGTCTTCATGTGCACCTCCTGCAGCACTGAAACATGCAAATGGCTTAGTAAAGGTTAATACAGCCTAGATCGGCGGGTGTGGTGATTATTAAATACTCTCTCAGTTGGTCACATCAATGGTCTAATGGCTCTGAAACAGCTGTTCCAGCAATGATCCAACTTCTCCTTCATAAAGGAGTTTGCTAAAAAGTTGGTGCCATTACTCGCAACCATTCACTGCTCATCTTCATGAAACTGCCTAAACATAACACTAGGATGCTAGTTTGCAACTTTCTTTTTAGCAAACTTAGCGTCTCATGTTTTATCCTCGAAAACACTTTGGTGTGCAAACACTGTTGTGTAACATTAATTACTTAACTTTGTGACCATGTACAAGGTGAGATACATTAGAAGTATTGCTATCGTACTTCATCTGTCTTTGGGCTCAGATTTGTGCTCATGTGTGTTGTATCGATACATCGATTCAATGATCAACGATCCAGTATCACTGATGCAAAGTGAAAACACTGATCCATATCATCATCTTTAGGATACGCTTTTATTTTTTAATTCTGTGTCAGCATCAAACAGCAGGAGACAGACAGCAAACAACTGAGAGAGAGACACGTTGAGGTTAACATTATTTACTCAGGTTAAAAAAAAACAGCAGTATGTGCCCACATACATAACACATACCGTATGTAGACAATGCTGAAAAATGTGCATGCAGGATGATATTTTACGTGCTGTTCTGTCGGAGATGCAGTGACTTAAACCAACAGTAAGTAAGAAAAATTAAAAACATTACATGTAATCTGTTAAGCTGTGGGTAGAAGGGGGGAAAAGTCTGCTAGCCGCTAGGCTAATTTATGCAGTGTACACATGCTTAAGCTAATAATGCATGGAAGGCTAAAAACTGTTGTTTGGTCTGTGAGTTTTTAGAATTTGACATTGCTTTAAGCCAGACAAACCTGAAGTTAAAGGTTAAAATGAAAACAGTTCTTCCAGAAAGAGCTCTCTGACAGAAAGCCCTGAAGGTTAACTTATCCCATGTGCTGTTTAATTTGTATTAGTGGAGTCAGTTTAAGGTAAACTTAACTGTACTTATTATTTATGTGTTGTTTTTATCTTTTATAGCCAAAAGCAAAAAAAGAAAGGGGTGGCAGCTTTTCTGTAACAGATAGTGTTAAATGTACATATAATACTATATCGATCATATCGATAACAGGCCCCTGAATCGCACAGAATCCAAATAGTATCATGGCAGACTCTGTAATATCGGCAAATATCATAATGTTGTCCAAAGAATCGATATAACATTGTATCATGATGAAACTGATGATTTATAAGTCAAGTCAAGTGTTCAAGTCATGATCCTTTAAAGCATCCAGACATTTCCTGAGGTAGGGTAAAGCTTTACATTTGCAGAGCGTGCTGTCGCGTTTAACAGTGGTACAGCTGTTTCAGAGGGTACAGGGGTATGTAAGCTCTAAATTAATTTTACTTAGAAACAACACAACATTTTTACAGCTAGGGATGCACCAGTCCAAGATTTCTTCTCCTAATTACGAGACCTCAACTTTGAGTCTTTAATAATCCAAAACTTCTAGCCAACAACCAGTCAATAATAAGGTTGGGAAATAAGGTCAGTATTGGCAACAGTACAGATGCAGCAGATTGGATCGGTGTATGCTGACAATATGTCTGTTGAAACAGCTTTTGGTAAGTAATGTAAGTAAGTAAAAATGTTTGTTTACAGCTATGAGCAGATTGTTCTGATGCTAAACATACACAGAAATAAATTCAAATGCTGAGAGTGTGTGTGTGAGTGTTACCTTGCTGGTAGGCAGCGCAGCTCCACTGTGGACGTCTCCGTGAAGGTCGAAGGTGGTTTCTGGCACACTGCTGCAGCAGAGACACAGACATGCAGCGGTTTAGTTGAGGGACTGTGCTCTCCACAGCTGACTTTTCATTACTGACAACGACAAGAGCTCAGACTTAATCCAGACACACACACACACGCACGCACGTACACACATTCAAACACACAGTGTATCAGCTTTGCCGCGAACTGTGATCATTCAGAACTCCTGGCATGGCTTCTCTATATCTAATTAGACTGTTATGTAAGGGTGTGCGCGTATGTATAAAGCGAACTTATCCGTCTGCATGTATTAGTGAGTCATTCATTTCCCGCATCTCTGATCCTGCTCTCTCTTCCCCGACGAAGAGCTAGATAAGTGAGTGTGTGTGTCTGTCTGAGTGACAGTAATTGAGTGTGACAGCAGTCGGGTTTAAAAGACAGGCTTCTGCTTTTCACGCCCCACATGACAGGAGGGCATCAATGTCAAATAAACAGTACAACATCAACACAAACACACAAAGCATTTGCGCCGCTCTGTGTCGTTACAAAATAACCACCAGCAGCCAAAGTAGGTTAAACCATTAACAGCATGACTACGCTTATGGATGGATGGAGAAATTAGACAGATTTCCTATCTTAAACCACATTTCCAGGATGGATTTATGTGCTGGTTTTTAACATTTTCCATCTATTAAATGATTAAATGTTGAATGGGACAACTTCAAAGTGCGCAGATATCTGATATCTTCAGACATCTTTTTCCAAAACCCTCTCAAAGGTAATTTATTCGCACTAGGGTAGGGAAACGATTTATTGAAAGCTCATATATGACTGATTTGTAATCGAAGCTTGAGCCACGTAAATCAGACATCTCAACAAGTAGACACTCGGATCTTTCCAAAAATAAACAAATTAAGAAACAGCAGTAGCTATTCAATGACAACGGAAAATGCTGCACATGCCAAATAGTGGGGGGAAAAAGAAAAGAAAAGAGTTATTGTGTTTGTACAAAGTGTCTCTCAGATGACATAAATCAACTTTAACTTAGTTATAGCTGTGTTTTTTATATATTTGTGTGACATAACTGAGGATATGTTTCAACCACATCACAGAAAAACCACTCTTGATATGTAACTTTTCACTGTAATGTCTGTTTCATGTCTGTTTGCTTCTGTCAATCACAAGCAAGGCAAACCAAAGTGATGACACTTACATCTGCAAATCCATAACATTTAAAACACAAATAAAGAATTAATTACTACAGATGGGCATTTTAAGTACTTAACATGTTGAAGTATTTGCATAAAATTATTATCGAGTACTTGCAAGGAAAAAAATCTAACCTTCCTTCCTTCTTTCCTTTCTGCACTGCACAGATTGTACAGAAGAGCTATGATACATAAGTTTAACATTACATAGCCTGCACTGCATATTCATTTAGTTTATTTTGTCTAAAAACGTCCAAGCACTCTTCTGCCTGATCTCCAGTCTGCATGTAACTTTCAATCAATGGATGTCTGACTGAAAACACTTGCCGTCTTCCACGGCTAAACAGATCTATAATTTTTGCCATATTGATCTGTGCCGATATCAATAGACAGCAGTTACATTATTGGGTGTCCCCAACAAAAAGGCAAACTTCTGGAATAAAGAGGGTAAATTTATTATTCTATACACTGAACAAATACTGATGTCGAAATAGAGTACTCATGCTGATCCCTATTAATTACATTGTGTATGATGTCACCTAGAATATTCGCTTCAAAATCATCCAGGATACAGGGATGCCATCAACACAAAACCAAAACAAACATGGTGATGGATCATGTTTCTTCTCAGACTTCCAACATGTTTGCCCTTCTCTTATGCTCATCTCTCAGACTAATGCAAAATACTTGCTGAGCGGCAGCAGATTAAAATTCCGAACACTCATACGCTACAAGATCATCTGTTCAACTGCCAGCACCTGGTGCCAAAGCATGGGTCTAATCGTTCTGAGCATCATGATGCGTCTCTGGCTCAAATGAACTAGGTATCCTTGTAAGTTTGCACAGCAGAACATTGGAAAGCAGCCCAGGCAACCACAGGGATCCACATCCACAACATCAGGCTTGTATCCCAGACTGAAGCAACTGAGCTGCACAAAATGACAGCTGGTCATAACGTGACTTGCCAGACGTTACAGAGACTTTTATAGGGAACTGCTCAATTCCTGAAACCTAGGAAAAACATCAGTGCCACAATTCATAGATCTCAATGGCAGTAAGATCTGAGCAGCTGCTCTCTGAAGCTGCCGAATACACCATTTGATCTTTAGAGAGACAGATTGACGGTCCAATTAAAATACAATTTGATATGATTACCTCTGCCAGGGAGGTTTGGTTGTCAGTTCCGTTTGATTGTCTGTTTGTCGGCAGGATAACTGTAAAACTACTGGCCCAGTTCTGATGAAACTTGATGGAAGCATGTGCCAAGGAAGAGCCCATTACATTTTGGAGCTGATGTGAATCATGTGGCCGATACACAAATTATTTTTTCCTTTCGTTGGCAAGATGGGGCATTTGGCTTTGGCAGAATAAATGCCATACATCTTAAAATTCAGTAGATGGTAGTTCAATGAGAGTGATAAGACTGAAGCAAGACAGAAGAAGATACAGGCCACAAACTAAAATTAACTAAAATAAGATGAAAGATGCTACAATGCTACGCAGAGCGGAGGAGAAGCACAGATAGTGAGAATTCTACACATTGCATACACAGTCATTTTATCCCTTCAGTAGAGAACAAACACCTCCCTCTACTCCATCACTGATTTTTCTTTTATCCCTCTCTGTTGTATAATCAGAGTCTGGACGGTCGAATTAACTGTGGATTAAAGCCCTCTGCCCCCGCAGGAAAGTAAGACAACAAATAAATTACAACAAACAGTAAGACAATCACATTAAAGCAGTAAACCATCTGATCTCATTTTGAGCAAAGCCTTACAGGCCAATCAGCACCGTCCTTGGGAGTGCTACAACAGGAAAATAAATGGTGATGGTATGCCAATGTATATCTGATTTAATGAAATGAATAGAAGATATAAGTGAAGAGTAACAAAAGCAAACAGAGAGAGTAAGTTCACAGGACCCTGCTGGTCTAAATTCCAGCTCACTCCAGTGGTAGCCTATCACTTCTTTCTCTATGGTTAGAGGTGCTAATCAAAGTCATCTGATGGGAGTCTTTGGCAGGAATGCAAACCTGTACTGAAGACTGTAAAACCCCCGGGAAACAGGGTGTGAGAGCCCTGTTACAGACCACATCTACAATACATGATTACCTTCATATCATTGTCCAATTTGTTGTAAACACTCAATTAAAACACTTGGCTGATGTGTCATTTTGTGTCAGTGTAACAAACCCGCTACTCAATGTGCAAACAACCAAACTACTATGCAATCGCCGAGTTATTATTAAGCAAGAAAATCTTCCTGTAATTCACCAGTTCTGTACTTGTTTTGTCTTCGAAATACTAGAAGAGGTCCTTTTATGCTAATTTTGGGTTCTTGCTTTTATTTTGGGTTTCTACTGTAACATGTTTACATGCTTTAATGTTCAAAAAACACTTTATTTCCCTCAAACTGTCTGTGCTGGAACACATGTATTCACACTCTGTCTGAAACACTCCATTTTAAAACCTGTCTCTGTAAGCTCCCCTACTGAAAAAGGAAGGTCTGCTCTGAACGGCTGGTGTTTCTGGGTCTCCCGTGTCTTGGCGTCTCTGCATCAGCATGGTAGCTGGGAATATCACTGTGTATAGCGACATTTTCTCCGATTAAAAATCATCAATAAAAGCTTCTTAAGACAACCGGACACGTTCTAGCAGGAACATGATCGGAAATCGGGGAGAAATTAATCTGCAACCAAGATTTCATGTTTCCCTGATGTTAGCATGTAGCTACATGTAGCACTGTAGGCTACATAATGTAACACTTGCAGTAGCATGCCAGGCACCATGTGGTCATCTGCTCCAGGCACGCTACTACGAGTATTTACATTACATAGCCTGAACTGCTACATGTAGCTACATACTAATATCAGGGAAACATGAAATTTTGGTTGCTGATGTTGCTAATTTCTACCCAATTTGAATTTATAATCCTGTGGATCGCTTTGTATTACAAAGAAATCCTTCAGGATATGACATCATCTTGCAGCCAAAATAGGAAAAATGTTGGAAACAGAGTGTTCAGCTCACAGGGATTACTTCTATATACATTTATCTTATTATTTAAAACTTTAGCCAGGTTTAATACAAACACCTGACATTGTAACCTCCTATATATTACAAAAACAAGGTTACCTTTCAAAATGTTTACTCCTTACTGGTGCAGTACAGCATCTAAAAACACATTTTACATTCTGCCACCAAATTTAAACAACTTTAAATGTGTTCAATACCCAACTTTATGAACACTTTAAAAAGATGTGTGATGGACCTCAAAATAATGAAAACTTCACAGGTCAAGCTTCACAAGAGAAACCAGGGTTTGTAACTCTAGTCTTGCATCATCTGAGGGAACTTATTCATGAAGAAACACAAACAGAGCGATGAGTTACCGTGTCAGTTACTTACGCACCACTTTCTCGCAGCGTCAGTCTTCCATAGAGTCATTAAAGGGCCATTCAATTCAAATACAAAAGCTCTCTTTTGTCCTTCACTCATCCCTAACCAGCTCACACACTTCCTTCTCCTCTTATCTGGTGTGCTACCACTTTCTGTCTCCTGTGAAGTGTGTGAAACGACAGCGAGCAGGAGGCCACACCCAACACCATGTTGATCAGATTAGAGGGCAGCACGCCTGCCATAACCCTAGACCTCCGCTCTTCCTCTCCTCTCATTTCCTCATTCTCTCCGTCCGTCCAACCCCAAAACTTCCCTCCTCCCCCTTTTCCTTCCCTTCATCTCTCGCTTTGCCTGCCAACTCCAAACCTCATCCTCTCCTCCCTTCAACTACAATAACACCCTCTACTTTTTTCTGTTCACAAACTTGAGTAGAGAAGATTAAAAGGAGGGATCATGGAAAGATAAAGAGGTAAAGAACGAAAGAAAAAGAAAGAAAAAGTTAGAGGTAAAGACCTCCTTCCCCTCACCCTGACTTGTGTCGGCTCCTCATCATTGCAGCCGGCTCCCTCTTCCCTCCCTGGTCGAACATCGGGTCCACAAATTTAAAGACGTGTGCAGAGCCAAATTGGAGGGTGGAGCCTGAACGCAGCACCGTCGTCTCGGTGACTCGTTGCCCATCAACAAAGGTGTCGGCGTCTGGACCGTGTGGCGTCACGGTCACCATGCCTTCACTGTGCATGAGGTTGCAGTGGTGGGGCAGGATCCCCGGACCGAGCAGCTGGGGACGAACAATGACAGGTACGTCAGCACAACCCATATTACAGCAGCTATATCAGGAGCACCTAGTTGAAACTGAAATTTAAGTTCAATGCTGCTAAGAAATCAGTTTATATATCCTCTGTTTTTGCTCTGACATGTACTTACTTGATTGAAATTGTGATTACTAAAGAGATAAAATGTAAGTTGTGTTTATTTTTCTCCAGGTACAGTGGCTTCCACACCAGTACTCTCCAACTAAATACCATGCAATAGTAGAAATGTGTGGCTATGTGTGAACAACTGTAAATGTTCTGGTGATGTAGTTACCTGTATGGCTCCATCCTCTGTGCAGTCTGAGCCGACCTCAGTGATGCTGTGCTGAAGCCGGTACAGCTTTGGTTTGTCCCGTGAGTCAGACCCGTCTAGAAACACACACACATAGATTTAGCACTGGTTACAATGGTCCTCACATCACAAGTAGCACTGCATTCACACTCATCCTCACACACTCACACTATCTGCCCACACATGCCAGCATAGAATCCATCCATTATTTCAACATGACAGGGTCAATAAGAGTCAACTGGGATGTACACTGCTAACGTGGCAAAAAAGTATGGTGGCTGGTGGGGCTGCAGAGCAATTATTGATTATTAGTAAACAGGAGTTTAGTAAAAGCAAAGCAGCATATTAGTTCACCAAAGAAAAAAGGGAAACGTTGGCTGCTCTGGGTGGAAAAAAATTCTGGGTAAAAATGAATGGGTATCAGAAAAACCTCAGAACCACCTTCTAAAAATAATCCAGAAAACAGCTAATATGACGAGGCTAACAGGATGGCTTGGCCTTTTACAGTCATGTAATGAGCTTTAAGAAGAAACTGGCAACTTTGCATGAGATCAAGGACGCCATGTATCTTTTAGATATCATTGTTGAATCAAGTTTACTAGTAACACGCTCCATGTTAAACCTTTAGTATAATAGTATTCTTTGAAGGAGACCTATTATGCTCATATTTGCATTTTGGGTTTATACCAGAACATGTTCACATGCCTAAATGGTTGAGAAACATTTTATTTTCCTCATACTGTCTGTGCTGGAACACCTGTATTCACCCTGTCTGAGACACACGTTTTAGAGCCTGTCTCCACCAATGAAAGTTTCTAATCCAAAATCTTCACAACTAGACACCTTCAAGAAATCGAGAAGAGAATATGTTTTGAATTTTTTGAAGATTCTGTTGAATTATACATTTTTGTTTCAGATAACATGATCAATAACATATTATACAGTATCCCAAAACATGTCAGGTGTGCTTGTCCTTGTCTCCGCACTGCAGCCATCTTATCTGCACCCTGATAGACTATTAAAGAGACACCCTGAGCTGTCTGATGTTAGCATGTAGCTACATGTAGCAGTGTACTTGCAGACAGGAAATAACTGTGTATAGCCTCACTTTCTCCTCTTACAAATCACCAATAAAATCTTCTAAACACAACTGGACATGTTCCATCAGGAATATGATCCCAAATCGGTGTGAAATTAACAATATTAGCAATCAAGTTTACATGTTTCACTGACATTAGCATGTAGCTACATGTAGCAGTGAAGGCTACATAATGTAAACACTTGCAGTAACACACCTGGAGCAGATGACATATCAAGAAATCTGTCATGAGCTGACTTTATCTTGTCTGGAAAGTGGAATAAACCGTTGGTAACAGAGTATTCAGAACAGTCTGAAGCCCAAGGCTTTTGCTCCCAGGGATTATTTTTACACACATTTACCTCATTATTTGAATCTTAAGCCATATTTAATATGAACATCCAACATTGTAAAACTATATACATGACAGAGAATAAGGAAAAGCATAATAGGTCCCCTTTAAAGTATTGCTTGATTTGAAGTTTACTATATCACACCTTGTGACTCTGTTTAGAAATGCACTTTACAGGGTAATCACTATGAAGACAAAGATACCAGAGACACTCACTGGAGTGTTTCCTCGAGTGTACGGTCCTAAATCTTCAAGCATTTAATGTTACTATCAGTTTGACGTTTAATTTGTAGCCACTGTCAGTCGATTTTACTGTAACTGGGAATGCAATGTAAAAAAAATTGTTTCCAAAAATGACTTTAGAGTGTCTTTGAGACATAAAAAGCCTTTTTTTGTTGGCAATAACATGTCTTCTGAATCTGCACCTAATGTTTTCTTACAAGTGTAATAATCTCCTAAATTTTATTCAAAAGGTTAGTCTGACATTTTGGGAAATGCATATACCACTTTTCCTCCAGTGAACATCATGCTGAAGCCAGCACCTGTAGACTGAGCCAGGCTAGCTGTTTCCCCTTGTATTAAGACTTTGTGCTAAGCTAAGCAAACTGGCTGTAGGATGTAGCTTCATATTTAGCATACAGACATGAGAATATCATCAATCTTTCCATCTAAATGTCAAACAATTCCTTTAAAGGGACATAAAAAGGAATTTTACCTATAAAATCTAAATAGCTATAAGTTGTACCAGTGCAGTAATACTACTAAAGGACTACGAGTGCAACACAGACACTACATTTAGCAGAGAGGGGCGCGTGTTTGATTATTATTGGCCAAATGGGGAGTCGGGGGTCACTGCACACCCTCCCAACAATCCCATCAGCCACTGCAACAGACACAGAGGAGGTGTGGTGGATTTTTTTACCTTCATGGTGCCGATAGGCGTAGTAGGCATAGTGATTCCCTCGCCCTAGGCAAACAGGCAGGCAGGTGCGGAGGTAGAAGGACACATGCACAAGGCCCCACACACACACATACACACACGCACACAAACACACACCATGCCATAAGAAGGTGGGGAAGAAAACAGACACATAGCAGAGGGTGAAAATGCAGCAAGGAGGAAAAATGCAGCATTACCTTGTTAACCCATTAATGCATGGAGGCATACATACAAACACACACACACTCTCACACATATGGAGTATTTAAGGGCTTTTCACTGTCTACGTTTATGATAGAATGCAATACTGTTCTTATCAGATATTAGTCCTTATCTTAAATTAACTTTAAAGGAAAACATCACCAGTTACAGGTAACCGAAGCTGCAATCTCTGCCTTACACACACTAATCTCAGCCACTGCAAAGAGCTATGTTAGTTATCAAGCATACAGGAACACACTCTCTCTCTCACACCCACACACAGTCCCAGCACCCAGTGTTTAGGAGAGCAACCAAATCAATTTTCCAATCCTTTCCACAGACAGTGACCCGTCAACCTGACAGAGGATGAAGTTGATGTGTTAGTTCATTCCTGGACAAGACCCACTGGTTTCCCCAAAACTGTGCCAGCACTCCGCTCGGTGCTGCCAAGTCTTTGGGGTCACCATCGGGTTAGATAAGTTAATGGCATGAGGCTCATGACAGACAAAGAGGAAGCTAAAGAGAGAGGGATCAGTAGCGAGAAACAAGCTGTTAGGGCTGGTCACATTTAGCAAGACTCAGGAAGGGTTTGTTTTCCAAAATGATTCAGTGGTATCACAGTGATGTCTCCATACTGGGGTTGTTTTACTGCATTCCAGGATCTGTAGCAACTTACCTTTTGTTGTTCTCCGGGTCTCTTCACCTGTCGAATCTACCTCTAATTCAGGGATTGTGCTCCATTTACCACAGTGCAACAACCGTTATCGACCCAATTTTCTGGGTGCACAATTGACAATACTAATTGTATGTAAATCTGATGTTTGGGGGAGGAGGGGGGGTGATAAGATTTTTGGGAGGGCTTTTTTGCCTTTATTGTATAGGACAGAGTGAAAGGGAGTGAGAGAGAGAGCGGGGGGTGACATGCAGAAATGGTTGCAACCTGCGACCACTGCAGCGAGGCATCACCTCTGTACATGGGGCGCCGGCACTATCCACTACGCTACCGACGCCCCATGTTTATGTTTAGTTCACTGAAACATTCAAGCTCTTTAAATCAGCTTCATAATGAGAATACAATAGTGTGCATCAACATCATCAGGTGTAGAAAAGAATCTAGTAAGAAAGAATCAAACACTGGAGGTAATGATAGAAGTAGCCAAGGAGTGAGCCACCTTGCTTTCCTGTTCTCTTCTCTTTTGGGTGCTGCACATGCGCAGTAAGGATCAAGCTTGCGCAAATGGCGGCGGGTAACAACAAAGTTTATGTGCTGAAGTGCAGCTGAGCATTTCAATTATCCTAGAACCAGGATAATATGTATTACACATTTGCCTGCCAGTTTGAGAGCAATGCCGATAAAATGAGGTCATTTTTCGTGACAGTTAAACTAATAAATCAAACAATTTGTTTTGAGGCAAGTAAAAATCGTGGGCAAGTAGATTTCTAAACAGCTTGCCCAGGCAAAAAACATTTGAGTTGAACCCTGGATTAATTACAATAGAACTAGACTTATCATTTATGGACACTTAAAGGTAAATGGTGCATGGACTAAGTGTTTCTTATGTGATTTGTAATACTAAAATAACATCTGTCCCAGCAGCTTCAAGGATTCAGGGTGAAGCTGTAGTGTGTTGGGGTGTTGACTAGAAGTGAAGCAGAGGAAGTATACACTATCATCGTCAGGTAAATGCAGCTACTTCTAAGAGCCGTCTCCAATAGAGACTTCAGGGATTCCTGACCTCCTGCGGTGACTTTTATATACTGAGGAAATCCTGCACTAGTAGGAACACAAACCACAAAAACAGCTGGAATCCATAATACAGCCACATGTGATTCACTCAAATTAGCAGGGAAAGTGAGACAGTCTTGCCTTTGAGGAACGCTGATTGTTATTTACTGTGGCTGCACTGCTGCCTGCTGGCCACAATCTCTCATAACAGTGGTGCTCATCAGAATAGCTGCTGCTGCTTCTTTTACTGCTGCTGTTGTACAAGTATGTCTGATGGAGCTAAGACGTCACAGATACAGAAGCAGACATCATGGTGCTGTGTGTTGAGGTCCTACCTGGGCTCAACTCCACCAGGTAAGGCAGTTTTTCGGGCGGCAGGGAGCTGCTGCTGCCCTCCTTCCCTCGCAGGCCTTTATCGTCTACTTTTCTTCCCTTCCTCCCCTGGTAGTCCGGGGGTCTCTTCTTCAGCTGGAACACTAGCGCTCCTAACACATGAAATAATACAAATTTCAGCATGTTACATTGGAATGTTTTTCACCAAAAGATTGTTTAGTATATGATATATGGTAGCCCATGCTTGCAACAACACTTCTCTGATCATGTGCAACAAACGACACAACAAGAACTAGGTGAGGAGCCACAAGCAGAGTTGTAATGACTGTAAGGCAACAGGAGGGGGCGGTAGCAACCAAGAAAAGAGGACGAGTCGAAGAGAAGCATGCTGTAAATTTATTGTGTGGGACCGTGCGTGTGTGTGTGTGTGTGTGTGTGTGTGTGTGTGTGTGTGTGTGTGTGTGTGTGTGTGTGTGTGTGTGTGTGTGTGTGTTACCTCTGTCAGCAGGCCAGTCCCTGAAGATCTGCAGTGGACACTCAGTATCGTCCAGAATCACTTCCTTGCCCGACTTATCATCTTGCTACAAAGAAAACAAACCAGAAAAAAACAAACTGGGTCAGCTGAGGAAAATTAAGCAAAACAAACTCCAACAGTGACCAGCTCAGAGTTCACAGAGACGCTGTATTAGAGAATATGCTTCTATTCTTGTAATTCACAGACAGACTTTGAGATCTCAGAAGATTTTTAATTATTATTTCAGATGGCAAAAGATCTGCTATTCCTTAATTGAACTATTAAATGTTTCGTGGGTGGAGGCGTGTGTAATGTGCCTATGTTAAATACTGTATCTACAAGATTGTTCATTTAGTTTGTCATCTCACAACTCAGGCTTCCATGATCAAATGTTAGGTTGCCCCTTCAAGCTACACACACATAAAACAGAGAGTGTATTCCCCAGCCACACCGGGGCATACACTCTATGCATTATTCACAAAAACATATATACACACAAAGTATTAACAGTTTGCGCAAGGTCAGTGTCATATTTTAAATCATAGTGCAAAAGGACTGATTTATAGTGAGAATGAGGAAATATAGGGTTTAAAGATAACGATTCTTTGAGTAAGATGAATTTCATGTGTCATGATTTCCAAAGTTGACATCTCTTAATTACTAGATTGCTTGAATTATACAGTATTAGAGCTGCAATTAGTCAACTATTAAATTACTGGCAAACTATTCAATCTTCTTAAATGCTAATATTTTCTTGTTTCTTCCCTCCTCTATGACAGTAAACTGTCTATCTTTGAGTTGTGGAAAAAGTAAGACATTTGAGGACTTTAGGAAACACAGTGACCGACTTCTTTCGCCATTTTCTGACATTTTAAGGCCCTGATACATCGAGCTGACAGTCAGCCGTTTGTCAAAGCTGGGCGACCTCATCGATGCAGTGTCTCACACCATTGCCCCTCGTCGGCTCCTGTCTACATTTTTGTTTTGGCCTATTCAACATGTTGGCTCAGTGTCAGCCTCTGTGAATGAAATCACTCTGATTGGCAGTTCAGCTAAGCACATGAGAAGAAAAACAGAAGTGAGGTAAGTAAACAAAAAGCTTCAGTCAAGAGGGAGTGAGACCAAAACAAACTTGTTATATAAGGTGTATTTGTTTTTCTTTAAGCAGATACATTTTGTGATGGTTTGTGTTATTGTTCATTGGTGCACAATCAACATGCTCTGTTCTTTCAACACTGGATTGTGTTGTAAATGTGCTTACTTCCTAACCAGCATCAAGACTGTCTTCTAATTTCCCTTTATTGAATAAACAAATACAGATTTGAAGACTTATTTCTGCTGGTGTGGAGAATTGTTTCCTCTCACAGATGCAGAACGTATGTGTCAGCTGTAGGCAACTTTTCTGGCCAAGACACGGTAATGTCAGGAGACACCGCAGGGGGCCTTGGTTGCTGCTAGCTCTCTGAAGTCAGTTTGGTGTGTCTGGGCCTTAATAGACCCAAAAAAAAATAGCTTTAATCAATAAAATTATTAACGGATTGATAATAATATACACTTAAAATACTTGTTAGTTGCAGCCCTGTACAGTATATGCTGGATTTTTTATTGTTGAAGTCCTTGCTTGCCATGAGATGACTCCTAAATGGCAGAACTCTAGTTTTAAGTTGTCATGTTGAGCCACAACATACAGTATAAACATGTTTTAGAGAACAAAGACCAGTGATGCTCCCCCATAGGTTCACTTTTCCTGATGAAGTTAGGCTATTCTCAGGCTTCATAAATATTGCAAAGTTGCTGTATTTCTTTACAAAGCTGCCTGTAGTCTACAGCCGTCCTACATCTCTTCATGCAGTTCAGTCTCATCTCGGTTAACACCAACCCCACCCACCCACCCCCCAAACATAAATACACAAGCTGACATGCTACTAGCTCGAGTACTAGTGCTTATATCTCATGCTCACTAACCTAATGGACTTTCCCTGTGCTTCAGTCTCATCAGCAAATTGCTACTGACTATCAACAGTGTGTGTGTTTGCGTATCTGGGACAACGTGTGTGTGTGTGTGTGTGTGTGTGTGTGTGTGTGTGTGTGTGTGTGGTCTCTGGAGGGTCTTCCACTGTATTGGCTGTGGGAGCAGCAGTTATGTCATATGATTGGCCGTAGCCAGAGTCCATCTGAGAGGATGGATAATGGGAGAGGCTGTGGGGAGGGCAGCCAAGTTCACTGTCACGACCACACAAACACACGCACACACACACACACACACACACACACACACACACACACGGAGCAAAAGACAGACACACATATACACGCAGGCATAGAGCATCTGCTGCTGCTGTAGCACTCAGTCTGAAAGCAATTGAATTGCATTCCTCCCAAAGGTTTTAGTGCCAAGTAGCATTCTGTTTCAATCTGCCAGTCCGGTGAAGAGTGTGTGCATCTCTGTGTGTTTGTGTGTGTGTGTGTTCTTGCGCATGTGACTGTGACCTTGGCTGCCCTCTGCACACAGCCTCTCAGAAGAATCATGGAGGTGTTTATTGATGAGATGGGAAGATGGAAGGTTGTGTTCAGTAGAGAACAGGGGAGGATGTAGGTGTTAAGAAGTGGGCAGTGGCTGGCAGCACACTCACAAATAAATTTACTTGAAATTTGGTGCAAGTCAAAACATGACGAGTAAGGTGTTGCGATCACATATGGGTGCACTCGATGTGACTTGATACCTGTTAAATAGTATCCACTGCAGCTGGAAGGGCTTACAAATCACAGCACAGGCCAAAACTTGTATTTTCCTTAAAACCAAGTTAATCTTAAAGCAGTTTAACTTGGCTTGACTTTAACAGGAGCATATCAAATCTGGTATTTTTGGTATGCACCGTCTATCTGAGAAGATGGATGTGTTTCATGGTGGAGTTGTAGTAAGATAAGCATAGTTACCCGTGCAATGCAGTACTCTCTGGGGTTCTCCTTCTCCAGCCCGTACTTCTCCAGCGCCTCCACCACAGCAAAGTCAGCCGTGTCTCTTGTGGAGAGCAGGATGGTTTTATACGGGATGTTGGGCTTCAGACTGTCAGCGTATATCCGCAAAGTGCCTCCTGCAGGAAAGTGGCACACACAAATGTTGCTAGTTATTGCACCCTCATAACAAATAAAAGGCCAGATTATTATTTGCTCACACTAGGAAAAAATATTTGGAATTTTTGAAGGGTGAAATAAATAATCTTAAAACACAAATATTCTGTTGTAGTTTTTTCTTAAAATTCAACATTTTACTAAACTTTGTACCTGAGCAAAATACTAGTTAGTGGAAGGGTTTCTATGCTACTGTGTTGAGTTTATGTGCAGTTAAGTTGTATTGATTCAGCTAACACACCTAAAACACACATAAAATATGCCTCAATAGTGACAAAATTAAGCAGATGTACAAAATTTGTTTCCATAATAACTCACAAGGTTCACAGACAAAACAATTGTGTCTTGGTAGATAGTTCCCCCCACATGTATGACATGCTAACTCTATTAGTATAAGCCTATGACATTTTACATTGCATAAATTAGCCTTAGCTGACTTTTCCTCAATTCATATAAAGCTAGGATAAATCACACACAAGATTTCAGTTGCAATGTCATGGGGGGTTGATTGTTTTTACATTTTATTGTTTCTTGTCTCTGAAGTAAGTGTAAAAAATCTTCACTTCCACTGAGGAAAATGGTTTTCAGACTACAAAAACAGGAAATCCACGTCGCTGAGACACAGTTTAATACATTTAGCATTATACTTGCGTTTGGCCATGTCATTAGGCTAGTTTGCTGTCTCTGTCAGGTAGCTGTCTCTTAAGTCACTCACTCTACAGCAGCAAACGGCAGTTCAAAATAAAAGCTCTGTGGTGAAAATTCAATGTACTTAAAAATAAAGCTTTTTTTTTTTTTAACAAGTTTGACACATTCTTAAGTCACTTGTGGTTCATTCATAATGTGCCAGCGACCCACTTCTGGACCATGACCCACCAGTTGGAACCACTTGCATAAGCTACAGTGTACAGTAAGCAACTATGCAGAGACAGTTTAACATAGTAAGAATAAACCTGGCTCAAGCCATTTCCCCAACACTTTTTGTGTTTTACAAGTGGAAAAGTCACTTTAACAATATTCAAACCACAGGACACAAACCATCATCCAAACCCAAGGAAATGAAGTTAGCATAAGGCAAAGAGAGGCGTCTCTTGGTTCCCTTTTAGTGCAAAAAGTAAAAAGGTTTCCTCAAGTTAAAATTACATTCACACGGTGTTACCTAATTTTGCCAATCCACCATGATCTGAACATGGTATGTCTTCCTCAGCAATCCACTGCCAATGACAGAGACAGTGGGCTGGACATGGATCCCAACAATGTTCTGTACAGGGACACTGACTTGAACATACTACACATAACAGGAAATCTAAAGTGCTGAATTACATTTTCCTTGTAAAAAGTAAAAGCACTAGGTGGAAGGGACTGCCTGTGGTGCTCATAAAATACATATAATGTACCACGCGGAGCCGTGTGACCGTGATGTGTCAAGTGGAAATGATCACCTTCGTAAAACCCGCAAGGGAGTCTTCAGCAAAGCAAACAGGGTTTCAAGAAGCATTACATAAAATGAGCTTGTTTAAAATAGCACTTTCTGCTGGGAGAACGTCATTGTCTGACCACAAGCCGTCCTGTCCCACCGTGTGTGAGTGTGTGTATGTCTACCGTATGTGGACAGTGGTGAAAGCTGTTTTTAGAGTCAGTTCAGTGGTCCATCTGTCTGTCTGGCAGAGTGATTAGGTAATGCTTGAGTCACTCACCGAACCAGCCAGCGTGTTTGTTTCATTCATTCAACATGTACGTGTAGTATGTCTTTCTGTGTGTAAACATGTCAGCGTGAGACGTGCCCACAACATATGGTCTTCTGTGGACCAGCTGATGAAAACTGAAAGATCAGGTAAAATAATTACTAATATTTCATCACTAGTAAAAAACGTGACTGTCTAGTTTCTATTCATTTCTTTATACAAGAGCTTCAGGTGGTGATTACAGCGGCAGAACACCTCTATCAGCTGCATCTTTGAGCCAGGCTTACAGATTAGTCGAGCTCTGTCACACTGGATAAGAAGTAGCACTGAACTGTGATGTTCAGGGTCTCCCTGCAGATTTTCTCTAGAGTTCATGTCAGGCTTTGCTGAAGCCACACAAGGACATTCACACTTGCTCCGAAGCCAAACCAACCCTGAATCTTTGCATGATGTCATACTCACTCTGAGAGAAGGTTTTTATATTTGGCTCTATTTATCGCTCCCTCAATCCTGACCAGTTTGTCAGCTCCTACTGCTGTAAGGAGTTACTATATATTCCACCAATGCTGTGCTACTTGGATTGGATATACTCAGGGTGGGATGTGACGTTTTGTAAATAACGACACTGGTTATCGTAGATTAGCCGGGCTAACCGTTAGCTGTTAGCGATGTCTGTAATAACTCCGATCACGGTCCGTGAGAAAAATATTTTTTTCACGGACCGTTACCAGAGTTATTACAGAAACCGCTAATGGCTAACAGCGTCCCTACGCCCCCACTATGCTACACATACAGAGCCCGGTAACTTTATAGGAACCTTCCTCTCTCAGTGGAGACACAGCGGTTGAGAGGGCAGAGCAAGAGGACGTTCTTGTAGTAGTTCCTGCCCCCCAAATAGTACCAGGAAATTCTTCAGTGGAAACGGGCCTATTATGGTAGCATTCCCATCCTTAATCACACTTTCTAAGGTCTGATTGGTCAACTGCTTCTTCAACCTCTGGACTGTCCAACTGAGCACAACACCAGTTCTATTTGAATTGCTGAACTAACCAGACATGTGGGAGACCATTATATATGTTTTACTCAGACGTCTAGCTTCACTGCCATATAGATCTGATTAGCCGAGTGTTGCAGAGATGGTTGTCTTTATAACACGTTTTAAAATGTCTGCAGAGATGCTCCGGAGCTTTTAAAAATAAGTCATCAAGCTTCATTACCTCCTAGACTAAGAACCATCATGCCCAGGTGCAGCATCTGGGCCCAGAGCCAGCTGTAGGAGAAATCTTGGTGGTTTAAAACTTCCTCTAAATCATAATAATGAATCTCATTAAGCTTCAGGGAGTGTTCTTTATACTCTTATCTGGATCTATGTCTCAACAATGGTGAAGTCATTGGCTTGTTTTTTTCTCTGACAGCTACTGTGAATTATGAGAGCAATGAGACTGTGATCTATGCATGACTGGATCACAGTTCAAGCTGGGTTTGGCAGAAAAGGGTCTGGATACACGAGTAAACAAGACGTGTTGAATTAGGGAGGCAACAAACAGTATCAGTACCTGAGTCGGGCCTCCCATCACTGCTCATGAACTCCTGCATGCGTTTCTCCAGCTTCTGCTGACGTCTCCTCTTCATCACTACCTCTGGGTTGGAGATTGTCCTAGTAAAGCTGGTCTCCGGCATGTCCTTATAAACCTCTGCTGCCAGACGACTGTTTTCTCTAAACCACAGAACGAGGAAGAAGAATGATGAGGGAGAAGATGGAATAAGTGGAAAAAAAGAAGAAGACAAATGGAGGAACAGACAGGTCAAAGTTTAAATCTCTAATTCTTTCCTCTTTTGGAGCCTTCTGTGCTTTTCTTGGCATTATAAAAAAAACAAGAACCTCTCCAAGGACTGAGAGGATGTCAGGGCAGGACAGAAAGATGGATGACTGTGAGTGTGTGTGTGTGTGTGTCTCTCTCTCTCTTACCCGTCCTCCCGACTGAGCGCCTGCTCGTCTCCATCGGGGATCCGCGCGAACTCCTTCTCCCTCTTCTTTTCCTTCTTCTTCTCCTTCTTGGACAAAGTCCTCTTGAAGTTCTGGATCACTCCATCCTTCTCCTTCTCTGGACCATTACTCTGACTCTTCTGGTAGAGAGGGGATGAAGAGTTAATGATGTGGTCTCAGAAGCTTTAATGTAGTCTTAAACCTTATTTTTTATGTCTTCTTCAGTTAGTCATGTCTTGCATTTAATAGAACCATTTTTGACAGACAAACCAAACCAACCACAAACCACAAACCAAAAGTAAGGACAAAATATGATCAAAATAATCTGTATCATGAAAACATTGCTAGTCAAGGTAAAACCACACCTCCTACATTAATCAACCCCCTTCAGGCCTGGAGGCGTTTCCCATAGTGAGATACCTCACTCGGTTATTAGAGAACTGGGGTTACCCTAGTAACCTAAAGTTGGCTACATTAAAAACATAAAATTGTCTCCAAATATCAAGATATGTCCAGATATGTCAGATAAGGCATGTTGGCTGTTTTACTTATGGATGAATGACTGGATGAGTCAAACATGTTAACAGACAACATCGGACAGAGCAGCCGACCTTGGGAAGGATGTCGTTTTCGTTCTTCAGGACGAAGCGTCCTTCTCTGTCATCTTTGTTCCAGTTCAGCTGAACAACCAGAGGCTTCTCGTCCAGGTCCAGCTGACGCTCTTCTAACACACAGAAAGACACACCAGTTCATCTGACAGTCAGTTATGTCAAACTAATATTATTTCTCATGTTAAGATGTTGGTTTGGTTGTGTGGGTCGACCCCTTATCGCCACTCTGTGGGACTCACCGCCACTGACATGGACTTCATACAGGGAGTACTTTGGCGAGGAGAGCATCCTCATGTCTGGTCTGAACTTCTCAGCTAACGTCTCTATGACATCCTGTGTTGTCGCTGTGCTGGACACTCTTATGCACTTGGTGGCAAAGTTACCGGCAACCCGGTCCTGGAAGTAGAACCGCATCACTCCATGGAACTCTAAGTCCTGTTGAAAAGACAGAGAGACAGCTTGTTAATGTTTGCATGCAGACTATAACCCATCTAATATGAATATTAGTTCAGTTCAGACAGTTTATTCATTTAACAAGCCAAATGATTCCAATGCTCCTTATTCATTATTTTTACATTATTAATAAACTGGGAGCAGTCATTGTTAACGCAGGGCTGTACAGTGAAACAACTGCTCAGCAGCCTTGACTGTCAACAGAGGGGAGAAGTCCTACTGGCTGAGAGCCAGGAAGTGGAGTGTATCAGCAGGTTGTGTGACGACAGAAAAAGAACACCGTTGCGTCATATGCTGACCTGACTGTCAAACCACATTAAGCAACTTTTGTGAACTAAAACTGCCTTCCAATTCGACTTTTTCATAAAAACAGGCAGTGCACTGTAATTACCAAAAATTATTTCTGAAAAATCTTCATGAAGTTTTATAGAAAGATCCCTGTAACTGGTATACATTATGGTGAAAATATGCAATGCATACACTTCCAATTGATTACTTCCATTTACTGTTTTCGATGCAGCTTTTGTTTCTAGGAAATTACGGTTTTCCCCAGAGTTACGACCAAATGACACAGTTGTTTCCAAGAAACTTGCTTACTTTCTGGCCTGTAACATATAGCCTTACTATTTATTGTGTTTTAGCTTTCTTATCTCTTGTGTATCTATCTATCTATCTCTATCTCTCTCTCTCTCTCACACACAGACACACACAGACATACACACACACACACACACACACACACACACACACACACACACACACACACACACACACACACACACACACACACACACACACACACACACACACACAGTACCAGTGCTGGATGTGAAAGCAGCAGGCTGAAACACCCGGGGCTATCTACACAGTAAGTGTATGTATGTGCAAATTTATTGCCTACATGTTGACATTTCCCTCTGCACATAGTCTACTATAGAACAGAAATGTCTTCAACATCACACACCCAGTCCTGCTATAATCATATGTAACACAGTGCTGACACAGCAGGTGTGTGTGCGTGCAATCGTTAAGCTTCAGCCATAAAACCGGCCTCGTATTTTATTGTAACTGCCATTAAAAAAGTCTTAGAAAGCCTTAGATCTCAGAGGGAGCTTGTAGACGTTAAAAAGCTAGTATGTGCTCAAAATTAATAGAGGACATCATCTCATTCTCAGGAAAAAACAAATCCCGAGCAGGAAAGAAAGAAATGCGTGCAACGCCAATGAAGTCAAACTGGATGCTTTAACTAACAAAGTCATGCAGAAACAACCATGTAAAAAATAAAGGAAACACAGACGCAATCAGAGGCAATAAAACACCACAATCTATAGCTCATACACTTGCATACATATCTCTAAAATAAGAGGCATAGGTACTGTGTTCATGTTACTGTGTCCATCCCCTGACAGGATTCTGAATTAAAATTGGGCCTGTAGCTGATGAAAAAGAAAATTGTGTCCATTTCCCTTCAAGTTCTGAGATTGCATTTCATAAGACTTAGTTCTTATTCATTATGTCAGAGGAGGATGTTGTGCCTTGAAATGTAGCAGCGGGAAAACCCTGACTGAGGATCTTGTACGACGTAGGTATCTCTCCTGTCAGGATGCCAACAAAGCAATTTTGAATTTGCGTTTTTAAAGAGAGACCTTGCCAGCATTTCAGCACAGTAGACAACCGGCCAAACGACTTAAGGTGACAGATCGAATGGGTGAGCGTGTGTGTTTGTGTGTGTGAGACAGAGAGACGGAGCAGGGTGATTTGAGGCAAAGGTTTAAACTAGATTTAACTAGATTAATTCTACACTGTTAAAGCCAGTGGCCTCCTTCTCACATACATTCACACAGTTAAGAGGAGATGGTAGGAGGCTGTGAAGGCCGACTGATTCATAAATGTGAGTAAGGAACGAGAGTATGAAAAAAAGAGGGAGAGACTGCTTTTTTTTTTTTACATGAAAGACAAAACTTTCTTCTATTTACCTCCCCCCTTTCTCCCCCCTGCCTACGTTTGATAGAGACACAGTCAGGCAGAGTGGAAACACTGAGCATAGTTTCGATAGGCAAGGGTGGAGCCAGGAATGTGTGTGTGTGTGTGTGTGTGTGTGTGTGTGTGTGTGTGTGTGTGTGTGTGTGTGTGTTGTGATTTACTGTTGGAATGTGGGTCATTGAGGGTTGCCGTTGTCAAGCTTGCGTAACCGTTGGTAACTGTTACTGTGGAGACACTAGTCCACTTGGGTTCAAACAAAGCCCAGCTAAGAGCCAGCAGTGGATAATTAACACACTGCCCAGTACAACCACAGCCTTTTGGGCCACTGGGTATGGACAAGTACAACCACATGTAGTTCAAGTGCAGTGCAACAGGACTACTCCCCCATTCCTCCAGGAGTCTGACAGACCCACGCAGCCAGGTTCTGGTCCATACCCACACCCTCGTGTCCATGGCACAAGTCCAGTCTTAGGCTCACATTTTTTCGGACCATGGCAAACTCCTAAAACCTCAAAGCCTTGGTCCAGCTCTACGCTCCTATCCCCCCAGTAAATGGCCCAGTCCAACTTCACTGCATTGCTAGCCAAAGCCCAAACCATAGACTGTATAATAAAGATGGACGACATGACAGCTCTCCAGCTGTGTGTGCCAATCGGTGTGCTCACGATCAATGGCTCTGGTCATGATTTGTCTGACGGGTGTACAGGCAGGAACTTGATACTGCTGAGATCACTACTGGCGCCAAAGGACGTTACCATCAAAAGATGGCAGCAGCTGTATCTGGGATATTTTGAATTGGTTTTGTACAGTGGGAGTAAGAGGAGATGTGTCCTTCATTTTTATATACAGTCTGTGGTTCAAGCCATCATATATCTAAGCCATAATCCAATCCCACACTCACACACATTTAGACATAAACACAACTGTCCAGTTCTAACAAAAATTAGAAAAAGTCCCATATGACAACCATATTCCCCCCATACTTCCGAGACATAAGACACTCCGAAGACGCACCTATCTCCGAACCACTGTCCAGTCCTGTGTTCCCTTGCTTCAAGGCCATGGTCCAGTCCAACAAGTCTATATTTCCACACCATAGTCCAATGACACATCTCCATACATGCAGGCCATACCTTAAGACCTACAAACCCATACATCAGGGCCGTTGTCCAGTTCTAATAAACATACAAAGTTACTGAAGCTGTAGAATGAAATGGTCAAAAAACAAAATAAACTTCTATAATTCAGGTCTACACACCAGTAAATCCATACAGCTTCGTTGCATGAAGTAAAACACTGGACCTACCATAGATAGTGTAACCATAATTAGATGCATTATGTAACTGCTGTAAAATGCAACTTTTGGACAAGTTCACACTGATAGGGGCAAGAATATATACACATTAACACACAAATATTATTCGGTAATAAATATGTTTGATGTTTTTTTGCAGTTCAAGACGACTTCAAATTGACCACAACATAAAAACTTTGAATTTTCAACTACATTCTGACCAACTTGAGTAAGACAAACCTTTTTTAAGCTTCTTCTTCTTCTTCTATGCTACCATAATAATAATTAGAGATTAACAATTAACTACAGCAAACATCGCCATGAGGACTTTGCATCATATTCGAATATACCACACAGAAAAACATGATAACAAATGTGACAGTGAAGGGTGGGGCATGTCTTCTATGCTATAACAATTAACTGAATAGTACAACAGTACAGTAAAATTCATTTTAAAGAGCACAAGCCTGACCTGTGACGACATGTTTAGCTTGTTTGTTTGCAGCTTATTGAAGCATGTCAGGTAAATGCTCAAAGTTGCAAAATGTAGAAATATGAGGGGCGAGAACAAGGACAAACTGTTCAGTTTATCCTTTCTGCAGCTTTCATTTCAATAATCCTTAACAGCTTTTTTATTTCGCAAACAGCACACGGGCTGACATGAAATGCTAATGCAGCAGCATGTCACCAAACACAACAGCGGCCCAGATAAGACCTGCGACACGCTGTCTGTCAAACACACACTCACTTATTTCCAGTCGTCGAGGCACAGAGCTATCAACTGAGGTTTAGGGAAGTCTTTGATGTTGGACTACTACTGTCACTGTGAGAATGTGGTTCTATTACTAGGTCAACATGTAGTGTGTGTACACACCTCTGCCTCTGAAAGGCTGATTAACTAAAGTATAATTACTATGTGTAGGTTAGACCCGTATATGATACTGTAGTGTGTGTGCGCCCTAATCCTCCCTCCTCGCAGTGCCAGGCAGGGGCATCAGCGAAGGAGAGAGGGCGCTCAAAGATACCTGTGACTAAACTTGTGTGACAGGATTATTTATGACACACATACACACACAGAAAGTAGGGCAAAGTTGTAGATAGCTGTTATCATGTTAGATAAAACCTGACGGAGACCAGGGAGGGAGAGAGTGTGTGCTTCTTTATGTGTGTGCATTCAAGCCGATGGTGGTGACATATTGTTTATATTAGCCGCTTACCGATATCTATTTGTCAATAGGGACATCTGCCGATAAAAGTTTCAGTGATTTACTCTTTCATAACCCTGTACAGAAATGCATTTAAATCCAGGATAGTCAGTGAATCAGCCAGGCCGATAAATCGATCAAGAATTAATAAATGAAGGAACAGTGTCTCCATTACAGTACACAGTTTGTCCATCTGAGCACACAGGGAGGTTTATTTTTCAACAGTTAAGAGACCCACTCTGTAAATATGTTTAAATTTAAGAGCTCCTTATAATAAAAAAAAGTTTTAAACTATACTAAACTATATCTATATTGGCATTATGCTTAGAAGCTCACAGTGGCTAAAACAGGGTTTTTGTTTTATTTTGTGGCACCACTTTAAGTCCTCCTATTAAGCATTTGTAACAAAAGGAATCAATCTTTAAAGACAGCATACAGTTTCTGGAATTTAAATTCTAAATGACAGGTATCTGTAATCCCCTATCGGTCCATCCTCAGCGGATACTTCTCCCACGTTCCCTTTTAAGGTCTCAAAAATCCCTTTCATCTAGCACATGCCATTTTCTCTACAAATCCACTCACACACAAACAGCTCATCTGTAAAAGTGCATGTGTGTGTGACTCAAGTGTGAGAAAATGTGTGTGTGAGACTAAAGAAAGCATGCTGCATGGGAGATAAACCCGACTTCAAAATCCAGCCATCATGCTCTCTGACTAACGCCCTAGAGTCAAAGGTCTCCCAGAGGGGAGGTCGAAGGTCACGTCTGTGTTCCTATGAGAAAGTGAGTCGACTTCACTCTTTGGCTGTAAAAACCAGATCCCACCTGGTGCCTGTCTCTCACGTGCGTGTGTGTGTGTGTGTGTGTGTTTCAGGAAAGTGAAAGTGGCAGATTAAACTTTAAGCAGATGTTAGTTTCCTGCTTGCAGTGAATTTGAGGTGTGCTTAATTGCACTACACAAAACATAAAACTGTAAATTGCTGTGCATAATATTCAAATCTGAGAGAGCTAATTTGTTTATATATTTACCCTTTCATTATCACACTTCCTGGGGTTTTACTGAGTAACTTTACAGCTCCTAACAGTGGAATGTTAGCATGAAAATAGACATGGGAAGGAACTGGAAATAGTGTTCGGCTACCGCTGAGAAACTGTCACATAAATCACATGTGTTATAATGTGCTCACTGCATTACACCGCTGGAATTACTTCAGTGGGCTTCCTTCGTATTGTTCCCATTTCCCTTTATAAAACTTTAAATTAAACAAGAACATACTAACCCTCATCGCACTAGAGTAATATGTAGGCTTTGATGTAATATATAATTTACATTAAGATGGGAAATGTGACTATATACATTATGAGGTGATATACTTTTCCTAACTGTCAGAGATAGCTCTGGTAACTGGAATAAGCCAGAAGAAAACAGACACTCCCATCTAATTATATCATCCAGGAATAGTTTCACAATTAAGTTTTGGGAAAATGTAATCTATCACAACATATATCAGCATGATATAACATTACATACACTGCGGCCCACCCTAAACTGTGCATTATATCACTTTAACACAGCAGACGAATATCAGTTACAGCAGCCACTATTCATGAAAGTTGAGTCCAGGTATCTATGTCAAATACAGTGAGGAATAAAGGTGGGAGTGACAACATTAAGACCACTGGAAGCTGCTTGCTTGCAAAAAAGGAAAATATTTATTAAAGCCTCAGATGTGCAAACACACACACACGAGACAAATAAAATGCTGCCCGAGGAGGAGCACTGAGCTCAGAACATGTCGTCTACCTCTCAGCATGTTCTGTTACAGCCTTTCTAATGTTCGTCTTTTGCTCCGCGTGCACTTTTGTTGATTCATCCTCAGAAGCTTTGAGAAGTGTTTGCACTTTCTGCAAGTGAGGAGTTTCCAATTGTGTTGTTTGTTCAAGCTGGTATATGTGACTGTTCCAAAGTCGATGACAAAATGCAGAGGGATACTATGCTACTGAGTACTTTCCAAGCAGAGAGACAATGAGCCAGCTTACACTTGGTATTAACATGCATCTTGGGTGATCCAATCACAAGTGGAAAGCTTTATGTCTATCTGTTTACACCTGGCATTAGAATGTGTTTCCATGGGGTGCCCCGTGGCTTAGTAGGTAGAGCAGGCGTCCCATATACTGGGCAATGGCCTACCGCAGCAGCCGCGGTTTCGATCCCAACATGTAGCTCTTTGCTGCATGACATCCCCCTCTCTTCCCCCTTTCACACTAAAACTCGCCAAGCCAAATGTCTCTCCACATTTCTCGAGTGACCACTTGTGACCGAATCATTTCCCTGCTTGATATGCAAATAAACGTGCATCATTTCTGTTTGTAAAAACCGAATGCATTGTTTGTTGTTTATCACGAGACAAGCCAGAGCAACCCACAGTCCCTCAGCCTCACCCGCTGAGACTACAACTGCTGCAAGAGTGTGAGCTCTGTGACAAGACTAACTGTTAGCATCTCACAGCTAACGTTACTGAATGAATCCGCTTTTACCTCTGGAACCTCCCGTCTACAACAGGCATGAAATGCACCCACGCTGAGTTACTCTCTTATCCTGAAATTCCTTAAGGAATTTGATTCAATGTGATTCGGTGGTGGGAACCTCTTGCGACCACATACCTTTGAAGTCGACCCCAGCAGGATTCGAACCCTGCATTTGAACCCCGCATGGAAGACGAGTGCTCTAACCACTCTTCTAGGGAGCCCCCTCACAACTGCCATTACTGAACCCATTAATAACAGTTTAGTAATGTTAGTAAAGTTTAGTCACAGCTAACAATACTAAACTGTTATTAATGGGTTTGATAATAGAGTCTAGCCTTTTCGGTATTGATGTGGGTTAGTTGGAGCCGTTTAACAGCTGCTGCTGTGTTAGTTCGTGCTAACCGAGCAGACATTGAACTGAGAGCTCTCCAGGAGAAAAGAAGCTCCGGGGACGCTCCTTCATCACTGAGTCTAGCCTGTGTAACGGCAGCAACAAAAAGTTTTTTTATCTGGCAGGATGTCTGACAAGCAAGGGCATCAGCTGAGTAGCTGGTCCTTCACTGTAGCCCAGGCCAAATTAGCATACACACTTCTGAAAGACTGTAGCCATTTGTGGCCTAGACCACCTCTGCATTTACACCCGTACTTAGAGCGATCCACTCGTGATCCAATCACCATACACGTATGTGAATACCAGATGTAAACCAGGCCAATGTTGTGTCCTAGCAGCACCACATTTACTGACTGACATGTTTGACTGAAATCTCTTTCTGAACTAGGTAACCACAAACAACTAAATTCTGCTGATTTACAAACTCTATTTAACCTTGATACAATCGCCTTCATGAGGAACCCTTCTTGTAGCCCACTTGACTAGGCCCGTTTCCACCGAAGAAGTTCCTGGTACTATTTGGGGACAGGAACTACTACAGGAACGTCCACTCGTTCAGCCCTCTCAACCGCCGTGTCTCCACTGAGAGAGCGGAGTAGGAGGAAGGTTCCTGTGAAGTTACCAGGCTCTGGATGTGATGTAATCGTTACGCGACCATTTTGACCGGAGCAATGTAGCGGCGTAGGGACGCTGTTAGCGGTTAGCGGTGTCTGTAATAACTCACTAAACTCACAAAGTGGCCCGTGAAAATTTTTTTTCTCCAGCGGATGTCTTAGTTACAACATGATTGAGCTGACTGCAGTAGTTTCATGTCGTATCTGACAACAGGAGGCTTTTAACAGATGACGTCCTGATGTTAGCTGCTGCTGCGGTTAGCTGTCCCTGTCAGCTGCAGCTACTGATGCTTTCTAGACATCGTGATTTCCCAAAACTGAATAAATACCACACATAGCAACACAAAACTGCTTTGCTAGCTCAATCATGTCGTAACTAAGATATCCACCGGAAAAATATGTTTTTCACGGACCGGTTATTGAGTTTGTTTACATGGCGATGGAAGCTATGAACGAGCTAACCCTCGTCTGCTGAGTTTTAAAAATGCCGGTTATTTTGTTGCTTTCTGTTAACGTCGCATTCCGCCTTGAGTAAATCCAATCAGCACCAAGTAATCCCCAAGCCCCACCCAGGAGTCTTTCAGGGCCGTTCTGAGTACCTACCCCGAAGCAGGGACTTGTTTAGCCCCTGCAAAAGTTCCGGAACTCTGTCCTTCGGGGCTGGTTCCTGCGGTGGAGACACGCACCAACGGCCCCGGCCCCGTAAATCTACCCCGAAGTTCCTGCGGTGGAAACAGGCCTACTGACCAAAGCACTTCATCACATTCAATTACCACTTCACAGTTATCAGCCACCATCTCCACACTCTCCATCATGTCTCATTTACGCTTTTATCTGTCTCCTACATCTCCTTCTCATTCTCCTTTCAGGTAAAAGCAGCAAGCCTCCAAAGCCATTTCTAAACCCTGGCTACATACACACAGCCTGGGTGTATTTGTGTGTGTGAGAAAGTGGGGGGAGTGCTGGGTGGGGGGTTATCAGGTGTTCAGGAAACTAACCAGAGCTCCATTTCCCAGAATGTAAACTACTTTTGGTCTCCAGTATGACGCTTCTGTGCAGACACTCAGCATAGCTGCATGTCTGAGTGAATTCTGGTACAAAAGGTAAGATACTATTACTACCATGTACTGTGCTATCACTCACAACTGGGCTGGACAATGACTCAAAAGCTCTGTTTATTGTCTTTCAATACTGTGATAAATCAATCTTAACATAAACAACTCTAATGGAGGCACAAGTTTCATGAAGGAAAACCTAAATGAGACATGAAACAAATTCATGTTTAACAATGATGATGAACTTTGCCAATCAAGTTCTGTAGCTAAAACATAAAATTGAAAACAGCTAATTTGTTTAAATGCTTAAATGTTAATTTGTTAATTCAGAAAAGGTATAATAAATACCTTACTGTATAATTCTGATGTGTCTCTAAATGCATGTGCTAAATTTGCAAAGCCTGAATAGCCAGTGCCTGCTGTGCACATAATAAAAATTAAACTGGATTACTTTCTGTGGGTTACAGATTTAATAATACCGTATCTCAGCTCCTGCAGAGAAGAAAAATACAGTAATTAAAATGTTCCCGAAATATCAGCATTATGCAGCACAGCTCTGACAAACACATCAAGTAAATACCAATCACGTTTTTGGCTTTTCTTTTGGATGTTGACCTTGAGAGGAAATGAGGAGGATACAGAGAAATCTAAAGGCAAAACTTTTGCACACCTGCAGGTGCATTAGAGAAGAACATGTGGCGGCTATAGCAGAACAAAGAGCTCCCACACACTGTCTTCTACACTTGCAATTACAAAAGACTAATTAGAAACAATGTTTCAGTACAGAGACATTCAACAGGTTTTTAACCTGATACAACAGAGACGTGCAACAAAGAATCCCAGCTAGAACTGCAGATGTTAACCTCTACATCTCCTGGGTGCCCAAACAAACATTTACTTAACGGTGCTTTCACACCTGCCCTGTTTGGTTTGGTTCAATCAAACTCAAGTTCGTTTGCCCCCCCTCAAGTGCAAATCGTTTGGGCAGGTGTGAAAACAGCAATCACACTCGGGTGCAGACCGAGACCTTCTTGAAGAGGTGGTCTCAGTCCAATTTAAACCGAACTCTGGTGCGGTTGTTGTTCTGACCTCGATCCAAACTAACGTCAGTCACATTAGACACTGTTTGGGTTAAACATGAGCATGTTACATTCCTGGAGGATTATTAAGGTGCGCCTCCTCCTGTACTGCCTTAATATGCACATTCAGCACATCCAATGCATCAAAACATTGTTTTCTAGTTGGAGCCGCATCTCGTTTTCAAACTGTATGGTTTGACTAAAATGAACAATGACAGCAATATAGTAAACGATGACCAGCGCTAAAATCAACCTGCATAGTTGTCCCTCCATTGTGACATGAGAAAGTGTCTCATTTATCTTGCAAGAGTACTCTTCTTCAACAATCTGTTTACTTCCTGGATTTTTCCCACATGGAAATTCTGACCAAACCAGAGCAGCTTTCTCGTGTAGGCATTTTATCTGGTCCACTTGTAAATGCTGCTGTGAGAATACAAACCAACTCTAAGCAATTATGCAACTTTGCAATAAAATAAGTCCCTGATTCAGACCAAAGCAAGACAACTCTAGGTCTGAAAGCACCCCTAAACTCAAATGAAACCTAGCTCCAACCTGAAGGACAATCAGCAAGTATTTACACCATGAGTTTCCACCTGAGCAACTTTTAGATTCCAGATAAGAGCTGGACTTAAAAACACTCATGGTTTTTCATTGCACACCTGCAACATTAAGCAGTTGCAAGTTCCTGGAGGCTTCAATCACTCTATAAAAACAATCAATTAATTTAGTAGGCATAATGCTCAATGGGATGTGATGGAAATGCAATATGAAAACAACTGAAGGCAGTAAAACGTTTCCTTTAACAAAGACATGGCCCCCTGGCTCTTGAATAAATGGCCAATCTTGAGGCCGGGTCTCACTCTCTTTTGACGTTTTTTTAATCTAGTTTCAGGCATCTTCTCTCTATTTGGGAGGGAAATGGGAAATAAAACTTTTCGCTGTGTTTGTGAGGCATTGCAGCCCCAAAACACCACACTGTTCTAGGCAGTATGTGGCGCAGTGTGGTTTTTGTGTGATACCAAAACCACAGCTCAGTTTCTCACCCATAAGTATAAAGTTTATTTCTCTTGTGCTGATACTGCAACCCTGTGTTAAATTAAAGACAAATACTGGCAAACCAAAAAAGGTTAAACCTTAGTTTCCATGGAGACACTGAATATTTGAATTTGGATTTTTTTTGGCATTGAAAAGATGAATTTAAAGAGAAGGGAGGAGAGGGGCTTTCTGGATGATGGCTGTTTGAAAATGAGAATAGATTCCAGCTGCTGTACGTCATCTTAGTCTCCTCCACAAACACACACACACATACACACACACACACACGAACATGAGCCTAATAAAATGAACTGAGTTCCTGAGTCAATATTGTTGCAGCCCCACCTGCAGTAACATGGGGGGATTCCTCCCTAAGCCCGTGTCTAAGGTCAGCTGGACCAAGGTTTTAACTCCGATGTGGGGAGGGGAAACTCATCCCACATCAGATCCCAGTAGAGGCATTTCAAAGACATCACACATACCGACAGGAGACAGAGGAAGAAAGAAAGGAGAGGAGGAGAGGGGTGAAGACAAAGAATCCCATCACATGAAGCGGGAGAATTACTTTACCTCTTGCTTTAAATAGCTAAAGGATGCCAGGCTTACAGCACATTATCCACAGTATCAAATATCTCGGTGGTACTTGCAGTTGCAGATGTATCATCAGAAACTGGAGTCCAACTCGTGTCTTACTTTGTGTTTTAGATTTTAAAAGGGTTGATCACAGCCTCAAGCAAAACAAAAGGTTAAGAAACAAACTATTTGAAAAAACATACGTTTCCAAGACCCATTTAAGTCTGCATCACCTGAATTTAGGGTCAGTAAGGGTCTATAAATTCAAAATAGAGAGAACATAAGAACATTTACAAAAGGACACTGATGTTTATGACATTGACTGTTTCGTAAAATCAAGGGTGCAGATGCTGTTAGTAGTGTATCTCTATTCTGCTTTCTTCCAAGAAGAAACATGCTGTGCAAAAAAAAAAAAAAAACATTACTGCTTGTGCTTGATGAAGTTATGAGCCCCCAAGGCATTTTATGCAAATGCTGACCTTGCGAAGACCTTGAATTTTAATAAGCCTCTTTTTAAATTGTCTAAGGGTCTGCAGATATCCTAAGGTTACATTTAACATGAACAACTTTGCTTTAAACTACAAGACAGCCTGTTCAATGCCCAACAATCTAAACACATAAAAAACCATAAACTGTCTACAGGGACGCAATGATCCAATTTGCCAGGCTGGTGTTTGTGCCGAAACTGAATTTATTAGGTTAAAATGGTATCAGCCAGATGTGACAGATGCACAATAGATAAGGCTTCTTTGTCATCAGATCTCCAACTTAGTTTTCAGTGCCACAACAATTACTGGCCTCTTGTTACCTTACATAAAAATGATCCCGGTAAGTTCAACACAATGAGGTATACAGATTTCAATCTGTGGGAAAAAGCATTGTTATCAAATGGGGTTGGGTATTGTTTGGGTATTTTCCAATGCTTTTAAAAGAATACCAGTGCTTAAATGGTGCCTGAATTGATACTTGGTGAAAAGAAGCTTAAAACAACAGCGTTTTATATTGCAAAGGCAAATTCGAAAATCTTCATTGGGATTGGGCCCAGTGGGTCATGTCACATAGGAACCAGTTAGGGATGCACCGATCTGATATCTGGATCAAATATCGGCCCCGATATCATCAAAATAGATCAATCAGGTATCGGAAAATGCAGCCTATACCTGAGGCGATCCTTTGCCTTTAAATCTATTGCGACGTGGGCTACGTCATGGAGCGAAGGAGAGAATCTGCTGTGTGGAGGTATTTCACACTATTTCAACTGCTGTTGCACAATTGTTTATTTTTGTTAAATATAAATAGTTCACCATCTTCATCATTGCATTAATCTGTTTTATCTTGTTCCATTTTATCTTGGGAAGAACTGTGTAGTCATCAATGCCTGATGCCTCTAGTCTTTTCTGTTCTACATGTAAAGGTGTTTAGTTTTTTTTTAGGTCAACCATGGTATCGGATCGGTATCAGATATCGGCTAATACTCAAAGCCACAGCATTGTGATCAGTATCGCAACTGAAAAAGCTGGATCGGTGCATCACTAGAACTAGTGCCATATTGGCATGGGGTGTCTGTACCCAACCCTGGTATCAAATGGGTATTTGCTATGAGTGAGTGAGTGACTGGGACAAACACTGGTGAAGACAAAGTGTCAAAACAATACATTCCTAATTATTCAAAATCCTTTTTAACAGTTAGGCCTATTCAATGACAAAAGAAACTATGACTGGGAATTTTGAAAAAAGTCAACCCTCAAACATTTAACCAGAAGGTGGTTGTAAGATAAACAGCGATCTTTAACTGCTAAACTGGTTTGCAGACTTCAAGATGTGAGACACATTCTTCCAATCAAACGTTTTCATGTCATGAATCACTACACAGACCCGTATCAGAGCACATACCACCATGATTTGATCAGATCCTATCAGGGGAACAGATGGAGGAGACCTTGAGTTGTTGGTGATTTATTGCTGACCTAGCTGTCCATGGAGAGACACATCCAGTTAGAATGAAACCTACTACTACATACTATAGACACTCCCTACACAGATCTCTTGACCAGCCAAATACTGAAGTATTAAAACAAAGCAGTCCTGTCCTGTAATCACATCTTAGTCAGTGCTGAGATGGTGACAGTACCAATCTGGAATGACTTGTTTCACTGAATTTCCTGCAGAACCAAAACAACCTGAACCACGAGGAAAAACAAAGGGAGGCAGCGGAGGACTGTTGTTTAATGAATGAAAAGACTAAATGCGCACATTTCCTCTGTGGCTGCAAAGAAAAGCCTCTTTGTTTCAGGTGAGTTTCTGCTTCGGTATCGGGCAGTCCAGCCTCCAACCCCCATCCAGCTCGCCCTGTCATCCTGACAGAGCGAGGCATTGTGGGAAGGTATGGTATAAATCGTCTGGACCAGGCAGTGACGCCTGGCCACAAATCAGACTTGCTCGTTGCCTCAACACCTCCATAAGCAACCCACAAGGATCAAGGCTGGCAAGTAACTGCATGGACGGAAATCACTGTGTGTAAGTGGGTGTGCAATGACTGTGTGTGTGTATGTGTGTGTGTGTGTGTGTGTGTGTGTGTGTGTGAGGTAAGTGCCCGCTGCAAGGCCGTTAAGAGCTGATGAGTTTGTGTCCTGTCTTCCTGTCTCATTCATTCGTACACACACGTACACAGACACAGAGTAAACCCCACAGGTGCCATGAGACATGATGCATAGCCAACATGCCTGTCAACATCACTAACGCTGTTGTTTAAGATGTTTCATTACCTAAACATGTCTCCTTAGACACAACTTGTCTCCTTGTTATTCATCACCTGTAAATGTCATCGTTCTGAAGCCAAACAATCTCCCAAACATTGAAATAAAGCACTTTGTTTTTGTTTTGTTGTTGGGTTCTTTTTTCTACTTTTAACTGTTTATATGTTCAAAATAAAGCAATCAATCAATCACTCACTTTGTTTTTGCCTATTTTGGCTGGAAATTCCCTAAAACAACTTTTATATCATAAGACATCAACTCTCCTGGAGTCCAAAGTGATGTCTTCAAATTTCTTGTCCAACCAAAGACATTCAACTTACAATGAAATAACACAAAGTCAGACAACCCTTACTTGCTTGATAACTGACTTAAACGTTTAATTAACAACCGACATTTTTGTTAATTAATGCTGACTTATGGTTTCAGCTCTAAGTCAGGGCATAATTTAAACTGATGGGGGGGGTAGAGGTGTCAGGGCAGTGTACAGACGTCTCCACATGTGCTGCACTCATATTCGACCACTTTAGAGTTCATCTGTGAGGGAATTTATTGACAAAATACACTGGAGTAGTCTCTGAACATTAACTGTTGTGGTACTAAATTAGCCATCAAAGCAACAGCAACACAAGCCATCAGGACTGTGCCTGCCCTAAATACTAGGAATTGGGAGTAATGTGCAAACTACTGATTGGGACTTGGGATGATCTATTCTTTTTTTTTAAGCTTTGACGGGATGTAAACACACACACACACACACACACACACACACACACACACACACACACACACACACACACACACACACACACACACTCGCACACAAATTCTGTTAATAAGTAGAGGCCCAGGCTGCTGACCATCACAGAGCAGCCATTGTTCCCCAATGAACATCACTGGTTCAGCTCAAAGTTAAGACACAAAAACAACACAGCATGGTTCTGCTATTCCAAGCTGGATGTGCAGAAATGCACAATGTGTTGGTGCCTTCAAAAGGTCTTTGTTCCCAAAATCTGAATAGTCTTTAGGTGCAGTTAGAAGAATTTAGACTTTCAATTATGCAATTAATGGCTGGCAAGAAGATGTGGACCTGATGCTGACATTATTTTTTTTATTTCTTTTATTAAATAAGAAAAAAAAATGTCTCAGATATGATCTCATATGGTGGAAATGCTGGAGTCTGATGTATAACTAGTTAACTAGGATTAATTATCGCAGACAACTGGACAAAAAGTGTGGAGGTTTACTAAGCCGATTAACACAGCTAAAAAACAAAAACAAATAAAAAATAAAATAAATAAAGTACAAGCCAATGTACAACCTACTTGACTTAAATAATAACAGTACTTCTGTTAAAAATACAGACTCAGCGCAATATACTACATTGTCATGCATATGGCATACTTATGTTGACTTACAGGTGAAACTAATGCAAGTAGAATGCACATCATCATGACCTCATTAAGAGGAGACAGGAAGACATGGAGAAAGTTAAGTAAACAGCATTAGCAGAATACAGACATGGGATCAGGCAAGAAAACTGGGAGATGTCTCGCTAAGATTATGGGTGGGAATCTCCAGGCACCTCACGATTCGATTATGATTCAGAGTGTTAAATGTGACTATAGAAGGATTATCGATGCATCTTGCTGCATCAAAAATTTTGATTTCTACACATTATTTATTTTTCTTGTCGTGTGACAACTTGCTACTTTTAAAACATAGTATACTGTATTTGTGGTGATCCATAATTGAATAAACATGAATTTACCTGGATACAGAATGGCTCTTGTTCAGGTCCATTTTCCCTTCAAACTTGTAGCAAAATATTTCCATACCTGAGCTTTAAAGTCAGAGGTTGCCGGCTGGATTGTATCCATCTGTGGTCTTTTGTGATCTTTTGTGGGATACTGCATACTCTAATATGTCACCTGAAATACTATGAAATTCTGATGAATTATTGAATGATAAATGGTCTGCAGCCTTTTTATTTTAAAAAGTTAACCGCATTAATTAATTTTGAAGCACCACCTCTGTCTCCCGCCTGTATGGGCATAACCAAATGAGGGGGAGGCAGCATGCTCCGCTGTATTGTTTAAGGTCTCCAGCAATGGAGAGCAGCCTCTTTAATGTACGTAAGCTTTGTGAAAAGCCAAGACACTAAGTGGACCGGGCGCAGGTTTTTTTTGAGGTGAAACAAACTGAGCATTTAGTTATTTTCTTCACCATAGAGTCGTTGTTGAATGCAGCGTGTTTTGGTCAGCTGGTCTTGTTTGTTTATATTACTGGTCATTGCTGTGCCGCTTCATTAACATTAGTCTCTGGTTGATGGTGTAGAAAATATTCACAATATACTTTGCATTCACCTCGCAAATGTAATTATTTAGACATTAAGTCTTACAAGTGTTGACTTTTGTGAAGATGAATTACAAATTAACGCTAGCATGTCCACACTGTAGACTGTTTGGATGCTGCCCTGCTCTCACAGTTGAGGTTAGCCGTTTTCTTTTCGTCAACATTTTATTAATAAATATTTAGAAAATTGATCACTGACATTTTGTCCATGTCTGCATCAAGATACATCTAAGAAGGAATTATCTCCCCCTGACCCACCCTAACTAAGATAGGATGACATATACCAATAAAAACAGGGAAAAATCAGGACTAAAGGCATGTTTATATGGCGATCACTATTTTAAGCTCTTTGTTTTCTTTTGGCACTAAATTGGTCAGATCCTAGTATAATGAATGCTGCTCATTAGTAAATGCAATCTTAAAATATCAGCATAGTATCTGCATCAGCCGTGACAAAGTCAAATCAGCTTAACTGTGGTGGAAACGTTCAAAGCCAGAGTCAGAAACTAACTGGATAATGAGAGGAAGCATTCACTTCTGCTCCATTTACTGATATTTTCGCTCTCATTCTCAGTAACTATAAAAGAAGAGAGAGGGACAGAGAGAGAGGGAGAGAAAATAGAGACTTCAGAAAAAAGCCAGAAAGGTCACACATGCTTCTGGGCGTGTTTGTGTGTATCTGTGTGTGTGCATGTGTGCACAAGAAAGATCAATAACAGTCTGCAGTGGTTTACAGGGGGGCTGGTTAAACATGGCACCTTGTGATCAGGGCTATGGAGTTACACACGACACATGCGTGCACACACCGACGTGAGCACAACTGTGACCTTAGCAGGCGTTTTTCAAGGTCCCAACGTGCAGAGAATAGAGAAGCTCTCTTAGGGTAGCAGTGGGCACACATGCACCGACACAGACACACAAACACACTCGGGATGAGGCGTTGAATTATGCAGGTCCGCCCACATCTCTCTCCCTCTCTCTCTCAGCCTTGGAGTGACTTTGGTGCAAACAGGGGGAGGAAGTAGTGACAAACTATGAGACTGACCAACAGACCAAAACAGTCAGACAGTAACCCCATCTGAGGCTGACATCAGGATGTCTGCACGTCCAGGTTCTTTTGATCACCTACTGAATATCCACGGCCTCAACAGTAATTAACTGCACTTTAATGTAGCCTTTAAAGCCCTGCTCACACAGGACTAGTATTATCTGGGGTCCTCTTTAGATTTTTAATAACCACAGAGGTCGCCTGCATGCTTAATCCTGTGTGAATCTGCTATGTCGCTAATCTGCAAAGCAAAAATTCCATCACAAATTAGCTCAAATTCAGAGGTCATCTGATGATAGTAGTCCCTTGTCTGGACATCTCAATAAAACGGGTCCTACTCTTCTTTAAAAGGACTTTACTGTGTGTTTCCCCTCACTCTGTAAGTTAATAAGGCTACAGTAAAAATTGTTAATGAAAGCTTTGATAGCATTTTGGGTACAAATTCTGAACACTCAGCTGCTCAGCCTGAAGACCAACTTGGAGATGGCGCAATGAGTCACAAAACCTGAATGAAACATAGATTTTGTTGTTGACAAAATCACAACCCAAGTGCTTTCGCTTTCCCCATATCTCACGATCTTTATCAGCAGTTTGCTCAGATGTGAATGAACTGTACATGTTTACATTTTTGTCATTATTCCAGGAGACCTTTGTTGTTCAAACTTAAAACAATTTTTAGTTCAGTTTAGAAACACTGCATAGTGTTGCATGTTTTAAGTGATATTTGTATATATATTTTTATTTTTTAACCTGTATTTGTAACATTTGTCGACCTACTCAGGAACAGATGGCTATCAGCCAGTGAGAGAACGAGAAATTGTTGTATATGGTGTCTGACAAATAAATGTAACAAACTAAACAGCTCCATACCAACCAGGCAAACTCCATCTGCTGAAGACTGTGCAACATGGTTCAAAGCCCTGGAAGAAGCGACTAAATGGACCATGAGTTTAGATTGTAATGATAACTGATGTTTTTAAGACACAGCAGTAACTGGAAAGCTGAAAAGATTAGTGCTGCAACTAACTAACAATTGTTCTTATTCGCAAATAATCAATCAATCAACAACAATCAATTTTCTTGATTAACTTTTTGGTTGAACAGAATATCATGTCAGTCATGTCATCGCATCCTAGAAACCCAAACATCTTCAATTTGCTATCATGCAAGCCACTGAAGAGCAGCACATGCGCACATTTCAATAGCTGGAACTTGTGAATTTTTGGCATTTTTTGCTTGAATAGTCTACCTAAAGTTGGAGATTAATTTTCTGACCATATACGAATCCATTTATCGTGATGTATGTGCTAAAAGTGCAACTAAGACTGAGGTTAAAATCCTGTGACACTATGGGGTGCCTGTCCACAAACAGCTGACACTCCTGTGAATAGTAACCACCAATGGAACCCAACACCGACAAGCTACTGAAGGCTGCTATGGCAACCACTTCACGGCTGGGTGTCATGTTGCCATGGCACTGGTAGACAGGCCGTGCCCACTTCTCAGGTGTCAGGTGGACAAAGAAAAGAAGGAGGAGGAAAGAAAATATGCTACTGCAGCAAAACTGGTCCAAGTGTTGCATATAAAACTAGCTGCTTGAATAAAGCCTACCTCTGATTTCAGAACGACAAAAGAATTTAGTTCACTAATACTAACAGAACATGTTTCTAACAGCATCTCTGGGACAGACGCAAAGTAAGCCTGGCAGACTGCAAAGTCACTCCTTCTCCACATCCTCCTGACTGTCCTTCCTCCGTCTCCTAGCTGACCTGAATCTCACAACTCTGATGATAAGAACTGGATCTGAACGAGGATCTTGGAGCCTCGACAGTGACTGGCTCTGTTATCACACCCTCGCTATTTCTTTCAAACCGTTTCCTCCATGTGTCGACACAATCAGCAATGCAGAGGTGTCCCTGTGTGCCCCACTGGGGTTGAACATTTGGAGGTCATTATCACGTGGCTTTTGTGATGCAGAAAATATAACATATGACATTAATGCTGTTATGGCACCAACTTAAACAAGCAACTGAGCAACACAGAAAACCTGACATTTTAACTACCCAACTTTGAGAAATAGTGAAATTTAAACAGTTGTAATGACAAGTTATATACAAGTTATATTTCTTCAGCAGAAGAAATCTGTTGATTAAATCAATTATTTTGTCTAAAATTTGTCTAATGTGAAAAATGGCCATCACAAGTTTATAGTCTGATCATTGCTTGTTTTGTTCAACCAAAAGTGCAAAACCCAAAGACATTGAACTTAAAATGATATAAACTTAAGAAAATCTGCAAATATTCACATTTAAGAAGCTGGAACCAGCAAATGTTTTGGCAATTTTGCTTGATAAATGATCAAAACTACTGACTAGGACTGACTATCATTAAATGAATGGTGATAACAGTACCCTTAATGTGATACTAACACCAATAGAGTACATCTCAGTGTTGGCTTTAAGCCACTGCTGCTGTGTTAGCTTGTGCTAACCAGGCAGAGATTGACCTGACTGTTCGGCAGGTGGAGAGCATATCCAGACACGGCAGCAACAGAAAGTTTGTTGATTCAGGAGGGAGTCGTGATGGTCTGGGATCAGTACCCAGGTATAAAAAGGGTCAAAGGCAGGTTCTTGGTTATTACGACAATACCCTAAAGGTATTAAGAATTGATAACCCACCTTACTACTGACTAATAAACAAAACAATTGGAAGCCGATTTTCTGTTGGCTGATTAATAGGGATGTGATTATACAACCTCAAAGATAGGTACTGGGGCCAATCAAGGCATTTTTAACTGATCTGGATCGGATATATTGAGCTATATAAAGCCTAATGTGATCCTTTCTTTTATGTCAAGTGGTGTTTTTATTCGCAAAGCTTTAATGCACAGTAACACTCCGCTGTCCGTCTCTCCTAAACTCCACCGAGCACCAGTTTGTGTAAAAGAACAGGGACTGAGTCACGCCTGCGGCAAAACACCACAAACCATGAACGGCAGTAAAACGCTGAATTTTGTGATTTACTGAAGTTATGATCACTCACTTCATTTCAGCTCAGTGTCTCTTGCATTTTCCTGTCATTAGTGGCACATGGTGTTTCACCACCCTGTTCAGAGGAGAGACAGACATGATGCAGAGCTTACGGCAACCACACTAACCGCACCACTGCAAGAACAACAAAAGCCCCGCAACAGCCAGTAAGAGTAATTCATTAACGCAGCCTTATTAGTGCAAAAGATGTTCAGATGACAAAAATGAACACTCAGAGGAATACAGTTCATTCAGGTAACTCATGCAAAGGCTGCACCAAATCACCAAACACTGGAGAAAACGCTCTTCAAGGGACAGAAACATTTCCCTGAGACAGCAACAAGACCAAAAAGATTACAGAGAGGGTTTGTTATTTTATAGCCTACTTTGTTATTTTCTAAAATAAATAAAAAAAAAACATCCCTGACCAGCTTGGATGCAGGGATTTCTTTCTTCATGTTTTGCAGAGCTATTTAATTGTCATGCATATACATGGGATTGATTTTAATAACTTAAATGTACTTGGAAGTGTGCACTGTGCAGCTAGGAAAACAGAAGTATCGGATCGGGACTCAGTATTGGCAGATTTTCAATATCAAATAGCTGAGATCGGGAATAAAGAAACCTGATGGAAACATCTCTGCTGATTATTTGACTTAACATTTCAGCACTAGCTTCTTTATTTGAGAAACTTTTCAAACAACTTTGCACAGTAAAACAAGAAAGTTAGTAACATTTTGGATCTCTTTAAAACTCTTGATGTGTCCCAAAGCATTTCCTAATAAATACGGGGTGTTTACAGGTTCTGAATATGAATCTGATTTAATTCAAGAACTTGCAATGATGGCTGAACCTCTACGACACTTCAAACGGACAATTTATTGGCCTTCAACCCTGTCATCATAACGTCTGGGGCAGATTTCTATCTGGCCCTCGCAGAGCATTGAAATGGCTTGATGAAAGTTGCAGATATGCTGAAACTGATGCAACTGATGCCGCAAGTATTCAAATTAGCAGATGACATCATCTGGCCTTCACCAAAAAAAAACAAAAAGCCCTGTTCAAAGCAGAAGAAGCTCTGGTCTGAGCTTAATTTCCCACATGTGCAGGATTTACTGCACCAGGACATTCCAGCAGTCCGTCGCAGAAAACTTTCAAATACTTTCCACGGGTTGGTTAAATAAATTGCCTGGTATCAACAGTGTTATGTGGTGAACTCTGCCACTTACAGCACTGATGGATAATGTGGCACATTTGCATCAGGCACCGCCTCCTTAGACAAACAACTGGCCAGGAATATAGGCCTGAACTGCAGCCTCTCCCCTTCGACACACACACACACACACACACACACACACACACACACACACACACACACACACACACACACACACACACACACACACACCTCAAAGCACATATTAATGCATAACACAGACTGAGAAACAAGTTAAAGACAAATTATTTTGTTCTCTATCTCTTCCCTAAGAGAGATCTACACCCAAACTCTGAATTCCCAGGTACACACAGATACAAGAACACACAAACACACACATACATACACACAGTCTGGGCTTGCGTCAGCGATGTCAGTCCCGGTCACACATCACCACTGTCCTACTGCACTGCTGTGTGTGTGTGTGTGTGTGTGTGTCTGTGTGTGTGTGTGTGTGTGTGTGTGTGGAAGCCATTCTTATGAAACTGGGTGGACAGCTAAGATCAACAAATATGAGCGGGCGGAGCAGTGTGAAGGGAAGTCCCCGGCTCACTGAGGTCACCCACACAGTTTTATTGTATTTTCTGTTCAAATTCTCCACCAGGCGGGTGGGTCCGAGCTGAGACAGGGCGAGGACGGGGTGCAGCACCGTTGGGGGGCCTCCTAACAACCAGCAGATGAGAGGTGTGGAGTTCGGACAAACAACGGCCTCTTTGATTGAGTTGGTGCACAACTTTAGGGCTGCAGCACCTTGTTGTGTTTGCTGGCTGCTCATCTCTAACTGAGCAGTGACAGTGTCTCAAAAATATGTTTTAGCCTGTATTGATGCCAAACGCTAAATAAACATTTAAATGATCTCCCAATGCATGTTTATGTTGGCTCTGATTGAGTCTGACATTCAGCTGTACAGGAAGTCATCATGTATGTGAACTGCTTTTGCTAACTTGGGAATAATATGAGCTGTGCTTTCACTTAACCAGAAATATTGACATTCAGATTGGTTAAGTGATATATGAAATGCATTTTAGAATAAGCGGTTATCTGATAAGAAACTAAACCTTAAGTGCACGCTTGGAAACGTGCCATGATGGTTAACACAGAGCATCTTGTAAGTCAAGGTAGCACTGGATGATATCTGTGGTCGCTTAGGGACAGAAAGCTGAAAACATCTGACATATCATCTTACAAAGTTGTGACGACTGCGTTAGCAATATATTTACACATCCAGCAGACATAGAGCAACATTAGAATTCATTTGGAGTTGTGCTTTGGGCTACCAAAAGTTCAATATTCACTCTGGGTTTTAGCTTTATTTTGGTCTACTCCACTTCCTGGCTCTTAAGCTGCTAAATGCTCCACTATGTCACTAAAGCCCCTTTCCCACTGCACAAAAAAACACATCTGGCTTTTGTTCTCAGATTGGCAGTTATGGAAACATGTTACTCAGGTGGACACGCTAATATTGGCCCCCTTTTTTATCCCAACTGTCAGCAAATCTTGAAACTCTGTGTCATCTTAGCCAAATTCTGTCCATCTCCATCCAAGCAGCACTCAAACATTGTTACAAATTAGTCAATACCAAGTTTAAAAGCAAGTTAATAACCAACTGATATGAAAAATAAGTAACCACTGTAACATTTTCACTGGCCTTCATGCTGCTTGCTACTGTTTACTAACCTGTTTTCTGTCACTCTCGTGACATCAATTATGACACACCAGAAAAAAATTAGATGCATACTCATCTGCTGGCAGTGAGAAAGAAGTTTAACACCTACTTTTAGCTGGACTTCCCATTTTTAAAAGATCTGCATATACCCACTAATTCTGGCAAAAAAGGGTTAATCCATCTGAAGTTTGGTGCTGCACAGGCAGCTGAAAGCTACACTGATGAGAGCAATGAGACTGAACCAAAACAGTAAAGTTGCAGGCTATTCAAATCCAAAACAAATGAGGTGAAAGACACGCAACACCCAACAGAGCTGAGGGGAACTGCCAAAACCATGATCAAATGTCGATGTGAAGAATTCAGATTTAACAAATTCCCCTATTCCTTAAGGTCGTAAAAAAAAGTCCAGTGAAGTCCAGTTGAATCCATCTGCACATCTGCTGTCACAAGTTTGCTATGCTGATACTTTCACATACCGGCAACGCCAAACCAGCAAACATTTCAACACACAGACACAGTGCCAAACATTTTGTGGTCCCCGTCTTAAAAGTTGTGGAATGTCACTTGTGTGTGCAGTGTTCTTGTTTACCATAGCTGTGCTGTGTGTGTGAGTGTGTGTGTGTGTGCGTGTGCATTGCTAGCAGTTAAGTTTAACCAATCAAAAAATATATCACACCCTAAGGCGGTTTCTCTCCCCTCTTATCACAATACAAACCACTGAAACAGTGCACCATCATAATTTTTTTGGATTACAACATGTGACTGCAGTTCCACCCTTTTGACCAGTTTGTAAAATGCTGAAACTACAAACACTGTGGTCAGATGATACATTACTCACATAAAGTTTGATAGATTCTGATCACTGGTGTCTGAACATACAGAGCATCACATAAAATCTTTTTACAGTTCCCCCTTGGATCATCTTTTTGGGGCTACAGCTTATTTTCTTCATTATCAATGACTGCCAGTTATTCTCTCAATTGTTTCATGAATCATTTGGTCTATAAAAACTCCAAAAACCCTAACATGACATCTTCAGATCTCTTGTTTAGTATGACCAACTGTCCAAAACCTACAGAGACTGAGTTAACCATCAGATGTTGCAAAGACATTATCGCAATTGGTTAGATGAACCAGGAATTGTTCGACTTTTTTGATTTAAAATCTACTGAAACAATTGATTAATTGTCAAAATAGTTGCAATAACTCGTCAGTTTATTTTCTGTGAATCTTTCACTTGATTAATTGACTTAACATTTTCTGCTCTGACATTACACTGTTAGATAAGATCAATTTCAGATGTGTTAGAACTTATTTTTCAAAATGTTTTGTCTACTTACACTTGTTCCTACTTTTCCTACACAAGAAAAGAGGCCTTTTCAATTTTAGGGCGTTTTTTCATATTAGGTATGATTGAATTGCCCCGTGGACAGTCAGCAGTGACGCAAAGCTCTGCTCCTGACCGAAGGAGGAGACGCTACTGTCGAGCGTGGAGCTCCCTTGCTAGAGCTTCAACTGGAGGTCAAAGGCGACAGCGTAGCAGGAATCTGTGTCTGTCTGGGGTGGGCTCCAGTCTGATATGCATCAGTATTACATTAAGACTGTTTCATAACCAGTTAAAAACTTCTTGTAGTCGCGCTAAATAGCAGGTCACTTTAGTGTTTTGGTACAGTTGGTGATGCGTACCATAGTGCAGTACACATCCATCATACTTGAGATCACCTATCCAGTGGACTTAATCCAAGTGCACTTGGATTCAGTCCCGGGCCCCTGAAGTGAAAGTAAACATTTTGCTTTGATGGATTATGATGGACCAAAACCTGCTCAATCTACTACGAATACTACTACTACTAACTTCAGTGACTAAATAAATGAATCCAGAAATGCTAGGGTACGTTAGAGTTGTTTTTAATGGCTTATGTTTTTAATGTGGACTCTGCCAACACAAAAATTGCCAACATACAGTGAACAATAGTTTATACTCCCCATCACTCCCAGTCATGGCACAGACCGTCCCTCCTTGTTTTCCCTCCTTGTGGGCCACGACTTAGACATTGATCTGCTGCAATGCACCATGGGAGAGCTGGTAGCGAGCGAGCAGCGCTAAACACACTCACAGTCATTGGTCCCTGATTGCGCTCTGATCCTGTGAGGTCAACGGGGGGTTACCTCCTGTGTGATTGGCCCGTGGGGAGACGAGCGGGCTCTGACTGACAGGTAGGAGAGCATATCAGCTGGCTGAGAGGGCAACACAAACCAATGGAGGCCCGGAGGAGAGGAAAAAAAGGCGGGGCAAGGCGGAGAGGAGGTGAGCCGGGCCTCTGAGGGGATTAACACGGTCTGACAGGCTGGCTGGGACAAACACACACACACTAACACACGAACACACGAACACACACACACACACACACACACACATTGAGCTTTTAGGGCGGGCTGCTCTGCTGAGCACACACAATACACTGCTTGTTTTAGAACAAGAGGAAAGAGAGAAAAGATAGATAAGAGAGAGGCCAAATCACAGAGAAGGAATGTGTGTTTGACAGAGGCAGAGAGAGCAAAGAGAGAGCCAGATTATGAACCACAGGTGCTTCCATGAAGAGAGAGACTCCCGCTGTGATCCTAATGTAAATTCCATGACTCTTCCATGACTTTCCCAATTATCCTCCTTTTCTGCTTTATTAAAGAGTAAAACGTCTGGACTCCACCCAAGTCTCAGTGAAAGCCGTCTACTGCAATAAATGTTTGGAAACTAGCTGTAAAATACACTCGAAAATACAATTATTTAAGTCTGTAAAATCTCCGTCACATTCCCCAATTTCCACACGGGATCCATCAAGTTACCTGACCTTCCCCGTCTGCAAGTCACTGCTCAAAACTCCATCTGCATTCCAGGAATTCCATGAGCAGCAGGATCCCTGAAAACTATGACATATCACCCATTTGGATCCTCAAACGCGCACACACACACTCACAAACTCACACAGACACTGTGCTGATGTGTTATTCTGGACTGCTTAGGGAGGCGTCTTTAAGGAGCACTTTACATATATCGATCAGACTTTAGCGGACCATCTGGGAAAATTAACTGCCTCCAAAGTAGAGCGAGGTTTCTGCAGGATTGACCAAGTTTAATTTAAGGCTTAAACAACCTGTACATTAAAGTGAGAATTGATTACCTGATAAATCTTGCAACCTAAACAAATGTGTAAATGAAAAATGTGGAAAGGAGGCCTGCGGAGCTGGGACGACTTCTCATTGGATACTCTGCACAACATTTTTAAGACTGTATCGTTCTTTAAAGCCTCGAGCTCAGATAAATTCAGTGGAAGACAGTTTAAAGGGCTTTTCAGGGGGCTATAAATTTGTGTTTGGGATATACTTCAGTTACTGTTTTGCATTAGCGAACAGCTAAATCTTGTGTTGTTGTTTTCTCTGATCTCTGTCTCTAAATGCAAAGTAACTAAGGTAGCGAAAACGCTGGGCTTGATAGCACATGCTGAAAAATGAAAACTACCTGTAATTAGTTATATTTCCCTCTTGTTAGTCAGTTCTTGCTGCTACAGCTTCGAAAACAAAACTATGCCTGGAAGCAGAGACTTAAGTGCTTTGGTAAACATACATTAGCAAAGGCTGTAAGTATGAATCATTTTCATTTCAATTTTTAAACAAGTTTAGCAAATTACAGTCTCCTGTAGCCAGGCCTACCTCTACAGGTCTGGAAGCACTATACTGTCATTCTGCTTTAGGGGAAAAAAGGCTCCGCTTGTTTTTGTTTGTCTAAACCAATCACAATAGAGCTGGGTGGTGCTAAGCACAGGATGCAGCGATGGTGCCTTTGCTAAATAAGGTTGGGGGGGAACACACATAGTGACAGGGCTAAGTGTTAGCATAACACGGATAACATTGCCAAACTGTTATCAACGGGTTTATCAACAGAGGCGATCTGTTTCAGAATGGGTGTGAGTTAGTTGGAAACGTTAAACAGCTCAGTGTTGAGTGTTAGCGCTGCTGCTGCATTAGCTCGTACTGGCATAAACTTTGCCCATTCAGAGTACAGATACAGATAATTAAGTTGGCTGAACATATACAGACACAGATATAGATAGGGCTGACCCAAAAAATTTGAAGCTTCGTTCAATGGTACGGTATTCGATTGTGAACACCATCTCCGACAAGGAAATAGAAAGGTCGACGTGCAATGAATGGAGACCTATTATCCTGCTTGAACACAGACAACTAAATTCTTTCAACAATGTGACTCAAAATAATGTTAAAATAGATTTTATCGATGGAAAATAATATGCTGATGGTGACATTTTCCACCGGTCCGCCACGCTCTGAGTCTGATGTCAGTGACACATGCTGCTCTGAGTCGCGGATCTGTCTGGTGGCGCTGCAGTGCACACCAACAGTTTTAATTTTTAGTGTTAAATCAAAAGTTCACACTACTTATCAGCAACCAGAAGTGTTTTTTCGTTTGTGAATATTGTTATCTTAATTCTAGGGTTGCAAGAAACTACCTTTTCACCATAATTTGTAAGTTAACTTTTTTTTTTTCCGCTCAGCCAATGGCAGGTTCACATGAGTGTCTACATCTGGTGAGTAAGACTAATCAACTTAGGACATCAAATTATGGTACATTTTAAATCATTTATCTAAATTCTGAACATATTTAGTAAGTTTACTTATGCTTTTAATTTCCTAACCTTCCCTTCCACTTCTTGATTTTTGACTTCTGTTAGTACATTAAATTTTTATGGCCCCATCTTGTTTCACTCATAACCCACACACAACTTAAATCACTCTACAGAAGGAGGCTAAGGTGGACTTCCTAACATCCTGAAAATAAACAGCGGTGATAAATATCCTGGCTGTCCGGCATGACCCCCATCCTTCTTTTTTAACGGGCAGCAGCCAATAGACCGAGGCTAGCTGCATTAATTACAGCTGCTACAGTGAGCGATGTGGCTGGACAAAGATTACATGCTGGACTGGAGAACTCACACTAAACACCAGCAGAAATATCAAGCGGATTTGGATTTTAAAAAATGTGATTTTATGAATAAAGAAGAGCTCTGCATCATGCACGCTGTCAAACTTGGGGAAACTGTCAGAATAAAGTCCACCACAGCACTAGTTAAGACTGAGTGAATATGACAACTTGCAAGCTTTGAAACTGCAGTGAGGTTAATTTTAAACCAGCAAAACACCAGACCTGTGAGGAACACTGCAGAACTGAGTTCAAAATGACTGAGCAGTGGTTGGCTGAAAATGAGCTACAAGGTTACTCATCCAATCATATCAGTCCGCCTGTCTGTGTATTTATGTGTGTGCTCGTACGTGTGTGTGATAGGCCATAACTCTGCCGGGCAGGCTGTGAGGCTTGTGGTCGTGATCTTTTGCCCTGCTTCGTAATGAACCCCTGTGGAGCCATTACTCTCTTGCATACACAACACGTACCGTTTGGCCATGAAATGTGACATGCAACACATTTAAAGCTGCAACTGGTTGGGCTGATAGGCAAACACTTGTGGACGTGGACTCTCAGACACATGCAGAGCTCAAATTATCTCAAGCCTGCACAGTGTTAGGAGGAGCAAGATGAGGCTGGAGCTGCAGCCATGATACTGTAGCTGGTGAGAAAAACAAGGACCAGAGCATCAGAGAGGCTACAGAACTAAAACAGATAACCATTAAAATGAATAAAACATACACCTGTCCTGTTTTCTCAATAGCATGGAGCTTATTCTCATTGGAAAAGCAAAGCAGTGCAATTAAGTCAAAGGCACTGACTCTCCGAACACAAGTTAAAAATAATTAAAGTACAAAAGAGAAAAATGTGAAACGAAACTGGAAAAAATGACATCACTGATAGAGATATGAGCTTTACACCTGCCACTGTGTGTTTACATTTATCCAGAGAGCTGATAATGCTCCTTGCTCCTTTCCATTAACATCCTACTCAGCCACATTTTTGGGAGGTTCATGTTAAACTCCATTTGCACTTATAGCACCCCAGGAAGTGGTCTGGCATGCGTTCTAGCTAGGGCACATGTATAAAGGTGTAAATGCATCTGTCTCTCCAACATGCACACGTAATATTTACTACAGCAGAAAGCAATATGTGCTGATAGCCACGCACAGGGGCTGAAATTACACTGAAATTAGCCATCTTTGTTACACTGAGCGTGTAGGGTTTATCTAATCCCTGACCTGAACAGTTCAAACTGAATGATCTGTATAGGTGAGGGAGTGACTTGAGTAAGGGTGCTTTCACACCTGCCCTGTTTGGTTCGGTTCAATCAAACTCAAGTTTGTTTGCCCCCTTAAGTGGGGTTCGTTTGGGCAGGTGTGAACACAGCAACAGCGACTGGGTGCCAAAACAACCGGACCGAAACCTTCTTGAAGTAGCAGTCTCGGCCCGGTTATAAATGAACTCTGGTGCGGTTCGTTTGCGGTGAGAATGTGTTCCAACCTGGATCTGAACCAACTGAAGTCACATGACACATTGTTTGGGTTAAACATGAGCATGTTACAGTCCTGGAGGATTATTAATGTGCACCTCCTCCTGTACTGCCTTAATATGCACATTCAGCACATCCAGTGCATCAAAACATTGTTTTCTAGTTGAAGCTGCGCCTCGTTTTCAAACTGTATGGTTTGACTAAAATGAACAATGACAGCAATATAGTACACGATGACCAGCGCTAAAATCAACCTGCGTAGTTGTCCCTCCATTGTGACATGAGAAAGTGTCACATTTATCTTGCAAGTGTACTCTTCTTCAACATTTTGTTTACTTCCTGGATTTTTCCCACATGGAAATTCTGACCAATCAAGAGCAGCTTTCTTGCGCAAGGCATTTGATATGGTCCACTTGTAAATGCTGCCGTGAGAACACGAAGTAACTCTAAGCAATTATGCAACTTTGTAACAAAATAAGTCCCTGATTCAGACCAAAGCAAGACAACTCTAGGTCTGAAAGCACCCTAAGAGCCCGTGAAGACAATAAAACTTTTGTGTACTTTTGAGGTACTGCAATCAGATTTGTGATCTGAAATGACAAGTGTAAACGGAGCCTACGCTCATGTGGGATCCTCCACATACCACGTCTAAGAACTGCAAGACTTCTGATAAAGATGCACACTTCAGCTTTTAGCTGACACCCACCCACTTGCTACTCCAAGTGCAGCAAACTGCATCACAATAAATCCAACCACCATCCTGGCTGGTGATAGTCTCTTCAACCTGCATTAAGAATACCTTCATACATATCATCATTACTGCAGAGCAAAACACTTCTTTCACAAGCCTGTCAACTACGGGTATGTGTGTGTCAGGCAGAGAGGATTCTTTTGCTGAGCTCCTGTAGTCTGTGATCATCACAGCTACAGCGTTACCATGGTGACGCAGCCAGCCAGCGGCCACATGACATGATGAAAAAAGAGACAGAAAGAGGGAGGGAGGGCATGGCCGATGAACAGACAGAGGGACAATGCAAACAGAGATAAATGCACAGAGCGGTCAGCTACTGTGTGTGTGTTTGAATGTGTGTGTGTGACCTCATGGTATTGTAGTTGTGGCTGAGGCTAGCAAATCTGTTAACCAGGCCTCCGATGTGCTGCTGCCAAACATGCTGCTACTATCACCAGCTGCTGCTGAGATCAGGTACAATCACCAGGCCGACACTGACCTTTTAGTCAAAGTCAAACACCAGGCGAGTCAACAATCTTTCTCCCTCACTGGTGACGGTGTTGCTTCTTAGCTGTGCACACTTTCTTTTCATTGAGCATTTTGATCATCCATGATGGTCCACACACTGCACAATTCCCATAATAGGTACAATATGGGTTACTTTATTTCTTAGCTTATTCAATTAAAGTCATCTTTGTATACAAACAGGCGTGCTAATGTAAAAACAGGGGTGATCGATATGACAATACCCCCCATGTAACAATATACTGAGCTGAAACAAGAAGTCAATTAACCAATGAGTCGAGTAAAGTCATTTTCAAGCAAAAAATCCAAACATTTGACGGTTCCAGCTTTTCAAATCTGAAGATTTACTGTTTTTTCTTGTCATCATCAAAGTAAATTGAATATATTTGAGTTTTGTACTGTTGGTCAGACAAGACAAGACATTTGAATATGTAATCTTGAGCTCTACAAAACTGTGACTGGCATTTTTCCCTATTTATCTTACGTGTAACAGACCAGACAATGCTTGTTAAATACATGTAAATTGCGGCCCTAATATAAATTGATCTGCAGTCAGAGATTTGCCCATAGCGTTTATATTGAGGCATCTATCCCCTTGTGCTTGTGGGCAATGAAAATGCATGTTAACTTTATATCAACAGGTTTTTTTTATTACTTCTGCATCAATGTGATGGAGTACCTTGATTGACCAGGAATTTAATTTCTGGATTAGACCAAAACTGACATTGCCAGCTGGTTATTTTATCCACATGGTTTCTCAATAGATAAAAAGTTTTATAATAATTTATATCATCATGACACAGGATTTCATCCATCTCCTGGCCCCAAATAAAACTTAAAATTAGCTCCTGCACCCTGTCAACACTTAGTTATGTAACAGCTATGATTTGATACCATCACCTCCATGAAGCAGGTACATGGCAAAAAGCAATATTCATACTTTAAAAGGCTGACAACCAATCACAGGGAACATTATGTTAATCCTTTAAAAGTTTATAACAGAAAACAGATACCTAGGAAGAGACTGAGAAGATATTTAGGGCCCACCTAGGTAAAACTATATATAGACTAGTCTAAATGTTTAAAGATGATAATCAATCAATCGGCAACGGCAACAAAATATAACCAATAATTCCAATAAATATCTAAAAAGCATAACAAGGGCTGCTGCACCAAAACATACCTGTCTTTGTGTATCAACAATAATCTTGGTGCCACTGGTGAAAACAGCTATTCTGGACTACTGGAATCTGGAAATAGCTGGCAACATAAAACTAAATCTGATCACGCATCACTCTGAAAACAACCCAGTCATTCAACCCACACTACAGGAAACCCACTATCTCCACACAACACACACTTCCTGTCCAGTTCCTGCTTCCTGTACAACAGAGGAAAAGGAGGGAGTGGTCGCTGATGTCACGGCAAGTCTGCCTATATGCTGCATTCACATCCCAAAGGAAAGAAAGTGGATGCGAGCTTCCTGCTCATAAAATAACTTTCACCTCAAATTCAGCCAGACGGTGCTACCAGAAAATACTGTTTACCCAAATTTTCATTTCGTGTCGAAGGTTAACTGCTGTTTTTTTGGTTTGTGGTTCAGCCTATCATGACAACTCCTAGCATGACACGCTGCCTTTATGATGACAAATAGTTGCTTTCATTGTCTGCCAGCCTACTGTTTTTCCCGGTAGGAAGCAAAAGCAACAATACCACTGCTCTTCTGGGCACGTTTTTCAATTAAGCTGAGAGGAAACTATTGACCAGGTGTCCTCACTCTTGCTGTAAATCTGTACCCTTAAGTCTTCTCCAAATGTTACAGATCACCCAAGATTCTCAGTCTTTGCACCTCCCTGAGCCACAGCAAGGATGCTAAACTGGATATACCATAGTACATCAACAAATTGTCATCCTATACAGCCATGCAATACATAGTGGAGCTGAGCAACATTTTGAAAACCATATTTAGACATGTTGGTTGTATTTTTAACCACCACAGTTTTCCACCTTACTTTGTTCAACTGCTAAAACCCTTGCCTTTAAAAGAGGCATTCCTAAATTTTCCTTAAATTCAGCCTTCCCCAGTGCATGAATAGTCTGTTAAACTAAGCGTAAAGGTATGCACAATCTTCCTCCACGCCTATTAAGTGTGTTGTACAGCATACAGTCATAAGCACATGAGGTAACATGAGCTGTTACACTTCACTCCCGCATGTGACTCGTGTCATTTTGTCACATCAAGTAACAGGCAAAGCCGGCTTTCAGTGTAATTGTTGTGTCACCTGCAGGTTTCAGGGAGGCATTAGACATTTTGAGACTAGGTTAAAGATACTAGCACGAGACAATTTCAACAAGCAGACCAAAGTGACAAAAAGAGAAAGGTCTGAATATCAAAAGTTGTGACTCTATAAATAAGCAGCACAACAAAGTATACCAGGAAGTTTGGGTCTGTTCAGCTGAGCAGAACTGATAAAAAGAAAATATCTGTCATACTTCGTTAACCCTGTTCTGTCTCCCAAACGTGGACGTTTAACTGTGGCCAACTGGAAGTAAATCTATGTAACAGGACAGAACATTTGCTTTAATTTCTAGCTCTGCTAGAACTTAAAAGCCCTATTAAGTCTATTTAAGGCAATTATTCTTTTAAAAATCATAAATTTAGATCTGACACTTTTTCTGTCTGTTTTTCACGCCACAGAGAGAATGTAAGCAAAGTTAATAACTTCATATGTAATAATATTTGGCAGCCTATGAAGATTTAGCAGTGGAGTAGATGTGGTGATGAAGAAGGCCTTGTTTCCAGGCAGGATCAATCAAGAACTGGACGGACAAAAAAGCTGCTGTTCTCAATTTAAACTATAAGCCTCTCTTGTGTTGCTCTGAAAAAAGTCACAAAATCCTAGGTCAGCACTCAGGGCCAGAGCAGGACTATGAAGCTGTCTTACCTGCATCACGCAAATAAAGGTACAGTTCAGCAGATCTGACTCTTGCCTAAACTCAAATCCTTTGCTGATAAGAAACACAGACATGCACTTATCTGAGGAAAATCACACTTACACATACAGGAAGCGCCCTCATCATTTAACCACAACTTCAGATGGCCCCTGTCAAGGAAAATGTCAACACAATAGGCTATACATCCGATCTGCCTGATAAACGACAATGTTACATGTAATTACTGGCTTCAATGGTATTCCTGGCAAATTACAACACTGTCACAGCCACTTCCTTGTGCCTAATTGTACTGCTGAAAAAACACTGCCTGACCAGTGAGTGAATGCTGAAAGTACTCGTGTAAGGTGATATGAATCATCCACTCTCCATCACTTATCTTACACTGTATACAAGGTCTGCTTGTCCTGTTCAATGTGTGTTAGTATTCACTGTTTGTGTTTTAGATATGCGCCGCCAACCTTTTTGTTTACGGCTTGCTTAGCCTCAAGCGGCCAGTGATGCAAAGCTTGTAAAGTAGAATAAACAAACTCACACGCAGGGTTAAATATCGAGAACTGCCTCTGAATGTGTGAAAACCAAGACTTCCTTCGGAAACTTGCTTTTCTATTCTTCGCATCAGCTTCTGAAATGCGGCTTTGGATCTACTGCGCGCCATATCAAGTTATATAAGTTATATTTAGGACAATCTTGACAACATCTTTTCCCTTATGCACAGCTTTCCAAGCACAAGGAACTGCTGGTATCAGCTGTCAACATTCAAACTTTCATACACATGAAACCTTGTGTTTTGGGGAGGGTTCGTGCAGATGCAACAAACTGAGCTCACAGTCCTATAACAAGAGCAACACAGCACTCTTCAAACACGACTGAGACCATCATTTCTGTGTGACATGTAGCTGTTATTCAGCCACTATATTGTGAATGGCAACAACTAAACCAGAAGCTGTGCTCACAGGTGTTTAAAACATGGACAACTTATAAGAATGTGCTTTTTAAGTTTGTCCGCACCACCAAAACTTACGAGGATTATATAAATTAACAAAACTCTGTCTGGACAGTGTGACCCTAGACAGCCTGAATACAAAAGTGAAGCAATTTAAACTTTCCCACAATCTTTTTATCCAAACAGAACAAACTGTTAGTGTGATTGCATCCGAATTCCACTACATCTATTGTGCTGCATCTTTTAAGCCCGGTGTTTACTGAATTCTGCCTATGTTGAGTCCCCACGTGACACGAGTACCTGTTATGTTATAATGAGCCCCACCACAAGTCCCACAGCGGGACTTATTCAGTTTGGGTTGCAAGATTAAAAAGTTTGAGGACCTTTGCTCCAGACTAATCAGCCATCCATGGCTAATCTAATCACACGAATGATCTCACCGCTCTCCGTGGCAGTTTGGTCTGAAATTAAGAAATTAGACATCGTCAATTATCAGATATGCTGACTCTATGTGGTGAATCAACTCTTAATTCAGTGTCAATCAGAGAGCATACTGTAAAATATAGCGACAAACGCAGCTCATTTTGTGCACAGCTACACTCACGAACAGTCTAGACACTGTGAAGGACACTTGTGCAGCTTGGGGGCTCTACCAGCTGACATATGGGTGGGGTGTGGCGTGGCAAGGAAAGGCCATGCATCTGCCTACATTTAATCATGTTCTACTGGACTAAACTGGCAACGCCGAGGCAATACTTCTTGTACAGTGAGAGAATTACAGCCGAGAGAACTTCTGGACTGGGTTAATCATTCCTCACAGAATGAAGAGGTTGTGTGTGCAGTACGCACAACCCTGGTCAACGGCTGGCCAGCTTCAATCCTGGTAAATTAATCGGCTCAAGACGAGGAGAGGGGACCCTGTGGCCCCCCTACACCCTTATCCAAGGAGGGGTGGGGGTGGGCTGCCCGCCTAAAAAACACTGCAGCTGACGCAACCACAGTCATAGCTATAAATCAAACCTACTCAGGCATGAGATGCACTAGTTAAAGGGTAAAGATAGATGGTTATTGACTAACTCCTTAAGGATTTGAAACATCACCAAGCCCTTGCTGCTCTCTGGTAGCTAGCTAGCTAAAGCCTGCAGGGAGGAGTTTCTTATCCTGTCATGTTATTAGTAAACAACCACAACCTGGGTCCAGACGGGCGATTTAATTACAGCACTGCTCCTCAATATGTTGCAGGGTCAAATTATTGCTGGTCAAACAAGCAGCTTGCATCAAGCTAGCTAGTGTAAGGACAATGCAGGGCGACATGACATGGTCTGTGTGTTGCACTGGCAGGGAGATTGTGTTATGGTTTTTGTAAAGCTGGCAGCATCAGTGCCTTGAGTGCCCTACCTGATGTAAGCATTTACGCCCAGCTTGTTGTTAATACTTTAAGCTTTTATCTATTTGCCCTGCGTATCAAACAACCTCACCGTGTTACTGGGTTTGTCAGCCATTGCAGGCACTGCTGCAAGCTCGCTACAAGAGCAATACACACAGCTAACAATGGCATAGCTGGATATATTACAACTTTGGTTTCTTCATTGAATACCAATGCTGTGTGGTATATAAAAATACCACTAGTTAGGCTTGCCGGTTTCTTCCATTTAACACAGAGGCAGGGTACAGGTTAGCTCTACAGGTAATGTGCTTGCTAACTAGCTAGCTAGCCCCGATACGTGCCGTTCCCTCTTGTATTGGAGATAACAACACGCCAAACTCCATTCAAAATCTGGCAATTCAGTGTCGCCTCTCTTATCGCGCGCGTAAACGTTTCTAAGAATACACCATAATATGTTTAATAATTCACAGGTATCAACCTCAAAATTCGGCATATGTATAATGCACAAAGCACAAGCTGGTTCTGTATACTGTCAACTTTGAGAATTACTCCTACTGTGTAGCTACTAGCTACAAACACACAGCTGTGGGCGGTAGCTAGCTAACGTTACGCTACGGTGAAATGTTTCTAAAATAAAGGGTTTTATTTTAACATGGCGCTAATTTGTAGATACATATCTAATATGCCTGTTTGGTCGACATAAAGGCTCAAATGTGTATTAAATGTCAAAAGCCCCATGTTGTATAATGTGTGTTTATGACGACATAGTAAAATCATCAGATTTTTCAATGGAGTTTGGCGTTCGTTTCCTCCATGCACGTACGGGGACTTACCACCGAGTAAACCAAGTAAACCACGCTGCCCACAGCAGCTTGGCTTTCAACATTTCCCAGCCAAGTGTCAGCCAGTGGTAGCTTTACGGTCTCCCATGCACCCAGGAGAGGGCCTGCGGGTCCGCGGCCTCTCCTTCTCCTCCGGGGTGGTCTCCTACCTCTGTGGGCCGGCTGATCTCGAACAGGTCGAGCCGGTTGGCGTTCCAGTGGTTGATGATGTCGGCCAGTTTCCTCCTCTCCTCCTCCCTGCTCCCCGACATGGTGGACAGCCTTTCTGACCCTCTCCGTGCGCCTGAACTGTAGAGTAAAACTTCCCGTAACGTTAGTCCACAGGAGAAAGAAACCGCCGCCACACAAGCCAAAAGCTCAGGTCTGCCGTGTTTTATCGCCGGTACTTCGCGCGGTCCGTGTCTCTCTGCTCACCGACCGACCTGCTGTCTGTCTGATCTGTTTCTGCTTCGCGCTCCCGGTGCGACTCTGCGCGCTCACGACACACTCCGAGTGCGTGTCCGTGCACGCGCAAAGATGTTAACTGTTTGAGGCCCAATGAATGTGATTCATGACGCTGCCTTTTTAAAGGCTCTCTGCTGTATAGTGTTAATCATAAGCATTAGTGCAGTAAGCAGGGTGACGTCAGTGTTAATCAACCCCCCCGTTTTTTAAGCCTCTAACAGATTAGTTTTACTAATGTGATTAAATTAATGTTCAATCAACCAATTATTTTATTCTGAGAAAATTCTGAGACAAATCCCACACCATATTCTTTCGTTCGTTTATTATTTAATTTCGTTAAAAAAAATACAATGAATCATGAAAGGATGTGAAGTGTAGCCTACATAAATACATTCACAAAAATTCAAACACACTTTTACTTAACTTTAATTTTAATTTTAAGCAAACAAAAGCTTGTGTGTGCAGGGTAGTAAGATAAACACTTAAAGAGTTTTCCTGAAAACTAGACAGAAGTACATTAAATAATAATATGGCATAGGAAGACTGCAACAAAATAAAGAAAATAAAGCAAGCAAGAAAAAAAGAAATATATAGTCAACATATACAGATATGTAACACTTATTTCCCATACCCAATTTCTCATTGGTCAGTGTATGTTTGTATGTTAATAGTTTGTCAAATTTCCTTTGCCTAACTCAACTCTATATATATATATAGCACCTTTCATACAAACATGCATCCTAAGGTGCTTCACATGGCAAAACTGGAATGACAAAGACACAAGACAATAAAATATCAAAAAAGCAAACCAACCAAATCAGAACAAACTATCAAAAAAGATTATTAAAACTCCATAGAATAAAAAGAGAATGAATAAATAAATAAAATAGAATAAAAATAAACAGGAATTATTTATTAAAAAAATAAAATAAAAAAAGGTGAAAACTTAAAAATCAAGACTGTAATGTTACTCCACATTAAAAGCCAGACAAAACAGTAGGTCTTTAATAAGGTAATAAAAGGTAATAAATAAGAAAAGGTCCTAAATAAAACACATTTGCCCAAGTATTCAGGGAAAGGGAAAAGGCAGGGAATACTAATTTGGCCTGGTCTGTATGGTCTAAAAAAGTGCAATGTAATGTTTATTCTCCTTTTCTGGGGGTTGATAGCTTCATTCTATAACAAATAACACACTGGTAGAACATTTCCATGGTGGTTGTTTGCTTCAGGGCTATCATTCAGAGGGGATATATTGTTTTATTAATTTGTCTAGTCATACAATAGAACAGAATAGTGACAGAATAAATGCGTAGGCCATCTGGGACCATTTTGTTGTACAATCATAGCCTACCAGTCAAAGCTCATTACAATAAACATGTAATTTTCAGGATGATACTGAATTTCTCTCAGTTAACCAATCAGAGATGTTTCCCTGTCAAACAGTGGGAGAGCTGCATACTTTGTGTTCTCTCTGTTGTCATATTGTCTCTATAATTCAGTACTAGCCAGCAGGTGCTGAATGCCACACACTACTGCCAAGTCCCTCTGTCCAACAACACACACACACACACACACACACACTCTCTCTCTCTCTCTCTCTCTCTCTTCATTGTAAACTGACAGGTTTATGAGGCAAACACAGGCACCCAAACACAAGTCTATCTGTCTATCTATACTACACTTACAGTCATAAGTAGAGAAGTATCGATACTACTTTTTCCTTCCCGATACCGATTCTAATCCCTGAACCTTAGGTATCTGACGATACAGAGGACCGATCCGATACCAGCGCTTAAAAAACTAAAATGGATGGGATATGAATTGTTGTATGTCTAAACTCCTAAAACTCTATGTAAAATATTAAGAAATAAATACATAATAGTAGAATGACTGCCATAAAACTTTTTTTATTATTATTATTCTCCAGTGTTGACACAGATCAAGACACAGGTTAAAGTGCAGTCACACAATTTGGTAAAAAAGACATTTTAAAGGCTACAGTAGAATACTTTTTAAACTCCGATCCGTTTCCGTTTAGTTTGCCTGTAGCGTGCGTATCCGTAATGATATGAGGCATTACGTGGTATTGGATCTGTCATAGGCTGTACTCCCCGATACCCAATACAGCATTTTAGGCAGTATCGGAGGCATTTCCAATACTGGTATCGGTATCGGTACAACTCTAATCATAAGTATTTTAATTGATCCTAAAATCTCAAATTTTTCCATAAAAAGCAGCAAAATTAGTCTGCTGATGGGAAATTTGAGAAGTTTTGAAAAATTAAATGCAACAACTTCTTAGCCGCTCTAGCCTCTAGCAAAATCGGTTCCCCACGTTGGTCCAGACTGAAATATCTCAACAACTATTGCCATTAAATTCTGTACAGACATTCATGGTCCCCAGAGGATGAATCTAAATGGTTTTAATTAGCCTCTGACTTATCCTCTAGCGCCACCATGAGATTGTCATTTGTGATTCTGAGCGAAACACCCCGATAGATTGTCATGAAATCTAGTTTTGACATTCATGGTCCCCAGAAGATGAAACATAAAGCCCCATTTCTGGGGGTGTGTCTGGCTTTAAGGCTCATGTAACCACTGTTCATACTGTGAAGATTTTTTACATATGTTAATAGACTATAACTATACAATGAAAGGATGTTTTGCTGCCTCTCGCAGCAGTTGTAGTCGGAGAAAAATAATTCACTGGGCTGACTGCCGGCGACTTTTAAGGTGGAACGTTAACTTGTTTCTTTCGAATAATTTTTTCCATGAATTTCTGGAAAATTTATGAAGCAAACATATGAAGCTGTGCTATGAGCAAAAGGAAATTTCTCACCCCAGAGACATTTTTTTCCTTGTTTCAGGAAATAAGGGAAATTTTGAAACTAAATCACAATGATGATGACTTTTTTTGGCAGTATTTTCCCCTTACCTCAGCACACACACACACACACACACACACACACCCTATCTAACTGGATGGGATGGATGAGCCATTGTCAGCAGTCCGACCTAACTGATAACTGCAGGGCTTTTTCCTTCCTGTTGAAACACTAAAACATAGTCAGCTTGGTTTCCTGTTTGTGTGTGTTAACTATCTGTTGTTGGATGTAATGGTCCAGTGTGTGTGTGTGTGTGTGTGTGTGTGTGTGTGTGTGTGTGTGTGTGTGTGTGTGTGTGTGTGTGTGTGTGTAAATGAGCGACAGAATCCTCCATCAATGCTAACACCGGCTCTTTATTAACACACAACTGTCAGTGACTCTGAAAGGTCACCAAAATATCAGGCAGATATGTGTGAAATGTCAGGAATACAGCGGTGATCACATCTACAGAAATAGCCGTGATGCAGCGGCGTGGTTAGTCATGTAGGCCTCCCACCTCCTCTGCCAGACAGGGTGAGGAACAGTAGCCCCGGCTTCTTATAAGCACATTAGTCACTGTGATTGAATTTGTGGGTGCTGGTGTATAATGGATGTGTGCTGTGATGACATCATGTGTGAATAATGAATGAAAAATGGGCTTTTATCAGAGCAGCTGATCTAACTGTAAACAGTAGATTAAAGACAAAAAACAACAACAACAATATCACATTACAAATAACTGTTGCTATATTTAATTTCTTCAAAATAAATCTGAGGAATAAATTGGTGTCTAAGAGAAAAGGCTTCAAATTTATTCAAGTACTTGTTGCTTTACACATCTCTTAAGCTACATCTCAGAGGGAAATATCTTTCTTTTGACTCCCTTCATTGATCTGGCAACTGTAGTTATTACACTTCACAGATAAAGATTTCAAGATTCAGATAAAACACATGATGCTCTTATAAAATACATGATTAAAACCAGTGATTTCCAGCCTTTTTGACTTGTGGTTGCTTACATGACAGCAGCATCTAGTTTCAGATGTTTACAGCTTGTTAGCTGATTCACCAAAGAGTAAATTTCCACTCCGAACCTCTCCGATGGTTTCCTTTAAACAACTGATCAAGGCCCAGAGAGATAAGACTCTCTGGTATTTCATCAAAGACACAAAGATTTGAGAAACGTCCAGAAAATTTCATATAAACTTGTTATACAGAACTTTGTTTTCTGTTTACTTCTTGCCTCATTAATCGTCACATGATCCCTCAGACTTATCTTGTGACTCTTCAAAGTGGCACTGACCCCTTGATTGGGAACCACCGGATAAAGTAAAATTAAAGTGGTGCTTATACACTTACTGGCCCCTTTATTAGGCACACCTGTTCAACTGCTCCTTAACGCAGCAACTCAATGCATTCAGGCATGTAGACATGGTCAAGACGACATGCTTTGAATGTGGCATGGTTGTTGGTGCCAGAGTATTTCAGAAACTGCTGATCTACTGGGATTTTCACGCACAACCATTTCTAGGGTTCACAGAGGATGGTCCCAAAAAGAGAAAATATCCAGTGAGCCAAAATGCCTTGTTGATGCCAGAGGTCAGAGGAGAATGGCCAGACTGGTTCAAGATGATAGAAAGACAACAGTAACTCAAATAACCACTGGTTACAACCAAGGTCTGCAGAAGACTATCTCTGAACCAACAACACGAACCTTGAAGCAGATGGGCTACAGCAGCAGAAGACCACACCAGGTGCCACTCCTGTCAGCTAACAACAGGAAACTGAGGCTACAGTTCACACAGGCTCACCAAAACTGGACAACAGAAGGTTGGAAAAACGTTGCCTGGTCTGATGAGTCTGGATTTCTGCTGTGACATTCAGATGTTAGGGTCAGAATTTGGTGTAAACAACATGAAAGCATGGATCCATCCTGCCTTGTATCAACAGTTCAGGCTGGTGCTGGTGGTGTGATGGTGTGGGGGGTGTTTTCTTGGCACACTTTGGGCCCCTTAGTACCAACTGAGCATGGTTTAAACACCACAGCCTACCTGAGTATTGTTGCTGACCGTGTCCATCCCTTTATGACCACAGTGTACCCATCTTCTGATGGCTACTTCCAGCAGGATAACGCACCATGTCACAAAGCTCAAATCAGCTCAAACTGGTTTCTTGAACATGACAATGAGTTCACTGTACTCCAATGGCCTCCACAGTCACCAGATCTCAATCCTATAGAGCACCTTTGGGATGTGATGGAACGGGGGATTTGCATCATGAGAGAATTAAGGTAGTTCTGAAGGCCAAAAAGGGTCTAACCTGGCAGTAGCAAAGTGTACCTAATAAGGTGGCCAGTAAGTATACAACCTAATATATGATAATATATCACAACAAGCACTTTTAATCAATTGATTCTGCTGCAGATACTTAGTCTTGAATGCAGGGCTTGCTGTAAAATGGAGTGTTAAGTTTAGATTGTTGTATTTGCACTCTCACTTAAAGAAAGCCGCTGGTGAGAGGATGTCTGAGCAGCTGAACTCATCTGACATCAAGAGCAGAAGTGAAAAACCACAACAGGAAACCAACTTCACCAGATAGCCTTGCCACTTCCTGTATCTGCGATGTTGTCACTGCTTCAGTCACCACACACACACACACACACACACACACTCCGTGGTCACAGAGAGGAGTCTCACTGATTGTCACAAATCTGTTCTGATAAACAGCCACTGACATCATCTGGTTCTTTGAATTTCACACACTCAGAGATGAGAATCACATGCTGGTAAACACTTTTCAATTATTTTGTCTCCTACTCTGACCGTAACAAGCCTCTCTTATCTGTTAGTTCTTTAAATAAATGATGGTAACAGTAAGGCATGCAGTGTGTTCTCCTTATCTTAGTTACAGTAACAAGCAAAACTTTCTGGTTGTAAAAAGCAAAGAACTTAGATTAAAGTTAACGCAAACATAGTCGACAGACAAAACGGCAAAAGCTATCAACGCAAGCAAACATTTGATAATGGACTTCTAAAGAAGCGGCTCAGCACTTAATCACAAGGGTAGAGAACAATATGGTCATCAGCCTCAGTGTAAGTACAAGCAAAACTACATGGAACAAAACAATACGATTTGAAAAGAGGAAGCTGGCTGCGGAGTGAACTCATCAAAACGAGGAAACGGCAAGGTGAGCCAAAAGCAGCTTGTTAGGCTGAAAATATGTTAAGGGAAATGATTTGTTTAAAAGAACTCAATAACCCACAACGCAACCAAAGTGAAGTACACATGATATACTCTGGGTTAAGATATAAAAACAGGGGGGTCTCAGTGCAATTTAAAAGGTAATTTTCCTTTAAATGGCAAAAAAACATAGTTTATAAACCCTTTTACTGTTAGCAAACAGTATGTTTTTGGTGGGCGGGGAACACTTTTGGCTTGCAACTGAGCAACTTTCATATGAATAAACGGCATTCTGCCTCCAACGCTGCACTCAGGTCTCTTTATACATCCATGAAGTACAGTCTATTGATTGTATATAAAGATGGACAGCAAAGTGAAGCCAAAGCATTCTTATTGCTCTCCGCTGGCTCACTGTAGTATAGTGGTGTGTTCGTTTTGTACTCAGAGGTCAGAAGTCGGAAGTGGGAATGACGTCACCTCCGAGTTGACAACAGTTTTTGCATTCTAGTTGACAACAGTGGACAATTAGAAAAAAAAACATGGACGCCCACAAAAAGCCTTTGTTGCCCTTGCACTTTTGGAGTATAGACAGCTTCAAAACCATCATGCACTCCAACCGATGAACGCCGCAGGAGAGGCTGACCTAATGTAAAACAGCAGCAGTACTTTAGCAGAGTGTTTACTCACTATGTATGTGACCAGCAGCCATCTTGAATTCGGGTTGATGTTTTTGCTCCGAGTTTCCGATTTGGAAATCCGATCTCAGGGTGCGTTCGATTTTAAACTTCTGACTGGGAACTTGGAATATCCGACTTCTTCCCCAAAGATGCTTTCTGTCATTTTAGGCAGTTCTTATCATGCGGCTGTATGCTCAAGGGTTTGTTTCTCTGAAAAGTTTGGTTTTAACTAGTTATCTGATGCTATATAAACTGAACTGGAATGCTGCTCAGTCTCAGGCCACTCACCATAATTTATCATCATATGTGTGAGCGTATGATGTGTCACTTTAAAGGTGTTGAATTTATTGTTGTCATGGTGGATGGCCACCTTTTTAATCATGAAATCTATACTCTGCTGTGGAGCCAGTATTAAAGACTGTTTGGTCAAGAGAGCCCGATAATAAAAATTGATGAATCAAGGTGGAGAAGAGGGAAAGATAATAGATATAAAAAGCCGGTCAGAAAAGCTGATGAAAAGATAGAAGTCTCAGAGGAGATGAGGAATGAGGAGGATATGTGGTGCGAGGAGTATCAGAGTGAATGTGACCTCATGTGACGTCTTGTGAAATGTCCTTTGATGATGATCGACTGTATGTTTGACCTGCAGCTCCAGGTCTCTATTCTCAAACACAAAGGCACAGATAATACTCCAAAATTTAGACTTAATTTGACCGTATCAGACCTTCCGTTTAACAACCAGCAACCCTGGCATAATCTTTATCCCACTGATTTCTGGGTGAGAATGTCTTCAAGCAGTGAAGGTTTAAGTAGCCCAGGTTATCACAAGTAGAAAGATAAGAGAGGCAAACGTCAGAACTTTGACGTCATAAGTGCTCAGATAGTTACTGCATGGGGAGAAAGAAGATCCTGGATTGAATGAAAAATCAGCTTTTCCTCTCTAAGACACATGTGAAATACTAAACTTACCAGGGGGGATAAAATAAACTACACTGGGGGCAGCAGAAGGGAGACTATACATGATGTGCAGCAGTTAGTACATTTAAACCATATTGTCTCTCTTTGTTGCAGATCATTTTGATTTTATTTCATGTCTGAGATATCGGACTTCACTCCAATACAACTGAGGTAAAAGGAGTTCAATTTGTTGTGCTCAATGTGCTGACAAATGTTATTTTCAACAACTACACATGCAAAATGTCACATAGTGCTGCAGGAATCAGTCCTAAAACCCGGAAATGAGTTAGCATTTTATCACTCCCAGTTCCCTTGTCTTAAGGTCAGTGGTTTTCTGAATGAGTTTTTGGTTAGACGCCTGAAATAAGGTCTGTGGTTAACACAAGTTTAAGAGACTTTTGTTCTGTGACATAAAATACACCAGTAAATAACCCCCTTGTGAATTCTGAAGCTTTTAAGTTTCTTTAAAAAAAGGCGGTTGCAAACAAGGGGCTGACTAAGCAAATGCTGTGTCTGACTAAGCAATCTCATTTCTGTTTGTCATTGATGCTGCTCTGTTCTGTTCCTGGGAGGTCTTTGCTGCTGCTCTCCCTGCCTTAGGCTTTACATGTAGGCGCATGGAAGGGCAGAGAGGTTTGCTCTCCCTGCCTCAGGCTTTCCTCGTTTGCATGTGGCTTTTCTCATTTGCATGTGGTGGGGCAGAGACGGTTGCACTCTCTGCCTTAAGGCTCTCTACAAAGGCACGTGGAAGGGTGTAGAGGCGTGCTCTCTCAGCCTTAACACTTTCCATGTAGGCGCATGGAAGGGCAGGGAGGTGTGGTCTCTCTGCCTTAAAGCTTTCTATGAAGGTGTGTGGAGCGGTGTAGAGGCGTGCTCTCTCTGCCTGAAGGCTTCCTGTGTAGGTGCATGGAAGGGCAGGGAGGTTTGCTCTCTCTGCCTTGAGGTTTTCCATGTAGGCATGTGGAAGGGGCTTTCTGCACAGGCCTAGGAAAGGCAGAGAGGCCCCAGAACATAGTCATACCACCAAATGTAATACTGCAAATGGACATTAAGTTTTCTTTGGCTAAAGTGGTCCTGACTGAACTTATTTTCTGCAATAATCCAAAATCCAATGGAAAAATACCATTGGTGTTTTTGTCGAGAAAACCAGGGCGATGCTAACTTCCAGGCTGACACCATCCCTGCAGCACTCTACGAGAGAAACAATAGTTAATTCATGCTCAACAGTTTTCAAGTAAATCGTCTCCTTGGTACAATACATTACGCAAAAACAAATTAAAATGCAGTATAATAGTGTAAGTAAAAGCCTTATTTGTATGTCAAAACACCTGATGGATAAGTTTGACTTTTTTAGAAATGAGCATATTTGTGTTGTTATGAATTAGAAGATAAAACTGACACTGCTGTTATATCTGTACTGTAGTCTGAATATGAAGCTACAGCCAACAGCCGATTAGCTTAGCTTATCTTAGCATAAATACTGCAAGCTGGGGAAAACAGCTAAGCTAAGCTAACAATCTCTTGGTTTCAGCATCATCTTTAACAGACACACGAGAGTGATATCAGTCTTCTCATCTCACTCTTGACAAGAAAGCTAAAAAGTGTCCAAAATATATAGAAAAATTAAGAAAGTAATCATGAAATTACTCAGTTATAACAACACAAACCACTTCTCCCTCACTGTAACAGAACACTAATGGTTTTTACTCACTTCCTGATTGTGGTGACACGTTCAGCTGATTATTTGCTGTGTTTGCTATATACAGCATTTTGTTTCTTTTTCCTGAGAAAAAAGTCCTGAACAACTTACAAAGAATTATATAGATTTATATTTGTATTAGCTATATGTTAGAAATAGTTTTGCAAACATTGGTTCTATTTTCTACTGAGTAAACAAAAGAGGGGGTTGATAGCATGAGAACTGTAAACAGACCACCATGGTAGAACAAGTGCCATAACGAAAAATTGCACACCATGGTGAATGGTAAATGTTAAGTAAAATTTGTTGTAGAGATATGAAGCCGCTTCTGTAGAGCTGCAAATCATAAAAAGTTACTTGTTAATAGTAATGATATATGAAGTACTTTTCATTTTATATTAGTAAAAAGAACCAAATATAACATGCAACAACACTGACTCAGACAAGATTTTTTTTTTTAACTTTATTTTATTTTATTCATTTTTACAGGTTGACCTAGCTTGATAGAACTTACTTGAGCCTCAGAAAATAAATATACTTGTTAAAAACTAAAGTCAATTATTTGCATTTAATATCTAAAGCGCAGGTAATATAAGCAGCCAGACTTTTTTTGGTCAAAGTTTTCATGGCTATTATCATATTTCAGTACAAATAAACATTTTAAATGTACTTTATTGTGTGTTTAATGCATGATAATTACTCAGGCCTCAACAAGGTAAAAGATAAAGCATTAGCCTTTCAGTAAGTCAGTGAGACACTGTTTAACTCCCAAAAACTCCGATTTACACTCAAAGTCTCTCAGCTCTCCTCCGCTCTATGAAGCCTCATGTAAGAGTGTGTGATCCTTTTATATTTTACAGTAACAAAGACGTGATCAGACAGGCGGCTAAAAAATGCACCCCTCTCTCTGCATGGTGGCATGATTCAATGTGTTATCTATCAGCACACCTTTCTTTTTTCCTGTTCTGCTTCTCACCATCTGTTGCTCATATTCCAAGAAAAACACGTATTCCTCCGACACAGTGCAACAGGAAACATCTGCTGTGGTGTGAAATGTGGCCATACAGGATACATGCAGAGGTGGAGAGAGTATTGTATGAATTCATATGTGTGAACAAATGACTGAACGCTCTTATAACAGAAATAACATCATGTACAGTCTGCCTCCTGGTGTATGTAAACTGCTCATTTCTATTAAAGGTGATGGGCTCACGTGACACAAATAGTCTGGACTGATGCCAGGTCTGCTTCCACTGTAAACACCAATGTGACGTCTTGGTCTGTTGGTCTCTCTAATTGACATCTTGTGTGTAGAGTCTTTGCTGATCCGGGTCATCCATATTTATCTCAGGGATCAATGCAAAGCTTCTGGCAGGATTCTGACTTTACAAACACAATATCAGACTCATCACATGTTTCAGCCAGCAGGAGTTAACCACAGTGACTCATTCCTACTCTAACTGGATTAAAGTGATGAAGGTGAATGCTAATTTTGATAATTTTGTCTCAGGCTCACTCACATGTATGACATTAGGAAAATAACTCAACTGTTAGTGAATTTTACAACTGTGAGCACATACTTATTTAAATGAGGGTTTTTCTACTGGGATGTTGATGTACCTGAATTTTTTTTTTCTTCTGATTTACATTGGTCTTTTTCGCAAAGGTAAGTCTATGGGAAAAAGTCTTTTTGGGCCCCATGGCTTCATGTGATGGACCAGAATGTTGCAATTGATGCTTTGGATGGATAGGTGGATGGAACGATATATACTTTAATATATAATATAATAAATTAATATATAATTTAATAATATATATGCTACAGGTGTAGGACTTTAACTTGTAGTTAAGTATTTTCAGTGTAGTATTAGGACTTTTACTCAAGCAAGGGATCTGAATCTTTTTCTACCACTGAATATACCACTGGTATGTGTTTTACATACCATATGTAAATTGGTATGTAAACTATACAGTAAAATCAAATACTACCAAAACAAAGAATATCAAGGTAAAATCACTGATCTACTGTAAAGCGTGTCGTCACCAGTCTTTCTTCTGACTCGGTGCCCCTGGTGGTGTGCTTCTTCTACATGAAAACAAATCAGTAAATGAACCACACTAACATGCAATAACAACACAAACATGCAGGCTGGCTTCTGCACACATTCTAACATCACATATATTCTGCAGGTTACAACAGACATGCAGTCAATGAGGTTGAGCGGAAGCAAAAATCGGATGCATTTACAGACACACACATACATGCACAGCAACGTGACTCGCTGTTTTGTCCTCCATCAGCTCACCGCCGAGTGCCCAATATCCCGCACTGGTTACTGTGACACATTAGTTTCTATTGTTAATCAGACAAGCCAGCCATTGTTGGTCTGACTGAGAACCTTAATCACATGTTGTAAAGCCTAAATGAATCGCTATATATAGAGAGTGCTTCCAGTTCAGCTCATATTAACCTCACATAGTACAGCGTAGTTAGTTTGAATGGATTATTCTAGGTGAAATTGGACGTCTTTATTCATTCACAGATTGATTTCTCTAAAGCTTCTTATACATGTTAATCATGCTCTTCTGTTCCTCTTTGTTTATCATTCTCGCTTTACACCTAACTAAAGAAACTCACAACTCAACATGAGATGGGATGCATGTCTGGGATTGTCTTCATTAGCTGCTTCAATCACTTTAACTGGCTCTGCAGCTGTATAAGGAAGTCCCCTTGAATAACTGAAAATATTGACTTCACAAACATCAGTGTTGTGCACGTGTTACCGTTATGCTACTAAACTTTCACAAATCAAGAAACAACACGAAAGAGGATTAAAAAAGCTCAGCCTTTAAAGCTAGACTTGGTACTGAATATAAATTCCGGTTAATATTCAAATAAAGTCAATATAAACCCTGTAATCCTCTTTTTTATTGTTGTTTTTCTCCTGTTTCAGTTGTCATGCATCTCGTTATGTCTATTCTGGTCACTTTAAGTCTCTTTGTGGTTGTTTTTGCCTGTTTATAGTTATTTTGTGTCTCTTTGCAGATCCTTTGTATCTCTTTAACCGTTTTTCCATCAACATGGAACCAGTTCCTTTTCAGTTTCCGCACTTAATGTTGAACTGTTCAGAGCATTTGAACCAAAAATAAATTGACTCTAAATTAAACTCCTAAGTGCTATATCATAGGCAACTGGACTTGCTTGAGTTTCTTAGAGACATTTCGCCTCTCATCCAAGAGGCTTCTTCAGTTCTTCAGTCTGCAAATTAGACGTTATGTCTACCTGAAATGCCTCGTTTCCCTGCCTTTGCATCACTATGTAACACATTATCTATGTACACAATGCCCACCTGCGGGCCACTGAGCCGCAGCCCCAAACAAACCTACTTAGAGCAAAGCTGGAACAGAGGCTGCAGGGAGTTTGAACTGTTGAGGAGCTGTCGAGGAGACACTGCTTTTTTCGGTGCAACTGCGAATTACCCCTGTTTGGATTGCCAAAGGAAGAGGAGACGAAGAATAAGTGGAGTTTATTTTCAACTGAACTTTGAACCATGATGACATCAGTGGGTGTGTCATATTTTACAGATTGAAAAGAGAAGATGGCAACAGTGGAGAAGTCAAGTGAGAAATTGTTGGGAAAAAAGCGTGCAGTGGCCTTATTAATAGTTGGATCATGCTTGTTTTTTGGGCTAAAAAATATCTGTAAGAACAAAAGTTCATCGGTAATCATTGTAATCTGCAATTTTACTACTACAGGTGACTGACTACAAAGAAAAAGACAGGGAGGGGTCACTGTTGAAGACTCCCAAAAGGTGCAGAGGAAATTAAATCAAGTAAGGAAAAGAGGATGTTGCAGACTTTATGTGTAGATTTGGTTATATAATTGCACACTGCATATAGACCAAACCCACATTGTACCTTTTCAGCCATTCATACGTGTTAATGCATGGATAGCACGGTTGCTGTACTGTATGTATGACGATGTGCTACAGGGGCTTTGCAGCATCTGTTGATCTGTCCTGTTGACTGAGCATCTATTAGTCATGAAACACAGTGGAAGTCACTCCACCCACACACACAGCTGACATGGATTTCCCTTGTTGGTGGTGTTTTTCCTCACAATGCTATAATTTTACTGTGAATTCATACAGCCTGTAATTATTTTCATCCACAAATTTGTACTCTCTGTTGGAGCAGAGTGTTTTGTGTCAGCTGCTCTTGTCTACATTTTTTACCTGTATTTATATTCATGTTTCTCTTTGCTGTATCTCTGTATTTGCTACTGCAAAATCCCAGAAACTAAATCAAGACAACAAATACCCCTTTTGGTTGAACTGAAAGACATAGAACAGTGTTCCATATTATATTTATTTTATTTTACATACATGATATTTTATTCCTATAGTTTCACATCTGCACTACTTTATGTTTTATGTCCTGTATCTTGGATTCTGATTTCTAATTTGCCTGTTTCTTGTCTCATTGCTGGAGGGAACCTGAGAACTAAGGGATTCATCTCCAATGACTGCTTCACTAAATGTGCATATGACAAATAAAGACTTGAGAAAGTCTTTTAGTCAACAAGTTCAAGTCCAAGTGAAGTCGTGAGTCATTGGTTTCAAGTCCAAGATGAGTTTTTTTTTTTTTTTTGTCAAGTTGAGTTTAAAGTTATCAAAATCAACACACTCTCACTCTGACCTCGTCACATATCGATGTTTGGTCATGGACTTTCCATGTGCAGATACGACGCATGCAAGGTACCCTGGGTGTGTTGGTTGTTAATGTTCTGGGACACCATGTCAAGTTCTGCCCGATACATTACATTGTCTTCCTTCAAGATACACTTCTGTTTTCACAGGAAATTCAACGTTTACATACAGTCTCTTTCAAAATAAAGCTACTATGTCAGCACAACACCTTAAAATGATTTTTTTCTCCTTTAGTAAAAAACAACAGGGTCTGGCTTTGTAATCTTACAGGACACAAACACCACTCTCTCAGGTGAAAGTCGATGTTTGTTAAACTGTAAAAGTGACTGCCAATGATAAAGTACAGCTTTTTTTGTCAGTGTCTGACACCAAAAGTCCTTGCCCAAGTGCTGGATTTCAACGACTTTGGAGTGAGACCACGTTTTCAAGTTGATGACTCAAGAGTCCACACCTTTACTGTTTACGATTTATATTTAGGTGTTTATTCTGGTGTTGCCTGATTTTAGTAAATTATTATACACTGAGTTGCACTCTGTCTTTTTTCCTCTTTATGCGACTTAAATCACCAGCAAAAATCTCATTAATAAATGGTTGAATATGAGCTAAAATTTGGCTTCATTCCTGGAACTAAAAAACACCTTTTATTTATTTGATCAAGAGATAATGTATTTTTCTATTTGAATTCACATAACAGGATTTTGGAATGAAGTCTTACGTTGAAAGGAGAGTAAATCATTAGAGCCTCACAGCCAGAAATGGTGACTTCATCTCCCACATTAAATCAGGCATCTGCACTGTGAAGATTAACAAGATGTTCTTATGCTAAAGTAACCTGCCATCTTCACCATGTTTGCTTTTCATAATCCAGATTCCCAGTATGTGCTCACCAGATTATTCCAGCCCAGTTATAATGTTAACATGCGTCAACCCGAAACAGCCCTGCAGCTGTTTTGAGAAACCACGCTTAGAAAAGAATTCTCCACCGCAGCTGCTGATGCCTTTTCCAGACGCCTGTCAATAACCGCTCTGCCCAAACAAGAGCTCCACAAACATCTGTGAAAGTCAGCTCCCCTCTGTGGGTTTGTCGTCACCTCCTCCCTTCCTTTTTTCTCTGCTGTTTGTGTCTCCGCTCTCGCATCTTTTGGTTTCTAGCATTCTCCTGCTGCTTTGCATCCATGCAGGGAGCGCAACACAAACTTAATAAGTCTCGGCGGATTGCAGATGGTCAGCGCAGTGAGACAAAACAAAGATGTTCCACTTTCACTCTGTTGAGGTTTAATAGCTTGTTCGACAGCGTGGAAGTTAATGGATCTGTTTGTTACACTGCACCCTCACACTGGCTCCCACACCCTGTCTGACACTGCATATAACACAAGAGACTTGTAAAAGTAACATTTTCACAGATTCACTGTGGACAGTCGGACATTAAGTACATAAAGTGTAAAAAAAGAACATTTGGCAAATTATTTTAGCTCAAGGTTACAAGGACAAACAGAGGGATGCATAAAGAAAAAGGTCTGTAATGAAGGAAAGAAAAAAGGATGAAGGGAATCAAGAGGGGAGAGCAGGAAGAGGTACAGCTGTAAAATTGAAAAGCAAGAATTTCCAGTGAGTTTGCTTGCACTATTTACAGAATTTTAGTTTGTATTTTTGCTCGCTGTTGAAGCTTAGGCTATATCAGTATAACTAAACTAAACTTTTACATTTTGGTGGCGTAATCTGGTTCGTGGGACCAGTGTCCTTGATATCTCCTATCTTGTGGACGCTGCAGCTCTGCAATATAGCTGAATCAAATGAAATCATATCCATTTTAATCTCTTCTTGGGATGCACTGAACACTTCCTTTTCTGTTGTACTACGGACAACAATTCGGGGAACAGCAATTCCGGTTTAGGCAGGTGTAAGGCAAAGCTAATCAGCCGTTGTTCGAGGAAGTACGGAAGTACACAGATTTGGATCCAATCACATCACTGCCACTGGGAGCCAGTGCTAGTTCTATTACAACCTTCCCTTGGGAATGTCCACAGACGACAGAGTCAGCCAGCGTGCTGACGTCATCGGCGTCTGTGTAAGAGACTTACACACAGACACGGCACATTGTGTATGCATACGTTCAATAAAGCGGCAAGTCTATTACGGCCCTTATACATGTCATCATGTGGATGGAGAATTCCTCTCACTATGTTACCAATTCGCTTGTTCCACCATTGTTTAAATTTCTTCATTGTCTCCTATTATCATATCTCGCTTGAACTATGCTACATTGTCTCCATGATCTCCAGGGGTTATGCTCCGTTTCATCTGTATATGTTGAGCATAAATAAGCCCAAAGTCTCAAACTTGTGATGTCATACAGTGTAAAGTCTGGAGCTGCTCCATAGACAATGAATGGGAGACTCTTTTTGTGGACCCACCGAGAGTTTACACTGTATATTGATGAGTAGATAGATGGGTAGATGAGTAGATAGATGGGTAGATAGAGCGATCCAAATCTGTTCTGAAAGAAACTGGACTGGAAATTGGAATTGAACACTCCCCTGGGTGCTCTCAGTGTCATCTAGAACATCTCTCACCATTAATTGTCAATGGAGCAGCTCCAGACTTTACACAATTAGAATTTTAGCACATTTTTGGATGTATAATCAGGGAAATGTAACTTAAAAAAACTATTACATGTAGAAACATCTCCCCTGTGACTGTTATACTATTGTATATTGTAAGATAATTATGACTCATGGATTAATGTCAAAGCAAGATTTTGTAGGTGGAGGTGGAGCTCATTTTGAACCATTAACTGATGATTATTTTCATTATGGATTAATCTGTCAGTTATTTTCTCCATTAACTGATTGATTGAGACGCAAAATAAAAAATACAGTGAGAGATGGAGAGATTATCAAGGGCCCAAAGTGACATCATTATAGTGTTTGTCTTGTCCAACCAACAGCCCAAACCTCAACTTATTAACAATTAATATATAATAATAATATAATATTTCCCTCTGAAATTTAGCGCAGTAGAAAGAGGCTGGAAAAGAAAGAATTCAAGTAAAGTACAAGTACCTATAATTTGTACTTATTTGCGCAGTACTTGAGTGAATGTACTTATTTCTTTTACAGCATGTTACAGAAGGAGGCAGACAGTCTAGCTGAGGTAATAAAGAATCATGCACACTTCGAAGGATTTGTCTTATCTTTTTGCCCTGACAAATATTCTACATGCAAACACTACAGTCCCTCTGCCAGACAGATGGAAGGACAGCCAGGCTTCTCAGCCAGTTCTTGTGCTTCTCCCTGGAACAGCATCACTCCCTGACCAGCAGCAGAGTGGAAAGTCCTCATTTGAACCAGGTGCAGCCATCATTCAGCAGCCAGCAGCAAACTGCAGCCCCTCCTCTGGTGTCTGGCACCGAGCCTGCATGTTGTGTAGCTGGAGTGATGGTGTCCAGCCAGACCGAGGTCAACATCGTGTTTCTGAATAAATCTCAGTGGTGTTCTCCCTCACCTTGTTAAAGGCAGGACGGCCGGTGGATTCTGACTAAAGCCATAAATATGTATGTATTCATAATAAAGTTTGAAAATCAATTCCGGCATTAACATTTCTGTGCTGAGAAATGAGCAGACCACCCAGAGCATCAAGCTCATTAACATTTAAGAGGGAAACAGGGATGACAGAGGTCAGATCACTCAGAGGCCTCATTTGGTTGTAAAGGTCATTTTATTGAATGAACCATGGCAACAGTGACAGCGGCAACCATTCCCACAATCATTAAAGTGCCGCTACTTCCACACATGTTCATACATGCACTGATGCTGATACTTACAAATGTTGAATTATTATCTTAATGAACTGTAAACACCTACACTGACTATGTTCTCTTGTAGCTCTGTTGGTATAGAGACGTTCTTTCTTTTCACTATTTTAACTTTTAAAAAGCCTCCTATGGACAGGTGTCGCAAATTAGTGTTTCACTACAAACACTGAACACAGCACATCTGGTCCTTGTGATTCAATGCACAATTCTAATACTACTGTGGTTTCCATATAAACTAAACTAAAATAAACTAAATGTTATTTTCTGAGCCAGTTTCACTACAATTTAAAAAGGTTTTGCTTCACTTGAAGTAGCAACTTTTCTGAGTGCTTTGAGCACAAACAAAATTCTTTCCTCTCAGTATTTCTGGAGAACTGGCAAAGCCTCAGAGATGATATCTCAAATCCCTGGCACACACACACAACCCAAACCACCTGCAGTGCAATGTGTAATTTTGAGATTTGGTGAATGGGCCCTTTAACTATGAGAAAGGCAGATCAGAAACTATTCCTATGGGTCATTTTGGAATAATCCCCAAGACCAGGTTTTCTTATACTGTGTCACTCAAATAACTACATGTTCTGATGCAAATATAGTAACTTTATTAATATCTAGATGGTGTGTGTGTGTGTGTGTATGTGTGTGTGTGTGTGTGTGTGTGTGTGTGTGTGTGTGTGTGTGTGTGTGTGTGTGTGTGTGTGTGTGTGTCAGCTGCTACCACTCAGCACCACTCCATTAAGTCAGCTTTTGTCACGAGCAGACTGTGACAGTAACACACAAAGGACCCTATAGAACCAGTGCTATTAGTCATGGAGTCAACACACACACACCCACACACACAAAGGGAGGCCGTGATTGTACTAAGACATTCACACTTGTGAGGTAACTGATATCACTGACCCTGTTCTCCTGTTCTCTATGTACTCTTTGAAATTTTAGTGTGTATTTGTTTTATGTTGAAGTGTAGAAATGAATCCTTGCTCAACAGTTTGGATGGTATCTAATGCATAAGCTCCTCTAACGATGAAATGACTTGACATAACGTGACATGAAGTGACGTGATGTGACGGGACGGAACTTAAAACAACTTTATGTTGACGTGACGGGACGTTACGTGAGTTAAAAATGACCTAATGTTGACATGACGTGACGTGACGTGACGTGACTGTTTGACCAATCCACCACCCCAACTACCTGCTTATGCAAACTTCGTTGTTCTTTATACCTTGTGACCTGACTTCCTCCATCGCTGCCATGTTACATGGGAGGACAGCCTACAGCCTGCTGGCTCACAGTTACATGGGTTTTAATGGATTATAGTGCATTATTTTTCATAGGTTTAAGTACAAGCTGTGAATGAGAACAGCCTGAGTGTACATGTAGGCTACATAGAGTTCTCCAGGGATGACGTTTCTCTGTAGGCCGATGCGGAAGTTAGCGTCACACTGATTCTCACGTAAAAAAGCCCATGGGATTTTTCCATTGGATTTCAGATAATTGCTGAAAAAAAGTTCTGTGACAAACAAACATTTATGACACTTGGACACCACTCTCATGATCATTGAAGTCTAAATGCAATCGCCAGAGGTAAAAAGCTACTGTTAGACTATAAACAAACTACACTATGGTTGCATGGGAACTGCCCATTGGTCCGACAGCCCATTGTTCCGACCATATTAAACCCATTGTTCCAAAGTCCGTTCCGAAATCATCATGATGCCCTGTGGTTAACGTCTGGTTAGGTTTAGGCACAAAAACCACTTGGTTAGGGTCAGGAAAAGATCATGGTGTGGGTTAAAATGAAAAAGAAAGTGACAAACACATAAGCCGTGAGCCTGCTCCGCCTCAAGCCTTTCCCAGCTGACCCAGAGCCGGTCGCGGTGCACCATCAAGGTAGAAATACGCCCGCCGCGAGCCATTCAGCACCACGGACAGTTGGACTAACAGGATGTCGAACTAATGGGCTGTCGGACCAATGGCATGGACCCCGGTCAGATGACCTAACGTCACCACCATAACAAGACTGTGAAGCTTGGCACGGCTTTGCATGATGACGTTCTGTGATGTTCTCATTTAGTCACAACAGATTTCATTTCAGGCATCTAACCCATTGACTTTGAGACTAGGGAACCAGGAGTGGAAAAATGCTGACTCATTCGATTGTTCATGTTGAATTGGCCACTTGTTATTAAGCCCTGATCCCATTACTGTTGCTACTTCTTTCTGTGTTCACAGTAATCAAAGTTGGCAGATTTACTGTTGAAATTCTTACTAATCTTTAGAAACAATGATTTCAGTCAGGGAGACATAACAGCAGCTTCTCATTTCTGGCCGTCAACCATTGATTTTGCCATCTAGCTTATTAAGTTGCCATTAGCTTAATGAGTTAATTGGAAACACAGTCTCCTGCTGACTCTTTGATGGTTTCAGCTGATTTCCTTAATAATGTACAAGTATCCTGCTACATACATGCTAGCGCATTAGACAGCAGGATATCTTAGAAACGTAATAAATATTAATACAATTTGCTGAAAAAGCTATGGCTAAAACTAATTGCACGTCCAAGGCAAATAACAGCTAACTTGTTTGTATTTTCAAACAGTACATTTTCATTTCTAATAAGTAAGTAATAAGTGAGTTTCTCTGGGATTGCTGGGGTGTAAAGCTCCCTTGAAAAGTCGCTAATGCTAGCCTAAATTCTGATATAGTAGCATCTTCCATGAGGCTTCCACATAGTAACGTGCCATCATGACTGTCCTTTTTTTTGTAACCTAACCTGTAACCCAACAGAATATAGTTAAGTAAAGAAATGCTAAGACTAGCCCGACTTGCTAACATTTGCAGCTTAGATTATATTAAATAATAATGTTTTACGCTTTTGTTTTTGTGTTTTTTGGGTCTCCAAGAGCTAAAACAATGACATCACCCTCCAGATTCTTTACATAATGAGCATCTGCCTTATGCAGTGTTCGTGTCACACTGTTTAGACTGTAATTTCATGCAACTGAGCCGATTTTCCGAGAGCTAAAGGCAAAAGCTGCACCTACACTGTGTATAACTGTTGATCCAGCTGACTGAGTCAAACACTGTGTTGGTGTATTAGTGGTGAGATGAGACAGAGAGCTGCACGGCTAGTTTGACTGGTTTCAGATATTCAAACTACAAACAGTTCACGGGGTGCAAATGCTGCTACACCTGTCTGCATGGAATCTGCTTACCTGCATGACAGTGCGATGGTGTGTGTGTGTGTGTGTGTGTGTGTGTGTGTGTGTGTGTGTGTGTGTGTGTGTGTGTGTGTGTGTGTGTGTGAGAGAGAGAAAGAGAGAGATAGAGACAGAGAGAGAGAGAGAGAGTAAGCAGCAGAGACCAGTTTGTGCAGAATCAGCTGGCCGGCTCATTCCCGGGAACAATGGGATTAAGAGCTATCTGGCATCCCGTTTGTCGAGGTAATTAACACATGCTGAATTAAAAACACAATAAAAGTAACACTGGCATAAATCTGCTCTGTTTGCTGACACAGCTTAAATGTCAAGTTACATCTTGTTGGTACAACTTGGAAACAAAGACGCAGAAATTACTCTCCTCAATATTGTAATTAGGATGCTGACATTTGCATCATAATGGAACATTTCTCTGTTCGCCCTGCTGGTGTTAGTGTGGTCAACAACTTTCTTGGACTGTTGTTGGAGTTGTTTATTTCTCTTGGCACTGCACAAACGTACAGTGGATGCCCATCTCCTCCAGCTAACATGTAATGACTCCATAGACCTTCTCATTTCTTACTGCGGTAGCTGAGTTCTCCTGCACAGTCTCCTCTCTCTAAACAGCAGGCAGAGCTTGTGATTCAATTGAAAGCTCCAGAACAGCTGAGCAGCTATTAGTGGACCGTGTGGTGAGATTGTTTCCAAAGTTGAGGTTGTGGAAAGGTTATGGCTATATCAAATCTATTTTCCAAAGTCATACACACACACACACACACACACACACACACACACACACACACGCACACACACACACACACACTGAAATAATTAAGGTGAGTTAGATTAAATATGCATAGTGGTAATGTTAGGGTCGGATAAATCACAAACTCAGAACAGTGTGATTTTTATTCTCACTGGAACAAGTTGCCTTTGATTTTTAATTAATTGCACACAAAAAGAGGTAACTATTTTTGCAATTTTCACTTGCTACCACAATTTACCACAGTTGGTACTGGTTCACAGAATAGGTTGTTGCTTCACACTCCCTTAATCAGAGCTGAACTAGGTAAAATGTCATTCTCTTACAGTGCCCCTAATACACAGAATAATCTGCATAAGACCTTAAACTTAAACACCCTGCCTCCCTTATGGCTGTTTAAGTGCCTTATTTCTGATCTTATTTGTGTGGAAATGCTTTTAACCATACATCTGCACCTGAGCATGTTTATCATGCTGTATTTAGCAATCATTTATTGCTATTGTTGTTTGTTGTTTTATATGATTTCATATCTGTTCTAATTGATATGCATGATGGTTCTTTGTTTGCCTATTGATTGTTTCAATGTCTCTGCTTATGCTCAGCATCATTGAAAATGAGGGTCTCCCTAAATTGATTTCCTGAGTCTTAAATTAAGGTTTGAATAAATGAATGAATGAATTTCATTGCCAAAACAAGTGTTCTTTCAGAACATTATGATGTCACACTGAAGTTGACCGTTGACCTTTTGGATATAATATTGTCCACACTTCATCATTATATCCTGTGAGGCATCTGCATGAAATTTGGTCATAATCAACATATGAATTCTTGAGTTATGGCCAAAAACATGTTTTGGTCACAGTGATCTTGACCTTTGACTTTCTATCACCAAATTTTAACCAGTTCATTCTTGAGTCCAGGTGGACATTTATGCCAAATTTGAAGAAATTCCCTCAAGTTGTTCTTGAGTTACTGTATTCACCAAATTAGACAGACGAGGTCACAGTGATCTTGACCTTTGACCACCAAAATCTAATCAGCTCATTGTTGAGTCCCAGTGGACATTTGTGCCAAATTTGAAGAGATAGGCTGCATAGAGTTCTCTAGGGATGACGTTTTTTCTGTAGGCTGATGCGGAAGTTAGCATTACACTGGTTCCCTTGTCAAGAAGCCGAAACCAAAGTTTATGGTTTAACTTGCACATTTTGTTCAGCAAGATGATCACAAATGAACACCATCTGAATGTTGAATAGTCCACTTACGAAGCCCTGCCTTCCTCACTAACTGCTGCTACATCTTTCTGAGTTTACAGTGATAACAGTGACAGATTTACAGTTGAAATTCTTACAAATTTTTTTTTAGAAACAATGGGTCCTTGATTTTAGACAGAAAGACATGAAAGCAGCTTCTCATTTTCAGCCGTCAAACATTGGTTTTGCCACCTGGCTTATTGAGTTAACATTAGCTTCATGAGTTGGTTGACAACAGTCACCCTGCTGACTCTTTAATGGTTTCAGCTGACATTTGTGCCAAATTTGAAGAAATCCCCTCAAGGTGTTCTTGAGTTATCGTCAACGCGAGACGAGACAACGAGACAGACAAGGTCACAGTGATCTTGACCTTTGACCACCAACATCTAATCAGCTCAAGTCCAAGTAGACGTTTGTGCCAAATTTGAAAAAAATGATGCATTCATAAGGATGGGACTGACGTATATACAGGTAGACAGACAACTTGAAAACACAATGCATCCAGTCACAGCTACTGCCTACGTAAAGGCATGAAAATACCTAAAAACACTGCAACATGCATTGCAGTGTTTTAGAAAATGTGTATTTTAATGTAGATCCGAATGCAGACTATGAAAACAAAGGAAAAAATATACCTTCTATTGTTAACCTATTTTATTTAGAGGATTGTGCAGCCCCAGTAAAGATACATGCACTCTCTTTATGCTCTCTAGTTTACCAGTAATCAGACATTTGGTTTTCTGTGCATCTCTTTGTACTTTGTCAGTTTCAGTTCTCTAATCTCTGAGAAATGTTCCCCTCTGCGCCCACGATGCCTCCTGTTTCTGTGCGTACATCAACACCATTAAAAAAAAGCAATTAATCAGCGAGTATGTCCCACATAGATCTCTGCTCCTTCTAACCAAGATCGTGATGAACCCTGAATCCACTGAACTGATAATCACACTAACCCTGCCTCCCTTTCTTCCCTCTGCCTTTAGAAATCCCAAAAAACACTCCTGGTCCTCTGCCATCCCTGCAATAAAAGGAAACACTTAAGCTGCCTACGTTTCCCACAGTCCTCAGCTGCAGGCAGGCAGAAAGGACTGTAATTTGCCTGTCTAATTACCAGGCTATTTAAAGTGGGGTGTGTGTGTGTGTGTGTGTGTGTGTGTGTGTGTGTGTGTGTGTGTGTGTGTGTGTGTGTGTGTGTGTGTGTGTGTGTGTGTGTGGTGGGGGGTGGACACAAGGCACTACTGCACTATTATACAGCACTTACACAGTATACACACATCACAAAACGCCCTGAGCTTCACACGAACACAAGAATAGAAACACACACACACAGACACACACACAGTGAGAAGCTCCCAGCAGCTACAATAAAGCTGTCAGAGTCTGTAGCAGCTCGAGAAAAAGAGAGGATTGAGAGATAAATGGAGAGCAGACAAAAGGAGAGTTGAATAATTCATGGAAGTTCTTTTTTTTTTCTTCTTCTGACGGAGCTTTCCTTTGTCATCATCTCTCTCTTTCTCTCTCAGGATATCTCCACTTCACATACATGCGGCGCTGAGCAAGGAGAGGATGTTCTTGAACTAAACCTTGATAACAGCTACAGTTTCTATTGACTTTACACAGTGTGAAAGAAACTGTGGCATGAGGCTGTTTGCACTGCATGTTCTGTGTGAACTCGCGTGACATGTGCTTTTAAATATCAAAGGTTGTACTGGAAACAGGAGAACAATGAATGGGATGTGTTTGTTCTTTTATGTTGATTCTTAAGATGTCCAGAAATGTATAAAAATAAATTGACAGTAATTTTAACTTCTCTGTACTTGTATTTGCTCCAGCTTTGTATATTTCTACCCCCATGCACCACAACACCCAGGCCATCTACAGTAAATGTAAGAAATACCTACTTGGCAAGAAACCTGTTTCTGTTTCTGGTATGGAGCAGGCCAGACATTAAAGAGTCAATGGGCAGGCAGATCTGGTTGGGAGGGGGATGCTGTTCCACAGTTTGGGCGCAGACACAGCAAAGGCATGATCACCCCTGAGCTTAAGGACGCATCCACACTAGTGCTATTTGGTCCGCCTTAAACGAACCCTGGTCCACTTCCACAGATAGTTCGGTTCGTTTGGAGTGGTGTGAACACTCATTCAAACTCTGGTGCGGACCAAATGAGCAAACCCTGGTCCACTTGAAACATTTCAACGTGCCATCTGATGCTCCCAACCTGCTTTATTCCAGGTACTCCAGCTTCCTCCCACAGTCCAAAGACATGCAGGTTAACTAGTGACTCTGAAGTGTCCGTAGGTGTGAATGTGAGTGTGAATGGTTGTCTGTCTCTATGTGTCAGCGCTGTGATAGTCTGGAGACCTGTCAATGGGGGTACCCTGCCTCTTGCCCAATGTCAGCTGGGATAAGTGTCCTTCTGTCCTGGAAGAGGGATCCCTCCTCAGTTCCTCTTCCTGAAGTTTTTTGGGGAGTTTTTCCTTATCTGCTGTGAGCGTCCAAGGACAGAGGGATGTCGTATGCTGTAAAGTCCTCTGAGGCAAACTGAGATTTGTGATATTAGGCTTTATAAATAAAATTGAAACTGAAATGACTAAGTCCCAATTACCATCAGCCTCAGTCGTACTTCATACTTGGTGCTAATTAGCAAATGTTGGTGGATTCACTGCCATGTTGGCAGAGTATTCAGGATGAACTTGGAGAAATCAGAGTCTAAAATTAGAATTTGTGAAGAGAGAGTGATGTCTGCAGTTAATCTGGTGATGCGAATGTGGAATAGTCCACATATGCACAAAAACAACTCAGTATAATATTAGGGTTAGGCTATTTTTGTGCATAGATAATTAATACACCCATGAATGCCATTATAACCAAAGTGTCTGTGTACGCATCATTTACTCCTTTTAACTTATGTTAACTTTTTAGGTGTTGAAATTTTATGCAACTACTCTTAAACTTTTATTTGGCTGTAAGCTGCATCAACTTAATATTTTCTAAGAACCCTTTCCCTTTCATAAACCAAAATGCAAGATAGCAGATGTGACACAATGAAGCTTTTATAATCCATGCACATTTCTTGTCTCATTTCCCACATTTGGCTTTTAAATGACCCTGAAAGCAGCATTCAGAGCACAAGAAAACAAGCTGCTTTTATCAAATCACATCAGATTTTAAATATAGCTTACTTATGCCTGACAGTATTTATATAAAAGTAGTTTTTCATGCCTCTTGCCGTGGCCGAAGAGAATCATTTCCTTTACTGTAAAAACTTCTGAACCCTTGTCCTCTCACTCCTCTTGAGATGCCAACACACACACATTTCTCTCTCTCGCTCTCTTTCTTTCTGTTTCTGTCTGCTGTCTGTGTGTGTGTGTGTGTGTGTGTGTGTGTGTGTGTGTGTGTGTGTGTGTGTGTGTGTGTGTGTGTGTGTGTGTCATTCAGCTAAATAAAGCCGTGGAGTGTCGGGCTCAGCATCTCTGCATTGCCTGTTCATTGTGCTGCTGGGAAAGCAACAGTAGCAACCCCGCGGATGATGCACCATGTCAGCAAACACATAACAATGGATTGTCTGGTGTCTCACACACACACAAATACACACACACCCACACAGATGCACACAGTCACAATGGATGTTTTGGGAGTGACTCCCGGCTGTCACTAGTGTAAAACACTAAGCCTGTTTGCAACATGTAGCCTGGTACAAACAAGAAGCGCACACAAATAAATCCTGCAGGGGATAAAAAACAAATATCAAAACATCCTCCTGATTCAGAAGTAGGCTTGGTTAAAAATACTTTTTCTGGAGTGCAACTATATCACGAAGCAAAAGTCTGGTTATGTAGAACACATGCTGGACTCAGAGTAGAAATATTTTTGACACCTGATGTGTATTGAATAGGTACCATTATTGACCTGATATCATAAAATAACATGTGGTCACAATGTCTGTCTCTATTACTTAAAACTGCACTTGTGATGTTTTTTTGATAACAAAAGATCAAATGAATAATGTAACAGGAGTTGCTCAAACATTAGCCCTTTTTCAAATAGGAAAGCCCAATCAGTCTTTTTTCAGCATGGGCAGTATAAAAACAAAATGCTGCCTACCTACTTTTGTTTATACAGAATGCGCCTTTTTCGGGGCAATGGGGGGCGTGAGCAAGTAACAAAACGTGTAGCTCAGCGCGTGACGTAAACAGTGACATGAGAGGGAAGCCGCAGCTGGTCAGTCCTTCGACGATTCTCTCGTAAGTTGGACCGTCCTTTACCGTCCCCGTCATCTGACGGTTAATGGCCTCTTCATTTGCGAGGACAAGGAGGGGGCACAATTCCTTGTCTCCCAGTTGCTCATCTTTACAGTGTCTGTCAGGTTTGCGTTTCTCTCTTGCTACTAGCTGCTCGCTAATTCCTGCTATCAGTTGTTTCCTGTTTATCCACCGCCAGTGGCTCGCACATGCGGCGTCATCAACAGCTCCTCCCACAAGTCTTTAACAGCCCCTCACGTGGCGGAAGGCCGCCTCGGTCTGTTTAAACTAAAAGGGTTCTGCCAATATGACTACCCTACGAGGCGGAAAATTGGGCACCTCGGATCAACTCGCCAATCCGGCTCTGTGTGTCTAAACGCTCGCAGCTTGCCTGCAAAATGGCCCAACATTCGCGGAAAAATCTGGCAGTGTAAAAGGGGCTATTGACTCATCCCTACCCATCAAATATCACCCCTTTGTGGACTTTCACGTCTACATATGCAATCCAGTCTCACTCTGAAGTTGTCGCAAACTGCCGCTTGGGCAGTGACTTCTGGCGTCAGACACTGACAAAAAAAAGCCGCCCTTTCATGTCGCCTCGATACGCGTCTGGTCGCTGTTATTGTTTATCGGTACCTGGCGGCATCAAGTGGAAATGCGGTGGGACAACAGTGGAGGTTCAAGTAGGGTGTGCAGGAGGGGTGGTGGATGGATCCAACAACCACCGACTTTTACCCAGGAGGCTGGTGTTTGCTGCCCGTAAGATTGTAAAGCCATACCCTGTTCTTTTTTCCTAAAGTCAACCATGTGTGTTTGTTGTAGGAAAAAAAATGTCAATTCCTGGTGTTGCACTGACATTTATTTTGAAGGAGACTGTACGTGGAGTGTACATTTCCTGGAAGTGTAATTTGAAAACGCACCCATGGTACCTTGTACGTCATATCTCGATGTGGAAAGTTTATGTCTGTACATTGACATGTGACGAGGTCCGAGTCACACAGGACATGCTAGCTATCCAACTGTGTCTATTGTTGATGTTCCTGGAAGGCGTGTCTATTTAAGTTTGTTACGTGCATTGTGTCTTCTGAAAATACAATAGGATATCAGGAACTCTGATATCCTTTGTTTCACCAAACAGCACCAGCACAAGACTATGTTTCTATATGCTTTTCTGACAGAGCAGAGGCAAGTTATTACATTGAGTTTCTGAGAGAGTTTGAGTTCCCTCTGGTAAACAGTTGTGCAGTGTATTTGTGTAGGAATTTTATTGTGGAAGGTAAGAGTGTAAGGATCTGGTACTTCGTCAAGGTTGAAAGAAGCAATAATCCTTGCAGATAAAGGCCCAACACGATTGGTCGATGTTTTTCTTCGCAGTACGGAAGCTGAAAAAATTGACCTCATTCCAGAAAGTTTTTTGTAAAAGAATTCAAAACAGAAACAACGCTTTGACAAAATATATTAACATGTGTATTAATCACATGAAATAATGCTCGCAGTGTGTACAGACCCTCAGTGGTGTTGATAGGTGGTGATTTTTTTCTGTATGTTAAACTAATTGCCACAAGCTTCACACTAACTTAGAAACTTGAGCATGCTATCACTCTTGTTTTCCAGAGAACAGTGTGTTATGGAGAATGAGACGGTTGCCTGTTATGTGAGTGTCATTGGCTCTGACTGTAGTTTGTGCCCATGTGCTGAACAGGAAGTATGGATTTACTCCGGTCATTGCAACCCCCTGCTGAGCGGATGTTTCAGTTTGATTAATTAAGTACTCACTCAGCGTGATCAATAACACACTGGATGTCTGTGTTGAGGTCTACATAAAAGTTTTAACATTATTAATTACAGTAGTGAGCAGATGGCCTGCTAGCAGTAGTGGGATATTATGGGATTGAAAGCCTAATAATAGTTACAGTAATGTGCAATATAAAAACAGACTTATTTAAGGAAAGTGAATGTTACTCTGGGTTGTAAAGAACATATTAGTGTGAATCAGATCTGTGCTCACCACACAGCAGCTGCCTCAGGCTTAATAACCACAGCAGGCTGTTACTGCAGCCTTTTGCTTTTAGCAGCTGGTATCTGTGGCGAGCTTCACTTTTAGCTTGCAGCCTCTCACACTGTATTTAGGTGTCAGCCTCTGCCAGCCGCGGTGACACGTGTGGGGTATTTCAGCAGTTAGCCGTCATTAGCGGTTTCAGTATTTTCTGCAGCTTTGTCAGAGATGAGCTCATCTTATGTTGCTGTTCCCAGCACACGGAAATGTCTCAGTATGTGGAAGTAACATCTTATCTTGTTGCTGATGACGTTTTACTTTTATGTCGTTGAGTGTGACACATGAAATTATACAACGTACAACTCCAGGTAAATGTGATCCCGTCAGCTCCTTTAACTTAAACACTACAGTCATTTTTTGTGCCCTCTGACACCGCTGGCTGCTGCTTCATAACTGTCAGTGTCTCTGTATGGTTCTGGTCAATCATGGTTTCTGGTTGTGGAACGATTTGTAGTGATCCACAGCAGGAACAGGACAGCACCCCATCGACCTGTTGCCCGTGTCTACAAATTAACTCTCCATACCAGCAGGTGGCAGTAGTCTGTATTCGTCATTCAAAAAGGGAAACCGGAAAACCGACAGGAGAAATCTGAGACGCTAGTTATCCAGTTAGCACATTAACAACACAACCAGATGTTGATAGAACAAAAGATATTTACATGTTGAATTGGCAGAAAAATTGGCCAACCTGTGCCAACGGTATGGAACATCCTGCAAAAACTAGCCTCTTTAGCTTCTCTACACTGGCTCCCAGTGTGTTTTAGAATAGATTTTAAGATTTTACTGATTACTTTAAAGGCTCTTCATGGTCTCTCTCCCAGCTATATCTCCGACCTCTTAGTGCCGTACACACCAGTACATACTTTGAGGTCCTCAGGCATAGGTATCTTGTCTGTTCCAGAGACCTGGCTGAAAACTAAAGGGGACAGAGCATCTGATTTATTGAACGGCTAAACATGTTGTCAAATGCAGGGAACAATGGAGGGAACTAATTATGTGGTTGGTGTAATCCAGTAGTTGCCTACCCTTTTGGCTTGTCCATTTTGAACTGGATGTTTAAAGGCTTGAACAGGTAAAAGTATCCTACTTTACATCATTTATTTTATTTTGTGCAACACAACTATGAGGTTATTCCATGAAGCTTAATTTGGGGTCTTTGAGGAGTCCCAATCTCCACTGGTTTCATCTGTACACAATCAGTATTTACTACTTGGTGTAACTTTTTCTTGGCAAACAACAGCCAGGCACAGAGTCACAGTCACAGATTGGTTGCCAGGTAACCAACAGAGATGCCACATGAAATAAACTTTCACAGCAGGAAAACCGGAGCGACAGGGCTGTCCCATTTTCAGACAAGCCAATATTACTATGAGATAAAGTCTGAACAAATCACATTATGTCTTACTTGATCTGCTGTATCGATTTCTATAGAGACTTAAATAATTATATTGTTCCTGTGATTATAGTCTCTGCTTACTTCTTATTTATTTTCCGTTGTAGTTGTAGGAAGGAAGTGAGTGACGTCTGAACTGTCTGTTCCTCTGCTGGTTTCCTTTCCTCATCTCCTCTCTGACCTACAACCTTTCACCTTTGCCTTCGCCTCAGCTCTGTCTTCATGCTTCCCTTTGCAAAGAATTTTGTTAAAGATATATTTGGGGGCATTTAGCCTTTATTTGATAGGACAGACAAGCATGAAAGGGGGAGAGAGAGAGGGGGAGTGACATGCAGCAAAGGGCCACAGGCTGGAGTCGAACCCGGGCCACTGCGGCAACAGCCTTGTACATGGGGCGCCTGCTCTACCACTAAGTCACTGACGCCCCAAGAATGCACTTTTTAACATGATAAGCTAAGACTGTAACCCAGCTTGTTTATGCTGGCAGCATTAGTCAGATACTCAGTCATATATTTATTTCTTTGAGAAAACTCATAAGGCAGAAAAACTACATTCCTTCTGCTATATACCTTTACATGTAGAACAGAAAAGACTACAGGCATCAGGCATTGATGACTACACAGTTCTTTCCTAAGATAAAATGAAACAAGATGAAACAGATTAATGCAATGAACTATTTGGTTTTTTTTTTACAAAAATAAACAATTATGCAACAGCAGTTGAAATAGTGTGAAATACCTCCACACAGCAGATTCTCTCCTTCACTCCATGACGCATGACGTAGCTTGCATCGCAATAGATTTAAAGGGAAAGGATCGCCTCAGGTGTAGGTTGCATTTTCCGATACCTGATCCATCTATTTTGATGATATCAGGGCCGATATTTGATCCTGATATCAGATCAGAGCATCCCTCTTCTGACCAAAATGTATGTTTTGTGTTTTTTGCCATTTCTATTCACAGTTAAACCTAAATGCACTACAATGTTCTGGTTCTGCATCACAACAAGTCAGGAAACTTCAGGTTATAAAGTTTTCTGTTTATAAAGATAGACTGTAATATTTAACTGAGTCAATGTTCAGAAATAATCATTTAGAGGATGCTTGATGTTTCGATCAGTGTCAGTCACTCTTCTGTCAGCTTGGTGGCTGCTGGGACTTTCTTTTATTTTTTATAAACAGACAGCTCCAGCTCTTTGAATGTGGTGGGATTCCAGTATGTCCAAATCCAGAGTGAACATCACTGCAGTATTTTATATTTGGACGAAACTGGATCAAAGACAAGAAAACTACTGACACAGAGCTGGAATAACATTTGTTGGACAGGTACGTTTTACATGGCTAATAGCCATATGAGCTAGTTAGATAATGTTTTTTGTTTGAGGCCATATGGTACAATAGGGTTTTTTTTGCATCGGTTAGCAAACACATAGAAAGCCTGTTACATTCTAGCACTAGAATTTAAAGAAAAGAAATCTTGCAGCTCCTACAACTACCCCAAATGTTACTGAGGAGCTATGGTCACTGACACCATGGCAAAAAAAGAAAATCTGCCCAGTTTGTTGTTACAATGTGAAGGTTTTCTCAAGATCCTTTCGTACAGAAGCCCTAAGATGTAAGGTGAATATTTCTGTCGGCCAAAACTGAAGTTTATAAACCCAGCCAACAGGCCAGGCCTAAAAAACAGCAACAGCACTGAAGTTTAAATTCCTTCCTGAAGTTTAGGGGTTTTGTTAAGTTAAGTGTTTTGTTAAGTTTGCTCTCCCTGCCTTAGGGCTTTCCATGTAAGCACGTGGAAAGGCAGAAAGATTTGCCGTCTCTGCCTTAAGGCCTTGGTAGGCCTGTAAATAGCTCAACCAGATATGATAAAAAAAAGAGTTAAAATGTAAGATCAATATGGTGTGTTTAATTTAGACAGTATATGGAATATGTGGAAGAAATTACTAATTTTATATACCACTGAGATAAAGTATATTCAGTACAGATGGACTCAGTCTTGTTGCTGCATTTTGTAGTAAACCTCACTTATTTGGCACCTAAGTTCAAAATCATAAAAATATTTGACCATGTTATTCTCCACCCAGTGACTCCACCCGCCATCTGATAATCAAATAAATAATTGCAGCTTGCAAACAACATTTCTGTCCGTCTGGTCGGCGGGTCTCTTTATTATTTATGTCTTAGGAGAATTTATGCGATTAATATTGTGTTTATTGAAAATCAGATGTGGTTTTGTGTGTGCGCTCCACCCTGACATGATTCACACGATGGAAACTTTCATTAGATTGCAATTAGAAGTGTAAATATATTTTGATTAGGGTAAATAATAGTCGTCTTATCTGATATTTGTGGAGGTTTATTGTCCATGGTTTCTGTTCCAGAGGATTTTTATGCTCTGATGAGAAGTTAATTCAGAGAGAGACTTTGGATACTTTAACTTATTTGTCATAAAAGTAGTCAGATTTGGAGGCCTGTCGGCATCGTCAATCCAGAGGGATCAGTATCGGTCTCAGTCTTTAACAACTCATATCAGTCAGACCGCAGTCTGGTTCACACACAGGTCTGAGATTCCTGGAGGGATTTGGGGCGAAAGAGCCGGAGGATTGAGTGAGAAAAGAGAGTTTGGAGGAGGAAGAAAGTCAGTGCGTGTGAGAGAGTTTTTCCCATGACTCTGTAGGAGTCAGACAGGTAGGGGTCTGGGATTAGAGAGTGTGACCCAGCTCAATCTGGAGTAATGAATTCTTCCTTCACAGCTCTCACCGGCCTGTATGCAGGCACTTTACCACAGACCATCAAAAGGAAGAGGAAAACCTCACAATCTTCTCCTTATTCTGCAGCTTTCACGCACGGTTTGAAGTCATAATCTGCCACATTATTACAAATAGACATATGTTATGATAATCTTTATCTGCAGGCTGTAACATAATTGGTGTTTAACATACATCTGGTTTATTTAATGCTCTGTATCAAGATCACATCATGAGCAGTGAGAGCCACCTCAGCAGACTGAGAGAAGAGCTCCACCTGCAGAAAGACTCTGCAGGTGGAGCTCTTCCTAGAAAAAAAATACTCCACAGTAAACACAGAGTCTGACTGACAGGTGATTTCTTTGAAGTGCAGAAACTCCACAGTTCGATAGAGAAAGGAAAAGTTATTTGTCACCACAGACATATACATAAAAAAATGTTTATTCTCAAAGCTATTTAATTGATGCCCGTCCCCCAAATCTGTTCTTTTCTTTATCATTTTGATTTAAATATCTATTCAAAAGCCTTTTAACTTTTCTGCTTGTTTAGAAAAGTGCTGCATAAATCAAGTTGTCCTTATCTGACTTTTCCCACATTCTCCACACTAAGTACGAGGTTTACCAGAACTATACAGGATGCCAAAATTGAAACTGCATGGTTTTATAATTCAATTTGTGCCAAGCTCAATTAATATTTTGAATAATGTCGCTTGATGCTTAAGATGCTGTGTTGTGTTTTGCTTAAAGTGCTCTGTTGTATCCTGGTGTTATGTGAAATATATGAATAGCTGATGTGCCATACTGTTATGTGTAGTATGTGTTTTTATGTTTTTATATTGTATGCTTTTCATTTCTTCTGGACTAGTATTGTAAGGCAGCAATGCTTGAGCAGCTCCCAAATCCAAGACAAACTTCCCTACAAGGACAATAAAATATACAGTATGTATCGTATCGCATCGTATGTCATTGCTTCGTATTTATGTACTATCTTGAAGGAAACTTTGTATTCCTGAACAAAACTCCAGGCATGCCAGCAGCACTATGAGGTCTTACTAAAGTCCCTTTTACACTGCCAGATTTTTGCCGAATGTTGGGCCGTTTTGCCAGCAAGCTGCGAGTGTTTAGACACACAGAGTCAAATTGGCGAGTTGATCTGAGGTGCCAATTTTCCGCCTCGTAGGGTAGTCATATTGGCGGAACCCTTTTAGTTTAAACAGACCAAGGCGGCCTTCTGCCACGCGAGGGGCTGTTGATGATGCCACACATGCGAGCCACTGGCGGTGGATAAACAGGAAACAGCTGGTAGCAGGAATTAGCGAGCAGCTAGTCGCAAGAGGGAAACGCAAACCTGACAGACACTGTAAAGATGAGCAACTGAGGAGATAAGGAATTGTGCGCCCTTCTTGTCCTCGCAAACGAAGAGGCTGCTAACCGTCAGATGACGGGGACGGTGAAGAACGGGCTGACTTACGAAAGAATCGTCACTGTTTACGCCACACACTGAGCTACATGTTTTGTTACTTGCTCACGCCCCCCATTGCCCCGAAAAAGGCACATTCTGGAAAACAAAAGTAGGTAGGCGGCATTTTGTCGCACTCCCCGATTTTGTTTTTATACTGCCAATGCTGAAAAAAGACTGATTGGGCTTTCCTGCAAATTTGCACAATTCCTGTCTAAAAAGGGCTATAGAGACATACGTGCTTTAAGCTACATACTATCGTTGGCGTGCTAACATGCTCACAATGACAAAGTTATTACTTGGTCATTTATCCTGAGGGGAACATGAAGGTCTATACGAAATTTCATAACAATTTGTCCAATAAAGGTCAATATAAATTACTCAGAACTACAAATATTAACCTCATGGTGGCGCTGGAGGAAAAGTCAGGGGTAAGAGTTGATGTCTAACGGAGTTGACAAAAGTTATATATTTATCACTTTCATTGCAGTGGTTTTGAGTGGTCATTTTATTTTTTAGAGTTGCTAAAATTTTTCTTAATGCTAATTTAATATACTCATTTTTAAATCAGAATTCTTATTTAGTTTTGATTAAGGAGGGCTACAGATTTGACCTGTCATGGTTGAGACACACCCGATAACAGTATTAATTAGAGAATTTATCAAAAATGGTAAAGCTTACCGGTACTTGAGCAGCATCTCCATCTTTTTGGAAACCAGGAAGTGAGACAGAAGTCCTTAGGATGTAGATTACTGCTTTTCTGCCTCAGTAAGTAGTGTTTAGACGGAGTTCACAAAAATGTGGGTCACATCTGTAAAGGGCCAAATTTTCACAAAGATATATTTCAGTATAAAGCTGATTAAAGCAGTACATTTTGATGTCATCAGTATATATTGTTAGTTTTAGATTTTGTAAGCTTTTAACACATTTAATTGTTTGAAGTTGTGAGTTCTTGTCTGGGACAAGGCTATTTTCTGGCACAGGGCAAGTTAAGAGGATAAAAAAAAAAATGAAAGCAGATTAAAATATTTCACAAATAATACCTACTCTAAAAAGTTAAATCAATTAAAATAATGTTTTACTCCATAAACAAAATTCGTGTGCTAATAAGTTATTCATCTTAAGGGTTTTCTTTTTGATAGGACATGAGATTCTTGGCAATCCATCCAACAGTTAAGATATGTAAGTGTGAACCCAAGTGGTGAGCTGACCAACATCTCTATCCATACAGATGACAGTGTGGCTGCTTGAGGTGTTAGTCAGAGATGAATGAAGTATTCAGGTCCTTTACCAAAGAAGCTCTATAACAAAAGATAACACATTACAAACTGCATCAGTGGTATGGAATGGGCACTTCCTGTCGGTTGTGTCTGTGCTAAAACAGCCCTGACGTATTCAGCTGGTCCATGTCACGTGAGTGTGAACACCTGCGTGACATCAGAACCTAGTGCACAGGCAGGCACAGTTGCACACTTCTGCATGAGGAGACAGGCAGAAAGGAAACTTAGAGTGGTGTGTAATGTGATTTTCCTCTCAGTGTAATGATCTTTGATTTGATATGATCAGTATCTGTAATGTCAGAATTGTAAGAAAAAGCACTGGCACTGTAGTCTGAAAAGCTTGGTGTTGCCCATCCCTGTTCATCACGACCTCAGTAAATCAGGGTCAAGGCCACGTTTGCTGCAGCCTTGCCAAAAATATACTTTAAAAACATTTATCAAAAGAACAGAAAACAAAGGTAGCAGCTTAAATCGCCGTTAAGCTGCGGAAATCCTGCTCACGCCCATTTTATTGTGTTTCAGAGGTGACTATATTCTGTCGCCACGTTACCACAAAAAGACTGCCCAAGATTTTAACTTGAACATCATGTGTAACTTCCCGAAGATCTACCAAAAAGCTTATCTTTCATACACCGGCCTAACGCTTTTCTGCTCTGTGTATTTAAGCCAAATCAAACCCACCCACAATAACGCTGCCTCTCAGCCCCATATGGTCAAAATATGACTGTGATTAACTCCACCTTTGGATGGCAGTGAGCTTCACACCGTCAATTCGGGTGGAGCTTTTGAATTTGATCAAAGTCACAGTTTAATTCACATCTGATGTTGTGTGTAACAAAATAATGAAGTACATTCACTTCTTGAACACTAACAGCTGAAACATCACAACAACATGTCGTACGCTGACACACCTTTCTTTGGTTTGTGTGGAACAGAGTCCTCTAGTGGCTGACCCTGACACACACACACACACACACACACACACACACACACACACACACACACACACACACACACACACACACACACGCTTGCATCGAGGTGTATTATTAAAGTGCCCTAAGCCTGTCGGCTCACAGAGCTTTCAGCTCATATCTGAAGCAGAGCAGACATACCTGTCTGTCTGCCACTCTAATACCTGTAATTCTCTACCTCAGGGTCTGGTAGTGTGTGTGTGTGTGTGTGTGTGTGTGTGTGTGTGTGTGTGTGTGTGTGTGTAGAGGGAGGGAGAGAGGTTAGCTCTTACTCCCCATAGGTCCATGTATTCATCCAATAAACCAGAGACTGGTTAAATTCAAACCAACCAATCAGATGCCTGCTTCGCTGTACGATGGCGTTCACCTGCAGTCAGCTGTCTGCTGTTGTGTCACTATGACTTTGATGGAAAGGAATGTAATATACTCACACAGTACATCATGTGTTGGAACTGCGCTGTCTGTGTACACTGTGTCAATGTATAAATGTTTTTACAGGGACGGTTGTATCAGTGCAGAGCTGGATGTGTAAGAGTTGATGCACTGACAGTATATCAGTATATTTATTTAATCTGGGTTTAATTACCTTGAATGACAGACTTTGGCTGATGTGAGACAGCCATGTTTGTTTACTATTCCCAGCACAAAGTCAGATATGCTGGAAAATCTGCATCTTATTGTTGTAATTATTACAGCTAGAGCTGATGTAAACACTGTTTACAAGTTGGAAAGCTATAATCACGTTAACTCCTGTATGACATGGATGCAGCATAACAGAGTTATTTTGGACCGCCAGTTAGCTTAGCTTAGCGCAAAGACTGGACACAGGAGGGAACACTGAGTCTGGCTCTGTCTAAAGCAGTGTCTAAAGTTGCACCTGAACACACCGCAAAGGCTACAAACAACGGCAAATTTGCATGTGTACATAAAAAAAGGGAAACCAGAAGACGGACAGGATGGATTTGAGAAGCCACTTAGCCAGTTAGCACATCAACAAAGCACAAACAATTACGAACTGCTCCTGCTAAAGAGTTCAGAGGCTAAAAATATTAATCTTGTCTAATATAATACGTTTGTTGTAATCTCACACCCTCTGTTTCCGTCCTCACTTACGTTTCCTCTTCTTTTTTGTCATTTAATTTTTTTAATTCATTTTCTTTTGAACAGATGACTTATAAAATAACAGTCAAAACAACAACAACAGAAAGACAGTCTATTATAGCAACAAAAAATTTACAGACGCACCCATATGTACTTCAATGTCCAAGTCCATTATAAATATAAAGACTTCGAGTCAGTAAATATTCAAAGGAGGCAGTTTCTGTCATCAGCCATGCAGTTAATTCTGAAGTTTTTGCATGTTTCCAGTACCTTATAACAACTCTTGCTGCAGTAATTAAACCATTTTCTAATAAACCAAACTGAGCTCTAGTGACACCTGGTGGAAAAAAACTGAGGGGAATGTAGCAATGGCTGCTCTACCCACTCACCAAGTTCCATCAGGGCATTCCCACATTGTGTGCAAGAATGTGCCGCTTGCATCCTTACACTTCAAACAGTTTCTAACAGTATCAGTAACAATTTTTTTTTTAAATTTTGTAATGACTAAATGTACTTCTAATATCTCTTGTGGCCCAGCCAGTACTGGATATTATATCCTCCAATGACCCCTCACCAATTTTGAGTCCTGAGTTCCTTTGCCAAATTGACCTTGGATTCTCACACTTATCATTTTGTATTTACAACGGTTTTGTAGTGCAATGAAGCACCGTGTGTTCACACACTGGTGGCCGAGGCTACCATACAAGGTACCACCTGCTACTCAGTTTTTAACACACTCACACACCGATGGAACAGCCATCAGGGGCAATTTGAGGTTCAGTATCTTGCCCAAAGATACTTCAACATGCAGAATGGAGGAGCCGCTCTACCTATGAGCCACAGCCACCTGACTTGCCGTCCGATTTCATGTGGAGTAGGAAGATATCCAAACTGGATGTTCTTCCATCGGGATGTTCATGTTCTTCTGGCAGACCTAAGCGCCTGGGACCCTCTGCTTCGGCCTGACTGACGTAACAGAGGTGCAGATCGCCATCATAGCCATGCATCTGATGGTCAAAGAGCTTCTGTATCATATTGGGTTCCTCTAAACCCCTATTAAGTTTGAGCAGGCTCCCTATACGGCTCCTCAGAATCATTAATCACACATATACCTCTCCCTGGCCAACTGTTCCAACAAACTGAATATTTCCTTATCCGTACTTAAGGGTTATTCCACGTAGAAGTATAAACTTGTCAATATTGAGATTTTCCCATCCTTTCATGCACCTTGGACCGTACCCCTCACTTCCACTTCTTCACTTCCGAGTGAGTTTTCTCATTGACGGGCTCCGCTGTTTCTGACGCCAATTCAACATGCTGAACTGTCTGAAAAACAGCCAACATGGGCCAACAATGGCTGACAAGGGCCAACTAGTGCCAACAGTGGGGGACACGCTGCTAAAAACTAGGGCGACAATCACTCACTAATGGCCAGACACTGACCAATGGCCGACCTTCGTCTTAGTGCCTTAGGGCCTTTATTTTACAGATACATAAAAGTGGCATCGAACTTCTCATTGACAAGAAAGCGAATAAGTTAATTCCCCAAAATGTCACCTATATCAACAATTAATTTAACTTTATGCATGAGTGATGGTTCAAGCTACTGAGCATTTTAACCCTTTAAAACCTGATTCCCAAATATGTGAAGAAGGCAATGAGCAGCGAAAGAAGAAATTACCCCAAAAATTCGCAAGAAAAAAACAGTTATAAAAAATATTTTTTTAAACTGTCATTTTTTTGGAATTTGTAGAACATCTATTACCAAGTTGCTAAATGTCCTTTTCCCCCACGTTTTTGAAAGAAACTGCACCGATTAGCTCAACGTTCGAAAGGTTTGAATACTTTTGAAAAGCGCCTGAAAGCAGCACAAGAAAAGTGATGTCGCTCCAGGTTTCAAAGGGTCAAGGAGAAAATATATAATTAAGAGTTTAGGGAGTTACAAAATCCCCTCAGTCAGATCAGCTCAGTGTGATTTGTGTCTACAGAGAACACGCTGTCTCTCAGTCCAAACACTTAAAGCTGAGATGTATCTGTGTCGCCTTTGACAAACAGCACAAGCCTCTGTTTGTTTTTTTACTGTTGTCAGGTGGGCTTGTTTGTTTAGACAGTGACAAAGTGGAAGGACTTGATGTGTGTCCGGTTAAATAATGAGGGAGAGTTTCACCTGCATGGTCACACAATGTGTAAAATACAGAGTGAAAAGACAGAACAGTGTGGGAGATGGAGTAAAACATGAGGGAGTGAGCTGCAGAGCATTGTGACGGAAGGCAGATGGTAAGAAACAGAAAGAACGGTAATCTTTCTTCAACAAATTTATAAAGGGAAGTGGGAAAAGACAAGTTAGGTGTGTGTGTGTGTGTGTGTGTGTGTGTGTGTGTGTGTGTGTGTGTGTGTGTGTGTGTGTGTGTGTGTACAGTAGGTTTTACTCTTTATAAAAGCTGTGGAAAATACTCTTCACCTTATGGCAGAATATCTCTTATCAAAGAACATTAATGGGGATTCCTGCAGGATGAGGTTGGGAGATCTGCAAAGTTTCAACACTTTATACGTTCTTTAACTGAGAGTTACATCAACTGCTCCATTATCGCAAATTTCTGGCTTCGTGTGCTTTTAGTCGTCATCTCACTCCTGCTACTCGCATTATTTTAAACTTGGCAGTGGCAGCAGAACTCTTCACATCCTTTTTTTTTTTTTGAGTAGAAGAAGCAATAAATCAATGTAAAAATACTCCATTACAAGGAAAAGTTCTGCAAAGTTTTCCCTTAAAATTTGAGTAAATGTGCAGAAGTATTACAAGGAAAAATATGCAGTATTTTACAGTAAAGTGTCAAAAGTATAAGTACTTCCAAAGTATTATTGGATTATTGTCATTCATCCATTAATGTGAAGGCAGAAATGATGTGTTGTACGTCATGGCAGGTCGAAGTGGAGCTAATCTGATCTACTTAATATACTCTAGAGCAGTTTAATCTTTAACAGTGCAACATATTTTATAAACTCATGGTGTATATTTGTTGGAAAATATTAATCTGCCAACAAGCTACTTGTGAAATAAATTTGATGCAGTAAAAGTACAAAATGTCCCTCTGAAAAGAAGTGGAGGACAAGCTAAAAGTTTAAAGTACAAGCGCCTCAAAACTTACAGTATTGTCATACCACTGCACAGCATTTCTGAAATGACATGACATCACTGATATTTTTGTTTTCATGAGACTTGTGGGACGTGCCTCAGAACATTTGCCCCTCACTGTCCTAAAAACCTCTTCAAACAGGACTCAGATATATAAGGTAACTATATCTTGCATTAACTTTATTTTTGGTCACAAACGTACTGACAGACGATCCTGTAAGTCAGTATAATGGAAAAATTTCTTAAATAATAGTGACTTAGTATCTAAAAAATAAAGAGGAGGTGTCTTAAAATAATGAGAACCTTTCAAAAACAGTAATGACTTAATATTGTTCTTCATTATTTTGAGATACTAAATCATTATTTGAGATAAGTAAGATGATATTTGGAGATACTAAGTTATTATTTTGAGATAATTAAAATATTATTGTGAGATAATTTATTATTATGAGAGACTAGGTCATTATTTTGAGATAAGGAAGTTATCATGAGATACTCATTCAGTATCTTAAAACACTAAGTCCTTATTTTAAGATAGGTAAGTCATTATTTTGAGATAAGGAAGTTATTATATTGAAATAATTCATCATTTTGCTCCAATAAGGTAATATTTTGGGATACTAATTCAGTATTTTGCGACATTAAGTAATTATTTTGAGATAATTCATTATTTTGAGATACAAGGTCGTTATTTTAAGATAAGTCAGTAATTTTTTTGAGCTGCTTATTCAGTATTTTGAGACACAAAGTTATTATTTTGAGATACTAAGTCATTATTTTGAGTTTTAGTTATTACCATGACTTACAGGTTCTTGTTTTTAATCACACTGGCAGAAATGGGCTTCCATAAATTATACGAGGAAGGTGCACAGTGACTCTTGCTTAGTCGGCTAAGCTTTTTGTAGATATTTGAGTTCTGGAAGATCATGATGGTGGACACGTGTTTCAAATGTAGCGTTCCACTGAAAAAACTTTACTTTATTGTTAAAAAGGTGTTGTAGGACATCTTCAGTATGTCTGCAGCTGTTTTAAGGAGGTGTTATTTATGGACTCTTACTCCCTCTGCTGGTCAAATAAATACTGCAATAAAAAAGTAGGTTGTACATTTGAAGTAGGACCCTCCAGATCATTTATAATCCGGAGACAGATTCAACATGTCCAGATATGCAATAATCTTTATTAACTCTGTGAATAGACTCAACCAAGGACAGAGACATTATAATGTCCTGTTTATACTGTATGTACTGCACAGCTTTCCCACAGACAGTTTGATATCTCTTCAGCAGAGAAGTCTGCAAACACTAATCTGATCAGAAATGCTCAGTTCATACTAATGATCTTATTAAGATTTTGATAATCCAGGTTGTGGGTGGGTAAAGCAACACTTCCTCCTTTGTTGGGTGCAAACTGATAAACTGACTCAAAGCAGCACAGACTTTTTTTTTTTTTTTTTTTAGATATTTTTTGGGACATTTTCAGCCTTTAATGGGTAGGACAGACAAGTGTGAAAGGGGGAGAGAGAGAGGGAGTGACATGCAGCAAGGGGCCACAGGCTAGAGTCGAACCCGGGCCACTGCGGCAACAGCCTTGTACATGGGGCGCCTGCTCTACCACTAAACCACCGACGCCCCAGCACAGACTTTTTGCTTATTTATATAACATATTTCTTATTAGAGGTAACTTATTGCTTATTTTATGAAACTTATTTTTTATTACAGGTAGTTATTGTTTATTGTAGGTAACCTATTGCTCATTTAAGGTAACTTAATGTTTATTGGCTCAGAATTTCATATGACTTGACTTGTGACTTACTCGATAGCAGGGACTCAATTTGACTTGCTTGATTCTCACCACAGTAAGTTGGGATTTGCCTGAGACATGCACTTGTGTCCTCCTCACACCTCTGATTTTTTACGAGTTTATTAGTAGCAGAATGTTCTCAACACGTGAAGGAACACTTCATCCTTCAGTTTATCACAAATATTAAAAAAAAAAAATCAACACATCTGGAGATACGTGGTTTTCACTGGACAGGAGGGGGATGAAAAAGTGGAATCTGAAAGGCAACTAAAGCTGTTAGATGAATGTAGTGGAGGAAAGAGTACAATAGTTGCCTCAGAGATGTGGTGAAGTAAAATATAAAGCTGCATAACATGGAAATACTACCTCAAACTTGTATCAAAGTGCAGTATTTGAGTAAATGTACTCGCATTTCACCATTATCAATCCGACTGCATCATCGCTTTTATCAGAGGATGAGCAGCTAACAGCTGGTAAATCTTAAAGAAAGGGATGACATCAGCTGCATATATCAGAAAATTGATAAACAAATGGACTGGCCACACTAAACTGTCCAAACAACAGGGTGGAGAAGTCCATACGAAGTCTATAAAAAATAAATACCTGATAAAACCACAGGCCAACACCTGTATCACACTGGCCATCCCTTTCTAAAGGGCAGGTTACATTATATTCACAGTCCTAACTATTCAGAGAGATTACTTTACCTAACCTATATAAACTGTCATCATCATTACCAATGTAAACAGCTCCAAAGTCGAGATGTTGTCAGAGTGAAACACCTCATCGTCATGGCTACTATCATTTTATGATAATTGCGGATTATGACTCTCAATGATAGCCAAGCACTCAGGGCTTCTTCATAAATTATTGAGCTGCTACCTTGGATACTCAAAGTGTGACACAACGTAACTGCCAATGTAGTAGTTCACTGGTATCTAAATCTTTTAAGTGCTTGATTTTTTTTTAACTCTCACATCATTTGACAAACTTAAAGGTCCAGTGTGTGGGATTTAGGGGAATATATTGGCAGAAATGGAATATAATACAATATGTGTTCTTCAGTGTGTAATCACTTAAAGATAAGAATCATTGGGCCAGTTGCACAAAGCACCTCAAGTTTGCTCCTTAAGTATAACACTTACATGAAATACCTCACCAGTAACTGACTGGAAAAATCCTGTTTCATAAAACCACGGAGCACTCATTTATTGTTTAGGGACTGGAAGAGCGCAGCTTTGGAAATTTGAGTCCAACCACAGACGGTCACAATCATAAATTGACTCCTGGTAAAATTTTAAGTGCAAAATCAGTTGCTTTTCATTAAGTGTGTCTGTCGGGTTCTCCCAGTTGTGAAACGCTCTTCTTGGGATAAAACTCTCCACAGTATGAACAGTGGTCATATGAGCCTCAAAACCAGACACAACTCAGCCCTGAGCAGAGTGACTGTCTGCTATTGACCAGTCAGACTGCAGTGATCACAGCTCCATCTTTTAGTACCAGATCTATGTGCTAGGTACCCCAACAGAGGGGGGACCAAAAATGGGGACCGTATGGAACGGTTCTACTGGTACCATCCACAACTTTTCACAGTGGAAACAGAAAAATATCAAACAGGTAGAAAAAAAGACGTCCAGAAAACATTGTGACCGTCAAGTCCAAGATCGCTCTGATTGGTCATTATCAAATGTAAGAATTTCCCGTACTAAATGACCTGCCATATAACCGACATTCAGCACAGTCATACAGAGTCCTTGGCTGTAGAGAACAGCAGGAGGTACAAGGAGCATTGTGCACACAGTCCAACTTCCATTTCAAACTGGTCTGACCTGAGGCTAAATGTGTCAGCTCTCAGTATCAGGACACTGAGTGCACTGAGTGAGCTCTCCTAAAGGTGACTAATGATTTCCTGATCTCTTAAGACTTTGGAAATTTAATTCTGTTGACCTCTCTGCTCCCTTTCATAGGGCTGACTTTTTCATAATGTTAAAGTCAGGTTATGCTTGAAAAGAACTAGTTTGTATGACGTGCTGTCTAACCAGGTCAGAAATCAAAAGTGTTAATATCTGCTATGAAATGCCAGCTGTCATCCCAGCTGACATTGGGCGAGAGGCAGGGTACACCCTGGACAGGTCGCCAGACTATCACAGGGCTGACACATAGAGACAGACAACCATTCACACTCACATTCATGGCCCTTCTGTGAGGAGTTTGCATGTTCTCCCAGTGTCAGCGTGGGTTTTCTCCCACAGTCCAAAGACATGCAGGTTTGTCTCTATGTGTCAGCCCTGACACACATAGAAGGTAATGTTGCCCAGTGTCAGCTGGGATAGGCTCCAGCACACCTGCGATCCCTAAAGGGATTATGGATACGGTTACGGTTATGGAAAATGACATGAAATAAAATGTGGGTAACTACATGTCCATGTTTGGGTAAACACACATTTATAGGTGCGAGCAAGTATGATTAGAGTATGATGTGTGATGGTATCTGTGTGTACCTATGGTATACCTAGTTGTTATATAATGTATTCTCTAACTTAAATTTAAACTGGGTTTATTTAACTACATACGCCAAACTTATGTACAGTAATTGGCTTTTTTTCTTCTTAAAATGTCTTAATTTATTATCATTATATTATTGTTCAATATTTCCTGATATTGTGAATGCTTTTGTTTATGTTTTTTAGCCTCTGCCTAATCTTTTTCAGTCTCTATATAAACAGAAACACTGGGGTGGGGGGCTTCAAAAAGTTGTCTGTTTCCACTTTAAATGTGCTTTATCAATGAAGTTACTTAAACAGAATGCACGGACCATGCAATAAATACAGGTTTAGTATGCGGTCGTATAAGTTTAATGCCAGAAGCAATGCAAACCATTTGAGTCAAAACTAAGACCGCAGTGTTTATAATAACCTAGTTACTAATATACTAATAAGCTACTACGTGGCTGCTCTGTGCTGACAGGGACAGTTTGACGTAATTGGGTAACCTAATTTCATAACCAGTGATAACCTATGTCCTAATCTGTGACAGAATACGATCTACTCAACCCAGTCACGTTTTATTCACTTTGTATACAGACCTTTTCAGTACAGAAACACTAAAGCAGCATTAACTGAAAACTGTCTGATAGAAACATGATAATAATTATTAAAAAGAATAATTATATTTGCCTTGATTGTTAGAATTAGACCAGATCTGGGTTTTAATAGTATTTAACACAGGCCTGACACATCAGTCTGCTTGTTTCCCTTTGAGAGCAGCTGAGATAACAAACAGCGGACTGCAGTGTTTTTGACATATTTTTCAAACAACAACAAGCTATCATGTTGTAAAAACGACGACGTGGTGCCCTCGTAAAAAGAAGAGGATCAGAAATAACATACAATAAACCTTTGCTCTGTGAGCCACTGCTCCCATATGTATGGATGATAACTAATGTAAATATAATGACTCTAAAATGATTACACATACTGAAGTACTGTAAAGTAGGTTGAAGGTACTTGTGCTTTACTTGAATATTTCCATCTTATGTCACTTCACACTTCCACTACATCACAATTCAGAGAGAAATATTTCACGTTTCACTAAGATAAGAAAGGATAAAATAACCTCTCTAATAACCCAACAGTAGGGAAACTGCAGTTAGCACTATTAGCCGCTAGCAGCTAGCTCTGCAATGTATCGTCATATAATGTATGATAGCCTATGAAAATGCACATACAACACTGCATATCCTCCAGAGACCCCATGTCCTCATATGCGGACATCATATTTCAGGTTTACTTGACCTTATACTTCATTATGAATTATCTTAGACCTGTTGTCCTCATTCGTGGACACTTTTTTGTGCCATCTAGTGGTAGAAAGACCACAGTACACTAATCCATGTAAAAACAAGATGGCAGCCACCTCTGCCAAGTCAGTCTGCAGCCGATCCGACACAAAAGTATTGTTGTCTCATTCGGGGATATTGGGTCTATATTGTTGTCTTGTTTGAGGACAACGGGCCATTTCCACCGCAGGAACCAACCCGAAGGACAGAGTTCCAGAACTTTTACAGGGGCTAAACAAGTCCCTGCCTCGGAGAAGGTACTCAAAACTCCTGGCTGGGGCTTGGGGATTACTTGGTGCTGATTGGATATACTCAAGGCAGGATGTGACGTCAACAGAAAGCGACAAAATAGCCGGCATTTTTAAAACTCAGCAGACGAGGAGTTAAAAGGAGTCGTAAGAAGAAAAGCAAGAAATGGAAGACAAATCATACGAGTGAAGATTTCTTATTGAACTTTACAGGAACCTTCCTCCTACAGTGGAGACATGGCAGTTGAGAGGGCCAAGTGAGAAGACGTTCCTGTAAAGTTCCTGCCCCCCAAATAGTACCAGAAACTTCTTCAGTGAAAATGGGCCTATTGGGACTTAATTATCATTGACAATGTTTATACTTTTATACTTATCAGGTCCTACTGACCCAAATATCAAACAAAAGTTTGGGTCTCCGGAGGTTAAGATATCCCATGAGTTAACGCCCAATGAATGACGTTACACACTTTACATTAAGTTACTTAGTTTACATAAAGTTACTTGCTTTACGTAAAATTAAATACTTTACATCAAGGTATGTAGGTCAGCTTTAGGAAAAGGAACACAATGAGGACATACCATAAAAAGAGTTAAAGGTCACAAGGTTCCAAACAGCGGCCTCCTGAGGAAAGTCCTGTGTTTTATGACTCGTAGACCAATCTTTGACCTTACAGGATGACTTCTTTCTTTATTCTTTACTACCATCAGCGCATCAGTCATGTGATCGCAACCTTCCCAATTAAGTGGATTATACAAAAATTATTGGCTCATGATTATGAATTTTGGTGCATTACTTTTCATAGGAAAATGTATGCAAGTACATTAGAACAGCCTGGGCACAGCCAGCACCATGCTGAGAACCATGTGCAGACAATCCCGCCCCAGACTCCCAAATTGAATCATAGATGTGCTCTGAATATCACGTACAGCTCCTTCAATGACTCACTGCAAGACTATCCAAGTAACTGCAGCAATTCACTGGAATCAAATGATTAGTATAATAATACACCGTTCTCTCGGATTAATTTACAATTAAATATTAGTTAATTTCCAGGATATTACAGGAAGTTATGGGACTTACTTATGCATCAGCACTAACAATCTAATGGTATATTTAGTTTAATTTTTTTTCTGTATTGGTATTTTTAATTTTGATACTTAGATACTTCCTTCACCACTTCTCTTTGCTACCACTAAATACAGCCAGAGAGAAACACAAGACTCTATATCTGAACCAGAAAGAAGAAGAGTGAAAATATGTACAGGAAGAAGGAAACAGACTGAAGAAGAAATGTGTTTTTATGATCAAAACATCTTTATGATTCTCAGAAGGGAGGTGTTGCCTTACACTATATGAGCAAGTTATGTCAAAAAGTTTGACATGTGGGAAGCAATTCAGAGTCCCAATGATAAGGGATCCTCTGCAAAAAACGTGTGTGTGTATGTGTGTGTGTCTGCGTGTGTGTGTGTGAGGGTTGGACTTTGTTCTCAGCTATTTCCAGTACATGAGTTTATCTCAGTCGCAATCATTTTCAGCAGAGAGCTGCCTCTGACTTCACTCTGACGTTACTCTGTGCAGCAGCTGTGTGACACCATTAATCCTGTAATAAACTCCACTTAGGTTAAAACTTTTTTTTTTATTATTTCTTTTAAAATTATAGAAAATCTGGTGTTTTTGGTTCGTTTTTGAGTGGCAACCATGATCAGCCGCAACTTCAAGAATGTGTTGGTGGTCTCTGTTGGGTTTCTGTCTCTGTTCACGGCTTACGGTGGCCTGCAGAGTTTACAGGTAGGTCAATTTCAATCAATCAATTTTATTTATAAAGCCCAATATCACAAATCACAATTTGCTTCACAGGGCTTTACAGCATACGACATCCCTCTGTCCTTTGGACCCTCGCAGAGAGCAAGAGTTTATTATTGTATTGATTTATTGTTCATTAAAAACACTGACTTATTCATGGGATCAGTCATGAAGGCACAGCTAATTAAGGGATTTTTAAAATGTCTTTTGTGTATCATTTTTAGCATCATTTGTTTGGGTTGAGGTTCTTTAAAGACTGAGCTGCTTCAAATGTACACTGAAAATAGAAATAATATTTTTTTTTTTTATAAGTTTCCATCTCCCTTTAATTTCATTATATTAGAACATTTATTAGTTTTATACCTTAAAATTAGATTAGACTCATTCATATATGTATAATGAACTAACATAAATTCACTCACAACATCAACATCACAGTCAACAAAAGTAGACTTAGTGTCATGGTGGCTTTAAGGGACTGATTCATTGGTTGATTCATGGAGGGAGTACAAGATACGGAATTTTTAGAAATGTCTTTTGCAACATTTACAGCGTTACTCACTGGCTATACAGACTCATTCATATAAAGACAATAAACTCTAAGTTTAAGACATTTGACTGATAAAATTGTATGTAATTTATAATTATAGGTAAGCATGAGAGCCTTTTAATGTACCCTTAAAATTAAAAATAGTAATAATAATAATACTAGTAGTTTTAATGTTTGTTCAGTGTTTGCTAATGTTATCTAGTTTGATATTAGTTTCCTGTTTCCCTACCATTTCATTACATTATAATTATTTTAACCCTTAAATGTCCTTTTTTTTTGTTTTGTTTTTTTTGTTTTAAAGAAATTCATTTATGATTTAGTGTTCATCTTAAATGCCATACCTCATGAAAGTGTGGTACTGTAAGGCTTTAAGGGATTTACTGATGGGTTGACTAGGACATAATAGAGTAAGCAATAAAAATAATAATGACAAAAGTGCCTTCTGTGCATGTTTAAGGTTATTACTGAGCTGTTAGATTTACATGACCAAGACAGTGATCATTTTACACTGAGCAAGAACCAACTGTACAAATCTGTTCTTGCTCTTGGCTCGTTGTCCTCTAACGGAGAGTCCTGTCACTGTGTGTGCAGAGCAGTCTGAATGCAGAGCAGGGGATGGGCGTGGCGTCTCTGAGCGTCATCTACGCCTCCATCATCATCTCCTCCATGTTCCTGCCTCCCATCATGATCAAGAACCTGGGCTGTAAATGGACCATCGTTGTGGGCATGGCCTGCTATGTCTCCTACTCCTTTGGAAACCTCTACCCTGGATGGTAGCCGTTAGATATCAGTTATTGTTCATTATATTTAGTATATTTCTGCTTTCTTCCTCAGTTTTCTTCCTTCCCGTGCGCAATAGATTGCTTCAAAGAATGTATTTAATAACAATAAAATAATAACGTTTTTTTTAAAAGAGATATCACCATTATAGATGGTAAAATACTGAATTACTACAAGTGAATATTTTATTACTGCAGTGTTTAAAAAATCAGGGAGAAAAAAATCAGCCGGCACTAGAATTGTTGGAGCCCCTATAAGGTGGCTGGAGTGGCAAGTAGCAGCCGTACTTTCAAATATTTTGGTAGCATCTCGGCACACTGAACTGCCAACTCTGTCAAAACACCATGCTCAACTTCACCACCACCATCTGCAGCAACCCAGACTAACTCCGAATCCGGTGCTTGGGCTGTGATTTGTGGCATCAGACACTGACAATCAAATACAACCACATGCATTAGGTGTTCAAGAAAAAAAAAGTCAATTTGTGGTGTTGTACTGATGTAGTGCGTTTATTTTGAAAGAGACTGTATATAAACTGTAAATGTCCCATGAAAACCGACGCATATTTTGAAAGAAGACAACGCATGTAACAGGCAGAACTTGACACGGTGTCCTAGAATACCAAGAACCAACACACCCAGGGTACCTTGCATGTTGTATGTGGACGTGGAAAGTCCACGACCAAACGTCAATATGTGACGAGGTCGGAGTGAGAATGTGTTGTTTGCAGAGGAGAGCAGCCCCCAAGACTGTAGCAACCAAATGTTTATGGATCCGGCAATGATTCTGGACCATCAGGGCGCAACGAGGATCAAACGCAGGTTTCATTTGACTGGAGATATTTCAATACACATTTGTACTGGGTTATTTCAGTCCATACCAAAAAGGTTTCAAGTAGCAATAACAAGCCCTACTAACAGAAGCCGCTCAGCTGCCATCTTCCCATGCTATCTTATCTATCCCCTTCACACCATGACTCAGACGTCGACGTGCTGAGGCCACCGCGTTAATTTTATCTGTTCTAGGGAGCCTATACTTGACTATTCAATTTTTTACATAACAACTGTGCTTTGACCTGGGCTAAACACGACATTGTATCAGCTGCAGTGGGGAAACAATGTCACTTGTGGAGACACCTCAAAAAAGACTGCAAAACCAAAAACGTAGTATAAAAAATGAGTATTCTCTTGGTGGCACAGCACCCCCTTCACACAGTGGCACCCTGCACAGCTGCCTATACGGCCTATGTTAGGGGTGTTCCTGCCTCTACCTCATGCAGGGTCAGGTTCAGGTGAAAACTGATCAATTTATTGTGTCTATCAATAACTGTAAAAGACCAATCCCCCTTTGCTCCTTCACACAGGTACACCCTCATCCCCACCTCAGTGATCTTGGGTTTAGGTGGCTCTCCTCTGTGGTCGGCTAAATGCACCTACCTGACCATCTCCGGTAACACTCAGGCTGCCAAGGACGGCAACAAAGGATCTGATGTCATCAACCAGTACTTTGGCATCTTCTTTTTCATCTTCCAGTCATCAGCTGTGTGGGGAAACCTCATGTCGTCGCTCATCTTTGGACAGGACATCAGCATAGGTAGGAAGAAAGCTGGGACTGAATCATGAAGGGGAGAATGAACACATTTATATGATACTAACAGCTGTAGTTATGACTTAAAATTGTGAGTACCATAAAACTTCCATTAGTAGCCCAGGCTGTTATTTGTTTAAATCACTGAGATCAACAGGCCTGTATTTGGGACAGGCGCTTATATGGGACAGCCTTTTAATTCCTGTCAGACAAAACTTGCTCAGCAAAGACGGGAAATCTTCTACTACAATACATTTCAGATGGAAATACTGTAGGCTTTAAACCACTATATTTTTTCGATGACTCAAAGTTAGTAGTTACGTTTATATGGAGGAGTATTAGGGCCAGGCTGAAATTGATGTGACGAGAGGAAGTCAAAATTTCAGTCTTAGTGCCAGGCAGAAGAATGAAATCAATCCAGGGAGAAAGATCTTTTTGTTGTTGCAAAGTCAAAATCCACTCCAATCACTAGTTTAGAAGGAGAAACTAAACAAATTGGCACTAATACAGAAGTTCCACTGAATTCTCGCCATTTGGACTTCATTCTCGTAACGCAACACATTAATAAATAAATGAAAATAAATCTTCCTCTGCCCTAATACTGGAAGTTCCACTTTATTCTTGACATTTCAACTTTATTCTAATGGTGCAAAATAATGATTTAAAAATACTTCCTCCTCCCATTTTTTCCCCTTTATGTCTCGGCCGAACACTCATTCTTACTTTTCACATAAAAAACGTGATAATCTTTTGTGATACGATGAAGAACCTGCCCAAAGAATTGGCTTAATTAATTCCAACATTAAAATGCTCTCACGTGTTTGCATTAGTGATAAAAACAGGATACTGTAATATTCTATAATAATACTACAACACTGCAGTATGAGCACTTTACTGTAAGTACTGTACATTTTGCTGATAATACTCCTGTACTTTTACTTAAGTAACATTTACGTCTCTTTATTTTTTGGCTCTACTTATATTTAAGTATCTAAGTACTTTACTGGAACAAATATTTAAGTTGAGCCAACCACTGTTGAATCAAGAGTTATGTGACAGTCAGAAACCAACATTAAATATTACCCGTGATGTTTTCCTGGAGTCTTGAGTCAGGTTCATCTTCTGTGTTACTGCGTTCAGCCCAGGAGAAGTGTTTTGGTGTAGGCAATACATATTGATCACAAACTGTAAACACAGTTTATCAGTGGCACATGTACATAGTCAGAGCAGAGCAAAGCTGAACTCTGACCTCTGAGTTCACTGGAGTTACTGTAGCAGGTGCTTGCACCAAAACAGGAAACTTCTAGGAAATGCTTGAGTTCATTTGCCATGTTGATTTAAACTGAATATACATAGGACAGAAGTGTAAGAGCAAACCTTTATGCCATGAAATGGACACTTGAACTTCCTGCAGATCTTCTACTTCCTGGTCCATCTTCATTGGTGACCTGTTGCAATGGTGGGTGTGACTATAAAAGCCCCGCCTTTCTACCACTCGGCCCTGGGCTCCATAACTCACAGCTCACTGGTTCAACTGGAAGAACCTCCAAAAGTCCAAAACCCTGAACCCTGAAGAGTATTAGCATCACAATATACTTTAAGTATCAAAAGTAAAAGTGCTCACGCAGATTGCATTTTATTCTTGGATTATATAATGATGTGTTGATGTTTTCCTTACTTTTAAGTTGCAGCTGGTAAAGATGGAGCTCATTTTATTATTTTATTAACTGCTGGGCAGCTTGTGAATTCACCACCAGAGATCAATAAAGTTCTATTTTAATCTATAATGATACATTTTAATTTGTTGCTTAGGTACATCTTTTATTAATCTGAATCTGGAAAGTTACTTAAGTTTTCAAATAAATGTAGTGGGAGTACTAAACTACCTTAGTGAATTACTTGAGTAACTGTACTTACATCCCGTGTGTAGCTGACACTGTGGCACAAAGCCCTCAGTGGCCAAGGTCTAACTGCTGACTCTTTTATGGGTTCACTTTAGGAGAGAATGAGAGAGGGTGTGTGCAAACAGCGGATGTTGTTGCCAACTTAAGAATGAAGTTTATCATTTTATTGGTATGAATGCTCTCCAGCTTATCAGCTCAGATGATGACGGGCACTTGTGGAGATGCATTTCTTGGAAGAACACGATGAAGCTATTTATTCCATTTTTATTTCCGGGGAAAACTGTTTAGATATAAAGTTGAATTGTATTTTATTGTCTGTTTATATAGAGTTACTATGTAATAAAAGTTCTGAAGAGACGGAGAAGTTCAAAACAGACTTTGACTCCCCACTGTCGAAGAGATGTCTCATTTATTATCAGTATTTTCTCTTTGAGATTTGCATCTTATAACTAAGAGACACACCCATCAGCATGATTTACAAAAGTGTTCATTAAAATAGATAATTGATGGGAATATTTGAAGTATTTATTAATATTGATGCTCATCATTCTTATCAAAGACCTGCATATGTTTGAGTTTTGTCAATTTGGTGGGAAGTTTTTGTCTTTAAAGATCATTAAAAACGTTTTTCCCCAGAAGCTCAATTTCTAGAAATTAAAAAACAAAAACATTTAAACCACTATTCAATTTTTTTTTCTTTCTTTCTGTCATGTTCTTGGTGAAGAATTTAAGTGTAATATTTTCTGTTTTGTTTACTCTGACAGCTGACATCCCAGATGAGCAGCTAGTGTCCTGTGGAGCGGCTGATTGCGGCCTCAATATCAGCGTCAACGGCACGACCACCAGACCTGCTCAGCAGCTGGTGTGGACACTCGTCGGATGTTACATTGGTAATGCCAGCGTTTACTTTGACGTCATAGTAGAAGACGAAATCAGGGTATTCTTCTATAACAGAGTGGGGTTTTTGATGAAGTCCCCTAAACATACAGGTAGCAACAAAGAGGGTGTTTTCAGGCACACTGAGTTTCAAAGAGCCCCCAAAACAGCCCCATATCAGTCAGTAAACATGAATTTCAGGGTGTATAGAGCCAACATATTTTACAGGTAACTGGTGAATTATGGGTTTATTTCAACCAGCGTTGGTAAAAAAAAAAAAAAGAAAAAAAAAAGAAAAAGATGAATCATGACAGTTTTTGTGAGTTTTATTTTGTCTAAATCGACTTAAATGAAGTGTGTTTTATGATGGAAAAAAATGACAGTAGATTTAAATGGGGTCCGGTTGGTTTAGCAATAGTGATTTAAGGGCTGTTTCTGCTGAAACAAAAAGGATTTTACTCTTTAACAAAACAGTCGACCTCTGTGGGGATCCTCTCATAATAATCATGTCAGCGACAAAAACAAGCACTTTTTGTCGAAGGAAACTGACTGTGTGAACATGCCCCAAATAATTATACTGCAGCCAGTTTCACCCTCTCGCTCAATACTGGACCAGTTTCAATAGCTGTTGGTGGCATTCATCTTTTAGGCTGCTTTCACACCTGCCCTGTTTGGTTCGGTTCGTTTGCCCCCTAAGTGCGTTTTGTTTGGGCAGGTGTGAACACAGCAATCACACTCTGGTGCGCACCAAAGTGTCGTGTCTATCTTCTATTTCGCCTTATCTAACAATGTTAGCTGTGTCAGCACTGTTGCCATTGTAAGCGCTGTTGATTGAGTTAGCACCATTAGCTGTTAGCCGATGGCTCAGCCACCTCCATGTTGAGTGCCGTGTGCAGACAATCCCGCCCCAGACTCTGAATCATAGTCATGCTCCGAATGTCGCGTACAGCTTCTTTTAAAACGCAGTGAAAAACAAGACACATCTTCTCAAGATTGTTTTCTTTTTATTTTAGATGGTATTCATTTTTGGGGGGTGAATTCAAGCCTGTATTTGATTGTCTTATTATAGCAGAGATACCACCAGGAAACACAGGAAGAGGATTTTCACCTATGAAGCAAACATACTTAGACCTAAACACATTGTTTATACAATAGTTTTTACAGTGAAGCAAAGGTAAACTTCCTGATTCTTAAAAAACCTTCTGCTATTCATGAACAGACCTTCAGTCAGCAGGGTGGAAGTAATCAGAAAAACCAGGAGCACACTCTCAGACCACAGTGGCACTGTATATTATACCGTCGCAGCTATCTAACAGTCAGTGTTGTCTACTCTTTGCCGTGTGGCAGGCGTGGGTGTGCTGGCCATGATCATTGTGGCGGTGTTTCTGGACAACATCGATCGGGACCAGTCCAGCCAGTTTCGTGAGAACCGGGAGCCGTTCTGCCACACCTTCATGGCCACGTTCAGACTGCTGAAGGACTGGAGGCTGGTGACCCTCATCCCTCTCACCATGTACAGCGGCTTCGAGCAGAGCTTCCTCAGTGGGGAGTACACCAAGGTGAGATCTCCGCATATGAATTCGTCACTCATGTTGTTGTCCTGATTTTCGAGAAAGTTTCATAGTGCTTGATCGTAAGTCAGTCTCCCTTTCACCATAAAGAATTGTCAAAGCTGCTCTGAAAATGTAGTTTGGAGTCCACTCCAATTTACCATCACTTCTACAACATTGTCAGACTCACAATGTAAAATAAAAGTCAAGGCAACTCCAACATTCTTAGATTTTTAGCCACTAGGGGGCTAAAGATCTTCTGAACAAGTGTTTGTGTCCGATATCGACTGACTTTTAGCTCTGTTTTGGTCACCTCCCAACTAAAATATCTGGATTTTTTTGAACTGTTTGTAAGATTTACTAACTGGATATCTGTGAGATGTTAAGTCTTTATGTCACATTTACATGTGACATATTAAAAAATCTACTTTGTAAATCTATGTTGTGTTTCTTTGCAGAACTACGTGACGTGTGCTTTGGGGATCCATTTCGTTGGATATGTGATGATGTGTTTTGGAGCCGCTAACTCTCTTTGCTCCTTTCTCTTTGGGAGACTCGCTCGTTACACCGGGAGAGCCGCACTCTTCTTATTTGGTAAAATCTCCTTTATTTTTTTATCTACGATCTTGTCCAATAAAGCATTCACTTTGTCAACAGCTGATCAAAATAGGAGCTGCTTCTCTTTCTTGGCCATAAAAAGACTGGTCTCTGCTACGTTCTTGACTGTCCTTGATTATGGGGATGTATCATATATGAATGCACCCTCCCAGTGTTTGCATGCTCTGGAGTTTGTGTATCATGGTGCGATGAGATTTATTACCAACTGTAAGCCCCTAACTCATCACCTGTATACTCAGATTGGCTGGCTCTCTAAAATTTCATTGAACATAAATGATAGGCATACATGTAGAAATATTACAACACCTATGCACAATAACAAGACCCAACTGATTCATTCATCCTTGTACTTTATAGTATGAGAGCTTTAAAATCAGGCAGAGAGACCAGTTCATGTAGTTTCAACTCTTTTTGAAGGTTGTTCGAGGTGAGAGGAGCAGAGCACATTAAAGCTTTCTTTCCCAGCTCAGTCTCAGCACCAGGAACAGACAACAAAACTAAATTTTGAGATCTTAGACTAAAGCTACAGTCAGATCTCTGACAGGTCAAAGATGGCCAGCCAGCCCTGGAATAAAGCGTACAGTGATGAGTGAGGGCTTTACAATTTGTATCAAATCTCGTTACACTATGATATGCAGTATAACATGCAAACAATGTGCAGATGCATTTATGTGCAACAGATCACCATAATCCAAAACTGGTAAAAACGTAGCAGCAACTAGTTTGTTTCTGGCCTCAAAGGGGAAACACGACTCGTTTCTGAAATAAAACCCAAACTTCAGCCTCAGCTTTTTAGATTATCAACCTGAGGTTTAAAAGACAGGGAGTCATCAAGCCAAATACAGAGATATTTGTAACTAGTAACAACCTCTAACTTCAGTATGAACATAAGGAGTGTTCACAGGCTTCTTCCGAGTATTTGAGAAATGCATAACCTTAGTTTTATCAGCATTTAGTGAAAGATGAATCTGGATAACAATAAAGACAGCCTGCAGTTTGGCTACACCCTCTGTGATGGTTGAGCTTTTTTCTTCTGAGGAAACTGTACTAGTTTCATCCAGCATGACAGAATACAGTCCTGCTAGTCAGTGTTTACTTATTCAAGTAACATTCATGGTCCTAGAGAGTGAGTGACCTGACATGGTGCGATCATAAATTCAGTCTAAAGCTCTACACTAATATGAGAGTTCTGTTCGTCAAAGAAACGGGAGTGTGTTATTTCTCTACATGAATTAACGAACAGTTAACTTAATCACACGTTCACTCCACTCTGCGCTCTGCTGCTCCCAGAGTGTGGTGCTCTGAATAACTGAACAGTACGTTCTGACAGTGCCCCGAATTTATGAACAGAGTGCGCTCCTTGACACTGATCCAAGACGGTTTTTAGAGAGTTAATTTAGACACAAACACAAACATTTAAAATCAACACATCTCATGATACATGTCTTTCACTGGATGGAAGAGGGGCTGAGAAACGTTATCTGAAAAGAACCACAGGTCCAATAGCTCTGAGATGTGGTGGAGTAGAATTATAAAGCTGCATCGAATGCACATTGAATTTGTACCTGTGTAAAAAACTTTTATACATATAATTATACAGTAAATAGAGACTTAACAATACATATACAGCTGAACTGCGGACATCCATTTGATTTATACATCTCTTCTTTTCAGCTGCACTCACCAACTTTGCCTCTATCATCGCTCTCTTGTACTGGAGACCTCATCCCGACCAGCTGCCTGTCTTCTTTGTGTTTCCTGCTCTGTGGGGTATGGCAGACGCTATCTGGCAAACTCAGACCAATGGTAAGAAATATACTGAGCACATTCATTCTCCCCGGAGGATGAACCCCTTTTTCACCTTGGTCTACACCATAAGCTTCCCTCTTCTAGTCACATCACTTGTAAAGCAAAGTCTTCTGTAGTTTGTTCGTTGTATTGACACCTTCTTCTTTTAATTTCTTGATTTGCTTTCTGTCTTGCAGCTCTTTACGGCGTCCTCTTCCCCCGGGACAAAGAGGCAGCCTTTGCCAACTACCGTATGTGGGAGTCACTGGGTTTCGTCATCGCCTTCGCCTACAGCACCTTCTTGTGCCTGGAATATAAACTGTACATTCTGCTGGTTGTTCTGGTGCTGACTCTCATCACTTACCCCATAGTGGAGTACAATGAACGCAAGAATCCCACACCGCCCATTGAGGACGGGACCTACGAAACTCCCAAGGAGACCACTGAAGCATATGAGCACAAGACCATTTACCAGACATCATTGTAGAGACTGGATTTCTTTTTGGTTTTACATTCCGCCTGGCCATTAGGCTGCAAATTAAGTGCCTGATACTGATGCCAATGTGTTTAAAGCACTCTGAGTCAACTCAAAAATATGCCATGAGAATGATGAAACTTCAAGAACCAGTCCAAACTGCACACTGACAATGCTTGCACTGTAAAACTAGATATCTGACTACACATGTTTTTAGTTTTTGTTTGTTTGAGAATATTTTGTATTGTGTGTCATTTATTCGCCTGAATCTGAAAATGCAAGTTATGTATATACAAGGTTAAATACAGGTTATGCACTAAATAAATGTCAAGCTATTTGTCTTAACAAATGATTTCATGAGTCCCAGTTTTTTGTCTGTTTCACAGTACATTTATATGACATTAGAGAAAATCAATTTGTTGTGTTGGTCCAACTCAAACCGGACTTTTAAAACATGTGTAAACATGTTAGTCTGCCTGAAATCATACTAAATTGAATTTCTCACAGTTGGACTAACACACCCAGATAATGTCATTGGAATTGACGCTGTACCTACGGAATAGTGGCCTACGCCATTGTGAGCATTTATATTTGTGCGCTGGCGTTTTTGGCGTCACACTGCGATAACACCGCCACACCCCTGGCTGATAGAGGGGTTTATAAGTATTTCTGTTTCCTTTTTCAGACAACAACTTCATCAACAAACATGGCGACCACGATTTAGTGAGGTTTATGATACAAAGACATGACGGTACATGATATATTTACCTTGCTCTCATCATAGTTTGACTCTGTGTCCCGGTGCTTGATATGTGGTCCCAGCCAAGACAAAAAAATACAAAACTCGGGAAGTTTCTTTCCCTCTGGATCCCTGCTCCGTGTGGCGAGTATCTTTCAGAGGTGAATGCACCACAAGTTTTTCCACTTCTTCGTACATTCCGCCACGCCCACACCGATGTTATTGGAAATTTCTTTCCAGGAGTTTGCAGCCATTTTAGATTCTTTGTAGCGGGGTGAGAGGGAGTCGTACAAATGTATATATTTGCGGACTTCTCTGATCAACCTCTCGCTGCGCTGCTACCAAGCCAACCAAAGTTGTTGCGGTCTGAGTCACTGCAACTTGTCCTTACATTTCTGGGGAGGTGCATGTCAGGCTACAGTGTAGGGTACAGCGTAGGCTCTATGTTGATGCAGAGCCTACGCTGTAGATGCGGCGCCAAGTCGACACAGAAGTATAAATCCCGCATTACTCCTGCATGTTTTCAGTCAGTCGGACCCAAACTGGCCTAAGCGCTCTGTGCATGCTCCACAGTTATCGCACCGGGCTTTGACCCAGAAGGCCAATTGCATTAAATGCGTGACAGAAGAAGAAGCCGGTGACAACATGGCGAAATCTACATGCAGAGCCGTGCATTTTTGGACAGATGAGGAGACACCATAACCACAAGGGATAAGGCGCATCTCTTCTGTACAAAATGTAAAGCATACAGCATGTACAAAATGTATAGTGCTGTAAAGGTGTCCATCATGGTACCAGTTTTTCAATTCAGTGGACCGACATGAAAAAAGTATTAAACTCGCCAACAAAAATGTAATTAATACTTGGAGAGGCCTTTGATTTCAATGCAAGCTTCAAGAGGCTTCCTCTATAAAGAAACTAATGTCTCACAGTGTTCACTCAGAAAGGATTTTGGTCCATTCTTCCACACAGATAGTCTTTAAATCTTGAAGATTCTGGGGGACGCCACTTGTGAATCTGATCAAATTTCACTTTCAAAACGTCAGCAATTAGTGTCTTGTGTTCCCAAATGCTTGGGAAAAAAAAGGTTGATGTAACAAAGTGGTAAACATGCTTGTCCCAACTTTGTTTGAACCTGCTGGAGGCATCAAATCCAGAATGAGTTTATAGTTACAAAAAAACAATTTCAGTTGTAGTAGTAGTAGTTTATCGGTTAGGCCATTAAATATCTTGTCTTCATACTGTAATCAATTGAATGTATGCTGAAAAGGATTTGAAAAGCACTGCATTCTGTTTTTGTTTACGTTTCACACAGCCTCCCAACTTTTTGTATACAAAAATGCAAAAAAATAAAAACTACTACTGTCAACATCAATTACACATGCAGCGCAACATAAATGACACTTTGATACTGATATTACATTCTAGTTTTCCATTTTTTAATACATTTTAAAGGAATAAAATAGAAACAGTACAGTGTTTGACATTGATTGTACCTAACCATTGCAGTCGAGCAACAGCTTTTGTTGGGGTACGGCAAAACCACTCACACAGACCATGAGCAGAACTGCAGTACACCATAATACTAGAATCAGTAATAATAATTATGATGGCAATTTGATAAGTTTATGATTATGGTTTCATAAAATGACAGAGGGTGGTTGCCTGCTGTAGTGTGGAAATATTCTTTATGAATTTATATTTTTGTAATTGATGGGGTAAGGATGGGGGATTGAGCATACAGTCCGGTCCATAAATATTTGGACACTGACACAATTTTCAGCATTCCAGCTCTGTACAACACCACAATGGATTTGAAATGAAACAATCAAGATGTGCTTTAAGTGCAGACTCTGAGCTTTAATTTGAGGGTATTTACATCCAACATGCATTGAACATGCATTTCACTTGCTGAAGACAAAACTGAAAGGAAAATGCCCAAAGAACAAGCAGGAACTGAAGACAGCTGCAGCAGAGGCCTGGCAGAGCATCACCAGAGACGAAACCCAGCGTCTGGTGATGTCCATGGGTTCGAGACTTCAGGCTGTCATTGACTGCAAAGGATTTGCAACAAAGTATTAAAAAGTGACAATTTGATTTATGATTATGTTAGCTTGTCCAATTACTTTTGGTCCCTTAAAAAGCTGGAAGGCACATATAAAATGTGTTGTAATTCCTACACCGTTCACCTGATTTGGATGTAAATATCCTCAAATTAAAGCTCAGAGTCTGCACTTAAAGCACATCTTGATTTTTCATTTCAAATCCATTGTGGTGTTGTACAGAGCTGGAATGCTGAAAATTGCGTCAATGTCCAAATATTTATGGACCTGACTGTATTTGAATATTGGTGGTGTGGGGTTCCGCCTCAACATTTATAATAATTACTGTCTTTTACCGGCCACTTTATTAGGTACACCTGTTCAACTGCTTAACTTAATGCAAATAGCTAATCAGCCAATCACATGGCAGCAACACAATGCATTTAGGCATGTAGACATGGTCAAGACGACCTGCTGAAGTTCAAATCGAGCATCAGAATGAGGAAGAAAGGTGATTTAAGTGACTTTGAACGTGGCATGGTTGTAGGTGCCAGACGGGCTGGTCTGAGTGTTTCAGAAACTGCTGATCTACTGGGATTTTCATGCACAACCATCTCTAGGGTTTAAAGAGGATGGTCTGAAAATATCCAGTGGGCGGCAGAACGGGAGTTTTGCATCTAAGATGTGCAGCTGAATTTATCTGCAGCAATTGCGTATAGCTATCATGTCAGTATGGACCAAAATCTCTGAGAAATGTTTCCAGCACCTTGTTAAATCTATGCCACCAAGAATTAAGGCAGTTCTGAAGGGTACGACTTCCAAGGTGTACCTAATAAAGTGGCTGGTGAGTATATATACAAACATACTAGTGTGCCTACATGACATTTTGTCTGATGCTATCAGTGGTATGTAGAAATGTAACTAAGTACATTTACTCAAGTACAACTCTGAAGCACTTTTACTTGAGCATTTTCATATGCTACTTTATACTACCACAGTATGACACAACATTCAATTGACATTAGTAACTAGTTGCATTAAATGAATGATTCAGTTACTCGCGTAGACTCCAAAATAAACAACACAATCATCTGCAAACTTGTTGACAGGAACAAAACCTTTTCCTTTAAATATATCTGTATAATTTCAGGGTAATAAAGAACATCCAGGGCAACATGCTGCATTTCAAATGGTGCTTTTATTGCAATGTGTTGCATTCCCACATTCATAGATGTTATAGATTTGTTAGTCAAAGCATCATTTCCTCAAGGTTGGCATCCTCACCTTGGAAAAAAAAAAAAAAAAAGCAGAGGGATCAAATGCACGAGGTGTTTGTGTTTTGAGTGTAGTAGAGAAGTGTGTGTGTAAACTTGAGCAGCCACGAACATATGAATGAAGAAACCTCCAAATTTAGACTTCCAGTAGATGCAAATAAAAGTTTTTTAATTGTCAAACAAAAATAGTTTTTTGTTTGTCTATCAGCCTACAGGGCTCTCACTCCCTGCAGGGACTGGACCCAGCCTGAGACTGATTGTCTACAACATTCCAAAGAAAAGGTAGATTTCTTTATATTCACGTTACACACCTGAACAGGGGGGTCGGGAGGGGACGGGAGGGGGGGGGTATTAAAAGAGACAGAGAGAGATAGAGAGAGAGAAAAAGAGAAAATATAACATGCATAAAATTCTCCCAGATGAACATTGTCACTCATATTGTCTTGTAATAGCTGCTCCGATGCCTCTTTTAAAAACAAACTTTACATGAGTGTAATATACAAAACTGGACAAAAATGAGTAAAATGTATAATATATATTTATATATATTTATTTATATTAATTTGTACAAGGGAGAAAGTGGAACCTTGGTCATTTTTTCTCAAATTATCCAGAGAAAGCATTACCGTCCCCCCAAAACCAACACAAAGTGGTGAGTTAATAACAAGCCTTCTTGTAAAGTCTCTGAACCATATCCAACCACAGTCCCAACACGACAGCACTTTACAATACTTTACTGATGCTGTTCACACAGAGTAGAGATTAGTTTTGAACACCTGCATTAGGAATGAGTGGGAGTTTAAGGACTATGGAGAGTCTTAGCGGTGCACAAATACCAGTTTGGACCAATGAGAATGCTTCAGAAAAAAAGACTGATCAAACTCTATCCTCCTTTCATGTATGGAATATATTTCATGCATCAAATGTATTTTTGTCCTTTGTTTTTTTGATATGAATTTCCATGACACCAAACATGATAACCTACATTGGACATTGGCCTGGGCTTTAGCCTGGTCCAGCACGAGGCTTTAGTCCAATCCTGCAAGAGGCTTTAGCCCAATCCTGCACCAGACATTAGCCCGATCCTGCACCAGACATTAGCCCAATCCTGCACCAGACATTGGCCCGATCCTGCACCAGACACTGGTCCAATCGTGCACCAGAAATTGGCTTTATCTTTCACCAGACATTAGCCCAATCCTGCACCAGACACTGGTCCAATCCTGCACCAGAGACTGGCCTTATCCTGCACCAGACATTAGCCCAATCGTGCACCAGACACTGACCAGATCCTACACTAGACATTGGCCCAATCGTGCACCAAACATTAAACCAATCCTGCACCAGACATTGGCCCAATTGTGCACCACACATTGGCCCGATCCTGCACCAAGCCTCGGCCTGGTCTTGGTATCATTGGCACACCACAACATATTCCACATTAGGCAGCACAGAAGTGTGACAAGACAAGCAAAACAGAGAAGACAAGCAACACAGTTAGTGTGTTGTCATTTATGTCAGTGCACAATTGTTGCTAGATAGCAGAGGTTAAGTCTCACACAACCAGACTTGAACTAAGGAAAAGCGAGTGTCCACCTTGGTTTAAGGAAAAACACGTTCAAAGCTGCGGGAAAAGTGAATGCCGAGCGGTGGTGGCAGCTACAGAGCTAAGTGTTGACGGTTGCTGAAACGGTGTTGTGAGCAGGAATGTTCTGAGATTTTGAGCTGGAGGTTGTTTTTTTTTTTTTTAACAGTTCGCCAGGTGTCAGCTGACAGCGCAGAGAGGAAGAGAAGGGGTGGAGGGGGGTCACCTGAAGAAGATTGGCATAGTATTAATACTGAGGATCGGTTGGTGTAGACAGAGAAAGAAAGAGACAGAGATACATTACAAAGAAGGTAAAGTGTGTACAATTTTTATTCGTCGTTTGGATAATGGGTATCCACTACAGTCAAGTTCTTCATAAAGAACCTGAGCGAGTCAATAATTTTCTTGGTACATTCAGGGGACTTATTCTATCTCCAAATACTGATCTGATTGAGACAGTTTCTGATGGCCTTGTCACTCCAAGTAAATCTGATATAAAGTGCAAAATTAGATTGTATTTGCAAATTCCTGGAATAATTTGATTAATCTTCTATTTGTGTAAAAAAGTTCATTTAAAATACAGTAAACTTTTTTTTTTATAAAGGTGAAAAAAGGTTTAAAAAAACCCTGGTTAACAAGGTTATTATTGTTAAACAGCAAAGGAGCAATCTTTACTGCAGAAAGTATATACACGAGGCACCTTAAGTTTGGTATAAAGTATTCAGTTAATGGAAAAAAAAAAATTTCTTTTTCCAAGAATGCGATTAAAAGCTAAGAGAGGTCATCAGAGATCAACTAAATTCACTACGCTAACTGAAGGGGCTTTCATTGTTTTCATAAAGTAACTACAAATACTTTGCCTATGAAATTAATGATTTAGTGTTGCTCCAGTGTTAATTCTACATACCTAAGTCAACATGAGGAAATGCTTGTTTCAGTAAGGTGCATAGCTATCGGTTGCAATGTTTTCTTTTCTTCCTGTAAACGAGTGATAGCACTTCAGGCACAAAAAAGACCTCATTGGCAAAGTGGAGACGTCTCTAAAGCGACCTGACGTCAGGCCGCTTTAAAGGACAGATTGTGTCTAAGAAAGTAACGAGCGAAGGAAAAGACGAACATGCAAAACAAACAGCAGCAGAATGTCGCTGTGTGAGAAATCCAAATTGACAAAAAATAAAAGGGCCGCTACATTATGTCTTGTCCAGTGATGATGAGGTTTTGCATATGATATCCATCAAACATCTTGAAGCTTTGGTCATTTTACTATTGACAAATGCAAAAAAGGCTACATCAGTCAGACAGTTAGAAAATAAAAAAATAAAAGCCCACTCATTTACAACAACCAGGCAATGCTTCTCCATAAAACCAAGGCTCCACTCTCCCAGATCTGCTTAAACCTTTGACAACAGAGAAAATTAAATAATATGGCCTTTTTTTTTTTTTAAATTAACCCGTACAAAAAGCCAGTCCACACTGCTTCTCTCTCAGTAAAATCACATTCAGCAGTCGCTAAACCATTCTCTGGCATAGTTATCTGAAACACCCACAGGTACTGTGCAGGGTCTAAAGAGTAAAAAGAAGAAAAGAATCAAACCAGGACATCTTCCACTTTTCCATCTTAGAGAACACCAGATATACAGTATTAATCACACACATACATACGCACTCACTGATAGTCATATACATACATACATCATCAGAAAAATAAAAAAGTAGAAAACATAAAATAAAAACATGACTGAGGCGAGTAGTTTTTTTTTGTTTTGTTTAGATTTTTTTTTTTTTTTTTTTTTTTTTTACCACAAACTCGGAGCACTACTTTTTTTTGTTGATTCTGAACAAATACATATTCACATTTCTCTGTTATATACATTATGTTAACATCTTGAAACCAATGTTATAAAAGAACCTTGTACCTGTTAATTGTAGTGAGGAAGGAGGGACTGTCGTTTTCTGTTGAATGGCTGTTCCGTAACAAAAAACAAAACAAACAAACAAAAAAAAAGGATTACATTGGTTGTATTTGGCATGTTTTTGATAAGCTGACAGTTGCTGTTTCTGCAGTTGACAGGGTTTTGTAGAGGAAACTGTTTCCATAGGAATGCCTATTCCACGAAGAAAAGTGAAAGGAAGGAGGGAGGGGGGGAGGGTTGTCAATACTGTATGTGTGAAAACACAGAGCAGATAAACAGGAGGCTGAAACTGGCAGAATCCTTCCAGAAATAGAAACATTCTTCCACTTTGTGCTGAGCTTCTGTCTCTTTAGAGTTTTTTTACATAGAGCAAACAGCGGCACAGGAGCGTCTGACCGGTGTGTTCACACTGAGAAGCCTGATCTATAATAACAAGCAACATGATAAGGCTAGTTACTCAAGACGCTTGTCACCAACTGGAGATTAGATTTCTAATGGCCTTTCTTTTTCTGTATAACAGTGCTGCCTCGTACAGTGCTTCTCAACCAGGGGTCCTTGACAGAGTTCCAGGGGGAATAGCTTATTTTCACTATAAAGTAAGTCCAATGTGAGTAAGACTTTTCTGATCTAACAACCAAAATCCTTTCAGATGGAGGTGCCTGAAATAAAATCTTATCAAATGGGGGTCTGTGACCGACAGTGTATTAATTCAGGGGTGCTTGACATGAAACGATTGAGAACACTGCCCTACTAAGTGCTAAAACGGACATTAATCTAAGTGCAGCCAATCAAAAGCCTCAGACTCTATTGACTGTTGTTTTTGAAAACTCTGTCCTTGCTTTGCTTTCTGAGTCACTCTCCAACTCCTTAAAGGGAAGTACAAGTGCTGATCTTAAGAGACCAAAAAGGAATCAAATCTTTCCTAAAAAGTGACAATATGGGTCCTTTCATGGAGTAAATCGCAGGTAGGATTCAGTTTACTACTGCATTGGTGTCCAAATTTTGATTGTTTAAGTTTAGTTATTAAGGAAGACGATCAGGATGCAGCCTTTGTCAATGACGGCCCAAAGCTATGAACACTAGCTATGGATATCAGGGAAGCCAGCTTGCTAAAAATTCGTAAAAAAAAAAATCTAAAAACACATTTCTTTATTTATGATTTTTAGTTTACAACTCCATGATTTTATGAACAGGCTCTGTTTTGTGTTCATTCCATTTTCATGGGAAAGCACTCAGTGCTTATACTGGCCTTCTTTTAAAGCACATTGTGCTGCATTTTTTGTATGAAAGGGGCTATAAAAATAAAATCTATGATCAGTATTATTACTATTCATCAAAAAGGACCAACATTCATATTCCAGCTTCTCCTGTAAAAATTTCTCCCATTGTTAATTTCTCTCATTCTCAATTTAAGAAGTGCTTGATAGCCAGCATCGCTGAATCAAAACCATGTTATACTGCCAAACGTTAAACAGATAAACAGAAACATTTGCAGGGTTTTTCTGATCAAACAAGCTGCTCACAGTGTGAAAACATGGTCAAAAGGAAAGAATATAAGACAGAATTTCTGTCTGATAAAACAACGAGGTAATAAAGAGACGCTCTATGGATGGTTTGTAATAAATACACACACAGAAATGTAGAAGTAGAAAAAATATAAACCCATTGGTAAATCAGTTTTGAAAATTCTGTTTTGAGTCCAGGAGGAAAACGTTCCTGCATTTAGGACTTAAAGTTATTAAGAAAGATAAACGACTGTTCCCGGGCCTCTGTTTGGATCTGTACATAAACACGTACAAATACACACAGAGCTTTTCAGCGGAGCACAAAGTGGTTCTCACATCATACAACATCGAGGAGTTGGTGGGTGGAATGTTGACCTTGCATACTATCCCTCTATATCTGTTGCATACGGTAAAAGTATCTCTGTAAAAATAAAAACAGTACACAGGAAAGCCCTATTCCACTGAAGTGGACTGTAATGTTGTTGACCTAATTTGAGCGATGAGTTAGGTAGTTGCATTTACAGAGGGGTGATAAAACCAATATCTGGATGTGAGGTCTATGCTGTGTGCAAACAAAAACAAAAACAAACCCTCTCCACAGATTCCACTACTGTCCCCAAGTTTCCACGACACAAGGAAGAGAGAAACAATGAACCAAGAACGAGGAATCACACAGGAGTAGTTCGATCAGGGAACGTCTGATGTTGTGTTGGAGTAGAGACGTGGCAGATTTGACAGAAGAGGACCTTTGTGGTTGGTACAGATCACTGGATGCTCCCTGATAAAATTACTCATGTGTAAAAAGGCCTTAAAGGGATGGTTTAGATTTTTTGAAGTGGGACTGTATGAGGTACTTAACCATAATCGGCGTGTTAAATAAAATAGATGTCAGTCGGCACGCTTCGTGCTTGGAGGAGCTTCAAGAGTACCGCGCCATGGAAGCTAAGCAAAGAACTGCTGTTGACTGGAGCAGCAACCAAACACATGTTATAGACACTTAAAAAAAAAAAATCATATTTTTTACCACTTTACCGTGACACAGACAGCCGTTTCGGACAGGGAACTGAAGCTGTTTTACTGCTCACTCCAAAGCCACCAAACTCCACTGACTAAAACAGTAATTTTAGCTTGCAGAATATGGGAGTTGCTGGTCTACTGCTGCCTCCATCAGTTAGTTTGTTTTTTGTTATTGTGTAACTTCAGTGAATCCAAACTAACCATTTATAACACCAAAGTTACATACTAACAAAAACAAACTCACTGATCAAGGCAGCAGTAGATCGGCAGCCTCTGTCTTCAGCGATGTAAAATTACTGGTTTTCTCAACAGAGTCTGGCTTTGAAAAGAGCATATATATCGGCTTCATGTAAAGCAGTGAATATATTCTACTGATATCAATATTTTTGGTGGGACTTTTCTGTTGGTGACTAAAATGTCCATAGCAGTACATTGCTTAGCTTGCATGGCCCCACTCGGCTGAGACTTGGCCTGAACGACGCCCCAGGATCAGGCCAAAAAAACTGTCATGAATTCGGCTGCAGACACTGCCATTACTGGGCCGTTATCAAAAATGAATTGGCCCAGCATCGGCCCAAACTCAGCACGCTGAAAGAAATACGTTGGGCCACACCCAGCTGCCCGACTTGGCTGAGACTCGGGATGAATGACATCCCCCATGTCCCAGAATGACGGCCAAATAACCTGGCCTGATTCCAGCAGCCAAAACCGCTGTCACTAGAATGTCATCAAAAATAACTTGGCCCAGCATCGGCCCAAACTCGGGATGACCGATGCCTCAGAATTGGAGCAAATAAACTGTCTTGATCCTGGCTACTGACACTGCCATCACTGTAGCAGTACTCCTGCCTGCTTCTCCAAAGTGGGGGCGTGCTGGCTGACGTCTAGCATAGGCAACACACTATCTAAGGATGGGTACCTCATACAGCTTCACTTCAAAAGATTCAAACCATCCCTCAAAGAGACTGATACAAAACATGTGACTTCAGTCCTTATAGCATCCTACACTTCAAACCTTTGGGTATAGTGTGTCAGATATTTCTTACACCCGGCATCTTTACATTAATTTAGTCATGTAAAGAATATTTAGAGACAATATCTCGGCAGGGTTTTTCCTTTTTCCAACTTCCTGGTAGAGTGTGTACTATAAGTAGCACATTTTTTAGTTAACAGAGGTCTGTTATCGCTGAGAGAGACAGTGTCTGACTGAGCAACAGTAGTCGACAGAAACTGCATGTGTGTTTAGCCAGTGGAGTGAAGTCTTCATCAGGGAACCAGAGGTGGAGGGAGGAGAGGGTTGAATCCCCAAAAACAAAAGAACACTGATAAAACAGGTTTTGTTTTTGTTTTTTTTTGGTGACTCAACCCATCCTGTTTTGATTCAGTTTCATGACAGCTTTAAATGAATTATCCATCACATCTTTGTTAGGAACTTCTATTACTAAAGGCTCTACTTAAATGTCATTATATAGGAACAATATCCAGAAAGCGCGCTGTTTTTGCTGTGATGACGGGCGCAACGTCAATGCGGCTCAGTACCGTTAGCATCACCAGAGGTCACGTAATCACAGCAAAGAACGCAGCTTATGGTATCATTATGCTTTTTTTATACAATGGTTGCAAACACATGTACTGTGTCAGAAGTTTTCTCCAAAGTATTGTACATACATAAGAATAAAAAAAGAGGAGAAAGCAAGAGAAGATGGCTAACTAGCTCCCTGGTTACCACAAGAGAAAGCAAAGCAATCCAACCCCGTTTTTTCTTTTATATTCTTCGGAAAGTTTTGTGGCTTCTTGTAGCACTGGATGAGATGCCGAAGGGAGCGTAGATCCTAGCTATGTTTCATAATCAATTGCTTTTAAAATTTTCTTTTCACATTTCAGAAGATGGAATAACTTCCTCCTCCACTGCAACATGTAGCGGTGTTACAATATCATGATGCCAGAAAATAATCTCAAAAACCATGAGCTGACATTATTAGAATTTAAAAAAATAAAAACCTGGATCGAATCACATTATACATAGTTTTGCTGTTCTGAGTAATCAATTAATTACACCTTTTTTCTTTTTTAGAGGAAAGCAGTTACAAGAGAAGAGTGAGCTCACCCCCAAGTCTTTGTCCTTCTGTACTGTACAATACTACCCACCTGCATGGTGCACATGGCAAACAACACTGATAGGCCGAGAGATAGCATGAAAGATACACAGAGAGAGTGAGAGAAAGAGAGAGAGAAAGAACCCAACAGGGCTCTGTATTCACAGCTGCTGAGGTGAGGGGTAAAATGTGACGGACAGACAGTTAAATAATCATAACAGTCTCTTTTTTATACTTTGAGAAAAATAAAAATAAAACCTCCTCCCGGGGGGGAGAAAGACACGTAAGTTCCAAACTGAGCAGCATCCCGTCTGTCTCCCATCCATCCATCCATCCATACATCCATCCATCCATACATCCATCCATCAATCCATTCTGGCTGTTGTCAAAGCTTGTTCTGATGATCGTGAAGATGATGATGACGATGACGACGGTGAGAGCAGAAGATTTTTTTTTAAAACAAAACAATTCAACCCAAAAAAAATAAAAATAAAAACAAGAAGACATAATAGAATAATATGTAGAAGAAGAAGCAGAGCTTGGGAAAAACTCAAACTTCCACCAGGCACTGTAGCTGATAGAGAGAGACAGTCACAGAACCAGCTGATACTGAGCTTCTATCCCACAATGCCACAGAGGTCTGAAACCTTAACATTCCCACATCGCTGAGAGACAGGTAGAGGAAAAAAACAAAACAAAACAAAATAAAACAAACAAAAATAAAAAGCGAGAGGTGCTGCTGTGTGGGATACTCCCACAATTTAAACGATGAGTTCAGCTGTATGCTGCAACTCATGCTCCCAAGATGCACTGCTGCTGCTGCTGCGACGGCCTGACAGAAACCGTCCCATCACAAAACAAACAAACAAAAAAAAAAAAAGAAGAAAAAAAAAAAAGGAGGCCGGCCCTGATTTGACAGTGACGACAACTTGGCAAATCTACAATGATGTCGCAGTTGTTTTCTTGGGTCAGGAAGCAGGAAGTAGGTCACCAAGGAATGAGCAGCAAGACAACACTGCCTTTAATAGGCTGAGGCAGACAGACAGGTTGTCAGACAGATTAGACAGGCAGGTTTAAATACACTGCTGCTCCTTCTGACTTGAGTCTTTTCTTAAAGTACTGGGCGGTAAGACAACCAGCCCTGAATCCCCTCCGCACAGACGTGGGCAGGCTGCTTAACTCCACCAGCAGCCAAACCCCTCTGAGCCTACTCGTGTGGTCGTCCAAACATCCATCCATCCATCCAAAAGGTGAGACAGAGACAGCAATGGGTCTGGTGCACCGACCTCCGAGGAGGAGGCGTAGAAGTGAGAAGTAGAGGGAGTATAGGATAGCTGAACGGGGTTGTGGGTTGTCACTCGGTGAGCAGCTGCTGGAGGAGGCTCTTCTGCTGGGCCTGGTTGTTCTGGGAGCCCTGCGGTCCGGGGCCCTTCTGGGAGGCCGCGGCTCCAATGGAGCCCTGGTTCAGGTAGGAGTCACTGCCAACCAGGTTCACTGTGCACTGGACGTCCGCAAACACCTGAACCTGCTGCACCTACAGAAACATAATAACATGGTTAACAATGCTAAAGGCGTCTGCAGCTCAAAAACAAGCTGCTTACTCACTGGGCGAGCTGGAGGGAGACCAGAGGGTGGGTGCAATATTTCCACAACAATGCTGTTGGGTAAGAACGGCGTTACTAGCTGTAAATGCTGAATTAGCGGCGCCACTGGGTAGCTTGCACCAGGCACGGTTGGTGCACAGTGCAATAACCTGATAAGTAGCTGACAAACATAACCGTTGACATCCCTAACTTTAATATTTAGAACTATTTGATGGAATCACCTGGTAAGATGATCATTTTACATAAATTTCCTTTCATACCAAGCTGACGGTTGGCTGTCAGCCAAAGTTGGGTCATTGGTGAGCATCTGCCACTGTCTTCAGTTAAGGTGCCCCACATATGCTTTTTTTCCCCCATCAATTCAGCATGTTGAATCGGCATCGGTGACAGCAGAGCCCGTTGGTGAATGAAACCACTTCAATTGTCAGCTCAGCTCAGCTAAGCTCAGCGCAAGAGAAATGGAAGTGAGGAAAGTAAACAAAAAGCTAAAGTCAGGAGGGAGTGAGGTCGAAACAAACTTGTTAAGAGAGGTAAGATTATTTTTCTTTAGTCATTGTTGTTCACTGGTGCACGGTCGATATGCTCTGTTCTTTCAGTGTTGAATTGTGTTGTTTGGGTGCTAACTGGCTAACCAGCATCAAGACGATCTTCCAGTTTCAATCACTTATAGATGACTATCATCTGCTGGTATAGAGGGGTATGTACTGAGCAGGACGTTTTATGGCTAAAACATGTCACTGGTGTCTGCTGAACACTGTTCTCATTCATGCTACTCTGAGAACCGGGGTTACGCAAGCAACCTAAAGTTTTCAATTGACCTCAAACATGATGTTAAATCCAGAATGTCTGTACTGCAATTTACTCATCAGCCAATATAAACACAGATACTGATATATCTGTCATATGCCAATAACATAGACCATGCCAGTGGATTAAGCTCTAGTCTTTATGCTGTTGTACATGTAACTGGGGTTTTACACATACCTTTGTTTTATTTAAGACTGGGTATCTTCGGTATCATCTTTTTTTTTTTTCATTTTTCATTTGTAGATTACATGTAGTTAGTTGTAGGTGTAACAGCTATCCTTATCTTAATTATATTTAAAAAATGCCACCAACCTGCTGGTCGCTGCACACTGAACCGACGTTGCTGAGGTTACTGTTGCTCATGCCAACCGGCTGCCCCATGGGAGGTAATGAGCCGACACCACCCGAGCCCCCAGCCATGGAGACGGTGATGCTCATATTGTTGTAAACCCCCTGCTGGCCAAAAGCCTGCCCTGCACTCTGTCCTGACTGACTAAACAGGCTGTGGTGCACAGAGACAATCAGAGAAGACAGCACGTTAATAACCATCAAATGTATGAAGCTATTTTTACCAGATGTGAAGTCTGAATACGCCTAACTGTGAGCACTTCCGAACCTGTTGCTGCCCATGCCTGTCTGTTGCCAGCTCTTCATTTCTGGTGACTGGTAGCCAGGGGGTGGGGCTTGCTGAAGCAGAGGACTCTGGGAGGTGGAGTTCTGAGGTGACAACAATGGGCTGGTCGGGCTCATCTCAGGAGGGAAAGATGGGTCTGGCTGGGTGATGGCTTTGAAAGAGGAAAAGAGCAAAAGTTGGGTCAGTTAATACAAATAACTTAAAAGAATTTCTCTCTATCTTCGGTAAAGAGGAGCAAAACAAACATTTCCTTGATATGAAAATGTCGTGGATTATGACTGCGGTGTTTCCTTGAACTCACCAGACCCTCCAAACTGCTGAAACAGGCCCTGCTGCAATGAGGAGTTCACGGTGCTGCTGAACTGGCCCTGCACGCCGCCCAACAGCGTCTGGTTATTCAGGGGAACTCTGCCGGGCAGCTTGTTGTCCAGGGGGCCCCCGGTCATGGGGCTGAAGTGACTTGGTGAGGTAGGGGATTTTCCCGTCAACGGGTTGTACCCTGGTGGGAAGCTGAACTGCTGCTGTTGCTGCTGCTGCTGCTGCTGCTGAGGCGTTGTTGGGGGACCTTTTGGGACCCTGGCAGTTCCGATGGGCCCCACGGCTCCAGTCGGAGTGCCCGCCATGTTCTGTCTCATCAGCATGACCTTCTGCTGGAAAAGCTGGCGCTGGCGGTGCTGGATGCTGTAGAGTTCCCTCTGACGCTGGGCCAGCATCTGGGCATTCAGCGGAGGCTGCTGAGAGATGTGACGTAAGAGACAATGTTACAGAGAACTTATGAGAGTAACCAGACGATTGAGCTCGTTATTCAAAGAGGTCACTCATATGGAGTATCTGCAGGCTTCAGAAAGCCTAATTTTGACTTCAGTTCAGCACAACACCTGAAAGTCAATGTAAGACCAATTAGGAAATCACAGTAAAAAGGATAATATTATATGTGCCAACCCACCCACCCGCTTCCACGGTTCCTTACATGATACCTTTGTGTCAAGCTTAACATGAGCTCCAAATGATTTATGTTGCCATGCCATGTTTTCAAAGTGTGTCCTCTCCTATTTCTTCTGCCTTCTCTAGTACTTTTAAGAATTTTGTGCAAAGGAAGAATACATGTGTATTTATTTGAAGGACTAGATCAGATTTTTGGGGGGTATTCTCACCACCTGATCTCCAGTATTCACTGTCTTAGCTCAGGTTCAGTCTCTTTCAACTCCTGAAGAAACTATCTGTCTCTTTAGCTGCTTAATGCCCCACTGTTCAGCAGCTACTCGCTAACCTAAAGCTTTCTTTGCTGAATAACAGCTGCTGCTGGAAATGACGCACATGACAGTGGTGAACCATAACAACAGAACTGCAGGCTGTGGAATCAAAACAACAAGCTACGAGATAATGAAATGCTTTGTGGAGCTGTGAGGAGAGAGCTGATAATTATCTATGAGCAACCCTGCACATAGTTATTTGATCCATTGTAAATATAAGTAAGTATTGATTACAGCAGCTTGGCGTGGTTTAACTGATGTAAACTAAGTATTTTGAATGTTGCCACCTCCGGAGCAAAACAGCAGTGGGTGGTCGGGGTGAGCCGAGCTTCACTCGCTGCTACTGTGACTCACCTGAGAGGGCATCTGAGGTTGTTGGACCCCCTGACGAATCCCGATGTTCACATGCTGGGCTCCTCCAGGAAACGGATTCATGCCTGCCATCCTGTTCTGGAGCTGAGATGGAGAAGGAGAGAGACAAATAAGAAGAGGTCAGTGAGGTGTTGAAGGATGAGAAGGGAGATAAGAGAGAAAGGGGATGGCAGGATCAAACATGGTGGAAACAATAAATCACATCATTAAGAGAAGCAGAAAAAATATAATGAGAGGGAAGGAGAAAGGGGAGTGACAGAGAGGAAGATGAGTAGAATATTGGTGATGAGGGAGGAGAGGGAAGTGGAGAGCTCTTCTTCAAAGCATTTCAATCAATATTCGGAAATGAATCAAAAGACTCGTTATGATATGGATTCAGATGAACACAGAAAGCTTCATTACACCTCTCTGCATTTGTCTTCAGCAGCAATGAATAAAGTGTTTGAGCACAGCAAGTGTGAAAATAACTCAAAGGTGTTTCTTCCTTTCACTTTCAGCTTATTGCTGTTGTGTTAGCAGCCCTTGCATGGTGTGAATAAATTACATACAGGACATATGTCTCACCCAACACTTGTGACTGTACACATTAAACACAATGGGTAGCAATAACTCACCCTGAGCATAATCCTGATGATATAAAACAAAGATAAACCTCCACCTCTGCGTTCTCACCTGCTGTGGGCCCTGCAGTCTCTGCTGCAGCTGCAGGCGCAGCTGATTGGGCGGCAGCCTGAGCTGTGTGCCGATCCCCTGCGGTCGCGTCATGCCCGGCCTCAGCCCAACACCCGCCGTGCTGCCAGGAAAAGCTGCCCGGGGGGCTCCGAACCCCAGGCCCTGTGGCCCCACCACCGTGGCCAGCTCTGGAGGAAACTGAGCTTGTGGAGCTGGTGTGAACTGGGAAGGGTAGGTGGGGAGTTTAGGGTCCATGGAGCCTGGAGTGGCAGTGGGTTGCTGGGTCGGGAAGTTTTGAGGCAAAGGGTCAAAACAGCCACCCTGGAAGAGACGGGCAAAAACAGAGACATTAATGATGAGTTTCTTTCCTCTTTTTTTTTTTTTTAAATGAATGTTTAACATGTTCACACCTTGACTGGAAAAAAGAATTGAGAACCTCCGATGTAGAGCCTTTCCTAACACACATATGCCCACTACACTCTGTATACCTCTGCACAGCTGCTGCCAAGCTCTCACAGTCTTTAATGACACATACCTGCACTAGTTTGTCGATACCCAGGGCCTTATCCAGCTCAGCCAGTTCACTCTCATCAGTCCCACTCAGGAAGGAGACGAGCTGCTCTAACAGAGCTTTCTCATCGTTTCGGCCCTCGGGGGTTGTCGGCGGGCCAAGCACTTCATCCAGCGTACAGGGCACACACTGCCTGCTCACACAGAGAAACACTGCACATCATCATCTGCACTACACAGGGGTGTTAGTGGGTTATATCAGCTTTTATTTTGCCATTCCTCCCCCACAACTTCTCAACAGACAATGATTGTGAGTACAGTGATACTTACTCTTGTGGTGATGCCAAGGGAGCTTGTAAAGGGGTTCCAAGACCATCGAAGGACAAGGTGTCAGACAGAGCCAGAGGCTGGAACTGGGAGTCTCCCACATCCATCTTGGACAGGCCTGAAACAGATTTTAACACAGTTTTATTGTCATTAAATATCATATATATTAACACTAAATTTGGACTCACAATCAGATTCAACATCTTGATTAAATGAATGTATAGTATACAGCACTTATGAAGCACACACAAAATCCTGCTCTTGCTGCCAAAGTTTAACCTTGTTTTAGTAATGTAGCTTCGAGCTGCTCTCTTCTACAGTAAAGCTATATCACCTGTGCGGTCAAATATGTAACAGAATCTAGTCTGACCACACCCCATGGTGACAGCGAGTGTGGTCATTTCTGTAGGAGCACTGAAACTCTCAACCTTTAGAGGTCAGCTCAACAATGCTTTACCACTACAGAAGACTTAGTGTCGAGTTACTACAGACAGGGTTCCCACAGTGGTCATTTTCCAACTGCGGCCTTTAAAAACGTGTGTATTGCTTTTTCTTGCATACCAGTGCTTGAACTGAATGGGTTGATGATTTCTGCCTCTGGAAAGGGGCTGCTGTCTTTCGGGGTCTGGAAGGGGTCTCCTTGGCCCTGGGTCTGTGTCTGGCTTGGAGTCGGGGGGCTGCAGAAGTCAAAGGATGACTGACTCTGGAGGCTGCAGCCGGAGGGTGGGCCGCCATCACTGAGTCCTGGGGGAAAAAACACAAGCAGACATAGAAAATAAGAAGACACAAATAAAAAAAACAACTGCACAAACTTTTACTGTATAGTATTGACACTCAAACTTTTACAGACATAAGACATTCTGCACTGCTGTGGATGTATTCATGTGTGATCTGTTGATGCTGCAATGCCTTCTTATAGCCAGCAGGGTGCGCAAGGACTAACAATGTGTGGGCAAATGAATGAATGAATTAATAGAGAGCTCAGGATCATAGTACTACACCGGAAACTACTACAACTGATGTAATAATAATAATAATAATAGTAGTAGTAATAGAAGAAGAATCATATAGACTCCAATAAATTATTATACAAAATTCAAAGAAAAACACTATTTTGTAATTTTTTTTAATTTTTTGAAAAAACAAAAACATATATTTCTCTTTCAACAAACAGCCATTTGAATTAAATATTGATACAGTACTTAAAAACAACAGTGTCGACAGGTTGTATGTGGGTGGCAGATGTCTACACGACCCGCCCCTCCTGCTAAGTTGCAACTCTACCTCTGTTAGGAGTGCCTGGAGGCTCTCTCTTCACATTTACGTTGCGGGGAGTGCTGGCCTCACCGGGCTGGAGCTGAGTGGGTGACTGCAGTTTGAGCTGAGGGGAAGGGGAGTGGAGCTGGGATGACGGTGAATGCAACTGGGGAAGCGACTGGGGCTGGGACAGAGGGGACTGCAGCTGAGGCAAGGGGGACTGGAGCTGAGCTGGGGGCTGAGGGGCTGGAGAGTGGAGCTGGGGGCCTCCTCCAGGGGTGGATGAATCCTCGCTGCCCTGCTTGGCCCCACTCGGGCCTCTCAGGCCAGGCAGCAGCTGGGTGAGAGGGTCCATGTCAACAGGGCCACCAGACATCTGAGGGCAGGAAATGGAGAGCGGAGGAGAAACAAATGAAAAGGGCGGAAAAAAGGCAGGGGGGAAGAATGAATGGATGGTGTAGTGGCATGAAAGAGTGAAAAATTAAAAAATAATGGGTGGCAGAAAAAGAGGGTGACAGACAATCAGTGACAGAGAGATGGGGAGAGACAAAAGGCCAAAGGCCAGTGAGCTTCAAAGGCTGCAGCTGGTAGCTGAGCCTACAGTGGAGACAAAGTCCAAGAAAATAAACATTCAACATGATTTACAATGGCTGTCAGGCAACTGCCAACGCAGGAGCAAAGCTCAAGAGAGGAAAATTCCAGCACTTAATTGTGAAGTGTCCTTACTAACAAGAAGGACGTACATTTAAATCATTCGCTCATTAGAGTTATGATTTGGGTGTCATGACAGTCTGACTGGGTAGCTGGATTGAGTCCAGTGTAGCCTGTGCCAGTTGCTGGTACTTTTTAGTCAGGTTTACCACAAATACCACTGCTGGATGCATGTTCAAACTGTTTTTTTAAAAAAAAAAAAAAAAAAATCTGAGGGTTTGTAAAGATCCCTCAAAGATCCTGCACATCCTAACTGGTGTTTTCTGCTATTTTTGGTTGATCAGCCCTCTGCTAATCACACATACCGTACTCACTGAGAAGAGGACTAATGTGAGGGTTTACCAGGGGTGAGCAAGGCCTTTAAATGTCTTTTAAATAATTATGACCAGGATATATACTGAGCGGAACATTTTACAGCTGAAAAATAATCTTGACAGAGGTGAAACTGCTTCAAAATGACCTCAAAGATAGTCTTCTGTACAACAATATCGTGACTTATCTGCAGACAAAACAAACCGATGCATATCTGATGAGTCTATGCATTTCCAGTTCTGTAAACTTCCTCAATGCCAACACGAAAACACTCTACCAGGAAAATTCTTTGGAGGTCAAATCTCTGAGCTAGTTGACATTAATACATATCACATCATTAACAATTGTACCGTGGAGTCTCGGCTGTCTCTGCGGCTGTCTCGGCGGTTCTCTCCGACGGGGCTCGATTTCGGGCTGATGCACGCCGAGCTGCTGCAAACTCCCGTAGATTTGGATGCACCTCCTGCTGCAGCTGCAGACCCCGAACACGGCACTCCATCCACGCTGGCTCTCTTCTCCACTTTTACTCTAACCGTCTGCAGGCTGAGAGCAGATGGAGGTGGCAGGTCCCCCAGGTCCTTCAGAGACAAAGTGTGTTTCCGTTAGTGTTTTTTCCGGGCGTCATGACTCAAGAGGACAAATAACGTGGAGTTTACAGGGCAGACTAAAATGCTGATGTGTAATTTATTAGGGATCTACAAATTTGCATTCACATTGATCAAGGCTAACAAAATTTATATATGTATTTACTTCATAGCTCTGTAATTTTAGGGTGAATGGCAATACACAATATATGTATATCTGGGTATAAGCGGGATAAATGTTCAGGAGAAAGTCAGAGCCATATGTTAGAGGTAACAAGCACTTTCATTACAACAGACTGATCTGAAATTAATTGCAAAAGCCGGGGTTTTTTCTTTCCTGTTCAAAAATATACAGCTGAAAAACATGTCAATGAAAAATTACACAGCTAAAATAAAGAGCAGGGCTGTGCTTTAACTTCTTTTGCACATTGCACTGGTGCTGAAGAAGTTAAAAGTTTTGTAGCAAAGGACACAAAATGGTAGTATAAAAGTATCATGCACGTCCATTTTAGTTTGAGAGAATTTTAACTTTGAGTTGAGGGAGTTTAAAACGTAATTTTCTATGATATATAGGCCAACGATGCACCGTACAGCAGGAAAACAAGCGTGTAGGGGCGGGGTTGCGCCGAGAGTGCAAGAGAGGAGAGATGCAAACTGGCTAGGCTTTATGGATGAGACTAGTTATGTCACGTAACATCAAACTACATCGAAACAAACGGTATTTTCTCGTCCAATATCTCATTTCAGATCATTTATAAAATAAGTACACACGAATGGAATGTAAAGAAAATAATAAAATGTAAGGGGCATATTGAATCGTCACCTTTTCGTCTGTGTCCAGGAGAAATCGGAGTAGTTGGTGGTCCTGTGGCTCTCTGGAGCTGGAGCCGGAGCCGGACTTTGGAGGTGCTGCGGTCAGAGCCGGACTGGCAGGCGGCTCCTTCTTGATCTCAATGTCATTTTTGTTTAGTCCTTCCTCGCTGGTGGTGGAGGTGTCGTTGGGACTGGTGTCCTGCAGCAGCCGGTGCAGGATCTTGTGTCGTTCCGTTAGAGTACTGTGTGAGGCAGGGCACTGAGGGGCGGGAGGAGGGTTCGGAGGATGAGGTGATGAGGTGCAGTGGATTCTGTTGTTGTTGGATTCAGCTCCCGTCCCATTGCTATCCAGGAGCTGATTGAGTCTGGGGTTACCCAGCTGGGAGGCAGAAGGAAGGGGGGCTTTACCAGAGTCCTCTCCCCCTCCTTCTCCCTCTTTTGCAGATGGAGGCCGAGTAGAGGAGCCGGTGGGTGTACTGGCTTGTCTCTGAAGGACAGGAGAGGACAGGGAGAAGGACCCCGTTGACCCACCGCTGGCGCCGCTACTACCATCGCCGCCGGACTGCTGCCTGTTGAGGCTGCCTCCACTACTTAGTTCCCCGGCTGGGGAGTGGAGGCCTGGTGTGGAAGGAGAGAAGGGGTTCCCCGGTACCCGAGGGCTTCCCCCTAACCCAGGACTGGCCCGTGGCATCCTGGGCGACATAAAAGAGGTAGGGGCGGCTGTGAGTGGGCTGCTCAAAGGAGAGGGGCTGTTGACCTGCTGGGGACAGGTCCGACTGGGCGTCAGGTAGCCTGTGGGTGTGGCTGGATTATGTCCGTGGGGGGAGGTGTTGGTGTTGTTGGGGTGAAGGCCCGAGGAGGCGAGGCCTGAGCCTTGGGTCCAGTTGCTGCCGGGAGGAAGGGAAGGGGAGCGGGAGGGAGTCTGGGCAAGGCTGCTGAGGGTCGGTGGAAGGCTGGGGTTAGTGTTTTCCTGAGAGCTAGCAGTGTTGTGTTCCCTGGAGAAACGGAGGAACACAAAAGGTGTTAACTCAAGAAAACAAGAGGCTGAACAAAAAGTCCTGGGAAAAAAAAGGATCATACCTGTCAATAGTGTGAATGCCCATAATGAAGGGCTGTACGTCAGGGTTGGGGGGGCAGCAGAACTTGCAGCGGGTCTGAGCGCTGAGCGGGGTGCCATCACTTAACGTGAAATGGTACAACGGGCTGATGGCGGTGCCGTGGGTCATCACTAATGGAGATATCAACACACACAGGGCAAGAGAAAGAGGCAAACACAGGGTTTAGACTTTGCTCATGTCTTGTTTGTTTTCTGATGTATCCAGGCTTTAAGAGCTCTGACCCCCGAAGGCCTAAATGATACTGCTGCATCAAGGAGTTGCAGCAGCTGCGAGTGATTTAAGTGTTGGGATAATACAACACTGATCTGTCCCTTTATCCTTTTAACTGCATGCGCTCATTTTATACAAACATGTCGTTATTCGCTCACAATCTTGTAACGTGGAGTAATAAAAAGAAGGTTAGCACTTGAAACTGCTCATCATGACCTACTGTAGATGATGCAAAGCTACTCCTTCCAGCAACAGACAGAGACAAGAAATGTGTTGGAAAAGAAGGTCGTCAATGCTCTACCATTTTGCTGAACTTTGGTGAACTTTGGTTTAGATTTGCTGGATCCATAATCTCGCACAGCCAGACCTTTGTGCTAGAGAAAGGTCTCCGTGAACCCAGTATAACTCCACACTATGTGAAAATAAATTCTATCTGGATTCCATTTTGCAGAGGGCTCGTTGCATGAGTAAAGTACACGCTCAATCAAAAAATACAGAATGCAAATCTCCTTCAAAACTATCAAAGGCACACTGTAGGGTATGTGCAAAAATTAAAAAGCTTTTACTGTACATGGTAATATGAATTAAAAAGATCAACGCGTTGCGACACACAGATCAATACCAGGGTCACTGTCTGCTGTAGCTTGTGCATGCTTTTTGTTGTTTGTATTTCTTTAAACCAATCACAATCTTCTTGGGCGGCGCTAATCTCAGGATGCAGTAACCACTCGCTTGCAAAACCGCATCTGGAGGGAACTAGTTTTGTTGGAATATTTGCACATTTAGGAGCAGGGGTGGGTAGAATACTGAAAATCTGTACTCAAGTAAAAGTACAATTACTGCCATAAAAAATTACTCAAGTAGAAGTAAAATTACTATTTGAGAAACCTACTCAAGTAAAAGTAAAAAGTAACTGGTTAACAATTTACTCAAGTACAAGTTACTCTCTGTTTGAATATGTTTTAGGGTGTGCGGACCAGTGAAAAATAATGAAAAAACAAACAAACAAAAAACAGCACTTGTTGATAAAATGTTTTTTTTAATGAAGTAGGTACCAATCTTCCACTCTCCACCTCCTTCACTCTACCCCTCTTTTCCTCACCAAACCTCTTCTTTCTCCATTTCCCTATCTGTAATTTGAGTGGATGACCTTGCTTTAAAAACAGAACTGACATCCCAACTTCTTTATCTTTCCTACGTCTTTTTCGCTGTGAACAAAATAAATAAAACCCAATAAAATAAATAAGAAACCATTCAATACGAGGTACTTCAATATGCGTGCAGAGATTCGACGATGAGTTTTTGAAAGCAAGGATCTCCTGTTTTTTTGTCAGGCACAGGACGCACTTCATTGAGTAACTGTTCTTTTTTATGGATTTTGGCACAAAAAATGTGGCGAGATGTGGCCAGGGATGATCGATGGCAGCTCATGCTTGCTCTTCATTTCGACCTGGCTCCGATATGATCTAAGCGATCGGGATCAGGTCAGGAGTGGAGGACTGGTGCTTGCTTGTTCAGTGGGTTCAGAACATGGCGCTTTAGAAGAGTTCGAATAATATTCGAATTTATTATTATTATTATTATTATTTTATCTTTTTTACAAAACACCCCCCCACAAAAAATAAGATGCTTATTATGCTAATCAATATGAACTTGACACTCGGATGAAAACATCCGTTCTGACCTCACTAAAGTGCCAGGTATGACCAACTTCTGCCTCACTATCTGAGCAATGTTTGGATACTTCAGTGGACCTGTAGTTTTCCACCACAAGAGTGGATCCTGGTCGGCTCGTGGTGGCGTCTCAATCTGGTAACGTTTCATCTCTTCTTCAAAAAGGGTAGGCAGGGAGGCAGCAGGTGCAACACTCTCCTTGTATATCCCCCGAATAAGTCACACATCGCGGACAGCGCAGTGGGTGGTGTTGGCGCAGCGGGCTCCTCCGTCGGTGCCTCTCCCTCCTTCTGTGCGTCCCTCTCTGGCCCGGCTTGTGCGCGAGTGATACAACATTATCAATAGTTTTAATGAATTATTAATGATATTCGAATTATCAAATTTAGGTTCGAACTTATAGAAATATATATATATATATATTCAAATACATTTCGAACTTCGATTTTTTTTTTGACAGCCCTAAAGCAGACTAGTTGTAACGGAGGTAAATGGCAAATGTAGTGAAGTAAAAAGTAGACTACTGGCCCAAAAATACACTTGAATAAGAGTAGAAGTACAGTTTTAAAAAAGGAACTTAAAAAGTACTTGTTCCTCAAAAAAACTACTTTTTTACTCACGTGCGTTACTTGTCACGCGTTACTACCTGTGAGTACATCTGACATGATGTACAACATGTAAAAACAGCAAGTTTAGAACACAGGATTTTGATATCAGCTGGAGTTCAGCTGCTGGGTTTTAGACTTCAAGGAAGACAAAGATCAATCTTAAGGTAATTTGATGGTTACAGCGTCTGAAGTGTGAATGGACACTGGGAAACTGTGTTGAGCATTTTTACTCTCTTTCCTAATGTTTTATGGGACAAATCAATCCATCAATCGATTCATTGATAGTGACAGCCCTTGACTAAAGCTCTGTCTATTCCACTTACCACTACATAAATCTGCATACACAACAGAATGACATGCTTCCACAACACATCTCCTGTATGTATAAACAGTGATAAAAATGTAGTATTCAGTCTGATCTATCATAAAGGTACGGGAGTAGTGCAGGAACTCTGGTAATGTTGACAAAGCTTACAGAGAGTGTATCAATGATTTCTGGGAGTGAGGCTGAAAAATCAATTGTGGCTACTCACCCTCATGCAGCAGCTTCTTGGCGTGGGAGGGCTCTTTGCCCTGCGGCTGAAAGAAAGCGTAGATGCACTTCCTGACCAGGTCCTCCCAGCCAGGCCGGCCTGTTGCTCGCAAAGCACTAGTTTCTATGGAGATGATCTTCCCTGGAGGAGAGCAGCACACACACACACACACAAGATCAGTCTACACAGAATTCAACATTTGCAGTAGCCTCCACACCTTCAGGGTTCACACTGTGACCCCCATGAAAATTTGTTTTCCACTTGGAACATTTCCTAAAATGCTCTTAAATCCTTTTTCTTTTCCCCCAGCCCACCTGAACATTCATGCATCAGATTAATATGAAATAATAAAATACACAGTGTTTTAAATGTGATAAAAGTATCCATCCATCTGATACTTTCCTGTAATATATGATCAATTTCTCTGGCTGTACCAATGTGGAGTACAGCTGTCAGAATGCCATCAATTTCGTGACTTTTAGGAATTTTGACTGTTATATTGCAACCGTGTGTGTGTGTGTGTGTGTGTGTGTGTGTGTGTGTTTGTTTTACCAGTGGGGTCCTGTTTGGTGATGAAAGACTCAGTGCTGAAAGGCTGGGTGCGAGGTATCCGACAGGCAATACAGATCAGGCAGCTCTGCAGGTCTGAGGAAAGACAGGACACAAGTGGTGAGATTTGTGTGTGTGTGTGTGTGTTTGTGTGTGTGTGTGGGGTACTGTACGCCAAAGAGTAAAAAAGGTAAGAATAAGATAGATGTGGATGTTGTGTTCAACAAGTGTCAAAACTGCCACAGAAAGATTTTTCTAAAATCGCCCTCATATAGGATGCATTCACACTGGTGCTATTTGGTCCGCTTTAAACGAACCCTGGTCCGCTTCCACGGATAGTTCGGTTCGTTTGGAGTGGTGTGAACGCTCTGTTGCGGAACAAACGAGCGAATCTTGGGCGGCTTGAAAATTGGGGGTCTCGGTTCACTTGCAAGTGAACCCTGGTACAGTTCGCTTACAGTGGGAAATGCAAACAGACTATCCAGTGAACCAAAGAGAGGAAGTGATGTAGAGCGTGCCAGTGCATTTTGGGTAGAAAAAACCCCAAACAAAGCTAACAACGCGAACCGGGAGAAGCAGTTTTTGGTCCTGGCCATTTTGGCATTTGATGACAGCGGATCAGTCTGAAGTACTGCAGGTAAGCTATGGAACAAAAAGGAGGAGCAGATAAAACGAATTGTTGGATGAAGAGCTGTAGGCGACAGGCTGCACACCTACGACTTTTTGGAGATGTAACCAACTCCTTTTCCCTCAACAGGTTTTCCATTAGCACTGGATTTATATTTGGAATATTCCCAAGGAGGCGCTTTTACTTTTGCTTTGACAGCAAATCCCTCTTCACTGCTTTGTCGGTCAACTCGTCAAGTGGTAAGTGAGATCCGACTCCTGTTACCCTCTGCTGCTTTACGCAGCAGTTTATGAATATTGTAACATCCGTCGAACAATTAAGAAGTGATAAAAACAAAACAAACCAATACAAAAAAAACCCAGTGTAAATGTGAAGATGTAACAGCCAATCGAAGCCTGGAAATGCCAAGTCAGCTATCAGTCATTCTGATGCAAACAACAGATAACTGGACTTCAGATTGACAAAAACAAGAAAGACGTAGGATAGTGTTAGTGATAGTGATAGTTCTTATGAAAATGAGTAAAGGCAGGCAGAGCTCAATAGCAAACTAAATCATACAGTTTTATCAAGGCCATTGCACCAACAACCCTGAAAATCATGAAAATGTCCTGCAAGAATCTGGTCACTGTCCAGCTGGTCAGATAGTGGACGCTGTTAATAGCAGAGCACTGGAACCTTGTTATAATCAGCGTGTCCTAACATGTAGTTTATCACGTCAAGAAAAAAATTAGATAAGAAAAACTCTGCAGGAGGAATACGTATCAACCTTTTCTTAAACTGGATGAACTCCTGGCACAAGAATATCTATCTTTTGTGGTTTAAATACACTCTATTTACTCTAGTTTTTTTTTAAATAATAGTAAGAAAAGCCTTTACAGACATAAAGATAAAATAAAGATGAAAAAAGACGTAAGCTGTCCTTGCTTAAATCCTCATTATTAATTGGCTTTATCATCTGTACAATCTATTGACTGTGTGCACTCGTGTGTGTGTGTGTGTGTGTGTGTGTGTGTGTGTGTGTGTGTGTGTGTGTGTGTGTGTGTGTGTGTTTGCACGTACCCTCTCCCTCCTCCTGCATGGTCCGTGGTTGGGACACGGTGAAACACTGCATGATCTCATATTGCTGCCGAGCCTCCGGATTTTCTGAATCCAGCTCGTCCGGTGGCCTCTTCAGCATGCGACAGTTAAAGGTGTGGCTGTTCCTTCGGCCAGGTTCCTGTGGCCATGGCACACCGTTCACTGAACAGAGAGGAAAACAAACACACAGTTCAGTATTGATGAGGACAATTAACTCTTGTTGTTGTTAATAGGACAAAATAAATACAGTACATCCCTTGGGAAAATGTTAAAGGTGCCCTGTGGAGTTTTTCAAGACTAGTAAAGCTATATGTTGTGTTTTTATTAGTAAGTGTGTACAAAAGCATGTGGGTGATGCAATACACATTCCTGCCAATGTGCCAACAAAAGCAGCAGTGTGCCAGCTAAGGAGGGGAAGAAGACTACTGGCAAGAAAACATAAATAGATGTATCAAAATTTAAAAAAAAAAAAAAAAAAAAAAAAGGGTTTATAAATGTTTTTTTAAAGATGCATGGGAAGTTTTTGAGACTTTATTCATTCATTTATTGAGATACCTCGATACTTAAGTAGACAAAACCACAGTCAACAAAAATTTTTCTTTTGTTAAACAACTTATTTTAGTACGGAAGCGCATTACATTCAGTTGACTAATATAAAAAAAATCTGTTTTATTGAGTAATTTTTTCTGTTTTTCGTGGTAATTTCTTTTCTCTGTTTTTCGGAGTAATTTTTTTCTGTTTTTCTGAGTAATTTTTTCTGAGTTAAGAGAGCAATAGAACAACAGACGCTTTCCCTTTTCACCTCAATTATCTGTTTGCACTAGAATCTTTAATCCTGTCTACATCTGGTATTAACACGCGTCTTGTGTGATCCAATCTGATGGATCTGATCCGATGGACATTGCTAAATAACTGAGTGACTACCAAGATGCACTGTAATCCCATTGCTAAAGCCACCTATTGAGGTGGTCCAGGATGCCTTAAAAGATCATGCTTCCTGATGTATCCCCGATAGTGTTGTCACGATACCAAAATCTTTGTTTCAGTACCCATACCAATATGAATTTCGATACTTATCGATACTTTTCCTAAGGAAAAGTCCTTTTGGCTACAAACCTTTAGAACAATAAATAGTAGGGGTGTAACGGTACCAAAAAATCGTGGTTCGAAAGTACCTCGGTACGGATGTCACGGTTTGGTTGCTCAAATGCTTCACCAAGTTGGTGTTGTCTTGTGTTGTCTCCCTTTGTGAGGCAGATTTTCTCTTGTCTTTTTTCACGTGCGCCAGCTGCGAATGTTGATACAGGTGTTGTCATACACACCACTTGTACGATGAGTTGGATGAAATGTTACATGACCATCCATCGTTTTGCCCTATGAAAGGACACATTTTGAATTCTGCTAACAGTCGAATCGCCAGCTCTACCTACACAACTGCACGACAGCATGCTAACAAGCAGCTAGTGAAAGAGAGTTGACATCATAACTTTGCACAGGGCCCTTTGACTCAGGCGCAAAGGACACAGGTCCACAGCTCCACCTTTTAGTACCAGATCTGTGTGCTAGGTACCTCAATAGAAGGGGGACCAAAAATGGGGACATTATGGAACAGTTCTACTGGTACCATCCACAATTTTTCACAGCGGAAATGGAAAAGAGTGTACCGAACTGAACTGTACCGTACCGTACTGCTCGGAGGAAACAGGGCTTTAGTTGCCTGTATTCAGTTACTCCCCAACCCTTCTCACAAACATATCTGCAATTTGTAAGAGGCAATAAGCTGTGAAATATAACGCTGTGTCTAAATAATGCTCCCAATGTCTATTGTTACATGGGTACCTGATTCCCAGTATGACTCTTTGAAACTATCTTTTAGTGCCACAGAGCACAGCCCAACGGAGGTCCTGCCAAATCTCCTCTTGTCTCATTTAGTGCTTTTTTTTCCAAGGCTGCTTGAAGATGCCAATCTTGTTGGGTGAGTAATCACTCCTGGCTCCAAATGAATGCAGCAGAGATGTGCAGATGCTAGACACCATATAATGAATATATATTTCCTCATTTTGTCCAATTGTCACATTAAATTTCTTTTCTTTCTGGGTTGTTAAAGCACCCTAAAAATCACACCCACGTGTACTGTTAGCAGGAATAATCAGTGTGGCTAAAATGTAATTTGTATTTAGTTTCTCTGTGAGAGTGGGTTTTAAAGATCTCCGTTTCCAAGGAGAAAGGAGAGCTGTTGTGGCTGGCACAAAAATGAAAAGCGATGACAGGATCAGAACAGAAAATACGACTGTTCAACCTTGTTGCCTTCTGGACTCTGTTATCTTTTGTCCTGAAACGACCCGCTTCAGGCCCCCTCCATTTTCATTATGCTCTCTTCTCAAGCTAAAAATTTAAAAAACATCATCACACGGGAGAAAGTTGCTGTTTCACTCTTCCATCGCTTGTCAAACTCACCCACACACACTCTCTACTCTGACTTTACTGCTTCCTTGGTCTCCTAGCACATTCTGAAGCTTTGTGAAGAACAAATTTCCATAGTTTGTCACCCTGCCTTTCTTTGTGCCTCTTAAAATGTGCTTCAGCCACAGTATTTTCCATCAATAAACCATGTTAATTATCTGTATTAAGCACTGTATTCTGATTCTGCTGCCAAATCCCATCCCCTTAATGGGTTTCACTGGCATGGAAACTGTCAAATTTGAGGATACTGAAAAGAAACTACTGCAAACTACTCGCATCCTAAACCCAGGATATAAATCGTAAGACAGCAGATGCATGCACACTGAAGAGTCCAAGCTCACTCACCAAGGCTTTTGGGCAGCAGATTGCGAACAAATTCATTGTGGTCTCCCACGTGGAGGATGCTGTAGACGCTTGAGGTCATCAGCTCGCCCTGGGTGTACCCAAGGTAACTCGTCACGTTCTCAGAAACAAAGACGATGCGGCCCTCCCGGTTGACGACGAAGAAAAACCCATCGAGGGCCTGAAGGAGGAGGAGAGGAAAGTCAGATTGTGTCTGCTGAGCTGGAGTAAAAATCCCAAAGTGGTGGTGAGAAAGAAATAAGTGATTGAGTTGTTTACCTCTAGCAGCATGGGCCCCAGTGCCTCTTTCTCCACCAGCCCCTGGCTACTGGAGGAGATGTCGCTCTTCTGCACCTCATCATCGGGAGACAGAAGAGCAGCTTTCTCTGTTGGAAGGAAACAAACACCACAAATCTGAATACACAGACATAGAAACTTCCTGTAGAACTTTTTTTTTGTTGAGATTGCAGACAAGTAATATATTAGTGAAACATGTCGCACAAAAGATCTAATGCGTGCAAACTTCTTCATAGCAGAGTATTTGGTTAAGCCTCCCACAAATCAATCCAGTATGTGTGTGTGTGTGTGTGTTCCCTCACCCTGCTCACGCCGTTTCATCTGCTGGATTTGGTCCACGGTGCTCTTGAGGATGTGGCACTTGTCGGGCTTGACACTGAGACTGGCAATGTCGCCCATGTTGGATGACAGCAGCTCAGCCAGCTCCTCGATGTAGCGGCACTCCAGCTCCCGTCTCCGCTTCTCCACACTGCGGAGAAACACACGTTAAGGTTTCAGATATGTAATCACTCACATGTGGTCCTTTTTTTAAAAAAAGGTTATTGATTCAACATTGTAGGGCTGTAACTGATTTTTTTTCCCAATACTGATAATTTTGCTTTTATTTTCTCAATGAATCCTTTGGGCTTGATTAAAGAATTGTGACCAACATACTGTATGTTCTCAGTGGACCATTTATCAGCTAAAAAAAACTTCTGAGTGTTTCTGCCAACAGTCTATAACAATGCAATGGAGACAGTGTTCTTGAATTACCTCTGACATTTTTTCTTACTTATCGGCCGACCTAAACACTTGTATATCTGCAATAGGCTAAAAAAAGCTGATGCATCAGCCCAGCAGATGTGTTTGTCAAGCTCTACTTGGATGGATAAAACAACAGGTTTGAGGACATTAAGTTGAGCTCTGAGGACTTGCGATTATGACTTAGGCAATTTTTGCTCATAGCTAACATTCTATAGCAGAGATCAACTTTTCTTCCAATCCAACTGAGATAGTCGAATCTGAATACCTGCCAATACCTTTACTAAAAGCACTGTGAGTGACTCTCACTGTTTGTTTAAAGAGCCTATAGGCCATCACTGTGATAGCATCAATGCCAGGCCATAAGGTGGTTAAGTGTTGTTCATGGGCCCTACAGTCGGACTCTCCTCAATCTGTGAACTCATCTGCCGACGATACACCTCACAAGGCAACTGCCAATATTTCGGGAGATCTGGTGTAGCCAGTGGATATCTGGGCTGAGACTTCCTCTTTGGTACAATGGTCATTTTCGGCTAATCTCTGTTAAGAGATATCTGCATATGGCTTCAGATACATTTTTAAAAAAGCTAATGTAAAGCTAAATTGTCTTCAGACATATCCGATGGGTTTGGAGATTGTATTTTGGCCAATGTCATCCACCTCACCACTCTGACTGTTAAACTGCCACGCAAATGTGATTGGCCAGTACCAATCGGACAACAAATGGACTATAAAAGGAAGTCTGAATGCTTCCGCTACCAAAATCTTGTCTTTGACCCAATGCGTTCTGGGCTTGGAGCAGCTCCTTGACCTGTGTGCTAAAGATGCTAGTGTAGCTAATTAGTTTCTTTGCAGATGTCCCAACACATCTGAGGAACATTCTACATACACATTTAAACTGTGAATGGACAGGAATAGACAAGCTATTGTTCATCTGATTTGGGTGTGATAGCACAACGGTCTTCTCAGGTGGTAAACAACACCTTGTCGCATGCCTGCTTCTCAATAGATAGGCGGACAGGTTTGGCAGTGATTTATGTAGATGAAGATTTTACTTGTTTGCATCTTGTGTTGTGTCTCTTGCCCAGGGGACTGGGTTTTGGGGTGTTGTTCTAATTTGGCATATCTCTTAAAGTGTTGACTTTTTGTTTGGTTAATGTTTGTGTTCATATTTGGTTGATATTTTTTTGTTAAGCTGTGGATCAGTAAAGTCAGTCCGATATCTGATGAGTAAATTACGTCAGTATCGGAGCCCAATACAAATATTGCATCAAATTGATCCAACTCTATTTTCTTGATAAAATTAATGATAAATTAATTGGGAAAATATATAATTGCAACCTTGATCTTTACTTGACTTCATCATGCTCCTCTTTCAGCCTTAATATGATGCTGTTTACTTTAAACTAAAATTAATTAAAAGGTTAAACATTTAAACTTCTGATCACAAGACACAGCTTCATAAAAGTGAACAACTGGAACTTGTTTTTTTTTGTTGTTTTTTTCCCCAAACAACAGGTGGTTTAAATTAGCAGTGTCAGAGACGGGAAATGTGTAAGTAACATCACAATGTGCTGTATAAGTGCAGTGGTTTTTCACCCAGCTGCCTGTAATTTGTTCCCGTAATATGTAAACAAGAAGTTGCCAGTCATTGACACAAACATTGAAAAGCAACTTAAATTGGCCTTTACCTCGAGCCTCTTCAGACTCTCCGCTTAGCCTTGTGCTTAACCTTATTCTCCAGTTTCAATAATATACTTTCAAACCGACGAGTTACAGTAAGGTATGTGGTAAACATGAAAAAAGGAATGTGTGTATATGCAAGTGTGTGTGTGTGTGTGTGTGTGTGTGTGTGTGTGTGTATGTGAGAGACAACAGCAAAAGTAGGTCAGTGCATTGGCCAGCCAGAACACACAGGCGTGGTGACCGAGGGAGGGAGGGGTGAGGAGGGGGAGGACGCTGCTGTGTGAATGCGCAGGTCAGTGGCTGCGTGTAGTTGCTGTAGAAATGCTAGTTGGGCTGTTACATCAGCTTACATCAGCTATCTGGCCTTATAGACGCACGCACAGTACACAGAGTACATTCATGCCTTCACCACTGCATGACCTACCTTAAACCTGACCCCAACCTAAGCTACATCTAACTTTAACTCTGAATCATGGTCTTAATAGAATTTTATAGATCCAGAGAATTTTATTTAAGTCAGATCCTTGACTTTAGTAATGTTACTAATACCACACTGTACAGAGTAAGAGTCCTGGACTGCACAAGTAAAAGTATACCAGTATAATCTGATTTCAAATTCAGAAGAGTGAGAAATGCCGTCACAATTTACCAAGTGCCCAAATTGACAGCTTCATGTTTGTTTTGTCCAACCAACAGATGAAACCTCAAAATTACTAACAATAAATTGATAATTTTAAATTAATACAATCATTTAAAAAGGTGAAATAAGGGAAAGGTTGGCATTTTTGCTGAGAAATTATGTCGATTATTATTCTGTTATCAAAACAGCGGGACGATTAATTTTCTGCTTATCAATCCAACTCTTAAAAGAAAAATATCAGCTGAGCAGTACCTCAGATCAATAGATGTGTTTATGTGACAATATCAATAACATGACGATCGCCTCATTGGGGCTAAGCTCGACTTTGCAAAGAATATAAATGATCTTACTGTTAACACACTTAAACAATCACTTAAGGATGATTTTTTTTCCTTTTTGACAGAAGTGACAACATCACATGGTTGTTGAGCCCTGGTGCACAAAATTTACCATATTACATTAAAGTGAGGGAGTGTTCTTCATGAACTGTCGTAAACAGAGCTGCATTTAACATCGGCATAACTACAACAAAACATCTGCTTACAAACTCTCACACAACTCGTGCAGTATATCCAAAGTCTCATTTATCCAGTCTCATGCTCAGTACTTCCCCTTCTCACTAAAATTTTACAATTTAAAACTCCTCAGTCTTATACATGGCTGTGTACCATGCCTGGGCACGTGTGTGTGTGTGTGTGTTTGAACTCTGATCAAGCAGAGGTCATATGAACTCATGTGCTCAGTCACACTCAGGGGCATGCTATTTGTCGTACTGAGTACAGGACTAGATAAATGAGACTTGGATTATACTGCATGAGTTGCATGAACGTTTGTAGATAGATATTTTGATATAATTTTGCTGTTGCTAAACACAGCCCGCGTTTACTTCAGTTCATGAAAAATGACAACCTTTTTTGGATTCTTCGTTCACCATGGAGGAATACGAGGAAAACATTTAAGAGTTTTAATTTATGCACGATCTTTTTGATTGTAATATAATGTCACTAACAGAACAAAAACACACGTTTAGGAATATACCTTTGCCCTGATGTGTCGCATGGTGAGCCCTTCCTCTTGCGTGACTCTGGCGTGGCAGGGTCCAGGGGATTTTCCCCTACTGCACTCATTTTCAGCTTTAACTGACCTGTAGAGGCGGAGCACATGGAAAAACAACGAACCATTATTAACAGAATTTTTGCAGCTCTGTTCATTTCATTAGAAAAAGTAATAATGCAGTTTTCCCTAAAACCTGAAAACACACACCATCCTATCTCATCTGGAAAAGAAAGGGAGCTATGTGAGGCTGCTGGGATTAACACCTCATTGTGCATGTGGATCCTTGACTTCCTCATAAGCAGACCCCAGGCGGTGAGAGAGTGTGTGGAAACACCTCTTCTACCCTTATCCTTAACACAGGAGCACCCCAGGGCTGCGTTTTGAGTCCTCTGCTGTACTGCATATACACACAACGATGTAGCCATTTCAGACTCCAACACCATCATTACATTTGTGACAGGTCCGATCACAGATAACAATGAAATGGCCTACCTGAGAGAGGAAGAAGACCTGACCTACTAGTGTCAGGATAACAACCTACTCTTGAACGTCAGCCACACTGGGGAGATGATAGTGGACCTTAGAAAAAGAATAAGCAGAAGCAGCCAAAGAGCTACGACCCCCTTAATATCAAAAGGCCTTTGGTGGAGAGGGCGGAGAGCTTCAAATACCTTGGTGTCTACATCAATGAGGGCCTGACCTGAGCGCTGCATACTGACTCAGTGGTGACAAAAGCAAGGCAGAGACTGTTACCTGAGGAAATTCCCCTCAAATACTGAGGAATTTGCAGCCTGACGGGGAACATCACTGCCTGGTACAGACACAGCACCGTGCAGGACTGCAAGGCCCTGTAGAGAGTGTTTGTTTATCTTAACACACTATAGGTGCTGCTTTACCCCACACAAAGGATGCTTATACCAGACGGTATGTCGTCTGTTGGTGCCAACCAAGAAGTACAACAAATCTTTTTCATCACCTCAGTAAGAACCATCACAGCGACCACACCGTGAGTATGAAAATACGAGCCCATGTTAGTCTGTCCACATGTTTTAGCAGGGCTAGCGAGGCTGTACTAAAACAAAAGTCAATTGTGTTGTCTTTTAAGGCCATTGCCCATAATGTATAGCATAATGACTGCTCAACTATGTTTGCATTTTGTACTTTTTACTCAGATATGTACCTCTGAGACATGTGCAAGCATTGTTTTATCTTACAGTTGTACTTGTGCCAGTTTTGGTTGTACATAGCAGTGATAGTAGTTACAGCATATAGTTTTATATACATTTTTTTAATACGTTTAAACGCTAGCTAACTGCATTGCTTGTAAATGTACTACCAAGCATGTTTGCACATTAAATATTTCCATTATATTATTTTACTTTTTTGGTTAATGAACTGTATTCTAAAGTTTTACTAAAAACCCTCTGGTTTCTTCAGACTTCAGACATGATCAGGATGCTCATCAAACTGGCATCATTTTAAACTATATACTGTGATAATTATTCATATTGATTAGTATGGAAACAATGATAACGATAAGTTTTTGCCATGTCACCCAGCCCTATAGTAAATCTCAGTACAGTCCTTCTAGCTCTGCAACAAACCTTACTGCTGGTTCTGACTTGACTATATAGCCATTTTTCAGCACTGTAGTTTTTTTGTAATACAGTTGTTGAATTGCTTTATATTGAAAAATATTTTGTCTTTTATGTTTTTGATATTCCTCTTCAGTCGCCCTTAATGGACTCGTGCCTGTTCTTTATCTGCAAAGTCTACAGGCTGCACCTCTCTGGCTGCATCAGGAGGGGTAACCATAGCAACAGGAAACGCTGCAACATTTGATGAAGCACTCAGTGAATAGAGGGACAGTTAACAGGGTTCCTGCATGATCCATTAGGCCAAATATTAAAGTTAAAACCCTTTAAATGGTATCAGAAATTGAATTTAAGACCATCTTATTACAGCAGATACACAAACACAGCAGCAGAAAGCAGCGAAGGACATGAAATTCTCTCATGTTTAGCAAACTGTAGGGACAGACAGGATTTGTTATTTTATTACTAACATGTTGTTGACAAAAATTAGGTTTCTGAAAGATTTGGAGGGATTTTAATGAGCCTGAAAGCCTTTCATTTATTCTTGGGAGCCGCACACATCAATATGGACTCTTCATCTGTAAAACCACATCCATGCTGTAGAATCTAAATATCAGTCGTACACACAAAACGTTTTAAATCCACGGGTAAACCGCAATAAAACAAGCAGCCTTTGTCAGAGTGTTGGGTGCTGCTGCAGGGACACGCTGCTCACAGGACGTTAATCCTTCCTGACTAGCCCTCTTTACATTTCACCTCAGATCACCCCTCTCTCTGCCTCAGCCCTCCTTATGTTGCTCACACGCAGCACTTAACAAAAGGGATCCTTCCGCCACGGTTAGAAGCGAGAGCCCTGCTCCACATTTAAGGAAATACAAATTAGCCTGAGAGTACATACACATAAATAACAGCTGAAACTGTAGCTATGGTAAAGTCAAATCAACTGAGAAAACAGATGTTTTGGGATTGTCAAGACTGTCTGCTGATCTGTTTTTAGACACATCCAGATTGTATCCAGACTGATTTTAGAAAGTCTGGCTATCAAAAAGAAAAATCTGAAATGCCATTTTTGCAAATTGGATCTAAAGCAAATTCAGAGGTGGTTGGAAATGCAATTTTAGTTGGATTTCTACAGGTGCATCCTAGTCCAGATGCTCTGGTTGCTGAAATCAGGTTCCAAAGTGTTTCACGTCATTCGCAGTGCGACACACAATGACGTCAAATGAGTGTTGAGCAGAATCCATGCTGCTACTAGCAGAGCAGTTACCAGTGTTAGGCAGTTAGTTACCCCAAAGGTTACTTTTGTTATTGCATCATCACTGACTGGAAATACAACATTTACCTCAGCTGACTCGTTTTCATTTTCATTGCACTGTGCACACACATCACAAAGCAGCAGGCTAGTTTTGGAAGAAGGAAACACATAACTTTAGCAGCTGGAAATATTCCCATCACTTTGATTTTGTCAGGAGGAAGGATGATAACAACATTATTGCTGCATGTAGTGGTAGTAAAACACTTTCCACTGTGAAAAACATGTCCTCAAACCTCAGGTCTGAAACACCTCGGCTACTATGACCAGACAGCACATCAATGTGAAGCTCCAGGAAATACACCCCACCAAAGGCGTGGACGTTGGCCATGGCGCTACGCTGGCTAAACAACCAAAACTGGATTTTAACCATGGACAACTGCAGCTACAAAGGACTAATGAAGCCTGTGGATGGCTATGTGGTGGATGAAATGTTGCCCTATGAGTGACTCTCCATCTTTGAGGCAGAGCCTTGGGAAAAATACCGGTCACAGGCAACTGAAAACCTTCAAATAAACAAACAAACAAAAAAAATGCTATCTAGCCTTAGCTACACTTAGCGGCAATTACCCTGACATTCATACAGAGGCACACATCTGAATTTTGGGGAGATACACAACTACTAATTTTATGGGGTGTAACGGAAAAGTAATAGTATAGTATAATAACAGTATAACGAATTACTGTTGGCAGGGAGTAATATGTAAAGTAATATCATTACTTTTGAAAAGAGTAATGAGTAATATATTATATTTTTAGAGTAAGGAGCCCAACAGTGGTGGTTACTGATGCCTACAATTGTTACCAATGCAACCTATGCAGAGAGGTTGGTAATGTCTGGACACACAAATCGATCTGATCACTTGCAATTACAGTGCTGATCATCTGTTTTTAAAATCTGATTTGAGAGACATTTTGCAGTCTGAACGCAGCCTTAGTAAACTGCAGCCTGGACGATGAAAAGAAGGTAATAATCTTGACGGTTGTTTTGCTGGTTTATGCAAAGGCAATAACACAATATTTCTATCTTACTCGTTATGACTTGTCCATGAAATACCTACATCTCTGATACCAAAATGTTTCTTTTGATGCCTTACTTTGCTGAGAATAAACATGTTTACTTTCTCATTAAAGGGATTAATTGTTTAGCTGACAATAACTTGACAGAGTTGACAGATTTAAATGTCTTGTTTTGTCAGATCAACAGCCAACAACACAGAGATATCCAGTTACTTATCACAGCGAATGGAACAGAGAATTATAGCCATTTTTACTTAAAAAACATTACTTAAACGATTTAATTTCCTGTCCTTCAACTAATCTTTCTGGCTGTAATGTGAAGTGACAGCAGCTGTAAACAGAGGAGAGGGGCTACATCTTTCCAGTTCGACCTTGCCGTCATAATACTTCTCACTTATGATGATGACGACTCCAAATTATGCCTGTGCATTTCTGGCAATGAGTCAACACAGGTACAGTTTATTGATGGAAGAGAGCAAAAGATGCGCAGTAATTCTATTTCATGATGTACCAGGCGACACCAACTGCTGCACTCTGACCCTACATCTTATTTATGAAGCCAAACACACGCTCTAGCTGTGCATTCATGCTATGAAAACATGCCTAACAATACATTTTCCTACAAGCATTGAAAAACCTGGATGAATTGTGCAGGGTCAATAAGCTTGTCAGCCGTGAACAACAAGCCATCAACAACAGCCATGGTCATATTTCCTGCTTCCTCGCCATTATGATTATGTTGCAGTTCCTCCCACCTGTTAAGTGTTAATGATCTAGCAGGGCTCCAGACTGCACCTAATTGGTCGCATTTTGCGCTCTTTTTGGAGGCCGTGCGACATAGTTTTTTAACTAGGAGCACCAGCACGACTTACAAATCCACCCCTCTCCCCCTTTTTCTTTCTTTCCATAGCAACGTGCAGCAGTTTTAGTACCTACGTGTGTACTGTACGCGGGGTTAGACAGAGCGGGGTCACAGAGCCAGTGTCGAGTAGAAAGTGCTGTGTCGTTTGACCATAAAGTGACGTTATGAAACGAACTATAGATTCATTTTTTCACAAGAAAAAATTATCCAGAAACTCCTGTCGGTCCTGTGCCAGTTTCCCAAACTTTATTTATTTTATATATTTTATCTACAAGTGCACGTCACACACTGAGCGAGCTGACTGTTAATGACGCTGTTGGCAAAGCAGTAATGATTGTGCTAAGTGGCTAATGGGCATGTAGCTACTGACATGTTTCAGATGATACGTCATGTTTGTAGTCGACCAATGAAGATGAGTTTACATATCACCTTGGGTTCATCCTTCACCTTCTCAAAATGATCCCACACTTTGGATTTCCTGCCCGACATGTTATTAATTAGCCTGTGAAATAACTGCAGGTACCAGCCCTGGAAATTAACATGACTCCTGTCTGACTGCTGGGCGCTGAATGGCCTCGCCCTGTGTCTGTCCTTTCAAATTAAATTCCAACATGGTCCAGTCATATAGGTTTTGATTTGTTTTGACAAGGCGCAGCTCCTAATAGAGTTTCACATGTTTTTTTTTTATTTTCACCTGCGACTAAATGACCAATGAAATCTCGCCAACTAACAATCTTTCTGGTCGACTTACATTTGGTCGACTAATAGAGGGTAACTCTACTCTCCAGCTCCCTAAACTTGTTTTTTGAGTTTAAGTCATTTGCCAAAAAAATAAATAAAAGGTAATAATCAAAGTTAAATATCAATTTGACTGATGGCATTTTCACAATTCTATTGATATCTCAATAATATTGTTATTGTGAATAATTTTGGACACAATAACCATGTAGTGAAAATCTAGTATCATGAGAGCCGTGATGACAACATATGGAAAAACTATTTACAACTTCAGTAATTCTATTTTTTATTTTATTTTTTATTCATTCCCACAATACTTTGCCTCGCTTTAACTCGTCTTCTTCCAGCTGGCTACCTGAGCCTGGTGCTGCATGCACACTGAAATCATCAGTCCAAAGAAAATAACTTTCCCTTAATCAAAAACGTAGTCTCGTCGAAGCCCATGACATAAAGAAACTACCAAAAATGAGCCAACGAGATGCAACAGTATAACTTGGTGCTCCTCAGGCTACCTTGTGTAGTTTACTCCAACAGTCAAGGCTGCTAGTGATGAGGACAGATAATGAATGCACAGGGGGAACGCACCTGTGGTCAAAGCCGCCCTCGTCATGTGGATTGATGTTTGTAGCATAGCTGTCCGTCACCTGACAGCATTTTTTTAATTTATGAAGAACTTAAGTCTTGCATCCTGCTGTGGATCGTGTCACAAAACGTTTTCTAGTAAAACTATTGATTAAAACTGATTGTGTTTACAGTGATACAACAGTTTGGCCGCCCTTTCACTCCTTTTACTTTATTCCCTTTACACTTACAGTTGTCACTTAAAGTGTCTTGGATTGGATCAGGCAGCTCTCTGATCTCTGCAACGCATCCAAGAAGCTTGTTTAGCGTTCTAGCCAGATGATGAAAAGGTGTAAATGCATCTGTCTCTCCAAGGCGTATTTATCAGTCTTGACTCCCACCATAGTGTGACTACATCAGTAAGCAGTCTGTGGAAATATCTACTCATTGTCTGGTTTTCTGAATACATCCATGATCCATGTCCTCTGTCCTTGAGACAACGGCAGCTAAAGTTAACACCTAAATGAAACTAAAATGAGCCATTTTTCTCTCGTTAAAGCAAAAAGGAAAAACAGCTACAGTGATTTCTACACATGCAATAAAACTGAAAAGTGCAGACCGGGTCTTGGTTCAATTTTATAACTTCAGGGTTATATTTGGCAGCTTAGTTTTCTTGCAACTGCAGTCTAATACTCTGATGATGCTTCTCAACTATTTTCTCTCCAAACTGACTTTCAGATATATATTATTGATTTTCACTCATGCCACTGCTCCGTAAGCTTTCAATCAATCAATAACTTTTGTTGGTAGTTGTGCTTCCTGGTCCTTTAAACACCACAATACTCAGAAAAGCAGAAAAGATTATGTAATTACCACAGCTTTCACTGCATTATTTACTGTCGTCAAGACTGTTTACACTGCTGACTGCGTCATATCTCAGTCATTATCTCGGCGCAGCCTCCAAGAAGTGCAGTGTCAATAAAAGCTACAGTGAAGGTGAGTTATGCTGAAAAATCTTCGCAAAGGGTCTGTTTCTCAAACATTTACTTAGTTTTTAAGATACGCTGTTTCACCATATACTGCTAATCTACTCCACACAAAGGGTTATTGTCATGAGTCGAAGGTGTTGAAGTGTCGAATGACTGGCTGAATCACTGACCTCACTTTGCTTTTCTCTTGACTGGGATAAAGAGTGGCTTAACACAAAAACAAGACGTGAACCACCAGGGTTAAAAGGTAATGTGTTTATGCCTCCAGCTACATTCATTCAGTCATGGCAGTTTGTGAATAATTCGGCGTACTGTATTTGTTACCATCTGCCTGCAGGATCTCAAACAACACTGTCACTGCGAGGGGCCCTGCTGTTTTCTCTTCTGCTCCGTTCGTTTGCTGTGGTAAGCTAATGTTCACAACGTTTGTGCTGCATGTGAAATAAACTTAAATGCAAAACACAGATGTTACTTTAATGTGAAGGCAGTAGTCGGCCTTTGCTGCGAAACCTTGGTGATATGTGCCGAGAAAATAGAACAAACAAAAAACCTGGCGCATGAGTTATGTAGTTCAGTTACATTTTGGCTCATGAGACCAAAGAAAAATATGGAGGTAAGGTGGTTAGAAGAAGAGGCACAAACTTTTTAAAGCATGGGCAAATTATATAACATAAAGAAACGACGCAATAGCAGCATTGGCCCTTGATCTCTACTACGGTGATCACAAGGGATGGGCAATCGAGACCGGATTAATGTATACCTTCGAAAATGATGTCAAACTCTATGCTGTTGGAAACTGACAACAAGGACAAGTCATTGTGGAGAGGAAGAAAACATTTCAAAGTGTGACATCATTTCACAAAGCAAGATGACAACAGACTACGCAAAATGGGCTTAAATTCCTGAATGCCATGTATTTGGCACTCTACACCCCAGTGCCACAGCTTCCAAACTGAGCAGCCTGTCCATTACCGAGAATAAATATTCTCTGTCATAATGACACTAGCGCCACGCAGGCAAATTTCACAGATTTTCAATGTGACTATGAAAACTGAAATTAAAATGAAAGCTGCAAAAACGTGATCTCATTTCATCAGATTTAGATGATGACAGATAAACTGTTGCTACAGCTGGCTTGTCTCGACCATCAGCTCCACCTTTCACGCTTGCTACAAAGGACGAGATATGAGCATCACTGAGTTCAGACTCTGGGTTTAAAAAAAAAACAACAAAAAACAAACAATTGTGTTTATGTTGAAAACCTTTGTGAGACACTTTTCCCACACAGAAAGTTAATCAGGAATAAAAAAGGAATCGATAAAAAATGTGACCTATGAGCAGAATCAAGAGCACCGGTATCAATAAAGTATTATCAATTTCCATCCCTTGTAACCACACATGGGGAAAACAGAATTACAATCTATGTGTGGCGGTAGCTGATGGTAGTGGGGGGGGGGTCGCAGGGTGGACAACTGATCAGCCGATCAAATCCCAACTGATCAGATCAATGGATGAAAGAGGTTTGTTAACTTTAACTGTGCCTGGAGTTCTGCTGCTCCGCCTGTGCATAGAGTACACTCTGTTCTCCGAGAGTGCAATGACTAACCAAACATTATATATATACACCAACAGTGCTACTAGTGAACGGTCCAGCTCCAAAAACAGGAAATCAAAGTGGTGGCAGATGTTTTAACCCACCATAGACTGTACTAAAAGGACAATGTGTCTCCACTTACCCCCGGTGTACAAAAATGAAGCGAAAATATCCAGGATACGCTCACTGCCATCTTGCACGAGTGTCGAGTCCCTGCCCATACACCCGTGTGACAAATTGCGAGCAATGCCACAGAAAGCGAGCACACTGGTTGGCGCACACATAGCTGTCAACCATGACCTCAATCCCCCTTTTTTAAAATCAAATTACCAGTTATAACCAATATTATAATGAAAACAAACACTTGGACATACGCCATTACAACAGCTACTATTACTACGTCAACAAAGGCAGCCAAACTATTGAGTCACATTTATTATAATAGCTCCTTTATAGTTAAGGAGCCTCATCAGTGGTGCAAATTCGATTCTACTCACTAATACATGTCCTGTGATGAAAATGTCAGTCTATGATATTTAAATGTTCAAATCAGCCACTTTCACTTTTACCCAATTAGGAACTTTCTACAGCAACACCCGCATAACTTTCTTTTTTTCCACTATGCTGAGATATATAACATGAGCAGCATTCATCTATGCATACAGCCAGGTAGTGCAGGCAGTTACACATAAAGCTTAACAATCATCTCTGCCGCTAAACTGATGCCCTTAATTGATCCTACTGAATGACTGCTAAAAGGTGTAGCCCACAGCAGTAGTTAACAGACAGATGACAGCATTTGCAGCATACACTTATTACAGCGTCCCATCAATGTAACATGTGACTAATTGGAACTGTTACAGCTGCAGTGTGAGCATGCACTCAGCCACACTTTCACACATACCAGCTAAAGCAAAAATCATGTGCAGAAGAAAAACAAGTCTAATCCACCTGTAGGCCAGGTCAGCCTCCTGCACCTTCTGACCTCACCCCCCCCTCTCTATGTGACGTACGGTGGGGGAATCGAGCCTTCAGTCGCCAAAGAGGAAGAAGAAAAAGCAGCAGCGGCAGCGACAGCGCAGCAGAGTAAGACCACTGAGAAATACAGCCCAGTGCCTCCACAGGCTCTCCATAACAACCGCCTGCCGTCTCTGTGTCTTTATGTTTGTCTTCTTTTTCTCAGAGCCTTCTCCTCCTTCGGTTTCTCATTCCACGAGCTGCACTGATTGCACGCACACATGTATACACACACACACACACACACACACACACACACACTAAACAGTGGCAATGTATGGCTTGCAGCGGGGGAGTGAGGAAGAGACCACCAGATACAGAGTAGGGAGTGAAGGATGTGGATTACCAGGAGAGGCAGGAAAGAGTAAATGGGGGAAAAAAAGATCCTTATTAGTCAACCTAGTGTACATACAAGCTTTCACTACTTTCCATTTTCCTTATTTAGGCTTCCATAAGAACCATAGCATTTTGGACATGCTGGTATGAAATGTCATAGGTTTCCAAGATGATCTGTACAGCTCCACTTCTCAGAGTTCATATATTGGTCTTGACGTACACTAAAACTGTTCAACTAACTTGGTAAAATGCTCCTTGACTTCTCCAGAGATTGTCAATTTTTATCACTTTTTCCATCTTCAAAATGGCTCACAAATTTTCTTATTTTTCCAGAATTAGTTCATAGGGAAGCAACGATTATCGTCTCAAAAAATATTACGGTAAACGGTATTACACAATCATTACTATTATCAGTTGCAGTGCCCCTTAAGGGTATGAAAACAGAATCTTTCTTTTTATTTAAGTTTATCAGTCATTTAATTACAAACATGGGTTTCTGATTTTTATTTTTTTTTTATATTTTTTTAATATATATATTTTTTTACTCTGTAAATCTTTTAATCTGGAGAGCACTTTATGCTTAAGCTTTAAAGTGGTACATAAATAAAGTTAAAATTAGTATTATTTTTTTCTAGTACTAGAGATAAGCAAATGTACATGGTATGATACCTGTTAGATATTATACTATTATATACTTTAAAACATCTATGCTGCTGCAACCCGAGTAGTTAATACAGTAGATTACTACAGCATCAATACAAAAAATAGGAAAAATTATAAAAAATATATCAAAAAGGAATTTATTCCAGATGTGTTTTTGGACTCATTGTCACCTGACAGCTTGTTTCTTTCTGTTTGTAAAGATAATATTTGTAAAGAACTTCTTAGTTGTATGCATTTATTGTAATGTGTTACATAATGCTTCCTAGCACAAATATTGATTAAGATTGATTACATTCACAGTGATGCAACACTTCAGCTTTCTTTCACCCCATTTAATATTCTAAATTGATATTTAATGCTGTTGTTGTATATATAATGAGAGTAGCTTGTTAATTTTTACAACAGTAACATTATTTCCTAAATGAGCTCAACACACTGCTTGTGCACACACAGCGTGACCACCCCCTCTCTGCTGCTCCGAGTTGGTACAGCCCATGAGAAGCTGCTCAGTCACTGTTGCTAAGGCCCACCCTCTTGAATATAGGACATGACCAAGAGAATGTATACAGCTTCAGTCAAGTGCACCCACTGAACTCCTGGATTGTATTCATATATGTGTTGTGTGAAACTGTTTTAAGTGTGCAGCTTCACCACAGCCCAGATAGCAGGTTTAATTGAGCAGCAGTCGAGTCCTGCTGAGGAGATTTCTTCCGTTGTGGGAATCTGTCTGCATGTGGCTTCCACATGAGCCAGTTTCCTCATGATTCCAGTGTTTCCCCTATGCACCTAGGTGCGGTGTTACATGAGGAGAGGACTCAGTCTCGTGCCTTTAGTAATTAACGTCACAGTATTTTGCGCTACAGACGCTCTATATCCAGGTCAACTCACACACTTGCGAGTAAAGCACATAAACAGAGATGAGAAGAGAAGAGGAGCTCCCTCTTATCTCTTTAGAAACTATTGTTATATTTTTCTGCACTATGGACATTTCCTCTTAGCTGTCCACAAATGTACTGTATGTACTTGGGCTTCAAGAGCCCTTCTAGTGCCGGCAGACGCAGAAACCTCCTGGCAGGGCGCACTTTGTGAGAGCACAAAAACCAAAATAAACAGAAATTCCCTTCACCCCCGCTGCTACAACTCCACCCTGGGGAAACACTGTAATAAATATTACTCAACTGTTGATAAACTACGACAGGCAGGTGCTGACACGAAATGTCTCTCCAAAAATCCAAAAGTCAGAAATGAGCATAACTGTTTAAACATTTAGTTTATGAAATATTGTCTGTGATGGTTCTCAAAGTTATAGCATTCAAAATCTGACATTAGTTGGGTTTCTATATGAATGTAACACAATCTTTAACCAAATTATCAGAAAATCTGCAAAAGAAAATTCAGATTTTTGAGCCTTTCCATACTGCTGCTATGGCACAAATTGCCAGTCCATTAAAACCTGAAATGAAGGAAAACAATGGATGTATCCGCTTATCCTGTTGGGGGTCACTGGAGGGCTGGAGCATATCTAGGCTGACATTGGGTGATAGGCGGGGTACACCTTGGACAGGTCACCAGACTGTCACAGGGCTGACACATAGAGACAGACAACTATTCACACTCACATTCACACCTACGGACAATTTAGAGTCACCAATTAACCTGCATGTCTTTGGACTGTGGGAGGAAGCCAGAGTACCCAGAGAAAACCCACACTGACATGGGGAGAGCATGCAAACTCCACACAAGGTGGGGAAGAACCCTCTTGCTGTGAGGCGACAATGCTAACCACTGCCCCACCGTGCCGCTGGAAGGGCATGTATTGAACCAACTTTCCTGACCTTAAACAGGACAAAGTAATCTGATTTGCTTAATTTTGGAGATTGCTGCAATATTACTTCCCAGAACAAAAAAAAGTAGCTTTTCTTCATGTATAATTGATCTCAATCAAATTCCAATTGCATTTAACAAGAGTTTTTTTCTGAGAGACGAGCGGGTTTTGGCTGTGTTACAATAGTGAACAGAATTTACAACTTAAGTTAAAATGCAGATAAATTATTTAACTGCCTTCACATTGTTTCTTGGAGAAATCAGGACAGTACAGATGGGGTTACATTTTCCACTTACATTTTGCCAGAAGAAAAAAAAGAAACAAAACACCCACAGTACCAGAAACTACAGGTGCAACCATGTGCTTACTGTTTCTTTTTTACCCAGGAGCCACATCAAAGACAACTTTCCATTACCTTATGATGGACAATCTGTTTGAGCCAACATGCAGAGTTTCACTGTTCTGCCACAGACACAATGCTGCTACAACAAAATCCCACAATGCTGCATACATATTTGGCAGAAAGGTGTTCCCAAGTTCTGCTCAGCTACAATACCAAACAAACAATAACGAGCAAAACAATCCAATTATAAAACCAGTTAGACCGCATACAATAACCACAAAATCCACCACAGAGCATTTTGAAAGCACTTCTTATGCGTGGAATCTCACATCTCTCACTTAATTCATCTGACCCTCTGGTGTACTGACAGCGAAACACTCACATCCCCAGCGTTTCCAACTGCTGTCAATCACTTTAATTGTTCTCCATCTGCCTCACCTCAACATGTCTATGTTATTCTCGTGTATTAATGCAGTCTGAGCAGACCGATTTGAGAAGTCTGCAAACAACAACAACGACAAAGAGGAAAGCAAACAGATCAGGCCTGAAACCAACACTTTTCATTATAAATTAATCTGATATTTCCCTGATTAATCCATTAGTGGAACATTCCCACACAATTATAGCAACAGTCGTTATTAAATCACTAAATAATCTGCTGATTACCTCATTGATGAGTTGATTATTTGCTCTGTAAAACGTACAAAACAATGAAAAATGCCCACCTCAACTCCCAATAGCCTGATGCTGTGGTCACACTACTAGCAACAAGTCGCATTGTCGATGGAAGCTGGTGACATAAAGATTCTAACTTGCGCCCGACACTTGTTGCTCAAATGGGTGTGATGCACTACAAATCAAAGTTGAGTTGAATTCAACTTTTTTCATCGCTCCAATGATGCGGTGAAGTGTCAGCTAATCAGATGTTTTTGTTTCTAGCTGTGGTGCTGTGTTATTTAGCTTAGCTAGCAGATGCTATGCTAGCTTTCTGAGCATTGTGGTGCACATGGGCATGCAATGGGGTGATGACATGTGATGTTAAAATGGGGCTCAGACACTGATGAAAAGCAAAGATATATTTTTGACCAGATACAAACTTTGGATGACACTCAGTACGTTTACATGCAAGCAGTAGTCGAGCTAAGCTCATAGCTCAGCTAATCAGTCAAGTCAGACTTCCCGTCTTGACTGAGTATACATGCAGAAGAGAAAAATCAAATTTCTAACCAAGTACATCTGACTCTGCCTCGATAGGTGGCGCTGTGTCCGTTTTAATATAGTGCGTATTGAACTAGTTCCAGCTGAACTGAAGAGGAAGCTAACGACGAATGATGATGGTAGAGATGGATGTTGCTGTTTCCGACCATCTATAAACTTCAAATATTTAGCTCCTTTAGCTGTTGGAGCATGAATGTAGTTTCCTAGTCTGTCCAGAAGTGCTACTTCTGCTTCTCGGTCGCCATGGTGTTTGTTTGTTTTTCCAGGAGTTACCGCACTGCGGCTACGTCATCTTCTTCTTGTTCTGGGTGAAAGCCCACGACAGAAAAAGTGGTGCATGTGCAGAACACCGAGCCGATTCCAGTCGGACTAAGTGGATACAAGTAGCAATAGTTCGATTTTCAATTGAATTATCTAGGTGTGTTAGTCGAGCTACGGATAGTCCAATTTCAGTCGGACTAAGCTGTTTATATGCATTTAAAGTCCGGTTTCAGTCGGACTAAGCCAATAATTCGATTTTCTCAAGCTGCATGTAAACATACTAACTGAGTCGAGGTACTTTGAGGCAAGTAGCAGACACACACCATGCCACGACAACATAACTACGTCAAGGAGCAATTGAGCAACTCCTTAATAATGTAGCTGGCCACACTACTGCTGCATCACTAGTGGTGTTTACACAACATTAACGCTGTCAAATTGCTTTTGCAGTCTAACAATCTAAATCCCATAGATTTAATTTTATAAAATGTAAGGGAAGAAAAAGCAGCAAGTTTTCATGTTTAAGAGGCTGGAAGGTGCAAACATTTGAGATTAAGCATGTATCAAAATAATTCCCTGAGTCCAAGATGTCACCATCAAATGTCTTACCCTGTATATAACCTGTAAAATAAACAAACAAAAACAGGTACTATTCACATTCGCTGTAACATTTACATTTTTTGGCAATTAAAATCATCAATCAATTATCTCAGTTAATCACGATTGATTTTGTTGACTGTTGCTCTAAAAAGAATTTCCAAAAATTGATTTGCATACTGTAACATTCACAGGAACCAACAGCAGCGTTGAAAATGAAAAAAAAACAAAACACACTACAGAATATGGTTAAAAATGGTCAAAAATGGTCAGCAGTAATGCAAGTATATTTTGTAAACAATGACAATTAACACAGGTGTCCCTGCTTCTCAACCGAGAACCTTGTTAGGGTTCCAGTCCATTGTTTCCTGCCATCTGTGTACACCCAGATCCAGGATGTTTACCGAGAGTAAGAAATAACCTTGGACTGCACACAGCTCCCCACACACTGAGCCAAACTCCACAGTGTATAGATACATAGCGCAAGTAGTGGTGAGCTGCAGCCAATGGACTGCTGCCACTGTTCTCGTGTGTGTGTAACAACGGGAGCAGAAACGTGAGCTGTAGTGTGAGATACAAGGACAATGTTCCTTAGAAATGATGCAATACGTATATGCTGAAAATATAACTACATATATTTGTCCACAGAAGCAGAGCTGTCCCTCGTCTGTCTTTTAGGGCAAAAAAAAAAAATCACTTCTAAATCCTAAAAAATAGACAAAACACATCTATAAATATATCAGTAAAACTCTGAATATCTTTTTAAATAACAAGTGTATGAAGTCACCCATTTAAATCTGCATATCTGCCTCTCAGTGCCTCTGTGTGTGTGTGTGTGTGTGTGTGTCATAGCTCCCCTAATTTTTCACAGAGCATTTTCAATCTCAAACACGTTCGCTGCCAGACTGATAATTCCACATGAATATTCATCATTTATTGAACTCCACTGGTCTCTGTGTAATTTCAAGTGTGAGCGTGGGGGTGTGTGTGTGTCCTCATTTCAACTCGTGAAACACCACGGGAGGCCGAGTCAGACATGCTGGGATGTTCAGAGCCACGCAGCCGGTTTGGGGCCACAAGTCTCAGGGAAATAATGCATAAAGGCCAGCGAGAAAGAGAGAGGCGTTATCTTTCTCCTTTTTTCCTTTCTTGTAACAATCAACTTAGCCTGAACCAACTGCTCCTCTGTGAAATTAAACTGACAGACAGATTCTCTGATAAGACAGCTTCAATTCAGCCAATTATGCATTTTGTTTAGTGTCTTACTTGTAGTTATTTCCACCCAGAGCCTTTTTCATGGTGTTTATATCATGACAATTGACAGTGTTCTAGGTTTTTCGCAACTTTTACTGCAGATCTTGACACAGCTTCAGTTTGCTCTGCTACACACATACAGTAAAGGGCCAAAATAATTGCCAACAGTAAAACACAAAAAAGTCAATATAGCTCAAACTGCATTTACACCCTGTAAATAAATAAAAAATAAACAGCACTTCTGGCATGTTGTGGCACTGCTCACACTTGTTTACTTGCTACTTGTCTGTTTTGAATTGATTCCTCTTAATACTTCTTGCAAGCTGCATTTTGGATAAGGCATTATGGAAATATTTGCAAAGACTGAGGGCAAGTAAAACAATTTCAAATCAAGTTTATAAGAAAAAAAGAGTGCAGAGGTCTGGACACTTTCTACCACTGTATTGAGGGTAGATATTATAATCTCGACAGCATATTGATATTGACATTGAAGCAAATTGATGGACTAGCTGTTAGAAACTGCTGCTCAAACAATTGAGCAATTAACAGAAATTTAACCTAATCGTTCAAAATACACTCATTTGTCATGAAAAATACCAAATATTCTCTGGTTCAAGCATCTCAAATGTGAGGATTTGCTTTAGCTTCTCTCTTTTATTTCAATGTAAACTGATTTTTTGGGGGGTTGGGATTGTTGTTTTTTGTGCACACTACATTCACGGCTCGTTTTCAGCTCAACACAGCAAAATAAGCAGCTCCTGTGTCTTGTTTTACTTCTCTGAATATTAAATATTGACCTCTGCTCACCTCTACCACTGCAATCCTACAAACATGGCCTCAAGCCTTAGTTAGAAACACACTAAAATAATACATAAATCATGTATTTTCAGTCCAAAAAAAAGTACATAATGCAAATAACTTGGGCATATTCAGTGAGATACTTATGATATGAAGACAAGTACGCAAAATACATGTAGGCTGTGAGCTGCAACACTGTATTCACCTGTGGCTTATAGTGAGACATATTGCAGGCATACTTTACTTACTTGATCTAGGGCTCCAGTGGGTGAGTCATGTGTTGGCTGTGGTCGGCCTTGTCCAGGGCTCAGAGCAAAGATAAAGGGAGGCAGGGGCGACTGGGAGGGGGGCGGGCGGTGAGATCAGTGGTGGCCAAACAGTTTGGAGTCAAAGTGATGGAGCAGTAGTGGTGGCTGGGTTATGGCTCCACGGCCGCTCTGTCACATGGCACCATCCCAGGTGCGGGGAGAAGCCTGTTGGCCTCTGACTGAGAGATGAGAGAGAGATAAGAAACAGAACAATGTTGGTATGTGATGCAGTAGATGTCTTATCTGACACGATGCGTTTACGGACAAGAGTTGATTTGTCACGTAGGTTATAAACAAGCATAGAACCAGAAAAACACCTAATGATGTTGCAGATTTAGTGATGCTGTATTGCCAGTAGTCAGTGAAAACTGTTCCCATTTACCAGATTTACAACTATGGAAAAAATTGATTAGCAAAAGCAGCGCCGTGACACGTGAGGCCCCCCTGCAGCCAACCCTGAGCGGGCCTCTTTCCTGCAGCACAAAGCAGGCGAATTTCAAAATCCTTCCTAGTGAGGATACCTATCATTTCAAAACCAAAACCAAAACTGAACAGACCACATCACAACACTGGACACAGTTTATCAAGTTAAATGCACTGAGTCAATATGAAACTGTTGGAGCTCTATAAAGGGTCACAAAGGTGCTGATCCTGTGATGGCTACGATTGCTGGATCCGTTCAGGACCTGTACTCTAAAACTGATGTCTTGTCATTACTTATCAGCCCCTTTTACACTGCCTCACCAAGGAGGGGATTTCATGCTGTACAATCACGGAACTCACAGAACTGTCTCGCCTTTAAGCAGGCATCAGAGGGAGTAGCAGCGCATAAATAAGGTTAGTATGAATGGAACAGCCAGCAGGATGGGATCATGAACCACAGGCGCAATGTTTTGACATGTTGTGTGTGCGACCCACCGCAGGAGATGTAAAAAGTAGCTGTTAGCAGTTAGCAGCTAACTCAAAGATGTAAAACAGTAGCTGAAAAACTCTGCAAATTGGGAGAACAATGAAGTCCAGGAAGTCCTTGCCCTCTGAGCAGAGGTTAAGATCAGCCGCCATATTACACATATGGTAAATGTTATTGCCAAGATAATGCCATTTGTATTTTTTTAGAAATATGCCAACACGTCTTTTATATGTCACACTAGAGTTCAATGCTGTTGAGTTACATGTCACGCCAGTCACGCCTCTTTCGCTTTTGCAATGCCTGCATGCTACCTAAAATCACACACTGGAACGGCATAATGCCACTGTTGTTTGGTTCTGTGTAAAAATGCAAAGGCGGCATAAAGAAGGGACTTAGTGGCCCTATAGCGCAATCTCTATGGAAAAGGGGCTACTGTCTAATAGCACACGACTTAATTCTCAAACTTGTAGTTAAAAGCCCACCTGCTCACTCGACTCGGCCTCTTACACAACTGTACTGAGAAAAAGGCTTTTCCTCCAATGCCAAAACACTTTGAATCAGTTTCTCAAACAGAACTCCAAAGATTACATCAACTGTGAATACATGTTCATCTTAGCAATAGGACTGTGGTAGCCTGTCTGTTTCTTACAGGCAGGTGAGTTTACCTGTGCACACCTTCTGGTGTGTCACTGAGTTAAATCCCATGCCACCCTCTTTGAGTCCACACTGCGATAGTGTTAATTTTCAGTGTTCAGAATGGCCAGCCCTGCCAGTCTCTCCTGGGCCAAGGTGCTTCTCAGTTATGTTTTAATTAGTTTCAGTTTTGAGAGGGATCGTGCAACAGTCACAGGCAGAGTAAAGTAATGGAATAGCCATGGCTACATCAGGCATAGCATCAGGTGAGGGAGAGCCCAGATTGCACCCTAACAGCTTCAGCGTCCAGTGAAGGAGAGCTCAGAGTTTGTTTTTCTATTCTAATCATGTCGACTGACGGGCAGAGGTGGGGACTGCAGGGGCCTCCCACCTCGCAGGGGCTACAGGGGTATACTTTACGGCCCAGATCAAAAGATTAAGGAGGGGATATCTGAACCCCAAGTTGCTCATTGTTTGGTGATTGTTGGCTCACCTGCAGCACATTTCTAATTTCCTTTTATGTGACCTTAAAAATACTTTAACCACATAGGGCTAGGCTATAGGGTTGTCAAAAGTATCAATACTCTGAAAAGTATCGATACTCAAACGCTGTATCTGGATACAACAGTCATTTACAAAAGTATAAATACTAACAGTGCACGCCACCTCAGCACCTGTCGGGTGCGCGCGACGGATGAGACGGACACGCGCTGTGCAGGCAGCGTCTGGCAGGCACAGAGCCCTCGCTGCAACCTGGCTTGTTGTCATCGCTGTGCATGCATGCACACGTTTCTGTTGCTGTAATATGGCCAGCGCGGCTGCAGGAGGATCAGAGCAGCCAGTTTTGGTCAAAAATGATAAAGGGAAAAAGCATTCTTCGGAAATATTTAGTGAAGTGAACACAGCACGCTGCAGATGGCAGGTGCAGCCCCTCCCCTCACTAGCAGCTCAGCAGCTGGTGTCACCAGCATCAAACTAAAATATAACTTCTAACGTTAATGTGGGAGCTAAGCAGAAAACGTTATCAGTCATGCCCGTCTGTAACATTAATAGACAATGTTAGTTTAACATGACAACACAATTATGTGTGTCTGAAAAGTTATGTTAACTGTAAAGTCACAGATTGAAGCTGAAAAAACGTTTGGTTTCTCCCGTAACCCCTGGTTCTCTGGTAGAAACAGGAGGATCCTGAGCCTAAACTACCAACTCTGTTTGATCAGCAATGAAAATATGGTGCCAATTCACCAGAAGCACAGAAAATAAACAGGGCTGTAGGTAAATGCATTTGTATGGACAGATCTTGTTTCTGGTTGTTATTTATTTTGGGGGGATTTTTTTGTTGTTCTCATTGATGTTACTGTTCTGATCTTTATTTAAAAAAAAAGACATGCCTCTTAATTTTTTGCTGCTGTATCGAAAATGGTATTGAGTATTGAATATTTTCCTGGGTATCGATATTGAGTTTGAAATTTTAGTATCGTGACAACCCTACTAGGCTGAATGAAATAAAATCCCCCACATGGGGTCAATTCACAATTTCAATAGGTTTTTTTGTCCCTGCAAAATGCAATAGGACTAGACATGATTGAAACATCATATGGGATTTTATATGCAATAATAAAGATCTACAAAACCTACAGGCTGTCAAAATATATGCATACAGCTATAGACTGTCAGTGTCGGACATTTCGACTAAGAAGAGCAAACACAGAGCAGAAAAGTCAGCACGCTGATTCATCTGCTCGTGATGTTTATGTTTCTTGACAAGACATCAGCCTGATATCCGCAGACAGCTGGCTTGTTAGCCACCCAGCAGGTAGGGACAGACTGAACACAGTCAAATCTGCACACTGTTCTGTCAAATTACATGGCTTCACCTCTCATAATCACTGTGCCTTGTCAACAAACAAACAGAGAACACACATCGGTGTGCAGAGTCATTTTTTCAATCTGTCCCTCTCATAGATTTAACCAGTCCAGCTAGACACCTGGGGGTGGGAGATACCGGAGTCATGACAGCACGTAGCCTGCAGCAAATGTACAAAAAGTGTAACTATTCATGTAATATTTAAGGAACTGTTTTGACTTCACACAACTAATGTAGCCAGCTATCATCTATGTTATGTTTTGATTAGGGATGTCAATTTTGGTAATTTTGTTATTGATAGCGCCACATCCATTTAACAGTAAGTAACCAGTTAATTCTAAAGCAGAATAAAAAACACAACATAACAAGAGGCCTTTACAGGGCATCGGTAGAATAGTGGATAGTGCCGATGCCCCATGTACAGAGGCGATGCCTCGCTGCAGCGGTTGCGGGTTCGACTTCGGCTTGCAACCATTTGCTGCATGTCATGCCCCCACTCTCTCTCTCAACCCATTTCATACTGTCCTATCCATTAAAGGCAAAAAGCCCCCAAAAAATAATCTTTAAAAAAAATAAAACAGGAGGCCTTTACTTTAGTTTGCATCCACTGACTCACACTGGTAAAATCTGAATGTTTTGTGATGTAAATTTCTTGCCTTTTATTTTATTTTCTGCTGGCTTCGCTGACAAGACAGTCAGCTAGCTGTGCTAACATACAGAAACATACTGCCCACTGCCCACCCTCTGGTCTCCACTGGTTAGTCCCGGGTCATGTGGGGGCTAGCTAGCATTGCCGCTCATTTGGCAATTACCACGAGTAATGCAATCTCAGTAATAATGCGGTGTTGCTTCGGCAACATGGTAGCCACCCTCCAGTCTCATTCCAGGTAGCCCTGGTGAGTAAGCAGTTTCATTTTGAGCCATAAACCACTTTAGCATTGTTAACTGTCGGCACCACTCGCCATGCTTACACTGCTAACTGTGCTAACAGAGCAAACCATGAAAACATACCTCAAAATGATGAAAGGGGGTTGGTGGCTCAAAATTGAGCAACTTATCCACCAGGGCAACCTAGGGGGAGACTGAAGAGTGGGCACTAAGGCTACACAATATCAGGAAAGCATGGGATTTGTGATAACTTTGTTAAATACTGTCAATATGACTCACAATAAATAAACAAATATAGAAGCATTTTTTTAATACAGCATTTTGCTTGGGCAGTAAAATGTCACTAGGTCATCATCAACATGAGTCGATACAGTATCGATCAGTAGCACAATCATATGATCATATGATAATATTGCAAAAACCAAGGTGCACCCCCTTGATGGTAAAGCACCATCGTCCCTGACATAAGTAAATATAACATCTGCTGTCACAGCAGACATTGCAACTTAAGATAAAATTGGATGTCTGTTGTAATATCCTACATATTTGTGAATTTGGTTGTATTTTCTGAACCTCAAAAATACAAGGTTATTGTTTACTGGCAGTCCCCAATGACCTCTGTGCCACCCTGCCGCATTTACCAGAAAACGATCGCACACCAAGCTTCGGAGAGCTGAGAACAGGTGGGCGGGCAGACAGGTTTAAAATCTATGCAGTGCACCAGAACAAAAACACCAACACATCTCAGACAGAATGATATTAACATCCAAACACAAGTTTCACTCTTGGTGGTTTCAGTGCCATGACAAGTATTCCATAAACAAGTAGGGCTGAAGTCACCTGACACCACTGTTTCAACACGTCATGCAGCTTGTGAATACATGGCACATCTAAATACAATATTCATTGCAATGCAAGCAGTTTTTGCGATATCTATATCGCACAAGTTGATATCATGATGAAGGTAAATTTTTTGATATATTGTGCAGTCCTAGTGGGCACAATGTTCCTAAAGCAACGCTGTTGGGTTGGCACGGACTTATTAGCCGTAATAGCCGAATGAGTGGCACCACTAGCTAGCTTCCACCAGATCCAGGTGGTGGGCAGTGCACTAAACTTAAAAGTAGTGAAATAATCCTGTAGACCAAGGTGTGTAAGGTTCCAGTCAAAAATATTCTCTGTACCTAACCAATTAATGGTTAACTGTTGACATCCTGAACACACACACACTGTAAAAACACAAAATTGACATATTTGGATATATCACGTAACCCCTCCACACATTTAAGCCCCGCTTCCACCACACACTTTCGGTATAGTACCTTTGGAACCAAAGGTAACCCTTCAGATATGGTACCTCGACCTAGCGTTTCCACTGCAGCACAGTTAAATGTGGGCGGGGTTGTTGTCTCTGCTTCGTCCAGCACTCATTATATTTCCTCATTACCGGTGGCACAGAACAGTGGTTACATAACCCTCAATACCAGCCACAACTCAGTCCTGAGCAGAGTGACCGTCCACTATTGAACAATCAACGGACTGCAGTGTTCTCAGCTCCACCTTTTAGTACCAGATCTGTGTGCTAGGTACCCCAACAGAGGGGTGACCAAATATTGGGACGGTAAGGAACAGTTCCATTTGTGCCATCCAAAACTTTTCGCAGTGGAAACAGAAAAAAAGTATACTGAACTCAACTGTACAGTACTGCTTGGTGGACACTGGGCTTTAGTGTCTTGGAACGTTGTCTGTAAGGAAGAATTGTAAAACCTACACAAAAAACAAAAACAAAAACATGTCTGTGGCTCCAGTACGTTAAACAAAAAATTCCAATCAAAAGAGTACCAATAAGAGCTGTGTTAGAATTATGTCACGACTTTAACCTGTAACTGACCTAATCAAAGGGGGCCTGAAATGTCATTAGAACCTGAGTACAATCTGCTTCACCGGCAGGAAAATGACAGCGCCTTAGTACAAGAATATTCATTTTATGGTTTCCTGTGGTTTTTATACAGATGACAATAAAACTTGAAACTTGAGATAAAGACAAAAACAGAGAAAAAGAAAGCAAGATTGCAATGGTGAGTGAGTGAGAAAGCAAAACTAAACAGAGGCAGAACATAACTTAATTTGGTCCTCACTTCATTGTGGATTCTTAATAAATCAAACATAGCAGATAAAACTCTCAGAAACACTCAGAGAACTCAGATAATGGTGGCGTGCCGTGCTGAAATCTCATTGGCCAGTGAGACAAAGGCAAAAAGCCATCCCTTGACAAGTATCAGATAAGGATGATAAGAAAGGGATTCACTCCAGATGTGGATGTGTGCTCAGGAAAAGTGTGGTGTCAACTGACAAGACTCTGCCAACATATGTACTCTGAATATAACCTATAGCTGAAAATTCGTAATGGATGCCTGTTCTTTACCTTTGTCATCAACAATGCTCAAACAACCTCTTTACAAGTAACAAGTCTTAGTCTTTGAAGTTACACAAATATTAAGACGATCTAATCTAATTTGCTGCCAGTAAACGTTCCAAGGCATGATCAAGGAGAGGGTGACCGTTTAAAACAGGGAAACCAACTTGTTTGAAAGTACAACCTGTTGCCATACATGCACTTCAGAATTCAATGATACAGCTTTATCAAAGACGATACAGCCGGCTTTTCAAACAGTCGTTGATTTCTTTAAGTTTCAGTGGGAGCTCCATTTGTCCTTCACCGAGTTAGGTCCATCCCCAGTTTCTCGGCTTTATCTATCACTGGCTTGTTTTGGAACAGCGCGACAGTCTTTATACCTCATCTATCAATGCTTGTAAATACGTACAAGGACTACTTAAAAAATGGTGCAGATGTGGAAAGGTCAGCCGGCTTGTAAAAGCACGTTATAGACAAGAGGAAGGTCATTGGGAGAGCTCAACTTCTGAGATCTGTTTTTTCTCAGTAATAATAATAATAATAATAATCTAACAGCACGTTAAGCATTGCAGAGTGAGTACATCACCTTACAGCACTCACAATGCATTCACTTCTGTCTCACACCTTATTATGTAACATTACCACTATGCCAACATACACACCCATAGGAAAACCAGACTGATCGGTTGTTGATTTCTGACAGCATTAGACCAAGACACTGTACTATGTATACTTTTACTGATAACAAGCATATACAAGAGAGCTGCAGCGGCATGGCAGTAGACTGCAAACTTTCACCTGTTAAACATCTGTATGGGAGAACTTAAACTGTCTCAACGAGGAACACTGCATTCGATTGTCTTGTGGTCTTTAAATGAAAATACTCTTGAAGTAGACATCCTCACACATCAAGGGTAGCCATTAAAGACCAAGGTAAGAAATTAAGACATTTTCCAAAAAAATATTTGTTATTTTCAGTTGCATATAATAGTATTTAATGTGTTATGAACACATGCTGTGGCGACAATTCGCAACATAAGACAGCAACTCAGAACTAGTTACTACAACCTAAAAAATGAAAACAAGAGCTGTCCTTGATTCAATTACCAACGACATCCAGAGATAATGACCTCAGATAAACGTGCATCAACTTCTCTTCCTGAAATAACAGCCTGAAACCAGTGTGGTATCTTTTCTAATGATCTTGCACACGGTTTGTGTCACCTATAAATAACATGTTTATGCTCTTCAAGCATCTTGAAATGCTGCCCCACTTCAGGTGGCATTCTTAAAACGTGACAGCAGCTCTAAATCATGTCGAGGATAATTGCGGCTAATTACTAGTTGAACAGGTCAATAATTACAGCTCTATACGTGCTGTGAGACTGGTGGTTTGCTCCGCACGGGATTTTCAATGGACCCTGTCTTATCTTTTAACAGTTGTTTGTTTAAACATGGCACTTGACACTGGATGTTCAGCAAACATTTTCAAAAAACAAAGTGAGCACACAAACACGCTCAGCACTGTCCCTCTGAAAAACAAACCCGTTAGCATAGTCATCTGTCCAAGAGGGATGCAGCCTATGGACATCGATTTTAATTTTTCAGCTTCAGTTGGTGGGGTTGCTATCGGCCAACATGCTTTAGAAGTGCAAAACTCCTGTGGAAGTAGGCAGTACTGTAAGTAGGCCTATACTAAACAAGGTTTGGAATTTCCCTCAAATGTTACGATTTCCTGTGAACACTTCTTCACTTACTGATACCTAAACTCCTATCAGAGTTTTGGCCAATACAGAGTATCAATCAGAGACCAGCGCTTGATTCATTTTCAAGGTTAAAATCTGTGTAGAAATGATTGGTATCATTCTTCTACATGCGACTGAACTTGGTCTGTTCACACAAGTTACTAAATATAATTAGTTAAAGGAATTAACGATTAGCCAATAAAACAGAAATTAATTTGAAGTCTTTTGAAAAGCAATTTATCATTTTGCAAATTTTGGAAATGCCATATACAGGTTCCAGCTTTTAAAACATGAACATTTTATGCTTTTCTTTGTCATTTATCATAGTAAATTGAACATTTTGGTCTGACCAAACAAGCAATTTCAATGTCACCTTGGGCTCTGAATAATTATAATGGGTATTTTTGCAGCCCTGAGTCTAACATGGAAGGGCAACATCTGACAGATGCCAGACCTCTTGAGTATCGGCTCTTCAACTGATTAAGCGAATTGTAATGTTGCATCACTGGTTTGTTTTTCCTGAAACAATGAACACAAGAATGCTACATTCTCTTTATCAGAGACCTCATGACCCCTCAACCCTTTCTATCAAACCCCACGAGGGAGCTGACTCCATGTGTGTTTCACCTCCTACAGCCACTCTAAATACAGTATGACAGGCTAAGAGCAACCAATTGTGTAATTTACCATGCAGGATGAGACAGCACTTGAATTACAAAAGGGGAGATTTCTGTTTAACCAGGTTTCTCACAGGTGCTTTCTACTTGTTTGCATAAAAATAAATACTACCTATGAATAAAAAAATCAATCTAAATGAAGCTGAAGTACAAAATAAGTTGATTTCTACAGCATAAATGTATAAAAATCAAACATTCATACATCAAGAAAAACAGTGGAATACCCCACTGGGTTAAAATGCTAAGATCATTAAAACCCTAAGTGGCATCTTGTTATTAGGCACCTCAAATCAAGATCAAATTTGGGTCAAGAAAACAGCAGGATGTAACAGAAATCACTCACCTACAGCAGGTCAACTGGGGTTTGAGAGTAATCGCACTCTTCTTGTCCTGATTTGACAAAGTATCGTGCTTCCCTGTGCGTAGTGACGTGATTCCATTTATGCAGACGCTGCTGAGTGCAGTCATCACTAGCACTGTCACCTAACCTGTTTTTCCTTTACACATATTTGCATGTCGAGTGCAGCCAAAAAGTTGCAGTGCTGGCAGACCGGTGGAAACAGCACCTCAGTGACCTGTATTATATCTAAATGGGACAAGGGGGAAATGTTTGGGAAGGTTGGACAGATAAAGTATGGGAAGCTGGATGGACGTTTCTTTGGACGTCATCAGAGGGAAGGTGAGCTGCTGTAGCCTACTGACTATTTAGTATATCAAGATTACAATAATATAAAGTGCATGTATTACATAATTAATACTAACCGTAATAGACACCAAACTATGCATGGATTACATAGCAATTATGCAACACAATGCTACTACTTTCACTCAATTGCATATCATAAGCCTATCTAAATATACTGTTCATTTGTTTATCCGAATACACTCTCTTTACTTTACAAGCGAGATGCTTGATGATTCAGCAGGAGTGAGCTACTTTTTAAACAGTAAGTAAATATACTAAAACAGAGGGATTAGAAGAAGGGAGAGAAACACTGAGGAAAACTATCAGGAAATAAATCAATGATACTCCAATCATAAGCAACAGGACTAAGACTACGAGTCAGGCTAACAGCTCTATAAAGAAGGAACTCAGTCCCAGCAGTGTGTCGCGCTAAATACTGTCATCAACATGCTAACGTGCTGATATGAAACAGGTATAATGTTACCATCTTAGTTAAGGGCAAAGCTGCCGAAAGTGGGGCCAAAGTTTGCCAGCCAGGTATTTCTAGTGACAAATAAATTACAATTATTGGTTTTGTTTTTAAATGATAATATAAATCTCTGTTTATGCTCAGTGCTTCCCATACATTGACAAAACTATGGACTCCGATCTAACAGTTTCCGTAAATCGGCCAGATATAAAATGCCTCCGGTACATTTTTCACACATAAAAAGCACAAAGATGATGAAATCTAGGCATATTCTGCCATCATAACTTGGCGCTCAGAATTCACCAGATTGATGCCTTTAAATCAAATATATACAAAATTGTCTCTCCCCCCTCAAGTCAGTGTGGTGCAGGTAAAGTAAGAAAGAAAATGGAGAGGCAGAAACAGTGGTATCCTTGTACAATTTTGAATCTTCACAATTCAATACAACAGGTGTTTGCTTTTGGCCTGTGGCACACCGTTAAGTTTCAGTTTGGGCCCTCCAAGGAAAAAGCTTGGGCACTGCTGGTTTAGGGTATTACAGACTAACATTTATTCCTAAGTACTTAACACAATGTACAATTGGGGATGTTGGGAATGTCTTCATATTTACAGGATTTTGGTCATAAACAAGCGTACTGAAACAGAAAAACTGTCCTTGTGATGTTACTTAAGTTATAACAAGTGATCTTGTGGGGATGAATGCCTGTACTAAATTTCATAGCAATAAGCATATATAGTGTGAGGAACATGATTATCAGCAAAAACTTCCACCCTGTTGTGTTGTGGAAAAACATTTCCATAAATACTTGAAGCAATCACCTCAGCAAAAACTATGTGTCGCCCCATTAAAAGAGACACAAGAGGAAAAGCACTGTTACTACATGTATTATCTCAGAAGCTAAAACCTCAGTTCCGTTTCATCTGTGAAGTTTATAACCAGTTTTTAGTTTTGCTGCTTAAATGTCCAACAATATTTGCTGCAGTGGTGGGGGGGTGCCCATGGGGGTGCAGGAGTCTAAATTGGAGAAAATTATTCATGTAGATGGTGGGTGGATGATTTTTGTATACATGTGGATTCAGATGCCGCCAGAGCCAATCTGTGCGTCACTACTAGAGATACAGAGTGGGCATGGCTACGCATCATTATCCCTAAACTGACAACATAACCCCAGGCATCGAGGCTGCCTGTGAAATAAACACGCCAACAGAGCAGATCAGTGTCTACACAGTATAAGTCATCATCAGTAATCATCACTGCATAGTTCTTCCTGTAAAGATGCTACATACAGTGCTGAGTTTGCAGCATCTTAACTGCATACTGACATCAGAGAGGGTAGCAACCATTAAATTCAAATTCACATGCTAATCACTGAACGCACATGCTTTCTGGCAACTGTTTACTGCTCCCATTTTCCTGGAACTCACTGTATCTGATTTGACTATAGCTCAATTCAGGTTAGGTAGTTTAACCCCTTGCCATTCCTGTAAATTTCGCCTAAAATGCCTGTCCAAGGCGTACCCAAAGTAAATTGAACACTGTTCTTGAACCGTTTGGAGTATATGGATGGTTTTGGTCTCTTTTGAAAGGAAACACTCTAAAGTTTTTTCCCAAACTGTAAGAATCACTCTAAGTGCTACTGTCATTGAGTAATATAAGTTTGTACACACTAAAATATAAGGTTTTATTATTCTCGCCTGAATTTTTGTGCAAAAAGATGCATGCAGATGAGTGTGGCTGGGAGTTTTTAGCTAAAACACACTGTGGGGCCACCACATTTAGCCTTAACTAGTCCCAGTTCAAATGTGATAACAATCCAGGTATTTTACACATGTTTTTCTAAGGGTATGTCTAGGCGTTTCCAAAACTGTGCCGTTTGGACACTCCAAAAGAAACATGTTCACAAATCTGCAGCTTTTTCCTGCAGTATGTTTACTGTGTGGCATCCTTTTTGCCATTTCTAACTGAAAATCTCTGTAAAACACCGTCAAACTCCGTCTACAGTCAGTCTCTCTCTCTCTCTGCGCTCTTTGAGCAGGATGGACATTCTCTATTTCGGCTTTACGCATGCTTGTGCGCTCCCTGCGTTGATGGTGTGACATCATGCGGCATATCGTCGTTTTCAGAATTTCATTGGCTACACGATCCGTCAGTCATCCGATCATTTGGTTCCAATTGGTTCAAGTTATACATGCTAGAAGAGAGGCAGGAGCTTCGTGTCAACACAGGCTCTTGTTGGCTGTTTCAGGCTCTGGAGGGGTCAGGGAAGCTCCTAAGTGGTCAAGTGAGGTGTCGATCGAAAGCTTAGAGTGCCGGCCATAGGTCGAGAGCCGGATCACCGGCCAAAATTAATGTAAACACGAGTTAGAAGAGAAATACGGCGGAGTTTTTCGATATTGACCGGCGCATTTCAAACAATGAAGGACCATTATGTGGATATCTACCGGACCTATAATATGTTTTGGACTAAATACTTTACTGGATTCAATAGACTGGACCTTTGTGAATGTAGCAAGACCATGTTTGTGGAAATACTTTTGACCGGAGGATGACTATGAGGCTTCATCGGTGAGTCACGTCAGCTTCGTAATTGTTTGTTTACGTGTTTGTAGTCTGACAAAGGTATTGATTGTACCTGCTGTGGTGATTGTATTTTGAAATGGTTGGCATCAATTTAATCACAAGAATCTGAGCTTTCCGGGGGTATGAGGCATGAGTAGCTCACTTGACATACAGGTAGTGTAAATTACATCTTTCGTGTTTAAATACCCTCACGGCCCGCGGGCGGGCCGTCGGAATGGCAACTGGTTAAAAAAAAAACAGGCTGGGTAAACCCTCGCCATTTAGACTCTTGGCATGTACTAAAAGCATGTGTATTATCGAACAAAAACATCCAGTATTGTGTTGTCCATTTTGCTTTCTACACAGACAGTAGAGCTATGGCTGAGTACAATGACTGGCGCTGGGATGCTGTGCCTGTATTTCCATGAGTGGGTGGAAAGTTATCGCGGACTGCAACGGCATCTACTAAAAAGAGATGTAAACAACCAGAGCGCTGGTGTGAAAACACCTGTGGCGTGTAAAATGGCCGTGAGCCCGCAGCCAGCATTTGAATATCTGGACCACAAACAGTAGTTATTTGCCAGCATTACATTACACACAAAACAAAAAACAAGACCACTTCCTTTCCTCTTACTGCTCTGTTTCCCTCCGTCAATAGCCACAGTCTAGACATCACCGATGCAGTAGGTGTGCTGCTTTGCAGCCTTTCTGCTGTGGGATAAATCAGGCTGCTTTCACTCTGACTCCTGTGCAAGGCAAAACCCTCACACACACACACACACACACACACACAAGCTCTGAAGTTTCTCACTATGATACACAGAAGACAGTGTTTCAGTGTTCTTGCTCTTACTATAGCTTCTACTCACCCAAGTGTGTCTTAAGTGGGCACTTTGGTTTATAAAATGTCAGGAAATTATAAAAAATGTCGATCACAGTTTCCAAAAGCTGAAGATGACATTCTAAAATGTCTTGTCTGATCCACAATCCAAAGATATTGCGTTAACTGTCATAAGCTTTGATTACATGGACAATATTTCTTCAGTCTGATTGAAATCATTCTGATTCAAGATACTAACTGAACTGTTTACCTAAAAAGTGGTTTCACCTGCTGTAAAGCATCTAATCTGCCAGAGATACAACAGAAGAAGGGTTTGTTTTACAACCTTACAGAGAAAATTCAATTCAATAAGTACAGAATAAGAAGAAGTGGTTCTACCTGCTAATTAAGTAGGGAAAATAAAAGTGTAACCCAGGTTATTCTCTGTAACTGTAAACTACAGATGTCCCCTAAGCACCTGACATGCAGACTACTGGAGGATGTTACAATTTAGAGACGTTTCTGAAACGTTTCATATGCAGGATGCCACTACAGTAACGAAAGATGATTGTTATGTCCAGCGACTCCACATTGCAGCCTATAACAACAACCTTACATAATGCTACTGTTTTCAAATCAAAGACCACTTACATAAGAACGTAGCACTAGCAGAGTGCTAAAAATCTGGGGAATTCATGAACAATTCTCTGTCAAAATCAGCAAAGGGAAGTGCATAGAAACAGCTGGTGGACGCACCAGGTATGTCAACTAACTACACCATACGTGAGGCAAGCATGCCCAGAACTAACATACTTATTCTAACCAGAAAGATTAGATCAGATTAAGCATTTACATGGTTATTACGAGCTTATATTTTCCTTTCTGTAACAGATTATTAAAAATCTACACCACCTCTCTCTATCTGGTTGAAAAATGTCCAGTTTACCTGTTGAATATATTATTTCCACCTCGAATAGATGAGCCAACAGTGATGCAAAGATGAATCAACTTCAAAAGGAATCACTGAATGCACAAGGGTCTACCTGGGCTCTTTGAAGCAATGTGGAGAACAACACACAAAGAACATATTATCAGCGTGAACGGTGAGCGGTGTGCTGAAAGTAATGGAAGATTATTACTTTCATATACAGTATACCTGCATTTTAGTACATTGCAGGTAAAATGGGGAATTAAGAAGATTAATCTAAGTCTAATCATGTACTGGTCTGATTTATCATGGCAACACCTGTATAACATCCTTCAGGTACGCCTTGTATTAGAAAAATAATTCACTGTAGCACGACTTGTAGCTCATGTATAAAAAAAAGAAAAAGAAAAAGAAAGAAAGAATAACTCAAAATGTTGAATTTGAAATACACTTCCGACTGAAATGAAAATTATAACACCAAGTTAATCACTCTAACACTGTTAATTGCTTTTTCAAGCAATGAAAGATAGAGAAAAGACCATTTTATGAAGACAGGTCACTCATTTTGGGAGATCATCAAACTGGCTGGCACCAAAAAAATAGTACCAGGAGTTAAATCTTCCTTCTTCCTGTGATATAAGATGTTGTCTTTGTTCAGGATCTCATCATCTAAAATGTATTCCTGGCTTCATCTCCTTCACCTGACTCGCAAACCGCATCCTCTGACATTGGAAAAAAAACCCAACCATTCTGGCATTTGCTTCCAATGTCGTACACACCAGCCTTTGAGAACACGCCAAATTTGATTTCAAATTGAGAAAACTGGAGGCCTAGGGGCCATTCATCTGCTTTGCAGGTTCAAAAGTGATACCATGAAAACAGAAAAGTGAGTGTGATGCCAACAACAACAACAACAAATATGCGAGGCAACTTTTAAGTGCTTGCGGCAATTTCAAAGGCAACGTGTTAGTGAAAGTTTAGAGGTATCTCACTGCCCACCCATTTAAAACCCAAGCACATACACACCTTTATGGTCCACTTCACAAAAGGTGTTTACACCACCATATGTTCATTACACACTGTTCACTTAACAACTAAAGGTGAGATACCTGCAGCTGTTAACTTCCTCTAATTCACTTGACAGCGTTTCCTGGGCCCCGACACATCCAGTCACATCAGCAGATGATAATGCAGTACTTTATTGCTTCCTAGTATTATAATTCTGGCAGTCATTCATCAGAGACACCTACCAAATCCAGGCAGGACAGCAAAAACTGTTGTTTTACTCTTTTTATTGTGGCCTGACCTTGTTGAGAAAAATTGGGCCACTGGGGCTCGACTGTTAACTCACTCACAACACCACAACAACCACTCTCCTTGCTCTGTTTTCTCGCTTACCCTATCAATTTCTTCCTGTACGTGGTCTTTCTGTTTCTCTCATTCTTCAGCCTTTACCTTTTCTCCTTCCCTCCATTTCCTCCCAACCCTCACAAATTCTCACAGTCTGCTGCACAAGCCTTTTTTTTTCCAGGAGAGAATGTAGGCCATCGCTCTGACAGCAGTAAGGCAGAGGAGTCAAAGCAGCGCCGCTCTTCTCTTCTTCCCTGCATTCTGCTTGCTTACAGCAGCTGGAGACGATACACATGTATGCATGTATGTATGTGTTGCCGCCTCACATTGACTCAGAGTGCCAGAGTCGAGGGACAAACCACAGCACACAGCAGACTGTGCTCTACAGGCTACACCAAGAGCCAATCTGTTTCAGTTTTGCAGAAACGAGAGCTCCTGCACGTCCCATCGAATGTTGATACAGACGACTTCAAACACAGCTTGTCTGCAGGCTTTGATTTGTGATAACACTGATGAGTTTTGGGCCGTTTCAAAAAATTTTAAACTGGTGTTACATTGAGCCGAACATCAGACCAAACCTGTATACCAAATTGTACCACTAGGTGTCACACTTGAATCAGCAGCCGCTCCTGAGCTCCAAAATCAGTGATTTTCTTGAATGGGCTGAGAAAGCCCATATGACAGCATGGCCACTCCAGGTCACATGGTGGCGATAACGCACATCTAGTTTGCTATTACCTTTTTCCTGCTTTGTTTACACACCGCCTCATCTGTTTTTTGGCTCACCTCTTTCATCGGCTTCAAATCCAAAACATTGCCATATTGGTACAGTTTTAGTTTTGTTTGACCTTGCCATGTTCATCTCGCCACCCCAAAAAACACATGAACCTTCTACGAAGACAACATACACATCTTACCCCTCCCACCTCTACTTAATTTTAATCACCTTCATCTTGCCATCATGGGCTTGGCAATAAGTTGCACATGGCCGGTCAAACACCAGTGGCTCCATTAGTCAGTTAACATGATATTAAGTTCATCATGTTGTCAAATTTCTTATTACTAATACAATACATGTTGGATTTGGCGCTGTGACGCACAGGTTGCTAATGTAGACTTCATTTTAATTTGCCAAGACGTGTCATAATGACAAATGCAACAGCCTGTGCTTGTGACAGCATGGCACAACAACATTAATGGTGTCCTCCTCGGATGACCTGTAATGTTTGTTTGCTAAGTGGTGCTAGGTGAGCAAGATGTAGATGTATTTATTTGGCACTTGGAGCACTACAAGACTAGTGCCATCTAGTTCCATTATATTAGAGAGAGGGCAGACATCTCTACGGTCAACATCTGCAACACTCAGCAACTCACATCAAAACAATCTAGATTGATAAAAAAGTACTAACGCACATGTAAGAGGTTAAATGTGTATTTATGAGTTTGGAGTGAACTGTCCCTTTAAGTAAACGAACAAGAAACCACAAGCCAACTGACAACCTTTGAGTAAAAAAAAAAAAAAAAAAATCAAAGCCAATGTGGAAGTGCCAAAAACTGCAGTTTCCTGAATGGCTACTTGAGGCTGACAACAAGAGCAAGTCAATCCCCACAGACAGCCATGTTACAGTAGAGATAAATACGTTCACAGCCTGGTGAAAAAACAGTTTTTGTCTCTGTGTCTTTTTCAATACAACTCTACCATTTAAATGTTATTGGGGCTTAAAGGCTTTTGCATAATCAAGGGCATGGAAACTTTTAGTGACAGGTGGTGCCGTCTTTGGACAAGTTGCTACTACAGTGACAGCGTTGGTTAGGTAACATAACCATGGCATTGTATAGGTGTAGTGGTAGCTGTCACTATTTCAGTGTGTTTTCAGTTCATGAAAGTCAGTTGTAATGTTTTGTTGACTAAAAAGCCTTTTTAACATTTGGTTGTACTAAAAAAAAACCTCTATGTTCCGTTTTCCAGTAAGTACATTTTGTTTTAATGGTTTTAAACCTGTTTTTTGCTAGCAAAAATTAGCATTAGAATTACCGCAGTTAACCAAAGCTGTAAATGCATTGTGCTATGCAAGCTAGTATAGCCTAGCTATCTTAGCTTGCCTGTATACCAGCCCAAAGTGGTTGACCTAACCAAACCACTATCTTAATTTTGGACGTCAGAAGACATAAAAAGATTGCTCAACCTTCGCAGATCGCAGATATCTTCAAACAAAAACCATAGCTGTATAATAATAACTAGACACCGCACCACAAGATGGCGCCAATTCAATCCAATGGAATTGCTCGCATGGCACCTACGCCACAAAAAGTTTCTAGTTTCCGGATTTACTTCAGTGGGTATGCAACCCACTGAAGATGCGCAGTGCTGTTCCTCCTATCTCCGCCCACTAGTTCCCACTCAGTTCATTAACTTTACATTGTGATGACATCACAGATCTTTAAACTGCGTTTCCTAGCTCAAGGAAAGTTTAACAAATATAAGACCTCCATGGATCCATGGAACTTCATAACAAAATGACTAATATTTGATTTTGTTCGCAATCCAAGGCGTCCTGACAACAGTTTTACAGACATCTCTTATAAAATGGTTGCCTAAGGGGAAAATGGCCGCAGGGGATTTTTTTTCTGCAATACTTGTGGCAACTGGGGAAAATTGGAAGCGCGGCTGAGCTGCTTTCCTGAGGGCCTATACTGAACTTGACTTCATCAGACTGATTGCCACTGATCAGCTATTGCTGTTGCAAACACTGCAACATGCATCACAATTTTTTTTAGAAAAGCTGCTGTAAAATCAGGTATTTCAGGCTGCAAATATCCCCCACACAGCTTGCATAACCCTGGAGGGAGGTTTATAAAACTATTAAATTCTTCCTCAGGACAGCATGAATGTCTTTACCAAGCTTCGTGGCAATCCATCCAATAGTTTGAGACTTTTCGTGAAAACAAAAGTTGTCCGGTAACCATGCATTTCTGTGCAAAATTCAGAGCCAATCCACCAAGTAGAACTTGAGGTATTTTACAGGGCAAGCGAAAACTTTCATCTACATGTGTTGCTACAGGAAGGGTCAGACAATCTCCCATTAACACCACAGGGCACTGATTTAGATCTCTCAGTCTCATCTTTTGATCCATGATCACTGTACAATATACTGTCCATGGCACCATGACTGACTCTATAAGCTGCTTCCCAATGCTGACAGTGATCTTTAAAAGACATGTCAGCAGCTTGAGTTTCACTTCATGCTTAAGAATAGGACAAACAAGTCTCTTTGAGGACAACCAGGTAAAGACACAGCAATGGCATCAAACTGTGCATTGGAATGAGTCATCCATCAAAAGAGTCTGACAATATTTACAGACAGAGCAAAATGTGACATCATTTTATTTAGAAAGATGATGAAGATAAAAAATACTAACATGTTAAAAGACTAAAGAAGTGTCTAAAAACTGAAGTGCAAGATGCTGATATAGAGATGTGGGTTCTGGTTATGTATCACGTTTTGGTTCTTTAAGTAGTATGACATAAATATTAAATGCCGTGCTGCTATCAAAGATAAATTTTACAGTTATATAACACTAAAAGGCAAACACTGACAACTGTATACGCTGAGACATTCACGTGCTATCATCTCAAAAAGTTGCCAGCCAGTGTGGCGGGTGAGCCTCACTGATCCATCTGTCACCACAGACAACAATCATCATTATTTGCTGGGTGTTCTGACCCTCGGTAAAAGCATTACAGTGACATTTTCACAGGTTGGTTGCAGGTGTCCTGGGTGGGTGGGTGAGTGGGGTGGGGGCTCAAAACAAACAGCATGAAAACCTACTACAGCTCCAGCAGAAGAATGCTGTGACAGTGGCAGGCAGGCTGCAGCAGTGCTGAGTGCTAAAATGGCTGCTCATTCTCCATACAGACACAGAGCTTAGCTGGGAGGAGGAGGGCTCCCACTCCCAACAATTTCCCTCAAATGTGGCTCATCCTTAGGTGGGCCTAACTGCGTGTGTAGAGCTAATAAAGGAAATGCCATGGCTTGCAATAGAATAAATATTAACCACAAAGGACTATACTCTAATGAGAGACTTAAAAGGCTCCTCTGAGATCATCTAGCAGCAACAATTTCCTTCCTCATTTGCATCCGCATACTCATCAGCATGCACAAACTATACAGATGAAGGTAAGTACAGCGCTTTAGCATGTCACCAAGCTGTGACAAGATCTGGTCTCCATCTCTGCTCCACAATCCAGTTGCATTTTGGGGGAAGAGAAGCAGCATCTGTCCCTAATATGATATTCACTTGCATGTATTGCTTGATGTGCCTTACATGCAGTGAGACAAAATGAAAGAGACTCTTCTTTGAAGTTTGATAAGAAGCAACAAAACAACAATTATGCCTATTTTTACTTCCTTATTCCAGTGTTTTTGTTTTGAGGCTCACAGTCAGGTTGTACCCAGGCAGTCACGTCGCAAACTTTGAACTGAATAACCGAGGCCTACATTGAACTCCATATCCTGGCTCTTATCTGGACTACATCTCAGCTTAGAGAGGCCCAGCTACAATGCTTTCACCTAGAACATGGCAAAGTCAGCAATACCAATACTACACAAATAGACTACATGCTATCACCCAGCGTACTCCACTCAAGTCAAAGTAGTCAGTTGCAACAGTCATAAAGAAACGGAAAGATTTCAGTACAACAAGTTTTTAATAAACTATTCAATATGATAAACAGAATTTCTGTTAATTCTACATGCAACTTACTTTATATTACAAACAAAAATTGCAAATTGCCACTGATCAAATTATAGCTTGGTAGCTGTGGTGTCTGGCCATTATGCAAACTTTGCATGTTATAAAGAAAGATCCCTCTGGACATTTGCCTGGCTATATAAATTAAAAACACTGACATGACTTAACTTTGCATAAGGTCAAATAGCTTTGAGTTGTTGTTGTTGCTTTGCACCGACACAGCCAATGGAAAAACTTAGAAGAAACTTTGACACGTTGAAATGGGTCTGACTGAAATACCTTCGCCCTCTGTTGTAGATGAAACAGATTAATGTTGTTTCTGCCTGGTTATCACAGATGACCCTTTAGATTTCAAACATACAACTCCTGGCGTACACGTGCACCTTTCACCTAATTTTTACAGTAATACTACTGCTCAGCTGGCCTTTATAACAAATCTATTGCAGGGCTTATAATTATTGTATTGCCATGTTTATCTTCTAACTATGTTTGACTTTTTTCATGCAAGAAAATCTTGACAAAAAGTGTAAAATGCTATTTAATTTGGTCATAGTTATTAATTTATCTTGAAGAGCATGTCTGTAAAATACATGTATGGCACTGGCTTGAAAAACTGGTGAAAGTCAGAGTTTAACATGCTGTTCCTAAAACACAAGTGATACTGACACTTGTTTGTAGTGTTTAAATGCCACAAGATTAAAAACACCAGGTCTTTTATTGTAGTTTGAAGAAGTGATAAAACAATTATGCCTACTTTTCACTTCCTTACTACACTGTTTTTGTTTTGTTGTTCACAGGAGAGTCAGTGGAGTTGCAAACTTTGACCTGAATAACTTCAGTTATTTAAATCATCTAGATTTCAATAATAGCTCACACTACACTGCCCCTTGAAATCAGTGCAAATCAAAGCTCAACATGCAGGTGTCTGTTCTTAAAAGGCAGCATAGGGGTATTGATTGCCCTCGTGGATTTTTTGGGATTAAACACTCATGCATTCACTTGGTTGAAGCTGCTGAAAATCAATGTTTTGTGCAGATATCTGCTGCTTCTACTCCCAAGGGTGTTTAAAACAAGCCACTGCGTGCTGAATTTTAGATGCTGCACGGTTTTAAGCTGCACCAGGACCATTAGACACTACGACTAACAATACAAAGGGGGGTCAATTAAGGTGAATTTTGTCTTACATTGATGTCAATCTAAGGCAAATATAACTGCGTGCTCTTGATGCACTTTAACGCATCTTTCTAGCACTGCACAGAAGTTGCCGATACGGGTTGTTTGGAAAAGACAAGAGGCGTTTAGCCGCGTGCAAAGAGGTCAAGATGTCCTTTAAGATTTCGCGTACAAGACGCAAGTTGCGGGTAAATCCAAATGAATGGCAGCGACACCTCGAGGCCGTTCGCACTGTCTTACATAAGCAACAGCCTGATGTGTTTCTATGCAGGTGGCTGAAGGAGCAAAATGTCCCAGCGAGCACTGCACACGTTATGTATTCAGCAGGAGAAGATGGTGTCGGTGAATTGTAGCAACGTTGTGTGGAAAAATCAACAATGAGTCAGGCGTGTTTGGAGGCCCTGAGCATATGCTCCGCTGCAGCGGCCAGTCACATCATGGTTTGAGAGGATGACATGTTGTCATGCATTTAACGGCGGTGTGCTTACCTGTTTAGTCGTCCGTTTAACTTGTATATAAAGAGAAAGAGCCCACGGGGTCCTGCTGTAAGTTGTCACGCTGGATGATTAATTCCCATGCAGACGGCAGCTTGCGTGAAACAAGCCAGTTAGCTAACTTTAGCTAACCAGCTTAACTTACTGCCTGCTCGAGTCAAGGATAGTCAGATGTCTTGACTTTTTTTTTTATCCACTGTTACTTAGGATTAATAATTTTGCGGTGAGCTGTGGCAAGCATGTTGTAAACCCCAGCGGGTTCGCTTGGAAACCGGGCAAAGAAAAGTTGCGTGTTAGCTGGCTCGCTAGCAATTTAACGTCAGCTTATGTTGACAAACAAGCCTGCGTAGTTAAAATCACACACACGACTTGGAGCTAGCTAACGCCAGGCTTGCTAGCACGGTTAGCTTAGCTAGCTAACCAGCTCGCTAAATCCAAACCTTGTTCCGAAAATCCCTTTGTCGCTGCGTCCGACTTATATCCCATCGGCAGTGGCGAAGCGTAAGGAACTCCGAGGATCACTTGTGGGTGGTATCTGCGTTTCAATGACGGCGCACTCGTGTTTGCAAACCCAAGTTATCGCTTTGGTCTCTGCTCTCCGCCATTTCCAATCTCTCAACACAAACAAACAGGGCTGCTCGTGCGCACGGAGCGTCCAGGCGCGTTCACGCTGAGGGCAGCGGGCAGAAGCCTGTGCTGTGGTGATAGCATGGAGACCTGGCTGCTGCATGTTGCTCTCACTCACATCATCATACACAACACACATATATATATACATATACATATATATATGCTGTGTATGATGACGCTATGTAGGCTAATGGGAGCAGTGCATGTGTAGATGCACTGTGCATTAACACAGCATCCACTTTAACATTATATAGCCTACAGTGTTTCACAGCTTAAAATATATGCTAAAGAACAGTGAGTACTTTAACTAATCACTGGTATTTAACATGTCAATATCATAACAATCATATAAATATAAACATAGCTGTGTACACTGCACACCCCTTTAATGTCCACACCGAGAAAAAACAAAATTCTTTGCAATTTTTTTAATTTCCTTGGGTCAATAATTACGAAAATGTTTTTTCCTAACAGACCCTATAGTTTTATTTAAATATGGTTGAGAAGTCACTTCATTGTAATTGTAAAACACAAATCAAAAATCCAAATAATGCTGGTAGTATGTTAGGTTAAGAACATATATTAATCTGATACTATGGAATTAGTAGTGTTACCAGTGCGAATACTATTTATTACTTTGAAAACATCTCAGAAATGGTAAAAAAAACATACTGATATATTATTTTCTATCAAATATATCCTCCTGAGAGCCGAACCTTTGTTTAGTATGCATTTTAAATTAAATAAAAGTAAGATAACTCGGCTATATCAGAATTTTGCCCCTGTTATCTCTGTCGTTAGTACCTGATTATATGAGCTATATCCTCAAGACCTGGAATTTTGTTTGGTATGCATTTTTAATTTCTCCTAGCTTACTGGAATCAGTAAGACCCGATAAGTGTAAAAACCTAAACACTGTCAATGATAATAAAGTCCCAGTGTCCTCAAATGAGACAGCAATGAAACCCCAATGTCTTCAAATGAGTACTTACTAATAAACAGCATCTTAGTTTTTACATAGATTGGTGTATTGTGCTCTTGTTACCACAAGATGACACAAAGAAGTGTCCACAAACAAGGACAACAGGTCTAAGTTAAGGAGAATAAAGTATAAGATCAAGTAAACCCAAAATGTGATGTGCTCATGTGAGGACACAGGGTCTCAGGAGGATACAATGGAATATTATTAAATATAAGGCATTAACAACAGTGACTATTCATCCGTTTAAATTTATCTTAGCATCACTACCTTTACCATAAAAGGACAATTCAACCATTTGATTAAGCATAGCTTTAGACAGTAAATATCATACCTATGCAATAATTTCAGCAAATATTTATAGGTCAGTATTAAGTGTCATTTAACAACAATGCATTATCAAAAGTGTTTTATTTTGTAGCAAACTGTTAATTTTAATTACCTTAACTTAGCTTCACTAACATAAAATGAAAAAAAAAAGGTAGTACATGTTTTAAAAAATGATTTGACCTCTATTGGACTTTTTAAAAAAACTAAAACTAAAAAATAAAGTTACATGCATCTGTTCAGTAGGCGCCCTGAAACTGTAATATACGGGAGAAATAGCTGTAGTAGTGTATGTGTTGATGCACTGTGCAATGACCCAATAACACAGCATCCATTTTACCAGTAAATTATAACCTATAGTTTATAGTTATAGTAGAACACTGCGTACTTTAAATACATGTTAATATCATCACTATCATATTAATATAAGCATCACTGTAGACTCTGTATATACTGCCATATACAAATAAAAATTCTTACAGTAATCATTCTCCATTTATTAAATCAGCCTTTGCACCCTGCACCACGGCACTACTATTTACAGATTTCATTGTGTTCTTGTTTTAGAAAGCGAGAAAAAGAGACTTTTCAATACATATTTATATCTGTACATCGGGGCGTAGGTTTCGTTTTTAACACTGGGGGGAAACCAGCCTGTTCTCATTCTGAACTCATCAAATACTGCCCCCTTGTCAGTGATCTGGGGTTATATTCTGATGCACAAAGGTATCTTTCGCAGCAGTTGTTGACACAACAGCCACCAACTGAAGTTGTCAAGTATCTCAGGGGACATCCATGTAAAATACTGACGCAGAGAAGCACCTGTCGCAGCCTTATGAAACACACCGGCTGGTGGCAGTTTGTAGAGCCATCTGTAACAACATAAAGAGCTGGAAAGTCCCTGGACTTTTTTTTTTTAGACCTAACCACATGTTTTTGTTGCACAAGGACATAAATGTAAATAGGTGGTTTTTTAAGGACGTAACAAAGACTATGCATTGAGCAAAAGGGGAAATTTCCTATGAAAACAGAAGCCTTCAGTTTCTTCAGTTAAAATCACGCATTTTTAATCAACCAATTTTATTAATTTTAATGTTTTTTCACCAGTATTTTACCCAAGGCAAGGTTGAGGGGTTTTAAATGTGCATATAGATCTTTATGTGAGGGAGTAAAACAGTAACACTTTGTTTCTTCAATTTCCTAATGATTTCCTATGTATTTTCTTATAAAGATATATATAAATATTCTCCTGAGATCCTGTGTCCTCATATGAGGACATCACATTTTGGGCTTACTTTGGGCGTACTTCATTCTCCTTAACTTAGACCTGTTGTCCTCGTTCATGGACACTTTTTTGTGCCATCTAGTGGTAGTAAGAGCACAGTACACTAATCCATGTAAAAACAAGGTGGCAGCCATCTCTGCCAAGTCAGTCTGCAGCTGACCCCGACACAAAAGAAGACAAGGTCCAAAACCTGATCACATTTTATGGTTGAAACTTGTTTAGTCATGATTAATAATGTTTGTAGTTGACATGGAATACACATGTGACTAATTTTAGCAACAGTAACAAGTTAAGACACTGTGACTTAGGAAGTAGTTGTTTGAGGACACTGGGACTTTATTATCGTTGACAGTGTTTAGGTTTTTATCCTTATCAGGTTCTACTGATCCCAAGTAGCTAGGAGAAATTAAAAAAGCACACCAAACAACATTTCAGGTCTAAGGAGTATATCATTGATATAATCAGGTATATAGCCAAGCCAAGTTGTATTAGTTAGATTTTTAGACTCCCCCACATGGTTTGTTATCGTATGGACTAAATGAATAATTAATTCTAAGAAAGCAAAGAGGTGCCTGAGCCGTTTGATTAAGAGCCATATAGAGGCTATACGCTCAATATTCTTATTGCGTTTAGTGTGAACAACAAAAAAAATCATCCGAATTTATTACTTTATTTACGACTTGTCAGAAAGCTCTCATTTTTGTTGCACTTCCTACTGGTTGCCAGTGACAATTTGATATGCTGGTAACCAATAATTACTTAATGCCCCTTTAATTTGCATTACTAGTTTTAGAGGAAAATTGGGAACAGAACACCACAACTAGCTAAAAATCATCACGCATGTTTGACATCTGGCTGTTTTCATGTCCAGCAGATACAGGACAAAATTAGCTTCTGGTCTGGATACTGTTGCCACCTGACGAATGTAAGTCCAACTCCATCTTGATCTCCATCAGCTCCTGAGAAGATATCAGGCTTCTTTGCTCTTTGTTTGCTGATAGTATTCGCTGACAAAATGTCAAAGTTTTAGGACTTAAAGCCACAAACGTGAACTGAAAAACACAAGTTTTAACAATACATTTTCAAAACTTTCCCATGACTTTCCCATAATATTTTACCCCCTTTCCATGACTTAACTGAGTAGTTTAACATGGATAGGCCATAGAAGTAATGCAGCCATACAATATTACACATGCGTGCATGCAGTGAATATTCAGTATTTAATGTGGCTCAGATCTCAGTGTGCAAGCCTTGCTTCACCCGTTACACAACAGCGCTTTGATTCTTTGCTCCAAAAGGGGGCGGGGCTTAGGTGTTAACATGTTGCTGGTCTGGTATATGTGTATCACATGACTTTTCAATGGTCACACAACACAGCACTAGATTTAAAAATAAGTAATAACACTATTGGGAACGTTTTTTGCCTTACGTTAAACATCTTTTAAGAGATACAAACATTTTGTATTCAAAACTTTTTTTTAAAGACATTTTGTTGCTAACAAACCATTTCCAGGCCTGGAAAACAGTTTGTGATTTTAAAACTTTTCCAGGAATGTCATAATCGTGGGAACCCTGACTATAATACTTTGAGATGAGAGAAACTACAGAATAATTCTCTGTGCATTTATCATTGCAAGAGACTGTATTTTGGAGACGTGCATGGACTTTGCTCTATCATAGTATGGAGACAGTGAACAGTACACTTCCTGGTGTTTACTGTCCCTCTACTCTCTGTCGGCCTCACAGACATGTGCAGCTGTTTTGAGGAAACACCATGCAGTATACATTTTGTTTATCTCCTCAGCTGTATTAGATGTTACATTAACACAACTCAGGTCTGTTAAACATCCTCAATCTGCTGCTGCTTCTCATGTAAATTGCACTGTGAGCACTGTGATGAAGTTACATGTGAGAAGGAGAGTCGCGTGAGTATGGGCGTGTCTTCAGGAGGTATTCTGGGAAATACTCTGAGAAGTAATTACATTGTGTGTAATATGTTGATTGGTCACTTGCATTCCTGTAGAGCTTTCAGTCATACTTCAAAGTTCAAGGTCATGACTCATGGAAGAAGACCTTTGGATCCATGGGAATTCTAATTTATCATTGTTTATTTCCTTTTTCAAATGCAATAATTGTCAGTAAGCACCTCATTAAAGCATGCCTGAGAAGGGTGGTGTTGAGGCTGAAGATGAGTCACACATGGCATGCAGGCTAATTTTAGGTAACTGCCCAGATGTGTGGTGGTGGTAGTGTTATTCACTATATGCAAGTTACCTTTAGTTAATTTGTTGCCACTGTGTTTCTCGAACGTTTTTAAATGTCATGACTGAGACAGTCAGTCAGTGAAGGCAACAGACTCCAGAAATACCTAATATGTCTCAGTGAAACACAATTTAAAAACCAGCACTAAAACACTTTGGAAGAAGTGTAATTAGCTGTTAAGTCAAATTACCTTCTACATACTCAGCCACCCATCATACAGTAGAAAGAGAGGGTAATTTGAATAAACTGTCATTTCAATAAAGATTCACCCAGAAAAACATGACCCATTTAATATTTATGTAGTTACTTATATTAAATATGAAGCTTGTGCAAAACAGAGCAGCAGAGGAGCCACAGATCCTTTTTCAAAGTATCTGTGTGAACTCAACTTAACTTAAAAACAAGCAATTTAAAGACATTACATTAAGGTGTAAGAAATTACTCTAGACTAATAGACATTTTTAACTATGTTATTACACTACAGAAAACATATATAATGCATAAAATATAAAGATACTCAGCAGATTCACTGAAATTCCTTGTAGTTGCAGCCCTACTGCTGTTTAACAGTCAGCTGCTCACGGTGCTGTACAGCGGAGATGGGGCCGAGTCACTGTTCTGCAAGTCATGAGTAAGACTCAAGTCTTCACACTGCAGTCCCAAATCAAGACTGGCAAGTCTTAAATCATGTCCCAAGTCCTGTATATTGAGCTTCAAGGCCCAAAGATGTCATAAACCAAGTGTAATGCCATATTACCAACAGAGTGATAACGTCAGCTTAGCATTAGCTCGCTAACAATGTTAATATTTGCCTCAACTTGCGTTGCGTCTTTGTCTGTAATTTTTGACCCCATGTTTTGTGTTTTTTTGTAATCTTTTTGTCCTCACAGCAAGCAGGTTCCTGGTTCGATCCCGGGGTGGGGGAGCCCTTCTGTGTAGAGTTTGCATGTTCTCCCCATGTCAGCGTGGGTTTTCTCCAGGTACTCCGGCTTCCTCCCACAGTCCAAAGACATGCAGGTTAACTGGTGACTCTAAATTGTCCGTAGGTGTGAATGTGAGTGTGAATAGTTGTCTGTCTCTATATGTCAGCCCTGTGACAGTCTGATGACCTGTCCAGGGTGTACCCTGCCTCTCACTCAATAGCCATGTTTCCATCAGCCTGTTTAGATGCGCATCTAGAAGTATCGCATCGGAAAATTATGATGGAAACGCCAAAATTCGAATTAAAATCTCCTGATTCGCACAAACTAAAATACACTCGCTTTAGCCGGGTTTTGGTTGATTCGAAAAAATGTTGATTCGCAAAATGGGGGATGGAAACAGTTATGCTAGAATTAAGTCTGACGTAGCGCACCTCTCTCCATGGTGATAACCACACTCTGGTCGGGAAGGCAGTAATGCATTTACAAGCTGGTTGCCAACCGCCAGAAAATGTAGAACAAGAAGAATGCGAGACTTGTTTTGTTTCCAGTCCAAATGAAGTCATGAGTCATTGGAGTTAAAAGCCAAAAGTTGCAAGTCTTTTGTGTTATTTTGTTGCGTCGACTCTAAATTCATCAAATTTGTGTCTCGATGCCTGACCCGAGTCCAAGTCGTGTGACTGGAGCCCACACCTCTGCTGTACAGGTCAACATAACCAAAGTATCATATATTTAGTACAGTATTTACAGTGTATATCAGTCTATATTTTCAGGGTAAAAAGATAAGTAAACACAGGGGCATAAATAATATAACTCATATTTCCCTGTGTCTTTCATTTTGCAATAAAATCCAAAGAGGACTTTGTGTTTAAATTATATATATATTTTTACCCCTTTACACAGAAAAACAGAGGCAACAACAATACCACGAACTGCTGGATTCTATGGAGAGATGAGCAGTTCTGAGAACACATCAGCCGCTGTATCTAATCAGATGGACGAGGACACAATTATCTGCCGGGCCTCGGCGGGCGAGTGGCGGCTGTCTATCATTTCAATCAATATACAGACACTCTTGAACGAGCACAGAAAATTACAACACGGGAAGTCACTTAGGCAACAGTTGTATTAAATGTTTATCGCCACACTGTCAGGTCCCAGAGAATAGCCAGTGAAATGTTAAAGTGAGCTGAATCATGTTGGGACTATGGCTAAGGTCAACAACAGTGACAACAGAGGTGTGGACTTCAGTCACATAACTTGGACTCGAGTGAGACTCAAGTCAAAAATATGATGAATTAGGCCGGACTTCACTTGGACTTGAGCCTTTTGACTTGAAAACACTTGACACACAAATATTTAGAAGTATGTTATTTTAAAAGTGTTCCACGAATCTAATTATTTCCCTTCATTTCCTGAATCAACTATCATTAACGCTTTGTTTGAACCATGAAGGACTAATGTTACGTTACCGAGCACCAGAATATAAAAAATATAAATCAAAAATTATTTAGTTCACATACAAAAAAAAAAATCAAAAAGTCAACAAAAAAATGAAGTGCAGTACGCAAAATGTGCAGGTTGGAAATTTGAGACAGACGCAACAGTTAGAGAGCTAATGCTTAGCTAACGTTAGCCTAACAGCTAAGTAACTTTTGAACAAATTTGTTTTAACACATAAATACAAATGTTAAAAATAAGTGTTTTTGTAAATCTATATTATTATCATGTTTGTACAAACTGTGTTTAGGTTTATGTGTATTCACATAATTTACTGATTTTTCTGTTTGTGTTTGCAATATGTTCACCATCAAGAGGCGGTGAGGGCGCTGTCCTTTAAGTTGAGGTGCATGGTGCATGGTGCATGGCGGAGAGAAGGCGGGAGACAGCAGATACTGTCACTGACCTCAGCATCACCATCACCACAGCCATTAGCTGCACAGTTGAATGGAACCTGCAAACGCTACAGCTAAAATACAATGAAACTGAAATCATGTTATGTTTTTTTGTATTAAATTTTAAGCCACAGTGAACATTAGACACTCTCTGGAATCATTATTGGAAAGAAGGTTGTGAGTCTGACACACACTGCACCTGCACTCTCCCTGTGGTGAGAACAAAGGAAACTGGAATAGGGTTGAAGGAAAGTTTTGCCACTACACTGTAGTTAAAATGGTATTATAGCATTATGACTTCTTAACGACTAGAAACTTTAAGCGTAGGACTTGGACTTGAGTGCAGAGACTTAAGACTTACTTGTGACTTGCAAAACAATCTTATCTCAGACAGATGTTTGATTTTGGTTTGGATGAAAATCAGGTTGACGATATTTTCATGTCTGATGATGTATTTGACATTTTGTAGACGTTGGGTTTTGTTCTCCATACCTTATGACTAAAGTTTGTTTCTCTATGCCATGATGATGCTGACATGAGACATTTGGAATGTGTTGGATTTTGGTTATTTAACAATACCACTAAAACCCAAAAAATATCAACGTCATCCATCATCAGTATTCCACGTCAATTTGAGGCTGGCATTAGACATTGTCCTGACACTGTATTTTGGTTACCCAACGTCACAACCTGAATTTAACCATATATCAACATCTAACAACATTGGTGGCCGGCTGGGAATGTAAACTGTACTGTCTTTTTCCAAGGGGGAGAAATCAGGGTCATACAAGAGAAAAGAAAGAAAGGAACAGGAAAAAAGGAAAACTGACTTCATACAAAAAAAATTCAAAAGGTGTGTGACGAAGGTGTGGATCCAGAGAGGATGGGCGGGGGCCCACGGACACTGCTTATCCATAGGGCCTAGGATTTGCTGCTGTGCCCCTGCATGTGAGAACATTGGGCTAGTCACATGACATAGTAAAGATAGTTTAGACATACAATGATCATGTCAAAAACTTGAGAAACAAGTAGAAAAATGTAGCACTGAGTATTCTAGAGCTACGTTATAGTTCATGACCTGTAATACCACTTAATATGTATGTATTTATAACTATAATACACTGTCACATCCTGTATGTATAGTGCTGTGCAGATCTACCCTTAAAGAATACTGTGCTGTAACTGCATTTCTTAGAATATTCCTAATTTAACAGTTCAAATTTGACCTGACCTTATGATTCACACAGTTTATAGAGTACAAATTTTTTGTTTCTTTTTTCGAGAAACTACACAGGATTAACGAAACCCGCGTTAAGACTTTTGCAGACAGTGTCGAGAGGTCTTGCAGTGCCAGTTTACTGTGGAAATATGGATATGGATTTGCATCATTGGATAAGAGATCTGATGCAAAGGAAATGAGGAGGTGTAAAGCTACAATCAACACATGACAGCAGGTTTTCCACTTAGTTTTAGGATTGGCAATGTGACAACATATATTTTAATTACAGTGTGTTAAACAGAGATGATTCATTTCCTGAATATGTTAACAACAGATTAGATTAGTACACTTGAAAATCAAGTTTTTCGTGGCTCCAAGTCAAACCATTTTTCTTTGTTTTGTAGTTTGCTATGTTAATATATAATTAAATATTAGCAAAACAAATAATACCTTTGTGTTTTTTACCTTTTCACCTGAACAAATTCGTCCAGTAAAGGACTTCATATTTTCCAACTTTAATCTTGGACATCGCAGGTGTTTAGGCTGCTCTGAGACGAAGTGCATAACTCTTATTCACCTTTGACAGATGAAATTAGGTACTGACATGCATTGGCTGGACAGTGTCTTTCAAGGCAGTCATTTGAAGAGTTTGAACTTGCGCAGCAGAGGCTGGACAGTCTCTTTCGGACATGGCTTCAGAGCCAAGCAGGTGGGGATGTTTTCTGGTTGTTCGATCCAAAGCTTGTGGGCCACACCGGCCTGTGTCAGAGACTCCGATAGACTGGAGAGGGCGGCCTCGTCTGGGGCCTGGAGGAAAACAGACACACACATTTACAGTAGCCACAGATCCCACATTACTTCACATTTCATTCAAGTGCTCCATGTGAGAAAAAAGATATTTGCTGTGGATTTAACACTAAACTGTAAATCTGTCTAAACCACATGCAGTGACTGAATTTAAATCATCTAAATGCATAGTAACTATACATTAAAAATAATTGGGATCTTTTACAGAGGGAGCTTCATCTGATATATGACATTCATATAAGTAACGTTATAATGATCAAGATTGTTATTATTTAGTTGCTTTATATTTACATACTTAAATCTTGCTTTGAAGAAATAACATACAAGAAACCACCATACTCCATTAGAAATTATGTCATTTCATACATTGTTAGCTTGTCAGCACAAACGTATACCAGCTAGAAAACCATTCAACACCTTAATATATTTATAGGGGGTCACTTTTAAATTCGGCATCGATATTACACATCAGACATAACGTTTTTAATAGAAAAATCAGTTTTTCAATCGCTTTAACGCTGCTTCTTTAAACACGTGTTAGCCAAAGTGGCTGGATAAAGTGAAGAGGGGAAGCTCGTGCAAACGGCTTAAATATGAACCTTATAAGAAACTTACTAATGCCGAATAAAACATTTAACCAAAACAGCTTTTAATGTGTTATTATATGTAATGTTATACACGACATATGCGCTAAACTGACTAAACTATTCAAAGTGACAAATATTTGAATGGGGTTTGGCGTGTGGCGCTTACCCCCAGCACCACTTTATGCATGGAGTCCAGCTCGGCCAGGTACCGCTGAGTGTCCGGGTCTCCGTAGTGAAGGTGGATGGCGGCGGTCGCGGCATGACAGGCCTGAGTTATAACGGCTCCCAGGGGCCAGGACAGCTTGTGAACCAGATCCGACCGGACGATAACATACTGGACCAGCCGGCTGGGAGACCCGGCTCCAGTAGCTGCCATTGTTACCCCAGCCCGGACAGGAAGCGAATCAAGGTTTGTTTATTTTCCGGTTCAGCTGATGTGGAGTTTATTACTCAACGTTAACACAACGCTACTGCACCCTGCTGGTCAGTTTGAAAACTGCAGTCTGCCTGCCTTAGCTACCAGCAAATAATTTATATTCTGTTAAAAAAACGTTTGGGAAATAAAAATAAAATAAATAAATGATTTAAAATAAATAATAAAAAAAACACAAACGCATTAAACACAATATCACAATATGCATGAATGACAACAGCATTAATGGGTACTCAGTCCTTGCACACCGTATACATAATGACCCTTCACTGTCTCATCTCGTAGGCCTATTGTGTATTTTCAGCTGTACTGAATAAAACAGTTCAGTCTGGGTTTGAAACAATACATTTTATATTCCATGTATGGTTTTCCAGCAGCCCAAACTAGCACTGCCGAATTAAAAACGATAAAGGTGTGAACCATCTTGTTTTTTTGTCAAACCTGTGGTAAAGACAGTGACTGATGGCTAAGTGGCTCTTTAATGCATAAAGACATCTGGGAGAAACACTATCAGTGCAATCAACCTGGGAAGAGATTTACTCACCAAAATAATTAGGAAGAGGTTGTTCGTCATTCTGCCTGTATCACAGAATGCTATTATACAGACAGCAGTTACAGCTCAGGCTGAGGAAGTATGGAAGTTCATTAATGACAAAACTTTTGACCGATCAGAAGACAAATCCAATCTTTGAATCCTCTTTGAAGAGCATTTAAGGACACATTTACATGTGCAAAAAGTAAAAGTGTTTCTGTGTTCATCATTGTTTTTATTTGTCTTGACTTTAACTGTATCCTGCTTGTGAGCACTTTCTCACATTCTAAGTTTGTGAAGCAGTCGTTGGCAATATTCTAAGTTTTCAGGCTCCCTCAAATAATCCTCATCCATCCATTTTCAACCTCATATCCAAAGCCGGGTCACAGAGGCAGCAGGCCAAGCAACTGTATCCAGGATCTCTTTCTTTTCATTCGGTCACTACCCAGAGCTCATGACCATAGGTGAGGGTAGATGGACCAGTAAATCAAAAGCTTTGCCGTCCGGCTCAGCTCCCTCTTCACCATGACAGTTTGGCATTGGGGCAATGGGGTCATGTTCACGAGTGAAGGTAGAATGGCGTCAAATGTCTTAAAAAGAAAATTGCATAAGTAAAATCTAATTAGAATCAAAGACATAAAAACATAACCTACAATGGTATGTATGTATTTTTGTCATTAATGAACCTCTATATAGAATTTTGCGTCACTTCTAAAGCCGTTTCTCTGTGACATTAAATGAAATGTAAACCTCCGATTTACTCAAATAACTGACAAACAAACCAGTAAATGTCACAATAATTATTTATTAAGCATACACATTATAATATAAATATAAAATATGCTATTTTTGTTTTTAAAATTGGTGAGACATCATTATATCTGTGTTGAGACAGACAACCATACAAACAGGTTTTAATATTCTACCAAAATCTGCTGAAACTTCTATGCAGCTGTAACAAACTTGCCATGATGGTGCCGTCCTAAAATCAGAGCCTGTATTCATGGAGCATATCAGAGCAGTGTAACTGATCTAGGATCAGGTCCATGTAAATGTCACCATAAATGAGGAGGCAAACTGGTCTTAGATCAGCGCTCCTAGTCTAAGATGCTGTATGCAGTGGGCCCACGTACAGAGAGAGCACAATAACCTACCGTATATTTCTTTATATATATATTTCTTACTGTAGTCCAACAATGGCAATTAGCAGCATGATAATGCACCACTCATTTTTTTTCTAGTTCCGAGAAACTGCAAAATAAGTTAGGAAGTAAATAAATAAAATTAACATCAAACATACTGATGATCATTGTCACTGTACTAAGAGAGAAACTCGTCCACAGTGAAACAATCAGAGATAATCAAACAATCAAATCAGATCAGAGTGATGACATTTGACGGTCAGGGTTCGGATTCAATTCAGTTTCACCTCAGTCAACAACAGGAAGTGGATAATCATTACATTTTTTAAATTTATTTATTTTTAAACCAAAGTGAATGACATCGAGTTCTCTGTGAGAATTAATTCTCAAACCAATAATTACAGTCTCAGTTGGCTGAACCCAAAGTGAACTGATCCCCGAACCGATCAATGACAATAAAGAACAAATAGTTTTAACAATTTTTTCTCTTTTTTTCTGTGTTTTTTCTTCATTTTTTTTTAAGTTTGGTTGACATGCTGAATCCTTGTGTTTGCAGGTTTGTGGTCATTCAAAAGGAGAAGTATTGAGCGAACCACTCCTGGCGCTGGGCGTCCGGGGAGTCGATGGCGGAGTCCTTCGTTTCAGGAGGGCTTCAGGACGGAGAGCGCAAACAGGGGGGGGAAAAAAAAATCACCACAACAAAAATAAAGACAGAAAGAGACAAGTCAGGGAAGAAGCCAGAGGCTGATTCAGTAGTCTTACACCTGACTGAATGGTAGGAGCAGGGCTGAAATATACTTAGGCTTACCAGGCATAAAACTTACTATAAGTTGATCATTTTTTTGCAATTAAGACAGTCTGTTGTTCTGCTATCACTAACTAGTCTTTAACACTAATCTGAAAGGTTAAAAGAGGATTTAAATGAAGGTGCAATACACTTTTTGTCCACAAGATGGGAGCAAAGTCATCTTCAAGGGAGCCACAGCAGAGTAGAGTCGGGACACACTGCTGTGCTGTGTCCCCAATTCCATACATTACAGCTATATACAGTGTGCACTTATTCTGTCATAATAAACAGTTTTTGCAGTTAGTACACAAAACAAAAGTAAACTGTGTATTTTTTTTAGCTAAATAAAAATGAGTTCAAGTTTTATACAATGCACTGAGTACTTTTACTTTTAATACGTTCATACTTACTTATATTTCCCATATTAAATGTTCATACTTTTACTTTTTTTTCTTAAAATAGAGTATTTTTGCAGCACATCATTAGTAGTTTTACTTAAGTTAAAGTTCTGAATACTTCCTGCAGCACCCTTGGCATGTAATAGACCTCTAACAGTGCTTTGCGTACATCTAATACATTATCTTACTGCACGACCTCGACCAAACCTCATAAACTATTTGAAGTATAGTGTTTTGTTGTTTTTTTTACAGTAAAATGTCAATCACCGGTGGTATCTGCACGACCAGACGAAGCTGTTGCTCCTTCCTGACTCATGTCCTTGGGGGGAAAACATGTTGTTCACTAAAGTTTGAACTAATTAGGCTGAGTGTTTGCATCTATCAAAACAAACACCTATTGGAGCTTCTTCTGCTTTCTTAATTGGCTTCTTCCTAAACAAACAGTCCCATAACCCCAGGGTAATATTTAAATTTTGGGGCAGTGGGGGCGGGGGTCATTTTTTGTTGTTGTTGTTTCCTAAGCTTGAAGGCGTCAATTACTTTCCATAAAGCTTCTCTTGTATTTGTGCAGCGTGATGAATCGTGTTTATACTGTACATGGTCCCAAATTCAGAATCAAAGGGTTCTGTCTTCAGTTCATAAAAGATTAATTGTAATATATACAGTCATTTTCAGACAACACTAGCAATATTTGCCAATGTAGCATTTTATCCACTTGAAAAGAGCATTAGCGAAATCTCTCTCAGTGATAATATCTTTCTGTCTTTTAATGCCGACAACAGGAGGTGGTCAAATCTGAATGTTTGAGCAAGATAAGAAGAAACGTTATTGATCCATAAGGGGAAGTTGGGCCAGAACAACAGCAAAATGGCAAAAGTGTTCATATGTATTAAAAACAATGAGTGATTCTATCCATATTAGTTATACTGATATAAAATACTCAGTTTATGAAGAGCATGTGTGCGTTATCTACTACATCTGGGCATTAGGAAGTAAAAAACAACATTCATCTCATCAAATGTTTTTTGGCCATCATTTTAGGTAGCTACAGAAACTGTAGTTTGTGATGATGGCCAATGCAAGAAGAGAAGTGAATGAAAATGTGAGCAGAGGTGTTTTGATGTTGATTTGAGGGATACAGGGAAGGAAATGTGATGGAGAAGGCATGAAAAGAGATTGGCAGAGGATGAGATGATGAATCAAGATCAGAGGAAAAAGCAAGAAGAGGAGAGAGATGACAAAAAGAGAGCATCAAAGGAGAGGTGACGATAATGTGATGTAATAAAATCCTACAGGTTACACTGTAGGATTTGTCTGACCCAACAGTCCCATCAGGATTAGTAAAAAAACATTTCACCTAGTATGTTATTTGTGTTCAAATTTGAATGACTGCCATTTTGTTTGCAATTGCTATTCAGCATTAAGGTCCAACTGAAATTCAGCTGCGTATTTTTGCTGCTACAGCCTTCATATCTGCACTGAAAGATAACATGTTTTATGTTTTCTTTGAGAAAAAAAAACAAAAAGAAGGAATTTACATTATTGGTTTCATTACGCCCCCCTCTAGTTTTGCATTAATTGACCGTAACATTGTTGTGGTATCTGTCTGCATATATGGAGACCTTATTTCGATACAGCCAATCAAATCTGGCATAAAGCAGTTACACTGGCCCAGACATCAACTTGCTACACAACACTAGAGTCATAGACACTGACTAAGAACCCAGGTTAGGTTTCCTGCTAAAGTCACCTTCTTATCTAACTTATAAACATGATCACGTCTTGTTCTGCATCTGAGCATGTTGAACAAGCTAACAAACAAACATTCACTGGGGAAAAGTGCACCATTAATGTCAGTGTGCAGGTTAGATAGTAAATTAGCTGCAGCACACTAAAGAGCCTGCAAATATCACTTAGGTTGGTGAGATGCTGGTGTGGTCCTACTCTTCAATACCACTGACAACATGCGGTCTGCCCATGACACGTAGGCTATGGTTCCCTATGGTGTAACACTGGGTATAACACTGGTGCTCTCTCGTTCTCCCTACAGTATAACACTGACACTCTCTGGTTCCCTGTGTTGTAACACCTACACACTCTCGTTACCTACAGTGCAACAACAACACTATGTTGTTCCCAATAGTATAACAACGATACTCTGTCATTCCTTACGATGTAACACTGGAACTCTCTCGTTCCCTACAGTGTAACAGCTGCACTGTTTCATTCCCTACGTTGTAACACTGGCATTCTTTCATTGTCTAACATCAAATTTCTCAGGTTCCCTACAGTGTAAGACTGCCACACTCTGGTTCCCTACAGTTTAACACCCACACTCATTCTCTACAGTTTAACACCTGCACTCTCTGGTTCCCTACGGTGTAACAACAACACTCTCTGGTTTCCTACTCTGTAAACCCAAGACTCTCTGATTCCCTACAGTGTAACACTGGGACTCTCTTGTTCCCTGTGATGTAACATGTGATGTAACACCACATTTCTCAGGTTCCCTACAGCGTACCAGCACTCGCTGATTTACTACAGTATAACGCTGCCACACTCTGGTTCCCTACAGTTTAACACCCACACTCGTTAATTCCCTACAGTTTAACACCTGCACTCTCTGGTTCCCTACAGTTTAACACCTGCACTCTCTGGTTCCCTGTGGTGTAACACCAACACTCTCTAGTTCCCTACGCTGTAACACTGGCATTCTTTCATTCTCTACAGTGTAAAACCAGCACTCTCTCATTCACCCAACGGTGTAACACTAGGACCCTCTTGTTCCCTGCAGTGTAACACCAAATTTCTCAGTTTCCCAACAGTGTACAGGCACTCTCTGATTTACTATAGTATAACACTGCCACACTCTGGTTCCCAACAGTTTAACACCTGCACTCTCTGGTTCCCTACAGTGTAACACCTGCACTTTCTTATTCCCTACGGTGTAACACCAACACTCTCTGGTTCCCTGCAGTGTAACACCTGCACTCTCTGGTTCCCTGTGGTGTAACACCAACACTCTCTAGTTCCCTACGCTGTAACACTGGCATTCTTTCATTCTCTACAGTGTAAAACCAGCACTCTCTCATTCACCCAACGGTGTAACACTAGGACCCTCTTGTTCCCTGCAGTGTAACACCAAATTTCTCAGTTTCCCAACAGTGTACAGGCACTCTCTGATTTACTATAGTATAACACTGCCACACTCTGGTTCCCAACAGTTTAACACATGCACTCTCTGGTTCCCTATGGTGCAACATCAACACTCTCTGGTTCCCTACAGTGTAACACCTGCACTTTCTTATTCCCTACGGTGTAACACCAACACTCTCTGGTTCCCTACAGTGTAACACCTGCACTCTCTTGTTCCCTACATTTTAACAGCGGCACTCTCTGGTTCCCTGCAGTGTAACACCTGCACGTTGTTCTTCCCTACAGTGTAACAGCGGCACTCTCTGATTCCCTACGGTGTAACACCAACACTCGCTGGTTCCCTACAGTATAACACCAACACTCTCTGGTTCCCTGCAGTGTACAACTGACACTCTCTGGTTCCTTGCAGTGTGACACCTGCACTTTTTTCTTCCCTACAGTGTAACAGCGGCACTCTCTGATTCCCTACGGTGTAACACCAATACTCTCTGGTTCCCTACAGTATAACACCAACACTCTCTGGTTCCCTGCAGTGTAACACTAAAACTCTCCGGTTCCCTATGCTGTAACAGCGGCACAGACAGCCAGCTGCTGTCAATCACACACAGACAACGATACACTCGGCTCAGCCGGCTGAGACAAAATGATAATTCTTTCTTCCTTTAAATAATAAAAAACATGTTAATGTAATTTTTGACTAAATGTTATTTCAGTTGGACTTTAAAGCTGCGGCAATTTCTCACTGCATGACTTAAGATAATTATATTGGCTTTCTGTCTCTTAACATCTATGTTAAGAGACAGAAAGAAGACCGTAAACTATTTGTAGCACAGATGACTTATGAAGAGGAAGTTCAGAATGTTCCTTTAAAGCTGCAGCTTAATAGTTGTGCATGTTTGTTTTTGGTCTGATTCCTGGAATAATACAGGTGTTTAAAACTCATGTTTCAATCTGCATTTTCAGTAAACAGTGGAAATGTTTTTATACAGTTTCATTCACCCTGTAGTCTGTGGGAACCATGACTGTATAAACCACACTGTATGCAACACAAGGGATACACATAGTGTTTGAGGTTTGATTAAAATGAGCAAAATCTAAACATTTTAACAGCCTAGGATTCCTCTCTCCTCTACATCTATCATGGTCTCATCAGTCCTAAAAGACTAAATGTCAGTTACAGCGAGCTTTATAAGTGTTTGGATATTTGTGTATGTCCCAGGCAGAAAACCGCTACCTGGACCACTGCACATTAAGTTAGTGTGTTTTTCATCTTATTCATTATTGTTGAAACAAAAAACACAATAAGAGGAGGTAATAAGAGGATAACTTGTTTAAATCTGCTGCCTGAGCTTTGCTAAAGCACCAGTCTGTGGTTGGTGTAACAGCGTACTTTCAGGTTGGGAATGAAAGACTATTCTACATATTAATTTCCCTGTTTGACTCACTGTTCAGTATTCATTGAGAAACTGAAATATTCTTGTTCAGACTCATGTTAAAAGTTCACTTAGATGAGGTCTGCTGTATAATACAAGTCCTCTTCAAGATATAAATACCTAAAGGACCCAGTGATTTAAAGGGGTCAGATTTACAAATTGCTGCTCAGTATTGCAGTCGAGGCAGAGAGATCGGTCTAACTACAAATGTTTGTCAAGAACAAAGAGTGTGCAGGGAGCGCAGAGACGAATCATTTAATGGAGTCTGAAAACATTTCAAAGCAGATCTATAATATCTGACCTCATACTGTCATTGCTTGGCTCTGTTGTGTGTGTGTGTGTGTGTGTGTGTGTGTTTAAGCTGCTGGTGCTCCTGCCTTCCCATAATAACAGGTTTGTCCCAAAGCTTTTGCAAAGCAGCCACCACATCTCATTCTTTACATAAACAGCAGCTAAAACATGCAGCGAGATAGATTAAAAATAACCAAAACATGCTCACACACACGCACACTCACACTCACACACACATACACGCTCACACATGCTGTAAACCTACAGACTAGCGCCTAAAAACACAGTTTCTTGGCATGCGATACACAGACTGCATGTATTCATGTGAGAAGCATGTTACATAATTCATCATCATATCAGTTCACACCACAGCGACCAACCACAGCCATCATCAAGAAACAAGAGAAGCATTTATTGGACCACAGAGTTGAGAGGTAAAGCCGTTTTCAAAATAAAACACCACCACACACAGAGGGGACAGTTCATGATAGCAAAAGACAATATCTACTTCATTATAAACTCACGTTAACAAAATAGTTTTGTTCACTTTGTACAAAATCCCATTTCGAGTTGAGGAGAAAAAGTGCAGCGTGTGCAACATGCTGAAATTCAGATGAAGATGAGAGTATGAAGAACCACAAAATGACACAAAGCACAACAGAAAGCTACAACAGACATTAACAGCAAGTTTTATAACTTCCTGAACAGAGGAGGGAAACCTGTCGGCATGCACACGGTTAACATGTTCAGACTGACGGACACGTGGAGGACAAAAAATAAAAAAACATGCCCCTTTTGCATTCCAAGGCCATTCTCTGAAGCTTCAGTCGGGACTCTTGTGTTAATGTTCTGCTTATCATGTTAGTCTCTACATATTCAGCACTGTTATTAAAACACCTGTGATGCTGCTGATGTCTCTCAGTTCAAATGTGCTACAGGAAACATGCAGTTGTGTCCTTTAATCTGAAATGAGGATCAGTCATTCACCAGTCTGTTTTAATCACAATCGTCCAATCATAGTGAGTAACACTCTAAGTGTAGTTTGGATGCTGGTTTCTTTTATTTCTACCCTTTCCAAAACCAAAAGAGCATAAAACTGTGAAGAATGCATTAAACAATTTGTTTATCTGCTCAGGTTACCATGTCTGGCTGGTTATCTTTCTTACCTACAGTAGTAATGCAGCGGTACTTCCTGAGACAAGGCATTTCATACTTCATTATTTTATGGAGTTAAGCATAAACTAGTACATCTAGCACTGACTAGCACATCCACTGTGTAGTATTTCCTGCTGGCCCTGACTGCTACAATAAGCTAACATAGCAGCTGCAGTGGATTTGGGGAAGTTTATATTCCCGAAACCACAGCTAAGGTCGTTACCTGAGAAAGTGTAATATTTATCAAACACATTGCTTAGTCCTTCTCCCAAAAGCCATTTCTTTATCATACTTATAACAGAAGGAGTGACTAGACTACAAAACAATGCTGTTTCTTTATTTACAGCTTTGCCTCAGACATGTTAGCGTTAGCCTCAATCTTTTAGCACAATATCATTTATAGTATGTCTATAGTAGTATATCTCTGCTACCAACAGCTGTCATTTAAGCCAGCAAAACTGAAGTGTTTTTGTCTACTAAAACCATTTCAAAATTGGTAAGAATTTCAGGTGGAAAGTCTAGACTGAATCGCAATGTTTGTTTATTTTTGGAATAGCTTCTGGGTAGAAAACCACCGCGTCAGACACATAAAATGGCGCTGAGCAAAAGCTGCCTCAGTTGGTTAGTTTTTGGTCACCTAAACAAAGGCCTACCTAAAAAAATCAGTATCAGTTTAAGTGTACATTTAATTTAGAATATCTTCTTTACCTTCCCGTCAGACAGCCCTCTCCGACAGGGAACTGAAGCTGTTATCTCAAAACCACCAGGCTCCGTTGACAAAAACACTAATTTTACTTTGCAGAACACGGGAGTTGCTGGTCTACTGTTTCCTCTATCAATCAGTGTTAATGCTAACGCAGGGAAAACGTTTAAAATATAGCATACACTTAAACTGATTGACTGATTTTTTTTTTTAGGTGGCTAAAATACATTTTGTTGCAGCCCTCATCCACATTACTAGGCTAATTGCTTAGCTTCCGTGCCAAGAGAATTGGAGACGCTAGCAAGCAACACAGTACATAGAATGAGCACAGCAGAGACCACCGCTAACTTTAAACAATAAAGTTAAGACTAAAGGGCTGTACCCTCACTTAACTCCGCAGTTGAGTTATCAACGTGGAAGTGATTGATGTTAGCATGACGTCACAGTGATTTGGTCTATTGTACAAGAATACAAAGCTTGACAGACCTAACAACAGAACTTAAGGTAGCAATGCTTTTTACATCACATTAGACTATTCGCTCTAACCTCTATTTTACACTCTGAAGCTTGACATGGCAATGGTTTCATGCTCCTTATGGTTTATGAAAAGGCCAGACTTGGCTGGAAGGGATGGAAATGTAAAACACCAGTTATTATGCCGCTGTGTCTTTTCAAAGCCAGAGACAACAGAGCTCTGGTGTTTTTTCAAAGGCTTTTGTCAAAGAACAAAAGGCCTGAAATACAGTCTCTACATTCAAGGTTTGACTCAGGCTATGAGTCAACTCATTAAAAGTGCTTTTAACCAGCAGGAGTTTCCAATTAACCTGAGGTCTGTGATTGGATGATTGATGCGTGGATTGACCAGCTGCTGCCCGTCGGGGCTGAAAAGGTCTCACCTCATGAATTTCTTGGGTTCGGTGGGAGGGGTCGGCGGGGGAAGAGGTTTGTTGGAGTTGAGTTCAAGATGGTGAAGGGGGGAGTTGGGGATGGGCTCTAGGCGGCTTGGCTGGGCTGGGGGCGGGGGTGGGGGCTGTGGGGGCTGCCCACTTCCTGAACCCGCCACACCCACGCCCATACCTGCTGCCTCCAGAGCCCTGACACTAGGAGAGCTGCTGAATCTGCTGGCTGCTGTTTTCTCATTCTTTTTCTTTTGCTACACAGAAAAAAAAGAAAAGGAGGGGCATGGGGGTCAAAAAAGGAGCAAAAGGGAAGTTTGAAACAAAATAATAATAAAAGATAAGAAGAAATGGAGGGGAAAAAGAGGGAAAATGGAGTACAGGGAGAGCCCTAGAGGTCTTAACAGTCCATCCAGTGAGAGACAGGAAAAGAGCAGCGTGCTAACTCGATCCTATTTAAATGCTGATCGAGTGAATGGATCAATCTGAAGACTGGCATCACTCAGTCTTAAAGCAGCAGTCGCTCTGAGCAGAATGGAAGTTCAAATGAGGAGAGATGTGTCAAAGCAGGAAACATCTCACACTAACAAAATGGCTTGGAAAGCAAAGGAGAGCTGGAGAAAAAGTCAAGAAGGAAGAACAATCGAATCGGGTGGAGAACTCACGCACACACACGGTGGACACACAACACATATTCAAATATGTGGGAAGAAACACATGTCACAAGAACGAAAACACTGGAAGTTATAGAACCTGAGAGATGGTGTCAACAGTTATATACTGATCATGCAGCAGGGTCCATTCGACTCAGACATACTGTGAGGAATGACATATTGTGTTTTCCAGGAGCACAGCTTTAAATTTTCAAACAGCCTCTCATTATGAGCAATGGGATCCTGCTTGAACACACAGTTTTCAAACAGTTTTGGTCATTTCATTTCAAGAGATTCACTTCAGTTCTATTTCACTTCAACAAACAGAAAAATCTAGTGAATCAAGTGATGTATTTTGGCAGTGCATTGAATACAAGATCACGTTTTGAACTGTGACACCTTGGATTAAATGCTGTGAAAAAAAATGAGACCTTGGCAGGTACGATTATTAGCTTCCATTTCATACCAGTGGTGCTGAAAGAACACCACATTTCCTATTAATCCTGTTGGTTCCTCTCCTCTTTCACCATCCATGGAGACTTCACTTGAATTAAAAACAGTAATCTTGTTAAAATTGATTTTTTTCCCCAATTTTCTCTCCAATTTTCCATCGCCCTTTTACCATCTGCCACTTGCTGTAAAGTCTGTGAGATTTCACTGGAACATCTTAATCCTGTCTTTTGCTGTAAAACACCTTCCCTTTGTGTTGTTGCCTTATAAAACAGTGCAGCAGATCACCCTGGAACACTCGGGTCGAAGCTGACAGCCTCCTCCAAAACGGTCTCATTTGTTGAAACAGCGATTGGGGATAATATTTGAAAATTACTGTGGTCATGATTTATGGTTGTTACAATGCCAACGGTACCATTTTATAAAACGTCAGTACTGATTGTTCTTCCGATCGATCAGCACTGATGGATGTGAAATGGGATGGAGTGGATATCATCTTTGCTATGTATTAAAAATAAATCGACAGGCTCATCAGAGTGCCCCTGTGTGTGGTGCGTTCCAGAACGTCAGGGCCTTACCTTAATGAGCGGGTTGATAACTCCTACGTTAGGACTGGCGTTGAACACTTTGTTGAAGTTGGTCTCCCTGTTGACGAGTTCCAGCTGGTAGAACTTCTTATCGTCCTGGAGGAAGAAACCATGTGAGCTGACGGGAGACTCGAGGGACTGTGAAAACAGTTGTTATGTATATCCAATCTGTCAAAAACAAAAACTTGTGCTGCTGCATCTAAAAGCTAAAAATAAACCAGAGGTGGAGTACTTTCCTTTTCACACCTCCTGCTGTATATAGCACACACATTACCTCATCAGCCTTTACCTACCACCAGTTTCTTGACTAGAGATTCTCTCTCAGACACCATGTCCTTAAGCTCGGCGATGAGCTGCAGATCTTCAGGACGACTCTCCCTGTTCCTGAACTTTTCCTCTGTACCCTCCAGCCTATAAGAAAAAAAACCCACAACCATAAATACTCTGCATCACAGATCCACTGAACACCATTCATCTTATGCAATTACAATCGCAGTGTTGAAATGTAACTAAATACATTTACTCAAGTACCGTTCTTAAAGCAAAATGTTGCTGATTTTCAACCAGCTCTGTATCATAGTGTGTGCAGATGAACCCTTGGTCACGTGAGCTCTTAGTTTCAGAGTCATTAAGGTCACAATGTGAGTCGTTGACCCACCTGGCCTCCATGTGAGTCGTTAGGGTCAGGTGGGATCAGGGGTGAATGGGTGTGAAGTCGTCTGGGGAGGGATCCCAAGACTGCATTGTAGGTGGGTGATAAGTAGTGTCGTAAGCCTAGAGTGTATACTCATTTTGACTTGACCAGCGGACTTCACTACAAGCCGATTGCATGACTGCGCAATGAGTACTTTATTTCATAATTCATGTACATTTAGCTGACTTACTTGTCTCTGAGGGGAAAAACACAAGTTATGTTTGCAGTTACATTAGTGTAAAATATGCAACATCAACTGTTAACTACACATCAAAAAAGGGCAGAAGTAAGAGTAGGTGAACTTGTTAGATCTTGCACTTTGTAGTATGTGTGTATTAGATGGAACCGTTTACGGGTTAAGAGAATTAAAAGCATGTACTACAGGGAGTAAAAAAAGATGAGTGATTCATGGGCTCTCCTTTTTCATTAGCTTTTGATCAATAAAACAGTAATTGTTCCCGGTCCCTTTCCCTTTCCTGCCCTCTTCTCCTCTCATCACAAAAGCCATTAAGGGGGTTCGTACGTTCAAATCAAAAAACAGTTCATCCGGAGGTTGTTTTTGTTCTGTGAGTTATGAGAACTTTAAAAAAATGTTATAATGGATTTTTGTTATTTTCCAAGCGGCCCCCTTTAGAGAAATCACCACTTGTGTAAAACCTCTGATTCATTTCATATTTGGTGACATTTTCCAAAATGCAACACACGTTAAAGATCGCTGAGCAGAATGGGCATTAGCTGGTTCTTCAAGCGAAAAACCAACCAATCATAGGTGACACCGTCGGCTGGAAAATGACTCATTTTTTACAAATTGTGATGAAAAGACAGAGAAAGCCTCTGAAAGCCTTTATCTGGCAACAGCAGCATGTAGCTTAGAGAAGTAATGCACTGTAAAAAGTTTTTCAGTTTCAGGAAATTGTCTTTTAAATGTGACCAACACACAAGACGTGATGAAAGTCATCATACTGTTGTGTCAACCTCATGATCTCATACATAACTGTTACCAGAGTGTGTACTGAGCAAGTATGGGGCATCTATCTCATTACAGTGCTGCAATTTTTCGTTGTGATTAAAAATAAATGTTTAATTTGGAGGACTCTGCTTTCCTCTGAGGTCAACAAATACAAGTTTAAATTAAACAAGAACAAACACAAAACTGTGAAAATTAAACATTAAAACAGCCACTGACTTCAGCTACAAGCATCACTTTTTGGCTGTAAAGCTGGTCCCCTGCATGTTTAGCTGTGACTCTATTTCTAATTTTACCAAAACCTTATGTGACAATGAGCTAAACAGCCTTTCACTTCCCACGCTGCCACAGTACGAGCCACTGAGGGGTATCTTTGTGACATTTATGCCACAGTGTGAAGTCACACTTTCGTAAAGGCTGAACATCATGGCAGCTTGTCTTCCAGATAAACTGCGGCCTCTCCAAGGAACGTCCAGTGCTGTACAGGAGCAGCCACTGGAGCACTGCTCAGTGATACTGATACATACTGATCTGCACTTTCATCAGATACACTGTCTGCTGCTGTGCTGGTCCTTCTGTGCTCACTCTGACAGCCGTTTTATCGTGTTCTTCCTGTTTGTCGGACACTTTCTGCAGCTTGAGCATCACAATCTCTTTCTGTGCTCTGGCTGTGAGCAGGTTTAACAGGAATGGATTGTTATAAAAAAAGAGAAGGGAACATGTTAGGTTAAATTATGAGTGCAAATGTACAATCACTTGCATTACTTAACTGCTTAAAGCAGTACATGTTTTTTTTTTGGCACTTTGGAAGCAGAAAAAGCTATGAAAACAATATTACTATTTTATCATATATTAAGTTTGGCCAAACATGTTAGCACACAGTTTTCTATTTCCACATTTAGTGGACATGAATAATAGGCATATCCGAGCTTTTTTATTCACCCGATTGGATTGTTATGAGCACATTTAATGCTTGTTATCTGTGATAACAAGCCTCATAGATATGATTAAGAAGGGGTCTGCTACACCTACCGCCCTGGTTATCAACCCATTCAATGATCATTACCGGTTTGTTGGGCTTCACTTTCATGGTCATCATGTTTAGGTGCAAAATCAACATGGTTAGGTTTAGAAAAAGATCATCGTTGGATGTAAATGTTGGTTTTACATAGACTCAAACCCCTGTCTGCTGAGTGAAAGTCCTATGTCCATCTACCACCCTTCCACCCCCAATCATTATGTGGACTTTCTCCCATGTGGGGAAAGAGTCATGAATGCCTTTTCTGGCAGAAAGTTTCACTTCATATCCTAATAATGGCCTTCTAAACCTAACAGTAGGTGTGGCAGGCATCTCCTCATGCATATTTATGATGCTTATCCTTACTGATATCAGCCATTTAATGGCCTGATAACAGTCTAATCAGCTGTTTTTATGACATCACAACACTTAACAAAAACAATAAAGTTGCAGGTTCAAAAACCAAAACAACGAGCTCATAGATGCTAAAAGAGGACCTGTAAGCTAAGAACTTTTCTGACAATACACAATGAGTGGGTCAAACTCATAAAACCTACATCCGTAGCAAACTTTAGAAAATAAATACAAATGGAAAATGTAGACAAGAAAATAATCTATGAACCTACATAACACCCTACAGATAAAGCAGAGATGGGAAGCAGAGATGAACATGGTCATATCACAGGACATTTGGAAGGAGGTATGCACTGAGGCGCATCTGGTGACAAATTCCAACACATGGAGGGAATTTAAGTTGAAAATAATAAGTAGATTTTTCAGAATACCAGAAATAATATCTTAATTGGACACATTCTAGCTCATGTTGGAGAAACTGTGGAACATGTGCTGCCAATTACACCCATATATTTTGGCAATGTCAGAAGTTAGGTTTATATTAGAAAGAGGTATTTGATGCCCTTAAAGAGGTCTTTCAACAAGATATTTCACAAAGCCCTACAGTAATACTACTGGGTGTGATCCCTGAAAGTCTGAATGTGAGGGATAGGAACTACCTAAACTAAATGTTGCTTTTTCTAACCAATCGATTAAGACCTGAGAGTGGGTGTCTAGGCTGTTTTCTCACACAAAAGGAAATGCATAAATTCTAATGTTGTTGATAAAAACTAAATAGAAATAAAGTTCTAAAAAATAGGACCTGTAGAGTTATAATTCTCTGCAGCTTTGCCATTATGAATGACCCCTGTCACATTATTATTACTAATTTGAAACACTGTTTTTATCAAAAAAATTGACGAGTGCACCAAGCTACTCATTATAAGCAAATGAGTAGTAATGCAAGACTGGGTGTTTCTCCACCCCAGAAAACAAATTGCCTGTAAGTGATGTGCTGTTTTAATCTAGCCGAGGCTAACACTTCCAGAGAGCTCATTTGTTCAGTAAACTTCTCACATGGAAGGAAGACAAATAATATCTTCTTTAGTAAAATTCATTAGTTCATGATCGGATTTAGAGGGCTCTTTTCTGCTTGATGTAGTACGTGTTGTTCCAGCGGGTATATATGTGTATATTTTCGTACCAGCTGGTTGAACTGTGGGTGAATTTCCTCGGGCAGAAGCACAGTGAGGCCAATATTAAGTGTCCAGCTATTTTATGCCTGACTGCCAAAGCATCAGCAACCCTTCACTGGGCAGGGAGACCCTCTGCCTCACCGAGTATCAGGGAGTGCAGTGTGACCAATGGCATTCATCATATGTTTGGGTATTTTTGTCTATGCTCACAGGGAGAGAATATTTCTAGGGTTTGGACAAATGCACCTGCTGTTCCTCGGTTTATATGCAAGCCATCAAACTGATTTTCTTCAACACAACCTGCAGGGGGGAATCCACATCCATCCTCTGCATGGTTAAGCTGATAAGAGATACTGGATGGACACTACTGCTCTAAATGTCAGCAATAAAGCTGCACCAAGACATGGTTTTTCAGGAAGCAGTTCATTTTTTGGGTGAAGGTGGTGTCTGTGATAAGACGATGATTTGGAGTTTCAAGGCGCTGGACTTTAATAAATCCCCAAACTGACAATGACTGATGGTCAAGGAAAGTGTTGGGTACGTACTCCTGTTATCTTCAGCACCTTCTGGTTGTATTTTGTCATTTCCTCTCATTGCTGCTGCTGCAGCAGTTAGCATTAGCAAACTCAGTGGACTAAATATTATGATTTTATTACATACATGATGCTCCTCTTTTTCCAGCCAAAACAGTGACCTCAAAGAACACAAACCCTAACTTTACTATATATGTCTAGTGGTGGGTGTTACAGTGTAAATTCAATTAGCACATACAGCGAGCAGCAGCAGCGACCCACAGTCCGACACCAGCACACTGTTAGCACGGAAACAGAGGGTTTGGCAAGGAAGCTAACATGCCATCTACTTCTACTTCACTACAACCCGACTTGATGTTGAAAGAGGTTACCGGCCTCATGTTCTAAAACCAACTGCTGGCGATTTGACCAGCTAAGTTGCAGGTGACACCATCAGCTGGCTTGAGTCGACCTCAGGCGGTCAGTTCAAAACTCTGCAACTTTTCTCTGTAACATTCTAAGACAGTTTCGTCCTGTTGCGAAACTTGTGAACAATTCTGATTGGTTGTTTTTGTTCAGGCATGGTGGATTCTTGCGAATGCCATTAGGAGCTCCTGGAGGAGGCAGGGGAATATGATTTTTTTCACAGATTATCTGTCACATGCACTTCTTTCAGGATAATGTGAGTTTCAGCAAATATGACAAAAACGTATTTCTGTAGAAGTTAACCACTGAACTTTTAAAGTGACTTCAAACAAACAAATATGTATAAAGTTTTAAATACTCCCTTTTTCCTTTGATTGAGTGGCTTATCTTGTGAAGATGCACTTTGAGGTGTGCAGATATAATAAATAATGATCCCTTGTCAAGTCATTTGTTTTGTTGTAAGAGGAAACTCACAATTGATTAATTCAAGAGATGACTATTAAAGAAAATAGTAATGAAAGACAAATGAAGAGGGCCACAAGAAAAGAAGAAAGAAGGATGTAAAAGTTGACATTAAGAGGCTTTGATACTATATGTCCCATCCATCCATCCATCCATCCATCCATTTTCATCTGTTTATCTGGGCCGGGTCGCGGGGGCAGCAGGCCAAGCAAAGCATCCCAGACATCCCTCTCCCCAGCAACACTTTCCAACTCCTCCTGGGGGAACCTGAGGTGTTCCCAGGACAGATGAGACATATAATTCCTCCAGCATGTTATGGGTCGGCCCTGGGGCTCCTACCAGTTGGACGCACTCGGAACACCTCAAACGGGAGGCGCCCAGGAGGCATCCTGATCAGATGCCTGAACCACCTCAAATGACACCTTTCCAATGCAAAGTAGCAGCGGCTCTACTCCGAGCTCCCTCCAGATGTCTGCGCTCTTTAGCCTATCTCTAAGGCTGAGCCCAGCCATCCCACGTAGGAAACTCATTATTAGTATATTAGTATGCACGATCTTATTCTTCCGGTTACTACACAGAGCTCATGATCATAGGTGAGGGTTGGGACGTAGATGGACCAGTCAATTGAAAGCTTTGCCCTCCGGCTCAGCTCCCCCTTCACCATGAAGGTCCGGAGCAGAGCACTAAACCGCCGCAAACTATATGTCCCATAACATACAAACTTCAACTATAAAGTACAGTCTGTATAAAGACTGTAAAGTCAGTGCAGTATGATGCTTGGGACAGCTACATCTTTTAAAGGGCTGTGAGACTTGTGTGGTTGGACTTCATTCTGATGAGATTCAAACAAATCACAGGAAAGATATTAAGCTTTATGAATGTCCAACACTGATCATTTACTTTCTGTGACATGATGAATTTTTCTCCTGGACTGTTCTGTCTGCTCCATCTGAGCAGAATGAGGTGTTCTGAGTGTCTAAGGGCTCTTGCTTGGCATCTGGAGAGTCTTTTTTAATCTCATGAATGTTTAACCTGTAAGATTTAACTAGTTTTATGCAGTATGGAGCAAAAGCATCGTTGCTATGGTAACCTGCAGTTTAATAGACTTCACACACTGGTTTCAGAACTGTTAAACCGTTGACTGTAATTATGTTTCAGGTGTCTGGATTTTTGATTTTAACAAACAAAACCAAGCTGGTATATTGCTGATGTGACAACAGATGTGACTACAAACTCCATGCCTAGTTGGCATGACGACCAAAACCCAAACAAACACAAACTGTAACCCACAGACATGCTTTCCAACTCCCACAGGACCAACCGATAAGGCACAGACGCAGGACAAAATGCTAAAATATTCATGGAACTTAAATGGTGGAGCGTTCACAGTGGCTGTTTAGGGAAAGGGATTTGTAGGGAGGGAACAAGGCTGTCGTCACCACGTTGATTAATTAGGAGGAAAGGGACAGGGCTGGTGCTGAGGACAGATCTGTGTTTTAGTTAATTAGATGGAAGACAGTGGATCATCTCGGGGGACAGCCCCAGAAATGTGTCTTTCGTTGGTGAAGTGAAGAAACTGCCAGAAAATAAAAAATGCTGACCTTCTGAGTAAATTTGTCCCAGAAAACAGGTCAAAATAACAGAAAATAGATATGTTTAGTCTGTGAACTTAATTCCCTGTACAGACTGTGAGACAGTGGAAAAATTACATTTTTAACCTGATGGTGGCGATACATGAAAAGTCATCCAGAGGGTAACATGAATGTCTGCACCATATTTCATGGCAGTCCATCCAACAGACAAAGATATGTCACCCTAAGCTTCAGAATATAAATGTCAACCTCACGGTGGCGCTAGGTGAAAAGTCAGGGGACTACCAAAGTCAGTTAGCATCATCCACAGGGGGTCATGAATGTTCATACAAAATGTTCATTCATCCAATAGGTGTTGAGATATTTCAGTCTGGATCAAATGTGATGGACTGATCAACCAACCACCTGACACTAGCTGTGTTAAGCCATTTCGTATTGTGTCCACGCCATAGGAACAAGGAATGATCATAGCTCTCAGAACACCATTCTCAGCGACTATCTTAGCTCCTGTTTTAGAGTAGGTAATCTCCTAGCATAAGAAGAACCTTGAATGACCTATGTGTATGGTGAATGGTTGAAAACATGAGCCAGTGAAGCACCGGCAAATGCCATTTGTAAAAATCAATTAGTAGTGTAATAACAGACAACACAAAACACAAACAGCTTGTAACAATAAAATGGAAGAAAACACGGAGTAATGGACCAAAAGTGAAGTCCAAGCTTTACTGCATATATGCGATGGTGGAAATACAACACGATTTTGACTTGTCAAAGCAAAATACAAGAAGCCCATGAAGGTACGTAGTTCTCGGGGGTGCTCCCAGTCAGCAGTCCCTCTCAGGAAGTCAATAAAACGGTCTGGCACAAAAACACCTACTGCCATCCCTAGAACCACAAAACCAAGATGAAGAATGCTCAACTTTAACCCAACATGGACAAGGAGTCCTTAAAGTGCTACAGATGAAACCCCAACAGCCAGTGAGATTAAAACATCAGCACATCCATCTCCACGATAACTGAGCAAACTCCATCCTCTGGTAAAGACTGTTGAAGGGATACTTTGCTGATTTTCAACCAGATTTGTATCATTACATTGTGGGTAGTGTATGTAAATGAATTATGGTACACTTCCCACCATCTTTCCAGAGCCCAGATCTTACTGCTCGTCCCTCAGCTCAGATCTTTGCTGGCTGTAGGGCTGTTGTTCAAACCACAGTGTGTACTTCCACATTTCTGTATGCCCACCACCACGGGCACAATGAGTATAGAAGCGGATCAAGAGAACGAGACCCATCTCTATTTCTCTCTCAAACTCAGACCAAACTCTGATCAAATGGTAAAACTAAGCAGTGCTGATTAAATATAAACTAAGATTCTGTTACTTTATTGCCTATTTCTCATCTAGAATGTCTTCAGAAACATATTTCAGTGTACTGTTTGGCTGTAATATGAGAATTTGTGAACAGGAATTGGTGCCATACTGTTTCCTGTTCTGTAAGGAGGCCAAAAATTTTTTGTTTATTACCAGCTGGCCGCCATATTGTTTCCTGTGTCAAAATGGACAAGCTGCATTACATCATCCATCAGTGGGAGCGTTTATTGGCCCAGTGTGGCGCAGTGCATTCTGGTAGTTGTAGGTTTTCTACCTCTTGAGCAAAAGCGAATGCCACAGACCTTTCCTCTGTTTTTTATTATATATGAATCAATGGATTCTTGACCTCCCCTGTTACATTAGAGCAAATACTACAGGAGAAAAAACATGTTGGAACATTTTTACAGAAATGTCTCTGCTAATTATATCTTTATCTGTCCACCTGTCCTTATACTGTATGTGAGAGCCTCTTGAACTGCAGATCTTGTATATTACTCTGTGTGCAATAACAAAGTGTCTTAATGTCATATTTGCTGTGTAGATGTAATAAATATAGTTCTAATAAAAAGATAAACATGCTCTATATGGATGCGCATCCATTTGAGTCCAGCAGGTGGCGCTTTGCTCTCAGCTGAGTAAGACTAAAAGGAGGTCAGCTCTGGAGAGGATGCTAGCTTGCTGCATGTCTCCCGACTCTCTCTCTCTCTCTCTCTCTCACACACACACACACACACACACACACACACACACACACACACACACACACACACACACACACACACACACACACACACATCACTAGGTTTTCCATGAGGCTTTTCTTTCTTTATCTCGCTCTGTTTTTATCTGCTGTCCTCTGTTTATATCTGTATCTCTATAGTTTCTCTTGAGGTCTGGTTTAGTTCTTCTCCCTCATGACTTGGCTTCATCCACTGCCCCGCCGGCAAAGATCTACCTTTCAACTTCTTTCTCTTTTCCTCCTCCATCCATCTTCTCCTCTGAATCTCTGCCTTCACCTGCAGTCATTCATGTCGTAGCCCATCCACAATCTCTTTCCTCATTCTCTTTAGTTGTAACTTTCACATCCCCACAGCTTTCTCTTGTATTATTTCACTCTATAGATACATTACAGCATTTGCCTCACTCTTTCCTACAGTATCCCCACTGCATGGCATGAATAATATAACTTGCCCTCTTCATATGCAGTAATAAAACACATTCCTTAGACTTCAGCATCATTACTTGCTAAGCTAAATGTCTTTGATCTTTATTTCATGAGCCTATACATCACCTTTGATCCATGCAGGTTCTTTAACCGAGGATTCTTGATATGTAAAGTTACTTTACTGTACAGCACATTTGGCCAACCATCCAATAAGGATGAACTATAGTTTTCCATTTAGTCGTTTGGTCTTAAGATTTTGATTGAAACCAGCATGTGGTCATGATTAAGTCTGATTCATCTAAAGGTGAATCATTTTGATGTTCTTACAGGCTTTTTTAGTCCACCAATGATCATCTCTGCCTGCACGCCCCATAACAACATAATATTTATACACAAATTATGCATCACTACCTACATGTCCAGGTTTAAAAGGGACCTTACATTATGTCACAGCTGTGGCAATGACACAAATCAAACACCGATCAGTCCAATCAATGACTGAATATAGAGATAGACGAGTCTCCACTTCCTCCCACAGTACAAAAATGAAGCCAAAATACCCCAGATATGGCTGCTGCTATCTTGCCCTAGTGATGTCATTTGGAGCCAGAGTCTGTGCAGTAGCAATCAGCTGTGGTTTCAAAGTCCTTCTCATACACCTGACCAAACATCAGGAAGAAAAAAAACCCAACCTCATCAGAAAATTAACATACATCGGGGGATAAGAACTACCTAGAAGAACAGAAACCATCTTTGGGAAAAATGGATGTATAACATGTTCTTTGATCTTAGGGTGTCCTGTTTGGTTCAGTTCAATCAAACTCAAGTTTGTTTGCCCCGGTTCATTTGGGCAGGTGTGAACACAGCAATCGCACCTGGGTGCACACCAAAACAACCAGACTGAGACTCTCTTGAAGAGGTGGTCTCAGTCCGAACCAACTGCAGTCACATGACAGATTGTTTGGGTTAAACATGAGCATGTTACATTCCTGGAGGATTATTAATGTGCACCTCCTCATGCACTGCCTTAATATGCACATTCAGCACATCCAATGCATCAAAACATTGTTTTCTAGTTGAAGCCGCGCCTCGCTCTCAAACTGTATGGGTTGACTAAAATGAACAATGACAGCAATATAGTAAACGATGAGCAGCGCTAAACTCAACCTGCGTAATTGTCCCTCCATTGTGACATGAGAAAGTGTCACATTTATCTTGCAAGAGTACTCTTCTTCAACGTTTTGTTTACTTCCTGGACTTTTCCTGCATTGAAATTCTGACCAATTAACAGCAATTATACAACTTTGTATCAAAATAAGTCCCTGATTCAGACCAAAGCAAGACAACTCTAGGTCTGAAAGCACCAATAGTTTGGCCCATGTCCCATCCACTATTATGGAGGAGGCGTAGTTAATGACCTTCACTGTAGCCAGCCATCAGAGAGCGATTAAGATGTTTTGTCTTCACTTCTGAGGAGCTGTCATGTCGTTCATCTTCATAAACTGTCTATGATTCCAATCAACTAGGCAGAACAATGGGACTGGTTCATGGGAAGCCACTCTTTACAACAGACAGGGTTATATCTCCTGTACCACTGATAACATCGAGGTCATGTCTAAGAATTTAAGTTTAATTACAAGAGGAGGAATTTCCAAATGTATGTTTTACACACAATCTACACATGGTGGGTTTTAAAATATGATTCTAATAGTTTTCAGATTGAAGTTTGATACCTTTTATTGCATTTAGATGATACATCCGAATGTAAAATAAAATATAACAAAGGGAATATTAGGACATATTATCCTCGCAGTGTGGGAAATGTTTTAAAACAGCATGTGGGGAAACAAAATGCAGAAAACATAATTGATCAAACAGATCGATGAAGAGTATTGTTCGTATTTGTGACCTCAGCAGTTCTAAAATCCTGGCAACAGCACTGAGAAAAGCCACAATTCAATTTGGTGCATTTATGGGAGTAAGAGATGTTTTTGATTGTTGATGATTATTTGCTTTGTGCTTGTCTGCTTAAAGAGAGATGACAAACAAAAATGCCTCTGTTAGAAAAACAGTGTTCCCTGTGTTATATCATTTTCAAGGCTGTTACACTTGTGGCTTACACCACCTGGTTCGAACATCATTAGTCTATTAAAAAGGAATTAGTCGTGGTTATCAGCATTATAGATATAGGTTAGTGCCACACTCATGATCATGTTGAGAATGGCGTTATCAGCTATTGAATGGCCGTGTTTTCTGTAATGCAGCAACATGTACTGTATATGAACTGACTGAATGGCGGATAACGTGACATGTAAGTGAGATGGCTGCCAAGCTGCAGACCACTGCTCGGGACCAACAACAACAAAACCGGTCGCTCATTAGCGAGACATTGAGCTGTTTCCAAGGGTGTTTCAACCCCTAAACGTGGTTGTTCTTTAGTGAGCCATTGTTGAGTTTACAGCGGAGACTGTGCCACCAAAAGTGGGTGTTTAAAGCCAAACATGATATTTTCCAAACCATAGCATAGCGGCTTCTGTGCTGTCAGTTTCAGGGATTCAGAGACACACACATAGACACAACAGATGATTGTCTCGAGCACCCCAAGTTTTGTAGCGGGACATCAGCTGATCTACTGAAAATATCACTTGAAGCCGGTCCACTGTTGCTACTGCACTGCTAATGTTTAGCTGAGGGTTATGATTTGCCAATACTTATAACGGTAACAAAATAATAACATTGAGGCTCCCTGGTCTGAACTAAGACAGCAAACTTCTTATTGCCTCCCACATTGCAAACAGCAGCACATTACAGCTTCCAAAAAACTCTCGGCATACACACAGCATCACTGCTTAACAGAGGGAACCTATTCACATGCTGAGGCTCTGGTGATGACACTGTGGTGATGATTGCTCTGGTCTCTGTAAGTTTGTATTCAACATAATACCTTTTTATCTCAATGAAATGCACTTAAATACATGTATATGTAACACAAAAGGGCAATTTATTGTTTTTATCTACCAGCCCCTTTGGTTGGTAAGTCAAAAAGTTAATTTCGGACACAGACCATAGCATTACTGACACATACGGTTTTGCCAACTGCAGCTTAATAGTTGATAAAGGCATCCTAAACATGCTAGTTAGTGTAGCAGGAGACTTCTAACCCAGTGGTTCCCAACTAGTCTAGTCAGGGGGTCCAGATTTCTCCTTAGTCATTAGTTCAAGGTCCACACAGTATATTATATTCAGAGTCATACTTGGGTTTGGCCATGTCGTCAAGCTAGTTTGCTGTCTCTGTTAAGGAGCTGTCTGTTAGTCACTCACTCTAAAGCAGGAAACAGCACTTCAAAATAAATGCTGGAAAACTCTATTTTAAAATAAAGTGTGTGTCACTTGTGGTCCATTCAGACTTTTGGACCACAACCCACCAGTTGGGAACCACTGCTCTAACCTATATCTATCCTGACGCCTTTTTAATAGAGTGATAACATTCGAAATGTGTGTTTAAACAGCTAAGATAACAGTGACGTTGGCAATGTGATGCCACTGTTTGGACTGAACAGATGAACAAATCATGACAAAGATCAGATAAACACATGAGGCTGTGCTCACTACGTATGAAAGACAAAATGTCATCATGAGTGCTTACAGTGGTTGCCAAGGGAAACAGAAATCCGGGGTATGAATCTTGGGATTATTTCACTCATTAACTGAAAACTTTTCATATCAATCCTTGTACAGAGATGAAGTCAGTTGTTTGAAAAACACCTCCGTAGAGTTTTTTAAACACTGCAGAACCATGTGAGAGCGTGCATAAAGTCAAATCACGCCACATGAATATGAATTCAGGAGCACCAGACGTTGCTGTGCATTTGTGTTTTTATCTTTGATTTCATGGAGTCATTTTATCTCGTGTTTTTCTTTGTGTTGAAAATGGAAATGCATTCGTTGCTGCAGAATGCAGCTCAGGCACAGATTGAGGGTGCAACGGTAAATCTCTCTTGGCGCTGCCTTTCATGGTGAGCCGGTTTCGTCATGCACCGTTGTGCTCGCTGCAGCTGTTTATAACATATGACACAAGCAATATGATTAGCTGAGAAGAATATAATTCATCACAGCCTCCTGCTATTTATACTGCGCTTCACCTGACGCATACAAAAGTAAAAATAGACTGCATGGATGCTCCTGTTCCTATATGACTAACAGCTGGGAGTGTATTTAGATATGCCCTAATTGTGTATATGACGCAGTGATGGAGTGGGTCATTGCATGGACAAAAAAGGAAAGCACAGTGTTTGACTTGTTTTTCTCATATTTGATCATCTGCTGGACAAAAAAAATGGATAGTAGAAGATGAGGACAAAAGAGTTAAATCAGAAGAAACCAGGAGTGTTTATGCAGGTATAAATGCTTCGTCTGTTACTCTCCCCAGAGGAAACCTGTCTGCTGCTTTAAGCTTTCATTTGGCACCCGACAACACATAATTACATTATCGAGGACAGATAGGTTGACCCACGTACGAGGCAGTCATGTGTTAAGAATTATATAAGTGTTACTCCTCTGTGCCATAGACCTCTGTCTTTACATAGCTGTTTGACGAGCACATAAGCACATGATGTGTTTACAGTGTGTACATACAGTATCTGCAGGGCGGAGATCTTGTCTTTGAGCACTTCCTGGGCTTTGTTGAAGTCTGACAGCATGTTCTGCGTCTCTCTGCTGTGGACGGCGCTCATTTCGGCGAGCTCCCTCTCGTGCCTCTTTGTCAACTCTTGTTCATGAGCCCTGAGGAGACAGAGAAGTATGGACAGTTAAGTTAAATACAGGACACTGCAAACATAATTTAGGCACCACAAGGTTAATAGCAAACAACTGGATCCACAAAAATATGGAATTTGAACACAACTTCTCTTATTAAGCTGCCGTGGTATAGAAGCGATAACACACTCTGAGGTGACCTGATATGGAAAGTAACAGTCAGCAGTGTGCAGTGGTGGATTAAGTATTCATATCCTTTGCTTAGGTAATGGTAGCATTTGAACAATGTACAAATACTCCTATACATTAAATATCACCTTAAGTAAAGGCAGAAAACTATCAGCTTAATTGACTAAATATCAAACCTAAAAGTATGACCCCGTTTAGTATTGTATTAATACATATCATTAGATCATTATTACTGATGCATTAAAGGGAAACTTTGGCATTTTTTAACCTGGACCCCATTTTTCCAAGTTTTAATGTCTAAGTGACTGATGGAGACAACAGTTTTTCAAAAATGGTCCAGAGACATGAAACCGGCCACAATGTAATCCCTATGGGCAATTGTGTACCATCAATTTACATCCATTAAGCCAAGTTCAGACCAAAGATTCTCCACAGCAGTAGCTGAAAGGCAGCATTTTTTTTGCAGCATTCTAAAAGCCTGCTGATTCACACCAATGCAACTAGATGAGATGGTGTATCATCTCTATGCAACAACTCTCTGTACTTCTGTTCTGATTTCCAGCTTTCCAGGCTTATTTTGTGGCTGAATATAATTTGTAGCATCTTAAAATATGAATGAGGATAGTGACAGTGAGATACTGGCTACAGTTGCATTTGTAGTAGTGATGATATGGTGAAAAACATTAAACAAGCAGCAGATTGACTGTATTCATAATCAATATGCCAAAATGATAAGTCAATGAGAATGTGTGTGTGTGTGTGTGAGGGGACATAAGCACATACAGCACACTGTGAGGACGGAAACAGAGGGCTTGGTGGGGACGGAGCATCTGCCACAGCAAGCGAACACGCCGTCTACGTCATTTTGACTTGACCAGCAGACTTCACTACAAGCAGATTGGCTGTTGAAACAGGTTTATTTAACCTTTATTTAACCAGGCAAGTCATTAAGAACAAATTCTTATTTACAATGGCAGCCTGGCAAAAGGCAAGAGCCTCTTGAGGAGAAGGGGACAGGTGCTGTGCTTTATGTTCTAAAACCAGTTGCCAGTGATTCGACCAGCTGAGTTGCAGGTGACACCATCAGCCAGCTTGAGTCCAGCTCAGATGCCCAGTTCACACCGCTGCAACTTTTCTCTGCAAAGCTCTGAAGCGGTTTCGTCTCGTCACAAATAATTGCTCTGAACTGGGCTTTAAAAGTGGTTGTTTTGCCCCTGACAGGCTCAGAGTGTTATTATGTGTATTATGTTTGTATTAAGTGTCTGATCACATTATAGCAAAGACCCCACAGAGCAATGAAACATTTTCCTCTCAATTCACTGGTTTGTTTATTATTGTGACCAAGTCTCTCTCAGGGAAAAGTCTCGTTCTGAAATCTCAGAAGAAGTGACCTGCTGCAGGAAAAACAGTGGCGAAAACATTACAGAATCACAGAAAGAAAGGTCAAGAGAAAGGAAGGTCAAGAGAGAAACTAACAGGAGGAAAAAGTAGCAAAGCCCCCTAAAATAGATTACTTTGACTTTTTTGTAAGGAGTTGCTAGCCACTGCCTTTTAATAATGACACTTCTAATAACAATCTGAGCCTGTCAGTGGCAATAAAAACAAGCACTTGTAATGGATGTAAATTGGCAGCGTGCAGTTGCCCTTAGGGGTTATACTGCACCCTGGCTTGCTGCTGTGGCTACAGCGTCTCTCTCAATACTGGACAAATTTAAAAAAATATTGTGTCCATTAGTCACTCACAAACAAATCATGGGATAATAGGGTCCAGGTTGAAAAATGCTGTGTTTCACTTTAACATGTGTAAAGGATTGCGGTGTTGTAGCTGGTTGAGGTGGACCTAATTTTAAATTCTGTTTAATTTACTGTAAAACAATGCATCATATTTAACTGCTTTATGTCAATTTAAATGTTCTTAAACTTACCTTATCTGCACAGTAACTAGTAACTATTGCTGTCATATCAACACTGAGTAAAGATCATAACATTTCCTTCTAAAAATGAAGTGGAATATAAAGTAGCATCAAATGGAAATACTCAAGTGAAGTACAAGGTTGCACAGTACTTGAGTAAATGTACTTAGTTACTGTCAATGACTAACACTTTGATTGAAGGCATTCTTCACCTGTAGCTTACTATTTTTGTATATACGAACACTTTGTTACATATTGTACGCTGCACACTGATCATTAAAGTACAGAAAAGTAGTATCATGTTAAGGGTCTGGTGACCATGGCTGTTACATATCATGTTTTTGCCACATGCCACATCATATTTTGTCACATTACAAACAAAACAAAACAAAAGAAACAAAAAGAAAAATAATCCTTCCTATTTATGAAGCCGTTTAAATAAAGCCGTACCAGTGAAATCACAATTCAAGCTTTAGGACAGAGTGAAGCAAACCACCGGCCAAGACGTTAATGGCTCAGGAAGAATGCATATTTTTAAATGGGTGACATTTCCCTTTAAGACTTAATCAGGACTTGCAGACTCTCCGCTCTCTGTCCGGCTCTCCCGGGAGGAGCGAACATAATGGATTGTTCCACGGAGGAAACGTTGGCGAGATTAGAATAGGGAGATAGATGCACATAATGAATTCCTAGAACATAATTGTATGAAAACATACTATGAATGTAATTAGACTATTCCAGTTTGGACTAACAGCAGAACACAATAAGACAGTGTGAAGATGCACCAAACACAAATGAGCTGTGACATATGTATACTTAGTGTACAATATAATGTAAAACACATGCACAGAAAGTGTGTCATTAATTCTTCTTCTTAATTTAGAAGTTTTGGGTGCAGGTGGAAGGGAGCTAAAGAAAGAGGAGCAAGATGGAATATGGAAATAAAAGATGATAATAATTAAATGAGGAGGAGGAAAAAGGCTGATGAAAGGGATTTGAGGGATGAAGGAGAAGCATGGATGTCTGTCTGCCTCTCACTCTGACTGGGCCAACTCTCCCTGAGGGGCGCACATCTTATCTCTCTCTGCTTCCTCTTTATTTATTTATCAGCCTATTTTTATCCCTGTGACCAGGATTCAGACGGAGCGTTACGTAACAGAGGGAGAAATGTGCTGCGCATGGGCCTGCCAGCAGAGAGGGAGAAGAGGACGCATATACATATAGACTAGCAGCGCATGAAGGAGCCATAGAGAGCAAAGCACCATGGGAGCAGTCATAAAACGTACAAACATGGTGGAAAAAAACACACACACACATAAATCCTTGATTGATTCTAATGAGTAGCTGGACCACATTAGCACTTAAAAAAATCCCAACATCCTGCAGGGAGCGACATGATTATAGATTCCATTTTGCTTTTACCCTAAATAACCTTCACATCCAATCAATGGGCTCGTGACACCGGTCAAGACAGACAGAGAGGAAGACAAAGACAGCAAGAGAGAGGGAGTGATTTGCCTCGTCCGCCTTTTTTCATTCTCTCTCTTTCATCCCGCTGTGTTTTGGAGCAAGAGTGGGGTTGCAGAAAATATCGTCATCCAAATATAATAAGAGAAGTCAAAATGCAGCAACATGCACTGATGATGGCACACCAAAGAGCAGAGCAAAAAGAGATGAGAGCATTTCTGTGCTTCTTTTGAAAAAACGAGGGGTCAAGGCTATTCTGAAATGTTCTTTATGTTGCTGCTCTGTACTTATGCACCAAAAAATAATCGTTCAGCATTTTGGGCAAATACTCTGATTCACCTTCTTTGCAAAAGTGAGATGAGAAAATTGATACCACTACCGTGTCTGTGTATTGAATACAAAGCAGGAGGCGGGAGATGATTAGCTTAGCTTAGCATAAAGACTGGAAGCAGGGGGAAACAGCTAGCATGGCACTATCTAAAGTTCAAATATATGTCTACTAACACCTCTTTTGCCAAAGAACACAATGCATCTCCTTTGTTTCAATCCATACACAAACAAAAATGTATAAACGACAATGGTGCTATAGCCGCAAGCTCTGCACGTAAGCGTTAGCTATTTGGATAAACAGCTGTTCCTCAATTGGCTCTTTTGAAATTCTTGTCTGTTTATGGCATACAAGATACGACTTGAACGTTAGTGAGCTTAAAAGTGTGTTAAGACAGAACTGGAAGCAAATTTTCACCTTGTATCATTTGTTCCAATTTGACTGCTGATTTGCTCCTAACAGTCAATATACCAACTGTGCAGACGTTAGCGGTAAGCAAACTAGCAACTCACCAAGAACTCCAGTTCTTTCTGTTTAATCCATCTAGTCTTATTCCCTTTTCTCTTGTATCTTTACAATTATGAAGCAGATTCATAAAGCTTAGGGTTACGGGTACATCTTTCTATGTTTTTGCAGCGTCCCTGGTAAATCTGCGTCTAATCTTATTTTTCCATTGACCAAAATTATGCCACCTCTAAAATTTACCTCCGGCACATCACTGGAGGTGTTGGTAGGTAGATTTTTCAACTTCAGACAGCAAAGCAAAGACTAACAGACAAAACAGTTTTCTTTTGCAAGACGAATTTTCCCAACAAATACAGCATGCTAACTCTATTAGCATAGGCCCATGCTATTTCACATAGCATAAATTAGCCTAGCTTTCTCTACTCATATGAAGCCAGGAACCACAACAAGATTTAACAAAGCTAATATTATAAAATTTGACTCCATTGTAACTCAAGGTTGTCTCGTACATGACATTTTCCCCCATATTTACAACATGCTAATACTATTAGCATAAGCCTATGACATTTCCTGTTGCATATATATCAGCCTAGTGACTAGTAAACTTCCTCTATTTCTTCCAAGTATTTTATGGGAGCTTTATTGCTTTTACAATTTGTTTCTTATCTGTGAAATAAAATGACATAAAAGCTTTGTTTCTACTGAGGGAAATGGTTTTAAGCTTACAAAAATACACAGGAGGTCTGCATTGCCACAATGTGTAGTTAATTCAATTCAGTTCAATTCAATTTTATTTGTAAAGCCCACTATTACAAATCATAAATTTGCTTCAGAGGGCTTTACAGCATACGACATCCCTGTGTCCTTGGACCCTCACAGCGAAAAAGGAACAAAACTCCCCCTAAAAAACCCTTTAATGGGGATAAAAGTTACATCTCTGGGGAGGTGCATGTCAGGCTAAGGCGTAGGGCATACGCCTCTGCACAGCCTACAGCATAGGTATGGCATGGGTTCAACGCAGAAGTATAAACCCTACTTGGCTCTCGGAGTGAAAGCAAAAACAAATATTTCCCAAAATGCTGAAGCATTTCTCCAACAGAGTTAAAACTTTAACTCCTGGTTCTTGAAACTCAAACTGTCAACAGAAATATACATAATACTATTAACTCGTAGCTGTGCTGAGGCTAGTGATTCGCACTAATGGAGAAGCCAGAACTTACAAACACAACCATATCATAAGAGCTTATTGCCAAAATGGAGGCAAAGAAGATGAAAAATGGGAAACTCAAGGACCACCACTCTGAATTCATGAGAAAAATATTCAGCACTTTGGTTGCCAGGTTACAGCGTATTCTGATAAGCTGCATTGTGAACACACTGGTCTAGTAGTCCAACTGTGTGACCATGAATATTTCAGCAGCAAAATGTGACACACAGAAAAGAGACAAACTCGGAGGACTTGTCTTGTCTTGTATCAGACATGGATACAGAGGATGATGTCAGTTTGGCAGCTCCTGGCTTTTAAAGGATATGAAGAGTAAGGAGTCGCTTTTGTAATATAAATGAAGGCACATGAACGCTCCAGTCTGGCAGGGATATTCAGATCAATCTGTGCTTTCAACTGCAATAATCTAAACCTGACATATATAAAACAAAATGAGAGTATTACTATCTTGTCTATCATCAGATCCCTTCATTGGCTCTGAGCTCAGGTTTGAACAGAGGGTGTGATTTCAATATTATATCGCTCTGTATGTCAGCTGTGCTCTGAGCGCTGACTCATACCTGATCTGCTGATTGGCTTCGCTGCGGATCTTGAGCACCTCCTTGCCCTTGAGCTCCAGCTCTTTAGTCAGAGTGCTGATATTTTCGTTGAGCGTGTGGATCTGGTGGTCCAGCTGAGCGATGTGGTTCTTCCTCCTGGAGACCTCCTCCTGCAGCTCGGTGATCCGGCCCAACAGCTCACGCTCCTATGGAGGAAAAGATCAATGTTCATTTTCATGGTTTAAAGAGCTGATCTCCCACAGTGTTATTTTGCCACTAACGATTTTTAATTGCCTCTTGACTGCTTGACTTAAGGTGAAAAAACAAACAAACAAACAAGGACATAGCAATTTACTTTTCTCATTTTCCCTCTTAGCAACCATCAGTTGAGACATGAACTAAGAGGTACTTTATGTCCGATATATTACAGTAACATCAGGCTTATTATGGCTAACTATATTAAAACGGTTATAATATAATGTATTCATGCTGTAAGCATGGATTTTGTGATAACTGAGATGGCAAGACAACAGCTGTTGGTCTGACCAGTGTTTCGCCTGTGTAAAACTTTAACAGACTCATGAGGAATTGAGAAATAAGTGTTGACTAAAAGGGTTATGCTTATATTTTGTGTGAAACCAAACATATTACACAGGTCATTCAGTGCTGTGGCATTTTTAATCCTTAAAAACTAAAACTTTACAAACTTTTCCCATTTTAATAAAGTAAAACTAATACTATGAAAATAAACTTAACAAATGAGACAATGGCTAATGAATACAGCTATGCAGACAAAAATGAAATAATTTACAAAATGAACATCATGCTGAAGAAAACGTCAAACTAGCAAATGAGATCATAAACTCATTAGGAAAATGTTTATTGGGGTAATAAATCAAGTGAAAAGTCGGGTAATTTTCTCATAGACTTCCATACAATTCAACTAATTTTTGCAACCAGTGGAGTTGCCCCCTGCTGGTCAATAGAAAGAATGCAATGTTATGCTGTGTTCACGCTACACAACATTTTTGTGTGTTTCAACAGTCACTGTGTTAGATTAGGCGATTGTGGAGTCATAAAAGCGTGCCATGACTTGGCTGCGAACATACCAGACTGCGCATTGTTCCACAACCAATCATCCCTGGCCATCTTTCACGATGATGTCATCGTGTTATTCTTGTTCTATTTTTATTATTGCTACTAATATTTCAGTCACTGTGTCTGTTCATGTGCCAGACAAAATGTTGTTGTAGTAACATAAAAAGAGCCACCAGTTGGCAAGAGCTACATTTGAAGCACTGCATGAAAACTATGCAAGTCACTGAATCCTCCACAACATGTTCCTGCAAATGTTTCATAATAAAAGCCTGTTTAGAAAATGTTATAATGGGCTTTTAATTTTCAGCAGACACAGGAAGTGTTGAGTTTGAAATGGCAGTGCAACGCATTAACTTTATCAAGGCAAACAGGAGCAGATAAAAAGTAAAAATAGAAAAATAAAGAAGCAATAATAAATAACAGCCAGTCTTTAATTTAGTCTGTTTCAAATGTAGCTGGTAGCCTCTGCAGGTGTGGGAAGAAAAAGCCACTATTTTTAAATTTTATTACTTTTTATTCTCCATTATGAAGAAATAACATTGTTTGCTTGCCTGACGCTAATGGCAGTACTCAGCAGGTTGCTATCATTTTTCCCTTTTTACTGTGTCATGGTAACATCCCCAGAGGAAATATCAAAAAGGCTGGGGTGTTGTTGACGTACAATTGACTACGGCAGCAGATTGCTCTGTGTTCCTATTGGTTTAAGTGACAGCTGTGACGGGAGAAGTCCTGAACGACGAAAAGAAAATCAAACATGCTAAGACTTTCTGTCAGGACGTCACGAGGCGTCTGAGACATGGCGTCGGTTGTTGTCTACTATGACACACACACGAGATGAAATTATGGATTATCGTCTACGACACATTGTCGTTCACAATCCGAGCCGGCACCGTACAACACTGCATCGGGCTATAATCAGGCTGATATCTTGTAGTGTGTACCTGACATTAAGGCACTTCCACACTGACTTTGCTTCTCAGACCCAGAGATAACCCTTTGCTCAGTACATTGGTCTGAATTTGACTATAATCTCTACTTGTATTTTGAAATAAATGAACTAAAACTTAAAAAAAAAGGAACTGAAAGGTATTTATTCAGGGATCTACTGTTTGTTATTGACAGCACGAACTGGGCCCATAATTAGATGTGATGATTAATCTACAGTGAGTCAAAGTTCCACAGTAGCTGTTATTAAATACTATTAAAGTGTTAATGAATGAACAGTGAATGGTAGTATTCATTATCATTGACAGGCCAACGATGAGTATGAATTACAATACTGCTCTTGATTTTATTACCTAAGGGCCACTTTAGAAGAGGCTTGAAAAGAACAGTGTTATGAGACCTTTACTTTGTTAAAGAATAGTGCTGGTTATTATGTGTATACAGTGTTGCAGTGTGCATGTCAAGTGTTCTTTAAAAAGGATTAAATTCATTCACAAATGTGATGAAAGCAAAATTTCAATCAATATCAGCACGAACGCAGGTGCTCATCTGAATCACTATGAGTTATCGTAGTTCTCCACATGACTGAGTGACGTCCGTGTAAACAACAACCGACTCTCCGAATTACTCACGGCCCCTGTGGAGCTGCTCTTTTCTTCTGAGCTCCTCAGTGACACAAGATCTGGCTCGCATTAGCCGTGAGTTCAGAGTGAGTAAAGGAACAATTGATTTTTTCAACAGTGTGGGAGTGAACAACTCGTGGGTCTAATCAAAGACTCACATGTAGACAACATGCAAACGGCCTGACTTTACAGTGAATGCAGTACCAAAAGGATGGTGCTTAAATACTTGACTCAATACTTCTAGAGTACACTCAAAGTTTCTTAGGATTCTTAAAGTTTCAGTCCTGTTTGATTAAAAAGTGTCTAAGGTTTTTCAGTACTGACTTATGAGGAAGAATAGAATCTAAGGATAGACACAGGCAATATTCTATATTTATCTTATTGTTGACAAATCCCATAAAAACAATGAATTGATCCCTCTGACAATTGTCTAACATAAGCCTGACATATACATTAATCTTCTTCCTCTGTATCATAGAGCTCCATTGTTGTTCAAAAGCTATTTAAAACACATCGGTGAGTCATACTGTTGCACTGCCCAACATGTTCTAAATCATAATGCACATGGTTATCGAAGAACCAAATGTGTATTCATGCCTGACTGACAACAGTACCATACAAAAACACTATTTACTCCTGTTTAGCAAATGTTTCATCAAAACCACAGTACCCAGCTATTTTAGAAAAGTACAGAGTATGTTTTAAAAATTGTGAGTGTGATTTTTCTTTTTTTTCCCGTACAATCTATGTCTAGGGAAAGCAGGGATGAGAGCGCTTGAGGCCACAGACAGATTGAACTTTATACTTTAGGATTCTCCACACGTCGAATTCCGAACATCAAACCTAAAAGTGCAAAGAAAGATGGGCTCATGACAACTGAATCTGACTGCTCCCTTCACCAGCCTCCTGGTTAATGATAAGAAATTAAAGAATCCCAGACATAATGGGTCCCTTGTACTCATTTCATTGGCAATGTTTGGTCTAATTTTTCCTGATAAATCCTCAAGGACTGAACTGTTTTTAATTAGGGGTGCAAGGATCCATCACTTTGGATTGTTGGACCACTTTGGAGATCAGTGACTCAATGTCATTGATTGCAAAGTGAAATAATGCAACCATATTATCGTCTTTAAGATATACCATTATTTTTAAATTCCCAAGGCACATCTCTGTCACCGTGAAACAGCGCCAGGCAGATAATGGCAAACAACCAAGAAAAAGCTGCTGAGGATATTCACTCCCTCCTCTGGAATAAATCAGCAGCGTGGAAATATTTGGGATTCTGGACAAAAGACGAGTCAACAGACAACCACATGACATATGTAAAAAATGTTGTGATGGGATAATACTTTGGAAACGAGACAAACCTGGCAGGGTATCTCACTTTGCTAACTTGTTGCTCTCGCTACGACAACATTAGCAGCTCTGTTTCAACAATGTTAGGCTGCTGTGAAAAAACATAAATGAAATCACTTCACAGGACTTCAAAAGTTCAAAACAGCTTTATATTATCATCAGGATCTAACAGCCATCAACACGCAAAGCTGCCAAGTTCAGTGTTAAAATCCTCATCATGAAGCAGAGTTGGCCTTGTTTGCCAAATTGATCATTATGATTAGAGACTTGACTGAAGAGGCAGAGATGTGATCCGAGGGCTCCCAGTGAGGACCACTTAACTCCATCAGAATCAGATTAAAGATCGTCAAGTTATTGTCCACTAATGATTCCCCACTCTGCAAAAATCTCATTCCACTTGCCTCTATAAAATTTGTGCCAAGGGCTGTGTTCATATATCCAAAAGCCATAATCTTGTGTAATAGTCTCATAGTCAAAACCTCCTGTCTCGCTATCTGTCTCTATCCGAGCCTCTCTCGACATCTTAATTTAATGTCATTGGCTGATTTTTTGCTGTCCCATAAACCTAGCGGCGCAATTAAACACAATGGGGACGTGGCAGATTAATCTTTAATGACTCATTTACTCATTTCACTCTTCATCTCGTCAAACTGCTGGCATCATTCTGGGGAGAGGGGAGGCACAAAGGCAGAAAAAACATGCAAACGGGAAAGGGAGGGAAAGGATGACAGGATAAAAGACAGGAACAAAGAGAAGAAAATACAATACATTCAGGGAAATTTAAATGTTCACATTTATGGCGGACTACCAATGACATAAAACTGCTGCTTTGAGGCTCTAAACTTTACTGTCTGTCACTTGGTTATCACTTTCTGTTGTCACTGTCACCATCTCTCTTTCTAATCTCTTTTTCTCCCCCACTCCAAACCACGTTGTTAAATAAGCAAACAGCACTATAAAAGGAGAATATGTGCACCATCCTTTTTTCTGCTCTTTTGCCAGTCCACCCTCTCCTTTCTCATTTTTAAGTCTATATAAAAATATACAAAGTTATTCAAATATTTATCAGGCGAGGACATTAGCTGGCTGAGTCTCTGTGGTGAATTGCTGATTTCCTGAACTTCTGAAAATATAAAAATGTATTAAAAAGATGACGGGTGGACATTACTCCGTCTGTCACATGCATCCAGTATGATGTATGGTATGCTATAATTAATAAGTACTAAACTGGTTCTTTATGTAATATTACTGATGTTTTTTTAACATCCATACATGACCTGAGGTCAAACATGGATATGAAAAAAACTCTCTTAGTACTACTCGATCTCACTGCAGCCTTTGATACAGTCGACCACTCAATTCTTTAAGCAAGACTTCGCAATCTGGTTTGCCTCTCTGGTACTGTTTTTAACTGATTTAAACGTTATCTTTCTGAAAGATAATTTTATGTAACAATGTATGAATGTTCGTCAAAAAGAAATAAAATGGATTGTGGGGACCCCCAAGGTTCCATTTTAGGTCCAACACTTTTTTAATCTTTACATGCTGCCACCTGGAAAGGTCAACGGGAGGCACGGCATCAGTTTCCATACTTATGCTGATGATATACAACTGTACATCACTGCATTTTAGATATCAAGACCTGGATGGCAGAAAACTTCCTTCAACTCAACCAGGACAAAACTGAGGTCTTAGTTATTTGTCCCGAAACTCCACACAAAACTGCAAGAACTGGCAGAAAAACCCTGTCAACAAGTGAAAAACCTCAGTGTTATCTTTGATTCAAATCTTATGAACCACATATTAGAAATATAACAACAACTAGGTTTTATCATCTTAAGAACACTGCCAGAGTGTGGCCGTTTCTCTCTCAAGCCAACACAGAGACACTAATGCATGCCTTTATTACCTGCAGAATTGATCATTGTAATGCTCTACTTCCTGATCTTCACAAGAAAAACATTGCTCAGTTACGGTTACTACAAAACTCAGCTGCACGTGTGCTGACGAGGACCAGAAAGAGAGCACACATTACACCAATTTTAAAGTCTCTGCATTGGCTTCCTGTGTACTTCAGAAATGATTTTAAGAGATCCCTTTATTGGTTTATAAAGCTCTTAATGGTCTTAGTTCTACCTATGTATCAGATTTGCTTTTATAGTATGAACCCTCTGAAACCCTGTTTGTATGGAAAGTGCTGTATAAATAATGTCTGATTGATTGATTGACTGATTGATTGATTTAGCTGAGCTACACCAGAGAATATTTGGTTAAAACAGATGGGTGATGCTGGTTTGGTTCTCATTATTCTCCTCAGAGTTTGTTTGAAGTGATGTAATGTAGCCCTGGTGTATTTCCCTGTGAGAGGAATGAGCAATGTGATGGACTCAGTTTAAATAAAAATAGCCTTTTAAATGCTACATTTCTTGTCAGCAACCAGTCATATAGGATGCAATTTGTCCTTGTGTGGTCTAATTAATTTGGCGTTAAGTTATACACTAGTCATAATTTTGTTTTAATGACAACTCCACTCCTGGCATTTGCTCCTGGTGTTCTTCACCACTGTTTTGGAAGAAAGAGAGAACAGGAGTAACAGGAGAACCAGCTTTAAAAGGGGTTTGCATTTTCTTTTTAGATGAGTGCTGTGCTGGGGATCTAATAAATACCAATGTGAAGAGTGGTAATGTGGATTTAAATAAGAACGTTTAAGGAAGTGTTAAATTTGAGAACAGAATTTGGTGTGACAGTAGTTGGTAGGGCCAAAGTAGTCAACTTAAGGGACACGATGAATGTGAGTGTGTTTGACGTGGAGATTGTGATGTTATTCTCAGTTTCAGCGGACAATTGTGGTGTTGCGCTGTCTAAATGACCAACAATGTCCTGTACTGTTAAGAGTTGGAGTTAGAGTTTCACATGAATCACCTCTTTATCTCTCCTCTGTGCTCTCCTCACTAGTTGAAGTTGAAGTGGGTGGGGACTCTGTGGACTTTTTTGCCCTGGGTTTTGCCTCTCAAGCTACTTACAGTCCACTTTACCTTATAATGGGAGGTTGATGGGACTGAGAGGGAGACAGCAGACGATACTCAGGACTAAAATGGCTGCCACCTCCACAGCATAATTTCAGCTGAACAAATCCTTTAGGTATACTTTCATTCAATGTGAATGTTCTCCTAAAAAGACATTAGAATTGAGCATCAACCAAATCAGTGAAGGTGCAAAAATAACTTCACCTGTTGCAAAATATCTCAATCATGAAAACTAAAGGTGTGTGCATTAACAACACAGAGGTTTACATACATTTAGATTTCTATTTTGTCTGTTATACCAGAGAAAGCACTGTAAAAATTTCACTCTGAAAACAAACCTTCTCCCTTGAGAGAAATGTTTTCAGAGGCTTTAAAGTAATACTTCACACCCCAAATTATCATTTCTAACTACTCATCCCATGTTACATTGACTTCGGGAAGAAAACTTTGTTTTTGCCTCCATTGTGAACAAAGAATCCAAATCAGAAAATTTTGGAGGAATTGAAGTGACAGGGAGACTACATTAACAACAGCAAAACAATATCCCTTTCTACACTGCCTGTTCAGGGCAGGAAAGCCGCGCTGTTATGCCGCCTCGCCGTGCTGTATATAAGGTATGATCGCGGAATGGGGGGACAGAGTGGTCTTGCCTTAATTTGCCACAGGAGGTAGTAACAGTGCTGAAACTGTGTCTGTGTAAATGGGACAGGATCAGGGGTGGCACAAGGTGTTATATATGTGACCCACTGTGATTTAAAAAGTAGGTGTTAGCAGTTAGTGGCTAACTCAAAGACGAAGAACAGTAGCTGTACATGTCTGCAAATCAGCTGTCATATAACAGAGAAAGTAGATGCTTGTAATTGACATGTTATGCCACTGTTGCTATTTAGAAAGCGCTGCCCACATGTGTTATATGTCATGCCCATTATGACATGTAACATTATGACATGTAACACTTAATTCTGCAAAGCAGTGTATAATCACACACTGCTGCTGAATGATGCTGCCATCATTTGGTTCTGAGTAAAATGCAAAGGAAGCATTAAGAAGGGACTTTGTAGTGACCCTAAAGCATGTAAAAAGGACTCATATCACAACATCCATTTACAAACACACAACTCGTGCAGTAGTATCCAAGTCTCATTTACTTTATTCACTTTAGTGAATCCAAACTAATCCTTTAAAACTGTTCAGGTTTGGGTTCTTTGCTTACTATTGGCATGCAGGAGAAACGCTTTATATATGAATTCAACGTAACAGGTTGAGTAATTGACATAGAAATGGTCATTTAGAGGGTGAGGTATTTCTTTAAAGTTCCAGAAGATTAGTTGTGTATCTTGGCTACTTTGAGGTCTGCCAAGTTTGTTATAGCTTGACTCTAAAATCCCAACCACAATTGCAAACTATATGCAAGAAAGACAGAGGAGAGAAAAAGAATGATGAGGTGAGCTGAGACAAAAGAGCCGGAAGAGAAAATGACAGCACTTTAGATACTTTACATACATTGATTTAAAAAAAAATTATAAAAAAAGAATTTCAGAAGTTCAGAGACAAAGAAACATTTGTCAAAACACTAAAAACTACATCAAAAATAGACCAATACAGTAGAAATAGAACAGAATAGACAATGGATGTCAGGAGATGCTGATGATGTGGTAATTGATCAGACGGCACAGTTAGATCAAACAAGGTAAGTATCTCCAGGGAGACAGATGTCAATGGGTACACACGTGCACACACACAGCCCAGAGCTTCATCAGCCTCTTCCTCCCCCTCTGCTAAATAATTGGAGGTATTAAAACATTATTTAACACAGCGTGACGACTGTCTGCCGCTGAGCTTTTCCACTCCGATGACTCAGCTCAGGAAGTTTCACTTAATGTGCCATTAGGTCTCCGGCATAGTAAACAAGGAACTGATGTAAACATGAACTCTCGATCACATGCAGCACTTTGACACTGATAAATCATTCCACAAAATCTGGTTACGAACACTATACTTCACAAATAAGGACAATTACTTGGTGGGGTACAGCTTGTGCCGTGAAATCCACTGTGTTACTTAAAAGCACAAAGGGAGACTAACAGGACTGGTAATAACAGATGGTAAAAGGACAGAAAGGGTAAAGTCACTTTCAAAATTAGGCTGGCCAAACAGCGAGCTCTCCTGCCTGAGAAACATAATGTAACTGCAATGTTCCCAATTCAGATCCTTTGTTGCATGTCATCCCTTCTCTCTCCCTCTGTGCTCACTGTTCATGTCTGAGTCTCTGCTGCAGCAAATCAGATGAAGTTAAAAATGCCCAAACATAAAGAAAAAATGAAAAAGCATTCAGTGTTTGAGCTGGACTGGTAAATTGGTTGATGCCTGATGTGTTTGCATGAAAGTAAATGTTTTTCAGAAGCCAGGTAGAACTTAAAGCACATTTGGTTGAGCTATAAACAGTCTGTCTTGTGCAGCATTTCTTGTGTTATTTCAATACAAACACAGGGAACTGAAATAAGAACATGTTCTGATCTTTAAAAGATCATTACTCAGATAATCATGTTGGTAATGGAACTCATATTATGTAAAAAAATAACCACCTCCATCACAGGTTTCCTTTCTATTATTTGTAACAAAGCTACAGTTATCAACACACAGTCACACAGTCAAATGTTTTACCTAAATAAACACTGTGAATGTACTTGGGAGTCTAAAAGCATCTCGTGTGCTGCAGGAGCGACTGAAATACGAACTGTTCCCACTGCGTCTGCTGCAGCCGTATGACTGACAGGCAGTTCAGGCTGTAACACTCGACTATTAGCCTTTATTGACTCCCTATTGCCTTGGCAACTAAAGATGAGAGGGACTGATGGTGGAGTATGGGGGGTATTGAAGATGGCCAGCTGTGCTTCTCTGCTAGAACATCTGTATCACAAGGTGATGAGAGAGGAACTCGTGGTGTTTGGGGTAATTAGTAAGATTTACAGGAGATGGTAAGAGGGTGGCCTGCCGTGTGGTGCGTGTGTGTGTGTGTGTGTGCGTGCGTGCGTGCGTGTTTGTGTGTGTGTGTGTGTGCGTGCGTGTTTGAGCCTGCGGCAGGTGGTATGTGAAGCATGCTGGCTATCTAATTTCTGTTTAACAGCTGGCACAGGTAAACATTACAAACAAATAAAAAGAAACTGCAAAATTTTACAGCAACTATTTTTATTATCAGTTTCATTTCTTGATTTATTTTTTATTGATGTGTTAATTGTTTTGTTGTAAAAATGTCAGAAAATAGTAAAAACTTTATTGCAGTTTCCAGAAGTGCAAGATTGATATTCATTTTGAACATGCAAAACAAACAAAACAAAATGATGATAACAATTGTTGATGATTAATTTTCTGTTGATGAACTAACCATTATTCGACGAATTGTGTCAGCACCATCTCTGGCTAACTATAAAACTTAAAAGTTACAATTTTAACTTTTCACAGAAATAGACCTTGTTTTTGATGCTGCGTCAGTCAGGAAGACTTTAGTCAAAGAAAACTTTATTTCCATTTGCAGTATTATATTTGGCAGTATGGCTCTGTTCTGGGGCCTCTCTGACTTTCCTAGGCCTACAGAGAAAGGCTCTTCCACGCACCTACATGGAAAGCTTAAGGCAGAGAGAGAGCAAACCTCCCTGCCCTTCCACGTGCATGTGTTAAAGCCATACTGCAGAGAGAGCACACCTCTCTGCCCTTCCATGTGCAAACAAGAAAAGCCTGAGGTGGAGACAGCAAACCTCCCTGAGAAGCATCAAAAACAAAAATGATATGGATAAGTCAGACACAACATAAAAAGGAGGAGCTGGGGTGGAAGCGGGCTGCAAAGCGGCTTGCAGAGGAAGCAGCAACAGTAGGCAAGTCAGAGCAGTTTAAATAGGGCGCCCTGAATGAGATTCCCCAGTTGCTTGCATAGAAAGGAATCATGTGATCTATCAGCTGACTCCCTTCCATCAATCAGCTGCTCCAACAGTCGCTATGCTTAATTTGTGGTCAGTATTTTTTTTAGCAATAGACACTCAGTGTTTTAACACTCAGTACATCACATTCACACACACACATTTACACACTGGTGCTACAATACAAGGTGCTACCTGCTACTCAGTAACCATTCACAGCTCTCACACACAAATGAAACAGCAATCGGGTTCAGTATCTTGCCTACGGATACTTTGACTGGAGGGGCTGGGGATCGAACCGCAGCAGCTTCAATTCAAACATATTGGCATTACAAACAGCTCTCTACATTTCTTATCAGTAAATCCTGCATGAGACGTGTACTATAGAGATTTCTCTTCCTGTTTATCAGTAGAATAGCTTCCTGGCAGACTGTGGGTGAATGTGCGAGTAGAGATAGTGATAGTGTGAAAGAGAGGTCCTGAATGTCTGTTCAGAGGCTGTGGATTTATTCTAATCACACAAAATCATATTTGACTGGAGAGTCATTCATCACAGTTGCTCTGTATCCACGCAGTGCTCTAGTGACAGCTTGTGTCAACAAAAACAAAGATGGTGGCAGGGCAGCTGCTGCTGGCCATTTGGGAGATATTTATTGTAGGATATTCAATTATGATAATGATAATGATGATGATGATAATGCTGCTGCTGATTATTATTATTATTATTATTAGCTGTAGTAATGGTAGTGTTAAATTAATATTAAATTTAATTTGCCACGTCACAGTTTCACATCGGCATTGCCCGCATATAACCGACACTTAAGACACCAGGACTGAGCGCTAAGGTGTGTGTCTGTGTGTGTTTAAGAGAGAGAGAGATAGATAGATAGATAGATAGAGAGAGAGAGAGAGAGAGAGACAGAGAGAGAGAGAGAGAAAAGGGAAGAGACAGTGGAACGTGGACTATTGCATGCAATGTTTTTGTAAATTATAAACAACTTGAACTGAACGCTGCTTTGTCACATTTTGACACTCCTGCCCAAAAACACTGTCCATAATCTATCCGAGACAGATGTAATACGTCACTTCAGTTAAGCTTTACTTGCTTTGTATCATTCAAATATAACTTTTGACCCAGATACTATTATTTTTCACTGTGGCAATCCACATAAAGAATGAATGAATGAATAACCTTTATTTATATAGCACCTTTCATGCACAGAGTGCGGCATAAAGTGCTTTGCAATTCAGCGGCAGAGACAAACAGCGAAGAAATAAAACCATACAATTGTACAACACTCATTCAAGGAAAAATGGAAGAACAAATAAATTAATCAATCAATAATGAATCAAGTAGGCTAATATAAAATACAAAAAGAATATTAAAATAGATAGCTGCTACTTATAGGCTATATTAAAAAGATATGTTTTGAGTTGTTGTTTAAAACTGTCCACTGAGCCAGCATGTCTAATATCTAAATGCAGTGTGGGAGGAGTTCGGTGAGGCCATGGAGGAAGACTATCGATCGGCTCCAAAGAGGTTCTGGCAAACCGTCCGGCGCCTCGGCTGGGGACATTGTCGGGCGGTGGAAGGAATACTTTGAGGAGCTCCTCAATCCCACCAGCACGTATTCCAGTGAGGAAACAGAGACGGGGGTCTTGGGGGCGAGTCATCCAATTTCTGGGGCAGAAGTTGCCGAGGTAGTGAAACAACTCCGAGGCAGCGGAGCCCCGGGGGTGAATGAGATTTGTCCTGGGTATCTTAAGGCTCTGGATGTTGTAGGGCTGTCCTGGCTGACACGCCTCTGCAGCATTGCATGGACATCGGAGGCAGTGCCTCTGGAGTGGCAGACCGGGGTGGTGGTCCCCATTTGGAAGAAGGGGGACCAGAGGGTGTGTTCCAACTACAGGGGGATCACACTCCTCAGCCTACCTGGTAAGGTCTACTCCAGGGTGCTGGAGAAGAGGGTCCGGTCGATAGTTGAACCTCGGATTATGGAGGAGCAATGTGGTTTTCGTCCCGGAACCGTGGACCAGGTCTTTACCCTCGCCAGGGTGCTGGAGGGGGCATGGGAGTTTGCCCAACCGGTCCACATGTGTTTTGTGGATTTGGAGAAGGCTGGGGTTGGTGGCCCCTTGCTAAGGGCCATCCAGTCCCTGTACCGAAGGAGCATGAGTCTGGTTCGCCTGGCCAGCAATAAGTCGGACCTGTTCCCAGTGAGGGTTGGATCACTGGTTCTGTTCATAACTTTTATGGACAGAATTTCTAGGCGCAGCCGAGTGGTGGAGGGTGTCAGGTTCGGTGACGGGAGGATCTCGTCCCTGCTTTCTGTGGATGACGTTGTCCTCCTAGCTCCATCGAACAGTGACCTCCAGCTCTTGCTGGGACGGTTCGCAGCCGAGTGTGAAGCGGCTGGGATGAGAATCAGCACCTCCAAGTCTGAGGCCATGGTCCTGTTGGTGTCACGAGCTCTGGGTAGTGACCGAAAGAATGAGATCGCGAGTACAAGCGGCTGAAATGAGTTTCCTCCGCAGGGTGGCTGGGCTCAGCCCTAGAGATAGGGTGAGGAGCTCAGACATCCGGGAGGGACTTGGAGTAGAGCCGCTGCTCCTCCACATCGAGAAGAGCCAGTTGAGGTGGTTCGGGCATTTGGTAAGGATGCCTTACAGACGCCTCCCTTGGGAGGTGTTTTGGGCGTGTCCAACCGGGAGGAGACCTTGGGGCCGCCCCAGGACATGCTGGAGGGACTACATCACCCGGCTGGCCTGGGAAAGCCTTGGGGTTCCCGCGGAAGAGCTGATGGAAGTGGCTGGGGAGAGGACTGTCTGGGCTTCTTTGCTGAGGCTCCTGCCCCCACGACCCGGACCCGGTTAAGCGGAGGACGAGGACGACGAGGACGACGACGAGAGTGTTCCATATTTTTGGGCGTAGTAGCTATAAGAAGCATCCCCAAACGTTTCTGTAGTGACATCATCAATTAAAAGAGCAGCTGCGGAGGGTGTCAGGGTTCATGGAGGGACATGAAGTGATGTAGAATCTAGGAGGGGTGATGCCATTTTAAAATAAATACTTGGAGATACTGGGAGCCAGTGTAGGTTACATCAAGCAGGGGTTTTGTTAAAACTCTGGCAGCAGCAGTCTGAACGGCCTGTAGTTTTGAACTGGCAGTTTTAGGAAGACCAGCGCATCATTACAATAGTCAAGACTGGAAACAAAAAAATGAACGAGCTTCTAAGCAACTAAGTGGCTCAGTAGAGGTCACTGAAAAATGACACTGAGGTTTCTTACTTAAAATATTATTATTAATAATTAATAATAATAATAACAGTGCAGTGAAGGGTTGGTCAGAAAGGAAGGAGAGAGAGCTGAATGGCGTGAGCACAAAGAAAGCCAAAATGACCTAAAAATCTTTTTTTCTTACTTAATGACCCTGACGCATAATTCATTTCAATATTTCGAGCAATTATGTATATCATATTGCCTATAATGATCTAATGGAGCCTACTGTAGTTGTGCTTCAACTTAAATTTAAATGGTTCATCATTATGATTATGATTGATGATCATTAGCTGTTTCTGTACCCCCTCCAGCACTGGATGCCATATGCACAGTGCGTGATGTGCGTGCACGTAGCAGTGCCGCTGGATGGCAGTGAGTCTGCAGAGTTTTATAATCAACTCTTCAGACATGAGCTACATGTGCAGCTGAAATTGTCTTGTCCCTACCTGTATCCGGTTGTTCTCCAGTGTTTTCTCCAGCTCCACCTTGGCAGCAGCTGACTCCTGTTGGTGGGTTTGTCTTAAGTGTTCGATGGCTGATGCGTGGATGTGGTTCAACTCTGATCGCAGAGAGGCTGATGGGAAAAAAGGACATTAGAGGCCATATTTAATTTGTACACAACAAATGAAAAAACTTGTCTGCATATTTCGGACTCAGTGATTTTCAGGCTTGTTGAAAAAGTTTCTCCAACCTTTGGTCTGCTTGCAAAAATTTGCTCATTAGATGCAAAGGCCTTTTTATTACAAAATAAATAAATAAAGTATGTTTTTACTTTGCAAATAAAGCAGAGTGCTTCGGCTGCCTGTGCCCAAGTGGCCTTTAATCCTCACTTCAATGAACAAGTTTCATTGCAAACAGTCTAATAGTTTGGTATAGAGAGGGAACACACACTGATATTAGTTCTCTACTTGAACGTAAAACAAATTTATAGTGTTAGAATAAAGAAATACAGCAGTGAAAGCTGACCACTGCAGTTTTTGAAATTATGAAAATACAGAATAAGAAAAACATAATATTACAAACACTCCCATCTTAGCACACACACGTATACACCCACACATCCACACATACAAGGGGAGAAGATGAAGGAAAGTAAGAGAAGAAGTGAGATAAAGAGAAAAAAGGTATTAAAAGGATGTCAGGATGTGGGAAGTGAGAGATAGATGGAGGCAGCTCTCCAGTGTCAGGACCATGACATGAAGGTTAATGGAAGACCATTTATCACCGCACAGTACTGGTGTGTTCCTGCTAAAAAGCTGATAAGATTTTTCTGCACTTTCCAGTTTGTTGGTGTATCTCAGACTCTCTGTTCATGCTCTCATGTTTTAACTGTTGTCTGTACATCATATTATTGTATATATACATAACAATACACACTGCTTCTTTCAGTGTTTTCTCAAATTTCTACTTTGACTTCAGAAACAAAGCGGCAATAGTTTGTTTCAGAAGCCAGACAAATGATAGAATATTGATATATCTAGAGGAGGAAGGACTTGCATGTACACAAAAAAGTTGTGCACCAATTCAACTATGGATTCATCACAGTTTCCACAGTTTTTCATTCTTATGTGCACACCTTAATAACTATTATTTTTCTATACAAAAAGAGTCTCTCCTGACTGAAATACATATTATTCTGAGATGGGCCATTCTGCATCATGAGTACCTTATTGATGCTTTTTGTACTTTTGTTGTCAAACTTAAAATGAAAAATAAATTGTATTTCTACACTTTAGTATTATTCTTTTTCCTAAAGTAAATGATCTGAGTACTTCTATCATGCAAGGTGACGATAAACCAGAAGAACTGAGAGATAAAATAAAATGGCAAGAAGAACTAGACTTAAAACTAAGCATCTCAGGTCTGGCGAGAATATGCATGTAAATTCCAGATGAGATATTTTGCAACGCCTTTTCAACAAGCCAAACTCCAACACTTAGTAGCCCTTTTTAAACTGGAGTGTGCAAATTTGCAGGAAAGCCCAATCAGTCTTTGTTCAGCATTGGCAGTATAAAAACAAAATCAGGGAGTGTGACAAAATGCCGCCTACCTACTTTTGTTTATACAGAATGCGCCTTTTTCGGGGCAATGGGGGGCGTGAGCAAGTAACAAAACGTGTAGCTAGCGTGTGACGTAAACAGTGACGTGGGAGGGAAGCCATGGCTGGTCAGTCCTTCGGCGATACTCTTGTTAAGTTGGCCTGTTCTTCACCGTCCCCATCATCTGACGGTTAATGGCCTCTCCGAGGACAAGGAGGGCGCGCAATTCCTTGTCTCCCTTGTTGCTCATCTTTATAGTGTCTGTCAGGTTTGTGTTTCCCTCTTGCTACTAGCTGCTTGCTAATTCCTGCTATCAGCTGTTTCCTGTTTATCCACCGCCAGTGGGTCGCGACATCATCAACAGCTCCTCCCACAAGTCTTCAACAGCCCCTCCCGTGGTGGAAGGGCGCCTCGTTCTTTTTAAACTAAAAGGGTTCTGCCAATATGACTACCCTACGAGGTGGAAAATTGGGCACCTCGGATCAACTCACCAATCTGGCTATGTCTCTCTAAACGCTCGCATCTTGCCGGCAAAACGGCCCAACATTCACGGGAAATCTGGCAGTGTAAAAGGGGCTATTGACACCAAACTGTTAGAGAATGCAGAGAAAACCATGCTGATTATAGTCACATCTTTTGGTCTTTCCGCTTTTAAAAACTTACTGGGCATATAGTTGTATAGAAATTAAAAATGTTTCAAAAATTGACCTAGAAATTAATCAAGAGTTCATTCTGTTAGGAAAAATGCCAAAGGAGATGGTTGGATTTGAAGATAAAATCCTTACTGGAATACTGAGGATAACTGCTGTTAAACTTTTAACAAAAACTGGCTCCAGAAACTAAACCCGAGTGTAGAGAAATGGAGGGGCCTGGTGGAACAAGCATATAAAATCAGAGGAAATCTGAGAATGAGATGCACATTGTGGGCTACAGAACCATGATGCACCTCAGCTAAATGCAAAGCACAGTAACAGTAGACACTTAAACAGCCAATAGATTGCTATTGGATTGAAGTATACATGAATTGAATTGTATGAACTTTGAGGTGCAGTGCTTTGGATAATATATATTTCACACTATCCTGTATATTAAAGGCAACAAGCCCCCCAAAAAAATCTTAAAAAAATAAATAAATAAATGTTTGTGTTTAGTCACATTGTAATATATATTATATTATATTATATTATATTATAACATTTGCTATGTTGGGGCAAAATAAAGTATATTGTAAATCTAAAAGTATAAGTGTTATAACCCTATTTACAACATGAAAGGACAGAGGTTCAATGTTTCAGTATTTTCTTTCAGTATGACCTCAGATTTCACTGTAACATAAGGCCACACTGTGACCAAAAAAAACCCCAGTCTGTGCATTCTTAAGTAACTTTGTTGGAAAATAAAATGTGCCAAAGGTTAGGGATGGGTGAATCTTTTAAATGCAAGCAACACACACGCACTTGCACAGGCACACGCGCGCACGCACACGCGCGCACACACACACACACACACACACACACACACACACAAAGACCTTACCCAGCATGGCTTTGCCCTCGTCCTCCAGTTCAAAGCGGAGTGTTTGCAGCTCTTGTTCTGACTGCTGTTTGAGCGTCTCGATGCTCTGGCGGTGAGCCTCTCTGAGAGACTGCAGCTCTGCATGGTGATGATGGCGGAGACGCTCCTCCAGCTCCTGATGGAGAGATGAGAGCAGGAGGAAAAAGGGATTGTGTCAGGGGAGGTGAGGGAACAGGGGAGGGTGAGAGAGGATAGCAGAAAGGAACAAAGAGGGGTGCAGCAAAATAGGGAGAAAAAGGAGAACAGAGAGTGGGAGGGCCAAAGGGAAGAGAGGTTGAGGGGTGGGAGGAAATTAGGGTAGATAAAAGGAGGGAAGGGAGGGAGAGAGAGATCAGAATTTGTGGATTAAAAGTTTACGACATAGGAGGACATGACAGAAGTAAGAGAGATATAAAAATGAAAATGGAAAAGTGAGGCAAGGACAGATAGAGAGGTATTTAAGCATCATTTTAAATCCTCCATACGGACTAAAGGACAAACTGACCAAACATCATGCACTGACTTGAACTGCACAGAAACATCAGCCGAAAACAGAAGAAAAATCGGACTTTCTACGGCACAGTTTATGGGAAAGATAGAGATAAGATCACTCCGTATGTCAAATGCATTGAAAAGCAGACTCTTCTCTCATAGAGACGTTTCCATAAAAGGTTTGCTGACAGTTACAATGGATCCCTGAGCAGAAAGACCTCAACTGTGACGAAAATCAATTGAAAGTCATTCTGCTGTAGAGTTTTTAAGAATATAAAAAGGTAAAGTCACCTCACTGTCAAACTGCATCGAAATACCGACTATTGTCTCTTTTTCGACAGTTTGGTTTTTGAGGAAAAATAGAGGGAAGGTCGCCTCTCATGTTGTATCTCCGAATAAAATAAAAAAGCCTAAAAAGGTTTGAGGACAATTCCAGAGGAATTGTCTGTTCAGAACAGCCTTGACTGAAACTTTAGTTTTATAATACTGACATTTACTTCAATATAATTTCCTCAGCTACACTGAGCAGTAAAAAAATAAGACATTTCTGGTGAAATTATCACCTTATTTTCTAAAATATAATTGAATAGACAGAGACAGTGGCTAAAAATCATGACACATTTAACCTTTAGAGACAAAGTGAGTTTTATGATAATTTTTTAATATACTGACAATTAAACACTTTTACTTTGGGATTGGGTTACAAATCTGTTAAGCTACAGAGTGAGAAAACAAATGACTGAATTCCCAACAGGTTCTTTGGGAATTTTGTGACCGAGGTTGTTCTCACAATAGAACTAAAAGGGACTGTATTGTTGAAACATGCATGATAATTATGTGTATTATGGACAGGTGTCAATCACCAATATGTACTAAAAGTTTCCTTAAAGACAGAGGAGTCCAGACAGAAGCTTTCACTCTACAAATGTCCATTACAGATGACTTATTATGCTATTTCTTTCAGGTTCATACTTATATTTTGGGTTTTGATTGGAAAATGCTTTAATGATGAAAAACATTGTATGTCTCTCATACTGTATTGACCCTCTGTCTCTCTTTAAGCCCCCCTGCCAGAGAAGCCCAGTCTGAATAACTGCAATTGAGCACAACACTTTCTACGATGAAAAATCACCAATAAAAACCTTTAAACCAAAATCTTCACAACCAAACATATTCCAGCAGTAATATGATGCAAAAATTGTTAACACCAGCAACCAAGATTACATGTTTCTCTGATGTTAGCATGTAGCTACATGTAGCAGTGTACTTGCAGCAGGGGAATGACTGTAACTGAGTACAGCAGCACTTTCTTCAGTGAAGAATCACCAATAAAAGCTTTGAAAAACAACCTCATGTTTCACTAGGAATATTGTCCAAAATCAGCAGAAATTTAAAACCAAGCTTATATGTTTCCCTGGCGTTAGCATGTAGCTACATGTAGCAGTGTAGGCTACATAATGTAAACACTTGCAGTAGTGCGCCTGCAGCAGATGACCATATATAGAGATCCATCATGAGCTGACGTCAGCTTGTAGACATTCAGAACGGTCTGAAGCTTGAGGTTTTCATTCATGGGGATTACACGTTTACCTCATTATTTGAAACTTTGGCCACACTTATTATGAACATTTGACGTTTTAACATTACATAAATTACAGAAAATAAGTTAAAGCATATAGATCCCATTTAATAATTCTACTTGTGAAGGAATTTAATTTGAATTCTGAATCTTAATTTTAATTCTTCAGTAAAACAAAAACAAGTGTTTTCACCATTTTGTTAATTGCTTTTTTTTTTGTTCAGGGATTAATTAATGAAATTGTGCTAAGTTAGTTTCCAGCTGTTGTTTACCACAGTGTTGGTTTCATTACAAGAATTTAACAAACAACTTAACAAGAACAACACATTAAAATATTAGCAAAGAAAACTAACAAGTACTTATATACACAGCATTAGCATCAGGCATTAGCTCTGCTGACTGGAGGGCTGCCACAAACCATGCACACACACACACACACACACACACACACACACACACACACACACACACACACACACACACACACACACACACACACACACACACACACACGCACACACACACACACACACACACACTGAGCACAGACCTACTAACATTACACTGCTGGCAGTTGAAAGTTTATTTTGGCAGGAGGAGCTGCTGTTGATGTGTGAGGAGCCACATTATATTTGTGTTTGTGTTTACAGGAAATATGGTTTAACTTTTTGGGAAACACATTCACAACTCCTGCTTATGTTTAACTCAACCAACAACTCAACAGACGTTTGTTGTGTCAAGTGTCTTATCACAGTGAGCTCATCACTCTGACAAAGTTGGCTGTCATCTGGTTTGTGGGCAGAGAATGTGAGATCAACATTACACTTGACCATAAAACTGAACATTTTAGAGTGAATCTTTGTTATGTGTGCATGCCTTGTCTACTTTTTGATGAAACTTTGGTGCACGATAAACCAGATTAAACAAAAGAATAAATAATTTAACACACTGCACTACACTGACTGCTTCTAGTAGAAGCACAAATATCAAGGAAAATGACCAAATCAACAAAATCTGGAAGTCTACAAATTCAGGCAGGCAAATTGCTATGACGCTCTGCAAAGGACAGAACAAAATTGGGTCGCAGCGCCCAGTGGAACTGTCCCTTCCAGCTCCCTTACAGTCAAGATGGTAGATAAAAACAAGATTTAAAAAAAAAAGGTGGTTTATTCATCTCGTATTGGGCCTAATTTTAGTGGATCATACATGGTTATGAAATTAATCTGCAGATGCTGTGGTTCAAATTGAGATGAAACTTTTCTATGGATGTCAGTTTTGAGCCACAACAGGTCAAAATGTGGCCTAGAACAAACTCGGTAGGACTTGTCTTTTTCAGTCGAGCCGATTTGGAATACTTGTGGTCACTACGGGCAAGGGTGCTGAGGAGTCAGGAGTCAATGACAATATAAAACAGTTAATAAAACAGGTTCTTCAACATTGTGAATCTCAGCAACCACAAGCTGTCATTGAGCATAGAGTCATAAATGAGTACACAAGATATTAGTCTGATTGGTCCAGTAGTTTGCAAGATAAGCTGCAGACAGAGAGAGACGCACATACTCGCACACAACCAAACACATCATCCTGTCACTTACAGGGGACAGAGATACTTACTATATAACAGGTATTACATATCTTTTCGGAGTGATTTACCAAATGAAGGAAATGTTGAATATCAAAAGAGAAAACACAGTTGCTATTTCTGTCAGCAGTATCAGAATATTTGATAGAGTTGAGATCTCATTTTCAGTATTACACAAAGCCCTAAAAGCACACCACTGCAGACACAAAACCGCTGTTCACACTGAGTGGAACCCATTTTTCTTTGTCAGTGAAAATATTAAGATGCCATTTTGCAAAGTATAACTAGAACCCATCAACAAGGAACATCTAAAATGATATTCATAGAAGGTTGACGGCAACATCTGTGGCATTTTAATCCGCCAATATGCAATGCCTTTGGGAAATGATTCATGGAACGAAGAGAGCAATGAATATTCAAATGAACCTCGCTCTGAGTTGGCGGACAGCAGTCTCTGTTTCTTTTAGTGTTTGAATGGCCAACTATTCTGTTTTTATGGTAACACTTCAAACTAAAGTGGTAAAGTTCATTAAAGCAAGATCTCTGTGTGTGGATGGATAATGTTGCTCCCACTATATTTAGTTGTGTATCTGCTAAAACTGATACCACCAAGTATTACAGCAAGCCTCTCCCCTCTCCCTATTGTCAGTGTGCCAGTCACTAACTCTTCCTGTCCTGCTGTCGTCCCCAGTGTGTCCTCCCACTCAGCTACTCCTCACTCCCACATCCACCTGTACACCTGCTCCCAAATCCCGTCTAATCAGCTCCTCAGTACAGTTAATACACTTCTATCCCTCAGTCTCTCGCCCAATCATCTATTTTCACTCTGCTTTAATGGTCCATCCTTCTAGTTAAGAACCATCAGCAGAGTATATCTTTGCTTTTGCCCAACCTGCCTGCCTGTCTTTCTCTGACTTCATAGGCACTTGTTTCTTGTTGAGGTATACATTTTGGCAGTTTGCAGCATATTTTGGTTCTTCGTGTATTAGGGTGCTTTCAGACCTAGAGTTGTCTTGCTTTGGTCTGAATCAGGGACTTATTTTGTCACAAAGTTGCATTTTTGTCTTGACTTGGTTCGTGTTCTCACGGCAGCATTTACAAGTGGACCAGATCAAATGCCTTGAGTGAGAATGCTGATGATGATTGGTCAGAGGCACAATTTTTTTGATACACTGGAAGTCAGCAGAACGAAAGTTTGCAGACTGGAGAGTTGATTTTCTCATCCTGATGAGTAACTTGCAGCCAAACATCACCACCATCCAAAGCCATCCACAAGAAGCACTATCAAGACTTGCAAATTAGATTAAAGAGCCTAAATTTATCCTAAATTTAGCGGAGCTGACAGAGAAGCAACTAAAAGTCAAATATGAAACAATGTTTGTCCATTAGCTTGTAATATGTAGTGGAAGGAGAGCTTGCCTGTGTCCAGATCTTTGATCTTTGCCCACACCACCAAGTTCGAGTTCATCTGGATTGTGACATGACCAGTGTTTGCTCAGTTAACGTAAGGGCCCTGGGCAGACTCAATTAGTCAATCAGCATCACAGATCCAGTTGGTGCTTCTCAAAGTTAAGGATTATTCCACAGTAGGATGGATCTTTCCAAGTTGGATCCTACAGAGGCTAGGCAAGGCTCCTTCCTAGCATTTTGTGAACACACATTGGAACAGGCTAGTGAGCGCCCAGGAGTGCGTCACTGAAGAGGCTCCACCTTCAATTTCGGAATTGTGGGTACTTCATGCCTGCTGGGGATACACACATGCATTATTGACTCAGTCCTCTGTAGAATTTGAGGGATCCTAGACATTGGAACAGTCCTCCGGTAGGATTTGATGATGAAGCCTCCATGAAATTCAGCCATCTAAGGATTATTTCTTGACTTTGAGAAGCAACAACTCTTGAGCTGTTGTCATGGAGTAATAACAACAGAGCTATAGAGAAGATGGACGCTGCTATTGAGGTGGTTCTAAGTTGACATGTCCCCTCAATATCGCCAGATATCGTGGTTTGTTTTACTATGCTACGCCCTGGCAAAACAAGTATCTTGGAATGACTAAGCATCAGTGTGGACTTAATGACTTTAGATTCAGACAGATACCTTGGTCTCTAGCGATTGATTTGGGAAAAGTTGAATCTCCCACCCCACGGAAATTAGTTAAAATCGACGCAATGTCAGACTGAAGATGGAAATGAAGTGTAATGAGTAGTGAGGCAATAGCAGAGCAACATCATAGTAAGGCGTGCGTGTTTGGCTGTCAGTTGGCAAAAACTTTCTTTCAGCTTTGGAAGAATATAGTTGAGGTTTATTCATTTCCCCCTTATCTTCCTCCTGACCTAACAATGCAGGTGAGGGAGGTGTGGGTGAAGGTGAAAATCCGGCGAGGTGCCAAATGCTGCTGTATTCACTGAGCGAGGCCTCCAATATTGGGTGATCCAATCAAATCTTAAAAATGTAATTTACGTCCCTCAAATCATGATATATCTCACATCACATAAGAAAAGCTAACGATGCTCTAACTGTGAATTTTAAGAAGCATCAATTTCGACTTTTTGTAGCTTAAGAGGATTGTTAATGTTTATTAATGATCCTTAGTTTGTAAAAAATACAAGTGTTTAAACTCTGGTGGGATGTTTTGTCACAGTGTAAGAAAGTGGACTTTAAAAGCCACGAATCTCTCTTCTTCATTGGTATTGATCATTGGTCTTTTTGTACTGTGGGTCAGTAAAAACCATAGCTTTTATTCCTTTAATTAAAGGGAGCACATTAATTACTCCTAATCACAGTGAGTCCTATAATTACAAATTGACTGTAATGTTGTCACCTCCTCCTCTATCCTCTCTGTGTGGAGGCAACAGAGTGGTGGTTCAATCTTGATTCCATTACTGGACAGTCAATATTTGTTACTTTGCTGGTGGGTGAATCCATTTAACTAAGTAAAAGGGGGTTGATACTAATGAACAAGCATGAGAGAGACGGAGGGATAAACACACAAAGACATGAAGTGAGACTGTGGCCCTCGGGTCCCTCGGCAAGCTGATCCAGCTGCTTCAGCACAGGTCTTAATCCCAACCCTGAGGACAACTCAAAGACTTGAGTTGGAGGAACTGAGGCATCTAAAGGGGTTACAGCTGTCTGATATGTATTCAGGTGCTAGACTGGTGAGTGGTTTAAAACCCAAGAGCAGAATTTTAATGCCCAAACTGACCTGCAGCCAACACATCGACTTTGAAACAGGTGTAACATGTTCTATTCTTCGGGTCTTAGTCAGCACTCAAACTGCTGTATTATCCTCTGCTTATTCAAAGCTTTCTCTTGGAGACCTAAACAGAGAGCATTATACTATGACGCCTGTTAGAGATTAAGGTATGTGTAACCTTTCGAGTATCTGACCATGAGAAATGACTGCACACTGGCAAGGTTTCAGAAAAGTTGGGTATTTTAGTAATATTTTTATGGGCTTTCAAGGTACATGTGTAAAATATGGCCAGAAATTTGGTTTAAAACATTAAAAAATGAACTACCATTATCAGCAGGCTGTGAAGAAGTAACAGTTTTGATGTGTGGCGATGCAGAGATATCTACTAAAAGTAGCATGCTAACCAGCTAGACCTGGCCTGCTCTGTTATACCTCAAGAGGCAACAGTGAGTCACTGTAGCGTCCAGTCTGACCTCAGTCCAACATGAGTGGACAAAGAGTAAAGTATAGCCCCCAGTTAGTGGCACAGTAAAAACAAAGTCTACTGACCTTTTCACCACCCCAACCACAGAGAGACAGACCAGACTTCCACACAAACAAGAGTAAACATTTCCACCACCGGCTCTTGGCGAGTTAAGACACAAGATTTGATGCTGAACTCACAACATTTCTTTCAGACTGGTAGGTAACATCTAACGTTGGCCATTTCACGAGACATATCTTTAATGCAACTAATGACATCACAAACTCTTTTCTTTCTTTTTTTTTTTTTTTAAATAACTAATGACTGTAAATTTAGATTGTATGGGCCCAGGAATCGTCCATTAAAATGCTGCCCCCATTTCTTTTGAGCATGTGACCATGTATTACACATTGCCCCAGATATCAAAAACAATAATGGAGAACCTATATAATATAACCCATATATATTTGGGTTCATTCCCTTATAAAGATGTATTACAGGCTCAACAAAACTAATTGTCTTCAGCCATGTTTGCTGCTCTGTGAATCTGCATGCATAGACACTGCCAAATCCTGATATGCACACAACAAAAATGTGATGTTTATGTGATTCTGATGTTTATCTTCTTTTGGCAGAGTCATTTCTGGGCATTTTTCAGCTGTATTGCCCAGTATAAAACATCTGTTAGAAAAGTGACAAAAAGTAAGTATCCTCTATGGAAGAAATAGCTGTTAAACACCACTCAAAGAGGGGCCTGATTTCACGATTCTATAAAACCATCATGGACGGCTCACAGATCTCCTCAGAAATGAAGAGACTGGAGAATGGTGTGAGGACTTAAATTGCAAAATCTCCGTCAAGGACTGGCGGATGATCTGCTTGGGAGCTCAAACGCAATCTTGATACCCACGCCACTGATACCCACAACGCCTTAAATAAACACCTTGAGCTGGTTCCTTTGGGGCAGGAGTATAGATTTTTCAAGGCTAGGTCCCAGTGGTTTAAACAGTCCTATTAAATTTATTTGGTAAAATAACTTAACTTGTACTCTGGCATTTAGTTTGTGTTCTCTGTGGTTATCCCAAAGACCAGTCCATCTGTAATGACCCATAATTAAATAAACAGATGAATTTACTTGCACACAGAGTGGCTCTTTTTCCATTTTACTTCATAAAAGCCAAAATGGCTCCATATTGTAGCTTTTAAACAAAGCAGTGCCAGTGGTATTGTATCCATCTGTGGTGACACATGCTAACCCACTGTGGGATATTAATGCCAGCGTAGTGTCTAGTGTTTGCATACTGTAACATTTCACAGGAAATAGTATGCAATTCACATACTGTTAAATAATAAATGGTCCACAGCCTTTTGAATTTAAAATGTTAACTGCATTAATTAATGAATTAATTAATATGAAAGCACCTTAGAGTGTCCTGCCAGAATAACAATATCAGGGAAAGGCACAGTGCTCCACTGTGGTGTTTTAACATCCCCAGCAGTGCAGAGCAGCTTCTCTCCTGCACTGTAAACTCTGAGGAAAGCCAAGACCCTGAGCAGCATACATCCCGCCCATGAATAGCCAGTGACCACCATATAAGGAGGTGCTTATTTCTATGGATAGGTGCATCCTGTTGACCTGCGAGTATGGAGCAAACAAAGAAACAGAAAGAAAAAGAAAAACTTTATTTATTAAATATAGTTAAACTTTATTTAACTTTAGTTATTTTAGGTGAAATGGAGTTGAACAAAACATTTTAATTTCTTCTATTCATGGTGTCGTGACTATTTCTTTTCAATAATTTTATTTTTTATTTTTGTTTTTTTTTGTGTTGTCTGCCCGACAACTGCATTTGAATTGAAGTCCTGCCCCTCCCTCTTCATCGTTCTTTGTGGCAGCTGCACGCATATAAAGCGCCCTGCAGAGCGGTATCAGCTGTGCTGTCGTGAACAGGCAGGTAACGATAGTGTTTGCCCTAAGCCTCTGCATTCTTCGTCTCTGCCGTGAAACTAAACCACTATCAAAATATCTTAATACAGGCAGTCTAATGTAGGCAACAAGTAAGATAGTCTGGCGTAAAACTACACTGTCTCCGTCCAACTTTCTGCCAAATTCAAGTTCACTAGCTGCCCATTGGGAGCAGAGACAGACGCTGAATTGCTTTCCCACGTCCACCAGTCTTTTCAAACCAAAACTCAATCTGAAATAATGTTTACGTCTCCCACATCTCGTCTGTAGCAATTAAACAGAAATGTTTAATGCAGTTTGAGACTGCTGCGTAAAGAGGGCAGAGGAGGAGAGGAGGAGCGCGCTGGTTTATTTGAATTATTTAGAGAACAGCATCTTCCAGTTTTGTATTGAGCTGATTTAAATAACTCATTCACATTTTAACAACAATGATCTGAAGCTTAAATGTGCTAAATGCTAACTAATTTAACTAAATGTGTTTTATTTCTAATCTCTTGTCAAGTTTAACTTACATGTTTCAAAGTCATCTGCGTATTGTGAACACAACAGAGCAGAGCAAAATTTTTGTGCATTTTTGTGCAATTTTTGTGTTATCTTATCAACACAAGCACTACAAGCACTTAGAAGTAGGTGTAGACTTAGTTAGTACCTACGCAAAAATCGGAGCTACCAACATATTGATGAATTCCCAAATACATGTACATTTCCTTCTGCGAACTGTTTACACACAAATTTTTTCTGCTAACGTTTCATGAATAAGACCCACAGAGTGAACAGTTATTTTCTTAATCACAGAGTTGTTTTAATGTTTAATGCTGCAGCGTGTGTTGGTCAGACGGTCTTGTTTGCTAATGTTACTGGTGGTGGCTGCTCCTCTCTGTTAATGTTCATCTCTGGGGGGTAGCACAGAAAGTATTTACAATATACTTTATGTTCGTCTTGCAAATGTAATTATCTAGACTTTAAATTAAACATGCATGCAGATGTTGCTTTTTTTTTGAATTGGAATAACAAGTTAACTCTGGTGTGTCTGTGCTGTAGACTAATAGAAGATCACCAGAGTCGATAGGATTCATCCCCTGGGGACCATGAATGTCAGAACAAACGCAATCCATCCAATATTTCAGTCTGTGGATGGGCTGACACTGCAACCCTGCTGCTAGCATGGCTATAAAGATGACTTTTTATGTGGTTTACTTGGATATTTTTTACATTTTGTACATTACTTCATATTAATATCCACATGCCCTGAGCAGAGCAGGTACAACACGTCTCCGTCTGCATGCAGGCAAGAGAAAGTGAGCAAGAGTCTGAGAGATACGATAAGTAAGACAAAAGATGCAAATCAATAAGCTGTCAATTGCTCCATGCACACTCGCTGCTTCTGTTTGTAGCTTTTCGGTAGCGGGATGTCGGGGAGCTAAATTAGGTTATGTGAGTGTGTTTGTGTAGCGGGGATTTGTAACAACTTTATTACTCCCTGGATGTGGCTGTGTGCGAACAGATAACGCCAGACAATCTGCGCGTACCTCCCATCCACCCGAACACACATAAAACGCGCGCACACACGCACACACACACACACACATACACACATACACACACAAATCATCCCTCTAATGCCTCCACTCTGGATAATTGAGTTTTCTTTCCCTGCACTGCTGACAGAAATATAAACACCCCAGCACCATAAAAGCCCTCCGTAAAGCTTTTAACACTTTATTCCCCTGCTTATTAACTAAGACTGTGGCGGGAGAAAGAAGAGTGTTTGACAGAAAACGGGTGGTCAATCGTGTGGTTATACTGAGGGAGTGTGCAGCGGCTGGTGTGTGTGTTTGCATCAGAAGAAGAAACAAGTGGAGGAGGAGGAGAAAGAGATAACAGGGAGGAGAATGTTTGTCACAGCAGTCAGTTTGGTTTACAGGAAAATAATGAAGACTGCCGATTTCATAAGTGCTGTGTGACTCAGAGGTGATAGCCTTTCTCCACACAGGCAGACACACACACTCGTCCTCGTACACATTTGTACCCGATGAGTTGCCAAAAACACATCATAAGGACACCGCTTCCTGACCTCCATTCTGCCTAAAGCATTAATACAATTACAGCGTCCAAGTCGAAAAAGGGATTTGGGATTGTGATGTATAGCTGATCCAAATCGACCTTGACTGTGAAATGGAAGGATTAGCGTTGAAGAACATTTTCTTGGCACCTTGAGGAGTGTGTATGTTGGTTTGTGCATGCATATTTTGACATTATAAAGGGGAAACACAGAGCTGTCAGCATAGCTACTTGATATATAAGCTGTCTGCTGTCAGTGAGTGTGAGTAATGATGGTGATGACTCACTGACAGTCTAACCTTGACTCTGACAAGGCTCTATTGGATAAAAATGTCATGGATGGCTTCTCCTGGGGAGCTTCTCTAACTGGCGCAGAAGATGACATAAACGCTGCAGCTCAGAGATCAAGCATACATTGTTTGCATGTAATTACAGGATAATCATTTAGTTTTAAAGAGCATTTTCAAACAAACTTAGGAACTTAGTGGTTTGGGAATTCAGGGTGCTGAAAGTGCAGGTTTTATGGTTTTACTTTATGGTCTTACATTTCTACAGCCATTATACTACATCTAAATTAATGTGAGAGTGATATATTGAGGTAGATAATCCACACTGAGGGACTCAGGGAGGCTTTTTACAGGGGACCTGTTGTGCTTTTCCTTATTTGTGTTACAAAGCCAAAGTTTCAAATAATGAAGTAAATGCACGTAAATGAATCCCTGTGAGCAAAAACCTCAGGCTTCAGACCATTCTGAACACTTTGTGTGCAATGATTTTTACTACTTTGGCTCCATACTGATGTGAGAAAGGAATCAGGGTGTCTACAGATACATCCAGGTTAAATTTAAGACATTTTAAGACCGTTTTAATACCACATTGGCACCTTATATGAAATTTAAGTCTAAATCTGCAGTGGAAATACACACTATACATATATATATATATATATATATATATATATATATATATATATATATATATATATATATATATATATACACATATATAGAAATAGATATAGATATATGTGTGTGTGTGTGTGTGTGTGTGTGTGTGTGTGTGTGTGTGTGTGTGTGTGTGTAAGCACTCTTTCCAAGTAAACACACTGATGTCAGTTCAAAATGCACAGTAAGGAAAAATGACAACAGTTGGGTGAGTTTAAGTTTAATGTGTTTAATGTAAAAAGAAAACAAAAAAATCTCATTGCTGTCATAAATGCTATCCATTATTGCTATATTCAGAAAAATACCGAAAAAATTATTTTTATTCGGTCTGTCCTATGGTTGTAAACAGTCATTGGGTCTGTCAAGCTGAAGAAATTCTCTCTGTAATGTGACCAAAAATATTTAAGATCCATCCAATCTGAATGTAAGACAATTTAAGACTTTCCAAGGCCTGAGAAAACTTAATCTACAGATGCTGGTGACAGAGACATGTGCTTGTTTTTCTTGAGAGGCCAGTATATTGAATAGTTGTTGTTTTATTGTGGATTTCTGTATTGTGTGTTCTATTTGTTGCATTTTAAATGTGTTTTGATTGGCTGCTACCTTGGCCAGGTCTCTAGAAGATATATTTAATCTCAATGGTACTTCCTGGTTAAATAAAGGTTACATAAATAAATAAATAAATAAATAAATAAATATGACATTTTCAGACTTCTCTAGGACCTGTGGACACCCTGGGAATGGATTTCTTTATATGGTCATCTGCTCCAGGCACTTTACTGCAACTGTTTACATTACATAGCCTACACTGCTACTTGTAGCAACATGCTAACGGCAGGGAAACTTGTAATCTTTGTTGCTAATGTTGTTAATTTCTCCCAGATTTTGGATTATATTCCTGATGAAACATGTCCAGTTCTGAGGATTTTGGTTTAGAAGTTTTTATTGGTGATTTTTCACAGTAGAAAGTGAAGCTATACTACGTCACATTCATTCCCCTGGCTTCAGTGATGTTGCAGAGACGCCAAGAGTGCAGATACCAAACTTGGAAACAACGACTAATCAGAGCAGACTGGGCTTTTTTGGGAGAGGGGCTGAAAGAAACAGGTGCTAAAGCAGAGTGTTTCAGACAGAGGGTGCACACAGGTGTTCCAGCACAGACAGTATGAGGAAGATACAGTATGACCATCAAAGCATGTAAACATGTTCTAGTAAAAACCCAAAATACAAGTATGAGCCTGAAAATGAGGATAATAGGTCCTCTTTCATATTCCAGGATAGATGTTGCTGTTGTTGTACATCAGCTCACTGTGCTGATTTAGAGTTTGAGGTAAGCATGCAGTCGCTGTCCATGGTGCTGATTTTGGATCGCTCAGTCTTGCCTGCAGCTTTTCTGTTTGGCTGTATCACATATAGTGATTTCTGACTGAACTTTTACTGGACACTGACAGAAATATTGGCAGATAGGAGCCTGACTTTTTGACAGGAGCAACTCAATAGGTGAGGCTGATTAATATGACCTTATTGCATTTGTATACCAATATATTGAGCAATCAAATGCTGGATTTTACATTTTTTAGATTCATAAATATCATGATCGGTCTGGGCTTAATCCAGTTTGAACTGGGCTCTATTTCTGAGAACTGGTGGTGCTATGGAGTGGGTCCCCATTTTGTTTGTATCTCATGCTCTACTAAGACATGCATGGGTACACTCACAAGCATGAAATAAGTATTTATGTCGACTGTTTCATGCTGTTACAGTGATTGACAGCTGGTGGCAGTAACACACCAAGAAACCAGCCATGTAAAAGACTAGGAAGAAGACTGCTAGCTAGCAACCATGGATGCAAACAATACAGCTTTCAAAATATTCAAAATGTCCTTACATGAAAACTCTACAGGGTATGGTGCTATTTTGAAAGTCTTTGGATTAAACTGTGGATAAATGTACACATGTGTACGTGTGCATGTTGGCCACCACCTACCTTCAGGTCCCTCTGCCTGGCGTGCTCCATGTCCTGCATGGAGCAGCAGTGGACCTCCTGCAGACGCTGCTGTCGCCTCTGGTGCTCCGTCTGCAGCTCGTCCAGCTGCATCCTCAGGTGCTCCCTCTCCTGGCTGAACTGGTGCTGCAGCTGCTGCAGCGACGACTGCGACTGGGACAGCTGCATCTCCAGACTCTGCTTCAACAGGGATATCTGGAGAGGAGCGGACGAAATAATAAATGTTAGGTAGGGCAGCTAAATGTTGCATGACTTCGCTAGTGAACAGCATCTTTTTGTAACAAAACAACAGAGAAGGGCAAAGTGGTGGTGGCAATCAATTAGGCTTAAACAAAGGTTGCAATATTAACATGTTTATAATTCTTTAAAGCCCGGAGGAATAAAGTTTCTTACTTTTGTAAATAAATCTTTGCAGTTTACTGCAGTTAATAATAAACTCTGGCTAATGGTGCAGGGCAATGAATGTACCACTGGAATCATTGTGGGAGAAAGCAGCATGATTCACCAAATTAGTCTGTCTAGACAACTTAGGATAATGAGTCTTTGGGCAAATGTAGAGATAATAATGCAGTACAACCTTGTACAACCTGCTTTGGCAATGCTTGATTTAATTGTGGTCATGCCAATGAAGCTAATTTGATAAAGAAGCTGAATAGAAAACTTAAGAATATTAAGGACTGCATCTATTACTTGGACTAGCTTTGCTGTGCTACTAAAAGGTCAGCCAGCTGCTGTGTGTAGAGCCCACTTGTCCTCTCATGTCTACAAACAGCAAGTCTCGTCGGCAGGATGCAAAGTTACAGACAACCTTGTCTGCTTTACCAACTGTTGAAGTTCCCTTGGAGCAAACTGACAGGTGAGACCAGCTGGACCCTAAATAATTCATATTTTACACTTTGAAACTTAGTTGGAATAAATAACTTCATCACCTTTGGGATCAACTTGCAGATCATGATGAGTGGGATTACTACGCACAACAAAGACAGATTCTCAGTGAACCAAAAAGAGCAGCAGCTGCAGCTCAGCCTCGGTAGCTGCGTCCTAAATTTGGAAATTATATTATGACTAAGACATGAGTCATGCACTGTGTCACAAGGTTGGAAAGCTTCATTAACACAAACATATGCTTATATATGCTGTATTCTGAGCCGTTGTTTACCTGCTGATTCAACTGAGTTACTGAACTGTGAAATGTTTCAGGTGTGAAGGGTGACGACTATTACTGAGACACCTGAGAACCATGTGAAAGAGGTAGGGGCAAAATTGATGAGGACAACTATAGGTTCTTTCAGTAAATGTCTTGAACCTGTGTTATCTGTTTGTTTTCTACCTGGAGGCAACACAACACACTGTAAGCATAATGCATTATAAAGCTGATATAGTGAACGTGCTACTAAACCGGGTGCCTATTCACACATCCTGCAGATATGCAACATTAGCATTCATTAATTATAATAAATAAATATTCAATCAGCTCCTGAGGGAAACATCAGGCTCTTACACTGCTAAATGCTTCTATATGTTTGCCTGCTCGTTGTTAACTGTCTGTCATTTGGTGAAGGTACATTACATTGTTTGTCAGAGCTCTTCTGCTTAAATACAGCTGCCTTACACTGGGAGCGACTCCAACGGATACAGACACAGACAACACATATTTGCTCAGTGTTGGTAATGACTGCAAAGAAGATGATTACAGTGTTACAGAGAAATATTACGACACCAAATGTTCAACATACTCAGTTTCTGTACCCCTACGCCCACGCACCTTAGAGGGTACCTCACCTATGGAGGGGTGTCTCCTGTCTTACCTCTCCCCTTTTGCTGCTGTAGGGAGAGGTAAGCAACATTGCTCTATAATTTCCGTGTTTTAGCTGTTAAGCTTTGTTTGTAAGTTCATTTTATGTCACATAATTTGTGTAGGGTTGATATGGTTGTTATTGATGAAGGATTTGGTTTTTTTTTATCTCTTGTTGTCAGTTATGTTTTCTGTGTTTTACTGTGCTGAACTGAATGTAACATGGCACCCTTTGCTGTTGTGCTCCATGGGAAAGGGGCTTGAGTTCATATGGTTGAATTTGACGGAGGAATTTGTTTTCACCGCTTGCTATCAGAATTGTAAGGAACAAATGGAGATTGCCTCCAAAGATATCCACAGTCTGGGCCTCTTTATATCAACACAATGCAGACAACACTAGAGTCCACCGGTTACATTTGGTAAAAAAAGAAAAAGATCAATGCTTTTCATCACCGTATGAACCAACCCACTTCATCCCTGTGAGTACCTAAAGCTAACAGAGACATGAGTACAGAACAGACTGTAATTGTGTATAAGTGCATGTATAGTGAGGGTACAGTGACAAACTAATTAGAAATTCCCCCTGACCTTATCTTCTTTATTGTCCAGAGTCTCCCTACAGGCACATGAAGACTTATGGGTGATGACATTTAAGTTAGAATGAGGTTGGGTGCCTGTGTCTGTGCTGCCTCTATGAATAGATCCCGAATAAGACAGGTCGATGCAATGCTTACATTTGTTAAGCGATTTATGTATCATGTTTATATATGATTGCATGTGGAAATTTAAAAAAACATCTGCGTGCTGCTACTGGAAACAACACTGTTTAGAGCGGTGAAAAATAACCAAAAACTGTAAAGTCGAGGGCTGGAAAACCAAAACAATGAGCTGAAAGATGCTCAAGTGCTCTAGAGCCAAGGGGAATTAAAGAGTCAGATGATAACGTCACTATGAGCAACACCTTTGACATCACTATTCATTAGTGTGGCTTTAACTAACCTGTGACTCATATGCAGGTATTGTGACATTCCCTCCTTCCTTTTAAAATCCTAGCTAGAAGTGCTGATTTCACGTATGGCTAACTGCGCACACAATGGAGCCCTACTCCCACTGCTGATACACACATTTGCAACTGTACTTTTTGAACAAACACACTGTGGAGCATCTTGAGTGTGAGCAAAAGTCAAAACATATTCTGTAAAAGTTCTATCTGCCCACGCATCACTGGCGCAGACATCACAATCTGTTAAAATACAAACAGTAAGAAAACAGTCTGTTCCTTCACTTCATTTCCAAACAGCTTCTTCTCTGTCGGTGTGTATCTATTAAGAGGTGGACTGCTGCTCTGATTTGACATCAGAGTAAATAAATATGGTTCCGCTGATTGCGCGGCGTGAAGCGGACACATTAATCACTGGATGGGAGCTGATGGACAGCATGACGGCAACCAGCGGCTGATGCGCACGGCATGCAAAAAGGAACATTAATAAAGCCACTGACACTGTGTCTGTGTGTACGATGACCACAGGAGAGCTTAGGCACGCTACATTAATATTACCGGACGGTCATTAGCAGCAGCTGCCCGCTGCGGTGCATTCACTGCAGCGTCAAATAACGAGCATGTGAGTGAGTTTGTCCACCAGTGCGAGGAAGAAATAAGTCAGTCTGGCGTAGACAGGAGGTCTTATACAGGGGGCAAGATGAGCTTTGAGGAGATACAGTTGCTCTTATTGCCTTTCTCATTCTCTCTCTGTATTGACTTTCTTACTACTGGTATAATTACAGCAATTCAGCTTCAAGCTGCAGGCATCTGGTATTTGTAACGTGAAGATTAAAACTATCTTTTACCAGGAAATGAGGGTACCTCTACTTCTCTACCATGATGGAAAGTACATTTACTTAAGTACTGTACTGAAGTACAATTTTACTGTACTTGTTTCTATTTTATGCTACTTTATGATTCTACTCCACTGTGATGTATTTTTTATAGGTTACTATAAATTACACAGCAGTATACACCTGCTGAAGTTCAAACTGAGCATCAGAATGGGGCAGAAAGGTGATTTAAGTGACCTTGAACGTGGCATGGTTGTTGGTGCCAGACAGGCTGATGTACTGGGATTTCCACACACTCTCATCTCTAGGGTTCACAGAGGATGGTCCCAAAAAGAGAAAATATCCGGTGAGCAGCAGCTCTGTGCCCTTGTTGATGCCAGAGGTCAGAGGAGAATGGCCAGACTGGCTCAAGATGATAGAAAGGCAACAGTAACTCACATAACCACTCGTGTCAACCAAGGTCTGCAGAAGACCTGAATGACTTGAATAACAGGTAAACAGTAAACTTCACAGAACATGACAGAATCTTGGGTCATTATAATCAGCACTACCTTGTTGAATGGTTTGAGCTACAGGAAACAGTATGCTGTTCGCTTCTTGTACACAAACTCTCATATTACAGCCAAACAGTACACTAAAATATGTTTCTAAAGACATTTTAGGTAAGAAATAGGCAATGCAATGACAGAGTGTTGACACTTATCAAATTAGCTTCATTGGCATGACACAGCAAAACTCTCTGCCCATTTCTGCTGTAATACCATTAGCCAATATCTTTTGTCAATCAGACCTTGATGCGGGGCAGATAGTGGTTGCAAATGTTGTGCAATTCATGGTGCTATCAGCAGCCGCAATTCATTCTTTATGAATTCGCCTGTGAGTATTTTTACACTGTGGCATTGCTACCTTTATTGTAGTAAAAGATCTCAGTACTTCCTCCACCACTGCTTATCCTCTACACCAGGACTAGTGATCACCCCCCTTTGCATCTCCATTTTGGATTTTAAGTTTAGATTTTGCTCATTTTATCTCGATTTACTTTCAGATTTTTGTAAAACCTCAACAACATTTAAGGGCATACAACACCAAAAACACTTCATCAGGGTTTAATTTAATTCTAGAGAAAGGCCAGGCAGGAGGCTGCTCCACACATATGCCAACAGAAACCATTGGTAGCACTTGTACCTGTTCCAGCAGGTCCTCCACTTTCCTCTGCCAGCTCTCTCTGGCATTGCTCATTTCCTGCTCCTTGGTTTGTGCCAGCTGATTCAGCGCTGAGGCCTTGTCCTCCTCGTGGTCCTCTCTCAGCTCCTCACGTAGCTTCTTACACTCCTGCCTACAACACGACAAAACACAATATTTGTGTTTATGTTTCAGGTATGTAGCCAATGCTGTGACTGAGTGTGATTCACCAAACGTGCACCACACCAGCATCAGTGCTATATGTAACTGTGCATTTCAAACTTTCTAAAAAGCCACAAGCAAAGGAAGAAAAGGTCAGTGCCTTTATACTTGAATATACAATACAATAAAAAAGCAATGTATCAGAAAAAATCATGTATGAGTGAAGTGTTTGGAAAAGACAGGCGGTAACCACAGAGGAAACAGCAGACAACATTTTGTCGGCTGTAAAAATAAATCTGAAGGAGTGAGGTTTTTGTGTTTATTAGAACGTCCTCCTAAACTGAAACCATCTGATGCCTGGAGGATATGACATCTAAATCTAAAAGAGTGTGCTACTCTTTGGTAAGTAAATTCAGTTCACAGTCAACAGGCTAAACTTCCGAAAAAAATTTGTTTCTTTTGTTGCTTGTTTCTTTCATGCACCTTTTGCATTCTTGTTGTTGCTGCTGACATTGTTGTTTTTATTGACATGACTTTTTATTGCGATTCACAAACACAATATCTGCTGAAAGAAGAGGCTCAAACAAACAGCCCAAACTTTGCAACAAAAGCAAAGGTGCTTCACAGGGCTCAATATTCGCTTCAAGGGAACAATAAATGGTCCTTTATCAGACCTCAACACTGCATCTATTGAGCAACCATCACTCTTTAACACTGCTGCTAACAGCTTTTTGCATGGCTGTGTATGTGTGTGTGTGTGTGTGCTGTCAATGTAATAGCTGTGTGGGAGTTGAAATGGCAACTGTTAAATGAAGTATCGAGGCAAGAGTGTTTTTTGTCACTTTGAGAGCCAGAAAGTGTCAGACTGAAGGCGGGCTCTTGCTCACACTTACACACACACACACACACACACACACACACACACACACACACACACACACACACACACACACACACACACACACACACACACACACACACACACACACACACACACACACACACACACACACACACACACAGAGCAGTGCAGTCACATACCAGACAGTCACGTTCATCATGCAGCACGTGTCATCATTCATGTCCTCGTTCTGTACAAAGCACACAGTCACACACGTTGATGCACGCATGCGCTTTCTTTCACACTAACACACAAACACAAAGGCCTTGGGCTTCAAAACGCTCCGGTCTTCCTAATAAGTGTTGTTCTATAGCATTTGCTGGGCAGGAGGAGAGACGAGGGCAGACATAGAGAGGTAAAGGAAAGAAGGAGAAGATGAAGGAACTGTCAAAGATGGAGGACATATCCTGATAAAATGTGGGATAATTGGCTGGATTCTACGAGATAGACGGCACACGTGCTCATTTAAGGTACATATTCGTGTGTGTAAGTATGCATATGGACTGTGCACTCTCAGTGAGTCGTCATTCTAATTGTGTGATTGTGTATATAAGTCAAGCCAATCACTGATGGACACAGCAACACAGCCTCTGGGCTAATGCATCCTTACAAACCTGTTGCCATCAGGACTCTTCTGCTAACGGCTAATGACAACAACATCCTCTTTCAATGCGCTTAATGGATAAATAATCATAGAAGACATTCATGACAAATGGCACAGGAGGGTTCACTGGAAAGCTACAAATGGTGATGATGTGGAGGCAATTTAAAGTTTCGAGACTGCAGCAATCTGGAGATATTCTAAAAATAGGACATATACTACTTTGACAACTTCAGTGGGCTTAAAGTTTATTAATACATTTTGTGGTATCTAATTGGTGCTCAGCCTCACGTACTTGCCGATATCCGATGCAGCATTTTAGGTAGTATCAGAGGCATTTCCGATACTGGTATTGGTAACGCAACGACTCTGCTTCAAGTACCGCCAACTTCCCTCTTGTAACTCTTCTGTCCTTTCAGGGGACAGGTATCACTGCTCTAATAAATGTTTATAGACAAATCACCTGAGTCTTTCAAATATAAAGTTAACAGCTAGAGGCTAGATTTACAGGAGGACATCTCAGAAGAGGAATGGTCTGAGGCATGCCTGAAGGCTCAAACTATTACCATGGCTTAAGTTGCTACAACGCAACTGGATTTTAAAAACATATCACAAAACTAAACAACTTTAATCCCAATATGGCACGTGACACATGCTTCAAATATAACAGTACTAAAGGAAAACTCTTTCACTGCTTGTGGGAATGTGATGTGGTCAGATGTATTCGGAAGGAGGTTCTTGACATGATTTACCGGATAACTAAACTCTAATTCCCTTGTTGGCCAAAGTTGTGCATCTTGGGTATTTATTCAAGCAATTTGTTACAAGGAAAAGTGGCTGTGTACTTATAGACCTGTGTCTGTTATAAGCTAAAAGAGCAATAGCTATATGATGCAAAGATGTGAACAAACTAAGTATGAATCCATATATTATGGATTCATCGACATGTGTTAATATGGAAAAAAATTACATATATCACTAAAGGAAAGCTGGTAGTTAAAAAAACAGAGGAAAGACTTCATGGACTTTCTGATATAAAACACTGATAATGATCCATAAAACCAAAGTGTTAGGGTGGGGCAACTGGAAGAAGATTAGAAAATGTAATAGCCAGTGTGATCTTCAAGATTACTGTAACATCTGTTTTTTCCCCCTCTGTTTTAATTAAGTTTTCTTATTTGCATGCCTTGTCATTTAATGGTATACCATATTGGCTGGCAAAGGAGATACCAGCACACCATTTCAACTGGGCTGGACAGACACAAAAAAGGTTCACAGGCTGAGATTAATGAAAAAAAATCTCAATTTATTTAGAACATCCACACACAAAAAGAAAGGTGCGCAAAGAGCAAAAGACTGCAAATGTTTCATTCCTTGACTTTCATCAGAACAAAGTGCTACAGGACTACAATGTTTGCTGCTATTTTTACTCACTTTTTTAAATCATTTTTGAACTTTAGGCACCCTTCTTTTTGTGCATGGATGTTCTAAATAGATTGACGTTTTTTTGCATTGATCTCGGCCTGTGAACCTTTTTCGTTGCTGTCCAGCCCAGTTGCAAAGGTGTGCGGGTATCTCATCTGCCTTCCTTTCTTGCTTGTCCATAGTACCGACGCACCCAAGATAAACTTTTTTGTTGCCCTGAGTTGACCGGTTTCACAGCAGCCCTATGACTATTTCATTTCTATGTAATATCTGTTACAACTGAGAGTCCACGATAAAAAAAAAATATATATACAAGAAAAAAAACCCTCAGCACTATCATTTTAAAATAACCATGCACATCTGACCTACTCTTTGTAACCAATATACAATACAGTTTTGAGAAGCTGCAGTCAGGGCTGCTGCATGTGTGGTGTATCACTACAGGTCTTTTTATTTCAATGTTCGTCAGTGAGTGTTTTGTCAATGTGGCCAAACATCTCCAATAAGTCAACTTTGCGCTTAGAATTCTTGTCGAATTACTATTTCCAAGGTCAATAACGAAAGTTTAAACCCAACATTTCCTCTGATATTTCTGAATATGAACATTTTCACAGCAAAAAATTTTAACACAGAAACATAATCAGACCAAGGACCTGTACTGTTAACTTTTAACCTTCTTATTACCTCCATTCATTCGCAGCAGCAGCAGCAGCAGCAGCAGCAGCTGTGGCTGTGTGAAAGAATGACCAGGAAATTAAGTATTTGTGGTGCAACTTTAAAAGAGACATATCCTGTACTTTCCTGTTAATTTGGGCTCAAAGTTACATTGCTCCAATAAAAGCTTTTCGCAAAAACACTAAGATGTGATAAGAGTTACTCTATGTGGTAATGAGGGTAATTAAATATTAGCTGTCCTTCTGATATTTACCTTGTCAATGTCAAATCACAGGCGGAGGTACAGAGTTTAGACACATTCCCAAATATCAGTGTGCACAGAACATGCAGGAGGCTTTTTGTACAAACTCTGTCCTCTGCTGGGTGATACTACTAAGGGAGGTTGGATCACCAAAGTCATTATTTCTCATCTTCGGGGGACCATGAGTGTCTTTATGGTATTTCTTGGCAATCTGCTGAATAGTTGTTGAGGCATTTCAGTTTCGTAAACCGACCCGCAGTCTTTGCCATCCCTAGATCAAACCCACTCATCAGTACACACTGGCTTAAGAGGCAAAAGATTCAAGACCCTAACATGCTCCACAAGATCTTGTGCATGACTAGGACAAACTAGCATCATACTGTCCGCGCTTTAGTCTGCTGATCCGCTCAACCTCCTCTGTTCATTTGGTAATCCGCAGAGCTCTTTCCATGATTATGCTATCACAGAGAAACCGTCTGTTTCCACTGTGAAATAGGGATTAAAACCAGCCTCCTTAATTCAGACGGCTCACTAACCACTGTGTACTCACCCCAACTCACCAAATGAATAGATGTTCTCCTGAGAATAAAGAGCTGTGCACCAAAAGACAAAGCAAGGTGAATGAAAGCTAATGAAGAGGAGACACAGAGGAGGGGAAGAGTGACACGTAGACACGCGCTCCGTACAAGCACGCTGGAATGTTGTTATTCCTACCATATGTGGACCTCTGCTTTCAAGATCCAATCTTATTATGACTCTGAGATTTATTAGAGGTTTAACTGAATTGGCCACAGTCAGTTTGTCAGCAGAGCAGACAGAAAATTAGAACAGGCATTCCCTAATCTGTCTCTGATGCAGCCATTTTTCGTCATTAATGTCACACCTTCACTGTCAGTGTCTTTGTGTTTGGTTGTTGACATGTTTTATTCAAGACACTTTCAAACCATAAAAACAAAACTCAGTGGCTGAATACGTTTTCAGATCCTTAAGTTCAGTAAAAGTACTAATACCAAAATACTGCACTACATGTAAAGGACCTTCCACACCAAGAATGATATCTATAACCCTAACTGTAACTACATCATTTCAAAAATGGTTTTGATTCAAGTGGATGGCGGAGTCCACACCACAGCTATAACGACAGTGGTGAACAATATCGTTTGAATCACTTTCAGAATGATTTGATAAACAATACAAACACTAATAGCCTTTCAAAATCCATCCTAATTTGCACTTTACGGAACATTATCGTCATCAATGTGGATGCTCACACAATCGTTATAGTAATTGTTCTTGGTGGATGGCTCTTAATAGTCCTGCATTCAAAACCTTACTGGAAATAAAGTTTGTAAGTATTATCAGTAATGTACATGAAGTGATCAAAGTAGAAGTATTCAATGTGCAGTAAAATGTTTCCTGTCCAGCCTGCTCAAACCGAAAAAATGGCCATATAGGTCACATGTGCAAGCAGCTTGTTATAACCCATATGTTAATTGTAAGATGGCCCCCTCTAGTGGTTGAAGCAATTATGACAGGAGCAGAGGAAGAAGTGACGGCAATGGATCGGTCAAACAAACACAGGACTTTCACCCAGAAGACCAGTATTCATGTCCCGAAGTCAACTTTAACTTGCTTTAGTAACAGATAGCCTAGTATGCTAGTATGTGTAGCATACTACGTTAGTGAGGTATGTGAAGTGTCGTATGTTAAGTGGCATGTTATATGTCACGTATGCCACGTAAGTCACACTTAGTTAGAAAAGTACTGTCTAAATCCAAGTCATGATGTTTGTCCTAAACTGTACCACATAGTTTTGTTGCCTAAACTTAACCAAGTAGTTCTGGAGTGGAACTGCAACCGTTTAGTATTGTTATGGACTAGTTTAAAACTGCGACCTTTAGAGCGGCAACACAAACTGCAGTTCCAACAAAAACTTTTGGTTTAGTAGCTTTAGAACAAAAAAGTAACCCCTTTGGACGTGTACCTAGATCACAGATTCATTTACCGTCTCCACCGCATACAGTTCTCTTAAATGTAGGTGCGGTTGTTGTTCCGTCCAGCTTTCACTGCATTTGATGCAGAGGGAAGTCTACACCTTATTTATCGTCCAAAGAACAGGGCTGGCATGCCGACATTTTTAGAGTGTCTCTCGATGGAATATTTAAAATAGCGGGGTTGTGTGCTGAATCCTTGTTGAGCAAGAGCAGGGATGTCAAGTTGCCAATTTCTCTCCAAGGGAGGCAACAGAATATATGTAGTTCACATAATCCAGTAGAAATTCATGTACAGTTTTTAAACGCTCAAAGATCAACAGTTTAAGTTGTCATAGTGAATTTAGGTGTGTTGATCAATTCACGTCATTAACTCATGCACTGAGTAACATTACAAGTAAACATTCTACCTCAAAAGTTGCCGGTAGCAGTCGGCAAAGTGAATTAATTTTTTTTTTTTCTCATTCTGCAGCTGCTGCTAGAGGCAGCAAAAACATCAATTCATTTCTAGCTATAGTTAACAAATGTATGAAAAACCTGACCTGAATAGCTATAGGCCTATCTCCAAACTATCATGTCTTTTTTGTCTGCAAATGCTATTTTAAGTCCCTGTCACTCTGGGTTCAGATGCGGCCATAGCGCCATTACAGCAGCAACTGTGGTTGTAAATAATATAGTTTCAGCCCTTGATTGTAGGAGACACTGTGCAGCACGGAAGTTTGATCTTGATAGACATTGCTGAAGCTTATTTGTTTTAATGGACTTTTTTCAACACTTTATTGCAATGACTATTATATACTTGCATCCTTCTAGCCCATTGAATATGAACTCGGGACATTGCTGTAAATGAGCTAAATGCTTAGTCAATTTTCTCTGAACAAACAATGGTTTGATTGATTGTGGTTACAAAACCAGCCACAACTCACGGCTGAGCAAGAGTAACAATTCTCTATTGACCAATCAACAAAGTATGAGAGAGCATTTGCCTTGTCAGTGTTTTGCTGTTATACTGTATCTGATGTTTTGGGTTAGTATTGCTGCTGCATTAATGTGTATGTTGCATTTTACTGCTGTTAACTCCTACAACAATCATATTCTACAAGAACATCACAAGTTTGTAGTGTGGTTGTTCTGTGAGAACCATGTCTCTCTAAAAGTCAACCTTTAATGATGTCAGAAAAACCAAGACAGTAATCAAAAGAGTTAATTTATCTTAAGAAGTAGGAGAACTTTCTCAACACATACAAACATTCAAAGTCAACACATCTGGAGGTAAATGGTTTTCACTGGACAGGAAGTAACTTGTAACTAAAGCTGTCAGACAAATGTAGTGGAGTATAAAAAATACAATAGATGTCTCTGAAATGTGGTGAAGAAGTTTGAAGTTGCATAAAATTAAAGGTCTCCAAGTACCTTGACTTAGTTCTTAAGTACGGTACTTGAGTAAATATATATTCCACCACTGAAAATATTCGATATTCTTGGCCTGTCTGGAAGCCGCCTCCCAACTGATTAAAAACAGTATATTAAGTATACAGCAGGTGCAATCAGCTAAATTTACATGATTAGTGAAGTATGTCTCTCGCAGGGAGAAGTTTGTGTTTGGGTGAAGAAAAAACATTCATACTTCTAGGGAGTTATATAAAAAGAAGGCAACTGTCTGGAGAGAGGCCGCTGACAGATTTAGGTTGTGATGATTCCCGAGATAGGAAGAGAAGGATGCTGAAGGTTCCTGCCTTCTGGTACTATAACATCAGTTCTTTCATAATTTGACGTAAGACTTGACTTTTATTGGCCCTCTGTTTTTGTTGTGCCTTTCCCTCTCCTTAAACTTTGAAAGGAGAGGATCATGAGGGCCAATATGAGTCATCAAAAACATTTAGGTACATTTTTAGTATCCTGATCTGCAGCTTGGTTGAGACGGAAGCTTGTTTAAGATTATGGTAATGTTAGCGTTTATAGGTTTAGTCAGACTGAAAGATTGTTCTGAGGTGCTGCGATAGATCTCTGGCGTTAACTAAATTGTAATTGCCTTTTTTTCCCCTGAATAATTTAACAGGTGAATAGGTTAATTTGTGACCTGATTTATACAAAGAGATCTGACTTGATGATGTCGGTGTTATGAGATGCAATTGGCTTCACTCAGACAGCGAGAGCACTAAGGAGAACAAAGGATGAGACTGGAGTGATACAAGAAGTGGAGCGGAGTAATGAAAAATATTGTGGCGAGGCACAAAGACATCCACAGGCTCAGATAGAGAGGAAATGCTAAAAATATCAAACAATATCAAGTGTGACCTTTACAAAGAGCTGGGGCATTAACAGATTAAACAACCTTGCAGGTTGAAACGAGACTATAGCAGACACAAAGAAATAGCCAGGTCTATTTAGCAGCACATAATGAGAGGAAGCAGCCTATTAATTAGATTTTTTTGATCCATAAAGAAGAACAAAAAGGCAAAAATCTAATAATGACATATTGCCCCATATATGCCATAGCAGCCACACCATAATTATGCATAACTTAAAGCCATATTTAATGTAAACTGGTGAGTTGAATAAAAATGAACACCTGTACAGTTGTCATGAACAGAAAAATTAACAACCAGTCTGTAAACATGTTTATCTCTGCTATGAAGTTGGGCATTCAACATAGGGGTCAATGGGGATTGGCTCACTCTTGGAGCCAGCCTCACCTGGCCATTTAAGGAACTGCATTTTTTTGTCAATTCTGTGTTGGCAGCCCCAAAGTTTGCCACTTGTTTCAAATTAGTTGGCAACAAGTTTTAAGAGAGACTGAACAAGTAACAAATATTAAAAAAGTAGTAATCACTGAATAATTTTCACTGTCCTCCATGCTGCTTTCTACTGTTTACTTACCCTAATTTTTAGCAGGTTTTCCTGCATTTAAAAAAAAACAAAAACAAAACATAACTGCACTAATTTTAGTGGCGAAAAGGTACACTGTGCTTAAAGTCAGGGGTTACATCCAGCATACAGTACTTGTATCTGGTTCTAATTAGTAGGGCTGCCCCCGACTAAGAATTTTCCTATTTGACCACCAGTCGTCATTTAGGGCCATTGGTCGACTAGACGCCCGCATTTTTAGAATATCAATTTAATTATCAAATTATATATTTTGGGTGGGGCAACACAATGGTTTGAGTTCAAGGTGTGAGAAAGAATAGTATGAGTAACATTGTTAACACTGTGCTACATGAGCCGCCTGTTAATGACGCTGTCAGCAAAGCAGTAATGATTGTGCTAAGTGGCTAATGGGCATGTAGCTGCTTCCATGTTTCAGATGATACGTCATGTTTGTAGTCGACCAATGAAGATGAGTTTACATATCACCTTGGGTTCGTCCTTCACCTTCTCAAAATGATCCCACACTTTGGATTTTCTGCCCGACACGTTATTAACCAGAGTTGGGTATAACGCGTTACAAAGTAAGTAAGTAAGTTGCAGTAACGAGTAACCTGACGCGTTAGTTTGCTGTTTGAGTAATCAAATACTTGAGTACATTTTCTACAAGCAATCAGTTACTTCCGTTACTTTTAGAACGCTGGTCCTTCAGCTCCAAAACAGCGACGTCTGTCTTTTGGTTCTAATAACGGAGATAACGTTAAACCTATCAGTCTGAAAGAAGTCATGAAGCTTGTGGCTCACTACATGGTCGGAGAAATGCTGCTGTTGTCTATGGTGGAGTCTAAAAAAAGGTGGAGGAGGACTCGCTGACAGACAGGTCAGACTCAGGAGAACTTGCATTATGCCTGGTACACACTACACAACTTTTCTGCCCGTTCTGAAAGTCACTATGTCACATTACACGATTGTGGAGTTATAAAATCGTGCCGTGACTTGGCCGACAGACATGACACACTACACGATGGTACTCACCAATTATCCCCGGTCATCTCTCACAACATGTGTGATGTCATCGGGTTATTCTTGTCCTATTTTTATTACTTTTACTATAATTTGAGTCACTGTGTCTGTTCATGTGTCAGCTGACATGTTGTTGTAGTCACCTAAAAGCGTCAGCAGATGGCAGGAGCTTCATTTGAAGTACCGTAGGCTACCGCTATTTGTTAATGTTATTACTTTATGTCCGACCGTGAGGACATAACATTGTCTGCTAGCTTGATGCTAATGACAGTAACGTTAACTCAGCGGGTTGATAAAGTGCTTCTGCTGTTTCACACCATCATTTCCCCCTTTTACTCTGTGTGGTAACATCCCTAGAGGAAATATTAAAAACACTGGGGTGTTGTTGTCATACAGTTGTCTACGGCAGCAGATCGTTCTGTGTTTCTATTGGTCAAAGTGACGGCTGTGATGGGAGAATTGGATCTCAGTGAAGGGCAAGTGGTCCATAACTTTAATTTTGGAGACAAAAAAAATGTAGGCTTAGCGGCCTGTGGTCCATTGCCCAATAGGAAATGTAGAATACTCAAAAGTACTTTAAAAGTGCTTGAGTTACTTTTCTCAGTGAGTAATGCAGTAAAGTAACTGTTTTTTTTTGTTTTTTTTTTAAAGTAACGCAGTAACGTACTTTGATTACTTTTAAATGAACCCTTACCCAACTCTGTTATTAACTAACCTGTGGAATAACCGCAGGTACCAGCCCTGGAAATTAACATGACAAAACATGAATGATAAAAAAGCCACCAAAAAAAAACGTGTTGTCTCAAATAATTCTTTCAGCTGGCGCATGCTCCTTCGTGGCTCCACCACTTGCTGCACCTGCTGCCCCTGCTGAACCCAGGCACCGAGGCCGAAGAGGCTGTGATCCGGCTGTCCTTACGGATATTTTTATTATCATCATTCAACATGTAGAAAGAACGTGTAATCTATTGAGTCGATTTACATAGATAATTCACAATCATGAACCTAATCTGGATCTTAAACCTGCTAATTGCCAACTAATTTAACTAAATGTGTTATATTTTTAATATTTTGTCATGTTTAGATTACGTGTTTCAAAGGCATCTGTGTATTGTCTACATAACAGAGTGTAATACGAATTAAAATTGTAATTTCCAATAGTGACAAGCAATATTTATGTGCTTAAGTAAATTTACACAAGCACTACGAGTGGTCAGGAGCAGGAGTAGATTTTGTTAGTAGCTACGAAAAGATCGGAGCTACTAAAATATTGATGAATGCGGACATGCATGTAAATTTCCGTCTGCGAACAGTTTACACACAAATTCCTTCTGCTCACGTTTCATGAATGAGTGTTTAAGAGATGACTGGAGACACTGATTTAAAGAGTCAAAGAGCTCAGTCAAAAGTGGGGATGTTTTTTTTTTTCTCCTGAACCCTATTAAAGGCTATTAAAAACTATTTTAAAGTCAGATGTGACTGCTAACCTTTAAATTAGTTTTTCAACTTAAAGCTTTTAGGTTCATACTTTTGACTACAGCAGGTTTACATTAAAATGACTAAACCAGTAGGGGCTCTGCTTTACAAGAATATAACCTGTATCACAGGTGTCCTTCTGAGAATATTTCTTATGGTACCCAATAGTTAACTGTAGATATAATGTTTCATTTGCTGCGGCAGGAAGTTTAGGACAGGAGGAGATGTCCTGTCTTTATCTCCAGTGTGGACAAACACTGACATTTAGGTGAAGCTTCAAACAACAGGGGCACTTTACACAGAGTTAACCTGCAAAACTACTGCAGACAGTACACTAATGTTGACGTGTCTGTACCCCGGGTGTCAACTGTCTCATGTTGTGTTCATGTTTGAGATGTGTGTCTGACTTCTACCGTCGCCCCAGTAAAACAGACATGACCGGAGTTTCCTCTGTGGCGCTGTCAGTATTAAAAATAGCTTTTAAAGAAAAATCTATAGCAAATTCTCGCTGCAGAAAAAAGTGTCCCAATTACTCTGGATAATCCAAAAACCTCACTGGGAACAGCTTTCACTGGAACTACTTTCCACTGAAATTATAGTCATAAAAACAGTTGACAATGTGTTATGTGGATTAACCGGGGTAACTGGGACACTGGTTCTGCAAAACCAAAACAGGGTCCTTTTTTTTTTTTGGATGGACCAAACGTGGCTCAGTCTTTAACAGCTAAAGCAATATATGTGGCATAAACATGCCCCACAGTTCACCAGTCACCTGAATGAATGACTGTTACTATACTATATTATATGCATGTCCACTCATTCACCTGTGATTTTAAGCAGTAACTTCATACCACTTCTTAATGATTATAGATGCAATCTAACAGAACCCAGGCACTCAGTGCCGTTAAGAGTCACTTTAGCATAAAAAAGATAAAAATAAATGGAAAAGCTTTAAGTGTTTTTTGACCACCAAGACATGATTTAATGCTGAGATAAAATCTAATAGAGCCATTTAGAGGCTGCCGACATCACTGTGTGAAGAGTACATCAGTTCACACCTCAAAACAGTCAATTTCATTCTTGGAGGTTTTTGAATAATAACGCTTCGAAAGGTCTGTGGACGTTAACAGAGACTTTGAGCTGGGGGCTTTAACACTGGATCGAGCTGAGGAGTTGCAGAGCCCTCCAAGGATAATGCTCTGTCACGGTCAATATTGTGAGCCGAATGACCTGTGCATGTGTGTGTGTGTGTGTGTGTGTGTGCGCGTGTGTTCTAGTAAGTGTGAGAAACAAAAATAGGGAAACAGAAAGACTTCCATTTCCCATCCAGTCTTAATTTCATGGTCTCTCTTTGTTAAAAGACAATATGGAGACAGTGAGTGTTACTCTATCTTCGCCTCTCAGATACACTCACATGTACGCGCACGCGCACACACACACACACACACACACACACACACACACACACACACACACACACACACACACACACACACACACACACACACACACACACCTGAGTGTTTCAGTCCATTTGAGCTCCAGCTCCAGAGCCATCTTGTCCATCTTAAGTTTCTCCTCTTCTTTGGTGGTGATGAGTTTGGCTTCATGATGACGCTTCTGGGTCTCCAACTCTCCCTGAGAAACAGACAGACAGACGGTCGGTCAAACTCGGAGGGACTGACAGACAGACAGATAGATAGACCTTGGTTGGTGAGCCATCGTAGTTTAAATGCTGCTCAGAGGTTTTTTCCGCCCTGACAAGAATCCATTTCTTTAGGCAACTCTGAAAACTTTTGGGATTTTCTGTAGCGTGAAAAAAGGTTAAAGCCTTTGCAGTAACATGGCTGGCAGCTCACACAAAATGTTGCTATTGGCAGTGTCAATCCAAAACGCTGATGACATGGAAGTCCTTCAAAAACCCACTCTGGTAAAACCCAAAGTCTACGTTGCTGAACTAAATTCATTAAAAGATTGAGGAGTTGATGAACAAAAATAAATTTGATAAATATAAAAAGTGATTAGTTGTCATTAATAGCACAAAAAAGCCATATTATGAAGAATTTGCTGCTTTGCTGTAAATGGAATATTTTGGATTTTGGATTGTTTGTAAACCTAAACAAGAAATGGGCAGACACTGTCTTGGTCTCTGGGAACTTGTAGTTGTATTTTTTTCACCCTTTTCTGACATTTTTAGGATTAAATAAGTCAGAAATTCCAGATATTCTTATTTTAAAAAAATATCACTTAATTAATTTGAGGGTCAAGCTATACTGATAAGGGATACAGTATGAGTTATTGTATGGTGTGTTTTTGTGTATTTGCAAATTGAGTTTTACACATCAAAAGTGAGGACAGTTGGGAACAGTTTGAGAGTTAACACCTGGTTGGTTTTGATGAAGTTTAAGTTAAAGATAAACTTTGGCATTGTGACATCTTGGACTCTATTTTCCAGTGTTTCTGTGTCTAAGTGACAAATGGAGACAACCATTTTTGAAAATGGTCCAGTACTGAGAGAGATCACTGCAGCTGGAGCAGTAAGACAGGCTGCAATATAGTCCCAACAAGCAATTGTGCGCCATTAATTTAAGTGCTTGTTTTTGCCTCTGACAGGCTAAGATTGATTTAGTGTCTTAAAACATTACAGAAAAAAATTCTACAGAGAAATTCAATGTTTTTCCTTACCTTTCACTAATTCGATCTGATTGTTAGTATGTATAATCATGTCTCGCTCAATGGAGGAAAGAAAACTTTACTTCCATTTGTCATATTATATTTGGTGGTATGGCTCTTTTCTGGGGCCTCTCTGCCTTTTCTAGGCCTACGCAGAAAGCCTAAGGTGGAGAGAGCAAACACCCCTGCCCTTCCATGCGCCTACATCGAAAGCCTGGAGCAAAGGGAGCAAACCTCTCTGCCCTTCCATGCGCCTACATGGAAAGCCTAAGGCAGAGAGAGCAGCAGCAAAGACCTCCCAGGAACAGAACAGAGCAGCATCAATGACAAACAGAAATGACATTGATAACTCAGACACAGCATGAAAAGGAGGAGCTGGGGTGGAGGAAGGTTGCAAAGCAGCTTGCAGAGGAAGCAGCAACAGTAGGCAGGCCAGTGCAGTTTAAATAGGGCGCCCTGAATGAGATTTGCCAATTGGTTGCATAGAAAGGAATCATGTGATCTATCAGCTGACTCCCTTCCATCAATCAGCTGCTCCATCAGTTGACTGGCTGTTTGAGATCAGCTGATGTAGCTGGGATGTGAGCTGAGCTTGACATCGTATCCTGCCTGAACTAATGCTATGCCCAATTTTTTTGTATATTATATTTATTCTCAAAAACACAAAGATTACAGTCCTACACTGGACACATCATTTTCCATGTTATGTTGTCAGACACTTCTAATAACAATCTAAGCTAGACATGAACCAACAGTGCACAATTGCCCATCGGAATTACAGTGCAGCCTTTTTTGGTCTCTCAAAAATTGGCCCTTTTTCAAAAAATGTTGACTCCATTAGTCACTTAGACATAAAAACATGGAAAAATAGGGTCCAGGCTGAAAAAACCCATTCAGGTTTGATGGTTGAGGTCAGGTATAGGTGCTACAGAATGCATTTTATCAATGAGTCTCCTCACAAGCACAGAATAAACAAATGTGCATGTGTTTGTTTGTTTGTGTTGACCTGCAGTGCAGTCAGCAGGTTGCTGGTCTCTCTCAGTCGGGCCCTGGTAGCATCCAGCTCCTCCAGCAGTTTGTCCTGCGCCTCCTTCAGGGTGGAGATCTGTCCCTCTGCTGTTCCGATGTCTTGCTCCCCCTGCCGCACCTCCTCCTGCAGCCGGACCACCTGCGGGTAGAAAAGACAGACAGACAGAGGGAGAGTTAGAGAGAATAAACTATATTCACAGGCTCTGTTGCACTTGAGGCTGTATCTCAGTGTGGCAGCAACCTTGAAACTACATCAGCATTTTATGCTCAGCGAGGTGGAATTTCCATCAAAAATGCATTCAATAACCATTTCTGTTTCAGATTTCTAAATGAGCCCGGCCTATATACTTTTTGCCAACGTGGCAACATAGTTTTGCAGTGCATCAGATATTAATTTGCCCCGACATTAAAAGCATGGCTCAACTTAAGAGAGCACAAACAGCAGCAAACACAGCATGTAGAAAAACAGGAAAACAATGTTTTCAAAGAGGCGGGACTGAATTAAACAAACCTTTGTGAGATAAAGAATGGAGGTTAAATTCCAACAGTTTCAACACTCATGCACCAAAATTGAATATAATTTGGCCAAAATCAACCAACAGTATGGAAAGAATGTGTCACCCACAAAATTACCACTTGTATATCAATTAGTCATGCCATGTCTCCTTGAATTCATGAATAACGTACTGATTTATTGATTGATTGGGGACCACGTTTGTCAATCTATCCATTTTCATCTGCTTACCCAGGGCCAGGTCACAGAGGCAGCAGACCAAGCAAAGCACCCCAGACATCCCTCTTTCTAGCAACACTTTCCAGTTTCTCCTGGGGACCCAGGACAGATGAGATATGTAATCCCTCCAGCATGTCCTGGGGCCACCCTTCCCACCCTGGAACACCTCTACCAGGAGGCATCCTAGTCAAATGCCTGAGCCACCTCAACTGACCCCTTTTGATGTGAAGGAGCAGCAGCTCTACTCCAGTCTCCTTCCAGATGTCCGAGCACCTTACCCTATCTCTAAAGCCCTTTTCACACAGAGTGCGCAAAGCGCAGACCTCTGCCGACGAACCCACTCATTGTGTATGTGCTACTGCGGCGCAAGAGTGCACCGCTCTGCCGGCAAGCTGTGCGCCTTGCTCTCCGCTTGCCCTGCGCACTACCCCACGGTGGGCGCCACGAAAATCACGCTCTGTGTGAAAGAGGCTTAAGGCTGAGCCCAGCCATCCGACAGAGGAAACTCATTTCGGCCACTTGTATCTGCGATCTCATTCTTTCGGTCACTACCCAGAACTCATGACAATAGGGCCATGTTTAACAGCTGCAAAATTATATCAAAACATCTGTTTACGAACTTTCAGACAACTCGTGCAGTATCATCCAAGTCTCAATTATTTAGTTGTATGCTCAGTACATCCCAAACACTTGCATTTTCCCATTAAACAACTCAGTATTGGAGTCTGGCTTAAAAGAGAGCCGAGATACGTTTTACTTTCAGTTCAGATTTAAACAAAATGCATGTGTTTGGGAAGTACTGGGCATTCGTCTTGAGGAGACTAGGATTATACTACATGAGTTGTGTGAAAGACTGTGAAGGGATGTTTTGATATAGTTTTGCTGTTGTTTAGCATGGTCCCCAATTAGCAAAAATTCAACATGTCTGCCCTTTACCATGGAGGCATGTGAGCAAATCAACATTTTCTTCACAGATTCAAGGTAACAAGGCACAACTAACTGATTTACATGGTCATTTTGTGGGTGAGGTATTCCTTAAAATAATGAATGAATAAGCAGCCAGCAACTGTATTTCGAAAAGCTGCATCCAAAAGGTAATGTCTACATAAGGTACCAAAGAGCATTAACAGGGGCATATATCTTTGCATTCTGCTGATTGAAGCAGTTAAACAGATGGCTTCATTCTAAATCACTTTTAATAATACCATATAACTCTCTCTGTTCAGCTACAGTCAGTGTCTAGTTAAAAAATAATAACGTATAATGAGAAAGCTATAAGCCATTTAGGTTTGGGATGTTAAACAGCCGTAACTCATGGGCTACGTTTGGGTTTATACAGTTTATTGTCCACATAGGTCAATTTAATGTGACTTATAAGAACCATGGGAGCAGCACATTTGGAAGCAGACCTCGTTTCATTTTTCAGCTGTAAATATCAACAGGAAATACTGTTTACTTCATCTTTCAAATGGTAAATACTGTTTATCATTTATTTATTAGTCAGGTCACACACGGTATTAAGGATTCAGACTACAGGTTTTTCAATTTTTGGAGGTGACATTACCAACCAAGAGATTAAGAGCAGTGAATGAGGAACTCATTATGAACAACACAAACAAAGCTTTCAATGATATCACGAGATCTTTGCCAACAGATTGGTAAAATTTTAAACTCAACTTTTAAATCAACATGGACAAGGACTTCTAACAGAGTTTTTCAAAAATGGAAATATAAGCATCCACAAATTCAATAAACAACTAAACAAACTAAAAAAAAAGCATCACAATTATAATTAAAACAACCTTGGATTGTTTAAAAATGAGCAGTTTTGGATGTTTAGTCAGTAAAACAGTTGTATTTCTGAGTGTATAATTGATAAGGAAGCCACCAAACACTATTAAAATGCTTTTAAATGTATAATTGTTTGTAATCTTCAAGTTATTTCAAAGCTTTTACTGACCTGACATTGATGCACAGTAAGTACAAATGTTAAGTTGTAGATTTCCTACCTCCTCATTGGCTGCAGTGAGTTTAGAGGTCAGCTCCTGACTCAGCTCATCCAGCTGCTGCCTGAGAATTGTCTTCTGCTCCTCCAGCGAGAGGCGCTCCTTCTCAAACTGCTGCTCCAGCTCCTGTGGAAACCACCAGAAACACACATCTGTCAAAAACATGTGAGCTATAAAGGCAAATAATCATCAACAAAGTACTTAAAGGGAACCTACTAAGAGTTTCTTAATTTTTTTGTCATATATATGTAGTGTTACATTGTCGGATGTTCATACTAAACATGGCCAAAGATTTAAATAATGAGTTAAACGTATGTAAAAACAATCCCTGTAAGCAAAAACCTCAGGTTTCAGAGTGCTCTGAATACTCTGTTTCCAACGTTTTTTCTACTTCAAACACAAATTGACGTCAGCTTGTGACTGATTTCATTATATGGTCATCTACTCCAGCCTACACTGCTACATGTAGCTACATGCTTATGTCAGGAAAATCTGTAATCTTGATTGCTGATGTTGTTCATCTCTCCCCAATTTCGGATCACATTCCTGCTGGAACATGTCCGGTTGTGTTTAAAAGTTTTTCATGGTGATTTTCCATGATAGAAAGTGATGCAAGTCTCCGTTATAGTCATTCCTGACTTTAATGATGCAGCAGAGACGCCAACAGAGGACCTGGAAATGCTGCCCAATTAAGGCAGATTGGGTTTTTTCGGGAGGGGGGCTAAGACAGGCACTAAAACAGAGCATCTCAAAAAAGAGAATGTATATAGCTGTGTTCCAGCACAGACAGTATGAGGAAATACGTCGAAGTAGAAACCCAAAATACATGTATGAACCTGAAAACGAGCATTATAGGTCAAGTGGAAAATTCTCTGTGCCTGGATGAATAATTCACAAGCAGGTGAAACAGCTCATGTCCCTGATCGGTAAGGTTGTGCATGTCTTATTGGAAGCTAAGTAACATGTCATTAGTATTCATGGTGTTTTACATCTCTGAAGACTCGCAGACATGCCACTAGCATGGCTAAAAACAGGAAGTGGATGTATCGGAGGGTAACACTGACACACTAAAGAGATTTCTTTCCAGACAGTGACTGAATAACGGACATCAGCTCTGACAAACCCAACTTCAAATCCTTCGTTTATGTACAGTATTTCCTCAGCTGTGGTGCAGATCCAGAACTTGCCTCCCTCACTCCTCTTTGTTTGACATTACAGTCACTGCATTCATCTGTGCAAAATTCTAAAAATACTTCAAACTATTTCATTGTCCTTGACGGAGAAGAGAGAGAAAGAGCTCTCGCATTGTTACAATAATAAAGCTTATTATGTCTGCTGATTAATGGGGAACGATTTCTGTTATAGCATGCAATGATTGCTGCTTTCCAAGGACAATTAGAGCTGAGGGAAATTGCTGTGATGTCAAATGAAATTTGCCACCATTATTCATTACACAGAAGGATGGACTTTGTAATGCTGTAAAAAAAAACATTCAGTGTATTGACTGCTGTGACACAGTTCCATGAAAATGAATGGAACTTCACGGAAATTCATCTGAATGGAAGAAAGAGTGAAAAATCACAGTAATTCATGTGAAATGCTTAATAACATCTTGTATTTCACCAGCCGCAGAATGGAGGAAGTTTCTACGTTGGCAAGGTAATAACTGTGAGAGGAGAGTGGCGACTGACACAAATATGCATCTGTAAAACAATCTGGTGCAAAGAATCACAGATTGGCCTCAAAACAATCCAGAGTTTGCAAATGTCAATCTGCTCAAACGCTCACACGTCAGTCCGCTCCTGTTTTCCCTACCAACCGGCTCCCCTTGGTTGTATGCAATAGTTTCACACCCTTATGCAACCCTAAAAAAGATAGGGATGGGGCCGATACCTGCCCACCTCTAGGCTACGATGAAATCCCAAGCTGCATCAAGATCTGTCCGATTTGCTGTTCGCCTGAAGCCTTCTTCTCCCACAGGTCCTCACAAAGGCTTTCCTTGAGACTACTCCTTGCTTGTGAAGCCAATGGTGAGATGGGTTTCAGGCAAAAATCAGGATAAATGACTTCAAACTTTGTTCTATTTCTACATGTTGCATAGTCTCCCCTAGGAATAATTACAATGCTTTGTTAAACCTGTGTGCTAACCCTTTGCTAGTGTCGATGCATTCCTTACAGTCTCTAATCTATGGTAACTCTTGGGGTCGATTGATCCATAGATCTGGGCGACCTATTGATTCAGTGATCAACAATCCAATATCTGCCATACTGAAATAGATTTATTTTGAAATACCCAAGGCACGTCGGTGTTATTGTCAAACAGTAGTGCCAGGCAGACAGTGGTAAGCAGCCAAGAAAAAGAAAATGAGGATATTTACTCCTCTCTTGGGAAGAAATATGGGGAAATATTTTGGATTTTGGAGAGAAAGACTGGTCAACAGAAAAACCAAATGCCATATTGGCAAACAATGCTGTTACAGGATGGACTAGGCACCTCACTCCATTAAGTTGGTGTTCTATCTACAGCAATATTAGCTGCTCTGTTTCAACAATGTTGAACTGAAACGTGCACGGCGGCTGAAATTCAACTGTATTGTTTTGTCGGGAGATGCAATGATTTAAACCAACAGTAAGTAAGTAAAAGTATAAATAATACATGTAATTTGTTAAGTCTGCTAACGGCTAAGCTAATTTATGCATTGTAAAGTTGCTGAGTCTAATGATGGTGACTAGCAAAAAATGACTGTTTTGTCTACGAACCTTAACAATTATTATTGAGCTGAATTAAATTTATGCTTTTGTAAAATATTCTTGTTGTTCAGCCATGCTTTATGTGTTGGTGGAGTCAATCTGAAGTAAACTTTTTGCACTTAACCAGTTATAATTATTAACAATTAACCTTTGTGGTTTTTTTGTTTTGTTTTTTGTTGTTTAAGGCCAATAGCAAAAGAGAAATGAGTGGCTATATCCAACTGTGTTAAACGGGCATATGATATAATCTCATCTTGATCACAGCACCTGGATTAAATAGATTTTGTGTTGTGGCAGATTTTGTGATATTGGCAAATATTGTAACATTAAGTATTGTGTATGGAGATGAAACTTGTGATTTAAACCCCCAGTGCCTTTAAGCTTCTATCCACCAGCTGACTGTAAGTCCAGTGTTTACTCTCCTTTCACCTCTGTCTCTTTAGCTTGCTAAATGCTAGTTGCTTATGTTGTTTGTCTGCTGTTTGGTGCTGGGCAAGTAGCGTCCTGCTGGATTACCAGAATTTTGTTGTTGTTGTTGTTGATGATGATGAAAACAGCTGTTACTGGAAACAACTCTAATCTAAGGCTAATTTATACCATGTAAAATGCCATAGGCTTTTGCTAATAATGTTAGCATGTTGTATTTGTTTGGAAAATGTGTTTAGTATAAGACAGTGTTGTTTTGTCTGTGAACCTTGTGAGCTGTAACAGAGCTGAATTTTGTAATGTTACCTTTGGTAAATGTTGCTGTTGTCTATCGCGTCATAAGAGAAGAGGAAAAGTCCACTAGCCGCTAGGCTAACTTATACAATATAAAATGCTAAAGGCTTGTGCTAAAAACATTAGCATGTTGTATTTGTAGGGAAAATGTGCTTTGTCTGTGAATGCTGCGAGTTATAGTGAAGCTGATTTGTTTACTTGTGCTTGAAATTGTCTCTATTAAGCCATGTTTAATGTGTGTTTTGAATCAACTAAACTTTACAGCACTTCACAAAAACCCTGCTGCCAACTAGTGTTTTGGAGGTGTAACTGCAGAGTGACACAGACACACTACCTCACAATGGCGTAGGCTCTGCATATAGCTGATGCACAAGTATAAATCCAGCTTAATGAGTGCAGAGAGACTCAACCCAAACTGTGAAATAGTGGGCCATAAAACCAAAACAATGAACTGAAGGATGCTGCGATGCTTCATAGAGCTAATGGGAACTGTGCGGCCATCTGTGTGGGTTTGTCTCTACAGGCATCCCCTTCCATTTACACTTTGATCCATTGTTAATATAAAACTATTTATTAGTGCAGCTTTAAACACTTTGTCCTGCACTTTTATCAGTATATAAAGTACTTTAAATAAGTTGGGAAGTATGACAGAGCTATTTAAATGAAAAGCTGTACTCTAGATTTAGTGGAAACTAGACAAGCCAATCATTTTTGTTACGGTCAGCTAATGACAGGGATAATATTGCTACCAAATGTCTTCATCATAAATACTGAGGTACAGCTTAAATTCCTCTGCCATCTTTCACAAGATTTCCTGCCAGTGTTCATTCTGGAAGACAGAGAAGGTGACCTTGCAGGTGAAGTTCTTAACTATAGTGAGACCCTGACACTGTATTACTGCAGCTGTACTTCATTTCAATGCACCACATCAAGATAACCCAAAATCCTAACCATGAAATATAATCACTCAATCACAAAATGGATCAGTGAATACATCATATTTTTCTCAATATGTGAAAAATTGAATTTGTAGAAATCTTTATTGATATGCAAGGTGAGTCCGTGCGATGAAATCGAGGACATGATAGACGGAATCTTCCGGCCGTTGGTCGATTTAGACACAGACAGAGTCAGATGGGGAGGAATCTAATTTGACACATCAGGATTCCTGTCATACCTTGCCGCTCGATATAGAGGGGCGAGACCGAGGTACTGCAGACCTGTTCATTTAAATTCCAAACCTGGCCTTCTCACAGACAACTCTCATTATAATTTAAAGTGATAAAAGAATAGAGGTGATGAAAGAAAAGATGATTAACTAGACGTGATATAACTTGGATCAGACAAAAGTATCAAATGATGAGAAATGGAGGGATGAAGAGGCATTTCTCTTCATCTGTCTGCCCCCGTGATTTTGCAGAAAAGTTTAAAAATAGAGCAGCGGTGAGCAAATGAGGAGCGAATGAATGCTGCCTCCTCCCTGTCGCTCGTTCAATCTGGACATTTCTGCACCAGCACCAGCAGGATAATCATGACCAGGAGTGAACAATGGAAAATTATATCAGTGGGAGGGAATGTGAGGCCATGAAAATCACACAGGGCCAGAGAGCCTGCATATGGAATGCATATCTAATAACTAAGGAAATGCATAACGCTCTTCTCTTAATGTAGCTGTCAGCTCTGATCGGGTCTACTGTGGAATATCATTTAAAACACGTCCTCATTATGCAACTTTGATGCAAGAGAATATTTGATCACTTGCTTCCACATGGCCGTGTGTGACTGGAATAAAGGACCCTGTGGAGATTAGGCATCATCACGAGGCTATTTCAGGCTGGTGGAGCTGCATGCCTCGGCTGCAGTCAAATTAGCGGTTTGGAACAGCTAGACCTAAGGCTCATTAAACGAGTCCCAGGGCCCGGTTTGTAATCCTCCGGGGGCAATTTCACTGTCTCACACCAGATACAAAAGCTGTCATGATACTGGAAATTTGGGTATTCGGAACTATTTGAACACCGAGCACAAGAGGGAACAAGAGTATGATTTGTGCCAAGCTGCAGTCAGATTGGTTTATTTGCTTGTTTAAATTGGTGTGAGCTGTTTTGTTGAAGCCAGTGAGGTCAGTGGAAGTAGACCCTTAAATTAAACTTTATATGATGTGAGGGTGAAGTCGTTAATATCCACCATCAATCCCATATCATCTTGTATAGATATCTGAAAGATGTTGCAGTGGTTAGCATTGTCGCCTCACAACAAGAGGGTTCGTAGTTCGAACCCAGGGTGAAGGGTTTGAACCCTGGGGAGCATGTGTCAGTGTGGGTTTTCTCCAGGTACTCCAGCTTCCTCCCGCAGTCCAAAGACATGCTAATTGGTGACTCTAACATGCCTGTACAGTAGGTGTGAATGTGAGTGTGAATGGTTGTCTGTCTCTATGTGTCAGCCCTGGGATAGTCTGGTGACCTGTCCAGGGTGTACCCCCCTCCCTTTAAATAGCAGGAAAATACAGCGCCATTCTGACTTTAGAACAGGTTTTTGTTGGTCAATGGCGCAGTCTCTTTCTGTTGCCTCAACTTAGCAATATACCAATAATGTGCCTGACGACATCTCATTTTAAGACCTGCATGCAACTTATACAATGTGGGTGCTGGTTGTGAAAATGACATCTGCGTTGGTCTGAAACTAGCAATGACCGTTGCGCTGTTGTGTGCCACCTTAGTGCCAGGTGTAAGATAAGACCCATAGTGCTAGTCAAGATGTAGAGAAGTCTTTAACTTGGATCTAACAAGCTTTTTGACATATTGGTTGCATGTTACAGTGTGTGTATGGCATAGAATATCAAGAGGTGATGGACTACTCTTTGATGTAACTTTTGGATCATCAGGGCAAGATTCATTTAACATTTGCCTTGTCTCCTTGACTTGTGAATACACTGGCTTAAATCAGAAGGAAGTTGGATTAATTAAATGGAACACAAACCAATGCCATGGACTGATATTGAGATGGATGACACGTCTCCACTTCCTGCCAAAATATCCATGGCCTCTGCCATCTTGTGCTGGTGACATCATTTGGAGCCAGAGGCAGCACAGTAGTGATCAGGTATGGAGCCGCTGTATCTTGAGCCCCATTTACATCGCCAGATTTTCTACAAATGTTGGGCCGTTTTGCCGGAAAGCTGTGAGCATTTAGACACTTGATCCGAGGTGCCAAATATTCGGCATCGTAGGGTAGACATATTGACGGAACCCTTTTAGTTTAAACAGACCGAGGCGGCCTTCCGCCACGTGAGGGGCTGTTGAAGACTTGTGGGAGGAGCTGATGATGACACCGCACATGCGACCGACTGGCATTGGATAAACAGGAAAGAGCTGATAGCAGAAATTAGCGAGCAGCTAGTAGCAAGAGGGAAACGCAAACCTGAAAGACACTGTAAAGATGAGCAACTGGGGAGACACCAAAAGAAACCAAACTCATCAAGAAGATCTTTGACTTTTTATTTTGGCTCATATCCCTTCCGCTAATAAAGAGAAGGCAGGATTTTGACCTACACTGCAGCCAGCCACCAGGGAGCAACCAGGGAGCAATCAAGATGTTTTGGCTTCACTTTTGGGGAGCTGTAACATCGTCCATCTTTCTATACAGTCTATGAGTAATGAAATTAAAAATAACAATAATCCAGCACTAAAGTACAACAAACCGAACCCCAGCCTTAAAAATGACCAGAGAGTTGAACCAACACCTCTCTGACACTGTGCCAAAACAGCAGATTATGTTACTGGAGCATGCACTACAATGTAAAATTGTCCCTATTGTGGTATCTCCAGAGGCAGCTGTGTGCATTTTCAGGATTTGTCTCTTTTTGAAATTTAGATTTCTAGGTTGTCTGGTTCATGTCACAAAAAAGGTTAAAATGTTCAAGATCACAGGAATATTAAGAACACGCATTATCTGTTTTCTTTGAAGTACCTTCAAGAGAAATTCACAATAGCTCACACACCAGCTTTTGCTGAGGAAGGAGATAAAAAAACCCTCTCTGCTTCCTGAAGAAACTCTCATGTTCCTCCCAAGGAGTAAAAATATATACCATAGAATATGCAGTAGACAAGCAGCGTAAAAGCGCCATCTAAGAAGTGGGTGTACACTGTATGTATGAGCTTAAACCCTGTTAGGGTCGCCACACACTGTGCTAAGTAAGTAGCAGTAAAATATTTATGCTGCAAGTTTTAGACACACACACACACACACACACACACACACACACACACACACACACACACACACACACACACACACACACATATATATACCAGTTGGCTGCAAGACTCACATCCCTCAGCCAAAGCTCACATCAATCTCTTTCACTGTCCCATCATTTTGTCCTAATTTTGATTACTTTACTCACTTTATACTCTCCACTTGCAGTTTTATGTGCAGTAAATGTCATCAGCGAACAAGCACCACCATGAATTTAAATCTCAGGGTCCTGCACTCTTTTCAGTGGCAAAACTCCTACACCTTTTCAAAACTTTAATTCCCTGATTTTGGTGCTTAACAAAATTAAGTCACATAGTCATTTTACCTTTAATAGCATTGATATAAAAGCCTTTGTCATCATTTAAAGTAAGAAATATCAGAATATATAAGGTACAAAGTTTAATTTCTGGCCTTTTTTTAATCAAAATTTTCACATTTCTAAGCTCTAAAAAATTAATGGATTCTTTTATTGTGAATTTCCGCACTTCCTAACATGTAGGTAGCGTGTCAATCTAATTAGTACCTTATTGTTTCCTGCACAACAGCACGCTAGAGCAGCTGTGTGCCTTTGTGTGTAGTAGCACCCCAAAAAAAGCACACTGGAGCATCTTATCACCTGCGTGAGTCATCAGGCAGGCTGCATATTGCGTCCGCATGTGGCTCCCAGCAGCTGCCACATCTCCAAACTTTGTTTTCATTCAGAATTTATGTCTATTTGTCTTTTTTTGAATCTCTTTTGTAACATTATATTACCGTCAGCAGCTCCTCCGGGTTACTCACATTTCAACCAGCCCAGGTTACGTGAGCTCAGAGGTGTTGCAGATGACATTTAGGAGTGATAAATATAAATGTGCTCCCACGTCAGTAGGCTGCATTTCCTCCTTTGCCATGCTCTAACTCACTGTAACTCCTTCTGATGTATTTTAGTCCATACAAAGCCTAAACAAACAGGCTTTTTGCAGGTATCTGAGCTGCTGTCACTTACGTGTGATGCTGTAGTAATTCTATGCTTCAATATCAGTGCGCACTCTTTTATATCACCCCTGTGCAGAGATTACAAATCCCAAACCTCATTCACTGCAGTCACACCTTTGGAAATTGCTGCTGGTTTTGCTCCTGTTCACATGATATCAGAGGATGCAGGCAAGTGTGATTATAGGCATCAGCTTCACTGACTCATTTTTCCTGCACAGAAGAGCTGATCAATATTTTTCAAAGTAACAGCTTTTAGATGTTTTTCTTCTGCTATATTTGCAGTAAAGGTAAAAGAAAAAGAAGCTTAAAGCCCTGCTTTGGTTTTAATGAGTACACTCTGATCTTGAAAAACGCAGGCTAGCTGAATAAAGTTGGAAGGCAAATAAACTACAAAATAAGTTCTTGGTTCCACATGATGTCTCCTATAAAAATTGCTACAACCCGAGGGTCCTTTTAAATGTAATAGATCCTGCTGTCCGGTCATTAAATCCAAACATTCCCTGAAAAATGGTCTCCTGCTTTATGTTGAAACTGTCTCCTTTTCTAGTTCAGCCGACAAAATCATCATCATAATCTTTTCAACTGAATATCACAGCTATCAGATTTTTAATGGAGTTCGTATTTAAAACACAGTTTAACCTCTCTTTAGGAAGCCATGCCTGGCTCCTATCACCCTTGTGTTTACAGCAAATAACGTCTAAGAGACATGAGAGATGTTATCTATGGTAGATAAACAGTACTGTCACTAATGATGTTCATCAAACAATGGCAGCTGGCTGGTAACAAATGGTCTTGTGTTTCAGTTAAACAGTAATCTAACACAGTGGTTCCCAACTGGAGGGTTCCTGGTCCAAAAGTGACCCCAAAAGTGGGCTGCGGCCCATTCAGAATGGAACGCAAGTGACTTGTAAACCTGTCAAGTTTGTACAAACATTTTTAATTTTTAAGTACAGTGAAAGTGCTACTTCCTGCTGTAGAGTGAGTGACTAAGGGACAGCTTCTGGAGACAGTGAACTAGCTTGACAACACTGCCAAACACAAGTATGATGCCAAATGTATTAAACTATGTGGACCTTGAACTAATGACTAAGGAATAATCTGAACCGTGTGGCCGGACCAGTTGGGAACCATCGATCTAACATGTTTCTAAAAACATCTGAGGTGACAAATAGGCAGCACAGTAACAGAATCTTGGTTTGTATTTTAACAACACTGCTTAGTTTTAGGGGCGGCATGGTGGTGTGGTGATTATCACTGTCGTCTCACAGCAAGAGAGTTGCTGGTACGATCCCAGGTGGGGGAGCATCTCCGTGCAGAGTTTGCATGCTCTCCCTGTGTCAGCGTGGGTTTTCTCTGGGTACTCCGGCTTCCTCCCACAGTCCAAAGACATGCAGGTTAATTGGTGACTCTAAATTGTCCGTAGGTGTGAATGTGAGTGTGAATGGTTGTCTGTGTCTATGTGTCAGCCATGTGATAGTCTGGTGACCTGTCCAGGATGTACCCTGCCTCTCACCCAATGTCAGCTGGGATAGGCTCCAGCCCCCCCCCCCACAGCTTATTTACACAATACCCACACTGTTAAGATACAAAGCAGATTGAAACTTGGCCAAGTACCCTTTTATGACCCACCAGAAGTGTGTAGCAGTGTATGATTCTGCAGAGACTCTGCTCTCTGTCTGTATTTTCTTCTTACTTTCTGTGTTCAGGACATTAATGTCCGTGTACCCCCACAGCATGAAGGTGAGATAAGGGCTTTATGAAAAGGTAGCGACCAGTTGACTGACCATAAGCTGAAAAAGAAATTCCAAATATAACCAATCAAGAGTGAAACTGGGATTGACTTTTGCTGGTGAGAATGTTCACAAACAGTAACCAACAATCCTGCAAAGTATACCTTTAATAAGAGACAGAAACATCAGCGTTTGTTCTCATTTTCTTCGCATTCATTAACTTTTACAGTCACGGCTAAAAAACTGAGAACTTTTCTCTTTTTTTTGTAGGGAGTGAGAAAAAGTAATCTGAGGTGTTTGAGTGAACAATAACATAAGGACATTATCTGTATTTCAGTACAAAAACTATTTCCTTCAATAACTTTATTCATATGAAGACAGAAAAGCTTCTGGAACAATATTTCGACCTTTGTGAGACGCTACAATTTTACAATTCAGAGTCTCGAAGCAAACAGACCTCGTATCGTCTTTTCAGCTCTTGTAACAGATGGTACAGTCAGTGAACAATGTGGAGTCAGCTCAGAGGTTAGAGAGGCAGGCCTGTGACCGGTTACCCGTTGAAATCCCTCAACCAGCTCGCAGAGTGTCTGCTGGGAAGTAAATGAGCGCTGCTGTTTCGTCTCTGAACGACTTAATGAGCCGCAAACAGCAAACAGTAGAGGACTGTGGTTACACAGTGCTTTAAGCGTGGGTACCAATGCCACTGTAAAGGTCAATATACCTACACACACAATGTGGCTGTGGTTGAAACATATGCAGGCACCACAAGATGTCTGTCATTTGTAATCACCACTCATTCATTAACAAATACTGTGTAACATCAACAGATTGAAGTGGTGTGACAGGTCCAAATCTATTGGCAAGCGTCAAACCCAGAATAGAGAGACACTGACAGAGCTGACAGCTTGTATTTTCACTGAGTCATTCCTGAATATTATACTGTTCAATTTTATATTAGTTAATAATATCAGCTCCATTTCATAATTTACAGATTCGCAGTTGGCGAGCAGTGGATTCTGAGCAACAGGAATAGTGGACATTGTTAAATTATAAAGGTGTTTATCAATCCAGTAGTGGAAAAAGCAATCCTTGATGTTAAGCTGCACGACAAATTTTTTTATACCAACCATGGATCAAATCCAATGTTGGCCAGTAAGGCGTTACCAGTAATACTACAGTAATAACATAATTTTTTCCAACCAAGTATATACTTTTTTATTATATAAATTATTTATATTTCAAGTGCAAAAGAACCTTTTGGTAGCCCACTAGAATAATAACATTATTTGCTTTTTAAGACCACTAAAGACATTTTGCTGAACTGAAAATGATTGAATTGAGATGAATGGACTGAAAACTTTATCTTATTAGATAAAACAGATGCTAAGTTTTCCATCGGGGACATAAAGAAAGGCAATAAATCTTCATATATTACAATGTGAGTTATCGCAAAACTCTTAAAGTCTCAATAATATTGTATTATGACTTCAGTATCATAATAATATTGTATTGTGGGGGCTCTGGTGAATCAAACCCCAAGTATTCATTTGCCTGTAATTTGCAACCTCACTGCTAAATGCAGCCAAATCCTAAACCCTGCTCCTCTAAGATAAAATGTAAGGAAATAACAATAAAATGTACTTAAAGTTTCAAGAGTCAAAATATAGAGATGGTGAGAATGTTGTAGGTGGTTGAGGTAAAGCTAACAGTAACCACTCTATATCTTACTATATAATGACGAAAACTCTGTGTGTGTGTCTGTGGGTGTGTCTGTTCTGTTTTTTCTCCTCACTGACTTGGTCAATCTATGTGAAATTTGGCGCAGTGGTAGAGGGTCATGGGAGGATGCAATGAAGCAATATTACATCATTTGGCCAAAGGGGGACGCTATAGCAACCGACTGAAATTGCAAACTGACATGAAACTTTGCACAGAGATGCCTCTCCTCACGAGGAACAAATTTGCCTCAAGAACCCATAACTTTCGGTTATATAGATTTTCCGCCATTTTGATTTTTTGAAAAACACTTCAAATCGATCTCTTCCTAGGAAGTTTGACCAATCTGCATGAAACTTAGTGAACATAATCTAGGGACCAATATGTAAAGTTGCCTCTTGGCAAAAGTTGGAAAATTTACTAAAACTGAGCTTCTATAAGGCAATGAATATTGCAGAGGCCGTGGCTCATCACATAAAGGTGTTTAACATCTCAAGGGTTTCACCGATCACCACGCAACTTTGTAGGCACATGACCACACATAATCTGAGGGGACCCCTCCATTATTGACCGCATTTAACTCTAATTGGCAACTGGGTGGCGCTATAACAACAGAAAAATGCTTAAAAATGGCTAAAATGGGACCGATCACTGTGGCTCCCCCTGTGGCCCAGTGTTTTAGGTTTGTTTTTTGTTTTTTTCAAATTTTTGGTATGACTAAGTCATGGTATGGTATGCTGTACATAATCACGGAAACTGTCAGTGTGTCATTCTGTCAGTCAGTCAGCCGTTCTACCAGTGCTCCCCACTTTTAAGTCAGTACGCAATATAAACACTTTAACTACCTGCCTTTCAATGTGCTACCTCAACTACTAATATACCGTTTTAGCCCACTAACTACCCCTCTATTAACAATGGTATTACTGTACTTTCAATAAAGCAATTGTACTATCAAATTCACTAAATCTGTGTCTGAATACATTGCTCTTCTTAATGGGTTCAGTTGACTATTTAATCTGCAATTTCCTATGACCTGTATCCCAAACACACACCATGTGAAACTGTACATGAGCAACTGTGCACTCGATGGGTATGGACTAGTATTGTTTATTATTCAAATCTTTACTAAAACAAGAAGGGCGCCACAAATAAATGAGTGTATGGGAAACCTTGAAGTTCTATGGGTAGATGTCCTGATCTTCTGCAATTGTGTAAGCTGCAAAGTAACCAGTGAATACAAAATGAAGTGCTGCAGTACTGTAAATATTCCCTCTCAACTGCAGCAAAGTAAAGATGCACAATTTAACCAACAATGTACTTTGTTACTTTCTACCTCTAGTCTCCATAAAGAGAGTGATACTTCTTTCACCCTGGGGAAAACAAGCTTCACAAGGACACCATCTTTATGGCTTTAGATGAGCCCTGAGCTTGATGATGCAGGATCAATTAAAACATACAGCTGTTCGTTTTCCTCGGGCTTGAGCAATAAACACTGATTACACAAAGACACAGCAATCTGAAAATGAATCTTGTGGATTTTTGTTTTTGTGCCCGGCGAGCTCACCATGTGATCGCCCTTCTGTTGGACGTATTATTATCTAGTAGTCTACCATGAGTTCTTTTGTTTTTCATCAAAGCAGGAACACGTTTATGACTGTATGTGTGTCACGTTTCAGGCTGAGGTGTGGTTTATAATCAGCAGCTGTGTTTAGGACACTGCCCTGTATATCAGTCTAACCTTGGAGTCCATGTGTGTGTGTTTGTGCGTACTCACAGCCAGCATGCGGTTCTTGTCCTTCTCAGCATTGTTGAGAGCGTTCTCGAGGGTCACTCTGTGTTTCTTGGCGACTTCCTCCAGAGCCCGAGCCTGGCCGTCCTTCATCTGGCTAGCCTCCTCTTCGGCTCGAGCTCGCATATTGTTCATCTCCTTCTCGTGGGACAACTTCTCCTCACGCAGGGTCTGACGGAGACAGGACATAAATATGCATGCACACACACGTTTAAAAAATATGCTTAGAGGTGAGTGTTATGATAGATGGTACACAGAGAGAGCGCGGGCTGACATTCATCCCATATGCTGTATTTTTCAGCCATATTGTCAGTGTGTACTGAGTGACAGCCAAGGTGTCAATCCCGCATCCCGTCTGTCTGTATCTGAAATGTTGTCACCAAAGTCATATTTGTTATTCCTGAAGCACCAAAACCCAACAAACTTAAAACAAAACATTTTGTACCAGCCTCCATATAGGGGTGGGGGGGTTACTGATTGTGGAGCTATGGAGCCTAGAATCAGTCTGCCACATAACCCAACCGCCATTCTGATTCTAGATGGAGTCTTAATGCTGGTTGGTGTTTTGTCAGATGTTGTTTTTAGCATCTGGAGTGACAGATGCAGTGAGTTAGTTACTGCCTGTCAACCTGAAAAGAATGGCACTTGAAATTCCTGATTTTTTTTTTTTAAACAATAGGCTTTTTTACACATAGATTGTGCTATAGACCCTTCTTCAGACTGCATTTGCATTTCTACGCAGAACTAAATGACAGCTGCATCAAGCTGCTCCAGTGTATGATTTTAGACAGCAGGCTGGCATCACGGAGGCATTGGCTTCCAGTGTGACATATAACAGATGCATTAGCAGTGCTTTCTAAATAATAATAATGGCATAATATGGCAATAATAATCATTTGCTGTCCCTGTTATATGGTGGCTCATCCAATCCACTGCTCAGAGGGCAATGAGCTCTCAGACCTCATTGTTTTTCCAATTTGCAGACCTTTTCTTCATCTTTAAGTTAGCTGCTAACTGATATCAGCTGCTTTTTAAATCTTCCGCAGTGAGTGGCACGTATATTGTACCTTTTACACGGAACAGAGAGGCGGTGTAAAAGAGGCTTATGAGTCCTTGATTTCACAAAGAAAGAAACAAAAGCAGCTATCTGGCGAATTTATCCTAACTCAGTGAAGCAATCGAAAACGCCATCTCTAGTTCTCAGCTGATGTATTTTAAAACAAAAACTGTGTAAAAAAGTCTTTAATATGCACTTGATGGCTGTAAACAAGACATTATGCTGAAAGATTACGACACAAAGTCTGTGTTCTCACCACTTGCTGATCCATGTAGAAGACATGTAAAACAATTACATTTTACTGCCGCATAGTGCTAGTTCGCCCTGATATTACAGTGCAGTTTTATTGGTGAAAAATGTGGTTACATTTAAACAGTATAGTGTTTGGATGCTAAATGGCTAACTATAGAAAACATACTTGGTATAGAAACACGAAGGTTAGACTTTTGTTTTGCTGTTTTGTATTTTCAAACAGCATGGTTCACTTAGATTAAAGAAAGGACAACCGACCAATGTGTTTGGCAAATCTAATGTTCTTTCATGTTGGCGAATGCTAGCCTAAATTCTGATATAGTAGCATCTTGGCCCCTACAAATTGAATGTGCTGGAATGGGGCATTTTTAAGGTATCCTGTAACCCCACAAAATAATATAAATAAATAAACCTATAACCTAAAATCATACATAAAAAAGAAGATAACATTGGCTAGAAGCCTGAAAAAAAGCTTTTACCCGAAGGCTACCTAAAGCTGTGACCTCCGTAGAGCATTCTGACACCTCTGTTCCTCGATACAGTGAAAGACTAACAGAACATTTATGTATGCACATGTAAAAAGTCTTGTTAGCAAGGTTACAGCTTGCAATATTTTGGCCAGATCTGCCATTGCGTAAAATGTCTCTTCATTTGTGGTACCTTAAAAAACAGGAGACAACAGTACACACACTGATGTTCCAAACCAAAAATTCAGTTCTCCGTCCACATGTCAATGCTGAGAAGTTGCTGAAATTCTTCACCCCGCAAGAAGTTTTACAAAAGGTTTTCTTTTTAGTGACCTAAAACAGTTTGTGTGTTCACAGGGGGTCAAAACACAGAAGAAAAGTTTTCAATATATCCATGTACAGTACGTGTGGATTAGCCCTGAGAGGAGTGGGAGCTGAATCAGAAACGAGCTATCTCATAGATTCTAAACTGGAGGGATAATAGAGGGAAGTGGTAAAATATAGGAATGGATAACAGCCAAAAGATGCGGCTCAGAGGGCACAGAGGAGAAAGAATGAAGTCCTGCTGATTTAAGTTGTTACCGAGCACCATATATTGTATAACAGACAGACGAGCAGACAGGCAAGAACAAACGCCCTCTGTACCCGGCAACAGCGCGCTGGGTTTGTCATTGGAACTTTGGTACAGCATGAATCAAGGATAAAGTCACAGAAAACAGTGACGTTCCTGAGAAATAGAAAATAAAAATATAATCTGCAGCCCATTTACTTTGAGTTTAATCAGGGGAGCAGCTGTTTCTGCATTGCATGGGTTTAACAAAATTTTAATTAGCCAAACTGCGCCAAAAAAGCCACATGGGACCAGTGATATCCATTACTGCAGCTGACATTAGGCACAGTAACAGACCCCTAAAGTAAGCCAAGAAACTCTCTGGGAGAATGTTTGCTCTAGTGCATACACAGATTATCTGTCTACTAATGAGATGAGATTCAAAATCTGTTGTAGGTTTATTTTTTCCTCTTGATTTCTCTGTTCAACAATATACTTCTGGTACTCTGCTGATCATAAAAAATAATGTGGTTTTTGTGCATAAAGATGCAACCCTTTATTGTGAGGCAGTTCAGATTCTTCAGGTTTCTGCTGCACTACCTGTCATTGTTTTTGGCTGAGGTGTTTCACATTTACCAAAACACAGGGCATGATAATCACATGGATAATGAAAGGACTAACACTAGGGATGTCCTGATTGAAGCTTTTTTGGACACAATCACGAGTTGTTTAACATTGGATATCTGCTGATGCAGAGTCCGATATGGTACTTGTATTTACTATAATGAAGCAATAATACGAGAGGGAAGGCTGTTGTACTGAATATCATGATTCGGTCATAGGCACCAAGCTGCAGATACAACAGCACGACCTCAAGATAGATATTGCTTTTATAGATCAAACACCATTTATGAGATGACAGATAGTGACAATAGATTATGATTTGTTTGCTCTACCAACACGAATCGTTCTGTAACTACTGTAATGGGACTGAGCTGTTGCCTAGCTAACATAAATGTTCCTGCACAATAGTATGAGCTAAATAATACGCCTAGCTAGCTAGCTAATGCATCTAAACTAGGTCTATAGTCAAGCCTGAATTATGGCAGAGCACATTTGAAGAGTATCGCTCAACAGATATCAAAAAGTCTCACGTCCTTTTCAACTCATGCTTCAGCAAAAGGCTTAAGTTATCTCCATGATAACCCCCTGCAGAGGCCCTCTAGGTTTTTTTTACACTATGAGTCTATTTCTGTTACATTCAGTTAAGCGGAATCTGGACAGACAGCTGTGGAAATCAAACAAACATCCCGCTGTATATGTGTTTTAATTTATCAAGGGTATCTACACTGATTGATCCACTCCCAGTCTGCCTGTGAGAGGCAGATTCCCCTCTCTGCCTACAATGGGCTGGGAAAAAAAAAACAATGAAACAATCAATACAAACATTGTTGATTCCTTCAGGTTCAGAAATGTCAGCTGTCAGTCAGTCAGTCTGGTGAAGGCAGTTTGGCCGGCTGCTGTTCTCTCAGCGCCTCAGGGGCTGCTGCTGACAGACGGCTGCTTCTGAGGACAGAGACGCTAACTGCAGGTCAGAGTCCGTGTGGACTGAAAACTACTATCTCCATAACATAATTTAAGTCAGTGGCATATCTTAAAATATGTCCACCTTTGTGGTGCTGTTACAATCTAAAGTAATGTTCGATAACAACCAACTGGTAATGTAATTAACAGTTTAGAACACCTATAAGGTGGAGTGATACGTGTAGTTAAAAGTCCCAGTGATGCTATACTCTATATCAGCCCTCATGGAATGGGTCTCGTCCAATCGAATTACTTGGTCCAAACTAACTGTTGTATTATGTCGACTAAGGTTGCTGTAAACCTTGCACTCTCAAGTGGCACATTAACAGTTAAATTTGATCAATGAGACTCATCAACCAACATATAAAGCTGCTTGCTATGGAAGAACACAGTGTTTTCTCACTGTCAACACACTTGAACCCAACAAGCCCAGTCTATACTTAACTTGGCCTTTACCAGTCATTTTAAAACTCACGAGTATCTGGCAGATTATTACATATATCAGACATTGGCAACAACATGAAAAACCTTTAATTTCCCACCAGGGATCATATTGCTGTGCACTAATTGCTCCAAACCAGTGGGCTGTTTTGGAAATCTACCAAGGAACGTCCATCAGGCTGGTCAAACTGAGCAAGACTGCTGTGTTGTCATATGGCCAGACAAGCCTGAGGGGGATAATATGAACAAGGGGGCAGGCAAACATCTTAGGAGGTTAATTTCTCCTTGTGCACAGAGAGGACAAAGAAAAATAAAGGAGGCAAAGATCAAAAAGCATAATTGAGGAAAAGAAATGTTGATAAGGAAGGAAAAGAAAACCAAAGCCTCCCATTAATGTAATGACTTTTCCACAACATTCTATAATTAAGTCAGACCACTAACATTATCTGAAATGTTCTTTCCCTCCCAGCTTGCTAATGTTGCTTATTTCCAAAAATCACCCTTTAATTGCAAAGAACTTGGTAAAACACTTCACAGCGGAAAAAATACTAATATCACCAGATTTTTTTTTTTAGGTTAGTAACCCCCAGCAACAGTACTCTCATCAACAGCCAGATTACTGTGAGTAGTCCACTAAAGTCAGAAATCACGGGAGCACTGAGGGACTCTGCTGCCGCCATAACGGGAAGGTGCCATAAAGTTTAAGTGGTGCGAGATCTCCTATTATCCTGAGGAAGGCATTCAAATTCACGGCAGCCTTGCTCAGTGGGAGAACTCTCCCGGCTCCCAAGGGATTACACTGCACAAATGTCAGAGATAAAGGATTGGGAAAACACACATGAAGCAGCAACACTTGACATTTACCGTCGGCTGTGGTTGCTCTGCTGACTACACTGTTTCTTAAATCATCTGACCTTTAAGCTACTTGGTTTTTAAAAAGAGGAGCATTTTTTCCCCCCGGAAAGTTGACAAATGCAGTGATCGACAGTTTTGACCCTTTCAACAGTTTGATGACTGCAGTCCATTTATGCTGCTTTTTGCTCATGAGACATTTCAAACTCTGTTGCATACATAAGATATATTATAACCACTCTAAAACAGAGTGATTGAGAGAAGCTCTTAAGGTTCAAACATCTTAAGAAAGATAGGAAGATAGAAAAGGTGTGGGAGTCGTGATGCATTCTATACAGCTATATGCTGCCTTAACATTTTGTGTTCTCCATAAAGGACTTCTTGAAATAAATCAATAACTCAAGTCAAATAGTCCTTTAACATCTACACAGACTGTCTTTGGGCAAAATATCAAGCTCACCACAGTGCACAGAGGGGTTACTCTGTAAACTAACAGGGTGTTGCAAAATAAATAAGAAAAAATAAATACTAAATCGAACTGAAGAAATAAATCAGTTTTGGGGGCAAGTGAGTTTTAGAATTGCTTCATAGCTCCAACAAATAGTCTTTTACTTTTGGGCTTTTCTCTCCAAGAGGCTGAATTTTGGGGCATTATTAAGGAGCTGAGGTCAAAATGGAAAAAACAAAAGACAAACTTTCTACTTGAAAAGACAAATCTCATCTTTAACATGGCAATGTTAATATATTTTATATTATCCTAAAATGTATGCTAATCACTTGTTTTGAGTTTTCTTGGTGGTATAATTTGAAATGTTTTTTATGCAAGGACCTATTCTCCCAAATATGAGGACAGAATATTTTACTGACTGTATTTGAAGGAAGGAAAAACATGTCCGGAGCAAAGTCTACCATAAACTCCAGTCGCAGCATCTTGATGGCTTATTGGTTATTCAGAACAGTGTTATTTCAGCCTGAAGTGAATACAAATCACACTGGCAAAAGAGACACACACATACACACATACACACCTTCTCCAGGGACTGGAGCTGTTCTCTCTGTCTTTCATCCAGCGCCTGGCTCTGGCTCTGCAGGGACTCCCTTTCTTCTTCCATCCTCAGCACTTTGTCCTTCAGCCGGCTCCGCTCGTTGTCCAGGTCCCTGATGGCTGCTTCCTGGGTCATCTGGGTGGCCTGCAGGCTGCTTATCTGACCTATGACGGGACAGAGTCAACAAACGTGAGCAGAATGCAAAGAGTAAAGCGATGTCATCTGCATACTGTCATTCTTGGAGATTTCCTGTTAAGACAACCAACACATGTTAAATAAACTGATGTCAGCATTTTAAACTTAAGTTTTGTCACTGGAGTAAATTTGCTGAATTACCATTTTCTTTAACCTCAATACTACCCATGCTCATCACCATTCTTGTAGCTAGTCTCATGTCACTAGTATTCATGAGGGTAATCCCTATAAACAGATATCTACATACAGTATGTATGCAGAAAGGGACAAGACGTTTGTATCACAAGTGTTTTGCTTTCCATTTATAGTCCATTTGTAATGTGAGTAGCATTGACCAATCATGTTTGAGCTGGTTTTGGTTGCCTGCAGGTAAACTGTGGAGAGTAGAAGAGGAGGAATGCATTGGCCAAACTATTAGCTATCATCTAGTCTCTATATACAGACTCTACATTCAGTGAATGTGTAGGCAAACCCCGGAGATCTTGCCTCCGGAAGAAGAGTGGAAGAGCCCTGGTTTCTGGTTGTAGGCTGTTTGTAGTCCGCATGATATTGGGTCCATGTCATTGGTCCGACAGCCCATTAGTTCGACATCCCGTTAGTCCGACTGTCTGCGGTGCTGAACGGCTCGCAGCAGGCGTATGGGGCGCCGTGACCGGCTCTGGGTCAGCTGGGAAAGGCTTGAGGCGGAGCAGGCTCACGGCTTATGTGTTTGTCACTTTCTTTTTCATTTTAACCCACACCATGATCTTTTCCTGACCCTAACCAAGTGGTTTTTGTGCCTAAACCTAACCAGACCTTAACCACAGGGCATCATGATGATTTCGGAACAGACTTCAGAACAATATGGTCAGAACAATGGGATGTCGAACCAATGGGCTGTTGGACCAATGGGCAGTTCCCGTGATATTGACCAATCACGTTTGAGCTGGCTGCAGTTGTTGCCAGGTTAAATGGTCCGTGAGGTGAACTAACGAGGCAGAACATAATTGGCGTCACTGCAAACTCTGAATCCATCATGATGGTTCATCATATTTTCTTATATATAAATGGAAGTCGGAAACGGAAATTTGCCTCCTCCGCCCAAGTCAAACCGGAATGCCAAAAATCGGGGGTCTGCCCCCAGAGGCTGTATCGCCGTCTGCCGGAAGTCAGATGCCGAATACAGCCGATGGGTTCCGAGAATGGCTATCGTCAGACATTTCTGGTCATTCCAACAGTCACTATGTCAGATTGTGGAGTCATAAAATCAAGCCATGACTTGGCCGACAGACATAACACACTACATGATGGTCCACGCCAATCATCCCTGGTCGTCTTTCATGACATTCAAGATGTCATCCAGTTATTCTTGTCCTATTTTTATTATCATTGTTACTGTTATTTCAGTCACTGTGGCTGTTCATGAGCCAGCTGAAATGTTGTTGTAACATGGAAAGTGGCACCAGATGGCGGGAGCTGCATGCAAACTATGCAAGTCACTGAATCCTCCACAAGTTCCTGCAAAGGTTTCACAATAAAAACCTGTTTAGAAAATTAAGGATTCTCTCAACCCAAATTCAAACAGGCTTTTAATTTGAAACAGACACAGGAAGTGTTGAGTTTGAAATAAGTAAAAAGTAAAAATATAAAAATACAAAGGGAATAATAAATAACGGACCGTTTATAATGTAGTGTGTTTCAAATGAAGCTGGTAGCCTCTGCAGTTGTGGTGAGTAAAAGCCCTGCCACTATTTTTCATATTTTATTACTTTATATCCTCCATTATGAAGAAATAACATTATTTGCAAGCCTGATGCTAAAACAATGGATTATTGCGTACGACACTCGTTGTCGTTCACGATCCCAGCCGACACAGTATGATGCTACATCAGGCTATAGTCGGGCTGACATTGTGTAGCGTGTACCCAGCATTAGCTTTCTGTTTATCTGCATCCACATACAGATTTCTGTTTATGGAGATGAGCCAAAATGTTGTCTCGCTCTGTCTCCAGTTGCTGAAGGGACTGTAAACAATGATCACTGTATTAAAAAGAAAGTATTGGCCCACATATCTGTTGGCAACACCAGAACACCTGAATTATTAGCAGTTGCCTTTGACCAATCTTTTGACCAATAGCCAATAGGTTCCAAAAATGTTCATGACTGTAGTGAGGTAGCTAGCTATGCAGAGAGATGTTGCTGACATTCTTAATTCTGCCTGCAAAGCTCTATTGATTGATTGATTGGTTGTCTCACCAGATCAGTTTGAATCACTCAACAAATCTGAGATGTGGGCGCAATTCCAAGATCTGGAACCAGGCTTAAATTTGCTTTATGTAGTTTTGTATATTGTCTTTATTCATTATTGTGCTCACCAAGTTAAAATCTGAATAAAATTACTACACAAACACTTATGACTGCTCTTGCCCCATCACACACCGATGTAGCAATGTTCCCATGGTTTAAGATATCAGCAGTTACTTTAGTGACCGATGGAAACAATGGTCAAAGCTACAAAGATAGTCGCTGTATTAACTGGAATTTCCCTTTAATATAATTGGCTACCAACACTTCAAAACCAACCAACCTACCAAAGGAACCAAAAAACAACATCTGGTCCCTTTACAGTTTAAATAAATGAGGAGCTTTGACCTGCACTAACTCGTTAACATGACAGTCACAGTTACGATCACCAGCTGGATCGTATCTGTCCTTTCACATGCAAACAGCTCCAGTGTAAAGTGGTGAAGCATTCTCCTTAGGCACGAGGAGCTCATAGGAACTAATGGGCCGAGCATAATTTTTCACCGAGTTACAAAGCACTGACGGAGAGACATCACAAGAAATTAAATCAGATTCTAACATGCGACAATGTACCCAACATGACCGCACACAAACACTCACACTACAAACTGGGCATAATTGATGCGAGAATGGTTTCTCCTGCCTCAAAGGGACTGGGAATACCATGAGCTGAGACATACAGCATTACTGTATGCCATTAAAATGTTCCAGGCCATGATGCCTCAGACAAGATGAGAGAAGCTGTTAGTGGATGTGTGTGATGTGTTTGCATGACAAGCCCAGGAAGTGTCTTGTGGGTAGCGTGGGTGCGAGAATTCATGAGCATTATGAGTACCATTTGAGAGGGGAGAAAGGTCTTACTGGCTTTGAGCAGTATTTCAGTTGCTTGCTGCTGAACGCGATCTCTGGCTGCCTCGAGTTCACACTCGGCTTCCTTCTGACGGATCTCCACAATTTCTGAGTTCTGGGTCACCTCGTCCAGCTGCTTGGTTAAGTCCTGGAGAGGCACAGAACAAAGGAGATGAAAGAAAGCACTGTTAACAGACACAGTTGAGTGGCAGCCATACCTGACTTCCATGACAAACATTACATAGAAGAGAACAAAGTAGCCGGACCACTGTTTAAGTGAGTCTTGCACATGAACTGATTGATGTACATTCTGGTCAATCAATGAGTGAAATTATGGAGCCACAGTGACAAGAGCTTGGCATTAAAATTAAATCATGAACTGAAAAAGGAAACACTTGCATTCAAAAATGTTACATTGGCACTAAGACACGGGCATTAAAAATGGGATGAAGGAAACACCCACATGCTCTTGATACTTGAGTTAATTTACTATCATTATTATATTACTATTAAGTTGTAAGTTGTAGCTGTTATAATTTGAAGCCAACAGTGAGTTTTCAGACATATTGGGCTGCCATAGCTGGTATAGAATGAAGCATATTGGTGGCATATTACTAATACTGAGGATCAGGAATGTAAATGCTGACTGCTGCTCAATTAATAAGAACTAGACTTCAGGGAGGGATTTGATGTGCTCACACACAAAAGCACACACACACACACACACACACAGACACACACAGTACAGTAGCTGTATGATTTAGCACTCTGTAGGAACTTATGAGAGGCAATTTCACATCTTTCAATCCCATCAAACGGCCTGCCTCAAACTTAATTACTGCTGCTACGGCTAAGACAAAGAAACCTCAGTGTGATAATAACCACCGAGGAGTCACACACAAATTAGATGTGATGTAACGTGTGTGTGTGTGTGTGTGTGTGTGTGTGTGTGTGTGTGTGTGTGTGTGTGTGTGTACTGATTTCCCAGATGGGCCCAAAGCAGGTAGCTACATGTTGTGACTACTAGTTTTAGATAAGGCATATATAAAGAGAGACAGAGAGAGAGTATGTCCGTCTTGTACATCTTTGTGAGGTTCGATTGGGTTTCAGACCTTGAGGGTTCCACTTTTTTTTGGAAAGTGAGACATTTTTCCCAGTCCTCACTTCTTCAAAGGGTTGTCTGAGGGTTAAGACTTGATTTTAGGGTTTGGGTTTAAACTAATGAGAGAACTGGCCCACATTGTGAGGTGTATCTCATAGTGCACAGACACAGAAAAAAATAATGTACCACTCCTCCAAATATAAAGCAACCTTTAAAGAACTTAAAGCAAAATATTACAAGGGTGCCAATAAGGGCTTAGGGGTGGGGGAATAATACAATGGTCCAAGTCTCTGCTTGTGTTACTCATATGGCCTCCCCTCCAGGTTGTGAGCAGGCTCGACCTGGCTTCGGTTTTTGTCAGAGTCGTATTTACTTGCTGGTGAGCTGCTTGCCCCCATGATGGCAAATCAGAGCTGGTTAAGGTCAGGGTGAGGGTCAGGGTTGTGCACGTTGTTGTTGTTAAAATGAGGTTAAAATGATGTCCCAAAGGGTGCTTTCAACTGTGGTGTATAAACATGTGTGTCTATGTATTCTGGTTTGTCTGTCTATATGAGGACCAGTGTGAGCTTTAGATCCAAAGGAGGACAATTTTAAGAAGTAAAGACATTTTGAAAAGTAAGGACACTATTGGAAAATAAGTACAAGTAGTCCAGTCCTGACTTTTTCAAAGAGCTGCTGAGGGCTAAGACATGGTTGTTAGCATGGGTTGAGGTTAGAACTAGATTAAGTTTAAGTAAAAATTATGTAATTGTCTTTGTTAAAGTTATAATGCGTTACTCTATGTAATGTGAGGACCAATTTCACTGAGTTCACTGAGTGCCAGACTGAGTTTTCAGTACAACACTTCTGAGCGGAGTTGTTACAATAATGATTACTGGAATCAGAAATGCCTCTGATACTTCCTAAAATGCTAGATCAGGCATTGGCAAGTATGCAGGTCTATGCACCGATCTGATACCATGGAAATTATTGATAAAAATGTAAGTAGTGTCTCACACACGGATAAATCAGCAGTTAATTTCCTTGAAATCAGTTCTTCTTCAATGCTCAAAAAAAGTAGCCTACACAGCAAGTTGTGCTGTGCAGCTACTGTTAACTACTGTTTTAGACTGGTAAAGAAGAACTGATTTCCACTAAATCTCTGTTCAAAACCATCAGCAAAAAGGCAACATGTATAGTATGTAAGGCTTTAGTTTCAAGGGAGTGCCAATGGTGCTGCTAAATTGTGGCTGTATTTTTCAAAAGGAAATTGTTATTTATTCCTAAAATATAGTTTTCAAATGAGTGACAGTCAAATATAATAAAAGAAGTCATGTGGCATTCTTTGTCTGCTTGTATTTGTTCATATTCTATAAAGCTTTTAACTTGAGCCATGCCTTACAGCATGACAGCAATCATTTGACAGCCACACTGGGTTAGTAGTATACATAGGTTAGATTATTTTTCTTTTGGTCACGCAATAGTATCTGATCGATAATCAGTATCGGCGAACATGCAAGTTCAGGTATCAGAATTGATACTAAGAAGGGAAAGTGGTTTGGAAGAGAGAAGGGACAGTGGATATATATTCTATCTAATCCTCACTTATTCAAATGGTTGCTAGAGGTTGAGTCTGGCATTATTCTAAACCTGTGTGTCTGTATTGAAGGCATCAGTCTTGACACAAATCTATAGTTTAATTGTTTTTTTTTGGGGGGGGGGGGGTTCAAAGAATTTCTTGGCTTTTTCTGTATTCGACGGGACACACTTAGGCGTGAAAGGGGGTGAGAATGGGGATGGCATGCAGTAAATAGCCGCAGGCTGGAATAAAAATCTACCGCCTCTGCAGTGAGGGCAGTGCCTTTGTGTGAGGGATGCCTGCTCAAACCACTGAGCCACTGGGCGCCCCATGCTTTCGTATTTCTTTACCAGGACCAGTTATTTCCTGAAACACTTGGGAAATGTAAAAGTAAATGTGCTCTAACAGGAATGAAAAGCACATTTGGTGGGAATTATTTCCAGCAACGGCTGGCGAACATACTCTCTCAATGAGGGTCCCCACAAGTGCAATGAACAAACATGAGTGTGTTTGTCTGAAGCTGAAGGAGGGGTAAAAATAATTTAATAGTTTAATTAATTGCACCTCAGTGAGTTATCTGGGCCAAAAGAGGAATCCTATTATTGACAGCATTTAGTCATTACCACTGATTCACCCCACATCATATTTAAACAATAAAATAAAGCAAACACACAGAGCCTCACTTCTGTCAATCATCCTTATTGGACATGACTGAATCCTGCATTGCCATTTAAATATAAAAGGCCCTGAAAACTGTGCTTTAGATGATTTATTGTTTTATCCTGCTAAAAGCTTCCCTCAGCCAGTCCAGATAGGCTTTACCTGAGAGTGAAGTATTTAGTCCAAAGACAGTGACAGCAGCAATTTACCAAAGCTTCGCTGGAGTATTTCACTTGGGGGATAATTTGTAATTTTTGGCGTGCATATTCCTACAGAAGCCTGTGAACAGTCAGCGATTAATTACGTCTGTCTCAGTTACTCCGAGCCATCATTTGCTTGCATTTCTCTGCAGATTTGCCTCCTAAATCATAAGCTAAAGGAGGATGACAGAGAACAGTGAAGCAGGGAGCTGTAGCATCCTGACACCAACTACAAGTGCTTTCGACTGGTGTTAAGTCGATATTTGATGCCACTATTTCTACCCGTGAAGTATGCCGCCGGTACAGTAATTATGCCTCCTGAGACTACGGAACATTTTGATTTGGTGCAACATTTTAATTTTCCAGAGTGAAAAGAAATTTAGTGAAGAGAGTCGAAAAATGTCACCCTGCTTGAGCAAAATGCTACCTTCCAGAAACCAAATGATGACTAACTATAGTCAAGAGGAGTAATGAGGTATGTGGAAGATCAAAACAAAGATTTAAACATCTGTTGCAAGCTTGTTAAGGTTAAATTAAAATCTAGTATGTCACTGCAGTAGCTGAAGGATTAAGGGGTATGTTCAAAGACTGAGGCTGTTATTAAGAGATTACTGTGATATATTACGTTAGTAACAACACGTCAGCAACGCACTGTATGAAAGGCGAGATCAAACTGTTTCTACCCTCTGATTTCTGTTTTACTGCCTTGAATCTTGTATCAAATGAGAGAATCTGGAGGAGTTGTCAAGTGAAGTTGGTTTCGAGCTCTCCGCTCGGTTGTCGTTTCTTTATCTGGGTTACAGTTAATTGCTCTGAAAAGGAATGGAAATATTAACTCCAGGCACACCAGCCACTGCTGACCTTGATCATATTCTCAGCAACACTGAGAAGGGGGGACCCCTTCTTGCCTTCTGTGCAATCAGTGATAATTTCACACAAACTTCACAGCATATCATAACAACAAAACAGACCTACTTAACCAATTCCCCCGGAGCATGTGTCAACTTCATTTTCAACGGTGGAGATAATGTCATGTGAGTGTACACCAAAGACCTTACAGAACTCAGAAAGTGGAATTTCAGAGATCTACTTGAAAAGAGAACACAGCGTTGCTATTTTTGCCCGAAACAAAATGCGCTCATTACTGATTGGTAGGTGCTAAGAAACAGTACCACACTGAAGGTGTTAATTTGAAGGACTCAGTTCTCTTTCTGGTCAACTTCAGCTCTGATGGAGCCTCAGTCCTCTCTCTTTTCACACTATATTTAACATATACTGACATAGTTTGGTTTTTACTTTGACATGGCCCTGCAGTGCGGCTATGAAGCCCCTTGCTTTCAGATTAACCTAAAATTGGAGGAAACCTTAGCGTTTCTGTGCTGTAGACTGTTGCTGTTTGATGTACTCTACATTCCACATCTGGAGACGCGCAGTATCTTTCGTGGCCCAAACTACTCCTCGTCCTGCGCCCTTGCAAGCATTACAGGCCAACGTGGTTTCGTCTGATTTTTCAAGTGTCCCAGTGCAGTAGCATGTGATCTAGAGGTCAAGAGGTAATTACCACCTGTTAATATACAAAAGATAATACATTTATAGGAGTAGCCCAAAATTACTCAGTTTGAGACTTAATACAAAATTTGGCCGACAAAAATAAAACCAAGTGATGCCTCTTGTGACTAATAGACAAGCTTAGCAAAGCTCTGGAAACACTGCAGTTACCTCCATGATAAAGCCAGTGTGCTGCCGGGACGGACAGCCCAGGAGCTGGGAGGTTTGATGGTGGATTTACGGAGTGGAAGATGAACTTGTTGGAAGGTAGAATTACAAACAACAGACTTGGGAGCTTGTTGCCAGGAAATGGCAAACTCTCAACTATCAGGACTGTGTCTCTTCCACTCCAAAAGAGCAGCTGCAGGCAACTGGTAAGCTACACTGTGTCATCTTTGAAATGTTTCATTTGTCTTAAGACTCGCACAAGCAATCAATCAAGGTGGAGAGAGACAAAATCCTGACAGGCCTATCAGTAAAAATAAGCACCAAGAAAACAGCAAAATATTTGTGACAATGACCTGGAAACTACATAAAACAACATAATTTAAATTTAACATTCAGGTGCTTGGGGCACAGAAGACTGCATTAGAAATAAATAAATAATAACTAAGATGATCAAGACACAACAGAGTTTTTAGTAAAGAGCGCAGATGATCTTCAACAGGTTCACCAGCAACCAAAAAGCTGTGTTTACATTTCGTCTGTCTTATCAAATGTGTTGTGTGCATCCCTCAGGTCTAACAAACATGTTGAGTGCATTCACTACTCATAAAACATTTGCAAACCTATTTATTTTTTAATATTGTATATCATGCACAGAAACATTCATGCTTTCTAGCCTGCAGTCTTCCTCTTTACTGCCTTCACTGCTGCATTGCTAAGTGTCTTTGCTTGTTAATGGCCCCAACTTTTAACAAGGGATTGGAATGTGTAATATGTTATGTGCCTGCGCATGTGCATGTTGCAAACATGCACTCATAAAAACATTGCTCCATAATTCTAACAGTTATCAAAAACTTGTAAACACTTGATGAATAAAGATCATTTTTACTGAATAAAAATGGCTGCTACAGGACCGTTTTGTTTGCTTGTAATAGATATAATTGATGTAAATAAAGGTGATGATAACTGGTTGGAACAAATGTGTTTGACTAAGCTCTAAAAGCAAAGTGTACTCTGCTGTGGATGTTTGATGTCTGGACAGAGGGTAATGTCAGATAAAACAGTTTGTTGAACATCCACCTTCTGGAATTTAATCTGTGAATTGAAGTATCAACACCAGGCTGAATCCATTTTATCCCATTTTTATGCCATATAACCATTTTATTTTACACACCCATTTTATCATCTATTACAAAGGACAAGTTTTGTAGGTTGCCCATAAAAACTGCATCAGAATACAACCAATCACAGACTTTGTCCCATTAAATAACAGGATGTTCTGGGACTGTCCTTTTTAGAGTTTATAGTCCAGTCATGGCACATGCATGTGACTTAAAAGATGGCGATGTGTTTGAACCAGCTGTTGGAGGCTCAGACTCACCTTGACTGTGCTCTCAGCCGTGTTGAGCGATGCCTGAAGCTTGTGGGACTTCTCCCGGTTTTCCCGAGCTTCGTCCGATACCCTGGCCAACTCGGCCCTCAGTTTGCCGAGGGTTTTCTGGAGCGCCGCCTCCTGAGTCTGGAATTCCCGCCGCAGCTCGGCCTCAGTGCGTTTCCATGCCAACAGGTTGTCTGCAGTCAGCTGCTGAGTTCTCTTCATGGCCTCCAGCTCGCGCTCGTAAAACGCCTGAGCCTGGGGACGGACAGACTGGTGTGAAAAAAAGCACCTTAATCCAAAACAGATTAATGGAAGTATAAAACACAAAGCCTCTAACACGGACACTGTGCTTTATCTTCTTTACTGACTTTGACTTTTTTCGCTCTTCTTTCTGAAAAATTGGATTGCAACTAGAAAACATATTGGACGGTTTGAAAAGCTTTCTCATCAAAATGCCCTCTAATGCATAAACAACCAATGCAGACAAAATTTGAAGCCAAAATGTCTTGGCTCACGGCGTTCATTGTCAATGAGGATGTTTTTCTGTTGAAATTAACATCTTCTAAACGCAGTACAATTTGCTGTACACAAATCTGCAGATCACAGCCTCCAATTTCAGCAAGGTCAACAAAGCTGTGCCAATAAATGTAATTTTGGTTCTTTCTCAACCATTACTTTCGTCAGCAGAGCCTCTTTTACTTTACAGCACCATTAGGTGTTTCTCTGTTGTGCTACAAAAAGAAATAAAAAGCAGTGTTTTAAACAGCGAATTCTAATTACATTTTACTGATGTTTTTATTCAACAAAGGCTGATAACCGATCTCATAGGAATTTCAGAGATTTTAGGGTTCAGGGCAGATTCAGAAAATTCAGTAAACAGGAACATAAGTTGAGGCTTGAGGTTTGTGTCCCCGGTTTCAAAGCAAATACAGAACCGTTCCACCCTCAATATAATAAACAATACATTTGCATAAACAGATGCAGAGTTGCTGACATTTATCATCCAGCACTGTACAGGACAGACTCCAGCATCATGCGTTCATTAAGTTTATGTATAAATGTATTTACGTTATAAAATATGCCTGTTTAGACCTGCATACTGTTGATGTAACAAGAGGCTAATACTCCACCGCAGGAAATATTACCCAGGTTATCTGCAGTGTGTCCAGGCAGAAAAGCTAGCCACAGTAATGTACCTTGCTTAGTTTAGCCTCGTACTCCTCCACCAGCCTCTTCTTGTCCTGTTTGAGCTCCTCCACCCTCTCCGTCAGGGAATCAACCTATAACACATCAGCACGGCAGGAGAAATACAGCTCATGTTTGGTGAAGTTTGGGGCAATCAAAAACAAAAGACTGTCTTAAAGCTGGGGTAGGCAGTTTAATTTCGGCGTAATCAGGTAAAATTCCAAAATAAACTTTGAGTAGATTGTAATTCAAGTGGACTGAGAGAACTTCTGCAACTCCTCTTGGCTCTATTTTCAGACTCAAGAAAATCTAGGCTGTGAGGAGAGGCTTTGGCCAATCACAGTTCATTTCAGAGAGTGGGCATTCCTATTGGCTGTTCTATATGCAGATGCATGTTCACATCCCTACAGTGAAAGCGTGATTCAATGGCAGAGAATCCTGCAGAAAAAGTTGCTATCCGAGCATTGGCAACAACTGCCTACACTGCAAAGAGACCCAAAAAGGGAGACAGACTTATTAAAAAGAGAACCTACCTGAGAGTCTGCAGATAAAACAACAAAACACATGTCAATATCAGCAAAGTGTTTCAGAGATGGAGCTAAAATGTTACTGATAGTTTAGCCTTCTGCTAACCAGAGCTAAAGGCTCATGTCTAAAGCAAACTCAAGTTTGTGTTTATGTAGCTAACGTTAGCTAGAGCCTCAAATCACAAACCTGTCTTAGACCGAAATTGCCCTTTGCATTTTTACACAGAGCGAAATGCTCCAGTGTAGGATTACAGACAGCATCCTGGCATCTTGGAATCAAAAGAGGCCTGATGGGCGTGACATATGTTTTATGGCCTCTGGACATAAAACATATGCAAAATATAGAAATAACAATCAATTACCGTCACAGTTATTTGCTGGCTGATCTTGTCCTCCGCTAGGAAGGTAGGGAGCTCCTGAATCTCAATGTTTTCACTGCCACTGTTCTTCTTCTTTAAGTTAGCCACTAACTGCTAACAGCTACTTTTTAAATCTTTAAATTGTAGGTTGCAGGCATAACAAGTCGTAAAAACATCACAGCCATCCTGCACATGGCCCTGTCCTGTGGCTGTCCTGTTCATACAGACACCATTTCGGCACTGTTACAATCTCCTGTGGCGGATTACCGGTGACTCCACAGCGAGGTGGTGGAATATTCCCGCCTTGAACAGACAGCATAAAAGGGGCTATAGTGCGTCCTCTGCCTTGCTCGCTGCAGCTACAGACCACACCACCAGGAGGAGAGTGGGCTGCAGCTCCAGAGATAGACCCCCAGTCGGCAGCTGCAGCAACACGAATCCAGCCAGCACAAACCACAGCTCATGAGCAACCTGCCAGCGTGACTCCCTCGCTGCATCAGCAGTATTTCTGTTGCTGCTTTTACACACATAAGATCTGACACTGCCGCTGGCCAACAGCTCGCTGTGATGCAAGCCACTTGGGGGGTTGCCCTGCCTGAATTAAAGCTTCTACAGCAGCCGACCGAAGGTCCAGAGCTACTACCCGCTCTCAAGTAGTCCACAGCGGCAGGGAAACGAGGCGGAGGGACTGTGGGCTGGCTAGTTAATTCTTGTTTCATCTGTGGTCTGATAAACAGAGAGGGAGCTCTGAGGCGTGTGCCGATGCCTGTGGTCTTTTGGTGGGAGGGACTTAGGACAGAGAGGGGGGAGCTGCAGGAGGAGTGTTTTCAAATTCTGCCATTTTTTTTTCTGCCTACTCCAGCTTTAATGATTTGGTGTAGAGAGATAAACACTTTAAAATGTGTACAATGTTTCCTCACCCCCCTTCAGTATAAGGTAGTGACCTTACATACGTAAAGAAACAGTTGGAGTTGATGTAGCAGGTTAACTCACTGACAGTTTAGTTTAGTTTGTTGCTTTGGCTTTCATTTCTGCTCTATTTTCGCAGTCGTGAGTGTGTTACCTCGGCTTTATGGAGCTGCCCCAGTTTCTCCTGGTCTTTACTGTAGTTTGCATTCTGACTCTGGTGGCTACGGAGGAGCTCCTGGATCTCCTGTCTGTGCTGGGCCTTCAGCTCCTCCAGAGCGGCCCTCTTCTCCTGCTCAAACTGGGTCTGGGCCTGGCTGAATGTGCGCAGCTTGTCCTCAAAGGACCGTCGCATCTCCTCCACCTCCCTTGACATGGACACCACACGCTGCGTGTGCTGCCAAAAAAAGACAGGAAAGAAAGACTGAGTGGACAGGAGGAATCCTTTATGGGTTTGAAGGCTTCTAATACTGTGGGTTAACTTTTTAAACAGCTCCAAGCCAGGTGCTGATGTATCGGCTCGGGGGATTTGACCTTCTGGCTGCCAACCTGTCTGCTTTAGAACTGACAACCAGCAAACCCATTAAATAGAAAACCATTCATGTAGCATTTTCTCCAATCAACCGGGTACATATTGAGACTGATATTCAATATCAGTGACTTCAAGGATAGTCTCTACATTCACAGTATCACGAAGAAGGCAAGGAACATGATAAACATCTCTCTGGGCCAGATTTACATTTACAGATTTACGCCTTCTTATTAAATTTGCCTGCACAGTCTGAAATTAGCACTCATTTACGAAGGCAGCAGATAATTACACAATCAGCAACTCGTGTTAACTATTCGGTGCAATCTGTACCTGAAAACATAAGCTCTAATGGTTCATTTGAGTGGTGAATTCTGTGCAACATAGAGCCCTCAACCAGCTCTGGAACAGAATAATGTTCATTTATTTGTATTTTGCTGATACTGAACTACTGATAAAGTTACTAAAATGTGCACGAGCTTCAGTCTGATTGTATGTTCTTTTGTTGATTAGCACTCAAAATCATCCATTTCCTTTTACCTAAACACAGAGCTGCACATCCTCTACCCTCTGTATGTGAATCAATACAATAATGTCATCCATCTGTCTATCCATCCTGAATCGATTTGTAACAATGCTCACTGTCCATACATCCACCCACACACTCACAAGGGAAAGGTCACACCCATTGGCTTATACACTTGACTTATATACTGTAAGTCCAAACGCAATGTTTTGTCCCGATATATAACAGACAAGGCAGAAGCTTCTGCCGCTAACTACAGCAAAACAAAGTAGGCTGTGTTTAATTTTACTTCGTTGAACAAAAAAATTAAACACAACACTTTTGTTCTGGCTCCCATTTAAGTTTAAGTTAAAGATCTAAGGCTTTTTCATGCATTCAATAGATTAGTGAGCACTTCTCCACTCTCCTTTTTCAAGATAATCCATCCTCCTGACAGGTGTGTAACTAAGCAGGTGTGCATTGGGATGGCCACAATAAAAGGCCACTCTAAAATGTGTAGTTTGATCACACAACACAATGCCACAGATGTTGCAAGTTCGGAGGGAGCGTGCCATTTGCATGCTGACTGTACGAATGTCCACCAAAGCTCCTGCCTGTTAAGTGAATGTTCATTTCACTACTATAAGACATCTCCAATGTGGTTTCCCTTAATTTGGCAGTACATTCAACCGCCTTCACAACAGCAGCCCAGGTGTAGCCACACCAGCCTAGGACCTCCACATCCAGCGTCTCCACCTTTAGGATGATCTAAAACCAGCTAGCGGGAAAGCTGATGGAACAGTTGATGATCAAAGTCATTTTCCTAAATTTGGCAGTACATCCAATCGCCTTCACAACAGCAGACCAGGTGTAGCAAAACCAGCCGAGGACCTCCATGTCCAGCTTCTTCACCTTCAAGATGATCTAAGACCAGTCAGTGGGAAAGCTGATGCAACAGTTGATGTCCAAAAGTCATTTTCCTAAATTTGGCAGTACATCCAACCAGCCTCAGAACTGCACAAGTCGATTACAATGACAAACCGCTGTCAGGTCAACACCCTGGTGAGGACAATGAGCATGCAGATTAGCTTCCCTGATACGGTTTCTGATGGTTTGTGCAGAATTTTTTCAGTTGTGCAAACAAACTGTTACATCAGCTATCTGGGTGGCTAGTTTCAGATGATCTTGAAGGTGAAGACGCTGGATGTGGAGGTCCTGGACTGGTATGGCTACACCTGGTCTGCTATCGTGAGGGCAGTTGGATGTACTGCCAAATTCAGGGAAACAAAATTGGAGACGTCTTATGGTAGTGAAATGAAAATTCAGTTCACATGCAACAGCTCTGGTGGACATTCCTACAGTAAGCATTAGACAGACTGCATTATTGAAGGTGGGTGCATTAGAGACTGTGACAATTATGGCTCATCACAGTCACTACTTTCACCTTCTTTAATCACGGAGCTCACCCCATTATGACACTCTAAAAGTTTGGGAATCTTGTAGAGAGTTTTCCTCAAAGGAAACGCATTGTTCTCTGAGACTTTCGATGGAAATTAATCTTAAACTCCAGTTTAGATCCTGAACAGTCTTTATCATTTCATGTTGCTCATCACAGCCTTACATCTACCTGTATTATGAGTAAAAATGTGGAGCTCCTGGCAACATTTTGGCCAGCCTCGTTTAAAAAGAAATGACGCGCGCAGCCATTACCCCGGTCACCCACCGTTAAGGAGGTGAAAGACTGACAGGCACGGACAGTCCTGGGGGAGTCATAAATGGAGCGAGAACTTTTCAGTGACTAACATTTTTGTGGAGCTGTGTGACCTGTTTTTAATGTGTCTGTCTCTAACATGCTTTTGATATGCTAAAAATAGTAGGATAATTACACCATGTTCGATGTGCACATAAGCACAGAGGGCATTGCTGTTATTTTACAACAGTTTGATGCAGGTTACAGCTGTGGCGACAAGTTGGATGTCCAGACCGTCCAGACAAACACACAGTGGTGATGCTGACAGGCAAGTGAGACACTCCAGCCTCACAACAGGGGACAGAGACAGACATTCATACTGATTACATGCAGCTGTGACTGCAGCATAATGCCAGGTACCACTGCCTCTTAACCCACACACACTCTCTCTCTCACACACACACACACACACACACACACGTACACACACACACACACACACACACAGACTGCATCATTCTTCTGTCTACCTGAGCCTCAGTGCAAAGCTGCATGTCCTCCACCCTCTGACGGTAGCTCTCGAACTCCGCCAGCGCCTGTCTCTTCATCCTCTCGTGGAGCTCCATGGACTCCTCCAGAGACTGAATCCGCCTCTTCAGGTCCATCTCATCACTGATCTTGCTCTTGTACTGTTGATTTAATCATGGAAAGTATTTAGAGAGTGCATCTGATTGTGCACCAGATCACACAGAAAAAATCCTGGGATACATGTGCCAGATTGTGTGGGCCGAAATACAGTAGGTCCACCGGACTTCATTGACATCTAAACACATTTTATGCATTTTTCTGACAAATAAGCTACAGTAACATACATTAATGAAAATATATAATCATTACATATATAGTCTTCTTGGCGACAGTCAATAAAAAAACATGGCATTCTGATTTCTTAAATAGGTTGGCTGATGTGCATAGACTTTAGACTTGGCCTTGAATTAGCTCATCATGATACTCAAATCAAAATTAAAATTAAAAGATTAAATAGGTACACTCGCTGCAGTTCAATTTGTCATATTTAATTCAAAGCACAACACTGGGCCCTCCCTCCTGGAAGACTTTGTGGAGACGTATAGCATGTAAATGTCTTTTTATATGTGTTCTGCTGTTCAATGTTATTCACGTCGCTGTCGTAAGGGAGTAATTCCCATAAGGAGAGATGACATATAGACCTAAATAATTAATATTCGGTTGATTAAATATTGATGAGCTCCTTCTGAATGTGATCTTGACTCTGTGGCTCTCCAGTGGATCAGCTGCCATGTGATAGTGTGCAGCTACAGTGCAGAGAAATACAGTAGTTTACTGCAGCTGTAGATGACTGTGAGATACACAATGATGCCGTCTCATGTTGACTGACTGACCCAGATGTGACCGCAGTGAGTCCATTTCTAAGGAGTCCCTTTGGCTTGTTTCAATATTCATGAACTGTAAATAATTCTAAAAGTAATACTGTTGTTATTCCTCCAAGGAAGAAGCGATTGAGGACATTACTTATTTAAATTAATGTTAATTTACAACCAGCAGTGTGAAGCAACTAAGTACACATGTGCACAATTTGGAGGTACTTATACTTTACTTAAGTATATATTTTTATTTATGCTACATTATACCTCTACTCGACTACATGTCACAGGCAAATTTTGTTCTTCTTACACCAATATATTATTTCTGTGCGGAGTTTGCATGTTCTCCCCGTGTCAGGGTGGGTTTTCTCTGGGTGCTCCAGCTTCCTCCCACAGTCCAAAGACATGCAGGTTAATTGGTGACTCTAAAATGCCCATAGGTGTGAATGTGAGTGTGAATGGTTGTCTGTGTCTATGTGTCAGCCCTGTGATAGTCTGGCGACCTGTCCAGGGTGTACCCTGCCTCTCACCCAATGTCAGCTGGGATAGGCTCCAGCCCTCCTGTGACAGGATAAGCAGTTAAAGAAAATGAAAATGAATGAATGAATATATTATTAATGATTAAACCTTAACCAGCAGGAACATTTAAGTGATATGTGCATTAATCTATCAGTGTTAATGTAATGATATTAAACTGTGATATACATTATTCAGAAATGGACCATTCTGTGTAATGAGGACTTTTACTGTTGGCACTTTAATTTATATTTTGATGCTAATACATATGACCTTTTGCTTTAGTGAAATTTTAGTGTTTTTTACACTGTGGTAAAACTACTTTTACTTATAGGGAAACTTCTGTATTTTGTTGTGTCTAAGTGACTAATGGAGACAGCAGTTTTTGAAATTGGTCCAGTATTGGGAGAGGCTGCTCCAGCTGCAGCAACAAAATAGGCTGTGAAGTGATCCCTACAAGCGATTGTGCACTATCAATCTATGATCATTAAAAGTGCTTGTTTTTGTCACTGACAGGCTCAAATTGTCATTACGAACATTTTTTTTCAAACTTTGACTGGTCTGTTTGTTATTGTGACCAAGTCTTGCTCAAGGAAAAGTCTCGCTGTGAAATCTCGCGAGAAGAGACTTGTTGCAGAAACAACATCAGTGGAAACGTTCATGAGAGTTGGAGAAAGGGGTGCTGAGAGGAGTTTGTTGTGTTGGGAGTAAAGAAAGCATACCTAACAGTCCAGCATTAAGATGGTTTCCACAGTGTGAGGAAGTCCGCAAGATTTCACAACAAGCAAGATTTGGTTACACAAACTAACAAACAGACCAAATTAGCGGGATGTAAGGAAAAACATTTCAATCCTCTGTAGGAATCCTTTCAATAATGTTGTCAGACACATGTCCTAACAATCTGAGCTTGTCAGTTGCAAAAAGAAGCACTTTTAATTGACTTTAATTGACGTAGCACTTGGGATTACATAAAAGGGATTACATTGCAGCCTGTTTCACCACTGTGGCTATCACAATACTTAATTTCAAATATTGTTGTCTACATTAGTAACATAAGCCCTTTTAACACAGAGATCGTAGGGCTCCTATGAAGTCCCTTCTTCAGGTTGCCTTTGCATTTGTTACAGAGAGCCACATGACAGTGGCATCATGCCTCCCCAGCATGTGATTTCAGACAGCATGCGTCAGCAGGGCTTTATGAACAATAACAATGGCATAACATGGCAATAACAATCAATTATTGTCCCCGTTATATGGCTGCTGATCTCGTCCTCTGCTCTGAAGATAAGGAGCTCCTGCACCTTGTTGTTTAAGTGAGCCACTAGCTGCTATCAGCTACTTTTTAAATCTCCCGTGGTCAGTTGCACGCATGACACATCATCAATATGTTGCATCCCTGCCTCCTATGATCCCATCCTGCCAGCTGTCCTGTTTACACAGCAGTCATTTCAGCGCTGTTACTACCTCCGTTCCAGGCTTAAAGGTGAGACAGCTTTGTCCCCCCATCCTGCAACTGTACCTTTTATACAGAACGGTGACGCAGCATAATAGTGCCATATTCCTGTCTTGAACAGGCAGTGTAAAAGGGGCTTTGTCACTAAAAACAGGAAATTATAGTTAACAACTCACGAACAAGGTACAGATGATTTAACTCAGAGAACATTAATGTCATATAAAAGTATTCAAAATTACAATTAATGTAAAGACCTGTAGTATCTTCTCCCGGGTCTCGGAGAGAATCTGCTGCACCTCCTCTTCATGGGCCTCCTTCAGAGTGGCGATGGCCGCCTCGTGTTCATCGTTTTTTGTGTTCAGTGCATAGATAACCTGCAGCAGAGAGGAGAGAAACCCATAAGCTGTCAGACATGTTCACAATCAGGAGTTATTGCGGTATTAAAACTGGTGGGGGACCAGCTGCACCTCTAATGCCTCGGGTTCAACCAGCATGGAACGTTAGGACTGCTGTGTTGGATGTATTTTGCTTAAAAATTAAAAGGGAGAATACAAATGAAACAGCGGGACATCGTAGCGAGAGGGTAAAGTAGGGAGATACGAAGATGAAGGAGGGTTGACACTGATGTTGACGCTTGATACCTTTAAATTCATTCTTTGTAGGATAGAAAGCATTTGCACTGTCAAGTCCTTTACTGAAAAACATCATAAAGAATTCTGATTATGTGTCAGAGTTGGTACTCGACTTAAGGGAGGGTTAGAATTTAGAATATGCACTATAATACACCAAAATACTTCTACTGAAGTTAATATATGGCTACATTTGTGCAAGGATGTATATAAATTCACTGTTAAAAAGATGCAAACCCTTGTTACAATTTAAATAAATCATTTCTTGCAATTTTTTTTTATTCCTCTAATTAACTTACAGATCAAATGCAATAAGGACAAAAAGCAGGCAGAGAAGTGCAAATTATTGTCGTATTATAATGATTATAAAGCTATTGCATTGCAAATGAGCTGTGGTATATAACTGGTATACAGCTGCACACAGTATATGCCGTACAATCCCTCCAATGTATGCATGGATGTGTTAAGTATTAGCTCAGAAGCATCAGCGATGCCCCACAGTCATAAATTAGAGATCGCTTGATGCCTTGAATTGCTGGGGATAAAAATAACACAAGCAAACTGTTGTGCATGAGATTGACCTTTAAATCCATCCCAAAAATACATGCAGCCATCCAGAGAGCCATAATCTGACAGCACAGTGATCCCCAGCTCACAGCCAGAGAGGGGGAGAGGACAGAAATGGGTTTTACATTTCCACATGAAAAACCATGAGACACTCTTCCCCATGCGTCTCTCCCTGCCGTGAGAAACAAAGTAATGTGTTTCCTCCTTTGAAAAAAACCAAGTCAATAATTCAGCGCACTGAACTGCGCAATGGTGCTAAAGAGCCTTTGTTTACTCTGGACCAAAGTCCGTCAACAGAATTAGAAAAGGGAGTGCGGAGAAGAAGAGGAGAGATGAAGGAGGGCAAAAGCTCGATTTGAAACAATGACATCCACTGTTTATGTCTTGCCATGCCTCGCTGAGAGATGAAAGGATTTAGTTTGACAAGTGGTGGTGATTTTCAAACTCCTATTTGTTTATTCCCCACACACACACTGCTGCCAGCCACAGAGCTTTACTCAATAAGAGAAATTAACATACATTGTAATCAAGAGGTACTCAGCCTTGGGAGATATTCCCTCGTTTGATTATACTGACCTCTTGATGCAATTATAATCAGCATCCTATTATGTCTGTATGCTGCACATTCAATATATCCTGACATTTACTGTATGTATTTTTTTTAAAAAAAAGTAACTTCTTTAACTTCTAATTGAAGTGTAATGTGTTTGTTATATTCTAATCACTTAGGCTACATGTCTTGTGTTATCTCTACCTTCATTTGGGAAACAATTCGTTACCACATTCATCCACATAATTGTGAAATACGCCTTAAATGTTAGCAGGGCTGGGCAATATGGAGAAAATCCAGTATCACAATATTTTTTACCAAATCCCTCAATAATGATGTTGCGTAAAAGACCAATTAGAGCAGTCTGGTATGTTCAGAAAATTACATTACTTTACTGTAATGCAGCCTTTAAAAGCAGGAAAAGACAGCACTTATGATATTAGGATATCCAAAATCTAGACGATATCCAGTCTCATATCAGGATATATAAATAGTATCAATATATTGGCCAGCCCTAGCTGTTAGCAGTTGGCTGTTAGCTAGATAATTTGTTGTTGCGGTTTAGTTTCTTATTTAAAAATAAAAATGGAATATTTTTACTAGATCCTAACAACACAGCTAGCAGCTCTCTGAGCCAGAACTTAGGCACAGTGGTGCTTTGAGTTAAATGCTAACGTCAGCATACTAACATTCTCAGGGTGAAAATGCTAACATGTTTGGCAGGAAATAACGTTCAGCAAGCTCTCTGTCGTAGTTAACCGAAGTTCTTCCTCTAATTTTAGCATGTTAGCATAGCAGCGTCATATTAAGATTAAGTGAAAGCAGTAAAGTCAAGTAGTGTATTTAAATAGGCTAAAATCATAAGTTCATACCACAGGGATTCACAATCTGTCCTTTCATTTGGACCTCTCATGTCAAGTCTCTTTCTCTATTTTTTCAAATGAGGAATGAAATGTCCAAGATCAGAGGCAAACTTCAAGGAGCCAAATAAAACTGGGAAAAATTCAGTTTGCTCCAAAATAAAACATCTTTTCCGCCACAAGTCTAAATTATTCAGTCAGCTCAGTCTCTCGTCAGCTTAGGAAGTGAATGGAGCAGACGTAACAGTTAGAGGAGCTAAAATCTCCATCACATCCCGAGAGCCATCGGCACACTACTGCAGATGAAAATGCACTAATCATAATACTGTGGGGCCTGCTGATACACACACATCCAGACACACACCAAAATAACAAACATATATGTACACACACGTATCGAAGTGAACACATACACCAGTAGAGACTGTCAAAATCCTCATGAACCAATACACCCGCATCCAAACACATCAGCGTAATTGGCCTGACAAATGGCCAGAGAGATGAGGAGGCAGAGACAATTGTGTGTGTGTGTGTGTGTGTGTGTGTGTGTGTGTGTGTGTGTGTGTGTGTGTGTGTGTGTGTGTGTGTGTGTGTGTGTTTCTGCGCGTGTCGTTGTATGTGTCAAGGAAAGAGACAATTGCCGCCTGAGAGACAAAGGCTGCCAACATTGTCATCATTGAGGGATCAACAGATATTGGATCTCACAGGCCAGCAACGTGCCAAAAGCAGATATTATTCTTACGGGGGTTGCAGATATCAACCAATATTTTGGGCCAATAGTCACAATATTTCAATTCAACCGTATACATGAAATGAACTTTGATAAATAAACTATGGTTTTGATGCCAAAGAACAAAACTTCTGGAGGAAATATATATCAGCATCATGGTACATATAATACTAGCCACCATCCTGACACTTGGGGCTTTGCATGTACAACAATACACACAATTTTGGGGACTTTCTGACTCCAAACTGATCCTGTCAGGCAGTGCTTCATCCAAGACTCTGCTCTTGTTAAGGCAGTGTCACAGCCTTAAAGGAAGCCCTGCCTTAGGGCAGAATTACTGCTGTCAAGGTGTTGTGTGGTTTCATAGAGTTCAGCTTATGACTTGACCCTTTGAACTGCCACAATGCTATACTGAACAAAAACTCATTTTATTTTTGTTCCCATTTTTCACATGATTAAATTAAAGATCTAAGAGTTTTTTCATGCCCTCAAAAGATATTTTATCCTCAAATTCTGGTTGCAAATTTCCGTGTTATTGAGAACTTCTAATTTTCCAAGATAATCCATCCACATGAGAGTTTTAGCATATTAAGACGCTGATTAAACAGCATCATTTCTATACAGGTGTGCCTTGGGGTGGTCAAAATAAAAGCTCACTTTAAATGTGCAGTTTGATTACATAAGACAATGCCACAGATATCACAAAACAGAGATCGCCATTTGCATGCTGACTGCAGGAATGTCCACCAGAGCTGCTGCCCGTGAATTCAATGTTTATTTCACTACCATAAGCCATCTCCAATTGAATTTGGCAGTACATCCAACCAGCCTCACAATCGCAGATCACATGTAACCACACCAGCTCAAGACCTTCAATTCAGTGACTTCAACTGCAAGATGGTCTGACAGAAGGACATCTGCTGCTTGACATCCTCATCAGGGTCTTGACCTGACAGCAGTTTCTCAAAGTAATGGACTTGTGCAGTTGTACAGCCCATTGGATGTACTGCCAAAATCAGGGAAACAGCATGGGAGACACTGTGGATATTCCTGCATTCCCTCAAAACTTGGTACAAGGATTGCAATTTTATGAGATGTTCATGGTATGATAATTGTCTGAGAAAGTATCGTAGCTTCATGGTATCACAGTTAGGGGTGGGGGGAAAAAAGCGATTTTTAGATGCATCGAGATTCTGTCTTGAACGATGCGAGCATCAATGTGGAAAACTCATAATCGATTCTAATTATTTTTTTTATATCTATTTTTCAAATTACCGTAACTCCTTGACTATTCACACTATCAACATAATTCCAACGAATTCAGAAAACTGAGAAGCGGTACGGTAGTGACGTCATTACCTGTGAAGGAGGGGAGGGAAGTGAGCATAGCAAGAGGAGAGTGACAGCTGCCGAGGAGAGTGAAAGTTGGAGCAATTTAACAGTGTTTTAGCGGAGTTTCTCATTCACAGTAATACAGTTTGTATGCACTGGATATGTATTCCCAGTTTTATTACAATAATGTTTTTCAATATCTAGTGTAAATTTTCTTATTGGCTCGTTTTACAATCGAGAATCGTTTTATAATCGAAATTGTTGCCTATGTTTGAAATTTGAAACTGTTATTCAACAGAAGAACTGTATGTGTAAAAGGTCTCCCTCTTGAAAATAACAAAAATAAAGTTGAGATTTTCTGTCCAGTTGCTTTTTTTTTTTTCCAATACTGTAGTTGAGCAAATGTACATGGTATGATACATTTTAATATCATGGAATACCTTGAAACTGATATAACGTTGTAACCCAGCTTGCAACATCTGTGGCATTGTGTTGTGTGGTTAAATTTAAAGTGGCTTTTTATTGTGACCATCTCAAGGTACACCTGTGTAGTAATGCTGCTTAATCAGCATCTTGATATGCCCTATCAGATGGATGGATTATCTTGGATAGCTCACTAACATGGATTTCAACAAATTTGTGACAAAAATTGACAGAAATATATCCATTGGGTGCATGGGGGAAAGTTTGCATTTTGACAGTCCTTTCTATATCATATATACAAATTATTGCAACTGACAACATTGCTCTTTTCTCTTCACTGTCAAAGAACAATTTAAGTTTTGAAAATATAAGGAAACACAAAGCACCTGAGCTGACTAATTACAGTTCTTTAGACCTTCCTATAGTCCATGTGGGTCTGATGTCTGGCTATACTCTTGAGGATGTTTTCCTACTGTATATGGCAGGACACTGCAACAATGAAACCACCACTGCACATAACAACACCTTCATAAAGAAGCATAGTTTTGCCTTAAAGATGCATTAATCTTTACAACCTGTCAACAAAACACTGAAATAATATCACCGTATGACAAATGACCACTTTTCTTTAACTTTGTTTTTGGTCTCCATCAACTCCTGAGGGAAATATCTGGCTCTTTTCTGCTATATTCTCCATCATGTTCACCAGGTATAGCTGCTAACTGTTGCTGCTCTACTGTATAGTGGTTGCATCAGATCTGCTTGCTGAGGCTGGAAAAGAGGTTTAAGACAGCAGTGAGACTGACCAAGACAGTAAAGTTGCCGGCCATAAAAGTAATGACGCTTGCTATGAACAGACCAGGAACACAATGCTACCATGCAAATGAAAGCCAAGTGAATTCTGAAGTTGGTCCATTTGGTTTAGCACTCTGGTGGATGGTAAAGTTGTAGTTAATATTTTCTTTGTGTATATCGACCTTCTACATGAACATAAAACTTTGAGTGTTACCTTAAACTGTACATGCAGTAAGAATTTCAATTATCCATTCACTGTTTACATGGATTTAAAGTAACCAAAGTACTGTAACCTGTCTGCATTGCATTTATTTTACTGTACTACTTTACTGTCTAGAAGTAGTTTATTCTGTCTCAACATAAATCCAGTGGTGGAAAAAGTTCTCAATAATACTGTACATAAATTACACACTATTACAAGTAACAGTCCTGAATTCAAAATGGTACTGAAGTAAAAGTACATAAACATTTACACAATACCCACATACTTAAAGTATAAAAAGTAAATGTACTCATTATGCAGAATCATGGCTCCTTTCAAAGTGTTATATTATTAAAGAATATCATCATTATTCTATGTGTATCACTGACAAATACATGTAGGAGTGTTTTAATGTTGTAGTAATGTAGAGCCAATAGCTGTGTTCCAAATGGCAGAATTTTTCTTTTTACTTTCAGTAGATACTGCAGCTGCCCTTGCAAAGTAAATACTGTTGCATGCAGTATGCACACAATCAGAACACACTACACTGTCATAACACTACATCCTGAACTTTGACCCTCTTGCTCATAAAACCATTACCATGGAGATAAAACGGCATTCGCAAAGCTCACTAAAGACGGAGGTCAATCTGGAAAGCCTTGCAGTTGCTACTTTCCAATACATGTAGTTTTAACTTTTAACTGCATACATTGTAGATTCTAAGATACTGTATTCATGGCAAACAAAAATATATATGTATTTCTCTGTCATTATTATTTTCATAGATATGTCCTTTTGTTGTTGGTAATCTTTCTATTGTCTTCTTCACTTAAACAACTGATATTCCTATTATTGCTATTAAACTGGTAATCATCCATTTGAATGGGCTGTCAACCTTCATTACAGCTTCTGATAGCTGTCAATCAGCCCTCAAGGCGTCATCTGTCTGTAGCTCAGTCGATGTGATGTATCTTCAGCTGCAGTGCACTGTGGGTAAGAATAGCCAGAAAAGCATGCTGGCTTGCATACTGCAATATGTGACCATATGCAGTAGCATAGTAGCATAAAATAGAAAAACTCAAGTGAAGTATGTATACGTCAAAATTGTACTGGGGCTACCTAAGTACAGTACCTGAGTAAATGCACTTAGTTACATTTAGGGCTGTCCTGATCAAGTTTTATTGCCCCCAATCCTAGTCATTTGATACTGAGTATCTGCCAATACCGAGTCCCAATCTGATACTCCTATTTTCCTAGATAATACAGCTACACGTTTCAAGTACATTAGAGTTATTAAAATCAACCCAACATATAGCCTGCGCTTGACAACTGGATAGCTCTGCAATGCATTAAGAAAAAAATTCCCTACATCCAAGCTGTTCCTTGATGTTTTTGTATTTATTAGTCTTATTTTTTTAATTATTTTTTAACAAAATAAAGTATAAAATAACAAAGCCTCTCTTAATCTTGTTTGCCTTGTCGCTGTGTCAAGGAAACGTCTGTCCCTTTAAGGGAGTATTCTGCAGAGTTTGTTGATTTGGTGCAGCCCGTGTCCGAGTAACCTGAATAACTGGCATACAGTTGAGTGTTGATTTTCCTTGTCTGAACATATTTTGCACAGATTAGGCTACTTTGATATATTACTTTTACTGACTTTTTACTTGAGGGGTTTTTGTTGCATTTGATGTGGTGAGCACGATTATCGTCAGTTCTACGCCGCTGTCTGACACCCTCCCAAGCAGGGCAGTGAAACACCATGTGTCATCAATGAAAGCAAAGCCAAGAGACTCACACGCTAAGCTAAAATGAAACAAGTATGCATAACTTCATGAAATAACATAACTACACAGTCTCATACTGCATTTTCTTTTGTGACCTGTGGTGTTTTGCAGCAGGCTGGGCTCAGACCCTGCTCTTACACACATGGCAGCTCAGCAGAGAAGGCTGCACTCAGGGTTGCTTTGCATGAAAGCTTTATTAGTAAAAACAGTGACAGCTGATGCAAAACAAAGGATCAGACTGGGCGCGCCGATAATGATCTTTCAGATAGGATTCGGACACCCCTAGGCACATTCCACCACCTCAACTTGGACTTTTGGGAAAAGTCCATGTCATTCTAAATAACATTAATAGTGTACGCTTGTGTAATTAATTTATAATATTCAAAGAAATTTCAATATTAGCTTAAAACACAAGTGTCCTTTTACTGTGTACAATGGTAATTTGTTGGTAGGCACATGTGTGTGTGCATTGGTCTGAGGTGTTTGATCGTGGGGTAAGGCAAGATAACTACTTTTGTTTAAGATAAATCTATAGAATGAACCTGATACGATGAAAAGAGAAAGGTGAGTGTGTAAGGGAAAACACAAAGAGAGAGTGTGAGACAGAGAGAGAGAAAGTGTGAAGAGCGATCCTGTTCTCATCTCCGCGGGTCGATCGGTTCACGTCCTTGGAGGAGTTTGCATAGGCAGATCGATAAGGTGACAACGAAATGCCACAGATTTCATCTGTCAGCTGGGAGAAAGTCACAGCTGAGGAACTCACTGAGACTTTTACCAGGCGTGAGTCACTGCTCGCTGCTGGATGAAATATGACTCTGCTGTCAAACACAGAAAAAGCTAAAGAAAAAAAAAATGTCAGAACTTCGTTCTGCTCACTTATACATGAACTTCTTAACCTCTATTGTACTTTCTTGGCTTTGTGTGATCTTCTCTGCACAAACCAACTGTATAACCTTCAGAACAATATTCAAGAGATGTAAACTTCATTTTACCTTTTTCCTTTGTCTGTTGTTTGGGTACAGGACTTGTCAGAAAGTGTCAAATCGTGGATCTTCTGCAATGCATTCTTGACATTTGCTTGTCAAAATAAACTTCAGAAAACAGGTTCAATAAACAAACTGTAACTGTAATGTCAAAAAACACCAAATGAATGTCAATGTCTACAAATATATTCACACACAGACATCTACATTATCTACAGAGAAATATAAATAAGACTAAACTGATCACCCTTGCATATCTCACCGTTACCTTATTTCTCACACAAAGTAAAAAACTACAATGTCAACCTGTTTCCAATGGAAATTATCGCTTCATATATTTCCCAGAAATGAGTGTTGGTATCTTGAAGTAAGAACCAAAAGAAAACATGTTACTACACTATAATCAAGAAAAATGTCACTGTCTTTTGTACTCATAGATGTATTCACTTGTTTTAAGAAAATAAAATATTATTAATACAAAAATAACTTGCTTAAAAAAGAGATATCTGCAGTGCTCAGAATACAAACAGAAAAGGAAGGAATTCATCAACCTGGTCTCACTTTTAACTTGTCAAATAACGCTTGGTTAGTGGCCATCGACATCAGACATCAACAAACAGAGGCATCCTTTAGCGGCGGAGGGAAACACAACGGGCAGCAGCATTATTCGATTGTCTGTGCACATACTATAGTAAAAAGAGTGAGAAAATCTGCATAGGGCAGGCAGATGGGGAGGTGGAGGTGTCAAACAAACTCTGGACTTTCACCTAGGAGCCCGCTATTCGTGTCTCGAATTAAACAAAAAGCATACAACTTAGTGTGCTAGTACATGCAGCATACTATGCTAGTGAGATGTGTCACATCAACAACAAACGTACATATTTAAAACCAAACCATGATGTTTTTATCTCAGCCTAACAAAGTAATTTTGTTGCTTAAACCTAAGGAAGTAAATTTAGAAACAAAGTTGTGTTTTTTTAATTCAAAGTTTAGTTTGAAAAAGATATAATCCAATTAATGAGCAGAAGCTGTACATTCCCTGTGTAAACAGAAGTTTATTTTGAAAAGAGACGGCACATGTAATTGAGCATGGTGTAAGTTCAGGCAGGACCACAATGTCAAGCTCAGCTCACATCCCAGCTACATCAGCTGATCTCAAACAGCCAGTCAACTGATGGAAGAGCTGATTGATGGAAGTGAGTCAGCTGATAGATCACATGATTCCTTTCTATGCAACCATTTGGCGAATATCATTCAGGGCGCCCTGTTTAAACTGCTCTGGTCTGCCTACTGTTGCTGCTTCCTCTGCAAGCTGCTTTGCAACCCACCTCCACCCCAGCTCCTCCTTTTCATGCTGTGTCTGACTTATCAATCTCATTTCTGCTTGTCATTGATGCTGCTTTGTTCTGTTCCTGGGGGGTCTTTGCTGCTGCTCTCTGCCTTAGGCTTTACATGTAGGCGCATGGAAGGGCAGGGAAGTTTGCTCTCTGCTTCAGGCTTTCCACGCAGACTGGCGGAAGGGCGAAGAGCTGTGCTTTCTCCACCTTACGCCTGCCACATAGGCGTGTGAAAGAGGCTTTCTGTGTAGGCCTAGGAAAGGAAGAGAGGCCCCAGAGCAGAGCCATACAGCCAAATATAATACCGCAAGTGGAAGTTAAGTTTTCTTTGACTAAAGTGTTCCTGATTGAAATGAGCATAAATTGACATGCCTTCCCTGAATGTCCAAAACTGAAGCAGGAGGGGTACCTAGTGTGTTACATTTTGACTTATAGGTCCACTGAGCAAGCATCGGTATTTGACGAGTTTGGAGTGAGACTGTGCTGAAACTGACACATTACAATATTCTCCTTTTATGTCTTATCTATGTTGCCTATTACAATGACTTACACTCCGCTAAAGTTTAATCTGAACAGAAAAAGGTCTCCCCAGAACATTTCAACAATAGCAGTGTGAGGTAATCTGATGGCGGAGGTAAGTCATAACTTTTTAATTAGGTAATAAAAAGACGATTCTGAGGCGATCAAAGCAAAACAGGCCATTTCATCTTCTCCAACACTCTAAAATCTCAAATTTTGTAACTCTAAATTTCTTATGACCTCTATTTTTAGACTCTCTCTGTTGTTGTTGCTGTTGCCAACTGCCAGCATTACCTCGTGGATCACATACCCCGACATGGCCAATAATTTCACGAGATACTGCTCTGTGGTGTTGTGTTTTTCTGATTTGTTGCTACCTTTCCAAAGCCAGGAGAAAGAGAAGAGTAGCTTTATGTTTCTCTAAGGATAAGTGGTAGTGTTGTGATTTACTCTAAATCTGCACTAAGGATTGAAAGCAAAAGCCTCATCCTTTCTATTTCAGGGGAACAGTGGAGTAGTTTGGTAGCAGTGGGACTCCAATCCGAAGCCACTACAAAATGCAACATCAAAAAAAGAAGGTTTGTGGATATAATGAAATTATTATTGACTTTTGATATCCAGCAGAGAAACTTTAACAGAAATTGGGGATGAAAGCAAATCAGTGTTTCTTCATGAAAGTAATATGAACACCACCAGAGAAAGTAAACAGTAAAAATACACTGAATTAAGTGGGGTTTGTTTAGACTGTGCTGCCAAAGTCTTTGAACCGCGAGGATAAAAGCTACCAAAGGACTGAAGTCTGTAATGCAACAAAGAGACCACAAAAGTATATAAACTAACCTTACAGACCACAAAACAAACTTTAAAACTGAATGCAACCATGACAGCAGGTGCCAAATGTTCCTCTGGACTGGTGTCACCGGCTTTCCACGGGATCAAAGAGGAAAATAAAAGATGAAAAGATGCTGGTTCTCTAAAGAAACAAGGCCGAAGAACCTCAAAGGATCTAATGACTCCTAACTAACTCTGACTGGCAGCAATCCTCTCTTATTTCACTCTCACAGGCCTGCACACACACACCTCAGCCATCTCTCAGCTCCAGTCTCTCCGTCTGCTTGATGAGACTTTGATGATAATGATGATGTCTAATGACGACCATTTCACCACCTTAACACTAGCCAGTAGTCATTTTCCACCCTGTGGCAGTAGAGCTTTGTCTTATGAGTGTAGCGGGTGTGGGCACATAAAGGGGAAACTGCAGAGTGATGAAGAATGTACTGAGTGCTGAGGGAAGTACTGTAGTGTGGACAGAAGAATGGCTGCCACCTTATAAAGAAGATTGAAACCACTCTGGTGTCCTTTAGATGGAAGACAACAGCCAGTGGGTGGGTAGCTTAGCTTAGCACGAGGGCTAGAAACAGAAGGAAACAGCTTGTTCTGTCCAACTGTAACAAAATCCGCCTACCAGCGTCTCTAAAGGTCACTAATTAACACGTTATATCTCGTTTGTTTTATCTGTACTGTACAAGTGTAGAAATGACAGGCTCTTGGCTCTGCGCAGTTCCCAGGCAACCAGAAGAGACTCCAGAAAGGAACCGGTCCTGGCCAAGAAATAGTCAAACACACAACCCTATGTAATTGCAAAATGACATTTTAACAATTTTTGTACGGATTGAACAAACAAGATATGACGTGTTAATCAGTGAGATTTAGAGGTGCTGGCTAGTGGATTTTGTCACTCTCTGTGGCTGTTTCCCCCTATTTCCAATCTTTGTGCTAAGCTAAGCTAACCGTCTGCTGGCAGCTGCATTCAGCAGACACCTATGGGACAGGTATTGATCCTCTCATCCCAGAAAGTGATTAAGTTTATTTCCCAAAATGCCAAACTCTTCTTTTAAGATCAATTTGTTTTTCCAAGAGAGACCTGGAATTTAAAAAAATAATAATTAAAATGCCAAACTGCATTTCAGTCACTGCACCATACACTGACTTGCAGTGTGTTGTAAAATAAAAATAATAATGTCATTTTGAAAATTTGAGTCCAAAGAGGCGGCTGACTTCAAAAGTGAAGCCTTGCAGATATGAATGCCTGTGTTTTTGTTAGCAGCGCATTGATTTCTGCACTCTTGGGGATAAGATCGTTAACCGCGTGGAAGAAGGGCAACGGGGGAGAGGCGGCATTTAATTGCTGCAACAACTATTGATGTGTCATTTCACTGGCAGGACCCTGTTAGAGAAGGGGCTGTTGCACAGGGTAGTCAGTTTAGTGGAAAACTGGTTTAGCGAGCAATTAGCTTCATCATTACTGCTGCATACTAAATTATTGTTCTGTTGATGGGAAGCCAGCCTTGTTTTCGCTCTCTCTTTCTCTCTTTCCATTCCCTCTCCCTTTCTCTGGCTTTAACCCTTTACTCACCCACTAGAGTGGAAACTTAAATTTCTCTCAGGATTGTTGTCCTTGAGAAAAGAAAGCCTAAACTCATTAGTAACTCTTCTACTTTATTTTACCTCTTAATCAGTTCATTAAAAAATGAGTTTGTTTTCTTGCGATCTGTTTGTGTGAGAAAATATCAGCTCAAGGTCCACTTACTGCTAGCCCCATCACATGGTCTTCATCAGCAAATAGAAATTAACTTAGTTAATTGTTAATACAATACTGATGTTCCACACACACTTTGGTGATCAGTGACACCTGACCCAGCTCCCTTTGCCGATGAAGACTGTGACATGTAGTTGGAACCCCAGGAAAGAAGAGATATTGACCTTGAGCTGCAATTTACTTGTAACCAACCTAGTTGCCGTGAAAAATGTGGGCATTGTAAGTTTCTGCAAACCCCGCATATGTTACATGTGAAAGTTATTATGGAGCAGATACATTTCAACAACTCTGGGGTTAACATGTGGTAAGATTTACAAAAACCAATTGGTTATATTTAGGAAAAGATCTATCCCCACCAATGGGTAACTACATAACAACCACATCTGGAGACTAAAAAGCCACTGGAAACACAGCAATGACTTGCTAAAATACCATCTGTGTTGTTGTTTGTTGGTCTCTATAGCCCCATTTCCACCAAACACATTTGGTATGGTACCTTTGGAACCAAAAGTACCCTTCAGACATGGTACCTAGACCCTAGAGTTTCCACTGCAAACAGTCTCCTTAAATGTGGGTGGGTTTGTTGTCACTCACTGCTCCGTCCAGCACTCACCATGTGAATTGCAGCCGGCTGGAGCCCACAGGAACAACGCTCCACAGCGCTTTTTTTTCTCTCTCCAAAATATGCCATTCACATGATCCAGTCAAAATTAATATATATAAAAGCTTGAAGATCCTCTCATTACTAAAAGTGTATGTCATATAAAATTAAGTTAATGGTCAAAGATGTCACATCAATATTTAAGGTGAGTTGACTGAATCAGGTTGTCAACCAATCAACGGAGTGCAGTTTTCACAGCTCCACCTTTTAGTTATAGAGCTGTGGTACTCTGGTACCCCAACAGAAGGGTGATCAAAAATGGGGACGGGACGGTACGGCGGAAACGGGGCTTGACAGTGTTCTGCAGCTTGGCAGACATCCGCCTAGGTGTCACCCCATCCACCATCACCTGACAAAATCAGCCTATATTTTATGTCACTTTAAATTTGTTGATATGATATGTATAAAACATGCAAATTTAACATATTTGTGGTTTGCAGACATGCACAATGCCATTTCACAGTGACATTTCCCTCTGGCAACAGGGTTGTTGTCACAGCATTTGCAGATAAATGCTGTCATGCATCTCCTGAAATCAAGAGTGTAGTCTACAAAAAAAATGTATGTAGGGATAAAATATTAATGCCAACAATGTTATTATTATTTGTCAAAGCCATGTTTATCAAGTGTGCCCACAGCATTTCTGTACATCCTGGAGCTCTGACGTAATATCTCGTCACTATAATGGTTTTGAATACTTGGCTGAACAATTTGACGAGACACGAGTGCAAAAGACCTCCTGAGCTGCAGTGAGGTACATTAGGAGGTAATTATCATTACCCTATTACACTCATTACCATTTAATCATTGTCTAATTGGAAATTACATTTCTAATTTTGAGTAGGGAAGACTGTGGTAACAGAATTTGCTGGTTTCATGGATTCTCATTCTTTGTCTTCCCTTTTGCGCAAACTACCTAATCATTCTCTTTCAAGCTTCCATGTTTCAACCAAAGTCTACAGGCAGAGCAGGATGTACGTCAGTAAGATATCAAAGCATATACTACTTTTAAGCAAGTTGTAATTCAGATCACTTTTACATGTACTCTTGATGTGTATTAAAAATGAATACTCTCTGTCTGTTCTTTCACAAGGCCCATGTGTTGTGTTTACTCTCTATATGCCCATAACTCTGTTGTTTACCCCTTCACCAGAGCCTCTAACTTTTAGTTGTGTAGCTCCACTTTTCCAGCCCTGTTTCATCTTTTTTCAAGTCTAAAGGCTTAAAATTATACATCGATTGGACATTATTTGACCAAACAGATATCAGCCTTCATTAAAAATTAATCGGGGGTCTGTTCGAATGTCATCCGGCAAGGACAGATTGGACAAGATGGAATTACTAATTCCACTGCAATATGATAACTAGATTCCACATGAGTATGCATACATTATTTGTGCATCATAAAAAATTAAAGTTTTGAAGGGGTAGTTCAGCCCAAAATCAGAAACAAACATTTTCCTCTTCCCTGTAGTTCTATTTATCAGTCTAGATGTTTTGGTGTGAGTTGCCAAGTGTTGAAGATATCAGCCATGAAACGTGTTTTAGGGAGTTCATAGCTCAGTATGGTAATGGCTTTGGGGTAGAGACTGTTAATTAACCTTGTGGTGCGTGTTTTGATGGACATGTGGCATTTTATGGAGGGCATCAGTTCAAACAGGTGATGAGCAGGATAGAATGAGTCTTTTTCTCTTAGGATGTTGTGTGTTTTGTGCAGGCACCGAGAGGTGAGAATGTTGTCCAGAGCAAGTAGCTTTTGTTGTATGATGTTCTTTGCAGTTTTTTTGATTCTCTGCAGAGGCTTTTTATCTGCCGCAGAGCAGCTACCATACCACACAAGGATGCCGTATGTGAGGGCACTCTCAATGGAGCAGCGGTGGAATGACACCAGAAGCTGTTGTGACAGGTTCAGGAAGTATAGCCGCTTTTTGTGCCTTCTTGACTAACGCCGTGTTTGTCTGTGCTGAGTGTCAGAGTGGAGGAACAGTAGGGGCCCATCCTGACTGACTGTGGCCTGTTTGTTAAGAGGTACTTACATCCGCAGGCAGATGTTGTGGTCTACGCTCAGGATAATCTCCAACACTCAGCAGCTCACACATAAAACCATCTATAGCACTACAAGTAAGAGGAAAAATATGTAGTTTTAGTTTTTAGGTGAACCGTCACTTTAAGGGAAAAAACACCAGCAATTTGTGGATTAAAACCAATATTGGTATCGGCTCTTCCTCACATCTGCAATGTGCTGCATCATCATTCCCCCCCCATCACAAAGTTTCATATTTCTAAATAAAAAATGCACACTGAGGCAGACTGCCATCTCATTTCCACAGCCTCAATATTATGCGTTTACTGGGAGTGAATTTAACGAAGCAGGGAGACAGAGATAGGAGGCCTAATTACTTTAATTATAATGCGCCGCTGTGATCTGCTAAACTGTAAGGTGCACCTTAATCCGTCAGCTAATTATAGGATGTTCCATGGTAGTGTAAGTTGTGGTGCAGTTGAGATGGGGTTGAGCCGATGAGTAAAACGCAAAGTTTGGCATTAATTAAATGCACAATCTGTGATCAGTGGATCAGCGCCTTTGGTATTAAACCAAATAAACTGCATTAGCATCAGATTTTAAATAAGTCAAACTTGTGAAAACAAAATCGTGAATTGCTTGTTAGAGTCTGCTCTGTCAACCGAGGAGGGCAGAGAACCAAATGAAGCGAGGCTTGCTGCAGACTGTACATGTTTTCTGGTCTGGTTTTGGGAAAACTTTTAATGCAAATGCCTTATAGTTTTTGAACACTGCTGAATAAATCAAGAGGCTACTCACCATCAGTTTTGAGACAATAACATTTGAATGCTTCTGTTATATACCAACTTAATATATATACTGTTCCACAAAAAATGTAAAGCATAAAAACTTGAAAGTTCAAGTTAAATATATATATATATTTTTTAAATTGGCTCACGTCACAACATAAGAGCCTTATGAACAGGAAAAGCACCGCCTCAAACTGTTCCAAATTAAGCCCTTGCAAAAGTTCAGTCAGGGAGACAATTCTTTTCATGCTCAAGCTGTAAGTTTCACTATCTCTAGGTGTCATTGTCTGGGTAGGTCAATTGAGTCTTCAGCTGATTTACAATCAACCAATGGCACAGCGACACACCTTCTCTGTCAGCCTATCATCTCACTGCTCCTCATTTTATATAAGGTTGTTTCTCTGCTGTAGTTCTTGTTTGCTGCCCATTACCACCTAGTCTTTACGGATTCATCAGCCTCATCAGCCATCAGCCTCAGAGTCAGCAGCCAGCACCACCACCAGTGTCTGGACTCCATGGGGGGATTTATCCTGCTGCTGCTCAGATGTCCCTTGATCACAAAATATCTCCCTCTGGTGTCAAAGGGCCAAAGACTTCTATTAAATATTAATCAGCACAAAATATCTCTTAATCTGCACACTTATATTCTGTATTAAATGTTATCTTACATTCTTCTGTCTCTCCTGATTGAAGTAAAAGATGTAGTCATGATGATGAATTTTTTTCCCAACATGGGTGCTAATGTTAGGACGTTTTCCCCCGAAAAAAACAAGAAGAGATATTTAGTGTGATGTCCAAGGTGCAAAAGAGGACATAAATGCTTTACATTGTCAAAAACAATTTGTAAAAGTGCTTCTTACTTCCAAAAAAAGTGTCCAGAGTGATCGTCCCAATACAACCAGACATTGTGACATCAACATCTGGCAAGTGAGGGATCTTTTGTCAGCATAAGACAGACTCGCTGAATAATAATCCTTTTGTACAAAGACAGCTTGCAGAGTTATTACTGAAACATTTAGCAGCCAAACTATTTTTGTCACACAGTTTACCCACCGCAGCGGAGATGAAAAGACCTGTCACAGATAAGGCGGAACATCAAATTGTAGGAACAGAGACAGTCCCATTAAACTCATTTAAATTTTTCTCTTAAATATTGCATTAGTTCTGATGGAAAAATAATATTTATGTTTATTTACTCAGTGCCTGGTCTTTTTTTTTTACGTCCTGCGCAGATGGCGGGGACATGGGACAAGTCTTCTTGTCGACGGCTGACATTAAATGTTACCATCAAGATTGAACAGAACTCATCAGTTTTCAAGTTCTACTTGAAATGGCTCAATTTGCAGCGATGAATGACTGAATGAGCATATTTGGATTTTTGCAGTGCTCAGAAATAGGTGTGTCATTACCACAAACGCATTCACAGGCAGTAGAGTGCAGTTCTTCTGTCATTTAAGGTATTCTGCATTTAAGCAGAGATGTGTACCTCTCTGTGCGTATGCATTTAGAGAAGGATCTGGCAAATAGCAGTAAATCCTGGAGAAGACTTCAGCCGCACGTGATAAACCCTTCTTACGTTCTTAGGCTGAAAATCCAACACTTCCAAAAGGAAATCTGCACAGGTCTATTAAAGAAATCTTGTGCAGGGAATTTGGGCCTCAGTGCCTAATTCTATGGAGGAAATAGCACTAAATACAGGTGGCATAACATATGTTTGGCATAAATCTGAATGCAGTCTTGCCAATGGAGTATTTTTAGCGTACCAGCTGTTGGCAAAAAAGCCACAATTCTACATTTTGGCTGGATATTTAACCAGTTACTCTGGCCAGTGCTGCCAGTACTCATGTAACCTAAACGCATATGGCTTCTAAGGTCTGCGTGTGTGTGTGTGTGTGTGTGTGTGTGTGTGTGTGTGTGTGTGTTGTTACTGTATTACGTAATCTAAACGGAGATGGCTCTAATAGACAAATAAGCACCATCTGGAGCAATTAGTTTACTGTAAGTTCTGAGTGTGTTGTATTGTTCTGCATCTTTAACACACAGACACACACATACACAGATAATACTTAGGGATGCACTGATTTATCAGCTAAACATCGGTATCGGCCAATATTCGCCTCGTTGACTGCCAGCGGCCAATTTGGCAAATAATATTCACTCATTAATTCATTCAAACTTTTATTTAAGACTCAGGGAATCAATTGAGGGTGACCCTCATTTTCAATGATGCCAAGTATGAACAAAGACATTGAAACAATCAATAAGCAAACAAAGAACCATCATGCATATCAATTAAAAAAAATGAAATCATACAAAACAACAACAGCAATAAATGGTCGCTAAAAGTAGAAATAAAGCGTGATAAACATGCTAAGGTGTAGATGTAAATTTGAAAGCATTTACACTCAATTTAAACAAGATCAGAAATGTGAAGGGTGGCAGAGTGTCTAAGTTTAAGGTCTTTTGCAGATTATTTCAGGTATAAGGTGCATTGTAAGAGAATGACATTCTTCCTAGTTCAGTTCTGATTAAGAGAGTGCGAAGGAACAACCTATTCTGTGAACGAGTACAAGGATTTTGTGAGGTTTCATGAGGAGAGTTAAATATAGCATTCATCAATGGCAGCAGCCGATGTTTTTCTGTTATGTTGCATCAATTTTTGGCTGCTAAAAAGCAGGGCTCAAGACTAACAGCTTCTGTTGTCTTTTGGGGAAACAAGGACGCAGCAAACCCACAATCATCCTGGGTTTAAACGTTTTTGTTTACCTGCCACTGTGGCTGCTGGGTTCCAAAACCTACCAGCAACTTCTATTGTCACGTCAGAGGACACAACCTCTTGTTTCCCTGGTAATGCTACATTGTGAACAACAAATCTGTGTTGAAATGTCATCTATACTCTGAGTACATCCTGGCTGTAGATGACAGAGTGGGGATGCTAGAGGGCGCTAGGTGCTTTTCTTTTTTGCAGTGTAGTTTTTCTAAGCCACAAAGAAGACAACGTTGCTAAGAAGGATCATTTTTGGGAAACTCAACCCTGCAGCCCAAAACTTTTCCTAACTGTATTGGCCCGTAGCTACATCGCCTAAGCGACGGCGGTTTAACCAAGGTACTGTTAGACTACAACTTGACAAAACAATTGAACAGTATAGGAAACAAGTCTTCTACAGTGGAGTCACTAAATGTTTTACAACTACAGTACTTGGATACAAATATGGAAAATGAGCTAAAGAGAACATTTGAAGAGCTACATGATGGTGTCGAGTTTGTCACCCACTGCAGACATTGTCTGTCCACAACAAAAGCTTCCTCGGGATAACAATGAATATCACGTCACTGGACATAACGTTAGTGGGACTAAAAATCTACAGAAGCGCTACCACTTAATGTAACATTACAGCACTGCAGTGAGGCCAGCAGGTCGACAGTGGCTTCACAGATGGTGAGAGACGTGTTTCATTCTCTCTGGTAAGAATTGCTCATGTACCTCTATGTGACTTGACTATCTTTTATTGTTTAGGGCTAAAATGTTTTAGTGAAAAGGAACTTTTGGAACTTTGGTAACGGTAACTGTGTTACTGAATTTAAAAACTAACACGTTAGAGTATTAGGTATTGCCAAAACTAACGGCGTGACTGTAAAGCGTTACTAATAACCCGTTACTGCCCAACACTGGTAATAAAGAATACTGGGAACTTGAATAACTACAGTTGCTTCAAAGAGAATTTGTTGATGATTTCACAGCGATACAAAATAGATATTAGCGATGGAATTATGATACACATTTATATATAAATGTGTGTGTGAAAGATCGTTTAATAATCTATATGATTAAATTTGTGCTCATTGAAAGACTAAAAAAGCTGAATGACTTTTTTATATTGAAGATTTCTTTTTTTCCCTGGCATAAAAGGAGGGAATTACGAACAATAAACACACACAAAAAAAACACTGGCTAAACTGTTCTTTTAAATATATATTTGTATCAGCCTTGCAAATACAGCATTGGTGTGCATGAACACACTGACAGACAGATACACGAGCTGAGTGTTGAGGCAGATGCCTGGGGTTCTTTCATGTCTCTGATGGTGTGATATTTTGTATTAAGGCAGGTTTATCTGTGACACATGCAGTGATTCCTGCATATGTCTCAGTATTAAAATGATGTCAAATCATGTATTTGAGTAGCGCGCGCACACACACACACACACACACACACATCCCGACACAGTAGCAGTGCTCTCTGTGGCTGGCACTAAGTGATATTACACTTTCATCAAGATAAACAACTCAGCTTTTAAATTCAATGTTCAGAAAAAAATGGGAATTTGCATATTAACTACAGCAGCTATGGCATGTATGATATGTTTGGTGGAAAAATTGAAAGAGAAAGCCACCATGTGAGATGCTGTGCAGAAATCAAAGTCAAAGCCACAGACACATTTCAACCCTAAAGGTTTACTGCAGGCCATACTGATAGTGTGCCTAGATTTTGTGTTTGTTGAGATATGTATTATTTTGTTTAAAGATACTCTTAAAAAAATACATCTGCTACACTGTACGTTCACTTAATACACAAAGAATAAGATCCATTTGTTACCCTAATTACCATTATTTTGGGATACTTTGGAGCAGTGATGTGTATGAAACCTGACAGATGAAAAAGTTCAAACAGCTAAAAGCACACAGTCACAGTCATCCCCAGCAGGACAGGTGAGGCGCGATGTCAAAGAGTCTTAGAGCCGTGTGAAGAACAAAGCCTCCATCTGGGTCTTTTTCACTTTTCTGGCTTTCTGATCTCAACGATACAATTGGGATGCAGCCCGGGTGCTGTCAGTGGCCCTATGTGTGTGTGTGTTGTGGGGACCCTGAGTTGATTACAGCCCATCTTCTGTCTACTTTCATCTGTCCATGGGTCTTGGCAGTGTCAGGCTCCTACAACAGCTCTTTGCTCAGGTTTTATTAAGGTGGACTGAGGGGTTCATCCCACTCCATCTCTCTTTCTCTCTGAGGATTAACTTCACTATTGACGGCAGCTGGAAAACTATCAGCTTTACTTCTTTTCTTATATCTTCATTCAGTCTCTGCTGTCTGAGGCAGCACTTGAAGAAAAGATGCAGGTGAACCAAACCCACTGTTTCTGGGAATTCTTTTTTTTTTTTTTTCTGTTTAATTTATTAAAAAAAGGAACAATTTTCGATGGCCTTTCCCTCACCATAACTATGGGTGGGCGATTATGTTCAAGATAAAGATATATTTTCAAGCAAGATAAATTTAGACAACACAGTTTATATCGATATAGGGTCAAGTTGCGTTACGTGAAACATGCCAGCCTGAATCTCTTCTCTCTTATACTCTCCGCACAGCTCCGCCCTACTTACTCACTCACTCACTCACAGGTTCTCCAGCAACACTTTATAGAGCCGTAGCCTGACGTGCATCTCCCGAGAAATGTAACTACACGTCGCAGTGACACAGACCACCTGTCTATTTTTGTAAGCTGACATCTATTTCCCTCAGTGGAAACGAAGCTTTTATTTACTTTATTTTGCTAGGCTAATTTATACAATGTAAAATGCCATAGGTTTGTGCTAATAACGTTAGCATGTCATATTTGTTTGGAAAATGTGTTCAGTATAAGACAATTGTTTTGGCGGTGAACCCTGTGAGTTGTAATGGAGCTGATTTTTGTAACGTTACCTTTGTTTAATGTTGCTGTTGTTCCTGGTTTTATATGAGTAGAGGAAAAGTCTGCTAGCTGTCAGGCTAATTTATACAAAGCATTGTAAAATGCCATAGGCTTGCGCTAAAAACATTAGCGTGTTATATTTGTGGGGAAAATGTGAACAGGAAAAGACAAGTGCTTCGTCTATGAATGCTGCAAGTTATAATAAAGCAGATTTGTGTACTTGTTTTTGAAATTGTCACTATTAAGCCATGTTTAATGTGTGTTTTGAATCAACTAAACTTTAGGGCACTCCACAGAAACCCTGCCGACAACCAGTGTTTTAGAGGTGTAACCGTTGTGTAGCTGTGTATTTTAAAACAGGGGAAAATACCTGCCTTTGCATTTTATTTTGATCATAGTCTGTTTTTATAAAACTGCTTGTGACATCTCAAATGTGGCTTTGACTTGCAATTGAACATGTAGCCCATTCCATAGAAAACAGCCAGATATATATCGTGTATCGCCAGTCAGCCTGTAAATACAGAGATATAAATTTTTGTTCCAATCGCCCAGCCCTAAACATAACCAGGCATTTTAGTTGCCTAACTCTAACTATACCTTAGCTAATATTTATTTGCCATAACCACAATCTTTTCTTGACCTAAACCATACTGAAGTTGCCATCATATCGTAGAGAGTGAGAATCATAAAAACACTTGAACTGGACGTAATCTGTGGTGTTGTGGTCATATGAACCATACCATGCTACACAAAGCTTTGGCTCTGTCATCTGAACATCTGAGATGCTACTTAAAGAAAAATGCACATTTACCATCACTTTCCATAAATGCAGCATTGACATGAACATGCTTTAATAAAGTTAAAGCTGCGAGATGATGTGAGATGCACAAAAGCAAGAATAGAATCTCATTATTATTTTGCTGTCTTTGTGTGAGACAATATCTGGCTTGATGCTGAGAAAACATGACAGGAGTTGCAACATTATCCAACTTTCTGTTACAGCTGATTACTGAACAGGAAAAAAAAAAATCTTTTGCCTCTGAAAGTTCTTGACATCAGCACCAACTGTCATTTTGCTGCTCTGCATCTGCTCTTCAGCAGAAACAGCATCAAACAGATGAATCACTGAGCCGATGGCCTGCAGCCAGAAACACGTCGACTTGGGCAACTTGATTATTTCCGGTTTTATTTCCCGTCCAGCTATCTGTTATCTGATCTGCTGGCTTACTTCTATCGCCATTCCTCTGACCGGTCAGACTGGACCAGGTTAAGAAATCATCAGTTTGCACTGGTTAAGGGAGCTGTGTGCAACAGGCTGAGTATATACAGTATAAGTTAGAGTCTGTGGAAGGATTGTGTGCACACGGCTCTCAACATGAAAGTGGCTGAGCCAGCTAACAGTGCTAGCAACGTAAACAGTGCTAACAACAGCATTGGTGCTGACTAGGAATGTCAGTGGTAAACTGCCGAGAATACATCTGACCCGTAAAGCATGTTGGTCTATTGGTTCACTTTGCTTTTCCTCAGTTTACTGCACTGTCAGCAAAGCTAACAGAAAATAAAAGGCAGGACATTTACATCACAAAAAAATATAATTTTGCCACCACTAAATGGACAGCTTTTTGAAATAACCTGAACTTGAAATAAGGCGCTAAAGCTAACTGAGTCAGTAGAGTGCTGGACTAAGACTAAATGCCTCTTGTATCTCAAGTAATTTTACGTTTTAAAGTTTAATGTATGTATTAAGAGCAAAAATAACTGAAACCGACACCCCCAGTGCTGACAGGGGTAACAGTGTTAACCTGGGGGAAGGAAAGAGTGGGTGTTATGCTTCTACGACAATGCTGACTCAACACTGTGGGTTGGGGTGGCATGAATCAGCAGTAACCACGGTATGAAAGCAGTGCAAAGCTGGTGGTGATCAACTATCCAGTCAGATACACACACAAGGACACACGCACTAACAAACGGACCATCTACTGTAACAAAAAGCAGAGAAGCTAGGATTATTACACACACAGAGGGAACATGACTTCATTCTCTGCTCAGGACCCATTGCTCCACGATATCTCTTCATGACAAAGTTGTTGGTTGCTGTATTAATGCCCTGAATGTCGCATAGTGCTCCTTCAAGAAATTGTCAAGTACAATGGATCAAACTGGCTCATGAAAGCAACAAAGCTGCAAACAGTATGCCGTGGGACCAATACAAGAGCTGACAACCATGAACCTGCAGTATATGGCTGCACAGCAGGTAGCTGACAACATTTATCAGGTCTGATTAATGTATTGGAAAGAGGAATGAATGGGGACACTAACATCCTCATGAATTTTCCCTTCTGTTTTTTTTCGCTGCTGGTTTCATTTATTTTTATATGAGTTAGTTCTGAGAGATTTCATAACGGACTCTTTCTGTTCAGAGGGAAGCAGAATGGGATGGGTGTGAACAGGGGGATTAAATAAGTGGAGAGAGTTTATCATTTATCCCTCCATCCATCCAGCCCTCTCTCCCCGCTGTCACCAACCGGCTCCAGAGGAAAACATGCTGATCTGATTTGTGAATGTGTGTGTGTGAGTTACAGAGAGCAGTGTGTGTAGTTGAATTATAGACAACACACCCCTGTGCTAGACAGACAGAATGAAGCGAAAGCTTAAATCCCTCACAAAGGCAGCGTGACCGACTGCTGAAATGTGGCTTTTTGGACCTGCACCCAGTTTTTTAAAAGACTGCAAAGGACATCACTGCTGTAAAGGAATAATTCCTTTTCTTTTTGGCTACAGAATGTAGTGGATTCCTCTGTGGTGGTGGTGACATAGATGCATGGGCATTAGCTAGAGCAGTTAGTCTTGTGGCCGGTAATCTCCCAGCAGACCCAGAGACTGTCAGGCAAAAATCAACGGTAGCACATGGCACAAGACAAACAACACATTTTGAAACAACTTACAAAAAGATCAGTGCATCCCTGGGACTAATGCTATTTTCAAAACAGTAGGGTCCCATAGTTCATTTCAAAGTATTTCTCATGTTATTGAAACCACTGAAATGTGTCAGTATTTTTGGTCCAGTCATACACCTGCTCGCCAACCCGTCATCATCGCTAGCTCTCTGAAGCTCAGTGTGTAGACGTTTCTTGGCAGTGATGGCAGGGCAGCATGGAAGTCCCAGCGATGGACAATCACCTAATATTTCTAAGGTGCTTAAAATGTACCCCAATTCACAAATATGTTGGATCGTAACGTCGTCTGCTGTGACAGCAGATGCTGTCATCATGCTACATTGTGATAATGTGATTGTGTCACTGATCAGTTCTCATGTCGATGACGACACAATGATATTTAACCACCAGTGGGTGTGCCATGTTGTAAAATTATTTTCACCGGCAGCCACCATTTTCATATGTATTCAATGTCTTTTGTTCCCTCTGCAATTCGTCTTTTATTGTTTTTTACTGTTTATATAAATATATATATATATATATATATTACTCATTGATTTATGTCTATGTTATATGTGTGCAAGGCAAACTGTAAGGCTGTTTGAACTGTTACAAATTGTCCCTGGCAGGATTAATAATGTTGTCTGAACCAGAATCTGAATTTGAATCTTGCGAAAGAAAAAATTAAGGTTTGTTCACAGTCTGAATAAGTTAAAGGAAAACATAAAACCTCTTCTTAGAAAGAAAGAGAATTTACATATTTCTCAAACTGTTAAACTATTTAACATATTTACATGTTTATGGATTAGCCTTTTCTCCCACATATTATGATCAGATATCATGTTTGATTCAGTCTACTTGATACTGGGTAGATGCTTTTGGTGCTCTATAGTCAACCCAAGATGTGACATTTGTCTGATGTTTTGTATACAGACTGTATCTCAAATACATATACACTCTATGGTTACATACATCTTTTAAATGTGGAATTTTATTAATGTTCAGATAGCCTACATATTCAGTGTACACAAATATAACCATGATTAGAACCATTTAACATCAAAAACGAGTTTGACACTCTTATTCCCGCCAGCTCACTACATTAAAAACCTATCAACATCACTGCCCCTATTTTTAGTCGGCTTTCCAGCCCTCCATATATGCAATAATTTTGTTGGAAAAAATGTATATGACATGTTTTGTAGCTGTAATTGCATTCATTAAATGTGAGTTTGCAAATTAACTGCCTTAATCTTTCCTGAGACTTTAAATCTAAAGGACAGCCGTGTGAATTTTTTTTTCTGTCACTTCTTTTCATGTTAATTCTCAGGTGTTTTATCCACTCCCCTCTGTGTGGTTTAATCATTGAGGGAGAAAAGAGGAGAGGAGGAAAGAGCCTGTGTGCGGATGGGGAGAGAGCGAAGAGGCAGGATTAATCTGTCGCTGACATGCTGCTTCAACAGTGTGTTTGTGTGCGTGTGTGTGTGTGTGTGTGTGTGTGTGTGCATGCGTGTTTCTATCACTACCTTGATCTCAGAAAATGTCAACGCAGGAGTGGAGAGCCACGAGAACGCAGACAAAGAAAGTGAAGAAGAAGGTTTTCAGCCAGAGCTATTTTGTCTCTGTCATCAGTTGCACTTCTACAGAAATGTGTGTGTGTGTGCGTGCGCGCGTGTAAATGTGTGTTTGGTGGGCAAACACACATGACTCTGAAAAGATGAGAGGGTAGAAGATGAGAGAGTCTGGACCACTTTTGCCTGATTTATGGCATGAGAGCCCACTGCTGCCCTCCATCCAGTATCACAACAAAGATCTCCTCCTCTGTAACGTCCTATGTAGGGACCACCACACCTTCATGTTTCCTTGATTAGGATAAAGCCGGCTGAGCACCTCCACTGGATTTTCTGTCAGAATCCGTGCTGCCTGGAAGCAGATGGAAGTTCTTACTGGTCTCTGTGCAATTGCGCGTTCTTTGCCAAGATGCCATGTACCGCTGCATATTCAGCCTGAAGATCAACAGCGGGGATTAATCCCAGGATTTGTGGCTTTCCTGCCCGGATTCTCTCCATGTTTGGGAATCTAGTAAATTAAATATTGCAAATTTGTTCTTTCCGAGGGGAAAATTAGTTACAGAACAAACGTTTGTTTGCAATCACAGGGAAAGGTAACATCTAGGCCAGTACTGCAGATTTTATTTAAGAACATGCGTCTTTGTTTGCCCTGTCTTTGAGAATAAGCTGTCATGTCATTACATTTTCCCATAATCACACATCACTGTAATATATTTCACTTATAGCTGCTGTAAAAAGATTTCTCTACCTTTATTCTAGGCTATAAATCACTACAGTTTCGTACAAATTACCGCTGTGCTGCTCTCTCACGGGTATAACACAGCACTAAATCAACTTAAAGCAGAGCCGTGAATGCTTTTACATCTGGCAGCTGGAAGTCGGTCCAATCAGCAAACTATGAGGCTTGCTTTAGATAATGACAACAAGGAGCAGTGCGGCGCTGTTTTTTTTAACTTTAATTTAGCTCTGTGTTGGGTTTGTGGCCCTGATTCATTAACGGCTGAGCCAGACAGCAGCAGAGTAAATTTGGTCTACATCCGATAATGATGTCTCAAAGCCGAGGAAATGCAAATTTAGCCTCAGCCATTGGTGGAGTGTAACTCAGTAGATGTACTCAAGTACTTTACCTAAGTGCAATGTCAAGGCACTTGTACTTAACATAAGTATTTCCATTTAATGCCACTCCAAACTTATACATCTCAGACGAAAATATTGCACCTTTTACTCCACAACATTTGACTCGACAGCTTCAGGTGCTTTACAGACTACAGTTCTTCATACCCTTCCTGTCCAGTGAAAAGCATGTTGTCTTCAGAGGTGTTGATTTTAAATGATTGTGATAAATTAAAGGATGATATAACCTAAGCTAAACAAACTATTAAAAACTGAAATAACCTTCCATCGGATTAAATAAAACACACATTATGTGTTTTTATTCCTTGTTATTGGTGTCCAAACAGCTCTGTCCAACAGAGGCTGAGATGCAGCTGCTGCACAGAGCAATGATCTGTTTGGAGAAGGAAGGATTGTTCGTTCAAAGTTACAACAACAACGATATGATGGGTTGGGTTTCCATCCACCTATTTTTATTCGTATTTTCAACAATTGCGAAAAAAAAAAGGCCGAAATATCGCAAAAAAGTTTTTATGCTTGGAGGAGGTGGAAAAGACAGCGTATCGATATCAGGAAAATGGGACTTTTGGCAACGGAAACAGATTTAGCGAATAAATGATGACGTGGCACACAGATGGATCAAATGTGTCCCTTGACACTCGGAAGTGTTTCAGCCATAGTTTTGGAGTGAAGTGCTGCTGGACAACTACTTCCCAAAAGTCCTTTATGCGCCTACATTCCCATACATGCAGACAACGATACAGTGGACCCCTTCTTCCAATTTCTAACAGTAGTACTCTGGTCAGTGAGTGTAGTCTTTCTCGTTTCTTTTTCAGGACACTTATGTACGCTGACAACGCTGATATGAGTGTGATGAGAGCTCTCGCAATAGCCAAGAAGTTCCCCAAGGAATCGCTCCATCTCGTTGTAGTCATGGATGTGCCGGTAGTTTACATCAGTTGTGGACATGAGACGCTCTCAATGACGTCATCTCACGGCGCTCTCCTCTTCTACAGGTGTTCTTTTGCATTTTTGTTTTTCATGAGAAGCGCCACCTACCTGTTGACTCCCAATACTCGCAAAACAATAATGAATGGCAATGTGCATAAATTCACATTTTCTTTTGTGCATTTTCACAACATTCGCTTAAAATTTGTGATACATTTGGATGGAAACCCAGTTATTGGCTCTAATAGAACTGACACCAAAGTCTGGCTCCTCAAATGGTTTCACTATCGTCACCACCGTTTCCGCTTTTAAATTTCCCTTGATTCGAACACAACAGAGGGAGCATAACTTCATTCTCTGCTCAGGACGCCATTAGGGTTAGGGTTAGATGTTGCTATGTTATTGTTCAAAAGTTCATATGTAGTACCTTTAAGTAAAGGATCTGGATACTTCAACGACCACTGGCTTTACCACAAAGTGAGCATAGCGTTAGTTCAGGCAGGACACGATGTCAAGCTCAGCTCACATGGCAGCTGATCTCAAGCAGCCCAATCAACTGATGGAGCAGCCAATTGATGGAAGGGAGTCAGCTGATAGATCACATGATTCCTACTGGCGAATCTCATTCAGGGCACCCTATTTAAACTCTCTCGCCTGACTTAGGCTTTCCATAAAGGCGCATGGAAGGGCAGGGACGTTTGCTGTCTCTGCCTCAGGCTTTCCTCATTTGCGCATGGAAGGGCAGAGAGGTGTGTTCTCTCTCTCGCTGAAGGCTTTCCACGCAGACACGCATAAGAGCGGAGAGGTGTGGTCTCTACATAGGCGCATGGACGAGGCTTTCTGTGTCGACCTTGGAAAGGACAGAGCCATATCAGCAAATATAATACTGCAAATGGAAATAAAGTTTCTTTGACCAAAGCGGTCCTGACTGAATGATATTTTATACTGCCAAGTTGTTAGTAACAAAAGAAGACTGACGAGCACTTAGCACCGCAGAGAGAAACAAAGAAAGAAATAAGCTACACCTACTCTTACATAAAGCTTGTTGATCATTACCAATAAGTCACTAAATCTAAAATTAAAGTATCTGTCACCACAGTAAAGAACTGTTAACAATAAACTGTGATAAGCTGACAGCTTAAGTGGTAAATTGACAACTTGCAGCTTTATGCATGTACAGCTGCTGATGTCCTGTCACGGTTTCAAACATGTTGTCATGAAGAAACTCCCACCTCACTCAGCATCAGCATTCAACACGAGGCAAATGCCACTTCGTTCAATAAAAGATGATAACATTTATAGACTGACAAATCTACGATCCAACAGGCACTTCCTTTGAAGCACGCTGACGCCTTAACGCTGCCCCTCTTCTTCTTGACCTCTGATTCTGGCCAGCCACATTAAAAAGCAACAACTTCTCACTCGTACTTTTTGAATTCCCACTTGCTCTGTGGAGCTGCACATGAGATTACTGTGAGAAAACTCATCCTCTCTCCCTGCCATTTTAGAACTTAAATCCCCACTTTCATGTCATACTCATTGCCTACAAAAAAGTGTCTGCTCATTTCAAACTGATCCAACCTGCCTTATGTTCTGCCAAACCATCAACTGGATGCCCTATGGGTCCGCAACCCTGGCTCTGTCGTACAGCAGAGGCTATTAAAATGGAAGAAGTACAGGTAATGTTTGAATTTTGCCTGAATTTTAGAGACATCCAAGAACTCTTGAAAAGTGGAAGTCAGCAAACTGCACACAGCATGGTTGTGTCACTAAAGTGAAAGAGAGTTTTGATTTATCATGTGCAAAGGGACCGTTCCAGGGATTGTTCCTGACACCAGAATATAAACTGGGCAAATGGGCTGAGACTGGCATCTCAATTAGTGGAAATGGTGCAGTGTGTTCTTCACTGGTGTGATAAAATAGTTCCATTTTTACATAATAATCTCATCTAGTGCAGCTTTAAGCATAGTAGAAAAAGTAGTAGAGCCAAACTACAAATTGAAAAAGGACAATGGCATTATTATCTTGATTGAAAATGTGCCAAGCTTATAAATATGCAGCGAGGTATTTGTTTTATATGGGACACCGAACCGCTTGCTCACTGGCTTTTATTCCTTTGGGATTTTTTTTTTTTTAAACTAACCTTCGACAAGCAAAGGACAAATGAGGGGAAACACTTAAGGCTATTTAAAGCGCAGATTTCTCGTAGGTCTTATAGTTGAGTGCCGTAGTTAACATGAAGCTTTTGTGATATTATTTTGCTGACTAATGCTGCTCATCACTGGGGATGATCCCAAACATTCTGCCAACATGAGCTGCAGTGGGAGTAGCTACAGAATACAAAAAATAATTTAAAAGGGGTGTGGAGGTATGATCAATATTATATTTACTAGAAATTGTCCTTCAGTTGTTGCAGCCTGGTGTGATTTTCTCTCTCCAGCCAGTTGATCGTGACAAATTAATGTATCTGCCAGTCAAACAACTGCACGCTGGCTGATACAGACGCCGTAGGTCCTCATAGATCACATTGACATTTCATTATTGAGGTCACAGCTTTGGTTTAATGGCTCTACACTGAGCAGAGTTAAAGGTGAAACGTGGTGGGCAGACAGAACAGAAAGTATAAAATATATACCATACACTGTGCTGTACATGCATAGCGATGAAACTGAAGCCATGTAAGCCTTTTGTAGGATTTAGAACCTTATACAGAGACACACTGTCAAGCTGAGCGATGTTGACAGCTGCTCTGCTGTTTGGCAGTAGATCTAGTTTGTAGATGCCAAGTTTTACAGCTAAAATATTGATTCGAAGCAGGCAGGTAAGCGTGAGTGTCAGTGTGGGAGTTTACGTCCCGACTAAAAATACTTTGTGACCAGGGTGTCCTGGTGATTCAGTTGGCACTGAGGCATACACCTTTGGTCAGGTCTGCCATAAGGAATTATGGACAGGGGGAAGAAAATTTCCAAATGTATCCACACCCACTCCAGCACCATTACCAACACCACCCACCCACACACTTAGCGCTAATGCAAAGCCAATTTAAATAAGCTCTTGGCCATTAACCTTATAATGACAGCGATGAATTCTCTTTCAACCATTTCCAAATCAAGTGTTATGGACCCATCCAGGCCATGTTTTGTTTTGCATACATCTTCTATGATTACAAAGAGCATAAAATAAGATATTACTAAACAGTTTTTTTTTTTTATTCAAATAAGACTTTAACAATTATTTTCTTCCTTTTATCGTAAAACAAAACAAAGAGGGGGAAAAGCCCTACAATGAATAATTAAGGAAAAGTGAAATCAAACATTAAGTGAAGAATGACTGCAAGGTATTAAATCCTAAAATCATATCATGAGTGAACAAATAAATTTAATCTATCATCACCTCCAAATCCAGTGTTTATATTATTATATATAATGTGATAATTCAACCAATTCCAACATTCCTTAGGGACCCCAGTATGCAGGGTAAGACTATCTATGAAGACAACATCTATATTGCATTTATAATGCTTTATGACTACACTCATAAACACGCATAATGCTCACTGATGCTCCTACATCTACATCAACAGTCATAAAACATTATACATGTGACATTATAAGTGTCAAGTGTCTTATGGATTCTCTTGACTAGAGGAGGCTTATAATGCATTATGAATATATATACTCACCTTTACACACACCAACAAGTAACTGTAATAAGGAGTCATACAGTAGTTTGTTATAATAGAGACAGAGCGGAACGCGTCATAATCTGAAAGGAACGAGGCCCACTTTCCACTCACACTTTCCCCCTCTGTTTCCAGACTGTTGAGTTTCCCTAAGTCCAAATGCTGAAACGTTGCTGTGTGGTGGGCTGCACGGCCAATAAAAACCCAGAGCTTAGCTTTTATCAGCTGCCGAGCAGAAAAACGGAACCTTGTAGAGGACAAAAGTGGATACAGGCAATAAAACGTGAGACAGGGAAGAAATTGTGGGATCCTGACACTCGGTATGCCCATGTGTGCAGCAAACACTTTGTCAGACCCTTCAAATGTATTTTTTAGAGTAACAGTTAATAATCTATAATAATGCATGGTTCACAATATTTAATTGTTGGTGCAAAGTAAAGCGTGATGCATTTTCAGGTATCTAAAAAAATCTCTGCTGCTTCATAAGTGATTAATGCCTACGACACACTGGAATACTTTGAAAAGACTTTTAAGAGACTAAAGTCTGGCACCCTCTCACACCTAAAGACAATATATCATGACTCAGAGACGTTTTAGTCACAGAATAAGATTGAAGTGAAGCCAAAAAAATGTTTGATTTTGCGGCTGTAAAAAATTCCCCCCATCCCACACATTATTGGGCCCATAGAGCAAGCTTTTTTGTAAGCTGACACCATTTCCTTCAGTGGAAATGAATCTTTTATTAACTCTAATTTCACAGATAAGAAAAAATAAATTGTAAAGACAATAAAGCCTCTACAAAAAATATGAGTAGAGGAAATCTCTGCTAGTTGCTAGCTAATTTATACAACGTAAAATGCCACAGGCTTGTGCTTGTGGATTTGCTTGGAAAGCGTGTTTAGTATTAGACAGTTTTTTTGTCGGTGAACCTTGTGAGTTGTAAGAGCCGAATTTTGTAACGTTACCTTTGTTAAATTTTGCTGTTGTCCCTGGCTTCATATGAGTAGAGGAAAAGTCTGCTAGCCGTGAAGCAGATTATTGATTATAGTTTACGAATATTATTATTTTAAGAAATGCCATAGGCTTGTGCTAAAAACATTAGCATGTTGTAGGCTGTGTGGGGCGAAATGTGTCCAGCAAAAGACCAGTGTTTTGTCTGAGAGTTGCTGCGAGTTATAGCGGAGCTGATTTGTGTACTTGTAATTGAAATTGTCGCTATTAAGCCATGTGTGTGTTTTGACTCAACTAAACTTTACAGCACCTGCAGAAACCCCACCATTTACTGTGTTTTGGAGATGTAACTGCAGCGAGACACACACACCACCGCACAAGAATAAATGCTCCCAAATGGCATCTAGTCACCTTCTGACTTTTCTCTTACACCTCCATGATGTTCTTATTTGTAGTTTTGAATGAAAAATCTTGACTTAGCTATTGGATGGACAGAGCAGGATAGACTGATCTGAAATCACAGTGGTCATCCATAATCTTTCTAGCTCCATCATCAGAGCAAAATTTAATTTGTCCAATGCTTTGGTTCATGACCAAATACCTGCAAAGCCAATGACAATCTCAGCAAGCCTCAGCTGTACTTTGTGTTTAGGGCTAATTAGCAAATGTTAGCCAAGATGCCAGCATGGTGTGGCAGAGTATGTTTTTGCCAATCTGTAGCGTCAATACTCGAAAATGGAACGCCACCATCCTGTGAGGTCCCTTAGAAAACAACAGCGTGCGTCATTCGCTGACTATGTGTTTCACACTTAAGGATGCATGAAGTATTTCAGTGACTCTTCTCTCATTACTTAAGGTGCTCAGCCCCCAGCATGAGAGCCAAAACTTTAAACTCTTACACCAATCTGAAGCCTTAAAATTTAAAGCCTTTAAAGGGCTCTCTCTCGAATTGAGGCCCACCCTTTATTTTATGTTTCTTAACACACTCACACATGAACACACACGCGCGCGCGCACACACACACACACATTCTATAGCGCCTCATTACCCTGAAGTGTTTCAGATAACACCAACTGAGAATAACTCAAAAGTAATTTCTTCTCTCCCTGCTCTCACACCCCACTCTCATCCCTCATCCCTTCCCACCATTCCTCCTGTCTCAGCAGATATCAGAACAGAGCAGGGAGAAGACAGCTTTCTTGCTTTTTGAAGAGAAAATGTGACGCTCTCGGGAGGTCCGCGTTGCAGCCGACAGGGTAGCAAAGGGATGGGGGAGGAGGAGGAGGAGGTGGAGGGAAAAAGAGCCTGTGGAGAGTTGTGCTGACACATCTCACTTTTTTTTTCTAGCGCAGTTTCTCCATCTTTTCCATATCTGATACCCCTCACACAGACCTACCCACGCATACACCCATGCACAGTTAGCCTGTAATCTCCTTGGTCGACCAGTCGGCCTTTTATGTTTTCCCCACGGTTCTCCCAGCGTGCTGCAGTTGGCCGTGCGCTGCTTCAGTGAGAACTGGAAGAATTAGAAACAGTCTCCATCAATCTATTAATTTTGTTCCATTTCGGATGCAGGTGAAGTCCATGCATATAAATCACTGCAAATACTGAAATTATCCGCAAACAATGCCGATTTTAAAACCACTATAAAAAGTACTGATACTGATTCTGCCTTAAAGCTGCATTAATTGTGTGTTTTTATCCACTTAAGGGTGACAGGCAAGCCATTAACACAACGTTTGCACATTATCACCTTAAAAAGCTCGGCTGTTTAATACGCACATTCAACTATATACTTTTTATATATATATATATATATATATATAAAGTTTAACTGGGACTCAGCAGGACATTCAGTGTGACAGCACTGTTCATGTAATACAGTAAACAAGCTAACGGCGCTAACGACATATTAGAAACACAGTGTTTTCACCTACACTAGATATGAAACAAAAGACAGTGTCATGTTAAGATGATGTGAGCTGTCATTTCACCACTTCCAAGCAGAAAAGGAAAGATAATATTATCTCAGAGCTTTACAGTGGAAGGTTTTTCCTCCTCTGTGCCGCTGCATTGTGTCTACAGCTGTCTGTTCCAAAGAGTAGTGTGAAAATCAAACGCACTCACTCTGCAGCTAAATCTGGGGACCAAAACACCCCCAGAAGTACACTCCACAGCACACTGAGGAGCAAAAATGGCTTGACTTGAAGCTATCTTGGTCGGCTCAGATGTCTCCAACTGATGATTCGAATCTCCTACTTTCAAGGGGCAGCCCTAACAGCAACATTAGAATTCATTTAGTGTCTTACTTCTGGCTATTTCATGAAGGTAAGTCCAATATTTACTTTTCTTTCAGCTGTTGAGCTTTTGAAATGCTTCACTAAGTTCACCAGCCAGCTGCCAACTTTGCAATATATTCTGTTGTTGGTGCCGGGCTGGTAGCAAACAGTGGGTGTATGGCATCTATTTTATCCTGAAAACAACTGCCTGTTGTGTGTGAAAACAGGGTTAAAAGCAGAGTTTGCAGGCCAGGAAACAAAAACAATGAGTGGAGAGACCTTAAAACCCTTCATAGCAATAAGGGGACCTACAGAGTTGGTGACAATTCTCTGATTCATCACTACAAGCGACACCTTTTGGGTTGACATGCCAGACTCAGAAAAAAAGTGTTTGAAAGGATTCATGTGAAAATCTGTTTAGTTTGAAAAGCTGTTGGAGCACTTTGCCCTGAAAGCCTTTATGTTGTTTTGTTCGAGTTGTGGTTTCCCTGAATCCCTACAATGGAGGTATCAAGTAGAAAGTTAGCATGATCCATAGAGGGTTCATTTACAGGAAATACACTGGCTGAAATAAACCAGAATTATCCATTAATATTAGGGCTGGGGTGATTCATCAACGTAATCGAAATAACGGTGTTTGCAAAACATGTGTTGGCAGGTCGATTAAAGTAAGCTACACCCGCCCAAATCATGGATTCCTCTGGAGAACAAGCTGTGTGGTATGATGCAGTGGAGAGGATAGATGAAAAAATCAGGTCACACCTTGACCGTGGGGAGATGCAGCCACCAGAATTGTCCCTCCCAGCTCCCTTACAAAGTGGCGGTAAGGATAACAATATGGTGATTTATTCCTCTAGTATCCTGCCTAACTAGTAGATCATAACACATCTGGTATGGAAATAATCTGCAGATACTCTGGTTCATAATGAGACCAAACTCTTCTTTGGATGTCAGTTCTTGAGCCATGAGGAAGGCCAAAATGTGGCCCTCAAGAGACTAGGTAAGGCTTGTTGTTTTTAGCCCAGCTGATTTCCAGACAACTTAAAAGGAGTGAGGAGTCATAGCCAATACAACAGGTTTTTCAACAACAGTGTATCACCGCAACCACAATAGATCCTTGAGCACACAGTCATAAATGTGCACACAAAGTATGAGGCTGATTGGTCCAGTAGTTTGCAGGATTAGCTGCAAACAGACAGATAGACACGCTTACACATTCATTCAAACACGTGCAAAAAACTAAATGCATGATTCCTCTCCAGGCTTACACCTGACAGAGATAAAAAGAACAATTATCACTCACATACCATATTTGCCAAACCCAACACTATTATACTTAAGGCCTTTAATGAGATTTAGATGGAAGATGTGGAAAGAAAGAAATGTAAAGAGGAGATCATTTTTCTTTACCTTTAACTTGTTTTACAACCAACAAACTCTGTTCTGATCAAGCACATCTCTAACAGCTATTTCATCTCAGTTAAGTTCTATGCTTCTTGCTCAATTCCAAAAGGCAGACGGATAAAGTCAGTAAGAAACGGCGGAGAAAGTTGAAGAACTAGCTGCCAAAGAACCAGACATCTTTCACGGGAGTAAATGGAGAACAAAACAGGACAAGGAGAGTGAATACTGGACAGAAACATCACTCAAAGTGAATGCTAATGCTGCACTGTATCTGCTGAATGTTTAAATAGGAAGCTGTTTGCTTTACCACCTCAGCCATAAGAACTTTATAAGGCCATAAAATGTCAAGGATGTGCATTTTCCGGGTTGTTTTGCTCTCATGAGTCAAAAGAAAATCAATTGGTGCTTCAAGGAAAAGGAATACAAGCTGAACTGTCAGGCTATCAGCTCCATATATCAACAATCTCAACATCTGACTAACCTTGGCTTGCCCTGCACTAGCAGTCGGTTTTTTGAACCTCAGGGAAGTCTAATTAGCCCACCCAAACGAAAGAATTGAAAATATAGCTTGAAGCAAGTGTTTTCTCTTTGTATTCTTATTCTGTTGTAGTCAAAGATATCAGTGAGAGATCGCTCAGACCACACAGCTCACTGCAGCGTGTAAAATCCCAGTTTAATAAGCTGCACAGAACACCAAATGATCTCTGCTGCAGCCGTCTTTTATTTATCTATAAAGAGAGAGTGAGAGAGTGTGTGTGCATATGTGTGTGTGTGTGTGTTGTGTGTGCGCTGGTGGACTGGTTTTTCTCAGCTAATTGCAGCATTGTGCCCCTGCTTTCAGTTCACAGGCAGAACAAGGCAGAGACCATTTCACTCTGATCAGATGGGACTGAGGACAACATAGCACACACACCAAGTTGTGTACGTCGGTGCGACTACAGTAAGTGTGTGTTTACGTGCAACAGTTGCAGCTAATGACGTTTCCTCTGTCTTTGAAGTAGATGAAGCAAGACAGAAGATGGAAAAGAAAACTCAATATAAACTCAACGTCCTGATTTTGTATGTTATACTTCTGCTATGTGAGTTCCAGAGGCTGCAACTAATGATTATTTCCATTAGGGATAAAGCTGTTGATAATGAATTGATTAGTTTGTCCAGTTAAAGTCAGGAAATGTTGAAAATGACCATCCCATCTTCACAGAACCCACAGTACTTGTTTTGTCCAAAGAATTAAGTTAAAACCAAGCAGCAACCTATGGGGCTGAAAAATTAAGTGTACACGGAGGTGCCAAAAACATAGAGCTCCTTAAACGGCCACTTAAGTCTGGCTCAAAGCTAATCAGTCCTTGTAGACCCCCATGTCAAAATGCCCAATTTTACAACTAAGGCTGGGCAATGTGGCTTCCAAATAATATTGCAATACAGGATAAACCTTCTCCACACTACTGTAGACTACTAAAGTACTAAACTACTAATTAAACTACTGTTACAATGCAGTTAAATAAAGTATTGTCATGATATGATTAAATAAAATAGTATCATAATAAGGTTAAATAAAGTGCTGTTATAACACATTTTAAAAAAACATTACAGTACATTTACAATTAAGTTAAAGTAAAATAAAGTAATGTTGTAATAGACCGTTTTAGGGCTGATGTCACAATGACATAATTTTATTAGCTGAAGGCAAAACACAACTCTCCACCACAGGGCTGTGTAGGCTACACAGGAGTCTCAAAATGTCGTCTTGTTTTAATGCTGTGTTATTGGGAGCCAGAACAGTAGGACTCAAAGCTTGAATTTTACCGCATACAAGCTGCCACTGCCCGTCAACAAAAACAAATACAACTATGGTTAAATGTGAAAAGATGAAAGGACTGGACGGAGGTGATCATCAAAAATGCAGGTAAGGGGCAAAGTATTTACTGTTGTAGGGATTAATAACGTTATGTGTATTAAGGGTTATCATGTCCACCACATCAGACACTGGGGAGGTGTGAAGAGGAATATTGGATTTCTCCCTAACGGTAACTTTTTAGCAGATTAGCTAATATTAGCTTTGATATCAAAACAAACATGAAGAAACCATTCAAGTGTCGTCCTCCTTTGTAAGATTGGCATAGTAATCAACCACAAAGCTTCCTGTCACATCATCCATCCACTGAGTGAGAGCATTCAGGTGGGTAAGTCTGGTCCTGCTGGTCAGTGTTTACTTTTTCAAGTAACACTTGCGGTCCCACAGAGGGAGTGACCTGACATGGTGCGATCATAAATTCAGTCTGACCCTCTATACTAACATAAGCAAACATACATAAGCCCTGTTGGTCAAATAAAGCAAAGTGGAACCACTGGCGCTTTTATTGTGGAGCACCTGGCTCGTTTTGGGCAGGAGGCATTGATGTTTTTGCCGTGCACTTGAAGCTTGTGGTCAACCGTTCGATGTTGGATGTTGGCAGTTAGCAGAAAGTTACAGCGCCGCCATAAAACATAGGGATTGGTTAACTTTGAGCGGGAAACAAGCTAACAGCTCTCCAGTACATACATTAATATTTGCAAGTCGCACTGGTGCTCCATAGTTGCAAAAAGCAATTAATGGTCGCAGTCTGGAGCCCTGCAGATACAAAAACATGCCACACCTGCTCACACGCTATCGCCCAGGAGAAAGTGGCATGGATGGGAGTTGGAGTGTGTGTGAGACGTATCACGTCTGTGAGTCTTTTTTCTATCTGTGTGTGTCTGTGAGAAAGAGAGAACAGAAACACAAAAAGAAGGCTCATGCTGGTGGCTTTAAAAAAATAATGTGACAATTTAAATGTTCAGGATATAGTCATTTTATACATCCCCTGAGCAAGCCTTGATACAACACGTATACGCAATACATCACCCACACGTACTTACAGCAGAGATAAACATTTTATGGCCTGGTATAAAAAACAGTTTTGCTCTCTGTAGCTACTTTCTCTGAGACAGCTGTACTGGGGTGAATTTTTATATCACTTACCTGTTTGTATTTTACTTAAGGATAAAGTAAGGCATAATTAAGGGTGTGGCTGCTTTGAGTGATGTGCTGTCTAGCGTCACCACAGTCTATGAGTCAGATCCAGCCCTTGCTGCTCCACATCTCCACCCTCTCATGCAAATGTGGTCACGTCTGGCTCAGTAAGACCGAGAGTGTGACGGCCAAAATGATTAGCTTGAGGCTTCAAAAAAAAAAAATATTCTTTTAAAATCCTCACAGAGGCTCAAACCTATGAATATTTGGCATTTTTGCTTCTGAAATTAATAAATGAGTCATCAAAATGCATTTAACTAATTGCCTTAGAATGATAGCATTAACGCATGAATTATTTTTTGTGTGACTACTTTTTCTACTGAGAGAACATAGCTATAAAAGGGGAAAAAGCTGGGCACTGTAGTTTCTGCTCAGATGGGAGTAAATAGCGCATTTTGATGAGGGCTATTTTTAGCCGCTGATTAATCACATTTGGTGCTTTGGTAAGTATTTTCAGCAGCCAGACCATTTTGCCTCAAAATAAATCGCACTGCCCATCTTTATTGTAATAGAGTGAAACAGTGTGACTCAATAACATGTTTTTAACAGCTTCTGAGAACAATAGACATCTAAAGCACAGAGAGACAACATCAGGCTGTGGCTTCACACACCGCAGTGTCTTAACACTAGATGCAAAACACTACATATGTCCTTTCACACAACATTGCAAAAACAACAGGTGCATAATTAAAACTGCATGAGAATGAGCATCGGAATGATGTATCGGCCATTTAGTTTTTATAGCAACGCTCCGAGCTGCACTCTGTGTTTCGGCGGGTGAAAGGAAAACTCCTGCTCTTGTGATGGTGGCCTTAAGGATGTAATCACAGCAGAAATACTGTATACACACAGCACAGAAGACACTACATCTCAGACCACTGTGGCTAACAATTCAGCTGGCTCCTAATCTCAGAGTTTGTCCCTCCTCCCTCTACAGGCTGGCAGATAAATATGCCATGGCTCCTGGAAACAGACGACAGGTGCCACAGCCAAGCCCAGATAAAACTGATGAGGAGGCATTATCTTTCTCCCACTGAGCAGAGTGCGACTGAGTGTACTGTCTTTTTCCCTCTTTCCTGTGAGGCACATGGTTGGTTGAGCAGGGACAGTCGCAGCATTAGGGGAACAGTATATGGGCTCAAAGTGAACTGACCGCACAGAGTAAACTCCTCAGATTCAAGTGCGTACTACAAATCATGACAGTGGGGGTTGTAGCAGCACGGAGAAAGTGTACAACCCCGGCTCTTTGTGATTAAAAACAGCACAAAATTATTCAAATCTTAAGCAGCCAGTCGCCCTTGGTGAGTTTACCTATTAATGAAAGATGCAATGGTTACACTAATAAGAAGCTGCCTTTGCTTTGTTGACACTGTGACCCCATTAAGCTACTGCTTCCACACTGAACGTGTGGCCTTTGGCACATTTATTAAGCACTTACACAAAAGATTTGTAATTGCATTTTGATGCTGTGGTGTTACCGTCTCAGTGCTGCATTTCTTGCCAGGTTTACACTGAAAATAATTATGAATGACTGCACTTTTGCACCCAGTTCTGTAACATAAAAATGGATGCTGAATCCTTAGAACAAAACATAAGATATTACTGCACTTGAATTATTTATACAGGCAAATATTGTAGGCAGATGTGACTTGTTAACATGCAAACTTGCAACTGTGTTTCAGCAGATTAAAACATTCTAAATCTCAGTGGGATTAACGGTTGGTGTAGTAACTGTAAACACTAATTAATTAAATGAAACACCAAAGCACAATTAAGTGACAAAATAACATCCATTACAAATGCCAGGGACAATTACTGGGAGCAGGGACAGGCTAAATAATATCTGTAAATTAGGGGTGGGCGATACCACAAAATTTAGTTTCAATCCAATACTAAATAATAACAGTGCCAAGACCACAGATATAGAAATAGATATCAATGGTTTCATGTTTAAAGATGGCTAATTTTAAGTGGTGGAGAGGAATGTGTCATGCTTCACTAGCTGAAGTGCCACCAAGTAACAAGTTTAGCATATAGCCCTGATCAGACAGAGCATGTTTTGCAGCTTGCTGTGTCTTTCTTTGAGATTGTTGATAGGAACCACCGAATCCCCTGTCCTTTGCTTAACTGCTATTTTGCTGGGAATTTAACTCACAGATCTGTACTGTTGCTCCTAAACAGTACATAGGACACAAACAAACAGAGAACTGTGTGGGTATATGAGACCCTCAGAGAGAGGAGAAATCACAGGGAATCCCATCAGCTGGTTCGGAGCTTTGTCTGGATGATAGTCGGTTTTAAGGCTTATTTTGGAATGAGTCAGGGACAGTTTGACAATCTGCGTCAATTGTTGGGCCTAATTATGGTTGATAAAATGTTCAAAAGTAGCTGAGGTGACAAGTTGTTCAGGTATTTCTTGGAGCTTGCAAGGGTGACGTTAAAAGTGAGCTAACGTTAGCTTCACACAAACGATGTACACAACTCCTTGTTGATACTGCCACCACAGAAGACTCATCTCTCAATTGATCTGATTGGATAATGGGAAAAAATACATGATTTCATCTGCAGCAACGTAGTACTGTTTTTATTTTAGGAGCTGGACTGTTCATTAGGAGCGCTACTGGAGCATATACTGTTCAGTTATTCGAGTGGCACAGTGGTACAGTGGTTAGCATTGTCGCCTCACAGCAAGAGGGGTTTCTGGTTCGAACCTGGGGTTTGCATGTTCTCCCCGTGTCAGCATGGTACTCCGGCTTCCTCCCACTGTCCAAAGACATGCAGGTTAACTGGTGACTCTAGATTGGTGGTAAGTGTGAATGTGAGTGTCTGGTTGTGGAATGGTTGTCTGTCTCTATGAGTCAGTCCTGTGATAGTCTGGCTACCTGTCCAGAGTGTACCCCACCTCTCGCCCCCCGTGACCCCCAACAGGATAAGCGGTTGCAGAAATGACTGAATGTTCAGTTATTCGTTGCACCACAGTCTTGGTGCACAGAGTGACTCCGGGCACAAACAAAGCAGCAGAACATCAGGCACAGTGAAAGTGAACTTAACTAATCATTGCGCTGGGTTCAATAGTTTGCTTTCACTCTCCTCTGTAACAGCTGCTCTTCTCATCCAGCAACCTCATCAGCTCTAAAGGGATTGACTGATCAAATATCCACCATGCAAGTCAAACTCCACAACAGTTTTCTGCTGCGTTCAGGGACCCGCAAGAACTCTAAATTTATAGAGGGGGTACAAAGAATGATACAAAGGGACACACGCACACACAAAAAGAAAGCCATGATAAACCCGTAAACTGCTGAAGGCATTTCTTTTCACCGCTAACTTAATCACATGCATCTAAAACACAGGGCACTGTTTAAACGTAAATTACACCAGCTTATTGTAGGAAATCTCTAAACTACTGAAGTTATTGTTGCAGAGAGGCAAATAAAAGAGTGTAATAATTTAGGATGAGATGGATACTTTTTTTTGGTATTGATCCCATAGACACAAGTTTTAATACTCAAAACAAGACTTTGTATTGCTAGTATTGACGCTACGGCCCAACTGTGAATCACAGTGTCATATAAAATATAGGGATGTCCCGATCCAGCTTTTTCACTTCCGATCCGATACCGATATTACAGCCTTGAGTTTTGGCCGATACCGATACCGATCCGATCCAAGCACATATTATACATATTCACTTATTTTGTTGTCACTCATGTTAGAAAAGGTTTGATCAAGTGATATTACTCTAACAAGAACAACTTAATCGGGTTAGTTAGAATGATCCACAACAGTTCGGTATGAGAAACTGACCCGTTTCTTGTTAACAGGGTTAAATAAACTAACTTTAAACTTGAACATTAACATTAAATAAAAAATATAGCTGGTTTGTTTTGGCTGCTTTGGCCCCTTAATAAATAGAAAATAAATCAACACAAGAAATCTTTGAAATTTCTAACATTGAAATTAAAATAGCAGCAAGACACCACACACTTGTGATTTGGCCCCCTAATAAATAAAAAAAATAGATTAACACCACAAGATATTGTTGACATTTAACAAACAATCCTTTTCAGTGATTTTAGTAGTGTCAGTGCCAGCCTGGTGCTGCTGTTTCCTGGGACCAACAGAGGGGACAAAAAACCACACACAATATTGTACAACTGTTTAAACAAGCAATAGTCCATCCATTGCTCCAATTTCACTAATTGTGCCCAAAACAATGCCATCAGTGCTCTTTACTTAAACAGTAAGAGTGTAAACCAAATAAAAATATCACTCTCAAAAAACCAGAGCAGAAAACAAATAGTCAGTTGACTAAATTGGCCGCTACTCTTCCTACCCTTCCCTCTGTGTGTGTCTGCATGCTGGCCTGGTGGATTGATAGTAAGTGCTAGAGCGGATCCCTGGAATGGACTGCTTGAATCGCAGAGTGCTGGGCTGGCCGGAAAACCTGGATCGGACTCTGTGAAAAACTGGATCAGAGTTCTGGGCTCGGCATTTTTCCATGCAGTCCGATCTGATGCCGATGCACGTTTTTTGCTAATATCGGTGGCCGATACCGATCGGGACATTCCTAATAAAATAATGTACTTTAACTACACTACAAAATCTTCAATAATGAATTCAATTGGTCTTGATCGTTTTTATTACACTGAAACTCGTATCATCGAGGATTATAGATGCTGACTATGATTATCCTCCCTGCTGCTACATTTTCACAGCTCTAACTAGTGTTGAATGACTTTAGAATTTAAAGGCAAAAGTGTGTATATGTGTGTGACAGTGTGAGAGTTGAAATAGAGTGCACTGCGGTCACCAATGTCCAATCCCTCACCTGTCACCATGAAGGGAAGCGAAGCAGGAGAGTGTGTATGTGTGTGTGTTTGATGTTTGATACGAACAGACAGACACAGCTGACCAACTGCCCCAGAGAGCAGATTCCTCTCTGCAAAAACCATCGTAGGAGTATGTGGACACAGATCATCTCCTCACCGGGCTGCACACTCTCTGTATTTTGTTTCATTTGGGACTCGAGCCACGGCTGGAAGGAAAAAGATGCGCGTGGGCACATTTTATCCGCCAGGGCAAGATGCAATATTTGCAAAACTTTGATTATGAGCAACAGTGGCAGAACCAAAAATATGCTCATACATCTGTTGGCAATGCATGTCATTAAAATACAGGAATGCTGTGGGGTTTTTTTGATAGCTTGAGGGTGAGCGGTGCATCCCCTCCAGCAAGTACAAGTGCATCTGTAGTGTAATGTTAACACTGGAGTTGCACAGGCAGCCTTAGCAGAGGATTGTGTTTATTTAAATTGAAATACTTGGATGAAAAAAAACAAGTTTTGCAAAGACATCATAAATATTCTTCCATTTCATCACTTGATAATACACTCACGCTGCAACTGGTAGTTGAGAGCACTAGAGAGTTGTTCTCTTAAAAACAAATCACACAAAAGACTGAGATTAAAAGACGTATGTATTTTTCCATCTAGAATGGTTCAAGGAACTGATAAAGAATCGGTCAGTGCCTCTACTCGTCTTTTCTCTCCATGTGTGGAGGACGCTCCGCCACTTTTTTCCTCCAAGTGAGTAAACAGAATATTCACAGCCTGCATCAACCAATTAAAATTCATACACATTTTTAAGGCACTTGAGGATCCAGTCATTATTGAAGCATGTGTAAGAGAGACAATACAAACAGAATGGTTGTCATATTGATTCACAACATCAATTCATGCATTGACATGCAAAAAAACATCCCACATTAAAAGTTGCTGGTAGCTGTCCGCAATAGCCTTTGAGCAGTAGTGATTTTAACTGCTCAGTCCAAAGTTCCCCAAATGTTAACTACTAAAGATAAAAGGCAGCCAAACATAATTTCATTTTATAGTTAGAGTTGACTAATATATGCAAACCTGCCACCGTAGGTTGAGGGGTTACATAACCATAAAAACGGCACTTGCAAGCATGCATGGGCGTCAAATGTGTGCTCTGGTACTTATAGCACTACACCCTTATATATGTGTAATTTATACACTTGTTCTGTATATTATTTATCAAAAAATGAAAGCGATTGGAGTGAAAATTATATAACAGAAGTTCCAGCCAAGCAATCTGATTGGTCAACAGTACATTTAGAATGCGCTCAAATCAGCATAACAGCACACCTGGCTCATCACTAACAATATTACCCCACCATTTTCATGGCAACATTGTAACTGCCAGGGCAAATACCACTGGGTTACAAAACTGCTGAAAAACAGATTGTTTCATCCTTAATTTTGATTTTACAGAGGACACTGTTTAATGAATGGTTGGAAAATGTTATATAGGCTAAAATCTACAGAAAAACTTTCACAACCCTGAAAATATTATATAGCTAATAAGCACACTAGGGGTCAACATGATCAAACTCATATATCTAAAAAAATGTTTGTTTGTTTTTATTCCAAATGACCTGAAAAGCTGATGATCCAAAAGCCACCTAAAGATTGCTCCTCGGTCCTGACCGCATCACGGTCGTGCCGCCAATGACGTAAAATCAAACTCTCTTGTGTAACATTGCTTAATTAAATGCTATGAAATATGCATTATTATTTTAAGAAAAAATGACAATGATGGATGATGAAAGATTATGACAGAATTTTTACGACCCTGTCTGTCAAAATGACAGACAACAAAAAAGGCTAACACAAATTCTGGGCTATATGTGATGTAGTCATAATCTTTACTATTACTTGTACAGGAGACAGTTGGCTTAGTTAACACACATCACACTAATTAACATGCTTTAACTCGTTGTTTAATATGTTGAAAAACACAGTGGTCATTCGGGGTGGTTATGTACAAGACTAGAACTTGGTCAGGGACTGTAACATCATCATTATCCATGTGCAGAATTTTGCACTGGCATGACTTCATGTATGAAGCCATCATTAGACTGCTGTCCATTACAGCACTGTCTCCTTCCCCTCAGTCTCTATAAAATTTGATAAAGAAGAAAGCTGTTTCCTACTTTGCACCTTCAACCTGGAACACACAAAAACTAAAGCAGTCAAACTTTATTTCCCTAGGGCAGTAATACTCAACTTGCTTTGCCTGGAGGCCATTTTTGCAAAGTGACAGTAAACCAGGGCACAGTTAATAAACAAACAATAATATTTACCACTCTATATAATAATTTAATCACCTGTTTTTAACCTTTTGACTTTTGCTCGTCACTCAACTTTGCCAAGAGGCAAATCCAATCGCAGCAGCTCCATGCAGGTCATGGTCCCAGAATTTGAGGACATTAGCTAAGACCTCTACTGAGGTGTTAGTGAACCTCCTGTGGCACTTTTATAGACAAACTCTAATTTGATGCTTTTTAATGCACACTGGCACCTTGTTTACATTCAAAAAATATTTCCAGCGTGAATCAACTTATTTTCAATCTGAAAATGGTCTTCAGGGATTGCGGTATCTTATTGCAGGCCAAATATGGCCCGGGGGGGCGTAAGTTAAGTCTCACTGCCCCAGCGGACTACTTCTAAGAAACCTGGAGAGAGTGTCTGTGGGGGGTTGTTCTTGTACATAGTTTGTAAACAACCACTCTGGCACTTTTTCCACTTATCATTTTCTAATATGTGTGCTATTTTGTCTGTGCATGAATTTCCTGTTGTATTTTTGTGTCGCATGTTTTGTTGTGTCTTGACGAGGTCACTCTTCAGAATATGGTCAGAATAAACCCCATGGTTTAATGAGATAACCAGTTTAAAAAAAGATTAAATAAAGAATAAAAAGCTTCTTGGAGTCTCCACAGGTCCTGACAGTTGCCAATCAAATTGACCTTTTGCTAGGCCCCGCCCCTTCGCGGTTGTCCGCCAAGCTGTCGGAGCTTGCATGGAACCCACACTGTAACTAACTGCACTCCCTGATGCAATATCATGACATTTTTGAAAAAAACAAAAACGTTCTATACAGAAGCAGACAGAGGGGTCTACAGTCTGTGTTTGAAGGATATATCCAGGATGTCAAACTGACTCAGCAGCAACAACAGGTTAAAAAGACAAAGATAGTTAGAAGCTTAAGCCGAACTATAGGCGACAGATCACAGTGTAAAAGTGAGCCACCACATCACTGCTGATCGCCACAGAAGACAATGAATATAAAGGGAAACTTTGCTGATATTGAACCAGCTGTGTGGCATCGCAGTGTGTGCAGATGAACAGTGTTTGGCTTCACCCCGGTGCTGCTGCCAGCACCTTGACCTCTGCCACTGAATGGGCAGGAATCTCCAGGGGAAGTCAAACACTGTTCTTCTGCACACAATGTCATGACACACAGCTGGTTGAATATGAGCAGAGTTTCCCTGCTTCCCTTCACTGGTTCCTGTACAGCAGGGTCGGTCTTTATTCACTGTTATAATCACTAAAAAGCAAAAGCAGCATGTGTATACATTCAGTAGGCTATATCTTCAATAGCTAGCTAACCCTACACTTTTCAGGGTTTGATTTTGGTTTTGGAACAGGGAAGAAACGTATATCTTTTTCCAACCTCTCCAGGTAACGAGTATCATTAACACACAACGTGCCCCAGGCACAATATTTAGCTCCAAATCCACAACACCAGCCTGAAAAGGAAGGAAATTTGAAACGATTGCATTGGAGTCAATGAAGCACAGCTGTGTTGTTATCAGACCCTGGTCTGAGCCAGCCTGATGCTGTGCTATGATTGGCCAGTCTGCGTCTGCGGCAGGACTTAGCAAAGGGTCATTTGTTGTTTCCCTTTTTCCTTTAATCCAGTTTTCATCCAAAAGATTTTGGAAATATCATTTGTCATATAATTTAATACTGTTTTGTAGCATTCAACAGATGTACAGTTTTCATAGTATTGTTGCAAATAACTTTAGTGGCTCACTGACCACTCATGGCACATATGAACTGTGCAACTTGAAGTTTAAGAAATGACTGAATCAGTATGGAACTGTGCTAGTCTAACAAATGATGTTGTGTGTGAATTATTAATAACTTTTGCAAGTTAAATTCGCCTTGACATCCAATCATCCGCTCAATCAATCCAAACTGAACACCACAGACAGCTATGGCCAGTCAGAAATGAGCACCAGGAAAGCAGCAGCAGCTTGTTCCAGCTCTGTGTCAGTTCTGGTTGTGTGTTGTGGCAGCCAGAGAGCTGTTGCGTGTGTTTTTTGGTTTTCTCATGGCATTAGCAGTCAGGTAGTGTCTGTTCCCTCAAGCAACTAGTCATGAAGTGTGGAGAAAGTTTGAGCGGCCTCAGCAGCAGGCTGGAAGAAAGAGCAGTCTGCAACATTTCACTTTGTCCTAAAACTGCTGTAACTAAAGTTTTCCACAGGTGTCTGGTGAGGATTGAAGTATATTTAGAAGTGAGTGGGTAGACTGTAATTACACACTGCATAGACAGGTGAGGAGGGAGGGGAGCGGGGCTGGGGAGGGGGGTTAAACACTAAAAAACTCTCTTTTACACTCACATACATGCACAAACATCCACACACACACACACACACACACACACACACATGTCTGATTGGCAAGGCTTATCGCAAAAGTTTCCATGGTAACTAGACACAGCTGCCTCTATAAAAAGGGAGGAGGTTGAAAAAGGTGATGGAGGGAGAGGGAGGAGTGGGGGTTGAAGCGCAAATGAACGAATGACAGAGAAAAAAGATAAGTGGCTGAACATATTTTTAATTCAAACCCTGTAATTTTGCCTCAGGTGGTGACGCATGTACTAAAAGCAGTGATTGAGTTAAGGAAGCAAGGTGGGCAGGTTGGCAGTCAGGTGCTATCTAACTAGCTGGGGGAACACAGCTCACAGCAGACAGATGATGATTGAGCCGACGGGAGTGATTATGACAATTAAGGCTCCCGCTGATTAAAAATAATTGTACATCAAATTCCTGTCTGTCTTGGCTGGGTGGCCGTCAAATTATACTCAAGGTAAAAATGAACATATTCCTATGCATATTCTGCTGTAACGATACGAGCTAGAGTCCGTCACAGAAAGCCTTCATTGTCTGAACAGCAGAAACATAATGCATTAAGTCAAGCTTTAAGTCCGTATGTGCATTATGCCTGGAAAAATACACCTCATTTGCATCACTTTTGTTCCCCTGTATATACATCGTTCTCAGTCAATGTGAGATAAGGTGCATACACCGATTTGTTCATGGACACAGGCACATCAACACACCGCTGATTATCAACATTAAGCTAAAGCAGCCTTTGTGCTTTTATGCACAGCAATTTTGCTGCTCGCCATGGCAGCCTACACACTCTGGTACTCGTGAGGTTAGCGTTAGACCTTGGGTGAGACATTGACGAGCTGTTCAATTGCAGGCAAAAAGGACGTTCTCATCAAGATGAGATCAGGTTGGAGGTTTTTTCTGGTCCCTGCTGTCAGAATATTTGACATGCTATATTGATTCACAGTGTTTAGTAGAATGTTTGAGTAAACATACCCTCTCTGAAATTATTCTGGTGGCATAAAATCATGTTTGTAGAAAAATTAGACAATCCTACTGGACACTTTTAAAAAAAAATCTGTGTTTTGCTTTCAGCTCATTTCCTCTCAGTGTCCTTGGGCAGGATTCAGTACTTTCAGACAGTACGCCTCCATTGTTTTCAATGTAAACACAGCGGCAGCAGTGTCTCCCCGATAGCTGGCAACAGCAGCAGCAAGAAGAGAGTGGCTTCTCATTAACACACTCACCAGTTTATGATGGGTTAACTTTTTTCAGCTTGCTGCAATGTCTCACCTGTGGGTCATGGCTACTGCAGGAACCACACTGAGACAAACAATGCAGAGATAATTGCTCTGGTATCTGAGTTCCCTGAATTATACACCTCTTTAACAGCAGTGTAGCCTAGGATCCAGATCAATCTGCAAGCTCATGTTGTATTTGGTCTTACAGATGCGACTGGTCCTCCTCCCTTCAAAAAGATTTCCACAGGACTGGTTTGATACAATGACAACTTGTGGAGCCTTTGCCCTTCACGCAAAATATTTGATGTTATTTTTGGCTTGCTCACTCTCGCACCAGGGACACTACCATATACTAAGGCAAGCAAAAACCTAGCTTAGTGAAAAGAAGCACTGCTGAGGCATTTTTTAAACCAACCAAGATGGCTGCAGCTGATGTGGGACTTTCTGTTGAAGTTCTCTTTTTAATTTCTGAAAAAACAGCAACACTTGTTCATAGACACATTGATGCTACACAATCGCAGCTCATTTCTGCATGCCGTACACCTCTTCCAGCACCTCCAGCGTATGAAGCTCAGAATTCTGTCCATATAAACTACACGCAACAACATTCAGGGAGCCTGTTGAGCCTTGACCAAACTTATGCTTGCTGTTGACCTGAAAATAGGTCAGAGGTGCAGGAAGCTTTACCAAAACAGAACCAAGGCAAGACATTTTTCAGACAAGCAATACCTTGCTTAGCCTGTTCTTTCACACATGGAGCAGGTTACATCATCATCGGGAGCCCTCCTGGGGGATCCCGAGGCATTCCAAGTCCAGACGAGGTATGTAATCCCTCCAGCGTGGGCCTCCTACTAGTGGGCGCCCAGGAGACATTCTGATCAGATGCCCAAGGCACCTACACTGACGTAAAGGGCCAGCAGCTCTACTCCAAGCTCTCTCCAGATGCCCTAGCTCCTTACCCTATCTTTAAAGCTGCGCCTAGCCACCCTTCTGAGAAAACACACTTTGGCCGCTTGTATCCGTGATCTCATTCTTTCAATCATTACTCAGAGCTCATGGCCATAGGTGAGGGCTGGGACATAGATGGACCAGTAAATCTAAAGCTTTGCCTTCCAGCTCAGCTATCTCTTCACCATAACTGTCCAGCACAGCGGCCGCATCACTGCAGATGCTAAGCCAAACCACCAATCTATCTCACGCTTGGGGCAGTAACTCACTCCAAACCCGGAGAGGGCAATCCACTGTTTTCCAGCAGAGAACCATGGCCTCAGACTTAGAGGTGCTGACTCTCTACTTCACACTCGGCTGCAAACCCCCTCAATACATGGTGGAGGTCATGGTGTGATGAAGCCAACAGAACCACATCATCTTCAAAAGGTAGGGATGCAATTCTGAGGTCCCCAAACTGGACCCCTTTCTCCCCCCGGCTGCGCCTTGAGATCTGGTCCATGAAAACCACAAACAGGATCGGAGAAAAGGGACAAACCTGGCGGAGGCCAATATCCACTGAGAACATGTTTGATTTTGTGCCAAGAATGTGGACACAGCTCTCACTTTAGTTATACAAGGACAGGATGGCTCCTGGCAGTGACCCCGTTACCCCGTATTCCTGCAGTACCCACCACAAGACTCCCCTCATTTCAGTTGGTCTTGGAGCAACATTAGCTTTGGTCCAGTCTGGGCCAATAAACAATATTTCTGATATTAGTTAGCTAACTTGCTAGTTAGGCATGACATATTACTAACCATTTCCTCTGTTTTAAGACACCTGCTCTTTTTAGCGATTTAATGAGATTAGAGTAGGACATGCTATGGTGCAGGTACAGGCCGAAAAGGCATTAATGCTAAAACTACTTTTCTGTGTTTATTTGTGCTAATGGCTAAGACAAATGTTTTGGAGTGCCACAGAAATTGTTGCTTTTTCTTGATTGAACGGATATCAATCTTTATATATGTGCCAAAAACTTCAGGAACAAGTTTCAGCTTTTCAGAAAGACAGATGAAACAAACCGTCTACAAGAAAAATCAGCTAAAGAGAAGCAAGTGGAAAGAAGCTAACGAGCAGGACTTAAGCTCTCTATATGCCTACTTCTTTATTTACCACCCCACAAATTATCTACACACGGCCCCTAGTTATGAACTGTTGCAGTGAATGCATGTTTTCATACCTTGACTTTTGCTAGACATGTGACATCTGTGCTAAATTTAACAAACTGCGCTATGCTGTCTATTATGTAAACAGAGTGAAACAAAAGGAACAAATCTTTGGCTTTAATGTTAATCAGTGTTAACAATTCAGAGCATATGTGAAAGCATAACATCCCACATACGGCGATAGGTAGGTGATAGATGTGTGTTTCATTGTGTTTCTCTGCCTCTGTTGCTGCTGCTGCTGTTCAGAATCAGGTCAGATGAGTCACCAGCAGCATAGGCCCAAAGCTACAATCTCTCGCTCTCTAATCCACTCTCAGCCTGATGTGATAATGTGATCTCATTCAGCTTGCTCTTCTGTTGTCGGCTAATGTCTCACAGTTTGTGCGTTTGTCTACTGCATGGCCATTTGTTGGGGTGATGCAGGTTTTCGAAGGTTGTCATCATTGTGCAATTGAAGATGACTGTAGTGGGTATTCGATGTGACTAACCTTGACCATTTTCCTGCCAAAAAATTGAGAAAAGCATCTGGAACATCATTTATGTCAGCGATCCAACTCGATTATAAACAGAAACACTAACTGTCTGGTCGAATTAAAAGAATTCTGCTTCTACTGCAGATAGACTCTAGTCTTTTCTCTTATAAGTCTTGTCTCAGTGTTGTTAAGCTTTCCACATTTTCTACTGCACGATTCTTGAATTGGGGATGCCATTTTTCTGTATTAAAGTATTTTAGTATTTCAAGGATCTGCATTCATAACCATCATGGGTATTTTGCTTGAAGAATAAAAACTAAAACAGTTGATTTCTCTGCAAAAATTTAATCTGCAACTTTTTTATTAAATTAATGAATTGTTTGAGTGACTTTTCAAGCAGAAATACCAAACATTTCTCCGATTCTAGCTTTTCAAATGTGATGATTTGCCTCTTTTCTTTGTTACAAACATATGATTGTTAATGAATGTCCTCATACCAATACCAGTAATATGAAGCTAACTATTGAAAATGTTGAAGCCATCAAATACCATGATTGGCAATATAATGAGGAGTGGAGGAGTGTTTTATTTCCTTGAAATATTCATCCATCGGGCAAAAACAGAGTGCATTTTCAAATGGTTCAAGGTGGTTTTCCCGCTTTGTTTGTGCTACTGAATGTATGTGAGACCTTGGAGTGCCAAACCTCTTTTCATTCAGAAAAAGGAAGGACTTTCAAGTCAATACACAAGAAGAAGGACATGTCAGAGAGCATTTGGGAGGCTCCACAGCACAATGCAATTTTCTGCTGCTAGGTCTCCTTTAATCAAAACAATAACCAAAGACAGAGTTCTATGACTATTGTAAAACTTCAATTAGTAGCCCGGGGCTATTATTTGCTTAAATCACTTAACTCACATACATATATATGGGACAGGTATCTTTATGGGAGAGGCCTTTAATTCTTTCATACAAGACTGTTGCTCAGCAAAGATGGGAAGTACATTGAAATTTTTGAATATTTGACCCAGTATATTACTTGTATAAAAATAAGTCTCGTTTAACAATTCAATTATGTGTTATGTTATGGCACTCGTCTTACATCACCTGAGTATAATGCTACAACACAACATAATACAACACAATAGCATTGTCTGTTGTTGGCACAACACAATTTTATCCTTAACAATATTCATAACTTGGATTAATTTTTATGAAAAATAATTTTGATTTGAAAAATGGACCCTTACTGACTAAAGGAATAAGATTCACTTACAGGGTAATCAAGGAATGGACACATATTCTGACTTTATGTCACCACGTGTTTCTTCGTCATGCCGGTACATCTGAATGAATTACGGTCTTCTCCGGTGCTCATGGTTTTAGTGGAATGAAATGAACCGAGCTAACGATATGTAGCATCTCTACATTGACAAGAGCTCCTATAAAATGAACTGCTTGCAGCCAGACAGACATTTATTTGTCAAAATGTATAGCCACACCGAGCTAGTAAAAGAGACTGGGCGTTTAATTGGGACTAGGCTTTTAATTAAAGTTTTAGGGTATGTAAAGTACCGAGGGATCATGGGAGTTGTTTGCTTTATTACAAAACAGCCACTACGGCCATTTTATTTTTAGATTAGGATTCTTTCAGTATTCATTGTTGAGGAGGTTTTTACCAGGAGCGGAGTTATCCGCAGAGGTCTCCGCCTCTTCCAAGTGGACCAATAACTTAAAACTGGTAAAAACATTGAATAAAGCAGTTTCACTTTAAAATCTGTGGCTGACACAAGACATCGAGGGAGGTCTGAGGGCACTGAGAGCTATGCTGCCACCAATGCTAACTCAGCTTTTTTCTTTGATAACTTCTCAAGACACCCGACAACCTGACAATCCTTCACCTGGATAAAAGATGTAGTGAAAACAACATAGATAAAAAAGTGACAGTGACGTGATTTGAAGCAGTTAGAAAGCAGTCAGTTGGGAACAATTTACTGTCCTGCCATCCAGTCGACAATCAGAGCTTAAACAGAAAACTCTGGCAGGGATCTCTAAACCTCTGCAGATAAAACCATTACTGCCTGTCCCTGCATGGCGAGATAACACTAGGGTTTATGCTGTCAAAGTTTTGTTTGCTGATAACAGACCAACAATTTCATAACCCCTGATATATATAAATTCTTTCTTTCTATAATATCTGCACATGGAAGCTATGGTTAGAAAAAACACTTGTTACGGCAAATAAAATACAGGTCAAGGTTCGGCAACTACAGAACTTGGTCACGGTCAAAGAAAAAATGGTTGAGCATTAATTGCAGGTCTGCGACGGGACTCGTCTTCTGTATGAAAGTTGGACGTGGGATGCTCATCCACCACCCCGACCTCTACCTCTTCCTGCACTGGCTAAACTCTGCTATAATACGCAATTCCTGGGGATACTAGGCTGCTTTTGTCATTGCAATTTGCAATGCCAATTTCCCCACCCACAGTGGTTCAGTTATGATGTGATCTCATTCTAAGTTGGATCCTCACACCCTCCAGCTCTTCACCTCCTACCACCAACGGGAATATTTAAATTGTAGATGAACAATAGCATTGTCTGCTGTTGGCAAAACACCCAGTGACACTCTCTGTTAAAGACTCCTCGTTCCTGTTTTTCTATCTGTTTTTTTTCTGTCTGTGTGTGTGTGTGTGTGTGTGTGTGTGTGTATGTGTGCGTGTGCGTGTTTGTGTGTGTGTCGGTCCAGGTGGTGGCCGGCTTGTCCAGTCGACCATCTCTCTCCAGCTGTCTCCCTCACTGCATGGGCTAACCCTGACTGACACTGACCCTGCCCACAGGCTAAACACAACACAGCAGTTTCAAATACATCCAACATTGTGATTGCGTACACACACAGACAGACAGACAGACAGACAGACAATGGTATGGTTCTGGCAATGACAGCTTGATCTAATCTGACCTCAGCCTCAGATGCCTGCTTTTAGGTGTTTGTGTGTGTGGATAAATGTCCACAGCTGTTGAATGATGAGGCATACTCCATCACCTGCTTCTCAGTCAGTCTCCTGTGAAATAGAGGATGACTGTCCCCTCAGACACACACACACACACACACACACACACACACACACACACACACACACACACACACACACACACACACACACACAGAGATTGGATTTTGCTGCTTACTCATGCCTCGGCGTATCTTATCTGTATCCTGTCTTAATCTTTCTCTCCCTGTCCCTCTCCTCATCCCTAATGTCTCCTTCTTGTCTTAGAAGTTGTCAGCTGTGTCTGCAGGGTGTGCTGTCTCAGTAGAATGACTGCAGTGGAACATTAAGCATCGTACTGTAAGTCTTTTCCTCACACACACTCTACCTTGCAAGGTCGGACATGCACAGCAGGCGCGACACTGGCCTTCCACTACAAGTCAGATTCCAGTAATCACATCGTGCCTGCACTGGACATGCACACCTTATCATGAACACAAAAATATACTACTTTATATGTCTCTTAACATTTCGGAGTCCTGTGATGACCCAGAAGAAAATTCTGGAGAGTATCTGGATGTTGGAAGCCTTTGTGTGACAGAAAATAGAAAAACATGAATAGAACTGGTGCAATTGATAGCTTCATTGCAGAAGCTGTAACACGTATTGGTTAAATCCTGCTGTGGAATACAAACTTGGGGCTCTGTAGATGCTTGAAGGCTTTAAATAAAATCATGCATCTTCTTTGAAACTCACTGTGTTTTATTGTAAGACTGAGTGGTTACATTTGTTGCAGATTAAGAACAAAGGCAACTCAATACTAAAAACTTATCAATGCCATTTACAAAAATGTCATTAAAACTGCCAGTGTTGGCATGGTAACAATTGCAATATAATACAAATTGTATATTAGTAGTATTGTGATATGTGTATTACATATTTGCTGTTTCTGTTAGATAATTAGTCTTTCAAAGAAACCAATCATATGCCAGAACTGGTACTAGATTTAAAGTGAGAAGTAGTATATCTGGAAAAAAGACTTTAAATGATGGTTTGTAATAACATAATGTACAGTATATAAAACATAATGTGCACATTTGTACAATTCAGTAGAAACTACTACATTGTCCATGGCTACCAAAACATACATTTCAGGCTTGTTAGAGGAGTCCTCTTGTTTTAGCCCACTTACGTAATGTTAAAGGTTGCCTGTCTTAATTTACATGTTCATCTACTGTCAGAGATCTTGCCTTTTCACCGTGGTAGCTATCCCTTTCTCCCTTTTCACAAAGAGATCCCACGACACAGCTGCAACGAAGACCCTCCATTACATCACCTTTGCTTCGTTATGCAGAACCAAACAACGCAGCATAATGACGCCCCAGTGTGTGAGTTTAGACGGGCATGACATGTAACATCATTGTAGAAAACAAGTGTCACACACTGGCTCCATATGCATCTCTTTTATTTTGATGGCATTTCAGCCTTTGGGCCTTCTTCAAGATCTTATAGAGAATTGCACACGGAGTCAGAGTGTGCGACATTTGTTTTCTACAATCAAGTCTACTGCCAGTGATCAGCGCCTCATTAAAATTCTTGGTGCCTCTAGTATGATGTATAACAAACGCATCTGCAGTGCTTTCTACAATAAAAATGACATTACCAACATGGCAATTAAATTCATTTACTGTCCCTGTAGTATGGCAGTTGACCTTGATTCCTGCCCGGAGGGTAAGGACTGTCTTAACTTCACTGCCTCCCCAACTTCAGGACATTTTGGGCTGCTTATCTTCTCTAGCTGCTAACTGCTGCTAGCTGCTTTTTAAAATCAGCCAGTGGTGGGCTTCACATATAATACATAGCACTGTAATTACATCCTCTGCTGGCTTAAATTTGAGAAAACTATGCTACTACTTCTCAATTGAATCTAGCTGGTTTCAATTTGAAAGAAAGAAATATTTCTGTACTTACAGCAAAGTATTATTCAATATAAATAGCACAGAAATAACATCTTGTTTCTTCATTTCAGTTTTACAGTTTACATGACTTAATGATGTTGTTACTCGTTATTTTGGTTGATTAAGTGTAAAGTATGATATCCAACACGTACATGAACTATAGGTACAGAGTGCACCACTACCAGAGACCACAGAGATGAAGCAAACGGCAGAGATAACTGGTTCAGTGGGTGATCTCTCCCATACTGTGTTGTCTGATTTACTGCCTTTTCCTTGTCCTTTGCAAGCAGCAGGTCGGGTGCTGGAGCGTGAAAATCATTAAAGGTGTGATCACTTTCTGTCGAGTCATGCTATAGCTCACAGCTACAGTCCCAGAGGTCATTCTCTACAACTATCAAGTCTACTGTCTCATATGTCTTCAATTAAAACACATTCATTATAGCTCGGGTGCGATGCTACAACTCTGATCTGACTCTGGATGTAGTCTAATGGAGATGTTGGTTTCAGCGATCGTCAGAGAGAAAAGGCTGTTACGAGTCTGTGTAGCACAAGATGTGATGTATGAATGGAATGATCATTATGGAGAAAGTGTTAAGAATAGCACAGCAGCCCTCTGGGAGAAGCATAGCTTGCTCTCTCTCCCTGTCTATTCCTCTCTGTTTTGCTCACACTCACAGTCACAGCACACTGAATTCCATTAGCGGTGGCATCAGTGTCTGTAGCACTTGTAGCCCGCAGCCTCTCTGTTTTGCGTGTGTGGGCGTGTGTGTGCGTCTGTGTGATCTCATCATTTGTTGTATTTTAGACGCAATAGAAATGAGTGAACCCTGTTTAAACATTGCATGAAAACGTCAAGCCTGAGAGGAAGCTGGTGCACATGTACGCTCGTAATCGCTCCATCAAGGCGCAAAAAAAACATGCTCATCACTTGGCAGCAGTATTAAGGACAAGATGCTGTGCGCGCGTGTGTGCGCACATCTGTTTAACGGGGTGATAAAAAAAAAAAAACAGGGGCAGAATGTCATGGCTCTACCGCAGAGCTGTCATACAAACAAGTACACAGATAAAAAAGCAACTGAGAGCGGTAGGAAAGCAGAGCTGTGCTGTTAATACGAGCCGGTCGAACATTCTGCTGAAGTGGTAATGAGCTGCGAATCTACAGCTGTCTGTCCACATATCATGTTGACTGAAAAGCTAGCAGTATTAACACCAAGAGGGTTTGCACAGTGGCACAGTCTGTGCTCAGACTGGCAGCCCCAAATCTGAATTTTGGCAAATTCATGTTGGATTCAGACTGCTTTAATTAAATCCATCCAGCTCGCTGCTAATGTTTTGAAATTAAACTGTGAAGTGTGAAGAGTTTGTGTAACACCAAGTTCGTGTATACAGAATGTCGCAGGACCTGCAGGTCTGACTGACTACTGTGTTAAAACCATGTTTCTGGGGGGTTTGGGATCAACATATCACATTAATATATTTGAGCTGCAACTGAAGGTTGTTTTCATTTTCAATTAACATGTCAACTATTCCCTTGACTCGTCAAATATCAAGGCATTCAATGGCCCAAAATGTCGAACTATGACACTTTAGGTACCCCTCTAGCATCAGGTTTGGACGATCAGGGATGGCGTGTCAATTTACACCTGACACATGCATTGTCTTTTCAAAATAAACTTCCATGTTCCCACACACAAAACATGGTTCCCACACAAGTTTTCAACATTTTCCCATAGCTTTTCCATAAATTTTACCCAATTTCCATGACTTTATTTAGGAGTAATAGATGGGACTATAAAGCGATACAGCCATACATTACAAAACACGTAGTTCGCAGGCATTTGCCGCTAAACTGCAAGCACTTGCTAACTTAGGTGGTTCGTTTGACATTCCCATCACCAACTAGCTGCCTATACCAATAGACCAGACCGCCACATATGTGTACTTCACAAAAAAAAACAAAGTTCTTACAGATGTCAGTGCAATTTGAGGTGTGTTTGCAATGTAATTTTGACAAGTCTGTATACTTTTATTTCTTGCTAAGCTTACATCCCATTTAAGCTAACGTTAGCTATCCATCAGTAGTTAATGTCACCAGCACCATTTACCCACTCACCACCCCGACAATGAATATTCACAAAACTTATGAGCCACAAATCCTAGTGTGAAAGCCTTGGTCAACCCGCTATCCAACAGTTTTTCAGCATTTTCCTGTTTCTCTTCAAATGTCACAGCACGTTTCTTTCCTCCAAAATGGGGTGTGGTCTTGGCGATGACAAGATGCTGGTATAGTCTATGTGTATCACATGATACTGGTGACATTTCAATGGTCACGTAGTCCAGATTTTTATTTAGTAAAACAAGGAACATATTACGCATAACATTAGACATGTTTTGGGATTTTTATTAACATATTTTAAATAATAATTGAAACAACAAATAGGCCTATTTAAAACTTTTCCAAGAACAGCTGTCTCCTGGGTTAAAGTTCCGTCTTTGACACATCCATCCCACCTGCCACCTGCCATACTCCTAGCTCTTCATACTACACAGCAGGTTTGCAGCAAAATACAGGTACAGTTATCCTAGAGTGTACATTTGCTTATCTACGATCTCGATAAACAACCCAACTAGATGTTGAATCTCCCCTTTATTTTACTATGTTACTTCCAACGGGGAGACTTTTTACACATACGTTCCAATTACAGTAATAAAACATTTGTTCAACCAACAATAAGACCTCGGTTTCACTCTTTTATGGGTCATTTTGATTGATAATAATATAAATTCTATCATACTGTGACACCGTGAAACCACAATATTTTCTGAGATGACTGTGCCATGAAAATCTCATACTATTTGCTGCTGCCCAAAGCATCAGCAAATGCAGCCTGGTGTGTCTCATACAGACGCTGAAGGATGCCTTGGTGAGGGGCCAACCAAGCATCAGTATCTGACAAATTGGGGGTGAGGAGTTGTTGACCTGTATTGTCAATAAAATGTCAGAAAATTGTGAAAAATGTCTGATAGAATTTCCTAAACTCCAAGAGGATGACGTCAAAGTGCTTTATTTCCCCCAACGAATTGTTCAAAAATCAAAGCTATGGAGTTTATTACCACAAGACAAATAAAAGCAACACATCCTCACGACTGAGAGGCTACAACTTGTTAATGTTTGGCATTTCTGCTTGAAAAATTACTGGCTGATAAATATTTCAGTTCAGCTGATCAATCAACTGTTTCAGGTCCAAAGGAGTGCAAATAATATATGCATTTGTGTCATATTTGAATAAACCCCTAGTTAATACTAAAGCCACAACCATCCATGTCAGACTTTTCATTTAATTTACATAATTTGTTCTTGATGGTAAAAGTACCATAGCCTGTAGTTTTTCACCTAACAGCCAACACATGAAAACTCTTCGCCAGGTGATGATAAAAATCTATTTTCTACCAAAAGAAACAATAAAGCTGAAACTACATCAAACATTCTTACTGGTGTCCTGCTGATATCATTTATACCCCCCTTGTCTTTTAGTTTACCCTGCTTCTACCCCCTCGTGTCCACTCTTCACACCACTGACAAACCAAGACATGTGTAATACTACAAACTACACTATTCATTCTTTACATTCAGAGCACTGATTGACCAGCTTTAGCACAGAACATGAGCGGTTCCACTGTGATCCCTGCTTGTAATTAAATGGAGTTTTCAGTTTTAAGCTGCCGTGAGCACACTGTATAATAACCACTCCCAGCTACAATTTCAGCATGGAAAGACAAAAATTAAAAAGCTAAACTCAGCTACAGCTGTGTGAGACAGATAATTTGCTTTTGGATTTAACATTATTGAACATTCATTACTGTTGAATGTGAAAGCTGTGTGAAGGTGTTTATCTTTCATTTCCCCAAGATCAGTTTCTGATTACAAGCAGAAAACTGCTGAACTTTTCATTTCTAAAATACAAACTTTGTAGGCCATCCTCCAAACTTGGCACAAAGTTATTGGAAGCATTGTGAAAGTTATTCATCTATGTATATTAGCTATGAAGTTTAGACAAGTGCAATAAGTAAGTTTTGGATGCCCTCTATGGCACTGGAGGGTATAATATGAATGTAAATTGTATTATGTACATAAAATCTTCTTATTTCTTTTTTCCCCATTTTATTTTATAAAAAAATTTAGAAATAGTACTATTACTATTATTAATTAAATTGTTTGCCTTGGACAATCTTAGACTTCCCAAGCAACTAAAACCTTAGAAAGACTTCAACAGAGCTACAAAATTCCATTAATTATGACTCAATTTATTCCAAATTACACAATTTATCAATTTAACTAATGGGCATTAAGAACCAGCCACAAAATCTGCCAGCCACAAACTATGACATAATTATGACACAGTCTGTCACAGAGTGACTAAGTTTTCTGTTTGTGTTGGTTAGAAACAACAGCTCACATACTACCAGTTGCACTTGGTTCCTGGCATCTTTCTCATCCCGGCTAGCAGCACTGCTATCCAGTCAGCATGAGTCTTTGCATCTTTAGTAACGCTTCCTCAGGATGTCATGACATTCTCAGTAATCCTTAAAGTCCTTTGCACAGACACAATTGTTTTTAAAGCAGTCCGTAATGCAGAGGCAGAGAGATGAAAACAAAACTTAGTTGTAGTTCCTTTGACATCAGTCGACATCCGAATAATCAACGGATGGCACAGCTGGCTGCAGCTCCATGGCTGATCGGGCTGTAGGCAGAAGTGTATGTCATGCAAGTGTTTTGGAAACACAGAGAGCAGTGAGGCGGCAGAAATTTTCTACCCTGTGTGATTCAGGTTTTGGTTTGTCAGCTCCTCTGGGCAAGGAGGTGCCCATATCAACAACATAATTTAATTTGGACAAATGGGATGAATGCACGGCTCCCTGGTCGCTGAAGTTGGGATGCTCTCTTTTGTTGCAGCCCTACGGTTTGATTAGGATGATTAGACAGGCTGATTTTCACATGAAATTCTTGCCCGAGGCTGCTCAATTATAGATAAATGGGCTACAACCTCAAAGTTGGAACAATGTTTTTTAAAAGTTCTGGGGAGGCATATTCATTTTGGCAGCTCTGTTGGCATTACAGCTATTCAAAATGATAAACACTGTAGTTTTATGCTTTACTGTACACCTAGCCAAACTGGGCTGCCTCTAATGCTGCAACATGCACTATAAAGAATAAAAAAAAATCAAGGGACAAGGAACAAAAATGAATAAAAGGACCATCTAACTTACTGTAAGGCACAAAGAGGTGCAGAGAAGCAAGGTATGCATTTGTGGAGAATGAGCCTTATTGATTGTACATAAACCAGCACTGAGAGAACTGATTGGTTTAAAAGGAGGAATGCTGAATCATGGCGTTGTCAAACATCAGCCACTCGGGGTAAAGACAGGTCAGAGGGTTGTGTGGATATATTTAGGGTAATGGTCCGCAATACCCCAGTGAATTATAACAAGCCCTTTTGAAGTTGCTGTTCGTATCAGTGTTTCCTCCCCTTCTACTACCATCCTACTAATAGAGTCAATTTAGGGTCAGGGATTTCCCATCGTACTTTGTGATTAAAACATCCAAAAATGCTGATGTTGTTTAATTTAGATGGATTTTTTCCCAAAAACCTAACTTCTACATACACATGGCTTGACTGATGAATTGTGTCTCCATGGCAACAGGAGGTAATGTGGAGAGGATATGACACTTCTATTCCTGCTTTTCACTTCTCACTTCCAAATTCTCAGCATTCTTAACATTTGACAATTACACTGGATATATTTCAAATCTACACTATATTTCCTATTTATTTATTTTTTTCCAGTGTCCAGTTATTCTGGCTGAACTATTTTTATTTTTTCCGTTGTTGCATCCTGTCACTCTATGCTGTTATAATGGCCCAAATATCCCCCAAGGGATCAGTTTTATCTTATCTTAATGGAGAGATAGACCGAGGGCTGGGTGAAGTCACAGCGAGCCCTGCTGTTGTTTGGATGTCCTTTAGCTTAAGGGAAGGACAGACTGATAAACAGAGATATGGAGAGGGGACGTAAAGGGAGAGGGGAGTAAACAGGCTTGCCAATTCTAGAAAAAGCCAAGAAGGGCATTGTCTTAGGAATAATGAAAAGAGAACCGAAAGACAGGGCATGTAATGACTGAAAGAGAAAGGAAAAATAGTCAGCATCAACCCATCTGATTAAGATTTAATCAGAGTTATCGTTTGCTTTGGACATGATGATAAATTGTTTCAGGGCTTACAGGTTTCTTTAAATGAGTGTCATAAAAGTGACACAATATGTAGACGATATCTTCCTCTATATGTTTCATCTGACCTTCTCCCTACAGCATCACATGTGCAGTGATGCAGTGCTGAATCCAAAATGTAATTAAGACCTGTCTGCAGAGCGCAGTAGAGGTCTTGAACGGGTCCATATCATATTTAGTCTAATTGGGCAGAGTCTTGTTATACTGCCGCTGGGCTCTGGTCTACATGTCAACATTTCTCATGCCAAAGTGAATCAAATGGTGGTCATAATCATTACAAAAAAATGTGTATTTTTTGGAGTGAGACGGAAGGAGTGAACTGTAAACAACAGAGACAATGTGATTCTAGTTTTGACCACAGCTACTTGTTAACTGGTGGGGGCGTCATCATGCTGTAAGTGTCAATGTTCCCTCTCTACAGTACTGTATGCGGATGTATCTCATCTTGAATGTAGTTTTATTATCCTCAGACTGATCTTAGACTAGGTCTTACTGTCCACAAGTCACTGTCAGATCTCCTCTTTGAAAATTATGTTTTGAACTTTGGGTATGAACATTTTCCACAATGACTCTTCTTAAAGACATTAAGTGCATAGTCAGCTAGCCTTGAACAGCAAAGTTAAAGGATAACTTCGGTATTTTTCAACCTGGGCCCTATTTCCCCATGTGTATGTGTGTATGATTCATAGGTACAACTCGTTTTAAAATTGGTTCAGTATTGAGGGAGGCGGATGCAGCCGGCAGCCGCAAAACGAGTTATAAAACGGTAAATGTGGGGGCAAATGTGTTCCGTATAAAAGTCCATTAAAAGTGTTTTTTTTTTCGCCACAGTCCGGCTCATATCTCCAGCGTAATCTCTGTCAACAGCATGCAAATCGTCTGTCTTGCCTTCACTTCCTCTGGGCTGTGTAACGACATGTCATGTGACCTGTGTTGCCGGAGGTAAACAGACGAGCCATGCTCAGAGCCGGTCAGAGCGGAGTTGGTTGTCCCAGAGTACAGTTGAGAGTTTTGCTGCATCGATTGAAAACAATGGTTCGCGTTTGTGCTTATCCGAATTGCAAGAACAGGATGTCGCTGCAGTCACTGATGCTTTCTAGACATCGTGATTTCCCATAACTAAATAAATACCACACATAGCAACACAAAACTGCTTTGCTAGCTCAATCATGTTGTAACTAAGATATCCGCTGGAAAAAATATTTTATTCACAGACCGTTTATTGAGTTATTACCTTATTTTTATACAGTCTATGGTTATTACAGACACCGCTAACGGCTAATGTTAACAGCTCACGGTTAGCCCAGCTAATCTACGATAACCATATTATTAACTGCAAAACGTGCACACAGAAATAGTAACGTTTGTTCAATCATTGTGTTTATAGACTTTACAAGCATCAGATTAGTCTACACGGTGATATAGTGAGTATTTGTAAACAACAAGGCGATTCCCTGGGGGCACCGCTGGAAGTAAATGGCATAAGCGATCGCCGAGGCCCCTGCACTTCCGTTAGTCGAAAAACTCCGGGCTGTGCCTCCAGAGGTAAAGGAAGAAAAAAAAAGTTTTTTTGTTTTTTAACCGATGGATTTCCAGATTGACTTACAAGATAAACACATTGCCAAAAACTGCAATACTGCACATGAAGATTGAGGATTTTTTAAATCTATATTAATTCATTTTTTTTAGTTGAAAGAGCGTATCAGTAGAAAACTGCACTTTAAAATGTAACTATCATTCTTTATTATTTGCGCCTTTTGTGATAAGTTAAATGTTAATTTTTCCAGTTAAAGAAAATTGGGAACAATTTTCTTTCATTTGTTTTTCGACCAGCAATTTGTTGTTGTTTTTTAGCAGTATACAGAAAACAGAGGAAAGACAGAACTCGGCACTTTAACATCTGTTTATTTTTTGCAAGTAGCGTTAGCTCCATATTCAGCGTTATCGCACTTTGCATATTTTCCTCATATGGTGTAGCCTTATTGTCCTAAACATGGTATATAACTAATTCATGACCCAAATAATTACATAGGTTATAAATTCTCATCATCTTTGAATTTAATATGCTTGAAAGGTCAACTGTTAAACAATTGTTAACAACTGAAGGTGGTTAATTTATTCAGTAAACCCTGCTGAATAGACCCTGCAGAGTAAAACCTGATGAAAGCGTTTTACCTTGCTCAGCAGATATCTCATGTGAATGCCACTGCCTGTAGCCATAGCTGTTCCTTTGAGTCTTTAAAACCCATCTGAATGATACTCTTGATAATGGTGAAAAGAGGGTTAACTGCTTGTGTTAGGTGCTCTTTGTCTGTCTCTCCCATCAGGAAAGAGAAACAGAACCCAGTGAGTAGACAGGTCCCTGGTGGCCACACAGACTCATACTGCTGCCAAGAAGAGAAGAGAAAGTCGAAGCAGACTTTAGCCTCGCAAATCCTGATGTGCGCTGCTGACAATGTCTGCCAAAAAGCTCCCTTTGCTAGTTAAATGTGTGGGCTGGTGTCAAGTCGGGAGGTCTAGACTTTGTAGTGGCTTTCAGTCGAAACTGTTTCAGGCCGTTTAAGATACTTACCCATTTAAGGTATTGATAGTTAATAACTATACTACAGGGTGTTTAAAATTCAATATGGCTGCAGCTTATGCAAAAATAAATAATGCACACCATACTTTCTGATTTATTTTGCTGTTTACTATAGTAGTTAAGGCAAATCCATGCATGTTCCTTGGCTGAAATAAACAAAAACAGAAGAGGGCAGAAGTTCGCACAGTCTGATGTGAAATAAAATGAGCGAGCAGAGAAAAACCTGGCCCACAGTTGTCATTATGATGGATTGCATATTGATTTTTCAGCCAACTAAATGCACCCACATACAGTTTTATGCAGCTTCTATTCATTTTCCACATTAAGGCTGTTGTGTATACAGATTTATACCTATGATTTTCTTTTATTCTCCTGATTTTATTCATTTCAGAGTGCTGCAACACTGTCTTGCCTCATGTGTTGTAAGATAAAGTGAATGAGTGAATAATATGGTTTGGAAGTGGCTTTTGAAATCTGTAAGAGCTTAGGGAATGGAATATATTAAATGGTTTTGCAGATATGTCAGAAATGTGCCAGCAAGATATGAGCAAATAATGAAAAATGTATTACTAGAGACATCTAAAAAAAAAGGGCTCTGTGTCAGTTCAAGATATGTTTTAGATTTCCTTCATTTGAAATCTGGCAGTAACAGGAAGCTAACTCATACCTAATGGGATAGCATCGTTACACGCATTGCAGCAACATTATTTTAGCTCCAAATCACCTCCATAAACTGGTCAAAACCACCACACAAACAAAATGCAGCAATGCTCCAAAAAAAACACTGTTTCTGCTCCAACTCTAATGACGTGGATATGTTATACATTTACAAACACAGCTCTGCACAGCTGCTGTTGCCCACAAGCTGCTGCCTTTCAATATGGCCACCAGAAGGACTATTACATCACCTGAAAGCCCTCACAGTTAAACAATCCTGTGCAGAGTGAGGCTTGTTGCAGGCGATTTGTAGCAAAGCGGTGATGTGTTACTTACCGCTGGCCCATTAGTGGAGAATATAAGTGAGGGGGATATCATGTTCTTAGTGCGAGTTATCTTTTGTGTCTGGATGTTTTTTGTTTGTTTGTTTTCCAAGTGCTAAAACCTTAGGTGCTTCTCTTAATGAATGTTTTGAACCTAAAACTATACATTTGGTTTTTCCCCTATTTAGGACCAGTTTATTTCTTATCATCCATTTTTCTGTTAACTCTAATTCCTTATTTAAAATCTTAGTCAATTCATCAGTTGTATGTGCTTTTGTGTAAATTGTCGAGTCATCAGCATACATCGCAACAGTGGCATTATTCAAAATCAGAGGAAAATCATTAATAAATATTGAAAACAAAAGCGGCCCCAAAGCGCTTCCTTGTGGCACCCCACAACTCACAGCTCTCAGCTCAGAATAACTACCATTATAGTATACAGTACATTTCCTATCAGTCAAATAACTTTTAACCCATGCGACAGCAGATGGTTCAAAACCATAACAGCGCAGCTTATTCAATAACACATGGTGATCAAGAACATCAAATGCCACTGATTACACAGGAAGGTTAGTTTAAGGACGTGTTGGTGTCATAGCCTTGCAACAATAAAAAGGCACAGCTAGCATTCTTTTACTATTTAAAAAAAAAAAAAAGGCAGTGCGGTGCGCCTCGCATTTTCCTGTTATACATTTTCTGTGTGACCGAGGCCAAAGGCTCGAGATAACAATATTCTCTCTCTTGTGCTTAGAAATGGTGAATTTACAGCTCACAGCAACTTAATACAATACAGTCTCTGGCTTTTGTTTGATATCTAGTGTTGGAAAAAGATATTGTTGCACAATTCTGATCCATCGCACGCACAGTTAGCTTGTTTAGGCCTACCATATTACATAATTATTGCTGATATACTGAACGATCCACTGAGCCCGTTCAAACTTTTTAACTTTATATAGAAAAACCCCCTGAATCGTTGAGTATTCGTATTGGACAGCCAAATCAGATTCGACTGACATAATTCTGTGTCAGGTACAGCCCTAGTGTAGTATAGCCATACTTCCTAATGTTTTGGTGGCATCTTGGCCAACTCTGCCAAATACACCTTGGTTGACATCATCACACCACAGATTGTATGGTTTGTAGTTACTCCTGCTGAAGAGTCTACATGGCTGCACACATACAGTAACAGGGCTAATTGTAAGCATCACATGCCTGACACTACCTTGCGGTTATTAATGATTTTAATGTCAGAGTTGAGCTTGCTGTGTGAGTTTGCTTGGACCATTTAACAGCTCAGAGTTGGATCTTAGCTGCTGCCGCTGTGTTAGCTCCTGCTATCCAGGCAGTTGTTGAACTGACCTGATGGAGAGCAGCTCCAGCGATGGCAGCAACAGAAAGATTGCCAATTTGGCGAAGAGTTGGGACAGTCCAGGGTCCGACCCCTAGCACAAAAAGGATCGAATGCAGGTATCCTGTGACTGGAGACGTTTTGAGAAGACTTGGTTCTGGGTTGCTGTGGTTCATACCTTGAAGGTATCACACACTGATACCCAGCCCAAGAGGCACTGGAGTGAAATAGCAGGTTTATGTAGGATCAGATACACAGGAAGAGAAAAGAAGCTGATCTTATCATCAGTTTTTCCCCCAAAAGGCACCCTCAGGTGTTTTACACCTGTCTGCTCCTTTTTCTCCACTTCCTCTCGAACATCCTTGCTCTCTGTGTTTAAGGCTGTCCGGCAGAGAAGGCTCAGCAAGCTTCACATATCCATGGGTGATACAGAGATAGAACAAATAACCAAGGTAAAACTATTAGGAATTACTGTAGATAGTCAAATGTCCTGGAACAACCAAGTGGTGCAGGCACTGGTGTTGTCACACTTAGACTATTGTTCTGTAATTTGGTCCAGTACATCAGGAAGTAATTTGAATAGGTTACAGGTAGCCCAAAATAAAGCGGCTTGTTTGCCCATACCAAACAAATGTAAGTACAATGAATGATCATTTAGCTTGGTTAAGTGTAAAATGTAGGGTGCAATATTCACTAATATGTCTTATCAAAAACATAATAACAACAAAAACACCAGAAATATTGTACAGGACTTTAGCATTTCTTTCAGATACACACTATCATTTTACTCAACAGTCGTCTGAGGGTCGGTTTTTGTTACCCCTATGTAGAACTAATTTAAAACAGAAAACAATGCATTACAGAGCAATGGTGGCATGGAATGAATTACCTTTTCTTCTGGTCTCAGAAATTAATGTTATGAGTTTTAAGAAAAAACTCAAAGTATTTTTATTTACCCAGCAGGTATGACAGAATATTTACTGTTTATATGTTGGACTTTATATATCTGGTTGGAAGGTGTAAAACTGAGCTATTTGCTTCCTTTTTATTGGTAACTCAGAAAAGGCAATGTCAAGTGATCCTTAAAAATGAATTTAAAATGAATTGTCATCATGTAGAGCTACAGTATTATTTGGATTAGGTTTTGAGCAGGTGTCTTGTGTGTGAGCATGAATGTAAATGTATTTTATGTTCGCTGCATTTTTGGTTGATGAACTTGGTGAGACCCCAGGAAGAGTAGCTGCTGGTAAGTTCCAGCAGCTAATGGGGATCTAATGAATAAATAAATAAATCTACCGTTTGTTTTATCATAGTAATCAGTATCTAGTTCCTAAAATGTTGAGGCAGAGGGTACTTGCTGTAGCTCTGGTTGAGGACGAGAGGCTGTCAGCAAATAGTTGTTGGGCACAGGGAAACGGAGATCTGTGTGGGTACATGAAATCCTACAATAGCGGGTGGGTCATGGGGAGTACCAGCAGTTGGTCCAGGAGCTTCACCTCGATGATGGTCATTTCCAGGCATATTTTAGAATGACTTGGCAACAGTTTGATAACCTGCTGTCTATCGTCGCGCCGAATAGCTCTGGGTAGGGCTAGGCGATAAAACGATAGCGATATCTATTGCGATAGACACGTGATCGATATAAATAGAAAAAAACATTCAATAAAACGTCTAATAAAATAGGAAGAAAATCCCGGCCCTGAACTGCAAGGCATTCTGGGGGATGCAGTTCCAGCGAGGGCTTCACGGCCCAGCTAAGCAAGTTTGGTTGCATGAACAAACTCACTTACTCCCTGCTTTTCACGTCCTGTCCAGGGCGTCCGGGGGGTGTTTATAAATTGATGATAATATCCAGTTTTCCTTTCCGAACCCGACAGTCATTCTGTTTTTTTATGTCCGCAACCGAACCGAGCTCAACATTATTTAATGACTAAAGCACTGAGTTTGTGTCACACAGTTGTTATGGTTACAGGCTATTTAACAGGCCAAGCGTGCGCCGTGGGTGCTCCGTGAAGAGGGAGACCTCAGTGTTTGAGACAATCAAGGCGGAGGTGGGCGGCAGAGAGGTAGAAACAAACAGCCAATGTGTGTGTGTGTTATGTTCAGGTAAATAACAGTGCCCAAATGAGTGCGACAAAGCGTGAGGAAATTATAGATAAACAAGGAAAGGTCAGTTCGCCAGTTTGGCAGTACTTCGGATTTTATAATTAACCAGTATATTTATTTATTTGACTGTTTTTCATGGTTATGTTGACCTCCTTTTCCCATGTGTTCGTTTGTTCATTACTGAGGAAAGGTTACATTTAAAATAAAAATGTTTAAATTTAACATTTTTTTTCTCCTGGTCCTTATTTCAAATAGGTTTTAAAAAATTCAATAATTATCAATATCAACTGATAGGAAACACTTTAATCGTGATACATTTTTCAGCCATATTGCCCAGCCCTAGCTCTGGGCATCCAGCAACCGCTACCACCAGTTTCTCCTCCATTGTTTACCAACTGTAAACTTTTTGTCATGACTACCACAGAAGGTCCACCTCTCAAATCATCCGATTGGACAATGGGAAAAAGGATGATGAAAAAGAGTTGACTTGAGCGTTATTTTGCTCTGAGTTGAAGTTTTTCCAACTCGAGGAGTTCAGAGCACTCCAGCAAAGACGCCAGGCGCCTAGAGCGCAGGAATGCGTAGGGCTTCGTAATGCAAAAACAGCAAGCAAAAAGAATTCCCATTAAAAACACTTAGAAAAAATCCACCTCCAGCTGCTAAAATGCTTTCTGAGTGATCGGGGCCTAATGGTGCAAAGTTTCTCCCCCTCTGTGCCACTACATCATGTCTGCAGTTGTCTGCACCAAGAGTATCGTGATAGTCAAGACTTTATTTCAGAGTTTCTTTCACTAATAGGGCAGCAGTATCGAATGAAGGACTCCATTGGTATTGGTATCATCTTAAGGATACTAATATTGTACTGGAATCATAATTTACCCAGCTCTGGTGCCTAATGACCAGAGGGGCTTTTTTACAGGGTTGTCTTTTGAGATGTCAGTACTAATACTTTTGATTGAATGTAGTTATTAAAATAGGACAGCTGTAAAATACATATTCAATATTAAATTCCGGTCAAGATCATTTATATAGTGCCAATTCACAACAGGAGTCGTGCTTGCTGTGTTTGTTGAGTCACAAACCAGCAATGAAATTTGACAGTGTCATGAATTTGATGGAATATTAATAACCTTGGATCACAGCTAGTATTCCATATACTGTGATACAATAAATGTAATGTCATGTCCTTAAAATTCCCAAACCTTACACTAAGAGTTGTCATTCAGTGAATCAGTGAGGCAGGTTTCATTGCAGTTTTTTACAGTCTGTTGAGTACAGTCCCACCACGCCACGCTGGAATGAGCTCTCAGGTCAGACACCTCATAACAGTAATAATAAAACACAGGGGCTGTGTTTACAGACAAACCTCCATCATACTGGGGGTGGAAGACACTGACCGGCTGAGACTTCCCACAAAGCCAACAGAATATTTGTCTGATAAATCAGCTGTGTGTATATATAACAGCCAATCACACACCGGCGTCGCACTGTGTCTCGCCTGTTGCTGCGACACGGTTGGCTGCTGCATCAGCCAACTGAGAGGAGTAGTAGCAACGTGGCTTCTGGCTGTCCGAATGCTGAGGAGACATTCAAGGTCAAACATTAAGAATGACTCATCAAATCATCCTCCATACACACCTCGCAAATCTGTGATCCGCTGTGTATGTGTGTGCGCCCAAGCATGTGCGTGGAAGTCAACAGGCATGTCAGCAGTGTTTTATTTGTACTGGATAGTGCTTGAGGCCAATATGCACCTCTCTCTCCCCCTATCTTCCTCCCTGTCTCCCTATATGTGTGTGTGAGTGTGAGTGTGAGTGTGAGTGTGTGGGCGTATCTTAATGAAATCTGACAGTGAATTGTGACAATCAGCGAAGGAGCATCCTGCAGAGGTTAATAAGCTGCACTCCTCACAGCAGTAGCAGGCCGCCACGCGCACACACACACACACACACCAATCTCCTCTGTGTTTTCATTCTCCTAAAATTATATTTAGAGATTGCAAAAATTCATGGCCTGGTTCTTTCAGATTCAGTGAGGGGGTAATCTTTCCAGTTTGCCACCTCCTGAAGCGACTCTCAGGACACAAAGCGGTGACATCACTGTTTCGTGCAGTTCCTGTTTTCTGTGATAAATAAGGGCTGATAATGAGGTGTCACTCAGCAGGCTCTGTCGCTTCTCTCACTCCACACCTTTTACACCACTCACACATATACACACAGTAAATGCTAGGTCCAAAAAGTGGCGAAGAAAAAAAAAAAATTTGTCATTATCTTTACACATGAATTAACATCTCAACAGCTACATTACAATAACTACTTCTAATAGGTGTCTTGGGAATATGCTTTTTGTTGATTGTTTAATTAAGAGAATATCATGAAGTTTTAATAACCCACACTCCACTTTGCTGCCGAAATTTAGACTAGCAATGTTGCAACAACAGTATCAGATGGAGAGGCAAATTTAGCAAGACTATTAGCAACAGCAACATGATTCGCTCCAACTATAGTAACAGTAAAAGCAGAAGTACAATTGTAGTAGTATAGGGTATTTACATAGACATAGAGGGGTTGGATGACCCTGCAGGCAGCAGGTATCAAAGAAAATTGACACTCACGGTGGATGTGAGCCATGCAAAACGAAGCAAAGCAATGTTTCCCACAACTTAACCAATATCCCCAGTGTGGACCGGATCATCATTAAAAATTACCTCATCATTCAGACCTCCTAACATTACTTACGTTACACGGTGAGCTGATGAACATGTACAAGAGTATAGAGGACTACAGCTATTTTGTGCATGATTGGGCCCATGACTGAAAAGACTGCCAACTTGTTTATAGCCAGGTGAGTTAATATGCTTAAGGAAAATTGTCTTTTATATTTCAGCTCTGGACATGGATGCATCGCTGTCAAGCTAACGTTACTATCTAACATTAGCTAACTTTAGCTATTATTTTCTACCTACTAGGTCATCTTTTCCCAGGTCTGGTGAAACCCCATAAACACAGAGAAGTTGTCACAGCACATTGTTATTGCATCCAACTCGAGCCGTGTTAAACACAGTGCTTGAAAAGTTACGTTTGATGTAGAGTGATGAAGGAATGAGTACTACATCCTGAAATGAGTTAGCAATTTAAGCTCTTCCGGTTTCCTTGTCTTGAAGTTGGTGCGTTTTATAAATTGTGTTAACACAAGCGTAGATATCTTCACGTTTTGTTCTACGACATAAAATACGTCAGTAAATACCCCTCTCGTGAATTCTGTCTTAAAAAAGGTAGTTGCTAACAAGTGGCGAAATGAGGCCATAGAACATCATCAGGCCAAACACAACATTACAGACTCATTGTTATGGCAACGGTAAGTCGTGTCACCATCGTGTCATTTGTAGTGTGTATAGCCTAACATTAGGTTTTTACTTCTGGAGATTGCATTTACGCTGCAAGAATCATAAAGTGGTGTGAATTTGTGGAGATAATCTTGCTGACCAAAACGTGTAACTATCATACACTTTTGTTTGCCACAGAACTTATTTTCTATAATGATACAAAATCAGATGAAAATATCCCACTGGCTTTTTCATGAGGGAACCAGGGCGACGGGAACATCAGAAACAAAAAATCATCCCTGCAGCGCTCTATTAGTTAACTCTGTTTTTTTTTTACTTTTCCCCTTTACATCCTGCTATTTTTGTGACTGAAAGTGACCCGTGTTTTTTCCCAATTTGATTGATTGGAACAGCCATCACCATCACAAATCGTAGGTATTTGTGCAGTGCTGGTTGTCTTTGCCTTCAGTGGCCTCCCTCCATCTGTGCAGTACACTGATGTATGACGTCATGTGCAAAGAAGCTATTTGTTTAATCATTTTGTAAGTAAAATTCTATATTTTAATTTGAGAAGAATATAAATGTATTGGTACTAGTGTTATTTGAATGAGCAGTACGAGGCTTAAAAATCCCCACTGAATCAGCCCTACTCTATTCCCAAGTCTGGAGTCATGTTGCTCAGACCATCTGCTCTCTAACCCTGCCCAAGCTACACAGTTCACTGCACTACCACCCCTGGATTATGGCATCAACAAACACATGCACACACACACACACGTGCATCTTGGCTTAAATGCCACCGCTGAGTGATGAGAGCCTATTTGTGTGTGTTTTCAGCCGTATTTTCAGCCATTATTTACAGACACTCAATAAACGGCACTGGTACTGACACGCATTTCCCCAATTACGGCCTATACAAAACGGGACTCTTATCTGTCAATATTTTGCACATCTGTATCCACTTAGAATCACTCCTTTCCCTGCAGTACTGAACAGGCACTTGGCCAATATGAAATTTGGGGATATTACAAAAATAGATAACTGCAGTTTGTGTGATTTTCCTTCTATTTCGGGGGTTTGGCAAGAAGCACAGGCAGAGAGGAGCAATTCTTGACAGTTCTGAGATGATGCGTGCGTGAAGGAAAAAAAGCTTATCAATAATAGTTACATTTAGATTATTAATTCATCCTTTATCAGAGAATAACACCCAATCCTGTTATTATCTTAGCTTGGATGAGCCTGTATGTTCTGTACTACAGTACAGACCATGCACAATAGTTGAGTCATACTCATGCATATTCAAGTGGAATCATCACAATTATGTTTCACTGGATTCCAGTAGTTTTCAAGCCTATTCTTAAAATAATCACATCCACAATTTGTGCAGCGAACTGTATCTTTGCATCCACACATGTTGATGTAGCTGATTCCCCAGTGAGCTGTACGATATTATATGGAATTGACAGAAATTTAGAAATGTTGAGGAGCAGGCAGGAGGGTATTAGTGGATGATGGCGTGGTTAAAAAGTCGTTTTTTTAAATGTGTTCATCCACATTTGAATTGTTGAAATGTTTATGTACACGCTGTGGTGCTGCAGCACTACAGAATATGACTTGCAAGCACTGTACACACACACACAAACACACAAACACACACTCTACAATATTTCACTATCTCTGTCTCTTTCAATCCCTTCGTCCAGAAATACATGGAGAGCTCAGAGGTCTATTTCTGACTCACTTTGACGCTAAAGTCAGTCAGGCATTGCTGATGATGACACACATGCACTCACACGCGCACACACAAACACACACGCGTGCCCGCACACACACACCCTAGGCTAGGTAATACATTTGTTTTAAGGCATTCTCCTGACGATGCAAAATGACACGCTGCCCACTCTGTTTCCCAACGCTCTGACAACAACCAGAAACTTCCAGCCCTGATTCACTGAAGACAGGCTTTAAAATCAGGCTCATTCCTTTAAAAAATCCTCGGCCCACTTACACTTACATGCCATTGCCCTGAATTATAATTTATATAAAACTTGTTGCCATAGCAGCAAAACCCCTTTGTTACCTCCTTTTTGACAGAGGCACTACAATAAAAGGCAAAACCATCAGAGAGAGTATAACTTATGAAATACGGCTTTCCAAAAAAATTATGACAGCAAAATCCTTGCCGAGCCCAGACTACACAAAAGGGCCGGAAAGCGGCTTTGTGGGATTAAAAATTACTGCGAGAAGTCTTAAATAACAGCGGCAGCAAACAGGTCCCGCATCACAAATCATGAAACTCAATGCCACGGGAGAAGAGCAATCAATGACTGATTTACTGACAAAGCATGAAGTCCCTGCAAAAGCGTATGGAGCCAATGCTTGATTCAAAGCTGATCTGACAACACTGCTGCATGCTGTACTTTCTGTATTGGTGCATTTCTAAAAAGCAGATAATCATCAGAAATCAGGAAATTCAAAGAGGAAGAGGCCAGTCAAGAAAAAAAAGCCCTAAAATATGACAAGTAAGGGAAGGAGAAATTCAGGAGTGTCAGAACTAAAAAGGGAACTGATAATTATATGCAAAGTAAGAACACAAAAAGACACTCAGGATTAAAGTAGGCCAGTCAAAGTATGAGATAAAAAATTCAGATGCCTCAATCACTCTCGAGTCATCCTCAGACACAGCGAGCTGGAAATCAGTCAGCTGGTAATGTGTCAGAGAGCTGCTCCGAGAGGTTTCAAGGTTGCTATTTATTCCTGAACGCAGCTCTGGCCCCACGGAGATCAGCGGTCAGTGAGAGCAGATGGCCTGCATGCTATCGGCCCATTCCCCTGCTTTGTTGCGGCTTAATACAACAAGGCACGGGAGATGCGAGGCTCAGATGTGACGCCTGTGGGAATCATGTGACTTGACATATGAAAATGCCATTCACCATTGTTTTAGATGGTAAATGCTACGTGAAAATACTCAGCTTTTACCTTGTAATATTTCAAATAAATGTATAAATCTATAATATATTCAATGGAACTAGGTTTAATATTGTACTTTTATTTTTAATTCAAATAAAGATGATAAACTGAGGACCTTTCATGAGCAATTTTGTGATCACTATGATTGAAATTCCTATTATTCGAGGATTCACTTGATATCCGTCACAGGCAAATGTATCATGTACTGTGTGACATGTCAACTCAGTAATCTCTGATGCACTCATCCAAGTGCCCAACCCCTTCACAGCCACAGAGGATGCCCCTAAATCTGGCACTGAACTGAGAAATCACATGGACAAACACCAAAACACTCCCTATTACAGTACAAAGCCCTACAACACTCTCTGCATGATGATGCATTCAATGTTAATAATGTAACACAAGTACTCCGCTGTAGAGGTTTACAAAAGCTTCGACATGCCTCGTCTGTCCCTCAAAGAAATGACCTTAAATGTGAAAGACATGATTTGTGCATGGGCATGGATTTCCGGGGACACGTCATGCTCAGTATTTAGATGTTCATTTGTCCCCCTAAGTTAAATAAATGAAAGTATCAGAAGATTTTTGTTGTGACAGCTCCATAAACAGATGCAGAAAATGTACAAAATGGTACATAAACATTCACCAGAATGCAGGAAATGAAGTGCTTGTCACATACACAATCTGTACATCCTTGGAATTGTGCAATTATAATTCATATTTAGCACTGTTTGTGATGCGTTTTTGTGCATAATTTTACCAATAAGCAAGTCTTTTTTTTAACTATTTCATTTTTGATATTGCTGCTTGACATTGTTCTGTGCCCTTTTGTTAATTTTCCGCTCAAAATAATTAAACATCTTTGAGCTGAAACGTGGCCTAAACAAAACTATTTTATCATGAACGTAAAGTAATTTAAGTGCTTTTCAAACAAATTTCAGCCCAGTGCTTACTGGGTTTGTACTGGATTCTGCTAAATAAATTGAATTCATCCACTGTGACACAACTATGACTCCTTATGTAAAGTAAAAGAGGTGTTTGCTGCTGTTCCATTTACCAAGCTGCCACTCTGAGACGTCTGCGAAACTTCTGAAGTTGAAAATAAGAATTTCAAGCAGAGTGATCACAAAAATCGCCTCTAAGAATTTGTTTAGTGAGTTCAGTTAGCTTCATCTGAAATAACTACACCAGTTGGGGAAAGCTTCAACGTTTCTTGACATAGTCGGCTGTATAATGGGAGGGTATCAAGGCATGTGTACATATCTGTATAAAATCTGTTGGTTGAAATTGTTAGTATGCCTAAAAAATAGAAAATATAATGTGTGTAATTTCCTTAGTGTTTGTGTTAAATACATATGCTGGATGTTATGGTATAGAGATTGGGCAAACAAGGTGAAAATACTTTTTTTTCCCTTTCAATGTGACTTTAAAGAGCCCACACTGCACTAAGCCTTGGCACACACCTAGCCCAAGGCTGCTGAATTATGATTTTTTTTCCCAGCCTCCACTTCCTCAGCAACAAAGAGAAATACTGAGAGCACAAATCTTGTGTTAGTGTCAGTAGCAAATCCTTTGAGGATATAACCAAGTTGAGGTGTCAAAGTCCTCAGCAGCAAAGAAGAGGCCTCTCCAAAAAAAAAAAAAAAAAGCCACCTGGAAACGTGTGTGAGGCAGCGTTAGACCTACGGCTTGATGATAATGACATACTGGAACTACAAACATGCTTTGACCCTGGGTGAATGCGGTGGAGGGGTTGCTATTCCGCGTTAGAAGTTTGAACCCTGTCATTTTAGCAAGTGAGAGATGAAAGCACTGCTCCTAAGGGCATAAAAAGCATTTGAAATGCCCTTGAAAGCCCACAGGTAGAGTCAGTGGAGAAATATAACATCCTCGTCAGCTGGGCCAAAGCAAATAAAATGTTTAACTGAACTAATTCCTGTTAATAAGCTTCTGAAATGAATGTATGCTATATTAACAGCACACATTTTTCCCAGAACTGCATGCTACATAAATAAATACACATCAAAAGGCACATAAATTCCAATTCAACACACATACAACAGGGGAATAAGAAGGCATATAATCAAATATTCTACATAAGCAAATAAGAAGAGGGAACAGGGAATTGAATAACTGCAACAGGATGCAGTTACCAAGCGAGCATGTGTCTTATTTTTTAATCTGTGTCTCATTTCCAAGTGCTGCTTGTCATCAAGAAGGATCAAAGTTTGGAGGAAGTTCCTTATTTAGCTGCATGATTATTTATAAGGGCCCCCAGAACAACATTAACATGGCCAAGTAAAACAAAACGCCAGCACGGTGTGTGCTGCTACAGGTGATTAATGGCTGATCTGATTATTGCCGTGGCTAATGACCCTATATTGATGGATGCAGCATCCGAACAGACCGGGCTCGCCTTTGGACAGCTCATACCTCCCAAGTGTGCCGCTCTTGCCACCGAACTACGTTGAAGGAATTCACAATTTTAGGTTTCTTTGCTGTTTCACTTAAATGCGTGCTTGTATCGGGGATTTTAAGATATTTTAAGAACAAGCAGTAGCTGAATTTTAATTCGGGTTAAAATTAAACCACCATTCTGAATGTATTTAATGAGAATCCAACTTTAATCATGAGTTTACCTCGTAATCCCTACACCAAAACACAGCACAAGTGAGCGGCGCCAATTAATTTAAAGAGTTCATTATATTTATTTGGAAATGCGTGATTTTTGTATTATATTCACGCCGAAAGTACAAGAATATGCTTCTACTTTCGATAAAAATCAACATCTTGCGTTTCCTATTAGATACTGTCATCAACAGGAGATAAATGACTAAATATGCAGAATTCCCAACGGAGTCTGGTGCCGAGTTCTCACACATGAACGGGAGGCAGAGGGTCTAACCCAAGGGTTGATACAGTGCTCAGGGAGAGTGAAGAACAGGCCTCATAATAACACTCCTTACCTTTGTTAGCTGTGCTATTTTCTTGCTCATCTTCAGGTGCAGGTCTTGGGTATATTCCATGGTGATGCCGGTCTGAAAGGACATGCTGCTGGCTGAGGATGAACTAAATTTCCCCTGACCGGCAGGGCAGTAATACTGCTGCCAACCCGACCCAGTCGCCATCTTCACGATGATGCTTCAGATGCTTAAGAGAGATATGGGCTGTAATAATAAAGTGGACGGTGTGAGGAGACGACCAGCGAGCGGCAGAGGAGAGGACCGGGACAGTGTCGGATTTTTGCCACGACACAACACAAATTAATCAAAAATATGATGCCTTTTCAGCCCACAAACTGTTAGAAATTGGTTTCATGTTGCTCAGCTCCGGATAACAGTAACAATAAAGGAGGAACTGTGTTATTTTTAAGCTCCAGAAACGTTAGCTACTACCATCTTGTCCGTTCAGAAATGTGTCCGTTAAAGCGGTCCGAGGTGCGGGTCCTGTCTGCTGTCACCTGGCGCTGATGTGGAGCCGTTGTCGGGCAGCTGACTGGCTCCCGGTCGGTCACCTTGATACCGAAATGTCTCAACGGGGGCCGTTAAGAGTGATTCCTCCTCGGTGCATTCCGGCTACATTGACGGAGAGTGTGTAGAGATTGGAGGTGCGTGTGTGTGTTAGTTAGGGAAGAGTGTGTAGGACAGGCTCCGCGGTTGGTTGCTGCTCCTCTGTTGCCATGGATCACCTCAACAGTTTATGCTGCATTCACGTAGGATGGGAGTAGCGCTGCCTTCAGGTGCTGTGGGAGAAAGCGCAATCAGGACGGTGAGCGCACGTGAACGTGATGAACATGACGCTGACTGCCAGATGTGACGTTCACGGGGTGTGTGGTGGTGTGATTTTAATAGAAATCACACTTTGAAGAAATTTGAGCCGTGTACGTGGCGTTTCTTCAAAATAAGACACAGATTAAAGCTGCTATATTATATACAGTAGACTCAAGTTTATCAGCTGAACTTAATTAGAACAATTAGCTGGATTTAACCCACTCATTTATTGTGTTTTCAATCAGCTGTGGTCTCATCATATTGACCATCTATCATTTTTTTCTGTGACAACAATATTTTAAAAAAAAAGTTAAAACAAACAAAAAAATGAAATAATATATTTAGAGAGTAAATACAAATGCAAATAAAAACTATAATTTTGATGCTGCAAATCAAAGCAAGTTTATTTCTATAGTATATTTATATAGCAAATTTTGGCAATAAGGCAAATCAAACTTCACATTAAACTTTAAAATACAAAGTACAAAAGAAACACAATATAAAATGACATTTAACCCTTTGAAACCTGACAAAAAATCAGCCTGCTTTCTTTCAGAAACGTGGGAAGAAAGCAACAAGCAATGAAAGAAGAAATTACCCCAAAAAAGTAAAAAAAAAATAATAATAAAAAAAGAGAGAAATTTAAAAACAAGAAAATTAGTTAAAAAACAAACAAACAAGGAAATGAACTGGGAAAAGGACTTAAAAATTATAATTCTGTAACATAATTTTAGATACATAATAATGATATTTATAAGTATAGTTTTTCCCTAGCTTTTAAAAAAAATAATTTTCTAAATCTATTATTTCTTGCAATTTGTGGGACATTTCTGTCCAAGTTGCTCTTTGCCTTTTTCCCCATGTTTCCCCATCTTGTGGAAGGCGTCTCACTCAAGGTTTCAAAGGGTTAAATGCAATTAGAAACGCCATTAAAGAGAGTTAGAGAGTACTGCATGTCTTAATATGTCATGGGCGACTGTGGTAAAGTGGGTTGTCCACTAATCAGTGGGCTGATCCCCAGCTCCTCCAGTCTGCATGCTGAAGTACCCTTGAGCAAGATACTGAATCCCAAATTGCTCCCGATGATGCTTCCATCAGTGTGTGAGTGTGTTAAAACTGAGTAGCAGGTGGCACCGTGTATGGTAGTCTCCGCCACCAGTGTGTGGATGTGTGTGTGAATGGATGAATGTGACTCGCAGTGTAAAAAATGTCTATATTATTATAAAAAGCCACTCTACAATGATTTTAACTGTGACACACTATTCTAATTGTGAGCTCCTCTGTCACTGATCAATTATTGTCTGTTGAAAAGCCCAATAAACAAAGTTAAAACAACAACTAAACAGTGAGCCAGTGTAGCAGGGTCAAATATACAGCAGTAATATGTGTAACAAAGTCAAATGTACATTTGTAATATTTAAGAATTAGAGTTACACAAGGCCTCCATAGTCAATATGTGGAGCATTTCATACTCAGTTCCTGTACCCCTACGCTCATCTTTGGGGGTACCCCAACTTATAAAGGGGTGTCTCCCGCCTCGCCTCTCCCCTTTCACTGTCATAGGGAGAGGTAAGCAACATTGTTCTCATAGTAATTTCCGTGTTTTAGCACTGTTAAGCTATGTTCATAAGCTCATTTTATGCTAACAAAATCCTGTGTCACGTAGTTTGACAGAGGTTTTTGTTTTCACCTCTTGCTGTTAGGTATGTTTTGATGTATATGTGTTTTATTGTACTTAATTGAATGTAAAATGGCCGCCCTTTTGCTGTTGTGCTCCGTGGGAGAGGGGCTCAAGTTTATATGGTTGTATTCGTCAGAGAATTTGTTTTTGACCTCTTGTTGTCAGCTGTCAGGAATAAACGGAGATCGCCTCCACAGATATCCACGGTCTGGGCCTCTTCATATCAACACAACACAGACAACATCAGAGTCTACTGGCTACACCAATACAAAGAATAATCTACTGGGGGAAAAAAGTTATGGTCTCAAATAAAATGTAATTAAAAGCATTTAAATAACTTGACAACAGGGGCTAACATCTCAGATCAGAGATACATTTTCTATTATCCACTCCTTTCTAGGGATGTCACAGTTGTCACAGCTGTCATACTGTAGTGGAAAGACTGGGTTGCAAGCTTTAAAAAAAAAAACCTGAAACAGAGAAAGATTTTTATACCTAATAGTGTTGTGATCTTTAGTTTTTCTCATCCTGAGTTGACAATGTCACAGGTAAAATGTTGAAAATTAAAGCCATTTTTCATGCTCGGTAGAAAGAAGGTTGAGGCTATATACCCATATATCATGATTACAAAAATCAATACTGACAGTGACACTGTATTTTGTCTTTGGATGTAAGAATACTGCACTTACTGTAGGTTGTCTTCATCTGTAGTGATACCAATATCTGCATTGTATTTCAAATGATTGTTACTCTACTAATAAGGTTTTACATTGATTGTGTTACCAGTGTTAATAAAGCATGATGGTTCATAGTCCAAATGTCCAAATCCATTTGCACGAAACTCAAAATGTACAATGCACCTGCATATACATTTTGTACAAAAGAAAAAATACCACATAATGGACACATAAAGGACATGTAATGACTGTAAAGTGCTGCTCCATGGTACATTTTGTGTTTTTGTGGCTAGAAGTATCCTGCTTGACCTGAACCATCCGACACTATGCTACCTTTTTGCATAACATAAATGGATCAACATTTCTGGTAAACATTTACTGTCATGTCAGTAGCAGCCGCTGTCCTTTCATCTTATATGGTTAAGATGATATATGAGCATCAAATCTGATGCTGTTCTCCTCGGCTCGCACGCCATTGCATGTTTTCATAAAGATTAAAACCTTGCCCACCATCTGGTGTGCAAATGAATGTTAACTCTCACCGTGCCATTTCCTGTTTAGCCCCACAGAGATTTTAAAACATGACAACCTAATGTTGTCAAATGAACCAGGACTCCCTGGAAGAAGACATCTTGTATCTCAACGGGACCTTCCCGCCTGAATAAAGTGTATATATACACACACATACATACACATACACAGACACTTTAACCTTTCTTCAAAACAAAATAAAAAGTAGCAGATTTCCTATTTTCTCTCCTTATAGTTTTTACCAGTGGACGTCATATAAAGATCATAGGTCATATGAAGTACATGTTTCTTCGATGGAACATAAATGCACCAGGTTGAATTCTAGTGATGGCACTTTATCTATCAAGGGTTGAACTGAAGTGAGATAAAAAAATTTAAACCGACCGAGTGGCACCTGCAGGCAGTACCTCATATCATCATCATCATCATCATCAGAAGGATGACGCAAACAGTTTGTCTTAATGGTTTCTATTTATATGTCCACATGATTTTTGCAGCACTGTGAATGTTCACTGCATGTCTGTCTGTGTTTGTGTGCAGAAATTTGTTATAATTCAGTTTCAAAATGTTGCAATTTGATGAATTTGAGCATTCATAAACAGACAATTTTTACAACAACTGTGTCATCATTATCATCAGATCACAAGTGGATTGCAATGTTTATGTGATGAGATGATTAAAATGACAATGTTGTTAAAGACACTTCTTTTCTTTTCATTAAAATAACACCACATGTACAGTTTTATAGAAGTTTTACAACTACTATATTAGATTGTTTTTGCAGGATCCAAATGTACTAGGCTATTATGTTGTAGAATTTATATAGGGGTTAGCTGACATAAGCCTAATTAAACTGTAATCTGCACATCCTCAGGCATCTGCTAAACCTCTCCCTGTGTTGTAATTTTCTCCTCATATATTAGTAACTGTGGCTGGGCACTGCGGTTTGTAGTTTTCTCTTTTGCCTTTCCAAAATCAAAAGCACACAAGCTGTAGCGTAAAGAATTCAAAAGGATGTTTATGTGCTCTAATGCAGGCTGCAAGGGACCTTTTAAGCCCCGCCCCTTTGAGATGGTCCAGCAAGCTGTTGGAGTGAGCACACTCCCTAAAGAAATATTATCACATTTTTAGAAAAACCAAAAAGCAGTTCTGTACAGAAGCAGACAGAGGGCTCTACAGTCTGTGTTTGAAGGATACATCCAGGATGTCAAACTGACTCAGCAGCAACAACAGGTTAAAAAGACAAAGATAGTTAGAAGCTAAAGCCGAACTATAGGCTACAGATCACAGTGTAAAAGTGAACCACCACATCACTGCTGATCAACACACAAGACAATGAATATAAATATATATATGCCACATTATGATTGGCCAATCTGCGTCCGAGGGCAGGAGTTGTTTGCATGTCTGGCTAACCAGCCAACTCTGTAAAGGCCAATTTGAAGTTTCAGTGCCCGCAAGTTTCTTGTTTTCACAAGGGTCCACTTTTGTCTGTGTGACATAAATGATGTCATCCACCCATGTCCATGAGGGTCCATATGTACCCCTATGTGGACATCTGAGTGTAGCCCTTTTTTTTTGTCACAGCGCAGACTGTACGCATTGTGCGCCGATCGCGCATGCTTTAGTCTCTTGTGACACACTCCAGTCCATTCCCAAGCACTGCAGTCAAGCTAGCTGTAGCCACCTCACCACGGTGAAGTTACCTTTAAGTTGGATATTGGACAGACATTTACTCCAGACCCAGCAGTGTCTTCTTAGTGCCACTTTCACCCAATGTCAGCAGTGGGAGGATGGTAAGCTCACATCCCAACCCTCCTGTTTACCGCTGGGGGCTGACGCAGACCCTCAGTTGTACTATGAATGTAACCACGTGCACCTGCATGACCGCAGCTGTTCGCAGAGTTTCAGTGTGCAAAGTATGTCCAAGCTGAAGCCCAGTTTTTAACAGATTCAGGCTTTTAGAACAATATGCAGTTCACCAACAAGGACCACGCCACAACAATAAGTCATTTAAGTGTTTAATTATACTTCATGAGGCGTTGGCTGTTGAGGACTGGTGAATCGATGTAAGTGGGTGAAGGTGGAAGAGGGATGTCTTCTGATAGGTTTATCTGGGAGGATGTAGTGGAGATCGGGCAGAGGGAGACTCAGTGTGAGGGTTCCGTCCCAGGCATTTTTCCACCCAAGCTGATTACAAGCCCCCCAGATGGTACCTAAAGTGAGACATGGGAGAGGTATGCACCAGACTGAATAAGAAGAGATGAGGGGAGAAGGAAAGAGATGATGAAGGAATGTTGGTAGGTATGAGGTAGGGATGATGATGGATGAAGGAAAGGGAGGATGGGTTGAGAAACCTGAGACACACAAGGCAGGATGGGTTGACCAGGTATAAAAAGGTTTGGATGTTAGCTTTGATGTGGTTGAGGCGTGGCCCTGCTCCCGAACCTAAGTGAACAAATTAACTAATCTATCGAGAGCATTAAGTTAATTGAGACCCTTTTTTTTAACATGTTTCCTATTTTAACACAAGCCAGCTGGAAACAAAGTCAACCACAGACAGAGTTTTCATCCAACTCATGGAGCTAACGTTGACTAAATTGGCTAGTTTGCTACAGCTGATAAAATCTGGTAGCAATTTCAGCCAGCAAAATCAACGATCACTAGCTAGAATTGAGAAACCTGCTTTTGTCTACCTCTGAGTGAACTCAAGGACCAACTATTGCAAAAACTGCCAAATAAGTCTGCAGTACATCTGCCTCAGTTATCATAACTGCAAACTGTATATGCCAACCAAGAACAAAAGCTTGACAGACATAGCAACAGTAACTAAGGCGCTCAGCAAAAGGTCAATTTTTCAAAGATTCAATATGTGAGAAGCACAAGTACACACATGCCTTATACACACACTTCATAATCACCCCTGTTTACTGAAGCTTGAAGCCAATAAAGGTGCATTAATTTTTGTCTCGTCTTGTTGTGGGTCAATAACTCTTTAAACCTTCAAGGACGGTGATTTGCGATGCTTCACACAGTCAAACACACAAATGGATGCACAAGTTAGATGCGTCTGGGGCCTAGTTATTGGAGAAAACAATGGTAAGTATTCATAGAGTACATTTAATATCAGCTTATACAAGAAAGAGCCTCAAGGTCCATCAATAAAGGGATTAAGCTCCCAGGTGCTGAAAATATTCATTACAGCATACAAGGTTATCACACAGGCTCAGTTGTTAGTTTATGTGCAGATACCCACGGCATGGGCAGGGGGCATCAGTAGGCCCTGACAAATCCCTCGCATCTACAATCATTTACCACCAAAACTTACAAAGCCTCAGCTTATAAACAGAAGAAAACATTCGGGGATAAAGTGGAGAAATGACTGACAGGATGTTATCTAGTTAGCATGATAGATAGCTGTAAACTATCAACATAGGGAGACGACTTGTTCTGAATGTTCCCTGACGTCTCTTTATAGCCATGCATTGAGGTCTATGGCTGTGTGAGGTAGTCCAGACTGAATTCTGACTACAGGTGGATGGACTGCACTGTTACTTGTTAAAGAAATTTATGGTCTCTGATGGAAGAACTGAAATCGTTTTGTTGATCCCCTGACTTTTCATCTAGCGCCACAAACAAGTCTCTTTACACTTGTCCGAAATGATTACAGTATACCTCTAATATGTTGCTACTTGTGATCCTGCTGATGAACAAACCTGTGAGCATTACCGCCTGATGGGACTGTTAACACATTTAAGAGTCATTCATGATCCCTTTATGTACCAAAATAGATATGTCCGTTTCAAACATCGTCATGGTCATTGCCCTCACACATGCGTCCTTTAGGTCTGCAGTAAGTAAATGGCAAATTAGAGCAGAGTCAAGAGGAGGTCATAATATTGTACCTTTAAATGGAAGCAGCATTGTAGATGGTGGTGTTCTGTGCAACATGTGGATGGAGAATACTTTTCCACTGTATTACTGATTTGTTCCGTTCTGCCATCATTTAAGTTTCTACGTCGTCAACTACGGTCATATCTTGCTTGAACTATGCTACACTGCCTCCATGATCTCCGGTGGTACTATTACATCAAGTCGGTATCTGTAAGCTTTCAGAAAACATGCACAAATACAGATGAAATTAACGCAGAGTACGGACAGAATGTTTCGTCCATCTCCATCTCAGCATCTGTCGTTTAGCATAAATGAGCCCTTCGTCTTGGTCCTGGACATTTTGAGATATGTACTCATTCTCTTCCTTGCCGAGAGCTAAGATACCACTCTCATGTCTGTATGATCAAATGCAGAGCTGGAGCCAGAAGGCTATCAGCCTACCATCACTTGAAGTACCTGAAAGTCACACTTGAGTTAAAGTACAAATATCTTGACAGAAAGACTTTGGTAGAGGTTCAAGTCATCTCTTAGGATATTATTTTAGTAAACTTATCTGATATTTACTGTACTTTAGTATCAGAAGTAATTTTATTATATATATGTACATATATATATATATATATATTATTATTATTATTTATATATATATATAGATAGATAGATAGATAGATAGATATATGGGTGCATGTGTAGTTTCCATCCACCCACCTTTGTAACCTTTAACCTTTAACTAGTGAGTGAGAGTTTTGTCAGTCTTTCAAAGCAAATACACATATTTTCCCAAAATAATACAAAGACAGCTTCCAATTAGATAAATGGTAATTTTGCTTGATCTTTGCTCTCTGTTTTTACCCTCGCCAGCTGAGTGTAGTTGATCACAGAACACTTGGCTTTCTTCTGGCACCAAAGATCAAATGTGACCCAGGGTTTGGCTCACAAATAGCTGCCAGATTTGGTTAGCTTTGGAGTGCAGACTTTGAGGAAATCGGCCCCAGTTAGCTGCACTTCTGCCAGCCTTTGGCTAGTGTCAGCCCCTGGGAACAGCCAAGTCTACTTAGGCCAAATCTGGTGCATTATTAATTAATAGATGTTGAACTGAAGCCACTGTTGGGAGAAGGTATTTTGACTACCTGTGTAATGATGAAAGATGACACTTGGCCACATAAGCTCAAGTATTAAGCTATGGTATTGCATATGATATATATTTCCATACCTAAAAGCACTCATTCCCATAGTTAATGGGGCTGGGCTATTAAACTCCACAAGCCTCTGTTGTTATCAGTATTTGTCAGTACACTGAGGCTATTATAGTGAGAAGAACCATTATTTAGTGAGCTCAGGCCCTCTGAAGGCCACTTTCCTTTGGCATCATGTGTATGTCATTGAGGTGGACTGCCAGGGGACGTTTATTCCTCTCTCCTCATATCAGTAAATCAATAACACTAAAGTACACTCAGAGGGAGCAGTATCCTTGGCTCTCTTTCTCTGTTTTTCAACAAATTTGGTCATCTTGCTGCGACAGGAACAGAATAATATCAGCCTCATGTCCTTTCATCTATTAAATCCTGTCTTTGGACACAAAATCATATTATAGAGACTGGCCATGTACATCAAGTTCTGGACTACCACAGAATAACACACACTGTCAGAGGTACAGACTATTTAATGCTACTGTACTATACATAATGAACAAAGACAGTTTAAATTAATTTACTTTAAATGTACAGTAACTCATTAAAAGATGGCTCTGAAGAAGCAGTGTAAGATTTAGGGGGATTTCGTGGCATCGCAGTGAGGATTGCAGATTGCAACCAGCCGAAACTGCTCCCTGTTAGAGTTCCCTCAGTGTTCATTGTTCAGGAGGTTTTTACCAAGAGCCAAATTATCTGCAAATATAAAAGTTATTCACAAAGCATCTTAGACCTTAAAAGAGCTCCTAAGGTGAAAAACAGTTAGGAGCAGGGAGGAAGACTTTTCAGAGGCTTAAGAGTTTCTTATTCAGAGGAGAAAATGGTGGAAACACAAAGAGGTCTGAGGAACATTCTCCAAACGCTGAAAAACAGTGAGTAAATGAAATGCGACAGATTAGATCATGCAGGGATATTGTGTGTGTGGTTGATGTCATTAGGGGTACGCACACATTTCCCACCCAACAAAATAACGCTATAACGCCAGAAACAAAATGATCACGATACTAAGATATTTGACAAACTGGAGAAATGCAACAGTGCAGCAGTGATGACTTGAGTCTGTCTCAACCTTCCATCAGCAGAGTGATCACACTGACAATAACAACAATTTCACAGTCAGCAGTTCATTTCGTTTCCACTGGGTGTCCACACCTTACAGGCTCACAAAGGGGTCTGTCTGTGACAACCAATCACATCTGTTAATGCATCACACCTAGCAACAGGGTCAACCACACCTCCTCACTTAACTAGGTAAAAGTTTCTGTCTGACTCCATGGACGAGGAGCCACTTCCTGTGTAGATATAAATGGCTCATTCTAGGGTAACAGAAACACTTCAATTCTTATTTTCAGGTGATTATACACTAAAGATGATTGTGTATGATATGATTGTATGATATTTAGTTTCTGCCAACATATCCTCCTAAATCTTACACACTGGACCTTTAATGGTTTTGTTTTTTTGTAGCTTGTAAGCATTCAACTGTTTCCGTTTGCATGTCCAGTAAGGTCCTGTTTGACAAGGACCTTGATGACAAAACGTCCTTCATTCTGTGATATAAAGTATGTTTTTTCAATAGGCAGAAGTACTATGCAACTATTTGATCTAACAAAGATCTTTCTGAAACAACCTCTACATAGAAAAAAAATCTGTATTGTTTCTATATCTTTTATTTCTATTATTTTGTTTTTATTCTATAAGTATTCCCATTTATTATTATAAACATGTGCATGTGCATTTACATACATACATATATTACTTGTTATCGCCTAGTGTTGTACACCTACACAAAGTATATGACTGATCTTAAATTATATTATCACCGGCTAAAGTACTTCACAAATTTGAGCCACAGGAAGGACCTGAAGGACTGAAGTCCCTATTAATCTGATTAGAAATCAGTAAAATTGGCCTATTAGCTGCATGGTGTTATCATTAGAGCAGATGTGAAACTGCACTCCTTTATTTAGAAATATTAGACCTCTGAAGTAATTTGTTGGCCGACAGAATTCAACAAGTGCCCACAGGAGTATTAAAAGTTGTGTAATTATATGTAAACACTTGTCTGAAGAGCAGAGATGAATGTTAATGCCACAGCTTTGCTTTTGCTTTTTGAGTTGGTGTTTATCACCTGAAATAATTTCCATGCAAACACACGAACATGGAGAGCTCCAGTGTTTCCCCTGAGCCACAGGTCTGCAGTCCTGTACCATGAAGGAGGTCGCCTACCGAACCCCCCGCAGCAGCTGTGTTAATCAGGAGCAACAGCTGCTCCTGTGTTTGGTTAGAGGGAAATGGAACGGAAATGGAGGAGTTTCTGGGAACGTTAGCGGCAGGATTGTAGTCAAGGGGAAGAGTGGGCATATCACAATTTGTACTTTTAGAAGACAAAGAAATACTCTATTAATCCCAGAGGGGACATTTATTTTTTTCTTCACTCTGTTGTCATATATACACAGGCCTGAAATACACACATATACACAAACAGGACCTATACAAGCATTAAATGGAGAGATAACGGTATGTTAAATTCATATGTTTTCGTTAGTTTATAATCACCTGAAAATTAAAAATGTGTTTTTGTTCTTAGAATCAGCCTCAGAATGAGCCTCGATCTACAATAGAGCACGTCCTCTCCCACGTCCCACATGTCCCACCATAATAAACAAACAAAACATTGACTCTAGAGAGAGCGTAGAAATCTGCGTTTTGCCTCGGTCATTTAGGAGAACTATGTTCTACTTGCTTTCAGTTCTGCATGCTTACCACTAGATGCCACTAAATCCTACACACTGGACCTTTAACTACTTTATATTAGGGCTGTCAAGTGATTAAAAAAATTCATCTCATTAAAGACATGCTCTATGATTAATCCATCTGAACTGATACATCAATTTCAAGTCAAATGAACTTTGGCAGATATGTCATAGTAAAGCTGCTGGATGTTGGACACAATTGTCTCCCTATTAACCTCGACCATCGAAACTGGTCTACAGTCCATTGCAATTTGAAATTAATGCATTGTTTGGGCAGCCCTACTTTATACACTGCTTGGTGGTTTAACCTAAAATAATATTATAATTTATTAGTCATATTTTGTATTAATCTTAATCTGCGAAACAACTACAACTCATCAAATGAATGTAGTGGAGCACAGAAAGTACAATATTTGCTTCTGAAATTGAGCAGAGCAGAAATAGAACGTGGCCCAGCATAAAATGGGAAAACTCAAACTTGCACTGAACTGTAGCGCTGCTTTTAATATGACAGGGAAGTTGGATAGATTTTTCTCTTAACTTAGTTGTAACCTGCTGAAAGATCTGAAACGAAGAGGAAGAAGAAACTGATACAAAAACAAGATGTTATGCTTGATGTCGTGACCTCAGTAAACTGCACCCTCCTAATCAGGCTGCAGGTGTGACAAAACTTAAACTTGTCGGCACATTTGTCGGTTTCACTTCTGATCGTGTTAGAGCATTGGAGATGTGTTAGTTCAGGTGTGTGTGTGTGACAAATGCAGAGAAGCTCATGCTGAATTTAAACTTACAGTTGCAGCTGCAAGAATTAAAATACAGACTTTGATTTTCCGCCGTACCCAGCAGAGAGTTATATTTGGAAGTACTGACACGCTTGTGTATGTTGATGCTTTATTATCTTTGTGTTGACAGGTTGTGGTGTGAAAAAGGATGCAGTCAGACTCTGAAATAGGAAAGATGACTTAACTGATAGCAGTGTGACATGTTCCTCATGGAGACCTTTTCCAGCTAACTCATGTTAGCTTGCTAGCTTAACTTTATTTCCCTGTTAGTGTCAGCAGCTAAAGCTAACTGTAGCCTTTTCACACAAGATTCTTTATGTTATATTATTATTTTAAGCTGGGTGAAAAAAGTACATAGCCTACTTTAAATAGAAGTACTGTATATAAAAATGCACACAAGATTTTGGCAGTCACATTTGCTTCCTGGTTTGCTGTCATGTATTTTGCTGTACGTACTGTATGTCATACTGTTCTTTGGGGATTTATAGGAAACTTGGAATGAGACATTGCAGCAGCTAAAGCAGCTCACTACCCAAAAGGTTGAATAAGAATTGGGATTAAAAGTTTAAATGCTCTCTTTTAGGATTAGGATTTGGCAATTTGGATCATGGTCTGCAAAATCTTAGTAAACTCCAGTACATGATGAACCTTAGATAGCTCAGAAAGATTTAAGATTAAAGTAAATGTTCTATACATTTTTTCCCAAATATGGTTCCTGTCATTTTTGATACTTCTCGTCACGCTGATGTCTGTTCAAGTGTTTATTTTTCTGATATGTTTGGTTTTAATTTGTTAATTCATGCTTCAAAAGAGGGTTTCACGTCATGATTGACAACCATGGGTGATGAAAAATACACACACAACTCCAAAAATCTTAGACTATGTAAAAAGGTGCACGGTTCTACCAAAGATCAGAACACAGAACATTGGAACTAATGGTAAACTTTACCAAGTTAATATGGGCAAAAATGTACAAACACAGACACAGAGCCATCATCAGTGTGACAAAACAATAGTGAGTGGCTAATTACACACACACACACATACGTAGGTGAGGTTCAAACACAGACAGGATTGAGAATACATAATGAAGTTATAAGATCCCTCGGTTAATGAATGAACTGTGAAATATAAGCCTCTTAAAAATAGGAGGAGTGTCTATAATAATCAATAAAAGAAGAACAGCAGCAGCTGCTGATACAGACTGCTGAAGCATAAGATGCCCAGTACCAGAAACAATAGTGAAAAGCTATACTTAAGGAGTTATAGGATCCAGGGTCATGAATGAATGAATGAATGAATGTGCATAAACAACAAATAATACATGACCTAATAAAAAATGCAGTATATCTTTCAGAACATTATGTATAAGGGAGCCCTGAGAAATATCATACATACATGAAAAATATATCATGTTTATTGGGAAAGATGATACTGAAAAAACTTCTAAATTTGCCATTCACTATTCTTTATCACACTGATGATGGCTCTTTGAAAGGACCCTGTCCTCGGTAGAATTTGAAGGATCTTTGACATTGGAACAGTCCTTAGGCAGGTGGCCTACATGTACGTCGATGACGTAGCCTCCTTGAAATTCAGCCATTTAAGGATCCTTCCTTGACTTTGAGAAGCACCCACAGGCTCCCAATAAAGTCAACAGCTCAAGATGGCAGCGGCAGAATCTGCGATATTTTGGCTTCATTTTTGTACAGTGGGAGGAAGTGAGGAACCATTGTCCATCTTTATATATAGTCATTGTTTATAGACCCTTTTAGGTCAAACGTCACAATGATGGCAGTTTGTTAGTTTGAGGCCAAACACGACTCTCCACCACAGGGCTGTAGGCTAAATAGGAGTCTTAAAATATCATCTTGTTATGTTACTGGGTGCCTTAATAGAAGGAGTCATGGCTCAAAACTTAAATTCTATCATCAACAAAAAACAAGACAACTATGATTAAAATGTGATAAGACCAAAGGACTGGACGGAGGTGATCATCAAAAATGCTCACATGTGCAGCACACACTTCATATCAGGTTAGGGAAAAAGTATTTACTGTTGTAGGGATGAATAACTTCGTGTGTGTAAAGGGTTATCATGTCCACCTAATCAGAAGTTTGGGAGGTTTTAAGAGGAATATTGGATTTCTCCATAAAGTTAACTTTTCAGCGCATTAGCTAGCGCTAGCTTCCATAGCAAAACAAACTGGAGGAAACCATTCAAGTGTCGTCCTCCTTTGTTAGACTGGCATAGTGATCAACCACAAAGCCGCCATCCCACCTTCAGAAATCCTGTCAAATCAACCATCCACTGAGTGAGAGTTTACAGGTCGGCCAGTCTGGTCCTGTTGGTCAGTGTTTACTTTTTCAGGTAACACTCGTGGCCCTGTAGAGTGAGTGACCTGACATGGTGCATTCGTAAATTCAGTGTGATGCTCTACACTAACATGAGAGCCCTGCTGGTCGAAGAAACTGAGCTTTATATTTCTATACGAATTCATGAGCGGTTCAGTTAGTCATACATTCATCCAGTTTGTGCCAGAGTGCGTGCCAGCAATTGGATGAGTATTTCTAAATGCACCACTCACATCATCTTACTCCACTGTCTAAAACAAGCCAACAGCACATGCTAGCTAGTGCTAGCGACTGTCTGTGGAGAACTGTTTTGCCTCCAGCTACGTCCCGCCCACCAAAAACACCATACTGCTTACTAACAGTAAAAGAGTCTTTGTTGCCAACGCATTAATGTGGAACAGTGAATGGGCAGTTTCACTGGAACTACTTACTACATGTCCATTATCAGGATTAATAGATACCATGCAGCCAATCGGAATCAAGAATTCACCCAGACCATGGTAGGAGGTTTAATCAGCCAGAATAACTGGAGACTTCACTCCTGTAAAGGTGAGCTGAGCCTTTAAACACTGTAGACATCAACACATAACATCCCATTAATGCAAAACAAGTGTAAATATTGCTATAAAGCAGTCCTGCAATGACTTTAGAGATCGTTACTTGAGTTTAAACAGTATCACGAGGCACATCTACATCACATTACCCAGCCCTGCTTTGGTCCTTGCACAGACTAATGGCTTCATGTTTTGGCTGTCAGTCAGTTTTGAATATGTATGTGGTGCCAGCGTATATGCTAAGAGTGATTACTGTTTGTGATGATTTGTAAATGGGGCACATCCTCATTTAACTTGCTCTTAATGAATAATGAAGAGGGACGCGCTGGCTCAGCTTTAGCCGACTGAATCTGAGATCAGCTTTTTTAACCGCAACATGACAGAGCAAAGCAAGGCTAATGAAGATATATGACGAGAGTATAGGTGTGTGTGTGTGTACTTGGAGCATTGTGTTTTTATATCTGACACACATTAAGGATGACTGCGGCTGAAAAAAAAAAAGCGCAGGAGATGTTCGGTACTGTGGAGAAAAATGAAAATGGGGAGAGCTGGGGGAATATGGATTGCATCTGGTGCAACAAAATGATGGACTGCTCTCTATTGTTTCCCATTGTGTACCGGGGATTGATTCGGTAACTGCAAACACATAGGCGCACACACACACACACACACACACACACACACACACACACACACACACTTACACACACACTTGTTTGTCACCCATCTGTGTTTCTATTTTTAGCGGATCTAAAATTGAGGCACACATTCCGCTTCACTTCTCCGAGCTTAATAATTGGAATATTTTATAGGTTTAAGCTTCCTCTTGCCGAGGGAATACAGACTACCACAATCCAATTAGGTGAGCCCGGTGGCTCACCCAAAAAGTAATAAAGTTGACAACATAATAACCACAACAATCTAATCTCTCTTTGCTCGCTGAAATATACAGCGTGCGGCGTTAACACTGGAGGGCAAACGATCAGATTGAAACATAATTGCATAACTTCGCAGAAGGTTATTGTGCGAGCAAGTTTTACAGAGGAAACAAGTATTAGATCAATTCAAAGCAGATAAGTCAGATCATGAGTGCAGCTACAGTAAAGACTAATACAGCACCAACTCACCTGTGACACATTAGTCAGGCTTCTAAGCAGCTGTATGTGGCAACAGAGCGCTAACAACAACAACACTGTGGTCAGTGTGAGCATTTATTTTTCTCATCTAATTAATGTTTGAGTCAGACTTTTCCATCAGATCTCCAGCCAACAAGCTCTTCGTGTTTTAGGATTATGTTATTGAATCCCCCTAAAACTAGTTTATTAGTTTGGCTTCCAGTAGAAGTTTTTAATATCTTGTGATAGTCTAAATACTGTTTAAGAGGCTTTCCCACTCTGACAAAGATAACTGTGGTGGAGATAAACACACATATGAGCATAATGGGCCAACAGTTTTGAAAGTTTTGGCACAAGAAAAGGAAGATTTACTGTACACAAAATGTACTGTGCATTCTCAGCTTCAGTCCAATAATGTCACACCAGTTTTGGCAGTTATAGGGGCTGAAACTTAATGTAATGTAATATATCAGGAATAAATTTAGTTGTCAGATTCCAATTATGCTAATGTACTTGAGTACTGCATGTGTTTCAAAAAATTGTTTAGCAACCCAACAAGTCACCTTTGAGACCATGTGGTTTGAGTTTACAGGCCTTGTAGTGTGTCGCGGGGCAGGATCATGGAGTTAGCGCCATAGTTATACCATGGTCTGGGTGAATACTTGATTCTGAAATAAAGACTGATAATGGACACTGACTAAGTAGCGAGTGAGTGAAAATGTCTCTTCTAAGTTAACGCGCTGGCTACATAATAGTATCAACCTGTGTCTTATGAAAAACAGGGATGCAGTCAAAGCCTCTGTTTACAATTTATTTACAACACTGAGAGAAGTCCTTCAGTGCCTCATCTAGTGGACACCACAGGATGGAGACTATAACACACGCTGCAGGTGCTACACTTCCTCTATGAACCTAAACAATCGTCTTATATCCCACTGGCTATTCAACTCACTACTTCAGGCTGTGGCCGACAGCAAGGGGTCATCCCTATGTTTCCAGGGTTCTATGTTCCCCGCTCAACCAAAAAGGGTTCTATGTTACCCGCTTACTAAATAAACCTGGGAAACATAGATACGCTCCTGACAGTGACATTGTACAGGTTTGTTCGTGAAAATCCTAACATTGATTTTGGGACAACGACATGATAGGAAAGTTAGTCTGTTAAGCATCCTGTTAAAGTATATTTACTATAGTCATTGACTTTGAAGCTAACTAGCATAATGTTAGCTTTCTGGCTCAGAGTGGTTCTCAGTAGCTGAGCCAAAGGGTTCTATGAGCTGAGTGGACGAGAAATATCTCCTGTATATATATTTACTGGAGTAGTGAATAATGTCTCAATTGCATGAGAATTATGGGGCATTAATGACTGTTCCAGGTATTAAGTAAACCCTCAGTTATGGCTTGTAAAAAACACGTAAGATTTTGACAGCAAAAAGCATAAAAATATGAATGAATTTTCTCATTCTTTTTCTTTGGAAAGTGACCATGGTATAAGCAGGATGATGCCCTTTGAGGTATCCATTATCAGGAATTAATGGCCTTTGCAGAGGCAGCGCATCAGGCGGTCCACGTTGGCCATTAATTCCCGATAATGGACACCTCAAAGGGCATTACCCCTTACATATAAAACCTTAAACCTGCCTAAATCAGGGGCATGGACGGACAAGGAGAAGGACAACAAGGACATGCACAGGAGTCAAAAGCCAATGCCACTTTGTTTGAAATCACTCTATATTAATGATAGTGCACTACTTTTGCTGTTCTCCATTTTGTTTGAGTTCTGTAAATGTATCCTCCGTAGAGTTCCCTTAAAAAAATTCCACAATGGACTGGAAAAAGTAGCATCCATTGTATGTACCCTTCTTGCTGCTGACAATCCCACAATGGCAATTGAAGAAACAACGAATCACAAAAAAACATAGTAAAAAGGTTGTGCTCCAATAGTAAATTTTGCAAGTGGGTAAAATAGTTATATATAGAAGATGTCAGGCTCAGAAAAACAGCAAGTTTGAAGCTGAAAGCACGACTCAGGTTAAAAAAGTTCACAATTACTTGAATAAAACAGCAGGCGAAGGTCAAAACCAAATAACTCAAATTTGGTAATTGCAAATGTCCTCAAAATTCAGACCTCCCATGTGTGCCTCTGTGTCAGAAAGTGCAGCCAAGGCTAGACAGCTTACACGTTTCTTTCTTTTTTTATATTATTATTATTATATTTTTATACCTGAGGTTATCTGTAACAAGTTACTGCAGCAAATGCAGCACGCCAAAATACCAGGATGTTTTACTGCATCCAGTTGCATTCTGCAGTGTATAAACCAGCATGCTTTTCTGGTTATTCTGACCCATGCTGCATTGCAAAATACATACTTTTTACATTTTGGAGGTGCAGCAGTTACCCTTAGAAAGCATGTACTGTTGCATGCAGTATGCATACAGTTGGGACATAGTACTTCTTCACATTATACCCTAACTTTGACCCTCTTGCTCATATATCTGTTACCTTAGAGATGAAACAAAAGACCATTCGTGGAGCTTCCGAGAGACAGAGGTCAATCTGGAGAGCTCTGCTGGTGTAACACTGCTATATATATATATATATATATATATATATATATTATATTATAACCTGATTCATTCATTCACAACAATAAAATTACATATCCATTTTTTCTGTCTGTTAAGTTTGTTATTTTTTTGTTGTTGGTTATCTTCATGATTATTTTATTCTCTTAAACAATTAATATTACTATTATTACTGTTCGAGTGAACATCAGTCACCTAAATGTGCTGTCATCCATCATTGTGGCTTCTGACAGCCGTTAACAAGCTGTCATTTGTTTGCAGTTCAGTTGATGTGACACATCTTCCGCTGCAGTGATTCTTTTTTTTTTTTTTTGCATACTACAGTAAATACGTAGTATAATAGTATGGGCATGGGAAAGAACAGCCACAATCCACGGTGTAGCAGCAGATACGTCACATTGCCTGAGCTGCAAACAGATGGCAGCTCATTGACAGCTGTCAGAAGTTGTAACAACAGATGACACTGTAATCAAGTGATTGATGACCAGTCGTATAGATAGTAATATTATTAGGAATATTAATTCAGGGTTAACAAAATAATCCCACAGATTACCAACAAGAAAAGGACACAACTATAAAAATAACAATGACAAAGAAATTATGTCATTTTACTGTTGTGAACATGTTGGAAACGGCAATGTATGCAGTACCTTGTAAAAATAAAAGGTATGCAGCCTAAATTATTTTCCGACATACTAAATAGTGCGGTGGTGTGAGTATTGGAATGAATGGAAAGTACGTTGCAGGGAAAACAGAGCAGGAAAGATGATGTGATGACATATTTACAGTTCACTTGGTTTCTCACGGGACATGAACACCAGTTTCCTGGGGGAAAGCTGTGCGTTTGATTGACCCATCCACCAACCCAACCTGCCTGCTTATGTGGGCTTTCATCCTTTATACTCTCTTCTTTACTCCCATCAGGCATTCGTCACGTGATCGCAGCCTTCACAATTACATCTATGGGTTACACATGACTTCTGGCGCACTGCTTCTCGTAGGTATACATAGGAGCAGTGCCTTGAACATTTACTAACACAATCACACTGTCAAATTGAAATATGCTGAATTTGTAAAAAATGATAAATAATTGAGAAATAAAACATTAATTTCACTAATAGGAGCGGGAGAAGAGGGATCTCTGCTTCCTCCCTGTTTTACTCACCTTTTGTTCTTCATCTCCTCACCGGTGTCCCAAGAGGAAACGCCACTGACAGTTCCCTCCATAACGCAGAGTGCCAAACAAGCATGCATATGTATGTATGGACTGTTTAGGAATTCAGCTGGTATGTGCTTGTGTGTGTGTGTGTGTGTGTGTGTGTGTGTGTGTGTGTGTGTGTGAGTGTGCATGGAAATGAATTCAAAGGCACTGTGTCACTGCTGTCATCCCTCTGCTCCCCTGCCGGCTTAAGGAGAATGCCGTAGAGTAAATCCACATCTAGTCTCTCTCCTCCTCGGCATCCTCACTGTTAGCAAAGTGCAGAAGACTGTAGCGTTCATCCATTATTCACAGCTGAAAAGTGTCGCCTGTAGTGATTTAACATGCAACTAAAGAGCGGAGGCCTCAAGTTCCTTAAGTGTGATCATTTTCTTCATTAAAAAATGTGCAGGTTCCATGTTACCACAGTATAAAGGCTAAGTTTTTGGTGCTTAATTTCAATTTGTGTGTTTTTTTGAACACTTATTTACCATCCAATGATTTACAATGAAAGGTCCTGCTTACCTACATGTGTCCTCAGTTAGTTTGTCTTTATTTCGACTGTCCAGAAAGCAGCAACAAACCAGCAAAGTACAACTTTCTGCTACTTAGATCTTCATTTCTATCAGATTTTTGAAAATAACTTGTTGTTTTTTTATTTATGAATTGGACAGATGGAGAGCAGACGCATATTAGGCTTATTGAAGACTTATTTCTCCTATATGTTGCTGCCAAATGGCACGTATTTTTATTACTGTAATGTCATCCTGTTTGCTGGTTTTTGTCCATATGGACGGTGAAAAATGACAGCTTGACAAAAGTATGAAAACAGGGAAAGAAAATGGGAGCAAACTGTGCTGCCATACTAGCAAATAATCTGTGAATCTTGGAAGGAGAAAAGCTTTAGGTTGAGCCAAGACTGTGAAACTTATTAGCAACTGAGAGAGAAGAAATTACATTAAAGAGGACCATTATGCTCATTTTCAGGTTTGTAATTGTATTACTGTTTCTACTAGAACATGGTCGCATGCTTCAATAGTCAAAAAACACTTTCTTTTCCTTATATAGTCTGCACTGGAGCTGAGATGCTCCTTTTAGCGCCTGTCTCTTTAAGCCCCCCTTTCTCTAAAAAAGCCCAGTGTACTCTCATTGTCAGTCCTTCCAGGTCTTCCATATTGGTGTCTCTACACCATTATTGCAGCCAGAGAATGACGGCACCAGAGAATAGCTGCACTTTCTCCCGTTTAAAATCAACACTAAAAGCTTCTGAACACAATAGGACATGTTGCAGCAGGGACATGACCCCAAATTGACCTTTCTCTAAGCCCCGCCCCTTTGAGATGCTCTGACAAAAAATCTCAGAAAAAATTTCAGAAATCTGAAATGACAGCAGTAGAGTCAATGGAGCACAGCTGTGTTGTTGTTGTTGCTACATTATGATTTGCCAGTCTGCGATTGGGGGGCTTAGCACAGGGGACAATGAGGGAGAAATTGGCCACATCAGCAGCCGAGATATAGGTTTTCCTAACATTAGCATGTAGCTACATGTAGCAGTGTAGGCTATGTAATATGCACACTTTAAGTAGCATGCCTGGAGCAGATGACAACAACTGGCTTTTTTAACATAGACACATTTCCAGTGGTGGTTGTGATGACGATGCTGGATATTTTAAGCCAGACTCTAAACCTAACCACACAGTAACCACAGCATTATCACTAAATAAAATTGAAAAATTAACATTTCCACATATTTGCTACAAATGAAATGTGCAGATGTAACATATCTATGGTTTGCAGAAATGTACAGTGCCAACATTTATTCTGGTGACTGGGTCGGTATTGTACTTTGAGGAAGAGCAGGAGATTTGTTATTCACCTCTGAATGTATTCTGGGACACTGTGCTGAGCAGCAGTGTCCTGTGCTGTCTCAACGACCTGCTGGAGTTGCTGCAGCCCTGATGTGGAGTTACTACAGGAGCAGTTATTTGAAGTTTGAGCTGGAGCTGGATGTGACTCAGACCCAACAGTATGAGATCCAGTGGGTGAGACTAATAATTCATCCCTCAGACAATGATGCTAACTGGAACCCAGAAATTAAAATTCAGGATGCACAATGAGACTATTGATAATGTCAGGCTGCAGCTGATGAGGACTGGAGTCGATATTTCTGTATATTTTTTGGTGCTTCAGAGCAGTTTCTCACATGTTTCCTTTCAAAACATGAAAAGGACATTCTGTCAAAGGCAACAATAAACAAACAGAGACTGAACATGCATCAGAAAATAAAAGTTCTTTTGAACCAGTGATTGGTTAGAGGGTAGAAACAAATCATTTACTATTCTCTGTGCTCTGGTGTGTTATATTGAATTTAAAGGTCAAACACTGCCTCCGTGTTGTTTCCACATGGTTTGCAATATTGCAGCTGTGTATGATTGTTGGATAAGTTTGGGAGTCACGCAGTTTATACCACAGAGAGCGCTGGCTGCTTTGTGTTGGTCACCAGAGGGGATTGTTGGGGTTATGACAAATGCCTGTATTCCTGGATTATTGCTAGATTTCTCACCAAGATGAAATATTTACAGCCTAAATCGAATTGACCTGTGTGAGCTGAGGCCCAAACCTGGCCCGAGACCATTGCCCAGCCGATCAGTGCACATTTTCAGCCCTAACGTGGTTTCGACCTGTCGGGCTTGGCTTGAGATTGAGAAACAACAGAAATTAAGTCAAAAAATAATAATAGCTTTTGAGTTTATGTTTGAAAGTTTTGTTGATGAAATGTATTTTTTCTCTAAATGCATACTGGTGATTCAAAACTTTGGGAAACACTCTTATTCACTTTAGTTACATGAGCAGATTGATACTACTCACTACTGCCAGCAGCTGGTTAGCTTAGCTTAGCATGAAGACTTGAAAAGGGGAGACCGCTCACCTGACTCTGTCCAAAGGTCCAAATTCTGGTTGTGGTTAGGGTTAGGGTTGCTCACTACAAACACTGCTGGAAATGTGCCCAACTGTTGTGAAATAACTTTTTGTTGGTACACATATGGCTCATAATATTGTACTTTTAAACAGAGGCGGTGTTCCTTGCAGCCATTATATACAGTACATCACAATATGGGATAGATAATGCTCTGTTTTATCTGTCCACAAACTTTTACACCTTGTTCCAACTTGCATATATGTACTGAGACAAGGCAACAGGAAATCCATTAATTCCTGTGGGAATCTCTGTGATATCAGATGTGCCTGCGAAATTCCTCCCATCTGTAATATTTTGATCCAGAATTTGCCTCAAGTACGTTAGGAAGTGTGCTACCTTAGCTAACAGGCAGCTAACTGGCTATCATGCTATTTTCTTCGATGCCTGTGTTGATTGTTAGAGTTTGTATGATTAAAAAGAAAATGTTTATCAAGTTTTAACAGATTGTGAATATGAGTAATGTTATTCTGCTAAAATATGATTTTATACAGTCAGATTGTCATCATGACTCGTTCAGTTGTTCATACGTCTTTGTAATTTAAGGGATAGTGCACCCAGAAATGAAAATTCAGCCATTATCTACTCACCCATATGCCGATGGAGGCCCTAGTGAAGTTTTAGAGTCCTCACATCCACGTGAAGACGGAGCACAGAGAAGCAGTCAGAGCTGCAGGCTACAGTGAGGATAAAAACAGAGTTCATATGACGTTTTTCAAAACAACTTTTTATGTCAGGGCTGCAGCACACTTGGATCACTACGGATGAGCAGTATGGAGATACTTTGTGGATTCAAATTGGTGTTCTTGGACATTAGTCTGGGGCGCCGTCTGCCATTAGGTGTGCTAGCCACTCCCCCCGCCGATCTCCACAAGGGATGTGAGGACTCTAAAACTTCACCAGGGCCTCCATCGGCATATGGGTGAGTAGACAATGGCTGAATTTTCATTTTTGGGTGCACTATCCCTTTAAATATTTCACCAAACATGCCACATTCCTGGCAGGTCCTGTTTCTGTCCCGCTAATGTTCCAAGCGTATATTCTAAACTACTGTATGGCGAAAAGTAACCAAAATTCACCTCTCCCCCACGGCTACAGGTAGTTTCCATTAGGTTTCTATCCAGCTGTAAAGAAATGCACTTCCTTGCGTTGGACGCTAGAGGCATCATTCATATATTCATGGATCTACAGACACCAGTCACATATGCAAGTGGAAATGAGGTGTCTGAAAATCAACTAAATGCATTGTATGGACAGAAGGCTCCGTTTGTGTTCGTATACACATGTAAAGCTGAGCATAAATGAGCCCTTAGTTTCTGTATTTTTGCTCCTTCCTTTCTTTACTACATTCAATAGCATGTGTGTGTGTGTGTGTTTTATCCATCTCTGTGAAAACCAATGTGAGTTAGGTTAGAGTGTAGATGAGGCATTGAGTTGTGATGCTTAAGGTCAAGGTAAGGGACAGGGACTGCATTATGTCAGTTAGAGTACTCACAAGTATATAGGTGCCAGGTGTGTGTGTGTGTGTGTGTGTGTGTGTGTGTGTGTGTGTGTGTGTGTGTCATTCCTTTAGTGCCAAATTAATCTAGACAGACACATTACTGCATCAATGGAGGGTAATCTGAATATTCATCATGATGAAGCTATGGCATCATTAGCTCTAAAAATGCTGCTGCTTGTCCACTGCATAACTGAAAAACAGTTTAATTCGTACACCCGTGACTGTTTTTAACTTTACATACAAATGTTAACATCTATTTACTAGAATATTATTATGTGCAAAAGAATAGTGAATGATAATCTCTACATTCAGGTGTCGTTAGAATTCAACATGCTGGTTATTGTCACTGAGCACAGACAGTGATGGTGATTGTCCAGCTTCTCAGCTCATAACAGTCCATTCCATATATTGAGTATTCAAAATGTTCTAGGAGTGATGTAACTGTAAGCCGTGCAGCTGCTCTATAAGTACACACATTTAATCTACTGATGCACATGTACTAAATGCATATATTCATAATCAGGCTTTATAATCCCTGTGTTTTGCTGAGAGTGCTGTACAGTATACCAGAGGCAATAATGACAGTTATGTAATGAATAAGCTCTGAAATGGATCATAACCTGGAAACCCCATAGAGTCTGCATGGTATTTAGAAAATGCACACCTAATACACAACAATGCATGACCACAGCACACACTGTATGATGTGGGATTTAAAAGCCCAGACCACTATAGCCTTTTTGGAAAAGGAGATATTTTATGCATCTACTTGCAAATAGGGAGATTTTCAATATGTATAGCACTTTTCAAACTATTGTCAACCTCACATTTTTTTATGTTTAATATTTGTCCTTGGAGATAAAGTGTTGCGACGGCGTCAGGTGTCCGCTGTAGGCTGATAAACGTACCTATGTTTTTGTTTTGTCGGTGGGTCAAAGCTTGATTACAGTGTGGTACACTTGAGGCCAAGAGGGGGACAAGAAAAATGGTTGTGTAAAATTGTCCACGGCATGGATGGATTACTAAATGGGTTTACCAGGCACAGGCCCAGGGGCCCAAAGTGTCAGGAGCCCCATGGCCTTCACTTACACAATGTTACTCAAATTAAGAGGTACCAACCAGGAGGAGACTCATAATGACTACAAAGAAATGTACAATGACCAAAAAAAAGACATAAAATTACTTCAAAGCTTAAGGAGAAACACATTTATATCAATAAATGACAACTAAATCAAAGAGACCCAAACAACTACAAAGTCTGTGTTTTGCTCCTACACAGCAGAGGTGGTGGGGCCCATTGTCTCATGATCCGCCCATGGTCCAGGGTTTTGTCAAGCAGTACTAAATCCCATGCAAACTTCATATTCCACTCCTCCCTGTGATGTCTTGTACTGTATTTGGCTACTGAACAGTGACTTCACTGTTTCCTGCACTCATGTATCTTCATGCAATATTCAGAGATCGTTCCAGTGTTTTTGGATGGGTTATCCCTTTTTCTAAAAATTAATCTGACGTCTGCAGTTGGCTGGAACTGAGTTTGCTGGCATGTTCGTGTGCTCTGGGAAACTTTGAGAATCTGCTTGTTTTCTTGTTAACATCAACACTTAAACTGATCTTTTCTTGACCAAAGGTTTTATCATTTCAGCACGAAGATGCCCTCATTTACTCTGCCTCTTTTTCTTTGTCTTTTTTTCCTGTTCCTTCCTTCTCCAATATGATTCAAAAGGTGATTTGCAGTAAGGCTGGGTAGTGGTACTCAATGTCTCAAAGGTCTCAATTGCAATGTCTTAGTGCCAAGTACTGTGGTATCAAAACTACTCCAGTCAAATGATATCTGCGTTCAGTCTTTTGTAGCAAGATCTAGAAAAAAATAACTTTGTATGGTTCTGCTCGCAGCCAATCACAGTAAGCATTCTTCAATTTAATGCAACATACGATTGGCCCACTACCACAGCAACTACAGCCATACAATCTGTGGTGAGGTGAAGTCAGGGGCGGCACATTTAAGAGCTGACAATACGCCGATATGCCATCAAAACATTCAAAAGTATGAATGCTGCAAATGCTTCCATTTACATGATGGGTATCGACTGAAGTATAAATAAACAACACATTCTGACTCCAACCTCGTCACATAGACGTTTGGTCATGGACTTTCCACGTCCAGATACAATATCAAAGGTACCCAGGGTGCATTGGCTTTTGATGTTCTGGGACGTCGTGTCAAAACACAGCAAATTGATGTTTTTTTGCCTTAAACAACTGACGCATATGGTTGGGTTTAGGCAACAAGAACACGTGGTTAGGTTTAGGACAATAGAACATGGTTCGAAAGTCCATGGAAAATGGACATCCCGGGCATGGTCAAAGGTCAGTGTTTGTTAGACCCATCCACCACCCTTTCCACCGTCCCAACCCAGACTTTCTTTGCTTTAACTTTGGTTCACGTCCAACCCTATTTCCTGCTGACATTGCCGAACACCTTTGAATTATAACAGGGACCGGCCGCGTATCATGCCAACATTAAAGGACAGATTTCTGACAGTGTCTGACGCCGCAAGTCATTGTCCAAGCGCCCAATTTCAACGACTCCAGACCGAGACTTCGGGTTGCACTTTAAGGGTACTGGTATCGTCATCTTCAAACTATACCCAGCCCTGGTTTGCAAGAACAAAAAAAGGAATCTGATTTCTCCTTTGGCTGAGGGTGAGTGAGGCTTTAAAAGCTGAACAGATGGGACAATGTGAGATATAAACTCAAAGAAAATGAATCCAGGTTTGTAATGAGACTGTGAAGGGAGGACAGTACAGATAAATTTTTCTATGATAACATATATCACAGGGAACACAGTCACAGTGCAACACTTTATCTGCTTTACGTTTCCTGTGAGAGGATTGAATTCAGACATGACTGCAGCGTGCATGTTGTCCATATATACTGCACAATTACTATGCTGCATGCGGGAGCATCCATCAAACTGTTTACAAGAAGGTGTGAGAACTTTTTCAATAAGAGTATTTAAACGAGGAAGCAAAAAGCCTAAATATGAGGAAAAACCCTGAAGTCTATCTTGTCTCCGGTGTTCAATAAAAGATGAGCACAAGAGAGAAAAACAGTTCCTCCTTCAGGGTTATTGTGGCTCAGCAGATTTACTCTCAAACACACTCTCTCACACACACACACACACACACGAATCAGGGAATTTTCAGGAACGCAGAGGTTGCGTCCTCTCCTGTTTTGTAATCTGCTGCTTGCTGAATGAAAGTTGTTTACTATTTAAAGCTCTGCTCTATTCTTCTTGTTTAAACAGAATATAATCTGAGTGCTGTGTTGTTCTGCAGGGAGATGAAAGGACGGCAGGAGGAAGCCGGTAAACAGGAAAAAGAAGGAGGAAGTGAGAGGATGAGAGTGAAAGGACAGGGAAAGGGATGGTTGTCTGGTGTTAGGGGATTAGTTTGAAGAGTTCTCCATTAACTTGCTGATTAGATATTTGCATTGACAAACAAATGGGCTTTCAACCATCTCCAGCGTAAACCCATCCACAGCAATATTATTCGCTGACATAGTATGAAAGCATGAAAGTCTGCAGATGTAGGAGGCCTGAGTGGATGTACAGGTCAAACAAACACAGGATTTTCACCCAGGAGACTGCAGCTCCAACCTATTTTTATTTCCAGGAATTTCTGAATGGACTGTCAGTGACTTCCTAACATGTCAAGTTTGAAGAAAACACACTTTATTTTAACCCTTTGAAACCTGAGCAAATTGGCTAGATTTCTTTTAATTGAGCAACAAAAGAAATAATGACCCCCCAAAAATTAGCAAGAAATTAGTAAAAAGAGAAAATTAAGACCAAGAAAATTTGTAGAAAATAAATGAAAAATAAAAGAAAGCAAAAGTTAAAAACAAACATGAAAAATGACCTGAAGAGTGCTTAGATTTATAATAATTCTGTAACATAATTTCAAAATGTAATAATAATAAAAATTAAAAATTAAATTTTTCTTTAGCTTTTCCTTTTTTTTCCTAGTCTTTAAAAAATAATTTTCTAAATCATGTTTTTGAAATAAATTACTGAAGGTTGAAAGGTTTTAATACTAGCGAAAGGCGCCTGAAAGCAGCACAAGAAATGTGATGTTACTCCAGGTTTCAAAGGGTTAAAGTGCAGTGAATTTCTGGCACAGAGCTTTATTTTGAAGCACTGTTTCCTGCTGTAGGGTGAGTGACTAATGGACAGCTACTTGACAGAGACAGCGAACTAGCTCAATGACATGGCAAATGCAAGTATGATGCTAAATGTATTAAACTGTGTGGGGAAAGCTGGAAATCAGAGCTAAAGTACAGAGAGTTGTTGCATAGAGATGATACACCATCTCATCTAGTTGCATTGGTGTGAACTGGCAGGTTTTTAGAACACAATGGCAAATTGCAAGTAGTTGCCTGTGACAACTTGTGTCATGGCGATCTTTCGTCTTAACGGGGCACAAGAAGTGGGAGAATTTTCTCAACACACAAAGGAACACTTAATTCTTCAGTTTATCATAAACATTCAAAATCAACACATCTGGCGATACATGGTTTTCACTGGACAGGAAGGGGATGAAAAACTGTAATGGAAAGTAACTAAAGCCGTCAGATAAGTAAAAAGTACAATATTTATATCTAAGGTGTAGTAGAGTAGGAATACAACGTTAAAATGGTAATACTCAGGTAAAGTAAAAATACTTGGCCACATTCCACCACTGGCTCTGCATACGATTGGTCCCCTGCCCAGGATGTGTCTTTCTGGCCAGTCATGTGCTGAATCACACCCAGCTTTAGATCTCCAATGCTTTGTTTGTGCATAGAAACACTCCTGTGTGTCACAGCTCTCCAGCTGACAGATCGCACATCGTCCCTTTGGATCATTAGAGAAACAACAAAACAGCGAGCGAGTCCCCTGAGGCTACTCTACTGTTGAGCTGACTCACAGCTTTGTCATATTAGCAGCTATTGACACTGATGTCTGGATTAATGACATGTTCCCCTCAAACATTATGCCATCAATTAAACAATGTGAGACGCTGAATCAACTCGTCACTTTGAGAGCGCAAACAAGGTTTATTTAACAGACATCATTTACATTTAAATGTTTACTAATGTGTTAGCTGTGGCGGAGAGAGGTTATTTTTATTCTGCTCAGACAAAGTTATGACCACTTCACAACAGTGAGGAGCCTCAGTTCAGAAAAACACTGAAGAGAGATGGACGACAGGGTCATTTGTTTCTGACACATCTATGACAACAGCTGTGCAGCAGACATGTCCCAGTGCTTATAACTGTGTGGACTACTTCACACCTCAGGAGGCCGACATTTGGAAAGTTTAACTTTGTGTTTGAAATAGTCAAACTCAGCCTGTATTTTTTAATCCTGCGCAAATACTGTTACCGCATCTCCAAACCCCAGTCGACGCATTTGAAGCTTAAATAATTACCTTTGTCGTATTGTACTTTTTATTCCACTTCATTTATCTACACTTATACTTACCTGTGATTTGTTTTAATATTTTACACTAATATTATACTACTACACATTCAATTTCACTTATCCTGTCACGGGGAAGCTGGAGCCTATCCCAGCTGACATTGGGCGAGAGGCAGGGTGCACCCTGGACAGGTCACCAGACTGTCACAGGGCTGACACATAGAGACAGACACCCATTCACACTCGCATTCACACCTACGGACAATTTAGAGTCACTAATTAACCTGCATGTCTTTGGACTGTGGGAGGAAGCCGGAGTACCCTGAGAAAATCTAAAATTGGCTCCACATTGACAAATTACAACATTAAAGTGCTCTTACATGTAAACAGAGTCATATAATATTCTATAATAAATGTCAGTAGCTCATGTTGTGATCATAAAATGAACATTCATGTGGTTATGATACTTTAAAAAGGAGCAAGTCTGCATAATGAGTACTTATTACTTTTGATATTTTAAGTACGTTTTCCAGATCATACTTATCATTTATGTATATTGAAGTATAATTTTGAATCCAGACTGTGGTATTTCTATTTTTAAATTGGAGTGCTTTTTCCGCCACTGATAATAACATTATAACCAAACTTTTAATTATCATAAACTGACATGTTATTTCACAGAGTGCTGCTCACCTCCCTCAGTTGGGAGTAGGGCTGGTTCATTGGCAGTGGGAGGTATGGGGGAGACAGATGAAGCTGCCTCTGTACTTTGCCATAGTACCAGGCAGGGACAACTGATTTAGTACAAGTAGTTTGCTAAAAGTTTGCCTGTGATGATTAAGTGACGGCTTTATGAGGAGCAGAATGCAAACACTGCGCATTTCCTGTGAAGATATGAACTGTCAGGGGAGCAAATGTGGTCTATTTCACGATATTTCACTGTGACTGAACAGGTTCATTTCCGCCTCTCACGGCGACCCACCTTTCTTTGTGAAGAATTGGGTGATGTACTGTCGCTCTCTCTTTTCCATCTCCCCATGTTTCCTTTCATTTTCGGTAGCCAGATTTTTCCTTTGACAGCTGACACATGAATCTCAGCTGCACTCTGCGAGCACATACCGGTTGGGCCAGGTTCAGGGGCAGGACCGAACTATATCTTGACAATATAGGGAAATACAGGAAAGAGTCAACATGAATAAACTGAAAGTCATATAACTAATGTCGATGCTGCTACATCTGGACAACATAGGCCCTTGACTTTGAGCCTGGATACACAGTTAAATGACTGGAAGAGGGCAGAGGTTACACCTGAAGGCACCCAAGGAGGTGTGACTGTCTTTGGCAACAGAAAGGACATTGGGTATGCCGATGACACAGGACTGTCTCAGGCCATTCCCTCAACCAATACTGGTGACACTTCAATGGCGATAGAAGCCCAGCAGCTGGGTAATTGGTCTGCATCAAACAACACGCTAATCAATGAATGATAATCAGTGGGATCTGCTTCTCAAGACACCCACCACAACCTGCTCCTGTTTCTCAGGGCACAGGAAGACCCATTCGTGACCACTACCACACGGCAAAATCTCGTCTCACAGTAATTATCACATTGCCAAACCCTCGTCTGTCACATTCAGACCAAGTCTGTTTGTCTCTCTGCATGCTGCTGAAACATTCAAACCAAGGCTGTGTCAAACATCAGAGTCATATTCACTTTTTCACTGTTTTCTAAATAACAGACACTGAATAGTTTAGTTGGTAGTGGCAGTAAAATTGAGAATTCGGAGGCTCACAAATTATCAGAATTCTGCGTCACCACTGACACGTGTGAAGGAATTGTTGTCAGCTGTGGAGCATTGCATTGTATTATAGTGAGCAGAAAGTAGTCTAAATGCTATTGTGCTATTATAACACCTTTTCAGAGATCACACTCTGATGAAATCTGGCAAAAAGGATTTCCAACACAGCTGAAGTCTATGCGTCTCTTTTACAGTGCTGAAACATTCAGAGCCAATATGTTTCTCTGTCATCACTGTGTTTGTCCAACTGAGCACATCCTGCGTGTTTCCATCTACCACCTCACAAACTAAAAAGAACACCCGACAACCACCTTGACACATCTTAAGAATCCCATTAGACCACAGACTGTATAAAATAATTCACATAGCCACTCTGACATCACCCAATGGTTTGTGGACTCCTGTCCTGAAGCCTTGCGTTTGGAATTTTGGCCGTCGCCATCTTGGAATTTTTGAGCCAGAAGTGACCATGTGCGGATAAAGAAGTGAGTTGAGTTCTATAAAAATAAAATCACCCCCCGTACAGCTGTCATGAATGGGGAAATTAGAGACCAAAAAGACCAAAATCTTTTTTTGTACCAGGCTGTAAACGTGTTTATTTCTGCTGTAAAGTAGGGTATTTCACATTAAAACATAATCAAACCCTTCCAAACACACAGAGTGCTACAATGCTGCCACCATAAACCTATATCAATTCCAATTTAGCATCACCTTAATACCCTTTAGCAACATGCTAGCAAAATGTTTGCCTCCTTCCATTATGATTACTAATGAATTCAAAGTCTTTCATAGAACAACATGAATCTAAGTGATGAAAAATCCCACAGCAATCAAATTCAGTAACACTGAACAAGCAACAAATCACACATCCAGAGGCTCCCGCTCTGAGTAACGACCTCAAATCTTAGTAACTTTATCCAGTCTCCATTTATACCAGAGAATTCTTTCAATTCTGTCCGTACCACAGTCATCCAGCCGTGCTGTGCAAACAAAGGCTCAGATTTATGCTTTGAGGCTCCAAAGTAACAAGGAATCAACAGCATGTAACATCTATAAGTACCAGCCTTCACAAACCCATTCCTTTCTCCCCACGAGCTTCTCCTCGTACCACAGGGGTTATACCTCTTTCACTGGCTGAGCACAACCACTCTTGTGCTGTCATTAATGGGATGCTAAGCTGCGCGGAGTTTCCTGGCTGTTTAGACATCAGGCTTAAGTGGTAATGTTGCCAGAGGGTGGGCTTTGTACATGCAGGGAGAGTTAGAGACCAAAAATATAAAATCACCTTTTAGAGTGTGGATGAGGCGTTTATGAGCTTAAATGGAAAAGGGAAATCTTTGAGATAAAAACACATGAAAGATTAAGAATATAAATTACAGAAAGAGCGTTGAGATTTTAAGTGGAAATAAAAGTCATGATGGTCAGACTCAGACTGAGCAGAGAGAATCTAACGTGGCGCTGCTCTGATGGGCCTCTGCTGCCCTCTGGTGGTCACACACATTGTTGTATTTCCATGTAAATGGAAGAAGCGTTCAGATTAGGGTCCTCCAACAGCAGGTACACACAGGCTGCTTTTGCAAAATGATAGGTGGCAAGGGGCCAGTTAATAAACCATTAATATATATTTATCCTTATATATAATAAATAAAATACCTTTTCTCAGTCTCGCTCAATGATTGCTGCCCTCACTCATCTTCAACAAGAAGCAAATGCAGTCGCAGCAGCCTCACACAGGTCAGGTGTACGCACGGATGTTTGTAGGATTTGAGGGCCTGTAGGGCTCAGCCCAGACATCTGCTGGAGGGTTTGGGATCCTGCCCTTGCACAAGCTCTATCTGAACGAGCTTTAAGGGCACAGGCCCAGAGGCAGCTGGGGCACCCTGGCTTTGACCTGCAAAATGTCACTTGAGGAGACGTACTGACGAGGAAGAGACTCAAACTGACAACAAAGACACATAGAACGACTACAAGAGATGCCAAACAGCTGCAAAGAGACGCAAAGCAACCACAAAAAGACGTATTCTGGAGACAGTATATTTTATCCTATAATATACGTCTTGATAATTAACTCAGGGAGACTCTTTAGGGCCCAGCTAACGGAGGTGCTAACAAACAACGATCGCCACCAAAATTTTATCATCTCTTCCTTGTCCCATTATCAACATTTCCTGAAAATTTCATCAAAATCTGTTCAGAACTTTTCAAGTTATTTTGCAGACAAAAAGACCAACGCTGGCGAAAACATAACCTCCTTGGCGCAGGTAATGATTCATTGAGTTAGTGGCTAACACTTAAAATATTTAAGTGTGTCAGCAAAAAAAATCAGTTGACAACTTATTATAAGAAGTTTTTAAAAAGCATCTGACATTTTTTGCAGGATGGAATTAGAATAAAGAAGTTAGAATATCGTAAATAAAATGATTCGATTACTAAATAAACACAACTTTTGGATAAATTTTAAGTTGGTTCAACTTAATTAAGTTTTTTGAGGTTTAAGAAAATCATGTTAGTTGCACTAATCTCAGTTTGTCAGATTATAAAGGACTCATAGGGTTACTCAGTGATGCCATATTTGGAACTACTTGATAAGATACATGCAAATTGTTATCTTCATTTTCCTTTAAGGCTAAAGTGCACTGTCCTACACTATGTAATGTTAAAGGATCTAAAGCGTGTGTAAATAACAGTCAGCTATTTAACAGACAGCAAACCGGCTTGATGACACGGCCAAACGCAAACATTGTGGACCTCCAACTAATGACTGAGGAGATATCTGGACTCCATGGCTGCACCAGTTGGGACCACTGCTGTAGAACATTGTAGTTTTTCAGTGGTTGTTGCTTTGGTGTTTTGATACTCTGAGCAGAGAGAGAGCAGGCTGGTTTCTGCTGGATGAACACATGCTGGGTGATTTATCTCACAGAGCTGGCGACACACAGACAGACACAAATTTATGCATTTGGCACCCGCCATGTTCATCTTACCTCTAAATATGCACGTCCTCTGTAGCTTATGATACATTCTGTTTTCTGACAGCAAAGTTTAACTGAACATGAAATGACTCACTTTCTGGTTTGTTCTTGTTTTCATGACAGTGCTGACGTGTGTGTGTGTGTGTGTGTGTGTGTGTGTGTGCTGGGCCTTCAGCTGGCTTCTGGTGTTGATTAGTAACACCTGTCCTCGTTAGTGTAAATGCCACTCAGGTGACTTCCTGTCCTGAGGAGGGCTGCGTGCAGGAACACGGACATAAATGCATCAGTGTGCGCTCACTTGTCTCAGAGCGTATGAAGCATCCTTTCACTTCCTGCAGCATCACTCCTGTAAAACAGAGGACCCTGGATATGAAATACCTCACAAAAAATATGATATCACCAAAATATTTGACTTGATTGGTCCCAGTCGTCTGAAAGCAATAACGGATGAATTCGGCAGACAGACTGTATTGTTTTTTTTATCTGTGTGGGACAGAGCAGAGGTGATAAAGATGAACAATTGTGCTAAATTATCTTTTCTTATTTCCGCTCTCCCACTCATGTCCCACAGCAACGGTTCAGCCAGATAAGAGAAGCGTTCTCAATCTTTCAGTGGGGAGATAAGACGGCCGGAATTAGACTGCAAAAATTATTAGTCAGGAAACAGAGTGGCCTCGGTGTCTGAGATGCTTATCTTTATTATATTTCCTGTAAAGGCAGATAGTGAGAGTGAAGCGGGGACTACAAACACTGCTTTGTGCTTTTCATCACTTGAAATATAATAGAAGGATGAATAAGCTTTTTATATAAAGTGGTCAAAACTGCGGACAACCGTTTCATTATTCATGTCTTATTCTCCTGCAGGATAAAATTAGTCTTTAATTTCAGACTGCTTCTTTGAAACTGTGCTGCTATTGTTGGGATGTGTCATCACACACAGGAGGAAAGTCTTATGACCAAAAACGACTTAACTCAAGGTCCATTTACTGGCTTCTTTTAGAAATTTCCACAAAGTATACATGTAGTTCAGTCAAAGAAAACTTTATTTACATTTGCAGTATTATATTTGGCGGTATGGCTCAGTTCTGGGGCCTCTCTGCCTTTCCTCAGACTTAGTCTAAAGTAGAGAGAGCAAACCTCTCTGCCCTTCCACGTGCCAGAATGAAGCAGTTCTCACAGCGAGTGCAAACTGTAACTCACACTGACATGTATCCCAAATAAAAATGTTTTTTCTGTGTTCTTGCGTTAGTTCATGCAAGACACGGGGGTCATACGCCTTAGCAGTAACCAGCTGACAGCTCGCTGATTGGATCATTGCTCACACACCAATCGCAGCCCATTCTCACAACAAGGCGGTCCATTTAAGTATGGCCTCCTACTCACTGATCCCTGCTACACTAATGCTGCCACACACCGCTGCTGCTCCTAACATGGCTTAAAGGTTAAAAATGTATTTTATGTCTTGCTTTGGGCCACTCTTGTACATCAGGGGGGTTTCTGCATTGCGCTCCTGTACTGGTTTAGCATGCTGCTGGTCTGATCCAGGGCAAAATATAATTGTATTTCCATTTGTTGCAGTAAGTGGTCAAATCTATGATGAGAGTGTTCCTGACTGAACTATAATTAATGAATCAATCAGCAAAAATGCTTTAATATTATAAACATAGAGCAGAAATTGACACATTTTAACTCATTAAGTAAATGTTGATTACGCGGTGTAACAGCTATAGAATAATGACACAATTTGCATTTAGATTGGTTCTCTTTAAGCCTCGCCGTCACTGTGCAATTCTGTCTGTTGCTGGGTCCGATCTCCTGGGGAAAGAAGGCTCAATTTACAGCACCACAAATGAACCGCAAACAAAAAAGAGGATTGCGCTTTGTTGTACCCAGTAACTATCCCCAGTTACCAGAGAGTATCACAGAGGATCTTTGCAGTCAATATCCCCAGTGGTGGAAATGGCGGACGGTGGAAGCTGTGATAGTTTCCAGGCTCTGACGAAAACAGAAAGAGATCTGATTGACTTTGCGAGGAAAGAAAATTAGTCTGTTTTCATCTTAGTATCATTTATTAGTTTCACTACATCGATCAGGTTTTGGTTGAACACCAACACAAAACACCTCAGCATCCAGTCATGGCTGCAGCCCAACACAAGCCAATATTCATATAAAATTCATCCATATCATTCAGTGACATTCATACACATGTAAGGCAGCATCACAGGGCAGCGTAAGCTTTTCAAAAAACACTCAAATGTTCCACATCATTCATACATTAATGGTATTATTTTACGTTTCAAGCTAGCACTGCAGTGGGGCATAAGCTGTTCAGCTTGAGCATTCACACCCTCAATTTCTTCAGAAACTATGTGCCATCCAGGTGTGCCGTGGGATTTTGTGATAGCCACACATTATTATTGGTATATTCAACTGGGCTTATACAAGAAGTTATGAACACATTTTTAATTGAGTGTATCAGAATGTTGTGTGCACCCATTTTGTAATAAAAAGGCAAACTCTAGCTAAAAATTGTTATTCAATTTAACTGAAACCTTCAGAGGGAAGCCACTTGTTGCAGTTCGTGCGAGGGAATTACAAGTGTGTGACATCACATTATCTTACATAATTTCCCATTTAATTGTATGTGTTATTGGTGCTTTGATGTAATTTTAAAACATTTAAAGTGAATTCTTGAATCATTTTGTTAATAAATATGTCATGCGTAATAGTTAGGTGTCAGTTATTTGATATTAGTAATTAAAACATTTTTTGTTGTGATGAGTGATAACACATTAAAAAAACTGTTAGATATAAATACAGACGTGCCTTGTCAGTATGTCAGTATTCAGTATAAACTGTATTGAATATGCTTACTTTATATAAACTAAAACATTAAAGCAGGATTATAAATTGATGAGGCTCTGCTGTTTCAAAAGACTTAAAAAAAAAACACAAGACAAATCCACAACACTTATTAAAAGATTGTTTTTATTCACAATAGAAGTGTAACAAATATAGTTTATTAAAAAGTCTGCTGCTTATTAATATCATTTTTAATCCATAAGCTCAGAAGATTTTCATATAAATGTAGAACGGCTCGTCTGCCGGAATGGAATATTTACATTTTTTTTCAATAATAATAATATTAACACAATAAAACAGATTTCCCCACAAAATTAAGATATTGCATTTGAACGCAAAGTAAACTATGTGCAATGGAATGATTATCAGCAATAGTTTGTACAGATACATTTCTGAGGTTGGTTTCACACACTTAAACCTTTAAAGGGCAACGCCAACCGTTTTTAAAAAATTCTGATTATTTGAGTCCCGGGACAGGTCAGTCGCAGTTAGTGAGCTTACACCACATGTAAAGAAAAGTAATAATGTCAGTGTGATATAAATTAGCAGTTTATTTTGGGAAAAGTGGTGCATTTTCATGAGGACTGACGCCATTTAGAATTCTTAAAAAAAGGTGGCATTGCCCTTTAATATTCACCAATAGAAAGGCATTGGAACGCAACAGATCAACACAATATTCAGAAAAATCACCAAAAACAATTCAACCTTTTTATTTCAGAAAAATAATAAAAAATAAAGTCTGCATGTGGAAATGAGCAGATGTCTGATGTCACACTACGTGAAGCTGAAGCAGATCTCACACTGACGGCTCACATGGAAAACCAAATACATTCTGCACGTACTTCCTGTTCAGATGGTGAAATGACCACAGCAGTGTCACATGAGTGAAAACAGGTGACTCCAGGAGGGCGCCAACAGGAGCCAACCACATGTAGGGCCGACTGTTGTAAAACTGACTTTCTACTGGGGGAAAAACACTGGATCAGCCCTTTAAGTCTAAATCACAAGTCCAAAACCTGACTGATGTTTCTAAGCTTTCATGGTTTCAAAAGACAGGTTTGCAGGTCTACACACAATTACTTTATCACACTTATAAACCCCCAAACACCCTGAAAATCTAATGTCAGACTGGAAGAGCGACACTGTGGTGACCCTCCCCAAACAGGAAACCGTGTTCTACCAGCTCACCCTATCAGACTTCCTGTAGGAAAAACAAGGACAAATACATCCCTCACCATGATAATCTTTGTAGAAACACCAGTTTGATCCGTAACCAGAATTAATAAAGCTTGACTTCAATCAAATTCAGACAGCATCAACACTTTCATGTCGCAGTGTGGCCTAAAATAAAATATTCAAAATTTCTGTATGGAGTTTTCAAGCTGTTTGTATCCAAGAAAAAAGCCCCCCACTAACACCAGTAATCCACCATTTCCACCCACCAGCTCGGTGTTGTTCAACTAAAATACACTCAGTCACCACTTAATAACCATTAACTGATGCAACAGTTTAAAGGAACACTTCACCCACAAGATTATAATTTTCATATACATTCCTCACCTCATGTTACTTTGAATTTGTGACAAAAATCTTAGTTTTTCTCGCATGCCTCCACGGTGAACGAAGAATCTGAAACAGCGAACATTTTTGATGAATTAAAGTCATTGGAGTCCACGTTTAAAAACAGAAAAACTAAATCAAAACATCCATTTACAAACTCTCTCACAACTCGTGCAGCGTAATCCAAGTTTTGTTTATCTGGTCCAATGCTCAGGACTTCAGATTTTTGCTAACTTTGTATTAAAAATGTCAGCATACGAGCAGGAAACCTCGGCAAGCCATGCGACTGAACTCTGCTCATGCATTCCACTGAGTTGCCCAGGTGCGCCACCTGTCCATGTGTCGTGCTGTTTATGCACAAGTGTTTTAAAAAGTAAGCATGTGTTGAGGCATGTGAGAAACTGACACGCAAATGTTGATTTGGGGGGTGAAGCATTCCTTTAACTGTTCAACTTGAACCAACTGGACCATAAATCAACACAGAAGTTTGAAATAGGAATTTCTAATGACAACAGAGACCACAATGAACTACATTAAATCATCTCACGATGCTTTACCAAAAGATCAACATGACAGCTTGAATAAAACTTACATGACACCTTATTTACCAAACTAACTTTGCTGTTTTTTTTTTTTTTTTTTTAAAAATGGCAGGATATGAATCCAATTATTGGGCAAAAATTAAAACATTAAAGTGTCTCCATAATGGACACTAAAATACATTATAACACAGTTTTACACAAGCTGGACTTTCCTTCATTATAACCATTCTCTGGGCCAATACAGTGAACACACACATCTCTACAAGCTGATATCAGTGACTCATATATGAACCAAAACACTGATGAAGCAGAGTCACCACTTTGCCCTCTGTATTCATATGAAGCAGCTTCAGTGTCCGAACACTATACTGTACGATGAACACTTGAACACATCTGGGTTATGTTATAATGCTGAATATTCCTGTACGTCCATGTGTCACAAGTAAAATCAATATTACCTATCATATACGCCTCATGTGGCAGATTTGGATCATTTCCTACATTAACGGCACGTTGTCGCTGCGTTTAACAGCCATCAGAAACACTCAACGGACCCGCCATTCCCTCTTTTTTCTCAGGAAACAGACTCTGCTCACACTTTGCTTCAACTTTTGTGCTTTCCACGATAAAAGAAAAAATAAAAGCACAGAGAAGTGAAACACACACAGACAAAAAAATAAATGCATATGAAATATTCTTCACTTCACATTGGATGGTACATTCATACATTTCCTATCCTCCTGTAAGGTTGCTTGATTGACTCCCAGGTCCCTCTTTTTTTTGGCAATACTTTCTGCTAACATCACTTTAAAGCTACCACAACAAGCCCTTTTAAACACCCATATTTCATTGGTGATATTATTGGTTTATACTGAGACCACTGTGGTAGCTTCAATCATCGATGTCAACAAAAAGATGAACAGCACAGGACCTTTAAATTCTTACAGACATCAGTTCAGGATGTCTCTTTTTTTTTTTGGTAGATAAATTTGCACAATAACTTGTATACATGGTCCAGTCACGAACCATTAAATCCACAGCGCCACCTGGGGGTCAGCTCCCATACCCCCTCAAGTCCTATGTTCACGACTACAGAATAAATTAACACAATCAGCAAAAATCAACCATTACAATACAACATCACACGGACAATAAATGCCTCTAACGCTAAACAAAAACAGATTAAACATGAGAACGCTGTCGCCGGTACAGTGATGTGAAGATCATGGAGGGATTTATCACAGCGCGGGAACTCAACATTATATTCAATTTGAGCAAGAAGGCAGACTCACTGATATGCCTACATGAGTGGGGCTGAGGAAAATTTTGGAATTTAACGGTGTTTATTTGGAATAATTACAACCAGGTGAAAATCTAATGAAAGACTAAATTTGCATGTGATTTAACTGGATTTAAACATCATTTGCAGCACAAACACTTTGTAGTTAAACCATTTCTTTTTCCTTTTACCGTAATCAGAAGCAAAATCAGTGGCTCTTTAACCCTTTTCTGAAATTTTGTCTTTAGTTTCTGTTTATTAGAAAAATTCAGGAGCTCTTGTTGTTTAGCTTAAATACTCATTGCATTAGCTTGCCGCAGAAAACACAAGAAATTTTGGATGTATAGGGAGATAAAATGTACTTATGGATCCATCTGGGTAGTTTTTGGTTAAAATTTGCTGAAAGCCCAACCAAGTTACTGGAATAAATATCAGCTTGTACATTTCTGCAAACCATGTATATGTGACATTTGTATGTTTCATATGTAGCAGATATGCTGAAACTTCACAATTTTAACTTTCAGTTTTACCATAAAACTTCAAATAAAGGCCTGTCTCAATTAGAAGCCCCGGGCTATTAATTGAAGTTTTATGATATGCTGTGTCACCACACAAAAACAAATTGGTTGGGAAAGAAATCATGTCTGGGCTTAAAATACCCAGTTTGGTTGCTACAATCACAGCTGGAAATGTCCCGAACTCTTGTCAAAAAACACCCACTTTTGTCGTTTGTTGGTCTCAAACAATGGTCAGCTTGATTAAGGTCTGGCCTAGGTGTCGAGTCATATGTGTGAAACATACAAATGTAAAATGATGGTTTGCAGACGATTAAAATGCCAGCATGTTACACTATGAGCCACGACAGCATCAAGCATACTGCCAAAAACTGGTGGACTTTTTCTTGACAGTGCTCTGAGATACCTGGGCCAAATGTCTTAAAACCTGCAGAGGAAGAAAACTCAGTTTGTGGTTTAAAATGTTACTTAGTCTGCGCGCCTTCTGTCAGACAGCTGAAATATATGAATCTATGCTAATAAAATGATTCAGACAGCGACGCTGTTGTTGATTGAACCATCTGCCAGATCTCCCGGTGACACTAAAGTCTGTTTAACACTTATTTACAGAAGCAGAAGGATGGGAGAGAGATCTGAACATGGTAATTGATATTATCAACCACTGTCTTTTTGTGTCATATCTCAAGTCAAATACACATAATCAAGGCTCAAACTAATGAATAAGCTGCAAAGCAAAGGTCAGTTTTCTTCTGTCAGTGGTCCATCGGTAAAATACACTATTTTAAGATATGATGATTTGTCAGTTTTTGTACTTTAATTAAAGGATTTTTCCATCTGTTATAGGATGACAATACTCTGATCTTTTGTAATAATGGGAAAATCTGGCAGCATGTGAAATTGTTGGTAAGAATCACATGTTTATAAGTGACGACCACATGATGTTCTTGACTGGCCCAGGTGGGCTGTAATAGCAAAGTCTCACCACTAGATGTCAGTGTAGCCAAGGAAATAACTGCTGACTGGAACCTTCACTGGTCTCCAACCATTTAACGATGGTTCCCTACAGATGACAGCCTCGGGACAATGTTATCATTTTAATTTTGAAATAATTTCCTCAGATGAACCTATACAAGTCTAATCTCCCACTTATCACAAAAACTTTCAATCCAAAGTTACACTAAATATCGAATTAAAGAGCAGGAATCATCCTTCAATCAGCGGGTAGTTTTGGTATAATCCTCATCTGAGGCATGGGGACTTTACTTAAAGCTCTGTGACTATTTAAAACTCTCCTCTCTTGTGTTTGTGTGCGCTGCTTTTCCCTCCGACTCCTCGAAACAGTGAAGGCACTAGATTGAGATACTAAACTGGATTTTATCTGGCTACAGTTGAGTGTGTTATCAGGAGGAATCTTTACCATAAAATCCAACTAAATAACCGACTTTGATGAGTGCGTACTCTGATGAAAATGTACAACAACAATAACAGTTTGTATCAATACAGTCACACACATCCCCCAATGTGTGTGTGGAGGATGAAGGGAAGAAAAGAGAAATCTCACAGACAGAATGGTAAAGCTGTTTTGAATCAGTATGGCTTCTTCTGTGTGAGTGTTTGTGTGAGGGTGAAACATTACAGCAAAGTCGAGTGTCTGCGTCTCCTCATAGAGGAGAGAAGATCCTACAGGCTGCCCTACGCTGGAGCTGGAGGACGGAGACGAGAAGAAGAAGAAGAAGCGATACAACAGAAAAAGAGGGTTTGATTGAAACACAGGTCTGCTGATGAATATGATCAATCGGTATCATGTTTAGGGGAACCGTTAGGGTCCTGGGGTCTAAAAATCTAGTTTATACTCATCAAATGTTCCAATTTGCAGATGGTGTTTGTGGATATCAAGGCTCTGAAAAAAGGAAATAAGATACAGTTTCTCCATTTTAATTACCATAATTCAACAACATTATTATTTATTCTGGGCTTCAGGAATAGTAGTTTGTCAAAAGTAAGTATATGAATAGAAAGATCTGACTCAAGGTCCACTTATGAGCTTTTTCCCCAGAGCATTCAGCTGCATCTAATGGCTGAGCTCATCTCCATGCTCCATTACAGCTGAGAAAGCCGAATGAATGAAATGTTTTCAGCTCCACAAAACTGGACCTTGAGGTAAGATTTTTTGGTCAGACAATGGCACAGCTACTTGCAAAACCTTATAATCACAGATAATTACTTTTTTGTAGTGAGCAACAAATAAAATCCTGAGGGGAAAACTGCAAACTTGTAATTATTGTGGTCAAATTGGAAAAAATAGTTTCATATTTGAGGGGAAAAACAGTCATCAGCTTGGACAAACCTGTATCGCTCAAACCCCAGAAATAAAAAAAAGAAATAAATCCAGGATCCAAAGCCAGAAACTGAACTGTAGATGAGATGTGCAGAAGAAGAGGGTCAGCTTTATGTAAACGTTATGGGGAGAAAGTGAATTTACTGGCAGGTAGAGAGCTGGTGTGGCTGGTCGTCCTGTGTCACACCCAACACTCAGAGGAAGGAAGAAGCAGTCAGGTAATAGGGAGGAAGCGGAGGTCCTCAAGTCCTGCGGGGCTATAAAAAGAGGCTCGGGTTGTGCTGTGTCTTTCCTTTACTCCCACAGAGACAACCGCATGATTTTATAAAAGCAAATATTCCTCTCAAGATGATCTAGAAGTAAGGTGGTGGTGGAGGTGGGGGAAGTGGTGGCGCCAACGTTGGCGCAGCAAAACCGGTTCCTATTTGGATATTGAAGCGGTACAGCAGAAGGAAAAAGAGGACGCGCGTGAAGTGAACGGAGCATCCTTTAGCTTGCTAAGTCAGCCTTGTAATTCCTCAGACGGGAGCTGCAGTTTTTCTCCCAAAGCTCAGGTCAAAAAATATCCACATCAGGGAGACGACTGCTTCAAGTCTGTCAGTGTTCTCCTTCACAACGAAAACAACAGCTGCGGCTGCAAACAACAAAAATCACTGACGAATAATGTGACAACTGGTCAGACCGTCCCTCTGAATGAGTTAAAATAACCGGTAGTGAGATAAACTGCCACGTGATGCAATGACATCTTCAGAGTACCACTTTGATAATGCAAGCATACTCAAAAACTCACAGTACCTGTCTGATGATATCATTCTTCCATTCTTATGATGAGTTATTATCCGGCAGTAAATGTGTTGGTTCAGGTCGGCGTCTGGACTCGACCAGAGCTGACCGTAAAAAAACAAAAACTGGATTCTACAGCAAGAATTCATCGCCAGCAGACTTGAATTCTGTTTTGATCCCATTGAAAGAAAAAAAAAAAAAAAAAATCCCAATCAAGAGGCATCTGTAACCATTGGGGACTCCAAATGGCTAAACTGTTTTCAGACAGACAGCTGGAGGCTCAGGTATACAGGATCAGAGGTTCTCGCACTTGGGAAGAGTCCACTACTCTACTTCGTTGGGTATGTCTGTTTTGTCCTTCTTGATGACGGGCAGAGGGTGCGCCTCGGTGTTAAACACCCAGTGGTCGAATGGTAGGTGGTCGTCGTCAGAGAAGAGCAGGTAGAGATACCTGAGGGAGACACAGAAGAACAGGCTTTATTTAACACACCTAACAGTAGCTGTGCATCAGCAGCATCACACCTACGTTAAAATAAACTCTTAGAGATAGAAATAGAAACCCAGATATTGAGATTGTGATCATTTCCTGGAGTACTCTCCATTTGTTGAGTTATTGTTTTCGTGCTCCGCTGTTTCACAGCTGTGAGACCTTTAGTGTGTCTGGCTCAGGAGTGTGTTTATTTATCACAACAACCTCTGCATGCATCTTTCCATCACACAAAGCCCTTTGGCACATAGTGCTGTGACACCTGCAAGAACCAAAATAGCAGGTGCAGTTAGAGACGCCCAGGTCTGACTGATCTGCACAAAAACCTTTTGGAAAGTTAAAAATAAGGGAAAAAGGTCTGACGTTTTGGAAAAGAGAATAAAAAAATACTGCTATAAGAAAAGAAAAATAGTAAAAATGTTGCAGAATTCTAACTCGCAACAGCTGGAAGATAGCAGTAACAGTTTTACAAAATATGATTTAACTAGGGGTTCACTCCAAATAAGGTTTTAAAGGAATATTTCACCACCCAAGTGACCATTTGTAAATCAGTTACTTACACCGTGTTAGGTTGAATTCGTGAAACAATCCTTGTTTTTCTTACATGCCTCCAGTGAACGAAGAATCCAAAAATGAAAAACATTGTTGATGAATTGAGGTCATAGGGGTCCTCCTTTAACAACAGTAAAACTATGTCAAAGTATCTGTTTACAAACTCTCAATTATCCAAGTCTCTTTTATCCAGTTGTATACTCAGTAGTCAGACAGCCCTTTCTGACAGGCAACTGAATGGAAGGTGAAACATATCTATGCTCTCCTCAAAGCCAGAACCACTGGCAAAAACAGTAATTTTACCTCACTGGGGTTGTATAGTTTGTTTACATACATAGCCTGTGTCCTGCCTGTGCATAGTTTGACAAAGCAAAACACATCTGTTATGATTTGATAAGCATATAAAGATGAGATTAGTTTGTTGAATGAATTTATATCTGTAAGACAAATATTATTGGTACTTAATTTAATATATTAGAATAGGTCTAGGAGAATTATTCTTTGTACAGCTTTATACTGATGCGGCGCTACATCATTGACTGTTATTAATTTATGAAGATGGGGTGGGAATAAATAAGTTTGTACTTCCTCCTAATTCATTTTGGACATGTAAATCAAATCATTATATGCTGTTTCCAGTTTTCATGCTTCCTTTAGTAACGTGTTTTTATGTCTGTCTACTACTGGATGATTATTTTGTTTATTTGCTGCCTAGATGGTTGAAACAAACTGATACTCACAAACTAACTACCTAATAGCTGAATATACATACTATAGTAGACAAGTGAAAGACCTACATCCACTGATGAAACATGCGATGCTGTTGCAAGCTAAAGAGAAAGCTTGTGAGTAGACTTTGAGATGTTTTGTGAAACTAAAGCTGAATTTGCTCTATCAAAGTCAGAAAAGTAAACCTGCTGCAGATTCCACCTGATCATCTGTTCTCCTGCAGCACAGACAATTTATCAGCATTGAGATAAAAACTCTTTCAACGAACTCTTGAGGGAAAATAATGTTTTGATTATATAATCAAGCCGAAGATGACTCGTTTTGGGATCTAAACTGTTTACTTGTTCAGTGTTTTAGATATTTCCAGATATTACGTTGTGTTCAGCTGTTGCAATATTTATCCAGCCAAAAAAAAAAAATTATGAAACAGATGTGGAGCTGAGAGGGAGGGACGGGTGCGGCTCGGGCTCAGACCAGTTTATGAAACTTGGAGTGATGAAATTCTGCGGCCCAATGTCATCAGATCTTATGAAACAACCCTAAAATAACATTATCCATAGAAAGAGGAGGGGTAGGAAAGTGAGTAAATAAAGTGAGTTTTTGAATGGTAGCTGTTCCACTGCGATCACCTCAAATTTCATCATGAAGAGTGAGAGAAAAGATCAATATACGAAGAAAGCAAATGAGTTTTTGTTGAGAAAATTCAACTGAAGACGAGGGACGATCTGTGTGTCAGCCGACTAAAACTAATGTTTCAGCACAGGAGCTGCTCGTCCACGAAGCCCTCAACCTCCACAACAAGTCCCTGTCCTCCTCTGCCTGCCAGCAAACCACAAGAAAGCAGTGAGTGATTGAAGGCAGACAGCAGTGTGAAGTATGGCCGTGTCCTTGGCAGCAGCGGGAAGATGGATACTGGAAGTGGCTCCGCACGGTGCCAAGATCCCCGAGTAACATTAGGAGGATTAGACTTATGGGCTTGCTGCTAAATGGGATTGATATTTTCAGGTCCGTCTCTGATACCGCGGATGTGATGTGACTGATGAGGCAATCATTGTGTTGCTGTCCAGGCTGGTGGTCAATTACACTCATATTTTTCCTCTAGTTGTCTGTGGGAGGCTAATGAGACATTTTCTTTTTGTTCCGCTTCCCCTGGAAAACATTTTTTCATGCCTATAAAGATATTCATATCTCATTCTGACTTTGTCATGTTCAGTCGGATTTTTTTTTTGACACTGATGAACAGAAAGAAAATACTTTTATCTGCATGTCACAGCCTGGTGGACCTGTGAGAGGAATCCTGACATCTTACTTTGAGTGTGTTCAAGTGTGTGTGTGTGTGTGTGTGTGTGGGGGGGGGGGGTGTAATCAGGAGTAGAGGTGACGCTTGTTAAAATTTACTGCCTATAAAAAAAGCTGGATTGGATGGCACCTCGCCCCCATCAGGCTCTGTTAGGCTAACCTTGACTTCCTGTCAACAGCTGTCTGCTGTTGGGGGATAAAAAAATGATAGAAGAAGAGGAGGAGAGGAGGAGGTGAAGAGGGGAGGGAGAGATGGAGGATGCAGGAAGAGGCCATAAAGATTTCGATGGAAGTAAAAGAAACACAGAGGACCATAAATTTGGAGGAAGAGTGGGAGGAAGAATTCAGACGCTTCGCTGCTCCATCACAAATGGATTAAATACAATCTACAATATAAGAAGAAGGATTTTAAATGAGAACTTAATTTATTTAACATATTATTAAACACCACTTCTGATGTACAGGCCAGCTTGTCCACAAAAAAAGGTCAGATGTGTAAAAGTAAAAGGTGACATCGGGCTAGTGAATCTAGCACCTCAAGGTCCCGATCAGGCAAGTGGTGAAAAAATGAGCACATGATGGAAGTAGCTAAGGAGTGAGCCATCTCGTTTCCTTCTCATCTCTGTTGACAGTGCTGATCAAGCACTCGCAAGAAAATGGCGTGTTCAGTTGGGTGGTGTGGGCAAAACTCAGACTTTGTATTGTGCAAAATACCTAAAGTTTGAGAGCAAGGCGATAAAACAGTGAACAGTGAACTTAAGACTTTGTTGTTTGACATATGCTAACAAATAAAACACTTTTTGTAAGGGCAGGTGAAAATTGACTTCAGATAAGTAGATTTCTGACCCACTTTTCCGACCAGGCAAATGAAAAAAACACATTAATGTTGAACCCTGGGTTAGCTGAACGATTATGACTAATTAAAAATCAATTAGAGGCATCGAATAAATCAATAAACAAAAAAGTCAAGCTCTGAGGAAGGCATACTGTGGCACACAGAACAGCGGTTGTTTGATTCATTAGTCAACAGCACAAGTAATCTGCATTTACTTTGATAATTGTTGGTGATTTTTAAGCAAGAATGGCCAAAATTGACTGATTACAGATTCTCTTCTGGTACCAATCGTTAAGGAGACATTCTTCTTGGGTGAAACTATCCCTCATCACAGGGAACAGGATAGTGCTGAGACATTCAAAGTCAAAAGAGAGAATCAGCCTCAAAGAATGGAGTGATGAGCTGGCGAGGACAGCTTCTTTTGAGCAGCTTATTCACAAAGTTAATAATAGTGTAAAGGTTTTCAGAAATATTTGGGGTCCCAATCTGGAGATGATCGGTAAAGACGATTAATCAATTACTATCTCTGGGTCCTATCCTTGCTCTGTGTTTTTTAATGTGTTTATGCTAGGTGGATGAACACAACACACAATATGACGTGGTATAAATGTTGCATGACTAGCCATTACTACCTAGAAGAATGTGCGTGTCCTTTTCTTTTTTACTTATCATTTTTTCTTTTAATTTTGAATGTTGTTTGTACAGTTAAATCATATTAAAAATACATATTCTTCCTCTTACCTGTAGTGCTATTTATCAGTCTAGAGTGTTTTGGTCTGAGTTGCAGAGTGTTGGAGATAGTGGCCGTAGAGATGTCTGCCTTCTCTTTGATATAATAGAGCTAGATGGCACTCTGCTTGTGGTGCTCAAAGCAGTCGTTCCAGATATCACAACTCCAAAATAATCCACAGACCTTGTTGTGAGCAGTTTCATGTAGGAACTATTGTCTTTCTACCAAACTACACCCATCAACTGTATCACTGCGCAGAAGGAAGTGTGCATCTACTGCTAGCTCACCTAGCACCACTGAGCTAGCTAACATTACATGAGGTTCTCCTCTGTGAGTAGATGCACACTTCCTCCTTCACAGTGATACGATTGGCGGGTGCAGTTCAGTAAAAAAGAAAATAGTTCCTACATGAAACCACTCACAACAAGGTGTATTATTTGGCGCTTTGAGCACCACAAGCTGGGTGCCATCTAGTTCCAATATATTTGAGAGATGGCAGACATCTTTACGGCCGATATCTCCAACACCTTTAGAAACTAACAGCAAAACAATCTAGATTGATAAATAGCACTACAGATAGAAAGAAAAATATATATTTTTGATTTTAGAGTGCACTCGCTTTAATACTTGCTGGTTTCTCAGTCTACTATAAAAATAAATAGAATATTTTTGGACTTCTGATTGGACAGGACAAGATGTTGAAGACATCAACTTGTACTGGTATTGGTTCATTTAAAATGAATGAATAAAAACAAATACTGCAAATGTGTGCCTGTTATTTTAGTGTAGCCAAATAAATAAATAAACACACATATAGAGCGCACGCACGCACGCACGCACGCACGCACGCACGCACGCACGCACGCACGCACGCACACACGCACGCACACACACACACACACACACACACACACACACACACACTTGTTAAACTGTAGTTGTGATTTCTCTTTGTGGCTTAAAACAGACTGTCTTCCTGAACACAGTTGGTGAGCCATCTGAGAGGGAAAGCCCTATTAGCCACCAGACATCACACTGTGTGGCTGACAACACTTTTAAAGAGCCATTTGTAGCCACACACACACACACACACACACACACACACACACACACACACACACACACACACACACACACGCTTACACTCTCACACACATTAACACATATAAACTCAGACATGCACAAGATGGCAGTTAAGTGAGAATATCAGGCGCCTATTAAGAGGAAGTGAGAAGTGGTAGCTGTCTGTGGTGCTCTGGGACATGTGGCGTTTCTCACAGTTTCCGTCCTTCTCTACTTTTTCTACTATTTAAGATCCATCCAGGCATGATTCCTGAGTACAGTCTATCCTGTAGATAGTGGTCGGTTGTTGAAATATGTTCTGGAGTCAGACTGGTTTATTTCGAAAACATTTGAGTCTAATTATTTTCACATTATTTATTACATGTCTCAATCATCAATCAAAACTCATTCCAGTTTAGCGTGGGTGGATTTCACCCACAAACTGAAATTAAATCAGTTCAAGCTGTTTTAACAGTACAATATGTGATGAGTCCAAAAAGCATTTTAACAACTAATACTCAGAGGGAGAGGTCAGAGCCTGACAGCGACGTCTCTGCCTGTTTTTGAGGCATGTAACATTGTTGCAAGGATGACATTGAGGTGGTGTTTTCACTGCAAACATTCATGGTTTTCTTACCATTAAATGTTCATTGCCAAAATACGCTGTATGTCCTCAAGGACTGGAAGAGTGTTTTGGAACATGTTGTTAATATCCGCCTACACCCTCGACCTACTCTTTTATTGAAAGGTTTTTATGTCACAGAGTTACAAAGCACTGTCCTCTACAGCTAACATAAAGGTATACCTTGTCAACCTGTGCTCCTGTTGTGCAACTTTAATGCATGTACTGATAGAACATGTGACCTATTGCTCTACAATGCTACCAGTGGTGAAAAACTCCACAGGTCACCTTTAATAGACCTGAGATATAAATTTGGTACCCCAGGGATTTTGGTTTACAACCCCTTAAGGTCAAGCAATGTTGTGGCGTCATGTTGGTTTGAGGGTTTAAGCACCATGTTATAGATTCGTCACCAGTTATTTATCATTCCCCATTACTCTCTCATTTCCTCTCACATCTCTACTATCTACTGTCTGACAAAGACATGCAAATGCCCCTATAATACTTGAAAAGGGGAAAAATTAAAACAATGTTTATTTGTTACTCCTTGTTTTAAGTTGGATTTGATTGATAGTTGTGGCCACTTTTCTCTTATAACGTTCTCAGATAGTTTGAATATATTTTAGAGGCCTGTAGAAGTAAAAATATCTTTGATTCATTCAGAGAAAAGGCAGAAAACGTTTTAGCATAATAATGTGTAGCAGAGCAGTTGTTATCTTTTTGCTTTCCTGTTAACCATCTGTTTTTCTGAATGTAACGTTTCACATGTGTTAATTGTTTTTATAGCCCATGGGAATGGACTGTAACATAACTGAGACCTTCACCGACTTCCTCAGTTGCCTCTAGCAGCCTGTGGATGGACTTCTGTGTGAAGGACTCGGGCCGTATCTTCCAAGATAATTCAAAGGATCTGACGTTATGTGCGTTCTCAAGGGTCTCGCCTTTCTTCAGCGCAGTCACAACACCAACAGTGTCCAACAATAGCTAACGATGCTAACATCAACGAAAGACAAGCACCCACAACATAGAGTTCGCATATGCTGCAGCACCTGTCCGGAGACAGACCTTCAGTTAGGGGTGTAGCAACTCAGCCAACTAGTGCTGGCTGGTTTGTCTGGTTTGTCTTTGGAGGTGCTCTCTGCTCTCCTTCTGGCTAAGTAGTGTCTTACTGGCGAGGAGAAAGTTGACCCCACCATGGAGTGCACTAACTAGCTAATGTTTGTTTAATTTGTGGTCTGATGAACAAATTCAAATTCAGCGCCCCATATCATAATTTCAGTCCTTACCGGTACTGGAAAAAAAACACTGTAACATTAGACGAAACGCTGACGTGAAATATATTCTGATATTGTAGTTTTAGCTGGCTGATGTTTGCTTGTTAACACGGACAAATTGCTAGCTAGCTAACATAGCTAAATACGGTATTGAGTGGATAATGTTGGCTAATTCATCCAGACCCCTGGGGCTAGTTTACAAATTATTTCATCAACTAACATTAGGGAAGCAACCAACACCACATCCATGCAGTGTAGATACATCATAGTTAGCTGGCTAACCTTAGCTTGCTGGCTCGCTAATGTAATCTGTTGGCTAATTAAGTACCAATATACCACACCAGCTAACGTGATCCAGGATACTAACTAAGACAATAAAAGATGTAATACCAAGCAAAGGTGAATTACTAATAATAGTGTTCTACTAGCCAAGAGTAATGCAAGGCAGGGGCAGCTAACTAGCTAAGGTAACCTAACCTAATAATGTGATATGATGACAAATTGATCTTCAAACATACAGATTTTCACCAGATATATTAAACAGCTTCAATCCACAGATGACAGCTGTAAAAGTCTCTTTTAGATTCACTCAATGTGTGAGTGTGTTTTACAGTAACCTTGCCAGTGACCTTAGCAACTCTCTGGAGCTTTGTGTGATTGAATGACAACATCATACTTTATGTTTGTGAGTGTGTGTGTTTGTGTGTATGACTGTTTGGGGATGCAGGGGCCTTGTCCTTCCATAAAGTGCGCTGACAGCACAATCATAAGAGGACAGAAGCGGAGGCTGTGCGTATAAAGATGCTCAGTTTGTGTGTCTTACTTGAGTGTCTCGGCCAAGTAGAAGCTCTGCTGCACGTCGTCGTGGTTGGGAGATGAAGAGTAGACGTCTCTGATGCCGCTGTAGCCTCCTTCTACTTTACAGTGCTGCTCCAAGGCCTAAATGAGGGACGGTGATAGAGATACATGACAGGAAGAGAGAGGCATCAGTGACACGCAACATCAATCAAGCTCTTTATGTACTTAAAATATCACTAAACCTCAGGGCGGATATTTGCTAAATATAAAAACAAGTTAAATAAACTGACCTCTTGTGAGCTTCCTCCCTGATTTGTGTTGTTTTTTAAGAACATTTGAAAAACTGCCAAATAATTCAGTGATAGCTGATGTGCCTTACATCACTGACAGAAAATCTGATTGAATTCCACTCGCAGTACAAGAACATTTTGGCCCAAACTGCCAGGCTCTTGCTAAACACGCTATGACAAGAGGCAATTTTTCAGTTCAATTAACAGATGTACCTGAACAGCCTCCCAACCCCACTCCCTGTATTTGGGGTCGTGGGTGAACCTCCACATGTACATGTAGGTCTCTATGACCTCCGGACGGAGGATGAAGTATTTCTCATTCTGGCGGGTGGCGATGGCCTCGACTCCTCCATCGAAACGGAACGCCTCTGGGCCCAGCTTCAAAGCTAGAGAGGAGAAAATATTGTAAATGTAAAGCAGCTTGTAGCCTTGTTTCAACAATTGCTTTAGTATATGGGAAAGAAAACATAATGTTATCTGTGTGCAAGTGTAAGGATTTTGAATTGTGACTGATTTCCTTCCTTTGACTTTATAATTTATGTTTATGTAATATTCATCCATAATGTTTCCCTATTTTACTTGTTTTACAATTTCACTTGATAAACAATGTTGAAGTGGTGATGTTGCCTTTAAAACATGGTGACTGATGTGAGAAAAAAAGGATAATTAGATTGAAGATGAAAAATGGCATATGGCTGTGATTAAAATAAAAGACTCTCTTCAATAAGAGCACTTGTCTGTGAATTTACACTAATTTGATGACAAGTGCAGCATTCAAAAATCTGACATCCCTACTTAAGAGAAGCTGCTGTCACTGTAAGAAATGTAACTTGGAAATACAATGAGAAATAACTTTCTGAAATGAGCAATATGGCATAGTTCAGTATTTAGAAACATTCGGTTCCCAGTAATTATTCCATCCAGCAGCTGTTGATCTGGATATTAATATGACTCTTTAAATAAGACTTAAACTATCATTTCTAATACATTTTGATATAAATTTTTTTTTTTGGGACTATAAAAAATGACAGCAATAAACTAAAGAAAATGTGACCGAACTCTAAATCAAAACTGGCTGTCAAATTTAAAACTAAAGTGATCAATATAATGGGAAAACAGGAATCATTTCATCATCTTCCGTGTTTTCATTTTTACCTGTTCTGGCGTAAGACTCATGACAGGTCCGGGCGATCTCAGCGGCCTGCTCCATCTGGTGGCCCGTCTTGTCGCTGGGCGCCCCATCAGCACCCAGAGCGATCATGCCGCCTGCGAAACAGGTCAGGTGACCCATCTTATGCTCCAGCAGCCCTCCCTTCCACTCCGCTATGTAGGTCAGCCCGTTGCTCGACTTCCTCATCAGGTTGGTTTCTATCGCCTGAAAGACAGTGGTGAAAGGTTTTATTGGCTGAATTAGGTTTGATCCTTACGTCTGAATCATACATGTGATGATACAGACATGAGTTAAACATGTATCCCATAACCTGTGATCATCCTCCTTTCATTGCCAGGAAAATCTGAGAGTAGCTTTAGAGATAACTATTGTAAAATTCTTTGTATTGCAACTGCACCTGTTTCTCCATTTCAAAGACAGCTGGTTATTATAGTTGCTTTAAAGGGGACCTATTATGGCTTTCCTTTTTTTCTGTCATATGTAATGTGACAGTGTGAGATATTCATATGAAACGAGGCCAAAGTTTCAAAAAAATGAGGAGCAGAACCCTCACACACTCACTCCACACCTGCTCTAGGCACACTACTGCAAGTGTTTGCATTACGTAGCCTACGCTGCTACATGTAGCTACATGCTAACGTCAAGGAAACATGCAATCTTGGCTGCCAATGTTATGAATTTTCCCCTGATTTTGGACCTGCTAGAACATGTCCAGTTTGATTTAAATACTTGATTGATTGATTTTTAATGGGAAAGAGTGCTGCTACACACAGTTATTCCTCGGCTGAAAGTGCACTGCTACATGTAGCTACATCCTAACGTCAGGGAAACGTGTACTCTTGGCTGTCGATGTTGTTAATTTTCCCCTGATTTTGGATTATATACCTGCCAGAAAATGTCCAGTTGTCTGTAAAAACTTTTATTGATTGACTGATTGATTTTTAATTGGAAAGAGTGTTGCTACTCACAATCATTTCTCAGCTGTAAGTACACTGCTACATGCTGATGTCAAGAAACACAATCTTGGTTGCTGACGTTGTTAATTTTCCCCCTGATTCCCGCCGGAACATGTTTAGTTATAATGATTTGGGTTAAGAAACTTTTACCGGTGATTCTTCACAGTGGGAAGTGCTGCTATTCATTGCTACAGTCATTGTGCACCTGTAATGACGGTCAAGCAAATTGAGCTTTCTCCAGAGGGAGGCTTAAAGAGACAGGTTGTAAAATGGAGTGTCTTAGACAGAGGGTCAATACAATACAGATATATATATAGATATATAGATACCTGTCACGACCTTGATACAACAAAGCTTAATGGTGCTTGGGGTTTTTTTTGGGCTCAAAGCAACAATCTTTTAAAGCTGAACAGCAACAGTAGTTTCCAAATATAATGTTAAGTTACACATTTCTTGTTGCTACCAGTTTGACAATCGGCTGTCTATCTAACTTCTATTTATATATACAAGCAATTAAAATATATGTGTGCTTGTGACGTGAATTGTTGCATTTATAAAGACAAGATGGCTTCCTTCTAAACGTTTGGGTTGAAGCACAAGCTTCAGAAGAAAACACAGATCTGGATGACACTGCTCACGATAACGTCTGTGTATTATTACAGGTAACCATTGCAGCAAAGACATGATGACTCTGGATATATTTTGGATGGCTCAGACAGCTGCCACAGGTTATCATATCATTGTTGTGCTGTGACTCAGATATTCACCCTGTTGCTGCTCTCTCTCTTCCCAGGATTCTTCTTGGCAAATAAATCAAGAGCGCCTATAATCCTTGGAGATCTGGAGGGATTATGGGTAAAGTATCCCTGCATGGTTAATTCTCTTCTTATTTTAGTCGCCACATAATATATTTGCTCCCCAGCGTGTTACAGAAAAACAATTGGAGAGTCAGCCCTCTCCAGCTGAGACCCGTCGCTTGTCACCAAGACTTAAGTTGACAATTTATTTAAACAGAGAAAAGTATTCTGCGTGTGTGTTGTCTATCTATTCACTTTAGGAGGCTGTAGATTCATCTGCTCCCTGTCTTTGTCTTCTTATATGAAAGTGTGTTTATCTCTGTCTGTGCCACCATCTCTCTGTCTGCTCAAACTTACTATCTGGCTCCAAAAGATTAAAGAGGAAACACTGAATATTTGAACATTTTGGCACGGCAGTGGTCCAAGTGAAAGATAGTGAACACTTGGATCACAAAATTACCACTTAAAGCAAAATAAAAATCTCCATAAGTCAAACAAACCTAATTTAGTCTAACACCAGTTACAATCGTAGTCGACCCAGAAAGAATTTATGGCATTAAAACGCTCATCACTTAAATTATTCCTTTTATTATCTCATGTGCAGGAGCTTCAAGGTTATTTTGCCAACTAGATTCCGGTAATATCCCCCCTGCAGGGAGAAATAAATACAACAGCAAGACCACTTTTCAGGCTTTAAAGCTGACCTCGTGTTTGTTGTCCACTATTATCACACAGCCATTTATTATGACTCAGAGGGTGCATGAGGGATGCAAAATCCTGTGGAGAAAATCCATGCAGCTTCCCATCTGTAAACAGCATGTTCAGAGCCTGATTTTGGCCACTCAATGACAACAACTTCCAGTTAGAGGTCACTGGCTGTGTATTATACATTCATAGTTTCTAGTGGCTGCCCATGTAGAGTTTAGGTTTTCACATATTGATACGCTGAAGCTGAAACTGAATCAGCCAGGCAACAGACTAGTTCTCAGTGGGAGAAGAAGTGCAACAGATTGGAAATTACAGCCCATAGAGATCAGTGTTGTAACATGGTGTGATGGTTGGGACAGATAAGGTGCTTCACCCCATTCACAGATGGTGCGTTTAGGGACCTGCAGACAGGTGACGTGATGGTTTCTGTTTCAGTGGTACAATTGCAGCTGTTAGAAAATAAACCCACAAACTGATTTTTTATTTATTTATTAAAATTCATGTTCAAGTGACACTAAACGTTTTTAAACCTTTATGTACTCTATATCAAAAGTTAGTATTCCAATTGGTTTATTTGTTTTGTGCACAATAGTGTTAATCAGACGCACAGTTAGGAAGCTCACCCTCTTTAGGCTAACTGTTAATATGGTACAGCTGACTTTCTGTAGACTGAGGATTAGGCTGAAGAGGCTGAAGAAGAAGATGATAAAGAAGGAGATGAATGTAGGAAAGGAGAAGATGTAGCTGAATAAAAAGCTGAGGGAGTGGAAGCTGTAGAAAAAAAATGAATAAGAAGAAGAAGAAAAGGCTTAAGTAGAAGCTGAAGGAGAAGAGGAAGAACCTACAGTAGAGGAAGGTGAAGAAGAAGAACAACAACAAAAAGCTTAAGTAGAAGAAGCTGAAAAGGAAGTAGTAAGTAGTAGTGGTGGTGGTGGTAAAATGTGAAGTTTGACTAATCGTTTGGCACTATGTCCATTACAGTTAAAAGCCCAAAGTGACAAATATATATTTCATTTTGTCTGACCAACAGTTTAAAGACATTCAGTTTGCCATCACATAAAACAGAGAGGCAGCAAATCCTTACAAGACATAGTCTGAACTAGAGAATATTTGGGATTTTTGTGTGAAAACTGATTTATTAATTATCAAAATAGTTGCAGATCAACTAATCGTTGCAGCTCCAGTGAGGTCTATAAGTGGGTCTAGGAATAAATCTACCTCCTGTTTCATACTCCAAGAGTCAAAGTCACCTTTAGACTTATTGAAGAGATTGCATGTGTGTGTGTGTGTGTGTGTGTGTGTGTGTGTGTGTGTGTATAGTGTATTACCTGCAGGGCATCATAATACATCTTCTTGCCCTCCTCGTCAGTCTTGTCAGACATCAGCCAGGCCTTGAGCAGGTACTCATAGAAACTGTCGCCTAGGCCACCCACGGACACATGATCTGCAACACAGAGATAAAGGATTATAACACACACGCACGCACAGGCCTCCTATATGTATGCTGTTTGATACTGCAGCTATTGGACCATCCATAGATCACCCACACAAAACATGGGGTGAGATACATGTGTGTTATATATAAATGGGAAAATACCTACAGTCTGTGATATACTACAGGGTGTGTGTGTGTGTGTGTGTGTGTGTGAGTGTGTGTGTAAAGGGGTTGTTATCGTAGATGAGCCTCCAGTCAGCTGAGCTGTACTTTTGTGTTTGCCCTCCTGATTGTCAGTGAAGTCTCATCCATATGCATGTGTCATTAACAGAGTCCAGCCCTGTTTGTGGTGTGCAGAGATTAAATGTCAGCTGTGATCATCTTGAAGAGAAAAAAATAAAAAGGAGCCAGGTGGTGAAGACGGGTTGGTTTTGAGCCGATAAGAGTACCTGGCCTCCTGCAAGTATGATATTAAAACCAGGAATAAGAACACTGTGCGATCGAGAGAGATGGCACAAGCCTGACATACAGTCGAGCATCTGTTAAATAAAACAACAACTGTCTGATGATAAAGCAATTACAAATTCATGTACAAATCAGGGATGTCAGTTTGTGTTAATTTTGCTTTTGATAGCCAGACACCAATTAACAGCTAACTAACTGGTTAATTTTCAAGAAAAAAACATTGCAAAATGACATGAAATTTAAGACGCCTTTACTTTTAGTTACCGCTCCACTGACTCAGTGAACTTTAGCGTGACATTTCAAAGCGCTATCCATTCAGAGGTGGTAACATTTTAATGTTTTGTGATGTAAATGTCTTGCCTTTTATTTTGTTTTTTTGTTGGCTTTGCTGACAGACAGCCATATTAACAAGCAGAAACAGTGCCCACTGCTCACTGTCCAGCCTCTACTGGTTAGCTAACGTTAGCCTTGGTCATACTGCACTGCATACCATCCGAGTTGGGTGGGAGCTACTGTAGCTGCAGAGCGTGGGCACCATGTTTTCACAGCAACACAGTTGGGTCAGGACTGTATTGCGAGCAGTAATTGCCGAATAAGCAATGCAGCACACTGTATCCTATCCAAACATGTTAACATAGCAGCGGTTTGGATTAAACATAAAAAGTTGAAATATGACGCTGTCTTCCACGTATGCACCGTATGTGAAAGAGACAGGGTAAGCATTTCTGTGAGGCTGTGTTGGAGAGATATTTTTCAAACAACATTAGGCTGCAAACATCCCTAGGTCATAATTTATTTAACAAATGCATTCCCATCACTATTGCATAATGTCTTTCTAGATGAAAAACCCTCTCTGCCTAAGACATGCATGAAAGCTTTTTGTGTGACTGTGTGTGTGTGTGAGGACTTTTTTTTGTTGTTGAAACTTGCTGTTTCTATTCAGCATTCCTAATTGAATATGTCACAATTTGCATAAAATACTTGGATGAAAACAGAGTTACTGGTTCTGGTTAAGAGTGTCAGCTAAATGCCAACAATTATAACTGTGGATGTGCTTTCAGTAGCTTTATTCAATGTTTTATGCATTAGATAATAAAAAAGTAAGTAGACCAGAGGTGCAGGTCCGTATTTAACCATCACAGATACTAACAGCCCTTCAATCAAGGTCTGGGTATCAAAACAATATCAGACAGACTCTAATAAATTCTGAAGCATAGCAGTGGATATAAAAAAACTAAGTAATAAAACATGATCAAAGGCTTTCTAATTTCATGCCACAACTTTCTTGTGAAAATCAAGACAAAATATGCCCTGATTTAATGTAGAACAACGTCTGACCTGAACAAACATGACACCTTTGCAAGGCAAAATGGGTATTAAAGCATATTAATCATGAACAATAATTAATTTTCACCCTTTTCAAAACTGAAGTGCTCACAAGCTGCAAGAAACTCTCAGCAGATCCCAACAACCTCAGAGACACTACTTACTTTTCTACCTCTGTATGTGTCCTTTGCCATGACTCAAACACCACAGTCTCCCAACAATGAATTACTAGGAACATAATGTGTCTGCACTATTTTGTATGCAAAATACTGTTTGATACAGTCAGTGTTTAATCCATTATTGGTGTAATTTGCCTAATCTCTGCAGTTCTTAGTAGGTGGCAGAAATGGAAACACAGCAGGCTAAAGGATCATTTTTTCTGATGTTCCTCATGTTGTGTTCAGGTCCTGGGGCGCCATACTTCCTGGCACTATTTGGTAAAAATTGCCCACTAAAGACCCAGAAATGGTTTCAGGAAAATTGGACTTTCATTTGACAGGGGATGAAAAATTTCCCTCATATGTTACTCTGCTAACAGTCTGGGTTGCCATGTTGAATATGTATTGGGCCCTGAGCTTGCCAAAAGATTTAAGGACAAGTATGCTTAAAATATGCTTATTTGCTTTTATGCCGAGATCTTGTCGAAGATCTACAACACTATTAAGTTGTTGAAGAATATCAATACCATTCTTATATCTATATCTATACTTTATATATGAGCCCAATACCAAAAAATGGTTATCTTAGCTTAGCATAAAAATGTTTGTGTGAAGACACGGATTAAACCCCCTAAAATCTCAATTCTGTTGATAAAAATGACTTAGATTTAGAAGTTTTATCTATGAAAAATGCCCCTTCATGCCTTAAAATGAATTGGGGCCTCTCTGGCTTTTCTCGGGCCTACACAGAAAGCCTCTTCTATGTGCCTACGTGGAAAGCATTAAGGTTGAGAGAGCACACCTCTCTGCCCTTCCATGCGCCAACAAGGACAGCCTGAGGCAGAGAGCAAACCTCCCTGCCCTTCCATGAGCCTACATGGAAAGCCTAAGGCAATAGTAAAGACCCCTCAGGAACAGAACAGAGCAGCATCAATGACAAACAGAAGTGACATTGATAAATCAGACACAATATGAAAAGGAGGTGCTGGGGCGGAGGTGGGTTACAAAGTGGCTTGCAGAGGAAGCAGTAAGCAGTTTATAGAAATTCATAGTATCAGGAAAAAAAAGCCTTGAGATGTATTTTCTTTTTTTTCCAAGGGGGTCCCAAAAAGTTGACATGTTTCTTAGGTTTGTGATGTAACAAACCCTGGAAGTCTACGTTTGTGTTTTGAGATTGCCATTGGTACACTGCCGTTCTAAGGCCCAAATGATCAGCCTGCTTAAATTGCTAATGACAAGCCTTATAGCATATAAAAACACCATATGGACATGTTAACCAGGTTAAAAACTTGATACTCAATGGAGATGGTCTTTTATGCTGTATAACCAATGATTTGTGTTTTCAGAAAGGTTATGAGTCGGACTATTTCTTGTCTGAGAACACTGACTTCCTGGAGTCTCTGCCGCTAATGACAAGAGAGAATTGTTTCCTGGCTGTGGCTTCATATTTACTGCACTTAGTATTGCCAATCTTTTCATCTAACTCTCTGCAAGAAAGCGAATAAGCCTTGTCCCATAAAGGTCAAACTATTCCTTTAAGAACTTTATAATCTGATGTAGCTGCGATGTCGAGGTCTGTCATTTTGATTTTGTTCTGACGTCCAATTTCTGCTCTCTAGTGGTCAGAAATCACTTAAAGCTGCTTTAAGAATGGGCTGAAAAATGGATTCTGATATCCAGCCCTTCTCCTGCCACTTGTCACTGTCACTTTCATTATATCTACTCAGCTGGCAGTTTTCTGTGACATATGACAAGTGCGATTATGAGGCTTTTACTGCTGGTTCCTGTCCCCTCCTTACAATTCTTCTCTATTATACTGTGTACCTCTCTCTCTGGAACTCCATATGTTCCTCTCTTTTCTCTCCTCTTCCTCAAAGTCTCAGCTCTCTATCATTATCATCCTCACCCGTTAAGCTACATGGCTTGAAGAGCCTGATAATCGATTCAAAATTATACCCTGTCACCACAACCTGTCAGAATGGTGGACAGGTGAGCAGACACATGATGTTAAAGATAGGAATTGGGGGGGTGGAGCAAGTATGGAAATACTTGACAGTGACACATTTATAAAGGGGGTTCCAGCAATGTAAAGAGAGTCAACAAGGTTCAGACAGAAAGAGTGATGAGGTGTGACGAGAGACAGAAAAGGAAAAGGAGTGGACGTGACAATAAAGCTATTCAACAACACTGTCTCCACTGCAAGACAGCAAAATCAATCATTCTTGTTCTTATGGGGTCAGTCAGTCACCACATATGACTGTGATTTCAAAAGAAAACCTAAAGGTCAAGAGTGTAGAATTTAAGGGCATCTACTGTGCCAATGACGTTGCAAAACTGAAACTTCTCCTGTCTTTTAGGCAACACCATCAAAAAATAAATACATCTATTTATCACAACTTATCAAAAACCAAAAGCTTTTGAAAATGTACTATAACAGAGGACAAAGAAAACAACCTTACTATCATAATTAGGAGGCTAAAACCAGTGAATTTTACTTTTTTTTATTAAAAGGTCTGCAGGACAAACTGATTATCAAAATAGTTACTGATCAGGTTTGATCTACTAATTGATTCAGTGACTTATCATTTCAGCTCTGCTTATCATAGAAGATTTCTAACAAAAACAGATGGCTCTTGAAGATCTATCAGGAGCTCCAGAAAAAGTGGTAGGAGATAACTCGTGTGACATAACTGGGTGTAAGTTCACCACTTAAAACTCTAAAATCAAAGCCGGAGCCAGTGAAGTGGCTGTAAAAAATAATAATAATGATAACGATGATTACCAATAATAATTTGCATTTCTGGTTTTAGTCAGAACAAATTACAGGTGTAAAATAGTTTTCTTTAAAACAGCAGCACTGAGTCCACTGCAGTAATCTAGACAAGTGGTAATTTGCATGCATTAGTGTTACAGCGTCATCTTGGGAAGGAAAAGGTCGGACCTCGGCGACATTATTCCAGTGATAAATGCTAATTTTATTAATGTTTCCGACATCAGCCTCGACGTCCAGGTTACTATTAACCCAAAGATTTCAGCCTGTGATTTTCATTTCAATCAAACTGTATTTAGATGTTGAATTACCATCTCTTTCTCCATCTTTGTTTAATCTCTATTCTTCTGCAGGCAATCATGAGTCTTTTATTTGGGTTGGCAAAACTTGTAAGTGTGGCAGCAGAGCAGAAAGCATTCAGGCACAATGGTGGTTTTAACAGGGAGAGGAAATATTAAGCATGCAAACTAAATGTTTACTCTCTCTTTAACAGGTGAAGGACAAAAGAAGCAGAGAAAACAGATGCATTTTTCCTAGCGTTAATCTTCTTCCTCTTAGGCTTTTGTCTACATGTACATGGGCATTTTTGAAAAGCGTGTTTTTCCTTCCTTTGTTCTCAAAAAAAAAAAAAAAAAAAAGTAGAATATATAAAATAAATGAAAAAATCTGTCAAAACATAAACACAAAAACGAGGCCCTGCCAAACCAACAGGTGGCAATATAACCCTAACCCTAAAGCCAAGTTGGCCAGTATCGCAAAGAAGAATAAGATGTTGACCAAACATAAGCCTAAAAACAATAGCTATTACCAGAAATCTAACTGAAGCAGTGACCTTTGTAGCGCATTCTGATGCCTCTTTTCCTTAATACAGTAGAAGAATAACCTGTAAATGTTTAAAAAGTCCTGTTAGCAATGTCAGGGCCAGCACAATTTGGCCATGTCCATAAATACACAAAATTTTCGACTCACTTGTGAAGCCTCACCAAGGAGACACCCTGACATTGCAAGCCAAAACCTCTGTTTTCTCTGTCTACATGTCAACACTGATACTAGAGTTTCTGAAAATCTTCAGCCTGGACGAAATTCCGGTAGTAGGTTTTGAGTTACTTAAAATGTGAGTTTGCATGTGAACGAGGGACCAAAACGCTTTTATTTTCAAATACACCCGTTGCACTAGGCCTTAAACTGCACTAAAAGCAGCTCTGGGGAGCATCCCAAAACACAGTGACAACTTAAATCCGCTTTAATCTGATTGCTGACTCAGCAACTGGAATAACAAGTTCCTAGAAGCACCAAGGGAGCTGCACTGATCACGTGTTTCACATGCATGTGTGTAGCCTAAGCTAGTTTTCACAAGGATTAGTAATCACACCTTAAAGATAAAATCAGTCTGTCCTGCTAAATGCTTTGTGGCAGCAATTAGACAAAAATAATAAGGTGGGGAGCAAACATTGGAGCTGAAGAGCAGTGTTTCCACTCAGGTGTTGCTGTGACACTTAAGTAATACACAAGAGGGAAATGCAGGCAAAGGGCAAGACAGAAACAAATGAATGGGATGTGATAGAGAGGTGAAGAGGACTTACGTTGGCCCCACTGGCCGCTGTTGGGGTTCAGGTAGTTGGGGTACAGCCCCTGGGGTTTGTCCAGGCGATTTAGTACTTTCCGGATGTTCATTACCTAATGAATAAAGAAAAGAGCACACACGTCACCAGTAAACCTCACTTCAAACAACTGTTATAAAAGTGACATAATCAATATCTGTACAGAAAAATAAGTTGACAGGGTGAAGAGTCTGAACTGCAGTTTTCATTCCTCCTCATCTTTCTTAGCTCTCTGATATTACAGACACTTCTACAGCACAAGAGTGCAAGTGGAAATCCTGCACACTTGCAACCCATTAACTGTGAAAATACAAATATCATCTCATCTAAGGTGTGAACGTTACCTTCTGTGCAAACTCAGGATTCCCTGAGAGCTTGCTGAGGTGCATGAACTCCAAATGCAGCGTGCCATACTCTGCCAGGATGCTGCTGCCGCCTGATGCCCAGGGCCAGTTCCTACCAATACCACTGGACAAAGATAAAACAAGAAGGAGACAGAGGGTCAGAAAACAGGACAACAACGAGACTGAACCCCAGCTGATGGGTTAAAGAGCTCCACAAAGTTTGACAATTAATCCTTTCAATTTGAGCAACAAGCCAAACTTCTTTTAACTTGTATATATTTTATATTAATTTTTACAAAGACCCACAAGTGCTTTGTTAGCAAAAACACAAAAATACAGTATGAGTCATGTTTGAAAAGCAATTCACGAGCCCACAGAAAAAAAAAAAACCCTGCCTGTCTCGATGCTAAACTGACAGCTGAAAAGAGGCGATAAATCCTCAAAAAGTCAGCTTAACACTCCGAGTGACTCAGCAGCCGTACTTTAAACTGTGAAGACTACTAAAATGTTCCCGTAATTTACATGTTATTTTAGAAAGCCGTTTTGCTTCAGTGACATTTACAAATAGATTCTTTCTTTAATGACACTAAAAGCTAACTTCACACTCCATCCGTCATATTTATGGGTGCATTCGTTTATTTTTTTCTCCCACAGACTTGACTTTGGCAGCTCATCTCATCCTCTATCTGTCAGTCAGTGCTTGCTGGACCCCACCCTCTCCCTTGAGTGTAGTGGCGATGACGTTGCCTTGACTGCATCTGGCTATATGTGAGTGTTTCCAACCTCTGGCATGCTTGACAAGGACAGAAGACCCAGCAACAGGGTGTATACTGTATGTGTGTGTGTGTGCGTGTTGGGTCATTAGAGCCACTGACAGATCACTTCCAGGCTAAGGACTGATGACTCTGGTGGCGACGCTTCAAGAGACTACTCATGAATACATATTAACAATTCACTACACTGTGAAACACGCACCGGGATGTGTGCGCTACAACAGCTACATGTGGACACGAGCCACACACACACAGGAGACATCCAACAAATGAGGGGGAAAAAAAGAGGTGGAGAAGGAGTGTGAATTGGGAGAAGTGCCATACACACACACATCGCTTCAAAGAGGTGGATGAACATACTAATTATCCCCCCCTTCAACTCATCATGCTGCACAAGCCGTAATTTGTTTCCCATTACACCATGGATTTAATCAAGTCAACCAGACACAGAGAGGACCACCGCAGCATCAGGCAGCCAGCAGAAAGACAGAGATCAGGGTCAGAGAACACAACATGCGGAGGAAAAATCCCATCACTGTGGACCTGATTAAGTTTGGAGCTGTGTTTGTTAGAGTAAAAGTTTTAGTGTTCCGGCTACTTCCAGGAGAACATTATTCCTTTATCTCCACAACACTCTCCTCTTCCCCTCGGTCAACTTGTACGCTTGATCTGTCTATCCATCTTTTGCAATCCTTTTATAAACCCTGTGATGAACGATAAATCCCTTCTCCTGGTAGGGCGGAGGCGTGGAGGTAAACACACACCTTTCCAGCTCACCCCTGTCCAGCCCAATCCCTCTCAAAGCCCTGCTGTGAGACAAACTAAATCCCTGTTAAGGAGAACAAAACAAAAGACAGCAGGGAAAAGCTGCTGTGTAAACCAAACAGACACAAACCAATGTGGGGCGGAGAGAGAGTAGAACTGTGAAGACGGACGGATGAGGGTGTGTTTGGAATATCATTAATCTGGCCTGGGTGTCTCTGTGTTTCAGAGAGATAAATTCAACATCATTTGAGACCTCTAAAGCCGGCTGGACCTTAATTAGAAAATGGGGAAGTTTTAAAAATCAGAGCTGTCAAACCCAGTCTACTTGTGCGAACACAACTATTGAATATATTAAACTCTTTGGAAAAATGGGTTACTAGAAATTATAATTAATAAAATATAACTTTTCAAAGAAATAAAACATTCTTCATCTCACAAATATAAGCTGCATTCCACCTTGACTCTTCAAAACAGTTGGGCATTCTGCAGCAACAGTCTTAATTAGCCCAAAATTACCATTAGCAAATGTTAGATAGATAATGCCATAACTTGTAACTGTAACTTGTGGTTATGGTTCAGCCAAAGTTACACAGGCTAGCTTTAAAGGAATACTTTATCCTCAAAACAAACATTTATATATCAATTATTCACCCTGTGTTACATTGAATTTGTCAGGAAAACTATGTCTTTCTCGCTTGCGGTCATGGTGAACAAAGAATCCAAAAACTGATCAAATTCTTGATGAACTTGACTAAAGAGTACCACGTGTAACAACACCAAAACATTATCAAAACATCTGTTAAGAAACTCTCACACAACTCATGCAGCATTATTCAGGTCTCATTTATCCACTCATGTGCTCAGCACTTCCCAAACACATGCATTCTCACTAAAACCTTACTATGAGAACACTTCCACAAAGGGTAGTGTGTCTGGGCAAGCACAAGCATTTGAACTCAGCTTGTGTATTCTATTAATCAGAGTTCAAACATACCACCCTTCCACAGGCGCACTACTCGTCCATGCTTGAGACTTTTTATGTGGAAGTGTTTCAACAGTAAGGTTTTAGCCAAAATGCATGTGTTTGGGAAGTATGGCCAAAAAACATCAACAGAGAAATGAGGGTTAGTTTGAAATAAAATGCATCGATTTGTCTGAGTCCTTACTGTGACTGCCTGCAATAACAACCCACAGTGAATGAACTGTGATTCAAATAATACATTAATGCTGATAAAAACATTGGGTCAAGAAGCTGCCTCTGCTCCATTCTAGGTGAAATGAACCTGCTTCAATAGCTACTGAGGAGCATTCATGTCTGTTTTCTAATGGAAACTCTTTGTTGTTTCAGTCACTTCCTGTACTGGCGCTGGAAACTGGCAGTTATCCACTGGCGTACAGCACAATACAACTGTATTAGTCCATCTGATGGGAGTCTACTGTTGTGTTTGACTACTGATGCGGATGTCCTGGCCCAGTTTCCAGAGCACTGTTACCAACCAGCACGCTCGACATCCCTTTCTCACATGGGAGGTAATGAGACTTATTACAAGCTCTGAGCTATGAAAACAGTGTTTGGTTTTTGACCTCTCCTTGCACTGCAGATTATACTGTAATATTTTTAAAAGAAAAATACTGACTACACAACTGGTCAAGGTTTGAGCTCCTTTCCCCACATAAGCCACAACTGGCTTTCAGCATCAATTTTAAGAAATTATTTAGCAATAACAAAGTAATGACATCTACTGTTGACTGTGTTTTTCAATCTCAGTTGGGTTAATTTTCACAACAGTCAGGGGTATGAAGATTCATATCAGAAGCTGGCCGAATATAAAGTCTCAGTTTGTTGAATTCAATTTATTAACAGGAGGCAGAGTTCTGTTTCTCTCTCTTTGTCTGCATGCTTTAAACCAAACAGTAGTAATGTAATGCAGCACACTGAAAAACATTCAGTAATTCTCTTTGCAAACTAGATTGGAAATGTTAATTAAATGTTGGTGACCTAGAACCAGAGGACTTTTTAGAGAGCTTATACAAAGCTCAGACCAGTGCATCAACATTGATATTGAACTTTCATTATAAATCAAGAGATCAGCTGGCAACATCCATCGCTGATAGGACTGATGTGATGCAGTTTGTTTGGCTAATAGGAGTCCATGCCCATAGATTTTAATCAATTTCTGAGCCCATGTTTCATCCTGTTTCATAACCCTTATCAGGAAGATGAGAAATCAGGCCAGTAGCAATTAAATTAATGGTGTTTTTGGTTTAGTCTTACCAATACTGTTGGTTGTCATGTGCTAGTGTTAATTTAAGAGGACAATTCTTCAATCTCACTTATTTGGCCAACAGGGACCAGAAATTCTTTCAAAGCTCCATGCCATGACACCTGGGAAAAACCTGGGAAAACTCCATCAGCTGAGGAAGACCATAAATGGACCTTGTTCTTTTAACTCCTGTTTGTGAGGTCACAAATGAAATGTCAATCTCTACATTTGTCCAGTGTCCAAAACAAGTTTTGATAGCGAACAAACTCAAGGTTCCCAACTGGTGCAGCCACAGGGTCCAGATTTCTCCTCTTACTTCAATGTCGACAAAGTTTAATATATTCTGCATCATACTTGTGTTTGGACACATTAGCGAGTAACCATTCAGAATGGACCCGCGACCCACTTTTGGACCATGACCCATCAGTTGTGAACCACTGCAGTAGATGGCGGTCGAACGGACGGTTTGGAGAGGCCTGCAGGAGCACTGCCAGTGAAAGCTAGGCAATGTACTGCTGTGGACAGAGGTGGCCACCTATAAAAGGGCCCACTCCATAGACTCAAACAGTAATTTGAATGATTTGTGGTGAATGAGTGATGTTAACTGAATTTAAATGTACCTTTTAAAACACCAAAGTCACACAATTTCACAAATAAATTGATCAAAGCAGTGGCAGACCAGCAGCTCTTGTGTTCTGCAAGGTAAAATTACTGTTTTTGTCAAAGGAGTTGGGTGGCTTTGAAGGGAGCATAAATGGATGTAGAGTCTTGAGTTCCTCGTTGGAAAGGGCTGTCTGATAGCAAAGACGGTGAAAATATTTTAAACTGATAATGATTTTTTAGGTGGTTAAAATACATTATGCTGCTGCCCCCATCCAAAGCAGTACATTGCGTAGCCTCCGTCGCAGTACTCCAGCCTGGTTCTCCAAACTGGAAGTGTGCCGACCGCCATCTACTGTCGGTATTACATTTACTATGGCTAAGTATATCATACAACACCACTTCAGAAGATGCGAGCTATGCCTTTAACTGGAATCAAAGTGCAGATGCAAAATAGTTTACTGAGTTGCTGTAAAAAAACACTGAAGCATAAAAATTTTGGGTCATCTCGTGGACATGCCTGAGAAGTTACATTTCTTATATATTTCTGTCAGTGCTGGACTTTGAAAGCTGTTTAAAGAAAATGTCCAGTACTTATGTGGGAATGTCCATCAAGATAATCTGACATCACACATTTTCTGCCCTGCTGTTCAACTTATAAACAAAAACCCAAGGGCTCCTGGGGTCCATGCAACAAATATGGATCCAAAGCCTCGACCTAGAAAAAACTGGGTCGTAACAGATTGATGCCACTGTGAATTATGAGGGTTTGCATTGGAGGACATATTCCAGTCCTCTTGGTGTCTATCTTGTTTGTCCTTTTGGGGGTGTCCAATCTTCTTATTATTCAACCTCTTACACCCTTAGCCATTTTCCTGGCCAGCTGTGAAATGACAAATCCAAGCCTGCTAGTTTTATACCCTCCAGTCTATTCTGCGGCGCCAACAACAGTGATTTTAATTCTGTGGTGCCAAGCAGTAACCTGGAAAAACAGAAAAGGCATTCCATCTCCATAAATTAGCATGTCACACCAGGAAGTGCCCTCTCACGCTCCTCTAGTATTATGTTAGGCAGTGCTCCAATTCATTTGTACTCTGTGTTTGGATGATGAAGTCTATATTTTAGCCCAGTTTTTTTTTCTGTGTCCGTCCTCCTCCCTATCCATGCCACGACCTCTGATTCCCTCCTGCTTTTCTCCCCTCAATATTTCTTCCTCCCTTGTCTTAAAATCTATCGCACTTCTCCTCCAGGGCGCAAAGAAAATGTGAATCGTGATAGATTCACAGTTAGCAACTTAATTAGAGGCCTTAAATCGTGGCTGCCTTCCACTGCCTTAGGTTACTGCCTGGGAGAGCTGCACCGAGAGCAAGTGTGTGGATTCGTGTGTTTGTTTAAAAGTGCCTCAGGGTATGGAGACAGTGTAACTACCAACACTGCGACTGTGTGTCTGCTGTATGTACATGTGTGTACCCCAAACTGTGTCCATGATCGGAGCACCTAAAAGGGTTCCTTCTTTTGTCCATTGGGTAGAGACCACTTAACTAGTTTAAGCCCCCTGCACATCCTAAAGATGTCTTTAACTTGAACCTAAAAATGATAATGAAGGCTGCAAAACTTTACAGAAATAATTCATTACAGCTCTAAAGTATTGCCCAACATGAGCTTATCTGTGATATAATAACTATTAGTGTATATGTCAGTCGGAAAAAGAACAGCACAATGTGCCAAAGATACATTTGGAGTAATTTATAAACATTGTTACTATTACATAGTTTGTTGACCAGAGAGTGCTGACAAGATCATTTGTCAAATGTAAAATGTCCCACTCAGTTCATATCTTGGTCACAAGTTTTTAAAAAACGAAAAAGATTTGATATTATTTGTTTAAAACAACATTCACTACGACTATAGTTCTTGGTTGATCCATTGCTATCTGACTTTTTAACCAAAATATTAATGTTTCTAAAATACTTATATTAGTAGAGCCAAAAATCCAGTATTGATTGGGTTCTGTAACTCCTCATAAATTGCTTAAACCCCCTTTAAGTTTTATAGCTTCTTCCAAATTTACTTCCATTACTGTAACATGACCAAAGCTGAACCCGTTGAATAGAAGAAGCAGAATTAGACCATTGTAGTTACAACAGTTCGACTAGTGACTGCCAAATTACAAAGAAAGTGCCGTAACATGCCTTACTTTGCTTACGAGATTTTCTCTTTTTTTCTTGTGTAGAGCTCCGTTGCTGATCTAAAAAACTGTTCCTCTGCAATAAATTGAATAATTATGTGTTTTGTATAGGGTGTAGACAATACTGTGTCAGGTGTCAAAACCTACAGTAAAGTTCTTAAATAGTGGATGGGGCCTTTATTTATTTCAACTGCAGAGGGTACCAGGCCTTTATCTGAAACAGGCTTATATTAGAGACAGGCCATTATTTCTAAATCACTCAGTTTTATATGTATATATGGTCAACCCATGTTTGCTGCGTTAAGTTTTTGTTATGACATTATGCAGTTAAGACAAATTCCTTAATCTCCTACCAAGGCTTTTATCTATAAACACTTGAATAGTTCCTATACAGTGCTTGAAATGAAGCTACTGCCAACTTGTGGCACTTACTAGGTTACAACAAAATACAGTTTGGCTGGGACATTAACACACATAAGCCTCTTTCACACATGCACCTCAAACCTGACCTGAAGTTATAAAGACATTACCCTGTGGAGCTGTATGTGAGAAAGCAAATGTGCATATCAGTTGAATAGGACATTAAATGGACTTTACCTTCCAGCTCCCTAGTGCAAAGTCTGTGTAGTTCATATGAGAAAACGGCCTTACTAAATAGGACTAAAATAGGAAAGTAACACTTGATGAGTAATAGCAATGAGTAATGTTGAAAATAAATAGATTATATTGCTGAATTTGATCATTTATCAATTAAAGAAATGGAAAGGAACATTATTCTTAGTTTGCATACACATTTTCTAACAACCATGGCTAACTCACCACTGCCACAGTGACCTGGCTTTTGTTGGACTACCAGTCTTTATTTAAGAAAATACAGTATATCAGGAAACTTAGAATTACAGGTGGTCTGAATGGACTCATGTGCCTTCACTGGTTTTCTGAAAGTGAGATCACATTCCCATGAGGAAAAAACCCCACAATAGCGCAAGTAGAATTTCACCAAATCTGATCTTGTCTTTCCACATTTCACGTCTTTTTTCCCCGCTACTATGCCAACGACACTCAATTATACTTTCCTGTTGGGCACTAAGGGCCTTATTCTACTGGTGCACTTTAAAGTAGCTCTAAATGAAAATACAAACCAGCTGTCGTAAATGTTAATAAGCTGTCATCAGTCTTTACTAAGCGCAGCAAGTTCATTTTCCTATCACATCTAGAATAAAAGTCTCCATGACAGAGTGCTACTTCACAGGGTCACCCAGTGTGACAACCTCTCTAGGCTGTACTAATAGAGCTATTCTCCATCTAGGCCTATTAATCAAACTCCAAGACCCCAGGAGCTCAGGATTGATTGCTGCAGCCTCAGAGACTCTGGCTGAAAGAGGAAATCTGTCCCAAACCGACATTATTTTTTCACATTTTCCTCTATGAGATAAGAAAAGAGAGCAGGGGCAAAAGAGTTAGCTTTAACTTTGCAGCGTCATTAAGATGATGACAACACAGCAGCAGTCTGGCTGGAAGGCAGACACTGTCTTTGAGTTAGTGCATTCTGGATGATGGTTGGCATCAAAGACATATATTACAGTACATAATGTACATATGTAGCTCCATAAATGTGACAGTAAAGTCTGAATAAGCATCTGAATAAACACTGGACTGAAATGTACCTCTTAACACTTTAAAACTTTCTTGTGTAACCATGCCGTTTGAGAATTCAATTGTTGCAGTATCTAAACCTTTTATTGTCAATTAGAGGAAAACAATTAATGTGTATGTGTTTAGTGAGTGTGTATGTGTGTGTGGGCTACAGTCATCATCATGATGCCTGTAGAGAGGAATAACAGCTAATTTCAGGGCGGAGCACAGATCCACACACCTCAACACAACCCACACACACACACACACACACACACACACACACACACACACACACACACACACACACACACACACACACACACACACACACACACACACACACACACACACACACACACACACACACACACACACTCTCTCTCAAACTCACACAATGCCTCATCCCATTAAGGCCAGTCAGTATGCAGTCCAGTGGGAGTGATTTGCAAGAGCTTTATCAGTCTGAATGTTAATAGAAGAGCTATGGGACATACTGGCCAAAGCAGATAACGACTGGCTAACTTGTGTGTGTTTGTGTGGTGTGTGCGTCTGTGTGTTTGTGTGAGAGAGAAAGAAAGTGTCAGAGGAAATAGGCAAAGCAGTTAGTTTGCAAAGTGCTGCTATTGGTAAAACACAGCAACTTAGTATTGTAGGAAGCCACACATGTACAGTGTGGGTACAGACAGACCATGTGCAAAGACAATTTCCACCACTGCTCTGGTTTACAACTATTTGAAGTTTCCATTATCTAATATATCAAAGGGGACCTATTATACTAATTTTCAGGTTCATACTTGTAATTAGGGTTTCAACTACAACATGTTTACATGCTTTACTGGTCAAAAAAGGCTTGATTTTTCTCAAATAGTCTGTACTGGAACATTTGTATTCACCTCCTGTCTGATATGCTCCATTTTAGCATCTGTCTCTTTAAGCCGCACAGCTTTAAGGAGCCCTTCTGTGCAGAGTTTGTATGTCCACCCCGTGTCAGCGTGGGTTTTCTCCGGGTACTCTGGCTTCCTCCCACAATCCAAAGACATGCAGGTTAACTGGTGACTCTAAATTGTCCGTAGGTGTGAATGTGAGTGTGAATGGTTGTCTGTCTCTATGTGTCAGCCCTGTGATAGTCTGGGGACCTGTCCAGGGTGTACCCTGCCTCTCACCCAGTGTCAGCTGGGATAGGCTATGGCAATGGATGAATGTCTTTAAGCCTCTCTCCTGAAAAAGCTCAATCTGCTCTGATAGGTCAGTATTGCTAGGTCTTCCATATTTCAGCATTTTTGCACCTTCTAATCTAATGTGAAAAATCACCAGTAAAAGCTTCTAAACACAATCGGACATGTTCCAGCAGGAATATGATCTGAAACTGGGGAGAAATTAACAACATCAGCAAGCAAGATTACGTGTTTCTCTGACCTTAGCATGTAGCTACATGTAGCAACATCTGACACCCTAAAATGAGCAAAAACATAAAAGGTCTCCTTTAAGTTGGAGGAATAACATATCATCAAAAATGTTTGATTTATACTTATGTCTGTTTAAGGGAGAAACTGTCATATTTCTTCATCATAAATCTTCATTAACTGGACTAAAAAGCATTCAGTGTAATGAACGTGTGAAACTGTATGGTATCTCCCTAAATTATTGCTCGACTTTGCCAAAAATCTTTTCTTCATCTGGCTTACAATATCATTATTCATAATTATTCAATTACTAAAAGGCAACTACTGACAGGCAAAATAAAACAAAATCAACATTTCTGAGGCTTTCCCAAAGTAAAACAAAATCTACGCAGCATTTAATTAGCTAATATTGGTTGTTTGTTTTCTGTTAATGCCTACATTTACTATTTAACACCAATTAAGTACATTTCAAACGGATTAGCAATGTTCAGAACTTTCTCTAATCCAAACCTTTTCATGTGAAGTACAAAATCTTTTGACAGAATGTAATGAATAAATATTTCCTCTGTTGTATGCTTGATGGATTTTCTACTTTCCATAAGTCCATGATAAACATTTGAAAATCATTAAGTCATTAAGGAATAAAAAGAAGGAAAGAAAACACAGAAATCAAACAGGAAAGTTTTCTCTAACAGGGCTAATTAAACAGAATATTTCACTAGAAGAGACATCACGACCGTCTTAGAGATGCAACTCTTTGCCTCTTCACTTGTTTTACTTTTAATTATCAAAGCTGAATTCAGAGACAAATGCTCCTCTGTCGGTCAGCCTGCAATGGCACCAGATTTACTCTGGTGGGGCCAGAGTCTGTGGCAGATCAATTGGACAAATCAATCGGACCTTAGCAGCATTTTCCGCTCAGTTAGTGACAATCAATGGGTTTACAGAGAGAGCGAAAGAGGGAGAGGGAGAGAGCTCTCTGAATCTGGGGCTGGCCTCGGATGCTTTATGACACACTGTACCCCGGATTTATCTGACCTTGCTATTGACCGAGAGGCTGTTTCATGTGTCTTCTGAAGATAAATCAACTGTACATCAAGACGAGATTTCCCACTGATCGGCCTCATGAATAATTATGTCAAGACATCTTTTGAATTTAAGTCATGACTAATTCAGAGGGTTTCTATATGCATACATACATACGTACATACATGCATACATGTTGCTTTATACTGGATTATTACTGGTCTTCATGGATGAGCAGTCCAATGATCAGTTGGGCTTATTAGTGCATGAACTTACACTAAATCTCTTAACATAAATCAGATTCATGGACTTTTCTGTTTGAAACTGCAATACCTCTTGATTTCAGTATATTAAAGGAATTCCAAGACCAGCGTGAACCCTTGTCACAGATAGAGTCCTCATTTTGAGCTGACAGTGCTTACAGTGAAAAATGAAGCAAATAAAAGGGTAAAGATATTGGCCTGGCCTGTTTTTATGACTACTGACAGAGCACCGTAACTTCCCCAGATAATCATGTTTTTGCTGACCTCCAGTGATTTAACTTTGGCTGCAGTGGTGTAAAGGTGTACTCTTTGTCACCTGTGACATCACTGAAAGGTGTGGTTACAACTGCAGCAAAGCATATTTATTCAGAAACAGGCTTGAAATTTTCAACCACAGAGGGCAGTACCATGCTGCGTTTAGCTTCACAGAGCTATATGCAACATTCAGAGCATATCTATGATTCAGAGTCTGAGACAGGATTGCCTGCACAAGGCTCTTAACATGGAGGTGGCTGAGATAGCAAATAACAGTGTGAACGGTGCTACCAACGGCAACAGTGCTGACAGAGCTAACAGTATTAACCAGTGGGGGAGCCAGAGAGTGGGTGTTAGATGCCATTCACCACTGTGGGTCAGGATGGCAATTAGCTAGCCTTAGGGATACATACACAAGGGCTCACCTGAAACTGCACAATTGTAGAGACTGAAACTTCACCCTTGATCTCGGAGACAGTAGTTGACAGAACAATCTGACCACAAGGCCCCTTTATGATCTTCCTCAGCAGATAACCTTTACTCCACTACATCTTCACATTGCAAATAGTGGTCTGCTGCCATATTAATGCTCTGAATGTTGCAAACTGCTTCTTTAACACCTAACCCTGATATTAAATGACTCTTTAAAGATTCAATAGCTAGCTAAAGAAGCAGGTAATAAGGTGAGTCACACCTATCACATAGCACATTTGGTTTCCATAATACTCACAGTTATGTAGTGGAACAATGTGGGTTGTGTCGACAAAAAACTACTCCTTCTGTTTAACTTGGGACTTATATTATTGTCTGGACAAACTGCAAAGCCAAAGTGGAAAAAGTAGCAAAGACAGGAAATTACATTTCTGGCATTTATCTTGTTCTCTGAAATTAAAATCGAGCAACTGAACAAACAAGGTTTACTTGGTGTAGAAGCAATAACACATTTTAAACTGTGGCCTTGTTTCTCAGCGGCCCTCTTGGGTTTTTCAGATAGCTATGGGGCAGAGTGATGAAAAACTGCAGAGAGGGAATAAAGAGAACAAGGCCATGGAGTGGAGTGGACCTACAGCATGATGGCCTGAAACTGAAGAAGATACTGGGTCACTCGAGGCAAGATGGATGGACCGATGGAGGACGGAGAGGGAATACAGGATAAAGTAAGTTTTTTAATAAATGAAGGAGAAGAAAGGAACTGGGAGTAAAACAGAGAGAAGGGAGAGAAATAGGGAAGAAGGGAGAGATGATAATTGGGCCTCATTTGCAAGTGTGTCTGTGTGTGTTTTACAGATTTCCTCTGCCTCAATCTGGGTCAAGGTTATTTAGGCTGTCTAACAGCTCCTAACTACACTGCTTTAAAAGTGCTTCACTGATGATTCATCTCAACCATCCATTTATGAGAACTCTGTATGTGCTTCGATCATGCCATTCCCTCCATCTCTGTTTAATCTGCACACAATACACTGAATATATCAAACTGAGAGACTTTATCCTGCAGTCTGGCCACATCATTCACGAGTGCCATTGTAACTACTTTATTTCTGAGCTGTGTGTTAATATAATTAAAGAATTTTACATATGACTTAAACTCTTTTCTATTAATTAATACGACAAAACACAGGTTATTGGTCTGGACTTGCTTGTACTGTAGTCTTTAAAGTGCAAATCCCCTCGCTTTACTTTAATTAGCATTTTAATGATAACTGGATGTTTGTGATGTATAGTTCTTGCCATGAGCATGTTTTGTTGGTAGCCAGCTGTAGGCTAAAAACACAGCAGGGAATTCATTCCTACTGTGTTTTTAGCCTACAGCCAAACAGCATGAAATACCTACAATAAACAACACAGCCTAATTTTCAGAGGCATAAAAAGGCTATAGCACCACAAGTACATTGATATCTCCCGTCAAATGACAATTCAATTCAATAACGTTAGCATGTTGTATTTGTTTGGAAAACATGTTTAGTATAAGACAGTTGTTTTGTCAGTGAACCTTGTGAGTTGTAATGGAGCTTAATTTATTAACGTTACCTTTGTTAAATGTTGCTGTTGTCCCTGGCTTCATATGAGTAAAGGAAAAGTCTGTTAGCCACTAAGCTAATTTATACAATGTAAAATGCCCAAGGCTTGTGAAAAGAACATTAGCATGTTGTATTTGTAGGGAAAATGTGTACAGCTAAAGACACATGCTTTGTCTGTGAATGCTGTGAGTTATAGTTAAGCTGATTTGTGTACTTTTGTTTAAAACTGTCGCTATTAAGCCATGTTTAATGTGTGTTTAATGTGTGTTTTGAATCAACTAAACTTTATATCACTTCCAAGAAACCAACTAGTGTTTTGGAGGTGTAACTGCAGTGACACAGACACCACTGCACAAGTATAAACTCTTTTAACGGCGTACACTCTGCATAGAGCTTCCTATTAATTCATTCATATAATCTGAGCAGGACTACAAACCAAAATATGCTGAAAGCAAAAACTACTACTTCAGCTGTAATGCACATGCTGGATGTTTTACACTTGTTTTCACTTAAGCCACACACACTAGCATTTAGGTGAGTCTGGACCACCTTGGACATTAAAAACAATGCAGTCCTTTCCTGTCCTTGGTCATGTTTGACCCCCCTCATTTGCATTTTGCTGAGTCGTTGCTCACTTCCATGACGCTTTGAGATAATTGTTTCAGTCCACCAAACATACATGCTCAGTGATGCATGTGTAACTGCCAATTCAGGCTAATCTGAGTCTAAATTTTGCTCCCACAGAGTCATTTCTGAGAATCAGTGCACAGAATTGAAAACCATGCATTTAAACAAATGACCGGTTTGTTCTATGTGTACATGTCGCACACAGGAAGAAAACTTCCGGCTAAAAATAGGAGTTTAAGTTTCCTGCTCAGTGGTGCATTAGCCACTGTGGCGCTGAGTGTGTGTGTTAGGAGATGTGTGTTTGTGCGGGAATGTTGGTAATGTGTGTGTGTGTGTGCTTCCAAGCTATCATAGCTCAGTCATGCAGGTAAAGTCATCATCACCAGCAATCTGCTCAGGCCTCTAGGGGGATGATGCATGAGGACACACATACATGTGCCTCCACATGAACCCCCACACACACGTTTAACAACACCTCTAACCACACACAGACACACACAGAGTCTCCCCTGGGGTGTTCCTCACTCTTGAGAGAAGGACCAGAGGGGGTGCAGAGTCCATTCACCCATATAGACAGAGAGAAAATTAATTTGTCACAGCACGTTTATCGTCATGACAACCTGCCTTTTAATTAACGGCTGACAAACAGCAGTGTCGAGTCTCTGTCTGGGGAAGGAGAGATAGAAAGAAAATGGAGAAGGAAAAAAGGTGCTCTCCTCATCATTTGTGATTGACAGAGGAAGTGGAGGATGGTAGACCTATGAGCATTCTTTATGACACTGATATTGTGCTGTATGTTTTTTAAAAATTAAGGTTTGGTTTAGTTTAAGTATTAAACGACTATCGGCCTAGATGATTATTATGATTATCAGAATCCTTATTTTTTTCTTCCGATAGTAAAAATGTTAAGTTGTAATAAACATCATGGTCCAATACGAAGAAGTCGCAAAAACACCCAGTGGTTTCACTAGTTACATTCTGCCATTAGTCTTACAGTAGTTACTGGATGAAGCCTTAGTTGCACAGTACGAGGACAGTAAGGTGAGGGAGATGGAGTGAGATGGAGCCTGGATGCAGCAAGAGATGTGACAGAGTTATCATAGTTCATAAACTATACACAGTGGTGACTGACAATACAGACATGTTATACACTAAACAAAGGATGCTTAGAGGAATCTAAATAAAGTTTTGTATTGAAAAGGTGGCATTTGTTTCATTCTAAATTTTGAGATTAAGATTTATATTTTCACTGCAAATGTGTATCAGTTCCAAGTGTCCGTTAATGGCCTCATTGAATACGAATAATTGGTATCGGTATTAAAAACAAAAAAATCAGCATTTCTCAGCATTAATCTTTAGATAAAAAGCCTGATGAAGATTAATGAAAGCTGCAACATAATCTTATAACGTAACTGTAGACAATGGGAGTAGTCCTGGTTTTCTATCTCTTTTTATTTTTCCTTTCACATTCTTCAGTGCAGCAACTCCAAACCTATGATTTCATCATATATAGTAGCTTTACATTTAGCCCTTTGATGTCAAATTACAGTGGATAAAAATCCAAGTCTTTTTATATATAAACCACTGAGGAAAAGTTTTTATGTACTGCTGTATGGATCAGTTCCAAAAGAAATATACCAACAATCAAGCTGCATCCAATCTGACACAAAAGAACGAACTGGCTTTATATCTCCATTATTAAAATTGCGTGTGTTTCTGCATGTGTGTTTGTGCAGCAGTCAAACCCAGCGGCAGCCCTTTGACAGTGTGTCACAGTGCATTAATAAAGGCTGACTGTGGCCTATAACCTTGTCAGCGTACTCCGAAACTTTCGGTTTGTCTTTTGAGTGCTGTTGGAGTTTCAGAGCCAGCCGCTGGCATGTAGTCCTGGATGAAAAACCAAACAACTCCTGTCTGACAAGCCCGCTCTGTCATGTAAAACTAAAGCGTCTCAGCTCTGTGTGTGTGAGAGCGGAATAGAGAGGAGGCTTGTGTTCACCCGGCTCACTTCAAGCCTCAGACCACAGAGCTCTTTTAAGTATCAAACCATAAAAACAGACCTGCTGCCTCAAATACCACCAGTGTGAAAGAGCGAGTGTGTGTGTGTGTTCTACCTCTTGAGGTTAAGCAGAGCCCAGGGGATGCCAGTGGGCGTTTTGAAGGCAGGCAGCAGCTTTTCACCCAGCTCCACCGCCTTTCTACGGTATACCTGAGAAAGAAAGAAAAGAGCATCTCATTAAAAGAGGTTTCTCCCTCTGATCTCACTTTTTCTTGACCATCCTTTTGAGAGATAAAGTGCACCAAACGAAGGGAAAAACATCACTTTCTCCAGCACACAGTGAGTGTCTCACACAGCAACACCATTCTCTATTAGACCTTTTACCCAAGAATGGTTTCATTGTTGTTTGGCCATCTCAGCAATGATACCACACAGCTTACACCTACAAGTCCACATGAAACAGACAGCAAAGTATGTGTATGTGATGCTATGTGATTTTACATATGTCTGAGTTTCCTGTAAAATATATGCAGTAAGCCCTGGACAACAATCCTTAACTGTGAGCTACTTTGTAGTTCTAGTCCTGTATGCTGGTCAGTAACTGGCAGAATTTAAAGCAATGGGGGAGGGACGTAACAATTAACGTTTAATTAGTCACAAAATGAGTGTACACCCCCAAGTGCATGGTGAGTCACCGTTATTGTTCATTGTTTCCAAATGACAAACTCGAAAATACCACTAAGAACACCCACAACATTACTTTTTCGTCACTTTTGGTCCAGATTCAGATTGTTTGTTTTATCAACCAAGAGTCAAAAACTCAAATGTATTCAGATTACTATCATACAGGACAGAGAAAAGCATCCCTCACATCAAAGAAGCTGGATCCAGCAAACTTTTTTGCTTGAAAAGTGTAAACACTTTAAGTAAATCAGCATATCTGATGAAGTTGCTGTATTGTAAATGGCTTTTGATTAGGGATGCCTAGATTGATTGGCTGATATTCAGTGGAAATATGCAATTGGGAGATGGAGATTAATGCTTTCTAGTTGCCAATCATGCGCACAGGGGTGGGGTGGGGCATTATCAGCAACTAGCAAATCCGTGAATACCCAGCTTTCCCACATGTGTTTTATTAAGTTTTTAGGTACCCCACAAGTACTCTGTTTTGCTGATACCTCACTAGGACTGAACTCCCACTCCTGCAGCGAGCAGCGTTCTCCTGCCTGCCCCACGCCACACATCCACACACTAACTGCCTGCTCACAGCACAAGAGGAAGGGGAGAGAGATTACACTGCATTTTTCAGTAGTCCTTCTAGACTTACTGTAGGCTACTGGTGTATTGCAGCTTGGGATTTTGTTGTATTGCTCTGTTGTTTTAACGTAGTAACTAAAATCATGTTGTTGATAGAATAAAAAACCATCAAGACTGACTCTTTGTGGTTCTTTATTCATATTGTTACTTTACAGCCTAAGTTACATTGCCACGTGGTGGAGAGCCCATTACTCTACAAAGCAGTCAAACCGACTTTTAATACTGCTGTACCAGTTGCTATAAAGAACAAGGAAACAGATGACTGGTAGTGCCCAATATGGCTCATTAACAATCGACATTCAGTGGAGATGTAAGCCTGATATTGCTCATAGATGTTCAACAATCAGTATAGGTGTCAGCCTGATATTGCTCATAGATGTTCAACAATCAGTATAGGTGTCAGCCCGATTTGGGTCATAGATGACTGACAATCGGTATAGGTGTCAATCCAATATGGGTCATACACGATCAACAGTCAGCATAGGTGTCAGCTCAATATGACTCATGGATGATTGACAATCAGTACAGGTGTCAGCCTGATATGGCTCATGGACACCAATCAGTACAGGTGTCAGCCCGATATGGCACATAGACGACTGACAATCAGAACAGGTGTCAGCCAGATATGGCACATAGATGATCGACAATCAGTACAGGTGTACAGGTGGATTTTCTATGCCTGTTGTTTTTGAACTAAAGAAAATGACAAATACTCAACAATTCATCTAAAAAAAAACCCCAAACAAACAACCATACACAATGTTGAACGGTAAACAGAAGCATTTTCTGTACCAGGTATACTAGTTTTAGAAAATGTTTTAAAAATAACTACCAGGAGCCGCCTGCCAAATCACAGCACCAAGGGACGAACTCCAGTTCTGAGGCCAGTGCTTTCATTTAGGGCAACATTTGACAAGGACACAACGAAAGTCAAAGCTCACTGAATTCAAATTCTTTTAAAACCTGATTTACATTGCAAATATAATAGTCTTCTCTTATTATATGTAAAGCTCCCAGGAGAAGAACAAAGAAGTTTATATTACACCTGTAGCTAAGTCCTCCCTTCCTTCCTTCCAATCTTTATTATCCCCTTATTCCAGGCTTTTGCTCTTTCCTGTCTCCTTCCTTTAGTCCTTGTAATCTGTTGCCAATATCATTCCCTGGCTGCCTTGTTGTTGCATGCAGCTACATTGATGTTTTCCATCTGTAATTTGAGGGAAATTACACGGATACTTCACCCCATTTAAGGTCACTTGCACCAGATACCTTCCAGTAAAACTATTCCAGTAAACTCAATAATATAATGAGATGCTAAGTCTGAAACTGAAGAAGAGGCATGTCTGGCACACATGTGCTGAATATTTCAAAAGACACAATACAAACAGTTCAACACCAGTTTAATGCTACAACAAAATGGATGATGTAGCAATTTTACAAATGAAAATAAGTCTGGAAGAATCAGCTTACATCTGACTGAACAGAACTAATTGCAGTTGTGGAAAATAAATAGGCAGAATGATTGGACAAATTATCCAGCAGTATTTCCCCATTACACATTTAGGGTTTTACTGCATTCAGAGAAAAGAAATTAGGATGCTTTCATGACTCACTGCTCACCATAGGTAACAAAACTTCAGCTTCAGAGTAATACAAACTTCTCGTAAATAGCAGTGAGTCAGCCCTCCATCCAGAGAAAACTTCCTTACATTTGATGTTTTATTTTTTTCTTATTCCTTTGGTATCTTTTAGAATAAGTCATCACAGGCTGAGCTGGTAAACATGAGCATGTGTTGTGCACTTCAGTGTACTGACATTAATTTATACAATTTTGGAGTATTCCTCTACATTTACCCTCTATCTTGGAACAAGTGTGTGCAGAGGCTCTGTGTTGCTTTAAGTAACTTCATGAATATTAAACCATAGAACAAGCAAAACAGCAAATTTACCTGGATGTGGGGCCTATAAAAAACAGGTGAGGATGTCTTATAAAAGTGAATTACAGGTAAATGTGTAACATGACTTTTGAACATTGTCTTCATGAGATTTTTTTTTTTGTGTGTTTTTCTTGGCTGTGTCACTTTTTTGTGGTTGGAGTTAATTAATCAATGCTTGATTGTGGACTGATTGTGGACTCACGTTTGATATTTGACCTCTACCAATCTAGTAATGATCAAATGTTAGGTTTTACTGTGAGACACAACAAATTATGATGTTTCTGCTCCGAGGCAAAACCAAACTTTCCCCTTAAATAACCATCACCTACAAGTGCTACTGAATTTGATTTCCCAGTCAAAGCTCTTGTGTTAGCATATCTGACCGGACAGCTTTGTAGCAGTTTTAGCCAAGGGGTTATGGTGTCTCTTAGGTGTCTGAATTTGTTGGCTGTAAATGTGAAGTACTTCCATATTTGGCTCCTGGCACGAGTTTAGTCAAGCAGTTAAGATAGAATGGGATTTGGCCCAAGACGTGGTAGACTGTTTGACACTGCTGCCAAGGTTTCAGCAGCTTGACTCGAACTGCTGCTGCTGCTGCTGTCCGCTGACAAGAGTGAGAATGACGTTATGTCTGTTTTAGTTTTTCTGGTATTAACTGCAGTCCACAAGTGCGTGACATTTTATTTTTTATCTCTGACGGTTAATGTACGGTGGCAATGCCCTCCCCCAGAATTAGCATTTGTTTATGAATGATTTATATGATCACTAACCTTGTGTTATGTTGTATTGGTGAAGAAAACTTGAATGACGAATCCAAAAATGGAGAAAGTTATTGATGAATTGAAGTCATAGGCAACCATGTTTAATGACAGCGACAATATCAGAACATCTGTTTACAAACTCTCACACAAGTCATACAGTATAATCCAAGTCTTATTTATCCAGGAATTAAACACTAAGTGAAACTCATCTATGCTCTTCAACACCAGACTCCACTGACAAAAACAGTAATTTTACCCTTGCTGAATATGGGAGCTGCTGGTCAACCAGTCAGTTGATTTGTTTGTGTTATTGTGTGACTTTGGTGTTTTAAAGAATAAGTTTGGATTCACTAAAATCACAAAATAACACAAACAAACTCCAGATTGAGGCAGTGGTAGACCAGCAGCTCCCGTGTTCACCAAGGTAAAATAACTGCTTTTGTCAATGGAGTCTAGCTTTGAAAAGACAATAGATTAAGTTTCACCTTTTGCTCAGTTCCCCGTCAGAAAGGCTGTCTGTTTGGGAAATACGGAGCATATGACTGGATAAATGAGACTTGGATTATACTGCACGAGTTGTATGAGAGTTTGTAAACGGATGACTTCATATAGTTTTGCTGTCGTTAAACGTGGACCCATATGACTTCAATTCATCAAGAATACTTTCCGTTTTGGGTTCTTTGTTTACTGGAGGCATGTGAGAAAATTCAACATAACACATGGTGAGTAATACAGATATACAAATGGTCACATGAAAGATGAGTACAAACTACCTATCATTTTTTGAAGCCATACATTGCTGAACTTCTCTGCCCCTACTCCAAATCTTGACCTCTTAGATCTTCTTCCGAACGATGTCTTTTAACTGTCCCCTGATCGGGGCTGGTGCTCCGAAGCTTTGGAATAGTCTTCCGATCTCAATCAAATGCTCCCCCGCTACTGATCATTTTAAAACAAATCTTAAGACATATATGTTTTCAATGCCCTTCGCTTGTTCGTAGTGATTTGAATATTTTAGTATTTTATAATATTTTCACGTTAATGGTGTTAATCTGTTTTATAGTTGTGTATATGCTATATTGCAATATATTTCTGTGTCATTCTTTTAATTTGTACAGCACTTTATTCAACTGCGGCTGTTGTTTAATGCACTACATAAATAAACTTGATTTGATTTGAAACTTTATAGAAGCATTTTTGAAGCAGTAGTATGACATCAAGCTTTATGAATGAAGAAACAAGTGCACTTGTTTAAGCAGGGACATCATTTAGTTCCACTTTAAATTAAAGCATTAAAGCACTACAGCATTAAGTGCCGCAATGTGCACATGCATAAAAGACTTCTGAATCTAGAATATGAATGCAGGAAACCAAGCGAAACTTCAACTGTTTCCTATATTCTCAAAGAAAACAAACACACAAACAAAAGAAACCTGTTCAGCCTTACTTGATTTGCTGCATTTGCAAATCAAACACATCTCTGATCTGACACAGCTGAATAGCTCTATTTAAGTACCTGCTGTAACTGTGCATTACCTCCCAGAGAAAGTAAACACCAAACATTTACATCCTTGACTCATGTGCTTTAATCACACAGGACTGTTAGCACTTCAAACACACACAAGATTATAATATTACGAGTTATATACATAAGCTGGTATGTGGTTGCTAGACTCATAACCAATTTTAAAACCTACTGCTTGAATATCAGATACAGTTTTACCATTTAAAGTCAAAGCAAGCTGTCACACACACCAAATTGGCTTTTACATCTGTCCTCTCCTCTTTCATCATCCATCCATTACTCTTTCCTTTACTATAGTGATACCTTCCATATAGACACACATACAGAGAGGTGATACAGTAGCATACACTATGTCAGCACGCTGGCAGCTCAGTTCCCAAAGGATCTACCACTCAGCAGGGTGTGAGAGACAGGGGCAGAGGGGGAGAACAAGATTTGTGAAGAAGAGAAGCTCGAGAGGCTACTTGTCAAAACAATATGGCAACTGGACAGCTTTTCCTTCAAAAGTCAGAGGGTAAGGTTACTGTGAGCTCAACGCCAGAGGTAACAGGGGCGTGGTAATCACGTGGAATGGTACATGCCAGATTTGACAGTCTGGGATCAACTATCAAATCATTGTGGATGAAAAGAAGTAATGTCAGGATGTATAGATGTTTGGCATTGTAAGGATGCAACAATTGTTGTTTTCTATAGACGTAACAGGCAGGTCTAACACCTTCCCTGGTAAAATGTCATATTGGAGGTTATGGATTGTTGTATAGACTTTAATCACACACACACACTCACTCTGTTTTTTTAATATCTTCATGTTTCGAAACATATATTTATATTGTATTTCAAAAGGATTTACAAGATACAGTACTTTCAAGCCAAGATTCGTGACACTGTTGACACCAAATTACCCCAGGGTGTGTGTGTGTGTGTGTGTGTGTGTGTGTGTGTGTGTGTGTGTGTGTGTGTGTGTGTGTGTGTGTGTGTGCGCGTGTGCGTGTGTGTTTCAGGCGGCGCTGTTGGAGCAGGATTGTGTCGTAACAAGGCGTCAGATCCCGGTGATTAATGCCTTTAATAATGCCAGGAGCACACTGAGGGGAAGAATAAAAACACTCCCAGGGACGCACAGAAGAATAAATTAAACACACCCTGTGTCCAAGGCCATCAAGCAAACTGCCAACAAGCTTTAATAAGCAACTGAATTATATAGAAACTGTGAACACACATACACACACACACACACTTGAAGCTTGTGGCTGATGTCATGAGTAAAAACTGATGTTAATAATCACATTTCACACCTGGGAACTTCTGATGAAATATCCTTCAGGAAAAACTTTACTGTTGTTATTTGTGCATCTAACCCCATGGTAAAGTAACGGCATAAATCTGTTATTATCAATATCTGACGATTTATGAAACCGCTGTTTCGGAGACACCAACTGACTGTTTTGACTGCGAAAATGTTCGCAGGGTGAGAAAGTGTGCATGATTATTATTTTAATAAGTAGTGTGCCTGCGAGAATCTGTCATGCTGTAATCACAGTAGCGGAAGAAGTTTCATAATATGTGTACAGATTAAGTGAAGTGAAAGCAGGATGAGGAAATGAATTATCCAAACACAATCTCTAACTGCACTTATCTGCATGCTTTAAATGTGTCACACGTGTTACTACGAAAAGAGTGTTTGCTTACTCCAAAAAAATCAGGTGATATTTGCTTTTCATAGTTACTTGTGGCAGAGCATGTGTGTACTTAAAGTACAATATGGTCAGTGGTGGAGACTTCACTTGGACTTGAGCTTGAAAATGACTTGAAAATACTTGATACCTTTCCCCAAAGATTCACAAGCATGATATTTAAGAAGTTTGCCACGAATCAATTCATTTCCTACATTAAGTAACATTAAAACTATTCATTTCCAGCAAGTGGACGCTAAGGTTGTTTTCACACTTGGTCCTTTTCAGCCCTCTAAAACGGACTCAGAGCATATGTGAACACTACAAGAGAACTCAGACCTCTTTGAAACAAGGTGGTCTGAATTTGGTTTGCTTGAAGTCCTCATTGCAGTTCACTTAACCTGTGCATTGTGAACAAAAAGTGCTCTAGGTTTGCTTTGCTCTTTGCCATTGTATGTAGCCCTCTAGATCACATGCTGTTGCATTGGGACGCTTGAAAAAACGGACGAAACCACTTTGGCCTGTAACACTTGCAAGGATGCAAAACAAGACGTAGTTTGGTCCACGGAAGATACTGCACATATCCAGATGTGGAATGCAGAGTACATCAAACAGCAACAGTCTACAGCACGGAAACACTGAGGTTTCCCTCCAATTTTAAGTTCAACTGAAAGCGAGGGGCTTCATAATCACACTGCAGTGCCACTTTAAATTAAAAACAAATATAAATCATATATAGGCTATAGTGTGAATAGACAGAGGACTGAGTCCTGATCAGAGCTGAAGTTGACCAGGGAGAGAACTGAGTCCTCTTTCAAATGAACTGACAATGAGAACACAAAAAGAACCGAGTCCCTTTTCTGTTGGTTCACTTTTTGGTTCACTTTCAGAGGACTGAGTTTGGTTAATTTAAAAAGGACTATATGTCAAAACACCTTTAATATCCTAGATCCATGGGGCGTCGGTAGCGTAGTGGTTAGTGCCGGCGCCCCATGTGTAGAGGTGATGCCTCGCTGCAGCGGTCGCAGGTCGACTCCGGCTTGCAACCCTTTGCTGCATGTCAACCCCCACTCTCTCTCTCTCTCTCTCACCCCATTTCACTCTGTCCTGTTCATTAAAAAAAAAAATCTTAAAAAAAAGATCCACTTTGTTCGAACCAATCTAACAACATCCTATTAACTTTCAGGAGAGAACCATGAAGAACATAAGTTACATTAATGAGTGGCAGCTGGAAGAAAAGATACCTGCAGGTGGAAAAATACAGACAGACGCAACATCTTCCATCAAACTAGTTTCGACAAATACTTTAAACATTTTCTTTAAAAAATTAATGATTTTCGTAAGTTTGATATATTTTGTTGTTAAAACGGCATTACATTTGGTAAAATGTGCATTATGACTTGTTTAAGACTCGAAACTCAAAATTTAGGACTTGAGACTTGTCTCGGGACTTGCAAAACAATGACTTGGCCCCACCTCTGGTAAACCCTCTACCCAAGGACCCTCATGACCCCTGACTCTTGTTTGTTGTTGAAAGACAGATTTTGGACAGATGCAGAAAACAGGTAGTTCATCTAACAAAATAACACCCAACCATTGGTAATAATTCAGGTCAAAGAATCTTTATAAAGACAAAGAAGGACACAACAGGACGAGTTAAAGTTCCAGATATGAGTAATGAAAAGAGAAAGGAGGTACAAAGAGAAAAAAGAGGAAGACCATTTGCTTTACCTCCTTTCCTCTAGAAGGTTTGGCCATTATGTTCGCCCTCTACAAAGTCATTTAATCCACAGAATGAGAAAAGTGTGTGTTTTAGGGCGATAGAGACAGAATGAGAAATGGAGCAGGGAGAAAGACAAAGAAAAACAAAGGATCAGTCTATTTAGGATGCAGTTACATTCCATGCTACTTGTACCACCAGGGAGTTCGCCTTGTTAACCCATGTTTTCTTGTGTGTGTAATTAGTGTGTTTGTATATGCTGAAGACATTTCAACCTCTTTGTGTGGTATTTTAAGACAGCTATTTTGGTTTGGGGTTCACTCTTATTTTAGGATTAGAAGGTTAGGTTTAGGTTTCAACATATTTCCAGAACAAAGACAATAAAAGGCAGCAGAACAAATTTAAAACAACAACACGTTCAACAGAACACCAAATTTTAGTGGCTTGAGGTCAAACAGCTGTTTCTAGATTCACTACTTGAGCAAAAAGTCCAGTTTCTCCAACACCAGTGCTGTGATGATTAAATCTTGATTGTTACTTTTACAACAGAGAACATGTAAAACCACTAGCTGGAGTCCAGACAAGTTCTCTCCAGAGGCTATTGTTGGAAATTAACTGTCACAAGTCACTACATGAGAAACATGTAAGATAGGGGGGTTGAGGGAAAGTGAGTACATCAGATCAATACAGCTTTACACCAACATGACTGATGTATATCCACAGGGTAAGACACCACTGTCAACAATGGTCAATGAAGCATTAAAACACAACATAGGTGTCACTGACACATCTTTTGTGAGTTTTCTGATATTGAGAAACATTGTGAACACGAGTGCCAATTGATCTATACCAGACGTGTCTATACGAAAACAAAAGCATTAAATCTAAACAGATCGATCCAGAGAAAGGCTCCTTTCCAGAACAAAAGTTTCCTGAAAGCTTGGCCTAATTTTTTTATTATTTTGTCTAACTTTCCAAATAGCTATGGGGTGAAAATAAATAAAATAAAGTTCTCACCAAGTTAATTACTGAGACGTGGAGACCCAGCAACATCAATTAAAAGAAACAACACAAGCCGACAAATAATTAGACACGTTGTAAACAATTCCCCAGTGTGAAACAATTACACACACCAAATAAAATCCAACCAAAAAAAAAGGAGAACATAAAATCTTCATTGAAATTATTAAACTCCCTGCAAACTCAACTCTAGTAAGTGTGGCACCGTAGGGTATAGTTAACAATAAGGTATGAGTGCTGCACAACCTGATAAAGACTTAATAAATGCAGGGTCTGGTTAATAACCTACTAAATATTCTCCAATGTTGTCTTTCCCATAATACTGCTTTAAATAATTGAATTTGTCTTTCAACACTTTTTTTAATGACTGGAAAAACAATGTTGACGCAAGAGCCTCTCACTCACTTGTTTTGGAGCTAAACCAAATCACATGGTCCTCGAATTAAGATGTCATGTCCATGATTCTGACCAGCTTTACCCATGTTGGCCTCAGTGTTGAGCTTGACAGTTGGACACAGCATTTGGAAAAAAAAAATCTCAACTGAAGGTCCAAAGCGGGACAAACACTGTACAAATTTAGCTTGTTTCAGACCCAATTTTTGAGCCAGACTGAATTTGTTTAGCTTCGTCGGGCATCATTAACCATGACATGTACAAGATGGAGTGTGGACTGATAACGGCCCGATCAACTGCTCCTGACCGGCCGTCGGATGTTGGGATGAATTTCTGACATGAGAAATTTTGGTCAGGCTCTCGCACAGTTGAAGAAGCAGTCGATTTCCCAAGGTCAGTGCCCTTTTTGCTCACTTAATCACATAGTATATACCCAGCTAGTATGCTGGTGGTGCTGCTAACTAACTAACTTGTGTGTGTGAGTATGTGTGTATGAGACACAGAGACAGAGAGAGAGAATCAAACCTCAGACTGACCTGTTTTTGCAGAAATGGACTTTTAATCGTGTTTCGGGCTGTCTCTACATTACTGTTCACCATACCACCGCTAGCAAACAAACTTCAACCCACCCTGGATCTTTCAAACACATCTTTGTTGACTATTGTCAATAGCCAGAACAGTCCACAGGGACAGATGGGCCATTTTATTGTCTGGTATGAGCAATGTGAGCACTCAGGTCATGGCTTGAATATTGAACCTTTCAAATCGAAGCTTTGGCTTTAGACTGAAGATGAAACAGGCTCAAAACTTACAATGTACAGCCAGCTTTACTTGCTCTATTCAGGAGCTTCAGATGAAATGACACAGTCAAGAATGCAGACTGTGACCTTGTTGTGTGAGTTAGTGATTAGTCATAAAGTCAATGGACAGAGAAAAATGAAAAATATGCCATGTTTCCAGCCTCAGACTGGTTTTCTGATGGTGCTTTCAGACCTAGAGCTCACTTGCTTTGGTCTGAATCAGGGACTACTTTTGTCACCAAGTGCGATTACTGTGTTCACACCTCCCAAATGAACCGCACTTAGAGTGGGGGGCTGCTCTGAACTTGAGTTTGATTGAACTGAACCAAACAAAGCAGGTGTAAAAGCACCCTCAGTTGCCCAAGATAGTAAACTGGTACCACATTGGATCCTGGGAAAATCTGGTGGATATTTTTTCACTATTTTTGACATTTTATAGACCAATTAATTAATTAATTAATTAATGGAGAAAGTTAGTGCTTGTTGTAGCCCTAGAGGTATTTTGTTAAGTATTTCCAAAGTCAAGAAGAATGGTCAAGCTCAATGTTTTCTATTGCTGCCCTAGTGAACTCTGTTTTAGCAGTGTAGTCGTTGAGTGAAATGTTATTATACCTGAGAGTAACAACGGTCAGACATGCAGCAATGAGGCCAAGGTTGTGGATAATATGATTTTTGATAATAGTGTTTGGAGGTGATGACCCTCAACCTGAGTATCTTCAGTAAACAACCTGAAGCTCTACGTAACAACAACAACAACAACAACATAAGTTTATTTCTACTTTATTTTGAGCAATAATGTCTTTGTAAATGGAGACTAACTCACAGCTGTAAACCTGCCCTCCCCGTGCTTTCGATCCATAATGGCACTGAGCATAACTGACAGGTGTGGACCCCGACTAAGATAAATTACATTAATCAAGGCTTATCTTCGGGTTTAAGTTGTGTAGGCTATAGAATGCAGTGGAAGATCCCTACAAGGATTTCAACATTTTAAGTATGTGGGAGTGTGTAGAGGTGTATGTATGTGTGTGTGTTCACCCAATCAAGTTTCCAGATCTAGTCCTCTAACCAGAACTGTTGGCAGCATGTGTGTGTGTGTGTGTGTGTGTGTGTGTGTATGATTACGTGTTGCAGTCTACAGAGAGTTGCCTGGACAGCTCCCTAACTAAGATGAATCACCCTGCAGGCCTTATGGGACATGTGGCCCAGAATACAGCAGCGTCTGTGGGGATCGAGAAAGCCACGCATGCCAACACCTCCGTCTGCCTCCCCCCTTCCTCCCGGACCCTGACACACTGCCCTGCTCTCCCTTCTCCTCCCCTTCTGCCCTTCATCATCTCCTCCCTCCTCGTTACTCCTCATTTCACTGACACTCCCGTCGCTCTGGGAGACCTCCTGAAACTCTTCCCTCCTCCTCCTCTTTCCTTCCAATGCTCACTTGTATTCATCCATCTATAAAACTCTTCTCTCCACCTCATTTACAATTTCTTTCAATTCCTCCTGTCTTGCCTCTGCGTTACCTCTCTGCTACTTTCTTAACTGGCACACACACAAAAGAAAATCTATTTATAAGATGCCAGTTGTGTTTACATACACATGGCCAACTGTTTTTTAATGCAGGGTTGGCCTGTTTCATCAATATTTTTGAGAATACAGTCTCCTGCCAACTGATGTGCTCCTCAAACACATCCGTCTATGTTTTATCTACGACCCTTTATATGGGGTGACAGCACTACAAGTATTTAACATGAAGTAACAATTGTAGATATTTCCATTGAGCCATCAGTATGACAGTATGAATATGAGTTTGTAAAGGTGGCATAAGGCCTCGTTTTACGAGGCCTTATGCCACCTAAAACCACCATAAAACCAAAACAGTAGCCCACACAGCATGGGCAACATGTTAATTTCCTATGTTTTATTCAAGTGCAAAATTGATCATGTATTTCATTCTATTTTATTTCAAGTAGCACTAAAAAAAGGCCCAGAAGTGTTATATTTCACTTCATGAATTAATGAATCCGCAGAGGCAAAACTGAATGATGAGTGCCGACTAAATGTGGGAAGAGTAAGGCAGTGTACGACTGTCTCCATGTCGGCTGAATGAGGCTCGATTGCAAGCTGCTGCCCTGACAGCTGTATTGGAGAGGCTTAGGCAACACACACACACACACACACACACACACACACACACACACACACACACACACACACACACACACACACACACACACACACACACACACACACACACACACACACACACACACACACACACACACACCACTCTGAGGAGGTGACAGCTTTCAGTGGTTAAGAAGCCTGCTGTTGTGTGAATGGTTGCTCTTGTTCTCCTCTCCACTCTCCGTCAACGTCTCTCTCTCACTCTTTCTCTCTGGGTTTAATAACTTGCTTCAGGGCGGGAAAACATACGAACGGTGGCAGAAAAATAAACATTGGCTTGAGGAGATGAATTAGTAATAATTAAAGCAAAGCATACAGCACGAGAAAGGAGATGAGAGTACAACAAGCAAAGGGAAGAGATAGGGGGGAGGCAAGGGTAGGGCAGGGAATGGGAGAGGGGAGGAAAGATAAAAGAGAGACAGAGGAGGAAAGAAACTGAGAGGGAAGGAGAGGATGGGAGAGGAAGCAGGAGAGGAGAGGAAAGAGGACAGGAAGGGGCAGGAGAGGAAACAGGAAAGGAAATATGACAGACAGAAGAGGAAAGAAAAGGAGAGGAAACACGAGAGGGGATGAAATGAAAGAACAGACAGGAGAGGAAAGAAGATGAGAGGAAGCAGGAGAGGTGAAGAGGGAAAAATGAAAGGAGAGACAGGAGAGGAAGGGAAAGGAGCGAAACAAGAAGGGATGGAGAGGAAAGGAGAAGGGAAAGTAAAAGCAAACACTAGAGGGACGGAAAGTGGACATGGGAGGAAAGGAAAGAAGGAAAGGAGAGGAAAGAAAAGGAGAGGAAACAGAAGAGGAAGAAGAAAAAAGATAAAGAAGAGGAAACAGGAAAGGAGACGAAAGTAAAGGAAAGGATAGGGAAGGAAAGATGGATGAGGACAAGAATGGAGAGAAAGGAGAGGAAAATGGACAGGGGAGGAAGGGAGAGACGAGGAAACAGAATAGGAAGAAGAAGAAGGGAAGGAAGATGAAACAGGAGAGGAGAGGAAAGTAAATGAAAAAGGGATGAGGAAAAGCATGGAGAGAGAAAAGGAAAAGAGAGGACAAAAACCGAGAGGGAACAGGGTAGGAAAGGAGAGCAAGGGAAAGGACAGGAAACAGGAGAGGAGATAAAAGGAAAGAAAAGGACAGGAAATGGGAGGAAGGGACAGGTGATAGAACAGGAGAGGGGAGAAAAGACAGAAGGAGAGGAGAAGGAAACAAGAGGAAGGAGAGAAAAGGAAAGGAGAGGAAAGAGGAAGTGAAGGAAAGGGCAGGGAAGGAAAAGAGATATGAAAAAGGAGAGTTGGCAAAAGACAAGAAGGCAAGGGGAGAAGAAGAGAGAAACGGAGAGGAGAGACTGTCCAACACACAAAAGGCCTGTATAAAAACACAAGGATAATGATTTACATGTTGTCTTCTATCCAAATGAACAAATCAGCACACAATGCAAAACAAAGCCCGTCATGTTACAGCAGTACCTTCTTTCCACAGCCGTCCAGCAGTCTCCTCACTGTGCCTTGCAGCAGGAGAAAGCATTGCTGGCATTCACTAAAGTGTGACATGCAAATGTCTCTGAGGTATAAAAACATTTCCCGGCAGAACGCCTCAGGGAGGAATATTTACCAAGGTAACGAACGGCTTTACATGGACGTCACATAATACTGGGAAAAATTTCACCTCAGCATTTTGTCTGCGCTTCAGTGGTGTTTTCTGGACCAGCTGAATACATTCACTCCAACAGCAGAATTTTCCCTGAGTAACTCACTGTGGTGTTAGAAGGAAGGGGTGAGCCTCCCAAGAATACCTTTTACCGTCCAAAATAATTAAACTCTGACTCCCCCTCAACGACCACAGAGTGCTGCAGGTGAAGCTGTTTGAATGTTAATGAGACTGGACGAAGAAATAAAGAGAGACGGAGAGATGGACTCCTGAGTGAACGTGGTGTTTTGGCAGAGGGGGGTCACCTGTCAGCTGTGATGGAACACACTAATACTCAGCCCTCATTTATAAGGTTTACTGTTAACAACGGACGTAACAGAGAAAGAGGCAAGGTTGACAGAAAGACCTCACTAAAAAGACAACATGTAAATCAATATCCATGTATTTGTATACACGCCGTTGGTGTGTTGGACAGTCCCTCCCATCTTTTCTCGATTCTTTTCATTGTCTCCTCCCTGCATGCCGCTCTGGAGGCCTATCAGAGCACATTCAGCCGTAGACTGAGACCACAGAGGAGCACTACAGAACACAGTCTGTTTTTATCCACCATTTTAGTTCCTTTTGAGTGACTCTTGTACTTATCTCACTCCTATTGTTACTCTATCAGGAACTGGTTTTTGCTTCTGCTCCTTGAAACCACTTCTTATCTTAAATTAGTGTATTTTTAGATATTTAATACCCCAGCTATAAAACTGGGCCCAGTGAGTGAGCGTGACCTGGGGAACACACTGGTTGTCTGGTTTTTACTGGTGTGATTAGTTAAAATTGTGGTTACTAAACTTAGTGTTAATGTAATTTGAAGCATTCTCTGGCACGAGGATTTCAGGATAAATAAAGTTCTACTGAATTGAATTAAAAAACAAAATTTTCTTAAAAGTTAATATTTGTTATTATCCTGTTGACTTTTGGATTTGTTTGTAAAACTGCAACAGAATGTTCTGGCCTGCCTACTGTTGCTGCTTCCTCTGCAAGCCTCTTTGCAACCCACCTCCACCCCAGCTCCCCCTTTTTATGTTGTGTCTGACTTATCAGTGTCATTTCTGTTTGCCATTAATGTTGCTCTGTTCTGTTCCCGGAGGGTCTTTGCTGCTGCTCTCCCTGTCTTGGGCATTTCAAGTAGGTGCATGGAAGGGCAGGGAAGTTTGCTTTCTCTGCCTCAGGCTTTCCTTGTTGGCACGTGGAAGAGGCTCTCTGCGTAGGCCCGAGGAAAGGCAGAGAGGCCTTCGAACAGAGCCATACCGCTAAATATAATACTGTTATTCTTATTCCAATTCTTATTTTCAGGTGATTATACTCAAGAAAATCATATTACATTTCTGTCAATATATCCCCCTAAATCCTTCACACTGGACATTTAATTCAATATTCTTTGTTTCCAGCTTCTCAGACAAGCTTTCTGCTTTTTGGTGTATTAAAACATCCTAAATTGAATATTTTGGGAATTTGTACAGCTGGTCGGACAAAACAAAAGCTTTCAAATCACCACCTTTGGCTCTGTGAAATTATGATGGGATTTGTTTGCTACTTTTTGTTTTTTTGACATTTTATAGAACAAACAATTAAGAACAGAGACAAAAAATGCCAGACTAATCGATACTACTGATCTCAGCTCAGCTCTGGCAAAAATAAAAAAGCAAAAAAGAATGTTTCCTCACACACATCAACACACATTACTACAGTATCTGTTCTGTGTTCCTGCTGGGTCTTAATCCATTAACTGCATGTTCACTCTAACAAAGATATTTTTGTACAACAGATAATTATACCATTCAATACATTATTCAACCAAATCATATTGATAGATGAACAAACAAAACAAACATGACTCGGACAGTCGAGATGACAACGTTATCGATTTCAAATTAACAGGCCAAACAGAGAGCACTGCCGGGTTAGCAGACTGTGTTTTGATGTAGTGAACTAAGCAAAGCAATGTGCAGTGAGCTTCTGTTCAACATCTGTGTCTTTACTGACAATAGCATGCCTTATTGTGCAGTAATGACTGGCTGACTCTTACAAGTGAGCTGATTAGGACACTGAATGCAGCTGTGTGAGAAAACAAAAAGAAAAACAGGGTGGCAGCATGCTGCAGTTACTATTCTATTGACCTAATTTAACACTACTTAGACATCCTGTAAACCTGGAGGAACTACAGCAGCTGTCAGCAGACTGGTCTTTGCTGGATAATAACACTCAGTCAGACATGTTTACAGACCCCTGCCTACTTTCATCTCAGCTCCTATGTATCCATTATGTGAAGAACAATTCAACTTATTTCATTTTGATAGAGTAGTATGAATTGGCAGTGAAAATCTAATTTTGGTGAAAATAAGTGTGTTGTTTGTGTTGCTTTTAGTGCCTCTCTCATGCATCAAAGGCGAAATTTCTAATGTTCTGGTTACCTCTAAAAATTCTGACGTCCCAATGCAGGTCCTTGTAAGGTTTTATTTGACAGTTATGATATGTAAACAACTGCTGCATTTGCTGTGTTGAAGTGATTTACTTATACGACCTATCGTTCTTAAGCTATGCTCCTTGCAGTTCGACTGATGTGTACCATTTCACGATATAACCTCCATAGCAGGTTCAATAGAAGGTTCAGACAAAAATCCAGCAAAAATCTTAGTCCAAAAACATTATTACACCCACAAACCACTGTTGCATAGATTTAAATGTTCATATTTCTCCACATACTGCCCATAATATCTCCAGTTTGCATGCAAATATTGCCAGTTGTAGTGGCTGATTCAACATACCAAAGTTCCTAGGCCACTTAGTCTGTAAGGTATCTAGCTTTGACTTGTGTTCCTATTCCTTTTGTGAAGATCAACAGTACTCACTCAAGGCAAGGAAAACGTTGAACTTGCTTACTTACTGAGATTTAAAAAAAGAAAACAAAATGGCGGGCCATGTCCTTCCAAAATTACATCTTGTACAGTCTGCTACCCACTTGATGTCCAATATCTATATATTCTCAGGTATCACTCGTTACTATACATTTTAACACTACATAACACGGTCAAAAACTTATTACGATCCAAACAAACCCAAACTTGTTGTCCTTTACGCATGACGGTGTCCACAATCTGCTTTTGTCATGCGCACTAAACTGCCTTTATGGCACCAAACCTGTCGTAATTAATTTGTGCCTGTATTCTAACACAGAAATAAAGTACATAGAATCATAACTATAGTGTAGGCCACTACTATAGTAGCAGAACCTACATGATATGTCATATTAACAGACATTTTTGCCAATTGTAAATATGTGCTAAGGTGACTCTTACACTCTTACACAGTATCAAAACTGTAGTTAAACCCTGACCTTTTGATTGACACCTCGATTGAGCCAAAAGAAGCTTCAGTGCTATTACTATGGGCTTCAATAGCCAACAAGGGCATGTGTTGAAAAGAAGTGTCCACTTTACCTACTGGGGTCTCAGAGCAAATCAATAGCTAGCGACTGTCCCAGTGGCTTATGGGTCTTGTAGTCAGTAACACTCCTGACCTCAAGTGCACTTTTGAATGGGTTACTGACACCATAGACTGTTATAAATGTACAGAAATGATGAACAAATGGCTCCTCTGTTGTCTGAAGGGAGACTTTTATTTTAGTGTGCTGAAAGTTAAATACCTCAGTGACAGGGGCTTTGACCTTTCAAATGAGACCATGCATGTACATTCAAAAAAATAGAAGAACAGCTATCAATTTACTTTGGGAATGCCTTGGAAAGTCATTTTAGGGAAATTTCACAGGACTGGTAAAAGTAATGAGTACGGTACAAATCAACCACAAACTGCAGCCTGAGAAAGTTACTTAAGTATTTATATCACTGTGTCAACCCTGCATTTGTTGAGTCACACAGATTGGATCCATTCCACCAGTGCAAAACATGCAACATTTAATTTACGTGCGAGGATGAAACCAAATGTTTTTCATTAAATTTCATCTTTTCACAGTGTGTTTCTGTTGCTTTAATTTCACACATCCTGCATCCATGCTGCTTAATACATCCCATTCTGATTAATCTGGTGTAGTACATGGGACTCATTTCACAACCCTAATATCTAATTTGTTTCTGACATGATGCGAGAGTGTAGAACTACATAGTAACAAGACAACCCAACAAGATAACCAATATTAAAGGTTAAAGCCGATACACATCAACTCTGCTCTCACCGGCCCACAAGGGAGAAGGATGTTGCCATGTCGAGACTACGTCAATCAATCTAAGATCATGTCAATCAAACTGTGACGACAGGGACGTCAGAATTATCCGATCTCCTCTGGCTTCACTGCTGAAAACATTTTCCAAGTTTGACAGATGCTTGATAGGAAAGGTAGAAACTCTTTCTAAGAAACGTGAAATGCTCTGGCTTTATCCTTCATCTCAATTTTAGCAATCCTTGCCTCGCTCCTGCCTTTGCATATCAATACACACATACACGTGCACACATACGCAATGAGAATCAACTCCTGATATTATTTTCTCTCCTCTCTGGTGGCACGGTCGGCGCTGACTCTGCACACTTTTGACAGTCAGCTCTTTTGACGGTGCTGCTATGGAAATGAAGAAGACCGGGGAAAGTGAATTTACATAGAAAATTGCCATCTCGGTAGGAAAGTTACAGGGGAGGAGTGCACGTTTAGATGGGCTGGGGGGATAAAAACTGCAATGTGAGCAACAAGCAGACAATTGGGTTTAATGCTCTGCTACAATATGAGTCCGTTTTGTCAGAATACACATCAATGCAACTATTAATATCAGCTGATCTCATTATGCAAAAAAACTACAGCAGACAAAGGAACTGACAAGTTGGATGTCTTAAACCTAACACATTTAAAAATGTGAGACAAAGCCAGGGCGTTGCGTGTTCTCCAGCAGCAGCACAGTTTTATGACTCTCTCTGTGCGAGAGTGCAATTAAGCGCCAAGTCTGGTGGGAGAGTGGGAATCCGTTCAGACCGAATATCTCATATCCAGATTGTGTCTCAATCCAGCTGAGACAGATTATAATTCATACCTGACATTTAGATGTGTCTCAAATGCATCTCAGGTGGCCACTTGCGATTGGAATTTTGCTTCTCGGCTCACATTTGATTTTATCTGCAACTGCAACTGCTGACGGAACAGAAAACTACACGTGGGCTCTGGCCGAACATCTTCAGATGAGGACTGTGGTGGAAATGTGTGTAATGGATAAGACTACAATGGAAAACACCTTTTTCCTTTATGTTAGGACTGCAACAATTACTTGCTTAATCGATTAGTCAATCAAAAGCAAAATAATCACCAACTATTTTGATAGTTAATTAATTGTTTCAGTGATTTTCTCAAGCAATAATGTCAAACATTTGCTGGTCCCACCGTCTTATATGTTAGAATTTGCTGCTTTTCTTTGTCTTTTATGATCGTAAATGAACATCTGTGGACTGTTGGTTGGACAAAGGAAGCAAAGTGAAGACGACACTTTGGGGTCTGGGAAATGGCATGGATGTATTCAAAGACCTGGATATAGCACTGGAAGCAGGACCCCATTCATTGCTATGAAAGGCGCTCAGTGGCACATGAAGCCAAAATGGTTTAACTGCTGTGTATGAAATTACCCAGATGATCAGGGGATTATCGGCACAGCTTGAGTCTTTTTGGGCCATGGGGCATCACATGACGGTGTAATTACGCCATTTGGCTACTACAAAAATTGGCTTTAAAGCCTGAAGCACTTCCTGGGGCCTGGGAAATTATGATAGCATTTTTCAAAATCATTTTATCATTTTTTAAACAATTACTGATTTATTGGGAAAATAATCAACCGATTAATTGATAATGAAAACAGTTTCAGCCCTATTTGTAACATAAAAACTTTGATGTCAGTGGAGGCTCAGGAGAATTTATCCAACCTAAAACTCCTCCATAGAGTAGGAAAACTTATGTGTGGCTAAGATTACTGGTAATAACTGATTGTGTGACATGTCAGGACCAACAGTAGCTGAGTTTATAGGCTTGGAAGCAGTTGCCATGGAGACATAATATTCCGACAATGACAAAGTGGAAGCTGACACATTTGTGATCAAGGAAAACTGAAATAATGAAAGGTTTTCCTGCTCAGTACACCTCACTTAACCTACTTAGAACTGTTTGATGATCGGTTGCCATGCGAAAAACTGCAGTACACGTACAATTACCACATTAATAACAGCAATTTCGTTGACTAACACTCCTCCTCTCTGAAATACCTTTGTGTTTGTAACAACTAAGACAATGAGAAGGCTATTTACGAGAAACCGACATTCTTTCACTTCAGCTGCCACACTGGGAGTTATCAGGAAGGATAGTGGGACAAATATAGCCCACGGAAAATGAACTGATGCTAACAATAATAAATATTTCAGAAGACTATACTCCCTGAAACAACAGACTAAAAGTAGAAAGAGAAAAGACTGAGAGTCACAGTGAATGAGTGTACGGTCGAGAGAGAGAGCAAAGTGAAGTGCCATTCAAGTGTCCCAGTGGAGAGTCAGTGTTGTCAGAGAACAAGCCTGAGCTGGAACCCTGGAAGGCTTTCATCTGAAGGAAAATGTCAAATATTCACTCACACAGTTCAACAGGGCCAAAGACCATAAAGAGCCCGATCTGACTCCCCCTGGCAAAGCTAACACGGACCGAATCTGGTGTCACAGCTCAGCCAGCCGCAGCACAGCCTCCACATCATGCTGTACTGTACCATATTTGGTATGTCAAGCACACTGGAGGCAGCTTGTGAAGAGCCGCATGCCAGGAGAGGATGGGCGACCTGGGTTGACACAGGTTTAAGTTAAGTTTCATGATAAATCAGACAGCAACAGACCTAATTTTTCAATGTCAGGGAATAAATCAGAACTTTTAAAAAGGACTCAGACGTGGCGATTCGGGGTCTAAATGTCAGAGAGTCAATAGCAAGTGTCAGTCACTGCAAAAGTCTTTAGCAGAGACCTTCTTCTCAAAGGTCTGCGATAAGAAATTAAGCTCTCAAGTCTGAGGGCAGCCCTGTTTCACAATATAATTGATGAAAAGAGGGGTCATCTGTACGAACTACTTAAAAAAAGTTAGTGTGTGTGTTATATGTGTATTAATTTCCCATGTAAATCCACTAAAATAGTCTACAAAATAAAAGATCTGGATCGGCGTATGCTAAAGAGACGGTATCAATGGGTGAGTTTTGCCTTTTTTGTAGGGAACCCAAATATCTTCAAAACATGTGCCAACAAAAACAGAAGCAGGCTTACAGTAGAATATCTTACAAGTGACAGATTGAGTCTACAGAGAACAGTTTTTGTTTAGACGGCTGGTAAATTTAGACAAAAGACAACAAAATCAATATGGCTTAAAGAATTTAATGTTTCTTCCTTCAGGCTGTTTTGAAAACACAACGGCTCCCAGGAATTTACTTTAAATTTTCAACACAAGCATATCTAGCTAAAAGGATAAAGTGTGTGTGTGTGTGTGTGTGTGTGTGCGTGCATGCGTGTGTGTGTGTAATGGCTGGAAGAGATTTTGTCACAGCTATTATGCTTTACTGTCTACAGGGCTGGTAACCTGGTGACTTGGGAGTCAAATGCAGCAACAGTAGCCCAAACAAAACCTCCATAGTATGTGCATACATTAGAGTGTTACACTTTGAAGTAAGTCTACAAATGTTTTATTTTTAATAGTAAGTAAGAATAGAATTTTGCAATCCTGTCCTTTGTTGCTCCAATTATACACAACAAAACCATGGCAACTTGGATGCCAGTTTTGGTTAATTAATTAAGAATGCTAACTAACAAGAGGCCTTTCCTTTTAGTCCCGTGCTCAATTGGCTCAATGAGCTTTAGTGCCAAACTTCAAAGTGTTATTATATTAACAGTGGCGAAATATTCATGTTTTTTTTATGTAAATGTCTTGCCCTTTATTTTATTTTCTGTTGGCATGGCTGACAGACAGCACCTAGCTACGTTAACATGTGGAAACATAGTGCTCACTGCCCATCCTCTGCTCTCCACTGGTTAGCTTACATTAGCCTCTGCACTGTGCACCATCCGGGTTGGGTGGAAGCTAGCTAGCGGCACAGCTCATTTGGCGATTACTGCTGGTTGCTGCGGAAACATGGTAGCCATCCTCCTTTCTCCCCCCCATGAACCCCGTGAGTAAGCAACTTCATTTAAACCACAAACCATTTTTAGCATAGTTAACTCGGTTAGCACAACTAGCCTTGGTGCACAGTGCAGTCAACTGTAGCAGCAAAATTAACCTATAGACTGGCACACATAGCCAGTCAAAAATATTATCGGTGCTGACGTCCCTTATGGCAACCATTCTGTCAACTTTGACAATCAGGTTGAATACTTGGTGCTGAGCATTTTATGAGGGTTGTATTCAGTCAATACTAATTCAGAAAGTAGGAAACTAATATTTCTTTACATGCAAAAATTGGATTTACTTCTACTCCAACTACCCTAATTCTAATATCTGAAAGTTAAAGCAGTATTTTTTGGCCACTACAAGGGGGCAGAACAACCTGTAAATACAGCATTGGCACATCATCATAATGTAAAGTTGATGTGGAAAAGTTGCTGACAATTAGCCATTTACACAGCCAGAAGATGAATCAATAATACTAAAGATAATAAAGGTAATTTTCAGTGCCTTCCATGTAACCCAGAGCCACTTTACATGCAGAAAATAAGCACATAAATATGTTAATGGAAAAGCCTGGAGTCTTAGGAGTAGATTTAAAAACAGAAATGGACGGATTAAGGCAAGGACAATATTTCTGATTAATTTAAGATCAGTATTCACTCTCTTTTTGGACCAGTTTTAGCGTTGACCAACTCCTGAAGGAAATCTAGCCATTAACTTTTAAATGCTTCACTATATTCACCAGCTCGTCGCCTACTTTGTTTCTCTGTTGTTTGGAACTGAGCCGGTAGTGAACAGTGGGCTTATCTTTAACAGCTGTCTGCTACCGATACTAACATTGTCGAGAGTGAAAAAAGATGTTAATTTGTGGGATGAAAAAATAAAACAATGAGCTGAAAGATGCTAAAGCGCTCTGTAGAGCTGAGAGGAACTGAAGAATAGTGTGATAATTCTCTAAAGGTTCGTCCATTTCACATCAACCTTTGACCCATTATGAAAATAGAAATATTGAATAGGTTTAACATCAGATCAGGGGTCCGTTTCACAAAAGTAGGATTCAGACATCCAGGATAAGTAAGTAAGCCTGGCTCAACCAATCCAAAACAACAGAGTTCAGGCTTAATTGGTTCCACAAACGCCAAGCCAGGATGAGCAGACACAGATTCATCAAGCCAGGTGAAACCAATCCTGGATCAGTGCGCGCACGCGGCTTCCTCAAATAGACCCCGACATCGATCACAGATTCACCGATTCACCATGGAAACAAGAGCGGCGTACTTTTCCCCGTCGGAGGCAGAAATCCTCGTGGAGGCTTACGAAGAGGTAAAAGATCAAATCAAAAAGAAAGGCAGCACCGCCACAGCTATAAAACAACGAGAGAAAGCGTGGCAAAGTATTGCAGACCGCCTGAATGCGTAAGTAGTGCACAAATACAGACTCACTGCTCCGCTGAAACCATCACAATTACAATCCAAATAGTTAATTAACATCTCCGAAAACGTATTGTACTCTGATTATGAATCAGTTGAAATTGTAAGTGAAACTGACTGTTGATGTGAGTGAAATTGTGTAAATGTAACTCCATCACACTGTATAACTCTTTGATAAATAGATGAGCTCACTGACTTAATTGAATTTCCCAAATAAAGTTCCTCTTAGCTTATCTTAGTTTATCTTAGCTCCTCGCTCCTCTGCTGTTTCATTGTATGTATGCAATTTTGTGTGTGTGTATTTGTGTGCGTGCGTGTGTATGCTGATTGATCATAAGAGAATACATATATCTATTTATATATATAATCCCCCTCAGGTGCCCATGAGGGGGATTTTGTGAACATGACTTTTTGATATTGTCGATTAATGAACATTGTGCATTGCTTGTGATGTGCATTGATTGGTTTAATAGTCTTCATTTTATAATTTCAGATGGTCTGCAGTGCTGACTATCTGATCAGCAATGTTGTGGCAAAGTGGCCTGGCTCGGTCCATGACTCCCGAGTCTTTCAGACCTCTGGAATCTATCAGCACCTATCACAAGGTGAGCCACACAACCTCTATTCATAACCACTTTTTACATCATGGCTGTGTCAAGAATGTCACTCTATTTATGAGGTTGTGATGATGAGCTTTTGTATTGACAGGTGAATTCTCTGGTGTGTTGCTGGGGGCCTTTTCTCCTCACACCATACACAGACCCTCAGGAAGCACAGCAGGCCTATAATCATGCCCATGCCAGGACAAGGGCCAGGATCAAAATGACCTTTGGCCTCCTGAAGGCACGCTTTCACTGTCTTCACCACTTAAGGGTCAGCCCTTTGAGGGCATGTGACATCACTGTGGCTTGTGCTGTCCTCCACAATGTGGCCTGCCTGAGGAAGGAGAGGGCCCCCAGAGTGCCGTCACACATGGACTGGGACAATCCTGACATCTTCCCTGATGACGACAGTAGTCGGCTGGTCAGGGACCAATATGTGTTAAATTATTTTAGTTAACATGCATGCTTTAAATTTAAGTTAAATATGTCCTGCAGTGGCAGAGACGCATCCTGTGAATTTCAGTTAAATATGTCCTGCACTGGCAGAGGACTTTGTGTTTTTTTTATTCAGTTTAAATTGATTTGGCCTCTTATGATGTTTGTGCTGTATACTGTGTGTATACAAGCTTGCAGGGAGGCTACTGCATCCATTCATTTGTCTCTTCATTTGTTGCGTATGGATTTGTCCTGCATTTATTACAGTGTGCAGACATGCAGGGTGTATCATATACAGACCTTTGAATGTGTATTTATTCTTGTGTTGTATAATATGCTTTGATTCCGTGCTTTCTATCTTGTAGAGTCACTGTGTGACTTCAGTTTTGAAAGGAGCTGATGGTTTACTTGCTTTGATTTATCCTTATTCAATAAAGGAACATCATGTTACTCTTTGATGTGTATTTATATTTATATGGGATGTGTATTTTATATAGTCTATGGGAAACTATAAATTATCTAATGATTGCAAAATCATCATTTATCTAAAATGATTGTAATTAATGTTCACAAATGTTTAAATAATGACAGTGGGTCTGGTTGAATGTGATAATGTGCAGTGGGCAGTGGAATAACTATTGGTTTCCGTTTGTGGTGACTGCTGACTGAGATAAGGGATGAGATTAAATAGATCCTGGAACTTAGCCTGGTCTGGAGCAGGCTAGCTCCACAGAATAAATCTCCATGGTAACTTATGTCAAAACATATCCCACTTCCCCCTATCCTGCTTTTGTGAAACTGGATCAAGGATAAATTGATCCAGGATAACCAAGATATCCCGGCTTAATCCCTTATCCTGGTTTTGTGAAACAGGCCCCAGGACAAGTTGTTATTTGTTAGCATCCACTACAATTGATGATACAGAATTGCTTTTTAAAATGTAATACATGAATCCCACATACAGACAGGACAGCTGACAGAGAGACAATCGCGCAGGTAAGTTTAGTTAACAAAAAAAGCAAAGATGTATTGTCGTGGAAAACTTAACAACAACAACAACAACAAAAACAAAAACAGCGGAGCTGTTGGAAAGAGAGGCAGTCAGACAGACAAGCTGAGTAGAGAACAAAGACCTTTAAGGCGGTGTGTAGCACAAGTGTTAAACAAAGCTACCTGTCAAACTGCTGTCTGCAAGAAAGTAAAAAAAACCCTCAGATCTCCACAGCTAGACGGCACACACATACCAAAATACACACACTTACTTTTCCTTCTCTTTTAAAGCCAGGTTAGACATGATAGAAAGACAGGCCTCCTGTATTAGCCCTTAAAAGCACCAGACTAACATCAAAAAGACATCAGAGGGGACTGCAGATACACAGATGCACACACACACACATATATATATATATATATATACATACATATATATGTACACACACACACACACACACACACACACACACACACACACACACACACACACACACACACACACACACACACACACACACACACAGAGGCCTGAACAAAGCCTGGGAGATAGCTGATGTAATTGGACTGTAAGTCCCACAGAGCAGTGAGTTGCCTGGTGAGGAGTTTGGAGGCACGCAGCCGGCGCTGGGCATTAATATTGAGCAGAGAGCATCAGGGCAAGGCGCACTTTCACCCAGCGAAATTTGGACTCTCTTTGTCTCCCGGCACAGATAAGACAATATGGACACAGTCAGGTTAGAGCCAAAGCCGACCTAAGGAGCTCTGCGTCTGGAGCAACAACCGAGGTCAGAGAGGGACATGCACTGCTGAATTCATTAAAATGGTTTTATTTTTCACTGCTCTGTAATGTGGTTCATGAAACTTTCTACATGCAATTACAAAATGTTCTTTAGTTTTTGTAGTTAAAGGAAAATCCTGGTTTTGAACTCTTTTATATTTGAATCTCTCAAACTACTGGACCAATCAGCCTAATATTTTCTGTGCACATTTATAACTGTACCTCTGATGGTTGTGGTGATTCACAATTGTTGACAAACCTGTTTTACTAACTGTTTTATATCGTCACTGACTGCTGACTCCTCACTCCTCTTAACTGGCCAGTAGGGGAAACAAATTTCCAGAAATGTGCTCCACTAAAAACCAACAAGCCTTGCCGTCTGTTGCAGCTGCAGATTAATTCCATACCCCTACACCATAAGACCAACTTAAGGCATGATACCAGATGAATAAGTGAATTGTTTTCTTTGCTAGCTATACCTAACCCATCTTGACATCTTGTAGGGAGCGAGGATGTTTTGTTCTAGTTCTGTGTCATACCACACCAGGGGTGTTTCAGAAGCAGAGCATTTTGCCTGCCAAATTTTGTACACAGGTTTTGCTGATTCGGTCATTTCTCCTTGACATTTGTGCTTCTGCTTTGAGTAGCTAAGTAGACAGTTACATGGTTCCCTTTTTTGTCTGTTTTGGGTAAGTTTATTTAAACATCATATTTCAGACACTAAGGCAACTCAAGGCATTTAATTGTGTTTATTGTTGTTATTTCCTTCTTTGTTGTGCTGCAGCTGACAGACAAAGTTAATCCTGTTTAAAATCTAGTCATGAATGACACAGATCAAAGATGTGTGGCTGTGTTTAAGTTATTTAAAATACAATCATCCTCCTAATTATACAGTTTCTTTTGAAATGAGCTGTGGTGCCTCTGCTGGAAATACAAAAATTGTCTTGAGCAGAGGTTCTCAACCTTTCTTGTGTGGAGGACCCCCACATTGTTTCACATTAGGTCATGAACCTCCTTTGCTTAGATTTCACTTCAGGGACCTCCATCTGAGAAGATTTTGGTTGTTAGAAATGACTTAGAGAAACTTCTTCATTTGAAAGTTACAGTTAAGCCATGGAGGAAGTGAAAACTATGATCATAATAGTCAGTGTTATGACTCATACTCACATTGGATCCCCGGACCCCTGGCTGAGAGCCACCGGTCTAGAGGCTGTCATCAGCTCAGGCTGTCATGCTGCAGCTGGAATGCAGCCGCCTGGCGGAGATTTGCACTCTACTGAATGCACTATCCTGGTTTGCAACTGTTTTCAGTGGCGGATAAATGCAGATTTGGTGCTAATATGGTAATGAAAGAATAACGTAAGGCTCACTGGTGTGTTTTAAAAATGTTCTGGACAACAAGGGACCTCTGTGGCACCAAGATTTAACATATAACAGACTTCGTTAACAGTGTCAGTTATTGGTTTTCTGTGGGCTTTATCGACATAACCCAAATACAGAATACCAGCAGATCTATCCTTTAAATCTTGCATGCTTTGCTAGGCTAACTCTCTTCAGTTCTATTCAGAGATGCAGTCTAATGGGAAAGCCTGCAGCCCTCCAGCCTCGCCCAAGGTAACTCTTGGTCTTTTCATGCCGCTGAGCAGAGCAAAGGCCAGCTACATCCGAATGCCACATTTACAGCACGCTTGCTGGAGCTGTAATTAAAAAAACAGAGTACACTATGCTGAGATGCTTGGTATTTCACAGCCTGCGCAGGGGAAAAAGGAAACTGTTTGGGTCAATAGCTTTTTAATCAGAGCATTTGCTGGAACTGTTTCAAAATGAGTGCAAAAGCCTCAAGGCAGACCTAAAATATTGGGCTGCAACGAGCTGGTCCGTGAGCTGGCAATGCAAGTTTATTAATTAAATTGGTTTTAAATGGTTATTCAGCACGCTTCAGCGCATTACTGGAGCCACCTTCTTATTTGCAAACTCACTAAACTATAACTGAAGCCGCAGTGACCAGTGAGGCAGCAGTGAATGATCAATTCTACAATTAACTCCACTGCATCAGAGATGGACAAAGGTGACTATATTGGAACAGATCAAATTAAACAAATTAGCTCTTAATTTAGCAAAAGAAAAAACATTTCCTCCTCCCTCTTAACAGGAAGAGAAAGTCAGAGACAAAACTGCGTAAAAAACAACAGGAGAATGAATGACAGGAGAACAAGTTAGAGATATGAACAGAGAGAGGAAGCTGAACAAAAGGCATGTCAGAGTCAACTGCTAATCTGTGATTAGATAGCACCACGGTTTGATAATACTCAAATGTGAGAGCAAAGGGAGAGACTCTTGTTCTGCTTCCTCTGTCACTCAAATATGCGTGTGTGTGTGTGTTTGTGTGTGGGAGTATATTAACAAGGCAAATAGCTTCTTTGCCTTATCTTCCTCGTAGGGGGAAGAGATAAGGTCCAATGAGAGCGAGGTCTCTGAAGCAGCCTGGCTCCCTTCAGCCCAGCTGACAGGGATAAGAAGCAAAAAAACACATGAACTCTGGGGACATTTCTGTGTTTCTAACAATAACTTGCTGCTGATCTGTCAGGCAGCAACCCCAGGGACACATCCGCATACTTGCTGGACATATTTAAAGGTTTAATAATACTACGCCTAGGGTCCCAAGATACTCTAGGAATTTTCCACCAAACAATATGTCAACAGTGCTATTTAATATTGCATGTAAGGGTTTGTAATACTGAACCCAGGCTGTACACTGTCTTCACGAGATTCAAGAAAATAGCGTAATATGTCTTTAACAGTTTCCTTAAGATAAGAGAAAGATCATGAGTAAATAATAAAAATCAAAACACTGACTGCGAGTACGAGGCAGGAAGCCACACTACATCCTCCATTAGACCCCAGCGTTGCATCATCCTGATAAAAATACTGCATTAACGTTTCTCTCCCACTGCAAGCAGGAATGCTAATGCCATGCTTATGCAGTGTGCATCATTTTCACACCACACTGCTGCCTCTTCACCTGCTGCAACATTAATGTTTCACTGTATTTCTATTAAATAAATCTACTCTGCTTTGCAAGCTTGCAAGTGTTTTCTCACAGATTAACACACAGCTCTCAACAAGTGAAGATAAGAAGATGGTACAAACTAACATGGAGGCTATTTTGGGGACTTTTTTAATCCTTTACTGCACACATCTTATTTCTGAGTTGAAAGATATCCAATCCTGCTTTTAGGAGGACTGAGGCTCTCTGATAATTTTTTGGTTATTAAAGCAGCTACAAGGAGTTTTTAACTGGTTATGAAACCGTATCACTTTAATAGTGATGCCTCTCTATAACCTACATACACAAACAAGACCATCAGCCAATAGATTGGCCATTTCTATACAGTTGCAGTTGTGTTTATTTTGCTGTTTGCATGTCCAAATAAGATGATTTGAGAGGTGGATATGAGGGTGCTTAAAAGAGGAGTAAAAGTAGTGTACAAAATAGAACACAAGTGAAATGAAGAGGTATAAACTAGGGCCTGAAAAACATATTCCTTTACCACTGTTATTAAGTTTAATTCTTGAAAACCGTATCACGAAATTGACCAACTGAGGATGAGGAGGAAGACCTTCAGCTTCAGTGAAACGATCACCTGTGTGTTGTTGCATGTTACCTATTACCTCTTCCATTCCTGTCCAAACAACACAATGCAACATGCTGATTTTTGTGAGTTATGGCTGTAAAGCTGCTCCTCTCCAGATTTCTAGCTTCAGTTTCTCTTGTTCAGGTAATAAATATTGAGTTTTTGTGTTTTTCTCCCTCTCCAGCAAAGATGTTGGCATACAGATGGCATTATGATAGCAGGTGTCAATACAGCTTGTTTATTTGTTCTCCACTCCAGCCCGGGAGGAGAAAGTTGTAGAGGAGTTTTGTGCTTCACTCGTAAGCAAATCCTCTCATTTGGCTGCCCTGATCACAGCGGCACTTCTTTTCCTGGTGGTTGGGTATTTTTGATCGAGGTTCAGATGTTACACAGCATGAATGGCTTTACACAGACCAATACGGCCTCCTGCTCTGTGCGTGTGTGTGTGTGTGTGTGTGTGTGCTTGTGTGTGTGTGTATGAAGACACGGGACAGAAAGGGGAGCGAGGGGGAAAATAAAGCAGAGTGCGCTGTAGCAATTACACAGTCTGTCAAAGCACGGTGGGAGGAAAGGCTCGGTTCCTTCTCTGACCAAGTGTGTGTAAAGTTGTTAGGAGGCTACAAAGACGGGCCTCACAACTGTCTAAATTACATGCGGGCTTGGGAGCACGCACACACACACAGTGCTGGTGAAGGCTTTGGTAAGCCACGGGAAAGAAGGAAGACTCAGCTCATGTGTGACCCTGTTGACCAAACCAATTTTCCCCTTGTCAAGCAGTCTACTGCTGTGAGTGGCTGTGTGTTTCTGGATGTGTGTGTTTCTGAGACAGAATGGAGAGTAAAGGAGTGTGTACTAATAATGGACTGAGGGAACAATGCAACTGACTGGTCCAGAGGGAATACAATACAGGATCGTAGACACACACAGTTAACCCAGAATGAAAGGTGTGTGTGTGTGTGTGTGTTTGCATGTATAACACAACGTGGATTATTACAGCCCCATTTGCTGTCTGCTCAGTAGGCTAATCCCATTACATCAGACTGTTGATATGAACAGCAACTGTAGCCTGCGGGCACTGACATGGACGATGAGATTAGGTGCAATTTGGAGTTCATAGCTGTTATATCTAAATAATAATTCAACTGCATTGCTTTATGACGTACTGCAGAAGTGTAAGCGTTCAGATCATCTACTTAAGTAAAAGTAGAAATACTAAACTCTAAAAATACTCCATTACAAGTAAAAGTCAAAAATTCAAAATGTTACCTAAAGCACAATATTTCCTTCTTAATTGTGGTGGTGGTAAACTTGCATAAAATGAAAATACTCAAGTACCTCAAAACTATACTTAAGTACAAAACTTGAGTTAATATATTTAGTTACTTTCCATGACAGTAACTACACAGATCAGGCTTTTTTCAATGCACTGTTTGTATGTATACCTACAAAAAGTACCTGCGTAATTATGAGCCTGTAATCCATAAAAAACTCGCCTAGCCATGAAGGCTGCAATCAAGTGACAAATGTGCTGACGGGATTGGAGACAGAAGTACTAGAAAGGGTGAAAGTCCATGTAGGGAGGCAGGTAGATGTGGTGCAAGGACTAGTGTTTGTGTCCTCTGTGAAATTGAGTGAACTTCAAGTTATTTCACGTTACTACGTATGCTAAGTACGTAACTTGACATACGTAGTAACGTGGAGTTGCCCAATCTTTCTATCTAACCTGGTGAACTTTACATTCCTAAGCCTAACGTACCTAATTATGAATCTTTACGTTAAATACATAATGTGACCATGCCTAGCCATATTTTTTTTCCTAAACCCAACCTACATAACTTTACATAAGTATGGAAGTTTTCCTAAACCCTTACGTTAACTTCCATCCATTCATTTTCATCCGCTTATGTGGTGCTGGGTCGCAGGGGCAGCAGGCCAAGTAAAGCACCCCAGATGTCCCTCTCTTATGTTAATTATGTAACTTTACATTAAGGTCACAACATGATGCTGCCCAATACTTTTTCTTTCCCTTAACCTTTATGCAACTTCAGTTTTGTGAACCTAACCTACATAACTTTATGTTAAGAATATAACTTTACATTAAATGCATAACATGGCGACGCCCAACCACGTTTCTCTTCCTAAACCTAAACTACTTCACTTTAAGTTAAGTTTGAACATGAAGATGCCCAAAAATGATTGTTTTCCTAAACCTAAACTGTCCAATAGGGGTTCTCATTTCTTACATATCATATGAACCACTGCATGACGATAGATTGCAGAGGTTGATACCTTTTGTAGGTAAATGAAAGTATCCTAAAATCAAAATCAGTCAATCCAGCACATTTCTGGGAATAAACTTGACTGATGACTGAAAAAAATTCAGTCATAGGACCATAATGATAAATCATTCAAGGTATCCGTTTGGAAAGCCACATCCTGGATGTTAACACACATGTATAATGGTGTCTGGAACAGAACAGAGAACAACTTTACACATCAAATGAAAGTAACAAGGCTGTCAAAAACAGCCTTTCTCAGGGGAGAACATACTGTATCCACTGAAAGCTCTCCAACTACAAAGAGCCTGAATAAGAAAAATCTACAGGAAATGAATTCTTAATGGACTGTGTAAAAGCAAGTGGAAGCCATATGATGCTTCTACCCTTTTTGTTCTGAATTCAGATTTGTCTGAGAGTCACACATTCTTTACATGGTGAGACAAAGAAAAACCCATTGACCTCTACAAAACCTTTCAAAAACAAGGTCAGCGTCACTGTCAGAGGAGCAATTAAACCTGACACAAAAGCTTTTACGGTAGGTGAATAGACCGTACTAACATAGTTATCCTAGACACTCACTGTCTGTTTCAAAGACGCAAATCTCTCAGTTATTACGTTAATATCATGTAGTCAGGGCCCTCGGTGTTCAGCCAGTGGATCCTAATGCAATGTGTGAACATGTGTAAGCAAGGGAATGTTTGACATAAAGATGAAATACAGATAGTGTTTGACTTGTTTCTTGAATCTTGAGTGGAGGAAACCATGAACTGGCGTAAGACTGACGCCGGCCTTTATTCACATTGTTGAGTAACAATTTCTTAAAACAATTAGAATGTATTGCTGATTGTAGTTTTAATTGTTTCTTTTTGATGAATCTTGTGCTTTCTTAAAATAACCCTCTCATATCTCAAAAATTACAAATTAGATGCAAATTTTTGGCCATACCTTTGAGTACTAGTCTATTTCTTCCTAAGTGCTAGTTTACTTATCGTACCATGCATCACTTTAATCTATCCTTATCATAACATATGATAAACCAGCTGTTTCTGAGTGGCATACACATGTTAACACAGTAAAATGGCTCATTTCATCCATTTAATTGCTGTTTCCTTTTGCAGTCTTGTGTGATCAGTGATCCAATCCAATTATTTTATCTCTGCATGACCTTTACAATATCAAACATGTGTGTGTGTTTGTGTGTGTCCTCCATCTCGATCTGTTGAGTCATTGAACAGAGTTGCTTATCTAAAGTGGTTTTTGGTCGCTCCACCTCAGAAGGAAATACAACCGCATGGCATTGTTACAAATGCTTCAAATCCCTTCACCATTTTTTTTTTATGTCCGTGAGTGTGTGACTTGTGTTTAATCCAATAGCCTTTTCATTATCTAATTAATTACAGCAATTAAAGAACAGTTATACTGTAATCTGACAACAAAGTGCCCAATTTCCCAAATTCCCGGTGAAGCTCTCCATATTTCTCTACTAAAACCTCCAACTGTCTCTAGCTTTGACAGCAACTTTTTTTGTCATTCATATTTTATTGGACTTTAGTCATGTTACAAGAGCAACACAGAATAAACCCTGACAGTGTCTTGTTCGATGTGGCCTCTGACTGACTTTCCCCTGGCTCTAGGAATAACTACAGAGCTCTATTTTAGACTGGATTTTTTTTTCTCTTTGAAGTTACTGTGATGTGAGCTTTGTACTCTTAGATGCACTACAAAGACCTGCCTTTGTTTATACCAATTACAAAAGAGACACCAGCTACCTTTCACTCCTTTAATGAAACTTGATGAATTTTTGATAGTCATCACTTCGTGGTGTCTGTAGTGCACACATTCCTGGAATGAAAAATACAATGTTGGGTCTGGTGGTGCAGAAATGATTGATCGACTTATCAATTCTAAATCCAGAGAAAATTCATCCACAACAAGTCTGGTAACAGATTTATCAGTTCAGTCACCAAACATTATCATCATTAATTATGGTACACATTTTTCATTATTTTCTGACACCCCCCCCAGCAACCACTCACTAAAAGACGTATAATAATACTGTTGTTCATTCAATGTGTCCAGATATCTCCTTAGTCACTGGTTAAAGATCCACACAGTTTAATATATTCATCGTCATACTTGGGTTTGGCCATGTCTCAAGCTAGTTTGCCGTCTCTGACTCATTCTATAGCAGAAACCTGCACTTCAAAATAAAAGCTTTGTGCTGGAAATTCACTTGACTTTATATACTGTGTTTATTTTTATGTTTATGTGTTTATTATACTGTGTTTTGTACAACTTGACAGGTTTGCAATCTCTTGCAGTCCATTCAGAATGGACCCTTGACCCACTTTTGGACGAGGACTCACCAGTTGGGAACTACTGTATTAAGCATCCCAAGAAAGGATGCCAACGGACAACCATTAATTGCTTAACTGCAACAGTACTTCTGACCGGTCACAACCTATAGATTTATTTATTTGCTACTTACTTTACTGCTTTGCACACCAGCTGGGCCTGGTGGGGGCTGATAATCTAGTGGCCCCACTGATTCAGCGATCACAGCTACTAAAGCCATACCAACCCAACAGTGTTGTTGTGAAAACATTGTGTCCAGCCTTGGGGTGCCCCCACCAGTTGCCACAGTGAGTCAGTTTTGAGCTGCAAACTCCTTTTAGCCTTGCTGTAAGCTCTGTTAGCACCATCAGCAGTGTCAACATAATGGGTGGTGCTAACATAGCTAGCTAATAGTAGTGACCAGGGGATGGTCACCACATTCTGCACCGACGCTGTTCCGCCACTGGGATGGCATTACCGCCTCGGTGGTGCTCTGTTCAGATCAGACATTAACATCACAAAACATTCAAGTTTATTTAAAGCAAAATTAACTGAAACTGACATCCGAAAGTAGGCATGTACAGAAACTTCTTAGCATGCACTGGGGCACAGACTCATGAACATGCAGTAAGTTTTATTCATAGTATGCTTTGCCATCGTTACTTATGTTACAGCATTTATTCAAGTGTTTTAGTGACATCTAAAACTATTCTGGATGTCAGCAATTAACCAAAGGGGAAAACCTTAAGAAAGAGGATTGAACAAGTGGAGTCTGATGACCTGAGGTAAATTGGACAGAGTGACTGTGTGCATCATATCGGTCAGACTGTACTATTTCCTCTTCTCTGTCCTCAATCCTTCTCCTTCCATCTGTAGCCCTGCTCTCTTTCCTCAGAACAGATTAGACCAGTCTAAAAAAGAGATTAAGATAGATATCCAGAAAATTCATTCTCTACGGTTGGTAAATAACCTTTACTTGGCTGTGTGTGCGTGTGTGTGTGTGTGTGTACGGATATGTGTGTAGATATGTAAGGCGCTTTACTTGGGCGCAGCAGGAGGATAGCAGAGATGGCCATAAGGAGAAAAGGGATGGAGGCGGTTGTTTTTCTCTTTCTGTCCCTCCAGCAAAGCCAATTTTCTCACTGAGTGAATGGGACTTCCAGAGGATAGGCGATAGAAGCTGTCTGTCGGCTCCGCCCAACGCACTACAACACTGTGGGTGTGTGTGTGTGTGGCTCAGCTGTCAGTGGTCAGCAGTGCAGGTTGTTGTGCTGACCTGCGCAGTGGGAGGTCAGAGATGGGATTACACTGTGGGCAGCTTTGTGTCAATGAGCTTGCCCCCTGTCTGTGAGAGATTGTGTCTGTATCAGAGCCAGGTATTGATAGAAAGTGTTAAGTTTAAATACTTTAATATAGATGGAGGGACATCCATCCTAATAACCCAATGATGCAGGGGCATATGCGAGAGAGAATGAAGGCCCAGTGTCTTACATATGTCACCACACTGGAAGGTGGAGTGAAAATCTGAGTGTCATGGAGAGAGGTGGAGAAATTCCTGCTGTGCTAGGCTGATGCGCCAAGTTAAACCAATCCAAGCCGAGCCAGCACATGAGCGTGGAAAAAGGGTATTACATTGTTGTGTGCTCTGTTGTTTACACAAAGATATAGTTGTGTAACAAATGGAAAAAAGAGCCCTAGAGAGAGAAGTTCAAACCCTGGCTCTTTTCTCACCTCCACACAGCTAACCAATAGCGGCTTAAAGTGGGTGTGAAGTTGGATTGTTGTTTTCAGAAAGTTACATCATCATTTATATAGTGCAATCACATCCACAGTTTGATCTGTTCGACGTGAGCCACAGCGGACGCTTTACTGTCAAGCCGTCAAGTCGGAGATTTCTCAATTTGCGATGAAACCCTGTCGAAAAACCCTGGCTCATTTCCTGTAGGTCTTTTGAATTACGTTCTCACTCCTACACTCACATTTTTTAGACATCTCAGTGTGGGTATCTGCTGCCTCCTGGGTTTTAGCTGCATTGATCTTACAAAAGGTAAAAACTGAAGCAAAGGAAGGAACTCTCCCACAGATCCATCTATCTACGATGTCTTTGTAGTTTTTTTCCAGGTACATGGAGGGGAATGCAACCGATCCCACCATGCATTAAGCAGAAAGTACAGACACGCTCTTGACAGGTCACCTGTCTGTGAACATAAATGCGTGCAAGGCTCTTATGTGCAGTTTAGAGTCTTCAATTCACCTGGGTTGAAACTGTGAGAGGAAGCCGAAACACCCAAAGGGAAATGCAGAACATGAGAAGTGCTTAAATTTTTAATCAACTGAATCAAATGTGCTCAGTGTCTACGAGTCGTCATACACAGAGAGACATAGATTAAAAAGCTATCACAAAAGTTGTGTTTTTTGTAGGGTTACATAAAAACCCTGTCTACACTTATTTATTTGTGAAAAAGAAACTTGTACGACAATTGAACAAGATTTTACCATTTGGTGGATGCTTTTAAGTCTAAACTAATCTACAGTGCCATGCCTGCATGTATTTTTCGCATACCAGCATATATGAATGGAACGAGCAGTAAGGTGTCAAGATGTTCATCCAGCTTTCCATCCTTCTCTGTTCTTGCCCTCTATCCAGTGGCTGCACAATGAAGTGGGATGGTGTAAATAGAGAGCTGTGGATGTGTGTGTGTCACGCTCGATGGGTGTCTGATTGGACGCCACAGTCTCAGGGGGTGGTCTGTCACTGAGGGTTGCTCTTGGCTGCCTCTTTGTGCAAGCATTTCTGTGTCACATGTGTGTTTGTGTGTTTCTGCCTGTAGGTGCCCGTTTCACACTCAATTCAAGCTGGGGATTAAGAGGAGTCTGTCTCTCCACTGTATGTGCCTTGCAGAAAATATTAATGTACATTCAAAAGGTACAATCAAATACTGTACTTTAACAACATACCATAATACATGGGTTCCTATGTTTTCTTACAAATTAGCGCCACTTGCTGCTCAATGAATCCAAATGTTATTGAAATTCCAATATGGCTGATGACATCCGATCAGATGCACAAACCACCTAAATTGACCCCTTTCAAGGTGAAGGAGCTGAGGTAGAGCTATCTCTAAGGCTGAGCCCAGCCACCCCACCTAAGGAAACCTATTTCAACCGCTTTTATACGTGATCTCATTCTTTCGGTCACTACCCAGAGCTCATGACCATAGGTGAGGGTTGGGACGTAGCTGGACCAGTAAATCGAAAGCTTTGCCTTCCGGCTTCACCACGACAGTCCAGCGCAGCGCACACATCACTACAGGAACCGCATCAAACTGCTGATCCATCTCATGCTCCACTCTACCCTCACTCGTGAACAAAACCCCAAGATACCTCCCTCCCTCCCTTGAGGCAGTAACTCTATCCCAACCTGGAGGGAGCTATCGACTGGTTTCTGGCAAAGAACCATGGCCTTAATAAAAATGAAATGCAAAAATCTTACTGGTAAGGTTAAGTTTAGGAAAAGAATCATAGTAGGATGATTATAATTGATGAAGTGACGACGCTGGGTTACGTATGTACATAACTTGAAATAACTCAGTGGTGACTTTTAGTTTTACATGGGACACAAACCCCAGTCTCCTGGTCAAAGTCCTGTGTTTGTTTGACCCATCCACCACCACCCCAACCACATTTATACATGGATTTTGTCGCTCTTTATACCACGTGAAATGACTTCCGTGTCTGTTCCTGTCATATTATGAAAAACAATGGACAAAGTCACACAAAGAATACATATTACACAACATAAAATGCCCCTCGTGGGACTAACCAAATCAGACATACACTCACTGTACCCTCAACACAACAGACCACGATTTCCATACACTTTGGCTCTGCCCACCGGTAAAACCCTTCAAAGAAAGAAAAAACTACCAAACTATCACTGTTCTTTGGCTGCAGCATCCCCCTATCCATGTCACTGTGGGTACCTGACACATCACATCACACATCAAAACAAATTACAACATCCCTGCTGGTAGCCCCAACTACTGCCAAGAAAGCTGTTCTACTAAATTGGAAAAACAAAAAACAACTCACCGTCTTTTAACAGAGCAGGTGACACTGGAACTAAATTCAGCCCGACAAAAAAAATTCACAACTTCTCAAATCTCTCGAGCTGCTGGTGAGCTAATGCCATAACAAATTCAAACAAATAAGATTCATGCACATTTACAAATCTATACAAACACAAATAGGACCACACACATACACACATGCATCTATTACAAACATATGCACTCTTTAGAGGCAGACATACAAGTGGAAACACTCACACAGACACAAACACACCCACGCATTTATTCAATCATCCACTTATTATTTTTTCTCTTTCCACCAACCATCCTTTGTTTATTTGTATTGCTAGTGCTGCCACAAATATCATTAATAACAAAATACTTTTCTGCCCTAACTGCTGCTGCCTTCCTACAACAATTACTCACCAAATATCCTCTTCATGCACATCAATGGTAAATCCCTCATAGGTCTACTTGGCATGGGTCTACTCGATACAGGTCTACTTGACATTAGTCACAAGATATCAGCCTCCTGGCTCACTCTTACATGTATTACTTTTTGTAGGTATTAGCACAGTGAGTGAATGAGAACAGCCTGACTTCAAACTAAAGTTGTGCGCACTAAAATGCTCCACTAGAGAAAAAGACTACATCCATAAACATATCCAAGATATAGGAAGTAAACTGGCTTGCTTCCTACATTCTCCTGCAGCTTCCTGTCTCACTCAATCCTTGTCTCACTAAGTCATTCTTCCCCTTCTCACTGTAAAACCATTTTCTCATGCCAGCCATCCACCTATTGTCGTGCACTTCTTCTTCTTCTCTCTCTGCTGTATTTTCCATTATCTGAGCCACTGGCTAAGAGCTGGACCACATTCCCCTTTCTTCATGCCTCTTAGGTAATTCCTTTGCTCCTCTCGTTCTGTGTTCTCAACAGCCTCCAGACGAGGAATCTGCAATGTGTTTTGGGTACATGTACATCTGGATTTGGTGGGTTTTTTTGGATCTGTCTAATTACACTGTGATACATGTTAATTGAGGACAAATGAGGGCAGCTGAGACAGAACAGACAGAACACATTTCAGCATGTCAGACACCACATTCCCTCCTATAATTAACGACAATCCTACATTGGAGGCGTTTGACTGTGCTTCTTGGTACTCGTTGGTAAAGTTGCACAGAGATTTTAGTCATACTTGCTCATTAAGAACATTATTATGCAGTTCCAGAGGGTGCTGGTTGAGGTATTTTTAACACCTTCATGTGGAGCCAGAAGTGGACACACAGGGAGGTTAGTATCAGTGGAGGAGTGAGGAAGCCAGCTCTCAGACCATATTTGGTTTAATGTCACAGTAAGGCTTTTCACACTTGTGTTTCTTCGCCATGGGCTAACCTGAATCCCAGGCTGGTGAAAGCCCATAGCTAGCTGAACCTCATTTTATTCATTACTCATTATTCATTCACTCTGGGCTAACAGTAAATGTTGGCTTATGAATCACACTTTAACATTAGAGCCCAGAGTGAACAAACTGCTGATGGCACACAACTTGTTTCAATTTGTTTGGACATGAAACATTTAATTGGCTCTGGCCTCGACTCTCACCGGTGATCCTAACTTTGTGTTTCTTGGGATAAATCTGTCCTGGACAGGAAGGCGAAAGGTCACACTCGTGTACATCACATGTACTTGTTGTTGCATATTCAGCTGTTTCTTACCTGCATAAAATCTCTACAAAGCTGCCACCAGCACTTGTGAGAAAATGAAGTAAAGGAGCCACATAATGTGATTTCTTTAAGCAAGCAGCTGTTGGAGTTACCACCCTGTCAGCCATATGGTGCAGCAACACATCAAAAACACTGTGTACATCAAGACTCCCTGCTGTTCCCAAACTTCACTGTCTGTAGGCCTGTCAGTCACAACCTGCCTCCTGGTTTCTCTGCCTTGATCTTGGCTCATCTCCTGTTCTGTTTAACACTGCATTTATGTCATATCACACTGACCACAGATGCAAGCTACTGACTGGGAGAAATATTATACATTACAAGCATCTGACTCGTGATTACAGGGGGGCATTTGTAGGCTCTGGTATCACTTTTCCTCAGAACAGCAAAAGCAAAAAAAGGTAGAGAACTTTTCTCTGTTGAGCGATTTCAAAGAACAGGATCACATTCATCTTAAATAAATACCTTTGGACTAGGGATGTGCATTTTGGTTCATTCTGCTCTCAATAGCCCAACACCCATTAAAAGTAACAGTGAAATACAAGAGGCCTTTCCTTTTAGTCCGGTGCCTCATTGACTCAGTGAACTTTACCACCTCATTTCAAAGTGCTATCCATTTAGAGATGGTGAAATTTTAATATTTTGTGATGTAAATGTCTTTCTTTTATCTTATTTCCTGACAGACAGCCCTGCTGGTTACCTAACATCAGTCTTGGCCACTCTGCACTGTGCACAATCCAGGTTGGCTAATTTGCAAATCCTAGGATGACGAAGGAATGGCCTACCTTACTTTGCATCTAATTGGCTTACCCTGACATTCTTACCCTGACCCTTACCAATCCAACCAACAAAGACAACAAGCATTAGCCAATCATAGGAGTGTAGGACGGGTCATTCTTTTGCGATACTAGGATATGCAAATTTGATGTGGATTGGTTGGGAGCTAGCTAGCGGTGCCGCTCATTTGTGATTACTGCTGGTAATGCCTTTCTTTTGGTGGGTTGGTGTTGCTGTGTACACTGTGCTGAGACACTGTTAACGATGTTAACAGAGCTAATATGCCTAAGGGGATTTAGCAAAACTGAGCCACTTACTAACCAAGGCGACCTGGGAAGGGTGGGCACAATGGTATGCACTGCAGAGTGGCCAAGACTAACTCACCAGTGGTGAGCTGAGGGTGGGCAGTGGGCACTAGTTTTCCACATCTGTGACCCAGCAGGGCTGGCTGGTGAGCGTGCAGTTAACTGAGGAGTGGCAAAAATAACCTATAGACCGACATGTGTAACTGGTTCATGATTAACCCTTAACATTCCCACATGCTCTGTAGGGAAATATGGGAAATAGTTAAAGTAACTGTGGCAAATCAACACATGAGAATTTGAGAATGAATATAGATGCTGACATGCCTGATTGGCACCTCAGTAACTGAGGCAGGAAGACAGCCTGATCAGTCTAATAACATAAGCCTGCATGGCAGCAGCACCAGTGTCCTTTAATGACCCTGAAATCATGGTTGGGACTGAATCCTAATTAGTTTTGAAAGCTTCAAGGACCCCTACCATAGTCCACTCACAGTCTATTTGAAACAGTAATCATTTCTTGTATGATTTTATCATAAAGGCCAAGTATGAAAGTGAAAGATGTATGCTTGCCTGATTGCAGATTAGCTTGTGCTGAGGTTTGTGAATATAACTTGAGAAAAAACAATCTTAATGGAGACCAATCAATTAGCAGAGGAAATTGGCAGTCATGGTGTGCTGTCCTGAGCCAGGCAGCGCAGCTTCATGTGCCATCTGATCCATCACTGACAATACAAAGAAAATGAATTGAGGCCTGGCAACAGGAACCTGAAGTTCAGCTAATTCCTGTTGTTCATGCCACAAAAATCCATGGAACAACCACAGTGTGCCAAACCCAGTCAGTCAAAGGCAGATCTGTGCAGTGGTCCGGAGGAAAGCAAAGACAGTTTCTGTTTCTCCACATGAAAGCCAACCGCAATTACTACAATGCTGAGCGGCATCGTCAGCCAGTCATATATCTGGCTAAAGAGTGGACCAGCAGTCACACACTAATTATTTCCTTTATGCCTAATGCATGGTCATAATTGATAAACTCCTACGTTTTATCTTATTTGTATCATTTTATTAGTAGGACAGGTTTGAGTTAGCCCAATCAGGAGGATATAATTGCTCTGGCAGCAGTGTGTAGAATTGTTGCTGGTATTATGTCAAGTCAAACTAAGCCCCAGCTCTGTGCATAAAGCCCAAAGTCACTGTAACAAATCTACATACAACAAGGACACTGGAGAGGAGGTTCCCACTCAGATGGCTGAAGCTTTTGTATGAAACGAGGACTGTGGGTCTTGCCCTCTATTTCTTCATTAAGTGTATAGTCACTCAAGAAAGGTTTACAAAGGAAGCATGAATACAGCAAGCAGTAAAGCTTTCAATCTATAGTATACATCGACTCCATTTTATAGACTTGACGTACTAGTAAGTCAGTATGGAACAGCATTGAAACAAACCATGGGAAGTACACTTTACACTGTTCACTTTCATTAGATATTTAAGCTCTTTCTGCTCATGTGCTGAACTTATAATTACATGTCTGCCTTCACCTTGAAAGAACAGCTCTTATTAGAGGGGACCTTTTATGCTTTTCCTCATTCTCTCTGTTACAATGTGGGATGTTCATGTTGAAAGTGGCCAAGGTTTCAAATAATAAAGTATGTGAAAGTAACTCTGAGAGCAAAAAACCCTCAGTCTTTAGAGCATTGTGAATCAGGGTGCCTACAGATATAATCCAGTTAAGACTTTTTAAGACCTTTTTAATACCACCTTAAATGAAATTTAAGACCAAACCTGTAATGGAAATACACATTACATATATATATAATATATTAGGGCTGCAACGATTAGTTGACTAATCGATGACTATTTTAGTAGTCGACTTATTGGTTTGAGTCTTTTTTCAAATAAAAGTACTATAAAAGTGCCCCAAAATGCTCTTATTGCAGCTCCTTACATTCAAATATTGGCAGCATTACACACTCTTCCATGACGGTGAACTAAAACCCTTTGGCGTGAGTACAAAACATGACATTTTAGGATTTGGGAGAGACTGACATTTTTCAACATTTTAACACATTTTTCGATAAAATTTATTTCATAATAAAGTAGGTGAATACGTCTGCTCATGATGAATTTCTTCCTGTGGTCATCTGCTCCAGGTACTGCAAGTGTTTACACCATGTACGTACACTGCTACATGTAGCTACATGCTAACATCAGGGAAACTTATTATTTTAGTTGCTGATGCAATTGAATGAATTGAAATTTTCCAGAACTTCTGATTATATTCCTGTTGGAACATGTCTGGTTGTGTTTAGAAGCTTTTACTGGTGATTCTTCGCAATAGAAAGTGCCGCTTTTATCTGTTACAGTCATTCCCTTGCTGCAATGACGGGGGGACTCAGAGAACGTTGACCAATAAGAGCAGCCTGGACTTTTCAAAATGGCGGCTTCAAGAGACAGGTGCTAAAACTAAGTGTCTCAGACAGAGGACAGATACAGGCGTTCCAGCACACAGCAGACATTATGAGTGAAATAAATTTTTTTTGAACATTAACACATGTGGATATGCTCTGATGGGAACCTGAATACAAATCTGAGCCTAATAATGAGCGTAACAGGTCTTCTTTAAGTAACAAAAGAGTGTTCCTTTGTTGTGGTACAACTACTTTAGCAGCCAGATGCTGTGAAATTTTCTTGTCATTGTTTCTTATAGCTACAGGGTTACATGTAGACAAAAAAATCTAATGTTTGTACGCTTCCTGTCAGTTTCCTATCCTGCTGCAGGCTGACAGAAAAATTATCAGTGACATCAGGTGACGAAAACCTCAACGTTAAAAGCACCAGCTGGAATTTTACCAAACTTCCTACTGTCTGACACCTGAGAATATAGCCTCTGCTTTAGTTTTCTGGTGACAGGATTTTCACTTTAATCTGGGTTGTTCTAAGGGATGAGGGAAGCAGCTGGGACACTCATCCCCACCATCACCAGATTACTCTGTCAGACACAACTAAAGGAGATTGGGATTAGTTTTCATCACAATCAAGCATCATCACTGTTGTTCATTATAATCATTCCAGGATAAGGGTTTGGCTGGAGGATGAAAATCTCCTCTTATAGTGAATAATAGCAACTGTATAATGCAGATCGGCACAGCAAGGATTTTTTGATTCTTGCTCACTGTAATTAGAATTTTACGCATCACAATCACTTCATGAAAACATTACTAGAGGTATTTATTATGATTATAGTGATTATATACTTTCTATTTATTGTTTTCTTCCTTGATGTCTTCCCATCTTCCCTTAGTCATTTGCTTGTTCCTTTTGTTTACTCAACACTCCTCTTTGCTTTCTGACTCCTGCCTTTCATTCCTCAAACTTTTAGTTCCCTTTTTATTTAATTCATTTATTAATTCTATTTGAAATTACACAGATAAATAGGTTGATTTCTTGTATACTTATAACAAAAACAGTACACTGTATACATTATTATACAGTACTAGTGTATGCATTTCCGTCTCCCCATTTTCTTTTAACATGTCAAATTCCTCCCCTTGCTTTTCAATTAATTTCCTCAATCAATCGTTACTTCTTCCATACTTCTTTCAGGTTTTCCCCCTTCTTTTCCCACACAATATCTTCCTTCATGCACCACTTCCTTTCCTGTTTCTCTGTCTTTCTTCTTGCTGCCTGTCCTTTCTCTGTCCTTCCCTCCTTGAAGCACTTAGCTTTGATTAACAGGAGGAACTGAAAGCCTTTTATTTTGTTCATCTCTCCGTACATTGTTTACTTCCTACCCACCTTTCTACCGTCCTTCCTTTTTTCCCGTTCCTCAGTGGATGAGGTTACAGGCTGCGGTTGTTAAAAGCCTGACAGTAACGGCGCATGCATCCAGTACCAGCTGTACTTTTACTGATCACATTTTCATCAAAGGCTTGGGCCTGTGAGTCAGAGCAAGACTACACCCGAACGGCAGAGTGACAGAGTGACGCCTCTGTACAGTACCTGCTCCTCCTGTCTGTCTCAAACACCCCTCGTCACTCTTTGACTCCCTATCAATAGTCCTCCTTGAACCAAAAACTTCTTGTTTCCAAAATTCAGCTTGGAAACAAAACTGCCAAATAGTGTTCAGCTGACTGCTGACAGTATATGAGATCAAGGATGGTAAGACGATAAACCTCAGCCTCTCTGACTTTAAGCCGTCAACAGCAAGGTGGCAGGGCTGTCACAGTGAAGGAATTTCCCCTTTGGTGATTGAGGCTGGCTCAACAGCCTTTTATGCAGTATTGCAGCCACTTCTTTGTGTTTTTTGCAAATGACTGATTTTAGTGCGTTGTAAAAAAGCTTTATCATTAGGCTATTATTAGGTATACTGTTCATTTTTAAATTACATAGATGACATATTTGACACAAATTAAATACTTGTTTATCCCTAAATGCTGAAGACAGAGGGGCAATGAGGTGCAATATAAGGGGCGCAGCATTTTTTTCAGCTGAGACGCTTTGGTCTGCAGTATTTATTTTTTTTAAAGACTGTTTTTTTGGGGGGATTTTTGCCTTGGACAGATTAAGCATGAAAAAGGGTGAGAGAGAGGGGATGACATGCAACGAATGGCCTCAGGCTAGAATTAAACCCACGGCTATTACAGCAAGAACAATGCCTTTGTACATGGGATGCCCGATCCCCAACCACTGAGCTACTGGGTGCCCCAGCTGCAGCATTTTACCCAAAGCTGAATATTTGAATAGTTGCTGTGGTGGTTGTATGCCATCACCTGTGGCTGGCTTATCAATAGCCTGGTATTCCAATATTGAGTTTATCGCAAAAGCCTTAAAAGGTGGCTAATTTCAGATACTGTGCAAGCACTGAAAGTTGCTTAACTGTAGGTTGAAGTAAGAGATTAAAAAGTTCAAAATTTAAGTTGAAGTAAAATTGACAACACTGATTTCACTGAAAGCACTTAAAATGTCAGTTTAATAATAAACAGAAAGGTAAATGGCACTTATCACGCACAGTTTAACATCGTTTATGTACAAACTGCTTTAACCTGTACCTGAAATTTTAATTTCATATGCTGTAAGAATTTTACACTTAACTTTGTTTGGCTGTGAAACTCCTTTCGGTGCTTCAACTTCAACTGAAACTTCAGATCCCTTGAGAGTTTCACTTTAAAACTGTAAGCCATTTTGGCCTGCTTACAGTTTCTGCACCTGCAAGTTTCTGTGAGCACAGCCTGACATTTACTTTGTTGTTTTTCTTGAAGAAGCTGCACTTTATTCGTCAAGTACTAAATACCTCTGCAGTAAAATTCCAAATAGATTTATGGCTAATTGAAATCCCTTAGGTCTTAAAGATGACTCTACAACTCATTTCAATCATATTTCATTAATTCAATTTAGGCAATGTAATAGAAAACAAATGCGTCTATAATACAGTACATAATGTACTTCTAATGTCTATATATAAGTACATAAAATAAAACTGACAAACGTTCGACAGAGAGAGGACAGTCCTTGTCAAGGCAGACACCATAATGTTGTCCAAGGGAGTTTCATGTTTAACTGGCAGTCTTTCATTAGGGAGTACTCTGAGTGGGCCTGGTGTTGACATTGTCTCCCAACTCTAATGAATCCATTTTCATTTCAGACAGCAACACTACAGAATGCAGAAGAAGTCAAGGGGCTGAATAGTTTCTAAGGTCACATCTGAACTTTTTTTTTTCACTCTTTCTATTCTGCTGCCAGCCTCCCTCTCTCTCTGCTCCGTGGTCTCGTTGGGTTTGCGGGTTGAACATCTTCTCAGGAGGTCAGGTACAGTCTCATCTAATAGATACTCCAAATGGGGAGTTACATAATGCCTGACCGGTGTTCAATTAGTCCATTTATAATATAAAAATATCAGTCGGCAGAATGTACCTGCAGTACAGCTCCACTTTATCTGCGAGAGCTTTTATCTGGAGTGGGTTTCCAAAAACACTGGTTTTACAGGTTGGAGTGTAGCATGTGAAAGAGGGAAACTGGACAGCTCATCTGGAAATGCAAAAAATTGATTTTGCTGCATCGATTGGATGTGCAAATTCAAAGTCTGGTTTACCTGTCAAGGACTAGTTTCACAAGACTGTATACTTGGATGCTGATCATAGAAAAGCATAATTCTGTGCCGTTAACGACATTATGAGGTGAAGAGCTTAATTTTAACATGTATCACAGATGTTACAATTGACAGGTTTTTTCACTCCCCAGTTGGAGCTGAAACTGTTTAGTCGATTTAACAATTAGCAAATTGACACAAAATTAAATTAGCAACTATTTTCATTCAGGCTGCCCCCTAATAGTTGACCAAACATTAGTCGATAAAGAAGGTCATTAGTTTACAAGATTTCATTTAGTCGCAGAAAAAAACAAAAACAAATGTGCTCTATGAGGAGCTGCACCTTGTCAAAAATAAATCAATTATCAACCAATATGAGTGGACCATGTGGTAATTTAATTTGAAAGGACAGACACAGAAGGAGACCACGCTCAGCAGTCAGACAGGAGTCACGTTAAAAAACCAATCACAGCTGACAGATATCTTTCCCTTCTTCTGTAAACATTCAGTCTGTGATAATTTAAGTTGATCATGTCAGTGCAGGGCTACCCAGAGCTTTACATCTGTCCCACAGATGATAGGCCTACACACTTATAAACAGCTCCTGGAAGAAGATCAGCTCTGCACTCAGGATTTCAGGTAAATAGGCCGTGATAAGGTGCTTGTTAAGGTTGCTTTGCAACGTCAGATGCAACCTGCTGCCATGTTCTAAAAAGTTGGCACAGAAAAGGTACAAGAGTAGCGCCCATCAACCTACCTTGCGTTTTCCAGGTGGTTAAATACTTGGCATGTGTACAGCCCCTAATTTACGGTGCTGGTACCTGTGGTTATTCCACAGGCTAGTTAATAATGTCGGGCAGGAAATCCAAAGTGTGGGATCATTTTGAGAAGGTGAAGAATGAACCTAAGGTGATATGTAAAGTCATCTTCATTGGTCGACTACAAACATGATGTATCATCTGAAACACGGAAGTAGCTACATGCCCATTAGCCACTTAGCACAATCATTACTGCTTTGCCGACAGCGTCATTAACAGGCGGCTCGCTCAGTGTGTGACGTGCACTTGTAGATAAACTATAGGCCTGTATTAATGAAGGTTCATTAGTACGGTTTGTATTTCTCTGTAATGTAGCACAGTGTTAACAACATTACTGAAACTATTCTTTCTCACACCTTGAACACAAACCTTTGTGTTGCCCCGCCCAAAATATATAATTTAATAATTAAAGTAATATCGTAAACATGCAGGCGACTGGTCAACTAATGGCCCTAAATGACGACTATTGGTAGACTAGGAAAATCCTTAGTCGAGGGCAGCCCCACAAAAATGTAAAGAACATCTTTGAGTTTTTGGACTGATGGTAGATCAAAACAAACAATTTGAAGATGTAACTTTGTGCTTTAAAAATTTTAGAGGGACATTTTTAATTTCTCTTGATATTCAATAGACTCAGTGACACATAGTTTAACGATACTCATCTGACTAAATAATGAAAAAATGTTAGTTCCAGCCTTGTTTTGTGGACTATATTGCTATTTTAAAGTGGATTTGATTAGAAGTTGTGGGGTTATAAAAACTAAGAGGATGACGCTATATATATGGGTCTGTGTTTCAGGGCTCTGCCAGTCCAAGCTCAATCAGCACAGTGTATTTCCTTCTTATCTTTCACTGCTGTTTGTTCTTTTACACCCAACAGACCCAGCAGTCTTTTAGCCATTCAGAGGCACACCACCAGCAACATTCAGTCATCTTGTCCATCAACAGCCTTCAGTTCTTGGAGGCCACCCATCAGCCATCCATCTACCTCCTCCATCCTTCAGGGCACCCTGACCTGCAGCTGAAGGAGAGTGGCCTCTCACGGCTCTGATGAAATACAGGAGGAAGTCTTGAGCTGATTGACTCTCATAATAAAAAAGAAATGGAGCTGAGAGTGACTGCTGACAGGGGATGAGGGCTCACAGTTGCCCTCCACTGTTTCACACTTATCATGCAGTTCAGATGATCTGCATGCAGCTTTTGTTATGACTGTGTATGTCAAATGCAGATCACAGTGGGAAGCTCAGGGTTGTTCTTCCAAGCACTTACATACAAGTTTTGTTTTTTTTGCTTTTAGCTGAACTTCAGCTTTTTATTTTGAAATTGTTTTGAGGCATTTCATCTTGTGTTGGTTTATAAATTCTTCACTGTTCACTTGTTTTGTAACTTGTTGTTAGGCATGTGCTTGGCTGGTTGAGCAAACAAATCTTAATTGGAACTTCCTCACATGGCTGACGATAAAGCAGCCAGAGCCAATGATTCTTCATACTGATCTCACTGACAAATTGTTCAAGACATTTTTCAAACAAAATTACTCTCTAGTCCTAGCTCTGATTTGCTGTTTTTCTATTTATTTCTCTTTTTGGGCTTTTATACTTTTTGTTGTACAAAATAAGAATTTTAAAGAGAAAACTTTTGGTTTGAGGAAAATTTGATTTGAAATATCATAATTTTTTCACTATTTTCTGACATTTTTAGACCAAATTCTTTAATTAAGCCTGAAAATAACTGCCAGCTTAACCAGCCATCCATCCATTTTCAACCACTTAGCCAAGCCCAGGTCACAGGGGCAGCAGGCTGTGCAAAGTACTCCAGATTCCCTTCTCCCCAGCAATGCTTTCCAGCTCCTCCTGGGGGATGCTGGGGCATTCCCAGGCCAGATGAGACTATATAATCCCTCCAGCATGTTCTGGGTCTACCCCAGGGCTTCCTACCAGTGGGACATGCCCAGAAAACCTCTACTGGGTAGAGCCCAGGAGGCATCCTGATCAGATGCCCGACCAACCTCAACTGGCCCCTTTTGGACGCATCTCTACTCCGAGCTCTCTCCGGATATCCGAGCTCTTTACCCTCTCTACCCACCCTACAGAGGAGACTGATAAAGTACTGTTTAGGTTTGAAAGTATTGTTGAGAGACGCACACATTTAGAGGATTAATCTCTATGATTTGTGCTATATTGTCTCTCACTTTGGAATTTGCTTTGAGAAATGAACAGATTGAGACCCCACAGTTGGCTAAGATTCTTGGACCCCAGTAACTGCCAGTGTGTGGTGTACTTCTGGGGACGTTTTGGCCCCCAGAATAAGCTGCAGAATGAGCACTCCTTGCTTTAACTCTGCTCTCTGGTCCAGGCAACTGTGGACCCAGAACCAGGGTAATTCTGAGTGAGATGGAGGCAGCTGCCCGGAAGATGAGAGGCTTTGCCCGGTCAGGCTCTGAGATAACGTTATCTTCTACCTCCTGCTCAGAAGTGGTGAGTTTACAGCTCACAGCAACTTAATACAATACAGTCTTTTGTTTGACATAGTTTTGGCACATTTGCAATCCGTCATTAGCATAGTTAGTCTGCATTAGCTTGGAGGGCCAACTTGGCTTGTTTACTATATTATGTGACCGTCATTGTCACCCTGAACGTCCTTTTAAATATCAATCCTTTAAAATATCAAACTTTTCATGGGGAAAAAAAGGAGCAAGCAGCCAAATCCGAATGGACTGACATAATTCAAAGTTGAGTACAGCCATTGTTATTATTGCCAATTTTAAGCCATAGTCCTAACATCCAGCACTTGACCAATAAGAAGTAATGTTTCCCCAGATTTTCTGTGTGTGTTGAAGCGCTGACATGTTCATTGAGGTTGGAAATAGGTTTTCTACCAGAGAACTCCCAGCCTGACTCCTGCCTGCACTATCTCCCCCTGTTAATAAAGGAGCACTTAGCCTCACAAGTCTGGTTCGCTCACCGCTACGATGATGGTGTAGATTAGGACAGTGTGTAGACCTGTGTACGTGTATTAACGTGCAGATTACAGCTGAGGTGTCAACAGCAGTGCAGATAAAAGTGACTCAGAGTGAAATCCCTCTTGTGACAGAAACAGAACTCCGAAGATCTTCAGTTTTCAGGTACCAAGTTTCGGGGGAGCGTTCTTTAGGGGGGTCTTATCATACATTAAGGAGACTGAGGCGTGTAATTAAAAGACAGAAAGAAGAGAGGATATTAAGGAAAAGTGAGTTGAACGCAAAATCCCTCCATTGGCGGAGTGGAACACGATCTGAGTGTAATACCCTGCTGATGTCATTTTCACAGCCTCTAAGTCACTAAGCAGATTCACATGCACATAGACACAGCGGGACTGGCGCGATGAGTAAAGTGAGAAGCCCCGTGGAATCTCTCTCTGCTCTCATTTTTCTGAATAAAGCAAGTCTGGAACAGTAATCTGACTCTTCAGAACAGAGTCTTCCCCCTTAGGCCGATGGAGAACCACCTTTCTTTTCCTTTTACGACCCAAAAAAGGAAGTCTTTTCTAAGTAAAACTGTAAAACAATGGCAGTTTTCTATATCTGAGGCACCTTGTAGGCAACCTTCATTTTACCAATGTTCTTGCCAACATGCAGGGACATTCCTATGGGAAAACAAAAGAACCTGATACTACCTCCTTAGTTTGACACATAGATTAACAGTGCTGTATCCTTTACCTATGCACAGCCACCACATAAAATAAGAACAACATTACAGGCCATTTTCTAGCCATCTTCGACTCATCAAAAGTGTGACTGGTATCGAACTAGAAGAGAAAGAGAGACCGATACTCAGAAAGAGTACTCCCTAATGGGATACATTTATCTGTACCAGCTATTAAAGGGGATATTACTAAAGATGTTGAGCATATAAAGCACCCATTCAATCACTAAATCTCCACAATCCATCATCTGCCCTGTACCATCTGTTTCATCACTCAGCCAACAGGCGGCAAGATTTCCTCCTCAAAGTTTCTCATGCCACCTCTGCAGAGAGGTGGCATGAGAAAACACTACAGGGAGCTTCACTTTGTTTCTTACCTCTTTCCCAGACAGGTAGTAGGCGGACAGCAGACCTCCAACAAACCGGATGTTCACCTCAAACACAGACACTTCAGCATTCTGCAGCGGGGACAAAGGAAAGACATATGAGACAATAAACACTTATGAAGAAGTACAACTCATGAATACCCATTTCTCCACCTACAAACAGTGAATTAGGAAAGCAAAAGCTCAATACAGAATTGTTCCCGGGCCCCGTTTCACTTGAGGGAGGATTAGGCTGAGGTGGACTTTCCACAGTTCAGACAGTTATTTTTGGATTGAATCAGCCAACAGTTGGTACTGAAAACATTTAACTCTCTGCTGGTTTAAGAGTGAGTGTGCTATGACTGAGTAAGATGATGAGACATTGCAGTGCTCTGAGGAAGTGGCTTATCACAGCAATATGCACATGTGCATTCTGCATGCGTTTAGAGCGTGCTGAGCAGCGGATACCTGCGCTGTATGAGTAGTTTCTAGGGCTGAGATGATATGCTTATTTCCTGATTTGATACTATCTCGATTCTTGGGTACTGATTCAGTATATGTTGTAATTTTGTAGAAATGCAGTAATTTTTGTAACCCTTTTCGACCATGGGAGAAAAGTTGCATCATACACTGTCTGTACACCATGAGACATATTCTAAAAACAACGGAGGTTGCATATCAGTATTTCTGACTTTTATTTCTGTAACATCATATACAGCATAGAAAAGTGACAAATAAATTAGTAACTTTCTTATGGTCTTAAATAAAAAATTTTAGTCCAGTGAAGCACTTTGTGACCTTGCTCTGTGAAAGGTGCTCTATTAAATACACTCACTTAATTACCTTACATGCAAAATAGAATGACTAAAAATATATACTTTTTTTTTTATTAATCTTGAAGTGCTGCATTTAGCTGTCCCTGCTCATCAGGCTAATGTGGTGTTTGCCTCACAGTGATTTAACATTAGTGGCTGCCACAATATCAACAGTGACGGCTTATTGATTTTCTATTGTTTTTTAGTATCTAAAATGAATAAAATCTGATTCCATGTGGGGCTAAATGAAGCGCATTGATCTTCTCAGTCTCTCGACTTGCTCTCGCTTTCTGTTCATCAGACTACAAATCAAAAGCTGGCTAGTTAACTAGCTCATACTTCCTGCTGCTAGGAGACCATTTGCTGGGAGGAGAGTGGGTGAAAGCTCCAGACACGGCAGGTGGGGTTCACAGTGAGCTGGATCTGGACTGTAACAGCAGCAACGGATTTTGCTGATCCGGCGAGGAGAGTGCACTGGGTTGCCTGAATTCAAGTTGCTATTTGAGCAGCTAATAAAAGGCCGTGTCCTCAGACTGTCCACCATTTTCTGCTTTCTCAGTTTAGTTTTGCTTCTCTTGAAACAGATATGATGTCACAATATTTGTATATTATCATGATGAAAGCAGCAACTTCTTTCCACCCCTGCATTTAAATGATATTGACTCAGGAATTTAAGAAAAAACAATCAGATTTGCAATACACAAGTGAAATGAGCTGAAAAGCTGAAAATGACACCTAACGAGACAAACCCAAAAAGATGTATTAGCAGAAACAATATCAGCAAGAGAGACATTGTGTACGACGTTGTTGGACGTTGGTGAATGCTGCCATTTCCATAAAGCACCATCATTAGGTCAGATTTTTAATTTGTCCAATACTTTAGGTTTATGGCTAAATATTTATACTTTGTGTTTTATGCTACTTAGTAAATGCTAGCATGTAAAAAAAGCTATACTAAAATTGTGAGCACAGTAAACATTTAAGTTGCTAAAAATCAGCATATTGGCATTGTCGTTGTGAGCACATTGGCATACTGACATTAGCATTTAGCTTAAAGCACCTATGTGCCTTCAGAGCTGCTGGTGTTGCTGTAGATATTCAAAGATGCATGTGCCAGATTTTGAGTCATTCTGTCCTGTGATTCATTAGCAGGTTTTGAAAAAGTTTTTCAAAAAGTCCACTGATAAAATATAGGCCCGTTTGTTGGACACTGTTATTCCTATCTGTGTGGAGGAGTGAATGGCTTCATATTCCCTCTTCACTTAAAAAAGAAATCCTTCACCACCAAACATTGCCTTAAATGGCAGTGATAAAGTGTGCTGCATCTAAAAATACAATGCCTCTATTTCAAGACAGTTTTTGGCAGAGGGAATGGGACAAATAATGACAAAAAATGTAAGTTTGTAAAGCCATTTGTCTCAGCAGTAGAACAATGGAGCCTCATCTCTCCCTCTCGCTCTCTCTCTCTCTCCGCGTCTTTATGAGCAGATTCCTGACTCAGATGAAGTTTTTGTGCTTGACTGACAGCTCTCATAAGTCACTGCTGTCGACCAGAGATAGGACAATAGACTCCGTCCTGTGGAAAAACAAATTATATGCACGACAAAATGTGTCCTGTCATCCCCCCCTCCCAAGTCTGAATGACTGATTGAGTAGCTAGATTGTGTAGCTAATTCTTCCTAATTAAAATTGAATTATTTCCTCGACAACACACAGGCAGCTGAAATGCTTCCTACTACCTGCTGTCTACGTGCAGTTCAGTTCAGTTCGGTAAATGAGACAGAGGAGTGAAACAGAAATGTTTCGTACTTCTGAGCAAAGAGTCGCAGCAGATTTCCTGCAGTATCTTGTGTGACCGCCTTTAGTGTCCATCACTGCTTTAAACTGTTGGACAATGACCCCCTGAGTCAGCAGTTAGTCGACGTTATCTCATTCCTGCAAGAGGGCCTGACGAAGTTGGCAGAGGAAGAGTCAAGTCTCCTGATGTTGCAACATTAAATCCATTACAAAGCGCACAGGAAACTGACTAAGCATGGCCTTTTCCTAGCAGAGAGCTAATTAAGGACTACAGCGAGATGAATCGATGAGATAATGGCCCGAGTAGACGGAAGTCTATCTTATGATCTTCTTTTTTTGGGTGATTGGCTGGTTGTTAAGCGTCACTGGACAACTTGTATTTGCTGGTCTTTGAGTTAAAACCGTAAACAGAAAAAAAAAACCTATATAGTTATATCATTACACCTATAGTTTTGTCATTACAGGAAATATTGAGTTTCCTTTTCCTGACACACTTTTAGCTTATGATTCTAAGTTGCGTTTCAGAGTGTTTGAGGTCTGACACAGGAAGTCTCAGGAGTGCTATAAACCCTGTACTATTGCTCTTTTCCTTTAAATAGATTTAAAAGTGTTGTTTAGCTGCTTGTGTAGAAATAAATGGCAGTGAGACCTGTGTGGCTCCTGCAGTGGGACTCTGAGTGAGGTGTCGGAGCTACAGTCATATTTTGTCTGGTTTTATTTGAAGGAAAAACACTTTTTCGGTCATTGCATGTAGAAGAATAGAGAGTTATGCTGAAGTTATACTAGTAACTGTTTATATCAGTAACTAGGGGTGCAGACAGAGATTTGGTTGCATCAAATAAGAAGGGGACATGTACTCTGTCAGGCTTCAGTCAACACAAGGCAGTAACACTAGTGTTAGCAGCTAATGCTACTTCTAATTGGCCCCAAGTCGTCCTAGTTACAGAAGCAACGTGCTGTTTTTTAAAGAGGCATAATTAAAAACTACAAACTACAGAGGGATGACACTGACCCACAAAGTGCCATACTGTAAACAACAGTCAGCAGCATTTTAATGAAAAATTCCTCCTCCATCAGGACTGGCTAAAAAGCCATTCAGTGTATCACTGCCTAGTGCCTTCTTTGGGTCGACAGATTGTGGATTTTTAAAGGCCAATTTAATAGTGACAGTTTGGAAAAGGAAAAAGCTGATAGCTGACAAATCTAAAAATCCAACTCAAAAGTACTCAATACCTCGATAAATCCATAAATCTGGAACTTAACATGAATCTGAAGGTAACTGATGAATAAATCTGGAACAAAACATCAAACTAACCTTAGGAAATGTAGATGGGGGCATTACTTTTCCTTAAAGTCAGCCTAAGAATCTACAAAATGACATAGCCTTGACTTTGTGTATGGAGCTTTTATGCAACGCGATGATCAGAAATGGGCAGTAATTCTAGGCCAACTTTTATTTGTAATATATATTTCAATTACTTCTAAGTATTTTGTAGCTGTTCTTTGACCGGGTTGAAAAAAATTCATGTAATATGTAACAAGATACTTAGAGAGGAGTAATTTTGTATTTTCAAAATATTCCAAATATATATCTGTATATATATATATTTTTTTTTGATGATTTTTTTGGGCTTTTGCCTTTAATCAATAGGACACATTTTAAGCGTGAAGGGGAGGGAGGGATCGACACACAGCAGGCACCGCAAGCCAGAATCGAACCCACGGCCAGTGCAGCAAAGACTTTGTACATGGGGCACCTGCTCTACCCACTGAGTCCCCAGGCGCCCCATACTCCAAATACTTTTGCCATGATACCGAACACATAAAAAAACAAAAACAAAAACAAGATCAGGTCAAAACCTAGTATAAAGTTGGACTCACAAGAAATGCTGGGGGGCTTTTAATTTGAAACAAGAGCTTTTAATTTGAAATGGAGTAGTCACACAACAGAAGGGACCTTCTTTCTTTGGAGCTGTACCCACTGATCAAGCCCTATTTGCTTGATTCAACACAACTTTTATTCAGCTCAGGTTGGGGATATATGTCCCTGTATGACTGGTGGAGGCTGTGCATTCATCGGCCACTATCTGAGCCAAGTTCCACCGATAATGATACGTAATTTCCTGGGGCATGTTTGATTCATTTGAAATTTAAAAAGTTTGTCTTAATTATTCTAGTAACAATTTCATTGTTAAAACAAAACAAAACATTGAATCCTAAATGCTGAATCAAACTGAGAAAGAATCACAGGGTATTTCAACACAAGAAAAAATCTGTCAGCTTTGTATCACATTGTGGACTGTGTATCTTTGGGAGAAAGAGACACACACCCATACTAGTTACAAAACTGTATTTTTCTATCACCAAAAGCTACAGCTGCAATTTCTTTACACACATGTGAGAAAACAAAGTGCTGCTACAGAACCATAAAATATTGCATATTGAAAATCACTGGCTGCATTTCCCCTGACTCATGTGGCACTGCCTGAGTTCACAAGTGCAGGATCTATGCAATTAAATTCACTACAATACAGTAAAACATTTTTGTACCTTAATGGCTGCACAATTTACTTTCTTTCCTCTCCTGAGATCGTCTTTAATTCCTGTGTGAACCAATCGGTATGTAGTAAGCAGGTTTGTTGTGGCACGGAAAGGTAAAAACCATTAGTCTATACCCCCACAGTTCAACAGGAAAAAATGTTTAGACAGCACAAACAGGAGCACAAAAATACAGCACAACTATTTCTTTCTTTTACCGGCCACTGCTGTCATATCACTGTGTGTTGATGTGTGTGAGAGACGATACAAAGCAACCAGGACTTGTGTACTTTTGCTTAGGGACAGTTGTATTGTGGCAGACATGTTGCATAAAGACATCAAGTATATCTGCATTCTCTGCTTTCTCCATCTGTTACTCCACGTCTTCTTGGCAAAGTGTCCAGAGACAAACACTCCTGGCTACTGTCATCACTTCTGTATTCATAAGTCTCAGCAAATCTCCCTTTGTTTGTTTAACAAACCTTTGTCTTTCTCCGTCTCTTTTTAAATCCCCTTTCTCTGTCTCTAAATCGCTTTAAAGGCTCCTATAGGCTCCGGGGTAATGGCAGCATTTTTAAGTTTTAAGTCTCCTCGGAGAATGTATAGTTTAAGACTTACTTTTCTGGATCATTTAACTTGATTCTCAGAAGTTTATTGTTGATCTTAACATAATATCAGTCCCTGTTGTGTCATTTATCATGCTGTCAGATGTGATAATATCTTATTTCTCTATGTCAGTGATACTCGAGTTGCAGGCTATGAGCCAAATCTGGCCCTTGATAGGGTGCTGGGTGGTACCTTGCCCATTTTCTAATTCATAATGAAGATAAATTCAATCACATTGGCAATTTTTCTGTACTTTGAATGTAAATAAGGTGCCAGAGTGCACAAAGACATCAGACTAAAGCTTAAAAAAAGTGCCAGAGGCTAAGGTCTGGCTTGCCTCCAAATGTCCTCAAATCCTACAAACACCCCTGCGTACACCTGAAGTACGTGTGGCTGCCTCAACTGGATTTACCTTGATTATCCATTTTATCTGATAAATAATATTAATGTTTGTTTATTATCTGGCCCCTGGCCTCCTGTCATTTTACAAAAGTAGCCCCCAGGCAAAGCAAGCTGAGTGTCCCTTGTCTAACGTAATCTTTCAGACAAACTTCCCAAGTACATCAGGAGAACAGTCTCCATCTATTTTTAGAAAATCTTTATCAATATTTTAGTAACATTAGCAAACCTAAACAGATTCAAATCATCCCTTCCCATTGTGGTTTCACAATAACAGCCCTTCCATTAAAAAGCACTTATTCTAAAGAGAAAGCGTGGAGTACCGGAGGTGAGCTTTACCTCTCAACATTATGCTACTGCAGCAGATGAACAAAGCAGATCAGAAAACAATGGGCCTCCCGCTGCGTCATTGCCGCTTGAGTGACGGGACGACTGCTGAGTAATGATGTAAATAAGGCAGCATTATGCAAGGGGGATTGCTGTGACACTGAAAATTCAGGTGTGGCAAGCCTCGACCTGGGAATAGGCATCCAGTTTTGCATAGAGTACAGTAAGGGAGGTTAAAACTGATGTGAAAGTATATTTCATGACAGTGCTTGATGTTTATATCATGTTGGACCGGATGTATTCTTAGGTGTGGTGATATCTGTAAACCACATTTGCAGTCAGGGCTGCACAAACGCATTGTTTCTCCCTAATGATGAGCTCTTAACAGGGATATTATAATGAGGATCCTGCTACAATCAAAGCAGACATCAAAAGGAAGGGGTGAAGCGTGTGTGTCTCGCTTATCTATATATTTCTGTCATTCAGCTGACGAGCAAAAGTCCATAAGTGCTTCAGAAATGAGCACTGAGAAACATACAATCCTACTATACTTACAATGAGCCTATTAACTCTGTTGTTCATTACAGAGATGAGATTATCTGAAGATAGTTTGCTCTCTACTTTGCAACTTTTAAGTGCAATATTTTAATTATAAATAAATCAATCCTACTACTCATTATAAGCCCTTCCATTACTGGCATATAAACCTGATTAACTTACCATGGAGACCCCACATGCTTTTTGCACCTTTCAATTAACTGAAGTGAAACTAGACTGGTATCTGTGTGTGTTTGTGTGTGCGCACAGGTGTGTATGTATTTAAATGCTAAGCAGCTCATACTGGCAAGTTCACATCATCCCATTTTACCACGGGTGTAAAAATAACAATTGACAAAAAATAAAACTAGAAAATATGAGAGGAAGAAGGAAAGGGAGCATGCTGATATCAAACACAGGAAGAGTTCTAGTACTTAGTTATCCAGCTGCATTTGAATATGTTTTGTGTGTGTGTGTGTGCGTGTGTGTGTGTGTGTGTGTGTGTGTGTGTGCTCACACTAAAGAAGCAGTAACAGACTTGAGTATGGATCCATTAGACATATTTTTGGCTCTTCACCCCTCTGGGTTTTATTGATAACGCTGTGGAAGAGGAATCAGAGTCAATACACTCATTTCCTGTTCTCTCTCTCACACACACACACACACACACACACACACACACACACACACACACACACACACACACACACACACACACACACACACACACACACACACACACACACACACACACACATACAGACTTCTGTGACTCCTGTGATTCCTGGGTGAAGTGCATTGTCTCTCATCAAACTACATTTCAAGATATTTAACTTCTTTATTTGCTTTTTTTGTGACTGTTTTAATTAAAACATCTAAGAACAATGGTATCAATAACTTTGGTAACACATTAAAAGAAAAAAAAAAACCTATATTAAAAATTCTAGTGTTATCTCTATGGCCTAGGAAAGCTTAGTCAAAATATGTGAACATGAGTTACTCTCTCTCAAAGCCAGAAGTTTTAAACTTGTGATGTCATGGGGTATAAAGTCTGGACCGTCCCCATAGACAATGAATGGAAGACTGAATTTGTGGACCCACAGCATGTATGTTTTCTTTTTTATACCCAAATTATCTTTATTCTATTGTAGTGTTCTCAGCTCTGGAACAGAAAATGTACCCATATACTCAGAAAATTCCCCTGAGTACTCAGTGTCATCTAGAACATCTGTCATCATTCAATGTCTATGGATGAGCTCCAGACTTAATACCCTAAGACAGAGGTGAGCAACCTTTGCTGTCTCGGGAGTCATTTTTAACCAAGGTAATTATAAAAAATAAAATCTGTCTGGAGCTGCAAAATATATTTGAGAGTTACATAAAGGTAAATCAGCTGATCAACATTATTAATAGGTCTAAATGAGCATTCATTGATATGTTTTACCGCCAGGTGGCTACTCTGCAGTGGGCTGTTCATGATTATTCTGTACTTTCACTTTGCAGCATTGATGGTAAAAGCAAACAAACCTGTTCACACCCTTTTAAATTCTCTATTTTCTTCCAAGACTTTTCCTTTTCTGGATCTGGATCCATAGCTAGCTCAGCAGGGAGAGTCAAGACCAGCTACTGCTACTGACATTTCCATACTTTTTTGTCACAGGGAACCACTGGAGAGAGGCTAAAGAGCTGCATGTGGCTCTGGAGCCGCAAGTTGCCTACCCCTGTCCTATGACATCACAAGCTTGATTATAAGCACTCTACCTTTTGAATTTGGGAGAGTTGTTCAGGCTTACTAGTATTTTTGACTGTTTTAGGCCATGGAAAAACATGAATGAACATGTATGAATTTTCAAAATTGATGTAGTTTCCCTTTAAGTGTTGTGTTACCAGCAGGGCCCATTAAGAGGCCTGGATAATTGTTTCCTACAAATTAATCATCCAGGCATCAGAAAATTACATTAACTTTGATATCAGGTCATTAAGGATATGTTTATCACATCAAATATTAAAACACAAAGCAATTCTGAGCTCATTATGTTTGTTATATTATGACTTAATTATACTAATTATCATGTATTTATAATGTCTTACGAGCAAAAGTTAGTGAAGACCCTGATTAATGTGTTGTCCCTCACCACAATACATTTGTAATATATTTTCTTTACTTTAAAAATATGTTTTGATAGTTGTTTAAATTTTGCTTCATCATATCCACATGCTGCTTTCAGTGAGTTAGTGTGACACCCACAACCCCACACACTGTACTTCTATCTTTGTGAGGACCCTCACTGACATGAAGCATTCTGTAGCCCCTTATCCTTAACCATCAGAACTAAATACCTAACCCTAATTCTAACCTGAACCCTAAAACTTGAGTCTCCTCAAAGAGGCCTCTGAAAAAGTGAGGAAAAGCCAAAATGTCCTCACTTTGCAAAAATGTCCCCACTCTCTTGCTAAAATACATTTTTCGGTCCTCTCTATGTACCATGTACAAATACGCAAAAACACACACCAATAGAAACAGCTTAGATGGGGGGATGGTTAAGTGCTGCAACATCAAGGCCTTTTTCCATCCACTTGCTGATCATAAACACACATCTCAAACATCCAAGTTGAGGACACCATCAAGAGTCTTGTATATAACAGTTCATTTACACTGACCTACATGTGGTGAAATCCAGTTAGATGTCTCCCTGCTCATCTTGTCCTGTCTCTGTATAAAGTTTAGGACTATATCATACATCAGGTCATGCACGTAATGAGTACAAAGTGTCCAACTGAATCACAGCCATTAAAAGTCCAAATAAAACAGCTAATGTGACTTTCAGGCTTTGAAAAGTGGCATCAATGTAATTACGTATTTTCCTCTGTTTTATAAGCTTAAAATAAAACTTTTATGGGCCTTGGGAGTCCTGTGTATAAGCATACGTCCTTGGCAAAGAGCTCTCAAAAGGTTCAAGAGTTTCTTAGTGTTTTAATGGGAAAACTGTGCTTCTTTTGTCGTGGGTGACAGCAGGATGCAACACTGATAACTACTTTGACGCAGCTTGATTACATACGCAGCAGACAACAGATTATGGATACTTCAAAGAGATTTGTCTCTTTCACTTATACTGGCTCCGCTAAACATCATCTCCTCTTGTTATACTTGCATCATTTATTAGTGACGGTAAACATCCCGCCCTGCTTTTCTCTGATCCAACACTTTTCTGGCAAGTGATGGGGTTTTTTTCATCCTCAAACTACATGCAAGTTGGAGGCAGATTATGTTTTTATCTCCTGAGTGTCTGTCAGCAGCATATCTCAGAATGTTCGAGACAGATTTGGCTGAAACTCAGCAGACAGGTGGTGATCTAGATTTGGGATTTACACCAGAATCAGACTGTTGTGAACTACAACTACCCCTATTATGTGTTGCATTCAAGTGCTGGTGGGAAAGCATGAAATCTAGGATGGTGACTTGTGAACAGCATCAATTTCACCTCAAAAATGGAAGCCAGTTGACAAACTATAAATAACACTGGGCTGTAGTAGTACTCTATTTCAGACTTTTGTGTCTTTTTATGTAAAACACTACTGCAGGCTGCTAAATTGTTTGTCTTATTTCACCTTCAGTTATTTGTTTATCCGCGGCAATGTTCTTATCTACATCCTACTCCCACAAAAAAACTCCTGTCTTGTCTTAGTCCTATGACAAAGTAAAAAATGTCACCCCAGCTGATCACAGCCAATCTAGACAACTCTTGTAATTCAGTAGATGCAGCACAGCACCTTTCAGAGGCGTCTCAGAACCTAAAAAAATAAACGCCTCATCTTTTGTTGACATAGCAGCAGTGTGTTGCACAGAGCAGATAAGGTTTTCTGCTAACAGGCATTGTATATGACATATAGATACAATTAAATTATGAGAATTCATGAATTTTGACGACTAAACCACAGCCACGAATATCTGATCCATGTCATTCATAACTGAACTTTGAACAATATTCATTTTGTCTATAGGCTACAGAACAACAACGCATGAAACAATAAACACAAAATCTGCAAGTCTACAAAACTGGGCAGGCAAAACACTCCGCTTCTATAATGCTCCTGGTGTGGTATGAGACCCAGGTTGCAGTTCCACCAGGTGAAATTGCCCCTACTGGCTCCCTTAATCAAGATGGCAGTGAAGATAACAAAAACGGGGCCTAAATCATGTCGTATCTTACCTAACTTTAGTGGTTCATAACATATCAGGTATGGAATCAATCTGCAGTAGCTCTAGTTTAAAATGATACCAAACTTTTCTGTGTGCCAGTTTTGAGCCACATTGAAGGACAAAATGTGACCTGCAACAGACATTAAGGCTTCTTGCTTTTAGCCAAGCAGCTTTCTGGCAAACTTGCGCCTTTCCCCGGCCAGTTAAGAGGGGTAAGGAGTCAGCTGTGTATGGTGATATAAAACAGTCAATAAAACAGGCTTTTTCAACAATTGTGAATCATCGCAATCTTGAGAGGTCCTTTAGCATATAGTCATACATGTGCACAAACAATATTAGGCTAATTGGCCTAGTAGTTTGTGAGGTTAGCTGCACAAAGACAGACAGACAGACAGACACACACACACACACACACACACACACATATATAAACACAACCAAACGCATGTTCCCCTCAAGGCTCACAACTCACGGAGATAAAAAAAAAATTCCTGTCCAGTCCCTATTCCGGAAGAATGACTCCCCTTCCATAATGTTCCCGTGAATAAAATTTACAAGAATGAACATATTAGAACTTTATGTTTATATATATAACTGACACACTATTATTATTATTTCTGTCTTGCCTGCTTCCAGTCAGATGAGTAGAGAAACTGACTCCCATCCTACAGGATTCACACAGGAATAACGTAACCCACAGGATTCACGTCAAAATGTCAGCCTCCAGTTCACGTATCTTTAATTAAATCATGACTGAGTATTAGGTACATTAACACCTGGACTTTAAAGCTCTTTTCACGGCTCCTTTCTACCAGTGACATAAATGATTCAAGCCTCTATTGACTGAATTATGGCTTATGGTAGAGGGTCGAGGCTTTTGCAAAAATCAATTTAGTTGATTATCACAAGGGCACACACACACACACACACACACACACACACACACACACACACACACACACACACACACACACACACACACACACACACACACTCTTCCTTACCACATTAAAGTCCAGGTTTTTCTCAACCCAGTCCGTAGCAGCCTCAAACTCTTCAAACATCTCCATGATGTAGAGAGTATCCAGAGCATCCACTATTGTTGCTCCCTTTATACTGCCTGCAAGAGAAAAAGATAAAATGTTAGAAATAGATTACAGATTTTCTAAAAACACATTTTCAATGGTTGCTGTGTCTTCAATGGAGAGTTTTACATATCATCCGTCTGCTAAACAAAACTAAGAAGTGCTGGGAAGGAAGCTGGATACAAGTTTAACTTTTCAAATGAGCAAAAACTCCAATGAAGTTCACTGAAATGTTAAAAGCTTGTTAGTCTGCGTAACGCTCCTTTTATAAGTATGAATGACAACAGGTGTTTGCAGCAGTTCTCACTGAGAGAAGCTGTGAACAAACAGCAGAAGTTGGGAGTTATGTTTGGAGGTTGAATAAATTATTTTGCCCGACAGATGGTGAGAGGCAGCGATTATCGGCACTGATGAAACGCAGGGAATATTGCTCATCTCTAGTGATTAGCCTCATAGCAGGAGGGAAGACACACAGAGACACACAAACCATCATTCCAGCGCTGCCATTACCCAAACCCCTTAACGAATCCAACACTACCTCAACCCCTCAGTATGCGTATGTGCCAAGGAGCTCAATAAATCAGCATGCAGTACTGTGCCCTAAGCAAAGCTTTTAGTCCTAACATACTTGTTATAAACACAAGACCTCATCCGTCTGAGCTATCTGACCACTTAAAGGTGAAATAGAAAAAGAAAAAAATGGAAGATGGGGAGGTGAAGAAAGAGAAACAGGAAAATAAGTAATAAATTAAAACATCAGCGGCGACATAGGGGCAGGGAGTAACAAGAGGAAAGACACTAAAATAGCTATAATATGGAAAAACAGTCCAAGTCAGACCACAAGAAGTTTGAAAATGGTGTGCAGAGTCAAGATGAAAGCCAGAAAGCTGCAAGTTTATGATTGTGTAAATCTGTGGGTTTACAGTATTTCCCTCTGTAAAGTAGTGGGAGGATGCAAAGGCAGCTAAAAGCTTTCCATTAGACACAATGCTGAATCATCAGCTACAGGCGCGGGGCCACTGGTGTCCATCAGAACAGAAGTAGCACTATGTTCACAGAAAATATTGGTATTTCTTTTAAATCACCACAGCAAGATGAGAATGTGGTTGCTAGCTGTGAAGACGATCATGATTACAGAGCAACAGACACAAATAACAAATAAAGCTGCTGATAGTGTATAGCACATTCATTATCTTTTATTTTTAATCCTAACAAATTCATACCAAAACATATTGTCCAAAGACTCTGAAAAGCTGGGTATTATAACCTCTTTAATGTCCTGTCACCTAAAACGCCTGTCCAAGGCATACCCAAAGTTAAATGAACGCTGTTCTTGTTCCATTTTTAGTACAAGTGAGCCCACATACATGGTCTCAATTGAAAGGTAACACTTAAAAGTCCCCCCCCCCAACAGTTACATTCACTCTAAGTGCTTCTGTCATTGAGCTATATTTGTTTCAACACACTGAAATAAAAGGTTTTTCTTTGATCTTTGCCCTTATATTTTCTTGAAAAAAGATGCTGCAGATGACTAGAACTAGGAGGTGTTAGCTGGATAATGCATTTTACATATTTCTAAGGTTCTGACCAGGAGCCTTTCAAAAATGAGGGTAAAACAATGTACTGAATGTGTGATCTTGAGTGAAAAACAAGTCAACTGTATACAGAAACTCTTCTTGAAAACCTAAATTGATGAGAAAGACTGTTTTACTCCTTTAAGACAAGAGAGAGCAATTTGTTTATCATTTATGTACAATTAGAAAAGCTTATGATGCCAAGAAAGAGTTAAAAACTCCTCTGGATATGAGGAGTGTCACTGACTACAAGACCTATAAGCCATTGGACCAATCGCTGGCTACTGATGGGCTTTGAGGCCTTATGAAGTAAGCGAGGGTCTTTGTTTCAACACATGCCTTCATTGGCTACTGAGGTCATGGCAACAGCAAGGAAGCTCCTATTGGCTCAAGTGAGGAGTCAGTCAAAGGTCAGAGTTTAGCCACCATTCTGACATTGAGGAATCAACATCAGTCGAACCACAAGAAGCACAGCTTTTGAAAATTAGGTTGTATGAGTAAACCACTCAAACAAAGCAGCTGTTTACATATCACAATAATCAAATAAAATCTCACAAGGGCCCGTGGGTGGGCCGTTGGATTTCTATGAGGTTTTAAAGGAATAGTTAAAGACTTTGCTTTCCAAGAGAAGATATGAAGATTGGTACCACTCTTCTACTGTATCTGCACGTTAAATACAGAGCTAAAACCAGGAGCTGATTAGCATTAAGACTGGAAGCCGGGGAAATAGCTAGCTTGACACTCACAGTTTTTACCTTTCTTTCTGAGATGCATGCTAAGTGATTTTTTGTACTTACTACCCGTTTTCCCCTGCTTTCAGTGTTTATGCTAAGCTAAGCTAATAACCTTCTGGCTCCACCATCATACTTAACTCACAGATATGAGAGTGGTATCAACTTGGTGTCAAACTAATTCTTTAAGAAGAAGTAAGATTGACAGATGATAATAATGAGGTAGTAAAGGGAGTATCACACGTACTGTGAAACCTACATTAAAATGTGTCATTCAAATTTTATAATAAAAGTGTGATCAAGCATAAACTTGTAATTTGCTGAATGTTTTGGCAAGCCTCAAGTCATGGGTTTAGGGAGAGATAGAGAGAACATGTGACTGGAGGTGTCAGCAGACCTTATTACTGTTGTAGTCACTTGTCCTTCCTGTTTTTCATCCATCTCATATTTTCACTCCATTGAAGCCTCCAGAGCGACAAAAAGAGGACAAGACATTTTCCTCCTGTCCATTGTCTTGTCACTGTGCTTCCTTCCCCCTCACTGCTCATCCTGTATCTGAGAGTGTATGTGTGTGTGTATGTGTGTGTGTGTGTGTGTGTGTGTGTGTGTGTGTGTGTGTGTGTGTGTGTGTGTGTGTGTGTGTGAGTGTGTGTGATGTGATGGGTACAGATGGTCAAAGAGTGAGCAGGATACTAATACTTAGTATAAAAAATGAATATGTTAGAGCGGAAACGAAAGATATGTAAAAATAGTTATGACATCCTTCTGTAAAGGGTATAGCCCCTTTTAAATGAAATTTGATTATATATAGGTCTGGGTGATAACATGATTTATTCCCTTTATATAATGTTTTGGGACAAAATTTCTCCCTCTGAGATATTGTGATACACGGTTTTAATGTTGGATCTTTTTCTACCAAAATCTGCCACCATTCGAGATCCTAAATGCTAATACTAACTGAATAGGAGCACTGTGGATAAGATGAAAATGACATTCAAATTAAAAGTTAACCACAATTACTGCCCCACAGTTGTATGCCTCCGAGCACCAGTCAAGTTTCTCTTGCGGTTTACATCCATGTCTGTGAAAACACGGATGTTTCACACATAGATCTATACAATCTGCACAATTTCAAGGTCAGCACGAAAAATTAGTATCACCAATCAGTATCTGACCAAATGTCACCCCTTCTGTTTTTGATGTGATGTCAAATAATGGCCAGAAAAATGCAGAAAATTATGATATCACAGTGAAGCTGACCTTTGACCTTTTGTCTATAAAAAGTCATCAATTCCTTAAGTTAGCCTAAAAGAAGTTGTGTGAAGTGTTGTCATATGAAAAAAATGACTTTTGACCATCAAAACCATCAGTTTATTGTTGAGTCAAAGTGAATGTTTAGAAATTCTTTCGAGTGGTTCATGACCTGTCACTGACCTGTGATCCTTGAGAGGAATCTTATGAGTTCATCCTTGAGTGCAGGTGGATGTTTGTATCAAATGTGAGGAAAAATTTCTTCAAGGTGTTCTTCAGATAACGCGTTCACACGAATGAGACAGACGAGGTCACAGTTACATTTACCTTTGATCTTTGACCACCAAAATCTAATTAGTTCATTGTTGAAAAAGTTGAAAAAATTCCGTCAAGGCTTTCTTGAGATATTGTGGTTACAAGAATGGAATGGAATGTATGGGACGTTTGACTTTAAAACCGTTGTTCACGAAACAAGTAATCAGTAATAAGGAGTCATCTTGTTATTTGGAAAATTGTTTACTATGTTCTGACATTTCGTAGGCTTAAACATAATCAAACATATAATTTATAGATTGATCAATAACTACCACCGTGCTGGCATCATGGCGGCAGCTTAACGCCCACCCTACGGTCCTACCTCCACATTGCCTCAATAGCCTTGTTAACACTGTTAGCTCTGTCTGCACTGTTACCATTGTTAGCAATGAACTGCTAGTTGGCACCATTTTGGCTCAGCCACCTCTGTGTTTGCTTGTAATGTTTGAGGCAAGAGCTGTGTGCAGGCAATCCAACCCCAGACGTGTACTGAAAGTTTAACTAAAGTGAAAAATAATTTGTGTATCTGCCCACAGGATTCAAATCCTTTCCAAAAATTAAGGTGTTCTTCTGTGGCCCATGCTATACCCTTCCACAAAGATTCATGAAAATAGAGCCTGTAGTTTTTCCATAATCCTCATAACAATCAAACAGATAAATGCACAAACTGGGCCGAAAACAGGACCTGCTTGGCAGAGATAATAAAATAATTGTTCGCTGCCTTCCTGACACTGTTCATAAAGTACACAGATTATTGTGATCACAAATTGGGGCTTTAATCAAAAGGATCTCTGATGTTTATGAGGCAGATTGTTCAGGAACATGAGGGACCAAGAAATCTGCTAGAATCAGCTTGTTACCAGATCCAGGATTTGTGTCAGTGTCCAGATGGGAAGACTATGAAAACTGAGATGGGATTCATCTGGGGCCTGCGAGGTTGTGAGAGCAGAGTCTGTTGATCTTGGAGGTGATGCGTGTTGCTGCCGAGGAGTTTGTTTCTGTTTGTGACTTGTGAGCATGGTGAGGTAGCAGATGGCTCAGCAGAGGGCAGCGTCTATGATGCTTCTGTAAAACATGAGTGGTAGCGGAGGAGGAGAGAGTCTCGGATGCTTCTATAGAGACAAAGCAGTAGGGTGGGACGGGCCTTAGGATACCTGCTGTAGGTGGTAGGCTTGTTGCAGTGGGAGAATACATATATTGGAAAAGTTATTTCCAAAAACACCAAAGGCACCAGTGTTATCGCCCACGTCAACAAGCCTCGTTTGCTTTTACATCATTAAAGAGTTTGGGATTGCCCACTCCGAAAAGTACTTTCTCCCTGCTTTGTTTTCTGTTGGGAAGAAATTCAATCCCTCATTTTAAAATGTGGATGTCTTTTATTCTTCATCATTGATCACAGAGTTGCACGTCAGAGGTGAAGCTTGTGAATGCATTGAGTTCTTCGGAGAATGCCTCAATGACAAACACGCAAACAAGGCCTGTCTGCTTGTATGATCACCGCCCTTTTTGACATGGCCAATAAAGCAGAACATGGAGAGGAACGGAGAGAAATGGGCGGAGAGATGAAAAATGAAAGAGCCGGCGTCCTCAGAAGACAAGGAGAATCATTACCTTTCTGTTCCCAGACAGAGAATAAGGATAGATGGTAGAGGGGATGGCAGAAAGAAATGGGAGACTCAAGGTCCAAAAGTCATTAAGGAACAGTATCAGTCCCTCCATTCCTGTGTGCCATGAAACACAATCCATCCAGTTGTTCCTCCTCCTCCTGCAGTCACTTGTCCTCTAATGAGGTATCCATCAATCGTTCCTCCTTCCTCAGTTCCAGTACCTCTATCCTTCCTCTCCCTTTCTGTCCTTTCTTCATCTCCTTTTCCTCCCTGTAATTGCTCCCTCCATCCTCATCCACTCGGCTTGTTTTCTTTCCTTTCCTCCCCGAGTTTCTTCGTCCAACAGAAAATGGATGAAGATGGAAGTGATGGATGTATTAAGAAAAGAAAGCAACTACACCTTGCAGGCTTCATTCATCACCTGTATAGGCAGATGTCCTTCCTCTAAAGTTAACACACACACAAAAACACACACTCCTGCATGCCATATCCTTTAGTATGTCAAGTACAAAGTGCATTCTACTGCGGTTCAATGTTACGAACTTAAGTATTAGCTGGTACAGAACTCTATTAGTGTGGATGACTGGTCAATAATGACACTGACTTAGTGCATTCCTTCTCACACTGTGTGTGTGCGTGTGTGTGTGTGTGTGTGTGTGTGTGTCAGACAGGAGAGTGATGCATTGTTTGGTTGTTCAGAACAAAATAACCTTCACTTCACGCAATCAGGCGGCAAAGACAGAGCTGTAATCTGTGATGCCGTGATGTGGGAGTGTGTATGAGTGATTGAGAGCGATTGACAAATGTGATGCTGCTTTTTCTCTATCATACACACACACAGAAACATACCACTGATTGTCGACAGAGGTCAAAATGCAAACATGAGCTCTATCTATTTAGTCAAGTATATATTGCATTTTTGAATCTATAAACAGTGGGCGGAATAACAATTAACCTGTGTGTGTTTCTGGTGTTTCTGTTGGGGAAACGGGGATGAAGCAACAAGTCCACACAGAGGTGTCTGTGCCACATTTAGATTGATTTAGAACCAACTGTAGTGTGTTTAAATGTTTTAATGCATGTAAAATGAGTTCTGCTGTTACTTTAAACACCCTACATACATGCTACAATGCTCACCTTCACATTCGTTTACCTTTGTTCCTGTTAACCTAAACTGTACTGGAGCTGTGTTCACTTACTGCTGACGCTAACCAGATTAAAGTAATTAATCTAGTAAACAACTTTGCAAACACTTCCACTGTCCAAGTGTGGCTGGATTGCCTGCGGCTGTTCTTGCCATGGCTTGGCGCAACTACCTTTCCTTGTATAGCAACAGTCAGTGAGGCCAGCTAAGTATCACCGGTGAAAGATTAAGTCCTTCCAGGATGTATACCACAGTCGGCCAATTAATCTGGTAAACATACGTCATCCTGAAACAGTTTAACAGCAGCTGAATTCAACAGTTTCCTATCCACCTTATTGTTAGCCCCCATGATACCTTGCGTGGATTATGGGTGCCACTTTCGGAGTTGAGCCGAAAACGGCGATTTCCAGTGGTTACAGTTTGTTTACAGTACTCTATTCTTCTTTCCAAGAGCAATTGTGGAGTCAAACGTGGAACACACCACCTGTTATATCTCAAAGAGGATTAAGTGATCATACCTCTGCCATCTCTGACAGCCATCTCAAAGCACTGTTTTTGTTTTTTCATTTTCAACTGAGCTTGCTAGCAATTAAAAATGACTTTTGAAAAGTACCAACATTGGCAGTTAGTGGGCTATTATTTGCTTAAATAACTGGACTTAAGAGGCTTATATTTGGGACAGGTGTCTATAAGGGACAGGCCTTTACCTCCTTTTAAATCAAACTGTTGCTCAGCTAAGATGGTTTAAATTGTTTATCTGAATTGGGACTAGGCTTTTAATTAAAGTTTAACGGTAGTTATGAATATCATATTCCATTTCTGCCAATACATTCCCCTAAACCCTACACTCTGTACCTTTAAGTGAGCATGGTAATATAATATCTATATCTGTGGGGTGGGTTTCTTTGGGAACAAGAAGCAAAGCACAGTTAATGCCATGTGAATTACATCATGTGCACAATGTGAACACAAAGCGTGACCTCAACAGTAGCTGTGCCCTCCAGCTCTGGGTCACACTGAGCTCCTTGGTGAGGCTCTCGTATCTCCCTCTCACTGTTCTTCAGAGGTGGCGCAATTCAACCTGAGCACAACGCTGTGGATTATGTCACAGCAGCCACACGAAGCAAAGCTCCACTCCCACAATAAAAGTCAGCCCTGCAACTATAGGTCACATGAAATGTGACTCAATCCGTGGCGCCCTTTACCCTGAAGCTTTCTGCTCCCCGCTGTCAGACAGCATCACCATTTAAATCATTAAACTACATCTGAAAACATTAAGACTTTATTGTGTGTAACTGACTGATGAATTAATAAACCTTTTTCCCTGACTAAAATTTGAACGACAAATTCTGAGCTGAAATATTTAGATTATGTACCACCCATCATCTTTAAGTAAGATACTCTGGCATTTTTTATAAGTTGAGAAGGACGAGTCACATTCAATGACTTAGATTTAAATGAAAACAATATGTGGGGAAAGCCCTCCACTCTGTCAGAACAGTAGAATCTTCATTTAGGTATGATACTTAATTGAGAAAAATAAAATCAATACATATTTTTCTAACTAACGTCTTCATTTCCCACTGAACAAACTTTCTCAAAAAATCTGATCAAGGATTTGCGAGGACTCTGATAGGATAAGCGGATTTGAAACCTGATTCAGATTCTATGAAATGCTATCAAACCAAATCTGTCTATGGAATAATGATGGCCGCCTTAAAAACACCATATCCAATCGTCCTGATTGCAAAGCAGTGAACATCCAAATGTAATCGCAACTAGTTTAACTCTAGACGTCTCCCTCTTCAATCTTTTTTTTTTTTTTTTTTTTTTTTTTTAAATCCTTCTAACCATTCTTAACTGTTTATCCAAAGCCGGGTCATGGGGGCAACAGGCTAAGCAAAGTTTGCCCAGCACACAATGCACCCGCTCCCAGTGCCCATTCCTGCAGGTGGTGGGCCAACGGGGTGGCAGCTCCATGTCATTCATTTGGGCTGAGCCTGACCAGGCCCCATGGCCCAAGGCCCAGCCACCAGACACTCGCTGGCGAGTTCCCCCCCTAGGTCTGGCTCCAGAGGGGGGCCATTCACAAACAACATTACGATACAATCAGACTGCATGATATCAGCCCTGGAATGGCCCTACAGACGTGAGGCAGGATCAGGAATACACAAGAGAAATTATGTTCTTGGTGCAGTCAGGTCAAACAGTGAAGTTGGTGTCTGGCACTGAATGGGTCGACTGATAGATCAATTATACTCCACCAAGGATTGTCACTTTGTGGAAAAAAAAAACCAAAAACATAATATCTGAAAAGGTTCAGACAATTCAGCAAAATCCTCACATATAAGAGGCAACACTAATTAATGTTGAAAGGTACAAACAAGTTTTGAAGTAACATATACTACCATCCAAATGACGTCATTTTCAGGGATGTCGCTGCTGTGTGGGTACTCGACTGACCTGCCTGCAGTCCAGACCTGTCTATCATTTATAATGTGTGGCAAAAGAAGTCATATATCATGCAAGAATGGGAAAAGAATTTCACTTTCCAGACTTAAACAATTAGTGTCCCCAGTTCCCAAATTCTACCTGAGTGATGTTAAAAGACAAGGTGATGTAACGCAGTGGTAAAAATGCCCCAGCCACAACATTTTTGGAATGTGTTGCAGGCATCAAATTCAGAATGACAGAGTTTATCAGTCTGAACAGTATCTTAAATATCTTGTGTTTGTACAGTAAATCAATCTCAAAAGACATAATAATGTAGTCTACTCCTGGCAAAAAAAAGGTTACAACATATTAAATATGATAAAATTAATAAACATTTTATAAAAATGTAATTGGAATAGTAATAATATTAATAACTTGGACACATGGGCTAAAAGAAATCTGACAGACAAGCTTGCCAAGCTCCATGATTGTTTGGGTGCGTTCAGAAATTGCTTTGATTTGCCAATAAAATAACCATCAAAAGCAATACGTGCCCAGACTTTCCCACAGGCAAATGAACACAGCATGATAATTATGACTAAAACACACAATTCATATAATGGCAGAAATAGGTTTCATTTTACTATCACAACTCAAGCAACCTGTTGACCTGTAGTTCATGAAATTCCCTTGACTTCATAATATATCCTGCTCTCCAAGAAAACAGGAAGCCAGAAAACACACAGTGCTGTAAACATAACCTATTTCCAGCCTTACTGGGAGATACATTAACATTGGCGCTGCACACTGACTCAGCAGCTTTAGCTCAAAAATAGCAGCCTCAGCCTTCAAAAGACTGACAGCAGTCAACGTGTAACTGATATTAAAAAAAAAAATCTGGAGGCTGCTTGCGCCTTTTGAAAATTCAGTCTTAAAAAAACTTTCTCTTCAGCTCACTGCCTTTGTCAGCCCAGAAATGTTCTCAAAAAAGACTAGGGTCCCAGCGTGTCCCATATCGTAATGCTAACTCAATGCAAACTCCAGGTCTAATCCTTAATCCTACAATTTGATCCAGATCGCAACACCCCTCAGCCCTGCTGGTGATCCCATTTAGCCCCAACTACCGCCTCAATGTTGAGTCTACACTGTATTTTGTGAGAGGTCACAGAGGGGAGGGGAGGAAAAAGTGATGGCTAAGCCTTTGGCTAATCGTGTTATCGTAGGCAGAAAGCATGAGCACGCACGAACACACACATACGCAATCCCAAAGTGTATTAACCTCTTGGCTTCTGCTGCCAGATACTCGGGCGTCAACACTTTTTGTCAAGGTTACAGTGAAAGGCATTACCATGATTCACTTGTGTGTGTGTGTGTGTGTGTGTGTCGAAAATCTGACAGTGATACAGAAAAGAGGGATTTAAAGTAAAGCTGTGATAATACAGCAAATACAAGATAGAAAGAGGCTGACTGCATATACGCAAATCGGTGCTGTTTAGTCTGTGTGGCTGCTTCGCTTGTTTAGGCGTGGGAACTTTCAGGGACCATGCAGACTTTGAGGAGTATGTGCATGAGTATGTTTGTGTCTAAGAGGGTGTGTTTATCAGGAAGATGGGTGGTGCTGCTGCAGTGTGTTGTTCTAGGCCTTGGGGGGCGAGGAGGCTTGTTGTTCGCTGTCTATGAGTTTGTGTGATTAATTAATGTGGATGCAGACTCAAGGTTCTATAGCAAAGGCTCAGGAAATGTGTGCGCGCAACACAGAGCTCTGTGTGTGTGTGTGTTCATGTGATGGATACCCCCCATTTCAGCTGCTGCAGTGCTCCCTTGTCTGTGTCCCACCCACCTCTGTGCAGAATGTGATTTACATCATTTCAGACACAACCAAATACAACCCCCCTCCCTCCTCCCGCGCACACACACACACACACACGTACACAGACACACACACTTCACGAAAACCTGAGGGAAGGCCGGAGCAGAATTACTCCATCCATTTCAATTACAGAGATTGAGTATCTGATTCAAACACACACAATGCTGTGTGGGAGCTGAGGCTGCAGCCCAGGACTCAATGTCAAATTATATAACCAACTAAATGACTTGTCTGGAAATAGAAAGACACCAAAAACATTAGCCTTCTTGACTGGTGGACGCTAACAATATTTTTAGCTCTGCCGGAGACAGAGCAGGGCTCTGAGGCTGGCAGGAAATAGAAATCAAATTTGGAATGACACAATGATGGGGTTGTGACCAAGACGAAACAGTGCATTTGGCTTTGATGTGCTGCAGCGTACGCACGGCAGGCCGGCCGATATGCTCGAACACCTCATCCACCATCCTGACAGACACCTGAGCCTGCTCAGAAATGCTACGTGACTGGTTGTCTGCCACGTGTTTCAGTTGGGTTCAACTAGTTTTACTACAATTTGTTTTGTTTTGAATATCTTTTGTATTGTGTCTTCTCCCACCATGACTCACAAAGTCCTCCAGCTAAAGTATATACCATTAAAAGGAAACTAGACCCATTTTTTAAATTTTTATTATTATTGACACAGCATACTATTCGGGATGCACGGTAATATCAGCACATTATCAGTATCGGCAGATATCGGCTTTAAAAGGAAATACTGGAATCAGCCAACATACTGATAATATCAGTATGTCATCAAAATCTGCCTACATGCTTTTTCTGACTCTGCATGAATATAACATACATTGAAAAGTAACAAAATCAGTCTCCCATTCATTGTCTGTGGAGAAGCTCTTGGCCCTGTACCTTATGAATCACAAGTTGGAGACTTCCTTCTCGGGATTTTGGAGAGAGAATAGCTCATGTTCACAAACTAGGCCATGGAAATAACAAATTGAAATATTTAATATACTGTTGGTGGTGTTCCCCTTTAAAAATACTCTGAGAACTGTCACAAAATTCTATTGGATTTTCAGTTATATTCAGTTTTTGCCACCCAGGGTGCTGCTCTTAAAGTCCTGTATTGTAACAATGAACAGTTTTTCAAAATTAGGATCAAATTCTAAAACCTGGAAAAAAGTTGTGAGTATTCATAAAAACGCTACACCATGACTTGTTACTGGCATCAAATAGAGAACATGTAAGTCCTCTGCTGGCCTCCACTCATTTTCCTCCACTGCAGTTTTAGAGCTTACTTCAAAATCTCGCTGTTTTGTTAAAAGGTACTGAATGAACTGGCCCCCCTCCTACGTCTTGGACCTTTTAAGGTCTCTACGGTCTTCTTACCTAAAGCCGACAGCTGTTTCACATTCTAGGCTGAAGTGCTATAGAGATCTGCCATTGCTGTAAATGTCCTTAGATTGTGACACAGCCTTCCTCTTAAAGTTTAAATCAGCCGTATAAAGTGACTTGACTTGGCTGGACAATTGTGCAAAACTGAATGGAAACAGCAGGAGTTTTTTTTTTTTTTTTTTTAAGACATCTGGAAGCACAGAAATCTCTTTGTGTAATGAGGATTATGTTCTTTGCTTTTGTCTATGCTGCCATGGTTGTTATGAGGTGCTGGTTAAAACAAAAACAACTAAAACAGAAAATGAAGATGCATTATTATAGTTTACAGATCAAGAGAAATGCTGCCACAATACCAACGCTAGAGGTGAAGGTGAAGCTTCTGCAGCTATTATTGTTCATTCTCTCTAATAGACGTTTCTTAAAGCTATAACCTCGCCCTCCCCTCCTTAAAACTTAAACCACAGAAGCACTCGTGTCCTTGTTCATCCAAAAAAGAGGTGAAAATGAATTAGAGGACGTAAAGAGCAGCCAAAAAGTTATTAAGATCTAAAGTTGTAGTGGTGTACTGCAGAAAAGCCAGGCCGGAGACATTTAATGGTGTAATATGTGATGGCATAATAGACCATGGTTAAACAGACATCTGTGCTGGATTTAAACCAACAACCCCAATCAGTTTTTGGCAGAAAGCTTGCTTCAGACCCGCTCAATCTCCCTCTCCACTCTCAGAAAGTACATAACTACTGTTTGGAGGACAAAAGCCTGTCGCTGGAGCAGTAATAACATAGTAGGGGTACTAAAATGACTTTTAAAAGTACAATTATGTACCCCTGGTGACCAAAAAGTACACAGTAGTAAACAATCATAAAAGCTGAAGTACCACAGGTCTTTGTGGTCATGGTTCTGTGATCACTGTGCTACATAAACTGACTTAAAGTATTAATTATAGAAATGGGGATGCAACATAAACATGACATTTGAAGGTCAAGTGTGGATGGTAGAAAGAGGCTTGAGTTTTTTCACTATTATTCCATCTGGGTGCTTCCACTGTCACTTAAGTATAGCGATTTGAGGAGCTGCAGCATCACTGCAGGGGACAAAGAGACAGAAAAGCCATTGAGAAGGCTGGCATGGAAGGAAGGCCACAGGAGACAGGAGGGGGAAAAACAACATAAAGAAAAGAGGTCATCACAAAACCCTGGCAGCATCTGTGGCAAAGGCTGCCATTCATCCACCGGCCTTTTAAAGCACTGCAGGCAGGGCTGAGCAGATAACCTCTGCTGCAAAGCCTGTGTGTCTCGGGAGATGCACGGGCCTTTTACTTCTTCACACTGCCCGTAGCTACAGATCCATCCAGCTGTCTAGCAAATAACCAAAGTCTTAACAGGCTGTCAAAGTACAATGTGTATTAGCTAACCCCAAGTAGCAGGGGGAAGAAGGCTGGCAAAAAAAATATATAAAAAGAACACGAGAAACTCAAGAGTCCATTCTGAGATATATCATGGGCTATTAAGATGAGTTCAACCTGGAGCTCAGGGCAGCACAACACAGCACACTGCATACAAACTGTGCACATGCTGCTGGCACACACTTCTCAGCTGCTGCACAATGAGACTGATGACATTGGCTGCATGTGCTAGAAATGCAGCGCACTGAGATTTTTTTTTCACCAAAAGCCGATTATTTCCACAGTAAGTTCAGCCAATACAAATACAGAGAGTAATATATTTATGTTTTCTTTCTAGCTTTCAGCAATTTATTTTAAATGAAAGTGTGTCAGTGCAACATAATGGTAACATTCTTTTTTAATGTGACAGTGGACATTTGAGTCACACAGGAATGAAAACCAATGTGTTTAATAACTATTACTGCCTGAAACCAAAATGCTAGCATACATTTATGCTCATGTACTACATATTGTTAATGGCCTGACTAAGGATGTCAACTGTTGAGAACACTGTGTTATGTAATATATATGTCAACCAGTGAGAATATTTTTTGACCAGTTAAGCATGTTGGTCCATAGATTTGTTTTGCTACTCATAAATTCACTGCACTGCGCACTAACCAGGCCTGGTGGGAGCTAGCTAGCAGCGCTGACCGCTCACTCGACAATTACTGCAACTAATGCCATCTGACCCAACAACGTTACCCTGTAAACATTGTACCCACCCTGTGGTCTGCCTACATGTCACCCTGGTCAGCAGGCAGCTTAATTTTGAGTCCCCATTAGCATTGTTAACTATGTCATCACTGTTATCACCGTTGGCAGTGTCAGCATGGCTAGTGGTGCAAACATAGTCAACGATGATAAAGGGGTTTTGCAGCTGAAAATGAAGCTGCTTTCTCAAGAGAGCTACCTGGAGACTACTTGAGTGACCCTTGGGGGTGGCTGCCATGTTTACCAAGTGGGACAGTATTACCAGCTGTAATCGCCAAATGAGTGGTGCTGCTAGCTAGCTCCCACCAGATCCAGGTCGTGCACAGTGCAGAGCGACCAAGGCTAACCAGTGGAGACCAAATGGTGGACAGTGGATACTATCTTTCCTTATGTTTACGCAGCAGTCTATCATCAAACTAGAGGTCGACAGATTCATCGGTTTTGCCAATTAATTGGCACCGATAAGAACATATATAAACAATCGTTAAGTCTGATAGTGCCCGAAAAACAATTGCTGTTTGGGTTTAGGTGTTGATGGTTAATAGATTGAATTTTGCTGTGTGTGCCTGTATGGTTTCTTTAGGTAGTCTTTTATAACTTGTATAGCTTGTCAACAGGCGGCTTCTCGTAGCCTACACCGTTATGTTGCATTCTTTATGAGTGTATTATAGCAGTGGTGTCTCACAGTCGCGGGAGTATCTGTGTTGACTTGTGCTCTTTGTATATGATTTGTGTAAATGTGAGCCTTTTTACTCAATGTTTTTGATAGCATTATTACTTTTCAGTGCATTTCAGGGGGTATATCATTAGTGACTGATAAATATCTTGTTTGTGTCAGGGTAGCAGTCACTAAAACTTCAGGACCACGAACAGAGCTGTGTGTACACGTTTATGTAGCCTCCTGGGGTCCATACCCGAAAGCAGGTTGAGCAAACTCCGATTATAACCCTGGTTGGTGATACGCACTTGAGTAGAGTAATAGGCTAGAGCGCGTGCCGTGTCATTTGCCGATTAATTGGCTATCGGCTTTTTCCTGCTCCAAACTATCGTTATTATAGTGGCCATTAAAAATCCACTATCAGTCGACTTCTGCATCAAACCCAACAGGAAACAAAATACAAGGCAATACATTAAATTTGTTCCGTGTTGTCGTGTATCACATGTGTAAGCCATGCACTGAACTTGCAATGCCACCAGGATGAAGTCCATTTGTCAGAACTGATGTTGTATTCTCAGCATAGTCAGATTTTGACAAGTCTGTTGAATTTTCCTCTCAAACAGCCCACAGCTTAGACCAACAAGACAGATGGCGTTTTACTTCACAGACACACACACACACACACACACACACACACACACACACACACACACACACACACACACACACACACACACACACACACACACACACACACACATAAACACTGTTCCCTCCTAGCCCAGTCCAGGTCACACTGGAATAGATGGCAAACGACCTAAAAATTCAGCCACATTCTCTTTGTCTGCAACAGGAGACATTAGTAGTGACCTTTAATGTGCTGTGGCCCAGTCAAGTGTGTTTATTTTAGACAGAAAAAAAAAGACACACACCCTTTGGGGAGTTTTTTTTGGTTGGTTGAACACATGAGTGCCCTCCAGTGCTGGCCCTCGGCTAGATTGAGAAGCGAGGCGAGGCATGGAGAGCCTGTTTCAACCTTTAGCTTGTTTGGCTGTTGAGAAGCACAACCAGCGTTCTGTCAACGCTATCAATTAAAAAGACGACAATGGGGAAACCACAGAGACAGGAAATGCCTCAGTCAGCAATACAGGGGCAACGACTGTGCACTCCAAAATGTATGTATTTTTTGAGTTGACATGGCCTTGCCAGAGACATACTGAGGTCATGCCCTTGGTAATATATCTGTGAATTTAGGGCCTTTAATTACATGAAGAGGAGTCTACCCTCCACAACTGCACGAATATTCAACATTTTGTTTTTCTGCAAGGCAGAGTCTGCTGCCATTTTATACTGAATATCTTAAAACTTGATTGTTTAAGGCACACAGGTATGTAAATACTGTAAAATAAAAATGATTTAGGACACTCCTACAGAACACCTTTGCAGGAGGCTTTGAAAGAATATTTAATTGTAGTAAAGGGCAGAAAACTCTTACAGAAAATGTAGCTGAACATATAGTGGAATAGTTTAAGAAATAAATATGTTAAGTTGTGTGATTTCTTATCTTTATCATTTAATTTAAACAGTTTGGTTGGTGTCTAGTCCATAACATAATCTCGTTCTTTCCTCTTGCTAATAAACTACCATATATCCTGTCAAATATTTGGCCATTGACGTGGAAAATGTAATTAATTACCCATTGCTTATCACTCCTTGAAATAGTAATTCTATGACTCTACTGATCACCTAACAGCATAAGTAATTAATTACATTACATGTTACATCACCCAACCTCACTGCGAACCCATTAGTACATCATGTAACTTGTCACGTGAAATGCTGAATCAACGACCATCTATAATTTTAGAATTTTAGTCAAAATTGACTGAGACTTATAGAGAAGAAACTAATCAAACATCGCAATCCATTATAGTGCTGCAATCCAAATTGTGGTCCAAACTCATGTTCTCTTTGTTGCAGCTGTGAGGAATCTTTCCAGAGAGCTAAGTAGAAAAAAAATCCACATTGCAGTCTGCACCTGTGAAAAGGAAGGGTTGCTACCCCATTCGTACAACTGAAATCCACTGCCATCAGAGTATTGCGTTCATTGATTTTAGAAAACAGTCTTCTGTGTGTTGTCAGAGCACCACATTAGAGAACTCTTCCTCAATTGCCAGCATGTCCTTGTAAAAAAACAACTAGACTCCAGGATAAAGCCTTGGTAAAAAAAACAAAAAAAACACTGCAGGCTCGATGGCTTATAATGGGGCTGAGATTAAATTAAATTCCATAATGTCTAACAGGAGTCAGGGTACAGCTTAAGGCTGGGCCGACAATTCATTGGCACTGAGCTCCAAATGAGCTCCTGATGATCTGGAGAAACTTAACAAGGTAATAATTCATCTTCCAGGGGACATTTAACATATTCTGGTCAGTGAGATCTGGGTGGAAAAAGCCCCCGGTGGTTGTTCTGATCGGAGTTCATAAGGACAGCTGATGTTAGAGTTGGACAGTTACAAGACTTCTGTGAAAGGAGGAGGTCTAAATAATTCAAAATACTCTTCAAGCATGAAATATTACAATTAGAATAGACATTTGGGAGTTGTTATAAATCTGACTTCTCTTTGTAATCTTCACAGTTTTTATTTCTAAAATCTACGCTGAATAAAAATAGAACTGCAAACACTTGTTTTTGGCTTCAATTTTTCAAAAAAGATCTAGGACTTTTTGTATGCACAACAAGAACTTAATTCTCTCATTTAAAAAAAAAGTTAAAATTTGTTTTAGTGAGCACTTACACCTTTTCCATGATAATTCATCAACCTGGCAGGCATGGCATATCAACACGTTGATTCAACAGCATCATTACTACACAGGTGGTCATTGGGATGGACACAATAAAAGCCCACTCTAACATGTGCAGTTTTATCACACAACACAATGCCACAGATGTCGCAAAATTTGAGCCATTGGCATGCTGACTGCAGAAATGGCCACCAGAGCTGTTGCCTGTGAACTGAATGTTAATTTCTCTACCATAAGCCATCTCCAAAGTCGTTTCTAAGAATTTGGCAGTACATCCAACCAGCCTCCCAAACGCAGACCACTGTGCCATTCGTCCCGGCCATCACTTCATGTTGCGGCGTGATAATGCACGGCCCCATGTTGCGAGGATCTGTACACAATTCTTGGAAGCTAAAAACATCCCACTTCTTGCATGGCCTGCATACTCACCAGACATGTTACCCATTGAGCAAGTTTGGGATGCTTTGGATCAGCATGTGCGACAGCGTGTTCCAGTTCCTGCCAATGTCTGGCAACTTCAGACAGCTATTGAAGAGGAGTAGGTCAACGTTTCATAGGCCACAATCAACAACCTGTGTGGCACTGCATTAAGCAAATAGTGTCACACCAGATAGTGACTGATTTATTGGGGTATCTGTGACCAAAAAAATGCATTGCTGTAGCACTAGAAGTGAATCTTTATGAATGTTTTTTATCAGAACAAAACTGGTTTTACCTTGATCTTTTGTTTAGACCATCCCAATGAACACCTGTGTAGTAATGATGATGTTTAATCAGCATGTTGCAATGCCACACCTGTGAAGTGGATTATTTTGGCAAACAAGAAGTCCTCACTAAATTTTAACAAACTTGTGAAGAACATTAGAGAGAATTAAGTCTTTCTTATACATAAAAAAGTTTCATATCCCTTATTTCAACTCCTGAACTCTTCTCAAAATGAAAGCAAAAACAAAAGTGTTTATATTTGTGCTCAGTGTATATTCAGCAGGTTACGGCCTCTCCTTGAAGCAAAGTATGCCGGCTGTGTCTGTTAGCAAACTGCAATGTCACAATGGGATTTGACCCGCTCTGGATTTAGAAACAGAGATGTACCTGTTCTGGTGGGTGAGTCTCAGTAGCAGTGTGCCGGTTATAGACAGCGGAGTTGAGTGCTAAAAGATGGAGAGAGGGATCGGAGACGACAGGAGGAGACATGGGTGCCATCGTCGCCTCTAGGTGTATTTAATTTTAGCTATAAAAGGGGTGAATCTCCCAAATCTCCAAGGGCAGGGAGCTGTTCTATTGGAACAGATAGTCTTGTCTTATAAATCTCTGTCCTTCAAAACTCTGCACTGGTCAAACTATGATTCGAACCCACAAAGGGAGGAGACTGGGACAAGGAGGACGAGCTCAGATTAAATCCAAGCATTACATCACTGAGCCCTATAGATACTGAGGTTAGGACAGCTGACGTATCACACTTTTATTAAATTAATCAATCAACTGGGCACAATATTATCGACATTGCATCCAAAACGACACAATCAGTCAGACTCTGCATAACTAGATCATTTGTGAGCAGCACAAACTGTATTTATAGAGCGACGCTGACAGGAGGGTGAATGCAAAGCGCTCAGGGTGAAATATTGTTTGTGACTGAAACTGTTTGCACCACGATGAAAAGCTGTTACAAGAATCTAGACGTGGGATGAAACGGCAATCAGTCTGCCCTTCAGTTACCCAATCAATGTGCAATGTTCAATTATTATTGCAACACAGCACTTCATTTTAAATCTGTATACAATACGTTACTGTTATTGAATGTCATTTCAATTTATAACCCAACACCTAAGCAGTTCAGACTTATAAAAGTCATTAATGCTGATGCTGTATAAAATGAATCACCTCTATTTGTGAGTTGGATTATCTATAGTGCCTTACATTTTCATGATATAGAAGGCTTTACAAATATAATTATCATGCTGTAATGTTTAGCAATATTTGAAATTTTAGGCTTCTTATATTTCTGAAAGTCAAAATAACAGTCTCCATAAACTAAATATCTGAATCATGTTACCTGTGCCAAAGCAACCAAAAGCTCACTTTTAAATGTCCAATCTTAAAAGTTTGGCAAGCATTCTTAGCCCTTGTTCGGTAGATAGATGGATGGTTAGATAGGTAGATGGGTGGATGGTTAGATAGGTAGATGGGTGGATGGTTAGATAGATGGATGGGTGGATGGTTAGATAGATGGATGGATGGATGGATGGTTAGATAGGTAGATAGATGGATGGTTAGACAGGTGGATGGATGGATGGTTAGACAGGTGGATGGATGGTTAGATAGATAAAGGGACAGATATTAGATGGATGGATGGATGTTAGATAGGTAGATAGATGGATGGTTAGATAGGTAGATAGATGGATGGTTAGACAGGTGGATGGATGGTTAGATAGATAAAGGGACAGATTTTAGATGGATGGATGGATGAATGGATGGATGGATGGATGGATGGATGTTAGGTAGATAGATGGATGGTTAGAAAGGTGGATGGATGGATGGTTAGATGGATGGATGGATGGTTGCTAGATAGATAAAGGGATGGATGGTTAGATAGGTGGATGGATGGATGGTTAGATAGATAGATGGGTAGATGGAAGAGGGATGGATGTTAGATAGATAGAAGGATGGATGTTAGATAGATGGATGGATGGTTAGATAGGTGGATGGATGGATGGTTAGGTAGATAGATGGATGGATGGTTAGATAGATAGATGGGTAGACAGCAGAGGGATGGATGGTTAGATGGATGGATGTTAGATGTAGAGAGAGAGAGAGAGAGAGAGAGAGAGAGAGAGAGAGAGAGAGAGAGAGAGAGAGAGAGAGAGAGAGACAGACAGACAGCTTTATTGTCCTCCTCAGTAGCTTATTTCAAACACATCAAAGGTAGGTACAGGCACTTCACAAAATACACTATTACAAGCATACACTTGAACAATATATATATGACACAACAGTGCAAATAGGCTGGTAGGACCAATAAGTTAAGTCCAGACAGGAGCAGTTCAAACTCTCTATTAAGCGTTAAAAGCTCAGAAATTCAATTTATCTTTTCCATCAGGCCTGTGTGGGTGGGATTTGATCAGATGTCATTGACAGTGGGCTTGCAAACAATCTGTCATCTGTCATCACATTGATTTAAATGTTGCTGAAACGTGATTAGTGCACAGAGGTATGTAAGCCTTACATTAAACCAGTGAGTAAAGCAAGAAGAGAAGCACACCTATAGAAATCTCTCAAGTGAAATAACCCAAACACTGGTAGCAAATACTGTGTTATTTTAGGCAACCATTTTGTAGCAAAAAGTAAAATTGAGAACGTTACGATCAGGCTCTTTAAACTCATCACCCTCTTCTGATTAACAAGCTGCTGTAGACAGATGGATGGTATTTGTCAGGACAACCACGCCTCCTTTAATTTTTTTTTTTGCCTCACATCCAAAGTCAATTAATCAGCATCTTGACCTTTTAAACAATTTGTTGCATACTAACATGACCTATACACTTCCCTGGCTTTATTTAGAGTCTGTGTGGAGAGCAGAGTTGCTCACATTAACGCATGACACGAGCAGAGATAATAAATTGGACACTGAGTACATGTCAATGCTAATACAAGATTATAAGCAGACTGCATCTTGCTCATATCTCTGGCTCTTTGCTATTGAAGGTTTTAGGTTGGGGGAAAAAAACATATTTTGTAATGCGGTTTGATAAAACATACCCAAATCACGGTTGGTTGCCAAAGTACTTGGTTGAGAAGATAAACATAGTTGCCTGCCAAAATTTTGGGAAGATATATGGCTGGTGGTTTTAGTCACTTGAAAGCTTGAGTTGAGCATGAAGTGTTTTCAAGTATCTAGTAGCAAAAAGAAATTGCACAGCCTCACTGAGGTGGTGCAACATGCAGCCAAACACACTGCAGAAGCAAACAGCTGACAACACAGCTGGGCGACCAAGGAGTTGTGCTCCTTCAGGGAATGACCACAGAGGGGACATACATCCCCATCCCCCACCCCCTAAAAAGGATCCAGCCCATCTGTAGTCTTCTTCCATTCAACAGCAATAAAAAAAGAGAATAAATATAAGGGTTACCCTGGCTCAATGTAGGATTGGTTTCTGACCCGTCACCCAGGGTGGGTAGTGGTCAGACTAAACACGCAATTTGAAAATGGCAACCTGGGATTAATGAAACTGTGATGGGCTTTTTTGGTACTTTCTTCAAACATTTTAGAGACCAAACAATTTATTGACTGGCTGAGAAAATAATTGTCAGGTTAATGAATAATGAAAAATGAAACTAATCATCAGTTGCAGCCCTAATATCTATTTAAAATTACAATTTATTAGTCTGGGAGTTTTTTGCAACCATATGGTTGAAAAACTTGTTGAAGGAAAGCAAAGCAAGGGAGCAGCTATTCCCCTCCCGGTTGTCAATCTTATGTAACAAACTAACCTTTAAAGTCCCAGTGAAATAGAAGTTGGAGTGTCTTTAGCTTTCACGCTGTGACATATTCATTCATTTTCCTTATCCCATTAGGGGTCTGGGGAGGCTGGAGCCTATCCCAGCTGACATTGCTGCAGGGTCCTAGAACTAACGCTGATCTGGGAAAGATTGCTTAAAGATTCTTTGCATCACACAATTGGAACGAATTGCAGTGTACTTTGAAGCTTGGTACTCTGGTTCCAATGGGTCAATTTCCGAAATCTAGTCAAAGTCTGACTGTTTTGTGTTGTTAATTATGTACTCAGGTCTCTCTTGAAAGTGAGATCTTGATCACAACAAGACTTACCTAATTAATTTAAGGTTTATAAATTGGACGAGAGGCAGGGTACACCCTGAACAAGTAGCCAGACTATCACAGGTCTGACACATAGAGACAGACAACCAATTGTATTCACATTCACGCCAATGGACAATTTAGAGTCACCAATTAACCTGCATGTCCGTGGATTGTGGGAGGAAGCTGGAGTCCCCACAGAAAACCCATGCTGACACGGAAAGAACATGCAAACTCCACACAAACGGGCTTCAAACCCCCAACTACGGGTTGAACCAGAAACCTTCTTGCTATGGGCAACAATGCTAACCACAGTGCCACCGTGCAGCCTGTGACCTATTTCACAATAAAATGAAATATTTGAGCAATAAATGGTCACGAGGGTTTTCAATCAAATCCTTCACAGTGGATTGGACTGCTAAAAAGTAGGTGGGCTTAGAGTTTGGCTCAATACAGACCAACAGCAGAGTATGATTGGGCTCTTGGCTTTAAACACACCTCCCTCACCGTTAAGGGGAGGACAAAGGATAGATGAATGAATTCGACCACACTGATCTGTAAATAAAGACAAAGGTTTTCTCCCCTGATATTCAAACACACATCATCTTCTGTCTCCTACCCAATATTGTTGTGTTAACTAGCCACTAAAACCCACAAAACGATAAGGGGCAGTTTTATAGGAAAGTGCTCTGAGGTTAACTTAATATTTTATGCAGTATTGTTAAGAACCTGGCCCATTCTGCTGGCCAGTTTGAACCAGTAATCCAGGTTACTATGCATCAGGGAAACAGCCTCTGGTATGGAAAGTGGCTTCATTGCATAATATTCCAGGTCAGGCTAATATTATCGTCATACATCATGTTCTATAGGAGCTGGAAATGGCTGTGACAAGGCTCTGGGGCCAAGCTGTCTTATTTACTGATGGGGTCTGTTGGAGCAGCCAACTAAAACCTATTTACTTTTCTATAGCAGAGACATGAGGAATGGACAGAGATGGAGAAACATTGAGAAAGACTAACACAGAGAGTTAAACAGGCTAATCTAACAATTAGTATTCACACAGCTGCTGTCTTCTCTCTTCCTACATTTACGTATGATAAATTCCAGTAATGAAACAGTAGATGGAATTTACACAAAGCTGATTGAATTTCCTCATTAAACATAAGGAGGAAATCATTAAATATGAGCCTGTAAATCTTCCACACTGTATAATGGAATCGACTTAGTCGGGGTTTTGGCATTTTCCCCACGGTGAAGGCTGAAGTTATGCATTTCAATCAAAGGTACTTCAATTAAAACACCTCCTTTCTTAAAAATTATATAAGGCCTTTAAAAAATTTGACACCTGCCATTTTCCTTTTTTAGCAACAGGATATATGGTGAAATCTAGCTGCAGATTGACACCAAACGTCATGTCTCATAAAATACATTTCCCTAAATATCTCAGAAATATTGTCCTGTCTGTGTACGTGTTTCCAGAACAGTGGCCTGACAATCCTTTTTTGACAGGTAAAGCTTGAAAGAGTCTCTCAGAGAGAGCTGGGTGTAGACAGACAGAAAGGAGGCTCAACATCACAAGAGTAATCTTACTGCCTAGATTGAACAATACAGTCCTGACCCAAGTCTGGGGCTTCAAACCATCTTTGTAGCACCCTGCATATATACACTCAAAGTGCTGTCATCCTGTCACTTCTGTAATTTGATGGTGTTACAGAGACACACAAATCAACAGCTCAGCTATAGTCCCCACCTTGACACAAATAATGCAAAGCGTGCTCTACTGATGATGTAAGTGTACAGAAACACTTGATGTTCAGAAATAACTCTGAATTCTGCTCTTTGCCTTTTCATGTAGTGAAGGTAAGACTGCATTAAGGACTACTGTAAAGCTGCTATTATTAGACTCAGTCACAACTTCCATTCATTATACTCTGAGTAACACTGCACAGCTGCACAGAACACTATTACTATTAACCAGAGCCGACCACAGGCCTTGAGGGTCAATTGGAGCAATGTAGTTATACAATGTAAGCTTGTTTATTGATGTGACACTTCCTCCAGCAAAGGACAGGTGACATCCATGTCTGCGCCATGTTTAAGGTCCAGTGTAGCTTAGTGGTTGTGTGGCAGTTATTTTAAAATGAATATATAGAAACTGATGTTACCAGCACTGAAAGATAATTTTATCAGAACTAAAATATTAAAGCTACACTTATCCATGTCTACATTAACTATAAATTAAATTACTGTGTGTACAGTGGAATGTGTTAAGGAACACCAACTGTAGTTTCCCACAGGTCTACAAGGCATTTTATCATCTTTCAGGTCTTTGTTTTGGTTTAACAGCTTACAGCTTTACTGTTATTTTGGCTCAAAATACCTGGTTTGGGGGAACAATCCTGGCAGGAAAAATAGCAACATCTCAGAAAACAAACAAACAAACAAAAAAAAAAAAGCATGGCACTATGCCCGCTGGAAAAACAGTGATGGGCCGCTACAAAACACCAATCTTTGGAGCCTAAAAAGCTTCTGGAAAAACACAGGTGGATTTATGAAGAGGTTGCTACAAATTACCCAGATAATGGAGCCTAAAAAGCCAAAGGAATCCCACTGAGATGTCACTACAAAACACCCACATTTGGAGCCTAGAAAGCTGATGGAAACCCAGCCATGTGTAGCTACAACACATCCTCCTTTGTAGCCTAAAAAAACAAATGAAACACACCGAGGGGCCACTACAAAACACCAGTATCTGGAGCCTAAAAAGCTGCTGTAGAAACACAGACGGGTCGCTACAAATCAATCACATTTGGAGCCTAAAAAGCTGCTGGAAAAACAGACAGGTCGATACGAAACACCAACATCTGTAGCCTAAAAGCCGATGAAAACCCACTGATGTGTAGCAACAACACACCCATATTCTGAGCCTAAAAACCAAAGGAAATGCACCAAAGGGCCACTACAAAACAATCACTTTTGGAACCTAAAAAGCAGATGGACACAAACAGAGGGGTTGTTACTAAAACAAACCCAAAAAAACAAACAAAACAAAACAAAAAAAAAACCCCCACACATTTGGAGCCTAAAAAGCTGACAGAAACACACCAGGGTTTTTCTACAAAACACCCAAGTTTTGAGCCTAAAAAGCTGATGTAAACACACTGACAGGTCGCTAAAAAACACCCACTCTGACAGTGATCTTTAGCGTGGCAGCTGCTTACCTAGATGACACACCATCCCTCTTCCCCTCCACCTTCCAGTGATAAAATCAGCTCATATACAACACCACTTTAAACATGTCCATATAATACATATGAAACATGCAAATGTAAAATATCTGTAGCTTGCAAAAATGGACAATGCCAACATTTTCTTCTGGCAACTGGGCTGGCCAATAACGTGGCTGCTGGATACGTTCGTGTTTACAGCTTATTCATCTGTCCCTATGCTAAAAACAATTAATATATACTTCTTTAAAACACCATTTACATTTTTGTTACCTCCTGATTACAGGTAGTTTACTGTAAATTATGTATAAGGAAATATAGTACAGAGGAGAACATAAATCAAATATGAATGGTTTCTCTGCTTCTGGTTTCACTGACACAGACCTGCACCTTCACATAAGAGAGCAACATTTAAAAAAACAAAAAACAAACACTGAGAAAAACTTCAAACCATATCAAGTACATGAGTGTGTTTAGGTGTCAAGAGACCTGTCTTATCAGCAGTGGAGGCACAGCTACTTCTTTCACACATGAATGCCATCTTATCTAGTCCATAGCCTGCAACGGCACTACTCTAAACTGTCACACACACACACACACACACACACACACACACACACAAAGCTCTCATCTGGAGCTCAAGGTATCTAAACAAATATTTTCACTGAGAATTTAATTAGGTCAAGAGAGAGAGAAAGAGCTCTTCACAAATTAAAAATCCAATTCCCGCTCTTATTAATCCAATCAGACAGAATAAATTACAGTATTCATTATGTGTACAAACACTTGGAGTACAGACAAAACACCTGCAAAGAGAGCGTGCACACTGATCTAACACAGTCTCAATAAAGATTAAATTAATGTTTTTTTTTTCTTTTTTTACTACATCATTGCTCACAAGATTGTGTCCACCCCCTCTGCTAAGCGACAACTGCATCCAAAATAGATTTATTGTCTCAGAGGGATATTTGTTTTCACAGCCCGTACACAGAAACGTACAGATATACACATAGCAACACATAGTTACACACATAGCAACATTAAGATATAGACAGTACACAAAATCTCAATGAATGCATCCATGATCTCGGCTCACAACAGTGTCAACAGGGAGGATTGTTCGGGACAGTTTTAGGACCATCTTTGAAATATTAGCCAGTTTTACCTCAATCCTTTCAAATCTCTGCTCCCTTTATCTCTCAACACAATTAAGACAAAACCAAATACATCGCAGATTAAATGTGATTTTAATGAGTCGTATTGATCCTCTGCCATTGGCACGGCTGCCGTCATAACAGATTTGTGGAATCCTCTCCTTTTAGCTTTATGTTTACTTTGGCTGCGTTTCTCTGAGTCCAGCTTTTATTAAGCCAACGATCTCAGCCAACAAAACACAATGAGACAACAGGAGGAGCAACATGTAGTGTGTGCATGTGTGTGTGTGTGTGTGTGTGTGTGTGTGTGTGCGCGTGTGCGCGTGTGGCTGGGGGATAAGAAAGTACTTAAAAAAGATGCAGTTATTATCCTAGTTTAATTTGGTTTTGGCTGCACACACACACACACACACACACACACACACACACACACACACACACACACACACACACACACACACACACACACACACACACACACACAGTCAGAGTTGGTTGGGGATGATCACTCGTATCAGTCACAGCAGAAAGACCCTAAACAAAGTGTGTGTGAGTGCATGTGTATGTGATATTCATTAACGAGGCCCTGCAGTCATGTAGCAGCGTGCTCTGTGTTTGTTTCACAACTGAAAGGCAGACGGAGAATTAAGGTTTTCAGAACAGAGTTGTGTGAAATAGTGAAAAAGAAGCGGGGACAGAAGAAGACACCACACGTCACCACACTCATTAACACCAACAGCTGGCATGTGGCACAAACAGAATATAAATATATGATAAAGTTGACATTTAGAGGCATCCATAGATGGATGACTCTAACTGACGGCCAATTTGGCTGCTAATCTAAAGGCCAAGGCCGCTGGTGGCAGGGACAAGAGATCAATCGTGTGTGTTTGTGTGTGTGTGTACGGTCTCTCACTCACCAAATAGATTGCTGGAGTGGCCTTGCTTGGAGACGGGCCTGAGCTCATTGGAACCCCAGGCGTAGCGCCTGTAGCTGTCCCACGCATGTTTCATCATCTGACAGGGAGGAAGAGGAGGGGGAGAGGGGGGGGAGATGAGAAATGAGGAGAGTTAAAGAGGACAATTCAACTTTGAGCTGTAACGAAGACAATGAAGTCATTTTCGTACAATGGTTTGTTTCTAGCCCAAATGATACTGGATTTTCATGGTAAATACCATCGTCTGAGAGACAATTTTTTAAATACATAGACACATATAAAACATTTTGATGAGTATAGTATAGTATAGTATCACGATATTTTTGTGTGGCAATATCTTATCGTCACACAGAGCCAAGTATTTATTTATTTGTATTATATAAATGATTAATATTACAAATACAAATTCAACTTTAGGTAGCCTACTAGAATAGTATAATCAATTGCTTTTTCAGTGCACTATACACATTTTGCTGCAAATACAATCAAGTGAGATGAACAGACTTAAAACTTTGTCAACATCTGCGCTATCTAGTAAGATAAAGTTTTACTTTTGGGACATCATTTACACTTTTAAAGAGGTAATAAATCAAAATATATTTTATTGCAATACTCAGCATATTGCAAAACGTTTCAAATGGCAATAATACTGTATCTTGACTTCAGTATCATGATAATATCTTATTGTAGGGCCTCTTTTGACAGAGGATCACTTGACTTTACTTTTTAAAGAATTGTGATCAAGTTATGGAATTTTTCAATTCAATTCAATTGTGACAAACACAAACTATCTGCGGCCTCTAGAAAACAAACTATGTTATAAAAACAGTTTCTGAAGTAATACATTGCAGTTTCTGGAATGACATTTTTGCACCAATAAAGAAATTCTGGACTGGTACCGATGTTTATAGTAACACTTTTTGCCGCTAGCCAATATAAATGTTGTTGTTTATTTTGTCTTGTTGTTATTTCTTCCCCCTTTTGTCGCAGTGACACAAATAAATAAATATAATAAATAAATATAACATTCTCACTGCAATGTTATAAACTAGGGATGTCCCGATCGGGTATCGGCACAGATCACGTTATTTTTACAAAATCGGAATCGGTAATAAAAGATTGGAGTTGCCTCCACTTTCCAATGTATTGTAACAGAGCGTCATGGGTTCGCCTAACTGAGTGCAGCTTACTTCAACGCAGATTTGCTGTTCACAATGTAGCATTATCGGGGAAAACATAGGGTGCATCCCCTGACCCATCAATAGTGAGTTTACTGTGTCCTTTTGTCCTGAGGGCAGCCTGGGAAAGATCTGTGTTCATCCCCAATGTGTTTTCTATTGTCCCCAGGACAGCGGGACACAGTTTGTCTCTAGTCCTGCATTTAATCTGAAAAAATAAAATGCCATCTTAAATAGGCTGATGGCAGTCAACAAGGCGAATATTCAGTGTATCACTAGATGTTTTTATTACTAATCAGCCAACATATGTATCGTTAATTTTTATTCTTGATTATTCTGATGTTTGTTTCATGATTAACCAATGAAACATGTGGTCAACAAAATGTCAGGAAAAATGGTACAAATAAAAACTCAAATGTCTTGTTTTATTCCAACAACAGTCCAAAACCTAAAATTATTCAGTTTAACGTCATTAATCGACTGAGGTTTGCTGCTGAGTCATGCTGGCATTGCCTGTACACTGTAAGTGACCATTTGAGGTCCCTGGATATCTAGGTACTCAAGAAATTCAGACAATCTGCTGTCTACATCAGCATTCTTTACAATGTTTATCCCAAAGTAACAAGTAATTCCAGAGTCTGGCCTACCCATTAAACTGAAATGAGCAGGGCCATTAAGTTAAAACAAAATTAATGAACAAGACAAGAACAAAAGTCCACACAAACTGGAATAAGTATCTTCACAAGCTACAGCAGATTTCCAGCACTGCAGCCCAAGATGAATTTAAATGAATTACATTTGGAGATTGATTTAACAAAGTGGTATTATTCTTTTCATATTGCAACAGCCATATGTCATGTCCCTATATATTGATTCCTCTTTAGGGCAATTTAACAGAGCTCCTTTTTAACTTTCTTTCTCATTAGATGACTGTATGAGACTTAACACAATATTAGTAGTAATCTGACATAAATGTATGTGCTTCATGATATGGTTGTCCTCTTTTTAGTTGTGTTCAAGCGGCAACCTCCAAGGCTGAAAAATGAAGCAAACACTAAAGTGCCAAAAACCGCAGTTCCTAAAATGGCCACTTGAGGCTGGCTCTAAGAACAAAACATGAAGTAAACATGCTTACAGCCTGGTACAAAGAACGGTTTTAGTCTCTACAGCTAATATCCCTATTCATGAAAACCATACAGAGGGATGATTTTTTTTTATAACTCACAAGGTATTATTAAAGCTCATCATCACACATATTTAAGGGGCACTGCCACTTTGAATGATATGCTGTGAGTCTATGAGTCAGATTCCAACCCCTTGCTCCTGCCTAGCTCCAACCCTCTTGTCCAAGTATGTTCACTTCTGGCTCCAAAAATCCAAGATGGCGACTGTCAAAATGCCAAACTTGAGGCTTCAAAACAAGACTCAACAAACCAACCGCCGATGTCACGATGGCTACGTCCATTTCGACATCTTACCCATGAAGAGATTCAGCCCTTTCCAATGAAAACATAACACTAAAATATGCAACAAACTTTTGGCAGAGGGTAATGGACATATATTGTATTTATTATAGTCTATTTAAAGATAGTGTCGCTGATAATAAATTCCCATGCTTACTTTTACTTCATGTGCTTAAAACTGATATTTAAGCAACATGTGACAAGTAGGGGGGCCCTCAAGTTAAATCCTGCTTAGGACCCCCAAAAGTCTAGGGCTGGCCCTGAGTAATTCATCTCAACTTCATGGCATGTAAATCAAGGCTGTTGTCAGTGCTTGAGTCCCCTAATCAGAGCCATATTATCCTTTAATTTAATGATCTCCTTCCATATCTTCTGATGTAAACTGGGCAGACGTCCATGTTTAACACCTCTGTTGAAGATGTGAAACCATGTATTCTCTTTACTTGATCTTTTTCCACCCTTAAAAAAATAATATCTGATTTGTTTGTACAATTCTGAACACCAAAATGAAAATCAATAAACAATAGTACAACATCTGTCAACATAATTTCTGTCAAATGACCAATTCAAAATGTCTGTCAGCCAATCACGATCGGTGTGGCTGATTGATCAGCTCATTTCCTCTAAAAACAACAACAAAAAATATCAGTAAGTTCCCTGTGAAAAGGAACATTTTCCTCTGCTGAGTCCCATTATCTGCTGTTGAAACCGCCCAATTCCCCCAGAAGGAATCATTGAAGCTCCATTTTATTTTAATCTGGTGCTGGCTGGGGGCTTGATAGCAGCGTGAACACTAGTTTCCAATATAACACCCAAACACTCATTTCAGTCTCAGATATGGCTCCTCCTCCTCCAGTTTGGCATTTGTCTGTCCCGGTAATCCAGGTTACACAGCATCCTTCTGGAGCTTTCTAGAACCTGCCTCTGGATTAGACACGCTAAAACCTTTTATCCTCCACCTTCAGACAGAAAGTCTGCTCACAGACACTTCAATGGTGGTGTCTTCCTGTCATATATAGCCTCTGTGCTATAACCTATAGCGTATATGGGGTGAAGGCCTGCTTTGTACACCTGAATGTAGTAAACCACATACACAAGCATTCAGAAAAGTGATAGTGAAGCTGATACAGAGCCTGCACAATCTGTCCAGGGGGATCATATTACTTTATAATACATCCTTCCTCAGTACCCAGCAGTATCCTGTTGCTAGTATAAACTGTACATGCATGTGTGCACAGTAGTTTGCATTTGTGTGTGTGAGTGAGCGGCACAGTTACTTCTGTCACTGCTGCTGACTCACTCTTGGTTAGCTCACTCCAAGACAAACACTCACTGAGAATAGCAGCAATTCACTGTGATCATTTCAAAAGGCGGCTACAAATGACCACAGCAGGCAGTAAACCAGTAGGTCAACAAGTCGCTAAGTTACTGTGACCTGTTGCCCAGGAAACTAAATTCAGTAAAGTGAGCCCGTATACCAGTGAGTAAATGAGCAAATAAGTTAATCAGCCAAATGGGAAACCTGTCAGGAAATCCGGTTTCCAGTGCTGATACACCATTTCCCCGTCTCACAGCCACTGCACACACACAGGGTTAAGAGCAGGAGAAGCTTAAGTAATGTTCAGTAAAATATGAATGAGTTTTTAATACCTACATGATGAAAAGCTGCACTATGTTACCACTACCATCAAAAAAGAACATCATAGGATCTGGTGGATGCTGTACACTTTGACACTGACATCTGTCAGTGTCCACAGGTTACTGATTTCCTTTGTATTGTTTGCTCTATAACAAGTAGTTGTGGTTTTCAGACCACAGTTCAAAATGGTTTTATCATCATTTACATGTTTGGTTTTTTTATTGTTTTTTTGGAAGTAATTAATGATGTAGTCTAAAAAATGTTAGGAAATCAAGAGGCTTCAAGAGCCAAAGTTGTGTCTTAAATTAGCTTTGTTTGTCCATTATATTTATACATTTATATTATGCAACAATGAGAAAAGGTGCAGATTTTAAAATGTAAGAAGTTGGAACAAGGCATTTTAGCTTGATAAGTGATATAAAATGGGCTCTATATGCAAAATTCTGAGAGTATGATGAGTAATGGAGGTGGCTCTGTCGACAGCAGCTAGCAGCTAACTGTTAGCCTGGTTCCAGACCATAGACCCCGCCCACTCAACTGAGTAGGCTTGCATCTCTGGTCTGGCATACTGCAATGAATTTGCGATTTATCTCGTCCAAACAATGGATGGACCAATGAAAGCCGGGGGTGGGGGTGGGTCTAGCGATTAGCCAATCAGCGCCACGCTAATGGCGACCTCTGCAGATCCTACAGACCACATTAACAATGCTATTAAAGTATTTCGCCACTCCTCGCGTTAATGGAGGACCAAATTAAGGAAGCTGCTAAACTGGATTTAACAGCAATGCAGCTGGGTGTCCACGACAATGGAGACATTTTAAACGGGCAATGCTAGCTTGTTTTCGGCACCCCAGAGGCATGGATACTAATGACGTCTGGGTGAGTCGTTGATCTCTACTGATTGGTTAGGGAAAAATCAAATTCCCTGTCAGACAGAGGGTTCTGGGAGCTTCAGTCTGACACTCAGGCTAGCTAACTGTGCTAACTTCATAAACAGTGTAAACAACAGCAACAGTGCTGACAGAGCTAAAGCTGTTACCCGGGGTCGTTAGGCGTCATGCTTCTGCGATGCCGCCATCCTGTTATCAGCACATATCACTGTATGAGCGCCATGCAAAGCGACGCCAACAAGCTAGCCCAAATTCTGTAGTTGTCAACTACAGTTGAGGAGATAACCATGGAGAAACTGAAACCCATGATCAGAATAGTCACACTTGTGACTCTTGTGTTCACACCTAAATGCTATGCAAATTTTGGCAATGCGTTGCGTCCATTGCGTCACAAGGCAGGAATCTGCATCCAATTGTGTCTTTAATTTGACTTTATGTGTAATTCACTCGTGCCTGGTGACAACATAACATTATTTATAGTGGGCTAACATCTATAGAGGATTAAATAGTGAAAATCAACTTTTCCCCCGGAACTTAGGGGCCCCTGGGGGTCCCTGGACCCCTAACTGAGAACCACTGAGCTAGCCAGTGGGATATACATGTGCACTAATATGCATGTGTGGCCAGACTGGCTTACAACAACAAACCACAGAGAAGCTCAGATTACAACACACACGGAGGTAGTGTGACCTCATGCTCTGCTCCGGACGCCATTACTACACTACACGTGTCCTTCTGTATAGCAAATAGTGGTTGGCTGCTACATTAATGCTCTGAATGTCGCATTTAAAGTCTTTATTGATCAGTCTTGATGTTGATACATTTTTTGGCGTCTGCAAGCAAGGTAAAGCCCCATGTAAACACTAACACTCTTTACATAACAACACAGAGCAAATCATGCACACCTTACTACAGATTTTTGACACATACTTGGTCAGAGATAACAACGAATATTCTTGCAAAAGGAAAGCACAGAACTGGTGGCGAACAAAATATGCTTCTATCAGTTTTGTACTTTTAAAATGGCACATGCACAGCCACAGGTGCTGGGCAGGTGCTTTGTAACAACTATGAACACCAGAAAAGACACTGTTGTGAGGGGTCCCAGGGGTTTATTCTTTTATTCACACTGTGAGCACGACTGACAGACTCCAATGAATAGACTCTGATTTCATGCATTTCAAAGAACAACGGGTTATTAGGTCGCAGGACATAAAGGAATATGTCATAATATGCTAGAGAGGAATATGAGAAGCATACTTAGCACTGTTACCTCTGATCCTGTGTGTTCCATGAGCATCTCTAACTGTTGTACAAGGACACGAGGATCAACACACCAACACACACATACATACATCATGTTTCTTAGATTTTGCTTCTTAGAGGTTAAGTATTGGTTTACTGGCAGATAGGCATTGCTAGATCAAAAATGTTGGTCTATCTTCACGTGTCCTTCTTTTAAAAATATACGCACACACACACATCCAACACACATACATACGTACGTGCAATCACACAGAACAAAAGCCACTGCATTTGCATAACATCTCCCACACACATCAAAAGGACAGCGAGCGAAAGCTTTCCTCCATTTAAACCCACTAATTAAAGCTAGTGAGCCTGCTAATTACTGCTCCTATATGCATGTCACATTAAGATATCTACTCAAACACTCTTGTTCCACTCCACATGCTGCACTGCAACACACCAGAGGTGACTAAAGATGATCCAAGGTCTGTTCCAGGATGTTGACATCAAGACGACAGAAAAAAGTAGCACGATGATGAAGTTACACTGTGATCAAATTGGCACTGGATATCTAAAAAGGGTGTTGTCTGACACTGTATAAAAAGTAGTAATGAGACTTTACATATCATAAAGAGATCATTGAACAAACTCTTAAACCAACAAGCACAATAAAGGTGCTGGTGATCCTGCCTCACCAGATTCAACAAAGCTAACAGGAAGATGAAGCATATGTCAATAGAACCTGGTCCATCAACACACACTCACAGTTCAAGCTGAAAATGTAAAAACACCTGTGGCGGTGACTCAAGGATGGGCACGCTTTTTACATTACTAAATAGTCTTTTGCCTAATATATTTTGTATGAACAAACATGAAGTTTCAAGAGCATATCCAGAGTAAGATACTACCACTTTCTTACTGCTCCATTAGTTTGAATTTACCTGTTTTCTATGGGGAAGGTTTCGATTATTTTGCTGTGATCAATCACTGGAATCCAGCCACTTTTTAAGCAGTCTCATAACTTTGAATGTGTACAATTTGCATTAAGTAATACAACACAGTTCATATTGAACATATACTACATACTGATAAAGACAGTCTGCTAGTTAAATAAACAATAATGTGCAACAAAGGGCCCTGACATAGAAAAATAACACACCAGGCTGAGCTGAAGATTTCTGTGGCACAAAATAAGAGTTCCCTTCCCTTGACACCCTTTACACCTTGCATTAAATGTATTTTGGGTGATCGGATTGTAGTTGGTTAGTGCTTGACCACATGGAAGCACAGCACCCAAAAAACCTTGAGGACGGATTGTGTTACGATCGGCCGAACCACCTCTGCAAGTGGTCGGGGATGCAATGTGACCACACTGAACACAAGTGTAAATGCAACTGCCTTTTTTAATCCACATTTAAAAACTACATGGGTGGGAATAAATTTCTGCGTGCGACCGTGTCAAACGGTAGATTTTTTTTTTCTTATCATAATAATTGTTGACACACTGGGACGAGGCCCATTCGGTCTATGGTTGTGGACAGAGCATCTGGATCTCAATCTGATCACAATTAAGACGCTGGAGACACATAGCAGGTGTGAATATAATCAGGTTAAATCATATCTACATACAATCTGGATATGAGACACATTTCAAGGCAGGGTGTAAAGAGGGCTTTGACTCTTAACCCTTTGCAACTTGGAGTGGACCATGAGCAAATCGGTGCGATGTCTTTCAAAAAGGCCACGATCAACTTGGTGAAAAATGTCCAACAAATCGCAAAAATAAATAAATAAATAAATAGATTCAGAATTTATTTTTATTTTTTTAAATTAGGGAAAAAAGAAAAGGAAGAAGCTAGGGAAAAACATGTCTATAATTAGTATTATTATTACATTTTAAAATGATGTTACAGATTTTTTTTAAAGGAATTTTAAGCAATTTTATCCAGGTAATTTCTTTGTTTGGTTGTTTTTAACTTTATTCATTTCTTTTTCGCTAATATTCATTTTTTAAGATTCTCTTTTCACTAATTTTTTGCACATTTCTTGGGTCATTTTGCCGTCCTGCCATGTTTCTGAAAGAAATCAAGCCAAATTGCTCAGGTTTTAAAGAGTTAAACATGGACACCTCCAAGGAAACAAAGGAGAGGGTGTGTTTCTAAGTCGGTGTTATCCTTTAGCAGACAGAGGGTGACAGACTCAGAAGTCAGATTGGCTTATGTCAGTCTAGCTAGCATAACATTACACGTCTCAAGCACTGCCACGCAGCAAAGATATTCAACTGAATATCTGTCATGATGAAATAAGGAGAATAAGGAGAAGCAAATGTGGTCAAACTGTAGCTTATATGTTCACAATCCCTGTTATGTTCACCGGCCTGTGTCTGCTAATATACTAAACTCAACTTTCATGAGTTACTCAACAAAATCTGAGCCATGAGTGGGAATTGAAAGGTCTGAAACCTGGCTGGGATCTCCCTAAACTGTCAACAGAATTACAGTTTGGCAAATCAAAGTATATAAATAGGTATGTGTAAATATAAGTTTGGCTCACATTACTAAACATTCCCTGTGTGTTAACTCTTATTGGATTTCATGCTCAGGATCCCTATGTGTTGACTCAAATTGGATTAACCGCTCAGGATTTTCTGGGCTGACCGCTGTTATTAGGATCTGGTGGCTGAAGCTATTTCAGACACACAATATCTCGATGCTAATTGGCTCGGTCTTTAAGGTGCAGTGCTTTTCTAGGGCACCAACATCATGTTCGATCTAGCAGGAAGATCTTAAGTACATACACACCTCCTCTCGTCTCAAGCACGCAGACACACACACACACACAAGGCCGAGGATGAGATTATTTGGTACAGAAAGGCTGCGTGAGAAGTGTTGATAATCACTTCATCCTCTCTGGCTCTTCAATTCATTCATATTCTCTGTTGTTGTCCCCCTGCTCCACCTCTCCTCTCAGCGTATTGATCTGCCTCAGGCACTGAACTAATAAGAGTGTTGTCTTCACTGATGGTGATGACACGCAGCACATATACATGCACATGAACCCACACAGCCAAAATCCTGTCCTCACGTCTATACAACTGTTTCCTGTCAGCAGGACCACTAATTGTGTGAAAGCATGCTAACACGTAGCAGCAGGGAATAAATGACTCACTCTTAGGTACAAACATAACTACACCCAATTTAAAAATGAATACTGATGTTCCTGTAGTGTTCTTGTTGTGCAGATTAAAATCCTTTTTTAAAGAAAGATAAAATTCTAATGTGCAACTTCCAAAAACTGCCAAGAAGTCAGAAGACTTAATTATCAAATATTCACATTAATAAGGCATCAAAGCCTACAGGCCATGAAACTATATCAGTAACAAGCTTTAGTTTTTTTTATTTCTACAGTGGAAACTGAGGTTTGGTCTACAACAGTCCTGTCTTTTTTACGTCCAGGGTAGATTAATATTGTTAAAGCTAAAACTTAAGGCAAGAAATGCTGACAAGATATACTGGTCTCTCTTCTAGTCAGATAGCCTTCTGACAGGTTGGTGTCTGCTTTGTATGCTTGAACTATGCTGCAGTCCAAAGGTAAAATATTCAAATTTTTCGCAGTCCTCCACAACAGAATTTACAACCGGATGCCATGCAGCTGCCTCACACAAAAAGAAAACATGGGGGATCTGGACAATTGCCGGACACTACAAGAATAATTCCATACAAAACAGAAAAAATAAGGTTATTTAATATCCTCTATTCCATTCATTGTAAACAATACAACATCACAATTGCAACATATCGTCATGCATGATTTCTTTTACTGTTCTGCCATTCTGCGAATGTTTTTGTTCTGTCATTAACTGGAATGCTAATTTTGGCTATCAGAATCGACCAACTCCTTCGAGTCTCTTTTAGCATAACTGGTCGATGAACGAGACATTTTTAGGTGACCAAAATGTTACAACTAACTTGACTGTGAAAGGGTCAAGGTCCTAAGACAGAAACAGTCTGTACGTTTACATGCGTAGTTATGTGGAGCAACGGTCATAGCACAACTAGGCCATTTAATTGGACTACTGTCCTTGTCCCAGTATACAAGCCTGGGAGGGGAATTGATTTATCGATCCAAGTATGTGTGACTCTGCTGCCATAGGTGGTGATATGCCCCCTTTCAGCTTATTACTATTGGACCTTTTTTTGGTTGATTACGTCACCGACCAAACAATTGACAAACAAATTAGCTACGGTTAGCTAGCAAAAAACTGGTACCATGTTGGACAGCTTACGTGCGGTTAGCTTTACTTTTTATAATGACTTTAGTCACTCTTTTATCTCAGACATGTTAGGATGTTAACATATATGCATATGACAGTGACAGGACGGTCACGCCTCCCTAATATCGGCTGATTGACAGATCAGCTGATAAAGACGCATCACAACCACCACCAAGTGACACTTCTGAGGATGTCTGAGATAAAAGAACAACTAAAGTCGTTATCAGAAACTAAAGACATATTGAACACCACTGAAGCTTTACTTTTTCTTTTTCTTCTCTTCTTCTGTTATGTATATATTGCTAGCCCTTGACAGAAACTGTGGAGCATGCACAGATCCCCTAGGCCACTTTAGGTCTGACTGACTGTATACCTGCAGGAGTAATTTTACTCCCAATCGCATTATCTGGCTGTGTTAGTCTTCTGAGAAATTCCATTTGGTATGATTTCAGTCAGGCCAACATGTTTATATGTATTTTAAAAGTCCGGTTTTAGTTGGACTAACACAATAAATTTTCTCTAATGTCATGTAAACATTCTGACTGACATCACCCAGAAACAAGTTCACAGTGCCACGAAAATGCATTGCTACACCTGATTGACAGATCACTGTGGTAGCGCCTTGTAAATCACAAGGTAGCTATGCCCTAAAGCATACCCTGCGTTATCATCTATGTTACTCTAAATGGTAGCATGATTTACAAAATGAACATCATGCTGTATTGCAGAAGACTTCAAACTAGCAATTGAGACTATAAACCTATACTTCCACAAAACATGAGCAGGGAGAAAAATGCTGCTAGTAGAGGTACATGAGAGAAAATAGATAATGATAGCAATTTTATAAAGAAAAAAATGGTATAGTACCTTATTGAATGTAGAGCCAACAGCTTACTAGAAAGCAGCAGCTACAAACAGTAGGTAAAGATGATCTTTTTTCTGACTTACATACATTTCTTCTGATAATGAACGATTACTTAAGAGACCTGTGGTGCTTTCTTTACATTTAAGAGCGTCTTTAATTCTTCAGCTTGTGAGTGGGAGTAAAAGTGAGGGATTTTTACTTTTATCGTTTGCTTTCTTCACTTTAAAGCACTCTTATTAATATGAGTTCAGATCTCAATTTAACTGAACACCCAGGGAAGATTTTGGACTGACGTTTTAACATCACCACCACCACCACCTCAAAACAACTATTTTTAAAAATATTTTTCTACATTTCAACAGCTTCAGTGTGTCTTTAAATAACTTTGTTTACCATACGTTCTTTATAAAAAGGGACCCGCAATATGGACAATACCTTAAGTGAACAAGAAATGTCCCACAAAACAAATCTAGAAATAGGAAAGTTGAACTTTGGATGAGATAACACAAGAGGGGAGCCTTTTCCAAGCCTGACAGAAGCTTCCTGGCCCTTGTGACAAATAGCATTTCACTGCTATATGTGTTACCAATACAACATTACGACCAAAGCACTGAGGTACACCTTACTCCACTGAGACCTTGTTTAAATGTCCCCCGAATTATAACCTGGCATCGATTCAGGGTGTGCACTTAACACGGCTGTTTGTACACACACACATTCATGCACACATTGGGATGATGGCAAATCATTAACTGCTGTGCAAAGATCTAGGGGTTAATGACCCTGTTTGCTCCAGAGTGTTTAAGTAATCTGTAACTGAGTGAATGTGTGTAAAACAGGAAAGGGGGGAAAGAGTTTGTGTGTGTGTGTGTTTGTGAGTTTGTCCAGGGGCCGCTGCGGAGATAGTGAGGCTGAAACTAAATCCTCTTGTCTCCGGGGAAACACTATGTGACTAACGCCCTTGTAACAGGTGCATTGTGTGTGTGAGAGTGTGTGAGACAAAGGGGGAGCTGGACAGAGGGTGAGACAGAGAAAGAGGGCAACTAGGTGACAATATGGTCGTTGGGCAGATAAGGACATCCGACCACCAACTGCCAACCACCAGCCGGCATGAGGACCCCACAAACATAACCGCAAAACACACACATGCACGGACACACACCCAATCTGCCTGCCAAAGAAGCATCCCGAGTGAGAGTGTGGTGAAGTCCAGATGCTTGACTGCTTCACTCCCTGCCATCTCAATGGGAGGCAGATAAAGACAGTGAGATACCGAGAGAAGAAAGACTGGGTCACATGAAGCAAGAGATAGATAGGAAGCAGGAAAGACTACAGATTGGAAAAATAATGAAAAATCCTTCACATAAACACGCAGCAACAATAAAGACACATTTTACCAGTATGTTTAAAGCCAATTTCTAAAAATAATGGTGGAACATTTCATAGAAGCACTGAAGAGGATGGAGAAAAGCTGAACCAAAACCCAAAAAGCAGAAAAGAGAAAGAAGAAAAATGCATTATTTGGCCTGTGACGATAATAGAAAGTGCTCAGCAGGCCGCTGATCTGCTCATTTTCCACTCAATCTTTCAGCAAAGTTTGAGAAAACTTTTGAAATATCACTTTGAAATCGAATCAGTTTCTTGAGCATCGGGAAAAAAATCCTCAAAAAAGTCATTCAGATTCATTGAACTGATTTTGACATGAATTGGTTTAAGCTAGCGTTAGCCATGTGTCACACTGTGAGAAGAAAAGAATAGCAGTTATGATATTACAGACACTTCTGTCTATATTTCATCCCTGGGAACCACAGGTGGTTATTTCACTGAGTGGTCCCGAGTTACATTTGTGTTTTTTGACAAACGGGATGTGTCAAACATGTTTGATGTAACATGGGTATAATTATGGTAATATCCATGTATGCTGAAAATGTTTCTGAACATTTCTATAAGTCACTGCCCTATAAAAAGCTTTAAATCTCTGTGGTGAAAAGTCTGAGTCATCACCACATAAATGAATTTCGTGGTTATTTCCATACATGTTCATTCAGTTCGTTCCTAGTCTCTCACACACTTGATCAAATCAGAACTTTGCTGTATGTAACATTGTTGTTGTACTCAAATTGAGCATCAGAATAGGGAAGAAAGGTGATCTAAGAGAATTTGAACGTGGCATGGTTGTTGGCGACAGACGGGCTGGTCTGAGAACTGCTGATCTACCTTGGATTTTCATGCACAACCATCTCTAGGGTTTACAAAGGATGGTCCGAAATAGAGAAAACATCCAGTGACCAGCAGTTCTCTGGGTGACAATGCCTTGTTGATGCCAGACTGGTTCAAGACTAAAGAAAGGCAACGGTAACTAATAATTAATTAAAACCAAGGTCTGCAGAAGACTATTTCTGAATGAACAACACGTCGACCGAACCTTGAAGCAGATGGGCTACAGCAGCAGAAGACCACACCAGGTGCCACTCCTGTCTTCAGGCAGCTTAAGGCAAAAGGCACCCAACCTGGTACTTGCACGGTGTACCTGATAAAGTGACTGGTGAGTGTAAATATAATACACAGCGTGTCCCTTGGACGGTACAGCATAATCAGGACCTGTCATCACTGACAGTGAACACTTTATCGATCAGCAGCACAGCTACATCATCACAATGCAGCATTATCAGGGGAAAAAGCAGGTACGTCCCTGGATGTGTCAATAGTGAGTTTACTGCGTCATGTCAGATTTTAATGTATCAGAGATGCAGGACACATACCCAACAACATCACTGATACTTGATGCATTTTCATCACCACATCCATTTCCTCAAGTACAAAATGCTCTCCTTTTGGGTGGCCATAAAACTACTACAATATTTCCTATATTACAAAAGTTTGCAATCTCATTATGCTCTTGTAATTCAGCACATCAGCCACTGATAGCGATCTATCATATTATAATATAGACCCAGAAATCAGTCATTTTCTTATCCGTTAATTTCATTCACAGCAGTCACGTAAAACACAATTTCCTGTTAATCTCATAAACATTAATGAGAGGTCTTTGGAAAACACGATACTATTGCTTGACTCATCACTACATTAGCTGGTCGGTGAGAGTAGCAAAAACATGTTTGCAAGAGAAAATGTTGGAATATTTCTTTAAGCAGCAACAACTCATTAACAGCATGTTCAAACAGTAAAAGAAATGATGAAACAACAAAGAAAAAGCAGAGAGGAGCATGCTTTTAATTTCACCAAGAGTTCAAACTGATCAAGTTCTTCTGTAAGTTGTTACGTGCTTGTTGATTCTGTAGCTCCGGGGTTGTTTACCAGGCCTGTCTGTGTTTATGCTATCCTGAATTTAATCTCTCTCTCTCTATATCCACCCCCTCTCTCTATGTGGGGATGTAAGAAACTGTGTACACCTCTGTAAAAAATATATTACTGCATCTCTCTAAACCCTATCTCTGAGCCCAGACAGCCACTGCTGCTGCTGGTTCACACAAGCCAATGCACGGGTACAGACACACACAGCCTTTTATGGGATGAAATAAGAGCGCATTAAACATTCACTATGATCAACTCGGCAAAAACAAGCATTAAAAAATAAAGCTTCTTGCATCACGTAAATCATACTTCCCAGATACCATGAGGATATATGTATTTCAGAGACGGAAAAAAAAGGTGGATGGAGAGATGGAGAATGAAAGGTTTGACATATTAAACATCATGAAATAAAAACGACATTTTGAAATGTGCCATACCCCGGGGCTGCATCTATATTAGAGAGGAGAAGACGTTGAGAGCCTCTACGCACCATTACACCACTTAGACAGAAACACAGCTGAAAGGCTTGGAACAAGTCTTACATGAAGACATATGGAAACAGGAGACACAGGTGCTAATCAAATTACACAGGGTGGGTTTTAGGGTTGGGTGCAACGTGGGGGAGGGTCAAGATTACGTAACACTTAATAGTCAGGATCAACAAATGCAAAAACAACTTTTCGAGCAGTTTCACTGTCCAATGTCGGAATAAAATCACGAGAGTTTTACCTCAGCTAGTGTGCGCTCCCGTGATCTTGATCGTTTGGTGTAAGGCGGTCATAAAACTCAGCCCGAGCTGTCTCCGTTCTTCAGCAAAATCAAATGTTTAATATCATTGTAGGTTTTTCTGGTCTAGGCTCATGCAAGTGCTGAAGAACAGCTGTGCTCTCTCCAGCACCAAACAGAAAGCGTCAAACTGGGTAAACAGTAAACACGGCGAGGACTCCCGGGAGGCAAGAACGTGAATAAGTCTCAGTTCTCTTGGACTGTGGAAAAGGAGGAAAAACTGAGGGGCGTTGGGGAGTAGTTGGTGCCTAATTTGACGTGTATGTGATCCACCAACCAGCATTCGTTTTAATGGGACATCTAAATTTTGGTAACAGTTCACCTTTCATTCCCACTCCATTCCCTTTCCCTTCACACTAAGTGCAGCTACCCAACGGAGGCTGGTGAAAGTTGAGGGGACAAAATCCAAAATGCAAAGTTTGTACACAAATACAGTATATCTTTATGGACTATATTGATGCCGAACTGACAATAATGCTGTCGACATATGACACCTTTTATTTTGTGTTTCTAGAGTTATGCGTTTTTTTAACACGTAAGGAATCGTTAACTCTTTGCCCACCATTGACGAGATTTTCCAGCAATCCGTGTTTTCACTTTTATAGGATGCATAACACATACATCTCGTAAAATAGAACAGAATAGAAAAATGTTCTCAGCTTCTTGTCCGAAACGTTGCACAAATTCAAGTGTTGATAAAAAAAGAAATGGAATAAGATAGAATAAAATGTTTTTTGTGTTTAAAAACAGAGGGTCTCTTCTTTTGTTTCATATATATATATACTGTTTAGATATTCATCGAACAAATTATTTTGTGGGTTTTGAAAGATTCGTGAATATGATCAAAAATGCTGGAGGTGACTGGCAACTTAAAAATAACACTCTGGTAGGTAAAGTGTTAATATGTCAAATTTCTTTAAGGGAGTTTGTAGTGATATTTTCCACCAGGAGCAGGATGGGAAATAATCTTAAAATTAATTCAGCTGTAGTATTGCAAATAGTGACCCTGCCACATCCCCAGTGTTTATGAAATCTTATAGTCTTTCGATGTTGGACTTGAATCATTAAGAAGTCTTTTCAAAGCCTTCTAGTGTATAGTGTGCTTACCACTCACTATAGACATGTTGACTTATCACAGTACAAACAGCACAGGTGTAGCTCACAGCATTAATGAAGGTTTTATTAAATCACAGTGAACAAACATTCACAGCTACCAGGCACACCTCAGATGGACATCATCCAGTGTCAGTGATACGACTTGCACCTGTTTTTGAAAGCTCAAACTACCCGCCATTAGATCTGTCTTTTTCCAGGCACAGCACAAAAGCAGTTCCGGGCACATTTTGTCCCACCTGTGTGTGTGTGTGCAGTGTTAACTAAAGTATGGCATGCAAATGAGTCCAGGTACAAATAATTAGAATTACAAATGCGCAAGTATAATGGCCAGTAACCCAGGTGCAGCAATTTCCTCAGCGAGCTGTGGTTTAATGACGGGGAAATGAAGGAGCAAATTTCTCTCCAGCGTGGGACGGCAACTGAAACACGATTTCGCAGGAGCGAAGAAGCGTGACACAAGGAGGCCTGCCACAAACAAAGGACCTTGAAAGCTATAAAAGGTGGCTTTAGAGGCAGAGAAGTGAGCAGTGAGGAATTGAAGAAACAACTCTCTGTGTACTGAGTAATTAGACATTTGCTCCTAAAGTGGTGAAGGATCATTTTGTATTGTCTTACTCATTCACCATCGATCATGCATACTTTATATCACTGATGATCATTTCTCAAACCATGCCGTAGTGTTTCCAATTTTGTAATGTGTCTTCTTGCCTCCCAGGCAGCCATTTGTTTCCACACTGGTATGAAAATCAATTTGCATCAATTACTTGAGCGATGTAATTCATCACAGTGAACATGATGCGTGCGACTGTTATTCTCATCAAAGTTCCACTACCATTGCATGGAAATGCTATTGTGAGTGATTTGAAAAGCCTGAAATGTGCTACTATTCAACTTCAAAACAACAATAAAGCAACAGTTTTTTAAATCTCTACCACAGACTGTATCAAAGATGGGAGCCACAACAGCTCCCCAAAAGTAAAGCCAAAACATCCTAAACGCCCCCTGGTGGCTGGCTGCAGCACAGGTCATTAACCCTGCCTTCTCCATGTTAGCAGATGGGACATGGGCCAAACTAATAAACCAAGTACATGTTCTGTCATCATGCTGATGTATGTTCTATTGTTCATTATTCTGATTAGTTTTAATTTGTTATTTCATGACATAAAAAGAGGGTATGACATCATGATTAACAGCTGTCATTTAGTATGTTTACATGCACATTAAATTGGACTAATTGTCCCAGTATACAAGCACGGGAGGGGAACCAGTTTATTGACTTAAGTATCTGCTACGATAGGTGGCGATATGCCCCCGTTCAGCCTGTTAGTGCTGGACCTTTCTCTGATTGACCTTTTACATCACAGCCAAAACAATCGTCAAATTAGTTAGCTACGGTTAGCTAGCAGCAAACTGATGAAACATGAACATGAACTGTGTCTCCTTGTCCTTCCAAAAATGCACTGCTCCAGATACATATCGCCATGTGGTTAGCGGTTTCTTCTGCTCTGCATGTAATGCTATTCAACTTCTGGGTCAAAGCCTGGGGCGAAAACTGTGGAGCATGTGCAAAGCGCCTTGGCCAGTTTGGGTCCATCTTCAGTTGGACTGACACAATAAATCTATTTTCTCTAACGTCATGTGAACAAACTGACTGAGTTGTGATTGAGTCCCATGGGACCTCGATACTGCAGCTCTACCCCTAGAGCACTAATGAACAGAATCCGACTTCAAATGACCAGCCTGTTCTCATTCCCAGGGGGTCAAATACCACCGCTCTGTCACACTACCCAGCATGTGATATTGACACCAAAGGCACCCTTTAGCGTCTTTATGAGATGCTCCAACTTTCACCTATCTCCAATGTAAATCCATCCCTGGCAATACTTGACTATAAGTGTGAGAAAGTCTATGTGGGCCAGGAGGGACAGGAGGTTGAACAAAACTAGTCTTTCATCCAGGAGATCACAAACAGTGTCCCAATTGAAACCTATGGTCTTTTTTATTGTTACATCACTTATGTACCTACGTTCCTGGTGAAACTAAAAGGTGGAGTCATTTTAACTTAATGTTACACATTATTACATAATCTTTTTTCTTTTCAACCTGATCGAGTAGTTTGTTGCCTAGACCTAACTACGACTGTTTCATCACATTAACCATGTTTACAATGTGTTTCAGCTGTGTGTCACATAGATACATTAATGGGTGCCCTATGCATCGCTATGAGACGCAGAGAGATGATGTCACCCACACAGCAACCATATTACGAATATTTTGGCTTCATTTTTGTACACTGGGAAGTGAAGACGCCCCATCTCCATCCTTATAGTCTATGGTCTCTGCTAGTTGACTTATCATACAGAAATGATTGATAACAAAGGATGTACCCTAAGTGGGCAGTATTTACATTTTTTATAACACTGTCAGTGCTTTATACACTTCCTTACAACTGGCCTGGACAAAAATATGTAGATCTAAATTTAAATAATCAACAGAGCCAATGCACTAACTCTAAACTAGTACCCTAAGCTTAGAACAACTTTGCATTGCAAACTTTGAAAAGTTCAAAAGATTTTTCTGCCAAACTTCCAATACAAATGTGATTTCTTAGGAAATGACAGAAATAGATTTTGAATTCTATAAATGCTTTTATTTATTTTCACAGGCACCACCATCACAGAGCAAAGAAGTTGGGTGGGGAAATTAAACTAGAGATGTTAAAGCCAAAATCCACAGTCGGAGCGCACAAAACTCCATCACCAAAACTGTGATTGGTGGTTGATTGTACCTGAACTACATTTCAGTCTTGAGTATAATCATGGATGAGGCCTTTAAATAAGAAGTCAGCCGCCCAGGTTTGGCTACAGGTTTGAAAATGACATCACGTAGTCTCTGTGGAAATAGAATGCAAAAGCACCGAGCTGTCAACCATGCCCTGAACTGATTCACTGCAAAAATACTTCCCTTTTAATTGTTGCATAGAAATTGCAGCAAATGAGACATTAGACAGTATTGTTATGTTCGGCTTCATAACAGAACTCAACACAAAAGCTAATGCAATTAACCCCAAGGACAAGTGAGCTGTGATTCTCAGATCAACCTGTTACTCCCAGTGTGCAGAAGACAAGGACTTTCTTGCCACAGTTCCTTTTGTGCTGGTAACAATCTTTAAAAGATACAGCCTGCAGAAGCCCTGACACAAAAGTTGCTTTTTGACCCATGCTGTTTTGGAACAGCACTCACCACCTAACCGTTTTTCCACCTCGTCTCCTCACATGTTCTCACTGCTCAGAGACGGAGGACAATATCCATCTCTCCGCCTAGGGACCAGTTCTTCAGGGATCAGTGAGGGATTTCCTAAGCGGTTTAGTATTTCAACAAGCATATATGGGTCAGTATTGTACTGCTGGAAAAAGGATGGAGCCTCCGCACAGTCTCTGCTGACAGAGAAGTGGGTTTAATACTTTGTTTCCATGATGGCTAGCTGCAGCTGTTCATGCAGCTCTATGTGAAACTATCAAACACTTGAGAGCAACCATAACATAGAGTTTGCTAAGAACAAGCTCCATGTCATGCTCATGTTTTGTAAGACAAACAAATAGGAAAGCGGTCAATATATAAATGACACAATCAGCTTTATCACACACAGTCTAAAATGGTTCTTTGTACTCTTTGCTGAATATATAGGGCTCAAAGGTTTCCCTTTCTATTTTAAAGACACTCTCCTCTGCCAGTAATGAACCAATTATCTTGCTAAAACTTCCCTGGCTGGATAAAAATGAGTGCATCTTCTTCCTGACCTCCCCAAAACACTACCAAACACAACACTGAACACACATTTTGGGTAAAACTTTTAGTAAGGTCGTTTTATATTTAAGGAAAATAGAAAATAGCACAAACAAATACACGGCGAGACACAATAATGGCTGCAGTTAAGGAGGAACAAAAGAAAGTGAGGAAAGTCATAATGTTTTGGGGTTATCTGATTGGTCATTAGGTTTAACATCTTTCCAACAAGCCCTGCGAGCAAAATCCACAACATTCATTCTGAAATGTCGAGCACCAAATGTTAGCAGTGAGAAGGGAACCGAGGCTGTAGGAGGCTTTTCTACAGAGATGAATAACAGCACTGCACCAGCATACCAACAGAGAGGATTCAATTCACAGTTTCCTGCAGTTCGTGATCATTATCTCCAAAAGCAATAATTGATTTTCCTCAAGAAGAGACAAACAATGTAATGATATTCTACACCAGACAGTGGAGGCTGGAGTGTGTAGGACTGAACTGATTTGATCAGGCCGGGCCCTATTGAGTTCAGGGTGCTTTCATGCCTATCCTGTTTGGTTCATTTCAAACAAACTCTGCCTTCTGTCCAATTGGTTTGGTTTGTTAAGGCTGGTGTAAAAGCCGTCCATTGAACTCTGGTGCAGACCACAACAACCAGCCAAGGCAAAGACACAGTGCTGTGCTGTCATTCCACCACACCATTCTGTATAAAAAGGTACGAACACGGAATGAGAAACAGATTTGTTCCACCTTTAAGCTATTTCTGGAACGCCAACATGCTATCTTATATCACATACTGGGGCAGCAGCATTATGCTGATCTTGTTTGGTTCACTGCAAAAGAAGCAGAATCAGAATTTCTGCAGCATCTCTGAGTAAAAGGGGCTCAAACCTGCCTGAAAAAGAGGGTCTCAGTTTCCTATCAAACTCTCAAATTGAGCTGCTTACTCACAGGGGCAAGGCGGGGGGAAAGACCAGAGGATGGGCACAATGTTACCACAGCACACACACTGCAGGGTTGGGATGGCGTTACTGGCAAGTAATCGCTGAATGAGCAGCGCTGCTAGCTAGCTAGATGTGTTGTGTTTGTGTCCTGCTATGTGTTTTGGCAGTTCCTTTAAACCACTGAATGGACTGCAAGTGACTCGCGAATGTGTCAAGTTTGTTAAAAAACAAAACAAAACAAAAAATCACTTTATTTTGAAGTACAGTGAATATCCGGCACAGAGCTTTTATTCTGAAGTGCTGATTCCTGCCGTAGAGTGAGCGAATAACAGACAGCTACTTAACAGACACAGCAAACTAGCTTGATGACATGGCCAATACTATGATGCTGAATATTTTAAAATGTGTGGACGTTGAACTAATGACTAGGGAGAAATCTGGACCCTGTAGCTGGACCATTTGGGAACCACTGCTCTAAACTGTGAATAAAATATAGTAACCACAAAGAAACTGTCCCCAAACCACATCAGCACCAAAAGGCAACAATGCATCTCTTTTTCTTGGTAAAGACGAAATTAATTTTGGCCAGAATAATCGTGACATGAAATTTTCATATCGTCCTATGCCTACATGTGAGCACCCGTATTTCAACAGCAGGTAAACCATTAGCATTTCATTAGTACTTTTTCTCAAGAGGAACATAATGCCTGTTGAGTAAATTATCAGGAGTTTAGAACAAAGACCAAAGTCCAGAGCTATGACCCTATTGCTGTTTCACATGATGCAGCCATCCACTTTGATGCTCAAGTGATAATACTGAAAAGGTCAAACTGTTATCATCAGGCACACGCAGACAGATACAGACTTTATCCAGAGCTTCCAATCAATCAAAATTCCATATGCCTAACATACGAATCCAGAAATATATGACTACAGTCTTCATATCCCTTCATTCAAGGTAGATTCAGTGATTCAGCTCACCGTCCACCATTGACTAATCAATGATCATCCACTGAGTAAAATCCAAGTGAATAAATTCTGCCCAATAAAAAGGGAATTTCCCATCAGACCTCGTCTAACTCATAGATGCCCGCGCTCCTTACAAGCCAAGCCTGAGCCAAGACTCACTGACCTGACAGGGGCCATAAAACGCGTCGTTCCCAATAGCCTGATTGGTGCTTAACTGTGCTCAGTGTTGATAACACAGTCAACAGACCAGGTCCACCTGCAAAGCAACATTACACACTAATCCATATTAGCTGACGGCCGTCTGGAGAGGAGAGAAGTGACTGATGAAATTGAAGACGAGGAGGAAAATCTATATCTGCGTCTGACTGTTTGGTTAAAAACCTGGATCTGGCAGTAAAGAAAATAAAACACTCCAGAGGGAGCATGATTATTGACGAAAAAATGAAGTCCTGGTGATATGATTACTTTCAGTATCTGCTTAGAAATGGAGCCATAACAGCTATGAACAATGTGTTAGGGAGCTAAAACTCAAGTGTTGTTATTTTAATTAAATTTTACCAATTGAGTTCACACGTACTGTATCTAATGAAGGGAGGGAGGACTGAAGAGGCATGGCCCAATGGTGCTCAAAACATAATAAGAACTGCATGTATAATCTCAACATGACTGGAAAATGAATTTCAAATCTATGCTACATTTTCACTCTGACAACTGTTGAAAATGTAATGAGATACGTTTCTGGCATTTTTATGTGGATGTAATCTAACAAGGTTTACAAAAGGTTTTTGCCTTTTCATTTCGCTGCGACTTCGATGCCACAGGGTGAAGTGCTAAACACCGGCTTTCAAACCTCTCAGTGGTGTGTGTGGGGGGGGGGGGGTTTGCACAACTGTATCAGACCACACATACATTTATTGACTTGACCTTTCTCTTGGTGCAGGAAGCAGCCCTATTGGGTTTGACCCAGCCGCTTGACAAAAGGCAAACTAATGAAGACTTTGTGAAAGGCAGATTGATTTTTCTCTCCCTCCCTCCATTACATCCATTGCCCGCTTCGATACAGCAGGCAGGAGAGGAGGCAGGCGGCGGTGGCGGCAGCAGAGCTTGAGCTCATCACTCATTTGTTTAACGGGTTGGCAGGGATGAGGACTGAACAGCGGAGAATGCCAGAAAATACACCCCGTGCTCCATTCAAATGACTCGGGCCAAAGGAATGGAGAATAACTACTGAATATGATTTGGCTGGATCGAGGGGAAATCTGGAAACTGCCCATTCTGGCCATTTGACAGAAACAAATTAAAAAGCTTTTTGTCTCCTCGTCCACATTATTACGGCTTTAACCTTTTTACTAACCGTGCATTCAAGCACTTCTGTGACATTGCAGATGAAATTGGAGTATGAAACCGTTTCCAGGATTGGCACCACGGGTTGGAGTGGAAAGAAACTGGCCTAAATTACAGCAACTCTTCAGCCGCCATCAACCGACCCCTTCCACTTACTGCAAGTGCATCACACATGCTCGTCCAGACTCAGGCAGATTGGAGTACATAATAGTAGTTTGGTCTCAAACAATGTCAGAAAATAGTGAAAACTCAGTTCTCTATAGTCTAAGGTGACATCTTAAAATGTCTTGTTTTGTCCAACAAACAGTCTGAAATCTAAAAACATTCAGTTTAGTTTCACAGAAGACAAAAAAAAAGCCTGAAAATATTCACATCAAAGGAGCTTAAGAAGTTGCATTTTGGCTTTTTCCCTGAGAAAAAGAACAAAACTAAAATGAGAAATCAGTTAATTAAACCGTTGATTAATTTCCTGTCAATCAACTAATCCGATACTCATTTCTGCTCTAATCCATGTTTCTTAACGCTTGGATCTCCTTGGACAATTAATCCCCCCAGTGGAGTTGCTGTCTGCTAATCCAACCATGTCTGCAATCCCAATAAATGCAGGCAATCATCAATAACATTTATACCCCACCCACCCAACCAGCAGGTTTTCAAAACACTTAACTTTTACTGTCCATTCCACTGGAGCATAAAAATAAAAGCTGCAGGCTCTTAAACCAAACTAATTCTGTTTCCTCCATTCTATGGTGTTTCTTCTTGCCATATTAACAATGTCCAATATGTTCTTGGTAATAATATTTAAACTTGTGATAACGTAATAATTATACCATGTCTCCACTACAAAGCAGCCCAAATTAGATTAGCTCCACTCCAGAGTAATTAAGCCACACATTAAAAAGGGATATTAAAGTTGCTGTGGCATTTTCTAATCTTTTACGCAAATTTATTACCTGAAAATACCTGGATAGTCCCCAGCCGTAATTACTGCACAATTTGCATTATCCTTGTGACTATGTAATCTGCTGTGGTAAAAGACTGCCTGCTCAAATAGAGTTGAGGACTACTGAATATTCTATTAGAAGCCCGAAGAACATTAAGCAGAGAGTCCTGATTTCTAGAAAAGTATGTTTTACTTCTTTTATTTACTTGTCCTGTTAGATCAAGCTTTTAGTTGTTAAACCACATAAGTACATGCAGTTTACTGTGAATTTTATTGCCCCTCAGTACATTATTTTCACCTGATAAATTTAGTTCACAATGTTTAGAGCCTTATTAGATTAAACAAATAGCGTCCATTTTCTCACTGCAAAAAGTCTTGTGAGCTGTGACTAAACATAAAAACACCTTTTGATGTTAAAAATTGTGTGTGCATGCAAAGTTCCCCCAGTTGCATTTAAGACAGAAATGCAGTAGAAGGTAGTCCATTCATCCCTACAAAAAAACAACAACAAAATAAGCCTTTTCTCTGCGGATATATTTTTGTCCCAGTCATGAAGATACACTGTAAGAGATATTGTCCGGTTAAGTTCGCAGCTGGAAGCCTATGAGCCCCTCTATTTTACCGGCTAGGCAGCAGTCCAATGCATCTTCTTTAGCCAGCTAAAGCAGTTTAAGAGTCTTCCATTTGTAACTATTAGTGCAGCAGTGGGAGAAGCCCAAATCCTTTCTTCCTTTTGTTTTTTGTCAAACAGATCAGTTCAATCCTAATGTTCATTTTTTTAGAAGGGCATTAGTGACTTTGTGAGTTAGCTTTAATAAGGACACCAGCTGCTTCTGGGGAGGCTCAGCGTCAATCAGCTCGAGAATTTGATGTGGACTTTGTTGGATCGTTTGTCAAATTAAGAGGGCTTTCACATAACGAAGCTGGGCCATGATTCCAGTACACTTGACAAAACCCAGCTTGTCCGATTAGTGTGAACACTGTGTAATGTACCCAGGCACAGTGGTACCGGTGCAAGCTTACTTGGGTACGGAACAATATAGCTAATGTTAAAGCTGATGCCCTAAATCCAGATCCTGGTTGCTATCAATGTCTCGCAGTCTAACGAAAGACAAATAATCTCATGAACTCTGTCCTCCGCCATACCAATCCTGCAAAGATACACAATAGTCCAAAGAGGGAACCAAACAAGCAGTCTCTTGAATGTCAACAAACAATCCTCCCTGTGGTGGCACAAACACAGATCAGAGGTTATGCAAGCCTCCTGCAGTAGCTCCCAATGGGTCATAAATGCCTTACTCAGTTTATTTATATGACCATTAAAGTAAAGACAGCATTCAGCGAGGGTAACGTGAGGGCACCAGCTTCAGCTGTTGAGAATTTAACCTGTGGGAGGACACCATAAGACGGCCTTGGTATTGTGCAAGCTGACTCACCGGCACGGCTTACTGGCTCAGTTAAAAGCAACAAAGGCTTTATTAATGTTATTAGACACACTTGCATTTTCCCTGCTTTGACGAGATAAAATAGCTGGCGTGGGAAAGACGATAATATATGAAAAAAACACAATAGTAAAACAGAAAGGTGTGGAGTTTGCTCTGTTTAGTCCCACAGCCACAGGGCTTCAATTATTGCTGTTTGCTGGATGTGTTTAAACACACAGGTTCACAGGTCATACCAGTCTACATCAAGTGAGAAGCATTTCACCTCCTGGCTATGGAACAGGCGTCAAGTTCATAACAGACTGTCTGAAAGGTGTGTGTGTTGTTGAATTATGGCAGCACTGATAACGTCCTTTATTTTAAAAAAAATCAGATGTGCTCCAATGAGACTGTTTCACATCTGATGTGACTGACGGATTCAATACTACAATGGCTGCCTTTTGCAAAAGATCAGTCCAAATTGAATTTAATCAGACATTACGACGAGACTCTGCACAAGCACATGTCAATTAATTGAATTATTACGCTTTCAACAGTAAATTTAGGTGTCTTATGTGTTCTGAATTCAGTTTCAAAGGCCTTTTAATGTGAAACAATGCTTTGAGGGGCATGAAATTGGTCAAAATTAACAACCATAATAAGCTTTAATGAAAAAATAACACAATAGAGCTTCAAAACACCCATATCAGTTAATAAAGACCTTTTCGTCTCACCCTCGCTTTCTCCTTTTGTGCCTCTTAACGTCTTTTTTTTGTTGACCTTTCCATTTGCCAACTTAATGGCTGCACGTCTGACATAATATTTCCAATTAAGTTCACAAAATGCAAAATACTTCATCATAAGGCCTGCGTATCAAGTCCATTTAAGTGAGTGATTATTGAAAATACATAGCATACAACTGCGCATAATGACCAGTATCTATTATAAACGCACACAAGCACATTCTCATCTTCCTCCTCCTGTGTGTTGGAGTGGCTGCAGGATGCAGGCTGAATAATTTAGCTTGTGTACTTGGCTTGCCTCTCTCCCCGGTAAATTGAACTGGGCGCACAACAGCACACAGCCAACGCATGTGTCTGGGAGAAAAGAGGAAAACAAACTACATTGAAACTGGAGTTTTTACCACTGAGGGGAGAGGCAGACGGGAGCTAAGGAAGAGGCGTTGTAGGCAGAAGGCACCCTGCTGAGACTCACCTGTTAGCCTTCAGATTATGGAACAAACTGCACGTTTAAACATGAATTAAATAGAAAACTACAGGGGAAATTTATAGCTCTTTGCACTTCTCTTTTTTATGCATATATGAGAGGCGGGGTCACAAATCATCATGGATTGGAGATGAGGTATGCTCTGAAATTCTGACAAATTGCAATGTTGTTTTGCATGGACAGGCTTTAAGTTCGTAACCTAAATGGAGAATGTGGTGGGTAAACTTTAGTGACAGCAATAGATGAGTTCTGGAGCAACAAAAAAAAGCTTCTTAGAAAGAAAACACAGCAGTAATACCAAATGACTATTTTTATAATGCCAAAACAAAGAGCGAACAGGGAGTTATGGCTGTGTGGTCATTAAACTTGGCATTCACTGAGATGCTAATGCACTCTGGCTCTATGCACTCTCTTTTTAAGACATTTGTATTGAGGTGGCGGGGATTTTTATAAGCATTCTTTTTTGTTTCTGTCTCAGCTGGAGTTAAATTGTGTCCTTAGTAAATGTTTTTGGAATGTCATTGCTTCATTAAAACATTTCGGTTTCAGCGTCACTGCATTTTGACTGCACCTCTGATCTTGCTGATCTCGCACAAATTCCACCACTATACTGCAACTTTTCAGCTCTCTATCACTTGCGGAGCGTGTCCTGGGGGCAGTCCCATTTGCTGATTGTGTAATTACCTGCAACCTCTGTAAATCAGACGCTAATTACAGAAATACTGCAGAGCCAAGTGAGAGAAATGCCTTTCAAGAACATAAACCTTGCCTCTAGCTTACACTGTCCTGTTGCCCAATTTGGCTGTTGGTTTAGAGATAGATAAATACATTAATCATGTGTCAGACACACAAAGTGATGATGAGAAACCCTGGACAGGAAGTAGTATCCAAGTACATTCTAATGGATCAAATCAGAAGTGTTGAATGATGCATAAAAAATGTGACAAATGCTGAAACCATGTCACAAATCAAAACATTACATAAAGTAATTGTGTTTTGCTGCATGATTGATGCTTCATCTTTCAACTGTGAGACAATAAGGACTCCGTGGTCCTTGAATGTCACATCCTACCAAGAGATTATCAGGTCCTCAGCTGATACAATATGCAGGATGGTAAAGCTTGCCGTGTTGAAATGTTAGCCCTCACATGGAAAAAGGAGAGTGGGGAAGAAAGAGGAGATTGAAAAATAAATGGAGTATGTGATTGACAGACTATGATTCTGGGTATTAGACTGAAATGGATTAAATCACGAGAATCGGCCAGCCAGCGCACGGGACGCGTTAATATTGGATATCCAAGAGCCTTTTCCTCCATCCCCATCACTGGGCTACAAGACCTGGTGACAAAATGCTTCATCCAGTCTAACTGCTCCCAGAACTAAAGGGCTTCAAATCCAAACCAGCTCGAGCATTTGAAAGCAGCCAGCCTGTTTGTGCCAGCACCTAGGAGCTTGTGTTTGCCAAGAATAAATTGGCAACTTGTTGACAGAATGTGAAATGGCAAATTTCAGTCCTTGGCCTTTGGGCTGGCTGTTTTTATCCTTTTAAACATCGCAGACATGCCGTTGCGAGTGCAGACAGGTGGGTCAACTGTAAAACAACCCACTGAATGAACAGGAAACCTGAGAAAGTGGTAACATAAGCCTGGATAGGAAAATATGATAGGCGGATGATACACAATGAGCTCATCTCAAGCGACAGATGTGTGCATAATGGTTTTGAATTTTGGCTCATGTCCCAGGTGATGTCTGTGGGAGAAAATCATCCATTTGGGAACTTCACACCCTTTCCAAAAACGATGCTGCTAACACGAATAATATTTGGCTGCTCACCCGACAGCTTTGAGTAGGTTTTTTTGGTATTTTTTATAGTAATGTTTTACATTCAAAAGGCTGTATGTAAATGCAGTTAAGAGAGAGGAAAAGTCTTCCAGGATGATGTATTCACATGCTGTAATTAGCTGTAAATTCTGTCGCCTTGCAGCAAACTATAAATGTTCTTTGCTGTCTTCATTTACAGTTCTATTTAAACTTATACAGACAAAATCAGCCTGCAGTGAAGAGAAAGACATCTATAGTATGGTCCAGTATCATATTATTTTAAAATGGTTTTCATCTTACCCGTAAAATGGACGTTCTGTGTCTCTATGAACAACTGTCTTTTGATTTCCTTCTGAAAAGTGGTGTGCCTGTTGGCACGTTATTCATGGATGTGGTGTCTCTTTCAATTTCTACAATGATGATATGCAGATCTACCTCCCCGTTTGACCCACAGACCTTGAAATGTTGAGTACACTAAATGACTGCCTTTGTGTTCTCAAAAATTTCTCTTCGGCTGAGTCCAGATAAAACAGAAATCCTTGTCATTGGGTCCCAGCACATGGCAAAACAAATTCTGCCTTTGGCTGGTCCCCTCTTGGATCATATCAAGCCTGTTGCAGGGAATCTTGGTGTCTGATTTGGCAGTAATTTAAATTTCCAGCAACAAATTTCAAAGCTTGTACAACCTTGTATTTACGATCTTAGAAATATTTCAAAATTTTGATGAATGTTAACTTTTAAAGACCCAGAGACCATTTTACACACCTTAATGTCATCAAGCTTGGATTACTGCAACAGCCTCTTTACTTGACCAAACTTCCTAGTGTGCCAATAGTTGTCATTTAGGGCCATTAGTTGACTAGTCGCCCGCATGTTTATGGTACGAATTTAATCAATAAATGATATATTTTGGGCGGGGCAACACAATGGTTTGGGTTGAAGGTGTGAGAAAGAATAGTACCAGTAAAATTTTTAACACTGTGCTACATTACAGAGAAATACAAAACCGTACTAATGGACCTTCATTAATATAGGCCTATATTTTATCTACGTGCACGTCACACACTGAGCGAGCCACCTGTTAATGACGCTGTTGGCAGAGCAACAATGATTGTGTTAAGTGGCTAATGGGCATGTAGCTACTGACATGTTTCAGATGATTCGTCATGTTTAGTCAATGAATGATAGGCAGATGTTGTTCGAACAGATTTTAAGATTTTACAAATTACTTAAAGCTTTTCATGGCCTCTCTTCCTGCTGTATCTATGACCTCTTCGTACTGTACGCTTTGGTACATATTTTGAGGTCCACGGGCAGTGGTCTTTTATCTGTTCCAGAGGCTCGGCTAAAAAAAACTGAAGGGGACAGAGCATCTGCAGTCAGGGCCCTGAGGCTCTGGAACGATCTGCCCGAGGAAATCAGGTCAGCTGAGTCAGTGATCTCTTTTAAGCCCCTTCTTAAAACATACTTTCATCTGGGAGCCTTTCCTGATTTTACTTGAGGTTTAATTTCCTTGTACTGTCTTTTATTTCCTTTATAAAATGCTTTTCTTTTGTAATCTTCTCCTAAATCGCTTTGGTTTTATATACCAAACTTTGTTTACTTTCAGAACCTGATGATTTCATGACTTGCTTGTTTTATTTTGCTGCCTTGTGAAGCAATTGTAACATGGGTTTCAAAAAGTGCTCTTTAAATAAAAAGTATTATTATTCAAATATTGTTTTTTATCCCACCCATAAGGTTATTGTGCTTCCACAACAAACACTAGAGTATGTTAACTCTTCCAGTTGAGACAAATCTAACTCCACTTAACGGTCTCTACCTTGGCAAGTGCTAATACATCCTGATTGTAAACCGCCTCCTCCTCCTCCTCCTCCTCCTCCTCCTCCTCCCCCTCCTCCTCCTCCTCCTCCTCCTCCTGTGTGCTACATACTCTAATTCTCTCTCAGGTCCTGTGAAACACATCCAGCAACACTGGCCTTGAGAAAAGACAACAACAAATTCCTTCTCACTGAAAACGGTTGGCTTAATATGAAAGTGTTGTGCTTCAACATGTTGATGCAGGCATGGAGAATTAAATATGACATTTCAGTGTGTCACAAAAAAATAAAAAAGGCGGGAACTCCCTGGCATTGAGGTTAGCTTGGCTCCTCCTGTCTGGCATTGTGTGTCACGTGACGACAGGCTGAATGAGGCTGCACCAACAGGTACATAGTGATTTAGGTTACACCGATGCCTCTTTTATCATTCAAGCTTTAAATTTTTGACTAAAAACTGTTCCCCCTCTCTTTTACATTAACAAAGTGATTCATTTGATGAATGACCGGCTGTCAGGACTTCTTTAACATTGAATTTACAGTGTGCACACACATTGTCACTGGCCTGTTTCAGTTAATCCAATGGGATTCAAACAGGGGTGGCACAAAGTCACTGTTATGCAAGTCACAAGCAAGTCTTTGCACTCAAGTCTGAAGTCAATACAGATAAGTCCCAAGTCATATCCTAAGTCAAGTACCAAGTCCTAAACTTTGAGTTTTAAGCCCTAAACAAGTCACTCCTCACCAAATGTAATGCCATTTTAAGAACAGAGTAACAGATTTATTTTATAAAGTGCAACTAACCTTAATCTTCAAAAGTAATACTGACACTGCACTTTCATAGCATACAGCACTATTACCATGTACCACAACAGAATGAACTTTGTATGTTTCTGTCCTGCCTTGTGGTGTGATTAAAATTAAATGTTGCTGTTAATGTTAAATGTGGCAAATACAGTATTTTGACATATAAAACATTGCAAGCCTTAACATACTTTTTAATCGTTGGTGTTGTGGGGAGGTATTAAGTATTTTCAAGTCAAAAGGCTAAAGTCCAAATAAAGATATTGGTGTCACTGGTGTTAAAGTCCAAGTCAAGTTGCAAGTCTCTTGATTTTGTCGAGTCAAGTCTAAAGTCATCAAATTTGTGACTAGTGTCTGATTCAAGTCCAAGTCATGTGGCTGGAGTCCACACCTCTGGTTTCAAATGGTGTATTTTGCTTGGGAAACCAGGAGAATTTTAGGAACCCATGACAGAACACCTGATCCTTCAGCTTATCTCAAAAATTCTGAATTGTCACATTTAGAGAAACATGGTGTTTGAATGATTTGATCTGATTTGATTTGTAAACTGTAAAGAAAAGGTTTCTGGAAAATCAGTCAATTCCCTATTCCTGTTATCATTCAAATCTGATCATTTAGATGACCATACTCTCACATAACTTAAGCAGGAATATCAAGACTAAAGGTGATTAGATAACAGAAGTACATTGATTTACTCTTTAACAACTCACTGTGTTGATAAGATATAGATGTGCCATTACAATTTGTTGTGGTTTTCTGTTGTTCTATGCATGATACTTAAGCAAATGTGAATGTAATCAATAACCTCTGAATGCTAATAAGCTAGCAGCATGTTAGCTCTGAGCAAAGACAAGACAAATGGCACCTCCCAGCCTCACTAATCAAATGGCTCCGACAAATGCACAAGACATGGTCATTAATGGCAACGCTGGTCCATAGATTTTACATGTGTGTGTTCACCCAAAGTCCCAAGAGACTGAGAGGCTGCCCTGCTCGGCATACATCACTGTCTATGGCTAAAGGAATGCTAATAATCCTGTAATCCCACTGTAGACTGCTAATGATTCAAAAAGCTATGCACATACCTTGCCTGAACCCAGAGTGGGACCTGTGTGGCATCTGTGAAATTCTCTGTTTTCGAATATTGGCTGGGGTGAAAGGGGGGAACCGGTTATCTGTACTGTAATGGCTCTCAGACGCTTCCTGCAGATGTTTCACAATACAAACCTTGTAGTGAAAGGAAAGAGATTGTGCCCTCTGAACTGCTGGAAGAGCTTTAATGTGAAACAGATGGAGAAAGTGCGGAGTTTCCATTAACAGCAAACAGCAGCAACAGCAAATTAACACAGTAAATGGAGGCAGATAACAGCGAGGCTTCTCGCTAAAATATGGCTAAATTCATACAAATCTGATTTTCAAAACCTGTCTGTAATAATACCCTCTCTCTAATACAAATTCTCTCTTAACTTGAGGTAGACGAAGGCTCTCATCACTGTACGAATTCATGAAAACCTAAAAGCAAAAATACTCTGAAAAAGTCAGCAGCAGCAGCGGGGACTATCAGGTTAAGGGATTAATCTAGTAAATGAAGGACAAATGTACTGTATCTCTATGAGCTTCTTTGTTAAAAGAGAAGGTGAGTGAAAAAGAAAGAAAAATGGAAGAGAAACCCAATCGGGCGGCACTCATAACTCCCTCGTGCACCAAATAAAACATGGTCACATTTGTAGAGCTACTGGAATCTGTCAATAGGCAGCTGCCCACAGCAGGAAGAGGAGGAGGTGAACACACACACTCACACACAAACTTACACTCACACCAGTAATACAGGTCCATACCCAACTGCAGGCCAAAGCCTGTGGTGTATCGATAGGATTCAGTGAAGAAAAGCTAAGCTCCAAAGCTCACCTTTAGCTGAAAATGTCAGGCTGTACATACAGGAGGTCTGAGAGGGGAAAACATTGCATGGAGCACCACGAGACTCCCCTTTGCCCAGCCCTAAAAATCTATTTTGTTATGTAGGGCTAGCAATATGACATGTCTCTGTTCGGACGTTGATAGTCTAAGTGCATTTCCACTGGTTTATGTTTGGCTGTTGTTGGTGGTTTGGCAATGAGCTCTCTGCTTAAAAACAAGGTGTAAGTGGAGGAAAGAGGGGGACTGAAGCATCAAATGGAGGTGCTTCAAATGGTGTGTGGAGGGAGACTGAAGTGTTATTGATGACTTGTTATTGACATTTCATTTAGCTAGCTTTTTCTAGGCACTAATTTCACTCAGTGTAGTGTAAGTTAAAGGCACCGCAACATTAACTGACTGTTCTACATCCATCAGATGATGGCGGTCACGTTTCAAACCTCCACAGGCATACTGTGACTGAGGACAATTAATCATGGTCATTTAACCTCACTGCCACACTTTTAGCACTTTAAAACATTAAATCTTAAGTTTGGAAAACTGCATCACCTGGCACCTTCATGCATCACAACACACAAAATTAAGCTCAAGGCAAATATGCACTTAACTTGCTGATGACCTTCTGTGACATTTTAGAGGAAACACGAAAACTATTTTGTCTCAGCTTGCCAAAATTTGCACATCCAAGTAACGATACATTTTAACAGGGCTTACGACCTCCCCCTCATATAAAGCCAATTGTTATAACAAGATAACAAGCAGGATACGCTAAAAACATCTGGACAAATTCTAGTAAGGGAACCTTGTTTTTATATATGTATTCTAGGAATGCCCACTGAAAGTCAAAGATTTGAAGCATCTGTCTGAGACCCCTCAGTTGACTGAGATTCTTCAAGTCAAGCAATGTTTTAAGTTTTGTCTGTATTTTGGTTTGTTTTTGTCAGTGTGCGGTGTACATCTGGGGATGTTCCAGTCACCAAATGTAGCTGCAGAATGAGCACTCCTCACTTTCACACTGCTCAAGGGTACAGGCCGCTGCAGACCCAGACCCAAGGTATTTCTCAAAGTCAAGGTAGGATCCTTAAATTTCAAGGATGCTACATCAAAGATCCTTCAAAGTCTACCGAGGACAGAGTCCTTCATTCAGAGAATTTTCAAGGATACATATGTGCATCCTCAGCAGGTATAAAGTACCCACAATTCTTTGTGCACGATTTGCTGGAAGTGAAGGCAGGGTCTCGTCAATGAAACCTGCGCAAGGGGAGCTTTTAGATAAATATGGGGAGCAGGATTTAGATAAATATGTCATTTATTTGGATTAATATCTCCACATATATTCTCCCTAAAAAAATGTGACTCTCAAACCACTGATTACATTTGTTAAAATTGTACAACAACATTAGAGAGTGCCAAAATTATCACAGTGCCCTGAAACCTTACTTGGAAGGGCTTGTCCTACCAAGTAAGGATCCCTGATTTTGAGAAACACCACCAGAGTGAGTCTGAGTAAGACAGAGGCAGCTGCCCAGAGAAAGAGAGGCTTTGCCTGGTCATAACTTTATCTTTTGCCTTCTCTTCAGATATGGTGCATTTACAGCTCACAGCAACTTAATACAATATAGTCTCTGGCTTTTGTTTGTTATCTAGTGTCGGCAAAACGTGTTGTTAGCGTAGTTAGCTCGGGGGGGATAACTTAGTTTGTTTACTATAAGACATGGATGTCGCCATCACCCTCAACTCCCAACTCAATACTGAAAATAAAAGCGTAGTTATTTAACAGCCAAAACTGATTTGATTGTCATAACTCTGAGTCGGGTACAGCCTTAATTTGGTTTGCCAAAGTAAAAACACTATCTCATACAGATATAGGTTTCAAATCTGTCTGGCAGTGCTTGTTTTATCTTCACTCAGAATCATATTAAAACATAGATAAAAATCAAGACATCATTAGGGTCTGCTTTCTGCAAAGGACTGCAGAAATCCAGAGAATGTATGTTTTTCACTTGGCGTAAGTATGGCCCCATGCATTTGCTTTAACAATTTCCCCTCCACGCCATAAGGTTTGCTTGTGCTTTGACCTACAGCACAAATGCTAGGTAATAGTAATAACGATCCATCTAATTTATTTTGCTCCACGCTTTTTCCAAATCAATGCTCAATGACTATGCATGAGCGGGAGAGCAGATACAGTAACGGCAGTAAAGAGCTAGATGTACCTCTGAGATTGATACGGTCCATGGGTAATAAAGCTTAATATACCACCATCTCAGGCCTGTAGTGTGTGGGATGCTGAGGCTTGCCCCTGGCTATGGCTGGACTGTGCAAAGGCTACAAGACACACACAAATACATAGAAGAAGTGCACTGACAGTTTGAGTGCGTGTTTATGCAAAATGACCCTATCAGTCACTCTAGAGTCTATACTCCCTCCTAGAGAGCCCGGAGGCAAGAAACGCAAGACCTGGAATAGGAACATTCATCCTCATCCTCCCCCAGTGCAACCCTGAAACCCAACCACTGGACCAATCCATCCACCCTGACTTTGAAAGAGCCGTGCTCTAACAATCCATAACAATATATGGATTTAAAATATCTAAAGCCTCACGGACGATCCAGTAGTATAATATATTTACAGTGACTTTATTATGCTATTAAAATATTCATTACTTGGATCTAATGCTCCTAGCCAACATCCTGGCCTTAAGCTACAGGTACAGAGTAATTTGTCTTTACAGGGAATACGGTGGACATCCTGATGTTTTACAGAAGCCAACAATCTGTGCGTAATTTCCAATTCATAACTTCGACCATTTACAATCACCTCTTCAACCAAATGCTCGCTCTAAAAGGTTTCCTTTAGTATCATCCCTTATAAGTTAAATAAAATAATGGTATTTTCATATGAAATCTTTGCACATTTACTTTAACAAGAATATAAGCTTATATCTTGCATCCCAACGAATGGTATTAAAGTACGTAGAGACTAAGTTGCTTTAGCATCAGAGATTTTGGTGGTGTTAAGTTTCACTTCACCGTGAACAGTGCAGTAGTAGATTTGTCTTTTGGTGATTTGTGTTGATTTAAAAGCTCCCTTTTTCTCTGCAGAGGGGTTAAACTTCATGATGCTACCAGGATAGACGTGACACTTTTGATATAAAGAAGCATTTCACTGTTGGAAAGATGAGCTTTTCATGAAAGTGGGCTGTCTGTGCTGTAGACAGATGCAAATACTTTTCAAATTGGTGCTTCATGACCCAAAAAAAAGAGGAAAAGGGCTGTGACATTCACTTTGGCTCAAGATGTAGACAATGTACAACTACCAGAATGTGCTGCACTGGACCAATAGAAGCTCCCACTGGTGGGTGACGTAATACGAGTTGGTCTGTATTGACACAGGAATGAATATGGCAGTTGGCTGGTAATGAACACTCTTGAATTACAGCTTAACAAAAATAGGTTTCTGAAAACATTTAGGTGAGAAATAGGCAACACAGTTACAGAATCTTGGTTCACATTTGATCAGCACTGCTCAGTTTTAACGTTCAATCCTCGTTTTTTCAGCTTCCTTTTTGACAATAAACAAACGCAAATTTTCATATTACAGTCAAACAGTGCACTAAAATCTGTTCTGAAGATATTTCAAGTAAAAAATAGGCAGACACTTGGTTTATATTTGCTCAGCACTGCCCAGTATGCTGTTTGATCTGAGTTTGAGAGAGAAAGAGAAGGGCGGGTCTATCTTGAGCCGCGTCTATACTCTGTGTTCATGGTGAGGGGCTTTGAAAATGTGGAAGTACAATCTGCACATTGAGCAACAACCCTAGAGCCAGCAAAACTCATCATCTGGCAGATCTGAGCAGAGAAATGAGCAGGGAGATTTGGGTAGTGCAAGGTGGAGTGAAGTTTAGCACTGCTCATTAACACATATTACCCACATTGTTATGATACAAAGCTGGTTCGAAATCAGCAATGTATCCCTTTAAACTCAAACTGTTAAGCATGCAAAGACAGAGTATGGATAATATAAAAGTAAAGAGCAATCAGAGGACTATTACATGACCAACTTTACTCATTTGATCAAATTCAAAAAAGCCGAAGTGTTTACAGTAGCCACTTTCATTCTGCTTATGCTCTTATTCAGATTAGTGACAGGAAAAGGTTCTGCACAAATGCAGCCATTAAAGACTTCTTTATGTCTTTACTAAAATTAGCATTGGAAATGAACAAAGCTTCCATTGTCGGATGATTAATAAGAGTTCTCTGTCTGCAGTAGCACCCACAGATACATTTATGTACATACACACATACCTGTGCAGGAAGCAGGAGCACTGGTTGTCAGCCACAGCTATTACAGCCATTAGACAATTAAAGAGAGCACCTGGAGGGCCCGGCTGTAACTCTATCTGACACACACACACACACACACACACACACACACACACACACACACACACACACACACACACACACACACACACACACACACACACACACACACACACACACACACACACACACACACACACACACACACACACACACAAGTCTGGTTTCCACTCCCAGAAGAGAAGTGGGACCAGGGAACTAGAGGCAATTAGTTCAAATGGTCGATACCGAAATAGGACTTATAGGCTGCCAGGTTAGCCTCAGAGTGAGACAGAAACAGAGGATTTTATTCTGAGCTGTAAAGTTTGGCGAAGCGGCAAAATGGCCTTTTTGGTGAAAAGTATGCACGCTTGCACAGACAACTGTGTTGGAAGTGGGCAAAAATAACTGAACTGTATCCTGAAGACAGCAAAGCAGAAAAGAGGAGAGCAAGAGGGAGATAAGAAGCAGGGAGAGACGTAACAACAAAGAGGGGATGAAGAGGAAAACAGGGAGCAAAGACGAAAAAAAGGGGGGAAGGAAATGGCAGGCACGCAGAGATGTAAAGGGGAGTGAGGGAAGATTCATGTTTCATCTTTGCTCGGCAGTCGGCTTTGGACAGTGAGGAGAGAAACCTTTACAAACCACCAGCCTCTAATCCACAACATGTGTGTTTGTGTGTGTGTATACAAGTCATTGCTTACAGTTTCCTCTGTGCATGTGTGTGAGCATTTCAAAGAGGACGACGTGCTGACAAAGGTGACGGACTGAAAGGGTGTTAAAGCGATTGTCCTTTAAGATGGTGGGCTGAAAGGAGTGAATACTGCAAACATGCTGTCCTTATGGCATGTCAAATGCTCATTTGCATCTCATCTGCATACTTAAGCAGCAACAAGCTCCACCTCATCACATCACAAACACACACATACACATACACACACACACACACACAGCGTAAGGATGTTGAGTCAGATAGGACAGCAGCTGCTGCTCAGAGCATAAAAGGTGAGTCTGCGTATTAATTAGCAACAAGTCTGTCATATTAAAAATGCTGCCACAAAGATAAGAGCGGTGGCTCTTAGAGCAATTCCAGGTTTCCCCAGGGGTCCTTAAGGGGGTTTCAGGGGGTCCCCGGTACACAGTGTAATAGATTACCGGTTAGCGCCAGTAAAGATAAAGAAGCAACTAATGTATTTGCCATTGTAAGAGGATACAACTTTCTTTTCTCTTAGTTGAGATGCATCTGTCCAGCTTTTTCTCTGCTACCAGCATCCGGTTTTTACCAAATTTAAACTCTGTATATCCGACTGTGGAAATCACTGGGCTCCGTTTTATTTGGGGTGACATGAGGCCAGGAATTGTGGCAGTCATCCAAGACTGAATAAATGAAACTGTCACTTAATTCACTAATGACAATGACAAAGAATCAGTATTTAATGTGGATCTGTGGCACCTGGCTGATATCTGATCCACCTAATAAGGCCAGTAGTTACCACAGTTTTTTCCAGCAGTACTGTAATTAAACATCCTTTAGATTTGGATTGTGTAGACACTGTTAGACAGGGAACAGGCAAGATCAAGTGTTTGGTGTCATTTTTAAAATACGGTGAAAGTTACAGAAGGACATCTGTTAGGCGAGCCAAGAGATATCTGCTTCCAATGGAAATACAAGGTGTCCTCTGTGATTGGGATATGAAATTCAGATAAAATGCTCTTTCTTCGTGGTTTGCCATTTTTCTTAAGACGTCAGCTGAAAACCAGCACATGTACTGATACCACTTTCATAAAGGAAGTGTGAAAAAAATATGACGCAGGCTCACCAAATACACATCTGACACATGTCTGACCTATTCATATACTGTCACAGGTTAATGTCTGCTTGTCACTGTTCATAGAAACCCCCATCAGCAACAGTAATTCCATGAGTACGCAGCTGCACCACAGAATTATGAGTTTTATGACATAATTACCAAAAGAAATTCAGTACTATCCACATGTTTTCTCATTTCCCCACTCATGTTTGTTCTCTTAAAGTTCCTCTTCAAGCACTGATTAAGCCTAAACTGCTAATAGTTCCTCTCTGTTGATCAAACATATATTTAGAAAATGTTTCCATGACAAATATACTTAAAGTCCCTTCGACTTCTCTTAAACCCAAGTTTCTACCGAGCAGTACAGTACGTTTCGGTTCAGTTCAGTACGCTTTTTTTCAGTTTCCACTGTGAAAAGTTGTGGATGGTACCAATGGAACCGTTCTGTACCGTCCCCATTTTTGGTCCTCCCTCTGTTGGGGTACCTAGCACATAGATCTGGTACTAAAAGGTGGAGCTGTGAACGCTGCAGTCCGTCGATTGGTCAATAGAGGGTGGTCACTCTGCTCAGGACTGAGTTGTGGCTGGTTTTGAAGCTTAATTTCACTGTAAAAAATTTTGACCATTACTTAAGCTTTTATATGACATACACTTTTAGTGATGAGTGGATACTCAGGCGTTTATATATATATTAATTTCGGCTGGGTTATGTGAACTGCATATATTCTATTCCCCACTCAGAGAAAAAAAAAAAGCATTGCAGAGCGTAGTTCCTGTGGGCTACGGCAACACTAAACCCCTGAGCCTGAAGGACTAAATACACAAACCCATTATTTTAAATATCCCATGGAGAGAGACTCTCACTGCAGCCTGTTTTATTTTGTTCTCAAAATGTCAGTGTGCAGCCTCGTTCTGTGGACGACAAAAGAGGTACAGACTTCCAATTGTGTCACGGGTAATGAGGAAATACAGTGAGCTGGACGGAGCAGTGAGTGACAACAACCCCGCCCACATTTAAGGGTACTGTTTGCAGTGGAAACACAAAGGTCTAGGTACCATGTCTGAAGGGTAACGTTCCAAAAGTTCCAAAGGTACCATACTCAAAGTGTTTGGTGGAAATGGGGCTTCACTACGACTAACTTTACACCTTTGTCTCATTTAATATGCACAGATGTGTGAATATGCCAGTTAGCCCTGCCCCTTAGACACGTGCCTGCAGCTCAAGCGTATATATTACGTAGCTACACCCTGGCCGTCTGAATCTGTGTTTTTGAGACTGTCGCTGGCACACTGCAGTTGCAAAGGGCAAATGCTCAGCCGTTGCGTTGCTCATGTTATGGGGGGCTCTTTAAAGAAGGTTAAATGTCATTTTCAACATCAATATTGTACATTCAGTTTAAATCTGTAAAAGAGGCACCCGTATACCAAAGTCAATTAGTGTCTGACCTGCAGTTGACCTCCAACAGGTTACGAATTAAGGTCGCCCATTAACCCATTCATACTGACTGACAGATTGACACATGACATTGTGTTCCTATAATGCAACTTGTTAAAAGAATAGACCAAACAAAATGATGACTCCGCAATTTACAAAAATCCTGATGGAAAAGCACTGCTCCACATACATAATATTCCAGGAGTGCTATGAAAGGTAAAAACCCTGAAATTTAATCTACTCCAAGCTAGAAACACGTCAAGACCAGAGAGAAAAATAGTTTATTGTGTCAAATAACGCAGCTGTTTCAGCAGCCAGCATCGACCCCATCTACCTTGATTTTCCCTCTGTTTATCAGCCAGGGTTTTCATTATTACCCCCCACTGCTCTCACCTCCAAAGCCTCTCTAGGAGTGAGTGAAAGCCCAGGCCGCAGACTATAGAGAGAAGGGGGTCTCCAGAGAGCCTTTGATTTGAAGCAAACAGATTTAGCTGATTGTAGGATTGTGGCGGTCACTAACAACAAGCCGTTTATCCTTTACAGAGTGGCCCCTGCTGCCTGTCCGCTGCCCGTCGCAAACATAACACTCACCTACTGAGACCGAAACACGGTGAGCCAGATCCCTGGATAACTGGGTCAGGTTGTGGTGGGGTTGAGTAAGAAACCAGCATCACAGAAGTTTATCTTCAAATATTTTAGGAAGTTTCTAAGACGTCAATATATTATTTCTTTATCTATCAGTGCTGCTTCTATTCTTCCAGGTCCACTTCTCTAATGTAGCTACTAACTATGACTTTCCTCAACACTATCATGACCTCTAAAACTATTGCTACAAGCGTAATTCTATTACTATAACAATCACAAGCATCATTTACTACTTCATTGGCATTTACTGGGAAAGTATCATCCCAAGAAATGACTGAGGCTCACTCTCAGGCTCCTCTGAAATGACTGTTGCAAATTCATCTTCTACCGGATTTACGACAATTACAAGCACTATTACTACTCCCACAACTAAGATTTATAGCACAGAGTGCTACAGAGCAGTATTGTTCTTAGAAATTACTGAAGCCCAACATAATTCTTGCATTAGTTTAAATATCCCCTCCACTCAAATGTGTTTTTTGTCTGTTTATGTCCCCTAAAACATCAGACCTTGACTTTACTGACCTGTACTAAGTTTGTCACTAGAGAGGCACTTTTGCTAAAATCTGAGAGTCAAATGTACACCAGGCAAGCTATATTAGGTACGTCACTTATATGAAAGCCAATCGCCGTCGAATATGGCAAACACATATCGATGGGGGAATAGACTTTGACACAACATCGACAAAGAAATCTGAAACCTCAAGCACAGAGCGGACGTGTCAGTACAGAGCGCAGAGTTAATATTAGGATAGTGAATGTTTTGACAGCAAACATGGTAGAGGGTGCAGTTTTGTAAACCGGACCTTGGATCTTCCTTCTACTTTACCAAAACCTCCATGGTGACAGATATTACTGTATTTTTCACAGCCACTGAGACTGTGTCAGCCACTGGCAGTTAGCCTGCAAGCTAACAAACAACATAAACAAATAAAAGATGCTAACTGATCTCACTGAGTTCAATTCATTTTCAAATTTTATTTCAATTGTCCCTCGTATCTGAAACAGTGTTTGACTCCATGTAATTCCTCATATCCCCTCAGACATGTGCCATATCCCTTCTTCTTTGTCCCCAGAACCTTAAGTGCTATATTGTAGGCAACTGGACTTGTTTGCATTTCTTGAATATGTTTTGCCTCTCATCCAAGAGGCTTCTTCAGTTCTTCAGAACAAGAAACGCAAGCAAGTCCAGCTGCCTACGATATAGCACTTAAGGATATCATGACCTGGGTGACTGAGAATCTTCAGCGACATTCATGCCCAGAACGTTCAAAGAAGTTGGACGAAGGTCATTCCAATACAGAGCTCCATCTGATTGGAATAATCTTCCACTTTTGTTGAGATCTGTTACCTCTTTCTGCTGCGTCTGGACTTCTTCTGAGTGTAGGGGGTGTGGGTGGGAGATGTATCGGCGTATCTGTGGTGTATGTTTGTTATAATGCAGTTTTGTCTGTATGTTTTTGTTTTGTATTTGTGTCCAGAGGAGCCCCATGAAAATGAGATGCTACATCTCAAGGGGCTATCTATTGAATAAATTCAAACTACACTTACTATTCTGATATGTCTGCTAGTTGCTGATTGTGTCGCACAAAGGACTCCTCATCTGACTCTGGGTCTGAGGCTCGAACATGTACGGCTGAATCTCTCCAATGTTTCTTCTAAAGCTAACGCTAGCCACACTGATGCACACTGCTCTTTCACCAGTCAGCATAGCACCAGTAGCGCTGTGCCTGCACCACAGAGAGGAAAGCGAAACTTACCACAAGCAGTGGTAGGCAGGGCATACTCCAGATCTGCGATATCTCAATGACGGATAAGACGTAGATGTGCTTCCCTTTTCAGAGGTTTTTCTTTTACTTTATATGTGGGAAACCATGATAAACAAAACATACCATACCAGAGTATTTTTACATTCATTAAAATGTGTCTGGAGGGAGACTTGAAAATGTAAGGCTGGTATTGCAATGAAGCATCAAACATGTTGAAACTCTGACAACAATCACAAGCGGATGATTTTTTATCTTTATGTTTTGACGTTGAGATGTCTTACTGATGGTGGCGTGTTATCTAGGACAGTATGCGTAGTCTTCTCTGGACACAAACTGATAATCTCGAACGTACTACACCACCATGTCCCTTTATCTCCTATCAAAAGCCGAACACACAAGCAGGTTTCATGTATTTCACCCTTGTCGACTCACTTAGAACCACAACGACAAGGCTTTAGTCAATACTGTGACCACGAATAAAGGCAAATAAAAACTCACCTCTGCTTGTTAAAAACACTTTACGTTTTCCTTGTTGACTTATTCTAATGTTGTCACCCTTATTACAAAAACAGGAATGTAGACATAACGTAACTGAAAAGGTGATATGTGTTGACACAGCAGGCAATATTTACTTAAACATCTCTTATCAAATGTGTTGCTCTGCCAGGATGATGTGGTTTGCTTGATAAAGTATTTGTCTTAAAATTGATCAAAACTACACTGTTGTAATGATAATGATTCACACTGTACTGTGTCACATCAGTTGATTACTGTTTGAATAATAAGCCACTTTTATAACCACTATTTGTCAAATTACAGTTTTGTTTTAACAGTGTAAAAAGTCCTCTCAATCATAAAAACCTTTATGGAATCCTGTCTTACGTTTTAAAGTTACAATGCATGTGTTTTCTGATTTTTTTTAGTTGCAAAAGTAAGTCAGTATGTCACATCTCACAGATCCTGTGTCATGCTGAGTAGATAAAACAAACTTATGTTCTGTATTTCTCCCATAGTTCTACAAACATTACACACATGCTCGCCAAAGTTTAAAATGCGCTCATTAGTTGCGTCATTAGGTTGGGTATTTGCCATGACTTTTGCATTTGTTTCCCTGCTGTACATCACTACACTGTCATGGACCATTTCTGCAACACTGTGGGTTTACTTTGAGCAAACAGCGATTAAGATGTAGCTATTTACAGATGGACAATCTTGTTTTTCTTCTCTGACAATCCCTAATCTCACAATCTAAACAGACGTCACACGGGAATGGTGAGCATCAGGGTGACCATTCATTGGCACCAAACATTTTATATGTAATAGCTGTCAATGTTCTAACAAAGTTTTCTTGATACTGTTTTACCAGTGTTGATCTTGGGCTTGAGACCGGTCTCAAGACTATTTTTGGAAGGTCTCTGTCTCGTCTCAGATTCGACCACATTTTTTCTAGACCTTGTCTCAGACAAAGAGGACTAGGAGTGGGAGGAAAAATTGATACAGCATATTATTGCAATATATTTGTGTGTTAACAATGTATAGATACATAGACGTCAACTATCGATCTTTTAGTAGGATATATAAATTATTACTGCGAATACAAATTATACTACTGGCAGCCTACTAAAATAATAAATTCAGCTGTTTTTTCAGTCCACTAGATACAATTTGCTGCAATAAAAATCAATGAAATGCGATGAACAGATTACCTTAAATTTACCTTTCTAGATTAAATAGATTTTTTTTGTTTGCAATTGAAAAAAAGGTAATAACTTGTGGGGGTGGGGGAGGCCCTCTGTGTGGAGTTTGCATGTTCTCCCTGTGTCAGCGTGGGTTTTCTCTGGGTACTCCAGCTTCCTCCCACAGTCCAAAGACATGCAGGTTAATTGGTGACTCTAAATTGTCCGTAGGTGTGAATGTGAGTGCGAATGGTTGTCTGTCTTTATGTGTCAGCCCTGTGATAGTCTGGTGACCTGTCCAGGGTGTACCCTGCCTCTCGCAAAGGACAAGGAGTACTGACCAGAGATGGTTAAGTTGATTTTGGCTCCTTGGTGTTCGTTTCTCATGGTAAGCTCATACCGCATACAGTATATGGAAATAAAAGAAGTGAATGATGAGTAATCATCAGTTTTCTGTGGGTGTTTTAATATCCAATCCAATCCAGTTTATTTATATAGCACATTTTAAAAATGGGGAAGTGAATCTTTCAGATCAATTTGAGGAGTACCTATGGTTTGAATGTTCCCCATTTTATTGTAAGTGTGTCATGCGGTGTGGGACTGGTCTGGTCTCGGTCTTGACTTGGTTTCGATACACTCTGGTTTTGGGCATGACTTTGTTTCAGTTAAGGTGGCCTTGGCTACAACACTGCTGTTATAACTACTGTGAGAAATGTGTTCAGAGTAGTCTTATCTGTTACATTTAAGAGCGCGCTCTACAGCATATAAAAAGGAATAAAATCCCATAGCGATGCACATCTGCATAAGATGCAGTTTTCACTAACCTCACAGTCACCTTGGTCCCCTCATTCTCACATTTTAAAGCCCTATCTGTTTTACAACTGAAGTCAACTACAGATCTTCAGATGATGAAGCCAATGGAGGAAAACATGTATTGACCTAAATGTAAATATCAAGTGATGCTGAGGGAGCTACTAAATTTTTCAAAAAGCAGCATCAGTGTGACATCACTTGGATGCCCTCAGCACCAGTGATACTTTTTTTTCCAGATTGAAATGAACTTAATATTTGCCCATATTAAAAAACAGCCAAGAGCAAGACAATCTGTGTTTCTGCTGAACTCTATAAACACAGATTACTGCCTTGACAAAACAAGAAATCTTCAAAACAGTTGCTTTTCATTGGGACCGATGTTATGTTGACTTTACTCCCAACTCGCTGTTGCTGTTTGGGAAGTCACACAGTTCACGGTTAAATTTCAAAACATAAACAAAGAGCTGGGAAGGAGGAAATTTGAGATTCAGGGGCTCTGCTGGGCGCATTAAATTAACAACATTTGCTATAAATTAAAGGGAGTGTATCTGTAAAGTAAACTGTTAGGATTAGAGATTAAAGACAGAAAGCTAATGTCATCTTATCCAACTTTAAGCGCTGGTATTTGGCACAGTGAAGACTCGGAAGTAGCTTTATTTAAGTTAATGCTTATGTCTGTTAAATTTGATACGGTGGGCTCAGTGTTTTAACTGAAGTCCTTACATCTGGGATTGTGTGTTGACCGCTGTCGATATGATGTCAAATATATCTGTGGTATCGCTGATGTGATGACAACCAGTTGGCAGGAGGATGCACACTATTGGCAAACTGTAATTTGTACACACTATGGCCCCTGGTTGACATGATGTGCTTAAAGCCGCATTTGTGTGGCTGACAGCATGACCTTTTAGTGGCAGATGATGTCATCTTAAGGTCAGAAACGTGCCCCATCAGTATAGCAAACGGTGTGTCTTAAATACCAAATACACGCTATGTTCTTTTTAGGTTTCAGGGCGGCGTTAACAACCTGACACCTGAGTGATATATTAATGAAATATTATGCTGTGGTGTCTGACTGGGCGGTGTAGGGAATTTTAAAACATAATATGGCGATGAAGTTAAATTTTGTCTTTTTGGGGGTCTTAACTTATTAGACTTTTATAGTTAATTGAGCTTTACCAATTATTGCTTTTCATGATCTTCTCAAATATAAATATCAAAGAGTCATCCCTGAGCAGTCAAATACTTCATTGTGATATTTAATTTTGTCAGTATTGACCACAATCCCCAGACACCCCGGAGTCTGCTCAAGGAAGTCAAATCCAGACCTCCTTCATATCAGCTCTCAGGGCCACACAATGCCCTGCAGATATTTCATTTCCAAATGATTCTCACTGAAAGGCAAATATCAGTCCATATGAAAGTCCGCACAATAGCCACATGTTCAGCCAGGACACCAAACCCTTATCTGCTCACTCACTCCAAGGTCCTCTGCCTGAGTCTACTAGTTAACCACCTGAATGAGCAAATGGAAATCAAGTCACCTCACTGAGCAGATCTACAGCATCTGCTCTTCAAAAGTCCCATGGGAAAATTCCTCTTTAAAATTACACTTAGGATATTACATTTCCATCTAGATTTTGTTAAAATTCCTAGTGAGGATAATAACACCACAGATCGTGCAGCAGCATGACTGAACACCATCAGCAGCCACCTGAAACCACCACAGAGACCTCAGCACTGGGCTTTTTTACTTGTCTCCAAACCCTACACACACACACACACACACACCGAGCAGTGTGACACAACAGAAAAATGCCAGACATGGTACCTGTTGGTGTTTTTCACACTGCTGCAGGGTACAGTTTTGCTTTCACCAGTGTGTAATGATAGGACATCAGGGGGCACACAAGCCATTGAATAAAAGTCATACACAGGGGCACTGGGAGAGTGTCTCGGTAAATAAAAATGGGGGTGAATTATGACTCAAATGAGTGACAATTAACATGTCAGGCTTTCAAGGGAGGCGTAAATTTGCAGGTTCTCTTAAAATACCCAATCTTTATGTTATGAACTGTGGAGTAAATGTAAAATCTACGTAGGTCATATATTAAGATCTGTGAAAGGCTGAGAGGTGTTTAAGATCCTTTACATCCCCACTGATCCCAATGTGGTGACTGGTCACAGATGGATATGCCCCAGCCTTGTACTGTCCAAATACGGGGAACTTGACAGACAGGTATATCAGCCCGGAGGGGGGCGGTGGATCCTGCATTCCTTCCCTCCTTTTATCCCTGGGAACTGACTGCTATTAAATTCCGTGAAAAGGAAAACGCCACGCGGAATTCCCTTGGAAAACGGGTTAAATCAATGTGTCAGATCCACCGGCAGGTGTACGTGTTTGACAACACGGCACAAGCGCTTCAGCTAAACAGTACTAGATGTTTTACGCATTTCGGCCACAAGTGATCCACTATGTTCAGCTCGGATTCAGTAAAAACACAAGTTATATACTTGGTGTGCACTCGCTGCCACCGCTGTGCGCGGAGAGGACTTTCGAGATAACAAGCGAACATTATGTAAAAGTTCAAATTCCGTTCACATAGGTGCTCTATTGGTGTGTTATATGTAAGCCGAATTGAAGAGGGGATGTGAAAGATTCGCGTAAGCTGTTGAGTCATGTTATACAGAGAATATACACAGCGCTAAGCTAAGGCAAATTTAATGTGTCAGAATTCAAGCGGTGTTTGGTGCGGCATGTGTCTTCATAGAAGGAACAGTGCGCGAGCTCAACAGATCCTTACCTCTTTGATTTTGGCCCGTCTCTCCTTGGTTTCGGGGTCCACAGGTTCGTGTCCAGTCGCCCCCGGCGGGCGGTGGTACTCAACGACAGGTAAATTATTGACATTGTTCCCACCTTGACCCATACTCTCCTTCGTAACTTTCTCCTTATCAATTCTAATGTCTTGTTTTATCTCGTCGGGCCGTTTCTGTAGAGTATCCTTGGCCTCTAATAGAGCTTTTTCGTGGTCTTTCCTGATTTTGGCCAGGACCCTCTCGTCGTTTCCAGCCGAACCTGGGTCGCTGATGTCCGGACCGGTGCGGGTGTTGGTCTCCACCGCGGAGGAATGAAAGAAAACTCCGCTAAGCAGCTTGGATGAGTCCGGTAGGAAGAAAATGGCCCCGAAACACAGGGTGATAAAAGCGCTGAAGACTAATAACAAAATGAATTTCTCTGTCAACCTGAAAGAGGTCGGGCTGGCAGACTTCCTATTCGGGGTCGCGGTGAAAGGCAGAAGAGTTGCAACTGGCATTTTCCCCTCTTCCCTCAACAACTCGAACAACAAAAAAATGAATTTCTACGGTCGAATTAACTCACGACGGACTCACTGGCGGGTTATTCCGGTCAGACATCCATTCCCAGAGGATATAAACCGTGTCAAATGTACCGTAACAGTGGTCAAATCTCCGGTAAAAAGTTGAGGAGTAAGGCAGCTGCCCATACCGGAGACTCTCTGCAGACAGACCGAGTCCACTGGCTCACACAGGAAGCAACGGTAGATAGGCGTGACTGACAGCCGCGATGAGCTAATCACTTTCTGCCCTGTGAGTGGTGGGAGCGCGGGGGGCGTGGCCTCCCAACGGCTGGGTATAAAACCGCTGACAGCCGCTATCACAACTTCATGTTTCACTAACCATATAACAGGAAGGATTGCATGACTGAGTCTGGGACACGTTATGGTTTTAAAAATTGAGCCATAAAGTCAAAGTCTTTATTTAATTTATTGCCAAAAACAAGAATAGACCAAAAATAATCAATGAACTGACTCACCTGTTTTGCCGTTTAAACTGAGAAAGTTCTTTATTATCATATGCACAACAATAAGCCGAAAGAAAAGCAGTTGTTCGCTCTCAGACTCCCCTCAGCAATGCTCATTAAATATACGTTGAAAACAAGAAAAAAAGTGCCTTGCTGCTGTATCCCAAGATTTGTTTCACCAGCTCTATCTGACCAAATGTCTCCCCCTTCTGTTCCTGAGTTATGGCGTTGATTAATAGCCAGAAAAGTGTTTTTGCAGAGCATTATGATGTCATATTGAAGTTGACCTTTGACCTCTTGGATATACAATTTTCATCATTTTATCCTATTAGACATTTGTGTGAAATTTTTGTCATAATTAGCACATGCAGTTACCTTGACATTTGATCACCAAAATCTAATCAGTTCATCCTTAAGTCCAAGTGGATGTTTGTGCCCAATTTGAGGAAATATCCCATGGCACTCTTGAGATATCACGTTCACGAGAATAAGACGGACGCAAGGTCACAGTGACCTTGAATGCGGACTACAAAATTCTAATCAGTTCATTCTTGAGTCCATGTGCCAAATTTGAAGAAATGCCCTCAAGGATCTCTTGAGATATCACGTTCACGAGAATGAGATGGACGCAAGGTCACAGTGATCTTGACCTCTGACCCCCAAATTCTAATCACTTCATCACTGAGTCCAGGTGGACGTTTGTGCCAAATTTGAGGTAATTCCCTCGAGGTCCGCTTGAGATATCGCGTTTACGAGAATTGGATGGACGCAAAGTCACTGTGATCTTTACCTCTGACCACCAAATTCTAATCACTTCATCACTGAGTCCAGGTGGACATTTGTGCCAAATCTGAAGAAATTCTACATGGGCATTCTTGAGATGTTGCATTCACGAGAAAGGGACCGACGGACAACCCGAAAACAAAATGCCTCCAGCCATGGCTATCACTAGTGTGGAGGCAATTAAAACACTCAAGTACAAGCAGAATGAGAATCTATACACACACACATACACACACACACAGATGTGAACAATTAGTAAAACAGTAAGTATATAAAAGTAAATGTCAAGTGATAAGCTCAGGAGCTCCAGTGTTTAAAAGTCTTATGGCCTGTTTAAAGCCTGTGGGATGATGCTGTCCCTGAGCCTGGTGGTGCGATAGTCTAACGTCTGCCAGACGGCAGCAGGCGGAACAGTTTGTGACCAAGGTGGCTAAGGTCTCCGATAATCCTGATGGCCTTCTTCCTGCAGCGCTGGGTGTCGAGGTCCTCCATGGATGGCAGCTCCATAAGTAGTTTTCACCACCCTCTGTTTCCTCTGTGCCATGGAGCTACCATTCTTGCCCAGAAACTAAACTAATAAAATTAACAGTCTGCAGAAACATTAGTGGTTCTGTAAACGTGCAGATGTCTAGCAGGAATGATTTTACCATGTTCACGTTCATGTTAGTTTCTCACGTTAGCAAGTTGGACAGCAACTAAGTACATTTACTCAAGCATACTCTACTTAAGTACAGTTATTAAGTTATTTAAATACTTAACTAAGTATTTAATTTTTTGCTGCTTTATGTTTCCACTCCACTACATTTTGGAAAAAAACAAACTTTTTACTTCACTACATCTGTTTGAGGTTTAGTTACTAGCTTTCAACTATAAGAATAGTATAAGATTATACAACCAAAACATGTGACCAGTTTATACAGCAAAGCACTGCTTTCATATTAATACATGAGTAATGCTGATCCAATAATACCACAATAAAACCTTTACTGTACCCACTGCATTGAGAGTAGTACTTTTGATTTGTTGCTTATACTTTCACTTAAATGCATTTTTGAATGCAGGAATTTTTACCTATAATGAAGTACTTTTAAACTGTGGATTTACTGTAGACGTATGCTGCACGTTTTAGTTGATGAAATGTTTTTGTTTGTTTTGTTTTGTTTTTGTTAAATTCAGTGCATAAGAAACACATCTTAAAACTTTAGAGAATGTAGGAACGTAAAAAAACGTTCATTTTCATGTTTTTTTCTTTGTCAAAGCCACAGAGAGCCACTGGAGGGGCTCAGCTAACATATGTATCTTTACTTTCCTAAACCTTACCTACCTAACTTAACAACACATTCTCACTCTGACCTTGTCACATATTGACATTTTGGTCATGGACTTTCCATGTCCACATATGACGTGCAAGGTACCCTGGGTGTGTTGGTTGATGTTCTGGGACACCGTGTCAAGTTCTGCCTGTTACATACGTTGTCTTCTTTCAAGGTATTTTTTCCTTCAACAGCAAAAGCACATGGTTAGGTTTAGGAAAAAAGAACAGGGTTTGGCTTTAGAATATTACGGGATGCGAACACCACTCTCTCAGGTGAAAGTCAGTGTTTGTTGGACCCATCCACCAGCCCTACTGGCCACAGTTCACTGACAACTCCTCAACAATGATGACCCCGATCACGACCCAGTAGTGACAGAATTCAGATACTGGTGCAAGTCTTCCTTCCTTGACATTAGTCTACCTAAACCAAGGAGATGGCGGTAGACTTTAGGAAGAGTCCGATTATCATCTCTCCTGTTTTCATCAATGATCAGGCTGTTGAGGTTGTGAAGCAGTGTAAGTATCTTGGATGACAAGCTGACCTTTGAGCTTCAGGTGGACGCTGTGTGCACCTGAAGCTCATCAGCTCATGTATTCTCACCGTAGTTTCTGGTGTTTTAATCTTGACAGCACTTTCATGAAGGTGTTTTATCCCTGTTTTATTGAATCACTTCTCACCTTTTCTTTTATCTGCTGGTGTGGGGCACTTAACTTGAAGCACAGAAACAGGTTGCTGAGCATTGCAATGGTTTGCAGCAAAATTGCAGGCACAATCTTAGACGATTTGACTGATGTGTACATGATCAGAACACTAAGGAGGGCCCAGTCAGTCCTGGCTGATCCCAGTCACCCCTTATTCAGTCAATTCAGGTTGCTTTCATCTGGCCGCAGATATAAAATGCCAGCTTGCAGGACAAATAGGCACAAAGTTTCATTTGTCCCTTCTTACATAATCTCACCTGACCCTATAATTGTATTATTTCTTTGCAACTAACACAATGTGGGCCACACTGCATGCGTGAGCAGCGTGTGAAGGCTACCTCGCCGAACTGCTACGGCTCGCAGGCTTGCACTGTTCACACGTACAGCGTTGTGATTATATATCAATGTGGACTGGAGGCTGCAGAGCTGCCTGCTGCTGTATCTCCTGTATTTTCACAATTAAAAGCCGATGGAGCCATGCAATCCACTGCATTGCCAACAACACAGTACTGCAAACATTGCACAATAAAAAGCCTCCTGTTAACAAATCAGGGATACTGTCCACAGAAATGTTGTAGGAGTGCTTTTATTTTTATATGGAAACAGGAAAAGTTGAGCAATCTTTATGTCTGTGAGCGATCAAGACATTAAAACTGTAGTGAGAAGTAGTAATCTCTAGATGTGTTGTACCTGAGCAGCTCTGCTCACGCGGGCAATGTGGCTGCTCTAACCTGTTAACACAGGCGCTGGAAACTCAACAGGTTCTGCGATACATACACAGTGCTCACGCATGCAGTGTGACCCGGGCCTTACTCAGGATCGGGGAGGACAGAGGACTGTTGTCAGAGAATGACGCAGCAAGCGAACACGCTGTCTGCGGACAGTTTACCGACTTGGCCAGCGGACTTTGCTACAAGCTGATTGGCTGTAGAAACAGGTGACATGCCTTATGTTTTAAAACCTGCCACTGGTGACTTGACGAGTTGAGTTGAGACCAACCATTTCACACCGCTGCAACTTTTGACTGCAACGTTCAAAAATGGTTTTGTCTCGTCGCGAATCTTTGGATTGAACTGGGCTTTAGATATAATACGAACCGTTTCATGAGGGTATGTTGTATGGATTAAGACCTGGTGGCTTATGAGTTATAGAACTTACATTTCCCCTCAATATCCAAATGTTGAAATAGGCTAAATTTAAACATAAGTATTTTATTGTACATACAAGGAGTTAGATAGTTGCCAACATGTCCAAGTTGCTCTGTAAGTTCACTTCTAACATTTACAGTATTCTCAGCATGTTTTATTAGAACTCAACAAAGCATCCGTGTTTAACACTACTTGTATGAACAAGAGAGTGGAGCAAGTTTAGGTCTGAAGTGTTTCCCTCCGTCATGACATTCCTCATCGGCTTACCCTCTGACCATGTCATGTGTCTTACTACCCAGCCTACAGTTCTTTGATTTGGAGGGCTTTGGGCGGGAGAGCCACTAAATCCTAAAATACAGCATTCAAGACTTCATAACTTATGTACTTTATGTCCAGTGCATTTCTTACACACAACTTTAAAGTAAAAATCTTGGACTTGCTTATGCAGAGGTGTAGGAAGCGACCCTCCTCACAATACACAGCTGACTACCATTGAAAATCTCATCTATTACATTGTGTAGGGTGCTTATTATTATTCATAGGCTTCACAAATGGAAAAAAAAATCCGCCCCTCAACACATAAGCACATGCACACATGCATGAATGCACACGTACACTTACTGATGAGATCCATGATCTTTGCTAGTGTGTGTGTGAATGTGGGAGATAAATGGCAATCATTTCAATTGTCTCAGTTGGTGACTAATAAGGGTTTGAGGAACCAGTCAGTTGTATGCGTGAAACATGCAATTTATGCTTAAATAGAGGTTGGAATTAGTTCACAGCTAATACTAGAGTTTTACCAGAGAGAGGAGGAAAAAAAAATCAATCTTGGACTTGTTCTATGCTATTACAGATACTGATGAGTGCGTGCTCCTGTTTTCAGACTGAATAAATCACCCCCTCCCTGTGATTTGAACGTGTAAACTTATGTTGTTGTCTGTTGAACATTTTGTTGAACATTTACATTTATATACCATACATCACTGACCGCATTGTTTATGACAAATAGCTGCCATGGCTGTACAAATCACTGAAGCGAGAGAAAGAAAAACAATTCGGATTGAAAGCTTATGGCGTGCTGCCATATTAAAATTGTAATTCTGGGATGGCAACTTGTCTAAATGATGACACGCGTCCGTATGATTACTTTCTCACTCTGCGATTCAAGCAGAAAATTAAATCTCGGGTGAAATGTATGGCATCTCAATATTGAACTACGAGTCTCTTGTGGCAACAGATTTGACAACCACCGTTCTTTCCTGCGTCATTTCGTCATAGTTGTATTTTGCAGTGGAGTTTCTTTTCAGCCTGAGTAACTGTTGATAATGTAGGTATCAAAAGAAACACCATTTCCCCAGTGGTGTCGTGGTTTTCTAGGTATGGAGGAATAAATAATCTTTTGTTGTGAAGCTGGTAAAACATGTAGCGAGATATGGGGTAAACCCACTTTTAAGGCTCATTCAAAGGAAAAATCCCTTTTGTAGGCTGCACTATTAGATCTTAAATCCAGAGCTCCCTGGGAGTTATTTTCAGAAATGAGAAGTTGTAGTTTTGTAGCTTTTTTGTTGTACCCATCCTTTAATGTACTGAGAAAAACTGTCCATGCAGCAATCAAAACCAGGACATGAGACATTTTTGTCATAATAAACTATGATGACAGGATGCAAAACCTAAAGGCAAATACTCGCTACTAGCTGTCAGCAGTCCCACGTAGTAAAAATTAAAAATATCACACTTATGCAACCCTGTTGAAAGTGAGAAATCCCTTGTATCCATCATGTATGGTTTATTTTAAATTCACAAGCTACTTTGGATGTGGCTGTTCAAAGGAGATAAACACATGAAGCCCTCAAAGCTTAAGCAACAAGATGTCATTCTTATTAAGATGCAATGAATTCTGGTCTACTGTAGCAACTGTTGATGGAAGAATCAGCCCGCCTGCCTCCTCTATTCTCCCTGTATGATTGATGAATTGTTGGTGCGGGATGACAGCTCCAGAATGAAAGAAGTCCCGGCTGTTTGATTGTAAGGAACTTAGTCTACAGCCTGATGTTTATAACGATGTAGATCACAGACAGAAAAACTGCTTTCCAACTTCAAAATAGCAGTGCTTAAACGTTAACGTGTGGTTATGTGATTTATACGGTGGGAAGTTATCTGAAGGAGTATTATACCAAACAACAGAATAAACTCAGAAACAGAAGGTCAAGTATATCACCTGCAGCTCCAACAATGACAATAATGGCTGGACAATTTAAAGGAACAGTTCACCCCAAGGTCAAAATTGCATATTTTAACTCTTACCCATAGCACAATTTATCAGTCTAGATAGTTTTGGTGTGAGTTGCAGAGTGTTGGTGATTCATTAATTATTAATATTTAAGTAGAGTAACAGTATTTGGTGTTGGAGGCCAACACGCTCCCACTGGCAGTGTCTCCACACATCAACATGGAACCAGTAAACAGAAACCAGGAATGTGGAAGCAGAGCTCTTGGTCGAGGACAGGAGGCTGAGTGGTTCACCAGGGAGCAGGTGATGCGGCAGAGGTCAGCAACGAGGAAGCAGTCCAGAAACACATGCTGGAATGTCTTGCATAGGAAATTTACTGAGAGAATGGCATGAATGGAAGGTCGGAGGTGAACAGCGTGACACAGAGTGTGAAGTGGTCGAGATGAAAGTCAGTACTTTTAAGTCTGAGGCCATGGTTCTCTGCTGGAAAATGGTGGATTGCCCCCTCTGGGTTAGGGGAGAGTTACTGCTCCAAGCGAAGAAGTTTAAGTATTTGTGGGTTAGTGAGTGAGGGTAAAATGGAGCAAGAGTAGGATTGGTGATTTGGTGCGGCCGGCCCAACATAGTGAAGCGCTAAGCTGAGAGGCAAAGCTCTTGATTTACTGGTCCATCTACGTTCTGACCCTTACTGATGGTCATGAGCTTTGGGTAGCGAGGAATGAACAATGAAGAATGAGATAGCAGATACAAAAGGCAGAAATTACTTTCCTCCCTAAGGTGGCTGGGCTCAGCCTTAGAGGTAGGGTAAGGAACTCGGGCATCCAGAGAAAGCTCAGAGTAGAGCTGCTGCTCCTTCACATTAAAGGGGTCAGTTGAGGTGGTTTGAGCATCTGATCTGAATGCCTCTCATCAAATAATGGCCTGTGGACACCCATTTTGAAACCTTAAGTCTGGAACTTCGGCTGTCGACATCTTGGTTTTTTGGAGCCAGAAGTGACCACATTTGGACGGGATGTTAGAGCTGGGGATAAGCAGTGAGGGGTGGATCTGACTCATATACTGTAGTGACACCTCACAGACAACCTGTCACTCATCTGGCCCCACCCTTAAATATGCAAAACTCTCAGCCTTGATAAAATGTAAAGAAGTGAATTATTTAAAAAAATCTTCCCCCATACAGTTGTCATGAATGTTGAAACCAGCTCTAGAGACCAAAACTGTTTTTGTACCAGGCTGTAAACATGTTTATTTCAGCTATAAAGTTGAGCATTTTAACATGGGGGTCTGTGGGGATTGACTCGCGTCTGGAGCTGGCCTCAAGCGGCCACTAAGGAACTGTAGCTTTTGGCTCCCCCGCACTTCAGTCTTCAGCCCTGGAGGTTGCCTCTTGATGCCTCCTGGGTGTCTCCCGTCAAGTGGATTTCCAACCAGTAGGAGGCCTCGGGGCAGACCCATAACACACTGGAGGGATTATATATCTCATCTGACCTGGGAACGCCTCGGGATCCCTCAGGAGGAGTGGGAAAGCGGTGCTGCTCAGCCTGCTGCCTGCGTGACCTTGCCAACAGATAAGTGGATGAAAATGGATGGATACAGTATTTGAATCCACCTTTTACCTGTGGAACTGTTAGACTTGTTTTGGTTCCAGTCACTGTTTGATTTTCATTTCCCACCCAGCTACATATTATTAATGCTCTGTTACCCACAGTGTCCTCTCCAGTTCATTTTTCCCACTATGAATTATTAATGGTTGTAAACAGTACTTTACATCTGTTGACGTTATTTAAACATTTAAAAAGACGCATACACTCTCACTTATACATAAGTGGACTGGAAAATATTGCCACACCGAAGGCAAGGTTGGGTAGACTTGCTGGAGGGTGAGAGTTGCTGTTGAATCTGGTCTCAGTTCAGAGAAGTGGTCTCAGATCCTGCTTAAAACTGTGGTCTGAGTTTTGCCAAGTCCACCACAGTCCCTCCTGGCATCTGCACTTATTTTCTTAATGACTCCACACACCTCATGTCATTATGCTGAGTATGAATCATGGAAGTTGGCGAGGTGATGTTGCGGTTTCCAAGTGTCACTTCTGGTCCTCTGTAAATTGGAGGGAAGAAAACAGAGACAGTGAAATAACATCATCACTAATGAGAACCAAACTTTTTATATCCTGCTGAAAGTAAGCCTGCAAAGATGACCCCCTGCCAAACTGTGGGCCAAAAACTGAAAATGACATGACACCAATGCATGTTTATTTTGCTTGGTGATTTAAATAGGGCTTTATTTTCTCTGTTCTTTGTCTTTATTTAAGCCTGGGACTGTAGTAGGGCTGAACCCTAATAGTCGACCAAACGTTAGTCGACCAGAAAGGTCATTAGTCGGCAGGATTTCAATGTTAACAATGTGACTGATACTATTCGTTCTCAGACCTTGAACTCAAACCACTGCGTTGCACGCCCAAAATATGTAATTTCATAATTACATCAATAATGTAAATATGCAAGCACCGAGTCGACTAATGGCCCAAAATGATGACTACTAGGAAAATTTTTAGTCAAGGGCAGCCCTAGACCATAGCTTAAATCATGGTGAGCAGTGTCAAACCAATGGGAATAATGACTTAAAGATCTTTAGAGGGGTAAAAACACACACTAATTGTTATTCTCCGTTTATAATGATAATTCCAGCTGAAAGTCACAGTTTAATCTCCAGTTCTTCCCATAATATCATCATCACAATTCAGAGCTATTATCCATGTATATTAATGGTATTTAGACTGGCAGCTCCAAATGAGTTTGAGATTTTTATTAAACTAATATTACTAATATTGTCAGCTCAATGTGCCCTGGGAATCCACTTTCAGCCAATTTGCTGATGTAAAATAGGCCATGCAGTCATCACCCAGCTGTTTGATGCTTCTCTCTCTCCTTCTCTCTCCGTCTCTGTCTTTCTCTCTCTCTCTCCAGTCCAAATATAACCTCGCCCCAATCTGATTTAACCACAGTGGTCTCATCCCCGGGGCAAAATGGACTCATTTGTGCGGAGAGAGGAAAAAGAGAGAGACGAGAAAGAGGCAAGAAGTAGGAGAATAGAAAGTCCAGCAGAGAAGAAAGGAAGGGGTCTAGAGGGTGGAGGGGTATGAAGGATGGTAGTGAATAGAAAGTGTGATGAAGAGAGGAGGGGGAAAAAAAGACGAGATGTGCTCAGTGAATGAGGTCACTAATTGGGTTGAGACTTGTAGCTCCCCTGCAATCCATTCCCCCTCGTTCCTGACAGAAATCAAATTATTTTGAATTTCTTTTGTAAGAGCAAGAAAAATATGTTAATTTCCAGCTGCAAGAGGCTGAAATAAGGAGGGAGAAAATAACAAGTGGCCAGTATGAAGATATTTAATAATACTTTAGCCAGTGTTATGTAATACTCTGTGATCTTTTGACTGCTTTTCCTTTGTTGTTCAAATCTTTATTCATCTCCTTTATTCAAGAAAGAAAAGATTAGGAAAGAGATAAGATGACACATAACCTCTAGTGATTGCTGGAGCCATCCTCCATGCTGGAGGTGCTGTTACTAGACTTCCTCTTTAGAGGAGAAGATAAAGATGTAGAAACAATGTCTGTTTTCTTAAAAGGAATAAAGAAATCAGAAGAAAACACAGTTAAATGGTCTTCGATCTGTCCATATAGACTCAGTTATAAGAATAAGATATATACAGTAATGCTTTAATTCAATTATTTACTTATATTTAGAATATAATTAGAGCCCAGACTCAGCTTAAAAGCAGCACAGAATACGTGGCATTGAGTCTTTATGTTTTAAATCAATGTATACAATAAACGTTTATTGTTATGGTGCAGAAACATTTTTCAGAATCTTATGGTGTCGATTGATGCCTCTCTGATAAGATTATATTTTAGGCATGTCTACAGTTTTACTTGTGTTATTGACAGTGAAGGATATGGTCTGGAAAGGCAGGCGAGAAAGAGAGCGAATAACATACAGCAAAAGACCCAGGCAAGACTCATACCTGGGTCACTACGGTAAGGTCTCAGCCACAGCGGTGTGCTTCCTACTTGGTAATGTACCAGGGCACCTCTGCTCATGAAGCATTATTGATTTTTTTCCTTTATGGCCACTCGGGGGCAGCACAACAAGCTGTAGACAAAAAAAGGGACATGGTTTTACTCATAGATAATATGAGATGGATAGATCCCCCTCCCAAAAATGTTCAAGATATTCAGTCCACTGGAATTGCTCACCTGGTCCAAACTGCACCTGAGACAGCACATCTCTCTGCCCTTCCATGTGCAAACGAGGAAAGCCTGAGGAAAATTCTTAGTGCACCTTTAAGGATATCAGGAATATTTACAACTGTATCACCAGCATCAAACCAGAAATATCTGTATCATCTTCCTCAATCTCATATCTACTAATACCCAGTCATATATGCACAACTCTTTCCAGCTGGAGGAGGGAGGATGGGAACTATCTCATTGATCTTTGTTGAGCCATGGAAAACTCCAACAATAATCTGCCCTCCAATTGCAGACAGAACACATATCAGTTTATGAGGGATCCTGCTAAGCTTTAAGCAGATAATATGTATCCCCCCCCCCCCCTCACTCTGGATACTGCCTATTTCATATCTAATTGACACTTTCTGACAGTTTTGCTACCTATACTAACACATGATCTTGACATGTGCGCTCAGGGGTTTAGGGAAGATTAATATTGGTTTATGAAATCTTTCTGCAAACACGAAAAACAGCTGCCATCAGCCTTGATATTTGACCTTACAACTTCCTGACTTTACAGGCACTAAAATAAATGTTAGTAGGGTTGGACAATTGACCGTATAACGTGAGGGTAGAAATGTGTCCACCAGTAGAGGTTTAGCAATACCGTTTCTACTGCAGAAACTATTCAGGGCAGGCTGTGTGGCAAATCAGGGCTGGATTCTCGCATGGTCTTGTGAATCCAGCTGCCTCGCAAGGTAACGTGATTCCGGCAGACATGGAGGAGGAGGGTGAAGTTGTAAGTACAGAAACCTGTAACACTTGATACCATTGTTCTTAGGAACCCTTAAAGGTTTAGTGTGTAGGATTTACGGATATCTAGCAGTGAGGTTGCAGATTGCAACCAATGGAAATTCCCCGTGTGCCACGAATGTCAGAGAACTATGGTAGCCGATGTGATAATGTGAATGGCCTTATCTAGAGCCAGAGTGTGGTTTGTCCACATTAGGCTACTGTAGAAACATTGTGGTGCAACATGGCAGAGTCCTTGGGCGATGGCCCACTCCATATGTTGATACAAATGGCTCATTCTAAGTTCCCAATAAAAAGAAGAAAGTCATCAAATGTGATGATTTTTTGATTTATAGAACAATCACTACACCAGCATTGTCTCCCAGAAATAAAGTTTGCATGTTACTGAAAGGCATTCTTAATGATGTTGTTGTGGTAACATAACCGCTGCCGGGATTATGTTCAGAGACAACATTTCTTTCAAGTCATGAAACACTAAATTCAGGTACTGCACGTACTTCGGGGGGAGTGGTTGGTGAGGATGGCAGGGGTACAAAGTGCAATACCTTGACACCTGAACCTATTTTCATGTCCAGACTCATGTCTCAGGCTGTCACGTATCAATTCAAGGAGGACCCAAACGCAGACCACTGCTGATTCAAATTAGTTGTATAGAAATGTAATTTCTAGGAGACAGGGCTGTGTGATATATACTGTTACCATGATACAAAATGACATATACTGTGACAGAGGACTCTGGCCATGTCACCCACCCCTTTATGTTTGACAGAAATATAATGACATTTTTGTTTATTTCACTACAATAAAAGACCTCTGTATCCCAAACAGTAGGTTTCCAGAAGTCATCCAGGTTGCAGGAAGTGAACGTTTTGAACAGGTGTCTCTCCGGGGAAGAGGTGTGAAAACTGCAGCTCTCCAAGGCTGCTGAGTGTAAACAGCAGGTTGCAGCTGAGAGGTCCTTGACAATCAAACAAGAGTGTTGTGGAACACCGAGTCCTGCCTGGGCTTCAGGGAGATCTTCTCTCTATTTTCCTGTCATTTCTAAAATGTACTCTATCCCAAATCTTGTCCCGAGGCTAGTTCTGAATCATTTTACATTTGTAGGCCCTGACAGCGAGCAAGCACATCTGTAACAGTGGAACATATTCACAGTGAAAACCTAAGATGTGAATTTACTTTAAGTTAAAAGGGTGGTTAATCCATTTCTGCGGTGGTGTGAATCAAACATTCATTTCACTTAAGCCTAGTCTCCTGGAATTTTGTAAAATTAATATGATGTCTTCAAATCAACCTAACGCAGCACATTTATCAATTTTTTCCGCCAGAAAATAGGAAAATGTACATCCCTTGAACCAACCAGAAACCAATATTATACATATTGGAGCCTGTTGGCAAAGTGCAGTTTTAAAAATGGCAACTTAAACACAACATCTAAATGCCTACTGAGCAGGTTCATCCCTGAGCCTTGAGTTACTGAAGCACTGCAGTGTTGCCTGAAGAAAATGTTTGCATCGTACATTTCTGCAGCCACTAATATGTTACATTTGCACATTTCATAAGTATCATATCACCGTTTCTAAAGTGACATAATATTTAAGGTTAACCTTTGTCAATGAGAGTTGGAGGGGATGGTGGATGCTATGTCACCCTGGCGAAACACCTGCCAAGCTGCAAACCACTGCAGTGGGTGTCTTTTGGCACATTGTGGCATTTCCCAAACATGGCTAATTTAAAGATACAGTTGGTAACTTTTATGACAATAACTGTGTCATATTTGCTGAGACCGTCACTGTATTGCGAAAGAAGAAAATGAGTCCCTTCTCCTCTTCCTCTGCCTCTGATGCCATTTGCTTGAATAAGACCGTGGTGCAGTCTCTAAGGGGCCGTACACACTGTGTCTTTAACTGCCTGGAAAACGCGAGGTCAGGAGCTGGGTGGTACTCTTGTGGCCTTTTTGTTCCAGAGTGCAGAGCTGATCTTCTTCCAGCCGTTGTTTATAAGTGTGTAGGCCTATCGTCTGTGGGACAGATATAAACCTCTGGCAGCTCTACATAATCATGAGCAACTTCTCCATGTTTAACACAGAATGATATTTATGGAAGAAGGGAAAGATATCTGTCAGCTGTGATTGGTTGGCCCTCATCACATGACGTGGTTCGCACTGCTGCATTCGAAAAGTTGCACTTAGTTTATCTCACATGTGTGCACCGCTCTGGTGTTTAAGCAGGCTTGCTGTTCTTTTATATTGAACACAATGAACTTGAATAAAACACGGCATGTGTGCAGCCCCTAATGCAGCTAAAGAGTCTTATGCAGCTGTCAAGAAGAAGATTCTGTTACTGCACTGCCTATTTCTCGCCTCAGATATTTTCAGAAACATATTTTAGTGTACTGTTTAACTGTAAAATAAGAAAGTTGGTCTGGCTGGTGGGCGGTGCTTGGTTTAACTGTATCCAACATGGTGGTCCGGTCACAAACATTCTCATTTTACAGCTAAACAGTACACTAAGATATGTTTCTAAAAACATATGAAGTGAGAAATAGACAGTGCAGTAACATTTTCTTGGTTCATATTTGATCAGTGCTGCCTAGTTTCACAGTTTGACAGAAGTTTGCGGGCTGTGAGTGACAGATGAGGCTCATCCAGTCTGATTGCTTGGTTTCGTTCACAAGCAGTAAGCCCATTAGAAGTGCTACAAGGTAATAGTGTAGGCAGAGGAGTATGATTGTTTTGTTTGATTGAGTTGTTTCCAAAATGTACAATGCACACATTTATTCTGGCGACTGGGCCGAGCACTGTCATCAGTTCAAATATTTGTCGATCTCTTAAAAAAGGTGAATTGAATGGCTTTGTAAACTATTTTAGAAAGTGCCAACGAGGGATTTAATAACATGCAGAACAGGGAATGTTTTTTTCTAAATTAAAATATTCATGTGACAATTTTTCTGTAGGTAAAACCACACGTATGCTGAAACAAAGTGAGCACAAGAGCTCAATCAGACGCAGTGATGTGAACTTCTGTTGTCATTTCAATGAATTTTCACATCATATCTGCTCTCTACATTGAATTGCCAAGAGGGGGAGATATGGAAAGAAAGATATGCCGAAGGGAGCTTTATTGGATTGACACTTCAGATATACTTCAGCCTACGGGCCTCACCGAGGAATTTGATATGAGTGTTACGCTGTAATCCAAGATGTTTCTTTTCTCTATGTCTACTGTAGACTTTGGGGTCTATGGTTTGTGATGGTTCTTGTCTGATGCCCCTCCATATATCCCTTTGGTCTATTTTTGTTTTGAGATGTTGGTTTCATAGATCTGGGGATCTCTGATAAATGATGGGTTTCGCCTGATCCCTCTCAAAGCCCCATTTACTATGCAATGAAACTGTTTGGTACTATTATAAGGTGCTTCCTAATTGTATATACTGTATTTTATAACATATGGCTTGCACTTGTGTACCTCACGGTACTCTATTCAGTTTAAAAGCTACCGTTCCCATGAAGTGGAGCTTCTACAACCAGGGTGTTGCACAGGTGTGTGCTGTACTGCCAGAATAAAGTGAGACACTGCATCGATCTAAGTGTGTGGAAATCTTTTCCATCAGTTTGTGACTCCTTAAATCAAAGCAACTTCGACTTGTGACTCATCATCACTGGCTGCATGTCAGTAGGTTCTGACTAGGGCAATTTAAGAGTGTTGTTTTTCCTGTTATATAATAAAATCCACAGGAGAATTAGAAGAGCTTTCAGCTAATCTGCCCTTGGATGCTGTTAAATGAAGATGTCTTGCAATGATTGAATCTTATCTTTAAATACTTTCTCTAACCTCTGACCTCAATTAATGTTGTTACTATCTTGTTGTGGTTGTTTACTTCATATTAATCCTTCCTTGATAAAACTATTTTGTGACTCATAGATGTTTAATCTACTTCCCTATCCTTTTGAGGCTTCAAAATGGGAGACCACAGACCATGAGTGATGTCATGTTGCTACGTCCATTATTTTTATACAGTCTATAGGTAACACCACCTAATTTAAGAGCTCAAATATGTTATTTCAATGGACTAGAAAAGCTTAGTCCATATTTGTGAACATGAGCTACTCTCTCTCAAAGCCAGAAACCAGAGGAGTAATGCAGGATTTATACTTCAGCGTCAAATGGATGCTGTACCTATACAGCATAGACTCTGCGTTGAAGTAGAGCCTACGCTGCACCCTACGCCGTAGCCTGACGTGCAACTCCCCAGAAATGTAACTGCACTTCACGGCGACACAGACCTCCTGTCTATTTCTGTAAGCTGAAACTATTTCCCCCAGTGGAAACAAAGCTTTTATTTACTTTAATTTCACAGATAAGAAACAATAAATTGTGAAAACAATAAAGCCTCCATAAAAAGCATTTTTAGTCTTGTGTGTGATTTATCCTGGCTTCATATGCGTAGAGGAAATCCACGCTCATTGCTAGGCTAATTTGTACAATGTAAAATGCCATAGGCTTGTGCTAATAATGCTAGCATGTTACATTATATTTGTTTGTTTGTTTGTATAAGACAGTTGTTTTTTTTGATGAACCTTGCGAGTTGTAACGGAGCTGAATTTTGTACCATTACCTTTGTTAAATGTTGCTGTTGTCCCTGGCTTCATATGAGGAAAGGAAAAGCCCACTAGCCGCTAGGCTAATTTACACAATGTAAAATGCCATGGGCTTGTGCTAATAATGTTAGCATGTTGTATTTGAGGGGAAAAATGTGTCCAGATAAAGACAAGTGCTTTGTCTGTGAATGCTGCGAGTTATTATTATTATTATATTTAATTGTCTCTATTAAGCCATGTTTAATGTGTGCTTAATGTGTGTTTTGAATCAGCTAAACTTTAAAGCACTTAACAGAGACCCCGCCACAGACTAGTATCACGGCACAAGTATACGTGCTCACAGTGGCGTAGGTCATGTGCGTTGGCTACGGTGTACTCTCTGCATAGAGCTGGCACACAAGTATAAATCCAGTTTAAGTCTCAAACTTGTGATGTCATAGGGTATAAAGTCTGGAGCTGCTCAATAGACGGCCCCACAAAATTTTTGTTTTCTTTTTTATAGCTAAATTAGTGCTCTCAGCTCTGAAACAGAAAACAAGAAAATGTCATCTAGAATATCTTTCACAATTCATTGTCAGTGGAGGAGCTCCAGGCGTTATACTTGATGACATCAAACATTAAAATTTTTGCACTCTCTTTAAAATTCGAAGACAGTTCTAATTTTGGACTGTGTTAGACCACAGGATTAACATGTATGAAATTTGAAAATGGGCATAGATCCCCTTAAAGATGATACATTGGGTTTGCTTTTACATTTAACTGATAAGCTTTAAGGCATATTCTTTATAACTGACCATGCTTCTCTTTGGTGAGATTTTTCGCCTCCTCAGCCAGTCTTTTCCTTGAATGTAAAAGAAAAAAACCCTGATTAGAAAGTCATTGAAAGATTTAGGTGGAATAAATCCTCCCACTTCTGTGCAAAGTGAAGTGCCGTTCTCATCAGTTTTATTGAGCTCCACTCTGCGGGATGACAACTGCACATACAGGGTGGAAAACCAGCGCTGACAATGGAATGAAAATGACAATGAGAGAACAAAGGAGAATGGCAAGAATAATTTTCCTTGAAACAGTGACTGAAGCAGTGTGACTGCCACTTCGCATAGAGAGTAGATTAGGCAAGCTTCCCTCAGCGGTCTGCACAGCTAGCCGCGAGCAGATCTCTTCGGCACGGTGGGCTGCTTCTATATATGCTCTGATTCAACGGCTTTCTCATGTGACTGCTTCACAAGTTTGTGGCTGTGTGTGTGTGCATGTGTGTGTCCCCTAAGGCTCCAGTTGTTCCCCTCCATCTTACATGTTGTATGTAAGATCTCAGAATTCGCTGTGCTTCCTATAGCTGTCATATTGAAGCATGTGCAAATCCTTTATCCCGTAAAGTGTATGCCTATAACATGAGTGTGTCTTTATCTGTGTGTCAGTGTATGCATGTGTGTGTGACACCAGCAGGAAGCCACACACTCACCAACTCAGCACCTGCAGCATCTGCCACCTACCTGCTGTGCGCACAGCTCGGCTGCCGGTAATTCATCATCACGGCCTACGTTCTGCCATCACATCCAATTATTAGGCGATTAGCAGACACACACACTCACAACTAACGATGCAGCATCACTTCCCATTACCGCCCCACGCATCACGTCTGTAAGACTGGATTGTGAAATGACAGGGAGGTAGTTCAGGGGAGGAACACTTTTTGTGTTTGCGTCTGCCAATCTCACTAAACCCCAGCAAGGAGGAGATTCAAGCTGAAAGTTCAGATTTTTCCAGTAACCTCTATGAACTGTTAAATACAGACAAGTCCAAATGAAATCACATTTAGTCACAGTCAAAATATCAGAAATGTTCCTTTTCATCTGAGCAGCTGGAGGGGTGTGTCGGCTGAGCTCTGGCATTGGCAGGGGAATGAAGGAAAACAGTAAACAAACTTGAACTGCAGCTGACACGCCATGGGTGGACAATGTGTTCAGCATGTAAACACACCAAAGTGATATTTTCAAGTTTACATGCTGCATAATGTTCTCCTGCTGACCTGCGAATCAGACATCTGGCCTGGCGACTGATGTTAGCAGTGCACTTCTTTCCTCTGAGTGTTAATGTGAAGGCTCAGTCAACAATAAGGTGCAGACCAAGACCTGTGACTAGAAAAAATCATGGACATACCCACTGTAAGATCAGCCATTGGTTTGTGGATTCCCTTTTTGAAGCCTTTAGGCATTTTGGCTGTCGCTATCAGGGGTATAAATATAGACAGTGCAGCTGCACTGGGGCCCGTGGGGTGGGGAGGCCCAACAATGTGTTGGACCTTGCAAGAGACTGAGACTGCCACCTCAGAAATATCCCTGTTTTCAAAGAAGAACTTACATAAATTTGAAAATGTTGCAATTTGCTATATAACATTGAAAAGACAAACTCCATCTCCATCACCATTCTGTATGTGTGCACTTGTCCATCCTTCCGTCCATTTTCATCTGCTTATCTGGGGCCGGGTCGCGGGGGCAGCAGGGCAAGCAAAGCACCTCAGACGTCACTCTCCCCAGCAATGCTTTACAGCTCCTCCTGGGGGACCCCGAGGCATTCCCAGGCCAGATGAGACATATAGTTATATATACAGTGATATATACAGTGTGTTCTGGGTCTTCCCCGGGGCCTCCTACCACAAGGACGTGGTAAGGACTAACCCTAACCCTAACACCTCCAGCAGGAGGCGCCCAGGAGGCATCCTGATCAGAGGTCATGTGATGAAGCTAACAGAACCACATCATCTGCAAAAAGCAGAGATGCAATTTTGAGGTTCCTAAACCCGACCCCTCCCTCCCCCTGGCTGCGCCTTGAGATAATGTCCATGAATATCATAAACAGGATCGGTGACAAGGAACAACCCTGGCGGAGGCCGACACCCACCAAGAACACGTTTGACTTTATGCAAAGTATTTGGACGCAGCTCTCATTTTGGTCATACAGGGACCGGATGGCTTGTAGCAGAAAGCCCAGTTGCCCTGTACCCCCGCAGTACCACTCACAAAACTCCCGGGGGACACGGGGAGCAAGTGTCTGTGCGTGTGTGTATGAAATAGTCAGTAGCAATCAATAACAAAATTAGAAACTTATTCCTCATAAACTATAAAAACTATTCAATTAAATTAAAATGTTCTTATTTTCTCTGGTATTTTTGTCATATGCAGATATGAAATCATGATTGGGTAATATATATGTTGCCCATTTTTCAGCTCATTTACTACCCACATGAGCCTCACTTAGAAATGTTGGCTGGGTTAAAGCCTAATAATATTACAGTTATTATGAAGAGGAGAATTAACTATCAAGACCAAAATTATTGTTTGTACCAGGCTGTTAACGTGTTTATCTCTGTTGTAAAGTTGGGCATTTAAACATGGGGGCTGACTCGCCCTGGAGCCAGTCTCAAGTGGGCATTAAAGGAACTGCAAGTTTTTGGCATTTCCACACTGGCTTCATTTTTCAGCCCCGGAGGTGGCTGCCTGAACAAGACATGTGCTTTTGTATTTTTAAGTTACATAATCTTGTTGTTGATAAGAGTCTGCGGACCTTGTGTTTACCAGAAGGGTGCTATCCGGCTCAGTGTGACCATCTGCGTTTGATAAATGATGACATTACTGATTTGTTTCCAAAGATTTGACTGGCTGAATGGAAAAAAGATCTCCACCTACATAGAGGGAGAACTATCATGTCTCCCAAAATGTCTCCCTTTTGGTCTCTGATTTCTTTCTCAAAGGAGAACACGGCACATGTGATTTACAGAAGAGATATGTATGCAAGAAACATGCAATTTAGTTTCAGTTGGACTTTAAAATGCCAAGTCCATAAAGGTCGATATACATGATTTTATCTGACTGACCCACTGACAGCCAATCACAGCTTTGGCAACTGTAACTAGGCAGCACACTTTTGTCAAGATCTGTATTTCTCAACAGCGGTATCTGGGGTACTAATTAGAGAGATACTAGGTATACAAAATGTTTGGAGGGTCATGTCTGTTTCTATTTATTGTCTTCACAAACCCAGCATTGCTTCCAAGGTCAAGGAATTCATCATTAGCTACCAACATTACTTTGTGGGAATACAAGTTACACTAGAAAAAGCCCAGCTCTGGACTGACTCATCGACTGTGTGGGACGCAGTGTAACACTGGTCCTGGATACTACTGTATCAATGTTTGTGCTTCTGTTTCGCTTATTATTAGATTTGGGGAAGTTTTATCTGAGATGACTATGCCAAAAACATTGCTTCATCCTCATTTTACAAGGTTGTAGTAAACATACAAGTCAGGCAGAAACATTTAAGTCTCCCTCCACTCAAAAATGTGTTTTTCTTATGTGTATATCCCCTTACATTTCTGACCTTGACTACACTGACTGAATCTGTGCAAAGTTGGTCACTAGAGAGGTGTTTTCACATTTCTCTACTGAAGGGGGCTATGTTGTCTGTGCACTTCCCTGACATCTGAGATTCAAATGTACACCTGGCAAGCAAGATTAGGTATGTCGAAAATTCAAAAGCCACTTGCTGTCTTACAGGAAACGCATATTTTCAGGGGACAGATTTCAACACAACACTGGCAAAGAAATGCGAAACCTCAAGCAGAGGGTTTCAAATCTACATATAAGGCGCTAGTTATCCTTTTGTGTCCACTGTTGACATTCCAGGACCTCAACAAAAGCACATGGTTAGGTTTAGAAAAAAAACATCTTGGTTTGGCATTTGGGAAGCAAACACCAGGCTCCTGGATGAAAGTCCTAGGTTTGTAGGACCCATCCACCACCCCTCCCACCCGCCATATAGGGACTTTCCAGCTTCTTATATTACCTTGTTACTGGCAGCATTTCAACCTGACGCCATCCAGCAGCATATCATACCACCACAACAGGTGCTGTCCAGTTGACCGGTGGCCTATCACAACAATGCATTGAAAAGTGACTTCTGGCATCACGGGTCTGACGCCAAAATCATTGACACAACCGCAGTACTCATAAACTTCAGAAGGAGAAAGGGCTGAATAATTAGCCCGGACCTCTGTTGGGAGTTCAGAGCAACAAGCTCTTTACAAGCTCTACTTTTTGTTGACTCTGGCACATTTTTTACCCTCAAGTTCCAAAAATATTCCAAGTGTGAATCAATTTATTTTAATTGAGAATTTGATACTGGTTAGCACACCACCAGGCCCCCTATCGCGGATCACAATTGGCCGTAAGTTGAGTATCACTGTGGTAGAGTGAGCAGTTCTTGGATGTAAACCAGACCCTGGATCCTCCTTCTACTATCTACCAAAACCCCATCATAACAGATATAAGTGTATGTATGTAGTCACCAATGTTGGTGCGCAACACACTCCTCATCTTAGTCTGGATCTGACTGAGGCTCAAAGATGTATGGCTGAATCTCTCATGTTTCTTCTAACGCTTCTGGTAGCCATCTTGATTTACACTGCACTTTCACCCATCAAGGGAAAGAAAAAAGTAAAAGCAAAACTGAACGCAAACAGCAATGGTGGGTGGAGCGTAGGCTAGATCCAGAATTTCTCAATGAGAGAGATCGAGTAGACATGCCCTAAGCCGTGGGGAAACCATGTCAAACAAAGTATTAGTATAACTATCTTAAAACTTTAAAAACTCCAGTTTGAAACAAAGTTTTCATCCAACTCACAGAGCTAATGTGAATTAGCTTGTTACACTAACTACAGCTGGTCAAACCTGGCAGTGACAGTTGTGATTTCTGCAAAACTGACAGTTGCCGGCAAGAAATTAAAGGCCGCTTTTGTCTACTTCTGTCTGAAATGAAGAAACTATTGTTTTGAAATGACTACAAATTTGAAGTGTTAGATGTCTGCAGACTTACAGACACGTTCACTTGAATCTAGACGTCACTAAGTGTGAAATAAAAAAAAAGCTAAAGAGCCATCTGACAAATTAAAGCCACCCTAACAGTGTTCCTTTCTTCATTTTAGTTTCACTGCTGCACTAACTGAACTCATATTTAACAAACTGGAAAGCCCACCACATCTCCGGCCCCGAGCACACTCATCCCCGGTTTATGCTCAAGGACCTCTGCTGCATCAGCCAGCGCTGTTCATGTTGCTGTACCCAAGAATCACTCAGCCATTCAAATGGCTCTTTTTTTATGCTGCTGGCTTGCACAGACACATGGTAAAAAAAGAAATCATCTATGTGTGCACTCCTACACATGATTGTGCAATTATGTTTATGTGTGTGCATTCAAACTTTCCCATTGGCACAGCAGCAGAGTCCTGTTGTCTTTATGTTTTTTCATGTATTCCTTGGTATTTCAGGTTTTATTTGGACTTCAGTTAAGGCCGCTCGATGCCAGTGGGCTCACACTGTACTGTATTTAAAACACAGCATGCAATTACGCCTCATGTCAGAATTATTTATACTAATTAACTGTATAAGAACTGTATAACGTGTAAAAGGCTAGAACTGAAATTTACACACATTAAACTAAATTAAGTCTAACAATGCTGAACATGAAAGTAGCACAAGATCTTGACCTAAACTTCAACTTTCTGATTAAGCAGTCCTGATCCTTGTTTATATAGCTTGAACATTCTCAACATATAGTGTAGCTGTTTGTGCATTTGGGGTCCTCAGCACCAGTGTACATAAAGTAATACAGAGTCCTATCTCAGCGACTCAGCCTGAAGGACCTGATCATTCATCATCCATTGACAGCAGCTACACTGATGTGAGGCAGGGCTTTGCACACTTGGCTGGTCATGCGGCGTTGAGTTAACTGCACTGGTGCAAGTGATGAGTGTCATGTTTGGATTAAAGAACCGATTACAGCTGATGCACGAGACGTCTTCACCAGTCAGCTGTTCTGTGCTGTCTAACTGACAAAGGGTCTGGTTGTTTTAATGTCTTGTCTATGAATACGGTGGATCACGACAGGTACACAACAGCAAATGAGGCAATTGCATTGGCTCAGATCTAAACTACAGTATGTACTAATGCTGTACACAGTATACTACATGCTAATTGTCATAGTGTTTTGTTTAAGCAGTTAGTATACAAAAAAACAACACCCATAACCACTTTATTATAACAGGAAGTGATACAAGATAATAAGCAACATCCATTTTCGTAAACGCTTATCCTCCTAAGGGTTGTGGGGGGCTGCAGCCTATCCCAGCTGACATTGGGTGAGAGGAGGAAGCATATCTTTCTTTTTTGAATAGATTATTTTCTAGCTTGTTTTTGCCTTTATCAGATGGTACAGATAGAGGGTGGGGGCAACATGCAGCAAAAGGCCACCGGAACCAAGGCCGTTGCTACGGACTCAGGGTGGTTAGCTATCAGGGCTCCCCCCAAAAAAATGTCTTGACAGTTCATTCGTTTAAACCCGGCTCACAGCTATGAAAAAGTTTAACAACAGGATTGAGCCTTTTAAAAGCTCGGTGTTGGATGTTAGCCGCCACTGCTAATTAGCTCGTGCTAACACTCTGGAGATGGTCCTTCAGTGCTGTGTCTAACCTGTTCAGCGGTCGGGAATCAGTCCCTCCGCGCAATCCTGTTGTCTTCCTCTGGAGCTGTGAAAGACGTCCTCACCACGACATGTTTTGCCCTCTAGACAGCTAGCTGCAGTTGTTGTTCTTCTCTGGGTTTATTGGCAACTTGCAAACCAGGTTTAAAGGTACATGTACCGCCACCCACTGTGTCAGGTGTGTAGATACTGCCTTTGAGTCAATGAAAGCAGTCTGGCTTCGTGTTATCGGCACTATTCATCGGCTATAATTCTAGTTATCAGAATAATGCATAGTTAAAGAAAGGTCTCATTATCGACCGATAATATTGTGCATCCCTACTGGTTACTGTTTTGTTGAGGATGGCTGCTGTAAATGGGAGAAACCACAATATTCGCAACTTGACTACTGATGTTTCCACAGTACAGTATGGAACACCCAAACCTCTGATGTCTATTCTTCAAAGCTTTGTTTATTGTTCCCCTGTGATCACAGGCTGTGCAGATCTTCAGCACATCACTGATGTCAAACACTGTGAGGGTCCAGCTACTGAGGGAACGCTCCCATACTGGGGACCGCAGGCCTCTGGACAACAAGTAAAGTCCCAGATGTTCAAAGAACAAAAACAATCTTGAGTATAATCCCCACTGTTTACACACCAAATGTGAAGCTGTCTTTTACTGTAAACCATTTTCTCAACACTAGATTTCCTCCCTTCTTCACAACCATCAAAGGCTCCAAAGAGGTGAGTTCTGTATATATGAATGAAGATTAGCTAAAAGAGAGACGTGAGCATTTTTTAAAAAAATGTGATGTTTCCCCCCAGGCGGCGTGTATCCACAGTGCTGCCAGCTGTTGTTAAGGATCAAGTGCATTGTAGAAATTGGTTCAACATTTTAATAATGCATCAAACTGGTCTCGTATCACTTTTGAAATCTTCCCCTTTCTTTGACACAGGATTCTTTCTCCTCAGAGGTGGGAGAATCGTTGTTTTCTGAGGGCTTTTGGTTACACGTTGCACATTTTTGCATAATATTCAAAGAATTAAAAGCAAAAAAACAACTAACCTGTCAAACTGGGCAAACTGTTTACATCCTTTCATCCCAAATACTGATTCAAGGTTAAACGATGATGTTAATGTTCATTTTGATGTGGTAAATTGATAAAAGAAAATGATCACACACTGTTTTCGATCAAGTGTGAAATGGTGCAAGACTGTTAGGGGTAGGCTTATATAAAACATGATGATGGGGAGTTGAAGGTCACAGTGGATGAGGATTAAAAAAGATTGACCGGTGTAATCAGCCCATTCTGAATAATCCATATTATAACCAAAGTGTGCCACCGATAACTACATAACCTCCGCCTGAACTAGTGACCCTGTTTATAAAGTGATTATCCATGCAAACTGAATGATCAATAATTAATCTGATTGTGTTGTGATAATTGGTATGCAAAGACTAAGGAAGCATATTCTTTCTTGTATTTTCTACATCTTGCTTTGATTGACAGAAGGTCTCATGCAGTGGTTATGGATATGGGTTTATTGCTTCTGTACAACACACAGACACAGAGGTCTGTTGTTAAAGCTTGTACATGTTGTGTCACAATTATTTCATTTTAGCCGCAAGATGCAAAGTCAGCATCAGTCAAGCCAATAAACAAGCTGTAAAAAAGACCCCTGCTGCTTCGTCAGCGGTGTCGCCACAAGCAGCAGGTGTGTGCGTTTGTGTGTGTTCTTTTCCTATTGACTTCCATTGACCTGTAAAGATTGACTGCGAGCAGGCTTACCGTGGACAATGCACAATAGATCTCTGAGCGGCTGCGATATCTCTCTTGGTGAATGGAGGGGAATTTATTGGTCTGTTTTTTTGTCAGTGAAACAAGACCAGAAAGTCTCGAGCAGCAGCCCCGTCTGGCTGTGATGCTCATTACACTGCATATTTTATCCACAGCCTGGGTGAAATACTGAGGGAAGACGCTGACTGATCCCACTGTTAGCATCCCTTCTCCTACCAGCTGTGATGTCGACCTTTGAAGATGACCAGGATCTTTCCCTAACCCGAACAAGTAGTTTTAGTTTCCTAACCTTAATCAGACCTTCACAGTAGAGGTGGTGCATCAGGAAACACTCAAATGAAACTTCTGAAACAGTCACGTCTATGCATTTTGAAAGACATTGCTCACACACAATATGATGCAACGTTAGAGGGCAATAACAAGGGATAGATATCGTTTAAAAAGTTATGATATCAGTACCAGTCACAGTACCCTCAAGGCTCAGACACACACCAAACCGACATCAAAGAACTAGCAGTGAGGAAAGCCAACTGTTGCTTAGCTTGTGTCTTGGCCAAAAAGTTGCTCGCTAGCCAGTTAGCACCTTAACAACACAATATGTCCAAAGAACAGAGCACATCTATCACACACCAGTGGACAATAACCAAAGCTATCACAAAATATTTCCACTACAGAGCTCTATGGCCTAAGAAAAACAAACGTACCTTACATAACAAGGTTGTTTTAATCTCACGTCCCTTTGACTTTAGCCTTTTGTTTACTTTCCTCTTTTTCATTCCTCTTCTCGTGTGCTCAGTTGAACTGCCAATCAAGAGTATTTTCATTCACCGATAGGCTCTGCCATCTCCAATGCTGATTCAAATGGCCAAAAAAAGGCGATAAAGGCCAACGAGGTCCAGTGGTGTGGGACACACTGCAAAGACTGTGGCGACAGTCGCACACCGATGGCCCAACATTGACCGACGGCCAGTCGTTGACGTGGTGCATCAGGATCTTTAAAGTGATACCGATACCAACAGAGTACTTCACTTTCACGCATAATGTGAATAACATTTTGGTGACATCTCGATATGCTGAACTGCCAGCTCTGTCAAATACACCACTGCGGACTTCAGCACACCACAGACTGTATGGGTTGTAGTTAATGCTGAGGAACTGTGAGTGCCATGCTATGGACAATTGTGAGAATCCACCCGGTTATGGACACAGAAGTGACATGGCCAACTGTTAGCATCACAAGGCTAAAGTTACCGAACAGTTATTACAGATTTAATGTCAGGGTCAAGCCGGATGTGTCAGACCCCAGTCCAAAAATGATGAATGCAGGTATCCTTTGACTAAAGACATTTGGTATGGCTTAATACTGGGTCATTTAAGTTGATATCTTGAAGGTATCAAGTACCAATACCCAGCCCTAGCAATGACAAATGACCCGTTCTGTTGTTAAGGTTGGAAGAATTCCTTACGTGTAGCATGTTAGCATGCTGTCTTTGCATCAATCCTAAAATACAGCTCAAGCAGACTGAAATTTCGTAATAGTATTTGTAGGTGTCCCGCCATTAAGTGACGTTTTACACAGGGGAAATTTTGATCTGGTGCTGGCATACATTAAAGTTATAGTCGTGATGTTTCACTCTGCAACAAATTGATGGACTGGACAGTCGGACAATTTTATTTCCATCAAACCCCCCCCCCCAGAATTTAACACAAGATAACATAAATATTGCAAAAATATATTTATATGTCAGGCTATTATAATAATACCATCCTGCATTCAGTGTGGTTGGAAACAGTGATACAAATCTGTATCTAAGGAACCACAGCACACTCACACTCTCTCTCACACACACACACACACACACACACACACACACACACACACACACACACACACACACACACACTGAGAGGTGATAAAAGACGATAACTACATTCAGTCACACACAAACCAGGAAACGAAGATAACCTCCTCCTTCTCTGTCCATCCACACATTTGTGCCTCTACAGTTGTGAAGACTGCCAATGACATAATGCCCATGACCTTAACGATAATTACCCTCACCTTAATCAAACTGAACAAATCACTCAGCCCCCCCCCCCCCCCCCCCCCCCCCGCTTACAGTGACTGTCCAATCACACAGTAGCTTAGAAACCATATTTAGTCGAGCTTCAGATTTCTCCCCACGTTGAAGTGGTGTGAAAGGGGCTGTAGTCAGAGAGATTTAAATCAGACAGCGGCTTTTTGATTTTGCCTTTTCAAAGTTAAAAAGACAAGGGCACAAGTGTAAGGAAAGGACAGCGCTCAGATATTGTGAGAGAGTAGCCACTTCACTTTGTCCTCACAAAGATAGAGGTGCAGGGACACACATACACACCTCCTCTCCTGAGGCCAGCAGCTGTACACAAAGACAACCTCTTCACTGCTTTAGTGCAGAAACAATAACAGAAATACACACACACACACACACACACACACACACACACACACACACACACACACACACACACACACACACACACACTGTGCATGCTCTCATTCAGACATTAAAATGGCTCCAGCAGCTCAGGAGCGGCGTACTCACCCAAAGTGAAATATTCATTATAGCAGAAGGTGAGACAACACACGCAGACACACACAAAGGAAGTGATCACGATCTATCTTTCTCCGACACACACACACACACACACACACACACACACACACACACACACACACACACACACACACACACACACACACACACACACACACTGAGAAAAGAGTGGCCATTTATGCAGTTCTTCCATGGAGATTGGTCAGATAAAGGAGCGAGGCTGTTAAGTCTGGGGATGAGATGATGATTGCCAGGCAGCCCAAAAACAAATTAAAGCATTAAAGCCTCGGGCTCATTTCTATATTAATGCAGTCATGATGAGTTTCTACATTAATAGAAGACAGATGATGATCCACTCCAGGGTTTCTTAAAGTTCAACCAAACCTGACCGGAATAGAGATTTCGAGGGCCGTTAGATCAGAAAACACATATTTAACATTGTGCTGAGCTCAGTGTGACTATTGTTTTTGGAACAGACAGTGAAGTCATCTGACCTTACACACAGGTGGTTAGATACAGGTGGACAGGTGAGTTATTCTGCCATTGTGTTAAAACAGCAGTTAAATAAGTCATTAATTGAATAAATTCATACATTAGAATGATAAAGGTGGAATTTGTATCCACCCTAAAGGGCTCAATAAAACTTGTAAGGGACAGAGGTAGATGTTGTCAAGCACTCATCAAGACAATTGGATAAAATACTATAGGTGGAATGACACAGAAGCTTTAAAAGGGGTCTGTATGGGTCAAACAAACTTAGTTGCACGCTGTCATTTGTCATGGACTGACAGTTTCATAAAGTTACAAAATGTTTTGGAAAAGGTGGGTCGGACACTTCAACAATGTAGCAAGCAATGCTTGTGAGGAATACTGACGAGCTCTGAGTCTGGAAGGGTCAGGCTGTATGCCCTCAGATCTAGTTTGTAAAACCTAACCACATCAAAAATCTGTGTGTTTATAGTTGTGCTGAATTAATACACTGGTAGGCGGAATGAAAAGCTGGCTGTGCCACAAGAAATGAGAAAATAGAGTTAAAAAGAGGAGTTCAAACCCTGTGTCCTTTCTCACAAATACCCAACTGGCCAGTCAGGACATAATGTAGCATAAACATCTGCAAACCACAAATATGTCACATTGTATGTTATCATGTTGTGGATACATTGGAACTTTACATTTCTTTATGTTTCATCAGGTTTAGGCACATACGCACTTAGTTATGACTAGGAATAGATCATGTTTGGGCTTAAAATATACACTTTTGGTGGCAGAATCACAGCTGGAAACTCATCTATGTCTTTAGGCTTTTATTAGCACTATCTCCAGAGGAAACACACTGACAGGTTACTAAAAACACATCCAGGATTGTTGGCTTAAAAGCCACTAGAAACACAACTATGGGTTGTTAAAAAACAATCATTTTGTCATTTGCTGGTCTCAAACAGCAGTCTGCAGTGGTCTGCAGCTTGGCAGGCATCTCACCTACAGTAGATGATGCAGCTACAGTGACGTCACTCACTGGTTTGTGGACTACCATTTTGAAGCCTCAATTTTTTTTGTTTGTTTTGGAGCCAGAAGTGACCATCGCTGAAGGTTAAACTGAGCTTCTCTTTTTTAGAAACAAATCTAATTTCTTCCTTCAGGCAAGGAGACACTTGATATCTGCAACTTTTTTTACCTCATGAATACTTTCATACGTTCATGAAAGCCCTTGACTAATGCCTAAAGAAGTTAGACACTGTGTACCTTTGTGCTTTGCAGATTATTACTGGTTGTGGAAATTGTATACACCACTGTACTCTATATGCCACTGCTGAATGGCCGCCTTTGTATGTCCGCAGGCTCAAACATTGGTTGTTTTTTTATGTTTATGTATATTCTTGGCCTGGTTCCCTCTTATCTGTCTACATACATGTGTAGAAACCAAAATCAGTATGGCCTTCGCTCTTAGAATATTCTACAAATGCTGCTTCCAAGGGTGAGAACAGAACTCGGCAAAAACAACTTTTAAATCTGCTGCGCCTTCGTCCTGGAATAATCTACAGAAGGATTTGAAACTGAGCTGATCACTGTGGGGGAATTTTAAAGGATCAAGAAATTAGCTTCTTTAGTCAATGTGATTGTTCCTAAATCATTTTAGAAATTGTACTCACATCATATTTGTTCTTGTTCCAGACCTTGTATTTCATATTAATTGGATACTATGGTTTTTAATCATTTGTTGGGTGTGACAGTTGTATATGTCTGTTTGCCTTGTTGCAACGATGTTAAAACTATGTTTTATGCTGCCCTCTTGGCCAGGTCACTCTTGAAAAGATGATTTTTAATCTTAGTGAGACTTTCACCTGGTGAAATAAAGGATATTTGGATGAGAGGGTGGAGCTGGGGTGAAGCGAGGGGTGGTTTGTCAATCACAAGGTAGCCATGCCCTCAAGCAGTGGCTCCCAACTGGTCCAGCCACTGGGTCCAGATTTCTCCATAGTCATTAGTTAAAGGTCCACACAGTTTAATATATTCAGTGTCATACTTGTGTTTGGCCATGTCACCAAGCTAACTTGACACGTTTGTAAGTCAACTGCGGTCCATTCAGAATGGACCCGCAACCCACCAGCTGGGAATCGCTGCCCTAAAGCCCACCTTACTCTGTTGTCTATTCTACTCTAAATTAGCAAAATGAACTTCATGCTGTATTCAAAAAGACTTAAAAATAGCGATTGAGGCCACAAACTCATCAGAAAAATGTTTACTGAGTTAATATATCAAGTGAGAAGAACTTCTTGGAGTCTCCCCCTGCTGGCTATTAGAAAGAATGCAGGTTTAAGGCACTTGCGTATTGTCTTAACCTTTCAGACCCGGAAGCGATGTCCACTACTTTTATACAGTCTGTAGGATGGACACTGGGATCAGTGCTGTCTTTCTCCCAATGGTGCTGAAACATGCAACCTCTGTGTCTTCATGTGTCTCTCTCCAAGGTGCTGAAGAGGGCAGCTCCAGTCATATACTGTTTACCAGGCTGTATAGACAACTGTATACAGCAGAGTGGAACTGGTGGTCACGGGACAGTCATCTACCATAACGTAATCAGACAGAAAATAAAAAGGCACTGCAAATTTAGCTTATGCAATGTCCTAAATTATTTATTTACTTATTAGCAGTTGACATGATGTAATGTTTTCTATGTACGCTTCCCTATACAGAATATTGAGCAGTGAATAATTTAACATGTTTGGCCCGAGCCCCGCTCTCTTTCAGTGTCTCCCTCTATTGAGCTGAAACTGTCAAACCACCATCTCCTTTACGTCTGTGCAAGATGATGAAACAGACAAATGCTTTGCCTCTTGTGCAGCTGTAGCAGGTTTTAAATAAGAGGAAACAGCAAGTTTTCATTTTGCATCAACATGAATCCAGATAAGTCCGAGCTGTGCTGCATCATCTGCTTTTTTTGGTGTTGCTTTCAAAGCTGCTCCCTGTTTTTGTCTGCATGAAATGTACTCACGAGCTGGACAGAAGGCACACAACAAACTCGTGTGTATAATAGTCAGAGGATTATGATTAGATTTTTCTGAATCCGCACAGTGGATGTGATGCTACAATGCGAATCATATCTTAATAAGAACTGTAAATGAGGTCTTAGTCAGTGTGTGTATAATAAAGTAGCCTGCTTGTGTCTGCAATTCGATGCTGTGCACGTCGTGATCATGTCGGCAAACAAGGGAGTCAGTTCCTTAAACCCTGGACTGCAACAGTGTCCTTGCATTTAATTCCAACATCATTACCACCAGAGCCCCCGAAACTGCTTATACAGAATATATTTACCAGGCAAATTACTACACTGTCAGCACACCTCCAGCTTAGACGTATGTGACTTTTAGGACAGTTACTTTAGACATACACCACTAAACTCAGTAGGTGCATTTCCATTCACCTGTTCTGATGCCCATTTTCAATTTGCACACACAAAACCTGACTGGACCTGACCAGTCTACCCTTCTTAGACTGTGCAGTACACATCGGAGAGGACAGAAGCCTTAACATCGAGGTGTACAGAAAACCTACACACACAGACTAATACCTGCTGTTCGACTCTCACCACCCACTGGAGCACAAGCTGGGAGTCATCAGGCCCCTGAACCATCCGACTGAAACATGCCCACTAGGACAGAGGGGAAGGTGAAGAAACAGAAACACGTCAGGGAAGCACTCAAAGCCTGTGGCTTCCCCAACTGGGCCTTTGCAAAAACCTCAAGAAGAGCCAGACTGGACAGAGAGGAAGAGACACAAAAGAGACAGAAGCTTTTATATTTATTATTTATTAGAAAACAATTTGCAGAACAACCTCAGAATTGAGCGTTGGATGATTTCTGATCAAAAGACTAAGAGAACAATTTAGTTACTCAGATGAGAATTTTCCACCATCACAAGTACAGATACTTGTGCTCGAATAAAGCACAATATCGTACCAGATACTGTTTTCATCCGAGCATTCAGCACAAGCCTACTCTTTATTTCTGTTGTCCAGTTTGCTGTCCGTCATTATACATCCATTGTTTTCTGGCGCTCTATTGATTACGTCATCTCGTTGACCCCTCTTCTGTAGTGGCACCAAGACATATATAACCGCAGCCACATTCTATTTGGAGCCGACACAATATGCCCCTACAAAACACACCCAGCGCCAGGACAAGACAAAGCCTCTGAAGCGATGGTTATGTTAACCCTGCTACAATGCAACATTGTAGTGAATAGTTATGTGGCCAAATGTAGCGATAATCCACTTCATAATTTATTATACTGTACATAAGAATGTGATCCATCTTTCATTTGCCCCCTTTGTGTGGTTCGTCTGGGCAGGTGTGAACACAGCAATCACACTCAGGTGCGCACCAAAACAACCAGACTGACACCTTCTTGAAGAGGTGGTTGCGATCCGGTTCCCAAGGAACTCTGGTGCGGTTCGTCTGTGGTGAGAATGTGTTCCGACCTCGATCTGAACCAGCTGACCATTTATTTACTTCCTGGATTTTTCCCACATGGAAATTCTGACCAATCAAGAGCAGCTTTCTCTCTCACAAGGCATTTGATCTGGTCTGCTTGTAAATGCTGCCGTGAGAACGCGAACCAACTCTATGCAATTATGCAACTTTGTACCAAATTTAGTCCCTGATTCAGACCAAAGCACGGCAACTCTAGGTCCGAAAGCAGTTGAGAAAGCACATCAACTCACATTATCTTTTGCCAATTTAAAAAAAAAAAATGGTTAAAAGTTGCTCTACATTTATAAATATGAACTATGATTGTATTAGTGTTGAGTGCAGTAGTTATGATTAAAGTTTGTAGTTTACATAATTTATTTCCTCCACTGTCAGCTGGTCTCTATTTGTGTATCAATATTAAAAAGGCCTCTTCAGTTGGGTAGTATGGTGTGTGAATTTTGGGGTTTCAGAGCATTTGTGCATGTGAGTCATTTATAACATCTATGCATGTGTCTTCACGTGCATGTGCTTGTGTACTAATGTGTTAAGAATTGTGTGAACATGTGTAAGCATTACAGTGTTGGGTAAAAAGTGAATTTATAAATACAGTACGGTTATTATTTAGATAAGACAACTAGACACACACACGCACACACACACACACACACACACACACACACACACACACACACACACACACACACACCTACACACACACACACACACACACAATCTCCTCTTTCTCTCTCCATCTCCATTTCCCCGTGATTTCCATTCGAAGCAGTCTCCACTCCAATTAACCACCTCTAGAAAGTTCACCCTCCTCTCACTGCTATTGATTGAACAGTCAGTTAACTAGACAGAGGAGGGAGGAACAAAGGGAGGAGGGGGTCTCTTTCTCTCTCCATCCCTCTCTCTGTGTAACTACCTTAGAAGAATGACGGTAAGTGAATGCAGCATTCATTAGCAGTGTAGACTAAGAATAAACCTTTACAGTAGCTCCCATTTCATCTTAAACCACGACCTCTCTAAGTGTCTGTGTTTGTGTATGAGTCTTGTTGTTTTCCTCTAAACCAAGAGCTACGGAGGAGATAAAAAGACAAACAAGAAGAAAACTAAATCACCTAATAACCTTGGGATCTAAAACTAAAATCAAATGTTGCCTTGGAAATTTAACTGTGACAAAATATTTGGACTTTCAAATGTATTTGCTAGGTCTGGCGCTGCTTAATAGCCATTAAAATACACTGCTCACAAAAGAAAAACACTTAATGGTCACAGTAAAACACCAAGTCAGTTAAACTTCAGGGCTATCAATGTGTCCATTCAGGAAGCACAAGTGATTGTGAATCAGTTTCACCTGCTTTGGTGCAAATGAAAGTGACAACAGGTGCAATGGAGAGGCAAAAGCAACACAACCTCCATAAAGGGAATGGTTTTACATGTGGTGTCCACAGACAGTTGCTCTCTCCTTATCCTTCCTGACTGATTCTTCTCTAGTTTTGTGTTCTGCTAGTGTCCTTGTCCCTGCTGGTGGCATGAGGCGGTACCTGCAGCCCAATCAGGTTGCACAGGTAGTCCAGCTCCTCCAGGATGGCACATCTATACGTGTGGTCGCAAGAAGGTTTGTAGAGGGGCATCAACCCAGCAGCAGGACCGGTATCTGCTCCTTTGTGTGAGGAGGAACAGGAGGAGCACTGCCAATGACCTCCAGCAGGCTACTGGTGTGCATGTTTCTGACCAAACTGTCAGAAACAGACTCCATGAGGGTGGCATGAGGGCCTGAAGTCCTCTAGTGGGACCTGTCCTCACAGCCCAGCACTGTGCAGCTCGATAGGCATTCACCAGAGAACACCAGAATTGGCAGGTCCACTATTTGTGCCCCGTTCGCTTCACAGATGAGAGCAGGTTCACACTGAGCACGTGACAGGTGTGAAAGAGTCTGGAGATGCCGTGGGGAATGTTATGTTGCCTGTTACATCATCCAGCATGACTGGTTTGGCAGTGAATCAGAGATGGTCTGCGGAGGCGTATCCTTGGAGGGTGACACACACCTATATGTCATAGCCAACAGTACCCTGACTGCTGTTAGGTACTGGGATGAAATCCTCAGAGCGATTGTCAGATCTTACGCTGGTGCAGTGGGCCCTGGGTTCCACCTGGTGCAGTGGGCCCTGGGTTCCACCTGGTGCAGTGGGCCCTGGGTTCGCAACTTGAATAATACGTTCATCAAGATCTGATGTCTGATTTAAGTGTTCCCTTTCTGTTTTTGAGCAGTCTACACAGCTCTGATCAGTCATATGAAAAATGCACAAAGTACAACTGAAAACAAGGAATAAAAAACAAAGTCTTAAAAACATTCCAGCAGTAAAAGTAGCAAAGCTATACTCAACATTTTGTTGCTACAAGATTTATGTGATTTCTACACCATTAAAACCAAATATGTGTTGTCTGTGGTTTATGGGCCAGTTTAGGTAAAGCTACCTGATTCTTCCAGTTTAAAACTTGCAATAAATCTGGAAAGTATATTATGTTCCAATAGAAGCATTTTCTGTGTTCATGAACAAGAACAGACTGTTCTGTTTTACCTGTGGCTGCAAATTGAATTTCCCATGAGGTTACAGCAATTAATTACAAATTGCATCAAGCCCAACCACATCGGGACAAAGTTGTTTTCTGCACTGAAAATGTGTGTGTGTGTGTGTGTGTGTGTGTGTGTGTGTGTGCGCGCATATAGTGGCTAAGTATAAGAGCAATTGTTGTAAAAAAGTGCCACTATAATTTCTGGAAACACTTATTTTGGTTAAAGGCTAAGAGATCCTAAGCACAGCCATTTGTTAAGTGTAATTGCTTTACCAGTATACTCGTGTTTTTGCAGGCATTAAATGCACAGTGGGGCTGTGATATTATTTGCAGGATGACGCCTCTCCATCATTTTCTCCCCAGTATGTGCTGACTCAAAGTTCTCGTCTCACCTAACAGGTTCAGTCTCAGCAGCAAGCATTAATCCTTACTTTTCCTTTTCCTTTTTACGACCACCTCCCACCTACATATTACTGCATATTATGTTCAACGTTGTTTTAAAGCCACTGATATGCAGTGACTGAAGATTTCTGGAGACCTTGTCTATCCCTGATCAGCAGTTAAACTCTGTCAGAAACACTCACCATATAACACATGGCACTAAGATTTGACTTGGCAGTCTGGTTTTTCTCTAAGGGATGCTTCCCCCTGCAGCAGTACAACAAAGTGGCGTGCAGAGAGCTGGGAAATTAACCTGCAAATAAAGACCCTCCAGCGTGCATACACCAGAGCTGAGCTTAATGCAGGTGGAGGTCGGGGGCGGAGAGGATTCTTGGAAATGTCTGGAGCTGTGATAGCAGCGAATACAAGTTAGCATATGGATTCAACATGAGCACCAAATCAGTGCAGTGCAGAGTGTGAGGGAGCTCCCTATCAAAGCCTGGTGTAAGGGATCTTGCCAGAACTCATTTTCAGTAAAGCACATAGCTCATATCATGTCAGATAAAATAAGTCCACAGTTATTAACTTTTAAAAGCAATACTGCCAGATTCTCTCAGAGAAAGCCACCATGCCTATTCTCTTGAACAAAAACTGTTGATGTATTTTTAATAATGCAGGAGAGATGCCACAGAGATGCTGGCATCCCTCCCCGCTAACCTTGTTTCACACTGTTTTGTTTACATGTCTTTTTTGGAGTGTTGTTTGTAGTTATGTTTCTATTTCTGTTAAAGAGGCTGAAGCTGTTTTACTAACATCTTATTTAAAGGATAAAGGTGGTGATATTCTTCATATTATACATTTCCACAAATTATTGCTATCAATCACATGAACAAAACCAAAGACCAAAAGTGCAAAGTATAATGCACAAACAAATGCACTATGTCCCTCTGTTTGAGTCATGTTATCTAAAAACTATAATGCTCAGCTGTTTTGGGGATCAATTTCTAAAAATGTAACTGTTTATCTAATATTAATTGCTTACAGATTAAAGTCTTCAGTTGGAAAAAAATGGGCAGCACAGTGGTTAGCATTGTTGCCTCACAGCAAGAGGGTTCCTGGTTTGAACCCAGGGTGGGGTCTCGAACCACAGTCCAAAGACACGCAGGTTAATTAGTGACTATAAATTGTCCGTAGGTGTGAATGTGAGTGTGAATGGTTGTCTGTCTCTATTTGTCAGCCTCTCACCCAGTGTCAGCTGGGAGAGGCTCCAGCCCTCCTGCGACCTCTAGCAGTATAAGCAGTTGTGGAAAATGAATGACTGAGTCGGCAAAATGGTCACAGACAGGGTATGGATGCCAAAAAGTACTGAGAGATGAACTTACCAAAGTGTCGTCACCTGTGTCATGCATTGTCTTCTTTTAAAGTACACTTCTGTTTTGACAGGAAATTTAATGTTTACATACAGTCTCTTTCAAAATAAACACACTATGTCAGTACAACACCGCAAATTGACTTTTTTTTCCTTCGGCAAACACAAGCTAAGGTCTCGGCAACAAAAGCACGTGGTTAAGTTTCGGAAAGAAAAACAGGGTTCGGTTGCCAACGTCAAAGAACGCCTTTTTCGTTGATATCTCACACTGCAAGTTACTGCCCAAGCGCCGGATTTCAACAACTTCAGAGTGAGACCAGGCTCAGTGAGCTGTGCAGTGAGCCTCTGGGGATGTTCTGGTCCCCGGATTTTGCTGTGGAGTGAGTGCTCTTGACTTTCACGCTGCTCTTCAGTACAGCTGCAGACGTGATGCAGTGACACAGAGGAGGAGAAACTTAAACATTATTTTCTCTCTTCTGCTTGAGAGTAGTGAATTTACAGCTCACAGATACTTAATACAACACCTTATCTGGCTTTTGTTTGACATTTAGTGTCCAAAATAATGTTACTGTACATTTCAGATCCGTTGTTGGAGCTGTTAACTTGTTGACTATATTACATGAGTGCCGCTGTCACTCTGAATGTCCCACTGAACACTGTTCAAACTTATATGGAAAAAAACCCAAAATCGTTGAATATTCATATTAAAGTGGCCGAATCTGATTCAACTGACATAATTCTGAGTGGCAAAACATCAAAATGGTATGGATTAGTGTCAGTGCAAATACAGCACAATAGTCTAAGATGTGCCCAAAACAAAGGCTGGTAGTGACTGTGATACAAAAACAGGCCTGCACGCCAGAAACTGCTCCTTTTAGAAATTTAATCATATCGCCACATGTGACGTTTCGGGCACCAGCCCTTCATCAGACATGGTTGTGACTGTGACACACTGGGAATCAGGATGAACTAAAACTGTTAGAAAAACATAATCACTGTGGAGTTTGACAACTCTGCACAGCACTTACGAAGTGCAACAACAACTCAATTAAAAAAGTTAAAAAATCTAAATGTAACTGTTCAAATGTCCCAAACTGTGAATTTAAATGTGCCCGATGTGTTTGATTTCATGGTGGTGTAAAGCAGAGACGAGAGATCTCCACATTAGTATTGAAGGTGCAGTATTTATGCAGCGTGTATTCCTCCCAGTTCTGAAACTAAGACTGTTTGAATATTCAGCAGCAGCTCCAAAGTAGAAAACCCCTCATTTTGCACTCCAAGATATGGACACAACTAGTAATTTGGCAGCATTAATTAGACATGGAGAGGAAGAAGGACTATGTGCGTGCATGCATGCATGTGCATGTTTGTGTGAGAGAAGGCAGAAAGAAAGAGGGTATACCAGCTGCAGAGGCTGAAAGTTTAGTATGAGTCATAGATTAGTCTGGCTTTAATTAATGATATTGGCCTGGAGCTGTCACAGTCAGGCATCACATGGCCGAAGAAGAAGTAAAACACACAAAAAATTTGCCAAAGTATGAAGGAGGCACATAAAACAAGGCTTTTAAAATAATGTCTGACATTACAAAATGAGGACAAACTTATCTTTTCACGACTAATAATAATAACAGACGAGCGTTGTTTGGCAACTGCCGTGCAAAACACTACAAGATTAGAGAATATACACGAATAGCTGTTATGTTATGGAGCGACAACAGTGACAGTAACTCCATAGTTTGTCGGCTTCTTGGATCTTCTGAAACACAGGTCTATTCTAGAGTTGGAAAACGATTGAGAAGTGAAGCATCTAAATATGTTTTCCATCCCCTTTTCCCTCGTCTCCCGTGTCTCTGAGCGTAATTGAAGTCGGGCTTTAAGAGGGGTTTATTTCTCCACCCACATCCAATAGACCGCAAGACAATTTCCTCCTCCTCCTTCCTCAAACCTCCTTTTTGTAGGAAGGGAAGACAGGTCACAAATGAATCACTCAGCATGTCAAGAACTACAGACATAGAAACTCTCTGTCTCTGTCTGATTCAGATTACACATTCTTCAGTTTCTCTCTGATTGGCGTGCAGCACAATATCAGTAATTACCGCTGGGGAGTTGGAGGAGATGGAGGGACGTCGGCGAGAGTGGAAGAGGCGCTTCAAGACAGCAGTCCTTCTCGACTAAACAGAATCAGTTTATTAAGAGGGAGAACAGAACAGATGGAGGGAGACGATGTACCATGCACAGACACTGTGTAACATGTGTATAACATTGAGTGGGTGAAGGAAGTCACTGGCCCTGGTGACTGAATGCAGGCGTACGTCCAGATTTTCTGAGTAAATTTCCATGTTTTCTGCGAGCCAACCTGCTGACTTTTAAACAGACCTTTCCAGGGTCGTGTCCCTCTCCAGCAACATCATGCTCTGCAGCCAAAATTTTGTTGAATCATGGATGAATCATGACTCAAGATATCATCAAAATGTCATTGCCTTATTGCTTTAAAATTCCACTTAGTTCACTGGTTCTGGTTCCAGCAGGCGAGAGAGGGGAGAATAAAATAAGAAACTAAATCAAATAACACAAAGTACAAAGCCAGATACATTTACCAGCTGATCTCAGACTGATGACTGGTATAACCTGATACACTGTGGCCAGGCCTTTGACTGCTAGTAATCAAAGTTCTTTAAAGTCTTTTCTAAAATCAACAATAAGCCAACAAACATTGGATGTAATTGGAATTATGTGGCAGTTTGGATTAGTGTCAGACTAAAAGAGCTTTTCTATTAAAGCCAAAATACAGGGACTGGAACAAATTAGATTGCATGTGGCGTTACCATATCAGAAAAAGACAGAAATGACCTGACAAGTAGCCAAGCTGATGTCAGATCATGGGCTGGCAACATGTTCATGACCATAAACAGTGACCAAATACAACTATCATCACTCCTAGTCACGCAACATTTAGACATCTTACATGTATACAGTGACGAAACAGTACTACACCATCATACTCAAGCAGAAGTACGCTCAGTTCGGGATGCTTTTTCCATTTCCACTGTGAAAAGTTGTGGATGGTACTAATGGAACTGTTCCGTACCGTCTCCAGCAAAGGCTTGGGAGTCGAACTCGCGACCGCTGCAGCGAGGCATCACCTGTATACATGGGGTACTGGCACTATCCACTAAGCTACCGACACCCCGAGTTGGCGACAACTTTGACCATTACTTTAGTTTTTATATGACACTTTTAGTAATGAGTGGATCATCAAGCATTTATACACAGTAAATTTGACTGGGACAGCACATATTCTGATCCTCACTGAGAAAAAACAAAACAAAAAAAAAGCGCTGTGGAGCGTAGTTCCTGTGAGCTCCGGCAACACTAAACCCCTGAGCTTGCCTGACAAGGACTAAATGCACAAACCCATTATTTTAAATATCCCATGGAGAGAGACTCTCACTGCAGCCTGTTTTATTTTGTTCTGGAGATGTCAGCGTGTAGCCTCGTTCTGTGGACGATAAACAAGACTTCTATCTGTGTCATCGGTAATGAGGAAATACAGTGAGTGTTGGACGGAGCAGTGAGTGACGACAACACCGCCCACATTCTAATGTCTAGGCACCATGTCTCAAGAGTTATTATTGATTCCAAAGGTACCATACCAAAGTGTTTGGTGGAAACTTTAGTATACTATTATTGGTATTATCATGCGTCATGGGTGACCTGATCACAAGTGGACATTTCTCCGTCCGTCTGTTTCCACCTGCCGTTAGATTACATCTCGAGTGACCACTTGTGATGGGCTCTCACGTCCTCGCTCTATATGCAAATCAACATGTGAATCATTTCTGTTTCCAAAGGCCAAATGTGTTGGTGTTTGTAACCAGTGATGGGTTTGTCATGCTGTATGCACATTTATAGCCTTTACTGGTTGAAATGAGCAAAATCAAATTTAATTCTAGGGCTACTCAGAGAAAGTTGATTCACAGCCCATCTTCTCTTTCTCTCTCTCAATTGTTTTCAATTCAATAAGCTTTATTGGCATGACATTTCTTATGTGTTGCCAAAGCACAATTACAATTGAAGACAGTGAAAATTCAGAAACAATTAACAACAATGTATTATTACAAATGCATGGACATAAACTTAAGAAAGACTTATTAAGTGGAGCAATGAATAAAAAGGCAGAGTGTGTTCTGTGATGAGATGAACTATATAACTATTCATTGATAGAAGAGCAGAGCACGGCACTGAAGGCTTTTCTGGCCCATGATAGACAGATGGTTCATCCAATCACCTGCCAAGTACTTTTTAAAAGTGCTTGCCCTTTTCCCAACAGTTTCCTGGGCTGCCTCTCAGATGGTTTGGAGCATTAAACCATCTGGCACGTCAGGTTAGAAAAAGCATGAGCGCAAATAAGAAATTAATGATGGTTGAATTCCGTTTAGCTGCTTCAGTTTCAGGGTGCTGGTATTGTGCATGCTGACTCAATGATGCAGGACACTATTAGTAACACCTGTGTTTCTCCTACTCTCATACTGGACACACTCTTTAATTGTTAGTTTCTGTGATGTCCAAGCACCTTTTTTGTGTTTTCTCTCCTCTTATGTCAGTCCAAAGTGTTCCTGTGTGTTCTCTCTCACACTCCCTTATGACACTCTTTATGACATACTATACAAATATCAACGCTGAGACCTTTACTACTGATATACAGCTGACTGACAGACCCTGTCACATACGTGTCGGATCTATTTATTCCCCGTTTTCTCGTTTATTTCCTGATAGCTTGAAACAATGTCTGTGTTACTTTTTTCATATTTCTTCGAGGTTACAGAGTCTCCGCAGACATTTGCTTCACGCACAGATGCAGACACACTCCCATAGAGTTTTATTAGGGGGCTCAGCAGACCATCTCCATTACAGACATTTATCTAAGTGACAGTAATGCACTGATAAAAAAAAAAAAAAAAAAAGACAGGAAGAGGGCACCATCAGATGACCAGTGCGTGTGTACTCACACACACACTCACACACACACACGCTTGTCTCTGAGATGAATATAATCAACTTATGTTTGCTGAATTCCAGGAAATACTTTGTGATGAAACGTTGTAATAAACCCCTCTTCCCAATACTTCTGATTCAGTTAGGGATTTCCTCTATTTCCCAGAATGCTTTTGTCACCCCCCACAAATGCGTTGTAAACCTCTGGTTAACCCTGGAGGATGTTGATTATCATGACTTCTCCTATAATGAAACAAGAGTCTGCAGGTCGCTCTGTGAGGCTGTACTTGCAATGGTGCCTCGAGCTAAATGCTAATGTCTGCGTGCTAATGTGTTCACCATGACAATCAGTGGGTGATTTTAGGGGTGCACCATCCCTCTTGATAGCAAAATGACCGAAATGCACCCCACCTGTTAACCTGTCATCCTTCTTCATCCTGGTCCAAACACAAAAACTGTTTAAAGGAAATTCTTAGCGTTCTACCAATATCTGTATTCTTTTTGTACTCCAATATACGTCACGCTACATAATGACTGTCACAGAGCCATGATTCTGAGAATAAGACCCTTCAAATTTACAGTACAGTGGCCGCAAAGATACATGCAAAGCCCAGTGGCCCTCTAAACTGGGAGCACATGCAAGCGTAGGTCCGGGTGCTGGCAGCAGCACGAGGGTGAAGCCAAACACGGTTCATCTGCACACACTGCGATGCCACACAGCTTGTTCAATATCAGCAAATATTCATTATCTTCTGTGTTGATCAGCAGTGATGTGGTGGTTCACTTTTACACTGTGATCTATAGCCTGTAGTTCAGCTTAAGCTTCTAACTATCTTTGTCTTTTTAACCTGTTGTTGCTGCTGAGTCAGTTTGACATCCTGGATATATCCTTCAAACACAGACTGTAGACCCCTCTGTCTGCTTCTCTCTGGAATCACTGTTTCATTTTTACAAGAATATGATAATATTTCTTCAGGGAGTGCAGTTAGTTACAGTGTGGGCTCCATGTTTACTCCAGCAGCATGTCAGGGCTTAGCGAAAGGTCAATTTATCTTGATGGGAGCGTGACAGTTCTTCACCACATTTCATACCAATTCATCCAATAACTGTGGAAACATTTCACTTAGAGCCACACACCCTTTGGTGACACTACAGGAAAAATCAGGGGCTAAATAAAGCCATCAGGATACATCCAGTGGTGACAATGAATACAACATTTATCCGATTTTCTACAGTGGGTTTCTACATATATGTAAGTGTTGAATGTGTGACATCGGTGTGTATTGTTTGTGCGTCTCAGCAGGGCCGTTCATGCTCAGAGCATATTTTACTGTAGCCTCATTAAGTGTGTCTGTTCTTACAAACACAAACTGACCTTGTACAAGAAATGCTTACAGCAATGTAACTTACATTTCATGGATTAACTTTATGCCCCATATCTCTGTGTTCTATCTGTCTTTCAGGCATGACTGTCGTGTTTGGGATTATTTTTTCATGGAAGCTTATTGAGGGAAAACTGTTGAGTGTGCACAAAAAAAAACTGCAATCAGTCTGAAAGTCAGGACTGGAGAGCGTGCAGGGACATAATTCAGGCTTGTGTGTTGTCCGACTGTGATTGCTGCACCTGCTGGAATTAAAAACGTGCAAATGTAAAGATCGGTACTTTAAATAATCAATCAGCAGAAATAACTTGAACTTGAACTTGAGCTTTAAGCTTGCACACTTAACCTGTGTGCTTTGGTTAAAGTTGTCAGTTGAGGTCTGGTGTGGACTAAACAACCACCATCTACGTATCCACCCATCTGCTAATTGTGAACTATTCAGGAAGTGATCTGTCATTAAGCATTAATGTGTCCATGTCTGCACATGTGCGTGTGAGAGTGGTGATTTTACCTGATCAATCAGGCAGTAAAAAGCACTTAAAACTGATAAGTTGTATTGCACTCTATTTGCTCTGGGAGTTCATTAAGTCAATTGAAAAGTACCCACAGTAATATTTACCTTATTATTGCTCTGCATGATGCCTCTTTTTTCACCCCATCCCTGCCTGTTTGTCATTATTCATAACAGGCAGTCTAATAAAAGCATTAATTTATTATTTCTTTGTAAGCGCATTGAGACAAAAGAGAAATTAAATAACACACTGGAAACAAACTTGCTGCCAGTCATTGCAATTTGATCTTCCCCAAAACTGTCCAGTCAATGAGTTACCTGTCAGCAGTGATGGAAAAAGTATTCAGATCTTTTACTTAAGTAAAAGTACTAATGCCACAGTATGGAAATATTCCACAACAAGAAAAGTCCTGCATTCAAAGCCTTACTGAAGTCGAGGTATTTAAGTATTATCATCAAAATATACTTAAATTATTCAAATTAAAAGTACTCATTGTTCAGTAAAATGTTCCCTGTCAGTGTTTTACTGTTATATCTGAATACTGCTGCTGCATTTGTGTGCATGTTCTATATTAAGGCTGTAGATGTTTAAGGTTGTGCTGATTTTAACTCCTTTATATACTGTTGGGTAGCTTACTTTATGGCAATGCATCATATTCTTTAAGATGTGTGTGTGTGTGTGTGTGTGTGTGTGTGTAAGATGTTTGTAGCGTCGCTGTCCTGTGAGAACCATGTATCTCTAAAGCCCAGTTCGGATCAAAGATTTGTGACAAGACAAGGTGAAACAATGACTTGCAATGTGTTCTGCAAGATTGTTAAAACCTGCTGATTCACACCAATGCAACTAGATGAGATGGTGTACCATCACTATGCAACAACTCTCTGTACTTCTGTTCTGATTTCCAGCGTTTCAAGTTTATTTTGTGACTGAATATAATTCGTAGCATCTTAAAATATGAATGAGGATAGTGATAGTGAGATACTAGTTATGGTTGCATTTCTAGTAGTGATGAAACAAAATGAGCATTAGAATAGGCCACAATAATATAAGTAACCAGCGCCAATTAATCATCCAATAAGAATGTGTGTGTGAGGGGGTATAAGCACATACAGTGAGCAGCAGCAGTGACCCACCGTCCAACACCAGCACACCGTGAAGACGGAAACAGAGGGCTCGGTGGGGACGGAGCACCTGCTGCAGCAAGCGAATATGCCATCTGCGATCATTTTGACTTGACCAGCGGACTTAATTACAAGCGGACTGGCTGTTGAACAGGTGATGTGCTGCAGGCAATTTGACCAGTGAAGTTGCAGGTGACACCATCAGCCAGCTTGAGTCGAGCTCAGACCGGCCAGTTCACACCGCTACAACTTTTCTCTGCAGCACTCTAAAACGTGATTCATCTCGTTGTAAATTGGGCAAAAAAAAAAAAGTCAACTTTTAACGGTTTCAGAAAAACAGCCCTGTTTTCAGCTTTGTGACGATACGTTTTCCAGCTGATCCAAGAGGGTCTTTAAAGAGTTTATTGAGATTAAGACGTAGGAGAATCTTCTCAACACCAAAAGGAACACTTCATCCTTTAGTATATCACAAACATTCAAAATAAACACATCTGGAGATACATGGTTTTCACCAGACAGGAAGGGGATGAAAAATTATAATCTGAAAAGTAACTAAAGCTGTCATACAGATGCAGTGGAATAAAAAGTACAATATCTACCTCTGAGATGTGGTGGAGCAGAAGTAAAAAGTAGCATAGAATAAGAATACTCAAGTAAAGCACAAACACCTTGAATTTGTATTCAAGTACAATATTTAGATTAATGCACTTGGTGAAATGACTGCATGTTCAACCATCTTGGGTCGTTTTTAAAAAGCCAGTGTGAACACGAACCGGACCAGAACCAAAATACAACAATTCTATTTTTTCCTTCCATGTCTGGACCAAACAAACTGAATCACAGCTTCTTCTGGTTTAACCCATACACATGGTTGCTCACTCACTAATTAGTTAATATCAGTTTTTCCATGCTGGTCATTATCTGAGGTCGGTCGACGGTGTGATCGCAGGACAGTGAATCAGTGTCATCACTGTGTTTGGGTGGAAACAACAGAGTCGCTGGTCAGTGTTAAGTGCTTAATGAAAATAGCTGTCGTTTGATAGATGATGTGATTTCTACAGCAACCGCCATTACAGCTTCATCTATCAGGGGGGACTCGTGTGCTTGTAGGGTTCATTACTCGCTATAAGACACACACACACACACACACACACACACACACACACACACACACACACACACACACACACACACACACACACACACACACACACACACACACACACACACACACACACACACACACACACACACTGAAGGAATGGTTGAAAGCTTCAGAAATGCTCAGCACTCTGGAGAGCAGAGGACAGGCCGTCTTATGACTTAATGGTATGAAACACTTTATTCTGAAAGATTGAACAAGTGGGAGTGATACTTTCATGTTGTGTGTGTGTGTGTGTGTGTTCATGCCATGTGCCCCCTCACCACACACACACACACACACACACACCTCCCTCCAACATTTTTATTCCCCGGCTCACCCAAGAAGATGAAATTCTGACAACCCAGAGTGCATAGCTAAAACAAACATCAAGCGTCGTCAGCCAGCAGTAACAGCCAGAGCATCACTGTTGTCTAGTGTGAGTGTGTGTGTGTGTTTGTATGACCAAACACAGATGTGTGTATGATGCAGCCTGTCTGTCGCTTGCACGGCCCAGCAGCCTGTTGTTTGGTTTGGTTTTTCTCTGTCGCTGTCATGACATGACAGTCTGTAACAAGCAGGAGACAGGCAGGATGAAGCCACACTGACAACATGACACAGTAATACACACATCAACCAGACAACTCACAAATACGACTGATTCTTATTTAAAAATGTGGCAAGTGAACTTTATTTGTAAACACACTGATCATCATTTAGCGAATTCACTTCATAGACAAATGATGTTTAGTATCCAAAAGTTGTCTTGATCACGGAAAAAATAACCTCATTCATATTCTCCAGTTGTCGCGACGTCAGAATGACTCCAGTGTTCGTCCGATTAATGAACACTGTCAAATAATTCAACCCTGTCTCCGACAAATTAAATTCATATGCAAATATTCTGCGGCACATATTTACATTCTGTGTCAAAGATCAGGACTGTGAAATTCAGCAGAAAAAGGCAACTATAAATAATTCTGACGCTGTAGCAAGAATGAGAAGTGGATGTCCTGTGCAAAACACCTTCGTTACAATCGTTATAATTAATTCTTGACCTTGTCAGTCGTCCAAACAATCTCTGAGGGTTCATTAGCTGATTTTGACATTTTAATGTTAACATGATGACTGAAAGAAAGCAAAAAGTGTCAATGCAATGATGAGAGAATGGTGGGAAAATGAAAAACTGAGCATCCAAGACAACAGGGCAGGAAGATGTGATATGATTAAAAGCTGCAGAACAGCTACTAATAGACCTTAGGCCCCATTTCCACCAAGCAGCATGTTATGGTTTAGTTCATTTCAGTACGCTTTCTTTCTGTTTCCACTGTGAAAATTTGTGGATGGTAACAGTAGAACCGTTCTGTACCGCCCCCATTTTCGGTCACTGCTTCTCTTGGGGTACCTAGCACACAGATCTGGTACTAAAAGGTGGAGCTGTGATCACTGCGTCCGTTGATTGGTCGATAGCAGACAGTCACTCTGCTCAGGGCTGAGCTGTGGCTGGTTCTGAAGCCTCTAAAGTCTCTTTCAAAATAAACGCACTACGTTGGTACAACACTAGGAATTGACATTTTTTTTTCCTTCAACAACAAACGCATATGGTTAGGTTTAGGAAAAAAGAACAGGATGGAGCAGAACTCCATCTGTGTCACCGGTAATGAGGAAATACAGTGAGTGCTGGACGGAGCAGTGAGTGACAACAACACCTCCCACATTTAAAAGTACTGTTTGCAGTGGAAACTCTAGTGTCTAGGTACCATGTCTGAAGGGTTACTTTATGTTCCAAAGGTACCATACTCAAAGTGTTTGGTGGAAATGGGGCTTTAGAGTGAGATTTTTTTCAACCACTTATAAGGTAAGTCCTCCTCTAAAGCTGACATTGTAGCTGTTGTGCACTCAAGTATCATGTCCAGTGGGTGCATGCATCTTGTGCTTTCTTGTGAATGGCTGATGGTAGAATGGATGATCTGGAGGGACGCTCTGCTGTGTGCTCTCCTGTGATCGGTCATCAGTTGTCAAAAAATCTGAAGGCCCAGCCAGGGCTGGAGAGGCAGTCGTTGTGGGTGAAAGGCAACCTCACATGAAGGCTCCACATCCAGGGCTGTGTGGACACTGGAGGACAGCTGACAACAGGCAGCCAGCCATGGGCATGGACCCCATAGACCTCTCCCCTCCCTCTGGTTCTCCAACATGCTCTGTGTGCCCTGGCTTTCCTCTCACCAGCTCTGCCAAAGACCCAGAGGGAAAGCGGCGGGGAGTTGCCCAAGGCTGAGGGCCCTTTGTGGGCTTTCTTCCAGTGTCCACATACACCTGCATGTGTAGCTGTGGGTTTCCTCATTTTTTTCCCCAGGGATTTCGTGTCCCTGCTGTCTGAGCATTTGTTTGCTTTGATTGGATGAATGCGATCCATAATAACACTTCCCTCCCCCTCCCTTCCCCATCTCTCCACACCATCCATTCTAGGGAAAGGCGGACTCCGCCATTAACTGTGAAACTACTAGAGAGGCAAGAACACAATGAAAATCCACTCAGGGGATATGGCACTGCTGAATAATCTAGTCACAGACAGTATGGAAAAATGGGGTTTGATACAATTATGTTCTTACAGATTAATTTAAACTGTAAACATTAGAGATGACAATACACTCCACTCGTTGCTCTACTTGTTATTGAAACTCTTGCTAACTATAATGCCAACTTTATGGCCAATTAATGGTTCACACTACACAACATTTCTGTCCATTCTGACAGTCACTATGTCAGATTAGGCGATTGTGGAGTCATAAAATAGTGCCGTGACTTGGCCGACAGACATGACACACTATACGATGGTCCACGACCAATCATTGCTGATCGTCTTTCACAATGTGCCTGATGCCATCAGGTTATTCTTGTCCTATTTTTATTGTCATTATTACTCATTATATACTTATTAAAAAAGCGTCACCAGATGGCAGGATCTACGTTTGAAGCACCATATGCAAACATGCAAGTCACTGAATCCTCCACAACATGTTCCTGCAAATGTTTCACAATAAAAGCCCATTTAGAAAATGAAGGGTTTGTCTCAACCGAAGTTATAACGGGCTTTTAACTTGAAACAGATACAGGAAGTGTTGAGTTTGAAATGACGATGTGATGTATTAACTTTATCAAGGCAAACAGGAGCGGATAAAAAGTAAAAATAGAAAAATACAGAGGCAATAATGAATAACAGCCCGTTTATAATGTCGCCTGTTTCAAATGAAGCTGGTAGCCTCTGCAGTTGTGGTGAGTAAAAGCCCCGCCGCTATTTGTTAATGTTATTACTTTATGTCCGTCTCCAATATGAAGAAAAAACATTATTTGCCAGTCTGATGCTAATGGCAGTACTCAGCCGGTTGATAAAGTGCTTTTTGCTGTTTCACACCATAATTTTTCCCTTTTACTCTGTGTGGTAACATCCCTAGAGGAAATATTAAAAACGCTGGGGTGTTATTACATACAGTTGTCTACGGCAGCAGATTGCTCTGTGTTTCTACTGGTCAAAGTGACGGCTGTGATGGGAGAAGTCGTGAACAACAAAAAGGAAATCAAAAATACTAGACATTTTGTCTGGACACCATGACGAATCTGGCATAAATGGTAAATGATCATACTTTGACTTTTTGTAAAGTGGATTCAGTTTTTCCCTCATTTGCAGCTTCCTCAGTGGAGATCAAGGACATAATCAGCTTTATAACATTAGTGGTGGTGGTGGGGGCACTTTTAATCCTAACCCAATCCTCTTGGGGGGGTCTGGGGAAATTCCTCCCAAGATACATTATTAGAAATTTAACAGCTAAACTGACCATTAGACAGCGTTTATAAAACAAAAACCTTAGATCAGGGGTTCCAGACGTTTTGATGAGTAAGCTTCATTTGAGGGAGCCAGAATATGATTGAAGACTCGCAGGAAAAGTGCACACACACTATGACTTTTCTTTATGACACATTATACTAAAACATTTTTAATCACTTAATTTAATGACATACTATACTATGACTTTTTATGACATTTTATGACTTAACAAAAACTATACCAGTTGATGTTATACAGTGATACAGACTACAAAACACTTAATCATTATACATTCTAATTTTCATTCCTTCATTTTCCATAACCGCTTATCCTGTTGGGGGTCAAAGGGGGGGCTGGAGCCTATCCCAGCTGACATTGGGCGAGAGGCAGGGTACACCCTGGACAGGTCACCAGACTATCACAGGGCTGACACATAGACACAGACAACTATTCACACTCACATTAACACCTATGGACAATTTAGAGTCACCAATTAACCTGCATGTCTTTGGATTGTGGGAGGAAGCTGGAGTACCCTGAGAAAACCCACGCTGACACGGGGAGAACATGCAAACTCCGCACAGAAGGGCTCCCCCACCCTGGGTTTCGAAACTTCAGCACTGGAAGGCAGCACTGGTAACCACTACACCACCACGCCACCACATTCCAGTTCTTCACTTTTTAATACATTTTTAAAGAAGTGAAATAGAGAGAAAGCACAGCGTTTGACACTGACTGAACCTCCCCACAGCTGTCAAGCAACGGCTTCTGTTAGGGTATGGCAACAACATTTGGACAAACCACAGGCAGAATTGTAGTACACCTTAATAGTAGAACCACTAGTGATAAAAATGGCAATTTGTGAAATTTATTTGTGAATATGAGCCCATTTGCTAATGATTATTTCAAATGGCAGTACTCCCTGATGTTACAGTTATATATTATAATTACCACCGAGATGGAAATTCACATTTTTCCTTTTTCAGCACCTTGTTTTCTTAATCTTAAGCAACTGGTTTGTAACCACCTAATGGTAGTCGTACTTCACCCTGAGCGCACTTTAGTTGTCACGCATGGTTTTGAAGGTTTGTGTCACTGAACATTAAGCTGTAAACACATTAAAGTGGGGAACATATTTCAGACATGGTGACTTTGAATGTCCTCTCTGATGCGTGGGATCCCTCCGTACTGCTGCGCTTTTAAAGAACAACCCCCCGCCTCGGCTACATAACGCTCCAGCTGTGAAAGCAAAATGTAAAAATGCCAAATGCAAATGAAAGGCTGATAAACTGCAAGTGTCCTACAACATTATGAAGGACATGATGTGGAAATATCAAAGAGTGGGGTAATGATGTAAGATCCTGTAATCTTATCTTCCAGAAACACTATAACTCTAGGGTGCTTTTCAGTGTTATTTATTCAGTTGTTATCCCTCCTCTAGTCACTCTGTTCAGCATCCTCTGAGCGCTGTAAAAAAAAAAAAAATTTACTAAAAATGTTGAAACATAAAAGAATCCTCCTAAGGAAAAATACATGTGGATAAAGGTCCCCTTTTACCTAGTGGTTGAATCCACTGGGATGAGCTGTTTTTGAAGCCATTTCTGTTTTGTCCTGGAGGAGTCTCACATCGTGTCCTCCACCTGTCACCATATGATTGTTTCCTAATGAGGTGTTCAGTCGGTGGTGGCGTTTTCATTTGCTCCCTGATCACTGGCTTCTTTTCAATGAGTTCTGAACTTGCTCCTATTCCTGACCTGTCTCCTCTTCAAAATTATGTGCTTCTAACAACCAGACCTCCTGCCTTTTCTCAACATTTTGTTAGGTTGTAACAGCCCAGTTAATATCTTTTATGAGTCAACATAATATCCGAGAAATTCCGATCTGGTTTTAGAGCCCCTCAGCGCGCAGAGGCTGCTCTCCTCAGAGAGACTTATGACCTTCTTTTTAGCGGCTGATGCTCGGGAAAGATCTATTTTAATTCTCACTGCAGCCTTGAATATTGTACACCAAATAATTTCATTGCAGTGCTTAAAGGCCCATGTTGGGCGGGCTTCACGTTCAGTTTGCACTCTTGGAAAGTCACCTTGAAAGTGCATAATGTTCAACACAAATATTTTTGGCTGCATTTCAACATTTTTAACTGGATCTAGAGCTTTGGGTGAATCCTATCTGTCACGGTTAAAATCAAAACTAAGCCCAAAAGGTTGTTTTTAAATCCTGAACAAGTCATCGTGGATTAAGAACAACAATGATGTTAGGCTAACTTTACTGCCAGCCACTGCTCACAGATGGTCAGAGAGCTAATGTTAGAAATGACCGTTTATTGATTTTAAAACACAACATTTAGACTTGTTTTGGATGCCACAATTTCGTCATCATGCTGATTGTGTCAAAGGGTAATCGGCTAATTGATTTTTATTTTTTATGACTTTTTAGTTTTGGAATATTCTAATCAGTTGGAACACATGGTCTACATAATAACAACATCGCAACAACAGAACATACCCCCCCACCTGTCCCACCTGTAACCAAGAAGGGTCATCATGCTATAGATGGCTCACCAAAAACAGACATGACAGGGCATAATAAATAAAATACTGTCGGTAAGCTAGAAGGAATATCTGTCTTTAGAAAATGGGAAAAGAAGAAAATAAATTAAATAAATACATGAAAAATAAAGAAATAAAATAAAACTTGGAATAGAGTCACATGCTCATTACATCTCAAACCTGTTCATCACAAACCATGTGCCTCCTTTTGGTCTTTACAGAGATATTTTTCTTTTCTGTCCTGCATCCTATGGTTAATTGATTTTTAACATAATAAAAATAAATAAATAAATTAAATTAAATTTTTGGTGGAAATGAGCACCATACTGTTTCCTGTATTGTAACAATGGACGCTCAAAGTACGAACGAAGATTCTGTTAATGTGTTGCTCATCTAAAATGTTTGCAGAAACATATTTTAGATCAGTGCTTCCCAACTCATGGGTCGTGGTCCAAAAGTGGGTCGCGGGTCCACTCTGAATAGCCCGCAAGTGACTTGCAAATGTGTCAAGTGTGTAAAAAACACACTTTATTCCAAAGTTTAGGTTAGTAACAGGTTGTAACATTAGCTGACAAACATGTATGGGCATGATTTCAGTTGTCAGGTAACATTGTTACAACCTGTTACTAACCTAACCTGTTACACTGAGCGATAGGCCTACACTAGAAGGATGAAGTCGAAAACATAGCTAAATTATCATACCCTGTGTGTAACTAATTATGTGCCTTACTGTTATTGATCCCGTTAGTTGAAATTGTCTAGGAGCAGGAGCACGGATGCAAAATACATCTATGAGCAGGAGTCACCATGGATGCAGGGGCCACTTGCAGGTGACAGGTGGGAGCTTCTCGCGAGATTTTGAAGTATCTCGTCCCCTCGATCAGGAAAAAAAAATAACACGAAAAATAGAAAAATAAATACCCTGAAAAACAGAAAAAAATACCACGAAAAACAGAAAAAATTACTCGGAAAAACAGGGCTTTTTGTATTTGTCAAGTGAATGCAACAGCTTCCGTATAAAATAATATCATGATAATTCAGGGTATTTTTGTGAAAACGATATTTTTGAAGATTATTAAAATTAGCACGTGCTGCCACCAGAGGAACTGCTGAATGTTTTCTGTGGTCACATAGCACCAATTTCAAAAATATTTGCCTCTGTCTCTACTGCACAGACAGCCCAGTTTTATAAAAAGACCATCTTTCCAGCAGTGAAATACTTCTTTAAGTCCATAGAAATCAGGTTGTATTTCACAGCGTAAACGCTGTAGTTCTTAACCTTTTTGGGGTTTGACTCTTGTGACTCCTCATTACAGATGACAGCTGTAGTGTTGAAATAAAATAAATGCAATTCAATCAAAGAGCACTTTTTCCAACCAAGATGATTTATCTGAAAGATTTTCAAGGCCCTGACTCCAAAGTTGACAGCCACTGATAGAACATTGCTTTTGCGTCTTAATTTATTTTTATACATTCTTAGGTTGAAAGCTCAAAATGCGAACCACAGATTGTTTAGAAAAACATGAAATAAGTTGTGACTCTCTTTAACACCTGTACATTTCCCTGTGAATGTAGGTGGAAGTCTCTATTGTGACTTTGTTTGTTGCTTTCATTAGAGCTGCACATCAGACGCCTAGCTGGCTTCAGACTGATCTCTTTAGAAATGACAGACATGCTGAGGAGCATGAACAACTGATCCCTTATCAGTGGAGGCTGACATTCTGTCTGAGCAGGTGTGTTACAATACTTTTCCCTTTAACAGTCTTTCACGTGGAAAAAAAAAATATATAAAGCCAAAAAGAGCCGAGTCATATGAATACTGATTCTCCCACTGGCAGGTGAGAGCCCAAGTACAGTCACACGTTTACATGCAAATGCATGCAAAAAGCATATGCGTGCATGGTCACATATTCTCAACACCTGCCATTTGGAGCAGTTGCTAGGAGCAACAAGTGCGCTGATATTTTCCCTGGCTAGGTGTGATTATGAAACATTTGTCACGGGCCCCCTGTCATCAAAGGGGGACAGTGCCTGCAGGAAAATGGCTCCTGATGAACCCTTTATTGAAATGGAAATTTTTCACCGATAATGGTTTCCAATAGATTCCCCATCACGTCTCGGTAAGGGCCACGCTGCTCTGCTGCAGTCTGCCACACTAGACTGTTCATCTGTGCTCTCGTGCTCCCACCCACTCACACACTTCATGCTTGATCAGAGAGGTAGTTCCTGCAGACTGAAAACTCTCACAGCACACTGACTGAATGAGGAACTGGGTGGGTTATAAAACGGCAGTATCTTTTTAGCCTTCAAAGGGGACGCATCTTAAAGCTGCATTAAAGGTGATTTAGGAGGGCAGCTAGTGCAGCAGACGACACCGCCGAGGATCAACATACTACCTGGCAGATCTACAGCACATCTGATTTTTTCATTTTCTGTTGCCTGATCAACAAACCCAAACAATACCAGGCTTGCACGAGCAAATTAGACAATACAACAGGGATGCAACTCACAATTATTTTCCTTATTGACCAGTTTTTACTAACAAATACTGACAAATGTCACAATCACAATGCCCTGGAGCCCAAAGTGACGTCTACAAACTGTTTGACTCTCAGTTCAAAAATCACCGCAGTATATTTAGTAGTAACATAAACTTCTGTTAGTCCTCCACATAACCTTTCTTTGATAGACAACTTTTGCACACACCAACTACACACACACACACACACACACACACACACACACACACACACACACACACACACACAGACTAATAATGCGTTGCAGCTGTGGAAGCAGGCAGCTGAACCCAGGAGCTAACGAGGAATAAGCCACCGTTCTGGGCTGAACAGGACAGGAGTGTTTAGATCTAAAAAATATCTTACGAGGAGGGAAAAAAGACTTCAGACAGGATGAATGAAAGGTTTTAAGTTGTCAACCACCAATAGATGCGCTCTCTCTCCAGCACCAAGCAACAGGCAGCAAACAGAGATGTAAACAAGGAGGGGACTCACACAAGAGCATGAACAAGTCTCGGTTCTCTTGTACTGTAGAAAAAGAGGAGAAACTGATGTTGCTGTGGAAGGAACAAGAGGCGATGTTTAGTTTGTGTATTAGGGCATTAACGACTTACGAGGTCGACTTATATGTCAATAAAGTCGAAGTTGAGTCGACACGTCATTTGATGACGTCATCACATTGACACAGCGGAGGAAAGTGAAGTATCTCCACACACGTGATGTGTGTCTGTGAAGGCCCGAACATACTCAGGCGTACTATAAGCGGAGCGCACTTCTGCATTAGTTTCCTATAAAAATGTCCGTGAAAAATCCCCTGATGTGAAAAATACATGCCGAGCAGTCACTGGTGCGCGAACTATTATGTGTGGCGATATGGCTCTGTTCTGGGGCCTCTCTGTCTTTACTGGGGCCTATGCAGAAAGTCTCTTCCACGTGCCTACATGGAAAGCCTTAAGGCAGAGAGAGCGAAGCTTCCTGCCCTTCCACGTGCACGTAAGGAAAGTCTTAAGGCAAAGAGAGCAAACCTCTCTGCCCTTCCATGCGCCTACATGTAAAGCCTAAGACAGGGAGAGCGGTCGCAAAGACCCCCGGAGAACAGAACAGAGCAGCATCAATGAGAAACAGAAATGACATTGATAAGTCAGACACAGCATGAAAAGGAGGAGCTGGGGTGGAGGCGGGTTGCAAAGCAGCTTGCAGAGGAAGCAGCAACAGTAGGCAGGCCAGAGCAGTTTAAATAGAGTCAACTCATCAGTCAATAGAGACAACTCATGTTGTCTTTAGATGAGAGAGGGTGTCCAACTTAAGCCTTTACAAAAAGTATTTTCAAAGTGTATAATAGGCAGAAGCCAAAACTAGTTTATAGAAAGTCTAGCTAAATTTAACGAGCATCCTGCCCTGCTGATACATTCGTACAAGAGTAGCAATAGTCAAAGGGAAGCCTTATAAAGAGTTTTCCTTGATAGAGATGGGAAAGATAAGCATACAACATGCGAGCATTCACATTATCAGACAGCTAAAGAAAGCAGTATAATTGCAGGGTTATTTGCGCGAGCACATTAACAGTATATATGCAGCATTATACCCATTACACTTGGGTTCAATTATCTTGGATAACAGACTGGCTGACAAATGACATCGATTTTTTTTAAAAGATTATATTTTTGGCCTTGCTGCTTTAAGGGCCATGGGCTGGAATTGAGCCCGTGGCTGCTGTGGTAAGGACACTGCCTTTATACATGGGGTTCCTGCTCTACCCACTGAGCTACTGGGCGCCTCATGACATACATTTTTGTTTTTGCCAAGTTGTTTCAAATTCTGGAGTCTCCCAGTCATAATTTATGGAGTATATAAAGTTTTATCAAAACTTTATGCAACGAGGTTACGCCAATTAAGACCTGACCATGATGGCAGCATATTGTCACAAGTTGCACACAGAACAATAGAGCTTTCAATGATCTTGATTGAAACTGTTAATCACGATGGTTCTACTATGACATGAACGCAGCATTAGCCCCTGCCCGGTCTTGTTTATTCTGAACCAACATTAAGCCCTATCGCATTCCAAACGCCCTGATTTCTCCACCAGCTGGGCTATGTTTTGTAAATGCTGTCGTGTCCCTGTCGAGCAGGTATAATCATTTCTGCTCCGCTGAAGACCAAAAGGCTCAGAGCGTTTTTTTTTTTTCTCTCTACAGTCTCTATCAACAACTCTGGGAGGAAGAAGTGTCTTGATCTTCGGTGAAGAAAGTTCTCTCTTTTTTCTCCGAGCTTCAATCCATTGAGTCAGTATCCCTCCGGTCGTCTGCCTAGCCCCAGGCGATGGTAGGAGGACGGGGCTTGAAAAGCATCAGACGGCAGCCCTGTGGAATTAATCAATGTGAGAGAGCGAGGGAGAGGCTGTGTCAGGGAGAGGAAGAAAGAGAGGGACAGAGAGATCAGACAGAAATAGTGTCAGAGAACAGATGAGAGGGAAAGAGAGAGGAACTGGGTGCCTGGCATTGTGGCACATCATGTGTGTTTTCACTAGAGATGTGATCAGATATTGTCCAGTCACTGTAGTCCGCCTCTGATGTGGATATAATGATATTCATTATGTTTATTGATCAATATCATGCAGATGTCTTTTGGTAAGCTCTTATCTAAGTTTATTCCCATGGCACATGTAGAATAATATCAATGGAATAATTGGGAGTTCTCCACTTCATGGCTTGTTATTATTTATGTTGATAATATGCTCACAAATTCCAACAATGGCAAATTCCAGTAATGTCTGCCATCTAAATTATTTGATTGGTAGATTTTATTGGCACACATGAGGTTTTTAGTGGGAGCTAAGTTATCCACAGAGGTCTCTTCCTCTCCAAAACAAACAGACCCTGTGATTTAAACCAGTAAAAATACTGAACAGAGTTCAAAGTTTCATATTAAAAATAAGTAGTTTTGCTGTTCAGCTCGTTGCAGGGGGGCTGCAAACTACTGTATGATGGCTAATGCAAAAACGTTAATGGCCCTATTTAGAGCAAGCGCTTGGTTTGTCTGTTCTGGGCTACTGTAGAAAGGTGCTCTATAGGATTGAGATCTGGTGACTGTGGAGGCCATTGGAGTACAGTGAACTCATCTTCATGTTCAAGAAACCAGTTTGAGTTGATTTGAGCTTTGTGACATGGTGCGTTATCCTGCTGGAAGTAGCCATCAGGAGATGGGTACACTGTGGTCATAAAGGGATGGACATGGTCAGCAACAATACTCAGGTAGGCTGTGGTGTTTAAACCATGCTCAGTTGGTACTAAGGGGCCCAAAGTGTGCCAAGAAAATATCCCCCACACCATTACACCACCACCACCAGCCTGAACTGTTGATACAAGGCAGGATGGATCCATGCTCTCATGTTGTTTACACCAAATTCTGACCCTAACATCTGAATGTTGCAGCAGAAATCCAGACTCATCAGACCAGGCAACATTTTTCCAATCTTCTATTGTCCAGTTTTGGTGAGCCTGTGTGAACTGTAGCCTCAGTTTCCTGTTGTTAGCTGACAGGAGTGGCACCTGGTGTGGTCTTCTGCTGCTGTAGCCCATCTGCTTCAAGGTTCATGTTGTTGGTTCAGAGATGGTCTTCTGCAGACCTTGGTTGTAACGAGTGGTTATTTGAGTTACTGTTGCCTTTCTATCATCTTGAACCAGTCTGGCCATTCTCCTCTGACCTCTGGCATCAACAAGGCATCGTCACCCAGAGAACTGCTGCTAACTGGTTGTTTTCTCTTTTTCACACCATCCTCTGTAAACCCTAGAGATGGTTGTGTGTGAAAATCCCAGTAGATCAGCAGTTTCTGAAATACTTAGACCAGCCCGTCTGGCACCGACAAACATGTCACTGCAACATCACATTGACTTCTGAGTCCACACTGCTCAGGCTCAGTGGCTGACACAACTGGTTTTAAAAGCCACATTGTTTTATTTAAGTGAGGGAAATGTTCTGTGTTTACGGGTCATTGCCTTTGTTTCCATCTCGGCCCGCTAATGTTTGGTGTCCTGCGGGTTTTTTGTTCCTCGCTGATAGCTGAGGAGCAACACCTGGTGTCAGATTAGGTGTGGCTCATTAACCACCGGGGAGGAAGAAGTCACATCTGCTCTGACACAGAGGAGTGGATGTAACAGGGTAAACTTTCAGCAGTAATGTCTGTCCTTGTCCCAGTTTACATGCAACTGAGAAAATTGAATTACTGACGGGAATGTGTCCTCCTCCTCAACACTAGGTGGCGATATGCGTCGTTTCAGCGGGTTAATACGGCCTCCTTTCCTTTTTCGAACAACAGCAGGATGGATAATCGTACAGCTTTGTTCATCTCGTACGTAATGTACATGTTACTGATTGTGCAGATAAGGTGCACACTGTTCCTCGTGGTCACGGTGATTTCGAGAGGCAGACAAGAACGCCACATGTTGTTGGAGGGCTACAACAATAGCATGTCTTGTCTGTTCCGGGGTCATACGCCAGCGCGGGGGATGTGGAGCATGCGCACATGCATTGTCTACTTTAACTCTGATTAAGGCGTATACATGCCGGAGAAAAATGAATTCCAATCGCATTATCTGGGTGTCTTAATCGGAGTTGGAGAACTCTGATATTAGTCGGAGTAACGCATTTACATGCACTTCAGTTGTCCAGTTATAGTCGGATTAAGGCAATAATTCGTTTTTTTTTTTTAAATGTCATGTAAACGTACTGACTGAGTGAGAGAAAGAGTTGAGAAAGAGTGTTTTTAGCACGCAGCAAAATCAGTTCATGCACCATCATTCAAATATCAAACAGCTATAAACTGGCGAGGGGCTGAAGTGCTGAGCAGCACAACTGTTTAGAGGCTGAATGTTTTTAGGGCAGAAAGGACATGCATTATTTAACCAGCGATTTTGTCCGGAAAATCAATGTGTTTACCGTGCCACTCCTGAACTTCACTTTATAAGACAGTGTAAGTACTAATAAATGTTGTCCCATCAGTATTGTAAAGTCCAAAAAATGCCCACTGCCTCTGTAATTTGTGACTTAATCTGTACAGCAAACTACATTCTCTCTGCTGAACATGAGTTCTTCAGTTGCAACACAACCAAAATGGTACCATACTTAAAACAGGGAAATTCATAAATGTTTCTGTGTTGTAATAAAAACAGTGATATTTGATATGTGAGTAAGATTTACTGCCATGATATATTGCTGTTACAGTTTTCTGTCTCACCCTTGACACTAGCTGTGGGAGCTTATTGTCACAATCAGACTATTTTTCTTTTGTCACTATGCCAGTATAAGCAATTACTGTGCTTAACACATATCAGACAACACAGAGAACTAGGACTGTAACTAACAGTTATTTCTCTGTTTCATTAATCTGCCAATTTGCTGTTTTGATTAAGTCATTGATTGTTTGGTATCAGTGCAGTTTTTCATCCCATACTTGTGGACAAGATATCTGAGTCTCACCTAGCCGTAACAGCAACTTGACTGGTTTGTGGAGGCGCATAACTGTGAGGCTCGTTCTTTTATGAGCGGGTCCCCGTTTGTTTTGTCCCATTCAAACACACAGCAATGCACAGGCATGTATTTTTAATTGAAACTACACTACAGTGAACCGTGGCCAATCGTGGAGTGTTGGCTGTCACAACCTGCGTGATAAAGGTAATTGGAGAGGAGGGACCAGAGACTTTTGTAATCAGGAGTATCAACAACCGTGGCGTCCAATACATCACGACGCACGTCGAAGACATTTCCAAAACAAGCTTATGACTTCTTTCTGTCAGAGTTTGTTGTTTTACACAATGACACACTGCACAGGATAAAAAAAAATAGCCATGCCTGACTCTAATTCACATTTCCGACACCCTACATCTGCTGGACTGCGCGATTATTGGGCTGATACTGTGTAGCTTCATCCCAGCATAACAAATACCCAGCCTGGTGTAATACTGTAGACTCTAAGTGCAACAGGAGGAAATGAATCTGCAGAGAGCAGACAGTATTTGTATGCAGTGATGTGGTTGCTTGTATCAAGCAAGTCTACCTTTGCTGGTGGATAAGAGAAATAGACGACCAACTTAAAGCTGTACATGATTTCTTATTCAAGTCTTATTCAGGAGGTGGAGAGAACAAATAAGTACTTAAAAGATGAGGTGAGGAAGGAGAGTTGGACCAGCCTGTGAACTACACACAGGGGGGAACGACTGCGGGGGAGCACAGGAGCTTTATGGGACATGAAGGCTGCAGGGGCTGTTGATTTACTTCTGCGGTGCACTTTGGGAAGTGTGGAAAAAAAGACACACACAGATACAGACAAAATGTGCAGGGAAAGAAAATACAGAATAAAAAAAACATAAATTTACAGCTGTTATTGTTTGCTGGAGAAGATTCTGCAGCATGTTGAATGGCCGCACAAACACAGAGCCCCTGAGCAACAGTTACAGCCTTCTGGCTCTCTATATATGTCCAACAATGGGTGTCAGCGGTAGTAAAAGGCCGACTCATAGAAATGATTATCCACCATTGAGCGCACAGCGTGTAGGAAACGATGGGAGAGGAGGGCTTGTCGAGAATCACACTTTTTTTTACTTCCTGTTGGGATAGATCTCCCCAAAAGAGAGAAAGCATGGAGAGATAAAGCATCATTGCTTTCTCTCTCCCTCTGCCAGCGTTTTATTATGTGATATGTCATTTCATAGCTTTCCAAGGCCTTTCTTATTGCCATATACTGTCACTGTACTGTCCTTGGTTTGTACACACCAATAAACTATATTTTTATTGGTTCGATGATTAGATACACAAACAAGTCCCACACAGACACACAAGAAATAAAATATAACTTCCAAGAAAGTTGAGAAGAAACGGTCTGGTTTTATTTTATATACGGAAGCAAGATACAGGGTCAGTAATAAAGCTGTGCTGTGTCAGACCAAGAGAATATCATTATAGGACATATCGCATGTACCAAGGTACCATGTATCCCAGGAGGCTGGTGATAAATTTGGTAGATGTTGCATGTAACGAGGATGGAGAAATGATGTGAAATCAAGTAGGGCTCAGGCTGTACTGAATATCTTTTTATTTTCATTCAAGCTTCTATTAATGTTTTCAAATGAAGCTCAGAATGTTTGTCATTTTATGACGTCATCATCCTTTAGAAAAAGAAAATTGGCAATTAAAAAAAAAAGGTGATTCATTGGGTTCAACGAGTTAGTCTTTTCAAAAATTAGATCAACATTCCTTTTTATTAAACTAATTTTCTTTGATGAATAAATGTAATTTATGGTACGGTTCAGGCTGTTCTCATGGACTGTTCGGACTTTTTCCTACGAAAGTTAATTCACCAAAATTCGTACATATGCCACATATTCATAAGTTATTTGTGCATAACCCACGTATTTGAGAAGACTGCGATAACGGGACCAATGAACTGACTGGACTAAAGGAGGAAGCACCTAACCAGCTTACCGCAGGTTGATCCATCGCAACAGGCCCAGCCTTTGAGACCCAGCTGCAGGATCCTGTAATGGGGCCCTCGCAGGTAAGTCTTGCCCTGTCTGCAATTAATAAACAGCCAAAAGCAAAACAAAAAATAAAAGCTGTGCAGCATTTCAATGTTGATTTGGTTTTCAAATGTCATTATGAAAGTAGCTTGGAAGCTTTAAATTATTTGGTTCAACCCAGGGATCAAGCTAAAGGCCTGCCAGAGGCTATGACTGTGAAAAATGTAAAGTAAAACTACATAATAAAGAAAGGTCATTAGCGGGGCGTCGGTGGCTTAGAGGTAGAGCAGGCGCCCCATGTACAAGGCTGTTGCTGCAGCGGCCCAGGTTTGACTCCAGCCTGTGGCCCTTTGCTGCATGTCTCTCTCTCCCCCTTTCACACTTGTCTGTCCTGTCCATTAAAGGCTGAAAATGCCCCCAAAAATATCTTGAAAGAAAAGAAAGGTCATTAGCAATAAAAAAAACCTGGCTTCAACCTCAGTGTGTTTTCTTTTTGGGCTCACTAGATGCCAAGAGAGTCAAGAGGCTGTTAGATCCAAAGCAAAAAGGCAGACTGATGAATTTCTTTTAGTTGTGGCATTCAAAGGTCATTGGAGTAATGTAAATTGATCATAAATAACATTTACTGATTCATCTGATCAGACTTCATAGAAACATAGCACACCATATGCTTCTTTAAACTAACTAAACTAATTAACCATGAAATCAGAACAAAATTCAGTCACACTGACTGCATCTCATCACCTACATGTTCACCAGATAAAGGATTGTTTCCCCAAATAAAACCCACAATTAAACTCTCCTAATGTTGTGTTATTGCTGTGCCTTTGAAACTGTAACTATGAGCAACCTTTCACGTCAGCATCCAACTTTTAATTCGGACTTTCCCCTGTCAAAGTGGCGAGCTGCGACCACTGTGAACTTTCTCCATTGTTGCCTAGCAACAACACAACTGACCTTAACGGTGTGGCCAGTTTTAACGTTACACTGCGGTTTCTTTAACCTCTATACCTGTACATTGCAGAGTGAAGCATTTACAGCACACCGGGGTTTCTGACCTTTCTGTGCATCTAAGTGTTTTGGTATCAAAGGTTGTGAAAGTATGAAAGAACTGGAAAAGTAGCTGAATTGCTGTCGAGGAAAACAAAAGAGAAAGAGGATAACCTCGAGTTCATGTGCTGATTAAAATGTTCCCACCACCTCTGAAATTAAAACCACGTCTTTGCTTCATTACAGCTATTATCTGCTACAACAATTATTAATGTAGAAAGGGGAAGAGAGAAAGAAATTCCATTCTGAATCAGAGGATTTTCTCCTGGGTTTCACTTTAATGAGCAGGGAAACAGTTTGTGGTTTAGAGATGGAGAGAAGCGGAAGACGAGACAAAAGAAAAATAAAATCCACAATTGCTCTTTTACATTTACTTTATAATGGACGTTATTTGTATTCTGTGTAGAAACCAAGTTCATTTTTAAAAGACGTTGGTTATTTTCTATAAATTGTTACTTTCAGATCATTTTCTCAAACTGAAACAAACACGCATTTTTATCTCTGAGGTGTCTGCAGGAGACAAACTCTGGTGGAGTTTCTGGTCTCGGTGGCTCGTTTCAGTTAATACCCAGGTTTACCGTGCTGGGGTTGACCTTTTTACATGCTGTCAAGCTGACGGCCCCTTGGACACTTCTGAGACAACAAAAGCCACAGTTCTTTTATTGATGGGGCAAACAACTTGATCACCCCACCGAGAGAAGCCTGTTAATTGGTAGAAAATACAGCTTATTATACGAGGTGGGCGAGAGGGCCGAGGGGAGCTTGTTGTGTATGCAGGGCCAGCAGTGTCTAATATGTGCTCTCCCCATTTAAATTCAGTGTTTTACATTCTGCTTGGCGAACGCAGTCCCACATCACTGATTAATTACAGCAAACATGGGCCTACACTCTGACTGTGTGTGTCTGTGTATACGTGTGTAAGTGCATTTAAAGAATCTGACAAAATAATGTGCAACTCTGCAACATCTCTAAGCTAATTAGTGGTGGGATTTCGATTAGAAATGCTGACCGCAGCAGGCAAACACTTGTTTATGAGACCTACTTTTTTACTGTAAATGCTGAGCAATACTGCCCGTATCCCTACGCAGCATGCAGAGCTTTGATCCTGATTATACAGCACATCAGCCTGAATGCTCTGATAAAACTCAATCATTTTGTCGGTATAGCTTCGGGGTGAAACTGGGCTGGAGCCAGTCAGAGTAAAATAAAGTATACTTTTCTTTTGTAGTTGCGCCAGCAGCTCTGGGCAGCTCCAGGTAACAGTGGCTGTCAGTCCACCACTTTGTTCCAGACTGAAATATCTCAACAACTATTGGATGATCTGCCGATAAATTGCTCCAGACATTTGGTCAGGCAAAAAAACATTTTTACAGAATATCAAAAAAGTGTGCAAACTTCAGGTTGAAACGCTAATTTAAGAAGAAGACTTGCGTCAAAATAAGTGATATAGTTTCACAGTTTGCCTTCAGATATTCAGTAAAAACTGAACAAAAACAATCTCTCATTTCTTTAGTTTGTGAACAACAACAGTAACTCAGAGTGAGATTCAGCTTCTGTATACAATATTAATAGTTCAACAAAATAAAATCTACCACAAATTACACATTGAAACAGCTCCCAAATACAAAAAAGTACCCTGAGATCTACATTTATATAAATCAACAGGTGATTTCCTTCTTTTAGCAAAATCCTAAATGATTGAGTTGTTGTTTTTTCCACCTGGTCCTCTAATCATCACGCTGTAACCTGTGACAGGCTGTTATGATACCAGAGCTATCATACACTCACATATATGTAGTTTTTTTGTCAAGCCGCGAGTGTCACATAGGTTTATGTTTAATCACTTGATGGCATCTACTCCTGTGTGCGCATGGCGAGGAAGGAGAGGGAGATGCACTGTGCCGCTGCCCGAGGAGCCGTCGAATGAGTTTCCTCTGAGCGGTAAGTTACTACCCCAGCTTCTCCTCTTTCTGGAACCACCATGGAGTTGGTAATAATTTCGCTTTCAGCCTTGCATGTTGTTGCCGTGGGCAACAGTATGACGTCAATATGTCAACAAGCCCTAATATTGCGAGTATCACGATATTAATTTGTTTATACGACATCAAAAATTATACCAGAATTATCGTGAAAGATATGACACGACACAAAGCAAGTACATTTCCCTAATTTGATGGAAAAGGGGTATAAGCAGCATAGATGTTAGCCGTGGCTATGGAGCAATGTACACAACAACTGTGAATCGCGAGTGTTTTCTTTCCTCAATTTTTCTTGTAAATAAGTACATTTACTCAAGTGCTGTACTCCGGTAAAGTTCAAGTACCTCAAATTTATTCTTGAGTATTTAAATATTGAGAGTTTTTCTATTTGTGCAGCATTTGTAGCACTGGATTATCGACCCAGAACCTCACAGACCAATTGCCTCAAATCATCTCAGTCAGTTATCATCCGGTTAATCATCACAGGTGGTGCCACTCAGCCAATCCAATCTTTCCTTGCATTGAGTCATAAGGCTCATCACAAGGAGAGATCAGATGAGACAACGGTCAGAGAGTTAAGTGAGTCAGAGCAAAGTAATTTCACATGGCGTGATCCAAAGAGAGAAAAGTGAAAACAGAGCTTTTAATCAAGGACTCTCGCATGTTCATTCTTCTCACGCCAGATCAAAACCAGCGTGTCTCTTCATATGTTCAGAGACCACAGCGATTATTAAAAGCAGCAGTGTGAAGGGCCACTAAGAGACAAAGCACAGAGCATCTTTTAAGCAAACATACCCACTCGAACCTGTAATGAGGGCACAGGAAATAACATATTTTACATGGCACTGAATCATCAAGTTGGACATTAGACATTTGTAAAAAATATTACAAACTGTCTTCTGTGTTAGGTTTGCCCACATCAAATATCCTTTTTACAAAACAGTTTTCAGTCTTCTGAAATAAAAATGAAGAGTTTCAGCTGAGTGTGAATTCACAGGAGGAATGCATCTCATGAATGAGAATGGAAGTGACACAGTGCCATGAAAATTACAGTATTATACCGTATGTGTTTCCATGTGCTCCTAAAAGGATTTTCTTAAACTACTAGTGTAACACATACTACAGCTTCCAGGGATTAGGAAAAGAGATTGTGTGTGTGTGTGTGTGTGTACTCGCGCACCTATACAACAGTGGACTTCAGCATTGTTACACATTCACCAAGAGGGGACTGTCAAGCCCACAGGGGACATTTTTCAGGTCCCCTCTCAGTCATGCTTTAAATCATGTCAAAATCATGTCTAAAGCACTCTGGTGAAATAAACATATACTTAAGAAGAGTATTTAGGAATGAAAAAAAGAAAATTTAAATATCCAAAATAACACGTAAATACATCGAAATAAATAAATAAATAAATACAAAAAAATAGACTGTCAGTCTCTCCCTCTCAGGTGTACAGTTAAGTTGGTCCTATTCGCTCTTTTTGTTGAGATGGTTTTAGAACAAACCCGGCACACGGGCTCGTCCAAATTACTGGGCTCCCCTCTGTTGTTTGGTTTAACCTCTTGCACTCCACCCCCGTTTTGTAGCGAAAACGCCTAAAATGACATACCAAAATTGAAAAGACTGTAGCCGCTGAACCGCTCTGACTACGTGCATGCATGAGGTCTTTCCAGAAAGCAAACTCTCTGAGGTTTGTTGTGAAAGTGTTAGAAACACTTGATACAAAAATGATTATCAGGATGAATAACTGTCTGTGGCTTCATCTGAGCAGGTAAATGACACTGTGGGGCTGTAGGCACTCTATCAGTGAACATTTGTGTCAAATTTGAAGAAGATTGCTCAAAGTAAGACCATTCTACAGTGTTTTTTCCATGATGATGGTATATCTCAGCCAAAAATAGTGGTAGGAGTGAGATCTCAGCTTTTATAAACCAGCTACGTGTCCACTGATGGCTCGGCATGAGATCGTGAGTAATCCTATAACTTTTCCCCTCGAAAAACGGCAAGACATGGCTTGTCACCACTCATCGCGATTTTGGACTTCGTGTATTTAGGCTGCTCTGGTGCGAAAACCATAAGGAATAACAGAAAAACGATGCCGGATTCAGGAAGCTCTCAGCTGATACCAAGCATCACATGGTTTGATGACGTAGTGCGCCTGTGAGATCCAAATTAAAAGAGGAGGGGGGAGCGCAGACGGCTGTCCGAACAGAGTTAAAGAGGTTAAATCCAAAACACTCCCACACAGGGGCAGTGGCATTTGGTTTAGGAACAAGTTCCATGGCTTTCTCTTACGCTCAACTCTCTTTTTTTCTCCGCCTCATCTCCCCCTCACGAAGATTGCACTGTGTGTGTGTGTGTGTGTGTGTGTGTGTGTGTGTGTGTGTGTGTAGCCCATAGCCCCGCCTCCCCCTCAGAGACAAAGACACTCGATGAGAGCTTTCCCTCCTTTCATTACCCCAATGAACCAACTCACCTGGCTGCCAGAGGATGCACGGCAGTGAACGCTCTTGTCGTCCAGTCTCATTGGTGGAGAGAGATGAGGAAAACAAACACGCATGAATATGGCAATTAATTGCGGCAGGGAAAGTTACCGTCTCCCTTTTAATTTACCGTGCAATTAACGGACTTATTGCATATTGCGACAGGCCTATATGGATAGTCCCCATAAGCACTATGCTAATGCCTTATATGTCTTGAGAAAGGTCTTTGTGACCGAAACATCAGCACTTTTTGAATACATCATTGCAGAGATGATAAATGTATTTCGAATGTATGTAGATTTCCAGCATTGCGAGAGAGACAAAGCAAATGGTTGCCTTCTCTGTTTTCAAATATGAGAATTAAACTACACATGTAACACTATGCTGCACATACTGTGACAATTGACCATTTCCTGCCTTATAATTCATCAGCAACTTAAGTTTCTTTAATTAAATTTTGTACCTACATGCAATATTGAAGAGAAAATCTTATATTCTAATCAAATACATTACACAGTTCAAATGCTAACACAGCGCTGTGGAGGTACAGAGACCATCATAAACAAGCTGTCTCGCTGTCTCTTTCTCTGAACTGCACACTTGCTAATATCACGCATAAAACCCACACTGAGTAAATCCTTAAAGGAGTTTACTGCTTGTATAAAACATTACGGTTTAGGGTCCGGCGGGGGGTCAACTTACTGTAGGTCAAGCGGGCAATTGGGCTTACTGGTGGAAACTGTACTGTATTAGTATTTAGTCACATAGTTTAACCAGCATACTGAATCCACAGATTGATACAAAGGGAATGTCTAAAGATATAAGATGAACTTACCTCTCGATTTATGGGTCGAAGACAGAAGAAGATGAATGGCTTCAGAGCTGCAAAAAAAGTAGATAAATCTAAGGTTTGGGTTTCCTCCTACAAAAACTTGCAGTGGTTGAAACTTCCAAAAGGCACCAAAGACTGCTGTGATCCTTCTGTGAGGGACATACTGTATATATACACAGTTCTGACCAGCTGTGTGAGCAGTGATTGGCTCTTTGGATCAGACATCAATTGCTGACTATTGCTGGCACAATGCTGCAAATGTTCTCTGGCAGTGAAATTGTAAAGCTTCATCTATGGAAATGAGTTTGTGTTATTGTGTGCTATTGAGACACAAATGTACAGTTGATTTCAGGTGTTTTAGCCACCAGTGTAGAGTGAGAGACTACGGCTAAAACATATGGTAATTACCACTTTAGGTGAACAATGCATCAGACCAGGCTCGACATGATGCTTTAAACTATCGTTGTCAAATGGACAATTCCCTAAACCAAGGCAAATCTGGCCAAACATGTGATAATCACTTTCCTGAAACATCCTTAGTACCTGCTTTCACCTGTCTTCTCTAACCAACAATGGTAATAGAAATATGCCCATTTCACAACAGTAGCTTAAAGCATCACGTCTGGCATGTTCTGATGCACCTTTCACATAAATGAGTGGTGATTACTGCAAGTTTAACCAACAGTGGCAATGAATATGATTTTTTTTTGTCATAGATGATCTTCCACTGTCTGCAAGTAGAAATGCTACCTAGAAACAACAATGTAATATTGTATGTGAAGTTAAGATTCATCAGATTTTCAGAGATATGAGGGATAAGTCAAACAGAGGATAGATTAACCCCTAAAAGCCTACTGTTAAACTACTGCAACATAATTGTCTACATATTTATACACACATAGATACAGTAGGGGCAAATACTGTGTGTGTCAATGTATATGTGTATGTAAATATGTGTGTGTGTTTGTAAGCAATTGTGTTGAATAATTCATGATTATTTTATTGTATGCTTAAATATTTTTAATGTGGACTCCACAAAGGTCAGACAATGAGTTAAAACAGATCCAAATAAAATCTAATACTTATACCTAATATTTGTTGATTCACTATGATTTTTCCCCAACTAATTTGACTATTCATGTTCAGAATATGGCACAAGATCTTTATGGACTTGTTTTGAGAATGACAGGCAGGATAACAGTATGATTTAATAATTGATTTTGTATACATTTTGGTTGTTTTCTGTTGTTTTTTTAATGGCTAACATAGCTATACACAAAATATAGCTGCATACATGTAGAGTTTTTTTTTTTAAATACAAACATTTCATACAATAAACAATTGCTTTGTTTGCTGTCTTGTCTTCATACACCCTGAGAAAGGCACAAGCCGACACGCGTTGGTGTTTTTAATGACTCTTGCCCATCAAATAAAGGCTTTTTAATTTTTCCAAACCGACCTGAGTGCCTGGACTTTGATTCTTTATGCATTTCATACAATAACTTTGTATAACTGTAATAAGCAATGTGACTTAATTACATTCACACGCAGCTTTTTAGGACGAGTTACACATCTTTTATGGGTCTACAGTTCATGATGTGGACTGAAAAAAATGTCCTCTACATTGAAATAGTCAAGTGACCAGCACCCATGTGCTTCACAGATCCTAACTTTTCAGGTTGAATTGTGGAGAGTGCTACTGCTGCGATTTGAGTGACCTGGAGCAAGTAATGAGTGTGAATCTGTGCTAATGAATCTATCAGCCCATGATTGTCTGCACTGTGGGGGATGGTAGTTGACGATGATCACTGGGCCTTTCAACACTGGGCTTCAGGGTTACTAACTTCTCATAGCCGAGATGCTATATCCAATTCAGACTGATACACGAGTCATGAGAAATTAAACCTAATGATTTAAGACAGAAAGGCATGTTTGTCCAAATATTAACTTGAAAACCTAGGTCACACTCTTTAATGAAATTAAACTCTAATGGCAGAAATACAATTGCTGGTGTGTGTGAAGGACATTGCCTTTGCACATGGGACACCTGCTCTACCCACTGAGCTACTGGATGCCAATATTACATACTTTTTTCCCAGGCTATAACAAGATATTTTGGCTGTTATAACAACATATTTTATACCAAATTTTACAGATTTTACAAGACACTCTTCTTGTTATAATGTCATATCATGTTACATCAAGAAATGTTTTCATTATCACACTAATTAATGAATTCATGAAACAACACATTCTAACTCTTCAAATACCGACACATGGTCAGTGGCCATACATGTCAAACCACCAAAGGTTGCCTGGGTGCTGTGGTATCTGACGCTTAGGACTGATGACTAAGTTTCAGTTTCTGAGCACAAACTTCTTCTGTTTATTTGAATTTGACAAGTTGTACGAAAAAAACTTTTCTCTTACATGTTAAGTAGTCATATTGGTAATCTATAATAAATACAAAATAATGTCAAAAAACATTGTTATACCATAAAAAGGATCCTGTTTAAATCAAGTTGTGACCTCCAGGAGTGAAAAATGAAGCCAATGTGGCAGTGCCTCTACCAGCCACTTGAGGCTGACTTCAGGAGCATAGACCCGCATGTTAAAATGCCTAACTTTACAGCAGAAATAAACATGTTTACAGCTTGGTACAAAAAAAGAAATCATCTCTATGGCTAATTTGCCCGTTCATGACAACTGTGCAGGGCTGAATTTTTATATGACTGACTGGTTTAAAATTAAATCTTAAGGGTAATAATCAACAGCTCCAAATATGCTTACTGCTCTCTGCACAAACCAAGATGGTGATGGACATAATGACTGGTGGGTTTAAAACAGGAGTCCACAAACCAGTAGGTGACGTCAGGGTGGCTACACCTTTTATTTTTATGCCTATGGTTAAAATGAAACTTTAATGTTTGTAATAATTGTATGTTGTAGTAATTATGTTTGAGACTGTACAGAGGAGCGCAGTTTATGCATATTCAGAAATCAACAAGTCAATCAAAATTAGTTCTGGCCTTTCCTGTTGTTTAAAATATTGCAGTAGCGTGATACACCTTTTATCTTCTAATTCTGATGGCAAAAACACTTGCTCAGACATATTAATGCAACACCATCACAGCACACCTCTGCACACTAGTCTGTTTACATTTGTGCGTAACTCCCACTACATCATGTCTTGTTTTCTGATTGGTTGTAGGTCCAATTGCGTCCAGAGGCATTTTAAACTGGAGCCGTTGATAATGCCCCTTGGAAATCCAAAATGAACTAAGAGGTGCCACACTATCTCACCTATGCGATTTGAACTGGTGATGACAGGCCGATAATGTGTTGCCATAACTTGATGTCTCTTAAATCAAGTCAACAACCAAGTGGTCATGAGTCAGAACTGATGTAAAACTGCATTTCTCATGTTGAGACATTCAATAAAACTCCAATAAACATTCAATAAACCAGTCTGCCTGTTAATTGGTTCGTGGCTATTCTTGAGCTGTTTAACACAACACTTTAACAGTCAATCAGGCTCCTGTTCATTCAGTGACACAACAGGAAAGTTTTGTTCCTGACTTCCGATTATTTGGGCGTATAGTCTCTCATTTTTAACCAAACCCTGAGGCGAAAGGAAGAATGAGGCAACTTCTATTGACATTCATACTGTGTCCTTGACTTTTGAGACGATTCACTCTGTAGGCTTTTCAGTCTCCAGAAAAATTGGCTCCACACTGAAGACCTTATCAGAAAGGACACGGAGACCTACACCTGCCAATCACTGTGTCTCTGACTATACTTGTGTGTGTCTCTCAGTTTCCTGCTGGCTGATACATGGAGACAAAGTTGCTTCTGAAATGAATATCTTTGATACTGCATGCTCATCGTAGCAGGATAACTGATACAAAAAGTGCTGCTGAAGGAGCACAGGAAAGGTCTGTGTCAGTTGTGTCTGTGTTTTAGTTTGAGAGTGAGCAAAGATCAACATTTAAATGTAAAATATAACATTTACTGTTTAGTGCTGGGTTTATTACATAATGATTTGATAACTATTACCTATAATTTCTTCATGGTGATATTTAAATACTTACTTATAACAGAGTACTCTCATCACTTTTGCTGCCCTCATGCTATTAATTCAGTGCAACTTTCTGATCTCCCTTCAATTGAGTCACATTACTATCAAGTCATGTTATGAAATACATACTAATTGTGTGATATATAAGTTTATCCTCTGCATCCTGACCCTGTGTCTCTAACATATTAACCATCTATTTTCTACGAATACTTTTATATTCTTTATATATTTGTTACAGATGAAAGTATAAAACTAGAAAAGACTTGCCTACACTTAAAGTTGCAGGTTCAAACACTGTAAACTGGGAAAATATCTTACATCTTATACCCTAAATGTTAATTCTTTGCATGTGAAATATTGTATGGGAGCTGCAGTTTGAGTGGAGGCACTAACAGGAGTTCAGGCGCCAGCTGAAATGCAGAGAGCAGATGAAGTCAGTTTAAGTGTAACAAATGTCAATTTAATGCTGCGTTAAGACGGAATCAGGGAGACAGGAGACGGCAAACGTGATATAATTTTAGTGGACAAGAGCAGGATGGTAAAAGTAGGTGAGGCCGATAGAAAACATCAACAGAACACAGGCGATCTGGACAATGACTGGACATTACGATGGAAATTATGTAAAATAATGAGCACACAATTATTTTATCTAATATATTTTATTCAATTTTTTGTATTTACAATATAAAAGTAACACACACCATTATAAGGAGGTGCACAAGTGTCACAAACTCTGGCTCCATATGCACCTCCTTTATGCTGATGACGCCTCTGCCTTTGCGTCTTCCTCTAGATCATATGATTGTTTATCTTGAAGAAGGCCCAAAGGCCGAGGTGTCATCAAAATAAAGGAGACGCATATGGAGCCAGAATCACTTCCAGTCTTAAAAACATTAAAAAAAATTCATATCGTCCAGCTGCTTCGTTCTACCATCCTGCCATTCCATCGGACTGTTTGTCTGTTCTTCCATATTATCTGTCTGCTGTCTACCGTCTGCCTGATTCCATGTCAACGCACCATACGCCCTGTATAAACCTGTCATCTTGTACTGTATGTAAATGCTAATAGTTGCTCGACTAACAGTTGAGGAGTAATTAATTTTAGCCCTAGTCCACGAGTGAGAGATGAGAGCAGCTGAAATGTCAGTCAATGTCAAACCATGAAAGCAACAGAACAGTAAGTTGACGTGAAAGCACCAAAATTAAGAAAAAAAAAACTGCCACTTTGGGCTGCAACTAACAATTATTCCAATTAATCTGCCTTTTTTTCCATTTTCAATCAAGTTGGTCTATTTATGGGCAGAACACAGTCAAAAGTGTCCATTGTAATGTCCTTGAACCCACAACGATGTGATCATGTCTTCTTTTAACTTACTGAAAGTCCTAAACCTCAAAATACAAATATCCAATTTCCTATCCAATTTATTTAGCACACATGAACATCAATGGTTCAAGGAGGGAACGAAGCCTGATGGGCTTGTACAAGAGTTCCACCCCATTCAATAATCACAATCAATTCAGATTTATAAGGCTAACAAACTTTGAAAAATAAGGAGACAAAGTATAGAATAATCATCAAGTGTAAGACAACGAAAACAAAATAATCACTGTACAATCAAAAATAAGGAGACAAGATGGTACTGTAAAGAACATCACTGAGGGTGCCTAGAGATTGCTTAATCAATCAATCAATCAATCAATCAATCAAACTTTAATCCAGACACAGGGAAGGTCCATAGTATATTACAAACAATGCTTAACTTCATTCATCTCTTCTTTTACCTTTTTGATGGCGCTCTCCTCTCAAAAATAATCTTTAATAAGTACTTTTGAACTACAAACTTTAGTTCAAACAGCTCAGACGAGCCGACAGGTAACCTCAGTGTCAGCCATCTTGAAACTCAAAAAGACTATTTAGACATCATGTTTGCTGCCAAGGTGGACAGTATTAAGGAGTCTCTTGCTCGTAAAGTTACAACACAATCCAGTGTGACTCACAAGAGTCGGTACACTTGAAATAATTTACTCATTGTCTGTAACTGCTTACCAACGGTCACAGGGGGGCTGGAGCCTATCCCAGCTGACACTGGGCGGGAGGCGGGGTACACCCTGGACAGGTCACCAGACTATCACAGGGCTGACACATAGACACAGACAACCATTCGCACTCACACTCACACCTACAGGCAATTATGAATCACCAATTAACCCAACATGCATGTCTTTAGACTGTGGGAGGAAGCCAGAGAACCGAGAGAAAAGCTGTGTCAGCTTGGGAGAAAACCAACACTTTCTCCAGTAACTCATAGAACTCTGGGAACTCTGGAGTTTGAATCATCGACTTAATGCGGCTCACGTCATTTGAACTGTACAAGATGAAAGCTACTGACACTTTTGTTTAAGAACTGGAAGCTGAGATGTGTTAAATGTAAATGTGTGTGTGTGTGTGTGTGTGTTGGTATACCAGTGAAAGAGTGAGAGGAAGGTTTCAAACCATGAAACACTCATTTACAAAATGTGTTAAACAAACCCTGCTCTACCTGAACAGACTCACAGCTGATCAGTGGAAAGCTTTCCTCTTGCCTCCAGGCACTGCACCTCTTCATCTCAGAGAGGGGGGGATTAATCGCATTGATCACATTGTACGAATTCATTTCAACATCACCATGGCTACCAAGTAGGGATAGACACAGAATGAAGAAAGTGAGTGTGCAATTGTGTCCCTGAGTGTGTGTGTCTGAGGCTTCAGACTCATGGGGCGATGGAGAAGAGCTCTATTTTCTAATTGAATAGTGATTCAATCCTCAGACTCGAGCGAGCTGAAGTGTAAAGCAATTAGCCGATTGATGGTGACCGGTCCGGGAGGTGCGGAGAAGAGGGGAGGGTGTGTGTATGTCTGTGTTCTTTTATCCCCCAGCAGCAACATCAATCACCATCAATCATCTAATTGCTCTCTCAATACACACACACACACACACACACAGACACACACACACACACACACACAGTAAGTGCAGAGGGACCCCTGGTGTGTGTGAGTGTGAAATTCCCTTGGCAGCAAATAATTCAGAGTATAGGCATGTAGTCGCAGTGTGAAATCCCGGCAGTGTGTGGTGGATTACTGCTACTCAATTCTCACTGCCCCTTTGAGAGACAAGCAGAGAGCCTGTCAGTCAGCCTGCCGTGTTCGGCTCCACGTAAATTGTGAAACACACCCTCTGCCTTGCTGTAACACATGCACACTTAGTAGCACAAAGCCTGTAGAAGAGACACGTGAGCATAATAGAAATCGAATCAAAGGGACGACGAACAGAAACACAAGCAGAGATTGGCGTGGAGAAGCTGATTACCACAGAATTTAGTTACATTACGACAACCGTCTGCAGATAGAATTTCATTAGATGTAGACAGGCTGTGTGTGGTGTCACAGAGCGACATATATTAAGTTTTTAAGACAAAAAAATAAACAGTATAACCACTGATCGTGGAACCAATTATTGATTTTTTTTCCTAATCAAGCATTCTATTGATTATTCTGAAGAAAATGTTCAATTACTAAGTACACTGCTGAGGTGCTGACGGGAGCATTCATTTATTTTTCATACACGCTTATCCTGTTGGGGGTCGCAGGGGGCTGGAGCCTATCCCAGCTGACACTGGGTGAGAGAGAGGCAGGGTACAACTCACTCACCCAATGGAAATCTCTGTGATATCCGATGTGCCTGCAAAACTCTTCCCCTCCATAATATTTTGGTCAGGAATGTTTAAAAAATTAAACTTTTGCGGTGGATTTTGGAGAGACCGCATGACAGTGTGCTACCTTAGCTAATAGGCTATTTCCTTTTATTGAATTGTCTGTGTTGATTGTCAAGTGAGTTTGTTTGATTAAACAGAACTCGTTCATCTAGTTTTAACACATTCTGAATCTTACTAATGTTATTCTGCTAAAATTCAGCCAATATTTCACAAAACATGCCACATACCTGGCAGGTTCTGATTTTGTCCCAGTTGTGTTCCAAAGGGAATATTATAAACTACTGGATGGTGACAAACAAACAGCTACAGGTAGGGTCTATGAGGTTTCTATCCATCAGTAAAGAAATGCACCTCCTTGGGTTGGACACTGGAGGCATCATATGTATATTTACGAATCTACTGACACCTGTCACCTACGTAAGTGGAAACGAGGCCTAAGAAGTTAGTTGCCTTTCCATCTACAAATTAAAACCAAAAATACTTTCACACGTTGCTTCTTAGATAGTCTGGTGTCGTAATGGGCCACTCAGGACAGCTTTGCTCATCAGTGTGCTCCGTTTTTGTGGCAAACAACAACATTACAAATGAATTTAAATTCAAATTTGAAAAGAAAATGGATCTTCAAATGTGAAAATTGATATTTGATTGCGGAGAAATAAAACCCACCACTGCAGCTGTCCTCTTTGCGAGTGGGCGTTGGCCTGGGCCGCTGCACTGAACGCACTGCATAAACGCCAGGAACGCCAACAGGAAACTGGCTTTACTTCTCAGCGCTTCAAGGCTATTCGCAGCGCTTCCGCGGGCGGTGTGGCCTGACGGGTCAGAGAGGGGGGGCAAGCGAGAGGTCCGCAGTAGTTTATAACGTAATGTTATAGATAATTGTTTTATGTCTTTTAATGTGTAGGTATGTAAATGTTTTCAAAGACCTTTATGTTGAAATAAAAATACCTACAGGTAGTTGTGTTTCCTTGTATTAATAAATATATAAGTATGTTTCCTTGTATTAGTTTGCCCTCTTGTGGACATAATGCGAAAAAAAAATTTGAATGGTTCGAACCTATGAGTTATTTTTAGAAGGAATTTTCGAACGTCATTTCTGAGCAATTTTGACAGCCCTAAGGGAACATGCAACAGGTCAAGCTGAAATTTTAGAGCACCCTCTGCTGATCACAAGGCAAACTACTCCAAACAGTGTGCTTGCTTGTAGACAGTCAATAAACAGTCTGTTGCGCTTATAGACTAACTCGCAATACAGTCTAATTTCAAATAAAAAGTGACAGGCCTATTTTTTTTTTTTGACTCATGTACCATCCCGACCACCTCCCTATGTGCACGTTGTCGCTCTTCATACTGCGTGACCTGACTTCCTCCTTTGCTCCCTTATAATGGTGGTGTACAGCCTGCACTGCATAGGTCACGTGATCACAGCCTCCTGGCTCACAATTACGTGGACTATATAAACTATATACTATATAAATTATAAATTACTTTTCGTAAGTATACTTTGAAAAGTGAATGAGAACACCCTGGCTGGTTACTTCACTGAACATGAACGCTTGCAGAATTTTTAAAACGAGCCTCCTGGTTTTCTTTCGATTTTGCCACTCTTAAAAAAATAAATACTACATAGGAATGAATGAGACAAACTGTGTCAGACAGACCCCAAAATTCTTTTCATCTCTGCACAGTGACTGGTATCTATGGAGTCATGTGACTTAAATTTCATAATCTGCACGTGCCCAAAGGTCTTCACACAAACCACATGGACTCTACACATACAGTATACATGCCAACAAACGACATGGATATGTCACTGCTGTTGTAGTGTCAAAACCCTTTACCATCCGTAAACAGCATGACACTGGTGGCAAGCACAGTGAGCTTAGACGCTTTGAAATTTATTCCCGAAACTTGATCTTTTTATAACCCATGTCTTCTTTTTCCTCTTTGCTACTAGCTTTTTCCTTCATTTTTAGGGCCAATTCACAGAACGAGCTCTTGCTACAACAGTGATGATTATGGTTTGTGAGTTTGTATAATAGTTCTATGACAAGGCAGAGAATATGAAAAGGATTATAATTACTCATCTTTCTTGAGAAATTCATTTCAGCTCCACTCAAAGCATCCTGAAAGAAACTTGCAGGGAAATACAACCTCGACTGACTCCACGTAAAAAGATCCCAGTAATGTGTGAGTCATTTTTGGCATTTCCACTCATGATGAACACTCACTTATCAACTGGTGACACCATTGTATTTGTCAGCACAGTTCCGCTCTGTGGTATGCTGTCTCTGTGAAGCCAACAGGATGCTTTAGATTCAGGTGTCAACACACTTAACAGAGCTGCACCCAGCAGACACAGATCTTTGAGACACGGAATATACGTGTTGCAAAACTCAAGAGATGCCAACACAAGTGCATTAAACAGCGGAGGCAACCAGTTCAGAAATAGATAACAAGCAAAAAAATAATCCAGAACAAAATCTTCAACGTTGATTCGAGAGAACAAGGGAGCAAAGATGTTCTTTCTGTCTCATAGTGATGTAAGGAAGGCTTGGAAAGCTCATCAGCATCTAAGTATTGATTACACAATGTGTTGAATGGCACTGAACCATTATTACATTGCCCCCATCAGAGAGAAAGATGGAGATTTCTGTCTGTTGGGTGGACATTTCCCTTAAAGGGATACTTTAAGGGAAATGTTTGTGTGTCTGCCCTGAGACTGGGAAGTTGTGGGTTCGATCCCCAGCCAGGTCATACTAGCAGAACCTTACAGCCGGGCTCCACCGGCTGCAAACGTAAGCGTCACGTCAGCGTAGCGTCACGGCGTATTCAATTGGGCTCCACTGTCTGCATACGGAAGCGACACATAGAGAAGCCAGCGGGATTGTTTACCGTTTGCCGAGCCGAGAGGCTACATGAAATGTTAAAGCATTTCCCACCTAAGTTATTACATATATTTGAGTTATCTACAGGTTTACTGTACTGTTTGTCATCTACTCGCTTTCAAATGTCCGCCACGGACATTTACACAATGTCACGGATAAACATGGGCAAATGCATGAAAAAAAATCATCACATATCTCCTCTGATAATGGTTTATTCATTTAAAAACACATTGTGCTCGTTTAGCACACTATTTCATGTAGTTTTTATCTGCGGGAGGGTCGTGTAGGGGAGCGTAGCGCGACAGAAATAGAAGAGCCGCGTAAAATAGAGAGTTGTCGCGCGACAGACGGGGGTTGTGTCCCGTAGCAGCTCGCCCCCGTTAATCAATTACAGCGGCTGCACCGGCAACCGGAGTGGCGCGACAGCCACCGTTGCCCGTTGCCGGTGCAGTTGCTGCGGAGAACAAATTCCACACACTCAGGTGTGTGACAATCAGTGGGACTTTAACTTAACTTTACCAATTTTCAACCAGCTTTGTATCATAATGTAGCACCCACAAAATAAACCATCAAAAAATACCTCCATCTTTTTTTTTTTTGCAACATTTATAAACAAAAATTCCTCAGTTCAGTACAAGCATATTTTTCTTTAGCCTTCATACTGCATGTCTCCACGACGCTCCCTCTTAAGGTGACAGCGCTCTCTTCTAAAGGTAAGTACAACGATTTTATTACTTCACAGGAGGTAAGCATTCAAGTAAGTAATTTTTTTAACTATTGTAATAATAAAAATATGAATTATATGTTTTGACTGGACACTGATATAAAATCGTCAACAAAAAATAAGTAACTGAAATAATATATTTCAGGCAGGGTGCTAGAATAACAAACTCCCATCAATCTGTAAAACTAAGCAGTCCTGATCAAATATAAACCCAGATTCTCTGGCTGTATTGCCTATTACTTGCATCAAATTTCTTGAGAAACATATTTTAGTGCACTGTTTGGCTGTAATATGAGAATTTGTGAACTGGAACCTGTCAGTATACTGATTTCTGTGGAAGCTGCTGAAACTGGGATCAAATTGTGAAACTGCCTATTTCTCAATTCCAGCTTTTGTACTTCTGTGCAGTGCATTCTGGTAGTTGTAGGTCTTCTACCTCTTGAATCAAAGTGAATGCCACGGGCATTTTCCTTTGTTTTCTCTCATCATGAAGCACCAATTTCAAAAGTATTTGAGTCTTTCTACTGCAAAGACAGCCCTCTTTTATGCAAAGATCATCCTTCCAGCAGTGAAATACTTCTTTAACTTGCTGAACTTTATTACATATACTTTGGGTGCAAGCACTACTTGTCTGTACTCCTGGAAAAGCTGCTTATGCAATAACCTGACCAGCATCCACAAATACTAAATGCCTGCTTCACAGAAACAGATTCAATATAAGATATTGCTTTTGGCCTATCGACCCTAAACACACCCCGTATGTCACATATACAGTAGCTCCCCTATAGATGCTCATTAAATCACTTGTCACTGCAGATGTTTGAAAGATTCTACAAAGAGTATTATCCTGCTCGAATAAAGTGCATGGATGAATGGCTCAATCCTCAAACTCCGGCTTGGATCTTATAATGAAATCTCCTGGGTAGAATCCCTGCAGTATTGTCTGTTTTTTTTTCTTTCTTTGTAATTTACTACAAAATAAAAATTTGGTTTGGGTAAAAGGCAGTCACCTTCTGGGAAAAAAAGTGTCTCACCACTCAAAATACAACAGTGAGGAGGGGAAGGAGCGACAGAGGCAAAGACAACAACAAAAACAGGCGGGGATGAAAAGGATGGTTCTTGCTTGTCTCAAACAATACAAGGCAGCGCTCTGAGTGCCCTGCATAAGAATCCATCAATTATGAATGTATGCTGAGGGTGAAGCATATCCACACAATGAAACTAAAGTGGGAACGGTTGGATCGGAGGCCGAGGGCAGCAGGCAGTCATTAGGATTTCTTACTCATATTGGTAATTCTCAGCTTATTTTGCTTGAAGCCACAGAAAGACACAGAGGCTGAAAGGCTGACTTTCAGCTCGGTGGGAACGCTGAAGCCGCTCTGGGAAAAGAGAGAAGGAAGAAAAGAGCGACACAGGCAACGTGGGGGGAGTGAAAGAGACGGGGACAGGAAAGTTGAAAGCTAAAGAACGATGGGGGTGAGAGATGAAGTGGATGTGTGTGCAGTGGAAATGAAGTGTGAGAAAAAAAAGGGGGAAGGCAGCAGAAAAACAGCTTTAATATTACCATCCATGTATTAGCCAGTTGTCCTCATTAATTTAGGTCAAGCTCTTTAATGATTGTGTGAAAGTGCTTTACTCAAATCCCATGTGTCCCTGACTGCAAAATGAGGTGGAAACGAGTTTTGTACGCATGTAATTACAGTATATGAGTGCAGACGCTTCCTGATCCATCAGTTGAGTAGCCATAGCTGTGTGTGCATGCAGTTACCCAACAGTCATCTGGGGTTGGACTGACTCAGTGGGACATCAGGGGGTTTGCGTAAGGGCTTATCTTAAAGGAAGACTGCAGTTTCACACAACCCAGTTACTCTTTTCAGTAACTGTCCTCCCCCAGTAACAACACCATAGGTCATTTCTACAAGCAGTTTATTATGACGCATAATTGCATTTAATGTAGGCAGCGACCTCTAATGGCCATAGTTATTATGACCGGGGCAAAGGAGAAAGTCTGGTGACGTAGCTTAAAGAGCGACAAAGTCCACGTAAGGAGGCAGTCAGGGTGGGGGAAACAAAAACAGGATTTTGACCTCAAACAGCCAAACAAACTTATTGAGCAGCTGATTGATGGAAGTGAGTCAGCTGATTGATCACGATTCCTTTCTATGCAACCAATTGGCAAATCTCATTCAGGGCAACCTATTTAAACTGCTCTGGCCTGCCTACTGTTGCTGCTTCCACTGCAAGCTGCTTTGCAACCAGCCTCCACCCCAGCTCCTCCTTTTCATGCTCTGTCTGACTTATCAATGTTATTTCTTTTTGTCATTGATGCTGCTCTGTTCTGTTCCCGAGGGGTCTTTGCTGCTGCTCCCTGCCTTAGGCTTTACATGTAGGCGCATGGAAGGGCAGAGAGGTTTGCCATCTCTTCCTCAGGCTTTCCTTGTTTGCACATGGAAGGGCAGAGAGACAGATGTGCTCATTCATACATTTTTCAACTCACAGAGACTACACCCAGAGAGGGGGAATTGTAATTATTCACGGACAGTCAAAAATTAACAGTAAACACTGAATGGATATAAAGTGTGGTTAATATATTTCCCTAAAACCGCATGTGGCCCAGCTTGGCCCCCATTTAAAGTGGTGTAGAACCGCCACTGGTTAGTAGCTCTGTCCTGCTCTACGTTGTACTTGCGGCAACAATGTCTCAATGTACTGAATAAGAACAGAGGTGTGGACGTGAAACAAAAGTTTTCTTTGGACATGAAGCATGATGCCACTGTGCAATTCTGAGTTTTATTAGTGAAGTGTACGACCTACTCTCCAGTCTGTGTCTTTGCTAACAGTGACAAACAAGTGACAGCTGTCCCATATGATCACGTCCAACAAGGGTATAATGCTTCAAACATCAGTGTTATATGCTGTATGAAATACAATAAAAATTCTACGAATTTCGCTAATTTGTTACCATTATCACAGTGAGCTGCATAGGTTGGGAGCTAAAAAAGGAAGTGTGTGAAAAGTTGCTTTTTAAGACAGTATATTGATACAAGACATGAGTTCAGTCCAGACAAATATAGCATTGTATGTTCAGGCTCCAAAAACCCCTGCCAGGCTGACCCTAATGTGAAAGCTGCAAATGTTTATAGTCAGTCCTTGCCTGTTTAGCATGGGATAAACAGACATGTTTTACTGTTTGCTTGACGCCACCCTTGGGGTTATTTATGAGCCCACTACATACAGCCTTTACTTCACAGCCAAACACCCTGGCTGCTTTATGCTTTGTTGCTTCTAGCCCAATACCCATTGTAAACAGCAGACACAGCAGGGAAATTCTATCTTGTTCAAATGTGGTGGCAAGGAAGGAGAAGAGGATTTGGAGAGGAGAAGGGAGGGGAGTATAAGAAGGCTGCAGGGAAGTGTTGGTACATGAGGAGGAGATGATTTTATAAGTGAAAATCATCCATTTTATCTTTTAAAAAGAAGGCAGTGGCTTAAACTTGGCAATTCATCTTCATTTGCTGCTTTGTGAAGTCTTTCTTCCTGAACCTAAAGTATATTTATTGACAACGTGATCAAAATCAAAAGCTCTGTTTGATTTAACCTCAGTGTTTTTTGCTTTGTTTTCAGAGAGTAACAGATAAATCAGAGCAAAGAGAGAAAAGATAAACGTTGGTTATAACATTTTATTTTGAACATCCATGATGATCGTCAACTATTGAGCCACTAAATGTTCTCTCTTGCCCCTCTGCTGCTTACCTTGAGACCTTTTACCCTGCTCTGCTGGTCATTACTGTCTTCTTGTACTTCTTCTTACGTCCTTGGTGGTGTACCTTCAGTGTACACAACACCCTACAACTGCAATAAAATGCATCTTAATCTCCAACCTGCACTGACCTGGAGTTTGTGTGTAGCAGCTCCTCCATCAGAGTGAGTGAATGAGGCGTTATCACACGGAGTTCACACAGTGTGAGAACGAATTGCTCCCGAGAAGTGCAGGTACACAGATAGCGCTGAAATATGTGACAGATATGGTTGATAAATCACAAGGCTATCTCAGGTTTCAGCATTCATACACTTAAGAAAACGCATCACTGGCTGCTGCAGCTTTATGGGCACCTTTCACGAGACAAAATGCTCTCTGCAGGCACGTTGGAGGTCATCATGCCTTGGCAACATCATGCTGATGGAGGTTCTCAGTGGAAATAACAGACATGTATGTTTACAATTTTTGCTGACATGTGCCAGTACTGTGGATCATGTACAAATGGTATGCCACTCATGCTTCGCCGGCAGATACAGATGATATACAGCTCTTCAGTCTTGTTCCACTGGTATGCTTTCTTTCCATCAGGTTGACTGCTGTCACTGATGAAGGCTACACTTCTCTGGTAGCTGAAGTAGCAAGAATTATAGTTGGCCCTGAGAGCTCAATGCACTGCAAATAAGAAAACACATGCAACTGAGGACACTTCTTCATCAACCTGATGATGTATACAGAGTCCAGGGAAAACTATAAAGTGATGTACATGGCTGGGTCACGCTTGTTGCTGTTATGGTTTGTGGCTTATTAAATCACCCTTCCCCACATATCTGGGTGTGAAGCTTGACAGAACACTATCATTTAAACAACACCTGGTTAGCGTCAAGGCAAAGACAAGCGCCCGTGCTGCAGTGATTTGCCGTGTTGCTGGTACCACATGGGGAGCCACGACAAAGCTTTGGGGTTTCCAGCTGCCGAGTACTGTGCTGCAGTCTGGTGCCATAGCCCCCATGTCAAGAAGCTGAACACTGCCCTCAACACCGCCCTACGAACTATCTGCGGATGCCTACGAGCTACCCCAACAAACCAACTGCTCCGTACAACACCATCTGATAACTCCAAGGCTGCCTGGAGCAAGGGAAGATTGAGGGACCAGTGAAAGTCAGCAGAACCATCAAGGCTCCACCACTACTTTGAAGACCCCACAGATGTTCCTGGCCAGCACCTGCTCTGAAAGCAATGGACAACCCTCAATCGGACAAACTGTTGAACACATAATAACCAGCTGCCCCAAACACTGCCCACCGAATGAGGATCGTGGTCTAATTGACCTAGATGATAAAACACTGGACTGGCTTGCCTCAACAGAGCTGAAGGTCTAAGGACATATGCCAGAAGACGAAGAAGCTTATGAAGTTATCCAAGTTGGCTATCTGTCATTGTGAAAAATGATTCACACAACGCTAGGTTAGGAACAGATGTACGCATCAATATCTGATAACCAACTTCAGTGTGTTCATCCCAATACCTGATCTCACATCCACGTTTCCCTCACTTGCATCTCTTAATGCATCTTAGCTCCACCCTTGTAAGACAGGTTAAAAGACACAAGTCTTTTAACCAGTTATCTATATTAAAACAATTTGATCTGTGTGATTTCCTATTAATCATAATGATATGTTTAACTGACATAAAAGCCAGCGCAATAAAGTGGTGTTTAAGCTTCGACTGTATATTTTCTACCCTTGTGCCTAAGAGGCAGACTGATAGACACCATGTCATTTTCACATCCAGGATAGAGACCAAACGTAATATCACCATGTCCCAAAAACACATCACTGGGGGGCAATGCCACAGAATGCATGAGTGATTCTGCCTCACCACAGCCGTGCCAACATAAATGTGAAATGGAGTGATACTTTTTTGCAATCTGCATGGTGCAATATATGCCCTTTGCACCACTTTTATTTGTTAAAATGTTGTACACATTTGGATACCATTGTTGTGTTTACTGGACCGGGAATAAATGACATTCCCTACACTCAGTCTGATTATCCTTCCTAGCCACAGACTACTTTGAATCCCTCTCAGTCAGGTTTTAGTTTAGAATGTCTAGAAGTTTAAAATTAGACAGAGGTAATCACACATTATTTACAAACACAGCTGGTGTGAGCTCAGTGAACACCAGAGAACTGGAGTTTCAGATTCAGTGACTCACAGTAAGGAATGTAAATAGGAATTGCACAGTTCCTCAGTTTCACAGGGTCACAGTGAGACTAAAACGTGGAGTAATGGCATCCTGGGTAGAGAATAAAGTCATGCTTCATCTTTGTGTGTTCAAATCCGAGCTTCTCTGTTGTTTGTTGTGGTAGATGGTCTGGCCGTGCGTACATGTCAGTGCACGAGTCCCTGTGTCTGTCTCCCACTGGCTCGATAAAAGTTGATGCTCTGCACTGAGCTTATATGGCGTTTACTGCTGATCACTCGGTCCCAACTAGAGCCAGCCAACAGTTTTAGGGCTGAGATATTTTTTCAATATTAGAACATTTAATATAAGCTAAGGGCAGACGTGTTTCCTTGCACCATTTCTCCTTCTCCTCTTCCTTCTGTTATTTCAAGAGTCGTCCTCAACTCTGTGTCTTGGCACAACAGGTTCAGCAGAACAGCCTGCGTCCCTCAACGCATCTCTATCTTCAGGCGTGCACAGCGCGATGCAGCAGATGATAACTGCTCTCTGCTGCATGTTATGCACATCTCTCCCACTGCTGGGGAAGCAGAAGCAAACACTGCTGAGTCGCCTTGCAGCCACTCTCCCTCTTGTTTTCCCTCCAGTCCGATGCAACTCTTGCCAGTCATGCGTCTCCTCTGCAGTGAACTTACGTTTGTGTACGCTTTGTGAGCAAGTGACCCCCTAGTTCTTATGTTTGCTCAGTTTGAATCCAATCCTAAACATTTTCATTAATTACAATGGGTTGATAGAAATACAGCTGATACATTATTCATGACATTACACAGACTATTAGATTGGCATAAAGATAAATATATGAAAAGAAAAGAAAAGAACAAAAACACAAGGAAACACAGATTTAAGTAGATTTAAAGGGGAATTTGGGGAAAGTAAAGCCTGGGCCAAGCCCAGAGGATCTGTCCCAACTAGGTTCACAGAATCAACCCCTAGTCCTGACCAGTGGCAGGACAGCGTTGTCACAGAAATGTAATACCAGCCCTTCGCACCCCCCCCTCGTGACACCGTTAGCCCTGTCAGCACTGTTCCTGCTGTTAGCCCTGGTCGTTAGCTGCTAGCTCTGCCACCTACATGTTGAGAGCTGTGTGCAGACAACTTACACTGAACAAACTGATGTTCACCCGGTAGAGCAGCGTTCACATTTCACATCCCATGAGATTACAAAGCCAAACCCTGTTCTTTTTTCCTTAACCCACCCACGTGTTTTTGTTTCCTAAACCTAACCATTTGTTTTTGTTTCCTAAATCCAACCACATGTTTTTATTGTCTGAACCCAACCACATTTTTGTTGCCTAAACCAACCCATGTGTTTTTGTTGCCAAAACCTAACCATGTCTTTTTGTTTCCTAAACCCAACCACGTGTTTTTGTTGCCTAAACCTAACCACGTGTTTTTGTTGCCTAAACCAACCCACGTATTTTTGTTGCCAAAACCTAACCATGTCTTTTTGTTTCCTAAACCCAACCACGTGTTTTTGTTGCCTAAACCTAACCACGTGTTTTTGTTGCCTAAACCTAACCATGTGTTTTTGTTGCCAAAACCTAACCACGTATTTTTGTTGCCTAAACCTAACCACGTGTTTTGTTGCCTAAACCTAACCACGTGTTTTTGTTGCCTAAACCTAACCACGTGTTTTTGTTGCCTAAACTTAACCACGTATTTTTGTTGTCTAAACCTAACCATGTGTTTTTGTTGCCTAAACCTAACCATGTGTTTTTGTTGTCTGAACCCAACCACGTATTTTTGTTGCCTAAACTTAACCACGTATTTTTGTTGCCTAAACCTAACCACGTGTTTTTGTTGCCAAAACCTAACCATGTCTTTTTGTTTCCTAAACCCAACCACGTGTTTTTGTTGCCTAAACCTAACCATGTGTTTTTGTTGCCAAAACCTAACCACGTATTTTTGTTGCCTAAACCTAACCACGTGTTTTGTTGCCTAAACCTAACCACGTGTTTTTGTTGCCTAAACCTAACCACGTGTTTTTGTTGCCTAAACTTAACCACGTATTTTTGTTGCCTAAACCTAACCATGTGTTTTTGTTGCCTAAACCTAACCACGTGTTTTTGTTGCCTAAACCTAACCACGTGTTTTGTTGCCTAAACCTAACCACGTGTTTTTGTTGCCTAAACCTAACCACGTGTTTTTGTTGCCTAAACTTAACCACGTATTTTTGTTGCCTAAACCTAACCATGTGTTTTTGTTGCCTAAACCTAACCATGTGTTTTTGTTGTCTGAACCCAACCACGTATTTTTGTTGCCTAAACTTAACCACGTATTTTTGTTGCCTAAACCTAACCACGTGTTTTTGTTGCCAAAACCTAACCATGTGTTTTTGTTGCCAAAACCTAACCATGTGTTTTTGTTGCATAAACCCAACCATGTGTTTTTGTTGCCTGAGCCCAAAGACGTTTTGTTTTTTTTGTCAAAACCCAACCACGTGTTATTGCCTAAACCCAATTACGTGTTTCATAAATGTAACCATGTGCATTTGTTGTTAAAGGAAAAAAAAAAGTAAATTCCTTGATCAAACATCGATATGTGACGACGAGCCTTTAGATTTTGTCAAAATTTAAATTGAATTCCAACAGGATGGCTGTTCATCCACTTTAACAGGAGCTATCTGAGCTGGCTCATGCACCTAGTTGGGTGTCCCCCTGGGAGTTTACCTTTTGAGGTATAGGACTGCAGGGAGACCTGGAGGCAGACCCAGGATATGTTGGTGGTGTAAAATCTCATAGTTGGACAGAAACTGAGGAAGTCCTGAGGGAAGCTGTCAGGGAAGAGAGAATTTTGTCTGCTCTACTTGTCCTTCAGACTAGAACGGGGAAAGTGGCTGGAAAACAGACTGATAGATGAATATAAAAAGTTTCACTTTACGTGACCTCAGCTGTCACCTTTCCTCAGGATTTGGCTCTCCATTACACTTCTTCCTGCTTCTTTTCTGATACTTTTGTTAAATGAAGTTAAATCCAGCTCCACACTGACACATCTGTGTCATTTTCATCAACGCTGCAAACTTGTTTATGTTTGTGGCAGATGGCCTGAATGTTTTTCAGTCCCCTGTGAAGTCAGAGATGAATGCGACTTGTTTTCCTTTTTCAGTTTCTTTTTTCCCTCCTTACTCCTCGTTCTGTCACAACTCATCTCCTTCAGGTTGCTGATGAGTTTAAGCAGCAGCGCTCGAAGCAACGAGATAATTGTCACTCGTCTTTCTACTCCCACATACAGTGTGTGTGTGTGTGTGTGTTTGTGCACTGGGGATCTGCAGGCCTTGTGGCAGTCTCCTTTTCATTGTTTTGTCTGCCATAATTAGCAGACTTCTCTGAAAAACGCTCCAACACACACACATACACACACACACCGACACACAGAGCCACAGGGGCCCGAGCCCCCCAACACTTAATGCCATGTAAAGACTGTTATTTTCACATTGAAATTATTGTTGAACCTGAAATTCGCTTTGCTGTTCTGCTCCCTTCCCCCCTCCACTCCTGCAGGTCATTAGTTATACAGTGCCACTGATGAGAACACATGAAAGGGTCTCCCAAGTTGAGCAATTGACTCAATCCTCTCAGATCTCAGAGCAACACGCTGATCAATAAGGAGGTATCGCTTGGCATGAGAACACATGGGAGAAAGCCTGCTGTTTTTATGTGTCTGCTCAGCAAGACGTTTATCTTCCAACACAGCACCACTTGGTCCCTCCCTGCAGCGTATCTTCATTCAATTTATCTATACATCATTCCATACAGGTTTGTCCTATTATTGCTGAATGGACATTCCACTGCTGCCCGTCTCTGTGTGGCACCACAATAGACCCGATAACAATATCAGTTGTGTTGGACTGAAAGTCATAACAAAAAATTGGCCTCGTGCAGGAAGTGATATCCGAACAAATTTGATCTTATTTGTGTATGTCTTCACCATTATTTTGTTAGCACCTATTAATTTCTGGGATCTGCCAATTATTTTTGCTCTTTTCTTCTGCATGAGAAAATATAACAAGCAGTCAATATCACTCTTGTCAACATATGAGAAAACCATCTTGCTTTCACACTTCACAAATTCATTTAAATTTCATCATACATGTTTGTATTTTAAAAAGAAACTGTATAACCTGTCGTTTATGTACACCTGAGGGATGACGCTTCTTCCTCTTCCTCCTCCCATGAAATCTGCTTGCCCACGCTTGAGAATAAACAAAACTTTGCACACTGGTCCAGTCCTATGCCAAAGTTCTACACGGTCATTGTGGGTACAGCAACTGTCTAAGTTTAATACTTAACAAATTCATAACAAATCAGTCGTAAAGGCTACGACTTTGTAACTTTCAATAAAATGTTGCCCCACTTGAGCAGAAAATGCAAGCAAAAAAACAGCTACTGCAAATTCTCACTCATGAAAACAAAGGAAAAAAATAATGTCATGGTAGAAGTACTGTGGTAAATTTTAGCATTGTATCTCAAAAAAGCTAATTCATGATGAATTTTTAAATTCTATTCTCATGTAATCTATTGCAGTCAACCAACAATACATTAGTTTGTCAATTTTGGAGCAACTGACCTTTGTTAAAATAAATTACAGACATTACTATGTTGTTTGGATAAAGTACAAAAATTCTCAGAATTTTGTTTTGATAACTGAATATTTTGACAACAGTTTAAAATCTGCCTTTACAGGCTGGCGATTGCCTAAATCATAACGTGAAGTCAATCTGTGGTTTTTGACTCTGCAGGTAGCTCAACAAGATCATGACTTGTCCTTGGTGTCAAAGTTTGGAAGTTTCAGACCCAAACCCAGTGTGCTGTGTGGACTAGAGACACGTGATTCTTAGGTTAATTTTTACTTAAGAAGTTTCCAAAAGTTATGGTCCAGAAAGTTCTGCTGACGAACTTTTCTTGTTTTTTCCATTTTTCACCCTTCTCTTCATTTTTTTTCATCTTTGTCCTCTTCCTCCTTCTTCTTCCTTATTAAAATGCCTGGCTCTGACTCACTGTTGTTCAGCAAGTATGATCTGGCTATTATTTTCTTGGTTAACTGTTTGGTCTATAAAATGTCAGAAAAAAAATTATACCAGCCAACTATTATTCCCTAAGGGCATTATAATGTCATCTATTGTCCTGTTTTGTTCAACCAACAGCCAGAAACCTAAAAATAATCAGTTTATTATCACACAAGATGAAGCAAAGCGGATAATCCTCACAACAGAGAAGCTGGAACATGGACATATTTGACATTTTTGCTTGAAAAATTACTGAAATGATGAATTGATCTATAGTAAAGATTATTTTTCTTTCTAACAACTAACCAACTAGTCAGCTTATTAGGTAAGTTTACACTCTGGTTGTTTTTGTAATTCAAACATGAAAACATTTATTACACACAAAACGTCCTTTATAAAATTGCTGCTCTCAGTTTTTAAAGCAAGTCTATGTAGCCACTGTGACCAGTCGTGGCAACAAATGGCAAAAATGAAAAATACTGCAATGCTGTGTAACTACTGCCCAAGTAAAAAAGTAAAAAAGTCAATTGACTCAATAGTTAGTCAGCAATATCCTTCTGCTGAAGTTAGCCACCTGAACCACTAACCAAGAATAAATTGCCAAACCACTCACCTCAGTAGGCCACACTCACAGAAAAAAACTGCCATATGGTTCAACTGTGCAAGCAGTTTATAACGACTCATCTAGTGGTTGTAGTAATTAATACAGAAGCAGGGAAGGAAGTGATGTGATGTAGTATAAAAAGCAACAAAGTCCATATAAAGTTGTATAAATATTGAAGAACCCCCTACAGGGCAGGAGGGAAGGGTGGCAGATGGGTCAAACAAGCACAGGACTTTCACCCAGGAGGCAAGAGTTTGTGGCTTGACATCAACTTTGACTTGTTTTAAAAACAACATAGGGCAGTATGCTAGTTGTGTAGCATGCTACTCTTGTAATGATTTGACTTACATGTGTGACATTTCATTAGTGACAAAGGCATGTTTTATTAACCCTAACCACCTAGTTTTGTTGCCTGAACCAAACCACAAGAGCAGGATTGATTGATACTTATGAGTCAGCTCTATGCAGAGCCTGTGATACAGCCTACACACGTGGCCTACACTGTTGTAAGCATTTATACTTGTGCAGTTGTGTGTTTGTGTAGTTACACCTCCAAAACACTAGTCGGCGGTGGGGTTTCTGTGAAGTGCTGTTAAGTTTAGTTGATTCAAAACACACCCAAAACACACATTAAACATGGCAATTTCAAACACAAGTACACAAATCGGCTTCACTATAACTCGCAGCATTCAAAGACAAACACTTTATCTGGACACATTTTCCCCACAAACACAACATGCTAATGTTTTTAGCACAAGCCTATGGTATTTTTTTATCATCTAAATTAGCCTAGCAGCTAGGGGACTTTTCCCCTACTCATATGAAGCCAGGGACAACAGCAACATTTAACAAAGGTAATGATACAAAATTCGGCTCCATTACAACTCACAAGGTTCACCAACAAAACAAACGTCTTACAATAAACACGTTTTACACACACATACAACACGCTAACGTTATTAGCACAAGCCTATAGCATTTTACATTGCATAAATTAGCCTAGCGGCTAGCAGAGGTTTCCTGTACTCATAAGACACTAGGATAAATCACACACAAGACTTAAAATGCTATGTGGAGGCTTTAATGTCTTCACAATTTATTGTTTCTTATCTGTGAAATTAAAGTAAAAGCTATGTTTCCACTGAGGGAAATGATTTTCAGTTTCCAAAAATATACAGGTGGTCCGCGTTGCCCCAACGTGTAATTACATTTCTGGGGAGGTGCAGGTCAGGCTATGGAGTAGGGTACGCCTTAAATTGAACTTTGAAGATGTGTTTAAAACTGACATTGAGGTCAGTAATACATCAGTTTGGGGAAGGTCATGTATATCATTTTGGAGAGCGTTGCACCTCAGCTATAGCCCCCCTAAAGTCTGGCTGTAGTTTCCCTTTTTTCTTGTAGAAAAATAACTTGTGCTACTGTTGGTAAGATCTTGTAGTATGTCTGTGGCCCCATGTGATTTCAGATAAGATTGGAGTAATTTTTTGCCACAGTTTCAATCAAAGCATGTTCCATTACCTTGTAGCTGTGATTACAGTACGTGTTACTTTCACAATTCCTGTTTTTTCTCTTCAGGGTTCTGTTATGTCATGTGGTCAACACCTCATGTAAGAGCAGTGATTGGTTACAGTACACTTTACAATCAAAGCACCCAAACTGGTTACACACTAACAGCAGTGCTGATGGATCACTGATGGATGTTTCTCAACTTTTGGGCCTCACAGTCTACAGAGGATGCTGGGAAAGTGCAACAGAATAATACCAAAGGGAAGCAACTTTATAAAAAATTATGTTGTTCTGAACTCAAACTAACAAGTTCTGGCAATCATGGATAGCAGGAAGTTAAACAAGGACATGCTGAAATAAATTGCACTGTATTGAAATCTTAACTGAAGGCAAGAATCAGAAAATGTGGAGTATTGCCTTCAGTTACAATTTTTCATTTGTTTTTGTTTAATGGGAAATAAATGTATTGTTTTTGAATACGTGAGGGACAGAACTACACAAATTTAGAAACACTGCTTGATACATAATTGCTGTACTACAGCAGCAAACGGGAAAACACAAACTCTTTTCAAATCGAATATTGTCTTTAAAGAATTACTGCAAACACTATTACTGACCCAGTGATAAATCATCTCTTCAGATTAATCCAAAGGATACTGTACAGCAAAATGATAGTTCAACTGCCGCTCATTTATCACTGGAAATAATATAATGCAACAGAATAGATTGGACATCTGTAAAAGTGTTCCATGTATGTTGCTTTTTGTCAGATGTTTGAAATAGGATCACTTGAATTGGACTCAAGTCAGACTCAAGGCACACATTTAATGACTCCAATGACTTGGACTTCAACACCAGTGACATGTGCTTTTTGACTTGAAAATACTTGATAACTTCCCCCAAGCCCCAAATTGATAAAGTATGTTATTTAAAAAGTGCGCAGACACTGAGTACCCCAGATGATCCACCAATCAGACAGCACTAAATCAAATTGCAGATCGGGCCAGGTGCACTGTGTGCCGGGCGGCAGGCAGGGGCGGGTGTTGCAGACTGGCTCTGGGGACGTGGACTTGTCTGCTGGTCTAGGTTTAAACTTATGTTTAAACGTCAGGGTAATTAGTCATTAGGGACATCCATAATTATTACCATGTGGAGATTGCATTATATTTGGTGAAGAGTGCATAACGACTTGCTTAGAATTCAAAACTCAATGTTTAGGACTTAAGACTTACTTGTGACTTGCAAAACAATAACTTGGTTCCACCTCTGCTTTTTGTAGGTAAAAAATTTAAATATCAAACAAGATGACAGAAATAAAATTAACCCTTCGTCCATGTATGTATTGTGTTGGCCCCAACAAGGAAATATTATAAAGAAATATGCTCTAGAAGGTGATGTACACACAAACACATTAAGAGATAGAAAAATATGTGTCCTCTGGCAAATTAAACAATCATTTTTCTTCGGCCTTTGTATCTGCTCTATCCTCCCTCTCTCCTCTTTTCTTTCTTTCCTATTCTTTCTAAATAGGAAGGGAATAAAAAAGGAAGAGAAGATGAAGTTCCCGTGGAAATGGACTGTTAACTCTCACAGCAGAAGCAATATTTATCCTGTCTGTCTCAGTGTGTGCTTTGCTTAATGCATGTTCATTTGGTTATCTTGTTTTATCTCCGTCTTTGCCTCTGAGGCTGCAGGCGTAGCTCAGCAGAGTGGATCTGTGTCCAGAGCTATTGATTGATCTGAAGTTTGGCTGGCCAGTAATGGTGGAGGGGGGCTTGTGACAGAATAATCTCTGCTCCCTGGAAACCAGAAAGACCAAAGCAGCTCCAAAGATTAAAGTGACACTAACCAAGATTTTTATGTACAAATAAAAATATATTACCAGCCTAAATCACAAAGTGGAACTGCAACAATGCTCAGTACTGAAATACCCTAGATCTAATTTGCCCTAAATTAAATTCTGGTGATGCGCATGGTCACTTTTCTGCCTACAGGAAGTGATGAATCACAAATGGAGACTGAAATACAAACATAAATCCTCAAGCCAAAGATGATCTTTCACCTCTCTCTAGTGGCACCCCCAGCATTTTGTTGTCACTCACTGCTCCGTCCAGCACTCTCTGCATTTCCTTATTACCAGTGACATAGAGGGAAGTCAGCACCTTGTTTATCGTCCACAGAACGAGGTTGGACCAGATCTGTGTGCTAGGTACCCCAACTGAAGGGGGACCAAAAATGGGTACCGTACGGAACGGTTCCATTCCATCCACAACTTTTTACAGTGGAAATGGAAAAACAGCGTACTGAACTGAACCGTACCGTACTGCTTGGTGGAAACGGGGCTATAAGATCTATGAGTGCCCACGAGTCTCCCCTAAACTTGAGTTGGCTTGTTCACAGCAAATGTTTTGTTACTCACAATCAATGTACTCCTTCAAATTAAAGCTGTATATTATACCTTTGGACAGTTTAGACACTATTTAACCTACGTCGGTGCCGCCACAGCAAAAACAAGTTTCTTTAATTCAGTCATGGGTTTTGGTTTTGGTGTGCTACCCCAAGCTTTTCAGTGGCCCCATTTTCATACAGAATCTCTCACAGATTAGTAAAGATAGCAAGCAAGTGCGTTTAGAATGCTTTGGATATTGAAATTCATGTCTTTACAGTTTTGTCTTGTTGCCATTTTCCACCTGCCAGCATACGACACTCCCTGGCAGCTTGAACAATAACATCAGATTCATTCAAACTGCCTCCAATGCTGACTGTGGTTCTGTTCCTCCCCGCCTCTCTCTCTTTCAGCATTGTAGCCTGCTTTCAGAGACTTTACAGAGTGACTCAGAAACTGCCCTTGCTAGAACTTTCTTTTGTTTCAGCCTCCAAGAATTTTCCTTTCATTCTTTGTTTTCCTGCCACTGTATGTCTTTCTCCCCGCCGCCGTGACGACATAGAAGGCGGCGTTCGGTAATTAGGAGAGATAAGATGCAAGGCCTTGAACGGTGAGCGCTCAGTAAGCTCGGGACGAGAATCACAGACAAAAGCTTCTGCAGTGGTCAGCAAAAAAAACCCAAAAAACAGTAGAAGGCGTTTTGGATCAAAGAAAGGTTGGAGGAAGAGAAATGAGAATATAGGCGGAAAGAGGGAAGAGGGGAGAGAGACTTCGATGACGAATGTACAGTTAAAAGATTTCCTGCATCAAACAATGGTTGGAGGGATAGGGACGTAAGGATATGGGAAAACAAAGAGGTGGCTTCTTTTGACTTTTAGCTGTGGCAGGAAAGACATTTCTACGTTCTTTTGTTGTACTTTATTCTGAAAGGACTACAGAAACAGCAATATGTATATTGATCTTAGCTGAGTACCACTGAATCCTCTATTTACCATTAAGATCTATTAGTTTATACCAGAATTATCAGGCAACCCGGTGCACAAATGCACTCGCTATCAGGACTAGTGCTCTCTCTGACATTATCCATTAGTACCTATAGATTTCTTAAAATACTCTAACCCCCTTCGCCTGCCTGACTCATTTCTTTCGTGTCCACTTTCTGATACCCTACTTTGTCATTACCTCCCTTCCCTCCATTTTTATTCCCTCTCACATTCTCTCATCAGGTCAAGTGACAAAAAGAAGTATCACTTGGTGTCTAACATTTCACAGAGCGCCAATCAGAGTCATCTCAAAGGAGCCGACTGCGGCTAATGATTCTCAGAAATACAGCTCAGACCCTCGGGCCAACTCGTACATGAAAGGAAACTCGGGGAGAGGAAAGGTAAGGAGCTAACTTGCTTCACTGTGCTAATTATTCAGACAACTTTTAACTATTTGGTACATTATTTGGTACTGTACAAGCCCCGACAGCAACCCGCTGTGAATATCTATTCAGGCCACGGCCAGAACAAGGACGTCATGAAAATTTAAATGTCCTTTTTTTCCTCTTTCACGCCATAGTACTACCAAAAAGGGAACAATTATGAGGGAGTTGCTTTGCTCCATTACAAATCAGACTAAATAAAATAAATATTCATCTCTGTCTCACATTAGTAAAACTGATGGAATAGGAACAACAGATGATAGCTTACACAGACAGAAAAATAATTGCAATATGAGCTTAGAAGGATTTTAAAGGTGTAAAAGTTAATTGTTTTTTGGAAAGAAAAAAGCTCTGCAGAAGCACTGCCATCATTTTTCAAAAACGTATTCTGATATTTATCTTATTAAACTGTTAACCCTTGGTCACACCAGAAAGTGGAGCAGTGAAGTTTATCTATGTGTCTCTGCAAAGCAGGCAGCGATAGATGCTTGATGATAGATAGTACAGGGACTGCTTGCACATGGGACAAAATACTGCTACTGCTCCGCGTGAAGCAGGCGCTCAGACCAACAACAATGATGTGTGAACAAAATGGAAGGGGCTGCTTCAGGTTTTGGTGAGACAAAAACATGATCCAGGAATTCTGAAGTTTGAAGGCGTACATTCAAAACTCTGCACAGCTATTGAACCAGGAAAGTGCACTTGTATTTACTGAACTGCCCAAAACGGTGCCTGGCCAGACGATGTTGCACTGCATTGCATTGTGTTGAAAGCTGGATACATTCAACCTTTTGCTAAACTTCTCTAAGTTTTTATTTTCAGAGTATGGTGAGGGTGCTTGTGACAGTCTAAATATGGCCTGACATGCTAGCCAGCAGGGAACATGCTTGTGCTAGTCAGTCACAAAGCTTTCCAAGCTAGCTTATAACAGTTCGCTGGCTGGCAATCTCAGTTTATCAGTCCCTCCAGAAAATCTTGCGAATTGTAATAATTAACGCAAATTCAACAAAAGTCCACAATATTTGTGAGGGCTTGCAACTTCTCAAAAGTGCCGCAATTTTTCCGCCTTTTTCGGCATTTTCCGGCTGACCGGAAGTCATCAAATCCCATTAATGGCACTGCAGTATGTGGAAACGCTCTGTATTGACATAAGAATTTGCACTGTTTAAATGCACACAATAGGTGTTGAATTTATGTGTTGAAATGCAACAATATTCATTCAGGATTACAACATTATTGTACTCCATGTTTTGAAGCTAATTAAATAAAACTAAAGAAGAGAACTCAATTGCCACAATTTCCAGCAAAAAAAAAAAAATCACGTAAAAATACCACAATTTTATCGCAATTTTTGACAAAACTGTCTGAAAATTCAAGGGTTTTGGGCTGCAAATGCAAAGTTTTTTTTGCCGCGAGATCCTGGAGGGACTGGTTTATTTAAGGGTATTTCAAGTCACATTGACTCGTGAAGCCGTTTATACTTTGGCAAAGCAGGGTTATATAAAGACGATGTTGCAGTTACTTCATGTGTCACAGGTAGATCGGATTTCAATGTTTTACTCGTTGACTAAAACTTCATGGATCTTTAATGTTAGCATTCCATTCAATACCAATCAACTACACAACAGAGTTTACTGAAAAACCGTTGGAGTCTTGGTTGTCTTGTTTCTGACTTACAGTACACATTTTATTTTCACAAATGTGTGAACATTTTTTAATTACAGCAAATTTAGAATACAAAAGGATATAAAACAACTTCAGTCTTTGAGCAGGGGTTTTGCAATTTGTCAGTCAGACTACATTGTTCATATTCTAGACATTAAGCATCAAAAGACTGCTAAAGGTAAAAGCAGAAAGGAACCATCTGGCTCTGAAACTAGGAAGTCAACCCTTTCAACCTTTTCCTCCTCCTCTATACACAAGGGTATAAACATCAGGCACTGATGCTTTCATGTTCTCATGATCCACCACCATCTGGTTAGGCCCTGATGATGTGAGTATGTGCATTCACGAGTGTCCTGTGGCAGCAGTGGAAATTACCTTCCAATTAGATCTAATAGATAAAATTAGAGTCCACAGCATAAAGTGAGGCTGCGGTTATTTCCTCGGGCATGGATTGCCCTGGGTTTAGAAAATTAATTAGAGACTGCAGAGAGAAGTGTTCATAACAGACAAGATGGCATTTATTCTACTCAGCAGTCCTTCCCCCCTTTTTATCAGTCACAGTAAACGAAAAGAAAGAAATGAGGTGCAGAACAATCTTCTGTCACCAAAAGGGGCCAAACAAGACTTCTTATTTAATAGTTTAATTAGGTAGTCGGATGCTGATCCATCATCCTTCAAAAATGTCTTTGTAAGATACACACACACACACACACACACACACACACACACACACACACACACACACGGTTTCTTTTTACGTGGGGTGATTATAGCCTTCACATTTATCTCGACATAATTTCGAAGTCTTTAAAATGGAGGTAATACTCTCACAGTGGTTTGACAGAATCATAGTAAAGCCTCAAAGACTTAGGTTCTGTGCAGGCTACCTTAGGTTGAATGCAATTACTGAGCTCAATGCCTATCTGATGCCCAGGGTCAATGAGCTCCTGGAGTGGTTAACAGCGGCTTCTTTTTTTATTTATCAATGGATCTAAGGCAGATTTTCCACCAGGGTCGAATAAGAAAACGGCCTTCTCCACACTCTACTGTTAAGGACAGTTTGTTGTGTCCATTGGTCACTGAAATGTGGTAAGCATTGACAATGGAAAAATACATTGTTTAAGAGTCTTTTAATTGCAAAACTTCTCTCCTAACTGTTATTGATTACCCACAGTGATGGGTCAAACACAGGACTGGTGCATTTTGTCTCAGGAAGTGGAAATGCAAACTACCTTTTGCTGTATTTGAGCATTTTTATCACTCTAGGCCCAGCGCAGTATGTATTATTGCAACAAAAAAAGACTGTGAGGGTGGACGATGGAAATGAATACTTGCCAACCAGCATTTGCCAAATGAATTGGCCTGAGAGAGTCATCAGGGATTCCTGAGCAGTCTGCTATAGTCTACTTTGCATGATTCAGCTTTAATTAACTGAGAAAATAAAAACCTTGACTAAACAATATTGATCAAGCAACCAAACTCAGATTTCAAACTTTGTTTCCTGTTCTTGTTTTCTGTAGAATTTTGTCTCATGGACGACGAATGCCTGAAATCCATCTGATCTTTCAGCAGCAGAGGTAGATGATTGTTCAGCTGTTGCAGCCTCCTAAAGCTGAATGTCAAACCACAGGTGATCTGGTAGAAAAACCCATCTTGCCTTGTCTTGTTTTGCCCACCTTAAAGAACTTTTTCAACCACAGAACAGCTATCTACTTAGCATCCTTGAATTTAATATAGAGCGATGCCACTGAGGCGTCACGTGACAAGAACCAACCAATCATGACTGAGAGATATATTTCCCTTCACCCGTAAATATCAGTCTGTGGTAAATATGGAGAAGTAGTTAATCATTTTCGTGCAGGGCTGCCAGAGCTTTACAACAGCGCCTGGAAGAAGATCAACTCCGCATTCAGGATTTCAGGTCAATAGGCTATGATATGGTGCTTGTTGAGACTGCTTAGCAATCTCTTGACGCAACCTGCCGCCGTGCTCTTGAGAGCTAGCAGCTCCTGACCTCACGTTTTCCAGGTGATTAAAGACGCGGCATGTGTATGGCCCCTAAGTGTGTCAACCATATTAAGTCAGAGAATGGCTTCTAGTTGCGTGGGTTGAACAATGACTGTAATAGATGTCATTAATTTATTGCACTCCATCCCCTTTTTGTAATGTGCGATGATGCGATTTCTAGTGTTTACAGTTTGATTTTGTTGTTTGGTTAAATGTTGCGGGTGAAAAAGACTTTGCCAGGATAATCTTTTGAGGTTTTCGTCAGGGAAATTTTTTTAACACTGTAAGACTTATTTCGTGCACCCCTACCCATGTTCCAAATAGGACTGAAAGCATTCATGTTTTCTAACAGGTGACTTTTTCTTGCCAACTTGCTAACTTATAACAGTATGCAGTATGTACCTTGTGCTTCGAGTGCATGGAGAAATTAAAACCTAGGAAACACTTTTAATAAAACTTATGAGGTAAACTTTTTCTCTTGCTTGGTGCACACTGGCATAATCTTTAGTAATCAATATTCAGATCACAGCCTAGTGGTGGTATGTTACTCACAGCTACGCCTCAGATGCCACGTCATGTCACATGTCAGTTCAAAACATGATTTCAATAGTTCCATTGCCCTGATTTCAAACACATCTATGCCTCTTTTCAACACTCTTTACATGTAGTCCTCACAAACGCACACATCTGCATGTCTTTAGATGGTAACCTTTCAGGCAGAGTACTCCAGAATCACTGTCCCTGGCCCTCTAACGGCACACCCCTCTGTGGCCTCTGTGTGAGAAATGATAGGAAAAAATGCAAAAGCACGAGTCTGGAAATTGCACTTGACATCAAGGCAAAACCTCTTCCATTAGACTATGACTTTTCAAAAAAAAAGTGGCTAGTAAGTGGCGAGGTGCTGCAAAGAAACACCTCAGATCTCAACATTATAGTAATGGACTTCCTGACACAGACACTACACCAATGGGCCTTGCATTATGTATTATTTGTGGCCATCTGCACAGCTTTCAGCTTTGATGCACGGAGAGACGCTTCTTATTATGCTGCAGCAGGGGTTTGCCTGCTGGACACTTACAACTGTGCGAGTGTGTTCATGCGCGTGTGTATATGTGTCTGTGGCTGGTGAGGGATCTAATATTTGTGATTCACCACATTTCGAACCTTTTAGGAAGTTTGTCCACATACTAAATGTGGCCCGCAGTGCAGGGTGGACCACGGCTGCCAAGAGAAGTACAGACGGGGAATGTGATGAGAACAAGCAATACTGATGCAAAGCACAATGCTCTATAGTCTGCAGAGGAAGGAGGAGCACATTACATTATCCCTGACAGACATAGTTAGAAATAGATAGCTTAGAGAAGGCAACAAGATTTAAGGTATTACCTATGGCGATGGCATTCTTCCCAGAAAGTCTGTTGACTTCGATGAAGTGAAAATTACTCTCTGGTGCACCTCCCTGTATTGTATGTGCTGAATAATCTTGAATCTTTAAAAGGACCGAGTAGCCCTTCATGTTCATGAAGAAACGATCTGGTCACATTCAGTTTTCCTTACAACCTGCCTGCAGTTTGCTGCCTGAGCATCTTTAGTCTGTGCTCTGGCTCAACAGGAGATTCCAGTCACTGTGTCACTGCCTTTAAAGCCAGTCTCCAAAGCTAAACATGCTTCACTCAGGATTAAATGTAATGCATTTTTTATGCCTCTCAGTGATAAGATGATTAAAAACAAATCTAATCTTTGCAGTGTTTGTACTGTAAGTTGGTAAAAAGTCAGCAACTTTAGTTTACTGTAATTTAATGTTTATTTATACAGGATAGGTTGCATCTTCTGCACCTATTCATGTTCACAGTTGGAGTGAAATATTAATAATTTAATGAAACAGACAGAACTAAATATAAACAAACAATCCACAGACTTTCTTTGATATAGGATTAGTGTGAGACAAACAGCTTAACATTTTTAAGGTGCTCAGCACATTTCTACAGAAATTATTAATATACAATACTTTGCAACATACATTTGTTGTCAGTTTGATTTGGTGCTTTGTTTTCCACAGAAGTACAATCTTTGTGTGGCGGTAGCTGATGAATGGGGGGTTCTGCAAACTTTCAGTTTGTTTCTGTGAGTGTTTCCCTGCTATTCATCCTGCGTCCTTTCTCTGAATTCTGATGATCTTTTGGTCCATCAATGGAGCACCAGCAAAACTCTTGGTGAGGTTTTTTTTTTTTTTTGCTGGAGTCACGGTGTGGAAAATGTATCAGTCTATCACTTTGTTGTCAGATTGATCAGAGCTGATGAGATTAGATAGATCAGAGGAGCAGCTGCTGCAGAGGCGAGTGAACAAACTTTTAAAGCCAGTGCAAGACTATGAGGTACCTTGTTTCCATGGGAACAAAGCTGGTTTCATATACAGTAGGTTGAAAAAACAATGACACATAACACATAAATGAGAGCACTAAGAAACAGTGTTCTGTTTCTATTTTTATTAAAAAATGAAGTTTCACTTTGACAGCATCAGATGTTCAGCTGCTTTATCGGCGCTCAGAGTCGGTTCTTCACTCCGATATATATATTTCAGACAACTCACGTTTTAAATGTTCATTTCAACAGCAGAACATGTAGTTAGACTTTGGTGTCTAGACTCAAGCCTCATCGCTCCCCGCAGATTTTTACGTGAGATGTTGGGGAGTGATGATTAAATGGGGTCAGCGCCGATGTCACACTTGGGGGTTGGTGGTATTGACTCATTAGCCACTATTAGCCGCACTTGGAGAGAGAGCTGGAGGGCCCTTTGAGCTGAGTGAACACGCCACAGGGGAGACACAGGAGGCAAGACATAATGGCAACCGGGGGTTGTCCAGCGGAGTTGCAAGGTCTGAGCGAGCTGGGGGCGAGGAGCAAGAGTGGTGGGTAGTGAGTCAATCACACACACCCCCAGGTAGGTACATCTGCATTCACCCAAGGAAGTCCACGTACATTTCTCACGTCTAATGCAACACATAGGGAGAAGCACTGAGTAACCAGCTTGCTAGCCTTAATTGCTAAGGTTTCATGTGCCAGGTTAGCATAGCAGCGCCACAGTCAATCACTGGCTCCTTGCTGATTCTTATCTATTATTGTTCATACAGATAAAGTCACAGTTTGTCCATTATTGTTCAAATGCGCTTGCACCTCTGGGTGTCAGACAGGTATTTCAAGAACTAAAGCAGGATGTCAAAATTAAACTAAAGGTGCCGTTTCAGTGTGATCCTAATGACCTCATAAATTAGGTAGTTCGTAGGTTCATCAAAACACAACATTAATAATGTAAGAACTCAAAGAAAATCACAACTACTGTAAATGACAGGAGAAAATTATTTGTTACAAAGCTGCAGTATTCAGCAGCATGAATATTTCAGAAGGTGTTCGCATATTTTCTTCTCTTCGTTCTCTCTTTCTCTTCTCACTGCATTTACTGAAAGAACTGTTTTGACAAGTACTATACAATGTGATTTATCATTATCAATAGGGAGGTCTGCAGTAACTCCTGCCCTCTTGTCCCATGGAGAAATAAGGCTGCAGGAGATGCTGCAGTCTAAATGGGAAGTCCAGTCTTATCCAGTTAAAGCAATAAAAACAGAGCCAGACAGTCTCTGTACAAATTACCAGAGATGAAGAGCATGGGGAAATATACTCAGGCGCATCAACCGGGAGCTGTGTGTGTGTGTGTGTGTGTGTGTGTGTGTGTGTGTGTACATACACAGTGTATATAATTGTATCATACAGTTTGGCTGCAGTGCTCTGTAGTTTAGGTGGAGTGGATTTCACTCTTCACTGCTTCACTGCTCACATAACAACTAGTGTTGATGCGGATGATTTCTGATGATGACCAGCCCCAGCTACTCGCCAGCATCCGACTAGAGACTGTGTGTGCCCCCCAGCCCAGATTCAATATATCCATTCTATGTACTCTACAAAAGATTCTCAATAAAAGCCAGCATTTAAATAGTACGCAAGTTTCAAATAATACTCAGGGTTGTGATAAGCATGGCCTCTAATAAAAGACACTACATGAATTCAGCAAATTTAGTTAATTCAGTTTAAAGTGTTATTGTGGAACAGATGAAGTTGTAATTAAAGCTGTATTTCAAAAAATCATCTTATCATCATATTTGCTGAAACTGTCGCTGTATTCACATTCTCACTCAGATTTAAAATTGACATCAAAGTTGAACTTAAGTACATTTATAAGCATAAACTTTTGGATTCTTACTGAATTTCAGCCCCACAGTTTATGATGGGGCATCCAATCACGGATTTTCTAGTTTTAAAGGAGGGCTTGAGTGTAAACGTTTTATTACAGTATCAATCAGGACATTTTACTACATTACTGGTCAACTTATTAGTGGGTTTTATTATATTTGCAATCATTTTCAAATGCAAGTTTTATTAAATCTTCAGGCATTATTACATTTTCAGGAGATAACTACAGTATGGGTGAAACCACATTTTAAGACTTTATGGTGAATGGTTTGACTACATTAGACATTTTTGAGATTGCTGGATAACGTTTTGTATTTCGGAAGCTTGCAAAGACTCATTTTGTAATTAAAGCCCTATAAAACAGATTCATCTGAAGGAATGATTTTTAGATACGTTTTATCTGCTCGCAGAAACCAAAAGCTGACTGTGGGTCAGGCCTGAGAGGTGATTAACAGTGCATCGTCAAGCTGCCCAGCCTCCACGGACACAAATGAAGAAACTAATGAATTCCATTAGGATTTAGCAAATGGCCTCTGTCAAGGAACAGCGACCAAGGAATCTGTGTGAGTGAGTCTTCGTATGTGAGGGTGCATGTGTGCAGGCATTTATACACTGGGTAACTTTTAATTAAAGGCTGTGAGCTTACCTCAAGCAAACAAAATAAAAAATCGGAAACACTTAGACCTTATTTGGTATCAAAGCATGGTTTAACGGGTACTGGGGTACTGTAGCCGAAGAACACAATGAATTAGTCTGCTGCTTTTCAAGCTCGGCTTTAAATCCGGTCACACTCTACTGGCCAGAGAACAACAGCCCTCGCAGAACAGAGTCATGCATTTCAATTCAGGGCACTTTGGCCAGTTTAAATTGGCCACCAGTTGTTCTCTCTCTCAGCGGTTCAGCCTCTCTCAGAATAATATAGTACTGCACTATAATACCACAGAGGTTGGACCATGTAATATTAAGACTAAATCAGGTTTGAGGCCCTGCCTTTAGGGTTTACTAAAGCATGTACTCACTGTTGTGTGTGTGAAATAAGTTTATGGATAAACTTTGGATAAGCCACAAGTACGTATATGAAAAACACTTTGATCACTCTGGTAATGATGCTCTTTTTTAATACAGGAAACTGGATGTTTACTGTCTGTATCATTTAAATCATTTTCAACCTTAATAGATGAGCCACATCACTGACTTACATCCAGTCCGAGAGAGGGGGCTCCTCTGACATGTGGACCAGTTTCAGACAGACCTGCAGTACCGTGTCAGTCTGAGGGTGGTATTACTGTTAGCTTCACAGTGTAAAGCCTCATTCGTTTGTGTTTGTGTGTACACTTATTTATGCAAATGTTCCTATTAGGGTTGGGACTCGTTAGGATTTTAACGATTCCGATTCCTTACCGATTCCTACATTATATTCATTATACTTGCTATACTTAAATAAGTAGAATAAACACAAATGCAATCATACAAATACAAAAACTTTATTCCAACTGTTGCACAGTACAATTAGATGAAAATACACATTTGTGTGTGGTGTGTATTTCAGATTTAGAGCTTGTATCATCTCCCTGAGAATATATAACAACAAAAAGTGATTCTCTGATTTCTACAGTAACACTATTACCTCAAATTAACCACAGCAATGTAATAAAAAATACTTATATGAATTTATGCTTGGGCACTGTTATTTATGTGACAACCCCTGAACAGAACACACACACAGACACACATTGGCTGTTTGTTTCTACCGCTCCCCTCACTGGAAGCATTGGACCTCCCGCTGCCCGCCTCCGCCTTGATTAAATGCTGAAAATTAAATAAAAGAGGGAGACAGGTTTCTCCTGTTTTATCTTTTTTTGTTATATTTCTCCCTCTCCCCTTGCTGGAAGCCTCGGACCTCCCGCCGCCCGCTCCTGTCTCAAACACGGAGGTCTCCCGCCTGTTAAATAGCCTGTAACCATAACAACTGTGTGACACAAACTCAGTGCTTTAGCAATTAAATAATGTCGGGCTCGGTCGGGTTCGGACAGAAATATGCGTCCCATGGCGCACTCTAATGGAAATGTTTTGACGTTTTGTTTTGTTTTTTTACAATCTAGGAACCGTTTGCATGAACCGCTACTCCAAATGTGATGGAACCAGTTCCAGAACCGAAACTTTGAACCCGGTTCCAAAAACAAACCGGATCCAGATCCCAACCCTAGTTCCTATAGAGCTAAACTTAAGTTTGATCAGTTAATCAAGACTATTAACGCGTTAATCAATTAAAAGCTTTGGGGTGCTTTCACACCTGCCCTGTTTGGGTCGGTTCATTCGAACTCAAGTTCGTTTGCCCCCTAAGTGCGGTTCATTTGGGCAGGTGTGAACACAGCATTCGCACTAAAACAGCTGGACCGAGACCTTCTGGAAGAGGTGGTCTCGTTTCAGTTACAAACAAACTCAAAAATCGTATGTGGTGAGAACGTGTTCTGACCTCGATCTGAACCAACTGCAGTCACATGACACATTGTTTGGGTTAAACATGAGCATGTTACAGTCCTGGAGGATTATTAATGTGCACCTCCTCCTGTACTGCCTTAATATGCACATTCAGCACATCCAGTGCGTCAAAATGTTGTTTTCTAGTTGGAGCCGCGCCTCGTTTTCAAACTGTATGGTTTGACTAAAATGAACAATGACAGCAATATAGTCCACGATGACCAGCGCTAAAATCAACCTGCGTAGTTGTCCCTCCATTGTGACATTAGAAAGTGTCACATTCATCTTGCAAGTGTACTCTTCTTCAACGTTTGGTTTACTTCCTGGATTTTTCCCACATGGAAATTCTGACCAATCAAGAGCAGCTTTCTCTTGCAGGGATTTGATCTGGTCCGCTTGTAAAATTTGGTCTTGTAAACGCTGCTCTTTAAAAATGTGACAACTGGCTGTTTAATTGACAATGAAAATAACTGTCTTTTGGAAAAAACAACAACAAAAAAAACCTATACAGAAAAAAGTCCTATACTGTAAATCAGACATTGACTTATTGATAACATTTAGATAAACACCGATTATTTTAACAGTCCAAAATAAAGACAGAATTTTAGGTTTTATGTTATTTGGAGTAAAATCAAAGTCACATTTCTTGCATGGGTAATGGTGGGATTTCCTCTGTGCTACGGTATGCTCCAAGTTGTTTGGCACGAACCTCAAGGAAAACTGAGTGTGCCATCTCAGCCAAACCACTGACCTTTGTTCCTGCCTTTATTCTTTCTTCTACAACAGACAAAACTCTCCATCTGGTATGGGAGCAGCTCATAAATTACTGAGTACAAACTGGACCGTGCTTCACATGGAGCTGTAGGTCTTCATGATTATCTTCCTTTACATTAAAATCTAAGGCTCTGCGTTATATGTGTCATGCTTGTTAAAACCCTGACGGATGGACTCTGCAGATTATTTAAGCAATAAACCACAAAAGGTCTTGGTTCACTGGGATTTTTGAACAACTCAAGGGCAATGTAAGGCACGATCCACAGTGGGCTGCCTAAAACCTTAACTATACCATATACTAAACATAATTGGCAATGCTTACTGGCAACAAACAATTATTTTTCTGCAAAGCAAAGTTGTTCTTCAGCTACATTTTGCAGAATGATTGCCAAGCAACACACAGACGCAGTGGAAAGTGCACGCTGCTTTACAAATCTGTGGCAACATGGAGCCAAAGAAGTTCATCCTGATGGACCCTAATATCCTAACATTAGGTGAAAAAAGTTTTCATCATGTTGCAGCTGCATTTTAACTTCTGGCAACTAATATGATGGCTTTCCCCGAGCTGTTGTCCCTTGACAGCTATAAAATCTAATAACAGTGTAGCCTGTAACCAAGCTACACTGAAACAAAAATGATATCCCTCGCAATTGATAACTGATTGAAAGCAGCTCATGCAGTTTGACTGCTTTGAATGGAGAGGTCGGTGAATTGGGCAGCGGCAGCGGCAGATTGCTTTAACACAGCAGGGTCCCCTATCTGCTCAAATATAAATCCCCCGAAGGCTCTCTTTGTTTCCTTTGCAGCATTTCAGTGTGTTTTTTGTGCATTCAGTGAATGACAGTGTTGCGTATTTCTGACCTGGAAAATAAATGATTCGGGCTTCAGCTGGCGGCTGCCCCCTTTAGCTCTGTGTCCCATATGACAACAGGTGACTAATTGGCACAGTAATACGGAAATTGTGATGAGGTCACAGCTGGGTATTTTACAACTGTGTCAAACACAGCTCAGCCAAATGATAATCAGAGACTGGAACTATCTGACAAGAATATATTAACAATGAGTGGATTTATTTGCTTGTTTCTATTTGAAAGCTGCTCTCAGTTGTTTCCCAGTTTCATCATGGTTCTAACGTATGCTCTGTATGAGCTGTGGCTTTCTGGGTGAATGGATTGAAAATGAACACAGGCTGACTCATGATAAATCAAGATAATTAGAACTAATGATGCTTTCAGACCTAGAGTTGTCTTGCTTTGGTCTGAATCAGGGACTCATTTTGTTACAAAGTTGCATAATTGCCTACAGTTGGTTCGTATTCCAGATCAAATGTTGAAGAAGAAGAGTCTGCTTGCAAGGTAAATGCAAGAAGGTCTCAGTGTGGTCGATTGCTCTGTTCGCACCTGTCCAAATGAACCGCATTTAGGCGGCAAATGAACTTGAATTGGATTGAACCGAACCAAACAAGGCAGGTGTGAAAGCACCCTAAAAGTGCTCCAGACTGAAACATTATGCTAGTGTGGTTACAATCTGAAAATATTCTTCTGACAGACAATGTGAGGTTTCCAAATGTAAGACCAATAATTAATGATAATCTAGACAAAAATAGTGTAGTAAATTAGAAGACCTAAAGAAGCTACATCTTCGGAAGTAACGTGATTTTTGCTACACGACCACAAAATGTCTTAAGAGGTTTAGGTGGATGGTTGCATGTACACACTTTCACATGGGAGATCACCATTTGCGTCCTTTTTCATACCTACAGTCAAGACTGGTTTCATTCATGAAGAATTTCTGTAACAGTCACAATACTAGAAGGCAATGACAAACAATTTGATCCTGCCAAGGGGGTTGCCAGGATCTATAAAATGATCATATAGGACATTTAGGGAAGGTAATAACAACCAAATGAAGACATAATTTAGTTTGACGGATGTTTCGCCAAACAGATATGTATTGGAACTTGTTTAGCTTAGCCTAGCTTAGCAAAACAGGATAAATAAGTGCTCAAACAACTGCAAAAATATCTTTACTCAATGCATCTTGTTAGGCATCAATACACCCAGATACATAAAACTGTGCAGGTTCATGACTAAAAATGTGCATAAACATTCTTATCATCAGATTTATGAAGCAATAAGTATGCCTGTTTGTGTTTTACATATCTCAGTCATTATGGAGATGAACCCACACGCATGAGCCTCCTTTCCACTCCAACAGGTATCTACAAATGGATGTAGATCCGGCCTGAAACATTCATTTGCATATCGATAGCTTTGCCCGCTTCACTTCTCATCCTTGTCAATGAAGTGCAATTTCATTGACTGTGTCACATCAGCGAGGTTCTCCAATGATTCAGCTGTCATTACACATGGCTGTGGATATGTAATGCTAATTGTAGTAGATTGATTTATATAGCACTTCTCAAAGCAGATGTTACAAAGTGCTTCACAAGACAATAAAAACATAAATGTAGTGAGAGTGAAATCAACACGGTAACTGTAAAACAAGATAATATTAGATACATAATCCACAGTTTGTGTAAATATGCATCCAGGCAAATATGACATTTGTACTGCCATAACACTAACTGCTTTCAAATGTGTCTGCAAACCATCATCATGGTCAAACCATTATTATTAATCATTATTATTATTAAATGCTAAAAATACGATCAATGATTCATTCATACTACTCATGTTAAGACTGCTTTAAGTGCCTCACATTTCAAGGTCAAATTAAACGACCATTAACAGGGCTCAAATATGATTAAAATTAGTAAAGAAATTAATTACTCGGAAATAATTTAAACGTTTATAAGGGTGCCTTTGGTTGACATTTCACAGAACACTGTGTAAAAATTGTTGCAATCAGCTCAACTTGGTAAACAACCTAAAAACAATGTTACCCCTCTCTTAACTTAATCTCCTCCTTCTCAACAGCTATCTCAGCTAAAACCATGTGTATGCCTGGTCTGTGTTAGGTGCATACATTCTTGCTGCACGTTCTTCCTTTATAAATACCACTTAACGTGTAGAAGACGGCATATGCGTGGTTCTTGTGCGTACCCACAGTTCATAAATCTGGCCCTTTGGAAAACAGAACTGTGTGACCACCACCTTAATTTTGGGCTCTGCTGTTGCATAAGCACAAAACTAAAATCATCAGGTCCTGCATTCAGTTTTATATGTATTAAATAAACATGTAAATACAACAAGCTTTTGACTCTACATCTGTATGGGCCATTTGGCGCAGCATCAGCAGTGACACGGGCGTGGCACAACACTGTCATGGCGAAGAGGGAGCTGAGCTGGCGGGCATCCAGCTCAACATCCTGACCTTCACTTACAGTCATCAGCTCTGGGTAGTGACCGAAAGCATGAGTTCGCAGAAACAAGTGGCCAAATCGAGTTTTCTCCAAAGACCCTTTTAGGCCCAACATCACAATGGTAAAATTTCATTAGCTGGAGGCAAAACACAACTCTCCACCACAGGGCTGTAGGCTACATAGGAGTCTCAAAATGTGGTCTTGTTGTGTTGTTGGGAGCCAGAATAGAAGGAGTCATGACTTAAAACTTAAGTTTTTCCACAAATCAGCTGCCACTGCCCATCAACAAAAACAAAGACAATCATGATTAAAATGTGATAAGACCAAAGGACAGGACGGAGGCAATCATCAAAAATGCTCACATGTGCAGCACACACTTCATATCAGGTTATGGAAAAGTATTTACTGTAGTAGGGATGAATAACGTTATGTGTATTAAGGGTGATCATGACCACCTCATCAGAAGAGAGGATCGGATTTCTGCATAATGCGAACTTTTTAGCGCATTAGCTTATGTTAGCTTCGATAGCAAAACAAACATGAAGAAACCATTCAAGTGTCGTCCTTCTTTGTAAGATTGGCATAGTAATCAACCACAAAGCTTCCTTTCAAATCATCCATCCACTGATTGAGAGCATAGGGGTCGGCCAGTCTGGTCCCATTGGTCAGTGTTTACTTATCCAAGTAATACTTGTGGTCCCAGAAAGTGAGTGATCTGACATGGTGCATTCGGAAATTCAGTCTGATGCTCTACACTAACATGAGAGCCCTGTTGGTCGAAGAAGCGGAGCTATATGAATTAACGGTTAAGTTAATCAAACATTCACTCCGCTCAGCACTCTGCTGCTCTGTTTCTCAGAGAGTGTGGTGCTCTTGATAACCGAACAGTACATTCTGACAGTGCTCCGAAATTTACAAATGTTCCAGTTTGTGCCAGAGCTCCAGCACGCTGAATGAGTATTTCTGAACGCACCACTCGTATCATCGTCCTCCATTGTCTAAAACAAGCCAACAGAACTAACTAGCTTATGTCTGTGGAGAATTGTTTTGCCTCCAGCTAAGCCCTGCCTACCAAAAAAAGTCATACTGTTTGAAAACAGTTTAGGGGTCTACAGGGTCCGTAGAGATAGGGTGAGGAGCTTCGACAAGGAGGAACTCGGAGTAGAGCTGCTACTTCTCGAGAGGGGCAAGTTGAGGTGGTTTGGGCATCTAATCAGGATGCCCCTGGGCACCGTCTGTTAGGGCTGTTCCAAGTGTGTCCAACTTATTGGAGGCTTTAGGATGGACCCCGAACACACTGGATGGATTATACATCACATCTGGCGTGGGAGCTGGAAAGTGTTGCAGGGGAGAGGGACACCTGGAGCACCTTGCTCAGCCTGCCCTCACAACCCGGTCCCAGATTAGTTCATGAAAATGGATGGATGGATAGAAGACACCTTTGATGTAGCGAGGCTAGCATTTCCTCCCCTTCTATTGTAACCTATCTTTTAATAACTCTGAGTGTGTTTCCATAACACCAGAATATTTCTTTAAGCAAGCCGAAGCACACTTGAGAATGATCAGGAGTAAGTGTCCAAACAGCAAATCATCTGACCAGCTGAAGGCTAACATAACCGACCGTGACAGCCGATATCCCACATGCTCTGTATGGCATGAATAAATGAAACCAGCTTAAAAAGCAAATGTCAGGGGAGCTTCTCCAGAAGGTATCAGGATGAAGAGATAACCACTGCTACTGACAAGCATCTATCAATCTGACATCTCCATAGAGAGGTGGTTGATGCTTCAGTGTGGTTTTCGTCTCCTGAGCTTTGGCAGCCTTGCCTGAAGTTACCAGAAATGTTTTCATATAATCTGTTGGCTTTAAAGTTAAAACCAACTGTCGTGCTGTTGTTCCTCATCCCTGTTAGGCCCCTCGAGGAAGCATTTCATATAATGTAATTGAGTTACTGTGCTGAAGAGAAGAAAAATGTTTTTTATTTTATTTCTTAAGTGCAGATGTACATTTCTATTGCAGCCTGCTGTATCTCCCTTTCTCCTTTTTCCCTCTCCCAGCTGTGCACATGCTACGATTTGATGTCACTTTTTCAGACTATTTTTGAGGCAATCCTGTGACAACAACAAAGTGGATAAAAAACACTTTGAAGTTCCTACGGTCTGGCCTGCAGAGTGAAGCTAAAGCAAACCCAACTCAACAAAATCACATTATTTTGAGTGAAATGTACATGACTCCAAGCACCCGCCCAACTTTTCTTGTTCATTTAACATTTTTATTCAAAACAGAAATTCTTTTCAGTCTAAGAAATGGCTTATATTTATCACATCTCTCACACTCTCTGGCCCCTGAGAATACTTGAGTAAAATGCAGCTGTTAACATTCATGTATGCAGATTGGGACTTGACTCTATCGCAGGTACTGTGGCACAAAATCAGTCGAAGCTATCCTTCAACCCAAGTAATGTATTCATAAAAAAACATGAAAATCACACACACAGATACTTCAAAGATATTTCCCTTTGTCCTGCTTTACATGCAGGCCACACATGAAAACAAAGATTAGAAGCACACATGCTCGCACATGCACAAACACACACAAGTACGCTTCTGCCTCCTCTCTGATCAGGACACGGTAAATAACCACCTTGCTGCTGCCGCCCGGCAATTTATACATGAAGAGGATGCAGAGAGGAGGAAGATGCATCCATTTTCTTCGACACACACACGCACACACACACACACACACACACACACAGAAATGTGTTGCTCTCAAACTGCATGTGGCTGAGGAGACCATCACGACTTGAATTACAATGTGGTGATTGAGACATAGCACAGAAATCAAATTTAAAATGGAAGGAGGCCACACACACACACACACACACACACACACACACACACACACACACACACACACACACACACACACACACACACACACACACACACACACACTTTAAGCCACCAGCCAACATTTGCACACATCGCTCTATCACAATTGGAGTGCTCCCATAAGTAAAAGCTCACTGTCACTGATGAATAGACACTTAACACAACACCTGTTAATTATGTGAGTTTATATTTTTATTTTTTATTTTATCATTTAATTTAATCCAATTTGATTTAGTATTATTCTATCTTGTTGGATTTCTCTGTTTAACTTTATCCAATTTGATTTTCCATCTATCCATTTTCTAACTGCTTCATCCTCACATTCACACCTATGGACAATTTAGAGTTATCAATTAACCTGCATGTCTTTGGACTGTGGGAGGAAACCGGAGTACCCGGCGAAAACCCACGCTGACACGGGGAGAACATGCAAACTCCGCACAGAAGGGCTCCCGGGAACCCTCTTGCTGTGAGGTGACGGTGCTAACCACCACACCACCATGTCGCCCAGCATCAGTATCTATGAAGCACCTGACAGCTGACACTGGTTTCCCACAGGTGTATCAGTACAGAGTGTGCATGTGACTACACCCTCACGGTGACATCACATGCACACTCTGTACATTTTTCTGTGTGAAATCCATCCAGCACAGTGTTGTAATAAAAACCTTCATAGAGTAATTTAAGCCTCTTCGTCGCTGACACTGACGCAGCAGCAGAACGTCCTCTTGGTCCAGGCCCAGAAGTGCTTGAAGCAGTTCTTCTTCTTCTTTGCCTTCCTCTCAGGCTCCGTGCTGTCAGATGGGGTGGCAGCGACTTCTGTGTCCTCCTGTTCCTCGTCACAGCCCTCAGTTAACAGGGGAGGGGGCTCCACTGGATCATTTTCACAACTGTCCTCCAGCGAATCCAATGGGCAAGCTTCACTGTGCTCGCTGTCGTCATCAAACCCGAAGCGGCACTCAGGTGGTGCAGGCTTCACCAAGATAACACCTGGAGGAAGCACTGATGATGTGGATTCATGAAATCCACTGCTGCCACTGGTGCAGCTTTCACTCTCTGACGACTGGCTGCAGGAGGACATTTGTGGAGGTTAAGTTGGAATAACAATCGGTGCTCGAAAGGCTTTAGGTATGCTGGACATTTCTTTTTCCCTCTCCTTTTCCCATCCCCACACCAGGTCCCGGGCAGTTTGTGCGGGCTGGACGAGGATAACACCTGGATAAGTTGACGATGTTGATGGTGTTCCAGGGCTTGCTTCTGCGTCAGAGGGATGGTGGAGGGTGCCCCTTGTGATAAATGGATGGGCGAGGACTTGACACAGGGTAATCCTTTCATCAGGGTCCATTTCAAGCATTGCCTTCAGCAAGTCAATGCACTCCTTCCTTTCATCCACCTCCACCATACTCAGGTTGTCCTGGGGCCACGTTTCCAGATCATCCAGGTTGCGGAATGTATAGGCCCTGTCGTCACCAGGTGGAGTGACATACAGCCAGGCGATGTTGGAGAACATCCCATCACTGAGGAGATGGTGGGGAGGAACACCCAGGAGCTCCACTATGCATCGCAGTGTGTCATAATCACTGCTTCCAGGGAAGAGAGTAACTGCGAGCAGAATATAGGCCATCACAACACCTACAGACCACATATCAATGGCCTCTGAAAATGGAAATCCCAGAAAAATTTCAGGAGCCCTGTAGTGTGTTGCTTGCTGAAGCTCTCCCTGCTCTGCCTGACTGGTTGGAAAAGCCAATCCAAAGTCAATGAGCTTCACACTAAGGGGTTGGGCTTCACGATCCACCACCATGATGTTGTTCAACTTAATGTCGGTGTGGATCACGTCCAAGTCCCACAGGGCTTTTAATGCTGTGGCCAGCTGCTGGACTACACTCCTGACATCATGTAAATCCAGGGGGGCGTAGCTCCTCTGGGAGGAAATGTAGTGACATAGAGTCACATCCAGTGACTCGAAGACCAGAGCAGTCCTGTTGTTCCTGAGTGTGAATGATTCAATGAACCTGACAATGTTCTGCTTGTCCAGGTTCTCCAGCTGAAAGTAGGTCAGTAGAGCCAGTTCACCGTCGATGTCGTCGCTGTCCTGAGGGATCTTTACAGCAACAATCTCTCTGGTGTCCTTTTTGAGGCATCTAACCACCTCACCAAAGGCTCCCCGTCCCAGAAATGTCAGCAGTTCGTAGTTGCTGGGGAGCAGGTCGGCAGCTGTGAGTCTGTTTGTTTGGTGGGTGCTGACCCATGGACTGGATGATGAATTCCTACTCTGATCCATCATGAGCTATTTGTAGGTAGTGCCTAAGATTAATCAGTTAATCTCTTGACCGTCTTCGATTCCTTGAGAGTCCGATTTCCGTCGAGGGTCAGATGTCCTCCGTTGGCTTGTACTTACTCTGAAATTAAATCTCTTTGTGACATCACGTGCACATTCCAAAATGGGTGTGGTCCCAGCAAGGGGGCACTTAAGTTTACAGGTGTGTAGTTGAGAACAAAATTAAGGTTGAGTTTGAAGTTAGGTGCGGTCCAAGCAAGAGGGCCTGAAGTAGGGAGTAGGAAGTTAGTTTAGCTTAGTTATTTGCACATACATGTATAGAAAAGACAGGAAAACAGCGAATGAGACCATCGGTGTGAAGATAAGCTATTTCTATATAGTGTGTATCCATAACTTTAGGAAACTGTCTTCGGGTCCCCCCCAGGTCACTTCCAGGACGAAACGATTTACGGCACACGTCATCTTACCTAGCTGCTTACATTTATAGTGACTTATAAATAGTTGCTATTCCTCCTCCTCGACCCGACGTCCGCGGGGAGTTAAAATAGCAGCAATCATCGGGTAAAAGTTCTGTGAAAGCACTGGACTCACCAACAGTCAGCCATGTCTCAGTCACACAGAGAAAATCCAATCCACGGGAAGTCAGGAAATCCTTCAGGATAAACGTTTTGTTCGCTAGCGATCTAGCATTTACCAGCCCAATCCTGGCAGGAGCCGGCGGTCCACGGCGTTAGCTGTCCGGGGAGCCACACGCAGAGGCCACAGGTTGCGCAGATTCGAGGAGAGCAGGGGGCCGCGGCGCTTGAACACCTCATCTGGGCCGACGACAGGTACCAGCCAGGCATCGACAGGGTCCAGCGAGTGCTGAGAAATAAAGAGGCGAGGCATCGCTCCATACTCAGTCCAAGAAGCCATGGAAGTGCTCACCAAACAGGCCTTCAGCCTTAACCAGCCGACCGTTGCGTTTACCCCTGCGGCAGTGGCGCTTACGCCGGGGAGGTGGAGCTGGGGCCTCGGTGGCTTAGTGGTAGAGCAGGTGCCCCATGTACAAGGCTGTTGCCGCAGAGGCCCGGGTTCGACTCCAGCTTGTGGCCCTTTGCTGCATGTCACTCCCTCCCTCTCTTCCCCTTTCACGCTTGTCTGTCCTATCGATTAAAGGCTTAAAAAATGCCCCCAAAAATATCTTTAAAAAAAACAAAAACAAAAGAAAGTTCCTTGTAGGGGCTTTAAGTTTCCTGTTGTTAGCTGACAGGAGTGGCACCCAGTGTGGTCTCCTGCTGCTGTAGCCCATCTGCTTCAAGGTTCATGTTGTTGGTTCAGAGATGGTCTTCTGCAGACCTTGGTTGTAACCAGTGGTTATTTGAGTTACTGTTGCCTTTCTATCATCTTGAACCTGTCTGGCCATTCTCCTCTGACCTCTGGCATCAACAAGACGTCGTCACCCAGAGAACTGCTGCTCACTGGATGTTTCTCTTTTTCACACCATCCTCTGTAAACCCTAGAGATAGCTGAATGCAGCATGGTTGTTGGTATATAGCAGACAGGCTGGTCTGAGTATTTCAGAAACTGCTGATCTACTGGGATTTCTCTGCACAAAGTCACTTAAATCACCGCCAAATGGTAGGGGAGGCGACTGAGTCAAACAGACTCTGGATGTTCACCTAGGAGCCCACTGTCTGTGTCCCATGTGAAACCAAAAGTTAGTGGACCTATTTTAATAACAATGTAGCGTGCTAGTATGTGAAGAATGCTACGCTTGTGATGTATGTCAAATGACATTATATAACATTAGTAATTACTGTACTTATTTTCAGCCAAATCATGTTTGTTTCCTAAACCTAACCTCGTACTTTCGTTGACTAAACCTAAGGAATTGAACCTAAAAACAAAGTTTTTACCTTTGTATCAAGTTTATTTTGAAAACAACTGTACACATTTAACAATCAATAACTGTACATTGTCTGTGAAAACGAAAGTTTATTTTGTAAAGACACAATACATGTAACACGCATGAACTGATACGCCATTCCTGAGTGTTGAAAATTGACACAGTAGGGGTAAGTCAGAGCATGTGAGCGGAGCGGGTGAAAATTTTCGCTCCTCACTCACAGACCTGTCACTTTGCGCTGCTCGTCCGCTCCGCTTGGTTCTGCACATTCTTCACTCCGCTACGCTCCATCATAAATTTTATCCCGCTCCACTCGCTCCCCACTCTGCTCAAAAATCTGCATCGTACTACCCTAACCTGTAATCTTCTATTCACAAATAAAACAGGGTCTGCCCATTTTTCCAACAGCCCATTGGTCCGACATGGCACTTGTATCTTGACCTGTAGCCTACTTTTGTTGCGTTGTTGATCCTCTGTGGTACACAAATACAGTAATAATCACATTTCGGAACAACCGGACGTCGGACTAATGAGAGGTCGGAACAATGTTACGGCACCAATAAAACATGAGCTTGCTAGATTCTCCGGGGCAGCCCTCTCGCCTCTCCCCGCAGTTAGGCACCGTTCTCCAAGCAGCAACATTTTATTGTTTGGAACGGTTAAAATAGCGATGTTCGGTCAGCTCTGAGGACATGGATGGTGCATGACATACTAGTTGTTAATTAATTTATAAACATTTTACCACCATTGTTCTTTACTCAAATAAATCCTGAGGCCGCTGGTTCTGTGGCGCTGGCTTGGGGTCTGCTCTCCCCGGGTGGCGTGGAGGGTGGCCGGGTTGCCTGGGGCGGACAGCTCCATGTGATGGTGTTTCCTCTCTGGTTCTTCCGTGCTCAGCCTTATGTTTTTCTTTTAATTTATTTATTTATCAGTGGTGTTTGGATTCGGTTACGGCAGACGGACGGCAATTTGAAATGGAATGAAGCCCACACACAGAAGACAGTAGCTAAAGAACAGTAGTAGAACGCGCCCCATCCGCCCACAGCACAATGCTCTTAAAGCCCTACGCTATCAAAAGCTGGCAAAATACATTTATTTTATTGTATGGCCTTGACATTAACCTGTCATATTGTTGAGTTATCAAGGACACTTCTGTGTTTTTGGGTGTATACAGGAATGTTAAAGATATCATTGAGGAAAACGAGGTTGAGGTGCTAATGTTTGCTCGTGTTACCAAAACAATTAGAAATAAAACACTCCTAACATAACGTTATATCTCACAGATAACCTATATCTCACTGGTAAGCTATAACATATTGTAGCGTCCGCCAGGACGTGTGGAAAGGATGACGCAGTTATTCGGCAAACCACCGTTTATTACTGAACAGTACGGGTTACTGTTGGCCGTAACTACGCCAAAACAACCAACAAACAAGAACTTAGCTGTAGCTCCAACTGTGCACTCCTGCTCTCTCCTCCAGCTCGCTCATACACACACCAGCACGCGCACTCACACAGCTCTCATCCCCGTCACACTCACCCCGCCCCCCTACCTATACTCATTCAATCCCAAACATGCCATTAACTCACAGAACATTGACATTATAACACAACATTTATTGCAGGGTTGCTGCAACATCATAACATGGTTTAGATTCCTAAATAAATATTCACCTCGTCGCTAGATAGGCCTGTTCCTGAAAAACTTGAAAAACTCATGGATGATGCTATCTCTGTCTGCGCAAGGCTTTCTGTCGTACGAGGCCACCATCACTTACCCGACAGGAGGTGCGAGCGAGTGAGCGTGAGTGAGCCCTGCAATCTAGAATCTGACCGCTGATGTCACTGTTACTCACCATTTTTACACACTGAGGCTTTAAATTGGCATTGTTTCCATGGTACCGGCATGTAATTTCAACCCATTATGTGCTGCCACCATGGAATGCGGTGTCAAGAGGTCGTGGTCATTTCACGTATTTCTGTGAGATCAGGTTGGATCTTTCCCTCTGCTCACACAAAGCCAGGGACAGCAGCAACATTTAACAAAAGTAACGGCACACAGTTTGGCTCCATTACAACTCACAATGTTCACTGACAAAACAACTGTCATACTAAACACGTTTTCCAAACAAATACAACGTGCTAACGTTATTAGCGTCAGCCTATGGCATTTTACATTGTATAAATTAGCCTAGCGACGAGCAGAGATTTCCTCTGCTCATATGAAGCCAGGGTAAATCCCCAAGTATAAATCCCTAAAGCATAAATCACACGCAAGAATTAAAATGCTATTGTAGTGGAGGCTTTATTGTCTTTGCAATTTATTGTTTTTTTATCTGTAAAATACAAGTAAATAAACGCTTTGCTTCCACTGAGGGAAATTGGCCTATTCCACAAAATGGTGACCGTGACCAGAAGTAGGGAATCCTCAGTACTGGTCACTACTTGTGTATGCACCACAACAACCTTTTGCTGTTTGAATTGCTGCTATGGAGGCTGGACGGCGCATTTTCTCCCAGTCACAAAGTTACAATTGCAGATGTTGTTCATCTTGTTGGAAAAATGTCCTCGTCCGTTGGAAAGCTGTGAAATGACAGATACCGTTGTTTTTTCTTCAAATTGCGATCTGTGAAATGGGCCTATGGTTTCAACTTACAGAAACAGACAGGAGGTCTGCGTCACCACGTTGCGTAGTTAAGAGTCTTTGTAAATTCAAGACCTTTTCAGATGTTAGGAAGGCACCATTGACACCACCACCAAGCAAGGGGGGCAGACCACACACACACACACATGCACGCACGCACGCACGCACGCACGCACACACACACACACACACACACACACACACACACACACACACACACACACACACACACACACACACACACACACACACACACACACACACACACACACACACACACACACACCATATGGATTGGCGCTCATTTTCAGATCAGTTACCAATCCACAGATTGGTGATGAGCTACTAATTGGTTTTAGCAGTGGAAAGAAAAATATTCATAAAGTAACAGCTAAACATCTAGCCATGCTGCAGCAAATTTAAGTGGTGCACTTAGCCATACATAGGTGCATTAAAGAAAAAATATGAGTACATAATGGATTATGTTGTACTGTAGCAGTGGTTTCAGCAGTTACTACGGGCTGTTCAGAGCACATTTCAAGTCGGCAGCACACTTTAAAACAGGTTTGCAGTAGGGATGCACTGATTATGAAGTTCTGGGCCGACTGATGTATAAAACAACAATTTTGCTCTTAGCCGATACGAATGTTTTTATATTGATGCTTATTTTGTTTTTGTTATTATTTATTTTATGCTTTGCCCCTTTTGTGCCAGGGAAACAAACAGTCTATACTATGAAAAATAACTCAACTGTTTTACAGTAGCCTGATTGAACCCTTCATTACACTACTTTTGAATGAGCACAAATTCAGTCATACACATAAACACAAAGCCTTTTTACTCTGTATAATATATAGTATTTCCCGCTCTAATATCTTTTTTATATTGCTATGAAAACATTCAAACAGCTGTATTATTAGTTTCTTGACAAAAAATACATTTTTCAATATTACATTTGAACACATCATGATAATGTTATAATTCACCTTTTCCTAGTGCTTATGTTTTACTGAACTGAGCTTGAATGCAACATAATATAACCTCAGCAAGCTGTTAGTTGCAGCTAATGGCTGCTAAGAGCTAATGCTAACAAGCTCTCCTGCTGATTTAAAAAAATAAAATAAATAAAAAATAATAATTTTTCACAATGTAGCATTACCAGACTGCATCCTCTGATGCAACAATTGTGAGTTTCATCCTTTCATCCCAAAGGCCTTCCTGGTAAGTTCTCTGTTCTTCCTGGCTATTACTAGCCATCTCATCACACAGCAGTAAGATCACAGAGCCCCAAACAGCGGTGGAGTTTTGCCCATTTGCGCTATCTGCCATGTTTTTCCGAGTACTGCAACAATACATATATACATATATATACATATAAATATATATACTGTATGTATATATGACTGCTTCAAAGTTTGTAAATGTATTGCTAAAATAAATAATATAAAAAAGACAGACTTAAAAACCGACTTCTGGGGGAAAAAACAAAACAAAAAACTGACTTCTGGTATGGACTTCCGGTATGTATGCAACTTCCGGTATGGACCTCCAGTATCGTAGACACGAAGAAGATTAACTTCCGGTATGGATTGGATATATGGCGGTGCCCTTGTCCACCATCTTGTCTGCAGCTGGGTACTCTTGGGTGCTTTAGGACTGCCAGGATTACAGTGCCGCAGTCCACCAGCTGGTGTGGTCACTGTTGAGATTACATTCATTTTTTTTATTATTAACAAAATGTTGTTTTATTGACCGTATGAATTGTTTTGTTTTCAAATAAATATTTGGAAATGAAAATGTATACTTTAGTGTACTTTCACAGAGTTTTGCAATATGTATAGCCTAGCTGTATGTATCAAAATGTATAATTTCGGTTGGTGGTATAAATGGTCAGAAGTCCAGTGTGTTTCGTTTTTGTAACTTATTGCCTTCAGAAAACATACAAGACACATTTTAAGGAAAAGTCATTGGAAGAGAAGGTTAAAGGTTTTATCTAAACAGAGTTATTTGCATTATAAAAACTGACATGGCTGCATTGTGTCTGTGTGTTTTTACATCTGTTGTTGCTTTTAATTTGCAGCTATACTTTTAATGAAGCTGACATGTCATGACAGTCAAGCACACATGGACCACATTTTGCCATAATGACACACACACAGCGAAAAGAACACCAGCCATCGTTACACTGTTGCAGCTGGTAATAAAGACTTACTGGCTTTTTACTGGGACTTTACTGGACACAGTGTGTCCTCCTTCTTATCCATCTAACCAAGTCATTTCTGTATATAATTAACTGGTGCAACTACTGCTTTCAATAAGCCTAATTGAACTCATACTTGTGTAAGCTTTTGATGGAATTCATACAGACATATTACTATTCCCACTTTAAATTGAAAATGAAGTTGTAATAATGATTGGTGCTGTCAACCATTGCCTTTGAAACATATGATCAAATAACAAACCAGCTATCAGCACCTTGCCTTTAACATGAGAGGTAGGAGATGACACCCATGGAGTGGCACAGACAGTGCATGTATGGTATGCTGCAATCTAACATATTGATGCAAAATCACCATGCTTTCCATGAGAAAAGCAGAAGAAAAATGCCTTTGAACAGACACCGCTCCTGTTAGACTGGTATTGAATGTAGCTGGGCTCTGGTGTGTCGTCTCGGTTGGTGGTTGATGGGTTTTACAAGTGTAATTAAAGTGACTGACAGTCAGACTGGAGCAGAGGACACACCAAGCCCGGCTGTTGGAATAATTATTGAATTCTGTTAAAAGCTTACTCTGCTGTCTGCTGGGGGGTTAATAGGAGTTTAGCTGCAGAGGTGAAAAGGACTGTCAGCAATTCTGCTCTCTCCCTGACGAACTTCCTCTGGAGAAATGGTATACAGTGTAGTTAACGACTTGTCTTCCATAACTAAATGTTGTCTCCACCGCGGACGAGATGACAGTGACTCTGTGCGCTCTGTGTTAATGCACTTGACAGCAGAGGCCATGCATCTGTTGAAATGTGGATGGCCGCGACAGCGGGGCTGACACGCTTTGGATTTCATGGGCAATACAAGACAACTTCATTGTTTCTTTCATTTTCACTGTTAATATTCAATGATACCAACCAATGCTGCAATGCAGCCCACTGTGATTCCCTTTTGTCGTTTCCACAGTTCAGCTTTGTTCTCTCTTCTTGTCTCTTGGTTTTAAGCAGACATCTTTTAATGCTGCACATAGCAGCCTGAATGCTTTAAATAGTTACTCTCCCAGTGTGAATTTTTCTGTTACTGAAACTGGAGTTTAAAATGATACATGTCAGATAATATTAAGTAGTCTTTTATTGGATAGAATCTACACCCAACAATACCTACCGCTGCAGATCTAAAGGAAAGCTACGTACATTTTCTGTACAGTGGCCTCTGTAGCCAGTATTGTCAATTACAAGATAAAGGTCCATGCTCCATGAGTAACAGTAATCTCTATAAGCTGCATATATTATTATATTATTAGGCAAATAGTGGAATTACAACTTTTTGGTCCGTCACATGATGCCATGGGGCACATAAAGACTTTTTTTCCAGAAACTTACATTGTGAAAGTGACATCGGTATATAACGCAATCAGAATTTGATCCATTTGGAAAGTTTGGAAAGTCTAGAATAGCCCAAAGATTTAATCACTTTATCCCCATCCAAGTTAGCAGATTGCTAAATTGAAAGTAGCCAGCTTGTCTTGCGGAAGTCTCAGGTGTGCTTAATCTAAGGGTCAATGATGCAAAAGTAGTGCCAGTCATCTGGGAAATATATGCAGCAGTTGAACATTTTTGGCTTCATGCACCACTGTATAACTTTGATAGGAATTAACCAGGCTGCACCTCTAACGCTGTATCCAGTTCTCTTAAAGGGTCAGTGTGTAAAATGGGTTGAAAACAGTGACATCAGTGGTCAAATTTTAGATTGCAGGGCTCACTCGCTCACCCCTCCTGTTGGGTAAATGATGGTGGCCTCGTAGGGACAAAAAGCCTTGCGCAGACAAGAGTTTTTCAGGAGTAGGTCTATCTAGCAACGAGGTGAATATTTATTTAGAAATCAGGAGCAGGAGACCAGAGTAGCATTCGGGAAAAAGGCCCGTTTATTTGAGCACTCAAAAAACTCCGGTAACACTCCAGGGGGTAAAAGACTCTGTCCCAATCTCCAGCGCGCACACTGACTGACAGCATAGCCTGTAAACAGAGCTCAGCTGTTTGTTTAGCCTAGCAACATCTCTGGACTGTAGCAGCTGCAATGGACGACTTTGAACGCGATTTTGAAGAGTTTCTTGTAGCGGACACAGACCCAGAGCCATTCCTGTTTGAGCCGGAGAATACAGATGAGGAACTCCATGTGTTGGAAGCTGAGCAGGCGAGGAGAGAGTCTGAATCCTCCGCTCCCATTTTGCTGCACAGAATGGGATTCGGTGCTGCCATCGTTGGGGAAATATATCATCAGGAGGAAAAGCGCCACAGAGAGTGCATCACAAGGAGTGGAGTTGCATCTTATTTTCCTCGCAGAGGACGGTTTGGGTTCATTCTCTGCTGTTGCATATATATATATATATATATATATATATATATATGTAAAAGCATAATTATAAGGCTACGAAAAATAAACAAATTTTATTTTATAGCGATTATACACTTATATAAACATATTAATGGGTAGAATATAGTGGCACAAGATGAGAGTCATGAAGTCTGCAAACAGTTAAAAAAAAATGTTTTTGCTAACGTTAGCCACCATAAGCTAATGGTCAAACCAGACTACGTAAGGCTGCAGGAAGACAAGTCCTGAGTATGTTAAATTTAGCAAGGGGTGTCTGATACTAATGCATAAAACATTTTATTTGCAGAAAGAATTAAGTTGCATTCAGTTCAGTCACAGAAATGGGGACTAGAGACTTACGATACGATACAATATGACGATATGATACACTTTATTGTCCACACGGGGATATTCGTGAGGTTGCACAAGTATTGCTGACTTACCAAAGTAGTCCATAAGAACTGACTTGGATTTGTAAGTTTTTTTATTTATTTATTTTGTTTTCTGCTGTTTTTTTGTGTGTTTGTTTGAATGGAGATGTGTATGTCTGATCATAAAATGGAAAATAAAAATACTTTAATCAGAAAAAAAAATTGATTGATTGAAAAATTGATTTGCAGACTTTTATGTAAAACTCAGTGAGACTCGACAGCACACGTTCCAGTCTTGTGTTTTGACCCAGTAAAATCTTAACATAGTGACAAATAAGTTGGCAGCAGGCAGGTCTTGTAAAGCCACACAGGATTATTTAATCATTAGCCTGCACTGAAATGACTTGCTCTGTGCTTTGGAAATGACACTACCTTAAAGTTTTGCATCTTAAGGCGGTGTTCAAACCAACTGTATGAGGTGTGAACGCCCGCTAACTCTCAACTTGTCTGCAATCACTTGAAATTTGAACTTGCCATAAGAGATGGAAAAAGCTACAAACTTCGTAACATTCAGGGTTTTACCCCAAAACCTTATTCTTGTCTGGGTGGCAGAGTTAAGGTCATCACAGGACACCACAACACTCTCTAAATAGTCTAAGTCTAACCCTACTTAAGGCATCTTTTTCAATGACTACTTAGAGAAGCCTTTAAATATAATTGTGTGTGTGATAATCTCTAGGAGCCAACATGATTCTACTACATTTAATGCTGGACTTGCACACGTCCCAATGTATGGCTTCATCTCAATGGCTAGATGTAACACAAAGATGATCTTCTGGGTTATTTTACATGTAAGCAGCAAAAAGAGACAACAGAATAAAGACGGCCTTCACAATAGAAATGTAAATAAAGTGATTGAGAGGTAAACTGATGATCACTGACACTCATCATTGCAGTGTATTACTTGCATAGATAATAAGAAAGACTTGTAAGTGAAATAGCCTCACTGAGGATCGATCGTCTTCCCGTAAAAGAACTGCAAATTTCCTCTGCAAATTAAAGCAGCTCCGCATGAAATCAATGACTAAGTCACCTGAGAACCAGCATATCCCACAACAAGCATGCTCTCTTATACGCTAATACACTCTCACAAAGGCAGTACATCTACATCAAAACGACTCGGTAACCCTGCGAGATGTATGTGCACCACTACAGGGAAAATGCCACTGAACTGACATTGTAAACTACACACAAACACATCATTAGCTCCGCACGCAGAGACACAACAAGATGTCTTTGTTCCATCAGATTCATGTCAGCAGCAGTTTTCTCTGTTGGCCCTAACAACTGTACTGAGATGGCGAATTCAGCCTCATAAATAGTTCCATGTAAATTACCCTGGAGTGCTGATATTGACTTGCTAAAATGAGCTAGGTCCGCCATGTTGCAATAAACCAGACGCCTTTTTTCCCCCACACAAACACATGCATGCATACACAAACACACAGGCCTAACTAAATGTAATTTACCAGCTGCTTTCTAATGGGGCTTCATCTTTCAATATAAATGTTAATAATCTATGATTACTCTCAGAGCTGCAACAGAGGGAGCCGAGCTTTTCTTTCATGTATTTATGGAAGTTCTCTCTCCCTCTCTCATATACTTCATCTCCTGCTTTTGGGAAAATGGTTTTGAATACAGACATCAAGTGAAAGATTTCCTTTTTTTCTGTTTTTACCAGCATGGAGGGAAATGACTGCAGCAGCAGTTCTTGCATCGTTAACCCCCATTCTTCCTGTGTTAATCATCTATTTAATGTGTCTTTTTTGTTATTATTGCATGGTTTCCTTATAGCTTTGAATCCTGGCAAACTGGGACTGAATGCATAAATTATGAGGTAAGAAAATGATCAAAAGTCAAAGTATAAACCAGAGAATCAGAGCTGTCAACCCTCTATACAATATATATATATATATATAAATACACTGCTCAAGAAAGGAACAGTTTAATTATAGTTGAAAATCTTTACTGATGTATATTGTATAATTTGTTGAGAACTAAATGATCTAACAAGGGTCAGTAGAAGCCAGAATCATCAACCCACTGAGGCTGGATTCAAAATCACATCAAAAATCAAAGTAAAAAAATGAAATCACAGGCTGATCCAACTTGTGTGAATTTTATCACTGCAGCTCATAATGTGACTCAGCAGTGTGTGTGGCCCCCGCATGCCTGTATGCACTCCTGACAACATCTGAGCATGCTCCTGATGAGTCAGCGGATGGTGTCCTGGGGGATCTCCTCCCAGACCTGGATCACTCTCCAGACTCTCTCATGTCTGTCACGTGCTGAGTGTGAACCTGCTCTCATCTGTGAAGCGAACGGGGCACAAATGGTGGACCTGCCAATTCTGGTGTTCTCTGGCTTCATGGTGCTGGGCTGTGAGCACAGGTCCCACTAGAGGACGTCGGGCCCTCATGCCACCCTCATGGAGTCTGTTTCTGACAGTTTGGTCAGAAACATGCACACCAGTAGCCTGCTGGAGGTCATTTTGTAGGGCTCTGGCAGTGCTCCTCCTGTTCCTCCTCACACAAAGGAGCAGATACCGGTCCTGCTGCTGGTTGATGCCCCTCTACAGCCCGTATCAGCTGGTCTCCTGGTATCTCCTCCATGCTCTTGAGACACAGGGAGAGGGAGACACAGCAAACCTTCTTGCGACCGAACGTATGGATGTGCCATCCTGGAGGAGCTGGACTACCTGTGCAAACCAATTGGGCTGCAGGTACCGCCTCATGCCACCAGCAGGGACAAGGACACTAGCAGAACACAAAACTAGAGAAGAGTCAGTCAGGAAGGATAAGGAGAGCAACTGTCTGTGGACACCACATGTAAAACCATTCCCTTTATGGAGGTTGTGTTGCTTTTGCCTCTCCATTGCACCTGTTGTCACTTTCATTTGCACCAAAGCAGGTGAAACTGATTCACAATCACTTGTGCTTCCTGAATGGACACATTGATAGCCCTGAAGTTTAACTGACTTGGTGTTAGACTGTGACAATTAATTTTTTTGAGCAATGTATATTAATAGGCTACTGGTATCAAAATATTTCAAATGGCACCCAGTCCTATTCCCCCGTTACAACATCAGTCCCACTAACTCTAATGACCTTTGTTTAAAAATTCCAAACTATCCCTTTAAACCCTGCAGACACACATGCTGTCCTTGCCATGAAGTGAATATAGAAGCTATCTCCATCCCATTTATTTTCCATTTGTCAGTGTCTGAGTGAGGTTATAATAGCTTGGTAAAGAGCCACATTAGCAGGATGTGGCGCGACAAAGCTATGGATTAATACTCTCTGATCCCTCGCTGTCAAGCCCATTAAAATGTATGCAATTTGGTATTATCTCTGGTGCCATGCTTGCCTGTCTACTCCACATGGAGGGGGACTGAGTTAAAAATGATTCTGAATGTATCAGTGCCTCATTTGCTGTGTTTAATGACTCACCAAGCCTTCGGTTTTTCTTTCCCTCTCTTTCCTTCTCCTCTTCCCCTCTACTCTCCGTAAAAATAAAGATAAGGCATGCCTATCATTCCTGCGAGCCTGTCAATCATAATTCGCTGCTGAAATTACATTCCCCTGCATCGCTCTGGCTCTGTGGAGGGTAGAGAAGGCTACCTTCATGTACCTGTAGATATTCTGCTCCTTCCAGCACCGTATTTTCTTTTCCAAGAAGGAGCAGACAGTCCAGCCTCCACCTATATTTTCTCTTAATAAAAACTTATGTCAAAAACTTTGCTGGAATGAAGTAATAACGACTTCATGCATTGAAGTGCCTGTCTGCACCACTGCCCATGGAATTTCATGTCACCAAAAATATTAAAAATGGTGCTCAGGCTTCTGAAGTTTTGCAGTTTGGTGTATGAAGTTGGTGTTAAGATGTATTGTTTGTTAATAGTTCCTTATTTATTGGAAGCCATTAAAATTAACTTTAATTCTAATTGAATTTTAATGAGACATTTTTACTAGATGCCACAAATGGCATGCGTTCATTTTTTTCTTTTTTTTTTGTTTTACTTATGAGATTTATATTTCAATTTTATAAAGAGTGTTTCCTTTTTTTATGGAAAACCATCCGCACATACAGACATGCAATATCTGCCAGTGATTACTGTGGTCTAAATGCACCAGATGTTGCCTGGGGAAATATTTCATCTGCATTTCAGCTGCCTGATACTGCATGTATCTGAAAGCTGTATTTTAGTAGAGGCATACCTTTGCATATTTATTATATTTGGCAGCAGAGTGAGCTGAAACCACAGCTTTTTTGGAGATTTGGAAAGTTTGCACATTCTCCTTGTGTTTCTATCAGTTGTGCATATGTGTCTTAAAGTCCAGTCCAGTCCAGTCCATTTTATTTACACAGCACATTTCAAAAACATTAAAACGTAAAAAGTTACCAAAGTGCTGCACAAAAATACCCATAAGCATATACAGAAATATACAGAAATCCACACAAGAATATACAGAATGTCCAGATAGGACTATACAGAAATACACATACAAAATATACAGGTAATAGATACAGAAGTGATACAGACAGTACAACAAGCTCAAGGGATAAAAAGACACAGAAACAGGTTGGTCTACTCGTCAACCAGAATCAAAAGCCAAGGAAAACAAGTGGGTCTTGAGGCGGGACTTAAAAGATTCTACAGCAGGGGCCATTTTGACATGGGCAGGCAGGTCATATCATAGCCTAGGGGCAGCTACCGAAAAGGAGCAGTCACCTCTTGTTTTCAAACAGCTTTTTGGGACCACAAGCCGCAACTGATCGGCCGACCTCAGTGACCTTGGGGGGGGGGGGTGTACACTTTTAGGAGGTTGACGATGTATTGGGGAGCTTGCCCATTCAGCGCTTTAAAAACAAACAGCAAAATCTTAAAATCAATTCTAAACTTGATTGGAAGCCAATGGAGGGAGGCCAGGATGGGTGTAATGTGCTCACGTTTGCAGGAACCTGTTAGGAGGCGTGCTGGGGCATTTTGAACAAGCTGCAAACGCACTAGGGAGGCCTGGTTTAGCCCCACATACAGTGCGTTGCAGTAATCCAAACGGCTAGAAACAAAAGCATGGATAACCCACTCAAGGTCATTAAAAGAAAGCACAGGTTTGATTTTGGATACGAGCCTCAAATGCAGGAAACCCAAGTCATTTGAAGAAACGAGACTAAAAGGGACAGTTTACTCCAAAGTAAAAAATACTTATGTTTCCTCTACCTGTAGTACATTACATCAGTTTAGATTGTTTTAGTGTGAGCAGCAGAGTGTTGGAGATATCATCTGCAAAGATGTCTGCCTTCTTTTGAAGGTAATGGAACTAGATGACTCAAGGCTTGTGCTCAAAGAGCCAAAAAATACATTGAAAACCTTGACAGCAATGTCTCTTTGTAGAAAACATGACCTGGTTACTCAAGATAATCCACAGACCTTGTTGTGAGCAGTTTCATGAAGGAACTATTTTCCTTAACTACATCCACCAACACGAGCCTCTTGTCCATGAGTAGATGCACTCTTCCTTCTTAGTAGTGATATGATTGCCGGGTGTAATGCGGTAGAAAGAAAATAGATCCTACATGACACTGCTCACAACAAGGTCTGTGGATTATCTTGAGTAACCAGGTCATGATTTCTAGATAGAGACATTGCTGTTGAGTTTCTCAAATTTTTTTTTTTTTTTTGGCTCTTATAGCACCACAAGCCGTGTGTCATCTAGTTCCATTATATTCAAGGTAAGACAGACATCTCTATGGGCAATATCTCCAACACTCTGAAGCTCACACAAAAACAATCTAGTATTTTTGTTTTTGGTGAACTGTTTCTTTAAACAAACTAGTTCAAATGACGTGTCATCAGACCACTTTCAAAGGCAGTGGAATTGATACTTGATCATGTTGGTTCTGGAAAGTCACAAGTTACAAAATATATAGGAGACAATCCAAAGAGCACTTCTGATTTTGCTCCCACTCCTTTGGTTTCTGTAACTCCCTGAAACCAATGATCTGACATTTACACGCACTGATTGACGAGCTGTGTGGAGCCGAGAAAGGACTCTTGCTTTGAACTTCTCTGGCCTTTTATTTTTAATTTGTACACAGCTATTTGTAACACTTGCGCAACCATTGCAACAATATGAATGTCTTCCAGGAAAGAGTCTGAAAATGAGTGCCATTATCCTGATTTGTAAACTTTGTCCAAAAAACATTTTGATTTATAACATGTGGTTGGCTGAAATTGTGTTTTCTCAAGTTGGACAAATCTAAGCCACGCAAGCACCATTAGACAATATATTCAGAATGCAAATCAGTGACAAAGCTGCAGCGGCGGTGGATCGTCCTATTTAAACCCAACAAACATCCGCTGTGTGATGACACAATGACAGATGAGGTGTGATCACAGCCTATGAGTTCATCTGAAAAAGACCAGAAATAGCAGCCTTCAGAAACCTGTACTTGTCTAATAGCAGTTTGAACTGCAGTCAATGCAGCAGCTGCTCATTATCCCCGGCCTGGAAAATTCATATTTTTCATGTCACATTGGTGTGAAGGATATGGAACAGAGGCAGAGTGGACTGCACAATGATCACAGTGCTGAAAATAATACAGCTGGACGAGCAGTGGAGAGAGAATCTACAGTACTGATTAAGAGCCGACAGTTGTCTCATTCTCGCTCAGTGACACTTCTTCTCTCCTCGAACATTTGATCCCTTCAGCACGACCTCAGTCTGCAGTAGCAGCACAGCTCATGTTATAATATTTTTTAAAGAAGTAGTGAATAAATTTTAGACAATAAATAAATTACAATAAGGAATGTTGTTTAAAACTATTCTAAATATCATCTTGTCCTCGGATTGGTTTAATTCTGAGCTACAATCTTCTCAGTTATTAAGCATAAAGCATTAAAACATGCTGCTGTTGTTACATTTGTTCATGGTCAGCTCGACCTGTGAGCTGCACACACACACACACACACATACACACACACCAACAAACACACTTGTACACAGCACCAGAGAATGAAAGGTTGTACTCCCAGGTCCCACACAACCCTGTAATCTTTCCACAGCAACATAACAAGCAATTTCCAACATCTCCAGACATAAAACATATGCAGCTTTCAGATAATTTCCTTTCTCCCACCACAACAGTGCAGACAGATGGTTTAACGGCTGGCCATCTAAACCACAAGCATCTGCATGTGTCTGCACTGGTGATTTATACATATGAATCTGTTCATCGGGCTTCATGCTGCGTGTGTGAAGTGGAGATTTTAACCCTGACAGTGCTCTGTACCTGATGGTCGTGTTGTGTGTGGCCTGTGGCTTGCAACGGCTGAGAACACCTGACTGTGTGTTAGAGATAGGACGATACGTAATTTTAGCATGGATCACGATAAATACACTCACAGTAAGTTGATCATGGTGAATCAATTGCCGGGAAAATTGTGAATACATTGTTAGGGTGTGTTCACACCGGACCTGTTTTTTTTTTTTCCGCCGTCGCTTGGTTTGTCCCTTTGATATCGCCAATGTGGCAGAAATCAACAGACTTTCGCTTTTTTGCTTTGATGACATCACTGAAGCAATCAGGGTTTTTTTTTTTTTTTGGGGGGGGGGGGGGGGGGGGGTGTCTTTCCAAATATTTCTTTGAAAATGAAACCATTCATATGGTCAATAAAAAAATCATTTATCATTTTGTTAATAATAAAAAAGCCTAATCTCAACACTGACCGCATCAGCCGGCGGGACTACGGCTGAACCGCCTCCAATGTTCATTCATTCATTCAATCGCGTGTTCAGTGTGTGTGTGTGTGTGTGTGTGTGTGTGTGTGTGTGTGTGTGTGTGTGTGTGTGTTGTTAGTATGTCAGAGAGGAAGAGTATCAATTAAATAAAAGTTTAATTATTTCGGTGTTTATTTCTTTTATTCTTAAGTGTTTTTTTTTTTATTAAAATGTGTAATTTCAGCCAACAATATTACAGACCAAAAATTAATCTAATTTATTATTGTAGAATGTATTTAGCAAATCACTACTTTCAACTGGAGACACGGCGCAGCATGCAAAAAAAAAAAAAAGAGCATTATTAAAAACCGACAAATAGTGTTAATTATATTTAATATTTTTATTTTATTTTATCATAACTTCACGGAAATTACTCAAAAATGCATTCACTGTGTGCTTCTGAGCACACGGGCAGCATAAACAATGACGGTCTGGCTTTTTTATTATTAACAAAATGTTGTTTTATTGACCGTATGAATGGTTTTGTTTTCAAATAAATATTTGGAAATGAAAATGTATGCTTTAGTGTACTTTGACAGAGTTTTGCAATATATATAGCCTACCTGTATGTATCAAAATGTATAATTTCGGTTGGTGGTATAAATGCTCAGAAGTCCAGTGTGTTTCATTTTTGTAACTTATTGGCTTCAGAAAACATACAAGACACATTTTTAGGAAAAGTGATTGGAAGAGAAGCTTAAAGGTTTTATCTAAACAGAGTTATTTGCATTATAAAAACCGATGTGCGGCTCTAGGACAAGTGCACTTACATTGAGCACTTCCATAAATTAAAACGAGAAATTGGAGAAGACTGAAAAAATTGTTAAAATGAAATTAGGGAACTGATCACAGATGCATTGTGTCTGTGTGTTTTTACATCTATTGTTGCTTTTAATTTGCAGCTATACTTTTAATGAAGCTGACATGTCATGACAGTCAAGCACCCCCCGGGATTATGGCAGCCAATCAGCATTGAGCTGCAAGCGACAGGACCCAGCGAAATATCACTCCAGATGAGATTTCTCATCTCAAGCGACAAGCGAAAAATCGCTCTGTCGCTCGAAGCCTGAGCTATTTTTCTCCCAGGCGAATATACGCTCAATCGCCTGTTTGCATTGATTTTGTATGTAAATTCGTCGCTAGCGAAAAAAACCCCCAGGTCTGGTGTGAACACACCTTAAGAGATTCTAACTGTGATGCAAGAAAAACATTTGTTTCCGAACAAAATGGAAGGGATGAGTATGTTTTATTTTATTTTTGGTAGCATGGAAGCAGTGGTTAGCATTGTCGCCTCACAGCAGGGAGGTTCCTGGTTTGAATCCAGGGTGGGTGTTCCAACCCAGGGTTCGGGATCCCTTCAGTGTGGAGTTTGCATGTTCTCCCTGTGTCAGCGTGGGTTTTATTATTATTTAAACCATGATAACTGTTTCATTAAATTTTCATATCAACTCATGTCTATTGTGGTCATAAAATTACAACAGTTAAAGTCAGTATTGGTTATAGGAAAGGTTTAATTCTGTGTTGTGTTGGATGGAGTCTTATCACATCAGAATACTAGTCCAGATTCTGGTGTTCAAGCTCATGGCACAACTGTACTTGGGTGCAACCAACATATCAATATCCATTTTCATCAGCTTCTCTGGGGCCAGGTTCAGAGGCAGCAGGCTAAGCAAGGTGCTACAGACATCCTTCCCCCTAGCAACGCTTTACAGCCCTTTCTGGGAGATCCCAAGGCATTCCCAGAGCAGAAGAGATATATAATCCCTCCAGTGTGTTCTGGGTCTGCCCCAGGGTCTCTTACCAGCTGGACATGCCCAGAAAACCTCTAATGGATGGCACCCTGGAGGCATCCTGATCAGATGCCTGAACCACTGGCCCCTTTTGACATAAAGGGGCAGCAGCTCTACTGCAAGCTCCCACTGGATGTCTGCGCTCCTCACCCTATCTCTAAAGTTGAGCCCAGCCTCCATACAGAGAAAAAAAAAAATTGCCACTTGTATCCAGTGTCTTTTCTTTCAGTCTCTACTTAAAGCTCATGACCAAAGGTAAGGATTGGAAGGTAGATGGACCAGTAAATTGAGAGCTTTGCCTCCCTGCTCAGCTCTCTTCTCTTCACCAGCTGGTGACACTCTTAGCATAATATGTATTAAAAGGTCTCCATCAACATTGTCCATACTGATGAATCGACTGGAATATTTCTTTAGAACTGGGGGAGACTTCTACTATGTTTTACTGACCCCGTTACATTTCTACCTTTAATTTAGTTAAAGGTAGAAATACAGGTAACAAAACCTGATACAAGACATAGTTTTCAGAACATGTTTCTTTTTGAACATGTAAAGTTTGATTTTGGAGGCTCTTGTTAAACTGTATAACAGATATTTATGATGTAAAGCCTTAATTTACATGTTGTTTGGCTGATCTTTTATCATTTTCCACGCACTTTACAAAAAACCTAAAAACCATCAACAGTAGATGCTTGGACATGCATCTACTGTTGTTTGGACAATCTAAAGCACGTCTATTCAACTGGCGGACTGCCAGTCACAAATAACAAAGTGCTCTACTGAAAATATGTCTCTGTTAACCCTGACACATAAAATAGATGATAAAAACTGTCAGTTTAACTGTGCCTGGACTGGCAGGTACAGATGTATTTTACCGCGATCTCCAAATCCTCAGCTATGTCACCAAAACATATAAACTTACCAACCACTTTATTAGGTACACCTGCTCAACTGCTTGTTAACGCAAATAACTAATCAGCCAATCACATCAGAATGGGGAACAGGTGATTTAAGTGACTTTAAATGTGGCATGGTTGTTGGTGCCAGACAGGCTGGTCTGAGTGTTTCAGAAACTGCTGATCTACTGGGATTTTCATGCACAATCATTTCTAGGGTTGGTGGTGTAATGGTGTGGGGCAGGATAACACACCATGTCACAAAGCTCAGATCATCTCAAACTGTAGCAATGGGAGATTCACATCATGGATGTGCAGTCGACAAATCTGCAGCAACTGTGTGATGCTATTATGTCAATATGGACCAAAATCTCTGAGGAATGTTTCCAGCACCTTGTTGGTTATATGTCACAAAAAAATTAAGGTAGTCCTGAAGGCAAAAGGGGTCCAACCTGATGAGTGTATATTATTTATTTTAAATGTGAGACAATATTATTTTTCTTTTATTCACTACATTTCATTTAAAATGTGCCATTACGAAAAGTTTTAAAAAGGTTTTATATAGACTGCTGAAGATGTCTGGTTTATCCACATACACAGGATTTAAAATCTGGCCCGACCCATTTGTAATTTAACAGCCTGGATCTTAAGGGTGCCAACCTATTTGAACTTGTGAGTTACTTAAATAAAACTATATATGCAATTTAAAGGTAGTTGAACCACAAGAAAAAAACATAAAACCTTATTACAAAGATGTTGGATCATCACGATGTTTGTGTCAATTACAAGAATTTCTAGTTCCTGTGAAATTGTCATGATGGTTTTTAAACCCTGAAACATTCCAAATTTGATACTGTGTTTTGCTTTGTGGGTAGTTTTGGTTGATACTGAGGGTATCAGTAAGGTTGTACTACCAGCACCTACAGATTTAAGAAAAAAAACATAATTCCAATGAGTCTAACTTGAAACACATTTACAGTTTTTACCATATCACTGGCAAATGTTACGTCTTCTACAAGTTGCGTTTCACCCTCAGTCAAAGTATCACCACCCTCTGATAAACAAAGTGTACAGCTTTAAATGGTATCACTATTGCAGTCTGTGCAAAGACAAATTGACGCCTCTGCAGCCGACTGTAACACTTGCTCATATGCGTCACTCAAACCAAATCAAGTTAGACGTACCCAACACAGGGTGGTCACGTGAAAACAGCTTCTCATTAAGCACAGCCTACGCAAACACACACATCATTAACAGATGATGATTATAATTAGAACACAAGAGGGTATAGAATACATAATGCACAAAAGCTTTAGAGGTTGAGCATTCTCTTCGGCGTGTAATTAATATCATTAAGGAGCTCACGCAGTTATCATTATAAATTATAGTCAGTGTCATGTTTTGCCATGTGATTATATTGTAATCACAAAAGCATAGCGCACAAAACACACTCCTGTATCCTTTACTGCCTTTATACACTAGTTGCCTGAGTAATCTTGGAAGGATTACTGCCATCACTGAGGGGTGGAATATAAACTGTTGTAATAATCAGCTGTCCAAACTCTATTTAGAGATAATAAGAGGATGCAATAGAGGATGTAATAGGCTTACCTCTAACTTCACATCTTTGTCCTTGATGTTAACACAACAGCAGCGCTCATTAGGCAAAAGCAAATCCCTCTTCTCATTATTTCTCTAGTGATGGCAAAATTACGATCCGCACAAATAACACTGTGATAGCCTCGGCACATCTTAAAGAGTATTATAAAGTAGATCCCCATGAAAGCAGGGGACACTCAAGCAGTATCTACAAATGGGTCCATAATTCTTTCAAGACCAAATCAGATGCTCTAATCAACATAAAACCAGTCTCCCTCAGTTCTGGACTAACAGTAAGTTTCTAGCCACAAAGATACCGTCAGAGTCAGGATCAAAGACGGCATATATAGCACACTGGGAATGTACTTTTTCTGTTTTGTAGGATTTAGAAAGTACTGTCAAACTAAATTTAAAGTTTTAGCCTTAAAGAACTTCACTTGTCCGTGGCCGCAAATGGAAAAAGGGGTATGAGAGGTAACTGTGTCAAACAGAGAACATTTTAGAAACTGATATTATAGACGTTTTTGAAACACATAGCCTGTCAGGGTTTCCACCTCTAAGTCCTTTGAACGGTGAAGCACTGACACGGAGCCGGCTTTAAGAAAGGCTTAAAAAAGTTGCAGAAACAGACCAAAAGCCAAAACTGGCACGATCAAAGGGGTTCTTTGGATTTAAATCTGATATGGACATCAAATACATTACCGTCTTTTTTTATAGCTGGCCCTGATCATTTACCCAGGATAATTAAGTACACAAGCACCAGTGTTGTTTTGGCAAACAACGATTTAATAGACTTTGATTTAATAAGTGAGTAACCATCTTGACAGTGCCGACCTTTGAGGGAACAGAGAGCCCGAGAATCCAAAATCAAGGAGGCTGTGGCAGCTTATTAGTTGAGCAGCACCATCAACTTTTATTTATCCTCCGTCATTGGAGTATTTTCTGCTCTACAAATACAATCTGGTCATCTCAACTATTCAAAAGTCGACGTGTCGTCAGTGGCCCTTGGCATCAGATACCGATGCACCTTGGTATCCTTTAGTAGGGGTATGAGATGCATCAGACAACTGCTTTTTTTGACGCCCCAAGCAACTACTGTAGTAAAAAGAGGGGGCAGGTGGGAGAGGAGGTAAATGGATCAATGGATCGTCACTTTTACCTGTGAGACTGCTGTTTGTGTCCCGTGTCAGAGAAACAGTCAGTCCAGTTATTTTATTGACAACATAGTGTGCTAGTATGTGAAGCACACTACACCAGTCATGTATGTTACATAAGCTTGTTAACAAACTTACTTCTTTGAAGCCAAACCATGTTGTTTTCTAAACCTAACCACATACACTGTTGCCTAAACCTAAGGAAGTAAGTATGTTTTTTATTTTTACTTACGTTCTAACTTTATTTTGAAAAGAGACTGGATGCATTTAATGAGTGGACACTGTACATTTTCTGTGAAAACGAAGGTTTATTTTGAAAAGACACAATGCACGTATCAAGCGTAAATTGACACTGGAACACACTGGAACAATGGCATGGCACCAGTCTTTCCCCCTCTCTCTTCTAGTGGCATGCAGTAGGTGTGAGACATACAGGAGGAGAGGAGATGCCACTTGCTACAGAAGTGTGAGTCCAGTTGTAGTGAGTTTCTGTGGGTAATTATGATGACGCTCTTTGGAGTGGAAGTGTGAGAAAGTGGTGCACTGTAGCCTAGTATAAGCTCTCTGGGTCTCATGCCATTCAAATGTTTGGATGGATTTTTCTACTAAATGTTATACAGCAAAAGGGGTTGAGCCTATTATGTGTGGTATGATGTCGTGTGAATGACATGAATTTACTGTGTAGTTGAAAATACATTTTTAAACGCACATACAGCACATCATACAGGCACTGACTGTTCCCTGTATCAGCCTCTCAGCTGCTTCTGGTGTCTCAAGAAATTGCAACAGTTTCAACAACCCTGTAGGCAACGAATAAGTGATTACATCACTTAAATTAACATATGGTGTTATCTGGTGACTTATTTGCGAGCTACTTTCATTAGAAAAGAGTTGACAGCACTGGTCACTACACCGCCAGCCATCACCACTTTTGGATATTGCACAAGAAATCTAAGGTAACTGATTAAAACAATTATAATATCAAGGAATAATGGATTTATATGCAATTTCAGCACATGAAATTTAGAGGGATACAAACATAATGAACGAACGCCTGCTCCCCAATGTTATTTCCTTTATTTCATTACACAGAAACAAGAATACTGTACACAAGTGAGTGAACATTAATTATGTGTATCCTGTGTGTGTGTGTATCCTCACTTTCCTCCCGGGCTTATTTCTGAGGATGCCAGCGATTTTCTGTCTACTGTATATTAGTGTGTGTGTGTGTGTGTGTGTGTAAAACCCTTGATTGTTAGCTTGCACTGGGACAGAAAGTGACATTGGTCGTGTGGAGTGTTATTGGATAAACCAACATTTCGGCAGGTTTGCCCTGAGGCTGTGTTCATCTCTCCAACGCCCACAGCAGAAGAAATTGCTCATCTTTTACCTCCCAATTCATTTTTCCATGAATAATATCAGTGTATTTCTTTTATACTTTTGTGTTCAGTTCTATTCCTCTTCTTACCGTCATTGTTTTGGTCACAGGGCACTGGAAAGGTTCCTGTATGCCCATAGTGGATAAATGGTTCTACTCTAATTATTCTGAATATTAAAGCCAGACATATGCACAAAGAAAATAGTAGATGTTTGAGTAAATAAGATAAATGTTAAAGATGATGCAGCATGCTCTGTACAACATGAGCCTGAAAGTGAAACCCCACCCTGATTCATCTAGGCCTTTTCTTGGCTCAGGGCCAACATCTAAAAAAACAGCTGGAACCAAAGCCAATGCTTTAACATTAAATATATGTCTAGTTTCTGGCAGCGGGGAGCCCACACATCCTACTCCCCGTGGCTGCTGCTCACCCTGGGGGATCCCAAGGTGTTCTCAGGCCAGATGGATGCGCTGTGTTGTGGGTCTATGCCAGGCTCTCCTCCTCCTCTCCACAGGGAGACATCAAGGGTTTATCAGGTCTTTCCAGCAGCTCTCCCACCACCAAAGGATCAAACTGACCATGATGACTCCACAAAAATGATGTGCTGATAGCTAAAGTACATGCATAAGCTGCCTTATGATCAGATATGGTGGTTGCTCTCGACAGCACACAAGTGCGACAACAGAATCCCACTTGGCTTCAGATGAGGCAGGCTGTTCCTCCCAGTCAACCCCCTTCAGGTTTATCGAGCATTACCCACCAGGGGAAAAAATCCATTCACTTAAGTATCCCGATTTATTTAAATACTTTTTAAAATGATTTTGATCAATTTTTCATGCCTGAATCAATATATTTCAAAGGCGAAGGTGGAAAGAAGTTGCTGCTATTGTGGTAAACGATTTTAAGAAAACAAAGCTGAAGTGAAAGAGCAGACAATGGCAGATGGTCCAAGGACCTTCAGTCTGTGGCAATTCGAATTCAGCTAGTGCGAACTCCCCACTGGATCAGCAAACTTTCTGTTGCTGCCATTACAGAGGTAAGACCAGTGATAGGGTTAATCATGTCTTACTTTGAGTTGCTACAGGTGTTACTGCAGATCCATCTCTGGAGTTTTCACCCAATCTCCTCCTGGCAAATAATCTCCTGGCGGCAGAGAGTGAGGCCGGGTGACCGCAGATACAAGAGCGGGGCAAGGAGGGGCTCGGCAAACTCACTAAATGGTGGTCAATGTCAACATTGTGGCGGCCACCACAAAGAAATCACTGCATTGGACACACTGCATTACCTTATTGACTTGGTCTGCAACAGTGTTTGAGTGGATGGAACATGTAAGGCGGTATCCACATGAATGCCAGAACCATAGGTTTCCCAGAAGAACAATGCATTGGAACAAAATAAGTAAGGGATTATGTATAGTGAGCTGGTGACTGTTGAAAAATAACTCCCGACAGGGAGTTGAAGGGAGTTATTTTTCAACTGTCACCGGCTCACTATATATTATTACGCTTAGAACACGGCTTACTACTAAAACTTTCAGTGATGTGACACAAAATAATGATTAAAGCACGTTTTATTGATTCAAAATTCGCAAAAAGAAATGTGTCTGTACTCTGTATCCATGGCAATGGCAGCCTAATGATAATTAATATTAAATTCACCCTTCGCTAAGGCCCACCCCCCTTAGTTACTGTTGCTATAATATAATCATTAAAAAGCAAACACAGCATGTGTATACATTCAGTGGGTATGTTTCCGTTCCCACTCCGATCCTATTTGGCCTGTGTGGACTAACGTTAACTGATTTTGATGCTCCTCAGTCTAAGGCCGTTGCTAAGGCGTTCCTAGCAACGAAGCAGCAGGGCAGCGGTGATACCTCAAGAAATAAAGACCGCAGAATTTTGTTGATTGACCAATCAGAATGACCAGCCAGTTATTCACTTCACCTGTCAGTGGCTGTAATGTTTTGGCTGATTGTTGTACATTTCAGTAAGTAACTTCAGTTTTTTAATATAGCATGTTTCACAGAGCAAGGTCATGAGGTGCCTCACAGGAATAACATTGCTAAAATAAGACCATAAAAAACAGTTATTAATAAATATACCACTTTTCTATGCAGTATCTGACGCTGCTGAAATGAAGTAGGTATCATAATTTCTACTGTGACACATCTTTTTTTTCCCCAATGAAAGTAAGATACATTCAAATGGTCATTGGCACTTAGGCACCAATAAAGTCCAACATTTCTTCCTTCCAAGTGGTGCTTTGACTCTTCTCTGTAACCTTGAAGTATTAAAAGCCCCTGTAAGCTTCTTGGAGCTCATAGCTTTCATGAATGACCCTGAAAGCCACAGGCTCCAAGTGCTGCTGGAGCTTTGATACTTCAAGACTGCTTTTCTTTTCCCCGCTCCTTGCAGGTACTTTCAGTGAAGTTGTGCCAGAACCCCTCCATCGCCACCTATGTCTTGGTAACCCTCCCATTAATACCCCACCACTTAAAGAGAACTTTGTAATGACCCAGGCCCAAACTTTTTCTTTTTCTCCACGTCTCTGATCAATATCATTCCCACACTTCATGTCTGCAAAATCACACAGAAAAAAGAACAAAAAGCTCAATTTGATTTTCCTTGCATTATTCAACTTTCAATCATACTATTTCTCACACACGAACCGATAAAGGTCTTTAGCTCATTGACGCAGAAATGATCTGTGCAATTAAAGTCCATCCAATTCATTCTGATTACTTGTGCTGTTTTCAAAGTTTGCTGGAAAAAGGCCTTCATCAGACTCCTGTTAGGTTGTAAAAGCAGATCCACATTGTGCTGAATACTCATCAAAATCCAAAGAATCAAGCAACGCAGGACTCCATCGAGGGCAACACTTTGTTGGTTGCCTCAAAGGGGATCCCTTCTCTGTTGAGATGATCCTTTGATCCATCCGAATGATATTCAATTCTGTAAACATGCCTCTCCTTCTGATGCTTTCTGGCAGGGTTCAGTAGAGAAATGTCTGCTGAATGGATCCCCCAAATCCATTTGAGCTTTTTCAAGACTCTCTTTACCCCTCGCTTACCAAATGTGCCACATCATCATTGTTTTCCTGTTGGAACATGGATTATTCATACTCATCGACCAGCAGGAGTCAAAACTATTCCAATGAAAAGGTTGGAAAAATTCCGCAGCAAACCTCACCTAGTTTTGATTCCCCTGCTTAGTTGGACGCTAAGTCACTTTGTCCATTTCTCCCTCTATAAATTGTGAGCCTTGGTTCCATATGATGAAGAAACCCCGCTCAGATTCCCTTCATTTTCAGTTATATCATCCAGCATTCAGCCCTCCACAAGATGACTTCATCAATGTTTCACACCTCAGCATCTTTAATAGCCTCGCCCCCTGGCACCCTCTCCTTATATCAGACGGATCGGAATTCCGTCCGCTCCTTCCACACTCTAGATAACCTCATTTTACCTCTCTTAACCTCATCATGCTGACTTGATTTCTGTCTCATATTGGACTGACTTCCTTAAAGTCTGCTAAGTGAAATCACCACAGATTTCCTTGTCTGCCTTCAACACAATCCCAGTTGTAATCCATGTTTTTCAACATCAAGCATTAAATTCCTGTAACTGCAAAGCCTCGACTCCCCTGCATGCCCTGCTCTGGATACCTCTCTCTGCATCTGCCATCTCAGAGCACTGCTTGGTCTCTCCTGCTTAAAGTTTAAATCCTTTTGATGTTCATGAAATCAAAGCCCATTTTTTCCATCTGTGTAAACTGACACTTCAACTACTTTCTAACATTTACCAACACTAATTAAGCCTGACAATTGGCAGCAGATTGTCAAACTGTGCCTGACTCATCCTAAAACAGGCCTTGAACCGGCCATCATGAAGGCGCAGCTCCAGGACCAGCTGGTTCTACTGTACTCCTTTTGATTCCTCCTCTTTCTGGGGGTCTCATGTGCCCACACAGATCTCAGTTTCCCTGTGACCAACGTAATTTTTGAGAACAGCCTGTCACCCTCAATCAGAGCCAGAGCAAGTGCTCTCCGTGTGACTGGGTGTTCCCTGGTTACAATTTAAAAAAAGGAGTAGCAAGGTGCAAAACATGCTCTGTCTGATGGGGTGGGCCTAACAACAGATGTCGTCAAATCTACCAGGACTGGATCACAACTTTAAATGATACCAAAACCAACTAAACTGATAATTTCTCAATGAGCATATTGATAAAATCCTTTGATGATACATTAATAATTTAAGTCACTTATTAAAAGCAAGATCCTGTCTAGTTCCAGCTTCCCAAATGTTTGAATTTTGTTTATATTACTATAAGTTGAATATCCTTGGATTTTTGGAGTATTTTCCAGACAAAATAAGTCATTTGAGTACACATTAATCAGGGCTGATTTGTACAGAATGACTTTTACTTCTACATGTTATGTTACATCATCAGTTACACAGCTGTATTTTTGGTTTCCCATGCTGATTTTATCTTTAGAAGGCTACAGAGCTGTACTAGAAAAATATATCTACCATCTCCACCATATCCGGCTGCTTTTGTTTGTGTGTGACTGACTCTTCTATCCTGAGGGACGCCTCTCCTGTTCGGCATGCCTGCCTGCCTGCCTGCCTGCCTGCCTGCCTGCCTACCTTAAAGCTTCTCTCTTGTCAGTGCGTCACGGCCAATCAGAAAAAAATCTCAGCATTCTCAGACAGAGGCAATGAACTCTATCTTTGTCTGTCGTTCGCTCCGTCTCCCCTCCAAACTTTCCACCCCGCCAACAAATCTCCTTTTAAAAGAACTATCTCTGCGCATTGAAAACTTGAAACTACTTCAGAGATGCACCAGCAGAAGTGCGCAGAGAGGCTGACAAGGAGGTCCACGCTTCTTCTCGTTTGGTGTCAAAGCTGACAGCCCGTCAAGTGAAAACTGCAGCAGATTAGACAGAACAAGGAAGCCCCAACACACACAAACACACCATTAAAAGCATTTTCTGACAAGGCAGCAGCTAATAGACCACACACACACACACACACACACACACACACACACACACACACACACACACACACACACACACACACACACACACACACACACACACACACACACACACACACACACACACACACGGGTAGTGTTTTCTTCTGAAGATGCAGTGCAGTAACAGAGTGCACACAGACACACACACATCAGTATTCTAGTCTTGTGCTGCACTGGGAAGGTAAAGAAAGAGAAGTTTGACTGACCTCTTTCATTGACCTATAAGATAACCTTTCTTATGTGTGTGTGTGCGAGTGTGTATGTGTTCTGCAGCTTGATACCACCAGCTAGTGTGTGTTAAATGGTGAAGGTCATGATTTACAAGGACTGCTGGATCCACAGAGCTAGACTGATGTCTTACTGATGGACCCATTAAATAATTAAATTGTTAGGTATAAGATGATGTTGGAAGTAAACTTATTATTGAGCTTTTGTTCAATTCAATTAAAGGGATTGTTTGGGTTTTGAAAAAAACCCTTTTACCCTTTTGAAAAATTCAAAAAAATTCAAAAGGCCTCACAAGTGGGGCTCTTTGTCATAAGAAATACCTTCAGTCACTTTGTTTTTAATTTGTGCATCAGAAGAATTAAAATAAATAATACAGCAGTTGGCTGAAGATCAAGGACAATTTCGTAGTGTAATTATCTCAGCCAAATGACCTCACTACAATATGTACTGCTCAGATTCTGGGCCTGTCTACACATTCACAGATATTTTTGGAAATCGATATTTTTCTCGATGTTTTGGCGCAAACAGTTTTAGGTCACTAAAACAGATTTTTTTTAAAACGCCTTTGACGGTGAGAATTTTTCGAAATACTGTTTGCTGTACATCTGTGTGGATGTGTAAAACAGAGCGTTTAGAAAAATTTGACATCATCTCTTCAATTTGTGCGTGCTTGATGAGCCTGCCTCAGAAACAGTCCGATGACTACACTTAAACTTAAAGACCCTTTTAGGGCAGGCATCACAATGACATCAGTTTGTTAGCTGGAGGCAAAACACCACTTGCCACTACATGTGGCCAAATGTCATCTTGTTGTGTTATTGGGAGCCAGAATAGAAAGAGTCATGGCTCAAAACTTGAATTTGAACATATGCCAGCCACCACTGCCAGCTATGGCTAAAGGTGATAAGACCAAAAGACTTGACGGAGGTGCAGCACACACTTCATATCAGGTTAGGGGAAAAGTATTTACTGTTGTAGGGATGAATAACGTTATGTGTATTAAGGGTTATCATGCCAACCTAATCAGATATTGGGGAGGTATTAAGAGAATATTGGATCTGTAAAGCTAACTTTTAAGTGCATTAGCTAATATTAGCTTCCATAGCAAAACAAACTGGAGGAAACCATTCAAGTGTCGTCGTCCTTTGTTAGATTGATATAGTAATCAACCACAAAGCTTCCTGTCAAATCATTCATCCACTGAGTGAGAGCAGACGGGTCGGCCAGTCTGGTCCCGTTGGTCAGTGGTTACTTATTAAAGTAACACTCATGGTCCCTGAGAGTCAGGGCATGGTGCGTCCGTAAATTCAGTCTGAAGCTCTACACTAAAATGAGAGTCCTGTTGGTTGAAGAAACGGAGCTTTGCTTTCTAAGAGTTAAGTTAATCACACATTCACTTCAGTGCTCTGCTGCTCCGTCTCCCCAGACAGAGTGCCGAGAGTGCAGTGCTCTGGATAACCAAATAGTATATTCAGACAGCGCTCTGAATTGATGAACAGTCCGGTTTGTCGCTCCAGCACTCGGAATTAGTATTTCTGAATGCACCACTCGCATCATCTTCCTCCATTGTCTAAAACAAGCCAACAGAACTTGCCAGATAGTGCTAGCTTATGTCTGTTGAGAAGTGTTTTGCCTCCAGCTGAGCCCCGCCCACCAAAAAACCTCATACTGTATACTAACGGTAAAAGGGTCTATTGCTGTTGCACCATTTCATGGACGAATGAAGGCATCTGCTGCTCCCAGTGTTACTTGGCCCATTCAGCACACGCTGTTTAAATTCCGCCAAAGGAATTTGGATCAGGACCGGTGAGACAAAGAGCCAAATTGTTGATGATGAAAGGTGATATTAAATCTTTGCATATCCAGAACATGACACGTATCTCTGAGTAAGTTCATTCATCCTCATATCACAGGGGAATAAGCAGTAATAAGAACTCCAACAAGTGTTTTGAAAAAGGTAATGTTAGCCTGTACACTTGACTACCTTTGTGATGGGAGGAGAATGTGGGAGACAGTTAATGCTGTGACTGTGTGGAGACATTTTAGCACTATAATGTAAAGACTTGTTTTAGAAAAAATACCTGTTTTCACGTAAACAGCGCCTAAGCCTGATTTTAACCCCAAAATAAATCACTCCTGACAGTGAATCTGGACAGATTTCAGGCAAACTAACTCTCGTCTGATCTTCAGTTTGAGGCTGTCTAATTAATTTCCTGAATAATCAAAACTCAGGGTTTCTCTTAAAATAGAAATCTTTGACTACTGTCTTGCTGCTTGAGCAGTTACAAGGTTAGATTCCCGACATGACTGCTGTCAAGAGAATCATTTTAAACCGTACTGTAAACAGTATTTAAGTTTAGTGGCTAAAATGCAGGAGAGACAAGTATTTCTTACAACCATATGCACGTCCATATTCCTTCTTTTGTTCCTTAACAAAAGTTCCCTATACACAAAGTAACTCCACCTTTCTCTTTTTGTGTGTGTGTTGAGAAGATGGTAGTCTGGTTTGTCTTCATTATAACAGTCAATGGACAAAGCTGTTAATAATCAATATGAGCACCCTTGTCGTGATTGAGATGTAAAGTTGTTAACATACGAGATAAATAAAATCATACAGTCTGCCCCGTTAAAATCGTCTCTGCAGTCTTTTATCTTTGTCACTTTACTTGATATATTAGAGATATAACAAAAATATTTAGAGTATTTTCAGGCCATTTACCCACTTGAAAAAAGAGACTGACCATAGCTATGAAAAATAGTATTTCATGCTCCGCTGAAATTCTTCCATCGGACAGTGATTTATTAAACGTAGCTTATTGCTTTCATATTCAATCAGTGCAGTCTCTAAATTCTCTGTGCTGCCTGGGACAAAACTAGGGTGATATTTTTGTTATTAGTCTGCAGTATTAAGGGAATATGATACAGTAAATTGGAAAGGTTTTTTTTTCAAAACCAAGCTATGAAATGATTAAAAAGTTTTAATATTTATGTGGGTGTACTTGAGATAAACTATTGCCATAAACTGTTAACATAAGGGATTTTCTGGATAATAAATGTGCACATGTACCACTGAATATATGCAGCCAGTGTACAGTGGAAACTACGGGGAGCATGAAGCAATGAATAATGTTCAGGGGACAAAAGGAGGATTAATTAAAACCTGCAAACTACTTAAATGTACAATGCAAGGTGTGTCTTAGTATTTACAGTATGAGCAGCATGAATATCATTGTTGTTAAGAGTTGTTTTATGCCTGAGGATGACATCAGATGAAACAAGCTCTGTAAACAGAGGGTTTATGTTTTGAAGCATTAAAAAGAAGCAAAGGTTGCTGAGTAAAGTAAGAAAAAGCGAATCTGTAGTCATTTGTTGAAACGTGTCACTGGTCTCTCTCCCTGTGTTTCCTCCTACTTCCGTCATTCTCTCTCTCACACACACACACACACACACACACACACACACACACACACACACACACACACACACACACACACACACACACACACACACACACACACACAGAGCTCAATCCCTTCACAGCTTATCACTAAGTGCTCCAGGTGAGTTGGTGATTTAGACCAGTCATTTCCGAGCCTCTCTGTCTGGCTGTAATGACTCTATCCTGGGCCTGCTGGCAGAGAGATACTGAGAACTGAAGTGAAGTGCTGAATAGTGACTACAGGGGATGGACCCACTGCAGTGACTGATGATCAATTAGACCCAGGGTTCTCCAACTTTTTCTTTTTTTTTTTTTTGGCCATAGGCCTCCAAATGGATAACCGTATCTGACAAGACTTTGGACTAAAGACCCCTGCTTGGGAAATATTTTTTCCAAAACGATTTAGCACAGACGAACAGAAAGATGATTCGTGCCTCAGCCCCTCTTACAAGTGAGGATGTAATTTACAACTGCAAAATCCCTCTCTTGCTGATATTTGTAGATATTTCTTTCTTGCTACGTAGAGACTCAAATAATCATTGACCACAGAGATTTGGGGCAACACAATTTTGATAACACATTTATCAGAACCATTTATAGGTTAACAGCAGAGAATATTTTTGACAACACCAACCGGGTGTGGTGGGAGTTAGCTGGAGACACCGCTCTTTTGGCAACTAACGTTGTTAACACCATTCAAACCTAACAATGTTGCTGTTGAAACATTGTGCCCACGTTCTGGTTTCCCCTGTGAGTGGCCCAGTTTTGTCCATGGCTAGCGTTAGCCAAACATTGGAAACGGGAATGTGGTCAGTGGGCACTATATTTACGCAGGCGGGTAGCTGTCTGTCTGTCAGCAAAGCTAACGGAAAGTGAAAGTGAAGACATTTACATCACAAAACATTAAAATTTCACCATCTCTAAATGGATAGCACTTTGAAATGTGGAGCCAAAGCACACTGAGTCAATGGTGTGCCAGACCAACAGGAAAGGCCTCTTGTATTTCATTGTTATCATTTTTTTCCTTAAAATGAATAGGTTACTTACCGGTTAATGGTTGTTGGGCTATTGAAAGCAAAATTAACCAAAACTGACTTCCCGAGAAACAAGCTTGACAACTGTCTTGATTTAGCAAAATAAACACTTGTGGGGGAAAAAAAGAGAAAGAAATGGTTCAAACTAACTTTGGCTTGATTAGTTTGTAATAGGTCAGTGTGAACACAAAATGGTCCAGAACTACAATGCAATAGTGATACCTTTGCATACTCTGCCTATCCATTGTTTTGTAAAGTGGTCACACATACATTCTTTATTTATTTCTATATTCTTCTTGCCACTTTTAACAGTCTGACTGTGATAATGTCCACTTCAAACAAAGTGCTTGTTACAATATTTCTTTCTGAAAACAACAATCTGACAATCATGCTGCATTACACAGTGACTGACCAAGATTTGAACTTCTCTTTCAAGCCCTTCCTTCAGTTTCCCTGTGTCCAATGAGCTTAACACCATAAATGTCTTCAAGGAGTCTGAAAGTGTGTGCTGTTATCCCATTTTGAACATCTCAACCCCATCTATGACAGTCAATCTTTTCAGCTTCAATTCCAGTGTGGGCAATCAGAAAAGCTATACACAATTTATCCTTTAGATGTAGTTGAACAACACTTCATATGAAGTAGTTCATTTCAAGTATACCCTGTCTATAAAAAGCTCCATTCCAAAGGCTGTGATGTGAAGCCTGCGCCAACAGTCATGTCCATTTTCTGCAGTATAGGTATGAACATGGGCAGATCTCCAAGTGCTTCACAAACTTTTATTTCTGCTGAGCTCCACCAATCACTTCTATGTTGGCAGCGATGCCTGATGTTGCTGCACCTCTCCACTCTCTGACAGGTGGCACAATCACACTCTAAGGAATGTGACTACCTGTTTCTTGCCTTTAAATTTAATATCTTATTTTCTGAAGCCTTTTTTATTGACTTTTGTACCAAGTAATACTTTTGCTTTATCACCCCGGTGACTCACCCCACTTTGAGCGGAAAACATTTTTTACTGTCAATGTCAATTTTTATCTTTTGATAACTAAATTCTATATTCACGAACAAATTCTCATCTGCTATCTCTTCTCTCTTTTAGCAAAGAAGCACAAAAGTTATTTTTGCTCTCAGTATTCTAAACCTGTCATTTTCCAATTTCAATTTCACCTTATACATTTATTTACTTATCTATGTTCCAAGTTTTGAATATATTTTTAAAAAGATTTTTTATTCCTTTCTGTCCTGGCAGCACAAGAGATCTATACATTCAGCTTTGAGATGGGCACCAGAGATTAGTATCACCAATTACGTATTTGACCAAATGTCTCCCCTTCTGTTCCTGAGATACGAAGTTAAATAATGAGCAGAAAAGTAATATTATGTTGTCACAGTGAAGTTGACCACTGACCTTTAGGATTTTAATGTCATCACTCCATCATTACATCCTGCTAGATATTTTTATGAAGTTTTGTCATAATTACTGTAAGAATTCTTGAGTTATGGTCAATAACATGTTTTGTGAAGTCACACTGACCTTGACCTTTGATTTTTAACCACCAAATTCCAATCAGTTTAATCTTCTGTCCAAGTGAAGGCATTCTTGAGATATTGCCAAATTTGATTAAATTCCTTCTAGGGTTCATGAAATATCGAGTTCATGAGAACGAGATGGATGCAAGGTCACAGTGAGCTTGACTTTTGACCTATGACCACCTTAATCTAACCATTCAATGGTAAGTCCAAGTGGATGTTTTTGGCAAATTTGAAGAAATTCTGTGGTGCTCTTGAGATATCGGGTGTACAAGAATGCTACAGACAAAGTCACAGCGACCTTGACGTTTAACCTATGACCACCAAAATCTAATCAGTTCATTGTTGAGATGTGTTTGCCAAATTTAAAAAAAATTCCCTCAATGTGGTCATGAGATATTGCGCTCATGAGAATGAGATGGATACAGGGTAGTCCAAAGGGATATCTGTGCTAATTTGAAGAAATTCCCTCAAGGAATTTTTGAGATATTGCATTCACATGGATGGGACAGACAAATGGATAACCCAAAAACATGCGTCCGGCTAAGGAGGAACAAGAACACTCTGGATCACTGCTACACACCATTCAGAGGTGGCTGCGGAGTGAAGACACTGGTTGCGTTCTGGAGGGGCAACCATGTGGCCATCTTGTTAAGGTCAAAATATGTAAACAAAGTGTGATGCACTGCCCCCCAGTGAGCACGATCCCGGACACCACTGTCAAAGTCATTGGATTTAATTTGTTAGAAAAAAAAAGAAGCGGCTGTGGCCAAAACTACAGTTAAATAGTTTCACCACCAGAAACCAAGGATAACCAGAACCATAAGGAAACATGGACAATTATAAAGCAAGCTACAATCTAGGAAGAGACAAAAAAAAGACTAAATTGCAGTGCACAGGTTAAAGACGCTGACAGGATCACATTTCACAGGAGTTGTACCTTGTACGATTCCATGTGAAAAATAAATTATTGAGTCAATTTTGTCAATAGATTTTGGAGGAAGGAAACGACACTGACTTTAAATGATGTGTCATCTGACCGTGAGCTGACCTCTAGATGAGCAGATTTTCTCAGATATGTGGCATTTGTGTGTGTATGTCTCCTTCAGATGCCTGTTTGGATTACTTATGTGCGATCTGCTATTTATACACAACCCTCAGGCTCCTTCCTTAAAGTACGCCACTTGTCTTTCTGTCCTTTTCTTTGCCTTCTCAGATGTCAAACTCCTCCGTTACCTGGGCATCATCTGTCTCTTGGTACAACAAGCAGTGTTTTTTATACATCTCATTCTCCCCTCTCCTTTTCTGCTTTTGGGAGTTTTTCAGAGATTCCCAGTCGATCTCATTATAGAGACGTTCCAACAGATAGCTGGGGAAAATATAACTCCAAAGGTTGTTGCCAGTAGAGAAAAAGATAACAATGCTCCTCATATCAGTGCAAATATCTTTACAGCATCGTTCTTGTAACCTTCTGACAATCTGTCTCATCTCCTGTGGGGCGAACACCGTGCAAGCCTTTCCTCTGTGCAGTAATATGTCAAATAATACAAATTGTAAGCAAAGCAGGTGTCACTTTTTTCACTGTGGAAGTAAAAATACGAGCTACTTTGGGGAATTGTGTAGTGATGCAAACAAACACACAGACCAACCTGAAGTGTTTTGTTAGACTTCATAAGGAATCTCCTTCACCGTCAAAAGTGTCCCAGATGAGAATCTGGACTTCTCACAGTCAATGTTGAATTTTCATCCCATGGGGAAGGATGGTAGACACAAGCATCCTTCTTGAAAATAAAGTTCACCTTGGATTTCAAGTCACAGTTTAGTGGTGATTTATTTGCCTTACTTTTGTGCTGTCACTATCACTGAATTACAAGAAAAGAGAGGATGCAATGACAACACAATCTCTTCTTAAGGTCCATTAAGTAGCCGTTCTAGAGGTTTTCGATTATGTCACATGATCCTCATCAGCAGATGGAATTTGTTCAGTGTGGTGGAAATGTAGATGTTCAAATTCCTCTTTTTGTCCATACTGAATTGACAGTTTGTTTCAAAGTGCATTCTTGAGTTTAGAAACTGCTCTGATGCACATAAGCTACCCAAACAGCTGTCTAAACAGGCGTGTCTTTCGCTGGCTTCTAAAAGAAACCACAGTCAGTAGATCATAAGGGGGCAGGCAAAGCGTTCCAAAAATGTAGGTGCTACGGTCGCATAAGCTTGATGATCATTTGTCTTGCGGCTGGTGCTAGAGCCAGATAACAAATACACCAAATTTGTTATCTGGCTCTAGCACTTGCGTAGGAATTAAGTAGGAATGAGAATTTTGAACTGGATCCTAAACTCAACAGGGAGCCAATGAAGGGATTTTGGTATAGGGGTAATATGAGAGCATCTAATTGATCTAGTTAGTGGCTCCTCAGTGAGGAGAAAAGTACATTACAGTTGTCAATGTGACCTGAGATAAAGGCATGTATATACAACAGATCTCAGTTTACTAATATTTCTCAAGTGAAAAAGAAAAGATTGGGTCAGGTGCTTCATATGGATATCAAATGACATCGATTGACCCCTAAATTACGCAGGTTTGGGTGAGCAGCAGAGGAAAGTGGCCCAATACTTTGCCTAATAAGGGGAACAAACTTTTCAGGAGCCATAACCAGACCTTCTGTCTTATCAGCATTGAGCTGTAAAAAAAAAAAAATCAGCGGTCCGGACCCTAATCTCATGAAGGCAGTTGAGCCTAGACAAAGGCTCACTGGTTTGAACAAGAAGTGGAGCTGGATATCATTTGCATATAACTGATATGCAATGTTATATCTATTTATTATTTGACCTAATGGTAGCAAATATAGAGAAAATAACAGAGGCCCAAGAGCCGAACCCTGCGGGACACCACAGGACAGTAGAGAGGAATTGGATACAAAGTTACCTGTAGAGAAGGAGAAACACCTGTCAGAGAGAGATATCATTACCCTCTAGATATCACATAACCCCTCCTTGCATTAGGTTAACATCACCATACTGCTGTTTCTCGAAGCACAGAAACAGCATACTTCATGGGCGAGAGGACAGACCGACTCATTCATGTCAAGAGCCAAATCTTTCATGGCTACACATTAGCTATAGATTTAACATTAAATTACTTGCAGTGGTGTTTCCAGAATCATTTAACATAATCTAACATTACAATAATCTTAGCTTATGGCTAGCTAGCTTTAGGTAACAACCTACCAACCTCAGGGAACAATGTGCCATTCTATTTGGGAAGGAGAAAGGCCACTGATTTAAACTGCAGGCAAGGAAAGAAAATGCTGTTTTGTGTCAACAGGCTACATTTTTTTTTCTTTCTTTGTTTTCTGTTCATCATGAAATCTCCTCTGTCCTTTTGCGTCAGCCTCTGATAGGCAGCTACTGCCGAGAAAGTGTGAGCTCCACACGAGGGACAGAATCCGTCCATACACACAATTACAGGGCTAACTGTTAGCATAACATGGCTAACGTTAGTTTCACCCCCTGCCTCAACTAGCAACTATGAAGACTCGTTTGCTTCTACCTGAATATATTATCAATTAAACCTTAAAGTAATTTTTCTGGAGCTTTAGCTCTACTCATGTCTGGGTTACAAATTCAGAGAGCTGTTTAAAAATCAACTTTTATGCCCAATATGCATGAGATGTCTTTAAAGTGTTTATAAAATGAGAAATCTGAGACATCTACAATTCCATGACACTAAGGGAAATCTACCTGCAGATATAGATCACAATGAGGCTGCAAAACGAAATGGTTTCTAAATGGACTTCCAGATGATATTGTTTGCTGCTTCAGGCTGAAGAATGAACTGTTATATCTCATATTCTGCAGCCAACCGTCTCAACTGTCCAACCTTAGTTGTATAATCTTAGTCACAATCTATCAAATATCTGTAATCAACCGTCAGACAATAAAAACATTACATGACATCACTAAAAATAAAGTCACAGTCTTGGCCTAAAAAAGGCAAATCCTTCTGCACACTGTGGGGAAAGGTAAAGTCAGTTGAGACAGCCATGTGGCCGCATCAATAACACCAGTTAACTGAACTGGAACTGACATGAAAACATCACAAGCACGACTCTGGATGCTCTGTCATCTTTGTTTGTACACAACCTGAACGCCGCACAGGGTCAAACCAGGTTCATGTCACAGAGAGTCAAAGTCCACAGTGTAAACTAGATGAAATACACACGCTATTTTTTCTATCCGATCACATCAAAGTCAAAGGCTCAGGGAATACAAGTCAGTCATGGACAATCTACCAAACCTGTGCTTACAATCCACTATCACTCACATACAGCAGTTCAATGAGTGACAGCAGGACATTTTATCTTTACTTTTAATCCCCTTTGAGTTACTGTGTACTAAATAAAGCATTAACAAAATCCTAGAACACCTAGCACACCGCATTGATATCTGTCATTTCTCTTTCAGAATGTGATCGTTTTTAATGCTTAAGACGTATTTGATCAAACTGTAAACACTCCACAATAAAAATGTTTCCTTGCGAATGTTACTTTATGTTCATGTTTAAACATGAATAATTGCAGTTCTTCTTTCAACTAAACTTTCTGTAAGCAGTATGCAGTTACGCTCTGTTACTTCCTCGTAACCTTGTTTAAATTCAAATCTGATTTGCATTAAATTCAATTGCAACCCCCTTAAATCCTTATAAATCATCTCCCCTCTGCTTTCTCTCCGTTTCTGTGGCCGTAATGAGCAGAAGCACAGCGGACACTAAATCATCCCGGAGAGCAAATTACCGTAATCTGACAGCAGCCAAGCACCTGCACAGCACCTTCATAATCATAGCGCAAAACCCTGTGTCTATATATATATATATATATATATATATATGTGTGTGTGTGTGTGTGTGTTTGAACTCTCCCAGGGGAAAAGTTAAACTCCAAGAATACAGTGGGTTGGCAAGGCATTTAGCAGCCACCAGAAAGAGCCTGAAGCCTAAAGGTGAAGCTTAATAAGTGAAGAAGCACACACACACACACACACACACACCAATACACACTACCCGCCTAGCCCACCTTTCCCGGCTGCCTGTTCAGGAAAGGAGGTTTGACCTTTATCAGATGGGAGCGCTAACACGCTAATAGCCCTGTCCACACTCCAATTAGAGCTGGTAAGAGAAGGGTTGAGAACAGAGCACAGTCTGCCACTAAGGATCTGACTGACAGATGCGAATCGTACAGGCTGTCAGAGGAGGAGAAAGAGAGAGGAAAAGAAAAATGGGTATGAGAAGAGAAAAGGAAGAGAGAAATACAAGGGGATAAAGAAAAACATGAAGACGAAGGAGGCAAAGTCTTTAAAGGCCTGTGCAGAGTTTTAAGGGATATCCAGTCATCATGCAAAAGGATAAAAACAAATAAATAAAAAGACCAGAAGACAACAGCTGTGCTTGGAGCCTTGAGAGGCTGTAATAGGAGAAAAGACCATGTTGTTACCTAAATCAAAAGGCTTTATACTTCATATCAGAGGTATTAGGATGTCTCAGACTCAGCTCATTGAGCAACTTCACCTTGGCATTCGTGGTTTACTGCCAGTGTTGTGTCTCTACATGGTGTAATTAGCCCTCTGCAGCGGCTCAGCGAGGTGACACTTAAAGAGGTCAAGTAGTAGTAGATACCTTGCATGATATCAGACAGAGTTGTCGACTGACAAAGTCGGTTAAATGATTTCCGTTGGGGGAGCGGGATTTGATTTTCAGTAATCACTAGAGACCAGCATATTGACCGGAACCTAACATCATTTTAATTACACACTGATGGATAGTCATGCCAACATACTTGTTTTGCTGATGCGTCAAGAGTGGAGTGGAGCGAAGTAAAACAAACTCCAATGTCGAGGGTATAAAGAGGACGTGTCGATTTAGAAAAGCCTCAATAGCAGCGTCTATTTTGTCTTACTCCTCACTGGTTCCACCATCACTTGACAACACTTGACAGCAGCTTTACAGTGCCCGTGGCACTAATGGGATACAGAAGTCTACTTCCACCAAGCGCTCATTGGTCTTTTTTTATTTTAACCAAGAAACTGCTGTTTCATGTCAAAATGCCAGACGAATGAGTAACCTGAACTCGGTAGAGGGTGTGTATTAAAAGGTCTGGACCCAGGCAAGGAGACACCCATTTGATTTCTTCCAACTCAGTGTATTAAAGACTTTTTACACCTTAGTTGTGTTAGGGTGGGATGGCTGTATGGCCAGAGCAGATTACTGAGACCAATAACTGTATTGGCACAGTACTCATACGTCATATGTACAAAACAGACTTTAAAAATCAGAACCTACTTATATATCAGTTGACTTTTTGGTTGACTTGTTTATCAGTGAGTTGTCCTAAAGGATCCTGTTAACCTGGGGGGATCCGGAGGTTGGGCAACGTTCAGCAACAACGCCGTTCCGCCACTGTAGATCGGGGCGACATTATCAGTGGTAACTGCTGTATGTGTGCAGTGCAGAGCAGCGGCAATAAACTAGCCAATTTAGTACACACACAGAGACTTACACGCGTGTACATCTGTAGCATCCACCACAACAACGAAAAGAGAAGCTTGGATTACCACACACTCAGATGGAACGTGACTTCATTCTCCGCTCAGGACGCCATTACTCCACTACATCTTTACATAACAAATAGTGATTTGCTGTCATATTGATACTCTGCTCTCTCACGCTCCAAGGCTGCCTGCCCCTCAGTTTTAAGTGCTCCTTAGACATTTCTACTTATGACATACGTACACCTCACAAGCACTCAGGGGTCTCGGGGGAGGGGGTATACAAGGTAGTGCTGATGAGCATATTGATGTAACGGGGTAAAGAAAAACAGGCTAAGTAAGCTAGCCGGCTGACTAGCCCTTATTCGCGGTAGCTTGGAGGGCGTCGGAGGTTTCCGATAGAGCTCTGTGTATGTGGAAGTGGGTGTGGCGATCTAAACCGGGTTGTGATTTGAGTAGACGCTGCCAGGACTAAAATGACATTTACAGTCAATTTTATTTCTTCTACTTCTTAAAACCCACATAAAGAATCATTTATCATACTTTAAAATGGAGTATTACAAAATACATAAAGATACATATCCGACATCTGCTTTTCTTTAAAATGTTTTCACCTCCAACTGTTACTTTAAAATATATTGTGCATAGGTTTATATACTGTCCTATCCCTCAAGTGTGGTGTTGAATGTGCTCTGATGTGTGTGTGTGTGTGTGTGTGTGTGTGTGTGTGTGTGTGCGTGTGTGTGTGTGTGTGTGTGTGTGTGTGTGCATGTGCAGAGTAGAAGGTTAAGTCCTCTCTCCCCCAGCAGATTGAACTCAGCGCCAATGTGATATGAGACATTCCAAGTTATTGAACCCCGGCTGATTGGATGGTAACAGAGGGTGATTGCTCTTTCGCTGGTGGCCTGTCCAGCCTCCTCCGGGGCTTTATTAGTTTTTTAGACAGTTACACTGAGAACAGAGAGACAGTAGAGAGTAAAGCAGGTGGATGATAAAAGAGGTGAGTAATAATACAATGAAGGGTGGGATTCCGAGCCGTGCTGCCCTGGGAGCATACATTAGCACACTGAAATGCTTAAAACACTTAACATTATGCATTTTTAAGTGTTTCTGCATGAGTAATTAAGCAAAGGTCCCCTTCCACTTACATTAGCATACCTCCTGAATACAGACTGTGTCAAGAAAAATTTAACTGGACACTATTTTTTTGGTGTAGCCCCCTAACGGTGCACAGCTCTTGTTACAAAGACAGGAAACACTTGACATCAGAAATCAGTTACGCCTACTCCCCACCCATCCCCAACCTCTATTTACACATGCAGTTTTTTCCACAAGACAACAAAGATATTAAATATAAAAGACGAGGCTGTTTGAGTATGGTTGTGGCTTCTTAAGCTTCAACCAGTCCCCATTTATTTGCCTTCTCTTACACTTCATTTGCGCCAAAAAACCAAGACAATGGCCGCATACATAAACCCATTTGAAGGCTGTGAAACATTCCCACATTTAATACTAGTTAATAGATAAATGTCAAATGGGCATTCAAGGAAAAAGACATGGCCACGCGATTTGGAGAATAGATCTCCACCAAACTCATTGATATAAACATGTCCATGTGTATCGCCATGGCTGCCTACAACTGAGTAATTGAAATTAGTGTCTTTATCTTGAATAAAAACTATGATCTTTTAGAAAGTATTGAAAGGTGATCTACATTGAAATATACTTATAACACTGGCAGTTTTTTAGCCATGCCAGCATTGTGGCTTAACTGATAGCAATGTCAGTCAGTTCATGGTGCGGCAGGCTCACTAGGAGGTTGATATTGACCTTGAAATTGGCTTTAGCTGTCTGCTATATCAACATGCAGTGCAACACACTCACTGCACAGGTTGGAGGCAGCTGCACCCTAACTGGATGTTATCAACCCATTAACTGGCCGTTATATGTGGTATAAAGCCTCATAGATAAAGGTCAGTGGGGGCCTGCTACACCTACACCTACACAGCAGTCAGTTATAAGCCCATTTAATGGCCATCACTAGTTGTTTAGGCTTCACTTTCCTTTGATTGAGGCCCTTAACAACGTGATTAGGTTTTGAAAAAGATCATGATTGGGTGTAAATATTGGTTTCAAATGGAATTCAAACCCTGGTGTCCTTGGTGAAAGCCCCATGTTTGACCCGATCCATCAGCCGTCCCTTTCTCTCGCTGTATATGCAGATTTTTTTCACACATGGAGGAAAGTCTCATTAATAGCCTCTCTGGCAGAAGGTTTCATTTCATGGCCTGATAATGGCCCTCTCAAATTAATAGTAGGTGTGGCAGGACCCTACCGACCCATGTCTATGAGGCTTATAATCAAAGATAACTGTCATTAAATGGGCTGATAACATCTCATTTGGGTGTGCAAAGTGGTGGGAGTCCAATTCAAATGAGCCAGGGCAGGACAAGCTGTCAGTATGTTGGTGGAATATGGGTCCAGAAATTGCGCAGAGAAATTCAAGAAGAGCAAATTAAACACTTGGAGCAGAAATTATGGAATAATGCTTGAAATGTGAATAAGCTGCTGTCAGTAAACACTCTCCAACCAGTGGATGCATTAAAATTGGCATCAGAAATTTCAGTTTCATGTGGTTTGAGTGTCAATTTTGTTAAAGCAGTCTGCACTTATGAATAAATATTGGTGATTTTTGCAGTATTTATTGTCAACAGTTGGTTCATAGTGAATGAAAACAGTCTCCTTCAGTTTTTAAAATTCCTGCAGCCATCTGAAATCAGAAGGTGAGATGTGTTCCTCTGCAGCCTGTTTTCAAAGTTAAGAGAATGAATGCTTTTAATGAGTGGAAACTGTACAATTACATACAAAAATTTAAGTTTATTTTAAAAAGGACACAATGAGGGCAAATGGATACGCTGTCCCTGAGCATGAACTGACGCTGGAGGGGTACCTAGAACATCACAGTTTGACTTGACGGGCCAAGCATTGGTATTTCAACTCAACTCAACTTTATTTATAGAGCAAACATGCTTTCATTTGGCTTTAAAAAGTTCTTACCCATCCATACATTAATGTCAATGGACAGGCAATGAGAGCATCCAGTGCATTAGGGACATTTGAGACATATAAATGTGTGTCATCAGCAAAAAAATTAAATTAATTAGAAGTTAAATGAAAACAAAATTAATCCAAGAATGCTTCCTTGAGGAATACCACATTTAATGCTATGAGTCTCTGATGCATGAGTACCCAGGCTGACAAAAAAATATATTTAGCAGTTAAATACGAGCTAAACCAATGCTAAAACAGTGTCAGAGAGACCAACCCGTATTTGTCAAGTTGAGTGTGAGAATGTTTGATCATTGCCAACTTTCTTTTAGCAAAGAACATTTCGGACTGTTATCATGAGCTCGGCGTTTAGGGTTCTTATCTGCAGGCTATTAAAGTTACATACATTGTAATGTGTATCAAAATATAATGGATTTCTGCTCGGCCTTGCTCTTGCTACTGCTGCTTTTGCCTTTGATAATTTCTAAATGATGGCTATAATTTTCCCTCCTACCTTATATATAGCATTACATCACTGGTTAGTGGTCTGAAAGCCTGTAAGTAGCCCAAAGTAAGAATAAATAAGAATGGAACAGACAACAATATTTTTAACTACATTGACTGGAGGTTGTGCAATATTTAACATGTTCCTTCTTCCCCCACAGTGCAGCGCACAGTTATCTAAAGGGCGCACAATCATGAGCGACAGGCAGAGTAGAAAAGCGTGAGTCATTAATGCTCTTAAGTGCCATTATTCAGCCCCATCCAGACCTACCATTCTCTCTCTTTTTTACTACTCTCATACTGCTACTTTCATGGCAACCAGACTAATGCAGACGCCCACGATTCAGTGGTGCAGGTAGGTGGGTTTTAAAGGAGAGAAAGATAAAGACAGACAGGGTTCACAAAGAGGAGAGAGGTTAGGAGAAGAACAAAACAGAATAGAAGGAAAGAGAGCAGGAATGTAAAAAATGTAATATTCTTCTCCAGTATGCTCAGGGTTGGGATTTGACACCTCGTTTAATTGTTGCGAGTGACCCGAGCCACAAATAAATGTGATAAAGAAATGGAAGAAAAGGAATGAGAGGCAGGCGGACAAAAGGAGATGAGAGGGAGATAATATCAAATCACAGGAGGAAGCAAATCAAGGAGAGACGAGTCTGAAAAGACAGAGCCAAAGAATGTGTCGCATTCATTCATTCAGAAGGACACCCAAACGCTGCAGGTGCACATTTAAAACTACTGATGGAAAGGTATCATCCACGCCATTACTGAGACGATGCGGGGTTCCTGTTCTGTTCAAGAAGCATCAGAGTGATTCCTTTAAATCCCTTCTGCCCTCCTATAGCCTCCAGGTGAGAAAACATCAAAGTCAGAAGGAAAAAAGGAGGGAGAAAGAGAGTGTTCATTTTATCATCCTGGGACTGGACTCACTTCTTATGACAGTGGGAGAGATAATACCCCATAAAAGTGACTCTCTATGGCAAAATAGGACAATTGCTGTAAATGACTGATATACAATCTCATTATTAATCCAAAGAGAAGAATGTGTGTGCACATTTTAGGCTGCACGGCGTGGCTGTTGTCACACATTGAAGAAGTAATCTGTGATATTATGTTTTGCTGATCTTTATCACTGATTAACAGACTATCACAAGTGATGTAATCTATATGCAGACAGGGACTGTCCATTGATCCAATGGCCCAAATTTCTGATTTCTGACCAGTTAGTACGAAAAATGTCCAAACGGACCAAAAGCCCATCTCTCTGAAAATAGACTCCCTTCAGTTTGAAACCCAATCACCAGAACAAAATGTTCACATTTTGGCCCTTCCATGAACCATAGATACATTACAGTTGTACATTATTTTGTAGCAAATATGTTGAAACTAGGGGTGGGAATCACTAGAGGACCCACGATACGATTTTGTCACGATACTTAGGTCACAGTACGATATTGTGATATGTTGAATATTGCAATAAAATGTATTGTGATATATTGCAATTTATTACCCTGGAAATCCAGAGTTCTCGCGAGAGCACAATTTGAATTTGCTCAGCGAGTCACTCTGGCAGTCAGTAATGATGCTCATTACCTATGCCCATGAAACCGAGCTGCACCAATCACATCGGTGTATCTGATATAGGCGGGCCAGAGGCGAGCTAAACAGATGACGACAACGCTGGAATCAGTCAGTAAACATTGCAAGATGGCTACGGATGAACACCAGTTGTTTGAAACAGCTTTGGCCACTACAATGAACGAGTTAGACTTGGCTTTTTCTCTAAAAGAGGAACAGAAGACGGCGCTCGAGTCTTTCCTTTGCAAGAAGGATGTTTTTGCTGTTTTGCCGACCGGATACGGCAAGAGTCTAATCTACCAGTTAGCTCCGCTGGCAGTGCTCTGGATACATTACCCCGTGTATTGTTCTGATTGGTCGTAGTGTTATCCAATTGCATGCAGTGATATTTACAAAGGCATGCTTGGTGCCGCCCTTTGAGTTGGGCCATTTTCATTACTCATAGCCAGACCCTAAATCGTTCTAGATTTGGGTCTCAATTTCCAGGCTAGCAATTTATTACCTTTTTTAACTAAAGGAAAACTTAGTCTACATCAATTTTACCTCATAAAATAAAGGTTTCAGTCTGTTCCAATGACTTTAATCATTTTTATTGCAACAAACTGTGATTCAAAGCAGACAGGCTGACCAACACCATCATAAAACCTGTCAGAAATGCTGCAAACACCTAACAAACTGAACTGCTGACAGATTTAACACCATCTTTGAGGCCAGATTTAGCACACGAGCGAAACACTTCATATGCAGGTATCCTGCTAACTGAATGGCAACACCCATGTCAGAAGTGTTGTCTGTTACAACCACAGTCCCCATTCTTGTGCTGTATTTTGCACGAGGTCTGCAATGTTTGCTCCAGTGTTACTTTCATGTACTGCTCTAGTTTGGAGAATGTACGACAGCAGTCACTAGTCCTCTGTGAGATAATGTGTCGTTATATTCACATATGAATCCACAGACCTTGAAGTTCAGGCGCCACAAGTTAATGCCACCCTTCCTGCTGCACTCAAAGATTCCTCAACTTTATGCCTCACTTCTCTGTAGAGCTTGGGTATGGCTGTGTTGGTGAAAAAACATCGGGACGGAGTCACATACCGACGGAATGTTTTTAGCATGTAACAAAAGCCTCAACCAGATCTTTGCTCTCAAACCACAAAAAAATGTGGTGGCACAACAGTCTCCTTCAGTACTAGTCATCCTGTTTAATTTGTCTTCTGATTAAATCGGAACCGTTGAAACAAGTTGTAGGAAGCCTCTGCAAGTAATTGGTTGCTGGCAGACACTCTGTGCTGCAATAAAATGGTTAATCAGCAGTGCCGTGACTGTAGAGCCAATGCGCTGTAGGTTCTGCCGGCCTGAATAGAATATAATGTCTATAGCCTTACTGTTGTGTACAGCCTTTATAGACTGAGCTGAGTAGTGATGCGCGGGTCAACCCGTAATTCATGGGACCCGCAAATGGACCTGCGGGTCGGGCAGCAGTGATTGTCTGTAAATAATATTTTTACATTGTTGGCATCCGAAGGTACTGATGCGTTGAGCAGATGAATATGTAAAAAAAAAAAAAAAAAAAAAAAAGTAAAAAAAACTAATATCGAATACCAAATTTCCATAACGAATACCTACCCATAGAAACGAATATTGGATTATCCGAATATTTGGGTACAGCCCTGTGTGGACGCATATCTTTGCAAATGAAGTAGGTGATGGACTGTGTTGTTTTCTTTGTTCTCTCAGAGTTGGATGGTAGTTTTGTCAAGCTGAGTGTGTCCATTGTTGGTTGATTTTTCAGCAGAGCAGGTTTAGCATTAGCCTGCTGTCAGAGGCTAACGCTATCTCTGGATGGTGGAGTGTGAGGTGAGCCCTCATGTCTGTAGTATTCCCAGAGTATTTTCTTCTCATATGACACTGCTTGCAAAAAGCAAAAAAAAAAAAAAATCTAAAATAAGTTTTTTTTTTTTTTTGTTTGTTTTTTTTAAGAATTTTTTGGAGCATTTTTGCCTTTATAGATAGGACAGCTAAATGTGAAGGGGAGAAAGAGAGAGAGGGAATGACATGCAGCAAAGGGCCACAGGCTGGAGTCAAACCGGGGCCGCTGCGGCAACAGCCTTGTACATAGGGCGCCTGCTCTACCACTAATCCACCGACGCCCCATAAGTACAGACGTTTGATTTAAACGCAGATGGCGCATTTCTGATTTCTGTCTCTGGTGCCCTCATCTTTGTTTTGATGACCTTCCTGCTAAATGCAGCTGACTGAGACCTCTGATGACCTCACAAGGAATAATGCACCACCTAGTGGACTGAAACAGCAATGTATTTAATTATTCTAGTGACAAAAGTTGTATTAAAGTGTGTATTCACAAAAATTAATCATGTATATAATATAAGATCGATACTTGGTGTCAGTGTATTGATACAGTATCACCAGGTAAAATATCGTGATACTATGCTGGATCCATTTTTTTCCCCCCACCCATAGTTCAAACATTTCTCTGGTGAATATGTGGTTAGGTTTAGGCACAAAACCACTTGGTTATGGTTAGGAGAAGATCATGTTTTTGCTTGAAACCCCTTACATTTGGTGGCACAAAAGCCGCTGGGAAAGTGGGGACAGGTCAGTGAAAAACACACGGTTTCAGTGGGTTAAACACCACTAGAAAAATGCTGTGAAGGGTCAGTGAAAACACCTGCGATCAGTGGCCTAAAGCTGCTGGGAAACTGACGCTGACTGCATGGAGTGTGTATTTTCTGAGAGACAGGACCTCAGAGCAGTGGGTATTGGTTTTGGGGGATAACGGGCTGTCGGAGAAATGGGCTTTTGGTCCAATGGGACATTTTTCGCACTTACAGGGCTTTGGAATTTTTGGCTGTCAGAACAATGGCATGGCTTCAGGCAGATTACAAAAGCTTTTCAGTATTCTGCAGGAAATAACAATGATTCTTAAAATATTTTGGTTTGGGACACTTAAATGGGAATAATTCAACAAAGCACAATAAATAATAACTAATAAGATTTTTTTGGTTTATGTAAGGTGTTTATCATTCTCATAGTTCATACATAATGGCAATACTCCTTTAGAAAGATCAAAAGAGAGGATGAGAAAAGTACAAGACACAAGACAGTTATGAGCAGACTCAGATGAGGAATGAGACATTTGAGTAAGCAGGTGAAGATGAAAGGACAGAGTGTAGATGATGAGCTGTGAATTTTGTTGAAATGTGACTTGTACGCATATTAGCCCACCCATTAACAGAGCAGGTCAAAGGAGTCCCACTTCCATTAATTAGAGCCTCAAATCTCATGTGTACAATTAAAAGGCTGCAACAGTGCAATGTATGAATACACACACACACACACACACACACACACACACACACACACACAGGTTTTGCTTTGTATGGTCTGTGCGTGTGTGTGTGTGCCTGTGTGCCTGTGTATGCCTCCTGGGAGGAGTACAACACACCACTGGTTATTATCACTGACTTCCTGGAAGGATACGGCCGTGTCACCTTCCTGGATGACACCTGAGTAATCTCAGTATCTCCATGGTGACTGACATGGATCGACCCCCCACCCCCACCCCCTTCCCTCGGATGTGGAGGAGGCTCCACTTGATGATGTCAGTGTATAGTAATTGGATTGTAATTGGTGTTTAATGGTCTGTGTGTTAATGCCTCTGGAGCCCGTCTCCGTGGAGACTCTGTCCTCAAACACAGACATATCACAGTCCTGCAGTACTGTCATGGACTCCTGCCATCGATTTATGATTCCTCCCAGTCGCCATGATTGCATTGATTTTCCCCGTACAGTCTCTCAAGGCGTGTCTTAATTGAATATCACATGACTTTAAGATGTAGTCTCTTGAGCTGACAAAATAATTATCTCTCTTTCCCTCCAGCCAATTCAGCGCTTTTCAATCCAGTGTCTTGATCCTTATCTCAACATGATGTCGTTAACATTTGTCATGTCAGCCTAGCTTGTGATCTTGTGCTCTTACAACTCATTCCAGATATGCCATCCCAAACCCGTTGTATGCAGTGTGAGTGTGTTTGTATGGGTGTGTGTGCATGGTTTCCCCATCTTGTTCCTGGTTTTCTTTTTATAGGCCAGCAGACACATGTGGTGGCTCCCCAAGGGCACTAAAACCCATTAAGAATTCATCAGTGGCAAGATGGTGCTTTCTTAATCAATTCTGTGTGATCTTGCAGATGCATTCAGCCTCATTGGCAGAGTGTAAGAGATGAGTGTGTGTTTTGGCAGCTTGGGTTAAACTTATAAGGGCTTTTGAAGGCCAATTTTTGACATTTTCATTTAAACTCTTAATAGATATACATACACTGTGCTGTTTTAACATGACAATGCCCCGTGCACAAAGCCCTGTCCATGAAGAAATGGTTTTCCCAACAACACTATTGTTGTAACTGGAACAGCTGAGAGCAAAGCCATATCTCCAAACATCAGTGACAAACTTTACTGATCTTCTTAAGGCTGGATGGGAGCAAATCCCTGCAGCCAGCAAATTAACGCCCATGTTTTTGGAATTAAATGTTCATCTATTACATATAGTTGTTATGTTTTGGTGTCTACACACTTAACGGTCGTTTAGGTCTGTGAAACAGGATTTAGAAAAGAGGTTTACCGCTTTTACAGAGAAAGAGACATATCATGCTATGACATCCAGCAATACAACAAATTGGGATAACGCATTAAAATTAACACAAAGCTGGAACTTTAGCTTGAAACATTTCATTTGGAATAAAGCCAGAGCAACAAGTAAAAACCCACAAATGTCCCAAGTTGTGCATATCTTCGAATGCCGTTTCCTCCTTCATTGTGCTCTACTGTGTGTTCCTGGGGTGTAGTCACTGCAAGGGTTATACTCAGTTTAAGAGTCACGGCTCGGTGAGAGTTTGGTACAGAGGAAAAACAAAACAAATGCATAAGGATACGTTTCTTTTCATTTATTTTTAACACACAGTAATGCAAGTGTCAAAACAGATAAAAATCCTTCTTCTGGGGCAACATTTTGCAAACTGGCAACTTTCGCAATCTATTTTCATTATAATAGAACATAACATTTATATGACAGTATAAAAGCCAAATGCTCAAGTAATTGTTTCATCTCATTCTGCTCCTGCGTCTAAGGGCTGCTTGAAGTTCGATTTGTTTTTCCGGTCATGCCCCTCATCGGCACATCGAGGTGATGTGTTGAATGTGCTTTGGCATGATGGCTGTGTCTCAATTTTATCTCCTCTAACAGCAGAGCAACACCAGCACATCAGCTTCATCGTAAACACCACTCTCTCCATTGCTGTTGAAGCTGATTAAGAAAGCTTCTGGTGGGTCTTTCAGCTCTGGCGTTTCATTTGCACTCTCACTACGATGTGAGTGACTCGCATACCAATCTGCTTGTTGCTGTATACCATGTATTCTTTGTGTGGCTGCATGCACTTGAACCATGACCCCAGTACCTTGACAGTTGGGCTCGTGTTGCTGACTCTTTACTCAGTCTTGTCCCTCAAACGTAGACTGACCAATTATAGCGTAGCATTAGCTAGCTTTGACAAGGGTCTGACAACAACACAGCTGTGCTCCATTGACTCTAATGCAATCATTCAAGATTTCCTTCATTTACAGGCTGGTTTTGTGGATTTGGAGCTAAATATTGTGCCTGGGCCATGTCGTGTATTAATGATACTCGTTACCTGGAGACGTTTCTTCCCTGTTCCAAAACCAAAATCAAACCCTGAAAAGTGTAGGGTTAGCTAGCTACTGAAGATATAGCCTACTGAATGTATACACATGCTGCTTTTGCTTTTTAATGATTATAACAGTGAATAAAGTCCGACCCTGCTGCACAGGAACCAGTGAAGGGAAGCAGGGAAACTTTGCTCATATTCAACCAGCTGTGTGTCACTGCTGTTTGTGCAGATGGATGGTGTTTGGCTTCCCCCAGACCAGCAGAGGTTTGGCCGCTGATAGCACAGGGTGAAGCCAAACACTGTTCATCTGCACACACTGCGATGCCACACAGCTGGTTCAATATCAGCAAAGTTTCCCTTTATATTCATTGTCTTGTGTGTTCTGTAGCCTATAGTTCGGCTTTATCTTCTGCCTTTGTCTATTTAACCTGTTGTTGCTGCTGAGTCAGTTTGACATCCTGGATATATCCTTCAAACACAGACTGTAGACCCCTCTGTCTGCTTCTCTCTGGAATCACTGTTTCATTTGTCCAAATATATGATAATATTTCTTCAGGGAGTGCAGTTAGTTACAGTGTGGGCTTCATGCTAAATATGACAGCTTGTCGGACCATAACAAAGGTGTGCAGCTTAGAAAAGGGTCAATTAATAATAATAATTCTGTCATAAACTTGATGACAGGCCAGAATTAAACCTGGCTGATGTAGAGTTTGTGTGCTCTCTGGAGTTAATGTCTCTGTAACACCATTGTGTAAGTACTTATGGTCTTTCTGTAGTAGCCATTAATCCAACAGAGTGACAGGTCCTTTCTCCAGCAGATCGCTACACTTCAGTTTCATAAGTTGCATACTTTGATTTATATTATATCAGTGATTTAAACTGATCAGCTTAATAGTTTTGAACTAGGACCTCCCGATTTTGGATCTATTACAATAGCTCATGACAAGTAAGGTGAGCCAAATATATATTTCATATCTTCTGCTGCCATTGTTTTACCATGTAGGCCATACTGATAAAGTTTACTCTTTATCTTATGGGCAGCTGTATCATTCAGATAAATACAAGTATTCAATCAGACTCAGTATTGGCAGATACCTAATATAAAAAGTAATCAATTGGGACATCTCTTGTGTTTACTTTCTTGCCAATGTGAAAAAAAATTATTTGCATCACAAATGATTGTTTTACTTCCATGTCACATTTACACCAATTTATTATCTATCTAATGCAAGTCCAAGACTTTTTCCCCCTCGAGGGAAAATAAAGTTATAACAGCAAATGTTTCCCATGAAATGAGTAAATTCAGATTATACTGTCATACAATGTGTGAATGGGGTCATAAAACAACATAAACACAATAACAATCAGTGCATGCATATATATGTGAAACATAACATATTAAAATCATTTGCTTGCGAATGTGAGTTTTCAAAATAATTTCAAATTATTATTCCAAAGCAGGAACAATATGATAGGAACAGTCTGGGAGCACAGAAAATATCATTTGTTTATTTCAAAGTCTCGATCATGTGGAAGAAAACAGCTATTCAGTTTACAGTTGAAACCTGAAGCAAGGAAGAGGTTTTGCGGAGTTCAACTTGGAGAGCAGCATGACCACAGAACAACAATAACAAACAACATCAACAGGAGCTCTTATCTCTTTCCCTCTCCATCATTCTCTTCAACTCTCCACCTCTTCATCTGCCTGCAGATTAGAGTTCGTGTCTTTTGTTGTCGGGCTTTTACCACTGCTAAATGAGGTTGCCTGTGAAACACTTTAGAGCGTAGCCCTCGGGAGGCACGCAGAGACTTCCTAACTTTTATCTTCAATAACGCATAAACAACGCGGCTCAAATGAAGAGAACAAAGCCTCGCTGGTGTTCATGCATGAAAGTGATTGGAGAAGAGAGACGAAAGAAGACACAGAAGAGGAGAACAGAGTGTTTATTTTAGTAATGAGCTCTTGTCTTCACAGTTTCCGCTTCCAGCTGGGTCTTTTTGTTCCTCTGGCTGCATTTCATGTACACAGTGGATTTAACCGAAAAGGGAACTCTACCTTGTTTTTACTGGAGTTGCCAAATACCTTCTTAGACTGAGCTGTGTGTATGTTAGCTTGGCTTGAGGGAGATATACAGCATGTAAATTGATTACACTTGGCCCGTGGCAGCATAAGCAATGTTTGCCTCGTTTCCCCTCCTCCTGTAGAATGATCTCAGACCTCGCCAGAGTCTTTGAGGAAAACATTTTTTTACTGTGACTACATGTGAAGACGCACAACACCTGTCAGACTCTACAGACTTGACAACCTCAGTCACAGCTTTCAATCTCAAAAATCCACACATACGACTGGGGATCATTGAGCATCACATTATTATAAAACATCATCTGTGATATCTATATATCGTCTTTACTTGAGCATTCAGTGACAGGAGAAAAGATATAACGACAAATTGTGCAATGCTATACAGCAGCTGTTGCTACACATAGAACGAAATGTTACAGCAGAATATTTCACACTTGACTTGTCAACAAGGCAGGTATTAAGCCCATGTCTCTGTTTCTCATTATTGCCACGTTAGCATGACCACTTGTTTGTCTTACTGACGACAGCAATGCTATCATGTAATAAAGCAGCAGAATGTAGGTCCGCCTTAGGGAGGCCCTCACATCATCCGGTTGGATGGCTGGTGCCAAAATATTGCAGGCTTCTATGTGTAAATAAGAGCGTAGTTTCATTTGAATGCTGCATACATTTGTATAATTGGTTTGTGCCATTCAGTTGTTTACAATGTATAGTTCAAGGGAGACTCCAGTGATTTAGTATTGTACTTCCAAATGCCTAATTTTCGTCCTGAGTATGAGTCAAAATCAGGATCCTACAAGTCCTGCAAAAGACTTAACTATGGCAGCTAGTTTACATTTAGTTTTAGTCCTAGTCTTTAGACAAAAATGCTGTTTAGCTTTGTCACATTTTAGCCATTTTAGCATTCATAGTTTTAGTCTAGTTTTAGTCAACGGCAACTCAATATGTTTTAGTTCACAAAAAGCAATTAATTTTTGTCAAGTTTTAGTCAAATTGTTTGTTCTCTTAACCCTTTGAAACTTGGAGTGACATCACCTTTCTTGTGATGATTTCAGATGTCTTTGGTATTTAAACCTTTGAACCCTTTCAAAAACATGGAAACAAGGCAATGAGCAATTTGGAAATGTCCAGCAAATTGCAAAATATAGATTTTTCTTTTAAAAGGTAGGGAAAAGGAAAAAAAACTAGGAAAAAATATATTTCCAATTATTATTACATATTTAAAATTCTGGTGCAGAATAATTAGAATTTTATGCCCTTTTTCCAGGTCATTTCCTCCTCCTGATTGTTTTTGGGTTTGTTTGTTTTTTGTTGTTTGTTTTTATTAATTTTCTTATTTTAAATTTTTTCTTTTTATTATTTTTTTGCCATTTATTTTTGGTTATTTCTTCTTGCCTTCTTCCAATATTTTTGTAAGAAATCAAGCCAATTTGATCAGGTTTTAAAGGATTAAACTAAACCAATTAAGCTAGTACGGGTATAAGAAATTGGAATCAAGGTGACAGGGTATATTCACTGTCATTTTTTTCTACAACTACACATATAATCTATACATCTCCAAACTTAAATTTCTCAAGCAGAGTTTTTGACCGGTTTAGAGGATGATTTATGAGCACATCATTACTGATCATCATTTAATTCAACTTTGAGAACATAAGTAACTAATTTAGGACGACTACAGAGCTCAGATTTTTTCCCCACGTTCACTGTAAACACTTACTTATTGATCTCACTGTTAGGAAACAGAAAAATGTCTTTATTTTAGCCTGATTTTTTTTCTAAATCTGTGAAATTATTCAGGAGGTTTAAACTTGTTTCCTCTCAGAGTTGGTGATTAAATCTAGTCTTTCAGTTCTGTCACAAAACTGCGCTGAGTTCAGATGGTTTACTTACAGCACTGCTACACACAGAGATAACTGAGCCTCCTACCTGCCTGTCAAACAGCAATCAACCCATAACCCTTACTCAGACTCTCAGTGGAGTCCTGCAGGGATCAGCAGATGTGAGGTCGATCAGGTAATGGCTGCCAACTCTGCTGCAGTTCAGTGGAGCTAGCTGCTAACAAAACAAAAACAAAACTTACACTTTGTCATAGTTTTTATTTTAAAAAATCTACTTTTAGCTTGTCAGTGTCTAACCTTCCTCATGGGGAAAAACGACGAACATTTTTTGTCATAGTTTTATTAACATAATTAAAACTGTGCTGCAATGCAGCTTAACAGCATCTTTCATCAGACCTTCCCTGTATGATAATATATTTTAATGCTCTAAGACCTTCCAAAGCCAAAGCAGACATTATACAACAGAACTCTGAACAACTGAAATTTGCAGGAGTGTCCCTTTAAGGTAGGTACAATAGAGATAGTTACAATGCAGGATATTGATTAATATGCTCCCCTCCTGGAGCGGGTCATTCCTTATTAACTGTCGCCTTGTACAAGATTAGATAGGAAAGACTAAAGATAGAGCTGGAGGGAATTTTACTTTGATATTTCCCCCAGGGGTGCATTGTCCTTAACTGCCCACATCCATTGACTTTTAGGATGACAGTGACGTATTCGCATTGTGCAGCACAGTTACTGATATATGGAAGAGAAAGCACAGGAGTGATTTTATGATGCATTCACTGACATGTAAATCACAGCCGGGCTTTTACCATCATCTGCTAAAGTGTTGGGCAAAATCTTTTACATTAAAATGGATGTTTTCTAGAGACTTTTTTGTTGATGCTGTTATTATCAATGAAACCAGTGACAATATGTGTGATACAGCCATTAGTAAGAAAAACAAAGAGTCAAGGTAAAGAACAGGGACTGGCAGGGGCAGGTGAGATAAATAAAATTGAATAAGGGATGTTGGTTTTGATTCATTTTGCTTTCCATATGCTAAAACCCATTAACAGTGTTATGAAATACAAGACCTTTCCTTTTGTCAGGCGCTGCATTGACTCAGTGAACTTTAGCGCCACATCTCAAAGCACTATCCATTTAGAGGGGGTGAAACGTAAATGTTTTGTGATATAAATGTCTTGCCTTTAATTATATTTTCCGTTGGCTTTGCTGGCCAGCCTCCTTAACATGTAAAAACACAGTGGCAACTTCCCACCCTCCACTTTCCACTGGTTAGCTAACATTAGCCTTAGCCACTCTGCACTGTGCACCAACTGGGTCGGGTGGGAGCTAGCTAGCGGTGCTAGACTGGATGGTGGGCACAACGTTTCCACAGCAATGTTATTAGCTCGGGAAGCTGAATGAGCGGTGCTAGCTAGCTCCCTCCATACCCAGGCAGTGTGAAGTGCAGTTAACTTAAAAGTGGCAAAATGAACCTATAGACTGACATGCGTAACCATTCGAGAACCCTCTCTGCTGTTAACCAATTCATGGTTAAAGGCCTTTGCATACTGAGCCTGTTTTTACTCTGCCAAAATTGCATGTCTAAAAATGAATACAGCCTCACATTGAGTCAGTCACATTTGCACACTGAAGGCCTTTGTGCATTGAGACCATTTTGCATATTTTAAGCCGTCATCTAAAAAAAAAAAAACATTGTTATGTACAGAAACCTTGCACACTGATTTCAATGCATTTAATTGCTCTAATCATTGCAAAAATTCACAATACATGACAGAATGAAAAGACATTTCCTCCTTTGCCTCGGTCCTACCTATCCGGCTGTCACCACTCCCTCCCTGTCTTTCATTTGGCACCGCAACTGCATGAAGGGGCGGAGCTGTCCTCCCTCTGTCTCCACATTCTGTGTGCGGTCCACATCCTCCTCCTCTTTATCATCATCCACCTGAAAATTACTATTTGACCTGTTGAACATAGCTATCAGTCATGAAATGATTCTGAGCACCCTGTTCCTCTGTCTTGTTACGGATGTGTCCCGCTGCCACATTTTCTTCACTGATTCTTGGTCGGAGGTCTCTAAAGGCTTCTGACAGATGTGAAAAATGCAGGAAATCTAACCTGTCCCGAAAGTTTTAATGATGGACGAGTGATGTGCAAACATCACTGACACAACGTGAGGTCCTATTTATTTTTAGATGTGCAAATAATTCGGACGAAAGAAACGCACTCAGTGTGTTAAGGCCTTATCTACATTGCTTTGGGCTGTTTTTGTGTGTTTTTGGAACAGGTTTCTGCATTGTGCATCCATCAGAATTCTGTAGAGTTGTTTGACCAAAAAACAGTGAAAAAAATGCGGCGTATCCTGTGGGACACATCTGCAACAAGACAGAGGAACAGGTCACACAGTTTCATAACTCCGGTAGACTCTGTTCAACAGGTCAGACAGTAATATATAGGTGGATGATGTTGACGAGGAGGAGGATGTGGATCGTAGACAGGGAGAGTGATAGTGTGGAGACAGAGAGAGAACAGCTCAGCCTCGTCATGTTGTTGCAATGCCAAATGCAAGACACGGTGAAAAAGTGCTGACAGCCAGGGAAGTGAAGAGCAGCAAGGGAAGAACTGTGTCTTTGGTTTGTCTAGTACTGCAAATCTTTGCAAGAAATAGAACAATGAAAAGCATCAGATTCAGTGTGCAAGGATTTTTTAAGGACTTTTTTTTTTTCCAGATGATGTATTAAAAGAACACACACAAAAAACAAACTCAGTGTTCAAAGGCCTTGACTGTTGACATCCCTACTTTGGATTACTATTAAACATACACGCTGGCCAATTCATCAAGTAAAGGACCTCTTTAAACTGTTTTCATTTTAATCTAAACACAGCCCTCACAGTTGGTTTACACAAAATGTCTGAAATACTGCCTCTAAAATTGTCAGAACTGCATCTGAGACCAGGCCTGTATTGTTTAAGTCAGAGGTCGGAGATTTATATTACAAACAGGTTGATAAGGTGGAGAAAAACACTCCACAATGCAAACTGAAGTGATTGTACACCTCTGCTGCAGAAGGGAAAGTGAGATGGCACTTGGGAGAGTTCATTTCGGGGAGCATGGGACTATGCAAGTCTCTGTGACACTGTGTTTTTTTCTGTAATGATGTGCTTCAGTTGGCCAGCACCTTGTCACATTGTTTTATGTCTGCCTCTAAACTCTCCTGCTTTGCTTCACAGATGAGTAGAAACTTTGTCTCGCTACGTGAACACACCAGATGTTCCACACATAAATATGACAAGAACGACACACTTCTTCTGTACATGAATTTTTCATTACATGATATATATTGGGTCACTTAGGATTTAGAGAGAATACGAACAGAGAAGGGTATTTCAGTTATTTTGGCTCTCTGCTCGAGTCTGGTAGAAAATCTCCAGGTTTTAGTACAAGGAGCAAAAACAGTGATCCTAAACATATGGACAACCCAGCCACAAAGCGTTTTATGAACACGCAGGAATGTTCTTGACCAGCCAAGTCAGTAAGCCGACGTAATCCATGTGATCATGTCGACCAGACTCGAAGCAAAAAGGCCCCAGAATAAGAAAAAAGTGAAGATGCTGAAGTACAGGCCTGGCAGAGCATCAGCAGGAAAGATACCAAGTGTCTGCTGATGTCAGTGAGTCGCATACTTGAGACACATGTTTCTGGTTGGAAATTATTTAAAGCTTGAATTCAAATAAAGCCATCATACTGACCTGAAATATTCAATAGTTAAATGGCTGCAATTCCTACACTGTCTCTCTGTATACTTTTAATTTCAACTGGTATTTGCTTAAACTCACTCAAGGTACACAGAGTCAGCAATTCATTTTAACATCCCCATTAACAACCTCCGACCTGGCGACCACGAATGGCAGCAGCAATGCAAAAACATAAGCAAAGTCAGCTGAACGATGAGCTTTAAATAATGCCCTTACACCTTGCAGTACAATTCATTTTGGGTGATGGCATGGCAATCACATAGTTCTTAACCACATGACAGTACGGGAGTAATGCATTGAGAATGGATTGTGATCTGATCGGCACATTGAACACAAGTGTAAATGCAATTGCATCGTCAATCCACTTACAGCAACTACATGGGCAGAAATACGTATGCGTGCGCACCTTTTCCAAACCAGCAAGGCAGCAGCGGCTCTCCCTCACCTGGCGCTGAAGCTGTCAGGGTGCACGGTTGTCTCTCTCTCACCTCATGCTAACACTGCTTAGGTGTCTGTATAGATTGTAAAAAGAGATGGACAACATGTCTCCCTTTCCACCCATTGTACAAAGATGAAGCCAAAACATCCCAGATACGGCCAGTGCCGTCTTTTGGTGACGTCATTTGGAGCCACAGTCTGTGCAGAAGCCACCTCCACAGTATCTAGTTCCTGCCTATTTACCCATCCAACCAATCACAAGCAGTGGCATTGATCGCAAGCACACTGATTTGATCTGTCAACTGTGACTTCAAACCCCCTTTTTATACTTATCCGAAAAATGATAACAAACATCAGAATGATATGAGCCACCTAAAATGACAGAAACCATCTTTGGGAAAAATTCATTTGATGTGTACGTTAAGTTTGGCCCTCGTCCCATCTGCCTCCACGGAGGGGGCGGGGTTACACCTATACTGCAGCCAGCCATCAGGAGGCAAAGGACTCATTACACAGTCTGTGGGTGTCTCCCTCATCTGTAACATATTCTTCCTGTCAATCACTATCTTTACAGTCAGGTAGGCCTCTTTTGTCCTTGTTGACCTAGCTTTTCTCTTCTAAATCTTTCTGGTTGGCTCTGACTCTCTATGCTCTAGGGGTGGGAATCTTAGCTCTCTCAGAGTTCGATGATAGTTTTGTCAAGCTAAGTGTGTCCAGTGTTGGTTGATTTTTTAGCAGAGCAGGTTTAGCGTTAGCTTTGTTTTCATTGGCTAGTGCCATCTCTGGATGGTGGAGTGTGAGCTGAGCCCTCATGTTCGTAGTATTCCCATAGTATTTTATTCTCATATGACAATGCTTGCAAATCACACGTCATATCCAAGTCCTTTCCTTCCGTGTATAAAAATCCAAAATAATTCTAGATGTTTGGTTTAAATACGTCTCATTTCATTCTCCGGTGCCTCCATATTTGTTTTGATGAGCTTCCTGCCAAATGCTGCTGGCTGAGACCTCTGCTGACCTCACCAGGAAAAAAGAAACATAAGCACAATCTAGTGGACCAAAAAAGCAATCGATTTTATTATCCTGGTACCAAAAAGTGTATTAAAATGTGTATTTCTAAAAATGAATGATGTATATAATAAAAGATTGATAATTGAGCGTCCAAGTATCAAGACAATATCACCACACAAAATATCGCGATGCTATGCTGTTATCGATATTTTCCCCACCCCAACAATGCACCAGCAAAGATTTTCTTGAAATATTTGTCAAATTGAAAATGCAGACAAAATCATGATGTGTCCTTTATGTACTGTATTTTTTGTTTGTTTTTAATTTATATATATATATATATATATATATATATATATATATATATATATATATATATATATATATATATATATTTTTTTTTTTTTTTTTTTTTTTTTTTTTAATTCTCATCAAAGTAGCTGTTGACAGGCAACTGAATCTCAATCAGATCTTGACGTGGACCCTGAAGACACATTAATAGCAGGTGTGAATGTAATCAGGTTAAATCATATCTAGGTACAATCTGGATACAAGACGCATTTTATTGCAAGGTGTAAAGGGGGTCAAAGATGATTATCAAGTGATCAATACGGTGGCTATGAGTGTGTGTGGTTAACCGCGAACAAGCGAACATATTCCTGATCATAATCAATATTGTCTGTATCATAAATGTTTTAATATTAGATGCAACTGCAAACTGCTACAGTATGAATAATAAAGGCAGCATATGTGATAATCTGAATTGTGTTGAGTTTGTGATAAAGTCAGCTCACAGCACTTTATCACAAAATTACATTTTTCAATGATTTTGTTAGCAAGCAAAGAGTTATTTTTGTCTTTTCTTTGTTTAATTGGAATCATTTTAAGGGATCTAATGAGTAAAACTCTCCAGGATTTTGCAAGAAACAGATAAGGAAATGAAAAGGTCAATAGTAAATACACACAATATAAAGAAAATCTAAGTGGCAAAGTCATACCCAAATGTTGAATATAACTATTACGTGCAAACTTAACTGACAATAATCAACAAAAACAGTCAATAATGGCCTTAAATAAGATTGTGTTCATAAAAAAAAACAGAAAAGGAAAGCAGAAAACAGGACTGACTTTCTTGTTTTCAGAAATAACAACATCCATCCAGAAATATGCACAAGAATAAAATATTCTGTATCTGCGGTATCTAAAAGACACACAAGGAAGATTAAATTTAGCAAGACAGAGACAGCAGTACAACAGAAACAGGCAGAAGAAAGTGTATTCCTCTACTTTCCCCACAACAGAAGCTTGACTGTATCCCTCTGAGGACCGGAGAGTCAAAGACAAGGACATGAATGATTCAACATCTGGCTTCTCCGCATCTCTCTACATGTATCTGCTGTACCAAAGGGAACTACACAGACAAGTAAGAGCTCATATTCAACCCCTTCCTCACAATGTTCAGGCCCAGGATTCAAACATGTCACTATTGCATGTTGGAGGGCCCAAATGGCCACAAGGTGTACTCATCTGAGGACTAGAGCATTCAAAAGCACTGTAAGGTGACGTCAGTGAACTGAACACAGCTCCATGCTTGTGTACATAATGTTTTATTTAGCTGCAGAAGATTTTGCAACATTTAAAAATGAAAAATGTGGTACTTTGTGAGAAGTAAAGCTGAAGACAGTTTAATCAAATCATCAAGTCAAAACATCTTAACGTTATCTACTCTGCAGAGGATGACTGGTCAACAGTTGGTGTGCTTAAGAATTTTAACAGTACATGCTTAGAAATACTTTAGAAGAACATTTTCACATGTTCGGAAATATGCATATTTGCTTTCTTGCTGAGAGTCAGAAAAAAAAAGATCAATACCACTTTCATATTTTGATTCTGAAGCTACAAGAAACAGTAAGCTTTGCTCTGTTCAAAGGCAGGTCAGCCAGCATCTTTGTGTAGAACTGACTAGTTGTGATTTTACATTGGGTTTTTGGAAAAGACAGGAATAGGTAGAGGAATAAAATATAGGACTACGACCATTCCAATCCACACTCAACATCAAAAGAAAACGACTCTCCTTGCAAGATTGGTCTTTGTCATACACTTGCAAGACTTTCTAGCATTTATTCCCGGACTGCCTCCTTGTTGCAGGCCTCTCCTTTCTCTGACTCTCCTGCTTCGTCTGCTCCCTGGTTAACCACTCAGCCTTCTGTCCCCGACCGAGAGCTCTGCTTCAGTGTTCCTGGTTTCTGTTTGTCTGTTCCTCATGACTGTTTGGAGAGACCATCACCCAGCTCTTCATAGTGAGTTAACCTGTTCTGCTGCCTGTGATTTCTTGTGCTGTGGCCTGCCTCACCACGTGGCCGCGCATTCTGCCGCTGGGTGTGCGCCGCAGGATGCACTCATCATTGCCGATATCAAGACCCTCACTGTCTACAGTCGGCTCCGTACAGGTGTGCTGGCCTCCCCTGTATATACTCCTGGTTCCTGATGCCCTGCTCGTCAGACGTCACCTTCTGCCTACTACCTCATGTTGCACACATTTGAACTGTTTGCCGTTTGTGTGCCACGAGCAACGCCAGCACGCTCAGTGTGCCACCCAGGAACTCTGGACTGAACCTGTGTCTTGGAAGGTTCCAAACTATTTGTTCTACTACTTAGTAGCATTATTAAAGACTATTAGAAACTGTCCTTCTTGTCTGTGGTGCTGCATCTGGGTAATAACCACACCTGATGACAGATGCAGTGACTTCTGAACCCAGTCACTAGAAAGAAATGCTGGCATTTTATGTTAATGCAAACCACGGATATATTTCATACATATACAGTATATTACATTTGTACATTTCACGAGTGTCATATCAACATTTCTAAAGTGACATACTTTATATTACATATGAGCTGTTTTTCCATCGGAAAGAGGAGGGAATGGTGGATGGTGTGATAGGTGAGACGGCTGCCAAGCAGCAGACGGCAGCAGGCCACTCTCTTAGACCAACAAACAACAAAAGCAGGTCGACACATCGGGACATTTCCAGTCGTGTTTGTCACAACAAAATCAGGTAGACAGAAGCAGGACCCAGTGCAACTGTTTTCCTCCAGAACCAGGAATAAATTTGCCTGACAACAGCTCACTACCTGATAATGCCAGCAACATATCACTTTATATCACAGTGGGAAATCAGGAGTATTGTATTCTTTCCTTTGTTGGCAGGAGACATCAGTGCAGTGACTAGAAAAAGAGTTAACAGCTGCATAACTAACGGTGAGCAGCACTGGAGTTATAGTGTTATAGAAATCAGCTTCTCTTGCATCATTAACCGTACTCTTTCCACATCATGTCCCCAATACTCATTTCTTTTATTTTGCATTCAAGTTTTCTGCATTTAAAGCTGGAGTGTTTTCATATGGCCATGGCAGGGATCGCTCTTGAATTTTTTTTTTCTCTTACTGTTCTCCAAAAACTTTAAGATAATGCCAGCAAACGGAATCAAATTAATTACCACTTGAATGTCTGTACTCTGCACAGGCATTGATTTGGTGTTGGCTGATGTTTTAAAGGCTTTGTATGAATTCTGATGTCAGAAGTAGAGTTAAAAATGCAGGAGTGGACAGCAGCACAGAGGCTGGCAGTGGAGCAAAGTGACAAAACACTACATACATAGAGTTATACCTGATAAGTTTTAGTCAAGGTCATTGAAGAGAATGTAGCCTACTTGTATTTTCACAGTAGCTGGTAGCAAGTCACAAGATGTCCAAGCCATAGGGTTTATTTTAGCTACATGTACTGTTGTGTCAACAACATTTCAATGACTATATTTCAATGTGAAGATCTAACTGGGTGTTAAAACATAGTGGATGAAAGACTATGTAACCTCAACATTTAAAAACAAACAAAGACAAGTTAAAGGTTGTTTTTTTTTGTGGAGTAAAGCCCTCTGAGGCAAATTGTAATTTGTGATAAAATGGTTTATAAATAAAACTGAATTGAACTGAACAGACATCTCAATGTTTATGTTAAAACTGAGCTTAATTGTCTTAAAAAGTTCTCCACTCACACCTCGTTTCCACTTTCATATATGAATGGTGTCTGTAGATCTGTAAAAATATGGATGATGCCCCTGGCATCGAATGCAATGAAGGGGGGATGGATAGAAACCAGATAGAAACTACCTGTAGCCATGGGGGAGAGGCTAATTTTGTCTGTTTTTCACCATCCAGTAGTTTGAATTATGCGCTTGGAATATTACAGAGACAGTAACAGGACCAATATTACATGGCAACAAATAAATGACAATGTTGGCCAGACATATAAACGGCAAACATGTCATATGCCTGCACAATGTTATGCCTTTTAACTTGTCACTTAAATGTAAAACTACAGCTGTACTGCTCGTTAATCAGTTATTTAATATCAAACTGGTAAAGAGGATGACTGTTTTTCATGTCAAACTGATAAATTTGACAGAATTTCATACTGAACTGACAAAGATGATGACTACATTTCATATCAGACTAATAAATCTGACAGTATTTCTTATCACACTGATAAAGATGATGACTGTATTTAATATCAAACTGATAAATCTGACAGTATTACATATCAAACTGATAAAGATGGTGACTGTATTTCTTATATGACTGTAAGGTTAGGCTATTTCATATTAAAGTAATAAATCTGATTGTATTTCATATTCATGGGGGCAGGGTACACCAGACTATCACAGGGCTGACACATAAAGACAGACAACCATTCACACTCACATTCACACCTACAGACAATTTAGAGTCACCAATTCACCTGCATGTCTTTGGACTGTGGGAGGAAGCTGGAGTACCCAGAGAAAACCCACGCTGACACTCCAAACAGAAGAGTTCCCCCATCCTGGGTTTAAACCAGGAACCCTCTTGCTGTGAAGTCAATGCTAACCACTGCTGATAATGACAATCTAATGGCATGTAATGTATAACCATATTTTAGCAGAATACAGTTACTCAGATTCACAATGTGTTAAAACCAGATAAACAAGTTATTTTTAATCATACAAATTCGTAGGCATATTGGATATTACAGAGATTCCCAAAGCAATCAATGGACTTCCAGTTGACTCATCTCTGTACACAAACATTAGTGAAATGAGGCGTCAGGGTTGGAAATTAACTCTTTTGTCCACCCGCCACTCAATAGATCATCTTTCTTTTGGCTGGTGAGTGAAGTATATCTAGCATCCATATGCATATTTTACCAGCATTTGACTGGTGGCTGGTGCTAATTTCCAACCTGGTCTCCACTACAAATCTCTACATCTAAAAAAGGCACTTTTTGACCATATTTATGCCACTTTTTAGGTAAATGCCTACACCTGTTTTGACCTGAAAGATGAGCCAAATCTTACTTTCTGATCGGCCAGAATGCTGCAAATTACAACTGTGCTAAAGCTGGGTATACACTGTATGATTGGAGACCGTTTAAGAAATGTTGTTTAACTCCAACGCCTATTGTACAGGTTAATCATATGTGATGTTAAGCCAAAGCTCACAATTTATGTAGTCGCACTGAATGTTCTGATCATCAAGTCACAACGTGAGTGCTCACACGCTTTATGTAAACATAAAACAGTCTGTCGTCCCCTGCCGGCTGTTCTGGCTTTTGACAATTAACAATACAAATGTGTGTGAAAGCTCCAGAGCTGCAGGAAAGTGGAAGTTTGTTTGCTAGCTGAAGTACGGTTCACAATAATGCCCAGACATACCTCTCTTTCTCTCCCTCTCACACACACTCATGCACACACAAGTTAGCAGCACCAGCTGTCATTCATACAAGTGTCCAATGGTCAGTTGAAAACAGTTGATCAGGCTGTGGTCAGTCCTCACTCCCCCTTGTAGACTACACAGCAAACAACGACCCATGAGGCTGAAATTTGGTCAGACTCTAAAATGAGTCGTGCAGCTCAAAAATCGAATCAAATCTAACAGTGTATACCCGTCTTTAATATGATTCATAACTCCAGTTTCAAGACCGACAGGCTCTATTTTGGTATTATCGAGGCCACCAAGACTGAGAAACTGTTTGTTTGTTTGACTTTGACAGTGTTTATCAGGACACTCAGCAGAGGGGACTCAGCATTAATTAGGAGGCTTAATGACTCAAAAGAGAAGCAATCAAAAGAAAGCTAAGAACATTTAAAACGTCCGCAAGCTTCAGTCAGCGGGTACAAGTCTCACTCATCCAGATGGGTTTCAGCAGTCATATAAAAGCATATTAAAGTCAAGGTAAAAGATAAAAGATTTATTGCGCAGGGACTTTGTGTTAAATAATTCAGGACTGAAAGCACTATTAGGGGTAACAGGTTGATGGACTGCTAAACAAGGAATGTGGATGACATTTAACAACACTGGGTGATCTATACAGCAATGGATCGGTTGCACATGAGATGACGTATTTATCAGATTTTTCAAAGGTTGAGTTTTATTCACTGCCAAGGACATCAATTCAGTGCATTTTAAAAGGCCTGTTTTTATCCTCTCTACTTTTGCAGTTCCTGTTGGATTTACTCGTAAAAACTGCTAAACAGCTTCACTAGTCAAATTCTCACAAGCTACTGTTTTATTCATACCATATCAATATTTTAAGCTTGTAAACTTACATTTTTTTTGATCAGGACCTTCAGTATTTGGATCAAATAGTACAAGAAAGTGTTTTAGATTAACTGGGCTACAGCTGTTGTTTCAGTATGGCAGATACACATTTAAAAAGTAAAAATATCGGATCAGATTGACAGATCTCCAAAATACAAGGATCACAATATATATACTGTATGTGTGGAAGGCTTATGTTGTATTTGTAATGGCTTTAAATAAATGTATGTAAATAAATGGCCTTTTTCTGGTTGATAACCCCTCGACTTTCCCCAGATTCTGAGACCACACCTACCTCCTTGCACACAAAAATCCCATGATAACCTCTGATCATATGAAGCATATGAAACTAGACATATGTGCCTAATCCTTGCAGTAGCTCCGCTGCCTGCTCTCCTCACAGGGAAGCAGCCCACAGTGGCGGAGAGTAAGGTGGAGAGACCCTGGGTGGCTAGCTGACTAAGTCCTGTCTCATTAGTGCCCTGATAAACAGAGAGAGAGCAGGGCAAGGAGGGACTGAGTTAATGTGCTGTGTGCAGCTGTACAATGAAATGAGATCAAATAAATGAATGAATAGAAACAATGGGTTACTGTATGAAGCATGTGCTTATGCCCATGGTCGTCTAGTGGGAGGGGCAGAGAGGAGAGCTGCGGAAGGAGGGTGTATTTTCAAATCCTGATGGGTTTTTTTTTCCTGCCTTTTCCAGATTTATGCCTAACCCAGCTTTAAATAGCTGTATTTTCCACCGCAACAGCTTGCCTGATTTGAGTTCCTCCTGGCAGCTTCCTTTTGTCTTTGTATGAAGTTATTAACATGAAAAACACCTCAGTGGGAGCACAGTGGTAATTATTAATAACCTTTTTAAAACAGTGTATTTAATTAAAAAGAAGTCAAATCAACTCAACTTCAAAAAAGGAACAAACAAAGAGAAGAGATACTTCTTCTCTCCCTCAGTAGCCATGCCTCAGATAAATCTAATTCAGTTGTTCCTCTCAAGGTTACGTAGAGTGCATATATCTCTGGTCCAAAGCCATTACTCAAGATCTTTCCCGAGGAGCTGCAGCACTGTTTTGTCACAGTGGAACGGAGACAGTGGCCAGCAACCAGAGCCAATATTAGTAATGCACTCTCCTACCAACTCTCTGCTCACTGCGTGAGCGTGTAACAATGACAGTGAGCAAGTGAATGGATTTTAATTTATTCAGGCACTCAACAGTTTTGCCAGTTACAAGTAAAATGCCAATAAACACATTCTTTAGAAGAATGACTCAAGAATGAGGGACTCGGTGAGGCAGAAAATACAGCGAATGAATAAGAAAATGACCATATATACACAAGACAAAAAAAACTGCAAAGAAAATATCTAAGAATAAAATTAAAATCACTCTCCTCCCTCTTTCTCTTTACATCTTTTCATATCTCCAAATGTCCAAAGGCGGTTTTAAATATGGCCTGGAGGAGGAGAAATGTAGGAAGGAAGTGACAGTGCCAGCGGTTATAAAGATGACTGATGTATGTAGCAGATGGAGTGTTTCACGACCTGTACCGGCACTCCATTTAAGTGTGTGTAAAATTGATGGCCAACCATAATTGACCTCTGTAGCCACTACAGTACTGAAAGCTGTTCTTCCACTTTGGTGGAAAGAGGGGAGTTTTTTTCTCTCTCTCTCTTCCGGACGTGGGGGGAGTGTTTGATTTATGTAACTCTGCGGCAGGTCGGCGTCTCAACATCACAGGCAGATTCTGATGGATTTTTTTTTTTCTGTGTGAGGAGAAAGGGAGGAAGAAGATGGAAGAGGAACAGATGAGAAAAGGCAAAGAAAATGAGGGAGGACAGAATAGCACAGGAGGGGGGAATAAATAGAAAGTAGAAATGAGGAGAGGTAAAAGGAAGACTGTAAATGGAGAGAGAGAGGACAGGAAATTGAGGAGAATGAAGACGCAAGGAGAAGTGTAGAGGAGATGAGGAGGAAGAGGAAAATAGGAGGATGGGAAGAATGTAGGAGGAGGAAGAATGGAGAAATTCAGTACATTTGCAGTAGCTGAAGTACTTGTCCCATGCTAACCTCCTCAAGGCCATGATTACCTGCATAATGGATTCTGTCATCTACAACCGAGTACTGGCAACCTGCATCATCATACTGGACATGTTTCATGGCCTGGACGTCACATGGAACTATCCCTGCCCAGTAATAATATGTCTCTGTAGAGATACTGTATACTATATTAAGTGTTGAGCTACATGAGCAGCATGCAGACATCTTCAACCCCCTGGTTTCAGTTCTGTCAGCAGACTCTATTATCCTCCATTTGCCAAATACTGTATGTAATAAGAACAAAGACAGACTTCTACACTGTTTGTTTACCTGTTGTCAAGACCCCATTTTTAAAGAGCTGCAATGGCTGAGGCAACAGCATGCAGTAAGCATTGCAAAAGTAGAGGAATAAACGCTTTATTCAAAAGTCATCAGCCGTAACCGTGTTCTTTAAGAATTACTTCATTACTTGTAGTAGTTACGAGTTCTTCACTTCATAGATGGAGTTATTTAGGTAGACCTTCCACACACCGCAGGTTTCCTCATTGAACAGGCCGGAAATATGCTTCACTCCACCTTTCTCTTCCCTCGCCTCTTCCATTAGATCTCTGAATAGTCACTGTGTTCAATGGACCACTTCTTTATTTAGCTTATTTTCAAGTTATTAATTTGAAATGTTTGTCATTAAACGTGATCCCCCTTTACCTCAGTTTATCAACCAGAAGCATGTGAGGCAAAACAGAACGCAGCCTGTCTGTGTGTCGAGGGTGCGAGCTGCACCTTCAGCTGCTCAGGTAGAGAGGCTGTGTAGCCCGCTGTGTTTTTCGCTGATTCAGTTCTGCAGGTTCTCCGCTGGTACACTGGAGACGGGGTTCAAGCAGTTTGTCTCACTTGGGATATATTGTGCTTTTTTGGTTCATAGTTTTTGATTGACGTGCGATTTATTCGTTTAGAGGCAGTTACCGGATAACGGATAGATGGGCACAGTTATCTATATCAAATACACAGACTAACTAACTAACTAACTAACAATTGAAAAGTGAAAAAAGTAGCTTGCACCGCCAGCTCCGGTAAGGGAAAGCATTAGGGGAAAGTCGATCACTATTTACTTCTGTCTTTGAAAATAAGGTGGATACAAATAGTCATTTAGGGGTGAAATATTCCTTATAATTCCACTTCAAGCAGAAGTTCATATGTATTCTGCTGGACTTGAATCATTGTATTACAATGAATGTGTTCCAGCTGTGTTGTGCGTATTGTTAAGCCTGACATGTACTGTATGTGTGGGGGCCTTGGTGTCATGACAACAACTGAAAAGCAATTCAGGGTTTTCATCAGTCCTTTTTTTTTCCTGAGCAACTATTGTTTGTTCTGTAATGATGGACCCCCACAGGCAGGCTTGGCAATTTCTGACAGGTTTAACCAAAACAGCAAAAACTACAATGTCTTTGAAGAGCTGTTAACCAGTTCTCTTAAATACTATATTCATGATACAAGTAGTTAATGGGTAATGGAAAGTATGTCTTAGAAGATTCATGTTTTCATGAAAAAAAACATTGAACCTAAACCCTGACCTGGGATTAGATGCGAAACATGCAGGCAGATAATATTAAACATCTATGTAAATACCTAATACTTTAATACATAGTAAATTTCAGCCAAAGCATTTCGAGACATTCATATGCAACACCATTACTGATGCATGGCCCGCCATCCTATAGAAGACAAAATGAAAGTGCATAAGATTAATTTCTCCACTGGTGCATTGCAGTGAAATGTCAGTGTGGTTCATAAGGGCCTGAGGGTCAGCTATGGATCCAAGCCAAGGTGTTCAGTCAGAGGAAGTTTAAACAGAGCTGGCAGGGTGGAAGGAGCCTGTGCACACCTTTGTAGTTTTCTGTTGGATAGTCGAACAGATGGCAGAAGGGTTGCTACCTAATAATCCTGGGCACTGTGTGACACTCTTCTCCTGAGCAGTTGTCTTGCTGAGCCGCGCTGTAAACCAGGACAGGCGCAAACACACTGCAGCGAGCTGAAAGTATGTCACGGCAGCTCAGCTATCAAACCCTCTTCATCTGCTGTGGGAAGTCAATGTCTCTTAAGGAAGTGAGTCTCATAATTAACAAATGCCATCAGCGCATAGTCATGATGAAGTTAGCGCACAAGAACGTGACGGTGTAAATCTTCTAAACTTTGTAGCAGATGACCTAACACACACTCTTTATTTCATTCTTAACTGTAAATATTCATGTGTCACCTGCAGGGGGCACCACTGTTGACAGCCAAACCCTGGAAAACTCAATCCAAACTTTGGCTCCACTTTAAATATGAACTGAATAATTACAAGTCAGTGCACATACTTGAGATGGATACATTTACATGCTAAAAACTCCATACCAAGATTTGCATACCAGTAGGTGCATTTAATGTGAAGAACTTAGACACAGCCAAAGTGTGCATCTGCCTCCCCTTTCTTCCCAGCATTAAAACTCTCAACCCTTTCCTTAATACTGCATATGGATCATCAATATGAACATTAAAAGGCACGGATGAATCATTAGGGAAGACAACCTGTACAAAGCTGCATCTGAAAGGCCAAAACACAACGGTGGAATACGCAGCCTGTCAAAAAAAAAATACGCCCCTGTTATTTACAATGTACAACCCTTGCACAGCCAGCAGCTAGACATGCTCCTGGATGAACTGCCAATTTTTCAGCCCCTCTGCCCCCAGATTTGAATGCATTTTTCCCCACTTGCTCTCTGCCTGTACATATTAGCTCCTTAACAGCTCCTCTCTTCTCTCTTCTCTTCTCTCTTCTCTTCTCTCTGCTCCTGTGGCAGCTGGACCCCTCTCTTTGTAGCTGTTGCTGTCTCATGTCATGTGTGACAAAGACTGGATGAAGACAGACTCGGTGTTGTGGTCAAGAAATATCCTGAGCTAAATGACACATGATCCTGTCATTATAAAGACAATGGCCAGGCGAGTATGCCTGGTGAGTCATAGCTCTGGAAATCGGCTCTTCAGGGGAGAAATCAACTTTGATCACGGCTCTCCACTTGTGATTTTAAGCTAACGCAGAGGTGGAAAATGCACAGATCTTTCAGTAAAAGTAGTAATAACTTTGTGTGGTCATCTGTTGATGTTCCATGCCACAGCGGCCCTGGTGTGTTTTCAACTATAGTCATGTGAGTCAACCCACATCACCAACGTCAGCCACAATCTTTTCCTAACCCTAACCAAGTCATTTTGTTGCATATATTAACCGCCAACCCCTCTGTGAAAAGGCATAATACAAACTATGCCCCCCTACGTCACACTAGGGTTCTGCCCAAGCGTCAAAATATGACAAGTCGGGTAAGATCATGTTGAAAAATTGTAAGCACAGTGAAAAGAATTCAGTGTTTACTGTTGCTTGGAGGCGAGAAACACACAGTGTTCTGCATAAACCGTCAGAAACATCTCAGGAAAGCTCATTTGCATGCTCGCTGTCCTCACCAGGGCCTTAACCTGAGAGAGGTTTGTCAAAGTAATCGACTTGTGTGGATGTCAGGCTGGTTGGATGTACTGCCAAATTCACGGAATCGACACTGGAGACAGTTTATGGTGTTGAAATGAACTTTAAGTTGACAGGCAGCAGCTTTGGTGGACGTTCCTGCAGACAGAATGCCAATGACACACTCCCTCATAACTTGGCACATCTGTTGCATTGTGTTGTGTGATCAACCTACACATTTTAGAGTGGCCACACCTGTGTAGTAATGATGCTGTTTAATCAGCATCTTGATATGTCACACTTGTCAGGTGGATGGATTTTCTTGGAAAAGGAGAGGTGCTCACTAACAGGGATTTTAATTAATCTGTGACCAGAATTTGAGAGAAATATATGTATTGACAGCATAAAAAAACTCTTAGATCTTTGAATGAATGAGCGCTAAAACAAAAGTGTTGTGTTTAAGTTTTTGTTCAGTGTATTTACACCCATGCTTTTTTTTATGTGACATGTCAAAATGTCCTATGTGAAAAAGGTCCATTCAAGCAAATTCAGATTAACAAGTCAATTATCACAAGAAAGCAGCCCAGGTGTTGAGGGGACTATCCAGATAAACCTGCTTTTTGGGACAGATCCCACAAGGCAGGGGCAGGGTACACATCTGCTTTACTTGATATACATCATACATCAAACAAAACTTCAAGTCCTCAGTTTGACTTCCCCTTGCTTCTTGTCCCTCTTGCTACATGTCCCGTTTTTGCTTACAGTCACAGCCTCACTGCAAATCCCAGCGAGTGAGTGCAAGGTTACTGGCATATTTATCAGCCTCGAATCAGGCTCGCCACCTACAGTGAGAACTAAAACACTTCTGCTTCAACGACTTTGTAAATGTTCTAATGTCACTTTTTACTCTACCATTTTATGCTATAATAAAAAAATGAATGGGTGCAGTTGGATATGATGCAGTGGCATTATAATTTGATGCCCTTCCATTTTCATTCTACAACAAAATTTAACAAGTACAATATTTGATTTGAGTGTTTTCCCAGCAAGTGACACAATACAAGTGCTTTACAACACCAAACACAATCAGGTATGATGAGGACAAAAGCACTGATTTGTTCAACAGATTGTGAACAAAGCAGATGTTGAATTGTTTGATTCACCTTTGTATTGAGCAATACCATGTTGAGCAAAACATGTTATTACATCCTTTGTGTGTAAAGTATGGCATAATGTTGAAACTGGATATCATGTAAACAGACAAGCTGAATTTGGTGGCCTACTATACCTGCTAGAATTGTTACGTTAATTGATCAATTAGTAATGAACATAAAAATATTGTATGTAATGACTTCACTAATAAGTTTGTGGACTCATGGTGTGAAGTCTTGAGTTTGGCATACTTGCAGTCATTACCTTGGATTTTTGGAGCCAGATGGGACCAAATTTGGATGAGAGGGCGGTGCTGTGGAGGAGCAAGGGGTGGATCTGACTCATAAGCGCTATATTGCCGCTATGAAGTCCCTTCTTTATGCCTCCTTTGTATTTTTACACAGAACCAAACGATGGCGGCATCATTCTGCTCCAGAGTGTGATTTTACTACATCCCGACATCTGGCAGTCAAAAGAGGTGTGATGGGTGTTAAACATGGAGATCAAAGGGAATTGACTCGATCTTGGAGCCACCCTCAAGTGGCCATTAGAGGAACTGCAGTTTTTGGTGTGATTGCCAACTAATTTAATAATTGATTAATCAGATTAGTCTATTTTTTTAAAAATATAAATCAAATTATTTTATTCTAGCATCTTAAACGAAAATATTTTTGGTTTCCTAACTCCTTAGATTTTTTTGACTAAACAATTCATCTTTTAATCAAGATAGTAACTGATAAATCTACCATGAAGATAACTGCTGGTTGCAGCCCTAGTTCTCGTCAATGTTTAACCAGCTGAGCGGCTGTCAGATTTTAGATCATGGAAAGTATTCAGAGAGTCTGAGAGTATATTTCATGTATTATAATCACACTGCATTTAATTTAAACACAAAGAACAAGTGTTGAGTCAGTCGAGTGACTATGAAATGTGCATATTCCCGTAAGACTTTCCGTATTTGATTTGCAGTCAGTGCTCTTCCACTTAAAAGTTTTATCAGCTCCAATAAGTGAACAAAGCTGTTCCAGTGTCACTGCACTTCAATCTGAAGTGTCTGGTGGTATATGTATATATGCATAACTGCACATGTAGACCTTGTATGAAAAGTCCCTGTGCTGCATCTCCTTCATTTATTCCCTTGGAAATCTTTCCAGCCACTCCTCCAGTGTATATATAAGCTGAAGTGGTCTCAATGCACTTCTCATCTACTTGGCTCTATCTCTCAGCGCCGCATCTCAGTGCTTAAGATTACACCCAGTATTGTCATTTAAAACACAACTAAATGCTTCAAAACAATAGTGAGCTGGTGGGACAATTTCATATTTGAAAGCATGGTTGAGTGCTATAACAGGGAGTGGACCCTGAAAGTAAACACTACATGGGACATTTGCATTTTTAATCATTTTAAACCTTCCTCCCTCACACAGAGGGAACGTGGGCCATTTCATTCACAAAAACCTGCTTTACATTCACCTTCTCATCTCAGCCTACCCCAATGCAATAGCAAAAGCAAAGCAAGGAAAAAAGTAAAGTTTGTAATGAACTGACATGAAACTACACATAACAATCACCCCGATTCCATGAACGTAGTTGTATTATCAAGGTCATTCATGAGTCTACTATTTAAGTGTATAGGCTTAAAAAAAAAACTATGGAGGAAACCTTCTGTAGTTTGACTTAACACGACAACATCCCAAGAATTATAATAAATCCAATAATTTACCTGCATTATATTTGACATCAACAGTTTTTCTCTCAAATTTGGTACTCAGAGTGCCTTGGGAGCTGTATGTGAGAACGTAAATGTCCGAACTGGGCTGTTAAGTTCTGAACGGTTGGTCGATTGTTTGGTTATTGTGCTCTTGTCCAACCAATCAAAATGTGGTTGAATCACTGGTGTTGCTTTAATAAGGCCGTGTGTCCACCAAAGTGTTTCTCTACCCATCTGAAAAATGACAGCTGTTATTGTTCAGCACTTGTGTTCGTCCTCTGTCATGGTTGGTCTTTGCAGTGTTTTTCATGCCCCTTATCTACGGTGATTGGACGGCTGGTGACAGTGACAAGCGCAGCATTCTAATCAGAGTTAAACATTTTTCAGCTCTCATTTTTTAAATCAGAAAAAGATAAATAATCACAGAAGACATTCAGTGTCAGAATTATCATTATGGAGTTTTTTCTCCAAAAAGACTTCAGTTTAAATTTCAAGACTGGATTATAAAGCTTCTGAGATGGATACAATCACACCAGAGCCCTTGTTGGAGTGGCAGGATGGCTAACTTTAGCTACTGGGCTAATGATAGTAATGTTATGTTGTGTATTACATCATCAACCCCAGAGTTAACTTCTATAGTGTCCATTATGTCAGATATTTTTCTTCATTCCTATTCAATGTTTAGTGGTGAGACTGACTTGCACAAGCAGGTTGGGTTGAAAAGCGCAGTTTATTTTTGGACATTCTTATATGGAGTTCACATTTATATTTCACACAGGGCAACTTACCCTGGGCAAGAGTTAATCTCAAACCCTGTGACAGGAAAGATTGCTCTGATGGACACACAACGCCATAAGGTAGAGTGCACTCAGTGCCGATTACGTTAACCTTAAGATAACATGCAGATATTTCTCTCTATTGAACAATCAATTGATCAAAGAGTAGGTAGGATTTCAGTTGACCAAAATTTTCTTTGGTTGATTACAACCCTAGTCTGAATAAGTTGGATTAGACATTAAATGACTTTACCTTGCCGGCTCCCTAGTGCAAAGTCTGTGTAATGCCTAATTGAGTTCATGTGTGAATAGAGCAAGTAAATGTCCGGAAATTTCACAGCGAGCCAGTGGGCACTGATGACGTTTCTGTCATGCAGGTCGCACAAAACCGGAAGTAAACAAACATCCCAAGGTGAAGAAGAGGGGTCATTTACATGAAGACGGCAACGAAGAAATCCTACTGGAGAGATGATGAGATTCGGAAACCACTGACGGTAAGGGCCGAAGTTAAAATCATCACACAAAGTCAAAAAACAAGAAGAGACTCAAATGTTTACAACCAAATTACTAACTGGCCACATGACCACAGGGTTATCTGCATCATGTCCGGCCTCCTGCATGCTGCATGCTCTACCCAGGCACCATCCCTCGTCTAAACCAGCAGAGTATTTCCAGAAGGTGAGAACGCTTCTGACACAATGTCCTGTTGTGTGCTACACGTTTGACTCTGGACAATGCCTTGACCTGATTCTCCAGACACTGTGCAGAGTTCCTATGAGGTAACAGCTTAATACTACAAACCATCAAGTCTGGAGTTTCTATAATGATTTTATTAAGAAAGTTTTTTGTCAGGATTAAGGTTACAGAACCTACTTACATCTATGAGCCAACCTGCTCATGGCTGGCTGAGCAGTCTCAGAAGTGTGTTGTACCCTAGGTGACTGCAGACTTCTGAAAAGTTTAGATTCTTTTCTCAAAGCTGTTTAGATTCAAGAGTTGTAGAGTTACTGTCAACCCAGTTTAAGTGGGACCACCACATGATGTAGAGCCTCCTTAAGTAGAGCACAAACAATTTAAAACTTTACATAGCAAGGCTGCACACCACACACACACACACACACACACACACACACACACCGCTCCAGTGGTGAAACACTTATTTGGTACATATTCCCAAACCAAATACTGCACCTCTAAACATAAATCTGCTCTGTCAGCTCCGTCTTGTCATTTTCATGCACAGATTTAGTGGTTGCAGTTTGAAAGTTCCCGTGCCCTTTGAATGTGACACAGTTTCACTGTCAGCTGCGACTGGAGAGTGGTGAGGGTGTAACATTCGATGTTTATTTAATGGAGCTGGAGAGGAGAGTCCCAAACTTTGTCCTCTGTCTTACATCAAGGACACGCTTTTGAATAAACTGATCAGTGAGAGCGTCTGCTGGCACACAGATATGGGACTTGTAGGATTGAAAAGAACTGTACTCACTGAAGAGGAACGCATTGTTCTTCACTAGATTAAGATTACATAAAAACACAAAAATGGGAAGCGAGGGTTATGTTAGAGGGTTTTTTTGTCTTTATGTTCTCAGTACTTATAAGTGTTTACTAGTAGTATAAACTAATTGTGTTCTTTAGCTGGATGTGCAGATCTGCCACAGCTGTCTCACAAACATTATGACTGTTTACTTTGAATCGCTTGCAGTCTTCTCCGAGATGCTAAATACTGTGGGTTACATTATTTGCATATGCTTTGCGCAAGTGTTGGATTTCTTGGTGTGGCTACAAGTCATTATCAAAACTGCTCATTTAATTGGTGCTTACTGTTGGGAGAATTTGGCAAGTAACGTGGTGAAGCCAATTGGCGTACTTGTGTTTGAAATAGTCTCTATTAAGCCATGTTTAATGTGACAACTAATCGATTAGTTGAGGATTATGTGCAACTTCAGTCGACCAAGATTTTCTTTGGTTGACTACAGCTCTATTTATATCATGACATGGAAACTGACTTCATTAAGGCAAAGTTCTTGTTTGGTTGCTTATGTAGAAATATTAGCATTATTTTGTTAAATTACAATCTGGGTTTTGTAGAAAAACATTTAAAATATTTCAGCTGTATGATGTTTGTGCCAATATCCATGGATCACTGTGCTATAGAGGCCACATGTTTATCTGGTTGTTGCAGCTCTCCTTTAAAGTGATTCTCAAGGACACTTTCATGTCTATAAAGTTTGATATAACACCACCACCACTACTCACCCTGTGGCTTGTTCATAAAACTTTTACATTTGCTGTCACAAACATTGAGTGTATGGCAGGTTTTTATCTCCCAACTGTTCACTGGATTCTGTCGATGATCACAGATGGGATTTATTTTTGTTCATCACTCTTTTTTTTTGTCTTGCGATATCTTTAGCACGGTGAACTTCTTAACAACACTTTATATCACCTACTCTTTTGGAACTGTTGGTGTATATTCAAAACATAAAATAATCATCCAAGGGTCATCAGTAGTTCATCTTTTTTGCCCGTTTAATTTCCTTTCTTAGTTTGACTATTTCCCTGAAATATGATTAAATTTGCATGTCATGCTCTACTGTTTGATGCTCTACAGTATGTTCTAATAAATTCATATAAAGTGCAGCAGAGGTCAGAGAGACAAAGAGCGAGAACAAGCAGCCCAAAGTCTGACTGTGCAAGAGTTTAACGAAGTTTTTAGAGTGAATGAAGAAGCGGTTGCGAAGGGGACAAACAGATCTGAGACGAGTCAAGTTCAGCTGAAGTGAAAACGATAGTGAATTTGATGTGGAGATAACGGGATGAGCTGACACTCCAATGACTGCTGCTGCCTCCGCTGCCGCTGACTGGGCGAGTGAACAAATTTAATGAATAGAGAGAGTTTTCACTTGGCCAGGCTCTATTTTGTCAACACAATTGTTTTTTGCAAATACAGCATGGCCCAGAAGAAGGTGTCAGGCAGCTCTTATTTATATATATATATATATATATATATATATATATATATAAATCTACTTTAGGAAAGACTGCAAAGTGAAATAAACTTAAATACCTGCAAAAGCCCTGCAATATTGTGTGGAAAAATGGAAAATGTGGTATTGCAGCACTGATAGGAAACTGCAAAGAAACATTGACTACATTTATTACTGTCACCTCATCATAGATCTGCGGTTTGAAGAGGCATACGGGGACTAATTATAACATGATAACTTTTCATTCCCTGAAACTTGGCAACTGAGCCATCATTGAAGAGCTGTTCTGGGGCTGCATAAACAAAAGGGTGTGAGGAAAGACGGAGCTGTGGGTTAGAGCATAAACAAATTGTGTGTGTCCCCTGCCGTCGCTATGCTTGTTGGCACTGTACACAGCTATACAGCATGATAAACTTGCTTCATATAAAAGGGTGAAGAAAGGAGTTGGCTTTTAAGGTTTTACAGAGAGCCATTGTTAAATACAAAATAATACAGGACAACCAGAAACACATAAGATCTATACTTTGAGCAAATGTCTCTCCTTCTGTTCCTGAGGTATGACGTTGAATAATGGTCAGAAAAATGTCGTTGCAGAACATTATGATGTCACGGTGAAGTTTACCTTTGACCTTGTGTAAATAAAATGTCATCACTGAATCATTTTATACTATTAGACATTTGTGTGAAATTTTGTCATAATTAGCTTATGAATTCTTGAGGTATGGACAAAAACATGTTTTGGGAGGTCACAGTAACCTTGGCCTTTGATCACCAAATTCTACTCAGCTCATCCTCGAATCCATGTGGACGTGCCAAATTTGAAGAAATTCCCTCAAGACACTCATGAAATATCACAATCACAAGAATGGGACAGACGAATAGACAACCCAAAACTATGATGCCTCCAGCCACAGCTGGTGCTGCCGTGGAGGCAGAAAAATATATGTTATAAAGTACTTACAGATTATGCTTCAACAAGAAATAAAAATGCCCTTTAATTTTTTCTTAATCCCAGCCATGGAAATATTCTATATGGTCACAGATCTAATAAAAGACAGTATCAATGTAAGTTTAACTGTAGCTGCTAAAGAGTGGTGCCAGTAGGGGTTGCTATAGCAACGCAATGTTCAACTAATACCAACGGTTGGTGGCAGAATTAGCTGTCAATGTAATATTCAGGCTACAAGAGCTACAGAACAGGGAGTTCCCCAAATTATATTGTGTAGACAGCCAGATGGGATAAGTAGCCAGCAAATTCCTCTTTCTAAATGAATTCATAAATGTTGGAGAAAAGTTGAGAAAACATTGCCTTTTTTAATAAGGTTAGTACGCAAGGGATGGTAAGAAACACAATGAAGTGTTAGAAAATGTGAAGAAGTTCAGTATGGTTATTCTAAATAATTTCTTGTGACATCACTTTTCTCTTGCTGCTTTCAGACACCTTTCAAAAGTATTTAAAGCTTTGAACCCTGAGCATGTGGTCCGATTTCCCTCGAAACATGGAGGAAAAACACAATGAGCAATGTGGTTAAAAAAAAAAAAAAAAAAAAAAAAGGGTCACAAATTGCAAAAAAGGAATAAAAAAATTTAAAAAACAGAAAAGTTATGGAAAACCCATATATACAATTAATATTAGGGTTGGGTCGGTATGAGAAAAAAAAAAGGACCGACTTGGTATTACCGAGAACCGACCCAACCCTAATTAATATAATAATAGAGTTTAAAATTATTTTACTGAATTATTAGAATTTTTAAGCACCCTTTCCAGGTAATTTCCATGTTTCTGTTTTGTTTTTGTTTTTTCTTTAGGATTATTGTTTTGGGAGTTTTTGCATTTATGTGTAGGACAGTTGAGTGTGAGAAGGGGGAGGGAGGGACACGCAGCTGGGGGCCACAAGCCGGAGTCAAACACGGGCCACTGCAGCGAGGACGGAGCCTCTGAACATGGGGTGCCTGCTCTAACCACTAAGCCACCGACGCTGTTTCTGTTTTTATCCTCCTTTCTTTCCCTTTTTGTTTTTTGTTTTTTTAATTTAATTTTATTTATCTCTTTAATAATTTCTTGCTAATTTTCTGGGTCATTTCTTCTTTCTTTGCTCATTGCCTTAATCCCATGTTTTCAAAGAAATCAAGCCAATTTACAGAAAAATAACTGTATTCTGATACACAGTCTACTGCTACTATGACGTTAAACTACAACGCCCTATATCGGGACACAAGATTTCACCTGCCCCTGTGATGAAATTTAAATATGTTCAGCTGTAGAAGTAGCTGTTCAGAGAAGCTGGCTGTTCAGGCAGCAAGCAGCACTCTGGGAACCCCCTGCAGAACAGTTCCTGAGTCATGAGCAGACAATTTATTGAGCCAACTTTCACAGAAAAACACCTCGGGACCTTTCCAAAAAAGATACTGACGTGTTAAATTGCCAAAATGTTTCCATGTGAAAGAAGCTAAATATCAATAATGCTTATGTTAATAATGCTAATAAAATGGTTTAACATCTCATAAATATCACATCAAATATCACACTCTCCTGAGCAGAAAGCCTCGGCCTCCTCTGTTTGACTGTCTGTGACTATTTGACTTGCTGTTTGTATTTTTTCCTCCAGTCACCCTGTCTGTTTGTTTCTGCCTCCATTTCTGATTCCCTCTGTTGGTCTGATTCTCCGGTTGATCGTCCATGCCTCGCCGGCACTTGTTTGCGTCCCTGCATCTTTGCCACTGTGTACAGCATGTCCTCATTACTAAAACATCAAGCGTGTTGCATTAATGCTCCCTGACAGTCCCGCCCTGCCTCCATTGATGTATGCTTAGCTTGACATTTCTCCAGGATCCCCAACCAAGCGCTCCCCCATCTCCCCACCGGCTCCCGGCACCATAGGGTGGAAACGTTTGTTTTCAGCTGTTTGTGTCTGTCTGTCCCCCTGTGTGTCTGTGCGGACGCCAAACCTTATCCCTCCAACACCGATGCTGGAATGACAAAAAAAAAAAAAAAATCCAGGTAGACTTGCAATTAATTTCAATTCCAGAGATACTGTAATATTGCCCAACCTTATGATTTCTGTTGTCTTTTTCAGCTGTCACATTTAAAGATCTACAGTTAAACACTATGGTCTAACCTGCCTGACATTTTTGCTAGGGCCATTAGTCGACTAGTCGCCTGCATGTTTACAATATTAATCTAATTATTAAATTACATACTTTGGGCGGGGCAACACAATGGTTTGAGTTGAAGGTGTGAGAAAGAATAGTATCAGTAACATTGTTACTTGTAATAAAGTATTCTTAGACTGTGGTATTTCTTCTTATAATTAAGTCAAGGATTTGAGGACTCCTTCCACCACAGCCCAACTTTCTTACATCACAGCTGACAGTGCTTTTTCTGCTACTTTCTTACATGAGGGAGTACTTAAACCAATCCTTCAGGTTCTTCTTGCACAATGTTACTCATACATCTTGAATCTTGTAATGTCCAACCAGTATCAAATATTAATGATGACAAGATGGTGTATTTTTGTGAATCTCGCAGTCATCTGTCTCTGCTGTTGGATGAATTATGTGACAGAGGACTGTCGAGGACACTTAAGTGAGGTGAGCTTCAACTGGATGCCTAGTGGGCGCCAACCATGATAAACGGATTGAGCTGGCTCAGCTGTTCCAGCAAATTTGGACAACCCTGAGGAATTTAACACAGATACTGTGCATTGTGCATTGTGCTACTGACCGCCTATCCTGGCAAAGAAGCTCTTACTTGTGATGGTTTTTTTCCCATTTTCTTCTGTATCTTGTGATTTTGCTCAAGTGCTCTTTGAAATTCTTCAGTCAGAGTTCTGCACTGCGCGCGTGCAGGGACAATTTGACAGCCTCTTTAAGAGGATGGCGGATGATGTATCAAAGTAAAGCCTGGGATTCATTTCAGAGAGCTGTACACAACTGTGATCAACAACGTCCTCACTCAATAACAAATCAGTGCAGTGACAATCAAAGAGTGCTGCTTGCTGCATTACTTGATCCCCAGCTATTCAAGCAATATAAGCAATTCTTCCCAAAGACAGCGTGACAGACGGATAGAGCAGGATGTATGCAGACAGCTTTCAAATTATCTGGAGGGACATTGAAAATTGAAACAGAGACCTTATGCAGATTGACAGAAATCCTTAAACCTATCAGACAGTTTCCATCACGCACAATTCAGCATGCAGAATCCAAAATAATTAGAAATACACAGAGCAATACACACAAATTTATTCACAAGCTCAACAGTCAACATCTGCCTTAATACCGTTTCCTAATCACAGACATTTTCCATCATAAAGACGCTAATGAAACGGCCAAAACTGACAAATTAGATGCTGAAACAAAGCTTCACTCAGTATGATATAAGAAAATATAGTCTGTAAGTGCTGTTTAAAATGTGCATGATGCATAACCAAGTTCATTATTTAATGAATACACTGATACATAATTCTCTTCCTTTAGGCTAAAATTAAAAGCTTTTGTGATTGAGCTGATGTATAAAGAGTAAAGTGTACATGATTGCAACTAATTTTCATTGTCATGTGTGTTGCTATGGCGGAATTTGCTGTGGGACTGTGTATAGCGCGTGTTGAGAATGTCTTGCTACACTCGACTATGGTAAATGGACCTGCACTTGTATAGCGCCTTTCTAGTCAAAGTGCTTTTTACACTACATGTCACATTCACACACACATTTAAACACTGATGGCCGAGGCTACCATACAGGGTGCAACCTGCTTCTCAGTTTTTAACACACTCACACACTGATGGAACAGCCATCAAGAGCAATTTGGGGCTCAGTATCTTGCTCAAGGATACTTCGACATGTAGGTCTGCAGAAGCTCAGGATCAAACCGCCGATCTTCGGATTAGTGAACAACCCACTCTACCTGGTGATGGTAGAGTGGTGATGGTAGAGTGGTGATGGTAGAGTGGTCAGAAAGATGACTGATAGACTTTAAGAGCTTTGGGGGAAAAAGTACCTACAAGTATCCAAGAACTGGCCTGCATCCGTGTTGTCGTGAAAGGAGCTTCATTATAGCTAAAACATTAGCTGACGGATTAATTATTCGGTCACAGTAAATCATCAAGAGAAAAAGAAGTATCAATTATCGAATCATATAAAAACTGTTTTATCAGCTGAATGTGCCAAATACTTTTTGGTTCAAGCTTCTTAAATGTAATCATTTTTGGCGTCTTTGTTTCTTTTTTTATTACTTAAAATCAAATATTTTGGGTTTTGGACTGTTGATAGAACACAAGGCTTCTGAAAACATCCACTGGAAATTGTAGTATTAGTATTTCTATGTAAGTAACTGTTACTTGCAACCCCAATATTGTATACTGTAGTACTTTCAAGCTAAGGAGTAATAGCAAAAAGAAGAAGAAGAAGAACTCTGCAGGATATCAGAACAATGGTATCAGCCATGTTAAAAGACTTAATATTACTTAATGATGTGGGATAATTGGTGACTGTTAGAGCTTTTTGTACATCCCTGCACCACTGTGATGTTACCATCTATGTCAGTGCGCATGCAGTCTACTGTTACCAAAACCACCTGGTTGCTAATTGCTTCAGTTACAACCTGCTGTCTTTAAAACGGCTGAGCCAGGCAAGACAACATGATGAAACAATGAGCAAAGCCTCAGGCCAAAACGTCTGTCTTCTCTTCTCCCTTCTCCCTCTACTCTTGTCAAAAATGTTGGAAGGAATTTGGTGTGAATTGTTTTATTGTAGCAGATAATTAAAGTCATGAAAGGCATTTCAAATTTACAGGATTCTAGTAATCCGCCTCCAGCTGTCTATTCTGGACACCTTCCATGTGTAAAGCTATAGCTGACGTCTATAATACAGGTCGACTTTTGAACCACCCCACCCCGGGTTTGAACCGTAAACCTTGCTGTGAGGTGCTAACCACTGCACCACATAGTTGAATATTTGGGTCTAGCCCTAGTTTTACAGTTGCGATGGGCAATATGACAGCTTATTACATTAACAATAGAAATTTGTCAACTGTATTACATTTTTTCTACTCGGTTTCCATCATCCAGGGGCATTTTATAAAGTCGACAGTAGGGAGATGCCCAAAAAAATTTGAGTTCCTGGCTGAACTCAAATGGGATCCATGGGCAATGCCTGAAAAGTCTTGGTCAGCATGGTGCCCCTACAGGATTTTTAAGCCGATAAAAAACTTTGACTGTACTGCGGCATCCGACGCTGCAAAGTACCGGCACAGATGGTCCAGGAGCTCGGGTCTGGGAGGAGATCCCCCAGGACACCGTCTGCCAACTCATCAGGAGCATGCCCAGACATTTTTGGTAATGCATACAGGCACACAGGGGCCACACACACTACTGAGTCACATTATGTGTTGCAGTGATAAAATTCACGAAAGTTGGATCAGCCTGTGATTTCAAATTTTTTACTTTCATTTTCAATGTGATTTGTTCCCTTAATTTTTTCTGAGTAGTGAAATTCAGAAGATAAGCCAAAACTAAACATTCCCAATCAGTTGTTTTATCTCCAAACTGTTTCTCATGACTGATTTACATTGTAATATAAAAAGTTCAATTTAGTGCTTTCACCAACCTCTCACTGGTACCATGTAGCAACACGCGAGTTGTTTTGCAGCCTGAACCGCAACTGAAACGGCACTGAATACTGGAATTAAATCAACAGTGAATGACTAAACTTCACTACATTCAGCAACTGTGAATACATTGGTCAGAAGACTATGATAATTTACTTGTATTTAAGGTCTCAGTAAGGTGCTTTGGTCTAATTCCTGCCCTCTAGCGGTCAAAGTCACTTGCATCTTGCACCTTTAATAGACAATGCTATTTTCCAAAAGCAGTGTGTGGCATTTTTTTTAAAGCCTCGACTAAATCACTGAGATATGCCTTCTTAATGCACATCCACACACAAAAAATAAACAGCTGTGTACCTACAGCATATGTGCCCTGCCAGATCTCTGGAGCCATTGTTACGCAGCAAGTAGGGAAATGTCATTGTTCACTGCAGTGCCTAGAGGAGGGTTGTCATACACTATACAGATCTCTGTTTGTTTGGCTTATCCTGACAGGACCAATTCATCACTGCTGGGCATGTTGGCTTAGCCTTCAGCACAACCACCGCGAGCACAGCAACATTTCCACGGGATGAATGCTCATACGCTTCGTCCTATCTCCTCTAGCTCGCTGCCTTTTTCCCTTTCATGTGTCCTTTATGCCTTTTAGTCTTTTATCTTGCATTGTCTCTGAGCTCTTGATCTTCTCTGGCCCTCTTTTGGAAAGCGTCTTTCTCGATTGTATTGTCTTTTTGCTCTCCTTTTCTTCTCCTCTATACTCATCCTTCCCTTTGTTTACATATTCCTGTTGATCCTCTTTGAACATGTCTTCATCCTTTTCACATTATTCTACCAAAGCCCACTACTATTACAGGCAAAATTACATTCTATACATATTTAAATACTCAATACACAGCTGTACATAGGGTGAAAGGGTGGAGGTGATCGGGTGCTCCAGGGCAATATGAGTTTTTGTCATGGTGATTGTGACAGCTGAACAAAATCAATGAACACTGATTATATAGGGAAAAAACACAGCTTCATACATGAAATTATACATAATCATTACCACATTACCAAGTCTAATTTCATGTTCAAATGTTCTGCTACACTAATGTTTTTTATCTTATTTTATACTAACTTGAAAAACATTGCTTTTAATAACTAAATCATCTGTGTTTCAAGTCATATCAGTGCTAATAAAATTGCCATTTAACCTTCAGTTTGCCTTCTAAGCATCTGATAGCTTTGTTTTTCTCTGCAACTGTAACCAAGCTCATGAGAATCAGTCTGGTAGCTGTAATCTAACTCCATCATCCCTGGCCATATTCACCATCACATTATATTGACTCAGGTTTAATGGACTCCATTGTGTGTATTACATGCAAAAAACATGTTTTTCTTCCCGGCTACCAAAACATGATGAATGGGGAATCATTGTCTTGGTCCCTGCAGTCAGATCCCTTCCGTCATAATGATGACACTCTGCGGTAGTATTGATGACCAAGCATGTCTACTGGGACACGGAATTGCATCGAGCATGAATAGCTGGTTTGTTGGAGAACGTATCCTTTTTCCAGGACCGGGATGAGTCATATCTGTATTTATGTAAATGCACGTCTGTGTTTGTGCAACCCGTGCACATTTTATGTTGCAAGTTGCCACTTGAAAACTTGGTTTTAAAAAGAATACATTGTGAATTCACACTGCACAAACCATTGCTCTAACGCTCACTATATTGTACTTCAAAAAAGGCCACAAAAGCAGCAAAGGCCAAAGCAACTTCGTAACTCAAGTGGCTTTCCAGTGCTGCTGGAGTTTGTGCTTAGAATAAAAGTGAAGATGATGTAAACAAGTAAAGCTTTCTCTCAAAGGCTAAGTGTGGCTGCGGGGTAATGTTGTGAGGCTGTTTAGCACTGTAACTAACTCTCAGAAACTGGTAGGAAATAGATCGAAGCAACTGTGAATCTGAGTCAAAAAGTTTTTGAGGAACAATTGAGAGTCAAGTCTTAAAGAAGTATCTCACAGCTGGAAAAATGTTTTGTTTTTCATAAAACTGAGCTGTCTGTGTAATAGAAAGATGCAAATACTTCTGAAATTGGTGCTTCAAATTAAAAGCTCTGTGCCAGAAATTCACTGTGCTTCAAAATAAACTGTGTTTATTACAAACTTGACACATTTGCAGTTGAACTTGGTTATATATTTGATCAGCACTGCCTAATATGACAGTTTAGTCAGAGATGGTCTGAGATTTAGGGAGGGTGAGAAAGAGAGAGGTAGAGGAGTCCTCTCAGTTAGCTGGTCCTGATGCTCACCTCCTCTAACAAACAGCACATGGCCTCAGGACAGCCCTCACACAATCTGGCCCAACTACATTATAGCTCAAGAGAAACAAAACTACATCAACTATTGGACATCCGCCACAAAACCCAAAACAAACTTTCATTCAACTGAGACAGATACTGACTATGTACAGACTCAGTGATCACAGTCTGGCCATAGAGACTGGCAGACACAGGCAGACCTGGCTGTCTAGAGAAGACGGGCTGCGTCAGCTCTGTCCTCAGAGACAGGTGGAGACAGAGCGACATTTCCTGCTACAACGCAGCACATATGAAGACATCAGAACAAAGCTCTTTACCAAAATCAAATGTAACCTCAAAGATTTTGATTCACTTTCTGACCAGACTCAAATGCAACATCTGCTTGGACATATAGTTCCTCTTATCACAGATCACACTCTGCCTTGTTGGTATACACACCATAATCTAACATACAGACCTGGACACACATAAATACATGGAAGAGAGTTATTTCCATTAGGTCACATGTTGTGATGTTTATGTGTTTAGCACATACTGTCATATTTAACCACTGTACCCTTATCTACTTACAGTATATTTATGGTCTCATTCAAATCCCACTTGCTAATTTTGTCTTTTATAGTAACGCTTAAAAATTAATGAGGAAAAAATTGTATGTTTGTGTACAAATAATATCATGGTTTACAAATCAGCAGATAATAAGACAATCCCCTCTGTGTACAAACATTATGTTGTTTTTCATTAGTCAGCATACTAACCAGTCAGTAAACATGAAAATGTCACCACTTTGCTGTCGGCTTGCATTAAACACACATCGTCAACCATGCTATCTGCAGCACAGAATGCTTTGTGTTTTCCAGAAGGATGAAATGAGACAGCAAAAGTCAGTACGCCTCAAAATAACCATATTACTGCCGTTTGTCACGTAATTAATTCATCAGTCAACATAGAATTATTTTATTGTTTGAATGATTGTCAAACATTTGCTGGTTTCAACTCCTCAGATGTGAGGATTTGCTGCCTTCCTTTGTATTTATGTGACAGCTCAATACATTTCTGTTTTGATCTGTTAGTCAGAAAAAAATAAACTTGTTGAATATGTTGCTGTCAGTCCAGGGAAATCATTTCCTGACATTTAGAATACCTTGGATCACAGAAATGTTGCAGCTTTCAGCCATTTCAAAAGTAGTGTAACAAATCTGTGATGATTGATCACACTTGAGCTTTAAATGTAACACGTATGAAACTGTCTAACTACATAAAGACAAAATTGAGAAGAAACTACAATACTTTAATTAACGTATGGTTTACATGTCTTTTCTGTAGACATGGCGCAAATTTGTGTTTCCGGAGATAGTAAAGGCATGACCCCCCTTACTCCCCCTAAAGCTCATTGCCTTCGTTGGTTGAGTTGGGTATGTTAAGGCAGAAGAAGTGAGGTTAAATAGAGTTAGAGTAAAAATATCAGAGTAAACCAATCAGAGGCAGAGAAACTTAGCCTGGAGCTCTAACTGCCTCTCTGCGCGAGACCGTGAGACATGGGCACCGCGTTCATGTGTGTGTGCTTGCTTTCGCTCGTCTCGTGCTGGCTGGTTGGTGGACCACAATGTTTTTGTTGCCATTTGCGGAGCCTGGGCTGCCTACAGAGACCGGACTTTTTCGCAGCATATTCAGAGGACATGTAGCTAGCGGATCGTGAGGAGATGTTTGCTGTATGTGACAAAAGCTTCAGAAGATTTAGAGAGCTGACTGTGTGAGCTTTTCTTAACATCTGTATTGCTTTCTGGAACCAGTACCCACCACACAAGACCTTCCTTTTATGTAAAACAAAGCTATCTGAAATTGGTAAAGGTTGATATAGTTTGCTATTCATAGGTTGCATTTGGCAGAACTGTGACTATACTAACACTTCTCTAAATATGAATCTATACTTGAAAGAAAACCATATGGATGAAATCAACAGTGAAAGCAATTAGCAAGAAAAGACCATTAAAGAACGTCTAAAAACATCAAAGCCAAAGATAAAAAGAAGGAGAGTCATGGACAATTAATTAAAGTTTATTAACAGACTGTTTTTCTATACCGGTGGGGTTTAAGAAGTGATTTAAAAGATTACACAGATTTAGCAGTCAGGGATGAACAGCCAGGTTCATTTGAAGTCTCTAGAACTTAAACATATAGCTAAGTGAATTTCTTTGTGTTCCACGATGTAAAGTGAATCTGATCTTGAGGTTGTTTTTATGAGACAGAGTGAAGATAAAAGTTATTCCCAAAGAATTTTTGGCCTTCAAAGAGCTCCTAAGGTGAAAAACTGTTAGGAGGACTTGTAAGAGGCTCAAGATTTTCTTAAGCAGGGAAAATGGTGGAAAGGCAAGCAAAGAGAAATATCGGAGGAATATTCTCCAAATACTAAACGACAGTGAGTAAATATAGTGCTAGAAATTAGATTGTGCTGTGATAATGTCCCTTCCTTGCTCAACGGTGCTCTGAGAACTTTCCTAAATCACTCCTAAGCTAGGACTCCTTACTCAAAGTTTTTAGTTTGAGTTAGGAGCTCTCTGAGAGTGTTCTCAGCATGTTTGTGAATACGGCCCCTTGGGTGTTGAGGGAGGTCCCTGATGATGATTATCAGCATAGTTTTATATTGTAATAACCCAGTCAACATACACATCTTTACTTTTCAAATTCAGTTTAGTTGCAGTTGGGGTAGGGAGCATTCCAGTATCATGACGCCCAGATTAAGTACACTGCCAAAATGGACGGAGACCAAAGGAAATTACTGATTTTCGCGGTTTGACCAGCCGAACATCGTCTAAAACATCACATTCCTGTAAAGGACAAGGCTGGATTTAATTTCCATTTCCTATCTCCAGCTTTCAGCACGCTTTCTAATATTTTTTTTAAGGCGCAGTCATTTCCTAAAATAGCTGGGCACTTTCATTTCTAGCAATCTTTACTCAAACGGGAGTAAGTGGTGCATTTGTTGGGGACTATTTTCAGCCTCGGATTAATACACATTTAGTGCTCTCATGTGTATTTTAGGAAGCAGGACAGTGTATGTGGGGTTGACTCAGAATAAACTACAGTGCTGTTGCTCATAATAATGAAGGAACATCACATTCAGTGCATGGGTGCAGCTTATTGATGTGTATAATAGTTTCTTTGGAGGCATACATTAGGCCTGTATGGCAAGGAGGACTGCAGTATATCAGGCTTTGGATACACAGACGATACTTGTTTGTATCAGGATCAATTCATTTTTAGTTTTGGCCTTTCACTGAAAAATTAATACTATATTTCCATATCCGTTAAGGACTTTTCCTTTCAGGTTTGCTCAGGGTTTTTTCATAAATGACATGAAAAGTCAAAGTCTCTGTCTCCCTCAGCTGTTCATGGTGATCCTCCAGATGCAGCTGGACCAGAGGACCAGACTGAGATCTGTCCCACAGTGTGTCACAGCCTGCCAAGGTTCACGTCAGCAGGATGGAAGCCAGTTTTACCCCTCTGCCTCATCCTCAACCCTGGCTTCATTATTCATGCAAACAAGCCTTGCTTTATTCACTTTATTCATCTTGTTGTTCTTTTAATCTGCAAGCTCGTTTCTTTAATCTGAAAGCTGGAGGATGGAGTGTGGCCAAAATAGCACTGTGTTTGGTTTCTATTTAAGCAAAGCAGACTGAGAAGTTAGTTACGGCTGACAATTTGCAATAACCAGGATAAAATAAATCCAGGGGAGGAAAGTAAGTGTCAGCATTTCTAAAAACTACTTATCAGTCAAGGCCTGGATGTGAGTTGTTGCTACCTGCTACTTGCTGTGGAAGCACTTTTTGGCTGTTCCCTCGATGGCTTTTTTGACCCCTTTACTGACTTTCTTTTTAACCTAACATTTATATTTATTTTCTTACCTTAAGTCATGAATATGTTGTTATTATTGTGATAGGATGCATAACCTTTAAAAGAGCCAAGGGCATAAAAATCAAGGTTTTCTAAACTAGATAAGGTATGACAGACTAAAATGAATGTTGTATGAGCCTATATTATATCTGTTTTAAGATAAGTTACTTAGATTATGTCAGGCTAATCAGAATCAAATGTCAAAGCATATCGGAGATTACATTTCGCTTTTATAATGTCAACCAGTTCCAAGGGTAAAAAAATATGATGTTTTTGGACCTGCCAAAAGCCATTATGGGGCTTTGTTCAAGATCTATAAGTCTGATAATGCCCAAAAATTGATAAGAAGTATTTCCATTTCCTTTAGAATTAAGGTCTTAGAATTGAGATTTTTCCTTCAGAATTTAAACTTTCTTCTCAAGATAAGCCTCAAAACCACACCGAGACTGTAAGACTGTAAAAATAATCAAATGTATTGTAAAGTGTTTGAAGCAGAGACCACTTTGGAGACCTTACAAGGTCCTATAGGACTATCTCAGATTGTGGTAATGGTAGCAACTCCATCTTTACACCTCCATATTGAATCTGATCAGAAGCCTATGTTACATTACATCACTTGAGGACTTCCGATGCATAACATGTAACACTGTGCTATGGCGTGAATTTATTAAGTTAAAGCTTCCATCATGTCTCCTCCCCCTCACGTCCTGTCCATCCCTCCTGCCTTTTACACGCTCCACGTCATCAATTTGCTTGTTTTCTTCAGCCAACACAGCAGGTCAGTCTGGCAAGGACAAACAAGATGGTTTGTGTGTGTGTGTGTGTGTGTGTGTGTGTGTGCGCAAGGGCCCATCCTCCCCATCACTCCTCTCATCTATCTCTCCAGATGTACACCAAATAAGTTATGTATAACAACTCACTTCTTGTTTTGAAGGGCCAGTAATAAATTATATTATTATTAATGTACAATAAATCATTTTCTGCAGGCCTGTCTGGTGGAGATAAATATGTTGTGTTTGTAAAGACAAGGAAAATTCACTGATCAATTTTGGACTGGCTGACCATCTGACCATATCAGTCGTGGCTTGGTCAAAGTCAGTTCTAATTTAGTCACCACTTGTTAGGCACATGTACAAGAGGACGTGTTGGAAATTAGTGGAAAAGTAATGGAATGATGAAAATATAAAAGAAACCATAGACTGAAAAATTGTTTTCAATAGCTATCGTTTATTTGGATAGTTTTATTTCTGACTATACAATGTTTTCTTTTGTCAGTCTTTTGACGTAAGAAGGTATATCAGCAGGCTACTCCCCATTTTCGACAAATGTTCAGCAAACTCGCAAAATCGCAGACACACAAGCGGCAAAAATAAGTTTCCTCCGTGAGGTGGCTGGGCTCAGCCTTAGAGATAGGGTAAGGACCTTGGACATCTGAAAGGACGTCGGAGTAAAGCCGCTGCTTCTTTGAGCTGAAAGGGGTCAGTTTCGGGCATCTAATCAGGATGCCTCCTGGGCGCCTCCAATTAGAGGTGTTCTCATCTGGCCTGGGAACACCTTGGGATCTCCCAGGGGGAGCCGGAAAGCATTGCTGGGGAGAGCAACGCCTGGGATGCTTTGCTTGGCCTGCTGCTCCTGCAACTCAGCCCTTGACAAGTGGGTGGATGGATGGATGGATGGTTCAGCAAAATGATATGTCTCCTACAACTTAATTGTTCAAATCTTTCCAAATTTGGTATGTAACTATGGCTAAAGTGCAAAACATTTCCTCTGAATCAGGGTAAAAATGCCCCATTTATACACCTAAATAGGAATTAAACAACTATTTTAAAACTGATTCAGCAAAATTGCATTCCACCACTCACTGGTTACCACTCTGTTTTACACCACTGTAAACTGAATAGCTTTGGGTTTTGGACTCTGAAGATGCCATTTTGGCTTTTAATTTACTCTGAGTACATGAGACATTATGGATTAATGAAGAATATGATCAGCATATTTTTCAACGTTTCAACTTTTCCCAGTTCAATCAATGAATTACATTCCGACATCAAATCGAGTCCGTACTGTCAGAATATCTCAACTTTATGCATGAGCTTGCACCCTACAAGACATTTTCTAGTTTCCAGGAGAGTTCGAATCATGTCAGGTACTGCAGGTGTCTTTTCCGTCTTCTGTTTAATAACTGCAGGAGTTTCTCCTGAAAGCACAGCAGTAGACCAAATACTAATGCCAAACGCTCCATCCTTGTCAAAGCCCTTTCCATCTGACTGCAGGTGGAAACCACGAGAAGACAGGGAGGGAATGTAAACTTCAACAAGCTATCAATTCCACAATCTTTCGGCTGTAAGGCCACAGCGCTCAACACTGAAACACCATGCTGTTCTTATGTATGATTCATAGATACAGAAAAAAACGGCAACCAGAGTTAAGCCCCAACTTTAAAATAAGCAATATACCTGTTTGAAGAGGGATCAAAGCTCAGCTGAAAACTGTCAAATTAAAGGATTGTACACTGAAAAAAACATGAATAGAATAGAAAGAGTGATTTGAAGTTTTAGAAAATAACGCAGTGAAAACTTTTCTGTTGACAGTGTAGACAAGCTGAGACAAGAAATTAGACCAACAATAATAAGATGATCATTTGGTCTATTGACAAAAATGTAATGATCTTGGAAGCAATTTTCAGAATTGATTAATAGTTTGAAGTCATTTTTTAAACACAATCTATTTTCTTTGATTCCAACTTCTTACATGGGAAGAGTTTTCTTTGTCTTCTATCAAAGTAATCCGAATATTTAAACTATCAATCAGGAAAAAAAAGCAAGACTTTCAGACTAGGATAATTTTTTAATAGAACAACCGACTAATATTAATAAAGACATTAACCAATCAATAAATAATGACAGCATTATTATTATTATTAGATTTTATTTGGTATGGACATCACAATTACACTGGGCAAATCAGATGCACTGCTTGAGTGTTTTAGCATACAGTACATGCTAATTCTCAACGCTTGTCCACAGGAGGCTTTTTAAAAAGTACAGACAATAAAATATGCATTAAAATTACAAGGGAAAACAACATAAGGTATAAAGCAAAGGCAACATAATCCAAGAACAGAACCAGACTTGACCTATTCATGTGGGCAAATGAGTTGTTTTCTAGTGAATCATTTCTGCCTTTCCAGCCTATTTTTAGTCACCAAACTTGAGTGTTTTTAGCGACCCACTGTTTTAGTGGGTTTTTAGCGTGTCTGCTACGTACAGTAAATGTAACAGATCCATAGTTTGCAGATATGTACTTGTACATAAACGTACTTTACTGTGGCGTTAGGGTTGCCTTACAAGAGATGTTTCATGATGCCTCCAAGCACAATAGGAAAGTGCCAATTATATGACACTGAAAATACTGAACTGCTACATATTATATATACTTATATCAAAATATACATCCTGTTATTGATCTAAACTGGTGCTTTGTTTGCTTTTTTTCAATCATATCTATGTCTGCTTTGAAAAGATAAAATTCTGAGTCAGAAATCAATAGAGAGGTGCAAGAGACCCATGGGTGACAGAGAGGAAATTATGAAGTGAGGTGAGAGGATGATGAATGAAGGGTGCTTAAATGGGTCCCAGGTGTACAGCTGCATGGCAGGTAAGGACAAAGCCAGACAGGATGATCTGTGATGATGGGAAACAGGTGATAGAGGGAGAGAAATGACAGGTTGGGGGAAGAAGAGACACCTGATCACTGCTGGCGTTGTCGCCCAGGGCATATTTTTATGTAAAATTCAGTGATATCAGCTGAGGCCACGGCAGCCATGGCTAAAGAGAAATGCATCCCACCGCATCAGATTCTGGTTTTCTGTCGCCACACAGGGGGTATTGAGTCGGAAATTCAGCATCGAATACAAAACTGTCTCCTCAAAAGCTGCTTCATGTAAAAAAAAAGCCTGGTCTTGGAGAAAATATGAGTTTTGTTCCTGAGTTAGTATTACAGCAGAAACAGACGTCAGCTTAAATACAATCAACCAGCAACTATCTTGATTATTGATTAATTATTAACTCTACATTTAACATTCACAGAACTGAACAAGTGCAGGTTTTGCGCAAAAACGTTTAGCTGTAGCCCTGCACTGTCAGTAAATGTGCTGAGGTTAGCACAAGATAACTAATTGGTATGCAAGTAAGTCATGGTACAGCAACAGCAATTAAAACAGCGGTGTTGGTAGACCATCTACATGTTCGTGGTCAGCTAAAACACCAACAGAGAGAAAGTTGTGTATCACTGTGTACAGAGCAGTGTATGGGCATTGCTCCACTGTTGTAGGGCCTGTGAATGGAAACACATCCAACATGCTAATGCACAGTCAACGGCATCACCCAGATGTGCCGATCACTGGTAGGAGAGGTAAACAAACCAAGCCCAGCTCCTTATCTCCACTACTTAAGATGTAAAAGCACAACAGGAATTATTGGTGGTACAGTGCTTAGCATCGTCACTTCATAACAAGAGGGTTCCTGGTTCGACCCGCGGAGTAGAGGGTTTGCATGTTCTCCCTGTGTCAGTGTGGGTTTTCTCTGGGTACTCCAGCTTCCTCCCACAGTCCAAAGCCATGCAGGTTAATTGGTGACTCTAAATTGTCTGTAGGTGTGAATGTGAGTGTGAATGGTTGTCTGTCTCTATGTGTCAGCCCTGTGATAGTCTGGTGACCTGTCCAGGGTGTACCCTGCCTCTCGCCCGATGTCAGCTGGGATAGGCTCCAGCCCCCCGCAACCCCCAACAGGATAAGCGGAAAATGAGTATCGTTTTTTTCCCCTGTACCAAACTCGCACTGAACAGTGACTTCTGTGCACCCTGAGACTACTATTTAAGTAATTACCAACGTTTATGGCAAATAACAAAACAGTAATGCCTAAAAGGTATTATTGCAGCACCAAAGCGTGTGTTGAAAAGTTTTAGGTGCACCTATAAAACCAAAGTAAAACATTAGTGTGAAGCCACGATATTTGCTCAGATGTACATAAACTCTAACTATATTTTGGTTATGGACAGCTGGTCAGACAAATGAAGCAAATCATTTTGTAATCTGTATCATATAATATGAGCCTGCCGAGGACAGACACCAGGAGAGTGAGAGTAGAGATATGAATGCTTTAGAGTTGCGTGACGAGATGAATGTCAACTTTTCGTTGAGACAGCAGTCAACAACAAATGATATGTATTTCATTTCGTTCCATCCGTCCACATCCATTTGTTGACCTAAACTAAAACCTAAACCTTAGCCCACCCAAAGTCACACACAAAGGATGGAAGCTTGCTGAGGTCACCTGTGGCTCAGGAGTACTTTTCTTAAGGCTTAGAAGCGATTAATCCCCCTTTATCTAAAACAAGCACTAACTGTGCTGTGACACCTACATGACCCATTCCTCAGTTTTATTTAACTCAGTATGTTTAATATGAATGTAAACTATAAACCCATATTTGTGATACTGGTGAGCACAAACACTGTATGTAGCCAATACTGTCTGCAGACGTAATAGAAAGCAGGTTAAATTCCCAGACATTGATACAAGCTCAGTATCATGTAGGACACAAAACTGATTATTTCTGCTCCTCGCAGTGTCGCCCAGCTATTCTTCAACTTTGAAAGCTTGTGCTTTACAGAAAATATGCTGTATAATCTAAAACCAGCAGCTGTGCGAATGGTAAGTCATTTTAAATCGGAAAAAAGGAGACACAGGCCCGGGAATAGAAACATTTTTTGCTGTGCCAGTGAATGAAGGCAAACATCTGTGTATTCATGGCCGCCTTGCTATGTGCCTTGTGTGTTAGCGGGAGATATTGTGTCTATTATTGCAATTGCTATTTCGATAGCATAGTCCAAACATGCAAACCTTCCAATTATTCAACTGAAAAATGAATATCCGGGAAAAAATGTTGTTTTGCTTTTCAGCAGGGGAGGCTGAGCACTGAATAGACTGGAGTGTGAAATCCCACAATTGAAATTTAATAGAAAAAATTCAACTTGTTTGGACAGCCAAAGAGCATTGGAAATTGTGTATTTACCAACTGTGTAAAAGTTTAATAGCAGGAGTGGATTTGTGCACAGTAATAAAAGCAGAGATCCGTGTGCCATAACAAAACACACTGAAGCAGAAGAGAAGATTGGGGCTGGGTAATAAACATGCACACACACACACACATATGTGCACACTGTATGTTCACATACTTTCTGTATACATGCATACACAATAAAAAAAGCACATGAATGCATACATGAAATACACTAAACACATACAGAGTAAGATCTACCTGCATGTGTGAAAAAGACAGAGGCAGAGAGACGAATCGACGGACAGGAACACAGAGAGAGCAAGAGGTGGCAGTCAGGGGACAGAGACGTGCTTATCGTGTGAGGTAAAACAGTGCAGGCTGGTCATCCAGAAAATAGAAAGTGAAAGGTGTTTTAGAGAGAGACAGTGGATAAAAAGGTGATCCTCTCTCGCACTCAATCCCCCAGTGGTCACCCATGCCAAAATAAGAGCTGCCTGAGAGCCGAGGCAGGAGCAGGGACGGCTGGAGTGCTAAAGTGTGTGCATTGTTAACATCTACTGTATGTAAGAAGAAGGGTAAAAGGAGTGTGATTTTTCGGCTTATGTGCAATGAAACTGGAATTATGCTTCTGCCCGGAGGCAACAGTTAGCTTACTTTTCATTTCCATTCATCATAGGGTTGGGCAATTTGGCCAAAAATGTTCTTAAAATAAAAATTGCCGCCATCTTTACTAAGAGAGCCAGGAGGGACAATTCAACCAGGTGCAGCTGTGACCCTTTTCTGTTTCGTCTGACACACGGTGGCAGACGAGATGCTACTGAAACGTGCTACGGAGTGTCTGCTGGAATTACAAGAACCATGTAGAGGGGCTACAACTAGCCCAGCTGGCTTCCTGATGGAGATTTGCACTTAACTGAGTGCATTTTTCTGGTTGTGGTTTTTATTCTTTATTGTCTCAACACTGACCAAACAGCGGGACATTTCACAAATCTGATGTAGGTTTTAAACAATTATAATAATCTAATGTGAGTCCATTTAAAAACATAAATAGACAAAGACCTTAATTCTCTTCAGAAGCATGTCAACCCTGTGTACAGATGGTTTAAAAAAATTTGTAAGTGTTGTAGTCACAACTCTTTGTAGTCGTAGTTTTAAACGCACAGTATAAAACTGTCAATTCAAGACTTTAATGATGTTGTGAAGTATTGTGGGATCATTCATGAGAACTGACATGACGAGAAATCATGTTCACGGACGAGAAAATGTATAAATGTTTTATTCATTTATTACATCTAGGGTGTGTTCAGACATCCAATCTGACTCTGCACACTAAAATGAAAGCACTGTTGTTCAAAGAAACTGAGCTTTTTACTTCTACACATATTAACAAACGTTAATCACACATTCACTCCACTTTGCCCTCTGCTGCTCTGAGAGTACGGTGCTCTGAATAACCCGACGACGGTAAATTCCAAGTGGTCTAGTTTGTACCAGAGTGCACTCTGGCACTTAGAGTGAGTACTTCCAAATGCACCCTCAGTCACATGATGTCATATCATTCTCAAGAAATAGCTGTAAGTCAGTCAAATCAACTTGCTAACTTACCATAGGCAATAAATGAGACAATTACCCATACCGCAACGTTACGTTACTAAAAATAACTTTGAGCTTGTTGAATGTTATCCAACGTTTGCTATATTGCTATCAAGGAAAATTGAAGAGATACTTCTTGAATCATCTTTACACCCGGCCCTAATTTACACTTTTGTTTTTTCTTTCTTTTTTCGCAATATTGTGGAAAATGTTAATGATCATAATGAGCTTAAAAGATCCTTAAGTGAACAACAGGAGTGTAGCATCTAATGCTGTTTACTCTGTTCTCCATTAACTCCTTCAACCAACTTAAGAGTCCCACAGAAATTAAACAAACAGAAGGCAAAACAATGCATCAAACCTAATTTAGGAAGTCAATAATTTTACCAAAAACTCAACATCATTCAACAATTAGACACAAATAAATGCAGTTAATACCTTGTTGTCCTCTTGACTGGCGCTAAACTCTGTTAAACTCTGCCCGTGCTGTATATCTCAGCCTCAACGTTACTGCACCGTTTACCCTTTGTCAATTTCCATGTGTAACCTCTATGTCTACTATGTCTTCAACATAAATGCTTTACAAAGTTTGAACACCACAACTACTGAACATTGAGGTCATTTACAAGGAGTTTAAAATATTGTTTTCAATCACAGAATCTTTGTATTTTCAAAACAAAATATTTTCATTGAAAAAGACCTTACTGAATTCACAATCTAACCTTTTTAATATAAAAAAACAACAACAAAAAAACGCTTCACCGAGCCCAGCCTGTAACCTCAGATGGCTTACAGATGTCCGCACCCTTTTGCCTCTAGTCCTCCACATTTGTCCATGTCCCTTCAGCAGGTGGTGTGTGCATGATAGAAGAAGCATTTTCTCCTCACACAGGACACTTTAGTTTGGGAATATGTTCCATATTATCACAAATTCCCATTGAGACAGCAAATTTCCAGCCATAACAGCCAAACCACCAGATGTGTTTTGAGGCCACTCATGCTCATATATATTTGAGAAGAGTGACACATGGATGCTGGATGGATAATCATAACACCATCAATTCTGCTTCACAGCTAACAATTACTTTTTCTATTCATCAGAATCAAACCCATTTTGTTGTTTAGAGAGACGGATTCAGGCCAGCGGCAGAGAGATAGGACGACAACAATAGGCCGACAGACAAATGATGTAAGCTGTGGATTATGATTTATATAATTGCGCCCCTTGTGACCTTCGCTGGTGTTTCTCATTGCATACTCATTGATCTGGAATTGCTCAGAAAAATAAATACACACCAAAGCCTGACTCTCAGGCCAGCTCTCTCTTTCACTTTCCATCTGAAATGTGTCTGACTCTTCCCGCTGTGCTCTTCATTATGGCTGCTTCAAAGTAAATCGGTGAAGCAAAGTGACTTTCCAAGTCCCAACCCTCCCAGTGGGGATTCTGCAGAAATTAGATTTTTCCAGAGCAAAGGTTTCCTATAAAGGAATAAAAAGGTTGTTGTTTGTCATCTCTCATTAAGACAGACAGATTTTGCCTTTTCCTAGCTGGCGTGGTGTTATGTCAAGCAAAGCTATGATCGGTGTTGTCGTGTTATACATGTAAATACTGTCACACTGCAGAAGTGGAGACGATGTTTCTTCAAAGCCAAGCAGCAACGCCTACATCTAATGAATTATTTAAAGCACCGAAGCAAACATGATGCATGCAGCACTCAAATATAGGTACACTGGATGAGGGTGCACGTACACTCACACTCAGCTCAACATCTGGCAGTGCAAACAGTCTAAAATGAACATGATTTATAATACATGTATGTAAATCTAATTTGTGCACCAGAAGACACGTATGTGCACCTCTGAACTACTGCATATACCAGCACAGCTGGCGACATACAATTCCAGATGTGTGCACAGAGTTTAACTGTCACTGCAATGGCTCATTTGACAACATAATTGTGGTGTTTTCCATTAAAATTCTCAGCTTAAATAAAGAGATTCCCTGTGGTGTGAGGTAAACGCTGGTAGAGAAAGGTATTTCTTCTCCCATCTCTCTGCTTCTCTTACAATCACCCCAATCCCCCTCATGAATGTGGTATATGGGAAGGACTCATTAGGTTTTGACTAAAAAGTGGCAGACAGATTAACAAAGCAGTGATGAAATTCTTGGAATGATCTGTGATTTCCAAAGGTTAGGTTTGAGTACCATTCACAATTGAACTGGTACCTCGAATTTTAGTAATTTACTCTTTTCTAATGACACAAAGAGCTAAGTCTGTCCGTTTGTCTGTTTGTGTGTATGTGTGTATACGCTTGTCTGTCTCACTCTACCTTCAGACACAACCGACAAATATGTGGAATGAATACATGGTTTTGGCTCGCTGGGAAACTGATGGAGCTCAGCTGCTGGGTTTTCGCGGCACCTCTACGTCCTTTCTGAACCTGGCAGCTCCGTCGAGCTCCATTGGCTACACTGGAAAGTGCCCCAAAGCTGGCTATGGAACCCCACCGGCAACTTTTTGGCTCTAGCTGCCTAACAGTGCTTCACTCTGGGAACTCGCCGTTCTTACCCAGGAAAGCTCTTAGGGTGCTTTCACTCTTCCTCGTTTTATTTCAGTTCAATTGAACTTAAGTTAATTTTCCCCCTCAGTGCGGTTCATTTGGGCAGATGTGAACAAACCAATCACATTCAGGTGTGCACCAAAACAACCAGACCGAGACCGCCTCTTCAAGAAGGTCTCAGTCCGATATGGTATATGGAAAAGCAAAACATTTCCATATACTGTATGCATTTGGCACAGGAACAATGCACACCAACTCCGAGACTAGATTGGAGACTTCTTTATGTCCTATACTGATTTGTTTCCTAGCATCCAGTCAGCGATGAATTCTAAAAGCTCTATCAACAATGACAATATTTTGTTCTTTATCCTTCTCAACATAAACAACAAAAGATGTCTGGTTAATCTAAACTCAGGGAGGCAACAGGAGGAGGAACTGGCAGTGCGTTTAAGGTTGCAGCATAATGATTTATTTGTCTAAAGGGCAACTCAAGCCGCACTGTATACAAGTAAAAATACCATTTGCGGTTTCCATATTTCGCCTTTGTCTGACAGCTTTTATTGTTATGGGGGTGTTAACCCAAATAATGTGGAGTAGGTATGTTGAGAAAGGATGGCAAAATAGCGCTATTGCCTTCTCATGACATGAAGCAGACAAATTTTATTGGTCAAATGCTCATATATAAAGCTCAACTGAAGAAGAAAAAAACACATCACCAAAACGCACTAACACCTTCTTCTCATCATCATTTGTTCAATATAATCTTGTAAAATGTAGTTTCTTAGAACGTCTTGGATGCGAGGTGAAATGTCTTCAAGAAACTCAAGCAAGTCCAGTCGCCAACAATATAGTATTTAAGATTACCATGACCTGGATGACTGAGAGTCTTCACAAGCATGTATTAAAGGTTGTTTCATACATTTCTCTGACTACCAATATGAAAAGGAAAATTCAATATGAGATCTCTTCTTTGTCCAGTCTATAGACCATTTAAGAGCTGATGTCCTTTTAGTAGCTGGAGGCAAAACCTACGAGAGAGTCTTAAAATGTTGCCTTGTTATGTTATTGGGTGCCAGAATAGAAGGAGTCATGGCTCAAAACTTAAATTCTATCGTCAACAAAAACCAAGACAACTATGTTGAAATGCAATAAGATGGAAGGACTGAACAGAGGTGATCATCAAAAATGCTCACATGTGCAGCACACACTTCATATCAGGTTAGGGAAAAAGTATTTACTGTTGTAGGGATGAATAACTTCATGTGTGTAAAGGGTTATCATGTCCACCTAATCAGAAGTTCGGGAGGTTTTAAGAGGAATATTGGATTTCTCCATAAAGTTAACTTTTCAGCGCATTAGCTAGCGCTAGCTTCCATAGCAAAACAAACTGGAGGAAACCATTCAAGTGTCGTCCTCCTTTGTAAGACTGGCATAGTGATCAACCACAAAGCCGCCATCCCACCTTCAGCAATCCTGTCAAATCAACCATCCACTGAGTGAGAGTTTACAGGTCACTCGTGGCCCTGTAGAGTGAGTGACCTGACATGGTGCATCGTAAATTCAGTCTGATGCTCTACACTAAAAATGATTTATATAGAGTTATATTTCTATATAAATCACACATTCATTCTGCTCAGTGCTCTGCCACTCAGAGTGCAGTGCTCTGGATAACCAAACAGTACATTCAGATAGCGCTCCAAATTTACAGAAGGTCCAGTTTGTGCCAGAGTGCACTCCGGCATTTATTATCATGAGTATTTCTGAATGCACCACTCGCATCATCATCCTCCATTGTCTAAAACAAGCCAACAGAACTTGCTCGCTAGCACTAGTGGAGAATTATTTTGCCTCCATCTAAGCCCCGCCTACCAAAAAACATCACATTGTTCACTGACGGTACAAGGGTCTATTTCTCCTAGACATAACTGAGCTCAATATAACATCAATGCAAGATTTTGACCATTTTCTCATACTTCTAAATTTCAGCCCCTGAGAAACAGCCTTCCTCTCATCTCAGCCAAATCCTAATGAAAAATCTTAAAATGCTCTTTTTCCTCTCACTGCAGTAATTATTTGCCTGCAATAGTCAGCTCTCGAGATAACAGTGTGATCCAAAACAAAACTGATTGGCTTATAAACGGACCTACACAATTTCAGAAATTTGTCTCAGTGATTCAAGATAAAATATAATTCAAATATAAATGTCCTCTTCTACTTTAAAGTTTTCACTGAAGGGGACAAATGCACATGTTGTAAATATTGAGGTGGACATCCCCCGCCTGAATCTACACCTATGGATATAATACAATATTGATTATCACTGAATCGCTAACAGTTGAAGCATGTTGCACTGAAGGTCATTCCCCGGGCAACGATGTCACAGAAGAGATTTTCCAATCAGCTGTCAAAGTCAAAACACGCATTGACGTCACTGAGAGAGACGCCACCACAACTTAGAATAAATTAAGGCAAACCCAATGACAAGCAGTTTGTCACCAAGTATTGATCACTACCGACTCACTGAATAATCAAACAAATTACATCATATACATCATCTTGGTGACAATCATGACAAGATTCAATTTTCATTTCATGACCAATATTGACCACGAGTATTGATCCAATCCAACCACTATTCATTCTTACAGCACCGTTGCATTGCCTGTAGTGTCTGTAATATTTCTCCTGATCCTCCTCTCCCTTGTCTCTCCTCTACAGGCCTTCCCTCCTTCCTCCACTCCTCACAAATGCCCTTTGAGACAGACGCAGAGATCTTTATTCATTATCATAATCCCCTGGTCATGTCTCCTGAATACATTGCCATTTAAAACCAAGCAGGCATGCATCATTATAATAGGCCATACCCTAAAACAAAAGCGGAGCTAAGACGAAGCGCATTCTGAAATGTGGCACGTTTTTCTTTTTTGAAATCCAGTCGACAGTTATGGCTGTGTACGAACTCAACAGCCTGGTTCAGAGAAGAGCTGAAGGCGCTTATTAATCAAGGAGTTTTTCAGGATGAAAGATTCGGGCAGCTCAGTGATTTTCTCGGAGTTATGAGAGGCGAGGATGAGCGATGACTCCATATACTATGATACTTTGTAATGATCGCAAATGATTTAGGCTAACCTGGCATCACATCCTCACTGCAATCTTGTCCCGGAGGAGCCAGCAAAATGTCAGACGCATTTAGAAGCAGTCAATTGAACTATTGCATAACCGCCGGTGATACCTGCTGTTTTGATGAGATCTCACTTGTCATGTAGATCTTTGAATTCAGCAGGGCAGAGAATTACATCCACATATTTCCACCAAAGACTTTTTAGTAACCAGAGTTTCCACACAAGTCAAATGAATAAGCCAAATATAACACAGGTACATTTCCCAGGGAAGACATGGTTTAGATGTAGCCGGTGATGTAATATAAAGCACCATCAATTTCTGCTATATTGCCAATGAATCAAAAAACTGTGTAATATCAAAGAGCTTCTCTTCAATGACAAATTCATAGACACTTCTTTTTTCTTCTTCTTCTTTCTGTATTTTACCAAGAAGTCCCACTGAGATCAAAAATCTCAAAACAACCACATGCCTCCATCACCACTTTCTTTATGATGCCCTTTAATTCATCGATGGATTTAAAACTGCCGCACTACTTGACTTCTTTGCCTTTTTTGGCCTACTGTTTCAGTTTAGTCGTACATTTCCTTTGTGGTTTGATCATGTTCTCAGCAAAAAAGCTATGATAAAACACCATCCTCTTTGAGGTAGTGCCAGGCGGTACACAAAATATTTGTATTATGGTACTTTTTAAGACTCTGGTGGTTCCACGATAAATCACAGTATTTTTATGTGTCCTTCATATAGCTTTGTAGTGTCTTATTCTACGGTCAGGATACAGATACTGTCGCATATGCGACCAAAATTTCATCTGTGCGACCTCAAAATATAATTGGGAGCTGGTGCGAGTGTAAATAATTCTGGTGCGACTACCCCCCCCGTCCCATCTCCCCATTTACATTCACAAGTACCCCCCTCAAGTTAGTAGGCTACATTGATAAACGTCCCAGGCTTCTCTCTACTCCGTGAGCTGACAGTGACCAGACGTGAGCTTGACCTTTCATGCTGATTTTAGATTGGTTGTTAGCCTCAAACACCACTGAACTAGCCTGGTGAAACGATCCTAATCTAGTGAGCTCATATTCTATTTCGCTCCGCAGATCAGTCTGGCCATATTACTTTGGGGCGGGCACCTCATCAGAATAGGACGGACAAGGAGCGGAGTGAATGCATTTCGTAAACAACCAACATGGCTGCTGATTTTGAAACTGCGATGATAAATGTGTTTAACGAACTGGGATGTACATTTTCTTTAAAAGCAGAACAAACGGCTGCACTGAAAGCTTTTATAGAAAAAAGGATGTATTTGCAATCCTTCCTACGGGGTTTGGTAAAAGTTTACCAACTAGCTCCGTTGATTGGGAAAAAGATGGGACTCAGTGAAAACCCACTTGTTTCTCTGCTAGTTGCTCTCATGGAGGAGCAGGTCAGGGAAGTGACCAAGCTGGGAATCACAGCCATGCAACTCGGAGTCCACAATGAAAAGGAAATCAGCAAAGACGGTAACACTCTTTCCCAGACATCATCACAGCTCATCTCTGCTGCACGCTGCACTTGCTTGCTGTCCTGGTTACAGTGGCGTTGTGCTAGCTACGTCGCATGTTTCGTTTACTCTGATTGATTTTCCCTCTTTCCAATTGCGTGAAGGGGCACTGAGTGACAGCCGCTGATACTGCCCCTCAGGAATAGAGTAAATGTACCCTCCCTGTCCAGACCCATTCGTGTTTTGTGAATTGGGTCTGGCAACGCCAGGCTACCACTGAACACCACTGTGAATGAAAGAGAAACCTTAAATGATCATCATCAGATGACTGTCATCATTATCATCATCATCATCATTATCAGTATTATCATCATCTAAGGTTTCTCTTTCATTCACAGTGGTGTTCAGTGGTTCAGTGGTGTTTTTTCTAAAAATGTCATCAACTGAAATTAACTTTTTTTTTGCAAAAAAAAAAAAAAAAATCGATTACACTGTTGGTGCTTCTTACATTACGGTGGGTGCTCCCAAAATTTGCTCGTGCTCCTAACTTTTTGAAGTCAGGAGCACCAGCGCTACCATGTAAAAAAGTTCATTTCAAGCCCTGAATGTTATACTGGGGGATTACGATTCCCTTAATCCAATTCAATTAGACTATTGATGTTAGAGTCATGATGAGATTACATTTTTTAATTTAAACATTTTTTTCAGTACTGGTGGCTTAGCAAATATTGACTATCAAGTTTTGATCCCAAAAGTTCACATATTATTAGTATCATACCCTGACATCTGCCACTTATGTTTTCAAATTAAATGTTATTTAAAAAGATAGGTTACATGATATCAAGCGTGATATACCTGCCATTGCTTATTTAGCACAGGGGGATTTTAGCACAGGTTAAAAAAAAAAAAAAATTAATGTAATAAATGATAACTTATTTCATCAGTGAGTTTAACAAACTGTTAAAGACAAAATCAACAGCCACTAGACAGCAGAAGGGTACAACAACAACTTGAGTCTCACCACATGCTGGAAGCCACTTTCATTTCACTAGTGTAGCCTGCAGACTGTAGTTTTTCTATCAATGATGCAATTGTTCTTTACATAACTCACTGGGAAGGCAACATGTTACCACACATCAAATTCGGGAAGCAAGAAGATTTTCCACTTCGGCGGTGGCCATGGTGTCTGAAAAAGTGAAGCTGCAGGCTACAGCTACCTGTAAGCTAGACTGTGGCATCTCTGAAGTCTTTTTTTCTTCTTCTTTAAACACATGTAAGTCTGACTTTATTAACCAAAAAAGCTTACATACGGCAGACAGCTCCTCTCTGCTGGATCCTCTCAGATCTTTTCTGATCTTGAATTTACTGCAGCGACGGAGCCTCTCCAAAATTTTAACGGATTGTTATGCTTGCTGGCTAGCTAGCATGCTGTACCCACCATACTGTTCAGTGGTGTCATTTTGTAAATGTAGAATTAATAGAATTATAAATTGCTTATGTGTCACATATTGCTGTGTGCCAGCCCTGTTGGAGAGACACTTGTGGGTTATTAATTGTTGTACTATAAACTTAACCGTAAGTAAAAAGGGTACACAGTTAATACAGGTTCCCAATTCACTCTGCACAGCTTGTTCCGACCGTGGTGCGCTTCGTGGTGAACATTGTTTTGCTGCCTGCTGAAGAGTTGCAGCAACTGTTTCAGCTATGCAACAGTATGGTGGTATATGAAAATTTATACTGTACAGTCGATTACATCCTTTGCACTACTTTGAGGGCAAATTGGCAATTTTAGATGTTACAAAAAAGAGATAACTTGACTTTATAAGACTAAGAAATCTAATCTAATCTTTGGGATTATTAAAATGTTGAGTGCTTTTGCCCCAACCAGCACAACAAATAAAATTAATGAATGCAGCTGCCAGTAATCTTGAGTTTAGATCATGATAACTTATTCGCTCTACCAGAATGTACATCCATCCATCCATCCATTCCTCTATCCTTTTCCAGCTATAACAACTTTCTCTTCAACCGACATGCTTGAGCAGCCCATGTTAGTCCCTGATCATGAGAAAGTGGGTGAAAACTTGTACAGCCATTGCACAATCTTCATTGACCATACAGAATTGGTTCTTGCATGGCTGACACAGTGCAAATCTGCATAAAATGAAATGATTTCTCAATCCCCTCCTGCCCCCTTTTCCACGTGTCATGTGCTTGCTGTGCACTTCAAGCTTCCGTGTCCCAGCATGCACTGTGCAGCCAAGTGCTCACTCCTTCATATGAAATTAATGGAGATGGAACTGGTCGCTTGCCAGGTCGCGTTGGCCTGGTGTTCACTTTGCAGGAAGTCACCACGGTTGCATGCAGTTGGCTGTGATTGATTCCTTTTGGAGACGTTGTAATTTGTGACACCTCAGCTACAAACTCCAGTGCAGGGACATGTATCATACTTTGAGTACTTTAAATAGCTATGAGATTAAGGTAATGGCCTGAGGCAGTTCTACCTGGGCAGAACCACCTATGAATTGAAAGCAGAGCCACAATGACATTCAGTGCAATTCATCTAGTAGAACATATATATCTTCCATAACTTAAAAATCATCAGGTAATACAGCACAGACCTGAAATTAACAAAACTGTGCCTGTGATATGCATGGATAGTTTAAAGAGAATACAAAGTACTGTATCGATGAAGAACTGGTGTAAAGGTAGGTTTTGAAGCATGCTTTTTGATTCATTATATATTTTCTGTCTGCGTCTCCTGCACATAATGAGGCATGTGTCCTCATGTCGCTTTACTTTATGTGCGACTGAGACAATGCTAAAGGCTGATATGTAAGCAGCACGGATGGAAGAAATGAAGAAATTGCTTCAAAGGCTTAGTCTCGCGTACTAGCTTCTGGACTACACAACAGATTTACAAAAGGGGTCACTCTATGGATTATTCATGGCGTGTAAGTAACGGATCAATTTCTGAACAGCAAACACAACAACAACAACAGTAATTCATACCATTGTTAGTTACAGACCTGAGGTAAAAATGGCTCAAAGATGATGTGGGACTTGAAAGAAGTATTTCTGACATCATTATCACAGTATCGGGCAGGGGTGGGACCAAGTCATTGTTTTCAAGTCACAAGTAAATCTCAAGTGTTTGCACTCAAGTCCTTATTCGAGTCCCAAGTCAAGACAGGCAAGTCCAAAGTCAAGTCCTAAGCCCTAAAGTTATGGTTCAATTCCCAAATCAAGTCATAATGCCTTCATGGTCGAATATAATGCCATTTTAACAACAGAGTAATAACGTTAGCTAAGCATTAGCTTGATATGTTAATATTAGTCTCAAAATGACCATTCTTGGTGAAACTTTGAATGCCGAATAAAGTTCAAAGTTTCTTTTAGTTTTTGCATGCAAACAAAACAATCTTTGGTATTATTTTTTTCAAAATGCCGGTCACGTTTGCCTTAATGTTTGGGGTAAGACATCAAGTATTTTCAAGTCAAAAGGCTCAGCTGCAACTGAAGTCATGAGTAATTAGCATTAAAGCTTAAGTCTAAGTGTATTACAGGGTACAAGGGCATTTAGTATCAAGTTTTTCTTGTCGGCTGGTTAGATCTAACTTTACAAAGTTAAAATATTTATAATAACTAGGCCTAAACCAAAAGTCAGTGCTGGTATAATCCAATATTTGCTTATTGCTGATATGTTAGTATATGTCTGCCATGTAGTGCCAGAGTAGTAATGCTGAGGATGATTTTTCAACCACAAAATGTATAGCTTATACATTTCATGCTCAAAATCATAGCCAATACATACTTATATGATTTTAAACTCCAAAACATTGACATTGTCCTCTAAATCCAGTACCAGTTGGGCTATGATAAAACAGTAATACTTAAATCTTCAGTATATCCTGTTTTTGGAAGCGTTTACATTTGGAGACTGAATCACCGTGTCTTTCCAGGGAATAATGTTTGATGTTCTAAAACTACAGAGTATAAAGTGCTTAGCAGCAAAAATGGAAACCTTTTCTTATTAAAAAAAAAAAAAAGGACCACCACAATTACAGCTTATGGCTGCTTCATGCTTCATGCATGGTTGGACATGGGGAAGCTGCAGACCTGCCTTATGAGCTCTCCAGCTCCTCACTTTAATCTGGCACAGTTTAATATGATTTTGTATCTCCTGGCTTGGTTTGCTTTTGCCTCAGTTTGGCTTTTGATTAGTTTAAAATACTGTTAGCAGGGCAGCCACAGCAGCTGTAAACTCATATATTATTCTTGTATCATTTTCAGAGTTGCCTTCCTTTGTTTCAAGGACTGATTGAAAAGACGTACTGCAAGTTGTTTGGTATGAGCTTAAGAACTACAAGTAAACTTCAGGCAAGAAATACCATAATAAACACAGCCAAAAACAATCAACAAATTTGTACAGAAGAGTAAAAATGACCTATGAATTACTGAGAAGACCAAAAGCAGAGGGGGATAAAATTACTCTATCAGGCAGGTAGAGCATAGCAACATGTTGAAGGCAGCATTGTGACATGATCAGGTGGGTTCAATATTCACAGCAATTTGTGTCATTTGGTAGTCAAAAAAGAGCTGAGATCCCTGTATTTCACTCTAATAATCTTAATACAAATCTTACAGTACAGTATATACAGTATGCTTGCCTGAAACTAGGATTATGTATTGTTCATAACTGGTTCTTTTGATCTTTCAGTCAGTGTGAAGTGGAGTGCACTGCATGAAGCTGAATTTGTATTTATTTTTGTGGTTAGTGTGGTGTAACCATCAGGGTCTTGAACATTTGTAATGTAATCCTATACATATTTTATTGCTTGGAAGTATTCATATTGGGTTGTCAAACGATACATTTTAAAAATGCGATTAATCGCTGAATTTCAACAGTAAAGTCACATTTTTAAAATTCCATTATTTTGTTTTTCAAAAACACTTTTGAATCCCATATTACAGTACCAAGGTAAAGCAATTCTAACCAGAGTGTCTTGATTGTGAATCAAATGAATGCAAAGAAATTTATTTTAATTTATTTTAATTTATTTATTTTATTTATGGGGTCTTGATACCATGACATCATGCTACCCTTGTCTGTAAAATTGTGTGTGTAATTGCATGCTCATGTGGACGCAAACTGGGTCGATGCAATTGCAAATTTGAGCTCCTTTTTGAATTAACTAGTAGCATTATCTCGGAGCTCATTGCGACTTAATACTGTATAAACGGTAGAGCTAAACCTAACAGTTAATTTCATTGTGATTTCGTGATTTAATTATTCGCAATCCCAATCTGTTGATTAGCTTCACTATCAATCACTTACCTTCCTTTGTCCAACCAACAATCCAAAACCTAAAGACTCTTCGCTTATCATATAATCAATTATGATTATAAATGGCAAAGAAAAGCAACAAATTCTCACATTTAAGAAACCATAACAAGCAAAAGTTTGGACATTTTTGCTTGAAAAATGACAAACGATTCAATTATCAAAAAAGTTGATGATGATTTTTCTTTTAATAAACTAATCGATTATTCAAGTAATTATTGCAGCTCTAAGTAACTGTTAACTGTGTTTGGGCTTTTTGTTGCTGTTTTCTTGACTTGATCTGGATTGGTCCGGTTTGATTTTATCTGGCGTGGCTTTGATTTGATTGGGTCCTGTGTGACAGTAAATCAAGTGATTGTTGAGCTGGATTTGCCTTCTCTGCCCGGCTTCCTACACACTGGAAGGACTGCTAGCACTCTGCAATCTATCAATGTGTATGAGGCTAACCACACACACACAGTCATGTCACGTACACTTTAAATGCTGCACATGCACACACAAATCTGGAGCTTGGCCTGTCGCCAAGTGTGACTCTTTGTGTGTGTGTGTGTGTGTGTGCGTGTTGAGGTGAAAAAACGTGGAAAGGGAGGGAGCCATCTATAAGGGAACTCCTAATCACCAACACAAAAGGGCTCTCTCTTGGTCTGCTGCCATCACATTTCACTTTGTATATAATGTAATCTGTTTAATATCCCGGTCAGTCCTTTCAACCCCAGGAATGCTTAGACAGAAGTTTTTACCATAATTGCCTCATAGATCAGACTGGCGGCGTGGGGCCACAGTATCCAGGTGCTGCACATCAGCTGATCACAGCTTCAGATAACAGCTAACACTGCCTCTCAAGGTGAGTGCATGTATCTGTGTGTGGTGGCATGTCTGTGTGTCCACATAAAACAGCTGTAGGTGCTGCTTGATGTCAGACACTCTCATGTCCGCCTTGGCTGCTTTGTTTGATAGTTGTGTGTCCTTCATCTTTCATGCTCTGTCTATACCAGGCTTGGCCTCTTCACACCACTCACGACCTTTTGACCTGTGGACGCTTCATGTTTATACACTGCAAAAGTCATTTTCACACAGGTAACCTATGGGCAGTTTAGGGCAGAGTTTATTCTTTGTTCTAGAAGCTGCAATTTTCTTGATTAATCAAATAATTTGTTTATAAAATGTCAGAAAAAAACAGTAATTAACTCGAATTGCTGTCTCGTGGTTGTATGTCTCAATGAACCAGTCAAGCTGCAGGTACAGTTTACATCCATGTCTGTCCAGACTCATATGTAGCCATGACAGTTGACGATGCTTCAAATATGGATGTTGCTGCAATGAAGCTACAAAGTCTGACATAGATGCTTTACACACATCTTCAACTCGGTAGCACAGACAATCTATACTATCATCAAAGAATCACGATGGACACCCAAGATAAGTTCTCAATAATTCAATATCTGACCAATCTGACCATCTACCATTCTGTTCTTGAGCTACGGCGTTGAGTAATGGCCAGAAAAGTGTTTTTGCAGACCATTATGATGTAACAGTGAAGTTGACCTTTTACCTTTTGGATATAAAATGACATCACTTCATCACTTTATACTATTAGATGTTTGTTAAAAATGTTGTCACAATTAAAGTATGAATTGTTAAGCTATACCCAAAAATGCTCTGTGAGGTCACAGTAACGTTGACCCTTGACCACCTAAGTCTAATCAGCTCATCCTTGAGCGTGAGTACCAAAGTGGACATTTGTGCCAAATTTGAAGAAATTCCTTCAAGGTGTTCTTGAGATACCACGTTACGAGAACGTACCGACATACTGCCTCTGGTCTCGGCTTGCCTTGCCTCCAATTTTTCCCAGTGGCTGCTCACGATATTGCAGCAACTGCAACCCATAAAAGATTTAAAGTTCCTCAAAGCCCAAGGTGACAACTACAAATTGCTCATTTCGCCCATATTTTAAAAGGGTTTTTTTTCTGCTCAACATCTGCTTGTAAAGGCCAACTTTGTAGGAAACATACTGTAAGCATGAGACTCATAATAGCGAAGAAAGTTGGTCCACAATCTGGGTCTTGTTGACATCGTTTCATCCATCCTTTCCACCACTAGAGCTAAAAAGAAATTAGTCAATTTATAGATTAGTTAATTGACAAAAACTAAGTATCAAAAAGTATCAAAAATCTACTAGTTCCAGTCTCTCAAAGGCTGAATATATCCTGACTCTTGCTCTTATGTGATAGCTTGATGAAAATCTTTTAGGTTTTGAGCTGTTGGTCAGACAAAACAAGCAATTAAACTTGGCATATCCAATAGATCAAAGACAGTGTAAATATTAAGAATAACTGAGTATAGCATAAACTAATTCGACTGCACTACAAATTACAGCCTCCTCAATGACCATATCGTTGAATCAACACCTTTCTTAAACAGTTTAAAAAAAGAAACTGTAAATAATAACCTTCATGATTTAGTACAAGGTTGGTGTATTAGACCACATTAGCTTTTAAGCAAGGTAATTACCTAATCAACTGGCAACTATGTGCAGTTGTTCTATGCAATGAAGAATTAAAATCAACCTTTTAGGCGAGGTCAATTTTGCTTTCGGCTCTAAATACGTGATCAATTAACTGGGTTTACAGTTTACAGTCTTTGTTTACAAAGAGCCTGTTTTTTGTACAAATGAAAAATGAATAATACAACAACCTAATTAATATTACACAACCCTGGACCCAGTTGTAGTGATGCGGATGCCTCCCTAGATCAATTTACTTGATGAGTAAGATCTTACCCAACACAATTTTACTGTGAACACCTTGGCTGTAAAAATAAAAAAAAGGAATTTGGCTTCAACACTGAATGGTTACAACTTGTGAATTGCTTAGAGACCACAGTGGGGCACAACACATAACGCCTCAGCTACAAAGAGAGCTGACTGGGTGATTCAGTATTCTTTTACATTTTAATGTATCTAAAACCCCACGACAGTCACTATCCAGACTGAGGCCAAATGGAACACATGGGCTATTACACTTAAAACCCAATTCATTAACATGGTAATCCAAGGGATCTTTAATTTCACTTTTTCAATCCCAGTTTTTACAGCTCAGTTCTTATTGTGGTGTTTTTGCACTACAAGTCCCAGATATTATTGTCAATCAGGTAAGTGGCACTCATTTGTATGTTCAGCACAACAACAAATTTATCCTGTGGTCATGTCTCGACAAAGCATTTCAAGCACTGTGATCCCACATTACCTGTGATGAAAAGAATTCATTTTATTGGTTTTATAGGAACTAAAATGTGTAACTCCCCACAGCTTTTCATTGTTTGTGTTGTCAGAAATCAGCATCTCAAAGAAATTGGGGTTGATTGGTCTTTGCCATCCCAAGGGTGAGGTTGGCTTTATTCCGTAACAGTATTTACCACATGAAAAAACTGAAATGGAGGTCTCATAGGTGCAATAATCCAGGGATCATTACTCAGTCATATGTCTTTCCCACAGGTCCAGATGACTGTGACATGCAGTAACTGATTTCTTCAAGCTTTTTAAACCTCAGCATTTCATTCTGCTCACTGGCACCATCTAAAATGAAATTATTTTAGTCCTGAGAGACATAACCCTGCTGGAACAGGGTTAGCTTGGGATTTTACAGGTTTGAAAACTGTATAAATCAGGTCTCAGCAGTCTCGCTGCCAAGATTTAAGCACGACCTTGAGCCACTGTATATAGAGCAAAAGGCATTTAGCTGAATCTCTGCAGCTACATCCACAAATATAAAGCTAAGAGGAAGGGTGAGGTAAGGATAATTAAAAAAGGATAAATAAAAAGCACTTCAGGAAATGTTGGAACATGTGCAGCCCTTGCAGTAATACTTTATGTGATTGTATTGCATGAAAGGAATTTCACACAAATTGAAAATATGCATGAGTGGAGAAGCAGCAAGGCAAAATTAATAATGTGGGCATCCATGGGTGATAGACCCGCTGAAGAGAGAAGTATGAACCAAAGGAGAAATAATAAAGAAATAGTAAAAATGAATGTCTGTGAAAAGGGAAAGAAAAATAAGAATCCTTGATTAATTATACACTAATGCTGAAGCAAAGAACTGACCAGCCATTGAACTTCTGCAGGGAGAAACAGAAAAAAAACACTTATTTTTTCTGTATCATTCTCCCTCTCATTTGCTCCTATCTAGATTTTTCCACTTTCCTTCAACTCTACCCTCACCTTTCTGCTTTCCTCCCCAAGTCCTTCCCTATATTTGCATCATTATTTCTATCTTTTGCAGTCCTCTCTATACTTTTATATGTCTGTCTTCTTCTTCACTGCTTTCATGTTCCCCCTGCCTCCTTGTCTGTCTCAATCCAGTGTTGGGAAGGTTAATCTGAAGCATTCAAAACGTCCTGTGCTAATACCCCCATCTCTCCCACACATACAGAGAAATGCATGCACACTATTACACACCCACAAGAACTAATTCCCCCAAACCCATTGAGATTTGCCTTTAAAGGCTTCATCTACAAAGGCTCAAACTGGGGATGTTTCTCCAACGCAAACACCGCCTGATTGTATCGCCCTCACAGCAACCTTGAGAAAACTACTACTTGGAACATCAAGGTGATAGAGGCAGTTGCTGCATTCTCAATGAAGCCCGGTCCAAGTCCCTGGACATGAGAGTTGATCTGAGAAGATTCTGGTAGATAATTGCAAGAAGGAGAGGAACAAGATCGAGGAGCCCAATAGGTCAATCAAAGGATGACGTGAAGTTAAGGATCGGCACTGTCAAGGACTTCAAGCTGTCAAGTCAAATCAATTTCTGTGGGTCTAGGCATGTCAGGTCGAAGGAAATTCAAATCGACAGCTCCACTGTGGCAGGAATCAACAGAAACTTGCAGAACTGTGGGGAGAGCTATGGAGGCAGTATGAGGCAAAGCACATCCAGCTGGGAGTTATTGCAACACCTGAAATTGTACAGCCAACTCACAGCTCATATTTTGTTTTCCCACTTAAGGCTTTCTGGTTTCCGTTGACCATAAAAGAGGCATCTTCAATTCAATCTATTTTATTTATAAAGCCCAATATCAGAAATCACAATTTGCCTCACAGGGCTTTACAGCATACGACATCCTTCTGTCCTTTGGTCCCTCACAGCAGATAAGGAAAAACTCAAAAAAAACTTTAATGGGGGGAAAAAATAGTAGAAATGTGATTCTTTTCATTTACAAAGTAAAAAATAGACATTAGATATCTACTATTTTGCTATGCACAAATTGCTCGTTGGCAGTTGAGTTCGAGTCCAACTGCGTATCTCAACTCTTGGACCCTAGTCCCCAGGGCAGTGGAGAAGGGAGTAGGTTTCCAATACAAGAGATGCATCGCTTCCTTCCTGCAAATTATATTAAAGCAATAACGCTACTAGTTTTATGGACAATTTAATTCCTCTTAGCTCTCTTGTGCCCACATTTGTAGAGACCTGGTTCCATAATGGCATCCCAGCCTGGACTGTTGCACTTGACGGGTGAACCTTGTCCTGTTGTAGTACTTGAGATTGCTCTTAGTTTCGAGACCAGTCTCAAGACCACTTTTTGAAGGTCAGTCTTGTCTCAGGCTAGAATATCAGGCAAGAATGTTTAATACCAAGAACAAGCCTATGTTTAACAGTGCCAATAAATGCACTCTGAACCTCGATCTTCTGTGTAAGAAAAACTACTATGAGTGAAATAAAACTCCAAGAAAGGCACAAGAAGAGTGAAACATTTAAGTACAACTGGGCAGAAACAAAAAAAATCCAGAGTTCTCGCGAGAGCACAATTTGAATTTGCTCAGCGAGTCACTCTGGCAGTCAGTAATGATACTCATTAGCTATGCCCATGAAACCGAGCTGCACCAATCACATCGGTGTATCTGATATAGGCGGGCCAGAGGCGAGCTAAACAGATGACGACAGCGCTGGAATCAGTCAGTAAACATTGCAAGATGGCTACAGATGAACACCAGCTGTTTGAAACAGCTTTGGCCACTACAATGAACAAGTTAGACTTGGCTTTTTCTCTAAAAGAGGAACAGAAGACGGCGCTCGAGTCTTTCCTTTGCAAGAAGGACATTTTTACTGTTTTGCCAACCAGATACGGCAAGCGTCTAATCTACCAGTTAGCTCCGCTGGTAGCTAAGTGTATATGTCACCCCATGTATTGTTCTGATTGGTCGTAGTGTTATCCAATTGCATTAAGTGATATTTACAAAGGCATGTTTGGTGCCGCCCCTCGAGTTGGGCCATTTTCATTACTCATGGCCAGACCCTAAATCTTGGGTCTGGATTTCCAGGCGAACTTAATGCTACAATTTATGTTACATCATCATCCTGAGCAGAAGGATGATAAAGTATTGTATTGGATAGATTTATCAAGTCAAACGCTGTAAAAATGCAGTCTTTGGAAGACTTTCAGATTCATGCTGTTGGCCAAAGTATGATCTTAAGTGGACATGTTGTCTGTAGCTTATTTAGATTCACAGAGCAACCCCTGGCTCCACCTCCTGACTTTCCCCTGCCTACACAATACTTGGCCAGGATTGTTTCTTTGACTTTGGCTAATACAATTCCAATATCTGAGGGCACTTAAAACCTGATTATGCTGCTCTGTCTTTCCACAACACAGCCTGACAAGTCTGATGCTAAGTTAGTTAAGTGATTTGGTCCTGAATTAATATAGTCGTTGAATAATCTAATTAGAATGCGGTTACAACGACTGTCAGACTTTGTTAGACTTTCCTCCCTCTGCTCCCAGAGGACAGGAGGTTGTAAGCTGCCATGAGACAGAGAGGGAAAGGCAGGGGTATTAATCAAATGCACACCTGCATTTCACCAGGCCATTTTTCATTCTCAGAAGCATGGGCGTAAATCTAAACGCAATTACGACCAGTTACTTACAGTGTAGAGTTACTGTTCAGTTACAGTGTAGCTGAAAGGGTTCAAATACCCCACCGCTTCTATAAATCACTGTGCTATTAACATAAACGGGCACATTTTTCATTGCTGGTAATGTGTGGTCGAGTTCAACAGACAAACCACTCTTTATTGTGCTATTCTGACGTATGAAGCAAATATTATGTCAAGGCACCTTTTATCAGAGTGTACTGATTTTAATACTAAGACAGACCCATATTTGCCTTTTTCTAAATTTAAATTTTATTTGTCACATTTTTTAAAATGCAAACAAAGACACCTACATATTCAGATATATATATGAACTTAAACGAAAGAAAAGTTTGTGAAGGAGAGGTAGGAAGTTAAGATCATTCAAAGACCTCTCCTAAAAACTCCAGGCAAGATAAAGCATACAACATTAAATAAAATAAGGTATAGAAGGTCTTCTACAAAGTTTTGCTCCCATTCATCTTGATCATGTTTGAGATGTCGCTACACCTTAATTGGAGTTACCTGTGGTGAATTAAATTGATTGGACATGATATGAAAAGACATTCACACCTGTCTATATAGGATTTCACAGCTGTTGCACTGTTTGTGTCCTGCTTTAACTAATTCATGTCATCCACGTACAGGGGAATTTTAGTGGGAGGAAAAGAAAAAGTGGGAGTGAGACTGATTACCCAGGGCCCATCTGGGAAGGGAGGGGGCTTCAAGAATCCTGGAATGAAAAGTTTTATTTGGTGCTTCTGCACACCAATCAAGTTTCTCTTAAAATTTACTAAGATATGACCTTGGGTAATGGCCAGAAAAGTGGTTCATGCAGAATATTATGATGCCACACTGATGCTGACTTTTTGTCTTTTGGATATAAAGTTGCATCACTTCCTTTTATCTTATTAAACAAGTGTGTGAGTTTTTGTTATGATTAGCATGATCATTCTTGAGTTATAGCCAGAAACATGTTTTGTAAGGTCCCACTGACCTTGACCTTTGACCTTCAACCTCCAAATTCTGATTTTTTTGTTTTGTTTGTTTTTTCAGTTCAAGTGAACATTTGAGCCAAATTTTAAAGAAATTCCTGAAAGGCATTCTTGAGATATCATGTTCATAAGAATGAGAAAAATGCAAAGTCATAGTGACCTTAACTTCTGACCACCTAAATCAAATTAGTTTATTGTTGAGTTTAAGTGAATGTTTGTGAAAATTATAAAAAATAAATAAATAAATTAAAAAAAACATCTCTCAAAAGGGTGCTCTTGAGATATTGCATTCACAAGAATGAGACAGACAAGGCCACAGTGACCTTGACCTTTGACATATGACCATCAAAATCTAATCAATTATTGTTGTGTCTAAGGAAATGTTTGTGTCAAGTTTGAAGTAATTCCTTCACAGCGTTCTTGAGATATTGTGTTCACAAGAATGGGACGGATGGACATAACGCCTCCGGCTATGTCTTTAGCCGGCGCTGACTCATAAAAGAATTAGTGAGAGCTGTCTAAGTCCCCTCTCACCCTTATAAAAGGTGCAAAATGATCATGTCCCTCAGGCAGAACAGCTTCTGACTGATTTCTTCCAAAAGAAAGGTGAGCACAAATAACACAGTTTAAGAATGCTTTAGCTAATATCAGCAGATGTTTAGATTGAAGGCAGTCAGACGGCCAGGAATCTTGCTTGGAGCATGTACAACATAAATTAATCAGTATCATAAATTAGAGTCATAGCTACAATGTCGTATGGCATTATATCTATCAACAGTCAACACTACCAAAGCTTAACATCATGAACCATATGGCCCTCAGTTTCACAAATGGCCACAGAGAGCAAAACAGCTGCAGGGTCCCTCATCATCTCCTGTTAATGTTTCTGAGGACGTGAGACAAGGTGAGCTCATATAGTGGAAATTTAAGACTAAAAATTCTTCCAAGTAATCACATGACATTGAGGTGCTGTGTGGGTAAATGGAGAGTGCTTCTGCATAAGGCCCAGAATTTGGTGCTTAGCCCCTGCCTGTGTCAGCAAGGTGGTACAAATGGGGAAAGTATTTACAAAATATGAGCCCTAACACAACATGACACACCATTACTAAATACGGTCTATATTTGAGCAATGCAGGGTATTAAAATAGCCGAAGTATTCAACCAAATCGGCGCTCAGATTTTAATGAACAACATGTCAGTGTCAGTCTTCCTGTTTTGCTTTTCACCAGCACAGAGATCCGTGAGGCGTTTAAGGTGAGGAGGATTTCTTTCCACCATTCAGTCAACTCAAGACACATTCTAGAGGAGAAAAAAAACCAACCAGATTATTCTCCTCACAGACTGAGGAAACTTTTGCCTCTACTTCTTAAACACATGCAAGGACACCCCTCAAGGTGAGGGACTGTCCGCGAGAGGAATTTCATTAAACGAAAAAAGCAATTACAATGTGAGTGTAGGTAGCATCATGTTTTCACCCCCAGCTACTGAGGTCAGACATCAACATTATGACCCGTCCTATTCATTAGTGTCCATCAGGGGAGTTTGTATGGCATCACATACAACTTTTTCTGTTGTTTAAAATGCACAGATGGAAAGAAGGATGGAGTAATTGGTAGATAGGGAGTTGGATATTTGAAGGATTGTGTTGAAAGAATTTTTAAGTAAACCACAGAGGTACTGAAGCTCATTCACATTGACTCAGTGTGCCATGGTGGCTTCCATGCAAATGCGAAAGCTACTGCAGCACAAAAGACACATTTATTTGTTTGAAACTAGTTGTTACTGATGTAGATTAACTTGTACTCTTGTCAATCATTTTGATAAATTATAAATTAAAAACTGTATGAATCAATTTTTCCTACTTGAATATGCAAGTTCAATTACAACAAAATTTATATTGAAGCCTTTGGCACAGAACATGCATAGACAGAGACCTACCAAAAACCTAGATTATAGTTCAGTCCGGAACACTTAAGTCAAAGAAAACTTTCTGTCCATTTACAATATTATATTTGGTGGTATGGCAAACCTCCCTGCCCTTCCATCCGTCTACATGTAAAGCCTAAGGCAGGGAGAGCAGCAGCAAAGACCCCCCAGGGACAGAAAAGAGGAGCATCAATGACAAACAGAAATGACGTTGATAAGTCAGACACAGCATGAAAAGGAGGAGCTGGGGTGGAGGCCAGAGCAATTTAAATAGGACGCCCTGAATGAGATTTGCCAACTGGTTGCATAGAGAGGAATCATGTGATCTATCAGCTGAGCTGGGATATGAGCTGAGCTTGACATCGTGTCCTGCCTGAACTAACGCTGTGCTCAGTAACAATCATTTCAGCCTTCTACAGTGTCTGTTCCATGTCGGGGTGTTAGTCAGGATCATTTCAGACAATAAAATTCACAATAATGTTAATGCTAATTGCAAAGGGCACTGATTTTTCTTAGACCAACTAGGTCTCAAATTAACATTCTAAGCAAACACAAACATTTCTTTATGATCAAAAATGCCTTCTAAGTTACCTAAACAGTGATTATTTGCTACTTTTAAAATATAGCATACTCTATATGTAATAATCCATAATAATATTTTTTTTAAAAACACATTAATTTACTTGCATACAGCATGGCTCATGTACAGGTCAGCCTTCCATTCAACTTCCATACCAGAGCTTTTAAACCAGGGAGTGCCAGTTGGATTGTATCCATCTGTGGTTGCTCATGCTAATCCACTGTGGGATATTAATGCCAGCGTAGTGTCCAGTGTTTGCATATTGTAATATTTCACAGGAAATAGTATGCAATTCACGTACTGGTGAATAATAAATGGTCCACAGCCTTTTATTTTAAAAAGTTAACTGCATTATTTAATGAGGTAATGAATTTAAAAGCACTTCACAGTCTCCTGCCTGTAAAAGAATAACAAAATGATGGAGGACAGCGTGCTTGGCTGTGTTGTTATTAGCATCTCCAGCAGTGGAGAGCAGCTTCTCTGTTAGTTCCAGGGAAAGCCAAGACACTGAATGGACTGGGCGCAGCTGGTTTTAAAGTATACTAACAGTTACCTTCTTTACCACAGAGTTTAAGTTGTTTAATGCTGCAGTAGGTGTTGGTCACTTGGACACGTTTGTTCACGTTACTGCTGATCACTGCTCTGCTAACCTCTGGGTGATAATGTAGAAACTATTTACAATATACGTCAGGTTCGCCTTGCAAATGTAAGTATTTCGACATGTAATTAAAACATGCTTGTAACCACTGCCTTTTGTGAGGATTAATCACAAGTTAACTCTGGCATGCATCGCACTGTAGGCTGTCTGGGCGCTGTACTGATCTCGTGTTTAGGTTCTGCCTCTTTCACTCCATCAACATCTCATTGATAACGATTATTGGCAATTTGGAGTCAAAGCCGAATCATCCACGTCCGCATCCCAATGTATGGACAGAGTATTTCCCCTACCCCTAATGACGTCTCAAAATGATGTGAGTTCACACAGGAAACTTCAACTCTGCACTGTGGCTGATTTGTTTAATCTAGACATTTTTCCCCCATCAACCAGTTGATAGGATAATGAGTAGGACAAGTTTCAGTCGACCAAAACATTCTTTGGTTGACTGCAGCCCTGTTGCATTGATTTGTTCAGGCAAACTGTAGCAGCAAAATAATCTTTTTTTTTTTGGAAAATACACTTCTGTTTGTGGCAGAGGATTGTCTGCACCGCTCTGGACATTCTGGCGGTCTAAAAAACCTTCACCCTCGAGGCCACCATCACCCTCACACATCATTTGTGACAACTCTGATAAAAGAGATCGCATGTGCCCAGCTGAAATACCACTGATCTCTGTAAGGCTGCTTTTTTGGCTTGACTGTAACACAGAATGACTGCTCTGTTTTTTTCCCATCACAGGGTGAATTTGCCAATAGCTGTTTTGAACTTGACCATCACACTGCTGAAAAGTCTTTGATGGAAGGACGTATGAGACAAGCTGCTGGCTCTGTCCAGGTATATTTAGCCTCGATTTGAGCAAAACTAAAAAAGCACGTTCAAATGCAAACCGCTGGAGGTTAGAGAATGTTTTTTACTTTCGGGGGATGAGTCCAACTGTCTTATGTGAAAGAAAAACTCTCAACACAGAGGCTTCTGCAGCTTTCAGCACTTCCAACAGCACCAGACTCTGGAGAGCAAAGTGCCGTTTTATTCAGTGGTGTCCAATCCTGTGCCATAAAAAAGTCTGCAGGTTTTTATTTTAACTAAACACTTCACAGTAGGTGTTTCACTTATTTTTATTTCCTCTCCACTTCAAGGCACTAATGTATAAAGTGAGCCTTAACTGTTGGATTATGGCATCGCACAAGTCACCACAAAGACCTCTGAATTAATGGAAAGTTTCTAAGAACTACACAGGACCAACCAATTTGAAAGTCTGTGTTTGTTTTCGGAACATTTGCCTCTACCACATAACAAGGATTCAGTGATTTTATCATCAATGGCCAAAGTTTTTGTTTCAGAAGTGGAAAGGACTCAATAAAGTCTCTGTTCTTTAACATATAATGTAAGTAAATGTTATTTCCTGTATTTACATACACTGATCAGCCACAACATTAAAACCACTGACAGGTGAAGTGAGTAACACTGATCATCACATTGCAATTCAGTGTTCTGCTGGGAAACCTTCATGTTGATGCCACCTACACCACCCACCCAAACACCACTGCAGACCAAATGCCCCTTTACTCTTGCAATGTTTCTTGTTTGATGAAAGCACATTTGCACAACTTTGGTTATTTGTGTATGTCGAAACGGAGCTCAGAGTCAAAGATGGCACCCAAATTGCAGGCAGAATGCTTTACATTGGACGACAGGCTCCCAGAGGTTCTTTTTAAAGTCAGAGGTCACGTTTGGGGGGTCCAAGAAAAGGACCTCAGATTTGGACTCATTGAGCTGGAGGAAGTTTTGTGACATGACAAAGGGTGAGTACTAGGTCTGTAAAGACTTGTCAAGATGCCATTCACATCAATGCCAGGACTACAGGTTTCCCAGCAGATCAGTGGTTTTAGCTAATTGCAGTATATCAATCAAGCAAACAACAGTTATGATGAAATTGGTTACTGGGCTTTTACTGTAAATTTTCAATGTACTAGTTCTAATTTAAAAATTACTTATATTTTCCTTGACAAACTTATGGTGGCCTCTATGGACAAAATGTATAAAAACACTGAGACCTGCAAAAATGCTGAAGCACATACAAATGTGAACACACAAAACTTAAGAGAGATTCAAGTATTTGATGCCAATGTTAATGCATGTGTTTTACAAGTCGTAGCATTTTTGGAATTGAAGCACATTTCTTAAGATGGTTGTGCTCCTGCTTTTATGTGTTCTGTCCTTGAGGGCCTCCGTATCTTGATACAAAGAGACAAAGAGCGCTGTCCTTTTCTGCCTTAGATTTATAAGTTCTCAAGGAATATTAACTGTTAATTAGGGGGGGAAAAAACAGTTAAAATGTGGATGAAATTGGTTTTACCCCCAAAAAACATGCACAATAAATCATAAGACTGTCTAACCCCTGTTAGTGTCTGCAGTTTTCTTCTCAGGCTCCACAAAGACCCCAAAATCTCCATAAAAATCCTGCATATAGCCTGTAATTAACTCGCTTCTGCTCATAGCTAAGCATACTGATGTTTTTCAATTCCTCTCCAGACAATAAAAGAATGCTACTTAACTAAATCTGTAAAATTGAGGGACAAAAACAGGATTATGAAAAGTAAAGGCCACTAGAAAGTATGCCCATTTAAAATAGCAACTGTATTTTACCCAAATCCATAAGGTTGCCAAACGTCTCTAAAAAGTAAGTAAATATGCAAACATCAGTCTAGTGTGTAATGTTTATTCTTTGCAATGAGGCCTGACTAAAAGAAAAGCTGGCAATGCGTTAAACACTGTTGGTGAGTTAAATGCAAAAAGCTGGAAAATGACTGTAATAATGAGCATTATTTATTGTTGCCATCTTGGGTATAAATCCTCTTTGATTATAATTAATGTGTTGGTGGAAGGAACTTGACCAGCATTGTTCCAATGAAAGTCCACTTTACTCTACTGTTTGAGGACTATTAGCTCAGAACTAATTATTTGCATTGGTTTTTACTTACTGGGGCTCCAGAGCCTTTTCCCAAGGATCTGTTTCATCACAGTGAGTCTAGCCTCAGGCATTTCCTTTCTCCAGTCAAGTGTACTCGGGACTAAGCAAGCGTTTTATGCAATGAAATTTGAGCCGGGGAGAGGGAGGCTTTTTGCTGTTTAAAAAAGAAACTTTCTTTTTTTGTGTCAGATCATAATGCCTCAATACATCCCACCCAATATGCTTCAGTGCCACTCATCCTTCTTTTTGCAGAGCTGGGAACTGAGGTTAAATAAATCATGGTATTTATGAGGATATTGCAGTATGTTTGTCACTCAGACTGTAGGAGAAAAAACATACCAATACCAAGGCGAGTATATCTTCTGCCAGTGGCCAAATAATCACATTAGTCTCTTTTCCTCTCTCCTCCCACCACCTCCATCTCTGTCCTCTTCCCCACAGTAATTGTGTCTCAGTGATCCCCCCTCAGTCCAGTTCTCCCTTTCTCTCGCCCTCACTGCCAAAGTGCCTCTCTCTGCAACCCTAATTCTCATTAATTATCACTGCAGACATGTTTCAGTGCCAGAGAGCCCCAGGTGGCCCAGCCTCGGTCAAACCTCCTTGTTCCTGTTGGGGAGAGTTGGGCTTCGCTGGAACAGGCAGGAGGTCAGGGATCTTTACCACCAATCAGCGCAGCAGAGCTTAACTTTATCTAAAAGATGGAGGCAGATTAATCATTTGGTTCCACTGATTGTGGAGATAAAATGTAATTTTTAACGTCAAAGCTGGTTTTGTTTGGAATGAAGGTACCAAAAGTGTTTAGTGTTTCCTTCAAAACTACTTGTTGGGGTATTATATCCTATATGGCAACTCTGACTGAAAAGAAATAATTCATAAAAAAATGTTTGATACAAGTTTCATGTCTACATCAAGATTAAACCAGAAATGCCCCACCAGATTGGTGTCACACCAACACTGACCTTCATAGGTCCAACAGACAAAGCATGCTTGATAGCTTGCTTAATTGTTGCCAGGCAACCACCAGATCAACAGTCCTTATCTTAACCACTATTTTGCCAACAGTAAACTCACATAAACTCAAATAAATTTAAGCCTGGCAGGGGCACGTGCTCTGGCTCTAATTGAGGTTAAGAGGTTGTTCCCAGAGGTTTTCCTGGATGATCATCGGTTCAAGGCTTATTTTAGGATGAGTCAGGTGAGCAGTTCGGCGTGGCACCGAGCATCTTAACTGATAATCAGAACACAAATCAGCGCAGCATGGCTTGACTGAACACGGCTAAAGGTTACAGAGGAAAAGGCCCACAGTATTAAACATGTGCTACTGCAGTAAATTCATTCACCTCACAGGCTGATATAGCATAGGTCATGCAACATATAGACCAATGTGGAGACTAATTAACAGACAGATTAAACAGAGGAGCAGGTGGTCTGTCCATGAGTAACAAAACATTTAACAAATTCCTAATGGTTATACTACCAATGACTTGTTAAACACTCTGATGCTACGGTGCCTTGAATCCACCTTATTCAATTTGTATACATGGTGCATGTTTATTAGCTGCATGTGTCGCCCCACGCTTCCACACAGAAACTAATACAGTAAAAACAGGAAAAAGTAAAACAAGTGTAGAAGTTCTTCATAGACAACATTCTTTTCCTCGTTTAAATCTGTGACACGTTTGTCTTAATATAACAAAACCTAGGCGTTTAAGAGGACTGGGAAGAACTTTCATCAATGACTTAAGGATTGGGTATCAGGAGATTAAGAGTGACCGGTTCTGTACATCACATTTCATGCAGCGCTGCATTATCAAATAAATTTGTCAGTACTAAATGTGTGTTCAAACACTTGTAAGGGTACATCCTCCCAGACAAACTTCAACACTTCAAAATAAAATGTAGATATCCACATTGGACTACTACAAAGTCTCTCTCCAGGCCAAACGGTGTCACGCTGATACAAGTGGGATTACACAAACTACAAGGATCAGACAAACACTCCCTCTAGACAAAATGGTGGATGACACAGAGGGAGAAACAGCCTTGGAGGATTAGAAAAGTGTTAGCTCTCTAGAGTATATGATGAAACTCTGGATAATAGAGGAATCCAATCTGCATCGGCACAGCTTCATAATCCTCCACCTTTTTGGCCCCTGTTTCACCAGGCAGGGGTGATTTCCTCATTGCTATGACAACATTACATCTTCAAAATACAAGACGTGCCTGAGAGGCCACAGTGTCTTATTAACAGATAATGAAAAATCCAGTAAAGGCAGGGGACTGTTTATCACGTTTCTGCAACACATTTTTATGCCTATTGTACATCTGTGACATCTGTGTTCATCTAAATTCCAGCCAGCTCCTCCCCAAAGCTTCATTATATACAGAGAGCCAGCTGTACAGTAGAGCTCAGCACAAGCCGCCACGTGGCCATTCCCAACAAACCACCTCCAGCCACGAGGGGAATGTACTATCTAACGAAATGAGATGTATAAATCTAAACCCAGCAGTCCACCTGATATGCAGCGGCAGATAATTATTCAGTTATGCATATTAAAAATCACAAAAATTTATGGCTCGGAGCAGACAATCTCATCTTGTGGAACGCAACGTAGCATTGATAAGCAGCAGAGGAGCGTCAGTACATGGATATGAGCTTAAGGTACTGCAATGTGTGCAGCTGAGTGTAGCAGCGGCAAACAGTGGGACAGCGGCTCAGCAGTTTAGATGTAATTATGATATGAAGAATAGATACGGGGGCTGTCACAGAGCCACATTGGTCTGAGCTAAAATGTTTTTAATGATTACAATGAATCAAGTGTGGGAAGAAAATAAGATTTTTTCCTGTGTCAGCTACTGTCTTTTAACAGTGTCACCAGTGAAAGTGAAAGTAAAAGCCAACTCCAGCTTTGTTCATGTAGCGTTTTGCCCCACTATATTTGTGGGGTTTTTGGTGTTGTGTCAGCAATATCGCACCTTCCTCTTGGACTTATGGGGATATTTACAAAGACTCACACTTCAAGTGCTTCATGAGTGATGTTTGAGAAGGATTACTTTTGTATCAATCTATATAGTTTGTTTTTTTTAGGGAAAAAAGCCAACATACTTTGCCACCTGAGGCCTGGTTTACAATGAGCAAACAGGAAACCTCTCAAAAACAATGTTATCGTCATATGGTGGAAATCTGCCGCAAATCAGTTCAGTCCATAACACTCACAACACTGAAACATGGGAAATCATATTTTGCTACAATCTAAAATGAACAGCATGAAAGCACCATATGTCACAAACCACAGCGAGAAGGAAGGACAGCAGCATAATTTAGCAGATTATCAAACAGCAGATGCCAAGACATAAAACATTAAACACATCTGACAGAACAACAACAGCAGCCAGCCGTATCACCCAGCACAAAAGCCAAAACCTACACTCTTAAAAGGGATGGTTCACCATAAAAACAAAAATACATGCATTTTTCCTCTTAGTGTGATCAGTCAGATTAATTTGGTGAGTTGCTGGATGTTGGAGATATCAACTGTAGAGATGTCTGCCTTCTCTCCAGTATTATCAAACTAAATGGCACTCGACTTGTGGTGCTTAAAGCTCCAAAAAGTACATCTGAAGAACTAACCGGCAATGTCTCGTTCCAAAGTCATGCCCCGGTTTGTCAAATTAATCCACAGACCTTGTTGAGAGCAGTTTCATTTAGATACTAGGGATGCACAATATATATCAGGCCGACAAATGGTCGGCCAATAATAATAAACCATTTTTCTAAGTATGCATTATTCTGTTAACTAACATTATAGCCGATAAATAGCGCCGTCAATACAAAGCCAGACTGCTTTCACTAATTTAACAAGGGCAGCATCTACACACTCCGACACAGTGGGTGGCGGTACAAAAATTACATGGTGATATGATTGTAGTTTGCTGTGTAGTTTGGTAGGAGTAAAAAAGTACCCACATGAAACTGCTCACAACACAGTCTGTGGATTATCTTGAGTAACTGAGCTTTTAGCACCACAAGCTGAATGCCAACTTCTTCCATAATAACTGAGAGAAGGCAGAAATCTCTACGGCTGATATCTCCAATGCTACGCAACTCACATTAAAACAATCTAGACTGATAAATAGCACTACAGATAGGAGGAAAAATATGTGTTTTTGATTTGAGGATGAACCGTCCCTTTAATGTGCGTGTTAGTGAATGCAGCAAATATAGTAGACTACATGCTGTAATAGACTGGGATTAAAACACGAAAATGCTTCAATATCTATTCAGTCAATACCACTTACAGCACTTCCACACAAGCAGTCGTATTTCACTTCAGTAAACATCAACAGCATAAAAGCACCAAGCTAAAAAAAACAGCAACAGAAATATGAGCTCAACCACCAAAAGAAACTGATTCACTATCAGGAAAATGAAAACACTGCACATGAATAGAAGGACAGCAGCACAATTTAGCGTGTTATCAGCAAGCAGATGCCAAAACATAAATCATACAACACATCTGAGAGAGCAAAACAACAACAACAACAGAGCCCAAACATCCACTCTTAATGTGCATGATAGTGAAAGCTGCAAACACTTACCTCAGTGAAGTGCTGGTCCTCTGTATCCCAGTGCAGAATACAAGCAGTGATCAACTGGGATTAACATAAAACAATCACAGGCTAGCAGGCCCGTTTCATAACCAGCTACAGGCACGGTTGTAAATATAAAAACCTTGAATTAAAACCGTTAAGCCTTACTAAGCCACACATTTATATTACATTCCTGATTTCTGCCAACAACAGGCACATACTGAGACACAAACCTAAATTGCAACCTGACAGAAGACTATCCTCCACTCAGAAGCTCCTACCAGACATGAAGAAAGCACTGCACAGCCAAGTTAGTAGGAAAATGGGTCTTACCTTTACGAAGTCAGTCTGAAGGCGACGTCTTTCTCCAAACTGTCCTGTCAGTTAAAGGGTGCTTTATGAACTTCAGTGTAGAAAAGTTAAGCTGTAGCAGCACCATGAGCGTGCTACAGACATAACTCGATGAATTCCGCATATTTTTCACCTTCAGCCAGCTCTGCTTTTATAGTACTTTCATAATATTTAATTATATTATTATAATATTTCCCTAGGTAACTTTCTGGTTCATACAGAATGCTGCATACCTCTTAAAGCCATTAAACATATAGAGAAATGTAGCGCTAAAAAACTGTATACATATATATTAAGGTTCTTGTTTTTTTTTTAAATGAGTCTTACCTTATTCCTTTGTGCTCCTTATTTGGTTAATTTGTTATTTTTCCCTTTGTTTTTGTTGCATTTTCCCTTAAAAAAATCCTTTTCTCTCTTGATTTTTAATATAATGGCGCCATTGTTGTTCCTTTTTGTATTGGATTGTGTTGTAGCATTATTTCCACCATTGTTACTTACGTAAATCGTTTTTTTTTTTCTGTATCTTTTTCTTGTGTTAAAAAGAACAGGCACAGACTCCAATGTGCAGCCGTGGCCAAAAGTTTTGAGAATCACACAGATATTAATTTTCATAAAGTCTACTGCCTCATTTTTCATGATGGCAATTTGCATGTACTCCAGAATGTTATGAAGAGTGATCAGATGAATTGCAATTAATTGCAAAGTCCCTCTTTGCCATGAAAATGAACTTAATCCCCCCAAAAACATTTCCAGTGCATTTCAGTCCTGCCACAGAAGGACCAGCTGACATCATGTCAGTGATTCTCTCGTTAACACAGGTGAGAGTGCTGATGAGGACAAGGTGGAGATCACTTTGTCATGCTGATTGAGTTAGAATAACAGACTGGAAGCTTTAAAAGAGGGTGGTGCTTGAAATCATTGTTCTTCCTCTGTTAACCATGGTTACCTGCAAGGAAACACGTGCAGCCATCATTGCTTTGTACAAATAGGGCTTTACAGGCAAGGATATTGCTGATACTAAGATTGCACCTAAATCAACCATTTATCAGCTATAAGGCTTCAGGGCGCCCAAGAAAGTCCAATTTTCACTCACAATTTTGCCTAAGAACACAGCCATGAATAAAGAATGGTACCAAAACATCCTCCGAGAGCAACTTCTCCCAACCATCCAAGAACAGTTTGGCGACGAACAATGCCTTTTCCAGCATGATGGAGCGCCTTGCCATAAGGCAAAAGTGATAACTACGTGGCTCGGGGAACAAAACATCGAAATTTTGGGTCCATGGCCAGGAAACTCTCCAGACCTTAATCCCATTGAGAACTTGTGGTCAATCCTCAAGAGGCGGGTGGACAAACAAAAACCCACAAATTCTGACAAACACCAAGCATTGATTATGCAAGAATGGGCTACCATCAGTCAGGATGTGGCCCAGGTACACCAAAGGGCAAACTAAAATCTCAAGGCTCATCTGTATTTACATCTGTCCACAATAGCTTCTGTAACATGTGTTATCACTGTTATCATGCATAAGACAATAAGCAGAAGAAATTATAGCTGCTGCGCAGCGATGGGTCAGGTCCAGGCATTTTTAGGCAATTCTGAGCAACAAGCAGAAGAATTGAAAGACATTTAGGAATTTAGCGACACAATCTGCCTTTTGCATCTGTTGAGGCTTGAATTCACAACCTTTGAGACCAAGAATCAATTTCTATCTCACTGAGCTAATTAGTCAGTGACTATTCATGTGTAGCTTCACAAATTGACTAAGCCAGACGTGCAGGTTTAGCAGCTGTCCATGCATGGAAAAGCAGATTTCAAACACTGTAAAAAATTCACAAAAATCTGAAAATACACAAATTGCATCTAGACAGCATGGAGATGTTGGTAATTTATTTTAACAATGATTGATTTGCTTCATATGTGAAAAACTGATGTTTAACTTGTTGAGCTATGTGCAAAGTGAGAAGCCTCAGATGGTTTCACACTGAAGTATTGACACTGGATCTTTGTGCTGGATCTTCATTTTCAAGCATGAGAAGGCAGATCTTCTGGCAGAAAAAGACTTGAAGATGCTGCACAGTGATCAGTCACGCTCAGTCAATTTTAAGCAATAAGCTGGAGCACAAGAAGATGTTTACGTTACAGTGCAGATTCTGCACCAGTTGAGGCTTGAATCCACAACCTCTGGAACCTAAGACAGTCATCTACTGCTCTGAGCTAATTGGCAAGTAGCAACTCAACAGTGGCTTCACAAACTGAGTAAGTCATTCACTGTTGTGTAGGAAAGCAGCCGCCCGTGCATGGAAAGGCAGATTTGAAACAACTGTAAAAAAAAAAAAAATCATTAAGACAAATATCTGAAAATACACATATTGCATGTAGACAGCATGGAGATGTTGGTAAATTGTTTGTAACAATGACTGATTTGCTCCATAAGTGAAAAACTGATGTTTAAAATTGCCATTTTTACATTGACTCCAATTGTTTGCATGAAAGCAAAATTCAAAATGCTGTCAAAAATTCAGTTTTTGAGATAATTAATAGATTTGCCACACATCATCTACCATGACCCTTGAATTGTGTCATTTTTTTCATGAACATTGAAGATTTATTTAGCAAGAATTTGCATGTATATGTTTACAGTACCGCCAAAGTTTGGTGAGTTTCCACCCATGGGAAGTATGATTTCCTCGGAAGAAGAAGAAGCAGAAGAAGATATTCACTGGTGCTTTGTTGTAATTGCTCCACACAGCAGAGCGATCCATTATCCCACTAACACCTTTTTCCTTTTAACTGTTACCATCCCTCACATTGGCTGCTAATCAGGGCTTTTGATGAGTCACACACTTATAGTTCCCATGTGCAAATGGCAACAAACAGGTTCCCCATGAAGGTTTTTTGAATTAAATTACATCAGATTACATTTTTAGCTAAAGTTTGTCTCTTTATTAATAGATACAGTCAATAAAAAATTAATCCATAACTTTTTGTGTAGGCACAGTTGAATATTGTAATAATGATGTGTGTTTAGCGCAAAATCCCATGGCACACCTGGATTGGCATCACGACACACCAGTGTGCAACTGCACACCATTTGAGAACTGCTCTATTCCGCTACTGTTCAAAGGCAAATATTGTACTTTTTATTCCAATATATTTATTTGACATCATAACCCACTAGCTGGGTATACTTTCCACATTAAAAGTTTGCTTATATTGTGATATAATGCAGTACTGTCGAAATAATCTACCCATTAGTATATGAAATATCTAAATATAATATAATTTGGCTCCACACTGGCAAACACTGGGATGATTATAATTGATAATTATGGGCCATTCTGCATAATGAGGAGCCCACTTTTAATTGGAAGTATATTTTAATGCTAATACTTTTTTTTAAATCCCTCCTTGAAAATAACTGGACTGCATATTGTTATGGTCCTTCTTTGAATTAAAATAATATCAGCAGTGTCAGTGGTGAGCGGAATTGTATGGAAAAACTTGAAATTACTTTGCATGCACAGCAAGCATTATTTCTGTTCTAAAGAGCAGACTGCAAGCAACTGCATAATGTGTGAACAGTGTTCTGAATATCAGGAAAAACATTTTCATTTATGCTTTAACAGCATAAATAACATCTCAAACAACAAAATGCACCCAAAGACTAGATAATTCTTGCTTAGCATAAACCCTCCTTTAAGAGATAACACACTTGTTTACCTGCTTTCACAGAAAATGTGTTTTTACACAGTCTCTGCCAAATCATGTAGAAACCACATGAACCCAAACAAGGCACGCATATATGTATTTTTCCCCTCTCTGGCATTTAACGTTTAACTGGGTGATGATTTAATTCACTGTGCATTTTACACAAGGACATAAGGCTTGTCCAAATTTAAATGAAGGTTTGATGTGAGCATTTTCACACACAGATGTTAAACTGTGTCATGATTTTGCTGTAAAGTGATTCACAGTACTGAAGGGCGGCTGTTTAGGATTAGCATAACAATAAAGATATGTTTGTAGTGGTGTAGTTTGTAGGCTGTGGGTTCAGAAGCAAAATTACATTTTTGAATTAATGACAATTGTTTAACCATATTGTTTAACAAAAGAAAGTGATGAAACTTTTGTGAGACACAGAATAATCTGGATGTTTTGTTATTACTGTCGCCTGCTGATTGGCCTGGCAGCTGTTTATTAATATCATTTCTTTAGTACAAAAAACATGCAGTTACACAAGCTCTCTGTGAAAAAGCCTGACCTAATATAAATTGAGATACATCAGAACGTAATCAGCCATATACCCAGGGGGTGCATTACTACAAACGGTCATTAAAACACTTGACAGCTACAGGAACAAATTACCTCTTAAATCGCTCTATGGAGCAGTTTGACAGCATCCTCTAACAGCACCCTGTTCAAACAGTTTCTGGTTGATTTGGGTAATTTTTAAGGATGTAAAGTAAACAAATAACTTGCAGGAATTATAAAACAGTGATGTACTGTCTCTTATTATTTGCAGTGTTCATTAACAGAAGCTTTAAGTGGGATGACTTGAATGCTGAGTGATATCAAGGATGATTGAACATCTTCAGTAAATGGAGAGAGAACACTGAAGGTTGAAAGAAATTTGTTTTCATGGCCCAATCTGGAAGCAGGCACTCGCTTGATCAAGTTGACATTTAGCCTGAACACATAGGTCAGTTTACTGCCTTTGTGGAGTGGCATTAAATTAGTTTTAAGATGTTGTTTTCTCAATTTGTCTGGTAATCTATTAGAAAGCAAATCTGGACAACACACTGTGCGCTTTGGGAAAAGAAATATGACTGCTTTTTAAGGTGGACTGAGAATCTGTGTGTTTGCATCTACCCTCCCTCCCAGATAAATCAGGTATTAACAAAACAGGAGCTTTTGGGTGAAATCATTTTTATCTTTAGCTATCATCATTTTGTGCTGTCCAAATTTCCCATTTTAGCCCTTATGATGAACCACTGCTGTGACTGCATTGCATCATGGTTTACGCAGACAGCTGTTGGTTGATAAATGGGTTCCTCTCCATTCTCTGTGGTGGATATTATTCTGGGGCCTCATTACACAAAAAGATTGTAACTGCTTGAGTTTGAAAGATAGGAAAAATCTTGTCTTCCTATTAAAGATACAACTCCTGAACTCATCCTGTAGTCAGCATTCGTCCTGTCATGCCTGTCTTTATAGCCCTTTTTAGACAGGAATTGTGCAAATTTGCAGGAAAGTCCAATCAGTCTTTTTTCAGCATTGGCAGTATAAAAACAAAATGCCGCCTACCTACTTTTGTTTATACAGAATGCACCTTTTTCAGGGCAATGGGGGGCGTGAGCAAGTAACAAAACATGTAGCTCAGCGTGTGACGTAAACAGTGACGTGGGAGGGAAGCCGCAGCTGGTCAGTCCTTCGGTGATTCTCTCGTAAGTTGGACCGTCCTTTACCGTCCCCGTCATCTGATGGTTAATGGCCTCTTCGTTTGCGAGGACAAGGAGGGCGCACTATTCCTCCTCTCCTCAACTGCTCATCTTTACAGTGTCTGTCAGGTTTGCGTTTCCCTCTTGCTACTAGCTGCTCGCTAATTCCTGCTATCAGCTGTTTCCTGTTTATCCACCGCCAGTGGCTCGCACGTGAAGCGTCATCAACAGCTCCTCCAACAAGTCATCAACAGCCACTCACGTGGCGGAAGGCCGCCTCGGTCTGTTTAAACTAAAAGGGTTCCATAAATATGACTACCCTACAAGGCGGAAAATTGGGCACCTTGGATCAACTCACCAATCCGGCTCTGTGTGTCTAAACGCTCACAGCTTGCCTGCAAAACGGCCCAACATTTGCAGAAAATCTGGCAGTGTAAAAGGGGCTTATGTTTAGATTGTTCACAGACTGCCTTTATCTTTGATTAGGCTGCTAGATATGGACAAGCCATAATATCAACAGCTTTCACTTGTCACAGGCTAACTAGCTTGCTATTGTGGACCAAAAAAGACAGGTGTTCAGTGTTAGCTACAAGATGTTGGAAGTACTCATTTAAAGTGTCCAATATTAAGTGTCATCAACTGGTTGGACTAGCCATTCAATCATTATATTGGTGTTTATGTTGTTTCAGATCTAACAATAGCGCTGCTGCAGATTTTGGCAATGATTTTGAAAGTAGAACATGGTCTATGCCATTCTTTAATTGACGGTTCTGTAACAGCTTAATCCCTAATAATCAAGATAAGTAGGATTTTCCCCCCAAATTGCACATGAAACATGTTTCTGTAATACCGGGGGAATCTTTGAAGGACAAGAAAGTTAAGGGACGAAATTCAGTGTAGAGTGGGTGGGAGGGGTGGTGGATGGGTCAAACAAACACAGACTTTCACCCAGGAGAACAGTGATTGTGTCCTGTAAGATTATCCCAGAACATCAACAACGCAACGCATCGGTACCTTTGATGTCATATCTGGACGTGGACTGTCCATTACCAAACGTCGATATGTGACGAGGTTGGAGGGAGAATGTGTTGGGAATGTGTTGAAAGCCTCATGTTTCAGTCAATGCTTTTTCCCTTTAAATGTCCAAAGTAGCTGCACTGGAGATGTTTCAGAGTAGAGTTATGTTCTCTACACTGGACATAATATAATATGAAAATGTACAAAAATTGAATCAGAACATTTTAAATAAAAAAGCTTTTGACCTTGGTACCAGTAGCTGGACAAAGAAAATCTTCACTAAAGCAGTGATTAAAGCCTGTGGGTTGCTCTTGCCGAGGACCATAGCCAGATGTGATTAAAAGCTCTATCAACTGGACCTTGACTTAAGATTTTTTTTTCCCTTTGTTGAGTTGCAATATGTTCCCCAGACAGCTCTTCATTGTTCTTTGTCCATATTCAGTTATTTTTCAGCAAAGTTTCGATCTTAGTCACTCCTTTTTTATTTAACAAGCTCATCGTTCATTTGTTGGATTGGCATTTACACTTAATGTTCCTCAGATATTGTTATTAAAAACTATGTGTACCTTTATTTCATTGCTTGTCATGATAGAGATAAGGGAGATAATGAGAAACACCATCACTGCTGACTGCTTTAAGAGAACAGATTAAGTCCCACAGAGTAAAACCAAAAGTACAGATAAGATCAAATGGTGGCTAACAAAAACACAAGGAAATATTTTAGTGATAAGTGTGCTCTATTTATATTATCAAGTGGCTAAAAGAGCAGTTTATTGCAGCCAAGGATGTACAGTCGTGAAGAGTTAACCCATCTAAACTCTTCTTTTTATATACAGAAATAGCACATTACACATTTATTTACCCTGACACTTTGCTGTATGTACCATGGAAACCAATATCAAACTGAACTTTGCATACAGAGACAGTCTTTGTAAGAGAAAAACATTTGTTTCCAAAGAAGTTATTTTCATGCAGGTGCTTGTCTCCCCTGAATATCACAGAGTGCAGACACTTTTTATTGTTTGTTTTTTAACTTTCACTCTCTTTACTATCTCAGACTACATGATTGATGGCAGCACCCCCTACGTGTCTGTGTAAATGTAGATATGCTTTGTCTTTAACAAACCACAGTGGCGGTAGCCTTTTAAAACTGGGACAGAAGAAGCCTCACAACATTACATTTAGGTGGAGATACTCAGCCGTGACATTCTAGCTTTGGACAGATGGTCTTTGGTTCTTGTTGCACCGCAGAGCTATTAAAGTAACTTTACTTTCTTTTACTTGTGAAGGATAAACACAAGGCATCATTTCCCCATACTCAAGTCAAGCTACTGAAACTGCCCTGTTGTTTTTTTGTACCCTGGTGTCTAGTTTAGAATTTTTCTTGTTGCCAAGGTCAATTCATGGCCCGTGAGGTTTGTTTGGCAGCCTTCTTGAATCAATGTCCACACTGATGGCGCACCCAAACAGGCAAATGACAGTTCAATCAGGAAGAATTTCTTTATGCTGAGTATGGGTGTTCCCTCTCCTAGTTAGCCACTCAAACTTTGCCACGATCTCCTTCAGCCATTCATGTTGCTGCTGCCAAATTTTAAATCTGCTTTCCTCTCTGCTCCTGTCAGCTGTCATCTAAGGCAGAATCATCGCGCCCTCCTCGAGTCACCTTATCCAGAGCCCAGGACAAGCTCATCAAAGCCCACTCCTCTTTACATCCAGATCCTCAGCTCCCTCTTCATCTCATCTCATCACCACCACCAGCATCTCGACTCCATGTGAGGGGGAGGATCCCTCATCTACTACGTCTTTACCACCTTCCTGGAATACAGTGTATGACGTCATGATGGGGTCTAATTGCCAAATACTTTTCACATTTCTCATACTTATGTGCACATGCAAATAAATTTTCTTTCCTCTCAGAACGAGTCTCTCCTGACTGAAGTCCTGATGGCTCGTTTCAAGACAGTTTCTGAATACGGACTGTATTTAAGTTTTACTATTAAAAGTAATGCACCAAAATTTGGAAATATCATCTGCAATCACATGACCAATTTGCTGAAGAGAGCAAAGAATACAGAAAGAAGCGTGCTCGTATAGGGAGAAAGGTTGGGGTGATGGATAGGTTACAAACCACAGGACTTTCACCAGGAGACCGTTAAGTGAACTCTGATTCATTTAAAGGTACGTCCTCACCATGTTTTTTTTCCTACACCTTGCAACAGTTACTTTACTAACCTAAACCTAAAGATGCCCCAGCATGTTTCTTTTCCTAAACCTCAACAAAGTAACTTTACATGAGTTACATAACATTACGTTAAGTACATAACGTGATTCATGGGGCACAAATTAGTAGGATAATGTTGTGTGAGGATACATTGAGTGTTTTGATACTTGTGTTCATATATCACCTACACTTGGTTTACAGTTTAAAAAAGACATGGAAATGTGAATTTTTACAATATAGGACCTTTGACTCTTATTTGTTAGCTTTCTTAAAAAGCACAGATGTTGATCATATCTTGTATTTTTTACTTGTTGTAAACTGCCATAAGTATTGAATGCATTGCGCAACTGAAACCAATTTATTTTGTACAAAGTCAGGATATAGATACTATTTTAAATCCCTAATTGTCGGTTACATGTCTATTTTGATGCAGATCTAGATCTAAAATTTAAAAATCATTTGAAACATCTACCACTTGTCCTCTACCCTTTTCATGTTTGCGATTTCTCTGCACAATCCCATTGTTCGCATGTTCTATTTGTTGCAGACGTCGTGTTCCCTGTGTGGCAGTCAAACATATCAAGCAGCTGTAGCCATTTCAAAGCCTTCGTGCATGTTGTGATTGCTGGCAGTATTATCACAGCGTGGCATGTCACTCCAGCTTAGGTGGCTCGCAGGGAGCCCAGGTCGCTGTGTAGCTGGACGGCCTCATCCCTGACTCATTCCTCTGCTGAGTGCACAGCAAGGTTATGTCATTCCAGCAGGCATACACAGTGTGGAGGAACGGCTTCTGCCAGGCTGCATCACAGCCGCGCAGCTCCTGTTTGGATGAACACAGTTTATGCTCTCTATGCTCTCTCCCGCTCTCTCTCTCTCTCCGTCTCACAACAAAGTTATTTTCACATCAGTGTGAGGCTGTCAGCAAGGCCGCAGTCACCTCGCTCTCAACTTACCGCACTGTAAATGAGAGCACTCACAGCTAGTTTGATTCGAAATTACATACCAAGCAGCCAGGGCATTTGCTCAAGTCAAACATCTTCATAGCAGGTGCAAAACAAGGTGAAAATAAAAGACATGGGCCTCTATGTGCTCACTGTTAGTGCACTTCAATCGCTTTCACTCTCGCATACAAGTTTTGTGCACGTAAGTTGTCCATCTTGTCAGCTGGTGTTCACTAGAATTTCCTGCTCTTTTCAATAATTTGACTTTAATAGATATTTTAACACAGTGCTCATACTTTAACACTTTTTCTGTTTTCAGCCTCTTCATTGAATCAGTGTTTAACCTTTACTCAAAAGTTGTATTTCAGCCTCCACTTCAACTGGTATTTCAAATGTTTCAAATGCTAATTTTCAGCAGTGAGCACATGCAAATTTTATTATTCTAGTTGGATTAATGAGCCTTTTTTACTATTATGTTCATCTGGCTGTTGATGTTTTTATGAACAATGGAAAGCCGACTCGTCTCATCTTGTGTGAATGTTTATGATGCTTTGACTTCAGCCTGAGGCTAAAATTTGAAAGCTGTTAAAATACAGCCTGTCATTTTGCTGTTTCTGTATTCTGGGTTTCAGGAAATAAGATTTAAATGCCACAGAAATTACCTTTGCTTAAAGTGGCAACCTGCTGTTTTTGACATTAGGTCCTTTTTGTTTCAAACAGCCGGGGGAAAGATACTTAGGCTGTTAAGTTATGACCAAAGAGGAAGATAAAAGGAGCTGAAATATTGTAATAAGCTTCACATAAACCAGCCGGGATACAGAAATGGATTAGCTTCACACATGGTCCCATTATTATACGGCTGCAAAAATAACTTCACAGTAAATCATAACATTTGATACTGACATTCTTTAAAAGCATTTAAATTTGTGTTCTTTTATAGCTAATTTATGAAAGTTGTTTGTTGGTTAAGTTGTGGGGGGCACCATGGCAAGCTTAGGAGCGCCAGGTGTGCGAGGTCCAACAAGATCAAGATGCTGCTTAAACGGCATGATTACTTCTAGGGCTGCCCCCTAATGGTCGACCAAACGTTAGCTGACCAGAAAGGTCATTAGTCTGCAAGATTTCAATGGTTGCTTAATCACAGAAAAAACAAACACATGTGAAACTGGATTAGGAGATGCACCTGTGAAGATAAATCAAAACCTATATGACTGTACCATGTGGGAATTTAATTTGAAAGGACAGATACAGGAAGTGGCCACACTCAGCAGTCAGACAGGAGTCACGTTACAAACCATTGGACAGGCTAGTTAATAACATGTCGGGCGGGAAATCCAAAGTGTGGGATCATTTTGAGAAGGTGAAGGATGAACCAAGGATTAGCCACTTAGCACAATCATTACTGCTTTGCCGACAGCGTCATTAACAGGCGGCTCGCTCAGTGTGTGACGTGCACTTGTAGATAAAATATAGGCCTATATTAATGAAGGTTCATTAGTACGGTTTGTATTTCTCTGTAATGTAGCACAGTGTTAACAATGTTACTGATACTACTCTTTCTCACACCTTCAACTCAAACCATTGTGTTGCCCCGCCCAAAATATGTAATTTAATAATCAAATTAATGTCGTAAACATGCGACTAGTCGGCTAATGGCCCCTTACTACTACACAGGTATGCCTAAGGCTGTTCACAATAAAAGGCCAGTCTAAAATGAGAAGTATAAAGTGCTCAATAACACAGATTTGAACGATTTGCAACCACAATTTGAGAAAAACAAGTCATGTGGGCACTGATAAAGTCTGGGAGCAAAACCAAAAGTGTTGCCTTTATATGTTTGCTCAGTGTACTTTCACCTCTCAGTCTGACTGTGACGCAGTGCTAGCGCCCATGAAATCATTCACTCCCAGCTTATTATCTAACCAATGGCTCTCTACTTTTGCCAGTGTTAATCAAGTTGATTCGTCTACAGGAAATGAAAAGACTTCGTATTTTGTAGCTACTCATTAGCTATTGTTCATTAAATTACCGGACTTGATGTCATAGTAATTTTTCTCAACAGTGCAAAAACAAATCCATTCACAGCTGAATCATAGTTGTAATAATTGTTTAGTACGTCAGCACTTCAGCGGCCTGAACTGGCGATAACAAAGGTCATTATTAATGCAGGACTGCTGTGTTATATCACACTATGTTATTCAGGTGTTTGTACGATTGCATCCACCTCCTGGATCACTGTAAAGGACAGGAAATGCAAAACTGTCTGTCGGCCCCTCACTTTGCTACCAAGGTGAATGCATTCATACTAAAGTCAAAAGGGGAAAAACAAATTCATTTCCTCCTGCGGAATGTTCCAAAACAAAATCACACTGAAGCAACACACTTACAGAGCTTCTTATTTTTCAAGCTTGACAACCACAATTACAATTCCCCATTGTTATTCCCACCCATTACCCTTGGAAACTGAACGGCATTGAAAAGCTTGACACATGGTGAAGGCGCAGAAGCGAGCCAGTCTCTCTCTCTCCCTCAAAAAAAAAAGAAAAGAAAAGCCCTGAACGGTACCTGGAGAGTCAGCAGCTGTGCCACGCACTACTGTGTTGAAAGCTTGATGAAAACAGTGCTGCACTTGACTTCCAATCTACCACACTTGGGAAGGGGTGTAGATTTTGAATGAGCTTGATATCCACTGAATGAGAAATAAATGCCTCTCTTAAGTACCTGTCAGCAATGCGAGCAGCAGCTGTGTTACGCTTCACTCAAAGCTTTTTAAAGCATCTTTGGCTGAATACGAGGGATGTGGAGGTTATTGAATAAGCTCATAAAAAAGTAAATGCTCACATAAATACACAACAGATTACACTTTCATTTGACATTTTAGACACTTAGCTGACACGCTTTTAATCTCGAGGAATTTAAAGCAGTAGAATAACCTTCAATTGCTACATCACGCACAAATAAAACCGAAAATCAGGAAGTAATGAGGATTCATTGACTTTAAAATACACATAGATTGCATACACATGGCACCTTTTCAATGAAACTAAATTATCATCTCATCAGAAAAACAGCCATCAAGTGCAATATTTGCTAGTGATAAAAACTTTAATCAAACCTCTTGAACAAAGTCGGCTCACAAAATTGGGCTTTTTCCTGCATCCGCATCACGCTGTTTATAACGCTAAGTTCATGTGAGTCATTTCACTAAAAGTCAACAACTACGCTAGCTCCCTGGAGTGCAGCGGGGCTTTGAGCTAAATGCTAATGTCAGCATGCAAACCACAGCCACAAATTTAACATGCTCCCAAAGCCAATACTAATATCCTGATGTTCAGCAGGTATAATGCTTACCATGTTTACCTTAGTCTATGCTAACATTGCTAATTAAATTAAACACAAAGTACATTTAAGGCTTTTGGAAACAGAATTCATTTTACAATTTGGTCATGAAAGAAAGTTTTAAAAAAGTTACGTTTTGACTGGTGAAAGATGAGGGGGTAGTTCAATCAGGAGAGACAGAGGAATTAAGTATAGTTAATATTTAATACAGAATATGAGTGTACAGATTAACAGATTTGTGCTGATTAAGATTTAACAATTGTGTTTGGCGCTTGGACACCAGAGGGACATATTTTGTGATCGAGGGACATCTGAGCAGCAGCAGGATAAATCCCCCCATGGAGCAAAAAAGAACTTTTGCTAGAGCGTCATTTGACAAAAAGCACTCAAGGTACTTTTACAGTACAAGCAAACCAAAGCTCAACAACAGTATAAAACCATCTTTCAATCACCATCAATTTGTAACTGGACCTTGATTATTTTTCAGTAAGTAGGGACAACCTCTGAAAAATGAAGCCAGAAGTACCAAAAACTGCAGTTCCTTGACTGGCCACCTGGGGCTGGCTCACAAAAAGGGGGCCAGTCTCTACTAAGTGCATGTTTACAGCCTCATACTTTTTAATTTTTGCCTCTATAGTAGAATTAAACATTCATGACTGCTGTACAGGTGGTGAATTTTTATGGAACTCATTTGCTAATATATTCAAAGCTTAAAGTTATGCATAATTAGGCATGTGGCAGCTTTGAGTGACAGGCTGTCTGCGAGGCGTTGCCTTGGGCTCTCAGTCAGATCTAACCCTTGCTCCTTCACAGCTTAATTCACCCTCTCGTTCAAATAAGGTTACCTTGGGTCACTTCTGACTGGCTTTAACACAGAAGACAACAACATGGATATAAGGTCTATGGCCATTTACTGACCTATTGTTGTTTAGGTAAGTGTCCGAACCGTAGACTGAAAAAAACAGTTGTGACATCGCCCATTGGTTTGTGGGCTCTCATTTTGTAGCTTGTTTTTTTGTTGTTGTTTGTTTTGTCTTGTTGGGGTTTTTTGAGTGAGAAGTGACCATATTTGGATGTATTCTGCTGTTTTATTCAGAGGACTTGTCAGCACACACAACACACAAGCAAACAAAAAAAAAAGAAAGACCTTGCCCTTCCAACAAAGGCACAGCCACGTATTTACTGATTCAGGGAGAGCTGATAACAAGCAACACGTCCGCCTTTTACCAATACAGCGACCTATCCGGACACAGTGACCCACGCCTCCAATCTTATTCGAACTACCTCTATATGTTCAAAGTGTGGAGACCCCCTTTATCAGATGACACATTCCTTACAGTGCAGTGCTGACACAGCACTCACTGATAATACAGCGTAATTTGTGTCATCTTCTTTGTGCCGAGTTCCTGTTCTCCTCATGCTGCATTAAAATGCCCGCGTACCTGTCCTCCCTTCGCCATCCTCTTCCTTCCATCTCATCTCCTAATCCTCTTTTCACCACAGCTCTGTTCTCCTCTCCTCCGTCTCTCTCCCTCCATATTTTACATACATTTCCTGACCCTCTCCTCCTCCTCCTCCTCCTCCTTCTCCACTGCCTCATTAGTATTCATGACAGTATGGCCTATCTATCCAAGTGAAATGCTGTTGCATTTAGAAATGTTGCAGCGCCTCAGCCATCACCTTCCTGGCTAATTTCGGATCATCATGATGAAAAATCACCAAGGCTTCCCTGGAGCCTCTGTGTGTACATGTGTCTGTGTGTGTGCGCGCACGTGTGTGTGTGTGTTAAGGAGGAAGTGTCTGTGTTACGGGGTTTACGAGGATTAAGGCAGGATGTCGGATATTAAATGGGGGCTGCAACCTCACCTAACGTCATCGCATGCAACACTGCATCTACAAACACGGTATAGGATGCTGGGTTTAAGAGTGTGTGTGTATGTGTGTGTTGGGGAGTTATTGTCTGTTTTGTCTCTAGGGGGTCATTGTGATCAATGAAGACCTGCCCTCTTCTTTTTTTGCCCTTTTGAATGGCTTTCAACCGGGGCAGCAGCACAAAGAGCCAAACAGCAGTTTATCCTCCTCATTTATCTTTCACAGCATCTTGTTCTGCTTCCCACAAGGCCAGGTGTAGGTATGTGTGTGTCTGTGTGTGTGTGTGTGTTTGTGAGCAAAGGACAGTATTTATTTTTTCACTTCGCTCTGAGATAGATAGGTCATAAGTCAGTGTGGCTTTTTCTTTGTTTTCATGAATGATTCAGCCGGCTGACAAACTAATAAACTACCACCGTCTCGGATAGCGAAGCAAACCAACAGCAGCAGCAGCGTCACAGAGGTCCACCTGAGTACCTCTTCAATACTTTATGTTCTTTGTTCCCGACTTCACTTTGAAAGAAACACTGGAGAGATTGATAGGAGGATACAAAGGTTTGTTTTCGACGACTAATACGACTGGTTGTGAATCATACCTAAGGCAGGTCTGGCAGTACAGCCGGTGTAAGTCTGAATATCTGCAGGTCATCTCAAAATGTCTCCAATCTGAAATTCAAAAAGGCTCCTGTGCACAAACAGAGCTGACATTTTGATTTATACAGTCAGCTTGCTGTCTTCTAAATGAGTTTGTTTTCTTGGCATGAATGGATCAGAAATAATTTAATTGAGGCGGGCCTGTTTATTCTATTCTGATACAGCGTGTCCTTTTGTGAGGGCATGGTACTGGCTGTATGGCTAAGATCCATTTAACAGATCTGCAGCACTCCCCATTTGATTCCATCTGGAGAGATAAAGGAGTCTAGCTCTTTCATGCATAGTGGTCACTGCAGTCAACAGCTATTTTAAAGCCATTTTCTTGTATATGCATGAGTTTTTATGCTATAGCTGCACATAAGCCACTAGCGCGTCATGCCATACACTGCCACACACTGGCATGTCATTGTAAGTGCAACACAAACCTCTCAAAACCAAGTTGGTCAATGGAGTGCAGGACATGTTATGCAGCTCAGGAATATCTTGCCAGTCCGTCTATAGCAGGAGACCCCTGAGTAAAAACCTAAGGAGAAATACTGTAGTATTGATTTTATGTAGGAGGGAAATTACAATTAATCATCTGTCCATTAAACTGAACATCATGCATCCAGCAGGAGGATGGAGGATACAGAGAGAGGGAGGAGGTTAAGGAGTCAGGAGCAAAGTTCAACGCTTTTGCATTGCATTGAACAGAATTAGAATAAATGAATATTTGTAAACACACTTAACAGCATTAGAAATATATATTTTTTGTGTCACATAGTATACACAATTTTATTCATTGGTTTAGATTTTTTCAGCTGAAAACGCATGCTGTCCACCCAAGTGGACATGTGTAAACGTCCTTGAAAAATGCCTAAACAGGAATAAAAAACCCTTTGGAAAAAAAGAAACTTGCGGTAATCATAATTCATGCAACAGAATAATAACAGAATAGACTCCATTTTCCAGCTTGAGTCTGCACAGATGGCACCTTTAAGCAGCGTAATGACCATCCAACCAGTGATGAGTCCTGTAGCGTGAAACTGGTCAGTGCTCTCTAGTGGATGAACTCTGTAACATAGACACTTTGTCTGATTTACCTCAAGCATACGTATCTTTGACGTATCTATCTTTTATATTTGTTTCCTGTCATTTGAAAATAGTCTTTCATTTTTTAGATGTACAAGAGGTAAACACAATGATGTCAGTGTCTGTGCAACCTTATGCAATCCAATACAATATCTTGTCAACATATCAACTCTACTAACTCTCAGTGAAAATGTTGTTGCAGCCAAGGACACGTCAATTTTTCTCCTTGTGGTGATTAAAAAAAACAGAATAAGGACAAAATGGACTGAACAGTATTACAGCCCATAAGTATTGAAGTCCAACACAGCAATACAAATAAATACATCATAAATGTATATTTCTTATTTGTACGTACATAAACGTGCATAAAATCTAGATAGTAAAGAAAGACAGAAAGGTGTCAGGAGAGGTCAAAAAGCCACGGATGGACCTCTTAACTTAACTTAAGGAGAAAAACAAAACAACAACAACAACAACAAAAAACAAAGAGAAAAAAGGTTTGAAAAAAAAAACTTCAGTAACATCATTCAGAAAAATACAATAAAAGATGAACGGCAATACATGGATCATAAACGTACGGAGCCCCTAAAGTCCCCAAAAAAGAAAAAAAAAACTATCTTGTGTATCTCGTGCGCATGAGATACTAAAATGTGCGCACGAGATAAAATTATTTCCCACGCTGAAAGCAGTACCATGGCTGTGTACTATTTATAGACAAGGGAATATCAAACTGTATTTTGTGAATACAAACTATATGCTGATGTTGTAAATAGTACAGGCTATAAACAGTAAGCAACATCTAAAATGATCCTCACTAATAACGAATAATGAATTATAATGTAGCCTAATAAATCTATACAGTGCGACCACTAGATGACTGCCGGCTGCTGTCCAGTCCAATACACAACACACACTGGTCTCTGTGAGCTCGTACATCATCTCCAGGTAGAACAGCTGGCTGTTATAATTAAGAGTTTTAAACTGCAATTCTTGTTATTTGAATGGCGCAACATGGAAGCATGATTATGTAATAAAACAGGTGTTTATTTTAGGATCCAGGTGGTGAAGGGCTGTGCACACAATGTCCCAACAGGGGACAGCCCTCCATTCCGAAACCGCCCCCACTCCGAAATTGACTTTCAAGTCCATATCGAGTTTCCTGCATCAAACACTGCCGCCCGCTCTCCGTCACTCGCACAATTCTGAAATTCATTATACTACAAAAGCTTGAAATGAACGTTCAACACATTGTTTTTTATTGAAAATGTGTCACTGTCTTCATTTATTAGGCTATGTATAATTTCGCTAACAGCAAACACATTTAAAGGAGACACTTGTCAGGTCTTTGTACGCGTGCAGTCCGTGGTGCTGAAATCCCCGCTCCTGCTGACAGCAGACCGGGGGAGAAAAAGAAGACATTTCTTTGCTCTGTGCTTTCAGGAAATAGTCTCACTGCGTTTGCAGGGCATATCAGGCTGTGTGATTATGCACAAAGATTGGTTAACGCATTGGAGCAATTGCAGACATTTAACGTGATAAAATAATTTCAGTTCAACATGGTCATTTGCTTAGAGGATTCAGCTGAAGCATAATGAGTGTTATATGTCATTAAGATGAAGTATTTGCTTGTTTTGTGGTTAATTATGCACATGATCCGTTTGACCCCATCGTGCGGTCCGTTCGTCCTGCAGACAGGGTTATATTGTTCCTTAAATGGCTTGATTTAGTTATCAAAGTTTCATTTTCTTAACAAAACATTCTAGCTCTCTTATAACTGCATGTTATTATAAAAGAACCTCAAATCAAATCCTTAATCATTAGTAAGTGTGCGTGCTTCCCCCGCCCCTCCAAACAAAAATTCCGCGAGAGCAAATGCTACCTGGCTGCACTGTAACGTAACCTCGTCTATAAATAGTACACAGCCATGGTACTGACTTAGACAGTTACCTGTCTGAGCTTTCAGCGTGGGAAATAATTGTATGTCGAGCACACGTTTTAGTATCTACTCGTGCGCACGAGATTTTTTGGGGACTTTAGGGGTTCCGTATAAACACAATCAAAAACAAAAAAAGTAACAATCAATCTTTTATTGTAGTTTCTTAAATATTCAGTTATCAATTTTTGTTACTTGCAACTGTCTGAATAATTTCCAGTAACTGTCCAGTACAATAGACTTCAGTTCATTCAGTAAGGCTCAGACCTTGATAAAGTTTAGTCAAGTCTTCGCCGTGCTGTTATACCCACCACATGCACATTTACATGCCCAAGTGACCTGAGCTCTGGCGCTATTTTTAATAATCAATGGGTGACATTCAGAAATGACCTCATCAAGGGAGCGAGAGGTGTTGGATTGTCCACCACCTTCCCCTGACATGACCGCTGCCAACGAGCAACACAGATCCCTCTCTTCTCTTTCCCCTCTGTTCCAGATCTGTCTGTGTGTATGTGTGTGTGTGTGTGTGTGTGTGTGTGTGTGGGCTCCTCTGGTCTCCAGAGTGGTGACATTCAGAGACATTGGAAGGCGAGCCCAGCCATGCCATGCCAAGCTAACACCCTGACATTGTCCTGACATTTCCCTCCTGCTGGCTCCCTCTCGTCTGCCCGCTTAGCCTCTGTGTGCTGTGTGTGTGTGTGTGTGTGTGTGTGTGTGTGTGTGTGTGTGTGTGTGTGTGTGTGAGATTTCAAATTCACTGTCAGCCTTCCAGATTCAAAGAAAAGGGCTCGGCAGTGCACTAATGGCTTTGGGTCTGAGAAGGCAGAGCATAAAGTCATTTGCTGCTGTGGGGATGTGTGTATGTACAACTTATATACATGTTTAGGTTATCTGTGTGTGTGTGTGTGTGTGTGTGTGTGTGTGTGTGTGTGTGTGTACAGCAGCACCATGTATAATTGCTTTAGAGGGCAAACTAATGGCTATTTTTTTAAAGCTGCAGACTGAACATTGAGGCTCTTGTTTGAACATATTAAAGATCAGAAGGGAAGTGTTGAATATTACCGCACTCTTCATTTATAAATCAGAACCAATGTAAAGATCTTTAAGAACAACAAGTCATGTATAATCACAGTTTAAGTCAACCAGTTTTAAAGTCTGGCAGCAGCTCCTTCATGTTTGCTATTTCATGGCAAAAAAAGCCCTAATCATGCCTACTCATGTGAGATCTCATCAAGATGTCCTGCTCAAATCAGCCCAGGTTAATGTACTCAAATAAACAATCAGTCTAGTGTCATTTAGTCCTCAAAATAAATACATGTAATCAACCGACCTTCTTCACATACATACATTTTATCATTTCAGTGTCTTTGATTCAGTAACAGAGCTCAGTTTTGTAGCTTTTTAACAGCAGCAAGATTCAGTGTGAATATACATCCCCTGGATTCTACAACCACAGAGACTTACAGTTGCATCTGCTAAAGGGTCACACCTTAACAACACTAACTAGAACGCATTGAAAAAGACTGTGGACTGCATTGAGGAGTCAGACCTTTAAACTGTTTTTCACTGTTTTTGTTTCCAGGATTTGTTTCCTTAACATAACCCCTCTCCCACTATATAAAAACTAACGTAACATCAGCATCGTCTCGTTCATCTGTGTGTGTGAGCAGTAAGTTTGCCACATTCCACAAGCTCTCTTAGCTCGTTTAGTCTAATAATTACATGAATAAACAACTGTTAAATCCCATAATTATATAAGCACAAGCGAAACAACTGTCACCAATGAACCTTTCAGTCTATCAGCCCGAAACTGCTACCAAGTCCACCGCCAGTGTCGTAGTGCTTCATGCTAACAAGAGTCTTACGCTGCACAGTGGTTCATTCTGTCGTGTTGCAGCAGCTCGTTCTTTGGCTGAACATCTTCAGTGGACACGCTCCCAGTAACTCAGTGTAGAGAATGCTTATTTTTTCAAAATTTTGAAACCAAGTTTTATATACTTGGCCATCTTACTATATAATGACGAAAACTCTGTGTGTGTGCCTGTGTGTCTGTTCCATTTTTTCTCCTCACTGACTTGGTCAATCCATGTGAAGTTTGGCACAGTGGTAGAGGGTCATGGGAGGATGCAATGAAGCAATATTACATCAATTGGCCAAAGGGGGGCGCTATAGCAACCGTCCCTCTTGGCAAAAGTTGGAAAACTTACTAAAACTGAGCTTCTATAAGGCAATGAACATTGTGGAGGGCGTGGCTCATCACATAAAGGTGTTTAACATCTCAAGGGTTTCACCGATCACCACGCAACTTTGTAGGCATATGACCACACATAATCTGAGGGGACCCCTCCATTATTGACCCCATCAAACAAAATGGGGGCGCTAGAGAGCTAATTTCTTATCTAGGCCTAACTTCCATATCGATTTCTACTAAACTTGGTAGATATGTAGAACAGGACGCCTCAAGGTGACTGGAGAAATTTAACTCTAATTGGCAACTCGGTGGCGCTATAACAACAGAAAAATGGCTGAAATGGGACCGATCACTGTGGCTGCAATCGTACTATCAAATTCACTAAATCTGTGTCTGAATACATTGCTCTTCTTAATGGGTTCAGCTGATTATTTAATCTGCGATTTCCTATGACCTGTTTCCCAAACACACACCATGTGAAACTGTACGTGGGCAATTGTGCACTCAGTGGGTATGGACTAGTTTTTTTTAATCATGTAACTTAAGCTGAGTGGTTAATGATACATTTTTCTGTGGTGTGATAAACTCATAACACATATTTACTTTACCAGGACTTTAAGTGATTTCCTTCACCTCGTGCACCCGTACTCAAACGTCTCTCACCCAGGTTATACTAAATTAAGGACACAACACATTATGTCTCACTTGATTTTTTTTTTTCTTTCCTGACTAATGCATAGCAGTTGGAAGGAGCATTCAACTAAATGTTTGTCTGACCATGAAAGAAATATGACAGTTTGTGGCCATTTTTGGTTGCAATTTCACAGATGTAGCCAGCTGGCTAGTTAGAATGATGATGTTTGCATTGTTAACCCCTCCAAGAAAACTCTGATTGGCATGGTTATATTTCCATTTGGTGAAACAGTAAAACATCGGTTCATTTGAGTGAAGAGAAGTGGGCGGTTGTTTGGACACGTGGAGCAATACAGCTCTTCCATGTTTCACCATGAATTCATTTTTATGGTATTTTGTAAATGTCAAGACTTAGATTCTTTCTTTCTTTCTTTCTTTCTTCTGTTTTTGTTTTTGCATTGCTAATAAGTGGTAAAGACAGTTTTCCATTTTCCATATCGCACTTATCTTAGAAAGACCCCAAATATGACATGTTAAGTAAGGGGCTTCACATTGAAATGTATTAAATGGGACCTATATTGCGTGTCTATATTTTGTGTCTTATATATAGTGTTACAGTGAAGGATGTTCGTATTAAATGTGGCCAACGTTCTGCCAGGAAACAAAGTTAGCCGTCCACGCAGTCGAGGCAGCTGTGGGAAATGACTTTGGCCACTGTGGAGTGTGAGCGGTCATGGCCGACAGTCTCGCAGAGATACTGAGTCTCAGGACCTGACTTGGTGGTCCTGCACTCTGTGGACCGTTACACTTTGCAGAACTCTGTGTGCTGTGGGGAGATGATGTGGTAGATGGCAGGAAGAAGCTTAGACACACTGAGCTGGCAGCCAAGGTTGGAGAGACTCTGTAAGCCCTGAACAAGTTGGCTGCTGTGGATTCGCAGGCACATCCCAAAGTAGTTTACTCAGAGAGGTTGGGATTTCAGCGCAGAGATTACAGCAGGACATGAGATCGGCCAGGAGCTCAAACTGAAAACTGGTAGAACAGCGAGGAGCTTTAAATGTTCCGAGTTAAGATAGGGGATGCAGTTTTGCTTTTTGTTTTTTTCTCCAACAAATTGTGCACTGCAAAGGAAAATTAGATCTAAAATTTCTAAGAGTTAAAGCTGTGTGAGGCAACTTTGTTCATTTACTTTAAAGACATACTGTGCAGACTAGGCTGAGGTCCGGGGGTTAGCAGTTAGCTTGCTAGAGTACCAGCTTTTTCCATTACATCAAATGTAGCATTACTATAGCAGCTTGCAGCCTCTTCTTATTTGTTTTTTAAAGTTGACGAAAAATAAACGAAGATTTCAATTTTTTGTTGACAGAAAGTTTGTGTTGAGTTTGAAAGACATGGGTATTTAATTGGCAGGGAGGAAAGATGCTATCAAGTTGCACTGTGGGAAAGGTAGTTCTACGAGCTTACCATTCTAGTGACTAAGAGTCAGGATATGTTTACCTCTGCCGCCTCAATTTTTGAACTTTGTTTTTTGTAATTGGTTTTGTTTTGAGTCGACCCGACTTTCTAAATCAGTGCAGCACCACTTTCCCAGGAGCGAGTGTCTAGTGTTTATGATCCAAGGGAGCACTTTAGGAGTCAGAGTACTGCATTTATATATTCTATATTTCTGTCCCAGCAGCATGGCACAACAGTGCCACACTACATCACTGCTGCACAGGCTGAGGAAATACCATATTGTCACCACTAGATTCAGACTGGGTGCAGTAACCCTCTAATCCAGAAGTCAATTAAGCTCTGACCTAACACTCCACCAGGTAGCTGGAAGAAAACATGATAAAAAGGGCCAGTAGTTTAACTAGTTTTCACCACATTGGCTCTGACAGTGTCAGTTGATGGTCAGCCTGCTCACATTGTGCCTTGCTCGCTCTGCAACAAATCACTTTGCTTTGCAGGAGTTCATACGATTGAATTATTCATACCTTCCCGGTGTCAATTATGCATAAGTACATTTATGGTGTTACAGCGGGGGCAACTCCAGGAGAGTTAGTGTGGTAGTCAACACTTCATATTGGTTTTGAGAAGGGTAGCGTTAAACATTAACGGGGCAGAGAGTCAATAACAACCTTCAAAGAGCGCTGACAAACTGATGTGCAGGTTACTGACTTCGCTGTTTTTAGCAGCAGAACTGATGTAGATCCACCTCAGCTCCTGTCGTATATTTCGGTTTATGTTGTTTGTTTAAGTGTGTAGTTTCAAGAGTTCAAGGTTGTGAAAAAGTTATTTAAAAGTTTTGAGAGACAGGGTGTTGGAAAAGTCGGTCTCACACTCTGTCTAAAGCTGAGAACCAGGAACATTTTATTACTGCTTTGAACAGTAATGTGAGGGAGATCCATGTCAGTTCAGAGTGTCGTCTGTTCAATAAAATGTTCTATTAATGAGCTTTACACAGTGTACAGGACCTTTTCTTACCTCCAGCCCTAAAGGTCAGCCTTCCCATCAGCTCATTGTTGCTAATTTTAATATTAATTAAGTGGAGGTCCCTCCATTAGTGGAGTGTTTAAATAGCAGTGTAGATAAATGTCAGTCTAATCAGAGCTAAGATTTGAGGGGGTTTAATTTTGTGTGCTATTAATAATGTGCTGCTGTTCACTGGCCAAGACCATGTTAATACCACACAAGCTAAGACATAGGCTGGAAAAATTCTGTATTAGCATAAAACATTGAGAGACATTTGCTTTAACTGATCTGTTGATCTGCATTTAGTCACTGTTACTTTTGCATTATTCTTGAATTTGTAATCAAGGGACTCACAGATGCTCCAGTGATCTTGATTACCAGTGGGCTTTTCAGGAATCACTTCTTAAAAATTCATTTAACTTTTCTTAAAGTCTTTGGGTCCCATTTTAACTTCTCCTATTCTTATTATATCATTACACGTTGTCTAAAACAATATCAAAACATTTTTGGGCCACTTGGGGGCAGTGACACAAGCTGCAAACAAAACACTGACATATCACTTCGCAGAGTTATGGTTTTCTGTAATACACACAGAGACAATATTAGCATTCATTTGGAGATGTGGTTGTTGTTTTTTTTTTAAACCTGATTAATGTAAGTCCAACATTTTAATGGACAACCAAGACACACATGATTGTGCCCATCATTTATGCCAGAAGGTCACAGGGCACTGCACAAAATTACTATGTCCACACTATCACCAGTCTTGTTGGTGGTGCAGCTGGAGGTAGTGCCGCCAGAAGAATCCAACATGGCTCTTTCCATTGGGCAAAAAAATGGACAGCTACGCAACACTTTGTCCAACACATACTCATTCCCAGGTTACAACTATCTCCTGTGTAAACCCATTCATGGCAATATTTTATGCAGAGGGCAACTGACATAGAGTAAAGAGCAAGAAGGTCCGCAAAGGGTAGAAGGCAGGAGTCGTGTGTAGGTCAAACAAACACAAACTTTTACCCTGGAGGTGTTTGTACCCTGTGTGAAACCAAAAGTCAGTGTTGTTATAATTGAATGTTACATAACTTATGTAGGTCTGTCCCCTGTGAAAATAAAAGTCAACGTCCTTACATTCCTTACATAGGAATGTGATGTACCTGTGTTACTCAAATTACATATTTATGTCACATTACATACTTATTTTAACCCAAAACATGTTTTCTCTAAACGTAACCAAGTAGTTTTGTAGCCTAAATGTGTCACAACGTGTTTAACACAGGAGACAGCTGTGTGTCACACACAGAGGCTGAAGGATGCCGTGTGTGCCGGTACAAGAGTTCAAGAAGTCATGACAAAGCATTGGTTTTTGACAACCAGGGAATGGGAATGGGCTGCTTCGTCCAACTTGTTGAGGGTTTTGTTCACGAGTAAGGGGAGAATCGAGCATGAGATGGATTGGCGGTTTGATGCGGCTTCAGCAGTGACGCAGGCGCTGCAGCAGGCCATCATGGTGAAGAGGGAGCTGAGCTGGAAGGCGAAGCTTTTGATTTACTGGTCCATCTACGTCCCAACCCTCACCTATGGTCATGAGCTCGGGGTAGTGACCGAAAGAAAGTGAGGAGCTTGGACATCCGGAGCGAGCTCGGAGTAGAGCCGCTGCTTCTTCGCGTTGAAAGGGGTCAGTTGAGGTGGTTCAGGCATCTGATCAGGATGCCTCTCGAGCACCTCTCCTTAGAGGTGTTCCAGGCACATCCCACTGATAGGAGGCCCAGGGGCAGACCCAGAACACACTGAAGGCATTACATATCCCATCTGGTCTGGGAACGCCATGGGGTCCCCCAGGAGGAGCTTAAAAGCGTTGAATGGGAGAGGGACGTCTGGGGTGCTTTGCTTGGCCTGTTGCCCCTGCGACCTGGCCCCGGATAAGTGGATGAAAATGAATGGATGGATGGATTGGCTTGCATTCACCGAAACAACCACCATGTCCGGCACTCATGGCATGTTTTCCTGTTGTCAAGGATGCATTAGGACCCATTAAAAGTGTAGCGCTTTCCACTACTGATCATATTGCCCAGGACGCATTTTGAAACCAAGTGTAAACTAAGTTATTGTGGTAATAGTTACACATAGTCTTCTCATCCATTCTTAATTAATATAAAAATGTTGATTACAGGCACAGGCCTTTTTCACAACAGACATTTTGACTTGTCATCATAGAAAAGGGAAGCTGAATAATTTCAGTGTTTTTGAAAACCCCTCATTGACAAAATGGCCATTCTAAAAAAAAAAGAGGCTCAATCCAGACAGAGCAGACTGTGCACATGTAAGAGCCAAAGACAATAAAATAGCTGAAAGAATGGCTGTAATGTTGCAATGTGGTCATTATATTGTCATCTTCCCCCATCCATCATGTCTCCAACGCTCCTCCACACTTACGTTTCTGAGTTTATTCAAGTCTGTGCTGCAGAGTTGGCGCTCGGATAATGAGGTTTCTCCTTTTGCTGACCTTTCTCACTGCAAAATGAATGACGAGGCGACGCGTGAGCAGAACTGCGCTGACACACGCACGCACGCACGCACGCACACACAGAACCTTTCATCCACACAAATGTCGATTTTTCAGCTGCAGGCCACACACTTCCCATGACTACTCTTTGCCTTAAGTGTCACAAATGTGGCTTACAAAAGCAATACGTGTGCCTGTATAGATAAAAAGCCATGGACACACACACACACACACACACACACACACACACACTGTATAGATCAGAGGGGTCGGACAGATAAGTGCAGCAGGATGTTCACCTGGTCAGAGGTTATGGGTTCAATGGCTTTACTATCGACTTAATGTACAAACATACAATGATTCTTACCGACTTACAGGACGTAACATACTCGTGTGGGGTTGATAGCAACCGGGGATCAATACAGCAATGGAGTCTTATGGGAGGATACCGGCCAATCAGAGGTGCAAACTAGCACCGAAAGCAGCCTCTCAAAGGCCTCTCAACACTTTCCTCTAAACGTAACCATAACTTGATACAGAATTTGATTAATTTATTAGCTTGTTTTGATTATTAAATGTGTGGAAAGTCTGATAAAATAAGAATAAAAAACATCTGAAATAAAAAATCACTCTGTTACCGTAGTTGTTGCTTCCCTTAGCGTATCTTATTAATGACATTTCATTTGTGTTTTTCCTCACTTCCTTCACTCTTTGTTACCTGAGGCATTTTTGAGCTATCAGTGTCTCAAAAAGAACACCATGTTCAAAGTAAACGGTAACGATCAGTGCCACCTGGAAGCTTTAAGTGTTTTTTCCGTGGGGGCGCTCTTTTTCTTGTCTTAGAAAAATATTGATGTAGTTGTGTAGCAATGGAAAAAAAAGTCCCAGACACCTCTCATGGAAAGCTTAGAAGAGCTGCAATTTGAGTCTATGTTCTAGAAAAGCTGAGGGATGTGGAGGTAGTAAAGTTAACCAGTTTGCCCTTCCAAGTGGCTAGTCTTTGTCCTCGAAGACTTTACTCTTGTAAAAGAGAAAATCATTTGAAAACACTTCAGATAAAGCATCAGTTCTACCTTTGTGTGACTTGTACAACAGTGCTGTGTTTTCTGAGCCTCATTCTGGTGCTCCAATCTGTAATAGACTTGTTACTGCCCCGAGGCCGAGGAGCAGAAAACACTCAGCTGCCACTGAGACCCAGGTTCTTGTAGGTGTGCACATGATGTCATTAAGCCCCCAAAAACCCTTTCCCCATAGACTTATATTGTAAAAGAGATGTGTATATCAGTGGATACATTTTTTGGAGTGAAACAACCCCCATGAAATGATATTTCACGATCTGGATCTGGTCCATTCATTCCAATAACTTTTGAATTTCTGGAAGAACCGCACCTTAAAGCGCTTTTATCCCCACTCAAGTTAGCAAGAAAATAAACTGGAATTTAACTGCTCGAGCTAGTTTGCTGTCACTGTTAAGTAGTTGTCTGTTATCCACTCACTCTCCAACAGGAAATGGCACTTCAGAATAAAAGCTAATTTCTTAAATTCACTGTATTTCAAAAATAAAGTGTGTTTTTTACAAACTTGACACATTTGTGAGTCACTTGCAGTCCATCCAGAATGGACCAGCGACCCTTTTTTGGACCACAATTCACCATTTGGGAACCTCGTCTCTATGGGACCCACAATGCGGAAGATCTGGGTAATTTTATGTGCAGTGGATGAACTTTTTTGGCTTCATGTTGCTTTATCCAGTTCTATTTATAAATCCATGCTGAGGTCAAGGTATCTTCATACATTCATAAAGTAACGGAATAGCGCCCCCATGAATGACTTTACGTACTTAACATAAAGTTATGTTGATTAGGTTTAGGCATGTAAAGTGACTGGTTAGGTTTAGGACAGGATTCTTGGTAGCGACATACCTTAAAATATTCAGCGTTCATTTGGTTTAAAACATTTCCATCACCGGTCTCTTGGGTGAAAGTCCTGTGTTTGTTTGATCCATCCACCACCCCAGCCTGCCTTGTCACACGAACTTTATACTACTTCGCTCTTTACTCCTATTAGCTCATTGGTCACATGAATGCAACCTTCACGGTTACATGGATTTTACACAAATTACTGGCCCGTGATTGTGTGGGTTTTACATAAAATGTGGTGCATTGCTTCTGGTAGGTATGCATTGCAACAGTACATGAGAGTTGTAGTGGGTGCTCTTTTACAAACAGAACTCCTTCCACTCGTGAAAACAAACAAGCCACACAAAGATGAGATTCATGCTTTAGATGAATGATTTTCAAACAGTATATATCAGTTTTACGATAGAGAGGGCCTCAAGTGTGAAGACTAATCCGACTGTGCACATCTGGTTAACTTCCCAACCTCCAAAGAGGCACAAAGCTCAGACACTTCCCAGAGCTTCTCTATGGAAAGCTTCCAGGATGATATCCCATGAGGCAGTCACAAACAGGACTCGTAGTTGTCTAACTTTTCAACCATAACTTAGAGGCGATGGATCGGAAAACGTTAATTTGAAACAAACAATCTTATTTGTCTTTAAGGCATGAAAACTTATTGCCAACACAATATATCCAACAGAGTTTTGAGACTCTGTGACATCCCCTAAATACTTTAAGAGTTCTTCCAAATAGAAAATCTACTTGTAATGCATGACGTTTCTTGGCTAGGTTTAATTAATGGAGCTGTAGTCAAACAGTAATTGAATTTGGATCTGCTCAGCATTTCGCTCAGCCTCTCTGAGAACATCAACAGACGCTCAGCTGTAAACAGTTGTTGCACTCTATTAACAAAATAGCTCTTCTGGCTCTGTCCGACAAACAGAGATAGGAAAGTGTGGAAAGAATTACAAAACTTTAAACAAAGTTTGAAACAGAATAACTCTGCGTCTTTGAAATCTTTCTATATCTTCAGTCGCCAATGATCATGATCGTGGCAGGGGGGGACAGAGCAGACAAACTGGCTGACACTGTGACGACAGATATCAGATTCGCAGATAAAATAACCCACATCAGCTGCACCTTACTTTGTGAAGTGTTGCTGGGGCTGCTGCACTGTGTCGCTGTACCTCTTCACTTTTTCATTTCCCTCCTCCACTGGGCTGAGACATGGAGGCCACCAGGGGAATGTCAGGGATGATCGCAACTTTGTCCCCAGACATGACAACCTACCAAAACCCTGCTGCTGTTGCTTAAAAAATGTGTTCACCCACTTGATGTTTTGAAGGTTTTCCTGTGCTACAAAATAGCTGAATGAATTGTATTTATTAAGGAAATTTGGTGCAACATTCAATGTACTTTTCTGAAGGACAGTCTAATTTTAGCCACGATGGCTGTACAGATAAAGAAATGGGAAGGTGAGTTGGTTTACCACTTTGGTCCAGATGGAAACATTTCAGCAACTATGGGATGGATTGTCATGAAATTAGGTATAAACATTCAGGGTTCCCAAACAATATACTCTTGTGACATCGGTGATCCCCTGACTTTTTCTTTTGCATCACCAACAGGTTGACTTTTGTTGGTTTGAATTAATTATCTCAGCTATTGGATGGATTGTCATACTTAGCACAGACTTTCAGGATTAATTCATACACTTAAATAAATTTGTTAACATGCATCAGCCTCAGTGGGCTAATTTGTATATAGTTCTAATAGTTTGCATGTTCTCCTCGTGTCAGCGTGGGTTTTCTCTGGGTACTCCAGCTTCCTCCCACAGTCCAAAGACATGCAGGTTAACTGGTGACTAAATTGCCTGTATATGTGAATGTGAGTGTGAATGGTTGTCTGTCTCTATGTGTCAGCCCTGTGATAGTCTGGTGACCTGTCCAAGGTGAACCCTGCCTCTGCTATGACTACAGTGTTTCCACAATTGAAAGCTAGTACTCCGCTCATTTATGGAGCCCTGTAAGCCACTGCATTGTCAACAACACCGTCCTGCAAATATTTTATAATAAAAAGCCTTTTGTTACCAAATGAAGGAATTCTGTCTACAGAAAGGTTGTCAGAGGGCTTTCAATTTTAAACAGAAACAGTGTAGAGTCAAAAATAAATATGTTTTTTCCTGACCGATATCAAAAATAAATCTTTCGTGACAGGTGGAACAATGTCAATATTATTATCAGTAAATAAATAAATATACTGTTTATTTTTGCTGATAATCACCTGCGTTACACGGAAAAAAAAAAGAAGGTGAGATTCTTATTCTCTAGATGTTCTGCAGCTGAGCAGCAGCCGCACTGTGTCTGACATGTTTTCAGCATTCTACCTTATCACAAAGGTAGTGAAGAGTACAGGTGAACATTTCCTTTTTCAAAAACATTGGGTGCAAGATGTCTCTGTTCAACCATGAAATCACAAGTTTAAGTGGAAATTAATCATTTGACCAAATAGTGCTAACAAAATATTATCAAAACAGTAGTCTGCCGCAGTTTCTGTTTCCAGCGTTTGGTTATTACACAAAGCAACATGTGCAATTTGAGATGATTACATCATCATTTCCCACACTATGATTTACACAACCACACAGATAACCAGTAACCCAAGTTCTGATAAATCTTCACATTAGAAGACATTTTTAAAATCTCAGTTTCAGGGACCTATAACTTTGTTTGCATGTGGATGTGAGGCTCAAATGTAGAGGAGAAAATCATTTTACAAAACTATCTGTATGTGTAGCCAGGGCCTTGATGAGTACAGAAGAAAATAGTGATTGTTGTTCATTGCTAGGGTGACAACACACATTAGTGGGGCCATTAAGTGTGTTACAATCACTCAATTGAGAACAATGTTTTCTTTATTGAACAGAAAAATACAGCTGTGCACCAATCTGTGTGCAAGTTTCTTAACTGTTCTTCAGAGGCAGCTAGTTTAAATGTTTCAACAACCATGCAATTAATGGCAACACGAGAAACAGGTAAATAACAGTTGAAGTAATATTTTAAAGGAACAGATAGCTTTTTTGAAAGCATTGCTCATTTGGTCGTTAATGCAAAACCTCACCTCAGTTGGTTTGTTTATAATTTTTGTTAATATGGACATGCTACACATCATTAGCCGGGTTGGATCTTCCACACTTCAATAATTCAGGTTATTTTACAGAAAACACGAGCACCAAAGTTCAATTAGATCTACAGCCAGCACTTTTCTTTCTCCACTTTGGGCACTGATCTCACCGACAAAACATGACACAGCACTGTATGAATACTTCATTTTAGTAATATTTTTTTTAAAATCATAATGGGACTGTGACGTAAGATGTTTTTTCCTTCAGTGTGCTGCAGTTCAGTACCTGTGTCACTAATGGATGCTGTTTGATTTTTCTCTCCTGTCATTGTGAAGAAAAGTATCCTCCTGCTGTTATGTGTTATGACACAGTCCGAATAATCAGGCTTATTTACACCTAATTAATGGGAAACTTCAAAGAATTGATTGAAAAGATTAAAAAGTATTTCTTCCATGAATTAAGTTGTGGGATATTGGCCATTAATATCCACAGCTTTTTTTCTCATAAAGCCACAAAAACATATGCTACTCAGTATTTCATAAAACCCCAGAAAGATTAGAGGTGTTGAATTGATGATGCTTTGTCCAGCAACATTATCACCTCTAATCTATAAACCGTGTGACCGGGAGAAAAGAAAACCTGTACACAGTTGTATAAAATATTACCCCATGCAACAACATGAACACTTTTGCACTTCTGAATAATTCTGACACTATCAGAGAGGTTTCAATTAACGGTCATTCGCAGTCTATAGGTGAAATTAATCAGTGTAATCAAATCAATTTTCAGCTTTATAGGATCTCCTAATGTGTCCCCAGTATGTTTGGATATAAAGGGAAAAAAGCGAATCTCGTTAAGCCAGTAATCAAGCAGTGAAAACACTGAGCTCTCCAGAGCTCCCTGACTAAATGTCCCTGGTCGTTGGCCCTCTAAATGGCAGCTTAGCTGTAAAGAGGATTAACTGAGATTAGTTATAATACCTGTGACAGCAGGTTGATAGGCCACTAAAAGGTGAAGATACAGTAGAGTTGGGATCTCTTTCTATGTTGTTGAAAAAATAAAATTGTACATTAATGTAGGACAGACAGCTGATTGTTTTCGTCTATACATTTCCAGTCACTTGGTTCATTTCCTTGGATGCTCAGTTCACACTGACTGGGAGAGTTACCTGACTTTTAATGACCACATTTAATTAAGCTTGATGTTAATGTAGGTTACTGATGGGGGCCCTTCAGATGCTCTGTGGAGTTTTACTTTAAACAAACATGGTTTTAGTTACATTCAGTTCCTAAATGTTTCTAATTAAAACACATTGTGCATACTGTATCTTTAGGGCCTAAAAGATGCTGGATATATTTCATATCATGCAAACAACAGGGTGAGCCAAAGAAACCTGAAAATGAAGACAGACTTATCAAAAGACAAAGGGTTTCAGAGACGGAGAGAAATGTTGCTAATATAGCATTCTGCCTCACGGTGCTAAGGACTCACGACTACGCCTTCAAGTCACATTTATGTAGCTAATGTCAACTAGAGCCTCAAATCACAGTGTGACCTCCACCTCACCCCCTGCCGCTACAGACCACCTCGTCAGAAGTGGCCAGCTGCTCTGGACACGGACCCCCAGTCAGCAGCTGCAGCAACCTGAATCCAGCCAGCGCCGAGGGAGCCAGACAGCCCCGACTCCCTGCTGCATCAGCCACCTCTCTGTTGCTCCTATTACAACTACAGCCACTAACTTGTTTTTTTTCCCTTTTCCAGATTTATGTCAACCCCAGCTTTAACCATGTTTTCAGCAAAAAAGTTCTATGAACTGAGCCAAGCTAGGGACACGATGAGCAATTACACAGCTGATGAAAGAAAGATATTCTTCTCAGGAGTTGGTGAAAACCAAACCAGATCAGGTGGCCAGAAATATGAAGTCGTTGCCAGTTGCTTTGTGTCTGGATGCATAAACAGGAAATTGTTTCCTAACAAGTGAACTATAAAAACCTTTCAGGCCCTAATATTACAAACTTATGATTTTGTGAAGTGGGCCCAAAGTATAGTGTTGAACTGGTGACAAAGCCTTTTCTGTTTATACAGTATATAGTAGACAAACTTCTGCTACAGTGATAACAGTGTGTCCAGTTGGCTGAAGTGAGTAAAAACCAAGGCTTTTAATAAGACCTCCAGAACAAATATGCATCTATTCGCTCCCACTCGTTCCTTTCCATTGGCTCTGTATGCACTCACACACTGTCTAAAACGAACTTGTGTAATCACTGTGCTGAAATGACAAACTAAATCCAGTCTAGTATTTGTTGTTGTGTACCTGCAGTTTCATGTTGACTTGTGTGGCTTAAGCTGTGTTAAACTGCTGCTCTGGTCTCTGCTGTGCTGCCGCAGCATTTCTTTTAGAGATGCTGTTTATGATTTTCCACGTGAGTGGAAAGAACTGTTTGATCCTTGTATCTCCATTGTTTGTCCAAATGTTCCTGTGCACTATTTGTTTATAACTTGGTCCAAATCAGTTTTCTGACTTCAGCTTACTGGAATCAAACATTTCTGTCAGCCTCCGCTCACAGAGAGCTGCTTCGGAGGAAACACACACGTGGCACAGAGGAACAACAGAGGGCATAACCGAGGATTTTACTTTACAGTGATGGAATATAAGGAAGTGCATCTTCAAGGTACTTGTGCTTCACTTAAGTTTTTAAATTTTATGCAACTTTATGCTGCAAACGTTGTACTTTTTACTCTGCTACATCTGTCTGACAGATTTAGTTACTTTACACATTACATATTTTCATCCCCTTCCTGTCCAGTGAAAACCATGTATCTCCAGATGTGTTGATAAACTGAAGAATGAGTGTTCCTTTATGTGTTGAGGAAATTCTCCCACTTCTAAATCTAAATAAACTCTTCAAAAAAACCTGAAAAACCAAAGATTGTGTTACTTCATTGCCCATTTCTCACCTAAAATGTCTTCAGAAACACATTTTAGTGCACTGTTTGGCTGTAATATGAGAATCTGTGAACAGGAAGTGGGCGCCATATGGTTTTCTGTACTGTAAAAACGAAGGCTAAAACAACAAATATATAAGCAGCACTGGTCAATATTAACCAAGATTCTGTTACTGTGTTGCCCTTTTTTCACCTTGAATGTTTTCAGAAACGTCTTTCAGCTCACCATTTAACTGTAATTCAAGACTGTTTATTACCAGCTGGCTGCCATATTGTTTCCTGTGTCAAAACAGCCGAGCTCACATTGCATCACCAAACAGTGGGAGTGTTTATTTCTCATTCTGGTAGTTTTATAAGTCTGTCCTTTCATGAGTAAAATATAAATAATATAATAAATAAATATATATAATATAATAAATAAATATAAATAATATAAAAGTGAGTGCTGGACGGAGCAGTGACAACAACCCTGCCCACATTTAAGAGTACTGTTTGCAGTGGAAACACTAGGTTCCACATACGATGTCTGGGTTACTGTTGGTTCCAAGGGCACCATACTGAAAGTGTTTGGTGGAAACGGGGCTTTATAAAGCAGAATGTTAACTAAATCACAGAATTATATTTTTCCATTACCCTTGTATATAATATTGGAATACTGTCCAGCCTAATGAGACATGGCATCTGGCTGTGTTGAGGTTATGTCTGAAAACTAAATCAATGCAACCACACTGGTATGAAATTAAACTGGCTGCCCCTTGGTTTTGGAAGAAATTCCCAGACTGTACTGATTACTTTCAAGGTTCTGGCTAAGTCAATTTCTGAGGCCAATTTTCTTGATAATACGGTGACTTGAAGTCTTATCCAAGCCAAAGCCATTTCCACAATGATCCTGTCCCTTGTTTGTTGCCAAGAGGTAACGTCATGTACCAGCAGACCCTGGATATTATTAGACTTATGGGGATTAGGAGGCCAACTCTTGATTTTGCCCCACAAATCCGAGGAACGGATGCAACGAGGGGAGAAGCTGAACTTGAGTCTGTGCAGGGCTTTGTGTCTATGCAACGAGGAGTGTGAATGGGAATTATAATTCTCGGCATCTCCGCACCGTCTCTCTCAGACTGTCTGACAGGCAGCAGAGTTGATAGCAGCAGGGTTTGGGCAGAGGGACTCAGGGAAAGCCTGTAGCATGCATTCCAAACAAGGCCGGGCCACACTTTAAATTAAAGAAAGAGCCAGCAGAGCCCTGAGAGAGACAGAGCAAAACAAAGAGGAGGTGGAGGGTTTCCATCATCACTCGCTGCAGTTTCAGGATCAATAAATAATTCTAAGTTCGTACCCTCATTAGTAAGAGGCGCTAAAATGAAATGCAAAGTTCTGACGGCGTTTTTATTTGAGACGCCATACTTACCAAAAATGCCTTGTATAACAGTCTGTATCATTGAGTTCCAAATCCCCACTGTCATCTGATTTACAAGCACACAATGAACAATGCACTCTATTGTGGGAAATATTGACCATAGCAAATGGAAATGCTAATACAAAACCCCCTTGAGTGCAGAGCTGTTCCTATACAGCAGCGTGTGCATACACAATCATCAAAATATGACATCTCAGGCCGCTAAAATCAGGTTGCTGCAGCGAATCTGCAAACAAAAGCATTAAAAAAGGCTGGAGACAAGAAGCCACAGCAGCCAAAAAAAAAAAAAGCAGGAACAGAAGATAAAAAATGTAGATAAGAACCTGATAAGAGGAAAAAGCAGCAAACTTCCTGCAGCAAATATAAAAGCTACAGATTAAAATCAGGGAGGAAAAAGGATGAAAATAGTTGAGTATAATCAAGGAATCAGTGACACTTACAAATGAGTTCAGAATGAACATCAGCGAGATAAAAGCCAATAAAGATAACAGCGCAGAGTTGATAAAAGTAAAAAGGGCTGCAGACATCTTCAGGCTGTAAGCAGAGCAAGGTGTGTCCTCGCCGCTGCCTAATCAGCCTAATTACCACCAATTATCTGCCTCAAATTGCTTGCTGTCAGTTTGAGAAGTCCATAATCAAGATCAACAGCACAACAGATCATTATACTGTAAAGGTTGCCATTATAGTCATCATCTCTAAACTGTATCCCCTTCTGAGGTCAAGTCAGCTCCCGCGACGATAATGAGGTTTTCACAGCTAATTGAAATAAACAGCCCATTATGTCAGACTGAACGAGTCTGTTGGTTCTGTGCGATAAATGTGAGGGTCGAACTAAACGGCGACTGATGGACAAACAAGTGAAATGCCTCTGTGAAGAGGGACACAGAGGCTTTTTGACTCTTTACGAGTTTGCAAGTTTTAGCATTTTAACAGCAAGGCACATCTAAGTATATTTCAACTTTTCAGCAGATCATTTTCTAATGCAAGCAGTGCATTTTTCACTTGTTTTCCTGCTTTTATAATGCATTGTTCTGCAGCATAACAAGACTAAAGGTCCCTTCAGACATGCTGCTCTTGTACGGCTATCTGAATGAATGATGATTTTTCCTTTTTTCAAACCACTTGGGAACCACTGATGTATACGTGATTGTGAGAAATTTGTTAAAAGGGAGGACAGCACTGGTAGAGTCCTTTAAATATGCCTCAAAATATAAAAAAATGGAACAGCTTGCACACATATGAAAAAACATAATACATCAGCAAACTAGTATTCACATAAAACCCCCAAATGGATTTCCAGCCTCAGTATCACCCACTAGGAGACAGTCAGTCCAGGTCCCTCTTCTCTACTGCAGCACCATCTGCACAGAGAGTACTTAAACATGCCCACTCATCTATATCACAATTATGTTGCCGGAATAAATGTTGGCATGGCAGGTTTCCGCACACCATATTTGTACATTATTATGCAGCAGATGTGTTGAAACTTCACGTATCTTTACTTTTAATCAGTGCTGTGGATGATGTGTAGTTATGTTTACACACAAAAACCACTCGACTATGGTTAGGAAGAGATTAGGTTTTGGCTTAAAACACCCGGGTTTGATCAGACAATCATGGCTGGAGACGACACTGAGGACTCAATAAAAAACACCTGCATTTGGTGGCACAATCACAGCTGGAACTGCCACTGTTGTCTTGCTAAAAAAACATCTGCTTTCGGCAGCCACCAATACCTGGCCTAAAAACACCTGGTTTGGTAGCAAAATCACAGCAGGAAATGCTGCCCATGTCTCGCTAAAAAACAACCACCTCTGATGGCACAATCATGGCTGGAATTGCCACCAATGTCTTGCTACAACAGCCAGTTTGGTGGCACAATCACCGCTAGAAATGCTACCAAACTTATGCTAAACACACCTGCTTTTGGTGGCACAATCCCCACTGTAAATGTTGCTGATATCATGCTTAAAAACAGTGATTTTTGGTTGCCACGTTTCTGTTGTAAATGCTGCTGTCTTGCCAAAAAAAACACCTCATTTGGTGGCAGAATTGCTGCTGGAAATGCCACTATATCGCACAAAAATAGCACTTGGCTTTGGGGGCACCATTGCCCCTGGAAATGCTGCCAGTGTCTCACTAAAACACCCAGTTTTAGTGGCTAAATTGTGGCTGAAAATGCCTCCAGTGTCTCGCTAATAAACACTTGCTCTTGCTGTCACCATAACAGCTGGAATTGCCAAAGTCTCGTTACAAAACATTAATATTTGTTGCTGACAATGTCGGGCAACAAAACACCCACTCACACACTATTGCGGCTGAAAATGCAGCCAATGTCATCCTAAAAAACATCTGCAACCAAAATACTAAGTTTTGGTGTCTTGCCAAAAAGCACCTCATTTGGTGGCAGAATTGCTGCTGGAAATGCCACCACTGTCTTGCTAAAACTCCTGGTTTTGGTGGCGCAAACGCAGCTGAAAATGACGCCAATGTCTCTCTAAAAAATGTCCACTCTTGGTGGCACAGTCGTGGCTGGAAATTCTGCTGATGTCTTCCTCAAAAAAACACTCACTTTTATGGCTTTTGTTGGCTCAGTCACCAGTTGAAAAGGCTGCTGATTTCTTGCTAAAAAACACCCAGTTGGTTGGCACAATCACAGCTGGATATCAAAAAGAACAATGCCGACACTGTCTTCTGACGACTGGGCCGGTTGTCTTGATCTTGTATCTCATTCTGTTCGTTCCTGCAAGTTTTATGGAAATATTAAAGTCTGGCATTGAGCTTCTTATGCCTCAGTAACTTCCCGGAGGAACTGATTTTACTCTGATAACTCTCGGAGGCCACTTAGGAAACAGCACTGAGGATAGTTCAACAAAAGTCAATAGAGTCTAATTTAGCTCAGCTCTGAAGGTCTCTCACAAAACATCAATAGATGCAGTCAGCAGCTGAATTAAGGGCATATTCAAACTTGTTTGTTTACTTTGATCTTAGCAAAGTAGAAAAATAATGCCTTTCCGCTTTTTAGTTTCAGTTCATGTAGAGTTCATACTGTCTAATTACAAAGCAAGGTAGTTATACTGCATTTGGTCACATGTTCTGAGAGGTAAATCATAATGTAAAAGAATCTCAATCCAATATCAGATACACTTATTGCTGACTTTTGTGCCGTTACTTTTAATTGCATGTTGTCTGTGCAAAAATAAACACAAAATTAAATGAAATACTTGTCTTTGGAGGCGCTACAGTTTAAAATGCCCCAATAGTCCCTACTTCAAATAACTTTTGTCTTTTCTTAGCATTCCTAAAACGTGTCTTTGTCTCTCTTTTCTTAAAAAGGTTAGCTGTCCCCTCAGCGTATGTGAGTGCACTGCCAGGCTGTTCGGGTGTAATAAAAAAAGGGAGTCAGACGTCCCCTCACTCCACAGAAGTTTGTACAGCTTCTCAAACTAGCATAGCGGGCTGTTTGGAGCTAGAAGTGCCATCCATCTAGCAGCTGTGAACATCCATTTCTCTCAGCAAAGTCAAGTTCCCTCGCAGTGTCCTGAAGTAAAAAAAAAAAAAACCCTTCTAGATCTTCTGCAGCTTTGACAGATTACAGCCCACCACTGTCTCTCCTCACTACATCAATCTCCTGCTCTCTTCTGCTCTGCACAGCTCAGTGCTCAACACAAGCAGCATCCACATGGACTCAGCTGATGAAAACACTGTGCATCACTGACTGACATGTCTAATATGGGCTGTATCATAGTCCCACCACTGACACTCAGACTCCCTCTGCTTGTATCCCCGCTCAAACTCTGGAAACTAGAGCAAACAGTGACATCTGGTAACAGCTTGACATTAAATTTTCCTCAAAGCAGACTGACACAGCGCTGGTGAAACGAGACACGCCACACAGCAACATAATGATCGATATATTCGAGGAGACGTCTCAGCTTTCACCGTCCAATTACTATAACGAGTGATTGAGTCAAGCTGAACTCATACTTTGGCCTAAAAACATCGACCATGTCGGCAGTTTCCCCCCCTGGAGGCTGAGGAGCATACATACCCAACTGTAATGGGGTTATTTTATGTCTGAGACTTATTCAACGACGTCAAACACATAAATAGACAAACAATCTGTGCTTTATTTCCTTTAAATTGACAGGCCACACTTGTAAATAAATCTCGATGCTTCAGGGGGTTTTGTTTCTTCGCCTGTCTTAGTGAAGGTTTAAAGGAGGTAAAATCATTATCGCTGGCTCCCAGTCAGCCCACGAATCAAATTTTAAACTCTTTTATTGGTTTTCACATCTGTTAGCAGCCTGACATCTGCATGTTTATCTAATATGCTCGTTCCTTATGAGAGAAATATTACTTTTACCTAGGGCAAAAACAAAAGCAGCTGAGGTTCAGCCTCTGGGACAGAAGCCCCTCACTATATTATAATAGTTTTTTAGGTGTTTGTTTTATGAATTTTTACTGTGTTTTCCTTAATAAATTTAGTGTCACAGCCAAGTGGCATCCTCCGGGATTGAAAAATGAAGCCAATGTGAGAGTGCCAAAGACTGCAGTACCTCTAAAGGCCACTTGAGGTTGGTTACACAGCGAGTCGACCTACACAGACCTCCATGTTAAAATGCTTAACTTTACAGCACAAATAAACATGTTTACAACCCGGTACAAAACACGATATTGGTCTCTATATGTAAATTCACCATTCATGAAACTGTGGAGGGGCACTCTGACTGATGCTACAGTCTATTAGAGTAGGATCCACTGCTCACTCTTCCACAGCTCCACCCTCTCGTCCAAACATGGTCACTACTGACTTCAAAATTCCAAGTTGGCAATGACCAACATGCCAAACTTGGGGCTTCAAAACAAGAGTCAACAAACTAATGGGTGATGTTATTGTTGTGGTACATGAGTTGTTAGCTTGTGGGGCAGCTGGATTCTTCTCGTTAGAAATGTGGGATCAGGAGATCACATGATCCATTAAAATTATGCATTTGTTCCCAAACCTCAGAGTCCAGAGGGGAAATATTGGCAGCTACGACATAGCTCGTGTCTGTGACGACACGTAGAGGCAACTATTCGTTTGAAACCACAATGGCGCCTCCTAAAGAGGTTAGTGTAGATGCTGCAGTGGCATCAGTTAAAGCAGAAACAGATACACTTCAAAAAATGTTTTAGTGGTTTCACCATACTTGGATAACAACATGCATCCTCACTGAGGCATTAAACACTCTGAGAAATAAAATACAACACGTCTAACTTGTAGCGTTTGTGTTGTTTCCACATTACGACTTAAAAACTCATGAACACACCAAAGTCTAAATGTACGACCTCCCGACTGGGAAATAGGACCATACAAGGAGCGTGTGAATATAACATTTCAATCTAGACCAAAGTGGTAGACTGACGCCAGCATGGCCAAAAAGTTCAACAAACAAACTACAGTTTAATCCCTGCAACACCATCTCATCATGGTGGAATATTAAGCAGCTAAAGAGCTAAATACTGAAAGTGAATACTGGACCGAACAGATAACAGGTCACCACGTGTCCACATTAATACTAACGTTGTTCCACATTTGTCGATGTGTAAATCGGCAAGTGTTTGCCAACACGTCCACCTAAACAACTTTGAAGGCTGTAATATGTCAGATGTGTTTGTGATGCTCAGTTTAATATGGAGCTCTGCCCCCAAGTGGCCAAAAAAAAAAAAATCATAAAAGCAGTTTTAAAGTTCAATTTTAGGTTCAATACACTTTGACCAAAATGTTAAACACGCTCAGTGGTGCAGTGTCGTTTTCTACATGATAAACATTTGATCAGTTCCTCTCACTGTAAGCCACCACCTCTGTTGTGCCCTGCACATCCCCCTGGTAAACACTGTTGTTGTGGGAAGAGATGGATGGACGTGATGAACTCATTTATTATTCAGGCCTCAGTGTGTCTGTGGAGGGATGACAGGACAGCGGTGCAGGGAGGGAGGGCGGGAGGGAGAGAAACAGAGAAAAGGCTGTGGTTACTAATGAGGGTTTATCACAATGATGGAACCTTCCTCATGCATCTTTCATACAAAGACCTGCATAAGTACACAAACACGAGAAGCTCTGATGCATTGTTGCGTGTCCTGGCATTAATGATGTGTGTCATAGCCATGAGACAGTCTCACTCTGCTGGCCTGTGGAGGATCTGATACTGTGGAAATCAGAGGCAATAGATCATTCAGAAGGTTGGTAATTTATTTGGACAAACACTTTATATCATACAAAGTGCAACATGACTGTTGTTTCACGCCAAATCCGTTCACAGCTGTAAGCAAATGCTTCATTTAATAGTTAGTACAATAACATCTTATTGAACATGTACAAAACATATTAGATATTTACACAGTAGGAAAAAATAAATACAGAATTAAAACATGATCTTTCAAACAAGCTGTTCACGATCATCACATACAGTATTTACATCACGTTCAGTCATGTAATGTCATGTGCAACTTCTTACAGGTACACGCAGTAAAATGGTGTTAAATTATTGGTAACATTTTGTGCTGTAGCAAGAAAGGATGCAGCCTGCAACTCCATCAAAGGATATGGCTGGTGGCATTCTGTATGTTTCTAATCATCAGCAAATCCCCTGAAAAGGCCAACACCAACAATGTGTTATTCAGTCTCTTAATACTTTCCGACTTCTAAAGCCTCATTCGTCAACGAGAAGCCCCTTTTTTCCCATCAAGAGCATAAATCTTTAAAAATGCGTCGAGAATAATAGCTTTGATTTTTGAAAAAGGTTCAGTAATTACCCGAAACAGCTGGGCACTGAAGGTTTTAGGAAACGTTACTCAAGCAGGAGTGAATAGTGCAGGTTCATTAACTGCTTGTATTTACACCTATGAAAAGAAATGCTCTATAATTCACATATAACCGAAATAATTGTGAGGCAATTTCACAAAGATTCCCAGGTTCAATCCCTCCAGATTTATTAAGTATGTGATTTGGTAACAAGTGAGACACTTTTTAGAAATTTAGCATGTTCGTGTTTGTTCTTCAAAGGCAATTTAATGTGTGACCCTTCAGTGGATGGATACTGTATGTTGGTACTTGGACAGAAAAACACACAGGCAGAGGGTACTTGCTGTAGCTCTGGTTGAGGGTGAGAGGCTGTCAGTAAATAGTTTGTTGGGCACAGGGAAACAGAGATCTGTGTGGGTACATGACACTCCGGAAACGAGGGTGAGCGCTAGGCGCCTAGAGCGCAGAAATGCGAGGTGCATCACAACGCAGACACCACGAGCAAAAATTCATTCTCATTTAAAACCATTACAAAAAGCTGCTTCCAGCTGCTACAAAGCTTTTTGTGTGATCAGAGCCTAAGTGGTGAAGATCAGTGTACACCAGGAGACAATTTCCTCCCGGGGATCAATAAAGTATCTCTGATTCTGATTCTGATTCTGAGATGCACACAGTACGTACTGATATACAACTAGTAGATGAGACCAGGCAATCTGACATTTCGGTCAACTGGACATTTAGAGTGTGATCAAATCAGCATGACAGCACACCTTCCTCATCCCTAAAAACATTACTCATCAAACTGTGGTAACATTGTAACGTCCAGAGCTTTTTCAAAAACCGGTAGGCTGCACAAAATTGATCTTTGTGTTGTTCATTCTGATTTAAATCAACTTCCTTTAATGAATGATCAGTTATGGTGTTGCTATATAACTGCGAGGGCAGGTACTACAGGTGCATGCCTCCCTTGTGTGCAGCAAGCCGGAGAGCAAACAGTTTTGTAACCATAGGGAAGGTGCTATTTTTGAAAAGGCTAAACATCAACAAACATGGATTGAAGCAGAATATTTTGTTGGATAAAAACATTGTGAAGTTTGGAAAAGATAATATCGTACAAACAAATGTTAAAATTTGGACTTTCTAACCTTCTGGAGTTGTCCAGTAATGTTTGAATCAAGCGTCTTGGTCATGCCGCATCACCATTGTGCCAGTGATGACGGTAAAGCACACCTTCTTGTGTAATTCTGCTAAAATCTTAACCAAGCTGTAATAACTTTAAGGCAGATTAAAAGTTGTCCAATATCCACTTGAAAACTATCTGTCCTTACTTGAGTAACACAGAGACTTTCAGCTTGTTGTTACTCGACAGGGTTACGGATGGTTTTCATGTCGGTGAGAACAATGTGTCTGTAGCTGTGCTCCAGTCTATCCATGAGTTCCAGGTAGTCGCAGACCTGGAAGCCCTGGATTGACTCCTCCTGCAGGTAAAAAAGAGGAAGTGATAGAGTTATCAACATTGTACCAAATTAAAGGGGCATTCCACCAATTGTTTTTACTGATGAAGGGCAGTATACTCAACACAGTTGTTCTACACAGCCTCTGAAAACAGTTGTATAATGTCGTCTGTAGCTCTGGAGGAGTTAAAGAAATCCCATCCCTGATGATGTCAGTGATGTCATCAGGGTTATCTTGACTTGAGCACAAGGATGACACATTTATAATGATATTATATAAGTCTGCATTACAAACTGTAGGCATGGAGTTGATAGAATAGAAATGTCCCGGGCAAAGTGGGTGTGACAAAAACATTCAATAGGCGGCATTATGGGAAATGTAGCATGCAGCAATTTTGTGGAGTTTGACCCAAAGTAAGGATTAAAAGTCAGGATATCTCGGTCTCTGGTGCGTTTCGCTGGAGTAACCTTTACGCCGGAATTCCACTGGATGCGTGTCCGTTGCAGAATGGCTGCGCTGGCTATCCGCTGCGTGCTCCGCCGTCCGTCAATACCCACCGGCTGCCTTTGCTGTGCGGAGCAATGCAGCTCCGCCGGACAGTGGGGGTCACGAGGACCCACGAGATTTCGCGAATTCACGCATGATCGTGCGATATAGCAAGATGTAGTTTCTATAAACAGAACCACAGAACCAGAGGAGTAGCAGGAAGACATCTAGGTGTACCTCCATGATTAACACCTCCTCCATGGTGTCAACAGGGTGAAATGACGTCTGAAAACCTCTGACCTGTTGACTTCAGGCCTGCCTCCGCCCATTATGACATTTTCAAGGTGTAGTGCAGGGAAATATGATCCGCCGTGAACACTGTGTATTTTACATTGAAAAATTAACCGGATATTTTATTTTGTTTCTGTGCATGACTTCCTGCCCCGCATGATCTGCTCTGTGCTGAATTACTGCGTTGTGCTCCAGCATCCAGCAAAAATAGAAGTCCTGTGTATTTGTTGCAGAGGACTCCGGAGCGCCGCAGCTGTAATGGAGCCAGAATGCAGCACAGCCGCAGCCGGTGGAAGCACACACATTGACTAGAAATGTGTATCGGCTCCGCTGCCATTCCTGAGCGCAGACACAACCCACATGTATCTGGTGGAATTTGGGGGTTAGAATGAAGTAATGACGACTGGCCTTGGACTAGGGCCGCATAAGGAACATCCATTCAACCAAAGAAGATTTATACTTGTGGGTTGTTTCATTTAAATGATTTTTTAAAGATGGTAAAAGCATCAGTGTTTCAAAAGAAAAAATAAATAAATAAATACAAATAGTTTTGTGTCAAAGTTTTCTGTCTGATAATCCTGGGATAATTTAGTTTTTTGAGTCTATTTTAAGGATCCTGACCCCCAGGTTGGGAGCCATTACCTTACGGTACACAAGAGTACAGAACACAAAAGTTCATCATAAGTTTCCAAATTACTTTTTTACAACAGATTTTTGTCAATAATCTTCAATCTTAAATAATTTTTAAATCTTTAATAATTTCCTCCACTGAGTAAATCTGAATTATCGTTTAATAAGTGTCAAGGCACAGGGGTAGAGGTTTGCAGACAGATAATTGTTTGGTATTGAGGCAGAAGGTGTGTTACGTTATTATCAGTCACTTTGTTAGGAAGTGAGGTGTGAATAACTCGACATAATCTTTTCATTAAAATGCTTTGCATTCAATCTATTTCAAAGTCACAGGAAATCAAATTAAATCTTTGGGAATCGAATGCTGCATCGCGCCGGTAAACAACATCCTTGCTTAGCGTTCAGATAATGAGGTTTTACGTGTCGGAAAAGCAAAACAATAATAAGTACTAGCATCTTCACCACGCAGGTAAACACATAACAAGACGTGTCTTAACATGCAGCAGTATCTCAACTGTCTGTGAGACAAGAATCAGACCAGACAAAATCACATTTTATTTGGCTCATTTGTTCAGTCAGGATTTTAATTACGGCTGCCATAATTGCTGCCTTAGCTACAGTATGTATCTGTGATGACACCACCCGACCTCAGAGGCAATGCAAACACTGCAACAGAGCAAATAACTGTGACATGCTGTGCATTATGTTGTGAGTGGCATCATCAATTAGCAGCCTGAGAAATGCTGCACCCAGAGGACGCAACGCATTCAGAATAACAATACCCAGCAAACATCATGATTTTAACCTCTGTCAGTATCCAGGCCAAGGCTTTCAGAGAAAAAAGAAAGAATCAAAGAAAACTACCAGAGTTTATTGACTTCTGCAACTTGTCAGCAGTGTAATTTTCTTTCATCAGAATCTAATTAAGGTTTTATTTTTGCAGGTAAATAATGCTGACAAGGTCGAGAACACAGACAATACTGCCAGCACAATTTAAGGTTAGAGACTCATCCTGCTTACTGATTTCCCTCTCTCATAAAATTTTCACACACATAATGAAAACATTACCTGTCTTGCATTTAGCGCACACTAGTGTTTCCCAACCTCGAGGTCGGGACACCATAAAGTGATGGTCACAACATTAATAAGAGCATGGGAGAGAATCAAAAGCTTATTCCTTTAACATAAAATTATATCATTTCCTCTGACTTTTCTGTTATCCCTACAGTTATGCTAGATGGCAATGTTGTCTGTCAGTGCACTTTGGCCCGACTGAAACATACTCTGATTTTCCTCCAGCATCACCGGCAGGTCCACACTTATCTTTTAACTATTCAACTATTGAATGGACTGCCATGAAATTTGGGTCCCAGAAAATGAGTCCTTTGACTTTAGTGATGTTAGCGTGGGCGGATCTACCGGGGTGGCATAGGGTGGCAACTGCCACCCTAAAAGAAAGCCATGCCACCCCTGCTGCCACCCCAGTTGGCAGCAATGAATTCAAAGAAAAGTTATGGCCAATTTGCCTTTTTACGAGTGCGAATCTTCAATGTCCGACTGCGCTGAATGCAGCACGAGATAATGCCAGAGCAGCAAGAGACTGCTTTGTTTGGAAAACTGAGTGGAGCCAGAGGGGAAGCCTATTCCAGAAAGCAGGTTTAGTGAAGTATGTTAACCCTGAAATGAGGGAAACTCTGGGTTTCAGTTCCAGAAAGAGAGGTAAATCAAACTCTGAGTCAATCACCATGGCAACTGAGTCTGTGAGCAGGTTAGGTTTTTCTCTGTCTCCTCCCTCTTACACGCTGTTTCATTTCCTCATTCATTCAGTCCGTGTCAAAGCTTGTATCGAAGCGCATTAATTAGCAGAGATTTACCATCTGTCACAGTCTAATTCCTGCTCAATATTAGTTTGTTTCTCAGGACTGTCTTAACTTACTGAATTTATGCACATAATGTGTAGGTCTAATTATTTAAATTCTAAAAATCGGTATGAAGCTTTAGACACGTGGTATCAATGACTAATGATCTCCATCACTGATGTCATTGGGCGCACTGATGGAACATAATTCCTATAGCCTAATATTGGGGATTATATGTTAATATTTCTGAGTGAGCAATGGTGCAGCATTCCAGTGTCTTTAAATTTACTACATTTGTAGCTGAAATAAAGTCACTGAATGCTGTTGAGTCAATAACCACCACACTGTCATAACCACAGTCCATGAGTCACTCCACTGAATCCTCCATAGCCCCACCCTCTCGTCCAAATATGGTCACTTTAGGCTCCAAAAAACAAGATATGAACTTAAGGCGTCCATTTTTTTATAGACAATGGAAGGCACGAGCCATAAATGTAAAAATGCCTCAGTCCCTTAGATCTGCGGTCTCCAACTACTTTTTGCTTGAGATGAAGAAATGTCTACTTGTGGCCCTGTGTCAAAGGGCAGATGACAATGAGTTGTGAGAAGTTAACTTAAGATTTTGCCTGCTTTGACTGTTTTGTTTGAATAATTGTTATCGTCCAGAACAGGTAAAACTATACAGCACATCACAAAGAAGAAAAGATTAGAGGAAAAGTCAGAAATCATATTATTTTGTGTACCCAAATGTAGTTTTTTTTTTTCTGATGTACTACCCTAGAAATCATCTCACGACTGTCTTAAATCAACAAAGACTTAAGGATCTTGGTGTCCTTAATAAAGTAATATTGTGTGTGTTAAAAAAGGAGTGAAGTGCAAAAAAAAAGAAAAGAAAAAAGAAATAGATTAAGAGCAAATGGAGCGCTAGGTTTTTATTATTTAATAGGAGCAAATAGAGCGACTACAGAGGGGTGATCGTTCAGAAGGGAGTCAGTACTGTCAGGGAGAAATGAGTTTTCAGTCTGATGGAGGACTCTGTTCCTGTAATTATTCCAGCAAACCATGTATCACTACATAAAACACACTTCAGGGAGAAAAGAGAAAACTCACAGTTTAATTAAAAGGTATTATGAATTAGAGGTCACACTATAGACTTGTTTGATATACTGATGTTAATAACTTGTAGGTTTATTGTCAGCAGTACCAGCTACATAACTCTAAGTCTATTAAATCCATATTTTGTTTGTGTGAAAGTCCTGCACACCCAGCCGGATGCTTCATGTACCGCCATTCTTCTTCTTGTCAAACCATAACAGTGCTACACTACAGTAAGTATAAAAAGTCTCCCACGTGGCAGATTCTTTATTTGAGCCAGGGTTTTTGCAGAGTGAGATTAATCCTGAAGAAACATCAAAACTAAAAGTTGCTTCGCCTGTTCATTTATCGCACCGGGAAACGGCTGCTGACACAGTTAAACCCGTGAAGGAGAGTAGAGATAAGCAGTGGAAATCACTGGGGAGAGTATTTTTGGTCTGTTATTTTCTCTGGGAGAATTAAGTGGGGTGAAAAAAGGAAGATGCAAGGACGTTGAGTGTGTAGGAATTAGAGCCCGACTAATGTGAATCCCTTAAGTTTAGAACAAAATATAATGTGATGTTCAGTTGGACATTTTCATGCTGAGCAGGTGACAGGAGCTGCTTAATGTTCCCCATAATCTTCAAGATACATTAACCATTAGCACTTATGAGATCATTAGGTAAGCTAATTAATGCATTAATTACCAAAGATTTCTACGTTGTCTTAAGCCTGTCCTCACATGACAGATGAGTGGTATTAATATCCAATGAGGCTGGATCTGCATAGAAGGTGAAATTAATAGGAATATTTCTTAAAACATTAAAGAGTTTCATTGGTTATTTAAAATAATATATTAGAGTAAGTGTCTCTTAATAGCAGGCTGACTCAGTCTTTTTTTTTGGTTAGAGGTTTAAAATAATGGATTACTGTATTTTTACAGAGTACAGAAGTTATTGTTCCGAAATAAAGCTGCTATGAGCAATGATAGAAAAATATTTACAAGACAGGGGAATGGCGCACAACATAAAGCTTCAACATCAATATATTGCTTTTTTGTAAATTTACAGTTTTCACAGTTTTGTCCAGCTCAAGAAGAAAAGATGCTGAAGGGACAGTTCACCCCAAAATCAAAAATACATATTTTACCTCTCACCTGTTGTGCCATTTATCAGTCTAGATTGTTTTGGTGTGAGTTACCCTGATCTGATTACAGATATTGGCCGTAGAGATGTGAGCTTTCTCTCAAATAAAACTGAACTAGATGGCACTCGACTTACTCAAGATAATCCACACCTCACCTTGTTGTGAGTAGTTTCATGTCAGAAGTATTTTCTTTTGTAAACTACACCTGCCAACCACATTACCATACAGAAGGAAGAGTGCATCTACTCACAGACGAGAGGCTCGTGCTTGTGACAGCCCAAGATATGAACACGAACGGGGTCCTTCTTGGTTGAGCTGTAATGTTACCTAGCTGTGCCGACAGTAGATGCATGCTGCCCTCTGCTAGGTTACACAGTTGGCAGGTGTAGTTCAGGAGAAAGGAAATACTTCATATATGAAACTGTTCACAACAAAGTAACTCACACCAAAACAATGTAGATACAGACTGAAAGTGGCAGACAGTCTCTTGCCTCTTATGTGTGTAAATATCGTGAGCATTTTTTGTGCAAATGGTGTTTGCCAGTTATTTACTCTGACTGTTTTACTCCTTTTCTCACACACAAGTAGTTAATTATGAGGTAGTTTTATCCTGAGCAGTGTTCTTCTTGAAGTCCCTGCAGCTCGTTTAAATGATACCACATTGGAGTTAGTTTAGTTTTTAAGCTAGGAGTATTTTAAAGTCCAGCTCCAATCTCAGAAGAGGAGTCTGTTGTGCGACAAAAATTAGCGACCGGCAGACGTATCAGTATGGTAAGTGTAGTTAGCATCTTTTATTGGTTTATGTTGCTTACAATACTGCTACCATGTTACAGTGTGCTCACAACCGTCCAGTTTACATCCAAAATCTGCACACTCTACCATGTTTGCTGTCAACACTTTCATCATGCTATGCTAACTTATCTCTCTGTACTGACAAGTCCTCACTGTGCTGGAGGTTTCAGGTCTCTTTACTGGTGTTGTGTTGAAGTTGTTCCCACGTCAACGTGTTTCCTGTATTAAACATCAACTGAGTTTCATACCAGTGATGTACCTAGACTGAACAACTTGCGGACTGAACTCTAGTGGATGTCAGTTGTTCGCAATATCATCACGTAAAGTTTGCGCAGGCAGAGGTTGAATATTATTTCTGGCCTACACACATTAATTAGCATTTAATAGGCCTAACTATCAAAAAACTATTTTACACATTACGCTTTTTTTTTTGCTTTTTTCAGCAATTAAAAAAACCCACAACCTCCTGTCCATATTGCAATGAATTGTGGGTTATTAAATCACTTAAGTCTGGTGAATTCTGCACCCCAAGTGGACTCTCTGGAAGCCCGCTTGCTGCCCATTTGTGGACTGGTTGAATGGTGGATTTGGACTATGCTCAGCACTCCCAGAGTTCCGGGGGAAGTGCGAAAGTGTGGCAAGGTCCGGACATTTGAATTCAGCCCGAATCTAATTTGTTGTATGTTTGAATCTAACTTTTTTGGGAGGTGCACAGACAACATCGCCCCCCTCAGCAGAGGAATGTGAAAACACCTCCCTAGTGACAAACTATGCACAGCTACAAGTCAGTAGTCAGGGTCAGACATTTCAGGGGACATAATTAGAAGAAAAACACATTTTTGCGTGGAAAGGGACTTTTAACAGTTAAGTTAGCATAAATTGTCATTCCCTTTCATCTGAAATTATCCGACAAACATCAGAAAAAGAATACAAATATAAGTAAAGAGCCCTGATTAAACCTAATCATATCTACAGTATGAAGGCTTCATGCATGTCTTTCTTTTGGTTTGTGGTGTCATGTCACCTAGAATCAATGGCAGACATATAACCTCTGTCTCTTTCTGTCTCCTTTTCCTTTCACCACTTCAGCTCCACTGCAGTTAAGCACCAGCTAGACTCAAAACGATTGTAACGAGTCATTTGCCATTTCAAATTTTAATTTAGATGAAATATAGATATACCCCCTGGTGAGACGGGATAAGTTTAGAGGGTGCAAGTGTGTGTGTGTGTGTCTGTGTGAATATTTCAAAAAATCCTCTAATACCACATCTGTCTGAGTAAAATAATTCCTTCACATTGTTCCCACAGAGAGAGACAGAGAAGAGGAAAGATAAGGCTGTTGGACGCAAATCGGCATGTCTAAAACTTTCAACAGTTCAGCCCAGGACGAGGATTGTGTAAGTCCCCCGCCTTCTCTCTCTCTCTCTATCTCTCTCTCTCTCTCACACACACACACACACACACACACACAAACACCCAGACACACAAACACACACCGTCTCAAAGCCGTCTCTTGTAGCAGTATCTGATGCTACAGCTCATTAGAAGAGCTTCCTCAGATAAAGCCTCCATAACTGATCTTTTATTCACAAAAACTGTCAGCGGCGGCTCATGGCGATGTTAACACCACAGCTATCAGTCGGAGACAAGACGGACTGAAATGCTTAATGAGTAATGACGATGAGTGCTTCATGTCAAGCCATGCCTCAATCACAGTGCTGCTGTTTAATGTTGCTCTGGATATTGGTAGAACTACATGTCTCGGAGATTGTAAATTTAGACCTTTGGTGAAATCTTTAGGGTCACTCTTCGATTCAGCGTTCATTCAATTTACAGAGCAGAACTTATTTCAATAAAATGTGTTCACTTCCAGGCTTCTTTTCATGGTATATTTCCTGCAAAATACACTATACAGGGAGGTTTGTGAGCAAATTCTAAAAGTAGATTTTTTATTCATTATGGATGTGAATCATGGATGACTGCTGAATATAAAAGGGGAGCTCAACAATTCAGTCGAGGTCTTACAGCAGGAACTGCATAAGACTTCTCATATTAAATCCAGACAATTTATGAGCCCAAATAATAAAGTATTCCTAATTTATTAAACCGCAATGAGGGAGTACTTCTTCCAAAGAAAGCCTTGATTTTTAATAAAGCATTATAACGCAAACATGAGTGATCTGAGCGCAGACTTTGTAAAAAGAAGCTGCCGTAGGGACTGTACACATGCTGCCATTTTTGCACGCTCAAATTCATTGTTTTCAATGTGGACACGACAGGCACGCTCAAACAGCAGAGCGACGGCTGTACCCTGAGAAAAACTGAGCTCAACTTTTGGAATGCAGCAGCAGGGCATGGCATATCATGTGACGAGGAAGAACCAGTCACAGCAGACAGATATCTTTCCCGTCTTCCATAGACATCAGTCTGTGGTAAACATGGGAAAGTTGATCATTTTGATGCAGAGCTTTACATCTGTCTCATGCACAATTGGCCCACACACTTAAAAACAGCGTGGTGCAGCTATAGACGGAGCAGGTGTACGGCCCCTTACTCTGCAACGATGAAATTACATGGGAAAACAAAGACTATATCGAAGGGTAAGATACTCTCTCTGGCCACACATGCATATGCGACAGTCACAACACTGTATCGCAGACTCATGCATTACATTGTGTAGTTCAATAATTAATTAGTTGATTGATAGAAAATTAGTAAGCAACACTGTATTTTGATAAATGAGTGACTGTTTCAGTGATCTATCTGAGCAAAAATATCAAATAATCCTGTTTACAGTTTCTCCAATGTGAGGACCAACCTGGCTAATGAAGCTAATGCAAAGTGCCGAAACTGCAGTTGCTCTAATGGCCACTTGAGGCTGGCTCCAAAAGTGAGTCAATCCCCATAGACCGCATGTCAAAATGCCCAACATTACAGCAGAAATATTCACAGCCTAGTAAAACAGTTTTGGTCTCAATAGCTAATTTCCCCATTCAGTAATTGCTTCGGGGATGAATTTTTAAATTACTCACCTGTTTACATTTTATTAAAACTTAAAGTTACTCAAGCTGTTGCTATTTAAGTGTGTTTTCAGTTTATGGAAGTTAACTGTAACATTTTGGTTACCCAAAAATGTCTTGTTTGGTTTTACTAAAAAACTCTCTTAGGTATTGGATGTTTAGTTTTTCTGGTACGAACATTTAGTTTTGAAAACCAAGCTAGCAGCTAGCATTAGGGTTAGTGCCATCCTCTTGTCCAAATATGATCACTTCTCACTCCAAAAATCCAAGATGGCAATGGCCAAAATGCTAAATTCAAGACTTTAAAATGGGAGTGGGTGACATTGTAGTGGCTACATTATTTTAAATAGTCTATGGATAAAACTAGACATTAAAGACGTTGCCTTAGTTTCTGTGATAATAGAATGGCTGTTTTCTCTATTTTCTGTCATTTAATAGATAAAAGGATTAATTCAAAATAAATACATGTCACCAAATTAAAAGTTAGCTGCAGCCCTATCTTAAAAAAATATTTGTGTTTCCACAACACCACTATACAAGGTTACCTTTAGCTGAGTTTTTAGCACAGTTTGACAGGATGTTCTGGCTGTAAATTACACAGTAGCATCTCACCTTGAGGAAGACCTGCAGCTCCTGGGACTGTGTCCGCTGTAGGATGTCTGGCTGCAGATGTTTGAATATGGCCACGCACATGTACACCTGGTAGTCAGGACCCATCACCACACAGGTGGTAACGTAGTGGCAGATTTCTGTCCAGTCCAGATAGTTCCAGAAACACTGAGTCAACCAGTGGAGGCACATCTGTGGGAAGAAAGACAGTCAAATCGTGATTTCCAGGATCACATTGCTGAATCTCACTGTTACTGAGAATAAAACTGCCAGGAGAATATTACAAAGTCCTCCATGCCCAGGTCTTAACATTAACATAACCTAATATAGGTGAAAAAGACCCCAATTATGCTCTAATACGAACAATTGACTTGATGCTTCTGACAACTAATGAATCATGTTTCAGGCAATTATTCTTCTCCCAATAATAAATCAAATATGTCAAATATAAAATTTCTCTCTCTCAGTCTCATCAATCTTCAGAGTTCTCTTTATTATACTTTATCGCTTGAGGGAAATAATATACTGAAGTATTCATTTATAGAAGTTTATGTTTGTGCTAGTTTTTACATTTACGTAAATCTGTACAAAACAAAAAATTGCAGGCAACATAAACATGATAAAATACAAGTAAGAGTGTTGAACTAGTAAATTATGAACCAACAACAGGAAAAAAGCACAGGCTGGGAAGCATATAGAAGACAAGTTTGTGCAAATGAGAAAAAACTAAGGACTGTTTATTTGAAAGGCACCTTCCTAGGTTAAAAACCCAGAACTCGATAATCAGAGCCATAATTATACAGGGACTTAACACTGCAGATTATCAATAGGTGTTTAAACATCATTTAAAATACGGACACGCTGCTGAGTAATTGAAGAGCTTTTCCAAAAAACCTGAAACCGCCCTGCAAAAGCTTAGTCACCCCTGGCTTTTAAATCTTGACCAGGAGATGACCAGAAAAACTCAGTCAGGGGAACTAAGAGTTTTGCCAGCAGACAACAGGGCTGAAAGATCACAAAAAGATGGAGGCTGATTTGTAAAGGCTTTAACCAAGCTCAGCAGAACCTTGAAATGGGTCCTGTATTTCAGAACAGGTGGATGTGTGGTTCAACACAAAAGCCGTTGCTGCTGTATTTTAAACCCAACAGAATTTCTCCAGTGCCCCCCAAAATGTATGAGATACAACAATCTAGCTACAATAAGACAAGAGCTTTTGCTGTTTTTTTCCCTGTGAGGACCCTTAGTGCAGGGAAATCAATGGATGACACAAATTCTGTTTAATCACTTGTGCGTATCACATAAGAACAAATCTGTCTGAAATGAGTAGCTCTTGCATGTTACGGTTGATACCGACCTGAATGTGAAATATATGCAAGAAAAAAAAAACCTTCATAGGCTGATTAGTTTCTGAATTATACATTTCACGAAGGACCCCAAAAACATGAATGTCTCATTTGTACTATGCTTTTTAGAAGTGTTGTTTCCATGGAAACATGACAAAAAAGTATGTCTAAGAAGATAGAGTCCATGTAAATTGTACCCGTTTATCTTCACATTTACATGACTAACATTATGGATCAGACTTTATTTTTAACCCGCCTGCCTCCTTAAAGAACGGTTTAATTACCCAAACTCGTATACAGCTGTATGATCACGCTCTGCTCTGTTCTATATGTCCTGAGTCTATAGGAACTTCACCTGCTGACTCAGCTTTAACAGCTTTACTAAATGAATCTTTCTGGAACATGTTTGCTTTGAGAGTGAAAAATAATAACTCACAGTAGTGTTGAATATTGAGGTGGGATTAGGGGACAAAGAGACAAGCAGATGCATGCTAATGTGTTATTTCTCCAGCTGATGACTGAGTTCAGATCAGTGATATGAATGCAGTGGCTCAGCGGGAGGTTTCCAGCTGTCCTTAGTGAACACAACACAAAGCACTACAGTATCTACAGCAAAATGATTTACAGAACTTGTATCTGAAGCAGTTACGGTCCTCTTGTTCCGCACTCAATCACAGTGTGATTTCTCCAACTGATAATAAACAAGTCAGTAGATGTATACAATTTCCAATTTGTGCAAAAGCTTTAAGTAAGGAAAGCCTCTCCAATCTTTCTGACTTATATCACAACTTAAAAAAACAGCAGTAGTAGTAGTGTACAGGGCCAACAGTACTGCCAGTCAGTCGCAAAAAGAAGTTGCTGAGCATTGCCACAGAAAGCACAGAGTAACACATTTTTGTGAAAACAAGCAAAATGTTGAAAGAAAATAAATAAATAAAAAGGTTTTCAGCCATGCTAGCAGCTCTGTGAGGCTGTAGTTAAGCACAGTTGCGCTTTGAACTAAAGGCTAACGTCATCATGCTACTGTAACATGCCCACCCTAAGGTGGAGATATACCGGCTGACTGACAAGTGGCCGCATTGCGAATGGAACTGTTCACATATTTGCCCTATGGGCTATGGGTGTCAATGGCAGATTTCGTTAGAGAGCACACCAGAGAACTCTGACTGTATAGAACTTCTGGATTTGCAGGACGGAAACAAATATGGCGGCACATTAATTCTGAGATCACAGCAGAAACAGCCACAGCGGCGTCATCACAGATGGTATGTAAGGCCCTAAAATTAAGCAAGTTGTGACAATAGCGGGTGTGTTTGTCACACCGACCCTACTGTTCATGTGTGTAATGCATCTTGCATGCACGTGGCATTAATTTCTGAGGATGTGCACAACCAACACTCCAAATGGATGAACATTTGCAAGACAGCCATCATACACATGAGCACATACTGTAGTTAAAATCAAGTATATCTTTGGGCTTACATGTTGGTTAAGCAAGTATAATATTTGTTTGGTTCACTATTGTAGTTTAGCATGTTACTTACTAGCATTTGCTAAGTAGCAATGATAATATTGAGCGATGTCATTAGTTTTATAAAAGTATTAGATGAGTACAACACCTGACCTGATGTTGGCACTAGATGAAAAGTAAGAGGGTCACTAAAGATATTAAAATTCATCCTGACGGGGACATGAGTTTGCACACTAACGGACAATTCATCTAATAGCTGTTGAAACGTTTCCCTAAAAACCACAATTGTGAACCTCATGGTGGTGCTACAAGAAAAGTCAGAAGATCGCCAAAGTCAGAGGGATTCATCCTCTAGGGAGCATGAATGTATGTACAAAATTTTATTACAATCAGTTAAATAGCTGCTGGGATATTTCAGTCTGTACCAAAATGGGGAACCAACATTACCATACCTGGAGAGATGCCATTAGAATTGCTTCTAAAAAGAGAGCTGGCTGAAAACCACATATTTACTCTGAGTGCACATCCTCGCAGGAAGCAATATGTGATAAAAGTGCCATGGTCCTATGAATCCAACCTCTTTTTGGCTGATCTCTGCTCCTCCTGACTAGCACTCGTCTACGATCAGTAGCTTTGAGTCTGACAGAGCTTCACACCCCAGTTTTTCCAAACAGACAACAAACAGTGCACTCACTGTGTTTTATAATTGTCATGCCAATAATTAGCCACTGTGCTCACTAACGACACAAGTCTGCTCAAGCATACAAACAAGCTCCACTTACGCTCCATAAACATATTAGATTATTATCGCCCCCTCCTCAGCTACACTCTAATGAAAATACTGACATCCTAATTTGTGTGTTGTAATAAAAACAGGAAACGACAGGATCCATGCTGTCCTTTGTTTTTAAACCCTCGGGCAGAAAAACAAGTACATATAGAGTACAGTACTTTCTGTGACCATAAATCCCTTCAAGGTCCTTCCAAGAGCAGCTCTTTCTCTGAGCGTGGCAAAATGTGCTTTCCTCTGTTATTAGTGTTGTGGGTGCAAAGGTGAGTGTGACTGTATTCTCACAGTATTCCTTTCTTCATTTTTCTACTGCCATTAACAGGCTTTCAGAGCTATTATTAATCTGAGGAGGTCAGGTCACATCGCCCGGCTCACAGAAATATATCTGTGTGTGGAAGACTGAATTTTCTGCAGCAGAGATGAGTGAAAATTTAGTGTTACTGTTCACAGACCTCCAGTTTAATTTTTTGGTGATATGATCATATAATGTTAAGTTATCAAAAAGTTACTGAAGTTTCTGCAGTTTAGAACACATTTCTTTGCACTGAACAAAAAATTAATAATAAATGATTATCTAAGCCAAGCATAAGCCTAGGGGATAATGCATTTGGTTGTGTGTGAGTGTATGCGTGTCTACATGTGTATGTGAGTGTGTGTGTATCAGTCTGTCTGCAGCTAATCTCAAAAACTACTTGACCTATCAGCCTAATATTCTGTGTGCATGTATATGACTGTATGCTCTATGACCTCCTGTGGTTGTGGTGAGTCACAATTATTGAGAAACATATTTTATTGACTCTTTTATATGTTTTATTTTATCAATGTATGCTGATCCTCACTGCTCTTAGCCGGCCAGTAGGGCCCACAAGTTTTCCAGAAATTAGCTCAGCTGAAAACAACAAATCTTACTGTCTGTTGCAGGCCACATTTTGTCCTTCATCATGCTTCAAACACTGACATCTATAAAAGAGATCGGTTTTAATATTGAACCGGAGCATCTGCAGATTAATTCCACACCCGACATGTTATGATCCACTAAAGTTAGGCGTAATATAAGATGAATAAATCCCCATTTTTGTTTCTTTTCCGCCATCTTGAATGTAAAGAAGCTTCACCACAAGAGCGTTTCAGAAGCATTTGGTCATTTCTCTGTGATATTTGTGCTTCTACCCTGACTCGAATATGGTTTCTTTATTGCCTATTTTAATTGTATTTATTGTTGTTATTCCCTACTTTGTTGTGCTGTAGACTACAGACAAAGTTACCATTAAAGCTCCAGCTATCAATGACATGGATTGAAGACTGGGCTGGAATTTAGTTATTAAAAATACATTCATCCTCATAATTGAATCGTATCTATATTTCACATAGCCTACGGTGCCTTCTAGCAGGAGAACTCGAATTGCTCTGTGCAATGCGCCAGGCTACATCAAAAATAGACAAGACACGTTTTTTTTAATTAGCTTCTGAAACATGCTCCTGGAACAGAATTGTCTAGACTGACTGCAATCTGCACTTTACGGAGTGAACTTTTCTACTTTTGAATATATTTGAAATAGTACATACTTTTGATATACTGCAATATGCAATGATACTGGAAAAATATTTTCATGTCATATTCATGTCTTGATATTTCCAAATGACCCTTTGCTAAGCCCCGCCCCTTTGTGATGGCCTGTCAAGCTGTCAGAGTAAACATGGAGCCCACACTGTACTTCACTCCCTGAAGAAATATTATCATATTTTTGGACAAATGAAACAGTGATTCCAGAGAGAAGCAGACAGAGGGGTCTACAGTCTGTGTTTGAAGGATATATCCAGGATGTCAAACTGACTCAGCAGCAACAACAGGTTAAAAGACAAAGACAGTTAGAAGCTAAAGTTTAACTATAGGCTACAGATCACAGTGTAAAAATGAACCACCACATCACTGCTGATCAACACACAAGACAATGAATATAAAGGGAAACTTTGCTGATATTGAACCAGCTGTGTGGCATCACAGTGTGTGCAGATGAACGCTGTTTGGCTTCGCCCCTGTGCCGCTGCCAGCACCCGGACCTTCGCCGCTGGATGGGCAGTTGTGTCCAGGGGAAGTCAAACAATGTTCATCTGCAAACACTGCGATGACACACAGCTGGTTCAATATCAGCAGAGTTTCCCTGCTTCCCTTCACTGGTTCCTGTACAGCAGGGTCGGTCTTTATTCACTGTTATAATCATTAAAAAGCAAAAGCAGCATGTGTATACATTCAGTAGGCTATATCTTCAGTAGCTAGCTAGCTAACCCTACACTTTTCAGGGTTTGATTTTGTGTAACAAGATAAAAACTACCTTTTGAATTACAATGACCTTAAAGTAAGAATTTTTAATCCATTGGGCTCTTGTTACAGTATGCACACACACACACACACACACACACACACACACACACACACACACACACACACACACACACACACAGTTTCTTATTTAGGACACATAAACCACAACACTCGAGTTTCCCCCCCATGATTCAGCTTATTTATCCTTTACCTGCCACAGCTCGCTGGTCTCTTTATAGACAATTACTGTTTAAAAGTTTCTTCCTGTCTCACACATACTCCTACTCTCAAGGCAGTCTGACAGTTTCAAATGCTTACACATTCTGTGGAAGGCTTCTGACTGAGGCCTGCGTCCACACACATTCATACACAACCTCTACTGTAGGAATGTCAGAGGTGTATAATGCTTCATTTATCACTGCTGCTTTGTCAGGCTTTTCAAAGCTCAAACTTTTGCAATAGACATTTCCATTTCTGACTGAAGAACAGGTGCCCATTATCGCCTTGAAGAGCAAAGAGATGAGCTGAATGTTAACGTTTTACTCCACCCTGGAGACGGCGAGTTCAGATCTTTGATGCAAATGCGGTGAATCTTATAAGCGCCCCTGCTGCCGTACATTATGTGAGCCTCAACTGTCAACTGCCAACACACAGAAGACAGGATCAAACGTAAGAGGATTCAAGGTGAAAAACCTTTTTTCTGCCTCGTTGTTTGTGAGAGAGAAAGTCTGTGTCAAAAGAATCAGGTGCCGAGGAGCAAAGATCTAACTTTTCAACTGCTCTGTCGAAAAAAAAAAAAAAGAAGGAAAAAGACTCAATGTCAAAACCTCATTTTGGTATTTTAAAGTCAAGTGAAATCAAAGCAGGATAAAAAGGGAAGTCACTTCCAGGGCAAGTGTGGTTATAAAGGCTTTAAAGCCTGTTTTGGGTCTCTTACTGACATCATTAATAAAATATTCAACAAAAGTGACAAAACAAAATGAGCTCTTTCTGGTGTTGTCGAAGAATGCAGTATATTTTGAATTAAACCGAGCGAATCAACATTCCGTTCTTTTTATTTCTTCCATCAGTAGTCATGACTGTCCTTTACTGATCTAAGAGGCTCAGAAAATGGAAATTAGAAAACAGAGACAGAAAAAGTAAAATATAAATATCTGATTTAAACCAATTGTCTGCTGGATAGACAGAAATTATTGTCACTTCAAAGCTTCATCAGTCTGACTTTCTGTAAGTGTTTTCTAAGAATGTATATTCACTCCACTTGATTCTGTCTGAATATCAATATTTGTCAAATTAATCAATATTGAGCAAATAAAAAATACATCTGTTGTGCTAAACTTGCAGTGTTTGAAAGTCAACCCCAACAATAATTATCTGACACACACACATGATGTGATAAATTGAGTAGAAGAACCAAACTTCCAGCTGGCACTTACAGTGACAGCCACTGAGCTGGAGTTGAATTTTTGGGGAAATGCCGAGGAAAAAATTTAATTAAAGCTGCAAGGAGTGATGAACAGGCCCTCGCACATTTGCGCAGGTCAGGGGTGCTGGCCGGATGCCAGTCAATGCGGCAATGTCAAAGTCGGACACTGCATGCAGAATTTAGATATGTTTCCTGCTTTGAGTGCTTGGTGCTGGAAATGACCTGTTACAAATTGTATACCACTTCCTGTGTCCATGATATGACACTAAAGACACACACTAATTAAGTATAAACTCAATGCTAGTTTAATGTAAATCTGATGATCTTTATCACATACAGTAAGGCTGACTTCCTGTTGTCAGCCCTGTGACTTTGAGTCAATACGGGCATGTAGATATCTCCAGGTCTGGACTCTTACTGTGTCCAGCATCTTGTATTTTGTAGAGTTGAACTTTAAATGTGTGACACATATAGCTCTGCATTTAACTTTCACAGAAGGACAACAACTAACACAATGACAAAATAAACATTCCCTATGACTCCAAAAAATAATTTTTCTCTCAGGCCTCTGAGTTCTTAACCTGACACGCCAGATGGTTTGTTACACAGAACTGTCTGAGAAGCTGTTTTTGGAAACTGAAAAAAATCAAGCACTTCAAAAAAAATACTTGGCAGATGATTAGATGAACCTTATTTTAGCAATTGTCCGCACTTCACTTTCAGGTCAGAAGCAGATCTTACATTCCCACCTCCAACCCAACTAGTCCTCTATCAGCCATGATTTTATCAACTCTTCCAAACTCAATTTGTTTAATGATTACTGAAACTTGGTTGAGTCTAGGTGATTTTATTCCATTGTCGACACCCTCTAGTTTTATTCATGTCCATTAAACCAGGCTATCTAGTCAGGATGATTCACACAAATAACATAAAATGTTCCCTTTCCGCACTTTTTAATCACTGAGCTTCCGAGTATATGGTACAGCTACCTTGCTTTGTGTCCTAGTCTACAGAAACCCTAAACCAAGATTTCATCCAGGAGTTCTCTGATCTGTTGTCTCTAATTGGGTCTCATTCACAAATGAAGTTCTGGCGAAAGTTCAGTCAGGAAGACAATACTTTTTATTCTCAGGCTGTGAGTTTCTTTCTTACCCTGCCATTCACTCCTTGCATGTATGCTCAATCACTATCTCTAGGTGACATTGTCTGGGTAGACCAAGTGAGTCATCAGCTGATTCACAATCAACAAATAGCACAGTGACACACCTTCTCTGTCAGCCTATCATCTTAGTGCTCCTCATTCTTGATACAGTTCTGTCTTGCTGCCATCATGTGTGCCCTCCACCTCCCCATCACCACCTAGTCTGAACTCCATGGGGGGATTTATCCTGCTGCTGCTCAGATGTCCCTCATAAAGACTTCTGTTGAATCTTAATCTTATCTGTTAATCTGTACACTCACATTCTGTATTAAATGTTATATTTACTTCATTCCTCTGTCTCTCTTGACTGAAATAGTATGTATGCACAAAGTTGGGCTTAAACCGTGCCTACAAACAAAATCTGGGATTCATCAATATTTTCTTTGTAAGTCCACTTTGAACAAATTTAGAACTGCCTTGCGCTGGACCGTGGGGTGCACAACTTCCATTAGAAAGCAGTCAGGTTTATCTAGGTTGGAAAAATGATGGACAATACTAAAATGCCCAAGTTTTTAAGAGAGGAGTAGAACTTTCATGCATAGTCCTGCGCACCCTTTCTTTCGCACTTGGCATCTTACATTACCACAGTGGCTCTCCTCGGACAAATACAAGAGCTGCTCTCTGCAGCTCAGGTTCTGGAGGGGCCCCGCTGGTCATATCCTCTTGCAGGACTGCAGCTACAGCCTCAGCCTGTTTATCTTCAGCTCTATGGTGGTTCGAATAAATACGGTTGAATATCAGAGTCAGGCCAAAACACTAAAAAAATATGTAAAGGGCTTTCAGTTCTTCCTTGCCTCCAATTATATCACTATAACATCACTGGATATAGGAAGAACAACAGATTTTGCAACTGCCAACTTGGTTTTTGTTGTCAATATGCAAGCACGCACTGAGGTTTTTTGCTTCAGTCAACTACATTTAACATCAACACTGACTGGAAATCCACATAAAAAGTAGTTTCCCTTAAGATATAATGATCCCAGCTGGTGTCATACTCTCAAAAACTGTCTCAAGGACAGGAAATGTTGGATGTCCTACAACTTCAGTTCAATGATAGCAAAACTGGAACAGTCTTATTGAGGCAGCCCATCACAAGAAATCTTTTCTAAAATGATCTATGTGACCTATCTTCTAATATAAAGCCTGTGGCCAGAAACCTAGGAGTATTTTTTGACAGTGTCCTGACTTTCAAGGAGCAGATAAAGACAGCTGTGCAGTCCTGCTTTCGTCAACTCAGAAATGTATCAAAAAAATCGAGTCATTTTTATCTCATGCTGATTTAGAGAAGGTAATTCGTGCTTTTATTTCGTCTCATCTAGACTATTGCAACTCTCTCTATACTGCCTCAGTCAAAAATCAATCTCTCGTCTCCAACTTGTTTAAAGTGCTACAGATAGAATTTTAACTGGCACAAAAAGTAGAGACCATATTACCCCAGTCTTACTACACCTGCCCTGGCTACCAGTGAGATTCAGAATTGATTTTAAGATTTCACTGATAACTTTTAAAACACAGAAAGGCATAGCCCCTGGCTATATTGCTGACCTCTAACTCTTTATGAGCCAGAACGCAGCCTTAGATCCTCAGGCAAGGCTCCTTTGGCTGCTCAGCGGTACAGGCTCAAGACTAAAGGTGACTGTGTTCTCTATTAGGGCGAGGGTACTTTTGAATGACCTGTCTGAGAAAGTTCAGCTCGCAAAATCAGTTTTATCTTTTAAATCTGTATTGAAAACACACTTTTATAAACAGGCTTTTGTATGAATCATTCCATATCATATCACAGAGGTGTCTTTGTTCCTTTATTGCATTTCTCTCATAATACCCTTTACTCCTATTTTTTTGGAATTTCTCGGCAAACAATTGTTTTCAAGGTTTTGTTCTGGTCTTGATTGTATACCTTTTGATATTTTTTTCTTGTGTTAATTGTATTTAAAACACTTTGTAAACACTAATTTTATAAAGGTGCTATACTAAGAGTAATTATTATGAAAGTTGTTACAACTAGTCCATCACCTATCCTAGTACATCCTATTCTGATGTGACTGATGCTATTGCAGCATCTGTACAAACCTCTTCAGAAGCAGCCATTGTTGTCTCTGACTCATCATCACACACACAAAAACCATAAGCTGCCCGTAGCTCCTCACACTGATTGGTCCGAAGCACTGGTTGTGCGGGGATGCATTAACTGAAGCCTGACAAAATGGATTTTCTTTTGATAGTAAACAGTAAATTGACTTGCACTTATGTCGTGCATTTCGAGGCTTGCCACCACTCAAAGCACTTTTACACTACCTGTCACATTCACCCTTTCACCCTTTCACACACACACACACACACACACACACACACACACACACACACACACACACACACACACACACTGGTGGATGAGGCTACCATAAATGCTGCCATGTACTACTTAGTTAAACATTGACTTGTGCTCACACACCGTTGGGTTCAGTATATTGACCTTCAACATGTGGACTGGAGAGGCTGCAGATCGAACCACCAATCTTCCAATTAGCAGACAACCTGCTCTTCCTCCTTAGCCACAGCTGCCCATAATTCTCATGTGACTCTACATGGACTTCTACATGGTCAGACTCTGATGCCTCACCTTCACTATCCAAGGTGAATTCCTATTTAATGGGATGCTGGCAAATTATCTGTACATGTAATGAAGAAGTGCGCAGCTGAATGTAGTCCATGGTTGCGATTCAAGGGCATACTGTTATTAAAACATGCCATATTGCTTCTTAATGAATATTTCCTCCCAAATAAGTTCACAATTAAGAAGTCTTGAGCTTAACTTCCCTTGGAAAGCTTTACCAACCATTTGCAATCCTCAAAAAAGTCAGAGTGATACAAAAATAAATTCAAACTTAAACTTAAAAACTGTCAAAATCAAAATGAGTCTTGATCTGGAGACAACCTTTCATCTGTTGGCTTTAAGTGAACCACTTGTCTCCTTTTCTACAGATCCTACCTGTGACGGAGTGAAACCAGACATCCTGAAGGCGGAGTGGACCAGAGGAACTTCAGCTTTCAGCAGCATCTCCACGTAGTGAGCTGTGCACCAGTAAACTGGAGAGATTCCTGATTCAGCTACTTCCACAGGAACATGGACCTGTCACAACAAACATCTCATTTATCTCTTCTGGTCTCAGAATATTTTCACATCTAAAGTAGAGCTTTATATCTGAATACGCAATTTTGCTTGCATTACTGGTGAATATTCAAACAAAAACAAAAGAAACGTCAATTACAAGCTCCTTGTTCTGTATTCAGTGCTGACAGAAATGAACAGTTGCTTTTTTTTTGACAGAAATGGAAACAGCATGTGACTTTGTGATCACATACAGATGTGTGTATGTGTGTTAATTGTGTTAAATGTGTATGTTCTTGCCCACATTCAGTCCTAAGCTCACTGCCGCCTCTTAATCATTTGTGCCCTTTCTGTTTTCCGTGATATTGACCAAATCGACGATGTGGAGTAGATGGAGGCTAACTGCTGTGTGGAGAAATTCATTGGCTGCATCTGCATCAAACACACTGTGAGCACGTAACACACTTTCAGACGAGCCCAATTGAGCTGTATTGACTTTGACGAGAGTCAACAAGATGACAGAGGTTAGAATAATGACAGCGAAGCTTTATCTCAGCAACTTGATTCTTCCCTGCAATTTACAATGATTGAAACCAGACTTCGTTTTAGACTTCCTCCCCGAACCTGAATTCCTTTTACTCTTTTATACCTCCTCTTTCCCCTCATTTATCTCTTTCAATCATCTTCCTTTTAGTACTCCTCTTCCTTTTTTCTGCCGAGTAAAAAACATCCTGTTTGTTTTTCACCATGTTAAAAAATGGAGAGTCGGACTGAAAGTCATTATGTGAAAAATGTTAGGATTCATCATCATCTTCATTTATTCATGTGTTCCTTGCTGTGATTCTCGACGTGCTGTGCATGAAAAAGGTGGGATTAAATGAGACAATGTCAGAGCTGTTAACAGCTGGGAGGCGGGTTTCAAACGGACAAGTTAACCCAAAATCCAGCATAAAAAATTAGTGCCACATGAACAACACCTACGCACTTACATGCAGATGTACAAAGCTGTTTTAGTTATTTATTTTTCCTTTTTCAAAAGCATCTCAAACTGTCTCCTGAGCAGCAGCACCATGACTGAACTCTTCACAAACCAACGGTGACAATACATTTATGGTGAAGAATGCACTGTAGGATGATGCATGAAAGAAACATGATCTTTCAAAGGTTGTCAGGTTTGCTCCCATTATATGCTAAATTACTGCATATTCAAATCCTGGCTATTGTACATTTGAATTCACAGCATTGTAGTCATGTTTGTACGCTGTTATACTCACAGAGGAATGTATCCTCGCTGGCCAGATGAATGCAGAGGTAAGCAGAGAGGACAGGTTGAGGAGCAAACTTAGAGACCGGTTAACATCTCCAGCCATGATGAGGAACACTGTGGAGGCCAGCCAGTCGCTGCCTGGATAACCGTCCTGCAGAGTGACTGGAGGAGCAGAGTTAAAGAGCCAAAGGACTGGTGGAGAGACACAAAGATCACGGGCAGCAAACACAGCTCCTCAGATTAGTTTTGCAACATGAAAGTGGTCCATTGACAAATATTGTGCCAAATACATGACACATACAGTATTTATCTTACCTTTAAATGAGACTTGTGTCACAGAAAGGTACATGGTTATAGCTTTAATGAAAAAAGTACCACTTTGCATGTTAATTAAATCTGAATTAAGGAACAGCCTCTGTGATTTTATTTCTAACTAATGAGCTGTACATCAGCGTGGCAAAAAAAAATCTAATTCGACTTGACAGATATTTTCTGGCAACAGCAGGTGGTGTTGAATTAATTCAAACAACATATTTAGCTAAACAAATACTATCAGAAGTGGAAATTCATTGACTTTGTTTATCTAAAAGGATTTGTAAAGATAGTGCCAAGGTGTGACAAGAAACTGAGTCCTTATGTTGTGTTAAATAAAGCGTTAAGCTAATACCACTTTACTGTCAACTGACACCGCGGAGTGTCAACCACAGAGCGAGTAATGCTCTGACAGTCAATTAACCCTGATACACCAGACCATTATCTCATAGCAGAAAAACAGCCTCCTACAGTTAAGACTGCTAAGATCCAATTCTCTGTGGGCAGTGTTATTTTGTGAATTTATGAGATGAAAACAGACTCATTCTCCGTCTATCTGCATGGCTAGTGGTAAGTAGGAAAATGTGTGTTTCTTTGTTATTTCGGTGCACGAGGAGTCAAGTGTGAATCCTGTGAGAAATTCAGCCAGTATGACTCATTTACTACAAAGTCTCCCATGTGGCAGCTCTGCGTCGTGAACACCACATTACGCCAACAATCGCAAGAATAAAAACTAACATGATTCAAAACACCAGGGCAAAGACACAATCAGACTCTTACGTTTCAAACTTGGAGCTTCTAGAGTGGTTTTGAGCTCTGGAGCCTGAACTCTATCAGCTTTAGTACACAAATGTGATATTGTCTGAAATTGTGAAAGAAAAAATGCACTTAACTCGATCAGAAATGTAATGAAATGTAATATGACAATAAAACCGCCTGAAAGATATTTCTAATAACACTTCTACAAATAATAAAATAGCTTTCAGGTGGGTCTTTTTTGCCACAACTCACAATGTAATTCTTTTAACGGATGATGTAATAACATGAAAAATTTGCTTTTTTTTTCTTGGAAATATACTGTCAGTGTAGAAAAAAGTGAACTCTAGGCTTTATGTAGAATTGAAATTTACCTCAGTTGGCAAATGGCACATTGTTATCAGGCAAAAATGCATTGAAGGAATACTTTACCCACAAAATGACCATTTGCAACTCAGTTAGTTACACCGTGTTACTTTGACTTCATTCTTTGACTATTTTTTCTTGCATATCTCAACAAAAACAGCAAATATATTAATTTATTTATCGATCAGGGACCACATTTAAAAGCAGCAAAACCACAAACTCTCACACAACTCATTCAGTATAATCCAAGTCTCACTCATCAAGTCATATGCTTGTGCACGTGCATTTTCACAAAAGCTGACCTAGAGGTGAAACTTATCTTTGCTCTCTTCAAAGCCAAACTCTAATACTACGGTTTTATAGTGAAAATGTATGTGTGAGCATATGACTGGATAAATGAGACTTGGATTGTACTGCACGAGTTGTGTGAGAGTTTGTCAGTGGATGTTTTGATATAGTTTTGCTGTTGTTAAACGCAGTCCCCAGTCAATCAATAAATCAATGCTTGCTGTTTTCCATGGAGGCATGCAGGATAAGAAAAGGTTTCACAAAATCAAGGTAACATGGCATGAATAAGTGATATATAAATGGTCATATTGTGGGTGTATTCTTTTAAACTAACATCACAAACAATGGGAAATTAACCCCTTGGTTGTTGTGCAAAGTTCGTCCATTAGATCAGAGTGGATCTTAGATGGCTAACTTTACACGAGTGAGCAGTGAAGACAAAACAGTTGATTCAATCTCTATAAAATGTTCTTTTTCATCTGAGTCAACAGTGATCCTTGTTGAATGAAGTGTCTCCTTTGCCCCTCTTGGGCTTATGATTTTTCTGCTTCAAAAAAGGTTCTGCATGGGGCGTTGGTGGCTTAGAAGATAGAGCAGGCACCCCACGTATAAGCTGCAGCAGCCCGGCCTCTAGCCTGTGGCCGTTAGCTGCATGTCACTCCCTCTCTCTCTCTCTCTCTCTCTCTCTCCCTTCACACTTATCTGTCCTATCAATTAAAAGCAAAAATGCCCACAAAAATATCTTAAAAAATAAATAAATAAATAAATAATATATATATATATATATATATATATGTATTTCAAATAGTGCTGCATGATTTGATAAAAATGTGTGATTGCAATTATGGTGGACAATATCGTGATTTGCGATTGCGATCACAATATACAATATAATAAATAAATGGTACTCATGGTAATGGAGTCTTTTTGCTTGATTCAGTGTGTCAATGACCATCAACAGACGGAACTGTACACACAGCGGAGCGAGCCTGTGTTGCGTTCAGGCGTTCAAATTCCAGCACGCCACAGCACAACACAGCAACATGACAAGTGGGCCGAAACCGAGCAAAATTGCTCGATTTTTCATTTGTTATGGAGTCCATGATTTCCCTGTGACACTTACAGATGTTTGCTTAACTGTGCTTGGATGTTGTTTTATGAGGCTCTGGCGGCTTTCAGTTGTCTCTTTGTCTTTAATGTTACACGGCTCGGCTTTCTCTTGCATGCACACTTCCTATTTTTCCCTGTGCTGTCTAGAGTGTTGATACAGATTGTTGCCCAGGGACGTGGCGACTTTAACTTTTAAACTTTTACACAGCATGTCTTTCTGTTCAACGCCGCTGTACCTGAATCCAAAGTATTGCCATGTAATAGACGTTGCGTTTTTTTCGCCACCAACTCAGGTTGTTCATGGTCGAGCTCATGCTCGTCTTCAGCGTCTGTGTTGGTCACTGCTGAACGCCAGCTGCACTCACCAGGATAGCTTATGGGCGTGATGTCAACAAACTCCACACACTAGGTGAGGCAGTCTCGTTCACAGACACACACATTAACATTTATTTACATTAAATTGCAGATTGCAGCCTTCTATGCGGTTTTGTCATCGCACAGCCTGACATCACAATTGCGATTAGATTAATCATGCAGCACTAATTTCAAATTGAATTTTAAATTTAAGAAAAGTTGATCTTAAGGTAAGAAGGTATTACATGAATGGTAGAAATATAAGTCAGGGCTTTTTTTTTATTACATTACTGTTAAAGTTATTACATGATTGGGTTTTAATACAGTTTGGATCAAGTTAATTGCAAAGTTTTGCATATTACATTTTCAGACACTATTAGATTTTCAGGAAATTTTACATTATTAGGTGCTACAAGCTCAGTTTTATTTAGATATTTGATCATTTCATTCAGGTCTTCCTAGAGGCAAATAAACTGATCTGATATGCAGGTGTGAGTCCTGATCTAGGAGAACTATGAAGTGATATGTCAGGAGTTAGAAGACAACCTAACTCAACTCTTAAAACAAATTCAGGCTATGGACACTTCCTGTTTTTTTCTGTGCTGATTTGCTGCTTTTGAATAATGAAAACCATTAACTTTTGGGTAGAATGGTAACAGCAAGAGTGAATACACAATTTGCCCTTAAAACATTTACTGGATTTAATGTAACAACATGTAAAATATGCTTTACAAACTTACAAATTATTCAGGTTACAACCTCCTCACATTCCAGTGTTTATGCTGTTGGTTTGTTAAACCACTTAGCTGGCCCTCAGTTAACAAACGCATCCAGTTAAATACCACTTCATGCTCTTTGAAACTGATTGACAGACAAGCGTCATCTATTTGTAGTACACTCTGACAAGACATCCTTTTGAATGATAAAGAATTATAAATAAAGAGCCTGGAAAAGTAAAAACGCATTTTGATCTACCATCAGTCAAACTAAAAATATTGCTTTAATTAATCTCCTCCTCTCTAAAATCAGGGCTTAATTTTGCAAGTTCTTAGTTTGGCCGAGGGACCACTCAGTTTTCTGTATTTTGGCTTAATTACAGGACCTAAGTATGTCTTCAATTCATTGTGCTAAATCTGCATATAGCTAAATTACCATTTAATCACTCAGCATAAAATATCTTCACAACCAACTTGTTCGCATTACCTCATATGCCAGTGTGGTTTCAGTATTACAAGGAAAATGTCAGTCTGGTTTATATTTGTGGAGGCTCTTTATCTCCACGCAGTGCTTTCATGTTCAATTGTCCACATACAAAAGGAAACTTCCTGAAGGAGAGAGGAGGGCTATCAGTTGCTATTTGGGACAAAAGGAGGCTGAACTGTTCAGAGACTCAAATGGAGTAAGATTATCTGTATTGTGTTGATCAGACAGAGACGGACACTATCTGTTTCTCGTTGTCTCTCCAAGTGGGACTGGTGCAGTTATCAATCTAACACTGCTGCCACTTCACAGGCACATAAATACTGCGTCCTCTGTTGGATGACAGAAAAGATATTACATAAAAAATGAAAATAAAAGTTTGTGTCAATGTGAGTGAGTGCATTACTGTGGGGTAAAGGCAACACAGCTTTTTGTTTGTGTTAGTGTGTGTGTGTGTGTGTGTGTGTGTGTGTGTGTGTGTGTGTGTGTGTGTGTGTGTGTGTGTGTGTGTGTGCATGTATCTGGAGTAGCTGTGTAAAACATTACTCCCACTTCACTGTACTCCTCTCTTGACGATCTGCATATCATCTTTACCACTGGAAAATGTGTAATTTGGGCTGGTTGATCTTCTTTATCCTCTCTTTTTTCTCAGAGAGAAAAATAAAAAAGACATTGCACATTTCCTTGTGCAAACGTAATGTAAGTTTCAGTTATTAAAATTATATTAATATTATTTGGAATTATGGCCTGAAGTTGGACAATGATGTTGGACTAACTGTGGAGCACCTATGGACACTGGGTTGCTTAAACTGTAAAGCAGCATGCTTCACAATGGGACCTGGACCTACCTGGACTTACTAAATACGGAACAGGCAGCTTGCCTGTTAAAAGACTTCCATAAGGGGCTGGAAGACCACAGGGACACTGTCTGTACACCTTTAAAACAGTAGCCCCCAGTTTAAAAGGCTTAATTACAATGGAGGTATGACATTCAAGCTATGTTATATATGCTACATGAATGTCACACTTGCATCCTCCTGTTTGCGGTGTTTCAGGGTGTTCACCCACTAAAGTTTCCTGTATGTTGGAACATTTTAAGAGGTGTTTTCCAATCGAGTAAAATAAAATGTCTTTGGTCATGTCTTATTATTATAAAAGGGTGACTTTAAAAGGCTTTCCAAATTGTTTCACACATTTTGTGTCCCAGAAATGTGGGAAAGACTTTCATATGTTGGCAGTTATTAGGTTATGGTTATGGTAGGTTATGGTGGGACCCCAATCAAAATTTTTGAACACAGATACCATTATTAATGTATTTGTGCAAACAATGTAGCCCAAGAAAATGGGAAAAATGTCAGAGGGGTATAGTACCTAAAGGATACTGAGGTCTGAAGCAGTTTTGACTCTCTGTGTGGACAAGAAGATCTTGATATGCTTCATTAGCAGCGTCAGATCGTTCACAGCATCTTCTGTCAGTAGCTTGAGGTAGCTGCCGTACCTGTTGACATGAGACAGAAGAGGAATTATGTATATCTCTGGTCATCAGGCAAATTTTGAAGAGGAATTCCTGTATAATGCAGCTGTGTACCATTAAATTATACTCCAACCATGTATGTTTTTCTGTATATGAAATATAAATAAAAAGCTTTTTTTCTATGAAATGTTACTTGATACATTTTTATTCTATGGAGTTTTTTTGTGTATATGAACTCCCATAATCCCCTCTTGTATGCAAATGACACAGAACACAATGGGAGATATAATAACAAAGACAAGGACCTCAGGCAAATACACAGAAATACTCATCAAAACTGAATTCAACAAGTCCAATTTGGTCAGATTTAACTCTGCAGCTTTGACACTTCTAAGTCAAGGATTAATTATAAATTCATGTCTAACAATTTTTAATCCTACAAGATACACTGCTCTGTGGGTAACGCTCACACTCTGTGTTTCTGTTGATACACAGAATGTAACGTGGCACTCAGTGTCTCTGAACATGCTCCGTAACTTTTCAGCAGGCGAGCTCCCTTCAGGAGAGGTGTCGAGCAAGAGTTATAGACCTGCTATGTAATGTAGCAGTGGGGTGTAATTAAGGACAGAAAGGAGCAGCGTGAGAACACTAACGCATGTCAGATGGCCTACTTGTGGGAAAATAAAGACCAGACCAAGTACGATGCTCACTGGCATCATTAGAGTGAAAATGGAACAGCAGGAGAACCCTTACACACCTTCGACAGGTGTGGGGGTCTAATGTGCGAGCAGCAGGGAATAATAATACTCCTCTGTATACAGCAGCATGTGTTTCTGATGTTATAAAAAGGCGTGGACAGGTGGCTGTCAGGGCCTCTGAAGGACACACCTTTGGGGGCTGTAGACTTCACATTGCCCACAAACTGGCTCCAAGGGTCATTCATTGTTGCTCTCTATTTCAAACTCCTGCCTGTCTGGAGAAATTGTTGCTTTTCCACTTTCCATCTTTGGTGCACATTTGGAGCTCCTGTCCTCTGTGACTCTGAGGGCCTGAAACCAAAACCTGGGGCTGGATGCATAAACGATATACACGCACAAAAACATGCACACACTCTTTCACACATGTAAAGTAGTGTTAATAAAAACTATGCAGGATTGTCTTTTTGAATTTGTGGAACTGAGTGTTATGACTGGTCATGTGGCCATCTTGGTTGTTGTTGTCTAGTGTCTTGTAAGCCCATATGGGCTGGGCTCCATCTAGGGTAGGACACTCAAACAATTAAAATAATCAATCAAAAATCACGTAAATGTAGTGGGTGGAGTTTGGACCCAACAGCAACACCAGGGACAGGCGGAATAGTTTATACTGAGCTTTAATGCACCGCTTCAATAAATACAGGGAATGCAGACTGTTGAGGCAATAGAGTCAATGTATAATTTCAGAGATGGGCAGGGTCGATACAGAACAAGCAGTCAAGAAAGAAATGCTAGAAAGTCATGCATGAGGCGAAGAACAATGTGGCAAGGGGTGTCTGTGAAGCAGGCGTCTTTATAGTGGAAGGGGGTAATGATCCACAGGTGAGTGGTGTCAGCCTGATTAGAGTGGACCATGGGCTGGGTTGAGCCGTGATTTCCCGCCACTATCCTTGGGTTTGGATGGGTCGGGCTCCTCATAATAGACCTAGGCTGTGGCCCCCCTTGATGGCGCTACTGAGTTGTTGATGGTGACATGTGTGTTGGCTTCGTCGAGTGTACCAAGTGCAGCGTGAAGCTGGTATATGACAGCAAAAAGACGGGGACCTCGACACTTCAGAGGCACATGACGAAGGCTTGCCATGGAAAAAAAGGGTTCAGCCTTCAATGTCCACGTTAATATCCTTAAAAAACATGTCGGGTTTAAACCGGACTCGGGCTCATAATTACAAGTACAGTAATTACATAACAGTTAAAGGGACAGGCCAGACAGGGCTCGGACAGATTAAGCATGGGCTCTGGTGGTGTTGGGCTGGATTTTTTTGGGCCCGATCTAAGCTCTAAGTCTGATGAGGTAGGGGTGGAGGACGGGCAGGAGCAGGAAATGAGTGGACCGGCGATAGGCTGGCAGGTAGGTTTGGTGACAAGGTGGGGTGAATGGAAAATTACTATATGGGCTAAGGAGATGGCATGTATAGAGGACAAAAAGTGCCCAATGTGACTGTAAACACTCAACAAAGTAAAAGCCAACCCCAGATTCACTCTTGTACAGCATTTCGCCTTGCTATATTTACATTTTTTCTGCACTGTGTCTGCTGGATTCCTGCTGTATATGGTCTGGCACCTGGTCGCTACCTTTTTATGAAGTCCCCACCTCACCTGGGGGCTGTGGGGGTACATGCCCATTAAAGTCTTGAGCACAGAAAATAAGAAGAAATAACAAAATAAGGCAGGGCAGAGTGCCTGTAGAAAAATACACTGCCACACATTTCTGGTGAGTGATGATTAAGAGGTGTCACTATGTTTTTTAGGAAAATCCTGCATAGTATGAGAACATGCTTACATGAGTTCATTTTTTGACAGGGCTCAGTGTGATATGGAAATGGGAAATAAGGTGGGAGACTGAATCTAATATGCCATGTTGGGAAAGAGGCTCTCAGGTGAGCTCTGATGTCAGAGTGAAATTGCTTGCTGTAAAGTTCAGGATTGAAGTGAACTCTAGTGGAAGTTTTAGAGGTGGTTTAAATATAGGTTAATGTTGGAGCACTGCTGTGGCTCTGTCACCGATGCACTTTTAGCTTCAGGAAACTCAAATCAACGAAGTAAGATAGAGGACAGAGTGACTGAATTTGAGGTTTTTAAAATGACTTGCAGCAGATAGTTGGTTAAAACATAGTAGCATATAGTTGAATGAAATGTTTATATTCTTTCCAAGTATCAAACTGATGTAAGTGCACCTGATTTAGCACAATCCAACTGTTAAAGGGTCTTTATTTTTAAGGCGGATACTGAAGTTACTACGATAAAGCTTGCAGTTCAGTGAGTATACGAGTTTATACACGGCAGGTTTCTTCTCCCTTCCCAGGTTGCTGCTGTCAGAACACTGTCTAATTAAATACAGGTTTATGAGCTATAGAAAAACACTTTACTGTACATACCTGAGACAGGTGTTGATTCCCAGCTGCTCCACAGATGATAACACAGCGCTCTCCACACTCTTCTCCTCTGCTGTAAAACAAGCTGATTAAAAAGGAGAGGTGGTTATTACAAAGCAAACCAATACCCAGAGAGGGGATATGGCTAGAGTTTTTTTGGGGGGAAATAGTCCCTAGACATCACTAACAGGGTGCGTTACGACCGAGAAGAATGGAAAAACATGACAATGTATCATGGCTTGCTACTTTCAAGGCACTACAGATGTGATGGTGTGTCTAGGTAATTTCGTAGTTGGCAGTTTTACAGCGGTTGTTTGGCATTTAATTGTGATGTTTGCGAGGTAGCACGGCATCAAGGTGACTTGGGTAATTTCACTAACAGTCAGCCACGGGTAATTTCACAGCATCAATTTGATGGTTTAGAGCAGTGGAGTCATAACTTATGATTTCAGGAGTGCGGTGGAGTTTTGGAAGAAATACGGTATGAAATTTTGAGCCCTGTGAGAAAGCTCTTTATCTCAGGACTTTATCTTTATCTGTGGAGCGAGATACTGCAGCCGCTGAAAGTGCTGCAGCAGGGCAGCTTTAGATCCACATGCCACAGCTTTGTACAGATCGTTGAGCTATCAGACTCAGCAGCTGCTCTCATGGGCTCTTACTTAGCACCATTAAGTGTGCGGAATCATAAAAATATATTAGTTTTCGGAGTTACAGTTGTAATTGTGTGGAGAGAGCGATGAAAGAAGCAATAACTGCGGGAGCACTGATATTTTGTTTTGGAAGATGTTTCCACAGCTCCCTGACTTTGGGGAAAAGAATATTATTACATTTGGGCTAATGGATCCCCTGCTTCAGACAGTTTGTGGTAAGATGATGAGAGGATTCAACAATTAATAGAAGAAGTATTATCCAGGCAGCATCAGAGGCAGGGAAAACTTCAAATCCAATTTACAGACTAATGGTGCAGAAATATGAAAGGAAACGGCTGTAATCTACATATCGAAATGATACTTCAACATCGCCACCATCGAAAAATCAGTGCAGAACAATGTGGATTAATCACAGGCCATCAAATGTTGTATTAATTGATAGAAAGTAGCTTGTGATGGAGACATGAAGCAGTGCTAGAACAACTAGTGCTGTGTTTTGTCTCCTAACCTTCTCCCCTCACATATTCACATCTCCAAAAACCTCTTGCTGATGGCAATTACTGTCTAACGGAGATGAATGCTCTGTTGTTGTATTTATTCCCTCCCTTCTCATTGCTCGCTCATCCTGTCTCCCCAGCAGTCTATCTTACAGTTTGTAATAACTATAATCACAACCATTTAACTTTTGTTGCAAAGATGAACTGTTGAAAGATGGCATATGAAATGCATCTCTGACATTAGTTGTAGCAATTTAAGATGAGCCCACAGCATCTACGAGGAGGCAAATGTGTGCAGCCTTAAAAGTAAATTGAGACAGCAGAAATTTCTCTCTGATGAAGACTGTGTGACAAGACAACAAATAGAGAAAGTAGATCTTGAGTCAGCAGCTCTTCACAAAATCAAGCTAAACATTCAAGCTAACATGGAGGAGAGGTCCTAAAGGTGCTCAGTACCTGCAGGTCCATGACAACCGAGCAAACTTTACAGTATCTGCTTATGTGCAATAGGGCATCAAAACCTTGTGCCAGAAAATCACTGTACTTTTTTGAATAAACGTACTATAAACAAACCCCGCAACACACTTTTGGACTGCACCACCAGCTGGGAACCACTTTTTTAGATTGTAACAAACTTAGCGTCACAAAGATGAAAATACCAGTATTTCAAGAACAAACACTTTACTTAAATTATATTATGAAGATATGGATATGGAGGTTTCAGTCCACACCAACTCTGACCTGCATTTAGCGTCTGTGTCCACAGAAGCAGCCGTCTGTCAGCAGCAGCTCCTGAGGAGCTGAGAGGACAGCGGCCAGCCAAACTGCCTCTCACCAGGGTGACTGACAGCTGACATTACTAAACCAAAATATTTCTCATGTCAGCCGCACAGGAAGTGATCAACAGTGTTTGTATTGATTCATTGATTTTACTTCCCAGCAACACTGTAGTGAGTGAGGGAAACCTGCTGCTTACACTCAGACTGGGAGCTGATCAATCAATATAGATACTGTTAAAAAGTTAAAAGACATTCACAGTGGGATAGCTGTTTGATTTAAACAGCGGTCTGTGCAAACTGGGCTTTACGAAACATGACAGAAATAGACTCATAGCTTAAAAAACACAGGAGGTCTCTGCAGGAGGTTATCATGGAGATTATTAAAACTTTTTGCTGAAGCTTAAATAGAAAACTAGGTGTAAAGTGCCCTACCATGAATCAGGCTTTAAAACTGCACAAACAAGCAAGCTAATGCTAATGTGCAGGAATGTGATTTAGGCAACAGTCCAGCCTTATCAGTTGCAGAATGATTTGTGTTGGTAGAGGCAAATAAATGATTAAATAAACAAACAAATGATAATCAGTTGACACTTTCTATTGTTAACTAATAAATGATGCTTGTAGAACTGTTTTTTAAAGCAATGTCACAGTAAAGGAAGTGATTTTGGAGGTGCTCTCATGTTATACTGCTTAAGGAAAAATTGTTGAATATAAAATGTTAGAGTAGAAGTATAAAGCTGCATAAAATGGAAACACTCAAGTATCCAAGCTTAGTATCTAAGTACAACCTTTTCAACAGGCCTTTACATACACTGCAGCCCAGAAACAGTTTTTTAAAGACTGTTGTTCAACAGCTGGCTGTTAACTGCTCCCTGCATGTAAGCTGTACTTTGTACTGTACAGTCCGTACAGTATGATTACACCGAGTTGTCCTGCCATTTTACAACAATTGCAATTACAACTGTCTTTTGTGTCTGCAGTTGGCTAAAATTCAGGAGACAAGGTGGTTTCCCAAAGGTAGAAATCAGACGAAAAAATGTCTTTAATTGAGGATCTACTTAGGGAAAAAAACACAGATCTCTGTCTCAGTTATTGAGATATAACAGTCGCACATAAAGGTGGTCTCTCTTTGTTTCCAGTCACCCAATTTCAACAGGCAGCTGAAATAAATGAGATTTGTGGACAGCTGCCTTTAGGAGTCATGGCCATGAAGGGTGAAGAGATACAACTCAGAACAGTGCACTGACAGAGGTTAATACTTGCCAAATGAGTCTGCTCTCTCCATACAATGGGAGCACTCAAGTAGGGCAGAGTGGCAGAGAGTGAAGTCAACGTCAATCAAACACTAAGAGGTGCCTACCACCCGTTCCCCTGCGCGCCACACACACACACACACACACACACACATACACACACACGTAACTGGCAGATTGCAGAATTCAACAAGAGCCATGACAACCGCCTGGTCTCCTCTGAGGCTATTTGGTAGGAGTAATGTTAGAGGGCAAAATGGAAAAGCAGCATGTGTGTGTGTATGTGTATGTGTATGTGTATGAAATACAAAATACACCAGAGATTCTTCATTTTAAAGCAATAAAGAGATGCAGAGATGTGGGCTAATATGGCAATTTCAAAAGCTGATTCTTGGTGTGATGCTGGAGCAGAGGGTGCAGAACAGTTTTCAGGGTGTCACAGGCTTCATACAACAGCTTCTGTGCAACGGGACTGACTGAGGGGTGTTCTGCCAACTTGTAACTTGTCTGACCAATGAGACTGTTTGCAAGTGTCGTTTGCTTTTGTCCAAGATTATTTATTATTTACATGCGATTATTTTGCCCTATGTTTTCCTAAAACCTAGTGACTCACACCGCCTCTGCTCAGAAATGTGGGTTTTTTTGTCACTTCATTTGCACTTCACTGTGCATGTTGATAGTGGAGAGTTTGACACTAAAGGGCTGTCTAATGTTTACTTGCAGTTTCTCTGTACTCACCTTAAACGAACAGTTCGCCCCAAAATCAAATATACATATTTTCCCTCATACCTGTAGTGCTATTTATCAATTTAGAAAAAAAATACATTTGGAAAACTCCACAGCAATGTCTCTTTCCAGACATCATGACCCAGTTACTCAAGATAATCCACAGACCTTGTGGGGGCTTTTTTCTTATGAAGCTATTTAGGAACTACTTTCTTTCTACTAAACTCCACCTGCCAACCGTATGAATGTGCAGAGGGACGTGTGCATCTCACTTTACACCAGCTAGCTAACATGACAGCTCAGCCAAGGAGGATGGCATTAATGTTTCCATCTCTCACTGTCACGAGCCCAAGTCTCTCATCCATGAGCACATGTACACTTCCTTCTGCACATTGAAACGGTTGGCGGGTGTAGTTCGGTAGACAGAAAATAGGTCCCACATGAAACTGCTCACAGCAAGGTCGGGGGATTGTCATGATTTCTGGAAAGAGATATTGCTGCTTTATTTTCTTGGCACTTTTCCAAGTACCATGAATTTTATCTATATCTAGTTGGGTTACATTGGAGAGAAGGCAGACATCCCTACAGCCGATTTCTCCAACACTCTGCAACTCATAGCAAAACAATCTAGATTGAAAAATAGCATTACAGGTAGGAGGAAAAATATGTAGGGCAGCACGGTGGGGTAGTGGTTGGCACTGATAGCAAGAGGGTTCAAACCCAGGGTGGGGGAGCTCCTCTGTGCAGAGTTTGCATGTTCTCCCCGTGTCAGTGTGGGTTTTCTCTGGGTACTCCAGTTTCCTCCCACAGTCCAAAGACATGCAGGTTAATTGATGACTCTAAGTTGTCCGTAGGTGTGAATGTGAGTGTGAATGGTTGTCTGTCTCTATGTGTCAGCCCCGCGATAGTCTGGCGACCTGTCCAGGGTGTACCCTGCCTCTCACACAATGTCAGCTGGGATAGGCTCCAGCACCCCACAACTTTTCTGTGCACCGTGCTCACGTGTGCGCACTTGCATGAGACATGGGCACCGCGTTCATGTGTGTTCACATGCTTTCGCTAGTCTCACGCGTAAGCGCACACATGTGAGCACGGTGCACAGAAAGGCAGTTAAAGCAGCAGGCTACAATGAGGCTAAAAACAGATTTCAAATGACGTTTTTCCAAACAACTTTTTATGTCAAGGTTTCAGGACACTTGGATCACTACGGACGAGCAGTATGGAGATATTTTGTAGTTTCAATTATGTGTTTTTGGGCGTTTGAATCTGGGGCATCGTACGCCTCCACTAGGTGGAGTTGTGCTGCTGCTCCCTCTCCCCTGGGATCTCCGGAAGTCTTGTGAGGACTCTAAAACTTCACCTGAGCCTCCATCGGCATATGGGTGAGTAAATAATGGCTGAATTTTAATTTTTGGGTGCACTGTCCCTTTAAATGAAGCAGGAGCCATCTTGCATCCAGAAGTTAAACTTTTGAAATACACAACTTGCCAACTTTGTTCTTGCCAACTCAGAGATTCTGAACACAAAAAGACAAAACAAGTATCAGGGCAAAAACATGGGCGTCCTTCAATTTTTTCATTTTTTTAATCATTTAAAACACTTATCTCTTAGTTCAAACAAAGGTAAACACAGATATCAGCCTATTTGATTTGCCATTGAAGCTACCAAACCAGCTGCTTATATCTCCTCAGATATAATCTTTAATTACTCCTTTCCATATATGGCATGATTCTATTTAAACAGTGGTAAAGATAATTATAGCAAACAAAAGCCTGAAAAGCTTTGGATCTTTGTTGCTTACAACCTAACTAGCTGCCTGCAACTACAAATCATATTCATTCAAACTTATTTACATATTTTCAGTATGACAAGTTGAAGAAATAACAGAATTTTTCTTCAAGACTCCAGCATCACAAGGTCTCTAATGTCCTTTCTTTTAGCTTTGTCTTCACAAGAAAGTTTGTGTATCCATCCTATAACTTCTTTCATCCTGCTAACATGGTCCCCTGCATTGTGAATTAAGGATACAAATCTCTGTTAGACAGGTCAGAAAAATTCCTGCCAATGAAATGTATAAAATGTTGGAGGACCAGACAATAAAAAGTGTTTGCTTTTCAAAAACATATGTAAATTAGTGTAACATATTTCTAAAAATGTAGTGAGGTTAAAGAAATGAATGTCAAAAATGGAAAAATCAACAACTTTGAAGTGTGTGAGTGATCTTGGGTAAATAAATCATCAAAACAAACACTCAGAATTAAGATTCTTCATTAGTGTGGCTTCAGAGGAGTCATGCCTCAGTACTGATACTGATTAAAGACATTTAATACACTGCGGGGAAATATTTCAACCCTCAGTGAAGAAAGGCTCACTGAACAGTCTTTCTCCGTATTGAAAAAAGCATAATAAAGAAAAGCACACTGAATACAATCACTATTATTCATTACTTAGACTGTACCTTTAGAGACACTGCACACACACATACACTGCCTTCTATTGGTCGTCTTCTTGCCACAAATGATTGGCTAATAATTATTTAAGTCTCATGCATTATGTGTTCTTCTTCGAGGACATTTGTCTGAATACTTAAACATACATACTCATGAGGTTGATTAAAGTCTGCACACTATTTCAAAAACCTGCATTACAGCTAATACTAATACACCATGACTGTGGAAAATGCTCTTTCTGGATGAAGGTGGCAGGTATCCACGTAAAGTACAAGCATGAAATCTCAAACATAGGTCCATCCTACAGCTTACCTGCTGCTCTAAATTACCGTACAAAACATATTAAATCACACGTAACCGTAGCAAAAGTACTTATGTCTTGTGAAATATAGCTGTTACAGGGTAACTTCAGTAGGCTTATGTTCAACCTGGACCCCATTCTCCCATATTTTACTAATGGGAGCAAGTATTTTCTTCAACTGGTCCAGTACTGAGCGGTAAAGCTGTAGCCAGCAGCTGTGAAACAGACTCCAATGTAAACACTAAGGGCTTTTGTGCACAATCTGTGTACATCCAAAGAAATTGCTTGTTTTTGCCACTGACAGGGTCAGATTATGATTCATTGTCTCTGACAACATTATGGAAAGGATTCCTACAGAAGAGTAAAATCCTTTATGTTAACCATAAACAGCCCCAAAATTGCCATTGCCAAACCCACCAGACTCCATTTACACAAACATTTATTTTATCATCATAAAGCACACTTCTTTCAAAGTCGACAGAAACAAATTAAAACTCACAAAAGCTATCTTGGTTTGTCTTTCCACCGTTCCAACAATCACGGACTCCGATTTGGTTAAACCCATTATTCGCCCACCTAGATGTGAAAATATGCTGCTGTCTCTATGCAAACTAAATTTACAGTTTCTTTGAGTGGAGTCTGTTGGATTTGATAGCAATTTTGGGGCAGTTTCTGGTTAAATAAAAAGGATTTTACTCTTTAACAAAAAGGTCAACCTCTGTAAGGATTCCATTTATAATGTTATCAGACACTTTGAATAATAATCTGAGTAGTTAGTGGCAAAACAAGCACCTTTTTTGAAAAATACTTTAGTTAGTATTTACCTCCATCTAGAATAGATTCATGTAATGCTGTTAATATGCGATTTTTTTTTCTTTCTAGAAAATAGAAAATCAACTGAGAAAAAATGTTAATGGATAATAAAACTAGACAGGAATGTCAAAACAACCAATCAGATACCTCACAAATCAAGGCAATTCATCACGCATAAATCATTTCGAAATGGAATCTTTCCATGAATCAGTCCTGTTCACTGATTTGCAACACCATCCTCAATGGCTTAATACAACCAGAGAAATTTGAGGAACACTGTAGATATCACTAACAATGTAGAAGAATCTCTGACAGTTGACAAAGTCATACTGTTTCATGGTGTACCTCATCATATCATATTTGGAAGAAATTTCAGACAACTTGAGGTCAGCTTCACCTCACAGCTCTTTTAATCTAAAGCTTAAAACTTTTGTGTTTGTATGTGCATCTTGCACTGTCTTTTTTAATTCTTCTTCTTATTCTATTTTATTCAGCTTAGCGTATGCATATCTCCTATTTTCAATCCTACAAAAGTATTTTATATTGCTTTGTCTTTAACATCTTGTCTTCATATCCTTTTCTCTTATGTAAAGCACTTTAAATACATACCACATCAACTTACTCCTCAAATCTCCCAAACAAATCTTGTTATTTTCATGTTGATTGGCCATTACAGTAACAGCAAAATGCAAGAGTCTTCACCTCCTCGCCTTACTATTATTTGAACAAGTAAAATCATAGTCAAAAGACGAGCCATTTCTATACAATATGCTTATTTGTCAACACTAAAAATCAACTGAAGTCATTATAATGAGATCAACTAAAGAGAGTTTAGTTGTTTTTAATACACTGCGGACCATTATGGGAAGTGGACTAAACATAGCTGCAGTTGGACAGTATGAATTTGTCACTCTCAGAGAAGCTACCATGAAAGTGACAGCTTCTAAATCCTGGCACAACTGTACAACGACATGATAGTCCGATCGTTTTCTGAGTTTTAAAAGCTAGGCTGGTCACATCTTTACAGGTGTACTGAGACAGACTAAATGGCTAAGACTGATGCTACGAGTCATCTAATAGCCAATTACAATCAGCAGATGTGTGAGACAGCTGAGCTTTCATCCTCTAAGGCTTTCATCTTATCTTCTCATCATACACCATATCAAAACTATAGAAATTTCAAAAGGACAAAAAATAGCTTGCAGTTTTATAACAAATGTACTGGTAATGCTCATCAGTTTTTCATGACCACTTTCCCTTCATTAATGGCCTGAATGCCCATGGTGGCTATTAGCTATAATATAATAGATTCATATTTAAATACAATAGTGTTGGGGGCGTTACATTTTGTTGAATTCTTACGGTTAAAAGAATACTCTGTTCTGCAGAGTCGTCTCTGTACTCTCTCTCGTGCTCTGTTTTAAGCTCAAAATAGAATCTAACTCTGAGCTTTTTTGAAATATGACCGAATCTAAATGTCTACTGATATTTTGGCATGTCTGATACTGATTATATTTTTCGACTCCCAGTAAAAATGTAATATTACATGAATGATACCTGGCTGGACAAGTAACTTTTACATTTACTGTATTAAAATACATACTGTTCATTGAGTAGGAAACAAGCTATTACAGCAAGGGATTTGCATTTCATTAATTTGTAAAGCTGGACAAATTCAAAGTGTTTGAGTAGCACAGTAAGTGCTGGAGAGTCTTCACTGCTGAGGACGGTGCTAGTTTTGCATCCTCGGTTAGGTCAGGTACATTTTATTTGAAGAAAACTTTATTTCTATTTGCAGTATTATATTTGGCAGTAAGACTCTGTTCTAGGGCCTCTCTGCCTTTCCTCGGGCCTCCGCAGAAAGCCTCTTCCAAGCGCCTACATGAAAAGCCTAAGGCAGAGAGAGCAAACCTCTCTGCCCCTCCACGTGCAAATGAGGAAAGCCTGAGGCAGAAAGAGAAAACCTCTCTGCCCTTCCATGTGTCTACATGTAAAGCTTAAGGCAGGGAGAGCAGCAGCAAAGACCCCCGGAGAATAGAACAGAGCAGCATCAATGACAAACAGAAATGACATTGAGTGCGGTTACATGATGGCTTCTCATTCAGAATGAAATAAATCCGAATGAAATCATTCAGGATTAAAGTCTTTCCAGGTAGTTTACTTGGGAAATATTCATTCCGAATGAGGATTTACACGGGAGATCAGTTTAATTGCCTTTTAATCACCAGTATTCGGGTCCGCACAAGGTTTGGGGCAGGGAAGGTTCCTGATTGGATAGGGGGCGGGGCGGATGTTACATGTTTACGTTTACCGGAAGAAAACACTGTAGTCCTCATTCCGAATAACAAGATGCTTGACGACGCCGTTCTTAGTGCCTTTTTCGGGCTCGTTTTGCTTATATTCTTGAAGCAGCAGTACGACAACAACATCACGCTAATGCTTTGTCTACTGAGGAGGAGAAGGGAGGTAGAAGGTCGAAGAAGGGAGATAGAAGTGCAACGAGTCCAACTGCTCTATCTCAGCCCGTTGCTACGCGTGCTATATATGTCATCGCGCCAGAAGGGCAAGGAAACAAGCATGCGCAGAAAGACTGGAATGAACTTAAAGAGGAATGAGTGTATACAAGTGCGAGAAATTCTTTTATTCGGAATTAGAAACGGAGTATTCCAGACCCTTACATCGGACTGAATTTTCAATCGCATTGGCCGTTTTCATTCCGAATTAGGTGTTTACAAGATCACTATTAATAGGAATTAACTTTCATTCCAAATGAAAAGGGAATTAAACTGTCCATGTAAACGCACTCGTTGATAAGTCAGACACAGCATGAAAAGGAGGAGCTGGGGTGGAGGCTGGTTGCAAAGCAGCTTGCAGAGGAAGCAACAACAGTAGGCAGGCCAGAGCAGTTTAAGTAGGGCGCCTTGAATGAGATTTGCCAATTGGTTGCATAGAAAGGAATCATGTGATCTATCAGCTGACTCCCTTCCATCAACCAGCTGCTCCATCAGTTGATTGGGTTGTTTGAGATCAGCTGATGTAGCTGGGATGTGAGCTGAGCTTGACATCGTGTCCTGCCTGAAATAACGCAAACTATCATCATTATAATGCAGTCTCCCACAGGATAAAAGTTTACTCTACAACATCTTATATAATGACCATGTGTGAAAAACCGAAGTAACACACTAAAGTGATGTCCTAACCCTGCAGGACTAATGAAGAGCTCCTTCTTGTTACATCCCTGTGTTCTCACCTTTTCCTATGAAGTGAAGGTTGCAACACATGAGCAATGTGATGCTTTCATTAACCAGTTGCAATCATAACAGCCTCCTACAGTAAATAAATGTCTATTTTATTTCTAAGCGGCTGAGTCAGGGAGAGGCAGCTGACCAGATGACACCAATCTGCCTATTTATCTACAGTCATCATTGTGCTGTCCCTTTTTCTCTCCTTCTGCTCTCCACTGTAGTTTTTGTTGCTGTAAACCTCTTTGCTGTTTTGCCCTCCATAAAAGCATTAAAAAATGTACTTGACTGTCTGTCTGATCTCTGCACTTGGGTTCATCACCTCCAGTGCTTAAAGCAGCGGCAGTATCATAATTATAATAATATTGCTAATCAGAGCCAGATGACTGCACAGACATCAAAACACTATTTGAGCAGGGACATCCGTTAATGCAATTCAGATGTGGTTTTAATTATTTCCAGTGATGAACTGATTTAAAACACACAACACTGTATGTTTTAAATGTGTGATTATCTAAACTTATGTGTCAGGTATCATGTTAAACTTCATTAAACATTAAATGGCTATTTCCATCTAAGCTGGAAACACTTACTAAGGGAATTTTGGAGGGGATTTGTTGCTCTAAGTTAGAGGTAATATAAGCAGAACACTACTTTTTATAACTTGTATAAAGAGTTTTTCAGGTGAAGGGCATGAGGTTGTCACGGCCTGTTTAGCTGTATTTTGGAAAAATATGTAAAATAAGAGCGAGAAATATGCAATTAGTACTTCAGTTCGGAAGATTTTCTGGGTATTCACTAATTAGCAGCTTTCATTCTAGCTGCCATCAGTCTGATCAGGTTGTTTAGCCCACCGGCTACCAAACAAGCCAACCTACTGAAATCATTCACCCGTTTGATATGGGAAACATAACAAATTTTAACCTGGGGTAAAACACTGCTCTGAAAATGAGGAGGAATTTCTCTACTTTTTTCCCCACCCTGCCTGCCAGCCTACAGGGACTGTCCCCGACTTCCATGTTACATTGAAGAGGTGTGTCAACAAAGACAGCTCAACAATATTCAGAACCTTCAACATCTCACCCATCCACCCCTGGACTGAACTGCACCAGCTATTCATAAATCCATCACTATGTTTGTGTGTAAAGTCGTTCCTAAGTTCTTAGTAACTCCTAGCTAGTTTTGGTGATTTACTAAATAAGACTGCACCATTACAACTTAAGAAATGTCTAAGCTAAAACTGACTTTAAGAAAGTGTTAATCTGTTACTAGAAAAGTCAGAAGTCACTGAATACCTGCGCTTGGGCAGTGACTTCCAGTGTCAGACACTGACCAAAAAAAGCTGTCCTAACACGTTTGCATGATACATGGCTGGTTGCCGTTATTATGTAACAGCGCCCAGCAGTACCAGGAGGAAACATGGCCGAGCAACCAAAAGTCTGTGTGGGGCGGGCAGGAGAGGGGATGGATGGGTCCAACAACCACCGACTTTTACTCTACTGCGTTTACTTCGCTGTCCATAAGATTGTAGCCAAACTCAGTTCTTTTTAACTAAACCCAACTACGTGCTTTTCTTGCCTAAACCTTACCATGCGTGCATGTTGGCTAAACGTAACCACGATTTTTTGAAAAATGGAAGTTCGTAGAGTTTATTTTGAAAGAGACTGTACGCAAACTGTACATCTCCTGTGAAACTGGACGAATATTTTGAAAACAGACAATGCATGTACGCTCAAGGACCTCTTGTGGTTATGGTGATTTACAATTGTTGAAAAACCTGTATTACTGACTGTTTTATGCATGACGAATGAGTCCATTTTTTGTTGTAACAAAAACATGTTGTAACTGAGGGTTTTGCCTACAGATACAGACTTACAGATTTTGATGATTTGGCAATTTTTTCTTGATATTTGAGCATTTCTCACAAGTAACTATGTTTGATTTGTAGACAAATGGTTTAGGATTTGTTTCTGTTTTAATTGTGTTTATTGTGTTGTGATGTAGCCTACCAGTTAAGTTAATACCATTAAAAGTCCAGCTATGAACAACATGGATCAAAGATTTGTGGCTATGTTTTCTGCATTAAAAATACATGAATCCTCATAATTATAATGTATCTATATTTCACATACAGTGTGTGTTAGCAGGAGAAATCTATCTGCTCTGTGAAGATAGATGTGCAGATTTAGCATGCTGTTGAAGCATGCTGCTGCATATCTGCCATATCTAGCAAAGCAGACCATAAAGAACATACTTGCTCCAATTAATCGAAGTCTTGAGACTGATATTTATTAGATAAACACTTATTTATAATTTCTTTATTGTCATTTTTCAGCACTGGCATACACTGAAACGAAATGTGTCCCCTGCATTTATGTTGGTCAGGTTTGAGAGATCCACAGCTAGATACCAACTCCAGTCAGGGTGAACAGTTTTCTTCCCCCTTCCAAAAACAGCCTGGCTAAAGCCCTGCATCTCTTTCAGAAGGACTGGGACAATTCCCCCGAAGCTACAGTCCTGATCAGACCTGCTGATACCCGCTGCTGAGTCAGGAGTCCCAGTTGGGGATGTAGCAAAACGCACTATGAATATTAGGGTTAGACTTCAAGTCATGCTATGTCAAATATATTTACAGGATCTGTCTCAGAGGGCTTTAGATTCTGTGTAACATCAGAGGCCCTCTTCTAGACATTCCTAGTTCACCCTCACCGCACATTGGGGTTTTAAAGGTCAGGCTGCCACAACAACATATCCCCAGAGTGACAGTGGCAATACAATCCACGAAAGTAAGGTGTTGGCACATTATGCATGTATGTATGTATGTATGTATGTATGTATGTATGTATGTATGTATGTATGTATGCACTAGCACTACTGTAAGGCGAAATGTATGTAACATGAAATCAAAGACAATGCTGCCAGGCTACATTGTAATATAAGTAATGATAAAACACTGGAAGAATGAAATCCTGCTTTTACCCACAGAATATCTTAAAGGGCCAGTGTGTAAAATGGGTTGAAAACCATTGAAAACTCGCCTCCCTCGTAGGGACAAAAAGGCTTGCGCAGACACAAGTTTTTCAGGAATAGGTCTATCTAGCGACAAGCTGAATGTATATTTAGAAATCTAAACCATGTTACGATATTGTAATGAATCCCTCACGAGCAGGAGACCAGAGTAGCATTCGGGAAAAGGCCCGTTTATTTGAGCACTCCAAAAACTCCGGTAACACTCCAGGGGGTAAAAGACTCCGTCCCAAATTCTTCTAGCGTAACACACACACCTAATACACACATACTTGTTTACAGTACCTAGCAGGGATCCCCTCCCCTCTCTGCTCCACCAATCTCCAGCCCGCACACTGACTGACAGCGTAGCCTGTAAACAGAGCTCAGCTGTTTGTTTAGCCTAGCAATATCTCCAGACTATAGTAGCTGCAATGGCAATCGCGACCTCTCTAAAGCAAGGCCCTTGCTATAAACATATATATATATATAAAACATAATTATAAGGCCAAGAAAACCAAACGAATTTTATTTTATAGCGATTATACACTTATATAAACATATTAATGGGTAGAATATTCAGATTCAGATTCAGATTTGATAATAAACCATGCCAAATATTACACACTGGCCCTTTAATGTAAGTAACAAGAACAGAGTGAAAACAGAAGTCAGATTTATATCCCATACACAAGGATCCTGGCTTACTTCACTGATCCACAGAGTACTCTTCATTTGTTTTCCTTTGACTAAATTGTCTAGAGAAAACTGAATGTATAGCTCTTTTTCACTGACCTTTGTACTGAGCTGGAGAGAAGAAGCACTCTGTGGCAGAGTTGGATAGATGGGCCACAACCTTCTCTAGAAGGTCAGCCAGCACTGAGGATAAAAAACAGACACGTATATAAAATTTATGCTAGTACGGCTTCAATAAACCAAAGCCATATTCAAATACATCAGCTCTACTATTTATAGAACGTGGATAACATCGTGTTATATACACTATTAAGCAGCCAGCGTAGCTCATCTGGAAAGGCACATTTCCTTTGAACTATACAGTATGTGTGTTTAATGTAGCAATCACTGAGTCAGTGGCATAAAAGAAAGGTCAAAAGAGTCACTAGTCAAATGCTAGATAGATTAGAGATGGGGGAGCATTAAATCTAGGACAGATAAGGGTCTGACACAGAAGATCAGGCCTCAACTGCAAAAACACATGTACAATAACACCGTTACTACACTTTGCAAATGTGCATCTGTTCTCATCCATTTATGGCTTCACTGCGCCTGACTGTCCCTGAGTAAACCCTGACAACACTGCTTTTAGTGTCATATCACGCTGCAGTGCAAAGAAACCACCGACAGTCACTGAAGATATAGCTGTGGAAATAAAGAGGGCAACACAGGGTGATGAAGCCTCCTGTAAAATTAATACAGATAATAAACTCTGCAACAACACAGTGGCACAGGAGCATATACAGTGCAGCAGGGGTGACATTTTTTTTGTAGGCCAACATGGACGTTAGTATCGCTCTGGTTCCCTCGACAAACAGCCAATGGGATTTTTCTATTGCATTTTGGATTAAGATATAAGATAAGATAAACTTTATTGTCCTGCAAGGGAAATTCGTCTTGGGCAGTATAGTGCAAACAGCTGCAATATTCACATACATACATACAATCAACATAGACAAGTTGCCAACATAGTGCGCTGAGTGTGTTACAGTTGCAGACTCCTGTTGCAAGAGTAGTGCAACCATTTGCCTTGTTTGTAGGGTTACAAACAAGGGAATTACAGGTATTGCACTGGCCTATCTCAAAATGCAAGTGAGTGCATATAAAACAAATAAAAACAGAGGTCAAATAAAAACATCAGTAAACCAGTTAAAATTATATTAAATTAGGGACCATAGTGCAAATAAGAACAATACTAGATAAGAACAACAATAACCAGGCCATTTAGGCATAAGTAGCCCTGCACACATACGGCTCAACCAGGGGGGCATTGCAGGACCAGCAAGTGAGCAGGCAACCACCTATTAGTATAATTGAGGAGAATTCGAGAGGTGTTTGTTTGTTTGTTTAATAATAAAATGGAAGTGGGAATAAAGGACAATTTGAACCGGTTGCTCCTATACTTGCTGGCTCTGTAGCGCCTCCCTGACGGCAACAGCTCATACTCCTTAAAGAGAACATGAGAAGGGTCACTCAGGATCTTATTTGCTCCCTTGACAACTGCTCCTTCATATATTGCCTGGAGGGACTGGAAGTGATCATGCTTCCCCACTATCTTCATAGCTGTAGTCACCATTCTCTGAAGTCTGGCCTTACACTGGACTGTGAGGGAGCCGAACCACACTGCCATGCCGTATCTTATGACACTTGCTAACACAGCGTTATAGAATGTTAGCATGATCTCGGTTCGGACCCCAAACAGCCGCAGCCTTCTGAGAAAGTGTAGCCTCTGAGCTAATCTGTTACAGAGGAAATCCACATGACCACTCCAGCATAGGTTATTAGACACCATCAGGCCCAGGTATTTATACGAGGACACCTGTTCAATAACGTAGTTGTCAATGATTACCGGGTCATGAGCTGCAATTTCTTTAGGATCAAAAATCATCATTACTAGAGAAAGTAAATTCTGTGACAAAAACAAGTTCATGACACTAAAATTTTTTGTTCAGCAAGATAATCTTCACAAATGAACACCACTTTTATGATTATTAAAGCATAAATGCAATCACCACAAGTAAAAAGCTAATGTTAGGCTATGAACAAACTACACTACAGTTACATGACTTCAAAGTTGCCATCACAAGGCTGTAAGTATGTATGTTTGGCATGATGATGTTCTGTATTCTTATTGGGTATCAGACATTCACTAATATCTTTTTTTTTTTTAATTTGTTCTTAAGAAAGGTCCTAAGAAAAGTCTATGTCAGATTCATGACATGCTCTTAAACCCCATAATTGTTCGCACCTATGTTCTTGTCATGATGAATCCCGCTGTCTTTGTAAGTTGACAGCACGTGCCATTTGATCCTAATTAGCATAGGTAAATGCCCCACAAATCCCCATAAAAGGGCATGAGACTGGGCCATGTGCTCACACAGATACAGACAGAAGCAGAGGAAGGAAAGAGGAGAGAAGAATTAAATGAGGTTTGCCAAATCCAAAGTCTAAAGAGGGCGAAACACTGGACTCTGAATCAAGTGGAGATGCTTCTGCAGAAAGTGAACACCAAATGAGCTGTAATATTTATTAGTGTCAGGAGTGGTTACAAAATAAAAAAAAGAAAGTATGCATGGGATATTAAAACAACCACCTAAACCATTAAATGCAAACTTTATGCATTACAGTAACACAATTGTCAGGACTGAGGACAGAGACAAGCACCACAGTGCAGTCCAAGGAGTGGGTGTGTTGTTGGTCAGTGTTTAAGACAGATGGAGGGGGGGCAGGAGGTGAAAGGTGGACCATTTCAAGCAATGGATCTGTAAGTTATTAATAACTTACTCAGAGTACTGCTTTGTCGCTTTTTGACCTGCCAGTCCGAACTGCCTGTGATATTTTTTTAGTATCACTAATGAGGCTATTAGATGGCATAGTTCCTATTAACTGATGTAAATTGAAGTGTTAGTGTAGTATTTATTTTAAAGACCATAATACTTTGTAAAATAATAAAAAAAATATTATTACTTGTAAAAATATTATTGTAATATAAATCCTATATTATTATACAACTGTGAAATTGAAGGAAATGCAATAACCAATTATTTTTCACAAACACGTTAGCACACACGTTATCACTAAATGTGCTAACGTGTGTCCTTCAGTGTGCGTAGATTCTGTTCTTACTTAACTAAGAGCAAATCCTTCATGAAAACGTTATCAGTGGGTTTTAAGAATAAATTTCCTCTTAAGAATGATCGGTGAATGATGCCCATTTGGCCACTTGTCTCTTATGCTTGTGTTAACCACAGACCTTGTTTTAGGTTATCTAACCAAAAACACACTGACTTCGAGACAAGGGAACCCAAGGTGCTAAAATGCAAACTCATTTCCATGTTTTATCACTTGTTCCTGCACTACTCTATATTTATATATTTCCACAAGCATTCTGAACAGATCAGACTTTTATTGTTTGCTTTAATGAGTATCTGAAAGAAACTTAAAGTTTCTTACCAGTGTGGCCACTGTATTTTCACACTTGCATTACTACGTGAATTCAACAGCTGCATTTTGCATTACTTTACTTTATCTGTATTTATCACTGAATATTATTCAGTGTCCTTCTGATGAAAGTTTCATATGTCCCCTCGACTCTCACAACTCATCTCATTGTCATATACACTCTACAACTTAACATTCATATTTAATCATTTGGTAAATTATTTTCTCTTAAGCAACAGATAAATTAGGTATAATCCAAACCACAGTAGGAGAGGCCATTAAAAATTCAACTGAGCACAGTTGCTTCATGGTTGCAGGAGCACTTTTCACTGATATATTAATACGTATGTGAACTGAGAGGCATTTAAAATGTATGATGTTTTCTACATGGTGGCTCTTGAAGGTAATACATTTTTTTTCCCACAGGAATGTAATATGTCATTGGAAATCTCTGGGAATCACTGTCACGTACTGTCAGTTTCTTTAAGTGCAAATATACAGGATTGTATGTTTCCATCAGCAAAGTCAACTAGTAGTGTTTTTACATACACGTAGTTACCACTTTATTAGGTATACATAGATAAAATTCATGCGATGTAATGCAGGTTATTATGTTCAGTTTTTGTTGGAACTGTTTCAGAGAGGAGTTGATTTTTATCTGCTTTTCTGAAGCTGGAGTTTATAGTTATATCATAAATGTGTTGTGGTAAATTTAGTTTTTACCCTCAATAATAAAAATATACATGTACCCCTTACTTTGCCATTGCATGTACTAAAATGTTAATATGTGAAGTTACAGCACCACTTCAGGTCCACTTGAGGTACTGCATTGAATTGATTTAATCTATTTTCTATGGAAGTCCATTTACGTGATGAAAAAAAAAAAGATTCCAAGAGTCATTATTATCAGAAACCTTCTTGAAATAATGAGTCGTGGATTTGAACCCGGGCCGCTGCAGCAACAGCCTTGTACACGGGACACCTGCTCTACCACTAAGCCACCGACACCCCAGCCTTTCAGAATTTTCAATGTATTTTGATGTACCTTTTAACTTGTGTATAACTGCTGGTCAATGACCACTGATAGCCACTTTCCACTCTGCACTTCCACTTGGCTTGTCTCCAGGCAACTCTGATCATCTTGTTACAATACAATGTTCTGCTGGGAAAACGTAGGTGCTGGTCTTCATGTGGATGCTATTTGTCATACTCTACCCACCCAAACACCATTACAGATCAAGCACCCACCCAATGGCAGCAGCACTCCCCAATGGCAGAGGCCCCCAAGCAGACCAATGCACCATGCCACAACGCAAAAACTGCTCAAGAATGTCCCGAGGACCGTAATAAAAAAACTCAAGGCATCAAGCTGGACTCTAAATAAGCCACATCCTAATCTGATAAAGCCCCAGCGGTACCCCTGATCCACGGTGTGGCCTCCTTGAATCGGACTTTGCTCTGACATGTTGAGGTTTGGACACAGGACCTCTGGGGTGTCCGACCAGGGTGTTGGCAGTGGATCCTTCAAATCATGTGGGTTGTGAGGTGGGGTGCCAGCACTCACTCCCGCAGATGCTTGATCAGATTGGGATCTGGGTAATTTGGAGGCCGAGTGGATGCCTTGAGTTTTTTGTCACCTTCCTCAGGCTATTCCTCAGCAGTTTTTGCATTTTGGCATGGGGCATTTTCCTGCTGGGGGGGGGGTCTGCCATCAGGGAGCGCTACTGTCATAAGGAGGGGTACTTGATCTGTAATGGTGTTTGGGTGGGTGGAGCACGTCAAGTGGCATCCACACGAATGCCAGGACCCATGGTTTCCCAGCAGAATGTTGCATAGTAACAAAATGATGAATGTCATTCACTTCACCAGCCAGTGGCTTAAATGTTTTGGCTGATCGGTGTCTGTTATCTTATCTAGACCTGTACTTGTGGCACAAGGGGAAGGCTAACTTAAGAGTGACCATATCTACGATACTAATATTGTGACAATATTGTAAGGTTGACTATTGGTGCTTTCAAAAAATATTTACATTCACAATATAGGAATATCCAAAATCTCCGACAATATCTCGTCTCATATCACGATATCGATAAAATATCAAAATAATAGATACAATAAAAACATGAGTCTGTTTTATGTTAGCTTTAGCATTTCCTCAGTGCCCCTAATTCAGCTCCATTATTTAAAAGTTAACATACAAACTTCTCTATGAAGTGTTAAGTGAAATACGATGTGTGATGTTCACACAACTGCTTAACATGCAACAGAGCAATGAATGCGTCTGTAAAAAATCAGTTTTTATACAGCTGTGCAGCCAGATTAAAAAACACAATGAGTGCTGATCATAATTCAACCCGGTGACTCTGAGCTCAAGTGAATGCATCTCACTGACATGCTGTTGAGGGAGACCAATTAAGGAATCAATAAGTATCTAACAAGATAGTGAGGTATTGAACATGCAAACAGCTCTAATCATGAGTGTTTTGATGAAGAGATGGTATACTTAATCATTTTCGGTTTACAGCTGTGTAGAGGCCTGTCAGAGACACAAGTGATAATCACAGTGTCTTCATTCACGGAGCTAGACAGAAGTAAATGTTCCATGAATTGCCTAGGAAGTAGGTTAATTTAGTAGTCAGCCTATAAATGCTGCAATTTCCTTCATTGAATGTTTCTTAAAAAGTTGAATGCCAGGTTTTGCATGGTTAATGGTGTGCCAAATAAAATAGCACTTCTACAGCAGAGAGGAGCTTAAAAGATAATAAATCTTGATCATGGTCTTTCAGTGAAAAGCCTTAAATGAGTGCCGTAGAGCAGAGAGTGGATGCTTTCACAGGCTGAGTTTTACAGCGTGCTGATGAAAGGGAGCAATCACTGTACAGTGCACGAATTAATGACAAGATTGTCAGCCCTCCTTCATTCTGAATGTATTTTTGTACTCCTTGAATCACAGCTATTTACTCCTACGTAAGAAAAGTAGGCGTCGATGTCATTTCATAGTGGCTGTCAATGGCAGTGATGACGAGTTCTTAAAAGGTTCATGGACATTGGATCTATGTAGTCCTGGTGAGGAGGTGTGTGTGGTGCACCTGCAGCACAATGGAGTACATGAGCAAACAGTAATACAGAATCCATGTTGCAGTATAGTTTGACTTTATCATATGGTGTTATTATTTGTTCTTCTCATCATTATTCCTTAACCCATTTACATATGTAACATTAAACGAAGCTCATTGTAAACTTATGTTTCTCATTTAACACTACGCTGGCTCATTTTTATGCATCATGAACATGTGAAGGTGCACAGATTCCTGCTGCATATACTTCCTTATAAGAGACTGAACACTGCTGATCAAACCAGTAAGGCACAACAGGAATAAATTAAATCTAAGGATGAAATTTGGACATACAGTGGGATCCATACGTTGTTATTTCTCTGGTTCAGTAAAGCACACTTTGGCTGGGATGTGGTGTGCTGCCATTGTACAACATGTATTTTACACAAAATCCCCACAGCCGATTCATTTACTGCCATTACAATTACATGGCAGGAACTAAATTCATCCAAAACTTTCTGTCAGTCTTGTGAGCCACATTTTGATTACTGTCTGTTACTGCGATTTATATCAAAATCAGACACTTAAATTTTACTTAGTCACTTGTCTTGGGTGGATCAAATAGGTCATCTAGTCTCAACCCCTCCCAGCTTGTTCTAGCTTACAGATAGCTGACAGCTTGCTCGCTGTTAACTAATTAAGTGCACAGGTTCACCCTGATTTGAAGCCAAAGACCCAAATAACCAGCATGGCCTGTGGGACAATCACAAAACAGAGAACGTGCCCTTTGAGACCATTTACAGTAGTTATCTCTTCTTTGCTACTGGGAGAATTTTGCGACAAGGAAAATCTGCAGCTATCCCAGTGAACCAGTAACTTACCCTTTCCAGTGAGCATGTTGGGTTTGGAGGTCATGACTTTGCAGTACTGTCTCCGGCAGGTCTCCATCCAGCCCTCCTCGTTCTTTGAGTCTTTAGAAGACGCCAGAAATAAGCTGATCTCAGAGTCTGTACGATGGGGAAAAACTACAGATTAAAATTCATAACAATGCAACAAGTAATACATGCAGCTTAATCAAAGTTCCTCTTACCTTGTGAGCTATGATGGATCTTTGCTGGGTCCAAAGTGTAACAGGGAGGTAAAGGGTAACTTGAAAACATTGGCCAGGGGTAAGGCTCTTCTCCCTGGAACGAGCAGATAACAAAATTCAATTGACCATTTGGCCACCTCATTACACCCTAATGCAATTATTACAAACAACCTACAAGATGAATCATATTTGCATTATTGTCTTTGATTCATGTCTGCACTGCTCGGACTAGATAATTGCTACGGCTGTTTGTGTGTTTGCTCTGTTATTGATGTGTCATTATGTTAGATTGTTTGCAATTGTCTGCAATTTAAAAACATTTCAAACTATGAAACAGTGTATTGCATTTAAACAGCGACTTGTAGATGAATTAATAACAGAACAATTGTTTAGCGTCAAGCTGTTAGCAGTTTATCAAATTATGTGTTTCGTGTGCCATCAGTTATTCCTCCTTAATATCTTCTTTCATTCTCTCTTCTGTCCTTCCTTTGTCACCCGCTGCCATTTAGTGTCCTATTCATTATTCATATCTTAGATTTAAAGAACCATAACTTTTGAATCATGGCTCAGCATGTGACTTGCCGTAAGAATGTGCTCTAAATGTTAATGGGGTTTAGGAAGCAGGCCTGTTTATCCAATTGTCTGTGCCCTCAGCTCATGATAATCCCTGTTGGTATTTGAGTCTGCCTCTCAGGTGATGTGCTGCTCTGACAATGTTAGAAGAAGATGCACAGAGCCCTGTATTTTGGTAAGGCATTGATGATTGCATTGAATCCCTATAAAGATTTTAGGACTCCCTGCTGTAGGTGATAATTCTGAATGCAACGTGATTTTAAGGGCTGAACCTGTGCTTTCTTTCCCCACGTGAACGAGGTCTTTTGTGCAAACTTAAGTTTTTATCACAAAAGAAACATGACCATGCCTATGAAACCATCAAGTCCCAAGCACTTGATTAAGACATCTAACAGTTAAACTACTGACAAGATGTTTGAATTATTACATTGTGAACGTATAAACATAGTTGAAATGTTTCATAACAGTCATAAGGTCTCCTTGTAGGCAGTAAATATTCTGACAGACACTTCCAAATGTCAGGAATAATCATTGTTTTAACACAATAGTTCTACCCTTTTCATTTCTTACCAAGTGTGGATTTATTTTCCATTTGTATTGTAAACTTCACACAAAATCATACTTGTTTAACAGCTTTCCGTTTCCTGTACTCCCCAAAGGTGACAGGAGAGATGAATAAAAAAAACCTGACACGAAGGAGGCACTCACTAAACTAATTTACACTCTCGTTTTTTAAAACCTCATTCATATCCCATCCTTGACCTCAGCGTAAATTAGTTTCCTGTTTTGTGTTCAGCATTAACGACACCTAAATATTTTAGATCTATTTCAATACATGCTAAGTAAATAAAGCTGCAAATCAGGCTGCAAACAACCACCAAAGCCCTGTTGGTAATCAGGTCTCTTCATCTGAAATAAAATCACCAGTTGCACAATATTTCATAACATTGTGATTAAAGAATAATTAAACGTCAAATAAAAAAAAGAAATAGACAATTAAGGCGCTTTAATCAGTGGCAATGACAATTAGGCACTGTGAGACAATGTGGTGAAAAGCAATCACAGTTGTCCAAATGTCCAATAAACAGTGATGTAGGCCTGTATCAGTCTGTGCAGCTCTCCAAAGACAGCACCAGTTGTGAGGTGTTAATGTGTTTGTCTTCCCCCAAATGATGCTTAGCAAAACAACATTTCACCAAAGGATAGTTGTTTGGAGTCTTTGGACACTGAAATGTCTAGAAAACAGCCTCACAAAAATACTTTTGTTTAGCATTTAGCTGGTTCATAAAAGCAGTCTAACAGCCAACAAAACTGACATTAAAAGAGAAAAACATTTCATCCACCCCTAACCACTTGCTGACTTTAACCCCAATGCATAAAAAAACACACATAATTATAATTGTCTTTGGTCTTAAGACAGATCTGCCTCACCAAACACAATCAATCTGCTTTGTTGGTAGAAAGGTACAGAAACTGAGAGTGGTCGTATTACTAATTCATTTTATTTTTTTCATGAGATTATCCCAGGATCAGGTGTTAACTATTTTCATTATCTTTCATTATCTTAAGAAAACTAATTTTCAACCCATTATCACATGTTTGTCATCTCAAAATGACAAGATAACTACAAAATGGTTATTTTCTCTTACTAGGCTACCTGTAATGTTTATCAGACATGAGGAGCGCCATGCCAACATGCATAGATGGCATCTGAAGCAACTGATTTGAGCTTAAAATATCAAATCAAGGAGTGCCAGTTATTGATATTAATTGATTAATTAAGTAATTAATTAATTAATTAATTAAATAAGATGGTAAAGGTTAAGAAGTGGTATTGCCTTGTCCTCTGAGTTTTCCAGATAAAACTAGCTTAGTAGATAATCTGCCTGTTATCAAGATAACAAAATAATTAAGTCTTGATCTTCAGATAACTTTGTTAAAAATATAATTGGAAGCAGGGCTAACCCCCACACCACCGGTCGCCCCATTAATTAATCAATTAAAAACCAGGTTAGCCTACAATAAAAAGTAGAGCACAGCTGACCTCTTGCAGTGCTCGAGGAGGAAGCTTCCTCTCAGACGGACCTCCCACCACACTGATGCGAACCAGCACGTGATTCCTCTCCACTGATACGCTGTCTACAATGAACTTCCTGAGAAGGTTTAACAAAAAAAGGAAGAGGATTACACAAAGATGGAAGAGGTGGTGCAAAAGGAACAGAAGTAAACAAGAACAACAACAATGGACTCAGGCTCTAATCATATATACGTAGGTGCACTGAGATTTGTGTGCTTCAACCCGTCTGCAAGATAACCTTTACCAGGTTGAAGAAAAGGACATTTAGCCTATCAGGCATATGTAGAATACACGCAGATCTAATTTTCTTGGTTTATTGGTGGTAGACAAGGTCATGCTAAATGACATGCCACCCAACTTACTAACACTTCAAAACTTCCCCAATTTATTGGAGCTCAGATAACTTTCTTTAAAGACTTCTAAAAGACTTTGTGCATAGTTTGAAGCCTCGGAATGACTGTATCACTGCTGCAAGTCAAGGAAGAAAAGTCAGAGAGAAGGGTTTCAATGTTCGAATTTTAGATAGGATCGGAGAATATTCCAATTATAAAGGTACTTTAGGGTCGAAGGGTGTCAGACTTGGTGGATAGTTCTTTCAGACGAAGTAATTTGGACTTGAATTTGGTAATAAAGGAGACTATTTTCTTGTACAGTGCTCTTTGCAGCAGCCTGTTTGCCACAAAATGTCATTTGCATACATTTCTTTGTGAATGAAAAAATGTCATATCACTCAAAGCTTGCAAGTAGGGGAAAAAGTGTTGCACACTCTGGCTCCATATGCATTTCTCTTTAATTCAGAGGACGTTGTGGCCTCAGGCCATCTTCAAGATCACTCAAAGCTCAAACAGCTAGGGTCAAATAAAATGTGCAGATTGCTCACACGTAGTTTTGGTGAATTTGGAGGTCACTGATATTAAAAAGGTCAGAGCAGGAAAGAAGTAATGAGCATTAGGGGAAAGGAATGACAATAAAAAAAGTCAAGTCAAGGAAAATGCCAAAAACACTGAACAGGAGTGAAAAGTGAGGTTGGAAGAAAGGGGGGTAAAAAGAAAGAAGAGATGATGTCTGCGATGATAATGGGGGCATAAGGGGAAGAGAGGGCACAAAAGGGAAATGGGAGAATAAATTAACAAGTCATCACCCTCTAAAAATTGAGCCAGGACCCAAACATGCAATGAGAGGCGGCATTTCAGGGCCATTTTCATTCATAACCAATAGCCACAGCTCTGCCAGCCATTACCAAGAGAGAGGAGCTCTTGAACACCCACTTTCAGAAATGGTCTTTTCACTGTCTTTCCGATTTATTTCATTTTATTTGTGACAAGGCAAACAAACAAACAATTTCTCATCCTGAGCAATGATTAAATTTGAAAGTGCTCCGTCACATCAGGATGATGCACAGAGGAGCAAAAAGCTTTTACTGAACGAGAGAGAGAATGGCTGTGTGTAGGTTGAGTGTGCTCGATGTGGAAACTATTGAAATGTCTAAATGTCGGAAATAGCTTCCTGAAGCCAGAGCTGCAGCTCAGCTCAGCTCAGCTGGAATAAACTGAACTTTCTAGGAAAGCTACAAGGGCTATGTCCCAGAAAACATATTAAAAGGAAACACGCTTATTGATTTTCTTTCCAAAAGTTCGATTGGAAGATCAATATCAAGCTACCAAGAAGAGAGCTAAAATCAAGATTTGGTTCGCCGAGCAGCAAAGCATAAAGAGCTGAGGTAGGAGGAAACAGATAGCCAAAGTCAAAAATATACCTACCAGTGCCTCTAAGACAGATACAATATGCCAAATAGTGAGCTTTAGAGATGCGGGTTAAAGTCTTTTTTTAACCATTTTGAGTTACTGTTTCCCTTTGCTTTCAGTCTTTATGCTAAGCTAAGCTAACCAGCTCAGGCGCTGTAGTTATTGCACAGGTAAGAGACTGATATTCATCCTTTTATCTCACTTGTGAAAGGAACACAAATAATAACAACAATAACAAATAATTTCCCAAAACGTTTAACTCATTCTTTTATTGAGAAGGGAGCCTTCCTGTGTTTTAAATATACTACTTTGAAAAAAATTATAATGCTGGCATTATTCTGTATTTGCTCTTATTGTCAAGTTATTCCATGAAAAGACCAAACTCACTCACACCCATTATGAAAAGCTTCAGCTTAGTGATGCTGTTCCCATCATACACTTAGTTGAGAGGTCAAGGATTCATTAACTCTTTGACAAACCACTCATGGTACATAATAGATTGAGATTGTTATGACAAACTTGTTTAACTAATTGACAATAACACAACTTTCCAACTGTGCATTTTCACTATGTGTTGTTGGTTCATACCCTTTATCGGTGTCCAGCTCAGTGACGTTCTCCCTCTGACTCTGTAGCAGCATGGAGCAGATGTTGAACTGGCTCTCCAGCAGCAGAAAGGAGTCCAGATTACAGCAGAGCACGCTGAGCAGTCTGTAGCAACACACACAAAGAAAACAACAAACATCAAAAATACAGAGAGGACTAGCATTTTGAACAGGGCTGTGTATTGGCAATAATCTGTAAGCAAGGCGACATATTGCAATTTTTAAAATCTAATTTGAGGAAAACTGTCTGTGTTCAAATATTCAGTACACACAAAAGAAAAATGATCTCTTATTTCTTTAGTTTGTTAGCAACAACAGTTACCCAGAGTGAGATTCAGATTCTCTAAACAATATTAATAGTACAAAAAAATAAAATTTACCACAAATTACACATTTAAACAGCTCCTAAATACAAAAAATGCTCGGCATGTTTCATAAGCTTGTGCCGTTTGTTTTGACGCTAGTGATATGTTGTTACGTTGGAGTGAAGTCAAATGGCTGAAGATAGATCACAACTCTGAAGGATCAAATGGGCAGGGGTTTAAACACGACAAAATCAACCACCACCACATATCTGCTCAAGTATATCAATATTTTTCTTACACCCCTAATGTTAAGATACTGTAGCAGAGGAGCAGCACTGTAATGTAGTACATACTGTACAGCAGGATAGAACCATGCAGACAAAGACCCCATGTGGACGTTGGTCGTCTATTTCCCCTGGCACTGTACTATGTCTGCAAGTGCTGGATCAGTCAACACAATTTTTCACCAGCTCGCCGTAGCCAATCGTAAGCTTTGTTAAGTAGGAGCCCCTTGGGAAAAGCTTCATGGTTCATTTTCCATTGCTGGTAATGACACCAGGCTCAAACAGGCTGTTAAGCTCCAGCAGTATTTTGGGACACTACAGTGTGTTTAAAGTCTGTCTTAAATCATTCAATACCTCTGGAGAGGAAAAACTTCGTAAAATCTTTTGATTAAGCATCATTGACTTTGTGTCTTCAGTGTTACTGCTGGTCACAGTTTTATTAATAACAATTACTGGTGGAATAATCATAAAAAATCATAAAAAAGGTGCAGAGGTGGTAACCCATTTCCCAAGACCACACTTCACTTCATCACCCCCTCCTCCTATCAGCACCAGAGCTCACCTTAATTAGACTGCATTCAAGTTCTTATCAGAAGGGTCCTATATGTGTGTCACCAGTGTGCACCATCAATCAAAACAATTTTGTTCTAATATTGTCTAACTGCTCTGCGTTCTACCCCTACATTTCATCTGGCAAAACATTTCTTTTAAATAGTATTTAATTTACCTATGAAATAGGTCTTCTCATCATGCCAATGATGCCAGGTGGACTATGCTGTTCACATTTAACCCATTATCCCAGCTTTAGAGTGTTAGACTAAGTACAAGGAAGGGTGAGGATGTATAGGAAAATGTTTCTCCGTCTCTTTTGGAATTTTTAAGTTTAGAACATGTTGGTATTTTTTTGTTTTTTATCTACTACAGAACCCTATAACGTTAGGTTTAAATAAATAGTTTCACAAAGATCAATACCATTCTCATATCAGCGCATTAAGTATGGAGCTAGAGCATAACCACAACAAGCCATTAACCAGCTAATAGACTGAATGAGGGCAGCTCTAATGCAAGCAAAGCAAAAAAGCACGTTCAGGATGATTCAACTGCTTCTGTTTCATTGTCACAGACCATCTTTAGGTGTTTTCTGCAGATGCTTAAGGTCATGAAAGTCTTTAAATTAAAAAAAAATGCTCAGTTTACTCCTAAGTTGCACATGCATGATATATTACTGTAATCTTAGTTTTATGCACGTGTCACCGTTAATTGCCTTCTTCATTATCACAGCTATTAGTTTTCCACCAATTTTCAAAATAAGGCATACACCTAATAAACAACACAGGCACGATGAAATGAGCAGAAATGTCAGGGTTATTTTTACACATTTAAAAGGCTTTTAAAAACATCTCTGATCCTGCTTTTCACAAAATGTCATTCCAATTTCTAACAGTGTCTGTGTGTGTTCTTGCAGTCGAGGCTCTGCATGTTGTTTGGTGTGTGTGTTGTGTGTTTGTTAGCCCTGTGAATCCTTTTAAGCAGCTGCTTTATTTCCTGATGTGCTGGGCAGTGGCTTGGACTCCTCTTTGACTGACAGCTCTACTCAGTCATTCTGACAGCAGCACAGCAAGAGGCTGAGAGTCTGTCAGGCCTTCTGACCTTTCTCTGTTTGAAACTAAGAAACAGAGAACCAGGCCTGCTTCCAGTTTGTCTCTTTGATGGGCCTTTCTTATCAAGTGGGGCAAAGACTGACTCCAATCAGAGGTCTTTTAAAATGTTTTCGCTGTTCTGAATACCAATTCGTTGGCAACCTTTTGGAAACAGCAGTGGTCATTTTGTGGCCTTTAGGAATCTATCATTCAACAGGTGCCACATAAAGATTATTTTTTATTATCATTTCATCTGCTGATTCTTTTCTCAATGATAGTTCGACCCATTAATCATCAGAAAAAAGCAAAAACAAATGAAAAATCCCATCACAACTTCTCAGAGGCAAAGATGTTCAGTTTATATACTAGAAGACTAAGAAAACCAGTAAATATTCACATGCCTCAGAAAGACAGTAGTGGACGATGACTGATGACCCTCATCCCTGTTTGGTTTAGTTTCTGTCTGCATACATTTGTTAACCTAAATGACCCAATGTTGGGGAGGATGGGAGCGGGTTGGCCCTAATTTTGCCAATGAGCTCAACAAGCTTTAGGTTCAGGCCAAGCAACAAGCCTGATAAGTATGGAACCAATACATAGTGGCAAAACTGCAGTCCCTCTAATGGCCACTTGAGGCTGGCTACAGAAGCAAGTCAATCTCCATAGAAACCCCAATGTTAACAGCCTATGGTTAAAATGCCAAAATTCCCTGCAGAAATAAATATGTTTACAACCTGGTACAAAAAACATTTTTGGTCTCTGTAGCTCATTTTCTCATTCATGACAACTGTGGTGAGGGTGAACCTATATACAACTCATCCATTTACATTTCATTTAGACTGAAGGTTATACACAATTTAGGGCGTGGTCACCTTGAGTGACAGACTGTCTGCAGGTGTCACCACAGTCTATGAGTCAGATCCACAACTCACTCCTGGCTCCAAAAAAGTAAGATGGTGACGGCCAAAATGTCATAGTCAAGGCATAGTCAAGGCAAGGTTTTGGGTTTTCACAGTACGGTCAAGTGTATGAGCTAAAACCAGTTTGATTTAATGCAAACCAGTTGAACCAGCATTTGTCAGTTGCCCTGTTTCTATTTATTCCTGTTGTTCACTTTGAAGGCACTGCAACAGGCAAGGAACGGCTGACTGGTCCAGGCCAGTGTTTGGCTTAATATCAAACCAGTTTAAAAGTTTTTACATCAGCTCATCAGCTCTTGTTGCTGGCAATCAAGGCATTCAGTGTATGTAGTGGCCTGTTAGTAGCTGACACAGCAATAAGACCAAGCAGTTAAATTTAAATTCAATATCAAAATTTTACCAGTACTGCAACATAAAGATTATAACAGATGCTGGAAACACTGAATGTTTGGCATTTTTGCTTTGAAAATGACAATTAATCAGTCCTCAAGATAGCTGCAGTTTAATTTTCTGTCAGTCCACAAACAATTAATCATTTCTTGTGTTTATTTTTTAGGGTTATAAACTGAAGTTGTCAGTTTTATTGACAGTCTGTGTCCAAACTTTGCTTGCCAGGATGGTCCCAGGTATAGACAGCTCTCCAGCAGCCAACAATAACACACTGTTCCCTCTGACAGACATATTCAAGGTCCAACACGTTCAGCAAAAATGTCTGTAAACACACAAAATCATTAACTGTTTGGCTACTTTAACTGTTTTTGACAAGGGATCGCAGCAGCTAATACTGACAAATATGCTCTGTGTGTGTGTGTGTGTGTGTGTGTGTGTTTCTGACTAGCTGACCATAGTATGAGGTCAGCAAGGCATTATTTTAACAACAGTTTATTCACTTTTAATTGTGCCAAGTTCTTTAGTTAGCTCAATAGGATGCCAAACACCCTGATGTGTGTAATGCGTAAAGGATAATTAACAACACAAAGCAGGGCAACACTTCTGATTGAACACATAGTACATAGCTGTTATAAAAAAAACACAAGAGTAACTAAATGACCACACTAAATGTTACTTGTTATGTCTTTTTTTGGGGGGGAAATTAAACATCAACACAATCTCTACAATAGGGCATAGATGCAGAGGCTGAATGGGTAGGCTTTTTAAAACAACACAATCTATGTCATCTGAGAGTTTAAGCTGTTAACATTCATGCTGACGAGGAGTACAACCCACTCTATGTAATATCGAAAAACCTGCACTGAGACATCTATTAATGACAGATGATTACTCCCTTGATGATGTGCCCACATGCATCAGGGGACTTATGAATAAACCAATCAAAACCAAGACTGAACTGCTTGGCAGTATGACTAAAGCTCATGCAGCTGATTGATTAGTCATGCCTGAGGTAAGATGCAAATGGTCAACTTTACAGACGTACTACTTGGGAGGCTTTTATCAAACAGCCAGTTGGGAGGGCCTGCTGAAATCAATCATAAAATCATTAAAAGGTTCAGTGATGCAAAGAAAATCATTGTAAATGTGGCCATAAGATGCAATAATTTGCTGGATTTGTGGATTTGTGGAAATGACAAATATGAGTAAAATACGTTTGCGAGTTCTGCTTACTGGATACAAATAGAGACAACATTGCTAACTACTCTTTACAAAAGAAAACAATTGCTTTAATTAATGATCTGCACGTATCAGGTAGCAGACTGAAAGCCCACAGGCAGAGCATCTGCAACAATCAATTAGAAGCTTCATTTGGGCCTCAGCACTGCATGCACCTCCCAACAACACCATGAAACTTTACAGCACTGTGGGGAGTTTTTTATGTCAGCCTGAAACAAAACAAAGTAATCTCCTCCACTTTGTTGTCTGTCTTTGCTTACATATCTTACTTGTTTTTCGCCACAGAAAACAACTCTGAAATATTTATTCCTTATCTGTTCTTATCTAGTTCACTCTGTCTGGGGAGGTGAGACAACCACTGCTATATTCAAAAGACGATGAAATAACTCTTTGACCTGCCACAAAGACTTTGTGGTAGTTCTATTAGTAATGTTCCCAGGGGCAGGTATCATTTTAAAAATATGATTCCAGGAACAATACTAGTACCCTTAAAGTGAAACTGATACCAAAGAATACTTAATTTGATATCCTTAATGTTAACAGAGTGGCGTGTAGTATAGCCATTCCTTCAAACTCTTTAGGAAGATGCTAGTTGTAGCTGCTGCTGCTGCGGGAGTGTGAGCTCTGAGCCGGAGACAGTTGTGAGACTCCCACCCAGCAGCAAACATACAGTCACACATTACCTAATGGTCATTAATGGGTTTAAAGCCAGGCTTTTTGCTGTCGGTTAGTTGCACTGTTGTGTTGAGCTGACTATTCAAAAAGCAGCTCTGGAGACGGCAGCAACAGAAAGTTCGCTGCTCTTGTGGGTAGTTGGGATGGCCCAGGATCAGACTCCTGGCACAAAAAGAATCAAATGGAGGTATCATTTGACTGGAGAAGTTTCAATACTACTTCGTTATTTCGGTCATTACCCTACAGGTATTGAGTACTGATACCCAGCCCTACTTCACCTCGACGAGGGGACCTCTACACCTTCCTGCAATACAAACCTAATCTTCTCCAAATCCACAGCAGCAATAAAGACAGCTTTTTGCTCCACCTTGGTGCATGGGTGATCAGTGTTAACAAGATGTGTGTGTCCTTCCTTGTCAATTACTTTGATCATACTCAAAATAATCTGTAGTAGTGCCTGGTGGAGAGTTTGCTGCTGTCATTAAAAAAACATCAAATCAAACCTGGTTAAACTGTGTGAAGCTCTGCACGAGCACACACACTTGACGTGTTCAGAGCCATCAATAGCAGAGAGAGAATAAAAGCATCCAAACAATTCAGACAGGGGAGAAACATGGGGAAAGAGTGCTGGTTGCCATGACAACAAAGAGGCTTTTAGCACCAAGGAGAAGGGGCTGAGGGATTTTAGCTCTCATTAGCCTGTGAAGATCAAGAGGGGTGGAAATTGTGGCTTCTTTTTTAAGAGGGGCTGCACTTCAGGAATGCTCAGTGCATGTTTGGCTGACAGTGGTGCTGGTGATTAAACCTGCGATGGATGTGTGGGAAAAGTTTTAAAGGCTGACTGGTTTCAAACTCCTGCTAGAGCCAAATGCAGAGTGGGTCCAATTTCTTTAAAACTGCAATACTTGCAGACATACACCAGCTACTGAGGTTTTATTCTGATGGCTGCTGAAATGGAAAGGGTTAGCAATACTTTATATTTTTGTAAATAAATGTAAATACCAGGAAAAATACAAATATTGCCTGTGCATTCAAAGCTTGATGTGTTGCTATGATTACTCATATTATTCCTCTATGCCAGTGCTACCAAACTTGTCCAGCCATGGGGTCCACATTTCTCCTTAGTAGTTACTTCAGGCTCCGTGCAATTTAATATTCTCAGTGTCATACTTGCGTTTGGCCATACTGTCAAGCTAGTTTGCTGTCTCTAATAAGTAGCTGCCCGTTATGGCCCTCACACACCAAGCCAAGGGTTGGCCATTGGTCAAATTTGGGCTGTTGTTGAGCATCTGCTGCCCTCGTTGGTGCAGTGTGTCTTGCATAGTTGACACTTGTCAGCACTAGTTGGCCTTTTTTCCAGCAATTCAGTATGTTGGATCGTGTTGGCACAGTGGAGCCTGTCGGCAAATTAAATCACTCTGATTGGCAGATCAGATTGAGACGGTCTTCCGGTTTCCTTTTTTGAATTACAATTACAGACAACAGCCATATGCTAGAACGGAAGGTTATGTCCTCTCACGCAGGCACAGACAGGCACTTGTTGGCCGTCAGTTTGGTAGTTCATGTGCAACTTTTTGTCTGAGACAAGGCAATGAGAGGCAATGCAGCAGGGGGCCGCTTTCCCATATAGTGTACCTTTAAAAAACACATCAGTGAGGTACACTGTTACACTGTGACATATTCCATCATTACAGTGCACACTGTAGTTTATTTCAGGTCAATCCTAAACACACTGGCATGTTGCAAGAAAACCTCATTACACATTATATGTTTATAAATCCGCATCTGAAAATAGTCCCCAACAAATGTTCCATTTACTCCTGTGTGAGTCAATATAACACCCAGCTGTTCTGGGAAGTTACTGAGCCTTTGCTACCATATATATATTTTTTGACATGTTTCAAAAGATTTATGTCTTCGGTGAGGCCCAACAGTCTTGGAGCTGAGTGCCACACACAGGGTGGCAAAGTAGAGAAATACTAAGAGACTTGAATCAAAATACAGCAATGAACATATATCTCATAATGAAATAATCTTTCTAAACATGGAACTGTTATCTATTATTCATTATGCAGCATGCTCCCCCATCTACTGTGGTCATATAATCACTACAGCATGTAAAGTGTGTGGCTCCCTGTGTTTGACCTCAGGTGAAGCCAAGTTTCTGTCTTTGATCTGAAAGTTTACACAGAGCCACAGTGAAGGTCTGTCCACAGTAAGATTCATATTTAAATTTTAATCCTCATGAATACAAGCTGAGACAACACGAGAGGTGCTGATGAGAATAACTGTACAGTCAAGAATAATACCACTTTTTTGGTATTACCTGCTATTGCTATTAAACAAAATAAGTATATCTCTTTTTTTCCAACACCTGCAATTTTTGTGTTCTCTATTTATCAGTGATAGCCAAAGAACACAGAGTACCTTAATCAGACAGATGTTTGGTTACCAGGTTGTCAGTGTAATTAAAGTTCTTTTTCTAATCAACTTAAGTCTCAGTGGAAAGTACAAAAAATATATGCAGAATCTGTGATACCAACCATCTGGTAAGAGTATCTGCAGGTTTCATAGAGTCAAGCTTTATTCATTTTTAATGCTACCTGCACTTCCGTTTCACACAAATGATCCAGTGTCAAACTAAAGATGACACACGATGAAGGATAGGCATTGGCCACCAATGCCATTAGACATTGATATTTGGTTGAATTAACTTATGTCAGGACATCATCATCTACTGCCTAATGCCAACGTCAATTTGACGTATAATCCTGACAACAGATAACATTGATATTTTGTTAGTTTTAAGTTCTGTTGTTAACCAAAATCCAACATCTACCAAACATCTCATGCCAACATCATCTTAGCGTAGAATAATGACATTCAGTCATAACGCATGGAGAACAAATCCCAATGTCTGCAAAACATCATAATGTAAATGTCAATTGTCTTTCTGAAATCGTACTGATGTGACAGTGATAAAATGATTTCCCCTACAGATTTAAAGCACACTACTTTGTTAAAGGAGCTGCATGCAACATTCAGAGCATTAACATGGCAGCAAACAACTACGTATTTGTTATGAAAAGATGCAGTGGAGTAATGGTGTCCTGAGCAGAGAATGAAGTCACACCACCTCTATGTGTGTTGTAATCTGAGCTTCTTTGTTCTTTGCTGTGGTAGACAGTCGCATGAGCATGTTAGTGTGTGTATCCAACTGACTAGCGAGTCAGTGCCGCTCTGCACTGTGCTCGAATGGAGGGCACCGCCATCCCGACACACGGTGGCCACCATCCAGTTTCTTCCAAGGTTAACACTGATAGCTCTGTTGGCACAATTGTCGTTGCTGTTCATGCTGTTAGCATCATTATCTGATGGCCCCAGGCTTAGCCACCTTCATGATGAGAGCCTTGTGTAGGCAGTCCTGGCTCAGACATTATCCTGCCTTGAATTATACAGTAAATATGCTCCAAATGTCACATACAGTTTCTTTTAAATACTTTATTATTGCAGCTTCATTATAAGAAACAAGACCAACGTGTAACGTGATGGTTTGACCCTGACATAGACCAGTGTGGGGTCACTAGGCATGTTTTTAATCATGTAGCTATGAGACTAAAGCTTTTTAACTTTTTAGTACTAATGGAGCAGTTCTCCTTGAATTTCACAAGGGAATCTATCTCCATTCCTTGTAGACAGACACAGATAAATAAATTAAGGAAGCAAAACCAGTCACTTTATAATTTAACACAGTGATGAAATGTCTGAGCACTGGAAGAAAAGGAAAGCCTAGGAAATAAACATTTAAGGGCATTCTGTGCAGCTGCGTGGAACAAAATAAATTTAGTATATTAATGAATCCTGCTGTGTATTCATGTAAAATCAGACATTCATGTGGTTTGGTGGCTCTGGGTGTTTAGGTTTTACCATCCCAATGATCTGATGTTTTTCAGTCCCTTTATTGCAGAGCTTTACTGACCTTTAAGCCACAGGGGGCACTGTTCTCCACTAAATACAAATTAGACCAACGCAAACTACAACAGTCTGAACCATAAGGTGATTAAATACAGCTTTACATCACAGAATGAAAACACACTGCTGGTATTTTAAGACCCAATATAACATGAAAGACACACCGGAGAACTTCATATATGAGCTACTAACCTAACAGATGTCTGTGTCAGGACAAGTCTCCAATATCTAATGCATGAATGACCACAACCAGCTCTGCCTTCTGTAAAGGTTTAGCTTTTAAAGTGTGTGCAAAACTGCTGCGTCTTTTACTGCTCTGTTGTGAAGTGTCCTCTACAACAATGACTGCAACAGGAGGTCTCTGTTGCCGGCTGCTGTCAGACTATAATACACCCCCAACCTCCTGCTGTAGTGGCATCAACCTGAGTCAGCATTTATTCACTATCTATACATTTGCCACTCTGTTATGGTCTCTTGAAGGCACTGGGAGCGTATTATCTTAATCAGCCTTGATGGATGGGATCCTACATGAGCACACTGCTTCCTTACAAAGTTAGAGCCAGCCTCAGTTAGACCAGAAAGATTTCACATACGGCCGTGCACTAACCACGATTAAGCAATACTTGAATCTATATGTGATGACAGTTGTGGGTTGCTGATATTCCCAGGACATTCTCCAGGACATTCTCAATCATATCTGATCAAACCACACCCATACAGGCCTAATAAAACAGGTAAGATGAGTTGTAGAATGTAGACGTTAATAAATATTATCATGGGATGTCCTTTCCAAACTTTATCCCTGATAATTGATCATTTAGTCATCAATTGTTAATGGTGTGAAGAAATACTTAGGGGGTCTATAACCAAAATTTTACCACAAGAATGTATTAAATCAAGATATGAAAACAGTGTGACAATGTGAGGGGTGTTGCTAATAAGAGATAAATCTACAGGGAACTATCATCTGAATCTCCCCTAATCTTTAAAGAGCTTTATAGCAAGTTTCAGCTCGTTGTTCAGCCGTCCAACCCAGTTCACTCTCACTTTGTCATTTTCAGCCACAGCAGGCAACTGTTCTCAGCAGAAAAGCTCTAAAAACCCCACCCATCACTATCTGTTTAGCACCAAATGGCAGACAGACATTGTTAGTTTATATTTGGTGAACATCGTGGAGAATTTAGCAGCCTAAGAGCCCTCTCAGGAGTTGTTGGACAGCTGGGTGGAGACTAAAACTGAGCTAAAAGGAGAATGAAAATTGGACTCATGTGGCCAGAAACATGACTCCAAACGAAAGCTAATGTTGCTCTGTAACTGCTGGATGTGTAAACAGGCAAATGTTTCTGAAAGGTTTTCCATATCAACCTAAAGGAGCAGTGTCTAGTGGTGAGGCTGCAGATTGCACCCAACTGAACACCCATCTAATCACCTGCCCCTTGTAACTGTGAAGTGGTACAGGCAACCTCTCTGGAGGGTCTTTTGCATTTATACATGCTAGTTTTGTAAACATGTATTGTATTCAATTTTTGCCTATAGATTTCCGTAAATCTTACACACTGGACCTTTAAAAGACAATGATATGTCAATGCTGCCTTAACTTGTGTCTGCGGCCGCATATTTCTTATTTTTACTTTCAGTAGGTACTACAGCTGCCCTTAAAAAGTACGTACTGTTGCATGCAGTATGTACACAATTGGGACATTCTCATTTCTCATAATATTGTGCCTTTAAAATTTGACCCTGTTCTAACATATTACATTCACAACAATAATATTACATATTGATTTCTCTGTCACTGTTATTTTCATAGTTATATCTTTTTGTGTTGGTTGTTTTTATAATCATTTTGTTGATTTAAACAATTAATACTCCTATTACTACTATTCTACTGGTCATCAGTTACTTGAATGTACTGTCATCTAGCACTGCAACGTCTGAGAGCTGTCAATCAGCTGTCAGCTATCATCTGTTTGTGGCTGCGGGTCACTCAATGTGACATATCTGCCACTGTGTAGAGGACTGTGGGTCAGAATAGCCAGAAAAGCATACTGGCTTGCATACTGCAAAATAAGATCAGATGTAGTAGAACATCCTAGTATTGTTGGCATACTGCATTTGACAGTCTACGTATCGGGACGTACTAAATCTTTTTCTGGCATACTAAATAATATGGTAGTATGCGTATTGAAACACACAGGAAGCTTCATAACCAAACAGGCAGTTGGGTCGCATGTAAGATGGTTTTGTTGATATTGTATTCATTGGAGATCTCATTTACCCATTGTAAATGTATTTTCATTACTTGCCATATGCTGTTACTGGCATTATGATGTGTATCTAAATAGTTTACATTCTGTACTACATACTTATTTGACATATCCTTGCACTCACAGCATAACACAACCTTCATAACCATCTCTATCTTGGCCCATTTTTGCTCTCTCCTGTTCTCTCTATTTATGCTTTTTAGTCACAATCTCTCCTTATTAACAAAAGCAATGCACTTGTGTAAAGTAGCTGCTTCACTGATGCAATCCCCCCTAATCAAAATAATAAAGCACTCTCCCTATACCATGTTGCCATATGTGTGGATGATGATGCCTTATAAGGGCTGTTTTTGGCTATTGCAATAGCATGTCAATATGGGAAATGGTGAAGTAATTTTGAACAGTGAATTTTGAAGTGAGTGTGAAATAAAAGGAAATTTTATTCACCTCTTATCACTGCATTTGGCCTTTTTGGTAACCTTTTTTTTTTACTAATTCATGTACTTTTTATTTGTTTTATTCAGCTTTTAATGAGGCATTTCCCATGCGGGCTGATAAAAAATGAAACTGAAATCAAGCTGTGTGGAAGTTTCAAACAGAATTTACTGTGTTCAAGGCCCAATATTAATACAGCAGATTCACTCATAACTTGTTGGTTTAAGGCAATTATTTTAGTCTGGATCACAGAAATGTAGACTGTAGGTATAAAGGCTATCATTGGCAGTCTATTTAGTGTGTTATCCCTTTGAAAAAAAACTAGTCTCGCATTGCTATACGTCCCCCTACAATTTGTTTTAGCGCTTCTCAAGAAACAACAGCCTCAGAGATGGCAACCATCACAATTTAAGGTCCTTTCATGTTTAATGTGGACATTTCTTTTGCAGGGATTTAGCCATCTTAATGTCAGGGCTCACCTCTCCACCAAAACTAGCTCCATCCCTACACTTTTCTACACATGTCGCTGTATCCTGGGTTTAGCACTGTCCAAGATGACTGTGATTGGTAAGAAACACAAACCCAGAGTGTTTTTTACCTTGGTGCCGAATAATGATAGATTCAGCCAGACCTTTCTTCAGCTCTGGCACAATGCGAGATTATAATTATACTAATACTTCAAAATCAACATGGCATGACTTATGGTATGACTTATTGATAGTTCAAAGCTACATTTAGCACATTTAGCAACCCACACAGAGGCACAGAGTGTAAGTTTGTCAGTGGATCCATCAGTTTGGGTGGCAAATGAATAGAGCATCTTGTTCCTTTCACTTGGCTTCTGGATGTTAATAGGAGTGGGCTGACTGACAGGCACAGACAGAGCGAGTGAGTCAGCAAGACTCCAAACAAGTCAAAGCTATTGTGATTCAGGGAGCCTTTAAAAAAAGGCAAAGGAATGCTCAGCAGCCATCACAGCTTTGCACACGCAACCAAGACACATTTGCACCTGTGTTTGTAAAAACACTCTCTTGCACAGGTTGCCTTTTATCTGCCTTTAACACATTCTTAGCCATTTGTAGCACATTAACCTCAACAATAAACCTTAGTTTGAATCCTACTGAGCCTTTAAGCTACAATATGCGACTTTTCCTCACACAGATATTATTAAATCCTTTTCAGTTATTCTATTTTCTTCAGTACAGTATAACAGCATTAACTTTAACTTGTATTGCAACCCTACCTCTAAAGTGAACCTTAACTCCAAGATGAAGATAGCTTTTCCTTTTAGATGAATTTATTCACCCCTTAACCACCCTTCTTACTTGTTATAATGTCTGTTCTTTATAAATATAGAAACACACACACACACATACACACACACACACACACACACACACACACACACACACACACACACACACACACACACACACACACAAACACACACACAGCCCAGCTTATTTCTCTATTATCCAGAGAAATCCTTTCATCAGCCCTTCAATGCTGGGTAATCAAAGTATAAAGAACCATGTCAGTCTGCTATTGCCAGAGGCTGAAGTGTGTGTGTGTGTGTGTGTGTGTGTGTGTGTGTGTGTGTGTGTGTGTGTGTGTGTGTCCATGTGTGGGTGCAGTCACCAGGTGCTAATCCGATACCATGTGCCTCCCCACTGATGTTAAGTAATGTGGAAAAAAAGAATACCAATCTCACCTTAGGCCGAATGTGTGAGACTGCTCATAGTGAAACAGGGAATGAATCTTCGCATCTGAATTCACAGCAATCAGCCTGTCAATCAGATCCTGTGGAGTAAAATAAGAGGCTGTGAAAAAAAATACAGCAGTTATGGTGCAAAAAAAAGAAGAAAACTGTGGATATTCATGATGTGCAAGGTGAAAAATGTACATCAGCCTCAGTGCATTGGGGGTTTAGGAGGAGAAGGCCTATGCGATGTGAAACAAATGCGTGGGTGGTGGTTGGAGGCAAAATAAAAAGTACAAACATGCCCTCAAATGGCTGGAAGAGGCATTGCATGAAGTTTGAACTACACAGTGTGAAAAACACTCACAGGAATGGAGGTTGGCATCTCTCTCAGGGTGTATTCACTCTTGTTGGCTAGAGGCTGCCGACCCAGGAGCTCCCACACTGATTGGGAAGAGGAGAGCAGGTTCACCAAGGACAGGAAAGACTGGGGAGACAGACAGTGAGACAGACAGAAAGACAAACCAAGGGTTTGAAAAAGCAGTTAAAAAACAAGCACGTAAGACAGGGGCAAAACTCACAACTAAACTCAAAACTCACGATTAATCATAACTGTGAACCTTTTACATCAAAGTAGAAATATTTACAACACACACATCAAATGCAGCGGGATGCCAGAATGATAGGCTAACTTGAATAGTTAGGGATTCGGTGTCTTGCTCAAGGTCACCACAACAATACTGCAACAACTTTTCAGCAGCAAGTCCCCAATGACTGAGCAACGGCTACTCCAAAAACACATATATCCAGAACGTATTTTGTCCATGATGAAAATTTAAATTGATGCAAAAACAAAGTGCATAAAATGGATGTTGCGGGAATGAAAAGACGCTGTTATGAAAACTAACACCATGAAATTAAATCTGAACATGTGAACAGAACGGTTGCCTGAAGAATAATAAAACCCAGTCCTCCTCCTCTCATCACTGGATCAAGGAGAACAGGGAAAACTCATGGGAATCAAAGAAAAACAGCGATGTACGCCCGCATGCACACACTCACACATATATGAAAGAAAGGTTTTTAAATTCTATTAAGCAGTTTGAAAGGAACAACAAAGGCTTCTGACAACTGCAGTGACTGTAAAAAATATATAAAAAGGTATATTTGCCTGAAGTCCGTTCTTTCATCTGCTGCTGCCTGTTTGATGTGCTGCTTAAAATGCTGCTGATTCCTCAACCATACAGCTATGCCTGCATCGGAGCTAATTTGCCAAAACTGCTGTTGTAATAAGTCTGTGCCACATGTTTAGTTTGTCACACACATTTTTAATGGAACATTTTTTTTGTTTTCAGCAGTTCTGGGGCTCTGTTACCATGTGCTGGCTGGACTGGTCTGAGTGTATGTATGTAACCTGGCAGCTGACCCACTGATAAGGAAGGCTTTAAAGTCACCAGTGGCAGGACACAGTTCACACTTCACTGGCAGCCTGTATTCACTTGGCTAGTTTCACCGAGAGACAACTTGGCTCCTGTCAGAGGCCAGCATCAGACACACACACGCACACACACACACACACACATATATACAGACAGACACACTAGACCTTTAGATAAAAGTTTGAGTCTGTCCTAGACTGAACCTCAAAATTCTGCCGAAACTTGTACCAAATCTAAAAATGGAGTCTCATGCAAAGAAGAACTGCGACTACATTCCTGTTTGAGGTTGAGCTGAGACACATGAGTTTACATTTTCAGTCACTCAGTTCAGTCTGATCCTTTTTCAGTCTGGTATAAAGTGGCACTTTTTTTTACACACAATACCTTGAGGCAGCTTCTGTCTATCGGGTCCATGGGTGTGGGCTTGGGACGGACCACCCCAACATCTTCACTGCCACATTCAAGAACAGACCACAGCTCTAGTACCAGCGTCCGGACAAAACCTAAAACACAACATGAAACCAGTGGTTTTAATACACTTCATTCAGGACCACTTAAGTCAAAGAAAACTATTTCTGTTTACAGTATTATATTTGGCAGTATGGCTCTGTTCTGGGGCCTCTCTGCCTTTTACTCGGGCCTATGCAGAAAGCCTCTTCCACGTGCCTACGTGGAAAGCCTGAGGCAGAGAGACCAAACCTCTCTGCCCTCCACGTGCAAATGAGGAAAGCCTGAGGCAGAGAAAGCAAACCTCCCTGCCCTTCCATGCGCCTACATGGAAAGCCTTAGGCAGGGAGAGCAGCAGCAAAGACCCCCCGGGAACAGAACAGCATTAATGACATGTTCAGCAAGGTAAATTACTGTTTTTGTCAACAGAGGCTGCAAACTGGGGGCGTGGTGACCATCGACGGATAAGTAGTTTTCATAAAACCACATCAAAAAAATCTGTACAATCCTTTTCAGCATTAAAGATCTAGGGCCCTATTTAGAAGGTCTAAAACACAAAGCGCCAGGCGTGCAGCGCATGGGCGTGTCCCAGTCACTTGCTAGTTAGACAGCGCGTTTTCAGGCTGTACGCCATGGCGGGGAGTCTAAAAGGGTTGGACTTACTCTGTGAATTAGTCATGGGTGTGTTTTGGGCGTATCATTCAATAAGCCAATCAGAGTGTCACCTCTCATTCCCTTTAAATGAGGCGCGATTGGAGCGCACGGTGGAGAGCTAGTTAGATGGCGGACCTACCAACTGGAAAGAGTAAACGTTTTACAGCTGAGGAGACAATAAATGTATCTCTATATCGACTGTCCCGTCACACCTGATGTCAGATCAAAGGGGACTGGCACTGTTTGGCACGTTTGGCACACGTAATGGAAACCCAACCTGACTTAATTAACACAGCTGAGTTCACATCCCTCTCAGTCAGCCACAAACAGCCACAGCATCAGATAGGGAGTATATATTCAGCATCTGTCATCTTAGAAAAGTTAAAAGAAAAGAAACAGAGTGAGACTGCGAGAGAGAAAGAGAGAGAGCGCGCGCATGAGGGAAACGCTGTCAACAAATGAATGTAAATTATTCAATTTATTTTATTTTAACCCGGGAGGTTAGAGATCCCAGCTCCCTCTCCAGCATCCTGAGCAGTTCCGTATATTTGGACACTGCGAGCAGACCTCCTGGATTATGATGATCATTATTACCGCGATTAGATCATTCTGATTAATGACTGGCCATTAAGACGTGTTTCTGATAAATATTTTAATGTGCACAATAATAGCCTTTCACATTGTAATCATATTTTTATTTGTTATCTTTTGCATGTGTGTGGCTGCTCCATGTGTGTCTGAGCAGAGTGCACGCGCGTTGTGCACCCGCCTAGAGACACATATTACTAACTTGTTAAACAGCGAAATACTGCGCCGTTGACTTTAGACCAGGTTTTTGTTGGTCACTGGCGCATTTGCGTTTTACGTCATCTAACTACCAACACGCCATGAGTGCGCCTGACCACTCCTCATTTTTAGACCAACACATCCAGAGAAGCATAAGTTCATCTGCTAGTTAGACAACGAGGGCGCAGGGCGTGAAAATGACAACTGCGCCTGCATCTAAATAGCAATGACACTTGCGACATGGACTATGCGCCCTCCGCTGTCCGCTTTAGACCATCTAAATAGGGCCCCTAATGTTTCATCATGCAAAACCAATATCTGCTTTCTATTTTTATGTTTCAATGTTTTAATATAGCAACATTCAAAGACATCAGAAATTAGGATAACTCAAATATTATGACAGGTTCTTTTGGGATTTTAGCCTCATTTTTAGCAGGGGACAGTAGAGAAAGAAATATGGAAGGAGAGAGAGAAGGAAATAATATGAAGCTAAGGTCCCCAGCCAGATTCAATCTGTAGAAATTGCAATTACATTGCAAACGTCTGAACCACAGGGGTACTTTTATGCTCCAAATATTACAATTTACAATTCCAAATCTACAATTCAATTTCACACATAGACACTATCAAATTATATTGATTGCATGCACCAATCTCTCTATGCCTCCATTCTGCCCAGCATTAATATGTACAGGACATGTGGAATGTATTCAGTCAACACTACTTGCAAAAATGTTTTTTCCAGACAGGACAATCTTTTCTTGTCAGACCATCTTAATCCTTACAATTACTTGAAAATTAACATCTCATCTTGCTCTTTCTTCATCCACTTATCCTGTCACAAACATTTTGATAAAGGTGTTGCTGCCTGGGCTGCTCAATGCCAGCTGAGATACATAAGGCTTGTGTGCCAAGTTGTTTTTGTCTAGTCAACATTAACGAAGGCAAGGCTGTACCTGAACTGTGCAATGCTGCCACCCCTGGAGCAGTTGCTGCCACCTGTGTCACCATCACCCCATATCCAAACTTCTCACAGCGGCTCACCTGCAGAAAACACACACAGAATCCCAAAAAATGTTCAGCGTTTTATCTGTTTTGCTTATTTAAGTCAAACAGGAATACAAGGTTTGGATAGGATAGACAAATACAGGATTAATGTAGTGGGGGGAAAAGGAAAGAGAGCTTTATCTAAGAAGAAAAGGAGAATTGTAAATTTGGCATTTGTGATTCAGTATGCCAACTCTGGCATGACACTGCTAGAATCCTGAAAAGGCACTACATAATGTAGTTTAGTACGCTGAGAAGAAATCAAATTGCAAATTGATTTTTGAGTGTGCAGGCTCTTCATTAATTACAACACAATGTCACAACTAAAAATAGACAAAATATAATTACATTCCATAATTAAAGCGAAATGCCAAACGAGAGAAGCAATTACATGAGTGTGTAAACAATGGCAGTAAATTAAGCCCACAGGGGGATTAGCTAAGGTTTGCAGTAAGTCAGAGTGTCTGTGCGTGTCTACAATATGAATTATGGACAATACTATGTATGTAAGGCATATGTCCGAAGACTGATAAATTAAAGCCACTGTGGAAGTAGCTGCATGTAACAGCCTGCAGGCTACTGGTGAATACTGAGTAGTCTTCAGGAAATATGACTGTGGCCTTGAGGAGCAGCAGGAGCAACAAATTACCAAATCTTCTGCAGAGTGAATTAGGGAAACTGATGACATGGGCCAACAGAATAAAGAAAGGGTTTAAGATGGATTGTGTTCTGCAGGGTAGGACATTGTAGAATACAACAACCAAGGAATAATGCATGCCATACTGTGCAGGAGTAACACTGATTCTAAATTTCGAATGTACATGTTTTTGTAGGGTCTAATAATCCAGTAATTGTCAACATGTATTTCTCAAAGCCAGAAAGTACCTTTACGTTTTACTTTAATGGAAACAAATGTACTTGTATGGTCTGTGTGTAATGACTTTGTTTAAATCCTGCCGTGGCTTCAGGGTTGACTTACCGTAACTCAAGTCAGTGTGGAAAAGAATCACTTGAACAGCACAATATTACTTTGGCACATTGATGCTATCAAGATGGATTAAAACTCGTACCACTGCCAAACTTAATTCGTCCAGGGTTTCCATAAAGGTGATGAAACCGTTCCAATGAACTGTATCAGCATCAGCGCTTATCAGCACTCCTGCGGTGTCTTCCGGTGATTTGTCAAAGTCACAATGTTCCATTTACATGAATGTGACATGACAGTTATATAACAAGCTTACATTTTAACTTGAAATTTGATGCCAGGGCTTTTACAACTAAATGATTCTGGCAACATCTGGAATTCCTTAGTAGTAGTGGTGTCTTACATAAGCCGCAAACTTTACAACAGCTGATGTAAGAGATCCGATAACCTCGCAAGACCGAGGCGGCTACAATTTCTGGAGCCTGGAGCTGCAGGTGTTCTCCAGTGACTGCAAGACCCAGGGCATGATGGGAAACACCTGGCTCTCACCTGATCTGACAGCTGATTGGTTTAGATGTTGACTCAACAATATGTTGTTTGATACAAACTTTTCATTTTTGCTGAATTGGAGAGATTTTGATTTTGCTGAAGGTTTATTTTGCTAACATAACACACTGTGTGGCTGATGGTGAAGTTTAGCACTCTTAAAGACCAAATTCAATAATGTAACACATCATAAACTACACATATTTTACTGTATGTTAATACTGGACTGTTTTAACAAAGACTTCTGGTAAGTGGGATGTGAGGGTTCTTGAAATAACATATGTACAGATGTAAAGCCCTGATTATGATGAATGGATGAATGGAAGCTACTCTCTTGTATTTTTTCCTCCCTTTGACTATTAATGTTTTCAATTTATTCATTTAGTTTGAGGGAGACAGGTCCTTTTAGTTGATTTATATACAGCAGCAAACTGATAGGCTGCCGGATTACATGAGAATCCATGTAAAATGGAGGTTAAATCAAGAATAGGAATTATATATCGTCTGTACGACGTTTTAATTTTGCTACTCTGTCATAAATAAAACAATTGGAGACTCAGACCTAACGAGATGTGAGCGTTTCTGTGACTTCCTGTACTGACTGACAGCTGCTGGAAGCTGTCCGACTTGAGCGCAGCTTTTTATCACCGCCCCTGCTGATGCCGCCTGATCTCATCCACTTTCCAGGTGAGGCGCACTTCATCTCCAACGTGCCAAATACCACAGTTTAGGTGCCCTTGAGCAAGTCATTTAACCCCCAAACTGGCCCACTGGGGCCTTTTAGTGACTAACTGCAGTTGGATTGGGAAGCGTCCAAGTGTGTAAGTGTGTATGTGTGGAGTAGGGCGTTGCTGGAAAAGCACATTTGCCTCCAGGGACCTACAGTCTATGAATGAAGGTTGGAAAAAAAAATCCAAAATGTGTACACTGGAGAGGAGCAAACCTGGCAAACTGGGTAAAAAAAAGTTTTGAAGACTTAAAACTACTAAAACAACCAAATGGAAATAACTACAGTCACAGCTGTTCAGTTCTGTATTTGTTATTACCTGTAGTTTTTTAGTAAAGCGGGAGAACATATAGGAGACACACTCATTGATGGCCCCTGTCTGCTGGAGCAGCAGCAGGCCTTTCGGAGTTGCAGCAAAGTTCAGCAGGCTGTCCAACAACGTCTCCTCCCAGATGAGCCTGTTACAGAGTCAAAGACCGTCCCATGTGTTACTGTCAAAGGTAGACTAATGGCGGTGTCAACTATGTGTAACCTGATTTTATGGTCTCCTGGCAATCATCGACCACACAGTCTCTGAACCCCAAGTTAGGTCACCATCTCAAATCTGCTGCACATTGTGTAAGTGGTTGTAATAGCTACAAAACACTATGGTTGCTACACATTATTTTTGTACTGGTGTTTTGTTTACAATCGCTATCTCAGACAGTATGTTGAAATAGGTATTTAATTTAGTGTTGTTGCATGCTTTATTGGGACAAGCTTACTGTACGAGGCTTTAAATTAAGTGTCCAAAAACAGTAAATATACAAAGACAATTATTCAAAATTTTGTTTCAATAAGTCTGTTTCTAAGTCACAGGACAATGGGGTGGGAAAACATCACTCTGTGTCTTCAAACATCCATGTTCAGTCTCTGTTATACCTGCATCAAAACTAATCACTGCTTAAACTGCAGAGATTTGAATAGCATGCTCAAACTGGCCTCACATGTTCTGTAGCTCTTGGGTGGAGGCTCCAGTGGTGGCTCCAGGTACTGGGGTTGGAACCCTTTCTGACAAGGAACTGGTCTAGAAATAAGGAAAGAAAAAGTTTTATTTTTTTATCACTCAATGGGTGTGAGTGTGTGGGCACAGCTGAAGATTTTGACCAGAATTATTAACAGTCTTAGTCACACCGTGCACCTACATCAGAGGGAGAAGCAGCTGCCTAAGTTTTCTTGAATCAAGATTAAATTAATTCAAACCTATAGATTGTTCTTGGACCACTTCTGGGTGTACATAGAATATTTTGGAATCCAGCTGTATCCTGAATTCATAAGCTGTTATAATTATACAATTATACAAAATTACTCATGCTAATTTTATACTTCTTAATAAAATAAACCTTTCTTAAAAATTGCAATAATCAAAAAATTGCCATCTCAGAGAACTCGCTGTTTGTTATAGAAGGGATAATGTACAACAAGAGAGTCATTATTGAGATATGAACCCCAACAGGATGGCAGAGGAGTCTTCTCATTTTGCAATAATGCCCCACTCGCCGTGCATTATCCCACTAATTACACAGCAATTTACAAAAGAAACCAATCATTTGACACAAAATATGGATTTCCCACTAAGTGTCAATGATCAAACTGCGTCCATAGCAACAGTCTGTTTTTCATGACAACAGTCAGCTCTTGAGAAATATCAGATTATAGATTTCTTTTACACCCAGAATGAAGTATTGAACAAAGCCAAGTCTGTCAGTTAATGTTTAGTTCATCTTTAACAAATTAAAACTAGCAGACTGTATTCTCCCCGGTAAAGGGTTTTTTTTGGGGAGTTTTTCCTTATCCGCTGTGAGGGTCTAAAGGACAGAGGGATGTCGTATGCTGTAAAGCCCTGTGAGGCAAATTGTATTTGTGATATTGGGCTTTATAAATAAAATTGATTGATTGAATTGATTGTATTCATCTCACCTTCTCTGTATATTAACACTAAGAAAGTTATAGAGGCTTTTAAACTTCTCGCACAATCTAATAATACTGAAAATCAGAGTGAAAACTGTCACCCTTATCAGTCTAACCTTTAACTGTTTTCTCTTTTCCTGTGAACTAACTCAAATCACATGCTTCGTTTAAATGTCTCCCACATACTTTGGGGCTATGTCAGTGTTTTTATAATGAGTGAACTGAGGTCAATGTTGTTGTTGCACTATGAAAATAGGTGTGGACCTGGATATGATTCATCTTATAGTACATGCTGTCCGGAGCATGACAGTGCAATAAGTGCAGAGTATAAATTAATATTTAACAATACTAGGGAAGGTCAGGAGGAAGTTAGAAGGAAAATGTTTTATATTGATGTTACAATGTCTCATAGAAATTAATTTTTGACATGAATGCTTTGGAAAACAAAGCAGTAAGACATGATGTGAGACTGTATTTACAGATATCTATCGTTGAGACATTACTGATGTCTCCTACCTGTTCTAAGCAGTAACTCTGCATATCTTTTCTATGTTTCCTCAGGAAAACAGAAGTTGTTGTGAGTTATTTTTGGTTTTGGTTGCACTTTTAACTGTGTCTGTTTTTGTTTTCAGTTTTACATTTTCAGTTTTGTTTTCCACTACTGTAGTACTAAAGGTATTCTGAGTTCGATGCATTGTTATGACAAAAGCAGTATTTTAAAAATTAAATGGAGCAGATTACAATGGTTAGTTAATTCCCTCCATTTGGAAGCTGCAGTGGCACTTTTCCTGCTGCAATGAATGAATAAAGAGAGAACACGGCATTCATCAAGCAAATGAAACATGACAGGAGTATTCTAGCCAGTGAACTCATCATTAGACATGGACATCCCTCCATTCGATATTCTCAAAAAAAAAAAAAAAAAAACAGATTCAGATTCAGAGGAAGGGTCTCATTTCTTGCATTAACTTTAATAAATAGCAAATTCGAGCAACATCAATATTAGAGTGCTACATTTTTTTTCTAATGTGTTTAATTATCTGGGTTTTAATTGGTTCGATGTTTTTGTAGCATCAAGTTCTTTAACGACATCAAACCACAAGATTCTCAGGTGCATTTTAAAAACACACACACAGAACTTTTTCCTTTTTTTATCTGAAACTTTCCCCCCAAACCACAAAGGTCTTTTGTCAGGCTTTTATTTAACAACTCTAAACCTGAGGGCAAACCTCAGTCAGTGAAAGTTTGATCAGTGTTATATCGACAAATTAAGTTCAGGTACCTTTTTCCATGCAGCAGCTACAGCCTTGTGCAGGCCGTAGGGTCGGAGCACCTGCAAACCCTCACAGGTGTTGTATATCTGCCTACAGACAAAGATGAATGCTCCGCATGATGTATGGGACACGTCGGATTCACTTAGTGATGACAGCTCCTTATCCAGCAGCCTGAGGGTGAACTGTACAATGACATGAGCGGGACAGGTTCTGCAGAGGAGAGGGGGAAACAGACAATGAAAAATGTGCTGGCACGAGATACAAGACATATTTTTATGTGTATAAGAGGTGTGGTGCTTGGAGAAATGTCAGCGGAGTTGTGGGGTGTTTGAAGCAAATTTTCCTTCTTAATATTTTATTGTTGCTGTCTAAATATCAAACAACTTGTAGCTTGTTTCTTTATAACAATAAAAGACTCATTAGTATTGTTTTTGCTTTCTCTGTCTGGACTAGATCTCAAAATTTTTGAGTGACAAGATGCTCACTGTACAACATATGTCTCAGGCGAGGGCACACACATGGATTAATGGCAGACTACAGCATGTTTGTCAGAACAGTCTGTACCTAGTGGTATCAGCCTTGGTGAATGTATTATTGCTAAAATCACAGCAAACAGACTGTTGTTTCAGGCTGGACAGACTGGTCAGGGTCAGCCAATTACAGGGAAACACAAAAGTAACCTGGGGCCACTGAGCGACCCTGAGTACCTTTGATAAAACATACTTTTTCTGAGTTTTTCCTATAATGAGACTTGAGTAGATCAAAGATAAAACTGCAGCAACTGACAAGCCGGCAACATCCTCAGGTCTAATCTGCTCTCTGTGTAGAACCAGGAGGATCTGTTATGCAAACTTAACTCTATATTGAAGTCTTCTTGCCAAGTCAGAAAAGAAAATGTAATTTATTCATTACCTTCAAAGATACAAAATGACACTGTGTGTTTAATCATAATTCAATCACAACGTCTCACCTCTCACTGTGGGTTACGACGAGATTCTTCTCGTATAAGAAGAGAGCTAATCCTCGGTCGGTGTTTGCGATGCGAGCCAGAACGTCGGCGATGAGAGTCAGTGTTGCTGAAGGAGATTTTAATTTGGCCTGCAAACCGTAGAGAATAAATAGGCAAATTAGTCAACTGCTTTAGAGACGAGTCGAATCCCAGGAGGGATGATCAGATATTGAAAATTGAAATATCATTAACTTTTGCAGTATGGAACTAAGAAAAGCTATTATATTTTCATTACTGATGCTTCCGTAATTTCAAACAGTTTATAAAAGGCTGACAGATCATAAAAACTGTCCCGCTGTGACACGTTAACAGCTACTCTTTGTGTATTTCTAACATAACAGTAGGAAACACATTAGGATTCAGATATGGTGTTTGAATCAAGGTTAAAAACATGGATTGGGGTAAGGGGTTGAGGTTAAGATAAGTTTCCAGCTATAGACCTTGCATTTAGAGTCAAGATTAAAATCAAATGTAGATTAGGGAAATATGGTGAAGGTAAACTTTATGCATTTAATGCTGAGAGGGGAAAATTAAAGCTTCTGGTTAGGGAATAAATAAGGGATAATGCCCAACAAGGTGTCCATTATCTGAAACTACAGGCCGACGGGGAGGTGTGAACTGACAGACATGTGGCGAAGGTTGCCCCAACGATTATGCCCTCCTACAAGGGCATTATCCTGCATTTTACATGGTCACTTGCCAAAGAAAAAACAATAATGAATATTTATTTAGACTGTCATGCATTTTGCAATTGAAGTTGAAAGTTTTTCACAAGCCATGGCTTGGTTTGTGGGCATCACGGTGATGCAAAGGGAAGCTCTGTCACCTCACAGCAAAAGGGTTTCGGTTGTGTGGTCTACTTTACTAACAACAGTATTAAAGCAAGTGTGTATGTTTAGTGTGTGTGCTTGACCTGCTGTCCATTAAGCAGAGCTATAACAGGAGCCAGCAGTGTCTCTATTACAGGGGTCTGGTAGAGACAGTCTGCAGCACACTCAGTCCTCTCACACAGCATCCACAGCACATCCATCGCCAGACAGCTGGGCGACAGGGAGTCTGAACACACAGAGATTTAACGGAATTACAGGCATGTCAATACATCTTGTGATATTTATATCCTTTAAACTGAAGCTCAACACATTGTCCTGCTTCTACCTCATTTGTTGATAAAGCGGTAATGAAATTTTGCAAAGATGCTCCTGCCATCGCTGCTTGACACTCGCGGGGTTTTCCTGTCTGGATCTGTGCATTTCCATTTCTTGACTAGACACATATTGTATACATGCATCGTCATCATGAGTGTGTTTAAACCTGGATTGATGCAGTTTTGCTTTTGTGCTTAGTATCAGTGTGATCACCCACAACACAAGGTCATACAGGACCATTAATAAAAATAATAACTGCTGACAATATTTCACGCTCCAATGGTACGTACATCTACTCAAATAGTGTACCTAAATATAATTTATGAATTAAATATTTTCATTTTATTCTTCTTTATACTTCTCTATTGTAGAGCTACTTTTTTACTTTTAGGATTTTACAGGCAAAACATACAGTTTATGAAACATGATACATTATTCGTCAAACTACTCCACAGTTCATGTGTGTAAAGTATGAGAAGATGCTGCAACATTAAATTGCTGCTTTCATGTTAAAGCATTGGTAATAATAACACAATATGAATAATTCAACAGTATGTATGAAAGAGGTAATTTTGCATAGTGAGTTGTTTAACTTGCGATACTTCAAGTACATTTTGCTGATAATACCTCTGTACTTTTACTTTGGCAGGACTGTAGCAGTAATTTTACATTATTAAAGTAGTTCTCCCACCACTGTTACACTTATAATTTCCATAAACTCATGAAACATTTTAAGGGGCACTCATCACCTCTGGATATTGTGCAAAAATTAAAATTACCAAGAATAATAATCTAAGTCACATTTTGGGAACAATAATAAAGCTGTGTTGGAGCATTGAGTCCTCTAAAGTCTCTTTCTTTTTGTGAAATTATTGTATTTTTACTTGAATACTGCCTAATGGAGCTTTAAATTAAGTATCTTCCAGCTGAGAGTACCTCTCTTACACTTTAATTCTGCATCTCCCTCAGACACTGCATTCTGTAACATCATGATACTAATCAGAATATACTCTCATGGGGCACGTGATCTTCATCTTACTGAAGAGTGTAAAATATTAATATAAATCTATGACTTGCTAAGCATGACTCTCTGCAGCAGCCAAAGGAGATGATCCACCTCTGACAAAGTCAAGGTGGGGGACACTATTGATTACTGCCAGGAAAGTTGCTGCAGTGTAATTCATGAGAATAAATGGGGCAATAAAGCAAGGTCTTCTAGGAGACAACCACAGTGCTGCATGACTCAGTGCAAGGTTAGGAGATAAAAGATATGGTCTGAGGAATGCTGTTACGCCTCACAGGGAGGGTCACGGTGTTCCTTCAGTCCCTGATTCCAGACCCTGCACAGAAACCAGGGAGGAAGCCGAAACTCTGTGACGTAGTTTATATCCGTGTGTGGGTGTGTGGGGCCTCACCTGAGAGTGAGGTGTCATTGTGCGGAGGATTGGGGTGTTGGTACATGATGTTAATCAGGATGACAACCAGGTCTGTAAGGCTGACTGGATCTGAAACAGCACATGATAAATAAGTAAATCGGTGTGGTTACTCAGTGTCTAGACAGGAACAGTAAAAAATAGTAGGCACTGCTGAGGAGGAAATGGTCTGAGTCAGGCTTTGGCAGCCTTGAAGATGAGGATCATATTGGTGCACTGTTGGCTTCCAATTTTGTATTTGAGATGAGTGTTAAAATCTGGTGTGTTGTAAAATTGTCTGCTCTTAAAATAAATGCACGAAATCACATGCTTGTACTTTAACTGGATGTAACTCAAACAAGTCAAATATAAAGTGTATACAGTACATAACATTTTATCACAAGCATGTCTACAGGAGCTTTACATACCATATCATACACCATAATACAGACTTCTTATTACACCTGAAACAATTAGCCAGTTAACTATGCTTCTGCCAACCAGTCAAGCTGCATTTTATATCCATGTTTGTCCAGATTCATATAATATATGAAGTGAAGGAATTTAATAAGAGGTATGAAGTGAATTTTTTGGGCAAAAAGTTGATGTTTCACACACAACTTCAACCCAGCAGCACAGAAGACCTACACAATCAAAAGTATGGTCACTAATTCAGTGTCTGACCAAATTTCTCCTCTTCTGTCCCTGAGTTATGGCATTGAATAATGGTCAGAAAACTGTTTTTGTAGAACATTATAATGTCAAAGTGAGGTTAACAATTGAATATAAAATGTCATCACTCTATCATCATCATTTTATCCTATTAGACATTTATGTAATTTTCTTTGTTATAATTAGTGTATGACTTGTGGCCAAGAACATACTTTGTTGGGTCACAGTGACCTTGACCTTTGACTACTAAATTCCAATCAGTTCATCTTTGAGTCCAAGTAGACGTTCCTGCCAAATTTGAAAAACTTACCTCAAGGCATTCCTGAGATATCACTTTCACAAGATTGGGACGGATTGACAAATTCGAACAACCCAAAATCATGCCACAGCACCTAAATGGTGCTCTTAATGTTAAAATATGGCAAAATAAATCATACTCAATCACATTTCAATTTCTTTTAGCTGCCTCTGTGTGTCTATGAAAGACAACTGACTCGTTCAATGACACTGGAGTAATAAATTGTTATCAAAAGAGTCACTGTGGCAAAATTAAGAAATAAAGCATTAGATAAAACAGAGAAAATATTCTAAAACTCAACCAGGGGTCCAGGAAACCCTTAGGTCCTTGAGGGAGTTCCGGGAGGTCTCCAGAAAAATGAGAAACAGTTTATTTTTACTATTTAATTCACTATAGAGGTTAGCCCAATGTAAGTAAGAGTTCTGATCATAGGTTTTATGTACTCCACAGTTATCTCCTCAACTGCAGTTGACAAATATAGAATTCTGGTCTTAATGTTATCTTACAACCAAAGTCTTTCCGGATAAAGGTCCCTGAAGAGGAATCTTACGGGGGTGCATGATCTAATGTGCATCAATTCAGGGGTCCTTGATACAAAAAAAGTTTCATATTTCAACAAAAAAATCAAAACTGCAATGGAAACTTGTTCAGGAAGTGACACATATTATGACACATAAAGGTATGGGTGACAAACTGATCTAGGCGCCCATTTCAGGGTTTAGAGTGATGGGCCTCCAACCAGAGAGTGGGCCTTATGATCAATATAAACCACTCTACGTCAGTGACTAGATTGCCTCCAGTCCAGACTACCTTGGAATAAGAGTCATTAATGGTTAAATAAAACAGTGTTAAGAGCAGTGGCTGCAGACACTGAGTCTGTTTTAATGGTTCACCTACGTATCATTCACGCCATTACATAACTTTATCAGTGATTAAGATAGGTGGAGGGAGCAAAGTTACTGCACAGGAGGACAGGAGGGAGTGGTACCATGAGGAAGCTGATCAGACACATTCCAGCATCAGATTATCTGCTGTAAAGATTGGATGGACCATTTTGTTGGAAAAGTGACAGACAATGCTGCACGGGGCAATAAACTATGAAAATCTATTCTTCCCTTTAACTCCACATCACTTATTAAAAGCATGAGTGCATTCCTGTGAGTCCTGCAGCTTCAAACAATGGACAATTTCAAGTACTAAGCTCTTTGCAGTGTTTGGACATTAAAGGAACTTTCAGACATTTTGAGACTTACACTAAATTGCTAAATCACATTAGTTGAGAGGATAAATACCACTGTTGAGTAAACATGCTTCTGAATGTCCCTTCATATTTTACAGACAGAAATGACTGAGTTGCATCCGTCTGAAAAGTGATTAAACATATTTCTCAAGAAGTATAACTATTCCTTTTACTACAGTAAAAAACAAAATTAAACATTACTCCCCACATGCTTTTGACAGAACAGTTTTCAGTATTCATTGTACCTTTGCGCTTCTTCACTCTGATGGGGAACAGCTTCCTGCCATTGGTGTAGATGAGGAGTTTGCCGAGGACACACAGCGAGTGGACGAAGAAGGCATATTCGAGCTCTTTTCCTGTGTAAACACTCCTCTGACCTGAACCTGAAATATTAACACAAAATAAACATTTCAAACTTGGCTAGACTTTTGCTGTAGTCACATTTCCAGTTTCCCCTGAGGTCTACATATTTTAAATATTAATCAAAAATGCTGGAGGGAGCAAAGCTGAGAAAGGGCGAAGAGGGTAAAGGAAATGTCTGTTCCTATCCAATGGTGAACTCAGTGTATGAAACTTTGTAAGTGCTGCAAAACACAGAGAGTTGGGCTGAAGTAGTAGAATCAGCTTGCATGGCCAAAAAGAACAGGCAATGCACCAATTAGTGTGTGTAGAGATGCTGTTTGTGTTGATCATATTTCATTATTAAAGCTGAATGTAAAAAGGAACCTTGCAATAACCTAACAAACTAACTACTATTCATAAAACCATGCTGAATGCCCTTGTTGTAATGCTGCAGTGGACAGACAGTTTTAAAGACATTCCATATCTAAAGCTTCTATAACAGAATGAGACTGACAAATGAAAAAAGTCTGCAGTGCCTCTGGGGTGCAGAAAATCCAAAAGCACAGCTCAAAAAAACTCTTGTTCTTTTATGAGTAGTGTATGAGTGGCGGGGAGTCGGCGTATCTCCACTCATCCAGGACAAGGTCATAATGTTCAGTCTCAAGGAGCCAGCTGGCGTACAGCAGATAACACGCCGACACCGACGTTCCCCTACGCTCCATCTCCCACTGTAGTCTCTCTCAAGTATTCCGTTTTCACAATCACTTTTGTTGCACCAATCGATATAGCTCTTAATGTTAATTATCCAAATGTAGATTAAATACTGTACACAAATAATTACTTGTGTTTTTTTATTGCAAGGTGTTAAAGTGAATTTTAAAACGACAGATAGTCAGTTACGCTGTTCCCATAATTATTGCACAACTGTGGCAAGCTGCAGTAAATTTGAGGCACATATCAAAGGTTATCTTAGCTTATGCCCCAAATGAGTTGAGTGAGGCAGTTATCGCCCTTAGCATGGAGGTTTGGCACAGAAGAACAAAAAATAATCTTAACTCAAAGGTCCACTCTTGGGCATTTTCCAGCACTTTCAGTGAAATTTCATGCTGTTCTACATTAAATGTACTTTTCCTCGAGTAGATTTTCAATAGCATCTTATCAAATCCAAAGTCTCTGAAATCCTAATTAGGTCCAAAATTTCCCCTGAGGAATTTTCTTGTACACAAACAAGTTACATTCAGGGTTACTCACTAAAACATACTGTGTATCCTTGATATATAACAAATATATTGAATGCATTTGCTTATTCATAAAATGTTTCAGTAATATTTTACTTCTACCTTTGCTAGCCTGTGTTCTTCTTCTCCCTTGCCTTTTAGGGTATATTGCTACACTTTTTCCTGTGTTACTGCCACCAACTGTTGATCAGTGGAAAGTGTTTAACAGGCAGCAGGAATCACCAAGCAACAACCTCAGGTGCTGGCAAAAAAAAACCACAAGGTGCCAAAAACTGCAGTTCCTGGAATGAACACTTGAGGCTGGCTCCAGAGGTGAGTCAATCCCCATAGACCTCATGTTATATGCCCAAATTTACAGCAGAAATAAACACGTTTACAGCCTACAGTTAATTTCTCTGTTCATGACAACTGTACTTGTGGGGGATGAATTTTTATAACTAATTATAATATAATTTAGTAACATTTTATTAAGGCTTAAAGGTATGCATATTTAAGGGTGTGGCCTCTTTGAGTAACAGGCTGTCTGTGAGATGTCACCACCCCCTATGAGTCAGATCCACCCCTCCCTCCTTCACAGCTCCACCCTTTCATCTAAATACGACCACTTCTGGCTCCTAAAATTCTAGATGGCGAGGGCCAAAATGCTGAACTTGAGGCTTCAAAACGGGAGTCCAAAAACCAATGGGAATGGCTCATGGCATAACTTGTGTGTGCACGTATGCCAATAACTCCACGGGGTACCTTAAACTTTCAACAGCTGCAAGTTAAATAAGTTATTGAGACTAAAACTCAAAGCAGACTCAAAATACTACAGAGCTGTTTGCACCTCTGGTTGCTGAAAAGGCAGAAAAAGTTTTTAGTGACAGCCTAATCGATGTCCACAAGTGTAGCTACAACCTGAAAATGAGATGAGCAGCAGAAAATATGCGATGTATCTGACATATCAAAAAACAAGTGCAGTCAACTGTTTTACACCTCATTTTTCACAGGGTACTTGCTCCAGATACCTGAGGAAATGGAGGACAGACCGTCTAAACTGCTGAGATGAAATAAATGAGAAGCCTGCTATCCAAATGCTGTGTACATAGGTCTTTGTTGAAAAAAATAAAACAGCAAGGAGAGAGGAGAGACACAATTTTTGTTAGCTTCACATGTTAGCAAACTGGGAAATTAGTCCAAAATGGAACCAGCTAATAGAACTCAAAACTAAACCTTTTATTCTACCCATGCTGTGCCAGATAGTACCCTACATTATATTACTCTCACTTTTTGTAATCGTGGCTTTCACGTGTATGTTTTTATCATACTTTTACACATCTCTGTCTTGTCTGCTTCAACTAAATAATTCATTTAGTCAGGTCTTTGTGTGAGTGTTCATTTCTCAACCTATCATTCCCTTCTCTCCATTACCCTCAACGGCTCTTACGTCTGATTCAATTCTCATTTCTTCCTTCGGCTGTTTTTCTCTGCATTCCTCCGTTTTAATGACAGCCAGAGCAGCATGTATGCATTAAAGAAACTGAATAAATGATGAATGTAAAGTCTAGGTGCAAATACATTTAACACCCACAGGCTTCAAATGAAGCATCACTTTCTCATTAGGTTTTCGCAATAGTTCGGCATATTATTTTTTGCTTTGTTTCACAGGAGACATTAAATCAGCATTACAGCAAATGTGCAGATGTTTACCACGCAGAGTGAGAGTGGAAATTGGTATTCAGATATGCCTGAGAGAGTGTATAAACCTGTTGAAGACACCATGAGTTTTATGGACTGTTTTACTTACCAGTGTTCTGCTGCTCTGCTGACTGGGGATCAGTTGTCTCATTTGTTGAACGCTCACAGGATTCACTATACTGGATACACTGCTGAAGGGCTGCTACAATCTAAAAAAAAACCATATCATGTTATTGTGATCGCTGCAGCTACTTCTCTCCTTTGACAAATTTGGATGCTGCTATAAACAGACAACAGGCTTACTGAAAGTTCATTCAGGTTTACAATGCAACCTCCAGTTATCAAATCTCTTAATCAAGAGTTTTGAGACTAGAATTGTTTGTTTTAATCTAAATCCAAGCGCTGTGGGGAATTTTAATGCACTGCAATGCAAGAGTAGTTTAGGCTTACAGTGCTTTGAAAAAGTTATTGACATTTTCTTTAGAGAAAGTTTCAGGGGTGATTTCACAGTAATCCTCTCTAAAGTCGGAGTGAGAGTTGAGAGGGAGGTTTAGGATTAAACAATCGATTCTTAAACGTCGAAGTGGCACTCAGCTCTAGTGCAGACAAACCACTCGGGTCGAGAAGCTTGGGTTGCAATACACACAGACGGAGCGTGTCTTCAATCTCTGCTCAGGATGCATTATTCATGGTTTGGTGCTATATTAATGCTCTGAATTAGTGTTGTCACGATACCAAAATCTTTATTTCGGTACCCATACCAATATGAATTTCGATACTTTTCGATACTTTTCCTAAGGAAAAGTCCTTTTGGCTACAAACCTTTAGAACAATAAATAGTAGGGTGTAACGGTACCAAAAAAATCATGGTCCGAAAGTACCTCAGTACGGATGTCACGGTTTGGTTGCTCAAATGTTTCACCAAGTTGGTGTTGTCTCCCTTTGCGAGGCAGATTTTCTCTTGTTTTTTTTCACGAATGTTGATACAGGTGTTGTCATACACACCACTTGTGCAATCTGTGCTCCAATACGAACAAGAAAGGCGTTTGTGTGCATACATGAGTAAAATAAATTAACTAAATTAATGAATTGAATCAATTTCAAAGTACCGGTATTTTCCAAATGCAGTATAGTACCGTTTGGAATACTCTAGTACTGCGGTACTATTTTGGTACCGGTATACCGTGCAACACTACTCTGAATGTTGCATACAGCCAGTGTTTTGGAAAATCCTTACCCTTCTCACTACCTGTTCTTTCCTGAACACATGCAGTATACCTTGGCATAATAAAGGTAGCAAATTCAGCCTCTTTCTGAGGCCTAAGGATGATACCACAAAATGCAGGAAGGAAAAACATTTCCAGCTGGAAATAGGTCATTACCTGGCTCAAAGGGTAACTGAGTTTGTACATTTGCAGCTCAACTGGCCTGAGAGCATATCTGAGTTTGCTCCAGAGTCCTACCTTTTCCTACTTAGTGCACAGTTTTGTTTTTCTTGAATTCACTCTACAGTGCAGTGGTTTCTGGCGCCTTCTGTGCCTGTATGGTTGGTTGTTTCTCTACGGTGCTCGATGTTTCAGAAGTACAAAGGACTTAGAGGGAGATATTGATTAAGGAGTGAATCACTCACCAGAGACTTGTATTTTCTCTCCAGGAGTCTGAGAACCACAGTCCTGCTGTAGTATCCATGCTGAGAGAGGGAGAGGGAGATGGATCAAGATAGAAGAGAATATATAATAGAGTACACATACAAGAGAGACACAGATCAAGACTTTATAAAGCAACACAAAAACACAACACTGTATACCAAAAGGCACTCTGTGCAAAACACCTGTTCATCTGCAAAACATACCATCCACTTTTTAAACCAGGTAGCTTTAACATCCAGTAAGGCCAGTAGGTGGATGGGTTCCAGGGCTTTCTCTGTCCCTGGTGAGGCTGAGCCATGTTCGTGATGGAAGGACAGCAGGGAGAAGGTGCTCTCTATAACTTCCTCCATATATCTAAAGCAGGATAGAAAGAAGATTAAAACAAATGTACTGAATGTATACCTCCACTCTACACGTAATTAGAAAAGTGAAGTACATTTACATACGTATATCTAAAGCATTTTTATTTTGCATCACATTCAGTCATTTATAAGCGGCATATTAGATTGTGAGTGCTGAATGTGGGTTCAAACCAACTCTGACTGTATATTGCAAGTACAACTTACTTCTCAGGATGGCGGATCCAGAATGTTGTCACCTCCTTCTGAAAGTCATTCATCAGTCGAATCTGAGGCCAGACAGACAGACAGAGAGAGAGAAAGCTATAATCAGTTTGTATGGTGCTACACTTTGAATACTGGGGGATAAAAGATGCTGTACCTGTTTGAGGAGACGACTGATCTCAGGTCTGTTGATGTCAACGGTAGCTGAGCCAGTTGGAAAGCTTAGCTTGTGAGACAGAAAACTTGACTCCACACTTTTAGCTGCACAAAGGCATAACACTTATCACAAATGTGCACGTTCATATACAAAATGAAGCATATACACAATATAAATCACATTTACAGGATTTATAATTTAACAATTAAAAAAAAAAAGCTTGATTGAAACGCCATATAACCCAATGAAAACTGTCTATATCAAGGCCTGTGAGTTATTTATTCAGCGTTTAAAAGTGTCATTGATTTCTACAACTTGTCAGATCTGTAGATATACCTCCACTGTATTGGGTTGCTGCAGAAAGCTAAGAGGAGTCTGTCTCAAAGTCCTTGTACATAAATCAAAACTACAGTGTCTGCATGACTAGATAATATTTGCAATAAGCAGCTGACCCTTTAAAATGTTTTTTGTATTGATAAATATTTGATAAATAATTTTCCATTGTTCATTTTAAACATGAAGGTGCTGCAGATGCAGTCCAGAAGAGCCTACTTAAGCTGGTGTAGATCTCTCGTGTCACATTCAGTGGAGAGGAGGAGAAGCTTTTAGCAAAAAACTGCAGCACACTATCCTGATGGAGATAAGAAGGAGAGGCATACATTACCATCCACACACACACACACACACACACACGGTCATATATATAATGAATCAATATACCTGCATGTTATTATGAGAACATACTGTATATTAAGAGATTTTCACCAAATAAGATTTGGCAGCCTCTACTGAAAGGGAGGTCTGTATATTTGAGACCAATTATCTCTCAGTCATTAGGGAGAGCAGTTTTATCTTGTTTTCTCCTCTATTTAAGCAGGTGTGGCAGGTTTGCACATGGGGTGATGAACATCAAGTTTTCTGTGCTTATCATCATTAATTATAAAGCCTGAAACTGCTCATAAAAATTACATTATAATTATTGATTGATTTGTAAATGAATACATTTGTAGATGAGGCTGCTCTGGACTCACACTGAGGTCGGGGTCGGTCAAAGCTGCAGAGAGGTTCCTGCGCAGGCTGCTCCAGCTTTCACAGCACAGCACATCAGACGGAGGGGCGCAGCAGAGGGCCTGAAGAGCCTCCCAACGCACCTACACACAGCATTATACCACTTTACCTGGACTACACTGTTAATCATACTTGGATTTATGGCAGTGATATCAGACTTTGGGGATTGTGATTCCTTTAAGCAAAGCAATGTTTACTCCTCATCACTAGTTGCATACATTTACATCTCTACTAGTTTTAGAGCTCTCAATCTGAATATTTTTAATACAGGTCTGGTCGAACTTCCTTTGAGGCCTTTGTCTATTGGTTACTGAAACAATCAACCAATCAAAGCTGTGCAGACAGGGATAATGGCGATGCCATCTTCTTTCACTGCTAGCTGGTGACCTAACTACATCAGATTATCAGGCTAATGTCTTCTGATAATTAATAATAATTAAACAAAGCGATCTTTTTACTTAATTTTTAGAGGCCTGAGGAGGTCAATTATCTTGTAATTCAGCAGAGAATGAGGACATATGAGGTAAAAATCAGATAAAGTAAACGCAATTTTCAGTTGTTTTTTTTCCTATCCTGTTAATCATCTCACAGGCCCTCAGATTTATCTTGCAACCTTTTGTTGGGTATCAAACCCCAGACTGGAAACCACTGATCTGTATCACACTGCCACACATGACTCTCCAGTTTACTGACACAAACTATGGAATGGCAATATACACCATCATTGTGAGCCTTTCTACCTCTTTAGGTCTGCTGGAGTCAAGTTTTTCAGCCAAGGCTTGCAGCTGCTCTTGTCTGATGAATGCATAACTCTAGAAAGGAAAAGAGAGATTAAACAGAAATTATTATAATCTATCATAAACCAAAGTAGAAGCACTCTCACTGTCTGATGGCACAATGCCAGAAGTTTCAGGGCTCACTGGGTGGATCTAGTGCAGGCTTTGCCCTACATTCAGTCTACCATGGAAAGAAATAAACTCCCTAAAGACAGCAATAGAGTCTCATGCCATCCAGCGCTTGAAAAAACACTCTTGGCACCTCATGAGACTCATCAACAAAATCCTAATAAAGGAAATAAAATAATAAAAAGTGTATCTACTGTATCTCTGACCTGGTTAAAGGAGGAGTCGCTGTCAGAGCAGTTGTCAGTGTACTGACTGTTGGACTGCTGCTGCTTCTCTCGGTGCATCTCCTCCTTCCTCATCTGGTCCTCCTCAAATTTGTTGATCAAAGACTCCACCACCATGATCATGGTGTTTTTCAAGGTCTGCATCATCTGCTGGTACCTTTCACAGAAGAAAGTTCAGTTTAGTCTATTATTTAAATCACATGGTGTCAATTATTTAGCTAAAAACATTAAAGGCTGGTCTGTTTTACCTGCTGTGCGAGAGTTCGAAGTGTCTGATTCAGAATTCAGAAAATATTTTGTTTTATTATTCTAACATGCCCTCCAAAAATAGGTAACCACTGTGTTCCATTTATAGTTGAAAGTAGAAAACCATATACTGCAAGTTTTCAATTTTAACTTTAGGGCATTTTGGTTTTCCGATTTGGAACAGCAGACAAGTAACACACTCTAGATACCATAAAGGTTTTTGTTGTGCCTAATATAAAGCACTGCGCCCCAGGCCAAAGCTAAGGCTAGGTCACTGACATCACAAAACATCAGCTTCTGTGGCTTCTTTTCTCCAGAAGGCTGCATGTAGGTTACAAGAATAGTAGTTCAGAGCTTAATCAAAAATGGTCTTTAATATCCATGCACTAAAGGAATAATATCACTCACAAAAGGATCATTTGCAAATCAATTAGTCATGCCGTGTTGCCTGAAATATTCCTTTAAGTACATAATTTGAAAATAAGTATCATACAGAGAGACACTGGAGGATTTCTGGTGTTAGCACAGTTCACACAAAACAGAATTACTGCCTGTGAACTGACTCCACAATAAATAAATTATCCACATCTGGAGAAAACAGAGGGAACGCAGGTCAGAGTCTGAGCTACACTCACTCAGCAGAGTCTCTGGTCCTTCGGGTGACAGCGTGGATCAAGGTGTCATGACCTGAGCCTATTGCATGATGCCCATCTCCTCTGGTAAAGTTCTTAGTCTCCTCCTCCACCACAGTCCCCAGAGAGCTCTCCACGTACTGACGGAGATACTTGACAAACTCATAGCTGAAAGCAGAGAGCATTGACATAGTTACACCTACTTTATATGCATATACTGTACTTAGAATTTAGAGAATGTAAGATCTTTAAAGTTAGTCGAGTCTGGAGGTCTTACTTGTGGAAGTTCTTGTCAGTCTCCTCCAGGTGAAGGAGGATCTCCTCAGCACATTCAGTCGATGGAGCACCAGAGATCCTGTCATTGATGCTTCTAAGAAGCTGCTTGAGCAGAGACTGCAACTCCACCTCATCTTCAGCTGACAATTGAGACATCTCTACTGCTGGCCCTTAAAATGGGACATAATAGAGTGATTGGCTTTCTAGACTTAAATTGTGTAATGTATGGTAGTGATGGGTTTGAAAGACAACTTTAGTTAAGAAAAATATGATGTGTATTTGAGCCTTTCTTTACAGCCATCAATTAGCAAACTGCTTTGCAAGAATGTTTAATGATTATACATCATGTGCAGCACTTTGAAAAATGGATAATTTGTTTTTCCTTGCAAAGAGGTAAAAGACAAAAAATATCACCCTAAACCAAAGATGAAAAAGACAGTTGGGGTGCATAACTGTAATCAACGTCCAATAAGCACAAAAAAAAGAAAAGTCCCCACACCCAAATATATCAGGAGGCTCTATTACTTTGATAGTACTCTTGTTTTTTTATTTTGACTTTCTACCTATCTGTCATTGAGAGGCAGCCTTTGTCATGTATGTCCCTAAACTCTTGATACAGTCTGCCTGAGGATCTTAGGGCCTCTCTATGTGTTGAAACTTTTAAACGTATCATTAAGACACATGTTTTTACCCTTGCTTTCACCTGTAAATTCAATTTATTTTTTTGTTTATTTATTGTTATGTTATTGCATTTTTTTAATCATTTTTTTCTCTATCACAAATGTTTCGATTGTCTTTTATGTTCAGCACTCTGTGTTCAATTTTATGCATGAATTGTGTTATATAAATACAATTGTTCCTATTATTATTATGTACATTTGTATCGAGTACCCCCATCTTTTATTCTTCACCAACTGAAACTTCAGCAGACATTTTGACATGTCATATTAGGAAAAGCACAGATGTAACTAATGACACTAATGTTGGATCCGTCCTATTTAAGTGTCCCAGACAGATTGACAGTGAGCCAGCATGCACAATGCAAGGACCCTGAACTAGAAGGAGCTAAATGGAATTTAGTCATCATTCATTTCATTAGTGACACCTGTGCTTTCCTACAGTGACAAGTCAAAATGTCGTCTGTGTCAGTTCATCACCAACAGGTGTGATGACAAACTGGTTAACTCCTCTGGTCCATATTGTATATGAGGTCTATTAAAAGCAACTAACTACACAGACATATACAGATAAACGTCTAATAGCAATAATTAATTGGTCTATGTCACCTAAACAGATTGTTTAATATTTACGTTTTTTACTTCAGAGCCAAAACCAGCTAACTAACCTTAGCTCCTCTATCGTTAGCTTGATGCTGCTACATGTAGCAACACTGCTAGCTTGAGGTAGAACTGCCAAATTTTAAATGAGCGAAAACCAAAAACCTCCCCGCTGCACAAACCCACCACTTAGACAGAAACACATCATATGCAGTATATTATAAAGCGGTCACCTTGTTCCTAAAGTTGTAAAAGCCTGTCATTCCGGTAACGTTACGTTAGCATTTTGGTACCACTAGCTACCGAGTGCTGCGTCTCTATGGAAACCTGTGGAAAGAAACTACACGCTGCCTTTTTGAGCGTCGGAAATATGGGTTTCATATGTAACATATTAATCATAACAATAGCTAAAAAAAGTTGTATGTCGAGATATAAGTCTACACCATCCAAGATATGAGGGTGTGTCATCCAGCCACTGCAGTCACTTCAATCAGGACCGATGTGAATGCTTCTACAAAATATTACGCTTTAGATTGCAATATTTCTGTTTTGGTCATTTGCTCTTGAATGCAGCACCAATCAAATACATGGTCACGTGACTCAATGTTTTGCTTCTTCTACCGGGTGCAGCCAGGGGACATCTCTGCCTCCTGAACCGTCTGTCAAACTCGATAACTTTAACAGAAATCTACTCTATAGGAACGGCGACATGTTTTGTTCACACGCCTGACTTACTAGTCAACGTTACGCTCTGATATCTTAACGTTAAATCTGCTGAATAAGCTTTAGCTAGCAGGCTAGCATCAGCATCAATAGGGTCGACTATGGCGGCAGTTGACAGCTTTCAGTTTTTGTACAGAGAAGTTTCTCGGTCATGCAGTCCTTACTTTGAAACCCTGGCACTGGTCGGTGCTCTTTATACGGCTAGCCGGGCTGTAATCCTGCTGCGAGACTGCTGCACGTTGGTCAGGGTGCATTTCCTGCCAAGAATGATCCCGAGTAAGAAGCTAACCCTGAGATTTGGTGACTGGGCTGTCGTGTATGGTAAGGATGCAGTAGGTCAACACAGCAGACACAATGAGAGTGTATCATGATGCAAGTCTGCGTCAGAGTGGAGAGTCAGATCCATGCATTTTATTGTAGCAAATTTTCGTCTTTTAAGTAATGTGTCACCATCAGATCACAGCGTTTGCTAATTTTGGGGCAAAAAAATGACAAATTATGCCTGTTTCAGCCTCTGGATTTTGTCACTATGCTGTTTTTTTTCTTATGCATATAATTGCAAAATGAATATCTTTGGGTATTCAACTGTTAGTCTCACTAAATAAGAAATATGAACATGCCATCCTGTGATTTGAGACATTGCAGGAAGGCATTTTTTTTTACTATCTTTCGACATTTTATAGATGACATAATTAATCAATAAATCAAGATAATAATTGGTAGACATATAACACTCAGTGTGATGCCCACAGTGCAGCTCTGAGCATCATAGCCAGGAAAGGAAAATAGGTTTACATATTATAGTCTTTTTTGATTTGTCAGCAATTTTGATAATCGATCAGTTATTTAAGTTATTCATAAAGTTAAACATTTGCTGGTTCCAGCTTCTCAAATTTGAGAAGTTTCCTGCTTTTATTTGCTTGGTATAACTGTAAAAACTAATGTCTTTGGTTATTTAACCGTTGTTTTTATTTAAACAATCAAAAATTGTCAAGTTGGTCTTTGAGAAATTTCAAGGAGCCTTTTTTTATTACAAATAATATCTTTTTAAATTTGTCAGACATTTTGATAATCGATCAGTCATTTAAGTTATATATCAAGTAAAAAATGCCAAAAATGTGCCGTTAGTTATTAAATAGTTTTTTAAATTAGAATACAACATCTGTCAAATTGGTGTCTGAGAAATTGCAAAGAGCCTTTTTTGATTAAAATAATTCATCAATAAATCAAGACCATAACTGATAGACTCATTTTGTTGCAACCCTAAGAGTAACACATTCTAGTTAGCTTTAAGTGTCAAAATGTAGCTAGGATGGTTAAACTAGGTCCTTCAATAATCATTATTTTTATTATATATTAACCCATCCATAATATTTTTGTATTCATGGTGTAAAAATATTGGAAAATAGTGTAAAATGCACAGGATAACATTTTCAAACTGTCTTAATCAACCAACAGTCCAAAACCTAAAGATGTTCATTTTGCAATTATATAAAACAGATAAATGTCGCATTTTTTAACATTTGAGATGCTTGAACTAGAAAATGCTTGGCATTTTCCTTATTAAATGATAGATAACCAACCTACTTGAAGTTGTTGTAGTTGTAATTTCTTTGCAACCGACTAATCAACTAACTATTATAGTCATACAGTCATCCTCTGTGTTTTGAGGCCATAGTGTGCAGGAGATCTCAGCTGGTAATCCCCATCTTTTCCTACCATGACTCATATCGATAAATATTGTCCTCTCTCCCATCAGGTGCATCAGAGCCTGTGGCCAAAGCTTATGCAGAGGAGCTGGCCAGACACGGTATCAGCATTATCTTTGTCACTCAGAACCACACTTCTGTGCGAGAAACGGCCGCGTCCCTTTCTCAGAGCTACGGAGTGGAAACTGTTGTTGTCCTGGCCGACTTCTCTTTGGACCAGGCAGCCAGCAAGACCATCAAAGAAGCCATGAGGGGGAAAGATATTGGCTTCTTGGTGAACTGTGTGGAGTCAATGTCTTCCCCTCAGAGTCTTATTGAAGTGCCTGAGCAGGGCCTGCTGGATTTGCTGAATAAGAACGTTGCAGTGGCTACTCTGATGACCCGGTTGGTGCTGCCTGGGATGGTGGAGCGCAGCAGAGGAGCTGTGGTCAATATATCGTCGGGTGCTTGCTGCAGACCTCTGCCTGGAAGAGTGACACTCACCGCCTCTGCTGTGAGACCAAACACTGAGGATATCTGCTTTATAGATACACCTCTGTACATTTTATAGATCTTTTTCACAGCATGGGATTAGTCATAGTATGAAAGGGCCATTTGTAATAAATATAAATGTTCCAAAAAGGTCTATTAATGCTGGTATCTCCAACTGTAAGGGTAATGTGTCAGAGCTAACCTTCCCTCAAGCACACATTTTCAATCCTGGCAGTAATCTCTTCCATTATTCTGACATTTCAGGGCTACATGGATCAGCTGTCAAGAGCTCTTCACCTTGAGTACAGCAGCAGAGGGATCTTTGTCCAAAGTCTGATTCCTTTCCAGGTAAATGCCTGATACGATCATTAACAAGTAGGGCTGGGTACTACACCTAAAATGTGTTTTGTGAACTACAGAGAGGTGTTTCTGTTGTTTAGCCTACCCTCATTGAAATAAATGGAGTGGACCACATAATAGAGCTTGATACAGTATGTGTGTATGTGTATGTGTAACCAGATAGCCTCAAGTGAGCAACAACCATCAACATCAACACAAGCATCAACACCGGGCTGGTTTGCACCAAAGCCAGAAGTTTATGCCCACCACGCCATCTCCACCCTGGGTGTCACTAATAGGACCACTGGTTACTGGCCTCACACACTGCAGGTGAGTACAAGATAAGTGAGTTATTCACAGTCACTCTATCACTGATACATTCCCAGCATGAGATATATAATACATGTCTGTGTGCTGATGTGTTTCTCTCTGCTGTTTTTCTCCCCAGTATGGACTAATGAGATGTGTCCCAGAGTGGATCTGGGTCCTTGGATCACGTGTGCTCATCAGCTCAAGCTAAGAGCTCACCTTGCCTCCTTTCACTTAAGACTTAATCAGTTATCATATCTTCTTGTTACTGGAGTTTTAGTTTCGTGTGTCATTAGCTCTCAGGCTCTATTGAGGTTGGTAGTTAAGAGATTTTCTTCTGCTGAGTTGGTATCAATTTCAAGGGAAGCTGCAGTGTAATTCATGCACATACATGTCTAAATGGTGGACAGGCAGGGTGTTGGAAGCTTGGTGTGACTTTGAGTCCTGTGCGGCCAGCAGGGGTCATAAAGGCTTGATTCATTTAATTAAAAAAAACATTATTTTATTTTTCTATGGAGCTGCACGCTATCATGCACAACAGAATGCAGTATAGAAGTGCAGGTGAGATCAAAAGCCTCACCTCAGATGTTACAAGAACAAGACAGTCAGAAGAGAGCAATAATAAAGCAATCTGCAACCATGAAGTCATAATAAACAAAATGATGATAAAATAAAATTCATCTTGTGCTGGCTTTTGACTCTCCAGGTCTGTTGTAAACCAAACTTAAGTATAAATCTGAATATATTCTTGCAGTGTGAAAATGTCTTTAACTTATTAAGCTTCTTGGTCTGATCAAAGATAGTGTTGAGATAAAACCAAGACGTGCTGGTGCGGTGTTAAACATGTGAGAGTGCAGACAGTAAATACAAGCACGGTGGTGAATGGGTGAATGGGGAATGATAGCTTTAGGTGTCTTTGCTCAGAGTACAACATTCAAGCATCTCCAGGAGTGAAGTTGAAATGAGATGAAGAGTGAGATGGTGATGTTTTGTTTCGTTGAGAAACTGTATTTAAGCTACATTAATTATGTGTCGATATAGCTTAAAATAAGTACTTATATTAAGAAACGTGAACAGATTCACATATTGTGTTGAGTGGTTGCCTACATAAACAGTGCAGTGTATACAAATGTGGACTTAAATGTGATATGTGTCATCATAATACAAAAGAACAATAAATCTCTTTCTTCATTAACTTACTCTCCAGTCTTTTATTTTGTGTGAAGTGGCCAAATATGCCTTGAAAGATGAGTCCTTTATCTGACCAATAGGTTTTTGATGTATATGAAATGTTGACTGATCTGCTGAAGGCCACAAACACTGTTTTTCTCGTAAAACACCAGCATGGTGTAAATCATTGACGTGAACAGACACCACGCCGACTGCCAGCGTTTACCCTGTGACCCCCCCTCAGATCAGCCGGGTCACAGACTGTTTGTAAACCTGATGAACACGTGAGGGGCAGTCTTCCGTAAATCCGCCCAGTGCAGAGGAAACCTGGACTGCTATGGGAGGATTTAAACACAAACTAGAATCTGACGTCAGATTTTTCTAAGAGGCATTTGGTAAATGCCTATATGGAATAGGCAAAGTAGTAAACAAAATACTAAAATGAATAAGAAATGAAAGACACTTGGTAATGCACATGATAATGAACATTTATATGGCTCATTCTCAGACAAAATGTGCAGCCTGAAGTGCTGTAAAAAATCAAGATCAAGGAAAATAAGCATTAAGTGACACCAGGAGTCAAATAAAAAGTAGGAATGATTGAAATTAAAAGCTAAGTGTAAAAGAAACAGCATGTTACAAGACACAGCTCAAAAACACTCACATAGGATGCTTTTTTGACTATGCTTGGGAATGGTGTTCCACAGTGTAGGAGCATAGTTATCAGCATAGTGGAAAAACAAGTGTCGAGCAAGTTAACCTGACGAAGCATGAGCAAATAAAGTTGTCCGCTGTCAGGAAGTGTATGATGTAAAAAAAATATCAAGAGCTCCAGAATCTTTAGTAAATAGACGAGGTCAATTTTACGTCATCATGGGAAAAAAACAGAGGGGACGAAAGGAAATTTGAGCATCGACAATTCCATGACAACAGGGCAAACTCCATCTGCTGAGGTAAGGTCATGTCATACTGTCAGTAACACTCAGCTGATATAGTTGCTAGTCCCACCGGCCGAAAATAATTGGAGGCTGACTTTACTGTCTTTAAGAGGCTGTGGTGTCCCAATTTTTAAGCTAAGCTTTAGCTTCAAGCTAGAAGCTAGTGGCATGTTGTAAAGTGAGACAATCTAAGGCATTCACTAGTACCAACCATGTCAGCATATCTTGTTAGTAAGGGGGCTAAATAACAATCCAATATCAGGCTGAACTTTGGCAAGGGAACAACTGGCATGGCCATTTTCAAAGGGGTCCTTGAACTCTCACCTCATTTCTCAATGAAAATGGGTTCCATGGGTACCTACGAGTCTACCCTAAACTTGAGAAGGTTTTCTCACATTAACGTTTTATTTGGTGTTTTGGCCTTAAATGACAGGAGAGTTTTGGAGGTGTGAGGGGGGGACAGTATGCAGCAGGGGACCATGGGCTGGAATTGAACCCATGGCTGCTGTGGCCAGGACGCTGCCCTTGTGCATGGGGTACCTGCCCTACCTACTGAGCCATGGGGCACCTCATCTCCCAGAAAATGTTTTGCTCCTTGGAATTAATATACTCCTTCAAACTAAAGCTGTGCATTTGTCTTTTTAAAGAAAAGGACAACCAGCCTATCTAAAGAACAATTGCTTAACACATGTATAGACACATTTATAGGACATTAAACAGGATCTTTGGGGGACTCAAAATGTTAACCGTACCGGCATTAGTCTATGAACATCAGATAATTAGAAAATTCTTCGTACTGACATTGTTTTCAACTAGTCCATATACTTCAACAGCATAAGCAAATTCCTGAAATTCAGTTACAGATTTTGGTTTTGGTGCCACCCCACGATTTTCAGTGGACCCATCTGGCCACCCCTACCTGGGGTCACCACTGCATACAATGGAAAGCACCACAGCAGCTAAATACACCTTGTGTTGTCAAATAGACGGTTCACAGCAATCATTTTTGCAAGGACACTGCAGGCTGGTTTCTTGACCCCTAAGCCGCCATTCTTCCAAATAATATTCCCTCAATGTTAAGGCTGGAGGTTTGATGTTTTGGTTAGGATGGTGTCCTTCCAGATAAGACGCCAAAGGAACAATGAAAACGACAGCTTTTTCTTCACTTTTTCACTTCGTCGTCCTCCTGAGACATCGCTCTCTGCGCCTTTTTTTCTCTGTGGGTTTGTTCAACCGGTAAGTTTTACAAATAATATCTGCTCTTTTGTTTAAAAAGGTAACTGACTGTACTGTACATGGACTGGGGGGAAAAGTAGATATACAGATTCGAGATATGTTGATGTACAATGATCGATTCTGCAATATTTGTATCATGCATAAATTGAAGCAAGATTAGACATGTGAATGCACACCATAACTAGAAGCTCCAATAGTGGGTATAATTTGATGTAGTAAAAAATTACACTCTAAAATCAAACTTATAAATAACAGACGTGATTGCATCCAACTAACATATATAACTGGCAAACATTGCTGTAAAATGTGAGACTTTTATGAGAATGCTTTTCTGATTAAATGAACACAAAGCAAAAAAGCCTTTGGAAATTAAAGACTAATAAACTCTTTTTTATGTGAGCAATTAGTTCATATTGACAGAAAAGGAGATAATTAATTAATACATAGAGTTTTTAAATGAAACCTAAATTGAGTCATGGTTTATTGTGCATGCACATAGTTAACTACATGCTAATATTACTCAGCATGTAAGTAATACACAAAAATGCATACGTTAACATATCAATTAATTATTAAGCTCTAAATCATTAATTCATTATGTGAATTAAAACTATAAATGGAATGTTTCTGAAGACATACCAAAACCTTCGCAGGCTTATCTCCTCAGTCAGGTCAGTCTGTATTTGTGCCTCAGTGGTTAAGCTCACATTCTTTGATATAAGACTTGAAACGGTTGATATTAACCAAGGTTAAAGTCTCAGGTTTTCAGCAGATAAGTGTGCTTTGGAGACTAAATCAGCAGCTGTGGCTTCTATCAGCAAACTCAAAAGAAATAATAAAGTCTGGCCTTGTGAGAGAGTCTGCCTGTTCTGACTTTTACACCTACAATGATTTCTGCATGACCTTATAACAGCTCCAACCAAGGGGTGTTAAAGGAATCGGTAATGACCAGATTACAATTCTGTTTGATCCACCAGTAACAGTGTATAGACTTCTCAAATAATGCAAGTATACCTGCAGAGATTTGCCCCCTGTGAATGCTAATAGATCGTTTTCGTGTTCGTCTCCTCACAGACAAAGCAGGACAACTGGCGACTGAAATGGGCGAATGGGATCTGCTGGGCCGCTTGCTGGATAAAGTACAGAGCCACTCCACGGTGATCGGCAAGGTCTGGCTCACAGTGCTGTTTGTCTTCCGCATCCTCATCCTGCATGCTGGCGCTGAGAAGGTTTGGTCATATATTCGCCATTTTAAACACACTTTACAGGCAGTAGCCAATGTGCATTAAAAGCCAGAATTTCCAGCACATAAGCACTTACTATTTGTGAGATACATGGCAGTAAACACTGTCACTTCTACATTCTGAGCTTGCAGAAGTTTAAAAGATTATGTATCTCCAACTATCATCTGTTTCCCGTAATTTTCCTCTAGGTTTGGGGCGATGAGCAGTCCGACTTTGTCTGCAACACTCAACAGCCCGGTTGTGAGAACGTCTGCTACGACCTCGCCTTCCCCATCTCTCATGTGCGCTTTTGGGTCCTTCAGATTATTGCTGTGGCGACCCCAAAGCTTCTATACCTTGGCCATGTCCTCCATGTGATCCACATTGAGAAGAAGGTGTGTCGTTACAATGGGTGTAATATGATAGCATGACTGGTAAACTCCACAACTCCTATTTAGCTCATTTTAGGTCACATATTTACCGTATAGTTGAGTGTCAGTGAGCCACTCTCATTAATCCCATTAGGACCCTGACACACCAATTCAACCATTGGTCAATGTCGAGCCGTTGGTTCGTGTCTGTCGCTAGAGTTTTTGAGGTGTGTCCATTGGTATAAGTCGGCCTTTGTTTTTCAGCCGATTTAGCAAGATGAATTGGCATCGTGGCCAATCACTCTGATAGGCAGTCCAGCTCAGTGCACGAGACAGTGATTAATAAAGCAAACAAATGGCTAAATTCAAGAGGGCATGGGATTGAGATAAACTTGTTATATTAGATAAGATTATTTTTTAGCTATTAAGCTCTTTAGCAGAAATGGTTCTCAATTGTTTTGTTATTGTTCACTAGCGCACATTAGATATCCTTTGTTCATGCAACATTGTGCTGAGTTGTTAATGTGCTAACTGGCTAACTAGCATCTGGAATCTATGCTGTAGAACGTCATCGTAAGTCTGGCCATTCCCTTCTTGACTGACAAATACAAACGACCACCGCCTGCTTGCAGTAGAGTTATGCTTAGCCAAAATCTTCTCAGTACCCCAAACTCACTTTTTGTAGGCTTAAAATGTAGTTTTGTTATCAGAAACAGTGAATGTGGCTGCTTGAATTCAGATGGTTATGAAAAATCTCAATCAGAAGTTTTCATGGCAGAAATAACCATAAACCCTTCCAAAAAACTTCTGAAACTAATTCTCCCAGCTTAATGAACATATCTGCTGATTACTCATGTGCTTAAATTTTATATTAGGCCTATACTTGTATTTTGGCCAAAATGTGGCTAAAAAAACAACTTCGGGGGCTTTGGATTTTCAAGGAGGTAGACAGCACTATACACGCTTAACTGTTTATTTCATTAATGTCCTGAACTTTAGGCCTAATTCCTTTCAATGCCATCTGCATGGCCTCTAAATCTGTCTTTTTTCTTAAAAATATCTAACTCTGTTTTCTTGTTCTTCCAATCCAAGATGAAGGAGAGGATGAAGAAACAGGCTGAGTTGGATGACCAGGCCAGCCTCTTCCTGAGGAGGGCCTACAAAGTCCCCAAGTACACAAAGAGCACCGGCAAGATCAGCATCCGAGGCCAACTCCTCCGCAGTTATGTCCTCCATCTCGTGTTGAAGATTATCCTGGAGGTTGTGTTCATTGTGGGTCAGTACTTTCTTTATGGCTTCACCCTCCAGACCCGCTACGTCTGCACCCGCTTCCCTTGCCCTCACAAGGTGGACTGCTTCCTGTCCAGGCCTACAGAGAAGTCGGTCATCATTTGGTTTATGCTGGTGGCGGCGCTCGTCTCCCTCGTCCTCAGCCTGGTTGAGCTGTTCTACCTGTGTGTGAAAGCTGTGAAGGAGTGCATGGCGAGGAGGCAGGATTACACCGTGACCCCGGTGACGCCTCCACCTTTGGAAAGGAAAGCTTTTAAAAGCCGCGATGAGATGCTCCAGAATTGTGTCAACCTGGAGCTGGAGCTCCAAGGACGAAAGTTGGGGGTGAACGGGGTCACTGACGCTGCTAAGAATGTATCACCTGAAAGCAACAGCATGGGGGCAGAGATCCGCATTTGACGCATGGAGGCAGTGAAAAGTTGTACGTGTCCAATTCTCCTGAGTTTCAGTGTGTGTATTGGCTTTGGGGAGGAAAGGGGTGTGTGTGTGTGTGTGTGTGTGCGTTTGCGGTAATCACAGATAGAGGGAGGGGGAGAAGCCAGCTTCTGTAAACAGAACTCGGCCCCACACAAAATGTTGCCTAAAATGACTTCAATTGACTATTAGACGTAATAGAAAAACAAGAGACCATATTTTCTCGCAGTTGACAATCTGTAGATTATTTTTTGATCAATTTTACAAAGCGTACTTTCTTTGAATTATTTAACACAATGTTGTTACAGTTTTGATTCAATAAACTTCTCATACTAATCTGTGTCTGAATTTCTCAAAAGGTTTTTATATTCAGAAAAGCCTCATCCATCCAAACCTCTGCAGCTTTTTATGAATCTATCACACTGTATATAAAGAGCTACAATTGCTTAAATGCATACAGAGAATTTAGTTAATTGTGTGCTGAAAGAATGAATTCTAATGCAGTTTTGTAATCATTGTTTGGGCCCGTGAGTATAAATCTGCAGAGTTTTCATTCTGCCATCAGCAAACAATTCATTCCTCAAAGCATTTGTTCATTAAAGTATCAGATAAAGTTTTAACAAGTAGAGCAAATATGCATGTCTGGTATTGCTATTACTTTTTTTCAGGTGTGACTTCCAAGAGTCTTCATTAGATGGATCTTTCTGCTAAGCTACTTCAAGCTAAATCACCTCATTCAGCACAACACAATAGCCACAAATACATGGCTGACATGGCAAATGCATGCTGCTAGTGGGCATGGGCCAGCTGCATAACCATTGATTCGCCAGTAGTGTAGAGGAGGGTATACACAGGTACACGAGGTATATCGACCTTTTTCTGTATACCCACCTATTAGCCAAAAAGCCATTGGAATTTATAGAACAGTATACCTACTTCTACATTGACAACCAACCCATCCAACTAGTAGTACACCAAGCTCATCAACTACCGCTACACAACTGTCTGTTTGAAAGCAGGTCAGACTGACCGAACTTTATCAAATGTGGGTAAACGCAGATTAAACATGTCACATCTGATCGAACATCTCCAAAAAAAATCCAAACAAGGACAGACAGCCACGGCACACCAAACAAACACCTGTGTTTGTCTGTTGGTGAAGGTTTGATTGGTGTGCCATCCGCTTAAGCTAAGACAGGGTACACCCACCTCTTTCTCTGGAGGAAAGCCCACTTATCAGCCAAAAAGCCACGAAAACAAATAGGAGACTAAACCTACTTCCTCCTCAGTAACCTACCCATCTACCCAATAATACACCCACCTCAACTACCACTACACCACTGCATGTCTCTGTAGAAATTGGCCCAGAATGGCAGAACTTAAATACTGACAATTATGCAGCTATTCATCATTTACAACCCCAGTCAAATACATGCAGAAGAGTCCAATATGAGCAGTAGTTTTATGTTTTACACACCTTGTCTGTATATTTTCAAACTTTCAAGGCCATTTAAACCAAGATACTGAACACCTGTCAATTATTACACTGGCCCTCCTGGTCTCGTCTTTCATCAACTTTTTCTGCTCGCGTTTGCTGACGGGCACAACGTGACATCTGAGGCCAGATGTGTGTTGTGCAATGCGATCCCTCATCAGTGCATCAGAGCGCACTCCAAGGTCCAACTTTAGAGTTACTGATCTCTGTCCAAGTCAGTCAGTCTTTCCTGACCAGGTCCGCAGGTAAGATGCAACGAGCGTTGTTCTCTGCTTTACATAACTAATTATTTTACACATGAAAAAATATTGTTTTTGTGAGTGAATATTTGTAAAGGACATTATACAGAATGGAAATGTAGTATTTTTTCTTTTAAATATACTTTGTGGTTTTGGTATTTTTTTTACTTTGAATGTTAATGATGACTTTGCTTATTCTGTAGTAGTATTAATATGACCTAAACAAATAATGGCATTAGGTTGCTTTTCATGTTTTACTTCTCAGCTTTGCCCACAAGATGCATGTTTAATATGTTTATTGTATAGATACATTTACAATTGTGTCATACAGAATATTGATGTGAGCTATTTAAAGTGTTACTTTTACATAGGGAAAGAGCTATATTTTCAAAGTATTATCCTTTTACCAGCCTAAAGAGTCATCCGTTCAAAATTCTGACTAATGATAGGAAAATATTTGCCAACGCACTCAGGGTTCACAGGGCTCTGATATCCTCTTACTCTACAAAGTGGCCAGGTTCAAGAACAGAAAAAAATTAAATTGAAAAGAACAATAAGTGCCTTTCTTCCAGCAGCAGCATATTGATTGAACACTAAGCTGTGGTTAATGTTTCTGGAAGGTGTGATGCGGGTTCTCTGCACACAGTTTTTGTATTTATCAGCTCATGAAGGTATATTTTATTTCCTTTTGTCTGTTTAGATCAGTAACTGAACATCAGCGCTAAAGATGGGAGACTGGGGAGTTCTGTCAAAATTGCTGGACAAGGTCCAGTCCCACTCTACGGTCATTGGGAAGATCTGGATGAGCGTCCTCTTCCTGTTCAGGATCATGGTCCTGGGTGCAGGTGCTGAGAGCGTCTGGGGCGACGAGCAGTCGGGTTTCGTCTGCAACACTCAACAACCTGGTTGCGAGAACGTCTGCTACGATTGGACCTTCCCCATCTCGCACATTCGCTTCTGGGTCCTCCAGATCATCTTTGTGTCCACGCCAACGCTGGTCTACCTGGGCCACGCTTTGCACGTCATTCACAATGAGAAAAAGCTGAGGGAGCAGCTGAAAAGCCCCGGCGGGACCCGGCTGGTCAAGATGCCCAAATACACAGATGAAAAGGGAAAGGTGAAGATCAAGGGGAACCTGCTGGGGAGCTACCTGACCCAGCTCGTGTTCAAGATCATCATCGAGGCCGCCTTCATAGTGGGCCAGTACTACCTGTACGGCTTCATCATGGTCCCCATGTTCCCCTGCTCCAGGTCCCCCTGTCCCTTCACTGTGGAGTGCTACATGTCCCGACCCACAGAGAAGACCATCTTCATCATCTTCATGCTGGTGGTGGCCTGCGTCTCCCTGTTTCTCAATGTCATTGAGGTATTCTACCTTATTTGTACCAGGGTGAGATGTGGGTCCAAGTCTCGCGCTCACAAGGTCACTTCAGCTGAAAACCCTGCCAGCCTGTCGAGTGCAAGGTGGCCGACTACAGAGGAAACACTCAAGCAGAACAAGATCAACATGGAGCTAGAGAGCAGCCAGAGTATCGGTGGAAGCCTGGATGGAGCCAAAGAGGAGAAACGACTGCTGAGTGGTCATTAAAAACCACCGTATGATGCATTAAATAATCTCGTTTCAGATTTCGAGATTTCTAAGAGACTTCAGTGAAGAGTTCTTACTGTGTGGTTTATAAATCATCAAGGAGAAGTTGTATTATTGTGAAGTAAAATCATATACTTGCAGAGAAAAGTCTGCATAAATTGCCATATTTTTTAGGTACATGTTAGAATTTTATTTTGTATTTTCTAATAAAGGAAAGCGTGCAATATTGATAATTTATTTATGTTCTCGCATACTCACTTGTTAATCCATTAGTAAGCAGAGTTTTGTCTATGCCTGGGTATTAAATGTGTCCTGTAAGTTACTGACATGCTTATTATCAAGGACTTGAAATACTTTGCTCATTGACTGAAGAACATAGTGATGATGATGATGGTGATGATGATGATGATGATTGTGGTGAAGAGTTTGTTTCTACTGTATAGGGTTGAGACATTTTTTGTGGTCTGTATTATTTTTAATAAATGATTTAAGTTGGATAAAAAACAATGTTTCATGACTACAGTCATTATTTGCACCCCAAAGTCAAACACCTTACTCTCAAAGAGCATGATTTACACATATTTAATAATGCTGTGAATATATATTTTTTTCATTATCGACTCGTCTGATGGTTATTTTCTCAAATAGTTTGGGCTATGAAATTCTCAGCTTCCCAGAGCTCATTATGACTTTTTCAAATCTGTCATGGTTTGTCCATAACCCAAAGATATTCAGTTTAATATCAAAGAAGAGTCAGAAAAACTGAAAATTTTCACATTTGTGAAGCTTTGCTATTTTTGCTTAAAAATTACTTTTATGACTAAACTGTTAACTATATTGTCTGGTGAGTGACTGATCAATAAATCACTAGAACTTTATAATAGTGTATGCGTACTATAACTTCAGAATAGGGAGTGGCTGATAGACATTTGTAAAATAATCATTTGAATGAGTTCATATAAGGCTGAGAACATCTGTATCAGATGGACAATATATGTGACATATTATGGGCACAAAATACATCCATAAAATTCACAGGGATCACGAGGACCTGCTCAGCATATTGCAGCTCAATATAAAGTCCCTTTAACAAAGGTATCTTTGTGAGCTCATAATATTAGATTTGCTCAGTTTGCTCATACTTGGTGTAAATCACGCAGCCTGAACAAAACCCCCCAAACTTTCTGTTGACACAGTCTGAACAAAAAATGAACGTGACTGCTAAAACCTCACGTAGTCTTCATTGCAGGGTTTTTGTGCTGGATTGCATCACTGTACAGGTGTTCATGTTATTGTGCCCTTTAGTCTCAATACAAAATTTTAAAAAGGGGGAGTGGTGTGGGATACTTTTTCCATTTACTATGTGGTCTGTTTGATTTAACTTTAAAACAGCATCAATATAAAACGTATACATAAAATGACTGTAGAAAAACTATGTGTTCAAGAAATTAGTTTGTGGCACTGCCAATCATTAACCTCTACAATCTTGGCAGTGCTCTGCCTAAAATTGGCCACTTGAGATTTATCATTTCCAGATGTCCTGACAACGTGACAGCTGACACTGTTGCGCAGTTCCATCTAATCTAAAGTTCAAGGTACTGTAGACAGGTTGGGTTTGTTTCACTGGGCTCTGTCATTCACATCCACAGCTGCTGGCTGGTCTGTTTGTCTGCACAGAGGCCTTTTAAATTCAAAGGTAGGCTGCACAACTTCTTCTTTATTTTAATGATGGTTATTTTTTCTGCACAATATACAGATTGTAATTAAGTCAAATTTAAATGGTGTTGCTTTTAGAAATAAAAGATACACAACCTCAACCACACAAATATATTACAAAGGATATAGGTGTTTATTTTACAGGTAACTTCTTACTCTGATTTAGTGTTGTAAGCATATTAAGTATTTGTGTGAGTGAGTACAGACAAACTATGACCAGAGTTTCATGCATTGACTGTAAAAATCTACATTATCTATGAATTTTTCAACATTTTCTTGGGAGTTCAGAACTCTGAACATTGCTGACATACACTATTTTTTTTTACTTCTCTCAAAGGCACAGAAACATTCCTCTCCTATCATTACATCTCTTCACATATTGTAAGATAGCTTGAGTTAAGTTTTTGTTATATAATGGATTTTATAGCTCTGTCTTTACGTTCCGAACATACTATACTAGGCTGTAGATTAAGGTTATTACAGCATGTCATTGTGTCTCCTAAGCAAAAGAAACTTTCTGCTGTTTTTGAAGAAGTTTTACTCCTTCTGTTAATCAATAACTATGTGTTATGAGTTAAAAAAAAATAATGCAGAAAGCATACAGAATGCTTTAACTTGTACTTTTGTCCCATATGTAATATGGAGAATAAAATATCACTGGTTTAATAGACACAAGGTATTTTATTATCACAGATATTGCTTATTTTCTCAAAAACTTGCATCTTAACAATGATCTGCTAATGAATTTGGAAACTATTCTGCAAATAATTGTGGGTCACTGCGTTTACATCTGCCTCTGCACCTGTGGTTACTGAAACAGATGCTGTGTAGGACATTTGAAAAATTGTGGGGTCTGCATGAAGTTAGGAAACGCTGATATGTATCAGCTAAATGAGGGAAAAATGTTTCTTCCCTGCATCTGGAGGCACGTCATAATTTACTTTGACAATGATCTTTTTCTTTTTTTTTTAATGTTTCTTTGCTTTTCCTCATCAGATCAGACACCATGGGAGAGTGGGGTTTTCTGTCCTCCTTACTGGACAAGGTCCAGTCCCACTCCACTGTCATTGGGAAGGTCTGGCTCAGTGTGCTTTTTATCTTCAGGATCATGATCCTTGGAGCTGGAGCTGAGAAGGTCTCATTTTGTTTGTTTATACTTTGCTTTTTTGTAGCATCAAACCTATGTGACAGATATCTGAATTCATTTTCTGAGACTTTAAAAGCTTTAAGGTAAAATAGCACCCTCTGGTGGCCATAATGGAGACCTACAGATCTGATGAAAACTGGATTCAGTTTGGGGAAGAAAAAAAAATCAGGTTTTAATTTAATTTGAATTACATTTAATCTGATTGAATTCAATTATTATATGTTAAATTATCTTATTCTATTATTCATTCTGACACAAATGAATAATAAGAGAACATAAGATAAATGGAGAGTGGAGCGTATGTGGAGATCATTAAAGTCAATCAGAGCACAGTGCAAAAACATTAAGAAGACAACATTTGCACATACCATATAAAATACAATAGATTAAAATAAATAAATTAATAAATAAATAATAATGTCCTTGATTGCTTGTATAGCCACACCATAACATTCATATTCATATTACCATTTTGTAGCCTCCTAGGTTATTATTTAGCCTATATTAACACAATTCTCCAGTGGACCTCCATGATGACATCATGTTTCTAAAAGTAACTTGGCAGTATATGTAGTAATGATTCTGATTTCTGATCTCAACACTGCAGGTGTGGGGGGATGAACAGTCGAGTATGGTTTGTAACACCAAACAGCCTGGTTGCAAGAACGTCTGCTACGACCATGCCTTCCCTATCTCACACATCCGATTCTGGGTCCTCCAGATTATCCTCGTGTCAACACCGACCCTTATCTACCTCGGCCATGTCCTCCACGTCATCCACAAAGAAAATAAGTTAAGGGAATACAGCAAGACCCACTTGGGTGACACTGTCAAACTTCCCAAGTACTCTGACGAAAAAGGCCATGTTGAGATAAAAGGCAACCTGCTGGGAAACTACATGATCTCCATATTCTTCAGAATCCTCCTGGAGGTAGGATTCATTGTGGGGCAGTATTACCTGTACGGTTTTGTCATGGACCCAAGAATCGTCTGCTCCCGAGCCCCCTGCCCCTTCACCGTAGAGTGCTTCATGTCTCGACCAACAGAGAAGACCATCTTCATCATCTTCATGCTCGTCGTGTCCTGCATCTCTCTTGTACTCAACGTGGCAGAGATCTTCTACCTGGCTTGTTCTCGTTCATCCAGGCGGAGGTCTAAAACGGTGCCGTCCACTGCTCTTGCCATTCACCCACGTTTGAACGGTGACAGTCTGATAAAAAGTGAGAAGCTAAGCCTCCATGATGCCAGTCACAGCACAGCCTGAAGGATGCCATTTGGATCCAATGTAACAGTCGCAGAGTTACCAAGAAAGCATCAGGGCACAAAAAATGTGACTGAAATGAGACCGTGGCCCACGTGTCTAACACTCAGAGTTATTTATTTATGAGATACTTAAAAATTCTGGAAAATTATGCAAATTTGGAGACATATGTAGACTATTTATGAATAGTCAGAAACATTTAAATATTTAAATGTGCACAAGAATAATACAATTCATTAAATGTTTATTTAATTGTTCAAAAAGTGAGTTATGTGGTTTGTTGCTTTTACACTGGCTAAAAGCCATTTAGTTGTGCTACCAACCTGTTTACTCTTAAAAAAAAGTATGTAAAGGCTGGGTAATTTGCAGGCATGACTTTTAACACTGTAAATATTTAAATTACAAATCAGTTTTTTATGTTTTGTATTTTAATATGACTGTATGTGCCTTGTGTTAATGATTGATTATTAAAAAAAAGGGTCCACAAATGTGTTTGTCATTGAATTCAAAATATTTCAAATGCTTCTCACTGTTTTTTTTCCTCATGCATGATGAATGATTTCTGTATCTGGGTACTACTTAAATTGCATTTAACTTACTATAAATCCCTCATTTAGACCCAGAAGAAAAGTAAAACAACTTTAGAAAAGTTCAAATAATCACATCAACAGAGAAATGAAGACAAAATGGACAGATGTAAAAGTATTTTGTAGGTTTTAGGCTACATTTTTATATAAAATCTTCTATCGCGAATAGTGAAATTTGATCACAAAAGAACTACATTTTCTGGAAATTCACCGGAGGAACTGATGTCTACCGGTGCAAGCACATGAATGTTAGACTGTGCAGAGTCTGCTGCAGCTGTTTGCTAACTTTGTTTTGCCTTTGTTAGCCAAAATAACTTTATGAAGAAATATGTCAGTGTGTCTGTTAGGTTGATAAACTCTGACACAGACTGACATGACCTTCCCACCGGCGAGTGACAATGTGAAAGGGTCATTCCTAGTGACAAACCTCAAGAGAATTATCGCCTGAATCTGCAGTGGCATCTAGTGGTGAGGACTGCACATTGCATGAAGCTGAAGCTGAAAGTGTAGCAAGTTAGTGTACACTAACTCCTGATTAGAATTCCATCTGTGTTCGTTGTTAAAGAGATTTTTACTGGGAGCCAAATTTCCTGCAGGGGTCTCTTCCTCTCCAACACAAACAGGCTGCTAAAAACACTCTCCCTAGTCAAGCTTTCCTGAGTTTAAGTGTTCGGTTCCTCGCCCTGTGTCCCGTTCTATTGATTTTGCAAGGCGTGCAATGGACCTGTTATTTAACTCTGTGAGGTTGGGTGTGGGAAAGCCAATCATCTTGAAAGCGGTGTGGGCCCTCTGAGGCAAACTGTGATTTGTGATATTGGGCTTTATAAATAAAATTGATTGATTGAAGAAACATGTGGAACGGTACAGGCAGATTGGTTGAATGATGCTTTGGTACACAAGTAGCAGTAGACGGGGGGGCGACATAGAGTCCTTTGAGTTTTCGGATCGCTGACAGTCTTTGTTGGCTCCTTTTTTGTATGTCTCTGGTGTGCTGATCGAAATTGAGTTTATTGTCCAGAGTTGCGCCCAGGTATAAATGCTCACCATTTTTCTTTGATAACTTAAAGTGTGGTCACCTTTTGTGTAACCCAGACATTCAGGAGATATTTACCAGGAGCTGAATTATCTGCAGGGGTCTCTTCCTCTCCAACACAAAATGCCCTGTACACACATTGAATATAGCAGTCTCACATTTAAAAAAAAAAAAATCAGTGTTTTCCTGACACTCTCGTCACAGACGGGCTGCTAACTGCAGTGAATGACGCAAAGACGTGAGTGGCCCCATCTAGAGACAGTGTTGGGCTTGTCCATTTTTTTGGCTGGTGAAGAAACATGGCAGAGCAACTTTGCAGACTCCATGGACGACAACCTGCTCTCTGTCAATAGAAATGGCTCATTGTTCACTCAAGAATACCATCTTTTATATCATATTCCATTTCTGCCAATATACCCCCTAAATCCTACACACTGAAATTTTAAAAGGTGATGATGTTGTCAATGATGTATTCACAACATGTTTCTGCTGCCCCCCTGTGCCAAACAGCAGTTATTGCAGGTATGTGTGGCCATCTCTATTGTGTCACTAAAATATACACTATATACTATACTATAAAACACATCATAATTTAACCCTTTAATTTCCTAACGCATTTGTCCCCAGTGACAGAAAATGTCTGCTTCCGAAAAAATGCTGTAAAAATATTGTTATTATTTTTTTCCACTATTATATATTATATTTTTGGAATTTTTGAACTTTAAAGGCCAGTATGTTTACATAGCTCCACTGTTTTTTTTTTAAATGGAAAAAAAAATCCATAAAATATATTTCAGGAGGTATTTGATTATTATTATTATTATTAGGGCCTGAGATGGGTCAATGATTGGCAGCAACACTGATTTTGATGCAGTGTTATTTTATTTGCAGTGTCAGACTTAAAAAACAAAACAAACAAAAAAAAAACACACACACACACACTTGAGGTCCTAAGGATAGAAAATGTCAGCTTCCCAAAAGCTGCTCTAAAAATGAGCGTGAAAGAGAAAGAGAAAGAGAGTGTGTATGTGTCTAGGTGTGAGAGTCCAGCTCAGGCGGAGCAGGGGCCACAAATGGACCGACTGTGGTCCTTGCATGTAAACTTCCCACACTGGCAACACTTCTTGCCAGCTTTTCTCTTTTTGTCGGTGCAAAAGTCGCACTGCTTCCTGACCTTACAGTTAATGATGACAGAGGGGCCTGCGGTCGTACCCCGCAGATTTGCGACTATTCCTGCGGCGCTTGATGAGCGGGGAAGGTGCCCTCTCTTCTTGATGTGTGGGGTCACCAGCATTTCTCCCACCTCTTCGTTGTAGAGCCTCCTCCTGCATGATTTCTTATGCTGCCAGGATGGATCGATCGATGTCCACAGGACGAAGGCGTTGTAAAGTGAAATGTCGATCATGTTGTAGAAGAGGGCTAGTGGCCATCGGTTTGTTTTCCTCCTGCAGGAGTAGGTGCCAACAACCTGACAAAAAAAAAACCCAAAACATAAACCAAGACAATTTGAATAAATCATCCAATTGTAAGGGTTACAATAGAAGTCGACCGATATGGCCTTTAGGCTGATTATGCCGATGCCGATATTGAGAGAGAGAGAGTTCTCTCATACATTTACTTCAGTCTAATTCCTTTTACTCCTCATTGGTTAGATAACAGTCATGTGACCACTAACCAGGAGGTGGAAGCGGGAAAAACGTGGTTGCTGGAAGCTGCTGAAGTGTGAAGTAGTACACAGGAGAAAATCCGTCTCCATCCTGATGTGTACTGCTAACTAGAGCGGTCCAACCCTCACGTTACACAAGTATCCACACTCATGATACACATATGTAAATGCTCATTTAAAAACCTCATAGATTTTAGACAATAAGACTAAGAATAAATAAATGTGTGCGTAATTGATGCGTAATGGCACCCACCTTATCCAGGTTGTCGGCACCTCCTTTGCATCCGTTGTAATCTTTGATTATGACGGGCTTTCTCGTGGTTTTGTCGCTTGTGTCTGCCTTGCGGTGCTTCGTGCTGAGCAGCAGCACATTCTTGCCCCGCCGGGGGATGTAGGAGACCAGTGTGTGTGTGTGCGTAAAAGCAAAGGTGGAGGAGAACACCGCTCTTGCTTTCACCTGGAGCAGACGAGGGGGGAGCTCGGGCTTGTTTTGCCGAATCGTGCCAACCAGGGCCAGTTTCCTCTTGAGCAGCTCATCAGCCAGTGCGCAGGAGGTGAAGAAATTGTCACAGGTGACGGTGTGTCCGTTGAGCCCCTCCGTCATGTCCAGGACCACCCTCATCCCCTGGTTGACCTCACCAGGAGTGCCAGCCGCTTCGCCCGTGTATACCTGCAGTCTCCAGGCGTAGGACGTCTTGACATCACAGTTTGCCCAGATCTTTATGCCATACTTGGCCTGCTTTTTGGGCATGTACTGCTTGAAGCTGCACTTGCCTCTGAATGGGACGAGCTGCTCATCCACGCAGATGTCCGTGTCCGGGTTGAACAACATAGGCAGGCGGCGCGTCCACATGTCCCAGACTTTGCGGAAGGGAGCCATCCGGTCATCGCGGCGTCTGGCTCGGGACTGCTTGTCGTCGAACACCAGTGTCCGGCGGAGGAGGTCAAACCTCTTGTAGGACATCGTGGCGCGGAAAATGCCACGTCCTGACTTCTCGCCCCAGAGGCTGCGGGTCGATTCGTCTCTGGACCTGTACACACCGGCCAGAATGAGCAGCCCCACGTAAGCCTGCAGCTCATCTTTGTCAACATCTCGCCAGGCTGCGGTGGAGCGTCTCCCCTGCAGGTTTGTCATGTCCACGATGTGCTGCAGGATGCCACCCGTCAGCAGCAGCGCAAAGCTGGACATCGGGTCAGTGATGCGGGCGGTGGCATAGCGTGTAGGTCCCGGGACCAAACCTCTGGCTGCTGGGACGTAGCGGTACGTCTCAGCGTCTGTGGGAGACCACACTATTTTCCCATCTTTTGAAGTCCAGCCCGCCGCTGCTTCATCCTCCTCCTCTCCGCCCTCTTCCTCGGCTGAGTCGGAGCTGGATTCCAGCTGGTCTGTTCCTACCTCTGAGCCTGACACGGAGGAGACCTCAGTGGTGGAGGAAGAGGAGACATGATCCTCTCCCTCAGGCTGCACGCTCATTTCCACAGACTCCTGTGTGCTGTCGTGTTCCGCCATCTCCAAAATAACAACTCCCGCTGCTGTTGTCAGATGGGAAATGAAGGAATATCGTGTTGTCGCTTTAAAATGTATTTGGACCCAAACTATTTTACGCACTATGTGCATAGACCTGCAGTAACCTAAGGAATAAACACAGATACACTCACGTGGGTGTGTTTACTTTTTTACCTCCCAGTCCGAACTCATGTCCACTTATTTTTCACTTCTTTAGGTTTGTTGCGGTGCCAGTGCGGCTGCGCAAAGCAACATGAGCTGAGCACGGCTGATGTGATTGGCAGAGAGGAGGGGTGCACGGAGCCACGCCCCTTTCGGTAGAGCGCATGGGACCTTAGATCGGAAAAAATATGAATGGCAGTGAATATTATCTTTTGTTCCCGTTTGAGTTGCGACATGAAATCGAAATATGTTGTTAATTAATTTAAAGCATGAATTTTAAGGTCAAGAAAGTCATACTTTGTGGTAAAACTGTTGAGATATAAGCTTTTTAATCAGAGAGACTCGAGTTTTTTTGTTTTTGTTTTGCCAATAAACTTTATTTGTTCAACATCAGCATCATGTACACAAATGCAAGAGGTGGATAGTGTTTTAATGTAGGACTCTGCCTCCTTTTTAAAGGTACAAAAGGAAGGTTTGATTTTCAGCACCTTACATTTGTGAATATAAAACTTGGCCAGGAATACGATGAGATTACATAGAAAAAATACATCGTCTAATTCTCTCCTATAATTTGTAAAGCCAAATAATATATCATTCAAACAAAGTACAAAGGCCTCATAGATGCTGATAGTCCAATATAACACGACAGATGCCTTGCCACAAAGTCTGAGTGTCCACAAGTCCAGAATAAATGGAAGACAGTCTCAGGATGCATGTTACAAAAAGTGCAAGACACATCAATGTCCTTCTTAAATCTCACTAGAAATGCCTTGACAGGATAATAACGATGAATGATCTTAAAAGAAATTTCTTTAACTTTGTTAACCAGTAGATATCTATTATAGTGGGGCGGCAAAGCTAAACTATCGTTCATTTTGTGATGAAAGCACCAAATTTGGTACACTCATTGCTGAATATATAAATATATATATAAAAACACACCCTAGTTGCCGTAGCAACCATTTATTCAATAAAATTAATCAAAAACATTTAAATGATTCATTTCAATATTTTAAAAATGTAAATATGTATTAAATTAAGAAAAATACAGTTAGACACACTCACAGTTCACATTAAATTAAAAACAAGCGCAAATTCGTAATAGCTGCAACCTCATACATGCATGGATCCACACAACATCAAGAAAAGCAAAATTTTCATTTTGAAATGCTTAGTATAGCGCCACCTATGAATGAATCTGGTCATTTTTTCTGGCATAGTTACTCATGGTCTTTACTTGCAGTATGCAAATTTCGAACATTTTTGGTCAAGTACTTTTTGAATTATTCAAGAAAAGCTTTGTGGACCGACCGACCGACCAACCAACCAAAAATGGCTGCCAGTGGTTACTGGCATGGAATGGTTTGCTATATATATTAAAGTAGAAAAAGCTTTATAAAAATGTAATAGAACAGAACAAGAACTTTTTAAAAACGTTTTATTAGCTTCTCATTCACAGTTTACGGCCTCCTCTTTGGCTTGTCTTCCTGTGTTGCTCCTATAAAAGCAAAAAATGAAAATATTTTAATCATTTGGGGCAGCATAGCTCAATATTTTTCTAGAATCGTTCAATTTTGTGATAAAAGCACCAAATTTGGCAGATGTGTTGACAAATATATTTAGAACAAATCTGGATATTGGGGCATCAGAAACTCACCCCCTGGTGGCCACAGCAGGCAATTGAACCCTACCTGCCCATGGACCCGTCCCATTAATTGGATCCACTCCAAAATGTAATGGCTTCTAAGTTGGACCATGCTACATGCCTCCACCAAGTTTTGTGAAAATCGGTTGTAAAGTTTTCACATAATCCTCATCCAAAAAATGAATTTTGAATATTTTATACAGTTTATGGTAACATGTCCAGTGAGTATGCTGGCCATGCAAGAACTGGGATGTTTTCAGCTTCCAGGAATTGTGTACAGATCCTTGCAACATGGGGCCGTGCATTATCATGCTGCAACATGAGGTGATGGTCGTGGACGAATGGCACAACAATGGGCCTCAGGATCTCTTCACGGTATCTCTGTGCATTCAAAATGCCATCAATAAAATGCACCTGTGTTCATTATCCATAACATATCCTGCCCATACCATAGCCATAAGAGAACAGCTCTCCAATGTGCCAGACACCATCGAATGTGAGCATTTGCCCCCTCAAGTCGGTTACGACGACGAACTGCAGTCAGGTCGAGACCTCGATGAGGACGACGAGCTTCCCTGAGACGGTTTCTGACAGTTTGTGCAGAAATTCTTTGGTTATGCAAAGCGATTGTTGCAGCAGCCGTCCGGGTGGCTGGTCTCAGACGATCTTGGAGGTGAACATGCTGGATGTGGAGGTCCTGGGCTGGTGTGGTTACACGTGGTCTGCGGTTGTGAGGCCGGTTGGATGTACTGCCAAATTGTCTGAAATGCCTTTGGAGACGGCTTATGGTAGAGAAATGAACATTCAGTTCACGGGCAACAGCTCTGGTGGACATTCCTGCAGTCAGCATGCCAATTGCACGCTCCCTCAAAACTTACAACATCTGTGGCATTGTGCTGTGTGATAAAACTGAACATTTCAGAGTGGCCTTTTATTGTGGCCAGCCTAAGGCACACCTGTGCAATAATCATGCTGTCTGATCAGCATCTTGATATGCCACACCTGTGAGGTGGGATGGATTATCTCACAGATTTGTGAGCAATATTTGAGGGAAATGGTCTTTTGTGTGTGTAGAAAATGTTTTAGATCTTTGAGTTCAGCTCAAGAAAAATGGGAGCAAAAACATTTTGAAATAAACAAATTATAAGCATGACGTCATATGACCGAGCCAAAGACTAACCAGACAGGAGTCAAGTGTCGTCACGTCCTTGTAAAATCGTACAGACCACAAGATGGCGCCATTACCCCACCCAACAGAGTCGCCCGTGTCCATCATGTCGTCTTGACAGACGTCCCGCCCACCGCCCACGCAGCGATGAACACCCGTTTCCTCTTCCTCGCACAATAACAACAGCTGGAAGCGGCTATGGCAGCCATGATAGCCGCCGCAACCATGGCGGGGCTCGACGCCCACAGGATGGAGGAGAAGAAGTTCGAGTACTTCTCCTCCATCAACTCCATGGCGAAGAAGATAATGCAGGAGAGGGAGAAAATCAAAGCCATGCACGGCCCGTCCTGGGACAAGATGACGCCGCAGGAGCAGGACACCGCCATCGACAACGGGATGATGGATCCTCATATCCGAGCCCGATACGCCATGCACAGAGTTGACCGAGAAGAAGTGGTCTGCTACCCCAAACTGCTCCTTCAGACGGGGCAGAAGATAGTTCACTTCGGGGAGGAGGTACTTAAATCACATTTTAATGACATTAAATAGCTCTGTGCGTGTTTTAGAGCTCAAATAGCCTGTGTTGACGTGTTTGCTAACTAGCCACGTAGCCATGAAAATATGTGGATAAACGTCATAGCGGCTACCTGACTACACAGCCCGGATACACAGCCTGGATACATCCTTAACACTGAACACTGAACACCTAGAGAAGCTTACAATAGGCTAGGTCATTATATTTTGTTTAAAATCTGGTTTTAAGATGCTATAATTGTTATGTTTCAAGGTAAACAATGTACAAAATGTATGCTAGGCTTTGTCCTCAATAGGACCACATTATAACTGCACTGTTGTGTCTCTGTTTAGGATATTACCTGGCAAGACGAGCACTCTGCCCCCTTCTCATGGGAGACAAAGGTAAATACATTCAGGTTATGTTTGGATCTAACACAGGTGACACAAGTAATTTTTGTCATTGTGGTTTAATATGTTGATTACTTGTCAAACAATGTGGCAGCTACAAATTATTCCATTCAGTCAAGAATCTGAAATGGCAGTACTCTGTTCACTATAACATCCTTTCTTTCTTCTTCTTTCATACTCACAAATTATGATGACTTAAGAGGGTTAATGTTCTGTGAAATGGTTTGTCTAGACCAGAGGTTATCCTTTCTTTTTGTACCCAGTGCACACCAAAGGACAAGCCAAAATCTCAAGACGCCCTTGTATTTATCACTCTTATCCATCCCGACATAAGACATTAAAAAAGAAGAAAAAATGAGACTGGTAGTTTTGGTGGTGCTGTCTACTGACAGTTTATTCCTCTTTTTTTATTAGGTAGGTCGCCTGCACTGGTGCTTTTTTGTAATCTGCTCTGTACTGTAAAGCAATCGAATGTCATCCCTAACACTGGCTGCCAGTCAGGGCTTTTGATGTGTCACACACTTATAATACCCACACGTGAATAGCGACACTAGGTTCCCACGTGAATGTTTTTTTGTTTTTTTTTTAATTAAATTAAATTAAATTCTATTTTTTACTTCTTTGCCTTTTTATTAGGAAATCGGTGCATTTTACACACTGATACAGTCAATAAAAAATACATTCATAACCCTTTTTTATAGGCCCAGTTGAATATTGCCATAATAATGTGAGGTTAACACAAAATCCCACGGCACACCTGGATGAACACCATTTGAGAACCACTGGTGTTCAGATGATCAAAAGCTAGAACGGTTGTTTAATTTAGATGCATTTAAGTTTGCCAGTTTTGTCCCAAAAGCCTGGAAAATAAGGCAGGGTAGTTTGTTTAATTGGTACTTATTTAGATTTTTTTCAGTGCCACACAGAAAATGTCTTGGTGAGTGATCCATGAACTTGTCTTACATAATGTTGATCCCATAATACAGGATGCTTTTCTCTCTTTGGCCCATTTTCCATTTTCTTTCTTTTTAAAGTTGTCTGAAAAATATGTATATTGTACTGTGGTCCTGGCTTGTTTTGATTTCATGGCGAAACTGTTTGCATGACACAGTAATGAAATAAAAAAAAAATTCATATATCAAACTGTAGATAATCAAATCCTCCCATCGAAGAACCCGTCAATCTTTGCTTGAGTATTTACTAGATTGTTATTACAAGGTTATTATTTGTCTAATTTCTGCACTTACATTACCTGTTCCTTTTACCGTGAGAGATTCCCATGTAGAGCTGAGCTCAGTTAAGTCATGAGATATTGTTGCTTCCACTTTTCAGAGCCAGTTGGAAGTCAGCTTGACGTCAGGCCCCGCAGATCAGGGGATCTCGGCCTCGCAGGCAGACTCAAAGACTTCAAAGGTTCCTCATTCCGGCCAGCTTGGCAAGAGTACACCAGGAGCCAAGGTATGATTCGGAGTGGCTGCTTTAATTTGTGTATTTTGCTTGGAAAGAAAACACTCACTGCATTGATTCATAGTCTTGTGGGACTGGGTGAAATCATTGCATTCAAATAAGGTGATGTAATCAATCATAGCAAAGCATTGAAGCTTGGGAATGGAGAATAACCTAAATCCCAGTGATTTTGCACTCTAAGATTGATGATACTAGTTTAGTTGTGAAGATGTCATCCATGGTCCACTGATACAGTAAGCCTTAGAGCAGTGTGACAGGTTAAAACACAGTGTTTGTCCATAACAACAGTCTGTTAGATCCAGAAATAGTGCACATACAAATTGCACATATCTCCAGTGGGAAAGAATTATTATTTGATTAACCTTTTCCTTCACTTAAACCACATTTGTGAGCTGAAATTACTAAGAAAGATTTTACAGGAGAGACCATGCAGTTCTAAGTTATATGAATACAGCCTCTAACTTTGGGACAGCTTTAAACATGTTATCGTGCGATTCTGAAGGTGTGTGTCAGCGAGGGACGCAGGCCAGAGGAGGAGTCGTCTTTCTGGAAGATCAGCGCTGAGAGGTCCAGGCTAGAGGGAGAGCAAGCCGACTTCCAGTCCCTGACCCCCAGCCAGATCAAATCCCTGGAGAAAGGAGAAAAATCCCTCCCCTCCTACCTCCGACAGGTAAGAACTGAAATCTCCCAGCCTCTCTCACTTCCTGGCGTTGTTTTCCCATCAACAAACTGCCGCCATAAATGTTTATTCACATATTTTCGCACAAGCTGCGCTTTTCCGGTCTGCATACTTTCGAACAAACAACAGACTGGAAGCAAGTTTCCACCCCAACACTTGTCACTTGTCTTCCGGAGCTGCGCATCCTGAAATAGAATCTCGCCCGAAGCTGAGATAGCTGGCATCTGTGCAGCCTCCACAAGTGTCGGAGAAGCAGATGGCGAATGCAGCCAATTTGCAGTCAGAAAAAGAAACAATGATGGTTAGATTGTTTCTGAACGCTCGACTTCGCTGCTCTTACTTTTCTACTTCTGCGCATTTCTTGTCGTGATGTTGCTCTGTACAGCCTCATCAACCACCTACACAGCCTGCCATGCTGTTACAAGAAGCTTAAAAGACATGTCAATAAATATAAAGCCGCTGTTTCAGGCTCCATTTCTGAGCAATTTTAAAACATTGACATTTGTTTAATTTGTACTGATTTAACTTCAGGTATCCTAAACATGTGTACAGTGTAAAATAAAGTCATTATACTGTGTAAATGTCAATAGTAAATATCATCATCTTTCTACAGGAGACCTCTGTCCCTCCCAAGGAGCCTGAGGTAGCAGACCCCCATCCTCCAGCTCCCACCAGGTCCACCAAGCAGCGAGCACCCAAACCCCCTGCTCCCCACCCTCCTATCCCCGTCGCTGTCAGTGCAACACCAGCATCCATCTCCATTTCCCCAAACCCAGCCCCACCCCTCAGCGTGTCCTCATCAGTCGCGGGATGGGAGCGATCTCAGAGCACCCTGCCGTCAGCCGGCAGCACCGTGGATGAAGTGTTCTCCTCCAGCTTGATGTCCAAGCCCTCCAACACCCCCAGCACTATGGAGAAAGAGAAGGAGGAGGATTTATCCGGAAGCCCCACTTTTGCCCAGGTGAGTTCTGAAAAAGATAGTTTCAGAGCAGAGTTTCAAAGTGCAGCATTAGCTTTGGATATTGTGAAATGCAGCAGTGATGGATTCAAAGCCAGGATCACATTCTGTGTCTATAGTAAAAATGAAAGGCAAATACCAGCTGTGACACCCGACTGTTAAACTCTTCATCACTCTCTGACTGATTGGGGAAAATTCCTTGTGCTACACCCATACATGTTACCATGGTTACCAAATTATCTTGCATGATTGGATGGAAATCCCTGAGGCCCCGCAATGTGATATTGTCCCCATACTTGAGTGAAGATACAATAGAATTGCAATTTTAAATGTTTTGAGATATGCTGAATATTCATCTGAGTATTTATTAGCTTTTTTCAACTGCAAATTATGTTTCCAAAGAAAAACTTTACCAACCTCTGTTTTTATTTACATTTTTTTCCCTCTGTTCATCTCACTTTGATCATTTTTATTGCAGCAAAATGTATCTAATGGGCAGGATAACCAGTTGATTTTATTATCCTAGTAGGGTACCAAAAGTTAAATTTGTGTTTGCAATATTAATCATTTTCACCAAAAAAAAGTACACTTGGCATCTATGAAACGATATAATATTACTTTGCAAAATATCGCAATACCCTGCTGTATTTGCTGATAATTTAAATCAATAATACAGATTCTTTGACACGTCTTTATGATCAGATGGTGGATTTCACAATAATAGCAGTTCCTACAAGGGCTGCATGATATGATGAAAACAGGAGGTAATGTTGAATATTGCAATAATGATAGTTACATGTTAAAATGCAGTTTTGTTTTTTTTGTAATAATCTTTTTCAGCTTACTCAACAAAAAAAAATCCATGAGTGCAATATTGCAGTCTTTGTGATGTGTTTTATCATGCAAGTTGGCATTGCTAAAAAAACAATTTATTGTGCAGCTCCAGTTTCTACTAAAATCATGTATCACCTATGACACAGTCCTGTGACTGGTATGTTTTGCATTCACACAACAATTGCACCACACCGCAGTCCACTGGCGCCAAACCAAAGCAAACTGTTCAGTCTCCGGATGTTTAGTCTATGTCAGGGTTTGATTCACAGCTTTCACACCAGCCTGAAAAAACAAATCAAGCAGTTCAGGTGTAAAAGCATCGGAATGACGACAACGAGTAAAAACTGAAAAATTAGCCGTAGGTAGGAGGGAAGCAAATACAGTAAGAAAAGTTGTGACAAAATATCAGAAATTCAACCAATACTGGTACAATAAATCCATTGTAGGAAGTCTAAGAAAATAAGTAAAAACAAGTTATGTAATTAGTCCAGTGTAATTCTTTTATATCATATACAAGCCAGTCATACTGTACTGACCCGTGTCTCTGTCTCTCCTTATCTCCCCTCCACCTCAGTTCAACACAAGCAGCAACATCCTGAAGACTGGATTCGACTTCCTAGACAATTGGTAAAAAACCACAGCCGAGTCCAGTCACCGCTCTGAATGAATCATTCTCATCATCACTTCTAAAGAAGGACCACACTGCCATGACTACAGACATCCACGTCTAGATCTAACAAACACCAGTCTTTAGAATGACCACATTATATTGTTGTAATTATCCTCAGTGGCTTGTTAAGACATTATCTCACTGCCTGTGTGCTGGTGTTCCCTCTCCCTCTCCCATAGGTTTAAATGTCTTTAGATTTTTTGCCAAACACCCCCTTGCCCACTAAAAGTAGATGAGCAGGGGTTGTGCTCCCCCTGACTGTGCATTCACACTGTGTTCAGCTTACACTATATATATAATATATCCAATAATCCAATGGTTTTTATTAGCAGACACCGATCAAAAAGTTCCTCGTATGACAAAGTTGTTAGCTGGTCTACACATGTACCTGTTGATCACGTTGCTTGTAGTGTGAGTGCACAGTAATGGTGTGACTTGGCTGCCTTCACATGTATCTTTCAGACACTAATCTAGCAAGCAAAGATTATTTTGTACTGTTAGCATGTCAGATTTCCATGTGTGCAAAACACTACAACACTCATGCATTATTATTTTCTTTTGTTTTATTCTTCTGTTATGAAGGTTTTGCTTTCTGATGTGCTTTTATTTATACGTACCTATATATTCCGATAAACCTAAGAGTTTTAGAGTTAGGGTAGTGCTCAGTGCTGCAGTCCTGGCCTAAATAGTGCAATTACTACATACAGTGTTCCTACTGGTTATGGAATTCCTGGAATATCATTGAATTTTGGAAGATGTTCAGCAGGGGAGTATCATGGAATTTTACCGTCGCAACACTTTACAGAAATAATAGCAGAATGTATTTTACAGCTTTTAAACACTTGTTGAATTTGATGGTTTTCAGCAAGTGGGAACTAAACTTTAACGAACTCAGTCATGGAAAACTCACAGAGTGAATGTCGGGCTGCTGTGGGAACCCGTTACAGACGTCCTGTATCGATTTAGCATCTCGCCAACACTTCCTCAACACCTCTCCCCTTCCCAGTTGTCACCTTTGACCTCAAACTAGTGCTGAGCAGAGCTAGTGTGCATTTATAATGAAAAAAAAAGAATAAATAATAATAAGACGCACTCAATTGTAGTGTTTTAGATAAACAGGCAGGCATGTAGTGATTTGTACCACTTGTGTCATAAATCTGAGATCCAGTTTACATGACTAGAGTACTATTTTACTGAATTTTATATTTATCTGCTGATTGTATCTTATGCTATACATGTATATTGCACTCATGCATTTTGAGGTCACGGATTGGAAGGAAGTAAATAAATAAATAAAAGTCAAACCTGTTTATTGTCTTTTTTTTGTACCTCTGCGCAGGCGATAGGTTGCCTGTGCGTTCGTCACAGTCTCCTGAATACGATATCTCAAGAACGCCTCGAGGGAATTCTCAAATTTGGCACAAACGTCCACTTGGACCTGGACAATGAACTGGAAAGAATTTGATGGTCAAAGGTCAAGGTCACTGTGACCTAACAAAACATGTTTTTGGCCATAACTCAAGAATTCATCAGCTAATTATGACGAATCTTTACAGAAATGTCTGATAAAATGATGAATGGGCCAAAGGTCAACCTCACTGTGACATCACAATGTTCTGCAAAAACACGTTTATTGCCATTACTCAGCATCATATCTCAGGAACAGCAGGGAAGACATTTAGTCAGATACTGAATTTGTGACACTAATCTTGGATGCCCATTTTGAAACTGCACTGACTGTATAGATCTTACGTGCTGCCGTGTGGAGGAAGGTGTGTGAAGTGTCCTTGATGTCATAGACATGGATGTAAACTGTAAGCGCTAGCCTACTTGAGGAGTTTGAGGAGGCACAAAACTGTGAGGCAGTAATTCTAGTTTTGTTTTGTTATCTGCAAAACAAATCCCATTCCTTTGTGATGCTGAATACTTTTTCCCTTGCCTTTTCGTGATCACACCCATAAATGATATTTTCCAAATCTAATGAAGGCCACTTAAATACAGTTTCTGGGAGGGAAAGACGAGGTCACTGCAGGAGTGTCTGTTGTGGTTACAGATGCAACATTAGTCGAAGATTGTTTGCCTGCTTGTTTGCATTCTTGTTGACCTCCCTCTCAGCTCCATGACATCAATTCCTCCAGCTGTAATTTCTACCAGATCCAAGATGCCATTTAGGAAAGGAGGAGGGAAGCATGTCCGGTGCTCAGAGGAAACTTTGTGCTGTTCAGTTGAACAACACGTTGGCCCAGTTTCGAATGGCCAGACCTCATTCCATCGTCTCCCCCGGGCTCGAAGCAGCCGCTCTACAGTGTGTATTTAAGGAAGGAAGAGCATTACTGTGTTTCATACATAATGTATGTAGTGAAGTCATGTGAAGTGGGTAGTTGGGTTTTAGTGAGTGCCTGATGTGGTCCAGTTGACCCCTGCTATGATTGACGTTATATAAGAAAAGATACACCTTTATTGATCCCATAATTGAGAAATTCCATATAATATTTATAACATCCATGCCAAAACAAAATTAAATTTGGCACCGTAACAAATAATACAGAAATTAAACAAAGTCAACTAGTGCCCCAGCGTTTTTCTGTAGGCGGACGCGGATGTTAGCATCGCACTGGTTCCCTCATCAAAAAGCCTATGGGATTTTTCCATTGGATTTCGGGTAACTGCTAAAAATAGGCTCATAAATAAGATTATAACTTTTGTTCGGCAAGATAATCTTCACAAATGAACACCACTTTAATGATTATTGAAGGCTAAATGCAGTCGTGAAAAGCTAACATTGATGCATGACCTTAAGTCACTACCACACGATATGATACAATATGATACGATATACTTTATTGTCCCATAGGGAAATTTGTCTTGGACTCATGCACTGCATACAATAAAAACACAGACAAACAGTACAGTAAATAAAGTTCTGACTCTCTAAACTGAGAGAATGTTCTGTAAATGACAAGTAACTAAACATTTCAAGTTTCCTTATGTTTTAACCTTTTCAGAAACACTGATTTCTGGTTGCTGAGTGTTGGACATATCGGTCATAGAGATGTCTGACTTGTCTCCAATATAATGGAGCCAAATGACACTCAGCTTGTGGTGCTCAAAGTGCCCAAAAATACACCTGGAAAACTCAACTATGTCTCTTTCCAGACATCATGACGTGGTTACTCAAGATAATCCACAAACCTTATTGTGAGCAGTTTCATGTAGGAACAATTTTCTTTCTATCAAACTACATCACTGTGCAGAACTAAGTTTGCTGCTCACCTAGCACTACTAGCTCAGGTTACAACTCAGCTGTCATGAACATGAGCCCCTCATGAGTAGATGCACGCTTCCTCCTGCTCAATGATACTATTATTACTCCACTGATTTATCATTGAAGTACTGTAACATTTTTTATTCCATGCATTCTTCTTTCTTGTCAAAATCTGGTGCCTACATTACCCACAATGCAACTCAACTGCCGACAGCTTGTTCAGAGATTCAGAGGAGTTATGTTGGCTTGGAACATCCATGTACGTTAGCAGCTACTGTGGCCTCAGGCTGCTAGCCTCAAGCAGACATCAGAGCTCACTTCTTTTTACCGTCACACCCCCAGATTTCATTTTCACACGTAGTTTTCAGACCTAGCTGACACCAACTTAAGCGACTGACTAAATATTAATAAATTGGGGATGTCACACTGCTCAGAGAAGATATTTCACATCAGAGCAAAATAACCATGAACAGATTAGATGTGAATGCATCATCTATCAGTGTTGGTCTTTAGGTACAGTATGTTTGTCTCCATCATCCCTCACTGAACTGAGGCACCTTTGTCCAGTCCAGCCGTCTCCCTGCAGCACCACCCAACACCTCCAGACTCTGAATGGCCGCTTTGTGTTCCCCTTCATCTATTTTTTGCAACAAATGTTTGGGTGAATGAAAATCATTGCACGGTATTGAGCGGAAACAGAAAAAAGTACTGTTATTGTGAAATAGTGTGTTTCGTTTCATCCTACAGTCTAATAAGGCATCCTGCTCCTCAGACAGGGAACTTCATTTAAGTGAAAACTACAGGTCCTCCTTACAAAAAATACAGGGTTAGTTGTGTCCCAGACTGGCAGCTGGGCTCAAAGGTCTGCACATAGCTGGAAATTTGATTGAGTCACCCACATGTTTTTGGACTGATGGGATAGTAGTGGTCAGTGAGCAAAGAATAAGAAAAATCTGCATTTCAGTCCAATCATATGTATGTTTACACAAATGCAGACCCATTTTTCATTTCATTTCATACATGGTAGTCTTGTGGGTAGCAATAGAAAGAGTTATGGTGTGAGTGGTTGATTTAGGACTGCAATTTATTTAAATAAAAAAAACTGACTGAATACCACTGAATATCATTTAAGACAAAGAAAAGAAGGAAATTTTTCCATTTAAGGGGCTGGATCTTGATCATTTTTGCCATTTTTGCTTTAAAAATGTACTTTGAATTGTCACATCGGTAGTAAATCAGTACGAACCACCACGGTCAAAACAATGATAAATGCTTTTATTCAGGGGTCACAAACCTTTTTTCACGTCCCTTGTTTGAATCCAAACTGACGTCTGGAAAAAGTTTTTGAGTTTTGGACCCCATCGTGTACTGGAACAGCTGTGTGTGCAGCCGTCCTGCAGACTCGCAAACATCTGTCCGTCTCTGCTGTACACACACAGTCCCAGTCGCTGCCAGAGCTCCTCCCAGTCTCCAGATCCCGGAGCCCAGCCACAGTCGCTTTCCTTGGAAACTCTGCTGCTGGATTCTTGTGGCATTTTAACTGGCATACCTCCTGTTACAGCGACACACACACACACACACACATGAAAACACACACACACACACACATACAGGGACAGACAGACATTTTATTTTTATGTCATCATTTCCCCCTGGATAGATTCAGAACTTCATATTTCTCTGATTTATCTAATTACATTTAAAAGCTTGGCAAGCAGACCTGACATTTGGCCTAATTAATAAAGGGTTGTGTGTATGTGTGTGTATGTGTGTGTGTGTGTGAGTTTATGACTACAGTATGTGTACAGGCATGCAGTGTTTTCAACAGAATCCGGCTGACATATGAGCCGGAAATAAATGTTCAATGTTTAGACAACATACAAATTGTCAGTAGTTCGACAGTTTTGTCAAATACTTAAAGGGCCATGAATAAATGTTCATGCTCAATATGTAATTCAACACAGTAAAGAAGCCCTAAAAGTGCTATAGAGTCCACTTTAACAGCCACAGAGCTCACGTCAACAGATTCATCTCCATGGCAACAGAGCAAACTACATCCACTGATGAATCATCAGCCCCATCATTCAATAGCTTCTTTGCATATGACATCAGACATCGATGTGGTGTCCAGCTGGAGGGCAGGCAAGTGGAGGCAAAGACTAAAACACAGCCAAAATGCCGATGATTAGTGCTGTTTATGGCTGTTCCACTAAATCAAGTTAGGAAAAAGACAAGGGCCCCTTCAAGTCCCAAAAACAGAAGGACAAAAATGGGAGGAGTAAAAAAACAAAAAGGCCACTGAGAAACAGCAGCAGGAGTGGATTAAAAGCCATTTCCTTCAGCCTGGAGTCAACTAATGTCAAACACTGAAGCTTTGCGTTAATCATGCAACGTTTTTAGCCACGACCCACGGTGTTCCACCAGACCTCTGAGAACGGTTGACCCGTAGGGTAGAAAATAGTAGCTAAAGTTAGCTAACCTAGTATTGTCAGCCTGACAGCATTGCATCCATGTACAGAGTTGAAATATAAAACGATTTGATATCTGGATCGAATATTGGCCCCGATATCATCGAAATAGATGGATCGGGTATCGGAAAATGCTTTAAATCTATTGTGACGCAAGCTACGTCATACGTCATGGAGCGAAGGAGAGAATCTGCTGTGTGGAGGTATTTCACACTATTTTAACTGCTGTTGCACAATTGTTTATTTTTGTTAAAAATAAATAATTCATCATCTTCATCATTGCATTAATCTGTTTCATCTTATTTCATTTGCCATCAATGCCTGATGCCTCCTGTCTTTTCTGTTCTACATGTAAAGGTATATAGCTTTTTAGGTCAACCATGGTATCAGATCGGTATCAGGTATCGGCTGATACTCAAAGCCACAGCATCGGGATCGGTATCGAAACTGAAAAAGCTGGATCGGTGCATCTCTAGAATTGTGAATGGGTTTGAATAAAGAAAGTCTTCCTGATTGCAGTTACGCTGAGCTTCATTAGTAATGTTAGTAACGTTAGGAGGTCTGGAGGATAAGGTCATTTGTAACAATGATTGTGTCCACAGCTGGGGGCAAATTGATCAAGTTGCGGGAAAAATCGCTTTTCTTCGTTTTGAGTGGATCAAATCCAACATGAATTTTATTTTTCTGACGATACCTGTCCCCTGAACCCTTCTACTGTATGTAGTTATTAGTAGTTACTGTATTTATCACTTTCTGCCCTACTTATGAATTTTGCGTGTTACAATAGTTACGTAACAACATTACTGTTATGAGCACAGAACTTATTCAGGTTATAGATGTGGATTTTTGTGGATAATTAAGTATTAAATGTCGTATTTATTGCATTTTAAATGTGTTTTGATTGGCTGCTACCTTGGCCAAGTTTCTCTTGTAAAAGTCCCATTTAAAAGCTTTGGACGAGACTGTTTATCTTAGCTCTGAAAGGTTGACAGATACATGATACATGATTTTATTTGGACAGTGAAATTCTTCTCAGACTAAAACAAAGCCCTTAAAACATGAATTATCTGTGATGTTATCCCTCAGTGTACAACTGCAGAGTTCACACAAAGAGTGGAAATGGGATGTGGGAGTAAAAACAAAGAGGTTTCCTGTTGTTTGGCACGAGAGGGGAGACATCCTGAGCGGGGCACAGAGAGGAAAGACAGCAGGCAGACGACTCGGATGTGGTTCCCATTTATCTTTTAAGTACCTGGGATTTTCAGCTTCTGTGTGTTTTCTCTCATTCACACCTCTAATGGGAGAGCTGCTGCTGCTGCTGCTGCTGGATCACATCACGTCTGTGGGAAGCACCAGGGTCAGGAGGGAAAGAGGAGTGAAGGAGAGACAGAGGGAGAGAGAGTCAGAGGGAGTTTTGCTGCTGAAGTGAGAGCAGAGTTAGTAGGAAGCAGAAAATGGGACCGGTCGCCACCTCGCTCGCTCTCCTGTGTTTATATTCTCTGGGTGCGTGTGTTCCTTCAGGGACAGCCGACGCTTCACCGACACAGGTCAGGACTGTTTGTGTGTACTGTCTGTGTGTGCTTAGACTCCTAAGTACATTTTTTATTGGAGATGTGGCTGTTACTGTTGCATGCCTGTTTCTTTGGGTAAAACACTGAATCCATTCACAATGTTCTGAGTGTATGCAGTGCACTGTACATGTGTGTGGGAGGGAGTCAGGTCTAGCTAAACCAAGCAGAAGATAACAAACATTAAGATAAAGTTTGACAAATATAATGCTGAGACAGCTCAAGTGCAAACAAACCAGACATGTTGAGGATAACAATGGTATTAAAGATGGGTATTTATGATAATACACCCAGAGGAGCAGGTCCATCTGGCAAGTTTTTCCTCTACTTAGACTAAAACACCCATCTCTCTCTGTCAGTCCCTCAGCCTCTAAGGGAACACGGTGATACTGATTAGTGATCGTAGGTAGACATGGTGGCTAAACAGATTTTTTGACAATACTAACAGTTGTGCACCCAGACATTTTCCATTGGGGTGGCCAGAAGGGGCCACTGAAAATCTCAGGGTGCCACACCAAAACCAAAAGTCACAACTGAATTTCAGGAATTCTATTGAGTTCATAGGCTAGTTGACTAATCTGTTGATTTTTCTTTGATTAGTCGACAAATCATTTTCATTTTCGTACTCACGCCAAAGGGTTTTAGTTCACCGTCGCGGGAGAGTGTGTAAAGCTGCCAATATTTGAACGGAAGAAGCTGCAACAAACGTATTTTAGGGTACTTTTATAGTACTTTTCTATGAAAAATGATAAACTGATTAGTCGACTACTAAAATAGTCACTGATTATTTTAACAGTCGATTAGTTATCGATTAGTCGACTAATCGTTGCTTCCCTACTTCACACTAGCTTAAACAATAAGCAAGCCACGGCTACTTAAAGACAGTAATGTTGTTAGCAGGGGGGGCCACAGCCTCCCCAGCCCTCTTTGGGAGCACCACTGGATAGTAAAGGTAAATACAAGATTGCAAACATCCTAAAGACAATAAAGATAAAGACAGAGTAAGCTAAACATATGTTTCATTGTTCTATTCCAGGAGATGGCATTTACATCAGGTAAGGTACATACAAATCTATATAAAAAAGACGTAACAATTATTTCATTACCAAGAAGGATCCTGCAGCAGTATACAGTGTGAGAACATTTTGTTACCCATGCAGCCTCTTAATCTAGAGGGAGTGAATCAACTGAGCTCCCTCATGTTTCATAATTGAACATAATTAACTTAAATTTTGGGCTAACTGTCCTCATCTGTTTTCTTCTTGTGAGACAATGTTGACACCGAGGCAGGTCTAGATATGCACAGGGAGCTAATTTGCATTTTGGATACAGCCTTGAGAAACTTGTTGGAGCATCTGTCGCCTCATTTGTGATTGGTTGCTGGGAAGCTGGGTTTCATTTTAATCAAACAGAACTTAGATGTGGTGAAAACATTGTACTTTATACGTGCGTGCGTGTGTGTGTGTGTGTGTGTGTGTGTGTGTCTCAGGCATCCCCGCCAGAGGTGAAAAAGACGAGAGGGGACGTTCCTGATATTCTTCCAGAGCCTGAACCAGAGCCAACCAGCCCAGTGTCAGACTTTGAGAACTCATACAACTATGTCTGTGAGTCTCCACATTCAGATCCAGTTTGGATTTAAAGCTTCCTTCAGTGTATACACACTATGACATTAATGTGGAAAATGACTGCATCATATATTAGTCTGCGTAATAACTATGAGCTTTATTGCTGTACTTCAAAGCTGCACATTAATGTTTCAAGTCCCTTTGTCCCTCCATCATACCCCTGCTGTACTCTATTCCATTTTATTCTGTTCCCCAGTGTCCAGACTGGCTGGTATGGACCAGGCCATCCACAAGCTGAATGTTGGTCACTACACACTGGATGTTAAAGTTAGCCAGTTGATGGACCGTCTGATCAGGATGGATGGTAAATCTTCCATATTTCTGTTTTATTATGGCTTTTTTCCCTTTCCACCGATCTTTTTCCTACTCCTCTGATCTATATTACCAACACTTCCATGAAGTCAGTCAGTTTCATTGCACAATGGATAAATAAAGGATACATGTGGCGCCACCCTCTGCCAAAAAAGTGGAAAAACCATTCAGGATTCTAAATTTAGCCAATTTAGTGTCTAAATTTAGTCAAAATTGCACAGGGGGAATGAAGCAAGAGGGATGAAAATAAAAGTGAATGGGATGAACTATATTTGTTGTCCTCCATAGACCATTGCATCAATTCATTTATTCATTTTCCATAACTATTTATCCTGTTGGGATGCTGACACGGGGAGAACATGCAAACTCCGCACAGAAGGGCTCCCACACCCTGGGTTTGAATCCAGAATCCTCTTGCTGAGATTCATAAACAATATAGTTCTTTGTAGGAGATCTACATATATGGCATTCAGAACATATCAGTGATTCAGAGTCGGATTTAAATTGTCTGCACATTGTCTGCACATGGCTCTAAACAGGGACTCGCATGCACCAACAAGCACGCACAATTGGACCGCAATAAACCACAGGGAAGCTGGGATTACAGCAAACACAGAGAGAGCGTGACTTCTTTCTCTGCTCACGACACCACTGCTCTTATATATCTTTACATAGCAACTTGTGTTTTGCTGCTATATCAATCCTCTAAATGTCGCATACTGAACCTTTAACTTGAAAAAAAAAAGTCAAGTGACAATGCCTTGTTCATACTTTCATGTCTCTTTTCTTGCTCCCCATCACTTACATTGCAGCTAAAGTTGGGGAGCTGGAAGACAACATTCGGGAGGTCTACCAGCACAGCAAGGACAACCGCAAGGAGATAGGAAGACTTGAAGGTATCTGTTAACTGTCATACAAAATTATGCAAAGTTAGCTCTGTGTCTGCTGCGTAAAATAGGCAACAGTCTGCATATGTTCATAAACTTTATATGGTTTTATCAGTGTTGTGTTTACAGTTTGTTGTGTTGCCCCCAAGTGGCCAAAAAATGTTAATGCAGGTTTTAAGACCAGGTAAAGTCAAAAATGGGCTAATCTAAAGATGTTATAAAGCATCTGTCTTGCTTTTCTTGTTTTGTAGCTTGCCAGAAGGGACACCGGATGGGATACAAATGTTATCTTGTGTACAACAGCCACGAGGACTACGCCGGAGCTTCCAGGAAGTGCATGGAACGTGGTGGCCGCATGGCAATGCCTCGCGACCGTAGGGAGCAGGAGGCCCTCGCCGACTACGTCAAGTCATTCTTTCACCCGGGGAACTGGCCCGTCTGGCTGGGCATCAACGACCTACGATCCGAGGGCATGTACCTCTTCGACGACGGGACACGGGTCTCGTACTTTCAGTGGCGCAAACACTTCCTGTCCAGCCAGCCGGATGGAGGGAAACGGGAGAACTGCGTGGCGATGTCGTCAGACGATGGCGACTGGTGGGACCACTACTGCGATCGGACCATGAACTATCTGTGCGAGTTTGATGACAGGGTGGCACTTTAAAAGGAACTCTTTTCTAGATTTACTCTCTCACAACATTGACATCCAGATCATTAGAAATAAAAGCCCATTATATTTTCAAATAACTTATTGCCCCTTTAAATGACACTTTAAATGTAACTGGACTGGTTGTATTCAAACGGTGAGGAAGTCACTTCTCTCTCCATATAAAACCTGATGTGATAAATAACAAGTATAATTTCATTTCTATATGTGGCATTGTTTAAGCAGTGTCAGTATGATATTTTAGATTTTCAAGGTGGAACATACATCTCCAATGCGCACAAACTCATGTATTGCTATTCAGGTTAAATACAACTACATCAACTTATGTTAGTGCCATAAATATTATGTTATTCATGCAGCTGCAGTGATACGAATGTAAACAGTCAGGGCTCTGCTGTGATTTCACACCTGGAATTCTAAATATTTGTCCAAAGTTTCCAAAAAAGGGAAAACATGCAAAGCTGGAGGCCCTTTCTTCAGAATCAGCACATACTGAACCTCTTGAAGATATAAATCAAGATGTGTTTGGGCTTCACAGGAATTAGGCAATGCTTCTCTGTTACTCCTGAGCTCTGAAGATATTTTAACAAAGTCTGGACTGCCCTGCTCAACTGCTGATTCTTCCAACATGTCTGACCAAAACATTTTTAGAGCTGTAGTCGCACTCCTGAATCTCCTTTCACACACCTAAATGACACGATTACTGTATGTAAATGTATTCTGTCCTACAGTATGTAAAACATGAAAGTTGTACATAAAAGGCTGAATGTAAATTTTTTTCATAAATCTTTACTAAAGGTTGACGGGATTTTCAGCATCATTTTCTGATAAGTCAAAGAAAGATTTGCCTCTGACTGGTTATTGTTTGAAACCTTTCGATACAATGCTGATACCAAACATATTTCTGACACCTTACTCTGACTAATATAGAATATTCTTCTACAGAACATTTTTGATTAAACAAAAGATGCCAAAGTCCTAAAATGTCTGAATATGATGAAACAGCACACAATCCAGAAGGCTAATTTTTATTTTTCTAAGATGGCGAAGGTATGACGCGCCCTACTTCGTAGGTTGGGTTGGTTAACACACAAGGAGTGAAACTGGTTAGGGTAATGAAAAAGACTGTCAAGTGATGCCAATCAAGGGCAGATTAAGGCAAAGTAAGGCGGGTCATGCCTTTGCTGTCCTGGGAAAAAAACAAAAAACATTTGCGGCCAGGAAGAGACATAGGTTAAAAAAACAGTACAAAACTTTTTTCCAGGTTGAAAACAACATCAACAACAAAAAATGTCAATGTACTTCCCAAGTCAGTTTGGCACCATGGAAACAACCAAAACAACAGAGCGCACACACCCTGGGAGAGGTTTACAGAATTTTATTTTGAGATTAGCCTCAATCAAGACTTAAATCAGTGCTATGCAAGAGGCACGATTTTTACACAAGTGAGAGACATCTGAAGAGAATACTTGGTGCAAGGGACACTCATCACAAACTATACTCTGACCTGGGAGCGATGACATCATGCCCAATTCTGCATGACAAAAACCTCAACCTGCTTACACTGGTCCACTGACATGTACAGTCGCTTAGAAAATAGCATTATGAGGCAGTGAATTTAAATGAAGTGTTTATCAGAGCTCAAATGAGATAAGAATTAGCTAGAGAGCAGGCAGCAGCTTTGCAGATGGATTTTCAGTTTGTGACTGTGGCAGCTTGTATTCAGCCTTCACAAACCCCAGCACCAGGTGTGTGTCCTTGGACCAGATCTAATTCCCACTGCATCCGCAAACTTTCTGTTGCTGCCGTTGCACAGGCTCGACCCAGCGCTGCTGCTGGCCACTGGCCTGTGGGTGTAGCAACTCAAATTCAGCCAGCACAAATCCCAACACCGGGGGTCACAGTCGGCTAGTGGCCATCAGCAGTGCTGAATTTACCCGGTGTAATGGCAGCAACAGAAAGTTTGCTTATCGATAATGTCCAGGATCAGACTGACATTTGTGCTGACTGACATCAAGTTGCTGCAGCTGCTGACTGAAGGTCCATCTCCAGAGCAGCTGCCCGCTCTCCTCCAAGGTAGTCTCCTTGTGGTGGGGAGTGAGGCAGAGGGACCACTGGGTGCACTTTCACTAAAGATATTGCTCACTAATGTGAAATACTGCCAAGTACAGAGAGTGGGAGTACTGTCCGTTGCTAAGTGCAACCAAGGTCAAGTGCCTTAAGCAGATGGCAGCTGCAAGTAATGATGTGGCCTCGTATACTCCCACAATGATTTAATTCATCCACACAAACTAATCAAAACTAGGGAATGACTGAATTAAATTGAGGCCACAAACTGTATGTCAGGCACACAAATAAGTAAATTGTGGCCTCGATATACCTTTGTCTAAATAAAATCAAATTGGCTACATTTTGATTTAAATGAGGAACAATCTGATGAAACAGCAAGAAAACAAGATAACGCATCTGACCAGGTATTCACTTTCATTTTTGTGGTACTTGATACTGAACGATACTCTATGCTACAGCAAATGTTAGTCGGCAACAAAAGGCACTGACGTTTAATATCGAGTCGTATTCATCAGAAATCCTGAGCTGGTATCCGGAGTGATTCTAACATCAAACTGCTCACAATTCATGACGAATTAGGTGCTTATTTTATTCATAGATATGAACAGATCAGATTGATAGAAGAGCAAATATATCCGTTTTTCTCCTGTACAATCTCAGAGTGCAGTTTTATCTAAATCTGTATCTATACTGAAAAATGATTAGAAACCAGGGATGCAGCTGCAGCTTTCATCTGCACCCTGAGCAGCCACATGGAGGAAAATAAGTCTCCTGCAGAAGGCAGCGCAGTCAGTGGTAACATCAGAACATGATTTCTGGGTAATTGAGCAATTTGTCTCTGCCAGAATTAAAAATGAAACCCATCTTTGCCACTTAAAACCGCCAGAATCCACAGCTATTAAGCAGCTGTGGGTTTTGGCGGTCTTAAAAGGAAAGCCTGAAGAAATGCCACACTGTCTAACAGCACTGATTACAGTAAAATTTACTAAAATCTATTTTTTTTTAAGTTAACAGTATTTATATTACATAAAATTAATATAAAAATTAATTGAATTACACTGTAATCCAGCAGTGCCACTTCTTTAAAAACGCTCCCATCACAACACTGACACAGCGAAGGAGATCAGTTGTCTTTGCTTCATAGTACTGTATCGGTCACATTCCTTCATGGTGACATGAGTGTGAGACATGACGTCATAAACGTGAGTCAAAGAGCTGCTCTCCATCTGTGGTGTCAGTGATGTGGTACAACCCCAGGCTCAGTGTCTCCAGTGCTCACAGCTTGGGTTCCACATGAGAGTGTTTCTCTGTGGAGGTGGTAGAGCAACTGGAGGAGTCCACGGCCTGCAGGATGGCCTTTACCGTCGGCCTGTCCATCGGGATTTTAGATGGATGACATAAAAGGACCTTCCCTGCTTCATCCAGCAAAAAGTCACCTCCCATCTGAAAAACATTAAAGATGCATCATAAGGTTCTTTTAATATGAGTGAGAGCTCTCACAGAGGTAGTAGCAGACTCTGTGGCTCTTTTGTTCATTGTTTTTGTTTCACAGCCTGATATGCTACTGTTATATAATAAAGTTAAACAAAGTACTGTCATAATAAACTTAAAAAATGTACTGTTTTAATAAAATTAAATAAAGCACTGTTATGACAAAGTTAAATAAGAGTGTTAGAGTGGAAAAAATCAAAATGGAAGCACTGATGCTTTTATTCTGAAGCAGCCAGCTCGTCTCAGGTTCCGAGTGTGAACGTGACGACAACAGTTAGATGATGGCATTTAGTGGAAAGTTAAACCATGGTGCTGTTAAAACCTGAGGATATATTTAATGTGAGCAGGAAACAACCTAACAGCTCTGCAGTTCATATATTATTAATATTTGCAAGCCACCCTGGTGCTCCATGGTCACAAAATGTGATTAAACAGTTGCATTCTGAAGCCCTGCTGATACAAATGCACACACCTTGCTGGCTCAAACTATTGTCCAAGAGAGAGAGTGGTCTGTTTGGCGGGGACTGTGTGTGATGTAATATGTAAAAGTCTTTTTTCCTCTTCTTGTGTCTGTGATACCTCCTTTCCACCACCATGGAACTGGTTATGTTCAGGTTCACACACCTTATTTTGAACCGTTCAGAGCATTTTGTCAAGTGAGAAATCGTCAGGAAAAAAAGAGCGTGCAGTGGTCTCATTAACAGTTGGTTCACACTTTTTTGGGTTAAAAAATTCTTCCAGAGGAGCACTGAGGGCCATGGCCGTCATGGCGACCGTGAAATTACTGCCCTGATTACAGCCATCTCAACAAGCCATACAGTCTGTTATTAAGGCCTAAAGTGCTATTTTATGAAACAAATGATGAAAATCTTCTAATGCTTTAAACCAAGATTTTTTTTAAACTTGTCTGGAAATTCAGATGCTACCTTGAAACAAGACAGAACATGAATGATAACTGCATTAAATTTCAGAGGAAGTTTTATAAAAGTTGCATTTGTTGGTCAAACCACAATCAGGCAGTTATGAACCAAAGTCTTTCCACGGCATTTGGAAAGGCACTGCACAGAGTAGGGGGATAACAAGGAGTTAATCAGGGGATCACAGCTTATTTCTTGACCCAAAGTCCCAACGCGCATAAATCGGGCCTGGAATATTGGCCCATATTTCCATGGTTTACATCACTGATTCAGGCCCTTACATCAGCACCAATGTCAAACTATTTCCTGTGTGGTCCAAGCGTACCTGGTAGATATCTTCAAGCAGGCGAGGGGGAACGTCAGGGAAGTCTCTGTCGACAGCTCCGTACTCTGAGTACTGCAGCAGACAGCCGAACTTCATCACCTTGGCGTAGGACGAGCCGAGGCCAAAGCTCCTGTATACCTGCAGCAGAGACGACGTCTACTGTGTTTGAAAATGCACTACTGTCTGCAGAAATACATTTTGGCACTTTCATACAATCAAAACTATGAAGAAAAGAAGATGTCAACGACTTAATCAGCGTCTTCACATACACTTGTCCACACACATGCACACGCCGTGATTGAGGACTGCTTCTGTGGCATGTGGAAAATCTGCTGTCTTCATATTTGGTTGATTGCCCTCGTTTCCATCTCACATCTGCTAACATCTGGTGCTTGACTTTTCAGAATGAATGTTTGAGAGGCCTCAGCTTACTGGGCTTGAATGACACATCATCAAACAGCTGCTAAATCCTCTGGTTCCCTCAGCTTGTGTGTGCTGAGTCACAGCCATGTCTAGTTTCAGGCACCTGCCCACAGTCACTGAATATACGTATACTGAGAATATAATATAATACAGGCACAGATTTAACCTGCTGTAGTCTGATTCTTTTTTATTCCAAATTTACAGACCAAGACAAAGCCTGGTTTTCTTTTACAATTCCCTTAAAGGAACAGTGTGTAAGATTTAAGGTGATTTAGTGCCATCTAGTGGTGAGGGCTGCAGACTGCAACCAGCTGAAACTTCCCCTGGTTGGAATTTCCAAAACCTGGTGATTGAAACTATGTCTGTCCTGGGCTACTGTGGAAACATGGTGGTGCAACATGGCATAAACGAGGATAATATATCAGCCTAAATCCTACACACTGGACCTTTAATTTCCTTATCATTACAATATCCATATCTACTGGGTTTCAGTTAGTTGCTTGGGGTGAAAACACACATCCTGACCTTCCTCTGTGGATCCAGCAGCATGTCAAAGGTACATCCAGTCTGCTCCCGCCACACCTGAGCTCCCTCCACACCGCCGAAAGACACCACCAAGACCCTCACTGACCGAGCCTCGAGGACAGCCTACAGATACAACACCAAGTTATACGAAAAAATAAATAATAAACATGAACAATAACCCATCCTGAGAATTTGCTTTTGCTCTGAGGATCTGTCATCCTCCCTTTCCCCCATTTTTGTTCAACTGCGAGTGATTTATTTATAGAAAAGTGAATGGGTAGTGGCTGCAAGACCATGGAAAAAATGTTGGACGTCTTTGTAGCCAGAGCAGAGAAGAAAAAAAATTTAGGAGTCCTTGTGGTTAAAGGAATAGTTCCACATTTTGGCAAACGGACATAACTCCTCATAAAACCAATCTTAAAAATTAACTACAAACTACAGCTGCTAAATAAATAGTGGAGTAAAGAATATTTGCTTTCAAAATGTAGTGGAGTAGAGGTATAAAAGTGCATAAAATAGAAGTACTCAATTAGAGTACAAGGACCTACAAAATAATGCCCAAGTACAGTGCTTGAATGAATAGTTTTAGTTTCCACAACTACAAGAAATCCAAAGCTTGACAAATCTGCCGTGCCTAGTTACGGTTGCTGAGCTGTGGTTGTACAATCTGAGGAGGTACGCACAAGACAAAAGAGATGAGAGAAAAGTCTGGAAAAGTAATGGCCAGTACAGGTTGGGGGTTATTATGAAATAAAGGGACTGTTTTTGATGATCAGCACAAAAAGGTGTTTTGCAAGACTGAATGTCACGATGACCCTGTAACAGATTAATAGGGGTCAAAGTTATTTTCCAAAAAATAAATAATTACCATCAGATTGAAGATGAACTGACCTGACTGGCCTCCAGCTCGGCCACGTGGTCTCGTCACGGTAGTCATCCGAAGTGTCTGATGAGGACAAGCAGCAGCTTCTGCCCCTGACCCAAGTACTGACCCAGAGTCACGCTCCTTCAACACACAACATGGAGACAGCTTCAGACACAACAATGACAAGGCAAATGAAAGACTTAAATGCTGCATGGTGAAAGCTGATCTTTGCACTGATGAGTGGGTATTTTTGTAAATCGGGTTTTCCCCTTCCTTATTCTCCAAAAACTTTCTGTCCACACACACTGTTCAAATGAGAATGCATAAACACAACTGAAGCACTGTCAAGAACACTGAAGAGTGACTGCACATTTACATGTAAACGTGCTAAGTCATCTTAGCAAGGTCAGAACCAGCAATAGTTTGCCACTTAGCAAAATGTCCCCTCATTTGTGACACCTCACAGAAGGAGATGACGGCACACAATAATGATATGAGTCACAAAACTCAATTTTCCCTGTCTATACATCACACTGAAAATAGAGTTTCTTGGACAGAGTTTTACAAATGGTTAGTTTATAGCGGCCTAAAACACAGTTTGCTTGTGGACAAACGGCCAAAATGCATAAAAAAGGCAAGTTTATAAAAATATCTTTGTCCGCTTATCATGTGGACATTTTATTCACACACATTTTTGTTTCCAGAAATATCTGTATATGTGTAGGCAGGGCCTTAACTGACAATAAAATGACACAAACATTTGAGGTCTGGTTATGACCTGCAGTGTGTGAACTCACTTTCCACTCTTTGCATCAGTGAATGAAGTATCAGGGCTCAGGCTGTCGGCCATCTTTCCTCCTGACAGCTGTCCATCTGTCGTCTCCAGATCTCTGTCCACATTCTCCAGGAAGGAGTCCCACTCAGTCTGAGAGCCAGAGACACACATGGGTAAAACTAAATAAATCCCAGGAGTCGAATAGAGTGGTTTACAGACATACTAAAATTCAAAAATAATGTAAAAACAAGAATAAAACATAAAATAGTGATATTGTATGCTACTATTTTAAGCTTAAATTTAGTGATATTTCCTGACAGAAGAGTTCGATAGTTTCTGTTTTTGTTTTTACAGTTTCTGCCCACAATAAATGATGTAATTTTGGTCATTTTTACAGATAACAAGCCTTTCCTTAATTTTAACTGTGTGCAATGTACAAAATATGTCTATGTCTGCTGAATTCGAGTCAAAATATACAGAATTAAAAACAAAATTAAAGGCAAAACCTTTCACACATACAGACCTCCAGCTGCAGAAGTTGCTCCACCTGCTCTCTCACTGCTTCATGGCTGGAAAAATACAAAGATACTGTGAGACAGATGCATCAACACTGAGCTTTATTTACTGCATTAATGAGCAATACCACAGTGATTAACAACAGTTGAGTTACATGAGTTAAATGCCAGGACAGGAAGTGACCTGGATCTGAGCAAAGCTGTATCGTTTTGTGTAGACTAAGGGCAGAGGTCGGCAACCGTTACTATGCAAAGAGCCATTTTTGATCAATATAATTTTTTTTAAAAAGTCTGGAGCCACAAAACATATTTGAGAGTATCAAAGCCTATTCAGTCTAAATTATCCTATCAACATTATTAATAGGTCTAAATAAGCATTCATTAATATGTTTCACCACCAGGTGGCTCCTCTGCAGCGGGCTCTGTTTCATTATTCGTTACTTTAACTTTGATGGTAAAAGCAAACACACCTCTCCGCACCCTTTTAAATTCTCCATTTTCCTCCAAGACTTTTCCTCTTTTGGATTTGGAATCCGTAGCTAGCTCAGTGACGGAGAGTCAAGACTAACTACTGTTCTTGAGGTTTAGCAAAATTAGGAGGAGAAGGTGCCAGGCTGTAGATGTATGATATGTTTCAATTTATGAAAAGTTATACCATTTTTCTTAACTGGTGTACAGGCTAAATAACCATTCTTTATTTACAAATGTTTTTGTCAAAGCCACAGGGAGTCACTGGAGAGGGGCTAAAGAGCCACATGTGGCTCTGGGGGCTGCCTCCAGTCATGAACATGGTGACTTTAGATTTGCCTTGGCAAAATTAAAGAAGACTTGCACTTTAACGCCAACGACTTGCCATTGAGGATATTCAAGTGGAAGGAAGTGTCCAATTTTTGTTTGTTAACAGCAATATTTCAACAGGAAACAGTGTGCAATTCACTTCCTGTTGGTTTCATACCAAGGTTTCGGACATGCCAAAAAAGATCTCATACTGTTTTACCCTACTAAAACATGTTAGTATGGAACTTTGGACACAGTAAATGACTCTGTCCCACCTCTGCAGACTGTTTTTATTAAGTATCATCATCTTTTGATATGATTATATACCCATACTTACTGATAAGACTTCTTCCAAATGTCCTCTGCTTCCTTCTTCTTCTTCACTCCGAGGCTGCTCAACAGTATCAACACACCCAGTTAGTCAGGGCATTTAAATATAGTAACATCTTGACTGAAACAGCAGATTGACTCTGCCTCACCTCTTGTAGAAGTTTGCTCCGGCTGCGATCAGGCCGAATAACGTGGTGATCTTATGTGGGACAAAACTCTCCAGGGACTCTGTGTGAGAACAAAGGGCCACAGTTATTGTTCAGGCTGGTTTGTGCAGCGTCACGGTGTTGGCAGCAAGCATGACAGGGATTACATTACAACACCTTCGCTCCACTGACTCCATCACACAGATCTCACATGGAGCATGTGCCGCAGTCAGCTTATCAAATATTCAAAGGGAGACTTGAGAATTATAATAAATTATATTACAAGTTTATACAAATGCAGTTCAGGCTTAAAAGTATGTTATTTGATTTATTTCAACTAGATTTGATGTACTGGGGTAAAATCATTAAAACATATATTAATCTATAGTCTGTGTGGCCGAGAGGATTAATCTATATTTCTGAATGTTTTTTTTAGCTTTTAGGTTGTAGAAAGTCCTCTTTATAAATAGATTTATGAATAGAAATTTTAGACAGTCCATTTTTTTCAAGCACTGCAGGTATAAAGTAAGTAGCATAATGTGGTCGGTGCAGAGGTGGGTTTTATATAGTAATATGGTTATTAGAGTGAATTAGATTGGCCAGCAGGTAAGTGCAAGTATAAAGTATTAGGTTCAGTGGTAGGTTTAAAGATTTGTAACGTCAGTAACGTGGACTTTGACACAGAAGAGCTTGACTCATTTTGTCAAAAATAAAATAAATGATGGATAAACTGAATAAGATCAGATGTTTGTGGCAATTAAGACCTCACAAATTCAAATGTAAGAATATTCAATGACTTTTAAAAACTAACTGAAGACATTTCAAGACTTTTAAGGCCATGTCATAGAAATAGAAAGACATCTCATTTTATTTCAATAGTACCAGCAGACACCTTGAAAATGTGTGCAGATTTCAGTAAGAACAGGTTATTGTTTCAGGGTCCAGTGCACAATACCACCAATTACAAGCTGTCAGGGAATATCAGCTGCATATACTGACAAGTCACAGTTTAAACCTTTTGAATCATACTGCTGAGTACACTGCAGAAGGACCAAAGGAAAAGGGCTTCCCAAAATATTTAGAGCTATGTTGCACTTTTATTATTCAGTAAGATAAGATGAGATGAGATAAGAATGCCTTTTATTGTCATTGCATCATTAAAAAAAAAAAAACACAACAAAATTAGGAGTGCCACTCAATAATACTGACTGCATGGAAGCTTTAGTCATTTAATTATCAAGCTTTTCAGGCCAAACTATTGGAATTATAAAGAATATATCTGGTCCCGAATTTGTTAAATTAAGAAACAAAATCTCTGTAAAACAGCTGTTGTTAAAGGATAGAGGAAAACTTCAATTCAGCAGACTTTCTGTCTACTGTTATTATCTGATTCCCAGATCAGATCAGTCCTTCCTGTGCATGAGCCCTACCTTGAGCTTCCTGCTTGGCTGTGTGCAGAAGGACTGTGCCCAGGTTGACCAGCAGAGTCAGAGCACCTGTTAGAGCCTCCTCTGATACAGTCACATCCTCAGCCATGGCCACCGGCTCCTCTCCCACCTGTACGAGGCCGACACACTGACACCGGGGGAGGAAACCATGTGAGCTAAAAACAGCAGGCTGGTCACGTGACAAAATCATGTGGCGCTAAAGCCTTGGTTATTTTTTTTTCCTCTCTAGGATGGTGCATGCTTTGCTCGGCCTCTGATTGGCTGAGATATGGTCCTCCCACGAATCCTAACCAACCCAATTAAAGAAGGTACAAGCGGTAGCCAATCAGAGGGAGCGTAGGGCGGGTCATTCACGAGGTTTGCTCATTCAGCATTCATGCAACATGTGGTTGTAATGTGGAAATCATGAAGACGAAAAAACACAAGTACCACTTAAATTCGTGCACTGAATTTACTTAAATACTTTAAAATGTGAGAATAATTTGAGTAATATTTACAGATTAAACATGTTATAATCAATCCATGACACTGCATATTTTATGAGTAGGGCATCGTGATTCAGAACATTTTCTACGACTTAATTGCCTTCAAGCTGGGACTTACACATAAAATAGTGAGAGTGAAGTCCACATATATCTTTAATTACTGTGTGATAACGACTTTAATCACTTAGGGGTCAATCACAACCACTCAACGAGACACAGCTAGACAAATTCTGGTTTTTATTGTTAGGTGTAGGAATTCGATTCCTTTGGTCCTGTGTCCTCATATAAGGACATCACATTTTGGGTTTACTGGACCTTATTCATTATTCTACTTAACTTAGACCTGTGGTCCTTGTTCATGGACATGTTCTTGTGCCATCTAGTGGTGGTTAGAGCACAACAGAATAAGAATAAGGCCCTGGTCACACAGAAAGCGCCATCTCTGCCAAGTCAGTCTGCAGCCGATCCCAACACAAAAGAGGACAAGGTTCAAAACCTGATCAGATTTTTTTGGTTGAAACTTGTTAATTTATGATAAATAATGTTTGTAGTTTGATATGGCAACACATTTGACTAATTTTAACAACAGTAACAAGCTAACACACCAGTAATTAGAAAGTACTCGTTTAAAGATGTTGGGACTTCATTATCATTGACAATGTTTTTTTGTTTTTTTTACTTATAGGGTCCTACTGATCCTAAAGAGCTGTCACTCTTGGCAGACTTGGCACAGCAAGTAAAATCTCTAACTGAAGGTGGCTACAGCGCTCAATTAAATATTGACTCTACCGAAGTAAATTCTGAAAAAAAAATAATTAAAGATTACCAAGAAATGGACAGAGCCTGTTAAAATTGTCAACCAGTTTTATTGACTGCTGAACATTCATTCACTCATTCAATAAAAAAAAAAAAAAACTCCCCTCCTTCAAGTTTCAGGCTTTAAGAGCCCACCGTAGCACTTAATGACTGGGTCACCCAGTGCAAAACAACAGAAAGAAAATGACGACCAGTCAGCACAATCATTGATATGGAAAAGAAAAAGTGACACAAAGCAGACTAAGGCAGGAAATAAATTAGATATGCCGCTGAGAAGATCGATTTGTTCTGACTTTGTGGATCTCATTAAATGACAAAATAAGGAAACTGGACATTCAATTATACACTGACATTGAAATTAAAGAGAAAAAGTTTGTTCATAAGACTGAATACATTTATGTGCTGAACTTGTTTCCTCCTTGTGCTTAAACCAACGTTGGTGAGTCTTTAAAAAAACAGGCAGCAGCTGCATACACGCTAATTTAGCCTCAATATCGCTCAAGTTCCTTTGTTTCTTAAGGTTGTAAACATCACTTCCCATTCAAAGTAAATCATTTCCCTTCACATATTACCCCGGCAGCTTCAGTTTTATGATCTGTATCTGTGTGTGTTCAGTTTCCATGAAACAGACTCATTCTTTTAAATTAATAAATGGACACAACAGAAAACCAAACAAGAGATATTAAAATTTAAAGCCAATTAAATGTCTTAATGAAGATTTCCGAAACCTTTTCATCCACTTTTTTCCTGACCAGGTTTTCCCCAGATAAACTGTGATCTTGACAAGACAGAAATGAGGCTATGCAAAGCTAACTCAGTCACATATGTCGGGACCAGGGGGGAAAAAAAAGATGATTAAGACATTTGGAGATATATGAGCTCTCTTTCTCAAACTATTGCTCTCAGGTGTCTTTAAGAACGGCTCATACAAGCAAATTTAACCCATGAGATCATAAGAAAATCCAACTGGCATCTGGTGCAAGCTAAAGGAATGATAGCAAAGACGATAACAGTATGTGGTGTGCTTTTACCGATAACTATAATTACTCCTCTACGAGACCTAACAGTCAGAGATGTCAGAGAATGTTCAGGTTTTATATCTGTGGCCAAATTTGGAGACAAATATATCTATTGAGTGCATGGCAAAATGTTAGATCTTCTTATAATTGTCATAATTATAGGACACCTATTAAGATAGGGTTTGTGATGACGTGGGCGAAAGAAAAAAATGTTGGCCATTGCTCCTTTTCCAGTTTTTAGAGACTTGGATTAATTCTTTGGGGATTAACTGTATTCTTTTTTTTAATTCTTAGCCCAAAATAACTGTTTCATATCGTTGCGTAAGAATGTTACAAACTACTTCCAAAAATATAAGAAAATGCCCCACAATCCAAGAGGACGTCTTCGAGTATTTATTGTCCTAAAAACAGCCAAAAACCCAAATTTATTTAATTTAGTATAATGACATAAAACTCAGAACAGCATGTTTGATATTTTTGCTTGATGAGTCATTAAATAAATAATCTATGTTTTCTGATGGTCAACTAATGATTAACTGACAAATCTTTGAGGACTTACTGTCACAAAAAGCAACCAGTACCTCACTGACAATTCTCTAAAAATCTCTGACTGTTGCTCTCACACTAGCTCAGCAGCCAACCCATCTTAACACCAACCCGTTATTGGTCACGTTAAAAGAAAGCGGGGTTCAACACCCGATAAGAGAAGTGACACTTCCTGTAAGTGTCGAGAAAACTAAACAAAAGAGACTGCTTCAAGTATCCCGAGTGGAATTCAATAGCCCTGAAGGTTTTGGATTTAGAATTTTCTTTTTAAATCCCAGAACTCCCTTCTCTGCTGATAGGCTGGACTCTGAGAGCATGTATGTGTGCTCAGTGGTTCAAATAAAGTTTTAAAGTGCCAATTACAAACTAAACGTAACATCCAATTTAAAGTTCAAGGTAATCCAAAGCTGAGATTTAACCATGACTGACTAAGCAACATAAGACTGTTCATGCTGATGGTTCATGAGATGCACTGTGTGCTTCAGCTGGCCTATAAAGCAGAGAAAAAGAGAGGGTGGACAGAATCGCTTCTGCATCCCAAACTGTGACACTAATGTTCTCTGCCGTTCTCCCCAACAGCTGGAGTGTGGAAATATTGGGACTGATTGAAAGATGTGTTGTCACAAGCACCATAATGTCACTGTGTTTTGTACCTGAACAAGCATTTGATTCAAAATTGAGCTTTAAAATTTATACAATTTGACCAAATGTGTCATATATTGTTTTAAAATAATTAAGAAGTGTTAAAAAAATGTCCTGGATGTTGCCAGATGCTGGTACACCAAGTGTTGAACTGGATTCCAGGAGCCAAATATTGCAGTCTAATGATCAGAGGTGGGACTAAGTCATTGTTTTACAAGTAGTCTCGAGCTGGGTCCAAAATCAAGACTGGCAAGTCCTGGGTCAAGTCCCAAGTCTTAAATCTTGAGTTTTTAGACCTAAACAAGTCACAATGCACTTTTCACCGAATGAAACGCAAAAAGAGTAATGATATATTAAATTAAAATGCTTTCCAAATTTTGTATTTATTGTTAAAACAGACTTATTGGAAGTAGTTGCACCTCCAACTGTAATTTAACTTTCAGATTATGTCGACGACAGCACAGTTTTTGTACGTAAATGAATTTATCTTTGGTATCATTTTTTCCAACTGGCAGTCAGAAATGCAAAGTTAGTTCTTATTGGTTTTCTCCTACAACCTGACTGGATGCAGGGGGTTGGTTCAAGCAAAGTGGATCATTTGGGGAATTAAGTGTCGACTTCCTGGGGATTAATAGGTTATGTTATGTTAGGCCTAATTGATTCAGGAAACGATGGAAAATGAATTTATTTCATGGTGCACTTTTTAATATTTGGGCTTGTATCAACTATTTAAGTGAAAAAGCTCAATTCCAAGTGAAGTCACAAGTCATTGGTGTTAAAGTCCAAGTCAAATTCCAAGTCGTTTTTATTTTGTCGAGTCTAAAGTGATCAAATTTGTTTGAAAGTCTAACTCGACTCCAAATCATGTCACTCGAGTCCACACCTCTGCTATCCACTGCCTACAAAGATTATCAAATCTACTGTGGGCTGATACACAGGTGTCCAGATAACCAGTCCCAGTGATGGCTGCTCTGTTTGTCTTTTGATGTGATGTCTAATTTCAGGTTTTGTGACAACATAATGTATTCATAAGCCACCAGTATGAGTGGTGTAAGAACTCAAACTATGAGTCATGTGTGAGGGAGGATGACAGAGAGCAGAGCAGGCTTTGAGGATGATTCAATACCAAAATAAGATTAACTGATCAAATAATTCTTGACCCTTCATCGAGGAAAAGTCTCTTTAAAATGTTTTGAATTTGTATTAACATCAGCTCAGTTCTATCCAGAACCAATATCTTCTTCCCAAATGTGTCAATAACACTATGAATTTAAAATTTAACCAATTACCATGAAAGCCAAGATGCTTTTGGAGAACTGAGCTCAGTTTAGTTTGGGCTGCAGAAGAAGACATTCCCTTTGTTCTGTCCAGTGTACAAGCTCCATTATTAAGACTTTATCAAATACGCTTCTCTCCTGTGTAGAAGTTGTGTTAGGACTTCTTTGGACAGTGTGAAGACGAGTCTGTGTTGAGAACCTCGATCATTGTTCTGGTGGACGGGAAGGTCTCTGCTACAGACGGAAGACTCTGGTACCAACCTGGTAAACTGTTGAGGAAGAAACGTATTAAAGAAAAATAAGGGCTCCGCCAAGTAGAGGGATAACAAGCTAATAGCATGATTTGTTTTCCCACCTCTTGAGATTCATCCAGTTCTTTGCTGTTTTACTGAAGCTGTCTGGACTGGGTGTGGTCATGGCCTCGAAATCTACCAGCTGCAACAATATTAAACAAACACAAACACTGGTTAGAAGACACACACAGTGGGTGCATTTCACTGCCTCTGAGGCCATGTCCACACAAATAAAGATCTTTTTCTGACTCTTTATGTTGACCTCCCTAACAAAGCCCCTGGTGTGGCATTTTGTCTTCAATGAGAGTGAATGTTTTGGTCGGGCCCTCAGGAAGAGTGCATTTGAAAAGACCAAACTGTGAAACTACAACTTCAGGATCCATCATGTCAGGCTATGGGGCCCAAAAAGACCTTTTCCCTAGACTTACATTGTGACAGAGACGTCTGTAAATCAATGGATTCACTTTTTTAAGCATAACAACCCCCACGAAATGATTTGATTCATCGGGATTTAAACTATTTGGTCCTATAACATTTTGAAAGTAGAGGAAGCGATTAGATGATTTCAGGAGGGCTAAACCGGAGGTTAGCCAGCTCGGCCGGTGGATGTCTCTAGTGTGCCTGCTCTATGGGCCCAACAATGCAGTAGATCAGGGTAATTTTAAACACAGAGAAATCAAACCTTTTTTGCTTATTGGCCCACTGAGCAACTTAAATAGGTATGAATTGGGCCCCACCTCCGACACTGCACCGAGTATTTTTTTATACATCCATTTTAGGAGCTCTCTTAATGCTTCAAGTTGGAAAAAAAAAAAAAAAAGTCAAGGACAGGACAGGTGATTCAGAGGTCGCCTAGCAACAAAAAGTTAAGAAAAAAGTTGCACAAAGCTGCTCATTTTTGTAATTGTAGGCTTAAAATAAAAGGGGCAGTGCGGTGCACCTCAGACTAGCATCAGACTAGCATGTAAAAAGCACTCTATCTGATTGAGAAGTATGCATTGTGCACACCTACGTAAACTTGGTGCTTTTGTAAACCACTTTTCAGAATAAATAAATCCAAGAATCCTGCTTTTGCTCTGTGCTGCAGACCAGGACAAATGTAGCTTTTTTATAACTATGACGTTACAGCTTTACAGACCCACTAAGGGTACAATATTAAACTGGGCATACATTGTATGATTTAGGCCTTTTCTGATCTGATTTTTGAGCTGCACGACTTGTTTCTGAGTGGGATGAATTACAGCATTGTCGGGGTTTGTTTGCTGTGCAGGTTATAGGAGAATGCAAGGATTGATTATGTCCCGGTCAACTGCTCCAGACCAGCCTTCAGGACATTCAGAAGATTCAGAAGAAGCAAATACAATGCTCTGAGGGTGCGATGGCAACACAAATGGTCATGTCGTCGGAAAATCCGGAACCAGGTTGGTCAATCTGTGGCAACAGCATATGTTTCAGGGGAAGTCTCAGCACACAGGATGATACAGATTATCAAGGCAGCACATGTCTGCCTTGTCAGCATAATTGTGAACCTTAATGTTACTGTGTAACGTTTCACACTTCCACTCGCAACTAAACTTCTACCTGCCTCGAAGCTTTCCAACAAATCTTTGTTGATTATTGTCAATGGCCAGAACGGTCCGCAGGGGCTCATGGGCTGTACAGTGTGAGCACTTACAGTTTAAGTGTTTGATATTCCTTATTTTCTACATGCAGAATGATGGTGCAATTGCCAGAAATTCAACTACCTTGTTTGAAAGCAAAACGTCTTCTTGGAAAGGCAGAATCACAGCATGTACACCAAAAACAGCTTTTCTTTGCCTCTTCAGGCCTCAAAAGATCATTAAATCGAAAAAACTGAAAAGGAAAAAACTCTGTTTTGAACTTATGTCCTCACTGGAAACAATATGTCTGCAAGTAGACCTATATTATGAACAGTTTCTATGTGTACGTTCTCTCTCTTCAAGGTTTTTATTCATTCATTAAGACTCATAAATCACCAGACATCCCTTCGTCGACCAAACAGAAACTTAGACATCATGGGGACACTTAACAACCTGCCTGGCTGAAAAAAAGCTGACCTCAGCCGAACCTTCCCTGAGCTTCAGCTTTCTAACACCTGCTCAGATTTCTGCGCTGTCTTGTTTCTTTCCAATGGGATTTTGTTTCAGGAACAATGTGTCTGCTTGGCCGGCACAACGTAGGTCAGAATTACAGCCAAGTTTCTTCTTCCTCCTCCAGACGGCTGGAATAAATGTTACAAACAATCGGATAGGCTTTGTATCCACGAACGGAGATGATAGCAGGCTCTTATGTAATGTACACCTTTCATTTGGACAAAGGGACAATAACAAGAGTCACTGATCCTCAACTAGTCTTTAACTGAGTGTACTGTTTTCTTTTCTTGCTCAGACATGGAATATGCAACATTACCGGCTGTAAGAAGCTGTTAAAGTGATGGATTTTGTTTGTCATTTAGACCTATTGTAGGTGTCTTTCTGTAAACAGCCAATTTTCCAAATAAAGAGCCATGTGCTTGCTGTGGACTTCACGTTAATCTAATAGCATTTTACTGAGACTTGTACCATGTTGAAAGTGTACGTTAAAGTCATAACAGAAATTCTCCAAGCTCAGACCTTGTTAGAGATGCATGTCTGGAAGGGGCTAATGTTTACCTTTCCTTTCGGGATCCTGCCAATGACCTCTTTCCCACTGGCCATCAGTGCCCCCATCACGACTGAGTAGGCCACCACACTGAGGAGAAGCAGATCAGGAAAACACCTTTACACACCAAGAAGCATCACCAAGACAATTAAAACTTGTTCTGCTCTGTAGCACGCTGTCAACTGTAAATTACTGTTTATAAGAGGAGTTTATGAGTTTATAGTTTTTGCCAAAGGCTATCTGACTCCAACCATAACCTGTAATTATAATGCCTCGCACAGTAGTTGTACCTGTCACAGATAGGGTTGCAAAAGGTCATAACATTTCTGGAAAAGTTCCAAACAAAGAATTTTGGGAATATTTTCTTACTTTACATTTTAAAATCATACATCAAGTGAACATATGTGGGGGAAATACACATAAACAGACACAAATCGAGCGCCCTGCAGAGAAGCGTTCACATCTCCCTGATTCACGGACCAGGTAACTACAATGCTTAATGTTTGCCCTAAACCTCCACATTGTTTGTCACTGTTGTGAAATTAATCCACTATAAAAACATCTCAATACAGCCAGACAAATTAAGGCAATAACCTACCATTAATTTTAACAACAAGAAGGCTAGTCTGGCATAAAACCACACCGTCTCCCTCCAACTCTCTCGCTAATTTGGTTTCATTAGCTGCCCGTGGTGAGCAGAGACAGGCGCTGAATTGCTTTCCCACTTCCACACGTCTTTATAAACCAAAACTCAACTTGAAATATTGTTAACATCTCCGATACAGTGTCTCTGATAATTAATTTAAACAAATCTGGCATGAGTTTTGGCGCTGCACGAACATGCCGTGCGCAAAGAGCACAAAGCTGCAGTCTTTGCACGCCTCTGTTCTCTAGGAATTATTTAATTAAAGCTTATTTAGAAAATAATTATAAGACCTAGTATGTGACTATTTGTAAAGGAAGGAAGAGGAGAAGGTCAAAGGAAAGCAGTGGCGAATAAATTGTGAAGAGGAGAGCACTTGAAGCCTGATTGTTGGAACTGAACTCAGGCCTACTTGGTTTGTTATTATTTGGTTGTATTTGACAAATTACTTTGTCTGCTTTTGATATGGTTAAAGGTTAGTTTCTATCTGCAGCCAACAACTGCTTCTCTGTAGCTGTTGTGCATAAAAAAAACAACTTATACCACTTCCTAAAACCCCCCCCATAAATTCCTGTTAATTCCCATGGAAAGCCCCCAACTTGAATAGTCCTGGAAATTGTCAACCCTTGTCACAGCAGATTACAGAGGACCCCAAATTCTCTTTCTCCTGTGGGTTATTAAATTGTCAAAGTGTTAAACGTTACCTGGATCCTCTGGAGAGGGGCATGAGGTTGCAGAAGTAATAAACCAAGGAGAGGATCAGGTTACACACAGCGTCTGCATCCTGAAAGAACAAAAGTCGTAACTGTAAGGTCAAGAACTGGCTCAGAGCAAGAGTTTCTACAGATGTGTCCTCCATTTTTAACTGTCTTCACTGTGTACTCTCTTTGTTTAAAGCACATGGCTGCAGGCTTAATAACAAGAACCAAGAGTCCAAACACAAAGAAAGGTTTTTCATATTATTCTAAGTATCTGTGTCAGGTCACAGTTCATAATCTTGTGTAGCTGGTTCACTAAGAAGAGAGGCATTGTTGGGTGTCATCACAGCTATCAGTATAAATCAAGTAACAATAACAGAAAGCTAAACAACAAGACATACTGAGCCTCGGTTGAACAGGCAGAGTATTTATTGATTCAAAATGCTTCTTTCATGGTTTTATGATATTTCACCGAGTCGGTTTTTCCCTGCAGTTAGTCTGAAATTCATCTACAGCAGCCAGCTGGAGAACACCTTCTGCACAGTGATTGATTTGTAAAATAACTCCAGAGAATTTATTAAATTCTCTTCCTACTTTTCCTGTCTAGAAAAGTAAAATCTGGGGTACTGCTGCAGAGGGAAAGGCTGTAAGGAGAAAATCTCAGTTGCAAAATGTGTCGACTGTTGTCAGATGCTTAACAGCAGCTGAGTCACTGATGTTCTGGCTGACAACTCCAGATGAGGTTAAATATTTTACATGTGTAACAGACCAGTTCACTATTTTCCTGTTTGTGTCTTGTAATTATCTGTCCTCCTGCTGCAATGACCCACTAAGGATGATTTATTTAAAGGATCAGCTCACTCAAATAACCAAAAATATGTCTGTAATAGATGTAACTGCAACATAATCTGACACTTACAATTATTTCCCCTATTAATCAATTTATTTATTGTTCAAGAAATGTCACAAATATTGAAACATGGCCATTTTTTTTCCCCAAAAGCCCAAGTCGACATCTTCAAACGTCTTGTTTTCTCTGACCAACGGTCCAAAAACAAGACAAAGACAAACAATTTACAGTAATAGAAAACAGAAAAAAGGAGCTAATCCTCATATTTCAGAAGCTGGACTCAGAAAATATTAGCCCAAAATTTTAGTGATTAACTCTGTCGACTGACAATTCAAAGGATCTCCTATTCTTTCAGCTTACATCTTATTTGTAGAGATTAAAGGGAAACACCCCAAATGTTGGTGAAGATTCTCAGACTAGCTTGGGTTTCTTGAAGACGTTTCACCTCACATCTAAGAGGCTTCTTCAGTTTCTTTAAGTTTCTCTCTAGAAACTGAAGAAGCCTCTTAGATGTGAGGTGAAATGTCTTCAAGAAAGTCATGCACCACACACCAGGACAACCCGGGATTAACGCAAGTTTGTTTGAGCTGTTTAAAGCAGTGAAGACAACATCCTGCTGCTAACTGTTTGCATCAGGATCTGTCCACAAATGTAATGTTTCATATCATCTCACAAATCAGAGTACTGAATATGCTTCTGCTTCTTGTTATGTGTGGATTGCAGAGATAAATCTTACCCCTAGTTCTGTAGACAGCATTAACGCCTTCCCTTTGGCAGTGAGGTCTTTATAGATGGACTCTATCTCTGACTGGTACTGCTGGGTCCGCTCCTCTGTCGTCTGCGTCTCTACTGAGAATAACATGTTGCCCACCCTAAAACACAGAAACCAGATCACAGGCAGAAATAAGTGGTCACTTAATCTGCCATTGCCTGCTGTATTAATGAGTTCTGAAACACCTGCCAACATTTACATACATTTTTACTTGCAGCTAATACCCCATCCTGGCATTAGATAAATAAAGGTTGACACCTAAAATATACTGCAGGAAAAAGGAGGAGACTGTCATTTCATTTCACTGTACCTGTCTCCAGTGATGGTGATGGTAAAACCGTCATACTCTTTCCCATGATCCTTCACGCTCGGCACCTTGGAGTTGACCGTGAAGCCATCTCTGGTTTTGCTATTGAACTGCTTCAGGAAATAAACACACAAACAACCATTCTAGGTTTTCACTGATGTCGCTTCAGTGCTCTGACAGTAAAACATTGTACGTTACAACCCAAATAATGTCAAGCTTGAGTTTTTTTTTTTTTACTTGGAAACATCATGTAAGAAAACAATCTCAACTCAAGACCCTGCCAGGTTTCCAGTGAATGAAAACTAGTCTCTAACGATCCCCTCACTGTAATCCACACTGAAAAATCCCTCTGTAAGATGAACGGTTTGCTTAGATACAAAAATAAAACTGGTTCAGTATAATTGTCCATTTTGAAAGTCTAGTTATCAAAAACTCTCCACTTGTCTGACTGCCCGCACATTATACCGTCCAAAAACTCCCCCTATTGGCGACATTATATAAAGGTGCTACCTGCTACTCAGCTTTAATACACTCACACCGATGAAACAGCCATTGGGAGCAATTTGGGGTTCAGTATCTTGCTCAAGGATACTTAGACATGTCGTCTGGATGAGCCATGGATTGATCAGCTGATCTTCCAATTGGTGGATGATCCGGTCTACCTCTGAGCCACAGCTGATCCTTATATATATACTTATGTCCCTTACTCTAAATGTTACGAATGAAATTATAAATTAGATTTTATGCATTTAAAAATGATCCGCACACATTTTGAGTGCAAGGAATAAAGAGAATTACCTTAATACATTACTGTAAAAATATAAACGTACAAACTGTAACTACATCAACGTGTAAATACTGTAAATATTCCATCTACATCAATGAATCATGTAAATTATTGTTGTTTTACTTATGAACTTAGATTATTGCATAATAAGTAGTATCTAGGTACTAGCTTGGTACTAGGATTGGCTCCTCCAATACATTTACTTATTTCCATGGCAACTGAGCAATCTGCTAATGAAGAGGACCATGTGATACGATCTAAAACTCTAGAAAAACCAAGACAGGGGACCTTGAGTTGAGAGTGTTTGATTTATAGACTTCTTTTAAATCCAATTATTTTTGACGTGCACACATCATCTATGTCTCTATTTATTTCCATCTCCACTCATTTTCCTGCTTTTCGTCCTTACCTTCATTATAGGAAGCAGGTCTTCTACTTTATTCACATTTTCAAGGGCCTGTCGGACCTCTAAGAGTCCTCTGGGGTTGTACGCCCTGACACACAAAACAGGAACTTGTTAGTGACAGGTGCAGTGGGAAAACTCATGAGTAAAAAAAATATTCACTACATTTCCTCAACATGCAAAATTAATACAGCCTGGAGAGAAAAAGTATTTTACATACTGCTACATCTTAGGCAGCATACAGTAGGCACACATTACATAACTGCTGCCAAATAATCAGGTGAGACATGCTGATGCTCGCCTTAAGTATGCAGATATCAGTGGGTCAAGGCCAGGCTGCCAATTTAGTTTTTTATGGATGCAGTGTTGGTGATGGAAAGAAACTCAACAACTGGAAGTACTGCAGCAATTCAGGCAGTGCAGGATTTTATGAAAGGTGTTTTTAAGTCACAGAAAACTGGCTGAAATTTTGGTATATATTACCCGTGGTACACCAGTATTCTGTCTTTGATGAAGTCGAGGATGTTGTCAAAGTAGGCCAGGTATCTGATGTTGATAATCTGTCCCCTGAAGCAAAAAGAAAAAAAACAGATGCTTTCATATGAAGATGTGCTTTCACAAAACGGAGGAAACTGGGTCAGATTACAAGGAATTCAAATAAATGTTTTCACACTACAAAGAGGAGAAAATCCCCACAGCAAGGCCATGAGGAAACTCAAGTCGCTTGAGGGACTAATGAGAGTGTCTGACACCGTCTTCCAGGGCCAACTTGTTACCTGATGAGGTTGATGTGATTGTTGAAGCCCCGACTGAGACTCCTGGCGGGCATCTGGTCTAACCACAGGACTGGCTGGTCTGGATCCGCAATCCTGCGAGCACAGGAAAAGCCTGCTTAGTCTGTCAACACTGGCATCCAATCAGCTAAAGACCAAAGACTCCTTGGTCACAGTTTACTTTGTTACATGTCTGTATGTGGTTTGTTTAATTTGATGCTATCAGCAAACCATGAAGAGGAAATAACAGTGATTGAAATATAACAGTAAAGAGATTTTAGCACTGTCACATCACTGTGCTTTAACTTTTCTGGTGACCACATGAGGATGGAGCTGGATATGAGCTACAGTCTGGACCTTACTTAGTAATACATGAGAAGTTGTTGGCTATCACGTTTCAACATCTGTCTTCTTCTTCCTTTAATCCCGTGTGTTTTAGGGTCATTTCCTGGAGATGATTAGGATTCCACAGTCGCTTCTGAGCTACACTTAATTCATCTTGGAATATGACTTTTGGTCACTGCCATCTAGCCAAACTTAACTTACACTTGGGTGCTTAAAGAGTAACTCTAAAGACTAAATCCACTTTTTAATAGATGACGTCTACAGTCACTATGTTATATCGTGCATTGACACAGGTCTATAGAGTTCATTACAAACACATTATCTGGTAGTAATTCTGTCCTCTAGACCCCCAAAAATGTATTTTTTAATAGAGTCAATAAACGTATACTCATTATTCATTATGTATTTTTCTGTTACCCCTGATGTGAGCTTATAAAAAGTGGTGTGGCATTTACCATCTGCACTCCATCTGCTCAGGTGATGTCATGATGATCAGTAGATAAGAAACAATGGCATCAGGAACAGGTTGGTACACAGTGTTTTTTGAGTTTAAGAAACAATGGTGGCGTAGCGTTGGGAGTAGAAAGGGTTTTTGGGGAGGAGTATTTCCTTATCTGCTGTGAGGGTCCAAGGACAGAGGGATGTCGAATGCTGGTAAAGCTCTATGAGGTTAATTGTGATTCGTGATATATATTATAAATAAGACTGAACTGAATTAAAAATCAGAGGGCATAACAACAGGAGGGCATTTCCAACTAGGCCAATGGAAGGAGGGGAATGTGAACAGCATAAAAGGTGAATGTAATATTGAGACAGTTCAGTCCACTCCCTGGACCAGCTCAGTTTTTGTGTGTAATCTTTGTAGACTCACAGTAAATATGCTTCACTTTGACCTCTGAAGGACTGAACTGTCTTTATTGGGCACACAATCAGCGTGGATAAAGGTCTAATGCACCTGGCCTGACGACAGATTTTATCGCATAGTATGTTCGGCAGGATTTTCCTGAAAAACAATGTACTGACTCATACAAATGTAATCCCTCTCAATCATCACTTATGAACCAATAGAAGTGTGTGGCTGTGAATTTACCTGCAGCGACTCTGTCCTCTGCATGTGTTTTATCTTTATTCTTATTTTGCTGTTTTCCTGACATCAATGGGTGTGTTGCCCTTATGAGGTCGAACTTTATAAGGTAGCATCCAAGAGGAAGCTATGAAAACTAGGGATTCAAATGCCTGAAAAACTCAGACAGCGAGGCAAAACACCAAGGGGACAAAGCCTGGAAGCCGCTGGTGAGCACTGAAGGAGAGGATGGGGATAAACAGTGATGCAGAGTTGGCCTGTTTTCTGTTGGACAGGTAGGTGCTGGATTTTAGCTTAGTTACCTTGCTACAGTATCGGCTTTTCCATTACAACAAATGTATTATTCCTACAAGAATAGCTTGCAGTGTACGTACAAGTAGTGTAGGCAGGAGGAGCCATGTTTGAATGTTGCGTTTACCTTTAAAAAAAGTCCTCACCTTCTCCATTTAACGGCTATGTCGAACATGTCTCTCCACTGCATTTGCCTGGTCTTGCCGTTGACTCTGACTTTGGAGTTGCTCCACGTTCGATGCATTGCCTGCATTACCTCCAGGGTTGCTAAACCCATGGCTGAAAAAAAGCACAAACAACTCTCATTGTTTTCTGTTGTTGTTAATACTTAAAAGTATCTCTATAGTCTATATCATTCACCAGTGGTACCTCTGTGTATTCTCCTATTTGGTAAGAAACCAGGAGTGTCGTATTGCATTAGCGCCCCCAGGTGGTCGGCTGTGCAGATCAGCTTCTGGACTTCACTGCTGTAGCTGTCGAAGTTCTGCGGCAGCACGTCTCTGCAAAACCACAAACACAGAGAGACAAACTGTAGAGGATGAACTTTGTCAAAGCTTTCATGCAGTGTTTTTTTTTTCAGGGCTGGAGTGGAGTGGGGCTACCTGCCAAACCTCGGAAACTTTGCTGTAAAACAGAAGCAACAAGTTTCAGTCTGCTGACAGGGGCATAAAAACATCTGTCTGAAGAACTCGGGGGCGTTGATGTCATATGGAAAAGATGGCAGGTGTTGGCTTTCAACCACAAGACACTGTTTGCCTCAGCTGTGGGCTAACGGAAATTGCTACGGTTCAGGAAATTAGGATAATGACAGATCCTGATTTCTGAGATGACGCACTTGAGGTGAAGTGTAGGACACACTTTATTTACTTCTATTAAAACCAAGTAAATGTATGAATATTATCGGTTATTGGCTGTAACATGCTCTCTGTATAAACAGTATTATTATATTAAATCCCATTCATATCTACAGCAATAACTTGGTTTGATCTCAGAGCAATATCTGCAAGGACAAGGATAAAAAACATCATTAGAGTTGACAGTAGTGAATCAAACCTACTTAATATGTGGCTGCAGGCCCGGCTGTTCTTCATAGTCTTCTATTAGAAAAGGCAGGTTCTTGGCCCAGTGGTTCTTAAAGTTCCCCGGTAAGTCCTGATCCACGTTGTACTCTGCTACTGGGATGTCGAGGTGGGAGTGCAGGTAGCGAGAGTACTCTGGTAGAAAAACAAGATGGGGCAATACCAGGAGAGAAAATAGGATTCTATTATGAAAGGAAGAAGTGAAATGTTAAGATATTTTTCTTTTTCACAAGTGCACATTGCACAAATATTACATAACAACCATGCTTTCCAAAGTTTTTGGTTAATACACTGACTGACATCACTGACAGTTGAACTGAGTAACATTGACCATCTTGCTACGGTGCAATGTTCTGCTGGGAAACCTTTTGTCCTTGCATTCATGCTGACGCCACTTTAACTCCAGACACTACAACACCGTTACCGACCAAGTACACTCCACATAACACTCACCGATGGCAGTGCCCTCCCCAGCAGGACAATGCACCACGCCACAGTGCATAAACTGCTCAGGAATGTGACAAAAAGCTCAAGGCATCAACCTGGCCACAAACTTCCCCAGATATAAATCCAATTGAGCATCTGTGGAACACGGTGGTACCCAACCTCACAACCCTCAGGACTCAAATGATCCACCGCCAACACCTTGGTGCTAGACACCACAGGACACCCCCAGAGTTCCATACCTGTCCATGCATCGACAAGTCAAAGCCAAGTCTAATCCTAGGAGCAGCATGTCCCACAGATGTTCATCTGGCTTAGAATCTGGGGAATTTTGAGGCCAGGTTGACGGCTTGAGATCTTTGTCACGTTCCTCGGGTCATTCCTGATGCGCCCCCCTGCTGAGGGGATGGGGGACTGCTATCGGGGAGTGCTGTAGGGGGTAACCTGGTCTGCAGCAGTGTTTTGGTGGGTGCAGTGTGCTAAGTAGCATCCAGATGAATGCCAGGACCCAAAGTTTCGCAGCAGAACACTGCATTGTAACACGATAATCAATGTTTATTCATCCACTTATTAGAGGTTTTAATGTTTTGGCTGATTGGTGTAGATTTTCAGACATATAACTTTTTAATGTTTAGTGTTTTTCAGTGATTTACAGTATTTTCATTTCTTCCTATCTACCGTGTGCGTATCTGTTGATCTGATTGCTGCATATAATTTCTGTTACAGGGATAAAAATGTCAATAGTAACTGACTGATTCTCGGATCAGTTCTTGATGACTGGTGGTATGTTGATCAAAGTTTTACATCACAAACGTCCTCCTACTTTGAGTTGATACAGACATTGATATTCATGCAAATATCATAAGGGAGCTATGTATCATTTTTTATGGTTCAACAAATAACACAAACTCTTAGATCTATAGCTAAGCCAACTACTTTAATTGATTGATTAAATGGTTTGAGTAATTTTTTTTCTTCTGTGACAGTAAAATGAATATCATCAGGTTGGAGACAAAACAAGACATATGAGGACGTCAACGGCTGAGACCAATTATCTAATCAGACAGACTAATCAACAATGAAAATAATCCTTAGCTGCAGCCCTACACTGTTGCTGTTATTACCTTAAGTATAATTACTTCAGAACTGCAAACAAACTCCTGCATCAAATGTACTAAAAACAAATCCACCCCTGACAGCCAATCAAAAGGATTTTCAGTAGCCATGATATAAACTCTGGTGAAACTCTCTGTTTGAAACGAGCTGTAAACTGAGTAGTCCTTATGAAAGGTTTTACTTGTAGATGATTCACCACTGACAATAAACTCTGAGCGGTGTGTAAATGATGCACTGACCTCTGAGGTATTTCACTTTGAGGTATTCAGAGCTGGCCTTCTGTCCCAGCAGCGGGTCGTTCAACATGACTTTAGTCTGAGCTTTGATGCCCTCGTAAAACTGGCCCATTGCCACGTGACTCAGCCCCTTCATGTACTGGCACACCTCGTTGTAGGGCTCCAACTGAAGACACCTCTGGAGGTCACATTGAGGGAGAGAAATTCAAAGGGATCAGAAACAGAAGAAGTATAAGTACACAGCTTAAGGTATACAGTGTTTTAATTGATGAATTTGTGGATGCTACAATTTGCTGGTCATTAACTAACCCAAGGTGTAAAAGCTGCTGTACCATTTTTTTTTTTTAAGTCAAGCTTCTATGGAGGTTTCTGAATGAAGCTTCGAATGTCTGCCGTCCTATACTGTGACATCACCATCCTAAAAAATTATAAAAATCCTCAAATAAATAAAGTGATTCATATAATTAAATAACTGATTTTTTTTTTAAAACTAAATAACCTTCTTTTAATTAATAAATGTAATTTATGGTGCGGTTAGATTCTTGTTGATCCTCCCTGTTAATACAGATGCCTGCATGGAGAGCAAATACTTTTTTGACTTTAGTTAAAATTATTCTGAAATGCTAAACACCCAAAAAATCTGGATTGAAGCAGAATATTTCATCAGATAAACACATGTTGTGAATTTTACAAGTGATTATATCTATCTTTTTAAAATAAAATTTGACTTTTGGGCTTCACAAAGCTCTGGAGTCACTGGAAATGTTTGGATGGCACAGATCTGAAACACTCCTACACAGCTACCACTGGAATCTAATTCCACAAAAAGTAGAATATTTGTAATATTTGTGCAGCCTTATAACTATCTGCAACTGTGCAGAATGACTAGCATGCAAAAGAAAGGTAATTTGAGTATATATAAGATAGGATTGGATGACAATGCTGTTTAATTTAACTGTGGATTCCTCTACCTTGAAGTTGCCTATGGCCTCCTGCAGCGAGCCGTGGTGGTACAGCATCATGCCCCGCAGCTGAAGAGACTGGATGTGGTTCTGATTCAACATGAGGGCTTTCTGGAAGCTCTCCATTGCTGACTCAAAATCACCAAGCTCTCTGGAAAGAGGAAGAAGAGATACCAAGAGAGCAACAGTGGACATGTTGTTAGTGAGGTGGAGGGGAAAGGCAGGTAGTCTCAATTCCTTAAATAAAAAAGGGACATAAAAGACGTCATGTAACCAGTGAATATCAGACGTGCTGTACCTGTAGGCCTGTCCAAGGCTTTTATAGGCATCTATAAAGTCAGACTTCAACTTCAGTGCTTCTTTAAATGTCTCAATGGCTTCCTGAGGGGAGGATAAACAAAATCTATTTTAAAGTGACAACGGGAAATTGCAAAAGGGGACATGTGGATAAAATTCGGACTCAGCAGATGAGACCTTTTATCAGATTTATCCAGATCTACAAACTGTGATTCACAAACATCATCTCAGTATGACTCAGACATGACACTCTGCAACCTCTTTCTACAGAGCAGTATAAAAGAATGTGCACTGTAAATACAAAAAAAATGTCACTATGACTCGAACAAGGAAGTAGGCTCCCACTGGGCCGGCAGACAAAGGGCACATTCACACTATTTCACCTTCTCACAGTCGCCGTTTGTGCTGATAAAAAGCAGATTGTGCAATGTTGACCTTGTTTCCACGAGGACTAGCTGCAGCAGATTTCACTATCAAAACGGTACTCAAGTCCAACCCTACATCATTGTACTCCATATGATCAGAGTAACAACCAGTATTAAATGCACTGCATGCTGTTTTTTTAATAAGATAAGTATTGCTGATAAGTGTTGCTGTTGTTTGTAGTCAACTGTCAGCCGTCTGTAAGTGCTGCACAGGGCTTTCCCCAGGAAACTGGTTAGCCTGGGGTGAGCCGAGGTGATAAACGCAACCAAAAAGCCCCATACACGCACATGACTAGAGGAACTGGAGGAGCCTTGCAACCTGACCACAGACAAGTCTTGCAGCTGAAAACCCACAGAGTTTAACAGCTGCTCTGCATTCGACTTAATCTGATATAAATTCACTTAAGTGTGAGAAAGACTGTGGATGTGCTGTTGAGAAAAGAATAAAGGACACTAAAATTTGAAATTAAACTGAACCTATTATTCCTTTTTTTCTGTCATTTAAAATTAAAATGTTGGACGTTCATTTTAAACATGGCCAAAGTTTCAAATAATGAGGTAAATGTATGTAGAAATAATCCATCCATCCATTTTCATCCACTTATCCAGGGCCAGGTCGCGGGGGCAGCAGGCCAAGCAAAGCATCCCCGACATCCCTCTCCCCAGCAACGCTTTACAGCTCCTCCTGTGGGACCCCAAGGTGTTCCCAGGCCACATGAGATATGTAATCCCTTCAGCATGTTCTGGGTCTGCCCCAGGGCCTCCTACCAGTGTGACGTGCCCGAAACACCTCTAACAGGAAGTGCCCAGGAGGCATCCTGATCAGATGCCCGAACCACGTCAGCGGACCCCTTTCGACACGAAGGAGCAGCGGCTCTACTCCGAGCTCCCTCCAGATGTCCGAGCTCCTTCTCCTATCTCTAAGGCTGAGCCACCATACAGACGACACCCATTTCGGCTGCTTGTATCCGCGATCTCATTCTTTCGGTCACTACCCAGGGCTCATGACCAAAGGTGAGGGTTGGGACACAGACTGTTTGAAATACTCTATTCAGCTCCAGGCACCTTACTGCAAGTGTTAATGCTAAATACACTGCTACATATAGCTACATGCTAACATCAGGGAAACTTTTAATCCTAGCTGCTGATGTTGTTGGCAGTGACGGAGCAAAGACGCTGAGAAGGAAGACCTGCAAAGGCTGACCAATCAGAGCAGACTGGGATTTTTTGGGAGGGGGTCTTAAAGAGACAGGCACTACAATGGAGTGTTTCAGACAGAGGGTGAATATAAGGCAAGGCAAGGCAAGGCAAGTTTATTTGTATAGCACAATTCAACACAAGGTAATTCAAAGTGCTTTACAGAGACATTAAAAGCAACAAGACACAATTTAAAACAATAAAAACAGTTGATTAAAAAGGGAAATAGAAATAAAAAGTGTTCCAGCACAGACAGTGCGAGGAAAATGAAGTGTTTTTTGACCTTTATGGCATGTAAACACATTCTAGTGGAAACCCTAAATACAAGTATACACCTGACAGGTCCTTCTTAAGATCTTTTATCGAGAGGTTTCATCTTTTAAAGCCAGAATTAGAGACATCCAGAATTTTCCTTTCAGTGAATAGAGTAATTGCTTTTGATTTTTCTGAGCTGCTGCAGTGACTAAAAAAAGTATTTTTCATCAAATGAATCACCACACAGACAGAGATAAGCAGTCAACCATTTAGCTGGCATACCCAGCACTCAGGGAACCCTCTGCTTTTGTCATCAGTCTACTGAACAAGAGCACTGCACGTCTAAAGTACAGCCTTTAATGTGTGAAATGACACCCTGAAGGGTTTTTGAGGTCTCTTATGACATTAGGCCGACTGCCTCCACAGCACACAGATACAGGAAACTCTTGTGTGAAACAAAGCAACCTCTCTCTCACGAGAAGTCTGCTCAGAACATTCTCAGTCTGATGTGGTCACCTCTGAAAACTTAAAATAAACCCACACACAGCAGATTACTCTACTAATACTCTGCAACTGCAGATGTTCTTACATGCATGTAAAATCTGAAGCCCTCATGCCTAGATTCTGCATGTTGTAAGCATATTTTAAATGACAATATTTACATGCACAAATTATTTCTGGTTTTGTCCTTATGCCGAAAAGACAATATTCCTGCTTCACTGTTCATATAGCTATACAAAATGAATAAAAATGAGACTAAATATTAAGCACCAGTGAGCTGGTTACCTTGAGCATGCCTCTGTGGAAGAAGGTGAGGCCTTTATACAGCATGGCAATGGGCTGATTCTTCTTCAGCTCTAAAGACTGCTGGAAGTCTTCCATAGCTGCCACATAGTCCTGGTGAGAAAGCAAAGCGCAGATCAGCACACAGATGCACTAAAAGGCGTGCATGAGCAGAACATTTGATAATCAAACCTCTGAAATGAAGAGCAGTGTTCCTCTGTGTCTGTAGAGACGGGCTGAGGGCTGCAGCTGGATGGCTTTGGTTAGATCGCTCAGGGCTTCACTGATACGACCCAGAGGAGACAGGATCTACAGATGCATATACACAAACACAAAAATAGAAAGATAAAGCCCAAGAACACGTTCAATAAATAAAAATCCTAAAAATCATGTCTTTTCATGTGGTTCTTCTTCTTATTTTATTTGCTACAACATTGCTTTTCCTGCCAATTAGGAAAATGATCAATGATCATTTCAGCTGAAAATATGTTTTGTTTATGTGATTTCTTTTAGAAATTCAGACTGATGTACAGCAGGAAAAGACAGAAAAAGGTGCAAACACGTGATCCACTATTTCTGGGTCATTTTTTGTGGTGCAGGATTTCCTCTTGTAGACGTTGACTGTTGTTCTGCAGGAAAAGGTGAGGTGAACACTTTCAGAGTAAATGTAAACATTATTGTTTTAAAAAAATCAATCAATAAGACAGTCAGCATGAGACTGTCACTGCACACAATGGCCGACACTTGAGGCAACGTAAGCTTTCCGTCCTGAAAATATGGACATTATTTTTCCCTCAACATCAAGGACAAATTAAGGCTATAGAAGTGTTGTCTCTGTGCAAGATTTTCATTACTGTTAAGGTTAATATAATATTAATATTTATAATATTAAGGATAATCTCTGTGTTTATGCTTTTGGAAATAACTTTTATCACTTATTTCATTATGCCTATCGTGATAAGAAACTTGTCTGAGAAATACTTGTTATTTCATTTTACTCTGCCAGGAGTATAAAAAATTGACTTGTGTTGCTTGACTTGGAGGCCAGTGGCGGCTACAATAAATACACCTATCAAAACATATCTATTGTGTTTTATTGTTCAGCTACTTACTTTGCATCATAGTGATAATGGGTACAATCACAAATAAAACTTGACAGTCGTCTCGTCTCACAATGCTGCATGGCAACACTAAAATAATATACTGTGATTTATAAAGAGAACTGAAGCAGATATTTAAGTTACTTTCCTGAGTAATTTATTACTTTTATATGCAGTAATTGGTCAAGTAATTCAATTACTTTTGAGAGAAGTACCTGTAATTTAATACCAATTTTCAGTAACTTGCCCAACACTGCTTATGTGTGACTTGTCAGACTGATTAAACCGGAGATGTATTAAAGTGGCTTACGCCTCACAAAGAGGAAACGACAAATTAAAGAAACTCAGAGTGAAACCTGCAGCATGATTCTCCTTACGCTCAGTATAAGCTCATGTGACTTCAGGAACGCTTGTGTGTCTGAAGATTACTGGCTGAACACAACTACACAGTGTACGTTACTTGACAACTGTATTTATACTTATACTTACAATATGTGTATTTTTCTGTACACTCTTTACTGTGTCTTCTGCTCCTGGGCACATTGTTAAATTAACACTGATACATTTCACAGCTTATTGAGTTTCTTCAATTTTAAGCTACACTGATATGCCATATTGCAATTGTACATCTCATACACCGCCTTCGACTGTGTCTGCCTCCTTCTGCTCTGCTTTCACGTCTGTATGCAATCTAGGAATATGTTTAATAATAACATGCTGTGCTTCCTTCTTTTTAGCCACACTGACGCTGACCGCAGCAGAAATAAGCTGTGCAAATCACATGGCATCAGTAAGCTGGTGATGCTTCGTTGATCAGACTAGCATCAAAATGTAATCAGCTAAATTATTTTTGTTACTGTCAATGGGTGCCGTGTCTAAGTATTTGAAATATCCTCTAAAACCTACTTTTTCATACTTTTGAAAGAGCTTCAGAGGTCAAACCATACAAACGAGTTACTCCCTCTTTTCACCACTCTCTATCCAGGATCGGGCCTCACCTCTGCTCTCTGCTCGTAGACCTCTGGCCAGTTAGGCTCCAGGGTGATGACTCTGTTGAGCTCGTACAACGCCAAGTCAGCATTCTTTATGTCCTGGCATGGACACACAGGAAGGGGAGGCAGTTACATTTTGTTGACATAAACCTTAATATATAGAGAACAAAACTAGGAGCAGAGCCACACACAAGTAAAAAAAAACACAAACTGCTGTCCAGAGTTTTTCCTGCAGGGCACACTCTCATAACCGCAGAGTCCTGGCAGATTGAATTTGCATTCATTGAATGACACACTGAGTCATTCTGCGTTCACCTGAAACTGCTGCTGTCACCAAAAATCCAGGACGCCTCTTACTTTTGAGACAAACAAAACTGAAGGCATCCAAAAATGCATTGAGACAACAACTCCCTGTGCTGCCAAACACCAGTGTGTGCTATTGTTTTAAATTAAATTTAGAAAACAATTTGGCACAAAACTAAACGTGAACAGCAATATACCAATTAAACTAAGATGCAAATAAAAGGAAGCTGGTCACTGGGGAAAACACAGAGAGCATTTTGTAACTTATAATGTAAAGTATGAGTCATCTGCAGTGAATAATCTGCAGACCTTGACTCCAGCTACAGCACAGTTCTGAATGGTGAGTGTTTCTCATATCATAAATATTTAAGCAGCAACAGTTTCTCCTAAGCTTTTTATTTTGCAAAGAAACCCTTCATATCTTAATGTAAGCAATAATGACAACTTAAAGGAAAACTTCACCCCCTAAATGACCATTTGTTTATCAATTGGGCACCTGTGTTAGATTAAAGCTGTGAAGAAAACTGTTTTTCTCACATGCCTTCACAGCGAACGAGGAATCCAAAAAATGGCGAATACTGTTTAAAGGGTGTCCGCGTTTAACAACAGCAAAACTATCTCAAAACATCCGTTTAGAAGCTCTCAAACAACTCGTGCAGTATTATCCAAGCCTCCCAAGCCATCCCAAAGCCTAACAGGCAACTGAATGGAAAGTGGAACTTATTTATGCTCTCTTCAAAGCCAGACTCCACTAACAAAAACAGTAATTTTACCTCACTTGACACAGGAGCTGCTGGTCTACCGCTGCCTCAATCAGTAGTTTGTCTGTGTTGTTTGTAACTTGTTTTAAACTGTTAGTTCACAATCACTGAAGTCACACAATTACATAAAGTACTGATGCCGATTCTGTTGTTAAACACGGCCCCCTATGACTTTAATTCATCAGAACTTTCTCTGTTTTTGGATTCTTCATCCACCAGAGCCATTAGAGAAAAACAGTTTCCTTCCTATTCTTTAAAATTCAATGTAACATGGGGTGAGTATTTGACATAGAAATGGTCATTTGGGGGGTTAGCTAGCTAGCTACTGAAGATATAGCCTACTGAATGTATACACATGCTGCTTTTGCTTTTTAATGAATATAACAGTGAATAAAGGCCGACTCTGCTGCACAGGAACCAGTGAAGGGAAGCAGGGAAAATCTGCTGACATTGAACCAGCTGTGTGTCATCACAGTGTGTGCAGATGAACATTGTTTAACTTCCCCTGGAGATTCCTGTCCGTTCAGTGGCAGAGGTCCGGGTGCTGGCAGCGGCACGGGGGCGAAGCTAAACACTGTTCATCTGCACACACTGCGATGCCACACAGCTGGTTCAATATCAGCAAAGTTTCCCTTTATATTCATTGTCTTGTGTGTTGATCAGCAGTGATGTGGTGGCTCACTTTTACACTGTGATCTGTAGCCTATAGTTCGGCTTTAGCTTCTAACTATCTTTGTCTTTTTAACCTGTTGTTGCTGCTGAGTCAGTTTGACATCCTGGATATATCCTTCAAACACAGACTGTAGACCCCTCTGTCTGCTTCTCTCTGGAATCACTGTTTCATTTGTCCAAAAATATGATAATATATCATCAGGGTGTCCAGTTAGTTACAGCGTAGGCTCCATGTTTACTCTCAAAGGGGCGGGGCTTAGCCAAGGGTCAATTTCCAGGGAGAAATAAAAGAAAATATAAACAGAGTAAAAATATGAAGAAGGAAACTGCTGTGTCATTAAGGACAAACAGGGCGTCTGTACTCCACGTCTATCACTCACCTGTAGACTTTTCTTTCCATAAGCTATCCCTCTCCCATAGATGGCGCTGACCAGCTCTGGGTCGCCCTTTAATCAAAGACATAACCCATCAGGAAAATATTTTTTGCTTCAACACAAAGAAAAGAAGTTGTGTTTTGATTCTACGTTGAAGAGATGTAGCAGGTGACAATATATCCAAGTGCTGGAATACTAAAACACGTATTAAGAGTGAATTATCTGCTTCTCCAGCTGCAAACACACCTGTAATAAGAGTGAGAAGTGTTTGATGGCTTCATCATAAAGGCCGTTGCCTATCAGAACGTAGCCTATAGCTGCAACGACAGAACAAATGGTGGTGAATAAATCATGTCAATCTGTTTAGCAGAAATAAAGTTTTTAGTATTTAGAACAACATGCAAACTTACCGAGTTCTTCGTTTGTGTTGTGGTTATCTACAGGGAAGGGGATTTTTTTCTGCTCTATAAACAACTTGGCCTGGTTCTGTGAGAGATGGAAACAAGACAAGGTCAACAACATAGGTTAAAAAAAAACAAAAAAACCCCACATACATCAAGAGGGATTTGATACGCAAATCTTGTAAAAAAAAAAAAAAAAAAAAAAATAGAGCAAAGGTTTCCTGTGTGAAAGCAGTTACAGAAACACAGAATAACACTGTGAGTCTCAAAGGTGGAAAAGTTAAAAACACTTTTCTACATAACAAAAGCAAATTAAATTCATTCATAAAGCTGAAAAAAGTAAATTAAAACCTTTATCAAGAACATTTTTGGCAAGTTAGAAGGGATTTCTAATTTAGCTTTCCAGCATCTCTCAAGGTTACACTGAGAAATTAATCCCCTGAGAACAGAGAATACAATCCTTTCAAATGTCGAGGACGTTCACCACTGCAAAGCCACTTCTTGTGTAGCAATAAATATTCTGTGTGTTGCATCAATGGGCTATTTTTCTCTCTCCTTCTCAATGTGCCACATTGTGTTTACCGTGTAATCCCGAATGGAGAAAGGCAGTGTGACAAGCACCATTACGGGATGCAAATTTGACAGCATGCAAATGTTGCTGTGGCAGCATTTTGGGCTTCCAAAACAGCAACGAGACAACTGACAAGACAAATGCTTGCTACATTCATACCATCAGATTGCCTCGCATAACAAGGAACAGAAGCAGCATCGTCGAAATGACAAACTCAGTCGCTGCTGGCATGTGGTCAAAAGGTGGAGGTCTGTTTCTCTTATCTCTACCCTCTGAGGCAGATATTTTCTTGAACGCTCAGATGTGTGTATTACAGTTTTTCTTTCCACTTGTCAGGCTTTAGTGGTCTGAATTTGAAACACAAGCTCAGAGTCTTCACCCTGATGACCTCCAGAGCCTCTCACCTTGCAGCAGTGATGCAAATGTGTAGTCAGGGTGTGGTCAGTACACTCTGACATCATTAACCCTTTACACACATTACACCATTTTCACCCCGATTTTGACGTCGCAGAGGATCTTGAGAGCCACTTTGGGTCGGAGGTGAGTCAGCCGATTGTCTGCCACGACAAGTCCTCATGTGTGAACAGGCCTACGAGCAAGTTGCCTCCTCGTCTGCGACTGGGACTGGATATCTGGCATGCTAGAAAACTAGAGAAGTCTGACGCGACTGACAAAGAGCATCAGCCAATAGCCCTTTTTAGATAGGAGTTGTGCAAATTTGCAGGAAAGCCCAATCAGTCTTTTTTCAGCATTGGCAGTATAAAAACAAAATTGGGGAGTGAAGCAAAATGCTGCCTACCTACTTTTGTTTATACAGAATGCACCTTTTTTGGGGCAATGGGGGCGTGAGCAAGTAACAAAACGTGTAGCTCAGTGTGTGACGTAAACAGTGACGTGAGAAGGAAGCCACGGCTGGTCAGTCCTTCGGGAGCTCTGTGCTTTCTCTCGTAAGTCGGCCCGTTCTTCACCGTCCCCGTCATTTGACGGTTAATGGCCTCTCCGTTTGCGAGGATAAGGAGGGCGCACAATTCCTTGTCTCCCCAGTTGCTCATCTTTACAGTATCTGTCAGGTTTGCGTTTCCCTCTTGTTACTAGCTGCTCGCTAATTTCCACTATCAGCTGTTTCCTGTTTATCCACCGCCAGTGGCTCGCACGTGCGGCATCATCAACAGCTCCTCCCGTTGCGGAAGGCCGCCTCGGTCTGTTTAAACTAAAAGGGTTCTGCTAATATGACTACCCTATGAGGCAGAAAATTGTTATCTCAGATCAACTCGCCAATCCGGGTCTATGTGTCTAAACGCTCACAGCTCGCCTGCAAAATGGCCCAACATTCGCAGAAAATCTGGCAGTGTAAAAGGGGCTAATAACAATGACATAACATGGCAATACAATCATTTACAGTCCCTGTTATACGGCAGTTGATTTCGTCCTCTGCTCAACGGGTAAGGAGCCCCCGGACCTCATTGTCTCCCCGTTTGGAAGACATTTTCAGGTTTTTTCTTTGAGTTAGCTACTAACTGCTACTAGCCACTTTGAAACATGTCATCTCAATGTCACACTTGTCCCATCCTGCCAGCTATCCCTTTTACACAGTTGTCAAGTCAACGTTTTTTACTACCTCTGCTGCCGGCTCAAAGGCGAGACAACGCTGTCCCCACATTCCCTGATTATACCTTTTATTTAGAACAGCGAGGTGAAATAACAGCAGAATGTTCCCACCTTAAACAGGCAGTTTAAAGAGGCTACTGTTGGATGTTACAAGTGCGACAGACTTAAAACTCTCAAGAAGAAGAAGTTGTTGATTCTTTTTAGCTTGGTACGAAATCAATATGCTTATTTATCTTTTTAATAAACACGCAGTAAGTCTCTTGCTGTTATTTTATGTTTTTCAATATCAAAGAGACTCTGTGAGTCAGAACTGTCACTCTTTTTTGCTCAAAATGTCAAACCACAAATCAAGGCATGTGTATCTTACTAAAACATGACCACAGTGTGATGTTTCATCGATAAATTAATCTTGAAAAAGCAACAGCAGAAAGATAATGCAGGGTTTCTCAATTGATTCACAACATGCCACACAGATATTTAGCACATAGCGCCGTGTTGTGCTGTTTTAGAAAAACAAAAAAGCTGCTAAGACTCGACTAGAGACCACAACTTTTTTTCTAAAGGAAACAGTTACAGACCGTGGCTGTTCTCGATCTGATAAGTGTGTGGCTGTGTGTGTGTGTAAGTGTGAGGTCTCACCAGGATCTTCTCTGCGTTAAGTGAGAAGACTGACTCGCAGGGAGGGTTGCTTCCCTCCTCACAGTCTGGGTCCTCCAACTGTAAAATTGAGGACTCTGAAAAGACAAATATTCTGAGCATTTATTATGAGCACCACAATTAATATCTATACGAACACTATGCATATGTGAATACATTTCTCACTTAAAATTTTCACAGATTCCCATCCTGCTAAGTCAAGTTACATTTAAACCGCCCTAAATGCCCAAGAAGAAATACCTGAGATGTAAAGCAGAACTGACACCACTCATGGCATGTCAGCAATGTTGTTTGAGGGACTCCACCTAGTTCTGCGCTAACAATAGCTAATTGATTTGATTCAAATGCTGTTGGACTATTTGTCCTGGCCCTGTCCGGTGCTTTCATTACAGTGTTTGAGCATTTAAAAAGCATCTGGATCATCCTATAGAGCAGTGGTTCCCAACTAGTGGGTCGCGAATCCACACTGAAATGACCTCAAGTGACTCACAACGTGTCAAGTTTGTATAAAACACACTTGATTTTGAAGTACAGTGAATTTCTGGCACGGAATTTTAAAAGTGTATTGCTTAAATTCATAATTTTGGTAAGTATTTCTCATGTTTTTGTCAGTTAACGGCAAAGAACATGCATTATTAAGCTTGGGCTAAAACATGCAAGAATCCTGCTATGGCGCTTTTAAAATATTTCACAACACACTCAGAATATCTTGTCACTTCAGGACACGTGCTTTGAGTCAAGCAGCAGAGCGTCAGCTTCTATGACCAGTTCACCTGCCACTAGTATTAGTCCTCCACCACTGAAACACCATACCAGACCAGACTGCAGTACAACTTTTGAGTTTAATTTGCATTTAATTTGGAGCTATGTGCACTGTGTCCACCTCACATGTGTGTATAGAAATACAGTCAAATTCTCCCATTTTAATTCAAGTCACTGTCTGTAAGTGTTGTATAGCTTTTTGCTCATTAAGCTGCTGGAACAGTAAAATGTCCTTTCCATCCATACACAGTGGGGACAGTGTCCCAAAGGCTGAGGTTTGAAAGAAAAGCTTTACAGCTGGGTGCATCAGTTGTAAGCAGAATTTAACAGATGCTAACTACCATCACTAAAACATTTTAGTTTTGCTCAGTTAAATAAGCAATTCTGCTGTGGAGCAAGTTAAAAACAAAATTCAGTATATTTTGAATGGAGTTTAGTGTTAGTCTCGTGAGGTAAGCTACAACATGCAGTTTGTAAGAGAGTTTTTCGTCAAGTTTGGTTCCTGTTATGTCCACATCAGGACACTGTCACTCCCGGGCTGCCCCTCTCCTTCCTTTACCTTTGGTTTGAAATCTCATTTACCCTCCGTGGCAGTAAAGAGCCGCAGCTTATCTCAGTTATCTCCTCACCGCTGTCTGTCACCGCTTGTTGTTATTAGCTTAACGTTAGCTCGCGAGCGGTTCCACGGTGACAGCTGAACCGGGGAGGACGTGGCAAAGTAACAGAGAAAGAGGGAGACTTTTACCGCAGTCAGCCGCGTACTCTTCCCACTCGGACAGCGAGCTGCATCCCTGCTTGTGGAGCTCATTGTTGAACAAAGTCAGAGTGGAGAAATACTCGGAGGAGAAGATCGCCCGACACAGGTAGAGCAGCGAGAGCGCTACCACAACAACAGCCCGACTGGCAGGGGCCATGTTGTGCTACATGTGTGACGCCAGAGAGCGGAAGCTGCTGCAGTTCAACGAACACGCCCCCCTCACGCGCGAGTCTCTGGGAGGCGAAGAAGAAGAAGAAGAAGAGGAGGAGGAAGAGCGCCGCAGCCGGAGAAGACCGATTAAACTACATTTCCCAAGACACTATAACACGCGGTCAAAACAAATTAAAAAATATTTCCGTTCTAACTTTCAAATAAAAAAAACTAATTTACACAACTTTCAGCTTTATACAACGACTAATAAAAATAACATTAATAATTATGATAACCATTCCTGTTATGTAGCAACATTTCTCCCAAAAATTGATTGTTCTTCATATTTTCTTTAAACAGATGATAGATTAAGGTCGTCTTTGTCACATAAAGACATAACAATACACATTAGTCTCGTATTATTTTTTTTTATTTGGCTTCACTCACGTTCACTTTTTTAACCGGGGGGGTTTAGGAAAAACAGGATGCAAGGATGAGGGGGGAAAATAAATAGATAATAAAGTCTATTAAAACTAATCCCACCTTTACCCTGATGTCACTCATACCTCATACCAATACTTAAATAATGATGATAATAATGATTATATAGTAAAGTCAAGGTGAGTGTCTCCCTACCATTATTATTATTAATAATAATAATAAATAATGGCGATTATGTTTTCCTGGGAGTTAAGCACGTTACTACTCTTACGTGAAGCAATAAAGAAGAATCTTTTTATTTTATTTTATTTTACAAATGTGATTAGGTCGAAATGTTGCTGCATGACAAGTAGAATTAATCAGATACGTTGGCTAACAACATGAAACAGATCACTGCTCTGCATCAATAATCTTAATTTGCTAAGTAATCTGTCACCAACGCTTTTAAAATAGTATACAGAGTAAAAAGTGCAACATTTTTCTTTGAGATGTGGTGGAGAAGGAGTATAAAGTAGCCTACAAAGGAATTATTCAAGTAAATTACAAGCACATTAAACTTGACGTACTTAGTTGCATTAATCTGCACTTTTATTTTGAAGGCGCAGCTGTATGGAACCTTTTCACTTCCGCAGTCATTGAGTCAGATGCTAGCTGAGTGTTGTTGTGAGCAGTTCACAGGGCGAATGATGGGGAAAGATGAATTTAGGTGTGTTGAATGTAACGAAAAAGCAACGGAGTTACACCGGGATTACAGTAACGGCATCCTGAAGATAACCATATGTGTGAGCTTGTATTAGAGTTGTTTGGTTTACTGTTTATGATGAAGATGCTAGCTAACATGTAACAGCTAATGTAGAGATGTCATTACTTTTTTTTTTAATAATACCGTGTGTGTGTGTGTGTGTGTGTGTGTGTGTGTGTGTGTGTGTGTGTGTGTGTGTGTGTGTGTGTGTGTGTGTCCAGGAGTCGTGCCAGAAGCCGGTGGACAAGTACATTGAATATGACCCAGTTATCATCCTGATTGATGCCATCCTGTGTAAGACGCAGGCGTTCAGACACATTCTGTTCAACACAAGCTTGAATGTGAGTAACATCAGTCATTTTCACATGTGCACAATATTAAATCATTCTAAAATGGGTATTGTGTTATTATAGCAGGCCTTGTGGTGGACACATAAGTTGTCAAAAGTGACATGATGCTCCACTTACCATGTCACAGGATTAATAGATTGCTTCCTGGTGTTAAGCAGTGGTGAAATGTGACTAAGTACAAATTCGAGGTAGTTGTACCTAACTTGAGTATTTCCATTCTATGCCACTTAATACTTATACTCCATTACATCTCAGAGGCTAATGGTGTACTTTTTACTCCAGCTTTAGTTGCTTTTCCGATTACAGTTTTTAATCCCCAGTCCCTGAAGTTATCTTAACTGTTCCTTTAAGTGTTGAGAAAATTGTCCCACTTCTCAAGTAAAGGATCTCAATACTTCTTCCACCACGTGTTCAGGTGCACTTTCTTTGTGTGATTGTACATTTTCTCCTCCGCCTCTCCAGATCCATTGGAAGTTGTGTGTGTTCTGCCTGCTGTGTGAGGCTTACCTCAGGTGGTCTCTGCTCCATGGCTCCGAGCAGAGCAGTGATCCCGCTGACATCATCAGGTACACCAAGGAATGGGAGTTCTACCGCATGTTTGGATTGGCCGCCCTCGGTAAGATGATACAACCAGAGCTCTTTAATACAACTGTTATAATGTTACTATTTTTATCACTGCTATATTGTATTCTAGAGTGTTAACATGGAGCACTGGAGCCATCTATCTGCTGTGAACACAATGGTCACAGCCAGTGTTTGAATTCAACCAAGTATAGTTACTCAAGTACTGTACTTAAGTACAGCTTGCAAGTATTTGTATTTTACGTGAGTATTTCTATTTTATGCTGCCGTAGACTTCTGCTCCACTGCAATCTGAAAGCCAATATTGCACTTACACTCCACTACGATTATTTAGTGAACTGAAGTTACTTTGCAAATTCATATTAATAACACAAAATATAAATCAACTGATAAATTAGGATGTATTATTATGGATGAAGCAGCTCATCAGGATATAAAGTAATTAAAATGAGCTCCACCTTTACCAATTGCAACATTTGTGATGTACACATTAATGCATCCCTAATTACTACCCTGTGATATGATACATATTATTCTGAAATGTCTGATTCTGCATAATGAGTACTTTCACTTTTGGTACTTTATGGATATTTTGTTGCTAATACTTATGTACTTATAGTTAAATAAGATTTTGAATGCAGGACTTTTACTCATAATAAAGTATTTAACACTACAGTATTGCTGCTTTTACTCAAGTTAAAGATCTGAATACTTCTCCCACCCCTGCAAGCAGGTTTTCACATACATGTTGTGGTGCATAATGCTCAAAAAAGCCGAAAGTCATAAATATTAAATATAAATTCACAATGAAAAAATATAAATATTCTGAAATGAATACAATAGAAGTTAAAAGTCTGGCTTACAAGTTATTTCAGGTTATATGTTTTGAGTTTTGAATGAGAAACTTTGCCTTGTAGCCCAGTATTTTTATACCAAGGTATTACTGTTTCTACTCAAGTAAAAGATGTGAGTATTTCTCCACCTCTAGTTACAGTGTTCATTTTCTCATCGTTTAACAAGGAAGTTGACTAGCCCATCAAAACGATCATGTATTCCTTTAATGTAACAGGTGTTTTAAAACAATTTCATGTTAAAGGGTAGTCTTTCATACATTTTTGTTCGCCTTGCTTGATTGTCAGACTGAATTACAAACTCATTTCACTCAGTAAATCGGAATTTATTTTTATTGCTGAACAAATGTGGGAATGCAGGCAGCAGTTCAGAGATCTGGAACCAGACTATATTTACCTTGGAGTAGGGCTTCGATTAATGACTAATCTAGTTTTCAGAGCCCAAAATGTTGTCTTTAAATAACTTGTTTTGGCCAACCAAAAGTCTGAGTCTAAGATATTTTATTTACAATTATACAAAACAGAGAAAAGCAGCAAATCCTCATCATTTGAGAAGCTGGATCCAGAGAATTGTTGAGATTTTTGCTTCATAATATAGATTAGTTTTATATCAATCAACTCATCATTTCAGTGCTACTCTGGAGGGATAAAGAATAGAAATGACAGACCTCCTAAATGTTGCTCTTATTGGTAATTCAGGGCTAACATTGATACAGGCTGAATCTTGCTGATATGTATTCATACAGGAGGCTACAGTTTCATCAGTATGTAACACCTTTTGTTTTAAAAAATACATCTCTCTGTGTCTGACATGTCTGCCCGTTGGTGGTGTAGAGCTGTCAGCGTTCTGCTGCGGTGTGCTGTGGTTCCTCTGGGTGGTGGTGGGTCGCCTGCAGGGTGGGACCCTGGAGCCCAGCCTGCTCCTCAGAGCCCTGCTGCTGTCCTGCTACGGCAAAGTCCTCCTCATCCCCGCCGTCATCTGGGATCACGACTACTCTCCGCTGTGTCTGGGCCTCATCAAGATGTTTGTGCTCACCTCAAACTCACAGGCTATCAGAGGTAGGAGAACGAATCTGTTTTAAGGGCATCCTCTCACTTACCTTAATCACAAGCAGATGCCAAAAATATATTCATCAGGATGCTTTCTAATGCACCTCAATTCGGAGAGAAATTACTGTATTTGAAGAATTACTTTGTCCCAGGGTTGACCCTTATACCTTGTGAGACGCATCAGGGAAGTATTGGTAATCTTCAAACAACATTTTAAAGCACCAGCAGGTGGCAACTAACTCTCTCTGTGTTTGAAACAAATCCTCCGTGCTCCTGGAGACATGCACAACAAATAAATAACATAACAGAAAGGTTCTACCCTACGTTTCTTCAGCAGCAGCAGCAGCTCTGTAAACATAAATCTGCTTATTATATTTGGCAGCTCGCCTGTGAGCCGCAAACAAAGAGATTTTGTGAAGTGATTTATGGTCTGCAGTTTCTATACGTCATATCCATAAAGAACAAATGACAGTGGCAGCTGGCAGGAAGATACTTGGTTATTAGGTAAAAAACTGAATGTCTCACAGGTTTGCAAACTCCCCGCGCGATTTTTCAGACGTACTTTTACTAACATGAATTTCAAAACTGTCCATGGAAAAATTGTGCATAATCCTCATTTTCTCATCCTCCTCTCTCCCCTGCATCTCTTCTCCAGTGATCCTCAACAGCAGCAGACGTCTGTCGCTGATGGCCGTGTGTTTCGGCCTGCTGTCAGAGACCTGTGTGGCTCAGGCCTGTAAAAAGCTCCCGTGGAGCATCCAGGACATGCTGACATTTGAGTGAATGACACGAATGTCCGTTATCTCAGGGATGAACAACTGATCGTGGAACCTGTGCCAGAGAGAGACAGTTTTTAATGAGCGCTCTACAAATGGTGTCGGAGAACATAAAGAATGTTTTGAAGTGTTTTTGCTGCAGAAGAGACATTTTCATTATTTTCTTGCACTCGGTAGAGAAAAAGATTCATCTTCATTTTTGAGGGACGTCGAGGACGTGGCTGTGGACCTTCTCTTGTTTTTCCTTTTGTTTTTAAAGACAACAAGCTCAGGATTCCTGTGAGATTTTACTTGATTTAATTGCTTCATTAGGACAGACCTACCGAGAGGAGCTGCAGCATGGGAACATCCCTGGATCTAACCTGTGCCTTTCATACACTAGAAGACTTTGAAAAGACTTTTAAAAGACTAAAGTCTGATACCATCTAGGGTCACTATTTGCAAGACTACAACTAGATTTCCCGTCCTGTTCTGGGTGGAAAATACTACGCCAAACTCCCTTTAAAAAAATATGACATACGGTAATAACAATTTCTTAAATGCCGCAAAAACACATAATTCTAAAAACACAAATAAAAGGCATCATATCCTCCTGAGACCCTGTGTCCTCACATGAGCACATCACATTTTGGGTTTATGTGATCTTATACTTAATTCTACTTAACTTAGACCTGTTGTCATCGTTCGTGGACGCTCTTTGTGCCATCTAGTGGTAGTAAGAGCACATTACACCAATCTATGTAAAACCAAGATGGCAGCCATCTCTGCCAAGTCAGTCTGCAGCTGACCCGACACAAAAGAGGACAAAGTCCAAAACCTGATCACATTTTAAGGTTGAAACTTGTTTATTTATGATTAAAATGTTTGTAGTTTGATATTTCAACAAATGTGACCAATTTTAGCAACAGTAACAAACTAAAATGCTGTTAATTAGGAAGGACTTGTTTATGGACATTGGGACTTGCTTAACATTGACAATGTTTAGTTTTTATACTTACCAGGTCCTATTGATCCCAAATAGCTAGGCGAAATTAAAAATGCATACCAAACAAAAGTTCGGGTGTCAGGAGGATTTGTCAACAGTATTCTTGTCAATTCATCATCAGTATAGTCTATGAAGATAAACTGTATTTGGGTAAAACTTAACATTTTGGACTTTGTTGTCTCAACTCGCCATCAGCTTCCGTAGTTTAGCTCCACCATTTTGTTTCAGACTGTTTAAAAGAATTAAGATTTATCACCAAAATAAATGCTGGTTGGTGGATCAGATACAAGCAGGATTAAAGACAGACACTCCACAGCTCCACTGCTTACGCTTCCCTTTTTTACAGTCCAAGAGAACCAAGACTTGTTTACGTTCTTGCGCTTCTGCCGAGTCCCCTCTATGTGTACTGTCTACATGGTTTGCTGTTTGGTGGACTGCGTTTTGTGACCACCTCACACCAAACGATCGAGATAACAGAAGCTTGCACCAACTCTAGCAAAACTCATGATTTTACTCTAACACTGGAAAACTGTCTGCTTCAGGGCAAATTGCTTGAAAACTCTTATGAAGTAACGCAGGCATGACGGTTTCGCAGGGCCTCACTGTGAGATTGACACAAACACAAACCCTGAGGTCGTAATTTGACAATAACTACTTCTCTGTTTGGACAGGACCCAGACAACAGGCTTCACATTCTTTGGCTCACTGGTGAAATGCTTATCTTAACTCACACAAACACAGAAACACACACAGGGTAAGCTGTGGGAGTGAAATAGGGATAAGTGGGTAAATGAAGCAGATAGAATTGACTTTCACCACTATTTATTTATTGCTATGCTGAATGCTTATATATGTACATGTCAGTGTGATAAAGGAGGGACGGCAGGAGTAGATCTTTGCTCTCAGAGTAACTACTGTTTTGTTTTTGGACTGCAACTATGGATTGAATGCTTTTAATCGGATGTTGAGTCTATAGAATTTCAGAAAAGGGTGAAAACTGTCTTCTTGAGAAGTCGGAACCAGAAAATATTTGACATTTTTGCTCAGTAATTGACTTAAAATGATTATTTGATCATCAAAACTGTTGGTTTCAGCTCAACACTTTGACAGTTCTCATGACAAAACGATCATGAATCACCAAAAGGGATTCTACTGTATGTTTTTCTCCCAATGCAAATGAAAGCAGGGTCAGACATTGATTTGTTGCAGATTTCAAAGAATGTTGAGTGAAATCCTTTATCACCACACATCTGATTCACAGTAATCATTATGCCACATGTGGCTAAACTTCACAGACCCACTTCTCCCTGGAATGTATGTGTCCGTAAACAGAGCAACGTTCAATCAGTAAATCAAGCAGACTGTTAGTCTGTGGAATGAGGGGAATTTATCCACTGCACTTACCTACAGTACGGAGGGGGAAGCTGAGTTAGCCTCGGCCCCCCGGGAGTCTTGTCGTTGTTATGAACTACTGAGAAGTTGGACACGTGACCAGAGGCGAGGCTGCATTCTTTCTGAACAAAACCATCTGCTGAGAGAGGACTCGCTCCACCAGATCTGATGATATTCTCTTAGAGATGGCGGATAATGTGATGGATATTTAACACTGTTGGGGCTTTAGTTTCAAAACTACACCTTGGTACATTGTCAAATGACCTGAAGCTACCATTTGATTCACAGAAGTCGCAGTACCTGTGTCTTTCTGTCACAGACGAGCCCTGACGTTTGGCAGGTGCTTATGTTTCTGTGATTGATAATGTCAAATGAACTTGCAGAGCGAGTTTGTCACGATCTGCAAGAAACACACTGTATGTAAATGTTGCAGTATGTGCTCTCTGAGCTGTCATATACAAGTATGACAAGGGAGAATAAAGTATTTGTATTTAAACAAAGGATTTGTATGTGTTTTGTGTGTGTGTGTGTGTGTGTGTGTGTGTGTGTGTGTGTGTGTGCTGCATCTGCACACGGATACATGTTATTACAGGCCTGTGAATAGTTGAGGAGAGAGCGCATGGGTGAGGAATGTTTTCGTAGGTGTCCTCACCCCTGGGTGGATCTGTGCTCCAGTGTCTGTGAGGAGCAACAGGTCTGGATCACTTTAAGCTTTTAACACAGGAACACGTCACTCGGTCAGAGATCAACTGGTGTTTTTGGGGATCTTTCGCAGAATGATGGTGGAAGAGGCTGAAAAAATTGGTCCAGTTCGGTCCAGTTAAATTAGGGCTTGTGTGCACAGAGAGCAACATTTTTATTTGTCTTCTCTTCTCTAATCTTACATTTGTTTACCTGATGCACACAAGTGGAATCAACACTTGTTCTGTCTGTATAACGTGTTGACACTGTGTTTGATTCTCCAGGTCAAAGTCTGTGTTTGTGAGCAAACCCCAGAGGGAGTTTCTAAATGTGGAATCTGCAAAGTGTTGGTCAATTACTGTGGCATGCAGTGGTTTAATCTGACTAATCAGATTACTGTAACAGCAGTCACCTCACAGCCATTTACCAGTCTGGACCAGTGTGGAAGCCAACAAGCTGAAGCTGGAGGATAAAGCAAACCTTAAGTCAATTTGCCCTCCTGGTACCAAATGCTTTGCTTTGGCTGAAAATTGAAATTGAAAAAGTCATTCTGAGTACAATTTGGAGGTCATAGACGATGAAACTTTTCATCTAATGATCTGTCATTATATATTACCAAGTGAAAACAGTATGCATCAACTATCGTATGCTCCTTGTTTTAATACTAAATATATAATTAAGTATATTTGAGGAAGGGTGACAGAGTGTAATGAATCAACATACTTCCTAAGTACAGTATTTTTCCATAAATACAACATTAGCAAGAGTCTTATGTAGCCATGCTAGCAGCTCTGTGCTAATAACGTCACAATGCTACCATGCCAACACTGACAACATGCTGATGTTTTGCTCTTATAAAGCTCATGTCTACCATCTTTATCATAGTTTTACTTGCTAGCATGCTAACATTTAGTAACACTAGCGCATTACCAGCACTGAGGCGAGGCAACTTTATTCATCTACCGTAAAAATTAGTAGCCCGGGCTGTTATTTGCTTAAATCACTGAACTCAGCAGGGCCTATATTTGAGACAGGCCTTTAATTCCTTTTACACAAAACTGTTGCTCAGCAACGATGGCAAATGCAATCATTTTTTTTATTTGAACCAGTATGAATATTACTTACCAGGCCTCAAATAACATATCAACTATGTGTTATGTAATGACACCTCTTTCATGGCACCCGAGGATAATGGCACCCAGCATACCGACACAACACCACTTTATCCTGTTGAAACAGTATTCCCTACTTTAAATTTTTTTTTATGAAAAACACTTTTAATTCTTTTGATTGGCGGACCCTTGCTGACTAAAGGAATATGAATAACCTAATCTTGGAATGGACACATATTCTGAATTAATGACAGCTTGAGAAGAAGTTGTTTTTCGTCATGCCAGTGAATCTGAATAAATTACGGTCCTCTCTAGTGCTCAGTAAAATGATCTCAACGGAGCTAACAGTGTGTAGCATCTCCGTATTGACAACATTTAAAACATTTATATGTGTATGCACAGTCTAAGCAACTAACTAATATTAGCTTAAGTGGGTAGTCAACGATCTGATTTTATACATTCAAAGAACTTTTATAAAAAATGAACTGCTTGGCAACCAGACCAGGCTTCTAATTGAGACAGGCCTTTATCTGTCAAAATGTGAAGCTACACCAGGCTAGTAAAGGGGACTGGGCATTTAATAGGGACAAGGCTGTTAATTGAAATTTTATGGTAGCAACTTTCATACAATGAGGCAATTTAAGGTGTTTTACATACAATAAATACAGCTAAAAATCATCCCAAAGTCTATACAGACAACAATTTCACTTAAAGGCAGTAGTGAACATGGAAGTCTTTTGCTTGTTTTTAAAAGAAGTTAATCTGAAATCCAGTAGTGGTCTAAACACAAGGAAGCAATTTGGTGATAAAATAAAGATTTTTTTGTAGGTGGCGCTAGATTAAAAATCATTACAATTCATCACGAGGGGGACATAAACATCTGTGTAAAATTAAATTGTGATCCAATCAATATATGAAGTGACATTTCACTGATAACCACAAGCTACAGACAAAAAAAATAACCCTTACATCATAGCTAGTTATGAAGAACATATTCAAAGCCATTGCACTGCAGTCGAGTCTTGATGTCGGCAGGAAGCAGCACACAGAGCTGCACAAGGACATATAAATATTCAAATGATGAGCCATTTAATTAGCAGGAAATACGCTGCACACTGCAATATAACAGAAATTAATTCAAAGCAGGCTTTAGTATGGCAGAAAAAAACAAATGTTCTCTATTTTAATAGAAGGCTATGTGTTAATGTGAAAGACAAGTCAGCTTGTGCTTGTCTTCAGCTCTGATGTGACAATCTGTCCCATCCCTCCCTGCGGAGAGAGTGATGCGCACCTTGGATTTGCTCTCTCAGTCAAGATTATGTTAATCTGCTGTAATCTCCCAACAGACGCTCAGACGGGCAGCACGAGACCAGAGCGCAGAGCAGAGAGAGGGAAAGACAACATGATGCACACTGCACCACAGAGAAGGCCTTTATACAGAGACAGCATGTCAAAGCCCTTTTATCAAGCCTTTATATGAATACTTGTTTTCTGATATAAAGGGTTGTGTAGTCATTTCACTTGACATCAGCTCTGCTGTGGTTCAGCTCCAGTGCAGTTTGACTGACTCACTTTTGAATACCGGTCGTATCCTGAGTTTGAATTGAAAGCTTTCATAGATAGAAATGTTTTGGGGCTCCTCAAGGAGACATGATTATAGCACTTTAAAGGCTTTTAATTCTAACGTGCAAAGTCATCATTAACTATAGCTGCAGATACTTAAAGTGGAGTAAAAAGTATAAATATTTACCTGTAAGTACATGTTAAGAGTGATTAATCACAGCAGGCTGTTAAAATACTCCAAGTTGGCTGCCCTTATAGCCATCTGTTCGTAGTCACTGTTAAATTGGTTTATTGCATTTTAAGAAACACCTTCTGACACTAAAATCTTTAAAGATCGTCAGAGAAAACCAAAATTCACAAAGCAGCGATACCAAACCACCAGAAAACATGCTGAACATGTGCAGTTTAAACGACTGCTGCGTGACCCATTTCTTCGGTCTCTCAGGGAGGTTTGTGAGAATTTAAATAGAGCGTTGGAGTATGAAAATGTAAACAGTGTTATCATCATCAGTAATTCATCTGAAGCTCCCAGCATGAGGAGCTGCTACATCAAAGCCGTCACATCCTGCCGCAGTAATGATCAATTAAACCGGAACTGCTCCGGCATGGCAGATACTCAAGACCAAAATGCAGATCGGTGCATTTAAATGCAGGTCAGAGCGAGATGCATTCAGGAGAAAGAAAGGAAGGAGAAGAAGTAGGGCAGCAGAGAGGAGAAGAAGACTGCACTTTGAGCTGTGTCTGGCAGAGTTGTACTGGGGTTGGTAGGGAGGAAAGATGATAGTTTGTATTTTGTGTGTAATGTTTCACTCATATTCAGCCCTGTTATCCATCTTTAGACATGGCCATATGGATGTTGGACAATACTGAAATATCTCATCAACTATTGGATGGATTACCATGAACTTTCGTACAGACATTCCTGTTCTCCAGAGGATCAAGCCTACTGATGCTGACGATGCTTTTGATTTTGATCTTAGCGCCACCATTTGCTTCACATTTGTGGTTTGGAGTTAAATGTCTTGACAGTTATTGAATAAATCACCATAACATCTGAGGCATTTATGTTCACATCAGGATGAATTATAATAACACTGGTGATTACTTTTCATCTTCAGGTTAAAATGCCCATTTCTCCAATATTTTGGTTTATGGAAGAAGTACTCAGATCTGTTAAGTAAACATAGAAATACAACAGTTTACAAATGTATGTACACACATGTAGGTTTTCAGTATTATGCATATGCAGAATAGCCCATTTTAGAATAATACTTATTATATAATTGGATTATGATTATTGATGCATTAATGTGTAAGCATCACTTTATTTGCAGCTGGTATAGGAGGTAATTGAGACCGGGGGCAATTGTAACATTTTTAGGTTTTAATGTCATCACTAAAAAACCTCTTGAACTATTTGAATACAATTTTTATGTATGTAACGTGTATCTGTTTTCTATTTGGTAACATTGATCATATATTTTCAGAGGTTACTTTTGAAATTAATAGGTTACAGATTACAAGTTACTAAATTAAAGATGTAACAATAATGTAACTATTTAATCATCTTATGAAAGTAATGCAACTTATTACATGTAATTAGTTTTTGATTAGTTTTCTAATGCATGTTTTTAAACTGGGCAATAAAACAAAAAAAAACACGTCCGGAAATCGGCTCTGCCAAAAGAAAACATTCCTTCACAGTGAGAAGATGCAAAGCAACAGAATGAATGTTATATTCTACAAATGAATATAGGCTAGTAACCCCTTTATAAACACCAACATTTTGATAAGTAACTGTAATTTAATGACCTATTTTTTCCTCAATAACTAACAGATTACAAATACATTTATGTTGCAACTGTAACTAGTTACTCTTCGACACAGTTGGCGTACACAGTGGTGCGAGAAATGTGCAAAGAAAACAAACTTTCTTCATGCTTTTTGTGCACTCTTGTGGGCAAGAACAAACTAAGGACCAACTTAACCCAAACATATTAGTCCAGCTAACTACTACCAAGACTTGCATTGGCTCAGTTTCTGGTATAATTAAAAAATCTCACTCCAAACCTGAAAAGCATGGAATCACTTTATTAAATTCATATCAGTATCATAACTATGATAGCATTGAGACTAATTGTCCAAAGAAACAGTAGTATGGTCATTCATAGATCAAAGAACAGGAGTAATGATGGATGGTAACAACACAGGCTTCACATGTTCTCTGAAGAACCTCTTATTCTTATGCAACACAAATACATTAACACCTTTTTTTCCACTATAGTGATTTAATGAATGATTATGATGAATGATATACAATATAAATATGACGTCACACATTTCACTTCTCTGGTCTCTCAGATTCAAACCAAATTAACAGCTGTAGCCAGTAATTAGAAAAGCTAATCAATGCTAACAATCGGCTGCAAAAATGATCTGTTACATTTAATACCTCTATGGGTCTCTTGTGTTTGTCTTGGCTGACTGACAAGCTACAATTCAACTGATGAAACCCAGGCCTCAACACAGGTCAGCTAAAGGGGAGAGTTTTAGTGAAAAATAAGTGAATGCATTTTTGTTTTCATGGGGCAAAGAAAAAAGTTTTTTTGGTGACTGCGACATGGCCGTTTGACAGCTCACATGAATAAGTCTCCCCTCTAACTCTCTCATTGAACATCATCTGCCTCTGATCAAGTTATTCTGTGCATGTCGAAGTATGTCCACACCCTTCCTACATTTCCCAGAGTGCTTCTAAACAACCACTAAAGCAGGGTGTGAAGTGAACACCAAGCTGTGACTGTGATTACAGTAATCACTCACTTCAATCAAAACACATGAAGTCTTTGTGGTTGCACTGCACTCTGGTCTACTGAGGCCACTCTAAGTAGAAAAATTCCATCTCTTCTAACAACTGATTTCTTCATGCACTTGTTCAAACTTGGTGCAAAAATGGCGACTCTAGAAAGAAGCCCTTAGTGTTTGATTTAAAGAGACTCACACCAAAACATCATCTACATAGAAATAAATCCATTACAGTTGCTGCAAGTATGTTTACATTTGGCCAGTTATTCATGTGTCACATTACAATCGTGTTCAAATGTTTTCATCATTATTCGCCCCTCCAAGGTAAAAGACGTGTCGATAACTTCCTATCAGGAGACATTTTGCCACAAGTTTACCCTGAGATGACATCACCACGTTACACATCCAATAATCACATGAAAAAGGGGTTGTAAAAGTGGGAAAATCACACAATATCCAACTGCTAACGGTACGATTTTGGCTACAATTTGCTGGTGTTCAATTAAAAGCACCTTTCTTAACTCTCTTGTGCTGGGTTTAGTTACAGTTGAGTTACTGTCCAAGGAGCACCGTGTGCCTGTGGAATAAAAACTGACTCAAAGAGGATCAGGTAGTTGTACTTTTGAGGGAGATTTAGCACAGAACAACCACAAACAAGTGCAAAATCATAGCTGAATACGTGTTTTGCAAGTGACATGACTGATTTTAAGGCTGTTATACGTTCTGGAAGTTAAAGCTGCTTTGTGTAGAAGATTCAAATTGATCTTGACCGAATATATGTAGAAAGAATCCGAGTTACTCTATGTACATATAGTCCAAGTTTGACGTGCAAAATTTCTTGACAGCATCAACCAAGGAGACAGGAAGAGAACTGCCTCAGCAACTCAAATTTCAGAAGCAGGAAGCATCAAAAATACACCGCTCCCGACAGCTGCATCCTCGTTAATAAAATGAAAAAGGAGCCTTTGACAGGGGAGTAAAAAAAGGAGCAGAGCCTGGAAGAGACCAGAGTACACCTCCAAATCTCTGAACACCTTTTAATCACCTCTTTCTGAGATTTCCTGGATTTGTACTGATGTAATACACTACCAGTAAGGGATTAAGGAAGTTGCTTAAGTCATCAAGGTTCAAATTCTACACGTAGCAGCTTTAGCAATCAAGTGCATGTCAAATGAGTCACATGATATAACAGCTCATGGTTTATTCTCATCCCCGTTTTGAAGAGCAAACCACAGATCTGGAACCTGAAGGTTTACAAAGGCACTAATTGTGTAGACATCCAATAAAACATCAGGGATCAAGTTCATACAGAAACGTTTTAAGATGCATCTCTTAGATTGTTTGCTTCAGATTAGGTTACAGGGCTTAAACTTGTTTTTCACTGACCATAAATGGGTAATTTGACTGGAAACATTGGTAGCATTTAGATGCAGTTTTACTATACAGACAAAAAGATACATTTTATAAACCATGGCCCTCAACAGGCCTAGAAACTTTGTAACAAATAACATTCAACCCAACTCATTAGACGATGGAGTCAGTACCATCGTATTCTACTGACTCTTTTTAAGTTTGAGGCTTGGCTTAGAAACTTGCATTATGAACATTAACAGCACAAGATTTTTAAGTGAGTAGGTAGTGGTGTTTTAGAACGAGAGGTGCTTGTGAGAGGAAGAAAACATCATACAGTTAAAGGTATACTATGCAGGATTTTCCTAGAAAACTTCATCATATCACACAAGACCCAGTAGAAGAGTGTTGGGGTGCATTTATCTGCAGGGACTCTGCCTGTATTTTATTTTTATTTTGCTGTGTCCGGGACATTTATGAGCGTGTAGCCCCCAGCCAACAACAGCACATGGATAGGTAGGAAAGTTCCTGAATGTTGTGTTTACGAGCAGTAACTGACAAAACCTACATAGTATATCTTTAAGAACTCAAATTAGAAGCAAAATGGAAGAAAACCCTTGAAAAATACATTTTCCTCAAATTCTTGATAGAGATTATCAAGCTTCTAAAGGAACAGCTTCAACAGTTTTGGAAACCCGCCTTTTTGCTTTCTTGTCTTGTTGCTTTTTCCTAGTCCTGTTCATTACAATTAAACTTTATGTACGGATCAAACAGATGAAACATGCGTTCATTTTTAAAAACTTCAGAGGGCAGATTTTGTTGCATTTGGACAGAGCCAGGCTGGCTGTCTTCTCCGTTTCCAGTATTCAGGCTAAGCTACGCTAACAAGCTAGGTAGAATAGATATGATAGATGGATAAAATTCAAATAGATATGAAAGTGGTTTTAATCCTCTCATGTAACTCTAGGCAAGAAAGTAATGAAGCACATTTCCTAACATGTCTAACTATTCCTTTAATGTTACACTTCTGTCATGAGTTTACAGTTTCTTTACACACCAGGTGTGTAGATGGAGAGGTGTTTTACAACACATGAAGCAACTGAGACTCTCACTTGTCAGTCAGTGACATAAAAATATCAGTGTTTCTTTGAGAGGGCTGAAGGCGTAACTGTCACCACAATGAGAAATTAAAGGAGCACTATATGATGTTCAGAGCCTTAATATAGCAGCAAACAACTAGTTGCTATGTAGAGATAAGTGGAGTAATGGCGTCCTGAGCACGGTCCGGCCGCAAGCGCAAGTTGCATGCGCATGTGAGTCACTGTGTGTCTCTAACTAACTGCTGCTGCTCTAGTATTGTCACGGAAACGTAGCACCCACTCTCCAGTTCCCCCCCGGTTAATACCATTAGCTCCATCAGCACTCGTCACACTGTTAGCAAAATTAGCTGCTAGCACTGTTAGCGGCTCAGCCACCTCCATGTTGAGAGCCGTGTGCAGACAACCTCTCAATCATACATATGCTCTGAATATTGAATAAAGCTCCTTTATCTGTCACTGCTACAGGACAGAGAAAACACGTTTTTGTTAACTGTAAAGACATTCTTCAAGACATCAGATGTCATTATGTGCTGTACCTTTTAAGTAAAACTTAACCATTCAAGAGCAGTTCATTAGGACAGCGTCTTCTCCAGCACCTTAAACCAAATACATTTCATTTTGAGTGCTGGACTTTCTTTGGTTTGTGTTCCACAAGCGCACAAATAGCGGACCAGCCTACAAACAGATGGCGTCATACCATTTATACAGACACAATATCAACACTGAAACGTCCCACACCTTCTCAAAGTGAGGGCGGGTGTTGACATTAGTTTCGTAGTTTGAGTTACAAAGCAGCTGCTGTGTGTCGAGCTGTGGTGTTGCATGCTACAGGTCCAGCTGAGACCGTTTGGGTATTGAGGAAGACTGCTCAGACCATTCATATATGTGTAGCAGAAGTTATATTTGGACATCCAAACGTCTTCGCCTGGTGCAGGATAGACGGAAAAACATACTTAGAGTCTCAAATAAGGCTGCGTCTGTGGAGTGTTTCAATGAAAACACTCTTTTAACGGCAAGCAGGAAGTTAAAAACACTTGCTGTTACAATCTTGGTAGTGACAAGTTTCGTCTAGGGATGGAAACTCCCATCTAGTTTAGTTTCAGGGAGGAGGCTCGGATACTTAAACCCCTCATAGATGGTCTGAAGGTATGCTGAAACACTGTAATAATATCCATGTATATAAGGATGGATGCATCCATGTATGAGACTAACGTTTACCCTGGTGTTGAGCCTGTATGGTGTAACTAAGATCAGTTTTATGTAGGATACAAAGTATTATAAAGTACCCTGTAATCAGCTACTAGATGCTACCACGTTAGGACCTTTAGTTTAGTGTTTACTCTGCGAGGAACATCTGAGGCTGCAGTGACCACACAACAAATTTCTCGAACTCACTGACCGTCACAAGCCAATCAGATTGATGTCCTCTCCTTCCTCCATCGATGCCACTGTGATAAATGACCAGACAATTCAACCAGCAAGTGTAAAGTATGTGAGAAGTCGATCACAGTTTCTCACTTCTTGGCAACATTTATTTGACAGAATATATTTAGAAGAGAAGTCTCAAAGCTGGTTATGTGGAAAATGGCTGAATAAGTCGTTTTATCCAGTTTTTTCCTGATTATTTTCAACCAATGCTGGCTAGTAAGCTCTTGATTACAACTTGAAGCTTATTTTCATAGTATTTCATGGTTGTTTCGGTTAGTTATGATAATACTGCACATGGCAACATGGAGACTTAAGTGCTCATGTTGCTTGCCCTGTCCGGCTTCGAGAACTTGGAGTACAATGTTATTATCGATAGGAATTATTGCCATCACTATGAAAACAAGACCTGGGATTATGCTTCAACTCCTCAGTGGATGTATCATGATAGGGATCATCCACAGCAGAGTATAAAACATAATTCGCCAGATCGAAACCACCGTGCCTTTTACACCAACCAGTCTGAAAAGTCGCCCGTAACAGCGTTGAAGGTTCAGGTTCAAACTGTCTCCAGCATTTTGAACATTTCACATTTTCAGAGCAAGCGTCTGCTCCATCTAAAAAAGGCAGAAAAGCGTAGCCGTCACTCCTGTACCAAAACTCTGAAAGCAGGTATGACGGCTTCACCTCTTTCTCCATTCTTGAGATCTGACACCTTCTGTGCAGACCTTCTGGGATTTACATTAATGAATGATTTCACCACTTAAAAGTAATACACGCACACACACACACACACACACACACACACACACACTGTCTCCATCAGCATGTCCGCACAGTCTCTTTGCACCAACACCGATTGAAGAGTTCAGAAGTCCTGTCCTCTGTGCTCGCTTTGTAGTCCCAATTTCCGGGATTCCCAACCTGTAAATGCTGTACCCTTGTACCTGGGTAGAGTTGCAGTACAAAACTTCCATCGAGAGCAACCGGAAAGCAAATATCTTGTTATTTATATTATATAATAAATAATACAACTTTGTTCATATATTTTTGTATATGTAAAAAAAACAGTTCTGCCAAAAAGGGTGATTGGCTAGCAAAACCACTTGATATAGAAGCAGCAGTAGAGCCGTTTATAAAAAGAAATTATATATATTGCCTAATTTTGAGTATATGGAGTCTTGGAATACAATCCGTCTCAACTCCTGAGTTTGAAAGGGTGCCAACAAGCCACCCGGCCTCTCAGCTCCGCAGTCTGATGAAGCTCCTGGTCGTGCTGCAAAAGAAAAACAAAAATTCTGCAGCACAAGCAGGGGTGCGTTTCACCTGAGGAGTTGAAGTCAAGCTGGAGTCTATTATGGTAACGAGATACCACAAGCAGCTATCTCTAACCAACCAGTTTAATTCCTTCCAAAAGGGTTCCTGAGCCTCGCGGCTTTTCCTCCAGCTTTACCCCCCAAAAATATGTATCCATCTGCAGGACAATGCCGAGAATGAGGCCTCAGATGGTAACGTGAAAGGAGTCCCAGCTGTCGTCTTTGCTGCTGCTGCTCCCGTTCTTGGCTGCTGCCATTGTTGCCGTCCCGTCTCCGACCTCTCCGTCAGGCTGTTCCCCAGTGGGAGTGGCACCGGGCTCTGGGTAATACTCGTCATCTTCGTCAAAGTAGCCGTTATCCATCATGCTGAGGCTGGAGGCGGCGCTCAGGTCCTGGCAGCTGCCCTTGTACTCCTGGATCGACTCGTGGAGCGACCACAGCTGGCACAGCAGGGACATGTCCTGCTGACGCAAGCCCACCTGGAGAGGGAAGTATTAAGATCCTCATTAACATATCATACATTTTAGATGAGGCATACCAAAAATGCCTGAGCTAACATAAAATCTGCCTTTCCACGATGCTTAAATACTGAAAGTGATGTAAGATCTCTCTTGAGACAAACTGTGATTGGCTGGGTGTAACTTTTGTTTATTTCTTTCTGCACCAACTTGTGCCTTTTCTGCATCAATTTATAGATTAAATGTCTTTTATTCTGTCAAAGTAAAAGCCCTGCTGCTACTTTCATTTCTCTGTTTGGTGGGGACAAATGCACATGTGCTGAATAATGAGAGGGAAATCTACACCTATGGTGACTGGTGCTCCAGACGCCAGGTTCTCTAGACTCCAGATAAAGCCTCAGACAATAACTGCAACTAACAGTATTTGCATTATTTTGTCCGACCATGAATCCAAAGACAAAATAGCTTTTGTTTACGATAAAATAATGACAGATCCTCAGACTAAAGAAGACGGAAGTAGCAGGTTTTGGCATTGTGATGATGGTTGATTTTCAAAATAATTGCTGATTAAATTTTTTTTACGCTAAATAAATTTCTGTCACAAAAAACCCAATATATTAAATTGTTTCAGTGCAACAATTATAGGACAAATGACTGATATCAGTGCAAAAAAAATTAGTCTATGAATTGATTATTTTATCCATAGAAAAATTATCAACAAAGTGCTAATAATCAATAAATCACTTCAGTCATTTAATGACAAAAAATGCCCAACACTAACTAGTTCAAGCCTCTTGACTGCAAGAATTTACTGCATTTTATATGTTTGTAAACTAAATATCTTGGGATTTTGACATTTATTTATTGATTTATTTACATTCATTTTTTTTAAACTATTAATTAGTCAAAAATACTGATCTGACATTATGACTTAGTAATTAAAGGTCCAGTGTGTAGCATTCTGTGGCATCTATTGTTGAGGCTGCAGCACCGAAACTTCCCTCCATTTGCCTGGAGTGTAGAAGAATTACAGTGGCCTACAAGAAAATGCAAATGACCCTATCTAGAGCCTGTCTTTGGTTTGTCCACTCTGGGCTACTGTAGAAACAACATGGCGGACTCCATGGAGGAGGGTCTGCTCTGTATGTAGATATAAACAGCTCATTGTAAGGAAACAAATACACCGCTATTCTTAGTTTCAGGTGAAAACACGCTAATGAAAGCATAGTTTTGAATATTATATAGCATTTCTGCAGATATGTGCCCCTAAATCCTACACACTGGAACTTCAAAGGCTGAAAACAAATCTCTCTTGGCAGGGTTGAAAAGGGCATTTCTACTGCATACCACTCAGCTGACAGTGCAGTATGAACTGAGGGTCACTGCATTGTCTTCCACACAAATTACAGTGGGCGGACGTGCAAGTCAGCGTCAGGTCAAACAGCTGAACCCGTACTATGCTCCATAAACTACGCAGCGATCAGAGATTTTAAAATATAGGTCATTGACAACTTATTAGACAATATGAACTACAAACTCATAGTAATACATTAACAGCAACACAGCAATAAGCCCGGAGCAGGCAACGTGCTGCAGGGAGAGTAAAGCAGGAGCAGAAATAGGATTTAGTAAAGCCTGTAACAAAAATCCAAATGGCAAAGGGATTGAGTTTCAGCAACACTTTGACCTCTTTCATCTGGATATGAGGAAACAGGCTATTGTTGCGCGTTGACCAAGAGCAATGGAGGAGTGTACCTTGATATTGAAATCTGGTCTGGTTCGGTTATGAAAACCCCTGCTGCTGGCAAGGGAGTGTACAGGAGTGTGTCAAAAGTGTCTCACTGTGTTTGCACCTTAGTGAATGTAAAAATTAGATCAACAAAGGATCTAATGCGTCATAAAAAACTTTCATACTGAAGCTAAAAGATATGAAAGCTTAGAAGAAAAATCAGCATAAGCCTAATGGCTTAATTTGTCTCATCCACTGCAAAGCTGTTCCCTGATCCTGGTTTCTCTTGTAGCTGGTATCCATAGTGCCAGACTACATGTTAAAAAATCGTGTTTTAACTTCTTGTGCTCAAAGGACTTTGTTCCCTTGGTAGCATATACAAATATACACATTGGGAATCATTTGGGTCTTTTATAACCTCTGTAAACATACAATCTACTAAACAGAACTGATAAAGCAACAAAAACACTAAGCGATTTTAGGCTTGTTCAGTTGTATTATGTCTCTCTAAATCTAATTGGACTGCTGCAAATAAGACAGATCAATACCTAAAAGTTTAAATTTTATTAATGTAATGTGGTGTATGGTAAATAATATGTATGCCGAATTTTTCAGGAGACTCTAGTAATTTGTTAAAAGCATTAAGTTGTGTGCTAAGTGGTGTGTAAGTTTGCCAAAAGCCAGCCAACATAAAACTACTCGAGTTTCTTAAGGGACTTTGGCTGGATACGAATGCACAGCGCACAGGGATTAGACGCCGATCGACAGACCAGGGGTGGAAAACAGAGCACTCCTTTTTGTTTAACAAAATGAATACTGCCTTAAATGTTACCATCTCTTTCCGCAGCAGAGCCAGGGCAGCGTCGAGGTTGGCCGGCTTGTTGGCCAGCAGGTTGTCGGCGTTGTTCCTGCCTCGGCTCAGGTCGTCCTGGATCATGGTCTTCTTCACGTACATCCTCTCCATTTCTCTCCAGGAGCCGCCGCTTGAGTTCAGCAAGCCGCTCAGGCTCTTCGGCAGCGGGGGCAGCCCCTCGATACAGGCCATGCCTCCCGCAGAACCGTTCGTGGACTTACCATTCATTGTCCCGTGATTTACGGAGCCAGGCAGTGGAAGTATTTACTCTGAAGTTGACTGGCGAGTCTTTAAATCCAGTAAACGCTGGGAATAAACAGTCGCCTCCCGCAACAGACACACCGAGCAACAGCCGTGGATTTCTCTGCTGTGGGCGGCCAGCGACGCCACGTCAAGGCACCCGGATTTAAGTAATTCCAATTCCGGTCTGACTATCAAAAAAATAAAAGCATCACTTTTGAACAGTGAAGGGAGTGCTTTTGTTTTTTTAGCCTTTAAAGAATATTATTATTTTTTTATGGAGAAAGTATAATAACCAGATTAGTTTGGTGTTATCTAAAATATTTGTGTTGCAATCATGGATCATTATTTACCCACTTTAAATGTGGACGAGGCCTTTGAATTTGATCGCCACTGTATTTATTTGGGCTGGAAAATACGTAAATGAAGTTATCCTTTTAAAAACAGCTTTAATTTTATTTGTCTGGGGGTCTCTGTATGGTGTTGACATTTTACGGGTGCCAAATAAAGTCAAAACAATTACAGCTGTTCAGTCAGTTTCAACCAGATGTTTATGGAAAAACTCCAAGCAGACAGCGGCCAACAACAATGCTACTAGTGACTATTATTTGACAAATAATATAGATCTTGACGTGGACCCCAATGGTATTAGAATTTGCAAACCAACATAGATCAAACTTCAGCCCATAGATACCTTGCTCTATAGCCCACAGCACGCTTCAGTAGAAAAAAAATACTCAGCTTTTATTTAGAAAACCATCTTCCGGTTTTATTAGGCTTTAGTATTGTGAACTTGACGATGCTGGATTGTGGCTGTTTAGTAAAATCCGCTTCCTGTCCTTTAAACACAGTGACTGCTGGGCGTCTCCCTGCCAACGCTACTCAGAGGCTGGAAAACTAAGTCTCTTTTTCAACAGTCATCTTTATTTTTGTAAAATGTAATACTATCTATAATTATACACACACATACACACACTTATACATAAATATATGATTTAAAAATTAATCTTAACAGACAAGAGATGAGACAAGATCACTGCTAATGATGAGAAATGAGACACATATTCATTTAAAAAAAAAAAAAAAAGACATTTAGATATAACATTTCCAATACTGATCAATTGAAACACACTTTCTCTTGAGTTAAATTAAAATAATTAAATGAAGAAATGTGACACATATAGGCCCTAAGGCCAAATAAAATGACATGAAGAAAAGGAAGAGTAGTAACTCTTTTCTCCTAATTTGTTCAAGTGTAGTGAATAAACTTGGAGTTTTTAATTTACAATCTTTTAAATGTATTAATCTATGTTGGTATATAGCCTGTATAATGCTCTTTGATAATAAAACATTGATTACTGCCTCTTAACATGAACAGTTGATACTTCCCAACATTAACATAAATGTTTGCCAATCAGTTTAATGTAAGACTGTGTTCATTTTAGTACCTACAATAAAACTAATTGATAGACTTCCCCCAGCAGTGTAGACGGAGGGTCTGAGGTCATGATGGGAGTGTGTGTGTGTGTGTGTGTGTGCAGGACAATAGTTTGGAGTATAAAGGACAGATGGTGGGCTTCACTTCCCCCCCAGCCTGCAGTCTCGTCACAACAATAACACAACAATAACCCTGAAATCAGCACACAAAAGCATCACACATGCTCCTCGACAGAAGAGGAGCATGTGTTGTACCACACGCACACACACACAAAGTCAGGCAGATGGATGACGCCTGGAGCCTGGCATTTCTAATCACTGCACTGAAATGAATTAAACCCTGACTCATTTCCTACAGTTGAGACATAAACACTCATCAAGTGCTTCTTATAAGCAACCCGCCCAACAGCCGGGTCTCAAGCTTATAAAAGACACTTACGGCTCAAAGAATAATGATATATATGACGATGTCTTTCTTTAATATGTCAAAGTATTGAGCAAGAAAATGTTTCTCAAGCTGTCAGATGTTGTGAATTCTTTAAATGAACAGGATGTTTAGTGATTGGAGGACAAATTGGTCAGAATGGACCAACAGAGAAACATCCTTTTTCATCTGCTTATCTGGGGCCGGGTCGCAGGGGGCAGCAGGCTAAGCAATGTTGCTGAGCAACATTTTCTAGCTCCTTCTAGGGGATTTCGAAGCGTTCCCAAGCCAGATGAGATATATAATCCCCACAGCATGTTCTGGGTCTCCCCGTGGCCTCCTACCAGTTGGAAAACCCTTAACAGGAGGTGCCCAGGCAGCATCCTGATCAGATGCCCCGACCACCTCAACTGGCCCCTTTTGACATAAAAGAGAAATGCGTCTGCTCTGAGCCTCCTCTGGACGTCTGAGTTGAGGATGAGCCCAGCCAGCCATCAGAGGATACTCATTTTGGCTGTTCATAGTCGCAGTCTTATTCTTTTTGCTTACAATCCAAAGCTCAGCTCCATTCTACCCTCGCTTGTGAATTAGACCCAAAGATACTTTCTCTCTCCCAACCTTCAGGGGTCAGTGCGCCATTTTCAAGCAAAGAACCATGACCTCAGACATGGAGGTGCTGACTCAACCGCTTCCCGCTCGGCTGCAAGCTGCCCCAGAGCATGCTGAAGGTCATGGTGTAATGAAGCCAACAGAACCACATCATCTGCAAAAAAGTAGACATACAATTCTGAGGTCCCCAGACCGGACCCCTTCCTCCTTCCAAATGTGCCTTAAAAACCTGTCCATGAATACCATGAACAGAATCAGTAAAAAAGAACGACCCTAGTAGAGGCCAACACCCTTTGAGAACGTGTTTGACTTTGCGCCGAGTGTGCGGATGCAGCTCTCAATTTAGTACTTTTTTATCTTATCTACACCTGGCACCTTACTGCTCTGAAGCTTGGTTGTTAGTTCCTGCTCTTCCTTATTTCACCTGTAACATGTAACTTACCCGTGTGGGCCATTGTTTCTAGACAATATCAGACAAGTGAGTTTGGGGAAGAGGGGATGGGAAGTTGAATCCATTTGTGATTTGTAACCACACTGTGTTTATGATGTGCTATAACCCTGCCATGTGTCATGATTAGTGTCATCACTAAGTGAAAATCTATAAATATATATGCTTTAAAAAACAATATGACTGTTTAACCATTTTAACTCCATGCTATCAGTCGACACCGTATCACCATTTGCCCTTGAAAAGCACCACGTCCCCTCTGAGCAGCCTAATCCTGCTCTCGAAACAATTAGCCATCAGCTGACAGTCCACAGCTGCACAGTTTAAAGAGACTGATCAAGGACAATCTGTTATGTGTGAGGGTTTTACGAGCAGACGGACCTCTCTATAAGCTTTCAACACCACCATCACCACTGCCACCACCACCACCACCATCACCATCACTGCCTCCTGAGATCAAAGGATTAGGCGTATGATGGCACCCCCTGGGGATGCATGTAACCGTGGCCGGCTCGTGTTAATCTGCCTTGCTAAAAAGCACAATGGGTTTGCGTCACTTACCGTAGGCTGGCTAATAATGCTCTAAAGATATCCGCTTATGTCTCTGCTGGAAAGAAATATGTTGCTAAAGGCTAAAAAATAACAGGAAGTCCTCAAGTAGGCACAAAAAGACACCAATTATGACACATAATGCATTCACTCATTGCTTGTCTTTCATTTTGACGGTCGTCATTTTACTTTTCAACCCCCCCCTTAACAATCTGAAGATGTCACTTTGGGCTCTGGGGAATTTTTACAGGCATTTTTCACTATTTTCTGACATTCAATAAACTCATTAATTAATTGATTTTTACAAAAATTAAAAGTAAAGTAAAAAAAATTTACAGATAAAAAAAAGCAAAATTCTTCCATACGTTGCCACATTAATTAAATGCATTAAATATTATGCAACCAGGAATTAAAAATTATAAATAAATACTGATTTAAAACGTGACCACAGTACTTCATTTATGTCATGAAATTTATTTTTAGTTGCAGCTCTGTGGTGCAAATACTGTACATTTGCCTCATAAGATACTTCCCACCTTGCATGGAAGATGAGTTTCAACATTTCCCATTTTAAATAAGTCATTTGAGGTTTTCCACCACACTCTAAATCATGAATGAAATCACAGGGGTCCGCTGAACATGACAAGATATGACAATATCTTTCAGCCTTATGGTGATTCATCTATTATAAGGAATAAAAAACAGCATAAATTGAGACAATTCAGGTTGAAAATTACAAGAAATGTACTGATTTCTGTACAATGTAATCCCTTTAAACTAGTGCTTTGGTGACTTCATGTTTTACATCCCATAGGCTACAATATGTATCTAAAAATACCCCTGTGATTAACATTTGCTGATGGATGAGCCTTGCAGAGACAAATCCGGCACCCCTTCCAGAAATAATCACCCCAAAGTGTGCTTGAGTCCCATTTAGCTGACGGAACAACATTGCATTGAACTTGGAGCTTGTCTGGGATACATCATTGTCAGAGCCACACAATAGGTCTGAGGGAAAGGAGGGAGGGTGTGTGTGTGTGTGTGTGCAGGAGGAGGTCAGCTTCCTATAGTGTGTCAGAGTACAGCAGGTCAGGGAAGAGGAGTGTCCGGTTAGAACAGCTGCTGTCACAGACATGAGTTTTCCTCTGCGGAGGGGCCTCTCAGGGAGCAGAATGACGTATGGTCATTGTAACGTATAGGCATATATTTCTTTGTCCTACGGTATAAATCACAAACAAAATCTATTTGGAAGCCAGGTCAACATAAAAGCATCAGAAAAACACATCAGTGGTGCATTCAGGTCCAACGGTGACTACAGTGTACCTCACATTCCCCTGCTTTGAAGTCACTAGCTGAGTAAAACAGCGTCTTCCTTCCATTGAAGACAGCAAACAATGAGTAACTTCCCACTGTGGGAATGTGTGTGTTACCTTCAAGTGCTTCCCCTCGCACTGAGGTACCTTACTACTGACCTTACTCAAGTATTTCCGAGCTCTGCTACTTCTTCTACTCCACTAAACTTCAGAGGGAACTATTGCTCTTTTTTCCCAACATTTTTGCCTTGTGACGTCTGAAAAAGAAACAGTGTCTAGTCGGGGCCTCTTGTCACGTTTCTATGAGTTGTTAACAGATCCCTAAACATTTCTCAAGTTCTCATTTAAATAACCGTTCAAGGCCCAAAGAGGTAAAATGATCAATCATTTCCCCTAAAAAGCAAAGATTCCTAAAAGACACAAAATGAAACCCTACGTTTCACCACTGTGTCTAAAATGAAACATAAAAGGAAGAAAAGTCAACAGATATACTTGAAAGAAAAGAAGCAAATATTGAGTCCAAAGTCCAAAAAAAATGAATACAAATGTGTGAGGCTGGACTTTTTTCCTCTGTCTGAACCCATTCATATCTCATGACCCCTCAGATTTATCTTATGACCCTTAGAAGAGGGCCGACCCTAGGTTAGGAACCACTGAACTAAACTATGTAACTGGACATAGAGAAGTTATCTACATCAACAAGAGTGGCATCTCACATCTTATATATCACTCTGCCAAACTTCATCATAATTCTTAATACCCGCATGTAAGGTGTGCGATATTAAATAGTTTCCAAATGAAATGTGAGGAGCAAAATAGATTATGTAAACAATACATGAATGTAATTAACATTCATTTATGTAGTTGCAGATGTGCAGGATTAAAAACTCGACTTAACTTTATCTGGTTTGGGAAAAGGGTCCAAAATAGGACTTATTGTGCTTACAAGAACCCTTTCTTTGTTTCAACATCACAATATTGTACCTATAACAACTCGTGCTGTCTCTCCCGGATCTATTCACCACCTCAAAATGGGAAGCATGCGCAGCCAGATGGTCATCAAAGATTCCTGCAGCAGCAGACTGTGGTAATTGAAATGGGATGGGTGTATTCCGACACGCTTTGTCACTGCCCCTGGCCTCGCTCCAGCCTGTCCTGCAGGGACGGGACAGGAGGGTGTAGTCCTGATCAGCAGCTGGCCTCCTCCTGTCTGACCTCTGCCCTCCCCCTCCTCCCCTCTTTCTGCTCGCCCACCAGCTCTGTCACACCCACTTTCTGTCTGCTTTAACCTCTCCCTGTCTCAAGAGCGACTCCTTTCACTATGAACAGCTGGGCGCTCACTGTGGTCTTGTTTTATTGATGTACAGATGATGTACAGATTCATTAAGTGTTGTGGTCGTTTATTATTTTAGCAGTTTTCTATCATGACTAATTATAATTTATTGGCTTGAATTGCACATACACATTATTCAGATAATAGAACAGTAAAATGTTTTATTTGGCAACAAAATCCAACATATTTATCCAAATCAACAAACATAACACATAAAGTGGAACATACAGACATAAAATTCTCATCTTGTAGCAGTGAAATTTGCATTTTTAACTCTAAACATGTCCTTAAAAATACAAAAATGTCAAAAAAAAGCATGTAAAACATCAGTTTTTGTACTACTCAGTAGGCACAATCATACTTGTGCACTGCCTAACCCTGCAGATGGGTGCAGTGTAAATGTAAAGATGAGCAGAAATAAATAGCTGACGAGCTTGAAATGTGATTCCCACAGATCAGCAGAGGTCAGCCAGTGTCTCCTGCTGTCTGAAGGGCAGCAGATGCAGATGTGAGGTGGATACATAAGACTCTAGGAACGAGCCAACACATCCGCCCCCAGAGGAGGCAAAAATGACCTTCTACACACAACACAGCAGCTTCAGGATTCAAACCAAAATCATACCGTCAGCTCTCAATTGCTTCACTGCAAGACGGATATTATAGCTGTGATCACAGACATGCAGCTTACAGGAAGCCTTACAGTGAAACAAGTGGAGATATTTTCACAGAACTGATCAGTATGATAGAAAGTAATATATAAATACCATCCTTAAAATATTCCAAACAAAAATGCTTCAGTTTCTGGTGCTCGCCACCAGAGGGAATTTACTGACATTTTGTTTTTCCTACCTAATAAGAAAGACATTACCAATTCAAGTAAAAGTCAAATAACTTACATCATCTGTTAAGCCCCGCCCTGAAGGCACAAAGTGTCAGACAGGCACTTGTAAGAGAAGAGCTGTCATTATCACAGTGACATAACCATGGAGAAAACAATCCACTCCTACTATAAAAACAGAGTCTAACCTTATTTTCAAATCTCTTTGTTGAGAAACACAAAAGCAGATTTAGTTCAGATGAAATCACTAAAAGTCAACACAGCAAACTCCCTGAAACATTTCTAGACATTTTAAAGGAGTAGTTTACCCATACATTGATTGTTTGTACATCAATTTGTGATGAAAACACTTCTTTCATGCCTCCACGGTGAACGTAGAATCCACTAAAAGGCAAAAATTTTTGATTATATTGATCAAAATATAATCGGAAGACAGAGAGGACGGATTCAAGATGCTAGTTAACCTGTTAGCACATAACCAACACAACCTGATGTTAGGGTTAGGTTAGGTTCTCAGTGGAAAAAGAAAAATAATCTGACCTCATGTAACAACTTTGTTTTTGTCTTACTCCATCTGGACTTTAGCTCTTTGTTTACTTTCCTCACTTCCGTTTTTTTGAGCTGAACTGCCAATCAAAATGTGATTTAATTCGCTGATGGGCTCTGCCAGCTCTAACGCAGATTCAACATGCCGAGTCAGCCGACAAGGTCCGACAAGTGCCAACGTGACTCACCGCAAAATTTAGGTTGACAGACGCTCAGTGACGACGAGGCGTCAGCTGGGTGTGTCAGGGCCCGAAGCCTGAATTTTATGGTGACCAAAATTAACAACAGCAAAACTATATAAAACATCTCATGCAGTATAATCCAAGTCTTATTTATCTAGTCGAATGTTCAGTACTTCCAAAACATGCATTCTAAGATACCCATGTGTGCCACAGCAATGCGAAAGTGTTTTAAATTGTTGATATTTGTGTGATACTTTTCAAAGAGATATTTTGATATAGTTTTGCTGTTATTAAACCCCAGTTCCCCTTTACTTCAGTTCATCAAGACTGTTTTTTGGATTCTTCATTCATCGTCAAGGCATGCGAGAAAAACTGTTCTTTACAAAGTAACATGTGCTGAATAAACTGACATACAATATGTCATTTTGTGGGTGAGATATTCCTTTAAAAAAATGGTTTTATTGCATCGTCTCGTTCACTGTTCATCTACTCCTTCTCGGTTAAGAAAGGCAGGAGTCGAGATGCTGGTTGATCTTTGACTCCTGCACCTTTGTTTGGCACACAGGACAGCTGACCATCAGTGCAGAAGAGGAAGACGAAGAAGTAGATGGGGTAAAACTCTGCATCCCTGCAGAGGAATGGAGGGAGGAAGTAGAGGTGGATGCAGAGGAGGTGGTGGTGGCAGTGGCAGTCCTTTGCTGCATTGCAGGTGTTTTTGTCTTAACCAATTCCCTCGGTGATGCTGAACTGCTGCCTAATGTCTTCTGGAAGAAGTCGAAGATGCTGGAGGAGCTTCTGCTGTCATCCCACGGCCTCTTCCTCGATGCTTGAGAGGCACCGGCGGCTCCTGATGTACTGTCACTACTGGAATGATTGAAATACTTGGACTGTGTTGGTTTAGCAGGGCTGCCTTTGGTTTTTGATGAAACTATAGAATGGCTAGGTTTAGTGGGACTGGGCTTAGATGTTCTGGGAGAGGAAGCTGTATGGGTAGTTTGTTGTTTAGAAAAGATGGAAGACGCAGAGGTAGCAGTCCCTGTACTGTTGCGTGATGTCAGTGAATCTCTTTTAGTTTCTATGTTTGAGGTGGAAGACTGACTTGTGCTTTTGAAGAGTTCTTCAATTGACTTCTGTTTGATTTTATCTGCTTCTTGGCTGCTGCTGCTGCTGGGTTTGGAGATTCTCACTGGCGAGCCATTGATGTTGACAAAAGCTCTTGTGTTACCAACAGACCTCTTTATAGGTGGTTTCTGCCCTGTGGAGATACCTGGTTTGATGGAGGGAAAAGAGCTAGACATTCCTTTGTTACCCAGGCTGGGGCGAACAGGAGAATTGAGACTTTTAGCTGGAGATGAAGGGGTGAAGAATTTCTTTGGAGAGGAAGGCACTACAGGTGTGAGAGATGGGGAAGACGACGTGGAGGACTGTGACTTCCCTCCGAGTAGGAAGCCTTTGCCACTGAATGGGATAATGTTCCTAATGTCCTGTAATCCAGAACCTGAGAAAGAAAGATACCAATTCAGAGTCAGGCAACAGATTTCCTTTGAGTTGTCAGAAAGCATTATCTGCCTTACAGCAGAGAAACAAGCGTATCACCTGGAGTTGTACTTGAAGGCTTTCCATTTTCTGAGATCTTCTTCTCTGAGGTCTTCCCATCCTTTTTACCGTCCTTCTTGCCTTTTTTGCCATATCCTTCAGGCTCCTTGACCTTGGTGTAGGTCCCTCCACATGTCCTCCTGTGGTCCTCCCACCAAGGATCCAGAGCAGATGGAGCCCGGTTCATGGCCCTCTTCACGAAGCCGAAGTAGGGCCTGCGGTTCTGGCAGGGCCCGTTGCATTTCCACCAGTGCTGCCGGTACACATCGACCTCATCGTGGAAACTGTGGTAGATCTGAAAAGAGGGCAAGGTGTATTTTATTATTTTAATCTCTATAAAAGCCTGTGACAAGATGAGACGAATTGTGTGATAGAAGTTACACCTACAGAAATTTTTGTCCCAGTAGCATTGTTGATCCGGTTCATGTGTTTGCAGAATTCAGGACCATGACCGTCTCGGTCTCTGTTGTTCTGGGTCACAAACAGCAGGGCGTGGATCATTTCATGAAGAAGAGTCTGTGGAAACAAATGAACAAAAGAAAAGTATAAGAAATCTATCAAAAGAAAGACGTGTTCTTTATTTAGTTTTCATTTCCAAGCTCATACAAAGACACACATTTAATACTAGAAGCTGAGAACTAAAAGCAAATTATGTCTTGACATGCATTAAAAGTAATGAAGAGCTGGTAAATTTTTAGGTGTCTTTTACAAGATCTAACGTAATATCTTTCTTTATAGTGTAGTCACATCATAAGTAAACTAGCTGTATACATGTCAAAACAAATGGTTAGTTATTCATCAATAATTATGAAGAAAACATAAATGATATACTCAGTTGTGTGGTTTATTTTAAGTGTTATTCTGATCCTTTTGTCATTAACAGCATATTGCTTTTATGACACAAGTGATTCTCTGTTTTGCCAATTGTGTAACAGTTGCAGAAGAGGGATTTGATGAAATACTCAATTCACTCCTACAAAGGCAACATCAGTGTTACTCTCCACCTCACCTCAACCAGGTCTTTTCTTGGTCTAAGCTTCAGCAGAGGCTCACTGAGTCTGATTGAACACAGTCCACCTCGGCCCTCGTAAGAACACACACCTGCACACCTACAGAAGAAAACATAGAGAGATCAAGAGACATTAGAGCAGTAGGGGCAGATAGGCCTTTCATACACTCCACTAGAGAGATCATTTGCAGCGAGCAGCACTGGTGTATTGTGTAGTTTATACTGTCACACAGCCCCTTCTCTCCTATGGTCACATAAAATCCCATGCAAACATCTGATGAGGTGAGGGCATTACTGCACCCAGGGTCATTGTGGTTTTGACCTTTGGCAATAATGACAATACAACAATGAATCATAACACAATAGGTGACTTACAGTGTCATTCTTGGGCTCCATCTGACCTCCACACCGCTGAGTTTCCCCCAGAAGAACGTGTCATTGAACTCCAGAAACATCGCCCTGACATCAGGATTAGGATCCAGGGTCTCCCAGGACTCATCCACGATGGACAGCGGCCTCTCTGGCCGGGCAGTCGGCTTCCAGTAGGGGACAACATCGCTGCCACCTCCAGCTACTTCCACTTTCCTTTTCTTGCTGCTTTGTTGAAAGCCATTATCCTCAAAGCCGGTTGATAAAAGTGATGTCTCGTATTCATTATTAAACTGCTCCTGTAGCTGAATAGCGAGCAGTAAATCCTCATCCATCACTACAGCAAACACTGATAAAAAGGTGATGTAAGCTGGCTAACGTTACGTAGTTTCAGTTTACATTAGCTTGTTGAAGCTAACTAGCTAATGTAGCTTGTACAGGGCTTTCAAGCAAGTGACAGAATCACCGGAGCCAGATGACAATCTGCTAAATACACTACCTGTACAAAAACTCGGATTAGTGTCATAATTTCGTTAAAAAAACATTTATAAAATTATGTTGGACGAAGGTGTTGCTCCTAACTACCAGTCCACAACAAGCTAGCGCCGACTCAACCGTTGCTGCGTTAAGTCTATGATAATGCAACCACAGAACATCCGGATAAGATTTCAAAATAAAAACTTCCGGAAAAAATAAATCTATTTTAAGAAGGGACGGGTGTGATTAATACAGCTGATTTCGTGTTTTGGATGTATATTTTAAATACTCGAAGTACTTGTGTATGTTGTTATGTGGAATAGACGACTGCTTTTAAATCTTTATAATATTTAGCTCTTATTGCGACACTCTATTTCCGCTCTAGAGTCCGCTTCACTTGACGAATCGTTCGCTTCTTTCAAAAGGTTGCAAAGACTTATGGGAAATGTTGTCTTCTTTATTTCAAGCAGTTGGCCAGTCTAAAATGCACTCGCGGTTTTTGTGTTGCAGTTTTGTGATTGAAACAAACGCACGTAGCAACATAATAAGGGTTATACATAGTTCAAATTCAAAATAATTTCATTAACGAGGGGTTTTGACTTCTATAAACTACTCGAAATCATTTTAAAATATTTGTTTTGATAGGATTTGTTGGCCATCTTTTTCCCCCCGAATCCCGTGACGTTACAGGGTGTCAACCAGATTTCAACTTCCTGTTTGGGTTGCAAGCGGATATGAACGTCTGAAGTGTCCCTCTGTCTCCATTTATCACTAATTCGTCAACATTTTGTCTAAGTAAATAAACTTACAGGCGACACAAGATGTCGGAAACGGGGAACCGACTACGTAAGTTGCTTGAGTCGCCTAATTTCGACCCGCAAAATTACGTCAAGCAGCTGTCACAGCAGTCCGATGGCGACAGAGACCTGCAGGAGCATCGTCAAAAAATCCAGAACTTGGCCGACGAAACGGCTCAAAACCTGAAGAAAAATGTCTACAAGAACTACAGACAGTTCATCGAGACGGCCAAAGAGATCTCCTACCTGGAGAGCGAGATGTACCAGCTGAGTCACATCCTGACGGAGCAGAAGAGCATCATGGAGAGCATCACTCAGGCCCTGCTGTCCACAGACAAGGATGAGACCTCCAAGGAGATGCAGGCTGCTTTCCCCAAGGAGACAGAGGAGCTGAAGCAGAGGACGCTGACCTCACTGCTGGAGAAAGTAGAGGGTGGTAAAAACATCATGGACACCCCAGGGAGGCACCTAGTCTACAATGGTGACCTTGTGGAGTTTGATGTTGACAACATGTCCCCCATCCAGAAGGTGCACGCTTTCCTCATGAACGACTGCTTGTTAATCGCCACCTGGCTGCCAAACCGCAGAGGAACCGTGAAGTACAAATACAACGCCCTGTACGACCTGGAGAGCTTCGCCGTGGTCAACGTGAAGGACAACCCTCCCATGAAGGACATGTTCAAGATCCTCATGTTCCCAGACAGTCGCATCTTCCAGGCGGAGAACAGCAAAATCAAGAAGGAGTGGCTGGAGATCCTGGACGAAACCAAGAAGAACAAAGCCACTAAGGACAGGCACAAGAAAGAGGAGGAGGTCCCCACGTCTCCTGTGAGGGCAGAGGTGTCCACCAATCCTTTCGATGTGGACGATGACGAGCCAGTAGATGCTGAAGAGAGTGTGGACCTCAGCCTCGAGTGGATCCAGGAGCTGCCAGAGGATCTGGATGTCTGCATCGCCCAGAGAGACTTCGAGGGAGCGGTGGACCTGCTGGACAAGCTCAACGAGTATCTCAAAGACCAGCCGGTCAACCAGAGGGTCAAAGAGCTGAGGCTGAAGGTGGATGAGCGTGTTCGACAGCTGACAGAGGTTCTGGTGTTCGAGCTGTCTCCAGATCGGTCACTTCGTGGTGGACCTAAGGCCACCAGGAGGGCTGTGTCCCAGCTGATCAGACTAGGTTAATTAACAACACCTCACACATCAACACAAAGTCAGCTTTGCTTTTCTGCAGATACACACCTCCACTTTAGCATTAAATATATTCTACTTTTGTTGGACAGTATATTGTCCCAGAAATAATTGCAATAAACAAAATTATTGTCATTTTAATACCATTTATGCCACTTATAATATAATGTAATGGTTCACCATTTTAAAGAGCAGTGATTTTTTAATTCTACCAGAAATTACAGCAAAACGTGTCTCAGCATAGTTTTTTTCTGTCTTATCATGGTCGTTAAAGGCCCTTGTATTTCTTTTGGGGTCATGTCTATGCAAATTTTGGTGACATTCTTATGTATCAAACACGCATGTAAACACAACTGGCAATATAACATTATATATGGACATAACCTTGATCGGTTAATAAGGTAATTATTGTGACAGGCCTATCAACTTTACAAGCTGCTCAATTCTGCCACAGTGTTTTCCTGGTTAAAGAAACATCCCATATTATTTGCAGCAAATTTGCATGTATTAAAATTTATTTTAAATGCTTAGAGCAAGCATGCAAACAAGTATTAAGATTTTTTTTCCAGATTTTGACCTTGGAGGCTGTTAGAGTGTATCACACATATGTAGTGTGTATAAGGGTTACACCTAGCAATCATTTTTTAATATAATATAATTGTTTGGTCTGTTAGATACAGGAAACTATTGAGAAATGTCCGTTTCTATTTCCCGAAGGTTATGTCTTCACATTCCTTGTTTTGTCTACCTAACAGTCCAAAACCCAAGACAATGCTGACAATGTATCTTCCTAAATTATGTTTTCCAAAGCCTTCTCAGCACTGCCAGGTATTCAATGTCTTGTAGTGGAGAAAACAAAATCCCTTTTAAAAAATGTATTTACTGCAAACATTCAAAATTAACAAAACTTTTTAGTTAAAAACATGATGGAATTAGCTTTGACCCCCATATGTATTGTATGTGGTTAGAACATGTTAAAATCCATGCTATGAGAAACCTGCCCAGTCCCACAGTATCAGATCAAATATGTTAATAGTTCTCTGACTGTGTTGCAGGTCAGTCCACCAAGGCCTGCGAGCTGTTTCTGAAGAACCGTGCCGCTGCCGTCCACACGGCCATACGGCAGCTGCGCATAGAAGGAGCCACTCTGCTCTACATCCACAAACTCTGCAACATCTTCTTCACCAGCCTGCTGGAGACGGCCAAGGAGTTTGAGATGGACTTTGCAGGGAACACGGGCTGCTACTCCGCCTTCGTGGTCTGGTCCAAATCGGCCATGAGGATGTTTGTGGACGCCTTCAGCAAGCAGGTAGGTCGAGGATGGGACACTAACAGGTAGAATTCTTTAAAGGCCTGTAAAATATATTCATTCTTGTGAAACTGCAAAAAATATCCGAATAAAGTGAGTTTGTTTTTGTCTTCTTCAGGTGTTTGACAGTAAAGAGAGTCTGTCGACAGCAGCAGAGTGCGTCAAAGTGGCGAAGGAGCATTGTCAGCAGCTGACTGAGATCGGCCTGGACCTGACCTTCACCCTGCAATCCCTGCTGGTCAAAGACATCAAGGCGGCGCTTCAGAGCTACAAGGACATTATCATCGAAGCCACCAAGCACCGAAACTCTGAGGAGATGTGGAGGAGGATGAACCTCATGACCCCCGAGGCTCTGGCTAAACTCAAGGTGGATTTTTATGTTGTTCTTCATGTTTTGTCTCATCTTCTCTTGTGTTGTCTGTTGGTCCTCTGTGCTGATTTAATGTCAGCGTTTTCACTACTGTGATTTTGTTTTTCTTCTTTTTTTTTTGTTGATGACATTTAGAGCTGAAACAATTAATTGATTAAAGGTCCAATGTGTCAGATTCAAGGGTGTCTGTTGGCAGAAATGGAACTTAATATTTACAACTATATTTTCATTGGTTTATAATCACCTGAAAATAAGAATCGTGTTTTTGTTACCTTAGAATAAGCTGTTTATGTCTACGTACGGGATAGGTCCTTTTCCACAGAGAAGGCCATGTTGTTCTACTGTAGCCCTGAACTGACAAACCAAACACTGATTCTTAAAAGGGCCATTCACATTTTTGCATTTTTCACAAGTTTCAGTTGGTTGCACTCTTCACCTTCACCTTAGATGCCACTAAATCGCACACTACACCAGTGAAACCGTACTTGCTTTGCCCAGGGGACACTTTTCCAAAATGACAGGAGGCAAATATTAATGTTATTAATCAGTATGAATGCACTGCTTGCTTTCAACCTTTCTACGTTTTCTGTCCTCACTCGTCTTTACGAAGAAGCAAAACCAGTAGCAGCAGCCATTTTTTTTAGGCATAGCAACGGCGCTGACTGCTCCAATGTCCTCGTTCCATACCAAGTGGCAACCTCTGGAGCTGAAAAATGAAGCCAACTAGGAGTGCTAAAAACTGCAGTTCCTTGAATGGCCACTAGAGGCTGGCTCGTTCCCCATAGACCCCCATGTTAAAATGCCCAACTTTACAGCAGAAATAAATCTCGGAGTTTCTTTTCATTGTGAATTAGAAATTGGTCGGCGGGCCACCTGTTATTTCAGTAAGGCTGCACTAGACTTTTAAATGTTAAGCTGATTGAGAGAAAATTTCCAGCTCCTCCAGTGTCAGGATTTTCTACTTTTTAAACAACTGTTTAATCTCCCATGAATAAACCATATGTTAACTCACTGTTAGAAGATTACCATTTTAATCTTTCCCTCCGCAGGACGAGATGCGCAGTTGTGGCATGGGCAGCTTCGAGCAGTACACGGGCGATGACTGCTGGGTGAACCTGAGCTACACCATCGTGGCCTTCACCAAGCAGATGATGAGCTTCCTGGAGGAAGGCCTGAAGCTCTACTTCCCCGAGCTGCACATGGTGCTGCTGGAGAGCCTGAGGGAGATCATCCTGGTGGCCGTGCAGCACGTGGACTACAGCCTGCGCTGCGAGCAGGACCCCGAGAAGAAGGCCTTCATCGTGCAGAACGCCAGCTTCCTCCACGACACCGTGCTGCCCGTGGTGGAACGGAGGTTCGAGGAGGGCGTGGGCAAACCGGCCAAACAGCTGCAGGACCTGAGGAAGAGCACCAGGCCGGTTCGGATCAATCCGGAGAGCACTACATCTGTAGTCTGAGACTGCGATAACAAATAAAAACTCTGAATGCTGTTTTACTGACTCATTTTAGAAATAACTGCCAGATGTTGGCTGTTTTGAAATTGAAAGAAATGACAGGTAAAGGAACAGCAGATGTGTGAGAAGCTACTTTGCACCTGAATTTTTATTGACTCTCACAAATAATGCTTATTGATAATGGCTAATATTGATGGAAAATTATCTGATATTAGCATCGCAATTAAAAAAATCCATATTTGCTGCATCCTATATTCGTTTTTGAGCAATGAACTATTTGAAATCTCCCATTTGTGAGTGGATAACCCTCATCAGCAGTTGAGTTTACCACAAAATTAGGCACAATGAACTGTGTGCTTTCGTGTCAGGGTGTGACGATGACTAACAACTCCACTGTTCCTTAAATGTGTGTGACTGTGCAATGAATACGTGGCTCCACAGGACACACTGCAGAAAAACAGCAGATAAATGTGTGTTCATTCTCTGATCAGGCTGGTTATGTGCAGTTGTGTGCACATGTTATGTCTGATGACAGAGACTGGCAAAAATCTGATCTTAACGGAATATGTGTTCATGCTTAAACTCCCCCTGCTCTGATTTTGACCTTCCGGGACCTTTACTAGACACTAAATAGTATCCGAGCTTACTAGGACTGATTAAAAGGGATGACTGAAAAGAAAATGCACTGTAAATCTTCACTGTTGTAACAGGCATGTCACATTTAATAAACATCTTCATGAACAAGTGAATGCCATGTTTTTGTATTCCTAGATAGAGAAAGACACAAGTCGCATTGAACAACAAAGCAGCCTTTGCTGAGGAGTTTGGTGCCTGTTTTCCACTGCGTTTTCCTGCCGTATAAAAGAATGAGTGAACTTCCTGAATAAAAGATCTGTAGCTCCTGAACTTGCTTGAAACTCACAACAACAATAACAGATGTTCTGATGTTGTTTTATTAAAATGCACGTTGAATATCACTCAAACAGGAAGTGGGCTCTCCCGTTGTACTGACGGTGAACTCCAGAGCAAGATGCACATCTTCATCTTTTAAGTTTGACTGATTTCTGCTTGAAAGGATCACCACTTTTTCCTTTTCTTCCCTGACAGAAGTCTCTTTTGCACAATGTATCTTTCCAATGTGCACCATAGCACTTTTTTCCTCTTTATCATTCCTGAATGAATCACATTCACGGACCATTTTACAGCAGCACTTTGACTTGTCATTGCAGGTGAATCACAGGTGGAACTAATGACATTAAAGACGACGATGACACAGTTATTGAAGGGGTTCAAGCAGTTGATGTTATTAGTTCCACCTGTGCTTTCCCGGCTATGACAAGTCAACGTGTCATATTTTGAACCATTGACATACATGGCACTGATGAATGAAAAAACAAGGCTTTAGAGAACTTTCTGATCCTTAAGTTATTATGTAACAATCATCATGTGTGATCATTTAACTGGACAAACCAAACCCATCTTGAAGATCAGCAAGGAAGTTTTAAACTCAAATCATCAAATATTTAATGGATACAAAGAAAGTCTGAGGCGTCTGCTGCACCTGCACATCACAGGACAAGAAGAGCATGTTTCTCAGACTGTGCAAAATAAAGATCAGACAGATCAGACATATAAATTGTCTAGTTCTTGATCCTTGCTTCATGACTATATTGCCCTCTTGTGGCAGCTCACAATCAGGACATTTTTGAACATGGGGGTTGATTTAAGGTATGTACACTCACCTACTTTATTAGGTACACATGTTCAACTGCTCGTTAACACAAATGGGTAATCAGCTAATCATTTTGCAGCGACTCAATGCATTTAGGCATGTAGACATGGTCAAGGCGACCTGCTGAAGGTCAAACCGAGCATCAGAATGAGGAAGAAAGGTGATTTAAGTGACTTTGAACGTGACATGTTTGTTGGTGCCAGACGGGCTGAGTATTTCAGAAACTGCTGATCTACTGGGATTTTCACACACAACCATTTCTAGGGTTCACAGAGGATGGTCCCAAAAAGAGAAAATATCCAGTGAGCCAAAATGCCTTGTTGATGCCAGAGGTCAGAGGAGAATGGCCAGACTGGTTCAAGATGACAGAAAGGCAACAGTAACTCAAATAACCACTGGTTACAACCAAGGTCTGCAGAAGACCATTTCTGAACCAACAACACGAACCTTGAAGCAGATGGGCTACAGCAGCAGGAGACCACACCAGGTGCCACTCCTGTCAGCTAACAACAGGAAACTGAGGCTACAGTTCACACAGGCTCACCAAAACTGGACAATAGAAGGTTGGAAAAACGTTGCCTGGTCTGATGAGTCTGGATTTCTGCTACGACATTCAGATGTTGGTGCTGGTGGTGTAATGGTGTGGGGGCTATTTTCTTGGCACACTTTGGGCCCCTTAGTACCAACTGAGCATGGTTTAAACACCACAGCCTACCTGAGTATTGTTGCTGCCCGTGTCCATCCCTTTATGACCACAGTGTACCCATCTTACTTCTGCTGCTCATTCAGCATCCTGTTTTGTTATAAAATTCTAAATCCAATCATGTGACACATCTGCCCTGTAGTTGCTCCTGCGGTAAAACCCAGCTTAACCAATTTGGCTTGTGTTATTGCAACATGAAAACAATTGCTCGTCTCTGTGTGTAAAACATTTCCCAGCAGTGACAGGCCCGGCACGCTACGCTGGCAGACGCAGATATTTTTAGACTGCGTTCATGATTCAACACATGATTGTTCTCTCTGCTTCACAGCTCATCTCATTATAATCACTGATGTGATCGAGGGCTCCAGGAAAGCCTCGGGTGAAGTTATCAGCTTATCCTCGGAGAAGAAGCGTCAGGCTGGTGGGATTATTCCAGAGGAATTCATTCAATCAACACTCTCAAGGAATACACAGGAATTATTTCATGGGATGAATGGGTGGTGGTTTGATACATCAGCGGCAAAGACTGTAGTGAAGGAGCTGTACTCGAATACTTTATCTTGGTATCTTCACCCAGTTCCTCTTTAACCACAGAATAAAAACCTCTAATTTCCAGCCTCCAATGTTCTTCTACATTTGGGAGATGCTTCTTCTAGTTGAACAGAGTGATTCATCTTTGACTCAGATGAAGACATAGTGATGAAGTGTTGATCAGTGTGTCCCAGTCCCTTTATCATTCCCCCTGAAACTGATAAATATACTGTATGTGGAGAAAGGTGACACATTTAGTTAATGCTTTCATGAGTGTGAAACTCACTTATTACTCCACTACATTCATTTAAAAGGGTTTAGTTACCGGGGATTTTGTAGATCAGATTCAAACTAATGACAATGCTGTACCTAATCACGGAAACTGTCAGTGTGTCATTCTGTCTGTCCCACGTTTTTCAAAAACTCCGAATACATTGCTCCTCTTAATGGGTTCAGTTGACTATTTAATCTGCAATTTCCTATGACCTGTTTCCCAAACACACACCATGTGAAACTGTACGTGGGCAACTGTGCACTCAATGGGTATGGACTAGTAGGGTAAGATAAGATAAAATAAGACTTTATTAATTCTGGACCAACTGGAGTTTATGAAGACACTTGAGAGGGACACCAAAGAGGACAGAATTGCAATAATCAATACGAGATGTAACCACAGAATGAACGAGGATAGCAGCGCTCTGAGGTGTAAGTGATCCGTGGAGATATTTCGTAAATGAAAGCTAGAAAGCTAGATTTAAAATTCTATTGAAGCAGCACGTTTTGACAAAGACTTATGTCATCCACAAAACAGACAAAAGTATAGCTGTCAAAGCCTCATTAATTAATATCAAAGCTAAGTTAGACCGTGTCATGTGTCTCGGGATGTGAAGGCTCTGTCTTTGTTTGTGGTGCAGGCACATTTAATTAGTGATGGTTTTCTGCTTGTATGCTAATCATATTTTCATGTTTTCCAAATGAGACTACAAGAAAAGGTGACCTATATAAAATGATTGATACACTGTTATGAACCTCATGCACGTCAATAATAATTGTGTGTGCTGCTGCAGTGCAGTAGCTAATGGGGATCCTAATAAACTAAACTAGAAGAGGGAGTTTTTTTCCTCGCTTTCCCTGTGTTTCATTCAGAGGTGAAGGCACCTGGTCAAGAACTAGCTTTCAGGATCTCAAGCGTCTTTCTGAGAGGATTAATAAACATGACAGTGCCTTAAAAATGGGCAAACAGAGCTACCCAAAGTGACAGTGCATACAGATGGGGAGCCAAGCAGTACATAAATAGCATGTTGAGGAGAAGAGGTGTGTGTCCAGCTTATCACCTGTGTGAAATTGTGCTGGGAATGTGAAATAGTGCATTATGTGAAATTCCAAAGTAGCTTTTACCTCACCATTTAACCACTGGTTGCTTTTATAGCCAACCTATACTTTGTATGTCTATTCCTGAAGCTTCTTCAGTTCTAAATGACATCTATTGTGACATCTATCGTCATTCATCTGTTGTACTTTTACTCCACTAACCTTAAAAATAACCTCAAATAACTCTTCTTTGTCTGTACTTTTAGGGGATTTGGATTTTCTTTAGGAACATCTTGCAATGATTGCAACCCTTTCAAAAGCCATTTAGACTTTTACATTACTGTCAAAGTGACAATTTAACTGGAGGTTTCATCCCGAGCTATCACACTGAGCTGTCTTACAGTCATTTGCAGCGCTGCCTTTAAATTTTTATGAGTACATGTCCTCAAAATGACTGAAACAAGAGGAAACTTATTTCTCTCTTGTAGAAGAGCCTTAGATAGTCTTTCAAGGTTAAATAAGGCAATGAAAGTAATGGCATGCATGTGTGCACATATCCTTTTCAAAGTAGGTGTTGACACTCTTCTCACCACAGAGCAGGTCTGTAAATCTCAGGTAATGGGATGCAAGCAGGGCTAATAAATGGAAGAGTTGTCCCAGTGGGTGGGATTAATGCTGCACCCTGAGGGGCCGCTGTCTGGTCAATTAAACATTGAGCTAACACAGAAAGCTGATGTCACACAACACAAAGGTTACCGGATCGAACTGACTACAAAATCCTCATCCATTTTGAGCACCTGTCCTCTCTGGAGGGATCGAGGGTCTTAACATTCTAGTTTTACCGCTATGATCATCTGTCTCCAGCTGACAGGCAGAACAAAAGCAGAGCATCAGGCAGTCACCATAAACGATCATCATTAATCATCATGACCACAGTTACTGTTCACAGAATGATTGACAGTCATGGCGTCTCTGCTCCCTGCCTTCAGGATGGATTAGGATTAAACACTTTTCTTTAGCTAACAGGAATTAAAGGAATGTTTTTCCTTTTTTATTGTTGAATTGCTGACAAGAAGAGCCATACGGTAGATAAAAATACACAGACCAGGCTTTGTTAACAGACTTGCAGTGGTGGAAAAGTACAAGTACTGCACCAAAGTCTATTTTGAGGATCTCGTCCTTCAATTTTATACTACTTCATACATATACTCCACCTTATTCAGGGTTACATTTACTCCTTTACATTTATCTGACTATAATGGCTGGTTACTTTGCAAATAATTTCATAAAATCAATTTGTAAAATATGATGCATTGTTCTAGATCTGAGAGGCACTGTGGTGTGTTGGTTCGCACTGTCACCTCACAGCAAGAGGATTCCTGGTGACCCAGGAGTGAGCCCTTCTGTGCAGAGTTTGCATGTTCTCCCTGTGTCAGCGTGGGTTTTCTCTGGGTACTCCAGCTTCCTCCCACAGTCCAAAGACATGCAGGTTAATTGGTGACTCTAAATTGTCCGTAGATGTGAATGTGAGTGTGAATGGGTGTCTGTGTCTATGTGTCAGCCCTGTGACAGTCTGGTGTCCTGTCCAGGGTGTACCCTGCCTCTCACCCAGTGTCAGCTGGGATAGGCTCCAGCCCCCTGCGACCCTCAATAGGATAAGTAGTTACTGAAAATAAATGACTGAATGATCCCAAATAGCTGGGAGAAATTAAAAATATGAATCAAACAAAAGTTCAGGTCTCAGGAGGATAATGAACTTTATAAGCACTTTTCAAATCAAAGTGTTCAATAAAGAATTCAAAAATCTGAGGACTGCAATGAGGCACATGAATCAGACAGTTTGTAATAATAATAATAGTAAAATAATATACCCAACTATAACATGATAATTATAATAAACAGACAACTACATGGATCACACTTCATGAGAGCAGAAGCTCTGTGGTGTGTCACAGCCTTTAAATTAACTCGATCAATCAGCTCCAGCCACAGTCCCCGCCCCCCCTGTGCGCATGCGCAGAGCGGCGTAGGGAGCTGTCCGTGTCAGTCGGTGCTGGAGTGTTTTCATTGAAGCTGCTTCTTCCCCCCGGTCCACAGAAACAGACGGGAGCGATGGAGGAAGAGTTAAAATGCCCCGTTTGCGGTTCCCTCTTCAAGGACCCCATCCTGCTGCCGTGCTCCCACAATGTCTGCCTGGCCTGTGCTCGGAACATCACCGTCCAGACCCCGGACGGAGAGACCCCGGTGCAGAGCCGAGCCTCTGGCAGCTCTGACTACGACTACCTGGACATGGACAAGATGAGCCTGTACAGCGAGACGGACAGCGGGTACGGCTCCTACACGCCGTGTCAGCTCAAGAGTCCAAACGGCGTGCGGGTGTTTCCGCCGGCCACCCACCCGCGACACTGCTCCCTCACCTGCCCGCTGTGCCACCGGAGCGTCTCCCTGGACGAGCGGGGTCTCCGGGGTTTCCCCCGGAACCGGCTGCTGGAGGCCATCGTGACGCGGTACCAGCAGAACCGCCGCGCGTCCGCCGCCTCCTCTTCTTCCGCGGTGAAGTGCCAGCTGTGCGACCGCAACCCGGTGGACGCGGCGGTGATGTGCGAGCAGTGCGACGTGTACTACTGTAACGCCTGCCAGCAGAGGTGCCACCCGTCCCGCGGTCCGCTCGCCAAGCACCGCCTGGTGCCGCCGCCGAACCAAGCGGCGGGAGGCGGCGCGGCAAGCGGAGGCGGCGGCGTTCAGCAGCCGCCCGCCACCGCGCGGAAACCGGCGACCTGCGTGGATCATGAAGCGGAAAACTTCAGCATGTACTGCTACAGCTGCAAGATCCCGGTGTGTATGAAGTGTCTGGAGGAGGGAAAACACGCCAAACACGACGTTAAGACGCTGGCTATGATGTGGAAACAACACAAGGTGAGTGAACAGTTAGTCTTAAATCACATCCCAAGGCTGAATGGCTCCCACACATTATTGCATACAGTCTCTCTCTCTCTCTCTCTCTCTCTCTCTCACACACACACACACACACACACACACACACACACACACACACACACACACACACACACACACTGTCAGGAACATTAGGAACATTTGTGTGTTTCTAATACACACCCACACACTCTGATAATTGCCTGATGTGCCCTCACTGGTGTTGAACAGCTTGTATCAATCACTGTCTTCATTTCAAACTTGTTATGTCATCATAATAATACAGTGTATCCTGAAAATGCATTCATATCTGCTCGGTCATGTTGTACATAAATTCACAGTAAAAGGAGAGGATGCTGCAGTCTGAGGATGAAATGTTATTCAAAGAAAATGAAAAAAACAACAACACCCTTGCAGTCCTGTGCTGAGTTTACTGTATGTGGGGTGAATTGTAACTCAGAGAATCCTGACTGATTCATCAGCATTCACACATAATAAAATAATGACTGTAGGCGTAAAACCCCCGCTGTTTGCGTGCAACATCCCTTGATTAGGTCATACTGCGTTGTGTTGCTATTTCATGCATTGCTGGCTCACTGCGTGCGTGTGTGTGTGTGATGTCAGTAGTGACTGTAGCGTGGGAAGATGAGTTTGGTGTAGTTCCTGAGGTAGGATCAGGACAGGAAGAGAAATCTCAAGGAATGTGGTTTGAGAAAACCTTGTTTAAAGGATTTATATTCATATTAAGGAACCAAGTAGATTTATTCAAGTACAGTATTTAAGTACAGTTTGGAGGTACTTGTATCTTGCTTGAGTATTCCTATTTTATATTATTTCATTCTTCAAATCCACTACATTACAGAGGAAACTATTGTACTTTTTGCTTTTCAGATAGATATTTCATATGTAGAGAACAACAAACATACATGGTTGGGTTTAAGCAGCAAAAGCACGTGGTTAAGTCACTGCCCAAGCGCCAGATTTCGGCGACTTGGGAGTGAGACCGAACTCAAGTGTGCTAGAGGACGGTGAAGGCATGACCAGTTATTCAGTTTGTACAACTTGTACTGATTTCTTAAATGTCATACAGTACATTTTTGAATTTCTTGTATAAAGCCTGAAAATCTGATGGTGAAAAATATTCAGACTGATGTTGAGTTGATCTAATTTGAAAATGTATATGAAACAATCTGGCTCTGGCTTATAATATTTGAAGCGTACTTACATTTAAGGATCGTGAGTTTATCTTGGATCGCAATAAAAACACAATCCAATCATCAGAAAAAATGTTGGCATTTTACATTTCTGCCAATGACATTTGTATGTTATTATGTTGCAGATATGTTGAAACTCAACATTTCAGTGGTGCTGTGGTTAATGTGTGGTTAGGTGTGGGCACAAAAACAGAAAAAGATCGTATTTTGGCTTAAAATACACAGTTTGGGGGCACAATCCTGGCTGAAAATGCACCAGTGTCTTCATAAAAACAACTACATTAGTGCCACCATCCCCGCTGATGGGGTCTAAAAGTAACTGTAAAAACGTAAACAAGTCACTAAAACACAGTCAGTTTTGTTGGTCTTGAGCAATGGTCTGCAGCATGGCAGGCGTATTGCCTAGGTGTCATGCCATCCGCCATCATCTCCTAATGACAGTCAGCCTCTAAATCACGTCACATATTATTGATATCTATGAAATGCAGAAATGTTCAATCCCAACATTTTTTCTGGCGACTGGGCTGCAGAAAAAGTTATTGTTGAGTTGAGTCGTGAAAATCAGGTCTAGCAGCACCTAAAGAGACCGATGGGCAGCCAACAATTGAAGAGACTCTGCAAAGACATATTCCATATTAAAAGCTACAATGCCATTACAATAGTTCAAGAGCCTGACTTTTCAACATAGATTGTTTTTTCATTGGAAAGAACGTTCACTAAAAACAGTGTGCAAACAATGATGCAATAATCTGTTGCACAAGTTGTTGTTTCTCAACAAAATGTGAGGTAACGTGATTCCCGTATGTTTTAGAGCCAGTTTTTAACACATTTTGATGATTATGGGGATAATATTGTGAATTGCAGTAATTTTGCCCAGGATAATCGTGTGACATAACATTTTCACATCATCCCATGCCTAATAACATTTGTGACACAAACACACACAAATCATTCAGTCATTGTTTAGTTCACTGGAACAAAATTTGGCTGATAGCTCCGTGTTTTGCCATCCAACCTCATCCCTCCTCGACTCCCCCTCTCCGCCTGCCAAAAATCCCCCGCCTGTTTAATTTAAGGATGATTAAAGTGATTTATGAATTAATTCATTTTTTAATGACTCTTTCATTAATCTAAAAGTCCGCTCCAGGGTTGGGGTCAGCTCAAGTTCAGTCTTCTCAGGTTACGGTGTGATCTGACGTTAAAATTTAAAAGCTGACAAATTGAAACCCCAGGTTTGATTGAACAAGGGGCGATATGTGTAGCATTTTATAAGTATTTTAACAATATCATTACCATATTAATTGCGAGATCATGGTGGCCCCAGGGGCAGGAGTTAAAAGGGTTTAAAGTAAAATCAAAATAACTGGTGTTGACGAGGCTGCAGGAGCAGTGTTGATTTTATACAAGCCCATCCGTTAATCAGACTACTTCCTGTGTTTAATACAGCATTTCATAAGGCCATTATCATCATGGTCATCACAGCCAGACTTCATAACTGTAAATTAAAAGCCATTTTTTTGTCTGTCTCCTGCTAAGTGGGTCATTGGGACCAATCTCTGTCTGTGGCTCTTGTTTCCTGTGTGATTGGAAGCCTCCAGTCATTTATCTGTCACACGCCTCAGCCCCTTTCGCCTTCCTCTCTGGGTTTTGTTCATCATTCACCATTTCCATACGTCGGCCTCCTTTTACCTCTCCATTGCTGTCTCTTATTTACTCCCTCCTCCCCCTCTTCATTTACCCCCTCCTCCCCCCGCCCTTCCTCCATCTTTTCCTCTATCACCCTGTCCCATAAATGGACCGTGAAAATCCCATCAGAGTACAGGAGTGAGAGGGCGTTGATAAGTAATGAGCAGCGCATGAATAAGAGATGGCCGCCACTTAGTTAATATGGTGTCCTTCATGTTGAGGGAGATCGATGACTGGCGGTCTTCCTCCCTCTCAGTCTGCACTTGAACAGGCTCCAAGCATCATGTTGCAGAGCTGAAATGGCTGTTGAGTTTTTGAAGTGTCACTCAGTGAGGTCAGCACTGCAGAGCTGGCTTTTATTTTTGTGGGCGGCACTTTCTTCCTATACAAAATGCTTCTTCTTCTTCTCTGCATCAAAGGATGTTTTTCTCAGGAATAACCAGATGCTGGGTGCTTTGTAGAAGTTTTCCTGAGCTACCAGAAATGGATTTATAAGTGCCTGCATGTGTGGGCTCTCAAGACACTCGACAACCGGAATGATCACATAACAAATCATGATGTACGGTTACACATACTGAAAAATTAACCCTTTCAAAACATGCAATTAAGAGAGTCTTACTGATGCTGAATTTCTGAGGAAGATGCTAATATTGTTATAGATACAAACATAAACAAAACAATGTAACTATATCTCAAGAACTCTTCATCTGATATACTTTGCACGTGGCGGGTGTATTGCTGGGGACCCAAACAATGCTTTGTGCAATGTGGGGGCGGGACTTCAGGGCTTCAGGATGTACTAGTGGTACAGTCGAACCCTCCTTACCTTGAGCTATTAGCCTACAGGAACAGCGCTGATCTGCCATTGCAATTTAAATTGTGTAAGTTTGCCATACTAACTGAACACCATTAAAGGAAATGGCCACTTTAGAATGAAAACTTCAAGGGCATGGAAAAATCTGGCTAGCTGTTATCCTCCGATACCCCGAACGAGTTTTGTGAATTAAAGAACTACACTGGACTTCTTGTCGGCATGAGGGTCAGTAAGTACTGTCTGTATTTTCACTCTAAAGTGGTCATTTCCTTTAACGTTACCACTGGCAAAAATACCTACGCTAATTAAGTTGATGCTCTACTTTATAACCACAATGGTTATGTCAAACCAAGCGACTTAAACACAGCTAGTTGGAAGTTAATACCTCTGCTAAGTGTATTTCACTGGTGTTTCTGACTGTGAGTAGCCGTGGTTTTTGATGAGGATCCCTTAGATTAAGGACTTGTGACTAAGAAATTCAGAGCGATTCATTTTACACCTGGAAAAATAAACTCGCTCTCTGGTAGACAGAATATGTAAACACTGTTACTAAACCACCTGGAACACGCCCTTTCACATATCTTTTCTTAATTGCTTTCAGCCGATAGTACCATACAATAAATGAGTTTGTGAAAAGCTAATGTCTGTTGATGGTATCAGTTGGGCTTGAGGAGGGTGCATAATAGAAATACTAAGGATTACACAGCTGCAGTGTTGCCAGAAGAAAAATTAATTTGGTCTTAATAAAGGGATCAGATCAATCCATAATTTATACATAGAAGACACAGTTGCACCTTCCTCTCAGCTAGACCAAATGTTCGATCGACTTAACAACCATTTCTTCTGTTACCTTCAAATTAGGAGCTTTGTAAAAATACATTAAACTAATTTCCAAATAAGCCGACAAAATCACATATCAACCTTATCTGTGAATTGAACTCAGATCGTAGAGGACTGATATCCATGATATATGAGCTCATTAACGACATTAATCCATGCCTGGCACTCTGATCTTGGAATAGATGACCAATGGGACTCCGTCTTAGACTTGATACATGCATCATCCACATCTGCCAGACATAGCTTAATGCAACTGAAAGTGGTACATAGAGCTCATCTTACTAATGCCAGACTGGCAGAGAAATATCCGGATGCTGTGGCATTATGCTCTCGATGTAGAGACCAGCCAGCTGACTTAATGCATACCGTATGTTCTGGTTGAGTCCTAATCTCTCCACCTTCTCCATGAGTATTTGTAAAGCTTTTAGTGAGATGTTTGAAACCCAACTGGACCCTAACCCAGTTTTGTTTCTCTTTGCTTTCTTTCCCCCTCGCTCTCTACATTTGTTTGAGTAATTAATAAAATTTTTAGTTTCCCCCCTTCACCTGAATGTATTTTGTAACCTGTAATCCTATGGATGGATAGGTGGGCAGGGTGGTAGGGATGGAATCAGCGGTTCTTCTTCATCTTCTTTCAGCTTGTCAACATACATGATGAATAGTGTATCTTTATAAACAGGAGATGGATGGGTTTTTTTTTTCAATAGCAGACTCCTTAGTTCATTCATTCACAAAAAACACCACACAAACACTGCTCTACAGGAAGACACATATATCTGTCTACCTCAGTTGTCAGGGTTATGAGACCACTTCTTAACTGAACACTCAAGGACCTTTTTCTTCCTTCTAAATTATGTTGAATATAAGGTTCTTTGGTGTAATCCTAATGGATCTTGATATGGATGTAATTGCTTAGCTTTGGCTAATTCCAGATATCCTCCCTCCATTCTGATCTTATATTCATATTACACTGCAAATTGTTCCTGATTGAAACGTGAGATTAATTTCTCAAAGTAAATCCAATTAGCTACCTGGTCAGCTGGTGAAGTTTGGAGGATTTTTAAACTCTTATTCACAATTGGGGTTTTAAGACCCTTCCAGGCCACTGTAGCTCAAGAGAAATGTTAGTGCACAGACAGTTGGGTGGTTGTCTGGCATTTGTTTTGTTGAAAAGTTGCCCTTTTGGATGTAAAAAAATTTTTTTTTTCTTTTTACTACAGATTGCGTATGTATTAATACACATAATGCCATACTGCCAGGTCATACGAGGGAATGGCTGCCATGATTCAGCAAAGAATGATCGTGTATTGGTTTGTGTGCGTGTGTGTGTGTTACCTGAGGTTGTAGACTGTGAGTAACGCTATGTTAAATTCCTTGGGGAGTGAACATGAGCGTGTGTGAGCGTTATTTGTCCTTTTTGTTTAGCTGTGTATAAACATGTATGATTAGGTGTTTAGCAGCATTTCCAAACATGTGTATGAGTGTGTGTGTTTGCAGCTGATAATTTGCTAATGCATGGAGATATCAAGGAAAGACAGTTGAATCATTATTGCATTTGTTGCAAATCAAACACTAAGTACATTATGGAACAGCCTGGGGGTGACTTTCCCACTGCTACACACTCAAATACACACACACACACACACACACACACACACACACACACACACACACACACGTTTGCAAGGCATAAATATGCATAAGTGAAGCGGATGAACTTTTGCTGAGTGAACGCAGAGGAAGGCACACTGATCCAGTTTCCTCTGAGCAGTCGAGCAGAAAACACGTATGTGTGTCCATACGTGTGTGTGTGTGTGTGTGTGTGTGTGCGTGTGTGTGTGACCTAGCTCAATCCAGTAAAGAGCAGCTAACTCAGGCACTGCTCTGAGTTAAATATTAAAAACCACAAATGCAGAGTTGCTGGTTCTCCTGCTGTGTGTGTTTGCACTGTCATCTTCAGATCATTTTAGATCTTAAATGGGACCAATTTGCCTTTTATTACATTAACATTTGTCCTTAAGCATTTGTTGGAGACAGTAGCAATGTTATTTGTCAACTGAAGCTGTTAATTAAAGTTTTGTGCCATTAACCTGTCTAAGAAATCAGCTTAAAACAGCAATTAGTGTTTTTAAGAAACTTAATTCTTGTTTGGCCAGAGCAGCCTTCCATTGGTGGCAATCGCTGTTGTTAGAGCTTAGGGATGAAACAGTTAGTGGTTTCATGATAAACCAACATAACTGTTTTTTTAAAATTGTCACCATGTTTGATCACTGTGCTTTGAATAACTCAAGGTAAATCCTACCCAGCACCAACCAAAGTTGGCAACAGTCTCCTAAAGGCTCGGCATGCAACGTGGGTTTGTTGTGCGTCAATGAAAAACACGGCAGAAGGCAGTGACAGCGCTCCGGAGGTTTTTCAGTCTTACTGTTTACCGAGTGGGCGAGAAGCAGGCAAACCTATTGATGCTACTGGTCCCTTGTCTTCAACTGCAGTGACACAGACACTTGAGAAAGCTTTTCAAAGAGAGGCTGCTTATTCACTAATATAAAGTAAAACTTGGGGAAATGATTTCAGTGTGTGAATTAGTACTTTTTAAACATTTTCAACACATTTTCAACGTATGTCTTACAAAATGGCAGCAATCAAAGCATGCTGAGACTTTTTAATTGTTGTTTTTAGCCCCTCAAAGCACTCGTTTACGATTAGGGAAAGATTGTGGTCTCAGTTAAATACCAATAATATCAAATGTAACCTAAAGCTTCTGACACGGCTGGATACTTTTGATTACCTTTAAATGAAACCACAATCTCCCCCTAACCTCAAACAAAGTGCTAAACCTAACCACACACAGGGCTCGGGTTGTGAGCCTCTGTCTCCTGTGTCATGGTTGTCCCACCACCCATCGCCCACCGTTACCACAATCCTATGATTGTTTGCGGTACAAAATCTTGGCATCGGCACTGGATAAATGAACTACCACGTTGCCATCAAAATATATTTGGCAAATAATTTAGTAGTGTGTAAATGTAATTTCCTGCAGACAGAGTTGCCCTTTATCTTTTCCCATGCATACAACTGTTGGATCAGCGTTTAACCCCACACATCCTCCTCCTGGAAATTACAAATCCATTTCTCTCCTGCTTCCAAACACCTTCAACTTGGCCGGTTCAACAATATGTGATTCAACATATCTGCCTCTCCTGTTGGCAAGTGTAGGCTTGTGTCTTTCTGCACGTTAGCAGATAAGACTTCATCAAAATAGATCCCCTTTTCCCAAGATATTCGTCTATGCTCTCCTTTGCCCTTTTTGAAATTTCTATAGCTCAAAGATTGGACCATTACCGAGTGAGGAACGATGTGGGATCTGTGTACACCCCCAAAATATAATTGCTCCCCTTGGTATTCTGAGCTGCTCCGACAGGAGGCCACTTAGAAACATGACTCTCTTTTCACTTCCTGCTGTCACCTGGTTTATCTTTATGTTGTTGTGCTGGGATTTGTTCTCAACTTTCTAAACATTTTCACTTTTTGTTGGTGAAACAAAACTGCTGCTGATCTCATTTCCAACACATTGAACTGACATAGAACTTCCCATACTGTTCCTCTACATGCTGTATGTCTGTTTGCACCTCAGTCACCTGTCTCAGTTCCTTGAGGCTTTTTTGGCACAACTACTCACCTCCAAAAGCACTGGAACCTCTTTATTAATATATTTCAAGTGACAATAGGCCATGAAGTTGGTGAAGCATGCATAATGATCATTTTTGCCAACATATAACCCATTGTCCATATAGTAGTTTTCCAGTTGGTCAGCTGCTGGTCTCAATTGATTCTTCGGGTGATTTCCAGACTTATATTTAACAGTAGAAGTTGAGTTCATAACGGCAGATTTGGCCTCTAGGAAAACCCTAATGCACTGAAAAGTGTCTGATGCACGCAGTTTGAAGTGCACCTATTGTTTTAAATGGCTGAACACACACTCAAAGTGTTATGAGGTGTGTCAAACTGCTTTGATGTCCCTCTCCGCGACCTTGTTTCGATTTTGGAGCATCGAATGAAGACCCAGTGGCTAAAGTCAGTGAGGCAGAGAGCTTAGAAGGAGAGACAAGGAGAGGGACGGGCAGCAAGAGTGAGCAACAGTGGATGTTAGCTCCTTTAGCGTAGCTTTAAACTTAATGAATTATACAGTTGTAATTCTGTAATGCTAAATGAAAACAACTACCACTGTCAACAGCTATCCTGGTAGGCCCTGTGAATCTTAACCATTGTGTTGTAACTTGTCAGATACTCACAAAAAGAAAACAAAAGCTTAGACCCTTTGTAGGTACGTCAACATAACAGACTCACCCTGTGTCATCTACCATGAACGTTAGCTGACATCTGCTGGTTATAAAACTACAAACCTGGCACCTGCAATTAATTAAAATGGTACAGAGTTAAGATTAGCTGTGCTTTATGCACCACCTGAGAGAAAAATAAAAGATGACATGAGATGGCAGGTGCTCAGTGGCTTTACCAGAGTTCTGACAACCTACTGATGAGAGCAGCAGCGCGCAGCCAACACTTTCCCCCTGCCTTATGTAACGCTACAAGCTGCTGAAATAGAAATGCATAGAAAATTAATGGGGAGTATTTGTAAAGCATACAAACTCCTACATGCTACATTTACATAGCGACCTTCTCCCATAATACTGCTCGTTCAGTGGCACTTGAATTTCAGATAATGTTACTATAACAGAAATATATAGAGAATGAATGGGGAGTATCTGTAAAGCAAACAAACTTCTGCCTCCTAACTGTACATAGCAACCTTTTTAATACAAATATTTAACGTAAATAGCATCCTTTTCCTAAAATACTGCTGCTTCCGTTGTGTTGGCATTTCAAATAGGATGCTTGCAGTCCATAGGAGCACCAGCTAACGGACGTGTCAAATAAGGTGTGTCAATTATTACTGCAAGTGTGTTTGGGCTTTTAGTAGGGGTGGGAATCACCAGGGGCCCCATGATACGATATTAGCACGATACAATTTTATTGGGATTTTAAATATATAGTGATATGCTGAGTATCGCGATAAAACATACTCCGATATTTTACTTTTTATTACCAAGTTTTAGCTGCAAATTTTGTCCCTGAAGAAAAACTTTGTCAACATCTATTGTATCCAATAAGATCAAGCTTTCAGTCTGTTCATCTCACTTTAATGAATTTTTTTTGCAGTTAAGCCGTATTTCCACCAAACGCTTTCGGTATGGTACCTTTGGAACAAAGCTCGGGGGTTTAGTGTTGCTGGAGCCCACAGGACCTACGCTTTGCGACTCTTTTTTTCTCCAACTGAGGATTGGGATATTTATTCTGTCCCGGTCGAAATTAATCTATATAAAAGCTTGAAAATCCACCCATTACTAAAAGTGTGGTGAAATTTAAGGTGTGTTGACTGATTCACGTTGTCACCTCATGCATTGAGTGACATTACAAGTTAACATTCCACCTTTAAAGTCGCCAGCAGTCGGTCCAGTGAATTAAGTTATTTTTCTCTGACTCCAGCTGCTGTGAGAGAAATTATTGTAGTAGGCTTCCAAAAGTTGAATTTGTATTTGCAATATAAATAATTCATATAATTTTAAAAAAATGGATACTTGGCATCTGTGTGACGATACAATATTGCCATACAAAAATGTCATGAAACTAAGCTGAAATACCAACTCATATGTGTTTGAGACAGATGTCCAACAAAGATGGAGGAAGTGACTAATTAGCACTAAAGATCTTAAAGAACTCATCTTTTTAACGTGGTATAACCCAGAGTGAGTTAGTGACAGGACCAGATGGCCAGTGGGTAGATGATTTAGATTTATTCTGGTGTAGTAACATGACTCACAACTGCTATGAGCACAGTTTAGGTGGCAGGAAGGCTGGTTTGTACCAGCTATTGTTTATTCTGGGAAACACCAGATTCACTGGCTTCAGATCTGTGACACAATTCCGCCGTCAATCAGGAAGAAATAAGATGAATAATCACGACAAAGATAACACTGTGTGTCCCATTTTCCACAATGGCATTTACATGTGTCATATTTTAGATATGAATCATTCACATCCACTGGTGTCTTTCTCCAGTGCATACACTGAAATCAGATTAAGCTCCCCCTTGCCAGAATTGTCACTTCCCTCTCGTGTTACATTATTTAATATTGACAGTAAACATTTAGTCTTGCTTGTTTCCCGTCCACGGAGACCCTGACAAAACATTTTGACAAGCTGCCTGCTGTCTGTTTGTTGTGATCTGGGATGTGGTTTATTTCTGTTCATGAAGCTTTTGTGTGGATCAGAAGCTCACTACGTTTATTGTAAATATTTGGCAGATCTATAATACATCTATGCATTTGAGTACGAGATCAGAATCACATTGTTCCACTACATGACTGGGAGAGAGTAGTATTTTTGGTCGGCCTGAGTTGTGAATCCACTCATGCTTTTTTCTTTTTTAAGACACAGTAGGAGGAAGGCTGCGATATAAAAGCACAGAAGCAGCTTTTGATCTTAGTCAGACTACAGGTCAGAAAGCGAGTTCGGAAAGTGACTCACGCTACAGTAATCACCATCCCCATCAGCTCCTGTCTTCTACAGATACAGTACATTATGCTCATTTTATGCCACAGTCTGTTTGAGTTTTAATTATGACTTGTACATATTAGAAAAACCTCATGACACGTCTCAGTACGAGCACAAGATAAAAACACTGTGCTGATTTTCTCAGTGTGACGTGGAGTGCCTAATACCTCATGTCCTTTGAAATTGAATTCAGTGCCTCAGGCTGCATTACAAGAAATTACTACAATTTTATCAGCAGAAATAGGTGCTTTCATCTCTCCCAGACGCTCTTACCGAGGTAATTTAGTGTGAGTGCTGAACTGTGCCGACTGGCTGTGCCTGACTAACCTCATTCCAGATGGCAGCTCGCCGAACATGACAGGTCAGCCTTACTCGCCTGTTACCTCAGGCCCAGCAACACACAGAGATACACACGCTCATATGTAGCACAGTGCTTATGAGGACATTCTGTCGACTTTTTGTCTCGGGCCAAATAATGTTTTTGTCCTAGTTGCATTTATCAGTCGCTCAGAGTCTCGTTAGCTTCAAACATGAATGTGTTGCACATTTTCTTTTTCAGTACAACCAGTGACTGCTTAAAACAGAGGATTTATTTGATGTAAGACATGTGGAGGGGGTGTGGACTCAGAAAGACATGAGCTTACCAGACTTCTGTAGACCGCTCGTCATCACTAGCTGCTACTAGCATAACAAACCCGAATCTCTGACTGCACTATCGAAGCACTCCGGAACAACACGGGGCTTTGAAGCCAATTTTACGTAGTTGGCAAACATGGAGTTACAACTCCCAGGTCCATCATGTGATGCCATGGTACCCCAAAAGACTTCTTCATATAGACTTAAAGTTTCTTTATGCTTCGGCGTAAACTTGACACAACATGCACGCAGTTGCTCCACAGTTGCTGTGTGCCTATCATAGTTCTGCGTCCTGTTGGTCTATGTCGCAATGCAATTCCCCGCCAAAGCGCTTGGGGGCGCAGTGTTCTTTTATATACCGACCTAGACTCTGAAGTCTTTGGTCACTGCTCGTTCATTGTTTGTTCATCTTCCCGCTTTGCTCTAGTCTCAGTGAAGATGGCGACCGAGAGAGAAAGACTGGAGCTGGAAATGATCGACATTAAACAACAAATGCTCTTATTACAAATGTTTCAATGACAACAAAGAGAGAGGTAACTGCGTCAGTCGCAGAGGGACACAACGCCTCTGCAAAGCCCTCTGCGTCATAGGTGCACAGAAGCATAAACCTTGCTTTACACTGTTAAAGAGATGTCTGTAAATCAGTGGATACATTTTCTGAGCGTCACTACTTTTGCAAAATTACTAATTTCACTATCGAGATTTGATTAATTTGGTCCAATAACATTTGTAAAGTCTAGAAGAGCTATACAATTAAAAATTTTTTTATCTCTCATTCAAGTTCGCGGAGGGCTAAACTCGATTTGAACTACTTGGTCGGCTGAAGTTAGCCACTCTATGCCGTAAGTCTCTAGTTTGCTTACTCTATACATAAGATCGGCAATATTTCTTTCAGAGTAGGCTCTCATCACCATGCTCTCTGTTGGGGGAAAAGAATCCAGTGTTCAGCATAGACGGCAACAGCATACACAGACGATGTTGAAATAGCTCTCTAAATTTCTACTTGAAACCAACTGGTTCAAATGACTAAAGCAAGCTGAAGAGTTGGCGTTTAGTTGGTTACACCAACAATATATTCAAGAATACTAATCTCAGATTTGGTTCCCTGCCAGGCTCCAGGGTATGGACCAGATCGGCATTGCCAACTCTGTGTCCCCTTTTGGGGGAAAGAGATGTGCTGTCAGAGAGAAACAGGAAAATTAAAAAAGCTGTTGTGAAGGGCGTAACCAAGACTTTCACACTGAGATTTGAGGCACATACCTAATGCCTGTCACTTAGATATTCTCTGTCAGCTTGGTAAATTGCTAAATGATGCTGGTGACAGATACTGCTGACGGATGGCTAATGTCAGCTTGAGTGGGAGGCTGCTGCAGTACAGTCATACAGTATAGCAGCATCAGACTGTTGTATCCAACTAAATCTCAGCCTTCGTCAAATATCAGCTATTAACAGGTTATTTACAGAGAACACTCAGCCCAACGATACCTGGTGATTCAATCACATATAGATGTCCTGATGAGCAAGATGTGGCCACTGTGTTGGGTTATCCATCCAGTTGGACAGGGGAAGACTGATGGGATATGACTGTGACCAACCCTATTTTATTAAGGCGTTGAGTACTCTTGTTTAAGAAGAAAGAACGTGTCAATTTGTATTGACATCAGCAGGATCTTCGGGGTTTTATCCCCAAAAAGGGGGCAGAGTCTTGACATTTTTTGAGGTACCTGTATGTGCTGGTCTGATTTATGGCCCTCATGATATACCACTGAAAACATTTTTGGCTTCATGTGCTACTGAGCAACTATCATAGGAATGAAACGGGACCCTGCCTCCAACGCAATGGGTAATCTATTATGGATTTGTTGCATCAATTTCGATACTCTTTAGTGTTCAAACTGTTTATCTCGAGACTGACAATGTTATAGAGGTGCAATGCTAATAAGGCGGATAAAAAAGGTGGAGTACTCTTGTAAGAGGATGTAGGATGTGAAACTTAATTTAAATTCCAACCTTAATCCCAAAACCAAGTCTTAACCCTAAAAAATAAATGGTTAACCTTGTAGTGACCGGATTTATGTCTCCACGTGGGAGCTCAGCCTCTATAATATGACTGTGTTACAGATTTCTGTCCTCACAATGTCATGAGTACACACACACACACACACACACACACACACACACACACACACACACACACACACACACACACACACACACACACACACACACACACACACACACACACCCTGGCACAGAATAACTCAAGGCTGTGCTGCTGGACTTGTGCGTTGAATGTAGGTTAATGCACACTTTACTACACTTCCTCTCTGCTTGCTGTAACACAGCAGAGCAGACATACTCTGCAGAAAAGCTGTGTGTGTAACTGTAGTTAACCCAGTATGGTCCTGTGTGTGTGTGTGTGTGTGTGTGTGTGTGTGTGTGTGTGTGTGTGTGTGTGTGAGCATGATCTATTCTTGGTAGCAGAACGAGCGCTGAAGCCAGACCTCTGAGGAGAACATGGCCATCCTATAGTGGAACAATGAGCATTGTTACCATGGTTACAAGCGGCTGCTCATTCATTAGGAAGCCCAATAAATTAAGCAGCAGATTATATGCTTACAGATAAGAGTTATACCAGCCTCTGTGCATTTGTCAGCATCTGTGACATTTGTTGTAGTAACACTGCAACACTTGTTAGCATTCTGAGATCTTACAGTGTCCCATGATAGCCCATAAAAGAGTTATCATCTCCAACAAACCCTAATTTGCAGTCATTTTCTGACAATTACGCCCCTGGCGATCCACCTACCCTCTGCATGTATTAATATGGAAGATGCCCTGATCAATTATTGATTAGAGGGGCTGTTCTTTGCTCTGCAGCACTTTTGTTGCCTCTGAGCTCTCTCCTCAAAAGCTAACCCCCACGAGGAGAAGTCAGGGGGATAAAACGATGCTTCCTCCTTCCTCTACTCTGGCAGTTCTGGCTGTACCCACTGATCCATGCTATGGTTTATCTAAGACGACCGGGGAGCAATCTATTTCTCTGGAGAGGATGTGACAGTGTTGTGCTCTGGTTAACTGTGAAAGGTCTCATCATAGCGAACAGAAGAGGAAGCATTTGAAGTCGCTTTTTGTCTCTCAACAGGGACTTGCTGTTTGATTTATTGATAAATGAAGGAAACACAAAGTTGAACTTGAGCACCACATCACACAGTAATGTATTAGTAATGTAGTGAATGGTTCATAACAGACAGGTTCACTCAGTTCAAAAGTTAACCAGCATGTATAGATTCTCACTCATGATGATGAAGCAGGCGTTTGCACAGCTGCACAGCTACACGTTTAAGCACTAAACCTTAAGCTATAAATATTGATGGTTTACATATAGATGTTAAAAAGCTTCATATAACAGTTTTAATAGTATCAAGGCTTTCTGCTGTGTATGGAGAATAACTTCTGCTCCACATGTTGGTTTTCTGGGTTAGTGTAACACTTGCACACTTCAGTTAGGTTGATTTGTTTGTCACGCTAGCAGCGCAAATGTCGGTCTGTAGGTAGTTTTTATACATATATAAATGGTAAAGGCCGAGGCTACTGTACATGGTGCCACCTGCTACTCAGTAACCATTCACACACTCATGGAACAGCCATCAGGAGCAATTTGGGATTCAGCATCTTGCCCATGCATATTTCGACATGCAAACAGGAGGAGATGGCGCTCGATCCACAGACCCTCTGATTTCCACCCTCTGAGCCACAGCTGCCCATATACACATATATCTGCTGTTACTCCCACACATTAGCCCTGTCTCAATCATATCACCACTTGAACATCATATTACACTGAAAGCACATTGTTCTTGTTTTTATTCTATCGTTAAGACGATGAGTGTAGCCACTGTTTGCCCTTTTACAATCACATGTGCTGACTTGGCTTGACACCAGTGTTGCAGGGATTTGATGAAGAGGAGGGAGGGGAAAGGAGATTGGTTTTGACCTCCACCAGATGTGAAACACTAATACTGTAACACAGCTGGCTGACTCGACTCAGGGAGGGAAAGACTGGTTGTTCTTGTAAAGTACAGCTATATACTGTATACTGTATAGAGTTCAAGATTAGAGATTCAAAAGGCTTGATTGTCACTTCTACAGTTATGTAGCCTTTCAGACATTCAGAGAATCAAATCAAAACAAAATATACATATAAGAGCAATCGAGTAGTTCAGATGTAACAATTAGAATAGCAGCTTGCTTACCAGACAAGAATAGTAAATGGTAAATGAGTATATGAGGTAGTTCTGGTCGTCATAAAAGTGGCTGTTGCTTTTATGGGTTACATTTTAAACATATGTATATATATCAGTTTTTATAGCAGTCAACTTTGGCATTACAAGCATAAATGCAGTTGTTGGGTGAATTTATATTATTATTATTGTGGGCATTTTTTTTAAAAATAATTTGTCCTGGTACAGTCATTTTAGATTACCTATGATTTGACAAGGAGGATGATTTATTACATTCAGTATCTTGTACAGATTTGGTCACTTATTCTTGTATGGTAATATTTTAAATTATAGTGACCAATGACAAAATTGAACTTCGGATTGAACAAAGCAGTTTTTGATGATGGTGCAGTGTTTTACAGGCCTGAGCTATTTCTGTGTTTTTACCAGCACATGCAAACATGAGCAGGTCCTTTTCAAAAGCCTTTCAATGTGTTTCATGGTTGATCATGTGATTTAGATTTTTTTTAATGAAATAAGTAACATTTCTTACATGTAGATGTAGTGTGAATGGTTGCCAAACACAGAACTGTGAGTGTGCACTATGACACAGCGGAGAGTGGAGACTGTGGAGGCAGCTGCCTCCTCTGTGATATATTAGGAACTAGCTTTCGGTTGTGGCCAAGTTCTCCATGCAATCTGCCGCTGACTGTTTTTGGATCTTCATGTGGTATAATTATTTTTCTCTTGCACTGGGCAATGGATCTGTAAGGGCCAGAGCAGCATGTTAACTAAATGAGCTCTTTAATTTAATATGCTTTATGTATCTGCACAAAGAAGCAAGTTTTCTTTTGGGAGAAGTGGATTCATTCTAGGCTGCTTTCTTCATCACAAAGTTGTCAGTGTGCCATGGTGCAGAGCTTTATAAGGCGAAGAGAAGAGGTGATTTGATTTGATTGGTCAGAGCCTATCACACGTATTAAGTTGTGCACTATTGATTCACAAAAGTAGAACCCAATTTTCCACTAAGTACTTCTTTGGACAGGTTTAAAATGTCAAAAATATATCAGAGCCAATTCAGAATTGCTAATGAAAAAGAGAGCCAGGGTTAAGGGTAGATGAAAGCAGAGATAGAGGAGGACCTAAAGGCTGATGAATGCAAATGAGAAGAAATAAAAGTGGAGGTGGGAGGTAAACAAGGGGGTTCGGCCCCTCCTCCACCTACTCCTCTCTGTGTCCCCTGGGTATTATTCTGACAAGGTCAACACCACCATCAACCATTTCCCCGGCTGACAGCCAAACACATAAGAACTGCCTATTGTTCTCCTGTGGGTCACAGTAACCCCCATCTTCCCTCTGATTACTTGCCATAACTGTTTCTCCACAGCATTAACAAAGTTCCCCGAAGTGGTTGAACATTGACTGAAAATTAAAGTTAACTTATAAAATGGACCATGCAGTTCTTTTTAGAAGTGAATGAGTACACATTTTCAGATATGAACATGATCTTAAGTAGGTGTTTTAATGAAATTTTATGCATGATTCCCACTTTGTCTACTCTGTTAACTCAAAGCCATTAGAGGCCATTAAAACCTTCTTTGATGGTTGAAAACTGATCTCAATCCAGGCAAAAACCGTGACCACTCAACCGTTTCTGTACAGCAATGATTAACTGTCTGTCCACGTCCTCAGTGTCTAACTTAGGAACACTAACCTGAGGTCTCTTAAACAGGGACCCAGGCTGTTGTCTCTTGTTATTCCTTTAATTTGTCTGATATGTTCAGTTTTGGCCTTTACTGTAACAAGTTCTCAAATCTTGGGACGCGTCAGGGGTATCCCCTCTCCCCTTTCCTGTTCGCAATGATTATTGAACCCCTAGCAGTCAGTATTAGACAAAGCCGTCTAATATCTCCTGTCGACATTTGCAGTATGGACAAAAGCATCATATTTCACTCTATGCGGATGACATTCTTTTGTTCATTTCTCATCCTCAAGCTTCAATACCTCATCTTTTGACTCTAATTAGCAACTTCGGCAGACTCTCTGGATTCTCTGTTAAATGGGAAAAAAGTGAGTTGATGCCAATTTCTAAGGAAGTTGATGTGACATATACAATGTACTCCATTTAAAAAGGCTTTTAAAGACTTTTCATATCTTGGTGTAACTGTGACGAAAGACCCTGAGGACCTTTTACAGAAGAATTGGCATAACTAGATTGAGCAACTAAAACAAAGCATACATTTCTACAAGTTCGCAAATCTTGTCATGTCTCCAGTTAGGCATTTTTGTTGCCGTCTTCATGTAAATGACCCTTCTTCATTACCTTTGGATGTGTGTTTTCTTTTACCCTCATGGTAGGAAATCATCAACACGCCCACTTGCTCGTTGTGAATTCTTCAGACAGTTATGTGCTCTACATTGGCTCAATCGAACATTACACTGACTTTTTACGAGGAAGCTGGCAGGGTAAAGTTCATTGAACATACAGTCCGATTGATTTGGACATTTACGTCCTCGCATAGAGCACTTTCGGGTAATGTCTAGATAATTCCAGGTTTGCTGTGCATGTGTGAAAGGGGCTCTACAATCTCTATAGAGATGAGATTTTGGGGCCCATTCTGATTAAAACATTTGTATTAACAGTGATCAATCACCAGTCTGGTAACATCTAATAAAAGTGTCCCTCCAATATACAAAATAAATTGTCACATTCGTAAGTGAAATATAATTGTTTTGCGTGCAGCATTTAAGTGCCTTCTTGGGTGTTCACAACAGCGGGACTAATAAAATGGCAAAAAAAACATAAATTATTTCCTCATAAATGCATTTTTTCCACATGTGATCATGTGAACAATGCATTTTGCCACAGGCTTCATCAGACTCATAAAAAAGAAATGAAGAAAGTAATTCTTTTCTTTTCTTTTCTTTTTTTCATTTGTCGCAGACATTCAACTGCTTCTTAAAGTGTGGTCACAGCAGAAACAGCCATGGCAAAGATTTGTTCTGTTTCTCATTCATTTCAATTAAATATTCATGTTTCATGTTTTGTTTGGGGCTTTGCTAGGCTTGCACATCAGAGGTAATTGTTTTTTTCATTATCGACCCACAAATTACAGTCGCCAAATAAACAGTGAGGTAGTATGTTTAGAAATGAGAAGTCACTATTCTCATCTGTGTCACCTAAGAATTATGTTTATATATAGTACTCCTTAGCAACAGTAATGTAATGCTACTGGGATTCCTTTCTTTTAAATCGGCGTAATGAAGATTAGGGTTACAGTCGTGATAACTTATGTTTTAAGGAATTTGCCCCAGCAAAAGACAGGACATCATTCAACACAGCATACCTAAATTTAGTAGGATATATTGACAGAAACTGAATATATTATTTATTACTATGTTTTTTGTTAGTGTATAATCACCTAAAACTAAGAATCGCTCTGTTTTCGTGACCTTGGAATAAGCTGTTTATATCTACATACACAGCGGATCCTCCTTCACTGAATTTACCATGTTGTTTCGACAGTAGCCCAGAATGGACAAACCAAACACTGGCATTAGAGAGGGTCATTTGTAATTTAACATCGGCCACTGTAGTTTTTCTAGACCAGTGACACTCAACAAATTTGGCCCCCAATAGTATGCCAGGTGGCCCACAGACCATTTTCTAATTCAGAATTAAAATATATTGTTTCACACTAAGGATTTTTTTGTGCTTGAAATGTAGTTAAGGAGCCAGAGTGCATTAAAATGCATCAAAATAGAGCTTTTTTTTTATAGCTCCCCAAGAAAAGTGCCAGGGGAGGCTTCCCCCACCATCCGACAGACGTCTGGGCGAAGATCTGAATTTCCTCAAATCCCAGAGACACACCTTCACTGGGCTGCTGTGACTGGTTTTGCCTCATGGCAAAGATGAGTGAGGACAGCAGACATTAAGGATTAGAACAGGCAATTCATTTATTACATACTGGTAAACATTATTAATGTTTGTTCATTAATTGGCCCCTGGTCTCCTGTCATGATGCAAAAGCGGCCGTCTGGGCAAAATGAGTTGTGTATCCCTGTTCCAGACACCCGGCACATGGGGAAGTTTTATTTGGCTGCAGTCTGCAAAATGCATCACAAGATACCACTAAATCCTACACACTAGACCTTTAATGAACAAATCTATAAAGCTGCAACATGCACTGAACATAACTGCAAAATGTTTCCTAAGAGTGTATTTTGTTTGTTTTCCCTACAGTAGTTTCTTGTAGCAACTAAAACATGATTAGCATTTCTATGGTTATGTTAAGGCACTCAAAGGTTAGGGAGAGATTGTCCTCTTAGACAAATGCTCATGAAGACAAAAGTGACGTGAAGGACGAGACAGGCGTCCAAGAGTTTTGGTTGCCAGAACTCAATTTTGAGATGCAGGAAGACAGTTGTTATTGCAGTGGTGTGATACAGTCTGCATTACTGGACTACAAACCGCAGCATTGCTCTCTTAGACTGTTTACAGTCAGCGATTACTCTGCTGAATATTTGATTTATTACCCTCTTTAGACCTGTAACATCCCATCTTTTCTTGCTGCTGAGTGCGGCCATTTTGGTTGGTTTGAAGGCTAATGTGATCATCATCATCCTTTCCACTAAACATCAAAGCTATTTACAGCTATTGTCGCCATTTAACAATAATGGCAATAATTCCATACTTCTACACTGACTCTGTTTGTGAAGGGGCATCTACACCGACAGATCAAGCAGTCACACTCTCTGGAAGTTGAAACGCTCTTCCTGCTCTCCAGTTAGCCACCTTTTTATCGCTATAAGCAGTTCCCCTCCTGAATCAGTTTTACTGCCTCCTCCCCTGCATCCTGCTATTTGTTGAGCTGAAACATATCAGTGAAGCAGCACAGCTGTGCCTCCACGAATGTCACTGGTCTCTCTGAATGTCATGGACTGAATAAATGGTCCTCCATCGCTCCTATAATAAGATAATGAGATAATAGCACTTGTCTCTGAGAGGAGTGCTGAAGGGTGCTGACAGTGGGAAAAAAGAAAAATGACATTCTCGTTGGAGGAGTAATAAAAGACGAAAAAGGTCAAGGAGAGGAGAACAAAAGAAACAAAGGAGGGGAGAAATTGGTTTTCTAAATGTACATTTCTGTTCTGCAGGTGCATCAATCCCTGAAGTGAATCCTCCGTCTTATCATCTCTTGTTGTTTTTCACTTTCAATTTCCTTCTCCGCTGCATGATTTTCTCATGTTTCTGTGTTTCTGCTTTGTTCCAAATTTCTTCAGAGGCTCACTTCCTGCAGGGCAGACTTGTCACATTTCAACACTGTTACACACAGTTTTTCTGGGGTCTACTGTAGGTTGACGCATCCTGACTGTAGCCAAATTTAGATCCAGATATTGTGACAACAGTGAATTCAGGCCTGGTATGAAGAGGTGTCTCATAAAGTGGCATCTTAAAACCTCTGAATTTTGATGTTAGAAAAGCTTTTATTCTTATTAGGGAGCATTTTATAGAAGGAATTAGCTGGCAATGTTATTTTTTCAATAAAAGTAAACAACATGCAATTCAAAACAAGTTATGTATAAATTTTCTCAATGACCCCCTAATCTGCACTAACCAAAAAAAGATTAGTAGATCAACAGAGTGATTTAACAGCATTGCTTTATGGGTCAAGGAAAAAGTCATTGAGGAACAGTTTCAAATATATTTTACTGCAAATAAAACAACTGTGTGATGATGGAGACTTGGCCTCTTTAGAGTCAACAAATAACCAAATAAAAAGCTTCAGTCTGACAATGTCTTACAGCATCGTGATCATTACTGTGATCTATTTAAACAGCTGCTTAATTACAGCTTGGTGTCTTGGTGAAGACACGTTTGGGCAGGACATTGTTGAGTGGTTATATTCAGCTGTATTTTAAGTAGGTTACCTAATTGTAGGCCAAATGGTCTTGACAAATATCTAGAGCAGCAGATGGCGATAGTATAGTATATCGTAGTATCAGGCTGTTCTCGCAAACTGATTGTATGTTTTCATATGAAAAGTAATGCGCCTTAATTCGTACATATCATAATTTTAAAGGCTGCAATCACGTGACAAATGCGCTGATGGGAGTAAACAAGGAAGCAGTCCCAAGCAGTCTTTTAAGGAGGCAGGTTGGGGTGGTGCATGGGTCATAAAAACCTGGATTTACCCTTGGGACCTTCCCCTGGAGTCGCATGTTCGGAACCATGTGAACTTTAAGTCATTGTAAGGTATGTCCTTGCCATTTTTCTTTTCCTAAACCTAACCACATTAACTTTACTTGCCTAAACCTAACCTCTATAATGTTATGTTAATTACGTAACTGTACGTTAAGGATGTAACGTTATTTTTGAGGCGCTACTTCGTAGAATAGCATACAAACTATTGTGCCTGCAGGTTTTGTAGGATATCATATACGTTGTGTACTATAGCTTGGTATAGCAACATTTCCGCACATAATGGTTCGTATGGTATCCTACAAAAAAGCACGCACAACAGTCAGTGTGATATCCTAGGAATTAGCGCCCCAAAATGGTGTTACGTTAAGTAACATACTTACTGTTAAGTTACAGAGGTTAGGTTTAGGCAAGTAAAGTTACTGTGAGGAAAAGAAACATGGTGACGATGAACTGTAAAATGAATCGAGGTTCAATCAAAGTTCACACTTTGTTCTGAACAACGGTCTCTGAAATTCCTTGGGGAAACTCTCCTGGTTTGATTCATGTGCTTTGTGAACCATCTGCCAACCCAACGTTCGTCCTTATGGGAATGCCTCCATCTTTACTCCCATGGGCGTATTGGATACGTGATTGCAGCCTTCTCCAATACATAGATTATACACATCTTACTGGCTCATGATTACGTTGAACATATATGAATTTAAGTGCTTTACTGTCTGAAGGAGAACAGTACATGAGAGCAGCCGGGGTGGACTATATAGATAAGAAAAACACAGTGCAGCAAATGTTGAGTGCGAAGCAGAAGGTAACTGTCATATCCAGCACCAGAATATGTGACATGTTTGCAATGCCAGTATGTAGACAAATACCACTGCAGCATGAGTGAATTCATAAGAACACGTGGCTCATTGTTTAGTTGTGTCGCCCCACAGTTAAAAGCTGCTTGCTGTTCTAGACAGGTTAATTGTATTTCCTATAAGGCATACATTTGGGTGTCTCGGTGGCGGCTGTAGACATATTGAGATAAATGGATACCCTGTTCCAACATGCAACCCTCTCTCCTAGACACTGCATTTAAATGGTACTTGTATTACTACTAATACTCACTTGTATTATGTTGTTTTACAAAATGTAATTACTGCATTGATTATGTTTGCAGGCAATTTTATTTTTGTATGAGTGACTGCCCAGAAGTCATAGGAGGGAGTTAAGGTGCATGGTTGGCAACAAAGTGCAGGACTGTGGGATCGGTTTTCAAATCCACACTCCTGTCTGTGGTTAGGTTTAGGTAACAAAGGCACTTTGGTGAAGGTTAGTAACAGACTGTGGTTTCTGTTTAATGATTTGAGTTCATGGGCCACATACAAACATTTGTATTCCAGATGTTGTTATAGTTCCTCATTAACAAATCTGCTAATGCAAATTAGTAATAACGTCATTTCTAGGAGATAGAGTTGTACCTGTATATGCAGCTTAACTGGGATTTATCGCTGTGCTTTTATGGTGTGTGACAACTGCTGTGTTCTGTTTCTATTGTTTGCAATGTGTTTGTTGTTTTAACAATGTTTATCGCTGTCTTTTTGTCCACCTCTCTCTTGGAAAATAGACTTTAATGCCATTGAGACTTTACCTTGTTGGATACAGAACAGAGAAAAACAATGGCTACGCTGACAAATCCCCTCATTGCCTGCCTACAATGCATGCTGGGATACACTCCAGCTCCCCACCCCTCTGAAAAGGAACTAATTGGTTAAGAAATCAATGAATGAATAAAAGTGGTCCACTATAGTAAATGAAGGAGCGGACAGGCAGTCAGGCAGGTGGGCGGATGTATAGCTCAGAACTTTGACCTGATGATTAGCGCTGCAGTGAAATAAATGTAGGACCAGACAGAACAAACAAGAGAGGAGGGGATGTGCCAGGACGGCCCGCGTATGGCACATCCGTCATCCCCTTGTTAGCATCTTGGCATGCAAACACACGCATACACACACACACACATACAGGCCAGACAGCTTGCTGGGCCAGATGGCCTCTTGGTGAGGAGCAGCGAGGAGCTCCACAGAAAGGGTTGGGTTGATTCATGAACCATGACCTCCACACGTCCCTCCTCCTGGCTCCGGACAGCACGTGCATACAAGAGGGATGGACAGGGATAAGATCAGTGTGTTTGTGTGTGGTGTGGTGTGGGGGTGGAGTGGTTATTGTGGAGATGTGGAGAGGGGATTATGCAGGGCATTGTATGTGTGCGGTGGGAGATTTACTTTCAAACATAACTAAAGGAATAGTCAAGGGGAAATAATGTGTAATGATTGACACTAATACAAGGTTAATTGACCATTAATTCAGGTTTACCAAGTATTATTGCAATGACTACAAAGTATTTATCTATTTAATGTTAATTTACATTCTCTTGTACATTGTCTACATTGTGTTGCTTAATCATTTGCAATCCAATTTTTGTAATTGTCATTTTCTGATAAATTATAGAATATTTGTTTTATTGACATGTTACAACCCAATTAGCAGAAAAAAAGGCTAACATTTAATGTTTCTGCAAACCACGGATATGCTACATTTCCACTATGTTACTACACACAGAACCACTTCATTTGTTAACACTGAGCTTTTTATTATGAAAAATTTGCAGGACCATGCTACTGATAATGCAGTGGCTTACACAGCGGTGGAAAAACTGTAGTTATAGCTGCAGGAAGCATTGTTTGTGCAAATGTTGCACGTGTGCGAGCCGCAGCAGTTGTCTTGTGCTGCTCACACAGGCAGTGTGGCCTGTGACATTAGGTTTTGGCACAAAACCACTTGGTTATGGTTTGGAAAAGATCACGCTATGGCTTAAAATACTCTATTTGGGGGTCACAATTTTGGCAGGAAAAGCAGCAATGTCTCAGAAAAAGAAAACAACAGTACCATCCTTGCCGACAGGTCACTACAAAACACCCACAATTGGACCCTAAAGCACAGTTCAGACCAAAGATTGGCAATGACATGAAGCCGTTTATGAACACTGGAGAGAAAAGTGACAGCGGTTTGAACTGGCCAGTCTGAGCTTAACCTCAAGCCAGCTGATGGTGTCACCTGCAACTCAGCTGGTCAAATCAGGGGCTGGTTTTAGAACATAACGCCTGTTTCTTCACCATTTCATCCCGACTACAAATACAACTGTAGCCAGTATCTCACTATCACTACCCTCATTCATATTTAAGAAGCTACAAATCATATTCAGCCACAAAATGAGCCTGAAAAACTGCAACCATAACATAAGTACAGAGAGTTGTTGCATAGAGATGATACACCATCTCATCTAGTTGCATTAATGTGAACCATCAGGTTTTTACAATGTTGCAGAACAGCACAATGCAAGTAGTTGTTTTTTCAGCTCGTCTCGACGTGAATCCTTTGTCTGGGCTGGGCTTTAAAAGTCGATGGAAACACAACAATGACTCTCTACAACACAGCCGGCTTTGTTGTTTGTTGGTCTCAAACAGTGGTCAGCAGTTGTTTGCAGCTTGGCAGGCATCCTGTCTGGGTGATACACCATCCAACATCCCCTCCAACTCCTGATGACAGTCAGCTCTTGTGTTATGCCACTTTTGAGATGTTGATTTGACATGTATGAAACGTGCAAATGTAATGTATTAATGGTTTGCAGAGACACATAATGCCAACTTCTGGCTGCATGTGAGATAATTAAAGTCCAAGTATTCCGTCCTTTAGTTGTGGTATCACAGTAAAAACATACAAAAATTGAAGCCAAAGGGCTCATACAAAGCACATGAAATGAATAGAAATTGATACATTATTTCGATTCCTACTAAACAATGAAAAGAGTGCCTGATATCTAATGACTTTACCGTTCATTAATAATTAGGAAGGGGTGACAAAATCTTTTTTTTTTAATCTTTTTTTTTAAGCATTTTATTACAGATTTAAGACAAAGTACTGGTTGTTGGTCTCTCTGATGTGATGCATGCGGCTGATCCTTTTAAAAGTCACATGAGCTTCAAATCTAGAACATTCGTAGAGAATAGTCATATTGATCACACTTTGCTCCATGTAGCAAATACAGCTGTTATTGACTGTATGATTTTTACCAACAAAAAGGGAGTTCTGTCGATTTCATGTTGCTGGTGTGTGTGTGTGTGTTTAGAGAGAGAGGAGCAGGTGGGAAATGTGGGTGTGGCGACAGTGGAGCAGATTCATCACAGCTTGGCATGTGTGTAACCGCGTGTGCGCTTCCTTTGTCCTGTCTTTTCTTATTTACCAGTGACTGATGCACACACACACGCGCGCACACACACATAGTCCGAGTGGTTGCATGATTTATTTTTATCAAATAATTTTAATTTTATTTTTACCCGACTTGAAAGACTTTTAAAATGAGGTCTTTTAAATACGCAGAGAGGGACCACAGAGGTTAAACATATTAATTAACTCGTGTTTATAGTTTGCTCCGCTACTGCCACCAGTATTTTATCTGCGCTAGTAGCTGCAGGACCAAGATACGCTGAACGTTAACTGCTTGTTCACTGCTTTTTTTTCTGGGCTGCTGCTCATCTTTCAACATGCAAATTATCTTAACAGAATAAACAGCTGTTGATAGTGATATAGAGAATATTCTACATTGTAAATACACATTCCCTATGGCTATTTTATGGAAATTAGGTAGAAAATTGGGGGAAGTGCTGCATTTGGGAGAGTAAATAGAGACAATTTGGTGAGGATGTGAAGAGTGTCAGATGCATTAGTCTCAGTATTCAGATTAAAGCACTTGCTGACTAAATGTTTGGCTTATATTTCAAATAATATATATAGTTTATGTTGGAGTGAAATGGTTTTTTTTGCAAATTGTAACACTTGTGTATTTAAAATGTGCAGTGATTTTAAGGCTTTTTTTTGATAAATGAGGCTTTGGTGTAAATGTTGTTATGGATTTTTTGCTCTTTATGGTGATTTTGCCGCCTGTTAATTTGCATCAATGCATCAGGAAAACCTAATATACAGGGTTTGTTTTTTTTTAATTCTTGCTGGTTTGTTCAGTTCTGCTTTATTAGTTTGTGTTTTGAAGTGTTGCTGTACAGGAAGCGTAACAAGTGACAGTGTTTTCACACTCATCGTGGATTTTCTAGACTCTAATCTGGATCATAATCTAATCTAGATTAAATTTTTAATCCCTATTAAAACAATGCAGAATGTTGGCCTCTGAGAGGGGCTCCCATTGATTTTGCCGTGGGCTAGGATCAGACATAATCTGAGCATTCAGGGGGAATGGTCTGTTGGGTTAAATGATTACATAACAGGCGTCTAAGGAAAAGCCTCAAAGCCTCGATGGTAACTGGGTGTACTGGTTACACAGTTTGCACTAGAAGGAGAGGAGCCTTGATTCAGCCTTGTCCATACAGCATTACAGTCATATCTGGTATATAGATTAAGTTGTTTAGAGGTGATGTCAGCAGTAACTAACAACCAGTAGACATGCTTTACTTTCTTCAGATTTTTGATTTCATGTCATTCTCTTCTCCACATTAAAGCTAATGTGTGTCTTTAAATAAATAAAACTTGACGCAGTAGTGTCATGTCTAAACGATTATTTCTTTACTAAGTAAAGTGTTGAGAATTTTTTTGAGCTTTAAAAGTTGTGTCTCAGAGAATCATCTGGTTGATTTCACTCTTTGTGAGAACTTCATTGGACAAAACATGTATATCTTTTCTTTTCTTATTAAAAAGTAAATAATACTTGCCATAACATTTAAGATGACTCCGGCCCCCCTTTTGCTAACACTCAATTTGGATAGTCCATCTATTTGGATTGCAACAGTACGAAATTTTCACAGTACAATAACTATCTCGGAAAATATTGCGTTTTGTTGTATCACGGTATTACAGAATTTATATTATTGTTTGTCAGAATGACCCTTAAAGGAATAAAAAAGTGTTACTGTTGGTTAGTCTCTATATACAGACTCTACATTCAGTGAATGTAGATCTTGCGGAAGAAGAGCGGAAGAGCCCTGGTTTCCGGTTGTAGGCTGTTTGTAGTCCGCGTGATATTGACCAATCACGTTTGAGCTGGCTGCAGTTGTTGCCAGGTTAAACGGTCCGTGAGGTGAACTAACGACGCGGAACATAATTGACGTCACTGCAAAATCTGAATCCATCGCAATGGTTCAGCATATTTACTTATATATAAACGGAAGTCAGAAACGGAAATTCACCTCCTCCGCCCAAATCAAACTGGAATGCCAAAAAATCGGGGGTCTGCCCCCAGAGGCTGTATCGCCGTCAGACGCCGAATACAGCCGATGGGTTCAGAGAATGGCTGTTGGTTGAACAAATATTTTATTACTGTAAATGAAATTTGAGGCCATTTTGTAAATGGAAGTACGTGTAAAAAGTCTAAAAAAGAGGGGAAATTGAACGACCAGTTGCATTTGTTTTTCAATATCATAGATAAGCAAATGTACACGGTATGATAACCATCAACTTTTATATCACAGTACACCTTGAAACAGTTATATTGCTGCAACCCTGTCACCTAGGGTTTAAACAACTTTTTAGCTGAGATTCAACAATGCAACTATTTTGCTTTTGTCTGTATGATGTTGTAGCCAATGTATCATGTTTATCTAAAGAGTATATGCGACAATTCACTACATATTTGCAGAATAATTTTATCCAGTTCAATCTCAGCCACTAAACTGTTAAAAATGTTACAAATACCCTATGAACTATCAGGGCTGTGCCAATCACATAATATAGAAAACAAGCCAAGTTAACCCCCTGAGCTAATGCATGCTAACTACGCTAATGAGAGATCAGAAATGTGCACCAACATTTTTCTTTTACCAACACTAGATATGAAACAAAAACCAGAGACTATGTTGTATGAAGTTGCTTTCAGCTGTAGTTTTAACCTGTTCTAAGCAAAAGATAGAGGATAATGTTACCTTGGAGCCTGACCGGGCAAAGCCTCTCTTCCTGCAGACAGCTGTGTTGATCTTACTCAGATCACCTTCGGTCAATGTCTGCAGCTGCCTGTACTGGAGAGCAATGTGAAAGCGAAGGGCGCCCACTCTGTAGCATATCCCAGAAGTACACTGTACACTGACTGACAAAAAAACCTCCCACAACTGCTGGACTTGAATCTAAAGTGCTGAATCTCTGTAGGCAGACGATCCAAATACAGTGTTACCCCACTTTTTTATGTATTTTAATCCTTGTGTTTATTTCTTTGTGTGTGTCTCTGCAGTGCCAGATCTCCCAGGCCCTGAACGGCGTCTCCGACAAAGCTAAAGATGCCAAGGAGTTCCTGGTTCAACTCAAGAACATGCTTCAGCAGATACAGGTAACACTGCTGTATTTAACACCTGTGCAAGGACACTCTATACATTTCTTTATCCAACTTCTGCCTATCTATACAGCTGTAGAACAGAATATGTCATGCGATGTCAAGAAAGCTTTTAGTTTGATAGAATGAAATGTTTTCATCATCGCATCATCAGTGACAAATCCTTTGTGTACTGGGAGAAGTTTCTTCACTGACACTGGCCTCGGTAGCTCAGAATTAAATGCAGCTATAAGACAAAAGTGAGGGGAGTGGTCTATCATAACCCTGCAGATAATCTCGCTTTGGCAGATCTCTGGTTTGTCTTTGTTTTGGCTTATGGTGGTCTGAAGATACTGACGCACCAAATGAATTAGCAGGCTGTTACTTAAATACACATTAGATATGACAAAATGAAGCATACTCAGGTGGAACTGGGACACACCTCTTGATTTTACCCAGGCGCCATTTCTGAAAGTGGTTGTCTCACAGCCTCAGGACGTCCATGAAGGTCTGGCTGTGCAAGATTTTACCAGAACCGAAATCCATGTCTGATCAGTTACCTCCACATGTAGAGGTCTTTACATAATTTAAACCAGGACTGATGTTTTTCTAGACTAAATACATATTTGCTTTGGGGAACCTGCTGGTAATGGGTAATAAGCTCCGAATAAATCAGTCACAGAGACACATTTGGACTCCTCACACTGTGCAGCAGGAGGGTAAATCCACTGAATCACCAAACTAAAACAAACCACACCAGCCAAATGTGTGCAGTGTGTGTATATATTTGTGTGTGTGTGTGTGTGTGTGTGTGTGTGTGTGTGTGTGTGTGTGTGTGTGTGTGTAGAGAGCAGTGCTGTGCTGCTGATCTCTCCCGCAGCATCTGCCAGTCACATACACACTTTTACACACACATACACACACTGTCTGCACTGTCATATCAATGTGAACAGGCATTAAGAGTCTTATTGCAAAATGAAGAGGATTGCATTAAAAAAATAAAAACTCTTCTCCGGAGCCAGAGAGCATCATGGGGAGAGATGGGTGGATAAAGAGAAAGAAAAGTGTGGGAGTGAGGAATAAAGATTTCCAGCACTCATCCTCTTATAGATCTGAACTGTGTCCCACAGCAGAAGAAGCGTGATTGGAAATCACTACTATCTAAGACCTCATCTCCTCATTATGTGGACTCTACGCCGAGCTAAAAATGTCCCTGTGGATCCTTCTTGCATTAACTGCCAGCTACTGTAGCTACTGCACGCCGAGCTACGCTGTGTTTTCTGATCTTACACTACTGTGGTTAAGATTTGGGTTCCTTCTGGCATTAAAATGATGATATTTGCTAGTGGGATTTGGTGTGATTCACTGTCCTGAGGGTTACAAATGCCATTATAGAAATAAACAGCACACCAAACTAAAGTGGAGAGCAGCTACACAGAGATATTACTAGTGATGCTACATTCATGATAAAATACAAGATAAGTTGACCAGCTAGCTTATTACAGTGGGTTAGGGGTTAGGGTTAACTTGAAAGATGACATATGACTTGCAGATATTATTATAGTCATACATCATCTTCCTGTTTTAGCAACAACCCTATTTTTTTTATCTTTGAGCACAAAATTAAGTTATTTATCATATAATATTTGGCGAGCAGCGTGGATGGTTAACATTGTCAAAAAAATGAAATAACCTAATATGCGAAAATACACTGGAGGGAGGCTTAAAGAATTCCAGTATTAGTTACTCCCATGGGCTAGAAATTTAATTAATATTTTGGGGGAAATTAAATTTTTTTTTGTGAACATGAGCTACCCTCTCTGAAAGCCAGAAACCAGAGAAGTAAGTCTCAAACTTGTGATGTCATAGGCTGTCAATTTGGGAGCTGCTCTATAGACAATGAATGGGAGACAGATTTTTGTGGACCCACAGAATGTTTGTTTTCTTTTTTAAATAGCCAAATAAGTGAAGTGTAATTCTAGTGAAGTGTTCTCGGCTCTGAAACAAAAAATGTGTCCATATACTCAAAACATTCACCTGGCTGCAGCTCTAGACTTAATTTTTGATGACATCGCAAATTTGAGCTATAGTGCTATTTTGCATTTTAGAGGGAGTTGTTCATGTTTACTCATATTTTTTGGACTATTTTAAACCATTGGAATAAAATTGAACTTTGAAAACGGGCATAATTAGTTCCTCTTTGAATTCTGATGATATGTTCCAGAAAATCCATCACAGCTAAAAGTCTAGATTCTTTAACATAGATGACAAACTACTAAAATTAAGCGGCTGTTAACCTCCTCTGGCTAAATGGGACCATATCTTTGCAGCCAGGTTGTAAAAGCTTGTGGACAGCCCTTGCAGACGAGCTGAAGCTTTTATAGCAACAAATCATTTTGATGCCCATGGTGCTATAATTTGGGCGTCCACATACATTTGGCCATGTATACTGTATTTTTATGACGTATAATATGGATGTGTGTCCTGAGGGAAAATGGTGGCAGTTGCACAAACAGATGGCAAACACACTTGTTTTTTGTACGCAATCTATTAAGATAATTAACACTGTTAATTATGGTTTGTGTGATGGAAACAAAAATAGAACAAGATCTGGGTGGTAAATTAACATATCAGTAACAAACACAGAGCAGCGCTGTGCTGCTAAATGAAGCAAAATACACCAACAGATCTATTTTAGTCACAGTGTTGATTTAGTGATTGTTTCTGACTGAAAGCCCGTAATGAGAGTGACTTTTGAATGCCTGAAAGTACTGTTATTTTTGCCTCCTCTAATTGTGTGTTTGTGCTTGCTGCTTCAGGAGAATGGCGTGGAGTTTGAAGCTTGCCTTGTGGCCCAGTGTGACTCGCTGATCGAGGCGCTCACCAGACAGAAAGCCAAACTGCTCACCAAAGTCACCAAGGAGAAGGAGTACAAGCTAAAGGTAGGACTGATTCATTGTTGGCTGGAGAAATTATGTTTTCGGGTTGTTTGTGTTGGTCTGATTCTAGTGAATGCAATATCTTAAGAACGCCTGAAGGATATACCTTCACATTTGGATCAAATGTCTACCTGGACTTAACGATGAACTGAGTAGAATTTGGTGGTCAAAGGTCAAGGTCACTGTGACCTTCTGTCCATCTTATTCTCGCGAATGTGATATCTCAAGGCCCCAAGGGAATTTCTTCAAATTTGGCACAAATGTCCTTTTGGATTCAACAATGAACTGATTAGATTTTAGTGGTCAAAGGGTCAATGGTCAAAGTCACTCTGACCCAGTCTGTCTAATTGCAGTGAGGGCGATAACTCAAATATCTCAAGAAAACCCAAAGAGAATTTCTTCAAATTTATATCTTGGGAACAGAAGGGGAGACATTTGGTCAAATACTGAGTGACACTAACCTTGGGTGTCTATCTTGAAATTGTGCTGATTGTTTAGAATATGTAGCTTCTTTCCAGCAACATCCCTACCTGTCAACTGTCATTTCTACGAGTCTGGACACACATGGATGTAAACTGTAACTGCAACTTGAGTTGTTCACGAAGGAATACAATAGTCAGGCTGTGTGGCTGCATTCCCACCCCAACCTGTTAATAAGCTGAATTTATGATAATTCTTCTGATGACTGTGATAATAAAATACTGTTGAATATGAATGGACTCTGGTTCCATCAACTGGATTATGAAGATTACAGAGAGTCATCCATCAATAAACAGCAACATGGAACATTTATTGATGGTGTCCAACTGATCCTCTACAGGAAACCTTTCAACATATACAAGACACATTGTCAATACAGCAAACACCTCATCTCTCTTCATCAGCTCATTTCTTATCTGACGAGTATAGAAATGAACTCTCCTTTCTTCCTTCCTTTTTTCCGTCCTTCCTCCCTCTCCCATGTGAAGCAAATTTGGTGTTACTTGGTTTTAAGTATTTTTTCTTTTGGTCTGTCTGTCTGTCTGATTTATCTACCTGTCTATCTGCTCCTATGAGCCAGAACTACAGTTATGTGGGCTACCCATGTCCTTCTCTCTCTGTTCTAGCACTTCTTCGTGTAGTTCTCAGTGTATCAGGAACAGCATGATCGTGAGTCAGGAAACTGTGAAACTTCCAAATATCTTCAGGTCAAAAAAGGCTGTTAATCTGTTATAGGAATTAACAAGGTGAATTATGAAAAAGAAAAAAACACAGCAGTTTTGTAAAGCTTTGGAAAACTTGGTTTGAAATATTAAGTGTTTCTCTTTAACATTAAATATTGATATGACTAAATAAGCAACAATTAAGTTAGGAATAAACATTTTTTGTTAAATTTTAATAACTCACAAAACAACTAAAAAATGTCATCAGATTCAGATTTTGATTATATGCTGTTGAATTTGGATTTGTGCATAAATATACCTGACAATAAATACATTATGCCTAGTTCAAATTAGTGAGAAGAGAACAGACAAATAAACAATCATATAAAATAACCATTTCTTTTTGTAGTCCATAAGTAAGAAGCTGATGACAAAAATATGTTTCAGTCTCCCTTTTTTTAAACTTTCCTCTGTAAATCCACTGCTGGGGTTTTCCCAAGTCGCAGTGTATCACATGGACGCCTGCCCAGCCTCAACGTGCCCACCGACCGACTGACCGTCTGGCTGGTGGCGGGGGAGGAGAGGGGGGTGTTTGGACGGAAGCCCCGAGGACAGCTGTTGTCATTATCTGCAGGCCGGGGATTGAGATTTAGCCAGAGGGCAAAGAGCTGGAGGCTGCACCGGAGCTGGAACAAGAGAAGAATAGCAGCGTGTAGATGGGTGATAAACATTTTGACACAAATGAATATTCAGGACATTGTTTCTGTCTGATAAAATTAACAGGCTTCTATTCGTGGAAGAAAATGGACAAACATTGGCTTAAATGCTTAAGCTCAAAACCAAAATTTGTCAGCGCAGTGAAGCAGCTGATGATTCTTAAATCTGTTGCATCAGACATCCAGCACTGATTATGATTTCCAAGAAATTAATAATATATCATGTAACATAGATAGAAGAAAGATAAAAACATAAATGAGTAAACAAAACAAGGAGGTACTGTACTGCATTTTTAATAATACGCTTGTATTAAACCTTTTGAAACTAGCTCCAAAGGGCCTTACATGAGGAAAACTAAAATAAAACAAGTACTTAATATTCACCCAGAAATAAGATAAAAACAATTGAATGAAAAAAAAAGAAAAAACCCACATAAAACATGGTGGAACCAAATTAAAAAACGAAACTCTGGGGTGAAACACCTTAATGTATGGTATACACTGTGCAATTTTGGGATGAAAGATGAACATTGTGGGAAAAATGTGGCGATATCTTTGGTCGTGGCTCTAAAACGGTGGTCTTACGTCGCACTGTGAGATAGATTCAAGGACGGCCGTTGTCAACATCTTGCGACCAAAGATAACCTAAGATAAAATTCTGACAGTGTCAGAAATTTAGGATACACAATGGTCACCGCGACACCGGCACTAAACCCAAACAAATGATCGCTTGCCATGGAGGTAAAACAAACAAAAAGAAGTCTGTGGAACTCCCAGAAAGAGGAAAGTTTGGTGGAGTTGTGGCAGCAGAAGGCTTGTTTATTTGATGTTTCCTCCAGCTGCTATCATGACAGCAAGAAAAAAGACGCTGCATGGAAGGAAATTGCAGAGGAACGGCAACTTCCAGGTGAGCAAGCTACCTATGGTGGCGCAGATGGATGACGTACGCTGATGCGGTGCACGCTGACGACGTTGCATATTGACGTTTGTGGTAACCTGCGATTCAGTAGTAAAAGGCCATTGTACAATCTGCACACATCAAACTTGACGTTGTACCAAAGTTTATTAGATCCATGTCATAGTGTGTCATGCAACAGTCTTATAAGATTGCTAAAATCGCACAGTGTACAGAGGGCATAAGACAAGATTTTCCTTAAAGTTCTTGTTAAAGTTACCTGAAAATAGAATAGGTTTAAGTCTTCTCCTTGAGTTTTCCTTAAAATGTTCACTTAAGTATTTATCATTTTATTCTTGGTTTTGTCTTATACTTAAGGAATTCTTAGACTGTTGAAAAAAAAAAAAAAAAAAAAATCAAAAACAGGAGAAACCAATCAATGCATTTTTGATTTTACACTACAGATTTGACTGAATTCATATTCATTGCAATTTCTTTCTGCAATCGTTTTTGTTTTCTGGTATTTGGGGATCAGATTTACTTTGTAGTGTGCCTACTATGATTGCGTTCCTCCAGAAGTTTAATCTTTTTCTCCTCTGAATAATATGGTTTTCTTGTCTTCTTTACTTATTTTTTCACTCTTACTATAATCCAACTTTGTGAGATGGTATCAGGCATCACAAGCAGGAGTCCAAGCAAACAGTCCCCATGGAAACTTTTACCGCTGTGAAATCTCTTTCAATGAAGTAAATGAGTTAATGTTTTACTTAGCTAAGGAAACCTTTTAAGGGATTCTGTGCAACTAGTGTAAGTCCCCCAGCTAAGGAGAAATAAGCCTTAAGTATCATACTTAAGGAGAAAACCGGCCCCTCATTGTTGCATATAGCACATGCATGGGCTGATGCCAGGGGCGATTCTAGGATCAGAGGTTTAGGGGTGCTGGGCACCCAGAGAGCTGCCCGGGCCAGGCAAGATAAATTTCACTGTTTTGTACATTTTAACGCAATTTCATTCCCACATTTGTGCAAGAAAAGCACAACACTTTTTGGCCTGGTACTTAAACCACTACTGCATATCACCCACTCTGGAAGGCAGTTGAGTGCTGCTGTATTTTTAAAATATTACGTTTCAACCAAGTACTGTATGGTTTTGACACTTTTCTAGCTTGTTAAAAAAGGACATACAGTAAAAAAAACCCAAAAAAACAAACAAACAAAAAAAATCTCTCAACTTTTAGGGGTGCTGGGATTCAATTTAGGGGTGCCCCCAAAAATGGCTGATGCTAATCTTTAGTCTGATGGGATGCTAAGAACGGGGCTTTTCTTTTTTTTCCAATGGTATCTTTATTCATTTTAAATAAACAAATAAACAAAGACATACACACATCCAGAACAAAATCTCAGTACAACCGTTGAGTATTAAACACACATGTAATCCACCCCCACCCCTGAATGTAAAGATAAACAAATAGATGAATACAATAAAATAAAATAATGATAAATGAATAAATGAGAGAGGAAAGTAAATAAATAGATAAAAATAAGAAAAGAAAGAAAATCATAAATTACAGATTGAGGATCATATTAGTGTTAGACAATAGCTACACTTCAATTTCAGAATACGTTTTATTAATGTACAATTTTTAACAAACATTGACAGATTTGGACATTGCAGAGGCAATGTCCCCGGGTACTTCCAACATTGTCCTCTATATAACCACTGAAGGGACCCCAAATGTTGTGAGTGATTGATTATCCCAGATAGCATATGTAATTTTTTCCAAGGGCAAAGTTGGTGATGGTACAGAAATCCATTTACCCACACTCAGCCATCCGACTTTCTTCCATGGAAGAGGACAGCCAGTCAGCCAGTAACAGGCCCATTTCTTTTTCTAATGTTGTGATTGGCTGGATACAAACAAATATTAAATAAGCTTTGGGTCTAGAAGTGTTTGTATGGATAGAATAGAGCATTTCAACAAGAACTCAAAGCTGTGTTTATCAGCGCTGGTGCACTATGAGTTGTTTTTTTGACAGCATGTATGTACAGTATACAGTAGCTTTGTATCGCCATCACAACAATGATGACACTCCTCTTCTTCCTTTTTTATGTCTTTAAAAACTCCGCACTACATCACAATTTGGTAGAATAATAGTAAGTTCTGTTTAAATGGCATATATGGTCATAATGTGCAATTTAATTTTAGCCAGGAATCTTCACACATTAGTTGCAGTTTTCACACTACACCCACAACACCCAAAAACACAATACAACTTCTCCATAAATGAATTATGGGACTGAACACAGCTTGTGTTTCTGCTTGGACCACTTCAAGCAAAATGTAAGTTATGTAATGGCACTTCTGAGAAAGAGGAAGTGTGCTGCATTTAATAGTGCCAGTGGAAGGAGCAGATTTATAAAAGATGATCTGTTTCAGTGGATCTTCATATGATCTGACTGTGAACTCACCCTTTGCCCTCCCCTTTTTTTCCCAAAGCACTTACAAGCATTTTAATCGGTTTATACAGCACAGCTTTGGCCAGACAAACCAAAAAATGATACAAAAAAAAATAAATAAAAAATCTAAAGACTGTCTCTACACCAGGAAAGGCAGATGTTTCTAAGAGTCACCAAAGCCTGAGCCTAATCCCTTAAAAGCGTCATATTTGGTTTACTCTTTCAAAGAACAGACATAAATTCTCACTGTATTTATCTGTGTTTGAAGCATATGTGGCAGGTTATAACAAAAATATGAAACTTTTCAGCTGATTTTGACATTTTTACTGAAAAACTGTCATTGTAACCAGTATTTTTGCCACACTTGTGGTTCCAGTGTCAGACTGATATGTGGGTTGAGAATGTTGGCAAGTAGATACATATTCCATATTGAGGGCTGACTAAGCGAACGTTACACAGTGTACCTGCTTGTGTAGGCGCATCACTGCCCACCACCACATACAGTCACAGGGAAAGAAACTTTTTCATATGTGCAGTTTACATGGTGGCAGTCATATAACATAGAAGTAATATGTGTGTGTGTCAGTGTGAGGGCCTCATCACTAAGAGTCTGGCCCCACCTCAACCATCTCTCTGGATGCCCTGCCTCTTTTTTTAGCAGTATGTTAGGCGGGGCTGCTCCCTATTCCTGAAAGCAAAACTGCAAACTCAGGCTGTCCTCATGTGCTGTTCGATGACCCCAGCATGAACCAGCATTTGTTTATAATCCACGTAATCATGAGCCAGTAATTCGAATATAACCCACATAATCAGGAAAGCTGCGATTACATGACCAAAGTGCTGACGAGAGGAAAGAAGGAAGTAATATAAAGGGAGGTTGGGGTGCTGGATGGGTCAAACAAACACAGGACTGTACGCTAGGGGACAGGTTTTTAATGTCCAATGTGAAACCTAGTAAACTAAATTGTTAAAGGTACGTCACCAGTATGTTTCTTTTTTCCTTAACCAAACCTGCGTAACTTTACGTAAAGTAGGTAATGTGGTGATGCCCAACCATTTTTTTTTCTTTAAACCTTACCTATGTAACTTTGTCTTAAGTATATAACTTTACGTTAAGTATGTGATGACATGATGACACCATTCTTGGGGTGCTATCTTGTGGTTTTTTATACCAACGCTTGTCTTTGCATTTTTGTATGATATCATACCAACTGTTATGTGAGGATACATTGACCAGTTTGAAATGAAAACAGTCTGGGGGTGTGGAGTTAGGAAGAAGTGAGCTTACCAGACCTCTGTTGCTCGCTCCTCAAAAGGAATGCATGGATTCATTGAATAAGAAAGATAAATACCTTTGGTTTTGCTACTTTAATTTTGACCTTTTCTTAAAAAAAACTGTTCATTGTCAATCTGAGAATAGAACTGCAAAGCTCAATCAGTGGACTTCTTTTAAAAACCTAGCTGATAGGAAACCAAATACCTGCCCAAATCTAATTCAAACCTCAACCCCTGAGCCAGGTTTTAACCCCCAAACTGACCAGTTCACTGTCCTAATTTTCCCTAAATATACTCACTAACACCTTGCCTCACACAAAAATATACCCATGGTCCAAAACTACTCTAAAGGCTCTAACTTTGTCCTTCCAAAGACAGATGTTCAAGAATGCACAAACACATACACAAGGCTGTAGGTTTTGTTTAAACATTAGCGGGGTACACATATGAAACAGGGGGTTTGAGGCATCAAACACTTACTTTCCTGCATCATGGTGAATTTTATATTCACCAATTTATGGTGTAAATGTCTTTAAATTTGTCAAAAGCAGGAGTCCACTGCTACTTTAATGTTTTATCGGAAATGCTCTAAATATTGAGGGGGACGTGTCCCCTGCGGCTCTCCGGTAATCTACGCCTATGCACACAAAAACACACATACACACACTGTAGTTTTAGCCATAATCCCTCAGATGATGGATTTATTTCTCACAATATCATACAGATGGGTGTGAGTCAGAGTTCTTCTATGAATGAGATTACGGTTCATCAGATCTCAGTCACTGAAGTCAGAAACCAATTCTCCAATTCTGTCTTTTTTTTTGTTGGACAGTTTTGTGCTGTTTATTAGTGTCTTTAAATTGACCATTGTTTCACAAAATGCAAAACGAGAGTGTATCTTTAAGACTTTATTTACAGACAGCAGAAACATTAACTGCACATTTAAGCATTAGCTTTAAAATTTCGTCCATAAGTGTAGCGGTGTATTGATAATTGATGAAATGGGTGTACTGCTTGGTAGATAGGTTGGTTACAGAGGAAGGAATAGGTATACTGTCATTCCAAAGACTTTTTGGCTGATAGGTGTGTATACTGTAAACGGGCAGAGAAAGAGGTCGGTAAACCCTATATAACTGCATTTACCCCCTACTACACCACTGTGTAAGTGAGGACATACACATAACAAGCGTGCCAAGCATTTTTGTTCCTATATATGTCATTTTTATACCTTTAATACTGTATATAAATCCCAACATCACGTTTTTTGTACTACACCATGCCAATGAAAAAAATGGAAAGTATTAATGCAAAATATTGCTCTAACATGAACTGACATGTGGTTCTGAGTGTGATGAAGAGGCATGTTCGCAGTGTGTCTGGTATCTCAAATCTGGGTTTGCATAAACATGTTTCAATATTCGCACCCTTAAAATTCATTTCAGATGCATGTGGAACATATTGAAAAAGCCCTTCATCCAGGCCTGCAGGAGCATGTGGGAGGGAGCTGACGGCACGTCTCAGCGGGACTGAAGGAAATTGAAATAAATCTCGAGATTTACTCTGGCTTCACGCTTCACACTTCATGTTGTTTACACAGGAGATAAGAGCAGGGTTTTAGCCAGGCTGAATTGAAAAGCAAATTTTGTCCTGGTAAATAATGTGAATGTGTGGATTTTTTGTTAAAAGTGAATCCCAGCTGCATGACAGTGTTAATAAAGATACAGGATTTCTACTATTGTCCCTTTAATGAACTTTTATTGACCTTTGATTCACTCTTTAATCCTCCTAATGCTAAATCCTTGAAGAAAACCCAAGACAAAGCTCTGAACCAAATCCTTTCACATATACACAACCAAATATACAAAGTGTAGAAGAACCCAAAACTCTGCTTCACTAATTCAAGACTCAAGTTACAAATATTATGATTCTGATTTAAACTATTCTGGAGACATGAGCTCAAGATGCAGCTGGGGGGAGGAAAGTGTCTGGTTTGGGGACCTCAGAATTGCATCCTTGCTTTTTGCAGATGATATGGTGCTTTTGGCTTCATCACACCGTGACCTCCAGCGTGCACTGGGGCGAGTGTGAAGCGGTTGGGATGAGAGTCAATACCTTGATGTCTGCCTTGATGCCCCCTCTGGGTTTGGAGAGTAGTGCCTCAAGCAAAAGTGTTCAAGTATCTTGTTCATGAGTGAGGGTAAAATGGAGCGTGAGATGGACAGACAGCTTGCCGAATGTCTGCAGTGATGCAAGTGCTGCTGGACTGTTGTGGTGAAGAAGGCAAAGCTCTCAATTTCCCTCTCCGTCTGTGTCAAAACTCTCATGAGCTTTAGGTAGTGACTGAAAGAATGAGGTTGTGGATACAAGTGACTAAAATAAGTTTCCCCCGAGGGTGGCTGGGCTCAGCCTTAGAGATAGGGTGAGGAGCTTAGACATCCGGAGGGAGCTTAGAGTAGAGCCACTGCCCCTTCATGTCTAAAGGGGTCAGTGGAGGTGGTTGGGGCATCTGATCAAGATGTGTCCTGGATGCCTCCAGTTAGAGGTTTTCCAGACACGTCCAACTGATAGAAGGCTTGGGGGCAGACCCAGAACACCTTGGAGGGATTACATGTCTCATCTGGCCTGGGAACGCCTCAAGATCGCCCAGGAGGAGCTGGAAAGCGTTGCTGGGGAGAGGGGCGTCTGGAATACTTTGCTCAACCGCAACCTGGCCTAGGATAAATGGATGAAAATGGATAGATGGATGGATGAAAATGTAGTAAAGCTAATTTTCTAGCACCTTTTTACACTCTTAGACATAGGGTTACAAGTGGGTTCTTCCTAAAGGGCTTAGGTTCTACCCAGAATGACCCTGTCTTCAATAAAGAGTTCTTTGAGGGTTCTTTGTAAGACTTTTCCATTCAGAGCTCTATTCATCCGAAGAACCCCTTTTCTTCAGCTTAGATTGTTTTGATCCTCTTTCACTTGACTCTTCATGCTTCTCATTTTTCAGTTTATACAGCAGTTGACAGGTGAATAATTAACTGTGATCTCATTAACCATCAAATAAATGATGGGCCTAATTTCCAAGACTGATGCTAATTAACTCTCTGATTCATTTAGGCGGCCATTGGTTAACTGTGTAATTAATTATCTTAGATCTGGCAACATTATGAGACGTTTTCTGTCTTATCTCACGCTTAACCTTAGAAAAGTTGATGTATTAGTCACATGCATAGATATGTACATGAGCAATACATATTATATACATGTATCAGGTGTGTTTGGCAAAGATAATTAAAGATCTCTGATCAGCTGAAATCTGGTGCAGATGTTACTGTATGTAAACAAAAGGCTAATAAGGCGGTGACAGTTCGCTGAGTTTCAATTAGCCTAGAACGAGTTGTTGTGACACCCGTCCAAATCTCATTTCCGTGCTGCTCAGAGTTCTGCCAGCAGATAGCATGTGATGTGTGTGTATGTGTGTGTGTGTGTGTGTGTGTGTGTGTGTGTGTGAGATGCATTCAAAGAGCTACAGAGTGAGAAAAAAGTCACATTGGTCTGTTAATGGTTAATAACGTGCTTTGTTAAATCCTCACCTCACCTTGATCTGATGTGAAACATGTTGACACAGGGTTACTGCCGGCGATAGTGTGCCAGGAATAATATGGAATTTTTAAAGACGTCTTGCTGTCAGACAGTTTTTAATTTCAGCACCTTTTATCCTGTCTGTTTTGAGTGCCAGTCACCGGGGCTGAGTTCAGCCTCCAAAAAAAAGAGGCAAAATGATTATTTAAACAGAAACAGTTGTGCGTTGAACTTCCTGTGTGCCACAAAAGCGCACTGGCTTTAAAGATGATGGGGTTTAATTCAATTCAGTTAATTTCAATTCAATTCAAAGAGGCTTTATTGTCATGAGAAACATACGTTAACATTGCCGAAGCAAGCATCAAATAATAACAGAAAATATACATACAATAAGTAAAGATCTACTGTAATTTAGTTTGTATACACGTCGCTGTTGGCATGGTTACGCATCAGTGTTGCCGAAAAATCCCGTTACATTCAGGCAGATGTGTGGGTCTGTAGGGGTTGGTTAGGGAAAATCGAATTCCCCTCCCCATGAAAATTGGTTAGAGTGGACACAAAGTCAGACTGAAGATGGAAAGACGATGGTGGACTCTTAATGAGTTGACAGTTCTGTCTGATATCAGCAAATGTTGCTGCCGATTGGGTAACACCGCTGACACATCCACCAAATGTGAGAAAAGGTACCTCAAATCCTGTTGCACACTGTTTCACACCGTTTTGAGGAAACATGTTGTTTATCCCGGAAACCATGGCAAAACAGTGGACACCGTTTTCAGATTGAAGGTGCCCCTGTTGTTCCAGCCAGTTCCAATCACCTGATCCACACCTATCTGCACACCTGCTCCACATCCCCTCATGACACTCCTGGTTTACTGGATCCAACACCATGCTGCCTGAGGAAGAGCGCCAGGTAGCTGCCAGTCCGAGCTTTCTTGCTATGCTATTAGATGCCTAAATTTGTCTCATATTAGCACATTGAATTTTCTGCATTCTCCTTTGTCCTTTGTGTTTCTGCTGAAAGATTTGGGAAGGCTTTTTCCATTGCTTCTGTGGGCTCCAATATATGAACCAGCCCATTTCCACATAAACCATGCCAGATCATCGTGTTTCAGTCCTAGAAATGTCTATGGTTCAGTCATTTTGCCTGCAGTTTCTGACCTCTGGATGCCCTTCGGACAGTAAGCCTTCTAGCGTATGCCCCTTTGGACGTGGTAACTTGTTTTTGCTGGCTGTGATCCATTTGGTGCTGTGGCTTGCTGCTGTGTTTTGGCGAGGGCATTGAGTCCTGGCCAAATGAGGTGTTTGCAGCATATAAGGCAGTGGGCATGATGTTGAATCTCCTTCAGCTGATAGTCAAACAGCAGCAAGTGACAGAGATGCTGCGATCAACCTTAATTTATCAGAGCTTGTGAGTGTTGGCAGAGACACCAGAGAACCTCTTCTACTTGGATTAAACCATGATAAGCTGTGTGTGAAAACACTGTTTATATTATTTATGATACAGCTGGCACATTTAATATTTTGATTACCACCGAGCTGACTGGCACTGGGTTGATTCGTGCTAAAGTCAGGGTATATCTGGGAATATGACACTTTACACAAAGTTTATCTAATACATACTGTATACGAAGACCTAAGGCTTGTTTGTAGACAAAGTGGCTGTAAAAAAAGCCAAATTCTCTCCGAGTCCTTTGCACTTACTACACTGATATTCAGTATGAATATAAATGTCACATCAGGGGTCCAGGAACTTAGAATAGACTTTCTGTGGTTTGAAGGCATTTGAAACAATGTGGAAGCCTTGATCTAACAAGTCATCTCTCTGATCTGTGTCTTTGTCTCAGGTGGTGCGTGACCAGATCACCCACTGCACCATGAAGCTACGTCAGACCACCGGTATGATGGAGTTCTGCCTGGAAGTCCTCAAGGAGAACGATCCCAGTGGATTCCTCCAGGTACTGACACACTGTTTTCGTGTGTGTGAGAGATTGTATGAATGTAGGAACACGGCATGTGAATATTTTATCATGTAGGTCCTCACAAAGCTACTGAATGAAGAAACAACTATCAAATACAATTTCACTAATTTTGCAAGCTCTCATGTCTTATGTTGCAGAGTGCAAAACTTACCTGCCTTGTCCTAAACAACAACAACCTTGCTTTAAGCTGTGTGTCAGTGTATTGATGAGATAGTCCAAAGGGTTAAACACTTTGCACAACACCACTTTTCTCACATATAATCCTTCCGTTTGTATGAAAGATTCAAATTACTAATAACTATATAGCACCTTTCTAAGCACAGAGTGCTTTACAACAGTGGTTCCCAACTGGTGGGTTGCGAGTCCATTCTGAAGTGACTCGCAAACACGCCAAGTTTGAATAAAATACCCCTCGAGTCTGTCAGTGAGTGGAATAAAAACTACTTTTAACCATGTTAATAATAATAATGTAACTCACTGATTTATCCGCGTTTGCCAGCTAGAAAGCTCTGCGGTTCACCGTGATGCCATTAGCAACGAGCCTGGGAGAACACAGCCTGGGGCGGTGTTTGACGAACCCCATTAAGTTAGCAACTGTTGCTATGGGGAGGAGCACTCTGGTTGGTGGGTCAGCAGACCAATCAGAAGGCCAACAAAGAGTCAGTTCAAAAAAAAAAAAGTGTTTTTTCTTAAGAGACAGAGTTTGTAGCCCTGATCTCCTCAGGCAGCTCATTCGAAAGTCTAGAGGCAAATTAAAGGCTATTAAAGGGTAGGTTTGGGATTGTTTTTATCTGTTTATTATTAACAGTGTCCCCAAAGCTACTTGAACCAAATCTATGAATTATATAAAACAAAATTAAATGGGGTACTATGAAGCAGAGGCATTAGTGATATCATGCTGTGGCCAAATGAATTCATTCCTGGTTTAAGTCTCTTTAGGGAGGTTTGCTGATCATAAAAACATAAACTCATCAAGTTAAAACTTAACTTTCACAAATCATATAAGACAAACATAGTATGGGGTCTTACTGGAAATAAAAAATCGACTTTTTCTTCAGTATTTACAACCAAAATTGTAACTGTGAAAGTTGAAAGAAAGACGGAAGCATGAAACTTAAGAGGAGAAATCAGCTTTGCAGGGAGCCTCTGATGTGTGTGAAGCCAGCACAGCTAGAACGCTGCACAGTCGGAGGAGGAAGACACAGAATAACAACACACACGCCTGGAACACACACACACCAACACAGGATGCATCCGATTTACTAATAGTGCAGCTGATCTATTTTTAATTGACCTGACATGTTTAGTTATCAGCCGGCCCAGATGCTCGGCGGCTGATCGATAGTTATTGATCTGTGTATTGTGAGGTCAAATTGAGAAAGGTCAGATGTGACATGTGCACCTGCTTAGAAGAAAGATGTAAGAGTGCTGCTCTTATGTTCTGTGTGGGGCCACAAAGGACACTTAACATTGTTTTATCAGCCTGATAACATCATGACTCACAATTGTTTTATTCATTACTTATAAACATGATTCTAAACTGATGATATGTTTCAGTACAAAAATGTCACATTACTTCTCCTTGGAGTCTTGGCTGACTCTGACGTGACTTTTTATGCTGCAATTCCTCCTCCAAATAACAAAAATCTATTTGTTTTTCCCTTTTTTATACCTCCCTGGTGTCTAATTGACCCAACATAATTAGCTTGATTATGCACAATAACATGCCGTAAATTTCTTTGTCAGTGGATTTCTTCTTAGCAGACAAAAGGAATATACAATGTATTTATTCATGGAGAGTTAACCATTTGAAACCTGAGCAAATTGGCATGTTTTTTTTTTTTTTTTAAAACATGGGAAGAAGGCAGTTAGCAATATTAGAGGAAATAACTAAAGAAATTGGCAAGAAATTTGTAAAAATAGACAATAAAAAAAGAAATAAATAAAGTTGAAACAAAAAACAAACAAACAAACAAATCACAATTCAATCAAGATTATAAGGAGAGTAAAAGTATTATTATTGTTATATATTATAATTATTATTTGTGCACAAACAGCAGTGGTGTGTGTGGGACCCCAAACAACCAGTATCAAGGGTTTAAGTTCCCATTAATTAAATGATTTAATAATTTCCCCAGTTTTAATCCTGTGTCCCTGTGTCTCTTGTAACATGCCAAAGATTTTTCAAAAAAGTCATTTCTCTTTCTGTGAAGCAGTTTCAACTGTTTGATGACTCATTCTGCACTCAGGGATGTTTGCAAAAGTTCATGCACTCAAATGAGACTTTGGGCGACTAGCCAGCCACACTGGTCAAATAAGGCCGCACTTCACTAATGTGGGTCGGACTAGCAAAACAGAGCAATATGGAAAGAGACAGGAGAGAAGTGTGTTGATCAGTGGGCAAAACTTTTGCTTTTATGTCCAAAACAATGTGGTGGAGGTCTAACTCTTACAGTACATCTCACCCTCATTGTCCTGATCTAATGATGAAGGAGGTGTGTGTAGATCCAGCAGTCCACTGTAGCTCTGTATCATGCTAAATTCTAAGTATGTCCACTTTTCAGCAGTCCAATCAAATGATTTAATGTAAATCCCTCTTCTGTTCACTGCTCAAATATTCTGTTTCACTGGGAAATACATCACAGCACAGAAGCTAAAGACGCTCCAACATCTGTTTCATAGGGAAGTGGCAAAGAAGGTAAAACACAAAGATATACAGGAAGTAAAAACATTAACCATATGGTTTTATAAATGTATCCAACCCCTGAGCTATATTTATGCTTGTTTCAATTTTTATTGAATGATAGGAAATGAAATTTGAGCATCTCTGTTTCAGTTATAAATCATAGCTCTTCCTGGAGAGAGATAGCAAGAAAGAAATAGAGTAAGGTGAAGGAAGAGATGAAATAAAGATCAAAGACGCTCCTGAGGGACACACACGTGCACACACACACACACACACACACACACACACACACACACACACACACACACACACACACACACACACACACACACACACACACACACACACATCCCCTCGCTTCCATTTCATCTGAATATTTTATATCGTATTGATTATGTGCTTCTTTATGGGTTGCCAACGACTAAATCCTAACTAGAGTCTCTTAAGGAATCAAAGGTGGATACCAGTGTTAGTCAGTTCAGGAACATCTGTAAATATAATGCAGTTTGACCTGATCTGAAGTGAAGCTAAATGAAGCAGTTTCTAATGCTTGAGGATGAATTCCCAAATACTAGACTTGTTTTTTTCAAGAAGATGGCATCCCATTTTCTTGCAGTTGAGTGTAGTTTAATGTAATGCATTCACTTAGTTTTTATTTTCCTGAGGCAGTGAAGCTCTCACCAGCAGAAGAGAGGTCTAATTCTTAGCCTTAAATATTTGAACTGCACTAATGCCTGCCTCATTTCACTTGTCAGACACAATGTAATAAAGCCAGGCTAATGGAAGTGATCCCTGCACAGAGGAGCTGCTCTGTATGCAGGGAGGGTATCGCAACCATGCAGGCGTATTTAAATGTAGATATTGAAAGCAGGTGTTGTAATTTCCTGTTTCTTTAACCGTCTTTTTTTTTTTTACGTTTATCTCCCATCACTGTGTACATGTGTGTTTTAATAGCTGCACATCTTGACTTGTGTATGTGTTTTGCAGATCTCAGATGCTCTGATCAAGCGGGTGACATCGTCTCAGGATCAGTGGGTGAAAGGGGCCCTGGAGCCAAAAGTAGGACCCGAGTTTGACCTCACCCTCAACACCGACTCGCTGCTCCAGACCATCCTGCAGCTGGACTTCTGCCAGGGCAAAGGTGAACACACAGGGGCACACACTTTCCATTCAGCTTGCAGGTTGAATTCCTATTTTAGGAGTCATTTTACAGCTACAGTTGAGTTGTGACTATATGGATCCCTTGGAGCAGTGGTTCCCAGCTGGTCCAGCCACGGGGTCCAGATTTCTCTTTAGTCGTAAGTTCAAGGTCCACACAGTTTAATACATTCAGTGTCATACTTGTGTTTGGCCATGTCATCGAACTAGTTTGCTGTCTCTGTCCAGTAGCTGTCCATTAGTCACTCACTCTACAGCAGAAAATGGCACTTCAAAATAAAAGGTGTGCATCAGAAATTCACCATACTTTAAAATAAAGTGTGTTTTTTACAAACTTGACACGTTCGCAAGTCACTTGTGATTTACTTAGAATAGACCCGAGACCCACCAGTTGGGAACCACTGCCTTAGACTGTATATTATTTAATGTGTTTCTGTGCTAAATATGCCATTTATTCTACTTTCTATTATTTTTTTCCTTATATACCTAATTGTATTCTTAACTTATAAACATTTGTTGTATTTAAAGGAGTGCTCCATCAATTTAGTATTGATCTCTTGATAATAATTATAAGAGACAGACTGAAAAAGAAATGCATTTGAGACTCAGAGATCTTAATTTATAGTTGAAAGTAGGGCTTTGAGCACCAATAACACTGGATCCTACATTTCCCATAATGCAACTTTGATTGTGTCATAAACATCATATTGTTTAGAAAAGTGGTTCTCTTAGTGGATTGCGGTCCAAAAGTGAGTCGCAGGTCCATTCTAAATGGACTGCAAGCGCCTTGCAAACAGCCTGTTATTTTTAAGTACAGTGGATTTCTGGCACAGAGCTTTTATTTTGAAGTGCCGTAGAGTAAGTGACTAACGGACAGCTACTTGACAGACACAGCAAACTAGCTAGAAGACATGGTCAAATGCCAGTATGATGCTGAATGTAATAAACTGTGTGGACCTTGAACTAATGACGAAGGAGAAATGTGGACCCTGTGGCTTGACCAGTTGGGAACCACTAATTTGGACTTTAATGACATGCAACCAAGTTGGAAAAACAGAGTATGAAATATCATAAATTTCTTCCCACGAGTAATTGTCCATTGCAATGGATTCAGTTCATTTTAAAGGAGCTGTATACAGTTTGTATCTGGTTTGGCTAGTTAGCGACCCACTTCAAATTCGTGACCCTGCAAGTTGCTAATTAGGTTAATTAAACTGTGTGATTAAAAGGTTAGCAGAGGGGGTAACCATCTTGGAATATTGCTTTAACTCCAACTATGTATAAGAATAACAGGAGGTTTTTCCTGTATTTCTCATTCTGTCGATTTATTGTCTATCTATTCTGTCCCCTATTTTATGAATGCACACAGATTATTCTCTCAGGCTTAGAAAAGCTTGCTCTTGAACCACAGAAGACTTTTTAAAGCCGTTTTCAAGTAGTACCCCTGATTACTCCTCATGATGAGTAAACTGAACTCCAAGCGTAAAGTCAGTTGAGTACCCCTCTAAACATGCTCTATAAATAAATCAACTTGACATGCCCCTTGATGAAATAAGTGATAACCAATAAACAGCATTTAGTCACCCTCTACTTTGCTTCTGTGCTTTCTTCAAGATGTACAACAATGTACACAACTGATTAACTATTCTTCCACTGTTGCTGCTGAGCAGCCACTTGACATGCATGAGTAAACACAGCGTCCTTTACATTACCTCTGCTGCAGTCTCAGAGATTACCCAGATGTATTGTTAATGTACATTAAATATGTAATCAGCACGATGCATATTTTATTTTCATACTGCTCCACTGAGGCATGTAAAGCTCAGGTGTTTTGTTTTGCAGACGTGGATTCAACCTTGGTAAAACACTAAGTAATACGGCATTTATTCAAAATGCATTGTGATCCATTACCGATATTATGAAGTCATGGCTCTGATTGAGTTGTACTTGAAGAGTTATTTCTCTAATTTGAGCTCCAGTTAAGCAAAACCAAATACGCATGGATGTAGAAGATTTGGTCATCCTCTCTCTGTTCAATAAGGCCAGTGGCACAGAATCCATCTGTATGTTTCGTCACATTCAAATCCCACTGATCTTACAGAACAAAGCCATTGAGTTCAAAGGTACACCATTTAATCCTATGTCTTTGAATTTCAGTCTTTGACATCCTGAGCTGCGACAAAGCGTCAGAAGTGCTCTGGTTCACAGCCTGAAATTAATCACCATCATTACTACATATCAACATTCATCTGAAATGAATAAAGTGCTCTGGATTATATTTTTTCAGTAAATCTTGATGCCCTCTGTAAATCGGCAACTACTTATAAACTCAAGTAATTGGTACCAGATTATATAGTAACTATAGTTATATAGTTTAGAAACTTCCAAAGAAATTATTAGAAAATGACAGACTCGTGAAATAAAGCATTACCCTTTCCCAACATAACTATTCCCAACATAAAGGTATAAATTACAAAGCATATATTTATTTTGGTAGCTGGCGTATAGTCAAATTTAAGTTTGATGAGATATACCAGAAGTAGCTAAAAAATATCCATCCATTATGTGTTAGCTTTTATGTTAAACCCCTCAAATTCCTAGACCTCAGTGTCCCCAATGGTGGCTACAACCCTGTTTAAATTTTTGTATATATTGCTTTGTATTCTATTTTTGCTGTGTACACTTTATCACATAAACCCTAGGATACATCACAAAACAGCTAAAAAACATTTTATTCCAACAGCAAAAAAACAAAGTTTTAGGTTTTAGTTTTCTCTCTCTAATTTGTTATCACAAGGAGTTGTATGTATAAAAAACACTGATTTATAAAATATTTCAATCGGTTCTCATTTTTTTAAACTTCTAAACTTGCCCTGTGCCAAGAAAGCACTGTTGTCCCAGACATGAATTTACAGGTACGGATGGTCAAAAAATCTGTTAGAAGCCTTCAAATGCCTTCAAATTTAAAACTAACAACACGCACTGATAACATTAGTGTAAAAATGTACTGCTTCAATCATCTTTGTTTTAAAAATGTTTTTAGTGAAAATGTTAGTCCTTTAAAGATCTCAGAATTTGTCAACTCTCTTTTTTACAAGAATATAATTTAATTATGCATAAAAGGACTCACTTCCTGGTCACCAAAAAGGCAGGAATATTGCTAAAGTACTGGTAAGCTATATATATTTTAAAATTAATAATGATAGATAATAAGATAGAATAATAGTGCTATCTGATATGTCTCAACCATAACATGTCAACCCCATAGCCCTTCTAAATCAAACCTAAATGAGAATATGGTTTTCAAAAAAAGTATTTCTATTAGAATTAAGAGAACTCTTAAGATCTTTCAAAAAATAAAATGGTTACTCACTACGACTGCAGTCATATTGATTAATATGTAACTTTTTGTCAAGTCTGTAAGAAGTCAACTCCATCAGATTTTACCACTGACATCCATTATGCTATTTAAGAAACAAATACATCACTGGAAGGTTGGCCCATCGTCTCTTGACATACAGTATATTTTCCTAGCCTAACTGAAAAAAATTAAAAAACAAACAAACAAAAAAAAAGTAAGGTTTGAGTGAATTGTTAATTTTCTGTTATTCCCCTTGGTTGCTTAAGGTAAAAGACTAAAATGTAAATTGAGTTGAGATACAATCACATACTTGAAAAGAGCACTAAGCACACTCTTTCCTACCAAACCTATACAATTTGATGTCTCCGTATAATTGTGGTGTTTTCTAAACAATAGATATTTGGGTCAAAGCCTCTGTTGTGTCCTAATATGCAGATGACACTACATTTTATATTGATGAAACTTTGTACGAAGTTTACATTATCTTTCAAAATAACTTATCAGTAAGAGCTTTTCTGATATAAGAAGTGAATTATGATGACCTGCAAGTCAAAAATATATGATGAAAACCACAATGTTTACATACCAATTCATTGTGTATGTTCAGTACATGGCATGACGTTGGTGTCTTCTCTTTATTGTGGTGATACAGCACACGCTCTTCAAAGCATCAGTGAATACAGACCTCTTGTCATGTTTGTAATGCAATCAATGTAAATCTCTCCACTGGTCTCACTGTCAGTTACAGTTGCTTTATATGCCATCCTCTGTTTAAGTGCTCTTGTATTAAAACATCCAAACCAACATCATATTTCCAGATGTGCAGGAGAGTCCATTAATGAAACAAATGCAGGCAGCAGACAGTGGTGAGGCTGAGATGGAGACAGAAAGCCCCGGAGGTATTTCAGAGACTCTACTTTTCACAGTGAACCTCTGTTTTCCTCCCTTGAATTTATATCTGTTACTCCTTCCTCGTCCCTCAGCCCCTGACTCTGGTTGGAAACTCACCGGTCTTTTTGTCCCCCACAGCGTCTACCCGGTCTCCTTCCTCTGCATGGTTTTTGTTTTCCAGCTCCTCTCCAATGAATGGCACGTCTGCATAATAGTGCTGCCTTCACTGGAACACTGGAATACAAAGTTTCCAAAAATCACAGAAATTTGTTGCCTGAAGTACTTCTCTGTTTCTCATGCTAGTCTTTGCTTATTCTTTTTTTTATTTTTTTTTAATCTAAATTATATATATTCATTGAGCTTTTTGAGCTTCATTGACCTTTTTGAGGGAATGTGTATTAAACATCTTCCCATATTTTTTTCCCCTGACTGGGAATATAGTTATAAATTAAATTGCAGAATGTTTCTTGTTATATAAAATAAATAATTAAGCTAAATAATGCAATGCATTTTTAGTGAAATATATATATAAAAATTGGTTTTGAAGCATAGCATAAACAAAACAAAAACATTCTGCTGAAAAGAGAATTAATACAAATTATGAAAATAGCATCTAAATATAATATATTTTACTGTATATGAATATATAATTAATTCAAATTATTAATTTCTTATCAATATCATATCAAATCATTATCTTGTGGCTGAGCATGAATCAAAGAACTACTTAGTCTACGAATGCTGTGAAGAATATTGAATTTAAATATTAATAAAGTGAGTCTATACACTGTATACTGCATCGCTCCTACAATGTTGTTCCCTCTGTCATGACTGCTGCCTTTCCTCTGTGTCTTCACCACGACTTATTTTGGTCTAGAAAGATCAGGTAACAAAGAAATGATGAATGAAGCAGATTTCATCACCTTGAGATCTCCACTCGTATGTGGTTATTTTTACCCTGTTTTTGTTGTTAGTGTTTGTTTCAGCTCCTTTCTGGAATGCAGTTGTGTCCTGTTTGTATCACCATCAGGGTTAGACGGATATGTCTTTTTATTAGAAAAATTCTTTGATATGATGCTGGTTCCTCCCTTTCTTGGCTTCTGTAACCAGCTGAAAATTCTGACCTGAATCAAGCTACTAGCTAATTTGGTAGTTTGTATCTGAAGATACATATCATTTGAGGGGTAAGAAATAAGCAAAGTGGTATTAAAATAATTGCTGCTGGAAGCTTATGCAACATCCAGTAGTCTTTGAAGCTTATATCCGTCTAACCCTATGCACCACTGCTACCTCAATAAGTGTATAACGTCCTCACATCGCCTATTTAAAGCCTCCAATGATGCCCAGCTGTTGAACCCGGAGGTCTTTCACCTTTAAGGCTCTTTTTTATTTTCATCTCCCACTAGATCCACAATAAGCTCCTTTTTCCCTCCCTTTCTGTTGTTCAAAGGCAACCAGCCAGCTGACGACACCACCCCGTTCGTCTTCCTTTTCTCGTCATCCATTCACCCTTTCATTTCTCCCTCCTCTCGTGCCCCTAATGCGCCCCCAATTATAATCTGTACATCTCATCCTTCTGTTTCACCCCACAGTGGAGCCTGGACCTGCAGTGCCGGCGGCTCCTCTCCTGCAGCTAGAGAAGTGCTGCACCAGGAACAACAGCGCCACCCTGGCCTGGAGGGTAACCGCGCCCCCTGCCAGCCCCATCGAGGGGTACATCCTGGAGCTAGACGACGGCAACGGAGGACAGTACAGGGTCGGTACCGTACGAAAACACATACTAAGTCACAATACATACTGTGTGGACTCGCCACTAATATGACAGTAATGCAATTAAAATGCAGCTGTCACTGCTTTTTTATTTTATTGTTAATTATCCATATGCTGCTCAACTCTGACTAAAGCCAGATAATAGTTTATGTGTGTTATTTTTGTGTCATCAGTGGTTACTCGTCTTTACTTATACATGATTCCATGTATACATTTTATATGTTTAAGCAATAAACATACATGGGAATGCACTTAAAGAAGTATTTCACCTATTCCTAAAACTGGGCTGTAGAAAATGCAGTAGAAAGATGCAATTACTTTTGAAACTGGTGCTACATGACCGTGACAGTGACAGAAAAACCTACAACTACCAGAATGCACTGCACTGTACCAATAATACCTCCCGCTGGTGGGTGACATATTTTAGCTTGTCTGTTTGACACATTTGAAAACGGTCTCATACTACAGCTATGGTAAGATAACATATGTTTCTTAAAACATTTGAAGTGAGAAAAAGGCAACTCAGTCACAGAATCTTGGTTTATATTTGATCAGCACAGCGTACCTTTACCATTTGATTCCAGTTTTATCAGCCTTTGTTTTCACTATGCAGAAAACAGTATGGTACAGAATTCCACAAACTCTTCCAATTACAGCTAAACAGTGTACTAAGATATTTTCTGTTGACATTTTAGGTGAGAAATAGACAATGCAGTTACGAAATCTCGGTTTATATTTGCTCTTGCTTTTGGACCTACTCCAGAGAAGGTCCATCTCTGGTGCGGCTTGGCGTGACACGGCGCATCCAAACTGATATTAGAAACACAAATCGGCACTGCATTACTTTCCTCGGAGCTACCAGTACTGACAAAGGAAAAAGGGTATTTATGTCCATGGAACCATTTATGTCCGTAGAACAAGGGAGAGGTACTTTTCTGAAATTATTGGAAACTGCAGTAACAACTCGCGTGTCTTATTTGCAACAGTGAACAGATTAACAAACCCTCCAGCTCAACTGCCGTTGGAACTGATCTCCACATCTAAGTGTAATGAGTTTGCAGCATTCTTTTGTGACAAGGTTCAGACCATTAAAAATGCCATCATTTCCACAACACCAATAACAACCCTGCGGCCACCTAGACACTTAGAGCTGACCCATTTTGCACCTGTAACTGACAAAACTGTCCAAGAGATCATCACCAGTCTGAGTTCATCTACATGCTGCCTTGATGTGTTACCCACTAGATTTCTAAAGTCTGTGCTGAGCAGTTTGTTACCACCACTCGCTCACATAGTTAACATGTCACTACAGTCTGGAACATTCCCAAAGGCCTTGAAAACTGCGGTCATAAAGCCTCTCCTAAAGAAGAGCAGTCTTGATGCCACAGTACTGAACAACTACCGGCCCATTTCAAATCTGCCAATTTTAGGCAAAGTCCTTGAGAAAGTTGTTTACCAACAGCTGGCTGACTTTCTCCTAATGAACAACTCCTTTGATGTTTTCCAGTCAGGTTTTAGACCCCATCACAGCACTGAGACCGCTCTTATTAAGGTGACAAATGACATCCGCCTAAACACTGACGCAGGCAAACTCTCAGTTTTAGTCCTGCTAGATCTGAGTGCTGCTTTTGACACTGTCGATCATGAGATCCTGTTACAGAGACTAGAGGACTGGGTGGGCATCTCTGGCAATGCCCTAAATTGGTTTGAATCTTATCTAGAAGACAGGAGGTACTTTGTTGAAATTGGTAACTGTGTCTCAGACCACATGGCCTTGACCTGTGGGGTGCCCCAAGGGTCAATCCTGGGACCCCTTCTGTTCAATCTCTACATGCTGCATTTAGGCCAGTTAATACAAAGTAATAATGTGTCCTACCACAATTATGCAGACGACACTCAGATCTATGTCTCACTGACAGCAGGTGAATATGGACCAGTAGATTCACTCTGTCACTGCATCCAACAGGTCAGTGTGTGGATGCAAAACAACTTTCTCCAGCTAAATTCAGACAAGACTGAAGTCATCGTATTTGGTCCACAGAAACAAAGAGAAAGTGTAAGCAGTCACCTCCAGTCTCTCTCTCTAAAACCTACAAATCAGGTTTGAAATCTCGGGGTAATAATGGACTCAGACTTGAACTTTAACAGCCACATCAAATCAATAACATCAGCAGCCTTTTACCATCTAAAAAACATTGCCAAAATCAAAGGTATAGTGTCTAAACCTGACTTGGAGAGACTTATCCATGCATTTGTCTCTAGTAGGTTAGACTACTGTAACGGCCTGCTCACTGGCCTCTCCAAACGGGCCGTAAGACAGCTGCAGTACATCCAGAATGCTGCTGCTCGGGTCCTGACCAGAACCAGGAAGTACGAGCACATTAGTCCTGTGCTCAGGTCTCTACACTGGCTTCCTGTGGCTCAGAGAATAGACTTTAAAGCAGCTCTGCTTGTGTACAAGTCTTTCCACGGCCTAGCACCAAAGTACTTCTCTGACATGTTAGTGCCATATGAACCATCTTGGACTCTGAGGACCTCAGGGACCGGCCTCCTGCTGGTGCCCAGAGTCAGGACTAAACATGGGGAATCAGGGTTCCAGTTTTATGCAACTAAAATCTGGAACAGTCTTTCTGAAGATGTGAGACAGGCCTCTCTCAATACAAAAATGCAGAAGTACAATCTGTAGTTCGTGCAACAGCCACAGAGCCAGTTTTGCGGCATCTGACACTACTGAGCTAGGAGATGAGTAGGGAGATCCGCGCGCTGGTAGAATGGAGGGAAGTTTACCACAGTTCATTTACACATACCACCAAAATTGTTATGAAACAAAGCCGGTTGAAAATTGGTGAAGTTTCCCTTTAAACTGCTTTTTTTAATGATGCTACTGAAATGTGTGTGTCCTCAGGAAGTGTACGTGGGGAAGGAGACAGTGTGTACGGTGGACGGCCTCCATTTTAACAGCTCCTACAACGCCAGGGTGAAGGCCTACAATGCCATCGGTGTGGGGCCGTACAGCAAGACTGTGGTGCTCAAGACCTCGGACGGTAGGCTGTGTGTGTGTGTGTGTGTGTGTGTGTGTGTGTGTGTGTGTGTGTGTGTGTGTGTGTGTGTGTGTGTGTGAGTGGATATGTGTGTGTGTTCTAACTTTGCATCTAGCTTACCAGATTGGCACAGACAGGCTGAAAAAGGAAAATGTCCATCTCCTTTAGGATATTGTTTCTTGATTGTGTTGATGTGTTTTGTTAGCAGTGATTTTGAGCAAGCAGGTCTCTTGACACAAATAAAAGGTTTCTATGCAGGATGGTCGGTTTCTGCTTGTAAACATTCTTGCTAGCGAAAATGAAACTAAAAGCCAACTGCAGATTTTCTCGTTTGGCATTTCGCCTCGCTGTATTTGCATTGTTCTTGGCGCTATCTCTCTCGGATGTCCACTGCCTACAGTCTGGCACCTGGTCGCTACCTTTTATAAAGAAAAACTGTGCATAGTATATCTTTAATTTGTATCATCTAAAATCAGTATGACAAACGTCTAAGATAATGAGTGTTGAGGCTTTTTAAGGGTAAAAATGGAAGAATAAAAAGCATAGAGTGCGTTATACAGACAGTGAAGAGAGAAGAAGAGAGTGGATGAAAAGAAAAGAAAGGAGTACAGGAAAGGAAAGAAAGAAAAGAGAGAAGTTGAAGGGGAGAAGGAAGGAAAGGGAGGGACACAAAAGGAAATGAAGGGAGAGGCAAAGAGAAGGGGAAAAGGCAAAATAAGGGGGAGTAGATAAGAAAGAAAGGAAAGGGATTGGAAAGGACAAACAAGGGCAAAACAGGAGAGAAAAAAGGGAGAATAGGAGAAAATAGGTAAACAACAAAGCAAAGGAAAAAGGGGGTAGACAAGCAAAAAGGGAATGGAAAGGAAGAGAATGGACAAAGAAGTAGGAAAGGAAAAAGGATGTAAAGAGGAGGAATGAACGAAAAGGAAAGACAAGTAAAGTAGAAGAGGTCAAAGGAAAAGAAAGGAAATGAAAGGAGTCAGAGAAAGAAGGACACAAAAAAGGAACCATGACAAAACATTGTATAACCGCAGTGGGCTGAGGGTGGAGAGTCACACTGACTGACACTGGCCGTGACACTGACACACACTGTCTCACTTTGCCAGCCACTAACAACAATGGACATTAGTCTGTTTTCTGACTGATAACCGCTCATCCCTCCCGCCCTCTTCCTCTTTTTCTCTCTGTCATCTTTCTTTCTTTGCCAACTCGCCCTCTCTCTTTCTCTCACCCCTCATCGCCACCTCCTTCTCTTTCCTCGAGGACTATAGCGTCCTACAGCTACATGGAGAGAAAAAAAAGGGATGTGACTCGACTTGTTGGCATGACGAGTGAATGAGCAGGCGATAGGGGCTGTTGCTGCGACACAAACACTGATTTTTATGTACAGTTTCTTGGTATGATCCTGTGTGTGTATGTATATTGTATGTGTCGCAGCCTATTTAATGACGCAGCATATGGTTGTAGCTTGCTGATGAAGCATTTCTGTCCCCAGGCCTGGATAGTAAATGTGTTCCTGATGTTTCAGCCTGTAGTGTGTGTGTGTGTGTGTGTGTGTGTGTGTGTGTGTGTGTGTGTGTGTGTGTGCTTTTACCCTGCAGCTAAACTCACTCACACTCTGGCCGGAAGGAACCAACTGTTAATACATGTGTTGTGTTATTATTTGACTGTTAGCTATACTGCATATTGTCACAGTAAATTGATGTGAATATTGGTGAACTATATCTGTTGTTGGTGAGAGATACAACTGAAGAATTCTGTTAATTATTAATCCAGTTTAGCAGCATATCCATGTCCAATTACTTCTCATCTGAATGAAGAGAGGCTGAATTATTTCTTGTATATCAAAATGAATTAATGAAGGGGGCTGCAGAGTGTACATTTACCCTCTCCTTTCAGTTTTCTTAATCATAATTTGTCTAAATTATAGGGATTGTGCAACAGTGAATTGCTGCTTTGGCAGTTTTTCCCTCATTATCTCAATCAAGTTTCACTTTATATACACATAATATTTTCTCCAGTCATGGCAACATAAGTGACATGGCATGATATAGTGATTAAGAAAAAGATGTTAGAAATATTCCAGACGGTACATACTCAGAATAAAGGACGTGTGATGGATCAGATAAAACTCTCTGAGCCTGCCCAAGAACAGACTGCTCAAAGCTTAACTTAAACTATGTAAGGTTAAAAGCAAATAAAGAGATTCTAAATCAAACCAACTGTGTGATGTGAATTGTTTAGGTATGGTTGACCAAAAAGGTAGATAACAAACTTATGAGTTGAAAGAGTGTGGATTGGGAAGACTTTACCATATGTGGCTGTGACCATCACAGCTGGTAAAATGACATTACAATATGCTTTGGAAAACTCAAGTGTAAAACCAGTTTGTGTGGGTGTTGACTGACTACATGGGTCAGAAAGGGGGCACAGACTTTTAGAAACTACTTCTTCTGTCTTTCTTGATAACTTTCCAAAACGATGAAAGTTAGCAGGCAGATGTGGCATCATGACCGAGTGTTTTTTCCTTCCCACAGTGGCTTGGTTCTCCTTCGACCCCACCACAGCTCATCGGGACATCGTTCTGTCAAACGAAAACCAAACGGTCACCTGTAGCAGCTACGATGACCGTGTGGTGCTGGGAACTGCTGCTTTTTCCAAAGTAAACACACATTGGTTATATTATAGATCAGATTTCTTTCTTATGTGGGTGAGCAGGTGACTTAAATGACTTTCAACACCAAGATTAATAAACTTGATTCTAATTTGATATGAATCTCAGGGGATTCACTATTGGGAGGTCAGCATCGATCGCTATGACAACCACCCAGACCCTGCCTTTGGCGTGGCGAGGATCAACACCATGAAAGACATGATGTTGGGGAAAGATGACAAGGCGTGGGCCATGTATGTGGACAACAATCGCTCCTGGTTCATGCACAACAACTCCCACACCAACAGGTAGGTGTATACTATGATTTATAAGGCCAGTGGTATGATGTGGATGGAAGTTATAGCTCATAGTAGGTGTTTTAGGACCAAGCAGTTCTGGGGACTTTTGAGAGGAACTGTGCGCTGGGGAACACCCTTGAAAGCTTTTTAGCATTTGGATCTGATTGAGAGGCTGAGGACACTATCTGCAGACAGCCTGTCACTCAAAGCAGACCACCCTTAATTATCCTGTATCTTTATGCCTTAATAAAATGTAAGCGGATGTGTAGCTGTAGAGACTGAAACTGCCAGGTGGTAAATATGTTTATTTCTGCTGTAAAGATGGACATTTTAACATGGGGGGTCTAGGGGTTCTGCTTGGAGCGAGCCTCTAATACCATTCAAGGAACTATGGGTTTTGGCACTTTGGCGTTGGCTTCATTTTTCAGCCCTGGACATTACCTCTTAGCTTTGAAGAGTCAACATTGCATTGTATTTCCAATGATGCATATATGCTCAGTAAAGCCTCAACTTAGTTTTTTTTGTTGTCTCTTGTTTACACAGCTGATGGGTTTTTCAAAATGGTGGTTCCTGGTGCTAGATTGTCTCATGTGTGCAACCAATATCAGGTAGTCACTGTTCTGCTTCTAATGTTTTTTAGCTCCTATTACAGAGTAGGTACTTGCCCACAGCAAGAGGAACCACGAGGGACATAAGTCTGTTCCTTCCTTTATATTTTCCTGAAGCAGATGGTGTTTGATTGAAAGTTCAATAACCTATTGGATCTCAACTTTTGAAGCCAACACAGATGAAAGGTCCTCACAGTCTTTAGGGGGAAAAAAGTTTTTTAACATCTACAATTACACAATACGTCCATCGGCTGAGGGAGATTGTGTAATACAGTTGAAGGCTCCAGAACAGCTACTACATAACTACTTTTGCTAAGTGCTATTTCAAAGGTCAAGAATGACCTTTCAGTCTCAGCTTTGCTAATGGTATATGAATAATGTAATAATGCTTGCATGCGTCAGTTATAAACCATTTGTAAAAACAACTTTTGAATTGCCAGGTTGTGAAAATCCAACCAATATGTATTTATTGAAGACTTTAAGATAAGATAAGATGGTACTTTATTGATCCCAAACTGGGAAATTCTTCTTCTTAAACATTGGTAGATTAAACCATTTAATTAGTGGAACACTCCTTTACTAAAAACTCTGTAACATTTGTAACTGCGGACCTGATGACTTATTATAAATTTGAAGCTCACAGTCCTTCATCAATATTGTACTCATTTTATAATAGGTTAAGTCTGCAGCTATGAATGTTGGTAAATTATTCACTTGAATCCGTCATCATCAAGTCCGCACTTAAACTGTTACCACCAGCTGAGATTTTTTTTTAACAATCTGACACTCAAAAGTTGAAGTTACTGACATTTCAAAAAATTATAAAATTATTTAATAACAAAAAAAAAAGCCAACTTTTGAACTTGTTTGCCTTTTTAAGAAATGGTCCTCATCTTTTGAACTTGTATGTCAATAAGTACAGCATGAGGCACTCTCTTCTTCCATTCATTAGGTGTTGTGCATTAAATCTCACACAGCAAAGGACACACACACACACACACACACACACACACACACACACACACACACACACACACACACACACACACACACAGAGGATGACAGAGGGACCCCAGAGGCTCATACAATACCGACTAACAAACACACCAGAGAGCAGCAGCAGCCTGCAGGAGACATCAAAACATCTCTCAGCATCATCTCTCTTAGTGTCACACAGACACTATCAAACCCTCATTAAACATTTATTTACAAAAAAACGTCTATACTTCAGAGGGAAGAAGTCGACATTTCACAGGAATAATGTGAACCCTCTGACTTGTCTTTCTCTACCTCGGTCCATCCAGACTGCACATTTATTCCTTGTGCCGTTTGCTTTCATGTCGTTAATCATCTCATGTCTGTATTTCAGTGTTATTTACCACATATTGATTCCTCCGTCTCTCTCAGAGCGCTGACTCTCACTCAGTCCCGAGGCAGGTGTCATGTGTTTGAATCATGGCTATGTGCCTGCTTACATGTGTAAAGGTGGCTTCACACCTTTGCTTCTACGCAAAAACACAATTCCAGTCCCACAGTGGGTCCTTTAGCATAGAAGGAAACATCTGTGGTGTTCATTTAGTGTCCATTTTTGTCGCTCTTTGAACTGACTACGGGATTTCAATTTGTCCATCTGTTGTGTGTGTGTGTTTGTGTGTGTGTGCGTATAGGGCGGAGGGAGGCATCACTAAGGGCTCGACTGTGGGTATCCTGCTGGACCTGACCAAACACACACTGACTTTCTACATCAACAAGGAGCAGCATGGTCCGACTGCCTTCGAGAACCTGGATGGTGTCTTTGTACCCGCTGTCAGCCTCAACAGAAATGTGCAGGTCAGTGTGTGTGTGTGTGTGTGTGTGTGTGTGTGTGTTGGTATATGATGTGTTCTTTAGCATGAATGAATAAGCAAACTGTAATAAACTCAGCTGGGAAAGTATTTTAGTCGACACCAGAGCTGCCAAGACTACTCACAGAAGTGTCAAAGATGCTGAAATTTTGAACAAATGCAGCGTTCTCAGCTTTTAGTTGTGCACTTTGGAGTCACACTCATGGATGTGCGAATGTTACAAGTACTGGTGAAATAATTAATCACTAAGGTTATCAACAAGAAATGATTCAAAGCAAAACTGCTTCCAGCATTTTAATGTGAGGATTTACTGCTTTCTTCCTGTTTTATGTCACCGTGAACTGAATATCCTGAATAAACAAACAAATTGAAAACATCACCTTGGGCTCTGAGAACATGTTTGAGCCAAACATCAGTCACAGGGCCGGTTTATGTTCTGCTGCTGCAGCATTCAGTGTCCCCTTATTTCCAAAATACTAAAGGTGTGAACCTTGTTGCAATCTGGCTGCTTTTAATGCTCCAAAGCACTCGACTGAAGCACTAAGTTGTGTTTGTGACATCTGAACTTGGAAGTGGGAGTTTAAGAGGAGCACTTGAAGGCAGCAAACTACCTATTAATCTTTCTCCAACTAGTGCTGCACAAGTTTGTAGCTCCATAAATATATACAGCCAAAGGAATGTCAGCTGATATACTCTCTGGCTGTTTTCTAACACAAGTAGTGAATGTTTGATAGAAATAATATTTATTAACATTACAAGTGATCACATGATTGGCTGATTAGCTATTTGTGTTAACAAGCAGTTGTACAGGTGTACCTAATAAAGTGGCCGGTGAGTGTATATTACTACAACAAGAAAAGTTTTATATAATGACAATAAATTATTTCATAATAATAACAAGATGAATAGAATAATGTTCTAACAATAACATTTTCTTGTTATACCGTGAAAATATCTTTAAAATGCGGAAAACATCTTGTCTCTAAACTTTTCACTTGATACTGATCTGTTTTGTTCTTCTGGTGTGGCAGCAGAGCGCCACCATACATGTTTAATTATATACGCAAAATTACAAGTTTGTTATTACTCCTTAAAAAAAGCAAGACAAAAGATCAGGAGGAATAGGAATTTAGAAAGAGAGGAATGATCCCTCATCCAGTACAGACTTGCACAGAGCAGGCAGAGGTAGCAGTAGAATTACAATACAGAGAAACAGAAGACAATTAAGAACAGCAAAGTAGCAGAGCTGCAAAAGTACATCATAGAAGAAAATTCAAATCAAGGCCAGATGCATCAGTGAAATACTTTATGCAGCATGTGGTACAGTTTGCAAGCAGAGAGTAAAAGTGCATGGAGAAAGGAATCTGTATTAATCAACAGATGTTAACAAAATCCCAAATCAATTCCATCACTATTCTTAACACTTCACATATGTTCTTTAAAGGGATATTTCTGATATTTTGAAGTGGGGTTGTATGGGATGCTTATCCAAAGTCAGTGTATTATACACAGTAGATGGCAGTCAGCATGTCCCTAGTTTGGAGAAGCAGGCTGGAGTCTGACATGGAAGCTAAGAAGTCTACGGCTGTAGAGGGGTCAGCACCAAAATGTATTTTAGCCTCCTAAAAGATCCTACCTAAAAAACAGTTTAAGTGTACCCTATATTGAGAGTATTTTCACTGCTTTACCTCTCCAGCAGACAGCCTGTTCTGACAGGAGAAACACCCACTTGTGCTTTCATCAAAGCCACCAGACTCCACTGACAAAAACAGCAATTTTAGCATGCTGACCCCTCCACAGCAGTACATTGCTTAGCTTCCATGTCAGACTCCAGCCTGCTTCTCCAAAGTGGGGGCATGCCAGCTGACATCTACTGTATGTAATATACTGATGGGTACCCTGTACAAACCCACTTCAAAAAACACTATCCCTTAAATTCAAGTATACACTGAACATGGGTTAATCCAGCTAGCCGCCAAATGAATGCTAGCTGAGTCCAACTCATTGTCAACAGTGCTTTAAAAACTCAAGTGTTCACGTGTGTCTTCCCTAAATTAAACTACCCGTGTGTTCCCCAGATGAAGCTTAGCAATTATGCATGTCTCTTCAGTCGGTCCTCAGTCTCACTGAGTGTTTGCTCTGTTTGTCCCTTTCAGGTGACCTTAGTGACGGGCCTGGAGGTGCCAAAGAATACCAAACAGTAGGAGATCCCTCCTCCCTCTGAGCGCGCCCTGGATACAAACCAACGATGTCATATGCAGTTCGCTCCCACGTGAACCTTTTCCAGTCACATCAGATGGGATTTACCCGTCTCCCATTCGTCTCAAGGTGCCCTTTGTCTTGGATATACTTCAGTGTGAAACCCTGCTCCATAATTTGCGACAAAGGATTAAAATCTGGGTTATTATTGGCTATACATGATAATGGATGTCACAACAGAGATGACGGGACTTACTGTGGATCGCCAAACTTTTTCCATATCCCAGTTTTTGCCCAGGATACTAACAACATAAATCTTATTATTCCAGCTTGTACCTTCCAGTAATTTTAACAAAAAGGAAAATACAGCCTGAAATTTCTCCTGGAGGCCTGAGACTAAAATAATCGCCCCTCTCACTCTGACAGAATCAATGGTAAAGACTCCCACACTGTGCAGTGAAACGATGTTGTGCTTCAGTTTCTCTATTTGAGATTTTCTGAGCTTTTTAACGATTAATTTAAAGAATAAAAATAACATCACCATCAGTTTTAAAAAGTCCACAACAGCGAGGTGCTTCTGGGAGGCGAGGGAGAAACGATTCAGCAGTGTTTATTGATGCTTCTCTCTCAGGTGTCTTTACAGCTCACAAGGTAAAACCAGATGAAGGGAGTGTTTTGTAGGGGTTGTTGTGGCACCGTGGGATGTTTCAGTCATGAAATATTTAAAAGCTACGCTTTTGGTGCACATTTTTATCCCAGTTGTGGCTCCAACAGCACTGCCTTCTCTGTTCTTTTACTTTTCTCTATTGCATACAAAGTGGCATAAAGATTGTTTGGTGCTGCTGTCAAAGTGGTTTACACACTGAGGTCAAAAGCTGGGAAGGATTGGGCTCAATTCCATTTCATTTTTCAGTAATGTGACAGATCTGCTGTCTAAATTTATTTTGGTGCATTTTTTTTGCAGTCGGTGGTGTCTTGATTAGGATTGTTTGGGGAATTTTAAGTGGCTGTCATGGTAATTTTTGAAAAGGGAGAAATTAAGTTGAATTTCTGGTGGACTGGGATTTCACAGTCACAGTTTATTTACCCTACATCTGTCTACCTCAATTGGTTGAATAAAAGGGAAAGACTCAGCCGAGACCAAATGAGGTGAGCCGCAAACTTAATTTTGCCTCCTAAACTGGTTAAAGGTTTACACTTTTTATGGCGATAGCCGTGGCCGGAAGCATTATGTTTTCGTGTTGTCCGTCTGTTCATCCGTCCCATTCTTGTAAACGCGGACTCAGTGATGAACTGATTTGTTTTGTGAGGTCACTGTGACCTCACAAAACATGTTTTTGGCCCTGACTCAAGAATTCTTAAGCTGATTATGACAAATTTTTACACGAATGTCTAACAGAATATAACAATGAAGTGATGACATTTTATATTCAAAAGGTCCAAGGTCAACCTCACTGTGACATCATGATGTTCTGCAAAAACACTTTTCTGGCCATTACTCAGCATCATTTCTCAGGAACAGAAGGGGACACATTTGGTCAGATACTGAAGTGGTGACACTAATCTTGGGTGTCCATCTTGAAACTGTGCTGATTGTATAGATTTTCTATGCTTTCACCATATTTTCACAGACATGGATGTAAACTGAAACTATAAACTTGGTTCGTGAAGGCAAACAAGCACAAGTCGATAATTCTAGTTTTACCTTTTGACAGAGTCAGGCTGGCTGTTTCCTCATTTCCACCAAGGACATTATAAAGATGAGTCGCCGCGGCGTAAAATCAGGTCATATTATTGGAGTACAACACATAAACTGGGAACATGGGGATGATTAATTCGACTGAGGCTGAGACATTGGCAGTTGGCGCTGAGTCAGAATGTGTTTTATACAAAAGATGTATTAGTGAAAAATTCCTTAATATAAGACCATAAGCAAATGCTATCGAAAAAAATGTTCTATTGTAGGTCAGCTGCCATCCGTTCAAGCCTAGCCAAAAAGTTCTCTAAGGCCGAACCCATCCAAGGAGGAAAGCGCAGCCAAAGAGCACCTGAGTGGACACCATTTTTGTATTTCTAGCATTGTGTGTCGTAACCCTCCAACATCACAGCTTCAGTTACATTGTGCATGTGTCATACCCCAAACCTCCATGGCACCAAAGACTGTGTCCTAGCTTTCATTGAATAGCCTTGATTTCCACTCTTGATGCTAAGAAAAGCTGACCAGCTGCTGGCTATAGCTTCATTTTTATGCTACAAACATGAGAGTGGTATCAATCTTCTTGTCTAACTCATCTAATAAGCGTATTTTACAAAATGTCAAACTATTCCTTTACATTTATAGAAAGAACAGACGGCTACATTTCCCTTCAAATGTAAAAATTAAGTGTCTCTTTATTATTGACTCAAATGCATGCTAGCATGTACAAACAGTGCACAAAGGGCTTGATAACGCTGTATTAAAAGCAAGTGAAAAGGCAGTAGTTCATATACAGAGGAGCTACACAGCAAAGTCTTAGCGTTTGAGAGCTTAAATGACATCAGTTCCTCCAGTCTGACATATTTGCTATTAGCAATATGCATTGCACGCCATAAACTAAATTCATTCATTCATTGATTCTTTGAGTGACTGAAATTAGTTTCTTCAGGAATTAAAATCAGATTTACTGCTTAACATCCAGTTCTCCCACTTTAATTCCCCTTAAGTAACTGTAAGGTTAAAATCCTCTTATTCACCCTGACTGACAGCATCATCATATTCTGCATACATTATATTCCCAAGACTCCATGTTTTATCTTGTGTATCATGTTATAAACATTTCCAAACATTCAGTCCGACATATTTTTGTAATCTTTGAGATCTCCACTTGAATTTTAAATTAAGCTCTCTGGGTTTGAATAATGAGCATCAGTAGTGACTAAACCACTGGTGTGTCAGTGAGGTCAGAGGTTAAACTCTGCCTGTGGCTTTAAATAAAAACACGAGGGCTTGTGTCAATTTGGTTGCCAAAACTACAAAATGGTGTGCAAACAGTTTGTACCTTGTCCTGTTGAATAAATCAAAATGAAGGAACAAGGTTGATTGGTTGCCTGCAGGAGCATTTCCTGCCTCCGTGTTTTACCTGCAGCCTCTCCCAGGCTCGCAATCACATTTATCTCAAGAGGAAATGTTTTCACCTTGAGGGATGAATGTCCGAAGATGCTGAAATGAAATGGAACTGAGCCAAACCTTATTTTGTTTTATAAGTCCAACAGCTACTATAATACATCTGAAGTCGATGAGAAAAGTGCGGTTGTCTCATGGTAATTTTATTCTGTGCTCATCTCTCAGTCTCTCTGTAGATATCCATTTCAGGCACCTTTAATGTGTCGGGCTGAAAATGATCTTGAAAAGTCACATCAGGTAAAAGCTACGTTTGCTGCTACGCTTCTCATCAGAGATTGGATACGGCAGCCTGTAGAGGACAGTAGCTTCGAAATTCAACCAAACCACTGTGACTACGGATATCAGATGTTTTAACACACATTACCCATGTGGATTTTATCTCGAATGCAGCAGAGGATGGAGAAGTTTGCTTCTGAATTCATTTAATATTTATTACGATATGTGAAATATTTCTATTCCCTATAATATTGTGAGTGTGAGAGACACACCTGCCATACAAAGATTGGGTTTACGTGTGAGTGAAGATCCACAAACAAATGTAAATAGTGACATGTGAGTTATGATTATGACATGTGATATTAAGCATGGATTAAGCGTCGAACAAGTTTACAAAATATCTGAAGCTGTACTGTAAATAGTGTACTGTATTACTGTCTTTGCAATGAGTGATGTTAAAGCCAACTGCTACGACAGCTCGCCCTCTGCTGGTGGACGGTAGCGACAACAGGATTGATGAACTGATCCTCTTGTTACATTTAACCGACTGTGTTTTCAGACCTTTAAACGCTGACTTTAAAAAAGAGCTGTTGGCAAACGTGTTGCCTGACGAGCTCCTACTATAACTCGTTTCATCAACTATCTCATGATATTCAAACATTTAATCAGGGACATGAAATAGCAGTCATTTACATTTCTACAGGGTTTTATATATGTTTACAGATTATTATGAATGCAGGCAGCACTTAAATGTCACTTAACGCAACATATTTAATTTAAATGATTAGTTCAACACAAACTTTAAATATGCCAGGTGACTGAACAGATATACAGTAAATAAAAGTAGGTATTTCTTACTGGAATTAGTGACGTCTATTTTCAATACAACAGCAGAAATATTATAAAATGTGTTAGCCTGTGGTTACCTTCTGTTTAAATTTAATTGTAGAGCACTAGAGTAGTAATTAGTGATACTTAAATGATAGGTAAATATTACCCTTCTTTTTTTACTTCATGTTTTAATTATCGCAGACAATGGAATTGTGGATGGGATTATGTATTTTTTATGAATCAAAACTCCTACCAAGATTGTTTTCCCATTTGCACCCCAGAACAGCAAACGGCAGGTATATTAGGCCACCATTAAGTTTGTCAACTATAGCATCTTACCTGGGTTTTTGCACCTGATGCTGCATTCAAAGTATGTGGGAAAGTTCACACCTACAGTTTTATAGTAACAATTAGGGCTGGGCGATACTGAGAAAATCAGATATCACAATTTTTTTGACCAAATGTCTCAATATTGCAATGATATTGTAGGGTTGACTATTGGTGCTTTCACAAAATATTTACGCAACAAGATTTTAATGAATAATTAGTAATGGGGATATAATGAATAGAATAGCTAGAACAGTCTGATTAGTTCATAAAATGACGTCACTTTACTGTAATGCAGCCTTTAAACCCAGGAAAAGACAACACTTGAGATATTACTGTATTTATTCTACTGTGGGTGGCAGTAGGTCAGTCCATTGGGACCTGGGTTAGGAAAAGGAGGGTTGCCTCTGTATGGAGCATGGACTGGCAACTGCTCGGGGCACCTGTCCAAGGCAGCCCTCTCTCTCTGTCCCTCCATTTAATGCATGTATAGGTCCTGTTTGTGCATGTGTGTGTATTTCGGGCCTGTGTGTGTATGACTACAGGGTGAAAAAAAATTAATTTCCCCTATTAATAAAGTATATTATCTTCTTCCTCTTCTTCTTAAGTTCTAAGATGATATTGAGTCCCACATTACGATATCGATATAATACTGATATATTGCCCAGCCCTAATAACAGTAGATGAAATCATAGTGTAATTCTGCAGTTCCCATTGGCTTTATGAGCGTTTTAGCATCTTTCAGCTCATTGTTTTGGCCTTTAACTTTATTGTGTTGGTTCAGTGAGTGACAAGCTTGTGTACTTAGCATTCAGCAGCTGAACGAGATATCTTCTGAGGAGTTGGTGGGTATTAAAAGCATTTTTTCTTTTAGCCAAAAACATAATTACAAATGCACAATAATGTGCTATGTCTGCTGGATGTGTACATAAATTAGTAATTTAAGAGGTAACAATAGAGTGCTGCAGGAATGAGCCCTAAAACTTGGTTTGCATTTTGGCACTCCTGGTTCCCTCGTCTCAAAATTGCCGGATTTTTCAAATGGGTTCTTGGTTAGATGCCTGAAACAAGGTCTGTGGTTAACACAAGCTTAAGAGACTTTCACGTTTTGTTCTACAACATAAAATATGTCAGTACATACCCTACTCCTGAATTTTGAAGCTTGTAGGTGTCTTTAGAAATATGGTTGCTAACAAGTGGCTAAATAAGAGTACAGAGCTCTCATTTTGGTGACGACGTTTAAGTCACGAGACCATGGTCTAATTTATTTATAGCCTAACATTAGCTTTTTACTTGTAGTGATTGCATTACCCTTCAAAAAATTGTAAAAGTTGTGTTCATTTGTGAAGATTATCTTGCTGAACAAAATGTGTAAGTATCATAAACATTTGTTTGCCACAGAGCTTATTTTCTGCAGTACTCCGAAATCCAGTGGAAATATCCCATAGGTGTCCAACTTGTGTGTCAGCCTATAGGAAAACATAAACCGACAGCACTCTGTATGTCAGTGTTGTCACAGCTTTGTTTCTGCTGCCCCCAAGTGGCCAGAAAAAGCAGGTATTTCATTACAAACAACAAATAAGGCAATAAAATCCAAAGAAAATGATTTAAAATTTAGTGACCATCCACAATGTTCTTATTAGCATTTATATTTACCATCTTTCCCACATGACATGAATGCAGCATCAGTATCAAAGCCAGGACTTGAACCAGTTTCCCTCGACCCAGAAAGCAAACATCTATTAGCCAAAGGGGAATTTTTTTCCTGACCTGCCCCAGACTGCCAGCTTTCTGATGAAGGCCTGGGATGAAGCGCTGCCCAGCTCCCTCTCAGTGCTTTTTATCTCTTCTGAGAAAAAACGCGTCATGGACACAAGGCCTCAGGTCTGCATCATGTGAGACTCTCTGGCCGCTCAGCTCAGCCTTACCCTCTGACTGTCCTCCCACCTCCCACACCAGAGGAGCAACCATCCCCAGAGTTTGACTTTACTGTCACCAGAAATAGATTGTAAGCCCACGAGCAAAGTGAGACATCTATCGCATAACCCGAGGGGAACCATTTCCTTCATCTGAAAGTCTGTCTGATTTGGGGTTACATGTCTGCGGGCTGTGTTGGTGTCAGAATGGTGCAGAGGGAGCAGAAGCTGAAAGTAAAGGTGTTAGGTGGAGGCGCAGAGAGTCAGACAGAGTATCAGGTAAAATCAGGTTACACCTTTCACTTTTTTTTTGTAATATTAAAATCAAAACAGATCTTTATGCGACAGATACGAACGAAAATCACACCTAAAGTCATTGTAGTGTCTAGAAACGGTATTGTCAGAGTGCTTGTATGGCATGTCCCTTTGCCCCAACACTTACCCACCCATGAATGTGAGATTTAATTTAATGGTGCTGGGGGGAAAAGCATGTCACAACTGTTAGCTATTTAACTTTACGAATGGCAGATTTATTTACTCTATAAAGTCTGTAAATATATTTAATTACATATTTATTTTCTTTTGTATATTGCCCTCAAGTTGTTCAGTATAGAAGTTGAATGGCTACTGAGTATATATATCTATGGTGAATCGCCAAGGGTTGCAGGTTTAAAAAACAAAAGCAAACAGCTACAAAATCTTCAACATAAACCAGACTCGCTTACAGCTTGAAACAATGTGCTGCAGATAAGCTTCATAATTCCTCATGCGCGTCCTTTTTTGACATGTATAAATGACACAAAAGCTGCTTCAAGGAAACGGTGTGAGAATTTGTGACCTCACCCAGCCGCACACTGCCAGATCACACCTCTTGTTTCGCCGCCACCGTCATTGTCGCTCAAAATCCATCGACTTTTTTCTCTCCCTTTCACAAAATGAAGTTTTCTGTGGAGATCTGTGATGTTTACACCTCGAACGCAGCTTCTCGAGGCTGTCAGGAAGTCGTGTACATAAGGGTTATACAACAAGACAGAAACGACTTCCTCATGGTCCATTCAGAGTGTTTGTATGTGTGTGTTTTCATGAAAACGTCTGCCAAGACTTTACGTGTGTGTACATTGTTTGTTTTTTTAATAACTACCCCCATCTGTCCTGTTATGATCCCCTCCCTTCCTGCCGATGTAAATGTTTTGTACGACTACATGGTTTGTAAATGAGAAATGCATTGTAACTGCAAACCTTTACAGTGTAAAAACACCAGAAGCGCAGATGTGTGGTTTTTTTTGGTCATTTATAAAAACAAAATAAATTAACTGTGATGGAATATGATTTGACAAAAGTCTCCAGTTTGATGCATTTAGCGTCCTGCCACTGTGTGTACATTCAGGGTCCCATCTGGAGGTCGGGAAATTGGATTCTTGACTCAGCAGCCTGTCTCCTGGAACACCGTTTTTTATTTTTACTGCAGACAAGTCCTCTGGAAATCAGCCTTACAGCTCACGCTGTATTCAGCTCTTGTCCACTTCCTCTTAACACTGCAAACAGTCATGCAGTAAACTGAGTCACTGATGGCGATCTGAATGCCAGTTTTTCCTTTGGGCTGCTCGAGGTTTCCCATCCTGGAGGATTTAATTTGTCGCCTGCAAACATAAAAAGAGGCATCTTACAGCAATCACTTTCAGCCCCCTTGTATCTTATCACTTGGTGTAAACCTTACCCATAACTTAATCTGGTTCTAACATTAACCCTGAACTTGTCCTGATTTTGGGTCACTTAATCTTTTGATTCCCATTTCCACCTGGTGTTAACATGCATCTTGGTTAATCTGAGCACAAATGGAAAGCTGTACGTCTGCCTGTTCACACCCGGCATTAGAATGCGACTATAATTATTTGCAGTCCAACCCACATGGCATCATATGATACGTAATAGGTGAGATTAACGATAAACCAACTTAATATAAATGTACACATGGCTCCTAAAGACAGAGTCGAGCTGGTTCAGTGTCAGTGTGAGGTTGAACTGACTGTTTGAGGGTAGGACAGCGGCTCCACAGCAGTCCTTCTGTGCTGCATCTAACCTGTGTAACAGCAGCAACAGAAAGTTTGCTTATCTGGCTGGGAGTCGCATAAGCAAGGATGTCAGCTGAGTAGGCGATCCATCAGTGTGGCCAAGGACACATTAGTGCACACGCTATTGAAAGAATGTGGCCACGTGAGGACCCAACCACCTTCGAAAGTGGTCACAGCGATCAGATTTCAAGATGCAACAAGGACGCATTTGATGCATTCACACCTGTACTTGTGGTCTCATCAACCAGGATGTATGTTAATACCAGGTGTAAAGAAGGCCTAAGATTGGTAGGTGAGCGTACAACAACATGCTCACCTATTTGCCCCTCTTGTTGCCTTTGATTTTCTGGATCTCCTTGGAGCTGAGGATCAGCATGCCGTTCTTGAAGCGGCCCACCTGACCTGAGGGGGCGGAGCCAGAACCTGAGGGCACCTTCTTCTTGTCCCTGCTGAAGTTGGCAGCACAAGCAAACACAGGTTTCAACCACTGAGACACTACAAGACAGCCACTATAAATATCTGCTTATTTCTAATTTTGCTGTTAACTCTCCGTATATCATGGTTTATTATTCAGTGCTTAAGAACTATTTAGATATGGATAGTTACGCACAATATTTAATAATATAGAGAGTCGAGAACATTTATAAAAAGCACATATTTGCTGACATGTTGATTTCAGCCTGTGTCTCCCAAATTAAAAGTCCAGTGTGCAGGATTTAGAGGCATCTATTGGCAGAAATGGTATATAATATTCATAACTATGTTTTCATTACTGCATAATCACCTGAAAATATGAATTGTGCTTTCTTTACCTTACATTGAGCTGTTTTTATCTACATTGGAGCGGATAAACCAAAGTCCTGCTCTAGATAGGGCTATTAGCGTTTTTGCGTCAGCCATCTTAGTTCTCCTTCACACTTGGCACGTGGGAGAGGTTTATTAATATTTATATTAAATCCTAGAGGAGAATGTTTACAGATATATTCAGAAATGTCCGTCTCACCCACCTTTGTTTATTCGGCTTCTTCTTTTTCTTCAGGTCCTACAGAGCAACCAGAGGAACGATTTTTTAAATTGCCATTGTATTGTTTGGTTTAAGGTGAGGGAAGGTGCAGGTCTTACCGGCTGAACCTCCTCCTTTGCTTTCTGCTTCTTCTCTTTGATCTGCTGCTGCAGCACCTTGTAGTTTACGTAGTCCTTCTTGGGGGGCTGATTAAGAGATAATTATTAAGTCGTGGATTAGTCACTTAGCTATTAAAAAGGCTGCGATGCTAATTAAATAAGTGCAGCGCTTAAGACAAAAGGTTATCCATACTCTGGCTCCCAGCATGACGGCTCTGTCTTGTTCAAACACACGCTGCTGCTCCTTCTTATAGCCTGTGATTCCAAACCGATGGACTTCAAGACGAGCCTGAAACCAACAAACACAGATAAAGTATAAAGCCAAACACATCACAGAGATAAAGTGGGCTTAGAAAATTCTATTAATTATAGAATCACAAAATAGCAGCAGCAAAAAACACGCAAGGTGAAGTGGGATCACTTTTCCAAATTGAGTTCTCCTAGCTCGCCGCTTTCCTTCTTCTCCGTTATCTTCTGAGGGGCCTTGATGTGAGGACAGCACATAACCAAAGGCGGCAAAAACAAGAGGAGAGAGACAGTGAAGTGATGGATGGTGACAAGGAGAACATACAGAGAGAAGGTTGAGTAGAGGTCACGTGGCTGCATGGAGGAGGCTTGGTTTCAAGATGTCAGAGATGGAACAGGTTCTGCGTTTGCACAAACACATTACTTGTTATAAAATGAACTGAGGTACAGCTCTTTGGTAGAATAAAAAAAGGTAGGCTGTCCTGTCAGTGCTGGGGACAACAGTTTAATTTTTCATTAACCCTGATGCTTCATCTTGTTGGATAGAGGAACTTCAAATCACCTCCCACTATCTACTCTCTTTGCCCACAAATTAAACTACCATCATCACTGTTTTATCTTTTAAGGCAATATATTTTGTGCAGTTACAAAACTTCCCTTTGTGCTGTATATAATAAATAAATTATGTTTTTTTTAAAGAAAAAAGACAGGTAAAACCAAGGTTTCCAAGTATGCTGACATATCAGATTGTTTTTTGTGACCCTGGGTTGCACGAATCCGCCAGTTTTACAAATGGTGACTTGTAAATTCAGAAATTTGTTGGTTGACAGGAAATTAATCAAACACTTTTTTCTCAATCAATTAATCATTTTGGTAATTTTTCAAACAAATATGCAAACCCTCTGCTGAATAGAGCTTCTCAAATGTCAAGTTTTTAAAAAAAAAAAATACGAGATGGTAAACACAAGGTTTCATGATCACAGTGTAGGGTGATGCAGACAGACATGGCCCAAATCTTTACAGTCAACGGGAAAATAACTATTTGTAACAAGTCTCAAGTTTGCTATTATAGATGCACCTCTTCCAATATGCTACAGTAACATTTTTTCCACCAGTGGGACAGGACACTGCACAGCTAACGCACCACAGAACAGCTCATATTGTTTACTGAATCCAAAGAGTGAGTCAAAGTAGCATAGACTTACAGGCATTTTGTCGGGGGCCGGTGACTGCTTGGTTTTCAGTTTCTTTCGGGGGTCCTGGAATGTCACAACCTCCACCTGACTCGCCTGATGGATGGTTGCACCTGAAAAGACACGATATATTGCATTAATAAGACAAGGATTGGAGAAATGAGTGGTTGAAGATGGGAGGCTAGAGGAGTAGAGAGTGTGAAAATGTTTAAATGACAGCTGTGCATATGTATGGACACCATTAAGTGTTAAAAGAAGAATTTTGAAAAAAAAAATATCAATATGACAAATTATCTGGAGACCTTTGGAATGATTCCTGGAAGCAAAATAAGTTGATGGACGATGCAAAGCTGCATTATGGTTTTGCTGCCCACCTGTTTGCTCAGTGCTTGGTTGTTGCTGCCGATGTTCAGCATCATCACGATCTGCTCTGTTGTCCTCAGTGTCACTGCAGACATCCTTGACAGCAGAGGTATCCTCTTCCTCCTCCTCACATCTTTTTCTTTTCTTCTTCTTCTGAGACTTGAGCTTCTTTTTTGATGCCGCTCCATCATCTGCACCATCAGTCAACAACATGAGCATGAATTATAAATCTCATTCACATCCCTGCAACTGTCTGGTCAACATGATTAACTTGTTTGTGCATTTCGGAAATAGCTGAATAAGATTTAAATATAAATTTATGAGAAATCATAAAAACTTCTCTGCTTTAATGGAACCTGATTTTATCCCTTATTTGAACTTACAACTTTTTATGTTAAGATTCTGATGTACCTGTGTGATCTTCTTTTTTGTACATATTTAGTTAGAATTATTGAAGGAAGCCTGAAACTGAAGATTTTCACTGCCAACACTTACTTTTCCACACTTAATGGCCAATAAGTGTGTTACTTGCATAAGATTAGAAAAGAAAAGTAGGAAATGTATTTATCCTGAATGGAACTGTTGTGCAGCTCTTGAAGAACGAAGTAGGGAACGCAAAGAGTGCAAATATAAAATATCAATTAAATAAAAATTCCAAAATATACACAATGCCAAAAACATAAACACAGTTGCCAGTAAGGATCATGAGCTGCTCATATCAAGTTGCTTTTAAGTACTTGGCATCAATATCATTTACGAGGATGTGTATTTTCCGAAAACGTGTAGAAACCAAGACTTTTGTGATAACACACATTATTATTACAATATTCAACCTCGCCTATATAAACGTTATGAGTGAATTATTATAAGTGTTTGGCACATGTTTGATCACACTCTCATATTATCTTACACTATTTCCTGTTCAAATGGATGTTATTGGTGCTTTAATGTAATTTTAACAAGCTTAAAATTAATACTTGAATCATTGTTAATAAATACTTAATGAGTAATGGCTGGTTGTCAATTTTTATTTGATATTAGTAAATAAAAACACACATTTATGTTGTGATAAGAGCGATAACACATTTTGTAGAGGCTATTGTGCATGTGTGCTAATGCCAATCAATATCATCTGTGGGTGAGAAAACTGCAGCAGAGCACAGATTTATCTTAGTAATTCACATAACTTTTACAACAAAAAAGTTGTATAACTACTGGGAGAAATACTTCTCACCAATCAATACATTGTCCTGCACAATACTTGCACACAGCTGAAACATATCCATGAGGAACTTTAAAGGATTTGTTTAATTTTCCACTATAAGCCTTAAGTTGTCATTAAACATCAGTGAGATAAAATAAAACAAGCCTTTGCTGGTCTACAGAGGGGGAACTGTGTTGTCACAGGAGCACAGGGACAGAAGTAAGCAGGCTACAGATAAAAAGTGAAGTTATTTCAGCAGCTGCAATAAGAACAGAGGTAAGGTAAAGACTATCGGCTATAATATGCTTAAGTAACAGTGTCTGAAAGTTTGACAGCACGTTGGATTAACTAAACAATCACCCTTGCGATTTAAACTAATAAAAACTCTGACTGGATGTTATTGTGCTGTTAGTGACCATGGAGAATGCATTACATGACCCATGCTGGGGACAGCCAGCTAACATTAGCAGGGACAGCTAGCATTCATGTCAGGACAGGTCAATGGTCAATTAGCTGAGTTACAGGAGCATAATTAAGTCAACACAGACATCATTCTTGTTTCTAACTCTTATAACGTGATAGCAGAGCCCTGGTAAAACAAACAGGACATACTTAACAGACGACACCAGCGTTTTAAAGCAGCTTGTAGAGCTAACGTTAGCATCTCTGGCTAAGCTAACAGCACTTACCAAACTCATACAGTTTATCCAAAACATGTTCAAGAAACAGACAGTCTTCGTCTTCCTTTCCCTTCATGATAAGGTAATGGTACAGGCAGGAAGAGAAAAGACAGAACAAAAAGGAAAAACAGTTTCTAACTCCTCGGGACTCAACGATACCAGCCGAATGACAACAAACTGTAAAAGCACATGGGACGACCGGTTTGGTCACATCCGGCTACCGTAGTTGCGGAAGTGCCACGGAAATGCCAGTACACACGCCCATGTGAAGTTCTCCAACTGGTTGTACCAACTTCAGGTGTATACGTCGAGACGCAGGACCGTTAAAAATTTTCCTGCACATACAACTTCACTGTATGCAGCGTGTATGAATTTGTAAAGTGAGTCAGAGAATGGCATCCAGCGCTGTGTACACGGTATGTATCTTTGCTTTTCTTTGCTTGGCAGGGAGCTAAGCTAACTTAGCTAGCTCTGCTGCAGCTCAGTGCACTCTGTTTGACGTTTCATTCAAACAGGTGAACCCAAAGTCATACGTGTGTATCAACACAGCACCGAATCACACAGCTCTGTGTCGCTGTTGTGACAGAAATTGAATTAGGCAATTTACAACACAGAGGTCTGTTGAGGAATCGCTCTTTTACATTTCTATCTACATGTAGCCTGCAGGACATTTGGTTTTAATGCAACCAAAGATAAGCCACTCTTCAGCTATGTTAATCAGTGTGTTTGTGGTTCTCCACAATTTAAGTGATCAAATAAAGAGCTGATTTCCTGCCTTAAATATGTAACCTTGCAGCTGCAGCAGTGTTTCTCAATAGTGACCCTCCTTGTTTTATTGTCTGTTAAATTCTGAATCTATTGTGTAAGACTGGGAAGACAAATTCATGTGCAGAGCACCTTTTAATTACCACTAAATTCAGTTTGCTTCACATTAAAATGTGGTTAAGAATGGAGAAAATATTGTATTTTTATTACAATTGGCCTCCATCTGCTTTACATTTAAATTAAGTTAAGAATGGTAAAATCATTGTACTTAAATTACAAGTATTTTCAAGCTAGAGCAGAATAGAAGTAAACTCAGTATGCTCTACATTAAAATAAGTTAAAATGGTTAAACCATTGTACTTTAATTAAATGTGAATTCAGTGTGCTTTACTTTAAAATGTAGTTTATTACTGTAAAAATATTGTCATTTAAGTACAAGTGAACTTAATCTGATGTACATGAAAATTCAGTAAAGTATTGAGGAAATATTGTACTTTTATTACACACAATTTCGTTAAAATTTTATTATGAAAATGTTGTGGAAAATGGAAAAAATATTGTATTTTAACTACAAGTGAACTCCATCCGCTTTACATTAAAATTCCGTCAAGAATGGTGGAATAATGGTGGAATAATTGTACCTAAATTACATGTAATTTCAAGCGGCTTCACATTAAAATGCAGTTAAGAATGAAAAAATATTGTATTTTGAGTACAAGTGAACTTAATCAGATTTAGTTAAAAATCGTAAACTATTGCACATTTTAATTGCATGTAAATTAAATTGGTTCAAAATTAAAATGCAGTTTAGTATCATAAAAATATGATAATTGAATTCAACTCAATCTGCTTAATGTGAAAATGCAGTTAAATATTGTAAAAATGTTGCTAGATGTACCTAATTGCAATTTTAAGGTACCTCTATTTAAGTAATTTCCATTTCATGGTACTTTCTATGTCTACTCCGCTACATTTCAGAGAGAGATGTTGTACTTTTTACTCCATAACAGTTATTTATTGAAGTAAATAAGCAGGTACTTTCAAAATATGTGACTTATTTTGATAGGTGTGTGTGCACAGGCTGGTGCCCTAGGTGCACACCATAGATCTGTTTGTACAATGAAAACCAGGGCTTTGCATTTTCATTACTTTTACCAAAAATGTAGACCATATCTCATCCGATTACATCTTTAGTTATTGCTTGGTAGTGTGAACTTGTCAAAAAAGTACATTTAAAGTACCTTGTGGTTACAGTGTCTGATTGCATTGTTTTTGTCTTTCACAGCATAGAGATCCTATGCTGAAGAAGAGAGATGACTTCGAGGACATTTTGGAGGAGAGGAGGAACTCCAGTGACCTGAGATACGCCCTCAGATGTTACACTCCGGTTGTTTATAAAGGAGTAACACCGTGTACATCCAGCATGCTGAAGAGCATGGTGCTTCAGTCCGATCAGATACACTATGTCATCAATCAGGTAAGTTAGAGGCTGACTGACAGCAGGTCGACGTTCTGGTTTAGCCTGATGGACGTGGTCTCAAGATTACACTTGAAAATTGGCAAGTTAGTTAAAAGAAGCACTGTTTTTCTGGTAGTAGTCTGGTGGTTTGCGTTGTTGCCTCACAGCGAGAGGGTACTCCAGCTTCCTCCCACAGTCCAAAGACATGCAGGTTAATTGGTCACTCTAAATTGTCGGTAGGTGTGAATGTGAGTGTGAATGGTTGTCTGTCTCTATGTGTCAGCCCTGTGATAGTCTGGTGACCTGTCCAGGGTGTACCCTGCCTCTCGCCCAGTGTCAGCTAGGATAGGCTCCAGCCCCCCCACGACCCCTAACAGGATAAGCGTTTACAGAAAGTGAATGAATAAAACTAGATAGAAAATAGTGCCATGTTGTAGTATTCTTATTCATAAACTTCTTGTTCTTCTTTTTTCTACTGGATTAAATATTATTTTTATTTTGACTTGTCAAGGTTTCCAAAGAGACGGGCAAGGCGACTGATGATCTCCAGGAGGAGGTGTCGGCCATCTTGGAGGAGATGGCTCACAGTCAGCAGCTCAGCACTGTTCGCTTCTTTGCCTTCACGCTCAGCAAAGTCTTTAAAACCCTGTTCAGGAATATCTGTGTCAACGAGGAGGGCATCCAGAGGGTGAGAATACACACATGTGACACTAAGAACAGAGTGTGAGTGACGCACTTTCAAATACAAATACGCACCTAATCTGTTGTTTGCTTCATTGTTAGCTCCAACAAGCCATTCAGGAGCACCCGGTTGTCCTGTTACCCAGTCACCGTAGTTACATGGACTTCCTGCTGATGTCATACATCCTGTACACCTACGACCTGGCCCTGCCTGTCATCGCTGCCGGCATGGGTAAGCACTGAAAGAACGAGAGTGTTGACACTGTTATGATATATACAAGCTTGAAATGTAATGTTTTGTTCAATCAAATTAGGGTCAGAATATTAAGAACACTTACCACTATATTGCAGTCCAACGCCATCACTGTTTGCACATGACCCCACAGTTTGTTTGTCTCTGCAGACTTCATGGGGATGAAGTTTGTTGGGGAGATGCTGCGGATGTCCGGAGCTTTCTTCATTCGGAGATCGTTCGGTGGAGACAAACTGTACTGGGCTGTCTTCTCAGAGTACGTCAAGACTATTCTGAAGGTGAGGATGCTGCTTTTTCTAGAATCCTAAGGTCATTAAGTTTAGGAGAACTGGCATTTTTGTAGACATTTAAAGGGACATTCACCACCAAATCAATAATGTATATTTCTCCTCTTACCTGTTGTGCTGTTTATCAGTCTAGATTGTTTCAGTGTGAGTTGCCGAGTGTTGAAGGTATTGGCCGTAGAGATGTCTGCCTTCTCTTGAATATAATGGAACTAGACTGCGCTCGGCTTGTGGTGTTATAAATGCCAATAAAGATACATTTGAAACTCAGCAGCAATGTGTCTTCCCAGAAATCATGACCTGGGGCCTCATTTATAAAGCTTGCTTACGCACAAAACGGGGCTTGAAAGTGGCACTTACCACACAAAGGTTGTGATTTATAAAAGTCATGCGTGCGAACATTTTGGAGACACTGGGAAGTGGCGACGCAGAGGGCGAGGTGGAGAAGTGGAGTCAAATTTAATGTCATGCTATATCCACCTTAGATCCATGTTATTATTAAAATTAAATCCAGCAGCCTTATTTTGCGCTTGGAGTGAGTGATAATTGTTTCATAAAAACATTGTAAAATCCAACTCAAATCCTGAATTGAAATTCTTTCTAAATACATATTTAATCCACACTGCCTCTAACGTCTCATTGTCCACTCTGGGGGCGCACGAGGGGGAGAGGACGGCACGACTGCATGGAATATATTTATTTATTTAGCTAAATATTTCCAGTGCATTTATCATGTCTCGAAATACAGCCATTAAGCACAACCGTTACACTCATTTCATCAGCACTACCTAGACATGTGCTGTTTATGACAAAACCGGCATGAAGAAACGTGTTCGCCTATTAAGCTACACTTTCATCTTTGAATTGTATTTCAAATTACACGTTGTATCTTGGGACAGGGATACCACTGGTTCATGCTGTAATTCAGGCCGGGAGTCTGATCAGACTAATTGCCATAAACATATAAATACTGTGGTGGCCCTCATGCGTAATTGCGCAAGATGGCACTGGCACATACTCCTTTTTGCCTCCACCTTTAATAAATGTGATTCTTTATGTCGCACATCAGTGTCAAACATCTTCAAATTTAAAAGCAACACAATAACTACATGTTGGTAAAGGAGTAGAAATATTTGGTGTACCTTTAGATCAGACCACTTTTTTTTTTTTTTTTTGGTTCTGTCACTGTCTGTGCAGTCCCACAGACACAGCTGACAGCATCAGCAGCGTTGATGTGTTGCCACTTTTTTTCGCTTTCTTTTATTAGTGATCCCACTGCTGTGGCCACCAAATAAAATCTTTCTTCAGTCCTCCACCTCCCGTTAAAGGGTCTCTAGCTCAGTCTCGGAGAAATTCCGTTTTTTTGGTTCGTTTCTCACACCTGTCGGCGTGACTCACACAACGAGAGAACACTCGCATGCCTAATTCATGAGGTGATTTGCATGAGCATTTATGGTTGAACTAGGGCGTGTAGAGGGCGGAATATGAGGCGGATCTGGGTGCGCACAACTCCAGGAGGTCTGTGATTTATAAAGAGAACATTGCGTGCAAGTGTGCGTGCGCACGGTTTTATAAATAAGATTATTTTTTGGCGCACGCCATTTTCAGCTTTTGGGCGCCCGTCAACTTTTAGTATGAATCCTAAGCACTCTTATAAATGAGGCCCCAGGTTACTCAAGATAATCCACAGACCTTGTTGTGAGCAGTTTCATGGAGGAACTATTTTCTTTCTACCAAACTACACCTGCCAACCGTATCACCACATAGAAAGCATCTACTCATGAACTCATGAGAGGCTCGTGCAGTTAAGTGCAGTTGTCTTTCACTCCAGAATGGATTCGCACCAGTAGAGTTTTTCCTAGAGGGGACAAGAAGCCGGACGGCCAAGTCTTTGACTCCAAAGTTAGGTAAGTTACAAAAATAAAAAGCAACTAGTTTCTCCTGCCGGCACATTTTACTGTTGAAACGTGTATTAGGGCTGCAATGGTGTGAGATTTTCACAATACACTAACCTTCTTGGGAGAATATCACCATTTTAAGGTAAACGTTATTACACAGTTATTAGTATCAGTTGAAATTGCCCTTAAGGAAATGAAAACATAGGATTTTTTTTTGATTGATCAAGTGTTGTATTATAATTCAGCCTTGAAACCACAACCTTATTCTCCCACCAGTTGCATTTTTCATACTGTAGATAAGCAAATGTTCACAGTATGATCAGAGTGAAACCAGTACATTGCTGCAATCCTAATATATATGTGACAAAAAAGTGAAAGTATTCTGCAGTAAGTGAATCCTGCATTATTACTAATCAGCAAGGTAAAAACAATAAAATAATATTTTCACATGATTCTGCAAATATTTGTTCAATTTTGTGTGTAGCAACTTTTGTCACTGATCCTTTCCTTCCCGTCCTCTTCCAGGTCTTTTGAATATAGTCATGGATCCATTTCTCAAAGGCGAAGTGTTTGATGTCAACGTGGTCCCAGTCAGCATCAGCTACGAGAGGATCTTGGAGGAGACGCTTTACGCCCGAGAACTGCTGGGTATCCCCAAACCCAAGGAGTCCACCTCAGTGAGTCATTTCAACATCTGACCTGTTTGACCTGCAACACCTGTATCTGTCATATTTTTTGCAGCCTGAAAAAAGCCTGTACGTGTGCTGAGTGAGATGTCACGACCTCTGCTTCTCTTGTACATCCTTCCTTTTGTAGGGTCTGATTAAAGCCAGAAAGGTCCTCAGTGAAGACTATGGCAGCATCCATGTATACTTTGGTCAACCTCTGTCTGTCAGAAGTTTAGCCCAGGGCAAAGTTAACTGCTGCCAGTTCAACCTGGTACCAAGGTGCGATACTTCAACATTAAATTATGCATGTAGTATAAAGGTACGTTAAGCTATCTCATGTTTGCATTATCTCTCTGTTTTGTACATGTTGGAGTGAAAAAATGAAATTTTCACTCTTGAAAATTGACAGTAAATTGGAATTAAAAATTTGATATTTAAATGTGAGTTCTCCATTTGCAGACACATCCCCAGGAGGCCCGACCAGGACGTCCACAGCTTTGTGAATGACTCGGCCTACAGGCTGGTGCGGGCCCAGGAGGAGAACATGGTCCTGAAGCCGTGGGTCCTTCTGGCCTCCATGCTGCTCCAGAACCAGGCAGAGGGGCAGAAACAGGGGATGGCACTGGACGAGCTGACCGCACAGGCCGTGTGGCTGCGGGACCTTTCCCGGCAGTACGGCGCCTTCCTCCACTGGCCTGGTACAGCACGAGCCCAGCACTAAAGTGCTCACCTTCATACCGCCATCAGGCTCTCTGCGTGCCCAAGTGCGCCATTATCATTTTTCTTTCTCCCCTTCAGACCACATCCCTCCATCAGAGGTGGTTTCCTCCAGTCTGTCTCTGCATCAAGGTCTAGTGAGGATCTGTGAGGGTAGAGTCCAGCTGGCAGTGGAGCAAGGTTTGTTTTTAGTTGTTTTTCTTGCCCTAATTCTTGTATTTCTTTGCTGTATGTCATTTTTTTCCCCATGTACCACTGGGAAATCTTACTGTTCTTCATATACTGATAATTTAAGTTACAAAAACATTTAACTGAGGTAAGGACATGTTCCCGAAGCACAAAATTGTGATTGACTTTTATGCTAAATATTCATTATTATCAGTTCACTGTTCATTTCAAAGTTTTTTTTTTATGTGCAAGCACCATAGTAAGCAATATTTCTGTAGTTTTGCAGGGCTACCCCTAACACTTAACTTTTTTAATCCTAAACAGTTAATAAATGACTATAATAACAGTTATTCATAAAGTGCATTTCAAAAAAGAGTTCCAAGCCTAACATGCACCTCCCCAGAAATGTACCTACACATTGCAGTGACGCAGACTTCCCGTTTGTTTTTGTGTACCGACACATTTTCCCAAGCTCTTATTGACTTTTATTTCACAACAATAAATTGTGAAGACAGTAAAGCCTAGCTAAAATAGCATTTTAAGTCTTGTGTGTGATTTATCCTTCAGGGATTTATATTTAAGGATTTATCCAGGTGAGTTGTAATGGAGTCTAATATATATACTGTTACCTTTGTTAAATGTTGCGGTTGTCCCTGGTTTTATATGAGAAGAGGAAAAGGTTGCTAGCTGCTAGGCTAATTTATATAATGTAAAATGCCATTGGCTTGTGCTAAAAACATCAGCATGTTATAGTTGTGGGGAAAATGTGTTCAGATAAAGTTTTTGTCTGTGAATGCTGCAGGTTATAGTGAAGCCAATATGTTTACTCTTGAATTTGTCTCTATTGAGCCATATTTAATGTGTGTTTTGGGTGAATTTTGAATCAACTAAAGTTTACAGCACTTCACAGGAACCTCTGCGGTGTAGGGTGTTTGTAGGGTCTACACACAACCATAAACCCCCTTTAAATGAAGATGGCACACAGCACAAAAAGGTTCAGGTTTGCCTAAAAAAAAAGAAGCATTTTCAGGATGAGTATCCATGTGGAATGACGCAGCTGCAGCTCTCAACCGATCAAATCATAGTACAATATGATTACAATATATTAGAGAGGGGTTAGAACAGACACCATGTGTGCCATTTAATTTTTCTCATGTACAAAGCTATATATTTAATTTGTATATCATTAATGGTGCTCAATACTTACAAATACAACTGTTTTTGGCATTTTTATATATATATATATATATATATATATATATATATATATATATATATATATATATATATATATATATATATATATATATATATATATATATATATATATATATATATTCCCAAAATGACCACACAAAGAAACTGAGTGTTGAGTCCAAATGGAGCAGATTTACTTTATCAAATATTTCTGTAACAATACAAACTGTAAAAACACAGGTGAAACTAAAACAACCATCTACAATATTGTCCATGTATTTACACGTGACCATGAGGAAGTTACTGTCCATCATGCCACAACTGGAAGCAGTTCTTCTTAGAGGTGAGGCAGAGAGGAACCAGACACTTCCTGCAATACACCGCTGTCTTCACCCTGGGTGTTCCAGCGTTAAGACACCTCTTGCAGTGCTTCCTGGCCCTTGTTTCCTTGTGGTCGAAGAATACGGGCATGCAAGTGGTGGGGTGTGTGGGTGGTGGGGTTTTTTCTGAGCCGTCAGCAAACTCAAGCATCTGCTTGGCTAACACCTCCCTGAATTTCTTGTGGGTGAAGGGCTTTGTCTGGGTGGGGTCCTGCCTGACCTTGAACAGCTCCTTGTGTAAGAGGTAACTGTTGACGGCAGCGATGTCCACAAAGTGGTAAAAAAAAGTCTTGTACCACTTCTTCGTCTTGTGGTGGACGCTGTATGATCCGATCAGTGCATCGGACAAATCCACACCACCCATGTTGCGATTGTAGTCCACGATGCAGTCCGGAACAGGTACGGACTTGTTTTTCCACACACCAGCCTCCTTTGCTTTCCTCAACACTGTCAGTCCGCTGTAGGCCTGGTGCACCGTGGAGCACATTTTAACCTCTCTTGTGTCCATCCACTTCACGAAGAGAAGTTTGCCGCTCCTCATCCAACGAATGTCCCCTCTCTCAGCATTTTTAGGCAGGTCGCTGGTCTGGGTCTTTGGGAAGCCAGTGTCATTTGTCTTAATGGTTCCACAACAGCCAATGTTCTTTTTGGACAAATCTGTAAATAGAGTGGTGCTTGTGTAAAAATTATCCATGTACAGCGTGTAGCCGCTGCCGAGGATAGGAAAGCACAGAAGGTCCATGACGGCAGAGTAACTCAGACTGCGGCCTGTGGGGGTCTGTCTTTTGCCTGTGTCCACGAAGAAATTACACGTGTAGCCAGTAGATGCATCAGCCAGCACGAACAGTTTGTATCCCCACTTTGTGAGCTTGTTCTTCATGTAGTGTTTGATGCTGATGCGAGCTTTGCTGGCGACCATCCGCTCATCAACGGACAGATTCCGATATGGCTGGAAATGGGCTTTGCAGGCGTCCACCATATCTGTGTACAGCGGCTTTATCTTGAAAAGTCTGTCATACTCCGGGGTGTTCTTTTTCTTTTCATTTTCTTCATCTTCTGTTGGGTCGCTCAGGTGAAGTGACCACAAAATCACCTCAAAGCGGTCCCGTGACATCTTTCCACTGGGGAAGGGGAAGTTGTACGGCCATTTCTTCCTCCAGTAATCTGCCCTGTTGTGGACTGACACGAGGCCGGTGAAAATGATAGTGGCTAAAAACGTGTAGAAGTCCTTCACCGTGAGCGCTTCCCACTTGAAACGCACCCCAGCTTGATTTCTTTTGGCGGCATTGGCATTTGTGTTTTCGATTATTGTTCTGACAACAGAAGTGGAGAAGAAGAGCTGGAAGAGGCTGATGGGAGACCATGCTGTGGTGGTGTTGATCATGGGTCCAGGACTCCTGGCCGGCATGAATCTGAGCGGGTCAGGTTTGATGTCCTCCTCCTCTTTGTCATGCCACCTGTCATCCTCCTCCTCCTCCTTCTTCCTCCTCTTCTTCTGGTTCTCCTCCTTCTTCCTCTTCTTCTTCTTTTGCACCTCCTCCTCCTCACTCTCCTCCTCACTCTCTGCAAGTGACAACTTCCTTTTTCCAGGCCTTTCGCTAGATGAAGGAGCCAACAGTCCACCAGCTTTTGATTGCAGTGTTGATGTTAAAGGTCTTGGGTCACTGGCAGGGGGTGGCACATAATCCTCATCGTCATAATCATCCTCATCACTGTAAACCCAAATGCGGAAGCAAAACAAATACATATTAACTCAGTGGCCTCGCTCTGAAATTGCAATTACATGTAAACACAGGCAAGAAACGTGGTAAAAAATAAACACACACACACAATGTTGCCCTGACAAAGCTGCTAGCTCTAGATAGGTGGATAAATCTACACACAGCATATAGGAGATGTTACCTTTCCGACGATGGAAGACAGTAATCCGAGTCACCGCTGTCTTGTGTGTAGTTTGGGTGCACGAGGTCCTCGTCCTCTGATGGAGAATCATTCACACAAAACGAGCTCTCGCAGTCCTTCTCCAGCAGAGCCAGTACTTCCACGGGGTTAAAACGTTTCTTCAGACCGTGCGTCGCCATCTTTCTCTCTCTGTTTTCACAAAAAAGAGGTGAAAAATGTCCCACACACGGCTGCAAAGCTCGGACTCCTTTTAAACGTAATGCAGGCGGGGCTCTATCTCGTTAGAGCCAATAGAATGAGGCCATGGCCACCCAACATGAGATTGACAGCGCTGTCAGCCAATCAGAATCAGCAGAGCGCCGGTTGTTGGGGAAGTGCAGGCTGCTGTATACGGAAATTACAATGCTTCCCTCAGAGAGTGTTACACACGGTAACAACACAACAGGCCAAAAGTTTGGAAGCGAGATCAAATTTGTAGCCTACAAAAAAGATCATAGTTTCATTGGTATACTTTGCAACAAAAACATGATTATTATATTTATAAGAGTCACTTATTATTATATATATGTATTATATTAGTCACTTATTAGTCACTTTATTTATTTTTCAACGATGGGCCATGTGCAATGAACAGTAATCTGTTTCCTCACCTGCACTTTAGATATTTTGTGTATATTTTTCTACTCTTCATATAGTTTATTTTATCTTGTTTTTTATCGTTGATACTGCATGCTTTCTTTTGCACCAAAGTGGACAGTATCCCAATTTCAAATATGACTGTACTATGACAATAAAGATTTATCTCATGAGAATACTGTTTTACTACAGTTAGGATTTAGTGTGGATTTACTGGTATAATAAACTTTTCATGGCAAAACAGCAAAGGTAAGAGAAATTTTACAACTATAGTTTGACGAAGCAAATTCTGTTGTTGTTCTTGGGCTTCCTTATCTCTGATGCTTTGGTATAGCGTGCTTTGACATATGTCTTTGGAAACTGGGGAGTTAGAGCCAGGGTTGACACATCCGTGCTGTATGGAGTTTGATATGTAGTAATTCATTAAGTTGTTTTTTGAGTTGTATTTGGGGCATGTTAAAAAGGTTTATACAGGCTTGCAGCCCAGGTTCTGCTGTTCTGCTATATTCCTTCGTGATTAGTGCATTGTTTCACACCGTGTTTGCTAAGTGGTACAAGGAGGTCGAAGATATAGCAGGAAGAGAGACCATGACGAGCCATAAAAGTGATCAGTAAAATCTTAAAATATAACATTTTAACATACGGGGTGCCAGTGTAAAGAGGCTAAAACTGGAACCATGTGATCATGTCTCTTGGTTCTGGTCAAAACTATGACAAGTACGCTGTAGTAATAAGTAGATATTAAGAATTCTAACATCACCCATAAACTCGTATCTTTTTAAAATGTCAACTGTTTTATAATATTATTAAATTATGGGTGGTCACAAGAGGAGATACTAAGAAAAACAAAACAATGGAAAATGGTTTTCTTTGGGCAATAATAACAAAAATCACTGTTTATTATTTTTTAACAAACCCCATAGTTTTTTTTTAAATGTAGGCCTCTATGAAACTGTTGAGATAGCTCTTCATGGTAATGGTAAAACAGCAAGAAAAACAAATCAACATTACAAACCATATATTGTTATAATGCTAGTAGTATACCAACATTTTAATCAACATGTAAATTCTTTGATCATGGAATTAGAAGTAATTAGAAGTAATACCAGTACTATTTTATTATTTCCACATGTTTATTCCAGATATTTACCATTACAGTTCTTTCAAAACATCTCAGAAATGGTAAAAAAAAAATCAAAATACATTTCATCAAATGTATAATGGAATAACATTAAATGTATGTTTGTTGGTGAAGATTCCCAGTCTTCCAGGTCATGGTAATCATAAGTGCTATATCATAGCATAGCATAGGACTTGCTTGCGTTTCTTGAAGACATTTTGCCTCTCATCCAAGAAGCTTCTTCAGTTCTAAATGACTGGTGCAGGGTTGCAGGCTTTAAACACTTCAGGCACTTTAAACCCAGCGACACACTGAGACAGAAGCTTGTCCACCCCAAGGACAAAACACCCAGACATAAGCAGAGTAATGTAGTGTATCCAGTTCAGTGCAGCCAGGAATGCACAGATTTGTACATTGGGGAAACACTCCACAAGCGCATGCCACAGCACAGGCGAGCCAGCTCTTCAGGTCAAGACTCAGCTGTCCACTTACATCTACAGGAGAAGGGACACTCCTTTGAGGACAGCAATGTGCACATCTTTGCCAGGGAAGAAAGATGGTTTGAAAGAGGAGTAAAATAAGGCATCTACATCAAACTGGAGCAGCCATTGATAAGCAGAGCAGATGGACTATGACACCACTTATCAACTACCTACAATGTGGTCTTGAGATCCCTTCCTAGACAGCTTAGCACCCATTCACCCCTGGTCTCACCTGACCCTAATGACTCACATGGTGGCCAGGTGGGTCAACGACTCACATTGTGACCTCAACGACTCTGTCAGGGTTCACACTCACAAAGCCTGCAACTCTCTACCAGTCATGAACTGAAGAAGCTTCTTGGATGAGAGGCGAAACGTCTTCAAAAAACGCAAGCAAGTCCAGTTGCCTACGATATAGCACTTATGATTAAATGTATGGTATTCTTTTTCTGTGTGCAGAACAAACAGAAGTAAACATAATCCTGAGGCAATTACAGTAATACTTAATATGATACAACAAATATATAGTATTAACAACAGTGAATATAAACCATACTTACAGATGGTAGAGATAGCTTAGTCAGATGAAATTTAATTCAACACATTTTTCATTAAGATATAGTGATACACAGTTAAGGGTAAATAAACTTTTAACACTTACATCTATGTACAACGACATTACAGCGTTGTTCATTCATTAAATATGTATAGGACACAGCTTATGAATGCTAAATGAAGGCATGACATGTTAAAAAGAACCATTTTTGGCAACTTCTGATTTTTAAACTTTGTCCTGAAGCAGAAAGACCAGCAACGCCAGGGGAGCCTCGCAGCACCGTCACCCCAGAAGAGGAGCTGATGAGCCAGGCAGTCGTCATACTCTCCTGCGCCTCGTACAGGAACCAGGCGCTGCACGTCTTTCTCCGACCGGCTCTGCTGGCCTCGGCCATCCACACCGCCTCTTCCAACCAGAAACGTAAGACTGACACACAGTTTACCTACCTCAAACACCATCATACTATGTGATATAACATACGTTGCGTCTAAATATTCAAGATTCAGCAGGTTTATTGTCATTGTACACAAGTTGCCCTGACACCAATAAAATATACACTGACTAAACTAACATAAATAAATAGAAAGATAGCAAGTATAATGCTCTCCACTGTGCATCTGTGGAAGTTGAGGAGGAGTTTGGAGGATAGTTCAAAGTTCCTCAGCTCCTCAGAGGAAGAGTCTCTGTCCCTGTGCTCACTGTCTTTGTGCCTGATGTCCTGGTACCAACCCTGACTGTCTGGGGTCTGTCTGTAAGGAAGTCCAGGACCCAGCGGCAGAGGGGGGGTTGTCAGTCAGCCTGTCTGGGATGACTGTGTTGAAAGCTGAAGTGTAATCTACAAACAGCATTCAAGCAAAATGTTTTTGTGTTCGAGGTGTGAAAGGATTGTGTGAATGGCTGCATTAACGGTGTCCTTTTCAGAACCTTACTTATTAACATTGTTGTTGACACGACTTCAAGTCAACCAAATATCTGTGTCTAATGAGCTGGGCTTTTTTTTTTTTCACGCTAAAAAAATCACTCATTACACAGGTTTTAAAATGGTTGCTGAATCTCCTGCATGTTAAACATTGTGTTTTCCAGAGGAAGTCTTCAACAGTTTCAGCTTCCTGAGAAACATGTTCTCCAATGAGTTCATCCTCTGTCCTGGAGCCACGGTGCAGGTGAGGAACAACATTTATACACTGCTGTACTTCAAGTAAAGGTCAAGTTGATTTAATGGCCCTGTAGTAACCATTCAAACATGCGGTTGGGGTTTCATATTTCACTCATGTTGTGTCTTGTAGGACTTCGAGGAGGCCTGTTACCTGCTGGTGAAGACGGGAGCTCTGCAGGTCACCCAGCAGGAGGTTCTGGTGACGGAAAGAGGACAGAGAACACTGGGCTTCCTCACCAACCTGCTGGATCCCTTCTTACAAGGATACCAGGTGAGGGACACACGCACAGTACAGCTTTGTACATGTTTGGTTTTGTGATGTTTTTACAAAGACGGGTATTTGTTTGCATTAAAGAATCAGTCAAAGCAAACCCAGAGAGTGTCTACACATTGGATTAAAGCTCCTGAACTTTATTAGATTTGAACAGAGGCAACGTTTTCTTTAGTTTTTGCATTTTATCCGGCCTGAAGATGACCTGGTGGAGTTAATGTATTTTGTTTCAGCTCACTTGTTGTTTATAATTTACATCACATATTGATAAAGTTTGATTGACTTAAAATAATATTTTTTAAACTTTAAGTCATGAGCTTCGTGTGACTGAAAGTCCAAATTTCTGATGTTAAAAATTTGTAAACATACAAATGAACCAACTTTATTCTCGCGCTTACCTGTTGGCAAAATGCAGATTCACCTATAGGCTTCTGCTTAGCTTTATACTGTATATTTTTTTTCTTATTCAATGCTTCCATAAGAAAATCAATAATTGTGCAAAAACCTGTCTTATCGTTAATTAAAAATCATCTTGTAGAAGTCTGACACCTGTAGACAGCCTGATAATTTTCTACCCTATAATTACTGGGTTTTTCACACTGCATTTGCACTTTTTAATTAACAAAAAAAAAGTGTTGCATCACGCATCTGTAATGCCAAACTGCCTATTTTCTAGTATAATTTTCCTATAGCTTGACATACTCATAAAAGTACTTTATTAATCCCTCATATTTATATCCATATATGATCTTAAATGTGATTCCAGGGAGCACTGTACTGCAGATACATGCATATATGTAGACACACAGTAAGGACACATGCAAACACCGTGCTGTTTTGATTTTCTTACTACGAGTTGATCCCATAGCTCCAGAACTGTTGAACAAAGTCTATGTGTTAAACTTTAGATGTCCTCTAGGAGGTGCTGTTAACACACCATCTGTGTTTGTGTGTGTTCTCAGGTGGTGTGTCGGTTCCTGTGTGAAGAGGCCACTGAGACACTGACTGAAAAACAGTTTATTCCCGCCGTCCGCAAGTTCATCGTCAAACATCTTCTAGCAGGTGTCTTACTTTAAAAATATTTCTGCTTGTGTTTTTACCTCAGCTCTCTACAAAATGTACTTAATATGTGTTGTATACGTGTGTGTGTGTTATCCAGGTAGACTAAGATACACGGAGGTGTTGTCATCCGACCTCCAGAAGAACTCTCTGGCAGCTTTGCTAAGACTCGGAGCTGTACGGAAAATCAAAGGGTATGTTGGTTTTGATCATCTTTGTTTCCCTGGTTGGTTGGATCAGCTGAAACATCAGGCAGACTTTAAATATGAGACTTTAATGACAGTTAAAGATATATTTAAGCTTAATTAATGATTTTATCTGTGTGGTCACAGTGGTCACATTCAGTATATCATAATGATTTTTGCTGCACTTTAAGAAGCTACATTGCTTGTTATTTTTTCCCATTAGCTGATTCATGGAATTATTTTCCATTTTGTTGCCATTAATCTGTAAAAAAAAAATGTGTATCAGTTTAGTTTTATTTATTCAGGCAAATCACAAATCTGCTTCGTGAGGCTTTACAGTCTGTACATCATACAAAACACTCTATTTTTAGACTCTCAATTTGTAGAAGAACAGAATTCATTAAAAAAAAAACTTTAATTGGAAAAAAGGAAGAAACTTCAGGAAAAGCTTTAAAAAATCTTTATTGAACAAGAAAGAGAAAATCAACTAAGGAGGCATATGTGCTAAACAAAACACTAAACCAGACAGAGACATTTGATTTTTAAAAAAAAACTTTATTTAAAACATTAAAAATCAAAATTAAAAATTGTTTTCAATAAATAGAGCTTCAAAGTGCCGTTCAGTATTGCAAATTAAAATCAACACAACAACTTTAATCTAAATATAATGTTAATTCATCCCCTGTGACAGAACATATTGCATCATCATAGCACCACTGTGCTGACAAAACTATGCATGTCGTCCATCTTCTTGTAAAACCTAAAACCAGCCCAGAGTAAAGACATGAAAACAGGAAGTGCCTCCTGTCTTGTCCTTTACTCTGCTGTTCCTCCTGCTGCTGCTGGTGGACAGTTTGGCCTCTCCTACTATCAGGTTTAGTAATTGCCACTTAAAGGCGTCAGCTTTTTTGTAGCTGACTCCCAGAATCAAGGCAGCCTCAGACCACCTCACGCCAAACTGTATAAAAAAAGTGTCCAGCACATCAAACAATGTAAAGACTGAAGACCTGTCTCTGCTCCAAAGAGTGGACAGTCACCTAAAACTGTGGGGTTGATCAGAGAGATAAAACATTTACAGCAGGGGCAGCATTTAAAATCCTCCACTACAAATCCTCTGTCCTGTCTTTAAGAGGAGGGGTCAAAAGCAGACAGGGACATAGAGTGAGAGAGAGAGGCTGAGAGAGGGAGACGCACAGTGAGAGGCAGAAACAGTGACATGCAGAAAGAGATGCAAACAGAAACAGAGAGACACACACACAGTGAGAGACAGAGTGAGACACACAGACAGAAACGCGCAGAGTAAGACACAGAGGGAAAGACACGCAGAGAGAGACTCAGAGACATGCAAAGAGAGAGAGACAGTGAAAGACAGAGAGGCAGAGAAACACACAAACAGACAGAGACAGAGACAGAGAGAGAGACAGGCAGAGAGAAACAGAGACAGAGAGAGAGACACGCAGAGAGAAACAGGGACACACAGAGACACATGCAGAGATTGAGACGTACAGATGTGCTTGTGGGACACAACAAACGAGGGTCAGAGAGACAGTCTTGTCGACAGGACAAACATGGACTATAAGCACTTGTCTTAATAGTTTAAATGAGACAGAGACTGTCCCACTGGGAGGACAGAGCTAACAGGTACAGAAATAAGCAGCTCACTGAAAGATAAGGCGAAAAGATGATTACAAACATTTCTCACTTACGTCTTGTTGCATCCAGCTGTGGACGTGGTTTGGGTTTTATTTACTGTGGATAACCCACAGACAGCACTGTCACAGATTCTCACTGCAGCTACTCTCTCACAAAGATATAGTCCCTGTGAACTCCAGCTTTATTTAGTGCCGAAAAATAACCAGTGTTTGTATTTCAGAGCGGAGCAGGAGACGTTAAAGGTCAACAAGGTGATGGTGAACTCGTTGGAAGACACTCTGGGTAAGAAACAAGCTGTCAGTTAAACACACAGCAGGAATAAACACTGTTTTCTCTCCCTCCAAATCTTAAACGTGTCTCTTTGTCCAGGAGGGAAACTCCCCACTCAGAAAGCCACCGTCGCCCGCCTCTAATTCAGCGACCTCATTAGCCTGAGAAGGGTCGAATCTCTCCACCTGCATCGACGGCGTCTCGGCTCCTCTCACGCGGCTCATCCCAGAGGCGCTTCAGCCAAACTGCTTTCTATGAGAGATGGAACAAAAGAATCGCCGTCTGGTGACAGCTCAGTTTATTTTCTTCTTCTCCTCACCTCTTTTTCAACACACAGTCTTTCAGTTCTTTCTATTAAAAACCTTTTATATATGTTCATAAAGCCGGATGATGAGTAAGGCCTTCAGAGGTGTATCGCTGAGCTCTTTGCCTCTTTCTGGAAATCTGAGCTTCTGCTATGAGCGGCTTTATGCAAGCTTGTGAATGTGCCAGCTCCACTCAGGATAGTGGCCATTCTCCATTAATGCATTTGATGTGTACCCTCTAACACTCGGCGTGGCGTTTCTTTGTGTTACTCTGTCTGTTCATCACCTGTTAGTCTTGTCTTTTTTTTTCTCTGAGCACTTTAATGAATTTATTCATGCAGTGTGGCGTGGATCTGAACCCTCTTGACACTGTTTTTTCTTTTTGAACAAATGTTGCTGAAATTGGCGGTTGCAAAGATTTTGGTGGTTACATATTTTTGTGTTTGGTACAAAGTGATTTTCCTCTGCACTGTCTGAACGAAAGGGTTTATATATTTGAGTTGCCACAGATCAAGGGCCTACTCCAAGAATATCTCGTGCCAGGTGTCGTCGTTGGATTCAAAGCACCCTCAGGCCTTTTTGCCAACACTCCAAGCTTCATTTGCCTTTGTTTACACAGTGGAGACAATGCTCAGTGTAATGCTAGTGTCACATAGTTGCCAAACTCCACTTAAAATCAAAGTTATTTATGTACTGAAACACTACCAGCTAAACCAAAGGAGAAAGTTTTGTGTTTTTGTTCACTGTTTGAGATAATTTCCATATTTTTCTCATGTTCTCAAGTTTAGAATAATTAGTGAAGTTGCTTCTGGTACTGATTAGAAGTCAGAATATGTTACACAGTGGATATCATTTTGTTACAAGGACAAAAAAAAGAAAAGGCAAAATAAAACAAATAATAGGGAGCTTTTTTAAATTACCAACCCAAAAGGTGATTTTTTTTTTTTAACTCAGGTGAACCTGTTGAGCCAGCTAGCTCACGAAAGTGGAATTTTTCTATTTTTTTTCCAAATGAGATTAGTCTAAAAAATCCTTGTTTTGATGCTATTTATTTGGTAGTTAATCAGCAATGTTACCTTGAAATGGCGTTCTAGTGCTGGCAGCAGATTTTGGGTTTTACAGAAACAGGCAGAGCTGCTTTAGAAAGGAAAAACCTTGTGGTAGAACCAAATAGCCACAGGGTCTCTGCCACTTCAGGTACAGTTTGTTAAAATAATGTTAATGATACTGATATTGTTGCCAATATGATGCCTGAGTTTTGGTGACTGTACTAACATAATACATTTTCAGTGCAAATATTTCTCCACAAAAAAACCCTCATTTTTTCTGTGTAGCAAAATAGGCCAAATTTCTGGCCTGTTGTTTGAATTTTGTCTCGATACAAAAAGCCAAGAACTTTTAGGAATTTGACTATAGACATTTTGGTCAGTACTTAAAAAGTACTGCAGTTCGACCCAAAGCAATGTTTGCATGGAATAGCTGGCAATTTGTCATTTAGCCTCAAAACTGCTGAAGCTCTTTGTAGAAATCTCACAAGTTGAACTTAAATTCCTCTGTTTAGGGAATACTTCATTTGTACATCAGTTACTCAAGCTGTTACTACCTTTTGATCTGTGAGGACAGCTTTGTTTTTCTCGCATGCTTCCACAGTGAAAGAAGAATCCAAAAACAGAGAAAACTCTCAATGAATTGAAGTTATAGGGGGCCAAGTTTAAGAAAAGCAAAACTGTATCAAAACATTCACTTACAAACTCTGACACAACTCGTGCAGTATAATCGAAGTCTCATTTATCTAGTTGTAAACTTAGTACTTCCCAATCACGTGCATTTTTGCAACAGAAAACCTTACTATGTAAAATACAGCTGAGATTCGCTATTTGGACGCAAGTAAAAGTACGTTTGGGAGGTACTGAGCATACAACTGGATAAATGAGACTTGGATTACACTTCATCAGTTGTGTGAGAGTTTGTAAACTGATCTTTAGATATAGTTTCTGTTCCTGTTTTTAACACGTAGCTCCCTTTTACTCCAAGAATTTTTTCACTTTTTGGATTCTTCGTTCACCGTGGAGGCTTGCAAGAAAAACAAAGTTTTCCTCGCAAATTCAACATAACACAGTGACAGTCCTCTGACATCATCAGTGTGCTGCATCTGCATTCTTTTTTTTTTTCAAAATTTCTTTGTGCCTCTATTAAGTTTTCCAAATTGCTGTTTGCAATTTCCGTTATTGTTAATTAACAAATATGAAGCACAGTATTATTTTCTGTCGCAAATACCTGCCATTAACACAGTTTCACAACCTACGCACTTAGCAAGCTAACTCTAACCCTGCAGCAGCTCACAAGAATTTAGTTCAGTGTTACTGAGGATTTTGTTCAGTTGTACTAACTTCAATTGGAAAACTAGCTCAGACAAAGCACAAAGGAATTTTGAAAGAAGAAGAAGAAGCAGCAGCACACTGATGATGTCAGAGGCCTGTGATTGGTTGATCTCAAAGTTGATCAAGGAACATGTCCTACTTGACAAAATCACACAAAAATGTTTAACAGCTTTCTGTAGGACTGTTTGAATAGTTCCAATGCTCAGTGAACACATCTCACTGAATGATTAATGATACCATGGACGATTAAAGTCAATATGAGTCCACAGTCTCTCGCTACCAAATGCCAAACATCACCGTTAAGCAGTTTAGCCAAGCACGCCTTTAAAAAGTCACACCTCACAATCATGAACTATCACAACAGCATTAACGCCACCTTCAGCTTATTTGATCACCAAATTTTCCAGACACTGAACTTGACTTTGAAACTTGAAAACACTTCAATTCACTGAAGTTGACTCAAGCAACAACAAAGCAGCTCTGCATCTAAGAAGTGTTTGCAGAACAACAAATCTGCACGTCAACACGTCATCCAAAGTGCAAGCGAACAGTGTGAGTCTATTTGTGTTTTTTCAATAACAGCTTTTATACTGTATAATGTCTGAATATTTGACTCCTTTGTGTGTGTGTGTGTGTGTGTGTGTTTGTGTGTGTGCGTGCACTCCTGCGATGAGGCCTTTTAGTACCGACTGTACAGGCTAATGAAAAACAAAAGCATGTTAATAAAGTGTTTTGAAATACTAATTACAGCAAAGATTGTGTTTCTTTTGTAGATCAACTGGAGAAAACTTGCTCAGATTGAGTGAAATTCACTCCGTCATCATATTTTGTCCAACATTTGTTCGACAGTTAGACCTCTTGTGACGGACAGCTGAGTGAAACTCTTTGACCCTAATTGATTGAAATATGACATGATCATATTTAATCATGCTGACGTGTTGACACAAACTAATGGAGAACATTTTTAGCTTTATATACTTTGAACAGGAATTTAGATATGGTCAATTTGCAAAAGATGTCTAGATCTGGTGCCTGCCAGAGATTTGTGAGAAGTGTCCAGGAAAATGCTCACACAATTAAACCTTTCTCAGTTAAATATGTCTGTTAAAACTGAGCTTCAGAATTTTGGACGCTTCAGTTAGATATAACTACTTTTCAAACAGCATTTTAATGACTTTATTTAAACCTGCACTAACTTTTTGGCCAGCTGGGGGCAGTGCAACAAGCTGCAAACATTAATATACCACCAAATTTGCAAACTTGTCAGCAAACAGCAGTGGTGGAATTCAACTACGTACATTTACTCACCTGTAGTTCCTGGACAGGAAACAGAATAACTTTGCTTCTATAAGACACTATCATAAAAAACCCACACAATTACAAAATAGAACATATTGTTGACACAACGGCTTCAGCAATAACAATAGCAAGACAGCACAACATCAAATCATGGCAACAACAACAATACAACTATAACACTAAGACACCACAACAAAAACAACAACAATAAAACTACAACATTAAGATTTAACAAGATTTCAAAATGTTAGATTAAGTGTTTGAGTTCATGTGTGATGGGCACATGATTGAGTTGATTTCATCTTAAATCTAAGACCAACAAAGCTGTTGCACTGTCACTCTACCAGGTTTAGCTCCTGGTAGTGAAGCAGCATTAAGGCACATCACCGCCACACCTTTGTTGACCAGACTTTTGTAGCATTTGCTCCTCCCTCATTATATGTACACTCAGGACACTCAGGAAACATTTTAACTTCATGCTAAATTTTTTTTTTTACTAGTTCAACTTAAAAAAACAAGGTAACAATTTGCATGCATCTTTCTGAGCAGTTCCAACTCTGGCATTGTTGAATCAATCCTATGAGTCATTTGTCATCTGACAAACTCAATTAAATTAGCACAACCAACATGATTTGCTTTGATCTCAGAAAAAGTTGAACCTATTCAATATTTATCAAAAAGTTGTGTTGATATATCGTGGTCAAACTTTTTAATTTAATATTTTCTAACTTGTTTACTTTAGTTCCATCCAACTCAAAAATATCAAATATTTTTTGATTTTGACTAACTTCTGAAAATAAGTTTTCACCTGACTAAAACACTTTAATGAAACAAACATAACTTTTTTTATACTGAAAAACCCAAACTTATTTTAAGCATTAGCCACGAACCCCATGAGTCATTTTTTCAGAGTGTTGATATTTCTGCTAAATAGAAATAATAAAATAACTGTAGACTCTTTTTCATATTTTCATTCATAGTCTATTTTTGCACCAATTTATGCCAAGCAGTATCAATAAGAGTACTAATAAGTATCGGGTTGGTGTCAATAAAATCGTAAGGTCACTCATCACTATATAGGAGGCAATCCAAGAATACATAAACGAGGAGAGAAATATTAAAATAGTGACTTAATCATTTAAAGAGCCGACACGTTTTGTCCACTGTAGGTCTCTGTAGGTGGCCTCACTTATAGAGGAGCAGGAACCAATGGGAGGCAATCACATGACCCGTCCCTACTTGTAACAGCATTTTTACATTGTGGTATGGCTACTTTTATTTAAGCATAATATTGGAGTTGCCCTCTTCTTCCACCTTTCAATTGCCTAATTACACATCCAGCAACATTATCATTCATTCTGAGCTGTGACTTTGGCCACTTGATGAATTTAAGTCCAATACTGACTCATTTTAACAGCTGATCAGTCAGTGTGGATGATCTTATTTTGCATCATTCACAGAGTATAGCTGGTGAGGAATCACTACATATAACGGACCTCTAGGTGTCAGACTTGCCTCTCTGTGACCCCCTTTGGCAGGTTGTTGATGTACACACACACTCACACAAACACACACACAATCACAGCAGCATTTTTCATCATGTTTTGTGGCACTGCTGCTGAGTAAGAGACTGCTGCCAGCAAATCCACCACTTTCCATCCATATTGCCCTTTCTCTCACACCCACTCAGTCTCTGACAAATTATAGGTTCATCTGAAGTTGCCATACCAAATTGCTTATATACACACACTCCAGTCCATCCATCCATCCATCCATCCATCCATCCATCCATCCATCCATCCATCCATCCACCCCTCCCCCTGTCTTTCTCTCTCATCCATATCCGTCTCCCTGGTGCTGGTGTATAATAGCGTTAGCCTGAGCCTTATCAGCACTTTATCTGCTACATTATGACAAGCTAGCGGGGGGTTCACATGCACTCACACACACACACACACACACACACAAACAGGACTACAAACTACTTCCCAACCCGTGGCGGCCGCTGGGAAACAAACGCAGCACACAGAAGTGCAGTGTGTTTAGTTTTGTTCCTTTAAACCTGGTTTGTGTTTCTCCTTTACTTTGTGTGTGTGTGTGTGTGTGTGCACGTGTGACTGAGCGCACTCCGGCCTGGTGTTGTGTCCTGGGGGGGTTTGTGGGGGTCTATATGTGGAGAATTGATTGAAAGAAAAAGGGACCCTGGTGTATAATGTTTCAGCAGTTAACCTTAGGTAATGGTGGCTTGATGGATTCAGTTCATTTGCTGCAGCAGATCCTGTTTATCAGTGCTGTGCTGGAGGCTGAGACATTTACATACAGTAGGTGGAAGCAGCACTCAGACGTCGGGTTTGGCGCTGGCAGGGATCCCTCAGGAGAGTCCAGGAGATCCCAATTACTAGACATTTAAAGGTTTTCTCAATCAAACCAGATTTAGAAAGGCTTCTGGCTGAGCTACTGTATTTCATCCTGAAAACATCTCTGCTCCTTAAACTGCTCACCTCATTCTTTATTGACAAGTAAGAGAGAGTAGAGTTGCTCCGAGAGCCCGTCGTTATAGGTAAAAACTTTTCAAACCTCAGGAATCAAATCTCATCCATAAATCACACAAGAATTCAACGGTGAGTCCCGGCACTTTGAATCAAATAACACTTTCCAACCTTTAAGAAAAATGCCTTTAAGATGTCCCGACGGAGCACAACTGAACAAAAACTGACTTAAACTGCTCAGCTTTTGCTTTTTCATGCCCTCTCCCACAGGTACACTGGTCACTGAAGTTCCCACAGTAACCACCGTCTCTTTAATGGTGAGAAATGTTACAGCCACGGGGACATTTAGTTGCCTCAAAATGTTTCATAAGATGACTATTTTTTCCTGTAATGGATATTTTATGTTGGGAGAGCAGCAATTATTGTCTCTTCATATTGTTCTCAGTGTAGTAGTGAGGATTGAGGCTGTGTAGCATGAAGGGAGGAGGGCTTTCTGAGTATTTCCATCTTCTGGTACTTCACATTCCACAATTTAGAATGAAAATGTACTTTTTTTCCTCCACTACAATTACTTGATAGGTGCTATTACTTTTCAGATAAAGATTTGCACATACAATAAGAGATAAAAATAGAGAAAAGTGCAAAATATTAATAAAAATATGTGTACCAAAAGTTTATTTTTTAGCCTTTCCTACTTCATTAATCATCTCCTGACCCCTCAGATTGATCTTGTGGCCATTTGGATCCATTGTCAGATTAGTTGGTAATTAATTTAAAGCAGCTGTGCGGAACTTTACGTTTTCGTTGATTATAGCGCCCCTTTTGGTCGAACACCCACAGCCTGGAGTCGTAAAATTCCGACTGCAGCATTCGGCTGTTTCATTCGTATACTGGTTTGCTGACTTCCGCTGTCCGTCCGACCCGCGCGAGGCTACACTAAATAGCCATATAGAGAAAGGCGAGGGGGGGTGATACGAACACAGTTTTATGAATGGTAAAAAGTTACGCACAGCTGCTTTAATGGTTAACAACTCAGCGATTTATCACTGCAGCCACAAAGTAAAGGATCTAAGTACTCCTTTAATCACATTTTGAATTAAATCCACAAAAAAGGAAAGTTGTTCCATTTTTACAGACACAAATACAAATATACTGCACTGCTGAGATTTTTACTTTTTGGAACAGGAGGGTGTTTTATATAGCGACTCTGGGGAATTGAAGTGTTTTCACTTCACACCTAAAAGCATTAAAATGATCAGCAGCATTAAAATGCATCTGACAACAACATCTGTGGTGTAATGCATTTATGTGCATATTTAATGCAGTCGACACTCGCCTGTACGTATAAGATCACAAATGAGACACCATGGGTAAATAATAAGTGTTAAGTGATATAATTACAATATTCTTATCGCCAGTTATTGTTCATGTATTCCTCTTGTCCTGTTCTATAATACATCAAAAGATAAGCTCTTCTAAGACCAGCGATTAGCGCTGAATGAAAACATTTGCATTTTTAACTATATCTGCATAATGCAGACACGCATGGATCTAATATTCTGTGCTAATGTCTGCAATTAGCCAGAATATGATTTCCCACTTGGAACAACACATTTGCTTTAAACTTTAACACCAGAGAGTTCTCTCTCTCACACACACACACTCTCTCTCTCTCTCTCTCTCTCTCACACACACACACACACACACACACACACACAAAATGCATACATCTACATGCACACACACAGACGTGCAACTATTTCTCTCAGTCTCTGTGGGACTCCACGAGCTGCCAGTTCTTGACAGCCAGATAAATAATAATCCTCTGATGAATGCTGCCATGAAGTGAAAGCTCAAGGAAGATTTAATAAAATCCAATAGAATCTAATTGAAGTGGCGCCTGTGTGTGTGTGTGTGTGTGTGTGTGTGTGTGTGTGTGTGTGTGTGTGTGTGTGTGTGTGTGTGTGTGTGTGTGTGTGAGCAAAAATGTGTGTGTCTTTGAAGATATTTTTATGTATAGTATATGTTTGTGGCAGAACTTCCTTTGTAAATCAAATACTGTTATTTGCATCAAAATGTTTAAAACTTTAGGTTTCTCTTCACAGAAAACAGGAAACACACTGATGAATCTTTCTTGTGCTGTTTATTTGACACCCTGCTGGTCCTGTGTGAGTTCACACTTGCTGTTTTAGTATCCCGTAATATTGACAGTGGACAACGGATTTTGCACATTCCAGTACATCTTTGTTACTGGACGTCGTGCACAGAATGGAGAAGGGTTCATTTGTTAAAGTCCAACATTTATTGAAACACACTTTCTTGCTGGGAATTCGATGAGAAGATGTCTACCACTCTCATATTCGTACACTAACTAGAGGTCAATGCCAACAGGCAGTTAGCCTAGCTTAGCATAAAGCGTGGATGTCACTGCCAAGAAATCTCTCAACGTTTCTCCTCCATTCAACCAACTCAAGATGTTCAAATAACAGCAAAAATACAACTCATGACTATTGCGGGCGGAGGCACTTGGGAAAAAAGACCAGCAACTATAAGTGAGTTTTTGGTAATCTTTCTATTTTAAGAATATTTTATTTATTAAAGAGCTTTGAGTCACAGAGAGGAAATTGCTTCTCCTGATCTTTGTAAATTAGAAAAGAGATGTGCTGACAGCCACAATAAAATAGCATTATTAACCTTTTTTAATAGACTCTCAATGCTATTAAGATTTATGTTTTATTGGCATCTCTGTTAAGACAAGAAGGAAAGATAAGAATATTAACAATTGTCCTCGAACTTCTTAAGTAAACTTCTCATCTGTAACTCTATTAATAAGAAACAACATCTTATTCAATTAATTTGCCACTTATGACACTAAGAGGACAAGATTGTAGACTTCATAAAATCGCTAAAATACACAGCTGAATAAACAAATACAAACAACTCGGCATATAACATATGAATAGATTCTGATGTCTCACAAGATGTATAGTTGAAATTTCACTGTGTATTTGGAGTATAAATCACAACAGCATCTGCAGGCTAACAAGCATAAGGTGTGAAAGTAAAAAACAATCTCTTGTTGAGCTGCGTTTCCCAGCCAACATCCTGTCTGCTAGCAAACTGTGGCGGAGGCTCAGAAACAAAACCCAAAGCCAAATGAACTTCTGCAGTCCTCAGTGGGGCTTTTTAAAATTGTGAAAGGTAAATCTGGATCTAATTAAAATGACAGGATGGGTAAACTTCCTCTCTCTCTGTCTCCCCACATTGTGAGTGCTCTCTGGGGCCAAAATAACTTTCATAATTATGAGAGAACTGATCGTTGACTTTGCCTCTGTCACAGGAGAGGGTGTGAGGAGGACGGTGCAGAACAGCTTGTGAATGTAATGCATGGTTTGGTGTGTTTATTATTTCGGCACTCAGGGCAGAAAAGCGAGGGGAAATGTACTTCAGAGCTAAACTTTTGAGTTCAATCACCAGATTAGGCATCATGGGTGAAAATTGGTCATTTTAGGATATCTTAGTATGTCATAAAACAATTGTGTATTGAGAAAAGTTCAGGTTCAGCATGTAAGACCATCAGCCTTCCCACTGGAGAGTGGGGTTCAAGTCAGAGTTGGGATAAGTATCCAATAAGAGTAAGTAAGTACGAGTAGGGAACATGTGAAATATGTGCACACCATGTTTCTAAATTGATATATCTATGTAATTTGTATATTACCCGTTTACACAAATGCATATATTCTGGATGTCACTAACTCGGCTTCTTCTCCGGAGCCTTTGTGCTCCACTGTCTCTCAGGTTAACTCATATCGCAGCGGTGCCTGGATAGTGTGTCGTGTGTGGTTGTGCTGCTGCTGTGGTCCTGCCAGATGCCTCCTGCTGCTGCTGCTGCCATCATTAGTCATTAGTCATACTTCTACTGCTATTATAGACATATGATATTATCATACATGTATACTGCCTGATACTAATATATACTTTCAACATATTGTACCACAGTAGCCAGAACTATAACGATAATATTATTACTTTGATGAATGTTGTTGTAAACTACAGATTACTGTCATTTTATTATGCTGATCTGTTCTGTACGACATCTATTGCACGTCTGTCCGTCCTGGAAGAGGGATCCCTCCTCAGTTGCTCTTCCTGAGGTTTCTACCGTTTTTTTTCCCTGGCAAAGGGTTTTTTTTGAGGAGTTTTTCCTTATCCGCTGTGAGGGTCCAAAGGACAGAGGGATGTCGTATGCTGTAAAGCCCTGTGAAGCAAATTGTGATTTGTGATATTGGGCTTTATAAATAAAATTGATTGATTGATTGATTGATTGATTGATTGATTGATTGATATATGTCATGTCATATATATATGTATATGTGTGTGTTTTGATTTCATAGGAGCATAACATGGAAAATCAATGTGTACGTACATATATTTTTTTTTGTCATGTCATTAAAAAAAGCAATACTATGGGATATCATAAAAATGCTAATGAAAGAAAAGTTAAAGTTATAGTATGTCATAGAAAAGACTTTTTGGAATACTCCATGTACCAGTGACAACGAGGGTTCAAACCAAGACTTTGGGCCACTGACACTTTACAGCCTTGGAGAGTCCCATCACCCTGCCAAGCAACCTTCCATCGGGACTTCTTTTCTGAGCACAGTGGACTCCTTCGTTTGGACAATGGCCTTCATAAATTCAGGCTGTTAAAGCAGCATAACAACCTGAGTTATTAGATAACAGTTTAACTCTGTTTCCCCAAGCTTTTCACTCTTTTTTTGTCATATAAATGTGAATAACAAAAAGCTCATGGTACAGTGTGTCATATTAACTTGAGAAAAAAGGTCATAGTATAGTATGTTATGAAAAAGTTCATAAAAAAGGTTATAGTATCCTATGTCATGGAAATGTTCCTAAAAAACATCACAGATATGTCATCAAAAACCATCAAAAAAAGTCATAGTATATTGTGTCGTCAAAAACCATGAATCAAAGCCATAGTATAGTGTGTCGTGAAAAAAACATTAAAAAAAATGTAATAGTATGGTATGTCGTCAAAAATCCCGAAAAAGCGTCACAGTATAGTATGTCTCCAAAAACCAAAAAAACGTCAAAGTATAGTGAGTTGTCAAAAACAATGAAAAAATGCCATAGTACAGTATGTCATCAAAAATGATTAAAAAATGTCATAGTATAGTATGTCGTCAAAATCCATGAAAAAAAGTCATATTATTGCATGTCATTAAAAATCACAAAAAAATCATATGTCGTCAAAAACATTGAAAAAAAGTCATAGTATAGTATGTCGTCAAAAATCATGACAAAAAGTCATCGTATAGTATGTTGACAAAAAACATGAAAAAAAAGTCATAGTATTGCATGTCATCAAAAATCACAAAAAACATCATAGTATATTATGTTGTCAAAAACAATGAAAAAACGTCACAGTATAGTGTGTTGTCAAAAATTTAAAAAAAAACCCGACATAGTATAGTGTCGAAAAAAATCATGAAAAAAGGTCTTAGTATAGTATGTCATAAAAAAGTCATAGTATAGCATGTAATCAAAAATCACGAAAAAAATCACTATAGTATGTCATCAAAAATCACGAAAAAATGTCAGAGTATAGTATGTTGCCAAAAACAATAAAAAATTTCATAGTATTGTATGTCATCAAAATCCATGAAAAAAAGTCACAGTATAGTATGTCGACAAAAAACCTGAAATAAGTCATAGTATAGTATGTCGCGAAAAACCATGAAAAAAAGCCATAGTATAGCATGTCATCAAAAATCACAAAAAAGTATAGTATATTATGTTGTCAAAAACAATGAAAAAACGTCATAGTATAGTTTGCTGTCAAAAATCACGATCAAAGGTCGTAGTATAGCATGATGTCAAAATCCATGAAAAAAAGTCATAGTATAGCATGTCGTTAAAATCCATGAAAAAAAGTCATAGTATAGTATGTCATTAAAATCCATGAAAAAAAGTCATAGTATAGTATGTCATCAAAATCCATGAAAAAAAGTCATAGTATAGTATGTCGTTAAAATCCATGAAAAAAAGTCATAGTATAGTATGTCGTTAAAATCCATGAAAAAAAAGTCATAGTATAGTATGTCATCAAAATCCATGAAAAAAAGTCATAGTATAGTATGTCGTTAAAATCCATGAAAAAAAGTCATAGTATAGTATGTCATTAAAATCCATGAAAAAAAGTCATAGTATAGTATGTCATCAAAATCCATGAAAAAAAGTCATAGTATAGTATGTCATTAAAATCCATGAAAAAAAGTCATAGTATAGTATGTCATCAAAATCCATGAAAAAAAGTCATAGTATAGTATGTCGTTAAAATCCATGAAAAAAAGTCATAGTTTAGAATGTTGTTAAAATCCATGAAAAAAAAGTCATAGTATAGTATGTCGTTAAAATCCATGAAAAAAAGTCATAGTATAGTATGTCGTTAAAATCCATGAAAAAAAGTCATAGTATAGCATGTCGTTAAAATCCATGAAAAAAAGTCATAGTATAGTATGTCATCAAAATCCATGAAAAAAAGTCATAGTATAGCATGTCATCAAATTCCATGAAAAAAAAGTCATAGTATAGTATGTCATCAAATTCCATGAAAAAAAGTCATAGTATAGTATGTCATCAAAATCCATGAAAAAAAGTCATAGTATAGTATGTCGTTAAAATCCATGAAAAAAAAGTCATAGTATAGTATGTCGTCAAATTCCATGAAAAAAAAGTCATAGTATAGTATGTCATCAAAATCCATGAAAAAAAGTCATAGTATAGTATGTCGTTAAAATCCATGAAAAAAAGTCATAGTATAGTATGTCGTCAAAATCCATGAAAAAAAGTCATAGTATAGTATGTCGTTAAAATCCATGAAAAAAAGTCATAGTATAGTATGTCATCAAATTCCATGAAAAAAAAGTCATAGTATAGTATGTCGTTAAAATCCATGAAAAAAAAGTCATAGTATAGTATGTCATCAAATCTATGAAAAAAAGTCATAGTACAGTATGTCGTTAAAATCCATGAAAAAAAGTCATAGTATAGTATGTCATCAAAATCCATGAAAAAAAGTCATAGTATAGTATGTCATCAAAATCCATGAAAAAAAGTCATAGTATAGCATGTCATCAAATTCCATGAAAAAAAAGTCATAGTATAGTATGTCATCAAATTCCATGAAAAAAAAGTCATAGTATAGTATGTCATCAAAATCCATGAAAAAAAGTCATAGTATAGTATGTCGTTAAAATCCATGAAAAAAAAGTCATAGTATAGTATGTCGTCAAATTCCATGAAAAAAAAGTCATAGTATAGTATGTCATCAAAATCCATGAAAAAAAGTCATAGTATAGTATGTCGTTAAAATCCATGAAAAAAAGTCATAGTATAGTATGTCGTCAAAATCCATGAAAAAAAGTCATAGTATAGTATGTCGTTAAAATCCATGAAAAAAAGTCATAGTATAGTATGTCATCAAATTCCATGAAAAAAAAGTCATAGTATAGTATGTCGTTAAAATCCATGAAAAAAAAGTCATAGTATAGTATGTCATCAAATCTATGAAAAAAAGTCATAGTACAGTATGTCGTTAAAATCCATGAAAAAAAGTCATAGTATAGTATGTCATCAAAATCCATGAAAAAAAGTCATAGTATAGCATGTCATCAAATTCCATGAAAAAAAAGTCATAGTATAGTATGTCATCAAATTCCATGAAAAAAAAGTCATAGTATAGTATGTCATCAAAATCCATGAAAAAAAGTCATAGTATAGTATGTCATCAAATTCCATGAAAAAAAGTCATAGTATAGCATGTCATGAAATTCCATGAAAAAAAAGTCATAGTATAGTATGTCATCAAAATCCATGAAAAAAAGTCATAGTATAGTATGTCATCAAAATCCATGAAAAAAAGTCATAGTATAGCATGTCATCAAATTCCATGAAAAAAAAGTCATAGTATAGTATGTCATCAAAATCCATGAAAAAAAGTCATAGTATAGTATGTCGTTAAAATCCATGAAAAAAAAGTCATAGTATAGTATGTCATCAAAATCCATGAAAAAAAAGTCATAATATAGTATGTCGTCAAAATCCATGAAAAAAAGTCATAGTATAGTATGTCGTTAAAATCCATGAAAAAAAAGTCATAGTATAGTATGTCATTAAAATCCATGAAAAAAAGTCATAGTATAGTATGTCGTTAAAATCCATGAAAAAAAGTCATAGTATAGTATGTCATCAAAATCCATGAAAAAAAGTCATCGTATAGTATGTCGTTAAAATCCATGAAAAAAAGTCATAGTATAGTATGTCGTCAAAATCCATGAAAAAAAGTCATAGTATAGTATGTCGTTAAAATCCATGAAAAAAAGTCATAGTATAGTATGTCATCAAATTCCATGAAAAAAAAGTCATAGTATAGTATGTCGTTAAAATCCATGAAAAAAAAGTCATAGTATAGTATGTCATTAAAATCCATGAAAAAAAGTCATAGTATAGTATGTCGTTAAAATCCATGAAAAAAAGTCATAGTATAGTATGTCATCAAAATCCATGAAAAAAAGTCATCGTATAGTATGTCGTTAAAATCCATGAAAAAAAGTCATAGTATAGTATGTCATCAAAATCCATGAAAAAAAGTCATCGTATAGTATGTCATTAAAATCCATGAAAAAAAGTCATAGTATAGTATGTCGTTAAAATCCATGAAAAAAAGTCATAGTATAGTATGTCATTAAAATCCATGAAAAAAAGTCATAGTATAGTATGTCATTAAAATCCATGAAAAAAAGTCATAGTATAGTATGTCATCAAAATCCATGAAAAAAAGTCATCGTATAGTATGTCGTTAAAATCCATGAAAAAAAGTCATAGTTTAGAATGTTGTTAAAATCCATGAAAAAAAAGTCATAGTATAGTATGTCATCAAAATCCATGAAAAAAAGTCATAGTATAGCATGTCATCAAATTCCATGAAAAAAAAGTCATAGTATAGTATGTCGTTAAAATCCATGAAAAAAAGTCATAGTATAGTATGTCGTTAAAATCCATGAAAAAAAGTCATAGTATAGCATGTCGTTAAAATCCATGAAAAAAAGTCATAGTATAGTATGTCATCAAAATCCATGAAAAAAAGTCATAGTATAGCATGTCATCAAATTCCATGAAAAAAAAGTCATAGTATAGTATGTCGTTAAAATCCATGAAAAAAAGTCATAGTATAGTATGTCGTTAAAATCCATGAAAAAAAGTCATAGTATAGCATGTCGTTAAAATCCATGAAAAAAAGTCATAGTATAGTATGTCGTTAAAATCCATGAAAAAAAGTCATAGTATAGCATGTCGTTAAAATCCATGAAAAAAAGTCATAGTATAGTATGTCATCAAAATCCATGAAAAAAAGTCATAGTATAGCATGTCATCAAATTCCATGAAAAAAAAGTCATAGTATAGTATGTCATCAAAATCCATGAAAAAAAGTCATAGTATAGTATGTCGTTAAAATCCATGAAAAAAAAGTCATAGTATAGTATGTCATCAAATTCCATGAAAAAAAAGTCATAGTATAGTATGTCGTCAAATTCCATGAAAAAAAAGTCATAGTATAGTATGTCATCAAAATCCATGAAAAAAAGTCATAGTATAGTATGTCGTTAAAATCCATGAAAAAAAGTCATAGTATAGTATGTCGTCAAAATCCATGAAAAAAAGTCATAGTATAGTATGTCGTTAAAATCCATGAAAAAAAGTCATAGTATAGCATGTCGTTAAAATCCATGAAAAAAAGTCATAGTATAGTATGTCATCAAAATCCATGAAAAAAAGTCATAGTATAGCATGTCATCAAATTCCATGAAAAAAAAGTCATAGTATAGTATGTCATCAAAATCCATGAAAAAAAGTCATAGTATAGTATGTCGTTAAAATCCATGAAAAAAAAGTCATAGTATAGTATGTCATCAAATTCCATGAAAAAAAAGTCATAGTATAGTATGTCGTCAAATTCCATGAAAAAAAAGTCATAGTATAGTATGTCATCAAAATCCATGAAAAAAAGTCATAGTATAGTATGTCGTTAAAATCCATGAAAAAAAGTCATAGTATAGTATGTCGTCAAAATCCATGAAAAAAAGTCATAGTATAGTATGTCGTTAAAATCCATGAAAAAAAGTCATAGTATAGTATGTCATCAAATTCCATGAAAAAAAAGTCATAGTATAGTATGTCATCAAATCTATGAAAAAAAGTCATAGTACAGTATGTCGTTAAAATCCATGAAAAAAAGTCATAGTATAGTATGTCGTCAAAATCCATGAAAAAAAGTCATAGTACAGTATGTCGTTAAAATCCATGAAAAAAAGTCATAGTACAGTATGTCGTTAAAATCCATGAAAAAAAGTCATAGTATAGTATGTCATCAAATCCATGAAAAAAAAGTCATAGTATAGCATGTCGTTAAAATCAATGAAAAAAGTCATAGTATAGTATGTCATCAAAATACATGAAAAAAAAGTCATAGTATAGTATGTCGTTAAAATCCATGAAAAAAAAGTCATAGTATAGTATGTCATCAAAATACATGAAAAAAAGTCATAGTATAGTATGTCGTTAAAATCCATGAAAAAAAAGTCATAGTATAGTATGTCGTCAAAATCCATGAAAAAAAGTCATAGTATAGTATGTCATCAAAATCCATGAAAAAAAAAGTCTTAGTATAGTATGTCGTTAAAATCCATGAAAAAAAGTCATAGTATAGTATGTCGTTAAAATCCATGAAAAAAAAGTCATAGCATAGTATGTCGTTAAAATCCATGAAAAAAAGTCACAGTATAGTATGTCGTCAAAAACCACGAAAAAACATTATAGAATAGTATGTCATCAAAAACCATGAAAAAACATTATAGAAAAGTATGTCATCAAAAAACATGAAAAAACATTATGGAATAGTATGTCATCAAAACCATGAAAAAAAGTCATTATATAGTATGTCGTTAAAATCCATGAAAAAACGTCATAGTACAGTATGTCATGAAAAAACATGAAAAAACGACTTAGTATAGTACGCCATCAAAAACCATGACAAAACACGGTAGTATAGCCTGTCAAAAATAACAAAAAAAGTCATAGTATAGTATGTCGTGAAAAACCATGAAAAAACATCATAGTACAGCCTGTCAAAAATCACAAAAAATAAAGTCATAGTATAGTGTGTCGTCAAAAACAGTGAAAAACCGTCACAGTATATAGTATGTCATGAAAAAACATGAAAAAACGACATAGTATAGTACATCATCAAAAACCATGAAAAACCTCATGTTATAGTATGTCGTCAAAAAACATGAAAAAACGATATGGTATAGTACGTCCTCAAAAATCACAAAAAAAGTCATAGTATGTCATCAAAAACCATGAGAAAACATCATAGTACAGCCTGTCAAAAATAACAAATAAAGTCATACTATAGTGTGTCGTCAAAATCCATGAAAAAAAAGTCATAGTATAGTATGTCATCAAAATCCACAAAAAAAAAGTCATAGTATAGTATGTCGTTAAAATCCATGAAAAAACGTCATAGTACAGTATGTCATGAAAAAACATGATAAAACGACTTAGTATAGTACGCCATCAAAAACCATGACAAAACATGGTAGTATAGCCTGTCAAAAATAACAAAAAAAGTCATAGTATAGTATGTCGTGAAAAACCATGAAAAAACATCATAGTACAGCCTGTCAAAAATCACAAAAAATAAAGTCATAGTATAGTGTGTCGTCAAAAACAGTGAAAAACCGTCATAGTATATAGTATGTCATGAAAAAACATGAAAAACGACATAGTATAGTACATCATCAAAAACCATGAAAAACCTCATGTTATAGTATGTCGTCAAAAAACATGAAAAAACGATATGGTATAGTACGTCCTCAAAAATCACAAAAAAAGTCATAGTATGTCATCAAAAACCATGAGAAAACATCATAGTACAGCCTGTCAAAAATAACAAATAAAGTCATACTATAGTGTGTCGTCAAAAACATTGAAAAAACGTCATCGTATAGTATGTCATCAAAAACCATGAAAAAAACTTCATAGTATAGCCTGTCAAAAAACCCCAAGAAAAGTCATACTATAGTGTGTCATCAAAAACAGTGAAAAAACATTATAGTATAGTATGTCATCAAAAACCATGAAAAAGCATCATTGTATAGTATGTTGTCAAAAACCATGAAAAAAGTTATAGTATAATATGTCGTCAAAATACATGAAAAACATCACTGTTAGTATGTCGTCATACATTTTGAAAAAAGCATCATTGTATAGTGTGTCGTTAAAAACCATGAAAAAAAGTCATAGTATAGTATGTCGTTAAAATCCATGAAATAAATCATAGCATAGTACGTCATCAAAAACCATGAAAAAAAGTCATAGTATAGTATGTCGTTAAAATCCATGAAATAAATCATAGTATAGTACATCATCAAAAACCATGAAAAAAACATAGTAGTATAGTATGTCATAAAAAACAATGAAAAAACATCATAGTATAGTGTGTCATCAAAAAACAGTGAGAAAACGTCATAGTATAGTATGTCAACAAAAAACACGAAAAACATCACTGTTAGTATGTTGTCATAAATTTTGAAAAAAGCATCATTGTATCGTGTGTCGTTGAAAACCATGAAAAAACATTATAGAATAGTATGTCATCAAAAACCATGAAGAAAAGTCATAGTATAGTATGTCGTTAAAATCCATGACAAAACATAGTAGTATAGTCTGTCAAAAATAACAAAAAAAGTCATCGTATAGTGTGTCGTCAAAAACAGTGAAAAAACGTCAAACCCATGAAAAAACATCATAGTATAGTATGTCGTCATAAATTTTGAAAAAAGCATCATTGTATAGTATGTCATCAAAAACCATGAAAAAAACTTCAAAGTATAGCCTGTCAAAAAACCCCCAAAAAAGTCATAGTATTGTGTGTCATCAAAAACCATGAAAAAACATCATAGTACAGCCTGTCAAAAATAACAAAAAAAAGTCATAGTATAGTGTGTCATCAAAAACCATGAAAAACATAATGTTATACTATGTCGTCAAAAAACATGAAAAAACTACATAGTATAGTACGTCCTCAAAAATCACAAAAAAGTCATAGTATAGTGTGTTGTCAAAAACCATGAAAAACATCATAGTATAGTATGTCGTGAAAAACATGAAAAAACCTCATAGTATAGCCTGTCAAAAATAACAAAAAAAGTCATAGTATAGTATGTCATCAAAAACCATGAAAAAACATCATAGTACAGCCTGTCAAAAATCACAAAAAAAAGTCATAGTATAGTGTGTTGTCAATAACAGTGAACAAACATCATAGTATAGTGTGTCGTGAAAAACATGAAAAAACCTCATTGTATAGCCTGTCAAAAATAACAAAAAAAAGTCATAGTAAAGTGTGTAGTCAATAACAGTGAACGAACGTCATAGTATAGGACATCATCAAAAACCATGAAAAAATGACAAAGTATAGTATGTCGTGAAAAACATGACAAAACATCATAGTATAGCCTGTCAAAAATAACAAAAAAAAGTCATAGTATAGTGTGTCGTAAAAAACAGTGAAAAAACATCATTGTATAGTATGTCGTCATAAATTTTGAAAAAAGCATCATAGTATAATATGTCGTTAAAATCCATGAAAAAAAGTCATAGTATAGTATGTCGTTAAAATCCATGAAAAAAAAGTCATAGTATAGTATGTCGTTAAAATCCATGAAAAAAAAGTCATAGTATAGTATGTCATCAAAATCCATGAAAAAAAGTCATAGTATAGTATGTCATCAAAATCCATGAAAAAAAAGTCATAGTATAGTATGTCGTTAAAATCCATGAATAAAAGTCATAGTATAGTATGTCATCAAAATCCATGAAAAAAAAGTCATAGTATAGTATGTCGTTAAAATCCATGAAAAAAAAGTCATAGTATAGTATGTCGTGAAAAACATGACAAAACATCATAGTATAGTATGTCGTCAAAAACCATGAAAAACATCATTGTATAGTGTCGTCAAAAACCATGAAAAAACATTATAGAATAGTATGTCATCAAAAACCATGAAAAAACATTATAGAATAGTATGTCATCAAAAAACATGAAAAAACATTATGGAATAGTATGTCATCAAAACCATGAAAAAACATTATAGAATAGTATGTCATCAAAAAACATGAAAAAACATTATGGAATAGTACGTCATCAAAAACCATGAAAAAACATTATAGAATAGTATGTCATCAAAAAACATGAAAAAACATTATGGAATAGTACGTCATCAAAACCATGAAAAAAAGTCAAAGTATAGTATGTCGTTAAAATCCATGAAAAAACGTCATAGTACAGTATGTCATGAAAAAACATGAAAAAACGACTTAGTATAGTACGCCATCAAAAACCATGACAAAACATGGTAGTATAGCCTGTCAAAAATAACAAAAAAAGTCATAGTATAGTATGTCATCAAAAACCATGAAAAACGTCATCGTATAGTATGTCGTGAAAAACCATGAAAAAACATCATAGTACAGCCTGTCAAAAATCACAAAAAATAAAGTCATAGTATAGTCTGTCATCAAAAACCATGAAAAAATGACATTGTATAGTATGTCGTGAAAAACGATGAGAAAACACCATAGTATAGCCTGTCAAAAATAAAAAAAAAAGTCATAGTATAGTGTGTCGTCAAAAACAGTGAAAAAACATCATTGTATAGTATGTCGTCATAAATTTTGAAAAAAGCATCATTGTATAGTATGTTGTCAAAAACCATGAAAAAAGTTATAGTATAATATGTCGTCAAAATACATGAAAAACATCACTGTTAGTATGTCGTCATAAATTTTTGAAAAAAGCATCATTGTATAGTACGTCATCAAAAACCATGAAAAAACGACATAGTATAGTACGCCATCAAAAACCATGACAAAACATGGTAGTATAGACTGTCAAAAATAACAAAAAAAGTCATAGTATAGTATGCAATCAAAAACCACGAAAAACGTCATCGTATAGTATATCGTGAAAAACCATGAAAAAACATCATAGTACAGCCTGTCAAAAATCACAAAAAAACTCAAAGTTTAGTGTGTCATCAAAAACCATGAAAAAACATCATAGTACAGTATGTCAAAAATAATCAAAAAAGTCAAAGTATAGTGTGTCGTCAAAAACCATGAAAAACATTATTGTATAGTATGTCGTCATAAATTTTGAAAAAAGCATGATTGTATAGTATGTTGTCAAAAACCATGAACAAAGTCATAGTATAATATGTCGTCAAAATACATGAAAAACATCACTGTTAGTATGTCGTCATAAATTTTGAAAAGGCAGGGTACACCCTGGACAGGTCACCAGACTATCACAGGGCTGACACATAGAGACAGACAACCATTCACACTCACATTCACACCTACGGACAATTTAGAGCCACCAGTTAACCTGCATGTCTTTGGACTGTGGGAGGAAGCCGGAGTACCCAGAGAAAACCCACGCTGACATGGGGAGAGCATGCAAACTCTGCACAGAAGTAGTAGTATAGTATGTGATAAAAAACTCATGGTAGAGTATGTGATAAAATAGTAATGGTTAAAGAAGCAATAGACAGCATTTTTATCTATATACTGTATATCATTATGAAAATAATGTGGTAAAATCAGACTATCAGCATTTACATAGGTTACTTAATGGCTTTGCTGTCTATGCAATAAGCTTCTGCCACCGGGGACGAATTTTCGCGAAAAAAATCTGCCTTACGGCAGGAAATGCGTCTTGTATTGCCAAACTAGTCGGTCAGCCAATCAGGGACAAAGCCGATGTCCATCTAGCTTTCTTTCTAATGGATCAGTAAGTAACATGGCTAAATGTTAGCTAGCCGAGAGAGGACTGTACTGTACTAGCTGCTAGTTAGCTCCTAGCTGGCTAGCATCGCAAATCGCCGTGACCAGGGACCAGGTAGCGAGTGTTGGTCGGCTGACATCCTGTTTGCCATTCTACGGCAGCCCTTGGACAGTGATACCCCCACCCGCCTGCCGCTGCCGCCGCAGCTACTGGGCACCCAGTCTCTCCGACCGGGAGAAGTGGAGTAAAATCCTTTCCTCCGCTCCCGTTTGTCTGGTGAACGCCTCTCCTCTGTCAACACACTCTGCCAGCAGTTTAATAATATTGATGCCAGTTGTAACATTTGAATGTTTCAGTAGTAAGCCATGTTCTAAACGGGATAATGTATAGTGAGCCAGTGACTGTTGAAAAATAACTCCGCTGTGCGTCTGGGTTCCATTCCCCTGTTGGGAGTTATTTTTCAACAGTCACCAGCTCACTATACATTATCCCTTACGTGTCTACTGTTGTTTGTACTGATAATGTGCATATTGGTATCATTTACTATGAGCTGTTTGTACTGGTACTGTGCATTCTGGTATAATTATTTGCATTAGTATAGGGTCCACACCTTCTCATTCTACATATACATAGAGGTATAGTACCGGTGGCTTTACAGCCTACATTTTATTGATTATCTCTGATCCCCACGGTCAATTTTGTCTTTGCGACAGTGCGAACACTACTGCAACACTACTGACGCTAGGTGTTGCCTCTTTAAGTATGTCATAAAAGGTCATGGTATAATATATCACAAAAGTCACAGTATAGGTCATAAATACGTCATAAATAAGCCATGGTATAGTATGTGATAAAAAAGTCATAGTATAGTATGTGATAAAAAAAGTCACAGTATAGTACGTCATATTGTATTATATATTATAATGTGTAAAAAAAAAAAAAAAAAAGGTCATAGTATAGTATATAATGAAAAAGTTCAAAAAAAAGGTCAAAGTACTCCATATCAAAAATATTGATAAAAAAGGTCATAGTATTGTATGTGATTAAAAAAAGTCACAGTATAGTACGTCATACTGTATTATATATTATAATGTGTAAAAAAAAAAATAAATAAAAAGGTCATAGTATAGTATATAATGAAAAAGTTCAAAAAAAAGGTCAAAGTACTCCATGTCAAAAATATTGATGAAAAAGGTCATAGTATTGTATGTCAAAAACATCAATAACAAACCATAAATAACATAGTACAGTATGAAATTAAAAAGACATATAAATTTGATAGTATAGTATTATAGTCATATAAATCTAAATCAAAAAGAGGTTATAGTATGTCATAGAAATGGTAATAAAAAGGTCATAGTATAGTATGTCATCTTAAAAATGATCCTAGTATAATATGTCATATTATTCTCTTAAAAAAGATCCTAGTATAGTATGTCATAAAAATGTTCATCAAAAAAGGTCATAGTAAAGTATGTCATATTATATTCATAAAAAAGGTCATAGTATAGCATGTCATGAAAATGTTTATAAAAAAGGTCATAAAAAGGCTATACAATAGTTTGACATAAAAACTTCGTAGAAAAAATGTGACAGTATAGTATGTCATAAAAAGTGAAAACATGTGCAGTGGTAAAGTGTGACATAAAAATGTCAAAGTATGTCATAAAAAAAGTCATAGTACAATACATCATGAAGAATTTCATGGAAAACTTAATGTCATTAAAATGTCATAGTTTAGTATGTCATAAAAAGGTCATAGTACGGTATGGCATTAAAATGTTAAAAAAAGGTTATCTTCATAAAAAGGTCATATAAAAGTATGTAATAAAAAGGTCAATAAAACAGCACAGTGTCATATAAAATGTTAAAAAATATAATATAGTATGACAGGAAGTCAGTGTAGTATTTCATACTAAAACGTCTTAATATAGTATGTCACAAAAAGGTCATGAAAAGGTTGTAGTATGTCATAGAAATATAGCATAAAAAAAATGTCCAAAAAAGTAACAAAAAAGTCGGTATAGTGTGGCATGGCATAAAAAAATGTCAAAGTATGTCATAAAAAAGTCATGTTGCTCTTTTTCATACACATGCTTGGTGTGTCGCAAATCAACACAGCATGGTTTGACTTGCCACAACCAAACGTGCCGATGGAAAAGCTGTATAGTATGCCATAGAAAATACAGAATTTCTAGTTACACTTCAGAGCACACAGCAGGACTGTACTATGACTTGAGAGAAGATGCTCTCATTTGCATATTTCTCATAAAACCTCGTGTTATCAACAACATAAACAAGATAGCAGTTATCAGAGCGCACACCTTCGCTGTCAACATATGCTGTCGAGTTATACTAGTGTCACAGATTGGACTTTCAACCAATTTCAGTCATTTCTTCCTTTCCCAATTACCAGCTTGTTTCACAACAGGAGGTTCCCATTCTGTCATGACTGCAGCTACAATGACATGTGAGTCCATCGCTTCAGCCAATCAGCACCAATTACCTCTACTCATGTTTGTTGAATTAGCTCTATACAGAACGACAGAATGTCCTTCCAAAACTGTACCAGGTTTAAGAGGAACCAGTAATGAGTTCTGCAATTACTCCATATTGTTTGATTTGGCCAGAAATAGACAATTTACCTCTTTTCATGTCTGCTGATAAACACACACACACACACACACACACACACACACACACACACACACACACACACACACACACACACACACACAGTATGATGGTGTTATAGGAAGCCATTGGAAATATAGCAAAGAATGTTATGGAAATATAGTAACTTTCAAAATATGAAGTTTTATTTTAATAGGATGAAAGTGAAGCGTATCATGTTTTTCCCGATAAAGTACATAAAAAGCATTTTGGGAAAAACGCTAATTTGCTTGATTCATAGGCTAGACTACATAACTGTGCACTGTGGAGCTAGATCCACCAAGCAATTAGCTCCAGAGTTTACTGAAGCATAAAAACAGCTGGCTTTTTTTTTTCAGTGCTCGAAAAAAGTATAATAATTGAGCCTTAGAAGTGTTGCTAGCTGTGTTTTTGAACTTTTTGAAAAGATGTATTAGCAGGCCTGGATACAGCACTGACAGTGCCCCAACATTCATTTCTATAAAAAGTGCTCCGTGGTGAATGAGGCATAAAAAGTTCTATTTCCATGGTATGAAATTACCTGGATGACCCCTTGGTGCAGGAATGTGAGAGACTTGAGGCCGCTGACCATGGCTGAGCACACCCCAATAGCTGACTTTCGGTTTAGCGATCCGCTAACTTGACTGGGGATAAAGTAATTTAATCTTGCAGCACGAACCATTTTGCGGGGGTTGTGACGTTCAAAAAACATTATCAATTGATTTGTAGACGTATCTTTCCCAATGTAAGTACAGTATATCGGAAAAAGTTGCAGTACTACTGTTTGGCCACTATGAAAATTGGCTTCAAAGCCTGGCGCACATCCTGGGAGCCTGGTTTCCCCCCACTGCCTGTATTTGTTACACTAGGATAATTGCCTCCTGGCTAGCTCTGTACAAAAGACATGAGTGTACACCAAACCTTGTGAAAGACGAATAATTGTATTTCCCAAATCATGAAACGATTGCTTTCATGGAATTTCATTAGATTTATTCTGACTTATTCTTGGGCTCACTAAACAAATGTAGACAGATGAGTAAAACAGCATGGTCTGTACAGTGTATTACCTGAAGCTATGATTTGTTACATCAAATGATTTACAGCACAACCAATCCTAAAAAGTATTTTGGGAAAAGCTGAACACACTTATATAAAATATTTACTGTTATTTTCTATCTTGGTTCCATATCAGAGTACAACAAGTTACCGCTGAGGGAATAAAGCGATGGAGCGGCAGCTCATCAATAGCACCACATGCTCTCTCTCTGAGGGTTTGTGACTCTCCGTCACACCAGCTTTCATCTGGCTGCTGTCAGACTCCTGCAGTGATGCTATTGCCAGAGCAGACAGTTGAGAGATGACAAGTTCGCTTTTGTTGGACTTAATCAGGTGTTTTTCCACAAGAGGTATATAATGGAGGAATGAAGAGTTCACCACATACATACAATGTTTAGAGTGATAATTTGTGGCTTAAAAATATCAACCACGGCTTCAACTGCAGATTATTTTCACAACTAATAGATTTGGTCTATGAAATGTCCGAAAATATCAAGACTAGTCCGCAATCATTTTTTTAGATGAGAAAGTCGAGTATTTACATTGCTTTGTCTGACGTACAGTCCAATTGTACATCTTTATATCGAGGTCACAATCACATGAGACAAGGAGAGGAAGGAAATCCCTGCTTAAATTAATCAATTACGTACTGGAGACATTTTTAAGACTTTTTATGACTTCAACAATTAATCGATTATCAAGGTAATGATTATTTGTTGTCAATAGATCAATTAAATCTGAGTGTCCGCATGTGGCTGTCTAGAGAAAAGGCCCTACACCCTGCGTCTTTTTTTAAAGCACTCCGGCTTTTTATGTATGGCTGCTTCAAGTGCTACTGGTTAAAAATCTCTGCCAGTGATTTTCTGCCAGAAAAAAAAAGAAACTTGACTAATCATTTCAGCTCTAATTTTAACCATACAAAAAACAACGCTACCACACAACAATATTTCCACATACTGTACATCCCAAGGTTACCAAAGACCTTCTGGCCCCAACATTTGTATCTAAGCGATACAAGCACAAAGACGACAACAAAATAGACAATAAGCTTGAGGATGTTGCGACTTGTAATTTTTTGAGGTGAAAACAAAACAAAAGAAAACAAAAAAAAGTGCTGCACTAGATGATTTGCATATTTGCTGCTGTGAGGCGAAACTGTAGCTGCAGAAAAACAAATTATTTTTTGTAAAGGCATAATTTGTTCAGCTTTCTCTGCAACATTTTCTTTCTATCCCTATTTTCTTTCCTGTAAGTGTATATTAGTGCCAATGCCCAAACAATGTTGAATCAGACCAGAGATATAAAGTTACAAAAGATGAAAGGATATTAACCATTTCCTATGATGATATACAGTATAGTGATCAAAATGGGCATCAGTATTACCTTGGTATCTGGGTAAAATGTGCTGAATCAAGATCAATAATAACTAGCCAATACTTTATGTAAACGTATAGAAACCATTATTCTCAGAAGGAAGCCAAACATACATGTATTTTCTGTGCGTGCTGGGCTCTGCTTGTCATCATTTCTCTTTGGGATCCTTATAGATAGGATTTCAAGATGCAGCCAGAGGGAGGGCAGTGTCTGGTTTGGGGATCTTAGAGTTGCATCTCTACTTTTTGCAGATGATGTGGCTCTGTTGGCTTTGCCAGACTGTGACCTTAAGAACGCACTGGGGAAGTCTGCAGACCAGTTGGAAGTGGTCAGGATGGCAGTCAGCATGCCATAGTTCTCTGGCAATGATGTGTACTATACATTTTTCAAAGCACAGTAATCAAACACATTGTCCAGACACAAATTGTCTGGAATTACACTGTGGTTTATCGTAAAACCAATAACGGTTGCATCCCTAAAAGTTACTGAGACAATCAAATGGGGATTGGATTCTTACCTTTGTTGCAGCTCTACTGAGCGATTTATAAGTTAATATGAACCAGTGTTAATTTTGACAGCTATTTTAGATTTAGTCTCAGTCTTAGGCTTGAGACAAAATGCTTATAAGTTTTAGTCACATTTTAGTCATTGTTATCCTTCATAGTTTTAGTCTAGTTTTAACTAGGTATTAGGTATATTTAAGGTTAAAGGGGTGATTTACGAGCTCACACTTACTAATCATCATTTGTAAAGCTCAACATTTCTCTATTTATGCTCTCAAAAACATTGACACCACAAATAACTAATGAGCCAACTAGGATTTGTACCCAGGTTCATCGTAAACTCTGACTTATCCATCTCTCTGTTAAGAAGCAGAAAAAGAACTTAATTAAAGCCTGAATTCCTTCTTAATCTCCAACATGTCAGTCTGGAGGTTTGAACTCATGTCTCTAAGAGTTGGTGATTAAAACTAACCTTTTACCTCTGTCAGAGAAAACTCCGCTGAGTTCAGGCTGTTTACTGACAACACAGCTAAACTCACAGATAACTGAGCCTCCTACCTGCCTGTCAAACAGCATCGACACAAACCTTGTCAAGACAGTCTGGACTGAGTGGAGTCTAGGGATGGGTGGTATGACAAAATTTTCATATCATCTTTTCTTTTTAAAAATCATATTGGCTCGGGTTCGGCCCACTTGACATGCTGCTGTGTTGTGCTATGGCCTATTCAAGTACTGGAATTTGTTATTTACGTGACAACGCCTGAACGCAACACAGGCTCCGCTCCATTAGTGCTGTGCTCGGTTATAATTGTCTCGGCCTTGGGATGGCTTCGGTCGGCTAGTTGCACAAAGTGGAAACACTGCTCTTTTTGGTATGAGTTCTTCTGGGTCATTGTGTACAGTTGCTTGCCTTTCAGGACTCTCTCTGGCAGCCATTCTCACCTCTAATCTTTTCTCTATGCTCTCACTCTCATCGGTTCTAGCACATCTGTGGTGTGCAGTGGTGAAATGGGTCCCCGCTGAAACACTTTCCCGACGAGCACGTTCCAGACGTTGTTTGGGCTATTCACCGACATTGCTTTATATGAAAAATTCATATCATAACGAAAATAAATACTGTACTGCCCTAGTGGAGTCCTGCAGAGATCAGCTGTGAAGCCTGGCAGCAGGTGGCTGCTTGCTCCGCTGCCATTCAGTGGCTAACAAGTGGAACTGCTAACAGCCAGCGCTGCAACTAACTCCACAAATCCATTCAGCAGCTCCACCATCCACAGTCAGACACTCACGGCTGATTATATACTGCTGAATTACAGCTCACAACTCACACCAACGGCTGACACCACAACACTGCAAGTGTTTTTGCTGGCTTGCAAAACATCCCGGCGCAGACTATATTAACTGGAGTTTACCAGCTTTTTACTCATGCGGCATTTGAAGATAATTACAGGCACAGCTATTCTCAGCTTCTCATTCTCAGATCTATTTTTAGTTCATCATCGTCTCATTTTCGTCATGGAAAAAAGGTCGATGGAAAATTTTCGTCATGGTTTTCTTCAAAGACATTAAAACTGATATGAACCCTGCACAACTTTCTCACAACTTGCAAAAGGCTCAACTACTCTAGTCCAACTTCAGCCTAGCAATTATCTTTAAGGTCAAGGATGTGCTCTAAGTAATTTCATGACTGACAGATCTCTGACATTTATCTGTGCCCATGTTTCACTTCCTTTTTTCTTTCTATACAGTTTTGTTTCTCTCTTCTCTTGGCAGCAGGTCAACAAGGCAGACTATTGTGCAAATAATCAAAAAATGATTTGGTACAACCCCGAACATAAACGATGACTTAGCCTGTTTTCGCTTCATCGCCTTGACATGAAGTGCACCAGTAGTTTATTTGAAGCATAAGGCTCTCATCATGAAGCATGACTCACACACCCAACACCACATCCAGGCACGGGCAGGCACACACCCTCACCTCAGCAGCAGCCTGTCTCAACAGATCTGCCGTAATGTGGAGGAATGGGACTTAGTGAGGACAGAGTGGCCTGCGATGTGGTGGAGAGGGAGAAGAGGGGCAGAGAGGGGCATGTTAGACAAGAGACGTTAATGCATTCCTGTGATCTGTGGTCCGAGAACACACGAGCGGCACCGCAGAGAGAAGGACTGTAAGAGGGGAAAGAAGAGATGCTAATACACAGAAAGGATGAAAGAGATAGAAAGCAATCAGTGTGAAAACCAAAGAGAACGAGTGAGGGAGCGCACTGGGCAAGGCTGACACTTTGTCAGAGGCAGAGCTAGTTGTCAGATGGGCTAATGCCGCCTCGGTTCAAGTCCCTCTTAAAGACGTCAGATCACACAGGCAGATTGCCCGTGGAGGATTTGAGGCAGACGCCCGCTGGGGGAGCTGGGAAATTGCATTTGCTGCCTGCTACAAGATCCTGATAAGAGCAGATTTGTTCTAAGAACGCAATGACAGGGCAAGGTTATCACAAAGCTGCCTGCCCTCCCTACTGCAGAGGAGAGGAGAGGCTTCCTAACACTCCTTAGAGACTCACAAGAGAGCCCGACTGAGTTGGAAACAAGATGATACTTGGCCATTGCCAGTGATTGCAATGTAGGCCTAATTTTCAAGGGTGGGGGCTGATAAGTAACTGTAAACATGCACGCACATTCATGCATGTGCCTGCCTACATGTAAAAATATGCTATTAATACATTTCAGTTCATACAGGGAATATTTAGCTTAGGAAACACTGAAGTTCACTATTCAGTGTTTCCTCACATAACAGTTGGTATATATCCTATGAATTTAGGCAGATTTACACTACACTCAATATACACTGAGCTATTTCTTCAGATGAAACGGATATGTGAGCTAGTGAAGTTGATACAGGACCGCATCAGCGTGTAGCTCTATCCAATCACACACTGACCTTACTAATGGTGTCTTTCTGTTTTCCCTGTCCAATGTAGCGGACTGGCTGATGATTTTACCTGGCACTGCCAACACTTTACCCACTTTGGCGGGGTGCTAATTTCAGACCCTGTGTGTACATGTAGACAGTGTGTATGTGTAGCTGTGAACCATTATGGTGTGTGTGAGCAGCGGGAAGTCACTTGGCTGTGGGCTCTCTGCTGCTCAGTGTGCCGTTGTTCGGTGAATTGCATCTGGAGTCAAGACAAGCTGATGATAGGCGAAGGTGACAGAGCACTAGGGGAGGTGTGTGTGTGTGTGTGTGAGTGTGTCAGGTGTGTGTGAAGCCAGACTCCAGACAGGTGTCAGAGCTGTCTGTTGGTGAAGTGTTAAGCAGACGTACCAAACATTTAAGGTAAAATAAAGGGATGTGCGTGTAAAATTACAGATACTTTTAGCTGGTTATCATCTGTGTAACCATCAGATTAATGTCTGTGATCGGCCACCTAAATGCCCTCTAGATATTTACTGAAGTTTGAAATAAAACGTGGCTCACCAGATACCAGTGAGTCCCGTTTTGACTACTTTATGGAGTATTCCTTTTAGGAATACCTCGATCCAAGTCAGCTACCAACCCATCTGCAGGATGTCTCGCATTTTACAAGTTGCACATCTGTGTTGACATGGGCAAGCCAGGTGCGTTCAGAGAAAGACGTGTTGTGTCTGCCTGACTGTCAGTCTGCTGCCACATATGGGTCTGTCATTCTCAGTGAGAGAGTGAGCACTGGTCAAGAGACAGACGGAGACGGAGGGAGAGAGAAATAGAGCAGCAAAGTAAAAGTTCAAATAAGAATGTGACGAGGTGTGAGCTTTGAAGGCTTAAGGCTGTCAAAACCTTAATCTATCTGTCATGAGGTGTGTGGACGCCGGGCTTAAAGTTGGCGGGATCTTGGACTGATGTCATTTGGACAGCCGAGACCCATCACAACACATTTCCAGCTGACACTTTATTCTCCTACACAGGACCTTCTCCTCAGCCTCCGCTACATGCTGTCAGGCGGCGGGTGATGTGTCTGTATGTGTTGAGGGAGAGGTGTAAATACAAATATGACAAGGTGAAACTTTAATAAACCTAATAAGATAAGATACCACTATATACAAATATAGACACAAACCAAGTCATTAAAATGTTTTAACGCACAATTGATCAGATGGATAATTCATGAAAAATGTCACTGAAATCTGCTGTTAGTGTAGATGTTTTTAAATTTTGAAATTAAATTATAACAATCAGGTTCAGGATTTAAAAGGGACAGTTCACCCCGAAAAATGAATATAGATTTTTTTTCCTGTTACCTGTAGTGCTATTCATCAATCTTGATTGTCTTAGTCTGAGTTGAGGATATCAGCTGTAGAGATGTCTGCCTTCTCTCAAATATAATGGAGCTAGATGGCACTCAGCTTGTGGTGCTCAAAGCAAGTAAAAATTTTTAATATGATATGAAAAATTCATACCATGTTACCTGTAATATTTCGACTTGACATATCGACGTCACACTGTTACGCATGGCAACAACAAGCATGGCTGAAAGCAAAATTATTATCAACTAGGATTTGGTCATAAAAGAAGGAAATCACCTGTTGATTTATATAAATATATATCCCAGGCTACATGTTTTGTATTTGGGAATTGTTCAAATGTGTAATTTGTGGTAGATTTTATTTAGTTGAACTATTAATATTGTACAGAGTTACTGTTGTTGTTTACAAAGAAATGAGAGATAATCTTTTTAGGTTTTACTGAATATTTGAAGGCAAACTGTAAAACTATATCACTTATTTTGATATTGCTAATCTATTGTCTTAAATTAATAATAATATATATTTTTTTACTTATTTGTCATGACGTCAAGAATATCCTTATCGCAAAAATACCCTGAAATATCCCGATATTATTTAGGGCCATACCACCCTCTCCTTATATCACCCATTAGTTTATGGACTCCCGTTTGGAAACCTCAAGACTGACATTTAGGCCATCGCCATCTTGGTTGTTTGAAGCCAGAAGTGACCATATTTGGACAAGAGGGTGGTGCTGTGGAGGAGTGAGGGGTGAATCTGACTTAGAAGCCGAGGACATAATCGCAGACAGCCTGTCACTCAAGCAGCCTGCCCTTAATTATACGTAACTTTAAGCCTTAATATAATCCGAAAAGGTAAGTTAGGTAAAAAAAAAAAATCACCCCTCGTACAGTCATGAACGAAGAGTAACAGCAGAGATCAAAACCATTTTTTTGTTCCAGGCTGTAAACATGCTGCTGAAAAGTTGGGCATTTTACCACACGGGTCTATGACTGGCTTCAGGAGCCGGCCGTTCAAAGAACTGCAGTTTTTGGTTTAATTTTTCAACCCCAGAGGTTACAGTTCAGCCGTGGAGGATGCCATGATCTTTGCATATTGCACTGCCACATGCACAGGCTTCTCGTCCATTAGTAGATGCACGCTTCCTTTTGCGTAGTGATACAGTTGGTGGGTGTGGTTCGGTAGAAAGAAAATTGTTCCTAAATGAAATTGCTCACAAATCGGTGGATTATCTTGAGTAACTGGGTCATGATTTCTGGAAAGAGACATTGCTGTTGAGTCTTTCCAATGTATTTTTAGGTACTTCGATCACCACAAACCAAGTGCCATCAACTTCCATTAGTGAGGGACATATATTTTACTTACGTTTTAATGCACTTCAGACATATATCAAAGCTTTCCAAATAGTCTGTCAGTCATTATTACAATTTGGATAATGACATGAATGCTGTTAACAAGTTGGAAAGTGGCAGGTACGTTGTAAGATAATTTTAGGATTTGGAGGATCTGCTGAGTGCTGTAACACAAATTAGGGAGTGTGATGTCTTCTAAATCACAGGCTGCAGGAGCTGAACTTGTGTGACAAAGAGAACTCATTCAGCTTTTTACAGTGAACCCATTTTTAGACAATTACAACTGTAGGAAATCTGATGTGAGAGAAGAGATGTGAAAGAGTCAGAGACAGAGAGGTGTGAACTTTCCAAATCAGCAATACAGCGGTTTGGATGGGCACATGGTTTGACGTAGTGTCTTGTCAATGTGTGTGTGTGTGTGTGTGTGTGTAGATGTTCTTACTGGGAGTGATTTAGTGCCTGCAGGGGTAAATTAAATCATTTCTCAAGGCCCCTCCTGTCAAGTCTGTCACACAGAAAGATAACGCTGTCAATGCAACCTCATCTTCACACAAAACACAGCTGGAGCAGACCAGAAAGGAGCTAACTGCTCTGCTCTTGTATCAAACGGAACAATTAAATATAATATGTAAATGATTCAGCGTGACCTTGATCAGGTTGCATATTGTTTTCTCATCCAAAGCAAAGACAGCTCTCCAGTGAGTGTTTACAATTCAAAAAAATATTGTTTGTCAGAGATCCTCGATAAAATATTCAGAGACTGTTTTCCACTGTGTCTCTTGACAAGTTGCACTGAAGACAATATCCTGACGATGAATTTAATAATGTGAGAAGTTGCTGATGTTCAAATGTCGTGAGCACAGACTTTCAAAGTAAGATTATCATTGTGTTTTCTTTAAGTCATTGCCAGTTTTTTCAAGCTAGCCACTATACAAGCTAATGTGTTGCTAATGGACCACGCTAGCGCAGTCACATTGCAGTGACATCTACAGAGTGCTGCAGGGATGGCTTTTAGTTGTAGGCCACCCCAGAAATTAACACCGCCCAGGTGCTCTTGGTGAAATTTACTACGAGATTTTTCTATTGGATTTTAAAATATTGCAGAAACCATGTGGCCAACAAAAATTTAGGATACTTACACATTTGTTCAGTGACAAAATCTTCATAAATAATAATACCACTCACATGATTTTTGGAGCATAAATTCAATTGCCAGAAGTAAAAAGCTAATGTTAAGCTTAAAACAAACTATACCATAGTTGCATGACTTCAATGCCACCTCCACAATGAGGCTGCAAAGGCCGTGTTCAGCGTGAAGATGTTCTTAAGTCTTAGCCACTTTTTAGCAATCATCTTTTGTGAGACATGTTGAAGGTTGAAAATTCATGAGTGGGTATGTATATTATGTCATAGACGCTTATCTCAGGTATCTAATCAAAAACCCATTAAAAAACCCCATTGAATTAAAGTCGAGGGAACTGAGACTGCAAAAAATGCTAATTCATTTCTGGGTTGGACTCATTCTGACAGCACCAATAGGATCTTTGGTTTTCTATCCACCTGAAAAGGGTGATTTGCAAAGCACCCGTATGCACCAGCCTGGTCTACACAGCTTTCAAAGTAATTGTTTATAACTGTAGGGCTAACTATTGTGTAGGGCTGTACCCAAATATTCAGATATTCAAAAATTTGTTAATATGGGTAGGTATGTGTTATGAAAATTTGGTATTCGATATTCGTTTTTTTATTTACTTTTTTTTTTAGCATTTTTTTGGTGCTAAATGTAGTCTTTTTGTTGTTGGTAAATGTAGGTTATCAAAAATCAAAACTTTTAAACTGCATTGTTAAAAATGTGAAAATATAGTATCGCCTACCAATGGAGCTGTGGATCAATGCCAAGTTCTACCACTTTATCACTGTTCCCTCTAACTTGTAGCTGTTTTTTCATTCTTTTGAATTTAATATGAATTATGGAACTGTTTTTTTCAACGTTTGTTTCCCCCGTTTTGTACAATAAATTATTGTTTCAGCAAGTTTCTTTAGGAGTGCGTGACACAAGTCTGTTTTGAAAACGACCGCGGACTGTCACCTGATCAACGCGTCAGTACCTTCGGATGCCATGACAGTAACAGCCAATAATGTCAAAATATCATTTACAGACCGATTTAACAGACGATCACTGCTGCCGGACCCGCCCGTGGGTTACGGGTTGACCCGCGCATCACTACTCAGCTCAGTCTATAAAGGCTGCACACACAACAGTAAGGCTATAGACATTATATTCTATTCAGGCCGGCAGAACCAGCAGCGCATCGGCTCTACAGTCACAGCACTGCTGATTAACCATTTTATTGCAGCACAGATTTTCTGCCAGCAACCAATTACTTGCAGAGGCTTCCTACAACTTGTTTCAACGGTTCCGATTTAATCAGAAGACAAATTAAACAGGATGACTAGCCAATGTGAAAATCAAAGGAAAGCATAGAATAATGTACTGAAGGAGACTGTTGTGCCACCACATCTTTTTGTGGTTTGAGAGCAAAGATCTGGTCGCCGCTGCGCAAAACTCCACAATACAATTAGGTCCGAAACCCCCCGAATATTCGTTATAAATTCTGCTGAAGGTCAGAATGTTACAAAATGGTATTCAGGACAGCCGTACTATTGTGTCTTTATACTTTTACTCTTGTTAACTTTATGGATGTTTACCACATTATTCTTGTAACTTACTTTCTATGGAGACTAAATATTGATCTTCACTGGTGATACTTTGTTTTTTCCTGGCCTGAGGGACAATGTGACAGAATAGTTTTGAGAATACATTTTTGTTGAGGTATTAATTTATTTTACTGCACATTTGGCCTGAGTTCTCTTTATGGTGTCTATTTGAAATGTGTTTAACCACACGCATCACGAGCACACAAGAGATACAGTATAAGACAGATACAAGAATTAATCATTCGGGTGACTGACTTCATGATGAGTAAATAAACTAGTATGTGTTGTCACTGTTGTCTGCATTATCAAGCTCCTGCCAACAACACATTAACAGCAGTCTACACGGGGCTTCTTGTTTGAGATGCTGCTGGAGTATTTAGTAGCATTTAGTGGAGAGCAGCAATGCTGAGCGGTGACACTAGCTGTGGTTAGATAGATGGAACCCTGTCGTGCTATAAATCACACTCTTATTAACCCGTGGGCAAGTGAATGTAAAGTCACATCGGCACATCTCAGGGGAGGCTGCAATACAAGGCTGTTTTCACTTTGGGTGATTCTTTTGGCCTTCAGCCTGTGCTGTGCTCAGGGTCACATTATGCCCTGGATTCACAGCTAATATAGAAAACAGGCACAGTGTATTCACTAGTGCATGTAAGGGTATGGATATTTGAAGGATTGTGATGCCATTTAAGTTGTAGTGGTCTCCCTTAGAATGTTTATTTTCTATAAGTTCTGGAGGTCTTAAGAAATGAAACTATACCGTATTAAAGGTCCAGTGTGTAGGATTTAGGGTGATATGTTGGCAGAAATGGAATATAATGCAAAGTTTTCTTTAATGTATAATCACCTGAAAATACGAATCTCGAGCTGTTTATATCTGCACAAGGAACAAGACCTTGTTTATGGAGAACATTTTTGTTCACCGCCATGTTTCTACAGTAGCCCAGGACGGACAAACCAAACACTGGCTCTAGATAGGGCCATTCACCTTTTCGTGTCAGCCACCATGGTTGGAAGCTTTTTACGATGAGCAGCATTGGAAAACAGTGAAGTGTCAATTCAATCAATCAATTTTATGTATAAAGCCCAATATCACAAATCACAGTTTGCCTCACAGGGCTTTACAGCATACGACATTTCTCTGTCCTTAGGATCCTCACAGCGGATAAGGAAAACTCCCCCAAAAAAACCCTTTAACGGGGGAAAAAAACGGTAGAAACCTCAGGAAGAGCAACTGAGGAGGGATCCCTCTTACAGGACGGACAGATGTGCAATAGATGTTGTACAGAACATGATAAATTAACAGTAATCCGTATGTCACAATGAGACAGAGAGAGAGACAGAGAGAGAGACAGAGAGAGAGAGAGAGGGGTGCAGGACAGACAGTAATGACAGTAGCTTACAACAACATTAATGAAAGTAATGGAATTGTAACACAAAACTCCTTTATTCAGTGATTAACCGGTTTAAATCACCAGGTTCATTTGTTATGGACAAGAAGAGACCTCAACGGATAATTCAGTTCCCAGTAAAAACCTCCTAAACGTCTAGAGCTTATCTGAGGAAAAAAGGTGCACACATTAGCATGTGGTGGGCAAACTGCCTGTCTCCAATAGGCCAAACAGTGTCTGACAAACAGTGATTTGTAGCATGAAACTCCTTTATTCAGTGTTTCTTTGAGTTTTAATCACCAGCCCATTTTAGGGTGCTTTCAGACCTAGAGTTGTCTTGCTTTGTTCTGAATCAGGGACTAATTTTGTTATAAAGCTGTATAATCGCCTAGAGTTGGTTTGTGTTCTCATGGCAGCATTTACAAGCGGACCAGATCAAATGCATTGAGCAAGAAAGCTGCTCTTGATTGGTCAGAATTTCCATGCGGGAAAAATCCAGGAAGTAAACAAAACATTGAAGAAGAGTACAAGATAAATGCGACACTTTCTAATGTCACAATGGAGGGACAACTACGCAGGTTGATTTTAGCGCTGGTCATCGTGGACTATATTGCTGTCATTGTTCATTTTAGTCAAACCATACAGTTTGAAAACGAGGCGCGGCTCCAACTAGAAAACAATGTTTTGATGCATTGGATGTGCTGAATGTGCATATTAAGGCAGTGCCCAAAAGAGCCTTACTTACAGGGCAAGTGTGAAAGCACCGTAAGAGACCTCTGCAGATAATTTGGCTCCCAGTAAAAACCTCCTGAACATAGAACACTGAAGGAATTCGAACCAGGAGAAGTTTCAGCTAGTTGCAATCTGCAATCTTTAACACTAGAGGCCGCTAAATACCCCTAAATCTTGCATACTGTTCCTTTAAACTGCAAAATACAGGGAGAAAAAAAAACAAAGATTTTGCATTGCAAAATTAACCCTGTAATCTTTTACATTGATCTTGGGAGCCACTATCTGAAGCACAACCTCTAAACAACAACTGTCTCTCTGCCTCTACCATGATATCTACACGTAGAATACCGCTACCTCCTTTTTGAAATCATTACTTAAAACTATCTAAATCAAAAAGCATAGTATAAAAACACAAATATCAGAATCATGCACATATAGATGAAGCCTTCGAAAAACAAAATGAAAAGCAGTGCCAGCTGAGCAGGCTAGCCCTGTAAAGCATTATGCTGAGTGAGCCAACCCACTCACCAAAGTTACAAAGTGAAGGGATAGGCTTTCAGGGTGTGGAGTGGGAGTGACAGAGGCACCATTTTCTCTATTACAAATCAGTGTCCCGTCCACATAATGTCGAAGCTGTTATTTTAAGGTAAAAAAAAAGTTGCATAATGTTGCTTTTAAAAGCAGGTTTGTCTGCCTGAGGAATGAGTTTAGCTTACTTCTTTAATTCCTTCACACACAGACACACAGACACACACACACACACAGACACACACACACACACACACACACACACACACACACACACACACACACACACACACACACACACACACACACACTCCCTTCTACCTGCCAATATATCACAGCCTCTAGGTAGGAAGATTGATGGCATTAAATTGCTTCTATCCAGGTTTTTTATCAGGATTTACAGGCGTCGCTGTACCTAGAGCTTTCCAGCACCACTCCCTTCCATAAATCATGCTTTTTCACCTTACCACCACTCTCTACACACACGCACGCGCTTTTGCAGCCAAGCACACACACACACAGGCAGGCGCCACACACATGCACAAGCACCACATGTACACACACACAGACTTTGGGATATGGCTTTAACAAGATGGATGACCTCTTTGCCATCTGCTGCCAAAACGAACCTTAACCCACACACACACAGCAACTCAGACGGAGCAACACATGTACATTTTGACTCTGTAATGGAAAATGTCAATCTCTGTCGATGGCGGGGCCCTGGAAACGCAGTGATTCCTTCCCTTCCACCCATCGCTCTCATTATAGGAAAATGTCACCTCATTTCCCGAGTACACGTCGCCTGATTAATTTCTGAAAAGAGGAACGAGAGAGAGATGGTGCGATGGAGAGAGGTGGCATCTGTCCCTGAGACTGTCTGGGGTTGTGTCTTTGGGTAGATAGGTTTGTGTGGCATTGAGTGGCTGTGTGTGTCCTCAGGATGCAACAAGGTGGCTGAGCCTGACCCTGTTAGGTCTGTGGAAGTAAAAACCCCAAGTAGTGGCAGCAGGCTATGCAAGGTGTCATACTCCAGCTCTCCCTGTGGAGTCCCAAGGAGTTCCCAGACCAGATGGGCTATATAATCCTTCCAGTATGCTCCGGGTGTGTGTGGGGGTCTTGTCACAGTTCGGTGTGCCTGGACTGCCTCAACTAGTTCCTTTCAAGGCCAGAAGAGGCCGCTCCACTCCAAGGTCTGTCTGAGTGCCCGACTCCTCACTCTGTCTCTAAGGGTTAAAGTGCTTGTATACTTCCACTGAAGTGTTTGCCGGATGATCAAACAGCAACTGAAATGCCCTTCCCCAAAGCCATTTCAACATCTGAATTGGAGGGTGGCTGACAACCCGGCATTCAGTTGTGCAGAGGTGAGAAAGTACGTCGGGTGTAATCTACCTCCGTAAGCCCAAATTTTTCATTCTATACACTACGTCTGTCACTTCAAAACAGTGGCAACATTATGAATGCTTTCCAGGTGAGACTTCTAAAACTGTGTGCCACTATCCCATTTTTTAAAAACTATTGTGTCTTGTTTCTCTCTATGACAGCAGGCTTTTCACTGCACCTCCAAGTGTGACAATCTAAAGCCTTCTACTGTGGTTGCATCATATGTCATATAAATTAGTTAAACTAGTTTTTGAGCTCTAAGCAGCAAAGACATCCTCCAAAAGAAAATCACTTAAGGCACATTTAACCATCCATCCATCCATTTTCATCCACTTATCCAAGGACGGGTCACATGGGCAACAGGCCAAGTAAAGCACCCCAGACGTCCCTCTTCTCAGCAACACTTTCCAGCTCCTCCTGGGGCATCCTGAGGCGTTCCCAGGACAGATGAGATATAAAATCCCTCCAGTGTGTTCTGGGTCTGCCGCAGGGCCTCCTACCAGTGGGACGTGCCCGGAACACCTTTAGCAGAAGGCGCCCAGGGGGCATCCTGATCAAATGCCTGAACCATCTCAATTGACCCCTTTCGATGTGAAGGAGTAGCAGCTCTACTCCAAGCTTCTTACCCAATCTCTAAGGCCAAGCCCAGCCACCCCACGGAGGAAACTCATTTTGGATGCTTGTATGCACAATCTCATTTTTTTGGTCACTACCCAGAGCTTATAACCATAGGTGACAGCTGGGACGTAGATGGACCAATAAATCAAAAATTTCACCTTCTGACTCAACTCTGTCTTCACCACAAGCTGTGCTGAGCCACATTTAACCATGACCTCATTATTTCGTTCAAAGCCTGAGTTGAAATTCAACAGCTTCAGTTTTAGGCTCAGCTCCCTCTTTGCCACAATAGTGTGGTACAATGGCTGCATAACTGTGAATACTGGACTAATCTCATTCCTACAACACATTTACCCTCATTCATAACCAGACCCAAAAGGAATCTATTGATTTGAATTTTTTACAGTTTTCAGCTGTTATCCAAAATGAAAATCTGCAGACTTTAGAAGAATGTTTTTTTAACGCATGACATGTGGTAAAACAGTATTCACTTAGATCACAATTTTTGTTTTGATTGCAGAAAAGGTGTTGGGCGGGTCATGGTGGAGATTCCACAGGACTTCTTGACTTCATCCACCCAGCCTGAGGGAGGCAATCCACTGTTTCCTGGCTCAGTATTATCAGCTAAGACTTGGAGGAGCTGAGTCCTACACCAACCGCTTTGTACATAGTTGCAAGTCGTCCCTGTGTGTGCAAGATGCACCAGAACATTGAAGTAAAAAAGAACAATATCATCAGCATAAGAAATGATGCAAACTTGAAGCTCCTCAGATGCGCTAAGAGGTTCTCTTTAACAAACATAAATGCACCTTTCTGTTATAGGGCATTGACACTCTCTCCCCTTAGGCAACTGGAAATTTGGAAATTCTTGTGGACCAAGTGACTGAGTGACCTGTAGAGCTGCTGGTTGCAGCTATAAATAAACAGAATTGGTTGCAAGGCACAACTTAGCAGAGCACAAATCCACTATGAAATTGTTTCACTCACAACCAAGAATACAGGGCTATGGAAGAACTGAATGGCTTGTAGAAAAGGCAAAACTGTTTGTACAAGACACAACAAAAGGCCAAAAGGTGTTCTACCACAGTCCATAAAACATATGGAGAGTGGATATACAAATGTCCTTTACATCTTCAGTGTATTTCTTTCCAAGAGTGAAGAGCTAGTCCATTGTTCCATGACAGTTATTACAAGACACATCTGCAGAGATAAACAAGATACAATATGTGCATAAGACAAATTACAAGGTCAACAGAAGCAAGCCATTTCTGCCTCCTAATTGAAATCAGCGTTTCACAGTTAACTCTGTTGCACCCAGTTTGGTGTGGTCAGATTTGCTCTCCCAGCAGTGATGTCACAATGTACTGACACACCCTAGAGTACACTCTTACATCACTGCAGCAATGGGAGAAGTTAACTCAATGGAGACTTTCAGTGGCTGTTAAATTGCGCTTTGAACTTTTATAATCTCTTTTGAGGCAACACAGACGAGATTATTAGTGATGTTCTCATGTAATTATTTGTAAAAAAGCATATAAACAAATATCTTTCAATCTTGGAGTGTTCCTAAACGGCGCTACTACCAGTATGTGAGAAAACAAGGCGAGAGAAGCGGGGGAGGCCAGAGGCCAGAAAAAAAGACGATGTCAGACAAATGAGGTGGAGGCAAACAGCAGAGGCAGCGACAAGTGTTTTACAGCTGCTAAATAATTACAATCAGATACAACAGTGGCATTCTCCCTCCCCGCTTGTCATAAACTGGATAATGCAAACAAATGACCCTCAAATTGAAAACTGCGGGACAACAATGGAGAGCACCCTGTCTCATCAGAGTCAGACACACACACATAAATAAACACGCACACCTTTGGGCACTGAAAAGACACAGTTTACAATCCAAATTATACAGTGATGACAGTCCAATTCTTTTCAATTTAAATACTGATTAAATTCCCCTGTTGCTTTTCGTCGTCACCCACCATGTATCTAATGTGTGTTTGTGTGTGTGTGTGCGAGTGTGTGAGCACTTAGCACAAAATTGAATATTGAATTACTGTACCTTCAATCAAAAATAAAGTTCCTGCTGCCTTGTTTTGAATACCAATATTTCATCAGTTTTCCACGCAGGAGTCATTGTAAGTAAGACTGAATATAACCTTCATAATCATTACCAGCCTAATGCTGCTTTACTGATGTTAATGAACATCATTTGGAGCCTCAATTGACCATATCGCAGAGTAAAAGAACTTCACATCTCCCAGAAGTAAGTATGAATGTGTGAAGAGCGACCGGAATAATTGCTTGCCTGCTATCTTCTCGTAAATCTGAGATTGTTTCCTATTCAGCTGTCCAAGGACTACGGATGAAAAATTAAACAGAGGTAAAATAAAAATGAAAATAAATGAACAAAAGGATATAAAGCAGCGAGAGGGGATAAAGGAACGGAGGCAGTTCAATAAACCTTAACCAAAGGCAAAGACTCTGTGTGCACTCTAATATCCTTTAACAGGAAAACTTGTTAAACTTCTGTGGAAATGGAGCAGTGTGTTATTAACCATAGGATTAATAACTACATAAAAGTAATTACACCATGAGTTTGTTACTGTCTAGAAATAAATATCAAAAAGGTAGGCCTATGTAAAAGTACACCCGTGGTGCTGCCAAATGGGGGCCTGGGGCGCCATTGCCCTCCTGATACAATTGCTGGCAAAAAACACTGAAGGCTGAACTTACGGTCTTAAAGAGGCCGTGGTATGCTAATATCAAAGCTAACACAAAGGTATCCTGTGAAAACAGAAAAGCTAAGGCATCCATTGGTACCAACCACGTCAGTATAGCTTATCAGAAGTTAGGCTAAATTTTGGTGAAAACAACTGGCTTGGCCATTTTCAAAGAGATCCGTTGAACTCTAACCCAAAGATATGTGAATGAAAACGGATTCTATGGGTACCCACAAGTGTGCTCTAAAATTAAGAAAGCTCTCTCCCAGTAAATGTTTTGTTCCTCACAATTAATATCCTCCTTTAAATTAAAGCTGTATATTTCTCTTTTTAAAGAAAAGAACAACCAGTCTCTTTAGAGAACAACGTACATACATGACACAATTAAACATAACTGAATTCCTGAATTTCAGTTATGGCTTTTGTTTTTGGTGCGCCACCCCATGATTTTCAGTGACCCGATCTGACCACCCTTATGAAAGATTCCTGGAGGCACCAATGTTGTTCATATCCAAGCCAAAAAAAATGACCCTCCCAGAGCAAATTGCGTCTCATTTAGACAAACTACTATCTTGTGTTGCTTTCTTATCTTTAGTAGCAGGGTATCATACCATCTGCTGGCTGGGCTTGAACTCAACAACTAGCTGAATATATTTACTCAAGACTGTACTTAAGTACAATATTGAATATTGTATAAATATTTTTCTTCTACTTTACATCTCTACTTCACTACATTTCAGTGGCAGATATTGTACCTATTTTTTTCACTAGTTATTCTGCATGCAAAGATTTTACTTTCAAAACAAACAGTTGGAAAAAAAGGTACATTTTTCAGTGCATACAATCCACTTAATGAGTAATTTCAGTCCATAATTGAGTCCTTAATGTCTTCAAAGTGACAAAAGTGACAAAATCTGTCAGTATTGTAAGAATACCCTAACCTGGTCAAGAGGTCAAGAATATTCTCAAGTTTATTAATCTCTCCTGTCTGGGAGCAAAACCCAGTCTCACTCTGAAGTTGTTGAAATCCGGCACGAGGGCAGTGGTTTTAGCACCAACGAATAAAGCCGTCCTCTGACAGCATGATACATGGCCAGTTGCCATTATAGTTTAACTGTGCTTGGTGTTGTCTGGAAAAAAACAAAAGTTAAGGTGGCAAAAGTCCAAGAAGGGCGACAAAACAGGTGGTGGATGGGTCCAACAAACACCGACTTTCACCCCAGAGAGTGGTGTTCGTGTCCCATAAGATTATGAAACCAAACCCTGTTCTTTTTTCCTAAACCTAATCACATGCTTTTGTAGCCTAAACCCAACCATGTGTGTTTGTTGCTGAAGGAAAAAAAAAGTCAATTTGTTGTGTTTAACCGACATAGCGCTTTTATTCTGAAAGAGACTGTATGTAAACAGCAACTTTCCTGTGAAAACACAAGTGTATTTTGAAAGAAGACAATGCGCGTAACAGGCAGAACTTGACACGCCGTCCCAGAATGTCAGCGAGCAATGCACCCAGGGTACTTTGTATGGCGTATGTGGAAGTGGAAAGTCCATGACGTCGATATGTGATGAGGTTGGCGTGAGAATGTGTTGGAGAGTTCTCCATGGGGTTATATTCAACCCAGTTGCCAGATTAAGGGTTTGTACCGTACTTTTTGCAAACCATGGACACCTTATACATTAATTTGTAAAGGACACATTATAACTTTGCATTATTTTTAACAACGCTGGAGTGAAGGTGTGGTTAGGTATAGGCACAAAAACTTGGTTATGCTTCGGAAAAAAATATGGCTTTAAACACCCACATTTGGTGGCACAAATGCCCCAAGAAAAGCAGGGACAGGTCAGTGAAAAACACCCAGGTTCAGTGCCATGAACGCCAGAAGAAATGCCGCCAAGGGTCACCCAAAAGCAATTGGTGCTGTCCATCCACCATCCCCTCCACCGCCTGAAGACACAGGTCAGCTCATATATCACCTAATAATAATATGATAGGTTATGAAATATACAAATTAATATTTGTGATTTAAAAAATATACAATGGCAACATTTTCTTTCGCCAACTGGGCAGCTATATTTCAGAAAGTAAAATAATGAACCTCACAACTTTTTAAAATATCTAGGTTTTTTTTGTATTCATACCAAATGTTGATTTTTCTTGGCTGGGTTTTTCAAGACCACATTATTTCTATATTTTATATATTTTCACATATCTATAAGTAATTTTAAAGGGAGCTGCATGTGTGTGCTGCAGATGTGTGTGTGCTCGGGGACCAACAGGCCTCTGATGGATCAATTATGAAAGAAGTTTTGTCCATGGAGCTGTCGCACTGTATGAAAGCTGCAAACCACTGGCTTTTTTAAGAAGAAGTTACCACAGACTGACTGCTCAGCCAGCAGATCATGAATGAAAGGAAAGCTCCTATTTGAAGTAAAAGAGAAATTTGGAGGAGCTTTATTCATTTTGGTGGGTTTCAGTGGAGCTGACAGTGACACTTTTCTTTGTTCTGTCATTCCTCTGCAGCTCCCTCTCCCTTTCTTACTTTCTCTATCTGCTCAGTGGTGCAGGAAGTGTACAGTGAAATTGAAACACTGACAAAAGACAGAGAGATTTAAGATGAGTTTCCTGCATGTGTGTGTGTGTGTGTGTGTGTGTGTGTGTGTGTGTCAGAGGTGAAGAGTGGCTTATTTGCTACCCCTCCTCCGCTTCCTCTCTGTGTGTGACAGATGGGAGTGTTACCTGCAATAGATAGCTGCATTTTCTTCTGCTTAGCAGGAAATATGCCAAGATAGAGGTTTTATGTCAGGGCGCCATTGCTTTCTTTTACAGAGCTCAACTGGTTACACACACACACATACATGTACAACACACACACAGTGCATGGACAGGGTGCATTTATAGAAGTAGATCAAAGTATTTTTAGTGGTGAATTGCAGTCTAATTTTAATTCTAAATATTTGGATTCTACTAAAATCTAATTTACCATTTAACAGCTTTTGTTCATGGTAAATTTAAACAAGGGTGGATAGGATGCCTGTCATATAATGCTAACCAACCATTATGTGCATTTTCATCACTTTCACGTTGCACCACTGTGTTGTTCTGGATTCCTCATTAAAGTGTTTTTGTTTTATTCAGTCACTGTGGGTGTTGATGTCCCAGTCAAACTGTATTCTGTAGAAACTCACAAGTGCCACAAGATAGCAGTTACTTAATTTTGAAATACAATATGGAAGCCCTGCAAATCACTGAATTTCCCTGCAAATGTTTCACAATAAAAGCCGCGTCAAGAAAAGAAAGGATTCTGTCAACCAAAACACAAAAGGGCTTTTAACCCTTTGAAACCTGAGCCAATTGGCTTGATTTCTTTCAAAAACATGGGAAGACAGCAGTGGGCAACAGAACAAGAAATGACATTTCTAATCAAGTTGCTCATTGCCTTTTTCTCCATTCTTTTTTAAACTGCACCAAGTTGCTAAAGGTTCAAAAGTTGAAATACTTGCGAAAGGTGTCTGAAAGCAGCATAAAAAAAAAGTGATGTTGCTCCAGGTTTCAAAGGGTGAATCAGAATCGGATAGAGGAAGTGTTGAGCATAACAGCATAATACCATAACAAAAAAGGCAAACATGGTTACCAAACTGTGAATTAGTAATAAAGGCCTGTCTCCAATATAAGTCTGCTTCAGATAATGCTGGTATGGTTGTAGTAAATAAAGAGCCTGGCCACTATTTAAGAATTTTTTGCAGGACTAGGTTATTATAATACTGATTTTAGCTACTGTCTGGCTTTAATCAGCTCTGCAATAAATATTGTCACAAGACTTGAGGAAAGACAAAGAGGGTCAACCACACCAATTGTAACTCAAATTGTAATAAGGCTGGTTTCTATATTTTTCTCAATACTGGGTAATCCCAAAAGTGTTTGTCTGTCTCTGAGTAGCTGTTTCACTTTGGACATTAATCTTTAAAAAATGGCTCACAAATACAGTAGTTACAATTGTTAGTAATTGTTACTCAAACTGAAGTAAATGGTGGATTTCTTTTTGTGACTATTTTCAGCTGCAGTTTAAAAGTATACTATGCAGGATTTTCCTGAAAAGCAATGTATACACTCATACAAGAGTAATCACTCTCAATCATCACTTATGACCCACTAGAATTGTGTAGCGGGGTATTTTTTTTTGCGGAGATTCTGACCTCTGCCTACACATTTTTTTATTTTATTCTTATTTTGCAGTATTGGAGACATTACTGGGCACAGCACTCAGGTGACTCGGGACTCCAGCGACCAGGTGCCAGACTGTAAACAGCAGGCATCCAAGAAGGAGCTACAAAAAGCAAATATAGCAAGGTGAAATCTGGGGTTGGCTTTCACTTTCACTGATGATTTGGGGTCGTATTCTCGCGGTGGCGCCATGGCAGCCATCATTTCGTTATTTATGCCTGAGCTTTTCCTACTATGACAGGTCAAGATATTTTCCACAAGATATTGAGGCTTAAATTTTTAACAATCCATCATGTTTGCATAGTTTCCTGATCACCTTAATCTCTGCATTTGTGATTTACTTTAGATTTATTAAAACCATTACTACACATGTCCTGAAACCTCACCTCTCATCCACACACCTACGTGCTCACCACCTCAGGTGTAAAAAGAGCCGGTCTGCTCTTCAGAGACATTCAAATTGGCACAAATTCAGTGCTTAATGGAAACACTGACACTGTCAGGAGCTATAGTGTACAGTGTGTGGTAAGGTGCGTGTGTGTGTGAGTGCCTATTGAGAAGTCGAGGGCTCTTTGTAGGCCAGAAAAAGGTAAATGTCACCTTCCCTTTGGGGTTGCTGCTCTCAGACTGTCGTTCCTCTGAAGAGGGAGTGCTGACAGTGTAAGTGTCTGTAAAGGTTGAAAAGGTAAGTCTGTTCTCTTTGTCTCTCTTTATCTCTTCACCTCTTATTCCATCTTCCTCTTGTATGTCACCAACCCTCTTAGTCACTCTGACCTTCTCGGCAAATTCACAACATCTTTAAAACATTCTGAAGAACAGATTCACTTCTTCCGAACCATTAAACCTGCCAGGGATTGTATGAATGTTTACGAGCATGGCGGAGCGGCAGCTACTGGGCATAAGGTCTTTTTTCAGTTGAAGGTGTTTACATGCACCCTGAAAGCCACATCAATGAGTAAACAACTGAGCAGAATATTTCGGTCCACCTGTGGGGCCTCAGCCGCAGATAAAAGAGTCCACCCACAGAGCTAGCACCACCAGCCACGCTCTTTGATTATGCAATGTTTACTTAACACAGGGAGAAATAATCATTCAGATAGTAGTTCAGCCATAAAGTTTGAGTATGCATGATAAAAGAAAAACTGATTTTTACCTTGCACTGAGCCAGAAATCTTCACCAGCGTGCCCATAGTCTGTGAATGAGATTTAAGAATGGAATTATTCATGTATGAAAGCACAGGTAGGTTTTTACGTTGTATTTAGGAACAGTTATTAAAGGTTTTTTTCCCCCTATCTGGTGACAATAGTGTCAATCTGCATTAGACAAGGCAGAAAACACTTGGGAAGAAGAAATAGTCATAGTGAAAATAGCCAAGGTTATTGAACCATCACAACCTGAATTTAAGTGTAGGAAAAAAGTTTTTCCAAATAAAGAATCTTGACCAAATTGTTTAAAATGGTTACCTTCATTGTACCTTTAAAAACACTGATGCAACAATAGTACAGTGACACACCTGCTCTGTCAGCATATTGTCTCACTGCTCCTCATTTTTAATATGGTTCTTTCTCTGCCCCTCTGCCTCCCCATCACCGCCTAGTCTCTACATATTCATCAGCCATCATCCTCAGAGTCATCAGCCACCACCACCAGCACCAGTGTCGGGACTCCATGGGGAGATTTATCCTGCTGCCATTGTGCACACCCTCCACCTCCCCATTACCGCCAAGTCTTTACATATTCATCAGCCTCATACATCTCATCAGCCATCAGCCTCAGAGTCATCAGCCACCACCACCATCAGTTTCTGGACTCCCTCTGGTGTCCAAGCGCCAAAGACTTCTGTTGAATCCTAATCAGCACAAATCATCTGTTAATCTGTACACTTATATTCTGTATTAAATATTAACTTTAATACTTTCTGCTTTATTCTTCTGTCTCTCCTGATTAAAATATGAACGTGGAAAGACCTATACAATCTGCTTCAAATTTTAAGAAAAATAGAGACAGTAAACCTTCAGTAATTCCAATTAAAGAGTAAACCGGAGAGTCTTTTCATCAGTGCACGGCTGATTCACTAGAGGCATTAAATTCAACATTCATGAAGGATAAAAAATTATTATGAAAAATAAAGACAAGACTACAATAATTACTTGGGTTTGAGTAAAACTTTTCTTTCAAAGATTCCTATTCTCCATAAAATTAGTACCAAATGACATCACTATTTCCAGGACACACAGGTCACAAAATGACTGGACAACCTGATCTCACTCCCAACTTGTCAAATATCGACACTTGGCCAGTGGGCTGTCGGCGTCACACACTGACCTTTAGTGGTGGTGTTAGATGCACCTGGGCAGCAGCATTTTTTGACGCTCCGAGTAACTACAATAGGATAAAGACTGAGACAGTTTGCATAGGGTGGGTGGTCAAACAAACTCCGGACTTTCACCCAGGAGCCCGCTGTTTGTGTCTGTGTGACACCAAATGTCAATGGAATTATTTTTATAATGATGTGATGTGTTAATATGTTTAGCATACTATCAAAGATTTAGGTTATATATCGTTATCATTACCTCAGTTACTGACGTACTCACTTAAAGCCAAACTATCATGTTTTTTCTAACCTAACCATGTGTTTTTGTTGCCTAAATCTGGGGGAGTAAACCTAAAAATTCAAAAATAGTTTGCATTTAACGAGCACAAACTGCATATTTCCTGTTTAAACTAACATTAATTTTGAAAAGAGAAAATGTATGTGACAAGCATAAATGGACATACCGTCCCTGATTACTTCATGACTGCTGGACAAAACTGTTCGAACAATATACAATTGAAAATAATCAATTCACTTGTTTCTACAAGGAGTATCATCACTGTAGTACTTAATTAATGCTAATAATAATAATCTGAAAGTCTCACTTCATAACTTGCTGTTGCTTCACTACATCAAATCTCATTTAAGGTATTTTAAACCTGTGAAATCATTCCGTCACTCTTGAGTTGTGAAAGCACCTCGAGTGGGGCTTCCCCCAAAATATTAACACTAATTTCCAGGTGAGCAGACTTTAATATCTCACTGAATATCTGCTCTCTAACCCTTTTTTGTCTATGTCTTTGTCTCTCTCCATCATGAGAATGGCAGCCTTGCTGGGTAGGAAGCAATTACAAAGTGTGAGAATCATTTCATTTACACTTGACACACACGTACACACGCACACACACACACACACACACACACACACACACACACACACACACACACACACACACACACACACACACACACACACACACACACACACACCAGATTGTTTCAGTGGTGTTGATTTGTTTGTCTTATTTTAGAATTCAACTTCCTCCCCTCCTGATGCAGATCTCATTTCCTGACACTTAGTCCACTGGGAACTCTGTGCACACATGTCCGTTTGTGTATGTATGTATGTATGTATGTATGTATGTGTGTGTTTGACCATAGCGATGTGTAATGCACAGAGTTTTCACTCCAGACAGACAGACAGATGAGATGTTTATACGACCTCAACACAAAACTCAAATCTCAAAGAGAGTTTACTTTGTTGGGTTCAGAGAAAATGTGTCCATTTGTAACCTAACCAAGGATACTTTCAGTGTCACTTAAAGCTGAATTTATATTCCTTGACTGCAGAATAGAGCCATACCATAATAGGTATAAAAGCTAATAGCATGATATTCTTTCTAATTTTCTTGTAGCACTGCACCTCTAGCGTCAGTGTTTGCAGATCTACAGGAATTCTAACTTGGCCTTGTGTTCCTTTTAGAGATGAAGCTGTGCAGAAATGGCCGAAGACGCCTCTCTGGAGAGATAATTCTCTTCTATACATCATCATTTTGTTCTCCTGGGTCTCTTTCTTTTTTTCCTCTGCATTCTCTTATAATTCAATTTCAATCCAACATGCTTTATTGACATTAAAGTAATGCACCATTTTCCCAAAGCATCAATGTATGATATTATCATTTTGGCATGACAAATCCTTTAAGAGCTTTGAGTTTTGTAATCAGTTCTCCTATCACAGATTTATCAAAGATAAAATGTAGAATCTCTCTCTGTTTCTCACACACTCATTTTAACCAGCATACACAGAATGAAATGTATTCACACAGACGACATTTACAGGCACAAAATATTCCTGTTCCTCTTATTCTGAAAAAGACAATAATTCTACCAAGCTGTTTACATGAATAATGAAAATTAATATTCCACTAATATTCTCATTTTCATGTAGTTGTGCATTCTGCAATTAACACGCCCTAACATGTTACAATTACTAGGGCTTCCCCCTAATAGTCGACCAAACGGTAGTCGACCAGAAAGGTCATTAGGTGGCAAGATTTCATTGGTCGCTAAGTTGCAGAAAAAAACCCAAAACATTATGTTGCCCGCCCAAAATCTGATTTAATAATTAAATTAATATCATAAACATAGGGCGATTAGTCAACTAATGGCCCTAAATGATTACTATTGGTAGACTAGGAATATTCTTAGTCAGGGTCATCTCTATCATTTACCTCATAAAAATTAGGAAAACTGGAGTGGCTGACACAGCTTGTGCCATTTTGCTTTTTTGTGTGCATAAAAATAGGAAATTTTCCACTGGTGGCAGACATGTTGGACTGTGCAAACACAGCTTGCCTTTTTCATTCCTTCAGCCACCTTCTTGGAAAGATCGGCGTTGCAGTATTTGCACAAATCAAAAAAACCTGTTGATATCCAAGTCTTTCAGAATTTTCTGGGGAGTTGGTTTGTTTCCGTGTATCCATGGCAGAACTGACCATAAACAGGCAAGAGGCTGTGTCGCAAAGTGCAGGAAAAACCCTAGTTGAGACGCATATTCCAAATGCGCAGTATACATGTCCAAACAACACTCCTAAAACCAGAATAATTCCAACAAATTCCAAAGGTCATCAGAAAATGCTACATTTAGCAAAAGTCCTAATTCAAAATATGTAAACGGAATATGCTGTTTACATGGCCTGCATCAAATTTGAACTATTATCTTATTCGGAATAAGTATATATAGTGTTATATCCGTGTATTTGTAAACAGAAGTCTGTCTGTGACCCACAATGCTCGATTACATTTATGTACATCATAGAGGTCTTGCATTACAAAAAGTCATGACTGGTCGGGGTGCAATTGGCCGAGTCTTATCAACAATTCAAGGCGCCAAGTTTGCCGTCCAGCTGATGGAGGGAAGACTCTCGGCTGCACTCGGGGGTGCTCGGCTGCTGTAAGTCTCTAGGGCTCCTGCTCTATGGGCTGCACAGTAGTGCTGATAATGCCTGGATCATCTACGTATTTTTTTTTTACAGTTAAACCATTTTGGTTTCATGTGCCACTGAGAAACCCTTACAGGAATGAATGGGGCTCCATCGCCAATGCTGCATCCAGTGGTCTCATATATAAACATCTACCAGCCTCTTTATTTCTCGGCACTCGCTGGACCCTGTCGACGCCCGGATGAGGTGTTCCAGCCCCACAGCCCCTGCTCTCCTCGTCCCCGTTGGCGCGGGGTGAATCTGCGCAACCTGCGGCCTCTGCGTGTGGCTCCCCGGACAGCTAACGCCGTGGACCCGCCGGCTCCTGCCAGGATTGGGCTGGTAAATGCTAGATCGCTAGAGAACAAAACGTTTATCCTGAAGGATTTCCTGACTTCCCATGGATTGGATTTTCTCCGTGTGACTGAGACATGGCTGACTGTTGGTGAGTCCAGTGCTTTCACAGAACTTTTACCCGATGATTGCTGCTATTTTAACTCCCTGCAGACGTTGGGTCGAGGAGGAGGAATAGCAACTATTTATAAGTCACTATAAATGTAAGCAGCTAGGTAAGATGACGTGTGTCGTAAATCGTTTCGTCCTGGAAGCGACCTGGGGCGGACCCGGAGACAGTTTCCTAAAGGTATGGATACACACTATATGGAAATAGCTTATCTTCACACCAATGGTGTCATTTGCTGTTGTAGGTCACGCACAGACATCAGCAGAAACAAGAGACTTTTGCATATCCAGTTAAAAGTTCCTTGTAGCGGCTTTAAGTAAAATTATTGGCACCTCAAATCCATTTCACTCATGTAGAAGTAAGATTACTTGTGTAAAAATGTACGTTAAAGTAAAAAGAAGGTTGATTAAAGGGTTTGAGTAAATGTTACATTTCTACATTATTTTAAAGCACATTAAAGTAAACAGAGAGAGCTGCACGGTTTTGACACAATGCACCATGTGTTGTTCTACTCACCTGTTTAACAGCAGTCTGTAAGTCTGATGCAGCGCGAGGTCCTCCTCAATCTGCAATTTCTCTCATGAGGCTTAATACAGCCAGTGCACCGAGCCTCTAGTCCCAGTATAACCAGTCCAGTCAGCCTCTCTGGTCCCACTGCGCTCCTCAAAGTTTCCAACAAGTCCAGCAGAAAGTCCATATGCAGAGATCAAAGCCAGCGTGCAGCATGATGGCTGCCTTTGATTCGGGTGCTTTCAATCAGCAATTAATGAAGGTTGATGCCACTTTTTTCCTTACCTTTGCAGAGGCACTATAATGGATCCATTTGGTGAATTTGATTTCAGTTTCTGATGAACTGATGAGTTGAGAAAATTCTCCTACTTCTCAAGCTACATAAACTCTTTGAACACTCTCTAGGATCAGCTGGAAAGTGCATCAAGGCTGGAAACAGGGCTGTTTTTCTAACATCATGTAAACTTTTAACAGACACCACAGGGCAGCCACACCACATATGATGAGCTTCTAGAATATGATGCTACAAATTAAACTACCCAACAGTATACACAGGAGTTAAAATGAGCTCAACATTAATCATCTAAAGCAGTAGCATAAAATACAACACACACTTGAATGCAGCAGTAAAAAACATCATATATAATGGTAAAAGACTGACAGGAAACATTTACATACTTTAATTAAAAAAAGATTTTGAATACAGGGTTTCCTCTTGGTGTGGAGTATTTTCACAGGCTGGTATTTGTTCTTTTATTCAAGTTGATAATCTAGTTGATAAAGTTGTGTTTCACTCTCTGTATCACTGTGCGTTCCAACTCACATACCAGGGGCGAAAGTATAGAGAGTGAAGGCAGTGCAGTTGCATTGGGGCCCATGGTGTTGAGGGGACATATGCCTGTATTGAAAGGGGAACTCACATTAAATCAAAAATGGTGTGATTTTCTAAATATGCCCCTAAGAAACGCAAACCCATATAACAAATTATATGCTTATGCTACATAAAAAAACCAAAAAAAAAACCCAACCTATAATTTAACTATAAAAAAAACTATAAAAGTAAACGTAAACTAATAATTCCTTGTTTTCTTTTGTAGTTTTTGCCTTATACAGATACATAATGATGATATGTATGTTGACATCTAATATCAAAATTTAGGTGCAAAATCTCTCAAGACTGGACACATCTGCAAGTGGATATAACATAAAAGCGGCAGTTAGACAAACTGTTGGGAAAATATACATACACCTAAAACTCTCCCTGTGTGTGCTTCATAACTAGTAACATATTAGTGTGCACCGGGGCCCATCCTAAACTACTGCACACTTCTGACCCATACTACCGTACTATTTATTATGCCAGAAATAGATAAAGTATGTCCCAATACAATACATAGTACGCCAGCTGCAGTATGCCAACAATACCAGGGTGTTGTACTAGATCTGGTCACATTTTGCAGTATGCAAGCCACCATGCTTCTCTGGTTATTCTGACCCACAGTCCTCTGCACAGTGGAAGATTCGTCACAACTAAGCCACAGGCAGCTGACAGCTCGCTGACAGCTGACAAAAGCCACAATGACGAATGACAGCGCATTCAAGTGACTGATGACCTGTCGATTGGTTATAATAGAAATATTAATTAAGTGAACGAAAAAATAATAAATATTACCAACAATAAAAAAAATGAACAATGGCAGAGAACTGCGTATGCAATTATAACTTAAAAGTTAAAACTTGATTGACCTCAGTCTCTGGTAAGCTTGGTGAATGCTGTCTGTTTCATCTCCAAGGTAACAGATGTATGAGCAAGAGGGTCATAGTTCAGGGCGCATTGTTATGAAGAAGTAGAATGTCTCAAATGTGTGCATACTGCATTCAACAGTACAAACTTTCTAAGGTCAGCTGAAGTAAAAGTAAAAAGTAAAAAGAAAAAGTATGCAATGTGGAATGCACCCTATGGCCCTGATCACACAGAAAGCATTTTGCAAGTTATAAAGGCAGCCACCCCATGATGTCCTTACACTAACCTTCCTCAGTAATCACTCTATCATTTTCATTTTATTTTTTCCACAGTAAAATAATAATAGTAATAGTTTGTTGGGCACAAGAAAATCCGCACCGTAAACAGCCAGCCAGGGACTGCTCTGTAGTTGATGTAAAGTGCAGGCCGCAGTTTGTAGAACAGTGGTGCCAGCTCCCGCTTCTTAGTAGAGTAGAAACAGCAATAAGTGAAGTTATTGCAGAAAAAGAGTCAATGACAACAATTTAAAAAAGAACAAGTGTATGCACTCACAGTTTTATGAAAGAGAAAAGACATTTTCGCTGTTCTTTTGACTGGATTTGTCCAAAGCTTGACTCAACAACTGGCTCCGCTGGGGATGAACATGTTCCCCAGTGTTTTGTTACGCTGATTGGGTGAATGAGATTGTCTGTCAAGGAGCATACCCCTGCTCACTGACAGGGTTTGGGGCAGCAGCAGGGCCAGACTGGTAGTACTATTTCCAAACTGTGATGGCCTAAGGTGCCTACAGTTACTGATTTGATGATGACTCATGAAGTATACAAGAAAACAAATTTGTAACGGTAACGACAGATAATGAAATTTGCTAAAATGGGCTTAAAGCTAAGTGAACATTAGACACGAAGGAAATAAAATGCAATGATTACAATATAACACACACAGGAAAACACAGGGAAAATGATTAAATAGCTACATAAACAAGGTGTGCTTAACCCATGGCTATAGGAAGCTACTACAGAAAGGTACCGCGACAAGAGGAAATATGAAAGAGTGGAAGAAATGACACAGATGTTACAGCCAACATCTGCACAATCACTGAAGTGACTCAGCAAACAGTCCAGCAGTCAAATCAACCTGAATAACACAAGAGGAAAATCGTCTCCCTGAACACACCTTAAGATATTTTGTCTTTTGTCAGACGCAGGCACACAGGACACCTTTAGCATTTGAACAAATGATCAATGCTCGTCGTCTGCCTGGTGAGGACAGTGTCTGCACATCTTCTGTCGCTGCATCGCTCCGATCAAAATCCATCTTCCCATCTCGCTTTTTCCACCTTCTTCCCCACTTTTCACTTCCTTCATAATAGGATTCATAGATCCAGACACATGTCCTATTCAATTCAGACAATGGGGGACTCTCAACACCTACCAGGAGGAAATAAAGACTCTGAAGCAAATAGGACTTTCTGACTCCCTGTCAGAGCGCGCGTGTGTGTGTCTGAATGCGTGTGTGTCTGTGTGTGTGTGTGTGTGTGAACATATGCATGACGAATTTCACACACAGACACACACACACACACACGCGCGTACACACACACACACACACAAGGCCCCAGTACCCTGTGATATCATCACGGGTGACTGCCCAATATGACAAATGTGAGGAGACAGGCTATAATGAGAAACATTGTTGGAAAAGGGGAAAAGATGGACGACTGGATGTGTGTTTGTGTGTGTGTGTGTGGGTGAAGAAAAAGAGGAAGTACAAGTGAGAAAAGAGGAAAAAAAGAAATTACAGGATGAGAAAGTCCCTTACAAACTCTAGCAACAGGCTCCTCTTAATGACTTTCTCTTTCCCTCATCTTCTCCCCATGTGCTCATATCAACCCTGTAACTCACCAGAACTAATATCGAGACGACTCAGAAAGAAGGTGAGGACTATTTCCGGGCCTCCTGACTTCCAATTATAAGTCCATTTGGTCACGGATATTTGAAGAGCGAGAGCGGGGAGAGAAAGAGAGGAAGAGAGATTTGAATATTTGGATATTCTGCGAGTTCGTTCCTCTCTCCATCATCGCTCTCGCCCGCCGATCAATTTCCCGTTTCATAACCTTGGAAACTCCTCAGGGTCACGCCAAATCAATGAGTGCTCTCTTGTGAAAAACTGAATAATTACCCAAACTCTATGAATCACAAAGATTGGGCTTGGCTATGATTTATTCATGTGTTTCTTATTTTATTTAGGCAGCGCTGCATAATAGAGCCGTAACGAATGAGATGGATGCTGACGGCCTAAAAAAAATAAAGAGAGTCTGGGAGATGAAAGGAAAGGAGAGGCTGGCTGTCAGGATTGATTGACTCAAATGGACTGATGGAAAGAAGAGATGGATGTAAGGATGTTACAGTCTCTCTCTGTACTGCAGATGTATACTGTATAATGGAGTCACCAAAGCAACTCATTTATCACCTATTTTTCTCCGCTTAATGTCAGACATGTTTAGTCTCAGTCTGTTAATTGGTAACATACGATACATTTATATCCACTGTGTTAAAATATAATACTCAAAGCTGGGGTAGGCAGGTTCATTTTGGCATCATTTGGCATATTGTAACTCATGTGGACGGAGAGAACACAAGAGTTCTGCACCTTTTCTCAACTCTCTTGTCAGGTTCTAGATAAACTAGCCCGTGATAGGAGAATTTGGTCGATCACAAGCATTTCAGAGAGAGGGCATTCGTATTGGCTGTTCTACAAATGCAGACGCGTGTGCACATCCCTTTGATGGAAGCCTGATTCAATGGCGACAAATCCAGCAGAGGAAGTTGCCATTCCAGCATTGGCAACAACTGCCTACAGCTGTTAGGAATCTGTTGTGTTTTGTTTTCTTTGTTTTTGCTCCCTCCTTCAGTCCTGCCTTCACTTGGTTTTCCCTGGCTGGGCGTGGCTCCCTTCAGTCTCCTGATCACTGCACTCCTGCACTGCATCTGTCATCAGCACACCTGTACCGCATCAACTCCAATCACTGCAGCATAAAAGCCTGGTTCTCCTCTCCATTCTTCGCCAGTTCGTTGTTGAAACCCTCGTGGTAACTACTTGGCTCAAAATTCTTGCTCTAAACTTGTTTTTGCTCACCGGTTTTTGACCCTGTTGTTGACTTGTGGATTTTTTGCTCTTGGATCATGGACCTGGTACTGCTGCCTTGCTAACCTGCTTTTGTTTTTTTGTCTTTTTCAGTGCCCTGCCATTTTCACTCCTCTGCCTGCCTGCCACGCTCAGCCTAACGCCTCAGCCCCAGTTTTTTGTTCCCTCCTTCCACGGACTGTCTTGCCCTAGCCATCCCCCTCCTCAGACTCAATTTTGCCCCTGAACTGATTTTTGTGCCTTTTTTTAATAAACCTCTTTTGTCTTGATCTGCATTGTGATTCCAGTGTTCGTATCTAACCTAACAACAGCAACTGCCAAAGCAACCTAAAAAAAAGATGACGGACTTATTGAAAAGAGAGTCTAAAAGAGAGTGTGACAAAGCTGGGTTGCAGCTGCGCCCGGTGGACTTGTCGCTTCTGGCTCCCTTACAGTCAAGATGGCGGCGAAGATAACAAAAACTGGGACTGATTCATCTTGTAATGTGCCTAACTTCAGTGGATCATATCGCATATGGAATTAATCTGCAGATGCTTCGGTTCAAAATCAATTTTCTAGCCATGACAAAGGCAAAAAAATGTGGCCTACAATCGACGTAAGGCTTGTGGTTTTGACCAAGCAAATTGAGAGAAAGAGGAGTGAGGAGTCAGCAGTCGACGGCGGTATGAAACAGTCAATAAAACTAATTTTTTCAACAGTTATGTATCACCGCAACAACTTTATGAGATTAGCTGTGACAGGTACGCACGCTCACCTGCGCACACACCACCATCACTCTTAAAGGCCTTTGTACAGTCCTTTTTTGCACATCTAAAAATAAAAACCACCTCAAGTTGTGGCAATCACGTTTGCACACTGAATCTGAAACTTCCATCATTAAAATTTTCCTAACAGGTTTGATTTTCTGCCTTTTTGGCATCCATCCTTCAGAAACCCCCTAAAAAAGAGGGTGGATCACGGGGAGTACCACCAGTTGGTCCAGGAGCTTCACCTCGATGATGGACATTTCCAGGCATATTTTAGGATGACTCAGGGGTAGTTTGATAGCCTGCTGTCTATCGTCGGGCCGTATAGCTCTGGGTATCCAGCAACCGCTATCAGTAGTTTCTCTTCCATTGTTTACCAACTGTAAACTTGTTGTCATGACCACCACAGACAGCTCACCTCTCAAATCATCCGTTTGGACAAGGGGAAAGAAGATAACCAAAAAAGAGATGATGTGGTGTTCTTTTTTGTCTCTTTTGAGTTGAAGTATTTTCAACTTGAGGAGTTCAGAGCGTTCCGGCAAAAAGGCCAGGTGAGGCCTAGAGCGCTATGCAGACTTTCTTGCTCCTTATACTACGATAGTTGCCCAGGGCAACAAAGTCGCTGCACAGGTCATCTCATACAGCTGCTAAAGGTTGCCTCTGTGCGTTGGAGTCTGATGCCAACAAGCCACTGACCAAGCCTCAGTACATGATAAGTCAGGAGTGAGTTTGGGTTTCACACACACAGCCGCGCACGTACACACGATCCATCGCATCATCACCTCCAAGCTTACACCTGCTGGAGATAACCATAAGGTCATCTGCTGTTGTTCTGACTTGCTTTGATTTGCTAAACTCGTCTTTTTGCAGGCTTTAACAGGAGGAAATCTACTCTGGCGCAGTTAAAATAAATGCGGCTTTTCAGCAGAGCGAAATTTCACCTTGTATGTGTTTTGTTATATTAAGATGTTTTTTTTATAATGTGAATTAATTGCTCTACAACGCAGTGCTTGTAAAACAATAGTCTTTTAAGTATCCTCTTATATGGTATAAAACCACTGATCATATGTAAGAGCAGTCGTCATGGATCCCTGGGGATATCTGGATTTCACTATTTTTATGTCACTGAAAATCCTTCTGTACCTTTTACTCTGCCAGTGTCAGACTCATTTTTTCATATTTTTTTTGTGCTGCCTGACTTCCTCTGACATTAGCAGGAACAGGGATCTATGTTCACTGTCCAATAAGTACAAACAGGGGGAAGTGAAGCGCTATAGTTTCCTCCTGAGGGAACCCGTGGATGATCACATCCAATGACTAACACTGACCTGTATTGATCACAAAGAGACAAGGCCCTTTAACCTGCTCTTACAGAGAGGAAGGCTTTGTGTCCAAGATATTATTATGGTCTGGACTCCCTGTTGACAGCTCTTTACAGTCAGGACACTTTCTGTGGCAAGAAAAGTGGAATAATAGAGAAATTAATTTGCAGGAATCATAGATATATGTGTTGACTTGTGCATATTTATTGTCTTATTATCACCACAAACATAAATGCAAAACAGTGACTTACCTGTGAAGAGACTGTGCTGCTCTTAAGGAAAACCCAAATATCAACTTCAAACTTGCTGCACATCAAACAGAAACATAATTAGCCAGTGAGCTTAAATCTAATTCAGACAGACAAAATGAGAGACAGAAAAACACATGAAAACATGTCCTGATATGTGGAGATGCAAATAGAAAAAAAACAGTTATAACTGACAGCTAATTGTGCTAAAAGCAGTTTGAGAAATTTATTTATCCAGCCATATGTTGGAGTCTCTGAAGCATACTGTGGACATTTGCCATTGTATTTGCATTGGGGGATTGCATGGGATGCAAGAGTTTACCTGCTATCTCCCTTGTGATTTGCTGAAAAACACAGACATAAAAAAGAAATGCAAAAATGGGACACAAGTTTAGTCTTTACCAGGTGTCGATAAATTACAGATTACAGATACAAAAGTGAGGTGCTGCTTGGCTCAAAGTTGCATACAGTAAATAGGTTGAAGAATGCTTATTTACACAGTGTTTGCCAACAAGCAAGCTACTCAAGCTTGCGATTGTTGACACATCTACAACAATGAGCAAGAAGCGGTTCTTTGTCATCAGGGGGAAGGCCAGGGTGGATGGCTCGGAATTGAAAATATTTAACTTTGAAAGTGTTGGCTGCAGTTTCATTTTGTCTCCTACAGAAAAACAAAACAGTCCAAGAATGAGAATGGTTATATGAATCAATTCGTAGTTACATTGTATACATATATAATAATTACATTGGTACTGGGTACTGTCAGGGTACTGACAAACCATAGGTCATGTATTACAACCCATATGTATGTTTAGAGTAGGTGGCAACCCCCACTGGCTGCAGTAATTATGACGGGAGCAAAGGAGGAAGTAAGGTGACGACAAAGCCGACAAAGTCCATGTAGGGAAGAAGTCAGGTGGATGGATAGGTCAACAAACACAAGACTTAAGCTGAAAACACACAAGCGCTGCGCAGCATGGCAAACTAACAGATGACCACACAAAGTTATTACTGCTTTCGCTGAAAGATCTGTACTTCTTCCACTTCTGCATTAGCTTAAAATCATGTGTGGACACCCACTAATTTAAGTTGATGTCTTACATGAAGTGCTGATCTCCAGAGCTATGACTCACCAGCCAATATCTTTTTGGCCATGGTCTTTATAATGTGGGGACTGTGGATCGTTTAGTGCAGGATATTTCTCAACCAACAATGAGTCTCTCCTCATCCATTCTTCGTCACACATGGGACAAAGCTACAGCAACAGAGTTCCGTTTATACATCAGTGGTGAAGAGAGGAGTTGAGCTGCTATAGGAGCAGAGAAAAAGAGCTGTGAAGGGGGCTGGTACAGTATGTACAAGTAGAGAGTGAGCTAAAATGAATTTAACTCCAGGGGCGGCATGGCTGGAAGTAGGACAGTGGTGTGAAGTGTCGTGGGGTGGCGCGTCCAGGGGCACTGCTGCGCATCCAGCTGCCACCAGTGTGGGGTTTTACATTGAAAATAATAGAGGTGTAATTTGCGCCATTATCCTCTGGTGTGTTTTGGCCTTGGGACCCAAGAGACTGGGTTTCATGTTCCTTGTGAAACTAGAGTTGTTATTTCAGATCCAACATGGCATCACATTACCTACTTAATGTCAAATCGACACATCATGTCATCATGTTAAGTACGTAACATGACAACAGTCAACCATAATTCTTTTTCTAAACCGAACCTGGCCAATAGGGGCACTAATATAGGAAATGCTCTTGTAGGTCATACAAGTTAGTTGGAACAGGACTTTGATCTATGAGACCAGCGTTTGTGTCCTGAGTCATATTAGGGCTAGGAATAAAAGATAGCACCATTTTTAAATACGTTTACATTGGAACCTCATTGTCCTCTAAAGGACTGAGAGAGCAATGACACCTTTCAAGAACCTGGCTTTTTCCGCAAAGTTATTGATGTAGCTTTTCTAAAAAGCCACATAAATAACATTAACTAATCCACACAGGAATATCTGTCTGTACTAAGTTGTAGATGCATTTTATGCCTAACTGCCAGCAGAGCCATCAAACAAGCAAAGACACAGACCAAGTATTTGGTGATGATTTATGCACAAAGGCTCATTAAATATTCATCAGTAACACGTTTCCCACAGCTACCGTGGTGTTACTACTGGTCTCAGGAGTACTCTTAAGTCTTAAACACCATTGTTATACATATGACAATATTACACACACACACACACACACACACACACACACACACACACACACACACACACACACACACACACACACACACACACACACACACACACACACACACACACACACACACAGAGTTTTACAGGCTGCAGGGACCATCATAATGCATCATAAGAGCAAAAGGAGAATTCCCTAAAGCAAACTGAAATGAAAGCCATTGTAGCTCACACTAAATCATCTGTTGGCTCTGGTGGTTTGCCAGACTGGAGAAAAGGAGAGCGCACAACGAGAAAAGAGGGAATGATTGTGTTTGGAAAATAGTTCACTTTTACTGGAAAATGGCCCATTCTGGTCTCATACACTGACACATTTGAATGAAATCCAGTCTACAAATGGTATCACTTTATTTTTTGACAGGCCACTGTTAAATCTCGATGGTAGATATTCAGTGAGCTGACTGTCAGTACGAGCTGTTTGAACATGAAGTTAGTGATCAGACAGACATTTTAACCATCTCTAGATTGTAAGTCACCTGCTTTGGCAAAGGATTGTGTTCAAGGTAAAGTAAATATAACTTTAGAGATGATTTAGAATTATAATACAGTGATTGACAGACCAAATACATTTAAATGTATTGACAGGTATTACTTTTTTCCTCCACCAAGGAGATTGTTTTCGGTTCGGTTTGTTAGTTTGTTTTGGAGTGGATGCAAATAGGGGGATACATACATGGATTGGGGCATTTGACGTGGCAGAGATCCGTCTGTCAACTTTTTGTTTACCTGTCAAATGTCATAGAACAGTTAGAAAATACATCTTTTCAGAGCCCAAGGTGACACCTTAGCAATTGTTTGTTTCTGCTTGCTTCAATCAATGAATACATTAATTGACTATTCATTCCAGTGCTACCTTGAGATGACGATAAGACATTAATTGGTATTGAAATAACTAGAATGAGACTTTATCTGGAATAAGCAAATATAATCAGATCTTTAAGAGTGCAAAGAAAAAGAAAAAGTTATTTAAAGTTATGTAAGAAAAAGGTATATATCAAATTAAAACCTGCTGCAAAATACAACATGCACAGTTAAAGCTTATTTATACTCCCTTCACATATGAAAATAGATATGTTCATTTCAAACACTGTGACTGTCACTGCACACATACTTCCATGGCAGAGTCAAACATTTTTGACAACAACAAAAATGGCACAGTGGAGGAAGTTGTAATAAGCCCCGTTTCCACCATGCAGTACGGTATGGTTCAGTTTGGTACATTTTTTCCACTGTGAAAAGTTGTGGATGGTACCAATGGAACCGTTCCTAACCTTTCCCATTTTTGGTCCCCCCTCTGCTGGGGCACTTTGCACACAGATCTGGTACTAAAAGGTGGAGCTGTGAACACTGTAGTCCGTTGATAAAAATAACTTTTAAGGTGGAACATTTACTCATAATGTTACTCGATACATTATTTGACGACGTGAATCAAGCACACCTTAAATTTTAATATGACAACTTTGAACATTCCATCAGTTTTTATTGTCTCTCGGATGAAATGCACTTTTAGTAATGAGTGGATCTTCAGGCGTTTAAAAATATATATGAATTTCATCATCAATCAATGATCTGCATATATTCTAATCCTCACTTGGAGAAAAAAAAAAGGGCTGTGGAGCGTTGTTCCTGTGGGCTCCAGCAACACTACACCCCTGAGCTTGCCTGAGAAGGACTAAATCCACAAACCTGCTATTGTTAAATATCCCATGGAGAGAGACTCTCACTGCAGCCTGATTTATTTTGTTCTGAAAATGTCGGCGTGCAACCCAGTGGATGGGTGTCCTGTGGAATGAGGTGCAGACTTGCATCTGTGTCATCGGTGATGAGGAAACACAGTGAGTGCTGGATGGAGCTGTGAGTGACAACAGCACTGCCCACATTTAAGGGTACTGTTTGCGGTGGAAACTCTAGGGTCTAGGTACCATGTCTGAAGGGTTACTGTTGGTTCCAAAGGTACCATGCTTAAAGTCTTTAGTGGAAATGGGGCTATAATGTATGTTTTAATTGAGGAAGCACTGAAGATGACAGTGGTCTGTGAGGCCATTAAATACTGGTAACATGTGGACAGACAATTCTTTTCACTCCATTTCTAAAATGTCCTCATTGTTTCCTATGGTTGTACCTCAGTTGAAATCCGCTACACTTCCCCCGAGATCTGTATCCCTAAGCTTTCAGAAAACGTGCACAAATACACTGAATGAAATGAATGAGTACAGACAGAAGGCTCCCTTCCTGTCCGTATGTAACTGGGCCATTACAGTACATCTGAATGCTTCCTCAAGCTGCGTTGGTTTAAACTTTTAATTATAAGAGACAAAGCATTATTTATTAATAATATATCATGCAACTTTTTTTTTTTTTTTAGAAAACACAGTATGCCAGTGTAGCGCTTGTTGTTTTGATGCCATTATTTACATTATGCCAAGATGTTACCTGAAAGGGATGCAGCCCTTCATTGTTCTGTTAATTCTGCTGAGATCTTGGAGGATCTTGGTTTGGAGACACATGTCACATCAAAAGAGGAAAAACTGGGATAACCTTCAGATGATGAAGAGATCCTGGTTATTGGTTTTGAGAGAGGGAACAACCTGAAAAGAAAAGTGGGAGGTTAGATGAAGGAACGGTGTACAGGGAAAACTAGAGAATAAGATCAGGTGATTATAATTATTGTGTCTGAGAGGAGGGAGGAGATGAAAGGTGAGAGGGAAAAAAAAAAATCAATGAAAGATAGATGAAGGGAAAGACAAATGAAGAGTGACAGATGGGTTGAGGGAAAGGTAGTTGATTGGCTCCTTTATCGTCATGGGAACAACCCTCCATAATGTACATGAAAGGGTTGTGGTTGTGTGTATGTGCGTAATCTAGAGCATGCTTATGAAATATACTCATTACTGTCTGAAATTGATGTCATTGTTAACTTTATTTATCACGGTAAGCTTGGCTGAACTACATGCTCTTTTCCAGCCTCACCTTTGATGTACCATATTTATATGTTTATTTGTCACAAGATGTAGAAAATAAAAGTGAAGTTAAGCAATTGTTCCACTTCCTCTTAAAAAAAGGATCATCCTGTCTAAACAGACTGCTTAGTTGGAGGTTGTTTTTAAGGCTGTGCAGCACAAGTGAGGACTTATGCGACACTGAGCTCGGGATAGAGTCACAAAATAAATCAAATCCTTCCTGTGAGGGGAATAACACCATTTCCCCTCACATGTCTGTTACATATTCTTGTCATGTGAAATTAAAAAGGTGAAAAGAAAACAAAGAAGCATCTCATGTAACCAAAAATAGAACAAAACACGCACCTGTCATTTCAAAGATGTTCAATTCCTTGCAGCAGAACTTCAGCTTCACTGTTTGTTCCACTGCCAATGTCCTGGGTGAGAAGCCATTTTGGGATTGTGACTGTTTCTCTGCATTAGCGACTCCTACTGGTTGCCACGCGTTTGCGGCGCCAATAGGAACGCTTATGTGACATGTTTTTCTTGTCCGCGTCAGATTCAGTCCCTAGGGGAACAGAATCAGTCCGCAGCTCTCGGCGTGGAACGCTGTAGCAGCACACAGGTGAGTTGCCGGCGTTGGCTGGGCACCTACACACAGTAGACAGTTCAAAAGCGTGCGATGAGAACGCAGTCTCTCTGATGCGAAGCCGGCCGTAGACAGAGGAGAGCTTGACAGTAGCGATGTCACGTGGAATCTGCGGCGCACACACAAAGAAGCAAACCACAACTCAGAAGATCACAGGTGGTTGGTAAACTCAGTTTGGAGAGTTGGGTGACGTTCTTTCCAGAAGGCCACAGGAAACAGGCAAACAGACAGAAGACGGAAGGCAGAGTGGATTACCGGGGATCAGATGAAGCAGGTGAGTCAGAGACGGCAGGGTCGATACAGAGGAAGCAGTCCAAAAACAAATGCTGGAGAGTCAGTGCATGAGGTGGAGAACAGGCTGGCAAGGAGTGTCTGTGAAGTGGGCGTCTTTATACTGACAGGGGGTAATCATCTGCATGTGGGTGGCATAAGCCTGATGAGGTGTGCGTGGAGGACGAGCAGGAGAAATAATTGAGTGGATGATTGGCTGGCAGGTGGGAGTGGTAACAAGGCGGGGTGAATGGAAAATTATGACTATGATTTTGTAATTTCTTAACTCAGTCATTCTGTGATTAGTTCACTGCTAAACAAGCTAGCTGTCATACTAGCTGTCAAAGGCAAATGTGTTCCAAATATAACATTTTTACTGTTAATGTTTTTGACGATATCTTTTCAGTTTTACTCGTGTGTATATTTACTCGATCAATAACTGTACTTTTTATGGGATATGATGTTGATATATGACTGATGGAACTTTACCTTTTGTCAAGAAAAATCCAGTTTCCTTTTCACTGTGCTAATACCACTGCAACTGGTCTAACTTTTGTCAATGGTATTGTCCTCTTGTTTTTATAACTTTTATCACTCAATTTATTGTCTTATACTTTTTTTTTTTTTTACACTTTCACAACTTTTTCCTTCAAAAGCTAGCTCCTACCGCCAACCTTCATTGGAAATGTGTTTGGCTAGCTGCCTAGTGTGCACCTACATGCATAGAGAGGGCAGAACAGTCAGCGACAACAAAAAACCCCAAAGGCAGAATAGATCATGGCCAAAAAAAAAAAAAAAAAAAGGATTCGAAGTACTGAAGAAGTAAGGAAGAATTTTGTCAGAAATAAATCAAAGATAACAAGCAAAGGACAGAAGGAAGGAAGGAAGCAAGAAATGCTGTTGAGACCTGAACTCATGTCTCATAACATAACATCTCTTTATTGTATTTTTTATTTGCTTCATACAGACAGGAACTGCTGCTGAAAATCTACAATAGTGTACAAGAGGCATATCGCCATTGTCTCTGGGTGTTTTGGAGTAGCAGCTGTAACGTGGCATGACCCAGAAGCTAGTGTGTCCCTTTTGTCCACAATGTGTCTATACTTTACATACATAACCCCACAGAGTGTGTCCTTTGACTTTATGAATACAATCTATAGCCCATAAATCTCTTCACCTTTGTCCATTATACTGTATACTCTTCCTCAACACTCCGACCTCCACAATAAACATAGCTCTTAGGTTTTCTTTCTTTATTCCAACACGTTATGTTTTCAGGTCCTTGTACAGTTGTCTTGTTCAAACCATGCAACACATACTGTATGTCTGTGGTCAGGACAGTCTTGATTGTGTCCAGGTCTTTGTTGCATGTGTATCCATGCATTCTTATTTATGTATATGGCGGATATGCACAGTCACTCGCTGAAGACTCACAGAATCGTGTTTTTCTTTTTATTCTTCATAGAAATACGCAGTTATATGCCGTATGCATACCTCATGGTTTTATTTTTATTTTTTTTTATCTCCAGTGTCCATGTGGGAGTTTTCCTTTATAGCCTCACAAATGTTCACATTCAGTGTGTGTATTCCTGTCACGGCATCTCGAACACACACAATGATTTGGTGTGCATCCTTGTGCACTCACAGCCTCTCAATGTCCCTGTATTTCTTCCTCAGGATGGAAACCTGGTCCCTGAACAACACAGGGTCCAGCCTCATCTGGGAGTGCACCAGGGGCATAAAACCCAGCCAGTGACTGAAGGCGTTCATGCAGGTCTGTCGCTGGGCGAAGTGGTCTGGGTCGGCCCACCGAGACGATTTGGAGCCCTTGGTTTAGAGAAACAGAGATGGAAAACAAAGAGGGAGAGGATTAATGTATGTCAACCAATAAAGCTCTGTAGCAGCATATAATGTATTAATAATAAGAGAATACTGAAAAACAAACATTATAGTATTTTAACTGACTATGCCATAATGTAGTATGTAAACCCAGGTAAAAGAAATCTTACAGTACAGCTGAAATCTTTTGTTTGCAGTGCAGCACAAGAAAAATAAAAATTTAAAGAAAAGCGACTCTGCAAAAATAATCTGCACCTCTTTGTTTTGAGAAGCTTGGCAATGTAGTGATTACTCACAAGGTTACAAAGCGAAGTAATGTAGGTGGAGAGCTAATGGCTAACACACTAGCCAGCCTGAAGATACTATCCACCATTATTTTCTCTTTACTTGGCTGTTAAATCCATCCTTGACCTTCTGCTCTCTGGATTGTTTCATTTAATAATTACTGAAGAGGGAAAAGCTGTTAGAGCAAACAAACTTCCTACTTGTCAATTAGCAGGCTTGTTAGCTCTCTTGCTAATAAAACAGTACGTAGTTTATTTTTATGATTAGCCTAAATTTGCAAATGCTTATTTCAGATGTGTGGTGGCTCATCATAGCAATTTATTAATTTTTTGAATAACTTTGGCAATAATTTTGGGAGGCATTTTGAGCATATCTGAATGTTAATAGGGATGTGTCCTCCCTAAAGATATATTATAATTACTACCAGGGGATGACGCAACACAGCTAATACGCGGATAGCTTCCTCCATTTTGCAACAGCTGAGACATGGATGGTGCAAATCATAAGACACAGTAGCTTCTTTCATTTTGGACAAGGTCAACATGGCTTGCTACTGGTGGCCAACGATCCAAATTTGCAAGATCACAAAAGCTGACCTCCATGTGAGAAACTTTTTACTTTGTCCACTAATTGTAGAGTTGGTGGTGTGATCCTTGGCTGAACCCCAAACTGCCTCTCATGGCAGGTCCCTGGCCTTCCATATGCAAGTGTGTGTGGGTGAGGCTTTGCAAAGTGCTTTGTCCTATCCAGGTTGAAAAATGCTATATAAATGCAGTCCATTTATCATGTTTTATTCACAATAAGCTTAAAAAGCAAGGGAGCAAGTGGAGCCTCATGTGTAGGTGTTACTGAGCAGAGGTACGAGCAATGGTAGTCTGACTCCTCTGTACATTTGAGACTTGATGTCCTTCCTTACTTGGTTACTTGGGGCTGTTTTCGTTGACTTTGCTTTTGTGATTAAATGGGAGGTTGTTGGTGGGTTTCACTTCAGACTTTTGAGTTTCATGCATCACAAGCCAGGAGGGGGGTCGTGTCCGGCTTGATGCATCTGGAGCCAACTTTCTTTTCTTCTCTGTGGTTGGTTTTTAGAGGTGTGTGTCTCCTTGGTTACAAGGTGAGACGCCTATGGTCAAAATGATTGAATGACTAACATGCTTTATTTGTCTCGCTAAAAAGAATAATTTTCAGTGTAGCAACAAACCTACTGTAAAACAGCCTCTTAAATTGACTTTATCCCATAGAATAAAATGATGACATACTGCACATGAACATATAAGAAATACAGCAGCTGCATTCTGACTTGTTTCCCAGCATTGTGGGGAAAAACAGGGAATTTTGATGGTTTGGGGTCGTATGACGACTCCATGCTGGTGAAGCCACTTCTTATCGCGGACAGCTTGTCATGACGTGGCAGGAGGTGTAGCTCATAGTAACACATACTGTTTCTCCCACAATTTGTTTTCCCCGGCTGCTCCTCCAGAGAATCCAGGTTCATCATAGTGACAGAGCTGGACGACCTGGCCAGCTGTTTCACTCTGTGGGATTCTCCTGAGTAGCTGTTGACACTTCCGCACACAGCAGCACAGAAAGTGCTGGTGGAAAACATACAATGATATGTCTTTCACATATTATTTGGTGTAACTCACTCTGCTATTACAGGCATGGAGAATATTACCTGGTACACTTTACCTGGGAACTCTGCAGAGTTAAAACTCGTGCAGCTGATCACAAACTGTGTACGTGTTTTAGAGGCTCAGGCAGTTCCTTATTTTCAGCAGCTTAGTCATGTCACCTTCTTTATTAGAAACCAATCTGGTATCATTCCAAAGTCGTCGTATGCCAGCACTTGGGCAGTGACCTCCATGTCAGACACCGACTATAAAAGCCACCCTTTCATACTGGTATGATACGCAGCCGTTACAGCCACTGTATTCAGGCATGGAGTATATTTTGCAATTTGACCCTAAAATCTGTGCTAAAGGTTGCGATAACTAATTGGAGAAGGCAGCTGATGGCTAACTTGGTTTGCAGTAAAGCAATTCAAATAAACACAAGAAGTTTGTGCTCTAGAATAATAATCAAATAATGTGAAAACGGCAAACATATTATTTCACATATTATTTTGACCCAAGATGGCATGCGATCTCCAGATTCTTGATATTGTCAGGAAAATCTAAACTAGTTCTCATTCCTGATAGGCTTTCGCAACAGCTTCACCCGAATTTATCGGCCAAGTTAGAAAAATTTGAATCTCTTGTCTTCATGTCATAGATCTGCGACTATTTGAATGTTTGCATTGCCTTTGCATGTAATCTCAATACTCACTCCATCCTTCTCACCCGACTTGAAATGGTCTTTAACATCACTGGCACTGCTCTCAACTGGTTAAAATCATATCTCTCTGACAGACTTCAGTTCATCTCCAGCAATAACTGCAAATCCCATAACTGCAAAGGAATTTTTTTTTGTATCCCTGAATTTGTAAAGAGTCTTTGATTGTCATGAAAAGCGCTACATAAGTATAATGTATTATTATTATTATTATTATTAATATTAATCAGGGGATCCATCTGCATTCTAATGAACCTGTTCCTCAGTCTTGAACAGGCTTTATGAAAAGTCTATAAGGAGACACAAAAATGCCAGGAAGTTCCAGCTCCAGTTGGTCACAGATATATTACATTATTTAGTACAGCTATTGGAACTATGCAGTTGTTGTGCGTTGTCCTCCGTCAGTAGCTGGAACATTTCAAGCTCCCTGCATTGCTGCTAAGATGTCCTATCGTGTCCTGCTGCTCTGTGTCCTCAGTTGGTTATCTGAGATGGACAACAGGGAGGGAGGGGTGGGCCCCCAAGTGGCTGCTGGGAGATGAGTTGGAGAGGGGGCAGCGGAGGGCAGCAGACCCCTTTGATAAGCTGTGGCATGGGGGCGTGGAGTTGGAGCAGATTCATCCTGTGTACTGCAGGGGGGTGGCAGCCGGGGGAATCGAGGGTCAGGTAGAATAATGAAACTACAAGAAATTGTGTCAGAGGAATGGCACCTTGAATGAAACATCTCTCCTCTTGGAATAAAAAATGAATGGATAAATGATACAAAATCTGCCAAAAGATATCAGTCATGACTTCTGTTGCTTCGTCAAACGCGGTGGTTCAAGTTTCCGAAAAGATTTCTCCACTTTGCTTCAAGCAAAGAAACAAATCAAAAGTGAGGGAGGGGGGGGGGTGGCAGGAAGAGAGAGACACTCAAAAAGGAGGGGAAGAAAGAAAGAGAGAGCGACGGGAGGAGGGAGTAAATCTAGGTTTGTCGTGCTGCCTTCACAATTAAGACATTAATCACTGAGTCCATACTGCCGAGTCATCGTCCTGCCTGTGGTCAGGCCATCAATCAGAACCTGACGTAGGGCTGGCCACACAAAATACACACACACACACACACACACACACACACACACACACACACGGACATATGGATTTCCCAAAGAGAAGGTCAGGGCCACATGTAGCCCGAAGCTTCAGTCATTCAACATGAGGATGTTCATCTTCTTTTCTGTTTATAAAAAAGGAGTCAGAGAATTAAACTACTCACTCTAAAACTTATCTAAATCCCCATTAAGCACTCTTAAAGGTACCCAGTGGATATTTTGATCACTTCAGTGCTATGGAGCAATGCTTCAATAAAAGGCGTCTCCATTTTGTTTGTATGTTTGAAAATGCATTACGGCCACAATCACCAGTCTTAGCTATGAGGACGACCACATGCTGATCTGTGTGTAAAGCTAACGATATAACGCTCTACCTGGCTCATCATGGTTTCCTTGTACTGCTTCTTCTGCGTGACTTTGATCGGCGGCTGCTTGGTAACGGCCGAAACCAAGAAGTTCATCAGGATGTCTTCGCAATTAGCCATGCGGTCCACCATGGTCAACAGGTTGGCGGGGACGTAGTGGGTGAACAGGTAGTGGTAGTATCTGAGAACACACACACACACACACACACATAAAGTAAGAAAGACAGACGAGGTTAACTGTGTATTTATTTCTTTTATTAAAAGCTGCACCTTTATTCTGCATGGTTGCTGTGTTGCACTCTCAGCAGCATGGGAGCACTAGATCACTGTCAGCTGTGCTACCTCCCTGCCAAGGTCTACTGTCCCCCCCGCTCACACACGCACGCACACACACACACACACACACACACACACACACACACACACACACACACACACACACACACACACACACACACACACGCACACACACACGCACACACACGCACACACACACACACATATTTTCCACCTTTCCTTTTCACACTCTGAGTCATTTCTCGTGAATTGCATTGGCATTTGCGATTTTAAATAACAAAAGGACTAAAGAGTCGCACTGAACGTCCTAACAATAGAACAATAAGAGAGCTGTTTATCTGCTTGAAAAGATGCTTCAAATCCGTTCAGAGAGCGACGCTCCTCTCGGTTCAATTTACCGCTCTGTTTAATAGCCTTCTTTAGTTTACTTTTTTGTTTTCTTTCGGTTCCAGCTTTGTGTTTTTGACAGTCATTTTATGAGATGAACAAAGAGGTGGACAAAGATCGTATTATCCCATTTCCCTTTTCTATTATTCCACTAAAAAAAATAAATACAACGTGACAGTGAGAGATGACTTTTAACGTGGTTTATATCTTAAGGAGTATAAGTATTTCTGTAAAGTTGGAACAGATCCCACCTGACGGGTGATGCAGAACAACTGTACCACACGGCAAATGGATGACAGTGCTGAGTAGCATGACAAAAGCATTCTCATATCACTTTGTCATTATCCTCTACATGCCTCTAAATGGTTGTTTTCAGCGCAGGATCAAGCACATTTGGCGCCCTAGGCAAGCTCCCCCTGCCACCTGTGTTAAAAATTAAAAAGCAACTTCAAAGCTTCACTGATCATTGGGAGATCATGTGGCTTTTGTACCTGTGGTAGAAAGCTGCGCCCGTGAGGACCATGGAGTAGTCGTTGGTCCATTTGGAGGTGTAGCCCCAGCGGGATCTGGAGCTATCCCAGTAGTGGCTCCTTGCTGGATAACCAACAATACGCTCCGGGAAGCTTTGCCATACAATGAAGGCAAAATCCACCTGTGGGAGCAGAAAGTAAAGAAAAAGGCAGGAGAGAAAAAGAAGACAAGGTCAATGGAAAAATAAAGAGGATGATATAGTGCGAATAAATAAAGACAAAAGATGGATAAAAGAAGGAAGAAAAGAGATGGTAAGAGGAAGAGAAAAGGTGCAAGAGAAAGAAGCATAAAGTAATATTTAGAGGTGATATAGCTTATTCAAAATACAAAGAAAATCCTTCAGACTTTAAGCAGCATGTAGATGAGGTAAACAGAAATAAACAACTTATTCCGAATAGCTATCAACTGACATTTAGCCTGCGAGGAGATCATTAAAACAACAGCCTCTCTGCCTCTTCACAACCAAACAAATAACGTTTCAAATGGCATTTCAGCATTGTGAACACTCTCCCTCCCACCGGAAAAGTTTTCGATTAAATCACTGTCATTTCAGTATCTGCATCACAACAGATTCACCTCAAACATTTTAGGGTCATAATTTTTTTATTCTACCTCTGAGTAGAGTTAACTGTTAATAGGGATGCTGAAGAACAAAAGAAGCTAACAGACAACAATTCAGTATAAAAAAGCTTCCAATGAAAATGCAGATTTTGAATTTTACTGTGAAGGAACTGCAGGAAGTGTTGACTTGTAATCACTAAGGATATTTTAGAGCATTGATTCCCAACTGGTTCAGCCACAGGGTCCAGATTACTCCTTAGTCATTAGTTCAAGGTCCACACAGTTTAATACATTCAGCGTCATACTTGTTTTTGGCCATGTCACTGAGACTGTTTGCTGTCTCTGTCGAGTAGCTGTTCTTTCTCATTCTACAGCAAGAAACAGCACTTCAGAATAAAAGCTCTGTGCTGGAAATTCACTGTACTTCAAAATAAAGTGTATTCTTTACAAAGTGGACACATTCGCGAGTCACTCTTCATTTTGTATGCTGATTGAGAGTGTAAGCTTTAGGAAAGAAACTGTTTATGAGTCTGCCTAAGGAAATCAAAAGATTCAGGAAATCCATAGAAATCTCTGCATGTAACGTGCAAGGGGACCGCCTTGACCTTTGACCCCACGGGCGACACTGCATGAAAAACCAACATGATTATAGAAAGGATATTGCTACATGGGTGGAAAAAACATTATTGGTAAATACAGTTCGTCGCTGCATCTACAGTACAAATGCAAGTTAAGACCTGAAAGCCACATATCAACAACATCCAGAAACTCCGCCGTCTTCTCTGGACCTGAGCTCATCTGAGATGAACTGACAAAAAGTGGAAAAGTGTGCTGTGGTCTGATGAGTCCGCATTTCAAGTCATGCGTAACTTAAACATGCTTTCGGTACATACACTATTTGGGGCATCACATGCTGCCATCCAGACAATGTCTTTTTTAAGGACGTCCCTGCACAACAAGGATTCTCCCTTCCTGTGGCGACGCATGTTTAGTGTATGATTCTCTACACTAATGTGCAGAGATGGTGCTCATAGCTTCTGGAGCTGCATATTCTTCACCCAACCATTGGACTGCCTGGTTCAGTATCCCTCTCGTTCTGCCTACTATCCCAGTAAAGAGGAAATTTCATGTAGAGTCGTCTGGAGCACCTGGTGTCCTTGAAGAAGCTCGAGCTACCTGAGAAAGAGCCTCTTTTGAATTCAAAAACACCGCTGAGAAGTGCAGGCAGACACACCAGAGAATATGGGGATCAGCACATAATGAAATACTTGGTAATACACACAGACGCGCACACACCACCTCAGGAGCCGGGGGAGAAAATTAATTACCAGAATAGTAGAGGTAGAGAGACCGCGCTGGGGAGGAGAGAACCAAAAGTGGATGTTCTTTAGCGATACCTCGCGGCTTCTGTCATGAATCGCGTGAGCAATTACTGTAAAGCGCCGGCGCTAAGCCGAGAGAAAGGTTGGAGCTGCCATTCTCAGTGTAGCCCCCGACGATGTGTGTGCACGCATGGTGTGTGTCGATCTGTCTGTTTGAGTGTGTGTTTGTACATATGATTGTGTGTGAGATGTGTCAGATGCCTCCACGGCTCTGCTGAAAGGATTAATGATATCATGCAAATATAATTTAGCCTTCAGAGATTAAAAGGTTCTTTATAATGTGAAATGGCATGTGTGTGTGTGTTTGTGTGAGTGTGTGTGAGCGAACAAGTGAGACAGAGTCACAACCCAGATTCTTTGCACTCATAATCTGTCTGTCTTAATTACTGTTTAAAACAGAGGCCTGATATGGCTCGAGAATTCAAGGGAGGACTGAAAGTTGAACAGAGTCTGTGTGTGTTTGTGTGTGTGTGTGAGATCCATACTAATAGATTCTACAAGGCCAAAATTGATCCGAGGAGCAGAGGGTCAATCCAGCAATAGATCTGTGACAAATCTCTCCCGACATCTGGGTTTAACATGTCCAGCGTTATTAGATAAAAAGGAGCTACATCACATTTTAGAAGCCTTATCCTCCCTCAGTATGTGGTCTTTGTCCACTGTATTTTCAAAAAATATGTGTTCTCAATCTTTTTTTATTTTATTTGGCTCCATGTGAAGCGATGCCACTGCGGCGCTTTCACTGTCACCCGCCATCTGATTTGAGGGTGATAAAAGTGAGGAAAATGTGTCTCAAACTGAGCTCGTATCCAGCAGGTTGAGAGTGCTGTGGCTTTGATGAAGTTTTACCAACAGTCTCAGTGTGATCCAGGACGACCAGCTGGGGCGTGAGGTCCACACTGCGGACACAAACGGCTACCGCGGGTTTGTGGGTTGAAACATCTTTTGAATTACAGCTGCTCTCACCAGGTGCCTCTCTGTGGAGTGTGGTAACGTCTGGTCTGGACGGCTCTTAAAGTGTTCTCTAGCAATTGTACAGAACTGTCAAACTCTCAGCCTCCCAAAATGATCTGCTGTCAACTTTCTCAAGAGTTTATTTCATTGATTGCCTGTGGCTCCTTCTGACCATGACAGACCATGGTCTCATACTACACCCCAATCCTCAAGACATACTAAATATTAATGATAAATAGAGTTTTGCGTGTGCCATGCACAGGATTAGGATCAGGACTGGATCACATCTGCTTGCATGTAATAAGTATGAATTGATACACCATCCCAGAACATCCAAAACTGACACAGGTGGCTAGTACGTCATATTTTTAGGTTTAGGTCACTGAGTGTGTGTGTTTGTGTCCATGTGTCTATACTCTACAGGTTCAACCTGTTCTCACTCTAAAATGGTTGAAATCTGGCGCTTGGGCAGTGACTCGCTGTTATAGTTTAATGGCACCTGGCAGCATCAGGGGGAAACGCAGTGGGACAAGAACGGAAGTTAAGGCGGCGAAGGTCTGTGGTGGATGGGTCCAACAAACACAGACTTTCACCCGAGAGAGTGGTGTTTGTGTCTCGTAAGATTCTAAAGCCAAACCCTGTTCTTTTTTACCTAAACCTAACCACGCGCGTTAGTTGTTGGAGGAAAAAGGTCAGTTCATGAAGTTGTACTGACAGTGCATTTATTTTGAAAGAGACTGTATGTAAAAGGTAAGTTTCCCGTGAAAACGGAAGTGTGTGTTGAGAGAAGACAATGCATGTAACAGGCAGAACTTGACACAGTGGCCCAGAACGTCAACAACCAACACACCCAGGGTACCTTTCACATTGTACCTGGACGAGGACGTGACCCCTCATCTGCCGGCAGCAAAGTAGTGGCGGGAAATTACTGAAAAAACTGTTTTTTCTCGCAGGACAGCGATGCTACAAAAATTCATTTATTTTACCCATATTTAACCAGATAAGGGAGACCAGGCCAAGACAGCATACAAAAAGTTACAGCCAAACAAAAACACAATAAAAACATAAAAGCTACACAGTAGAGATATTAAAAAAGCCTAAGCACAATGACAAGACCCAACTGATTCATTCATCCTTGTTCTTATGAGAGCTTTAAAATCAGGCAGAGAGACCAAGTCACGTTGTTTCAACTCTTTCTGAACGTTATTCCAGGTGAGAGGAGCAGAACACATTAACGCTTTCTTTCCCAGCTCTCTCTAATACAAATGTACGAAGGGAGTTTACCCAGTATGGCTTTATAAATGAACAAATACCAGTGATATGATGATCTTATAGAATATGATGCTGTAGATTAAACTACCAAACAGTTTATAAAGGGGTTGAAACTAGCACAACCTTAAACATCTACAGCAGTAAAATCAAAGAAACACATTAATGCAGCAGTAATATTAATCCAACAACATCAGATGTACTTTGAGTCAATTTCGCAGGACACTTTCTTTTACTTAAGTAAGGTTTTGAATGCAGTACTTTCACTTACAGTGGAGTATTTTTTACAGTGTGGTATTTTTAAGTAAAGGATCAGAATACTTCTTCCACCACTGCTGAAAAGGGTCAAACCCTGCAACGTCCCAAACAGACCCTCCAATGAGAAGAGGAAAAAAATTCAGCTGTCGCTGCTGAAGAAGTATTTCCACATCCACCATATTGAAAATGTCTTCCAAAGGGCATAACGCAGCAGCATGCTTGGCCGCCCAATGAGAGACAAAGGCTTTGTCAGGTTTTTTTCAGTCGTATTCCCTTCTCTAATCTCTCTCCATGGAATAATCATATATTTAATGAGCTGAAACAATGTAATTATGAAATTGGCACAGCCATTCTTCCACTGAGGTATTATAATATGAAAAGTCCTATTAAAAGTGTAATGTTCTCTCTTGCACATTTCCACTCACTTGACATATTTCATCTCCTTTCAATAAATCCCCTCACCATGTTAAAAGGGCAATTAGAGAAACGGGTTAGTGAGCACAGCTAAGATTCCCTCCACTTCCTCTGTATGATTCCCCCCTCCTCACTCTCTCTCTCACCAACATCTTCCTCTTCCTCTCGTTTCATAAAACAAGCCATGTGCCCATAAAAGTTTAGTTGTACAAACCTGCTCGTATTGCTGTGCCACAAATTGTAGTGCCATAAAGTGTAATTGTGATCCCGCCAGCGTAGAAAAGGTGAACATTGACTTGCACCCGTCAATAAAACATCTCAGAGTTTAAAGATATATTGGATCTCCTGGGCTCATTGGGCCTCACAATCCATTATGGATCGCGTCTTTTACTCGCTGAAAAGCTGAAGAGAAACGAGCCTGCTACTTGTAATGACTCTCAAGTTCGAAGCACTCAGTTAGCATCACAGATGAGCTGTTCCTGTTTATTTGACTGCTTATTCGGGTTAAATCATTTGGGACTAGGTGCAACATTTTTCAGCGTATTTGTGTGTCTCTAAGTTAGGAAGGTTATAATTGATATGTGTAAAATGTAAGAAAAGACAGCGAATAAAAATAAAATCATGGTTCAATCACTGATCACAAAGACTTGCAATGCATTAAATATCCTCCTGAGACCCTGCATCGTCTTACGAGGACATCACATTCAGGGTTTGCTTCATTCTACTTAACTTAGACCTGTTGTCCTCATGTGTGGACACTTTTTGTGCCATCTAGAGGTAGCAAAAGCACAATACACTAATCCACGTAAAAAGAAGATGGCAGCTATCTCTCAACAAGGTCCAAAACCTGATCACATTTTATGCCATTTTATGACTGAAGCAATCATTTTGGAAAGCCATTGAAGAAAAGTGTAGCTGCATTTTTGGTATCATGTTTTTTTGTGTGCAAATAAACCTGAAATAACAGTTGTTTTTATGTTTGTACCAAGGATACGTGCAGAGTTTGGCAAGAGAGCATTAATTAATGCAGCCCCTTATACGTGGAATCTTGTGCAGAAGGACTTAAAGTTGCACTCTTTGGTTCCTCTCGGCCGTTTCAAAGCACTATTGCAGGATTTTTGTACACAGTCTTCTATACGGCAATGTCATGGTATGTCTTTGCTGATCTTTGTAACCATTTGTCCCATTTTTTGTGGGTTTTTTTGGGGTCAATTTCTAGTATATATCAACATACTTTTTGCCTTTTCTTTGTAATAATCTTATTTTTTGTATATTGCTTGGTTTAGAGCTTTACATTTTTATATTTATTTCATACTTATGTAGCTGCCCGTCTTGGCCAGGACAATAATCTCAAGAGGTTTTTCTGGTTAAATGAAATAAAGTAAAATAAAATAAAATAGTTGTGAGTTATATAAAACAACATGTTGGGGCCACAGCACCTACGGACACCATGTGGAAACTGCAAGGAGTGTGATTTGTCAGTGTGGGCTGCCTGTGTTTCTTGCTGCATGTTTCAGATGTGAAAGTGGGGATTAAACATTAAAGTAGCAACTGAAGATTTTCATAAAATAAAATCCAGTTTCTGATGCTATTCATGGTCTATAATTCTTCCCCAGAAATAGCCATTAAATGTATTTATATTCAGTAATTACCTCTCTACACAGTGGTTTGTCATGGTTGGTGGCGGAGTCCGCCACTCCTGTGCTGAATTCAAATTGCCACAGTATCTTTATTCATTTCCATTTATGTAATTCAGCGTTAAAAAATTTAATCACATTGATAACATAGTCACAATGATATCTGAGCTGTATTAAGACTTTTATTACTGGGGCTACATTAAAAGTATTCAACTGGCTAAACATGGGGTAGCTTTTATTGTGAAGAAATCACAGGAAACTTGTCTGTTTTAATCTTTGATAGGGAGCAATGGAACAGGAAGTGGTTGGAAATGTCAGTCAAATGGATGTCTTTGGTTTAAATGAAAATTTGGATATGTAAGAGCATTGTTTAAATGATTCAATACATTTAATACAACCCTAACCCAACAGAATACAGTATGAGTGGGTTACCTTTTGTTTTTTGGTCCAAGACAAGCTTTGATTCAGTGTTGTGCTTGTACACGGTGTCATTTCAACATTACATTCATACAAAACTAATCACACACAGTAAAACTTAAATTTTAGACATATTTTAATGATCTTGAAATGAAAAAAAAAAGACAACGTGTGCATTTGTCTTTAAATACAAATAAATTTGTATCAGCCTTGTAAATGTGTGCCTCTGACTTTTCTTAAAAGTTTCAGTAGTTTCCGAACCTAAAGAAGCTCAGCACTCTGCAAACATGTCAAAGTCTTGATTAAAACAGCGAGAATAAAAACATTATTTCCGCTCTTGACAAAGCTTTAGACGATTCACTGGTTTCTAATTTGTTCAAAAACGAGTGTCAGAGTAACAAACCACTTGTGTTTCCCACCCTCTCTCTTAAGTAACAAGTGAGACTTTAATCAAAGAGGTGCTCTGTGTTTTGACAGTGTAATGATACAGACACAGAGCTAATGGATCTCGTAAAACTCCTGACTCCGTGAAAGCACTTTGTTTTTCATTATACCCTCTTCAGTGTGCTTTTCTATGCTCCTTTCCTTATTTCCTTGATTCCCTTTCACATTCTTTTCCTTTCTTTTCTCCTTACACATTTCCCTTTTCTTACTCTGATCTTTTCTCTCATCTTTTCCTTTTCCTTACATATATAATTTTCTGTCCCTTCACTTCTCTTGTCTGATTTTCCCCATCTCATCTCTTTTCTTTTTTTCTGGTACATCTTGTCGTTTCTTTTACTTATTACTCCTCTCTACCCTTTCCTCTTTTCCCTACCCACTGCTTCCTCACATTCCTCCCCTATTTCCCTAAGTGTTAAGTTAAATTAAAATCTTAACAGTATCTACCCCATCTCGAAAACAACGCACTTAATTTAATTAGGAGAGGTTCACGAGCATCCTGGTGACATGGTAAATCACTGGGGCTCCACGATATTGATGTCGGTAATCACAACCCTTTATTTCGTATTGTAAATCTGTTGTCTAACTTTGCTGCTTTGCCAAACTTCATGCTCATCCTTCGTGGTTTAATTTTATCTGCTGCATTTGGAATCGTCCTTTAAAGGCAAAGCACATATTCCTCCTCTAGTTCAGTGGCCATTGCAATGTTTGGCAATTCATTTGTAATGGTATTCATGACTGTGCGTGAACTGACTGCCTCATTTCAGAAAGGATCGATACTGTGTTTAGACATCACCACCTTTTGCCACAGGCTGACATAAAACCATGCAGACTGGAGCTGGTTATAAAAACATTTCCAGAGGCGTTCAGTGGGTGGAGTCATTCAAAAGTGTTGAGGTCCCTTGACGGGCAATCAGTTGTTGCCAAAGTTAATAAAACCTTCTGGAAATGTATGCAAAAGTACAAAATTGTATATTTCTGTTTGTGTCAAATTGCAGCACTCTGCAAAGTTAGTTTAACATGGCCTGTGAGATCTAACTGAGATGCTCTTTGGGAAAGTTTAAACTCCGCAACCCCAGGCAACGTTAGGCAAGTTCGGGTAACATTCATAAGACACAACAGCAAGTCCCCATCCTAAATGTCTACTGTCTTGTAATGTTCAAATCAAAATACTTGTGAAGTATATAAGCTAATCAGCTGAACAGAGCGAAACTAGTCTGGTGTAGCTACACCTTGTCCACAGCACTGTGCTAATGCTTGAGAAGAGGTTTTGAAGCACACATTATCATTCCAACACATTCTCGTTCTGACCTCGTCACATATCGCCACTTGGTCGTGGACTTTCAAAGTCAACATACGATGTGCAAGGCAAGTTTGTTGTTGACGTTCTGGGACGCAGTGTCAACTTAAGCCTGTTACATGCAGTGTGTGTTTTCAAAATACACTTCCATTTTTACAGGAAATGTACAGTTTGCATACTGTCTCCTTCAAAATAAACGTACTACGTCGGTAGAACACCCCGAACTGATGTTTTTTTCCTTCAGCAACAAAAGAAAATATTCAGTTTTTAGGTCTGTTTTAGGCAGGCGGCCATGATAAAGTGCTTTTGTGCTTCAGCTGTTTGGTGAGTAATCCAGTAACTGAGCTTGTAATCCAGATGTCCGATATAAAGGGGTTTTAGTGGTCTTGTGTCCTGGGATTGCTGCTGTCTCACCTCATTTGTTGATAAAGCATCTGTGTCTCACTTCACCAGTTCGTAAAACGTCAATATCGTACCAGTTGGTTGGTTCAGTCACCGGCGACTCACCTCGTTTGTTGAGAGAACCGAGTCTTCATCCAGACTGAGGATGGCATCAGTGAGGATGGCGTCGTGGGGGAAAAAACGACTGCTCATCATCTGCAGAGACAAAAGGAAATAAATGACATTATTAACAACAGTTTATTAATATAAATATCCCATCAATAGCAACATGGATTACAGTTTAGTGAAGTAACGTGGCATATGAGAAGCAAGTATCAATGGTTACTGACCTGTAGCCAGTCCTTTTTCACCAAGTATCTCAGGAAACATGTTTCCCAGCAGTTTAAAGGTAAAGAACTGGCACAGAGGTATGAAAAATCAAGGTAGAATAAATGGCCGATGAGAAAATGTGTTTGTTTCACGCCCTGCTGTGTGTCTATCGATCACTGAGCTGACTTAATAGGTTTTGTGCGAGTCTTTATCAATTCACTGCCTAACAGAAAGTGTAGTAGACCTTGATCCATCGGGCTAAAGAAGGCTGCGGCTGCTGTTGATGTTATTGACTTGTAATTAAAGTGTAAAATATTGAACTGTTGAGTAGAAAAGGGAAAAAAAGACACAGATCTTGACTTTAGGGGGAGAGAAAAGTGTAAGTGAGGAATCAGACAACCTTCTCAGATGGACTCGTACCTCATTATCACACCAGCAGACTACAAACTGCAGCATTGCTCTCATACACTGTTTACAGTTAGTGATTGCTCTGATCAATGTTTATGTATCAATCTGCATTAGAAACATGTCATTATGTCTGTTTATAGGCTACATGCGGGCCAGTTTACTTCAACAGAACGATAATGTGAGTGTACCTTTAGTCTGATTCATGAGTAGTGGTTTTGTTTCGTCAAATTTCAGTGGGTGGAGCCTAAAAATAGAAATGTCTGTCTCTTATGTAATCAAGGATGACAAATGTATCACAGCTATTTTTTCAGGGGCCATCTTTGTGTGTAGAAGAAGCTGCTTGATTAGCAGGTCTAAATATTTATTCTCTGTTCACATGAGGGTTGGTTATGGACTTGTTTTAGCATCACTGCATGACCTGCTGAGTTTTTAAAGTGTGGCTTGGCTAATTCCATGTGTCACTCAGCAGCTGGAGGTGGATGGGTTAAACAGCAACCTTCAAGAGCCATTTTGGTCCAATAAATAAATCTGTCTGGAGGTAATACAGCCTTATTAAGTCTAAATTAGCTTATCAACATTACTAATAGGTCTAATTATTAATATGTTTTACTATAAGGTGACTACTCTGCAGTATTTCTAAATATTTGATACCTTGCAGCAAAAGTAACCACACCAGTCTATGCACAATTAAATTCAATAATGTCCTCCAAGACTTTACCTTTCTGGATTTGGAATGCACAGCTAGCTTCACCAAGGAGACTCAAGACAAGCACCAGGCCGTAGACATAGCCATGACATTTTAGTTGACGAAATGGTAGAACATTTTCTAAAGTTGTTGTAGGCCTTTAGCTAACACATTTTTACAATTGGATATTGTAAGAATCACTGTAGGCCTACAGCAATGAAAAATGACAATATTCAAAAATAGCCGTGATTCATTTCCATGCAGCCTAATTTTTGGTCGAAGCCACAGGGAGCCATTGCAGAGGGGCTAAAGAGACGCAGGGTGCTCCAGAGCTGCAGGTTTCCTATCCCTGGGTCAAACAAACACAAGACTTTGGGGGGGGGGGGGGGGGGTGACATGCATTTTAATTTATTGTTAACCTGTGTAATTATTATGTTATTTACTGTCTTATTTTGTTGTTTGTTGCGATGTATTAGTTACCACAGAGATTTCGTTCTTTTTTTGCTCATGTACTTAAAGGGGAAACTGATGAAACCCTGCAGACTTCACAGATAAGCCACCATGCTCTGTTACAATCTGCTGTCTCTGTACTCGTGGTAGGTTGAGTTCGGCTAAGCTCTGCCAAAAATACTTCACTTTTTGTGGTTTAAAGTGCCATAAATGTGCCATAAATGTACCATAAAAGCTCCCGAAAACACTTATTAATGTTCTGTGATGATGTTGGGTGGCTGGAGAGTAAGGACCTGTGCAGGTTACAGTGTAGGTAACTTTATTAGCATGTTAGCTGTTTGTCGCGGCTAATCCAGGTGGCAGGGCTATTTGATATGCAGCAAGCCTTACAGGTTTTGTTTCGTTTTGTCTCAGTGCATGTTGAGCTATAAATATATGCGAGTCCAAGTCAAACAGTGACTGAGAGTGGGTCATCCTTAAATCTACACAACGCAAGAGTACTTACCCATTACATCAGCAACACACCTACTCATTTTAACCCAAACCATGGTCTTTTTTTTTTTTATTTTTTTTTTTTAAACCTGCCCAAGGAGTTTTGGTGCATCTGTGACCATTTCACAACTTTACCCATGTGTTTAAAACTGCAACTGTTAACGATCACATAGGAGCACCTGTAGATTTGGACTTGTTGAAAACATATGTACAATATATTTGTTTTAAAAGTGATGAAGAGCTGTACAGTTTTTTGCAGGAATGTGTAAAATATTGTGCAAAAGTTCACACTATAATGTACAGAGAATATGTACAGTTTATGATACAGAGATGACTCCAATAAATGTGCATTAAAAAACAAAACACTGTAAGGCACAATTGGAGGCTAGACAAACATGATCTTTCAAGGTCAGTTTTCTAGGTTGGACCTGGAAGATCAGTTAAACTAACCACACAACCTACAGTAAATGACTGACTTAAGTATAAGTAGATTTTTGTTCACATGGTAGCAAAAGTTCTCAGCAAAAGTTCTTCAATGTAACATAACTAGTATGATTAACTCTGCCTAAAGCTGGAGAAAAACTTGTGTTAATCATTCATTATATATTTTTCCTCTGCTTTTATCTCACTCTACTAAGATTTTATATAATTGAAATGGACCTCCGTGGTAACTACTGTCACAGCAGTGACGTTTGACACAGATTCACTGTCTTAAATAAAGCAGATTGAATTTACAGCCCCAGGGGTAATATTAAGAGGCTTATTTTGCAAAGTAAGACCACAAATATCCGCAAGTTTAATGTCTACTTCCATCTCGGCTTAATGAGCCGATGGATGCTGACTGCAACTTCATCAAGAAATTAAGCGTAACATCAAACGAATTTGAGCGCAAATCCCCTAAATTATTTGAGAGTGCCACATAAAAAAATGTATTAAATCACTGCTTAAAGTGAGAACTCTTGGCAGAAAATGTATTTTCTTTGGATGGATGCCCTATAATCACCAGGCAGGTAATTAGTTCAGTTAGGATGGTGCTCACAGTAGTGTAACAGTCTCTCAGCTTTCTTATGAAACCACCAACACAATCTAATTGGTTGAAGTAAATTCACCACTTGCCTGATAGTCAGCTGCATTCATCCTGGACTGATGGGCTGAATGTAGGAAGTTTACAATATCAAAGATTTGCATCAGCAAGAATAGATATATGAACAGTCACATGCACCATACACACACATTGTCATGGGCCAGTCTGCATTATGACTTCACTACATTTCCCAGCATCCCGCAGGTTATTTTGCTTTTAAACCTGGATTAAACCTGACTCTGTAGGTATGTGATGAGTTGGCATTGAGAACATTTTTTCATATAAATGGTAAATGGACCTGCACTTATTTAGCTCCTTTGTAGTCATCCGACCACTCAAAGCTCAAAACTATGAGTCACATTCACCCATTCACACACACACATTCATTCACTGGTGGCTGAGACTACCATACAAAGTGTCACCTGCTACACAGTTTTTTATCACACTCACACACCGATGGAAGCATCATTGGGATTCAGTATCTTGCTCAAGGATACTTCGACATGCGGAGTGGAGGAACTGCTGATCCTCCAATTGGTGGACGACCCGCTCTACCGTTTGATTTGCAAATTTTGGAATAAGTACTACAATAAAACGCATCAGACTCAGTGTGAGGTTTCTGTGTGTTACGATCTTTACTGGATATTGGATTAAAGAAACACATACAAAAACTTGAGACTTGGTGTTCAAAGGCCTTTAGTCCTGTTTATTATGATTTGTGAAAATGAATTCAAATCACATCCATTCTTAAATTTCAACTATTTATCTAGTGCCTCAGTGTTTTAATAGAGTTACATAGTGGTACTCCATGATGGACTAAATGCTGCGTTAGATGCTTTTCCACTCTGGCAAGAACATAAAAAATGGTCATTGTGACAGATATTCATCAGCAGTTTTCAGTCCAGTAAACATAATTTTTGGCACCGGCCTTGAAAACCTCATAATGTACCTGTGCCTCATAACGTATCGATACCTGTCTGAGTGCAGGTACAGACAGACGCTGCCCAGCCCTCCCTCCCTCTGGCTGGTGTCAATGCTTTTCTGCCTCTGGGCAGAGATTAGATCCCACTGAGATCACTGGCAGTTCAATGGACTGAACCTTATCTTTGTCGCTCTCCTTCCTCCCATTTCCCCTCTTTATATTTGCCGTGACTCCTGCTACTTCAAGGGGAGACTTTGGAGATATCATGTCTGTCTTCATCTCGCTGATTTTTCTCGATGTCTGTAAATTTCAGCTGAAAGTCAGAGATCACAGAACTATCTGCAACAACATTATAAACTATGGACAGCCACTCACGACAAACATTTTACTTCATTATTAGGGTAAGAAATGAACTATTTCAGTCTTTATATATCAGACCAGTTATTTGATGTGTGATTGTGTCTTATTCGACTATCTTAGTCATAGCCTGAAAGAATCAATAAAAAGATCATTTTGATAATGACATTAGTTTATAATCTGTTACTACACTGGGTCCTAAAAGTTCTATACTGATCAGATAATTCATATGCTGAAATGATCTAGATGCAAATGAATATAAAACATTACATATACTTCTATATATTGTATATCACAAGTGTTACAGTGTGTTCTGGGGCTAGATTACATTCAAAACTTGTGCTATTTGCATGTTCGTGTGAGTTACATTTTTTGCCGAACACTGTGTCATCAAACCCTATCAGTGTTCAGATCTAGTTGAGATTCTTTTGACGTTACCGAGAATTGGAAATGGAGGACCCAGAGCTCTACCACTCTCAGTCAGCACTGTAGAAGGACAGAACAAACAAGGAGAGGGCTCTGAGATCGGTCAGCTAATGCTAAGTTCTAAAATTATGTATTTGTGACTTGTGTAAGCTGTTGTGTTGAGTTGCTTCCTAGCAAAATGCTCTGAGTAACTGAAGTTGGTCTTTTATTGTGGAAAGTAAACAACAGAACGAGTGATGCAAAAAGGCGCTGCCAGGCAATATGAAAAATAATAAAGAATGTTTCTGTCTTGGTTTATGCTGCTTCAGACCTTTGAGCCTCCATGTGTAGCATGTTAACATTACTTGGTACCAGCTTTGGGCTGTACGTTACTATAAACCAACTTAGCCGTTAGCTGCGTTCCTTAGTTAGTTAGCACAAATTTTAGCATAGCTGTTATGAGCAAATATTTTCTAGTCGTGAAATACTCCACAAAACACTTCAGCAGCTGGATTTGTGTGAGTAACTTGTGAAAAGGTGAAAATTCGCTTTGAGTTTAGTGTAAAAAAAAACATTGATTTTATACAGTATTGTAATGTGCTATGTGTTAGAGCTGATATGGACTTCAGTTAGAATATATATTTTATAGTCTGTATGGGTAGTATGAGCATCTTTCAGTTCATTGCTTTGGTTTTATGGCTGTGACGTTACTGTTTTAGTTTATTCAGACAGCTCTTACCAACCTCACTTTTAGTAGCAGCCTGCCCCCTCCTATTACAGGAGTTGGTGGAGACCAAAACAGAGCAAATAGACTGAAACATCTGTGTGCTAAAACGTGACATAGAAAGTTTCTAAGGCAATAATACTGAACATTTGTAAGAAAATGTGTAAATTGTCTTGATAATTTTCTGAGATTAACTGTGTACTCTGTGACATAAAATTAATCTGATCTGTTGCTACTATGAGTTGGATTTGTAACTGCTGCCCTGGTAAGAAATAACTTTTGATTGCACTTTCCTAAGGGATATTTTAGCCTCACTATCCTCCAGACTTGTGGAATATGTACAGAATTAAATGACAGAATTAAAAAAAAAAACAGAATACATTTTATGTCTTTGATTAGACAAAAAAAACATACATAAACATGTTAATCTTAGTTGCCAATGACTGGTCTAACAAATAATAAACTAAACGATATTTTAAAGTCAACACAAGACCATTAATTCTACTCTAATTCTGCCTCTCCACCCTTCTGTTCAATCGTGTTTCAACATCAGGTCCCACTTCACCTTTGAACTCTCCACATTTATACTCCTTTGGTATAATTTAAATGCATACCTAAGGAGTCAGGATCAATTTTGAAGATTAACTTATCAATATTAAATTCAGGGTGTGGGGGCAACACGTGCAATATTGCAAGGTGATTGATGATGGGGAGATATAGTCGACATATTAACAGTGATAGAGGGGAGTCCTTTGATAATATTGATGTGTGGGTCATGAATGCTGATCCAGCAGGACCTCTCTTGTAGCAAGGCCGAGCTACAGGAGACCTGATTCATCTGATCAACCAGTCAAATTCTCGGTGTGCTTAGCAGCTGGTTAATAATTTACATTTATAATAATTTAAATCCTGAATTATTAAGGGGGCTCCAGCCCAACCAGGATCCCAGAGTAAACTATGTAAGGATTTCTATTGCGCATAATTTATCTGCTAATGTGTGTTACAAATTAAGATGCGCACCATCACTAATTCCTGACAGAAGGTTAGGCTTGGCCACAAAAACAACTTAGTAAAAGCAGTACAATTTAACAAAAATATTTGATATATATATCCGGTACAGTGAATAGCATGAGCATGGAAATGAGTATGTAATGCAACAAGTTAATATGTGTCCTAGGTTTTGTCTGTCTAAAACACTGCTAAGCAATGATAATATATGCTGTTAGAAATGTTTTCTTTTGTTATCAACCTAAAGTAGATTAGCAGAAGTTTCTGGAGACAATGTGAGTGTTGCTACAAATTTGATTAGATTGTTCTATATTAGCTTAAACATTCCTCACATGCCAAGCAACACCTCATTTATGTTAGTGAAGACATCTAGGAGTATGCAGCCTGTTTCTTTTTTGTGTTATGTTTAGACTCTGTTATGCTTCCTATTTGGAATATTGTTGGAGATTTACCATGATTGTTGGTCTGGAAAGTTAATTCCTTGTATGCTTAAAAATTTTGGACAATAGAGCTGATTCCGATTTAGAATAACTGTCCCATTTGAATAATGTTTAAGATTTCTAAATAAGGCCTGGGTCGAAAAATACAAAACAGCAAGCCTAGCGCTTCAGGCTTAATATTTTGAGATTGTTGTGACAGAAGAACAACTACATTAGTCAAATGTTCCGATGCTTTCTGACAAGTGACAAGTGACTGTGTGTGACTGCTGTGCAAATGATGACCGAAGAAGCAAAGGTAGATGGTTGGGTTTGGGGTTCACTGAAAACATGGTTTTAACTGGATGGGTGTGGTTTTGCAGGACTTAGCAGTGCACACAGCAAGCTCTGTGACTGTGCCGTCTTAGCCCATGTTTTTAGTGCATGTTCATACTTTATATGAACATCTGTGCACTTTTGTAAGATTGCAAAACAAAGTTTTGATTGGTGTTGAGGAGAGTTGTTTGGCGTTGAGGAAAATGAGAATTTGGACCAGGTGGCGAAGTGTGGGCTGGTGTTATCTCTAAAGCTTGGAAGGTAAGACAAACTAGACTGAATAATACATACTACATGTATAAAGGCACATAGAATATACTTTTCATGTTTTCCCATTACTTAAATATCATTCTCACGTATAAATGCTAAATGGAAACTGAAAGCATGCCTTGTAAGCCCGTCAGGGCATCTAATTTCATTGATGCAAGATGCAACACTGGTGTCAGATCACAGACCCCTCCGTCTGAGTAGATTTTTGTTGTTGGACATGATTTAGTCCACCTAAATGTTTAGGTATTTTAGCACTGTTTCGTTGTACATATTCTTCAGTTTAACTTTTCAATGGTCAATTTTTGACCATCTAATCTGAAAATGTATCATCAGTTGGGTGAGCCATTTGAAAATCTGCAGCGAAGTCTGGTTGTAGTTGCAGCAAGGAGCAAAAATCTAAGTGTATCTTTGTAAATCTATAATCACAAAAAAGAAAAAAAAAACAGTTTCTCTGTTTGAAGTAAAAGTAAAAAGTAAAGTAAAAGTAAAAGCAGATCAATAAAGTAAATGGGATAAGAAATAAAGTAACATAAAAAAATAGATAATAAAATAATAATAACATAAATATTTAGCAAAACAAATTTACAGTGAACAAAATTCTTTGTAAATAGTGGATGTGTGAGGCTAGACGAACAGGGGTCAAACTTAATGGGCTATTTGAAAGAGGTGAGTTTTGAGGCCAGATTTGAAAGTGGAAGGAGAGTGGATGCTAAGAATTTCAGGTGGGAGGGAGGTCCAGGGGCAGGGGTGGATGTGCAAGAATTCAGAGAGGTACAGCGGAGCAAAGTTGCAGATTGCCTAAAGGTGAGGATTAGGATCTTAAAGTCAAACGTGATATTTAACTGGGAGCCAGTGAAGCTGCTGAAGGACAGGAGTGATGTGAAGGATGAAGGGGTTCTGGTGATAATGCGAGTGGCAGAGTTCTGGACCAGTTGAAGTTTGTGGATGGACTTGAAAGGGAGACCAAAAAGGAGGGAGTTACAATAATCAATACGGGATGTAACCAGGATATGAACAAGAATGGCAGTACTGGGCGGTATAAGGGACGGGCGAAGGCAGTTAATGTTGCATAGATGGAAGTAGGTAGACTGAATGACATTATTTGATGTGAGCTGTGTGCTCTCAAGGATGACACCCAGACTCTTACCCTGCAGGGAGGAGGAAACTAAGGAGTTATCAATATCAGGTGTGAAACTGACAATTTTTGATGAATTTGGTGCCAATGAGAAGTAACTCAGTTTTATCACTATTTGATTTAAGGACATTGCAGGAGAACCAGGATTTGATTTACTGAAGGCAGTCAGAGAAGGAGGAGGGCAGGAGGGTGGAGGAAGGTTTGGTAGACAGATAGAGTTGGGCGTCATCTGCATAGTAATGGAGGTGATTGTTAAATTCATGGAAGATGTGGCCAAGAGGAAGTAGGTAGATGATCAAACAGAAGGGGACCCAAGACCGAACCTTGAGGAACACCGGTAGTGAATGAAAATGTCTGGGATTTAAATGTTTTAAGCTAGAAAAATTGTGTACAGTCAGATAGATGGGTTTCAAACAGTGCAGGGGTGTTTCAGTGATTCCAGTGGAGGCCAGTCTGTTAAGGAGGATTTAGGGGGAAAGCTTGTTGTTCCCCAGGAAATAGTTTGTACCAAGCAGAGGCTTGACATAGTGTTGTGTTCAGTGAGTCAACGGATAGTTTATTTCACTGAGCTGACAGTTCCTTGAGAAGACTCAGTGGAAGAAGTCTATGAAAGAAAAAAGCTTAGATATGCAGACAGGAGCAGAAGCTGAGCATCGAGGATGGAAAATTAGGATTTGTCCAGTGGAAGTGGGGTGTAGGGGTGCGGGGACAGAGTTTGAGGGAGACAGTGAAGGAAATGTCAGATGAAGCAGTTAGATGTAGCCAATGGATCTGGAAGTGTAGAAATAATGTCGGTTGGGGGCCAGCAGGGGGAACTACTAAGCAGGGCACATAACTCCTTGAGATCAGGTGGCGAGATCCACTTCCTCTTAGGAGGAAATCCAGGAAGAGGAAGGTTTAAGTGTGGGAGTGGCCTATTTGAATCCCTTTTGTTTGAGACCATGCAGCAAGTTGAGTGTGTTTGCTGATCCTGTAAGTTTATTTATCTCCTTTAACTTTAGCTTATATTGTAGTTATGCTATGTAGCGTGTGAAATAGAGTATGGTGAATGTGCTAGGAAAGGTAGTATCAGCACTGCTTCTACCTGGAGCTCGCATGTATGGAGCCTGGGTTTGGTTGAAGGTGGCAGTGCTGTTTGGGCTGAGAAAGCCATGTGTAAGTAAGGTAAAGGAGGTTATTGGGTTGGTGTGGGGAGCAGTGAGACCTGGCATTAGGGGAGTGTCTCTGGGACGCCAGAGATCACTGTCTAGCCTCCTGGAGGTTATTCAGTGAGTGCTGATCCTTTTCTAGAGCACAAACTTCTTGTGTTTATTTGAATTGAAAAATGGTGTCAAAGGCTGCACTGAGATCAAGCAGGATGAGAATGGTTAAGAATGTGGAGTTCAATCTTGGGGTTAAGGCAAAGATTAGGTTAATAAAGAACTTTTTAGGATATGGTTTTTCTAGTATATCCAACAAGTGACACATGACACTCTGTATGATGTGGGATGTAAGGCACCATTTTTGGAAAGTCCCAGTTGAATTTGACACTGGAGACTGTGCACTGATCTCTGCCTCCTACCAACAGTCATAACTGGGTTCTTTAACTACTTTGACTCCAATCTTTTCCTACCTTTTATCAAGTATTTTTATACCATGAAGGAAAAACAACCTATTTTCTCTATGTATTAAGACATTTGGGATACAAACAAAATAAACTGAAAAGTAGATGCGATATTTAATGAAAAGAGTGGAAGTAAAAATGAGTACAGGGAGGAGAGAGAGAGGAAGTAAAGCCAGCTGATGGAGTGTATCCACTCAGCATTACAGAGTAGATACACTCATAACCAACTGCAAATTACTCTGCTGCTGTGCTCTGTTGAGGCAAATTGCAAACTTTCTGTGTGTGTGTTTAGTTATTATAGTGGGAACAAACACAGCAAGCGGTTGGAAGGAAATTCACTGAAGAGCATCTGTCTGGGCTGCACGACAATATACCACATGACTAATTATAGGACCATAGACGCTGCTGGGTACCGGCACACACACACTTGCATATTGCCTCTGAGACGCGTTTTATTGTCACCAGTGGAAACATTGTTCTTGTGTTTCAAGGGGGACACATTTACATGAAAACAAACAGAGGCAATTAGACCAGAAAGCATCAGGATTAGAGAGAGGTTAGTGTGTGTGTGTGTGTGTTCAGTGAGTGAACGAGTGAGAATGAGTCAGAGAACATTTTTAGGAAGAAGCGCAATTGTATAAAAATTGTTGTGTAAATGAGTAAAATTAAAAACGGGAATGTCACGTAACAGTTGTGAGTTCATACGTGCACATATGTGCAGACAGAATATTTTTCTGTAATACTGCAAATGAGAACAATCCAAAAGAAGTCACACTGTCGGCTTCACGCTAACAGCTGACCTTCAAAACTCATGTCGTTTCAATCTCACCATCAAGAGTCTATTAAAAACTGAAATAGCTCCGCATTATACAATAACACAGTATAGAACATTATCTAATACACTGTACACAACATCTACATCGTCTCCCTGCTGTGTTACTGTCTCTACAGCTGTTAACACACAGAGGCTAGTCTGCATTATTTACTTATATCAGTGGTGCAATCTCATTACATACATTAATTCAAGTGCAGCACTTAAAGTTACAATGTGTAATTTACGTGGTTGTTTATTAGCAAATATCAACTATTGCTTTCATAAATATATATTTACTAAAGTATAATGCAATTCACATACAAATGGAAGCTTTCTCAAAGGCTTAGAATGATCTCTTTATATATACACAGGCAGGGCGCGGTCTGCTGGAGGCTGCCTTCTTGCATAGGCATATTTGAATACAGTGGCCGAAAGGGATATACGCACTTCGCGTTTACATAGAGCTTGCCATCGCTGGAGAAGGTGAAGCTCAATCCGGGGCGGATTCTGTGTTCTTTCACACATTGACCTTTAAAAATAAAAATTCCTCTCGGTCTGGACATCACTTGTTGACTGTACATTCAGTAAAAATGACAAGATGACAATGTAGACTGACAATGTAAAAAAAAAAAGTTAGCAGGAAGAGTGAAAAAGATGTCAATCAGCCTCAATTTGAGTGATAGGTCCAATCAGGCAACATGAGTGGAAACACTAATGTCAGTGGACTATGAGTGTGTAAAGGCCTTATAGTCTAGCTGAAACAACATTTCAAGAATATTTAGCTTCAGTATCGAGACATATTTCTGCATGAAACAGGCCAGGCAGGAAGACATAATGTTGGGAGGAAATTGATTTGATTGATGAAAAGTGGTTGTGTCGTCACAGACAAGAAAAGGCCCCGACAGTGTACACCGAAGAGATAGCAGTATCTGTCAAGGAGAGAGATGAAGCCTGTTGTATGTTTTATATCAGGGGCTCCCAACTGGTTCTGCCACGGGGTCCAGATTTCTTCACTACAGCAGAGACGAGGGGGGCTCCAGCCAACCCAGGTAGTGAGCAACCGAACTGGGCAGAGCTGTGGCCTAACCTTGCAGGGGTCAAAAGACAAGCATAGACGCCCTCCACAGCACATTTTCCTGGTCATCAAGGTACACGGAACCATGTTGGTGTGTCACGTCCAGTGTGGAGTCAAGTACATGGCAGCTAACATACACCCAACCCTTTCCACCAGTCCTGTGTTGGTCAGTCTACTACTTGCGATCGCTAAAGAGGAAAAGGATGTCACACTCAGAAATCTGTCTCAATATATACTGTGGAGTCAGCACGTATTTGGGTAGACATGTCCTGATTGGCTGGCTATGGTTTTTTTTTACTGTGTGAATGCATGCTCATGAGCAGAGCATTATCCAAAGAGCCCAGTAAAGGGCGGAGGCTGTGTGAAAAAGCCATGGTATTTTAAAAGACATGGAACATAAGGTTTGAGGTGGTGACACACTGCTGTGCCATGCTGTTGCTAACTAGCTAACTTAATCTTAGCTCTGTGTGGCTAAAAGTTCAAGATTGATTTATGGATGTATGTCATGATATTAATGGTTGAAACTGGTTGGTATGAGCTTATGTAAGCTCACTTCACCTTTTGATTTACAGGAAAAAAACATGATTGAATTTTAATATAGAAGAAATTGATTTTTTTTTCATAAGTTATTAAATAGGTGCACAATATCAGCAGGAGTCTTGCATATAAAGGAGTTACAAATGCATTTTCTATTTAATCTTGATCTTCAAAAGAACATAGAGTGCTTTAAAGTTAATCTGTCTATTTTCTTCTATTACCTGAAAATGTATTTTGGGAGGCTGAGGGGTGTGGGATGCACCATGGGAAGACTTGCCCCGAACCTCCGCCAAAGCAGATGGAAGACAAAACTGAATTGCTGTTATTATTGAAGTCAAAATTTGCATTTAACAACTCAAGGCTTCCTGTGAGAGCAGTGTATTAGACAGATTGCAGGATGAAGCTCTGGGCTCCTTCACAGGTGTTTTTCACTTTTAATAGTTTAAGGTGTAAAATTTTCCACCCTACCAGGTGTGAACAGAAGACAGTGAGGGAGATGTCAGTCAGGCACACACCTGCGGAGAGGTTAAATCAGCTAAAATAATTGAAAACACCTGTGAGGGTAATCAGAGTCTTTAAATCCGTTTGATTACACTGGTTCAAAAGTGTTTTCAGTACATATGCAGCAGATACTGATACTGAAGTAGAGCTTACTTTGCAACACAGACGAGAAGAGTTTTTCAGCTTTTAAAAAATCTAAACATTGTGGACAACAGACTAAAAGAAGTATTTGTAAGTGGCACTTGGTGCAGAATTGTCTGCAGCAAAAAACATGCTCGATGGACTCTTCACTCACAAGAATAGTCTGAGGCACTCGGCAGTAACAGAGCTAATAAAAGCCTCACATTCTCAGTGACAGAAGAGTTAAAACTGACTAATACATTTCAGCCTCAGTGAGCCTTAATCAGGGCCCACTCTTGTTTTTCTTTGGGTTTTAATATAATAACAACCCAAAAGGGTCTGAACATCTGGCGTTCCCAAGGGTGCTTTGTTTAATTTCCTGAATCATTTATCATGAAATGAAGCTCTAAATGGTGCAGAGTTCCTTGCGGTGGCTACAGCAATACTCAAAATACACATCACAGGATCATTTTAGCTCTACTTTTATATCTGTTATGTTGAGGTTTTAGGACTCAAGATTTTGCTGATTTCTCTCTATTTTCTCATCGTTGTGAGACCGGGTGAATCCTCAAGAGACATTTTGATCATTCCAACCTCCAAGGTAAAGGCTGATGGTGATCACGCTCATGCTGTCGCACCCCAACCCTCTCTTGTCCTCTTGGGCAAATCATCCAATAGTGCGATCACAGTTGATTTGTTACGGAAGCAGCTTCTATGTTTTATGATTGTTGTCTGAATCCCTTTTGTTTTGACTTTTAAAGCATTGTCACTAAACAAAAAAGCTTACATGAAAGAATGCAATCATGCTATTGCCTGTGTTGTTGAACAGGGGTTAAGGCTTTTCCTTGATTTCAAGTTGAACTTATCTACATCTCTCTTTTGCATAGGACTTGCTTCTCACTTTAAAAGAGCTTTGAGCAAAGCAGCCATTTCAGTATGTTAGTGGTTTGATGAACTGGATTATTGTTGTTGAACACATATTTTTATGTTGGGGCAATCATCTTACCTTGATGCTGATCTGTGTTCCTCCCCTGATTTGAGATGGAGGTGTGCAAGCCTTAAAAGGGTAACTTTGGTATTTTCCAACCCGGACCCTTTTTTCCCCAGTTTTGTGACTAAGTGACAAATGGAAACCGTGTTTTTTTAAACTGGTCCAGTATTGAGTGAGGGTGCTACAGATGGCAATGGTGAAACAGGCTGCCATGTAACCATTCGTCTTTCTACATCCACCAAAAGTGCTTGTTTTTGCCACTGACAGGATCAGATTGTTATTTTAGGTGTTTGACAAGTTATTTAAAGGATCCCTACAGTTCAAGAATAACCTCATTTTGTTTAACCAGAAACAGCCCCGAAACTCTATCGCTAATCCCACCAGACTCCATTTAGGTAAACCATAAGTCTGTCATCGTAAAAAACACACTTCATTCGAAGTCGACAGAAACAAAACAAAACTCACAAAAAAACAGCTTGGGTGGTTTTTCCACTGTTACAAGAATCACCAACTCTGGTTTGATTGAAATGAACCCTTAAGCAAATCACTGGCGTTTGGTTTTAGAACATAAAGCCTATCACCTGTTTCAACAGCCAGTTGGCTTGGAGTGAAGTCTTCTGGTCAAGTCAAAATGATAGCAGGTGGCATGTTTGCAGCAGCATATGCTGCATCCCTGCTGAGCCCTCAGTTTCTGTCCTTATGGTGTGCTGGTATCAGACGGTGGGTTGCTACTACTGCTCACTGTATGCGCTTATGCCCCCCACACACACACATTCTCACTTACTGATTAATTGGCGCTGGTCAGAGGTGACAAGTAACGAAGTACAAATACTTCGTTACTGTACTTAAGTAGATTTTTCAGGTATCTGTACTTTACTTGAGTATTTATTTTTCTGATGACTTTTTACTTTTACTCCCTACATTTATACACAAAAATATGTACTTTCTACTCCTTACATTGTAAAAACAGGCTCGTTACTTTTCTTTAAAAAAAAAAATAAAAAATCCACAGATGATGACACGACGTAAAAGCCATACGTACGAGTACGTAAAAGACGTGACCAGCTCGAGAGGGAAAGAGGGAGAAGAAGAGGGTGGGGACAGGTGACCGTGGGAAGAAGTCGAGTGAGAGGGGCAGTGAGGCCGAGAACTTGGTCGTAGCAGCGACATGGAGGAAGGAAGTGAGGCGGGGAGTATTGCGGAGTCTGCCGACGGCAACGTTTCGGAGGACTCGGACATTCCCCATCCGTGGCCGTATTTAAAAGAGTTGTTCGTTGTTGTCGGCTCCAAAAAGGACTCATGGCGTATGCGCTGTGTGCTGTGTCAACCGAAAAACCACGAGCTGCTGGCGTTCAAGAATTCGCCGTCGAATCTGAAGAAACACATACAGGTAAGGTGTAAATTCTGTTGTTATCATTAGCTTTTTGAGGATTTTTTTTTTCAAGTCCGTTTCAATGTTAGCAATGTTGTGTGTACACGTGTTAATTTTGATAGCTAACGCTAGCTAGCTCTTGGTTTAAAAAACAAAACAAGGCAGTTTACTGCTGTGCGGCTGTGCCACTGATGTGAGACGTTACTTTTCAGGGCTATCTGCCATAAAGGTTTAGGGGTTTAATGGTAGTTTGTGTAAAATAAATTAATAAATTAAAGTAAACACATTTCTGGCAGAAAAAGGCTTTATGTTGGTAGCCCTGAAGGCTAACGTCGCCTGTCGGGGACATTCCTAACATTTTTTTTCTTCGCTGAAAATTAATGTTAGGCCGTGGGAACATAGGCATGGTCCCCCAACCCCCTCCTCCCCCTCCTCTTCCTCCCTCCCCTCCCCCTGTGTGCCACTAGTTGTCAGCTCCCCACAAAAGACAAGTTAGACATTTATATAACAACCATAATTCTGTCAGGCTGACCACATGTCTCTTTTTTGTGTGTGTCCGTGTTTTGTTTTGTCACTCCCAGAGAAAGCACGTGACTCACCTGGACAGATACAAAAACCTGACTGCACCTGCTTTGAAGAGGAAGTCCACCTCAGATGAAGGCCCATCCAAGCAACTTAAGCTGTGGGAAACCAAAAGAGTGTCACAGAAAACTGTGGATGAAGCCATTCTGAACTTTGTCATTCAAGGTCTGCACCCTCTCAGTATTGTCCAACAGCAGGGTTTTAAAACTCTAGTGCATCACCTGCAACCGGATGTGGTTGTAATGTCCCGAGGCACTATGAAAAACAAAGTTGAGAAAGTAACACTGGAAATGAAGAAGAATCTGAAGGCTGCTATGAGTGAGGTTGAGTTTATTGCTACGACTACTGATTGCTGGACTGCACACAGACGGAGTTTCCTCGGAGTCACAGCACACTGGATAGAGCCTGAAACAATGGACAGATGCTCTGCTGCATTAGCATGTAAACAGCTCAAAGGGTCACACACATTTTCTGTACTTGCTGGTGTCCTGAATGACATTCACACAGAGTACAACATCCGTGACAAGATAGTCCGTACAACCACTGATAATGGCTCGAATTTTATTAAAGCCTTTCGAGTCTACGGAGAGCCAGATGAAAATAATAACCAGATTCCACTTGAGGAGGCAAGGCTGAGTGAAACGGCAGAAAGAGAGAACAGTGAAGGAGAGGAAGAGGAGGAAAACATTGACCATCTTGAGTTTGTTGATGCAGGAACCTTGTTGGAAGAAGATGACGGCCTGGAATACCAACTGCCGAGGCATCATCGCTGTGCCTGCCACCTTCTCAACCTGGTGTCAACAGTTGATGTTTCAGAAGCAAATTCCAACTCCGTCTACAAGCGAATCTCTCGTTCAGCATTTTCAAAGTGCTGGAGTCTATGGAACAAAAGTGGAAGATCCACTATAGCTGCTGAAATAATTGAAGAAAAATGCAAACTCCAGCTCTTGCGGCCAAATGAGACAAGGTGGAATTCTCTTTTCCTGGCTGTGGAGAGGATTGTGAGGATCATGAGAGAACAAGGAGAAGGAGCCGTTACAGCTGTGTGCAGTGTGCTAAAAATTCCAATGTGAGTAGCTTTCATTTTCACACCTTTATTATTATTATTATTATTATTATTGTTGTTATTGTTATTGTTATTATTATTGTTATTATTATTATGTATTATTATTAATAATACATTTTTGACTTTTTGTAACCACAGATGTTGTGTTTAAAATTTTGTTTCCTGACAGGTTCGTTCCTGCTGAGATAGCTTTTCTCGCAGAATATGTCAAGACAATGAGCCCCTTTGCGAAGGCTGTTGATCTTCTCCAGGGAGAGGCCAGTGTGCAGATGGGATGGCTGGTACCCACAATAACACTTCTCAAGACTAAGCTACAGAACCTTCGACTTTCCTCCAAGTTCTGTGTGCCTTTAGTGGATGCACTTCAAGCTGGACTTGATAGACGATTTGGGCAGATGCTTGCAGATCCAGAACTCATTGCTGCGGCCATACTCGTCCCCAGATTTAGGACATGCTGGATAAGTGATGACGACACCCTTAAACTTGGTATGTAATGAAACATTTGCTAATGAGATAATGAGGGAAATTTTGGAATCTGAATTATCCATAACACACTGGGTAATTGTCATACAGTAACAAGGGAAAGTCACATCATTTCAACAAATAACAATCCTATGCTAAAAGTGCTGAAAATTAAAAAGAAATCCTCTGTGGTTTTGTGTTCCATAGGCTTGGACTTCATCAAAAGCCATCTGAAGGAGGGACCTATGGTGCATCCAAGTGACACTTCCCATTCTTCAGAGGAAGATGACTTCTTTTCCCCCATCAAGCAGGGAAATGTACAAGAAAACTCCAAGCAGCTAGATTCCTACCTCGCATGCCCAGATGACACCATGGATGTCCTTAAGTCTTTCCCAGCAGTCTGCAACTTATCACTGAAACTCAACACACCCCTTCCTGCCTCAGCAGCATGCGAGAGGCTTTTCAGCACTGCTGGGCTGATTTTCAGACCCAAAAGGGCACGCCTTGATTCAAAGAACTTTGAGAACCAGCTTCTGCTTAGGCTGAATAAGAGATTTTGGTAGTCTTGTAGAGATGAGTGAATTTCTCACAAAAGAAAAATAGACTGGATTAGACTTGAAGTTGTCATGATCATAATGTTTCAAATTCTGTTGCTGTTTGCATATTGCTGTAAAGTAAGGCATCAAACTGCTAGTTTTTCGATATATAGTAAAAGATACACATTCTGTTGAATAGTAATTTATGGTTCAGTATGTACCTGTTACACTTGCGTTTATATACAGCTGACATAATGTCACACTGCGATAACAGTGTAATAAGTTCCATGGGTTCATATTCATGCCATGGTTACATATGTTGTAGAGATATGTCACAGAAGCAGTTGATTTGTTTTATTGTGAACAACAGAGCAGAACAGGAGAACCTGATTAATCTGTAACATGTTAAACTAAAAAATACTGTTGACTTTAATGTCAAAATCCACTTTGGATGCATTCATTGCCTTTTTTGTGTAATGCTTGAACCCATTACATATGTGTGTTTTGGGGTCACGATTCAGTACGTTTTCAGTACAGAGAAAAATAAAAATGTAGAAAATAACATTGGTCTTTTGTTATTAAGAGTGTAAACATCTACCATGGCTTACTGGTCATAACTATTATTGATTACAGTTTGGTTGTGCTGCAATGGAAAAAGAAAACGACCTATAGTATTCAGAGTAACAAATCTGTTAACAGTTATCCAGATACTCATGCAGTACCTCTGGTCAGTTCAATCTTGATTATTCTGTCAGAACTTTTTTCGTTAAACACAATTATCAAAGGATGTATTGTGTTTAATTGATGGCAAAAATTCATTTTTACTTTTTACTTTTACTTTGAAAGTACATTTCAAAGCCTGTACTTTCTTACTTTTACTTGAGTAAAGAAGTTGAATCAGTACTTCTACTTTTACCAGAGTATTCTTTTGCACATGTATCTGCACTTCTACTTAAGTACAGAATATGAGTACTTTTGCCACCTCTGGCGCTGGTTATTCATATTATTTTGGCGTGTTTACTGTGAATGCAGTCCACTTGATACTCGTTTTGTTTGTTTTTTTGCCGTGTCATCACTGCTACAAATGCAGCTGTAGCCAGTATCTCTATCACTATCCTCATTCATATCTTAATAAGCTACAAATGATTTCAGCCACAAAATAAGCCTGAAAAGCTGAAAATCAGAACGGAAGTACAGAGAGTTGTTGCATAGAGATGATACACCATCTCATCTTGTTGCAGTAGTATGATCCGTCAGGTTCTTTAGAACGTTGCAGAATTTCAACTTTTCTTGTTGCGAACCTTTGGTCTAGACTGGGCCTTAATTCATCCTGTAAGATGTAAAAATATACTGGCTTTATACACACTAAAATAACTGTTTGTTTAAATGGATTCTGGTGGGTTTGCTGATAGCAATTTCGGGCTGATTCTGGTTGAAACAAAAAGGGTCTTACTGTTTCACAAAAAGGTTTATCTCTGCAGGGATCCTTTCCATAATGGTGTTAGACATTTATAATAACAATCTGAACCTGTCGGTGACAAAAACAAGCACTTTTAGTGAATGTACATTGGTGGTGCGAACATGCCCACAGCAGTTACATTGCAACCTGTTTAAGTGACTGGAAACAGGGCTGCAGCCAACATCACTCAGACACAAAAACAAAAAAATGGACTTACCCTTTAAGCCATTTGCTGAACTGTCTGTTTACATTTACAGAGTGTGTGCTCTGTTTCTTTCACATAATCTAAAAAAGAGTATTTGCAACACAGCTGAACTGTAAAGATCGTTTCAGCTGCAGCTAAAAGTTGTTCCAGTTTACTGCAATAACATCAGTTCGCAGTTAAACTTTATCTGACAGTTGTGTAAGACAAAACACAACAATGAGGTTTGGAAGGGCATCTACATGATACTCTTCAGGATATTAACTCACAAGTGCACAAAGACACGCAAGCGTCCACATGCTAAAATTCCTAAGATCCTGCAGGCGTTTTTCTGATCGAAACTTTACCGTGTTTCATCCTTCATTTCTAGTGTCTTAAAGTTCAGGTTCAATGTATCTAGAAAGCAGCGAGAAGCCAAAGGGTCCATGCTTTCATTTCTGGTGTAGACTGCCAACGAAATACCTTTGAGAATATCTGTTTTTATAAAGCCGAGATAAATATCTTCACCTCTATGCAACAAAGTGTCTTTTAATACATAATGGATGCAAAAAGCCAGCAGCTGTTACCTTGGTCTGTCCTTCAATGACAGTGAGAGGCACGCTGGTGGAGGGCCACTTGTTCCTTGGAGGTAAAGGCTTGTCGCAGTTCCATAAAATCACAATCTGTATGGGAGAAGTGCATGGAGTTGATTAACATTATATAACCATCAATATGGTTCTGCTTTGGTTTCTGCATAGAGATTTTATATACTTTTTTTTTTAAACAACTGATATATTTCACAAAGTACAGGATGACGACACATTAGGATCTGTTTCAGGATTCATTTTCATCTTTAAGAAGCATCAGGCTTCAAGACAGTCAGGGTTATATTTTCCACACAGAGGTTAATTGAAGAACACCTACAGTATTTATCAGAGGAAGTACACCGTCACGTATATAAAAGGTATTTTCATTTTAGCTGTGGTATTTCGAATGGTGAAAATAAAATGATAATATTCAGTGAAATGATCATGAAACCAACAAAGTTTATTTCAACTGCTATTATATACAGTATAATTACAGGAACTGTATTTATAGGAAGTCTGATATATATTTCAACAAAGCTCATTAGTGTTGAAGCACTTTTTACTTATATAAGTTTTCTTTAGTGCTTCTTGTCAGGTCTGTTCCTGGCACATCTCTCCTATGTGATCAGTTCATGGTGAATTGTAAAGGCGTGTTAGTTGATGTCTGTGTAATGTAGCAAAGGAAGACTCGTACACAGAACAATAAAAGATTAACACTGGAGTCTGGATTTTAAAAATCTCTTTTTTGCATGTTGCAGGGCTGTACAGACGTGAAAAAATAGACATCAGTCTATTCCTTATTTTAATCCGTGTGCGAGTCTTCCTTTGCTGCATATGCACAGAAGTCAAGCAATTACATGTATTAAAAAACACAATGTTGGCAGTACTGCAGGGTATAAGGGCCATTGTAAAGAAAAAATTATAAAAATAAAAAGATATACATGGCTAACGTCTAATATTTTGAGAAAACAAAAGTCATATAATTTTTAAAAAATCATTAATGTTATGGATGCTTTTGTTTAGTCTGTGCTGTTTGTGTTGATGTATTTGTTTTGTTGTTGTTGTATTTGTTCAATTGTGTTGCTGTTCTGAAAATAGAAAAAAAGGGTAATTTTTGCCCATTAACTCTATTTTTATGCGAAAAATCTTGAGAACACAATCATATTATATTATGAGGAAAAAGTAATATTATGAGAATGCTATGACAATAAAAGGTTAAGTTACCAAGACAGGTATATTTCATATCAACTCTGTAAATAATGCTCACCATCTCTGTCTTTTGTTTGTATAATAATGATAATGTATTTTTCATAATATCCTCTTTCTATTCTATATTTTTTTCTACTAGTTTTTAATATATATCTTATGATCAGAATATTAATATTCCTTGTATCTTATGTAAATGTGCACATTCTAGATCTACTCATCCTTTGTTTTACTTTGATATTAATTTTATTGCATTAAATGTCACATTTTTATTGACACTTTACAAGATAGAATTATAGTTGCTTTTGCCTGCTGTTGATTTTTTGAAATGTGTTTGCATTGGGATTATTTTAATTTAATTCAATTTAATTATATATTTTAATATTATTTATTATGTGTGCATGTTGAAGTTTTCCTGACTATCTTGTACAGTCACTATTTTTCCTTGCAAAGGTGGCGTCACTTTCTAATGACTGGTAGACAATCTGGTTTGTGTCTGCACACTCTATCCTGTCCATGTCCCTCCTCGCTTGGCATTTCATTCCAGTAGCCAATATGATTAAGGTGCTTACTGGTAAATCCTTAGGTCATATTTTTTTGGAGTACTAAAACCAAAAAAACCTCATGGACCTCATACCCTGCTGTGTATAAGGAATAGCTGAACTCCGTCATGAAACTGTACTAACTGAAGGTACAAACTGATGAAGAGAAAGGAAGAACAAAGAGTGATACATACAGTATTAATACAAATATTGACACCTTTTGATATCTTTTATACTTTGCTTTTTGCCGTATTTAACACTGTAACCATTATCATCTCCTCATTAAACCAGCACCACACTGCAGTAGGATGGAGACACACTTCCCACCTGTGCACAGAACTTGGACTTGGCTACAGCGATGATGAGCTTCACCACAGGGGAGATCTGGGACTGCAGAGGAGTAACCGTATGGATCACAGCTGTGAACTGCTGCGACGGACTCTTACCTGGACACACACACACACACACACACACACACACACACATAGAGAGGAACCAGAAACAGTTGTCATGGGTAAACTGTATTTAGGTCTTTAACACAGCCTCTCCATAAAGCTCCATAACGGTTAACTGGACACAGAGTGCTCCGGCTGCACCCGTCATCAATCTTTCTGACAGGATATATACCCCCGCCTCCCATGACTGAGCATGAGTAAACACGTCTAATTCAAGAGTTTGCTTTGAGTGTCTGCTTTAGTGAATTGTGAATCATGCTGATTTGTTCCTATAAGGAGTAATTGTATTTTCTGCAGCCTCACAATAAAGCAGCGCTTGTTAGTTACTTTCTTGCCTTTTATTGAGGCAAACAAATGAACCAAACAGGACAAAAAGAGAAATTATGAAGCGGAACCAAACTTTAAATTACTACCCCCCGATAAATGATCCCCAGCATACGCTACAATGAGTAAATGGAGTTGAGGAAATTGATTCCCCCTGTGGCAGACTGTGCCATAGAGACGTATCAATATAATGAAGCATCGGCTTCTACGATTGGATTTTATTTTCTGTATACATTTTCTGCTCCATAATAAATGAATCCATTAACGTCCTGCTGTATCTTTAAATAGAAGAGCATATTAAGTCATATCATATGACATGTTGACAATAATAGTTTAATTACAATAAGATAAAGGTGACACACACTTGTTATGATTTTGTAAATAGTGTTACAGTGGCGTGCAAAAGTTTGAGCACCCCTGATCAAAATTTAGTTTACTGTGAGTAGTTAAGTAAGAAGAAGAGGAATTCAGGAGTTCAGGACATGTCCTGTTGTTTTTGTAGCAATGAAAGTGGGTATTTTTAACAATAGTTCGGGATATGTCCAGCCATTCTTGTGGCGGCAATAGCAGGTATTTCTGGACATTTCTCATTGTTTTTGTAGCAATTAAAGGGAGTATTTTTTAACAATAGTTCAGGACATGTCCAGCTGTTCTGGTAATGACAAAAGCAGGTATAGTTTGGGACATGCCCTGACGTTTTTGTACAACAAGTGACTATTTTTTAATGATAGTTTAGGACATTTCCTGTTTTTCTTCTTTTTTTTTTGTAGCAACAAAAGCAGTCATTTCTTAACAGTAGTTTGGGACATGGTATTGGTGCCAAAACATAATGTATTCCTAACCCTAATTTAAACTAGGATTTTTGTGCCTAACCCTAGCCAAATGTTAATCACAGCCATCACAACATACAATCTAAAACTAAACCGTAAAGAGGGAGAAAATTTCAACATAATTGCTACAAATTAAATGTACAAATTTAACATGTGAAACCTTCATATTCATGGTTTGCAGCAATGTACAATGCCAACATTTATTCTGGTGTTTTGGTTGGGTGAGAGTAAACCACACAATAGGTTTCATAGGTTGTTAAACCAAAACAGTAAGCTGAAAGTTACTAAAAACACTGTAGAGCTGAGGGGAACTGTACAGTCGGGTGATGCCTCTCTGCGGGTGCGTCACGACAAATAACCTCTTTCACATCACACAGTCATTTGAACCATTGTTAATATAAAATAAGCGATCAGAGTAGCTTTCAAGACAAAAGAGACAGATGCCCTTATGTGGGAATCTCAGAATATACACCATGGGCAGATATGGGAACACACATGGATGTAATATTCACAACAACTAAAGAAGGCGAGGCTTGGAGGCACATGGCATGCCAAGTGTTGGGTGAGGGTGGGAATAAGGGAATACACATCCTCATGGATAAGTGGAGCCAGAGTGCTCTTTAGTGTTGCTCTATCCATCTCTCTGACACCGGGCCCCTGACCGGCCATCTCAGGTGGGCTTAGTGGTATTTATGGAAGCGCGAGGTCTGCCCTTGAGGGGGGTCACAGAAATAGGCTCAGTCCTTCTGTTTCATCTGCGTCTTCTTGGAAAGAGCTCTGCCACATTGATTTTCATTGAATTACCTACGTTTCTTTTATTACAGACAAAATGTTCCACCAATGAGAACGAGGTAGTTTTTGTGTGATACATAAAAATGGATAAAATAACTGATGGTAGTGCTTTACTTTTTAGTGGGGCTCGAACAAAAGGCCAACTGCACTGGTGAAAGACGTAACAGTCTGTAGATAATAGCCTTTGACCATTCTCTTAAAATCTTGTAATCCTGAATCATTCATGGAATGGTTGAGGTCATATGTGGGTCATTAGTCCACGTAGCTGCAGTGTAAGAGTCACATGAATCACGGTATGAATGGGTCTTAAACTGCCAGGGAAGAGATATATGGAGTTGTCAATAAGTGGTGTCATTTTTTATTTTTATTTTTTGGTGTGTTTGTTTTTTCAGTAAAACATAGGGTCTGGTGAGTGGACAGCTTCTTTTTTATATTTCTGTCTGCAGACAAGTGTCACTATCTTATTACCCTTCACTCTATTGCATCTACTGGTGTTATTAAAAAGGTATTGTACCAGACACTTGACTGCTGACCCTTAACACGAGTAGCACATAGTGGCCGAGTATTGAAGAGGTATTCTCTATGAGAGCAGAAGCAAAGAATCCAATGTTCCAAAGCAAATAGATGATGCTTTCATTTTCCCCATGGATATATACACACATCAGAGGGAATATGGGCTTCAATGTCTTCCCCAAAGACACTGAAGCCCCACCTACTGATTAATAATATCATAAAAGGTATACAAGTTATCAACAGTGTGTGTGTGTGTGTGTGTGTGTGTGTGTGTGCGTGTGGCTTGTGACAGACAGCACACAAATTAAAACAGGGGTAATATTCAGGTTTGGACTCGGCTACAACAGATTCAAATTGTTGGAATTTTAAAAGATGCCAAAGTGAATATAAACTTATCAATATGCGGCTGAAATGAACAGAAATTCATGCAAATTGAAGGGCCAAAGAAGAAAAGACACTTGGACTGTTTGATGCATTTCAGCACCATGGAGAGAGGCCAACGCTATATGAGTGTAAAAAGAGATGGGCTGCAGTCGGAAAGTCTTTTTTGCTTAGGAAGGTTGCTAGCTGAGTGAAATGACCCGGAAGTATTTAAGTGGCCGCCATGATAAGAGCTGTTCGAATTCTCTAAACACTAAGGAAAGGAGGTTCAGTGCTTCCTTTCAGATCTCCTTTAGCATAGGATACATCGGACCTTCCTAAGTGATAGGAAAGCAGATAATTTAATCCCACAATGCTTTGCGGAAGCAATATTTAAAGCGACTATTTTTTCACCCAAACACTTTAGAATAAAGCCTCCCACATCTCTACCCTTCCTTTGGAAGTTTTAAGGCTCAGCTTGCACATGCACTTTGTTCACAGAGTCCATGACTAACGGTGAATTTAGGTCACAGATCATTTAAAACTATTTTGAATTAAGAGAAATACATTCCAAGTTAATCAGCATAAATTGCCCTATAATTACTTACAATATAAGTAAACAATAATGTTAAACTTGGCTTAGCTCTATGATCTTAAAATAAACAGTATGAGCTATATTTTCTCACTAAGTACATGATTGACAACTTGAAAAAGTCTCTAAAATTCAGGAAAGGAGTGTAGTGACCTGTTGTAAGTTTGATGTTTCTAGCTCAAACTATGACAAAATAAAAAATAAATAAATAAAATAAAATAAATAAAATAAAATAATAAAATAAAATAGAAATAAATAATAATAATAATAATAATAAAAATATTAAATAAATAACTAAATAGATAACTAAATACACAAATAAATAAATAATACACTATTTTACAAATTAACAAAGGAAATACAGAACTACTGGTTTTGAAGCTGTACAAAAATTAAAGCCTTTATCCTGAGAAGATCCAAATCCAAAACAAAGCAAGAAACAAACTACAAAGAATAGAAATAATAAACACCCAAATTATTTACCTTAAATCAGGTTTCAATGTCTCAACCGTAGACACATTTTAATGCCAGGTATAGTGCATCTAATCTTCTAGAATCCAAATAAAAAATAGCATGTCAATGCACCTAAAAGGAGTCTTTTTGACTGGATTTTCATCTCTCATTATTTACTGTAACAGGAAATAGTGGTTATTTGGCTCTAGCCTTTGCAATTTACTAGAGTTGTTCCGATACAGAAACCAGTACTGGAAATGCCTACAATGCTGATTTGGGTTTTGGCATGCTCACCCATCTATGCAGCAATCTACTATCATTTATTAATCAAATTTAAAGTAGTTTCAAACCCATATAAAATGGCAGTTTTCCCAGAAATCACTTCTTCTTTACTCTCCAAAAACAACAGCTTATGGTACATAGCAAGTTCCGCTTTGCAGCCGCTGCCAGCTACTGTTTTAAAGCGGTGAGGAATAATTGATTTCTGGTAAATAATGTAACCTCAGCCTTTAGCAAAATGTCAGCAATGTGGAGATATTTTACACCGGAGAGTCCCACTGGTAATCATCCTATTTTTTTTATGACTGACTCTTATATTAGATGATACAGAAAGTTGTGTGTTTGCAAATGGTTTAACCTGAGCCATGCCACACAACAGTGATAGCAATCATTTCACATCCAGACAGGATTAGTAGTACACAGCTGTTTTATAACACAATGGTTTCAGATTGGTACTCGGTATCAGCTGATAAACAAGTTCAGGTATCAAAGGAAGGAAGAAAATTGCATCAGGGCATCCTTGAAATTTACCTCAACACACCTCTGCCTCTTAGAAATGTCTACCTCTGCAGAGAATCAGGCAGTGGCAAAGAACGTGTACATATTTATGATCAAAAATAGATTTGTTGATCAGTGTTGTCCCATTCTTCACACTCTCCTCTGTAAAGATATGTCCTGATGGGTCCTGCAAAGCCATAGCATACTGTCACAACATGTGTTTTGTTTTATAACCTAAAGTAGCTCCACAGCACAACTTTCCACAAACCAGAGATGTAACTTGAGCCATCAAATCAAGATTTTCTAACAGCTCCCGAGGCCACTGCGTCTGAGCAGTAAGTCAAACTTTTTTTTCTAACTACCAGGCAGAAGTTGCAACTGCTTCGCCATCAAAAGTTATGGGAAGGTAGCAGAGTGAGACCAGCGTACACACGGCACTGACGACAAGTTATTCCCCGAGCAGAGGCACTGGAGATGGCAGCAGCTAAAATAGTGATTTACTGCGGCGGCGTAAACCAAACTGCCCCATCTTTCCTTCTATCCCTCGATCCCTCCCTTCCCTCTTCCTGCTAACCCTTGTGTCCACAATTCCTCAGAGGAAGACAAACATCGATCTGAGTTACAGCCTCAGTCTCTCCAGTCTGCTTGCATATCTATACACACCCACGTATACATATATACACACACAGCAGGCCACTTTCTCTTCACTCTTTGCCTGCAGCTTTAAGTTTCTGAACTCTTGCTTCAACAGCAGTCTGACAACACACACATTTACATATTCTTGTAAATTTTGCAAATTTTAATTACTGCCTCAGTTATTAACCAGCAATACAAACTATGTCATGAGGTCAGCTTTTATGCGTGCAGACTTCTAAACAACCAGAAACCAGCTGCAACCAGCTTCTGCTCTCTGATATGCTTTTTGTGTCCTGAGATAAATCCAGCAACAGCTCCCAGGCAAGCTCTTGGTGTCAGAAGCAACAGCTTGTTTTGGATAAACTGAAGATAAACCAGGAAGAATTTCAGCTACATTAACAGGAAATCTAAGGAGGAACTTATATCCTGATTGATGGATGATCTCTAGTAAGAGCAGTGAAGCAACATCGCCATTTTCCTCATTTGGTTTCACTGAGGCCGAGGTCTCAAAGTCTGACACAGTGAACCAGACAAAACTAAGACAACTGAGTGGCTGCGGAGGATATTAATGTGTTCCCACTGAGTCAGTTAGTTGAGACCTGCTCCTTTGCCTATGTTTGTTACATTTTGAAAAACTGGCACCAATAAATGTATTCCAAATTAGCAGCTAGCACTTCCTGTTTGCATGGATGTATAGACAACTATCACTGAATTGTTTTCATACTAGGGATGCCAATTTCCCATAATTTTGATAGCCCAGTGCCCATTAAACTAGTAGCTAACCAGTTATTTTTTGGGGCAAAAATTCAAAACGACATGAATTACAAGAGGCCTTTCCTTTTAGTCCGGCAATCCATTGATTCAGTGATCTTTAGCATCGCATTTCAAAGCACTATCAATTTAGAAAAGGGGGAAATGTTAATGTTTTGTGCCTTTCATTCTCCTTTGTGTTGGCTTTGTTGACAGACAGCTGGCTACCCATAGCCCGGAAATCCAGACTCAAATCTAGAAAGATTTTGAGTGAGAACAGTGGGGCTAACTGATATAATATGCATTTGCCATATCCCGTCGGCAAAATGGCAAAAACGTCCTTTGTGGAAACGAAGGCTTCTCGGGCAGTCTTCTGTTCCTCTCTCAAGGAAAAAGATAAGTTTCTTCCAAAGCTAAACTGAATGGACGCAGCCCATTGTTGTATGTTAGCACCCCTAGCTGTGCTGACAGAGCTAACAGTGCTAATAGAGCTATGCTAAAGGGAGAATTAATGGTAACCAATTAAAAGTATTGTCACTGAAGTCCCTATATGATACCAAAGCGAACTTAAAAATGTGACAATCCTCAGACAAGGTTCTGAAGTTATATGTAGCATCTTTTTATTATGATTTCTAAGCAAATTTTTGGACATTGCCTTACAATGGATTCAGAGATAATGACATGCTCAGGAAGCATCAATCACATTAAATCTAAAACAAAATTATTTAATGATTTATTTTCATATTTATCATATCTTTGTGTGAAGACCTGAATGAGTTATGACTCCTTTAACACAAATTGTGGCAACTGAGCGGTCTTAAAGTACTTTAACTGCCTCCATGAGGTCATGTTTGGACAAAAGCTGTAACAGAAACTACCAGTGACAACAGCATCTAAGCAAATCAAACATATTCAGAGACAACACTTACCCAATATGGCATAGTAAAAAGGGAACTGGGCAGGGTCAGATGAATACTGGGGGAGTGCATAGAGACCACCAGGTAGGGAATTCCACAACAAGCGGTTTCTGGACACATGGGAGTCCACGCGGTCCTGGATGATCTGGATGACAAAACAGAGGAAGAACAAAACAGGAAGAAAATGTTAGAGGAGGAAGTGAGTGAGTGAAGTGAGAAAGAGGGGAGGGAAAACACGAGGTAGAGGAGTGAAGAGGTGAAGATATAAAGGTGTGACTAGATTGAAAAAAAGTGTGATTTGTTTAATGATTTCCTGCTTTTCTGTTTATTTTACACACACTACTTCCCAGATTCAAAATTTGACTCAAAAGTGCCGCTCACAGATCACCCATAATACTTTGCCAATTTTCAACCAGTTTGCTGCATAACAATGTGGTCAATATGTGTAAATGAACTGTGGAAAACTTCACTCCATCTTACTTCTTGTCCCTGGCAAAGGTGAATTTTTCACTGGCTCCTGGGCTGTTGCTGGAACGACAGCCCACTGCTACCACAGACACAAACAGTATAGAAGCTGTAAAGTAGGCAGTGCTCATCAAGTATAAATCAAGAATCTATTACTATACTGCCTATTTATTTTTTACCTTCAATATCTATATTTTAGTGCACTGTTTTGCTGCAATAAGAGAATGTATTAGCAGACAGTGGGTGCCATACTGTCTCCTGTATTGTGTAAAACATTAAATATACATTATTATGTTAGTTTTAGTATTAGCTAAGTATTGTCAAAAAGCCAAAAGCAAAGCTGATTTTGATTTTGATTACATTACTGCATGATAATTAGTGATATTTCAATGTGTGAGAAGCATTTTAGTGTTGTTGTTGGTCAAGGTGGAGCTGATTTTAACTATTTATTTAGGGCTGTCAGGATAATGCATTAATTTGATTAATTAATCACAGAAAAAATAAAGCATTGAAAAAAATTAACGCTGATTAATGGAGTTCAGTGGTGCCCTTTGACCCGGTGCATAATGTAAGGCCACAGTGACTTTGTAACATGATGGATGAAGGCGAGACGATGCTGCCTGGCCCCACGAATGGAACATTTACATTTTAAAAAACCCAGATGGAGCTGTTAAGAGGAGCACTGTTCCTTGCAGTTTCTCTAGTAAGGAGTTGTTGTACCATCGGAGAACATCAAGCCTGAAAAATCACCTCAACGCAAAGTATTTAGCAGTGAACCCTGAGGTCCGAGCTAACATAGCCTCTGATGCTAGTGCTAGCAGCCAGCCTCATCAAGCCACACTCAACTGAGACACAAACACAGTAAGGCCCAATTCCAATATCCCCCCTTGCCCACTACCCCTTGGCCCTCGAAATGACGCAACGAGGGGTAGGGGTTGAAATCGTAAATCGTAATGTGAAAAATCCGACAATTTTGCAGAACAGGACAGATGACAGACGTCAACGGGGGGTACTGGGACTGGCCCTAAGTCTACCTGTGACCGACTAACTAACTTCCTGGCAAAATGCAGTTTTGCAATGCAATGGACTGCAGATCAGTTTGAGTGGGAGAGGACAAGGGGACATTAGTGTCCGAAATTTATCAGATTTACTACGACACATTATATACTAATATAATACTTTAACAGCAAAAATTGATGTTTATTAGATTAATTAGTCACAGAGCAAGTTATTAACAAGATTTTTTTTAACTGCTTGACAGCCATCATTTTTTTAAATGTAAGATAACTTAATCTATAACAATTTATCATAATGTAAATGTAAAATGTAAAATATTAATTTGTAAAGGAACTAGTTGCTTCCAATAAATGTGGCTGAGAAAAATGTACAATATTTCCCCCTGAATTGTAGAGGAGTACAAGTATTAAGAAGCATAAAATAAAAATACTAAACTCTAGTGCAAGTACCTCATATCTGTAGCTACTTAAAGAGACAGTACTACTTGAGTAAATGTACATTAACACACAAGACACAAACTTCTTGTGTCATGGTGGGAGTAAAAAACTGACCACAACAAAAACACAAACACACACACACACACTGTATTTGTGTTCCATTACTGAGGGATGAGAGGTGTTGACTGACGCTGGCAGAGGGATGATCATGTAGCCGGCCGGCTCAGGAGATGCTGAGTGACAAGCTTTTGTGGGATTTGAGTGAAAAAATGTCTTTCTTATGAGTAAGGCTCCACAACCACTGGCTCTGTCTCCTCTCTGCTTGTCACCAATTCAGGCAAAGAATTCAGGTCTCTGTCTGATGAACCCTGGCAGACCCTCTGAAGGTGCGGTGGCTCTAAACCACTCGGTGCTAAAGAAGAGTTTTAACACCATAGAAACAAGCTTTATCACGTGGGTTTGAGATAGGCATGCATGAGTATGTGAAAAGTGTTAGACCTACAGTACATAGGATTATCTTAAGACTTATCACTGGTATTTTTGTTTTAAGGCCGACAACCAACAGAGTGACTGGAATTATGTTTTGTATATACTTTATGATCTTTAAACAGTGACATGAAAAATTATGAATTACACTGAGCATTAAAAGCATTAAAAAGAAGCAAAATACACAACTATTTTTTGATTTTTTTTTTTTTAATTTTTGATAATTAATTGATCTCAACCATAAGCAGGATTTTAAAAAACAAGCCTGCATTAGTTTACATAAAATATTTACTATGTTGAACTCTACTTTGACATCTATACAATACTGAAATCAACAGTTTTTTTTCCAGGCATCCTGTTTTCTTTCCCCCTCTGACTCCAGAGCTGTCCACTGATCTGTGGAGAATTGGCACTTTCAGCCTTAACACACACACACACACACACGTCCACACACACACACCTCGTGACACCAACTGTCAGCCTCGCAGTATGTGGGCCACTACAGTTATCAACAACGCCTCATTTCACTCATTTAGCCTGGTGGCGTGCTGGCTCTGAGTTCTTGGCACATCTGGCCAGCAGTATACGGCTGTCACTTGGCTTCTGTCTAATTTCATACCCTGCTAGCGCTGGGCATTTGGGGGTGTCACTGAGGTGTTGCTTGTGCTATGATTTTAACAGAAAAAAAAATGCTGCAATTGGAGAAATATTTGTCTTATTAAGCTGTAAGGTGAAGATACATTATAACATCAAGATTTTTGTGACTCCTCAGTTGCTGCATCTATCCAGTCAGATGGCTGAATTTCTGACAGCTATAGGTATGTACAGTCCTTACCTTAATTTCAAAATTTCAAAGCATAAATAAACTCTTTTCAAATTATGAAATGATGAAAATGAACCAATAAGTTGCCGAAGAGTCAATTAAGCTGCCTGACCACTGAAAAGCTAATGTATATATATAGGCAATATAATCTAGTATAATATATAAAAACGGGACACTTCTTCCACATATTATTTTTTAACTACTAAATGTTTATTTTTTGTATAACTGCATTTTGTTTTTGGTGTCCTCATATATTTAAAAAATTAACCAATTTAATCCAATCGTCATTGATTGTCTTAAAAATAGTGTGTATACCTGACCCAAAGCCGACAGGACCTGATGGTTCAGGCCAGGTATGGAGAAATGCCTACAAATAATATTCGGGTCACATTTGGCCAAAAAAAAAAAAAATCAGATCTTCTGTCTGTGTTGGGCTACTTCTTGTTCAGTGCGGGGGTTTGTTATTTACATGACAACACATGAACGCAACACATAGGCTATTTTAAGATAGGATATTTTGTTTGCTTGCTAAAGATGGAAGATGTCAAACAAGTTATGTCAACTCCTAATGTAACCTGATGCTTGGTGTTCTTGCTTTGGACATTCTGGCCTTTCCAGCTTGGAGCAGCAGTGAATGGAACTTCCACGTAGCTGGAAGACCGATCAAACAAGGACAGAGCTGAAGCCATCTGCTGTGGAGGCTTTCACCTTCTTTCATGATGACCTCAAATAAACCATGGTTTACTTGACATCTGTTTAAGGTGGAGCTTTCAGTTCTAACATAATGCTGAATAGTTTAATGAATAACAATGCGTCATATTCTAATTGTTAGATTGTTAGAGTAGAATATGAATCTGTAATGCATTCAGTAGCCTAATATGTCACTGTCAGGTACATGTAATTATGGACCTACAATGTTTTTCCTGCATGTTGCATGTTTTCATAATTCAATGTTTTTATGTGTAAACATCATAAATCTAAAGCTGGGGCCCAGGTTTGTTGCTCAGGAGAAGAAGAAACAGAAGAATAAAGTCTTGAGAATAAAGTTAGTGAGCGGTTCTCAAGAAAGGTATGACAGGCCAAACAATCAGCCTGTTCTGAACAGGCATGTTTTGAACGGGCACTGTACTAGTATACAACAATGCCTTGTGACGGTCATTTACAAGGTGCTATGTGTGTAATTACGGTATAGGCAAGCTGTGACCAGGGCACCAACAATTGCACGGGACAAGGGACAAACTCTGTGCTTCTGTACATTACATGCTGCAGATTTGGGCATATAAAACATTTGGGTTTGGGTCGTGCTTGGTTATTTTCTTGGGCTTGGGTCTGGTTTGAAGCGAAATAAGTCGAACTCATAAGCAATGAAAGACCCCCATTCTCAGTCTCATACATGCAGGGCTTTTCTGTCTGGCAAGACCAGTAGCTTATGGTAGTTATTATTAGCATAATGCTGTATAAGTCAGTACTGAGCCAGTTTACTGACTGTATAACTCTTCTGAACTTGTGCTACACTGTATTTTAGCATTTAACATGATCCTGTAGTTGCTATTCGTGGCCATAATTACCAATGTTCAGCAAAAGTTACACAAACTAACTTTAAATTAAAAAACTTGATTGTTTTGTTGATTGCACTTTAATATAACCCACTTAAGGACACAATAAATATGCCTACTTCAAATTTGAAAAAGGGATGCACCCCCGCAAAAAAAAATACACTAAAAGATTATAAATACAAAAACTAACACAAGATAATGATGTGTCTGATGCTGTTAAATGTTTTCCATTAGTAAAAGCACAACCTTTTCAATTCTGATTAATTACAAAACTCTCAAACTGATGATTTTACATCTCTGAGTGAAGTTCTTCAAAATATGTTCTGAATGATAATTAACCTCAAAGTTATGTGGTGGGAAAACCACATAGATCATACACTTTCACATCCTTTTCTACAACATTTTAACCAATAATCTGTGAACATAACACAGAAATTCTAATTTAATTCCAATGCAAGTAGCAAAGACTGATGTCCCATGTTAATAATTACATCACTAGATTTTGTTAAGGACACTAATCCCATGTAAACAGGCTGAAAGTCGAGCGGCGATAGTGACTCCAGTGTTACTGCAATGATGGAAATAATGATGACAGGAAGTGATGATGATTGCAAACAATAATGTGCGTTACAATGGAGATCATAGCAATTGTGCTGATGTTTATGTGACAACGGTGGTGGTAATTAAGAGGATTATTATGTTCTGTGTCTGCATTCAGAGATGCTACAGAGAGCAAATAGTCCCTGAGGGCTGGAGTGAACAACAACAGAGAATAAAATGAGAGGAGGAAGGTTCTTACACTCCAATGAGACAAGTTCATCGTCTACACTGGAGCTAGTGAGGTCATTTAATGAGCCAGCCTCTAGCTTTTTAGTCTTGAGAGCAGGCAGATACACCCACACACACATAACTGCAGCCTCTCTAACCTGAGGGCTGCCAGTGAGTACAGACCTCCTTCACATTTGGCACCTCACACTGCCCCTTGTGCTCACATTGTGTTTACATTTCAGGCATCAAAATGCTTTTTTTCCAAGTCTAAATGTCATGACAAAAAATCCAACTTTTCTTTGTCAAAGTTTGTCAGATTCCTGAGTGCATCATTTTCCTCCTACCTAATATTTGCCAGTGACGTTGGCTGTATTTCATTAAAGCTGCTAGTATAGTAACTTTTACAAAAAATAGCTGTTGCCATATTTTCTAAAACTGTCACTATATTCACACAGCACTTAACTGGGCAGATAATCTGTGTAAAAAAGTTATATTCCTCTGCCTATTGCCTCGTGGCGCTTCTAATGGCTTTACTGCATGGAGCAAAAACAACTAATCAGAGCAAATTTGTCTCTAACGCAGCTGTCAATCATGTCAACGGCTGCAAACTGTGGTCAAACTGTCAATCTAGGCAGCGCTGATCAGATATGAACCAAGATACTGCAACAGCATTGCCTAGTTCTCATCTCAGATATTTTCAGAAACATATTTTAGTGCACTGTTTAGCTGTAATATGAGAAAGTTGGTCTGGCCAGTGGATGGTGCTTGGTACTTCAGTCAATTGTATCCAACATGGCTGCTGTGTCACAAACATTCTCATTTTACAGCTAAACAGTGCACAAATATATGTCTCTGAAAACATCTGAGGTGGGAAATGGGCAACTCAGTAACAGGATACTGATACAAACCTAATTTGACGGTTAGAAGGTAATAGAGATGTGATTTTTCCCACAGTGCATCTGTCTCATGGACTTCTTTCAGAATATAATAACAGTTTCAGTATATATAACACAAAATTACTGTCAAAGTTACCAACTGTAGCTTTCAGTATTCTTAAAAAGAAGATAAAACAAATGTAGATCTAGGGTGTAAGATGTTTTAATGTTTTGCTCGTCCTTAGATGGCTTGTTAGATGGACAAATTATTCTTCATGTCACATTCATGTTAGGTCATTAACCAAAAACCCTACAGTTGCAAATGACTCAAAATTAACTCTAACAACAATTTTGTGTCTGAAGTGTGTCCAGTAGTTTTCAGGCTAAAGTTATATTTTTACCCTTCATATATTCAAGGATATCATTGAGCTGTAAACTTAGAACCATATGCACTAATTAATATTTTTATATTAACAATGGATCAGATGATCTTGTCTGCAGATGCAGCAGGCGAATAAAAAGCTCTGATAAACCTATTGTGTGCTACCTGCTTGGCACCAAAGGGCAGACAACCAATGTTAGGGAGGAACTTGTTTAACATAGTAGATTTACCAGCTGGTGGCAGTTGGTGGAGACCAAAACAGATGCAAATAATAATAATAATAATAATTTTTAGATGTGATGGTTCATCTTTTTTGAGTTGAGGGTGTATGAGGTACTTATCTATAGTCCATGTAATACCTACAGTAGATGGCAGTTGGCATGCTCTCAGTTTGAAGAGTACAACGACGTAAGCTAAACTATGTGCTGATGCCACTGCAGCAAGGACATTGCCTTCATATTTGGGATGCTTGCTCTACCCATTAAGCCACTGGGTGCCCCTGCAAGATGAATTTTCGCCACTTAAAAATGCCAGCTTAAAAAAAAAAATTATATCAGTCTAAGTGGATGCTATATTGAGAATATTTTTACATGCTTTGCTTGCCGCCAGCCAGGATCCTGAGAAAATACACCCCTGGGCTTTTGAGAAGTCAAAAATCCAAAGCTGGTGTTTATCATATTTCAGTTTGACTGGAGTTAAATATGTGCTGACTGGAACTTGGCTGAAAAATGCAGTTTTGTGAAAAGAAACAAAAAGTAACACTGACCTTAAAAAACATAATCAAAAACTAGTTTTAAGGTGCCCTTGAGCAAGACAAACAACCCCCAATTACTTCAGCAGAGCTCTGTGGTTAATGTTAGAAGTGGTGGAGATGTATGAATATGAATCAGGAGATTGTTGGAGGAGAGAGGGCACATTCAGCTAACCGTCTTTAGATTAAAAAAGGTCAAAAACTATAACTGACAAGTGGAGAAAGATTTCGTGTAAAAGTTTATCTTTGTAAGGTGAGGCATAGCCAGCAGCAATGCACATTCGAAGACAAGATGTAGCATTTGGTTGATCAAATCAAGCTCTCTTGACAAAACTAAATCCAAAACTCCTATTAAGACCTCCTTTTTTCAGTCTTACCTCCAGAGTGGTTAAGACGATTTTGGTTACAGAAGAAAAGTAGGCGTCCCAGAGGAACTGAGTCTGCTGGCGGAGAGCCAAGATCCTGTCACGGCCCACAGATCGGGTAATGGAGGGAACCTGGAGGAAGAGAAGACGGAAGAAAAGCCAGAGGACAAAGATGACAGTGAGATAGATTGAGTTAGATTTTAAACAATGTTGAGTGAGGGGATGAGAGCCGGTGTGTGGAAGAAAAAAAAGCGTAAAGCCGGCAGACAGGTGAAGGAAGCATAAGTAATTATGTGGACGTGCAGAAAAGATTAGAGGAAATTCTTTTTCCCCTCAAGACTCTTTTTTCTTACATCTTACTCTGTCCATCAACTAATCCCCAGGACAGTTTGTTAACTAAAATACCTGCTGTCCATCTCTAATACTGTATTCACACCGTATAATAGATACTATTAGGTGTCTACCAGAGAGGGCCAAAAATGTATGTATATTGAGTTTACTTATATATTAAATATAAAATAAATATAAGTAGAAATATATATGAAAACTGAAACCTATTAGAAATTGGAACAATTACATATATTGCCGTATACAAATATGTATGTTAATGTATGTATAATACATCTATTACCATATAGTTCACACACACACACACACACACACACACACACACACACACACACACACACACACACACATATATTTTACACATGTATATATAAGTATAAATGTGTAATATACAAACACACACACACACACACACACACACACACACACACACACACACACACACACACACACACACACACACACAAAGAGCATATGTGTGCAAATACATATCTTATGAACTGATGTTGGATATTTGCTGATATTATATATGTAAATACAAAATGTTAAAATTAATTAGAAAAACATAAGCACAGAGAATATGTTGTTTTCATAAACTTCCATAATACAGACTGAAAAATAATTCATTCATTTATTTACCGCTTATCATGATAAAGGTCATGGGGGCTGGAGCCAGCTGACATTTGGTTGCAAAATATATAATACTGTTTAATATATAGATGCAGATATAAACTGAAATCTTCATATATTGAGAGAATGCGACAATAATATTTAGCATTAGCTCCACCCGGTTTAATTCATGTCAACCGGATAAATCGGGTGGGGGGTGGGGGGGCTTTTCACATCAGCGGCGTGTCAAGGGACTATATTTAACTTATCTTGCATTGAAACATGCATTATGACAACTTAATAAGATTTATATATGTTTTTAAATGACGTGGAGGAGCCTACAAGTGTTTTGTTTAGTGTGACTCAGAGGCTCCGCAGACTGCGGACTCCGCAGCTGCGCTCAGCTGTCTGCTGCCGCTGCAGAGAAGTGTCCTTCTGCTTCTTCTTCTTCTTGTGTAACCTTGTGTGTCTTGGCGGTTAATACAGCATTACCGCCACCTAGTGGATTGGAAGTGCATTTCACCAATAATATAATTTGATGTATCGGTTCGGTTAGATATTTGGCTTTAAAGCCTCAGTGTGTAAAAATGGTGAGTAACGGTGACATCAGCGGTCAAATTCTAGATTGCAGGGCTCACTCGCACTCACTCGCTCACCCCTCCTGTCGGGTAAGTGACGGTGGCCTCGTAGGACAGAAAGCCTTGCGCAGACAGATGGCATCATCCACGATTTTTTCAAGTTTTTCAGGAGTAGGCCATATAACCTATATTTGGCCTATATTTGCCATGTGCGGCAAATATAGGTTGGCACGATTATAATCAATGCGTCTCCAGAGTGTTCTTCCACAGGAGTTTTTTCCACCTGGAATAAGCAATCGCTTATCTGATCTTTTTCTTTTATTTGGTGGCGTGGTTTCCCTCTTACGGGGCAAAACCTGTGTGTGCTCCTCCATTTAAAGTGCGACAGAATCATAAAAGTACAAAGCAGGTTCACGCAGAAGCGCCCCGGATTGATCTTCACCTTCTCTGTCTCCAGTGACAGCAAGTTCTAGATAAACGTGAAAGGTGAAGCACGTATATAAAAGCTTCAATTTGTATGTGAATTGCATTACACTTTAGTTAATATATATTTATGAAAGCAATAGTTGATATTTGCTAATAAACAACCACGTAAATTACACATTGTAAATTTAAATCAAACCAGTTGGAACATTTTCAAACTGGCACAAGGCTAGTAGAACTACTTATTTATTATTCCTCAGTTAGGCTATGAAACATAAGAAAACATTGAAAAATGCCCATCATGATTTTCCAGGGTGCTAAGTGACTTAAACTTGCTTTATTTGACGGATCAATCCTTTATTTCAGCTCTACAGCGAATATCATTTGTCACATAAATCTAGTTGTTATTACTTTTATCATATCATACCACAAAACCTAAAAGTAAAAGTAGGATTCAAGATTCAGTGACTGCAATGTTTTCTCTCTGTGGTATTAAAGCAGCTTGCTGTACATCATATAATGCTCTACAAAGGTATTATTGATGGTTCATTCATTTTCAATGGATAAATATCAAGTGACAACAAATCATTCAGTTGTGTTTTTGTCAACTGGCTTCAAAGGACTTCTGCCACAGCAGTGTACCCACAAACTCTGCAGACCTGCCAGGAGCCCAGATATCTTGTTCCTGGTGCTCCAGGGGGAAGCTGAGGTCCCAGCTCACATTGTCATGGAGGACATAAGCAGCTGGCTTGTGCCTTGCAGCAGTAATCACCCTTGGGGAAAGGCAGTGAAGGGATGAAATCAAGAGAGACGAGGATCCTGCCAACCTGACCAGGGAGCTAAACATCCTGATGTGCCAAGGAAGATGGAGCAGGACGCTCTCTTGATGCTCAGTTTGGAGAAAAACAAACTACCTTCTTGATGAGGTCAGGCATGACCTTATCTGCCCCACTCAGCTTGAAAATGAAGCTGAAGAGGGAATGAGTTGCCTTGTAGCCAATGTTCCTGAAGAGCCTCACATCATCAGTCCTGAAGAGGTGGTGGATCTGGAGCACAGGACCCTTCTGGTGTTCTGGCCATGAACCCAAAACCTCTTGACTGAAAGTTACAGTGCCAACACAGGCAGTGGAATAGTGACTCATGCTGCAAATATCAGTTTGTTGGGATCAACCAGAGCTGAAGTGATGGTTGTCATACAGGGACTTTCAGTCAGAGAGTCCTGAGCTGCTTGGCTTCATCTCTCATGTTGTGACAAATGAGCTTCTCATCATGTTTCAGGACTTCTTGAAGCCTTTTGAGACAGCTGCAAACAAGGATGAGCCTGTCTTGGATGTTCTCAACTCATTTTCCACTAAAATAATACCCAGATGTTTTGTACTTCCTGTCATGTTTATACATCAACCCACTACCCTTTGCATATAGTCTCTCTTTCAAATGACATACACTATGTCTGTACTGTCATCTATTGTTCATCCCCTTCAGTAGTAAAAGCTCTGGAATACCTGCAGTCTGCTTTTGATGTTGTTCAGACCCACTTAACTTAAGCTAGTGTTAAATGCAGAAAAATCCAAATTCATGCTTTTTTCAAAAGGCAAAGAGTTTCAATCAGATCTTCCAAGGATCTCAACTACTCAAGGGATTGAAATTGAAATGGTTACATTGTACAAGTATTTAGGTTTCATCATTGATAAGAACTTGTCTTTCAAATCACATATTGAAAACCTTGTCTCCAAGCTGAAGGTTAAATAAGGTTTCTTTTTTTAGAAACAAATCTAATTTCTACCTTCAGGCAAGGAGACACTTGATATCTGCAACTTTTTTTACCTCATGAATAATTTCATACCTTCATGAATGCCCTTGACTAATGCCTAAAGAAGTTAGACACTGTGTACCTATGTGCTTTGCAGATTATACCACTGTACTCTATATGCCACTGCTAAATGGCCGCCTTTGTATGTCCGCAGGCTCAAACATTGGTTGTTTTTTTATGTTTATGTATATTCTTGGCCTGGTTCCCTCTTATCTGTCTACATACATGTGTAGAAACCAAAATCAGTATGGCCTTCGCTCTTAGAATATTCTACAAATGCTGCTTCCAAGGGTGAGACAGAACTCGGCAAAAACAACTTTTAAATCTGCTGCGCCTTCGTCCTGGAATAATCTACAGAAGGATTTGAAACTGAGCTGATCACTGTGGGGGAATTTTAAAGGATCAAGAAATTAGCTCTTTTAGTCACTAGCTATCTTTCCATCCAAAAGTGATTTAAATCATTGGGAAATGCGCATTAAAAGAAATACAAATCCTGTGTGTTTCCATTAAATGTACAGACTTTGGTGAAAACTACGAACTTGCACGAGTTTTCCGCAGAACCGAAAACAAAACAAGTCACGCATTCTTCTTCTTGTACGTTTTCTGGCGGTTGGCAACCAGCAGCCAACCAATGCATTACCGCCTTCCCAACCCGGAGTGTGGATATCACCATGGAGAGAGGTGCGCTACGTCAGACTTAATTCGAACATAACTGTTTTCATTCCCTGTTTTGCAAATCAACATTTTTTCTAATCAACCAAAACCCGGCTAAAGCGAGTGTATTTTAGTTTGTGCAAATCAGCGTGTTCAGTTCCAATCAGTACGTTTCCATCACAATTTTCCGATGCGATACTTCTAGATGCGCATCTAAACAGGCTGACGGAAACATGGCTAATGTGATTGTTCCTAAATCATTTTAGAAATTGTACTTACATCATGTTTGTTCTTGTTCCAGACCTTATATTCCATGTCAATTAGATACTGTGATATTTTATTCATTTGTTGGGTGTGGCAGTTGTGTATGTCTGTTTGCTTTGTTATAACTTGTGACGATGTTTTATGCTGCCCTCTTGGCCACGTCACTCTTGAAAGAGATTTTTAATCTCAGTGAGGCTTTTTACCTGGTTAGATAAAGAGTATATATGTACGCAGGTTTACGCAACAAAAGCACGTGGTTAGGTTTAGGAAAAAAGAACAGGGTTTGGCTTTAAAACCTTAAGGGAGGCGAGGACCATCCACCCACCACACTTGGACTTTCACTGGGTTAACTTTCGTTCTTGTCCCATCGTGTTTCCCCCTGATGCCACAGGGGCTGTTAAACTATGACATTGACGTGCCACATATCATGCCTACGTTAAAGGACGGCTTTTTCTTCGTCAGTGTCTGATGCCACAAGTCACTGCCCAGGCACCATTCGATGACTTTGGAGACCAGGTTGTTTTTTTACTGAGACATTGCTGCTTTTTTAAGCCGGGACTGTGCCCTTAAAACTGGGTATTTTGATCCAAAACATGATTTTCTAACCATAACCAAGTGGTTTTTGCACCTCATCTTAATCACATGTTAACCGCAGTGTTGTTGAAATGTAAAGGTTCAGTGTATCCACTACATATCATGTACACATGTAGCCATTGCAACCAAAGTAACTGCAGCCATGATAATAAATAAAATAAAATAAAATAAAATAACTTGGAAATAAAGAGTGAAAACAATGCACCAATGTCCTGCTCTGTGAGTGCACACAATAACAGGTTAAAGAACAAAGTAGCTCTGTTGCATATGAAGCAGATTTTAATAGTATTTAATTTGATTCTCACACTTATTTAACTACTTGACTGTACATGATAAATGCTAACTTCACAGTTTTGTTTGTGAAAACTGAAAAAGAAAAATCCAAAGGAAGAGTGTGGTTGTGTTGCTGTCATGACGTCAGCGGGATCTGTTGACAGCAGAGCGAGTTTTAATTGTTCGGCTCTCTGAGGTGGAATATAAACAACACCAATCAAATCAGCTCACTTCTCTTCCCCCCGATTGACTCTAATAGTGTTTATGTTTCTCAGCAGGGGCATTGTGTGTGTGTGTGTGTGTGTGTGTCTGTGAATTTGTGTGTGTGGCTGTCTGTGTGTGTGTTGTGCATGTCTCCTCTCCACAGGGGGAATAGAAACTCTACATATTAAACAGCCAGGTATTGCAGTTCTCAGTGATGTAATTGAAAGTAATGAGATTCAACTCTCTCAGCAGGTGTTCCAGCTCCGATGTTGTGTTGAACAGTGTGTGTGTGTGACGAAGAAAAAAAAAAGGAAGACAAAGAGGGCAAGCATTCAGAATCTGTTTACCGACCGGAAACATGTTTGTCATTGTATTTTTATGATACTGTACAGATGTTGTCTTCTACACCTAATAAATAAAAGGTTTCTGGGTATCTCAGTGCTTTCAATGACTGTTTTTGAGCCGACAGTGCAATAAAGCCCAAATCCTGAGAATGAAGGAGTACTCTGACATTTATTTTCCAGAAACGGATTGAACTCTCGCCACCTTACCAGCTGTCTTAGGACTGCGGGAAACAAATTAAACTGTTTCAAGGTGTCCTCAAAGTCTGGGAAGCTTTGTTTGATGAAAAAACTATGAGTGCCACACCCATTAACCTGCTCTACATAATCAGTATTGATCAAGGGTTACACAAAAGCACACAAGTGTACATGTAGCCTTTTTGTATCTAACAAGACAAAGGCAAATTAGTTAATATGTAAAATATGAGACACTCCATGGAAACATGTTAACAAATTGGCATGTCTCAAATGTTATTTCATGTTGATGTGCTTTTGAGATAAACATTTTTTAATGACCTATATGTTTGATATTCTCTTTGTTAATTATGACTATCAGTGAATCTATTGATTTGTTTTTTAATACATGTTTTTAGCTTTGTATCTATAAAATGTCAGAAAATTATAAAAAAATATCCACAAACACTTTCCAGAGTCCAGGGCAACATCTTCAAACTGCTTGTTTTGTCCATCCAACTGTCTCAAGCACAGATATTTAATCTGGATACAGAATTAAAAGAAAACTATATTTGGAAAAGTTGGAGCCAGAGATTTTTGGCATTTTTATTGATGAATTGGCCGATTAATCTATCATCAAATCCATCTAGCAAGAATCAGCGTGGAGTCCAAAGGATATTACAGGGTTCTTTCCTCAGCAGCCAAGCCATGCAGTAACCCGTGTCGACTGTAACATACACGACCCCTGAGGGTACGTTACTGACAGCTATCTTGCTTTTCTTTATATAACTGTAACATTTACCAGAGATGTTTATTCTTGTATTCATTAAACTGAAAGTAGTCAGAGAGCTCATGGGATGTAGCGAACTTGCCACTCTCACACAGTGGGTGAAAGAAATGACACTGATACTCTGTGCTCTAATGTCGTAGTAACGATGCACTCAGGTAAAGCTCCGTCATTGTTCAAAGTACACTGTATCACTACACACCGCTGTACCATATCGGTCCAAAACGTACATTTTGTAAACTGTTACCCCCTTAGCTCCTACAGCTTTGCATAAGTTAGATTTAATACTTTCTAGGACTTTTTAATGCCACTCAGAATGAAGTGTAGAGCTGACTTTACAACAACCAAAATTGAAAAAAACAACAAAAAACATTAACCGACAGCTGTTACTAAGGGTTGATAACAATTTTGCCCAAATGTTTATGCGAAGACGAGGAGTTTGTTGTTGAGTTTTCTCCATACAGGCATACCAGTTTCAAGGCTGGCACCCAAGCTTAGAGTCACCAGTTCAGTATCTGATCAAATGTCTCTCCTCTTCCTGAAAAATGGTCAGTCAAATAATGGGCAGAAAAGTGACTTTGCAAAACATTATGATGTGACAGTGAGGCTGACCTTTGACTTTTAGGATACAGAATTTTATCACCTAATCATCATATCCTGTAAGACATTTGAGTCAAATTCTGTCATAATCAGAGTATGAATTCTTGAGTTATGGCTAGAAATTTGTTTTGTGAGGTCACAGTAACATTGACCTTTGACCTTCAAATTCCAGTTCATCGCTTAGTCCACGTGAACATTTCTATCAAATTTGAAGAAATTCCCTCAAGGTGTTCTTTAGACACTGCGTTCAAGAGAACGAGACGGACGCAAGGTCACATTGACCTTGACCTTTGACCATCAAAATTGAATCAGTTAAGTCCAAGTGAATGTTTGTGCCAACTTTGAAAAAAAGAAAAAAAAATCCCTCAAGGTATTCTTGTGACATTGCGTTCACATGAATAGGACGGACAGACAACCTAAACTAGCCATAAACTTTACTTTCCTCATACTGTCTGTGCCTAAACACCTGGATTCACCCTCTGTCTGAAACACTATTTTCGCACCTTTCTTTTTAAGCCCCATCTCCATAAAAAGCCCAGTCTGCTCTGACTGGTCAGCGGCTCTGTATTGTGCATCTTGGCATCTCTACACTGTCATAGCAGCTGGGGAATTACTGTAATGGAGCATACTGGCACCTTCTACCTTATAAAAATTCACCAATTAAAGCTTCAAAACACAACTGGACATGTTCCAGCGGGTATATGAGCCGAAATCAGGGAGAAATAGGAACATCAGAAACCAAAATTACAGGTTTCCCTGAAGTTAGCATGTAGCTACATGTAGCAGTGTAGGCTACGTAATGTAAATAACTGCGGTAACATGCCTGGAGCAGATGAAGCCTGAGGTTTTTGCTCACAGGAATTACTTTTACATATATTCACCTCATTATTTGAAACTTTGTCCACGTTTAATACGGACATCTGACATTATAACATTATTTATATGAAAGAAAATTAGGAAAAGCATAACAGGTCTCCTTTGAAATGTGCCAGAGGTGTGTTCAAGTGCGTTGCTCTCACCATATGGTGAAAACTGTGCGCAAAGCAGTCATTTGTGCCTTTCATTTTATTAGACTTGTATAACCAAATTTCAGTATTCATCCTTTTCATACCTATATAGTCATTCATTTCTCATATGTCTGCATCAACACAAAGCGAATTAATGGTGGAAAAAATGCTTGTTTTGTTCAACCTCTGTGATGAATGTGCACACCATTTTCACCCTGTCAAAACATTATACTTGCTTTACACGCATTATCTAAACCAACAATTAGCGCGCTTTTAGATAGATGGCCTTGTTTTGTTGAAGGGAGCAGACTACACAACAAAAACCTCTTACAACATTAGTGCATCATTGTGGCACTCAGTAATGATTAATGATAAAAAAGATGCTTTATTTCATCTAAAAGCCAAGTTTGTGACACTTTTAATGATGGCTTGTCAGTTATTGTGTGAATCACAGAGGAAAATAAAACTGAAATCACTGCTAGGTGCTTATAGAGGGGCTGATAGAGGACGCATTAATTAAAGGCACGCACACACACTTTCACACCTCTGCGCTGTCCAGGCGGTCATAAGGGTCACGCAGGTGGCACGAAGAAATATGAAGAGTAATTAGGGAGTGTAAATATCACAAGTTCTGCCCGCTGCCGTAATTAAAATGAACAGAAGGAGATCCAATTGCAGAATAATCCGTCTTAGATAAAAATAGTTCCTGGCGGAGGTGTGAGTGAATGTGAATATCACAGCTGTCATGTCAGAATGAAAAAAAGAATTTACTAAGAGCCACATGACTGTGATAAGATATCTCTCTCTTCTTGAACTGAGTATCTACATGTCATTTATGTGTTCATAGATGCCAACAGTTAATTATACAGTCTGAGCTGAAATTAAAACAAATCCTCATGTTGATGATACTCAGCTCTTACTCAGTTATTCTGGTTGCTTTCCTGCTCAGAAACCCATCTATTGTTTCACCATGTGACTGAACCAAGCCTGAATCACTGTTTATCAAAGAAAAGTCTGTTTCTTTACAGTTTGGAGCACACATCTGTTCCCAGAGATTTTCACAGCACTTCCTGATCTATGTGTTGTGCTGCTGTGTTTGAATCAGCCCCAGCTGGGTCTTTGTGATTGCCCAAGGGGGATCTGGAGCCAGAGATGACAATTATATTGAGGGAAGATGTTAGCATTTCACCACCCAGACACTGAATTAACCCCTGCTGAAAGGGCACATTTTATCTTTTCATGCTGTAGAGTGTGAGGAAGATTTGCCTCATCCAAGTTACTTGGTGGTAGTTTTTACCAGTCTGCTTCCAGGGTTTAAAATAAGGAGTGTATATAAAGATAGACAATGTGTCTCCTCTTTCTCCCACTGTAGAATAATGAAGCCAAAATATCCCAGATATGCTGGTGGCGTCATTTGGAGCCAGAGTCTGCACAGTAATGATCACTGTAGTACTTAGTTCCACCCGTCCAACCAAGTTTTTGCCAAAGCCAAGATATTCCCTCAAGGTGTTCCTAAGGTACTGCGTTCAAGAGAATGAAACAGACGAGGTCACTTTGACCTCAATCTTTGACCTTTGACAACCAAATTCTGATCGGTTCATCCTTGACTCAAAGTGGATGTTTGTGCCAAATTTGAAGAAAATCACCTCAAGGGGTTCTTGAGATATCACATTCACAAGAGTGAGATGAATGCAAGTTCACGGTGACCTTGACCTTGGAACCTTGACCACCAGGATCTAATAAGTTCATCATCAAGTCAAAGTTTGTGCCAAATTTGAAAGAAAATTCCCTCAAGGCATTCTTGCGATAATGTGTTCACAAGACTAAGACAGATTAGTTCATTATGACCTTGACTTTTGACCAATGACCACCTGAAAGGAATCAGTTCATTGTTAAGTTTGTGCTTAAGTTGAAGAAATTCCCTCAAAGCATTCTTGAGATATTGCCAGGATGGAGGCTTAATGAACACTTGAACACACATCCGCTGCATAAGAACTACCTAAAATGTCAGAAATCATCTTTCGAAAAAAATAAAACTGACATTGAGTGTGATTTATTTTAGCTCAGCTCATGTCCAATGTCCAAACATGGGGCAGGATTTATCACCTGTAGTGCAGCTGGCCACCAGGGGGCGATCAAGATGTTTGGCCTTTTTTGGGTTGAGCTGCTGTGTCTTCCATCTTTATTATACAGTCTATAGTGTGAAATACATGAGAGCTACGTGGAGCTCGGCTCCTCTGGAAAAGAAATGGGCTCCCCAGGAAGCCTATTTTTTTAGGAGCTCTAAAATATTATATTCTTTGCTTCCACAGTTTATTTTTCTATATACTTTTTTTTTTCAGTTCATTTAGGTTCCTAAAACTCACAACAGACTACCAGTAAGCACTTGTCAATATGCTTGTGTATTTGTGCAAAAAAAGATAATTTGTATTTAGTGAAGAAAGTAACGCAAACCATTGCCTGTCCACTGTGCATCCGCCTTTTTTATTGTCCAGACGAGAGTGATTAGAAGAACATTTCAACTTTGTCCCAGGCTAAATTTTCTTTGCATGAATTGAAATGTATTGATTTTATTTATTATTTTATTTATTTTTTACATGTAGGCTGGCACAATTAAGTGTATGCATGTGCATTTGTACAGTATACCACCCTCCCCCAAAAGCCATAGTGTAATTCAAACACTGCCTCCACACGTCTACATCCACATATCTGCTGTAATTTACGGAGCCTTGAAAGTCCTGAAAGGTCACACATTTTATTTTGTGTGTACAAGTTATTATCTTGTGGGAACCCATTATTATCTTGTGAGTTAGCCTACGATGTTGGGCACAAGAGATACCAACATATCACTTTTGGGACTTCAGGGGGTCTGCAGTAATTGCATAATGTAATACCAAGTCAGTTTCTTTCTATCTGTTGTTACCGTCTATTCTTTGTATATTCTCTCCTGTATTCTTGCTGTAAAACAGATCTATTCTTCCATTCCTCCATCATGTTTTTGTACCTGTAACAGAAGTCTCTCATCTCCAATGATGGCGGCTTTCCTCCAGTCGATGACCTCAGAGAAGGGAAGCTCCCAGCCGTTACTCAAAATAACCGGGATACAAGCCGCCTGTTAGGAAAAACAGAAAAGACAGAAAAAGAAATCATTCTTCTTGGGAGTTGAATTAATGGTAGCAGGCAGCAAGTGGTCTTTACTTTATGGGTGTAGAAACGTAAATAAGTGGTCAAACATCATCAGTGTTCACATTAATAAAACTATTTTTAAAGATTGATTGAGATACTTTTCAAAGTACTGGGTGTTATTGTTAGTTCGCAACAACTTATGTGTCATGTTTTTCTGTCGGAGGAATGTTTTGTCTCAAAGAAGAAATAAAATGTTCTCTGTTGACAAGTTTTCACAGCTTGAGAGGGAGGCAGAAAAATCCCACTTACACATGAAGTCTCTCCAGAAGTTTAAAGCCTATTTTTCCCTCCACTGCGGGATTTATCCTCTAGGTGCTTTCTCTCTGATGAGACCCTTTCAACGTGTTCCAAGTGAGAGTTTTGCAGAAACAAATGGAGTTGCCAAAAAGATTAAGGACAAAATAAAGTGTATTTATTTATTTTCCCCGCACGCATCAATATTTAGAGGATTCATTAATGTGACTTAATTCATCAGGAGCTCTTTTCATTTCCCACGGGAGCTCTCTGTGTTGCTGTAAAGTCATTTTATGATGGGGCTCTTGAAAGTGTTCATCATTTGTGGTTAATGGATAGGAGTTGATTGTGCACTCTGCTGCACTATTAAACTGTGTAATTATTAAACTGGAAAATATGCTGTTTTCTGGATAATTTCTTTCACTTTACATATTTTATGCCTCATCTATAAGCCTGTGGTGTACTTTCATTGTAGTTTCAGTTTAAATTATAGAACAGATATTAAATTAATGTTAATGGGAATTAGCCAAAGCCTTTCTTATCTGAGAAAGCTGGTTTAATAAAAAAATACTTTATTCTTTCTGCAGAGTTGATATTGCTGAATGGTAAAAGTGTATATAAAATGGAAAGTGGGCAAGTTTTAGTTCTTTTTTAACCCTTAAATGGTGAGAATGAGGAACCTAAAAGTTATTATAATGCAGGCACAAGCAGGCATAAGGACATTAGAAATGAATGTGCTTCAATCTGTGTATGAATGAACATATGAAAAACATATGAAATTGAGGTTTGGGGTCCTCTCTTAGGGAATCTTGAGCATTAAACACTTTATTTCCTTCATTTTGGTGATTTTCTTTGCATCAGTTTTTCCCTTTTCTTCATCAGTTTATGGTGGAAATGTGTTGGATTTCATCGTAGTAATGTCCATTGCATCCCCACACAAATGTACACTATGGGCAGGCTCATTTAGCTGTCAGTGTCCTTAAACCCTTTCTCACCACTCTCCACTCAAATCGCTCACCACTTGCTCGTTTTTTTTTGTTTTGTAAGTACTTTGTAAACTCCATTGTCGAGCTCACAGTAGCAGATTTTTGACAATAAATATAATGATAATGTGACTACAACTTCTTAAGAAAATGTGCTTTGCGCTCTATCCAAAATCTTTTCACTCATGCTCACCATTTGCTCTGCTCCAATGCTCTGGTATCTATTACATTTATTTATTTGGAAAAAAAAGAAGAAGTCCATTGTGTTTGTTTTAATATGACTTTGATATTACTTATTATATCCTATTCAATGTATTGCTGTTGAAGTATATGTTACATGTAACATGTTTTATAGTTTGCGACGCTGCTCTTGGCAAAGAAACTCATGTAAATTATATTTCTAATCTCAGTGAGCCCTATGTAATTTAACAAAGGCGCATATATTGATATTAGATTTATCAACAACTATAGCTCCTCATTTGCTCTGGTGACTCATCACTGTTTGCTCTTACAGCTTTGTTTTACCGTTATCACACAATCATATGTCTTCATATGTGAAATGACCTGAAAAACCCTAATAAATCTGAAATGTGTTTCACATGTTACACCTAATGTGAAACTGAAAATTTCACATGTAAAATATATCTATACAAATATCTCTCTGAAGAAAGGAAATCTCTGAAAATTATATTTGAATTTAACAATTTAGAAACCACATGCACTGAAATGAGTGTTTCATACAGTATGTGATTAATACATTTAACATATAATAAATTAACAAACTTTTTTTGAATAAGGCAATTGTTTATGCACCGGTCACATGAGCAGTCATAGCTGTTGACAAAAGCCCCGTTTCCACCAAGCAGTACGGTACAGGGGCATCGGTGGCTTAGTGGTAGAGCAGGCATGTACAAGGCTGTTGGCGCAGAGGCTCGGGTTCAACTCCAGCCTGTGGCCCTTTGCTGCATGTCACTCCCTCTCCCTCTCTCTCCCTTTCATGCTTGACTGTCCCATCGATTAAAGGCAAAATGCCCCAAAAAATATTTAAAAAAAAGCAGTATGGTTCAGTTCAGTTCAGTTCGCTTTTTCTTCGTTTCCACTGTGAAAAGTTGTGGATGGTACCAATGGGACTGTTCCATACTGTCCTCATTTTTGGTCCTCCCTCTGTTGGGGTAGCTAGCACACAGATCTGGTACTAAAAGATGGAGCTGTGAACACTGCAGTGTGTTGATTGGTCAATAGAGGTCGGTCACTCTGCTCAGGACTGAATTGTGGCTGCCGGCGACTTTTAAGGTGGAACGTTCACTTGTAGTGTTACTCAATGCATGAGGTGACGACATGATTTAATCAACACACCTTAAATTTCACTGTGACAAATTTGACCATTTCATATGTTTTTATTTTCTCTCTTGGATGACATACACTTTTAGTAATGAGTCGATCTGTAATCATTTAAAGATATATGAACTGCATCTCAGAGGGAAAAGAAAGTATCGTGGAGCGTTGTTCCTGTGAGCTCCGGCAACACTAAACCCCTGAGCTTGCCTGAGAAGGACTAAATGCACAAACCCATTATTTTAAATATCCCATGGAGAGAGACTCTCACTGCAGCCTGTTTTATTTTGTTCTGAAAATTTCGGCGTGCAGCCTCATTCTGTGGACGATAAACAAGGTGCAGACTGATTGAGGAGGAAATACAGTGAGTGCTGGGCGGAGCAGTGACAACGACCCCGCCCACATTTAAGGCTAATGTTTGCAGTGGAAACGCTGGAGTCTAGGTACCATGTCTGAAGGGTTACTGTTGGTTCCAAAGGTACCATACCGAAAGTGTTTGGTGGTAACGGGGCTAAATACATCAATACCTCAAATGACATTATATTTGTGAATAGCAACATTCATTAATGGTTCATATCCTGCTTATAAATGCTAATAATAAGAGTTTTTCATAAAAGACAGTCAGGACTTATGGAGAGTGATCATTGTCAGGGTTTGATTCCAGGATGTCACATATTAAATGTCTTCACTTTAATGCCATACAGTACGGTATGATTCGTCTGTGTAGTCTCAAGTAGCGGAGCAGTGTCAGAGACGAGTGAAAAAAAAAAAAAAATTCAATAAGTCTGGTATTTTCATTTAAAGTTCAAGTTCGACTGGATTCTCAATCAAGTGAAGCTGAGAGATTAAAGGAGATTCACAAAATGCCGAGTGCATGATCAGTGACCTGTCGACGCAGATTCTCGCCGCTTTGATTAGTCTGGCTCCGTGAGACGGCTTTTTTCTTTTCTTGTCTTTTTCTCACTGTCATCCTCTCGCATGTCTCTTTGTTTTTCTGCCCTCCAAATGCTGATGATTAGTTTTACCTTGGCACACTTCTTTCCTTCTGTTTTTTCCCCTTCTCTTTCCTCTTATCCTGATTTGCCGAGAAAGCCATTAAAATAATTGGCATGCATTTAAGACAAACATTTAATTAAGTATTGCCCATTTTTTCTGCCAATCATTCTAATGCTTTGTGCATCTTCCCTTAAAAAGCGGCCAACCTTTTGTAATGTCACCACAAAGTTCAGCCTCTACTTGCTCATTACTTGTGACTGAAAACAGAATACACGGTGCCATAGAGTGCCACATGCAGAGAGGTTAGTGAAGCATATGTCTTGTTTGTTGCTTCTCTTCGTCTTCAGTCTGGCACATTATCATCATACTGATGTGTATTAAAGTGTGTCATAAATATATAAAGTGCAATAAAGTTATGTAAAGTTACTGTTCTGTAATCAAACATTTTACAACATCTACTCACTCTTCTATTTCAACAGCTACAAAGTGAAATCAGTTTAACGTCAAAAAATATTCAATAACACCAAAGTACTGAGTAAAAACACGTATACAAATCCTTCCAGCTCTTCCTCTAGACGAGTCCCAAAGGTGGAAGCAAGCTCAACCTGTTTATTCCTAAACTTCAGCGTGCAGCGTGTCCTCCGCAGAATAAATAATTGGAAAGTGAGGAAAAACAACAGCAAGGTAAACAAGACAGCCGGAGGCAGACACGGGGCAGAGTCAGATACTTAATGTCAAAACAACACAGAGACAGATAGAAACAAGGTGCTAATGAAAGATGAACACATCTGCGGTCTGAGGACGCTTCTCTTCTCTGCTGTGTATCTACAGAAACAGGCCTTTTTCCGTGGCAGGGAGATGACAGATTGTCAATAGTAATAAGATCAACTGTTGCTAAGAGGAGGACGAGGAACTCTTTGATTTGTTGAAGTGCCCAGCTGGAGCTCCACAGGCTGTCTGACAAGCCTATACCAGTAATGAGAATAACAGTCATGGGAAATCTAAGGAGTTACTTTAGTTTTTACTGTCATGTTCTTTGCATTGTCTCTGGGAATGTAAAGTATTTGATGGTCTGAGGAGAAGTTTTTATCGTGAAACTACACACGTATTACATATGGCAGGTTTCAAATTCTGACTGATATTTTTTTATATCCCAATATCTTTAAATTTGACTGTTTTTAAGCATGAAATACATGAATGTAATAAAGGGTTGAATGATTTCCACCATCCAGGATTACATTGTGAAAGTGTGAAGAAATCTGCATCACAGCATCATTCAGACTTTCAATTTAGGAGATAAGAACTACAGATACAACACTTAACAGTGACAGTAGTATGTATGACAGGGAACTGTGTACAACTGAATTGTGGAGTTAGACAATTAAATTGTCTTTCACCATCTCTGTGTCCAAGATTTTTTGGGCGGGCCTAAAAGCATGCTCAATGAAGCACTTGAGCCATCCTTCACATTACTCCTCCCCTTCCTTATTACTGACACTAGAGTGAACAGTATCAGTGTCGTTTCTCTTGCCAAAACATCCCTGATACACAGTGTCAGTTTTGCTGTGTACCACAAGCTCCCCGAGCTCTTTTAGTCTAATAAATATGGATAAACATCTCTGTGAAACATCACAATAATTTTATTTTCTATATAGCACCAGGTCACAACAGAAGTCATTTAAGGTTACCCTACCTATAGAACAGGTCTTTACCTTGTCCTTTTATGAAACAAACTAAACAGCCTCGTTATTTCTCTCATTTACACCACGGCATGTCATTTCTGTCCATACATGGTCACACCTTTACAATTCTCCTCTGCTCTCTGTATCGCGCACGGCTGAGTTCCTTGTGTCTCACTGGAGTAGAATATTCTGGTTTGGGGGGTGGGAGGGAAAGACAGCATGTTGCATGTTGATTTGTAATGCGTACCGAAAAGAAAACCTCATACCAAATGGTTCAATACCAATATCTGTGTTGTTACACCACTAGTGTGTAGACAGGGCTCTGTGGAAAGTCCTGCCGACAGAGTTAACTTTGTTTTGAGACTTCCCTGTGCTCTGCCTGAATTTCGTTTTCTTATTCTGCTTTGCTTAAGATGCTTTTGGGTGCAGTGTGCAGGGGAGGTTGGTAGTTTATAAAAAGGTAGCAACCAAGTCGCAAACCAAAAGCAGGATGTGTTCAAGAGAAGGCCACAAAAATCAGCAACTAAGAGCACATAAAACGCAGATATAGTGAATATGTGGGTGGCTTTCACCTTCACTTTTGCTTGCAATTGATTTTACCAACAGTAACCGACAATTCTTGCATTGCATACCTTTAAGGCATTAGTATATTTAAAACAAAGTGCATGCCAGACTGTCTAACAGCATCTGAAACACATGCTCATTAGACACATGGCACAACCTACTTTATTTCAACCACACTAAACCCTTTACTCTCACGAACTGACCTGTAGTAGTATTCACATATTGTATGCACATGGACCAATATTCACTGTGCAATCACATAATCCACAGCAGCACTAACACATATAATGTATAAACACACACACCTGCAGAGCCTCGAGGAAGCGGAAGGATCCAAGACGTCGGCCCCGGGGCACCAGGCAGAAACTGGAGTTATGGAGCAGCTCCTGGTAGTCGAACCTACACAAACACAAATAAAAAATCAGGTTAGAGGAAAATCTCAGCAAGCAAAACAGGAGACAGTAAGATTTTCTTCTAGTGTACAAACTCACTTAATAGGCTATGAAAGGACATGAACACACTGTGAAGAGAAAAAAAAGTCTATAAACATTTTACTTTAATTAAAGACAAGAGAAAGACAGGATGGCAGCGAGGGGAAGAGCTGTGGATAATCAAACTTCTAAGAAAGCACTTGTGAGCTTTTATGCCCTTGTGTAATTGCTTAGAATCCAAAAAGGCATTTTTAGGACACTCTCCAGGTGACAATAAAGCCTAAAGAGCTGAGAGAAACAAAGGCCAAAGTGAAAAATGATTGTTTAAGCATGAATCTGTTTCCATTTCCTCTGTATCCCCACACATATATTTCAAAGAACAATCCAAAGCAGCTTACTCCTAAAATGGCTAGCAAAGACTCTGTCAAGGACTCCGTCTCTTTCATAAAATGTGTGTCTGTCGAAGGCAGAGAGGTAGCTTCAGCACATCAAAAGATACACGGAGGATAAATAATGAAATATGCTGGAGTGGGGGAAAAAAAGCAGCTGTTGTATAATCAAACAGCAGTGGCCCTTAACATATTTCATCTGATCAGGATATGTGAGGAGAGAATCCTCAGCACAGGGTTACCTTTAGTGAAGGTTTTACTTAAATATTGATCTGACAACATGTAGCATCTTGTCCATCAGGCAAGATCAATGCGAGTTTTTGAAGGCCAATACTAATATTTTACTCCTAAAATTCTTTAAGTGTGAGCCAGCAGCCCTTAGGGCAGGGTGAGGCGGGTGTTACCGAGGGGTTATCCCAATTTGGAGTGATGCTTGACTGTAGAGTTTTAAGGAATCCACCCATACAATATTTAAAGCATCAAACATTGACTTCTTGGACAGCAGCTTGGATTTACAGCAGTAACAATGGATTTCAGTGGTGATGGATTCATTTTCTAACCTGTTATCCCTGTCCTCCCCGATATTTCCTGCCATGCTATAGAGAACTCCAGAACTTCAAAGGGTAATACTTTACCATAAGGTACACACAATTAGAGTAGTAACCAGAGTTGGGTAAGGGGTACTTTAAAAGTAATCAAAGTACTTTACTGCGTTACTCCCTGAGTAAAGTAACTTAAGTACTTTTAAATACTGCCAACGTTACTCCCTGAGAAAAGTAACTCAAGCACTTTTAAAGTACTTTTGAGTATTCTACATTTCCTATTGGGCAATGGACCACAGGGCGCTAAGCCTACATGTTTTTGTCTCCAAAATTAAAGTTATGGACCACTTGCCCTTCACTGAAATCCAATTCTCCCATCACAGCCGTCACCGTAGACAACTATATGACAACAACACCCCAGCGTTTTTAATATTTCCTCTAGGGATGTTACCACACAGAGTAAAAGCGGGAAATGATGGTGTGAAACAGCAGAGGCACTTTGTCAACCCGCTGAGTTAACGTTACTGTCATTAGCATCAAGCTAGCAAACAATGCTACATCCTCACGGTCAGACATAAAGTAATAACATTAACAAATAGCGCCGAGGCTTTTACTCACCACAACTGCAGAGGCTCCCAGCTTCATTTGAAACAAACTACATCATAGACGGTCCGTTATTTATTAATCCCTCTGTGTGTTTATATTTTTACTTTTTGGCTTTATAAAGGTAACATGTCGCGCCGTCATTTTAATCTCAGCACTTCCTGATTTTCCTTCAAATTAAAAGCCCCTTATAACTTTGGTTGAGAGAATCCTTTCATTTTCTAAATAGGCTTTTATTGTGAAACATTTGTAGGAACTTGGTTGTGGAGGATACAGTAGCTTGAATGTTTGCCTACGGTACATCAAATGTTGCTCCTGCCATCTGCTGACGCTTTTAGGTGACTACAACAACATGTCAGCTGACACATGAACAGACACAGTGACTCAAGTAATAGTAAAAGTAATAAAAATAGGACAAGAATAACCATCACACATGTTGTGAGAGACGACCGGGGATAATTGGTGAGTACCATCGTGTAGTGTGTCATGTCTGTCGGCCAAGTCACGGCACAATTTTATAACTCTACAATCGTGATCGTTATCTTTGTTATTAGAAATAAAAGACAGTCGTTGCTGTTTCGGAGCTGAAGGACCAGCGTTCTAAAAGTAACGGAAGTAACTGATGGCTTGTAGAAAATTTACTCAAGTATCTGATTACTCAAACAGCAAACTAACGCGTTAGGTTACTCGTTACTGCAAAAAGTAATCAAAGTACTCTAATGCGTTACTTTGTAACGTGCTATACCCAACTCTGGTAGTTACTGAGGAACTAATGAGTTCCTGTTACCATCAAAGCCATCAAAGATGCACAAACTTTACTTTTACCTTATTCTTCTCTATAATAATAGCACTGCAGCATAGACGTGTGCTGTAGAGGTTGTCAAATCTGAGGTTGAAGTTCAATTTAGTTTGCTATCACCTCCAAAACCAGCCATTTTTGTTTGTTCAGCTGCCTGAGTTAGTGCCCTACTATCTCCACTGAAAATACAACCTTGCTCTGTGCAATGTGTTTTACGTGGGAAAGCCCTTGAATTCACTTTTCTGCCACAGATATGTGTGCTCAGTGTGTTTCTGATTCAGTGTGTTTCACAACGCAGCTAAATCCATGTCACCCTGTTGCCTCCTCATAGTTCTGAAGTTCCAACAAGTTGCATGCCGCTTTCAGCAATTTGTTGGCAAAGTGATGATTGTATTGGAAACATTGAACATGGTGCCATGCCATTGTTCCAACAGCACAAAATTTCGACGCCCCATTAGTCCGAAAAATGTCCCACTGGACCAAAAGCCCATTTCTCCGATCGCCCTTTATCCTAAAAACAAACGCCAATTGCTCTGAAGTCCTGTTTCTCTGAAAAACACACTCCCTGCAGTTAGTTTCAGTTTCCCAGCAGCACTTGAGCCACAGATCGCAGGTGATTTTACCAATCGTCTGTGATGTTCCTGAGCAGCGTTTAAGTCACTGATGCTGTTACTTTAATCCACCCTTTGCAGTGTTTCCCAGCTGCGTTAGAGCCGTGGTCCCCAGCTGTTTTTCACCAACCAGCCCCTGGTTGTCAATCGACTTTTGTGCCACCAAACAGCCAGTTTTCAGCCAAAACATGATCTTATTACCACAACCAAGTATTTGTGTGCCTGATCCCATCCACACATTCACACAAGTGTTGTTGACAAATCATGCAATCATTTTTTCTGGCAATTGGGCTAACTGTAGGGAATGTATATTTTCAAAGAAATGGGACATCAGAGCAATGGACATTTGTTTTTGGGATAATGGGCTGTCATGGAAATGGGCTCCCAGTCCAATAGGGCATTCTTTTGGACTAAAATGGCTTCAGAATTTTGGGCTGTTGTAACAATGGATAGACCCTGAACACACACAGTCACTAAGAGAAAACTGCAAAAAAGGGTTGAAATGTCATTGGACTCCAGACCATGTGCCGTGAAGTGAAGCTAAGAGCAGCCATTGTTATCAGCAAAGGATCAACCCTAACTCTGACCTTTCAAACCAAACAGAGGTGAAACTCAAAACATAGATTTTTTTCCGGAGTGAAGGGAAGGAGAGCAAAATATCTAATGTGATGCTAGTTAGTTGTATAGCTGTGCAATCAGGTGTTCAGTCACTTGACCAGTTCGACACACTTTTGCCACCAGGGTTATAAACAACAGCAGCATATCCTCCAGAGGGCGCTGAGTCATCCTTCAGACTCATTGTTTTGTTTAAAAATGCCAAAAATCAAAGGCGCTATATGGAAATGTTGCTGGAAACCCAAGTAGATCAAAATTGCCAATGCACAAAATGTTTCTCTGAAGTTAAAATACAAACGTTCATAAACTTCTGACAGCAGCCTTATGTAAACTCTCTCTGTTCCACTCTCATCTCAAACTTGGGGAGTTTTTCAACTAGCAAGTCACTTCTGTCAGTCCAAAGTCTGTGACTTTAAAGCTCTGGTGGCACTCTGTGTGTGTGTGTGTGTGTGCGTGAGTGTTGTGAGAGAGAGTTGGGGTGTGTGTGTGTGTGTGTGTACACATGCTCTCAGGGCTGGCCTGAGGAGATTTCAGATTGCAGCCTAATCTGTCTAGGGATCAACTGTCCCCCCAGCCTCACCACTAGACACCCGTGTGTGTGTGTGTGTGTGTGTGTGTGTGTGTGTGTGTGTGTGTGTGTGTGTGTGTGTGTGTGTGTGTGTGTGTGTGTGTGTGTGTGTGTGTGTGTGTGTGTGTGTGTGTGTGTGTGTGTCCCTACCTGCCTGGAAAGCCTGCCTCTATAATGTGTGTGTATGTGTTTAAGTCTTTGTGATAAGAGAAAGTCTGTCATATCATTTACTGTCATTGCATCTGTGTGTTTGTTTGTGTGTCATTGTTTATGTGTGCGTTTGTGTAAAAGAGGGAAGAAAGCAAAGTAAAATGTCACGTGTCCAGTTTGTCCCGCAATGACAAGGTCATTCTTACCGCCGCTGAGACTGTTCGTCACATGTGACGTTAGTCAGTTAGAAATGGCAACGGATGAACATTTGACTACAATTATCAACCTGGTCTCACTCCGAAGTCATTGAAAACGACTGCTTGGTCATGTCAGACACTAACAAAAAAAATCTGTCCTTTCACATCGGCATGATACGCAACAGGTCTCCATTATTGTTTAATGGTGTGTGGCGGCAACATCAACAACCAATGCACCATGGGTAATCTGCACATCATATGTGGATGAGGAAAGTCCATGAGCAAATGTTGGTATGCAACAGAGTGAGAATGTGTTGCAATTATATCTGCCATCACAACATGGCTCCTCTCTTTCATGGTTTGATGACAAAATTCCATTCCTCTGACCTTGATTTTTGTTTTTTTGTTTTGTTTTTTTAAATCTGTGATGAAAAAGCCCGGGAACTTGTCTTGTTTTTCAGCCCGGAGTGGACAGGTCAGTGTAAGCAGGGCTGCTTTATCCTGTACTGCAGCCTGCACCCTGAATCTGGAATACTGAGCACCCATGGGCTCTGTGCACATAAGTGATACTGAACTGGAAGCTGACACAGCAGTGATGGGATTGCCCCCAGGTATGGAGGGACCAGAGCCTCAAACTGAACCAACAACGAGAAACTGCAAGGCCAATGAAAAATGCAGAGACCTGACAGGAATTCTGCATCTGGAGCCAGGAAACGGAAACAGAAGTTTTTTGCAAACACATCACTTTACATCTGGATTTGGATGCACCAGCTTTTTATAAATGTATCACTATGTTTTAGCATTAAATCCTTCATTAAGTCTGAGTAACAACCAGCTAGTTACATACCAGTGATTTACTAAATCTGGTTGCAAGATTAAAACATAAAGTGTGTGTGTAGAATTTAGTAACATCTATTTGCAGAAATATAATATTCATAACCATGTTTCCATTAATTTATAATCACCTAAAAATAAGAATTGTTGTGGGGTTTTTTATTACCTTATTTATTTCTATCTACATATGGAGCATGTGCTCTCCCATGGACTTCCCCATGTTGTTTTTACAGCAGCCAAGGATGGATAAATCAAACACTGCATAGGGGCATTTGCATTTTTGCACCGGCCACTACAGTCCTCCTTAACGTCTGGTGCACAAGGGAAGTTTCAGTCAGTTGCAGTCAGCAAGTGTCGAATCAGATGTGCTAGTCTTCAATCTAAATGAGCTATTTATTCACAAGCTCATGTTATTTTTGTCAGTTAGCTACACAACAGTAACACATGGTAGTAGTGATGCATGCATCGACCCACAACCCGTGGAGCCCGCAGGTTTATCTGCAGGTTGGGTGGTTCGGGTAAGCTTTTTAGAATATATGGGGAATTTTGGGCAGGTGGGTCATGAAGCGACAACGCAGCATTCTGAGTAAGTTATGAATTACTTACCACTAGAAACACTGTGCAATAGTCCACCTTCCACCTTCTCTTCTATCGCTCACATAGCACCTTTACCATCAGCACTCCCGCTCCTAGGATTTCAGTTATCTCGTGTTTTACCAGGAAAATCGTTCAGTCCGACATACTTAAATCTCTCCAGCCTTAATATCGGGTAAAAATATTTCCCTCTGAGAATACGTAGGCCTAACACCAAGCAGCATCTCTCTGTCCACACTGAATCCATTAAACATGCATTATTACCATACATTACTTAGGTAACGTCATGTAACAAACCATTGTACAATACATATCAGTTGTACGCTCATGCAAACAAACCACTTAGGATATCAGCTATGCACTTAAGGGTGTATTGGCTGGGTTGGTGCAACTCTGACCCATGCATCATTACTGCCTTGGCTATCATATCTTATCATATCATATGTTTGTCAGAAGCTAGGGATAAAAATCCCTTCTATCAGACAATGACTGATTTTCAATTACACCAACAGCTGATGAGCTCCCAAGACTCTCTAGTCCAGGTTACGACCCATTTTTGCCAAGTCTCATGCACTGGTTGATTTAGCAGTCACAGCAACCTCCTCATGCCTGTTTCTTGGTATATTCGTTGGCCCAGCAGAGCCTTCCCACGTGCAGGTGTTACCCCTCCCTCAGGGATTCTTTCAGAGAGTGCAGGCCTCTACAACTCCAGGAAAAACTTGCCTTCCTCCCTACTCTGGTCAAGACGTGACATGGCAACAAATGCTTTACACAGCATTACTTATAGTGCACGGAGCAGCTTCAGGGTAGTGTTTGCTGTCTTGGATACAGAGGACACTGTTATCCTTTTTTATCTATAACAGTTGTTGCCTTTAAGTTCTTTTTTACTGCCATTTGTAGCAACACAGAAAAATCTACATGAATCCATCAAACTTAATAAACTCTTAAGATGTAATTTACAGTATTTAAATGAAAGTAGCCTGTAAACATGCACAGTAAGAGGTCAAATTAAAATCAAGATGGTGGTTCAAGATGATAAAATGAACCAGGTCATACTGACTTTCACTTTAAGGATTGTATCTGCATTTAAATTGTAAAACTTTACCCATTATTGTGACACAAACTATTGTGTCTGCCCAAAATTGGTCCTTGAAGCCTCTCTACCAAACAGCATATTCTAGGAACAGCCACTGTCTGAAGGCAGGGATCACCTGCAGAATTGTGAGACCAGAGTGGCTCACTGTGTTCGCTGACCCACCCTGTCAGTGTAGACAGCTAGAGGTTTTACCGAAACCTCTGTATGCTCTTTACTGCCGCTATTTTGCTGTCCCCTCACTCTCCACACACTGTGTTTAGAATTGAAAAGGTCAGTGATCAAGGACGAATCACTGCTCCTCCCCAGGAAGCGACAGCCAGTTGAATGTGAGGACAGCCTCCTGACACGTCCTTTTGCCACTGTTCTGGGCTTGATATACTGGCAGTAGATCCCATGAGGAACTGGGACATCACAGCTTGTCTAAGAGGGAATCCCAGGATATCCTAAGAGGAGCAGGAGGAGCAGGACATATGTGTTGCTCTTCATGGTGTGTTGCTGCCATGAATCTGACCCCGATAACATAATGGAGCAAACCATTTGTGCTCCTATTAACCTTTGTGAACGGATTCCTTGAAGTATCAACATTATCAAATGTATTCACGGAATAAGAAGAGAGAAACATTAGAAAATAAGGCATGGGGCGGACAACTGGGGAGGTAAGTTCGTGTTTCAGTCAGATATTGGACCCTCACCGGCCGGCTGATCACCTATGAGCACATTTTCTTGACTCATTAATCTGCCATCACGCTTCACCTCAGCCACCTGCTTCAGTGTTGGCAGTGAAGGAAGTAGAGAGTGTTTCACCTCTTCTGTATTCTTTGTATCGAGACATAGGCAGTATTTCAACTAACAGTATTTAAATCACATATTTAATTACTTTTTAGACTTTGCTGGAAGGTAAAAAACATAAGATAAAATTCATATGTATATTCATATTTTGATGGCATTTGCAAGCATTTACCCTACCTGTACAAAAACCACCAATCAGAGCCGAGGTGTCTCGAACAAAGCTGTCAATAGTGTCAGTGCTCATGAATTGCCTTCACACTGTCATACAGGCAGCGCTCATCAAATATAGCTCAAGATTCTGTTACTGCATTGCTTTTTTCTCGCCACATATTATTTTCAAAAGCATATTTTAGTGTACTGTAGCTGTAAAATGAGAAAGCTTGTGACTCATCCACCAGGTTGAAAACAGTCAAGCACAAACTAAGCACAGCTCACAGGCTGGAGCGAATGTTCTCATTTTACAGCTAAGCAGTACACTAAAATATGTTTCTGAAAGTATTTGAAGAAATAGGCAATGCAGTGAAAGAATCTGTCTTGTGTAATATTTTGTGGATATAGTGAGAATTTGATCGAATATGACAAAAAGCTGTTTTTATTAAAGTCACCAACTACAGCTTCAACATTATGAAATGGTCACGGTTATGTTTTGGCAACAAAACTATTGGTTAGGTTTAGCAAAGATGTCATGTTTTGGATTAATAGAGGTAACAAGATGTAAATACGTCATGTACGTCAAACAACATTGATTTTGGATGTCACCAGAGATAAGAAGAGTGGGATCCTGGATGAAAGTCTATGTTTGACCCATCGACCACCACTCCCACCTGCTCTATGTGGAGTGTCTTGCTATTTACTACGTCAGTTGTACTCAGCGTCAAATATTGATGCAGATGGGTTTATACTGAAGTTGGGTAAGAGCACACACACAGTCTCTGGGTTCAGGGACCAGGGAACAGATTGGGCCAAACACGGAAGCGGGACCAAGAATGAGGACGGGTCCTTGAACCCAAACAGTTCAGTCTGTGTGCTTTGTGCTAACGTTAGCTGCTGAACAAAAGGCTATAGCTATGCCGTATCTCGTTCCCTGGTTTGGAGTGTGTGTGCCAAGACTGTTGCTTGTTCTTTGGCTCTGTGTGTTTCTATCTACCAATGTCTCCCACCAATCGCCCTCACAATCCACAGCAAAACCAAAGTGGCTCCGAACCTGAGATCTGTAGGTTATTGGAGGATTTTCTATTTCTGATCTGGCAATGGTGTTAATAACCATCTGGCAACAAGCTAGCTTAGCATAGTGTGTTGTTTAAGGCTTACCAAATCAAAGGCCTCGTACCAAATGGTTCAATAGGAATACATGTATTGTAATACCCCTCATAAAAGCCTGATGTGTCTCATACAGACACCAAAGGGTGCCTTTGGCGTTAGTGAATGATTACCTGGGAATGAGAACAGGGTGGTGGAAGCCGTATTTGATAAAAAGTAAGCACACTACCCGCAAGCACTGCAAGTACTTTCACTGCCATTATTTGTAGTTTGTGGCCTTATTCCGAACTTATGGAGCATAATCAGCTTTATATCTGCACTTTCTCTCCACTTTCTCTTCCAATTAACTGAACAATGCTTGTCGCAGCAGGACCTCGATTACCTAAAACTGTTCTGTTCAGGATCTGATTGCAACAGGAAACAAAACAACCTCTGTATGCATGAGAACTGCAGATCTGTTTGAAAATGGTCTTTGACTAATCTGATAGCTTTTGGCGACAATCCATAAAAACGAACAGTATGTAGATCCTGTATGAGTGTGGAGCGTTGCGTGGGTTCAGAGTATTTTCCTTTGTGTTTGTGTGCATGAAAGAGAAAGCGAGACAGACAAGAGAAAGACAGAGTTGGATGATACCCAGTAAGGAGGAATTAAAAATCAATATGTGCCACAGAGAATCACTCAGAACATTTTAGCTGAAAAACAAAACAAATAGTGTTGCTCACGATAAAGTAAAAGGGTTCTCTCAGCAGAAGACACTAAATAGTTTCAGGAGCGAGGGATCGATATGAGGCCTTACAGAGCAGACCCTAAGGTCTGGTTTACACTAGTGAAAAATATGTTTTTATATCTGAAGAGAAAAGCCCAAATCCACAAAACAAAATATTACACACAAAAGAAATACAGCTGGAGAGCCAGTGCTGTAATCAAGAGCATCTACACAGAAACCAAAGTCCTGATCAACCAACAGACTGGTGTCCCACACTGCATGAATCACTACAGAACATATATATGTGGGAAGATTTTGTCTTCTATGAGCAAACAAAATAAACAAAAACCCACTAAGCTGCTGAAATCAACTCAACCATCTTTTATTCATTATTGAAGACAGACAATTTACCAACATCCCCGCAGTTATGGTCTTGACACCACTGGCGACTGTTTATAAAAAAGCCAAAGGAATCTAATTTAGGGAGCTTTGCTACTTTTTCATCCTGTTAGTTTCTCCCTTGACCTTTCTTACTGATGCTTTTATATTTGAAAGTCATGACTGCTCACTGGACTCGGAGATGTGCTCAGCTTGTCAGTCTTGACAGATTTTGGGCCCAAACTAGCCACCATATCGAATTGTCTTGTCACATGATCAAAAAGAGACTTGACGTTAGGCAACATCAGCATACATGTTACTTGCCGGAAGCCGGAGTACCCGGAGAAAATCCACACTGATACAAGGAGAACATGGAACCCTCTTGGTGTGAGGCAACAATGCTAACCACTAAACCACTGTGCTTCAATTTACATAAAATACTTCATTTTACCAAGAAAAGACAAGACAAGACAAGAAAACATCACAAAGCAGATGGGTTCATATTCTAGGGGGCATATAGCCAAACAGATTATGGTAACTGGCACTTTTTTTTTTAATCTAATGTGAGTTTTTCTTTGAACACAGGTGTAGTTCTGAGGTAGCGATCTGAATCATTCGCAAGGACCACAACCCCATCCCCAACCCAACGAGCCCCAGTGCAACCACACTGCCTGCACTGTCTATATTTACACCCCTGGATTCCAGTCTTGAGTACTACACATTGTGGAGAACTCTCCTCTCAGGAAAAGTTTGTACTTTAGGCAGAAACATTCTCAGCATGTTAACCAAGGCCAAAAGTGCCGAGGATCGAGCAATGTGGAGTAAAAATGTAGAAAGAAAGAAGAACATGCATGTGAACAATGCCGGTTTAAAACGTTCAAATTACAAATGTTTTATGAGGAAGGAAATTCATTTGACATGTTTGTAAGGCCTCAATCTGTTTTGATAAGAAACTAAAGGTAAACAGAAACTTGTTCGTTTACATAAAAGCTCCACAAGGTGCCTTTAAAACCTCCTGAGTAAAGGATAAGATTTGTCCTTGTATCAGAAACAGTCAAACCACACAGTCTTTCTTCTTCTGTTTCTGTTAAATGAGCAGAAAATGCTTCCTCAGATTTTAATGTTTACTTTGTCTTTAATCAAACACTTGCTGATCCAAACTCTCAGTTTAGACGAAGCACAGCAGCCTGTGGTCAGGCAGTATTTATCACTGAAGCACTGAGAGTTCGGTATATTTTCTTACAGAAATCTACAATTTCGTTACAAGGCTTTGCAGAAAAAAGAAGTATTGAAAAAAAAAAAGCACTTTAAGTATCATTTCGGATGTATTGTGCTCATACAACAACAGTCAGCCTCACAATGAGTCTGTAAGGAGGATACTTTTTAACTTCGCTAAAGTCTGGGGATTCCAGCCCCCCAACATTTATCATTATAAATGCAGCGTACTGTGTAAACTATAAATGGCATCAGCAGTAATTACTACAAACAGGCACCTCACACACACACACACTGAAGAACTGAAGGCTTTGTCTCACACACAGACTCCCTCTTGGTGTAATTGTTCAGTGTGTGTGAAGCCTACCATGCATTTTGGGAACCCATTAATTATACAGGACACACACACACACACACACACACACACACACACACACACACACACACACACGGACGTCCTTGAAGAGAAAAATAATGTTCATAAATGAGCAAACGGGGCTAAAATGTTGCTCACTTGTGCAATTTACAAAACAATGGAAATAAATTGAACATCTTCAACCTACAGCTGGATAGGATTTCATAAGAACAGTTAAAAATGAGCAAAGGTGATTTAAAGAGCATTAAAACAGCACACAACTTAGTTAGCGCCCAGCTCAGGTGCACTGTTGAAATACTTCTATTTTGAGGCAGCAAAAAGTGATTGCGCCATTGACAAACAAAAACCTGGTGCAATATTCTCCTGCTAGTCACAGGGCGCATTATACAGATAGTAAGATGCGCATACAGAGGCGGGTTCACAGTGCGCTTACACTCTGCTTGTTACACACACTGGGACATGCGGATGGGTTGCAGGTGGGTGAAATAATACATTATTAATGAGGTAAATATGAATTACATTCTCTAAAATGTGAGCATAGCAGAGAGCAGAGCTGCTGTCTTTGCTCAGCAGCAGAATCCTTATTAAACGAGACACTGTGTGCGTGTATGCACGAGGAGCAGCGTTACCTCATTGATTATTTCAGAAACTAAATATTTAGTTCTGTTTCTTCTGTCAAGTTTATAAGAGCAGTGTTTAGTTTTGCAGCTTTAATGTCCCATGATATTTGCTGCAGTGACATTACCTTTTGCAGTCAAGGCCCCTCAGCTCTGGAGCTCCCTGCCTGAGGATCTGAGGCTGCAGAATCAGTGACATCTTTTACATCCCTTCTTGAAAGGTATCTGTTCAAAAAAAGCCTTTAAATTCATTTTATACATATGTCTCATTTGAATTTTTTAATATTTATTATCATGTGTTATTTTTTCTATTACTGTAATTGTTTGATTTGCTACAGGTATACCTGAGTGCAGTCTACAGGGCAATTAGTTGCCAGGTTTGCTTACCTGCCTCAGTGATGGTATTTTATCTTTATTTTATTTTTATTGCTCTTTGTATTTCTTAGAATTGCCTCATTGTATTTGCTTGAATACCAAATTATTTTAAATTTGGCATCAACCATGTAAAGCACTTTGTAACTTTGTTTTGAAAAGCACATTTTATTATATTATTAGTACTGTTCTTATTGCATTACTGTCAGCAGAAAATCACTTGCTTGCTAAATCCGCCATGTAAATAGAAGTACGTCAGGTGCAGGCACACCTGTCTTTGAAAGGGAATGGGAATCGAATGAAGACAGAGATGGGCGACTGGTTGAATTCATATTAAGCCCCAAACACAATTATGATTAATTAAGGGAATAAATACACTGAGCTTTACTGAGCACCCAGATAATGTGCTGGTAAACTAGCAAAAGTGGTTGGACATGCTTTAAATGTGCCATGCACTTTAGACCATATGCTATATATCATTTCAATAGAGCCCAGAATGTAAGCAAAGAGTGGAAGATGATTTCTGGAAAGGGATAATTTTGTCACACAATTAGGGTCCAAGGTCTTCAAATGCACAGCAAACAAAAACATTTGGTCCACTTTCCAACAGCAGAGAAAAAAAACACACCAGGAGTGGGATGAATAAATGAAATTTGAATTACTTTGTAATCAGTTACAGGCGAGGCTTGTGATTCGCGAGGCTTTGATTGGTTTGCAAAATAAATTTTCACTTACAGCATCACAGAGTCAGCAATAAATATGTTCAATAGTGTCCAGTTTGGTCACTTCGGGGTCCATCAGATTACAGCAAAGCGCCACAATATAGACTGAAAAAACATATCTGAACAAATTAATAAAATAAATGCTCGATATAATTGCTGCCGTTTTAAGATGTAAAATGAATTAGATTTGAATAAGAAGGGAAAAGGGATAAAAACTCAGTCCCTAAAGATTTGTGCAGCCACATTATGTGTCACAGAGTGTCAGTGAATGCATTCAGGCAACACACAACAGTCACATTATATTTGCACAGTTTCCCTCGCTGACTCCCCAAATTTGTCGTCTCCTCTTCAACACACTCTTGTGAGCAGAAGACAGAGGGAGAATGTGTGGTTTGATGAATTTGTTTCAGAATGGGAGTCACGAGAAGAGGCACCTGCGGCGGCACAAGATGTGGAGCAGTTGTGATTTGTGAAGTCAGGCCAGGAGCTGCTGGGTTTACTGTGTCAGTGTGTGTAAACATGTGTGTGTGTGTGTGTAAAGTGTTGGTTTGGGAGAGCTGCATATTCGCTTCAGTAATGTTAGCCCCTTGTTGGCTGCAAAGTGTTACTTTATACACAACTGATTGGTATCAAGTAAAGTTTACTAATTGTTAATTTTATCATAGAAATTAGCATGTTAAAATTCTGCTGCATTTTAGAGACAGTATTGTGCTAACTGACAATACGTGTACTTATGTGGGAGAGAAAGGCTGAAATGAACATCAGTGTCTTTCAATGCTTTGAGAAACAATGATCACAAATGCTCTTTGAAGCTCACGCCATGTTGATGCAGCATTGTAAAAGCTAAGAATGAGCTCTGTCGAGCTATTCATAAGAAAACAGTAGCTTTTTCAAAGAATCCAATAAGAACAGACAATCATTCACACTCACATTCACACCTATGGCCAATTTACTCCCCAGTTAACCTGCATGTCTTTGGACTGTGGGAGGAAGCCGGAGTACCAGGAGAAAACCCACGCTGACACGGGGAGAACATGCAGACTCCGCACAGAAGGACACCCCACCCTGGGTTCAAACCCAGAACTTTCTCGCTGTGAGGTGAAAATGCTAATCACTGCACCACTGTGCTGCCATTTTCATGATTTTTGCAATCAAAATCTAAAGTTTTTCACAGGCCATAACTTTACCTAATATTGGGAACAATCATTACTACCACATAAGGCTGGAAATGTTATTCACTACTCCAGTAAATAGGACAAACCTTAGATACAATGGAAGATATTTCTAGTCAGCCCATAGAACCCTTCTGGCTCTTAGCTATTATGGTAGTAGCAGTAGCTCAGTCTATAGGGACTCGGCTTGGGAACCAAAGGGTCGCTGGCTCATGTACCCGCACGGACCAAGCATGGAGCGTGAACTGGTAGATGGAGAGGCGCCAGTTTGCCTCCTGGGCACCGCTGAGGTACCCTTGAGCAAGGCACTAAACCCCCAACTGCTCAGGGCGCTTGCTCAAGGCAGCCCCTCATTCTGACATTTCTCCATTTAATGCATGTACAGGTCCTGTTGGTGCATGTGTGTATACAACAGAGTTAATTAAAGTAAAAGCCTGTTTTAGACAGGAATTTGCAGGAAAGCCCAATCAGTCTTCTTTCAGCATTGGCAGTATAAAAACAAAATTGGGGAGTTCGGCAAAATACCGCCGACCTACTTTTGTTTATACAGAATGCACCTTTTTCGGGGCAATGGGGGGCGTGAGCAAGTAACAAAACGTGTAGCTCAGCGTGTGACGTAAACAGTGACGTGGGAGGGAAGCCATGGCTGGTCAGTCCTTCGGCGATTCTCTCATAAGTCGGCCCGTCCTTCACCGTCCCCGTCATCTGACGGTTAATGGCCTCTTCGTTTGCGAGGGCAAGGAGGGCGCGCAATTCCTTATCTCCTCAGTTGCTCATCTTTACAGTGTCTGTCAGGTTTGCGTTTCCCTCTTGCTACTAGCTGCTCGCTAATTCCTGCTATCAGCTGTTTCCTGTTTATCCACCGCCAGCGGCTCGCACGTGCCGCGTCATCAACAGCTCCTCCCACAAGTCTTCAACAGCCCCTCCCATTGCTGAAGGCTGCCTCAGTCTTTTTAAACTAAAAGGGTTCCTCCAATATGTTTACCCTAGGAGGCGGAAAATCGGGCACCTCGGATCAACTCGCCAAGCTCTGTGCGTCTAAACGCGCGCAGCTTGCTGGCAATACGGCCCAACATTGGCGAAAAATCTGGCAGCGTAAAAGGGGCTAAAGTATATCTTCTTCCTGTTCCTTCTTCTTCTGTTAGCCAGAAAGCTAGCATAATGCTAATACAATTCAAAGGCAATAACATTGCATACTGTTGACAAACAGTAATACAATTTGACAGTAAGTTTAACAGCAAGACTAGCTAGCTATCCATCAACGTCACGTACAAACGATACCTTACTGTCGGCCGGAACCTGAAGTAGCGAGCTAAATAGAGCATGGGTTCTGAGATTATGTTTATGTGATAGGGTCCAGTGTACTTCCTGCAGCTTGTGTGTTACAGTCTCCATCCTGTGATGTTCAGAGAAAGAGGCACTTAAGGACAGCACTCAGGGTTGGAAATAAATAGTAAACGGAGGCTTTAACGATCTGCAAACCCGTTACTATGGTTACTCATACTATAATGAAGGCAACGCATTAATTTAGAACAGTTGTTAACAGTTTAACCAAAACTGTAGGTGTCCATTATCAAGTATTGACAAACAGCCTGCAGCCAATCAGAATCAAGTATTCACCCAGACCATCATATTTTACACATGTAAATGCCACTTTAATTTAAAAGGTTTTTCTGCCTCAGTATGGAGGTAAATCTATGCTACTGTAAGATCCCATGATTATAAGTCCACTAATTATATCTAATCATTTTGTGTCAAGTACGTATATTAGAGATGGAAGGAGTTAGTGGCCATTAAAATGCAGAGCACGGTGTGGTAGGTGGTCCCACAGCTCAGCGCAGTGAAGAAATACTTAAATAAGAATCTTAGCTGTTCCTGTGTGAGGCTTTAAGGCAACAGCAGTCATAACTCAGCACACCAAGGGGAAATGTGTCACACTTTGAATTACTGGAACAATTCAAAGTGCACAGTTGAGAATCTATCTTGTAAAACCCTGGAAAGAGCTGTGGTCAAGTCTAAAAACCGGCTGAGGGAAGACAGTTTGAGCTGCCACCACATCCCAGCCAAGTCGATCAGCACCTGGCTCTTTGGAGTCTGTTGGAAGCTGTTTAAAAACTCGTCAAAGCATCAACAAGCTATTTAGTCCACCATCAAAGAGCGAGGCGGGTAATGTGTGTGTGAGTGTGTGTGTGTGTGTGTGGGTGAAAGACAGAATGGGCGGCTGCTTTCTCCACCGTTAGTCTTATAAATGTCTGTGCCCGCATTAGTGCAGAGGCGTGCTCGTGCATTTAAAAGCGCTGCCTTTGTCTCCAATCTGTAGTCAACAAATCACATAATTCAGATGCCATATGGAAAATGTTTGATGCTTTAATGGCTTATGCTGCAAACAATAGGATGAAATGGAGGTCTGGCTGAGACAAGACAGCAGTAATGATTTGAAACTTAGTGTGTGGATGTGTGTTTTCTTTGATTTGACCAAATGTCAAGAGATTTTCATCAACCAAAGTAGATTTAGGTTTGGGGGTAGGAATTACCTTCCAAAAACAATGATCAGACAAGCCAGTCAAACATGTTTGTGGTGGTAAGAGAAGATTTAAACATTTCTTTCTCTCTCAGCTACTTCCATCACTTTTTATTCGTACAGAAGTATCACCAAACGGCCAAAAGTGTGCACTGTTATTCCCATTTGTACAATTAATCACGTCGGACCCCTTTCTATGATTTCCAGAAGTGCCTCACTCACGTCATGTGATAATTCTTTTAGTGTAGGGTCTCTAAATTTTGATTTCTTTGTCCAGGCAGGAAGACTCTCCGTGGGCTGGGCTGGTTGTTTGGTCGCAACAGCCGGTGACAGGTTCAGTAAACAAAATAATATTATAAATGTGATCTGTTCAATTACTGTGCGCTACAAGAAAAATTAGATAAAATAGGCTAATAAACACAACGTAATTTTATTTGATATATTTTAGTCTATTCTTTGTAAACATTATGGCATCACCATTGCACAAAAACAAAACCACGTTTCGTTTTGTGGTCCTGCTATTCGTCAGACTGTTTGTTTGTTTGTTCTTCCTGTCTCCATGTGAACGCAACATAACCTAACCATGACTAGCTTCGCTTGGTTACACACGCCGTGTCTTCCATTAATGCTGTAATTCGCAACTTAGATTGTAGACGTTCGATTACAAAACACTCACAGAAGCCCAGGCAGAAGTTAAGAAATAAAAGTGGATTAAAAGACGAGATGGCAAACAGATTTGGAAAGTATATAACAAACAAAAGGCCCTGATACGCACCTCGTGTTTCTGCGCTCCAGGTGCCTGCCATTTTTGCCGGAGCACTCTTTATTCCTTGAGTTGAAAAAAATTCAACTCAGAGTGGAAAAACTCCCCCACGTCATCTCCCCTTTTTCCCATTGTCCAATCAGATGATTTGAGAGGTGGGCCGTCTGTGGTGGTCACGACAACAAGTTTTCAGTTGGTAAACAATGGAGGAGAAACTGGTGGTAGCTGTTGCTGGATACCCGGAGCTGTACAACTTTACAAACCACAGTCACCACGATCTCAATAAAAAACAGCAGGAATGGAAGCATATAAGTGCAGTGCTTGAAATTGCCATCTTGGATGCGAAGCTCCTGGACCAACTGGTGGTACTCCCCGTGATCCACCCAATTTTTTAAGATCTGATGTACCCACACAAATCTCTGTTTCCCTGTGTCCTAACAACCTATTAACTGACAGCCTCTCACCCTCAACCAGAGCTACAGCAAGTACCCGCTGCCTCAACATTTTAGGAACTAGATATCGATTACTGTGAAATAAATAAATGAATAAAGATTAGATTGATAAAAGGCAGACTGATTAGACGGGAAGGTTAGGGTAAGGAGGTTCACACACTGTGAATAACAAGGTTGTAGAGAACAGACCACGATAGCAGACTTACCAAGTAAAACTGTAATTGTATCTCCAGTCTAATGGGTTGTGAACTAAAGTGGGCTGGTCTGAGGCATAAAACTCCTGGGCTGAGTCTGAGTCCCACCTCGGCCCTGTCTCTATCCATACAAATGTCCATGCTCCCTATCATGCCCACATCATTCTGCCTGCCTGTCAACTCCTTCCTCTTGGCATTTTTCTTTTCAGGAAGTCTGGCCACACAACATGGCAACAGTGGAGAACATCCTCGCATCGTTGGTACAAGCCGACCACAACTAGCGAGAGCTGAACAAGTGTGACAGCAGACCAGCAGGCTCAAAAAGACGGGGAATCAAACTTTGTTTCCGACTCAAACAAACAAACCCAGAGTGAAATCAGCCAAAAACAAACTCGTGTGTGTGCCACTGTGTGCCTACACACTGGGAATACTTGTGTGCGACTTTCGGTAGCATCGCTTTTAACCTTCATATCCATGCAACAGCAGCTCCGCAGGTTTGTGGGAGGGCGGACGAGGCAGAGGTCGGGGAGCTGAGGAGTCCCAGAGGACGTTCCTCAAAGTTTACGTTACACCAAAACTACTTTGAAGGGAAAATACTGTTATTACAGAGGTCTGCTCCCGTCAAGCTTCATCAAAATACCAGAAGACAGATGGCACAGCTTCACAGAAACACCTTAGCTTCGAGTGTGTGTGTGTGTGTGTGTGTGTGTCTGAGGGAGAATCATTTGCATGTTCATTGCTGTGTCGGTGTGTCTTTGAGAGAGAGGGAAATTTCCATATTTATCACTGTGTGTATATGTGTGAGTGTGTACGTAAACATCACAGTTGAGACTGTTCCCTTCTCTGGCTGAGTTGAAACACAGGTCTCTGGGCTGGTATTAAAGCTTAATGTTGCAGACTGGTCTGGCTCAGAATATTAATGCGCACTCACTAATACATACTACCACCACCACCACACACACACACACACACACACACACACACACAGGCAGAACTAAAATACAGAACACACAAACATAAACGGCAGAAAGGTGACTGTATGGTTGGAAAAAGACAAAGTTGGGTAGTTACAACAACATATTGATTGGAGCGGTAGACAGAAGCTCAGTTCTCTGTTACTTATTAAAAAGATTTAGGCAAGTTTAACTAGGTACACACCAATCCAGATGCCAATTCCAAGAGCATATCTGCCAATACTGAGTATCAGTCTGACACCAATGGTCTTCCCATATATAAACTCTGTTCTACTGCACCTGAACCAATTGGAAACACTTATATGTGAGGTAATATGAGGCCAGGGATCCAACCACAACTGAATAAACAGAGAGAAAACAATGAATTTTATAATACTGACAAATAAAATGTAGCTTGAAAGATAAGGCTGGTTATCTTTTATATTTTTCTCCTTTGAAAACACCAAAAACAACAATAAATGTATCCTTAAAAAGTAGTCTTTGTAGAAACAGCCTGATACAGCCTTATCCTCGAATATCCTCTACTGAAAACACATCAGTGAACCACACTGATGTACTGGGTGAAATGTTCCTTCATTACTATTAACATGACCACTGTAGTTTATTTTCTGTTGATCCCACAAACCTCAAATACTCTAGCCTGGAAATCCAGACTCAAATCTAGAAAGATTTTGAGTCTGGCCCTCACCGATACACCCTTCCTACCCAAGGGCGGCACTAACTGAGGCATATTAAATGCCACCACACGCAAAGTAAGTAAAGTAGTTTCTGACAAACACACTATTTTCTCCTGTTTGAGCGACATTTGCTAAAAACTACAGCGCCCTGCTGTTGAAAGAATTCATTTAGCCTTTTTAAAAAAATTAAAGTAGTACTCATGACCTGTTTAAAGATTAAAGTCTTCAAACAGGAGCAAATGGTTCAGGGCTGAAAGCCAAAGGCAGAGGCAAAAAGTACTGAGAGACCAGCTAACACGTTGGTGGTTTGGTCTCTCTTTCTTGAGGCCATTTTATTCTTTTATGAGACAACGGAAGTAGAACAATGACAGGGAGAGAAGGTAAGAGACCTTAGAGATGACATGGAACAAAACTCACAGGGAAGTTACTGTCAATGCTTGGCATTCAGCCAAATCGCCCCCAAAAAATTTGCACTGTACATTTCTGCAAACCATGGATGCATTATATTTGTACATTATTATGTGGTAGATATGCTGAAATAATGTGTAGTTAGGGTTAGGCATAAAAACTGCTTGGTTATGGTTAGAAAAAGATCATGTTTTAGCCTAAAATACCCAGTGTTGGGGGCTCTATCCTGGCAGGAAATGCAGCATTGTCTTCATAAAAAACAAATACTTCTTATTGTACTATCCCAGCAGAAAATATGCCAACGTCTAAATAAAAAACAGACACTTTTGTCGCACTATTGCAACTTGGCCAACATCTCCTCTAAAGTGCAAACGTAATGTATTTGTGGTTTGCAGAAATGTACAATATCAACATTTTCTTTTGGCGACTGAGTTGTGGCATCAGCTATGGGGGTTGACTAAGATTTTGGAGAAATAAAATAAGGAATAATGCAAGGCTTATCCTTTTATGTGGATAAGCATGTCATGACTTACATTAAATATATCTTAACCAGAGTTCCCACATCTTTAAGTAAGTAACTGCTATTCTACTCACGACCAATTTGTCAGACCTGCCATGCATTGTTTATAGGTGTTATGACCTGTAATACATGAAATTCCAAAGCAACCACTACAGAGAAAGTAAGCTGAATACATTTACTCTGCAACTACAGTATGTCAATGACAAAAAACTGAATTATTTTATAGACTTAGTCAGCCTGCAATGAAAATGGTTTTAGTAATTTAGTCTGAGGTCTCTGTATTTCTACTGAAAGTTAACAGTGATTGATACATTATGATAACGACCCAAATCGACCATTTTGCCTTTTTTGGCTTATTTATTTTTATTTTCTTAAGTTTAATTAATTGCTTACATGCAACAGCAGTCGCTAAGGGCTCGCTCCTTTTTTCTTTTTGCCATTTTCAATAACTTTAATTTGACTTTTTTTTTTTATATATATATAATTTACCAGAGCAGCAGACAGTGTGTCACGATAACAAGAGGCTATTTGGCCTTGGGTACATCTAAAAAGAATTTAATAGCACCAGATCTCATTCAAGTCCGCTGAACAAGAGATGTTGTCGTCGGGTAGACATTCTTGCACAAAACAGGTAAAAGCTTTTCTGCTGTTCAACCAATCAGCTGTGACCTTTCAGGGTCAACATTCTCTTGCTCCCACAGCACCATGGACAAAAAAAAAAAAAAAAATCCCTTCAAAGTAGAGAAATAAAAAAGCTGCAAACAGTGCGTCTTTCTTTCCTTTTTTTTCTTTTTTCAAGCACAGATCAGCAGGTGATAGGTTGACATTTCGAAATCACAAGCATGGGTTGTTATTGTGTGCGTTATCAGCAGGTGTGTGTGTGTGTGTGTGTTATCAGAATGACTGTGCAAAATAATGGTGATTTTGTAAAGAGTAAAAAAGGGTAAGCATGCAGACTGTGGAAGTGTGTCAATTTAAGATTGTAGAGTGTTTCTGTGAGTGCTGGCTTAGGCTGTCTGCTTGCTTTTTGTTTGGTCTGATTGGTCTTGAGAGGGTATAAATAAAATGATAGATGTGATTTTTTTTTGCCTTTACAGCTACCTGTGGCATCATCTCCTCTTTGCACATGCTGTCATAAATTGACTTTTCTATCAAGTTTTATGCCACACTTTTAACCATATGTTTTAACTGGATGAAGGACTTCAGTCCTCAGACATCTGGATCTTAAGTTATCAGAGAATCGAGCTGAGCAAACGTTAGTGGCAGCTCGGCTACAGCTCCTGCTGTGCTGAAAAGCATCATTGAAACACTGACATTTTTACCGTATCAAGGAAGACACCTCTGCTGATAATCCTGCTCCTGGTTAAAACCCTCCTGAACATCTAAATCTTAAGTTATCAGAGAAAAAAGGAGCTGGGCTAGCAGTTGAACAGCATTGGAGAAACACTCATTTATAACACGAAACTGCTTTATTCAGTGTTTTTACTAGTTTTAATCACTGATCCTTTTGTTTTGGAGAGTAGGAGACCTCTGCGGATAATTCGTCTCCAGGTAAAGATCTCCTGAATGTTTGGATCAGAAATATGGTGAGCACACATTAAGTTAGCAGAAAAAAGCGTTAGCCCACAATAACATGTTGTGGGTGAGCTGTTCATCTCTGACATGCCAAACAGCATTGGAGAAACACTCATTTGTAATGTAAACGGCTTTATTCAGTATTTTTATCAGTTTAAATCACCTGGTTCAATTATGTTGGAGAGCAAGAGACCTCTGCGGGTAATTCGGCTCCCAGTAAAAACCTCCTCAACAAAAAACGCTGAAGGAATCCAAACTGAAAGAAACTGGTTAGGAATTGCTCTGTTTGTTTTTCTTGATTTGACTGAGAGACCCTTTGCTGCAAAAAATGACATATTGTACTTTTAAACTTCCTCACGGTTAAGTGAAGACGATCACAGAACTTGGGTGAAGTTAAGGAAACCTCATGGTGATAATTTGATAAAGAAAAAAGTATACAGTGACTTGAAACCACAATATTTTCCTTACTTTAACCAAAGTGTTTTTACCACCACATGCAGGGATGCGAACCCTTGACTCTGGTGTCCAAGTCCTGGGCATTGTACACCAAACCTCCATGTCTCTACTGTACATAAATGTTGCACTTCATTCACTTGGAAAAACGTTGCCTGAGAAGTCCAAAGTTGGTATATATAGTGATGCCATAAATGTTCCTGCCAGTGGTTTCCACCCATCTACAGGTGGTGGTAACATGCAAATACACAGACTTTTGCAAAGGGAAGAGAGGAAGACTGCAAGCTAATAAATAATAGACGTGAAAAACAAAAGATTATTCTTGGGAATATATCTCAAAAATAAGCTTTGCAATTACTCTCTCCGTAACACTAGCACTGCCTGCTAGCTAACTCCAGCTAACTCTGATGAGCAATCTTTCTCTGAAACATTCACAGACACACATACCCCGAGGAAGTGTGTGTCCTACGAGGCACCATTAGCACCCTCCCCTTGTGCCCCTGCAGGTGTGTGTATGTGTGTGTGTGTGTGTGTGTGTGTGTAGGTGTGTGTGTGTGTGTGTGTGTGTGTGTGTGCGCGTGTGTGTGAGAGATAGCAAGTGTGTTAAAGCACTTAACACATCAGTTTCACTCCTTATTCTCTGTTGTAGACTTTTTTCTCCCTCTCTGCTTTCTGAGAATAAATGGAACTGAAATTGAAAATACGAGTTAGAATAATTTACAGAGACAAACATTGTGGAAATACAAATTGAAAAGCTGCATTGCAACAAATACATGTCATTTCTGCATTTCTAAAACACAGCCATACTTCCAGGACTTTTGTGAAATTTGCCAGATGAGAGGTTCCTATGAAAAGGGAACCTTGAGAAGAGATGTATAAATCAGGACCTACATTGTCTCCATAAAGAGGCGTGTTAATGTCAGCTGTAGTCTTTCTGTTATTAAAAAGCAAGGTATGTTAATACATAGCAGGAATTCACATTTTAAAAGAAAGCTTTGCAGTTTCACTTCAAGCACAGAATAATAGTCGACAACAACTCTAGTATACGCAGTCAACGTAGCAACTAGACCAAGGACATCAAGAGACCACTACTGTCTATACAGTAAATGTCTTGTCAGTGACATAAAACACAGAAAAGCTGGCCTCCAAATTCCCCAGATCCCCATCTGATCAAACATCCGTGGGACATCCTGGTACCCCACCTCACAATGTTATTCACTTCACCCACCAGTGGTTTTAATGTTTTGGCTGAAACAATCACTCAATAATAACACTTGACTAAATGAAAGTGGTTATCAGTCTCATAGCTATGAGTTAACAGGGTCCTGCTACACAGACTAGTTGGTTGAGACTGCCGTTATCGGGCCATTAAATGGTGGTTCTCAATGGATCCTCGCAACGGCTCATATCTTATGATATCTGCTAACAAATTTGCACCACATTAATGGCGTTGTCAAGTTGTGTACTTAGTGTAAGGTAACTTACTGAGCAACAGAATTACACTGGTCAGGTTTTGGCAAGTAAAGTTATGTAGGTTGGGGTTTGGAAAAGAAACCTGATATGGGCATTGTCACATTACGTATTTAACATAAAATAATGCTCCTCTACTGATAGATTAAGTTTAGGAAAAGAAAAACGGTTATGACGTACCTTGAAATAACTCAAAGTTCACTTAGTTTCACATGAGACACAAACACCAGCCTCCTGGGGGGAAGTTCTGTGTTTGTTTGAGCCATCCACCATCCCAACCTGCCTCCTCAGGCATAGTTCGCTCGATATGCTACTTCCTTCTTTACTCCTATCAGTTCATTGGGATCACATGTCATCACAACCTTCCCAAAGTATGCGAGTTTTATACAAATGAACGGCTCATGATTACGTGGGTTATACACAAATTCTGGTGTATTATTCTTTATAGGTATACATATGAACAGTCTGCACTGAGAGAAGTATGTTAGGTTTAGGCAACAATACTTTGTAGTTAGGTTCAGAAAAACATCATGGTTTGGCCTAAAATAAATAGGTTTGTAATGTGATTTAGGTTACATGAGATATGTCAAAGCTGACTCTTTGTTTCACACGGGACATAAGTTCAGTCTCCTGGATGAAAAGTCCTTTGTTTGTTTGACCCGCCCGACTCTCCAGTCGCTACCCTACATCACCTACTTCCCTACTTTCTCCCTCTATGTCACTGACTTCCTCTCTTACTGCATTATAATAAAAAATGCCCATTTAATGTAGCCTGCTAACACCACCCTGATGATGTGATCTTAACATTCTGTTTTAATCTCTGTGTCAGTCTGGCCCCGCTGTGGTCCTAAACACTTTCAGTGGGTGGGAGTACTCGCTTTGACAGACAAACTAAAACAACAATGAACACAGAATTTGTTCTAGGGAACAGTGTAGACAAATTTAGAGACTTATTCACACCATCAGGGTTAAAGCAAGAAATGTATTCAAATATATTATATTTCATTCCTGTGCATGCTGCACAGAATAATCAAAATCCAGAACTCCTCTGCTGAGTCTCTCCCCTCTCTTCTTTGGTGCAGCAGCATCACGTAGGCTAATGTGGCCAGAATGTGTTGTGCTGCTGCCCCCATCCACTGTCACCACACTCCTTTGACAGAAACATAAATTTTGCTGGAAGTACGGCGAAAACATCTTTTCCTCCAAGAAAGCTCAAACTCATGTTCTTGTTTAATTGTTGTTATTGACTCTATTTCTGCAAAAACTTCACTTGTTGCTGTGTTTACTCTGCTTACGTTAACGTTAGCGCTTGCTGCTGACTGGATTTTAATTTCTGGAAAGTGTTTGGGCGGCAGCAGAACCAGACTGATACAGAGAATGAAACAGAATGTTGGGCTCACGTCATCGGGATGATCTCACCAGGCTACATTTAATGGGCTGGTGATGGCATTGGGATCCCACAACTGGACCCTCTAAACCAGGGTTCAGCAACCTGCAGCCCTGGAGGCAGATGCGGCTCTCAAGCGCCTAAAAATGTGTAGCCTATACGAGCACTTTATCAGTTTTTTGTCTTCTTTCTTTTTTATAATTTTATCAGGAGAACTGTATTATATGGATTAAACCACAATACTTCAGTCTGATTCAGCATGGCAGGCTCAAGTCTATACATAGCGCTCCACTGATGACCGCAGACACACACTATTCACACTCACACATGATGGAAAAATAAACTTGTGAGGTTACCCTCAGTGCAGGCAGCCATGGAATCAATAATTCTGAATACACGCCACTTAACTCTCGCCCGCTCTGCCTCTAACTCGCTCCCTATCTCTCTCCTTCCAGAAAAGAGGAGAAGTGAAGAAGAACAGGCGAGTCAAAGTCACCTCCTCCACCCCCCCTCCGCCTCCCACCATGCTGAACACTTCCAAGTCCTCCCTGTTGCCAGAGATAGCGACAGGCATTAAACAACATCGGGCAGGAAATCGGAGATGTAACGACGTCTTCTGCTGCTGAATTATTGAACACTACAAAGGTAGCGAACGCCAGCACACACTTCAATGCACAAACACACACTAATATGGAATTTCATGCAGGGATACTGATGATGACTTTGATAAGAGATGGCCCAGACAGCATGTTATTTTTTATCGTCTTTCCCTCTGTCTCAGCATTAATATTACAGAGGCAGAGGACGGCTGATTCTTCAGCAAATAGACTTAAAATATGACTGTAAAATTCATCAGTGAATTAAGGTGATAAATCATCACCACTTTATGTTCTAATGACATGAACATTTTGGTCTGTTTTTAGACTTCTGTCCCAACCTCATAGATTTGAATGAAATTTGCATTGAAAAATTACATAGAAAATGTTCCACAATTAGTGTCAACTATTCCTTCAGTGGAGCCGCTTCACTGACATCACTGAAAAAATGGACAATGTATCCCCACTACCTCTCGCTATACAAAAATAAGGCTAAAATATCCCATATGTGCCTGCCACCATCTTGCGCTGGTGACGTCACTAGGAGTCTCTGCAGTAGTGATATCAACCTTAACAATTCGCACCACTGATCACAAGCACACTGATTGGCACTCATGAGTGTCAGTCATGATCTGAAACCCCTTTTTTATAGCATCAAATGACGAGTTATAATTAAACCTCTCATAAACAAACACTTAAAAGTACAGCGGTGTGATAAGAACTATTTAAAATGACAGACAACATTTTTTAGTGTGGCTCATGTCCCATATGCTAACATTAAGGGGACAGGGTTTATGACCTATACTGCAGCCACCCACCAGAGGGCGATCAATTTACTTTGGCTTCACTTTTGGGGAGCTGTCCATTGATGTATTATAAGAACTGGATCTAGCATTGGTGGCGGGGCCCTGTTTATTACTATGAAAGTTGCTTAGTGGCACATGAAGCCAAAAAGGTTACTCTGATGTGGATGACATTACCCAGATGATGGACACTGCTTCCCCACTATATGGCCCATAGAGCAGGCACACTGGAGACTTAGGGCAACTGAGTGCGGCTGAGCATCTTACTTCCATCGGCCTAACGGCTAACTTCCAGTTTAGTGCTCTGCTAACTTGAATGTGGATAAAATAATTAATTTTGCTGCTTTCCAGATTTTACAACTGTTATTAAACCAAATGGGTTAAATCCTTTACGAGGGGTGTGACCCTCAAGAAACTGTATCCACTGATTTACAATCATCTCTTTGACACACAGTCCATGGGAAAAAGTCATTTTGGGGTGCAGGGCATCATGCAGTACCACTATATGACCACTAAAGAAAATGCTTCAAAGCCTGGGACACTTCCTGGGGGCCTGCATGCTGTCAATATTTATTATACAGTCTATGGGCTTGATGGTGAGCTACGGTGGCTGGGAGCTAACAGCTAACATGCTAGCCAGACGACAACATGCTAGCACCAGTCAATAACTCACTTAACTTTTTCACTTTTCCCTCTTTAACCCAGAGATTTTTTTTACCTACATGTGTAATATTTTCAGGCAAATGACTGACATGTGTCTGGCATAAAAAAGATAATAAATTTTCAATAAAGAAAACAAGTCGTAAAGAATTAAACCTACAATGGACGCTGTCCGATGTTACCGACTGAGTACACAGGAGTCTTAATTCTAACAGCATGAGTTACGGTTCTAAAACAGCCATTGTAAGACAGCATTAATCAATTTTTTTTATGGCAAATCAACAATATTTCAGTCAAGCAACTGTTTCTATGTTCTTTTAAGCTGACGTGGTAGCAGCTGGCGCATCTGTATCCTTCCTTGTTGGCAAATACATTGATTATAGCTACATAGTTATTAAATTTGATAGATGAAAGTTGTTGCAGATTCCATCTAGATCAATCACGACTGATCTTCAAACTGACTGTTTGTAGACTGCTTTGCTACATTGTGAATTTATGACAGGAATGGTTTTAGGGAAGAAAAGAACAAGAGAAAAAATGTTTTCTTATCACTGTCAGAAATGTTTTCACTAAAAACATTCATCATGCTCTTTTTCCCGAAGAGTGTATCATCGTAGCTGTCTATAGGACACACAATATTGACGTTTGCCAAAGACCAATACTCCTATTCACTCTTGATTTTCTTGCAATCACATGATGATCATTACTCATTATCAATGGACGGGAAACACAGATGGTGAAGCCCAAGGCATGAGATCGAAGGCTGTGCTCTTGTTGGCTGTAGAGTGATTAATACCCAGTCAGTATTTATATACGGAGTGTGTGTGTGTGTGTGTGTGTGTTGCCTCCAGACAGACCAGTTCCTCAGTGAGGAATGAAAGGCCCAGGATGTCATCAGTTCCAATATTGATTTTCCTGCTCACATGCTTAATTGAAGTTGTTGGGTTATACATAATTGAAGTTGGTTTCCTCTCTCTCTCTTTCTCTCAAACATTAAAAAGAGAGAAGCCAAACTCTTCCTACTCTCCCCTCATTTCTTTCCAAGAGACAAGTGTCAATGGGGAAGCCTGTGGCTCTATAGTTTTGATAGAGTGGTTTCCTTGTTGTGTGAGCGTGTACAGCCCGTTTTCATTCCCAGGGTATCAAATATGGCAGCCTGGAAAGTGGCCTTTGGCTTCTGTTATGCACAAGGTATTTTACAGCATCTGCATGAGATGCACCAGGCTTTCAACTAACTGATGTAATCCTGTCCGTGGCAATAATGCAGTAGAGAGAGCGAGAAAGTCCAAGTAGGGCAGGATGGAGGGGTGGTGGACGGGTCAAGCACACAGCAGACTTTCATCCAGGAGACTGCTGATTTTGTCCCCCGTGAAACCCAAAGTCAAGTAATGTAGTTGCTGGTGTATGTCACGGGACTTGAGCCTGGTTTACACTGCGCGATTTTCAGCTGTCCCAGACGAAAGCTGACCAACGTGAAAGAAATGTGCCGATATCTTTAAATTGGCTCTAAAACAGTGGTCCTGCATCGCACAGTCAGAGAGGTTCAAGGATGGCTGCAGTCTTGTGATCGAAGACAGTCTGGGATAAAATTCTGAATTTTGTTGTGCTACAGTGTAGAAAAGGGCACCACAGATGGACATTGCTGCCCTGGGGGCCGTCATCAGTTAGGACCAGCAGAGCAGCGAGGCGAAGCTCTGCTCCTGGTTGCAGAAGGAGCCACTGGTGTCGGGCTTGGAGCTTTCCACCACCTGTCCAAGCTCCAACTGCAGGATGGAGGTGGCAGCGAAGCCGGATCTGGGTCTGTCCACAGTAAGTAACTAAGTGGCATCAGTATTAAATTGAGACTGTTTCAGAAATGGTTAAAATGTAACAGCTGGAGTTTGGACCCAAAAGCAGCAGCAGGGACAGACACAGTTTATACTGTGCTTTAATACACCACTTCAGGGTCGAGCAGGGTCAAGACCAAGGAAACAGTCCTGAAACAAACGCTGGAAAGTCTTGCATAAGGGCGAAGATCAATCTGGCACCTGATCCACACAGGTGAGCAGCGTTAGCCTGATGATGTAGCTGTGGTGGACTGGCAGGAGTGGGAAATGTGTGGACAGGCTATAGGCTGGCAGGTAGGTGTGGTGACGAGGCTGAATGAGCTGAGGAGATGGCATGTATGGAAGATGAAAAGTGCCCACTGTGACATCAAAACGTGCATTAAATAGCAGTCCACTTATGTGTTTTGGTACAGTTGGTATTCACACCTGATGTCGACCACATAAACCATACTCAAAACCACCTTTTTAAGTGGATTCGGGGGGCATTCAGATATCCATGCCCTGGTGTGGTAAACAGTGTTCACACTAATCAAACTAACTGGACTTTCAGGTGAACCTGAGCCTAGGTCCCGAACATAAAAGCACCCCCTCACTGTAACAAACAAAGTCATTTTAAACCAAACCATGATTGTTTTTCCAAATCTAACCAAGTAGTTTTGTTGCCTGAACTTAAAGCGGTTTTGGTGATGAAACTTGAAAGGACGCTGTAGCATGTAATGAGTGGAAATTGATACAGAAACTGACATGTCCGATGTGATGCTTGAGGGGTACCTAGAGCATCATAGAGAACGTATTGGCATGTGAGACTGTGTTGTTTCTGAAGAGAAATAGAAAGACCTGTGGGAGGAAGTGGTGACAATGGAAAATGTAATGATTTGTAATTTGATGATTTGGTTGGACTAAGATTTGAGATTTAATACACAGATAGTATCACTGATTGCCTGTGATCTCGGTTTTATAGTCTGAATTGGCTTCACATGCCCACATTATGAAGAAACAATGAAAACCATAAACGAAGCTGACACTGTCCAAGCTGAAACTCTGTTAACAACACCAAGAAAAACCTCCCATGACAACCTCTGTAAGCACAGCTGTGGCCAGAGACCACAACTCGGTAATATATTAATGTGTTTAAATATTTCATTGTGCATGAAGAATCACGAGTGTTTGCTCATATAAGAAAAAGCCAGCATAATTAAATGAGCAGTCACTTCTATAATTAAACAGAGGAAAGTGAGCAATAAATCTCTCAGGATCAAAGTAATGCCTTGTTTAATGCAGATCATCGGTAAGAGGAAAGTCAGAGGCACAACTTTACTGTAACATGAACAAAAGCTACAGCGAGAAGGCTTAGGCTGTGGCATTTCTCTGGTGGGGTTGTTCCTCCTCTTCCTCAGATCTTTCCTCTTTGAGATAATCTTCCTCCTCATCTACTCTCTGTTCCACTTTGATCTGTTTCCATCTCTCCCCGTGCGATCTTGCCTCCTCTTGCAAGAAATATCTTCTTCCTCATCTTCCCGAAAGATCTATTTGCTTTTCCAGGAGATCTTCTTTCTCCTTTGACATTATCTTCCTCCTTTTAGAGGACCCTCCTTATTTTTTCCTTCAAAGGCCCTCTTCTACCTCTCCCAAGTTTTGCGTTGCCAAGAACTGGTGAATGTCCAAATGCACAAAATGTGTGTTTTATTGGGGCAATCATAACTATATATGTTTAATTTAGTCAACTCAACGTTTTAATCTAAAAGGCTAGTTGAGATGAGTTTTCTGATATCTTATAGACTAAATTATTTCTCACTCAGCTGAAAAAATGCTGTCAGCTCTGAAGTAAGGCCTCTGCACTTCTAGGCAGACTGGCTAAGAAGCCTTATAACCCTCAACCTCCCAGGCCTCTCTCACTTCTATCCGGTGAGATCATTGCCTGTTTATGCACTACAATGTAAAAAACAAGGTTATTTGGCCATTTTAATCCAAAGTAGTTATTATAATTGTTTATGTTATTATTATTGTCGGTGAAGATTCTCAGTCATCCAGGTCATGGTAATCGTAAGTGCTATATCATAGGCAACTGGACAAGAAACGCAAGCAAGTCCAGTTGCCGATGATACAGCACTTATGATTATTATTATCATTTTTTATTATCTGATAATGAAAATAATCATTTGTTGCAGCCCTACTTATGACTGTGAACCTGGCATGATAATTCTAATCTTCATAGGTTAAATAGGAGCTATCAGCTTAGGATCTTGGCTATACAGTATAACCAGCTAAAATGGTAAATGGATTGCATTCATGCATTGGCTTAACCAAGACACAGGGGATCAAACCTTCACCTCTGCAATTAATGGATCTTCGTCTGCCCAGCCACGTTAATCTATACATGTCTTTACCTATCAAACATGAGGCCTTAAGAATCATCTGTTGCAAATGTAAAAAAACAAAAAAAAAACAATCCTGAATTAACCAATCTTTGATAATTACTCCACTGTCAGATCATCTGAGGATCAGTTGTGCTGGCAGGATTGAATGAGGAATAAATCTTCATTGTTTTTTTTTTAGGGTAGAGAGTGTGCTCAGGACCAGATTAATTGTTCCAAGTGTTAATTTGCTGCCCGCCCCCTGAACGCCATGTGTCTCCATTGATTAAAAGTAGCCCTTGTTCTGTTGCTGCTCTTTGTTCATTTAACGGGGTAATTGATGGGGCTGGTTGTCTTGTCCCCTGTCCTCCATTCTCTCTCATCCCTCCTTTTCTGTTTTTTTCTCTTTCCCTTTCTCCTAAACACTCCTGTTTGCCAGCGGCCTAGCTCCTAAATCACGCTGTTTGCAAGCTGTCTCCTCAGGCAAGAGCGTGTGTGTGTGTGTGTGTTTGTGTGTATGGCCGCTGCACACACAACTGAGAGTACCCATTTCACACGCTAACATTACTGCCTGCCAGTATTTGGTTTGGTTTATTAATCCTGACTGTTATATAGGTCAATATAACATGTTAGAAATGAGAACGTAATAAGGTGCTGGTGTTTCCCTGCAGAGCTCCAGCAGCCGTACACTGTTTTTGATTTATCTGTGTGTCCGATAAGTTGAGTGGTACATGTCTCGGACGGTGTTGAGGGGATGTCAACTCCTACCAGTTTGGCACATGTGGCCTTTTCAGATTTTAACACCAGCAGTTTCCAGGCATCACTGACACTGACCATTTAAAGAACTACGAGCTGAAAGGAAATGAGAGCCAGTGTGAGGGGGAGTTTCTCCTGTACTCTTTCCTTTATGCTCACCAGCATTTAAAACAGATATCACTGGGACTGGGCTGAACTAACTGCATGAATTTTTCATGTCAAGCTCAACTTTGCTGAACTTTGACCCGCACATTGACCTACAGCAATCTGTGTTCAAAGGGACGCAGATACAGAGAGTCCAAAGTGGAAAAAGCTATCATAGTTTTTTAGTTATGTTGCACCATCCACAGAGTATAAACTGCTCCACGAAAGAGCAACGGTTTGCAGACAGGAGTCGATGGTACAAATATGTCTTACGAAAGCGAGTGTGCTAACTGACCAAAAGCAAGCTCACATTTCATTTAACAAAATGGTATAAAATGATGAAGAAAATGGCAAAGAGTAAACAGAACACTAGAGAGAAAACTAGCTATTGGGACTGACTGATGTTAGTCTAATCTGCCAGCAGCTCAGGTTAGTGCATATTTCTCCAGCTACAGCAGTTCACCAACTAGCCCAACATAGCTCTAACTAGAGTTGGCTTCTAGGACCAAACAGAAGCCAATAAATATAAATTTATTGTGTGACCAGGCCTTTATGTTGTCACATGCCCTTATGCATAACTTTATGCAGAGATCACTGATGAACAAAGATGGCTCACTTTGGATTCAGTTCCTTTATGTTTCTCACATGGATTTGGCCACTGCTCCGCCCTTTTAGGAGGCTAGCAGTGATCCTCAAATATACATTCCAATGGGAACAATAAATGCGACCACTTCCTTAGCCCCGTAGTCACTGAATTACATATTGGACCCATATTTCGCAAGCCCAAACCCCTCTAAACATTCTGACACTGAAATGGCTTTTTTCAGACAGACAAATCAAAAGAAAATTGACTCTGGTCAAAACATGTCTCTGTTTAAGCGACATGCTCTCACAAGATCTGGCAACAACTGATGTGATCTTACATTTGCTTGGTTTTAAGTTAGCAGATAAAATGAGCCACAAAATAAGAAACACACATTAAATTTGTGCTGCATACTTTATTGTTTTGAATCTTCCACACGGCATTCTACATATTTTTAGCTTCTATTTAAGATACTTTTCTACCTTTAATGTATTTTATGTTCAGGTTTGTGTATGCGCTGAGGATCACCTGGCTGCAAATTTTCCCTTGAGATTATCAGAGTAAAAGATATTGTGTTTGTAGAAAAAAATCCAGTAAAATTGGTGAAGTCTATGTGCGGCTGTCACTGCACAGTAAAATCAGATTTGTATCATTTGTTTCTAAATTATTTCTAGCTGAGATGACAGACACGTCAATGTATTTGCCCCAACTTACTGCTTTGACTTCCTGGTAGTCCTTCCATTGTTTCCATTCATAGCTCACACACTGCTGCCCTGGGGGACTGTGACAATCTTGAAATTACAATAAAAGTGTTTTTAAATAGAGAATAAAAGTAAAAGAATACTGAAAGCCAGACATGTAGTTGATTTGGTTGATACTTTCAAACCATCTGATGTTGTTGCTGTATTCTTTCTTTAGTGTATAACCTGTTTCTACCAGTTGTTTTGTATTTGATATCAAAAATAGTTCTTGAAATTATCTAATCTAAGACAGTATAACAGCAAAACAGGATGGAAACAGGAGCTATATTCAGTGCATTACAGTTAGCTTAGCAGGCCTATTTATCAGCGGGCTCGACAACATAGAAAACCCCGAGCATTTCCCTCAACCTCAGACAGCTCAGCGGCAGTGTGATTAATGAAGCACACTATAAAGCCCGTACATCAAACAGAGACGTGGAAAATGTCTGACTAGTTCTGCAACATGCTGAGCTCTGACATATTATGTCAGTCAGCAGTGTTTCTGTTTGTACTGTATTTTCATGAGCTGCACTGTTGATTAGGGTAAGGCAGCTAAAACACACTTATTAAAGGCCAGAATAAGATCGTAGTTAGGGTTAATAAAGGTGCTTTCTCACCTTCCTATATAAAGGACACTCTGCTTCTTGCACTGGCATTGAATGTTTGCATTGGGTGGAAATCGTGAGATGTGGATTGATCCAATATGCCAGGATACTTCAAAGGTTTTCAAAGACTAGGAGAGGGACCCACGATACGAGGTTATCATGATACTTAGGTCACAATACAATATTATCACGATATGTACGTCAAGGTAAGATATTATTGCGATATGCTGAGTATTGTGATACAATATATTGCAATATATTGCAATTTAATACTTTTTTGTCCAACTGCAAATTATTGCCCCAAAGGGAAAACTTTGTCAACATCAGTTTTACCACATAAGATAATGTTTTTTAGTCTGTTCATCTGAAAAATGAAGCTAAAAACAGCTAAGCCACCTGGCTTTCAGATACCTGGGTTCAAGTGTTTGTAGCATGTCACAAAAGCCTTGGTTTTCAATGGACGCAATGGATGAGCCCTCATGTTCGTGGTATTCCCAGAGTATTTTATTCTCACATGACACTGCTTGCAAACCACGTCATATCCAGGTCCTCCTTTGCTTCTGTGTGAAATAATCCAAAATAAGTCCAGATGTTTGATTCAAACATTGTCAGCGCATTTCTGATTTTGGTGAACGTCCTGCCAAATGCTGCTGACTGAGACCTCTGCTAACCTCACCAGGGAAAAAAGAAAAATCAGCACCATCTGGTGGACCAAAAAAGCAATTGATTCTATTATTCTGGTACCAAAAGTTGTATTAAAAGTTCATTATGTATAGAATAAAATATCGATATTTGGCGTCCGTGTATCCATACGACATCGTCATAATACCCTGTATCGATTTTTTTGCCCCAACTGTACCAAATAGCGGACTGTACTACACACAACTTGCTCTTTAGAAACGTGGCATTAGTGATGAATTTGTTCTCTGGTCAACATGACATAATAGCTTTTGTCAGCGTTTGCTCCACTCACGCTGAACTGTCAATAGATGATTGACAGTCCTTCAGGTTATCTTCAAGTTGTCTTTGTTTCTGATTTACAAAATAGAAATACATCACAGTTGCTCTTAAAACAAATATCTGCTAAATCACAAACTAAAATCCTTTTCTTGAACACATTCTAAGGCAAAAATTGTCCATTGAGTCACAGATTAAAGCTTCACTTTACAACAAGTAGTCTGAAAAGTTGCTCCTGAGGTCTGAGATGTGGCACGTCCAAATGCGGGCTGACTTAAACTGCTTTAGCTTTCACATCTTGTTTGAACAGTTGCTACTACAACAAAGATCTCCCATGGCGGCATCAACTGGGCTCAAACCATTCACAACAGATCTTTTTCAGACCCAGTGATCTGTGTAGCTTTGTGAGGCACTTTAAAAAAAAAAAAAAAAAAAGTTACATCACCATCCTGATGCAACCACAAGATAGATGTTACCGTCTCCTCTGATATCAACAAACAGGATTTCTGAAGGGATCCAGATTTGAAGAAAACAAACAAAAAAAGCTACACTTTCATTTATATTTCAATGAAATCAATAATACATCAAATGCGGTTGCACATTAATCTGAGCTGTATCTCTGATCTCACAGGTTACCTTTGAAACAAAAGGTCAAACAAAGCATGTGCGGCGCATTTCCAATTCACATTAGGATGCTTAAATAAACTTTATTGGATGACGAAACCACCTTTCACCAGGTCAGACTTCAGAGCTGATGTCTAATACTGAAGACTGTTGGTATATAGTAGACGGAGAATAAAGCAAACCTTATTACTATCAAAAAAACAAGAGGGTACAAAAGTAAAGCAGCAATCTGTGTTTCTGTGATGGCAGGAGAAATCGGGTACTACTAAATATTTCAGAGGCATGTTTGAACAACAGGCCTGAGTGGAATCGAGCTAAATAAAGTTGGGATGTTACGAGAATATGAAAAATGCAGAGTAGATTGCACTGAGTAGAGTAAATACGGGGATGATGAGGGGAAGTAGAATGAGGAGAAAGGAAGCTTACAGGGACAGAAGGAGGAGAATATCAGAGACTAGGGTGGATGGAGTGGAGTGAAGTGGAGGCAAGGGTGGACCAAGAAGTCACGTACAGCACATTAGTCACACTTCCAGTGAGCCATGGTGACACACACTTAGTGCTGTGACATACACTATGTTAGTGCAACAGACAGTCACCTAAGGGAGAAACCTCAACTGCACAAAAAAGGTTTAACACTGTGGAGGGAGTGTGAGAGTATTTCTTTTAACTCCTGATCTGAATTCGAGGAATTTACGAATCTGCCATTAATGATTGTAATGGCATTTTAGGAAACCAATTATCTAAATTCAGAATTTGTATAAAAACTATTTGATGCATGGACATCAGCTCAGGCAGGCTGATTTATAGGACGTGTTCTTATTTATTTATCAGCCTTCTGATGGAAAACAAAGTAAAAAAAAAATCGGAATCTTATTTCTTGTGATGTTTGTTTTTCAAAAATGAGAAGCACACAGGGCCAGATATTAAATATATGATGTGTTTTTTAAATTGCACTTCTCGAATTTCCTCTCAGCAGAAGGACTGTCAAGTTTATATGGATGAGAACTGACAAGTCATTAATTTGAAAGTATTCAAACTCAACCTAATCATAAACTATGTTGTAGAATTGGCAAAAAATTTCACAACAGTCCTCGACCTGGTGCATCATGAATTTTGAATTTGAAGAGAAAATTACAAATGAAATATCAATTTTCCCCAACATTTGAATGGTTGATCAAATTTTAAATAAAAAGCGCCCTTGTTGCCAGACATACTTCAAGTTTTTGTATCAGCATCTAAACCAGGATGCTGTCTTGATAAATACAAGCTGGATTTACATTTTTCTTTTGAGTAAATGTGCTAAAATCTGTTGCCAGGCCAAGGGAAGTTCCACCTGATAGACCAATGGTCATTCATTCATATCCTCTTGTGGGTTGCAGGGGCCTATCCCAGCTGACACTGGGTGAGAGGCAGGGTACACCCTGGACAGGTCACCAGACTATCACAGGGCTGACACATAGAGACAGACAACCATTCGCACTCACATTCACACCTACGGACAATTTAGAGTCACCAATTAACCTGCATGTCTTTGGACTGTGGGACATTGCACCACTGTGCTGCCCAAACCAGTGGTCTTGATTCCAAAAGCTAATGTGAAAAAAAGTCGATTTCCAAGTTCAGTTGAGTTGCAAGCAAAGTATTTGCAGCAAAAATATTGTCACTTTGAGATCAGCGAATACAGTTACAACTGTTACTGGCTGAGTGTGCATCACTAAATATGACAAATGTCATGTTATCACCGGATATAATCCCCAAGCTTAGGCTAAAAACAGCTGGTATTATTGATTCTCACATCTTCTCTTTGGTGCCTTCCCTTTGACGTTTGCGGTGAAGGTGATGAGGACCAGCAGGGTTTTAGTGACAGCTAAAATTTTAAGGACCATGTTTATAAAGTGGAAATGTTGCGCACAGGGGATTAAGCATCTGCATCCAGAGGTCTGTCGCACCCACTAAACAGCCAGGTGGTTTAACCGTATTTTGCTTCAGGCCAACAACAGTAAGAGCCACAAGCCAACTGTCTGCATACTAAAGTATGTAAGGACAGGGTTGAGTAAAACATTAAAATTACATCAACTTGCCTTGGGCAGTATAATGCTATGAGCACACTTTGGTATGCCTTTGAGTTGTATATAAATATATATTTGACAGTGTGTGTGCGCCACAGGCTTCCCTGGCAGACTCTCTGGTCTTTGATATGGCTGCCATTCACCTGGGAAGAACTTTAATATTCCAACAGTAACACCAAAACACACACACACACACACACACACACACACGATCACGTGTACAGTCAGGTGGCAGTGGGTGGCCTGCTTGTATGCTGCCTCTGGCTGCAACAGTGACGGTGTCCCACAGGGCTAGATAGGGAGAAAATCATATTCTCTGCAAACACGATGACAAACAGAAATCAAGGTCTCGGCAACAAATTAAGCAATTCAGTCATTTTCATTTCACTGTGCTGTTATTTAAGTTAAAACCTTTACAGCAGCTGGAAGGCACTATTGACACTGGGTCTCATTCATGAAATGTGAGCAGAAGGAATTTGTGTGTAAACTGTTCGCAGACGGAAATTTACGTGCGTGTCCGCATTCATCAATATTTTAGTAGCTCCGATCTTTTCGTAGCTACTAACAAAATCTACTCCTGCTCCTGACCACTCGTAGTGCTTGTGTAAATTTAGTAAAGCACATAAATATTGCTTGTCACTACTGGAAATTTTAATTCGTATTACACTCTGTTATGTAGACAATACAGAGATGCCTTTGAAACACGTAATCTAAACATGACAAAATATTAAAAATATAACACATTTAGTTAAATTATTTGGTAATTAGCAGGTTTAAGATCCAGATTAGGTTCATGATTGTGAATTATCTATGTAAATCAACTCAATAGATTACATGTTCTTTCTACATGTTGAAAGATGATAATAAAAATATCCGTAAGGACAGACGGATCACAGCCTCTTTGGCCTCGGTGCCTGGGTTCAGCAGGGGCAGCAGGTGGTGGAGCCACGAAGAAGCACGTGCCAGCTGAAAGAATTATTTGAGACAAAACTTTTTTTTTGATCATTTGAATGAATAAATCTGATTTGAAAATGTTTAATTTACATTGTATAAAACAGAGCTTTAGGCTATTAAGATTCAAATAATTTTGAAGACGATGCATACAGACTGCTGTAGGCTATATGTTATCCGTATCATTTGTTAAAATAAATGTTAAATAGCTCTACATTCCGACAGCCATCACTGATTTAGAGTTTATCCATTACGCACAAAACATCTGTGGTTTCCCGTTGTAGGTTTTTAGTAGAGTAGGCTTTTATGTGTAAATCTACACACACAGATTTACTCACTTTTCATGAATGAGACCCACTGATTACGCCTGTCACTATGACAACATTTGTTGGATTTGAAGCCTGTCATCCCCTCCCTTGGAGAAACGACCATAACAATCCGATTCACAAAGAGGAAGCACAAAATTGAACAATAATAATGTTCATGGCAAGGAATAAAACTTTACCAGGCAACATGCAAAAACTATTTGGTGACAGAGAAGGTTATAGTGTGAGAGGTGAACTCAACTCAACACAGTATGCCTGGTTAATATTGAAGAGTATGTGTATCTCAGTCTGTGGAGTGAAATTATGGAGTGACTTAGATATTCAATTTAAACAAATTAATAATATAAATCATTTCAAAAGCACATACAAAAGACATATATTCCAAAGGTACAAGGAGGAAGATAGGTTGTATTAACACTGGATGAATATTGCACATACTGATTGTTATTACTTATCATATACAATGTAAATCTTGTAAATATATCTATAGTTCCGTCTTCTTGGGAAGCCCACTTCGCGGCCTGTCTCTGACATCTCCCATTATATGGAATTTGGCCTTCAGTTTGCAGATGGCACTAGGGCAAAAACTACCAAGGTTGATACTGAAACCCTCTTAAACTTCCTTAAAAAGACAGATACGCTGCCAGTAATTATTCAACCGCACCCTCTGTTACGTGCGTGTTTGCTGTGTGCCTACATTTGCTGCAGGATTACCATGTGTATGGCAACGACTGAGTTCTTGAAGACATCTCGGAAACATCACATGCTTCCAGGATCACTTTGCTGTTATTATTCATTACATACTGCACAGAGCATGTATATTTATAGGGTGGGGGGTGATGTTGGTTTTGCATTTAAACTTCATTTACAGAAAGTATATCAGCTCTCAAATAACTGATTTTTTGTATCTCTTGCATGCATGTAATAGGCATTAAATAATCATGTTACGGGATTTAATCTGTCCTCAGACACAATCTCCATTTTTTCCTCAACCAAGGAGGTTATGTTTTCGCCGGTCTTGGTCTGTTTGTCTGTTTGTTTGTCTGCAAAATAACTCAAAAAGATATGAACGGATTTTGATGTAATTTTCAAGAAAGGTGGATAATGGGACAAGGAACAGATGACTTTGGTGGTGATCGGTTGAAGCAAAGTGGATAAAATAATAAATAAAGTCTATCGTCTGACAGCCTCAGCAGCAATTCCAATTTCTCATGAGACGGTGAAAATAGCGCCATCTGGTGGCCAGAAAACATGTCTTGTCCCAGATAGCACACATACATCTGGCATACACCATAGGCTATGGTAACAGTCAGCTATTGAATGTTAGCATTGATTTCTCACATTGAATGGTGAAATATTTGTAGTTTGAAAGGTCCGACCTAAATGATTAAAGGTCGTAGTTAACGAAGTATATGAATATTAATGAAGGAGCGCCCACTGAGCGCAGCTTCTTTTGTTGATCGTTTGAACGTCGCGTGGTGGTCATTTTTGATTAAAGGCCGACGTCTTGGCAATGAGCAAACGCTCTCCCTGCTAGGCTACGTCTTAACCATCTAAACTTGATAAATCGGCCGACATCGGCTAGGTGTGCTATCTGGGGTGAGTGCTGACATAGAGTGTAACATCACTGGGACATGTAACAGTAAAATCACTCCGCTCACAGGTGTTATAAATATAAATACAACCATTAATTAACCAACTGTCACACTCGCTACATTGACGCAAATTGACACTATAGCAAAGAAGATGGATATTTCCCCCAAAATTACATTTGAATTAAATTATGAGTGGTCTTCAGGAGAGGACGAGGTAAAGGAAAGCCAGGACTCTTCTGTGCAGACCTCCAGGTGTGTTTGAATCTGGCCGTGCCAACACCCAGATTTGCAAACGTTTCATCAGCCGAACTGGACGAAGTTACACAGTTGCAGATCAATGTAAATACAAAGTAGTTTGTGAGCTCCTTGTGTGTGTCAGAGTGATAAATAGAACATCTATCTATCTATCTATCGCTCTGGTGTGTGTGCTGTGTTGTCTAGCAACAGACTGGGGGAACTGTTTTGTTTTTTTTCGCGGAGCTACATAATATACTTAAATAATTTATTTCATCATCCTTTGTTAACGTTTCCTTACTAAACATTGCTGTTTAAGTTATATATATAATATTATAATATAATATTATATATATGTAAGGGATAATAGTGAGCCGGTGACTGTTGAAAAAAATGACTCCTGACAGGGGAAGAGGGTGGGAGTGGATGAACCCGGTTAAAGAGTACCCGCACAGGCGGGATGCTCTAAAACTAAAGCGAGCGCGCCCACAAGGAGGCAAGGATCATTTCATTGGTCAACAGTAAATCTGGCATTCTATTGGTTGGGGGATTTTGACAGGGTTGTTACACAAAAAAATCCAATCGCAGGGCAGAAATCTGAGAGCAGAAATTCCACAAGCGCACGGAAACAGTTTGAGTGCGAGGAGAAAAGCCGAAGCTCGAGCAGAAAATCTGTGCGAGCAACATGGTATCTGAGTGCGAGCACACAGTTTGAGCAGAAAGAGTAGATCCAAGTGCAAGCAGAGGCTATTTGAGTGCGAGGGCAGGGTTTTTGAATGTGAAATCAATAAATAATGCTCTCAAACTGATAGACCACTCTCTTGAATAAATATCACCTGCTTGGCAGAGTGCTTTTCTAGTTATTCACTGCTTTCACTCATTTCTTTGTCTTGCTGTTTGATCAAGAGGCCAAACAGGAAGCTGCAGAATTCTCTAAAAAGCTCTTTGAGTTCAAAAACCGCCTGTTATAAAAACTTTGTCAACTAGAGGGGGTGCACTGTTCATAGTTGTTTCCCACAAAACTTCCCTCCAGTCACTTCACATCTCCTGCCAGGTAGAGACCGGTTGCTGTGGCTCCCCCTGTGGCCGAATGTTGTTTTAAACACTTATACTATCTGCCTTTCAACGTGCTACCTCAACTACTAATGTACAGTTTTAGCCCACTAACTATCCCACTATTGGCAATGGTACTACTGTACTTTCAATAAAGCAATCGTACTATCAAATTCACAAAAACTCTGTCTGAATACATTGCTCTTCTTAATGGGTTCAGTTGACTGTTTAATCTGCAATGTCCTATGACCTGTATCCCAAACACACACCATGTGAAACTGTACATGAGCAACTGTGCACTCGATGGGTATGGACTAGTAACTATTAATGAGGGGCTGCCATCTTTTACCAACGCTATGCTACACTACACACTGCCTAACAGGCCAAATTCCTGCCTGAAGCTGATCAGATTCAGTTATATGAACCATCAGTGGGTCAGTTCATTCACAGTTGTATTATCTTATCACTTTGACAGCAGTGCAACGTAAGTCATATAATATACAGTATTTGTGCCATTTAAACCAGATAATGTTTGGGACCCATCATTCTGTCTCATCAGTGGGGTAAAATACAATAACAATACAATACAATAACCCTGAAATTGTTCCTGGGTTAAGATGAATAAAATAGTTTCACTACTCTTTTGAGGACTAGATGTTAAAATTTTAAGTCAGTGTATCACTAAACCAAGTGTTACAAGTTTGTGCTTTTGAATCAAAGCAACTTTGCAGAATAAAACTTCAAGTGAGTCAAAAAGCAATCTGAAAGTCATCTTGTCTCCCTGTGAATTTGTACATGTCTGCAGCCTCCAGGTGTGCACTTCAAAAGCTGCAGGTAGAGCGGAAATATTGTGGGTTGTGTGTAGGAACACACTTGCAAGATGACAAAGTGCCGCCATTCTCTGTGGCTCATATGTGCCTCGCACAAATGACATTTGTTGCCACCTACTTTGTGACTCAAATGGAGGGCCCTCTCTGTATTTATTATATTTATATGAGATGAAGATTAGATTCAGTGCACTCAAAGAAAACACAGGAACACAATCAGAATACACAGCAAAGTTAAGAAATGTATTATTTATTGAGCATTTTATCAGTATCATCAGAATGATTTTGATAATTGAAATTAAAAATATGTTTCAGGTTAAGCACAGCACAGAACAAACATGCTTCAACATGTTTTTCACATTTTACATGTTTTACTTTAAAATTTAAAAAAAAAAGCTGTTATAGACAGTTATTCTGTGCAAGACAGTTGCAATAATAATCCCAATAATAATCACAATTTTACTAAGTTATATTTCACGCTTTGTTTGCTAAGCACTATGAGGCCATGTGAAGATGAGAAGAAAAGCTGTTTGCTATGTGCTGCAGTGATGCTGCCATCTCCACCACTTAAGAAAACACGACCAAAGAGACCAGTGGTGCCAGCAGGAGCAGGAGTCCAGCACTGGTGCTGCTGGCGCTGTTGCAGAAGTTCCCCTGACAGCAGCTAACTTCTGTTATCTGTGCAGACGATGTATTTGAGCAGCCCAACTTGGAGGCACAGCCTTTCCTGGTCACCTCTTCATTTCCTGCATTCTCTGAGAGATTGAAAATAATGTTAGTGCGTGATCTGTCAGTTTTAATACAGCATCCCTCTTAGCAGAGGAAACATGTGGAGCAGAGTTAGATGTTTATATCATAGGCTGGTTACCTTTTGATGAGATGCAGTAGTGCTCATCCCCCTCACAGTTTAGAGTTGTGGTGCATGATTGTCCAACACAGGTGAAGCACTTTTTGCCGTTTGGATTGGATTTGGTGGGCTCTGTAATACAGAACATACATTGTTCATATTAGGTGTAGAGGGGGATTGAGGGGTGACTGTAATGCCCTGTTCTTCTTCAGTGCATATTTAAAATCCCTTTTAATGGACTTTTGTTGGTTTTTCCCTGCTGATGAGCAGATATACAAAATCAACCTTTTTTTTCAACCATTTTTTTTAGTGGACACACTGAAACTATGTTTCAACAACAAACGGGACTCCCTTTGCACTGCCAGTTTCAGGAATCAGGTGCTGATCGGCCGCAGGAACATATTAGTCAAAACATCACCTCCGTCCCTCCTACCGGCGCAAGTCGGAAAGAGGGAGGAGAGAAGGCGTGGAGTGGGTTTTACACACATCACACCAATCAAATGAGCCCCTCTCCTCGCCCTTAAATGTCCCGCGTGAAGGCGTAATGAGAGTTTACTCAATTCGCCATGGCAGAAGAGAGCAGCAGCGTCAGACGGCCAAACTTCTCCCAGGAGGAAACTGATGTTTTGGTCCGGGAGGACCAAGCTCGCAGTGTCCGAATATACGGAACTGCGAGCAGACCTCCACGGGCTGATGATGCAAAGGTAGTCTGGGAGGAGGTCACCACAATTGTAAATCAATGTTGCGTTTCTCTCGTGCGCGCTCTCTCTTTCTCTCTCACAGTCTCACTCTGTTTCTTTTCTTTTGACTTTTCTAAGATGGCAGATGCTGAATATATACTCCCTATCTGATGCTGTGGCTGTTTGTGGTTGGCTGAGAGGGATGTGAACTCATTAATTTGCAGCTGTGTTAATCAAATCAGGCTGGGTTTCCATTACGCGTGCCAAACGTGCCAATCCCCTTTGATCTGACATCAGATGTGACGGGACAGTCGATATAGAGACACATTTATGTGCTGATTGCAGATAGTTGCATTGAATAGTGGTGTTTGTGGCTATTTATTGCATCATTAATGTGCCTGACATTCTGGAAACCTGCCTGTGAGGTTTTGGTGACGTTCGCGCACTGTCCGCCGGTCAGCCAAACTTCCACTTACACTGGCTGTACTCCACCTGCGCTGACAGTAGACCTGGTTTCAAGCTGGCGAGCTTTTAGCGCACCTTCGGCGAAGCCTTTTGGCACTAAACTGTCACTGTGCCAAGCTGGATCTGTCGACACCTCCCCCTGCTGCGCCACCACACCCATCTCAGCGCACCTCGGTCTGCCAAACTACCAAACTGTGTGCGCTTCGGGTTGCGCTGCTCAAAACTAGCTCTGCGCGGGGTTTGCCACCCTGGGCTGTGCTGGGAAACTAGAGCCCATTGTCTCACGTTCTGATAGATGGACTGGCATCATCACTTCTCAATACCTACATTCACATTGTCTATATGGAACAAGACATTAATAAATGACTTGCATCTGTTAAAAATGTACTGGCTTAGTCAGTAAAATCTGAGTTATTTTAAAATAATAAAACAAGTCGTTATTTGATATCTTTAACAAAAACAGCTCTCAGTGCAGAGAAGCATCTTAATACCAACAGACAATATGAGAAAGTTACCGGGGGCAGGTTGGGTGTTGCAGAGCTCCGAGGTGCAACACTTGCTGGTAATTACGGTTTTGGAGATCCCAAAGTTGGTTGAGGCCTCAATACAATGTTCAGCCAGAACACAACTCTTTAAGTTGGAATCAACAGGTTTTGAGCCACCTGAAAGAAAAGAGGAACCTTTGTAAACTGGACCACAGCAAAGCAGTTTTATAATAAAAAATAATGCACCACAAATGGCCATACCTGCGTATGAAATGAATCTTATTGCACCACACTGATGACCCTGCGAAGGACATTCCTTTATTGTGCAGGTTCCTGAGGCTCCCGGGATACACTCATAACATTTCAGGGTGTGGGCTGAGAAAACACAAAACTCACAAGTTAAAAAATGAAAATATAAAATCAACATTTTATTCTACAAGGAGTGGACATAATATTTTTTAACATCCTAACTCTGAAGTTAATTAATCAAAGTTATGAGCACAGCTGCAAAAATATGTATGACAAGTGCCATTCAGACAGATGCTTGTGTTTTACAGCAGAATATAGAAAAAAGCCAAATCATCTGTGTACAAACTGCAGGTGAGTAACAAAGAGCAACAAGCACTTTACACACAATACTGTCATTTGGCATGTGACCTTACGTGACACATCTGTAGTATTTGTAAAGGTAAATGTGGTAATAATAAATTATAATCACTTCCTTAAACATCAAGCAGTTACGAAACAAATGACAGAACAAAAACTTGCCTTTAGGGAGAAGCACAATACCCAAGATCAGCGTGAGGAGATGCATTTTGTGATGGCAGGACACGACTGAGTATGAGTTTGATTTTCTACAACTATAAGTAATACTCCTGAGAAGGGGTTGTCTTCATCCTCAGTACATTTACATGAAACGAAAATGATGCAATGCGATTATGGAGCAATATTTGAATTACCTTCAACAAAAGACTTTTAACTGAGGCGGGGTCCGGTTATCTGCCAGCGTTTGTTTACAGGCAACTGAAGAATGAGTGCAGTGAACTGCACAAGTGTTTAATGTTCTAGACAACTTTTATCATTTATCAACAGTAGTGTGCTTCCTACTGCGTAGTGCCTGATAAAGGTCCCAACAGACAGATCAAAATATACAGTCAGGTCCATAAATATTTGGACATTGACACAATTTTCAGCATTCCAGCTCTGTACAACACCACAATGGATTTGAAATGAAAAATCAAGATGTGCTTTAAGTGCAGACTCTGAGCTTTAATTTGAGGGTATTTACATCCAAGTCAGGTGAACGGTGTAGGAATTACAACACATGTTATATGTGCCTTCCACCTTTTTAAGGGACCAAAAGTAATTGGACTAACTAACATAATCATAAATCAAATTGTCACTTTTTAATACTTTGTTGCAAATCCTTTGCAGTCAATGACAGCCTGAAGTCTCGAACCCATGGACATCACCAGACGCTGGGTTTCGTCTCTGGTGATGCTCTGCCAGGCCTCTGCTGCAGCTGTCTTCAGTTCCTGCTTGTTCTTTGGGCATTTTCCTTTCAGTTTTGTCTTCAGCAAGTTAAGTGCATGTTCAATCGGATTCAGGTCAGGTGATTGACTTGGCCATTGCAGAACATTCAACTTCTTTGCCTTTAAAAACTCTTTGGTTGCTTTCGCAGTATGCTTCGGGCCATTGTCCATCTGCATTGTGAAGCGCCGTCCGATGAGTTTTGAAGCATTTGGCTGAATATGAGCAGATAATATTGCCCGAAACACTTCAGAATTCATTCTGCTGCTTTTGTCAGCAGTCACATCATCAATAAATATAAGAGATCCAGTTCCACTGGCAGTCATACATGCCCACGCCATTACACTACCACCACCATGCTTCACTGATGAGGTGGTATGCTTTGGATCTTGAGCAGTTCCTTCCCTTCTCCATACTTTTCTCTTTCCATCATTCTGGTACAAGTTGATCTTTGTCTCATCTGTCCATAAGATGTTGTTCCAGAACTGTACAGGCTCTTTTAGATGTTTCTTGGCAAACTCTAATTCCTTCCTGTTTCCTGTTTTTGAGGCTCACCAATGGTTTACACCTTGTGGTTAAACCTCTGTATTTCCTCTGGTGAAGTCATCTCTTAATTGTTGACTTGGACACAGATACACCCACCTCCTGGAGACTTTTCTTGATCTGGCCAACTGTTGTGAAGGGGTTTTTCTGTCATCCACCACACTTGTTTTCCGTGGTCTTCCAGGTCTTTTGGTGTTGCTGCGCTCACCAGTGCGTTCTCTCTTTTTAAGAATGTACCAAACAGTTGATTTGGACACACCTAATGTTTTTGCTATCTCTCTGATGGGTTTGTTTTGATTCTTCAGCCTAATGATGGCTTGCTTCACTGATAGTGACAGCTCTTTGGACTTCATATTGAGAGATGACCTCACCAGATTCCAAATGAATATACCACACTTGAAATGAACTCTAGGCCTTTTATCTGCTCCTTGTAAGTGAAACAACGAGGGAATAACACACACCTGGCCATGGAACAGCTGAGTAGCCAATTGTCTAATTACTTTTGGTCCCTTAAAAAGGTGGAAGGCACATATAAAATGTGTTGTAATTCCTACACCGTTCACCTGATTTGGATGTAAATACCCTCCAATTAAAGCTCAGAGTCTGCACTTAAAGCACATCTTGATTGTTTCATTTCAAATCCATTGTGGTGTTGTACAGAGCTGGAATGCTGAAAATTGCGTCAATGTCCAAATATTTATGGACCTGACTGTACATGCATACACAGAAAGACAGACAGAACCAATGTAGACTCACAAGTTTTGTGATTTTTTTTGTGTCCTTCGGTGGCTCGCTGAACTCTTGTGCTTGTAAACATAGTCCGACTGCGTTAAAAGTTTTAAACAAAGTTGCTGTAAGTTCCTCATTTCCACAATCCTGTGGACTGAGCACACGTTTGATAAAACACAGTTAAATCTCTCGGCATCCATTTTCAAGCTCTCTGTGTGTTTGTTTCCTTGCGGACGAGAAAAGGAGAGTGCACATTTCCGGGAGGGCGTGTCCTTTTCAAAAATGCAAGAGATGTTGCTTTGTTGCCGGCCGTGTGTTAAACACACTTTAGAAAGGAGTGTCCCCAGACTATCAGAAGGCGGAGATCTCTGACTGTCTGGTTTCGAGACTAGAACCAGTGAAATATTGTTAGTTTGTTTGTAATGAACGTCAAGATGCCCAGAGCAGCGACCAGTGCAAACACAGAGATAGCATTAGCTTATTACCATTTTAGGCGCATTTTCAGGAAACATTTTCAGTGCTTTTATCTTTTGACTACATAAGGGCAGATACGTAAGAGATAATGTATTGTGAGCCGGTGACTGTTGAAAAAATAACTCCCGACAGGGAAATGTAGTTATTTTTCAACTGTCACCGGCTCACTATATATTATTACGCTTAGAACACGGCTTACTACTAAAACTTTCAGTGATGTGACACAAAATAATGATTAAAGCACGTTTTATTGATTCAAAATTTGCAAAAAGAAATGTGTCTGTACTCTGTATCCATGGCAATGGCAGCCTAATGATAATTAATATTAAATCCACCCTGAAATAGAGTGTGATCTGTGTATGGCAAGCCTGGAGGGTTACAATACAATAGCAAAAGGCAGAGTGGACACGCAGCATTTCATGTTCACAAGGCACAGGTTAAGTGAACCACAGTCCTCTTTCACATGAACCGACAATGTGAACACAAAACGAACAGAGTCCCCAAAGCGCTCCAGGTTCGCTTTGCTCTTTGCCGTTGTATTCAGCCCTCTAGATCACATGCTGTTGCACTGGGACGGTTGAAAAAACAGACAAAACCACATCGGCCTGTGACGCTAGCAAGGATGTGAAATGTAGAATACATCAAATGGTAACAGTCTACAGCACAGAAACGCTAAGGTTTTCCTCCAGTTGTAAGTACATCTGAAAGCGAGGGGCTTCAGCACTACAGTGCTATGACAATGTAAAAACAAAACTTAATCAGTATATATTACATATTGAGTTCAACCTGATCTCACAGAAATACGTGAAATGACCACGACCTCTTAACACCGCATTCTGTGGTGGCAGCACGTAATGGGTTGAAATTACGTGCCAGTACCACGAAAACAATGCCAATGTAAAGTCAATTAGGATACTTTTCGTGGTGGACACACAAATTCCCTGATTCAATAACGTCCTGTATACACACAAAAACACGAAAGTGTTCTTGATATTAAAACAGCAAATTTATTCCTCTGTTATAATTTTACCACCAATAATAATAATAATAATAATAATAATAATAACAACATGATAGTTCGGCTGTACTAGATATTTGATATATTCAGTGGATTTACTTTTTTACGACACTATTTGACAACTACAACTGGAGTCCCAAAAACGCTGTTTCTAGAGAACTTGCTAAAATATCTGAAATTAACCATCATCTTTACTTTTTCTTTTTCTTCATCTAGGTGCAGTGTCATTACTAGTTCGGCTTTACTAGATGTTAGATATATTGGATAGATATATCTTTTTACAACCCTATTTAGAACCCTACTTTGCAAATCGGAAGAACTACAACTATGTTGCTGATATGTATCAAACTGCATGGCGCGGTCCCAGGGAATTGTAGTTTTTAAAAAATATGTGTTTTTCCTAGATTTGGAAGTTGTAAACACTGAATTGAGAGTACACTGTGGACTATGTGGAGATGGTGAACACACTTGTGTAATCAGATTTTAAATATCTAATTTCTAAATGGGTGAAAATTAATTTTATCCATATTTTACCCATATCTGACAGCACCCCCAGTTGTTGACCACACTCACATGATGTTGAGCTCTCTATTACAGTTGGTCCCATGTCTGTTCCCCCTTTTGTTGCTGAGTGATAAGCCATCAAACATGCACTGAGGTCCAAAGGGGGTTCAAGGTTCAAAGGTGAATGGGTCAAAGCAGGAGCCAAACAGAATCTTCACACTGACATAATTACTTTCCAGGTTGAGACCTTTCCAATGATGTATATGGTTTAGCTCTAAGACAAAGTTTTGATTTTTTAATTTTTTTGGCCGCTGGTTCTGTGGCGCTGGCTTGGGGTCCGCTCTCCCCGGGTGGCGTGGAGGGTGGCCAGGTTGCCGGGGATGGACGGCTCCATGTGATGGTGTTTCCTCTCTGGTTCTTCCGTGCTCAGCGTTATTTTTTTCTGCTGATTTATTTATTTATTGACGACGTTTGGATTCGGTTACGGCAGACGGACGGCAATCTGAAATGGAATGAAGCCCACACACAGCAGACAATAGCTACAGAACAGTAGTGGAACGCGCCCCATCCGCCCACAGCACAATGCTCTTAAAGCCCTACGCTATCAAAAGCTGGCAAAACACATTTATTTTATTGTATGGCCTTGACATTAACCTGTCATATTGTTGAGTTATCAAGGACACTTATGTTTTTTTGTGTGTATACAGGAATGTTAAAGATATCATTGAGGAAAACGAGGTTGACGTGACGTTACTGAATCAGGGAATTCGTGTGTATCCTAATTGACTTTACATTGGCATTGTTTCCATGGTACCGGCACATAATTTCAACCCACTACGTGTTGCCACCACAGAATGCGGTGTTAAGAGGTCGTGGTCATTTCACGTATTTCTGTGAGATCAGGTTGTCACAAGTACACAGGCACAGAAATGTGTGTGCATGTGTTTTCCATCTGGCCTGCAGCCAGCAGTTCACTCGGCTGGTCTGAAGTGAAACAAGGAGACAAGCGGAGCGTGCTGGTGGCAACATTCAGCTGTCACTCTCTATATCCCAGTCACACACAAACAACACACACACACATACACACACACGAGTGCGCTGAGAAACGCTCTCGTATTTCTCACACACAATGCTCTGCCTAATTAGGGTTGTAATGTGAACAAAGGCAGCAGTCCTATCTGCCACAGCAGACCTCAGAGCGCTCAAGTTCAGACAGGAAACCTCTTAGCGCAGTCCTTCATTTGTCTCTCTCTTACACACAAACACACACAGATGCAGACAGTTCACAGACAAAACACACAATTATGCACAGTGACAGACACTAACAGGGACTCGAGGTTGACATCACCCCTTAATATGTTACACACAGTTTACACACAGATATGTCGTTTCGGATCAACTGTGTACCATCTTTCAAATCTCAGCCGATGAGAGACAAGAGATCTGGGAGACAAGTCATATATCTATGGATACTTTTATTGCTCTCTCCTCTTCTTATGACACATGTTCAGTTGGCTAAATTTTAAGATGTGTCCTGTTCTGGCCTTTTGTCTATACTAAAGCCATGTTTAATTTACATGCTATTAGCCCGATTATAGATCGACCCAGCAGATGTGGAGAACCGGGTTGGAACAACAACAACAACAGACGTCTTTTGCTTATTTTTAGTGGATTTTTCTGTGTTTAAAACCTATATTTTATTCGCATATTTGCACTTATTTTGTTGGGAAAAGGTTAAAAGAGAGCTTTAAGGGTACTACCTTTGAACAGAGTCGGGCGAGCTGTTGACCCCTAAGCTAAGCTAAGCTAAGCAGCTGCTGGCATGACTTCCAGACATTATTTATCACAAAGACATGGAAGCGGAACGGATCTTCTCATCTAACTTTTTCCTTGAACAAAAATATAGTGGTGTGCACTGTCACACAACAAGGTGCATTCGTTTTGATGCACCCCTAATGGTGAAGAAATGGAAATATAGTTCAGTAACTTCAGTGCCGTGACTTAATAAAATGTTTTATCTACTAACTGCATATGTGTCTGTGGGAGCCAGAAAATGATTTTCAATGCAATCTATCACTTTATTTGATGTGAGATGTTCCCACACCCACCTCTGCTGGATGGAAAACTGTATGAGTTTCTCATAAAACAATGGGATGGGCTTGGTTAACTTTTTGGCTCACACACACATAGAGAGGAAAACACACATGCAGGCGCTCACGCTCACACACACACACACACACACACACACACACACGCACACACACACATACAGGCGCGTCCCTGTCCTCCTGCCAGTAATGAAGCAGATAATAAGCTGCTTCACGCTCTGCTGTAGCAAAACCAAAATCAAAACACTGTTGATTTAAGAATCAAAATGCGTACACTCATGGGTTTTTCATCTTCCATGCTCTGTGGCAATGATGAGGTAGAGTTTCTGTATGTGTGTATGTGTGTGTGTTCAAGCTGTATATCAAAAGCCTGAGGAGCAGGCAGTGGGCTTGCAAGGCGGCGTTGAGAATCCATTCCTCGTGCCTCCCGCTTCATTTCAGCTCTCTGTATTTCCAAGAAATGATTTTCTGACTTTGACACCGATGTCGTCACTAGAGGAACTTTTTTTTTTTCCGTCCTGAACTTGTGAAAGGAAGAGAAGAGAAGAAAAACGAACCATGCAAACATTTTAATTTTGAAAAGACACCAAAGAACCCTGAGAAATGGAGGATACATGGGAACTTTATCTGTAGTGGTAATTTTGTTCTATCAGGAGCAAAAATGTGTTTCCGGAGCACTTCTGTGCTTTATTTTCATGTTAGAATCTAGTGTTATGCTAACAAAAAGACTCCTAGTCCTTCAAGAAGGTGATTCTACATGAAAGCTTTTATGCCATATTGATTTACCTCATTAAATCAATGGTACAAAGATATAAATGTTCAAAAGTAAGCAAAGGATTTCAAGCTTTCTAAGAGGCTGTTGCTCAAATAGACAAAGTCCCTAATGTTTTCAACTTGCAGTGTAATGAACTGTTTTGAAGACAGTGTTGTACCTGACTCTGCTGTTTGAAACACTTCATTTATTTTATGTGTCTCTTTTTGTGCAAAGTTAAATTACATGAGTGACCATATTCTCCTCTTGAGGGAGCCCATACCCCAGGGGTATTCCACTGAAATAAAAAGAAGGTCACTTTCCCCCAGCAAAGGTCTGAACCTTATAATGACTGATGCCTACTATACACTAGAATACTCTGAAAAGACTTTGAAAAGACTTCTTAAACAAGAAAGTCTAACACCCTCTCACATCTAAAGACAAAATGAGTTTTTTGTCACACACTATAACATTTTGCAAGGACTGGGGATCTTGCAGAGTCACTATTTGCAAGACTAGACTAGACTAGATTCCTTTTGAGATTATTTCCCATCCTGCTCCTGGTGGAAAATACTGCGCCAAACTCCCTTTACAAAATATGACATGTTAACAGTTTCTGTTGTGTCTGTAAAACCACATTATCCTAGAAACACAAGGTAAAAGGTATCATATGTCAACAGTACTCAATTTGGCATCAATGTAATCTATAATGCTAAACTGTATTTTTGTACAAACTGGACTTTTTGGATTTGTTGACAAGACTAAAAACCTCAAATAATATTAACCATATGATTTTGTCGGAATGTCAAGATGAAAAAAAGAAGGGCTGAACACAGCTCCGATCGCGTTTTATGACCACCCTACACCAACAATCAAAATCACAGGAGTGAACACAGACTATGGTAAAACTCACGTGATTTTATCTCGACATTGGAATTTCGTCTGCAACACTGAAATCAATTGAATAGTAATTTGGTGTAAGGCTGACATTAATTGCATACTATAGCTTCACTAACTGTCACTCCGTTCAGGTCAAGACTGTGGTTCACCATTTGACCGTATAAATTCATAGCATCTTCAAACATTTCCTGGGGTTTAAATTGGTGGCCCAGAAAAAATATGTTTACTTTATCCCATGGTTTGGATCATTTTTGTCAGACATTTTAAGAATACAAGGATCCCTCTTGTGTTTGTACCTGCTCATCTCTCAGAGACAACACTGGGTGTCAAAGAACACTTGGATGTTCCTTTCATTCACCCAGCTTGAAAAACAAAATCCATGCTTACTCATTTCTTCCCATGTTGCAGAAAGTTACAATTGAAGGGAGAAGAAACACATTTGAAAGCAACATATTTTCAGACAAAGCAGACACTGTTGATGTTGGCCTGGCAGCCCAACAGGCTTGTACAGCTGTTGCAGATACATATATCATAGACACATTTTGTACTTGCATGTTTTCTCCACATCTCAGTGACAGGTGTCTGCTGGTTTCTGTTCATTCCCGAGATGGTTTTATGGCCACAGAGTTTCTTGCATTTTTGATTTGAGAAGCGGCCTCCTGAATGTAGTTATATTGTTTCTAAAAAATGCTCCAATCTCCTGTGTTCTTTGTTGACAGTGATGTTACAAGAAACTCAACTGGGGTCTAATGGGCTACTGTGGTGTGACAGAAAACATTCACAGAAATGCTTCTTTTGAAATAATTCCAACTCAGCCAAGCCATTGTCTGGGTTCATTCTCCTAAATGGTTTGCCTTCTTTCTGTGTGTACATAGATGTAATTATCATTTGTATTGTCTGAATATGTTTGGAAAGCCCTCTGACAAGCAGGATGTAATGTATTCTCTGTATGGTGTGGAATAAACAAAGTCAACCAAGGGTGTTCATGAATGTGTGTTTGTGTCCTAACTGCCTCTGCAAGGAAGTGCAGATTATGGTTTGTTAGAGGTTGCCTCTTCTCCATTACAAGGCGTAGTTGAATAAACACACACAGTTGTACATGAATATGAAATATTCATGTAATATATGTTCTGGTTAAAAATATGACTGAAAAAGATAACTTCAACTATAAAAATGTTACCTGCTTTAATATGAAAACTAGCATTTGATAAATAAGTTGTTGCAGGTTTGTCGATTGCTTTATCGGCACATATGCTTATAGAATTTGGACATCCGTCCCATAAAGGCTGATGCTTGTTGATTAAGTCACAGTTTATTTCAGAACCACATCTGCTGCTTCATTCTGAAAAACACTCAATAATGTTAATAACCAAATGGCAACATCTGGGGCTGAAAAATGAGGCCAACACAGAAGTGCCAAAAACTGCAGTTCTTTGAATGGCCATTTGAGGGTGGCTCCAGAAGCCAGCCAATCCCCATAGACCCCTATGTTAAAATGCCCAACTTTACAGCATAAACAAATATGTTTACAGCATGGTACAAAAAAACTGCTCTGGTCTCTGTAGTTAATTTCCTCCTCAACTGTATGGGGAGTTGAATATTAAATAATTCACCCATTTACATCTTATTAGGGCTTAAGTTACACGTACTTAAGAGCAGGCTGCTTTGGGTTACAGGCTGTGTGCTGATAGTGTCCTTTGCTTCTCAGTCGGATCTACCCCTGGTTTCTCCACAAAACTAGCCTCTCGCCTAAGTATGGTCCATTCTGGCTCCAAAAAACCACGATGGCGACGACCATCATGCCAAAGTCAAGGCTTCAAAACAGGAGTCCACAAATATGTGACATTATGGTAGCTAGGTCCATTATTCATATAGTCTATAGCTACTTTTTAGTCTGTGTTGAAACACAAGTTTCAGCTTTTAAAGTTTTGAAAAACCTCACAAAATGTCAACAAAGGAAATACTGTTACACCCAATTTCCTTGTTACACAGAATAACACAACCGTACACCTTCTTGATTCAAGTTTCTCCCTACACTGAACTCACAAGTTCATTGCCCTGTTTACTCATCTTAAAACACACCTCACTTAAAATCAACAGAAACTAAGTAAACTCAGTTAAACTGTCTTAGTTAATCTCTCATTATTTTTCCCCAAAAATCACCAACTCTGGTTTGGTGGAATTAAACCCGTAATTCACAGAGCTATGTGTAAAAACATTCGGGCTCTACATGCTGTATTTCCCTGCTGTCTGTCACGGCTGGCCAACAGTTTACCAGTCCTGTTTTATCTTCACCACCCGCAGTCACAGTCTTTCTCAGCTCAGCTGGCTGTTCCACCAGTAGCGACTGTCCTCTGGTGGCTAGTGATGTGCATTACATACAATACATCCTCAATACAGCATCTCCATCGGCATGATACGCAGCCAGTCGCCGTTATAGTTTAACAGTGCTTGTTGGCGTCGGGGGAACGTGGCGGGACAAGAACAAAAGTTAAGGCAGTGAAAGTCTGAGTAGGCTGGGCGGAAGTGGTGATGGATGAGTCCAATAAACATCGACTTTCACCCGGGAGAGTGGTGTTTGTGTCTCATAAGATTCTAAAGCCAAAATCTTTTTTTTTTTTCCCTAAACCCAACGACATGCTTTTGCTGCCTTAACCCAACCACGTGCGTTAGTTGTTGGAGAAAAAAAAACTGTAAAGTGTATTTTGAAAGAAGATGATGCATGTAACAGGTAGAACTTGACACGTCAACAACCAGCGCACCCAGGGTACCTTTCACGTTGTACCTGGACATGGAAGGTCCATGACCAAATGTTGATAGGTGATGAGATCAGAGAGAGAATGTGTTGTTCATAACTACTATTAAGTTTGAAAACTCTTTCTGCTAATGATGAAGACCATTTGATATATGGTCTGGACCTCTGGAAAAAGTTGATAAGGATCTTGAGCTGGGATTGTTTTGTTAACATTGCCAAGGTCAAGAATAAACTTGATGCTGACTAAAAAAAATAGTTTGTAATCAATATTATACAATGTATACTATCCCCGAGTTGAATTTTATTTCCCCGAAAGACATAGACTGAAAAACTAATCTGAAAATGTGCTTCAGTTTGAATATAACGGCGAGTTTTTTGTTATATTGGAGTGAGAGAGAATAATGATCCTGTGACTTTGGAAAAAAAAAAGCTGATCCTCAGACAATTGGATCGGATTTCATTGAGATTGTGGCTCATTTTTTCAGCTCATGATTTTGTATCACATAAAGTACACCAACCAACAGGCAGTATGTCCCTGTAAACTGTAACCGAAGATTTTAATTGGTATCATCTAAACCCCTTATGGATTAACTCCTCTGACAAAACGTTACCAGCTTTTGGTTCTTGATCAATTGAGACCCTGCAGCCAGTTTTAGTTAAAAATCTGCCACATCATGTTTATCGTAAACATTAACTGCAAGACTCCCAGTTTTTTAAGTAAAAATGAACCAAGTGGATAAATGTCATCCCCAAAGAGTACTTGTCCTAGAATCAGTGCCACTGTAAGCAGTAAAATGCCTGCTTTAAATGTTACCCTGATTTCCTTGAAGCGAGTGTCATTATTCAGTTCCAGTATGTTGTTGGAACAGCCACTCAAGTCTGGTGGTATTAATCCAGGTGTGTATGTATGTGTGTGAGTGTTATGCGGCACTCGTCTGTCTCCAGCGAGGGTTTAAAGAGGGATTGAATTAGAGGAAGGATAGCTTTCAAGTAGGGATTAGGCTAAAGCTGGGTCTCTCAGGGTCATTATTCAATAGCCAATGAGTGGCATCAGAACCCCTAAAACCCAGCAGACAGCAGGCAGAGAGTGGAAGCTCCATCTGCAATGAAAGGAGGAGAGCACAGGAGTGTGTGTATAATGAATACTGCATTATTATGGAATAGTTGGGGATAATAACAGCAATAACTTTGAAAAACTTTCTTGGGTGACAGAGAAAGAGGCAGGCAGTCCACCCCTGCATGCATAATGTCTCACTATTGTCTCTGTGGTCTGTCATTTCTATGTCTACATGTTGGGCTTCCCAGCTAAACACCAATCCACCGCATGTTTAGATTTATGTATGACATTCACACATGAGGGCTCTGGCATACAAAGCCAACCTCAGAGACCACAGCCAGGCAAATACAAACATTGTACTGCAGTTGCATGGGAGGAAGTACGTCCGTATACCCAGAGATGACAGCAGTATGTGTTTGTAAACAACCAACAAAACCCCCAAACTGGAGGATGTAGTATCCACATTGTGACTACTAAATCATAAAGTTCAGAAACTCAACAGGGTTGTGCATGATAATTTAGATGTTAGCAGTGTATTATAAATATTTCTGACTTTGCCACCGGCCACCCATATTTAATCATACATATTTGATGCTTTTGTCAGTGCTAAAAATGGGTTCTTGGAAACACTTCAAATTTCAATCATGAATCCAAGATGAATTTACATCTACTTTTTAATTCTACAGGGAGTGAGTGTGAAATTTAGGCAGCTGTAAGGGGTTTTAAAAATGTAGGGATTAAGTGAATTAATATCACTCGCGCTGAAGATGGACTAAGCTTTTCTTGTCTAACTTCATTAAACATTTCTGTATGCAACTTTTACCAGTATTAATGTTTTTTTTATTGTCAGTGGGTACAAATATGCCAGCCTCCAACTATACTATACAAGAACACAGGCAGCCACAATCATGCACATATGTTTAAGATGGCTAGGCCATGTGCTAAGAATGAAAGAGGGTTGGATCACAAGTGTCACCTCAAGATGGACACCACCAGGCAAAGGAAAACCTGAAAGGCCCAAAACCACCTGGCAGAGCTGTGACACTGGAGTTGGAAAAGACGAACCTGTCGCAACATGCTGCCAAGGATCGAATGCAATAGAAAGAGCTCATTGAAGCCTTATGTCCCATAGGGGATGAAGAGGAGTAAGTTAGTAAGTATTGTCAATGGATGAACAGGTTGTAGCTTACTTAATAACTAAGCCTTTCCTCAACTTTCTCAGTGGCCTCCAGCAGCCTGTGGACTGACTCCTGTGTAAAGGACTTGGGCTGTATTTTCTGGGAAAATTCAAAGGTCTCGAGTGTACTGTGTACAACAGTAGCTAACGTTAGCTAAGAAATAGAGTCGGATAAAGTCAACAGACGACCAACATACACCACAACACAGTGTCCACACATGCTGTGTTTTAGGGCTGTCAAAATTGCTCAAAAATGACATTCGAATATTCCTTCTAAATATAACTCATAGGTTCGAACCATTCAAATTTTTTTTTCGCATTATGTCCACAAGAGGGCAAACTAATACAAGGATACATACTTGTACATGTATTAATACAAGGAAACACAACTACTTGTTGTAGGTATTTTTATTTAAACATAAATGTCTTTGAAAAAATTTACATACACATTAAAACACAAAACAATTATAACATTACGTTACAAACGAGAAGTCCAGTGCCGATCTCTTCTTATTCACTATATTGCTGGCGGAGGAAAAGACCCGTTCAGAGCGCACTGACGAGATATTTCTTTGCCATGTGGGCGACATTAGGGTATCTCCCAGAGCCTGAAGATTTCCACCACATGAGAGGGTTTTGTTGAGCAGGTATTGGAGACTCTTGTTCATACATCGACATCTCTTTGTGAAGCAGCAGCCTTTTGTCCTCGTCTGGGCTGTCCGCGCAATACGTGTCTCTGAAGAGATCTCCCATAGCCGTTAGCGCAGTTTTCCCAGCGGTTTGCTGATCACGGGGTTGTTCGGCACCGGTCTCATCACCTGTGCCTCCAGCAATCAGTTGTTTCATCTCCTTCAGCATAGCTACCTTCAGCTCCCGCTGTTGTTCCTCCTTTAAATGAACTAGGCGATGAAAGCGTGGATCCATGTAACTAGCTTTGTTCACCAGCATAAATGCGTCTTTTTCGCTGCTATACCTCTTTTCCAGATCGGTGATGATCTTTGTCTTCATCTCTATCAGTGCAGGTGGTTCTGGTTCGTCTCCTGTTTTTTCCTCAGGCGAGAGCACAGGACATGTTGTAAAGGCAGTACAGCCGACGCAGTTGGATATTTGTATGTTGACAGCGCTTCTGTTGCCACTTTGAAAGGTTTAAGAACCTCTTGTACCTGTAGGAAATAATAAATATAATATGCTTTGATATTAGGACAGGTTTGCATTTTGTCCAGCTTATTAACATTCACACAAGATAAATTAGGGCCATCGTTTTATCATCATCATTTTTTCTCTCTTTTTTTTAACATATTAGGACAGTTTTGCATGTATCCAGCCTATTACACATTTAATACACTACGCTCACCTTTTCCATGAGGGACCACTCGCTTGTGGTCAGCTCAATAGCTGTTGTTTCTGCTGTCGGTGGTAGACTTGCTGAAATGTGAGGCCGCCACTTTCAGCCTACTCACGGGTGCCTCAATGGCTCTGACCCCGAGCCCTTTACGCACAGCCAAGTTAAGTGTATGTGCCACACATGGTATATTCACTGTTTCAAGATGTCTCTCCACTGCATTAATGTAATTAGTGGCATTGTCAGTTGTTATTGCAGTCACAGATCCCGTTTTTATGTCATACACGCCCAAGATTACTTGTATGCATTCACCTACATGCTCTGCAGTGTGGCTTTCCTTAAGCTCTTTAGTTTTAAGAACATAGTTGTGCATTTCCCAGTCGTCTGAGATCCAGTGGGCCGTCAGTGTGACATGGGATGCTGTTGCTAGGGAGGTCCACCCGTCCGTGGTAAGAGTCACGTCTTTGCCTTGAAGTTTTTCCTTTATGTTTTCTGAGGTGCTCTTGTGCATATCTTCGATTCTGCTGGTGACTGTTCCGCGGCTGTGGATACGGTACCTCCGCTCCATTTCCTTACAAAACTCCCTGAAGCTCCTCCCATCAACGATGCTAATCAGTCTCATGTCCTTACATATGAACGCAGCTAGTTTTTTCGTGCATGCCTCTTGTCGTGGTGCAGATAAAGAGCTTGTGGCGGGCAGTGAAAAATATGAGTCGAGACGTGGCTGTGCTCAGTTGGATGTACCGTTTTGATGTATGACCGCAGATTGCTAGTGGTGGAGTGGTAAGCTAATTCTAGCTTACACACAACTTTACCTCGACACTCTGCATTTTTGCCGTCAACGGACCAAAATCCGAAGTACTCCCAAACACAGCTTTTTAGATTGCTCGGAGTCCAAATCACTCGCTCTGCGGCCGAGTTGTGCTCTGAATTTTCCGCCATTCTGCCATTTCACCACACCGTTCATGTGTAACTTGACCTTCCGTGACCCATCATGCAGTGTGTTCAGTGCAGCGGCTCAGGCCAACGCCCACTCGCAAACAGGATAACTGCGGTGGTGGGTTTTTTTCCCCTCCACAATCGAATATCAATTTTCACATTCGAAGGTCCATTTTTTTTTTACATTCGAGTTTAAATTCGAATTTAGAATATTCGTTGACAGCCCTACTGTGTTTCCACATAAATTTAGCAGCACCGCTGCCGCAGAGACAGACGTTCACCTAGCGCCTAGTAGCAACCTAAATTCAGGCAGGGCAAGATTAGGCCCCATACAACTGCAGCTGTCAGCAGCCCACTGTGCAACCAAAGCTGGAGTTTGCACTGGCTGAATTTGAGTTGCTATAGTGGCTGTGGTCCAAGTTGACATCCGCCAGCGTTGCCAGGTGTACGATAATTATCGTATTTGTACGATAATTTGGCCCTCTGTACGATGTACGATCAATAATCCCAAAAAAGGCCAAATGTACGATAATTTGACCATTTCACGAATGTGTGGTTGTAATCAGTATGCCAGAGTTTTTTTTGTGAGCCCCGAAGGCATCTGTTCCCATGTGACATGGTACCAGCCAATCACACTTTGCTTAGTGTGAGATACTGGTGCCGTTTGTCTCTGAACAATGAGCGCGATTGGCTGAATGGTCAGCTGTACCCGCCCCAGGAGGTGCTAGGACTCGTCAGGAAGTCAAGCAAGAATGAGATTCAAAACAGAAGAAGAAGAAGAAGAAGAAAAACAGAAGCAAGGAAAATGGAAAAAAAATAAACGAAAAAAGTAAACACTAGAGTGACCATATTTGCCTATAGTGCATAAGTAGGATTGTTATTTTGGTTATGACAGATGTACAATAATTTCCCTCAAAATACAATAATTTTGAGTCTCTGACACGAAAATCCTACATTTCCCACCTGGCAACGCTGCCATCCGCTCTCACACCGGGATAGTAGTGCTCTAGCAGCAGGGAGTGAGGCTGAGGCTCATAGGCCTATGTGTTGTCGTGTTCACAGAGAGACAATAGCAAACCTGGACAACAAGAAACTGTCAAGAATTTATTGATCAGCACATGCATGTTTTAGAGTCATTTGAGAATCAGTGGGCCAGGGGATGTTTTTTTGGTGGTATTCCTGTCTGTGGATTTGATGATTTTTTTATTGTGTAAATAGACCTTTCTTAACGCATTCTCATATTCTCTCATAACTTTACAATCTCAGACATTTAAACCTTGTATTTTGGGGGCTCAATTACTTGAAGGCAACCTTGAGCATTTTTGTCAAGCTTCTTTTATTATACACTGAAGTCAAACACAAAATAAACAACAAACAAAACATAATTGAGTGAGCTTTGGATGTCGATTTTCAGATTTGCTAAGTCAATTTAATTTTTCAATTTTCCACTTGGTTAACGGCTAATGTGTTTGATACTGGCAGATTGTTTTTAGATGAGAAGACACTTTAAGAAATTAGTTGAATCCCATCTGTCACCAGTTACTTATTTCAGCTCATAAATTATTGTAAAATTCCCCATCTGTATCTTAAGTCCGTTGACAATAATAACAGAAAAATACAGATTTGTATGTGTGCTGTAATGTGTTTTTAAGATTTATTTTAATATAAGTATCAGTTTACTTTTCTTACTATATGGGTTCATTTTAATAATGTTTACAATAAACTGTTGGCGATGTCAGGCCCTGAGAGTCGAGGGATGACTGTGTCTGAATTCTTTCTTTTCTACTCTCCTGGTGTGACGTGTGAGAAATCAACAGCAGATTCCTAACTCACATCATGACTCATAATCAGATGTCTGATCTCCACCTCCTCAGACTACAAGGTGCAGGAGCTTTTGGGGTGTGGCACCTACGGAGAGGTCACCTAGTGCAGGATGGAAGCCACCAATGAAACACTGCCATTAAAGCATAAAACACACTGAGGAAGTGAGGGAAGAGATGCAGCACAAATCATGTTTATCACCATTTCCCTTGTATAATAAGTCAAAAACACACTGCATTTACACCGACCTCTCTCTAACATCTCATACATTCCCCAGGTGGTGATCTTTAAAGGAATGAGAAATCTTGACGCAGACAAGTTTAACATCATAATATTGAACAACTCCTTCGCCCTCGAGGGACGTTATTGTCTTGAATTTGAGAAGCTGGACATCGATCTGTATGAATTCATGCAGAGCGGGAGCCATTCAAAGTCTCACGGGTTGAAGGAGATCCGCCCCGTTCAGCAACAGGTTTCTTTTTGTAATACAGAAGTTGTAACACAAATCACATCCCGAGGCATGTACATGTAGCCTATACTGTATAACTGGCAGCACGTCTGTACATCTGATGTGTGACGAAGGGATATCCAAATAATACAATCCTGCACACTGGCAGGTTTTCAGACTGAGCACAACATTGTATGTTTAAGAAACTGACCATTAACAGTCGACAAAGCAGGAGTTTGCCTCTAAGTTAGTCTCCATAACCACAGTAATGTGTTTCTGTTGCTTGTCTAAGATCTCCAGAGGTCCTACTGGCAACATGTAGTCTCTGGACTGCATCGCTGCCAAAAATGTTGACAGGTATTGCACTCTTCCTGGCAGTGATGAAAATATGGTCAGTATTACACTTAGAACACAACAAAAATGTCAACTTCAGCCATAATATTTCTGCTTTGACTCTCATCATTAGCTATAGTCACTTAATCCATAAAGTAACTGTAAAAAAAAAAGCACACATTACAAAAATTAGTATGCATCCAACTTCTAAGTACTTTCACATTTGGAGCATTTGGAGCACTGGTCCAGCCATGGGGGTCCAGAGTTGAAAAGCAAAATTAACCAAAACCGACATCTATTTAAGAGATATAGATTCAAACTATTTTTTTTCATTGGCACAAGAACCCAGACACCATGCTGGCTAAGAGAAAAAGGAGTGCATGGCTATGCAGCTAAGACAGGTGGGCAAGCAAGCCCACTGCTGCAGAAAAGAAAGAGGGATGAAGCTGATCCATGCTTAACCTCAGATGGCAACTCCTCAGCAAAAGAGGGGCGAGTAACCCTCTATAAGGAGCGAACATAATAATGAAGGGCAGTTCAGAATGGCTTGAGTGTCAGCACACTTAAAAAGCTGGTGAAATATGAACAAACTAAATCTCAAAGGGCAAAATCCACCCAAAGTAGACAATTCTTGGCATCATAGAAAAGAGGCGGGCAGACGTATTTAAGCAGGAAGGCATAAAACAAAGCACAAAGAACTGGAGATGGTTGAGCGAGCCTATTTTAGCTGATTCTGTGAATTTGCGTCCTTCTGAGATTTTAGTGCTTCGGTAAGACTTGACTGAATTCTCTGACACAGCAGAGAGGGGCTTACACCAGGCTCAGACACAAACCCTCAGCTCGTGGCTCCTTATTGTCTGTTGGTTTGTCAGGATCATCCTGAGACACTGGTTTCTTGGCAATCCACATCACGTTCAGACCTCAGACTTCTCACAATCTCTACCAGTGGAGCCAGGTTAGAGGGCTGTCACTTGTTAAGAAATCCACAGAGGTGGATGGATGTGCAGCTACAATTCTGGTCTTTCACACACATGATCTGAGCCTTGTGTGATCACGTAGAGTTTTTTTTACTTGAAAATGTCTCCATTAAACAAAATCATATGCTGTATTTGGTTAGTTCAGATACTGCAAATGTGGTCAGGAGAGAGGTTTCATCTGACACAAATGGTCTTTAGTTCAATTAAGGTTCAGCTCTTTCCCTGGTTAAAAATCCACAATGATGCTTAAGGAGCACCGGCCTGCTTTGGATAAATATGACAAAAATCTGAGCTGCAGCAGAGACGAACACAACAAAACCTCTAACAGAAGATGTTTTGGCCCCTCTGTGACTGACAAATGACCCCTTTAAAGTGCAGGACAAAAACAGCACAACAATGAGCAGCAAAGATGAACTGAAAAGCCACGGATTATCACCAGAACCGTGGGGGTGCTCTAACATGGCATATAGTTAAATGAAAAAGGCCAGAAGAGTAACAACAATTCCCACGTTTCTCTTGTCTGTCTTTCTTCCTCTTAGTTCCTCTTAGTTCCTCTAAGTGGCAAGAGAAGAGGAAACACAGCGAGGGGAAGTGATAAGATAATAATCAAGCTGTTAACACTGATAGGGCAAGGACTTTGCATTGTCATTGCCCCATTCGGATCAAACTGGTAGAGTGGCAGATGTGCTGCAACAGGCCTCCAGGGCACACACTAACATTTGAAAAGATTCAGAGAAACCATGGCTTCTTTCATTGTATCATGAAGGAAGTAAGTTTCTGACAGTCACGGTGAGGGTGCAAGAACTAAACATGGTCAAGACCAGAACAAACACTCCGAATGCTATTCAGGTTCATGCCAGTTTCTAAAGTGACATGACAGAAACAATGGCTGTATAACAGAATCAAAGCAATGGAAATAGGATAGTAGGATAAAAAACAACAATGTCAATGGTACCCTGCAACAACTTCGCAGACATTAATCTAGTGTTTTACAATCAAAAACCTACGTTTTCGTGATGTCAGTGAAGAGATTATGCACGACATATTTTCTGTTGCTTTACTGTTATAATGACAGAGCCAAAAATAGCGGATGTTCCCATCACACCCAGCTTGATCTGACTTCTTGTAACATTTCCATGAGGCACAGTGCACTCAATCTGGAAATCCATCGGTAAAAAACAAACCAAAAAAAACTTTTTTTCTCTCTCTTCCTTTACCTCTGGAGGCACAGCCCGGAAGTGCAGGGGCCTCGGCGATCGCTCACGCCCTTCACTTCCGGCGGTGCCCCCAGGGAATCGCAAATACTTTGGGTAGAAAACCAGCAGAGTTTAGCTATATATCACATTTTTCACGTCACTATATCACCGTGTAGACTAATCTGATGTTTGATAAGTCTATAAACACCATGATTGAACAAACGTTACTATTTCTGTGTGCACGTTTTGTAATTAACATGATTATCGTAGATTAGCTGGGCTAGCCGTTAGCTTTTAACATTAGCCGTTAGCGGTGTCTGTAATAACCCTTGACTGTATAAAAATAAAGTAATAACTCAATAAACGGTCTGTGAATAAAATATTTTTTCCAGCAGGTATCTTAGTTACAACATGATTGAGCTAGCAAAGCAGTTTTGTGTTGCTATGTGTGGTATTTATTTAGTTATGGGAAATCACGATGTCTAGAAAGCATCAGTGGCTGCAGCTGACAGGGACAGTTAGCAAAGCTAACATCAGGATGTCATCTGTTAAAAGCCTCCCGTTGTCGGATACGACATGAAACTACTCCAGTTAGCTCAATCATGTTCAATGTAATCATGTAATTTTTTTTCTCACGTTAACGGGACGCCATTTTGTGTGGAGTGGTCGCTTGCTGTTTCTGTAGGTACACATTTCCTGGGGACACCTGCATGTCTCGGCCACGCCCCCTCCATTGTGACTGGCTAAAGCGCAGCCGACAGATTCTACAATATAAACTGCAGAATCTGTCTTGAGAGATTACAGTGCACTTAACTTTAAACTCAGGTTTTTAACTAAGTTGTTTGTTTCTGCCTCTTCATTTATTGATTTCTTCCTCAAATCTAAATTTAATTCTAGTTTTATTGTTGCTTTGTGTGAAGGCAGACTGTCAATTAAGAATTCCATTGCACGGGTTAAATCGCTGAATTTTTACTGTGAATATTACAATAAACTTCTTGAATCTTGAATCCTTTACTTGCCATGCTGTGTTTAAATGGAACCACTGAGCTCAGGTTTACAACATGGGAAGTCATGAACACAAACTTGTACACCTGGAGCTCTGAGAATGTTTTTTCCTCACAAGGTTGTGAATACACAATGGTAGGGGGTGGGTGTGGGGGGCCTCATATGGACTCTTTTCCTGAACACAGTAAACACATTTGAATGCAGCAAGAGTCATGAGGCTCCTGCAAAAATAAACAACACGAGTACCAAAACTAAAAGAATGCTTCTGCACCACATCTAGGGATTATGTTCCTGTGTTTCAAACCAACACAACTACTCACCAAAATGGCTGCATGTAACAGACTTGACTTCTTGCCACTCAACAAAGTAAAAACTTCTGATCAGTACTATAAAGATATTGTATGCATACAGAAGAATAGTTCCACCTTGTAATTAATTATTCACAGCTCTGTGTTGAAATCAAATTTCATTTATGGCAACTGTATTTAGTGCCCCATCTACAGTATAAAGCATGGTCTAAAGTGCATGGCACAAGTGCATTTAGACCACTTTTGCTTGTTAAATGTCACATAATCTGGGCACAATGTAAGGTGCAAGGGGCAAAGAGGTTCTATTTACGTGTTTTGGCGTAACATGAATTCAATCAATGTCATCTCCCATCTCTTTAAAAACCTGGTGTGTTTGCACCTGGCTCATTGTTATTTAGATGGTAGATTCTGCATATTGGGGAGGTGAGCGATTTTCTGCTGACAGTAATGCAATAAAAACAGTATTGTCTGCAGCAAATATCATGGGACATTTCAGCACCAAAACTAAAAATTGTAAGTTTGACAGAGGAAACAGAACAAAACTTTTAGCTTCTAAAATAATCAGTGAAGTTACGCTGCTCCCTATGTGTAAATGTGCACAGTGTCCCTCTGAATGTGGAGTCTGCTGTAGAGCAGCAGCAGCAGCACAGGACAGCAGCTCTGCAGCTCTGCTTTCTGCTAAGTTCATGTGTAAGGGAATGTAATTAATATTTTCCTCATTACTGGTGTACTGATGTATTATTTTACCCAACCGCAACCCATCCATCCATCCCTGTGTGTGTGTAACAGATTGCCCGTTGCACAGATCGACAGATTGTACACTCGTTGTGAATCTGCTTATATCAGCTCATCTTACCCTTTAAATAGCAGGAAAATTCCCTGCCATTGATTTTAGACCAGTTTTTTGTTGGTCAATGGCATAATTGCTTTCTTCTGCATCAAAATAGCAATACGGCAACAATGCACTGGTCACACCTCATTTTAAGGTCATGGGCATAAGGGTCCTTTCATATCTGCCCTCTTTGGTTTGGTTCAATTGAACCCAAGTTCATTTCCCACCTAAGTGCGGTTCATTTGGGCAGGTGTGATCACAGTGTCAAGTGTCTGCTGGCAAAACTTGGTGCGCTTGTAAATGCTGCCGTGAGAACATGAACCAACTCTAGGCTATTATGCAACTTTACAGTCCCTGATTCAGACCAAAGCAAGCGAGCTCTAGGTCTGAAGGCACACTTCAATTTACAGACAAGTAAGTCTACTTAATCATGAGTCATTTTCTTCCTCAAACCCACTGAATTGCAAAACCATGACGAGACAAAGAAAGCAGAAACAGCTCGACAAACAAACAGGGTCTCTATAATAAGTTATCAATCATCTTCATAAGGTGAATATATCGTGCTTGTAAAACGCATGATCTCTCTGCGTTTGTTATTTTTATTCATGTAACCATTAATCACAGTGGAAAATAATGAGAATTTTTGACAATGATTTTAGTGTTATGATAAGATATATGGAAAATGCTGTACTGTTCTAAAGGATCAATACAATTAAGCTGTTAATTAATTTTTCATGAAAATTCAGACCAGCATGAAGTGAGAAAAAGGTTAGTAATACACGATAGTTATTTTCTAAGAAGAAATGTCATTTGTAAAAGTTTTCAGTCAGCTGACAAAGTTTACCACTCATTCTCAGTTTTGTCAGATGCGAGAGCTACTTTTGATACAGTTTATTACAGTGTTCTCCTTTCATACCTTGAAACACAATCTTTGTTCGTATCTCTCCAACAGAGCAGTTCACTGTTGTTCTTCTGTAGCTCTATTTAGTTGCAGTGTTCCCCAAGGTTCCATTCTGGGCCCACAGTTGATTGCGATATGCATGCCTCCTCTCAGAGATGTCTGTGACGTCCTCTACAATTGATGGTACATCAAAAGCTGGTTGTTAAATATCAGTTAGACCAAGTTTATCCAAGTATGCACTCTGAGATGTTTTAATTTTGGTAAATGAGTGTCCTGTTAAAAGTTTCTACGATGCTATGGTAACAATGGACAGAGTAGTGGATAGTGCCGGCGTCGCATGTACAGAGGCATTGCCTTGCTGCAGCAGTCACGGGTTCGAGTCCGGCCTGCGACCCTTTCTCTCTGTCTCCCCATTTCACACACTGTCCTATCCATTAAAGGCAAAAGCCCACAAAAAATAATCTTTTAATCAAGAATTATTGGAGAAACTGGTGTGGCTGCAAGTAATATTCATTTGCATTATCATTATTATTTGGTTAGTTAACCCAACAGTCAACGAAATTTCAGAATATCGTAGACAAATATTTGTCTTACAATGAGAGAAAACAACAAATCCTTACAGTTAAGCAACTGTTAGCTGCCTTTCTGCTTAACTGATTTTTAACTAGTAGTGATGCACTTGTGTATGCTAAGAAGTGCCAGGTTTCAGGAGCAAATTAAATAGTGAGTAGCCTACTTCATGTAAAATATTGCTTCAGAGGCTTTCCAGCACCTCCTGGGGGACCCGGAGGCGTTCCAAGGCCAGATGAGATATGTAATCCCTTGAGCATGTTCTGGGGCCAGTGGAACATGACAGAACACCTCTAACATGGGGCGCTCAGGAAGCATCCCAATCAGATGCCCGAACCACCTCAACTGACCCCTTTTGATGCGAAAGAGCAGCGGCTCTACTCTGAGCTCCCTGTGGATGGCTGAACTCCTTACCTCATGCCTAAGGCTGAGCCCAGCCACCCCACGGAGGAAATTTTGGCTGCTTGTATCTGCAATCTCATTCTTCTGTCACTACCCAGAGCTCATGACCATAGGTGAGGGTTGGGACATACATGGACCAGTAAAGTGAAAGTTTTTCCTTCCAGCTCAGCTCCCTCTTCACCACGACGGTCCTGCGCAGCACCCGCATCACTGCAGATGCCGCACCAATCCCCTGATCCATCTCATGCTTCATTCTACCCTCACTCCTGATAAAGTTCCTCAGATACTCGTTCACTTGACCAGAAAACAGTTCTTTGCAAAAACAATGAATACATATTGTAGTCATTGGACAGTGTGCAAAATATTGTCAATTTTGTCAGTCTGTGTCATACTTCTATCTTAAAATAATATATATGACACCACCAAAACTTTTGATTTGTGTAGTGTTAGGTAGAGGATAACTTCACCCACTTCCTCAAAAGCTTCAACTTCAATTTGGTGTTGTGATACCAGTATTACTACACAGGCCTGGAATTGTATGGAAAATGTACATGTAATGACAGTGAGTAGACTGACTGAACGTGGAAAAACTCAAGACATATTGTTGAAATTGCACTTATTTTATTCTTAAGACATCTCGGGTTGTTTATCATGTTTTTAGAATGTACTTGCACTTCTGTGCAGTAAAAAAGGGAACATTTTGGAGGTGCTGTTGTTTATAGGTTATTGTGTCATGGTTTTACTGGTCTGGCCCAGTTTAGCTCAAACTAGGCTGTATATGACCCATGAACTAAAATGAGTTTAACACCCCTTGTCTGATCACTCATTCACTTGGGGCAAAGTGAATATGAGGCGCTGAGAAAACTGGACCCACAACCCCCCCTGCCATTCTGCTAAATGTTATGCAATGACTAAACAAATTCAGTCCTGCATATATATAAAGAGAGAAGTGTATCAGTCTACCAGTAGACACAGATATATTACATAACCTGTGACTCTCTCACTACTCTGTTTGAGAGCAGCCTTCTGCCTTTGACTCTGAGTCAGTGGAAAGGTAGGAGCTGATTATTTTAACCTAATTTTCTTGTGAACAAGAAAAAATAACTGCAACTAAAATCGACTTTTTTTTTTTTTCTTATTCAGGATGAAGTGTACTGTGGTCTTTCTTGTGTTGTCCATGGTTGTATTCATGGCTGAACCTGGAGAGTGTATCTTTGGACTGCTTATCCACGGAGCCATTCACGGTACAGTCATGCACTCCATTGATCTTTTATTATCAGCAAATATTTTTGACACAACATTAGCGAGAAAATACACGTGACTGTTAAACGGTACAACTCACAAATACCTTTGACTCTTGCAAAGTGAACGTTGCGACAAGGTCAACTGTTAATGTCAAATGAATGTCATCATATTAATATATTACACTGAAAATAATGTGCACACTTAATATATAAAAATAATAAATGTTTATATTGAATTCATTACTCTGGACTGCAAACAATGGTGTTATTGTGATACTTTTTTCTGTGTTTAGTAATATAACCCAAAGAGTTCGTATTTTATGTAATTGTGTTTTTCCTCCACTGTTTTATGTAGTTGGCAAACTGATCCATGGGTAAGGCACTGTGCTTCTTCTATTGTTGTCATTATTTTACAACTGCTAAACTACCACTGTTACAATAAATATTAAAGTTTAATGTTTATTCAAATGTCTCATGGAATGTGATGTGATCATCTCTCCGTCCACCAGGCTCATTAGGCGCCATGGGGAAGAGCAGCTGGAGGACCTAGAGCAGCTGGATAAACGTGCACTTGATTACAGCCCGGGGCGGCCTGGTTTCGACTAGACTGCAGGGGCAACTCTAAAGCTACGTGTTGGATCCCCGTCAAAAACGAGATGCTGCATCTTAAGGGGCTATCCTAAATAAATTGAATTGAATTGAATTGGATTAAAAGATTTGCTTCTGGCTTCTTCCTCTTCAACATGAGACAGAAAAGTGTCTATTAAGCGCAGAAAGCATTGCTTGAAAATAAAAACACACTGAGTGATGGTAACATTTTGAATTAATTTGGTACAGTGTAAGTTGTAAAACTAAATTAAACTAAAATTGCCTTTAAACACATCAAAACTAAAAAAAAATAAATAAATTATGATGCTTGTTTTTTATGTTCTGTGTTCTTAACATGTTTTTGATATTCTATTACATTCATGTGCAAAGCAAAATCTTCTATGAACTATAAAGGTTTCACTGTTTCAAAAAATGTCTTCAGTATTATTTGAAGGGCTGCTCTGTTATTTATTATTTATATTTTCAATTGTTTATATCATTCTGTCACTTTTATAGTAGTCTTTCATATGTATTCCTTATACATACAAAAATCCAATTTTGGTCTCAGTTTTGGATTCTGAAGCTGTGGTCCCAAGTCTTTCTCTGAGCTTTTCCCCAAGTGAACTTCCTTAGATTTTGTTGCAGCATATAAACCCATGTACCACTGGGTAGGCCACGTTAGTTTGGTTTTGTAAGTCACACAATAATATAAAATACTAACTGACTGAGTCGACAGTAGACAAGCAATTCCAGTGTGTGAGTTAAAATTACTGTCAATGAATCTGGTGGCTTTGAAGAGGGTGATTTAACAGCTTCAGTTCCAAAATGGTCTCACTCCATCGAAATCCGGTGCTTGGGCAATGACTTGCGGCATCAGGCAATGTCAATTCGCAGTGTTGTATCGACGTAGACCGGCCTGGAATCTGGTCATTTTAGGGGCAAGGCCACTTGGCCTTTTCGTGTTGTCAATTTTTTGAGGGCACAAAGGCCAAAAGCCAGGGCAGCGAGGCCATAAACTAAAACAATGATTTCAAGTCCACGTCCATAATGAATTTAATTTAAGGACTAAGGATGTATAACTATCTGTAAAATGAATAAATAAAACAAGCTCAAGTAATAACAATGAGTATAATAAGTAAAAATGTGATTTATTTAATAGCACTAACAAACCCAATGTGTTTTAAATATAGAACAGCCAGGTTCATGTATTTATAAGCAAACAATCTTAAATATTAGGCCTAATATTAGCTCCTCCTCAAAATGATGCAGAAACAGACTAAAAAGAGCTATCAACGCACAGAAGAGTAATACTAACAGTATCTAACAACACACACTATCTCTCTACCAGCATCTCCCTCTCTCCTCCACACACACACATGCACACACCTCACCTCCTGATGCTTCCCTTATAGGTCAGTTACACAGGATATAGTTTTATACAGTCCATGGCAGCAACAGTCATGTTTACAACAACAAAGTCACTATTTAAAACCCAATAATATCTCACTGGAATATAAATATTCCTCCTGACATCACAATACTGAGTGAAGAAAGTCACGTTATCTCAGCATGAAGACAAACATCAGTATCAGTCATTCATCCTGCTCTCTGTCCCTCCTCTACTGAGGACACTCACTGCCTGCAGGTCGCTGCCTCACGTACATGTTCAGATAAAGTGTTAGCCTACATGCAGACGGCTTTCATTTAGTTTGTCTTTAACACTTTGCTGTTAGCCTTGAGAGCGTGAATAAGAGACTGTGGACAGAGCAGATTGAAATATTCTATGTGCTGATCACATGTATTGATAAAGTATTGGCTTGGCTGGTTTTATTGCACTTACTCACAGTAATAAGTGTAGTTGTCGTTAATTAGAGTCATCTTGGAGTTATATTCCCTTCATCTGCACCGCGGCCCCACTGCTGCAGAATGATGATACATGAAATCAAAACTTTGAAAAGTAACGCAGATAATGGCGGAGCTTACTGTTATTAAGGTCTTGATTAAACTTGCCTTGGGTTGTTTAATACCAGGTCTCAGTGCCGATCCCTGCCCGGGCGTTTGATGAAGTCTCCTGGTTGGCCGTTGATAGACTGTTGCAAACTGTCGTTATGGCCCGTCCGAGCGCTTCATGCCAGGCTCAAATCAAACCCACCACTGGTGATGTATGCATCGTCTCATTTGATGTTGCCCAATAAGAATCCAGAATGTCATCGCATTTTTTTCCTCAAAAGATGTCAAAGCCGTGTTGACAGGAAACAGCCAGAGGAGAAAACTGCAAAAACACCTGGGTCATGGCCCTCCTGACCCTCCTGAAATTCCTGCCCTGGATGTAGTGCAATTATTTTGTAAGACACTGTATGTATATGGTAAATTTCATGTGAAAATGGAATTGTATTTTAAATGAAGACGATGCATGTAACAGAGACAGAACTTGACATGGCGTCGCAAAACGTGAATGGGCCGAAAAATGGGCCCTATACAGGATTGTCCATGCGCTCCATATTGACCGCATGCCAATCGCCCACATAGGTGGGTTTGCCCAAGTGGGCTCCACATGGGTCATGCTGGGGGTGTGGGTCCAAAATAGGCATCTTATCTGGGCCCCTCTTGGGTAAACCCATCCGTGTGAGCAAATGTCATGGGGTTGAATAAGTAATCTGGAGACAGTCCAATACAGTTTCTATGCCCTGTTACTCCAGTTTCCTTCTCCAAACAGCGTAATACAATGACTGTGGATCTGAGGTGTAGTTTCAATTTGAAAAACCCAGAAAATAATGCAGATGGACCCGCCAAAACCGAACTGTCACGAGAGACATTTTACTTTGTTAAGAGTTATCACTTGCTAGGAAGTGATGGGAGGAGAACGCCTGTATGATGTGACTTTGGCTTTGAGGTTAAAATATCATCAATTATCACTCCCAAATTCTGTGAGAATCTATGATGCTATTCCTGTTTGATTTTTACGCTCAGACACTGGAAAGAAGTAAATATCTCATCTTCCTCTATCTATGAGTTGGGCATCTGCTGAGAAATAATAAAATATATGTAATTTCACTTTTGGTAAAATCCACAACACAGACAGTCAAAACATTTGTGGTGTGTTGGAATGAGAATACAGCTGCAGCTGTGTTTGTTGTCACACATGCTTACAAGTCACATATTTTTGATAATGCAACTTATGAGTTAGTAGTTTAAAAAGTTGTATAGGGACATTCTATTTTTCATTAATGAAAAAAGGTGACATCTCAGATTTACAATGTAATTAACTGAAAATAGTTCAAAACAGACAACAGAGGACGGAGAAGTAAACTATGCCTACTCAGCTGACTCAGCAGGGAGAACATTTAATAAGAAAAGTTGATCTACCCAGAATGCCCGAGAGCCTCACTGCATTGTATTCTATTATATTTTAATATTTTGAACTGCCACCTGCTGCCTGAACATTCTGTGATGCAAGAAGGTAATTGTGTAACTCTTTTGCTATAAAAGGACATGTGTACCTACAAACCCTCAGACACTTACAGCATCTGTAGATCTCACACTGCTTGATTGGCCCTCTTTAGAAACAACTTTTTGACATTCACGCTCAGTCACTGGAAAGAGGTAAATATCTCATCCTTCTTCATCTACAAATTGGGCCTCCGCTGAGAATTGATAATGTATATGTAATTTCAGTTTCAGTAAAATCCCTGACACAGGCAGTCTAAACATTTGTGGTGTGTTTCTTGTTTGTCAGGATGAGGTGCGTCACCCTCTTTCTTGTGTTGTCGCTGGTGGTCCTCATGGCTGAACCCGGGGAGGGGTTCTTTTTCCACATCATCAAAGGACTCATTCACGGTAATCAATCACAGAATATATTTTTCATTTGCTGGGAATGTACACGTTCAGCTAATGACATTAATGATGTCTGTGTTTGTAAATCAGCATCCATAATGCCAGAGGTGATTCTGCTATGACAAGAATGTCTGTTGGGATTGGCCTATTTTTATGAATGATTTGAAAATTATATGATGCATGATGCATGAATGTATGTGTTATGTGTACATAAAGAAGCAATCTGAATCTGAACCTCTTTACATTTAGGTACTGACAGAAATGTTCAGTCAGTATTGAAAACTGTCAAATATCTAAAGATTCTCAGTCTGTCTTACTTCCTATTTAATCAAATATGAATTTGCATAAAATGTTGCTTTCATTTTGCTGCGAGTCTTGCACGTCTGTTTTGTTTGTTAAATCAAAGGGAATAGATGGATTGAGAATAATGTCCTGTTTGTTTTATTTTCTCACGTCTGTTTGATTTAGCTGGCAAGATGATCCATGGGTAAGGACCTTTGCATGATACTTGTGTAATCTGACAAATACTCTTATTGCATTAAGTGTTATAGTCTTTAGTGGAGCTCTTGAACTCTTCTTTCCACCCACCAGACTTGTCACCAGGAGACGAAATGGCATGGAAGAGCTGAAAGACCTGGACCAACGTGCCTTTGAACGAGAGAAAGCTTTTGCCTGAGTCTACGATGGTCCATGTGAAAGAGCCACTCTTTGCTTCAGATGAAAAAAAATAATTCTTGCTTACCATTGCAAAATATTTGAAACTGATCTAACTGATGTTTTTGGAAGGAAAAAAGTCAGTATTTTGAAATAAATCTGGAATCTGTGTTACGCAAAAACATTTGTCCCTTGTCTTATTTAAAGGAAAAACTCTGAATCCTTCAGCATGGAAATGATGTGAATTGCTTGCTATGGCTGTAACAGTCATGAGATCTCAACCCAATTAAACACCTAGGGGAGGTTTTGGGTAGGTAGGTTTTATATTAAATTTGTCACCTAGTTGACATTTTGATGCTTTATTAAGTAAAGGATAATGTACAGTGAATAGGCCAATATTGCAAAATGAACCCAGGGATGCAGGACCCTGACCCAAAGCTGTACGTTATCCTGCTTATTACACAGCTACTTACTAAAGAAATCAATAATTTGACACAAAATATTAATTTGTAATGTAATAATGCAAAGTAAATCCTGACAGGGTGATGCAGGACTCCAATGTGAAGGGGTTTATGTCTTAGTAATAACATGCTTGCTGTACATTATCCTACCTATTATGCAGTTACTTGCTACAAATTCATAAATATTGATTTAAAAATGATTTTATTGCTTCCTCTTAGCCTCCATGATTAGAACTGCCTCCATAGCAGCAATCTTTTTTCTATAGCAGCGATCTGCTATTGAGTAATAACAAACTGCAGAGTGCCATCAATGGTCATCCAGAATTGACGGCAATAAAACACGACAATTAGCTGATAGGATGCAATGCAGCGCAGATGTATGATGGATTAAAGAATTTTTAACGTAATAAAAACTAAACTTGTGTGCCTTCTAACAACTGCTACATTTGCAGTCTTGTATCTGATGTTGTAGATTTATGAGGGTTTTCAGCCTGTTAATTTTTAAAATAAGTTGGTAATATAAACACAACATAATCGTCTGCATAGTTCTAACTCTACGAGTATAACAGAAAGCATTATCACAAATGGTGAATATTTTTTTATCATTGGTGCAATAAATTGATGAAACCATTTCCTTTAAGGTCAGAACTGAATCTTACATTTGGACTTCCCAAGTAAAAAACATAATCAGGGGCTGCATGTGTAAAAATGTGTTTGCAAATTTGCAGTTTCTGGTTTCTAATATATTATCTGTATGTTGTCATGTGACAAATGGATAATATTTTGTTGTAGCAGCTCTTTTGACACACATAAGACTTTTGTTGTGTAGTTATAATACCTATCAATCATCAATCAATCAATAACCCCTCTGCCTTGAAAACAGCCAGAGAACACAAAGCTTTGAACATGAGCAGAAATCTTGCTGAACTCATGTATCATGGGTGTGAACAAGCACCATGTGCACATTTAAAGTGGTTAAATCCCCAAACAGACACAACAGAGGATGGAGAACAGGGGTCGCGTTAACCGAATATTTTCCGTCGTTGACCGGTTTTTTAAAACGGTGACGGAAAAATCTGAAGGCCATCTGTCATTTTGACAGATTGCAATTCATACCCCTGACCACTTGGTGGCGAGTGAGCATATTAATTAGCTATTGTCTCTTTTGATGCATGACCTCGTTGGCTTCACTCAGAAAAATGTCACGGCAGCTGAGTGTCCGAAGTTTCTTCAAAAAGCCCAATAACGATGATGGTGTTGATGAAAGAGGTGAAAAAAGAGGGACTGATGCAGTGGAGGATGAAGGACAAACAAGTAATCAGCCCTCGGCAACTACGGAGCGAGCAAGCGGCAGCAAGGAGGTCAGGAGGGAGTACAGAGTTCAGTGGGAGCAGGAGTTCTCCTGGCTGAGGAGGGAGGATGGAAAAATGTTCTGCGACATATGTTAAAAAAAGCCAATATGAGTAACAGATTTGTCCGAGGATGCACGAACATGCAGAAATCAGCATTCGGACTGAATATTAATAAAAAATAAATGAAAATTAAATGCTATTGAATATGTCATTCTTATCATTTTAAAAATTGAAGTGACGGGTAAAAATAGATTATGACGGGATTTTTATGACCCTGTCAGTCAAAATGACATACAACGAAAAAGTCTAGCGCAACCTCTGATGGAGAAGTAAACTATACCTACATGTGTGCTGACTCAGCAGGAAAAATATTAAATAAGTGTGTGACACTTGACCATTCTGTATTACTAAACACTGCTCGCACAATGAGGAAGGAGAGGTGGTCTTTTGCTATAAAAGGACGTGTACTTCCAAACCCTCAGACACTTACAGCATCTGTACATCTCACACTGCTCGATTGGCCCTCCTTCGAAACAACTTTTTGACATTCACGCTCAGTCACTGGAAAGAGGTAAATATCTCATCCTTCTTCATCTACAAATTGGGCCTCCGCTGAGAATTGATAATGTATATGTAATTTCAGTTTCAGTAAAATCCCTGACACAGGCAGCCTAAACATTTGTGGTGTGTTTCTTGTTTTTCAGGATGAGGTGCATCACCCTCTTTCTTGTGTTGTCGCTGGTGGTCCTCATGGCTGAACCCGGGGAGGGGTTTATCTTCCACATCATCAAAGGACTCGTTCACGGTAATCAATCACAGAATATATTTTTCACTTGCTGGGAATGTACAGGTTCAGCTAATGACATTAATGATGTCTGTGTTTGTAAATCAGCATCCATAATGCCAGAGGTGTTTCTGCTATAACATGGCAAGAATGTCTGTTGTGATTGGCCTATTTTTATGAATGATTTGAAAATTATATGATGCATGATGCATGAATGTATGTGTAATATGTACATAAAGAAGCAATCTGAATCTGAACCTCTTTACATTTAGGTACTGACAGAAATGTTCAGTCATTATTGGAAACTGTCAAATATCTAAAGATTCTCAGTCCGTCTTACTTCCTATTTAATCAAATATGAATTTGCATAAAATTGTGCAGTCTGTTTTGTTTGTTAAAACAAAGGGAATAGATGGATTGAGAATAATGTCCTGTTTGTTTTATTTTCTCACGTCTGTTTGATTTAGCTGGCAAGATGATCCATGGGTAAGGACCTTTGCATGATACTTGTGTAATCTGACAAATACTCTTATTGCATTAAGTGTTATAGTCTTTAGTGGAGCTCTTGAACTCTTCTTTCCACCCACCAGACTTGTCACCAGGAGACGAAATGGCATGGAAGAGCTGCAAGACCTGGACCAACGTGCCTTTGAGCGAGAGAAAGCTTTTGCCTGAGTCTACGATGGTCCATGTGAAAGAGCCACTCTTTGCTTCAGATGAAAAAAAATAATTCTTGCTTTCCATTGCAAAATATTTGAAACTGATCTAACTGATGTTTTTGGAAGAAAAAAAAGTCAGTTGTTTGAAAATAAATCTGGAATCTGTGTTACGCAAAAACATTTGTCCCTTGTCTTATTTAAAGGAAAAACTCTGAATCCTTCAGCATGGAAATGATGTGAATTGCTTGCTATGGCTGTAACAGTCATGAGATCTCAACCCAATTAAACACCTAGGGGAGGTTTTGGGTAGGTAGGTTTTATCAGTGGTAGGCCGTCAGGGCCAGCAAGGCCTTCTCTGATGGCCTAAACATCACCAGAAAATAAATTTCACTTTCTTTAATATATGTATTTTTTATTTATTTATTTCATAAATATATATTAAATCATTTCCTGTCATCTATTATCTTCCTTCATAGCTTTCCTCTTGGTTGTGTTGCTTCCAGTGTTGTATATTTATGTTAGAGCATTTATCCAATCAGATTTGAGCTATCATGTGTTGCCAGGTCCAAGAAATCTGCCCCAAGGCCTTCAAAATCAACAGTGAGGGCCCCTGTACACTGTAAGTGAATGAAAAGCAGATAACCAATCAGATTTTGAGTTGGCTGACTGGGGCCTTCTAGCAGGCCCTAGCTATTCACGTCCTTCGATTGGATACGCACTGAGAGGGCGGGCTATGCAGAACAACCAAACTGAACCTGACCTGTTGACCTGGTGGACCGTAGGCTAGTGGTAGCTAATAGCGAACAAGCTAAACACTGTTTTGTTTTAAAACTCCACAATGGCTAAAGGAGGAGAAGAGGTTGATTTGGTGGCAGATATACTTTCAACGCCATTTTCAAGACGGACCTTTCAAGAAAAGCTTGATAATGTGAGGAGAGGTCGGCCAACTCCCACGCTAGCTACCTTGTCCCAGGCGGGTAAAGTGTTTCCCCGCCACTTTCAAATGGGAAACTACCAACGGTACTCCTGGCTCACAGCTTCCAAGAAGCATTGCAAATTGTACTGCTGGGAATGCCTGTTGTTTGCAACCGATCGATTTGGTGTTTGGAGCCACACTGGGTTTGTTGTTTAACCAAGGCAGCAATGAGACACCAAAGCACGGCTGGGCACTTGCAAGCAACGGTGCTGTTAAAAACATTTGGGGACACGAGCACAGCTCGCAGTTGTCCTGCATTATGTGACGGACACAGGTGTCAAGGAGCGTTTTGTCAAATTTGAAGATGTTACTAGTGGCAAGCGAGCTGATGATATTGCCGCTCTTATTTTCCGTTTCTTTGAGGAATGTGATTGTCCTCTGGACAAAGTTTTGGCACAATGTTATGATGGCGCAGCGGTCATGTCATCTGGACTTAACAGGGTGCAGGCTAAAGTTAAAGAGAGAGAAGCATCTCTGTCGCAGAAGCCAGAGACCGAGCCAGTGTTTCAGCACCAGCTGCACCACAACAGCCTCCACCGCCCCCAGTGAAGGATTCAGGCCCGCCATCGGTTCCACCTCCCCCCGGGCCCTCATCACAGGCCTTGGACTCGTCTGTGATGGCCCCAGCAGAAGTTTCAGACCCGGCAGCACCCCCATCACCTCCTCTACCCACAGACCAGCCCTGGGCCCCCCCTGCCACATCTACCCCCTCTAGAGACTTGTCCCTCTCCCTCTCCCTCTCCTTTTCATCCCCACCTTCCCCCATGGGCCTTCCCAACCATCTTGAAAGCCGGATCAAATCAGGGATTAAGATGGCTCCCCTCACCCCTAATATAGCAAGGTCAAGACTTCTATCACCAACTATGCTGAACTCTCCCCATATAAAACTGTGCCCCTCAAGTCACACAGGAGCTTCAACTCTCCTGCTTCACAAACTAAAGCTCCCCCAGCTCCTCCTCCTCAGTTTTCATCTGGTCCATCACCCAAAATTCCCCCTGCTCGTCCTCCCCTGCCTGCCCCCAGGGCTGGTATCCCTAAGAGCTAGGATGCACAGGGCCTCTGCTGTCCCAGGACTTACAGCCATGATAAAGGTAATATCAAGCTGGGGCCCTGTGAGACAATATTCTCCCCTAGTGCTCTATCTACAGCCACACCACATAGACCAGATTACAGAAGGACAGTTAGACTGTCCAATAAGAGAAATGTAATTCATATCCCTTGTAAGAAGATAATGTCCAGTCCCACTGAAACTAATCTGAAACTTGCTGTGCTTAATGTCAGATCCTTGTCTAACAAATCATTTTTAATTAATAATTTGATCTCTTCGTATAATCTTGATTTTATGTTTTTAACTGAAACATGGCTTGACAAAAACACAGGTAATGTTGTTCTAACGGAATCAGCTCCACCCGAATACAAATTTGAATCTGAAGCACGAGAAAACAAAAAGGGTGGAGGTGTCTGTGCAATATATAGAGATCATATGGTTATGCACAGGTTGTCATTTGGGGTGTTTTCATCATTTGAGTATGTATCCTTTAAAATGGAGCTAAAACAATCTCCGTCCATACTCTATGTAGTTATATACAAGCCTCCCCAGCACCGTCAAAGTTTTATTGATGATTTTACCAGGATGCTTTCAATTGTATGCACAGACTTTGATGGTTTGGTCATTACAGGTGATTTTAATGTACATGTGGATAATGTCTGTGACAGAAATGCTAAAGAGCTCAGTGCTGTCCATGAAACCTTTGGCCTGACTCGGTCACAGAAAAGGGAGTGCCGGAGGGCCGAGCGGAAATGGCGCATGTCAAAGCTTCATATTCATTATGAAATTTATAAAGATAAGTTGTACGTGTTCAACCAGATCTTACGTAGAACAAGGGAGAGGTACTTTTCTGAAATTATTGGAAACTGCAGTAACAACTCGCGTGTCTTATTTGCAACAGTGAACAGATTAACAGACCCTCCAGCTCAACTGCCGTTGGAACTGATCTCCACATCTAAGTGTAATGAGTTTGCAGTATTCTTTAGCGACAAGGTTCAGACCATTAAAAAGGCCATCAATTCCACAACACCAATAACAACCCTGCAGCCACCTAGACACTTAGAGCTGACCCATTTTGCACCTGTAACTGACAAAACTGTCCAAGAGATCATCACCAGTCTGAGTTCATCTACATGCTGCCTCGATGTGTTACCCACTAGATTTCTAAAGTCTGTGCTGAGCAGTTTGTTACCACCACTCGCTCACATAGTTAACATGTCACTACAATCTGGAACATTCCCAAAGGCCTTGAAAACTGCAGTCATAAAGCCTCTCCTAAAGAAGAGCAGTCTTGATGCCACAGTACTGAACAACTACCGGCCCATTTCAAATCTGCCATTTTTAGGCAAAGTCCTTGAGAAAGTTGTTTACCAACAGCTTACTGACTTTCTCCGAATGAACAACTCCTTTGACGTTTTCCAGTCAGGTTTTAGACCCCATCACAGCACTGAGACCGCTCTTATTAAGGTGACAAATGACATCCGCCTGAACACTGACGCAGGCAAAGTCTCAGTTTTAGTCCTGCTAGATCTGAGTGCTGCTTTTGACACTGTCGATCATGAGATCCTGTTACAGAGACTAGAGGACTGGGTGGGCATCTCTGGCACTGCCCTAAATTGGTTTGAATCTTATCTAGAAGACAGGAAGTACTTTGTTGAAATTGGTAACTGTGTCTCAGACCATATGGCCTTGACCTGTGGGGTGCCCCAAGGGTCAATCCTGGGACCCCTTCTGTTCAATCTCTACATGCTGCCTTTAGGCCAGTTAATACAAAGTAATAATGTGTCCTACCACAATTATGCAGACGACACTCAGATCTATGTCTAACTGACAGCAGGTGAATATGGACCAGTGGATTCACTCTGTCACTGCATCCAACAGGTCAGTGTGTGGATGCAAAACAACTTTCTCCAGCTAAATTCAGACAAGACTGAAGTCATCGTATTTGGTCCACAGAAACAAAGAGAAAGTGTCAGCAGTCACCTCCAGTCTCTCTCTCTAAAACCTACAAATCAGGTTAGAAATCTCAGGGTAATAATGGACTCAGACTTGAACTTTAACAGCCACATCAAATCAATAACATCAGCAGCTTTTTACCATCTAAAAAACACTGCCAAAATCAAAGGCATAGTGTCTAAACCTGACTTGGAGAGACTTATCCATGCATTTGTCTCTAGTAGGTTAGACTACTGTAACGGCCTGCTCACTGGCCTCTCCAAACGGGCCGTAAGACAGCTGCAGTACATCCAGAATGCTGCTGCTCGGGTCCTGACCAGAACCAGGAAGTACGAGCACGTTAGTCCTGTGCTCAGGTCTCTACACTGGCTTCCTGTGGCTCAGAGAATAGACTTTAAAGCAGCTCTGCTTGTGTACAAGTCTCTCCACGGCCTAGCACCAAAGTACATCTCTGACATGTTAGTGCCATATGAACCATCTCGGACTCTGAGGACCTCAGGGACCGGCCTCCTGCTGGTGCCCAGAGTCAGGACTAAACATGGGGAATCAGGGTTCCAGTTTTATGCAACTAAAATCTGGAACAGTCTTTCTGAAGATGTGAGACAGGCCTCTACTCTGACAATGTTCAAATCTAGGCTCAAAACAGCTCTATTTCACTGTGCATATGACTGAAAGGATCTTACCTGCACTCTTCTCTTTCAAAGTTCATTTTATAATGATTATTTATGTTTTTATTTTGTATTGTGATTTTAATGCATTTTCTTGTTCTGTAAAGCACTTTGAATTACTTTGTGTCGAATTGTGCTCTACAAATAAACTTGCCTTGCCTTACCTATGGCCTTATTCATTCACTGCTATGCACATCGACTAAATTTGGTGCCGACTCAAGGAGCCTAGAAGCTTAAAGAATGCAAGGTTTTTTTTTCCAACCTGAATGGCCTCGCTGCATTTTTCTCCAGATCCTGCAGAAAAAAACATTGGATGTACAGTTCTGTCTCACAAGGGTGAAGGAGTTTTGTGACACAGTTGAGCGAGAGAGGGGCCGCTCTGGTCAGATCTATGAGGACACAGCGTGCATCTCCGGTGGTCCGAGCGCTCACAGAGGCCCACGCGCAGCACAAGGAGACCTTTGCGCACTCTACCAACAACTCAACAGCAATATTCTGGACAACATTCTTTGCCAGATACGGAATAGGTTTCAAGACCACGAATAGCTAATGTTTCTCTCCCTTCTCGACCCCCAGCACTCTCAGACATACCGGAGAAAATTCCCACAAACAGCCTTCTCCAGTTTAACACAGAGTCACGGAACACTGTTTGATCTGTCCCGACTAAAAACAGAACTGACTGTAATGTATGCCATGGCTGATTTTGAAGGGAAAAGTCCCGCAGATCTCCTTGATTTTCTTAAGAAGAAGAATCTGAGTGAGAGCATGGAGCAACTCTACACACTGGCCTGTGTGGCAGTGACCCTCCCTGTGTCCACTGCTTCTGTAGAACGGTCATTCTCGGCCTTAAAGCGAATTAAAACGTATGCCAGAAATACGACTGGACAGACTCGGCTTTCAGCATTAGCCTCCATGTCGATAGCGAAGGACTTACTGGTGGAACTGAAACGCACAGATAAACTGTACGACAGAGTCATTGAAGTCTTCTTGAGGTAAGAAAGGAGGATGGATTTTGTGTTCAGATAAACTCCAGCACTTATTGTTATTTTATTTTGTTAGCATTAAATCAATATTAACGAAATAAAATGGCAAATATATTTAAAAATAAATGATTGATGCTACAAGATATAGGCTAATGTAATGTACATGCATTCAATCACTACCCAAACAGCGCTCACGCACAGTTACACTGGGTTAGTGCGTTTTTGTATTATGGTTTCTAGAGCCAGGGCATCATAATGATGGTGTTAGGAGGAGGTGGATTAATTCAGGTGTGTGAAGGACATCACTGAAGGCCTAGGTGTAAAATGCACCCACCACTGGGTTTTACATTAAATTTGTCACCTAGTTGACATTTTGATGCTTTATTAAGTAAAGGATAATGTACAGTGAATAGGCCAATATTGCAAAATGAACCCAGAGATGCAGGACCCTGACCCAAAGCTGTACCTTATCCTGCTTATTACACAGCTACTTACTAAAGAAATCAATAATTTGACACAAAATATTAATTTGTAATGTAATAATGCAAAGTAAATCCTGACAGGGTGATGCAGGACTCCAATGTGAAGGGGTTTATGTCTTAGTAATAACATGCTTGCTGTACATTATCCTGCCTATTATGCAGTTACTTGCTACAAATTCATAAATATTGATTTAAAAATGATTTTATTACTTCCTCTTAGCCTCCATGATTAAAACTGCCTCCATAGCAGCAATCTTTTTTCTATAGCAGCGATCTGCTATTGAGTAATAACAAACTGCAGAGTGCCATCAATGGTCATCCAGAATTGATGGCAATAAAACACGACAATTAGCTGAGCAGAAATCTTGCTGAACTCATGTATCATGGGTGTGAACAAGCACCATGTGCACATTTAAAGTGGTTACATCCCCAAACAGACACAACAGAGGATGGAGAAGTAAACTATGCCCCCATGTGTGCTGACTCAGCAGGAAAAATATTAAATAAGTGTGTGACACTTGACCATTCTGTATTACTAAACACTGCTCGCACAATGAGGAAGGAGAGGTGGTCTTTTGCTATAAAAGGACGAGTACTTCCAAACCCTCAGAGACTTACAGCATCTGTAGATCTCACACTGCTTGATTGGCCCTCTTTAGAAACAACTTTTTGACATTCACGCTCAGTCACTGGAAAGAGGTAAATATCTCATCCTTCTTCATCTACAAATTGGGCCTCCGCTGAGAATTGATAATGTATATGTAATTTCAGTTTCAGTAAAATCCCTGACACAGGCAGTCTAAACATTTGTGGTGTGTTTCTTGTTTTTCAGGATGAGGTGCGTCACCCTCTTTCTTGTGTTGTCGCTGGTGGTCCTCATGGCTGAACCCGGGGAGGGGTTCTTTTTCCACATCATCAAAGGACTCATTCACGGTAATCAATCACAGAATATATTTTTCATTTGCTGGGAATGTACAGGTTCAGCTAATGACATTAATGATGTCTGTGTTTGTAAATCAGCATCCATAATGCCAGAGGTGATTCTGCTATGACATGGCAAAAATGTCTGTTGTGATTGGCCTATTTTTATGAATGATTTGAAAATTATATGATGCATGATGCATGAATGTATGTGTAATATGTACGTATAAAAGCTAAGCTTAACCTGAACCTTTATATATTCAGGTACTTTGAGAATCTTTAGATATTTGACAGTTTTCAATATTGACTGAAAATTTCTCACATTTCATAAATGTGAATTTACATAAAATATGATTTTGCTGTGAGTCTTGCACGACTGTTTTTCTTTGTTTAAACAAAGAGAATAGATTTAAGAAGTCTTTTTTGTTAAATATAAAGAAGCATTTTTGGGAAGAACTGATTCCCCAAAGAAAGGTGTTGAAAAAATGAAGGATATGTTTGTTAAAATAGCAGAACTCAAAAATGTTTTCAATACCAAGCCCTAATGTAGAATCCACACTGTGTATGTATGTGCTAGGGCCGTAACGGTACATGTATTTGTGTCGAACTGTTCGGTACGCGACTTTCGGTTCGGCACGACCATGTACCGAATTACTAGGCGCAGGATATTTTTTTATTTTAACATAATTGAGTGACGGACCGAGTCCCATAAATCTCCGCTTTCACTTTGTGCAGCGCATTGTCGCATTTTGACAACATGGCAAGTGAGCCTGACGAACCTGAAGACCCACCCGCAAACCTTAAGTCCTCCGTTTGTGAACACTTTGGTTTCAGGGTAAAATACGAAGATGGAAATAAACAAGTTGACAAGACAAAAGCAGTGCGCCGACACTGCAGAACAGCGGTCGGGTATGTACTTGGAAACACGTCTAACATGCTAACGCATCTAAAGCGACACCACCCGAGTTTGAACGTTAACCAGCACGACTAGAAAAAGCAATCTGGTGCAAACTACGATATCGTCATCGTTTAAAAAGAAAGAGCATTTCCCTGACCATCGCGCTAAAGAAATAACCAACGCCATTGGAGTTGAGTAAAATTGTTTAAGCTGCACTTTAGATATAAGCATGTTTTGATTACTGCACTTTAACAAAGTGGGAAAGCTAAGTAAGTTCCTAGTAAAACTGAATCTGAGCAGGCTTTAAAGCTGACCAGCTACACTATACTTTTTATTTTAATTGAGTAAAACTGTTGAAGCAGAAATGTATATTTATATTTTTCATTCAAAAAATGTGTTAAAAAAAGCAGGATTTTATTTTTCACTTTTATATTTCTATTTTCATTCAAACAATGTGAAAAAGCAGGATTTTATATATATTTGTTTCATTCAAAAATTGTGTAAAAACAGTTAACTGCTGTGGTGGTATGTTTTAATAAGGTTACCAATAAGTAAAAGATCCTTAATAGTTGTCTATTTTTTTCATTACTGTACCGAAAAAAAACGAACCGTGACTTGTGTACCAAGGTACGTACCGAACCGAGATTTTTGTGTACCGTTACACCCCTAGTATGTGCGATAACTTAATGAATTTCTATAAGGCCTTACAGTGTCTTGTGATGAATTACTTACTGCAAAGTAAGAATAATGAGAATAATGTCCTGTTTGTTTTATTTTCTCACGTCTGATTTAGCTGGCAGGATGATCCATGGGTAAGGACCTTTGCATGATACTTGCATAATCTGACAAATACTCTTATTGCATTAGCCGTTAATGGAACTCTTGAACTCTTCTTTCCACCCACCAGACTTGTCCACAGGAGACGACACCGTCATGGCATGGAAGAGCTGCAAGACCTGGACCAACGTGCCTTTGAACGAGAGAAAGCTTTTGCCTGAGTCTATGATAGCCCAGTGAAGGAGCCACTCATTGTTAACACAAAAAGAAAAGATTTTTGTTTTTGAGTATAGGAAGTATTGGCTCAATTCGGTAACCAAAATATTTTACACTGATCTAATTGATTTTGGAAAAAAATGTTAGTTATTTGAAATAAATCTGGAATCTGTGTTACGCACAAACATTTCTCTCTTGTCTTATTTCAAGGAAAAACTCTGAAACAGGTAACACTGTTCAATTGTTTTCTTGGTGAACAGAAGATACATAGTGCTAAAAAACCAAACACTTTCGGTATGGGACCTTTGGAACCAAAACTAACCCTTCAGACATGGTACCTAGACCCTAGGTCTGTTAAGCGTTTCCACTGCAAACAGTACTTTTACATGTGAGCTGGGTTGTCGTTACTCACTGCTCCGGGCATTATATTTCCTCATTACCGGAGATACAGATGGATGTTTACCGACCACAGAATGGGGTAGCACAATGACATTTTCAGAACAAAACAGAACAGGCTGCAGTGAGAGTCTTTTTCAATGGGATATTTAAAAATTGTTTGTTTGTGTATTTAGTCCTCCTCAAGCAAGCTCAGCCAGCCGTCACCCACAGGAACAATACTCTGCCATGCTTTTTTTTCTCAGAGTGAGGATTAAAATATATGCAGTTCACATAATCTGATCGAAATATTCTTAAACACTTGCAGATCGACTTATTACTAAAAGTCTGTCACATACGAGAGAGACAATAAAAACTAAAGCAGCGTCCGACATTAAGGTTTTTTCCTACTTGCCCTGCCGGGCAAGTACTTCTCAAATCTATTTATTATAATTTCTTAAAACAAAAAAACAAAAAAATCGTTTTGGTGAACCCTGCAGCAAAGTGAACCCTCTTCCTCAGAGAGGATCTTTGCCTCCCAGTTTGTTCCTGGCAGCAGAGCACAGTGAACCGTCTTCCTTCACAGAGGATCTTTGTCCCATCTCCATGTCCGCAGTGTAAACATCTTTCGCTGGCGATTTGACGGTCACTAGAAGCACATTATGACCCTTTGTAAAAGTTTCTGTGTGGTACCTGTGTTGTACATGAGCTAACGTTAGCGGGTAAGGACTGAGAGGCTGTCCGTAAATGTGTGTGTGTGTGTCTCGGAGCATCAGTAATGTTATGTTAACTTAGCCGTAGCCTTGTTATGCTGTTTGTCATAAAAAACAGGGCATGCTACATGCTAAATTTAAGATATGTCGATGGATTCACATTGTCAACTCATGCACTGAATAACATGACAAGATAACGTTCCACCTTAAATGTTGTCGGCAGTTGGCCCAGTAAATAGTTTTTTTTCCTCAGACTACAGCTGCTGCGAAAGGCAACAAAATATCCTTTATTTTCATAGTTACAGTTTACTAATGTATGTAAGACTTGCCACTGTCTGAACAATTGTAAGAAAACCAGCCACAACTCAGCCCTGAGCAAGAGCGACTGTCCACTACTGACCAATCAACACACTGCAGTGTTCACAGCTGCACCTTTTCGTACCAGATCTGTGTGCTAGGTACCCCAACAGAGGGAGGACCAAAAATGGGGATGGTACGGAACGATTCCATTGGTACCATCCTGAACTTTTCACAGTGGAAACAGAGAAAAATGCATACCGAACTCAACAGAACTGTACCGTACTGTAAGTATGTAAAGTACAGTAATGCTTCAGGAGTCTTGTGCTATACTAACAGTGGTTCATTCTGTTGCTTTAAAGTGCCCAGTTCAAGTTTACTGGTGAATGTTGTTCATTTCTTTGTTTTGATGTTTTATTACCATGTATACAACTGCATTTGTACAACACTTCAACTTTACCTTGAGCTACAGTAACTAGTCAACACATAACATTGTAGTTCATGCATGTCAATGATAACAGCCTTAGTCACCAAGCATTTGTGGCAGTTGTCAGCTCCAGCAGCTGTAATATAATCAGGACCAAAGCGCAAAACTCAAAGGAGATTAGTTTTTGTATTATTAAATCACTAAGCTTGTAATGGCTTCCATCCAACAGACACACTCATTCAATCATGGAAATACATGTTTTCCTTGACTTCCTCCTTTCCTTGAAGCCTGATCATGTATCAGATCGATGTAACTCAATCACCACAGCTTTACTGCATATGGCTTCACTAGTCAAACAGCGATGTTTGTGGCTTTATGAATTGGGATCATCGACAAAAGTACTTCCTGTGTATATTAACATTCATTTCAGTCAGGAACACCTCAGTCAAAAAAAAAATATTTCCCTTTTCAGTATTATATTTGGCAGTATGGCTCTGTTCTGGGGCCCCTCTGTCTTTCCTCGGGCATACGCAGAAAGTCTCTTTCACGTGCCTACAGTGTACGTGGAAAGCCTAAGTCCGAGAAAGCACATCTCTCTGCCCTTCCACATGCATATGAGGAAAGCCTGTGGCAGAGAGAGCAAACCTCCCTGCCCACCACCACCAGCAAAGTGCTAATTGGTTGCATAGAAAGGAATCATGTGATCTATCAGCTGCTCCCTCCATCAGTCAGCTGTTCCATTGGTTGACTGGGCTGTTTGAGATCAGCTGATGTAGCTGGGATGTGAGCTGAGCTTGACATCGTGCCTTGCCTGAACTAATGGTATGGTCACTTTTTTACACACAACAGCGGCAGATGTGTAGCAGGCTTTAATGCAATACATTCGGTGGGTCAACAAAACACAAGAAGACAGTAGAATTTTCTAAAATAAGCAGCTGTGAAGCTTCAGCAAACATGCAGACACTAATGTGGGGCCAAAGGCAAAATAAACATTTTGTCACTGTAGTTTCTAGGGAAATTTGTTCTACTCAGGGAATAGATTATACTTTGTCCTCTGCACTTGACCTACCCTATGTCGGAGCATTTGGAAGCTTCAGTGCTGTGGAAGCCAAGGGACCAACTCCAGGTCTGAGGCCAGTGCCTTGATCAAGGGCAACTGCAAGAACATACCTGTGAGAAAACTAGAGCACCCAGAGGAAACCTATGTGAACAGCCCCAGTTTGCACCAGTGGGTTTCAAACACAGGATGTCCTTGCAGTGAGGCAAAAGTGCAAATCACTAAGCCACCAATCCCCAATCTGTACACGATGCACTACAGGAAAATATTTTTCATCACTAAGTGGTGATGTTATCTTGAAACCTGTGCAGATTTATATTTCACAATCTACTGCTCAATAACAAACTGAGGCACAGGAGACACCACTGCACAGTGTAAGTGTAATCATACTCTCTGTGTCAATATTTATGCCCCGATACCAATGTTTTTTCTCTAAAACTGCTTAACAATTGGGAATTTGTAACCCAAATCACTTTGTACAAATCAGAACAAACATTTTGTTAAATTTCATTGCTTCCACTGAGGCAACTGAGCACAAGGCAGGTTAACATTGGAGTCTACTAAATGGCTGCACAGCACTGCACAATATTGTTATAAATAGACAACAAATGCAGAAGTTATGTGCACTCTACACACAGTGTTTTACAAATGAACAACACCAAATGGCCAAATCATCAAAGCGAGCTGTAAATAATGAGACTGAAGTTTGAACTGGCTGTTGTTTTCCTGCTTCCTCTCAAACATGTGTAGAATTGTTTGCCTTTTCCCGTCAAAAACAAAACACAGTGACATTAATTAACTACCATTTACGTATACAGTATGTAGACAACAATGAAGTCCAAACAATTTAAAAAGGGTGAGACAATAAATCAAGTGTGCTTTATCCTTACTCACTTAGTACTTGCACACACTAAACCCATGAATCATGCATTAAGTTTAAGGTGTCATTAAAGTATTATGTGCCATAGAAATACTTAAATGTGCCCAGACTTCTGGGTGTATGTACTGAGTTACATCAAATTTCATATTCTCAGAGTTATTCTATGATTCTGTGTGTAATCCAATATTACATTTCCAGTATGCACACAATCCCCAACAACAATTGTGTAACATGGTCAAAAAAAAGTATGAGTTGTTGCACAAGCACTAAAACATCCGCTGCGTTTCGGCGCTCAAACATTTTCCAGTCCAGAAAAGACACCCCTTACTCTGAAGGGGACACCTTATTACAAAAGGACCATGAATTGAGATATACTTTCAACCACAACTACAGCCATAAAATAAGGACAAGAATAGTATATTTAAAGTATAACATGATGAACAAGAAAAGGTCACTCAGTAGAGTGCAGATAGTTGACTCTTTGCCAAGTTTGTCCTGCAACACGGGGTGAAGCCAAACACCGTTCATCTACACACACTGCGATGCCACACAGCTGGTTCAATATCAGCAAAGTTTCCCTTTATATTCATTGTCTTGTGTGGCGATCAGCAGTGATGTGGTGGCTCACTTTTACACTGTGATCTGTAGCCTATAGTTCGGCTTTAGCTTCTAACTATCTTTGTCTTTTTAACCTGTTGTTGCTGCTGTAGACCCCTTTGTCTGCTTCTCTCTGGAATCACCACTTCATTTGGTCCAAATATACAGTATGATAATATTTCTTCAACAGGTGCCGTTAGTTACAGTGTGGGCTCCATGCTTACTCCGACAACTTGTCTGACCATTGCAAAGGGGCAGGGCTTAGCGAAAGGTCACTCATTTTAATTCTAGCAGACATGTTTCAGAACAATTTTGGTACACTAATCTGGAGGGGGTTCATCTGCAAAAACTAATGAAAAACTAAACAACGATATTCGGTATTCGGCCAAGCGTTTAATATTATTCGGCTTCGGCCCCAAATTTTCATTTCGGTGCATCCCTACTGCAACACACAAAAAAGGTTTGTTCTATATAGGCAATTGTGGAAAACTTGTGTCCCGTTTGGGCAGGTTAAGAGGCGTGAGCAGCCAGCGACGATATAAAACAGTCAATAAAACACGTTTTTCAACATTTATAAATCACCACAACCATGTGAGGTTCTTATGCTGTGTTCCCACCAAACGCGTTGAACGCGATTTAATCGCTCGTAACGCGCCGCCTGTAACGCCTGAGTTTCGACGCCTGACCATTTTGTTAATTCGCGTCATTCGTGCGAGTAGCGGGGAAGCCGGCTGTTCTCACTGGAGCTAAGCTAGTGCTAACGTTCATAGTACAACCATTCTGCAAACTAATTAAAGACACATATTTACATAATTTACCAAGTAGACCAGTCTCCTCGGCGTCTTTCACCCGAGCCTGCTCCTTTTTGTTGCGGTCTCTGTAGAGTAGACACGTAGTATCATATAGCTCCGGGTAGCCACTGACGACCATGGCAGAGATAACCACCATCGCTGCTTTGTACCTGCTCTGGAAGTCCCATATGCGTCGGAGGGCCAAACGCTGTCGTTTTTGAGTTCACCCTATCCTGCAGAAGTGCATCCAGCTCGGCGAGTTTCACCACCTCTTCCAGGAACTCCGTCTGGATGATAGCCGCTTTCAGCGGTACTTCAGGCTGACTGGGGCCCAGTTTGAGGACCTGTTGGCGAGGGCTGGCACCAGGATCTCCCGGCAGGACACCAACTACAGGCGCTCCATTTCAGCTGCGGAGCGTCTGTCCTTCTGTCTCCGGTGAGTAGCAGTTTATTGTTGTGTCAACAACTGTCAACGTTGTTGACACACGCCAGTGTCGTCGGGAGAATCTCAAGGCTGATTGGCTATCGCGGCACAGCGGCACGCGAATTCGCCTCAAAAGTTCAATATTTTCAACTTGAGCGATGAGGCGTTGGACGCGAATTTCGCGTCTATCGCGCCGTGCCTACGCGTGTCCATCGCGTCGCCCGGCGCGATTTCGCGTCTAATTGCGTCTTTGCATTGACTTTGTATGTAATCTTGACGCGCGAATTCGTGTTTGGTGGGAACACAGCATTAGACATACAGTCGTAAGTGTGCAGACAAAATATTAGGCTGATTGGCCTAGCAGTTTGCAAGATTAGCTGCACACAAAATGCACGCACACACACACACAATTCGCACAGTCCCCTCCAGACTTACTCCTAGTGGAGATAACAAATGAGTTGAGATTCTGGAGTTTCTAGCATTTAAGTGGCACCATTAATACTTCAGACCCCTTTTTTGTGGTCAGCAGTAACCATTATGTCATCTTTTGACAACATCAAATCCACTTTCTGTCATTTCTTTTTTAAAACCAAAACTGACTCCATCATAGGTCTTGTCAAATAAATGTGCTCAAAGTTTAAAGACGTAGCAGAATGAAGTTCATTCCTGCTATAAGTTGGCAAGAATACTGAATCTAGTGTTAATACCTGAGATTTTCAGTGCATTGGTCACCACACTGCAGTCACTACCTCCACTCTCACCATTTCAAAGGTGCATTAGTTGCAGTGGTGTAGGCCACGACATAAGCACAAGTTGAACTTACAAAGTTGTAACTGGCCAGTGAGCCCAAGCACATCACACACACACACACACACACACACACACACACACACACACACACACACACACACACACACACACACACACACACACACACACACAGCACACTCTCATGCATTCTATAAATTACAGTCAGAAATAGACGGCCACCAGCCCACAAATGCAGCAGCCCACCGGGATTTGTCCCAGTATGCCAGATGGCCAGTACACCAGTGAGTACAACCCACACATAGGCTACAGCAAGGTTATTATAGTTAGCTAAAACTAAACAAAAAAATAGACTCTAGAAATTAAAAATAACTGGGGTTTGAACCTCAGGGTGGGGGAGCCCTTCTGTGCGGAGTTTGCATGTTCTCCATGTGTCAGTCAGCGTGGGTTTTCTCCAGGTACTCCGGCTTCCTCCCACAGTCCAAAGACATGCAGATTGAGGATAGGTTAATTGGTGACTCTAAATTGTCCGTAGGTGTGCATGTGTCTGCCTTTCACCCAATGTCAGCTGGAATAGGCTCCAGCCCCCCCACCCGCGACCCTCAAGAGGATAAAGGGTTAGAAAATGGATGGATGGATGGATGGATGGACAAAATAGTGTTCTTGCAAAACTATTAAAATGAAATAAAAACACACAGGATGTGTGTTTAGTTTTAATTTCTGACACTTTGGTTAAATTTCGCAACATAACAAAGCATGAGGAGGCATTGACGTTTATTAAGACAAGGATGTCTACATGACTTTGAGTCAATGGCTTTCACAAAGTGTTGTGTTTGTGTTTTAATACCTTCTTAATAAACTTCTTATGATAAAAAACTAAACCTGATAATGACACAAATGAAACCTAACTAAAACTAAAGATTTTTAATACAGAACTATGGTTACTCTGAGTATGTTATCGAGCATGTGCAAACCAGTCAAGCTGGCCCAGCTCTTCCCGTTTTATGTGAACTGTTAAGCAGGCCAGCCGTTAGCAAATATGAATAGGGGGACATTTTCAGAATACATCATTTTCAAAAATGTTCCTTTTTCCCTTCGGCAAAATTTAGTGCAAGCTTGGAGCATTATTTGGCCCCCTTTCTGACAAGATAGCATAACATGGTGTCGTAGGTCCTCTAGTGTCTGATACAGCAGGTTTAGTCCACCTCACTTCTTACCCTCAGCTTCACCTGTCATACTTGTTGCTTCTTCCCTTTTTTCTTATGCCAGATATTTCGCCATTGTCTCTCTGCCCTTTTAATTTTCTTCTGTTCTCTGCACCCTGACTTTTTCTTTTAGGAGGCCGTGATGTTTGATGAGTCAGTCTGACTTTGCTTATCAGGCTGCAGTCCGCCTCATGTGTTGACATTAGCGGCACTTGTGCGTATCATGCACCCAACCGCACCATTTCACAATACCAGTGGGGATGGTATGGTGAAATGGGAGTTGAATTTGAGTAATAAAATATATATCATGTAAGTTGTCCATAATATAAGTCAATTATTGTATTTGATCCCATTTAAATGTCCATAGACCTTTCCATGGGTCCCCCCTTGGCCTTGGGTGGGGGTCATCTGTACCCTTTGACCCCCCATGACGGCAGGCCTGCTGTTAAGACTGATCACAACAATGTAATAAGGTGGAATCTAGAAATGATAAACTTGTCTTCTTCCTTAAAGCTCTTGGTATCACATTCAGGAAGAAGCATGACCAATGTCAATTCCAATCTTATTTTGCAAAAATGAAAATAAAAAATGCACAGCTGCAGCGTGATGTGGACATAAAGCAATAACTATCGAGCCTTTCAGTTCATTCTGTGCATTCTCAGTTCAGTCTTGGCTACAGGCCTCATAAATACATGAGGTATGAGTTAATAAAAATGCCCTCTGAAGTCTAAATGCAGTGTTTTTCACATTAAAGTTAAAGTTTCATCAAAGTGAATTTTTATTCCTCTCTACACCAAATATTTTTAATGTCAGAGTTATTTTAACAAGTGGTTCAAGCATTTGGATGTATTCATAAATTTAGTAGACTTATTCAGCGATTGAGTTTGAATAACTGCATTTTGTCTCAGCCATGAGACATTACTTATCTGAAACACATCCAATTTTTTTTTTTTAAATAACATAAAGTTAAAGAATTTTGAAAGCAGAAACATATAATTGGTAAACTTCTGCAATCCAGCAAAAAGTACTTAAAGAGTCCACTGGAAGAAGACAAGACTGGAAGACAAATAAATAATAATAAATAATGCTTTAAATTTAACAAAATCTTAAATGAGTTTAATCCATTTTTCCTTCTCCTGCATTTGGGATACTGAACTTGCATTGCCCAGAGGCCACTTTTGCAAAACAACAGGAGGCCAGGGACCAGTAAATAAACAAAAATTGATAATATTTACAATATATATATAATAAACGAACTACCTGTTTTCAATCTTTTGACTGGCTAATGATGATCTCAGTTTGCTTTGGCAGGTGAAGAACAAAATCATTTTAGTGCATGCACACAGAAGACTGATTAATACTGTAGGCCTTACACTTAAAAGTTAACTGGTGAGAACACAATATGGATGCACTGCATATGAGAGTAAGTGATTAAAATGAAACGTATAGTTCCCATGAGTGTCTCTTGCTCACTTGCGGGTGCTGCATGTCAAAACGTTCATCAGCATCAATGTGTCAATTGCTGATAAACATTTTTACACCATCACGGTGACTTGACATCTGATAAGATTCACATAGTTCCCACAGTTGAGCGAGCTGGCTGTTTACATTATTTCACACCATGATGAGGATGTTGACCGTTTCCCTTAATTGGTTTTCTCAAACACCTCAGTCATTCTGGTTTCTGGTTGCCTTTAATGGACAGGACAGTGTGTGAAATGGGTAGGCAGAGATAGAGAGAGAGAGAGAGAGAGAGAGAGAGAGAGAGAGAGAGAGAGAGAGAGAGAGAGAGCGACTCAGCAAAGGGTTGCAGGCCGGACTCGAATCCGCAACCGCTGCAGCGAGGCAATGCCTCTGTACATGGAGCACTGGCACTATCCACAACGCAGTTTAAAAACATGTTTTCACATTGATGGACCATGATATCCATTGGTAACATTTAGCAAAGCCATACAGTCTACAGTTTCAGCCACTTTATGTGCTACAACTGCTTAATACCAACAATATGCGATGATATACGCAGATGATACACAATTGTATTTATCGATAAAGCCAGAAGAAACTAATCAATAAACTAAACTTCAAAATTGCCTGAAAGACATAAAAACCTGGATGAGCACAAATTTCCTTATGTTAAATTCAGACAAAACTGAAGTTATTGTTCTTGGCCCCAAACAACTCAGAGACTCTTTATCTGATGACATAGTAGATGGCATTACTCTGGCCTCTAGCGCTACCGTAAGAAACCTCAGAGTAATATTTGATGATTGATTGATTTATCTTTTAATTCTCGATTCACGAATCATTGATTTGTTCTGGCTCTGACAGACACAGCATAAGAGGAAGAGTGAGTTACGGCACCCAGCACACCAACACAACATTACTTCGTCCTGTTAAAACAATACTAACGACTTGGGTTAATTTTTTATATAAAAAAAGTTTTTGATTCTTTTGATCCGAGGATGCCTTAGGAACTAAACAAATATGAATAACTTGCAGAGTAATCAAGGAATGGACCCAAAATTTGAGGTAGCTAACAACCCTATACATCTGGCAACCAGGCCAAGCATCTGACTGAAACAAGCTTTATCTGTAGAACGGACAAACAGTGAGAAGATTACCCCAAAGCAAGCCTTATTGAGAGACAGGTGCTGGGCAGGCACAGAGATTCACATCACTTGTAGGCCTCACAGCTGCTTACCTTGCTCTACTTGAGCAAACAATTTTTGTTGTCTGAAGATCAATAGGTGGGAAAGGTTTTCTTTTTTTTGTACTTTATGCAAAGTCTTTGAGAAGCATGACAAGTTGGCTGTCAACACATACTATGACTTGTACAATTGCTGTGGCCAGTATGTTCTTGTTTTCAGGAGGAAGTGTGACTTGCTGTTTCTGGTGTTGACGTTGGTCGTTCTCATGACCGAACCCAAAAAGAGTTTTTGGAGGCCTAAAGGCTTTCTGGAAAGGGTTGAACAGTAAATGGAAAGGTAAATCACAAGTGAATACTAGGGCTGCCCCTGACTAAGAATTCGACCAATAGCCATCATTTAGGGCCAATAATTGACTAGTCGCCTGCATTTTTACGGCACTGTTTTAATTATTAAATTATATATTTTGGGCGGGGCAACACAAAGGTTTGAGTTCAAGGTGTGAGAAAGAATAGTATCAGTAACATTGTTAACACTGTGCTACATTACAGAGAAATACAAAACTGTACTAATCAACCTTCATTAATACAGGCCTATATTTTATCTACAAGTGCACGTCACACACTGAGCGAGCCGCCTGTTAATGACGCTGTGGGCAAAGCAGTAATGATTGTGCTAAGTGGCTAATGGGCATGTAGCTACTGACATGGTTCAGATGATACATCATGTTTGTAGTCGACCAATGAAAATGAGTCTACATATCACCTTCGGTTCGTCCTTCATCTTCTCAAAATGATGCCAAAGAGCGCGGCGGTGGTTTGCGCCTGAGGTTGCTAAGCAACCTTAACAAGCCTCGTATAGCCTATTAACCTGAAATCTTGAGTGCAGAGCTGATCTTCTTCCAGATGCTGTTTATAAGTTTGTGGGCCTATCGTCCGTGGGAGAGATCTAAAGCTCTGAATGGCCCTGCACTAAAATGATCAACTTTTCCATATTTATCAGACTGAATATTTACAGAAGAAGGGAAAGATATCTGTTGGCTTTTTTTTCTGCGACTAAGTGACCAATGACATCTTGCCGACTGATGACCTTTCTGGTCGACTAACGTTTGGTTGACTATTAGGGGGCAGCCCTAGTGAATACTGTATTTGTTTAGTTCCAATCCACTGTTAAGTGGCTGTTAATTGTAGGGTTCGTGATTTGTTTCGCAGCTGTACCTGTCACCATGTTGAAGTGTCCTTGAGCAAGACACCAAAATCTTGAATTGCTCGTGATGTGCGTAGGATAACTGTAAATTGCTGCCAAATAAATGTAATGACTCGATATCCTATTGCAAACATCAGTCAGGAACAAAAGCACTGCTTTGAAAACATGCATGAATAAATTTAGTACCACTTTCAACGGGGTAAAGGGGTACTATAACGCTTTTTAATTTTTTTGTCATATTTATAATGTTACAATGTCAGATGTTCATAATAAACATGGCAAAAGTTTCAAATAATGAGCTTAATGTATGTGAAAGTTAACACGGCGAACAACCTCAAGCTTTAGACCATTCTCCATACACTTTTTTCCAAAGGTTTTCCTTTACTTATGAGACTGATCTTGACCCATAGACCGCGGAACCGGGGGGGTCAGGGGGGCCATGGCCCGGGTAACTTTTGTACTCTGACACAGAGGGCTGCATTGGGATTGGGTTCCACCGGGTCCCACAGGTCCCCATTATACAGTAGAAGAAGAAAAAGAAGAAGATGATGTAGCCTAGTGACAGGATGTCAACACAGGACCTTGGTGCACATGCATGAGTGTTTCCACTCCATATTTATTCATAAATGGACGAATATGCCCTGAACCAGCTTTCATACCAATTTGCCGCAATTTGCCGTCTGTCTGTCTGTCTGTCATGAGACAAACATGAAAGAAGACGTGCAGTTTATTGTGTTTCACCGGCAACGAGCTGTCATTACGCGCCACTATTACGCACAGCTGCGCGCTCTTTATAACTCATTGTGTGAACCTATGTTGCATAATAAAGATTTGCCCCCTCGTAATTTTTAACCGCCCCCTCAGTAACTTCATCCTGGCGCCGGGCTTGCCTTAACCTCAAACACTGCGTGATTATATAAAGGTAGAAAAATAAATAAATACAGAGGAGGAGAATAGAATATGAAACAGCCTTTATTTCTTTAAAAACTAAATGAAAACAATGAAAGAGGAGCGCTATTCCTGACCAGTGCGTCAAAAGACATGCAGACCAGGGAAACGAAACAAACAGCCCCATGAATCTCTTAATTAATAGCCTATAAAATGACGTGCTTTCTCCTGCGGGACGGGAGAAGACACAAAATCAATGCATATCTATTATTGTGCAGGCATAAATTCTCAGAGTTTTGCAGGAGTGGGCGGTAGTGTGCACACGTTGCAGTTGCGGGCGGTAATGGTCAGAAATTCAGCGTTCTGGTTACTTTTCAGTAACTGCGCAGCTGCGCTTGTTTTGTTGTTGTGTGTGTGTGTGGCTCTGCACATCAGTCTGATATGAGTGCTGACTTGTGATGATAATGAATATGGTTTCCAGAATGTCAGGCACATTAACGATGCAATAAATAGCCACAAACACCACTATTCAACCCCACACTCTGGGTTGAAGTAGCAATGCTAACCACTGCACCACCGTGCCACCTCCATTTTTTTTTTTTTTTCCAATTATTTGACCGAGCGAAAATGTGAAACCAGAATTACCACCTTGTGGTTGTATGCCTCTGCCAATCAGTCAAGCTGCTGTTTACATCCATGTCTGTTCAGACTCATACAATGAAGCTTTTGAAGGAATTTAGTAAGAGATATTAGGTTTATTTTTTGGCAAAATAGAAATTATCACTATATTGACATGTATGATTAGCTGAGTACTTGAATTAGTAGAATTAGTTGATGATTTCTTGAGTTATGACCAAAAACATGTTTTCTGAGGTCACAGTGACCTTGACCTTTGACCACCAAACTCTAATCAGTTCATCCAAGTCCACATTTATGTTTGTGCCAAATAAGAAGAGGTGTTCCCAAGATATCACAGTCAAAGAAATGGAACAGACAAACCAAAAACATGATGCCTCCGACTGTCGTCAGCATGGCATAAAAATGTCAAGTTATCTAAGTAGCACATTTCTGTCTCCAGGAGTAGAATCAGTGTACTTTGTCTGTGTGAACTATGGATTCATTTTTTGGACCATGACACGACCCTGTGTGCACCAGCGATGTAAAAACCCGTTTGTTCAGTTGACAAAGTTTCCTCACATAGGGGAAGTTGATTGTGAATCTAACCACTGTTTTGTGGCTTGAAGAATATGGTGAAATGAATCATACAGTAATAGGTTGTTTCACACTAATACTGAGAAAGTGACGTTTGTCCCACCCACTTGAAATGATCTTATATCACAACTGTGGGGTATAACAAAAATTCACATCAACTATTGAGACCACAGCTGCAACTTGACAACAGTCTTTTGACTATCAGTCTGTCGGAAGGTAAACAGCTAATATTTCATTTTCATTTTGCATCATTTATTTCATTTATATCAATTGACATTTTAGAAATATTACGACATGTAGTTTTGTTACATTGTTGTTTTATCTATCTATCTATCTATCTATCTATCTATCTATCTATCTATCTATCTATCTACCTAGCTATCTTATCTAGCTATCTTATCTAGATTTGTTTTGCTTTTCAGGATGAAGTTTGTTAAGATCTTTCTGGTGCTGTCGCTGGTCGTCCTCATGGCCGAACCCGGAGAGTGCATTTTGAAACGCTTAAAATCTTTCTGGAGTGGGGCCAAGGCTATATTCAGGGGTGCCAGGGAGGGATGGAGAGGTAAATCACAAGTGTGCATCTATGCTGACTTGAACAGATAGACCTCACTTCCTCATTAGGCTAATAGAGAACATAATTGGCTCTGCACTATGTTTTCTATTAGCGTAACCCTACATCAACAACAATCTGGTATAAATTATGCATAAATATATACAACTACATCCAGCTCCAATATATGCTAAGTCTTTCTTTAGTCCTTGCATCTCAGCTGTGTTTACTGCAAAGCACTTACCCTAACCATAAGTAAAGAGAGCTTTTGTGTTGCTTATTATTTCAAACATCCCAATATGAATAAATTCACAGACTGTGATAACAAGATAATATAATTATGTTATGTCAATTACATCTTTTTGTCTGTTTAGCACACAGAGCCATGTCTAAGCAGCGCAAGATGGATCAAGGGTAAGCACTGACTATTACTTACTGATATCAATGAGTTAAAAAAAAACAAAAAAATTTAAATCTCACGACAAAATTCAAGAAAAGTGTGTAATTATCTATTACCAGTTCACCTGGTTTATGTGATTACTCTCACTCACTGATTCATTTCTCTACAAAATTGCAGTGAGACATACCCATCACTATTTCAACGAGACATCTTTACATACCTTACTATATCCAACTATTTAAAAACCATTGTTGTTAAATTCACAATGATTTACATTTTAAAAAATAATCCACTGGTGCAGCTTAGAAAACACAAGATAACAGTTTGCATGCATCTTTTTATGTAGTTCCAACTTTGGCATTATTGAGTCAATCCTATGAGTGATCGTATAATCTGACAAACTCAATTATTTAGTAGAACTCATGTGATATGCTTTGACATTGAAATAATTAAGTTGAACCAACTTAATATTTATCCAAAAGTTGTGGTCACATTTAGTGGTCAAATGTCTGCTTAAGATATTCCAACGTATCTATTTTAATTCTATCCTATTCAAAAATGTCTATTTTTTTTATTTTATTTTAACCAACTTCATAAATTAAGTTGCAGTGTCACGAGTTTTTTTTGAGTGTGCTGGGAAGTAAAGCAGATTTATTCAAGAAACTGGAATCAGTGGAATTCTGTAACTATCCACAAGGTTATCCACATATTAAAATCTTTGATTCCTCTCTCTAACTAGGGGTGGAGGAGGTGCAGTGGACAACGCAACTCCGCCATACTGGCAGAAATGAATCTGTTCAATTGAAGAGAAGATTTGAGCCACAGCGTTCTGCTTTGCAAAGCAAGAAACAAACAAAACAAACCTGTTGTGTGGAGTTTGTATAAACTACTTCAGATGTAGTTATTTTTGGCACAGGTACAATTTGGTTTTAAACATTTAAAATTGCTAAATATTGCAAGTTGCCCTGCTGAATAAAGTTGTGTAAAAGGCCATGTCTGCTTTGTAGTTTTTTGCAAGTGACTTATATTAAGATTGTCCATTATAACATATAGAGTCCTAGCTAAATATTTACATAACTTTGGTAGAATAGATGTTTAAAACAATGTCTGTTTGGTGGAATGAGTTTATAAAACAATCACTCTAAGTGAGCTTGTGTCTCTTGTTAAGCAGCACAAGTCTTTGGATTTAAGACAGGAAGCACAGTTGATGCTTTTGTCAAAAAAAAAAAAAAAGGTTTTTACATTTGGATTTTTTCAAATATAAAAATCAGCCAAAATATTGGCTGCTACTTTAATCATTCCCAATTACAAAGAATCACAATGTGGTCAAAAGGGGTGAATTCACAATTTTCCACTCAGCAGTGACCAAGCACATGTGATCGAAGGACTGTTATTTTGGACCCAACAAATTTGAATAAAAAACACATTGTCAACATTGTCACTGATCATAAAGTCCCAATGTCCTCAAATGAGACGATAATAAAGTCTAACAAACAAGTAGTTTCTAATTAACAGTGTCTTAGCTTATAACTGTCACTTGGTTAAATGTGTTGCCGTATCAAACTACAAACATTAATAATCATAAAATGTGATCAGGTTTTGGACCTTGTCCACTTTTGTGGGGGCTCGGCTGCAGACTGACTTGGCAGAGATGGCTGCCATTTTGTTTTTACATGGTTTAGTGTGTTGTGGTCGGACTACCATAAGATGGCACAAAATAGTGTCCATTAATGAGGACAGCAGGTCTAAGTTAATCAGAACAAAGTATAAGGTCAAGTTCACCCCAAAATGTGATGTCCACACATGAGGACACAGAGTCTCAAGAGGATAATGTAAGAAAGGGGGAAAAAATGGAAATTTTTGCTTGAAAATCGATTAAAAATGATAAATCCATTATTAAAAAGGTTGCTGGTCAATTTTCTGCGAATTGATAAATTAACATATATCAATCCATGAACTAATGTTTGCAGCTTTAGAGCAGATTACTTCTCTTAAAGGCTGTGTACATCCACACAGATGTTTTCAGTTGTTCTGGTGATTAGACCCTCAGTCAGGTGGAGGCTGGGTGGAGCTACAGTACAGTTAAATGATGTCACTAACACTCTGTATACTTATAAAGCACTATTCGCACGGGATTAGTATTACCAGAGGTAATTTTCCGGGATCCTTTTACAGAAGGTAAAAATCGCAGTAATCTTTACTGACATCGTGCGGTAATGATTACTGACATGGCACATTCGGACGGGACTAAAATCTCTGGCAATTATTACTTTACCCTACGTACCTATGTAAAACTAATCCCGTCCGAATAGGGCTTAAGACTGATAGCAGGGTAAGTGGTGCCACCCCAACAAGTGCGACAAAACCAACAGATGGGTGAGGGAGGTGACTCTGCCCACACTGTCTGGAGAAGAGGTCTAATCAGGCGACATCAGTGAAAACGCCTGCTGGTATTCAGGCTGTGTAGTCATGTGCACTTACAACTAACTTTAGATGCCAACAGTTACTAAGTATCTTCTAAAAAATCCTTCCTTTCGCTGCCAAAACTTCATGTCAGTTTTCTTTTGAAATTTATTGTTGTAATGAAGCCCCTATCACTAAATGTGAACTGTCGCTCAAGTTCTGTGGAACTTAAAATGGCCACTTTTTGTTGAGCTCAGACTGATTCAAGTGTCACATTAACTTGGGAATGTATTTTTCCACAAATTGAGGGTCGTCTATCAAGCTCACATCACTCAGACCATGTGCCAGAGGAAAAAGTTGGACTGATATGGTTGTGCAAACCACAAAGAGGCTACATACAAGGACACAATAATTACTGCTGTTGAATGATATTTAATTCCTGAAATAATTGGAATAAAAAATGTTATAAGGATCTTGGGAATCGGTGAATTTTGGGTCCCCAGTCATAAAATCACCATAACAATAATTATGTAATTTAATCACAACATTACTTTGTCCTCTGTCCTAAATATGACAACATTATTTCAAATTATTAAAATTACTTTTATGCTGATGAGGGCGAGGTTTTTGGCGTGTCCCTTGCCATGATTATTGTACTTCAGCAAGACTTTTCAACCCATAGTGTGCATTGTGGGTATTTTATAGTCCACTATATAGTGAATGAAATTAACAGCGGAGAATTCGAACAACACTACAAAATGGCGAACACACTATATAGTGCACTATGTCCGTGATAGGGTGCGATTTCGAACACAGCTATAGTGTCACTGATCAAACAAGGTGTCAATCACAGCCACTCTGCTTAGACCAGCAGTCATTGGTCAAACAGGGAGGCGCACATTTCCCATTGGTTAAGGCAGGAAGTACCGCCTCTCAGCGAGGCCGAGGGCAGAAGCTTGTACTGCGCAGGCGCAGGAATCAGATGACGGAGGGAATCAAGTGAAAGTACACAATAATGTCTACGGTGAGAAGTGTTGCTGTAAACCCAACGATAACACTCCGACATCCTCGCAGGAGACGTGAGGGAGGGACCGAGGACCTGTGCTGTGGGAGTGTTAATGCGTTTATCAACGTCTTGATGAGTTGATGCTAACGCAGCTAGCGATGTTAGCTTGTGCTGCAGGAGACGCCGCTTCCGCCGCTGCTGCCGCAACTCCTCCTCCATGAAAATATAACTTACTAGACCTTCAAGCACGCAGACCCCGAATCGGGACATAGCTATAGTGTGTGTGTGTGTGTGCGTCCCCTCTACACTACACTTACTTGGCATTGCAATTACTGTTCGCGACCTACTTGTAACTGTAAGATGCTGCACTTGTTTTGCCTCGTGGTTTTGCCGTTTGTATTTGTGTTGGTGTACTGTATACATTTGCACCACTACAGTTGGGTCATGAATGCTATTTGACCGATGAATAGTCAAGTGTAATACGGTGTGTGCACTGACGTAGCCTACATTTTCGAAATACGTTTTGTTATCCATAGTTAAGTGTAAAACAGTTAAGAATGTTTAAAAACACAAACTGTGTAGTTCAATAGGAAATGTAATCCACTAGTTATAGTTTAAAAGTCTAATGATTCATGATGTGAAATGTAAAGACAGGATAAAGTATTCCATGCCGAGAAAAAATTTTCAGTTAAAAGTTTGCTCACTTTGTGTTACTGTAATGTATTTACGTAATAATGATAATGACCACAAAAAGAAATTGAAGTTGATGATGTAACATAGTAATACCTGTCTTTCTGCACAGGTGATGTTTTTTCAGAGATTCTGTGGAAAATCACATGTGGATTTGACATTCAACCTGACGAGGGAGATGGCGAGCCACCCATGACCCCGATCTCTGCCTTGACCCAAGGAGTTGGATCAAGATCACCTTTTATCCAGAGGAGCTCATACATTCTTCCATCTCCATCACTGGGTGTCACACTCCAGTATGATAGTAGTACCACAATGATCTTTTCCACTTGACTTTTGACTTAGAAAGCACATTTGTCAACTGAAACTGACTTGACTGACTATTTTTGAATTAGAAAAACCAAACGCATCACAATAAAGGATCAAGACTAAATTGAACAGTTTATAACAGAAGGAACAAAACTGAACGTAAATAACAAAAACCAGTAGAAATGTGTTATTTTATGTTGTCAGGGACACTTAGTTTCATCTTTGGATTGTTTTCAGATGATGTTATCTTGTGAAACATTGAAGTAACTCACTGGTTCTAATTACACATTAGTTACAGTGGTAGTAGACTGTACTTACACACTAAGAAGAGGATAACAGTGCAAACTTCATAATACAGCCCGCTTCACCGTAGTTAGCGTGTACCTCCAGGAGAGCTAGGGTGTACTTACACACTAAGGACAGGATAACTGTGCAAACTTCATAATTCAGCCTGGTTCTCCGTAGTTTGGCAGTACTCACAGGAGAGGTAGGCTATACCTAGACACTAGTTACAGGGAAATTTAGATCTACTTAGCCACTGATTACAGTTTGATGTGTACTGTATGTACTTCATGTACCTATCTATGTACTGTTTATGTTTTATTGTTGTAATTTTGGTTTGCTGCCTTCTTGGCCAGGGCTCCCTGTAAAAGAGATGTCAATCTCAATGGGACTCACCTGGTTAAATAAAGGATAAATAAAAATGACTGTACTTACGGAGTATGGATGAGAGGAATAGTGCCTGTCATGTGTTTTCTGTGTAATCACATAATAAAAACATTTTATAACTCTGAATGCCTCATTATTGTGGATATATTACTGTATAGTTTGTGTTTTGCCCTTGGATGACAGTATGAGACTTCCATAGATGTGCATTTTAGAGAGGTAAGTTTGCTACCAGCCAGCCTGTTATTAGCCAATTTCTATACTGTGTACCCATTTCCCAACATATTATTTTTCCAAACCATAATGAATAGTACATCTCTGGAATAGGGGTGAAATTTGCCTGCTGACACTTTGAAAAAACAAGATTGTAGCAATTGCAAAGAGCGAAAGGCTGTGCTCATATTGTACAGCAGACTATTTAATTTAATATACCTGGTACTTCAAATGATTGGTGGGGAAAAAAGACCAGGAGGAGTTACACTGTAAGTCCGGGCAAAGTAGGACGTAATTGTACGGGAGTTACGCTTTAAGACGCAGCCTAGTTCTACTGTAAAACACGGGGCAATAGGGCGGGGGAGTGAGCGAGAGTTACTCTGTACTTCTGTTAAATAGGTGCAAAGTGAGCGGTAGGTACGCTCTAAGTCGCGGGCCATATCCTGACGTTATAAACGTGTATATTTGTTTAATGTTAGCTAATTGTTGGGGTACCATCCGCAATTTCTACTGAGTACATATATAAACATCACTGCTTTATTATCATTACTGCTACTCCCTCTTCCCCATTAATATTTTCGCTATTTATTATATCTTTATTTACTTTTTAGGTATTAGGGCTACGTGCAAGGCAAGACACACTTTATATTCTTAAAAATGGGTACTCCCAGTATCATATAATTGCCATTGCTGGTATTTAATTAATGTAATATGTATTGAGTATTGTGCATTTAAAATAGCACTTTATATTTACTCTGCAATCGGGCAATCTGCAATATAATTATGCACCTAACACTTTAACACTTCAGCAATCTGCACTTTAATCAGCCCTTTGATATCTAATTTTAGCATTTAACACTAGTGAAATACGTATGGTCCCCTGACCCTTGGCCTGTATGTTTCATGATCCACTATACTGTTTCATTGTTCTTGCTTTTCTTTATTTTCTGTCCTATTGTGTTTTCAAGGACACCTTTTCTCTCTCTTTAATTACTCCTCCTGCTCATACTGGCCATGAAGGCTAACTGTTCTACTTGTTGTTACTGTTGTTTTATTGATTTTATTATCTTATGTTGTTGACATCAACCTGCCGAAGGGACTAAAGATGGAAATTAGCCGTCAGCTATAATCTTGCATATTTACATGTATATGTTCATTAATATGTACTGTCCCTGTTTTAAATAAATAAACTCAAACTCAAATCCAGTTTCTAAATGGTTAGGACCATTGTTAAGAAAAAGTCCAAAAGTAACAACATATCAGCTATGCTGCTGAAATTCTCATGGAAACAAACACGTATGTAAACATAAGGACAATATTGTTCAATGTATCGGTATGACCTTGATCATTCTTGCTGACCTTCATAAAATGGTAGTCTCCGCACAGGCCCACAAATACTTTACACTGGCACATTTCATACGAATCACATCAACGTTTCTAAAGTGATTTAATACATGACCAGAGGCCAGTACTATGAAGCAGGGCTTGGACTTAACTTCAGGGTTAATGCTGGGTTTTCAGTAACACTAAGCTGGTTCTCTATCAGAACATCTGACCAAGACCACTGAAGAAAAAAGTATCCATGGACAGATGTCCGGAGTGTCAGGTAAAAAAGAGTAGACCTGAACTAGTTGATAACCAGTTTTGTAGTAGCTGTTATCCAGACAGCCAATGTCAGGGTTGGTCAAAGCTGATAACGAGAAGATATCCTGGGGAAGCTGAAGTGGCTTCGCAGTACAGGCATCAGGAGGTGGACGGGGATGGTGAGTGTCAACTAGGGCTTTAACAGAAAAGTCGATTTGTCACGCGTCGACGTCAGTGGCACACGTCAACGCCCCCCAGGAGGAATCAACAAGTCGTGTGTTTTTTCCCTCTCTCTCTCTCTGTGTGCTTACGCTGATACTTTATCTTTGACTAAGTGAACATATTCGGGCGTACTTTAAGCGGAGCAGACTCCACAAGGGGATTTTTCACAGACGTGGAAGTGCGCTCGACTATGGAAGCCCGAATGACTGCGGACGTCCGCAGAGTCCGTTCCGCCCGAGTATGTTCGGGCCTTCACAGACACACATCACATGTGTGGAGAGACTTCACTTTCCTCCGCTGTGTCAATGTGATGACGTCATCAAACAAATGACTTGTCGACTCGACTTCGACTTTATTGACAGACAAGTCGACATGAAAGCACTATTTCTCCTGCTGGGATTGTGCCTTTCAAACTGGGTATTTTAAGTCCAGACAAGATCTTTTTCTAACGATAACCAAGTGGTTTTTGTGCCTTAACAAAAATTACATGTTAGTTTCAATGTTTCTACTACATAATATCAGTCAAATGTAACATATCCTTGGCTTGCAGAAACGTTCACAACCAATGTTTTCTGGTGACTGAGTTGCATCACTTTAGGAAGGGATATCTGAATAGCCAGTGTAGACAGAAGGAACGATTACAATATCCAAAACCTGTTTCATTGTACATACAGGTAGCTGACCATTCTTTTAGGACTTGCAAAATTGTGAACCCATCCTATGATGCCAACAAGCGAGCCTGCATTTTTTTTATATGTCAAAATCATTCTACCACCATATTAGGGCTGTTTTTCAAATGTATTTAGTAAGAGTTAAATTGGCCTGTTGTCTAACAGAAGACAAACATCACGTTCACACACCTCAAAAACCGTAAATTTGTAGAAGTGGGATTGGAAATTGCGATTAGATCAATATTTTGTAATGTGTCTAGACAGCTTGATGTTGCAAAATACAATGAAAGAAACAATATTACTAAATTAAAAATGTAGTCTAAGAAAATTCATGGATCTCTGTCCCTATAAAGAGGCAGGTACCTCAACGGCGAGGCTCAGAGGTTTACATCACCTGTAGATCTCACACTGCTCTCTTTGCTCTCTCTGACGCTCAGTCTGTGTAAAGGTAAGCCGTAAAATTCTATATACATATTGCTTTAATGAAGTCTAATGAAGCGAGCTGACTCTGAATGTGACTGCTGTGATGTGTTCTTGTTTTTCAGGATGAGGTGTATTGTGATCTTTCTGGTGCTGACGCTGGTCGTCTTCATGACTGAACCTGCGGACAGTCGGGGCTTAAGATCCTTCTGGAAAAAAGTAAAGAAAGGAGGTGAATCACAACTGAACATATATACAGTTTTAACTTTAAGCAAACAGGGTTGCAGCTGCTGAACAAAGCACTGCTATGAGATGTTTACGGGCACTTCACACGCATTGGAAATCTTTACTTGCTTTTGTTTTCAGTTCTGTGTTCTACTATATGTTTTTTTAGTACTGGCAGCTCAGTGGTATTTGTTACAAAGCAAAAGCTAACACTTTAACAAGATATAATACAGAAAAGTATAAGAGCATCATGTACTGGTTTTACTTTACTTAAAGTTCCCCATATAAGCAATAAATGTTTGATAAGTGAGTTTTACATATTTTACTATCGCTATCAAGCAATTTACCTAAACTTAGGATACATTTTTTTAAACCCTTAACACCGCAACACGCCTACATCACCAAGGTTGAGGACTAAGAGAATAATAATAATAATAATACAGATTAAAAAAAAAGAAAACAAACTGTTTATGTATTTAAAATAAAATAAAATAAAATAATATAATAATAATATAATAAAATGTTTTCCAGTTTCCAGACAGTTTAAATTTGTGGTATTCTGAACATAATTACTATTACTACTACATATTACTCCTACTCATAGGAGGCACGCATATCGCATTAACAGATTTTTTAAAAAGTGTGTGCAGTGCAGCTGCCACACATCAATTGCAAAGGTGATGCACAGCCAGGACACTGATGTGTATTATCAACGTGGAAATTTAAGACCCAGACAAATGAGCTCAGCAAGATGATTCTTCAGTATTCCAAAACTTTTAGAATACATTACCTAGTGGGAGTAATCTAATGGAGTATATCACTAATTACATTTCAGGGCATGTTTTCAGTAATCTGTGATGGATTACATTTTAAAAGTAACATTTAACCCTTTGAAACCTGGAGTGATGTTACTTTGCTTGTGCTGCTTACAGACACCTGTCACACCTATTTACACCTTTGAACCTGGGGAAAATTGGTGTGATTTCTTTTAGAAACATGGGGGGGGGGGGGGCAATGAGGAACTTGGTAAGAAATGTCCCACAAATTGCCAAAAAAAAAAATAAAATAAAAAAAAAAATTAAATAATAATAATTTAAAAAAAATTTAAATAAAAAAAAGTATATTTATAATTATTTTTTAGGGCCCGACCATTATGGATTTTTTGGGGCCGATGCCAATTTCGATATTATGGAATAAAAAAATCCAATAACCGATATATCGGCCGATTAAATTTTTATGTTTTTCAATTTTAAATACCCGAAATACCTGCTTTTGATGGCACTCGTAACACTCGTTATAAAGATATAAATTTAAAAAAGAAATTTTACTATTTTCAAATACTTTTATTCTCAGAAATTGTGTGGAACAAGCAGCATATGAACAATTTGAACACAAAATAAATCAAAAAGGCAGTAAACCTCTGGGAAATAAAATAATCATGCAAAGTCTATATGAATTAAGACATTCACATGTATGTTCACAGTACCAGAGTTCTTCTTATTATTGTCAATTTAACAGAGGTAGGTTATAGTGCAAAAATTAACACAAGTACATCATTTCTAAGTAAAACACCATATGCCCTGCATTTTATTAGTGATGAAAATACAAGTGTTAACATTGGAGTTGGCCGATTGCCGATTATTCTCTAATGGCTATAATTGGCCGATAAACTCAGCCAGCCGATAAATGGGTCAGGGGGTTATTTCTACTTTGGTTGCTCATTGCCTTCTTCCCAAGTTTTTTAAAAGAAATCAAGCCAATTTATTCTACATTTCAAAATGCAAACAATGCACAAACTCTATTAAAACACGGCAAAGCAGATTCAATATGAAATCATTCTTTCAAACACTAGCATATGCTTTCCATCCAAGAGGAACACACACTCAATCACAGCACAACTTCTTAAATGTGTGCATTTTTGACAATACACTTTCAAAACTGCACAGTATACCGTAAAAGTGATGGAGTCATAAATAAGCCGTTTATGAGGTTTTGGGGAGGTTTTTCATATTCGGGATGTGCTGTTTCCATAACCACAGAGAAATAAGGTTATTCATTACGCTGTATACATGAAAAACACCAGTACAAAAAAAAAAAAAAAAAGAATAAGACACACCCCAGCCACCCCTCTCCTTTGATAAATGAGGAACAGTCCCTAATTGTGTTTAGAGTTTTGAAAATGTAACTACAGATGAGACAAAAGGATGTTAGCGATTGTTTAAAAAAAAGAAGGAAAAAAATGTATTTCAACTGTTATGTTTTTTTTTTATTAATGTATCATATATGGTTTAAATACTAAAAATTTGGTACTAGACCTTTTGCCTGATGAAGGTCTAGTACTGAAACATCGCAAATAAATTTTTATCTCTCTCACACACCTGTCTTGTTTTAATAGATGTGTGAAGTGATTTCCTTTGATTTAAATACTAAAAAAAAATCCATTAATGTATGCTTTGATATTGTTCTAATGTCTTTTCATTCTCATCTCCTTGTCTGTTTAGGCCGCAAATTCCTGAAGTTTGCTACAAAGTAAGGGCTCATGACTAGACTTCACTGTTATTCGGAATTGTTTTAAAGTGAATATTAAACACAAATATATTATCTATAGAAGCACAGTGAATGAGGTGAATTAGCCAGGATTTCACAAACTCAAATCTGTATCTTAATTCCCTCTCACGTCAAGGTATGGACCTGTCTTGTTGCAAGGAGAAGGAGGAGGAGGAGGAGGAGGAGGAGGAGGAGACGACCAGGATCAAGCTCCTGCACAATATCAGGCCTGGGAGTTGCAGATGTGATATTAATAAGCTATGCTTTGCTGGGGGAATCACTGACCCCTAAATATAATGCTTTGAGCTTTGCAATGCAAGAAACAAATGGATCAGCCAACACACCGGTAGTTTTAGGTTTGCAGGAATCATGTGGAGATCATTTGGGCATCAGCTCCAGTTGGTTTTAAAAAATATGAAATGCTACCTGAAACTCTCCTGATGAATAAAACTGCAACACAAAGAGTCAACCTGTGCTTGGTGTTTTTATTTCAGTGAATTTAAAGAATGCACCAATGAGACGGCAGATTGGTACTGACGCTGTTACTGACCTTACAGTATTACACAGATTAGGTAACTGATCCAATTCAAATAGTTTCTTTGACAAAGTCATTAGAAAATACAGTTATACTGTCATGCACAGTTAGAGCACTGTCAGTATTATGTATTACGATATTATTTTCCAAGACATCAGTCCTTTAAACATACCAATGAAGATGTTAAATGCTTCCTCTCAAATGCCTTATTCAAACTGTTTAATCTATTCTATCTGCAAAATGTTGTGTAAATTCTTCTCTTTCGAAACATCATGTATCAGATATCTATGGCATTACATTCATGAATACTGTCACCAGTGATGGAATGTGACACTTTAATGCAAGGTCAAGGTACTTGTACTTTAGTTGAGTATTTGCATTTTTTGCAACTTCTGCAACGTTATACTTCTACTCCACTCAATGTGCGAACTATACTGTGGCCTTTGAGGGAGCTTTTTTTTGGGGACTGAAGCGTAATGAACAGTTAATGACTACAAACCTCCACACAGGCATCGACACCAAACATCAAAGTATAGTCAAAGATACTCTGCAACAGAATATGACACGAAATGGTATATAAAGCCAGTCCTCTAAGTGGGTGTGGTGGTCTCTCCCCCTCATACCCCCACCTAGGTTGGAAGTGCAGTAAACATTGTGTGGATGGATGGAGTCCGATTCAACACAACACTGTATACATTACAAATTTAATGTTTGTTCCTTATTTTGCTGCTTGTATTTATCTGCTAGCTTAATATCTAATATCAAGCGAGTGTAAAGGGGGATTTATACTTGTGTGTCAGCTCTATGCAGAGCCCAAGAGCGGACGAGGAGAGAGAGGGAGCAGCAACAGGCAGAGGACCATGTCCGAATCCAGTTGAAGGTAAACACAGACATTCATTTCTCCTTTCCGTTATGTTGTCGGATAATTACACTAACAATCCGAGCCTATCTGTGTTAAAAAATGCATTTTTAGCGGACGTATTTTGATGTTGTTTAACTCTGTCTGAGTGCCCTATTATTACGGGGTGCAGGCAGGTCAGCCCTAGCTTCATACTGGAGAAATGTCAAATATTGAACATCCTATCACTAATTTAGACAAAAGTAGATTGGAAAATAGGGCCCAGGTTGAAAAAAAACCAAAAACATTAGTTTTCCTTTAATAGCAACAATTTCAAACACAAGTACACAAATCAGCTTCACTATAACTCGCAGCATTCACAGACAAACACTTGTCTTTATCTGGACACATTTTCCCCACAAATACAACATGCAAACATTATTAGCACAAGCCTATGGCATTTTACATTGTATAAATTAGCCTAGTGGCTAGTGGACTTTTCCTCTACTCATGAAGCCAGAGACAACAGCGACATTTAACAAATGTAACATTACGAAACTGGGTTCCATTACATTTTGTGAAGGCTTTATTGTCTTGGAAGAGCTTTGTTTCTACTGAGGGAAATGGTTTCAGCTTACAAAAATAAGACAGGAGGCCTGTGTTACATTTCTGGGGAGGTGCACATCAAGCTACAGCGTAGGTTATGGCGTTGATTCGAAGCAAAAAATCTTACTTAAGGTCACATCAGCTGTTGCCAGATCTTGTGAGAATATGTTGCTGAAACAGAAACATGTCTCGAATAAAGTTTCTCCTGATTTATGTGTGTGAAAAAATGCTATTTTAGTGTCAGAATGTTTGCTTGTGAAAAATTTGTCCAAAATTTACTTCAGTGACTATGGGGCGAAGCGCACTGTCATAATCTGTACTCATGTTCACATTTTCCCATTTGACTGAATAGACTCAGGGCTGCAGCTAGTCTCCTACAGGGACAGGGCAGTGGTCAAACCCATATGCAGGAAATTAATCTAAAGTGGTTTGTCTTGGGTTTATCAACGGTCATTAGTATAGTACAGCGCAGCCACGGTAGGCCTACAAAACCTCTGCAGTCAAATCATATTTTGGGTCAACTTTTAACCTTGAGCTAAGACATACAGGCTGTTGACAGGACTGAAGCCTTCAGAGAGACAAATCCAGGAGCTACTGGGGGAATTAAAACTTAAAGTTCAGGATGTTTCTCAACATGTGGAAATAGAGTCGAATCAGATACTGCTTGAAAAGTCTTAAACATCTTGTCATCTTCCTACAGAACTTGGCATTGCACAACAGAGTGACTAATGACATGTGTATGTTAATACTGTGAGCATAATTTCACCCCTGTCCTATAAAAACATAAGTACATCACAACTGTTAGGCACAGACATTCACATCTCCTGGAGATCTGTCAGTGGCTCACCTCACTCTCTTTTAGCTCTGACTATCAGTCTGTGGGCAGGTAAAATATGTCTTATTCCTTTAATGTCTTTGGGGTATTCAAAAAGCATTGGTGCTTCACTTGTTGCCCTGCTATACTGCTGGATACATGGGTATGTTTGAGCTACATATTAAGTGTTTGTGATGTGTTTTGTTTTTCCAGGATGAGGTGCACCATGATCTTTCTCGTGTTGTCGCTGGTCGTCCTCATGGCCGAACCTGGGGAGTGTATTATGAAACACCTCCGATATTTATGGAACGGGGCCAAGGCCATATACAAAGGTGCCAAGGCGGGATGGACAGGTAAACCAAAAGTGTACTTCTGTATTGACTTTTTAAAAGATTCACCTACGATTTACATCAACAACAATTTTGCATACTGTAAGTCATGCATGAATATGCTTTTTTTGGAAAAGCCATGTGGAAAAGTGGCAGCATTGAAAGGTTAAGTGACACTGTGTCCACTTCAGCCCTGTCTCCTCAAAGTTACGCTTATATATAGCTAATCTGAAACAGCAAATGTGGAATTGCGATTCTTTTTGAACTGATTTCTTTTCTCCCACCGTGACATTTTTTTTTTTTTTTTTTTTTTAAGATTTTTTTTTGGGGCATTTTTAAGCCTTTAATTGATAGGACAGATGAGTGTGAAGGAGGGAGAGAGAGAGAGGGAATGACATGCAGCAAAGGGCCACAGGCTGGAGTCGAACCCGGGCCACTGCGGCAACAGCCTTGTACATGGCGCCTGCTCTACCACTAAGCCACCAGCACCCCCCGAGACATTATATTTTTTAACTATAATTTTTTATTTCAATGTGAGTTTTAGTGACTTTCTTGTTTAAATGTACTGTAAATGACAAAAGAATGCTAAATTGGTTCACCATTTGCCAGTACAATATTGTTGTGATATTATGTGATTTTCATCTTGAAAATATTCAGCACAGTGACGATAATCAAGAGCATCATTAATGCACAGATTATTTAAACATTATTAAATCATGTTTAGTAATTAAATATTTTCATCTCTTTGTGTGTTTAGAGTTTAAAAACAGCCTCCCCGCTGAGCAGACGGATCCAGGGTAAGGACTATAGACTAGTAATCGCTGTTAATATCAAACAAGACCAACTGAAGATACCTCAAAACCTAAAATTCATATCTGAATTTCTTCCTTTGACTAGGCCTGGATCAAACCAGCAGAGTCCTCCAGCAGGAGGAAAACCTTCTTGAAGCTGAAGTTAAACAGCAATGCAGTTTTTAAGCTGTATAGTTTAGTGGGGGGAGGGAAATATATTGTCCCATAAATTTATATAGTTTAGTGCTTTGCAATGGACAATAAACCTGAAACAGATATCAGGTTGCTGAAGCAAAGAAGAAAGTGTTTTTGAAAGAAAATGTGAAATGGCTTAATACTGCAAATTGTCCTGCTGAATAAAACTGCAAAGAAAAAAGTATGACTCTGTTGTGAGTTCTTGTGATTTCATATTGACGAAAATTAAGACAGTTCTTTTTTATTTTATAGAGATAATATTGGGAGATATGAAGGTATGATAAAAAACAGGACTGATTCCATACCAGCATTATTGCTGTGAGCAGCGGCAGCCATTGTAGATTTTCCCTCTCTGAACCTGAATCCTGGCCGGTTGCTCCTGGGTCAAACTGAGGCTGAAGTGTACCCCAAAGAGAAAACAGTGGTGCGTTCCAATCGCCAAGTAGTTCCCTGTTAAGTAGACTGCACAGGGAGCTCTGCTCAGTATATATTCAATATTTTATTTCAGCAGTGGCAGCAACAAGCATTCAAGGTGGTTTATGTTACAGTAAAGGTTCACTGTTGGTTAATCTCTGATACTTTCTGGAATGGTAAATTGACCTGCACTTGTATAGGGCCTTTCTAGTCTTCTGACTACTCAAAGCACTATTTACATGATGTGTCACATTCACCCATTCACACATGCAGTCGTATACTGGTTGCTGGGGCTGCCATACAAGGTGCCACCTGCTACTCAGTGTACACCAGCCATTGAGAGCAAATTAGGGTTCAGTATCTTGCTCAAGGATACTTCGAAATGCTTCTCTATGGAAGAGCTGGGGACCGAACCACTGACCTTAAGATTAGTGGACGACCCACTGAGCCACAGCTGCCTCAAAGGCTCACAAAATAAATAACAAAAACAAATAGACAGACTGGGAGAAGACCCCTTTCCTTTTCAACCACTTAGCTGGTTTGAATCATCTTTTAATCATCAATTATAACGTCACAGTTTTCATCAGTGTCAAAGTAAACCAATCACACACACAAACAGTAGTGCAGTGTTATGGTAGTCTGTGCAGTCTCATTTCCAGCTGCAAAACCAAAATAATGAGCTTTTTGGCACTGCCGACAGACCTATTACATCATCTACCTATGAGGATTTCTTTAATAAGTAGCTCTGAAATCAGTTTCTAATGTGACGTAATGACGGTTAAACTTCCGTGTGCCTCTTTCCAACACTAGACCTTCAGAGAGAGGAGTCCAGGCAGGCCGAGGTGTCAAAGAAACCCATGATGGATCTCTCTCACTGTCGCCTGAAAACAACCTAAAGGGCATCATAGACCATCCCCAAAAATGACACCTTAATCTCCCCCATAGAATAAAACAAACACACACCAACCGAACAAGCAAAGTTTGTTTTGGGCGGATGGGGCTCCGCTTAAAACATATCGATTGGAAATGAGATGTGGTCAGAGGACGGATGAGGTTAGAAAAGTATGTGTGTGTTTGTGTGTGTGAGGGTCACCCGTGTCATTGGCAGTGGTTGTTTACCTAGAGGCGATTGCTGGCCTCACACACAAGCCCTGCCCAGACAGAGGAGCGTGGTAAATAATAGAAGAGCTATGACAGAGGGCAGACACACACAAACACAGATCAGCATCAAGGTTAAAGATGGGTGTGGGTGTAACGGGAGAGCTCTTTATCGACACGTCATTAATACGTGAGGGGGGAGGGGGTCATGTAGTCGTGTGGATCCTGACATCTGCATATCAAATGCATGAGAGGTCTGTATGTCTTGATGACAGTTCAGTCAATATGATTTCAGCCGCATCGGAGAGTCAGGTGACTTCCCCTCACTTACTCACATTACACATTCTCACCATTCATATTAGCTGTTGAGCCACTGGGTGAAGATCAAGTGCAATAATAATAATGATAAAAATAAAATGGTTTTGAAATGGTCTTTCTTTTTAGTGGAACAGAAAACAATCCTGTTGTGACTACAGTGGTTTATGGAGTCATTAAAACTGAAGTAAAGTAAATAACATCCACTACAGCCAGCTTCATTTCAATAGAATGAATTATGACCCAATTAAATGAACAATTTGGAGGAAGTTAAAATGAAGAGCAAACTATTTGTTTATGTTATATAAACATGTCTGCTGCATGATCCCACCACCTTAAATAAGTTTGTGATTAACCAATAATTGTATATCATGAAAATGGTGTAAGAATTTAAACCTGGGCTAAAGTCACCATCAGAAGAGAATGATCAAAAAATCAAGTCTGCCATGAATTCTTAAGGAATTCTACATGATTTATGATTTGATAACCACGAAGATGAGCTGTTTTGTTTGTTGTGTTTATGTGTTACGCATAAGTGTGTAACTGTGTGACTGTATGCGTGTGGACACCAGGAAGATTAAGCAGTGCTAATGCTGGTGCTAACTGGGAAATAAAGAAAGAAAGAAATTCATGACACAATAAAGAAAAAAATCAAATGATGACTTGTTCAATAAATGGGCCAAATATTCCATTGTTTCTAATTTTTAAATGTTTGGGATTTTAAAGACAGTATTTCATTTTATAATCAAATTAAAGGTCTGGTGAAGGAGTAGGCAACCTGCAGCTCCGGAGACATATGCGGCTCTGTAGCCCCTCTCCAGTGGCTCCCTGTGGCTTTGACAAAATATGAAAATATAAAAATGTTAAAGTTGAGTTAGGTCAAAGAACCAAGGAATCATAAATAGCCATCAGCAGAGGAGCCATTTTGTTGTTGTTGTTGGTTCATTTAGATGCATTGTTAGCATAAGGCTCAAATATGTTTTGCAGCTCCAGACAGATTTTTGAATTATATTTAGTCAAAAATGGCTCTTTTGACAGTTAAGGTTGCTGACCCCTGGTCTAGTGTTTAGGATTTAGTGGCATCCAGTGATGAGGCTGAAGAACTGCAACTTCTCTGGAGAACAACAGTGGCCAACACAAAAATGCATACATGCTAATGGCCCCATCTAGAGTCATTGTTTATTTTTTGCTCTTTGCGCTTAGCTTTTTATTTACAGGTGATTAAAAAACCAATGAAAGCATAGTTATGAATATTATATACAACTTCTGTCATTAAATGTCCTTAGTCTGACACACTGGACATTTAATTTAGACAATAATCTACAGTTCAATCAAGGGAAAAACAATTATATGCAGCACATAATCCAAATTTCACAAAATCCTGTATTTAAAAAAAAAGATCATTTAAAATTAAAATGACTTTTATTTCAGATTTTTTAAATTTTTTTTTTACTTTCCTGGAGTGGCCTCTTGATGCACGCCTGTGAGAAGTCAGTCAGGGCAAACAAGTAAGAAGGGCCAAATATGTCATTAATCATCAAAAGCTTCAGGACAGGAACACAACAGCACAGTCGCTCCATCTCTGTCTCCCACATTTTATTCTCCCCCTCCAGGGCATAAATACACACAGTACAGGCAGTGCGGTTGCACTGGGGCTCGTAAGGTGGGGGGCCCTCCAACAATGCATTGGGTGGAGCCCTTATGAGTGCCGGCTACCTTGAAAATGTGTTCAAAAAAGAACTCTCATTAAATAAATAATAATTAAAAACACAACTTTTCTTATATTTAGCCTTGGAAAAGGCAACTTCTTATTCTATAACTATAAGACTACTATTCTATACATCAAATATTCTATGACTATAAATTAACCATTAACTATAAGCTATTATCAATCAAATTCTTAATTTCTTATTTTCTTTGATGTATTTTGTTATAAATGGATAAGCAATGATGATCGTTGGGTCATATGTATGTTGCTTGTATCCAGTGTCAAGTCTTCATGTGATGAAACAGTATGTGTGATAGCCTGCACTGGGGCCCATCATAACTACCTCACAACACTGGTCTGCCTCTTCTTTAAATAACTAATTACCCCAATTTATTTCTAAAACAAAATTAGAGAATGTTATGCATGTCCTTTACAGAAACACTTCAATCACTGCTTTTTCTTATGTTTGCGATTGTTCCTATCATATTTTTGTAATTATGGTATTATCTGCAAAGAAAAAAAAACTGTCAGTAAAATATCAATATTATTATTTTATATTGTGGACAAATATAACAAACATTTTGCACATCACAGGTCCACAGTCCTGGGGACCTTTTTTTTTTGTTGTCAAAATCCTGCAAAGCATTGTTGACCCACACAGACCAATCTATTTTAATTTGACCTTTTATTTTATTCAGTGAGCATTTGAGGACTGAAACCTAATTAATATGAAGAGTGGAAGTGATCAAGAGTGTGCAGAGCTATATTTTATTTTTTTTTCAATTTTAAAGGACTTTATAACTTTTTACAAGACTGATTATTTTATTTAGAGGCGGATGGATTTCAACCTAATTTTTATTGTTGTTAGCGCCTGTTGCTGCTTCACAGATTATTGTTCATGTCACCATGAGAGCTGCTCGTAACACAAGCACTACATACAGTGGAAGTGGAAAATGAGGTGGGGCCACGGACAAAAAAAAAAGAAGAAGAAAGAAATGAGACGATGAAGATGTAGTGAGGAAGATGAGGGTGAGGAAAAGAGTGTAGGAATAATAATAGAAGGGAACCAGGTTTGAAATGAGGAGTGAGGCTATGGGATCGTGTTGTACTGCTGTGTGTGTGTGTGTGTGTGTGTGTGTGTGTGTGTGTGTGTGTGTGTGTGTGTGTGTGTGTGTGTGTGTGTGTGTATGTGTGGGTGTGGTGTGCTGTGGGTGTTAAATGCACTGATCAATATGGTGGATGTCACCAATCTCCCAAGTAGTGGCCGAATGTGGATACAATCCCCCAGAGCAATTACTGCTCTCTCTCTCTCTCCCTCTCTCTTTGTGTGTGTGTTTGTGTGTGTGTGTGTGTGTGTGTGTGTGTGTGTGTGTGTGTCTATGTGTGTTAGCTCGCTCTTATTTTTTGGCTCCTTGCTCGTCTCAGCACGGAGCGGCAGAGAAATAGACAGTTTGACAGGTAGACAGCTGACATACAGACAGAGAGACATTAAAAACAAACAGGCAAATAGGCAGAAAAACAGACATATATACGCAGTGGATATCAATAAACATATCAAAAATATCTTATCATGAACCTTCAAATTTTGTTGTTTCGCTGCCTCCAGGAGCAAAATGAAAACCACTCACTTCATTATTTCCTTCCTTTTTCCTTTTTTTCATGAGCAATTTTGTGTTTCAGCTGTAATTAGATGAAGGTTTGCCTCACCACTGATGGCTTTGTGCTCGTTAGTGTTTATGTATTGGATACAGGACTTCATAAAGGAAAAACAGCAGGTTAAGAACATAAAAACAGTGGCTCAATAGATGAGAGTAGGGGGATAAATCAATACAGCATAGTATCGCGATATTTTGCGTGGCGATATTGGATCGATACACAGACACCAGGTTTCAATATTTTATATACATTAGAGATTTTTGCAAAAACACATTTTAATACATATTTTGGGACTAAAATAATCAAATTTAATTTATTTTTTTAATACATAAGGAAACAAGGAATTGGATGAGACATGCTATTTGCAAGCAGTGTCATTAAAGAATAAAATACTCTGGGAATACTACAGACATGAGGGCCCACCTCACACTCCACCATCCAGAGATAGCGTTAGCCTCTGACAGCCAGGCTAATGCTAAACCTGCTCTGCTGAAAAATCAACCAACAATGGACACACTCAGCTTGACAAAACTACCATCCAACTCTGAGAGAACAAAGAAAATGAACACAGTCCATCTCCTACTTCATGTGCAAAGATATGCATCCATACGGCATCGCTGAAAACGAAGGCTTTACATGCTAAAAACACTGGAACCCAGGTAAGTGACTTAGGGCCGTTTCACAGTCGACGCAAAGGCACGCAGACGCATCGAGACACATTGGCCGCCATGACGCGTGCTTGTGTCTCAAAATGTGTTGTCCATTTTTTTGATACACGATGTGGCAACGCGCATAATACCATTTGTTGCCAGTGGGGGTGATAATGCAAGCGACGTACTTGAAATTAACCACTTGTTGTTATTCACAGAGGAAGCAGATATGAAATATGTCGGGCAAGGAGGAAAAACTTTATATGACAGTTCTAGTGCCCTGCACAATAATAAAATACCAATACTAGCTAGCTACAGCAGTAATGTCAATGTATTGACTATGAAAGGAAGTGCGTTGCTCACGTCGCTTGCTCGCGTTGGCTATGAAACGGTCCCTAGTCCCGACGTTTTTTCACCGACACAGCCGGAACCAAACGCAAGTTGAAGAATCTAAGAGTGCCGCAGGAAGGGTGGTATTAACTTGTGATGCCTCACAGAGGACTGGCGACTACGTTCTCAATCTGGCCTCACAGATGGTGTTAAATCTGCCAACAGTTCAGTTTGTCAGGTGTGCAGGTATGCGGCATCTCTGACTAGGGCTGTCAAAATCGCTCAAAAATGACATTCGAATATTCCTTCTAAAAATAACTCATAGTTTCGAACCATTCAACATAAACGTCTTTGAAAACATTTACATACCTACACATTAAAACACAGAAAACAATTATCTATAACATTACGTTATAAACGACCGCGGACCTCTCGCTCGCCCCCTCTCTGACCCGTCAGGCCACACCGCCCGCGGAAGCACTGCGAATAGCCTCGAAGCACTGAGAAGCGAAGCCAGTTTCCTTTCGGCGCCCATGTTAACCGATTGTATCATCCACACCGGCTGCGCCGCACAGCTCCATGGCTAGCTCGCGCCCTGTAGCAATCGTTTCGGCGTCTGGTCTATTTTCTGCGCGAGCCGCGAGCGAATGTGTCAAGCCGGGTGACGTAGACAACGGCTACAGGTTGTAATGCAACAAAACAGTAAAAACACCAAAGGCGGGTGAACACTTTGGCCAAGGCACTGTGTGTTTTGACATACATCATAAAGATGTGCCAGCTCACTGTGGTGGAAGTGTGTTTTCAGCTTTAGAAATGACATCTAAATTACTATCTACTATCACTTTTTAGGACAATTATGTGCAAAGCTGACGGCAGCATTCTCCGTTTTGTTATGTCCACTCTTCTTGAGCTGAGTATTAGCAAAAGCCTCCTTGAGCTATAACACACACACACACACACACACACACACACATATAAACAGATATGCAGCCTCCCCCCGCTGAGTAAATCCATTAAAAGTTGAAGGCTTGTTTTGATTCCGCTTTCCGGTTTGACTGAGCTTCATAAAATCACTGCAGGAGGGCCGTGTACAGCTGTGTCATCCTCGACTGTCAGCGCTATACATGACCGGGTGAGCCAGCAGAGGGCTGTGTAATACTTCATGTGTATGGGAGTTTTATGTGTATTCATGTGGCACATCTAAAGAGACAGTTTAACAGCGGCCATGCACTGAAAGCATTACACAAGCAGCAGCAGCAGCAGCAGCAGCTTCAGTCCTCGGCTGCTTACACTGGATGCACTGGAGAAAATATTGACTTGACACGTAAAAAAAGACACCTTTGGTTGAGCAGGTGTGCATGTGAAACGCGTGCCATCACACAGCAGGTGTACACAGCTGCAGTGGATAAAGTAAAAGCATATTTGCTCCTTTAGACAGACAACCAAAAAAACAGTGAAGCGTGACTTGTGTGGACAGGAGGTGGGGAAACTGCATTGAGCTGTGTGGCACCTAAATGATGCACACATGGACAAGGAGCACAAGTCAATTGTACAGAAAATGTATCAAGTCATTCATCAAGGAAAGATGCCAAATACTTGTCAAGTGTAGCTTCTAAAATGTGTGTTTGTGGTGGGGGTTTTTTTTGTCTTTAAATTAAATACCATTAGGAATTGGATCTCCACTCAGACAAAGCAAGTGATTTGAAGGTGTCATTGGGTTTAGGGGAACTGAGATGGAACTTCTATACAGACAAAATGATTAATCTGTCATGGTATCATTGTTAGTTGTAGCCCTAGTATACACAACTTAAGATACACAAGAAACCACATCACAAAATTTCACACTGATGGTGATTAGCCATTATTACCAAGATTCTTTGTTCCCCCTCTCCAAAGTGGCCCCCGTTAAATGATAAAGTGCCTGAGCGAGACATTAAGAGAGACACACTCAGCAGACAGAAAGAACAAGACTAACTCCTTTTCTTCTGTCAATCCACCAAATCCACACAGAGAAAGAAGGAGCTGTCTGCTCAGATCAAAGTCGAACACAAGCTTGATGCTCAGTAACAGAGAAAAAGCTGTGATCCCGGTGTCATGCAGGCTGATCTTATTACAAACCTCATTACGTGTAGCAAAACACCACATGGCAGATTTTTTTAATCCAAAGCTCATGAAATGAGAGACAGTCACAAATCGGGGTTAAGACCTGCTGCTTCACACAGCGGGATTAAACCTGTGAAGCGTAGCAATCATAACATGACCGCCCCCTTGTTGTATTAAAATCATTTATCCCACTCAGTTAACAGCCACTCAGGAGGGAGTCTGCTGGTGGGATTCCCCATGAATGTGTATCTTATGTTGCATTTCTATTGTGCTTTACTTATGCTTTTAAAATTTGAGACTAAAACCTGTTTAAACAATTCTTGCTCCCAAAAATTTAAAACAGCAAATGCGTTTTTGAGGGAAAAATAATGCCAAGCATAGGGCTGGGCAATATATCAATATTATTTTAATGTCACAAAATGAGACAATGTTGACTCTGAAGACAACCATTCACGCTCACATTTACACCTACGGCCAATTTAGTCACCAATTAACCTTCATGTTGGTGGGCGGGGCTTAGCTGGAAGCAAAACAATTCTCCACAGACATTGGCCAGCGCTAGCTAGCGAATTCTTTTGGCTTCTTTTGGATGAAGATGACACGAGTGGTGCATTCTGAAATATTCATTCTGAGTGTCGAAGCGCACTCTGGCACAAACTGGACCGTTCATATGGGCACTATCCGAATGTACCCTTCGGTCATCCAGAGCACTGCACTCTCGGAGCAGCAGAACGCACTGTTGGCACTCTGTCTGAGGAGACGGAGCAGCAGAGTGCCGAGCGGAGTGAATGTGTGATTAACCTAACTGTTCATTACTAAATGTAGAAATATAACGTTCCGTTCTTACTACTGAAGTAAAGTACAGGTATCCTAAAATTGTATGTAATAACTGTACTTGAATAAATCTAATCTAATTAGTTACTCTCCATTATTCAGGCTATAGGTACTAAATCAGTATGATACTTGGGTGTTTTATTTTATTTCAGAGATTAAGCAAAAACTGAAAAACATTCTCAGATACACTGCACAAACACCCTCCGAGGGAATTTCAAAGTAAAACCATCTAAAAATAAGGAGAGATATGTTTAAGGCCGTGTCCATTTGTGTAATTAGAGCTCCTCCAAAGACAGTCAAATTATGCTATTTTCTTGCTGTTTATTGTTCTTGCTTGATTTAGTATAAAAACATGCCTCGAGTTTTGATTTCAAATACAAAACTGTTTCCAACCATTTGCGAGACTGAAAACCTGTGGAGTGAGCACATCTGTGATTTTCTTTTTTTCCCCACTTCGTTCCATATGTTCACTGAGTACTCTGTGAAGAACACTAGTGCAGATATAACTGTAGCAAAATGTGTCATCTTGTGACTTTTTAAAGCTGAAAATAAATTCTACTGTATGGGTAGATTGCTGCAGAGTCAACATTTCAAGTCTAAACACTGTACATGAAAATGGATTTTTTTTAAAATGCTCCTCCAAAGATAAATTCAGCTTTCTTTTGCCTGTTTTTTTTACAAGGATGTGACCAAATCCCAATAATGACTGGGGCATTAAATCACATCCTTAAAAGCATTAAAATAAGTGACAGACTTTGGCTTTAATTAATCACATTTAACCCTGGACATTCACTCAATAAAATAAAAATTCAAGCCAATAAAATTGCCTCAGCTTTTTGCTGATGAAGTTAATTTGTGACACTCATTGCAAATACCTATAGGTTACAGCCATAGTTTAGGATTCAATGACTGAAATACCAGCCAGACTGCAGCTGTACATACAGTATGAGGTAAGGGAACGCTAGTGCGGTTTAACGTCACCACAAATAAGCCAGCTATTAAACACAGACATGGATGAATGAAAATGCATTTTTAGGGCAGATTTCCTTCTGCTCCCTTCATATTCCCTTCACAGTAAGCTGAGACCTGTGGGTTGCGGGGGCCAATATTAGTTAAGTATTTATTTACAGATCCTGGCAGAGCTGTCCTGTGAATAATTCATCTTCCATGCTCCGAGGAGTCTGTTGACAAGACAGCCTGACGCAGGAGAAAGGAAATCAATGCAGCTATGATGGGCAGCAGACTCCTGCATATCTGCTTCTGACTTAAACCTAGCTATAGGTGTGTGTGTGTGTGTGTGTGTGTGTGTGTGTGTGTGTGTGTGTGTGTGTGTGTGTGTGTGTGTGTGTGTGTGTGTGTGTGTGTGTGTGTGTGTCGTTACAGTAGTTACAATACTGCCCTATGTAAAGTGATCAGGTCTTGATCTGCTGATCTGAGTGAAACAGTGTCCGTCGAGGGCAGACATGCCGCAGGGAAATGTCATCTTCACGTTCCTCCTGTTATACGCTGTAGACAGTAACTCTAGCATACTGCTACACCTGAACCCTCAGTTACAAACAGCAAAAGGCTGATGTGGTGTACAAACCACTTAACTGTAAATTGAATGGATCTGATACTGTGTCTTGTTTTTTGCAGTATAGACTTGCATTATACAGCCAAGTCACCAGAGAAAATGTTGGCATGGTACGTTTCTGCAAACCACAAATTTATTCAGTTTGCATGTGCCATACAAATTATATCAAAATTTCTAAGGTGACATAATATATGAGCTGACTTTGTCCTCGAGAGGGCGTGGGGATGTTGGACAGCATGTCACCTCGACAAGATGTTTGCCAAGCTGCAGACCACTGTTCTAGATCAAGAAAAAACAAAACTGGTGGTGTTTTAGCAATCATCGCTGTTTTTCTATCAGCTATTTGGACTCCAGTTGTGGGTGTTTTGTAGCAACCAGTCGGTGTTTCCACTGGCCTTTCACGCTCCAATTGTGGGTGTTTTGTAGCAACCAGTCAGTGTTTATAGTGGCCTTTTTAGGTTCCAGTTGTGGGTATTTTGTACAGACCGGTCTGTGTTTCTAGTTGCCTTTTTAAGCTCTAATTATGGGTGTTTTGTAGCAACCAGTCAGTGTTTCTAGTGGCTTTTTTAGGCTCCAGTTTTACCACTGTCAACCCACTGTTAATGTAATAGTACGTTGGCTACCTAGCTAATGTTAGTTTAAAAGTAGTGTTGGCATAGATGTTCAGAACATCCAAAGACAAAGACAGAACTTATACTTAGTAGTACAGTGAGACCCGTTTAGAGTATTTAGTATTCCACTTTTCTCTGCCCAAACTCTGTCCTCCTCACTTTCCTCCCTCATTGAATCTGTAACCAGCCCTTTCCACTACTGTTTGTCTGTTTCCTATCTAAAATCGCTCAGTCAACATCACCCCTTCTCCCTCTTTCTCACACATACACACTCTCTCTTTCTTACATCCTTTAAATCTCCTCCAGCAGAATGAAGACAAACTGTGGAGAGATAATTGGACACTAACATGAGTCAGAGCGAGATGAATGAAGACAGATGACAAGCCTTTTTTTCGACAATGTCTTTGCTCCTCACGGGCAAATTCAGCAACACACCGAGCGAGCTTGTGTTGGGTTTTCATTTCATCAATGGGAGTAACAACAGTAAAAACCTTAAATGAAGCTGTCTCTATTCAACTTAAAAACATAAAAAGCTTTTCTCCTTTCCTTCGCTACACGGTGTATTGTCCCCTCTGTATCTGTTCTTTACCAGGTTTTTTTCCAATTATGTGATTGCTATTGATATATTTTAATGTTGCAACATTGTACATCTGTATTTGTTTTGTTTTTTTAAGAGAAGAAGAAGGATCCCTATGAGCTGAGTGTGAAATGCTGCATTTGACATCTATGGAATCTGGCATGGGCAATACTGTTTTGACCGAGATGTCAATATTTTTTTTTCGCTTTGCCAAAAATTCTTAACATCCTTTGAGGGTACTGTAATTCAAGTAGCGTGAGAGAACACAATACTTTCAAACCTTATCCAGTAATAGGTTTTAAACAGTGTTAAACTTATGTTTGATTTTATATGGTTATAATAATGGTTATATTGATGTATGTTTAAAATGTATCTTAAAATTAAACCTATAACATCCTAAATCTGAAACCTTTATCTCCAAAACCACAGACTGCATCTTAGGGTACAGTCTATGTACAAACAACACATTCTCACTCCAACCTTGTCATATATTGACGTTCGGTCATGGACTTTCCACATCCAGATACAATGTGCAAGGTACCCTGGGTACGTTGACGTTCTGGGATGCCATGTCAAGTCCTGCCTGTTCAATGCATTGTCGAAACTCACTTCTGTTTTCACAGTAAAAAAAAATGTACGTCAGTACAACACTGCAAAGTGACGTCTTTTTTCCTTCCAGAACAAAACACACATGGTTGGGTTTAGACAACAAAAGAACAGGGTTTGGCTTTACAATCGTATGGGAAGCAAACACCTAGTCTCCTGGGGCGGTTGTTGGACCCATCAGTCCTACTCTGACATTCGCCGCCTTAACTTTTGTTCTTGTCCTGCCATATTTCCCTCTGTGGCCGCCGGGTGCCATTAAGCTATAACGGCGATTGGCTGAGCATCATGCGGACATGAAAGGACAGCTTTTTTCCGCGGCGGCTGACACCAGAAGTCACCGCCCAAGTGCCACATCTCGACAACTCCAGATTGAGACTGGATTGGTATAAAACATTATACAAATGTCATATCACAAGTTTAGAGAGCACCAGAATCAGCTATCCAGTATCACCTACATAAAATGTCATATATGACTCTGATTTCTGATTATTTCTATAGATATACCATAAAAATTTACATACGCCCATGCAGAAATTTTCATGGGTCAACATTCCGAGAAATTTGCTAATTGTCTTTCTTTCTGAGAAGATTTTTTTTTGGTTTCCCTCCACTTACTGAGACTATGAATAAAACAGAGTCTTGACATCTCATGCCAAACACATGAAATTCACGGTAGGAAACTGGAAGCAGCTAGTCAAATGTCTTTTCAACACGGATCATCCCCTGGATGATAAAACATCATCTGCTCATCATCAACATGAGTCAACAGAGTATTGATCAGTAGCACAATCACATTATTACAACATAGCATTATCGGAGGAAAAAAATATGCCACATCCCCTGGACAATAAAGGATCATTGTCACTGACATGAGTAAATAGAGTCTCTGCTATCACAGGCCAGCTCAGACTTTGAGACATAGGATCACAGGATGTCTATAGTAATATCTTATATTTGTGAATTTGGGTGTATTTACTGAACCTAAAATATAAGGTTATGGTCTACTGGCGGTCTTGAGGACCTCCATGCCACCCAATCGCCTTTGCTAAGAAACAGCGGTGCAACAAGCTTCAAAGAGCTGGGGATGAGGGCGGGCGGGCATGTGTCAATGCAGAGCAACAGAACAAAAACATCAACACATCCCAGACAGTATAAAAGTATCCAAAATACAAGTTTCACTCTCAGTGGTTTCTGTAACATCAGGGAAATTAACAGGGTGCATCCACGGGACGTCATTCAGATTTGAATGCATCAGGGATGCAGGACATGTACTGTGCCTTGCAACATCCGTTGCTTTTCTTAGCTCTGTTTTCAGGCTTTAGAAAATCTAGCCTGTGATCAGAGACTATGGCCAATCACAGGTCATTCCAGAGAGAGGGCGTTCCCATTGGCTGTTCTACAAATGCAGATGCACATGCACGTCCCCTCAGATGGTGAAAGACTGATTGATGGGCGGTATATTGATATTCCAGCATTCGCAAAAACTACCTACACTGCAAAACAACCCAGAAAAAGGAAGATGGAGTTATCAAAAGGAAAGTTTTAAAGAGAGTCTGACAATAAAAGAAATAAAACGTGTCAACATCAGCAAAACCTTACAGAGATGGACAGAAAATGTTAGCCAATGCCAAAGGTTCATCTCTGCTTTGCTGACGTCGACCCCAGCAGGATTCGAAACCCTGGACCTTCCACATGGGAGACAAGTGTTCTAGGCACTACAATAGGGAGGCCCCCACTCCAAGTATGAGTCTAACTTTACTATTTGGTGTCAGATTGCTTCGGAGGACCTCTCTCCTGTTATTTACTGGATTTACAAATATTATGAATATTTTTGTCTGTATAATGTAGCTCATAATCTGCTTTCTGGTCCACAAAAATCATCTTGTTAAGTCAGCCATGTCCTATTTAACAGTACCAGAAAGGCCTGTTTAATAAAAATCCAGCACACAGAGTAGCGTTTGTACTTTTCCAAATCAAAGACAAGGACAAGCCCAGTAGTATCACACTTCACTAGATGGTACCTTTTTCAAGGTTTGAAAGGGCTGATTGAAATAATCAGCAGGCTTCCACACAGCCCTCCCTAACAACTCTGAAATGATGTTCCAAATACAGCAAAGATGCCAATTACCTCTCACCGCTGGAGAGGTAATTGCAGTGTGTGTGGAAAGTTTGTGCATAGTTATAATGTGATGTTCTTCCCATGATTCCCTGCCAGTTTACACTTCTCTCCTGCAATTAATCACAGATCACTTTCGAGATGCTAAAACCAGCGGAAAATGTCCAACGTTTCAGTCATCTGTCTCCCATCCACCAATGTGAGTTATTTCCACAGCTGTGTGTACTGTATATTGGCAAAGTGTTTCTTTGGGGATCCATAATGGGAGAAATGTTAACATCAAGGTTATCCAAAGAGCAGAAAAAGCATTTTCAAAAGCTGCACTTTGAGTCAAAAAACAAAAAAAGTCTTACTGTAAGTAAGAAGAAGGAAAAATATATCTGCTGAGAAATGGGTGAATTTGAAAGTTGAAAGGTTCAGTGTGTAGGACTTAGAGGAATATATTGGCAAAAAATGGGAACATAATATAATAAGTATGTTTTTAGTGTATAGCCACTGGAAAATAAGAACTCTTGTGTTTTTGTGACCTTAGAATGAACTGTTTATATCTATATAGGTAGCGAGTCCTCGTCCATGAAAATCACCATGTTGCACCATCATGTCTCTACAGCAGCCCAGAACATGTGATACTTTCTGATGTCACAATGGAGGGACAACTACGCAGGTCGATTTTAGCGCTGGTCATCGTGTACTATATTGCTTGCGTTGTTCATTTCAGACAAACCATACAGTTTGAAAATGAGTAGCAGCTCCAACTAGAAAACAATGTCTTGCTCATGCTCATGCTTGTTTAACCCAAACAAGGCGTAATGCGACTGCAGTTGGTTCAGACTGAGGTCAGAACACGTTCTCACCAGTAATGAACTGCACCAGAGTTCGTTTGTAACCGGACTGAGACCACCTCAGGAAAAAAAAAAAAATCGCCATTTCAGTCTACATCTAAGAGTACGGTGTAAGAAATGGCAGAATAGACATTTTTAGTGCATCTAGCAGCTGAAGGAAACCATGAAACAGGACACTGGAGCTTTATGGTGCGTACATCAGCTGTTTCACAGAGACCTCCAAGATTCAAGAACAAACCAGATTCACAAGGTAAAAGAGTTTTAAACTGTTGGAACTGTTAGTTCCCAAAACTGATAAAGTAAAAATAACTGACAGAGGATAAGTGACTCTTTTTGTCCCTTATTATCTACCGGTCTGCCTTTCTTCAGTCAAGTTCACATTCGGTGTATATATTGACAAAAGGTCAGGTGTCAAAAGACTGCAGAAGAGGAAAAGACAACATGACCTAAAGGTCCAGTGTGTTGGATTTAATGGAATATGTTGACCGAATTGGAATATAGTAAAATAAATGTTTTCTTTTGTCACCTGGAAATAAGAATTGTTGTGTTTTTATTATCTTAGAATGAGCCTATTATATACATACAGGGAGCAGCTCCTTGTCTAAGTAGTCCACCATATTGCATTGCTGTGTTTTGACAGAAGCACTGAACAGACAAACCAAACTCTGGCTCTAGATGGGGCCATTCATGTTTATGCGTTGGCCCTTTTATGACGAGCTAAACAGCTTTGGAAAAACACAAATTTCAATGTAAAACAGCTTTATTCTGTGTTTTTACCAGTATAAATCACTCAGTCTGTTTGTTTTGGAGAGTAAGAGACCTCTGTGGAGAAATCGGCTCCCTATAAACACCTTCTGGTTCGTAAATTATCAGAGAAAAGAGGTGAACCCATTTTTGCCAGTGCTGGGCTCATGGCCCATCTGCAACGAACCGATTAGCATAGGAAAGACATTGATTTTTAATGTAAAACCTCTTTATTCAATGTTTTTCAGGTTTTAATGACCTGGTCAGTTTGTTTTGGAGAGGAAGAGACCTCTGCACATAATTCCCCTTAAAAACCTCCTGAACAACTGACTGAATGAAGCCTAACCAGGAGTTCATGCTCGGTACACGGGAGAAGTTTCAGCAGGTTGCAATTTGCAACCCTCACCACTAGATGCCACTGTATTCTAAACACTGCTCCTATAATTAAAAAAGACACAGTCCAACCTCAAGTTAAAAAACAAAGTGGTGAAAATGGTGTTTGTCTTTGTTTCAAGTATCCATTTTAATATTCAGTCTCATCATAACTTCACACAGGTCTGATGTCACCTCTTGCATCTCTTATTAGTGGTGTGGTAGCTTTAGGGGATGGTTAAGTCTCATGCTTCAGATGTGTTCACCGCGGCTAGTTACTTCGATATTTCGATTTCCTTTTCAAATATCTGGCATTTCCACTCAGGTGAAAACTGAAAATGCACATAAAAACAAGTACATGGAAACACACTTCCCTCTCTCTCTGCCTGTAAAGTGTTTATTGGATTAAACCTAATCCTCTTGAGAGGGGCGGGAAACCTGTCATCTCTCGATCGTGAGGGAAGCTTGTTCAACTTATACACACACACACACACACACTGTATATAGGCTCACATCATTACAGTGACACAAGCATGCCTTAAGTTAAGCATCTCTTCCCCATGAATGATTCAGTGAGGCACAAATACGTTCCCAGAGTCTCATGTTAGAACCACTCACACTTTCTCCTTTATCAGATTTTTTTTTTCTCCTTCAACCACCGAGCACACTCGACCCACATGAAACATCCATGACAACAGCCGCAGGATTATCTGGAAACTGGTGCCACAAGTAACTGAGTGTCAAACAAGACTAACTCAGGAAAGACCTCAAGTATGTTTATGCTTTAGAAAAATTGTGGTAAAAATAAAAACAGTAAAAATTATTTTTTACAGTAGCAAACAAATGCAATCCATGGAGTCAAGGATTATTATATTAAAGTTCACTCATCATCATGTTATATCTTGATTTTTTAATCTGTACAAATACCAAAGTTTAAAAATGTCGTACTGTGGTTGAGGGTGCATCAGCAGGACTATTTTTAATGCTCAAATGTCAAACTACGCCTTTGACTTAAACCATTTAATTCCATGTTATTTTTCTACTGTCTGAGTACATTTTCCCTCCTGGCCTCTGCTCTACAGTTTGTCAGCTGCTGATGTAAAAGCAGGCTGAGAAAGGCAGCAAGCAGTAAATATCTGCTCAAGCTCAAAATGCTACTTGCCAGCATGTGACATGCATGGCAATGACAGTCTGGTAAAATTGATTTATAGATCACAATTCATTACACGTAAACTCAAGAGCTTTACACTGAAACACAAAATAATTCAAACACATGAGACATAGGAAGAATAAACAATATAAATATTCAAAAAAAGCAGCAGGAGTCCTCAACCTCAACACAACCAAACTTAAAACATAATCAAATAGAAATCCCACAACTAACTGCACACACACACACTAATTAACCATAAGCCCGGGATGACAGGAACATTTTAATTTTGCTTGTGAATGTGGACACACAGCTGTGATGGACCTCAGTCAGCAGGCAGAGAGAGGAACAGAAGGCCCCGAACTAGATCTAATGCAAACAGTGTCTTTCTTCTCTGTGTCTGCATACAGCATGTAATCTGCATCTTTATCTGCATTCTTTCAACCTGTGATCAGTCTAGCCTTCTAAGCAGTCTCTCGTTTCTCATCTCATGCCGACAATTACAGAACAATTACATTTCATAGCTGTGTGTTTTCGCAGACCCGCTGTTATGTATTATGTATGCATTTATGTTGCTCAGAGGAGACAGAGACAGAAAAACAAATGAGAAAACCAGCAATCACCATCACTTTCTGAGAATAGATCCAATAATTCAGGCGTTTTTGGAGGCACGAAAAAGCAGCGAGGAACCCTAATGAGACAGGATAAAAAACTGTGCGGCAGAAAAAAAAGATAAAGACTGATGGAACTGACAGGTGACATATAAAAGATGAATGAAAAGACTATAAGGGATTCCTGAGGAAACGACAGGAATGATTAATGAGGCAGGGGGAGGAAAAGATGATACTATAATCTTTATCAATCCCTGTGCCACCTGTATTGTCGAGGTTTGTGGAGATGTGGGTGCTTATAGATGCATAATTTTTTATTAAAGTTGTAGATATTACTATATGCCTGGGCATGTATGGTACACCAGTATGGAGGTATTTTTGTGTCCTTTTGTTGCAATCATATAAAACTGTTTTGAGAGCATATTTCTTGAACTGCAATCAAAAATCAAGTTTGTAAGTAAAAACGTATGATCATTTTGCTTATAAATCTCTCCTTTTTCCTTGCCAGTTGAAAACTTTTGCTTGCAGATCAGTCCTCTTTGCTTGCGAGTTAAAGTTTTGCTTGCAAGTTCAACTGCACTTAATGGGCGGGGCCTACGCTGATGGACGAGAGTGGAAAGGCTCGACAGTCACATTACTGCTATACCCCGGGGCATCGACGGTACTGAGCGTTACGCCGTGGAATAGTTCTGCCCTGGCTAAACAAAAGCAATCTACATGCACCATTTCAAATAAAACATTCTTGCTATTATAAGTTATGTATAAACATACCTGCTCATTGATTTTCGCCACAACCCTCGCACTGAATTCCCCATGAACTAAAGAACTCCCATGTTGCTTTGCAAGCTGTCATTCTGATTGAGACTGGCCAATAGACATGTCTTACAGCTTTCAGTTTAAGCCCCGCCCACCAGGTTCAACTTTTTACTTACGCAAAACGTTTTGACTCGCAAACAAAACTTTTGGATTTGCATTTTTTAATCAATCATTTTTTTTACTTGCAATAAAACATTTTTTGATTGCGATACTGATACTTCTGCTCTCAAATATTTTTTTGATTGCAAAACCTACTCTGTTCGATTGAATAATAAAGAAACAAATGTAGCTCCATACGCCAATCCGCTCATGAGTCCACTTGGAATGGTGGTCTTGAGGTTGTTTTATGTGTATGACAGTAAAATATGTGTCAGATGTGAACACCAGCTGTATGGAAACATGGAAGTGAACTGCTATTTAACGCGACCACGAGGAGTTTTTAACCACTTATGAAACAGTCTCAATTTAATACTGATACCTCTATATCAGAAGGCAAATGCTCGCCAGGGGAGCGGACAGACTAAGATTCGGTTTTGCTGTCACCTTCAACCTGCAGGTTAAGTTCCGGTAGGAGGCTCTCTGCCCAACAGCAGCTCCTCTGGCCAAGAGAAGAGTTTCACCTTGCTGCTCTGCTGGTGCCCAGCTGGGGCAGAAGTGTCCAGGGGCAATTGTACTTCTTATTAGCTACGTTGCTACACCACTGAAAAATGTAACAGAAAAAGACAAATTTAACAGATTTACGCAAGTGAAAGCATCTCACGTCATATCTGAAGACACTGGGTCAAAGTAATGTTGCATATGTGACATGTTAGAAATGGATTCAGCATCCTCAGTAACTCCCAAGACCACTCCAATATTGGTCAAGCAGTTGCTGCATCCAGCAGTTTCAAAACGCTGGGCACCCATTTTATATATTTCTGACATAAAACTTTGGGGAAACTCAACACTTCCGGATTCCAAAAGCTAGGGACTGAAAAATCTATTTTCTGTGTAGTGACATATTCATGCCAAAGCAAGCGTAATTTTCAAACCAGAAAGGTCAGCTTGGGCTCAATATGTGTGATATGTTGAAATAAAATGGCAGCAAACCCCACAATCTTATTTGGCTTCTTTCCACTTTGAGTCAGGATACTCCTTGCCAAATGTCTGCTTGTGTAATTATTAATTTAGTGCCCTAATATTTGCATTTTCATTACTTTACCAGAGCTATGTCCAGAAAAAAGGGGTTTTGGGCCACAAGATTCAAACTGGCAACCCACCAGCCACTATCTGACAAAACCTAATACCATCCTTCCATTTTCGTAACCACTTATCCTCTTGACAGGTCACCAGACTATCACAGGGAGAAAACCCACGCTGACACAGGGAGAACATGCAAACTAGAAGGTCTCACCCACCCTGAGGTTCGAACCGGGAACCCTCTTGCTGTGAGGCGGCAGTGCTAACCACCCCTAAACCTAATACCTTTCAAGTTAAAGTTGCAGCATATAGACTTAAATAAAACTTCTTTACTGATGTACAGCTTATGGTGGCAAACAAGAACATATCCTCAGAACATAAAGTTTTGCTTGAAAAGTTTACTCCAGGACATCAAAGAACTGGAGAGTCTTTCTAAGGAAGTGGTTTTTTTTTATTTAAAAAGAGAAAACAAAAAAGCTCAAAATAGGAAAAAAAGATATTGACTGTAAGTCCCCAGAGCAGTCAGTGTTAGACGTTGACCATCGCTGAACTCCCATAAAGGCATGTGTGACAAAGAAATGTAAATATTCTGCTCAGAACAAAACACAGGAGAAATGCACCTTCATCCACAGCTGAAGTAAAACCTTGTACTTCTTGAACACAAACAAAAACTGTGGAAAGTCTGCTGAAATCTTAACTATTTTCAGACACCAAACAATAATTCTTGACACTGTTCTGTGGTTTGACTGACATACTGTAAGACGACTGGGATTCTGGTGGGTCTAAAGAAAAGGGATGTGTTTTCTTTCCAGGTTTTATTTGAAAATAAAAAAAGCTTTTCTCTGTGAGCAGTGATGGCAACAATCAAAAGGAAAAGATGCACACTGTTTGATTGACATGTGATCTTTGGAAAGTATAGTTTTGAAACAGCACAGCAATGAACATTTAATGTCTAAGATGGAGACATGATAATAGACATAATTTGTGAACTCACGTCTGCTGGTGTTTGAAGAAAATTATTTAAATATTAATGTTTCCATGCGTGGCGTCCCCCCTATATGTACGGAGGAGTTTCCATTCATCTGCTCATGAGTTGTGACAGATTTAGCATATTAAGATCTGCTTGTAGCAAGGTGTTCAGACTCGTATGAGGTACTTCCCATTCCTTTTGATTCTTTTTTTCTCTTGCTCTGACTGTGCAGACTGTCTGTTTGATGGATTGTCTCTATTCTCTCCTTTAGTTCCTCTGTCTACTCCAGACTGCATACTTCAGAAAATAATTGAAAATACCTATTCCAGCTCGTGCACACACGCTGCTTTTTCAACTTTCTTTTAGGGAGTTCTCCACTCACTCACATTTTCAACAATACATCTTAGTTTTCAGATCACTATGTGCATGTCTGTGCTTTTATAATATACATCATTCACTGGGCTCATTGCTACAATAGCATGGCCCGATGTTGGAAAGCAAAAGCTGAAAAAAAACAACTCACTTTTGATCAGTGTGTTCAGTTTTTCTTTAGTATGTACAAATATCCAACCAACACATTCTGATTGGCAGCGGAGGTATTGTTAGGCCAGGAGCCAGGTCCAGCTGTCATGACGTTTTCTGCTACCATGTTTTCATTATCATTTCCTGTTAGCCTGTTAACCGTGGGCCATCACAAGTTGATGACGAGCACCCCAACCTCGGGGCCATTTGGTCTTAGGGGGCCCAAAACTCCTTTTTTGGACATAGTTCTGGTAAAGTAACGTAAATGCAAATATTAGGGCGCTAAATAAGGCTTATTTAGGGATTAGTTTTGAGGGCCCCAAGGAGTTGTCAGTAAAATCCAAGACTTTTGAATTTTACAAATTTCACTTTATCATTAACTAACAAGTGTAAAATGACAACACATTCTCACTCCAACCTCGTCACATTGACGATACGCTGGGTGCGTTGGTTTTTGACGTTCTGGGACACCGTGTCAAGTTCTGCCTGTTTCATTCATCGTCTTCTTTCAAAATACACCTCTGTTTTCACAGGAAATTTATCATTTACATACAGTCTCCTTCAAAATAAATGCACTACATCTGTAAAACACGGCAAATTGACTTTTTTTTTTTCGCTCATTGCTGGGTTTCGGCAACAGGAAAGAAGAACAGGGTTTGGATTCGTAATCTTCTGGGACACGCTCTCCACCCCTCTCCCAGGTGAAGGTCAGTGTTTGTTAGACCCATCCACCACCCCTCCCGTCTGCCCTGCCGCCAAGCACCATTAAACTATAAAAGCAACCAGCCAGGTATCATACGGACATTAAAGAATAGCGTTTTCGTTAGTGTCTGATGCCGCAAGTCACTGGCCAAGCACCAGATTTTGATGACTGCAAAGTCACTGAACAGTGCAGAGTCAAGGAAAAACAAATCAGAAAGGCACTGTTATTTTCGAGTCAAAAATCTACATTAACTGTTTGAAGTCCCTGCCAAGCCAAAAAAAAAAAAAATGCTTTTTTTAATTCCAAATATTATGTGAAATATCAATTCCAGTGTATCCACTATATCTATTCTACAGTGGCGCATGGCAAACCGCAGCAACGTATCGCATTGTATCATATCGTATCAGGAGCACATCATATCATATCACATCGTATCAGTATCAGTTTTGTATCGCACCGCATCGTATCGAATCATATCGTCATTTTGGCGAGCATGTTAACAGGTTAGAGCATTCACACTGCATCCGTTCTACGAGCTGCTCGAATCGCGCTGCTTTCACGAGCAAGCTTGAAAATAGAACAGACGCCTTTTTTTTTGCACAAGTCATGAGCAAGTGGTCATGGTATTCAACAAAAACACGAGTTTGTGTGTGTTGTGACCTCTCTCGGCCACCGTAGACATCTCCCCCTCGACCAAGTGAGACCTGACAGGCACATGAGAACACTTTTATGATTAAAACGTTGCAAAACCATTTGCCAATACATTTGCAGTAGAATAGATCAGGTTGGTGATTTTTGTGTTGTATCGAACATCAAATAAATTCAATATAAAACTAAAGTCTAAAGTAGCCACCACATAAAAAACAACCACACTTCTGTTCTTGCCAATAAACAGAGCATCTACTGAGTTTGTTGTACATCATAATCACTGCTACACAGTTTGAACTCAGTGTTTCCACATTTTAGAGAAGTTGGAACATTTGACCTCATGTAATGTATAAATAAGTAAACAAGTCACACCTTGTAAAGCTCCTCACAATACAGACAACCTGGTGACAGGCTGCTGACAGGAAGAGATGACGTCTGGTGGAAAAGACATGAAATCTGATTTAAGGTGTTAAAATTAATAACAGCTTCATCAGGTGCGAACTTCTTATATACAGAATATGAAACAGACTGATCCCCAGAGGACAGTTTAATTAGTTTCCCCTGTAGTTTAAAGCCACATTAATATCAGGGTTTTTTTTCTTACATTATGAATCCACCAGGGACCTGGACGCATTAGCTGGTGTTAGCTGTTACCCTTTAGAGCAACATGCAAATCAGTGGCCTAATTCTCTGGCTATAGTTTGCAAATAGCAGCTCTATTAATCTGTCTGGTAGGACCATCAATCATCAGAGCTGCTGTACGCTCATTCATAAGAGAGCTGCTCAGGTCGGCTCTCCAGCCGCAATAACATGATGTATTAATTACTCAAGTTTACCAGCAAACTTCTGAGACTTCCCTCTCACCCCTCAGAGTTTCTCTTCAATTACTTGACATTAAAATGGTGTGTGTGTGTCTTTGTCTGTGTCTGTGCGTGTGTGTGTGTTTTGCTGAAGGTGATACTTTTGCATTACAGAATGTGGCCTTTAAAAGCATACACATCTGTAGGCGATAATTTACTGTAGTCTTCTTTTATTCATGTTCTCCTGGTAATTATTCTGCACATCTTCCTTCTCACAGGTTAAGGTTCCCTTTTTACTTTTAATTCCATCTGTAGTGTTCATTTTTCTACTGTTACTTATAATTAATTTATGATGCGAAGTGAAGTTTGGTCTACCAAGAGAGGTTATTATTTTTTTCTTCAACAGATTTCTGTTTTTAACCGTTGTATGTACAATGTTGTTACATCCTGATGCCATAACTGTTTCAGGACTGTAACTTAAAATGTTTTTTTATTATCAATTAAACTTACCAATAATTTTTTCACCTAATCATTTGTTCTATAACCTGTCCGAAAATAATGGAAAATTCCCTTTACAAGGGCCCTGATCATAAAAATGATTATCAAAATAGCTCAGTCGACTAGTCAAATCAACAAACTGTAAACTACTCTTCAATGTCAAAGTCTCACAATGCACCCTATTTTCTGTGGTGCATCTAAACTTTCAAATACTGTTTTTGTTTCCATTTACACCAAAAGACAAGGTGAATTTGATTTATAAAAAATGCTGAGGGTAAACTGGTGGAGAGCAGTTTTAAGATGTGTTTTTCATATACAAAAAGTCATTTGGAAGACAAAATTACTCAGAGAGGTAAAATTCCGCTTTAACTGAAACAAAAATGGAATAAATCTGATCTTATCTCTCATAAAATCACAAATATCACCATTATAAATAAAGAGAGGAAGGTGGATGTACTCACACACACAGATGCGCATACATCCATCACAGCAGCAACCATCAAAATGCCTGACCATTCAGTCATTATTGTGCATTTCAGATTCCACTAATATCCTCTAAAGTTTATTGTACCGGCAGTTTGAGGATGTTAAAATAATATTTGTGTAATGTGTCTGCATTTCAGGGTGGTATTTCAGCCTTGTGAACAAAAACAAAATAGTTCTGATCCATCGTGCAGGCCACCAATTGTATGTATCTGACTATAATGTCCTCTAGCGATGCAGGGACACATTGGTTTTAATGGTCTAGGGAGGGCAAACATGCTGGAGGGGACAGTGCCATCAATCAGCACATAATCTAAGAAAGAACATTGTCAATGACAAAAGAGAAATAAACAAGACAGCCAGGATAATACGGCAAATATGCTTCAATAAACAGGAACAACAGCAAAACTCGGAGATGAATCCGCTCAGCTGATTTATCGGTCACACTACAAATCAAAAACATTAGTGAACACTGTCTGTGTGGAAGGGAGTTAGTGACCAAGTAATTGTGACCTGAAAGACATGTGAGTGACAGAAATAGAGAGCCAGAGAGGTCATAAGGACAAAGAAAATGGAAAAATGAAGCTAAACTACCCTAAGGGGACGTGCAACCTTCACCAATTCTATTTTAAAAAGACAGCAGCTGCTGCTGTTTAGTCATTACTGTGGAGCTGAGAGCGTGCCCTTTACATGTGGAGGCACATACACTGTACATAATGCAACACTTTCTCCTAAAAGTTACCTTAACATATGGCTATTATTAACTGCATGTTTTGAAGAAAATGTCGTATCTCTGAGATTTCTTATTGAGACCTTATCAGCAGAAAAAATGTTACACATTTCTGCAAACTATGGGTATGTTACATTTGCAGGTTTATATGTAGTGGATAAGTTTAAAAGTTATGCTTCAACAATGCCGTGGTGAACATGTGGTTAGGTTTCGGCTGTGTCTGACTTATCAATGTTATTTCTGTTTGTCAGTGATGCTGCTCTGTTCTGTCCCTGGGTGGTCTTTGCTGCTGCTCTCTGCTTTAGGCTTTACATGTAGGCACATGGAAGGGCAGGGAGGTTTGCTCTCTCCACCTTAGGCTTTCTGCACAGGCCCGAGGAAAGGCAAAGAGGCCCCAGAACAGAGCCATACAGCCAAATATAATACTGCAAATTTATAAAAAAAAAAAAAGTTTTCTTTGACTAAAGTGCACCGGACTGAACTGCTTTTCGTCAGACTATCCCAGCAGAAATGTCAGCAATGGTTCGGTAAAAAACAAACACTCTTTGTGGCACTATCCCCAGCGGAACAAAGTGACAGGTTGCTAAAAATCAGCCACGCTTGGTGCCTAAAAATGTTTGCAGTTTACAGGAAAAAAACAATGCCAACATTTTCCTGTCTCATTTCAGTCTGTTAAGCATTCATATCAAACATACAATATCAGCAAAATGTTCAGTGCCACATTGCACAACTTTTCCTCAACATATTGTGCTGCAGGTAGGCATGTTTATTTTAATGAATATAAGCCAGATGTTCTTCTTGACACACGAGGATAAGAGCAGACATCGACACCCAGGTAACTTCTATTGTGCTGTGTCATTACCTGATGAGAGACACCTGCCATGTGTTGATGTTCTTTCATTCACTGTGGTAGACAGTAGGGATTGTGGCACACAGATGGTTTTCAGTGGAAATTACTTTGTTAGATATGTGTTACTAAAGAAGGAAGACTACTGAGTCTTTCTTTAACTTCCTTAGTGTTGTTTCCCAATCGACAACCTCCACTGATCACGGATTTAAACATGCGCTGTAGACACAAGTAATGTGTGTACAACAAAAATAATCGAGCTTCTGGTTTTCCTGGGCAAGTGTGGCTGGCTCACACTTGAAACTTTGGTAACATTAAATAATGTAATAATGTTAACTTTCTTCCACAAAGGGGTTATGTGATACTGCAATGAGATTAGCCATTGGTTAATTTAGGCGAAGAAAACCACTTTGGTTTAAATTCTGAGAAGTTTAAATATCTGCAACTGCAAATTTAAGTTAAGGTTAAAGTGGTTAAAGAAGAGAAACTTTTGCTGAAAATAAAAACTTCCCTCCCAGAATAAAACCTCTTTGCATGGGTTTACAACTTAACTGGTGAGTACGATTAAGATAGCACGGCCACTCAATTCCACAACTGTTGTGTGTGTGTGTGTTTGTGTGCCTTTTTTGGCCTCTTAACATTGAAATGAGCAAAAAGAAAATGACAGTGAATGTCTTATCATATTTAAAGCAACAAGAGAGAGAGAGAGAGAGATTCATGCACAAAGGGTTCTCAAATCTGGAAGCTGCCCAGTATAACCAGCTTCAAACTGTTGGCCGCTGAGCAGCTCTGCTGAGGTGGGGATTAAATGTCCTGCATGAATGCACACTGATATTGCAAAAATTGTGCAGGAAGTGACCAATTTCCCCACTCAGCTTTCCCCAACTGGACAGAATTGTGGCTTTCCGGTCTTGAGATCACATGTCTGAACTCCAGATCACCGCTCCGCATAATCAATCTGCAATCTATCCTCTCAGACAGGTGTTCAGCTTGGATTCAGTAGGTTTATAAAGATGCCTGAAACTTTCCACTGCGCTGGATTTTCTTTCTGGCAAAAGTGGATGTTGACTTTCAGATGTGCTGAAGCGTGGAATGAGTGTAAAAGAAAGTAATGATGTCAGAGCAGGGGGCAGTTATCTTAAAGCTCCACGTCCAGAGGAGCTGCTGGCCACGAAAAGTACGAATTAAGATACAGGTGAAATTTAACATTGGTAATTACTGACTTTAATTTAAACCACAGCTAGTGTCAGACCATAATAAGCATGGATTTAACACTTTTTCCCATTCTTTAAATTGTTTCTCTTCACAAAACTTTGCTCCTCTTCTCCAGTGCTCCAGAGTGCATTTATACGCGTCAGTCTATGCAAATTGTGTCCCAAATGAATACTGCGTACCCACATAACCTCCTTCCATCACCACATCCAGGCACACTGAGCTTAAGACTAATCTGATAAAAGCCGACTTTGTCATTAAACAATAATCAAATACCTTTTCAGCCAGTGCCTCCAAATGATTTAAGTCTCTGGAAATTGGAAGAGATATATCCTTGGCACAGTCTCCTATCTCATATTTGCAAGTCTGCTTGGCTGAATGTGCAGCGATAGCAGTCATCCCGACAGTGATCCCGCTGTGCAAAGTCTCTGAGGTTGTGGACCTCAGAAAAGGAATTTATTTATGCGAGAATGATTATAAAACTGACACTGTGTTTAAGAGTCAACACAATGTGCAGCTTTCTAACACGACTGTTGGGTCTCCTGCCAATGCATGTGTTTGTATTGGCAATCCATTGTCTAAAGATTTCTTTGGACATTTTTGTTTTACTTTTTAGAAAGATATGGAGCTTATTGAAAGTTTAGTGAAAAAGAATATCATCTGCTACTCATTCATTCATCACTTGCTTAAAGCCTAATGGTTTCTATTCATCAGTTCAGGATCTAATGTCAAGGTCAGTCCAGAATTGGACGGGCAAAAATAAATTGCTAAGTGTGACTAAAAGCTGATATGGCAAAAACTGTGTGGGCAGGGTTGCACACAGAAGCTGCGTTGGTTTACTCTCATCGAGCTCGTGTCCAACAGCAGCAGCAGGCAGCTGTTTTCTGCAGAGCTGAGGATAAACTTGATCTGACAATGCATACACAACATGTTCTCACTCCAGGGTTTCCCACACATTCATTTATTTGTGGCAGCTCACAACAATTAAAATATCCGCTGCCACAAATAGATTTTTTTCTTTTTTTGGAGCTGGATGGTTGAGTGCTATTACAGTATATAAATTGCTCAGCTAATCATAGCACCTCACTGCTGGAGTGCAGAGAGCACTAGGGGTAGAGTAAAATTTAACCGTTCATCATGCTGGGTCTAAAAGTTTGCATTCACTCGCAGCAGCTGCTACTTCAAACCCTAATTCTATGGGGAAACACTGCACTCAAAACTCATCAAATAAAACAGCTTGGTCAGCGGCCCTACACTTCAAACTACGATGCTCTTGGTACTTCAGTAGCTTCAGTTCTGGATGCCCAGGGAAGGCGTGTCATTTTCTGCTAATTACATGCACACTGTCTTTTTAAAAATAAACTTCCATGTTCACAGGAAACATAGAATTCCTCATCAAAACTACTTACGATTTAGGCAACAAAACTACTTGGTTAGGGTTTTGAAAAATATCATGGTTTCGGTTAAAATTAGTAAATTTGTTACATAACTTGACTTATGTTAGAGGTATATATGAAATGCAATATAAAAGAAACCCTCAGTGTTTCACACAGGACATGATCAGCAGTCTCTTGGGTGAAAGCCCTGGGTTTGTTTGACCAATCCAGCCCCCCTTTCCATGCTACTTTCTCGCTCTTTGCACTATAGAACATTATACAGTGCTGTAAGGTACCTTAAGCATCAAAATCAGACATCAACAGCCAATGAACCAAGCTGCCATATTTGATGCCCTGGGAATGAGAATGGGTTGGTGTACACAAGAGTCTACAATGTGACAGCATTGTTCACACACTTGCCAGCATAATTTGCATGTACCTGCCAGATTAAAAGTTATACCCATTAGGGGGCAGATTAGGATCGAATCGACACTGGTCAGGTTGTTCTCATGCACCGTTTGTATGTATACCCACAAAAAGTAATGCACTAAAATTCATAAATGACACAAGCAATCATGAGCCAGTATTTGTGTACAGTATAACCCACGTAATCAGGAGCCACTTGTGATCATGTGACCAATGCGCTGATGGGAGGAAATTAGAAAATAGTCCACATAAGGCAGCAGGTTTTGGTGGTGGATAGGTCACAAAACACACAACACCGGTGTTCCCCAATAAAGGTGATCTATATCTACTGAAAGGGAAACTGTCTGTAGAATAATCTATTAAATTTGAATGAGGTGCAAGCAATGGATGTTTTTTTACCCATTCTTCATTTTGCCCCAGTTAAGATGCACATTTTTTTATTTCATCCGGCCCTACAAAAACACCATCACCAGTACCCACTAAATAAGCTCCTTCTGCACAGACAAAAGATTGTCGAAGTCCATGTCATTATTTAACTGCAGAATGATAAAAGCAACCTTTAAAGTGAGACAGCGTATTTTATGAGCTAGCCCCTTAGGAAGAAATCTTATAAAAGAGCTGAACCAATCCCAAAACATGCTGTTCTTTGCAGAACAACAAACTACCCAAGTGTGTTGTATCTTTAAATTTACTGGGTCTATTGATTAAACGCACACTGCTGACATGTGCTCGTCTTTACAATGTTTCTGTAACCAAGGCATTTATATTACATAGGAACATAAACTTGACATTGATTGTTGCCTCCATACTAATTCAAATGGACTGGCACATGTCATGGTTTCGAAATGTTCCACATGCTCAACCTCTGCAACACTGGCTAACAATTTAACATTATAAAGCCACTGTTGCTTTTAGGTTGGACTTGATGAAAATTGTTTGCCACTTTTATTCTAAATAAAACTTTCAAATTGTGTCCTGAGACAGGCATTTGATTTTAACAGTGTTGCCAAGAAAATATTGGCAGTATACATTTCTGCAAAGCATAAATCCCTTACGTTTGCAACTTTCATATGTATCATATTAACATCACTAAAGTCATGTAATGTATGAGCTGACTTTGTAATCAACACATTCTCACTCCGACCTCGTCACATATCGACGTTTGGTCAAGGACCTTCCATGTCCAGATACGACGTGAAAGGTACCCTCGGTGCGTTGGTTGCTGACGTTCTGGGATGCCGTGTCAAGTTCTGCCTGTTATATGCATTGTCTTCTTTTAACATACACTTATGGATCACCTATTGAATATGAAAAGAACAAATGATACCCAGATTTGTGGGCAGCAATTGAGAAGTCTGGAGCCAAGCTAGATAGTGCCAATCTGTACATTTTTTAGGAGGGAAAAAGAGACTGATCTATACTAAAGATACTTAATACTTTCAAATATAGTACTTTATATATTTACATGATTGCAGTCAGTGCCTGTGCATGCTTTTTTTGTAAACCTCCTTATCCAGTTCAGGGTCACAGGCACTGAAGCTTACCACCCCGAGGCAGAGTAAAACAGGTATTTTATTTGAAGGCAAAAATCTAAATAAACAATGATACTGAATAGAAATATAAAACCCACACTGCTTGCTGTCATTCCATGGCAATATTTCTATTATTATGTGGTAAGAGCTCTGTGCGCCAACCTGAATGACATTAAAGGCGTTTTATCCATCTGTGAGGGAGACGCATTAACCTTAAACTGATATTTAAATGTCAAGACAGTATGTGTGTGTGTACGAGCAGCATATAGAGAATGTAATTCAATAGAGGCCTACCCTTTCCAGCTGCATATTATATCAGATTAGGCAGTCAGAGATGACTGATTGCTGGGGCCAATGTTTTCATCAATTAGGCCCAATTACCAAACAGCTCCAGTAGCACCCGACCTCAACCTACTCAATTATTCAGCGATGTTGTGTTGCTCACACTGAAGACGAGATTTTTCAAGCGCCAAACAAGCTTGTGTTTTATGAATGTGTATGGGTAAAAAAAAAAAGTGTGTGAGTGTGTGCACACACATGGCGGTTCGAATGATGCTTGCATGTTTATGCTTCCAGGCGTAACGTGAAGAGAGCGGTGCAGCTCTGCTTCTCGCAAGCAGAAAATATAACCCGAATTCAAGTCATTTCCATGCTCTCGAGATTTAGACAAGGTGCCTTGTCATTGTGTTGTAACTCAAGATAAGATATTCCTTCATATTTATTTAGTACTTACTTTTCAAATCACCCTCTATAGTAAATCTTTCATCCGAATAAAACAGAAATACAGAATGGAGAGAAATCAAGGAAAGATTTTTTATTACACAATTGGTATTTGTAGGGATGCAAAAAATGAATTACATACTCTGATTAATGAATCTAAATTTTTGCTGTAAGAATTTAATTAAAAATGAATTTAGGCAGATGTGTTGTAGTAAAAATGCTGGAATTTGGACACAATTGTCCTCCTGTCCTCTATCACCAAAACTGGTCTATAGTCTATGGTTATCCATTCTGCAATTCTTTTAAACGCATTTTCTCTGGTTAATGATCCCTATTTATACTTATCCTTTTGCACTGTCTGCTGCGTGGGTTAATTCAGAGTAAAACATAGTTTTGATTCTCTGTATGTCTGTTACATAACTGTCAAATTGACAATAAAGCCTTTTGAATTTTGAATCTCTAGTAAAAACCAAAGCCAATTTGGCCTGTTGATACCAAGCTTTGGACAGAACTAGGTAAATTGACTGTATACAAGGGGCCACCTGCTACCCAGTAACCATTCACACACACTCACTCACCTATGGAACAGCCATCGGGAGCAATTTGGGGTTCAAAGATACTTCAACACGCAGACGTGAGGAGCCGGGGATCAAACCGGCGATCTTCCGATTGGTGGACGACCCACTCTACCTCTGAGCCACAGCCACGCAGCAAAACACACAGCAATCAGAAGGTTGACACTGCCCTGTCTTTCTGGAATAATTTACAGAAGGATCTGAAATTGTATGAGCTGATTCCTACAGAGGAATTTAAGTAAAGAAACTAGCACTCTTTCGAAAATTGTACATTTCTGTAGTTAACTGTTTGCTAATTTGTGGTGTGTGACAGTTGTATTTGTGTGTTTGCGTTTATTTTTCTAATAAAGTTTATGCTGCCTTCTTGACCAGGTCGCTCTTCAACAGGAGATTTTAAATCTCAATGAGACTTTTAACTGGTTAATGAATTTATTAAAATTATATATATTTATAAAATGTCAGAAAGTAGTCAAAAATGTCCATCACAATCTTCCAGAGCCCAAGGTGATATCTCAAAATCTATGGTTTTGGCCAACCAACATTTCAAAACCAAAAGATAGTCAGTTTACAATTGGAGAAGGACCAGCGAAGCTATAACCAGTAAAATTTGGCAACCTTTTTCTTTAAAAAGAAAAAAAAAAAAAAGATTATTTGGTTATTAAAATAGCTGCCAATAATTTTTTTTGTCAAGATCGAGTGTGGAAAATTTGTCTTGGGCCCTACGCCCATACTGCAGCCACAGAAAAACATCATACAACATAGTACATAGACAAATCAACATACACAATGTAGCAATAGAAAAAATAAAAAGATAAATAAATAAATAATATCATATGCTAAAAATACCTCTACAAAAAATCATCATAATCCAATGCCGGTTCTGGCTTTATGTGCCATTTATTTAAGAGCTTTACAGACAGAGGTATGAATGAATTTTGCATTTTTATTTTTTCGATCACCACGTACTCATTGCAGCTGTAGTTATTTCCCTCCTCAGTTTTCCTCATATGTTGTATTATTCTTGTCATGCACTGTCCTGTATTCTTTACTGTTATGAATCATTACCTTCATAATGATTCCCATTTTGACACTGCTATGATTGCTGTGATTACTATTTCCTGTGTGGGCGAAGAGCCAAAGACTGCTCGGCAGTGCGGTGGCTCGTGTGAGTGTGTGTGAGGAGACACAGTTCTGGCTGAGTGGTCTGGACTCCTCCAGTCAGCAGAGCCAACAGGGCCACCAGATGGTCACTGGGAACCCTGGGATCTGACCAGGTTAAACGTCCAAATGCTGAACCCTGTGATGTGCTGTGGGACTGTGGGTTTACCTCAATCTGTCTGAAACTACAAAAACAAGTTAGCGCGTTCACGTCCATCTTGATAACTGGGGAAAATGCAAATACACAGAGAGCAACAAGGTCCTGGGTTTGAATCTTGACCCTGGTTGTGTCTGTGTGGAGTCTCCATGTTCTTCTGATGTTTACTTTGGTCCCTTCTGTAGTTTGAAAAAGAGGCAGCACAGGTGGCTCAAAAACTACCAAGTGTGTCCTGCCACAGTGATCACCCAGGGTCCTGCTTCCTAATCAGTTTCAATAGAAGCAAAACACAACTAGAGACCATCTGGGCATGAGATCACTCCAGCTGTGAAACAGCAATCTGGAACCTAAAACAAACGTCAGCTGGGGCATAAGGTGGGGGAGGAACTGTAACCTATATTAGGGATGTTAATAATTAGCTGTGCAACCATTAACTGAAAATATTATATAGTTAAACAGTTAAAAATATATAATAAATATAATGTGTTGGCACTACAGCAGAGACAGCAGAGGCTGTTGTTGCCCAGGCTGGAGTCGTAGAGCGTTGCCAGGGCAATGCCACAGTGTCGGTCCTGCGAGACGACTATAGCACCCTTAACGAGCTAATGACCCAGAGGCAGAGGGGGACACCATCTGAGAGACGATCCTGCTCACTGAACAGTAACCATCTTCCCTAATGGAAAGGATCAGCAAACCTTTAATTCTGCGGTTACACAGAACAGTCAGTTCAACGTCTGTTAAAGAAGCAGCAGCAGCTAATAAAGCTCCCACTGATACATAAACACTGTCATTAAACATGTTAAATTACATTAGCAGTGTCATGCTAACAGTTAGCCCTGTCAGTGTGCGTGTGCAGGGCAAGTAGACTTTGAAAATCCTGACTGTACCTTCAAACCAGAAGCTTCCAAAGAGGCTGTCGCGGATGCCCAAGAAGCACGAGGCGCTAAGAGAAGAGAAACAATGCGCTATCTGCATCAATGATTTAACAAGACTACATGTTTTTAATAATTTTCAAAAAGAAGGCTCATTTTAAACTAAAACTAAAAACTAAACTTTTTTTTTTTTTTGTTAAGTTGATCCAAACGAAACAGTTGGAAATTACTATGTAGTGGAGACACTGAGAAATGTTCAACTCCATACATAAAAAAGAGAAGAGCCTTGTCAAATATGTTTTACACTCTCAAATATAGATTTCATTATCAGCTTCAAAAACCCAGAATGCATCTGACTTTAAAGTTAAAACCACTGTTAAAGGGCAAGTTGTCAGTATGATATCACATTTAGACCTGAGGCAGCAGCAATTTTCAGTGGGAATCATGTAACAGCATCTCCTGCCAATTTGTTGTATCATCCAACCCATGCTTTTTAAAAGTATATCAGCAATCACTGGAGGAAATACATAATTACACTATGACTATATTCAGACTGCAGACTGAAGTGGCCTAAATATGATTTTTTTTTTTGCACATATGAGACTAAGATCTGCTTTCTCCATAAGACTGAACAGCACAAACCCAGAAAACAGGTCTGATTTTTTGCAGCGCACCATCAGTCTGAACAGTCATATCGGAATTTGTGTGACTTTTACGTCCATTTAGAATCACGTCTCACAAATCTGCACTGGTAAAAGTGGCTCTGTAAATACAAACATTGAATACAGCTGCAGTGGGGGCAGTCAGTGGGGGGGCAGGGAGGTGTTTCAGCGAAGCATTCACATCACAATCCCACCACTCTTGGCTCCAACTCTACATCTACGCACTCCTCTGTACAGAAGTAGCAGCCATTGCGCCTCAAAAAGCTGTAGCAATTAAAAGTTGGATCTCTTTCTCCTCATCCTTGTCCTCGATATCATCTGCTCACAAATTTGCTGGCTATCACTGCAAAATAACTTTTGAATGAAACTGTAAAAACTGGCTTCAGTACGACAGCATGCTGCACACATCTTTGACATTGTTCTTTTACACATGTCGGTCAGTTCAGGAACTTGAAGAACCAAACAAAATATCAGATCAGAGCAATAAATCCAAATCAAGCGCTAAGGCTTGCAGCATGAACATATTCTATATTACACCAAAAGCCTTGAGCCAGAGAGTCACTCAACTTGTTTATCCAAAAATCTCATCTCATTAAAGAATGTCAGTTAGGATCCTGTCATTACAGGACAGCGTCTAAGTGCAGTTGGGATTGAAATCTTATCTTTTCCAAGGATATGTCAGATCTCGCCAAAAAATCTCTTAAGTTTAGAAAATCCTAAATTACTTCTCTAAAAATAGTACACAATCGAGCACATCCTACCTGACTGCTGTAGTTTATAGTGTTCTGTAAAAACATACGCATGCAGAGAACTTCAGGCAGACGCCTGGAGCAGGTGTGAACACTGTGACAAACGACAGGCTCTAATCAGAGGAACTCCAAGACGCTTATATGAGCTCTTACTTATGTTTGTGGCAATGATGATGATATATAGTACATGTTTAAATGCAACACTTAAGCTTTGCAATACGGCAGCACTCAAACAAACACGAGGACTGTGTGTTCAATTCTTACATTTTTAAGAAATAGCAAGTTCGCTCTGTGCTGTAAAACCACATCTCCAAATATCTATTCAGTGGCTTTATTTAATCAGGCTGTCTAATTGAGATCCAGATCGATTTTCAGGAGAGAGTGGAAAACAAAATATGTTTACAGTTCAGCAGTCACATAACCAGCACACCCGATAGAAGCTTTATATGAGAAGGTGTAAAGTCTTAACAGTTAAAGTTCTACAGATAAATATTATTAGATGCTTATTTCTTTTTGTCAATCGAGAAGTCCATCCAACATAATGATGCCAAGATCAATGATGAGTATGAAACAAGTCAACATTCGTGATAATGTAACACATTGTGATAGACAGGATTTGAAAGAGCTGTGTGAAGGATTTAGTGGCATCTAGTGGTGAGGATTGCACATTGCAACCAGCTTAAACTTCTCCCACTTCTCTCCAAAACAAACCGAGATGATTCAAACTGGTAAAAACACTGAAGAAAACAATTTTCTTTTACAAATCAGTGTTTCTCCAACGCTATTCAGACTGTTGCAGACGAGTCGCTAGCCCAGACCCTGCTAATGTATGCTCACCTTCTTTGTCCGACAACGAAAATAAATGGCCCTGGTGAATTAAACAGTAAACACTGAAATAAGCAGTTTTAAAATCTTTTTTTTTTTTCATTGGCCGTTTTGAAAAACGTGAATGACCCTATCTAAAGCCAGTGTTTGGTTTGTCCGTTCTAGGCTGCATGTAGAAACATGGCAATCTCCGTGGACTAGGATCTGCTCCCTAAGTAGATATAATCTGCTCATACTAGGGTAACAAAAACATATCAGTTCTTATTTTCAGGTGATTATACCTATTATACTGTACTCAATTTCTGCCAATATATGCCCCTTAATCCTACGCACTGGCCCTTTGATAGCATAAGTGGGGGCATTTTTCAGATGAACTGGAGCAATAAATATGTCGCTAATAAAAGTCTTTTATCAATTGGGGGGAAAAAAATCTAAAAAAAAAAACCCAACAACTTAAAATCAAGCAGTTGTTTTTCTTAGCCCATGCTATTTTGACGCTTTAAAGATTTGTGTGTGTGTGTGTGTGTGTGTGTGTGTGTGTGTGTGTGTGTGTGTGTGTGTGAAGGAGGGGTTCCCACATCAGCCATGACATTAAGCTGCTATTGAAATGACAAGAGGTGGTGGACTGTCCTGTTAGTTTTTGGCAGCTGCTGGCACTTTGTTGCAGCAAGCAGATGTCATGTTAAGAGGCCAGAGTGAAGGGACTGCAATGCCCTATTACTTTTAGATGCTAAGAGAGCATGCTAATTCAGCAGACAGGGTTATATCAATTTACCAATTGCAATCAACAAACAAAAAGTCCAAATTATTCTAAGAGCTTACATCAGGCCAAAGCTGTAAAGGAATCTCACCTGCTCGGCACCAGAAAAGACCCTTACTGTTTGATAATGTTGGTAAAATGTCAGCAATGCACCAAAGCCCAAACAAGGATTTACATTAAAGTTAGGAAACACGATAAAGGTGTGGCAGAAGGCCCCAAGGTAATACCTGCAGGGCCACAGTGAAATATTCAAGCAGCTGCACTAATCTGGCGACCCACTCTGAGAGCCTGCATGGACTCGCTGTGGGGGAGAGAGGCCCCGCTTCCCCTCTGCAGCTGCAGCCAGCGGTAACGCCACCAACAAAAAGGTATCACAAATGTTCCTCCATGCGTCACTTGCCAACAGCTCTGCATGGGCAGAATCCATTACTGAGGCCAGTGCATTTAGACACAAAGCAGGGAGGCGGTACTCATAAACAAAGGCCTGATGTAAAGGTGATTTTCCAATTACCAATACACACTGTACACATAAATACAGAGATTTCTTTAAGTAACCAGTAGGAAAACTATAGAAGACACTGTATCAGATCGCACAAGAGCTATTGTGTGCTCTCTGTGTGTTGTGTAGGATGTCACCTTATTGTTTGTCTTTTTATGTGTATTGTATAGTACATGCAGTGTGTCCAATTGTCTGTATATACAAAGTATTCATATTATGTTAATATAATAAGAAAAGGAAGATGAATTATGACATTTTATTGACTTTAGTTTAATGATATCAATGTTAAAAACTAAAAGGATTTAGGTTTTAGTTTTACATATACGAACTTTACATTTTGTGTGATGTAAAGCTAAATACTGGACCAAAGTGTGTTGTGTGAACATTATCTTAAGATCTCATTTTTGCATACTTTTTACCAGGTTGTGATTAATATCTGATGAAAGCTTTTCACTGATGACCTTTTTTCCATAACAAAAATGAGACGATGACAAACTAAAAATAGATCTTGATAATAAAGGCCGATTAATCGGCAGTGCTCGGAATCGAGCGTCCGCGCACTTACTGTCCCAAAAACCTGTATGAATTTTCCACAGGAGATATTTTTACTTTTTGTCTATTCAAGAAATTACCCACAAATGCTATACACCAAGATATATTATTTTACTTATCCACTTACTTTCTTATCCACTACTTATTTCGTAGCAAAAAGGAAAATGTTTCTTAACCTGTGTCACTGTTTTTGTTTGTTTGAGATGATTATTAAAAAACTTGTATGTTGGTTAAAATGTTCTAATAAAGGAAAGATAGAAAATATTGCAATATCTTGTGTACTGTAAAGTGGTTTTAAAAAAATGAAGTCAGCCAAAATCGGAATCGGTCATCCAAACACTCTGCAAATCGGAAATCGGTATCGGCCCAAAAAATTGTAATCGGTGGAAGTCTAAACCTATTGTTCAGTTTTCGTTGATGAGATGAGACAAAAATGTTCGTGGTGGACTATCGGACTTCAAAAGCTGAGAATGGCCTTCTTTGTAATTATCTTTATGTGCCGCATCAGCGACTGGCTGGTAAACTCAAGTAAATACTCAGTGCCAGGATGTTTTGCCCACTAGCAAAAACACTCACATCAGCCACTGATGCAAGTTGTGAAGTGCAACATTAGTAATGCTTACCTATTAAACGTGCAATATGTAATTTTCTGCCGCTAGGTGACTCAAACCAAAACAATAACAGATGACGGAGTTGGATGACGTCACAAAATAGCGTGGGATCATGGGAGCTGTAGTTATATAACAGATACAGATCTAACGTTCCTCTTTCCGTGTAACTGAAAGCGACCGTGGCAGTTTTTATGGCAGAGCGAGCTTCAGCAGCAGAGAAATGCTCATGGACGAGATATATTACTGGAGTTATATTCACTTTATGTTTCACTTTATACAAATGTGGTCCGTTGGCCGGTGTAGTAGCCCGAGCCGATCTGGTACCTACACCGGATTGTCAAACTCTGATCCAACTATCAGTAGTAACGTTATTTAGGCTGACCAAACGTCCTCTTTTGCCCGGACATGTCCACCTTTCACGTCCCGTCCTGGGTGTCCGGGGTTTTTTTTATACCGGCTTGTTTACCGGGACAGCTTTGTTGTCAGAAGGTGCAGCAACCGTCAATGCATAATCATGATCCATGACGAGTTAGCTTAGCCTAGCAACAGTAACGTTCACTCTCTGACGTCTCAGCCGGTCTGCTTCTTCTTCTTCTCCTTCATTTAATGTCTATGGTAACTGGAGTTACGCCGCCATTGCGACCTACTGACACGGTCCGTTACTGTTATTAATATTTCATATTTATCTGGGTTTGAAAAATTGTTTGAAACATTTCTGATAATCAAAGTACTCAACTAAACTAAATATATAATATTGGTTTAGTCGTTTTTAGACATTTTTATGTGGAAAAACTACATATTATACCTTTAATGCAACACTCATTATAACCCAGTGACATAATATACATTATCCTGAATTGACATGCACTGTGGTATTACTACTATTGTAAAGGTCTGAATGCTTCTTTCACCACTGATTTAAAAGAAGTGTTAGTTCGCATTTTGGATTGTATAATCTTGTGAGGAAAAAGCAGATTTACATTGCAAGATGAATAAATATGGTAAAAAGGGTTTGATCATCTGATAATACAAACTACCATTTGCTGAACTCATTCATTCATTCATTTTCCATAACTGTTTATCCTGTTGGGGGTTGTAGGTAGGCAGAAGCCTATCCTAGCTGACACTGGGCGAGAGGCAGGGTACACCCTGGACGGCTCACCAGACTATCACAGGGCTGACACATAAAGACAACCTCGATCAACCTTCAATTAACCTAGCTTGCATGGAAGCAGGAGTACCCAGAGAAAACCCACGCTGACAAGTGGAGAACATGCAAACTCTGCACAGAGGGGCTCCCTCACCCAGGGCTTCAAACCAGAAACCCTCTCGCTGTGAAGTGACAATGCTAACCGCTGCAGCACCATGCCACCCTTTTGCTAAACTAACATTTTCAAGATGTAGCACAGTGATAATCTGGATAAGTTAAATCAGTAAAATGGAAATCAAGTAGTCTTGTAAAATGCAAAGAACTGCACGCAAATAGTACAAGAGGAGCATTATAGTGATTAATTGCGTAATTTCTTTTCAATACTGAAGACAGTTCCAAGAAAACTTGAATAAATGTAAGTAAAGGTATGCTACTGCAAATTCTAAGTCTTTTTAAACTACTGTCACACCCAGCTGACAAGCAGACAGCTAGGAGGCTTGTGTGTGTGTATGTGTGTGTGTGTGTGTGTTTGCACTTCAGATATGTGAGCTCAGCAGGTTACTCCCCATCTGGCAGCCGGCGCCCAAGGGTTTGACAAATAGGATCTGGCCCAATGGTGCTGCTTATTAGCAACATTTGTATGGGACCTCACCTGTGTGTGTCTGTGTGTGTGTGTGCGCGTGTGCGTACGTGCGTGTGTGTGTGCGTGCGTATGTGTGTGTATCACTTAACATTTGAATGTGATCTAGGGAGCTCACCTTAGCTAGACCTGCAGTCAGCATTTCTCACATGCAGACACACTCCTCAGGTTGGCGAGCAGCTAATGTTCCCTTAATACCTGCGACTGCTGCAGTGCTCACAGTGATAAGTAACTTGTGTGGAGATCACCGTCTCATGATGATGGGAGAAGTGTTGAGTATATCTTCAGGACTTTGCTGAGGAGGGGCAGACACGGTGGAGTTTGAATGAGAATGTGGATGATACAGTAGTTTGCTCGGATTATCCTGAACTTGCAGAAAACTGTCGGAGGACTGAATAGAAAAGTAAACTGCAGATTCTAGTTTATCCAAATAAAAAAAATAATTTTTGCCATATAACCTGCCCTACCACATTGAAACACCTCACATACATACATAAATATAGTCACTGACAGGTTTTTAACGTAGTGACATCACTACATCAGTGTTTCCGCTACATTCATTAAGCAGCAGCGGCACGCCGAATATTGCAAAAGAACACACACACATTCGTGAAAAGCAAGGCCGAATAATAGTGGCGTGATTTGATAACGCAATCAAACAGCGTGCGGTGACGGGCGGAGTAAAATGTCAGCAGTTCGGTGTTATTTTACTCCGGCCGTCACCACACTCGTATTTGCAACTAAAAATAGTTTTGTGCGGGCAAAATAAATCATTCAGCACGCTGTGTGAGTACAGATTTCAACCAGCAGCAGAAACGAGGGGTTGACCGGGGGTCACAGACACGGACAAGAATACGTATTCCTGTCAAATACGGCGGCGCATGATAACGGCTTACCAGCGACGGGTGAATAACTTGTTGTCATGACTGCCCAAAAGTACCTGAACAGCCGAGCCGTGGCGGCACACAGGTATGTGGCGAGGAGAAATGAGCCGTTCACATTACTCTCTCTGTGTCAGTAACGGCCCACAAACCTCACCACACTTTAGGGAACCGCTGCTGAAAAAAATCCTAGAGGAAACACTGCATCAACCTAGTGTCAAGTAAGTCAAATGTGATATATTACTGTGATAGGTGATAATCAATACAAATTTAAATAAGCTCCTGTATAAATGTCAAACTTCAGCAAAAAGGAATCTTGTCCAGGTGAGATATAGGCTACAACATTGACATGGAAAATGATGGCTGCAGGTGAAAACATTTTTTTCAACATGCTGCGTCCCCTGGATGATGAAGCATCATTGGTTCATCATCGACGTGGGTGAATACAGCTTCTGCTGTCTCAGCAGATGTTGCAATGTAAGATTACAGGGATGTCTAAAGTAATATCCTACATATTTGTGAATTTGGGTACATTAAAGGAGCCTAAAATATAAGGTTATTGTCTACTAGCGATCTTTAGAGAACTCTAGTATTAAGATAACCTTTACAAGTGTAGTGTCTTTACAAGTGTCTAGACCTTCCAAAAAGAGACATTATACTAAAAGTTCAAAACAATACACAAGTCAGTCAGTCTTTCTGACTTTTATTTCAGCATTATTTACTGCATAGCTGATGTGCTTACCAAAAGGTTCATATTTGTGTATTTCTTTTTTAATTTTATTGGACAATGACAACTCAGTTACAGACACTATAACCATTTACTGCCAACTTATTTTCTTTAGTAAAGAGCGCAGCTGCCCAGTAAACCACCCATGTCTGAAAAAACACATCTAATATGTGGAACAAGACATGATAATCGTAACTGATAATGAGTGGTACGTTATGTCTTGTCACTTTGCTAAAACACTTGCAACTTAGCTTTACTTTAAAAGAGTTTCCTCTTAATGCAGCTGGAGCTCATAATGAGCTTTGAGCAGAGATGAGAAGACTTTATTTCCCATATTAGACAAACAACACATTACTCAAAACACACAAAAAAACTACAGATATGATCAACACTCATACTTTGACCTGTTTTTTTCTGCCACAGTTGGTTTATGTAAAGCCATTATGTGGGCACAGACAGGTTTCCAAAGCATTACATCAGCCACACGCACTCAGACATTTGTGACACCTCGACAACCTTGTTAAGATGAAATGACAAATCCAAAGTCGTTCCTTTGTTACGTTTACCTGAGCTGCAGATGTGGTGTTTCACACTGTGGGTCTGATTACCTCTAGAACAAACTGAGGAAATTAAATCATCAGCTGAGGCAGGAGCCGCAGAGAGAGAGAGAGAGAGAGCAGAATACAGCCACCATTAGGTTAATGAGCTATGAAATGAAATGTATTTCTTAGCCTGAAGTCCACATCCCCCTAAATATCAGCTAACACAGCTAATGAACTTTACACTGTCATCAATTACCTGTAGCCGTAATGCCCTGGTAGGGTTTTAATATGGAGGGTGTGGAGCCAGGGAGGAAGAGAGAGAAAGACATACCTACAGGCAAATAACATGCCATGTATTTACCACAGTATCATAATTATACAGCTAGACACTAATTTATGGGTAATTGAAATAACACTGTATTGACTTTACATATGTAGATAGCTGTTGTTAGTGAGACAGCAGGGGGAACTGAGAGAGAAGGACCAGTGTAAAGGATATAGATCATAAAACCCCCCACATTCATTCAGCTTTAAACCTTTACTGTACCAAAAAAAGGTCAAATTATTTTCTCAGGCTTTAATGTTACCCATATTTAGAATTATAATCAGTAAGGATTAGTTGTAAATAAAATTCACTTGTGCTTCCGGCTTGGTCTTATGCAGACATCACTTTCAACATTGTACCGTCAGACAGTGAACCGGTTACAGTAGCTGCTGATAAATGGGTTTCAGGCTAAGACATCACGGAAAGGTTGCTGTGCTGTAATACAGCTTCGTCTGAAGCAAACAGCTGGCTTCAGAAAGTGCCAGAGGTTATGTAATTTGATTTTATGTAAAACATTTTCATCTTTAAAGCTGCACAAGGCAACTGTTCATATTTAAGAATCAGAGACGGAGGGAGTGTTGTTGAATTCACGTTTCCTACAATCACTACAAAATAGCCCTTTTTAAAGAGGAATTGTGCAAATTTGCAGGAAAGTCCAATCAGTCTTTTTTCAGCATTGGCAGTATAAAAACAAAATCCAGGAGTGCGACAAAATGCCGCCTGCCTACTTTTGTTTACAGAATGCACCTTTTTCGGGGTGTGTGACGTAAACAGTGACGTGGGAGGGAAGCCGCGGCTGGTCAGTCCTTCGGCGATTCTCTAGTAAGTTGGCCCGTCCTTCACCGTCCCCGTCATCTGACGGTTAATGGCCTCTTCGTTTGCGATGACAAGGAGGGCGCGCAATTCCTTGTCTCCCCAGTTGCTCATCTTTACAGCATCTGTCAGGTTTGCGTTTCCCTCTTGCTACTAGCTGCTCACTAATTCCTGCTATCAGTTGTTTCCTGTTTATCCACCACCAGTGGCTCGCACGTGCAGCGTCATAAACAGCTCCTCCCACAAGTCTTCAACAAAAGGGTTCTGCCAATATCTTTACCTTACGAGGTGGAAAATTGGGCATCTCGGATCAACTCTCTGATCCGGCTCTGTGTGTCTAAACACTCGCAGCTTGCCCAACATTCACGAAAAAATCTGGCAGTGTAAAAGGGGCTATAGTGTCACTGCAGGTAAAGGTTGATTTTAAATTAATGAAAACATGAACTTTCAGGTAGACAACTGGTAATTGGCTTCAACTTCAGAGATATGTTAAATCAGCAAACTTGTTCATTTCTGTTGTCATTTTCAGATGTAAGTGTAACTTTCAAAGATATATAATCAAACTTGGCATGATCTATCAGACATTTCTGCAGTGCTTGCCTTATGTTCTGTGTCGTTTTGCTAGCATCTTTGATAAACCAAATCCACCTGCACAGAAGCTGAGAAATGTACTATTTACCCCACATTTTTGTATCCAAGTGACTAGTGGGAGCAACAATTTTTGAAAATGGTCCTGTATTGAGCGAGACCGATGCAGCCCACAGCGGCAAAACAGGCTACAGTGTCACCAATTGGGGCAATTGAGCAGAGTCAATTTACGTCTAATAAAACTTCTTGTTCTTGCCACTGACAGGCTCAGATTGTTATTCTGACAAAATCATGGGAAAGATCCCTACAGAGATAAACCTGTTTGCAAGAGAGTGAGATCCTCTTTAATTAGAAACAGTATTGTACTGTTTAATGATGTCAGACAATAAGCATAATATTTTTAGCCTGTTAATGACCAAAGCAAGCACTTTTAGTGGATGTAAACTGATGGTGCACAATTGCCCCAAGTGACAACATTGCAGACTATTTTGCCCCTGCCATTTGCACCAGTCTTACTCAGTACTGGACCAAATTCAGAACTTGTTGTTCCTATTAGTCACTTAGACACACAAACATGGAAAACAGGATCCAGGTTGAAAATACTGAAGTTGCCCTTTAAAGTAATTCAAACTGTTAGTTTAAGCTAATTTGTTACATCCATTGGGGAGTTTTCCTGGATGCTGCTTCTATGTTTGTTCAAAATTAACTCTTAATTCTTCTACATGCATCAGCCATTTATTGTGTGAGATGAGGAATAGAAGTAATCAAATATGCTGTATGTGTTTTAACATTGTGTGTTTTAACATGTTTGCATCTACAAACATTCACAAAAATGGGGAAAAAACTGAATTGGGAAGTTGCACAGACAAATCCAGATGGACATACTGTAAGACAGATTCTTCATTTCATTAATGTTTGTCTCTCAGTCTGAGTTTGTTCTCAGTAAATTTTCTGCATATGCAAAGACAAAATGTTGGCAACAGATCACACCCAAATCCAGTTATGGGATCACACAGAAGTAAATATAACTGCAGAAAATACTCACTTTACTTTTTTCACTTTGTAACTCACTGCGCTTTGTTTTTCACACTCTCATTCTCGCCCATCCGTCTCAACTCGCTCCTCTCTGTTCTCTTCCTTTCCTCCTCTTTGACATTAATAAGCAGTGAAAACTGTTGGGCGCTGGAGTCCTATACAGCCGGCAGTCATCTCAAATAAAATCATACGGCATTGGCTCTGCTATCTTAACCTCACACGCAGGCTGTCAGCTTCAGACACACAGACACCAGAAAATGGACACAAAGTGGTTTTGAAACTTCCAACTTCTGATGTGTGATAAAACAGGTATGTTAGGTGATCGAACTGGATCACATGTAATGGTGTACAGTCGGGTGTTAAGTGATATGATGGTTAGGGATTTTGACAATTCCTTGAACCCAACCACTATGGCCATTTGAAATGCAAAGTATCATTCAAGTGAGATAATAGAATGAATATTTATAGGTTATATGTACAAATCCTTTTTACCTGATCCTAAATTTACTTTTAAATGTCTGTCAAGTAAATTAACCTTTTCCACATATTAAACTGCCCTGGCTTGTGATGTCTAGAGGGGTCTTATTGAAAATATGCTATTTTTGCTATGCATTTCTATCTTTATCAATCCATCCATCCATCCATCTGCCCCGGGCCTCCTACCAGTGGGACATGCCTGGAACACCTCTAACGGGAGGTGCACTGGAGGCATCCTGATCAGGTGCCCGAACCACCTCAACTAACCCATGAAAAAGCGAAAAAGCAGCGGCTCTACTCCAAGCTCCCTCCAGATGTCTGAGCTCCTTACCCTATCTCTAAGGATGAGCCCAGCCACTCTATGGAGGAAGCTCATTTCTGGCGCTTGTATCCGCAACCTCATTCTTTTGGTCATTACCCATAATTCATGACCACAGGTAAGGGGTTGAGATGTAGATGGACCAGTCCAGGATGCACGCTATCCTTGCCAGCAGCATTGAAGCGCTGAAGCTCAATTTCATAAGCTTCATTCACTTTAATTTAAAGATCATAGTAAACACAAGCTGTCTTTGTCCCAGTCAGTCTGCGCACCATATCACCATTATGTATTTTTCTGTATTTTTAAGTTGTGGCGTCAGCAGTGACGTGGGTACCAGACTGTCATGGTGAAGAAGGAGCTGAGCCAGATGGCAAAGTTTTCAATTTAGTGGTCCATCTATATCTCAACCTACAGCTATGGCCATAAGCTTTAGGTAGTGACAGAAGAATGACAGTGAATGGCTGGGCTCAACTTTGGAGATAGGGTGAGGAGCTCAGACATCAAGAGGGAGCTCAAAGTGGAACCGCTGCTCCTTTGCATCAGAAGGGGTCAGCTGAGGTAGTTCGGGCATCTGATCAGGATGCCTCCCAATAGAGGATGTCCAGGCACATCCAAGTGGTAGGAGGCCCCAGAGCAGATCCAGAAGTGCTGGAGGGATTATATATCACATCTGGCCTGGGAACACCTCAGAATCCCCCAGGAGGAGCTGGAAAGCGTTGCTGAAGAGAGGGATGTCTGGATTACTTTGCTTAGCCTGCTGTCCCCAAGACCCAGTGCCAAATAAGTGGATGAAAATGGATGAAAATAAAGATGGATGTTTTGCAGTCAGCACACAGATATGTCAAGTGATATGCTAAGATTGAAGCTATGGATGTTTCTTTGCAAGAAGAGTCACAGTCCTCCTCAGAGGCACATGTGCAAACTCCAATCTAATTGCTTCATCTTTGAGTCCAAGTGGACATTTGTGCCAAATTTGAGGCAAAGTGTTCATGAGATATCGCATTTACGAGAATGAGATGGACGCGGTCACAGTGACCTTGACCTTTGACGGCCAACATCTAATCAGTTCATTATAGTCCAAGTGGACGTTTGTGCCAAATTCTCTCAAGGCGTTCTCAGGATATGGCGATCAGGTGAATGGGACAGACGGATGCACAACCCAAAAGGACCTCCCCTGAAAGGCATGGTATAGCTCACACACTGAAGTATTGTTCAACTCTTACAGACTACGTTACCTGATGATGATTGATGAGTCTACGTTTAAATTCAATTAAACTACAATAATGATGATTGAGGAAGTTATTTGAACATGAAATGAAAAAAAATCCCTGAGGCGAACATTATACTGCAGTATGGGAAAATATGGAGGTAGAGTAATTAATGCGCATTTTTATAATTATACTTCCTGGATAATTTGACCATGTCTGTGACAGAATGTGGTTCAATCAAAAAAGGGTGAGTAAATTATTAAGTGTTGTTTTACATTCTATTAATTACTTTCTAATGTATGAACCTCTTAACTTAAGAAACCCCAAGTACAAATTCACACAGCCCACATTCACATCTTTAAATGGTTGTCTTGACAAAAACAAATTTATTCAATTCACAATGATAGAAAACATGTTAAATTTGTATTTTTTTCTTAATAAAGCATTAATCAATCACAAATATTCAGTTGATCGTCAAAGTGATAGCATTTAATTGTAACATATGTCTGCTTTAACAGCTGAAGGTGAGCTGTGGGGTCTTTCTTTTTGCAGACAAAGTCTCTGTTTACATTAAGTATTTCTCACTTAATAAACACATATTGTGTGTATCCTTGAGCCCTGACACATGTGCTGAATTACTCTGAAATGAGAGTTATGGTATAAGCAGAAGGTCAGTGTAGTGGATGTAGTATTCACTGCTGAAAAGATAAGTCTTTTCATTAAACTAGTTCGTCTCGGCAGTAGACAGATACAAATACTTTTGACATTGGTGCTACGAGAAAAGAGGGGAAAAGGGCTGTGGAATTTGCTTCTGCTCATGAGGTAGAAAAAAAATTGTCAAACAGTAAGCTACAATGTTTCTGAAAACATCTGAGGCAAGAATTAAGAAAGATAGTAACAGAATTGTGGTTCATATTTAATCAGCACAGCTTAGATTTTGCTCTCAGATTTTACAATACGGTCACTTCCTGTTCACAAATTCTCATATTACAGGCATACTGTGCACTAAAATAGGTTTCTAAAGTGATTTTAGGTGAGAAGTAGGCTACATAGTAACAGAATTTTGGTTTCTTTGATCAGAACTGCCTAAGTTTCCCACAGTTAATTTATCCATACTTTCTACACTGGTATGATACAAAGCTGGTTGTATATCGGCAAAGTAGTGAATTGCATTACTGGGTTACATAAACACAGAAGAGACATAATGACATAACTGGCAGAATAAAACAAGATTGTTTTGATGCTTTCTATATTCCTCAGTGATAGTTACTAACTTGATAACTCTGTTGTAAATCATCTTGTTTTCATGCTTCAACACTTACACCATCCCACTACACAAAATAAGACCCAAATACGAACAAAAACAAACACTCCTTTCCTAAAACAAATGATTTATGTGTGGTCATGCCTGCAGGTGAAAGACCAATTATATTCTGTTCTAGCACGGATGCTACCTGTGCTCTTCAGGCTGCAGACACTCAAACACAAACTGAACCTTCAGTGAGTGAGAATATAAAGGTAGCACCTTCAAACCTTGCTGACTGGCCAGTCCTATCAGATAATGTGAGAACAGAGCTGGAGAGCAGAGCACCTGAGACAGATGGTGTCAGATTTAATCTTCCTAAAATGAGGAGTGGAGGAAGCAGCCACATTTAGTTCTCCGGAAAACATCTCATTTTAAAATTTCTACCCTGAAAACAAAACTATTGTTTGCTGCAAGTTTTTCTCAATTTGATAAATAAATGAGGGATTGCCAACAATAGGAGTTTTTTTTTTTTTAAAGTACCATAAGGAAGTGGAGACTAAAAGCAACAGATAAAACAGAAAAAGAGATGACATAAGGTCCTGACAAGGTTGGTAGACGTTATTCAGTCACTGCAGAGACAAACACTGCTGAGAAAGCACAGACACACTTCACCTGCCAAATAAAGCAACTGAATATACTTTCAAGCTTTATCCTGTACTTGAATTAGTTGAGGTGGAAAGAGGTGTCATCAAAGCCTGATATTTATCTGATATATTTCAAACTGAACTAAATGATGGCATGAGCTCGAAGAGTGGTTACGTGCTTTGCTTTAGTGTCTGCACCACACTTTTGAGAGCTAACCCTCTGTTCAGAGTTTAAGTTTCCCCTGTCAATGAAAGGTAACTACACAGATCCTATTCTGTTTGGTAAAAACAGAAACACATATTCCACAGAAAAGATGTTGTAAAAGCCAAAGGTTAAAGGAGCAGTTCATCAAATCAAAAATACATATTTGTTTACTCTTACCGGTGCTATGTATTAAATTGTTTTGATGTGAGTTACTGAGTGTTGGAGATATCACCTCGTTTTCAAACTGTATGGTTTGACTGAAATGAATAATGACAGCAATATAGTCCACGATGACCAGCGCTAAAATCAACCTGCGTAGTTGTCCCTCCATTGTGACATTAGGAAGTGTCACATTTATCTTGCAAGCGTACTCTTCTTCAATGTTTTGTTTACTTCCTGGATTTTTCCCACATGTAAATTCTGACCAATCAAGAGCAGCTTTCTCTCATAAGGTATTTGATCTGGTCCGCTTGTAAATGCTGCCGTGAGAACACGAACCAACTCTAGGCAATTATACAACTTTGTGACAAAATAAGTCCCTGATTCAGACCAAAGCAAGACAACTCTAGGTCTGAAAGCACCCTAAAAAACTCAACAGCAATGTCTCTTTCCAGAAATCATGACTTGGTTACTCAAGATAATCCACAGACTTTGTTGTGAGCAGTTTCATGAAGGAACTATTTTCTATCTACCAAACTGCATCCACCAACCGTATCACCATGCAGAGCAAAGTGCGTATCTACTTCTAGCTCGCTTGGCACCACCACTAATGTTACAGCTTAACCAAGGAGGACGCCATTAATGTTTACATATGGTGCTCACATAAGCACAAGTCTCTCGTCCATGAGTAGATGCTTGATTCCTTTCGCATGGCAATACGATTGTCACGTTTGGTTCAGCAGAAAGAAAATAGTTCCAACATGAAACTGCTCACAACAAGGTCTGTGGATTATCTTGAGTAACCAGGTCATGATTTCTGGAGAGAGACATTGCTGTTGAGTTTTTTTAAATGTATTATTTTGGCGCTTTGAGCACCACAAGCTGAGTGACATCTAGTTCCATTATGTTCAAGACAAGGCAGACATCTCTTCCTTTGATATCTTCAACACTCAGCAACCCACACCAAAACAATCTAGATTGATAAATAGCACTACACGTAAGAGGAAAAATATGTATTTGTGATTTGGGGGTGAACTGGCCCTTTAAAAAGCAAAATAAATTACTTATTAGCTGAAACCAAACCCACTGAGGGGCTTTGGCCGAATGTTTCTCCACAAATCATGCCTTTATATCTCCACAGGGAATCCTCTTGAGTTCTCAAGGTCTCTCGATATATGTGTGTCTGTGTAACATAGCAATTCCCTGTAACAGGCACACACACACACACACACAGCCAAACACAAATGCGCACAGAGCTCCCTGAGCAGTTGACTCTCAGGCCAAACGCGATTGTTAGAGGCAGAGCGATGGGAACAATTGTTTGGACAGTGTGTTAAGATATAATCCCTTCATCTGGACCCTCTCTGCCTCTGTCTTTTCATCTCTCATACACTCGCACACAGAGCTACACACAATACACACACACTCTCCCTTTGCCCAGCATGGCACAAGACAGTGCGTAACTGTGTCACCTTCCGTTATTTACAGCTTCTCTCTCTCGCTGCCCGGTCCTCAGTCCTCAGATATCAGATAAGTCCCAATATACAACAAAGCAAAGACGATGCGGCTCTCTGATGGACCACTGCTTCCAATAACTTAACTGGACATGTCTCAGGGGCTAAATGTCTATTTAAAGGTACGATAACATTAGGCAATGTAGCCTTTTAAAGTCGTGTGTCCCCAGCATACTGGTGGTGTCACTGCTTGTAGTAGCTGCATATAGTTGGTTACACTGTGATTAATAGCACAGCCATGGAAGATGTGCAGCCTCGGTGGTCTGTCGCATCAGTACAGTGGCTGGAAAAGTTATAAATTGTGTTACATGATTTCAGCACAAAACAGAAGTGGCAGTGTTATGTTTCTCCCTCACATTTCATGTTTTTGTCCTTGCTTGCATTTGGCTAATTAGAGCTTTTTATGCTAACAGGATTAAGAAAAAATAAGTAGCTGACTGCCACAGTCTGGCTAAGTGCCCACATAATGTTTTTTTTTTCTCTGAAATGCAGCATCTTTTTTCTAATTGTTTCCAACGAGGAGAAGTGTATGCAGCCGCCTTGAGAAATGGCACTGCACTCTTTGTTTAGAGCACTCCGACCTCTTTGTGCGGTCGCTCCAAGCGCTTCAAGTTATAACTCTCCAAACTTTTCAGAAAGGCACTGGTGTTGTCACAATCGCTCCTTTACTTTACTCTCTATCGTGAGCTTTAGAATAAGGGAGTCAGAAAGTATCACAACAAAGAGAAAAGCCAATTTGTGGGAGCATATCAGAATGCTGCTGGTTAGTGGTGTGCTTGTATCACTGTTCGTTTGTAAGCTTGTTTTTAACTGTGCTGTCAACCTTCTGGTAACATTGCATTACATTAGCTACCATTAATGGTAACGTCGCTAACATTAATGTCAAGATATTGCTGCCATCTCGCCCGTAAAGTATACCCCTGCAGCCCCCTATAGCAGTGGTTGTCAAACGTTTTGTGGCTTTTTGTACGTAAAACGATCCATTGTCCAACTCTCCTTGTAAATGTTATCATCCCTCACACTAGCTGCCAATCAGGGCTTTTGATGCATCCACACTAATAATTCCCACGTGCAAATGGTGAGAAATAGGTTCCCCGTAAAAGTTTTCTAAATTAAATTCAACTGAATTACATTGTTTTGCTAGAGTTAACAACTAAGCACAAATTACTGATGTAATCAAATAAAAATGAATTCATAACTTTTTGTAGAATATTGCAATGATAATGTGTGGTTGCATGGCACACCATTTGAGAATCACTGCCATATAGAAACCAAACCTACATGCAGGGCTTCATCAAAAAAAGCTCAGGGCTGGGATGACTAGCCACTTTAAAGAAGCTTGTGTCTTCACATGCAACTTCCAGGTGATTTTTAGCCGTACACACCCAGACCCAGCTTTGTATCCACCCAAAATCTTAGCAGTCTGATATCATTGCCGTCTTGTTATTAGCTGTTTTCGCTGGTTCTGGACTGACCTTTCTACAGTAACTTACCATAGCAGTGCAGTGTCAGAACACACTTCCCGCAAAGACTGCTATATAATTTCCAGAGACTTTTTTTCCCCCCTTCACGCTGTGCACTTGGCTCGGTAACACTTTAAAGCAGATGAAGGTAAAAGAACACCCCATGATGTTCTCTATCTATGTGACATGATGCCATCATACAGCGTCTCTATCTATCTAAAATAGCACACAGCTTCTCTCTACCTGTGTTCATTACGTGGGGGAAAAACACTGTTTTTTTGCTTTAATGAGACTTGCTGCAGTTCTGAGCAAAATGTGGCGTGTGTGTGCGTGTGTGTGTGTGCATGTGAGAGAGAGGGAAAGAGCAAAGTGCACGAATCCAGGCAGTAAATGGAAGAACATTACAGTAGGAAGCAACACACACACACACACACACCTGTGTTCAGTGTACAGAAGCATAAATGTTAAAGGCTCAAACCTCGGGGTCAGAGAGAGCTTGAGGTATGCTATAACAACCCCATTGACAAACAAACACACACACACACACACACACACACACACACACACACACACACACACACACACACACACACACTTAGTCCCTAAATGAAACATCATTGTCAGCCCGTGTGTGTGTTGCTGAATGGCTTGACAGTCAGCCATCCCATTGCTGTGTAGCAGAGGCGGCTGCTGCATTGTCTGCCATACAATAGTGATTAGGAGGGTGACAGAGACAGAAGGAAAGCGAGTGAATCTTATTGTGTGTTATACAATGGCATTTTGGAGGAATGCAAGAGAGAGGAACGGAGATAAAAAGAGGTTTTATTGTCTGTTGTACAATAGTGTTTAGCAGGATGAGCGGAGAAGAAAAGAGAGGAGATTTAACAGGAGATTGACTGGATCTGTTGGACGGTCATATCAAAGCAGGGCATACACACACACATGTGCTTACGCAATGTGTGAGGAATGCTGATTGTGTGTTTCAATTTCCAAACCTTCAATAATAGTCAGGTATAAAACTCAAATGTTTTAGGTAGTGATGGAAATGTGGTGGGAGAATAACAGTAGAAATGTTCAAGTACCAACGAATTTGTAATCTTGTTTCTTATACTTTGGGAAAGACTCCAGTCCCCCCGCAACCCCCAGCAGGAAAAGCGGTTACAGAAAATGAATGAATGATGTATTTCGTTTGTGTATTAACATGTAAAACAAAGAATAATTGTGGTTTTGTTAACTTAAAATGAACCCTTCATATCTACGGAATGAGTTGGTCCTCTTCCACAGAGTGTTTCTACAGGAGCTCAAAACAGACAAACAAAATAGTGGCTCTAGAGACGGCCTTTTGTGTTTTTATATTAGCTGAGCAGTACTGTGGGTAGGGCGGGGTATCAGTACTCGATACCTTTAAGGTGTCAACTGCTGCTGTCTCATGAGACAATCTCCTCTGGCGTCCAGTCCCTTCAGCTTCTGCCTGTTTAGCAGGAGCTGGCAGAACAGTAGCGGCTAACACTGAGGTGTTAAAAGGTCCTATTAGTCGAGCACTATCTATTTGATGGAAATGGCAATTCAGTATGCCAAGATGCCACCAAATTCTTCAAATACAGGGCTATACTACACACCACTCCATTCACATTACAGGTGCTGAATAGGGCCGCCCCCTTGCTGTCCACCAAACATTAGTTAACCAGAAAGGTAATTTGTCGGCAATATTTCATTGGTCGCTTAGTCGCAGAAAAAACAAAACAAAAACGCGAAAGTATCAGGAGCTGAGCCTTAATTTGAAAGGACAGACACAGGGGGAGGCCATGCTCAGCAGTTACACAGGAGTCACATTACCAACCAGTCACAGCCGACAGATATCTTTCCCTTCTTCCTGAAATATTCAGTCTCATAAATACGGAACAGTTGATCATTTTAGTGCAGGGCTACCCAGAGCTTTACGTCTGTCCCATGGACGGTAGGCCTACACACTTCTTCACAGCACGTCATTAACAGGCGGCTCGCTCAGTGTGTGACGTGCACTTGTAGATAAAATATAGGCCTATATTAATGAAGGTTCATTAGTACAGTTTTGTATTTCTCTGTAATGTAGCACAGTGTTAACAATGTTTCTGATACTATTCTTTCTCACACCTTCAGCTCAAACCATTGTGTTGCCCCGCCCAAAATATATCATTTAATAATTAAACTAATATTGTAAAAAAAAAAAAAAAAAGTAGACGACTAGTCGACTAATGGCCCTAAATGATGGCGACTGGTCGACCAGGAAAATTCTTAGTTGGGGGCAGCCCTAGTATTGAATAAAGGGCTCTATTGGTATCTCTATCACTTTAAGGGTACTGACATTGGTGTCGTAATTTTTTAAATGTCACCCAGCCATAATCCTCTAGCAAGGGGATATTCAACTCATTGTATTCTGCAACCTCATCAACAGATGTCACTAAATCCTACAAACTGCTCCTTTCCATGATAATTCTGTCAATGTTAAACTGCGTTTTATTAAGAAAGTCCGTGTGTCCCTGAATGTGTTCAGAAAAACATTGAAAATGTCTGAGAATATACTACAACCTATCCTGTAAAATTTTAAACACAATTACTGTCGTTACCTGAGTTTCAGTGTGGATATCAGAAGACATTTTTTGGCACCTTGTGCTGAGCAATAGAAAAAATGCTTTTACTTTAAATCTCTGTTTTTAAATGTCTTCATAAGAATAAAATACAGTTTCAACGTAACACGTCAATTAATTTGTAGCAATAAATTTGACAAAACACCTCATGGTCCACACTCTAGATTCTTCAAGGGTTTTCATACACATCTCTCTGGGATTCAAGTTAATGATCATCTCGAAATAATCCAATTGGTCCTATAAGCTTTAAGTTAAAATTGGGGCTAATAGAAGACGACTGCCATGTCTCTAGATGTCTCTTATTTGCTCTGTCCAAATTAAACTCTGGTGTCAGGTACAGCAAAATCTTTGTTTCCACCAACCCTTAGTTGGCTGTGGTGACTTTATCACTTATGTTTGATGTGATCAGACAGCTCTGAACAATGCTGTCTGAACAGGAATGGTGTTAAAAAAGACACCTGAATTCCAGGTGTGGTTCATTAGAGGCAACATATAACTGAACCAAAGGAAAAGGAAATGACACAAAACACAATGATTTATGGGTGTAAGAGGATGGATGTTGACATTCGGCAGTTCATCATATTAACGTCTCAAAGTGAAGTCTCGAGTCTGGAGCTCATATTCAGCTGTTTCCTCGTGTGGTTTTAGCCACGTAGGACAAATCAGAGAGACTGAATTAGATTTGTTTTAAGATGCCACCATATTCACAACCTGCACTTTAATCTGACAGTTTCACAAAAGTCTGTCCAATGAACTGCAGTTGTCGGTTGTGTGGTTTAGACTATCAGTGATCTTGTTTTGAAAAGTGAAGACACAAGCATACACTTCTTTACCCTGCCTCGCCTGTAATGTCTGATCACCATCCCCTCTACACTGTGTTCTCCTTCGTCCCATCTGTTATCTCCATGCAGATGTCCTCTGGCCTCCATTATCCTGATTGTGATTGAGTCAGGTTTGTCTCAGGATTGGCTCTCTAACCTCCTTTTCTTATCCTTAAAGCAACCATTGCCAGTCATCAACCTCCATTACTGTCGTTTTGACTTTGGAATGTGATAAGCATTTTACCCTGACAGGTAGGACAGCAGAATGGTACATAAATGCTTCTTTCTACTAAAAAAACAAACGATCAAGGATTAGAACTTCAGGTTTCAGAGTGAACCCTGATTTCTCGTATTGAATTCTTTGACCTCACCAAAATGAAGCGGAAGTAAATCAACTACCACCAATAACAATTTTCATCACGTAGCATTGAGAAACATTTAACCTCAGGAAGCCAATGGTTTACTGTGGAAGGTTGTCCGCTATACTGTACATTAGGGCTTAATTAGCTTAACACTGCCACAGCACACATCCGTTATACATTCATTGCTGTTCATTTCAGTTTAGTTCATTTAAATATACTGCACTTGTTTTAATCAATTAAATCTTTTGCATGAGCTCTTTTCTTGTTGCTTTTCCTGACTTTGCGACTCTAGCCTACAGGCTGGGTCTTTAACAAGAGGTCCACAGAGTCACTGCAGGGGGCAGAATTAATTACACACACACACACATAAATATATATATATATATATATATATATATATATATATATATATATATATATATATATATATTCTCAATCTCAGGTCATTCAAGAACCTCGAAAATACCAAGGGCTGAAAGTGGAGCTGGAAAAGATGTGGGGAGTCGAGGCAACAGTGGTGTCAGTGGTAATGGGAGCACTCAGGGCTGTGACGATAGCGGCTCCAGCAGATTCCAGGTGCAACATCTGAGGTCAGAAGAGAAGACGCTGCGCAGAACCTTCAAACTGCCAGGCCTCTGGCAGAGGAGGCACTGATCCATAACAGCGAGTTGAACTAGCTGAGTTATATACTATTGAAACATATTAGCCATTTAGCTCTACTATCACTCCAATGTCAATGTCAATTTTATTTATATAGCACATTTTATAGGACAAGCCAGACAAAGTGCTTTACATGAGAAAAATATAATAGAGTAAAAGCTACAAGTAAAACAACATTAAAAGAGAAACATACAGTAACAACAGTAAAAGAAAAGCGTACACAAGTAAAAGCAAGTGACTAACTCAACCAAAAGCTAGGCTAAACAGGTAGGTTTTAAGGTGCGTTTTGAAGGAGGTGAGGCTGGTTGCAGAAGTGTATGGATATTCTTGTGTGCCACGATGGATCATTTTCTAACTTTCTGAGTATGAAACCCTGACAAACCATCCAGCTCAAAAACCACTGGTCAAAGTGCAGATGGCAATGCTAACACACTTAGCAATGGTCCAACTGCTGCTTAACTAGTAGCTATAGGCAAGCACAAACAAGAGAAGATGTAAAAGTATGCAGGGAATGATCTCAAGTGCAGCTCAATTTTAGACAATATAGTCGGGGGTACCTGATCCGTCTCCTTTTGACCCCTGGTCTACATCAAACTTTTCTTTTTTGGCTAAACACAACTGTTTAGAACACATCTCACCCACTGCAACACTGTTCAATGTCTTGATCGTCATCTATACATTTTATAAATGCTAATATAGGATTGTTTGTTGATTGCAGGGGTGTTTTTACGTGTTTATTCATCTGGAATATGTCGATTACATCCAAGCTTCATTTTGCCTCTTGCAGTCAAGTCAAATCAAGTCAATTTTTATTTCCAATATCATATATTTGCCTCAGGGTGCTTTACAATCTGCACAGCAGACAACACCCTCTATCCTTACACCCTTGATTCGGAACAGGGCCGAAAAATCTTTGAACAAATGGGAGCAACCTTGTGCAATATATATAGTTTTAATTTGTTTAAAGGAACACTTCACCCACACAATGACTGTTTGTTAGTAAATTAGTAATGCCCAGTTACCTTGAATTCATGAAGAAAACTTTGAGCTTCCCACATGCCTCCACAGGCTTTAAAGACACCACAGATTAGTTTCACTTTAACTTAAGTTTAAAATTGTAAGGTTTTAGAAAAAATGCATGCATTTTAGAAGTACTGAGCATACGACCGCACAAATGAGACTCAGATTAATCTGCATGAGTTGTGTGAGAGTTTGCAAGAGGATTTTTGATATATTTTGCTCTGGTAAACATGGTCCCAAATCAATAAAAGAATCAATATGTTCACCGTTTTCCTTTAAGGCAAGCCAACAAAAAGTTTTCTTCACAAATTTAAGGTAAGACAACATGACTAACTGATAAACAAATTGTTATTTCATGGGTAAAGTATTCCTTTATCAAAATAGGGTTAGAAGTACCTAGCAGGTATTCAGCAGAAGAAAAGAAAAACATGAAAAGCTTCATGTGATGCCAGCACTGAGATCTGCTCTGCTATAAGACGTATTGACACATGGATGTGATTTAAAAAAATGAGACCCTACCTGACCAGATTAGACTGAATAAGATCCAAAGACTAAATATCATTTAGACTTGACGCAACCTGGGTCCCAGGTAATGCCATGGAAAAGGAATACCCTATTTCCACTGTCATAATTGGCCGTGCCGAGTAAAGACATCAGACAGACAGTCAGTTTAGTCGTGCCACGCCAAGCTATGCCAGAGATGGACCTTGTCAGGAGTAGGTCCAAAAGCTGGGCCAACCACCCTCAAGTGGTTAGCGGTGACGTCTTGCTGACAGCAGCCAACAGTGAGATGCTGAAATGGAGTTGCAAACAACAGGCTCTTACTACACCTCCAGCAGGTAGACCTCTTTTACCTGCCCTGCTATGGGAAAACACATGCAACAAAGATAACTGGGGACTTAAACTATGGATCAGCACGTCATTGCTCAAGACAAGCCATCATCAGTTTCAGACACATCTTCAAGTGGGAGGCCCTGTTGTAATGGAAATGCAAATCCCTGCTGGGGTGGGGTCATGGCCCAAACCAAGCCAAACCAAGCCAAGCCAAGCCAAGTCAAGCCAGTACATGCCTGTTGAAAAGGGTTATATAAAGACCCATGAAACTCTTCAACCAAAAGGCCACTTAAGCAACCTGAAATGCAGCTCTGATTAGCCCAACTACTAGGGCTGGACGATTATAGCAAAAATAGTAATCACGATTATTTTGACTGATATTGAAATCACGATTAATAAACACAATTATAAGTTGGTCGTGTTGCCTTTGGGGGCAGACACCACAGCGTGACAAACTTTGCAAACAATTTCTTTTTGCTCGACGTGATGCTCCAGATGACTGAAGTTGTCCTACCTTTCTTCTCAACCAAAGGCTGCCTTTCTGCCATGTTCTCAATCACTCACTCCACATATTATTGATCCACACACATCACACTCTTGCTGCTGCTGCACGTAACACAAGTGCATTCACGGTGCTTTTCTAGCACAGGAACTTACATACACGCCGCGCTGTGTGGCGCGTTAATCATTTTTCTTCGATTATAATGTTTTTATGATCGTGAGAAGCCAAAATTGAAATCATGATTAAAATTCGATTAATCGTCCAGCCCTACCAACTACTGCTCTAGAGTGACTTTGTGAAAAGATGAAACCATAACTCTGTACAGAAAAGAGACGCCACTTATCACCTTCACCTCTGCTCCCATGTTGCTTGCCACCAAAATCGAAAAAAAAAAAAAAAAATCCATCACAGTCGAGGAAACAAGGGTCAATGGCAAAGATAAAAGATGTTTACCAGAAAGAAGAAGGATCCTGTTACACAGCACAGTGTGAAGTGTTGATGATTGCTATCATGTGGCAGTTTTCATATCTCCTCTGTGGTAAACTGGCAGAAGGTCAGGGATATTGAACAGACAGGTTGCCAGAAGTTTGGCTTAGGGGATTCCCGGGGATCTCAGTTTGGCTCTTTTCGAAACGCCTATTTATAGCCAATTCAAGCTCCCCTAATACAAATATCTGTCCATCTGTGAAAATCAAGCCCATTTGACCTTTTTCCAGTTCTTGTCCTACTCCACAGTGAAGCACAGGGATAATCTGCAGTTAAGGGAAGATTGGCTTGATAAATAAGAATGGATCCCAATCTGTCTTATATTGATTTTACTCAACTTACTGTTCACTCTTCTTGGACACTCTTCTTCAGGTTTTCTTTTTTCCTCCAAAGAATACATGTAATTCCCTCAAGGTGATGTAGGATTCATTAGGATGCATTAAACACTGATAATGTTGATGGATAAACAAAAACACAACAAATTCTATATGGAATATTATATATGAGTTGATAAGACCAAACACCCACGGACGTCAGCACGTAAAAAAATTTCATTGCAATCCATCCAATTGTTGTTATTTCAGTCTGGCATCTCCAAAAAGCTACAAAGCACACTTAACTGAAGACCCACACCAATCATACCCCCACCTTACCCCAAACACATAAGAGCCCCTTGACATCTTGGGGAATTTTTGTAGAACACACACCTCTATTCTAAATATTCGTTCCTCCATTGTTGTTTCTTTTTAATCAACGTAAAGAACAAATATCAATCTTTATCTCAGCTGCAGCCTCATAGCTTTACACCAAGTTCTTACTGTTAAATTGACAATGATAGACGGGACTATATTGGTTAAAATGATCCACAAAGCACCTTCATCACACAAGTTCAGAGTCTCAGTTATATTAAGCCATAACAGTTGCACTGATAAGAGTGAGAGATCACCGCTGCCATTGTTTCCAAATGATTTGCTATAATGAAGGACTCAACCCTCTCTGTGCATTTCAAGGATTAATGTGTTTGTTAATGCGTGTACACGAATATCTGCATGGTTGCCTGTGGTCAGTTTTTCAGTGTGTGTGTGTGTGTGTGTGTGTGTCTGTCTGGCCCTTTTCTAAAGGTTAATGAGTGGGGAGTCACCGCATTGTAACACTGAGGCTCCTCTGCAGCCCAGAGCTAATTGGGACACTCTTTAACTTTATGGTTAATGATGTCAGACACCAGCCTTGACACGGTGTGAGTGTGTGGGTGTGTGTGTGTGGGTTGGTGGGTGAGTGTGTATGCATTTTTGCCAGCTCTTTTTAGCTGGCCTGACCAGTTTTTGGCCAGTAAAATGTAAAATCCGAACAAATATGCCCTACAATCAGAACATTTGTGAAGCTTCTCACGTTCACATTTTTTAAGAATGTAGATAGCCGTTTTTCTTTTTTTTAGTTTCTTGTGTGTTGTATAGGCCTGAGGGAAGCACCAGTATCGGCTGATATTTGCCTTGTTGACTGCCGTTGGCCTGCTGGTTAAATAAGATGACGTTCATCCATGGCAGTGGCCAACGTTTTCTGTTGTGTCATATCAATTTTATGCAGACTTATAAGCAGGGCTCGAGACTAACTGCAAAAAATTCAAATTAATGAGCAGGTAAATGAGTTCTGTGATGTCACTGCTGTGTGATGAGATGGCTAGTCGCAACCGCCATCCCCTTCTCCTGGAACAATAGAAAACGTGTTTGGGATGAACAGAGGTCTTTCCTGGGACGCCTTCAGGATGAAAAGACGCAGGAAACTCACTATTGTAGCATCAGAGGATGGACCTGACTGTTTCCCTGACAATGCTACATTGTGAACAACAAATCAGTGTTGGCATCTGCAGGCGGAGAGCTATTTAACGTTAGCGGTTAGCAGCCGCTGGCTATAACTAACAGCTAACGAAAATTGCATTGAGTTACATTCACTTTTGAAGTTCAACTTCAAAAGTGAATTGGCTTACATAACTATTAAACATGGATCACCCTCAAACACACAGACTTACTGCAAAAATATCACAAAATTTATTTCAAACCCCCAAAACAAATTAAAAAAACAATAAAAGATAATACCCGGGATTTTCTAACTCAGTCTATGGTACCATGTTCGTTGGCGCGCTGTTGGAGCTCATATGTGACCCTCAGGTGGAGACACGTTTGCACTCACGATCCCTTGGAAACTCAGAAAGCTGGTAGTAACAGTCCATTCAAACCCTAAGTCCCACCCTTCGCAAAATCCGACAGGTCACAATCCTCACCCTAACTTGATTGATTGACACCTGTCTATCCACAATACACAAAACAGATTCATGTAAAGGGTTAAAGGTTGTTTCATACCTTCATAAGAAGGTAGGATTTACAGAAACAGTTGAGTATTTCATTGTCTGGTTTCTTGAGTAAAACCCTGAGGAACACCAAGGGCATGGGAGCATGGCAACCCAACACTGTCATGGTCTTGCAGTTAAAATAGCTCTCAAATTTCTGAGCCACAGAAATACACCACAGCAGTATTATTGCTCAAAACTGATCATCCAGAGTTATGCCGCCCAGATTCATCACTAAAATGCAAAATTGGATGCTGTTACAATGTTGTTAGCCCCTCCAGGGCCACTGAGGGTTACATTTTTCAAACAGCCTGTGATCTCAATCTTAAACCATCCTGACAGGCCGAGTTGTTTCTGACAAAATCAGAACAAAATCTCATCAAAAGTCCCGTAGCTGCAAAGAAAACCTATCAGACATTCAACTTAAACTCAGCAGCTACCCAGCATGACACAAAGCACCAGTGTCTGCAGGTAACTTTTTTTTTCTGGGCAGACTTCACTAAAGAGACAGAAACAGCATGGAAAACAAGAATCCAAGAAAAACAATATAGAGGAAAAAACAAGTTTAAAAGTCAAAGCACTGGTTTCAATCCAAATGTAACTTGTTACTAATTGTGACAACAAGGTCCAACAATAACAGTTTCAGCTTTAACTAATCAGTCCCTCCAGGATTTTGCAGACTTTTGCAGCCTGAAATGTCTGATCTCATGTCAGCTTTTCTAGGGTAACGTTAGCTTTGTGATGCTAACAATTAGCCCCGCAGCCCCCAGCAGACGGCGATACAGCCTTTTTTGACATTCCAGTTTGATTTGGGCGGAGGAGGCGAATTTCCGTTTCCGACTTCCGTTGCCATTGCGATGGATTCAGAGTTTGCAGTGATGCTTCGTCTCGTTAGTTCACCGCACGAACCTGGGAACAACTGCAGCTGGCTCAAACATGATTGGTCAATATCACGCGGACTACAAACAGCCTACAGCCGGAAACCAGGGCTCTTCCGCTCTTCTTCCAGAGGCAAGATCTCCGGGGTTTGCCTACAGACTCTACATTCACTGAATGTAGAGTCTGTATACAGAGACTACTGTGTGCGTGACTCTATCCTGGGCATCGAGCTCTGGCATCTCAGCAGCACTGTCACATTAAACACAGAGAGGGGCAGAGCAAATTTATACACCACCTACAGCTCTACATTGAAACGAGATTTTAGCTTCAAAGTTATGTTGATTAGACAAAATTGCAATGTCAAACAGAATTCACAGGGACTGGCAGGATTTGCATTAAGGGAATTATTTAGAGAGCTGGAAAATACACAGACAGTTTTGCTGGTCTGCTACTACATGTAAATATGGGAAATCAAGGACATATTGTGCCATAGTGCCATGGATGAGTCACCAATCAATCCATAACATGTGGCACACTTATTATCAGACTGACGAAATTTTTTTTTAAGAGATATACCATAAGAATGCAAATTGTTACAGAAGTTTTTGTCTGGCCATCCTATGCACCTGTTTTCTAACATAACATGGGAATTCGTTACAAAGGAAAACTGCTTTGAGGTAACAGTGAAGACCAGTCAACTGAAACTCAGGATTAGGTGAATATTACTGAATTAATGATGAGGAAATTGGTTTTTTTGTTGTTATTTTTTTTTTGTAGCAGTAAAAAGTACAAAGCAGAAAGAAACAGAGGAACTAGGGGAAATTAAATATAACCCAATCGATACAGTACTAGGACCTGTCATGAGTGAATGAATGGATAAGGGTATGACAGACAACTCTAGAGTCAGTGATACACCTCATTACATTTGTACATTTGTTTGTGTGTGTGTGTGTGTGTGTGTGTGTGTGTGTGTGTGTGTGTGTGTGTGTGTGTGTGTGTGTGTGTGTGTTGAACTGTCAGTGGTGCAGTGTGATTTACACAAGGCCTTTACGGTAAAGAACCATGAAGAACATTAGACAAATGACACTGAGACCAGAAAAGATTGATTATAGGCAGATAGGCAAAGGACGGGAGGGTATGGGTGGAGGTGGGGGGGGCTACAGACACACACACACACACACACACACACACACACACACACACTGAGGAAGAAACATCAGGGCCGAAATGAGCTGTAACCAAAACTCATCCTAATGGGTCAGTTTAGCTGGAAAGCATACCCTATTAAATATGCATAATATTCAGCAAAGTCATGTAGAGTAGCCACTCTGAGTCACTGAGGAAATGGGTCGGGATCACAGATAGAGCCCGCACACACTGCTTAAAAAAAAAGAAAAAAGGCATTAGGTAAATCTTACACATTACTGCAGCCGCGATAAGGATGAAACTTTAATGATCCCAGTGGGGAATCTGGGTCATCGCAGTGCAGAGAAACAGTAACATGATACAACCAAAGCTTGGAATTTAGTTAAGAATAGAACAAATGGAGAGAAAGTGAAAGTAATAGTAGTAGTTCAGTATCAGCAGTGACACGAGTGTCTCTGCTGAAGAAATATCTAAATTATACAGTATTGAAAGGGTGCTCAAAACAACAGCTGTAGAACAAACGGAGGCTAAAAATGATTGAGAATATAAGAATTCATGCAGAATGCAGATATTAATCAATTATGTGAGAAAAAAGAAACTGGCGCCGTGGTTGCACTTGTCTTTTCAAAGCAACTTTCGCCATCCAATCATGCCAGGACACATCGGCTCGCATCAGGATCTGATCTGAACCACATCATGTGCTGAAAAGGCTTGGCTCGTATTGAGTTTGGATCTGGTGTAGACAGCATGTGGGCATTATCAAGACAATTGATTAAACAAGACTCACAGCTGAGACACTTTGTTTTATTGGGTTTGTCCACACACATGTGCTGGCTTGGCCTGACTTGGTTTGACTCCAAGCATCAGCCCAGCATGTACATGTAAGGGATCTGCGTCTCTGTAACACCAGAGCCACTTGTCTGAAGTGATGACAGTGAAAAGCAGCAGACTTATTCATGCTAATGCTAACATCCTGCTAATATGGTGATCAACACATTTAATTTCCATTAATTCTTCACATTAAAAGTCCCTCATTATGTTGTTATTTGAAAGCTTTTATTGTGAAGCAGCATAATAAAGATTGTTGAGTTTAGAGACCAAACAATTAATCAAGAAAATAACTGGTGAAATTAAAAAGCAATTGCTGGTTGTCGCGTTAACATACAGCCGTCAGAACTGTATTGATACTGTAACAAGTTGTTGAAGAACTATTTTAAGATTTGGAAAGTTTCCCAAAGTCATTACCACACAGATCCTACATCAGCTTTCATACAGTATAAGCTGCATTTCCAAATTTAAGATGAAGGAAACACCCTGGTGATCAGTCAGTAATGATTTAGATTGACAGTACACAACTCTGCATGCACAAGTTTTAAAAATAAGCTTCCAGAGCTCATACAGCCCTGTGGTTGGAAGTTATTAGTAGTAAATTAGCACATCAAGGTTCTCAAGAGGAACATGGAGATATAACGAGTCTGCAGAAGTTTGTGTGCGTACTCAGCTATTTAACTCATAGTTGTGTCACCACAAAGCGACCTCAAACTGTCACAAACTTTTTCTGCTGCGTCTCCAACTTTAGTATCAAATCACTAAAGTTATAGTTGCAAGTGAAACTGCGACAAGTGTATCAGACTTCTCATCTTTACACATACAACTTCCAACTTGAAATTTCTTTAAAAAAGCAGTGCACTGCTCACTTGGGGTACCTGTCTGTGTGTGCTTGTGTACTTCTGTCTTTCTGTCCTCACACAAACATGGCAAAGTGACCACAGGCCTCTGAGGTAATGACACTTTGGCTGATCTAAAAAAAAAAAAAAAATCTTATCATGAGGTTAGTTTTCTTGGTTCTCCTAAAGCTTTCTGTTACATTTTTGTGGCTTATAGCAAATGGAGTTTGCTTACTTGTCATTAAAAATGGATTAATTGTTGCTACATCTGGAAAGCTCCAGAAAAAAAAACAAGCAAACAGACCTTATGAAAATACTTTTTTTGTCCTACTGCTACTCCCAAGATCAAGAGTGAACTTTCAAACACAAGTCTAGTGGTTTAGAGACAGTAAACGTAGTCATTATATGATGAGAACACATCTCCAAAATCAAGTGTCAAGTCTCTCAGTAGTCCCATTAAGCCAAGCTGACCAGATCATTCAAAATATGGAAATACCATAGCCTTAGTTCAAGCAGGACACTATGTCAAGCTCAGCTCACATCCCAGCTACATCGGCTGTCTTTGATGCTGCTCTCCCTGCCTTAGGCTTTCCATGTAGGCACAAGGAAGGGCAGAGAGGTGTGCTGTCTCTGCCTTAGGCTTCCCACATAGGCACATGGAAGAGGCTTTCTGAGTTTTCTTTGACTAGAGTGTTCCTGACTGAACTAAAATTCTTGAAATTGTGACTCTGCTTAATCACATCATGTTCATCACCGCTACAGTGATGTTGATAGGTCGAATGTCATGGATCCCTGGGACCCACAGGTAGTTATTTAAGAGGGTCCCTGACAAAATGAGTGTTATGAAAAATTGTAATGTTACACTGGAATCTGATTTTATATGGCTCGAATTATGTATCTAATTCTAACCGCAACCAAATGATGCCATCTAAAGGCACTTGAAAGTCTGAAGACTTTTGTGAGCTCTTTATTTTTTAGAATATTGGCTGTTTCAGGAGGCACATTTGTAGCCATGATGACACTATTTTATTTTGTATACACAAGTGTTTACCTAAGTGAGAGGTTTTACAGACAGCTCTGTTGTTACAGTTAAACAACCCTGTGCACACGATTTACTTATATTTATTAGGATTTTGTACAGCCCTTAGACACACTCAGTTTCCCCGTTTAAAAGGTCTTATTTTAGTGTATTATAGAGCTCATGAGTGTCGGGGATCATTAACTCATTTGGTTGTTATTCTGTGAGGAAACAGATGACAGAGTATCATCTGTGTCATGGTTTGGTAACCTGACTCTGAAAAACAAAAAATCTTTAACCCAATTTGTCAGATGGGCTCGTAAGCTAATAGGTGAGTCACGACTCCACCTATCAGTTCTTTACTCTTCAGCTGTAGCATGAGGCCAGCTCTGTTCGTCAGGACTGTTCTTCGCTCTGGCCTTCAGTTTGCAGCCTCTAAGTGCAGATCAAAGCGATACAGAGATCCTTTTGTACCCGCAGCTATTGCACTATTGAACAAAGCTCGCACAAGCTGATGTACTTGGTACTTATTGTAAACTTTGGAGTGAGGGGGTGAATGTATGTGTGTATGTATAAAATCTTGTCATCGTGTGTAAGATATATGGTATATACAGTAAGAACATGGCGGCCACCAGTGAAAATATTTTTCTCAACACGGTGTGTCCCCTGGAAATAAAAACATAATCGGGTCTTCATTGACATCTATACAGTCTATACAGCATTATTAAAATCCCCTGGAAGCACCATTGACATGAGTAAACACAGTTTCTGCTGTCACAGCAGACATTGCAACATAATATGAATGTCTCTAGTAATATCCCACATACTTGTGAATTTGGTTACATTTTATGAACCTTTGAATATGAGGTTATTGTCTACTGGCGGTCCTCGGGGATCTCCATGCTGCCCCGCTGACACCACAGCCACAGAGAGAAAGGAATGAGAGCAGGCGGGCGGACAGGTGTCAGAGCTGCACAGAGCATCGGAACAAAAAATACAGACACATCAAAGACACTATCATAATAACATCACAAGACAAGTTTCACTCTCAGTGGTTTGTGTGACATGAGAAATACTTTCAAAATAAGGACCATCACACAATGCAGAGGGAGACATACGTACACGTCTCCCTGGTTAAGAGTAGGCTAAAGACTTTCCTTTTTGATCAGGCTTGTAGCTAGGGGCTGGCTCAGGCTTGCCTTGGACCAGCCCCTAGTTAGGCTGACATAGGCCCAGTCTGGCGGAGGACTGACTATAATACGACGAGCACCTTCTCTCCTTCTCTACCTCCTCAGTTGCTCTTCCAGAGGTTTCTACCAATTTTCCCTGTTAAAGGGTTTTTTGGGGGAGTTTTTCCTTATCCACTGTGAGGGTCCAAAGGACAGAGGGATGTCGTATGCTGGAAAACCCTCTGCAGCAAATTGCGATTTGTGATATTGGGCTTTATAAATAAAAATTGAATTGAATACTACTGTTTCTATGATCTCAACACAGGTTTGTTGTTCACAATGTAGTATTACTGGTAAAATAATACAGTGCAACCCCAAGACTAACTGATAGTGAGTTTATTGCATCCTTTTAGATTTTAATGCATCAAGGACGCGGGATGAGCAACATCACTGTCACAATAGGCTTGTGTTTACTACAATTACAGAATACATTCTTTCAGAAGGTGGATCTGATGCAGTGAGACAGCATATCTGAATGAGACTACCAAATAGAGGTTTTTCAGAAACAGATGACAGTTACAGCACTGTACGTATAGAGAAGTGGTTGAAATGAATAAGCAGAGTATCCTTTAATCATAAAAGCTTCCACCGGACGTCACCATCCGTGGTCATTAAACTGACAAAACTATTGCACTTCCAGTGATGCTCATATGACACTAAAAGCACAATAATTATTACGATCAGAGCATGATATACTGTCATTGGCTGGATTGTATTGTAAGTGAGGCCTTACTGTGGGTTTAGGCAGTGATTTCCTTGAAATGTATCTATTCACTTCAAAGTGTTTCCTCTCAAAAAATCTTACACACACAGGTGCAGCTGTAATTGCAGGTAAGCAGGTGCTAGCTGCAACTGAGCAGACATTGAGGTAGAAGGAAACGGACGGACAGCGTTCACTCTGTAGGAAAACCCTGAGGGGCTGCTGAGAACAGCCAGAGGCCAGCTTCACCTGCAGAATCCAAAGAGACAACCTGAACGTACACGCAGATACAATCGCGCTGGGATTCGTACTTCTGTGGATATTTTGATGCTCTTAAAGGCATCGTTAACTCTTCTGGCCTCCAGCGAAAGACCAAAACCTTGATCCGTGGCAAAACTACCCAAAGGCAAGACCGCTGCACACACACAACAACACACGCCTCTGCCTCAGTGTGTAACCATAATAAAGCTGTCCTACGCTCTGTAAGCTTTTCACTTTCCATTGCCCTGAGTTAGCTCGGCCTTCACCCCTCTCTCTCCTGGACACGCACGCACTCAAATAAATACACAATTGAACGCACTCTTGACAGACAAATGCATTCACCCTCAACAGGCACACAATGCTTGGCTGGCCATGCATTCCCTCTGACACACAGTTACACTCTGTCAGTCAGTCAACAGAAGATGGAGCAGAGAGTTAGGAGACTGATAGACCGTCTGGCCTGACGGCTAAAAGCCTAATAAAGCAAAGTGCCCCAGACGGAGTTAAACAGTATTCAGTGACTGCGGTGTGACTTTTTAATAATTGTTTCAATTTATCAAAAGTCATATTCTGCAGAACTTATTAATTTAGTCTGTAAACAAACAGGAAGTCAAGCGGGCAACTGGAATAACCCAGACAGGATAATGAGGGTCAGAGTTATAAATCTGTGTGATGTAAAGACAAACGAAAAGGATGATATTATGTGAGAGGAGACAAGAAAAGCAGCTGGAGAAGTGTATTGCCATTTTGCTAAAGATTTAACCACGGCTCCGGCAAACAACTATTTTCGTTATCCATTCATATCCCAATTACTGTGTTGATTGATCGATAATTGTTTTCTCTACAAAATGTTAATAAATGCCCATCACAATTTACAAGTTACTTATTCTGTCAGACCAACAGTCCAAAAGAGATGCACCAGATCATCTCCAACTGAGTCATGTTTGACTTTGATTTGATTTTTGACAACTGATCAATCAACATATTGATTAACTGATAAATCATTTCAGCTGTAATGTTAAATGGACCTGCACTTGTATAGCGCTTTTCTAGTTTACTGAAAGTGCTTTAACACTAAGTGTTCATCATAAGACTACTGCTGCAGCACCAGAGCTCTGTGCCTGGGACAGAGTCTCACACACACACACACACACACACACACACACACACACACACACACACACACACACACACACAGAGTGATAGGACTAATTGTTAGCATCACATGGCTAATGTTACGCAACGGTTATTCACAGGTTTAACAACAGATGGTGTTGATGTGAGGTTAACAGCTTCTGCCCAAGCCACAAAATATGACAAGTAAGGATGAGATCATGTTGGGCTGTGTCAGGTTGTGGTAACTTGGCAGAGAGAGCAAGAGGGGAGTGGCTTACGGAGACGGTACATTAGCACTGCATCAATTGGCACCAACAGCTGATTGTCGGCAATCAGCTGTTGGTGCCCCGCACCCACCATCACAAATACATTTTTATTCTGTGGGAAACACTGAATGCTCATAACCATCCGCTCCTAAAACAGCATCACAACTGTTTTTGCAATTTTCACTTGCCCCCGCAATTTCATTTGAAAAAAAAAAAATTTGTTCCAAATTTGTAGAAATTTCCTCAAGGTGTTTGTGAGATAGTGCATTTACAAGAATGAGACAGATGCAAGGTCACTTTGACCTTGATCTTCAACCCATGACCACCAAAATCTAACCAGTTTATCACTGAGGCCAACTGAACGTTTGTGCCAAAGCTGAAAAAGATTCCCTCAAGGTGTTCTTCAACTATCACGTCCACAAGAATGAGATCGACAAGGTCACAGTGACCTTGGCCTTTGACCATCAAATTCTAATAATTTCGTTGTTGAGTCCGAGTGAATGTTTGTGCCAAATTTGAAGAAATTCCCTCATGGCATATTTGAGACATCACTTTTACAAGAATGGGACAGACGGACGGAACGACAACCTGAAAACAAAATGCCTCCGGCTGTAGCTGTGGCAGACGCAGAAGTATAAAAAATGTCACATCTGAAACCAAAGTTTTGCATCTGTGCTTGAAAAAAAATACTTAAATGACTGACAACGAATTATTTCAATAGGCCTATGTGATTTGATTTTCTTGACTGTTTCAGAGAAGCAGAAGTCAGGAAACTCGACTCCCATCGTTATATTATGAATGCAACTTTCAGGGACTAACTGACTGGCACCTCCATTTGGTTTTAACAGACTGAATTCACTTTTTTTGTGTACAAGCATTCTACCCCCAGCTGGCTCGCATGTCATCCCAGTCCTTGGCGACCCCATAAATGTCAGGTCATTTCAACGTCACTTCTCCAACATCTACTCTGGTACAAGAGGACGTTTTCTCTGGCAAACCTGTCAGCTTTATAAGGCTGTTAAAATGATCAAAGTCCCTTTTAGAAACCCTGAGAGACACACACACACACACACACACACAGAAAGAGAGTGCAGACAAACATGCAGACAGACAGACAGACAGGAGGCGATGGTGTATAAACACACAGGCAGACGAGAGAGAGTCTGAAGAGCAACGGAATGAAGTAAGAAGACGTATTAGTCCTTTGAGAATGTCACAACATGGTTTATCAAGCTGGGCCCTGCGCTGTTGCCTTTGGTACTAATTACACTTTGTAGTAAATCTCCAGCCAGACACACTTGAGTGATAATGAAGCAAACATGATGTAATCTACAAGCCAAGGCTGGTAATGCCAAAGAGGACTGGAAGCTGGTGAAGGAGCAGCTTGATGAATGAGCGAGCAGTAGTTGTCTAAGTAGTCCAGTGAGTGTGAGCAGGTTATCAAAGGGAGGAAGGAAGAAAAGGAAAAACGCTCTCTTAAGCAACATTCAAGAGCCCTATATAGCTTGTGAAATTGAATGTGGGATGCTTTAATTACCACGTTGTTTGGGCAGCAGATTAAAGACGTGTATTATTATGAAACTGCACTTTAAATCGACCACATGAAGATGCCATAAGAATCTGAATTTAGAAACTTATCGTGGATCACATCTGCTCTGCTGTGTCTTCAAAAAGTTTTTTTCATGGGTCAGGCATTTGAACAGTTCAAAGAAAGAACCTTACTTCCAGCTGTCAATCAGCTGCACACTGATTGCTACAGGTTGGAGTGAAAAGGAGTAGAGCTGACAGCATTTGTCCGCTACTTTTGCTTCAAAGTTGCTTCAAATAGTGATGAATAGATTATACGATATGAAATTTGATCATGTGAGAAAGTAGTGATACACCTCTAGACTTTACTAAGTCCCGCCCCCAGACACAGTCTGGCCAACCGTAATGTAGCATTGGACCTGCTCAGACCAGGGTGCGACAACAACATGGCCGTGCTCCATTGACTCCAGTGCAGTCGTTTCAGATTTCCTTGCCTGTTTGGCTTCCCCTGGGGATCCCTGCTAGTCTGGCAATGGAGGTCCGGGTGCTGGCAGCAGCACAGGGAAGAAGCCAAACACACATCAGCAAAGTTTCCTTTATATTCATTGTCTTCTGTGGTGATCAGCAGTGATGTGGTGGTTCACTTTTACACTGTGATCTGTAGCCTATAGTTCGGCTTTAGCTTCTAACTATCTTTGTCTTTTTAACCTGTTGTTGCTGCTGAGTCAGTTTGACATCCTGGATATATCCTTCAAACACAGACTGTAGACCCCTCTGTCTGCTTCTCTCTGGAATCACTGTTTCATTTGTCCAAATATATGATAATATTTCTTCAGGGAGTGCAGTTAGTTACAGTGTGGGCTCCATGTTTGCTCCGACAGCTTGTCGGACCATCACAAAGGGGCGGGGCTTAGCAAAAGGTCAATACAGGGATGTAGTGGTTACATCCACATCAAAATGCAAACACCATTAGAAATTGTATAATATGTATGTGGAAAAAAGGATTGTAACTGTCGCAATAATTCGACTTACCTCATTAAAATCCAATCTAATCGACACATTCGTTTTTTACTAAGACAGAGATAAAGGAGCGAGATCATCGCAAAGCACTAAAGGAGAGAAAAGAGCAACAGAAAGAAGAGAGTGAGACAGACTGAGAGGACACTTGTGTTAAATTATTTGTTTCATCTGATGTTATCTACTTTATGTCCATGTGATTAATTCACAGAGTTGAGACAGATTAGTAAATAAATAACAATCTCCTGACTGGGTTTCAGAAATCCTCTGTCTCATAGCACATTTCCTGATCTCTATTTTTCATGGAGGACTCGTTGTGTCCGCTTTCATCTTGTTGTGCAAAAAGGACTGACCACCGGTGTGAAAAGCACTGCTTTGATAGGTGGGAAGCAGCTACGTCATGGCCTGTAACACATACAAGTGCATGCATATACGACACAGTACCTGCCAAAGTGGTGATATACATAAATTTGTTCACACAGCAGATGTTGGACTCTTCTCAGCAAGACTGAGAAACACAGACAGAGAGATGGGATTAATTTACCAACACATTCACATGTTTCTCCATGTGCACTGCAAAGCCAGGGATTACTTCATTCCTTGCGTCCCCTTTCTGTTTGTCCAGCCGTTACACGACATTTTCCCATAAGCCCACACCAAGTCCACTACAGCAGAATTTTGTAAGTTACAAAAATAAACTCTCCTTCCAAAACTGCACAAGCCACAATGTGCCACTAACAATCCATCTCTGAACATTATAGTAAAAATATTTTCAATAGACGGGAGATGAGAAAATCACAACCTTGCAGTTCACCTAATACACTTCATTTCGGCATATTTAGCCCATTAAAGATGCACTGTGGAGTTGCCTTGGAAACAATTAAAAGTTATGTTTAAAAGAATTACTCACCAAAATGCACTGTAGCTATTCCTGAGGTTGAACAAACATGTCAAGTGCATTTCCTTACTCATAAAACAATTTAAAATCCAATTTGTCCTTAAAGTTTGTTTTGTTTTGTTTTTAGTCATGTTCACAAGCAAGCACTCTTTTTCTTCCCTGCCTGAGCTGGTGGACTGCCATCTTAGAGCATCATTGCCACTTACTGATGCATATTAAATGCTGCTACACACAATTGGATAGCACGACAGCCAATCAGAGCAAAACACAAGGGGACGTATTCATTGCGCTAAGCCCCATTTGTTTGCCGATCAGTGGGGCAAATTGATATATTATGCTTTTGCTGTATCCCGTGGGCAAAACATCAAAAACTTCCTTCCTGGAAGCGAAGGCTTGTAGGGCAGTCTTCTGTTCCTCTCTCAAGGAAAAAGATAAGTGTAGTTGGCTTAGCCTTTCTCCCAAAGCTACACTGAACGGTCCTTTGGCAGCTGCCATCTTGGCAGTTTACTTTTCGACTCCTACGGCGCATCGCTGTCTTCATCATGTTACGCCTGCCCAGAGCCCGCCTCTGTCAGAAAGACTGATCTGATTGGTCCGATTGGCGATTCAACGGGCTCTGCTCGTCGGGGCCAGATCCCCGTGCAGTGCAAATTAGAATTTGCTAGGGGCAGGGCATCTTGATTTCCAGGTTAATTCATAACTGGACTTTTATTGGTATTAACTGTATCTGTTGGCAACAGCACAACAATGTAAGATAAAACATTAAACACAATTAAAACAGATGAAAAGAAACCATGTGGTCTACTGATGTATGTATAGTAGAAGCACAAATATCAAGGTAAAATGACAAAATCAACAAATCTGAAAGTCTACAAAATTAGGCAAGCAAACCACTCTGCTTCTGAAATGTCCCTGGTGTGGTTTGATACAGTGCAGACGAAACAAAACCAAGAATAATTCTGCAGATGCTCTGGTACAAAATGAGACCAAATTTTTCCATGACTGTCGGTTTATGAGCCAAAAGGCCAAGATGTGGCCTGCAACAGACGGTAAGAGTTGATGCTTTTAGCTGAGATGATTACCCCAACATTTGCGGCCCCTAGCAGGCGGTGGAGTGAGGAATCAGCAGTCGAAATGACAGAATGAAACCGTCAATAAAACAGGTTTTCCAAAAAGTATGAATTACCGCAATCACGAGAGGTCCTTGAGCATACAATCACAGTGTGCACACAAGCCTTTCGGCTGATTGGTCTGGTAGTTTGTGAAATTAGGTGCAATCAGACACATGGAACATTCATGAACACGCATGACCAAACGTATCATCATGTTTAGGCTCATGCCTGGCAGAGATAAAAATGTGATGGCGTACCAAATTTTCCCCCTGAATTGTAGTCAAGATGAAGAATAAAGTCGCAAAAAATGTAAACCCTCAAGTAAAATAAGTATCTCAAATCCATCAGTATCGTTGCCAAACAGATTGATTGGTTTTAATTTATGGTTATACCAATCACATTATGTTAGAATCCCCCTCCTTGAATGATGACTCATGCTACTGTCTCTCCAAAAATTATTACATATATAAATGCCATATTTTTTCCATCTCTGGCAGCTTTACCTTGATTTAAGTATTCATCATAATTTAAATTAACTGCATGGGCTGCTGCCATTATCTTAATTGGAAAACTATAAACAAAAACAGTCTATAATATTGGCAAAAAAAAAAATCACACAGCTAACAAATTTCTAAGGAGGCAGAGTCCATGCTATTTCAGTTATTAATACAATAAATCGTGTGCTAATCATTTATGTTATCCAAAATGATGACAGTTCTAATTACTACAGCCCATGAAATCATGACTCTCATTCACAGGAGTAGACATGACGTCAAGCTCAAACCACATCCTTAGCTTTGAGAAAACGTCTTTGTTATTCTGTCATTTACAAGTCAGTTAAGCTTCCTTACTTGGACTTGATAATCATCCAATTTAAGAAGCATAAGGTAGACGTTACTGTCTTTGTTTCTTTACAAGACAAACACTTGTGTCTAAGTATTACTTTTTAGTATCAATATTCTGTGTTAGAATTCTTTGTGCAGCATGCCAGAGCAGAAGTCACATGTAGCTGCAAAACAAAGGCAATCCCCCTCCTGGAAGGGCTTAAACTCGCTTTTTTCCCTGGGTTCAAGTCCCAGCAGGACGCTCTGTGTGCTTCTTCTCATTTGTATCCCTCCATAATCCTTCCCTCAGCTGTTGAGGCCAATAAATAGGGCTGTCAGAGAGACAGAACAGGCAGGGGAGAGAAAATGTTCACTCTCAATGAGGAAAAACACTGTCCATGGTAGTTAAGCCAACATTGGATTGCTGCTTGAAGTTTCTGGTTGGCAGTGTGCGCAGGATGAGGGGGAGAGACAGACAGTGGCTGGTAGTTTCACTGCATCCACACGCACATACAAACAGCATCTACAGCCAGACAGTCCAACATGAACAGTAAATATAAGCAAAGAGCGAGCGTCAGCCTGATATGCATTCACAAAGCCCCCACAAAAATCCTCTCAGCGAAATATGAATTATGAATTAATATGAATTATGGCCCTGCAGGACTGTGGCGTCTGCTCATTAATCAGTGTGTTTTCAGCGGAGAGCGAGAAATATACCCGATTCCCACAATGTTAATTCAAAGAACAGGTAGGCACACGTAACAAATGTGCAAACACAAACAAACGAGCAAATTAGATGTGGAATCAATTAAGGGCTCTGAATCAATGTGGTCAGTTACCTGCTTACACTGTTATTATAGAAGGGTTTTTTTGTTTTGGTTTTTTTTTGCGAGCAAAGAAAATTGAAAATGTTCAGAGCTCTGGATCATTTACATTAATGATATTTGAGGTTTGAGAACACTGAATAAATCAAGTTATATTTTGACATAAGACATTTCATGGGATTCTCATCCCTCACTGTGGACTGTAGGCACTGTGGACAACTGCCTGTACTAAACTGATTTACTGCAGATGTGTTTGGGATACACACACCACTGTAACTGTCACATAAGCTGCAGGTTTAGCATTAGCTTGGCTGTCAGAGGCTAACGCCATCGGGAACTGCCCATTGGTCCGACCACATTAAACCCATTGTTCCGAAGTCCCGTTGTTCCGAAATCATCATGATGCCCTGTGGTTAAGGTCTGGTTAGGTTTAGGCACAAAAACCACTTGGTTAGGGTCAGGAAAAGATCATGGTGTGGGTTAAAATGAAAAAGAAAGTGGCAAACACATAAGCCGTGAGCCTGCTTCGCCTCAAGCCTTTCCCAGCTGACCCAGAGCCGGTCGCGGCTTGACGTCGGACTAATGGGTTGTCGGAGCAATGACATGGACCCAACGCTATCTCTGGATGGTGGAGTGTGAGGTGAGCCCTCATGTTCACAGTATTCCCAGAAAATTGTCATACGTCACTTCTTGCAAATCACATGTGTCACATCCAAGTTCTCCTTTGCTTCTGTGTTAAAAAATCTAAAATAGGTCCAGACATTTGATTTAAACGCACATGGCGCATTTCTGATTTCTTTCTCCAGTGCCTCCATCTTTGTTTTGACTAACTTCCTGCCACATGCTGCTGACTGAGACCTCTGATGACCTCACCAGGAGAAAAAACATCAGCACCATCTAGTGGACCAAAAACGCAATTGATTTTATAATTCTAGTACCAAAAATTATTTTAAAATGTGTATTTGCAAATTACTATGCTGTAGCAATTTTTTCCTCCACTCCTAATTTTTTACCAACCCATTCTGCAAAACCCTGGATTATATTCATTGCTAATGTTGCCAATGCCACTTTTTATTTTTAATCCCTAATTCTGGAGATAATTGGTGGATTTATTTCAAGATCTGGACGCAAAGAGAAGTTAACGTGGGTATTGTTTGAAGGGAGACATTTTGATGCTACTTAGTACTGGGTTATTTCAGTCGATACCGTAAAGGGATTGAGTATTGATACCCAGCACGACTTGAGACACTGTCTCATCCTCATAAAACCTAGTTTTTAACCTTATTCTAACCTTATTATTAAGTTAATATTTTGAATGGTGCATGTTCCTAAATAAAGTAGTCATTAAACAAATCTAACTGATGCAGAAAACCTGGAGTAATAGTTGGTTTCTGGGGCTCTGGGCAAAATATAATGAAGCCTGCATGTGTTGTCTGTCGTGCAGTCTGTCCCTGATAGATACGTTAGAGCAACACAATACATGCACAAGGCACAGAGAGCATTGAAGGAATCAACAGGGGCCCACAGCTTAATTTTGTCCCAGCGCCCCCCAGCAGTGTAATGACTTAAGGAGTCAGTCAGCCACATGAGACAATCGGTGCTGGAATCTGTAAAATTTTGTGTCTTAATATTTAGTGAATAAGCTTTAATCCAATTTCTCTTATAAATGGTCATATTTATTTCTTCAGGTCTAAATGGAAGCAATCATAATGTGAAGATCATGATAATTTTTGATTTGTAAGGTGTGTGTGTGTGTGTGTGTGTGTGTGTGTGTGTGTGTGTGTGTGTGTGTGTGTGTGGCTCATTCAATCAGACAAATTTTGGTGTTTTATAACCATGCCTTTCGGTTATTCTAAAATGATCTTAAAATCAGCATAATCTCATTATCTCTGGATATCAAATTAATAGTTTTGCAGAGCCTTGTAAGCCTGTCAGAGCTTCCAGTGTGCAGACAGACTCAAGAGTAATTGACAGTGTCAGAGGGAGCGATCACAGCTGATCAACACATTTATTTTGGGCCTATGACACAGTCAGAAGTTGCAGCCACAACCGCGGATAGATTTCCTGCTCCATTCGGTGATCTTGAGAAAAGCAATTTGTATTGTCTCTGGTGATAATGAGAGGAATGGCCTCTGACCACAAGAAAACAAACTGATTACTAAAAATAATCAAGTTGTGATGTGACAGCAGAATTTAAGAAAAATAATCTGAGCTGTTATTAACATGGCTCAGTTGTGTGTGAATGAAGTTATGTCTCTGCATTTCTGTGTGACAGTGATGTTTGGCAGACATACAAAAACCTAACTGACATGAACTTTGATATCGCTCAGCTGTGGAGGAATAAATCCTGTCACCCACTGAATGCCATGCATTTCGTTTGGTGACCACGCCGACACCTTGAAAAACTTGACTTCATTTCAAATCATAATCGGCAACATTTGCATATAAATAAATGTCAGCCTGGCTGCTGTATTGAAAAATAATAACTGACCACGACGGACAGTTCACAAACTCACTTTTAACACTGCACCTGTTTCATGAGTCACGAGTCCTTTGTGCCCTGACGTGCACTCACAGATTTCCCTTCAGCTCCCTCAGGAGAATCCCCGCTGCTGTCTTAAGTGCTCTTCCATTACTGTGATAACTCAGGTGAACTTCCTAAAATAGACCTTGCCAGTGCAGAGAGAGAGAGCGGGAGAGTCAACAATGATGTAAACTCCAGGAGCCCCATTTTTGCCCAGAATTCTTTGTGATCATTCATCATTACCGGAGCACAATGCACTGTGGCAGGACAAGCAATGCATAAAAAATATTTAGAGCACAACAACTACTACAGCACAAGCAAATACACTCTGTCCCCTGGACTCCCCGTCTGACATTTACCATTATGATCAAGTACAGTGGGAAAAAGAAGAGGGAGGCTGAGACGGGGTCACTGGAATCAGTGACGAAATGAGGCCGAGGTTGATGCTAGGTTAGTCAGTCTCTGATTTGTTTATTAAGAAATAACAAAAAGGCTGGGGACTTGGGCAGTAAAAGCCAACCCTTGAAATCCATTTGAAAACCTCAACAGAAGCTTTGGATGTAAACGAATGAAATTCAGTACACGTCTCCCAATTTACATTCAACATGTAATCTGTATCTGGTAGGGCTGCCCCCTAACAGTGGACCAAACATTGGTCGACCAGAAAGGGCATTAGTCGGGAAATTACTTTGGTGGCTTAGACGCAGAAAAAAAGGCAAGCAAATGTGAAACCATACCATGACTTAGTCATACCAAAAATTTGAAAAAAACAAAACATTGGGCCACAGGGGGAGCCACAGTGATCAGTCGCATTTTAGCCATTTTTAAGCATTTTTCTGTTGTTATAGCGCCACCCAGTTACCAATTAGAGTTAAATTTCTCCAGACACCTTGAGGCGTCCTGTTCTACATATCTACCAAGTTTAGTAAAAATCCATATGACGGTTAGGTCTAGATAAGAAATTAGCTCTCTAGCGCCCCCATTTTGTTTGATGGGGTCAATAATGGAGGGGTCCCCTCAGATTATGTGTGGTCATATGCCTACAAAGTTGCGTGTTGATCGCTGAAACCCTTGAGATGTTAAACACCTTTATGTGATGAGCCACGCCCTCCGCAATATTCATTGCCTTATAGAAACTCAGTTTTAGTAAGTTTTCCAACTTTTGCCAAGAGGGAACTTTAGATATTGGTCCCTAGATTATGTTCACCGAGTTTCATGCAGATCGGTCAAACTTCCTAGGAAGAGATCGATTTGAAGTGTATTTCAAAAAATTCAAAATGGCGGAAAATCTGTATAACTGGAAGTTATGGGTTCTTGAGGCAAATTTGTTCCTCGTGAGGAGAGGCATCTCTGTGCAAAGTTTCACATGGATTGACAAAGTCAGTGAGGAGAAAAAAACAGAACAGACACACAGACACATATAGTAAGATATAATAATTAGATTAATATCATAAATATGCAGGCAACTAGTCGACTAATGGCCCTAAATGACGATTACTGGTGGACTAGGAAAATTCTCATTAAAAAACCTTAACAGAAGCTTTGAATGTAAACAAATGAAATTTAGTACATTACCACCTATTTATATTCAACCTGAACCTGTAATGTGTATCTGAATATCCTTTCTGGAAAAATAAAAACACGACCTTCCAGCAACTGTAAAAGTCACTTTACTCCACCTTTTTTCTGCTAGTTTAAGCAATCCTGGCAAAAGCTACAAGTAGCATCAGTGAAAAACAATACTGCACACTGCCTGAGATGATTCCTGGTGAGGGACATGGCATAAACAAGCAATGTGTGCTTACAGACGCCAAAAAAAAAAAAAAAAAAAAGATCCTGAACTTAAAGCTCCCAACAGCTTGGCTACAATGGCTAAACTCATCAAAATTAATTAGTCTTTCTAATTTTATTAAGCTTTTTACTCCTGTTTTTATCCTTTGGATTCTGTGCCATAATGTTGGGAGGAATGTTATCTGTCTTATCTGCATATAGCAGCATCATCTGCGTATTTATTTAAATGATCTGTGTAGCTATTTCATCTCCATCCACAAACATGTCATTTTGCTCAACTTGTTAATCCAATAATGCTAATCTCAGCAGTCCCATTTGCTTGTGCGATATCTCATCCTACAACTGTGAACATGATTCACAACAGATACAGCAGGTACTTGCAGACAGCAGCAGGCTCTTTTTTTTTTTTTTTTTTTAACTCTCAGCCTCTGTGTGTATTACAGTGATGGATGGAGGGAACGGGATGAAGGGAAGAGCAGGAGGAAGAGAGAGGTGAGAGGCGGACGGAGAGCGTTAGAGGTGGATGAAGAGAGGGCAGGAGGACGTGCAGGAGGATGGTGGGCTGACATCACTGCCTGTGCATGCTGCTGTTGCTGTAATAGGCTCACATCACAGTTCTGCCATCTTCACCATGTCGGCTCCTATCTATCCTGACTGTCTTCGTTCCTGTCGCTTCTCATCAGAGAGGGAGAGAGAGCAACAGAAAGAGAGGCAGCGAAGACGGAGAGAGAGAAACAATAACAAAATATCTTGTGGATGGCAGAGTCGGGATGCTGAAAGGGTGACTGTGTTTAGATGGGTCAGAGTGGTTAACGTACTGACTTTATATGGCTGGTAAGATAGTCTCAGTTGGTCCAGCCTTCTACTAAAGTTAAACTAAAGAAAAAGAAATCAGGGGATCGTTCATCAACCACATTAAAGTTTAGAATTTGATGTCAAACAGCTAACAATTAAGCACATTAAATATATTGAGGAAGAACTGGTGGTTTGCATGATTTCTGGCAATAATCCAGCTAGGCGGACCCTCTTTACATTAATATTACAAACTAAAAGAGCTGATTGAGTGTTGGCAATGTTGGACCAGTTACAGCAACTTAATCTAAAAGAAACTGAATGGCAGTCATTTCTTTTAAGTCGTGGTCCTGGCTTAAGGCTGTTTAAGACTCTCTCCACTAGAAAAGCTTAAAAAGCAGCACAGCACTGGTCTTTTGTTCAAACACTTAAAATCTCCAAAGAGAGGCCTATTGGATACACCACTTACAGACTGAGCGTCTTGGGGGCTTAAATGATGAATTGCTGGGGGGTTTTTTGGAATACAGATGGATATTATTGACATAGATGTATCTGAAGTGATGTACTGGTAGCTGATAAGGTGGGTGTACTACTAGATAGATGGCTAGGTTACCAAAACGGAAGGAAGTATACTACCCCATATACTCCCATGGCTTTATGGCTGATAGGTGGGTTCACTGTAAACAACCAAGGAAAAAAGGGTTTTGTTTTCAATGTAGATGCATGGCGGGTACGCTAAAACACCAGAGCCACACTGTTGCCAAGCACCTTTTTTTCAGGGCACAAACGGCTGTACCCTGAGATAAACAGAGTTCAATTTTTGGAACGCAGCTGTGCACACCACATGAAATGTGACTAGGAACAACCAATCACAGCTGACAGATATATTTCTCTTAATCTGTAAATATCAGTCAGTGATAAATATGGAGGAGAAGTTGATGATTTAAGTGCAGGGCTACCCAGAGCTCTATATCTGTCCCATGGACAATAGGCCTACGTACAAACAGTGCCTGGAGGAAGATTGGCACAGCACACAGGATATGATGCGGTGGTAGTTAAGGCAACCTACTGCCACACTCTTGAAAGCTGGCACAGAAAAAGCACAAGAGTAGCACTCAGCGCTTGACCTTGTGTTTTCCAGGCAGCTAACGATGCGGCATGTGTTCGGCCACTGATATCTGTATATTCCTCTATACATGGCAGGGTTTTTTTTTTAATAGGCATATGTATACATGCATTTTAATTTGTTAGTGTATAAATCAATTAGTCACTTCTTGCAAGTTGCAAGTTTTCTCATTGCATAAATTTTCTCCTTTTTTTGAATTTTCACATTTTTGATTATGTTATTTTGATGATCTATATCAGCTGGTTGGTAATCACTGGCAAGTTCAAGGCTGTTGGTTAATACGGGTCACACCCACAAATGTCCCAGCCAGTAACACTGAGGAAAGCTTACTGTAGGGCTGAAATACGTTCCTTTCCTTTTGCTGCTGTGCATTGTTAGAAGTATTTTGTGATTTTTGCGTTGACACCCATGCTCTTAAGACATTTGAGTGGACTTTGCCAGTTTGGTTCAAACACTTAAAATGGCTACAGTTCATGTCTGCTAGTCTGTCCTCTTTCAGTAGTAAAAGGCAAGAGTAGCAGTAGTTTATTAGTCCACCACAAAAAAGTCTGAGGTCTTAGGTACCAGTCATGCCAGAAAGTAGCAAAGAACACCCATGTGTCTTGCAAAATATGTGGTTTTAGAAGCTTAATTATGAGGTGACCACTGGCAGGACCCCCAGGAACAGAACAGAGCAGCATCAATGACAAACAGAAATGGAAATATATGAAAAGGAGGAGCTGGTGTGGAGGCGGGTTGCAAAGAGGCTTGCAGAGGAAGCAGCAACAGTAGGCAGGCCAGAGCAGTTTAAACAGGGCGCCCTGAATGAGGTTTGCCAATTGGTTGCATAGAAATAAATCATGTGATCTATCAGCTGACTCTCTTCTCAGCTGATGTAGCTGGGATGTGAGCTGAGCTTGACATTGTGTCCTGCCTGATCTAACGCTATGGTCAATATCTGTCAGGATGGACTACTGCCTCTATAAATGAAGTAAAAAGTAGAGTATTTGATTATGTGGGGATGGAAGTATCTGTAAGGATGTGCTGCTACCTTTATAAATGTTGTTAAGGAATATTTTTTTCCCTCTTAAATGAACTGTAAATGCACACATTGTGTTGGCAGGAGATTCTGAGCACTTGCTCTATTTGTCACAACACTGGCTCTCTGTTCCCTCAAAAGTCGGCATTGTCAACACACCTACGACAACAAATTTGCAAGTGAAATTTCACTGAAGTTGAACTTTTCACCCACAAGCAAACCCACTCATAATTGTCTTAAAGACATAAAAACCTGGATGAGCACCAATTTCCTGATGTTAAATTCAAACAAAACTGAAGTTATTGTTCTTGGCCCCAAACAACTCAGAGACTCTTTATCTGATGACATAGTTTCTCTCGATGGCATTGCTCTGGCCTCCACCACTACCGTAAGAAACCTCGGAGTAACATTTGATCAAGATCTGTCTTTCAATTCTCATTTAAAACAAACCTCACGGACTGCATTTTTTCATCTGCGTAATATTGCAAAAATTAGGCCTATCTTGACCCAAAAAGATGCAGAAAAATTGGTCCACGCTTTTGTTACCTCGAGGCTGGATTACTGTAACTCTCTACTATCAGGTAGCTCTAGTAAATCATTAAAAACTCTTCAGCTAATTCAGAATGCAGCAGCACGTGTACTAACAGGAACTAAGAAACGAGATCATATTTCTCCTGTTTTAGCTTCTCTGCACTGGCTCCCTGTAAAATCCAGAATTGAATTTAAAATCCTACTGTTAACTTATAAAGCTCTAAATGGTCAAGCTCCATCATATCTTAGAGAGCTCATAGTGCCTTATTATCCCACCAGCACTCTGCGCTCTGAGAACGCAGGGTTACTCGTGGTCCCTAAAGTCTCCAAAAGTAGATCAGGAGCCAGAGCCTTCAGCTATCAGGCTCCTCTCCTGTGGAATCATCTTCCTGTTACGGTCCGGGAGGCAGACACCGTCTCCACATTTAAGACTAGACTTAAGACTTTCCTCTTTGATAAAGCTTATAGTTAGGGCTGGCTCAGGCTTGCCTTGTACCAGCCCCTAGTTAGGCTGACTTAGGCCTAGTCAACCGGAGGACCACCTTTAATGCACCGGGCACCTTCTCTCTCTCTCTCTCTCGCTCTCGCTCTCTCTCTCTCCCTCTCTCTCTCGTATCCTATTACTGTATCTATTTTACTCGGCCATTCTGGATGTCACTAACTCGGTTTCTTCTCCGGAGCCTTTGTGCTCCACTGTCTCTCAGGTTAACTCGTATTGCAGCGGTGCCTGGATAGTGTGACGTGTGTGGTTGTGCTGCTGCCGTGGTCCTGCCAGATGCCTCCTGCTGCTGCTGCTGCTGTCATCATTAATCATTAGTCATACTTCTACTGCTATTATAGACATATGATATTATCATACATGTAGACTGCCTGATACTAATATATACTTTCAACATATTGTACCACAGTAGCCAGAACTATAACGACAGTATTATTACTTTCATGAATGTTGTTGTAAGCTACTGTCATTACCGAGGATGTCATACCGATTACTGTATTGTGTCATACAGATTACTGTTAATTTGTTATGCTGATCTGTTCTGTACGACATCTACTGCACGTCTGTCCGTCCTGGAAGAGGGATCCCTCCTCAGTTGCTCTTCCTGAGGTTTCTACCATTTTTTTCCCCCGGTAAAGGGGTTTTTTTGGGGAGTTTTTCCTTATCCGCTGTGAGGGTCTAAAGGACAGAGGGATGTCGTATGCTGTAAAGCCCTGTGAGGCAAATTGTATTTGTGATATTGGGCTTTATAAATAAAATTGATTGAATTGATTGATTGATTGACTGATTATGGCAATTTCATAAATGAAATGCATCGATATCGCTCCAAAATACTGCTGTTTTAAATCCAGGACTTGAGATGAGGGAGTACAAAGTGTGCACACCAGAAAGCCCACTTGTTGTCCTTTCCCCTACCACAGTCAACACTAGTGTATTTCAACCATGACATGTAGTGTTAGTTGCTTAAACCTTTGTCATGGCAGCAGTGGCAGACGAAAATATTTAAATTACTCGTCATACGGTTCATATTGCAAGGCACTGACACAGCCAACAGAATTTTGTCATTTAGGTACAGCATGATGATTTGTTGGCCTGTTTTGTCATGTGTGTTTTTCTCCCTGCTGAAGGTAAAACAACAATTTTGAGGGAGGAAGCAGGAGAAAATCAATGCAGAGTGCCAATAGGGAGCCATGAAGAAACAGAGCTTACAGACGGCTGCTGGGTGTGAATGAACTGGCAGCAGCAGCAGCAGAGAACGAGCAGCCAGTCTGACAGCTTAAACAGACCGCCCAATATGAGACGGCAATTACACGAGGTCAGCTGACATGCCAGCTAATCCAGCACTACTCAAACTGTCTGCCTGAAGCAGCCTTAACAGGCATCACTTCATAAAGACTTTGTAGTGACATAAAAAGTTCCCTTTTTTTTTTTAATACTATCACAGGAATTTGTGCTCTCTACCCTGAGTTTAAATGAATGCTAAGTAGGAAAATCTTGGGAAAAGTTTAGGGGAAATAAAAAATATCAGCTGCTGTGTTGTCTCTTTCTATCGTCAGGACACTTCTTTCTAATTCAGGCTGAGGGTCGGGCTATGATTAACACCCATGAGGCAAATAGCTGATGTTGTAATTTATGTAGCGTATTGTATCGAGGACATCTTTACATCGTGAAGCATGTATCCGGAACAGCTCCTTCCCCTGAGCTGGCTGTGGGCTTTCAGTCATTCAGACAGCCCGGCTGTAAAGACGCTGCTGACAACCACAGTTTCAGATAAAATTGCTCTTGGCACTAACAACTTTATCTGGATGTTTTGCCCTTCGGATATACTCCAAACCAAAATGCCTCAGTTACTGTCACCATCTGTCAGCTCTTCAACGCTGAGATTTACTCCAGTGACAGACAGTCAAACCCAACAAGGCTAGACCCTGAATCCCCCTCAGATGACGATAGCCAAGGATTTGGGCATGACAGTTTAATCTGCAGCACTAAAGATGCACATTGTTTCCGTCTCCAGTCTCACTCTCTTATGGAAATTCTCTTCAGCATCTCTTCTCTGGGGTCTTATATACATCTCAACCTATCAACTCACTACTACAGCTCAATACAACTCTAAAACTATTGCCTCTGTTCTCTTATTTGGAATATATGATCAACAAGAAGAAAAAAAGTGTCAGAATAAATGAATAGAAGTGAGGGTGAACAATGCCATGACAGGATGTGAAATTGCATTTTCTTTGTTATTGTGTAAGTTATTTGTAAATCAGTTCCATGATTTGTATTTTAGCCTGTTATATTGGATATCTGTCTTTTTTTTTAACATTAAAATCCTCAGTCTTTAATTTTGTATTTAACTTAAGTGTTTTGTGTAACAGACTGTTACTTTGTGTATCAGTCGATTCATTACTGACATTTTGTATTTAAATTCCTGATTTTGTAAAAACATCGTTGTCTTTGCCAAAGAGGTTCTGTTCTGGTTCAGTTTGTTTATTTATGTCTGATTTTCTTGAAACTTGGTGAAAGGATGTAGCATTGGCCAAGAAAGAAAAAAATAAATTCTGGAGTGAATCCAAATCACAGGGATACACAAATTATTGTTCCATTTACTTGACATTGCAAGATAGATCATTTGGCCATGGCAATATAATTACCATAGGCGACACCCTAAACTCCAGTAGATGGTAGTGAAGTTTAATAGTGATGTGAAACAGCCAATTGTAGAAATACAATGGCAAAATACACTGATTGAGGGGATTCCAGGTATAACGACATTTGAAAATACTATTTGTAACATGGATAAAAATTTGAGTATTTGAGGTTGAGGATCTTTTAACACCAATGCCCTCGAAAAACCCCTTCATCCAGAAAAGGGTTCTTGGGATGAAACGGTTCTTAATAGGAGATAGGACTCCTGGCATCCGATTTTAACCTGCCAGCCAATCAAAAGCAAATATACTCCGTAGCCATGATAGAAACTAAAAATAATACAATTTCAACTCGACGTTTGGGAGGTGACCCAGCACAGCCCTGACCCTGTGTCACTAATTCAACATGAAGGCTGGTTAATATTATGGCATGAGGACTGGCCATGTAAATAAAACAGTGGCTAAGTGCTGCTGGCTGTGTTCAGGGATTTCTAGGTAGAGTAGGGCTGTCCTGCTGTCACTTACATCTCCACAACATTAGAGTGTTCCCCAGCGTCCCCGTGCACGCCTGTCCGATCCCATCCTGATGTAAAGCTCAGGAGGACGGGGTGGGACAGCTGGTCTCTGCGCTATGAATCCTCAGGCTACATGTCGTCACAGGCAGTGATTCCAGCATTGTGCAACACTTTTAATTGACTTATTAAAGACAAACTGAACTACATCCCAAATCCAAGCTAAATACAAATAAACAGAATGTTTTAGCTTTCTGTACTCTCATACTAACAGGATATAATATAAAATGTCTTTTCTTAAGATTTAATGCCTATATTTTTTGTTTTCCAGGAGTTCTGCAGCGGTTTCTCCTCCAACCATCATTTATTTAAATTTTTGTTCAGCTGTGAGCTGCTTCTCCATTTCCCCTGTGCATTGCATTGTAGGAGTGCATCTACAGCACACTCGAAATCGACCCTATTTAACATGCATCTGTCTGCTTTGAGTATATTTTTCTAGCGTGAACACTCTACATCCAATTTGGGACATAACATTTTATTCCCTCGATGTTCTGTTGGTATTATGTAAACTGGGGCTCCCTGATATAAGTAGCAAAAAAAGTTGATTTAAAGATGATGAAAGGTGCTGAAATGTGTGTTCATAAAATCTAATCTTGTTCAGATTAAATTTTTGATCTTAAGATACAAAAGACCTCACTTAAAAACACATTTGATAAGCTACCAAATTCCCTTCCCCTCTAGTAAGTGTTAGATGGCATCTAATAAAAGGTTTAACCTTTAAAGTAACAGTTTTTAAGATTTAGGGGATTTAGTGGCATCTAGTGGTGGCGTTTGCACATTGCAACCTTGTTAAAATTCCATTATTTTACATACATTCTCACTCTGACCTCGCCACATGTTGACGTTCTGGTCATGGACTTTCTTTGTCCACATACATACATGCAAGGCACCCTGGGTGCGTTGGTTGTTGATGTTCTGGGACACCGTGTCAAGTTCTGCGGGTTACATGCATTGTCTACTTTCAAAATACACTTCTGTTTTCACAGGAAATTTAACCTTTACATACAGTCTATTTCAAAATAAACGCACAATGTCAGTACAACACCGCAAATTAACATTTTTTTTTTTCCTTCAACAGCAAACACATGTGGTTGGGTTTAGGCAGCAAAATCACATGGTTAGGTTCAGGAAAAAAGAACAGGGTTTTCACTTTCACAAGTCACTGCCCAAGTGCCAGATTTCAGCATGTTTGGAGACCACTAGCCTAGCACCTGCTCACCTTTTTCCTGTAGTAACTTAAGATCGGGACTTTCAGGAGCTTTTTACCACAACCCATTCCCTATGTAGTTAAAGCACTCATTCCAAGGTAACAAGGATTCTTATTGTCAGGTGACTGTACACTAAAGAAAACATACTGATTATACTGTATTTCATTTCTTCCAACACATCCCCCTAAATCCTACACACTGCACCTTTAAATTTAGGAAGACATTAAGGAGTAATGAACAAAGGTGCTATAAAGTTGCTCTCTGTCAAACTGTACTCTAAATAGTGGCAGCTGTGATGGCAGTTTGGCCTCTGGGAGCTTCAGTCAGCAGAGTTAAGAGACCAGGCAGATTGCTGAAATGTTGCTAGTGTGGTTTTTGATTGGCATATTGGCCAGTGTGCGGTTTTAAATACCTGGTTAGATCAAACTGTGGTCCCACATTGATCAAATACAGCATGCTTTAATAATATTGTTCATTTATGTGTCAGGTTAAAACTGGAAATCTGCAAACCTTTCTTTTAAAAGGATGGTAGGAGGAGAGCAGAGGTTGTTTTTCGTGAGCTGCCTGTACAGGATGTTGGTATGGTTGGTAAAGAAAAGTAAAGTTTTGACAGCAAAGATGCAGAAAAAAGACACAACAGAACTTTTTCTGCTGTCAAAAAGGATTTGGTCTGAAGTGTACAGATGCTGTTTGAAGAGTTTGTGCTTTATTTCCTACGTATCTAGACAACAATGCAAACTGGGATATTCTTCAGCGAGATAATGGTATTAGAAAAAGTTAGGGAGGATGGGAGGTTAGATGGAGAAAGAGAACATAGAGGAGAGAAGATGACGTTTTTTCTCTTTGATTGTTTCTGTGCTGCTTCTGTATATGTTTTGCACCTCTGAACAAATCAGTGTCTTTGCTTTATAGCAATTTATTTTAAGTCCCCTTTTTGAGGACTTAAGAGTGGTAGTGAATGGTTTGTAACACTTATGTAGTTATAAGCCAATAACAGGATATTGGTTATTGGTTATTAACATACATTATAAGATATTTTACATAACTATTGTTTTACCATATTATCATTCATTATCCCCACTTACTGTTGCCAACAGAAAGTTATAGTAGTTGACAAAAATGCTCAATAGGTGGACTTAAAGTACAGTGGGGTTTTTTTTTTTTTGTCAATTTTGTCATTTTTATTTAATACAGGATTGTGGTAGTGTTTCTATCTTTGTTTTGATTTAGAGCTGGTTTGTATCATGTTTAAGTGCACCTCCGTTTCATCTATAGTCTCTGACTATACAGTAGATTTCTACTGCTCAATGCCATTTGCGCTTTTCTGGGACATCTTATGTGTTTAATACCTGCCTGCATACCAAATTTCCCTTGAGATAATAATAACGTTATTATACCTAGAACTTAATATGAAAGAAGCCATTAAAGAAATACTTCATTCTCTCCAAATGACCATTTAAATCAGGGGTGTCAAACATATGGCCCAGGGGCCAGAACCGGCCAGCCAAATGGTCCAATCCGGCCCACCAGATGACTTTGCACACCAAATGTTGATGAACATGTGAAGGCTGAGAGGTTTCAGGGGAGATTCAAATTACAATGAATGCTTCCTGTGGTCATATTTAAAGATATTGAACATTGTGTAAAATATTCTCAACCAGCAGTTTCAGTGCAAAAGAATCCGATCAGACTTCTATCTTAAAACAATGTGTGTGGAACCCTGCTGCTGAGACACTGACAAAACTTCAGATTGTAAATGGTTTGTAAAGCTTCTTCAACAGCCTCCACTTTACATTAAAATTCTGAAAAAAAGTCAAGTGTAATGAAAGTGATCAGTAGACTGAATGTGGAAAAACTGAGACACACTGTTGAATTTACACATATTTTTTAGAGGATACCGCAGGCTGTTCATCATTTGTTTTGTATATGAATGATTGTTATTGTGTGACTTTGGCAAATTCAAACAAACCCTTTAAATCACCAAAGTCAAACAATACCACAAACAAACTACCAATCAAGGCAGCAGGATAAAATTACAGTTTTTATCAATGCAGTCCGGCTTTGAAGAGAACATTGATCAATTTCACTTGCAGTTCAGTTCCTTGTTTTAAATTGCGGGCTGTTTGAAAAGCACTGAGCATACGACTGAATAAACGAGACTTGGAGTATACTGCATGAGTTACATGAGAGTTTGTAAATGATGTGTTGCTGTTGTTAAACACAGTCCCATTTTTGTTCAGTTCATCAAGGATTGTCTCCACTTTTGGATTCTTCGTTCACCGCTGGCATGCAAGAAAAAAAAGTTTTCTCCACAAGTTCAACATAAGGCAGGATGAGTAATTGATATACAAATGCTTATTTAGGGCGGTGAAGTGTTCCTTTAAAGCTAAATATTATATGTGACATTATTGGAAACAAGACAATCACGCTGTCAAACAGTTTTAAACTCATATGACTGCAGCTTTAATATGTGTATGTAGTGGTGGTTAAACCTTTCTATTCTATCTATTCTAACTGGGTTGCTGAAGCTATAAGTTAATACGTCTTCCTATCAGCCTCCACTTATCCAGTAACAAAGAGCCCCAAGCTTCGCCTCATTAGTTACCATGCAAACGAGATCAGTATTGATATCTCTTAACGAACTGCCACCTCGTCCGTTCGATTTCCTGTTAACTCACTCCAGACAACAAAAATCAACATCCAGCAATTAGTCATGGGGCTGAAGGGATCGGTCTGCAGGCCTCGGATACGGTGTAGATATTCATTACGCTAAATGGGGCCCGTCTCGTTGCTGTTCATTGGTTCAGTGTTGTCATTTGTCTGATTGGACGTAATGGTCCTCAAGGGCTGGTCTGAAAACGTCTACAGAGGATACAGAGTCTTTCCTTTGGGCTGTTTCATCCTGAATTTACTGCTTCAAGCTGTGAGTTCCCATTAAGGATTCAACATCTGAAACAAACTGAGATGGAACTGAATCAATCTGCGTATTGAAGGGCAAAGATTACTGTATATGATGGCACACAAAATATAGACAATTGGTAGCTGGTGAGCTATGATATGTAAAACCAGCTGTTAAATGGGTTCTCAAAGATCAATGTTGCCTCATGAATGTGGAGTGACAGCGGCTGTGGTTATAAATCGTCGTACCACAGTAGGTTTGTGCTGATTAGCAATATGATTGTATATCAGCCATTAAAGGGATGATCAGCGATTGTTTTTTCCTACGCTGACAAAGTCATTTTTAACTAACTTATTAACACAAGATTTTGTGAAAATAATCTCTAGAATCTGCAGCATCCTGCTGTGCATTTAGAGATGTTTCTGAACAGGATATAAGCCCACTGAGCTCCATTAAATTATCACAAGTGATGAGTGAATTCGAAATCCTTAATTACAAACCAATTTGCCAGCTTTTTCCCACATATCTGACACTCAACATCTTTGTTCTCCTTATGCCTGCTCACCAAAACTTTATTCAGCACTCCTTGAGAGTGGATATGGTTATGAATTGGATTATAATATTAAAGCTAAGATAATAATGTTTAATGGAAAATTATGCTGATATTGTCGCACCAAGCACAGACACAGACTCTTAAGAGGGAGCCATTGTTTGAATAGAGAAGACATGCTACAATATTGAATTTACTTTTCTTAATGTTTAAATATCTTACATATAATGTTCACATTTTCTTATGAATGACTATTCAAATAAATCTAATTGTAAGGCTTGCAGAAAGCTTATAGTCTGGGTAGAGCAAGAATAAATGTGTGGAATGAGTTTGTCAAACCACAGAAAAATGTGTTGTCAAGCACCCAGCCAAATTTATAGGATTAAAAAAGTCACCAAGATAAACAAATAACATTTCAAAACCATGAAAAATAAGCAGTATTCTCTGCACTGAGATGCTGAATGTGCTGAAGCCACACCCACCCGCGGGACAGCTGCAGCCTCTTTTAATTGTAGCATGTAATGGATGCTACAGCAGTACATGCCTGAGCCACCAGAGCCAGAGTCTGATTCAGAGCTGGAGGACACTGACCTGCCCAAAAATCAATCTAGTTCTTCTACATCTGCAACAGAACGGTGATTTTTATTCATGTCTTCAAACAACAACAAAACTCAACAGCTCTAGATCTTATATAGAATTGGGGCCAAATTAATCGTAGACACAGAACTGGTGAAAAACAGTTCTAGGGTCACTATTATTCACTACTGTAAGGATCCCAGTCTTTTCACGTTTTTAAAAAGTAAATTAACTAAACACTAACATGAATAGTTAAAAAGTGCTAAACAAATAATGACTTATTTCATAATTATACTTCTACCACAAATACTAATAGTACTACTAAGAATATTTTAACAGTAGAATTGTGTTTATTTACCCATAAACACTTTATAATGATCAAATTTAGAAAACAAGTAAATTCATTAACTGCTCTCAGAAATCCTGTTAAAATGCACAACTACACATTTAAATCAAAAGGACAATGCTTAAAAGTGAAATAACCCCCCCCCCCCCCATAACAGAACAGAGCAGCATCAATGTCAAACAGAAATGACATTGATAAGTCAGAGACAGCATCAAAAGGAGGAGCTGGGGTGGAAGTGGGTTGCAAAGCGGCTAGCAGAGGAAGCAGCAACAGTAGGCAGGCCAGAGCAGTTTAAACAGGGCGCCCTGAATGAGATTTGCCAATTGGTTGCGTAGAAAGGAATCATGTGATCAGCTGACCCCCTTCCATCAATCCATGGCTGTTTGAGATCAGCTGATGTACTGTAGCTGGGATGTGAGCTGAACTTGATGTCGTGTCCTGCCTGAACTAACGCTGTGCTCAATTTGTGAATCGATGCTGAATTGACCACATTTGCATCGCAATGCATTTAGGAATTCATTTTTTCCCACACCTCTATGAAAATAGAAACGACCAATGAAACCTAACTGTCTGAACACAATACACAACAGCAACTAAAGCTATGATGCTAGCCTGCGGTGACACCTTTAGTGTGAGTAACTTAAGGTGTGACACCATTGAAAGAGTGTGAATTCGCACTACAGTAGATATGTAAGAGAAGATAGGCAGCACTCCTATGTCTGTGCGCTTAGCAAGAAAGCAAATTTCTCAACATGGGGACTACTCCTTTTACCTAAAACATATAAATGTCTGACACACTGTACAATTTGATTCACATTTTCTTTAAATTACCAAACCGAGCCCACCCAGTGTAGATTCTCTGGACATATATATTCTCTTCATGCCCTAATTCTATTCTCCTCTAGTGTTGGCTGGGAAGGGGCGCCTCTGTGTAACGGTGTAATATTCATGACATGCCTCCACCTTTTAGTAGCGCTGCCTCTCTCGTCATGTCATGTTCTTTCTCATTATAGCGGCGCAGTGGAAATGACAAGGTACAAGAACCCAGACCTTTTTCATATTCCCACCTTCCTCTCCCAGTAGAGAAAGAGATTACTGCAAAGATTAAAATGCCGGCCAACACGAGAGAAAAATGAAGAGATAATGAACAATGTACCAACTAATGGAAGTCTTGTCAACGACCTTCTTTTTCTCCTTTAGAAAGAGCCACATTGGGCGACTCATATGCCCGGACTATTATTACATAGATGTGCTGAAAATCATTTCACTTTTAAAGTTACAGCTTCATGGAAAAGCTTCAGTTGGCACTTCTGTGACCAGCAGAGGAAGAGTAAAGCCAAAAGCTGTTTACATCCATTTAGCCATTTTCCTTGCTTCTCATTTCTTATTTTCTGCTTTCACTCGCATCTTTCTGCTGCTCTTTGCTTACAATAATAATAACCTCCTTCTGTCACAAATACCACTGGCCTCAGCAGAGAGAGCAACAGAGCGGGAGAGCAGGAACATTTGATAGACTAAACAGGCAGCGAGCACAAACTCACACTACAGTACCAGTGCATTAATTGGAGTGCCATTAGCTTCTGGCTGTATTTTTATTTATTTATTTTTTTCTCTCAGCAGCAAAGGTGACTAATTTCTGCCTCCGCCAAGCCACCACCACCCCGCCCACACACACAAACCCACACCCAGACACACACAGCCATTTCCATTACTGCGGCTGGGGTCGATTGCATGTGGTGGGTCGATGCAGGTCCATGGACGCCGGCCATGTCTGGGCTCAGATACTCAGATATGCTAAAGTGGGACAGTTTATCAACCTGGCTGGGATGCACGGGTCAAAAAACTTCAGTAGAGAGGTTCACATTTGTAAAGTGAGTAAAATTGAGCTAAGACTCACATTGAAAGCCCTGTTTGGGCCATTATAAATTGTGCATTCAAAGTTACATTGTTTATTCAGTGCATTGTGTATCTTTTGCAGATCTTTGATGTAGTTTTTTAAGTTGTTTCTGTCTCTTTGGATTTTGTCTTCTGTCATTTTGTGTCTCTTTGTAGTGTTTGTTTAGAGTGTTTCCTCTCTTTGTGGTTGTTGTGTGTCTCTTTGTAGCAGTGGCGGCTGCTGGTCTTTCAAACAGGGGAAACTCACTTTACAGTAAGTTTACATCATAAAATTTGTCATATTATAGCGAGGCAGTAACTTATAAAAGGAACATTCAATTGCAGCCGTTTTTCAACCACACTCGTGCCACAGAACCACAGCAAAACACACCTCAAAGATTTTCAGATGGGTTTAAACACCTGAACTGTACTGTACAAATGGTGAAAATCAGCTATGTCAGTTATGGAAATAAGGAACTCTGGACAGCACTCTGTCAGAAGACTCCACTTGCAAATATCCGCATGGGACTGAGCTGACGATGCCGGAATAGTACATATTTGACCATTTCTTCTATGAAATTTTAGGGGTAGTTCAGCCTCCCTGTTGTCTCAGAGCAATCGCCCCTGCTTTGTAGTCATTTTGAGTCTCTTAAGAGAATCTCTTCTTTGTCTTTGTGGTCGTTTCAGGTCTCTCTGTCGTTGTTTTCTGTATTTGTGGTTGTTTTCTCTCTTTGTATTTGTTTGGTGTCTCTTTGTGATTGTTTTATTTCTCTTTGTGGTCCTTTTGCATACGTTCAGAGTCATTTTGAATTTCTTTATTGGTGTTTTTCTGTGTCTTTTTGACATTTTCTCTCTTTGTGGTCAATGTGTGTCTTTACACTTGTTTGGTATCTCTTTGTGATGTTTTGTTTCTTTTTGTGGTCCTTTCGCATATCTTTGTAATTGTTTTTTTTAAGTTGTTTCTGCTTTGCAGTTGTATATGTCTCTTCACTTTGTGGTCATTCTGCATATCTGTGTAGTTGTTTTGAGTCTCTATATATGTTTTTCTGTGTTTCTTTGTAGTTGTTTTGAATCTCTTTGTAGTTGTTTTGTGTCTGTGTGTGGTCATTTGTACATTAGATCTTTGTGGTGATTTTTTTTCTATCTCTTCATAGTTGTTTTGCATGTCTTGATTGTGACTGTTTTGCTTCTCGGTGGCTCTTTTTGATAGTTTTGTGTTTCTGTTTGTAATTGCTTTGTGTATCCTTGTAGTCTTTTGAATCTCTTCAGTCATGTTTCATTTTCATTTCTGACTTTGCAGTTGTTTTTTTCTTTTTGTGGTTGTTTAGTCTCTTTGTACTGTTTTTCTGTGCGTCTCCTTGTGACTGTTTTGTGTCTCTTTGTTGTCAGTTGATTGGTTTTCCAACAACTTCATTCCTTACAGCGCTTTATAAGTTGGGTTGGTCCATGACACTAATAAGGGGGACCAATCAGATTTCAGGGAGGGCCTTTGCCATTACCCACTTTCCTCACCCCTGGTTGGCATAACTGTCTGTAATCTCTGTCTTTCTCTTCTCTGGTTGGCCTCTCTTTCTTTGTGTCCAACAAATACAAAAGGCAAAAAGAAAATGGAATATTGAAAGAATGAGGGCAGTGTATTTGTCATGGTGGAGTAGAAATACAGTGCAATACAATAGCTGAATAAATCTTTTCACATGGTGAGAAAAACCTCTTTGTGATTTGAAACAATATTAAGGCTCATTGGTTGGGAGCCAGTCCCCCCTGAAAAATCAAAACAACACTCAACAATCTGGCTTCATTAACTCTATTTTGGATCAACCTGTTTTAACAAATGTGTGTTGATCCCATTACTGCATATCATACAGCACTCAACGCATGTAAATGTCCCTCTTGAATCCTTCTTATATCATCAATTTGAAAGTAAGAGTCCAACTGAAATCTCGTGTAGTCATCCCTTTTGAGTCAAATTAATTTCATCATTTTTTAATCCATGTTTTCTTTTCGTTTTCTTCTGAGTTTGCGTTCTATAAAAAGTGTCAGGTAAACTGTAAAATGCTCATTTTCACCATATCTTTAGATCTTTTTCACAGAGCAGGGGATTTTTACTCACTCAGACTCCTTAACTGTTGTGTGCTTCTGGAGCACATGTCCCATTAATATCTCAAACACAGTACTTTCCCTTTGAAGTAGCAAAGTAAATTGCAGGTTCAAAAGTTCTTTTGCAAACATTTCTCATCATGCATTTCCAAGCCATGAACATTGAGTGTATAAAAATACTATGGACTCCCGTTTGGTAGCCTCAGGTTTGGCATTTTAGCCATCACAATCTTAGATTTTTGGAGCCTTAAGTGACCATATTTGGAAGAGAGGGTGGAGCTGTTGTCGTTCAGTTGTTGACAATTAGCTACAGAGACCAAAACTGTTTTTATTGTACCAGGCTGAAAACATGTTTATTTCTGCTATATTTTTGGGCATTTTAACATAGGGGTCTATGGGGATTGCCTCTTTATTAGGACATGGGTGCACACAACATACTGATACATTAAATTAAAATTTCATACATACCTTTTTGTATAGGCCCAGTTGAATATTGCAATAATAATAATGTGTGGTTATCACAAAATCCCACAGCACACCTGGATTGGCACCATGACACACCATTTGAGAACCACTGAATTCCAGTAACTGCAATAAGCCATGACTAACCGTGAGTCAGGCAGCTCTGTGGCACTTGATCATTCCAGTTTCTACTGCTCATTTGTTTATTTAACTTCCTGATTTTCTTTGTTGTGGTTATTTTCTCTGTCTCTGTGTCTCTGTGGACACCAGGCTCACCTTGTCGCACACAGCTGAGACCATTACTAGACTGTAGCAGGTGACAAACCGTATGCCTATATGTCCCAAAGCGTCTCGACATCACACACACAGGCCTCAGAAACACACACTATACTTTGTGCTATTTATTCACTGTTTTGCAGTATGAGAAGCTGCATGTTGCTGTTTAATATGTGAGCTCAAAGTAGAACAAGCTGTGGACTACTTAGTCCGAGCTTTTGATTGTAGTTACTGAGGGAAGCAGTGCCACAGAATTTTGTTTTGATCTGTTATCAAGTGATGCTGCAGCCAGAGCCACTAATACTGAAGCCAATACCAACAGTATTTATTAACAAACATTAAGAATGTCTCTCTCTGTTGATTACATGATTATTTGCATGATGCAAAATGATTTACAGTGGTAAATTACAAATTAGTTAATTGTGTGAATTAGTCTAACTTACAGTGTGATGGCTGCAGACATGCACACCAGTCCTCCAATTTCATCTCTGCCAGGCACAAACCACAAGTCATGTGTACCACAATTTTGAGTGTATTCTTCAATTACTTCTTCTTCTACCATTAAAATAAAACAGATGCATATGGAGCCAGAGTGTGTGACCTTTTTCTATAAACACGTCTACTGCCAGCGGTCGGCCCTTCATTATAATTATTGGTGTGCGACACTATAATATTTTCAGAAATATGTTTTAGGAGGAATAGATCTGCTCTGTGTAAAGCTGGATTTATACTTCTGCATCAAATCAACACCGTACCTATAGCGTAGGCTCTGCATCGACCTAGAGCCTACACCGTACCCTGTGTCCTCTATTTACTTTTTTTTCCACAGATAAGAAACAATAAATTGTGAAGAAAATAAAGTCTCCACAAAGCCTTGTGTGTGTTTTATCCTGGCTTCATATGAGTAGAGGAAATCTCTGCTTGTTGCTAGGCTAATTTACACAATGTAAAATGCTATAGGCTTGTGCTAATAACGCTAGCATGTTGCATTTGTTTGGAAAACATGTTTAGTATAAGACAGTTGTTTTGTCAGTGAACCTTGTGAGTTGTAATGGAGCCGAATTTTGTAATGTTTCCTTTTTCTAACATTAAATGTTGTTTTTGTCCCTGGAGGAAAAGTCCACTAGCTGCTAGGCTAATTTATACAATGTAATATACCATAGGCTTGTGCTAAGAACATTAGCATATTGTATTAGTGGTGAAAATGTGTCCAGCAAAAGACAAGTGCTTTGTCTGTGAATGCTGCGAGTTATAATGAAGCCGATTTGTGTACTTGTGTTGTTGCTGTTAAGCCATGATTAATGTGTCTTCAGAGTGTTTTGAATCGACTAAACCTCTACCGCCTACTAGTGTTTTGGAGGTGTAGCTGCAGAGTGACAGACGCACCACTTCACAGGTATGCTCACAACAACATAGGCCACATGAGTAGGCTACAGTGTAGGCACAAGTATAAATCCAGCTTAACACACCGTGGCTCCTTCAAAAACAGATGAGGCATGTATGTGTAGTAGTTTCTGCGACGCTTCTGTAAGGCTGCATCTGCTGGAACAGACTTGTCTAAAATGACTGTGATCAGCCCTGTTGGCCGCCTGCTGGAGATCCGCACTCTACTGAGTGCACTTTTCTAGTTTAGGGATTGATTCTACTGACACTAGTATCAATATTCGGCACAAGGCTTAGTATCAGTAGTAGTTATCGATCTGCTCCCTCCTAACTGGAGGAGAAGAGAGAACTGTTCACTAACTCCCACTAAAGTTGTTCTTAAGATATGACCTCCTGTTTACACCATATGAGCCCATAGTGTGGGCTGTAAATGAAGCTGTAATGCACACAGTGTATTCATACATGAAAGATTGATCAAGCGGTAATGACTGACTCTGCTCTCTGTGTTCTGTATCACAGACAGTAACAGCACCAGTCTTTCTCCTTTCCTTACACAAGAACAGGATTCGGCAGTTCCATTTGCAACAATCATTATTTCAGCCATTAGCGTCTGTATTAGCTACCGGAGGCATTTCTAAATCAGCTACATATAGATTTACACACACACACACACACACACACACACACCCCCACACACACACACGGCTGAGTCCATTAGGGCCCTACATACAAATCAAGCAGGAAATACAAACCCTTGTGCTCCATCACTGAAAATGAATATATGCAAAACAATGAGCTGCTCCTGCTTTTAAAACATCAATCACACAACAGCCCTGAATTAAGAAATGGGATACGGGAGACAGGATGTGATGTCAACAGGTAAGCAGAGACAGCAAGGACAGCAGTAGACGAAACTCAAGGTCGGACATCCTCACGAAACATTTCATTTTGAAAGTGTGATCATGCAGGAAAACGTCTTTAATGCATTTATAATTGATTTTTATGTGTTTCTTTTGGTTAACCGACACAACTAGAAATTAGATCAACGTCTGAGTACAAAAATGTGCTTCCAAAGCTACAAAAGACCCAACATGACACACATGCATTATACTGTATGCACTCTAAATGCACACATTCCTACTCCTCATTTCAGCTCGGCTTTGCAAGGCGCTACTCTCGAAAGATATTCCTGACACTCTGTTGCTGAGCAATGTTAGGAAACTCCCGCAAGGCATCGGTTTCTCCTTTTGTCTGTCTTCTCATCTCTGTCTCTTTCTCCCTCTCAGGACATAAAAGTAGTACTTTCGCTTTCAGGCAACTCTTAGAAAGCCTGTTAGGTATCTGACTAGAGACAGTCGAGTCAAACGGAGAGAGAGGAGAAAAGAAGGATCCGAATAAATGAACTTCAGAGACTGTCGGCATCGTGGGGAAAGACAGGGAAAGTGAGCGCCAGATTCAGACACGGAGAGCCTGCAGGATAGAGGGAGGCTAAAATAAGACAAAGGTGGGGGTGTTGGATGGTGAGGGGAAGACAGCCAGACAGAGCTGTCTCGTTGTCCAATCCTCACCTTTTAACCTCTTCGCCTTCACTCTCACAATCAAACTTTCTCTTTTTCAATATTAAGTTTGTTTTTGTTGCCTGGTCTGGGCATTTTTTAAGAGTTTTATTCAAAAGGGGAATCAGCTTCAGCAAAATATCAGTTATCATTATTTCTATGTCAGTATTTTTTATTGCACTCCAAAGTGCTGCGAGGGCCTGGCAGATCACATTCTAAAACTTCATTCAAAAGTTCCATTGGAAAGAAATATTGGCAGACCACAGTCTGCTGCTGTTGATTGACATAAACTGATAAGATGTCAGACTTTTGTTGCAGAAATCTTTTGTGATCATATAAGGTTTCACTCATATCAAGATTATTTGAAGTGGTTTATTCAATTTTCAGTGTGAATATTTATTCAGAAGAAAGTATTTCCTTGTAAAGTCTGTTCACAGTGAATTTTTTAGACGATATGTGGAGTAACTGGGACCTTATTTTCTTGAAATAAACATTGCTGTTGAATTTTTTATGGACGTACACGTCTGCAGGGGGCCATTTTTGAAAACCTGCAACCCATACCGATAAAGCTCAGCACCACAACCTTTACCCATCATTATGTCTATGTCAAAGCCGCACCCAGGTTCCCCCGCAGGTACCCGACCTGACGCGGGACTGTGGGTTGATCACTTTGGTCCAGACTCAACAACTTATGGATGAATTGCCATGAAATGTAGTGCAGACATTCATGTTTTCCAGAGGACAAATCCTGACGAAAGTATGAGCCCCTCACTTGTCATCTAGGACCACATCCCAATCATCGAAAGAAAATGTTGGCATTATATATTTTAACAAACCGTGAATAGGGGATGGTGGGCAAGGACAGTGCTACCAAGAGCGATTGTTTTTTACTGAGACATTGCTGCTTTTTCTGCCAGGGATTGTGTTGGCAAAAGAAGGTATTTTAAGCCAGATCTTAATCATAAGCAAGCTATTTTTGGGGCCTAAACCGAACCACAAGATAATGACAGTGTTGTTGAAATGTAAAATTTCCACATATCTACCACATAATGGTAAGAAAATGTAGAAGTATCCATGGTTTGCAGAACTGTACAAAGCCAACATCTTTTCTTATAACTGGGTACATAACACCGATGAGGTCAAAGTTTTCACCTATACAGTGAAATATCTTACTATGTACAAGATAAATTGGCACAAAAGTTTGTACAGACATTCATGGTCCCCAAAGGCTGAATCCCAGTCCTGGACTTTAACACTAATGGCACCATAAGGTTGACATTCCAACAACTATATTGGACGGATTGCCATTGAATTTGCTACGGACATTCAATCAATCAATTGTATGTATAAAGCCCAATATCACAAATCACAATTTGCCTCACAGGGCTTTACAGCATACGACATCCCTCTGTCCTTTAGACCCTCACAGCGGATAAGGAATAACTCCCTTTAACAGGGGAAAAAAATGGTAGAAACCTCAGGAAGAGACAGAGACAGAGAGAGATGCAGGACAGACAGTAATGACAGTAGCTTACAACAACATTAATGAAAGTAATAATATTATAATTCTGGCTATTGTGGTACAATATGTTGACAGTATATATTAATATCTGACAGTATACATATGTGACAATAATTTGTGTTCCCCTCAGGATGACTTGTAATAGCCTAACTGATCCCTTAACATTTCAGCCAGCATCACCATCGAAGCAAACTCTTGCCAATATTGTGATCCATGAAGTTCCCAACAAAACCAGTGACATCCCCATCGTTCACAGCTGTGCTTTGTGTTAACTGCTAATTAGCAAATGTTCGCATGATAAAATACAAACTAAGATTGTGGAAATGGTTAATATCATACTTGCCAAACATCATCAATGTTAGCATGCTAACATTAGCATAGTTAGTTTCATTCATCTTTCTTGGAAACTGATGTTATCCAGCTGTCCAGTGAACCAGCCCGTGTTTCCATCAGTTTTGAACAGAACCTTTGTAATCAAGGATGTGTCATCAACTGAGGACATTGCCCAATGCACAACAGAAGAAATCAGTAGTAGCAAAATGGCAGATTGCATTGATTACCTGTGCCGATTACTCATCCAGTCCTCTTGATGTTGACTTTGTCGCCAACAAATGAACACAAACAGCAAAAGCAAAAGAAAAGTCCACAATGCCCTTCTAGAAAGCAGAGACACACCCAAACCAACAAAAGAAAAAAAAAACGATAGAAATTAACAGTGTACTTGACTTTGACCATTTTTGGATTTCCTGGACATGGCAGGGAGCGAGAAAGAAAAAATTCCTAAAATGTGAATTAACACCGCAAGCAAAGTGCTACCATATTTGAAACTTCTTGGTAAAGAATAAATGTTGTTTTGATCCATAAACAACAAAAAGATTTACTTTCCACAGGTTATTTTGCATTTGATTTGTTGCAGTGAATATTAATCAGCTGAAAGTTAGTATCTAATCGAACTCCACAGCTGTGCTGTTATAGTACTGGGGATATAAATAGCCCACCTGGGTGGACAATTAAGGATCACTGTATCATAAACTAATGTTGTCTACAGAGGCAAACAGCTCAGATGGTGAGGTGAAAAAAACATTACAGGCTTTCGCTTCGGGCAAAAGAAAATGCTGCTGTCAGAAGGGCTGGAACACACACACACACACACACACAACTGCACCTTTGCTGCAGTTCGCACTTGCTGAAATCATCAATTTAAACAGTTACTTACAGAGTGGGGTTTCCATTAAAGGATAGTTAATATTCTCAGCCACTGCAAGTGTTCAGCCTATTTACTCGAGAGTCCTCTATCTTTTGTGAAATTACAGTCTATTACAGTCTGTGGGTCGGGGATGTTGTAGATGTCCTACATTCTACTTGCATTTCCTGTCTCTTAAAAATAGTCTTGAGACAGATGAGATACAAACTTTTTGCTCATACACGCTCTAACTGATTAATAAACATTTTAGACAGCGACCCACTCAAACTTCTTACATTGCATCTGCCCGCCTTTCTAGAGACCTGAGAAGCACAATATGAAGTACAATGTAGACAGAGACAGCATTAGTAATTAGTGAGAAGTGCTGTCTAAGGTGGGTGAAAGTGGCTGAGGTGGTCAGGTTAACATATGCCATGTAATTTCTTTTATCTAAAGAGCTTACCCCTACTTTTTTTTCTGTGCAACATTGTTGTGATGATACAGCAAGAAAATGTTCAGTGAGAATGTTTTCCTTGTTTTACGTTTTCACAAAGGATCAAAGTTCAGTCTTCTCTTGGGTTGTGGAGTTGCCGTTGAGACAAAGTCAATTCATTTCAAGAGTTTGCAGGGCCAGAGTAAATCTGTGCAAATCCTTTGCATAAATTCAATTGCTCTGGATCGGCGTATACGACAGCATGTTCCAGTTCCTGCCAATATCCAGCAACTTGGCACAGCCATTGAAGAGGAACGGTGGTCACACCAGATACTGACTGGTTTCAAATCAGATGCAGCCATCTTGGTTATTTTTGAAAATTCTTCCTCTTTACTAAACTAGGTTTTTGCTCTCTGTCATGTCCCCAGCATGAGCCCAATGTCACCACGCATTTTATGTAAAGCTCAAAGTTTCTGCAAGTTGTCCACCATCGTCTGAAACACACCCCATGTTAGATAAACGGTTGTGATTGGTCGGCTGCAGATCTGTCCGAACAGAAGGGGGCCAGAGTATCTGCCAGAGGAAATAAAACATGAGCTCACAGATTCATCCGGTTCCCGGGCTGTATCCTGACATATTAAAGACTCCGAATTGATGACACCTCTTCTGGAAAACTGGTTTCTACATTTATCACTTTACTGTATTCCAACTAACAACACTTTTGTGTAAATTGTTGTAGTTCTATAAATGTAAGTCAGCAAAGCAAGAGAAACAAGACATTGTCATTTCTCATGAGCAAAAGCCTTGACTAAGCCTTTCTCTGCTCATACCACACACACACACACACACACACACACACACACACACACACACAGGAAATGAACACACACTCGTGTCCCTGGTCGCTGTTATTAATCACAGGAATGTTCAAATTGCTGTTAAATTGTCCGTGGTGCAAAGTAAACCTTGAGGCAGGAACGATGCTGGATTTAAGCTCCGTGCTCTTTACCTATTAGGAAGTGATGTGTGTGTGTGTGTGTGTGTGTGTGTGTGTGTCTGTGCGTGTGCGTGAATGTTTTATCATCTCAGAGACTGGTACACAGCAGTTGCTTCCTCGCAGAGCTCTGATTAATTATACAATATCTGACCTCTTAATGTTCACTTTGTTAAGCTCTCTCCAGCTCCCTTTCTGTTTCTCTTAATCTCTTTTGATCTCTGTCGTCTTCTTAACTGAACTCTGATCCTGTGTTTTTGAATAAAGGGAGACAATTTGCTCAGCTAAACGCGCACAGTGTTTGTTCCCCGTTTCTCCTACTACACTGTATATAACAAGCCCCTTTTTTGTGACACATTTAGTACATCATGTGGGATATAAATAACGTTTACACGGCCTGACAAAAGGGAGAATATCAGGACGTGTTTTCCTCTTTTACTGCTAATGATGTTCCAGGTGACCTCCGTGTTGAAGTGATTGGTTGCTTCATCTTCGGGTGAGTCAGGTTTGTGGGAATGACTGCAACCCTGCCCTGTACAAATCATGTTTATACGCTGCTCATTTTCATCGCAAAAATATGTTTTGGAGGACACGTAATAGCTGCCTGGATAATGTTCACTGGCATCATTTTTTCCACACAGAAGATGTGCCTCTGATTTGATTTGTTGTTGGGCTTTAGAAAGGAGACATTTTTAGAAACTTAACAGATAAAGTGATCATTTTGGAGCATTATGAACCAAAAATCTCAGATCAGCAGTTCTGAAAGTTTTGATGACTGAGTGTTATTTTAGGGAGCAGCATATGATTGAGGGCTGCACAGAAAAAGCACACACACTAAGAGTTTTTATGGCATACTAACACTTCAAACTTCCACTTGGTAATACATCACAAAATCCTGGAATAGAGACAATACGGATTTGATTGTACCTGCCCACAACAGTCAAGCAATGGCTTCTGTTGGGGTATGACAAGACCACTTGATTATATTTGCAAATGACCATTTAAGATGGAGGTGCTGCCTTTTTGCATAGGCCTGTTTGATTTATGGGGTGAATGTTCCCCCCACACCCATACAAATACTACGGTTACTGCCTAGACTTTGTCAATATATTACCAAGACCACAATCTTTCTCTAACCCTAACGGAGTACTTAGAGATGGCTGAACATAAGCATATAAACATTATTCATGCTTTAGTCGCCAGGACTGAATATTGGAAAACAAAAGGAAACAGCTACGTTTTGTAGATTTGTTCGATATCAAAATTATAATAAGGATTTTTTTTGTGGCCAATACCAATGTTGATATTTGAGTGTGTCAAAAAATCAGATAACTGCATTTATCATCTAAATATAATTAATTGCTCACAGACACTTCAACATGTGGACAGAGGAGACAGGAATTGAACTACCAACCTTGTGATTAAAGAACAGCCCTCTCTACCTCAGTCAGTGCTCTCGAGTCAACAAAAAATATAATGTTAATGATTTGTCTTTTAATATAAATAAATATAAATAAGGATGATGTGGGTGTTTCAACACTTATACAAAAGGCTCACTTTGAGTCTTTGGGGTTAAATTTTTTTTTTCCTCAGGGAAATCCCATTATTGTTTTGCTTCACATTGATCATAAAGCGGCCACACATGGCTTTAAATATGTTTTTGAGACAGTTTTTTTTTTTAACATAATTTCTTCATGTTTTGCATAAGAGCACATTTTTGTCGTTGTATTATCACTATTTGTCTAATCTAAAGTTTAGCTCAGGTGTAGCTTCAAGCTGCAGTTTATTAAACTTCAGGATATCAGCATTTGAATGTTAGGTTGAGTAAAGCCAGAACAGGGTCCTCATTTGTATAGTAAAACAAAACTGTGTGTGTGCCATCAGAGTGATCCCTTACGCTCAGTTAATGTTACTCTTGTCCTTGAGTTACAAATGCAAATGACAGCTAGCTCCATTTTCCCCAACCCACAGCTGAAGAGGCATTTTGAAGCATTACTCTTCACCTCCTTTCACCTCCTCTGTCAATCCCAAACACACACACACACACACACACACACACACAATAATATTGTATTCTCATATGAACTTTGGAGCATGCCCAGAGAGTCAGGTCCATGCTTTAATCATTTTATCCCAGTTACAGTTAGCAGAGCGCTAAACTGGAAGTTGGTTGTTCGACCATCAGAAGTTGGCCATTAGGCCGTGGTCATTGGCTGTAAGTCAAGTGCGATTGTTTACGGGGCCCACAATGTGGAAGATCCAGCTAATTTTACACCATGGAAATTAAGCTTTTTCGCCTTTGTGAGAGTAGGTATAACTGCAGCTGGAGCAGTTACATGACCCACCCTCTAGCTACATGATTTACCCACCTAAACCTACACTTCAGTCCACGATCAGCCTCCTTCTCCCTTGGCCCAGAAGTTGAAGTCCTAGCGAAATTGCTAACTTAGCGATTAGCTAGCTATAAGTGCCATTTGTCAGTGATAAGAGAAATGGTCAGTTTAAGTGAATAAGCCAGTGACAGCGGAGCGACACAGATGTTTTACTGTTCGTTGGCGCTGCAACCGAGCCAACTCTAGCCACTACACTAGCTTTAATGAAAAGCTTCATGCCAGTTGCATGATAGAAATGTCATCAACACGCCCACTCGCTCGCACAATTACCTCCTCTATTCACAATCGGACATTACTCTGACTTTTTACTGGAAGGCCGGCAGGGTACAGTCCATTTAATGTCCAACCCAACTGATTCCAACATTTGCATTCTCACATACAGCTTCTCTGGAAAATGTCTATCTAAGTTCAGGGTTGCAGTGAATGTGTGACAGGGACTCAGGAGTGTGTCAGAGGTGCCGGGCCATAATGATAAACAACTCATATGCATTAAAAGTTTTCACCTCTTCCACTCATGCAGCAGACGGGCGTCATTTTAAACACAGGAAGGCCACAACCTTGACTTGATTTATTTACCTCTTTCCACCCTGCTCCTCTACTGTCTCTTATTTCTGTTTTGTGTGTGTTTATGTGTGTGTGTGTTCCACCCTCTCTGTTTAGGGGTAGGCAAACACTCCTCACTTTTAGGGGCGTTTAAGAAGTCAGCCTGGCGAGTGGTGAGATGGCTGATCTTTACTCTGACACTGAACAAAACTCTACACGAACCCTGATGGATGGTCCTGACCTCGCACTGCCAGGGATGGCGGTAAAGTATGAGTGTGTGTGTGTGTGTGTGTGTGTGTGTGTGTGTGTGTGTGTGTGTGTGTGTGTGTGTGTGTGTGTGTGTGTACTCACATAAGCGACCTTTTGCAGCACCATGACAAGGCCATTGATCCTGGCCTGTAATTGGACAACATCAACACAGACACATCCAGAGCAGTGTGTCTGTCTGTGCTTTAGTGTGTGTGTGCCCCAGACTTTATGTATGCATGTGTATGTGTGCATGGTTTTAAATCCATCAAAACTTTAACAGGGAAGTAGTCACTGATCTTTTTTACTATTTCAGAGCTAAATCCTGATTCTGATTCATAAACACTTTCACAGTAGAGTAGTAAAGTGTTGCTTGTGATCTACTAAGAAGATCACAAGCAACATCAAGTTGCATTATAGAAAATGCAGGAGCTGATGTTGGAGTTTGACCCTTTGTGGCCAATTTTGATCATCAATTTTTATCCACCCCTTGTGAGGCCTCCAAAAAGTGCAATACTAAATCCCCGGAGCACTCTATGAATGAATCAGATATTTTTCTCCTGACAGCCATCTTACATTGTACAAAAAAATGGGTTGTACTTTCACTTTCAGACAGCTGGACACCGAAAATAGTCGGGTGTCCAGCAAAACCAGCACAACCACAGTCTTTTACTTGCAGCAGCTCGGCAGCTCTTAAATACTGCAATATTTGTCCAGTTTAGAGTGAAAGCACAGATACAAGGCAAAACACGACTTCAGGCTATTTGTGCTGTACGAGTGTGTGCATGTAAATTCGATCCCACTGCTGACACTGACACTTTCCACTTTCCATTTTATGCCTCTCGTACTTTCCTCGCAGCGTTTCTCACAATTTTAAGCTGCTAAACTTCGATATCTGTGAAACCACAGGGTCAGACTGTGTACTTACAGCTCATATCAACAGAGGAGGGATGGCAGAGAAATGCTTTTTAAAAAAACATTCACAGAATTTTAAAGTAAGCCTGTATCCCATCTGATTCCCATTAGGTGGTTTCGTAGCTTAAAGCCTGGGACACACTGGAGGATGACTGGGATGATGTAAACATATTTGGACATTCGGGAATCTATGATCTGAAGCTCAGTTGGCACCGATGCTCATCCGTGTGGTAGTAAAGAGTTTTCAGATTCAATCACAACCAAAGCTCCGGGACCCCCACAGACACAGACTCTTATACCCCCCATAGACATCTGTCTCTGAAGGTTACACTGACGCATATCTTGTACTTTGCACACATTCTCTGCTGTGAACTTTTGTGCTTCCCCTGATCACTGTTTGCGCACTATTCTAGTGTCTTCTTCAAATTCTCATCGTAATTTTTCCATTCTATATTTATGTTCTTGACTTTCACAATACTTTGCTTTTATTCCCTCCTAATGTGTTCATTGTATGAACCAAACACCAAAGCAAATTCCTTGTGAGTGAAAACCTACTTGGCAATAAACCTGTTTCTGAGAGATGAAAGAGTCACAAACTGAGCTGATCATATCAGACAACCAGGTGTAGACTGCTGTGTGTGTGATGGATCACTGAGTCAACACTGTGATGTAAAAAAAAAAAAAAAAAAGAAATTGGTGCACACTGCGTTTGTTTCCAAGTGTTACATGTTAAATACGTGCTTATCATACCACCTTGAAAATCATTTTGGAGACGTGCTGTGTTTGCAGGCTGTGTGTGTGTGTGTGTGTGTGTGTGTGTGCCTGTCATCTAGCAGCATCGTATGATTTTCAGCATCAGGCACGCTAAACCCTCATTTCACAAAAATCAACCAGGTTGTAGTTTCATGTAATTTACCATAGACTTTCTTTCAAATCTAACACACAGGGAAAAGGAATATGTCTCTAGATTTTTGTACCAGACATAAATTACATTGAAACAGGAACAACACTAAAGACGTTTCACATGTAACAGAAGTTACACAGTTCTGATTACATGTACATGAAATGGCCTTGTCATCAGGTGGTGGAGGGGGTGGAAGATGGCGTGACAGCTAAGCGAGGTGCACTCGCTGTGACTCGTCACTTCATTCCAGTGGCGATTGTGGTAACTAAGTGGTTTTTGTGCCTGAACATAATCACACTTTACATCACTGCGTTTCCAGCAACCTTGGTGCAACTGAACATGGGTGTTCTTTAGCAGGTTGTCACTTGATTTCCAGTGGCCATTGTGGCACCAAATGTGGATGTTTTAAGCCATACCAATCATAACAGGCTGGTTTTTGTGCCTGAACATAATCACACTTTAACCACAGTGTTGTTGAAACATAAAGGAATGTAAACTTTGAAGGTATCCTCTACATACACATGTACAGTGTTACATATCTGTTGTTTGCAGAAACAAACAAAGCCACCATTTGTTCTGGTGACTTGTTCTGGCTCCAAACATTCCTTGAGCAACAGCGACAGCCTGAACGTGGAATTAAAAGCCTCCCGTTCCTGTGAAAAGGTTTCTGGTCCTGCGGATCCCACTGAGAATCAACAGTGCAGCCGGCAGCTCCGTGCAGCCTTCAGCCGCTTATTGTTTTGGTCCTCCACACCATCTGGTTGAGCCCCAGTGGCTCTCACCACCCCCCCACAGGAATCTGTGGACAGCAGCTCCCAGCACACAAAATGATTGTACACTATCTGCTCAGAGCCAAACGGCAGAGAGCTGAGGTAAAAAAAAAAAAAAAAAGAAGTGTCTGTTGAAGAGATGTAAACATCCAACAAGCCAAGGAAAGTGAAGAGAGTTGGTGACCGGACTAAAATAGCATTGAATATTTGGACCAGTCAGTTATATTTGGGATGAAGGAAATGTATATTACATACAATATATTTGCAGTTGTTGGGTCAGAAAGTGCACTTTTTTCCTTCCTTCTGTAAGACAACAATGCTAGTAACAAATTAGCAATCACTTTTCCCCAGCTGTTTAAATTCCCTCCTCTCAGATTTATAACCCTACGGACCAGTACCTTCGAAAACATTAACACCTGCAGCATAATAATACAAATGAAACTTAAATGGTTCCCTGGCATGAATAAGTAATAATAATAATGATAATAAGTATCATGCAATACATGCAAACATTTATTAAGTATTCATACAGGTAGAAAGGTGCCCAATGAGTCTAAGTGTGTGACAATGCAGATGTGACAGGAGTGGAGATGAACACCCCTCTGAGCTGCCAGAGCCCATCTGACACACACACACACACCCACACACCCATACCACAGTTAGAAAGAGAAGCAGGAGGTAATAAGAATGGAGATTAGACTTTCGATTAAACTGCTTTCTTATTCTCCAGCCCTCCAACAGCTTTGACACGGAGCGTCTGAGAAGCGGCCGTGGCCAATTCGCCTTCAGCGTTTACAAACAGAAACGACTTTGAACGCTCACTTCTGAGAGTGTGTCTGAGTTTCCAATCGGCAGCCATAGCACTCAAAGGGGAATGTGTCATCGCTTGTGCAGGGGAGAGAAAATTGCATTAGTGTGTGTGTGTGTGTGTGCGCCTGTTTGCTCATGCATATGCATATGGAACAAATACATGGCGACGGGAAATAAACAAAACAACAAGAAAGCTGTCAGCAGATGGCAGACGGGGTCACAGGAGACGGTGGTGATGGTGTGCGCACGTGCTCTCACACACACACACACACACACACACACAAACATACACAAAGCAGGTCACGACTGAAAACAGAAGTTAGTAGAAAGACAAACTGCTGTCATCACATCACGCACGTGAGGCTCCGTGAGCAGGGAGACGACAGAGATTCACACATTTGCTTTCAAAACAAACGGCACAAATTTCACTGACGTGTTTCCACTTAGAGATTTGTGAAGAAAGGACTTGTGTGGCTTCTGGTTAACTTTCCATTCTTGGCAGAAGTGTGGAGAAGGTTTGGAAGCCTGTGGCAAACTCATTATATGTTCAGCTTACTTCAGATATTGCTTTTGATTTTTACTTTTGAATTGAAATGAGAAATAAATGGGGACTTTGTTTCATGGGTATGTTATTTTCTGATAAGTAAACAAAGAAGATGTTTCCTGTAAAGAAGTAGCTCAATACAAATTACAAGTTAAAAGGAAATTTAATTAAGTTTTCTTGTTAAGCAGTTGTTGGTTTCCACTGGAATAAACTTCTACAGATCAATAATTAATTTAAACCCCAAAAGATATTTATTCATTACTTCTTTAATAGTGGAATACATGTTCAATTGTACACTTTCACAGTTTTGCATGTTCTGCTGGCTTGCTTGGGGCCGACTAAAAGACTCTCTCATGCAGCCAATTAATTTGAATTAATTAACTGTAAGTGTTCTGATCAATTAAACACCATCTCAATTTTCCCTGTAATTAGTATCAAGTCATGCTGTCCTTTCCAGATACCTTCCTTTGAATCTACAATTAAATACTACTTCCTTTCTACAAAATTCTCGCCAACTTTGGGGCTCAGACAAAAACGTTAACATAAGGAATTTGTTGCAAATAAATATATAATAAAAAAAATTGTACCATTTTTAATTCTGATATATAGGCAGACACTACTGTTGCAATGACGTGTGTTGAATGGACAGTTGGTCCGACTGTAAGATGATTCCCAAACCCCAAATTAAATCAGTAAAAAGACACTTAATTAGAAAAAGAAAAGTATCAGTACAAAACATTTGTCTTGTTAAAAAGGTGCAGTAATAAAATAAACAGTATGGATGTTAATTATTACTAAAATATTAAGAATTACTTTAGAAATTACAATTCACAATTGCACCCTTATGTTGCTGCTGCAGTTTGGTGGTGGTGTGACCTTATTTTCTTTAATTCTCTTAAAAAGGCAACATGTAAAGTGGAAAAGCACACTTCATAAAGAAACAATAAATGATTAATGCATATTAATACATATTCTGCATACATCTCTGTCATAATTATTTGTATAATGGAATTATAAAACCTACAAATCCAACAAAAATGTAAAGACACCAACTCGTATCCCTACAGTGACAAAAAAGAGTTACCATAAAACTTCAATTAAATGCCCAGTTACTAGCCTGGTGTGGCTACACATTTTGACAAATAAACGCCTGTCTCAATTAGATGCCTGGTCTGGTTACCAAGCAGTTTGCTGGCTACCTCAAATTATGTGAATCATTCCTGCATTAACCTGTAAGTTATTCATATTCCTTTAGTCCATAAGGGTCCTCAGATCAAACGAATTAAATGGGTTTTTCATAAAAATGAATCCAAGTTGTGAGTATTGTTTTAACAGGACAAAGTGGTGTTGTGCGGTATGCCGGATGCCGAAATCCTCGAGTGCCTTAACTCTCTCTCCCTCTCTCTGATGTGCTTACTGTCAGAGCTAGATCAAATGAATGATACATAATTGATATGCTATCTGAAGCCTGACTTATACATAAGTAATATCCATACCGATTTAAAAAAAAAACAACAACAAAAAAAAACAGTTTGATTGTATTTCCTGATCTTTGCTGAGTAATGGTTTTGTGTGAAAAAAAATTAAAGGCCTGTCCCAAAAATAGGCCTGTTGATTTCAGTGACAAGAAATGTACATTGGTTCTAATGTTTATAAAAGCATTTCAGTGCTTGAAAGATGGTCTTTTTATAAAACTGGGCTGTCTGTGCAGTAGAATGACGCAAATACATTTGAAATGTATTTGTTTTAATTAATGATTTGTCAATCAACAAATATGCTGTGTGACTTTGAATCAGGTGTATCAAACTGGGGCTGTTTGGAAACAAGTATCCTGGTTGTGTTTTGCTGCCAGGTCGACCCTGCGCTCCAGCTAGGCCCCAGGAACGCTGGTCAGCCAGTTTTTTCCCAGTGGCCATTTGTGGTATTGCAGTAAAAATACCATAGACCCCCACTTTAAAAAGAGATGTCCATAAAACTGTTGACAGGACACCTCCAACTGCAAACGAGGTCAATTATGACTCTTTCTATTATGGATTTTTGAGTCATGACGGTTTTATATTTGTAAAAGTTTCTGTGGGCCAAATACCACAAAAGTAAACCTGGAAACTAGGAACTTTTTTGGAATTTGAATAAATCCGCGCCATCTTGGGGTCCAGCGTATTATTATTAATCTATGGCTCAGAATACACACAAACTCATCATACAATCTGATTATATTGAGGCTGATCTTATCATTGAAGCCAAATTTCAGGTCAGTGTTTATGACTTCATCCATGTAATGTGTGACGTGGGTTGTTCGGGTTGTGTTGCATCTCTGGGTGGTTTTCCATCGTTAATTCATAAATTATCAAACCACATTTTGATGCATTTGTGGTCTGCATTTTTATGTATTTATTTTTGGCCATTCAGTGTATTCACATTCTGTAATTATGAACCTCTGTATTGTTTTATTAGTAGTTTCCTGCTATGGCTGTTTCAACATAAAAGCATTCCACTGGTGACACACAGATTGGCTTTTAATTGTGAAGAGGCCACATGAACACACAATTTTGTTGGTTTACAATGCACTTACTGTTACCATGGCAAGGTTAATATCAGAGTAATATTAGAGTTACACAGCTCAGAAAGATTAGACGGCACGTGAATCCACTGAACGACGTACAGGAAAACGAACACAGCGACTGAAGGATGGCAACAGCAAACACCCAAAGCCTGGATTGTGGTGTGAACTCCTACGATCAACACTTGGAGACTGACATCATTAGAAATATAAGAGCCATCACTGCGAGTCTCATGCATTGTAGGAAAAGGAAAGAGCCAGACTGAAAACGCATCTTGAGACCCTGTTTCTGGTCCTCCATAAGCTCCAGCATAAAAACATCACCGACGTCTGCGACTTGGATCGACGAGGACGAAAATCACGATCTGGCGTTACACCTGAATAAGGCGAAGACCAAACTGAAAAAGACTGCTGACAGCCTTCCTGCCCAAAAGCAGATAACTTCGGAACTTAAACACCAGCTTCAGGAGTATAAACTGAAGCAGGTACAGACTGCCAAGGCAAACAAGAACCTTGATTGTCAGTTGAAGGAGCTGAAACTTAACTCCAGATTCAGTACTAAATCCGCCATCAAGATGGATCCCAGGGAGACTGCAGCCCAGCGCAGCTCTGTAAAGACGACAACGGAGGAGCAGCTGAAAGGCGGATGTAGAGAGGTGGTGGAGAGAATCACTGATCTGACAAAAGGAAGAGGAGCTGGTTTTTCGGGATGTTTGAATGCTGACGTGCAGAGGAGTAGAGGAGTTTAGTTCACCCAGCTGTCCATGGAGGGGAGGATCTCTCTTAGAATTGCCACTCCTGAGGGTTCTTCCTCGATTGGCTCGTGGGGAGTTTTTCCTCGTCTTCTTAGAGAGCTTGGGCTGGTGAGGACCACCGCTGATGTGGACCTGTGATAGGCCACTGTCACATGGCAATGTGAATTTGCCATTTTAACTTTAATTTTTTAATAACAACAATGATGTGATATCATTATAAAAACAATCACTTCAATAAAACAAAAATATTACACCACCAAAACAAAGTCTCATACCTGCTACTTGGCCAGATAACACAGACAAAAAGGGCTGTGGCATTCACTTTCACTCAAGAGGTGGAAAACCTACAACTACCAGAATGCACTGTGGTGCACCGAACCAATGAACACTACCACTGGTAATGTAGATAGATTCGTTATTATCATTGTGTGTTATAAAAGAAACTTGTGTTGGAGCAAGTTAACAGTATATGAATATATACACATGCACCAACACACCTGTGCATAACACATCATTCTCACGACCACATACACGTTTGTGTCTACATTTTTAAGATATATCATAAACACTAATAATGGAGTCAAACAAACACACATTAACACACAATTAATACACATACAGACAAAACACTTGTTTTTTGCTGGACACATTTCCCCCACAAATACAACATGCTAATGTTATTAGCACAAGCCTATGGCATTTTACATTGTATAAATTAGCCTAGAAGCTAGGGAACTTTTCCTCTACTCATATGAAGCCAGGATAAATCACACACAAGACTAAAAATGCTATTTTTGTAGAGGCTGTAAAACCCAATAACATCCAGTATAATAACCCTGTCGAAAATACACAGAGACTCAATTATACATACATTTATAACAAAAAACAGGAGAAAAAGTGACACACTGTGCTTCACTGATGCTCATTAGTCTCATTTATATGTTTTATTTGTCAGCCATGCCTCAGTGAGCTGTAAATGTCTTATATATATTCAGTATTTATTTTTTGCGGTTGCAGAATATCAGAGGTCAGAAGTCGTCCCTCTCTTTCTTTATTAGTTTCTTTTTTGTGAACACTGAAGGGAAAACAAAAGTTGCGCTGCAGAACTTCAGTCTGAGAAGTAGCCACCAACACAAAATATCCTGCCGCTGTTTGACAAGGTGTCAAACAGCAGCAGCAGCAGCAGCACGGTTTGTGTGTGATGTGTTCGAGTGTGCCACAGTCAGCAGGAACAACATATGGCTCCATTAAAAATAACACAAGTCAATTACTAGAACAGGTTAGATCTGCCAACACAGCACAACCACCAACAGGAATACTTTACTTTTATGAGTCAGGGTACAGAACAGAAACTGAAACGCATTTTAAAACAAATCCTGATGCAAATCAATAAATATTGGGCTGTTTTTCTTGGATTCTCTTGGATTAAATCTAAGAAAGCTATTTTCTACATTTAAAACATTCAAGAAACATGGACACTAGACATGATAAGCCTGGTTATAAGTACTAAATTTTAATCATTTTTTCTGCACTCTGTATGGTCTTTTCACTTCAGCCTGCTAGTTGTTGCAAAGTTGTTTTCCTTCCAGACAGCCGCCTCAACAGCCGAGCATTTTGCTCATACATCTGTTGAGCGTCTGAATGTGAGAAATTACATGGGTGCACTGGTGCGAGTGACTCCGAGTGAGTTCTGACACCCAAATAGATCTTTTTCACGGCAGACATTTTGACTTGTCATAGCAGGGAAAGCACAGGTGAAGCAAATTTCATTAATGATGGCTCGGTTTCATTCAGTGTTCCACTGAGCCAGCATGCACCAGTGCAGAGACCCTGGAGCTGGTTCACCTCAGTCAAAGGTGCTCAGTATTTCCCGCAATAACACGTCAAAATGTCTGCTGTGAAAAATTGTTATTTTCAGGAGCTGTATTCTGCCAGTTAAATGTCCAACCATATCATATCAATAATTTCATCTTATGAATATAGTTTTTAAATGAGTACCACAAGTATTTTGATCTAGAAGTTCCAGATTCAGTAGACTACATATTTAATATTAATCAATTTTGCATACCTACTGGATGTATTTATTTTCACAGTGTATACTGGCACCAAAATTTCATATTTGTTGTCATGTTGTGGCTTCAATATGCAACAGCATCATTTAGATAATGTATCAGATCTCACCTGATATTAGCACATAGACGTAAAGGATGTAGGAGCCACTATTAGAAGAAATGAAATATATAATATTCATAGTATATTTCATGAGTATATAATCACCTAAAAAGTACAAGCCGTTGAGTTTTCATTACATTAGAATGGGCTGTTTATATCTACATAGAGTCTGCCATGTTACGCTACAGTAGCCCAGAATGGACAAACCAAAAACTGGCTCTACATAGGACCATTTCTCTCGGACACAGGCACATAGGAAAAGTTTCAGTTCTGCAACTCCACCGCTAGATGTCACTTGATCTTACACGCTGGACCTTTTATATTTAAATAATCTATAACCGATATTTTTAACAATGTATCAAATAACAATGTGAAAGGGTCGCTCATAGTGATGCACCTACAGAGAACTGTCACCACATCTGCAGGTCTCAACTTTACGGAGCTTTGTGGTTAGTTTCAGCTCACTGTTTAGCTCTCTGACCCACAACCTTTGTGTTTTTGCTTGCTCTTACTGCTCTATGGCGCCATCTGTGGCAGCAGCAGGCCACTGTTCCAAAGAAAAAGCCTTAGAATAATCCCACTGTACACCAAACAAACACAGTTAGCTGGTGAACATAGTGGAGCTATAGAAGATAAAGTGCCCCATATTTAACTAGAGTTGGTGAAGACCAAAAAAGAGCGGAAAGAGAGTTTTCCAAAATGCCATAGGCCTGTGCGAATAACGTTCGCACAGGACAAGACAGGTGCTTTGTCAGTGAACCTTGTGAGTTGTAATGGAGCTGAATTTTATAATGTTACCTTTGTTAAATGTTGCTGTTGTCCCTGACTTCATTTAAGTAGAGGAAAAGTCCACTAGCCACTAGGCTAAGTTATACAATGTAAAATGCCATAGGCTTGTGCTAAAAACATTAGCATGTTGTTGTGCTTTGTCTGTGAATCCTGTGAGTTACAGTGAAGCTGATTAGTGTACTTGTGGTTGAAACTTGACGCTATGTTTAGCCATGTTTAATGTGTGTTTAATGTGTGTTTTGAAACAACAACATTTTACTGCACTTCACAGAAATCCCATCGACACCATCTCAGAAGTATAAATGCTCACAACAGCGCAGGCCATGTGCATAGGCTACGGTGTAGCCTCTGCATAGAGCTGACACGCAAGTATAAATCCTGCTTTAAAGGAGCAAAGCTATGAAACTGTGTACCAACTGACGTGACATGCAACATAATTTTAATGTTCTTAACAGTTGTATTAAATCATGGCTAACAGAGAAACGACATTGTTCTCACACTTAATACCACAGTAGACACACCTGTATGTCTGTGGATGGATTTTGTGCAGCAGTTATGGATGTACTGTTGTGTATTTATTTATAGGTGTATTTCCTTTTAACTTTTAAAAAGCCCCTTGTGGACAGGTGTTGCAAATTAGCATTTCGCCACAAACACTAAACACATTGCATCTTATTGTGCATAAATGTGCAATTCTAATACTACTGTGTAAATGAGACAACATCATTTTATGCCCTTCATGAAACATGAAATTTAGAATAATCTATCACAGCTGGGCCACTGGAGCATCGACATTAATGGGCCACAGCTATAAAGAATTCATCATGAGTAATACAGCGCAGAGGAAGCGTATCTAAACACAACACAACATGTATTTACTACAATACAAACACATTTATATCACAGAGACGAGGGCAGACGGACCAGAAATGTTCTGTTACAACTCTGCTGTCAGGAGTCAAAGGGCCTCGTACCATTTTCACCTCACCAACCCCAAGGCTATTTCTGCTCTATATTTATGACTGTGTGTGTGTGTGTGTGTGTGTGTGTGTGTGTGTGTGTGTGTGTGTGTGTGTGTGTGTGTGTGTGTGTGTGTGTGTGTGTAGGCAGCTCTCGCCTCAGGCACATCAAACTCTCAGCATGTAAGGATGAACTAACAGGCATCATGCAGACACACACACACACACACACACACACACACACACACACAAAATCATCACAGAGCCCTATTTTGGTTTGATCCCAACCTTGAAATGACCCGCTCTCAACAGCGCTGTCACGCCACAAGACCGACACCGGACCCCACACTGTGAGCAGGTACAAATGAGCAGGTAAGTAAATGGAGATGGGACTGAAAGAAAAGAGGGAAGCAGGAAGAAAGAGTAGGAAAGGACAGAGGAGAGGAAAGGTCTGAAAGAGAGATGGGCAGAAGAAATAAGAGGTAAGTGGAGGTAATGAAAGAAGAGGTGAGAAGGGAATGTGAAGGAGAGGAGAAGAAGAAAGGAAATGAAAAAAGTAGAGGGGGGGGCAGAGTAACAAGCAGTGGAGGCAGGGAATGATGAAAGGAAAATTAAGGAAAGGAGAAAAGTGAGCAGGATAGAAACAAGGAAAAACCCAAAGTGGAAATTAAAGGGGAGGAGGAGGGAAAGGAAATGAGGAGAGGAAATGATGAAAGATAAAGGAAATGAAAAAAGAAGAGGGTTGGGAAATTAGGAGAAACAAGGAAAGATGTAAGGAAACTGTGAGGAGAATGAGAGGAAGATGAGGGGAGGAAGCAAGGAGAGGAAGAGAAGAATGAAAACAAAATGAAAAGAAATGAGGTGAGGAGGAGAGGAGGAAATTACGGAGAAGGATAAACAGAATGATGAAAGAAAAGGAGGGAAATATGAAGAGAAAATAAGAGGGTAGGAAAAAGAGGAAAAGAGGAGAGGAGGAGAGCAATGATGAAATAAAAAGGAAGGAGTTAAGGAAACGAGGAGAAAAGAGGACAAGGAAATTACAAGACAAGGAAAGATGGTTAGTGGAAGAAGTATAAAGAGGGGAGAGAAGAAGAAAATGAAAAGGAGGAGGAGAGAAGGAATGATGAAAGGAAAAGAGAAAATAAGAAGGCGAGAGGAGAGGAGAGGAGAGGAGAGGAGAATATGAGGGAGGGAGGAGGAAAAAGGAGAGAGAGAAGAAAGGAAGAGGAGGAAGGATAGAAGCAACATGGTGTTTGGCTGTTGAGTGTGTAAGCATGTGATAAGCAGCAGTGATCCAGCTCTATCTGCCCGCAGAGAGACACAGATAAGAGCTCATCTATTCTGATCATATTTACACACACATTCACACAAACACACACTTCACAGGGACACTGTCCAGCTCCATTTCCAGTGTGTGAGTCGTTCATGTGTGGGGGTTGTTTTGTCGCTGCTGACACTAGAGACGTTTGTGATTACTTACCAGTTGATGTATCGCTGCTAAACCCTCACTAGTTGGCACTGGAAATTCAAGTTAGTAAATTATTACTATTGTATGCGATTGTTGCCACCCACTGAAAAACTTCTGTTTTTTTCCCAGAACACTATTGTGCTCAATAAATGTTGTTTGTTAACTTTTATTGAGTGAGTTTGGTAGGATAATGTGTGAAGTTCATTAGACACAGTGCAAAGTGCCAAACATTTCAGCCGCATTTAAAAATTGGAGAGCTAGTTATCGTTACCTCTAAGCAGCTGATGGATGCAACTAACAGCTCAGGGATATTGCACTGATTTAAATTGTGAAACATTCAAAGTCTATTCAGTAAAAATGAGTACTGGGCGAAGGTCAAATATAATATTCTTATGATGTGTTCACTGTAATCCTGTAAAATTAAGCTCTTGGTGAGAAACTTGAATAAATGCAGCTGTTTGAAGGAAAAATGTGTTTTCACAGCACTACACAATAGATATTAGAGAGGAAATTATGACGTATCATATAGAGTAAAAAGTCTTTTTGCATATTTTTCATGTGAAAGAAGTTATATAATAGGTTGCTTCATGAATGTGTATTACTGAATTTATGCTCATTCAAAGGCAGTGTAATGAAAGACTGAATGACTTTAAAACTGTTCATTTATTTCTTTTATAGTGTAGATTTCTGTGTCTCCCTGGCACAAAAGACGAATAAATAACAACAACAACAAAAGGAAACATCAATACAAAAGCAGGAGTATTGGCTATTGGCTTAAATTGTTATTTTAAACATTGGTATCAGTATTGGCTCAAAATTTCAAAAGTGGTGCCTCCTAGTTCAATTAGAAAGTTAATTTGTACATTTTTTACACTGTCATATATTATTTTATTGTTCAGGGGTGTCGGGGGAGGCTCGCCTAGCGCAACACATTTCCTAGAGCTGCCACTGGTTGGGAAATTACTCATCATAGGAATGTCCCTAACTTACACAGATAGACACATACAGCTAAAAACAAGGAAAACAAAGCTGACCAAGGTAAACATAAGCATTTAACTGTGGATATAAATATATATGGAATATACATCAAAAATTGTAAACAGTAAGCCAAAGAGACATCACGTTGGGCTCTCTTTATTTATTTTTTATTTTTATTTTTATTTTATTTTTTTACATTTTATGGAACAAATAGATGATCAATTGATCAAGCAAACAATCTGCAGATCAATCAGTGATGGAAGCAAACATTAGTTGCAGCATCTCATGTCTGTAAACTTAACAGTTTTGTTCTCAGCATCATCTAATCTGAAGTGGCTGAGTTAAGGTGATATTTCACCCAAAATCTGTCCTTTAAATGTCAAAAACTGTAGACTTAAAAAGCCCCGAGCAAGATGTTTATAGCAAAGCAGTTATGATTGACTCTCATAGAATTACTGGGAACAAAGTAGTTCATAAACTATTTACAAAATTGTCGAATCCCATCAACAGCTTAATGCACATTGTGCTAAATTGTGATGATAAATGACCCAATTAAGTTTAGAAATCAGCATAAGGGTATGTGCTGTTAAAACACACTTGAGACACCCCCTGCTTTTATCATAAGGAAAGCAAAGACCCTGTCCTCAAACAACCACACAGAAATAAAATACTAAATGTCTGAAAGCCTAAAAATGTGGGGGAAAACTCCCCGGCAGAATAAAAATGAGGATAAACTGAGCGTCTCCACCTCTCTGGACCTGCAGGATGAGGAGTCTGCTGGCTCTGTTCCCCTCCGTCTCTAAACCATGACACTGCAGAAGTCCATAGGCCAAGAATAGCCGGAGGGGTTTCAAGTGCAATATCACATTTTCATAATGAGAGCCAATGAGCTGTAAATCCCTGCTGACAGAGTTATGGAGCGAGAAGAGCTTATGGCGGCGATACTGAAACTATTAAACGGTTGCCTCCCTCCGGCACAAGGTGCTGTGTGTGTGTTTGTAAACATACTGTATATTTATATATGTGTGTTTGTCAGCATTAACGAGAAACAGCTGCATGTGGTGGTTCACTGCTAAACTCCCATTGTGACGCTTAGATTCTCCTGCTTTACAAGCTACGTTTTTTTTAATTAAGCTGATCCCACATTACCTGTGTGTGTGTGTGTGTGTGTGTGTGTGTGTGTGTGTGTGTGTGTGTGTGTGTGTGTGTGTGTGAGCACAGGAGTGATTCTCTCAGACGAAAACATGGACAAAGCAGCAGGATTTTTTAATGGGACAATAAATCTTTTATTGTTTTTTTATTGTTTAATTGTTAATCCAGTGTTTTTATGGATTTTATCGTCACTATCAACCTAGGAAAAACTGCTGTAAAAAAGCAAACAGATGTAAGCTTACAGGACATTTAAAGATATAAAAATGTTTTATATTACTGAGGTTTTTATTGTGATCTTTAAAGAACTAAATAAATTAAAATGTATTGGAAAAAAATGCAGCAGCACAAATATAAATATAAAATATATAACACAGGCAACATATGAAACACAAAGTCAGGAAAATATGTTTTTATAATAAAACAATTCCCCTCATAACCTTATAACTTAAATATATACCTAATGTTTTTCTCCCCCCCCCCCATCATTTCTTTCCAGTTTTAAAAGCATCAGCATGATTACTATCCTCACAATAAATACATAACATATAATTCTGTTGTACAAATTAATATAAATACTACATCTAAAACAATACGCCCTTTAATATTCCCCATAAACATAGTCTTGTTAGGGTCTCAAAATCTTATATTACTAAACAGCAGAATAATAACTGTTCTTGAGACTGCCCTTCAAAATACAACCACATGGGTCATTTGTATGAGCAGCTTAGTACAAGGAATATTAACGTTATTGTTAGGCTGCGCCCTCTAGAGGCTGTTGTAATTATGACAGGATCAAAGGAGGAAGTAAGGTGACGTAATGTAAAGAGTCTGCATAGGAAGGACATTGGAGTGGATGGATTGGTCAAACAAACACAGGACTTCCAGGGGAACACTGTTTGTGGCCTGTGTGAAACCAAAAATCAATGTCTAGTTAATTTGACGATTTAATGTATATCATGTGTCGTATATCAAGTGAAATATGTCATGTTACCTTGGTAACAAACATACTCATTTTAACCCAAACCATGATCTTTTCCCTAAACCTAGCCAGTTAGTGTTTCACTATGTTAACCATGTGTTTAAAACAGTGATCAGTAAAGGCCTTTGCACACAGAGTCAGTTTTTTTCTTATGAGATTATTGCACATCTAAAAATAAATACGACCTCACATTATGTCAATCATGTTTGCACACTGTGAGCCTCTAGAGAAGTTTGACCAAGAATCAGTGAAGAAAATGTGTCGGCGGGACACAGCCACAGCAAGACAGAAGAACATGGTGCACAGAATCATTTCATAACTCAGACAGCTACTTTCAACAGGTCAGAGAGTAATATTCAGGTGAGATGATGATGAAGAGGAAAAGGATGTGTCTGCACACAGAATGTGGAGACAGAGACGGAGGACAGCTCCGCCCCATCATGCAGCTTTGGTGCTAAATGAAAGACAGGGAGGGAGTGGTGACGGCCAGATAGGTAGCTCCAGTGGAGAGAGGCAGAGGAGGAAATCTGTCTTTTCATTTTGTCTCATCTTGCAGATTTTCCCAACAAATAGAATAAAACACATCAGAATCCTTGTTCTAGGTTTCTGTGCATTACGATTTTTTCAGATGACAGATAAAAAAAAAGGCCAACAGTCAAATACGACCTATCCTGTTGTTGAGGTATAACACTGGTAGGGGCGATATTTTAGGTAACTCTCCTTTGGGTCATATGAGAAGGTAGAAACAAAAGACTCATGATTGTGTGGATTAAAGGACTTGTTGGAACTGTTCTTAGAATTATGTGTAACACAAAAATAACTGGGAAAAAGTGGAAATATCAAAGTTCAGATTTATTTTCATAATAACCAAATGTGGTGATGAATCTGTGAAAACTAATACAGGTAGCCTAGTCTGCCTCCCAGGGCATCAAAATGTGCTGCTTGGGTTAACTGGGTGTCTCAAGTGTCACTGTCACTCTTTAGCATCTATAAGACACACCGGGTAGTAAAAAGAGCTAGAAAATCCACTAAGGATGGGTGGGAGTGGAGATGGATGGGTCCAACAAGCACAGGACTTTGCCCCAGCAGACTGGTGTTTGTGTCCCATGTGAAAGTAAAAGTCAACACTGAGTTATTTTATTATATCAGTCATTAGTCACATGAGTCAACTGACATGACCAACATCAGCTACGATGTTTTTCTAACTGCTAACCCCTTCTGCATCAAGGTACAATGCTAACAGCTGCCCCCGGCGTCATTATAATAACAGCCCAATAGGCAGAAGAGGAAGAGCAGGCATGAGATCACGCTGAATAATGTGATCTTTAATTAATCCTCACAAGAAATCAAAATGTCGTTCTCTACAGGAAGCCGAAGAGGTCAGTCAAACAGAGCTCCTGGAGCTGGAGGCCATTTATCATTTTGCTCAAGGACACTTCTGAGCAGTCAGGGAATTTTGACCGCGGGCGATGTTTTCAGAGTTAAAATCAAAGACAAACAGAATAAATGCAGCTCCTAAAAACAAATTAATTGCAAAGAGACTCTTGCTGGTTACACCTGCGGGAGGGTGTTTGTATATATGTGTGTGCGTGTGTGTGTGTGTGTGTGTGTGTCTTAGGCTAATGAGGACTGACAGCACCCACTGGTGTAAGTTGTAGTACCAGACGTGTCAGGTTTTGTACGAAATCACACATGTACACAGATTATATACGTCAAAGTGTTACCTTAAATCCCATGATTCCATGCATGTTTTTTCTTATTCACCCACAGACACACATTGAGGACACTGCATTGACTTACATTGATTCTCTACAGGCTCGCCCTAACCTCAACGATAACCGACCAAGCTTAACACTAGACCTTGACCTCACCACAATGACAACACGCTGCAGTTTAGTCAATGCAATGAAAAATAAACACAGCAACATCAGCACCTTAACAAGAGTCGTCCATGTTGTTTCACTCACCACATAACACACTGCATCATTTTAACCACAACAGTCCAACTGCCAGTCCCTCTGCTTTGATCAGTTCCACAGTGATAGAAGGAAATGACACTGGTCTCTATTTTCCTGCAGCAGAGCTGGTGGTGTAAAGATGCAGAGAATAACTGTAAAGTAGGATCCAAGTAAGAAGAAGCATATTGTCCAGAGTATCTACAAAAACAAGGCTGTGGTCTGACTCATGTGTGTTTAAACTGACTGATCAATCCAGCATCCAAAGATGAATCCTAAAATCCGCCTTGAATCGATCTTTTGAGTATCAAACACTCGCCCCCTGTGATCATCTCACATTATGTTGGTATTTTAAAAAGGACAAGAAGCATCCAAATTCCCAAAGAAACTTCTCAAAGTATAATCCACATTAATGCCATGTGTCAAACACTCATATTTTCACCAAAATATGGTAAGATAAGTTTCTTTGAAGAGGCAAAGCCTGTCACTTTGACACAGAGACGGCTATTTATATCCCATTTCCGACAGTACATATTAGTGCTTTTAACCATGACCACCATCTTTTCCTTACCCTCTTTTAAAACTAAAATAACCTCATCTTAACCACTTCTGTGCCTAAACGTAACAAAGCCTTCACCACTGTGGGGGCAGATCAATTCTCCTGGACTTCTCGATGTGTAATAAATCATTAAGACTGCAGCTATGATATCAATACAATAATTTGAATAAATTATAATGAGATGGTTCAATGGTTCTATTCAAAAGTGTTTTTTACCCCTATGAAAAAGATACTCCATACAAGTAAAAGTCCTACAATCAAAATCCTTTTGTAAAAGAAAATTATTAGTATTTGAAATATCAAAAGTCAAAGTACTTGTTTTGCAGTCAAATGTATGTGACATCATTACATAAGTTAGCTGGCTCTCAATCTAGGGGCCATGTCCCCTCAAAAGGGTCACAACATTAATGTTGTGAGATGATTAATGGCACAGGAAAGAAGAGAAAACACATTTGTTGCTATTCTTTTTCTTTTCTCTGATCTTAATGTTTTTGGTGAAATACTGGAGAATTTGAACAGTTATTTAATGTTAAGAGAACAAATGTCTCTATGGTAGCACAGCTACAGTAACCCCTCACAGACATCTTAAGGTGGAGGGGCTCCAGCTGGACACTTTTTTTTTCTTTTGCAAGCGGTCACCAGCCAAAATGGTTAGAAACCACTGGTTTAGTCTTTAATGTTGTATAGTGCTAATATATTATGTGTTTTTTAATGTAATCTTAATCTAAAAAGTAACTTGTAACAGTTGTATTAACTACAGCTTATAGAAAAATGTAGTGTCTCCCCAACACATTCTCACTCCGACCTTGTTACATATCAAAGTTTGGTCATGGACTTTCTGCGTCCAGATACGACATGCAAGGTCGTTTTCACAGGAAATTTAACGTTTACACACAGTCTCTTTCAAAATAAACTACATTATTACAACACCGCAAATTGACTTTTTTTCCCCTTCAACAACAAATGCACATGGTTGGGTTTTGGCAACAAAAGGAGATGGTTAGTTTAAGGAAAAAAGAACAGGGTTTGGCTTTAGAATCTTACGGGACACAAACACCGCTCTCCAGGGTGAAAGTCTGTTTGTTGGACCCATCCACCACCATTCCTGCCCACCTCACTCACACACTTTCGCTGACTTAACGTACGTTCTTGTCCTGTCGCATTTCCCCCTGTCTAGCACCACAAGTCACTGCCCAAGTGCCAGATTTCGATGACTTCAGTGTCAGACCAGGTTGGCCTCTGAAATGTAGTCAGGGTTCAATGTTAATGGGGTTTTTCGCAAGTGAGTCAGAAATGTATTTGCCCAAGGTAAGTTCTTACTTGTGTCTGTGCAAATTGTTTTATCTATCAGTGGCTATCAAAGAACAACAATAGTAGTCATGTTGTGACATTTTTTAGAAACTTGACTTGCCTTTGAAAAACAACCCTGTTTTATCTGCCTTGCTCTCAAACTTGTGGTAAACAGCACAATACTTGCAACCACAACCACAACCACTTGCAAGTGAGTTGCTAGATTTACAGAACCCAACATGGCATTGTACTTGCCCCACACAATCACTCAATCCTTATTGGATTGTGCCCTGATAGTGGAGTAGAAGTTTAAAGCAGAATAAAAAAGAACTACTCAAGTACAAAACAAGTACCTCAAATTTGTACATACAGTACTTCAGTAAGAGCACTTTGTTATTTTCTATCTTTCACTCTAGAAAGGGGTGCAGGTTTCCAAAGTGTGCTTCAGGGAGCTGCAATGCAAAACTACTAAATTTAACAACAGCTAAAATTGTCCTGTATGGGCCCCTGGAGAAACAAAAAATAAAAGATAGCTGCATCATCTGTGTAGCACGTGTGTGTTTAGGATCCATGGCTGTAGATGAAGAAAATCTTTGGTATTTGGACCATTTGTCTCAACTCAAAAGTGACAAACATGCACGATGACATGCAGCAAAAGAAAAGTCACAGCAGAACAACACTTGTTTCTCTGATAAAATCTGTGTGTGTGCGTGTGTGCCTCTGTGTGTGTGTATGCATGTGTGTGAGAGAGCGAACGTGATGGATTCACACTGCAATCCATCCTGCCACGCAGTGCTTTCACTATTTTACCGCCTCTCTAATTCTGTCCTCTGTCTCTCTCAGCGATGGATGGATGACAAACATCCTGCAACGACCCACACACCTTTACTTCGACTCAACTGATCGTCAGCTCTCGGCCAAATGGGCAGAGAGAATGAGAGGGAACAAAGAAAGGAAGGCAAACGACAACAGAGAAATTAGAGTGCGGCAGGTAGAGGGGCGGAAATGAGACAGCGGTGAAGGGGGAGAAAAAAACAGTGATTGAGTTGAATTGTGTTCCTGGCTCGTTTTCTGGGTACACAAGAAGAGAAAGTGATGTAGGGCTGAGTGAGAGGGCTGGTGACACTTCATACGGCTGCAGGAAATGACATCCTTTCTGCAGACAGACAGCACAGCGTCGCATGTTGTTGTTTTCCCCGGCGAAGAGATTGTTCCTCCAGCGTGTGCTTTTATGACTGTCAAATACATGTGGTGAGGAAATGGCACTCACAATTTCTTGGAGAGAAGTGGTTCAAAATGTGAGCTTTTATTCTCAAGCAAAGTAAGAGAAAAGGACTGCACGAGTGGAGCATCCAGAGGGCTTGTTGATTTCCAACTTCTGAGGAGAGGTCCTAAATGTGCTCAGAACAAACAAAAACTTTGAACATTTGCAGCCCCATGAAAACTGAGCAAACTGCGTCTGTGAATGCTTTTCAAAAAATTACTTAATCTGTGTTCCCAAATTTTAAAGGAAACATAAAGACTGAAACAAAGACACTAATACTTTGTGACCTATACAGTGTATTGCCAAGAAAACTTAAGTATAAAGACCAGATTTTAGGACTTGTATTAAGGACTGATGTATTTATTCACTGACGCCATACACAGCGTGTCCCTGCCTCAATTCAGAGCATATGTTGAATTCACAGCAGTTATGGTCTGCCACACTGCCTGCATGAGCAGTGTGTGTACATTGCGGAACCTTTTGTTTTTTGGAATTTCTTTTCAGCACCCATGCTAATATGTTAGAGCAGCCACACTGCCCGTGTGAGCAACACCACTCAGGCACGGCTGCTACTCATCTGTGGAATATCTAGAAGAGTTGAGCCTGTGTTTTTCCTGTGACGATGGTTGAAAAACAGACGTCGTTTAATAATAATACTGACAATATATCACCTTTCACTACAGTTTTGATGTCTTAATCCATCACAGACATGGAAAAAAAAATCTCTTTTTAATTCAACCTTTCCTGTTTCTGTTTCAAAATAAAATTGCTCTAACAACATTTCGGTGAGCAGAATCCCTTCATCTGTTAACACAAGGCTTTTTATTGTGAAACATTTGCAGGGCCATGTTGTTGACAATGACGTCACTTGCACAGCTCCATAAGTGATTGGCTTGTCAGCTTTTAATTGTGGAAATACTGTAGTTACAGCGGCAGGCAGCTCTGCAGCAGCAACACTGTCTCAGTGAACACTGCACTTGTGCAAGCCGAGGTTCATCCAGAAAGCCGTCACACACTGCTCACACAGGCACTGTAGCTAGGTGACAGCATCACGGATCACATTCTGCAAGAAGACCAGAGTAACACACAGAGTGTCTCACTTCACTTTACAATGGCCTGTCCCATATGTTTCCCCCAGTGTGTAATCACCTAAATTGTTGTGTAGTTGTTACCATAGAATGAGATGTTAATGTTTACATAGGGTGTCCTCCTCTATTGGGATTGCAATGTTGCACTGCCATGTTTCTACAGTAGCCCAGAAACAAACACTGGCTCTAGATAGGGCCGTTTGTGTTTTCGCACCAGCCACTGTACTTAAAAGCCCGTCTGCAACAAGCCGCATCAGAGTTACACTGGTTTGTAATGTTTAAAACTGATTTTAATCACGTAATCAAGTACTATCAAATACTAGAAGATATTTTTCAAGGCACTGTATCGAAGTGTTGTGACAACGCTAAAAAGTAGTGTCCCAAAGTATTCAGTCATTTGGTTGACTATATCTAAACATCTGCTGCTCCGACCACAAAGTAATATTTAACTTGTGCATTAAAGTCAACTTATGAATTGATGATTTTAGATGGTAAATATTAGATGCAACCTTACAGCGGTTAAGGATTTATTAAATTAATACTTTAATTTATTCTGTGCACTTCTGCAACAGAAAGTTAATTGAATCAATCCACAAATGTTTAAGATCGCGGTTTGTGATCTTCACAGCGACTGCTCACCCTTTGATACATTAACTTCTTTTTCCCCGTTAAGACCGACAGAGGGTCAGCCGAAATAAATGCCAAGTCCTTATTGCACTAAATGCCAATCTATGTTTGGCTTTCACAGGACCATTAACCATTAACCTCTATTCATCTGCAGATTGGCTGCCGTGGTCAAGTCAAACCTGATCAATAGAGCTTCCTTTTACCCTCCAACCAGCCTTGGCAGAAGCCTTCGATGTATTGATGAGTTCAGCTGCTGGCTGAGAAATCTGCAGACACTTAAAGGCCCCAAAGAAACTCTTAAAGATCCTGTAAAGAATCATCTTTGCAAACACACAGCAGCTCCACAACACAACTTTTTCTTCTGTATATACCAGTGTATGTCATGACTGTTATTAATGAATCCTGGTGCCTTTCATTTGAATACTTATTACTGTATTAAGTGGCCAGCCGGGGCCAAAGACCAGTACTGTTGTGACTAATTTCTTTCAGCCACCTGCAGCTGAGTGCTGTTGGATATCTAAAGAAGAAAACACTGAATTAACCATTTCAGACAGACCTACGCACAACAGTGAAGTGTGTCAGTAAATTCATTAAAGATATAAGAGCTTTAGAAATTAAGTTAAGCAGCTACCTAAAGACTTTTTATTGGATTACAATCTTGCTCAAAATATATAGGGGTGAAAAATGTGCTCACAAAGTTATCAATTTATCAACATTCATGTTATACAAAATGTATTAAAACACCTTAAATATTGAGGTTAAAAGCTCATTTTTGTCCATGAAAAGGTTCTTGGAGCTATCGATTATATCTCATGAGCTATTGGCAGATGGAGTTTACTTAGTTGTTATGTACAGGATAACAGCAGGACCCCAACGTGAAGCGGACAGGTCTTGAATCACACTGAGAGGGTCCATTTGGCAATAATGACCTGCTCTTTGTACATAATCCAGCTGATTACATAGCCTGTTAATAATTTGATGCACATTGAATTTAAAATTATTTTATTGCTTTGTCTATGATCAGAACTGTGTCTATAGCAGCGGCCTGTTATTCAGAAAAAGCAGACCGTAGAAGGCCATAACTGACCAATCAGAATTGAGTATTCAACAAAGCCATGTAATGAAGAACTGCAGATGACAACTGTGCAGGTGGTGATTTTTTCTGTAACTCACCAATTCACATTTTACAAGGCTTATAGTTACACAACATTAAGGGTGGGACTGTTTTGAGACAGAAGTCATTAGTTTCCAGGGCTGGTACCTGCGGTTAACACACAGGCTAGTTAATAACATGTCGGGCAGGAAATCCGAAGTGTGGGATCATTTTGAGAAGGTGAAGGACGAACCCAAGGTGATATGTAAACTCGTCTTCATTGGTCGACTACAAACATGACGTATCATCTGAAATGACAGCGTCATTAACAGGCGGCTCACTCAGTGTGTGACGTGCACTTGTAGATAAAATATAGGCCTATATTAATGAACGTTCATTAGTATGCTTTTGTGTTTCTCTGTAATGTAGCACAGTGTTAACAATGTTACTGATACTATTCTTTCTCACACCTTCAACCCAAACCATTGTGTTGCCCTGCCCAAAATATATCATTTAATAATTCAATTAACATTGTAAACATGCAGGCGACTAGTCGACTAATGGCCCTAAATGACGACTATTGGTCAACTAGGAAAATTCTTAGTCGGGGGAAGCCATAAAATGAACCTTGAGAAGTCAGTTTTCTTCATAGAGTCTGAAATCACATGTTTGTATGACATATGACACCCTAACTATTTGAACCCTCAATCCAGATAAGGAAAACTATACACACAAAAGGTCCCTTTAACTGGAAAAAATGGAAGAAATCAATAAAAACACAGTATATAGGGGACAGCGCAGTGTTTGGTATATTCAGTTCAAGTTCTGGTTCATCCTGCTTTTAGTTTCTGTAATTAGGTTGCTCAATCGGTCACACATCAAAGTTTCTTAAAATTCCTGAATCCGTCTCTCTCCTTCTGAAACTGGCAGACTCTCTTATTATTCCTCACGGTGCTCTTCATCATGACTTGCATCAAAGATGCACCAAGACAGCGGGAAAAGCTTTTCCATGGTTTAGTTTGGCCCGGCAGACAAGGGGAGGGAAAGAAGAGGTGGGAAAAGGAGAAGGGGAGAGAGGACGAGGACAGATAAGGGAATGAAGGAGGAGAGGATGAGGAGAAGAATAAGAGACATGAAGGTGGGGAGAGGAGGATGGGGGAGTGAGGGAGATAAGCGCCAACAAGGAAAGAGGACATTGACTTTTGATGTGCTTTAATAGAACATCTCACAACAAGGCCGGGGAAAAAAATAACTAAACACACACACACACACACTGCACTTACGCGACTACACTACGACAGCGCCGGCCACCCACATGACCACAGCTGACATTCTAATTAATGCTGTCAGACCCTTTTCTCCCGTCATACATATTGAATTCTGCAGCTGCCAAACATCCACAGATGTGACAGCAGCTGTGTTTCCATCTGAGTATTTTTATGCATTCTGGGACGCATCAAATTAGAGTGAGCGCATTATAACTAATTCATTCAGTGTCTTTACTTTGCTTATTATGAAATAATTAGCAATGGAAACACATTATGTGAAATGATGACAAAGTGATTGTGTGAGCACGGAGTGGAAAATATCAATAAACAAGTGTTAGCTCACATCAGTGGCGGGGAAAGTACTCAGATCCTGCACTTAAGTAAAAGTAGAAATATCAGTGTGAAAATTCTCCACTGCTTGTGAAAATCCTGTGCTTAAAGCCTTACTGAAGTAAAACTATGCAAGTATTACCACCAATACTTGCACAGTACTGTAGATATAGGAGCCTAAAAACACGCTGGAGAAGTTACATATCTCATCTGCCCTGGGAACGCCTCTGGATCCACCAGGAGGAGCTGGAAAGTATTGCTGGGGAGAGGGACGTCTACTTTGCTCAGCCTGCTGCCCCTACAACCTGGATAAGTGGTTGAAAATGGATTGATGGACTGTCATGGATATTTGGGATTATTTTTGGCATTAAAAAAAAAAGGATTTGGGGGTCAAGCGGAGGCTCCCGTTGCAAGGCCTGTACAATTACAGAGAAGATACTGCAATATTTGCGTCTGAGATGTGTTGGAGTAGAAGTAAAGAAAATGGAAATACTTAAGTAAACCACAAGTAGCTCAAAATACCTACATGTACTTTGGTTCAGTACTTGGCCACTGTATGACATATTGTCCTTAATTTTATTTGTTCATCAGCCCCCCAAGTGGCAAAACAAAAAAATCAGTTAATAAAAACAATGATGAATGTTTTTCTTTTGCTATCTCAGTCCTCAGATCTCTGATCAATACATGGTGTTTGCTGATCTAACAAAGCTATCTATCTTGTGGTCTGTCAGTGTGACATACAAAGATACAGAAAAACCTTACACTTGCTTCAATCAATAAAAATGTACCCCACCTTTGTAAAACTTTTAAAACGCATTGAGGACTTTCAGGAAAACTTGGCAACATTAAAATTTCTTTGCAGAAAGTACATCCTGTGGCCTTAAAAGGCCATCTGTTTCAGCTCTGCCACAGGGCCTATAAGTAAAGTTGAAGCGCGGAAGAGGAAAGAAGGAGCTAAAATAGCTTCAAGGTCCTATAGAGAGAAAAAGAAAAGGAGGAGGTCGATGAGCAGAGAGGAAAAGTAGAATAAGGGAGATGTTTATGGATTTACTGTACAGTCAGCAGGACACCTCATCACATTTGACCATCCTCTACACTCTCTCTTCATCCCTTCTCTGCTTTACCATGAAAGCTGTCCTGAAAGACGTGACAGCGATCTGAATTAAGTGTTTTATCAGCCGCTCTGTGAATTGAGCCCTCAGCCTGCGGTATCAAACATTCTTTGGAGAGACACTTCTGTACAGCGAGGCTCTAATTGGTGAAGCCAAGCTGTTATCTATGTACAGTAAAACAGCCTGAGTTCAATCCAGCGCCGCTCAGTGGGAGGTGAGATCTCTATCTATCCCCTTCATTCACAGCTTAATTCAATTGGAGGGCAATTATCGACCGCCCGAGGCTTCAAGATCCTCGTCGGTTTCTGTTCCCATCAGGGAGGCTCGCTGTGTAGGATCCCCCCTCGACTGCACCGGGTGATGTCTGTATCGACGTGCTGTGTGTAAAACACCAGAGCAGGCGGCAGCAAACAGACACGAAGGCTTTCTCAGTCACAACCTCGAGATTCAAAAGATTGCAAGGCTGCTTTGTTTACAGACAGACGAGGTGAGACATGTAACTCTCAGGAACAAACTTTTGTCCTTGTGGGTGAAAATCCATCGAAATGAATCATTCCCTCAGTTTAATAGTACATTATTTTCTACATCATGACCAGTGATGGGCAAGTAATTGCAAATATGTAGTCAGATTCACTGACATACCTTTGAGCTCGATACCATGGACGGATTACTGAACAGGCCAACCAGGCACAGGCCATTTGCAATATTTAACTCAAAATACCGTCCAGGAAGACACCCAAAATAACCACAAAGAGGCACAAACAGATGGAAAAGAACAGCAAAGAAACAAAAATAAGTACAAAACACTGGCTAAACAACCACAAAGAGACACAAAACATCCAAAAAAATGACACAAAATTACCTTTAAGAGACACAAAACAACAACAAAACAGAGGTCAAACCACCACAAAGTGTGTGTGTCTTGCTCCTATGTACTGTAGGAGAGGTGGTGGGGGCCTTTTACACATCTGCATCCAGGGGCCCATTGTCTCATAATCCGCCCACGGTTGATACGCGGTTTATTATCGATTACAATAAAGAAAGACACGCAATAAGCTCACTGTGGTGAATTTTCAATATCGGGATAAGCGTGAAAATCATGTCCAGCTGCACCCAAAGAGACAACTGGACAAGCAACAATAAAAGAGACTCTGCAAAGACAGGCTGCATACACACCAGATTCAGAGAATGCAAACAATCTTCATCAAACTGGGGCATATTTCAAACTGAAAGATATGATGCCACTAATAGTTGAAAAGCCTGGCTTTTTAAGACGTTCATTAAAAAGAGATTTGTGATGCAATAAAAATATTTATTTCTCAACAAAAATGAAGGTAAAGTGATTTCAGAATGTTAAGTCCCATTTTAAGAGCTGCATATTCTGATTTTTTTTTTTTTTTTTTGGAATTGCAATTATTATGACCAGGATAATCATGACATGAAAGTATGAACTGATCTTTCAGCCTCTGCTTCTCTAGTATCTGCTTAATTCTGCAAGACAAGAGTCATGTAGATTACTGATTTAAGAGGTTATTACTTCAAGAACAGCAAAAGTAATTAGCTATATTTATCAATACTTTATAACCACTTGTTTTTGATTCAGCTCTGTAAGGTACAATGTTGCCATGGAGATGGCAGGGTAATATTTTTAGTGATAAGGAAGTGTGCTTGCAGAATACTGGACTTGTTTATTTGTAGTTGAATCCATTTGTTAATTCTTATATTAACTTACTGATCTGTGCTTCTTAATGACCAACAAGACCAGGGGTCTCATTTATAAAAATTGCGTACGCACAAAACAAGGCCTGAAAGAGGCGTATGCCGCTTCCCGTGCAAAAGTTGTGATGGGAGAAAGTTTGACCCATGCTTACGAACATTTTGGAGACAGGAAATTGGCGACGCTGATAGTGAGGTGGAAGCCTGATTGTAGAAACTGTAGAAAAGTCATTTTTGTCTTTTGTCTGTACATACATTTTTAGTATGGATCCTACGCATTGTGTTATAAATGAGTCCCCAGAAGTCTGCATACTGTGTCCAGGTGGAAATAAACGTTCAGTCTGATCATCTTAATGCAGCAATCAGACCCGTGGCTCTCCAGCACTGGGAGACAATACAGCATTAACTGTTGCTGTTGGCAACCATTTACGAGAAATCAAACATCACAGTATGTTCAAAGCAGAGCTAGAAATCTGGTTCGTCTTCATTTCCTCTGATGGAAAAGTTTGTTCAAGAACTGAACAAAGTACAACTTAATGATTTACACCGAATCAATTTCTGCTTTTTTTCATAATTCATCAGCTTCAGAAATCATTTTATATTAAAAAAAAAAAAAAAAAGGTAAGAAAAACTGCAACCTTCAGAGTGCCTTGAAATATATCCTTCAATGACAAATGAGAACACAGAAATGAGAAATAAAAAAGCGCCACAGAGCTAAACTCAATGCCTCTGTCAGAACAAGCTTTTAGGTTTTTGTTATTGGATATCAGGCAAATGTCAGACTGAGCCACAGACTGGACTAATGTAGTGTTTATTTAGCGAGGGAGCCTCTTAAGCACTTTCTGTTCATTAATGTACTCTATTGATTATTACTCTTCGTGGTTTATGCAGCAGATGGTGATCACGGTCGGATTTTCTTTTTTCAGTTCTGCAAAATAACGCCTTTCACACAAATGATGTTGCTCAAACCAAAACAGTTTTTCTTCGCCATAAAAGCTGCTACCAAGAGCTCATAAAACCATCGGTTTTACCAGCCACAGTCATTAATACAGAGAGTACATTTTTATGCACTCCAGCCGCCTGTTAATATACAGACAGTTGCAGTTAAATAAAAAAGCTATCCTTCATTGCTGTTGCTGCTATAATGTCACACTCACATTAACAGCAACAGCTCTCTTAATACTAGACGCAGCGAGAGAAAATAAGCAATAAAGTCTCCTAGCATACACTGATTTGAGAGAGAGTTTAAAGCGAGTCGTTTTCAGGGCACACAGGATCATATATTCAATCCCCTATTTGTTATTGTCGTGTTTTATCTCAAAAAGTTGCACGTTACAGAATTGTGGAGATGTATCCTCACAGCATATGAGCCGCCACTGATAAAATATTGGCACTGGCCTGTGGTGTAGACAGAAATAAAAAGATGCACCAGCAGTGACGACAGCCCCCTCCACTTTCAGACACACACACACACACACACACTGCAGTCCATTAGCAGTCACAGTTTTTACACATTAGCACATTAGGTTTTAAAAGAAACAATAACAGTGGGGTTTCACTGCTGACTTTTAGCTTTAATTCGAAGGTGTTTACACCCACATCAAATTAACAGTGGAGGAAATGTGGCCCTGTATTCACAGAAATTAACATAAACTTTAATTAAGGTCATATTACTTCAAACTTGGCTGTGAATTATACGCAGCCAGTGACTGCGGGGTTTTAAATCAGAGCTGACGTCAGAGGAAATGATCACATTATGGAATTTAACATTATAGCAAATATGATAACAACCTGAAGAGAAAAAAGAGCAGAGGTGCCAGGTTGATCACGAGATGACAAAGGGATATGTCTGATACTAATCAGCAGGTGGCAATGATCGATCAAACATACTGAATGCTGACTTTGCTGCAATTAATCAGAGCAGATTGTCACAATGGGGGTCTAAGAAAACACAATTTAGGAGAGTACATGAAACAAACTGGACTGGAAGGTCCCGTGCAGGGAGTGTGGACTGGTGGCTGGAGAGGTGCCAGTTTGCCAATGGGCACTGCCAAGGTGACCCTGAGCAAGGTTTCGAACCCCCAACTGCCCTGGCGTCTCTCAATTTAATGCATGTATAGGTCCTGTTTGTGCATGTGTGTGTATTTCAGGGCTGTGTGTACATGACAGGAGTGAAAAATTTGAACTTCCCCTTGGAGATTAATAACATTAATCTTCTTCTGCTGTCTAATTACCTGCAGAGTTTTTATAAGAGGATACGAGAAGTGGCTGAATCACTCACAATGCAGTCTGCATCACATTGAAGCAAGTCTAAAGTTAGACACTGATCAGCTGGATTCATATTTTACTAACGATTGGAGAGTTATTATAGCCAGTTAAGTCTCCAACCCTCAAAAACTTGGTGTCTTCCCCATAAGGCTCTGCCAGGGTGGCACTGTCGAGACTCTTTGCCTCACTCAGATCGAGTTTCGTCAAGTCAACAGTCAACAGCTTTGCCCTGTAAACCCCTTTTTGCCTTGTCTGCATGTTTGGGATCGTTGTCCTGCTGCATTGGCCTATAATCAGGAGACTCTGTACAAAAAGGGCTTGCAGCACTTCACTGTTCATTCTCAAATACCTTAAACCTCACTGTCATTGTTGCACTTTAGATATAATGTGCTAGAACCAAGCAGAAACAACGACAATATTTACATTCACACCTTTTCCCAAATACATCTTCCCTGTGGGATATGCCGGTATTATTCAGGTTTTAATAGCGTTCACTGCAGTTTACAACACATGGCCTCGCTCTGTGTGTTGGACACAAACCAACTAAGCAACACTTTGCGAGGCTGATGTAGAGATGCATGCCCCAGAAGAAAAGCCCGCAGTTCTTGTCAGAGAGAGAAACACACTTTTTAAACATTATCAAAGACTTGGATATCAACAGGTTTTTGGATATGTGCAAATACCAAAACAGCAACCTTTTCAAGAAGGCAGGTGAAGTGATAAAAGAGGGAGGCTGTTTTTGCATAGCTGAACAAGTCCACCACAAACTCTGAAAAAAAAAAAAACTATTTTGATGCAAAGAAGCAAAATGCCACAATTTTCTCCAGCCGTTCTACTTTTCCATAATTCAGTGATAAACCACATGTTAGGGCAAGGTCATCGGAGTATGTACGGCTGCATGTAAACAGGAATATTAGTGAAATGTTCATTCTCATTAGCCATGTAGACAGCTTACTAGGAATACTGTCTTTTTTGGAATAAGGGAAAAACAGGAATATTTTGTGCACGTCGTAAACATAGTCAATAAAAATGTGTCACTGCCCTTCCACTTGCAGACTACATTGTGTCCAAAAATTTGTGTGCAAAATTTCAGTGGCTGCCGATACCCCAGATGGTTTGTTACACTGAACTATTCAAAAAGTCGTCATTGGAAACAGTTAAGAACAGGGCAGGCACTTTCAAATAATACTTAGCAGGTGATTGGATGAACCACGACGTCAATCATCGTCCATCACGGGCCAGTCAGGAGAACAGCAAAATATATTTTCCATTAAGAACAGCCAGACAGTCGCCTCTTAGTCTGGTCACACACCTAAACCACGCATCTAGCTGCCAGTAGCTCCTTACGGGGCACTGATTAGTCCGAACCACTTTTGATGCTGGCATAAAAACATTTTTTGAAGCCTGACAAGATGGATTCTTGCCTGATATGGTGATATCCCAAGAATTCATCTTCCATGCAGGGGAAATTCTCCTTTGGCTCTCTGCAACCTAAAATATGCAACAGATGACTCTTGGTGTGAGATATCCAGGAAAAAGCAGGAAAAGTTTAAATGTTGTTCCCATTTCACTCCACATACAGTGGTTTCCCGTCTTTTGCCTGTCAGCCCTCGCTAAAATTTTCAAAAAGTGAACTTCCTCTTCTCAGCTCAGATCACTTTTCTCTCGACCAACTGCTGAGCTGACAAAACTTTCTTTCTCTTAACCGCTACCGCCTCTCTGCTCTCCCACTCCCCCCCCTTTCTCTTTCACAGACACACACACATACACACACACACTTGCATTTTTCGTAGCATTTTGTCTCAGGAGCACAACAACACCGACGCTAAACTCCCATGACAATTGTGGAGTGTGTACATGAAAGCATCCGTCCTGTTTCATTCAAATGAAGAAGAGGAGCTTCGTGCAAGGCAGCCCGTCCCAAACACTCTCGAGCAGGAGACTTTTCAGCCAATAAACCAAATTTAAAATAATCGACAGCAGTAAGGTGTACATTCGTGCACACAAGCCCAACAAGCACTTGTGAGGATTAGTAATGATGTGTAACACACACTGCATGAGAAACAACCAACAGCAAAGAAGAGCCAATAATGAGATAACTGCCACGGGGCTAATGTCTGCTAAAATCCAGAATGTCTGACAAACCAGCAACAACCAACTCTGCAGAGACAAAAAGCACAAAAGCTACAGGGACTTGGAGTGAAAGAGTGAGAACTCCTAAAACCAGCAGAGAGTGTGCATATGGGCTGAATTAAACACTAATAAACCCTCTTAATTGATTGATCTTCAAAGCACTGACACTCTTTTCAAGTGGGAATAAAAGCAGACAGAGAAGCAGCGAAGAACAAGGTAGAAAGATCAAAAAGTTCGTCTTACTTTGAGTATTCTTCATTATCTCTGTCGCAGCGAGAGTCCTTGTGTTTCTCCCAGTCCTTTCCGTGTTTACACGTGGTCAGCAGAATAATATCTTCCCCGTTGTGGATGTGATACAGAGCATTCCTCGTCTCAGAGCCGATGCCAGTGAGGTATCGCTTCCCTTTGAAAACCAGCAGGTACTTCCTGGAAGGCGGTGCATCGTTGAGCGTCAGATAACCTATGCCCCCTCCTTTGAGCGGGTGATCCTTGGAGAATAGAGGGATGGAGATATCAAAGTTAGGTCGGAAGTTGACCACGTCTGCGCTGGCCTTGGCCAGCATGGCCTGACCCACCTCAAAGCCCAGATCCTCTGTGTAGTCCGGCCAGGTGCCAGAGTAGAGGTTGAATATGAGATGGTTCCTGCCATCGTTCCACGTGGGCAGGCTCTGGATCCGGAGCCTCACGTTCTGGACGTATTGAGCTGAAAGCTGGTCCCTGTCCAGCGTGTCCACGGCCAGGATGAACAGACAGGCCCGAGTAGGGTCTTTGGTGTGAAAGCGAGATTCCTCGATGGACGACAGGATCTTCTGGTAGGTCTCTGAGATCTCGTCCCCTCTCTGCGGAGGGTAGATGTAAACCCTGAAGCCCGACTGGCAGCGAGCGAAGTCGAAGCAGGTTTCCATGCGGCAGCGCTTGTTCTTGTAGATGTTGTCGCGGATCGCACGGCGTTCGCGAGGCGAGGTGTGCTGGTGATGGAGCTGAGGACTGTCCTCCTGCACACACAAGACGCGCACAGTTAGGACAACTGAACATACAGCACAGTTACATCGATTCTTTACATCTGTGTGAGAGCACAAATAACACCTGACAAGATTTCTGGGTGGGGAAGTTTCTGAAACATTACTTCATGCTGTCAGCCGAGGAAATCAATCTAACCTGGGGTTTCATTGCTTTGTTTAATGACTCCGCTGCAGCGTCTCTGATAACGTGAGAAGACGAATGGTGACTGTCTTTGAGCAATGTGTACTTTGTCACAGGTTGCATGTGTCTAGAAAACAGCACTACATGATCAAAATCTAGACGCAGATATTTATGAAAATTTGTTAGATTGCCTCTAGTGTTGTGGGAGCGGCTGTTTTCATAGATTAAAATCATTATTATGGATAGGTAGGTAGGTGCTGATTTGTAACCCATCTTAATTTGCAGTAAAGGACTTGTGATTGAATACCCTTATACTGTGGTATCAAAATGCTATTTCCACAACTGCGTCTAAATCCTTTTCGTTTCAGATAATAATGAAGGCTATGGTTAATGTTCTCCATCTTTTCTTTTCCTTTAAATCTAAACATCAGTCTACCTCTTGCTCTCCCCCCTCCAGGTACGGCTCCAGCAGCTGGGTCGACTCCGGCCAGTGCCTGGGCGGTCTGGACGGGCTTCTCTGAGGCAGGGGCTGGGGCTGGTACGCGTCCTGGCTCTGGTGGTAGTACTGGTATTCCTGCTGGTGGTACTGGGGGTACTGGGGAAACTGGTTGTATTGGTACGGCTGCTGCTGGAACTCCCCGATTTGCAGACCCCACAGGTAGACGAGGAAGAGAAGACCGGCCCCCACAGACACAAGCAGGTACCGCTTCTTGGCCTGCATGTGTGCTGTGGGGGTGGGGGGGGGGGGAGGAGGAGGAGGTGGTGGGATAGAAAGAGGAGGAGTAGTAAGGGGAGGATAAAGAGGGGGGAGGAAAGGGGAAGGGGAGGACGAGGAGCTAGGAAATGATGAGGAGAGGAGGTGCAGGGAGGTAGACACAGGTCAGCTCGACCCACGGGGCGCCTCTTTATCCACAGCTCGGCATTTTGGGATTTGGAGTCACTTAAAGAAAAAAAACATAGAAATTACACATAAATCAACTCATAGGTTACCAATAAAACAGTAAAAGATCAAATTAGGATGATTAAAACAAAGTGACACTTTATTATGTTGGATTAGATCATCTGTGGTCCACATTGACTCTAGTGGACATTCAAAACAGTCACATAAATGCACAAAAAGAGTGCATGTGCATTTTGCTGACTAACTCTAGGTTTTGTGTTCTGTGTCTGTGACAAAGTAAGTAAAAAGAATTTAAAAAAAAACACACACACACACACAAATGGTCATGGGTGTTAAATCTAAGTTGATCCCTCTGAGCCTTTATTATGTTATCACATTTTAATATTGTGAGTCGTGTTAAGTCAGTGAGGCATTTTCAATGATTCAGTGAGAAATAAAGCACTTAAACCGATCTGTTATTTAACATTTTAACACTTCAGAGTCTTGGGGCTGCTGTGAAACTGCGCCTTAGGGAAACAAAAAGGTTAATCTTGGGTGCCAAGACAGGACGGCAGAGGAGTTACATGCACACCAATACAGCTGGTCTGGACAGCCACAAAAAAAAGGGTTCACAAAGTGCAAAAAAAATAATAATAAAAAGTGAATAAAAACAGCAGCAAACGTTTCAGTCCTTGACCTTCATCGGTGCTACTGACACAGAACAGATACAGACAGATTACTACCAGGTGTGATGAATCAGTCAGCTGGTGCCACTAATAAAGACCAACTCTGAGGAGCAGAGGCAGGATGACCAAACCACAATGGCCTGTCAAAATTAATGTTGTACAAATCGCAACATCCTCAAACACAAATGTATGATAGCAGAACATATGCAAATGTGCAAAAGACACAACTATACACATTAAAGAAAATTGAATTAAAATTAAAAAAAAGAAATTATATATAAAATTAAAAATATAAAAACAAATGAATTGATAAGATAAAAAATAACAATTGTGAGGGAAAAAAAGAGAAAATACAAAATATGACAAAGCATGTTCACAGATATTCTAAATAAAGTGATTTATTTTATTTCATTTATTTTTTTTGTATTTTTGTGCCTGTGTACCTTTTCTGTGGCTGTCCAGCACTTGTATTGGTGTGCTGGTCTGTCCACACGTTGACACTTGCCATTGACAATTTTGGCAATTAAACATTTAATTAGCTTTTAACAATTCTATTTATCTAACCTAATATGACTAAATACATTTCATAAATAACAATAATGTCTGTGCAAATTCGGCACAGCACTTTGTTTCTGCAAAACTGCAACTTTTCCAAACAATTCACAGTGCCTCATGTTTCCGGTTTAACTTGTGTGAATAAGAGAGTGAATTTATTCCTACATTTCCATCAGTGCAACTACATTTTAAGGCATTACGAAGTGCGGAATGAAAAAGCAGATACATATCTTTTAGATGTTTGATAAGCAGTGCAGCATTAAACTGCAGATTTCTGAATGGAGTTTGGAGCTCCGTACGGGAAACAACACGTGGGCTGTTTATGCAATTTAAACCATCCCTTGCGAACGATATCAGGATTTTCCAAATAAAAAATTTATCTTTTTGTGTTTTTTTTTTTTTTTTGCTCGGTTTTCTCACATCAGTCCACAACTGAAAAGCCATCACCAAACTCCTCTCACTGTGACCTACCTGTTTCCAGGAAACACCTGTGGTCCCAGGAAGGGATGTGTATATCCTGTGCTCTGCCCTCCAGCCCGAGCAGGACTCCACAGTTCGGATACACATTCTCCAGCTCTGCTCCCGCTGAAACACTTGCTCACAAATCCATCCACAAATCATACATTCAATTAAAACCACGTGTGATGAGCAGTCACTGAGCTCTGCGTCCGTGGGGGAGCCCAAAAAGGTGCGCTGGCTTCATCCTCCACCGCGTCCCAGTCACAAACTTTCCTCTGGAGAAGCCCACGGAGTGATTTTCACGTGCACGAGACTCCGACCGAGCGAGCACACCGCTATGTGTCAGCGCGACAGGTATCCAACGTGTGAATGTAGACGCGGAATCATCTGCCCAAACAGCCGTGATAACATCGAGAGCATCCATCCAGGATTTACTGATGTGTTAAACAAGGCGCGTGCATCTCCAATCACCAGCTGCCATCCCCCTTTCCAAAAGAAAAAAAAAATCCAGAAAGAGAAGATCCAAAGTTAGTTTGGGAATTTAAATCCACACTCACACCTGTGCGCCCCGTGAAATGTAACCACAAACCACCATCCCAGGTAAGTTATGGAAATATCGGCGCACCTGATCCGGAGAGACGCGCTTCAATAAAATCCATTTAGGAGCGACTTCATGGTCTGAAGGAGGCCAGCGGATCAAATTAACGCCACGAGTGCATGCTGGGGTTATTCCATCCTGACTGAGAGCCGCTGTCCTCACGTTTCCATCCTCACATCCTCACTTGGATCTGGGCTGCGCCACCGTGCAGCATCCGGTAACATCAGCATCAGCAGCAGCAGCAGCAGCGTTGATAAGCCAGACAGCAGCAAACTGGCAGACTGGGGGGATCGGAGCATGCATGGGGCGTCAGTTGGCTCTGATGGTGAGGTGTGGGAGCTCGCCATGATTCAGCATCTCTCAGGCTGCACTGGGAGCTTTGATTGCATCGGTTTAATGATAAGTGAAGTCCTAAAGGTGGCCGTAAGACATTGCTTAGGTAGGTCAAAAACAAGTCCCAGAAGAGCACCCAGGAACTCACTGTGGCATCCCTGTGTTTCATTTGCAAACCAAACTCCTTTGGGAAATCTGCAAATTTGGCATTCGTGTGCGTAATTGGCAAACATGAGCTTAAAAAGGTGTAAAACATGACTTTGAAATGCATCTGTAGCTTGTAGTTGCTACAATAAGATTTAAAATGACTTTTCTTTCCACTAGTAAATAAAGTTGAGGTTTGTTTTCATGATTTCTGCTTGGTGCATCACATGTCCTGAATACATGCAGATTCACTCCCAAGGTATGAACATTAGTTATTCTATCAGCCAAGTTATGTGGCTCATAATTAACAAGCTTTCTAATGGAGTTTGGCGCTTTCCCTCAACACTTTGGGGCTGTTTGGAAAGTTTGCTGATTTACATGAAACCTGTCACATTTGCTGCACTTGATAACATTTCGCAGTCTCCCCTTAAGGCTTCTGATGATGCGGTGGCAAATGATGTTAAAGGGATTTGTCGTGGCTCGTCAGGGTTTAGTGAACTGACTCTTTTTGCAAACCTAAACCGCTTTTTAATTAAGCCATAGCTCATTAAATGTGTTAATGATTCAAATGCTGGGCCCGAATGAATCAACTCTGACCACTTCTCTTCTCTGCCCTTCAGTCATGTTGCTGTTATTTGTACAGAAGCCATTGACTGTGTAAAATTAATTTGCTCGTGATTTAAATAGATGTCATTATCTCATAAATTAGAGAGGGTGTTTACAGATGTTGTGGAGACACGCGCGGACGCATCATGTAGCAAACAGCGCCATCTTGTGGTCGCTTTGCAGCCCACACTTTGGTTGCAGTTTGTGTTGTGTGTGCTGCTCAGATCCAAACAGCTGCTGTAGTGAAAGAAGTGAGATTAGTGTGAAAAAGAATAGACATTTCAGAAGTTTGCCTCAAACGTTAAAATCTCATCTTCAATTCAGTTTTCTTTATAGAGCACCAAATCATAACATAAGTTATCTCAGGGCAGTTTTTATATAGAGCAGGACCATACTGTTTTAATTTACAGAAACCTGACAATTAAATCGATTTCACACCAAGAGCGAGCACTTCTCAGTATGATGGATGTTTGATGGATGTTTTAGACTAAAGTCATCCTGTATACTGCACGCCACAACACTTTTTGAAAGCATTTAAAAATGAGACAGACCATTGATCTCCCATGTAGTTATCATCAACCATTGCAGAGGCTGTTTATGGTTGCATACTGGGTTGCTACCTGACAATCTTAGGTCTCCATAGTCAATATGTGGAACGTTTGATACCACTATGTTCACCTTTGGGTGTACCCCACCTATAAAGGGGTGTCTCCCGCCTTGCCTCTCCCCTTTTGCTGTTGTGCTTCGTGGGGGAGGTAAGTGACATTGCTCTCATGCTCTCTGCTAACGTTGCGTAGGAGGTCGAGTTTGTGTGGTCGTATTTGATGGAGGATTTTGTTTTTGCCACTTGCCGTCAGCTGTGACAAATAAACTGAGATCAGCTGCAAAGGTATCCATGGTCTGGGCCTCTTCATATCAACACAACGCAGACAACACTAGAGTCTATTGATCTTGTGACCGGTGGACGACCCCCTCTACCTCTGAGCCACAGCCGCCCCGTAAGTAACCTTTTTAATGCATGACTTTTACTTGTAACTGTGTATTTTTACACTGTGGTACTCTGTGGTGTAGTGGAGGGTATATGCAGGTATATGAGGTACAGCCACCTCTTTTTCTGGCCATTTACAGCATGCATAGCTTTTAGCCAATAAGTCATGGAAACATATAGTAGAGTATACCCACTTCCTCCTGGGTGACCTACCCATTTCATTGGGTTATTTTTGAAGTTGTACACCCACCTCATCAGCTACCACTACATCACTGGTGGCACTGCTGCTACTTTTATTTAAAGGTATACTATGTAGGCCAAAAAACTCATACACAAGAAATCTCTCTCAATCAGTCACACAGAGAGGGTTGCTTCAAAGTCCCTTCGTTGTGCCTCCTTAGCGTTTTTACACAGAACCATAATCATTCTGCTCCAGTGTGTGACTATCCACTACATCCCAGCATTCCACAATCAAAAGAGGCATGACGGGCGTGGCACTACAGCATCGGCCTCTAGTTGTTTTCCCAATTTGCTGTCGTTCTTCTTCTTTGAGTTAGCTGCTAATTGCTAACAGCTGCTTTTTAAAGGATATCTTCTGTATTTTTCAACCTGGGCCCTATTTCCCCATGTGAATGTGTGCGTATGATTCATAGGTACAACTTGTTTTAAAATTGGTTCAGTATTGAGGGAGCCGGCAGCCGCGAGGGAGATATGGAGGCAAATGCGTCCCGTTTAAGTCCGCGTATTAAAAGTGCTTTTTTTCCGCCACTGACCGGTTTAGATCGCCCTCCCTCAATACTGAACCAATTTTAAAACGAGTTGTACCTCTGAATCATACACACACATACACATGGGTAAAATGGAGCCCAGGTTGAAAACTACCGAAGTTATCCTTTAAATCTTCTGCAGTGTGCTCACCAACACAATACGTAATCAAAACATCACAACTCCCACCCCCCAATCATGATCATCCAGCTTTATGTTTTACACAAACTTTGTTTTGGGATTGTTACTACCTCCTTTCCCTCCAGCTCAGACGTGAGACCACTCTGCCTTTCCATGATTGTACCGTATATACAGCATGGCGAGGCGGCACAACAGCATCAGAAATCAAATCAGCACCAGTTTATCTCCTGTGTCTTATTATTGTATTGCACCAGATCAAAAACTTGATTGAAACACTCTAAATTTTCATTTGGCCTCATTATTATGCGCTCAGATTCAGTTTTGTTATTTTCTACCTCTCACAATATGAGCTCAAATATGAGATATAAATCCAGGGAAAAGTTTAGTCACGTGTATTTAGTCATTTTAGCTCTGGTTTGATCTCAGTGGAATTCGTTTTGGGCTACATAAATAAGATTTACTTGACCTGTCCTGTGTCCAGTCTCAGCCCAGTGTGTTCTCAGTTGTGTCATTCACCTGGAGGTTAACAGATACTGTACAGATGACTGTACTAAAGCCTCTCTCTTCTCCTGATACTGGCTTTACTTGAGACTGTGATCAGGCTTTAAAATCATTTATTAATTTCAGATTGGATTGTGTTTCCTTTATGCTTCTCTGAACCTATAGCTTTAAATCTCCCTGCTCGTACAGTTTTATGTGTTTCTGTTGTGCTGGTGCCAAAACCAGACCACTCACAGGAGGTGGGAGGAGTATAAATCCTACATTTCAAATGCTTGGGGAATGGTAAACCCATAAAGGCCTCAAAAAACAGCACCATAGAAAGGTTTTCCTATCTTTAATCTCTGGCTGTACAATAGCAGAATAAATCCATGGACATGACTTTGGGTTGTAGGGAAACACAGCTCCACATTTGTCTAAAGCATCCCCAGTCTCTTTCTCTCCTGCACTCCCGTTTTGTTTTCATTTACCTGTGCTGTGATAACTGAGGGATCGGCTGGTGTTGATGGCTTCATGGTCGATTAGGGGGAAGATAAATTTGAAAAGGTCGCAGAGCAGTGGCAGAGAGGGAGCAAAAGTTTGATCTGTTTTCAGTCTCAGTCTGTCGCTTCAGTTCCTCCACTTCCTCAATTTCACCATCAATCTGGAGGCTTATGGGATCATTCAGGTGACTGTTAGCAAACTCTTTCCTCTCTCCTGTACCAGCTTTTATGATGAGACTGATCCAGCTTTAACATGGTGTGTAACTACTGTAAATAGCCTACATTCAATTAACTACACAATTACACAGTGTGGTATCAACACCCTTTCACTCCCTCTGTGTGTGTTGTAATCTGGGTCCAATAACATTTAGAAAGTCTGGAGGAGCCACACAATTAAATCACTTTTATCCCCATTCAGATTAACAGAGTGCTTAGCTAGAAGTTAGCCACGTCGGCCAGTGGAAGTTGCCCGCTTGGCCATCATAAGTCTCGGGTGCACTTGCTCTGTGGGCCATAGGATGTGGAAGATTCGGGTAATTTTATATCCGGGAAGTCAGACTTTTCTGGCTTCTTGCACGTTACTGAGCAGCTTTCATAGAAATGATCGGGACCCCACCTCCAATGCTGTATCTAGTTGTCTTTATACATCCATGACTCAGACTCTGGATGGTTATGCTCTGAATGTCGCATATACACTCCTTTGAGTAAAGGATCTAAATACTTGTTTCTAATTTCCCAGTCAGGAAACACAACAGCTAATAAAATAATCATCAACTATATTTCAAAGAGATCAGTAACACTCAGCAACACTAGCTCACCTGGGGGATCCTTTCCACTGAGAGATCATTTGTTTAAGACTTAATTAGCTTTAAGGACTTGTTTTTTAAAAAATAATATGAACACAAACTGGAATTTAATACTAAGGTGAATTTTGTGAAATCCTTTTTTTATGGGTGAATTTCTTCTTGCAACCAACCGGAGGACAAAGTGAAGTTTTTAAATCCTGTTGTGATGCCTAAAACAAAAAGTTTGAATAGTTTTGAAGATAGTCAGCGACCCGAGAAGTGATTCCTGCGTGTGAGAGAAAAATGATTTGACTCTGTCTAAATCTTTGCTCAGTATGCCATGTGGAGGAGTCATCTAAATGCTAACAATGTTGACTGAGTCACATCATCGGCTGGGTGCACATGTAGACCCCCCCACCCCCCCACCCCACCCCACCCTACCCCACCAACAACACAACAAACACACTCCAACACACACTTGAATAAAATAAAAAATCAATAGCTCCGGTGTGGCTTGTGATTGTTTGTTTCATCTAATGACTCGAGCTAACTCATAGTGTAACACACACACACACACACTCTTGGTCTCTCTCTCACACACACACACACACACACACACACAGGAAGCCAGCTGGGCCACTAGCTGCTATAATCTAGTCCTGTTCTGTTCAGATGCTCCAGCTCAGGATTTGAGGCTGCAGTGCAATTTTCAAACAATCCACATTTTCCGACCATCTGGTGCCGAACAAAACAAAAAAGTGAGGCTGTAATTATTATCCACATGAGAATCATAACAAACCGACAGAACAGCTAAAAGCGTACTTCATCTACATGAAGTGCATGAAGCGACACATGGTGGATCAGTAGCCGGCGATGTTTTCATGGTGGAACCAAATAAATCAGTTTTAAATGGCGAGCCCAAATGTTGATGCAGTTAACATCACAAGCTGCATAAATCATATCTGAGTGGGTGAGTTGGTCATGTTCAAGAAGTTTTGACTTGACCTCTGATATTCATTTATATTAATGCATTAACATGACCAACCAATGAACAAAGAGCCCAAATGACTAGACAACTACACACAACAATTTAAATATGAAAGAAGAAGGAGAGAAGGCTCCGCACTCTTTGATCCAGTGTAACTATTCAAAGCTACAGTTGGTAACTTTTATATAAAAAACACATTTTTTATATTTGCTGAAACTGTCAATAATCACAGCACAAAATGAGACAGACAGACTCTATTGCCTTGTAGCATTTATAATGGCCTTACTGCATGAGAAAGAAAACTACCAATCAGAGCTGAGGAGTCTCTCAAGCAGCTGTCAGTCTTGTCAATCACGGTGAAACTAGGCAGCACTGATCAAATATGAATCAATATTTTGTTACTGCACTGTCTATTTCATGCTCAGATATTTTCAGAAACATATTTTAGTGTACTGTTTAGCTGTAAAATGCAACCGTTTGTTAGGCCACCATGTTGGATACAGTTAAATGGAAGAACCACACACCACCCACAAGCCGGACCAACTGTCTGTCTTACAGCTAAACAGTACACTAAAATATGTTTCTGAAACATTTATGGTGAGATATAGACAGTGCAGTTACACAGTCTTGATTCGTAGTTGATCAGCACTTCCTAGTTCACAAACAGGGACTGATATCATTGACAGCTATTTAGAGACTCCTCCGTTCTGATTGGTTGTTGCTGTGATCTGATTCTAGCCAATGCCATTAGAGGTGCGAGGAGGGAAATGATTTAATACCCAGTTCAGACCAAAGATTTGTGATGAGACGAGCTTAGGGCCTGTTTATACAGTTCCGTATATTTCTTTGCGTTTGCACCTATCATTTACACGTAACCGGCGTTTTTCTCGACAAAAACGGAGATTTTCAAAAATGGCTTCCAAAGTGAAAGTTTTTAAAAAATATCCGTTTCTATGGAGACGTGTGAACAGGATAGACAGAGATTTTGGAAAATGATGACGTTGCAACCCAGTTTGTGCATGCCCATTTAAATATAAATAACCAGCGCCAATTAATCAGTCAGTAAGAATGTGTGTGTTTGTGTGTGTGTGTGTGTGTGTGTGTGTGCACATACAGCAAGCAGCAGCAGCGACCCAGCGTCCAACACTGGCACAATGAAAGGATGGAAACAGAGGGCTCAGCAGGGATGGAGCACCTGCCGCTGTCACAGCCTGCATTCTGCTCCCCTGCTCTCCCAGTGTTTTCCCACTCTACCTGCCAGCCACTCCCACCCGATTTCACTCACCTGCCTCCACAGCTGCAGCTCATCAACCAATCAGCTCAGTATTTAAGCCTCTCCAGCACACACACACACTCTTTGCCAGATTGTTCTTCACACACATGCAAGATTTTCCAGCATTTCTTACCTGCCTGCCTCTGACCTGCTTACATCGTCTGTTTCCCAGTAAACTCACCAGCCTTCTTTCCCCAACCACGAGTTCTGCCTCAACATCTCTGGTTTCCGTCTGCCTGTGGCTGTGTGGTGTTTTCCTGCGATGACACTTCAACGTGAGTGTTCCCACCTGCTTGTCAGTTGCCTGCTGCTGCTCATCCCTTGTTGGCTCCGCTGCTTTGCTGAACTGCTCGTCTGGTTCTGGACTCCTCCCCTTCTCAACCACGCCATCAGTAAGCCCCTCTCTGTCACCTCACGTCCTTGTTTCGTGGCTCCGCTTCTGAGTTCGTCCCGGTCCATTGCCTGGTCCCTGAACCCAGGAACTGTGTGTGCTCTGAGCCCAAAGAATGAACTGTTACAAGAATATCTTCATCAGCTCAAGTCCTTGTTTATTCTGTGTAGGTATAAAGGTCATTACCAACTGTCACTGAGTGCTGCGTTTGGGTTCAATCACATTCATTGCAGCCACAGCTAGCAAACACACCATCTGCGGTCATCTTACTTGACCAGCGGACTTCACTACAAGCCGATCGCAGGTGACACCATCAGCCAGCTTGAGTCGAGCTCAGACCACCCAGTTCACGACGCTGCTACTTTTCTCTTTAATGCTCTAGTACAGTTTTGTCTCATCGTGAATCTCTGGTTTGAGTTGGGCTTTTTTTCAGATTATCTGTGTCATGCTTATGGAATATGGTAACAGTTTCAGCAAAGACAACACAAAGTTATGGTAAAAAATGAAAAGGAATTGACTGAGTGTATCAAAGGAACAGCGTATTTATTTGTGCAAATGTTATAGACTTGTCTCATCCTTGTCCCATCCTGAGTGGAGATTTATAGAATTCATTCATTATTTTTCCCTTTTTAAAAGACTCAGTGTTTTTGATCTTTGACCCAGGAAACAGCAAGGTCCACTGACTGTATTTACTTGTTCTGGAGCTTTCAAACATCAGCAGTCATGAAACTGTAGCTGTTTAAACTTTCAACTATTCTTTTAGGAGTTCTGGGGCATCATTACAGAAAAAATATCCTTGCTCGTCCAATCTTAAGTTTCAAAGATAGCAAAAGTCCTATGTTGCTATTACAGGAGCAGTTCCTAAACTCGTGGTTCTGTCCTATCCTATCTCAGACCTCCTATCCTAAGAAATCCCAACTAGAACTGTAAACGATTTTCCAAACATCACTTGTCCTGTCATTCCTGTATCTTTGATAAGATTGTACCAGCAGGTTACTCAAGATGGACAAGCTAATATCGTCAGCTCTCACTTGTCACTGGCTAGCTAGTCTGCTTTTGTGGACAAAAAAGAAGGATGTTCAGTTTTAGCTTTGAGAAGTCAAAGGCACTAATTGTGTCTGTGGAGGAGAGAAAACCCCACTTTTTCCTTCTCAGTGATTTGAATAAATTATTAATTCAAATTAGTTAATTCATTTGAGTTTTGACTGGGTCTATTCTAATGTAGGATTCCTGACCTGGGAAATCCCTGAGTTAGGACCGTTCTCATTAACTGCCAAATATCTATGCTACGATAAGATAGGATTTTTCCTAAATGCAATTAGGAAACACATTTCTGTAATACTACAAATCCTAAATGTCATCCTTAATTGAGATAAGACAGGATTTCAGAAGAAGGTTTCTATAATGAGCCCAAAAGTTAAGTCTGACAATTCATTCTTTATCAGCACATTAAGTTTGTTCAGATATTTGAAGGTAATTAGCCTTTATGCAGGTATTTTCCAAGCTTTTCAAGAGGAAGATGATTGAGACATTTTTGTGAAAGCAGTGCTACAGGAACAGTGAGCAGTCATCTGTCATCTGCTCTCTTGAGCCTAGTTACATTAAACCCGTCAACTGCTGCATGGCAGTAAAAAATGCAGACTCGACACTGACTGTAATGGTGTGTGCTCACTGTTCACACTTTATTGCGTTAATGGCCATTACTTTTCCAAACTTAGTAGTCATGGATATAGAAAGATGGTGACAAAGAGACAGCATGATTGCATCTTGCCAGATAGTCTCAACAGTCTGCAGACAGCAGCAAAACCACAGTTCATTTAACACTGATGTAACAAAGGATGACATAATGGGCAGTCAAATAAAGTGAGTGCTGCCTGCAAAGATAACAAAACAAAGTGGATGGAGCATTTCATTCTTTTCAAATCATTATTTTAGGGACAATTTGTGTTTAGAGGGAACTGGCTCCAGTTAAAAGTGTTTACAATGAGCTCTATGGATTATCCAAAGGAACCAGGACACAGTTTATGAATTTAATGTTTTTTGTTTTGTTTTGTTTTGTTTTTTACATTTTGACCACCACAAATTCATTCACCTCCAATGATTTTGAATGGCGTCAGAAATGATGGAAAATCCTAAACGTTAGGCAGGTAAAACCCAAACTGTCCTCTGTCCTCCTCCAAAATACAAGCGTCAATTATGACCCATATTTCCACTTTTCGTTGGTCAGCAATCTTTAGTGGCTGCAGGAATTATTACGGGAGCAAAGGAGCAGGTCATACGATGTAGTATCCCACTCAACATTCGTATGCTTTTATTAAACGAGGCATGGTAGTACAGTGACACCAAACCTATGTTTCCTGATAATACAACCTTCAATTTCGAGCCTTTCTAAATGGGTCTGAACTGATTATATCTGTCTTTATAGTCTAGCGTTGCCTCAGTCAGTCTCACAGTCACAGGAAGCTGCGAGGTGAATGCATCACCCTGTATTGCCTCAATGCATCTGCAGTGCAAACTGATTTTTCGTGTCACCGCCACTCACTGGCAGAGTGTGTATATATATGTGTGTGTGTAGAAGAAACATATTAGGGTCAATCGATAAAAGAGAGAGCCTCCAGCACTCAGAATAAAGAGAATCAGGAATCCTCTTGTCCCTCTCTTCTTCTCTTCTATTTTCCCTTCCTCTTCTTTAGCCCAGGACTTCTGACCTTTTGCCCAAACTGTGAAATGTCAGAGGATGCTTGTAATGTCACAACACCTCATCGGGGCGAGCACGGGCCGTTGTTATGGAGACAGCATCATGTCCGCTTGGTGAGACTTTTTCAGCTCTGTGAGAAATACAAGCCATCATTGTTTAATCCTTTATTTCCTGTGTGTTAGTGCAGGTGATTGACATTGGGTTTTAAAGCATGTAAAGTAAACTCGACAATGTCCTTCACACCACTGCTGCAATACTATAAGCTTGAGGCTTGAAGGCTTCAATAAAATTGGTTTAAGATAAATACATTTTTATTTTGATATATATATTTTCAATGTCAAAGTTATTACTGCGGGAATACAGGGTACCGGGGTCGCTGCTATGAGCCATATAGTCCTTGTATAACCAAAGTGAGAGCTGTGTCCACATACTTGACATAAAGTCAAACATTCTCAGTGGGTGTTGACCTCTGCCAGGGTTGTCAATAATCTCCAATTCTATTCATGATATTCATGGACAGGATCTCAAGGTGCAGCCGGGGGGGAGAAAGGGGTCCAGTTTGGTGACCTCAGAGTAGCATCTCTGATCTTTGCAGATGATGTGGTTCTATTGGCTTCATCATATCGTGACCTCCAGCATGCCCTGGGGCGGTTTGCAGCTGAGTGTAAAGCGGTCGGGATGAGAGTCAGCACCTCCAAGTCTGTGGTTCACTGCCTGAAAACGTTGCCCTGTCCAGGCTGCGAGAGTTGCTGCCCCAAGTGAAGGAGTTCAAGTATCCCAAGGTCTTGTTCACAAGTGAGGGTAGAAAGGAGCATGAGATGGATCAGCACTTTGATGCAGCATTTGCACTTTACTGGACCACTGCGGTAAAGAGGGAGCTGAGCCAGAAGGCAAAGCTTTCGACTGACTGGTCCATTTATGTCCAAACCCTCACCTATGGGCATGACCTATGGATAGTGACCAAAAGAATGAGACTTTGGGTTACAAGCGGCCAAAATGAATTTCCTCAGAGGGGTAGCTGGGCTCAGCCTTAGAGCTCGGAGGAGAGCCATTGCTCCTTTGTGCAGAAAGGGGTCAGTTGAGATGGTACGGGCATCTGATCAGGATTCCTCCTGTTCAAGGTGTTTGGAGCACGTCCCAGTGGTAGGAGGCCCCGGGGCAGACCCATGACACGCTGGAGGGATTACATGTCTCTTCTGGCCTGGGAAGGCCTCTGGGTCCCGTTGCGGGAGAGAGGGACGTCTGGAATGCTTTGCTCGGCCTGCTGCCCCCGCGACCCGGCTTCGGATAAGAGGTGGAAATGGATGGATGGAAGAAGCATCTGAACCACTGTGTTACTGTGTGAATGGCTGTTTAACATATTTTTTAAGCAAAAAAAAAAAAAAGCCATTCAAAAAACTGATGTACCGGCTGAACTTTGTAACAACTTACTTTGATAGTAAAACAGACTTTCCCACAACAGACACCTTGAACTGTAATCCTTACTGACTTGATTTAGTATCATTTCTAAGGCCTGTTGGCTGCCTCTAAAAAAGCACCAAGCTGCTCACAGCTTATCTCAAATTGAAGTTCTTATAATGTTCTTTGGAATAAAGGGGAGCCCTATTTGACCATTGGAACAAGATGGCATGTAATAGACTGAAGAGATGACTTCCCCCTGTAGGGAATCATTTCACCATCCTCGCTCCCACTACACAATGCCCTCTTCTTTTCCACCTCTGCAGAGATGATATAACTCATGTAACTGATAAAGGCACGTCTGTTGTGTTCCCCGGGAAAAAATGAAATAAAATGTGCTGGAATGGCAGTCAGATATTGTTCAGGAATGAACATGAGTGCTGTTGTCCTCTGTCACATTACTTTTCAATTTATGTGTCTCTTGTTTTGACTCTTTATTATTTCTCCTCCCTTTTACCAGTAGAATATTATTGTTGGTTTGATTATTTTCTTTGCCCGCTTCTCTCTTTCTTTTCCTGTCCTTCTTCATAAAGCACAAAGAGAAAGTGTCGGTATCCCATTATGCAGCTAGAAAAGATTTAATTCTCCTTCTCAGGAGAATTAGAGACACTATTGTGTGTGTGTGTGTGTGTGTGTGTGTGTGTGTGTGTGTGTGTGTGTCGCAGTCATGAGTGTGGAACTCAGATCCTTCACTTAAGTACAAGTATTATAGTCTAAAATACTTAATTGAATTACAGAGTGGCTCCTTTCAAAGTATTATATTACCATAGAACATTATGTTATTCTGTTTTTACCGCTAACACATACATCTAAGGGTGCTGTAATGTTCTAGTTATTTAATGTAGAGCCAGATCATATGTATGCTATGGGGGAGAGTAGTAGCGTAGTCCTGCATCATATTATATAAGGACATCATTTGTTTTTAAATGTTAAAAGTAACTAGTTTCAGATAAATGAAGTGGAGATAAAAGTACAGTATTTCCCTCTGAAATAACATGGAGTAGAAGTATAAAGAAGTGTGAAATGGAAATATAAACAAAAGGTATGTTAAAACTGTACGTAATGGCGCTAGTGAGCAGCGTATAGAGTAAGACGTCTTTTTTAGAGCTCCAGCAGGATAACAGTGAGCCAAAATGAAAAAAAAAAATCTACAGGAAGACCTACTTGAAAGTTCATTGAGGCCAGCATAAAGATACTAAATGTCAGATAACGCGAGTAATGTCGGCTAGCTACATGGCTAACTACCCAAATTTCAGGTAACTCGGACCAGCCATCGCCAACACATACAGAAAGTGGAAGCATGTCTAACGAAGACATTAAGACAGATATCTTTTCATCCTCTAAGGGGAGATCTCTTAGATTATAAGGGAAGAAATTAAAACTGCACTGGTGGAGGACTTCAACAGCCTTAAAACAGAGCTGCAGGTAGTGTGGTGTGAAATTGCAAATAGCATGACTGCAACCTAATCAGAAACTGATCACATGAACACGGAGATATGGTTCATTAGTACGGTTTGTATTTCTCTGTAATGTAGCACAGTGTTAACAATTTTACTGATACTATTCTTTCTCACACCTTCAACTCAAACCATTGTGTTGCCCCGCCCAAAATATATCATTTAATAACTAAATTAATATTGTAAACATGTGACTAGTCGACTAATGGCCCTAAATGACAACTATTGGTCAACTAGGAAAAGTCTTTGTCGGGGGGAAGCCCTACTTGTTCGTATTTACTTGGTCAATGATGATTGGCTACTTTAACCAATTTCTAGTGTCATGAAATTGTGCATATGTAAAAGGTACATCAAAGATTCTGATTTACCCCCAAGCAGGTGTTAAGATGGCATATCCAGCCTTGGTGGAGGATATTGCAGCCTGTGCCTTTAGGAGAGAGAGCGCATCTTCAGAGACCAACAGAGAGAACTGCTTATCAGCTGTTTCCGACTGCCAAGACTTCCACTAATAAGTGAAACACTGTCGCCCCTTTCTACATGATACACTTGTAAGCAAACACATTTCTTATATAGAGAAATGAGGGGTTGCAGTATGCTGAGTGCACTAAGCCAGCACATGCTGGTTTAGAATGATGTGCACGACGGTAAGAACAAAATTGACCAGTGTTCATGTGTTATGAATCCAACAGTAATATTGCATGCCCACTTCAAGTAAAAATATTTCTATGCACATGTTGTGAATGAGGCCCAAGGTCCCTGTGTATGAAGAGGTCCATAAATAAAAGATTTTCCCAGTTTGGGGTGGATGAACTTCACTGGTCTGCAAAGAGCCCCGACCTCAACTCCATCCAACACCTCTGGGATGAGCTAGAACACCAACTGAGAGTCTTACAGGCTGACATCAGTAATGTTCTTGGGGCTGAATGGGAACAAATCCCTGTAGCCAGGTTTTAAAATATCTTGGAGAAGCAGCATGATTTTGTAATGGGATATTCAATGACTGGGCGTCCAGGTACCTTTGGCCATGCACTGTGTGAAAAAAATTAATCACTGGAGTCAAATATGGAGATTAACTAAACACAGATCTATGTTATGTAGCCTCAACATTCTCCACTTAATAGGCCCAGTGGAGTTCAAGTCATCATGATTGTTTTCTGTCACTAAGAGAAAGTATTTGGTTAAGCACAATTAGGGACTATAATGGTGCAGGTGAAATTAATCCCAACTGTCCATCGCTGCTGTTCCTCTATTGATGAAATGTCTGAGTAAAAACAGTGAGACCCTGTTTCTGTCAGTGTCAAGATGACTGGTTTATCCACTGAATATTCGCTCGGATAAATAAATTCCCCCGCGGCATCCTCATAAAATATTTTCAGCATTAATGGCTTCTGATGGAAGCTGTAAATTCATGTTAAAATGAAGCGGCCATCTTGAGGTTTTGGCATTTCAATTATCCACAACACCCTGCGCTGTACACTCTGTCATTCTGTCAACTTTAATGTTTTAATATTCTCTTTTAAAAGCAGGCTGGCGCACACACACAGAAACACACACGCAATACATACTTAATGTATTTAGTGCTAAACACACACACACACACACACACACACAAGTTTTGATTTATAGCCGGAGCTATGCCTCAGTGACTAACCAGAGTAAAATATTTATGTGAAGCCAAATGAGTGACGTTCTCATACATTTTCAAGTGAGTGTGTGAAGAGGGATAATTTACTGCAGTAGGTAATCCATTTGATGAGGAGCAAGCAGGCATTCAGGAGAGCATGCATCATGACGTTGATGTTGACTGTAATATGTGATTATCTTGATCAACGTGACACATGAATCCACACCACTTATACTTGACATTATTTCACACACACACGCTACGTACGTATACTAAAATTCTAACTATAGTATTTTACAGGGGTGGAAGATGTACCAAGACTGAGACGTATACAACATTCACAACATTAATACAGGTGTCCTGACCAGACCATCTGTTTGCTGCTATGGTAGATGGTCCGGCAGTGTGTGCAAGTTAGTGCATGCATGTGAGTCCCATATGTCTTTCCAATTGCCGCCACTCTGCACTGCAGTCCCAGTGCAGTTCCTGCTCTTAATTCTGTCCTAACCCATGTCATCATCCCGCGAGGGTAGCATTTTAGCCTGTTTACTGTGTGAACACAACTGAACCTTCGCTAAGTCCCACCCCTGGATGCGGACTGGCCAATCATAACGTAGCATCAGGCTGGCTCAGACCAGAGTCCGACAACAACACAGCTGTGCTCCATTGACTCTAATGCAGTCGTTTCAGATTTCCTTCATTTTCAGGCTGGTTTTGTGGATTTGGAGCTAAATGTTGAGCCCGGGGCACGTCGTGTATTAATGATACTCGTTACCTGGAGAGGTTGGAAAAAGATCAATATTGGTGAAGTTTCCCTTTATATTCATTGTCTTGTGTGTTGATCAGCAGTGATGTGGTGGTTCACTTTTACACTGTGATCTGTAGCATATAGCTCTGTCTGCTTCTCACTGGAATCACTGTTTCATTTTTCCAAAAAATATTGATAATATTTTTCAGGTAATGCAGTTAGTGACAGTGTGGGCTCCATGTTTGCTCCAACAGCTTGTCGGACCATCAGAAGGGGCGGGCTTAGCGAAAGGTCAATTAGCTGCTGGATGGCATGCCAGAAAAAACAAAGTTTCTGCATGAATTCCAAATAATATGGCATGAGTAACTGATGTACAGATGTTCAATTTGTGGGTAAAGTATCTTCAAAATACTGTTGATGTACTGTACATGTGTGGCCAGAAATAAGAGTTGTCAGACTATGAGACTTCAGAGAGATAAGTTGTGTCCCGACACAGGAAATGCAGGATTGGATCCACACGGGGTTACTGCAGGTACACTGTTAGAGTTCAGTGAATTTATGCCACAATGACGGTGTATGCTTCCAGGGAGGTAGAGGTCCATGTTAAGGTGACAAAAGTTTGAAGGCAAATAAGGCAGTAAAGCAACATTGCAACTTCGACGATCTGACAGGGAGTGAGTGGAAATAGGTCGGTTATGTGCTGCAGGGCTGATGAGGGTAAGCTGTATGGGTAGATCTCAGGAGGGATAGAGGGGACATGTCACCCTTAGTACTTAACAAAACCTGCGCCCTTGGAAAATAGGAACAAGTGAAAAACCTTATCCAAACCATTCTATTTGGAACACAGTGTAATTTCCCTTTAAGGTTCTGTATGCATCAGCATTACATTTATACCAGGACATGGACCGGATCCAGTGACAGTCATTATAGCTTGGATGCTGACAACAATATGATCCAAGTTGCACAAACAACAAAAGAAGTTGCTCTGCTGTTTGTCACTGACATCACACAGTGAGAAACACTCTTTAAATGCACATAAATGCAAGCATCATATATTGTTACCTTTGATGTAATTCATACTGCAAATGCAATTAAACGAAGTAAAATTATTGATCAGTGAGCAGAACAAAGTGATGACTTGCTGCAGAGCTAGCGGAGGTGTGCAGAATAAATGAACATAAACACAATACATCTCCAACCTCAGCCCCTCTAACCACTCATTAGTCTTAAAAATAAATGAGCATCAGTTCTGGCCCTGAAACTACCTTTTAACTAAAATTCCCCATAATTGGCTTCCTTCTCAAGTTCTCTCTCATTTCCCCCCTTTGCTTCCTCTCTAACACCTAACTTTGCAGTTTCTGTGGAAAAAGTTCAGTTCACCTCAGCTTTCAGAGGGTGAAGAAGGTGAAACACAGAGTATTCAGTGATTAAAAGTTTAAAAAAAAAAATACTGGTTTCAAGGGCTTTTTAAAAGGTTCAATGATGCTTCACACATCAAGCACAGAACACCTACACCTCGATCCACATGTAATACATTAAAGCACATAAAAAAGCAGGAGAAGAGGCGCGTCTACAATTTAATTTGTAGATACAGTTACTGGTCACAACAGGAAGTGACAGTGAAATTTGTTTGTGGTACTTGCAGAAGTGGTGCTGGAAGCTTGGCGGTGTAGTGACTACTGGCAGTTCTGATGGTTATGGCTTGTGTTTGTGGCTCAGTGATGGGAAAATGCATAAATGTGAAGCTCTTTTTTTTGCATTAGATGCGTTTCAGCAGAGGTAGGTCATAACTTGCCAGATGGTTTGGTGACAAATACAAATTTGTGAGTCAAAACTTAGTTGCAGTTGAACTTTACCTGAAGACACACACTCTGGAGCTCTACAAGCGAGGGTGGCAGCACCTTCTCAGGTCCATCAGTGTGTCTTCTTCACAGGGAGAGGAGTGTGTCAGCAGCTCCTGGGGATCAGCCAGACAGATGCAGCACAAGATGCAAAGGACGCTGAACAACATCACCACTCGCTAGGCCATACTGGAGACCAGTTCAGAACTTGGATCTGCACCTACACCGAACACTAGCAGTGTGTCTGGCTCCAATGCTACAGACATATCTAAAGAAGGTCTCTACCCAAAACTTCCCACCATAAACAAGCCAGAGAGGCCAGTTCCTCCACACCTACTTTCTGCTAATGTCCAGGCAGCAGGAGCTGTAGGAGGTATGTCTGCGTGCAGTAATAGAGGTGTACTCTCAGACAGCCTGTGGTTCCAGCCGGCCAGCCTCCAGCTTACTCTCCTCAGGCGGTTGATGGCCATCTGTCTATCTCATATGGGACAGATGCAGGGAAAATGTCATTGGTTGGGAGGGAGTTTTACATTTATACCTCAGTGAATATTTTCACAATAAACCTCTGGGGGCATCAGCCAATATTTTGGTCGATCTGGTGTAGCCAGTGCAAAGATTTTGTAACAGACAGATATGTGCTCTTCTTCAATACAGCATGATGTTCATTTTGTCAGATATGTTCCCATGTATAGTAACATAGATGATAAGCAGGGCATGCTTTAGGGCATGGCCACCTTGTTATTGAAAAGTCGCTTCCAATGGCGACCTGTCAATCAGACTAGTGGCATAGCAATGCCTACCCTCCCCAACTCCCCCCAACTGGGTCATGATTTCTGGAAAGAGACATTGCTGTTGAATTTTTCAATTGTAATTTTTGGCGCTTTGAGCACCACAAGCCGAGTGCCATCTAGTTCCATTATATTTGACAGAGGGCATGCAGCCATCTCTACAGCCGATATCTCCAACACTCAGCAACTCACACTAAAACAATCTTGACTGATAAATAGCACTACAGGTAAGAGGAAAAATATGTATTTTTGAATTTGGGGTGAGCTGTCCCTGTAAAATAAAGACAGATTCATCAGTAGATAACAGTATCCCTGGGCATTCACTAACAAAGACCACACCAATAAGATAGAATAAGATTGAATGATTTTTGGGGGAAGGATGTGGATGGGGGATGAAGGGATGAGGGATGAAGGGATGAGGGATAAAGGGTTGAGGGTCAAATAGATGAGGGGTGAAGGGATGAGGGATGACGGGTCGAGGGATAAAGGGTTGAGGGTCAAATAGATGAGGGGTGAAGGGATGAGGGATAAAGGGTTGAGGGTCAAATAGATGAGGGGTGAAGGGATGAGGGATGAAGGGTTGAGGGTCGAATGGATGAGGGATGGAGGGATGAGGGATGAAGGGTTGAGGGATGTGGGATGAAGGGTTGAGGGATGAAGGGTTGAGGGATGTGGGATGAAGGGTTGAGGGATGAAAGGTTGAGGGTCGAATGGATGGATGAGGGATGAAGGGATGAGGGATGAAGGGTTGAGGGTCGAATGGGTGAGGGATGAGGGATGGAGGGATGAGGGATGAAGGGTTGAGGGATGAAGGGTTGACGGATGTGGGATGAAGGGTTGAGGGATGAAGGGTTGACGGATGTGGGATGAAGGGTTGAGGGTTGAATGGATGAGGGATGAGGGATGTGGGATGAAGGGTTGAGGGATGAAGGGTTGAGGGTTGAGGGATGAAGGGTTGACGGATGTGGGATGAAGGGTTGAGGGTTGAATGGATGAGGGATGAGGGATGTGGGATGAAGGGTTGAGGGATGAAGGGTTGAGGGTTGAATGGATGAGGGATGGAAGGATGAGGGATGAAGGGTTGAGGGTTGAATGGATGAGGGATGAGGGATGTGGGATGAAGGGTTGAGGGTCGAATGGATGAGGGATGAGGGATGGAGGGATGTGGGATGAAGGGTTGAGGGTCGAATGGATGAGGGATGAGGGATGGAGGGATGAGGGATGTGGGATGAAGGGTTGAGGGTCGAGCATGGTGATGAAAGAGTTGTCTCTTTGTGAGCTCAGCTTTGGATAGAGCCCCAGCTGGTTCCTGTATGCAGAAAGGAGCAGAGAAAAAGATGTAAGAGACAAGATGGGATTGGGTGGGTCGGATAGTAGAAATATGTCAAAGGGAAAGAGAATGCATCAGGTGTGCTTAAATACTATTGGGCAGAAATGGGATGTGTTCGAGGCGTGGTCTTTGTTCCTGAACCTAGATATAAAACTACATTTAAAGTGACTGTATATCAAAGTCAAGCCTGTATTAAATCAGAAGATCCTCTCTGGAGTAGTAAATACATTATGCAAAATGCTGGTCAGAGATATTAGTAAGAATTGGCTCTGTAAGTGAATTTATGTCTATCAGGTCAGGACCATATTGTCCAAATATGGTCCCATCTGGCTCCAAGAAACCAAAATGGCGAAAGCCAAAATGTCAAACTCGAAAACAGTAGCCCACAGTCCATCTCCTTCTTTACAGTCTATTGTCAAACTCCATTTGGACATCATGCTGCTAATGACGAGCAAAATCATAACTTCTTTGCCTTTCAAGATTATGAATGTTATTCAGTACTTCTCAGCCAGAGGGATATGGGTCATCACTCTGACACAATGTTCTGTGTATAAAAAGATTTTTAAAAATACATCCTCATTTCTCCTGCTTGAGGAGGCTGAATCATAATGTCACATAAGCTCTGTTCATGCACACGTTGCTCCATAGAGTCATGAGAAACAGAGCGGCAGACAGGTGCAAATCCAAACAACTGAACTGTGCTTCTTCTTCGTTTGTGGCACTCTTCCCACACCGTTGAATTCACAGAAAATACCAATTGAATGCAGGCGAGAAAAAAGACTTTGTGTGCAATGAAAATACGTTTTATTGGATGGAAAGCTCCACCATCTGCCGTCGCGAGAACAGAGCTTGTGTTTGCTGCTTGACTTGTTTAGGGTGGTTAAAGAGACCCTTAACTGATGTGCACTCTGCGAGACATTTTAGCTGTTGCGATGCTTTTTCCCACAAGACTTAAAGGCAGCAGGAGCCCATCGTCTCCACCTTCATCGCTCTCACTCTTTTTTTCACTCCATTGCTTCCAATACGGAGAAGATAAATCAAGTGCCATGAGTCCATTGATGTGAGGGGAAATAGATGGCCCATTTGTTGACAAAACTCATTTTACCACTTCCAGGTAATAAAGTACACTGTGTTGTGTGTTTTTTTTTGTCCTTCTTTTTTTGGCCGCAGCTTTTGCCTTCCTTCCTGTGTCACTCGTTTGTCTTGACAAATGGGTGTGTTTGGTAGCAGACGGTCATAGTGATTGGACCAGTGCGCACACACACACACACACACACACACACACACACACACACATTTACGCTCAGTCTGGCCTTGTCTGCTAGAGGCACCTGCTGTAGCCTGTGAACAGGTGCGCTCTGCTAATAAACTCAGCAGGAGCACTGAATCTGCTTTTATTTTGCGGTCTCTATTATCCCACTCCCCATCTCTTTTACTCTTTCTTTCCTTCTGTTTACTCCTAACCAGGTGCATCAGTTCACCAAACACTGAGAACTGGCTGAAAATCAACAATACAGAGAACGTACAGATGAGAATAAGCTGTTGGCGAGCTGTAATTAACACCTATTTGTAACCATCTGTGTCAACACATTACTGTGAGGCATAAATACATCCGGCTCCTCCTATTTTTTATCCATCCGTTCTCACCTGGAGGGATGGTTTGACTGAATGTGTGGACAGTTTGCTGGTTACGCCACATTGATCAGTGCTGAATTGAGGAGTCTCAGGAGGGAAAAGGCTTCAGGCCGCTGGATGTCTCTCTTTCCGCTGTAATTCGATTGCTAAGAAGCTCCATGACAGAAATCCAGTTTGAATGTAGCTGGAAACATTGACTCTCAGCAAGGATTTAGACCATAGAGAAATAAAATGAAAGCTTTTGAGTGTAAGAATTAAGTAGCAGCATCAGTACTGAAAGGTATAAAATTATAAAGGAGATTTGGTGGAAAATTGAGAGAAGCTTCATAGAAAGTACAGGGATGTCAAAGTAATCGTTTTAGTAGATGATAACCTATTAAAAGCCACTGTCAACTTATTTCTTATAAATGTCCTTACATCTATCCTCATCATCATCATCCCCAGTTAAGTGAAAATATGTTTGTTTTTTTCTCCACCTAATTTCACTCTTTAATCTGGGGTCACACAATCAACTTTAGCCTTACATTTCTAAAATCCTATGTGCAATTTCTTAAATTAAAGTTTAATTGTGTTTTGGAGTGTTTCCATCATGGTCAGGAAATAAAACCATCTCTGATGTGGAAATTGTAGTCTACTTGGTGAATGTCATTTTATGTTTATTTGCCATTTATTCCGATGGATATCACTTTCATTTCTGCGTTTAGTGTGTACCAAGCCCCCAGAAACAGTGTTGCGTTTTGAAGACAGTCGTACATAGTAGTTTTACATACATGAAATTACCACGTTCAGATCTGTCACAACCTTCCACAGAATATGTTTCATCATCAGAATTTGATCCATTCTGTCCAATAACATTAATTAAGTCTAGAAAAGTGACCAGATGTGACCATATTTGGACAAGAGGGTGGAGCTGTGGAGGAGCGAGGGGTGGATATGGCTCTTAAATGGGATTTATACTTGTATGGCTCTATGTAGAGTCTACACTGTAGCCTACGCACGTGGCCTACGCTGTTGTGAGCGTGTGAACACGTCGTCCAAACAAATATAACATGCTAACATTTTTAGCACAAGCCTACGGCGTTTTACATTCTATAAATTAGCGTAATGACTAGTGGAGATGTCCTCTACTCATTTAAGGCCAGGATGAATCACACACAAGACTTAAAATGCTATTTTGTGGAGGCTTTACTGTCTTAACAATTTATTGTTTCTTATCTGTGAAATAAAAGTAGCTTCGTTTCCGCTGAGGAAAATGGTTTCAACTTACAAAAACAGACAGGAGGTCTGCGTCACTGCAAGGTATAGTTACTTTCCTAGGGTATGGCATAGGCTCTGTGTCGACGTAGGCCAACACCTATTCGACACATAAATATAAATCCCACTTTAGACTGTTGTGACACCTCACAGACAGCCTGTCTCTCAAATGACACCTTCTTTAAATACCCATAACTGTAAACCTTAATAAAATGTAAACGGGTGAGTTATATAAACATTCAGAGACCACAACCATTTTTTTTGCACCAGGTTCAAGATTCTTTCAGCTTGTCTGAGGCTCCAGACACAAAACTTCCCGATCACAAACCTGTTCAGTTACTCCAACATCTTGTTACCTTTTGCCTAAATTAGTTATTACATCCCTCGTCCTCCTCCACAATTAGGACTACTCACCTCGAGCCTCATCCCTGAAGCTGGTTAGAAATACAATATTTTGCTCGAGAACTCTGCAGCAGAGTGGACTGCTGCAGGAGCTGTGAGCTCACTCTGCCACCTACTCATTCTGCATCTTGACAAAAGCAGCAAATAAATATATGTTTGAAAGCAGATATTTGTCAGACGCCATGTTTCACATTTTGTAGCTCTACAGTTGGTTACCTACAGGCTGCGGCGGGCCAGGAGTGATTCTTGAGAAAGCATAGACTCAGGGAAAATGTAATAAATGTGATGTGGTGTGTGGTGGCTCTCTGGTGACAGTTTCACTTGTATATACACAGGCAATTTACACACACGTGGCAAGAGGTGTGGATGCAATGTGAGCTTAACACATTATTTAAATGCACACATACATATGCACACCACGGAGTGTGTGAGTTGTAGCCTAACAATTAATAATTAATCTGCACTGTGACTGATATGCAGTGTCTCTGTGTAACTCATAGCACAGATGTTTTGGATAAGGGCCCTCTTTTATGGCCGATCACCCACTTGCCAGTGAAGTGTTGTTTGTTCACATAGTTAGACAATATGCAATACCACATGTGGCCACTGGTAAAAGTGGAAGCAGGCATTCCTGGGGGCCTGGCCCTGTTGTGTTATTTTGATATGTCAGCAGCGCTGGTCCACTAATGTTGGCTGACATTTGCAAACTAGCACACCAAGAATGCAAACAGATCACTCACTAATCCTTGTCACCACCAGCAGTTTTCACAGAGGAGGAAACCAACTGATGTTTCAAAGTAATGCCAACAGCCAATTTTCAAGGTGTAACAGAAACATAATGTGACAAATCACTGCTCCCAGGGAGTCATGAGTAGACCTGATACTTTTTAAATTACTACTGTTAGGAGGCGAAAGCGCCGGCGATGCTGTGAAGTGAAGTGAGCAGCAGATTCCCGGCATGGCCTCCTAAACTTTAACATCCCCTCTGAACTTACACTGAACTTCTCTCTTTTTTCCTCCTGATGCTAACTCATTTTTCTTTCAGAAACTATTGATCTTTCTCTCCCTGGTGCAGCCATGAATAAATCACAAGAAAGTGACAGAGAGGCTGCTGTGGCTGGCAGACGCTGAAGGACTGAGGGGGAGGAGGAGGAGGAGGAGGAGGAGGCTCTTAGCTGACTTTCAGCCGGCCTGTTTGAAACGCAGACTCGCCATTACAACTGCGGTGTTGGACGGGTTGTATGGAGCATGGAAAAAAGACAAATTTTTGTGGATATGTCCCTGTCTCTTTGACAGAAGGCAGAACCAAGTGGCTTTCCATGTGGAATACATCAAGTCAACATAGCCACTCTAGTGTGTGACACAGAGTCAGCTGTAGGTAGGTTTTAGATGACTGAAGAAGCTGCATGATGTGGCCAAAAGTAGAAAGTGGAAACACAAAGAGGTCGGAGGAATATTTTCCAAACGATGGATGGCAGTGAGTAAATGAAATGCTACAGATTAGATCATGCAGGGATAATGTGTGTGGTTCTTATTAGGGATATGTACACATTTCCCACCTAATGCGTAACGCCAGAAATAAAATGGTCACAACACTAAGGTATTTGAAAAACTGGAGAAATGCAACAGTGCAGCAGTGGTGACTTGAGTCTGTCTCAACCTTCCATCAGCAGAGTGATCACACTGACAATGACAACACTTTCACAGTCAGCAGTTCATTTCATTTTCACTGGGTGTCCACACCTTGCAAGCTCACAAGAGGGCGTGTCGGTGACAACCAATCACATCTGTTAAAAGAGTGCCATGGGGTCAAACACACCTTCTTAGGTAAAAGTTTCCGTCCCTTCCTCACTCAGAGTTGCTCTGAGAACTCACCTAAATCACTCCTAAGCTAGGACTTCTTACTAAAACATTTTAGGCTAAGTTAGGAGCTCGCTGAGTGTTTTCTTAGACTGTTTGTGAATATGGCCCCTGGTTCATACTTGTATTGTATGGAACACGTTTAATAGTCAAAGTAATTTCCTCGTACTGCCTGTGCTGGAACACTCATATTAGGGGCGACTGTGGCTCAGAGGTAGAGCTGCAAGATAATGAAGTCCAAATTGCTCCCAGTGGCTGTTCCATTGGTGTGAGTGCAAGTGAATGGTTACTGAGTAGCAGGTGGCACCTTGTATGGTCATGCCACCAATGTGTGAATGTGTATGTAAATGTGACATATAGTGTTAAAGCGATGTTAGCATGTTGCTTCATGTAGCATTGTAGGCTACTCAAGGTAAACACTTGCATAGCGTGTCACACACACACACACACACACACACACACACACACACACACACACATTTAAAATGAACTGGGGCACCATCTCTGAGTCGGGCCTTTTCGTTCACCTTCATTCCCCAAACTCACTACTGCTCTTGTGGCTGAATGGGAGCAAACCCCTGCAGCCAGGTGCTAAATCCTGTGGAAAGTCTTTCCAGAAGAGTGGAGACTCTTATTGCAGCAGATTAATGTCAATGGGTTTTTAAATTAGATGCTCAACAATCATGTAATGTATACAGTAGGTGCCCACATAGCTTGTTTAGGTCAGGTTATATTACCTTCAGCACAATAAAACCCACTCTGGTGCTGGGATTCTTTTAAAAGAGGACATATCTTGGAATAAGCTGAATTTGCATCTGTGTATTTAGCGTCTGAGTTTTCATTTCGGCTCTGTCATCAGGGTCAGTGGTGTATTTCATCACCCCCCTTCACTCTATCGGTGAGGTGGATTTACGTTTGTGCTGAGCGAGCGCTTCCCCAGCCACGCCCCACCAAATCAAATGTCACACCATCTCCTGGGGTATTAATCACACTCAGACACACACACACACACACACACACACACACACAAATACACACAATTGTACAGAAAAAAAGAGAGGAAAGGTCACTTGATAGGAGGTTTGGTATTCTGGAAACATGTATTGTAAACATGCGCTTGCACTCACACACTTTTTGAGAAGCATGTTGGTTCTTGCCCTTAACAACAGTATGCCTCTTCCTCTTTGCATTCCTGTGTGTATGAGAGTCTGCATGCATGTCATTAAATACAAACTATAAAACTATCTTTTCTCGTTGTTCCTTACTGACTCACCAGGTCAGTCCTTACAAACTCATACTGTGCAAGAACTTTATTTTAAATTCTAGTGGAGATCCAAACACTGAATTCAGGGGAATGTGTATAAAATTATTTTTTAACAGATTTATAGTATTTCCTTTAAATGGAATGGTGCAACCATTAAAAAAGATGGAGTATTTCACTTAATATAAACATGATATAGCATCACTGCTGAGCTGGAACAAGCTGATAATATAAAGTTTATGTTGCTAGAGGACAGTATGGAACAAGATGATTTTAGAAACCTATAAGCTGCTTAAGGAGGAAAAAGACAACACAACTACTTTAATTTGGATTCTGTAGCCAGTTATAAGAGGAATAATTGAGGACAACCTCTGGGTTTAAGGTGTACCTACTGGACACAGTGTATGGGTGTAAACCTGGTCATCTGGATGCCTCATAGTATTCTGAAACAACCCAATCATTGAAATGCCCCGATTTGTCTGCAAAAAACACCTCAGTTTGATGGCTCAATTGCTGTTAGGTAATACCGCAATATTTCGGTAAAAACATCCAGGATTGGTGGTTCAAACATCGCTTGGAAATGCCGCGATGTGTCGGCAAAAAATGCCCAGGTTTGGTGGCTAAAACACTGCTGGGAAATGCAGCTACACAGTGGTGAAAAATACCCAGGTTTGGTGCTGCACTTAAAAGAGAAACTATTTGTTTGGGTTGCCTTAAAAGTTTAGGTTGACTGAATTTGAAAAAAATAAGTTCTTGTCATGATTCAACTTGCCTTTTTAAATTCAGTCAACTTATAATTTTAAGGCAGCATGGACACTGCCTTTTTGAAGTTAAAACAAATAGTTTCTTTTTCACAGTGGGTAATGCCACAATATGTTGGTGAAAAACATCCACGACTGGTGGCTCAAACACCACTTGGAACAGTGCGATGTGTTGGCAAAAAATACCCAGGTTTACTGACTAAAACCCCACTGGGACACGCCATGATGTGTTGGTGAAAAACACCCAGGTTTGGTGGCACAAACGCCAGTGGAAATGCTGTGAGGGGTTGCCAAAAAACAACCAGTTTTTTTGCTTTCAAGCTTGGCAGCCATCTTGTCTTGGTAACATGTCATCCACCATCCCTTCTAACTCAGCCCATACTACATCAGTTATGAAATGATGATACTACATATGAAGCATACTAATGTGACATATCGGTGGTTTGCAGAAACATACAATGCAAACATTTTCTTCTGTCGACTGGGTTCTTTCACTTGCCTTGCCTTTAAATGTTTTATTATCTTTATTATACTTATTATCATTAAAACCTTAGTTTTAAGAGTCCTACATATTCTACATCTGGATGTGTATGAGAAGCATGAGGCTGTAGCTGTGAAAGCAGAGATGACACACACACGGCAGAATTGTGTTGCCAAAGCAGCGCTTTTAATTCGACCAACCATACTGTAGCATTGCTGTGAAAAATATTCTGAAATAGACATGACCTTTTACTAAATGTAACACAAATGTGGAGGGGCACTGATGCCTAGAATACACACTAAAAAGAGGCCAGTATCATAAATAAAGGAAAAAGGGCATTATATAAAAAGGCGTCTGAAAGTTTTAGGACCACAGGTTATTAATCTCAGCAGATATCAGCTGCAGCCACCTTGATCACACTGACCAGTATGTATCAAAAACAAAACAGCGTCAAATCTAGAGAAGTCGAGATGGTTTTCTGTACCTCTGTTCAGTATTCACTCGAGAGAAACATTGTTTGTGGTTTTATCAGTCAAAAATACAAGGACAGACATTTCAAATCAAAACAGGAGATTTAAACCAGCAGCTGGTTTTATAAATGAATTTCAGTCAGTGTGTGTGTGTGTGTGTGAGAGAGAAAAGCAAACAGCAGGAGGAAGTTTTACTGCTTGGATTTGAAAGATAGAAATGTTTAAATGGAAACGCACCAAAGCTGACTTATGGATTTTCTCTTTTTCTGCATCTTCCTGAGAGTTAGGCTTGTCTGACACTGTTTATCACGCAGCAGAGCACCCTGTGATAGACACATGCGAGACCATACTGTACATTTACAACCTTGTTTAGATTATTATCAGGCCTTGTTTTGGGGGCAATCATACTCGGGCACAATATTACTGAATTGTCCCTAATATAAAAATGCCCTAAATTATGTTGTTTAACAAGATTAGCAGTCTACAGCAATGCTAGCAGCTCTTGGAGGCTCTACTTTGGCACTGTAGTAGTTTCAGCTAAATGCTAATGCTAGCATGGCAACGCTCACAGTCGTTCCATCCAAATGTAGAGCAAAGTTTTAGAAATTATTTTTAAAACCAGCAAAGGAATATTGGTGTGCTTTCCCATCCATTGCTGTTGTGCAAATATAGGAAGTTTGATGATCAATTTTAGAAGTAGGTGGCGGCGGCACTATTTCTCCAGTTTCTCCTGGGTGTTGTAATTATAAGAGCGCCAGTCAAACCTCAAACGAAGGAAAACAATGGATGCATAAAAAATGGAGAACCCTGAACAATAGAAATGAGTAACAAATAATATAACTGCTCTGTGTGTATACAAAAGTGTGTTAAAAAGCCATCTAGAGGTGACAAAGAGCGCTTGCAATGGCCTACGCAACGACGGTGCATCATAACTATACATCGTCATTTAATCGTAGAATCTGTTTCCATTGTACTTACTCACATTTAAGTTTTATAGATACACTCAACCTTCCCCAAGTGTAAAAGGTTTTTCGCAAAAGTTCAGTTAACATTTATTTTATGAGCAAACTGAAAATGTGCATAACACAGGTGGATGAAAACACACCTACTGAAAATGTTAAATGGTTATAATATATTAGCAAGTATAATGTTTACTATGTTCATCTTATTTTAGTGTGTTAGCATGCGAACGTTAGCTAATTGGCGTAGTGCTAAATAGAACAAAAGTGTACAGGTCTTTGCACAATGAGTCTTTCTTCATCCGACATTGTCGCATGTCTAAAAAAAAAAATACAGCCTCACATTGTGTCAATCTTGTTTGCACACTGAGTCAAAACTCATAAAATATTTCAGAACAGATGCGATTTTCTGCGTTTTTCACATCCGTCAGAAGCCTTCTGAGATGTTTGACCAAGAATCAGTCAAGAAAATGTGGTGGCGGGACACAGACGAGACAAGACAGTGGAACGGGGCGCACAGAATCATTTCATAACTCAGGTGGCTCACGTTCAACAGGTCAGATAGTTATATTCAGGTGCATAATGATGACGAGGAAGAGGATGTAGTCCACACTCAGAATTTGGAGGACAGCCCCGCCCCCTCATGAACCTGCATTGCCAAATGCAAAACAGAGAGGGGTTACGGCCAGAAGGGTAACTAGAGGAAATGTGTCTTTAACATTTTGTCACATATTGCGAATTTTCACAGCGAAAAGAGCATTACAATGCAGTGTGCAAGGTTTCTGTGCGTAACGCTTTTTTCCCCCGGAAGACAGATTTTTTTTTTTTAAAAAAAAGCATCTGCAAAAAAACAGACTCAGTGTGCAAAGGCCTTAAGGCTGTCTTTAGTTTTGCAGGTATCATAAATCGAAGTATTGGAATAATAACGTTTTTGACTTGCTGACAGTGCCAGGGAGAAAATTAAGAGATTACAATTCATTCTGCGAGTGACATGAATGTCTGTATCACATTTTATGGCAATCCATTCAAGGACTGTTGAAAGATTTCACCCCATCCACAAATGTGAACCTCATGGTGGTGCTAGAGGAAAAGTCAGAGGATCACCAAAGACATAAGGATTCATCCTCTGGGGAACGTGAATGTCTTTACAAAGTTTCATTTCAATTCATCCTGTATCTACTGTGATATTTCAGTCTTGACCAAAGTGGTTCAACGTCGCTTAAAATATTTCATGATGCACTGATGGGATGCAAACCCACTACAGACAAAGACAGAAGACAGAGACTAATGGACAGCAGGCATCAGAAAATGACACTCAGACAAAAACTAATCTCATCCATCTGCACAGGTCAGGTTTCACACAGGAAATGGGTTTCCTTCTCTCTTCATTCTTCATTGATTCTCCTTTCTCTTTCACCTGCTATTTCCATCACTCCCACTGTCTCCTTCACATGGATGGATGAATGGGTGGAAAATATAAAAAAGGAAGCTGCATTTCTCTTGAACACGTTCATTTCCTCTTATGAAGAAAAACACTCTGCAGAGTGGCAAAGGGAAGAAATAAAATAAAAGTTAGCAGCAGGTTTCTCTGATTGGACACAAGAACTAAAATGTTAATCCTGAGGTTTGTCTATTCCAGTGAATTTGGTAACATTTAACATATGTCTTAGTTGAACTGAAAATAAAATGTGTGGGTTCAACTGTGAAGGACAAACCACCTTGAAAATCATTTATATCCTGTATATAAATACACGTTTTTCCTGTGCATTCCCATGCATATCACACAGGATGGCTGGTCCACACCACCACTACAAGAAGAACGAACAATAACAGCTACATTCTACAATGATTGTATGAGTTTGAAGTTCAGCAACACCCTGAAGATGAGGTCATTTGGCATTCTCACCAGAGCAGATATCATTGAGCTCATTGATTTCTTCTTGAACTCTGAGGAGGAGGAGGTCCTGCAAGATTTCCTGCTGCTGCTCTTCAGCGTCCACCCCGAGAAGCTCCAAGTGGTGATCCTTTAATCTCAGCAGTGCACGGCCTGGAGGAGCGGTGTGCATGTGTGAGTATTCATTCATTCATTCATGAACTTTATTTGTATTGAGTGTAAATCCAAAGTACAGTAAGGGAAAATCTTATTTAACACATTTCAAATTTTAAAAAAAGGCTAAAATTGATCTTCTCATGAACATTCAAGTTCAATTTGATGCATGAGCTGTACCTGATATAGCGTGCTTAATTATGGCTTTCTGGAGTGTGCCCATGTAGGCTGGGTACTGATCCTGCACCCACTCCAACACTTCTTCCACTGACCACAATGACACTCGCTTTGACAGGCCCATCACTCTGTAACCACATCAGCAGCAACACCCTGAAAAAGCGTTGAGAACACAGAAACATTGCTCCGGGGAGGAAAACATAAAGAAGAATAAAGCAGAAATTCTGGTTTACAACTAAGTGAAGTTCTGTTTTATTTAAACAGCCCAATATCACAAATCACAATTTGCCCCATTGGGCTTAACAACACACAGCACCATCTGTCCACGGACTCTCACAGTGGATAAAAAATTTTTTAAACTGAGTAAACGTGCACTCTTTTAGTTTTTACCTATAAATTAAATCTTTTTCGTATTTGAGAAAGAAAACAAAGGCAAACAGTTAAATTATTACAAATGGCGCTGCTAAGGGGTGGCCAGGGGGGGCTTGTGGCTATAATTGCTGCCCCACCCAGATGACCTGTTGAAGTTCAAATCGAGCATCAGAATGGGGAAGAAAGGTGATTTAAGTGACTTTGAATGTGGCATGGTCTGAGTGTTTCAGAAACTGCCGATCTACTGTGATTTTCACACACAACCATCTCTAGGGTTTACAGAGGTTGGTCCGAAAAAGAGAAAATATTGACTGTATCACACTGTATCATTCACTGTACTCCAATGGCCTCCACAGTCACCAGATCTCAATCCAATGGAGCACCTTTGGGATGTGGTGGAACGGGGATTCACATCATGGATGTGCAGCTGACAAATCTGCAGCAACTGTGTGATGTTATCATGTGAATATGGACCAATATCTCTGAGGAATGTTTCCAGCACCTTGTTGGATCTATGCCACCACATTGTGCAGCATTTTCAGTTGTTTATTGGCAAAAATCGATGTCTAATTTCATAAATTCGTCATCATTGGTGTGTTATTACCTCCACCAATAATCTTATTTGTATAATCAATTAATCCGTCAATTATTTTTTCAGTTAATCAATCAAGTGCTTGTTCTGTCTCACAAACAGTTTATTTAATTTACAGTGATATAATACACAGCGCAGCAGGAAATCTTCACATTTAAGAAGCATATGTTTGGCATCTCTTGCTTGATAAATCACTTCAGTGTTTGTTTATCAAAACTGTTGGTGATTAATTTTCTGTCAAGATTTGCCAGATTTTCTCAAAAAAAAAAACTTGCACAAGACGACCAAATGTTCTGAACAGAAAAAAAGACACGCTTGTTATTTCACTGAGGACAGGGAGCATTGTGTTGATAATAAACGTGAAAACTGTTGCCGTGATTATTAAAATTCACCTGACCAGAATGTAAGCAGATAAATTCAGCGACTGTGAGTGTGCAGACGTCCCCCCGCAGCAGCTCATGTGCAGTTTTGCCCCGGGCACATTATCTGAGGACATTGTTGTCTGTGGTAGACCCTCAAACTGGAAGAAATGTTATTTTTCTCTTGATATTTGACGCTTTGGATTAAATTTCCTTCTCATGCAGTGTTGCCTACTTCCTCAGTATAAGCCTGTTTTCCAGTGATTAATTCAACAACATCCCGAACATGATGCCAAATAGTCAGTTGAGGGATTCCTCTGAGCTGAAAATAACTGCAAGGTGAAACCAAGCGACTCCAACACTCTGAGGTCAAAAAACTTCTGCTGTTCTCAAAAAAAAAAAGTTTCTTCTACGCCTCCGGTTCTTTTGGCTTTCCTCCCAGCCATATCCTCCTGGGCTGCACTGCTATAGGGCGAAAACTGCTAAACTGTTGATGTGACCTTTTCAGCAGGGCCAGTCTAGTTATTGGGGTATAAATACAGGAATGTAATTTCCTGTGTTAATTAAGGGGGGTGCGTGATTGGCCGGGGGAGTAACGAGGTCCCAGCGGAGTAATTGACATACAGAGAGTGAAGACCTTTACACTGGAGCAAAGACACAGAGGAAACTTCAGAGTTGGGGTGAGCTGAGGGTAAAGAACGTTTCTGTAACGTTGGGTTTTATGCCTCAGGGCAGCATTTCCTAAACTATATGACCCCCCGATTAGGTCTATATCTGCAGGGGAATAAAGTGACTGTATATACAGCTTGTCTTATTTGCTCTGAGCCATTTCATTTTCATACACGCTGCCCAGTTACAACTGAACCAGGACTTGTAAACAAAAGTAATATTCAGTTAACAAGCAGGTTGGGAAATTGGCTTTTTGCACAACTTACTGATTGTGTGATTCTACGTCATTCTGCTACATCAGGATTCCTGCAGATCCTTAAAAAGCCTTAAAAGGCATTGAATTCACTGAACTAAAATAAGGCCTGAGTTGGTATTAAATTGTCTGAAATACATTTTTCAAAAGCTTAAAAAACTTTCAGACATGGGAGGTGGGAGGTAGACAAGTCCCTGCAGGTCTGGGCTTCTTGAACCACTCTTTGTCTGGCCTTTCCGGTTGGGGGCAAGTTAGTGCCCAAGCAAGGAAGTTTCTTGGGGTCTTGTTCACGAGTGAGGGTAGAATGGAGCCTGAGATGGATCAGCTGTTTGGCGCGGTGACAGTAGTGATGCGAGCGCTGTGCCAGACCATTGTGGTGAAGAGGGAGCTGAGCCAGAAGGCAAAGCTTTGATTTACTGGTCCATCTACATCCCAACCCTCACCTATGGTGATGAGCTCTGGGTAGTGACCGAAAGAATGAGATCGCAGATACAAGCAGCCGGACTAAGGTAAAGAGCTCGGACATCCAGAGGGAGTTCGCGGTAGAGCCACTGCTCCTTGTGTCGAAAGGGGTCAGTTGAGGTGGTTTGGGCATCTGATGAAGATGTCTCCTAGGTGTCTCTCATTAGAGGTGTTCTGGGCACGTCCCAATAGGAGGCAGTAGACCCAGGACACGCTGGAGGGATTACATATCTCAACTGGCCTGGGAATGCCTCGGGGTCCCCCAGAAGGAGCTGGAAAGTGTTGCTGGGGAGAGGGACGTCTGGAATACTTTGCACAGCCTGCTGTCCCCTGACCCAGCTAAGGATAAGCGGTTGAAAATGGATGGATCGATGGACGGGAAGTAGGATATTATCAATCATTTTCTTTTGTTACGTCGTATTATAAAAGAGCCTATCCCAGCTGACATTGGGCGAGAGGCAGGGTACACTGCAACATTTACATAAAATTTTCCCAAACCTTAAGAAATGGATGCTGATTCATGCTTTTTTCCCTTGAATTTTGGTTACTGTAAAGTTCATTCCAAATGGCATTAAAAAAGTCTTTAAAAGCCTTAAATATCACTATCCTTAAGCTGTAGGAAACCTGCATATGTAGCTGCAACATAACATCAAATGCTTACACTTTAATCCAACTTTGTGTTTGTTAAGCACATTCAACAACTGAACTGAAGTGCTTTAAGTTTTATTCATCTCACTGATATACTGCTTTTCCTACACACTACTTGCATTATCTATTCCTGCTGCCACCCTCTGCTCCTAGTTTGACAGTTTTATTAAGCTTCAGGGTAGCAAGTTGAAGTGAATGTGTGGGCAGTTATGTGTTTTACTCGGCAACTTGATTTAATATACAACAACGGGAACTGCAGGTCACAGAAAGGAAATAAATGTGTGTCTGAGAATGCAGTGCATTATCATCACCATGGGGGCTTCAAAAAGTCTTTTTAAAAAATATTTCCCCAAACTCCAGAGCGTTTATTTCTCTCTGTGCCTGATATGACACATTTTTACATCCTGTCATCTAACCAGGGGACACAGGAGGGTTTTGCATCACAAGTGGGAGGGCATCACAGCCCTTTCCACTGCATTTCCTGTAATTTCACTCATGCAAAAATGGGTATAGTTTGAATGTTTTCTATACTAGTGTCAGTGTGATACCAGAGTTTCAGCACTGATAGTGTAACAATACTTTCTATACTTTTCATTAAAAAACAGATGCCTAACTTCTCAAATGTTATCATCAAAATACAAGCAACAACCTGACTTTCTCTCTACAGAATACAGTCTAAATTGGAAGAATTAAGAATTAGTAAGAAAATGACATACATGTGGCACCAAAAAAACTATTGGAGTTCAGAAACCAGCCTTAATATTGTGACATCCAGATACCCCCATTTATACCCCAATTAACCCCACCATAAAATAGCTGCACACATACATTTTCATACATACACTGTAACCCTAAGACAGCAGTCATATGGCTCAACCACAGGACACATGCTGAAGCTGCAGGCTGCTTCCTGCATCCCAAGGTGTAATCCCACCATCTTGTGGTGCCTTGCAGAATTACCTCTTGACCAAACCTCAAAACTATTCCTGTTCAGTGGTCCAACTTTCATAAAACCTAGTTCACAGGGCCCTAAGCTCTCTAATCTGCAGCGTTTCTCCACTTGGCATGATGCAACCTGACCCTAATGCAGCGTTTCTCCCATGGTACAAGGTTAAGGCCATTTTTCTGTTCAGAAACAGTGACAGCTTGGTTTTTGGCAAAACATGAACTCATCAAATGAGACTTCTGCTGTGATGTAATAGCATAGCAGAAGCTGATAAAGTGGTTTTAAATAATGGCATTTTGACTAAATGAGGCATGTTCTTGTACACAGACTGTAGCCGAATCAAAGTACTCACTCTCACGTGTCTTTTCATTGATAAAGCAGGTGTATATTTGTCCTGTTACATAAAACCCACTAAAAATATCCAAAATATGAATAGACTTTCGCGGGTTGACCCCTGTGCTTGAGGGGCTTTTACAGAAAAACATAAACAGCTGTCTTTTAATGACATTAAACACCCATAACACACGGCAGGTAACACAGCTCTGACATCTTTACAAACTTTATGAAGGTTTTAGTTGAGAGTTAAGTTGTATTTACCTCTGCTCCGTTTGATATTGACAGAAGAGTAATGGCGCTCCTTGTCTGTACCTGTTCAAGTGTTACTGTAGGTACATTCCTCTTCCGCCCAACAGGCGGGCGCGCGCTCGACACATCCTTGTCCCGCACTCCCGCTGCACAGCTGCTCGTGAGGCCTTCAGGTGCTGTCAGAAATATGCCATCTATATGGTACATGCATTTTAATAAGCAGGCGATCATATGAGAACATTATTTGTAATTGCAGTGCCTGAATTGGACTAAAATGGTGCCAGTATATAGTATATGATCATCTTTAAATAGTGTGTGACACTTGGACAAGCACACAAAAGCTTTTACCCTGCAATCTGATGCTACTATTACTTAGAAAATGTGCAACATTAAATGTCCTAAAAGTAATTGCCACACGGTAGCCCACCTAACCCACACAACTAAATTACATTTGTTTGTCTGCGGTTGATCTGTCAACGCATCAGACTCTGGAATATGTGAAATGTAGTCTTGACGTGTTTGATGAGTTTTCAAGGGGCAATGAAGGCAGCATTTAATTAACTATAAAAGTAAAGGTCTTTCTGTTTTTCTGCCCATGACTTGAAAACATCACTTGTAAAAAAATATCCACACCAGTAATTTACCATCTGCACCCAACAGAGGGCGCACTTGTACAGCAGGTGGCGCCACCTCTCCTCACCTCTCCCAGCTTCTCCACCAGCTGCTCGTCAGGCAGAGTAAACCTCAGCTGGAGTTTTGTGATGGTCACGTGACAATGTTGTGGGTATATTACTCCAAATGTCTCCGCTTGTTCGCTTCTACAGAGCTCTGCAGCACCGGCGGAGTGTGTGTGTGTGTGTGTGTGCGCGCATGGTGTGTGTGCATGGTGCAGCACTTCACTCTGACTGTTTCTTTTCATGCAGCTTTGAGTGACACTTTGACAGCTGAGGAACAGCCTGGAGTTACTACAGCGCCTCAACGCAGCTTTTTGAAGGGAATTATGAGACACGTGGAGCTGTGATTTTAATTTCCAGCTGACATCTGACAAGGTGAGAGAGGACTTTACATAATCTGACAAAGTTATATTGTAAATGCATGAATCCTGCAGTGACTGCACCTGTTTCAAACCTCAGCTGACTGTGTCACCTGTCACTCCTTTTTTTTTTAGAGATATTACTTTAAATATATCCAGGGGAGCCTTGGTTTTTAATGCATGTTTTGCATGTTAACTTTTATTGCCAGATAAAGTTAGATAGGGGTTTAGTTTAATGATCAGTGACCTTCTGTGTGAGGCGTTAACAGGTTAATGACGTCTGCTCAGCACCCTGAAATCACCACATGATTTATTGTGCTTTGACCTTTGTAAGGTGACAAACTGGTTGACATCTGTTGAATAGTGTCTGCAACTGGTTTGAATGGCAACAGTTTAAAAAGGCTGATTTAGTCTATTAGAGTGGTATGCTGCAGGGACAACAGGACAGGAAATGCACGTTTAATGGAACTCATCCGCAGAAAATTGTTGCTTTGTGTTTCAGTCATGGGTGAAGGATCTCTGCCTTTAATTAACCGAGGGAAATGGGTTAATGCTACACATGGATGATTGAGCAATGGCATGGGATGCTTGCCAATATATGTAGAGAGAAACTGTACTCCAACTCCTTCTAATGTAGCCTAGTGGTATAATGGACAATGTTACATGACTTAATAGAAGTGACTGCTTCTCAAGATAGTTTTAATTTAGTAAACTGCCGGTGAGCTCCAGCTGCTTCCTATGTTAAGTCGTTTGAAACATCTAAACTCTGATGCTCACATAGGTATTTTGATTGGCTGTCCTGTCTGAGACCACACACACTGGTTCCCTCGCAGACAATCAGGATGCTCAGTTGGGGGCAAGTCTCGCTCTGCCACGACGCATGACAAGATTATTGTGTCCTCTCATAATGAGTGAATCAAAACTCCCTCACAAAACTGTCACTGTCTGCCTCTCTGTGGATTTACTATGGAGCTGACCGAACCTAAACCTGTGTGGAGCTGTTGCACACCGAGTCTCTCCATGTATCACTTACAGAGGTGGAAAGTAACTAAGTACATTTACTCAAGTTTAATGTTGTCATTTTTTGTTGCCGTGACCTCTTAAAGTTCTTTGTCACATCAAATGTCTATAGGTTGTTAGCAGTAGAGATGTTCCAACACCCATTTTTCATTCCCAATACTGATTCCCAGAGGTGGGACCAAGTTGTTTTGCAAGTCTCAAGTCAGTCTCAAGTCTTTGCACCCACATCAAGACAGGAAAGTCTCGAATCAAGTCTCAAGTAAGGACTGAAGGTTCCGAGTCAAGTGAAGGCACTCGAGGCACAGTTTTTAAACATACTTTTTAATCTTTGGGCTTGGAGGAAGGTATCGAGTGTTTTCAGGTCAAGTCAGGCTCAAGTCGAAGTGAAGTCACAAATCATTAACATACTCACTGATCCAGCATTTTAGGCAGCGTCTGAGGCATTTCTGATACTGGTATTGGTATCGGAACAACTCTAGTTAGCAGCGCCACCAAAGAAGGTAAACATAAAAAATCATCCAATATTTCACAAAAAAAGCAAATATTAGATAAAAAAAAAAAGAAAAGACCTCCTCTGCTCTGTGATTAATCATCTCTCAACCCTTCACATTTATCTCGTGACCCTTGGGAGGGGCCAGACCGCTACTTTGGGAACCACTAACCCAAACCAGCTGTCTGTATAAAGATGTAAAAACTAGCTCCACCTTGACCTGATGCAACAACAAAACACAATTTATGTCTTGATGCCTCAGTGTTAACATTAGTGTCATTCTTAACAAAGTGGAACCATACTTACCACCTCAACAGTGGAGGTCCAGGACATACAAGTGGACTAATTGATAGAAACACCTGATAATATTTGAGTGTCAAATCATTAATAAGATTCAAGAGCGCACCACCCTTTCGTGCAGCTGTGTTTCTTTGTCCTGTTGGCTTGTTGTCGCGCTGCATCTTGAACTGTTTGTAGTGATTGGATGGCGCTCCAAGACGGAAAGCCTGCGGTCATTTGAGGGATGAAGAGAGTGAAAATCCACTTCCCATTAGGGTTAAGCCTCATTAAATCACCAGATTTCCCTCAGCTCTTCAACACTGTGATTAACAGCTGATATTGGGTATTACAGGCTTTTAATCAGATGCATATTTGCTTAAAGGAAAAAGAGTGAAAGAGTCATCATTGTCGAAGGTTGTCCTCCTTACGCCAAGTTCTACATGGGAATGTTTTGGGCTTGGATATACTCAGTCAGTGTTATTGCTGCAGGATGCTCTGGAAATGCACAGGTCTTGATGAGGTCGTCTTCTTGCGGTGTTTCTATTATTTTGTCCACATGTTAACAGATAGAGATGCCTCTTTGCTTTCCCACCGTCCTCTGTTGGCACTAACTAACAGAGACCAACTGGGTGTGTGATCAACCGTGATATCCCAACCAAACTCAGTGTAATTAGAAGATAACTCACCCCCACACACACACACACACACAAACATGTTTGCAGAGGTACGGAGAGTTTAGTGGGATCTCCTAGCAGCCCTAATGGTGCCTGCCTAGCCTCAATCTAAATGTCAACCTGACCCCTCCATCCCCTCTGTAATGAGAAAGTCCAGACTGAGCACTATTTAACGACTTTGTCAAACACCCACAGATCTGCCGCCCGGCCTTGTGGGAGTTTTAACACCCACTGACTCCTGACTGCAGGAGATTTAATTCTACTGCCCAGAGATGTCTATGTCTGACACAACCATTTATCTGTTTGTTCTATGTTCCCCTTCACTTTATTCATATGCCGGCCATATTTGTTTTACATCACGTGTAGCGTGGGAAACTCAACCCAAACCAGAAGAGCAAATGTGCTCAGCTCAGGGTAAATAGCTCAGTGTATGGCTGCAACTGATTGTGAGTTGCTATCAGTTAAAATCTTGTGAAATTCAATGTGCTTTTCATTAAAAGTTGAGTTGTGCCATCACAGATTGTGTGCCAGAAACAGTAGCTCATCAATGGCTGCACCTGCTGGATGTAATCTCCTCAACCCTGTGTTAAAGATGGAATTACGTCTTGTGGTGATAAGTGGCCTCTGAGACCCTTTCCTCTCCCAGGAAATGTTTTCATCAGATTTATGTTTTAAGTTTTGAAAGGAGGGCGGATTGGAATCCTGCCATAATATCTGTCAAAGCCCTCTTCATTTTTCACCCCTCGTAATTCATATGAGAGTTACAGGTCTGAATCTACTCTTTGCATTTTTTATGAGTCAAATGGAAGCAAACTGTGGGGAATTATTTCAAGATTACACTTTTATAAATGAAGCCCCAGGAGACTGACACATTCACATGGTTTTGCCTGAAATGGGACATGAGATATTTAAGTTCACACTCTTGCCAAATTCTTGCTAGGATTTTGGATCTCAGTGAGGGTATGATGGAGTAGAAGATCAACTGGAGGATTTGTGCCGTGTCCGTAGTGATTTGGACGTTATACTGCACTGCCTATGGAATAAGATTTATCAGCAGCACGTTTAAGTCATATAGGATTTATAAAAACCACCAGTTTCCAACTTAGAAATAGAGATTACGTCAACATTAAAGTCCTCATTATGACTGGGATTTTCTAAAAGCGCTTTAAAGCTAAACAAACATGGATGCCTCACATTCGGATAAGTCCAGAATTTAATTAAATCCAAATTGAAACTGATATACTGTTCTATTGCGAATGCTCAGTATTTTTAACCGAGACAACTCAATTATACACAGATTCATCCAACTTTTTTATGTAGTCATGTTCCAACATTTCCAGTTCACACAGTATATGGATTTATCACTCTCTGTCCTCCATCTGTATTTCACGCACCATTATAGTTACGTGATTGCAACAAGCTATAGCAAGTTGTAACGAAAATCTTTCCCAGTTCCACGATCCATCCCATATGATGTGAAAGCAGCATATTCCACACCTATGGTGCAGGAGATCTACCGTACACTTATTCTGATGGACAGGGTGAAGGGCTTGGACATCCACAAGGAGCTCAGATTTGAACTCCTGTTCATTTCTGTGGACAGGACCGAGCTAGCTGGCCTGGGAACAGCCCAGGATCCCCCTAAGGGCTGGAGGACGTTGCTATGGAGAGGGACATGTGGACTACTTTGCTTACTCTAATGAAACCCAGATAAACAGTGGAAAAAGGATCTGTGAATAGATGGATGCACCATTTTAGCCAAATATCTATCAGCTCTATTGCGGTTAAGTAACTATTTCCATTTCGGCTGACGTTCAAACACTGTACCATGTTTTGGAAAAAACTGGCAGAGCAGTTACAGTATGTCTAAATCGGAAATTGGCACTTTAATATTCCTTGACTGAGCTAATAATGATGGATTTACCTCTTCTGATGCAGAAGCAGATGCCAATTCTTCACAGTGCTCATGGCTAGTTGATATGAAAGGTGAATCAGTTCTTTCCTACCCTATGATCAACCTCTCCATAATGTTTTCTGCACATTTATTCATAGCTTTTTAAAAATATCCTGCTAAAAGGCAAACAGACAGATGGAAAGGGGCAATAAACACAACCCCTGCCCAACTCTATTGGCAGAGGAAACAATTCATATAACTCTGGTCAAGAGACAGCCACAATCCTCCCAATCCTCGCACCACAGGGATTTCCCACTGTTTGTCTAGCTTGTGTGTGTGTGTGTGTGTGTGTGTGTGTGTGTGTGTGTGTGTGTGTGTGTGTGTGTGTGTGTGTGCGTGCGTGCGTGCGTGCGTGCGTGCGTGCGTGCGTGCGTGCGTGCGTGCGTGCGTGCGTGCGTGCTTGTCTTTAGTGTAGCTTGAAAAGTGCAACAGGTATAGTCAGAGCTCTGACAACCGGTTCACGTGATTCACAGGACTAGAGGGTATCCATTGGACACAGTCATACACATTGGAACCTCAATGATAAAATGCATTACATACAACTAAACAAGCCTGTTCTCCTCCAAATACAACCACATGGGTCATTTGTACAAGCAGCTTATTACAACTCATGCTTATGTCTAGTGTTAGGCAATGACCTTTAGAGGTTGTCGTACTTATGATGCAAGCAATGGAGGAAGTTAGGTGATGGAGCATTAAGAGCGATTAAGTGTGCATGGTGTGGAAAGGAGAGAAAATGGATGGGTTAAACAAACACAGGACTTTCATCCAGGAGACTGCTGTTCCTGTTCCAAAACCCAAAAGTCAATGCTGACTTATTTTTAAAGTGATATGTCACGTGATGTTTTTGTCGTATATCATGTGACACCCCCAAATGAAGGTTACTTATTTATCCCAAGCCATGATGTTTTCTAGGCATGTAGACCCAAACCATTCAAGGAAACTGTCCCTCACTTGTATGAAAGCTTGTTCCTCCACTGGTACACTCAGTTTGGGTCGGTTGAGGAGAGATGTCAGATGTCTTGTCATATAACAATTTCAGTGGATAATGCTGTCTGTGTCTCTTGTCTTCAGTCTGGAGGAGATGGAGAACAAGGCCATGTATCTGAGCACATATGAGGAGAGAGAGAGCGGCTCCATGTATGAAGAGGCCTACGATGGACACAACTTGTCCAAACTCAACCTGTGTGACGAAGGTAAGGGGGACAGTTGAGTATGATTTTCATTAAGCCTGCATGCATTCAAAACAATAACCTGCTGGAATGAGAAGCTGACCACAGTAGTTTCTAGTAAATTATGTTCTGGTATGAAAATGACAGCTCTGAATACTTTCTGGTAACAGAAACATCTGAGAAATATTAGAAAGAAAAAACAATTACACAACAGAATTATTTAATGTAGGTAAAAAAAGAAACACTTAATGCTTTTGTACACAACATTCAGAGCAATAATACAGCAGCAAACAACTGTTTGCTATGTAAAGATATAGACTACTACTCACTTTGTAGGGAGTTCTATGTAGTTCTATGCACCATTGGTTGTACACTACTTTTCGCAATGCATTGTGGGGTACTTTGAGTCTATATATTTACTATATAGGGTATAATAATTCCCACTATACATTCAGACATCACAACACTATGGCAAACTCACTATATAGTGGATAATGTAGTGAGTAGTGAGTGATTTCAGACACAGCCATAGTGGAGTAATGGCGTCTTGAGCAGGGAATGAAGTCACGCTACCTCTGCTTGTATTGTAATACAAACTAATGCATGTGTGTATCCCACTGGCTAGCTCATCACCCCCACTTTGCACAGCACTCAGACTGTGGCTCCCGCTGATATCAGGCCGCTGGCTTTGCAGAAAAGTAGCGCTGCTTGGTTACCACCATTAGGTCTGTCAGCACTGTTGACGTTGTTTAGTGCTGTTTACAGTGCTGTTTTCTTGAGTTAGTTGCTAACCACCGCCTGAGCCACATCCATGTTGAGAACCACCAGCTGAAACTTCTCCCATGTGCTAAGACATTAACTCTCAATTAGGATTCCTTTGGTGTTTATTGTTCAAGAGATGTTTACTAGAAGCCTTATTATCTGCAGAGGTCTCTTCCTCTCCAAAACAAATAGATTAGGTGATTAACGCTGGTAAAAACACTGAATAAAGCAGTTTCATGTTGCGAATCAGGGTCTCCATGACGTTGGGTTCATCACAGACGGGCTGCTAGTCCAGCGCCTACAAATGTTAGCTCCCCTTTTTCATCTGATAACTTAAGATTCGACGTTGAGGAGGTTTTTACTGTGAACCGAACTATCCACAGAGGTGTCTTCCTCTCCAAAACAAATGGACCTGTGATTTCAACCTGTAAAAATACTGAATAAAGCAGTTTCATGTTAAAAATGCTGTTAAAAAGGTTGCCGAGGTGAAAATGTGAATGGCCCTACCTAGAGCCAGTGTTTGGTTTGTCCTGGGCTACTGTAGAAACATAGTGGTGGATGGGAACCTGCTCTTTAAGTAGATATAAATGGCTCATTAACAAAAACACATTGACTCTTAGTTTTAGTTGATTATAAACTTAAGAAAACATACTTTTTATATTATTTCCATTTCTGCTGATATATATCCCCTTAAATCCTACACACTGGACCTTTTTAGATTCCCAGATTATTCAGTATCAACACAGTGAATTTAATGAATGTGTCCTTAGGCACAGAAGTCTGACTTGGCTTCAGGTCTTGAAATACGCAGATCTTCATGCACCCTGATTAATTTTCAGAAAGGGGCTTTCTGCACAGAATCGTCCAAACACACACACACACAAACACAAACACACACACACACACACACACACACACACACAAACACACACTAATAACCAACACAGAGACACATGAAGCAGCAATGCTGTCACCACTTGGCATCCACTTTGCTCTTGCTATGGTCATTTGTGAATGCCAGGAATGTCCAGAAGCAACATCTGCGTGTGTGTTTTTGTGTGTCTTTGTGTGTGTGTGTGTGTGTGTGTGTGTGTGTGTGTGTGTGTGTGTGTGTGTGTGTGTGTGTGTGTGTGTGTGTGTGTGTGTGTGTGTGTGTGTGTGTGTGTACAGGTGCAGCTGCAGCAAATCCAAATTTGACCCCGTGGTGTTCTCAGGTTTCGACCCAGGGCTCTGTGAGTTTGGTGGGAAAGTCTTAGCGAACATTAACTGGAGAATTTGTTGACATTTTAATGGAGAGCGGACAATGGCAGCACACATCAGAAAGACTGTCCTCATCCAACTTCCCTAATCCTAGAACATTTTCACACCTCGTTTAATTAGAGAAGAAATTCCCAAACATGGGGTGGTTTGTTTCTTTAGGGTGACGCATGAAAGAGCAAAACAAAGCAATTAGGAGGTTTCTATCAAACCACAGGGCTGCAGTGCATTATGAGGTTAAAGAAGATGAAGATGGAATAACAATAATCAATCAATCAATAAATAAACAGGGTACATCCATGACGAAAAGTCAGGGTTTATGGGGCAAATGTGGTCTTAATGTTGTGAACGCTGGCATGAGATGTTATCCAGCCTCTACACCACAATCTCTCATAAAAAATTCTTACGGCACATTGCAGTCGATTCGACAATATTTTTATGTTAAAATATACACACATAGATTAGTGCATTTAAGGCATTTTCAGTTCTGTTTGGGAAACAAGCTGTCACTATCACTTGCCAGTTACAGAGACAGTCCCTGACTTATATGGAATCTGTGTCACTTGCCAGGCACCATGTGTATTTGATTTGGAAAGTTAAAGTAAAAGGAACAAAGGCTTGTCCTTGTAAATTCACTAATTTCACCAAAAAGAGTCAAATACACAGTCAATGCCAGTAACTGACTCACACTGGCCCTGCCTGAAATAAACAGTTATAAACAGATATGTGTCAAAATGGGTCAAAATGTAGTGTTGAACCTCCAAGTTTACGAATAAAATAAGCCTACAAGTTTGCTAATCCCCGTCTAATGTTTATTAAATTCACTGTGTGTGTTGACAGCACCTTCACCAGACAGACATGAGTCAGAGAGAACATACAGCTGTGCGGTAATGTTATTTCCGCACTTGTTTACTGTCTCTCTGATAGGTTAAAGTGGTAGTGGATAAAGACGCAAAGTGCACTGAACATCTTTTAAAGTGTGTGTGCATTTTCACTGTGCAGAAACAACAATTAGTTGGGATTTATACAACAGCTTTAATACATACTGTCCCACAAAACAGAGTATAGCAGCATTTTAAAGTATGGTACAATAAAACTCTCAAGAACCATTGATGAAACAGAAAGTATTTAGTGGACAAACAGTAGTAATGGGTTGATTTTCATTTAATAAGCAAAATTCCAAATATTATTTCAAAGCTATCTGCTCAAATGTGAGAATTTGGAAGTCTTTAAACTACTCTTATATATTTGTTAAAAGAATATCTTTAGGTTTTAGACTGTTGCCTGGTCAAATCAAGCAATATAAACACATCACATTAGGCCTTTGGTGACTGTGATATGGCCTTTTGGTAAATGTTAATGGCTTAACCAAACAGTGAACAGTGAAACAGTTGAGATGGTTTGGGCATCTGATCAGGATGTCGTTTCTCACTTCAGATGTTTACAGTAACATACATTTTAGTGTATTGTTTAGCTGTCAAGTGAGAAACTTTGTGACACAGCCACCATGCTGAAAACAGTCATACGAAAACCAAGCACCATCTACTGGCTGAAGCAAACTTTCTCATTTTACAGCTAAACAGTACACTAAAATATATTTCTTAAAATATTTGAGCCAAGAAATAGGCAATGTAGTAACAGAATCTCAATTCATATTTGATCAGCACTGCCTAGTTTGACAGACCACAATTCACAAACCATAACTGACATGGCTGACAGCTGCGTCAGAGACTCCTTAACTCTGATCGGTTGGTTTCGTTCAGGTGCAGTGGATTCTTGCAAATGCCATTTGAACCACTATGAGAAGTAACATGATTTTTTTTTCACAGAGTATCTCTTTCATGTACTACCATGTGTTTACAGTATGGTCACAAAGTTACCAACTGCAGCTTTAAGTATGACGCTGGAGCAAACAAACAAAGGCCTACCAGTGTTTGTTTATTCTAAACAAGAACATGACTACTGTGATTACAAGTCACTATGTCCACTTAAAGTGTTTATGCTAAGCTAATCACCTTCTTGCTCTTGCTCTACACTTAAAGGCACAGACATTGAGAGTGGTACCGTATCAATCTTCTCATCTAACTCTTGGCACAACATCAAACAAGCGTATTTAAAGTCATAAAGCCTTCCATGCATGGCTTACACTGAGGCTGGAGAAAGAAACAGAGGACAGAAAGTGTGTGATAATTTCCCCCTTAAGCTCCAGACTGCTGGTTTTATTTCCCTGCCTGCTTTTTATGACGATGTTTGCATGACGTGCGGTTGTTTTGTCTCAGTTCAGCGTGAAGTTTAACTTAAGAGGCAGACTAGCTTGGAGTGCAATTTCTGTTCCTATACATTCCAGCCATGTGACACATCTGAGCCAGCTGTGTTTGTCTTACGCCAGAGGAGTGTGTGTGTTCTTCATCAGAGAGGAGAAGTGTATGTGTGTGTGTGTGTGTGTGTGTGTGTGTGCATGCATCAGCAACAATCCACCAGTGTCCACTGACAGATTGTCACGGTCTAAATGAAACCATGCTGTTGGGAGGCCGCTCTGTACAATCAGTGTTTATATTTAAAGTCCAAGTCAGACCAAAATCGTGGCTGTTCACAGGAAGATAGAATCTCATTATATCCTCATAATATCCCAGCGGGTGTTGGTGTATATTTATCATAATGTTCATATGACGTGGCCAATAATTTCCCAGAGACACCAGTGTCTTCATCTTTCATATCCTCCCCTGGGCTTAGTTTTCCAAATGTAAGATATTTAAATTTTGTCCAGCTTTTCTTCTATCCATCAAATTTATGTGAACACAAACATGCTGCGTTCATGTGCTCCTCAGATGGTTCCATTTCTCACTTTGGGAAGTCATCCTTGCAACTTTGGTGTTTTCATGGAACAACTTGGACACTACATTGCTCAGAGCATTAAAGCAACACACTGATAACAGTTTGAAGCTTTATATTACAAAGTGATTTTTTCCCAGACTTGTTACTGCACCAGTAGGCTATAGATATTGCTTTACCTGACCGATGCTAATAAATAACTTTTCTAACTTTCATTCTACATGGACAACAACTTTCGGTTTTAACCAATTACCATATTACAGATACAAATCAAAGTTTGCTTTCTGAATATGACATCAGCTGGCAACTCCTGTATCAAAATTTTCGAGGAGGTGAACTCCTTTTCCAGGCCAGGAACTTGCAGTATGCATTTCATCTGTCAACACATGAATGTAGGGTTAGTATTGAGAGGTAGTAGCTCGAAGCTTACGTGACACCACCAGTACAGTATTCAGGTTTATTATTTCTTTTTAATCACATTTTGTGTATTTCTGCTTCATCAAACAGTTGGCAATTGACATTCACTAAACTCTTCCCAATCCAGTTATACTGCATCTTAGCAACTGTTCCTTTATGGCCAAGAGTTAGCATATCATTCACTAACTACAATGTTTTGTGGGATTCAGAGTTATGTTTGAAAGAGAAATAACAGGTTGATATTACACTTATTGTTCCTCGTAATAGGGCTAACTTAACAAAACCTAGCCGACCATGCAATAACAATGTGTCTCCACCTTTTTCATTTGTTCTACATAAACAACCAACTGGAGAAGATGTAGACATGTTTCAAGCTTCGGTCATTTAAGACATTAAAACATTAAAATGTCAACCAGAGACTGAGTGTTCAACCAATTTGTGACATTAATTGCAGTTAGCAAGGTGGCAGCAACTAATAAAGTCTGCCAACCACAGCCTCCAAATCTGGCTAAAAATGACACTCCTTTCTTTGTATATTTCTATCTGAAATCAAGGACTTCTTATTCCAAAAATTGTTGCAAAGGACACATTCATTTCTTTAACAATGTTGAGAATAATTACTCTCAAACAACACTTGCGCTGATGTCTGTAAACATTTTAAAAGCAATATCGCATTCCTTTTCCAATGACTGATGAAGGACGTGACTCCAAAACCAACCTTCAAAAATCTCTTCATCCTTTTGACCTGAAGGGAATGTTCCCTGAACATCAACAGCCTAATCCCTGCCTCCTGCCAAGCTATCTCTCTCTCTCACTCACTCACACTCACACTCACACACACACACACACACACACACACACACACACAAGAGAAAAACACTTCCATCATACATTGACAGTGTTGTGTCAGTTTTATCAAGACAAATTCTCCAACATCTGTTTGACCCTGAGAGGACTCTTAAGTGGTGACATGAATTATGCTAATAGCTCCTCTGTGGGTGTGTGTATTTTTGTGAATTCTGTCATATAATTCTGCAGCTAAACTTGTGTGTGTCATGACGTATGTCAGTGGGTAAAAGACAATAGTTTAAGTGTTGCCAAATGCATACAGGATTAATCATCTAATTTGTATTGTCATAATGCAAGTAAGATCTTTAAAATAACAACAGTTAAAAAGTGTATTCGATACTGCTGCTTGCATACTAGTCATCATGTGTTTTTTGTCCTCAGTAAGCTTTGAGATGAATTGTGTGCACTGCAGTCATTAAGTGTTTGATGTATGATCTTTCTTTGTGCTCACACAGTATACCATTGTACCAGTAAATGTCAAGCTTTATAGTAAAATCCTTTGGAATTATTGTTGTAGCTTCCACCACCAGTCCTTGCTTCTATGGACTCTCCGAGCATTTTTGCTGAGCAAATTACTGGAAAACATGACCTTTGTTTATTTCTAATTATACTGATTGCAGTTTTATTCACTGTTTTGGTCAGGTTCTGCAAAGCGTCGCAGAAAGCAGGATCAGTGCTGCGCTCACCTGAACTCCCTCTCAGCCATAAAGTACGCCATCGTGTCCCTCTACATCCTGGTTCTTCTCACCATCTTCGGACTCTGCCTGGCAGGTAGGGTGTGAGCCGGTCTTCCATTAGCTGTATGTCTTTGATGATCATAAAACACTTTCATGATCCCCAGTGGGAAATTCGGTAGTTAGGGAGCTCTGAAAATTCATTCAATCATTCATTTCCGTAGCCGCTTATCCTGTTGCGGTCACAGGGGGGCTGGAGCCTATCCCAGCTGACATTGGGTGAGAGGCAGGGTGCACCCTGGACAGGTCGCCAGACTGTCACAGGGCTGACACATAGAGACAGACAACCATTCACACTCACATTCACACCTACAGCCAGTTTAGAGTCACCAGTTAACCTGCATGTCTTTGGACTGTGGGAGGAAGCCGGAGTACCCAGAGAAAACCCACGCTGACATGGGGAGAACATGCAAACTCCTAACAGAAGTTTCAGACATCCAAACAGAGTGGCTCCTCCACCCTAGGTTCAAACCCCCCACCCTGGGTTTGAACCAGGAACCCTCTTGCTGTGAGGCAACAATGTAAACCACTTTACCGTCGTTTTGAAACAGTTTCTGCAACTGATAGATTTTTTCAACACTGCCAGTATAACATATTATGAACATTTTGAGGTCATATACTTTGATGATGACCTTGACCTACTTACACATATTGATGTCTGTCAAATTGCTGGTAATGAAAATCATGAAACGTCTTTATTTACCCAGAAGAGTCCCATTGACATTAATAAGAAAAAAATAAAACACAGAGACAAACAAGAGACAATATGAAAAGGTAAAAATCAAGTGAAAGGAACACATAACTCAAAGTAGAAGTTAGTTTCGTTACCAGGCAGAGGGATTTCTTATGCTATAAAGCATAGGCAAATTGTGATTTGTGATATTGGGCTTTATAAATAAAATTGATTGATTGATTTATGTATGAATTACAGTCCACAATGTATGTATGGGGTGTACAAAATAATAGCATCACATAATGCTGAGACAAAGACAAATGATGAAAAATATATGTCCATATCACCATTGTTAAGTATTATACAAAGTGACTGTGCTTATCCTCAAATGTAATATAAATCAAGTTGAGTCAAGTGTTGGATCAGGTTGAATAGTGTTAATATCACAGACTGTAGACAAGGTAGTTCATACAGTGTAAATACATAGACAAAATATACATTTGGTGATTTTGTGGGGATGTATTCTGTCGTTCAGCTCTTCCATGTGACTTTCCTCCATCACTAGTCTGTCCAGCCACGTAAGAAAGAAAGAAAGAAAGAAAGAAAGAAAGAAAGAAAGAAAGAAAGGTGGAAGGAAAGCAGAGTAGCAGTTCACCTTACTGCACACACTGAGAAAGAAAGCATATTGTCCATCTTCTGTTCTCAGCGCTCAGTTATGCAGATGACATCAGCCATTCCTCAAGGCTGGATTGTAATAAAGGACACATGCACGTATGCACACATGACCCACAAAATACAACTTATCTGGGCTAAGGTAACACTCTGGGACATGGGCTGAAACTGTACCCACCTCTTAAACTGTCTGTCCTTGTTTAGCATTGCAGTTATCATCTGCAGCACAACCCAAACTTCAGTTATGTAAAAGTGCTGCTGGTGATTTTATCGACTTTTTTCCCTCGACAATACCATTGCTGTATCTGTTGAAAAGTTCACTTCAGTGCCAGAAGCAGCACAGATCTCTGTGTCTGTTTAATTCAGCTTTACACTCTCCTTGGAGATTTTTTTTTATCTTTAACGCAAAATTAGATTTTCCTAGTGCAGTGCATGACTGACCCCTGTGCTTCCTGCTGCTAACACACAGCTCTGTGCTTGTGTGACAGGTTTAGACTTGATTGCCACATGTGCTGTTAAGTATGTCACAGCATTTTGGAAGCGTGACAAGCTGGACTTTTTAGAAAGCAGTGGCTGGTTCCTTTGTGCTGCATGGTTCCCATACTCCCATTATGTATGGCTGTGGGACTGGATGTCATTATACAATTAGTTTTACATGAGAGCTTCTCAGGGTGATGAAAAAAGCAGCACCACCTTTTTCTGATTTATGAGTTGGCTTAAAAACTAATTTTCTAGGAGATCAAGGCCACAATAATTTGATTCAGTAATACAGGTTTGTGCAGTCTATGAATGTTGAACTTTTAGCATCTTTTGACTATGGATCAAGTCAAAACTAGTTGGCTGCCAGAATACTACAGAAGTGGGATTTACTATTTAAGTTATACTTGGTTTAGTGTTTGGATTTTGCATTTTTAGCATGGAACTTTTTTGATGCATTTTTGATTGTGACCAGTCTAAACTGTAATAGCAAGTCCTTAACTCTTCTCCAGTGGTACTTTAGTCGTCATGTGTTACACAATGGCCCATGTCCCAGGGCATTCTCATATTTCCAACTTATCAAATAACAACTCTTGGTGGCCCTCAGCATGTGATACTGACATACTGAGGCACCCTTTAGCATTTATTTTTATAAAACATACCAGGCTGTGTCAGAAGCTGACACCCTGAGCAACTGATGTGGTATAAAGAGTGAATATGTCCACACAAGGTGGAAGGGAGGGGTGGTGGATGGGTCAAACAAACACAGGACTTTCACCCAGGACACTGCTGTTAGTGTCTCATGTGAAACCACATGTCAACATTGAGTTATTTTTAATATGTTAGGCTGTATGTCGCATTACGTTACATTAGGGGCAGTTTGACAACCTGCTGTCTATTGTCGGGCCATATAGCTCTGGGTATCCAGCAACTGCTACCACCAGTTTCTCCTCCATTGTTGTCATGACAATGGAAAAAGAGATGACAAAAGAAGAGATAACGTGGGGCATTTTTCAGCTCTGAGTTGAAGTTTTTTCAACTCTAGGAGTTCAGAGGAACAGAAGTTGACGACAAAGCCAGCTCACTTACGCACTGTTTTTAGAGATTTGAACCAAATCATGATCTCATGTTTGTACTAACTGCTGTTTCAAGGTAGACAACAAGAGTGACTATTGGGCTGAGAAATAACTGGTGGTACATTATGTAATAAAGGAGGGAGAGTCATCACTGACTTACCCACCAAAACACTTCCCTAGATGTAAAAAAAAGGAAGAAAAAAAAAAAAAAAGGAAACCACCCAGTCCCACACCAGCTTTACTGACTTCTAGATTAGGAGACACAAACAATATGTCTCTCCAACGTAACATGTCTCAGTGATTGGCACGAAATAAGTGAAACTGTAATGTGGAAATTTGGATTTGTGTGTTATGGAAATTAGCATTAGCTGTTATTTCATATCAATCGGTGTGTGACACAGTGCCGTAATAAATTCCAATGTCTTCAGAGCTTACACCGCTGCAGTTCCTCCTCCTCCTGGTTCATTTGGAAAAACCCTGGCGTGATGCCACAGTAGCCTTATGGCCAATTCACTCGGGTGTGTGCGTATGTGTGTGTGTGTGAATGAGAAAGCTTTGTAGGTTTGTCAGACTTTATGGCTATTACCTTCTACCAACCCCGCTGTGGCCTCCTTGTAAATGTCAGCTCTGTTATTAGAGGAGAGGAAGACAAAAAGAGGCTGATAGAGATGGAAGAGAGCGGAGGAAAGAAGCTGGAAGAGCAGAACCATTTAGGAAGATAGAGTCAGAAAGAAAAGTGACAGACCCAGAGACAGGTTTAAGAGCCGTCTGGCTTCGGACCAGCTGGATCTTGGAGGAATGGCTTGCGTTCACTAATCCTAATTTCATTTCAAGACCTCCTCTTCCCAAGCCTCCCACTCACGCCGTAACCACGCGGCTGATGCCAGTATTCCCAGGCACAGAGATGTAGTTAAGAGTTTGGAACTGCTTCAATGTCGTCACAGAGGTATTTGGTTATTTAAGGCTTTTAGATGAAGTTGTTTTAAAAAAGCAATCAAACCGGGCTTTTCAAGCGGCCTCTCTTAAATGAAATGCTGGCCATCCAAAAGCTAAGTGGCTCCAGCGTAACTGCACGGGAGGTCCCTTCGCCACACACACATTGATGTGACGCGAGTGCACGCACAGACACAGTCACAGTCAGAGCAGCTGCCAGTTTTCCGTTGTGAACACCAATTCAACTCTGTGTTATCCACATTTGCTTTTTGTTTGAATTCTCACTTGACTTTCAATTTTTTCTGAAGCTCTTACGTTGCCTCCTTTGGCCTTCTCCCAACTTCATGGCCTGGCCAGCGTCTCCAATGCATTCAAACACATCCATATGCCGCTGCTAGTAGGATCATGAAGCCTCATATCTGGCTTAAAACATCTGCATTCATGGCATGCTAAGTTTAATATAGAATTTTCTGTGTCAGCGCATCTGACCCTAAATCTTAGTTTTGGACAAGTGAAGGCAGGACAGAGATAAACAGAAACAGAGACGGATGAAGGCAAAATGACAGAGGAGGATGAAACAGCCAGATGACTCCTGCTCCATTCATGTTGAGGTTAAGAGCTTCCTTATCAGTCCATTATTTCTACAAGATTATCTCCATGCAGATAGGACAGAGCTTTCACAGCTCTGATAAGGAGACTCAGCAGCAGCACAGAGACTGGTCCATAATTGGAAGGTCACGTGTTCAATTCCCATGATAGCTAGTGTCAAAGCCTTGAGCCAGAACCCAGACTTTTATCATCTCAGAGGCGCCTACTGAGGAAACTTTTGTCTTTGTAGTCACTTGTTTTGGCTGACACAGCTCAAGAGGAGGACCATTGCCTAAGAGGCATGTTTGTTCTTTCTAGCATTAAAGCTGCACTAGACAACTGTGCATGTTGGCCGACCCAAATGTTGGCATGATGTAACTTTTGAAGACTTTGCTTCCCAGAAACCCTGTGGGCTGACCTGCTTACAGTAAGTACCTAAGTGAGCACAGTTTTTCTCCTGGCTCCCTGTTCACAGACTCTGAGCTTTCTCTTGACCTCTCATGAGCCTGGAGCTTATATCACGCACATAATTTGCATGCGAAGGTCCGATGGATAACTTTACTGTTATCAAAGTTTTTCTTCTTCGAATCCTGTTAAGTCTTTAAAGTTGTTGAATGGTGAAGTCGTTGATGGCAACAAATTGCTTCTCCTCCGTTTGAAGTACTTTTACTTACACATTATGGTCGTCAGAGGATGACCCTCTCGTAATTTCTCCATTTTGTGATGCTGTGTGACCTTTGCGTCTTGAGTCACAGTAGGAAGTGCCAGGATCCTATTAAGAGGTTCAATTTACAATGGATGGCAGTGTTTGAGTCCATATGTGTGCACAGGGGATCAGTCTTTTTTTTTAGTGTGTGGGAGTGATGGTGGGGAGGTCAAGCCATCAATTTTTTCTAATGGTCCCCATATGTCTTACATAACATTGAAAGTCAGGTAAGGTTAAGATTAAAATAAACAATAATTGGACATCCAGGTTTAGCCTTTGTAAGGGCATATAAGGGCGTATTTCTGTGGATGATGAGTCACTGTGCTGTTTGAGAAGTTTTTGTATTTCACTTATCATCATATCCTCATACAATGGGATGTATCTTATACGAAAATGCACATACAACTGTTTACAGGACCTCCAACCATTTATCGCCCCAAAATGGTGTTGTCACATTATATACTTGATGTAAAAGTTCATAGTTGAGGTTCAGGAGAGGAAACATGGTGACAGCATACCTTAAAATAACCCAAAGTTCACTTGGTTTTGCACGGGACATGAACACCAATCTCGTGGGAGGAAAGTCCTTTTTTTGTTTTTTACCTATCCACCACCCCAACCTGCGTCTTAACATGGACTTTCAGTCTTTATATTACTTCCTTCTTTAATGTTGTTAGCACATTGATCACTTGATTGCAGACCTCTTGGTTAAGTGGTTTATACACTCACTGGCCACTTTATTAGGTACACCTTGCTAGTACAGGGTTGGACCCGCTTTTGCCTTGAAAACAGCTTTAATTCTTGGTGGCATAGATCCAACAAGGTGCTGGAAACATTCCTCAGAGATTCTGGTCCATATTGACATGATAGCATTACACAGTTGCTGCAGATTTGTCGGCTGCACATCCATGATGTGAATCTCCCATTCCATCACATCCCAAAGGTGCTCTACTGGATTGAGATCTGGTGACTGTGGAGGCCACTGGAGTACAGTGAACTCACTGTCATGTTCAAGAAACCAGTTTGAGATGATTTGAGCTTTGTGACATGGTGCGTTATCCTGCTGGAAGTAGCCATCAGAAGATGGGTACCCTGTGGTCACAAAGGGATGGACACGGTCAGCAACAATACTCAGGTAGGCTGTGGTGTTTAAACCATGCTCAGTTGGTACTAAGGGGCCCAAAGTGTGCCAAGAAGATATCCCCCACACCATTACACCACCACCACCAGCCTGAACCGCTGATACAAGGCAGGATGGATCCATGCTTTCATGTTGTTTACACCAAATTCTGACCCTACCATGTGAATGTCGTAGCAGAAATCCAGACTCATCAGACCAGGCAACGTTTCTCCAATCTTCTATTGTCCAGTTTTTGTGAGCCTGTGTGAACTGTAGCCTCAGTTTCCTGTTGTTAGCTGACAGGAGTGGCACCAGCTGTGGTCTTCTGCTGCTGTAGCCCATCTGCGTCAAGGTTCAGCAATATAGCAATTTATTTTAAAAAGTCATAGCTACCTTTCTTTGAAGCTTTGAGGAGTCTTCTCCAAAAGTACGTTAATTGTTGCATTTTTTAATGTCTTTTTTAATTCCGTTTTTCTAACAGTTCCTATATGTCCTAGATTAGGTTCAAATTAAAAAAAAAAAGTCAGACAAGTAGTAAAGTGAAATGATGTTTTGGCCTGTGCACTACAGTAATTTTATTACTTTCAACTATTTTCCATATGAGTGAATAAGTGACGATACAATGTTAGTTAATAGTCTTCCTGGGTGCAAAGGAGAACAACTGTTTTTTTACGCATCTCTTTATTGTTCATTCTTAAACACAGTCAAATCAGTAACTATGACCAACTCTCTCTGAAAACACAAAGCTGACACCGAAGCTTGTGACGTGCTCCAGTTCTAGTTGCTTAGATTCTAGGATTGAAAGTGTGAGGCTGATTTTGGTGTCCCACAGAGAGTTCAGTTTTTAATGCTCAAATGAGCTTTATTCTACAGTATCTGGCTGCATTGCAGGAAACCACACCTCCTCTTGGTTGCAGTTGATTGGTCCAAATCACATGCGATACTCTAAAGAGCTGAACTTTTCTTAACGTGTCTAAAAAGAAACCAGATGCAGAGTTTTGTCTAAAGTCGCCGCTTTTCTGTTGTGTCTCCATTAACATTAATGCCAAAAGAATCCGCAGCAGAATGGAGTGCAAACTCCTTTTTAGAAAGTCCCTAAGCTTTTTCAGATGTTTTTCTTCAACATCCAGAATATTACAAAAGCTTAGTTTGTAGATAAGACACTGTAAAACATGACAGCATAATCAGAAGAGTAGGTGAGAGAGAAGTTGGACTGAATGATATTTTTATATATAACAATACAGAAATAGACATTTAATTGCTGTATTAAGTGTTTTCACATGTAGCTATATGCATTAAATTCAGTAACAATCAAAAGCATGTTTTGTTATATTGATTAAACAGTGCAGTGCAGTAACATAGTCCAGCACCCTCAAATAGCCAAAGATGCAGGATGCAAAAACATAATTTTCACTCATGCTGAAAGCTTCATGAACTCTTAACAAAACAGTTGATTTTCCTGTTCTGAAAAGCAGAACCCTTTCTTGGAACAGTTCTCTAACAACAATGTTCATGTGGCTCTAAATAGGGCCTTTATGTCCACTGAAAGACAACTCCAGAGTCTATTAAATATTCCAGGTCAGCAGCATTAAAAGAACCAGACTGGATTATTTCCTCATATTTATTAACAGTTTTTATTTTATACAGGTCCTAGTCATATATCTCTGTAAGAGCCCTCTATACTCAGTGGAGGGCTGGGATGTTTTTGGTTGCATTTTGGCCAGACATTGCAACAAATACCTTAAGCTACATCTGGAGCCAGTTCTCAGGTTGTGTAAAACACCCAACAAACACATGTAATAGCCAGAGATTGGCCCATATATGGCCCTGCAGACAGAGCTTGGACTGATAACTTTCTGGGTGTTCTGGACAGGAGGTTTAAGGAGGATTTACAGTTTATATATCTGTGTTTGTGAGCTGGGTGGGGAATTAGTGGTCTATGGGCACCATCATGCAAAATATAGAATTGCTCTTGTGGGTGAGATCAGTTCGGTGATTTCCATCCACCTTCTGTTTTTACAGTATATCCACAAAATAAAGTCTAGACTAGTATTTTGCAGATATTATTAAGGACATGAGCAGGGCAAGAGAGGACACGGTGATTTCCTTCCCATGTGCTGCAGTTCGTACAGTGCTACCTACATGCTTCTCTTCAACTTATACTGTAGGTGCAACTGAGTCATGTTTTCCAGCAAAAATGCAGTTTGCAGGTTTGGCACGGTGGTGCTCCGTTCCTCGGCCAGTTAACTGCTGGAAAACATGATGGTGGGTTTGTTGTTATTCTTTAAAGCCATGAAATCTCCGAGCTTGAGTTTGTGTCTGTTAGTGATAGGCAACAGGCATGTTATTGCCAAGCAGAAATAGGCAATAGGCCATGAAATGGCCTGGGGTTGTTTTGGTCTCTGGCTTTTGCAGTTACTGGGTTTGACCAAGGGCTTGTTATCATAATTATTTTGTGTTTTACATCAACTTTTCCTGCTACAGCAAAATTCTATTTGGGCTCTAATGAAAGCAGATTATTTATAGTTCAATATTTTGTCATCAGCAGGTTTCAGTTAAACATTCTGTGGCTATAGCAACTACTACTGGCAGTGCTCCACTGAGACAAAGCGCATTTAAGTACCGCCCAACCAGATCGCTGCTTTGGAGGAAGGACTTCATCACTCTTCATTGACTTTGTATTGCATGAAGGTGCTTCTCTGTTTTTTCCATCTGCCAGTAAACAACAGAACTGATTCTTGTCTTGCATAGTGACATGAAACAGCAGTTTATCAGTCAAAAAGAAAAACGACCAGTGAGCGCCGTGGGGGGGACCAATTTGGAGTAATGACAACCATTGAAGCACCAAACACTAGGTAGTGTGGTAGTATGTGGTTGTGGTGACTTAAACACCACTCTTATGTCTGAAATTTACCGGCAGATCCAGCGTATCTGGTGGCTCTGATAACTGTTAAATTGTGTGAAGTCTCTGTCCATTTGGCGCACCACAGGCACACTCCAGTGTGCTAATGGTGCGGAACAAATATGGACCACACACACACACACACAGAGAAATCAGTTAGAGTGGACTCAAAGTCAGACTAAAGATAAAAATGGATATCAGGTTTTATCTTTGTTAGCTTAAATTATGATCTTACCCAGTGATTGGATCAAATGGTTGCAAGTATCAGAAGTATTTCACATCTGGCCATTCAGTGGGATCATTTCTCCAAGATAAGCAAGGTAAGAAGACCAACCAACAAGTTTAGTCAATTTTTCCTCTCTGGTAGACTTCGGGTACTAAAATATTCCTTTGACATGCTGAAATGTTTTTCACTAGTTGTTGACATTTTGTTATCATTTTAGCCTTTGGTTGCATATTGTTGCAACAACTGTTTTACCCTCTGGTGGGTGTGTTTTTTCTAGAGTATGACCCGTTGTCTTTAAAGATAGTGGGGAGTCATGACTTCTGCTCCAGCCTGTCAACCCTAGTGTTCCTGGTTTTCAAAAAAAAAGATTCACGTCAAGACAAGTTGAAACTTGCAACTTCTTGCAATGTGTTGGTCTGTTAAAAAAAAAAAAACTGACCGTTTACACCAATGCAACTAGACAAGACAGTGTGTCTTTAGCATTGATTCTTTGTCCAACATACGTGTCAACCACTGCAGGGATGTAAATGGGAAGGGCTCAGTGGACACAGAGGGCAGATGACAGACAATGCCACAGCAAGCGTACATGCCAAACACCCTCTGCTGATAGTGTGTAGCGTGACAAGCTGAGTTTCAGGCCACACCATCAGTCGGCTTGAGTTGAGCTGAAACCGGCTAATTCACACCGCTTCAACTTCTCACTGCAACGTTCTAAAACAGATTGTTGTTGTCGCAGATCTTTGATCTGGACAGGACTTAAGACAAATCAGCATCAATTACAGCCCTTCTTGTTAGAAGTTTAAAATTCTGTTAATTTTACAAAGTTAAATGATTGCTTTGATAGCACAGAAAGAACTACACCCGCCAAATTTACATTCGTGGTTCACTTTGTTTCATCCACACCCATATAATTCACCAAAGCTCTCTTCCAAGGATATTTCTTCTAGTTTTTAGCCGTAATCTCTGCTATCTGCTCATCTTTTTCTTGCAGTATCACAAACATGTCTGAACTAACCACAACCCCTCACCTCACTCATGGACTCGTCTCTTCTGTCAAGCCATGACATTTGGCATGCAAAGGTCTGATGTTTGTTCCTGTAACCTGAACCTCAGTTTTGGGCTGAGGATCAAAGTTTCACTTGTCCCCTCTCTGTCTCTTATTTCCATTTTATTTGTTTCACATGTTTACTTGTTTCAGCACTTTTAGCAAATTCTTTGTATATATTTTTGGTCCAGCCCTGGAGGACATTTTTGGCTGAAGAAGATACTTAATCTTCCATAAAAACCTCAAACCATTGGGTCTGTGGGATACTGACAAGGCAGAGGACATGAACATACTTGACCATTAGAAAAACAATGACAGGCTAATTTTACCCGAACCACAACCTTTGGATCACTGTAGCTCCTTTGATGTTATTTAAGAAAGCACACATTCTGTCAAGACATGATACCAGATAAAAAACTGCCTTCAATGTAGACCAGATGTGACGAGCCAAGTTTGTCCGTAGAAAAACTTTCAGAGGGTAAATGTGACACCACAAAGTGCCATTCTTTATGACTTTAAAGATAAACTTTAAAGATCTTAAACCACACCCTTATGAAAACAATCAACTTTTCTTTTTTTTTTTTGGCTCTGAAGATGAGGTGTTTCTGATCTCGGTCTGTTTATGTTCGACACGGGTGAAATAATCCTTCCCCAAACACACATTGCCTGCAGGAGAGTAAATCATCCATCACAGACTCAGAGCACGTGCCAAAGGGGATGCTTTTTTTCCAAGATACATACATGCAGAGACTCAGAAACTACATACATCTGTAGGCATGCAATGAGGATCTTTCATTAGGCCAGCTTTGCTTCATATAAAGAACCAAACAACGGAATCGTAACGCCACCCTGTGTGTGCTTTTAAAAAGCACGTCAGTATTCTTGAAGCTAAAGAAGCATGATGACTCCCTGACCTCATTGTCCCCCCAGTATTTAGACATTTTCAGTTGCTGTTCTTCTTTTGTGAGTTAGCTGCTAACTGCTGCTAGCTCTTTTTTACATCTCCTGGCAGTAAGTCGCACATATAATACATCGTCAAAACATTGCATATGTCCTGTCCTGCCCGCTGTCCTTATGGGCGCAACATTCCTGCCTTGAACAGGCGACCCACCACAGGAGATTAAAAAAGTAGCTGTTTGCAATTAGCAGCTAACTCAAAGAAGAAGAATAGCGGAAGAAAACCAGTCTGCAAATTGGGAAAACAACGAGGTCTGGGAGCTCCTTACCCTCCAAGCAGAGCACAAGATCAGCTGGCATATAATGTTGTCATGTTAATGACATTGTTGTTGTTTAGAGAGCGCTGCCGACGCAAATGTTATATGACACACAAGAGGCCAAAGCCGTTGTGTTTCATGTCATGCCATCATGCCTCTTGATTTCAAAAAGCCATGAAGCAGTTTATAATCACACCCTGGAGCAGAATGAGAGCAGAATGTCATTTGGTTTTGTGTAAAAATGCAAAAGGGGTATAAAGAAGAGTCTTTATAGCAGGCTTGGAGCGTGATCTCTTAGTAAAATGGGCTATACAAACAACAGCATAAAAGCACATAAGCATTTGTACAGAAACACATGCTTATACATATGGTGCACACGCTCTGATGATACACACAGTCATGGTTACAAACAAGTTCACAAACAGCCAAAATCTGCATACCAACATATATGAACACAACACAAAACACATATACACACACACACAGTTATTTCTACACACAGACTCGCAAATGCAGATATGCACAGCCACAAATGTATGACTACATGCACATAAACACATACTGCATAGACACATATGTCACATGTACACACAGTCTCGGGGCCCCTTAATTGACTCTGAGAGCACAAAGCCTTTTCTAATGAGTTTCTGTACTGTGGTCATGGTCCCCTCTGTAGGAGAGGGTCTGGAGAGCATCCAGCATTCCCAATAGGAGTCCCATCATAAGAGGGGTACACACACACACACACACACACACACACACACACACACACACACACACACACACACACACACACACATACACATACAGAGAAAAGTCAGTCCTTTATTCTTCAACAACAGAGGTCCCAAAAGTCAGTGGACAGCCTCATTCAGGCAGTCAAAGTCAAACACTGGTCATTAACATGTCAAGACTAATTGGGCTGGACCTCATTCTCCCTCCCTCTCTTTCTCTTTCTCCCTCTGTCTTTCTGGTGTTCACTCTGTCCATCTCTCTGTGTGTCCTCAGTGCTGCAAAGAATTTGTATGTTATCTTGAGGCAGAAAACTTTGTACTCAGTACAGAAATATTGCAATGATTAGATCAAGCGGTATCATGGTGGTTATGTGGTTGCATAACCCTTGATTGATGCATTACAGTTTTATCAAGAACAGCATTTTTTGGTTGTCGGTTTTTGATCAATGTCACCGTTGTCATCGTCGGTATGGATCATGACAAACCTTGCTGACAGTAGAGAGCAACAGCAACAACAACAACAACAACAGCGTGCCAGATTCTAATAAATCTCTCAAATGCTATTTACTGGGACGTAGATTGTTCATATTTATCCTAGCTGGCAGCTCATTAACTGGTTCACAGTTTGTTTTTGTGACTTTAAACTTTAGTGATCTTGACTTACAGGCAAACTTTACATGTGTCCAATTGGTTTATAGAAAAAGTAATGTCATCCCCAGCAGCCTCAGCTGCACACTAATAAGCTAAACTTGCTAAACATCAGAATGCTTGCATCATTATTGTGAGGATGTTAGCATGGCAAAGTTAGCATTTATTTTAAAGCACCACTGTGGCAAAGTACAGCCTCACAGAGCCACTAGCATGGCCATCTCTTAAGCCCAGTTCAGACAAAAGATTTGCGACAAGACGAAACTGTTTCAGAGAAAAGTTGCAGTGGTGTGAGCTGGCTGGTCTGAGCTCGACTCAAGCCGGCTGATGGTGTTACCTGCAACTCCGTTGGTCAAATCGCCAGTGGCTGGTTTTAGAAGGTAAAGCACGTCACCTGTTTCTACAGCTAGTCAGCTTGTTAATATTAAGTCCGCTGGTCAAGTCAAAATGACCGCAGATAGTAAGTTCGCTTGCTGTGGCAGTTGCTGAGCCCTCTGGTTCAGTCCTCATGGTTTGCCGCGTCAGATGTTGGGTCTCCACTGCTGCTTGCTGTATGTGCTTATGCCCTCTCGCGCACATATTCCCATTGACTGATTGATGAACCAGTCCGCCTGGCGCCAGGGATCAGCACGCCCAGGGCCCCGCCCCTGCCTGCCGCCCTGCACACAATGCACCTGACCCCTGTGCCAGTCCCTGCGGGTGCTGTGCCCACAGGGTCGCAGCTTCATGTTATTCATTCTGTCTGAGCCCAACCGGGCCCCATGGCCCAAAGCCCAGCCCCCAGACACTCGGTGGCGAGCTCCTCCCCAGGTCTGGCTCCAGAGGGGGGCCCCAGTGTCACTATACCAGGCTAGGTACTCATTTCCTGAATGTGCCGTGCCATTGTGGTCTTTTTGAACTGCTCTTAGTCTGGCCCCTACCCTGGGACCACTTTGTCATGGGAGACCCTACCAGGGGCTATAAGTCCTGGACAACACAGCTCGCAGGATCACAGGGACACGGCGGCCTCGGATATGCGGATGGAAATGGAATGGATTGATAAATGGACATTGGTTATTTCTATTGTTGAGGTTTTCGCCATGAAAAGCTGGCGAGCTGGAAATCAGAAAAGAAGCACAGAGTTGTTGCATAGGGATGATACACCATCTCATCTAGCTGCATTAGTGTGAGCCAACAGGTTTTTAGAACGTTGCAGTATGGTGCATTGCAAGTAGTTGCCTGTTTCAACTCATCCCGTTGTAAATCATGTGAACTGGGCTTTACTCTTGTTTGATACTGTAAATACTATAGCTTCTATTTAAAATATATTTGGGAAAAAAAATGGTTTGTTTTAGTCTGTAAATTTAGAACATATGTTTTGTTTGATTGCCTGTAATTTTTGGCACTTTAGTCATTCCTCATATAAAGCAACAACTGTTAATTTTAAAGAGAGTGTTTCTATAAAGCCTTCTTGGCATCCAGCAGCACTTACTATTAAAAGGTTTGAGTCCTGCTTATGTACACTAGTGACAAAGTGGAACAAAGGATTATGACTGACAATATGTTATATGTCTTGTAAATTGTGTAATAAGCTAAATGGTTTACAGGTAACATTGGTACTTAGTTCTCCTTGATTGGATGTTCATAAATGTTCCCTTTGGCTTGATTTCTTGCAGTTGTCACTGGTTCGTTGCTCTCCTTTATAGTCATAAAAACTATCCTAATGCAACAAGTAATACTGATCCTCTTGCTTTGAAAAGAAAAAGTTGTAAACATGCAGAGCTGCACACATTGAGTTCAGCTTCAAGCCAAACAAGTTAATGAGAAGCAATAAACTTGAACTCTGCAGTGTGTAAATAACTCAAGCACAAATAAAAGCAGCAAGCCTCAGTGATGCAGCTCTCCATTAACAGCTACAGTGATTGTTTTTATCTGCAGGAGAGGGGGAGTTAAAGCTTCAGGGATTTTAAGAATTTGATAGCAGGCACCCAAATTAGGTTTTTTGTTTTACTAGCAGACTAATTAAGCAATATTAAATTCCAAAGACTGTAGGCAGGGTCCGCTCAAATTATACACACACACACACGCGTCTAGCTTACTGTGGTGCTGGAGCTCTCTGAACTCCAAAGAAACAAACAGTGCACAATTATTAGAGCTGGTGACTTAGTGCTGAGTGGTTGTTTGTTTTCAACTATGTTTGGTGGGATGACAAGAATTGAACTAATTTAACAGTTGTCCTAGATGCAAATAATCTCCTGCCACAGTGAGCCACACGTAGCTCATTACATAACTTTTGAACCTCTATATTTGAAGTATACTCATTTCATTTGCTAGAAAACAATAGATCCTGACAAATTTATAGCATTGGTGTACCTCCAGCCAGGCAGGGTATTACTTCATACCAAGTGAATGCGATTGCATTTACGTCACTGTTAGCACATAGGTTAATTCTTATTAGAATACTGTCAGTGAAGTCATGATGTGTCATCAAATAGAGAAGCTAAGATGTTCACTTGGGAGGTATAATGGCACTGTTTTCATTCACTGTCTGCTTTGTGTTTCCTTGAGGCCTGACAAATATGTGTATTTTCTTCCCCACAACCTCAACTGCGAAGGTCACATTTAAATGTAAAAAAAAAAGGTTGTTTTCTAGTTACTGTTGTAAGTAATTTTTATTTTCCTCTAGAGATGGTTTTACATGTAAGAAGAGATTCTTACAAGCATTGAGTGTCTGTAATTTATTATGTGTCAATCATGTAAAATGAACTTTAACTGCAGTTTAACAGTGAAAGCAAAAGCTTGTTAGATTTCATGGCTGAAACGGTCCATGAAATGTAACATTGTTACTGCTTTGGTTGCATACATGTTACAGTTATATGTGCTTTATGGTCGCTGTAAACCAGTTGAGTTTGGTGATAAAACTCAGCAGACAACATAGTGCTTTCCTGAGTAGGCAAAGTAGCCTAAGTCACATGGTTTAACATGGTTTACCATGGTTTTCCCACATAAAAAGTAAAAAGAAAAAAGAAAAGGCTGGAATCAGATCTGCTCTTTCTACCTTATTGAAAAATTCTGGGTTGCCTGCGCTTGCCACTGCTGCTTGCAGTAGGTTTCATTTGTGCTTTCTCTAGCACTGGCACAGTGCTAAAATAAAGATAGATAGGAGATAGATCCGATGATGGGAGACTAGAGCTAGGTTGACCTGTCACAGAGCAGTGTGCATCAAGATGGCTAGCATTAGCATTAGAGGAAATATTGGAGAGATTCAGCCATACATGTTTCAGCCTCGAGCAGGTGCAGACTCAGATGTGTGTCTTTCAGTGACTCACAGACATATCAGAATGGTAATTGTTAGCATTATTTATGCTAAGTTTGTCAGTGGCTGACACTGTTTCAATGGATGTGAAATATACAATAATATCTTATACAATGGGACAAAACTTTCACTATAATAATGCTAACTCTTGCTGTCTTTACTGGAAAGTCTGCTCTGCTCTGAAGGTTTCATGTTTCTTTACTGGTGTTGTGGCAAAGTCTGTTTCCTGTTAATATTTGCTTCCCCTATTAGACAGTGATTTGCTTTCGTATTTCTGATGTACCTAATCTAGCTTTCCCAGTGTATGTTTGAATCTCAGATTTTGGGGAAGTGCACAGACGTCGTCTCCTTCAGTAGTGGACTGTGAAAACACCTCTCTAGTGGCAAACTTTGCATAGATACAGGTCAATAGTAGAGGACAGAAATTTAAGGGGACATAAACACAAGAAAACACACACATTTAATATTAAGGGAATCAAAGCAGGCTCCTGTTTTGTTGGTTTTCTTTTGTTTTGTTCTTCATTTTTGGTGTTTAATCTCTATTTTATTAATAGAAACTTCTACCTTTAAATCAACCAGTAAAACTAAAGAATAAAAAATTAATAAAATCTTGATGATATGCAGTGCATTGTATGGTTTTATGGCATTTATTCATCTAAATGCAGGCAGTAAAAGGGACTTAGTACTGTGGTACTAGTGTTGAGATTCACTTGATCCATTTATTGAACGCCTACGCCTACACACACACACACGCCTATTAGGTCTTTCAGCCTGTCACAGCAAGGGCCTCTCTTTGATGTCTGCCACATCAGACAGGGTCCACGCTTAGAAATCAAACAAAAACCCCACCGCCGCCACCGCTGTCACTTCATTCGGACATTCCTTCATCGGAGTTACAGCTGGCTGAACTTCACACACACACACACACACACACAACCTCCACCAGAGAACAAACACTTTACTATAACTGCAGAGTGCACAGACATTGTTGTTTAACCCTCTATAAAATGATGAAGTAAACAAAAAAAAATCACTTCTCCCTGCGCAACATCTGCCACGTTCAATTTGCAGTTGAAACATTTCAGCCAGTTTTAATAAACTAAAGTTCAACAGATCTGCTTAGAAGATATGTTTATATTAAATCTAGTGTAATTCTGTGGTTTAACAGTGATGTTTACCGTACAACGCCACAGCTGCAGAACCGGGCAATGACTAGGCATTAACCCATAACAGTGTGTTGCATGCAGCAGTGTGAGTGTGGTTTCATGACCCCATGCCAAACATGTGGTTTGTATGATAATGTTACCGTTTTCAGTGAAACATAATAGCTTTAATCACTTTTCTTCTGATGGAGCCATATTGCAGAAAATAACCAAACATAAACACATCACTGTCAAATTAATTGTAATACATGTTTATGTTATCTGCAAACCAAAAACCATATTTGCGATGACTGTCAGATTGCATGTGACACCAGTGGGTTACCAAAATTAAGACCACATTTCCCATAAAACCTGTCTTTGCCTTTCCCCTTCCTGGTGTCTTTGTCTTTACTGAAAACATGAAGCTCATATTAGGTAACTAGGTTGGCCTTTCACTCATTCCACTATCTACAGTGCCAATACCTCAGACTCTGAAGGCTTTAAGTCCGTTTGCTCAAGAGGAACAGCAGACCCGTGTACTGTATCTGTACAGTTTATCAATAAAAGTCATTCTACTTTTAGCTCTGCTTTGGTCTTCACCAGTTTCTGATCCATACCTGGCTATTCATCCTCTAAATGTTCAACTTTGTCCACAACTAGTGGCTGACTTTGTCATTTTGGTGCTGGGCAGGTAACATACAGTGATAACCATTTTTTTGTATTGAAAACCAACACATTCTCACTCCGTTCTCGCCACATATCAACATTTAGTTATGGACTATCCACATTAACACATGTCGTGCAAGGTACCCAGGGTGCATTTGTTGGTGACGTTCTGCGGCGCCATGTCAATGTCTGCCTGTTACAGGCATTGTCTGTTTCAAAATACACTTCTGTTTTTACAAGAAATATACAGTTTCAATACAGTCTCTTTAACAATAAATGCACTATGCTGGTACAACACCGCAAATTGACTTTTTTTTTTCTTCAACAACACCTGCACATGGATATGCTTTGCCAACACACGCATATTGTTGGGTTTAGGCAACAAGACCATGTGTTTGGGTTTCGGAAAAAAGAACAGGGTTTGGCTTTACATTCTAACGGGAAGTGAACACCAGCCTCCCAGGTGAAAGTCAGTGGTTGTTGGATCCATCTGCCAGCCCTACTCAGACTTATGCCGGCTTAACTTACATTGTTGTTCAGCTGCATTTCCCCTGATGCCCCCAGGCGCTGTAAATCAATAATGAAACGTAGTATAACACCAAAACCTAAAAGCCCTGCAGTGTTTGAGCAACAATTTGCTGTGAATTCATCATTGCAACTGACTCCTTTGACCATATACAGTGTACTACTATACACCATACTATACATATAAATGCGAATAATAATGAATAATAATTAATGTGAACTTTTTTCTTCCTTTCCTCAAGATTTTTTGTATCAGCTATAACATGACAGAAAACTATACCAAGAAAGACAAAAGAACAAAACAGCTAACAACTGGGGGTCACACTGGTCTCAAAAACTAGTCATGAAACACCATTATACTCATCTGATAACCTCGTTTTAAAAATCCTCAAAGAATAGTTGTAAAAATGCAGAACTTCACACAATCAGATGTGCCTCAAGCCAAACAAGGTCACGAGAGTTCAAGTCATGCCCATTCAATACGTCTCCCTCTGATTCCTAGTCCAGACCCACAATAAAAACAAATCACTTAACAATCAAAGTGCATTCCTTCACTGCAGCTTGACTGCTGGAGCAAAGCAGTGTGTGTTGTTGTGTCTGTTGTGGGTTGTAGTTTGTGTATTGTAGTGTCCGGTACTCGGTTTGATTGTTTTAATGTGGTGATCGACCGTGGTTGATTGCAAAGCTGTTTTCTCTGAGCTGTTTCAGATTCAACACAGACAGGACTGTGAGCAGAAAACAAACCCACTGATGAATAAACTGTGACATTTCTGCCAGCTGTCAAGTTAATCTAAAGTGAACCTCTAACAACATTTTTATCGTCTCATTCAAATGTTTCCATTTGTTGTTTTAGGGTTTAAATTGTACACTGCGTTGTGTCCACGGCTGGGCAAACATTGTCAAAATAAATATAGTCAATGATGCCAAATAAGCAGCTTTCTCAAATAAAGACACTTCTATTCCACAGTTATACAAGATAGATTAAGCTAAAAACTGGTTGAGACTCAAGACAATGAATTAAATCTGCTACAATCAGTAGTTTTAAAAGAATTTTGAAAGGCCTAGTGTGTAGGATTTAAGGGGTTATACTGGCAGAAATAAAATGTAATCATAACTATGTTTTCATTAGTGTATAATCACCTCACACTAAAGCCCTGCTTCCATCAAGCAGTATGCTCAGCTCAGTTCGGGACGCTTTTTCTCCGTTTCCACTGTGAAAAGTTGTGGATGGTACTAACGGAACCGTTCCATACCATCTCCATTTTTGGTCCCCCCTCTGTTGGGGTAGCTAGCACACAGATCTGGTACTAAAAGATGGAGCTGTGAACACTGCAGTGTGTTGATTGGTCAGTAGAAGACGGCCACTCTGTTCAGGGCTGAGTTGTGGCTGGTTTTGAGGCTCATGTAACCACTGTTTTAATGGTAGACGGTAACTATAAAATGAAAGGATGTTTTGCTCCCTTTTGCAGCAGCTGCAGTCTGAGAAAAAATAACTTCATTCACTGGGCCGACTGCTGGCGAATTTTAAGGTGGAACGTTAACTTGTAATGTTACTCAGTGCATGAGCTGATGATGTGAATCCATCAACACAGAGTGGATCCTCAAGCATTTAATTTTGGCCTAGTTGTGAACTGCGTATATTCTAATCCTCACTTGGAGAAAAGAAAGCATTGTGGATCGTTGTTCCTGTGGGCTCCAGCAACACTAAAGCCCCTGAGCTTGCCTTAGAAGGACTAAATGCACAAACCCGCTATTTTTTAAATATCCCATGGAGAGAGACTCTCACTGCAGCCTGTTTTGTTTTGCTCTGAAAATTTTGCCGTGTAGCCTCATTCTGTGGACGATAAACGAGGTGCAGACTTCCATCTGTGTCACCACTAATGAGGAAATACAGTGAGTGCTCTTCCACAGAGTCTGCCATGTTATTTCTACAGTACCCCAGAAAGGACAAACCAAACACTAACTGTAAATAGGACCATTCACATTTTCTGCATTTTTGCGTTTTTCACATCGGGCTCCGTAGTTTTCCTTCACACAAGTGACACAATCTGCAACCTCTCTGCTAGATGCCACTAAATCCTACACACTCCGACCTTTAAATTACATATATCATCCTGTGTTTTCTAAAATAATGATTCCTAGCTAAATGTTATTAAAAGCAAACTATTTTTAAGGTGTGAAGAGATTGTAATGTAATGTAATGCATAACAGAGGACCCAAGCTTACATATATGAATGTCATTGTTTTATGTGTAATTTTGCAAACATTTGTCATATATGGTGATATACATGGATAGTAGCAAATATTCTAATAATATTGTGATACTGATTTCAGCCATATCACTTCTTCTTTTCTATTTTTATTAGTGTTTTTCCTTCGCTGTTTCACGTTTTAACTGCGGCAATAATCCAATTTAATTAATTGAATTTTCATCTCAAACACATTCAATCTTTATTGAGTCTAAGTCCGGATATTAATCTAGCCTTTTGCACTCATCCCTTTCAAATGACCTAACGGCTGCCTTTTGATGTGATCTCAAGTAAAGCAAGTTGTTGCCTGTTGGATTTTAAGATCCTGTAATTTCATTCTCCTTCACTGCTGGAAGACGTTCAGGTCTGCAGTTCACAAAAACACCCTTTCTTCTTTATTCCCCTACCTCCTTCCTGCCCCTGGCATCTCCTCAAAGTGAAGTAGGATGTTGGTCAGTCTGGTCTGGTAAAAGGTGGTCGGGTAACACTGTGTGTCTCTCACTTACACACAAACACGTGAAGACACAGTGTTGTGACAGATGTGGTGTCCATATCTGACTTTATTATTATTATTTTTATTAGAGGGATATTAAATGGTCTCCATAAAATGTGAGAGACCTGATGTGTGTCCATTACAAAGAATTAGATGGAGCATTGGTTGAAGACACATATGGTAAATTTGCTATTTTTAACTGAGAACCAGCTGTTTGAATGTTTCTCCAGGTTGCTATTTTTCTCACACTCCTCCCAGGTCAGATCATGTTCACCTGTGGCCAGTCGGTTATAAAACCTGCACTGAATTGGAATTTTATTTTAGAGTTGCATTACATGGTCTGTGAATGTTGTCGTTCAGCTATTTCACTGAGACAAGTGAAGTTATTCAAGTCCAGGAATCACATTTAGCATATTAGATGAATCTGCAATGCACAATGTCCTCCTGAGACCCTGTGTCCTCATATAAGGACATCAGATTTTGGGTTTAATTCCCTTATACTTAATTCTGCTTAACTTACAGCTGTTGCCCTCATTCGTGGACACTTTTTTGTACCATCTAGTGGCAGTCAGAGCACAAAACACAAGAATCCATGTAAAAACAAGATGGTAGCCATCTCTACAAAGTCAGTCTGCGGCCGATCCTGACACAAGAGTGGGCAAGGTCCAAAACCTGATCACATCCAATGGTTGAAACTTGTTTATTTATGATTTAATAATGTTTGTAGTTTGATATAGCAACAAATTTGACCAATTTAACAACAGTAACAAGCAATTAGAAAGTAGCCTTTTCATTTGAGGACATTAGGACTCCATTATCATCTTGTTTGAGGACATTGGGACTTTATTATTGTTGACAATATTTAGTTCTTAATACTTATCGGGCACTGATTCCAAATAGCTAGGAGAAATTAAAAATGCATACCAAACAGAAGTTCGGGTCTCGGGAGAATATACGTCCTATGGCAAGATTAAGTACCAGTGCAGAAAGTTGTTTATGTTGCCAAGCTAAAATTAGGGGTGCAACACATTCAACTTCTTTTTTTCATTTTCCAAAACACACACAAACATACAGTACATATTCAGTTACAGTAAACAACACTTAGAACTTACAAAGCAATATAATTGGTGAAAGAAACAAATGGGTACTAGGATAAACCCAAGGCGTCACTAGATGTTTACAGGGATGAGACAACAACGTTTTTACCTCCTCTTCCCTCTTTCTTTGACATGAAATCTTGCTGCTCACAGCTCATGCCCACAATCTGGCCATAAAATGCAAGGTTCTAAAAATGTATATTTCTTTATTTTAAAAGGTCACAAGCCGACAAAAAGATGGGGGTTGTCAGATAAAGATACAACAAGCACAATTTCCCAGTCTTGATAAGCCCCTAAAATGCCTCCGCTCTGTCTTTCGTCCAGCACGAACACCTGATCTCTGCTTAGCTCAGAAGGGTCATTCCAGGTACCCTACAACCAGACATCAACATGCGAGAACTGTTTGTTCTGGCTTTTATTGTTTCTGTGTTTGGGTTGGATAACTGGAAGCTCACGGCATGTTTGCAGAAGCCTGATTCCAACAAGATGTTCGGGTTAGAGTCAAGTCAAAACCTTCTCCATGTCAGTCGCTTATCCTTTAAGATTAATGTCTGTGCGGAGGTCAACATCAGAGGAGGAGGAGGCTCTGAAGTTGTGTCACAAATCTGTCAGCCACGTCTGACTCCTTCGTGGAGGCTTAGTGATGAAAGACTTGTGAGCAAAGGGGTTTTGCCCCATTATAATTCTCCACTGAGGTGTTTTGAGTGGTCATACCGTAAATTGTACAGCGTAGGGGTTGATTAATAGTTGAACATACTAGATGATGGATAAATGGACAAATGCAATCAAAGTAATCATGTTTACATTCTCTCAATCGTTTTGTGTTCATTAGAGAGTAGCAGATTAGACTCTTTTCAAACACTACCACACACAGAGAAGCTCAAACGGACCAATCAAACATAGTGTGGTCTCTAAATAGCACTGACATTGTTTCAGGAGGTCCTCAGCAGTTACAGTGGGATTGTATGCAACCTGATCTGCAACAGCATGAGCTATCATTTAGCCTTCTACATGAAGTATAACAAACAAACAAGAGGAATGCAGTTTCTTGAAAGGCTCTTTTTTGTGGAACATGCATTCAATAAACTCAACTTCAGGGCAGCTGTGGCTCAGGAAGGTTAGCGGTTTGATTCATGGCCCTTGCTGTCTACATGTCGAAGTGTCCTCGGGTACTTGTGAGGAACTCCTTGATTTGGGGGTGAACTGTCCCTTTAAGTCACATAACCTTTTGCAGCTGCGAGGACACAGAATGTCTAATTTGAACTTTACACCTCCGGCCATCTGTGGAGGATTTCTTTCTTCCTTATTGGGATTTATTGAGAATCATCACTGATCTAGGCCTGTAAACCCAAATCACATGTAAGTATGATATTGAGCTATACTAATAAACCTGGCCTGACAGACTGAATATCACTTACTCATACACATATATACCGTATATATATCCTGTTAGGGGTTGCGGGAGGCCTAAGCCTATCCCCGCTGACTTTGGGCGAGAGGCGGGGTCCACTTATACATATATGAGTCATTTTAAATGTTCACTGCGTCTGTTTGTAATGGCAGGGTCCTTTAAAGCTAAATGAAGCTGCTTTCTTTCCTTGGTAACGCAAATACACACACACACACACACACACACACACACATACACAATATGCACGCACACTTCTTATAAGGAAACTTTATTAAAAAGCCTGTAAGAGAGCAGGGGATTAGTAACCATGGGTACGGAGCCTGAAGGCGGAGTACTGCAGGACATTTAACTTGTACAACATTTTTAACACAACACAGAGGTCATGAAGGACGTGTACTTTAAAGTAACAGACAAGGTTAAGAGTAAAGCCATTTACTTACACCCACACTCCATACACCTTTTCCTGTCCTTTCTAAAATTAATGTAGAGTTAGTATGAATGTGTGTAACTAGATTTTTAGATTTAGGTTTTTGAAGAAACTAATGATCCAGTCAGGAAATCGTATCGACAGCAGAGAATAACATCATTGCATCGCAGGATTAATGTCGCTAGTGTGTGGAGTTTACGAAACATAACATGAAAGGAAATTATAACACAAGAAAATGTCAAAGAGGTGCAATTAAAAGGTGATGATGTAGTTATAAATGTCAAGTTGAGCATGTTAAGTGTAGTAAGTAACACAGATACAACAGTGACTTGAATTAGTGGACGAATGAATGAAGCCACATGGCATATGGTTACATAAAATTGTTCCTTGTTGTTTTCAGTTATGTATGTCAGCTTTACCACGCTTTATTGTGCCTTCCAGGGAAATTTCATTTTTGGCAGCTTTAAAATGATGAAAGATTTACGGTATCTGTGTGTCGTGTGCAGTCTGAAATCCAAATTTTCCATTGTCTGGGAGAGGAAATCTTCCATGGGATACAACTCTTTTAACACACATTTATCCACGTCTTACACACACAGACAGTCTCCCAGTGAGACAGACAAGCTGGCTGCACAGTGTCACGGTAAGGGCAGATAGAGAGGACAGAGGGAGGTCTATCAGGGCTGCATTCCTCTGTGGGCGAAGCCAAAGACAACAGGGTGCCTTCTTTTATCTCTCTATCTGCAGCCTGTGTGTGCCTGAGTGTGTGCATGTTTGTTCACACATCACTTTGAGGGGACTATGACCTGGGACCACTTTGTGGGGACTCACTGACCAAAATGTGCCAGAACCTTAATTCTTTATTAGATGGCAAGACTTGGTTTTAGGTTACAATTAGGTGAATTAGGGTTGAGCTTTATTGTAAGCAAGACTAGGAAATTAAGTTGTTCTCACATGTACAGCAAGACAAGGGAGAGATAAAACACCCAACAGAAATACAGATAGTCATTTTTAGATAGTCAAATACAGATCCAATCTTTCCAAGGCTGGATAAACTGCACATAAAAATATAAATATGCACACACAAAAAAACAGGTCAAATGTTTGTTGTGTTTTTAAGCTGATTTATTCATCTAAAAATCCAGCTGACAGACAGATCATGTTAGTTGCACTGCGTCCAGCTGATTAATGGTCTTCTTCTCCATTAATGTTCACAGACAGGTCTGCATTTGTATATTTTATTCAAAGCACTTTACTGTTCGACACAGGCCAAAGGCAAAGAGCCACCAAGTAGTGATCAGATCAGTGCTCTGCTGCACAGATAGGAAACCCTTCGGCTGACAGGATGTACCACTCTCTCACTCCGCTGCTTTGTTTATCTCATGCATTCCTCGGACTTCCAGTTTCCCTTTTGCGTTATTTCCTCGCACGCAGGCACAGAATGTACATGCTACTTGGCCTACTTGCTAGTTGGCTGTTGGCGCCGCTAGTTCTTTGATGTCGGTTTGGTGTGTCAGCACCTTAAGAGAAAGACATGGAATTTGTTCCTAAACCAAATGGCCCGGCCCCTGTGTGGAAGTATTTTGGATTTAAACCAAATGACAGAGGGGAGCCCAGTGATTTGGACGAGCCGGTGTGCCAGGTTTGTTCTAAAACCATCTCAACAAAAAGAGCGAATATGACTAATTTAACTGCACACCTGAGAGTAAGAGACTGAGACACTATTTTTTGTGTTTATTTATTTATTTTGGATATTCAAATTTTCTTTTTTTGCATTCCTAAATATTCTTGTTAAATAAATATTTATTTCTCTTTAAAAGGGTGTACTTGCATCAATATGCCTTTATTATTATTATTATTATTATTATTATTATTATTATTATATAAGTTTAAAAAATGGTCTAAAAACAGCAAAATTGCAACAATAATAAAAAATGGTCTTAAAAGCACAATATTGCGCAATGTTATCGCTTATTGCAATAATTTCTGACACAATTAATTGCCCAGCAAAATTTGTTATCATGACAGGCCTAGCATTCACCATATTGGTCAATGAAATGTAGTCATAGATATCATCAAGCATGTTGTAAATAGTGATATTAGGTAATGTGTTGTTTGCATACTGAAAGTGCTAGCCATGTTAAATGTAGATAAAATGCTACAAACAATGTGCATCCACTACAAACGTAAATATATAAACCATGTGAGGACTGAACCAATGATGCAGAATCCATTCACATCATACACTGAGGCCCAGCTGTTGCGCTGGCCTGCTCTCCCAGCATTTGGTACATGAGTGGAAAGTGTCCTCTTCTAATTCAAAAACCATGAAGTTGTGAATTTGGGAATAATCTGTTTTGCTGCCATGCCTGTATGTGCGTGGAATAAAGAGGGAAGAATAGGAGGCGAATGGAAAAGACAAGAGATGACTTTCCCATCTCGCAGAGCTGAGCGAAGAGGTTTGAAATGGATTTGTCAGGCATACGTCTCTTCTTTCAGACAATTTCTCATCATCTCTGCCTTAGGTCACATAACACTCACCTTTAAAGACTGTTGTAACTCAGCAGCAGTCTGACATAATGAGAGTTGATGACTGAAAGAGAAGTGCAATTACAGCTCTGCAGGTTTTATCCTATGTCTTTTCACTGCTGTTTTTTTTTGTATGTTTGTTTCTTCCTGGTTAGACCCAGGATATATGCTGGATAAAAGTATAACCTTTAACCCCACAACCTCCGATTAACAGCACACAATTTTTCTCCATAAATGTATGCCCATGAAATGTCAATTTTGCCCATTTGAAGTTTGTTCAATGGGTAACTGTTCTTAACTTTCTTTGTGGTCATTTTGTGTCTCTCTGTGATCATTTTGCGCTTGAGTGTCTTTGTGGTTGTTTAGAATCTCTTGGTGGTCATTGTGTGTCTCTTTGCAGTCGTTTTACATCTCTTCGTGGTTGTTTTGCATGTCTTTGTGGTTGCTTTGACTCTTTGTGCTCCTTTTGAGTCTCTTTGTTGTTATTCTGTGCATCTTTGTAGTTGTTTGCTTCTCTTTGTGGTCATCTTATGTGTCTTTATTTTCATTTTGAGTGTCTTTGGGGTCAATTTGTGTCTCTTAGATTCATTTTGAGTTTCTTAGTGGTCATTTTGTGCCTCTTTGAAGTTGTTTTGCATCTCTTTGTGGTCAATTTAAGTGTCTTTATGGTCATTTTTCATATTTTTGTAGTCAGTTAGAGTATATCTGTGATCATTTTTTGTCTCTTTGTGGTCATTTTGCATCTCTTTTTAGTCGTTTTGAGCATCTTGTGGTCGTAAAAAGTGAAATTGTTCGGCATCTGCTGGTTGTGTAATAAGGCAATTGTTTGCTGCATTAGCCAGAGCAACAACAAGTGATACTATGCCAGTGTTGTGTTTACAGCTTCTTCTGCCGCCTCCAAGTGCCCAAACAATCCTTCATGACTGCTTTAGGAATATCACTGTTAACAGAGAAGCCTTTAATCTCCATTTAGTTTCCTGAGAGTGACCTCTGTGGTTTGGTTGATTGTATATGCAGAGCTCTCCATGTTAACAGACCTGCAATTCAACAGACATCAATTAGTGGAGAGTGATTTCTAATGCTGATTGATTATACCTTAAGGCGGTGTAACCAGAGGAAACATAGTGAGACACATTGTGGAAAATCTGTTAAAATGTTTTCTGGCAACAAGATATGATTATAAGTTTACATGTCTTCACTCTAATAGCACACAGTTGTCCTCAACTGTGAGAACCCACAACCCCCAAACAGTCTGCGGTTAAGAAATGTAATTCTGCACCTTAACTACTACTACTACTTAAACTAGCGAAACCACACTGCGGTTACTCTGACAAATTTCACAATAATTGGAAACCATTCTTGGATTACATTAACATTACGTTTTGTGCTCCACTGCTCCATCTGTAACTTTTAAATTATCCTTACAAGATTATCTCACAGAAATGTGGTATTCACATATTTATTGTCACTGCTGGGAAAACTGTTTTTTCCCCAATTGTCAACATGTTAGAAAATAATTTAGGAAGCCTGAGTTTTTCCTTACCACATTGGATGTTTGAGTTTATTGTGTAGAGTTTAGAACGAGTTTCAGACACCCAGCTATGCTTATCCTCTGTCTTCTTCTTCCCCTTTCTTTCTAATCTTCTTACGGTTTGTCTTATTGCACACACATGCAGTATTTGGGAGTAAAGTGCCTGCCTGTATGACATATTTCAGGTAACTGCCACAAGCATGTGCATGTGGACGTTTATTATGCTTGGTTAATGAGGCCATGCAAATATATGACTCAGTCAAGCTCAAGTACTTTGATGGTTTTATTCAATTTCCGCAAAATGAACAAATAAGCACGATCAATCACACAGCGTTATGGTCACAGTTAGTGAAGGGCAGTTCTTCTGTTCTGCTCATTAAAAAGATTTGTGTACAAGATGTGTTCATTGAATAGTTCAGTGCTTGACCATAGCTCTGACTGCACGTAATCCCTCTCACTGACTGAAACTGTGTGAAACACGGCTAAACTTGCAGTTGAGCAGGCTAACTGAGAACAGGAAATGTAGTCGGACAAAGATACTGTTTCCAGTCTGACAGCTGAAGTCCAACCCTATTGTGTACAGCACGTATATTTTTGCGACACTTATCTATCAAATAAAATATTTACTACTTTCTACTTTGAGACTTTAAGATGTGAGAGGGAGGGAGAGGGGAGACTATAGCAACCCAGTGACTTACTCAGGCCTCATGGTCACTGTGTTGTGCATTTCAGTGAGCAATGAGCTGTGCATCATTCCCTCAAAGTGCTTGACCAGAGCTTGACGGCGTAGTTGAACTAGAACACAGCCAAGCGCTGAGTTTAGCCTGCTCACTAGTGAACTGAGAACGGCTGTTCATGAAGGATGCAGTGAGCTGAGCATTTAGTTGGATTAGTTGGATTATGTACAACCATTTCAAGACTTCAAGACAGGAGAGGAAGGGAGAGCGGTTCTTTTAAGCAACTCAGCGACTGTCTATCACCCAGGGCACACGTTCACTGTGTGGTATGTTCAGTGAAGGGATCACTGAGCAACCAATCTCTCACTCAGTGAATCCCTGCACACTCACTCACAACTGACTGAGAACTCACGTGAACTGAGAGATAAACGGATCATTTCAGGAAGTGATTTGGTTCAGTTTGTTCATCCAAAAGATTGGTTCTCTTGAATGAAACATTCGCGAATGACACAATACCATTCACAATCAGGTGACGGATACAAATGTGCAATGAATAAAGCAAAGTTCACCCACTGTATAAAAATGAGACTTAACAGGATTTTGCTTTGAATGGCTTCTGTCTGATAAAGTTTTTAGGGACGGAAGGCATTTGTCAACATCTCATGACCTTTAACTTGATTTATTTTTACAATGTCAAATATACAGTATCATTCTTATCAAGCATTATAAAGATTTTTTAAATTACATGTGGAAGTTCAGTTGTGGCGCGTAGTGTTTGGACAAGTTGGACTTGTGTTGTACAGTAGGCATATAAAAACAATGTTCATAGCAACAACACCCATTGGTTTGTGGACTCACTTTTTAATGTTGAGTATGGCATTTTGGCCGTCGCCATGGATTTTGGAGCCAGAAGTGACCTGAGGTGATCCTATTTGGATGAGAGGGTGTAGCTGTGGCTCTGGATGAAAGCTTTAAGTGACACCTAGCATAATTATGCATAACGTAAAGCCTACATGTTTATTTCTGCTGTAAAGTTTAACATGGGGATTGATGGGAGTTGTTGCGCTTTTGGAGCCAGCCTCAAGTGGCCATAAGATGCATTGCAGTTTCTGGCGCTTCTGAGTTGGCTTCATTTTTCAGCCCTGGAAGTTGCCACTTGGTGTTGCACAGTAGACCATGGTGAATTATTGGATACATATAGCCAGGGATATTGATCCAAAGCAGTATAAGGATAAGTGTGTATCATGTGTAGGTTTAGTTTGTTAAGTGCTGCCATTTTTTCAGAACTGGATCATAAGTTCGGTTATTGAGACAGACTCCTATGCTGTGTACATAACTTCATGCATTGCTGGAATAACGAAGACTGAAAATCACTCATTGACTGAAACAAAAAATTTAAATCAACTAGGGAAAGTTTAATTTTGATTTGTACTACTATTCTGATGTAACAACATTTATTCCATAACTCATTCACCTAAAATGTTTCATTATCAGGGGACTTATGATCACATTAATAATTTCATCATTGTTTGACCATTTCTCTAATTATGAGCACCAAACTGTGCAAACCAAGCTTTGCATTGTGATCACGAAAACTGTTGAGTTTTCCTCCTTATTTTCCAATCCTGTCAGGCACAGAGCGGGGATTGTGTCAACAAAAATGGTCTGAAAAACATTGTTTCTCCTCCATTGTCCTTCTACTTGTCAAAGTCAGTTTTCATCTTGTATCACCTCCTTATTTTCTTTTTTCCTTCGCCTCCCTCTTATCCTTCAACATGTCCTTGGTCTTCTTTCCTTCTTCATTTTTGAAGAAGTAGTGCTGCTTAGAAACACCATGCTCTGGTTGATCTTAAATTTGTGTGTTCTCCTGAAAAAGAAAAAAAAATGCTGCTGCTGACAGACCATCATTTAGCAATTAAGCGCTGTGTGTAGCTGAGCGATTTCAGCTTATTTAGTTTTTCAGGTCATTAGGAATAAACCTAACACACATAATTAGCAGGAATTGAGATGGTTTGTTTGCAGCACTGTGGTTTTGCAGCACTTTCCATGCAGACAATTCTTGGCCTTGATGCAAGCACATAAAGCCACACACAGATTTCGATCACTCTCTTAGATATGTGGAAACAGAAACATACAGAGACTTTGTGATATCAGGCTGTTAGGGGGCATCAATGTGTCGAAGAGCATGTGTGAGGGGAATTATCTGCTTCCTTTCATTTCCCAAGTCATTCCTTTTTTTCCTCCATCTGAGGCATTTTGCACACATTGGTCCCTGCTGTCCTGCGGAGAGGATGTCGTCATGGCGTAACGCTGGGGATCTGGTTTCAAAATATCTCCCGGGCTATCGAGTCGTTACTATGCAACACGCGCTCAACATAACATGAAACCGAGGAGCTTTTTCTCATTAGGCATGGTGGAGAACAGAGAAAAGGCAAAGGGAGACGTGGCCTTTATGCCCCAGCCAAAAACAAGACAAGAAAGGTTCATCCGTAATATGTTTACCGTCAGCAAATGTGGTGTGTAACAGCTAAGAAAACACGTGTGTAAGAGAGATCGTGTTGTCCCAAAACTCTCCAGGAAGTTAAGAAAACATGTTGTCCCTCTTCCTTTTTACTTCTGTTACTTACAGTACAGATTTTTGTCTTTATGATTCATCATCAGAAACTCCCTCTAGTTAACCAGTAGATGTTTTCAGAATGAGAAACAAAACCAAAATCCAACTTTTTATAATTTTAATGGGGGAAAGGTTAACAAAGAAATTGATATTTAGGTCTTTTACTCAATGTAAAATTACCCAATTACATGTAAAAGTCTTTTCAAAATCCTTCTCAAGTAAAAGTAAAATATTATCAAAAGTAAAAGTATCCCATTGTGATTCATGATTGATCAGTACATAATCAAATACATATGACACATTAGAAGCTTGTTGCTTTCTTTTGCTTTTATAGCTTGTCAGTGTGGAGCTAGTTTAAAGTACTTTGCAGGAGTTTAGTGATTTAGAGCTCAAACTTGGGGTCGAGCGCCCTCCAAAGTGTCACAAGATAAATTTGCAAGGTTGTGAGATGATTTATGGGGTAAGAAAAAAGAAAAACACTGAGTTCTGCTGCACAAATGTGTTTGTTTTATTTGCTTTAATCCTTTCTTTTAATGATAATAGACTGAGTTGATTATAACAATGTGTTGTATTTTACAAGCTGATTATGAAGCAACTAGAAAGTATAGTCGCCAGATAAAAGTAGTAGAATAAAAGTACAACATTTCTTAAGTATACACTGGTAGAAAGTACCTCAAAATTAAACGCAAGTGCAGTTCTCGTGTAAAAAGCCCTCACAGTTGTTACTTTCCGTCACTGGGAATCCATACGTCATACCTTTTTTGTAAAAACACTCTGGGCTAATGCTCTCTCTCCTGCAAGTATTGGACGAACAGCAACATGCGGGGGCCAAACTCAACATCATTCAAAAATGGAGACAGAATTTCCACAATATGTCGTCAGTAAAACACAGAGAGCCTCACGGCGAGCCAACTCTGGAAACTGGTTTTGAAGTCATAAAAATATTTAGATCATAATTTAACAAAACAATACATTTAGCAGGAACAGACAATCACAATTAGTGCAGGCGACCGTATCAACATCTGCTCCGCATTAAAGTGCTGGCCGGGCCCGAGCTGACAGTAGTGATTGATAGTAAATGATACTAGATGTTGGGGACTGGGGGATCAGTGAATCAACACTCTGAACAAATCTCTCACTCTCCTTCCTTTCTCTCTCCCTCCCCAGTCTCTCGTTCCCAGGTGTCTTCACAGCGGCAGGAGGTACTGATGGAGAACGTGACCCGGATGTCAGAGCGCTCTCGGCTGCTCCAGCAGAACCTGGGCGAGGCTTCCACACAGGCTGACCTGCTGGAGAACATCTGGAAACTGGAGAATCTCTTCCAAAACCACAGCGACTGGCTGCAGAGGCTGGAGATCCTCATCAAGGTACGACATGAGATTACACAAAGCAAAACAAGAGCTTTTACAGGGCAGGGTTTGGTAACAGGGAAGTGACAATAAGGGATAGATGGATAGATGGATAGATAGATAGATAGATAGATAGATAGATAGATAGATAGATAGATAGATAGATAGATAGATAGATAGATGAGGTTTCTTCAAAGTCCTTCAATTAATATTTTCCATGGACTGTGTAAAATAATGTAATTATCGTGGTGTCAGCCATTGGTTTGTGGACTCCCGTTTTAAAGTCTCAAGTTTGGCATTTTGGCTGTTGCCATCTTGATTATTTTGAAGCCAGAAGCGACTATATTTGGACAAGAGGGTGGAGCTGTGGAGGAGCGAGGGGTGGATCTGACTGAGAAGACACTATTGCAACACTATCAGCAGACAGCCTGTCACTCAGCAGTCACAGCCGTAAATATAACTGTAAGTCTTAACAAAACGGAACAACTTGGGGAAGAAATCCAAAACAGAACAAACTGACAAGGAACAAAGGGACACACACAGGTATATATACATGGGGGAAAAAAGTATCACAAGAACGAGACACAGCGGGAGTAGGAGAACACAGGCAAAAGGAGTGAAATGGGGATTGGCTAACAGCAAGGGTGTGGAGGGGAACACTAGGGTGGAGCAAGCAAGACTAATACAGAACAGGTGTGAGGGGAAGACTCTGGGAACAGGAAAGGACTAACGAGACAGGTATGACAGAAAACAGGAATCAAATAAAGCATTAATAACATGAAACATGGAACGCAACGAGAAATCTCCAAAACAAAGCCCGTAGGATAACAGAAAATAAACAAAAACCAAGGATCATGACACATAAATGTTGAAATTAGCTACAGAGACCAAAACTGTTTTTGTACCCGGCTCTAAACACAATTATTGCTGCTGTAAAATTTGGCATTTTAACATGGCGGTCTGTGGGAAATGACTCACTTCTGGAGCCAGCCTCAAGCGGCCATTTGAGGAACTGCAGTTTTTGGCACTTGTGTGTTGTCTTCCCTTTTCAGCCCTGAAGGTTGTTGCTTGATACTAACTCAATAATCAATGCTGTTTAAATGTGACAAGTCAGTAAATATCATTTTAAGTGATACTAATTAAGAAATACTATAATAGCAATGAAGACGTTCCTAAGTTCTTTCACCCACAGGGCCTGGAGGTGGAGCTGAGAACCATGCAGGCTCACTCCCTCCAGTCAGAGGGCTACCTGGTGCAGCTGGATGACAGGTTGTCCTATCTAAGCAGCTCCACTGGCAGGAATCTGACTAGCTTGAGTGTGGAGGTGTCCCGAGCCTCCGACTGGCTCCAGGACCAGGACCTCCTGTTCAGGTACACATTCATCATTATCATTGATCATTGTTTCCAAAGCATGGAACTGCGTCCCAGTGAAGACTGTGTAGAATCTAATGAATTGAATTAGAAGGAAAATGTTCTGTTTGCGTCTTTCAGGGAAACCTCAGGACAGGTGAGCAGGCTGAGAGAGAAACTGGACGAGGTCAACTGGATGGTAGGAGCTGTCAACCACACCTTCAGCAGTGACATCAGTATTCACCACCTGAAGATACAAGACCTGCAGGTCCATCACAACTTACACAAAATTGTCCTTTACATTAAATCTGCTACTGAGTAACTGTTTTTTAAGACACATGCTGGAAGCACGGAGTTAACATTTATAAAGTCAAATCTTACTGCCGCAGCTGCTAACGCTCCCTCTGCCTGTACTCCTGCTGCTCAGATCCAGATCAGCAACATAACAGAGGACACCAGCAGTTTGTGGGTGACCCACGTCCACACGGAGGCCCAGCTGAGGAACGAGATGGAGATCCTGAACACAATCACAGAGGACCTCCGCCTGAAGGACTGGGAGCACTCGCTGGCCCTGAAGAACCTCACCATATTTGAAGGTCAGCTATGAAAAAAATGTTCACATTGTTGCTCTGAGTGCAAAAGAGCCCCTTTCAAAAACGTTTATTTAACTAAGACTTGGCTGTTCCCAAAGGGGACAATTCAATGCTTCAGTTTGGCCCAAGTGTGACACTAGAGAGGCACTTAAGAAGTCCAAGTGCCCCTGTCATCAGCCCAAATGCTCCCCCTAAGGGCCCTTGTGGTTAGCTTTAGTTCTTCTGAGCATTGATTTGATGATTTACAGGTCAAAAGGCGTCAAGATGTCTAAGCTGGAACTGAATTGGGTTGAAAAGTAGCATTTTTTTCAGACTTCAGAGTTACATAAAACCAGTTTTCAGCATTTAACTGACTATATTCCAAAGTCAACCAAGTCCTAAATACATTTTGAAGTATATCCAGACAATGGTTGCAGGCAATCTAGACTTTTAAGCCCAGTTGTAATGTAGACACCTAGCCGTCTTGTCGTCTGGAAATCACCAAAATCAAAAGCTGTTTAATCGGGCAGTGCCGTGCTGGGAACATGTGTTTCTACTGACTCCTCACAGCAGGTGATGCGGAGCCCTGCTGTTGTGGTCCTGCTTAGTAGCAGGGACGACCTGTGATGGTATTCTCCCTCAAACCAAAACCATGTCCTGTGCCTAAATGATGCAATAGATCTGTGATCATGCTAGTGACTAAAGAGAAAGCTCTGTTTTTAAAAGTCTCTCTGTGTTCAGTTTCTCTGTAGTTTTGTTACTTTATTCTCTGTGGTTTGGAGTTTAGTCTCACTCCCACATTCCTGACCAGTATTCAAGTATATACCCTATTTTATTGTTTAAGGGTTCAATATGCTTCATCCGTGTTGGAGATGTTTTAAGTTGTGGCTGATGCAAACTGAAAATATGCTGCTGCTTCACACATTTACAAAACAAGATATAGATATAATACTGTGTTAATGTTAATACTGTTTTATAATGTTTCAGATGTCTATTTTTATTTTATTCTATCATCACTTATTTTGTTGTTTTGATTTGAGCCGTTGTTAACACCTCAGACCTACTCCACACTTACACGCGTATACTTGAAAATGTAGCTTTTTTTTAAATTGTTTTGGCCTTTTGCCCAAACGCAAATTGCATTTTAGGTCACTGAAAACAGACCTTTTGAAAAACTCAATCTAGTATAAAGAGTTGTAGGAATCCTGTTTTCCTTGTTGCAGAGCATCTTGTTTTTTTTCTCAGTGAAGATGGTATCCATCTTTCATCAGCCTCCAGCGTGCTGACGCTGCTTTCACCTTACAATCACTCTTGTAATCTGATCCTAATCATCACGCAAGTTACACACAGTGCTTATTTGTTTTTCTCATGATCAGAGCTGATCAGGGATCTTCTCAGATCCACTTGAGTATAGCACGTAATGATAAACAGACCTGGGACCAGCGGTAACAGAATGAGACCCGACCCTCACTCGACGGACATTAATAAGAAGAGGACCAAAACCCATTTGGGTCCTGGGTTGGGTCTTGGGTCCTAGGGTCTGGGAAGTCCCACGAAGACCTCTGGTAGGAATATATGAAAAATATGTGAACTCACCATGAGAACGTGAGAACTTTAACTCTTAGTATAATGAAACCCTTTGGGCAGAACTTTGTGCTCCAGAAAGATCATTTACAACAGCATGTCTGAGCCAATAGATGTTTGCAGTGTGATTGAATGCAAGTGACCGTAGCACGCAAATGTGATTTTACACCGTGGGATTACAACTCCGGGGTATTGAGCAACTCTCAATGTTCTTCCTCCAATCTGCTCAGATCTGATTAACCCTGACGTGGTACGACTCTCACTGCCAGGGCACAAAATGACTTCCCTGGTTTGTTAAAATCAGAATAGGTATGCTATGATGTAATGCTGGCAGGGGACGCCACCCGAGCTGATTGATGGCAACTCAAACCGAACGAGACCCCTGATCTCGTGTGTGCTTCACATGTGGGTGGGATGCCGTTTCTCCTGAGCCTGGAAACAATTGTGGGTTAAATTTAGATGTTTCATCCAGAGTGAAAACTCAGCCACTCAGCTCTGTCATTAGTTTTAACTCCGTAGCCCATTTGTTTGTTGTTAGCTCCCGGTTACCTTAGCCAAGAAGAGTTTTACATCTCTATCCATGTTTATCCTCCTCTGCTCAGTTCCCTTCTCGTGCCTCCTCTTTTTCTCCATCCTCAGTTAGTTTGCCTTTTAGTCCTCTGTGACTCACACACTGATGTTCATGCCACACATGTTACTTGTTGTATTAATGATAAAGACACATGAAAAGCTGTTTTGAAGAGTCTTTTACCTCTCCAGGAGGTAAATTATTGTACAACATGTTATTATTTACAGTAACATGTGCCAGCCAAGGAAAAATTAATCAGATGATTTTGATTGCAAGTGAAATACTGTATCTGTGTAAAGTTATTACCAATTTGTGTCTTATTAATGACTAAACATTTAGATTGTCAAATGTCAGTGCCAGTATCCTGGGGATTGGTGTTACTGATAGCTCAATGGTAAAATAATTTTGCATATTTGGGGCTTTCCTTCATAAACGTCTTTATTGTTTTGGGCCCTTGTGGAGTTTCTGAACTGTGTTAACAAAGGCAGCAAAAAAAAAGCTAGTAGAAATGGATGCTGAATACAGAGATGAAACAACACTTAATAGAAACTACTTAAAAAAATCATCTATGCAATGGTATATGAATATGGAAATAGATTTAACATGTTTATTAGACTTCAAGGATACCCTGATTTAAACATAACTACAAGAAAACTCCAGGTTTCATTTAAGGGTAAACTCTGCTGAGGAAGACCCTCTGATACAATTGAAAGCCCCAGAACCGTGACTAAATGGACCAAATGTCAAGGTCAAGAATAAACTTCCAATCTCAACTTTTTAGTCCTGGACAAAAAGTGCCCATAAGTTGACATTTTAATATCTGCATTTGTATGTCAACAAGGTAAACTTTCTGCTGAGGTGATTCATGTGATACGATTGAAAGCTCCATTATTACATCAAGATTTCTGGCTTGGTTTGTGGTCTTTAACATTAGCAACTGAAATTGAGCACTGACTTTTAATCGTTCTTCTTTGGCTCCAAATTACATTATTTGTGTTTTATCTTTGTTCAGTGGAAGACAGTTTTGGTACATCATGTCACTGATTGGTTGAATGCACCTACTCATTGTTTGTAAGGGGCCATACTCACTTGATGGCATTGTTATATAAATTAGGGTGTCATCTGCATAATTATGATATAAGATATTGTCTTGTGTTGTTTCAACGTATTCTCATACAACGATTCGAATTCTGTATAATACATAAGGACCCTAAAAATGGCTTACGTATTTAACGTAAGGTTACGTAATTAATATATAGTCACGTAGGCTAGGCTTGTTATGGTGGTCTGGTTTAAGAAAGGAAACATGGTAATGACATACCTTAAAATAACTCACTGTTCACTAGGGGTGGGGGAAAAATTGATTTTTAGATGCATCGACATTCTGTCTTGAACGATGCAAGCGTCGATGTGGAAAACTCATAATCGATTTTAATTTTATTTTTATATTTATTTTTCAGATTACCGTAACTCCTTGACCATTCACGCTATCGACGTAATTCCAACAGATTCTGAAAGCTGAGAAGCGGCGCTTTCCAGTGACATTACAGTAGTGACGTCATTACCTGTGAAGGAGGGGAGGGAAGTGAGCACAGCAGGAAGAGAGTGACAGCTGATGAGGAGAGTGCAAGCTGGAGTGATTTAGCGGTGTTTTAGTGGAGTTTTGGTGAGTTTTAGTGGAGTTTGGGTGGCGTTTTCTTTGTAAATAATATTTAGTGTTGTAAGTAATAGTATTTGTGTTTTTTTGAGAGCTTTTGAGTTTTTTTCATGCCATGTTTTTGGCCGTTTTTGACGTGTTTTCACCATAGTTAGTACGGTTTTGCCATCGTTCATCTTTTTTGCAATAGTTCGTGTTTTTATAGTTCATAGATAGTTAGTCAGTTACAGTTTTGTAAATACTGGAGGAGAAATGTCGAGGAGGTCGACGAGGGATAGGAGAGTCCCGTTGATCCCATCTCAACCACAGTAAGTAATACAGTTTGTATGCACTGGATGTATTCTTGGTTTTATTACAACAACGTTTTTCAGTATCTAGTGTAAATTTTCTTATTGGCTCGTTATAGAATCGAGAATCGTTTTATAATCAAAATCGTTGCCCTCAGAATCGGAATTGAATCGAATCCTGAGGAGCCTAGAGATTCCCACCCCTACTGTTCACTTGGTTTCACACAGTTCTGAACATTGGTCCTTACATGGACTGTCAGCCTTTTTACTACCTTCTTCTTTACTCCCATCAGTGCATTAACTGTGTGATCACAGCCCTCTGGATTACGTGGGATATACACTAATTACTGACTCGTGGTTAGATGGGTTATTTGGTGCATTACTTCTTTGTAGTTATATGTATGAACAGTGCATGAGAACAGTCTGGTTGTTTGGTATAATCTGAGCTAACTGAAGGATGTAGATGTCATCCCAGTCTCACTGGGAAGTTGTGGAAATCCGACGCTTGGTCAGTGACTTCTGACATCAGACACCAATAAAAAAACAAACAATGCATGTAACAGGCAGAATTTGACACGGCGTCCCAGAACATTAACAACCAACACACCGAGGATACCTCGCACATCATATCTCAACGTGGAAAGTCCATAACCAAACGTGAATATATAGGAGGTGTTAGTGAGAATGTGTTGTAGATGGTGAAGAGGTCCAAGAATGGAGCCTTGAGGAATTTCTTGTCATTTTTGTATGCTCAAATACAAAATAGTTCTTGTCCTTAAAATAGGATTTAAACCAGTTTAGCACTGGGCCAGAAAATCCCACCCATTTTTCCAGTAATATTCTGTGGTTGACTCTTTCTCTTTCACTGCTCCTTTTCTCCACATTTTTCCAATATGTATGTTACCATGTTGCTCTGGGCTAAGTGTTTAATTGGCATGAAGTAAACGCCTTCTACTCGGGTTACAAAACTATCTTTCAATTTGACAGCAGTGTTTGTGTGTGTGTGTGTGTGTGTGTGTGTGTGTGTGTGTGAGAGAGAGAGAGAGTATGTGTGTCTGAGTATGTGTGTGTGTGAGAGGGAAATGGTGTGTTTGCAGGCATTTGAATTCCCTCCATTCCTGTGTGGAGATATTTGCTGACATTTATGAATAGGCCCACACACTGTTATGTAAGGACATTAACAAGAAATAGGTCCTTTGTTCGTACTTTTTTGATCTGTTGCTCCTACGGTGAAGATAAACTTGTATTTCCAACATGTCCTCTATTAAGGAAGCAAGTAATGTTCTGAATATCCTGCATTTACAAGAGAGTGAATCAAAGCAGTAAAGTACAGATAAACAAATGTGATTGAGACTTGCTGTAGAGCTCAGTAAAGCCAAGCAGGGGGCAGATTTAAGTGATAACTCTGTAGTTTCACCAGTAACAGCAGCCAATTTTACGTAGTCATTTGATACACTGTTATTTAAAAAATATATATGTCTATTGTAGCGGCTTTAAACCCTTATATAAGTATATTTTTTTCCAGTTGTGATTGTTGCCAGGTTGTTATGTAGCCAGGTTTTTAGGTGCTGTATGTTTATTATTATGTTACCTAGATGCAGAAGATGACACAAGTTCATACACACTGAGATCAAGATCTTAACACCACAGGGCTTACATACAGCTATGATGACATGTACAGATTTGGATGGATGATGTGTTGTTGCTGAAAGCTGCTGAGCTGCAGGATTTTTTGCTGAGTTAATCATATGTCACAAGTCGATTTATGCAGAGCTTAGGCCTGGAAACATTTACTGCTCTCTGTGTCATCTGATGACCCTTAATGTACTCTTTGAGTGGCGTGTTTGCTTTACTAGTGAAGAGTCTCATTGCTCAGTTTAGGCAGGCATAAACACACACACACATTCAACTCATATTGTTGTTATTCTTTGTTGCTTTTTAATTTTAGCAATTGTATTGTATTTTACAAAGAAATTGGAAAACAGATATAATAGTTTCCCTCACTTGCACTGAAGGTGATCCATTTATTCCATTTTCAAGTAAAGGCTTCTCTTTATTCCTCAAGGAAATTCTCAGCTTTCCGTGATATATGTATTAGGGCTGGGCATGAGAACGTGATTTGGACATCATTATTTAAATCTTCTTACATTGTAGAGCTGCATGCACTTTTTCGGCTTTGCTCACAGCCTCTTTGCCCCACTGTCACTCTCTATGTTTATCATGAGACTGCTGCAAGAGTGCAAGCTCTGCACTGGGGAATTCTGTGAGAGTCTGCCCGCTAACACGCGGTGACAACTAACATTACTGTTGGCATCACAAAGCTAACAATGCCGAGTGGTTATCAATGAGTTCAACAACAGAGTTGAGCCATTTTGGTATTGGAGTGAGTTTGTTTGGACTGTTAAATGGCTGTGTCGGATGTTAGCTGCTGCAGCTGTGTTAGCTCATGCTAAGAGGGCAGCGTTGAACTGACCAGGAAACGAGCAGCTTCAGATATCAGTGCTGCATCTAACTAATGTAATGGCAGCATCAGAAAGTCTGCAGATTTTTCTTATATTAACTGGTTTACCGTTGTTAGCCAATTTCCACTACTATTCTTACATTATTACTTAAGTACTTTATAATAATTTAATGTGAGCACTCAAATATGGAAGTTACTTAGGTAAATTGTCAACCCATAATAAGCATGTCCACTGTGTCCATCTTTTGTCTGGGAGGTTCTTTTACCTAACAGTTTTTAGTAACACTTTGAGGGGTTTTTTTGGTTGGGATTTATTTTTTTTATTTTTTTTTATTTTTTCAGAAAACCAGAAAAGTTTTAATCCATGATATAACATCTTAGTGTCCTTAGAAAATCTCAAAACCTAAAAATGTCTCTGTGGGTTAATAGGTAAATAAATACTATCTTATCAATGGGGTAATACAGTAAACTGTCTCTGGTTGACAGTATCTGTGAAGCCAAAGCAATTTGTAGAAGGCTTCTGCTTTAAATCAGAACCCATCACTTTTTAACACAACCCTGTCCTCTTAGATCAGGGACAGTGAACATTTTAGCCTCCTTCTGACCACAGTTTTGTCCATCTGTTCTTTGTTAAAATGACTGTATCCTCAAATAACATAAACCCCGATAATCCCTTGTGTCATATGTCAACGTGATGGATTTCACAACCCTGTCCTTATCTCCTCTTACATTAAACATACATGTTGTCCCATCACAGTGTGTTGTGATCTCTGCTGAGGCCATCTGTCTCCAAAAAAAGTAAAAAAGACAAGCGCACTGCCCTGTTGCTCCACCCTGCAGTAGATTTGTAACAGACTGGATGTTGGATGGAGGTGCCTGAACTTGACACTATGCTGTATTCTTGGACTCAGTGCAGTCAGATGTTTTCAGGCTGATCCTGAAGGGGCCACTGGGCTTGTTATTGTTGAAACACTGTCAGCTGAATGAACACATGGGAGTCTAAAAGCCAGGAGATTAATAATGTGAAGCTTTGCTAAAATAAACTATTAACAAGAACACAATTTTTTCAGGACCACCAGGGTGAGCTGCCTTTAGCAAAGCATAAGCATGTAGACAAACATAACTTTAAAAAGCAGACAATCTAATATGTTGAAAGCTTAAAATAATTGGCAGTGAGATGTAAACTTTTGGTATTAAATATCCTGTGATGTCAGTTAACTTAGGTTTGAGTCAATGTGTTAAAAGGGGTTCGGAGATCGGCAGTGAGTTCAGCTCGGCAGTCCAAGAGAAATGTTGGGGTTTTATTTCAGTCTCAAGTTTTGATTGACTGATTCCTGTGGCCACAGATGCTTTCTGTGTCCAGATACCTGACAGCATAAGCCATGAAATGTATGGACAAAGAGAAATGAGGATACTATACCATGTCAATCAGTGGGAAGTGGAACCAGACGTCTTTGGCCTCAAAATTTATCTCGACCTTATCTGACCTGACCCGATCTCACCCAGTTCTCAACAACAATTAGACTGACTACCATGAAATTTTGAAGAGAAGTTCACAGTACCCGGAGGATGAACCCTACTGACTTTTGTAAACCCATGAATCTTCATCTAGGTCTCCCACCAGGTCAGAGGTTTCACTTATCCAATGAAATGTCTATTAGATGGATTGGACAACATTTGAAACAAATATTCATGTTGCCCTCATGAGACATTGTAAATATATATTTTGGCCTATGTTACAAATTTACTGGCATTGGCTAAACCCAGTGAAAAACAAAACCTTAATAGCCAGATAAGCTGACTCCTGGCCAAAATGCAACTTTCTAAACGGGTACAAACACTAACATGATGAAGCTTTTTCTCTGCTCAGTAATTTGTTGCATTTTGTCTGACGCAGCTGACCTAAACTGTAACATCTGTTGTTCATGATATATTGTTTACTGCTGACCATTCATGGGTCCAGGAGGTCTAGTCAAAAGTATGCAGAGGCCCAAATTCTTGCAGTGTTCTCAGAACTGACCAAAACCTGTGAACCAAAGGTTAACTCAGGTCAGATAAGGTCAGTAAGTCAACTCAGCAACAAAGGCCTTCAAAAGGAGGATGTTCTCAGCAGATGCTCCACGTTGTACATCTGCCAATTATCATCCTGACAATTCATTATCATTTGGGCTGTAAAATGTAAGACGAAAGTGAAAGATGCCCATCACAAGTTCTAAAAGCCCTGAAGATTTCATTAAGTTTCGTACAGCCTATATTTTTTTTTTTTTTAAATTGAGCATAGCGTTAGTTCAGGCAGGACACAATGTCAAGCTCAGCTCACATCCCAGCTACATCATTTGCTGCTGCTCTCCCTGCCTTAAGCTTTACATGCAGGTGCATCGAAGGGCAGGGACATTTGTTCATTGTGCCTTAGGCTTTCCACGTAGGCGCATGGAAGAGGCTTTCTGTGTAGGACTAGGAAAGGCAGAGAGGCCCCAGAACAGAGCCATACCGCCAAATATAATACTGCAAATGGAAATTCTTTGACTAAAGTGGTCCTGACTAAAAAGAATAGTTACCAATTGCTTTTCTATTGATCAGCTTTACAATTTTTCTCAGCTTGTACTCCCAGTGCTCAGAAGGATAGAAACACAACAACACACAAATACAATTTCATAGGGTATTAAACACACAGCCTGCCCTCTCAGTGTGACCTTTTTGCAGTGTCATGACCTGTGGTCGCCAGTTAAGTGGGTCCAGAGTTGTGAAGCAGCTCGAGGCAGCAGCAGGCAGATCCGTATCTCAAAGTCGGTCAGCAGCTCTTCCAGCATCAGATTTGCAAATTAGAAAAATTAGAGGCTCTGAGGGATCAGAATCACTGGACATGTGCTGGACAATAACAAGCCCTGAATTTCTAAGCATTCCCACAAGCTGTGTTGTGGTCCATCTTGTTGAACATGTGGTTCCCATTGTGACCAGGTCTCTCTCCCTCTTCTTCTCTCTCTTGCCCTCTCTTACTCACTATTTGGCTTTTTTTTCACTCACTCTTTCCAAGTACAACAAACTTTTTGGACTGAATCCTTGGACCAGTTGTAAGACTCAGTTTGGCCTACATTTTGGCTTCCATGTCACTGTGTGTGTGTGTGTGTGTGTGTGTGTGTGTGTGTGTGTGTGTGTGTGTGTGTGTGTGTGTGTGTGTGTGTGTGTGTGTGTGTGTGTGTGTGTGCTTGAACTATAATGCATGACAAAAATGACTGTGGTTTCATGACGCTAATAAAATCATTATCTGTAGAAATTAAAGGCTCACATGTTGCTCTCTGAAACAAGTTTTGGTCCCATGCGTCCCCCTTTCAAGTGATAATCTACACAATTCCTGCCTCCCTTGATTTTGGCAACACCTTTGATGATAAGCGGTCCAACATGCTGTAATAATAAACATACTCAGTGTGGACTGAGTGTCTCTTATATTTCTACCTTTTTTTTTTTTTTTTTGAGAAATTCCTGACAAACCACTCTTGTAGCTTCCCTTTCTCTAGTGGAGTTATTTGGACATGGACATGTTTTGAGTTATTTCTTTAAGTAAATCAATTAAAAACTTGTATCAGCAGCCATTGTAGAAATTCCACTTTTTTTGTCAAAACCTGTGACTGGACTTTGACTTAATCCTTGTATACTTTTCAGGTGTTTTTTTCTGGTACTGAAAAGTAGAAGATTACTGAGATTTTCTTCAACTAATTCACATTTTCACATTCAACAAATCTCCACCAGCATCTGAAAAAAAAAAGCACATTCAATCATCCCATGTAAATACATGCTAGTGTAGGTGGTAGAGGACATAAGAATGGCTACTATCAATAACAAATTTTGCATTAATATTTGCATTGTTTGCACATTATGCCATCAATTGAGACCATATTTGTGTTTCTGTCTGCAGGTCCTCCAGGGCCAAAGGGAGAGAAGGGTGATACTGGACCACTGGGGCCCCCCGGAGCTCCTGGGTTGACAGGCTTGAGAGGTGGGTACAACCAAACTACCATTCATCATTGTTTGGATTGCATAAAAATGTCTGAAGACCTGTTAAGGCCATAGTTTGAAATTTTGGGAAACACTTGCTTTGTCAAAGATACTGAGATGAGAATTTTGATACCATTCTGATGTCGAGGCACGTTCAAAATCTGGCCCATGGACCAATTTTATGCTGCCAAAATATACTATATGTGACCTACCATACAATATTGATTAATCAAGCAAGTTCACTTTGCATTTTTTTCCATTCACCTTATGATGGTAGGACTGTCATACAGTTTGTAGACATGCACCAAGTATGTGTACTACGCAGGCGGAGTCGGTGTGTTTTTATAAACAGATGATGCATAAGCAAATGAATGGCTACCCAACAGCAGACAATTCCTACAAGGTAGCAGACATGGCCACAGCAAAAAGGCGTAGAGTCAACAGGAGAAGGCCACTGCGTGTTTTGGAGGCAGGCGTCCTGGTGGACCGAATGATTAAGGCACATGCCACAAAACTACAGTGTGGAACTTTGTTACATTTCATGACCTCCTTTTCTCCTCCCTCACTTCCTGTCTCTGCCTCGATACTTAAATAAACTGAAATGCCATTCTTTCGAACTTCTTAAGTATGCCAACAAACAAATCCCCAACCTGTGGGAAATGCTGTGATATTATGGCTTTGGGACTCTCTGGCTTAAATCTTTACAATACATGTAAGAAAGGAAAAAATCAGGAATTTCTATGTTTTGAAACTATGTCAGATTTAATAAATGTAAAGTCAGAGACCCACAAGCACAGTGTCAAGTAATGTCTGATCTTGTGATTTATTCCCTTGTGTTTTTGGACTTGTGTGGTTTTTGGATGGTTTTACAAGCCCATAGGTCATAAAATGTACTTGCCCTATAAATGTCCAACGTAAACACCACATTTTGACTTACAGCCCTTTTCACACAAGAGGATTTAGGTTTGATTGGCATGAAAGGTAAAAAATGTAGCCACCTGGTATGCAAAATTCTACAGCAAAAGTTTGGCTGGTGTTATTACCTCTGCTTTTTTGATTACATTTGGTTGCATTAATAATGCAGTGAGCACAGAGGGTATAAACGGTCATATAAATCCGCATAAGAAAACAAAACCCCAGACTTTGGATGTGGATTTATTTTCAGACAGGGTGTGGATGGGACCAGCGGGATGGGTCATCTATCTTTGTCTTGTAGGTAATTCCACTAAAAACCACAACTTGAAGCCTCATCCAAACCGAATTGGCACCTCAGTACCATGAAATTACTATTTTTCAAAGATACTGTAAGATACAAACAACAACAGTATGAATCCAGATGTTTTTGGGACACTTTCCAGCTTGGTACCTCTTGAATCATCACCCCCTATCCCACCCCCCCTTGTCATCATCCATCCCACATTCCCTGGCCGATGAATTGCAGCTCTCACATGACGTTTCCAAGAAGCATTATCTTCCTGCTGAAAGGAAAACCCCCCACCACTGCTATAGTTCCAGGAAAAAGTGAATATAGGAGAATTTCTAACTGTAGGAAGGAGGAAAAAGGCTTGTTAAAAACACAGCAGACTGAATGGAAACACCCCAGGACCGAAACAAAACTCCCCCCAACGACCATTAAGCCATTGTCTCTAGTGAAAGCAGTCAACTCTTAGGGATGGGGACTTTTGGTCAAAAGTCTCAAAGGTGGTGGTAATCAGTCTCCTGTAGAGTTCAGTGATTATGGGCTCAAGATAAATGCCAGACTAAATTTTGACATTGTGCATTTTTCCCCAAACCACTAATCTATTAAATTTGCACTTTTCATATGTTTAATTTGCACTTTTCATATATGACAATTGTAGATTTCATAAGATAAATGTGGATGTTTCTTCTGCTGAATTTGGACCTTTCATATGTTAAATTTGCATGTGTCATATAAAATTTCTTACTTTTCATATGTAAAATTTGCACTTTTCGTATGTTAAATTAGCACGTTTCACACGTTAAATTTCTGTGTTTCATACATAATGGATATGTTGAAATTTTACCTTTCTTTTGTTTCAGTCCTCAATTTTATGTTGACAAAGTTGTGTCTAACGTGTGGTTAGGTTTAGGCACAAAACCCACTTAGTGTCAGGGTTAGGATAAGATCATGTTTTGGCTTTTAATACTTGGTTTTGTTGCCACAAACATGGCTGGACCTGATTAGACTTCGTACAACATGGGTGCAGCCCAGGGGGGTCTCTGGTATAAGGGACTGAGTGGACCTGTGGGGACCTCTATAGTTAATGATTTTATACAGTTACTTGTGGACCTAATCAATTGAACAGAAAATAATGCATCGTATTGAAACGTACAACACTGACTAGTAAGTTTTTAAAAGTCCTTTTTGGACTCGTAGAACCATCTCGTTGGACCGTCCTTCAGAACACAAAGAACTGCACTCCCACCAGAATAGCATTGATCGTATTTTCTCAGTGGATTTTTTTGAGGGAGTTATTGACCCTTTACAGCAGAGACACCAACAACCACAGAAAACATGACATCATCCATCATCAGTTTATTTTGTGCCTCTGTCTTAAATGCATTCAGTGTAATTATTTCACTCAGATCACTGAGTAGTCACAACAGTGTAATCAGAGCATGTCGGAGTACAGCGACATTTGACAAAGATTGTGCTTCATTTTTCAACGGTGCAATCAATAACTCATTACTACATTAATTTTGAGACATTTGAGCGTGCTTACTGTAAACAGAAGTTCTTATTGTTTGCCACAGGGTTGGAAATCTGAACTGGATTGTTCTATGGAACAAAACAAAGTATAGTACTATTCTTCCAGCGTCAGCAAGCATTCAGAGATTTGAAGTGTTGGCAGATGGTAGAAGATGAAAGATCAACAGTAACATCACTTCCAACATCTTTGTATCTCCTATAAATGATATCAGGGCAGGCGAGGGGAGGTCAAGTCCTCATACGATAACTTTTTTCTATATTAATTACTTTTTGTTTGTTGTTTTATTTAGAGGTTGCTATGGTATGGGCTTGTAGTGACTTGCTATTAAAGGTTCGCCTGCATCAGTTATTAATGAATGTTAAGACAGAGTCTTATATTGATTTCTGATTGGCACCACGGCATCTCCCATAATTCATGGATTGGATTTGATTGAATGTTTCCACTTCAAATGTTGGTTAGAAGGAGTTTAGAAAATTGTTTATTTAGTGAAACCAATCAGAACCAACTCCAGCTGTTATTCTACCACTGCCAGGAAACAAAGCTGGATTTGAAAATACATTGGTTTTATCTTTAACCTCTTGAAGTCTAATTCTGACAAGGTCTGCACTGAACATTATTGATCATAGAGAACCCTTTAAGGTTCTACATATGAGATTTTAAGCATTAATATAGCAGCAAATGACTATTTATATAGCGGAGTAAAGGCGTCCTGTGCAGAGAATAAAGTCCCACTCCCTCTGCATATTTTGTAATCCGAGTTTCTCTGTTCGATGTTTTGGTAGCCGGTCCAGTCACAAGCATGTAAGTGCATGCAGGTCCCTCCCTTTGAAAGACAATCAGAAATTAGAAATCAAAATCAGACACTCTTGGCCCTCCTTGTGTTTATAAAGAGTGAGTGAAAGTGAGATAGTAGAGTTCAGTTTAAAGGGTTCAGCTGAAGCAACGTGATCTAATCCCATACTTTGCCTCTCAGGCTGAAGTCCCAGGCGTTACTAAAATGACACGGGGGCATCCTTTTGCTTTGTATCTTCACGCAGAAGGGGTTGGCATTAGGCAGCAAAACTATTTGGTTTTACAGTAGTTAAGAGATTGCAGATGTCACACAAAAAACACTCACCTGAGTGGCACAAATGTGGCAACTGATGTGTTCTTTATGGTTTTGAACATCGGCCTGCTGGGTCAAAGTGCAATGTTTATTTGACCCATCCACCTTCCCTCCCACCCACCCAGAGTAGACCTTCACAGTCTTTAAACTGTTGCTCTGAGCATCTAGTAATGACACAGATCGGTTACATTGGAATTGGTTGAAAGCCCGTTGTGTCTCACACAGACACTAAAATGATTTTATTATTATTTATTTATTATATTTTAATACCCTGGCAGTAAGACCAGGCTGGCCGAAGCTACCTAAACTATATTAGATTTTATGTTTTAGGTCAATGCTTCTGACCTTTTGAAACTTTGAAAATCACTAGCCTATTGTACGTACCTCGTCACTCGCCATTGTTCAGAAAACGTTATCTCCATCCCGTTGTTCATCTCATCATGTGTTCAGTAGCCATTCTTACTGTGTTTCAGAACACCTTGCTGAGAACATGAAGGAAGGGGAAAGTGTGGCACCCATTTGTTTTGGTTTGAGATGCTGGTGCTCTAGTGCAGCTTCTAGTGGTTCTGAAAGTTGCTTAAAGAAAGTAAAAGCCACCATAGTTCAAGCACTCTGAATGGTGTCATAGCTCATGTCGATAAATATGCTCCGTTTGGGAAATATAGGGTAAAAGCTTGGCAGTCTAAAAAACCCTTCCCATTGGCTTTTGTTCAAACAACTTAGGAACTGCTGTACTGCTGCATTAAGAAAGTCAGACAACTATCTACTCACTTTCACCAGCTCCTCTCATGATCAGGTTGTTGGTTGATTGTTGCTTCACGTTGATTTAATCAGATCAGTTTTAGGAAGAATATAATTCTCTTACAAGGCACCTTATACATGGAATAATCTGCAATCTGCATATTTATCACCCTGTACTTCTACTTTTAGTGATCAATTGTTGCTTTTGTTGTTTTGTAGGATTTCATCTCTGTTTTAATTGATATGCATGATGGTTCTTTGTTTGCTTATTGATTGTTTTTAATGTCTTTGTTCATGCTCGGTATCATTGAAAATGAAGGGTCTCCCTCAATTGATTTCCCGAGTCTTAAATAAAGGTTTGAATAAATGAAAAATACCCATGGGAGCATAGTCTAGAGTGCAGACTCTCTTGTATGATTTCTTGTTCTTCTTCTTACTGTCTTCATGTGCTTTTCTAAGCCTTTTATACATCACATGTTGAAATGAAGGTTGTGTGTTTGTGTTTCAGGGTTTACAGGAGAAAAAGGGAACCAGGGCAGTCGGGGAGTTAAAGGGTCTGTTGGCCTCGATGGTTTACAGGGGCAAAAAGGAGACATTGGACCCCCTGGTCCTAGAGGTATGTCTTTAGCTTGTTTTTATATGGTCATCAGCATAACTCCTCTACTCCAAGAACTAAGAGCGTTCATCTTGAGAACATTATGAAGCACAACAACATACAGCACAGATTAAATACTATAATGAAAGAATAATATAATAATCACAGTGTTGTGGGCAACAGTAGTAGTCACATTAAAGTGAGTCACTTACACACTCACCGAACATTTTGTCACTTACAAGTCAATCAAATAAAACCTGTTATTCGGCAGTCTTGCACAACTCACATCTGAATCTTGTCATCACATTCACAGCTCAAATCTTTTCAGACAGCTGCAAGAGATGTTGATTTTTTTTGCCAGTGTAAAAAATTTATTAGCAGGCATTTATTCAGCACAAAATCTGTCCAACATTGTCCATCACTAACAGGTGGCGCTTGTTTTCTTTTTATGGAAGCCATTATTGCTTAATTAGCCATATCTTTGTTTATTTATTCAAAAGAAACAGCTGTCAATGCCAATCAAATCAGCTGTCTTAAGTGAGTCCATGTCAGAAAATATTTTACCATATGTAATAATTACAAAATAAGAAGCTGTAAAACAATAAATACAATTTTCTGAGCATCATAAATACTTCAAAATGACGTCCAATTAGAAAAAAGGGACTAACCTGCAGCCTTTAATTGTTAATTGTGCTGTGTTGAAGACATAAGCCGAAGACAGCTACAATAGCTACAGTATACTAGCATTAAAAGTATCCATATAGACAGTTTTTATGTATGATTTAGAAAACAGAAACCTTAATTTTGTTAAAATCACATCGTGGATAATTCACAGTCAGTGGAAGAAGGAATTCAAAGAAGAGCTGATGATTATTTTCCCAACATATTTTAAAGTATCATATATGCATTTGCAAAGAGCCCAATGCCTCTTTGAGAGATTAAGTCGGAAAATAATTCTTCTATATGATGCAAAAATCCATAATGAGCCATTAATAGTTTCAAAACAGCTGAATATACAATTATACGTAGCAAGAGAGCGTGGGGAAATTCTTCGGCATTCTGTATTCCCAGTACTTTTCCATCGCACATTATAAATATATATATTTTTGACTTGAGCATTAAGATTTTCCAAGTCGACATGAGAATAAAATGCCAACTTTGGATTAAAAAAAGATTTTGCGCACACAATAATTTGATGACCTGTGGTGCTACAGTTTATGTCTCTCTCCCTGCTGTTCCTTCCATCCACTCATCCACCCATTTATCCTTTTATCCACACCAGTCTATATCTGCATAAACCCCCGGGGTGTTGATGTTTCCACTCAACAACTGGACAGTGCCAACGATAACAAAATCACATTCAGACACAGACACAGTGCTGCTGGGGAAAACATAGCCATGACAAATATGATAAGGCACTGTAGTGTTTTTTCATGTCATTGTGTATGTGCGTATATATATATATATATATATAGTATGTGTGTTTTTAGCCAACAGCTGTTGCAGATCAGAGTTGAATTTGGCTGATCTGTCCAGTGTTGGAGTCCCACAGTCTCTTTGTTGGCCAGTAGCTCTCAAAACCTTGGAGCAGGCTGATCGGTTGTCCTCTGTGTGAAGACGCTGTATTGTTATGGCTCAACACTCTGCACCAGACTCCACTCTAGTTTGGTGTATTTCTGTGTAGATAGATGTGCCTTTTGTTGCTTTCATTTTTCTGCCCTTACTATGTGTGTAGGTTTACAGCTATGCAGCGGGCTTCCAAATAATGTTGAAGATTTGAGCATCTTAACGGTCTTTATTGGAAGCTATTGTGAAATGAGAGGCAGAAGAAGTACTCAGATCTTGTATTTCTGCAAAAGTAGCAATACCACACTGTAAAAATGCCCTGTTACAAGTCAAAGTCCTGCTTTGAAACTTTATTTAACCAAAATTACAGAAATATTAGCATCAAAAGTATCGAAAGTAAAAGTACTCATTGTGCACTGTGGCCCATTTCACAATTATATATATTATATTATTGCATTATATTTTTTGATGAACTAAATTACATGCGGTTTTTTTATTTAGTGCTTGGTATTTTAGTATTTTAAATTAAAGTAATACACCATAAATTATCAGTTGATTTGTGTTTTCTATTAGTAATCTAAATTGGCAAAGGAACCAGTACCTAAAGTATTAAATAAATCCAGTAGAGTACAAACGTATTCTAAAAATATAAAAGTATTTGCCTCAAAAAATGGCTCATATGGTATCTTACCAATTAGTGCTCCAGGAATGGCATTGTCATGTTACATGACAACATAAAGCTACTTACTAAACATAAAGTTACATGGGTTAGGTTTTGGAAAGTAAAGTTACGTAGATTAGGTTTAGGGGAAAAAAACATGATGATGACGCACCTTAAAATACCTCAAACTTTACTTCACGTAACACAAATAGCAGCTTCCTGGGGAAAAGTCCTGTGTTTGTTTGACCCCTCCACCACCCCAACCTGCTATGTTATGCAGAGTTTTGATCGCTATACTACTTGCTTCTTTACTCTTTTACTTTATATGAATTGTGGTGCAATACTTTTAAAAGTTATATATAGGATCAGTGCGTGAGAGCAACCTGAAAAATTGAAATGAAGTAGAAATAAAACATTACATAAAATGGAAATTCTCAAGTAAAATACAAGTATGTCAAAATTGTACTCAAGCACAGTACTTGAATACTTAGTTATATTCCACCGCTGTGAAACAGTGAAAATAGTAAAAACACAAGAACAGATTAACCTTAAAGACTTAAAAACTGTCACACAAATGTTTGTTAGCTCTTTTTTTTTAGAGAAAAAAATAATCTTTTAAGCGAACAATTCTTAGTTATCAGCAGCCTGTTCCAACACTTTGCAAGCACTACTTACAGAGATCTCAGATGGTGAAAACAACATTTTTCACTTATGACTGCAGCTTGTATTTATTTTGATCAGTGAAATTATAATTTTGAAAAAATAAGCGAGAGGAAATAGTCTTTTGCTACAAATCATAGCTTGCATGTTGTAATTTGTTGTAACAGGCTTCTGATTTGTTTGAAGTAAACAGAAGAAAACATGGAAAATGAACTTGGGTGGAAATAGCCACCATGGCTGAACAACCCCCCAAAAAAGTGTCATCCACAAAAAAAAATAATAAATAAATAAAGCTCTGGTACTGGGACATTGTTTGATTGACAAGTTAATTATGTCAAGAATTCAAAACATCACACAAGTGAGTGTTTTTCAGGAACATTGCAGACAAAATGAAGAAAACAAGGATCCTCTGGGAAGTTTGGCCATCTACACTCTGGCAGTTTACAACAATGTCTGTCTGTGCTTCCACCCATCTGGGGTCTGGTTGTGGGTTCAACAAACCAGCGAAGGGTGAAGAGTTTGTAGACTCTCTGGTGTGAGCGGGGCCTCAGAGGGAGGCAGTTGCTCAGCTGTGGATACTGAGAGCTTGTTAAAACAGCACTCTTTTTATAGATGAATGGCTGGTAGACTGAGCAGGGAGTGCATTAGGTGTTGGCTTTTTCTATGAAGCACCACAGATCAGCCGAGTCGAACAAGCTGTGTTTGCTGATTTCATGGTGTTTAAAGCTAGATAAATGATTTTTGGCCACTTGGGGGAAGACAAACTCCATAACAGGCTGACAGACATTTTAAGTGATTATGACTAACATAGGGATGAGCTAAGAGATAGGAAAGACTTCATCCGTCTTGTGTAGTACAAAACAGGTACAAAACAAGATACAAGTGCAATGACAAACATAGTAGTGCAATAATAGAAAAATATAAATACAAGTTAGCATTTTTTAAGTCCCTGAGATATTCGAGTAGCTTTTGTCTGTGTTTTAAAGTCCAAATAGTAAGCCATGGTCCAATAAAGTAAGTTTGCAAACAATTGTCTGCATCCATCCAATCGGCATTAGCATTCATTTGGAGACATGTTTTTACATAGCTAATGACTATTAGTCCAGTATTCACTGTGTTATAGCTCTGTTTTGGTCTCCACCACCTCCTCAGAAAAATCATCTGGGTCTTAGCTGCTAACTGCTCCACTGCATTCACCATATGCTAACTTTGTTTAGTGTACAGTGAGTTTATCAGATCTTTATTTTAACAGCTGCTGCTGGAAATGAAACTTATTAGAGTGATGAAACTGAACAATAAACTTATTTTTCTAGCTGTAAAACCAAAACAACAGGCTAAAAAAATCCACTGAAACAAGACAATTCATTTTAGAGTCATTTCCTGTATGTGTGTCACATGGGTTTCAACACTGCCCTGCTCCTTTAGGATACCAGCAGCACACTATTCTTCACGACAATGGGAGAAATGAACGTCAAAACGATTCTTTTGCCTCATAGTCACTAAAGTAAATATTGGACCCATTTTTTACATGCTGTAACCATTCTGAACATTCTGACACTAAAGTGGCATTTTCAGATGGACAGATCAGGAGACAGACATGTCTCTGTCTCAGATCTGGCAACAATTGATATGATCTTGTTTTTGGATTACATATTCAGCTAGCAGAGCTAACAGAAGTCTTTGGGGCTTGGACACCAGAGGGAGATATTTTGTGATCCAGGGACATCTGAGCAGCAGCAGGATAAATCCCCCCATGGAGTCCAGACACTGTTGGTGGTGGCTGATGACTCTGAGGCTGATGGCTCTGAGGCTGATGGCTCTGAGGATGCCGACTGCTGACGTGTAGGAGGCTGATGAATCAGTAAAGCAGAGAAAGAACCATATTTACAATAAGGAGCAGTAAGATGATAGACTGACAGAGAAGGTGTGTCACTGTGCTATTGGTTGATTGTGGATCAGCTGATGACTCAATGATCTACCGAGACAATGACACCTACACGCAAAGAGTGAATGGCAGGGTGAGAAAGAAACTTACAGCCTGAGCATGAAAAGTATTGTCTTCCTGACTGAACTTTTGCTAGAGTTTCATTTGTTGAGACATTTCAGTGTAAAGAAAATTGGTGGACTGGCAGACCAACTTTTGCATCTTTACCACCACTAATGTGCCTAAAGCTGTTAATTAGTGAAGCTTTATGTGCTTAAGCGCTTCACACATTTACGAGTTGCTGTCATTCAGGACCACCAGCATGCAACATTACTTGTGCAGTTTTAAATGAAATGTGTCTGTTGTCCCGTGTGGTGCAGCAGTAGCTTACCAGTGTGTTTGTTTTTCTATCTTGCAGTGTTATTTAGTTGTTAAGGATGTGGTCGAAACGGAGGTGACACTGACAGCTTAGGCCCGTCACAAGCAGGGCGTGGTGTTTGCTACACTACCCAGACATGGACACACACATTCTGTAACACATAGTAGTTGGGACAGCGTGCCACCTCGTCTGGCAGCTGCTCCTGTGGTCTTGGATGTGAAAAAAAAGAGTCAAATTAAAGGTGGGATAAATGCCGACTTGAAGCTGATCCTCTTATAGCTTCATGGCAAAAACAGACGTGTGGTTTCAGACCTCATGGCTGGAAATTAGCAACAAATGGCACTGAAACAGACTCTCTCCTGCTTTGGAGGTTATTCCCCCGAGGTTGGAATAGAATCATATTTTGAAATGAAAACAAATGAGAAACAGTCGTATCCAAGCTGCTGATTGGTGGGAGGTGTTGTGCGTAAATGTACCCTAATTTCGCAGAAACCACAAATGAGAGGACTTTTACTCACATTGATTGTGCGGTTTTTCGGCATGCAAACATTTAAAGACAATCCAAGAAGTTACCTTGACACTGGTACCTTTATTTAAGTCCAGAAAATAATCTTTTTTCAATACTCCTGTCTTCTCTCTTTCTGCTTCCTCTCTTTTGACCTCATTCACCTCCACTCCACTGCAGAAAAAACAACATCTAACCAAAAACTTTCAGAGGTAAATTAAGTACCGGACACAGGGAAGGTGTCCTCTAATTTTTTACACTTTATATCACAAGGCAAGATTACAGGGCAGATTATTTTATAGGCTTTTGCTAAAAATATATAAAGGAGTACAAAGGAGAGGAAGTGGGTGTGAGGTAGAGGAAAGGTTTTAAAGTGTAACCCTGTAGAGGGCTGAGCTGCTTCTGTGTGTTATTTCACATTTTTGCCCCGGTGTGTGCTACGTTGTGGTTGTTACTGGATAAGTTTGGGTTGTGAATGTCAGGTACAGCTAATGAATAGGTCTACCATTGTTGGTCTTTAATTAAAAACAGGATATTATTAGTGTAATCAAGTGGTGTTATAGAGAGTTTTTCTACTTCGGTAAAAAAAAATCTGATGGGAAAACACTGTAAAAGTCACATTTTGGTCATGTTTTGTTTTTTATCTCCAATACTTAAGGAGAAGATATACTTTATTAATCCCAGAGGGTGTCATATACACACATGCACAAACTGGACCTATACATGCATTAAATGGAGAAATGTCAGAGCGAAGGGGGCTGCCCATGGACAGGCACCCCAGGCAGTTGGGGTTCAGTGCTTTGCTCAGGGTCAACTCGGCAGTTCCCAGGAGGCAAGCTGGCACCTCTCCAGCTACCAGTCCACACACCAGCTTCCCTCCTGTTCCCAGCTCAAGTCCCTGTGGACTGAGCCACTGCCGCACAATGCTGATATACAGTCCTTTTAAGTCACTATAAGTGTGTTCTTAGAAGAATATCTCACCTGCAAAATGATCATTTGTATATCTCTTGCTGCCTGTTAGGGAGGGGCCGAACCCACTCTACCTCCTGAGACACATCCACCCCGTAATTCTAATATTATTATTGGAATTCAAACCCACAATCCGTTGCCCTAAAGGCACTGTCACTATCTGCTAGATCATTTAGCCCTCAGCTGTTCAACGCAGAGGCATACGAGAAAGATTGAGTGAGAGTGATGTTTCACCAGTTCACATTTTATTTCTGCTCCTATAAAGTCTGTATGATTTTCAGTGTGTTTTTCTGGTTTGTCCTCAGGTGACAGAGGAGAAAGAGGGTTCAAGGGGGAGAAGGGTGACCGAGGAGACCGTGGAGAGAAAACAGGTAAGTGCTGATATATTGATTAACAGTACAAAGGCACAATTAACAGGCATGCTATTGCAAATCACCTTACATACAAAATGACACTAAATGCTAACGTCAGCAAAATCTTGACATGAAGACATGAAGACATGAAGATACGGAAGACTTAGAAACGCTGACAAATCAAAGCAGGTATATTCATGCAAGTATGAATCTGGAAATCAATCAATTAATCGTTTATTTATCACAAGGAATTATACAAGGTACATTTCCAGTGAAATGTGATCCTATCAGCTTCTTTACCTCGTGCTCTGTAATTTAGTCCTTTTTGAGTCTTCTTACATTGTCAGCTGCTGCTTTATAACTGTCCATGTTTCCGGATGGTTCTGGTTGTCCATGGTTTCTGGTTGTGGGATGATTTAACTGTCCACACATCCCGCCTCTAACAAGATGGCCGCATGGTCGCTCCTCCCGTACATGGGCAGCATCGCACTGCAGCTGCATGAATGGTGTATAGCAGTGATCCACAGCAGGAACAGGACATCACCTCACTTTCTCACCATCACACCTGTTCTGATTCACTGTAAAGCACTCGGCTTCTCTCCTGTTCTCCCAGAGTCCTCTGCTCTGTTAGATCAGCATATAGATTAAGAGACACCTGATCAAATAGTGCTGTCCAGGATTTAGCGAAGTTTCAATGAATCGAAGGACATTACAATTCCTGATATCCCGTAGGAAACTGATGTGGCACAGAGGTCGTCCAGTTTAATATCAACCCCTGTATAATGGCTAGCAGGATGCTAGTTCAGCTGGTGCCCATTCTTCTCCATCTTTTCCTTGATGTTTACATTTTAAAACCTCAACCTGGCTAGCAGCTAGCTAGCAGAATTTGGCAGGAGGAGAGTTTACAGACTGGGGAGTTGATTACCTCATCCTGATGAGTGACTCGCAGCCACAACCCACCAGCATCTAAAGCCAAAAGCACCACCAAGACTTGCACAGTAGACATAAGAGCATAAACTTAGCAGATATTTAGCAGAGCTGACAGAGAGACAACTGGAAACGTCTGCACCTCCGTCATCGAACAAAATCGTAGGAGCGAATAATAGGTCCCCTTTATTATGATGTAATTTACCAAGTACTACTCCAGTTCTGTTTTAATTTAAGATTGATGTATTTGTCATTTTACAACACAGGGTTGCACACTGACATATTCAGTTGTGGCTCCTTCACACTATGCACACATATAACATGTATGCAAATATTTAAATTACAATCGAATAAATTAAAAGTTCATTTTGCTGTCACTACTCTTTGATTCTAATATACAGTATGCTGTTGACTGCTTAACAACAAAACATTGCAAAGCTGGAAAGAATTTTTTACTATCCAATCCCCCAAAATAATAACATCCTGTGAGGAATCCCAAGTCTCTCTTTTGGTTGAGAGATTTCATTAATGTTCTGCTTCGAGCTTGACCACACATGCACACAGGCAGACCAGCGCAGAGTCAGTTAATCCAGTGTGGTCTGACAGTGAAGTGGTCTGCTAAAAGATTCAACAGTGAAATTAAGTGTTTTATAGACTTCATGCGGAAAATCATGTTGAAACAACTCACGTTACAGTAATATTCCCACTAATTAGTCTGGTAATAAACTGCTTCAGTTCCAGTGACACTGTTTTATATTTTTCCCATCCTATCATCTTCTCCCACTAAACCATATTGAATTGAATAACAGTAGAAACGTTTTTTTATTCTCATCCTGCTTTGATAAACTGTAATTCAGAGACATTAACAGAAATTGAATTTGAAAAATACTTTGGAGTAATAAAGCTGCAATGATTTTGAGGAGTTTGCTCCAGGTTTCAGACTGTTTCCAATTTTCCATGGGAAATGGATGACTCATTTCCAAGATGAATTTCATTTGTCTTATCAAAGCCCCACTGGGCAACACTCACATTTATGTTCCTTCTAAACCCAAATTATGACACTTTATTAGAAACTGCATTTGGTTGCAGCAGAAATCAGAGATTTTGACAGAATACTGCAAAGAAAGATGGAAAACAAACCATAAGTGTATTAAATATTTGTCATATATAAGATGATTACATCATAATTACGCACTAAGACAGGGTTATTCAAGTACAAATTCAACTGGGCTGGATTGTAAAACCAGAAAATGTGGATGGGCCACATTTTTTTTATATATATTTGACATGCACACACTCAGGAAAAGGCAAGGACATATGCCAGTTAACCTAAAGCAAAGTCTGTTCAGAACGCAGAGTCTTGCAACTGTGACTCAGTGTGAGCGCTCACTCCCATCTGAAGCTTGCTCAGGTATGCGCATGCACGCCGCAACTAGAGAGGTCCACCTTACCAGTCGCAGACTTTATTACACAGACATTGTCAACTGATTGTATTTAAAATCTACTCATTTGAGAAGAGATCCCAAACTTAAATAACTTAAATTTTGCAAAAAAAAAAGTGAGAATGCTAAATACACAAGCACAATCAAATTAACAGTATAGTCAAAATATAGTCTGTTGAACTGTAGTTGCACTGCAGTAAATTGCATTCCTGTCACAGCAAAGAAACACTGCTGTAATAAAAGCACATACATCACTGCATATGATCCGTAGTATATAAGAACAAATTTATGAGCTGATGACTTTATGGGCCTCATATATCTCTGCCACACCTGATATCCTTTGCAAAGAGCTGTGGGAAGTTTAAAGGATCAGTAGATCTGCTTTTCTTTTTAGTGTAATCTCACGGTTTCCAACGCACGATGAGGGACCACATGGCCTAGTGTACATCAAAAGGACTTGAAAACCATTATGCATGTGTACATGTCCCGTGAGGGTTAGCCGACACCTCTTACAAAACCATCAATCTGGGTTCAGGTAGAAAGAAAGAAACAATAATGACCCTCAAAACCGCAGACATTTATTTTTTTGTGCTACAAATGTTATTCTTCCTTTGTTACATCAGTTTGGTGGTTCTCCTTGTGATGAGCGATGTGAGGGTGGTGCACATCAAATAGACTTCAGCCCTCGAGCATCTGAAGGCTGTTTCTGACCGTTAAAGAGCCGTCAAAGATCGGTTCTTTCCTCACATCATTTACAAGACACAGATCTTTGAGGTTTCAGAGAAAGAGGGGCAAACTGAGACCACATGCTGCAGGCTGTCAGAAATATCTAATCACAGAGTTGTGCAGTTTTCTTGTCACAAACCTCACGCGGCTGACTTATCGTTTGTTGCATGACTCGGATCTTTTTACGCTTCAAAGCATACAGTGCATACCTGCATGATCACTTACCAGAAGGAGCACCAGTGTGACCCAAGACCCATTGAAGTTTTGTCTGTGGGAAAAATTTGTCCACACATGTTGGGGGTTAACACAAAATTAGCCTGCTGTCCGGGATGTTATGTCACTGCGAGGATCAGAGTCTTGAGCTCTTTTGAAAGCTTCAGCAACACAAAGGGGAATATTTCTGGGTAAAAGAAAAAATGGACCCCAGATTGAAATCATTTTTGAGATTGAGAGAGACTGAACAATTTCCCTCCATTTAATCTGGATTGATGTTCTTTTAATTGACTATGAAGTCTCTTTAATCACCAGAAACACACAAATCAAAGGAAAGTAAAAAACTAAAAATCTAAATAACGCTAATTAACTTCGACATGACCTGGTGAAAACATTGCTTCATCCATCCGTACCTTATAGGTCACTGTCACTGCATATGTATTTCTGTTTTCTTCTTTAACGTGCAGTGTTCCTGGGGTTTAATGTTTCCTCTCTGTGTATATGAAACCACAGTAACAGTTTACATACCTTATAAACTGCTAAGCTACATACTGGCTGCATAGTGTTTAGTCTTCAAATCAGTAACAATTAAACGTCCACTAAACCTCGCTCCCTGACTTACTGTTGCTGCTACACCTGCCTCGTTCTTGTGTTGCACATATAAAGTTTCCGAAGGGAGTCTGGCAAGATGGTAGCATGAAAAGACGTGTTATATCAAACTCTGTGCAACAAACTTCTGAGTTTTCAGTACATTGATTGTTTTTCCATGAATCCAAAGGCTATGTACCTACAGTACATATGTCTGTCCGTCCATCCCATTCTTGTGAATGTGACATCTCAAGAACACCTCTAGTGAATTTCTTCAAAATTTGGCACAAACGTCCATTCAGACTCAGTGATCAGCTAACTGGATTTTGGTGGTCAAAGGTCACTTTGACATCACAAATTAGGTTTTGGACCATCAATCAAGAATTAATGCAACAATTATGACAAAAGTTTTAAACAAATGTCTGATAGGACAAAATGAAGAAGTGATGACATTTGATATCCACGAGGTACAAAGGTCACCTTCAGCAAAGGTCAAAGGTCAACATCATAATGTTCTGCAAACACACTTTTCCGGTCATTATTCGATGTCATATCTCAGGAACACAGTGGGAGACATATGGTTGGATGCTGAATTGGTGACACAAACCTTGGGTGTCCATCTTGAAACGTGTTATGAATGTAAAGATCTTCTGTGCTGGCAGGTTGAAGACGTGTCTGAAGCATCTATGTTTTAGAATTTGTAGCATCTTTGCAGCAGCATCCATATTTGAAGCATTGCCGACTGCCATGGCTACATATGAGTCTGGACAGACATGAATGTTAATTGCAACTTGACTGATTTGCAGAGGTATACAATTATAAGTTGCTTTAACTCTAGTTCGGTATAAAATCCTTATATTGATGATGTTGTTGTCCGTAGGCTGCAGCACATCAACAATGAATACATCTAAAGCAGACCAAAACAAATACTGCTTAACTACATAGCCTGCTTACTTACAAAGAAGCCCATATGTAAATGACCACATCAACAAAATCTGCAACTTTAGTGGGTCAGAGCATAGCTATTAGGTATGGAATTAATCTGCAGATGCACAGGTTCAAAGTGACATCAAAATTTTCTATGGATTTCAGTTTTCGAGCTATGACGAAGGCCAAAATGTGGCCTTCAACAGACAGTAAGGCTTGTTTGTTTTTTTGGCGCTTTGAGCACCACAAGCCGAGTGCCATCTAGTTCCACTATATGTTCAACAAAGCTCTGAGGCTGGAGATCAACAATTTGCCTAATATAATTCCAGAAAGATGTTTTCCCATGTGTGTCTTCATGAACTGTAACTTGTAACAAAACACCTACTTTTTCATTTTAGGGGCACAGTGTGTAATTTTTACTTGACAGTTGACATATTACAAGAGAGATTGGAAGTGATGCACACACACAGCCACACACACATACACACAGCTCTTACCTCCAGAGCTGACAGTTTGATCTCAAGGGTCCGACTTTTAGTGTTGTGGGTTTAACGTTTGACAGGCTGTTTTTACAGTGGACCTGTGCAGCTACAGGGATCCAAAAATAAATGATTTCATCTTAAGACTCATGTAAAAAACACCATGTTATGATTTTTATGTGAAGCCAAGCTGAAAGCTCTACTTGGTGTCCTCCAAGGTCAATACTGAGGAACAGAATCAGTGATCAATCAATATATTTGCTTTCTCCTCTTCAGTTCTCACGTGTGGTAAAACCCCCCTACAGTATGTATTCTGTTGTTTTTATTTATGTTCATTTCTCATTTGCTAAATCCAATTATCTGTTAGCTGGAACTGAACGACCCAGATCCCCCACCGTGATGTTTAATCTAATTTTATTCATTTCTAATTTCATACACACACAGTTAAACAAACACACATGCACAAATGCTCATGCTGAGAACACTTAAGAACAGTGAGGTGAGTCAGGTTTTTATTTTACAGTTTTATCTGCAGGGTCAGACCCACTTTGACCCTGTCATCGTCTCTCGAATTTTAGTGAGCTTTAGAGGTGTTAGTGCGCAATTTTTGTCCCTATTGGACTCAGCCAGGCTACTTTTTCCCTCTACTTCCAATTTTATGTTACGCTAAGCCAATTTTGGCAACAGTAACAAACTAAGACACTGTTAAGTAGGAAGTACTTGGTTGAAGACATTGGGACATTATTATCGTCTAGTATGAGGACATTGGAGGACATTGGGACTTTATTATCATTGACAATGTTTAATTTTTTATACGTATCAGGTCCTAAAAATGCAGACCAAACAAAAGTTCGGGTCTCAAGAGGATATTATAATATTGTGCCACCAACTGCTAAAATTGTTACCAGCTGTTACAAACTGACAGCAAACAATGTAGCACGGGACCTTGATATCAATTGTCAACCGTAGGCTATTATCGCAGGTATAGATGTCATTGTTGTAGCTATTGCACTATTTCATACCACCATCTCCACAACAAGCTATCTAGCTACCAAGGTCTGGTGAGCCTCCAACACAACAATACTTACCAGAGACTTTCAGCTCCCCTAGCTGCACCAGTTGGGACATTTTGATAGAAGACAATGCAGTCATACTGCTTTAGTCGCCGATGCCTGCTAGCGTTGCATCCAGTTAGGACACAGTGTTACATTGGTGGTATTAATCTTTTCATCAAATGCTCAGCAAGAAAGTAAATAAGTATATTTCCCAAGTTGTCAAACTATTCCTTTAACACATCACAGAAGAATTCAGGTCACAAGCACCCACTAACAAACTTTATAATAGTCATTGCTTTTGTAATAACTCAGCTTCTCTGCTTTCGAAATAGATTTAAAAGAAAACATGGCATTTTCAAATTTCCCAAGTATCAAACTGGGGCCTTAAAACAAAACCAACAACGGCAAATCCCCCACACACATTTTTAAATGCTTTGTATTTCATTATTTCCTTTGACTTGGCTGAAAAGCAAATAAGGGGATTTCCAATATTGAACCATTGCTTGAGAACTTAAAAACAAAAGTCAAATGAGAGGCACAAACTTCTTTCAAAATTCACTCATATGGTCGCCAAATTTTGAGTGTGAATGTACAATGGCCAAGAAAATCAAATTAGAAGCAAACAAATTGCACTACACAGAGAGAAGAGTCAAAAGAAGAAAACACAAAAGAGACCAGAAGAGCAAACAACGTGAAAAACAATAACATCAGGGACTCGAGAACATTTTCGGGACAGATGGAGCTGGTTAACTGTTGTTCTGAAGCCACTCAGTCCTGTCCAGCCCAGACTCCTTCCTGCCTGCCAGATAGACATTAGTAATACGCAATCACTTCATGTTCTGGCCTTCTTCATATATTGACAGTCTGATGCCGTAGCTCCCCCCGGCCGCTGAGGTTTGAACCACTTGGACGACCACCAACACTTGGAGCTTGCTCGTCTAGTTTCCCAGGGCAAAAACAGTCATTATGTGTCATGCACAGAATAAGGTACGAGACTTGTTATGAGATGTCAAGTTTTGTCCAAATTAGTGAGTTTATGGTGAAACGTTTTGTTGGCTGTCCAAGGTGAACATGAGAGCTGTCAGACTGTCAAGAGACAGGATAATTTAGAGACCAGGGTCCTTGACTTTTTGCATAATTACTTAAAGGAGTACTTGTTTTGATCTCTCTCATGTCTGTTATTGTGCAAAAGCTTTTTGACTCAGGAAAAGTCATTAACTGTGTAAACTTAAGGTTTTAACTATCATTCGAATTCAGCTTTTTTAGGTTTATTTTCCACCACAGGAATAACAGCTACATTTATGTCTTATATTCTGTTCCAAAAATGAAATTTGTGGTTTTGACATGTTGATATTTTCTGATATTTTAAGACATTTTGGAAACAAGGGGTGAATGACACCAGCAAATGTTTTCACCAAACAATGAGCTGCCCTTAGCTGCTGTTGCTACGCCCGTTAAGCTTGCTGTTATCATAAAACACATTTGCAGTTGATGACGGCAGGTTTAGAAAATTCATATTTTTTTAAGATAGTGTGTCCTTTGGCAGAAATTTGAAAATCTAGCGTGCGTCTATTCTACTGTCTGAAATAACTAGAGCATATGTATATTTCTAGGACCCTCTGTTCCCCAACCCAGTATGCTTTAAATACGACTCATCTCAACAATGTTTTACCTAAGATCAAATGCTTAGTTTATGTTTCACTAGGTCAGTATGTTGACATTAACCACCTACAGCTTATAGCCTATTGATGTTATTACTCCTTCAAATCTACACCTTTAAATTTGCAGGAACATAGTTTCCTTGACTTAGGACATTGATATCTCCACAGTGGCTGAATGGATTTCTGCCATTCTAAGGGCATTTCAAACATCCCTCTCCCTTTGTTTTCTGCAATTTGAACAGCAAATATAGTCCTTACCTGTCTCCTGCAATGTTGGTTTGTATCAAGAGAGGTGCGCTCAAAACTCAACACACGGCTGAACTAGGACCTTGAGACCTCAGAACCCTGGGAACAGAGACGATCCCAAAATAATGACTTTTGTTGGCAGATGTTATCAAATGCTATTTAAATCAAATCAAATCAACTTTATTTATATGGCACTTTTCATACTACAGTAACACAAAGTGCCTCACAGAGGTTAAAAACAACAAAGATCCAAAACAGAAAACAAAAAGGACCAGTATGCACACAGTGAAGAAGTACAGTGGAAGTGTTGGCGCTAACATAACTTGTAACCCCACAAAATAATGTCCAAGTCGGGACACTGTGTCAAACATAAATAAAAACAATGGTATGTTAATGTTCAAACTGCTGAACTCATTTTGGTAAATTTTCAATTCTGAATTTGATGCTGCAACAAAAAATTTGTGACAGGAGCAACAAAATGAATGCTCATAAAACACCTGTTGGAACGTTCCACAGGTAAACAGGTAACAGATTAAAATGTCATCACTGGATATGAGAGGGGCGTCCTCAAAAGGCTCAGTAGCTCACAAGCAAGGACGGTTACTTGGTTAAACTGCGTGGGCAGTTTAAGAACATTTCTCAATGCACAATTGCAAGGAATTTTGAGATTTCTCCAATTCATAATATCATCAAAAGATTCTGCATGTAAGAGGCAAGACTGAAAACCAACATTGAATGCCCGTGACCTTTGACCCCTCACTGCACTCAATTAAAAAGAAACATGATTATATTGTCACGACCTGGCTCAAAGGTATGACAAAATATGGAGACCACACATGACTTTTTAAAGTAGGAAAAACAAATTTATTTAAATAAACTAACTTAAATGTGTATGTCAGTTATCAGTAATGTCTGAAGTGTGTGGTTGTGTGAATGTCTTTAGATGTAAGAGAACAAAAACCTAAATAACCCAAGATCAAACAAACCAAGCAACTCAAAGAGGAGAGAGAGAATGAATGCTCAGGCCCCAATATAAATAGGTGAGCATTCACACCAAATCAGGTGTCAGCCATCTCTCCTAATGAGCCATTCCCCAGATTCCAGGCAACCAAACAAAAAGTAGGTCAGAGGCCAAGGAGCCGTCACGATATAAAGGATGTTACTACATGTGCTCTGGAACGCTTTGGACCAACCATTATTGGTAATCGCTGCATCTACAAATCCAAGACTCTACCATTCAAAGTGAAAGCCATATAACAACAACATCCAGAAACACTGCCGACTTCTCTGGATCTCAGCTCATCTGAGGCAGACTGACACAAAGTGGAAAAGTGTGCTGTGCACATTTCAGATTATTTTTGGAAATCATGGATGTCGTGGCCTCCAGGCTAAAGAGGAAAAGGACCATCCAGACTGTTCCCAGCTCAAAGTTCAAAGCTGGCATCTGTGATGATATGGAGTAATCTTAGTGCCCATGGCATCAAGGGTAACTTGCACATCTGTGCAGGCGCCATGAAAGCTGAAAGTTACATATAGGTTTTGGGGCGACATATGCTGCCATCTAGACAATGTCCTTTCCAGGATCGTCCCTGCTTATTCCAATGCCAAGCCACATTCTTCACGTGTTATAACAGTGTGGCTTCATAGTAAAGAGTTCAGGTATTAGACAGACCTCCCTGCAGTCCAGACCTGTCTCCTATTGAACATGTGTGGTGCATTATGAAGCAGAAAATATAAAAACGGAGACCCCGGACTATTGAGCAGCTGAAGTCGCATATTAAGTAAGAATGGGAAAGAAACCTCAACAATTAGTGTCCTCAGTTCCTAAATGCTTACTGGCTATTGTTTAAAGAAAAGGTGATGTAACACAAAAGTAAACTAAATTAAGTTTATCAATTTGAACATTAAATGTGTTGTCTTTGTACTGTATTCAATTGAAAATAGATTGAAAAGGGATTTACAAATCATTGCATTCTGTTTTCATTTATGTTTTTTGCATGACGTCCCAACATATTTGGAGTTTTTTTGGGGTTGTAACACTGTAGGTAGTACTGTAGAAAGTAAGCTAGTTAGCCAGGCATGCTAACATTTGCAGCAGTGGTCTAATCCATTCTCTACACTGTTGCTCTTGTATTTTTTTATTTTTTTTGTTGTTGTTAATTTTTTATTAGTTTTATGCCTTTTTGGCTCTTGTATTTTTGGCTTTGGAAAGGTTAAAAATTGTGACACCATTTTTCAAACTCTTGAAATGATTGTTAGGAGGATAAGTTTAGTCAGCTGTAAATTGCATTCACTGAAATTTTAACCACATTGGCTCTAACCATAGAAGACAATGTGACTCTTAAATCTGAAAAAAAATTAAAGGTTTCCAGACAATACAACAAAAGTGATTGTCTCCAGTTTTGAGAAGCTACAATGTTGTCCAACAGGCTACACTGTACAATAAATTGATTGATTCACCTTAACAATCTCGTCATGCAGCTGTCCGATTTCTACCAAAGCTTCCAGCAAAATAAATCAAGTTAACTTCCACCAGATTAACATAATTCAGCAGAACTCTAGTATGTTGCAGTCCAGCTCCTCATGTCAGAGATATGAATGTCCTGTGAAGTTTGCATGTATGGTTCTCATTATTTCTGAGGACTGAAGTCTACATGTGCTGCCCCCATCCAGAACCTTTCCTCCTCCTCTTCTCCCCAGAGTTTCTTATTTGCACAGTGGGGACCCGCAGGCATTTTACAGAAGAAGGAATGAGAGGGAAAAAGATGAATAGAGTGAGAGATGTGAAAAAGTGGCGAATCAAGTCTCAGTGGTATTCAAACATGTGAACAGTAAGATGAGAACAAGTTGATAAACAAATTTGAACGACACATTGAGGTAAAACATCAGATAAGTCTTGGGAAATATCTGTGAGTGAATGATGATTTTTACACCGACAAAATGAACTTAAACTAGTTTACAGCAGTGCAGCAGTGCAGTGGTGCAGTGGTTAGCATTGTTGCCTCACAGCAAGAGGGTTCCTGGTTTAAACCTCAGGGTAGAGCAGCCCTTCTGTGCAGAGTTTGCATGTTCTCCCTGTGTCAGCGTGGTGTTTCTCTGGGTACTCCAGCTTCCTCCCACAGTCCAAAGACATGCAGGTTAAATGGTGACTCTAAATTGTCCATAGGTGTGAATGTGAGTGTGAATAGTTGTCTGTCTCTATAGCCCCTTTTACACTGCAGGTTTTCCGCGAATGTTGGGCCGTTTTGCCGGCAAGCTGCGACCGTTTAGACACACAGAGCCGGATTGGCGACTTGATCCGAGGTGCCCAGTGTTCCACCTCGTAGGGTAGACATATTGGAGGAACCCTTTTATGTTAAAAAGACCGAGGCGGCCTTCTGCAACGGGAGAGGCTGTTGAAGACTTGTGGGAGGAGCTGTTGATGACGCCGCACATGCGAGCTACTGGCGGTGGATAAACAGGAAACAGCTGATAGCAGGAATTAGCGAGCAGCTAGTAGCAAGAGGGAAACACAAACCTGACAGACACTGTAAAGATGAGCAACTGAGGAGACAAGGAATTGCGCGCCCTCCTTGTCCTCGCAAATGAAGAGGCCATTAACCGTCAGATGACGGGGTTTTGTTACCCCCCATTGCCCCGAAAAAGGTGCATTCTGTATAAACAAAGGTAGGTAGGCGACATTTTGTTTTTATACTGCCAATGCTGAAAAAAACTGCAAATTTGCACAATTTCTGTTTAAAAAGGGCTTATGTGTCAGCCCTGTGATAGACTTGTGACCTGTCCAGGGTGTACCCTGCCTGTCACCCAATGTCAGCTGGATAGGCTTCAGCACTAGAAATTAAAATGCATTTTAAGCCAAGACTGAAAATGACAATCGAGGAGGCCTACTTGTGCCTGATTTAAAACATGCTGTTTAGCAACGAGATTTATTTGTTAGCACTATTGTCTCATAGCAAAGAGCAAGCAATTTAAATAAGATCCAATCTTAACACTAATTCAATCAGTTCGGCTGGTTAAAGAGGAACTATACTGTGTTTGTATCCTGTTTCACCAGAACCACTCAAATTTTTGACACGATTAAAGCAGCAAATGTAAATTTGTTTTTCAGTAAGGACTAGCAATGACTGAATGAACTCCATACTACCATAACTATAAATCACTCTTAGGCAAAAAATTGCATCAAGTTTGTGGAAAGTCTTTTCTTTCCTGCTGTTACTGGAGCACATTTTGGTGTGGTGACCTAGGCGGTTCATGTTAGGACATTTAAAAGTAAAGTATCCTATTTTAGAAAAGTCGTTAAAAGTTGTATTAATGACTGTGACACTTATTTATCTTCATGCCAGCACAATCTTCCAGTTTTTACCCAACTTCACAGGAATTTAGAACAGAGGGACTGTTTTGTACTTGACAAGTGAACAAATAGATTCAACATCTGTTTCATGTAATTGAGTATTCAATTGCTCATTCTTTGTTGAAAACCAAGTATGTGCTATTCTAGTACTCGTTGCTTTCCTCTCTTTAGGTCTCTTTCAGTGTTGTCTGAAGAAAAAAAGAGCAACGAGAGGTTAAAAGTACATCTTAATTTCTGGTTTTAATTTGCTGGATTTCTGTTAGAATATGAAACAAATATGTGCAACAGATATGATAGTATAATGTTATGGTAGGTATTAAATTATGATGGGCTAGTGAGTGCAAAGAACTTGACTGTCTAATGAGAGTTAAATGGTACACAGTTCAAATTTATGATGGTCTGATGAGACTAATATCCTGTCGAGATAATGTGTCTGGCTTTACTCTCCAGCGCTTTGTCAACAGGTCTCCGTCAGCACGCATGTCTTAACACCAAGGATAGTGTTGCTGTGTGTGTGTGTGTGTGTGTGTGTGTGTGTGTGTGTGTGTGTGTGTGTGTGTGTGTGTGTGTGTGTGTGTGTGTGTGTGTGTGTGTGTGTGTTTACCCCTCTTTCTTATTTTCTCTCTGTGCTCTGAGAGGTGATAAATCAAGTCAATTATACGAGTACAGCTGCTGCATACTTTCAGGAATACGAGATGTACTGTGGATCCATGAAGCCTCTGCTAACACAAAAACACACACACACACACACACACACACACACAGACTTTATTCTGATTATAATGTAGGTTAGTCCTTGAGCAGGGCGCTACATACAGGCTCAAATAGGACAGTGTTGAGAGTTTACACATTGTCTGTTGTCTGTACGTACTAACGTGGCATCTCATGAATGCCTTGAGGGAATTTCTTCAACTCTGGCACAATTTGGCTTCGAAGATCAACTGATTGGAATTTGGTGGTCAAAGGTCAAGGTCACTGTGACCTTGCAAAACGCATTGGCCATAACTCAAGCTCATTACGACAAAATGTCCCATAAATGTGTAATAGGATAAGATGATGAAGTCATGACATTTTATGTCCAAAAGATCAAAGGTCAGCTTCACTGTGACATCATTATGTTCTGCAAAAACACTTTTCTGGCCCTTATACAACATCATATCTAAGGGAAGCGAGGGGGAGACATTTGGTCAGATACTGAATTTGTGACACTAACCTTGGATGTCCATCTGTTTATCTGGAACTGTGCTGATTGTATAAATCAGCTGTGATTGAAGAAGTGTGTAAAGCATCCTTGTAATTTGTAGCCTCTTTGCAGCAGCATCCATGTTTAAGGCATTGTCAGGGCTACATTTGAGTCTAGACGGACTTGGATATAAACTGTACCTGCAACTTCACTGGTTGAGTGGGCCATACAACCATGAGGCCATAAAAACATAATTCTAGTTGAGTCTAGGTATTAGCAAATATCCAACAGCAAGAAGCTCAGATGAGGAAGAAATGACTTTTGGTTTGGAGACACTGCAGCAGAAGCAGCTTATTGCAGCTTTGAAAAAATATAAAGAACATATGTATTCTTTAATCCTTTTTTTGTCACTCACTTTGTATTTTTGCTGCAGAAACTGTTTCAGGTTGCTATCTCTGCTACATACGAACACAAGACCCTTTTCACTTCCCTGTTCATTCCAGTGATATTTTCTAATTTATTATTTATTTCCTCACCTCTGAACCTCTTAAACTTCTCTAAAATATCTGGTTATTTGTGTCAATAATTTTGCTGTTTTTCTGTGTTTGATATTGTATCCCCATAGTACTCTTGTTTGTTTGTTCATTTGGGATTTTATTGCGTTAATTACAGTGCAGCTAGAGAGTGACAGGAAAGGGGGAGAGGGAATGGGCATGGCATGCAGCAAAGGGCCGCAGGTTGGAATCAAACCCAGGCCACTGCAATGGACTCAGCCTACTTGAGGCGGACACTCTACTCACTGACCTAGAGGCTGCCCATTACTCTAGGTTGTTAAAGGACTAGTTTGACATTTTTGAAAATATGCTAATTTTCTTGCCGAGAGATTAGAAGATTGATGCAGTCTCTCACATCTCACAAAAAATATGAAGCTACAGCCAGAAGTTTGTTAGCTTAGCTTAGCACAAAGATTAGACAGGGTAAAGATAAAACATTATCCATTCACTAGCACCTCTAAAGCTCACTAAAACACATCATATCTCATTTGTTGAACTTGTACAACTTGGTTTTACAAGGGTGCCCAACTATTTCTTCACTAGGAGCGGTGACTTCCTGGAGTTCTGTCCAGCAAGGTGACTGGATAAATGCTAACAGATGCACAAAGCTGCAAAGAAGAAAGTTGTGAATTTCAAACTCTTTCATCCAGTGTGCTGTCAGGTTCACAAGATTGTTGCCAGACTATCGGCTATGATGCTCAGATGATTGTCAGCAAACACTGAAAAATTACTTCTGGCAAGAACTTCAGAACTGATATTTTTGTAAATTTCATTACATAAGAGGAAGAAAGAAAAAAGTTCAGTTGGGAATATTTGTATTTATTTTTGCTTTTGAATCAAAGGGTATTTCTGTGGTTGATGGAAAATAAATTCTGTTGCAGCATGTTGAAAATAACCTCTTCATCTCCGCATGTTTTCATATTGGTTTGATTTACAGGGCTTAATTAAACTCATAAACACTCACAATGAAAATAATCTGAGTTCAAAGTCTCGCCAGCAAGCGCCGGATGAAAGAGAGTCCTGTGTTCTTTCAGCGTAGTCATGTTGGAATTAATAATAAAGGCTCAGCATTTCTGCACTCGAAGAAACATGATGCTGTTTGCTACAAACATTTTAGTGCATGGAGACTCGGTGGAGTCAGTAAACTGTCTGCAAACACTTTAAATAGTAGAAACAAATGTGATTAAATGCCAGATCATGATTTGCATACTCAGATCATTATGTTGATGCATGCTTGTGTGTGTGTCTGTGTCTGTGTGTGTGTTGCAGTGGAGGAGACCTTGGTGCGGCTGGTGAATGGGTCAGGTCCTCACGAAGGTCGTGTGGAGGTTTTCCACGAACGTCGCTGGGGGACAGTGTGTGACGACGTCTGGGACAAAAAGGATGGAGACGTAGTGTGCAGGATGCTGGGTTACGCAGGATCAGCTGAAGTCCATAAGACAGGACGCTTCGGACAGGGTATGAGATGATCAACACACACACAATCTGTCATGTCTTTAATGTCGGTCTGTACGGTGTGAATATGTGTTGCAAAGACCTTAACCTTGCTTTTGGTAGTCAGTCCGTCGTAGGGAACACTTAGTTGTTTTACTTTTTATCAAAAGTACGTTATTGTTACGTAATAAAAAAGGGTTCAAGGAACACTGTAACTGTAACTGAACCCCTATTGCTTTAAGATTAGTTAACAGAGACTTTACTGTCATCCATTTCTATACAGTGCAGTACAGTACATAGAGGAACAAAACTGCTTCTCCTGATCCTGGTGCAAAACAAAAAGAGTGAATGATGCAACATTCAGACTACATAAAGGGTGCAAAGTACAAAAGCAATACAAAGTGTAATCATGAAGTCTTTTATAAAAGAACAGAAAAGTAAGAATAAAATGAAAGTATAAGATGAGGTACAAAGTGAGGTAGTGTCATAGCCAGGGGCGTAGCACCAAATTCTGGGCCCCTGCCCCTGTATGTTGGTGCTTCAGCAGCGTAAGCAGTCAGTCACTCAGCTCTAGCTGCTTTTAGAGACAAATCCAAGTGCAGGGGCGGACTAGCCAGGGCTGAGAGAAGCCTCTAAGAGCTTCCACCATATCTTTTGACAAAGATCAGTCTTTCAACCAAATATTTAGACAGTTTTAATTTAGTTATTGCACTAATTCCTTAGAATTTTTCAAAAAGTGCAAACAAAACCAAACTTTCTTTTTCAGGCTTTTTTAGGGTCCCCCTTCCATTTGGGTGTTCGGTAATCAGTCCCGGTTACAGGTCCATTCTGAATGGACCACAAGTGACTCGCAAACATATCAAGTTTGTACAAAACACACTTTATTTTTAAGTACAGTGAATTTTGGGCACAGAGCTTTTATTTTGTGGTGCGTATTCCTGCTGCAGAGTTAGTGACTAACAGACAGCTGCTTAAAAGAGACGGCAAATTAGCTGGATGCAAGTATGACGCAGAACATATTAAACTCTGTGGACCTTGAACTAATAACTAAGAGGAAATCTGGGCACTGTGGCTGGACCAGTTGGGAACCACTGGATAAGATAATATTTTTATTATAAATTGGAGGGTACTTTCCCTTTAGATCATTCTTTGATGTCTCAATCGAGGCAGGACATCTGTAAAATTTAGTTTGCCCACAGCACATATCTACTGATGGAAGTAGTTCTGATCTGATTTTTACTAACTCCAACAGCCCTGCTGTGTGTACCTGGACAGTGCCCTAAAATGCTGCAGGGATTAATATTAAGCTTTTATTGGGAAAGACATGCAGGCCAGATGTCGTCAGGAAAGAGTCTCAGAGGTCATATCCATCTACCCCTATTTCTCTCCCTCTCTCCATTTTATTTCATTCACCAAGTCCGCCTTACATCATGCAGAGTCTCTGTCCAGGCAGAGTTGTTACCAATGAGTCTGGAAAATTGGGGGAAAACATGCCTTTGTTCCAGGGGACGACCTCCAGACAACAGCAGTGACTAACATCACGGCTGGATTCAATTTAAAACAATCTGGAATTCAAATATATCTTTTCAGATGAGTCACCCACCGTTTTTTTAGTTTAACTTCTTTAAATTCGGAACATCTTTTAAGGCTTTCAGGCCATTTCTCAGACCCAGATTTACCTTTAGGAATACATTAACTAAGTTATGTCTAAACGTCATTATATTCCCCGTGAAATATTTATTTGTACACGGCACGGCATCGAATAACAGATGTACTTGTCCAGAGTAACTTGTGTTTTTTGTCATACACACACACTGGGAGCAATTTGGGGTTCAAGACATCAACCTTGCTATTAATGGCCGACCTGCAGGACAAAATGGAAAAGAAAATTACAAGAAGCGATGCATATAATGAGCGTGAATTGACACACAATCCCTAAAATCCGAAACTGAATGTCTTAAAATGTTGTTGTGGCTCAAAACTTGGATAGGTATTAAGAGGAATATTGGATTTCTCTGTGAGGCTAACGTTAGCTTCGATAACAAAATAAACTGGAGGAAACCGTTCATGTGTCATCCTCCTTTGTACGACTGGCATAGTAATCAACCACAAAGCCGTCTATCCCACCTTCAATAGTCCTGTCAAATCATCCATCCACTGAGTGACAGTATACGGGTCGGCCAGTCTGGTCCTGTTGGTCAGTGTTTACTTATTCAAGTAACACTTGTCTAGTAGAGTGAGTGACCTGACATGGTGCGTTAGTAAATTCAGTCTGACGCTCTACATTAAAATGAGAGCCCTGTTGGTCAAAGAAACAGAGCGTTATATTTCTATAAGAATTCACATACGGTTAAGTCAGTCATACATTTACTCCACTTGGTGTCCTGCTGCTCCGTTAATGTCTGTGGAGAATTGTTTTGCCTCCAGCTAAGCCCCGCCCACCAAAAAAACATCATACTGTTTACGAACAGTAAAACGGTTTATAGATGTTGGATGTAAACCACCATCATAAAATGACAGTACAGACGATCAAGGTGACAAAATACTACATGATTGCAAGCACGTATGTAGAATAGTATCTTTCTTTGCATAGGTGAACAATGATTTCTATCTCCCATAACTAGAAACAGAAGAAGAGAGTTTGTCTGACTTTATAATCAGTGAGGAGACACAGACATCAACCCTCAAGGAGAAAATGTTTTTAACAAAATCCAGGACTGACTGAGTTTACACAGATAGGGTTGTTTTTTGTTTTTGTCAGCACCCATTTTCAAACAGCCTTTTGAAATCCTTCAAATCACTCTGAAATTGAGTGACTCTTCTCTAAATCATCTCTGGGTGTTCCCTTTAGAACCCCACACAGTGTTTATGGTGATCCGACACTTATTAGTGAGAAGTTTGTCATAAGTTTGGTGAGAGTGGTCCGACCCCTTCGGCCTGCAAACACTGCAGTAAAACTTGTGTTGAGATCCAGAGTAAACAGTTTAAAGGTCCGTGTCCATTAAAGCAAACCCAGAGCAGGCGCAGCAGCTGAACAGCTGGGGCTCATGTATTCCCCGGTGCATACCTCATTTCCATCCTGTGCACGCCTGCACAGAGACACGTGCGCCTGGTGTTTCATGCTGCTTTGAAGATGTCAAATCTGCAGCCAGTTTCTCTTTGTTATGTTACGTTGTGAAGCAAAGCAGGAATGTCGGGAGCATATGGTTCGACTGAGATGCTGATTTTTACTGTTTTTATCCCGATATTAGACTTTAAATGCAACATTTTGATCAGACTTTACAAAAATATGCATTGTTTTTGAACAAAAGCAATAATTTCCATCTCCTTGTCCTGGAGGAATGTTAAATTATTTTTTTTTATCTCATCTGAATTGATGTTTTATCGTTTATAAAACCCTTTGAAGTACATTTTGGATTTTGGATTTTGGGCTATGTCAATAAAATTGATCAGAGTCAACCTACATTTTATTAGTCTGGGTTTCAGCAGACAGTTTATGTGTCAAATTATGATTTAAACCCTTCAAAACGTTATACTTTTCCTAACTCTTGTTGCTCTAATGTGGTTAAAACACAAAAACAAGCCAAGTTGAAACTGGCAGGACTGGAAAAAAAACAGTTCTCAAGCCCTTGTCAGCATTTGTAGGGAATATATTTCATTCAGTAAATCTTTCAAACACAAAAACACACATATAACCAAATCTCCACCCAGTGTGGCACCAGAGCTGCAGTGTTTTTACAACCAACTTGCACTAAAGTTTCTGTAAAACAATCTGAGCAAAGAATTAAAGGGAAACTTTGGTACTTTTTAACTTGCAGCCTATTTTCCCATATTTTGTATCAAAGTGACTAATGGGAACAACAATTTTTGAAACTGGTCCAGTACTGAGAGAGAGTCCTGCAGCCAGGAGCCACAAAACAGGCTGCAATGTCAAAACTATGGGCAATTATGCACCGTCAATGTACGTTGCCTAAAAGTACCTGTTTTTGCATGGAAATGTCCAAATTGAACAATACCAAAGTCCCAGTGAGAGTTCACAAAAGTGCTTCCAACAGAAGAGCAGGAAACAGTTTGATAGTGTGATTTGCTATTGCGGGGAATTATGCCACCAGACACTTGAGGTTTCGGGAACATTTTTTTTTTTTGAGTGATTATCTTGAAGGCTTTTCAGTCAGTTGAGTGAGGAGCATGTTGTTGTAGTGAAACGACACCTTTGTCTTCCATCAGAGCAACTTAATTTAAAGGTCCAGTCTGTAGGATTAAGGGGTATATATTGGCAGAAATGGAATATAATATAATAAGTGTGATTTCCTAGTGTATAATCACCTGAAAATAAGCGTCGGCCACCGTAGTAAGCAGCCCCTTCTCCACGTGGGCATCAGAAAACACAGAAAGTTTTAATGTTAAACTGCTTTATTTCAATCAGGAGAGGCAGAAGAATAAAGTAAAGTGCAGATGCTGATTAAGATTCAACAGAAGTCTTTGGCGCTTGGACACCAGAGGGAGATATTTGTGATCGAGGGACATCTGAGCGGCAGCAGAATAAATCCTCCCATGGGGTCCAGAAGCTGGTGGTGGTGGCTGATGACTCTGTGGTTGGTGGCTGATGAGGCGCATTAGGGCTGATGAATCCGTAAAGACTAGGCGGTGATGGGGAGGTGGAGGGCGACGACAGCAGCAAGAAAGAACTACAGCAGAGAAAGAATCATATTTAAAACGAGGAGCAGTAAGATGATAGGCTGACTATTGGTTGATTGTGAATCAGCTGATGACTCAGTTGACAGAGCCAGACAATAACACCTAGTGTCTGGCAGGGTGAGAAAGAAAACTTAAAGCCTTGTCCTTCAGACTGAATTTTCACCAGAGCTTCATTGTTGTTTTTACTGGTTTAAATCACCTGGTCCGTTTGTTATAGAGGAAGCGACCTCTGTGGATTTAAGGCTCCTGGTAAAAACCTCCTGAACAATGTCCCATCCGGGAGTTCAAGCTTAGCCCATAAGAAAGGCTTTAGCTGGTTACACTCTGCAGTCCTGACCTCTAGATGCCACTTAGTCCTACACACTGTTCCTTTAAGAAGGACCAGCCCACCATTATCAATTAAAATACATTTGCGAATTATAGATGTATCATCTGTGAGGCGGGAGCTTACAGTTGACATGAGAAAGCAGTTAATTCGGGTTTCCATTGGAATTAGTATTGACTAATTAACTTAGTGACCTCTCGGTCTGTGTTTTGTTTTTCCTGGTTAGACAATAAAGTAAATTAAGTATAACAGACTCATAAGGATTAAAATGGGATCAATGTCCTGTCATTTTTCAGATGGTCCTCATGAGGCGGTAAATTCTCTTTAGTGGTCTTGGTTTTGACAGTGCCTTGAACTTTTTGCCAGTTACAAGAGGAAATAATGGAAGTGGAAGATTAAGAGGCTCAAATTATTTAAGTTTGGCTTCATGAGCCTCCTGGCCCGAAGCGCAACCAGTGCTTTTGATTATACTTCTCTGTTTTTAGTGAATTTTGATTTGTGCTTGTTTTTATCATCCTCATCCGTGACTTTACCAATATGATGTTCGTTATGTTGTTTGTTTTCCCTTTTTTATCTTGTTCTTTCTGAGCACTACAATGTGTTTAAACCCCTCACTGACGTCTCCATACACCTGACTGATAAACAGTTATGATTTAGAGCAGAGCGGCAGAGATGACATTTACACAACTCCAGATGTTGCTTTAAGGGCATCACTGATGAGTCAACCTCTCTGCTCACCTACAGCGCATAAACCCTCTCAGTTGTGTGTCCTTAAACTGCCTTATCAGCGCAAATACAACCAAATGTTTCTTGATCTGAAACTTATTCCCACACAGCTGAGTACCATCTCCTGCGATCATCTGAAACTGTTTCCAAACTGAAGGGACTTTCTGAAACCCTCCAGTGATTCCCAGTCTAACAAACAGGAACCAAAGTTTTATAGCAAAAAACAACACTGCCAAAAGCTCTGCTTACCAGCTGGAACTGTGCGTTTTATTACCGGATGCAGTATTATTTGACCAATGATTCTGTGAGGAGTACTTGATGTCTCAATCAGAGGACTCACACAAACACTTTTAGAGATGACACTCTGTGATTTATATCTAATAACATTCTTCTTTTTAACCTTTTAACCTTCTTAAAATGATAAAATTTGGGACAAGAAGCAGAGAAACACCAGAGAAATAATGACACAAAGTCCCCTGAGCACAAGAATTTACAACTAGTTCTTGAAATGTAAGAAGAGACAGATACAAGCCGCAGGTGTGTCCTCCACATAATCCTCTTCTCACACAACGACAATGCAGCTAAAGGCTTTGCTACTTTGGAAACAATGTGGGGAAGTTTCTGATTTTTTTCATCCCTCAACAACAAATAAATGTTCTGTGCTCAGGATGTGTTTTGTTGAGTTAGTTTACATGTGATTTCCATCAGTTTTGGACCTAAACACGATGCATGGTGCATACATACTTCAGCTGGTGATTAACAAGCAGCTCCAACAAGCAATAGTAAACAAATTCACTCTCTTTGGCCGCAGTTGCATCATTTTGACTGCGGAGATTAACGAGAGGGAAAGTGATGCATGAATGAGCCATCAGAGGGAACGCTGAACTTGGACCGCTGGTGTCGAAGTCCAGATGGGATTTTTTGATCTTTGTAATGATGGAGAAAACTTCGGAAATGAGTTTTTTTTTCATTTGTTGCATTTCCCATTTTTAGCAGTGTACTGCATTGTATGAGAAGCATCTCTTTGAGTTTCCTGGAAAAGGGAGTTTGTTGAGGCGTGTAATTTCCACCTCTTACAATCCTTTTTATTCCGGTTTTGAGTTTCCCTCCCAGGATACATACAGGCTGCCCTACTTTTTCGAATCAGAATCAGCAATCGTTTTTTTTGCCAAGTAGGTTTTCACATATAAGGATTTTGCTTTAGTAGTTTTGGTGCATATTAGTCAAAATAAACATAGTAAGAGAAAAGAAAAACCAAGCACTGCGAAAGTCAAAAATAAATAATTTTATAATATATATCTGCTGTAAAATTTCAAGAACTGCACAGTGTTTGAAACGAAGACCATGGTTTTAGGGAAGGTTGTCTGTTCTGGGCTACTGTAGAAACATGGCGGTGCAACATGGCAATCTCCGTAAACAAGGCCCCACTCCCTATGTAGACATGAATTGTCCATTCTAAAGTAACAAAAACACGACAGTTTTTATTTTCAGGTGATTATACGCTAAAGACATATTATTTTATATTCCATTTCTGCCAATATATCCCCCTGAATCCTACACACCGAACCTGACACACTGGAGTTCTTTGTACTGAAGATTGTAGTAAACATCATGAGAAAGGTAAGTAGGGTTACAGTGCAGAGTTTTACATCATATTTTTTGTTTGTTTATTTTTGTTTTACAACCATTATTATGGAAACATCTGAAACCAAAACTACACCCTTGGAATTTTTGACATTTAAGACTTCTTTAGAATATATATTTTGGGGGTTTTCACTTTACAGTAAGCAGAGTAGGAACAAAACAGGAACTATAAAATCCAGACAAGAAAAACAAAGCAAAACAGATGGGAGGAAAGAAAACAGAAAACAAAAACAAGGGAAAAGTTTCAGCATTTAATTAAGTGAAGCCTCCAAACTCCACTCCTCCAGCTCTCATTCTGACCATCACCCCAGCATTCACCCACAGTCTCTGCCTTTAAAGAAAAATAGACAGTTCTACACAGTTCAGAGCTTGGTCCTGTATGTATAAATTAAACAAACTGTCCATTTTGCACACTACAGTGTATAAAGTCTTTGCCTCTCCCTGTGCAGGTACTGGTCTGATCTGGATGGATGACGTAGCGTGTACAGGGACTGAAGACACCATCCACCAGTGTAAGTTTTCTGGATGGGGCAAAACCAACTGTGGCCACGTGGAGGATGCTGGTGTGACCTGCGTCACCTAAACCTTTATGATCCTGTCACTGCTGCAAGCATCTCTAACAGTGCCTTCAACTTTTGAAAAGCTACAAGGTGCCCAACGTCCAACCATCGCCAGGAATGACACATTTGCAGTGTGTTTTTTTTAACCTGCAAACAAAGTGACAAACCTCCATGTTGTGCACGAACTAAATCGACAGCTTTTTTGGAACGTTCATGACTAAACATTTGATCGTTTTTGCTACAAAACTGGATCATGGGAGAAAAGAAAAAGCACAGATTTTCAAACTTTGAACCATATGAGCTGGGGAAGATTGCACGACAGGACTCTTCATCACTCTGAATTACAGAGCTCACCGTTCTTCAATGAGGGCTGACGTTTAGCTTTCACAGGGTCCATCTGCCCTTGGAGGCTCGTCTGGGGTCAGAATTGTTGTTTTGACCTCCAGTGTGGATTAGAAACTAATCCAACAACTTCATCATCCCAGTGCCTTCATTTGTCTTCAAGTGTCTGAGGCACTGAAACAGCACATAAAGAAACAGACATGACGGAGTCAAACTGATCCTTCATTTACAGGCAGCTGCTCCTCACAGTATTGGGCAGGAATAGCTTTTGAGTGATGCCTGACATACACAGAGTTGCCTTATTATACTTCATATAGCGTTACCCAGGAAGCAGTCGTTTGATGATTTGCAGGTCAGAAGCTGGCGAGTTAAAACTGGATTGTTTGTATCCTTGAAGTCTAACAAACACGTTGAGTACATTTCCTTCGTCATAAAATTTTTCCAAGGCATTTTTTTTTAAATATTTTGAATCATGCTTTGTTTACATCTATGTTTGCTGGCTAGCGGTCTTCCCCTCCTTTGCCTTTGTTGGCAAATTGCTGCCTTTATTTGTACATTACTGTTGCTAACTTTTAATTAGCGTAATCGTGTGAAACTTTTTATACACAGAGACTTAATACCTAGCATACATCTGTACATAGCTTATTGTTTTTGTGTTTTGATTTGGGGTTTTTTTTGTCTCACAAACCCTCTTTATGTCACCTGCCCGATGACAAAAGACAGACACAAAAAGTTATTGACAAGCTGGTGAACTTTTACCAGATAATAAGCCCAATATTTTTCTGAGATGTTGCTGGAGACCAGCAATACTCAACTTGCTTTGCCCAGGGGCCACTTTTACAAAATGACAGGAGGCCATGAGGCAATTTATAATAAAACATATATATGTATAAACATATATAAAAAAACAAATTTCCTGTTTTCAGCCTTATGATATTTGCTGTCCTCAATCATCTTTGCCTAGAAGGTGCAGCAGCCCCTTACATATCAGGTGCACACAGGGGCGTTTCTAGGATTTGAGGACATTCAAGTTGTAGCTGGCACATTTGGCACCTCATTTACATTCAAAGTACTAAAATGCCCAGTAAGTCAATTTATTCATATTCTGAATTGGAAAATGGTTGGCGGGTCAGCATCCTATCACAGGTGCCGGGCCCACAGATCATAAGTTGAGTATCACTGGTGCAGACCAAAACAGAGCTAAAAGGAGAGTGAATATTGGACTTACATACATCAGGTTGACGGAAACATGACTCCAAATTAATGTTATTCCATGTCTGCTGGATTTGTAAGGCCCTGATCACACAGAAAGCGTTTTAACCGCTGTTTTAATATGCTTTTTGTTATTGTGAGAAAGAAGCTTTTTGCTGGCAATTTTTGTGTTGCGACGCGCCTAGCGTTTCTGTGCTCTAGGTGCCTGCCGCTTTTGCCAGAGCGCTCTGAACTCCTCAAGTTGCTGGATACCCAGAGCTGAACGGCCCATGGTAGACAGCAGGTTGTCAAACTGCCCCTGAGTCATCCCATTATATGCCTGGAAACAGCAGTCATGGAGGCGAAGCTCCTGGATCAACTGGTGGTACTCCCCGTGATCCACCCTCTTTTTTAGGGTCTCATGTACCCACACAGATCTCTGTTTCCCTGTGTCCAACAAACTGTTAGCTGAGAGTCTCTCATCCTCAACCAGAGCTACAGCAAGTACCCTCTGCCTCAACATTTTAGGAACTACATACTAATTACTATCAAATAAATGAATAAATAAATGGTAGATTGATTACACAGGAAGGAGGTGAGTCTGCGGTTGCCTGGCAATAATAAAAAGGCACAGCAAGCATTTTTTTCCACAAGTGGCATCCAATTTTAAAAAAAAAAAGGCAGTGCAGTTTTGCATATTGCAAAACACTCTCTGTGTGATCGGGGCCTAAATTGGCAAATGTTTGCTGGCACAACAACTTGAGGAGATAAAATATATCAGCGCTTGGTGTGAAGTTCTTCTACTATCAAGTGTCAATAAGTCAATTATTGCAACTTCCAGCAGTTTTAACCTCATCATGCTGACGTCTTTTTGACCTGCAAATCACCAAATATGTGTTTACCATGTGCCTTTTTTATGAAAATGGAAAAAATGAAACTAACAAAGGTTTTTTAAAATGCTATTGGTCACTACAATTGAAGCGATTATGAAGAAGAGAGACAAGATGAGTACAAACAGATGAACGCATGGACGCTGGCCCTGAACGATTTACAACTGTCAGTGTTTCCTGCCAAAAATTGGGTTGTTTCAGCATTAATGCACATGTGTATACACACACACACACACACACACACACACACACACACACACACACACACACGCCCTGGACTAACCATAACAGACAAGCTTTATCTTCCAAGTTTTATGCCTCTCTCAGAGGGGCTTAATCTTTACGGCTGCTCTTGAATCCAGAAAGGCTGGTACTTCCCAAGTGTCCTTGCAGGAACCCGTCTCTTAACCCGCTCGTGTGTTGCATTTGAAGAAGGGAAACTTTTTTTAGCGCACCTTAAAAATTGGCAAACTCACAAATCTCAAAGGGCTGTAGTTGAATTCCCTCCGCTCTTGTATTCTGTCATGTAAACTCTCCTAGTTTAAACAAATCAAGGATCGTCTGGCCCACTTTGTTTTTACGAAAATTAAACTGCACACATGATGTCCATTTAAAAAGTGTGTCCATGTGAGAAAGGAAAAAAAAAAGTTGGATGTGAATTTGACTTTTCGAGGTGGCTGCAGCCAAAAATGACTCTCACTACCTCATGTCCAAGTGCCTCGGTGTTTGTGGAAGGATTCTGTTTTAAACCACAGTAAAAGACAAATTGAAGAGGGAAAAGGAGGAAAATGGGAGTTTAGGAAAAGGGAAAATGAGGTGAGAAACCAGACTCTATAGACTGGTGTGTCTCAAGAGATGTTACACCGACCGAAAAGGGAATTGTGGGCTTCAAAAGTTCATTGGATAACTCACTCAATAGCTTGAACTATAGACAAAAATCAGAAATAATTAGCATGTCATATCATTAAAGGGACAGTTCAGCCCCAAATAAAAAATACATATTTCTCCCTCTTTCCTGTAGTGCTGTTTTTCAATCTTTTTTTTTTTTTTCAATTATTCTGGTGTTGGTTGCTGAGTGTTGAACTAATGGCACTCAGCTTGTCGTGCACAAAAATACATATGAAAAACTCAACATTAATGTGTCTTTACAGAAAACATGACCTGGTTAATCAAGATACAGTAATCCACAGACATTGTTGTGAGCAGTTTTATGTAGCAACTATTTTCTTTCTACTGTACTACACCTACCAACCATATCACAGCAGAAGGAAGAGTGCATCTACTCATGGTCAAGAGGCTTGTTGAAATGCATTTATGGAGTCCTCCTTGGCTGAGCGTTAGCTAGCTCGTGATGCTAAGTGAGCTAGCATTAGATGCACGCTTCTTTCTGCACGGTGATACAATTCACAGGTGTAGTTCGGAGTTCGGTAGAGAGAAAATAGTCCCCTCATGAAACTGCTCATCTCTCCAGCTGATATCTCCAACACTCTGCAACTCACACCAAACCAGTCTCAAATGATAAAAAGCTACAGGACAGAGGAAAAATATATTCTTGATTTTTGTGTAGAACTATACCTTTAAGTCACTTCTGGTATAGAAAGGAATCATTTTATACATCTGCATTAACACATACCTTTTTTTAACCTTCTGGCCAAGTAACAACAAGCACAGTTGAATAAATTACAAACATTATTTCAACAGTGACACTTCTTTGGCTCACCAGGAAGCTTGTTAGTTATCCTTTGCTTGTCCTTAATACTTACATACTTTCAGTTTGTTCACACTGTTTTATAAAAGCAGATATCCTCCTAAATGTGTCTTACTGTGACTGTTCAGTCGAGTGTCATGGAAAAGTTCCTCCAGGATTTTGTGAGGTGTTATATGCCTGATTTCATGGTAGCTTTTCTAAAAGAGTATGATGAATGTTATAATGTTTATGGGCATTTTTTTACAATGAAATTGCAGGGGGAAATGACAATTGCAAAAACAGCTGTGATGCTGTCTCAGATTCAGAACTTATTTTAATGGGCATTCAGTGTTTTCCATAGAATTAGGATCTCCAAATTTCCCAAAATCCTGGAGAGACTAACAGAGATAGGTGAAATGGACACCAACTCTTAATGAAGCATTATGTGGTGGTGGGCATGAAAAGTGTTAAAATAATGTGCTGGCAACATGAAAACAACATCAGTGCAGAGCCATTGAGGACCTAATGTTGTGGTGGACACACAAATGAGGAATAAAGATCAAAAAAGTCTGTGTAGAGTGGGCAGAAAGGGTCGGTGGATTGGTCAAACAAACATGGACTTTTAACCAGGAGACCGCTGTTTGTGTAACATGAAACCAAAAGTCAAAGTAGTGACATTACTTTATGGACCTTACAACACAGTACTTAACAAAGTATGTAACTTTTTGTTACTGAACGTCCTGTACATAGTTCTCTTAATGTAAACCACAATCTTTCCCTAAACTTAAACCAAGTATTTGCTCATTCTCTGAACCTAACCAAGTGTTTTTCTACCCGAAACCAAACCAAACTGTGACTGTTTCACAACAAAAGTCCAACCAATTTAAAACAGACTTTGCATTGCATTGTTGTCATGTGCCAGCACAACTCATTTCATACCCATCACAACAAAATCCATTGTTAAGACATTGTGTCCATTTCATGTATTTCTGTCTTTGTTGGACTGTTTTGGTCTAATAACACCAACACTACAGCACGTGGCTGCCCAATGTATCCGGTTATATCTTATTATGATATAAGTATCTGTGTTGAACTGTTGGTCGGACAAAACAAGAAAACAAAACATTTATATTTTGGACATTTTTCACTAGTTTTGCATATTTTATGGACCAAATCCTTCATTTATAAATCAAAAACACACCTGGCAGATTAATTGATAATGAAAGAGATTAATTAGTTGCAGCCCTAAAACACACTAATATCTTATAATAGAGAGAAGGTCAGACTTTAATGTAAAAAATACATCCACATAAATCTCACAGCAGCAGACTCATTTCTATTTGCCCAAATTCCTCTCTAATATCCAGCAGGAGGAATTCTTCTCTCTGCACAGGAAGCGATAAAAGAAATTATGATGTGAAATACAGCAGCTGACAGTGACAGAATCTCTTCTGACACTTCTTGGCTATCAACTCCTTCAAAAGTAAAAAATAAATTAAAATACCGATGACAGCTCTCACTGTAGCGTAGGGCTGCCAAAGTACAAAGTCACCTAGTGTGACACAAATCAAAGGGACTATCAAACAATCCTACATAAAACAGTCGATATACATTTAATTTACAGTATCAGCAACTTGATATATGGTATGATTACACTTTTATGTCCAGTAGTTAATTTTTTATGGAGTCCATGGGGTGGTTTTACTCAAAAGGATTGAATGGAACAAATTTGAAATTTACAAGGTTACAGAGTTGAATACTCTCCAGCTAATGTGTGCATGATTAAGTGCAATACTGTGGTACAATATCTGCTCTGTTTTTTCTGTGCAGCACCAAAGTGCAGCGACAGTACGACTGAGTGGCAGCCAGGTCTTTATATGCCTCGTTCTGATGACCCTCATCCATCTTGTAGAGGCGTCACATTCAGCACTTTGGCTGTGGAGGAGTTATTTCTTTAAAGCTCTGCGTTTCTGAAACAACAGCCAAAGATAACAGCCAGAGCTCCTTCTGTATATTTCAACTCACTTGCTTATTTGTCATCTTCTCTTTTAATAGCAAACAAAATATTGCTGATTAAGCTGCTTGTGAAGCTTTTACTCAGAAAATAGTTTGGTATTTACACAGCTTTGAGTATGTTTTATTGCACAATATTGATACCAGAAGGTCTTTAATGCTTATTATGGTTGAACAGTAGAGCAGGAGCTAATACTGCAGACATGGCAGTGCTCCCAGCTTTTGTTTCTATGCTTGTCTGCCACTGCCACTGCCAACTTTAACTTTAACTTTCATTTAAGTTAAATGTTTCAATGTTTGAGCACTGCTTGGGTGGAGACAGATGGTGTTTTGTGGTGGCGCATCACTGCATCTCGCCACTGAAAGGGCTAAAATTAGGATCTTCACCTTTGTGTTAACTTACCATCAATGCCAATTGACTACTGCAGAGTCATTTGACCTGGGTGCGGATACCAGTTGTCTTCTTTCCCATTACATACAAAAGCCAGATGTTCACAGGTGTTAGTGGGGTTTTGTGCAGTAGGAAAGGTGCTCTAGAGCCAGAGCTGCTTCAGAAGTTGTACCTCAGTGAGCAAAGTCAAGTATTCAGAGCACAAGTTCACCAACTGGCAAACTTTATTTCCAAAATATAATTCAGAAATTTTCACGTCAGTGGCTCCTCTCATCCTTGACCCTGAGATTTATGATCTTGAATGGTCAGCTAGGTCAGTGGTTCTCAACAATTTTCATGTCAAGGACCCCCAAACCGATACACAAACATCAGATGACCGACCTCCAGTTGATAAGATTTTGCTTCAGGGACCTTCATCTGGAAAGATTTTGGTTGTGAGATGTGATTAAGACCAGAATTCTGTGGAGGACTAAAACCTGTGATCATAATAGTCAGTCATATGACTCTTACTCACATTGGGCTCACCTCTAAAGTTAAGTAAATAATGAAAATAAACTATTCCCCACTTTTCAAGGGACCCCCCCTTGGAAGTCCCTCAAGGACCCTTTAGGGTCCCCAGGCTGGTTGAGAACAACTGAGCTAGGCTAACTACAGTAGCTTCATAAGATATTGTGGCGAGTTTGGACCCTAAAAGTCAGTCTTTAGTTACAGATAAATTAGGAAATTGTTGGTGGGGGATTGGTGCAGTTTCCAAAAACAAACACTGACTTTTAACCAGGAAACTGCTGTTTGTGTCCCATGTGAAATCAAAAGTCAACATAGTTACGTGACTTCATGAACTTTATGTAAGTACACAAAGTACTTTTCAAAGGTACTTCACAGAAGAAAGCAAAGTATGTAAGTTTATGTTATTTACATCCCATGCACAGATATTTTAACCAACACCACAATATTTTCCTAAATTAGGAAAAAGTGTTTTTTGTTCTTCAAACACAGCGTTCACTACATTAACAACATATTTGGATCCTTGACCGCTCCTAATGGACTTTGCACTCTCAGCTGGCACCGGACGCCAATATGATGTTAGACTCTTGCACTGATCAGACATTTTGGTTGGAATGAAAATCGGATTGAAGATAAAAGTCCAGCAACGTTAGAATGTCACGTTGCGTGGGCGTTAATATATGACGTTCCGCAGACGTCTGGTTTGGCTATGTCAATTCCAAGTTGGCTTAAACGCTGTCCACAAGATTTTGGTAGCCCAACGTCACAACCTAAATTCAACCAAATATCAATGTCAAATGATGTCTGTGGCCAGCTGGGTTGGCATTGTTGTCATGATGTAATTTTAGCACATTACGCGCCCACCATCATGTAATGCATTGTTTAGGGTCGTGTCCATTTCACGTTTTTCTGTAATACAGTGTTGGATTAACTGTAGATTATCTCTTTGAAGGAGTGGTATGAAAGTAAAGTAAAAGCACACAATTGCTTTGTTATTTTATGTCGTCACTGACTCTGGTCGGTCTGATAGTTTTGCATCTGTAGAATGCAGTACACATTCATATCTTTAAAATCCCAGGAAATACAGACATCATCTGTGACATGACTTTTGTGTTTCCCTTCTACAACCTTTTATTTTTTTGTCTCCATCCAAACAGGTTTAACTTCCACTAATCTGAGTAATAATTGTTCTCAAAGTTCCTTCACATAAATGTAAATAAATAGCAGACTGCAAGAGGCCCCTCACATATCAAAACCTTATGGGCACAGTTCACCCAACAGAAATATGCACTACTGGTGTCGCGTCCATTTGATCTTCTCACAGCTAAATGCATTTTGACTGAGGTTTCTGCCCCGCGAAGTTGCAGCCTATCAGATATCAGAAGGATAAAACTGCTGATGATGTTGGTGATGTGATTTCCTGATTGTTAGAGGCTCCTCTGACCTCAGTTCAATGCTTCAGCCTCATGGGGTCAAATAACTCGAATACTTTGACTTTGAAAATGTAAAGCAGCCTAATGCCATTCCTTTTGAAAGGGAGAACACGTTGCAAAGTGCACTTAACCACTTAAATGTGTCTTTTCTCTCCACTACAGACTTTTGACTCTTTTAATGTATACGTGCTTGAACAAAGACTTTACTATACTTCATACATGTGTCTTTTTTTTAGTTACATTGTGCTGGTCATAACACGTATAAGGGCTGTGGAGTTAACAACAGACATACAAGAATATATGTGTAGATCAAACATGATTATGTCAAGAAAATACTCGATACAGTGCTTCATGTTTACTTAAAAAAATACACTTTTTACTTTACGTTGTGTTGATTTGTACCACTAAAATGCTGTATATGCACTGCTGAAATAATAAAAATTAGATTTGTTTAAACAGGTGAACTGTGTTATTACTGGTAAAACAGAGAGGTGAATGGAAACAGGCACTCTGACGTTAGAGGAGGAAGTTGACTCGTGTGTGTGTGTGTGTGTGTGTGTGTGTGTGTGTGTGTGTGTGTGTGTGTGTGTGTGTGTGTGTGTGTGTGGACTGTACTGAAGTACATTTTTGAGGTACTTTACTTGAGTATTTCCATTGTGTGTAACTTTATACTTCTATTCCACTACCTCTTAAAACAGTAAATATTTACTCCACTACGTTTGTCTGACAGCTTTAGTTGCTTTTCAGATGATTTTTTCACCCCCTTCCTGTCCAGTGAAAACCATGTATCTCCAAATTTGGTGATTTTGAGTGTTTCTGACAAACCACCCATCGTCTTGGCAGGGGTTGGGAAACAAGGTCACTTGGCTGCCCACAATAATCCTAGGGATGGGTCATTAGCTAGGTGCTAGCAAAGCTTAAGATAAGATGAGGCGAGGCGAAGCAAGGCGAGGTACGACACGACATGGCATGACACGATACAATGTGGAACGATATGATACACTACGATACGATGCGATACAATATCATACAATACAATGTGATATGAGAATCCTTTATTCATCCCACAGCAGGGAAATTTGACCTAATAAATCAGAATAACTTATGCACTGATTTAGAGAGGCCTCTTTCCCAGTGTTAGTATTTTTACAGTGAGGTACGTAAGTTTACTCACAGTAAGTTTACTTTTACTCTTAAGTTTACGTATAAGTAAAGGATCTGAATATTTCTTTCTCCACTGTGTGCGAGTCACACACATGGTCACAGGCGCATAGGTGCATACACCATGTATGTGCCTTGACTGATAGCGCTGAACAGTAATTACAAGTATGAATGTTTCCACATGTGAAGCGGATGCAGAGAAACGATGGGCTGAAAAATCACCTGATGTCCGACACACATGGCCAACAGTCAGAACAAAGAGCGTGAAGCAGGTTTGATTCGGGTCAACATGGTTTCACTTATGCTCCAGGAAGGTAAGACTCTATATTACAGTAGTTTTTATTTGACACAGTAAAATTTATACTGTAGCCAAGCAAGTGGAACCAATTTTACCCATCTGTACATGGTCGGATAGATAGATAGATAGATAGATAGATAGATAGATAGATAGATAGATAGATAGATAGATAAAGTCACAGTGTCTAGATTTTATTTTCTATGTGATTATATCATCTCTCAAATAATCCTGATGCCATAATTAACGTTTTGTTTTGTTTTTTGTTTTTGCTTTTGTTTTTAATAAAACGATCATCGGGAAAATATTGTTGATGCAGTCTAGGTCGGGTACCACATCGTCTTTTTTATTACTACCACTGTGGGGCGTCAGAGTCCAAAATTGGCCGCAGAAATGCTACACATTGTGACTTTAAATCATGGACATATAAACTGGATACAGCATTGGAGGCAGAGCTCTGCTCATTCTAGTGAAAGCTGCCCAGTGGCACATGAAGGCAAAAGAGCTTGATTTATGTGGTATGACGTTACTCTGATCTTCTGCATTGCGGGGCACATAGAGCAGGCGCACTAGAGACTTGTGGCTAACTTCCAGTTTAGCCCTCCGCTAACTTATATGGGGATAAAATGGTTTAATCTTGCAGCCCTTCTTGAATTCCAACATGTTATCGGACCAAATCAATTAAATCCATATAGTGAAACGAGATTTCACGGGGATTGTAATGCTCATGCTGTCTGTAATGCTGATTTACAGACGTTTCTTTCCCAGTGTAAGTCTATGGGAGAAAGTCTTTTTGGGCACCATAGCATCACGATGGACCCAGAAGTTGTAATTCCACATTTGGCTACTATGAAAATTGACCTCAAAGCCCGTATTCCTGGGGGCTTGCCTTAAACCTGCATTAATTGACTGTTTTATTCCACTTAGGGGCAGCAAAAGCTGTAAACATAACACTGATGTATTATCACCATATGCGGTTGGGGCACAAAAGTCTAATCATTTATCTGGAGTCATGTGTGTGTCCCTAAATGGTGAATGGACTGCGCCTGAATAGCACTTTTCTAGTGTTCTGACCACTACATGTCACAGTCACCCATTCACACACACATTCACACACTGGTAGCTGAGGCTACCATACATGGTGCCACCTGCTACTCTGTAACCATTCACGCACACTTACACATCGATGGAGCAGCCATCGGGAGTAATTTGGGGTTCAGTATCTTGCCTAAGGATACTTCGAAACCGCTGATCTTCTGATTGGTGGGCGATCCGCTCTACCTTCTGATGAATGTAAATCATTATACTTGAGTCTGAATACTAAATGCTTCATGTATGTAGTCCCCTCACTGAAATGTTTCCTTGATCTTTGGACCCATCAGAGTCCAGGACCCTTGCATGTCCACTAAACCAGTGGTTCCCATTTGGTCCAGCCTAGGGTCTAGATTTCAGCGGTTAGCATTGCGGCTTAGCTTAGCGAATACAATTAAAGTCTATAGGGGGTCAGTAGCCTACTTGGTAAAAGTGAACAAATAAACGTTACAGAAACCCTGAAGCTGGCATTTCTGCACGTGCATTTAAAATAAACATGTTTAAACATTAATTCAAAAAACAAGAGTCCTTTTTAGTCATTTTAGAAGAAGTTTGATTCACAGAACTTTGGGGCAGCATCTGTATCTTCACACGCTCTGATTCTACACTCATGGTCACAATCAAACATTTTGTCCCCGAAGTCTACGTCAAGAGATCACAGGCATGAAATTAGCCAAAACAATGTTCCGATTTTTGCACCGACCACAACAAAGGAAGAAGAGGAAGACAACAGATGCCATAAATTATCCTCAGTATCAGCTCCATATGAATGTGGGTGCCATCCCTCCCCTTGGTTCATAAGACAGATTTAACTATATCATGTTTTTTGTGTTTTTGGAGTGTCAGGACAGATGCTGCATGACAGCTAAGTGTTTTCATGAGCTGGAGTTTTGTGTGATTCCAGATGTAAAATAAGCTGTTTTCTCACTAGTAGAAGCCGCAACCAGAGAAAGAAATGTTAATTTATCTGTGAATGTTGACACATGAGTGCTGGGTGGTCCTGTTGTATCCAAGACATTGAAACATTTGAAAAAAATATGTAATAAACTAAATTTGGATGTTGAAAGTATTTTAGGCCTATTTTTCCACTCTGGTAATTATTGAATTAATCAGTTAAAAAATAAAGAGTTTGAATTAAGTCTTCCCAGAAAAGCGGAGGCAGTGACAGCAGAATATTAATGTCCATGACTTTAAAATAAGATGTTCAGCAATCACTAGCAATACACTGCCTGTAACATACTCCAGCATGACCGGTGTGGCGATGGGTCAATGATGGTCTGGGGGGGGGGGCATATCCTTGGAGGGTTGCACAGACCTCCATTTCATAGCCAACAGTACCCTGACTGCTGTTAGGTACCGGGATGAAATCCTCAGTCTGACTGTCAGACCTTACACTGGTGCAGTGGACCCTGGGTTCCTCCTGGTGCAGGACAATGCCCATCCTCATGTGGCCAGAGTGTGTAGGCAGTTCCTGGATGCTGAAGGCACTGATGCCATTGACTGGTCCTCTTGTTCCCCTGACCTAAATCCAATTGAGCACCTATGGGACATTATGTATTGGTGCATTTGACGCCACCAAGTACCACCACAGACTGTCCAGGAACTGATGCCCTGATCCAGGTCTGGGAGGAGATCCCCCAGGACACAAGTCTGTCACTAGTCACTACTGAGTCACATTTGAGTTGATGTGATAAAATTCACACAAGTTGGATCAGCCTGTGATTTCAGTTTTTTTATTTTGATCTTCGGTGAGATTTGGAATTATACAATGCACATCAGTAAAGATTTTCAACTTGAATACTTTGTTCATCAGGATCTGATGTGTAAATGCACTGTTCCCTTTTTTTTTTAACTATGAGTTCTGTTATTTATGAATGTGGCTCTAAACAATTTGGAAATTGTAATTGTGTTGTGCTTTTTGTTGTCTACATGGTCATTATACAAAAGAACGACATGCAGTACCTTTAAAGTACATCTTAGGTGTAATATTCCAAACAAGTACATTTCTACAAACCACAGATTTGTTGCATTTGTTCGTTGTTATGTCAGATAGTGGTTAACGGATGGTTAGGTTAGCTCACAAAAACCACTTGGTTATGGTGAGGATAAGATCATGTTTTGGCCCAGTTCTGGGGCACAGTTACCGCAAGTGATGCAGCAATGTCACTTTAAATTAACAATTGCTTTTTGTGCCACTATTCACAGGACAAAAACAACAACGGGGTGCTAAAAAACAACCATGTTATGAGGCTATAAAGCCGCTGGAAACATGACACGCTAAAACCCAAATGGTTTTGTTGTTGGCCTCCGAGCAGAGGTCTGCAGTTTGATTGAAACCACTTTTTAAAATGTAATTTTTATGTGTTTTATTGTTGTTTACATTGTCAGTATAAATACATATTATGTATTATGTACCATGTGTGAGCTAAACATCTGGCTGCATGTTATGATGATTTTTTTGAGTATTAATCCTCTGCAAGCTGCATGAATGATCCATGTAATGACATAACAGAGAGAAGATGACTTACACAACAGTGCTCTTGTTTTTGTGTTTGAATTATTATGTTAAATTATGCATTTGTTCCTCACTTGATCCGGACATTAAGCATCCTTCTGTCTTTCACTCTGGCTGTTTCTCTGTGGTCTGACCAGAGAGTAACCCATCCTTATTCTGTAAAACGCACCACAACATGTGGCAGCATGATCCCACAAACATGATCTCATTTCCCTTCAGGGGAACGACGGATGGGGAGAAAGAGGGAGAAAGCAATAGTCCCAGTCTTCCCATCAATGTCCAGTTATCATCGGACCGCATTCCTGCTCCTCTTCCTCATAATGAAACGGTTATCCCTTCACACAATGAGAGGACCGGGCTGGAGACATCTGCAGTATGTGGAGGAGATTTAACAAAAATGGGATCATGAGAGCTGAGGTCAAGGTCAACGTCATCGTCTGAATGAGTGAAATTCTTTTGGATGAGCCCCAAACATTAAGAGAGAACAGAAACACAATGAAATACTCTATCATATACATTCTACAAAGCCAAGAAATCCCTGAAACACTGAATTCCTACTTGGCACAAGTATAACAATCATCAAGAGTATTGGCATACTCTAAGAATCGCAGCAGGTCAGATTTAGTGGGAAATCTGAAACACAACAGGAAGATTTTTTTGTCATCAGTGAAGGCAGGAAACAATGCTGATTATTGGAAATGTGGCCTTCAGTCACTTAATTGCTGGCAGTATCATTAGTGTATATCTTTAGAGATAATATACGGTTCCTATTTCCCCTGAAAGATTGTAGTTTGTTTGTTTGTTATTTTATTGTGTGACACCACACTGGGTGCAACTCCTGTCAGCAAAGAACAGGAAACTTAAAAACGTTGCCTGGTCTGATGAGTCTGGATTTCTGCTACGACATTCAGATGGTAGGGTCAGAATTTGGTGTAAACAACATGAAAGCATGGATCCATCCTGCCTTGTATCAACAGTTCAGGCTGGTGGTGGTGGTGTAATGGTGTGGGGGATATTTTCTTGGCACACTTTGGGCCCCTTAGTACCAACTGAGCATGGTTTGAACACCACAGCCTACCTGAGTATTGTTGCTGACTGTGTCCATCCCTTTATGACCACAGTGTACCATCTTCTGATGGCTACTTCCAGCAGGATAACGCACCATGTCACAAAGCTCAAATCATCTCAAACTGGTTTCTTGAACATGACAATGAGTTCACTGTACTCCAATGGCCTCCACAGTCACCAGATCTGAATCCAGTAGAGCACCTTTGGGATGTGGTGGATGTGCAGCTGACAAATCTGCAGCAACTGTGTCATGCTATCATGTCTAAATGGACCAGAATCTCTGGGGAATGTTTCCAGCACTTTGTTGAATCTATGACACCAAGAATTAAGGCAGTCCTGAAGGCAAAAGGGGTCCAACCCTGTACTAGCAAGGTGTACCTAATAAAGTGAGTGTATAATCATGGATTATAAAAAAAACAAAAACTTGCAACTTCCTACCATAATAATTGTATGACGTGACTGACCTCAGCTGGTGAAAAGCTGTATTACAACTGTAACTATTTAAAAATCCAGTTGATATATTTGTAGGATAATGTGCCCTCGTTATAATTACACTGTAACATATACAATAGAAAGTATTTTCAAACAAATAAAACTGGCGTGTGATTTGCCACAGTGCCGTTTAGCTAAAACTGCTTTTTCTATTTCCAACCGCAAACGGCATGCGTTCAGTTTGTCCCGCTGCAGGACCCGTACAGCCTGGAGGGACGGAAGCAGCCGTTTGAATGTTCGGCGCGTTTTAACTGCAGCAGTTGTGTTGTTGTGTCAGAGAAAGTAAACGCAGGTAACAAAACATTTATTAGCTCAATTATTATGTTTTCTGGCTCAAAACACAATTTAAGACAACATGTTTATATAAGTAACTTGTCGAATGATATGGTGTCGTCGTTAACTTTGCAGTTGACGTTGCTTTTAGCTTTATTAATGTTAAGTTTGGTCGCTGATATGTCTCAGCCATGGGTTAATTGTTCACTAAATTGTATTATAGTGTTGAAAAACAAGTAACTTACAAGTCAGTGTCGTTTGGCTTCTCAATTTACTTCACAACGCCATTAGTGACGTGCTAATGCCAGCCTCCATTCAAAATTTGGCCTTTATTGTCGTGTTATGTCGTTGTAGACAAAGACAACTGTATACATAGTAAACGAATCAGATATTTCATAATATATTTCGGTGCAAGTTTATATCATGTGGTGTTACATCGAATAATTCTAACTTTCAGAAATCATAACAGCTATGTTCCCTGTTATGTATTTCTTGGTCAGCTACTGCAGTAGCAAACACACTAAAGGAAATACACTTGGACCCATTTAAAACGTTGATGGTGTTGAGTTAGAGGAGGTCTCATAATCCAGTTTACCTGTATCCTCTAATGTTGCTCAGCATAATGCCATGCCTTTGGTTCATTTGCTGTATCAAATATGCTTTCTCTTGTTAGTCATTTTATTGTTTGTTTTCCTTGGACAGAATGGCCTCCCCTGCCACCCCCAGCGATGAGGGCACATTCAAGACCCCTAAAAATGTCAGAGTGAAGAGCTTTGTAAGCAATGGAGGGACCCCAATCACCATCCCAGCCTCACCTTTCATGAAGAAGTTGGGCTGTGGGACTGGAGTCAATGTTTACCTTATGAACAGGTGTGTGATGTTGTCTGATTTAAAGGAACAGTGTGCAGGGTTTAAGGGGATATATTGGCAGAAATGGAATATAACATAAGTATGTTTTCTGTGGTGTATAATTACCTGAAAATAAGAATCGTGCTTTCGTTACCTAAAAAGGGACATTTATATCTACATAGGGAGTGGGTCCTTGTCCGCAGAGATTACTATGTTGCACTGCCACATTTCTGCAGTAGCCCAGAAGGACAAACCAAACACTGGCTCTAGATAGGGCCTCGGGTTTTCGTGTCGGCCACCTTAGTTAGCAGCTTCTCCTCGATGAGAGCATTGGAGAAACCCAATGTATAACTGCTCTATTCAGTGTTTTTACTGGGTTAAAACACCAGGTCTGTTTGATTTTGGAGAGGAAACGACTTCTGCAGATAATTCAGCTCATGGTAAAAACCTCCTGAATGTCTGGAGTTTAAGCTGTCAAAGAAAAAGGGTGAGCTTGCATTAGTAGTGCTGGGCTAGTGGCCCATCTCCAACATGTGTCAGAGACACATTGATTTGTAACATAAAACTTATTCAGTGTTTTTACTAGTTTTAGTCATCAGGTCCATTTGTTTGGAAGAACAGGAGACCTCTGTGGATAATTTAGCTCCTGGCAAATAAAACTGAGCAATGACCTGGTTGCAGTTTGTATTCCTCACTGCTAGATGCCACTTAATCACCACAAATCTTACACACAGTTCATTTTAAAATCTAAATGATTAAATACTTGGTTTGCACCTTGCCTACCATCTAGCTCCTTTTTCCTCTTTCCTCTCTCTCTAGACTTGTTTCAACACTTCTGTGCTGTATTCATGCCAGTTTACTGTGGCTTTGTTCATAAATAATATAAAAGCATAAGTTAAATTTCTAAAAGGGTCTTCTTCCGTTTAACATTAAAGGCCCTTCATTTAAAAAACATTTTGGCATTCATCCCTCTTGCCTTGCATTGTGTATGTCATTGAAAGAATAAGCAGACAGCTTCTGAGAAGAGACTCATTTGTTTTTTAATCATTTCATCATGATGGATGGTGTTTGTGCTTTTAATTAGCAAGGCCACATTAAATTGCCAAATGTGTGCATGGAGTTTCATGCATTAAAATACAAATTATTTGAGTTGAAATAGCTTCACCATGACCTTGCAAATCCATCATCAGTATAAATTGTTCAACAGTGATGTTTTCCAGGCTTCCTTCATGTGAATGTTTTCATGTCCATGTATAAATATTATGTTTTGTTGATTGAATTAATCCTAGACAGGGGAAGTTGAATGCATCCCCCTGGGCAGTCAAGAAGATCAACAGCAAGTGTGCAGCCAAACAGGTGGCGGTTTACCAGAAGCGCTTGAACGAGGAGGCAAAGATCCTGAAGGGAATCAGTCATCCAAACATTGTTGGTAAGACATGACAGCACTCCCACAGTACATTCACGCTGATGTAGTACTTTTAGTACAGACCCAGTGTTTTTTTTTCTTCTGAAGAGCAGTCCCTCTTTGTGTCTCTAGAATCAATGTAAACCACAGGAACACTTTTGATAGACATTTTACACTTCACATACAAACTGCAGAGTCACAGCGGATGATTACGTTGATAAAGGCCTTGCAATATTACCCCAAAGGAACAGCAACAAAACTCAGTTACATAAATCACCATCATTTTCTTTTACATCTTTTTTGTAAAATTTTAAACCTTCAGAAAATAATAACCCAAACAATTATTGTCTTGCTGGTCACTTGCTTAAGATTCAGTTTGAGTTAAGTTCAGTTTCAGTGTTGACTGATGCGACAAGAATGGAATTAATTACTCATTTACACTGACTTTATTTTGTGCTGTCTTAATCAACATAATTGTAATATTGTGTTACATTCTGGTTTGTTAATTCTGTATCCTTATCCCACCATCAAGGGTTTCGTGCGTTCGCCACGGCCAAAGATGGGTCAAAGTGTCTGGCGATGGAGTACGGAGGAGAGCAGTCCCTCAATGACCTGATAGAGAAGAGGAGAGAGGACGGCCTGAAAGCTTTCCCTGCTGCCAACATAGAGAAAGTGGCTCTGCATGTTGCTCGTGGCCTTCAGGTAACTCACAGACTCTTTTCTACCTGGTGTAATATAGCTGGATCAATTACAGCTGGATTAACTTCACACCCTTGTCTCTGTATATCCATTAAATTTGATTTCCCATGACACACTGTACACATCAGTCACGCTTTCAAAGTTATGTCTGTCTTTTGAAATGTGTAGTTGACACCTCTGTCTGCTCGTCAGTCATCCAGTAGTCAGACATTCATTTCATAATCAAAGTGTTACTAACCTGCCTGCAGTGGTGGAAGATTTACTCAGACCCTTTACTTAAAGGGATAGTAAAGATTTTTGAAGTAGGATTGTTACCCATGGTCAGCGTATTACAAACAGTTGAGGATGGTCAGCATGCCCCTAGTTTGGAGAAGCAGGCAAAATGCCATTACACTGCCTAGAAAAAGTCCAACCCAAGAAAAACTATCAGTTTAAGGCCATGTCCACACAGAGACGAGATTAGGTGTATCCACAATGGTTTTTTATCATATAGACCTTTCGTAAACACGGAACTAGCGTTTTAGGAGCCCAAATATGCCAACTTTTAAAACCGGGTCCCAGAGTGAAAAAATCTGAAGATGCCACGTTCGCGTATCCCTTATTTACAACACAGTATGTCTCTTTTCTGAAAAGATGACGCCATAACCCCACCTTTCCCTTAACCCGCATGCGCTAGTCAACATTCCCCTGCAGTTTTCTGGTTTTGTAATCAAGTGTGACCCTAAGTAGCAGCTCTACCTCGTCGTCAGTCCATACAAAGTGGGCTCCTCTGGCATTTGTATTTTCTGTCATCTTCTTCTTCGTGTTTGTTTGAATCGCACTAGTTTTATGTGCATGCTCCATTTCTTATTCTCTGTTTTTGGTGTACTTTGTGGCAGCGTTGCAGCGCCACTTAGAGGCCTTGCATATATACTACAGCGTTTTCAGTGGCCTCATGTTTACGTACACATATCTTGAGACGATTCCGTGTTTGTGGAAAACTTTTAAAAAACGAAATCTGTTTGTCTTCGTGTGGATATAATATAAGTGTGTGCTATTTTACTTTGTTGTCAGACAGCCCAGAACTGTAGATGTTATATCGCTCTCTTCAGAGCCACCAGACTCCATTGGCAAAAACAGTCATTTTACCTCACTGAACACAGGAGCTGCTGGTCTACTGTTGCATCTATCTGTAGTTTGTTTATGTTACTGTGTGACTTTGATGAATCCAAACTAACTCTTTAAAACATCAAAGCCACAAGATCACACAAACAAACAGAAGATTCAGGCAGTGGTAGACCAACAGCTTCCATGTTCAGCACAGTAAAATTACTGGTGGCCTTGAAGAGAGCATAGATAAATTTCAATTCAGTTCCCAGTAAGAAAGAGCCGTCTGGCAGCAAGGTAAACCAGTGAAAATATTCCAAATATATCATATACTTAGTGACACTGTATTTTAGGTAGCTAAAATACATTTTGTTGTTGACCCTGTCAACAACAGTATATTGCTTAGCTTCCATGTCAGACTCCTGCCTGCTTCTCCAAACTGAGGGGGCTCTGACCATTAATTACTATAGGCAATACACTGACAATAGATAAGTACTTCATACAGCCCCACTTCAAAAAATACAATCTAGTAAAGTAAAAGAAGAAATACCACACTGAAAAAAATACTGTTATAAGTAAAAGTCCTTTATTCAAACAGTATTAGCATCAAAAATATGCTTAAAGTAAAAAAAGTAAAACTACTCATTATGCATAATGGCAAATTTCAGAACAATCTGCATATATATATTAATGAAATATAATTACTGATACCTTAGTGTGTACATCACTTTAAAGTTGCAGCTGGTGAAAGTAGTGGAGCTTGTTTTTTACTTCACACTGCCCGGTAGCTTGTGAGTTTCATAGTAATACTTCATACTTCCATAGTAATATAATAATATGACTCCATGTGTGAATATGTATTTGTGTGTAGTTAGGGGTTTCCTGAAGGGTGTGGACCTAAAAATTAAAAGAAAAAACAAGTTACAGCTTATATTTAATTGAAACACACAAAAAGCACATTTGATTTTATTTTCTGATCTCTATTTATGCTTTGGCATTAATTGGTTGTCACATGTCAAGAAAAAGAATATGATTTTAATAAAATATCCATGGGAAACCATAGACAAAACCCACTCACAGCGCCAGTGGTTCATTCTTTCCCAAATCATAGTTGTCTCCTCTCAACATCAGCCATCTTTTAATTTAATTTCAGAAATGAGGATTGTTTAACAAAGCAAAATAAACACAGAAGGACGTTGTTAAGCCTTTGTTTGTTTCTCCCTACAGTATCTCCACAATGAGAAGAAGCTGCTGCACGGCGACATGAAGTCATGTAATGTTGTCATCAAAGGAGACTTTGAGACCGTCAAGATCTGCGATGTCGGTGTGTCTCTGCAGCTGGACGAGAACATGAGAGGTAACGACTGTCTTCATGCCATTTATGATAAAAATCAGCCAAGAAGCCTTGATGAGAAAATGCAGCACTGTACTCTGTGTGATGGGTGGGGGCAGGGATGGTTGGAACACAGAAAGCCTCCCACAGTGCTGAGTTTGTACACAACAGCTTATTAACAATAAACTCTGGCTTGTACTGTAGGTCCTCCAAAGAGTTTCAGTTGCAGACATACATCGGTGAACAGGAGTAATATGGCTCTTGATTTTGTTCCTGTATCTACGTATTCAGGTCACACAGTCTTATTTTTAAAACACTATCAGTTAACTGGTAATATATTGAGCAGTAGAAAAATTATTAGTCAGTTTTGAGCCTTTAATAGTAGATTTAAAGCCGTTTTTTCAACAGTATGATGCAAAAATGTGGAAATACAGAAAATCTGCATGCAAATTTATGAATTTTGAATTATCCACATGGCTGTGTTCCATTTTTGTTAAGAAAAAGAAAAAAGAGTTTCCTCCTAAATCGTGCCTCCACACACCAGCGACCTATATTCCAGACAGAGAATGCTATCTTGAGACAAATGCCCATCTCTGCAAAAAATTACACTCTCCCAGCAGGTAGAAAGATTCATGGCCTGCACATACTCCACTCACTAACTTACCAAATACACCACTGCTCCAACCATCAGACCTTCAATTTGACAAACGGTCACCTGTCCTGTTCTGCATGAAATGCTAAACAGTGTCAACCATGGAAGAGAGGCTGTCTGATTGGCAACCCATAAAATTTGTTTTTCGTGCAAAAATCTGTGCTTGGTGTGAGACGGCTTTTAGAGTAGGGATGCACAATATTGGATTTTTTTTCTGATATCCGATATACCGATATATAACAAATTATTTGGGGATAACAATATCGATATATCCACTTTTTTTCCCCACCTAATTGTAGTCATCATCAAGTCTCCTCTGTGGTGGAATTAACATCTCATTATGCATGCATACTCTTATCATGATGGCCCACCAGCAGATGGAGACATGAAATGCGATGCCTTTTTTGTGTAAAATTCATTCATTGTACAAAATTAGAAAAAGCAATTTAATTTCAAAGCCAGTATTGACCGATACCATTGATGTACTGATATTATCGTGCATCCCTATTTTTGAGACATCAGCCATCTTAAACAACAACAACACTTTGAAGATAAAGGTTTATTTATTTAAAAGAAAAAGGTTCAGTAGTTTTCTGAGACAGCAGTGCATTTGTATAAGTGCTGTGTGAATGTTTTCAGCCGTGTATTAATAATAATAATTTACAGCAGTAGGAAGTCTCAAAATAAACTAACCCAACATGTCACCCAGGGTGATGTTGTTATTGGATCATTAATGTGTTTTTAATAGTTATTGGGAAACAATTGTGGTCGATGAAACAGAGAAGAAGTTACTGATTATCAGGCTTTGGATACACAGACAATACTAGTTAATAGGATCAGTTCAGTTCAGTATGCGTGCATGTGTGCGTGAATGTGTGCGTGTGTACAAGTGGGATTAATCATGGATTAAAGCACAGAATTGGCAGAAAACATTTGGGTGGAAATGACTGTTTACAGCAGCTGATTAACTTTGTTCCTGTGCCCGTACAGAAACATTAAGTCGTCAGTCTCTCGTGCTTTAACTCTTCTCATACATACATGTCATCAGCCAGTGGAGGTGTCTTCTATTTTGAGTTTAACTTAAACTAATTGCAAACCTCTGGATCTTGCTTCGTTGATGTGATTGTAAAATGGCCCAGTAAAACACGAGCTTCTTGTTTTAACAGACAAATTGAATGTTTTGTTTTGTAATTAAATTGTCATCTAGTCCGATTAGGTTTTAATTAATGTTTTTTCATCTGTGTGCTCAGTGTCAGACCCAAAGGCAGAGTACATCGGTACAGAGCCGTGGAAACCCAAGGAAGCTCTGGACGAGGGCGGAGAGATCACTGACAAGGCCGACATCTTCGCCTACGGTCTGACTCTGTGGGAGATGATGACGCTTGCCATGCCTCATCTGGAGATGCTGGAGGATGAGGACGAGGAAGAGGAGAATGAAGGTGAGCCACTCACAGACCTCAGGAAGCCCTGAATTTTGCACTCGTCCACATCAGTCAGCTGAATTGTGTTCTTATTCTACAGATCAGTTACAGTTTTGTCACAGTTTCAATGTAATTTTCAGTTTCCTCAGGAGCCATTTTCCTACTGCAGTTCAATGTAACGGATGCTTTAAAGCTGTACTTGCATGTGGTGTTTTTATGGCATACTAAACTGTGACATTTTAATGACTTTATGACATACTCAACAATCACATTTTTGGATTTTATTTTATGACACACAAGATCATGACTTCTCTTTTTAATGACAAATTATATGATGACATTTGTGGCTTGTTTTTATTTTTGTTTTTTGACATACTATACAATGACTTTTTTTATGACACATGAGAGTATTACTTTTTTTTGTCATTTTATATGACATAATGACCTTTATAAAATCCTGTCCTATGACTTTTTATGGCATACTATACTGTGACTTTTTTTACATAGTACACTATGATATATTTTATGACGTATTTAATGACGACTTTCTTGACATATCATACTATAACTTAAAAAAAATGATGAAATACGATAGATTAACTAAATTAATTATCTTTTTTTTTTAAAAAAAAAAAAAATTAAGAAATAGACTTTTTTGTTTATTACCTATGATTTTTTTATACTACTTTTCCATATTTTTAATAATATGCTATTTTTTGACATACTATAGTATGACTTTTTTTTGACATACTGTAGTATGACTTTTTTTTGACATACTATAGTATGACTTTTTTTTGACATACTGTAGTATGACTTTTTTTTGACATACTGTAGTATGACTTTTTTTTGACATACTATAGTATGACTTTTTTTTGACATACTGTAGTATGACTTTTTTTTTTTTGACATACTATAGTATGACTTTTTTTGACATACTATAGTATGACCTTTTTTTGACATACTGTAGTATGACTTTTTTTGACATACTGTAGTATGACTTTTTTTGACATACTGTAGTATGACTTTTTTTGACATACTGTAGTATGACTTTTTTTGACATACTGTAGTATGACTTTTTTTGACATACTGTAGTATGACTTTTTTTGACATACTATAGTATGACTTTTTTTGACATACTGTAGTATGACTTTTTTTGACATACTGTAGTATGACTTTTTTTGCCATACTATAGTATGACTTTTTTTGCCATACTGTAGTATGACTTTTTTTGCCATACTATAGTATGACTTTTTTTGCCATACTGTAGTATGACTTTTTTTGACATACTGTAGTATGACTTTTTTTGACATACTATAGTATGACTTTTTTTGCCATACTGTAGTATGACTTTTTTTGACATACTGTAGTATGACTTTTTTTGCCATACTGTAGTATGACTTTTTTTGACATACTGTAGTATGACTTTTTTTGACATACTATAGTATGACTTTTTTTGACATACTGTAGTATGACTTTTTTTGACATACTATAGTATGACTTTTTTTGACATACTATAGTATGACTTTTTTTGCCATACTGTAGTATGACTTTTTTTGACATACTGTAGTATGACTTTTTTTGACATACTGTAGTATGACTTTTTTTGACATACTATAGTATGACTTTTTTTGACATACTGTAGTATGACTTTTTTTGACATACTGTAGTATGACTTTTTTTGACATACTATAGTATGACTTTTTTTGACATACTGTAGTATGACTTTTTTTGACATACTGTAGTATGACTTTTTTTGACATACTGTAGTATGACTTTTTTTGCCATACTGTAGTATGACTTTTTTTGACATACTGTAGTATGACTTTTTTTGACATACTGTAGTATGACTTTTTTTGCCATACTGTAGTATGACTTTTTTTGCCATACTGTAGTATGACTTTTTTTGCCATACTGTAGTATGACTTTTTTTGACATACTGTAGTATGACTTTTTTTGACATACTGTAGTATGACTTTTTTTGCCATACTGTAGTATGACTTTTTTTGCCATACTATAGTATGACTTTTTTTGACATACTGTAGTATGACTTTTTTTGCCATACTATAGTATGACTTTTTTTGACATACTGTAGTATGACTTTTTTTGCCATACTATAGTATGACTTTTTTTGACATACTGTAGTATGACTTTTTTTGACATACTGTAGTATGACTTTTTTTGACATACTGTAGTATGACTTTTTTTGACATACTATAGTATGACTTTTTTTGACATACTGTAGTATGACTTTTTTTGACATACTATAGTATGACTTTTTTTGACATACTGTAGTATGACTTTTTTTGACATACTGTAGTATGACTTTTTTTGACATACTATAGTATGACTTTTTTTGACATACTATAGTATGACTTTTTTTGACATACTATAGTATGACTTTTTTTGACATACTGTAGTATGACTTTTTTTGACATACTGTAGTATGACTTTTTTTGCCATACTATAGTATGACTTTTTTTGCCATACTGTAGTATGACTTTTTTTGCCATACTATAGTATGACTTTTTTTGCCATACTGTAGTATGACTTTTTTTGCCATACTGTAGTATGACTTTTTTTGACATACTATAGTATGACTTTTTTTGCCATACTGTAGTATGACTTTTTTTGCCATACTGTAGTATGACTTTTTTTGCCATACTGTAGTATGACTTTTTTTGACATACTATAGTATGACTTTTTTTGACATACTGTAGTATGACTTTTTTTGACATACTGTAGTATGACTTTTTTTGACATACTATAGTATGACTTTTTTTGACATACTGTAGTATGACTTTTTTTGACATACTGTAGTATGACTTTTTTTGACATACTATAGTATGACTTTTTTTGCCATACTGTAGTATGACTTTTTTTGACATACTGTAGTATGACTTTTTTTGACATACTGTAGTATGACTTTTTTTGCCATACTATAGTATGACCTTTTTTGACATATGACTTTTTTTTGACATACCATAGTATGACTTTTTTTTGACATACTATAGTATGACTTTTTTTTGACATACTATGACTTTTTTTTGACATACTATAGTATGACTTTTTTTTGACATACTGTAGTATGACATTTTTTTTTGACATACCATAGTATGACTTTTTTTTGACATACCATAGTATGACTTTTTTTTGACATACCATAGTATGACTTTTTTTTTGACATACTATAGTATGACTTTTTTATGACATACTATGCTATGACTTTTATGACACGACTTTTTTTGACATACTGTACTTTGATTTTATGACATACTATTCTATGACTTTTTTATGACATACTATGACTTTTTTGAAATACTATGTTTTTTTTATGACATACTATACTATGACTTTTTTAACATACTATACTATCATTTGTTGACGTACTACTATGACTTTTTTTTATAACATACCATACTGTGACTTTTTATGACATACTATACTTTTTTGTTTATGATTTACTATGACTTTTTTAAGGCATACTACCATTTTTAATATTATTATAGTATGTCAAAAAAACCGTCAACGTATGTCAAAAGTCATAGCATAGCATGTCAAAAAAGCCATAGTATAGTATGTCATGAAAGTCATAGTTTAGTTTAAAAAAAGTCAAAGTACTGCAGTCATAAAAAAAAAGTCATACCATAGTTTGTTAAAAAAAAAGTCACAGTATGTCCTATACTAAACATAAATAGGTACCATACCATCACTTTGACACTCTTTGTGGCATGCCATTAAAAAAAAGCCATGAAATAGTTTGTCATAAACAATGCCATAAAAAGTCTTTATGTATTGTTATAGATGTCATATTATGTCATAAACTAGGGACAAATAATCATATCATGCCATGAAATATCATCCAAAAAAAAGATCAGTAGAGACCAGTGTAACAGTGTGTTAAAATCTTGCAATTGCATTACAGAGGACTCGATGGAGATGAGCTTTGATGAGGACGCCTACTACGAGAGGTTGGGCACAAGGCCAGCGCTGGATGTCGAGGCACTGGGCAGCTCATTGGAGAGGATGGTGGAGCTTTTCTGTCTCTGTACAGAGGAACACCCTAGAAAGAGGCCCTCAGCTGCCCAGATCGTCCAAGCTTTAGAGAGCAACGCCCCACTGGATAAAATGCCCAGTGAGGTAATTGTTATTGATTGATTTACATAGATTATTTAGCATTTTGTGGTCAGAGATTTATATCAAAGATTGCGGGCTAGGATAAAATGACAGACGATTCAAGGCAGTTTTTTGTTAAGTAATTTAGAAGCTCCAGGAAAAGTTAACGTGGAGACCAATCTAGCCTCAACGTAAAAAGTCAGTCACTGGTTAAAGTATCAGCTAACTGATATGAATGACTTACAAAAACTCTTGTTGTCTCTGTACTATCCATGTTCATCTGTTGACACTTTAAATAGCACATTAGTCTGTCGTTTGTTTGTGTCATCTTTGTTCCATGAACATCAACTTTTACTGTAAATGTTTTTACTTTCTGTACCTCTCAATTCTTTTCATGTGTTTGAGCACTTCTGTAAACTTTAATTTTTCTCGAGCTGTCCAGTGTTTTTGTTTCATGTTCATTACCCTGCATATATTCTGCTGATCAGTCAGTGGCTGTGGTATAGATTGTAGTAGATTGTACTGCAGCTCTGGTTGGTTTTAAAAATAAAAAAAACATGCACACCAGTTGCTTTTAAATCTGAAATTTAAGTTTTTTTAAATTATTGCATTAAAAGCTTTAAAGCAAATTATTTCATGCATTGCTGAGGCCTGTAATGATGTAGTCATGTTAGGTTTTGTTGTTTGACCTTTACCATTTGACTGAAAGCTATCTTTCTAATAACATGTTAGCAACTACAGTGTATTGTACAGTTACACCAATGACAGAAAGTGAAACATTAGCATACAATCAGTACAGAAAACATTTTCAAGAAACGCCTTTATGATCATTAAACAAAAGGCAATGTTTATTAACTGTATTTACAACATAAAATGCCTCTAAACAATAACGGCATCCACCTTTCAACAGGTCTATCAATATATTTTCCTTCAAAAAACGTCCAGAAAACCTCAAACTGGTAGCATAAAAAAAGACTGAATATGAAATGTACGTGTCAGTTTTCTGCAGTGCAAAAATAGAAAACATCTTCATTCTATGCAGTGTCACGCTCCTCATTAAGCTGAATATAAACATCTGAATAGAAGTGCCGCCAGTATACTCAACATTCAACAAGGCAGTACCGAATATAAATACTGAGTGATCACAGAACTTTAAAAACTACTGCATCCTTAACACAGAATACAACTAAGGCTTCGATACACACGCACACACTTCAACACAAACTAAAGCCTAGTCAGCATTAAAAACCTGAACTGCTATTGCTTTGCATATGAAAGGCAATTAAAGAATTGCCTGAAGAGTTGTTAACGTAATACAATTCAACAGTCAGTTTAAACATCTTTAATCCATGTATTTACTTAGTGCGATGAAGTTGTAAACCAGGAAGGTTGGTGTGTTGGAGTACTTTGTCGCGAACAGTTTGCCGTCAGGTGTCGGATCAGAGAAGGCGATTTCTTCCACAGTTAGATGGCTGCCGTATGAGAAGGTGCTCCTACAAAAACAAAAGATATTTAAAGGAGAGGGAAGAAGAATATTTGCTCTAACTCTTGTAAGATGTTTCTTCAGAAGTCTAGACTGGTTTGTAGAAATTCAACAACATATAGCTCTGCTGTGTTAGCCACCACTACCTGACTAACCTCACCACTGCAAAGTTTTGGGAATTGACTGCACTGCTTAAAATTGGAGGTAAAGAAGTTTGTGTCTGGACAAGCCACACAAAGGTGAAATTTATGCTTCATTCAGTCTTTTCAAACAGTTCGGTTCGCTTTTAAAAGGAGAAAGGACTAACTTGGCAACAAATTTACATCAGCCACACATCCCCACCTCTAATAAAGAACACATATTAATATGGAGGAAAAAAAAGTGTTAATATTTGTTGTGGCCATTCTTAACACTAGTTGTAAATGGCTAAAGGCAGAACACGTAGAAGAAACTGAGCGTCTGACACATCGTACCTGACAGTGTCCAGCATGCGTGATGCGATGCCCCGTCGTCTGGCCGGACTGAAGACCCAGATCCTGCTGATGCCGCACAGAGCTTTTTCTGGGACGGTGGAGCAGCACCAGGCCCGGTGTCGCTCCATGAAGTCGTCCTTTGTCATGTCTTTGTGTTGATCCGGCTGCTCGAGGACTCTGTAAGCCTGACAGGACACAGAGTGGAACATCGTCAGCACAGGGCACTAAATGGGTTAAGTTGACTGCAAGCGAATTGATAAGTCATGAGTGAGAATAGGGTTGTTTTATTTCCAAATTAAAATGGGATATAAGGGGGATGCATGATGCGGCATATCAAGGCCTTTTCTGACAGATTGCTTTAGAGTCTTTGTGCATCTTCACACATTTCTGTTACACAAAGTCTTTGGTTGTTCATACACATAAATTTTCTTAATGTGATGGGGGAGTTTTTCTCCTTGCCAAAAACTATGATTTATTCTCGTTAACACTTTGAAAATATTCATATAAAACAAAGACAAAAGAAAAAATATCACTAATTGGTTAAACTAGTCGCATGTTATTGGGGTGACGCGGGGATGCAATGTTGCAAGGGGCCGAAAAAGGCGCCCTACCTGGCGTATGGGTTCAGCGACGAGGCAGCCCACCACCATGCGCTCTCTGTTGATGAAGAGGTAGGTTTTGGCCTGTGTTGGTCTGCTCAGAGTCACCTGCTGGAAGCCCAACTCGTTGTCTGCTACACGCCGCACGTCCTCAGCCTAAAAACCAAACACACACAGCGAGGAAGAAGGCATGAAAACCAACACGGAGAAACGTTTATTCATTCATTGTCTGTAATTGCTTGTCCTGTTCATGGTGCAGAGTGTGCTGGAGCCTATCCCAGCTGACTTTGGGCCAGAGGCAGGGTTCGCTCAGGACAGGTCACCAGACTATCACAGAACCGACACATCAAAAGCATAGCGGCAATAGTCTGGACGCAAGTATGATTTTCCTCATTCAACCAGACCTGGAAATTACTAAAATCAAATTCCATACTGCATACAAAGCACATTTACAGCACACATAAACTGCCAGAAAGCAGCTAAAGTTCAAACCCTTACCTTCTTAACAGCGTATTTGGGATCATCTGGCATGACCATGAGGATTTTTCCATCCCAGAACTCGGCCACCACCCGCTCCTTCTTCCAGCCCTGGAAGCACAACAGAGGGAAGAAGAAGCTGCAGTGACAAGCCAACAACTCAGAACAAACTCACCTCCCCATGAAGCAAACTGGTGCCAACAGCATTGGCAGAAGATCTCTGCTTAATACCAAACTACTTCAAATAACAACATTTAAATCATTTCAGTGGTAAAGAGAAAAAAAACCTGAAGGGACAATAAATACTGAAAGTTATATAAATATGAAGTCAATAAAACAAGAGACATGATGGTGCTGTGAAATCACTGATTTATCATCTGTGCCTCCTCTACATGTCGGTGTCTCCATACTGGAGTCCAGAGAGACTGAAGGAAACAACTTTTACCACAAATTTGATGGAGTCGAGGAAGCGCTGATGGAACTGGGTGTGTTGGAAATTGTCCTCTGGGTTGTCTGCGCTGTACACCATTCCACATGAGCTGCAGGTCATCGCTCCAAACTGCTTCTGACCTGCGTCCTGGGGGACAATACAAAGGAAAGTGCAGTCAATGAACACAGGAAGATAAATACACAATAATCCATTAAAAGATGGGATCCTGGCGCACGGTTTGTAGTTTCCATTGAAATCATAGAATACTGGCATAAATAAATTAAACAGCTTCAATACAAAATATCTGCTCCAGCCTTCAAAAATGTTCTGTGCTACCCCAACATAGTGCTCAACACGGCACACTTAAAGGCATTCATATTGACATACGATGATGAGCTGGTCGTCGTCCTGTTTCTCCTTCTTCCTGCGAACAGTTCGCTCTTTGACTGCAGGAGTTGTCTGCAGTGACGCTAACGGGCCAGAGGGGGTGCTGCAGGACACTGGTGGCCGCAGAGCTGCATTCTTTAACCTGCAGGATAGCAAATACCACAACATACAGCAGTGTCAGAGGGTTAATGCTAAAGCTCATGGTACTGAAGGGCTTTGATGTTGAATTCAAAGTGGCAGAAGTTATTTGAACACACAAGAACTGACTTTTTATATTTATCCGTATAAAATATCTTATTAGGGCTTCACTCAGGGGAAATGATGAGCGGCATCCTCGCATCAGTGCTATCTTTAAAGCTTCCTGTTCTAAAATGTCAAACTTTTAATTGCTCATCCCTTTCTTCCCGCTGTTTCTGTCTTTACTGAAGAACAAGGTCACATGGTGGAAGATATATTTCCGTCTTATTTTGTCAGAACCTCGAAGCTTTACCTCTTTACAGGATGGAAATACAGTGCCAACCTCTTGTTCTGTGTCATACAATTCGTCTTTAATCGTCTGGAAAATGGGAGGTCAGGCGCTGGGTGCTACTCCTGTGCCTCTTCAGTCATAACCAGCACCATATCATAGCCTACTTGCCAGAAATCCTGAGTGCAGAGCTGATCTTCTCAGTCATATTTTTTTGTGGTGTGCATTAGGCCTAATATTGTCTGTGGGACAGATGTAAAGCTCTGGATAGCCCTGCACTGAAATGATCAACTTCTCCATATTTACCACAGACATATATTAACACAAATCTGATATTTACGGCAGAAGGTAAAAATGTCAGCTAGCTGTTCCTTTTTACGTGACATGCAGTGCTGTGTTGCTACAATTGAACGCAACCGTTCAGCCCTGAAAAGTACGCACACAGGTATGTTTGCACATTGCAACACCATTGCTCTTGCTTTTAGCGCGCTTTCCGTGCTTTTAGGTTGAAAACAATACATCTGAGGGAGCTAAAAGGGCAGAATGTGTACGGGCCCTTAAAGGACTGTCTCACCTCTTGGAGGCAGAGCCAAAGATGGGATACACCGCTGCAGATTCTGTGAAGAAAAAAAAATTGAATAAAGCTTTCATGAACAAAACAGAGTGAGTGGATGCAAAAAAGCCGCTGAAGTCTCTGTGACTTGTTAGAGTTTAGGTGGAGTGAAATCAGCCATGGATGTTCAACTGTTACCAGTACTGTTATAAACAGCGTGTGTCCGTACCTTTGGGCGGGCTGGCAGCGTCAGTGTTGGCACTTATATCACTCAGGTCAAACACTGGCTCAAAGCCTCCATCCTGGAAGAAGCAGAGTTCAATATTATTAGCAACAGCAGCAGAAAAGGTTTGCTGAAGAACTCATGGTGAGCATCATTATTATTCAGCCACAAATGTCCACTGATGATTAAGAACTGAGTCTTGAGTTCAGCTATATCAAACTGAAGTTCAACAATTGGGCTTTTAAACATGAATAAAATGCTATCTATTAATATGCGTTTACACATCTGCTGTACCTGAGCGCTGAGGGATTCAGCCATGGATGTAGGACTTGATGTGGGAGTCCTTGTCAACACGATCGACAGCCTCTTGGTGATCCCATATTTCTCTGAAAGCTCTTTGGGAGAGCTGCGGGAAGAAGACAAAGGTTATTAATCACCTGGTACAATACATTTCCCCTCACTCCAAAAGGTAAGGGTTTTTTTGTTTGTTTGTTTTTTAAAAGGAAAGCACCTGAGTGACTGTTTGACAGGCTGTTCGCTGACACAGTCCATCCAGTCTAGCGGATCAAACTTGGTTCTCTGCTTGGTGCTCAGCTGGTTCTCTTCTGTCTCCAGCAGCTGGACAGCAGTCTGCAGACGACAACCAGCATAAAATGATATCAACTTTTTGTTTCTTGTTAAATGTTGGTTGTGGCAGAAACTGATATGCAGAGTATAAACAGATGTGATGGCTGCCCTCACCTCTTCAGGACGTTTCTCCTGTTGGTTCATCACAGGAGCAGGTGGCTTGATGTTCTCACTCTTTGTCTGCGGCGGGACAGTTTTGCTTTTCATTGGAGCTGAAGCTGGTCTGGTGGAGGATTTCGGTGCAGCTTTCTTGTACATGGACGTAGGTTTCTTCCCTGTACCGAAGAAAGCAGCTCCCACAAAGATCTTGGGTTTGGGCTTCAGGCTGCTGAAAGTGACGGTGATCGCTTTCTTGGACTCTGCTGGCTTTGCGCTGACGGCGAGAGCAGTGGTTGTAGTGGACGCCAGTTTAGCAGGGACACTGTTGAAATAAATGATGCAACAATTGCAAAAACAAGATTACAGAGTAAAATTAAAACTAAAATTACACCTCTGATGAAAAGTGCTAATACCTACGATGCCCAAGAAACTAGAACATGGTTTCAGAAAGCTGCAGAAGCACCAACAGCTCTGACTGGACACTGACTTATATGGAAACACACCTGCTGTTAAGTTTAGGCAGCTTGATCGTCTTTGTAAACGTCTCGCTGTATTTGACGCTCGTCTTCCCCGCATTACTAGATCCCGCAGCTTTTCTCGGCTTGCTGCCTCCTTTAACATTCCTCTTATTCTTCTTTTTCTCCTGAGAAGGAGGGGATGGAGCAGGACGAGGAGGAGAAGGCAGAGACTCCTTTATCGCCTTCCTCTCCAGTGGAGTGAGATAGATGGGCTTCTTCCGGCCGTAGAAGGAGCCTGTAACCACCGAGGGCTTGAATGGAGATTTACGAGGTGAACTGGCTGGAGAGCCTAGAACAAAAGGTGGATATACAGATGTATTTGTGAGAGAACATGTGTGGGGAAGGGGAGGAGGAAGAAAGCATGTCCTATCTCAGAGCATTAATTTCGACTTTTAAGCTACATCAGCTGACCCAAAAATTCAACCCAAACCATGCTACTTCCCACTAGTCAACCCCACCTGCTGGTCTGTGTGGGGATTTCTGTGGAGAGGGACAGTTCTCCTTCTGCAGACGCCGGACTGGCCTCTTGGTCGGAGACTGTGGGGGCTTCTTGGGAGATCTCCTCTTCACAGGAGACACCTCCTCCCTCACCCTGATCTTGGCCAGATTACTGGAGGTAACGTAACAGAAGATCACTCACAGTGAGAGATGAGAAATAACAAGTGCCACCGATACAACACAGCTTCCATTCAGATTCCCCAGACAGGAACGGCCCGGTAGATTTAAATAAATTACCATATTGAAACTTGAGTCTGCACACTAATGTGAAATATAATTTAAAGCCAATAAATGTACAGCATAGATAGTAATGCAAAAAAATAAACAAAAGCAACCAGGAATGATAACACCAGAATACTTTGATGTAAAAATATGAATAAAGGAAAATGACAGAATCCAAATATTACAATAATTAAAAAACAAACACAAGCGTATTGCTCACACGTGAGTACACAGTTGTCAATATGTGCAAGTGTTTGTTTTAGGGGCTGAATAGTGTCTGAAGTTTTTCTATTCTAGTGTCAATATGATGCCTGAGATTTGGATCAAGTACCAAAGAAGTACCATAGAAAGAGTGTTGAAAAATAGAGACTACATTTATCTACTGTTAACTTGAATCAGAAACCATCTAATCAAAGAATAAGTTTCAATAAAACCTCTGGTTTTTCATAATCTCTGCTATGGACACATTTCTGTATGTACCTAAAGCATTGAGGGACGTCTGAATGCATCAATGTACCACATGTACAAATATTTCTATGATGCTTAAAACCAGTGTGTTCACAACTCACCTGTCAGAGTCCAGAGAGGAGAGCTTCCTCTTCCTGGTGGTAGTAGTAGTGGGCATCATCTTATCAAACCTCACTCTACAGAAAAATACACACAAACACACAAAATAAAATATCACAACTCTGAGTATTTCAGGTTCAAAATATTCCTTCACTGCTCTCCTTTTTAATATACATTCAGTTACACCTCTAAAACATGGTTCTAACTTTACACCTTACTGTAACACTGCATGTGCAGGAAAATAAAGAGATCCCTCAAGTTAAAGGCGAGCACCACATAAATTAGGAATTCCAGTATTATTTACACTTCCTACTTAAGTTCAGCCAATATTTTTGAACATGAGCTACTCTCTTGTGATGTCATCATAGGGTATAAAATCTGGAGCTGCTCCATAGACAATTTATGGGAGCCTGATTTTGTGGACTTAAATGAGCTTTACTCTACTGTAGTGGTCTCAGCTCTGGCACATAAAATGCACCAATATACTCAGGACATTCCCCTGGTATCATCTGGCACATATTCCCCCATTTACTGTCAGTGAAGCAGATCCAGACTTTATATCCTATAACATCACAAATTTAAGTTTTAGCACTCTAGTTTATGGATTTGGGTTAGAGGTTTTCTTTGTTATCTATTTGTGGACAGTCTTAGACCATAGTAATCAAATGCATGAAGTTTTTAAAATGGGTAAAGTTCCCCTTTAAGAAATAATATATGATATTATGATATACTGTGAGGCAACAAATAACCATTACCATAATATTCTTAGTGCCCTTTACTGATCACTGGACGTGTTGCCAGGGTGTAAATACAACACTCCACCATGCAGACTATGTTAAAAAAAACTAATTTCTACAACGTCACTGTTTGATTTTGTAACACCCACAGCCGCCATTAGCAGTGTCACAAAGCTTTCTACTGGTGGCAGTAAAAGGTCGTAGGACACCTGTTGGTCATTTTAGTGCGCCTGACTTGTAATAGACAGCTTTCCCACATTAGTTTGGACTGACTTCTTCAATGCCACAGTGTATAAAGCGTGTGGAGGCCGCCGAGGTCAATAACATCAGGGTTATTGGTAGCTAGATTTGCATATTGATTGCCGCTCTCTATTTAGTGTTAACACCTTAAAGAAACCCGTAATTCATCCTGTCTGTGCACAAATGTGATTTATCTCGACGCGGACGTTAGCTTATGTTAGCTTAGCGTTACATGTTATCTGCTGAAGCGATTATTTAACAGCTAAAGTGGAGATGAATAGATAATTGGCGGGATGATTAGCTAGCTGATACAAAAGGAGATGCTCCGACACAAACTACCGTTAGTTAACACGTCGATATATCGAGCAGCAATAACGTGTTTATTCCAATGTCTGTCCGTGTTTTAACTTATAACAGTTAGCTAATACAGAAATGTAATCATCGGACAGTTGTTTGATGGGCTTCGTAACATAAACTTACTTTAACGTAAATACGTCCTTTAAGGGAGAAACAACAAAAATATCTAGCACCGAAAACACAACCGTAAGCAAGTATAATATATCTTACCGGACACGTTTCTGTCGTGCTGTATAAAACAATAACTAAGTCGCTGCTGCCTCTGCCCGCGTTTCTTCTTGTGTTTTTGAACAGCGCGCGCCAGTCTATAAAAAAAAAATTGCACAACCAGACTAGACCGGAAACGGAAACACGATGTTTCATAATCAAGCTACCACAGTAAGGGCGCGGAGGGACTTCTGGTGCTTACCTTCAAAATAAAAGGTGCTTGGCCAGTAAATAGAAATGAAGTCAGCCGTCTATGGTCCACACGTGAAATTCTAATGTTACATAAAACATCTTTGATTTCAACCATTTTTGATAAAAAAAAAGTAAAAAGTACAGAGATGACTATTTTTAATTGATCTGAGAGAGAACGCCTCTTAATAAAGCACTTTGGAGAGCCCTTTGTAATTTGTTTTTGAAAGTGCTGCCTTGTACAAATAAAGTTAATATTGCTATTATAATCATTGTTATTTTACTTACCACTTTTTCTGCTTTGTCATCCACGTTTTTCCTCTTCTGTGTATATTTTGATGACTTATGAAACATATGTTTTGCATCGTGTTTTGTGACATAATGTGCAATATGTCTGTCATATTTTATTTTGTTTTCATTAGGCAGCATATAGGCAGTAATGTCCTTAACAGTGACCACAGAGCTAATCATCCAACTCCATAAAATGAAGCAATTACATTTATATTGACATTGCTAAAATTACCTCAATTCTGACAGTATGTCTGTAGATTTATCTTATAATGGTTTGTTAAAATTAAAACATTAAAACAACACGATTAACAGACAGCCATCAAGAAATAAATAAACAAACGAAAAAGTATTTGGTGGTACGTTTGTAAACGTCAAGTTTTTATTTTGGAAACAAATGTGGATACTTCCTGTCTGGTGCACGCTAACTCCCTGTAGCTTAGCGCGGCTAGCTAACAACTTCCTGGGTGAACTCGTACATGCGAGAAGTGACAGCAGCAGCGATCAGTCGGCAATACAGCGTATATTGTACTTCTTTATATCCATAATTAGCTGTGTTAGCTTTCAAACTATTAACACATAATATTCATATTTTAGTGGCTACTTTTAATTCATGTAAAATGGTGTTTTACTTCACAAGTGCCGGTAAGTGAAGCCACAGCTGAGTTAGCAGCAATGCTAGCCAGTAGCCTGTTTAGCCAATAGTTTTAGCTTTATTTTCATTTTAAGTAATTATGTGTGACTTGTGCCAGCTGACATCGCTGTGTCACCTAGTAACTATCGATGTATCGTGTGTCTTTCAGTGGTGAACCCTCACTACACTATCTACATGGGAAAAGACAAATATGAAAGTAAGTTCGTTATCTTGGAGCGAAAATAATCTCAAACACAAACACACCCTTTTTCGCAGTCACTGCTCGTTGTATAGTTTTTGTCTTCAGCTGTCTGTCTGAATATTGTGTCACTTTGTTGAAGAAGTATTTGTCATGTTCCATAAATGATGCTGAGGTTGTTTTTGCAGATGAGGATCTGATAAAGTACGGATGGCCTGAAGACATCTGGTGAGACTTTCACACTTAAAGTGCTTAAAAGACGTCAGAAATATTATCTTGTAATAATTAATCATCTGTAGCAAAATTAATAGAAATACCACTATGATTATTGTAAGTTAATGTCTTGTTGTTTCTTCGTCCAGGTTTCATGTGGACAAACTGTCTTCAGCTCACGTTTATCTGAGACTGCCAAAGGTGAGGGGTCAACACAATGACATTGAAGCGCACCCATATTTTGAGTCGAAAAAACCTGCAATCATAGAAAGTGGTGAGATACAATGAATCATTCAAAAGGGGATTATGTGCCACACTTCTACTTCCACTGGAACTGGTTTGTAATGAATGAAAAAGAGCTTGAAAGGGAACTCTGCATAGCTGACCTATCACTGCTTAAATAGGGTGAGAATGTCTGGTTTTCGGTTTTTGAAAGTTACCAAAATTGTCAGATGGATCAGGGGTTTCAGACACTGTTCAACTGTCCACCAAACATGGACTCTGAATGACGCCAATGCTCTGTGCTTTGTGTCTTTTCTAGGGTCAGACAATAGATGATATTCCCCCTGAGGTGCTGATAGACTGCGCACAGCTGGTGAAAAACAACAGCATCCAAGGTAAAGGTCTTCCTGATAACGTCATGTCATTTGTAAATTGACTGGCATCAGGTACAAGCAATGGGTGCAATGAGTGACACATCTATTTCTGTGTGAATCAAACTGTGTTGTGTGCTGTCAGGCTGTAAAATGAACAACATCAACGTGGTTTACACACCGTGGGCCAACCTGAAGAAAACCGGAGACATGGACGTCGGACAGATCGGCTTCTTTAGACAGAAGGAGGTCAGTAGACCAGCACTGGAATAAAAACACTTAACTCTGTAAAAAAAAATGGGTATAAAGAGAGTGTGATACTAAATTAGATTAAACCTGATGAAGGCTTCGTGTTAACTTTGTGTTTTCATACTTACATAAATTACAGGCAGCAAATAGAAATTCACACCTTCCTGCTCAATATCAGGGTTAAAACATGTTTGCTGAGCAGTGTCGAGCCAATTTTATTTATGTAGCCCAATATCAAGTGCTCTTTTTCCCACATCATGAGTGTGTTACTGTCACTGATGGATCAGCTCAGGTGCGTCACGTCTCACTGTGTTTTTACAGGTGAAGATCGTGGCAGTGGAGAAGAAGGTCAACGAGATTGTAAACCGCCTGGAGAAAACGAAAGAAGAACGCTACCCCGACCTGGCGGCAGAGAAAGAGTCGAGAGACCGAGAGGAGAGGAACGAGAAGAAGGCTCAGCTCCAAGAACAGAAGAAGAAGGAGAAGGAGGAGCAGAAGAGGAAAAAAGAACAGGAGGAGCTCAGGTACGTCTGCAGATCTGATGTTAAAGTGTTTTTGGGTTTGTTCTTTTCCATGAGATTGTTTTCAGAAAGAAAAAAAGGACAATAACAGTGATGTGAAGTAGTTTGCTCTGTTATTCAACCTTTCAAATGATTTTCACTGTCTTTGTCTCTCCAGGAGCTACAGCACACTGATGAAGAGTGAAAATATGTCGACTAATGCGGTGAGGACAAATCTGATCTATATTTTGTTTTAAACACAAAGAAAGTGCCATGTTTTTCCCTACTTTATGATTTATGTTGGTGTCAGTGTCAAGTAAAAAAAGAGGAATTATTATTATAGAGATAAACAGCCTGAGTGAAGCAGAAAGGACACTTCATTCAGTAAAAGAAAAGTGTTTGACACCAGCTCTCCTAACGTTCACCACATTAACTTGTGTGTCGCTGCCTGTCGTTTGCAGGATGGTAATGATTCAGACGACTTCATGTGAGAGGTGAACACCAGGCAGCGAGCAGACAGAATCCTCCTCCACCACTCAGACCTGCTGTCAGGATGCTCCCCTGCTGCTTCTGCTTGCTCTTACTCTGCACTGACATTGAAAACAAAACAAAGACAAATGGATACCTTTTTGCTTTTGGACACTTGGAGCAGAAAGCGAGCCGATGAGAGACAGCGCCGGGGGATATGCTCCACAAGCTGATTGGCTCAGACGCTGCTTCCAAACCAAACCAAGCTGGCTGGCCTCTTCACGACGGGACGACACTGTAGAAGAAACACGGGACAAAACGATGCTGAGGATCATTTTGGGGGAAACACTCAGACAGCAGGACTGCTTTCACTGATGCTGATGTGTGATAAAATGAGCGTCGGGGTGCCTGCGAACCTGAAGGCTGCAAACCCTTCTGCTTCCTTTCTTTATGTGTTCATTTCTCTGCATGTCAGATTTAATTCAATGCAATTCATAGTATTACACTCACAGGTATAGTTATTCATTGACAAGCCCTTATAGTATCTTGCAAAGCACCATAAACCCCCCTCTGTCACTGAAGTCTGGAAAGACTTTTTTTTTTCTTGAATGCAGCCCTAAATTTGTGCAAATGATTATTTTTCACACCTTTAACACATTTCACAGTTCCTAAAATTCTAGCTGACGTAGTGAAATTGCTTATCCTGTCCAACAAACTGTCAAATACCCAAATAAATATTCACATTTGAAAACATTTAAAAGGAGATGAAAATTGTAAGGAAATTATACTTTTTTTGACTTTAAGAGTGCCGTTACAGCTACAGCAGAGCATAAAAGTTCATTGTTAACCTTTGAACCTGCAGTTTTTACTAGTTCTTAAACACATCTCTCACTTTCTTTAAAGTTCAGTTCTACCTGCACCACCAGTTTAGACCCACAGATGTATGTGTGCTGATCTGCAGGCAGGGAAAGTCTAACTGCAATTTTAACACTAATCTGCTCATCCCAGGATTCATTTTCTCACCAGTAGGTGGTGACATCAGCACATCCACACCATGCTGCAGGTCTATAATGTGGACACTGATGGGGACTCTTATTATGGGACAGACGTGTGTTTGTTTGACAGTGACTGAATGACTCTCCGTATGGATCTGCTGTCTGCTACACGTGGAGAAAATGTGCTTTACCGGGTTGTAGGAGAGTTATAAGCCAGGTTCATGTGGTGCTTTGCATGTTAAAAAGTGTAATAAAGTGTAATAAAATGTCAGGTTGTTTCACTTCATGTCAACTAACGAAAGTTTAATTCATTTCTGTTACTATGTTCATTTATTTCAGTTGCCAAGATGTTATGTTTCTGCTGTCCAGTGTTTAAAAAACCAGTGTCATTGTACCAAGATGATTGTTTTATGACAATAAATCAACAGTCCTGAAAAGGATAAGAGCGAATGTTGTGAATACTGTACTGGATTAGTAAATGTGGGTGTTGGGAATCAGTCTTTTGTGCTTTTTAAAGGATCTGATAATGAGCTGCTCAGAGGGGGGGAGGAATGACAGTGTGATGTTTTGATAACACCTACACCCCACCCTTTTTTTATTACCTAAAACTCTCCTACATTGAGACATATTGATCTCAGTGGACAAATAATGAGACGATTAAGTAGGGCTTCCTACTGCACTGGCATGATATGGGAAGTCAACCCAACTGCATCTTTACTAATAAAGGGTGGGACACAGTTGTTTTGCCATTAATTAATTACTGAGGGCACTTAATCCTTCAACATACATCATTTTGATTTTGTGTATTTTGTTCTCAAAAATGGAAAATTATTTAAATGCTCTTTTTCATTTTTTAAAATAATACATTCCCAAAACAAATGAAAAGGAAAATTAATAAAAGATTTTACACAACTTTAGCCATTAACTCAGACCCTCAAATGAGGGTAGTGACATTAACTAAGACATGAAAATACATATACATATATATATATATATGTATTTGTAATTTAATATACCATTTTATATATTTTCCTCTACAAGTTACTATTGGTCCACAATTGTTTTGGGGTTTTTTTCTTAATCTCTTCAGTTTCACCTCTGGCTTTATGATAAACAATCACTATCAGGTCTACTCTAAATACATATGGTTCAAGACTAATGTTATATATTGGGCCAGGATTAGCATTTTTGCAATACCTCGGTCCGTTTTTAAAGACTGTAATTATTTTCTTTAAAATCTTGTTAGTACACAACTTTATTACACTTTTGCGGTCTTTTTAAATGTGTTTATTTTTGAGGTGGAGAGCAAAAGCTTTGGAGGATGCGGGCATCGATCCCGCTACCTCTCGCATGCTAAGCGAGCGCTCTACCATTTGAGCTAATCCCCCATGATGCACCGCAAAGTTAGACGTCAGGTTATATACGTAAATACGGAGCATATATGTATCAATTTGTTTGATATATTGCATTATTACCTGCCGAGAATTTCCCTCCTTTCTCAAACCGTTTTTAAATGCATTAAAGTCACAGTGTCCCCACATAACAGCACAAAATACAAAATGGCGGCTTGATCCCAAAGTGTCTGGGAAAACAACTTAAGATGGTGCATCAGCAAAACTGAATCTGTACCCGCCGAGATTTGTTTTATACTTTGTAGGTTTTATTAATCTGGGAAAACTTGCAAATTTAGACCAATCATATCAAGGAAATGTTAACATTGCCTCTACAACACGGTGCAACACCAGTGTCCTGACATGTTCGTGTTGTGATGGAGCTCAATAAAAAAGCACTTTGGAGGATGCGGGCATCGATCCCGCTACCTCTCGCATGCTAAGCGAGCGCTCTACCATTTGAGCTAATCCCCCGTTGAGTACCGCTGGACATGACGTCACAAAATAAACATACACTTTCACATGTTGCTTCTTTATGTCGTCACACAGTTTAGCTCACCCGTTTGCTCTCAATTCAACTAGTAAACCCCTGTTTTGTTATGCTAAGCTTAGCTGTTAAGGTCGGGGCAGAGGATCTGGACAGAGGAGGTGTCATCCTTTCTCAACAGACAGTGGACTGAAGCGGAAACACATCAGAGCAGCACTTTAAACCTGTGTGTGGATACACCAGCTGGGCCTTTGCGAAAAACTCTGTAAGACCCAGAGCGGACAGAGATAAGAAGAAACACAACACCTTTTTTTTTTAAAGACATGAAAAGGTATTGGAGGATGCGGGCATCGATCCCGCTACCTCTCGCATGCTAAGCGAGCGCTCTACCATTTGAGCTAATCCCCCATGATACATTGTAATACTGACGTCATGAGATCGGTAGGATACTCAACCGTATTGAATAAATGAACATACATAACGTTAGGTAAGAAAGGTAATTGCAACACCTTGAGTGATGACTCAGCGCAGGATGAGGGGGAGCCTGGTGTTACCATGAATTATGTTACCTGTCTAATTAGGAACTTTAGCTGAACAGGTTTTTCTTTGATACACACTAGACGCTAACTTGATAGATGGTACCAAAACACACCAGAGACATTTCTGTGGTAACAGAACAAATATCATTTTTAAACTTACCTCTGATGAACACTTGAACCAACAAGCTAGCTTACTTTGCACAAGTTGTCAAGCTAGCTAGCAGCACAGGTAAGGTGTTAGCTTGTTTGTCTAGCTGATTTAGCCCCGCTGATGTTTCCGGTGATCGTTCAGCGTGTGAAAGACGGTGAAAAAGTTACCTCCTTCGAGCCGGATTTGAACCAGCGACCTAAGGATGTCTCATGTATCAACTCTACAGTCCTCCGCTCTACCAACTGAGCTATCGAAGGGGCTGATGGGTAATAATGTAAAACCAAACAGGTGTGTGTATTTCGCAACACTGACTGTAGTTGTAGTGCTAGTGGGTATATGGTGTCGCGGGACCATTTGTTGTCGTGCAGCCTCACGCCCCTGCAGGAGTGCATTATTGCTACGAAAGCAAAGCCAGATGAACTTGTTAGTGGGGTCCTGGTGCAAAACAATATGATGTTGCCTGTCTGCACAATCATCCACGTTCCTACACACATACTAGACTACATGTGGTAGCTTGTGGTAGATGAATTATCTGTCAGCTGACTGCAATGAATCTTTTCAGCTCTTATTTATTCATGTTTGGGGAAATGTTTCAGAATACAGCAGTGTCTTGGACGAGAGGCGAAACGTCTTCAAGAAACTCACGCAAGTCCAGTTTACCTACGAAAATACATTCATGATTACTACAACCTGGATGACTGAAGATCTTCACCGACTGCTGACACTTGTTTTTAATGAAGCTAAAGGATTTGGAGGATGCGGGCATCGATCCCGCTACCTCTCGCATGCTAAGCGAGCGCTCTACCATTTGAGCTAATCCCCCATGATGTACCCATTATTCTGACGTCATGCAGTTGGACTCTCACCCACAAAGCGTTCATAATTTAAATTTAATAGTATTAAAGTTAACAAAATATAAACAACGTTAGGTAAGGAAGATAAAAAAAAAAGGTTATAAGAACTCGTATCTTACTCTTCATATCATTTTTCAACTTGCCCCTGATGAACAGCTGAACCAACAAGCTAGCTTACTTTGCACGTGTTACCAAGCTAGCTAGCAGCACAGGTAAGATGTTAGCTTGTTAGCTTAGCTAAATTGGCCCCGCTGATAGTTCAGCGTGTGAAAAAGTTACCTCCTTCGAGCCGGATTTGAACCAGCGACCTAAGGATGTCTTATGTATCAACTCTACAGTCCTCCGCTCTACCAACTGAGCTATCGAAGGGGCTGATGGGAGATGAATTGAAGCCAAGCACGTGTGCGTATTTCACAACACTGATTGTATTTGGAGCAACAGTGGGTATATGGTGTTGCGGGACCATTTGTTGTCGTGCAGCCTTGTGCCCTCTAACAGCATCAATGCTACTAAAGTGCATGGCCAGGTTCACTTCAATAAAATGGCAGTTAAATAATAGAATAATAGACTGTTGGTTGTTTACTGGTGGGAAATCTAAGAAAATATAAACTTAATTCTTTAGTAATAACATGTGTTAGACATCTGTGTCAAAAATACAGAGTAACACCAATATTCTTGAGGTTCAAAGTCCATTGTTGACTCTGGAAGTGGAAGTTGACAAAGCAGCCACCACAAGCTTCTCATCAAACCACTTGTCAGTAACGGCAGCAGATGGAGTTGCAATGCATGGAATTGCAGATTTCCACTTTGGATGAAAGACTTGACTTGAGAGAAACAGATAATCCAACCAGTGGGGTTGAAATCTTTATTATAAATCATTTACATTACAAAGTAAGACATCAGTCATTGCCATATCCATCCAAACATTTTGTTTACGGGGAAGGGTTAGTGAATCAGCTGGTCATAAATGTTTGCCTTGCCCACGCGAGGGTTTATTCTTTCTTAGTCATATTCTAGCGTACAGGAGGACGTTGGCACAGGGTTAATGATGTTCCCATTATTGAGAATAAACTTGTTGATCCACGCAGACACAAACACACACACACAAAATCATCAGCCTTCAAGTATGAGTACACGACTGCTGCTTTTAGCTCAGGTGTGATAGCTAATGAGAAAGCAGGAGAAACAGCGGCCAGGTGACAGAGCAGCAGTGACGACACGAGGAGATGTGCAGGACAGACAAGACAGCAGGTAGATTTATTCTTCTGGACCATTTGTACTGATGTGAGACGCCTGTTGAGTTATGCTGTCAACTCAAAATCTTCTGAAGGAGTCCATCCACCAGCAGACATGACCCTTCACAATATCTTTCCTGTTGGAGGCTTTACATTGTGAGCTGCCCACTGGACAGATTCTCAGGTTTGATGGGAGACGAGGTGGCCCTCAGACGTTAGCGGACGAGGTCTTCAGTGGCTTCGAGAAGTCTGGAATAACTTTTTTGGTCTTTTCTCTGCCCTTTACCAAGTTTTCACATAACACTTTTTTTATATATCTTTAAATAAAAATGTTTTTTATAAATCATCTACAAACCTACATGTTCTATAAATTACACAATCTGTTTAACCCAAAGGTTAAAGACACAGCTCAAATGTGCAGTAGAAAACTCAGGGAGAGAAGGAGGGACAAAGAGAAAGAGACAAAGAGAAAGAGAGGACCTCTGTGTCCAGCAGTGACAAAAAGATTGGTAGAAAAAAAAACATCTTTACAACAGCAAACTGATTTAAAAATGTAGCCAAAACAAGAGATAAAAGAGATAGAAGGGTCCTTTAAGTGAGAGTTTGTTTGTCTGACCCCACAGTGTCCAATCACGGCTTGAGAGGGGAGCCGACGCACTGAAAGGCAGCCTCAGATTGGGTCAGTGTGTGTGTGTGCGAGTGTATAACTTTGTGTGTGTGTGTGTGTGTAAATTAGTCAGCATCTGTGATGTTATCGCGCTCGTGTCAGCAGCTCCTGAGCCCACGTCTTGATGGCTGACGTCGTGTGTTGGAGCAGCTGCCACGTCGAGTTGGTGAAGGACAAAGCGTGGTCTTGCAGACATGATATGGACACCTCACCGCTGCAGGAAAGAAAAGAAGAGAGAAGCATGTTTAACTTACTGGTTAAAGATAAATTACTGAATGTAGCCGTTTGATTTTGACACCAGAGCAAAAATGCACCTGCTAATTATAAAACCATGACTGTGTTTGTGTAAAGTCCTTCCTGTGTTCTCTGTAACTACTGTCTAGTTTCAAACTAGTGATTAACTGAAATGGGTTGGATGTAGTGACTGTGTGTAAAGATGGATGACACGTCTCCACTTTTTCCCACTGTACAGAAATGAAGCAAAAATATCCCAAAAAGGGGCACTGGTGACGTTATTTGGAGCCAGAGTCTGCACAGTAGTGATGGAGTGAGTGGAGCCACAGTATCAAGGTCCTGCTGGGGGGCCAGGGCCATTCATTGTGAGCACACAAACCGACACACACAGCTGTCAATCATGACTTTACACCCACCTTATATAGTGTCAAGTAACTAATTAAAGTCAAACTTATCACTAAAATGAAAACTTAAACAAACATCAGCGTGATAAGAAGTACCTAAAATGACAGGAACCATCCTCTGGAAAATTTTATTTGGCATGTAGTTTGTTTGATTTGGCCCATGTCCCATCGACTAACACAGAGTGGGTGGGTTTATGACCTATACTGCAGCCAGCCAACAGGGGGCAATCAAGATGCTCTGACTTCCCCTTTGGGGAGCTGTCAAAGCCTGCAGGAACAGCAGGGCTTCGAAGCTGATTTTTGTAGTGTCCTAACCTCAAAATACAACTCACAGGACTGTCACATGATTCCATGGGGCCCAAAAAGATTTTTTCCCATTAAAAACAGAAGTCTAAGTCACAACACCCACAAAATGACTCATTTTACTATCAGAATTTGATCCACGTGGTCCGATACAATCCAAAACCCAAAACAACTGCAAAAACAAAGCAAAACAACAAAAAAGTTATAAAGTTTTAGGAATTTTTGCTTTAAAATGTCGTAAATGGTTGATTAGTGATCAGTTATCGCAGATCATCTGTCCATGAACCGTTTCAGCTCTAATTTATTCATGTTTGGGGAAATGTTTAACAGTTTAGCAGTATGGTTTATTAACAGTACTAGCACAACATTGTTATTTGAGGTATGTTTTGTCATTTTTGTTAAATATAATTAAAATTCTAAAAACAGCCTTTTGATTAAGTGTTGGGAACATGCATATAAAGTAAATGTTAAAATGATGCCTCAGAGTACTGACTTGCAAGAGTCCTGTAGGTAGGACCACGCTCGTTGTAGCAGTTCAGATATGTACGCCAGTGCTGGTAGGATGTAATTCTGATGGAGGGCAAGGAGGAGCTCCTTTAAATATGCCAACACTTGAAACACATTGTCGGGCGTGTTGGTGTTAACCTGGGTGAAGATACACAAAGATAAGACACACTGGTTAATGACAAAATATAACCATTTCTTCTTGTTAGCTTCGCTCTTTGATTCATCAAGGTCAATCTGAAGTGGAGCTAATTAAACAGACTGAGGTAAACTTCAGTGAGTGACAGTTTTGCAGCCATTTTGCAGCCTTACCCATTCTATGGCCTGTGGTGTCTTTTCTTTGACCCAGAGAATAAACTGTGTGGTGTTTTCAGAGATGAAGATCGCTGCTGTTTTTGCCTTTTCCAAACCTTGGTCCATTAGTGGCCCCAAAACCCGCACACACTCAGAGTAATAATGAGGAGTGTTTGTCTCCAACCAGCTACAGAGGATACAAAAACACAAAATACAAATATAAGTTAAGTGATTTATTTGTATATGAGTTTAAAGATTTGCCTTTTTGTTCACTAGGTGCATAAAGTTCAAATTATTTTGTGCTCCAAGAGCAACCCAAAGTTTTACACAGTTGCACGCAGGTACTTTTTAAATATGTAAATGAGCTGCTGACCTCCTTTTCCAATGCAAAGTAGCTACTGCAGTGTGCCATCCTCATTTATATCTGGTACATTTCAACTCAGTCTTTTAATTTGCAAACATGTCTAAATAAGCTCCTGTGGGATATTTTACTATTCGCATTAGCTGGCAGTGTAATATTTTAAGACATTTTTACCTGTATTTATATGCATTCAATGGCCACTTTATTGGGCACAGCTGTACAAGCTTATGTAATCCCATAAGGCCCTGCCATAACACCTATCTTTAGAAGCTCACTATGACCTCAGTACTAAAGCATAACTAAATTAACACCTCTATGACAGTGTCGACAAACACTAAACATTACAGGCAGGAAGTGAATCCGAAGCATGTTTGAGATATTTTTATGCTTTGGTTTGACTGGTCCTTCGTCAGACAGAGCATACAGAAGTCTAGAAAAGAGCCTGAGACTAATGCTATCAATATCTGACCCACAATTGACGATGATTTAGTTAGTCTGTTGTAGGAGAGAGCGACTTAGCTATACTGCTTAACAGACACATTAGGAGTTAGGGTGAGGTCATACCTGAAGCCTTGTGTAGAGTACACCTTTATTTTGCCCCACGCTTGCTGAGATACAGCTGTGACCCCTGAGTTGCGCAGATACAAGGCTGTGGTGGAATCTGAAACACATAACACACACTGTAAGACCTCAAAAACAAACAAAAAGATGTCAGTGGAGACAGCTTTGGAAGTTCTGCTATGAAAATGAATATGTGTGATTGAGATGAGTAAACGGGACTCAGTCAGACCTGCGAAGGAGCCTTGGGATCTTATGTCGTGAGTGATGAAGCCTGCGGCAAACACGAGCAGAACCATGAGCAGTTTGGACCAGGGGAACCCATGACCACGCATCTTCACCTGCAGATTCTAGAGGAAAAAGAGACAAAATCCAGATTTAAAGTTTTGTTACGTGAGGTACACTCATAGTATATATTCTAGAAGTGCTTTGTAAATGAAAGTGGGGAAATTTTTCCTATTCATTGTTGCTTATGTAGTTCAGTTAATACAAAAACCACTTAACTATACTTTTTCATTTCTATCTTGCCTTAACTCAAATTTAGGACAAAGCAGACTGTGTTTTGGATGGAATTTAAATAAAACTAAATCGAGTTTTAATCATTAATTGATTGAATACTTGTCAATATTTCTAACATCTCATTGATAAACATGAAAATAAATATTCTGTGGCTTCATTCCGTTTCTACAGAAACCATTGTCTCACCTGACACAGGCTATTGCACTCCTGAAGCTCCTGAGATTCAACAATGTCTCTCATCTCCTCATTGGTCACTCTGAAAGACTGGATTGTTTCTTCAAGGTTCTTCCGGAGCTAAACACAAAAAATAAAGCACAACAGTTTAACATGAGACTCAGTTTGAATTTCTTAGTAAAAGGTATTAAAGAGAGCCGTTGCTCTCTAAGTGCAAACATGCCCTAATGTTCTTATTACACTATCCTCGGGGAGGTAGGTGCTGTACCTTTGGTGGCAGGATATTCCAAGACTTCAATAAATGGTTCAACAGCAGGCTGGAGAAGGAAAGAGTAAACAAATAGTCAGCTCTATTTATCAGCATTTAAATGACTGAAGTCAAGAAAAATAATTTTTATATACAATTAAATTCTACTTATGTAAAAACAATAATTGAGACATGCTATTGCCACAGAGCCTCACTGTTTTCTTTCTACCTTTCACAGTTATAAAGAGGGAAAAAGTGTATAACTCACCTGGACTGGGGTAAGTGTTTAGTATAGAGCTGCCTCCACACTCCTAGACTCTGGACATCTACACACAAACACTCTGTCATACTGCTGAGCAACTGCAAAAGACATAGGGGAGAGGAAGAAAGACTTCATTTTTCTTCTATTTTGAAGCTATTATTCTCTCTAAACTCTCAGAGTCCAACATACCAGTGAATTTTTATGACAATCAATTAATTATTCAAGTGCAGAAGCAGATCTAGATCACTTCCTGCTCAGAAAATATGTCTTGTAGCTATTTTGCATGAGTACTGATACAACTGTTTGATGAATATCTGGTGCCAATGTTCTCTAATTCTGAGGGACACTAAAGTTTTCTTTTAGATAACCAAGACTATTAAAGCACACCAGGAAATACTGTTAGCAACAATATTATAGGTTGTTGGCTCGTCGTTCTAAACTTTGTTACAGTGTTTGGGAATTTCTTTCAGTGTTTCCCACAGGTCTTAAATATACTTGTGCTGGTAGCCGGCAGAAAGGGCCAGCATTAGCCTCCCGCACAAAAATGGTCTACTACATGTGACAACAACAAATACACGTGACCTTTAAAACACAAAGTAAAAACATCCTTCTATATCACCGTCTTTAGGATAGGCTTTTATTTTGAAAGACTGTGACACTGTCGAACAGCAGTAGGCAGATGGCAAGAAGCCAAGAGAAAGATGAGCATCTCATTGCGCTAACTTCTCTCTACAGCAACATCAGCTGCTCTGTTTCAACAATGTTCACTGAAAAAATGTGCACACTGAGCTGACTTTGATACTTTTGTTCAACAAATTTGTTGTCAATCCACGTTATGTGGCTGCTGGGAGACGTTTGGCTTCAAGGCTCTTAAGTTTTATGAAAAAGATGATGGTTTGAATTAAAATGAAAAGATTTCTTACAGAAAGGTCTCTGGCAGAGAGCCCTGAAGGATAACTTATCTCGTGCTGTTTTATGTGTTAGTGCAGTCAGTTTAAAGTAAACTTTACTGCATGTAAGCGGCTACAATTACTTACATTATTTATATGTTGTTTTTTCTTTTATGGCCAAAAGCAGAAAGGAAAGGGGTGGCAGCTTCTTCTGTAACTGACTGCGTTAAATAGGCAGATAATTTGGTCTCATATCGATCGCAGGCCCCTGAAACGCATCGAATAGAAATCGTATCGTGGCAGACTTTATAATATCAGTGAATTAATACCGAAATACGTTTCCCCCCACTTAGATCTGAACAAACCATGGACCTTAATGGCAGGGTAATAGCCTTCAATACAACACCCGAGCTACGAGGTACTTCCATCTCAGCCATTGTACCAGAACCAACAGGTAAGAGAGGAGTCGAGCAAGGTGAGGTTGTCTAAATATACTTTGGCCGCCGTTATTATACCCGGTCTATGTGTAAGAAACACTTCTCCAGTTTAATCATTCGCTGATATGCTATCTTGACTGGCACTGATCAACATATTGATGCCATTAACAACATACTTTATGACAGGTCACTTACAAATATGATTCATGCTGCTACACTGGACCTAACTACATTCAGCACCAGCAGTATAATGTAGAAAACACCAGTTTATATTCTGTGTGTGTGTGTTACCTCTCTCTTCATGTCATCTGGACAGTGTGGTGTGGCTCTGGACAGAAATGATGGCAGGTATGTGTGTAACGTGCTCTCAGGCTTGGCTCCAAATGCGAGGACCTTCAGTCGAGGGTACAGACGCCTCAGCTGCTCCTGCAGACTGAACGCAAACAAAGACATGTTACTTTATTACCTTTAATAAGGAAACAGCCACTGGGGGGGTAAAAAAAAATCATAATCACTAAAAATAGCACTAAGCTAGAAAACAGTAAATGTGACAGCAAAATGTCATGTAGTCATTTGTGAATGATGTCAGCTGTTTCCTATGTTTTAAGAATGGAGGCTTCACAGATGGAAACTGGTCACTTGTCCCATGAGACATATTTTATGTAGCAGATAAAAACAAAAACCGTCATATTCAAAATGTGGCACGACTAAAAAACAAGTGACATTCCCAATTATCTGCCTAAATGGCTTCAGTACATATGCAAATAAACCACAGTCTCTCTGCTCTTCTCTTCCCAAAGTCATGTCTTATTTGATTAAGTATAATTTGGGGTGAAGCATCCAGGCTAAACTCTCAACCATCCACTCTCTACACCCTCTTCTTCCTACACTGTGAAGTCATGCTGTGTATGGGATTATTCAGCAATGAAATTACAGAAAACTGACATGACAAACACTTACATCCATTAATGAATTTAAGGGCATCATAAAGAATTTGGTGACAGAGACATGTGCTTGCTTTTCTTGAGAGGCTACTATGTTTGAACAGTTGTTTTATTGTGGATTTTTGTATGATATGTTATATTTGTTGCATTTTAAATGTGTTTTGATTGGCCGCTACTTGGTCAGGTCTCTCTTGTAAAAGAGATTTTCAATCACAATGCGACTTCCTGGTTAAATAAAGGTGAAATAAATAAAATAATAAATAAAACATTTACCTTGAAGGCAGGGCGTTCTTGGGCATGAAGGCAAAATCCAGTAAAGGAAAGAATTCTTTCGGACCCATGATACCAAATCCTTTTGTCAGGTTTGCATGAAGTCTTGGAGGAGAACATGAAGCACAAATTTAGGGGTATCAAGGTGTAGCTTAATAACAATAATAACAAGGGAAAAAAAGTTATGTTGTATTCCACATTGCCTAAGGAACACATAAAATAAAATAAGCCACATATGTCTTAGACTTACAGGAGAAGTCTCTCCAGATATGCGATGGCATATGAAGACAAGGACTTCACTCCCAGCACAGGAAGCATGATACCCAGCCACACTGAAACACAAATAAAGAACTTGATTCACATTAAAGGAACACTTAGTTCTGCCATTAAACATGTCGACAGTCTGCCTTTTCAGCTCTCAGCCCAAAGCTACTGCTGCAGCACAACATGGCTTTCATTCTTGCACGCTAAATTATTAAGTAGCATAGTGAAACAAAACAGAAAGTAGAGCTCTGCAGGCATTTCTTCATTTTTAACAAAGGAAACGAATCATCCTAAAGATACTTCACTGCTGTATCATACGTTGGTGAAGAACTGAGAATGTTAAATGCACTCAGATGGAATTTTGTTCTCGTGACATTCACTGTTGCCATTTTAGATATCATTTTGTCCCACTTCCAGTGCACATCACACTGGAAATGGTTCAATAGCAGTTTAATATCTTGCCAAGTCTAAACATATCAAAGCCTGGGGCGCAGGCAGGAAACTTTTGATTACTTTTTAAACTACATTAGAGCGTTCCTAAACAGTAATTTCCTTCACATTTTAGAGAGGCAATCTGATTAACTATCCCAACATCCAAGACATTCTGCAGTTGTAGCTTTAAAAACTGCCTAAATTCAGAAGCATTGTGTCTCTCCTTGCCTTTGGCGAATGGCACTCACTAACCTTATTTTGCAGAAGGAGGTTGTTGTGTAATCTTCTAAGAATATTCCTCCTCCCCCTGCCCACATACTAACACCCACCTCACGGCCTCACCGAATACTAGGCAGCAGACCTGGAGCAGCAGCTGATTTTTTTGAAGTTACCATGTGTTTAAGCCCACAGATGGCTGTCGGTTGATGTGTTACTCGCTCTAATGTGCCCTGTGGCTTCATTAACCTCCAACCCAGAATTTATGTCAGCATATTATGTTGGGAAAGTGGGAGAAAGGGGAGACGGACTGGCACTAATGCAGTGAGAGCGTGATAAAATACTGTCTACATATTTGAAGGGGTGTATGCGTTGTGCGTTTGACTGTCTATTACCTCTTAGTCCCTGGCTGAGGTCGTAAAATCCAGCTTGGCCGAGAGCCCACATGATGGTCAGACACTTCACAGGACGATTCTGAACTGATCGCAGCAACTCCAAATACTAGAGAGGAAAAGCAAAAGGATGGTTAGCTGTTACAACATGTTATTGCAAGGTTACTGCAAAAGACAAATCCCCAGTATGTTGGGTGAGCTTCTAAGAAAGAAAGAAATTGCATTACTTGTAATGTTGCTTAATTTTTTAACAAGTAAAATCACAGCAGACAAGGACAGTGAAGCAGTGATCTGCAGGACTGAAGGACACACACACAGTCACGCACCTCTGGCAGGTTTTGGGTGGCTATCCGGGGTTTATCTTGTAGGATTGCCTGGATGCAAACTCTGTAGCCGTGCAGAGGTTCTCCTAGAAACAGAGAGGAAAAGCTGCTTTTTGTCTGTTCTGTCATTTTCACTGTGGTGGTGACCATGAGCAAAAGAAATCAAGGTGAAACAGTGATTTGATGACGTGTCGTGGTGGCCTTGGGGTCTAAGGTGCTGACCATGTAACTACAGTGACCCTGACTTAAGCCCCCTTTTTATCTCTACCCTCACTCGCTATCACCTCACTTCTGTCTGTTGTGTAATAAAGGCAAAGTGTCCAAATAAAATACACAGAAATATACACAAATTTAACAGTCGCTGACAATTTCAACAGTCTTTACAGAACAGCAGCTTCTAGCTTTTTGTTTCTACACTCAAGTCTCATTACTGCATCACATATATCTCGAACTACAGCACACACACCTACCTGACTGTCTGTCCAGCTCCCTGAGCATAGTATAAACACAGTGGTCGAAGAAATCTGGCAGAATGTCGCTGCAGCGTCCGATGAGGCCTTTGATCACACCCTTTAGCTCTTTCCCTGAAAGGCAGTACGGGTAGTCTGGGGACAGAAAAGCGGACATGAAATAAGTGTTTTGATTATCATGTTAAGTGTCCTGAAGAAACTTTTAATGCCAGTTTGACCAACCATGGGTATAGCCGCTGAGTGTGGGCTCAGTCTCTGGTGCGGTCAGATTGAGGTTGAGGTATCCTGCCAGGTCTTTGACCCACACTGATGGGTTTTCTGGAAACAAGGTCTGACTGCGGGCCAACTGCTGCTTCAGGTCTGCAATATCCAACTAAAAAGAGAGCAAGACCGAAAACTTTAAGGCTGTACACTTAAAAACAACATGTCTATTATGAAAAGAGGACACTGTGTTTCAGCATGTGATAGTTTGCTTGGAAGATGCCACAGTGCGGCCTTGTTTTTGTGTTTGTATGAGGACATTTATAGCTTTTGGAGGTTTTACTGTAAACACATTTATTTTTGTCTTGATCAGCCAAATTATCACCTAACTATCACAGATAGTAAAGTATCATTTTAATTTAAACTTCTGGCAACAAATAAGGTGTTTTTGGGCTAAAGCAAACACAGAATCTTCTACTCCAATATTTGAATCTCTTCTTATTAAAACTGCAAGAAATACACATGTTCAGCTTTAAGCTCTCAATACAAGCCTTGAGACTGAACAAATTTCAGCATCGTTTACAAGGAATGGGTGGTATGTGCATTACTCACACTTTTGAAGGCTTCCTCGAGGGTCTTATGAGTTGCAGGGGTGACTGCACTGCTGGAGTTTGGTTTCTTGGATGGTTTTGTTGATGAGGGCTTCTTATTGTCGGGCTCGGCTGGCGGTGGAACCTGCTCCTTGTTCTGTTTCTTCCCCATCTTCTCAAAGCCTTCGAACAGAGTCTCCGACATCTTCAGAGGTGCTGAGAGTAAACAAGGCAGCTGTGGTTAAGACACGCCTCTGACCGGATATGAGCTCCTCTTTTTTTTAATTAATTAATGCAACCGTCTCTTCGAACTCCTTTAGTCTACTATAACACTTTCTTATATCCACCCTGTGTCCTGAAAAACTAAATCCATGAAACCATGGCGTTCCCCTCTCCGACTGCTCCCTCCCCTCACATTCAGTGCTTCAACCCTCCCTCTTTGGCTTGCATAATAGGCTGTTATTATCCGAGACAATATTCATGCAACACTCATTACAGTTCACAAAGGAGTAGAGTTAAGCACCAGCAGTGTTTAAAGTGTTCCCTTTTGTGTTACTAGTTAAGACCCAATTTGTAAACAAACTGCATCCATCTCACCTCGGTTCATATTAGAGCTTGACCTGTTAAGTTTAGAAGGCCAACACCAATATACTTTGTGTACTGGGGCAGCAAAGACCAGACATTTTAAGCCTGTATACTACTAGTAAATATCAAAACAATCCTATTTTAAGTATCCAGTATTCCCCAGAAGTTTTATTTTTTTATTCCCAGGATGTAAAAGACTTTGAAAGGATGAGGCTAACATCATTTTATATTTCATTTATTGTTAATAAACCCCTAAAAAGACTCAACAAGGTGTTAGTTTGTCAATACTTCCTGACTTCCCTTCCCTATTTGTAGCTCTCAGACCAAAACTAATTATTTCCTAAATCTTTAAAAACAGGTGGAAAATCTATAGTTCCTTTTTTGCATAGTGGTTTCCTTTAGTCAAACAGGATGAAACAGTGCCTTTGTTGGGGACTATTTTTAAGTCGCAGATTAATATCTGGCTCTAGGCTCGGCTCTAATCCTAACTCATGCAGCATAGACGTTTACAGTATTTGACTCCACACGACTGCACACAAGAATCCCCGTCCAACCCACCCACAAACTTGAGTTGGTGTTGACAGAGGTCACCAGTTGTTCGCTGATCATTCAGCTGTACATGTAGCTGACAAAACCGAAATCTATATCTAGTCTGTGTGTGTGTGTGTGTCGAGCCAACTGTGACACAAAGACGGGACTTGTTTCATCACAGTGTCTACTGCTCCGGGTGGATTCACCACAGATCCTTATCACAGTGACTTCTCTATTTAAACGTTGGTTAGTCAGATAATTCTTCACTTCCCTAAACTGAACACTGAAGCCAGTTGTCTACTCTCAGCTTAGTTAGCATTACCAGAGCTGGACAGGGAGGAAAGTCCTGAAAGACTGACGTATGAGGTAATCTGACCTGGTGATCATGTGCTAAACAAATATCCACACTTGTCAGGAAGTCGGTCATTTCCACCAGCAGCTCCTGACATGAGACGACACATGTTGCATACAGTAACAGGGCATTAACGAGTGAGGCCACTAGACTGGTGACCAGGAATTGTGACAGCTTTGCACAAATTTGCTTTGACACAAGTTATCAACAGATGAATCAACACTTGCTGAGTGACAGGACCAGAAATGGGCATGTTGTTGTTTTGTACTCATTATCTTTTCCTTGAAAATGAAACACTGACACACCAAGCTGACGGTCGGCCATCGGTCAATGTTGGGCCGTCGGCAAGCATCTATCGCCCTAGTCGGTGCTGTTGTCATTGATGTTTTGCTGATTCAGCATGTTAAATTGGCATCGGCGACAGCAGAACCTGCCATGCTCCAGTCCACTGTGAATACTCTCAAAGGCAGGTCCAGACACTGAAACTGTGCCAAATCCACCACTCCACTTCAAGCGAATTCTAAAAAGTAGGACCTGTGTCAAACACTTGGCATCATCATTTGTTTACTAAAGTACTCCCTTATGAAGAAACCTTAAGTACAACTACTGCTGTAATTAAACAACACAAAGTGAGCCACTTGCAGTAGGCCAACTGCCAAGACAAGTGTTTCCAAGAATCTAGTCAACATGACTAAATTAAAGAAGACGAAACACATCACTCCAACAAACCACTTGGGGATTTGCCACCAGTCCTTGTAAATGTCAAACATGAGAGAGGAGTGAACATGTTGGAGTTAGTTAAAGATGGTAAGCATGCAAAGGAGGAGCATAGAATCAAAACAAATAGAAAGCAATACGGAGAGTGCAAACCTGACCAATTTGAACCTGCAGAATGGACACTTTACAAACTCCGCCCAGTATTTCTGACTGAATTATGATGCATTTTTACTCTGTTTGGGCTCGTGTATTAAACACTTCTCTGTAGTTTATTGTCCATTCCCAGGACACACATAAACTATGTTACTATTTTGGTAGCTGCTGACACACAGACATTACACTATGTGAATTTTAATTTCAAAAACATTAGTCTTTTGTCCTTGTGGAGGTCACAATTCATTTTCTCTCCTACCTGCTGCCCAGTAAAAACTTTCAAGGATGTATAACAAGGTATACAGTCTTTGAAATAGTGTAATCATAGGTTGGAACATTGTACAAAAAAAAAGTTTTTCAGTCTTGCAAGTGTTTTTAAATCAAGCTCTATTGGTGAACACCTGAAATGATAATGTGTAGAGACCTTTAGTGGATCAGGAAACAATTCAGGTCTATTACGTACTGTAGTGAGAAGTGAATGAGGGGGTGTTTTTGGACACAGCCTGGGTGTCTGCGAGGGTCTTGGTGTATTGGAGTGTAATCTGAGTAGATGTTCAGTACCCAGTGTGGCCCTTTTACAGGGGGGCTGGACTGGGAATGGATTCTCACACCAGCAGAAGAATAGCTGACAGGATGCTTCGTATATAGATACAGAGCGAACCACTTCTCAACAACACTGAACACACTGCAGCAATGCCAGTCAGCTTATCTGATCACATTTATTTCTCTGTTTTACTGTCAAAATATGTTTGTCTGGTATCTAAGAGCCACATGAATTATGTTGTGGTATTTACTGTAAGGAGGGCTGTTAAACTAATCAATGGCAATAAATAATAAACCTGTTAGTGTGCATCAGATTTGAGTTTGCAATTTCTATCAAGTGGAGAGAGACACGATAAAATAAAGACTATTTTAGAAAGCTAACAGTAAACCAATAACAGTTGGGAAGACGTCTGACGTTGTTTATTTACCCTCCTTAAATTTAGGTACCCTCAAAGTATGCAGCATGCAAATCACATAAATAACATGCTGGGCTTTACATAATCACTCCAGTTGGAAGAAGAGCTCATGTCAGACATCCTAGAACTTGTCCAGACATGTAATGTGAAACAAGTTCAATATAGGTGACATATCAGCTGTCTTGAATATGACCTTCTCAAGGTGAATGTATGTAAGCAACACATTAAGTGATTCTGAAAAATCTCTGAAAGTCTGATTTGTTTCAAGTAAAAGCAGGCACTTTATTTGTAAGATTTTTCTTAATGTGTTTCCTTGTGAAGACACCACTCAGAAGATTTGGAAGCCTGCTCTAACAGATACGAAAGCCTCAAGCCGAACTAACTGTGCCAAAGCCGCAAACTCAACAGTAACAATCTGCTGGAAGCCTTTAAAGGGATGAACGGAGATTTGGCTGATTATAATATTGATTGTCAGTATTAATCTAATTATTTGTAGGGCCTGGTGAAGCTGAGGCACACTTTCACTGTGACAGTGGTGATTTAGATTGAATGCTTCAGTTTGCATAAATACTAGGCGGGTGGAGAGTTTATACACCACATACTGAGGTGCATCAAAACCTTTACACCACCTCCACACTCACAGAGTCACAGCCACCGTGATCTGACAGACTTTGGACTGGCTGATTTGCTGATGAAACTGGTGCATAAACAAATCGCAGTGGCAGGGTGAGATCTAAAGTCGCTCTGCAGAGGGTGCAGTTATTGAGGGTAGTTGTTGCCAGGTCTACTGTATGTAGAGTATGCTGAATGTAAAAACAAACAATCCATCAAAGGTCTGTAATTGTGTTCTACAAGGGTGGGTCTACAAGGAATTGTCACACAGTAAGCTGCCAGAGTTAATGTGGTTACTGTGATGTTTCCAAGGGAAGATTAACCTGGTTGGGTCCTTGGGGCAAAAATGAGTTGATCAGCCCTTTTTAACCACAAGTTCTTCCAAATCTGTGCAATGTTTTATAAACTAGAATACTACCTGGCCCCAGATAAGTGAAACCAGATTTTAACATTGGCTCCACTCTTCAAAACAGGGATTCAAAATGTTATAATCCCAGACGCACCTTTCCACTGATCATACCGCCTATCATCAGCTGACACTGCTTTGTTTGTGGTGGTAAGCTGGTCAATGTGATTTACACACAGTAAGCCTGGGACTTATGGGGGACCCTGGAAGTCTGGGACTCCAGGTCAGTTGCCCACTTTACCCAGTTGGTAAACCAGCCTTGATGTCCTCCAATCCTTGCTCTGAACTAGTCACGGGACTGTGTTGATATTCTGGAGTTTCACTTTGATCTACGGGTGAAAAACAAACTAATAATTACTAATGTATGAACAAAAAAAATCCAGCAAATTCACCCAATGCCACAACAGAACAGAATTTGAGTAGGGTATAGGGTATAGATAATTATACTGTCTGCTTTTATTCCTTTGAGCATAGGGCTGGCCTTATTCTATGTTTTTATTATTGTCAACAAAACCAGCAGTGCTTTAAAACTCAATACTGTCTGCTTCCCTACACTGTCTGTAGCACTCAGCCCCAAGCCGAACGACTTCGGACCTGGAGCTTCAAAATTAGGTCAGTTTTTTTAGTAGGCGAGATCATTTTCTTTAACAGCTACTGACTGTTTCTTTCAGAAAATGCTACTCAAACAGGAGCAGACAGTGCATTGCAAGGGGATTATTTTCAGGAGCAAATTAATACACATTTAGTGTGCTAATCATAATGGGACCAGTAGATGTCCCATGTTCATCATATTTATTTTTTGTAAAGGAGGAATAAAGTATGTCAGACTGTGGCCACACAATTAATGATAATTGTTTGTATGATCGATTGCATGTTTGGTTTGCTGACAACAATCCAAATACAGTTTAATGGCCACCTTATCCTTGTATAAATCATGCAAAGGGGATACATGGTTAAGTCACCACATTAATAACTGATCACTCAGCACAGTGACAGCTGTCCCTACAGGCTAAGTGGACATAAGCAGATGCCCCATTAATTAGCTTAACGTTATATTATTTAACTGCAACGTAACAGCACCCTGGGGATGCATTTTAAGAGTGTGACAGCAGCAGAAAGACAACAAGGTCACACAGCCACCGACACATGCTGAGAGATGCAGCTCCTCAGTGATGACGTTGCCTTTGTTGACACACCGCTGGAAAGGCTGCTAGCAAGCTAACGGCACAAGCTAGCAATTCATTCACGCTGTGTGTGGCAAGGAGTACATTGAGCTCAAATGCCTAATAGCTTTCATTTTGGAATAAATGTATCAGTAGAGGAGCTTAAGTATGAGCACTTAGCTGAACTAAGACAACACCAAACGGGACTACAAAAAATTAGGAAGTAGCGCAGGAAGTAGCGTTGCTGCGCGATGCTATGCTACAATAGCTAGCTTGTCAAATCAGGTGACAGCTACAAGCCGTCATCGCTGCCCCTACCGTTAAGACGGCGAAAAGTTAAAAATCAAAAGAGATAATTTAGCTCGTTAAACAGACACACAGGTAGCTCCTTTTCCCTTCATTTGAACTTTTGAAGTGAGGTAAATGGGTCACGGAGCAGCTAGCAGGGCCACTTACGTCTGGACGGCTGGTTAGATTCGCCCAGGGCTTTCCTTCCCCCGCTGCCGGATTTCTTGTCACTCGTGCTCTTCGCTGCTCCTGCGCTGCTGCTGCTGTTATTCTTCTTCCCTTTCTTCACTACCTCCCATTTGCCGACATTATTCGAAGCCATGTCTCTGGTCCAGATTGGGGTGTTACTTGAGTCGGGTGCCGTGTCTTCCTGCCGCCTTCCTCCCTGCTGCTGCTGCTGCTGAATGAAACAGGGCGACTCGCTCTGAACTGCTCCAATCATTTAACCGTCGGTCCGCGTGCCACGTCTCTTTGTCGGCATGACGTCAGAGATGTGATGTGTTTGAACCGTTAATTTCAATTTAATACAAGTCTGTGTTTTTATTAAAATACTGTATATCTTAAATCATGAATGAGCAATTTTGATGATCGAGATCCACAATAAGTTCCCCTCACCACCTGAGGAAGATTATTATTGTACAGGACACTCTACTGTGACCATAACCATAAAAACGTGATGAAGAGCCCTCCAGAGTGACCTTTCAGTGGAGAAAATGTGATCAAGTTCCCTCTGGGCTGCCTTTGAATTAAGTAAGCATGATGAAGAGTCCCCCAGAGTGACCTTACAGTGAAGAAATTGCGATGAAGTGCCTACTGGGGTGTACTTCCAGTGGAGAAAACTTAATAAAGTGCTCTCCAGAGTGACCTTTCAGTGGAGAAAACATATATGAGTTCCCTCTAGGGTGCCCTTTCAGTGGAGAAAATGTGATCAAGTTCCCTCTGGGCTGCCCTTGAATTAAGAAAACATGATGAAGAGTCCCCCAGAGTGACCTTACAGTGAAGAAATTGCGATGAAGTGCCTACTGGGGTGTACTTCCAGTGGAGAAAACATATATGAGTACCCTCTAGGGTGCCCTTTCAGTGGAGAAAACATGATGAAGTGCAGAGGTGGGTAGTAACTAGTTACATTTACTTAGTTACATTTACTTGAGTAACTTTTTGGATAAATTGTACTTTTCAGAGTAGTTTTAATGCAAAATACTTTTTACTTTTACTTGAGTTTTATTGTTTTAAAGCAACAATACTCTTACTTGAGTACAATATTTGGCTATTCTACCCACCTCTGAGTACATAATTACATATATATGTATATATATATATATGTACAGTATATATAAGAATATATTTGTGTTTCTTGTGCCTTGATTTATGTTATGTTTGTAAAGATTTAATTTATTTTTGTTTTAGTTAAAGGGGTATCGCTTAAAATACATGAATTTGCAGATTGTTATTTTTGATTGATTGATTACGTTCATGTTCTTATTTTACAAATAAATCAGACGTTACTTAACAGTTACTCAGTACTTGAGTAGTTTTTTCACCAAATACTCTTTTACTCTTACTCAAGTAATTATTTGGATGACTACTTTTTACTTTTACTTGAGTAATATTGTTCTAAAGTATCAGTACTCTTACTTGAGTACAATATTTGGCTACTCTACCCACCTCTGATGAAGTGCCCAAAAGGGTGCCCTTCCTCATAGTTGAGTGATGAAGTGCCCTCCCTTCCAGTGGAGGAAATGTGATGCAGTGCCCTCAGAAGAAGAAAACATGATATAGAGCCTTCTAGTCTCCATTCTGGTAGAGAAAAAACATGATACAGTGCCCTCCATGATGCCCTTTCCATGAATAAAACAAGATGCAGTGACCTAATGGGTGGCTTTACGATGGACGAAACACAATGCAGTGCCACATAGGCTGCTCTACATGCTAGAGAACCTTCCACACGCTGGTGCCTTTTTTATTTCTCTTACTCCTGCCCCTCAGACAGCCCGAGTCCCACCCTGCACCTGTACGTTTTTATTAAAAGTATCTTAAATCAAGGATGGGCAACCGTGATGATAGGGAGGGCCACAAAAATGTTATACTCATTACCAGATGGCCAGGTTGTGACTGTGCACTGTTACGAGTAGGACTTCCTGTAACCCTATCACTCAGTTAGCCAATTATAACTACTAATCTAATGAAAAATAAAACAAAATATATTCTGTAATCAAGTTTAGCATACCAGCATTTCTATTTTCCACATTCAAATATATTTAGTAATGCTCCTATTCATTAAATGAGCTTAACACAGAAACACAACTTTGACATAGCTGAGTGATATATTTCAGTGCATTTCTGTTCTCCTGTCCCATGACATGTTTCAAAGAAGCATGCATGTATGTATAAAGCCACTGACCTTTACCCACAGGTGGAAAAAGTAAAATGTTCTTTTGGGATGCTTGTAGCCTCTCCTGCTGATGTACCATGAACTGAATGTCAGTGTTTGTGCTGTCAGTCTGCAGCTTTATCTGTCATCCTGTTTCTATATTTTGACCTGATGTTCTTCATTGTTGAACAGCTGCTCTCACAGATGTGTTTCCAAACATGCTGGCCATTGAGAGTGCAAAATCAGGCTTATATATTTACCTCAAACTACTGAGTATTTTAAAAATCAATTTAAGTTTTCTATATGTTAATGTAAAGACATGTGGGGGGTTTCAGCACAGTGGAAGGCAGTGGTGGACGTAGTATTCGGATCCTTTACTTAACTAACAGTACTTATACCACACTGTTAAATTACTGCAAAGAAGTCGTACAAGTATCAGCGGTGTTAATTATAATAAAACTGGATTGTGATGATATTTCAGTCCCAAATATGTTTCAATTTAAAATTGAGACAGAGTAAACAAAAAGGAATTAGTTTGCTCTGGATTTTTTCTCTTTAATTACGTACAAAGATTCTTAAGTTTACCAGCTTTTTTAGATAAATGAATAATACAGTTATCTTAGACCAAGCCCCAGGTACACTTTCTATTAACCCAAGGCTGTTTTGCAGCTAATTAAGTCCAGTCTTCTGCATCTGAGATGTGAACAGAATGATGCAAATAAGTATTAAAAACACTAATAGTGGAGAACAGGATATTAGTTTCCATTGAAAGTTTTAAACTGGATCTACACCAGAAATGTATCATCTCATTCCTGTAAGCTCTCTGCATTTGGCTCCACCTTCGACAAGTGCCAGGACCAGTTAAACCATCGGGCCGGCTGCAGTTATCTGTCTGGCCGCCGTCTGTGGAACAGACGGTGAGTTCTGGCTGCAGTGTCTCTCAGAAGAGGTACTTAGTGTCGCTCAAATGAGTCACTTAGTGTTTGGCACAAACCTCCTGGATCTCTCTCAAGAGCTCCTCTGTTAAATATGAGTGGAAGCTTAACCACTGACCACAGTGGACATCCTACTGGGTCAAAATGTTAATCTTTAGCAAATCAATTACACTTTTGTTTCCTTGGCGTTACAGCTCTCTCTTAGTCCCCAAATATGTTTTCAAGTGCAAATCATTTCTCGACATTCCTGTTACAGTGTAAGTATGTGTTAGTGATGTGATTCACGCGGTTAATAAGAACTAGACAAAGACATGAGCACACACAGCAAATGGTTTGTGACTTTTCTTGAACATCAGAGCTTTATTTCATTCTAGCAGTAACTCCAAATGATGCAAGTTTATCACATGGCTGCCATGGCAACAAACGGTGAGAGAGGGTCTGATGTTTAGTTCTCTCCGACTGGTTCAACTACTGTCAATCACACTCAGTCTGGCTGTCCATCACAGTAAACCACAACAATAGTTCCTTGGCAGCCACTGTGGTGTTTTTAACGCGTTGCAACAAAACTCAATTAAATACGGCAACAGAAGAATAATGATAGCAGCTAAAATGTTTAACTCAATTAACACAGTCAAACATTAGTATTTAGTAGTGTCTGTCTGTAGTGTCTTACTTTTATTTTTAAATGTTTTACATTTGTTCATTCATAGAATTCAAAGCCTGATAAATAACTCTTACACTGACGCCTCCAACTTGGCCATTGAGGAATTCAATGCAAATAAAAAACAAGCCTCTTTAAAACAAATCTACAAAGTATAAAATTGCATCTACCTGTATCTTCACTGTATGTTGGCATTTTGGATCATTTCAGTCGGTTTGTTTTGCTACATTTAGTGCAAGACCTTCAATTTATCCAAATCCAAAACCATATTTTCTTTTTTTCAGAAACTGTATAGAGCAGATTTAAAAAAAAAAAAGATAAATAAATAAAAACATAAATACATCATGCTATCTCATTAACAAGCTGTCAAAATAGTCATTAGCAAACCCTGTCTGGTGGGGTACGATGAGTAAAAGCAGACATCTTCACCTGGGAATGATGACTTCTCTATGCATGTACATGTGAGCAGTTCAAAGTCTGTGATATGTCCCGGGAGCTAAATATACGTTCACATGTGTCACAATATGAAATATGCTTGAAGTACTTGTGCAGGCCTCTCCCCTATGGGGCGTAATTTATAATCTCACCTTGTGAAATTAACAGCCAATATATCCTTTAATTGGTCACATTGTGTGGAAACATTGTGGGTTTCATATATAAACTCTGCAGAGAACCCTGATGCATGTGTGCGTCCGTGTGGTCACCAATCAAAGTGCGTGGTGAGAGAAAGTGACATGCCTCTTAGAGACAGACAGAAAGCACTGTTGGCTTCCGACTGTCAGTGCTGGATCCCTGTAATCTCATTGCTATTAACCATAAACCATTCTAGCAGGCTAAACCAGCCCCGCAGTGCAGCTGTCCCCTCGGCTAACAGGTCAGAATATGTCCAGTAAACCAAGCCAGGCTGCTGGGCCCTAGTCCAGACAGGTCTGGGTTAAGTGTCCTTTGCTAGTAAGAGTTTGGGAAGCGAGGCTGTGCAACAAAGTCGTCATGGATATGGACAGCTGCAGACGAGATGGGGGTAGTAAGGGAAGGTTGTAAAAAATAAAATAAAGGGGGAAAAGAGGGGTATTATGACAGTAATTATCAGGTAGCTTAAAGGGTGAGAGGTGAGGGGAGGATGACAAAGAGAGGGAAAAGAGTTCAGAACTCCTCTTGGTCTCCATGTGCCCCTTCGTCAATTTCATCCTCATCTGGTGGTGCGAACCCTTCCTGCAAGAGAAGGCTGAGGTCAGTGTGTGTCAGCATGAGTAATCATAACATTTGTTGTTTTTTTTGAGGATTTTGAGCATCTTAAACCTGAGCTGGCAATTGTCGGAACAGTGGAGATGACTTTTGAGAGTTTTATATTGTTTCTGTTGACTTTGAAGTATGTTTCACGATGATAAAATTTCTGTTTGTCTGTTTGATAAAATGCTTTGCAAAGCTCTGGTACCTGTTTCACTGTCTGCCACTGTACTAATAACCATGCGCCCAGAACAAAAACAGATTGTTCAACTAACCAATGGTACAGCTGACATGAGAAAGATAGAGTTTACATCTATGTCCGGGAAAACATGGATGGTTCAAAAACATTTTACCCTTGGCCACACAGACAATCTATACAATCAGCACAGTTTCAAGGTGGACACCCAAGATTTGTGCCACCAACTCAGTATCTGACCAAATGTCTCCACTTCTGTGATATGATGCTGTGTACTGGCCAGAAAAATGTTTCTGCACAACATCACGATGTCACAGTGGAGTTGACCTTTGATTCTTTTGGATATATAATGTCACCACTTCATCATTTCATCCTGTTACACATGTGTGTGAAATTTTGCCGTAAGCAGAAAATGAATTCTTGAGTTTTGGCCAAAAATATGTTTTATAAGGTCACTGTGACCTTGACCTTTGATCGCCAAATTCTAATCACTTAATTTTTGAGTCCAAGTGAACGTTTGCGCCAAATTTGAAAAAAATCCTTCGAGGCATTCTTGAGAATGGGATGTATATTTGTATAGACAACACGGAAAACATAATGCCTCCAGCCTCCTTTCCCTGTCTGACTTCATTCTCAACCAACAGTAGAAATGTATCTGTTACAAATTTATCTCAGCAGCACACCTTGAGTTATGTGTTGAGTCATCTAGGCTGAAAATGTATTACTGAATTGCGATAATTCTTCATCATATGAAATGAATGCCTTAAGTTATTTATTTTACTACAAATACATATGACTGATATTACTGAGGTCTGCTGCTAAATTCAGCATTATGTTCCACTCAGTAGAACTCTGCTTTATTAATTCAGCAGTTGTAAAAATGTGTAAACTCTCATTAAGGCAGACCAGCAGGGAGTAGCTGTGCAACACCACATTTGTTCACTTTCCATGGAACTTAAACTGATAATGAATTATGTTAAATGTTGCCAAATGTGTTAGTGTCTGTTTATGAGTCGTAAGAAATAACAATCATGTTTTAGAAGTAGATGTTTAACATAAGCTCACTCGGGCTCTGTTTAATTTGACAGTATGTTACCAGAACAAGGCAAGCTAATTATAAACAAACTTGGTTAAAAAGCAAGATAACCAGTGCTGTAAGAATGCTGTCAGAGATGGGAGAGGTATGATCATGTTGTCCCGTCTGAGGTATAAGAGGTGGTGTGTTCCTAATGTTTTAATTTACAATCACTCCAGGAAAGATTAAGAGTAATAGGAAAGAGTAATGATTCACAAAAGGTATCATGAAGGCTAGGAATACAGTGGAATAAGTTGCCTCTAGAAGTATAAATAAGTTTGTTTCCCACACTGAACTCTCTTCCTGAATTTGGAAACGTGTTCTCAGATTACCTGTGCAACCTGATTTCTTGTCTACATTAATGTATTGATTATGGTATGAATCTGGTATTGGGTTCAGGTTAAATGTACTGTGAAGTACAGTAACTCGTCATCTTATTGGTGTGAAGTGTGTTATTACTTTTCATAAGTGACTATGAAATATGTTTCAATGTATTTTCCAGCACACACTAATGAGTAAGTGATGACAACAATGACAAGTACACACACTCTGCGCATGCATGTGCTCCATGTGTGTGATTTGACTGTGCTTACCTCTGTAGCATACAGTACATCTATGATTTTGTTGAGGATTGGGTTTTCACTTTCACTTTCCTGGCAGATGAGCTCGATGTCTCTCAGCTTTCCGAAGTAGAAGTCCCTCTCCTTCTCCAGTCCGTCTACGGTCAGCTTCATGTCCAGCAGCTGTGCAGAGAGAGGCAGGTCAAACAGCGTGTGAGTATGGGATAAATATATACCAAAAACAGATAAACAGCAGAAGGGTTACTGTAATTAATATACATAAAAAAGAAATTAGGGAGAATAGAATAAGTAACGATAAGCCTTTTTAAAAATAGCAATACAAAGTTGATTTGAGGACAAACAGCAGGTAAAAAGTGTCTTTGGAAGGGCAAGTGTTGTATTGCAGCATCAAATAAAGTTTTAAAAGCACTTCGATTTATTAATTGTTGATAAGCTATTTAATATACTATTTAGTTACCAGACTTGAAATAATCAGCAGCCTGTAACAATGTGAAAATATCTTAAGCCAGTTCTGACAGACCGGGCAAAGTGACCTTGTCTTGTTATTTCATTATGACAGAGCAGTGCTGGGTCTACTGAGACCCATTTGGTATTCTCAACATGATGCTGCTTGTGCTACAAAAGGCTCTTAGTGTGAAACGAGTGTCGTGGTGCAATTTTGAGAAACCTCATGAACACTGGAGGGTACTATCAGTCATGCAATTTAATATGAGACCTGTACAGAGAAGCTGGTAACCTGGACCATTGTTGAGGTGTCTTGGTCTGAAACTAAAAATGGCCTATGGATCATAGCAGTTGGTACCTGCTGGTTGAGCTCGATGAGCTCAGCGTCTCCCCCATTGCGGGTCATGGGAGTGGTCCTGCGGGCTGCTGCTACGTTGATCTGCCTCTGGGGGGTGGGAACAGTCTTGGGTGCTGTGGGAGATGTTCTCATGGGGCCTGAGGGACACAAACACACATGCGTTTACATCCACACTTGTTTGGATGAGTGTTTAGGCTGCGTCAGGCTTTTCAGTCAGCCGTCAGTCTGTCTGAGGTAACAGATTTGCTTCATTTTAACCAATGCAGCTGTCTACACAGGGTTTGTAATAGCTCATGCTTTACTTGCACTATATATGCGTAAATGTGAATGCTCTGATTCTCTCTTACTAAGTACACAACTGCATAATTGGCTGCGAGCTCTGTCAGACACTTCTGAATACACAGAGGTATCTTGGCTGAACAGATGCAGTGCAGTCAATGAAAAAAAACCTTACAGCTATTACTGTTGTGCTGCTGACCTCCTGCTTTCACTGCAAGTGGAAACCTAAAATAACCTGAACTCTTACCCTAACCTGATCCGACTTGTGAACTTAAAACCTTAAAGCCTAGGGTCCTAAATGTCGACAAGCCCCTACAAAAAATGAGGACGGGCACAATTGTCCTTGCTTAGCCAAAGCGTCCTCTGCATCAAGGCCTTTACAAAAAGTGATTTTTTTTCACAAAGGTAAAAGTACAAAAGATAACACACAAACATGCACAACCACGCAAAGATTCAGCCTTATTAAGATGACCTTGTACTGTGCTTTGATTTGTTATCTTAAAGGGATGCTTTGGATTTTTTGAAGTGGTGTTGTATGGGGTACTCATTCATAGTCAGTGTATTCCATACAGTACATGTCTGTCAGCACACTCCCAGTTTGGATAAGCAGGAAGGAGTATGTCCACAGAAGCTAAGCAATGTTCTGTGTGGACGTCAAAAAGGTATTTTAGCCACCTTTACCAGGTTGTAGCCCGTTTACTGCAAAACATTTACCTTCCCATCACTGCTAGCAATGTTTGTGTAGTGTAGATTTTGACCCAGATAGACAAACAAATCCATAAACAAAGTAACACAATCTGAATGAAGATAAGAAACTCTGCAAGCTTGTCACACACACACATGCTCAATGCAGGTGGTGTTACCTGAGCGAGAGGGTCTTTTAGGTTTGTGGACAATGGGTTCACCTGGGTTAGAGGTGAGGATGTGTTTGCATGAAGAGGTGAGAGCAATGAAATGAAGCCTTTGAGTTCACACACAGCTGATGGTGATGAATGTGTGTGTGTGTGTGTGTGTGTCTTGTACCTGGGTTAGGTGGAGGCGGCGTTCCCTCCTGGCCCTGCCGTGACATCAGAGGGTCGTATTCTTTCCCGTCATAGTTGGCGTCGAAAAACTTCTTAAACCACTGGAGGAACTCAAAGTTGTCCTGGAACTTCCCCTTCACCAGCCTCTCTACGGGGATGATCTGAGGGAGACACAGCAGAAGATGGAGAGAGAGATGAGATGAGGGGTCTGGATATTGGTTTTGTAAACAGCAGAAAGACCTGTGTATGGATCTTAAACAAATACTAATCCTTGGAATGCCTGAAAAACACTGCTGTGATCGAAATGTCACTGTATGACATTTCAAAATCCAATGATGAAAGTTGGGGATAACATGATAATTAGTTCTTCTTTATCATAATTTAGAACACAGCAGCTTGCCTTCTCACTTGTTTTAACAGATGACATCACCCCAATCCTGGCAGCACATCTGGGTCAGACCCCCCAGCTATATAGTGGAAATGTTGACGCAATATGAGTCAGTTCGCAGCCTTAGATCCACAGACGGTGCCCTTGTGGCGTTATAAAGACGAGGCTCAAATATAAAGGTGACCGTGCTTTTGCCATCAGGGCCACTAGGCTTTGGACAACTTGGCTTAAGAAATGAGGCTCGCAGAATCAGTGACCTCTTTTAAAACACTTCTTAAAACCCCCTTTTTTTTTTAGAATTGTTTTTATATGATGTCATCATTTTATTTACCTTTTAATTCTCTCTTGATTACCCCTATTATTCATATTATTATTTTGTGTTTACTGCTTTTACTCTTTTTATTGTATTGACTTCAACTGATATGTTTTTATTGTTTTTATCTTTATTTCTGGTAATCATCTGTCTTGTCTTTAATTTGTTTTTGTGTCTTCTCTTGTTATATTGCTTCTGGGGTCTCTTGCCTCTGCTTTGATTTGTTTATCAAAGCCCTTTGTCAACTGTTTAAAGGTACTATATAGATAAAGTAATTGCTATTATCATCGATTATTATACTATTATTTTGGGGTGCCCCGGTGGCCATGTTTAAGATGCTGACCATGTAATCACATCTCCTGTTTAAGTGACTGTTGCTGCATGTGACACCTCCTACAACTCCCCTTATTACTGTCAAAATAAAGGCAGGAATACCTAAAAAAAAAAAAAAATTAACAATAATAATAATATAATTTTAACTTTATTAAAGGCAATAGAATTGATCCAGTATTGCTCCACAACTCCAGTAAGCAGTATGTGCTGTCAGGGGTGTCTTTGACAAGAGAGCTTCAGTGTAAAGAAAGATCAATAACGATCTTTCCTTGATGTATTTTATGTTACCTTTCATATTTCAACAACTCTGTTTACCCAGGGGGACAAATCCAATCTGGTCTGAATGTGTGTTGTGATGTTAGTGTGTGCGTGTGTGTGTGTGTGTGTGTTCTCACCTTGTCAACATTCATTCTCTTGAATGACGCCTGTAAAACCTTGAAGTTGTGGATGTATTCATGTTCCAGTTTAGCATTGAATTTGACTTTCTTCATTAATATGCACCCTGGAAACAGCATGTCCATGAACTGACAGTACGCAGCACCTATGAAAAAAACAACACATTTACTGTTAGAGCTTTATATACATTTTGAATTTAATCCCGAGGTTGACATAAAATAAAAAAATGTGTTTGTTTACCGGAACAGAGCTGCTCGATCTTTGTGTATGTGAGCTGCAGAGAGTCGTTGACCCATGCCAACATGTCATGGCGACTCAGGTTCTCTATGGTCATAGAGGTGGAGTAGACATTCACCGCCATCCTCCTGCTTCGCACACACACACACACACACACAAACAAACACACACATTACATGAAACAGCTGAATGATAGAATTCTGAAGGCTGATGGATACTTATAGTTCACAGTTTGAGTAACTATGTAGCTTTAGTTGTGAGCTTAAGATAAAAAAAAGTGTAGAAACAACTTCCAACTACTTCAGTCTACAAAACAAGAATATGTGCATATATTGTTTAAAATGTTCTTCACTATAAGACTATAAATCGACACGTTTTGAGTCAATTCTTTCCAGTTTGTTATTTAATCAGTGCTTCTTTTTGTGGCATATTTGTGCAACCCATATGTCCCCATCTTTAAGTTGTGGTTTTGCATCTTTTGCATGACATTATGTGATAAGTAAGGGAAGCTCAGAGGTCAGGATGGCTGAGCAGAAGGAAAAAACCTGCATTAGAGACACTGCCATGAAGAAAAATGTTTCTAATTCTGTACTGTATCAGTATCTGTGGTGATCATATGACACAAATATTTCCACAAATTAAGATAAAACAGCAACAGAGTTTATAAAGAATTGCTAAATTGTGGCAGGAAACAAGTTATTTACAGAAAATAGACCTTTGACTAAATTTTATTTTTGAAGATGGAAATATTCCCATTCAAATCAATGTAGCAGGATCAGAGCAGCAACATTAGACTGAAGTTAAATGTCACTATTATTATTTTGCAAATGTAAGACACTTAAGTAATTGTGCTAATGATCTCCTATTAAATAAGGTGTCCTGCCTAAAGGGTGAGAATCGTCTGCCGAAAGGCCAAAACATATACAGTATAAAAACAAACACACACTTTACTCACCTGCGCTGGGTGTGTGTTGGTGTGAACCGCTCAAATCAGGTTGTGGTGGACCACCTTACAGGAGACCTGGAGACAGAAAGCAGTTAAATGTGAGATATTAGTGATGCTAATTTTATTTCCTCTTCGCCTGCACTTCTATTGAACTGCCTAAACAGTTTAGTGTCCTTCTCAAGAGCTCCTCCACAAGGTCACAGAGGGAAATGCCACAGATAAACTAGCAGTCAGTCACTAGTTCACTCACTGGGTCACTAATCTCTGCTTCAGTAAATCCCTTTAGCCCAGGTCAAACACGCTGTCACTCATCATGGTGCATAAAGGCAGCTGAGATCACCAGCAAGGGGATCCAGCGGGCATAAAAAAAACTGTACAACTGCGATTCATCACACAGGATAAGGAAAGATCCAACAATAACAAAGCATTTCCTGTGAACTGAACATGGCACACCAGGAAGATGCTGCTGATTTGGTTATGGCTGGTGAATCTGCAGGTTATACCACTGTCTCCTTTTAGCCCTGAAGTATATTTTCACTCATTTAAAACTACAAATTAGTCACTGAAGGTTTATTTAGGAGTTTACTGTACTCCCTGAAGGGTCTTGTCCACATAGGAGACAAACTGTGCAGACAAGAACAAACACCTATCTGTTCACGAAGACCTTTTTAGATGTGTTGAAGACAAACAGTCCATTATTAACAGATTTACAACCACTAGCTATTAACTGTTAGCTTACTTTTTAATGAAATACATATCAGTAAGGGTCAAATAAGTGTCAAAACAAACATGAGAAAAAAATATACTGTTCCAGCTTCAAAAATGTGAAGCTTTCCTGCTCGTTTGTCTAAAATGACAATAAAATTAATCTCTTTGGGTTTTGCACAGTTGCTCAGACAAGACAAGACAAGACAAGACGTTTCATCATCATCACAGAGGACTCTGGGAACTTTTAAAGGGCATGTTCTTGTTTGTTAAAGACCAAACAATTGATAAATATATTTATAATTAAAATAATTATTAGTTTATCTTAAGAAAAGTGTCTAACAGACATGCAAAACCTGCTTGGTGTGTCAGTGATTTTATAAAAAGATGACTGACTAGACCTGAATGTAAGAGTGTAACTCTAAACCTGGACTTTCCCAACTGACAGATCCCGTTTCCAGAAGGCTCTCCAGATCTTCAACACATCACAGCACTTGTTTTTATGTAACTAACTCCTGATTAAAACACAAGTCTGTCGTAATAATAACGTGTAATTCTTAAAAGCTTTCTCTTTCCTTAAAAATAGGTGCATTAAATCCAAATTTCTATCCAGGGGCTATTATTGAACTGTTACATCTGACTCGAAACTGTCAGTGTTGATTATTTTTGGTTTATTCAAGACCATTTTTAAGGGATCTGAACTCTTTTTAAGGTTGTTTTAGGTATTTTTGGAAACTCTTACCTGCTTTTAGCATCTTAACCAAGCATTGTTTTTTCTCTTTTATGGTGTGTGGCAGTTGTAATCACCTGTGTATACTATTTGCAGTGTACCTGTAACTGGAGCTGAAACAGTTAGTTTACTAGCCAACTGACAGAGAGTGTTCTGGTAACTATTTTGATAATCAAATCAATGACATGCTAGATATTTAAAATGAAAATGACAAAGAATCTACTTATAGCTTCTCAGATGTAAATGTCTGTAATAAGTCACAGACTTCTGTGGTATTAAACTGAATATCATGACATTTTATAGACAAAACAATGAATCTATAAGATAATTAATAAATGAAATTATAATGGAATTAATTATAATAAAAATTAAAAAAAAAACATAAAATGCACTCCTCCAGAAGAAAGCAGTTTCTTGTCAAGCTTGTTAGAGATATGATCGTTTCCAAGCAGACAAAGACAGTTAATAGTCATAAACAGCTGTGTTATTAGTACAAAGACACAAAAATAAAATGATGTAAGATAAGACAGCTGTATTTTTATCTTCAAGGACATTTTTGTGCAGCAGTTACAGAGCAAAGTATAAAAATATCAATAAGTAGATATCTAGAATCCACCACAATACAAAATACACACAATGCCTAATAATATTATTAAGGTCTCCATATGGATCTAATGTTACTCATATCCTAAGTTGTGTCATGGTGAGTATATGTATACAACATCAAATTTCAAGTACAGATAAGTGCATATGGTTCATTCAAAAATGTTCAGTAGTATGTCCATAATATTGCAAATTATGTCATAAAGTTGTAATGATTGTATATATGTATTAAAAATCTAAAGGTAACGTTACACCTGACTGAGTTAGCTCACTCTATTTCAGATTTCCAAAATGTGCATATAGCATAAATATCTTAATATATAGCATAAGTAACTGATGAAATTTATGCAGTATATTGAAGTGGGCTTCCTTTACCTTACTGGTTATAGAGAATGTGAGAGAGTCTGTCCAAACATGATTGTATCACCATATAAAGGGACTCTGACCACCAGTTAAATAACCTTAGGTTGGCAGCTATTGCACATTATGATGCTTATTCTTATCTTCATCAGATATAATGAGTTCTGACCGTCATAAAAGTACGTTATGACAGATGTAAAGTCCCCTGTGTGTTAATGACTAACTCCAGAGCCCGGTGCCGGTCAGTTTCACGGCTCAACCGGAGTGTTTTGACAGTTGACGTTACAGCCGCGGTCGGTGCGACAGGCACTGCTGCCACTGAGTGACTGTACGGTAACGCTGCTAGCCCCCAGCTAACACTGCTAGCGTCCGTCGCCACTGGCTGCTGGTTGCTGGATTTAGAGACTTTCCACCTGGTTTAATTTCACCGTGGCGACATTAGCTAACTCGAAATACACTAAAGTGTAACTGAAACGAGACTTTTTGTTTCAGCCTGCCGTCCCCCTCCTCTGAAGGCCTTTGCGATGGCACACACGCACATTAGAATAACTGTCAGTCACGGGACGACACAAGTATTTATGTGGGGCGTAAATGAAACAAGCCGTTAAATTAACTGATTTGAAACGTAAAGAAAGACATTTTGAGTAAAGACGAGTTAATAATACTCACTGAAGTGCGACACTGTCCCTCTCACAGCCGTCCCGTTGTCTCTGATGATGGGCTTTTCCGTTGCTATAACCCCGACTGTTGCCTCAGCAAGCTGCGCGAGACTGCGCTCCCACCTAAGCCGCTGGCGCAGTGCGCATGCGCGGGGCAGTTGCAGGAGTTTCACATTGTTTTTGAAGAAACTGGTGTCTCCGTGGGCGGACATGATGGGGAGACGGTGCGACTGCGGCCCATGCTGAGCTGGGGAAAGTGTTCAGATCCTGACACGTATTTAACTTACACCTTCTCCCACGAGGAGAGTCGGGAATTCCCCCAGGATAATGTTTAGAGACTGAACAGCAAAACTGATTGATTTATACATGCTCCTGATTTTTTTACAAAAAAAGAGACGGATGATGTGTTGGCCTTTTTGAGAGCATATATAGCAAAAGGCACCGATTTTAATTTGATGAGAGTTCATCTTTTAACACAGGCTTATTTCCAAGGTGACAGTCTCTGATGAGGGCCCATTCTCCACCCAACACATTACTGGAGGGCCCGCTGTCTCTACGGGCCCCTGCACCTCATGGGTCCCACTGCATCTGCATCGCCATCACTGTCTATGTTTACACCCATGCTGCCTAGGATCTTTAAGTGCAGTAGAAATACCAAAATACCAAGTAAATATACTTAAAGTGGTGTGAAAGTAATGACATCTATCAAAGTACAGCAGGCCACTAAGGCACACTTCTGAGGTACTTCTTCTTTACTCGAGTATCCCAAATTAATGCTACGGACACATATAAGCCTTTTAGTGTTGTGGTTTATCAGTGCAGAGACAATTTTAGAAAATATGTTTTATATATGTAAAAAGTAAACTAGTAACTAAGAGTCACATAAATGTAGTTTGCCGTACAGGTTTGCATTGTCTTATATGTAAGATAGACATTTAGACACCTCAAACTTTAGTATATTTTTTGTATGTGACACATAATAAATGGTTTCTTCCTTCATAGTCTTGTCACAATTTTTGTTTTCATGCAATCTGTAATATTTTTATTGCTTGTAATTTGTAACAGGTTTTATATTATATTGCCTTTTTCAATTGCAACTGTAAATTGATCAGTTGCTTAATTGAAGGTCCACTGTGTAGTATTAAGCAGGACATATTAGCAGAAACAGAATAATAATATTAACTGTGTTTTCATTGGTTTATAATCACCTCAAAATAAGAATCATTGTGTTTTCGTTACCTTAAAATATGCAGTTTATATTTGCATATGGAGCGGGTCCTCCACCCTTCACTGAAGAAGCCCAGAATGGACAAATCAAACACTGACTTTAAACAGAGCCATTTTTCGTGGAAGCCACATTAGTTTTCCCACACACACGACACATGGGAGAAGTTTCACCTGGTTGCAATCTGCAACCTCACCACTAGATGGCACTAAATGCTACACTGCACCTTTAATTTTTGGCTAAATTGTACTTTTTTCTTTTCTAAAAATAGTACAACTGTGACCAGGAATCTTTTGAGGCATTTCAGCAAAAACCATTGACACACAGGAAGAATCAAGATGTGTTTTTTCTCACTTTATTCTTTTGCTGTTATTCGTGGTAAGAAACAAGCAGCCACTTACAGATTCAACAGGTTCACTGTCCAACACAACAAGAATCTACAAACACACACAGCCACTGACCAGTCACAGTGCCTTCAAAACAACAAAACCATCCAACGATAAAACAATGTTGTTGTTGGTAAGAGTAAAAAACAGCACCAGTTGTTGTGAGCCTGTGGGGAGAGGTCACTCCTCCTCCGCCTCTGTGTGGTGCTCTTCATGCATGGGTGTGGCATGGGTGATTCACATTGGCACATTTATTGTTTCAACTAAAAAAACAGAACAAACATACTAAATATATAGTTCACAGACGAGAAGACGTGTTCATGTATAAATATAATACTGATAGGCAGGAATGAGACATCGTCAGGAGGTGAGAGGATCAGTGGGGTTTCCTTTAGCCTGTGCAGCTCAATCGTCCTGCTCTGTGAAGACTCACTGCTCTGATACCAATCCCTTTTATTTTCCCACAAACAGGAAGTTCACTTTCAAGATATGGTCCACGAGATGCTACTGAAAATCAACAACATAACATAACTTCTCTTAGTTACTTACTTGGCCTTCTGTTGACATTCTGTGGCCTCATTTATCACTTATGCATACGGACAGTTTTGTACATTAAACACTCGTTTCCACACAGAGACTCTGTTTTATCACATTCTTTTTGTGCTTGATGATATGCGAACATTTAAAACTACTAATGTTCATGTTTAACAAGCCCCTGGTGGGAGACAAGAGTAGTCACAGATAAACCACTTGCCAAATTAGATAACCCACGATTGGACAATTTATACTCAGAATTATCGTTCTTTTCAGGTGAGTTTCATTTAAATCAAACAGCGTTCTTGTTCTTAAAGAAAGCCACTTATTGAAACCTCTCTGTCTCTGCTGTTTGCCCATTTCTCTCTAAGTTGCTACTTTTTCCACATGAAATAGTCCTAACAATAGTCATTAAAGCTGCACTGATGGCGACTTGATGAATCAAAGTCAAATATTCACTCTCCTTCTAACTCTGTTTTGGTCTCCACCAGCTCCTGACAGAAAACTAATGTCTCTTTAGCAGCTAGCTGATGTTCCATTCTTCTCACTGGCTAGTGACTAACTTTGTCTATTTGTCTGTTTTTGGTTGTGGAAAGACAGCATATGACGAGTTCATCAGAGCTTTACCGCTGTAAACGGGGTTATTGAGAGCAGTGAGAGTGAACCAAAACAATGAGCTGAAAGATGGGTTAAAATGCTAAAATGCTTCAGAGAACTGTTAGTGATGTTTTATCACTTTATCTTGAAGTAAATGAGCCTCTTTATGCTATTTTCAGTTGATTTGAGTCTTTCTTATGCCTTTTTACGCCGAAATTTAGAGTTTCTTTTGCACACATTTTGATAAACGAGGCCTCCTGGTGTTTTTAGCAGCTCCTGTTTTCACTCAGAAAGCTCTAAGTGATCTCCTCAGCCAAAGAGAAGGCACTGCATTAAACTTCATTGATGAAAATCACGCAAGCATATTACGTTCTGTATTATCAGCAGCAGTAACAGAAAGCATTTTCCTCTTGTTGTCCCCACTTTGGTCTTTAAATCACATACTCTTCATCATTGCTTTAAGAGACTGACCTCTCTTCAGTCTTCTGGCACTTTGCAAGGTCTACAGACACCACATTTTCATGACAGATTACACTTAGCTGTTGTGGGATCAATACTGGCCCACAAGTTTTAAACTTCTGTGGCTCAGTCTATAGACCCTGCTACGTTGCAGGTGAGGCAGGATGTTTTTTTGGGATATGTGAGTGTTGTTTCAGGCAGTGAAAACAAAAGGATGGATAGGGTCGAGTCGGACTCTATTTAGAGAGTGTAGCTGTAAAATCACACAGTGTTTGAAGCAGTTGGATTTCATCACCACACAGCACAGTTCACCCATTGGAAATAAAAACACTGTCTGGGGAACCCACGGTGCAGCAGGAAGCCGAGCGAAGTGGGTGATTAATCACAAACAGAATCCACACACATCTTCATATGAGGCTAAAGCTATGGTGTCTACAGTGTACTGTATGTTTGTGTGTGTGTGTGTGTGTGTGTGTGTGTGTGTGTGTGTGTGACGGGGGTATAATAGATATTTCACTGAATCCAGTTTCACTATTTTTAAATAATTCAGTCGACATCACTTCGGTTCAAACCATCAAAAACTGTACTGGTTTTGATCTTTCACAGTTTAGTTTGCGATTCTTCGCGGGATACGAGCAGGGTGAGGATGAGCAGACTTTGTCAATGTTAGTATGATCAGCTTGAATTTGGCAAAACATTTTGAATTCATAGATAGCCCTTCACTCTCATGTAATTAATCAGGTCAGTCTCTCCAATTAAAACACAAATTAGATTTGTAAAAGTCACTTTGGCAGATCACTGATCATCAGTTAAGTCTTCACCAATCACAGACGAGTGCTTCAATTTATTTTCCTCTCTTAACTTTAAATCCTGTGATTGAAAATCAGTGCAGTTTTCCTGGTTGCGCAGATTTATACAAAACAAGTAGACTTGGACGGGTGAAGCTCCGGCAGCACCGATTACCAGATACCACTGGAGCGTCCGCCGGGAGGAGCCAGAATCCGGGCTGAGGACCTCTTCGGGATGTGGTCATCGACCTGAGACCCTGAGAGAAAAACATAACAACATCAACACCACAATCACAGCTATGAAGGATTTTACCAAACAACCACAATGTTAGTTTTATTTCAGCCTACCTGAGAGGCTAAAGGACGACTCATGGAGGTCTCGAACTCCCTGGTGCGCCCGAGGACAGGGTTTGTTGCCTGCCTCTCCGTCTATGGGGCCCAGCCCGAGCTCCTTCTTCATGGTGTTTACCACCTTGGCCACGTCACCAGAGTAGGGATCCCTGTCGACCCCTTTATAAGTCTGAGTCTGAAACAGAGAAGGAGGAGGTGAGAGGTCGAAAGTAAATACAATATAGACACATACACAGATACAGGCTCAGATTTAAAATGAGCAGACCAGCTAAACCTGACCCCAGATATTCTGTACATGCGCTCCCAGGTGTTGTTGCATCTCTGTTGCAAGACTTAAACTCAGACATCTAACAGTGAGCACAGCTAAGAAAAAGTAAAAACAAGAAAACTACAGCATGTACAATCTGAATTTCACAATTATATACAGATGAATTATTCATAAGTAACAAGCCCTGAGTATAAATACATGGAGTGAGACAAAGCTGACATTCTGGGATATATAAATAACTTGATTCCCAGCACAGAAAGCAGTCTAAAGCATCTAGTGAAGCTAAGACAGAGCAGAAGCCCTGCAGTGGCTGTGTGGAAGAGGTTTTTGCAGACAGCAGCAGCAGCAGCAGCAGCAGAAAAACAGTGTCAGCGCACAGAGAGAGCAGGAGCATTAAATCCTTTATACAGACTGTCAAATCAGTGCAGTTAGACACAGCATGACGGGTGTGTTTGCAGGAGTTTGGCTGTCAGCTGACGCAGCAAAGCATGACATGAACCCTGGTGTCAGAACTGCTTAACTTTTTGAGGAACTTGTCTTTATAATGTAATCAGAGTGATAGAGAGTGATCACACCTTTTCCCTCTGCACCATCTTCTTGTAGAGGTAGTCAGGGAAGGTGCGCTGAGGGTAGAACTTTCCGGATCCTTCGGCACACATGAACACACCGTTCTCACACACCAAACGTCCTCGGCTGATGGTGACCAGGGGCACACCGTGGCAACGCAATCCCTCGTACAGGTTGAAGTCTCCTCCCTGCACCTGAGTGCCCACAGAGATCGTCCTGCACAAACAGAAGAGCCGTCATACCAGCATACCAGTGTGTTTGTTCTGCACTACATTAAACCATAGCGACACATCTACTGTGTTGGTGGTACAACTGCGTACCTTGTTGCGTCTGGGTCCCAGACCACCACATCAGCATCAGCCCCGGGGATGATGCGACCCTTGCGTGGGTACAGGTTGTAGATCTTCGCGGCGTTAGAGCTCATCACTGCCACAAAACGGTTCTCATCCATTTTTCCTGTAACCTTCATTGAAAACATGTAACAGGCTTCCAACATATTTGACCAATGAATTTTCAAAACTGTACGCGCGTGCGCACGTGTGTGTGTGTGTGTGTGTGTGTGTGTGTGTGTGTGTGTGTGTGTGTGTGTGTGTGCGTGTGTGTACGTACCACTCCCCTCTCCCAAATGACACTCATCCTGTCCTGGACTCCAGCCACTCCATGAGGGATCTTTGTGAAGTCCTCCTTGCCCAAAGCTCTCTGCTTGATGGTAAATGGACGGTGCTCTGATGCCACGACACTCAGAGTGTCACTAGAAGAAGAAAAAAAAAAAAACAGGATGTGCATGTTATTGAAATCCTGCATGATAACTTTGATGTCAGTACTGTTTTGTAAGGACACATTTTTATCTGTCTGCACACATACCTTCCCAGCAGGCCCATGAGGTAGTTGGGGGTGTTGGGGTCGAGGCGGAGAGGAGGGACGATGACATGGGCGGCGGCGTGAGCCCAGTCCTGGTGGTAATACTGCATCCCGTTCAGCACGGCATGAGCTACTGTGGTCTCTGCGTGGACCACCTTACCTGCAGAGACAAAAAGAAGAGTGGTTTGTCACAAGAAGATCATCTGCTTCATATCATCACCACTGTCACAATCTTCATGCTAGTATTTTTAAGTCAGCTCACCTTGAATCTTAGCAGCAGCAATCATGTCTCCAGCAGCCATACTGGATACATTCACCAGGTAGATCGGGCAGTGAGCCTGAAATCACAAGTGGATTCATTAGTTTAATCTATGACATACAGACACCTGCACACAGACAGGATATTGAAATCTGGTTTTGTATTTACCCTGTTGGCGATGGTGACGGCTCTGTGAGTAGCCTCAGACTCCAGCTGTAGAAAATAAGACAGACAATGTTCATAAGCACTCAATTTATATTTAAGAGCTTGTCATGAACTTCTATCTGCAGTATGTGGGTGGTCAAGGTCATAATACATTCACATACATTTCACTTCAGACCAATTCGTCAGGAAAGCTGGACCTTTGTGTTTCACCTTTAAAATGACTTCAGCATGGTTGAGTTCTTTGTTTTACACAACCTGTTCAGTATGCTAACTAAAATCACACACTGGGATGGCATTATGCTTGCATTGTTTGGTTCTTTGTAAAAAGAGCTGTCCAATCATGGGATCTCTATGTAAAAAGGGCAATGTCATCTCCATCCAGCCAGTCACTGTTTTTAAATGCCAAATTGAGCCACAGAAATCATCATTCCTACAAGTTTTATCAAAGTCGGGCTTCCAATTTCCCTTTCTAAAATTCATAGTGATGAAAACACAGCAACAGCAATACCCTTACATTTATGTTTTATTATTAACATTTCAAGCAAAGGGAAAAAAAGACAGAAAATCCAAACTGCTTTAAATTTACTTAACTTCTTTGGCAGTGCAATACATTGTAATGAAAAATAACTGAGCGACAAGAAATACCCTCTGTAGTAAATTTACCTCCTCTGGTCGACTGATCTCAATACCCTCTGGTCCACTGATGCCCAAATCCAGAGCCTCTTTGGCACCCTAGCAACACACACACATTCAGTTCAATTCAAAAACTGTTTCTTACACATACAGATGACCACAGCTTCTGTAATTTTTCTACATTAAGAGGCCAAAATAGCTTGTGTGTATCATTTCAGGCATAAAAATATTTTTCACAATGAATGAACTTTTATGACAGACATAAAAAAGTCATTTTGGCTGTGCTGAACATCTCCTATTAAAAGTAATACATGGAGGAATATGTGATTGGTTATCTGATGTGCACCTCTGCCACCAGCTCTCCGTTCTCAGCGTGGACACGAGCAATGGCTCCGATGTCCTTACAGGTCTGCAGCGTCTGGTAGAGCTCTGAGTCCCTCAGCATCATCATGTCTTTGTAGGCCATGAACATCTGGAAAGAGTTAACGCCATGCTCTCTCACCAGGGTCTCCATCTCGCTGCGCACCTGATCGCAGGACAAAGGTTAGAGGTCAGGGAGACAGTTGTAGTTTGTATCGGCAAAGGCAGACAGTGGAGAGCATCAGCCAGTGTTACTGTAATGCAGGGAACTGTGTGCTTTAGTGTGTGAGTTAGTGTGTATGTGTTTGTTATATGGGGCATGAAATGAGCTTGGAGAGCAGCCAGAGTGAGATCACATTGCAGTCATTCACTACATAGAAATTTATTTAATTCACTCAAAATGCATTCACAGAAACTATATGGTGTTAAGCAGATAAAATACTTAAACTACACTGCATTGAAAGGGGTCATCAAAATTCATATAAAATGTTAATAAAGAGTTAATAATCAATTTATATTATTTAAGTGTAAGTTATTATGAACACTGCTTATGTATCAGAGATCAGTAACACATCATTGAATCACTGTAAACTGAATATCTCTGGGTTTTTATCGAACAAATGAGACACAAAACATCATTTAGGGCACTGGGAATTGGAAATGGGCATTTTAAAATATTTCCTGACCTTTAATTTACATAATAATTGATCAGTTAATCTAGATAACTACCAAGTTAGTTGCCAATAACACTTAGTTGAAGCCCTAGTTGCCATTACATCACAGTATTACAAGGATGTTGTTAACAGATAAGTTCAGACAATCTAGAATTAAACATTTTAATATATGTAATAAGATGTGGCACAAAGTAAGCAGATGATACAACACAGATATTAAAGCCAAAGGCTAAATGAGACACGTTGACTCATAGAATCTGCCTAATGTGCCCACTGAGCATGTGTGTTAACCTAGTTCATGTAAGGTTTAATCTAGGTCATTACACATTTCACCCATAAATGAAAATGGTTTGGCTGATTTATTATTCATTCAGCGAGGAGAAAAGCTCGAGGAGCAAAACATACAAAGAATGATATCTGTTTAGAAACGACAAAGATATGAGTGTTTTATGGCTGTGCACTGCATCTCACATGTTGCCCTCTCTTTGGGTCTTACCTTAGGCCCCCACCAAGTCACCCCAACATGCAGAGCGTAGTCACAGCAAGCCTTCGCGTCAGCCAGGGCTCGGCAATTCTCGTAGGCATCCAGCAGGGAGCAGTGTTGTTCAGGCAGGGCCAGAGCCATCACCATGGTGGTACCACCCATCAGAGCCGCCTGGGTGAGGTAAAGGGGGGTGAGGAGAGGTGAGGAAGGAAGGAGGGAGACAGAAAATGGGAGGCAGAGGAAGAGAAGAGAGAGATTGATTAGAGGACAGAACAATGGTTCCAGTGTAAAGCACATAGACACTGTTTGTCCTGGTAACAATGGGCAATAATCCTTCCTTATGGACTGTTTTCTCTTCATCATAAAGTCTATTTGTTACGAGTTGTGTAAACAAACGATGCACAAACACTGACGTGGCTATTCCAAATGTACAAAACATCGAGTTAGTTTAAGCTTGTAGCATTTAATGTCATTCTTTTCTCTTCTATATACAATTTATTTGAAATGGTTGTTTTGTATACGTGTTTCCAGAAGATGCCTTGTCTTACTAATGTTGATGTTTGATGCATAGCAGTGTGCTGTAATCCCATATGAATTAGGCCACAATGTTTGGCATAATACAGAAATGAAACCAAACTAACTGTTTGCACTCTAATGTACTGTATATCCTTTTAGTATTGTTCTATTTTGTGTAAAAAGATTTACCTTTTTCTATGACACAATTCCAGATAATAATAATAAATAAAAATCAGTTTCCCTTTATCTGCATACACCTCAAGTCTTGATTTTTTTTTACTCTCGTATTGCTCTCTAAAGCCTTGTTCACACCGGACTAGCATCCCCAAGGGACCTCCGGTCATTTGCAATAATTGCGGAAGTCGTCTGTAATCTTAATCCTGTGTGAATCTGCTATGTCCATAATTGTGCAAGCAAAAATTCCACAGCAATTAACCTTCCATATTTTAACAAACACCGTGTGAATCAGAATCTCTGTCATTTTTAGTTGTTTTTTTTGTTTTACCACGCCTCTTTTCTGCTTCTTCCCTTGTTGAGAATAATGGAGTCTGCGTTGGCAATTATAGATGAAGGTTTAAAAGCATTTTGGGTACAGGAGGCTCATCTTGCTACACAGCATGGAGATCCATTCACAGTAGGAGATCCAAAATGGATGACGTGACAATGTGTGGCAGAACTAGTTTGTTTGAGCCACATTTTCTTTAACAAAAAAAAAAAAAAAAAAAAACGAAAAGAGAAAAAGGAGGTTTACACTGTACATCACCTCTCCTGGTGCTGTGTAATGTTTCTGTCTTGTGTAGAGTGGAGTTACACAATATTGTGTGCATTATATGCAAGGATAAATTTGGGTAAAAAGCAGACTTTGCTTATTCCGTGCAAATGCTCCGCACGAAACACAGAGATGTGAGAAGGTCATTTCTAAACCACATGAGATCCAATAGTAATACTCATTATGTGCGAACAGGGCTTAGGAAAAGATGTGATTCTTGTACCTTCTGTTCAGTCTGCATCTATTTTAAAATCAACACAAATGATAATACCCTGTTGGCACTATGATATTCTATTTCACTGCATCCAGTTAATGTTGTTCATTTGCCCTCTTCAGAGAAACCTCTCCATGTTTCAGGTTTACAATACACATAAGAAGAGCATTTGTAAGAACTTCAGCAACTCTATTCTTAAGACAGCCAAAAATAATCTTAATATTTCGCCTGTTTTTCACACTCTAAGACAAACCAAAAAATATGTGGGAGGAGAAGAGGATGTGAAAGGGACTGATAAAGGCAGGGAGAAAGTTAGAGAGGACAAGATATAAAAAAGAATGAGAGGAAGTAGGAGGACTCATGAAGTGAAGGGAGTGGTCTGCAGTGACTTGCATGAGTCGGCTGAATGGTAAATGCACTTTTGCGTAGCCATGACAACAGATACTGCTCAGCCATGCCTGTCACATGTCCCCATCCTCCTCCTCCACGTCCTCCATCCAGAATTGCACTAGCAGTCACCCATTCAATATCCTCTAACAGAGTCTAACAATATTGCTCTGAGGTGTGATGTGAAAACAGGCAGAAACTGTTCATAAAACAGGAAATGAACAGAGAAAGGTAAAAAAAATAATTTGATTTTCAAATGTGCCCTGCTCCTGAAGATTTTCTTCAATTCATTTTCAGCTCCTTTCAGAAATAACCAAACAAAATGGCGTACATTGTATATTATTTCTACAACATACACTAAATGAAATGTTCCTAAATTTGAACCCAACCCTGGTTTAAGTGTCAGCATGGAGTCGTTTTTCCATGCTCCAGACGTGTTGCAGACACAGACAGGTTCTTTTGAATGACAGCTCCACCAGCCAAAGAGCTACCAGGTTTCCGTAGTAACCAGTCCGAATCATCTGCAGCGTCAGCATCGGAGGTCTCTGCATACGTGTGTGCATTAAGAGTGTCATTGATCACTGTCACTATCAGTGTGTGTGTGTCTATGTCTATGTGTATGTGTGTGTCGGAGATCAGGGGACGTGGACACAGCTGGGGATTTGGGGATTTATAGTGTCTATCTGCACGGCCTTAATTAAGATTTACTGCCAGTGCACTTCTCAAAAAAGCGGGATTGCATGAGCAGAGAAAGAGAAAGAAACAGCATAGCAGAACAGAAGAGCTTAAGGGAGATAAAAATGTGGTTCTTGAATCCTTGTGACTGAAGCCATGTATATATATTTTTATTACTAAATATTATAGTGGAGCATTTTCATAAATGTGAGGGCTGCCGAGGCCAGTAGCAGACTTTCTGCCAAGCTGAAATAAAGAAACTGTCTGCAGGATGAAATATTTTTCATCCTGCCCTGTTTCCTCTTTTTAGACTGACTCTGGAACTACAGTCACCGAATAAACATCCAAATTTAGACTGTTCTACTTTACAAATGTGCAAAAGAGATCAAACAAATACCTAATCATCAGTGACAGGCAGGTCGTACTACGTAATCAGCTGGTATTGTTCTGATGAAACTATTTGTAACTGGTGTTGCTGAGCAGAATAAAACCATCATGCAGTGTAGAAACCAGGCCAGGCTAGATGTCTATCATGCAGTTTTTAGACATTTCAATAAAGATGACAGAAACAGATTAATTGATGTATTTTGATGGACCATAATGTAAGAAAACACACACATTTCAATCCATATGGTGTAGCTGATTCTGTTATACATCCTGTTATAACACACCATCATCTCATCAACTTAGTTGAGATGATGGCTCCCCCGTTTGGTTTCTTAAACATGTTCCTGATCATTGACATTACAGCTAAAGTGGATGGTGACACATAAACCCCAAACATTGTTTTATCATGAATCCCCTCCTCTATTAAAGACCCCCGACCCCTACTGTGAAGATAATCCCCTGAAAAGAAAGTGAAACAGACAGACAGAGAGAAGGGGGGACATGATTGATCTGAGGGGATGAGAGGATCTCTGTATGTTGGACTCTGGGAGTGCATATCAATGTCAGACAGATTACTACTGCAGCTCTCTGATCAGCCTCTATCAGCACCTCTGATACTTCACTTTACTGCTGAACACCTTTCATCCCCTCCTCCCCTTCCTCCTCCTCGCCCTCATCTCCCTCTCCTGCCTGCAGAGACATTAAACGGCATGCTGGGAGAGACACAGAGCTGATCTGCCATTTTAGCAGAATATTTGTCCTTCATGAGCAAATCTGATCTGATCCATGGCATAAAATCTGAAATTCAAATTTTTTCACTATGATTGATCAGTACTGCACTTTAAAGACCCTAAGAAAACCTAAGTACAGAGTGTGTGCAGTACACTGTATTCTGTAGGTAGTAAATAGTACAAATAAAGTGTTGGAGGTTTCAGGTTTTATTGTATTCTTTTCCTGACTAATGTATTTGATAGTGTGTTTATCTGAGTGAGATCTGTTATAGTTAAGTGTACACACAATACAGCTCAATATCTGGACACAAAACCTCAATACAAGGTGCACAACTGCAAATATAAACAGCTCTGTATCTACATTGCATGTTCTCCACCAGTCATCCAATTCACAGCTCAAAGGGGAGTAATGGGTGACACAGGAGGGGGTGAGGCAGAGGAAACAGCAGGGAAGAGAGGAGAGGAGGAAGGACGGAAAGTGTGAGAGGGAGCAAACTGTTACAAAACGGTGGGAGGGAGGGAAGAGGATGCGGAGAGAAATAGTTTTGGGGTTCATCACAATTGCACGAGCCGTTGCCGCAGCAACGCAGTCACCATAGAGACCACACAATACTGCTATGTTCATGCGTGCACGCACATACACATGCACACACACACACACACACACATACACACACACACACACATTTGCCCCTTCTGATTTCCACACTAAGAGCGGGGGTTAGTTGCCATGGTAGCGGGGTCAGTGGGCAGGGGTTGGTGATTGGGGGGTGGGGGGTGGGGTTGTTGCCGGGGTAAAGCTGGCATATGGACGATTCAATCCCCCCAAATTCCTCTCACTGCACTTCAGTTGGCATTCCATCAGAGTCAGACCTCATTTCATGAAGATACAGCACTGCAAAAATCCTGCAGGTAATATTGTTTACCACAAAATCTTACATACGCAAATTTAATGGCTCTACTTATAGAGCTGTAATAGTACTGAACAGAATGAAAGCAAACATGCAAACTGTGGCTGCATGGATGGAACTAAAAGGACTTTCAGGAGTGTTTGGCTGAACTACTGTTTCAAAATCTAAATCACAATTTGAATCACAAGAGCTGCAATTCTTATTTTCATTCAACGTCACATTCAATGTAACTCGTCACATGTGTACGCCTTTATAATATACACATATACACTGGAAGTAGGGAGGTAGGAAAAAAGTCACAGATCACTGTATCGCCGCTTGTACCTTATATGTACAACAACTGCAACATCTTCATATATCCAGTGGTTGCCAGTGACTTTAACCCCCCCAGTGATAAAAATATCTCAACAACAACAAAAACAGCCCACAACATCCTTCAGCACGTACTGCTGCAGGCAACAATTACACTCCCTCTTCAGAATTTTTAAGTCTCCTAATTATTAAATCATCCACTCTGCTCTGAGTCTCAGTGGAAAACATGCTGAGCATCCATAGGAAATGAACTAATAAACCCAGTGCGACTGAACAGCTGTGTGCGTGGAAAACGAGAAGGATTCAAACAGAAACTAGTGACAGCTGTTTTCTTCCTATAGGACGAGTGTGACAACACATGTGGTCATTAGTTTTGATGAACGCATGAAGCTGAACACAGGGTGAGGACCATCCTGTAGACAGGACAAGAGAGTGAGAGCATGTCCGTGTGTGACAGCTGTCTCTGCTTTCTAAATGTGTTTAATCACAGGCATGATGACAGGCCTCGTTCTAACACAGTCCTGTACGTGTGTGTTCTGTGTGTGTGTGTGTGTGTGTGTGTGTGTGTGTGTGTGTGTGTGTGTGTGTGTGTGTGTGTGTGTGTGTGTGTGTACCTTGGTGCCACTGTAGAAGTCATCCTGAATGCTGGCGTTCATAAAAGTCTGCTGCAGATGCACGCTGGTGTCTATTCCGCCCGGCAACACCAGCTTTCCAGAGGCGTCAATCACCTTAGCCCCACCTGGTATCATCAGTTCCTTTCCAACCTGCCAGAGAGAGCACAGGTTATACAAATGATACAACCTCATTATTATGTATCTGAACCACAAAATATGTCAGACTAATAAAGAAAATTAATTAAACAGTGTTTGGGTGAATGTACTTTTAATGTAGTCCATTAAATTGTGAAGAGAGACTGAGTGGGATTATCAAAGGACCCATCAATGGCTCTTTGGTTAAGACAGGTTTTACATGGCATATAATACCACGGCCACAGAAACAACATTCAGCTGTAATTTCTCTTTGGAGCAAATGTTAGCATGCTAACAGATTGTGAACATGGTGAACATGGTAAACATTCTAAATGTCAGCACTGCTACTGTGAGCACGTAAGCATCATAGACTATATAAAAACAACTGATGTAGCCACCGTCACATCACCCATTGGTTTGTGGACTCCCATTTTGAAGCCTCGAGTTTGGCAATTTGGTTATCGCCATCTTGGATTTTTTAAACCATAAGGGACCAGATTTGAACGAGAGGGTGGAGCTGTGGAAGGGGCAAGGGGTGGATCGGACTAATAGACTGAAGTGACGCCTTGCAGATAGCCTGTCACTCAAAGCGGACTGCCCTTACTTACGCAATTAGCTTAAAGCCCTGTTTTGCCCTTGTACCAACTCACAGAGCTGCTAACATGACTTGAGACTCATACCCTTGTATCAGGTGACCACAACACCTAAATTCACTGCCTTTTTAAATTAATTTCTAACTCTAATATTACTCATTTCAGCTGTTAATAGGCTCCTCCTCCATGCTTGAGTGGAAGTATCATGGAGCTGAAAGAGAAACATGACTCTCCTTTGTATTGTAGTGCTCTTAACCTTCAACTTAGACTTTTGTTTTTAAATATCTGGACACCTTGTTGTGTATTCTCACCTACACAATGCCCAGCAAATCAGAATAAACAATCTTATTCACGTGTTTTTCTTAAGTTCTTCCAATACTGCTGTTATCTTATGCCTCCTGGAATCGCCACGTTCTTTATAGCAGCTTGATGGTTGTTTCCCTGAGCACGGTAATATACAGAATTTTCTTAAAATCATTCTTAAAACCTTCTTAAAAGTAACATTTCAGTTACAGTATAATTCAAAACTGAGGAACCATTTTAAACATAACATAATGGACCAGGATCCTCTCGACAATACAGTTGATGGAAATAAGCATTAACACAGTCTATGAAAAAGCTCATGTGCTGCCATGGCAGTGGAGTGTTTCAGTACAGTTAAGCTTTCCAGGTTTCTGAGTCAAATGCATCCTCTTCACGTGAACTGATGCTTATTTCCATGACAACATTCTGTGGGCTAATTATAGCGTTCACTATCATCATGTGGGGCCACCGAGTTCAGTGAGCAGTTCATTTTCCTCATACTGTATTATTGTGAAATGAGTCACACTAACAGCTGGGGATACACCGGACAGTGAGTGTGTGGGTCACAGTGAGAGTGTGTGTGTGTGTGTGTGTGTGTGTGTGTGTGTGTGTGTGTGTGTTGGTGCATGAAAGGCAGAAATGTGTTAAGAGAAATAAACGATGTAGTGTACATTTAACATGTGCGATAGAGTAAAAATGCATTGGTATGTAAACATGGTCTACCTGCTGAATTATGCCGTTCTCAATGTAGACGTCCGCTTCCTGGGTGAAGTCATCATTGACCACCTTCCCTCCTTTGATGAGGATACGCATCGACCCCATGTTGGCAGCCACAGACCTACCAGAGGAACAAAAAATGCATTTAACATCAATATTACACTACAAAGGTGTTAACACTGTACAGGCTGAAAATTACCAAGAAAATGTTGCTGACTGACTAATTTGTCATGTTTGAGTTGCAGCCCAACTGAAATCCACCCATCTTTTCAGCTCTGAGCACTCCTTCCCCAAGCGTGTCCATTGTTGCTATGCACAAACCCATTTCACCATAAAGTAAATAATATTTTGCTGAATGCCAACCATTGCATGCTCCTTCCTTCCCCATTTTGACTTCACCAAGAGTCACCTATTTGTAAGAGATACTAACTGCATACAAGCACAGGAAGTGGAGACAAATCAAGATTACTTCGGTGACAAAAGCAGTTCCAGTGGGGAAGGAGCAACGGATTTATTTGACAACATCATTCTGTGACAAAGAGGTAGATAGGAAGTAGTTCTGACAGAGAGGGAAAGTGAAGAAATGTTTCAGGTTTTATTAAAACTGCAGTCAAGGAGAACACTTTTTTAAAAAAAAAACCTGGCCATGCACCTTTAGTTAGTCGCAGGAATTCAACCTTTACAAAGATACTTTCTCATCGTGCTTCCCCAACACATCTAAGGCTGCTGCCAACAAGAATGCATTCAAGAGGGAAAACAGCATCCTGACTGAGTGGTGTATTGTTGCCTTAGACGTAGTACCAAGTCTCATATGAGGCTTGTGGCAGTGAATGTGTGTCACAGCCTTTGTCGCTGACATTAAAAGATTTCCACTCAAACACAAGGGGACAGTCATTTATAATTACCCCAGTCTTGTATTTTCTGCTGAGTTACTGTTCCAGACACATATTCAGTCTTTCTGTCTCTGGACAGAGAAAACTTCCTCCAAGCTTTTAGTGTGTCAGCTCGGCCTATGAAATATTAAGAGGTGAGCAGAGGATCTATAATTTACAAATCTATTACAGAATATAACAGATTGTCAGAGTTCTGCAAAGACTGATGGAACGCAGAGGCTTTTTAAAGTAACCCACTTACCTCACCAGCTTTATGAACTGAATGAGGAAGGGGAAAAACGTGTTTTAAATGAACTATATTTCAATGATTTTGCAGGTCTCCTACTCAAGTATAATGAAAAGGAATCAAATATAACTTCTGTTTTTAGAGGAAACATAAAACATGGGAAATGAAAAGAGCTAAAATGAATAGTCAAACAGTAAAGTAACTATTTTATAACAGCATTTTCATAATTGATGATTGTTTCAGTCCTTTTTAGGGGAAATACCCAAAACGTTTCCTTGTTTTAGCTTTCCCAGTGTGAGGATTTGCTGTATTTCTTTGTCTTATGTGACAGTAAACTGAATATTTTTTGGGTTTTGAAGTGTTAGTTGGACAAAATAAGCAATCTGAAGACGCCATCTGGGTCTTTAGAGAACTTTTATAGACATTTCTCACTCTTTTCTCACCTTTTATCAAAAAAAAAAATTAACACCGGATTATTCAATGATGAAAATAATTGCTAGTTGCAGTCCTTTGTTCTGAAAATAAAAAAATAAGGTGAATTTAATGTTCCTACAGGGCTTTTGGTTAAAAACATGGATCTAATTAACCTAATTTTAGGGATTTCTACTGTATTTTGCACAATGAGCACTTTTCAAAATGAATGCCCGGTGGTATTTGTGATCTTATCCCTGCCCCCTCCTTTACAAAAGATAATGATAACTTCTGGCAATGATAATTTCAGGTTGTGTTAGTTGCTGTACAGTACATGTCGTACTCAGTTCATGTGCTTTGGCAGATTTTTATAGACCCCCTTTTTCAACACTGGCTCCTAATGTGTCAATTGTAAAACACATTTTTATAATTAAAGTAATAAAGCTCAGTCTTATAGTTTGGGATTTTAAGACAATTTTGCTGTAATGTCTGCTTCTTTAAAGTGCCCTGATGTAACCAGATAAACGTGGCATATTGTATGTGACCTAAATGATAGGTTCCAGCTAAACCTGCAAATTTCTGCACCAAATAAAATCAATTCTGCCCAGTTTGTATGGCTTTTGTATTCTTATGAATATCCACATATTTCAAGTATACTTTAAATGAAAAGTGCATTTTTTTCACATGGGTTTTACTAAGTATCAAGTAACAATATGGGTTACCTTCACATGATTATTGAAAAAAGCAGCATGAGCAAGTCTAATGGGATCAACAAACTGAGAGCTTCTTCTACAAACATCTCTCTGTGTGTGCATGTGTGTATTCTGCATGGATGGCTGTATGCAATGTGTTTGATGGCAGGACACAATGGCCTCCCAGTCACACAGAATCAAACTCAAAGAGATGGAGGAGAATGGGAGAGGAAGGAGAGGGAAGAGGGGAAGAGAACAGTGGACAGAATAATGAGGAGAGAAATTTGTACCCTGACCAGATTACACTAAAATTGGTCCAAAGAGGAGAAAACTAGGTAGTAAATCACTTAAAGAAATATATTAGATTTTGGTTTTCCCGCTGGTCAAATAACTTTATAGGGAATAAAAACATGCCCAAATCTTCCATGTATGGTCTAATGGTGTTTCAGTGCTCCATCCTAGCTCTTTTGCTCAGTTCTAACAATATTCATTGCTCTAAACACGCTGTTTTTGAAATATATGATCATCAAAGAACAGTTATTCACAGAAAAAATGATCATACTATCTAGGTTTTCTCTGTGGCATATCATAAGCCTATTGTTTCAGCACTGAACAAAAAAACATTTGGCACCAAGTCAGACTCCAGTCGATCACAGAGAAGATTGAAAGAAGGGGTGAGAAAAGATAGAGAACTTAAAAAAGAGAGGCAAAGTAATAAGGATGGCCACAGAGAGAGATGAGTCCACTGATAGAGGAAGAGTAGAAGGGTATGATTGTGTATGGATGAAAGATAAAGTGATCGTGGTAAACATGGTGGTGATGGAGGAGAGGGGGTGCAGTATGGAAAGCAGTGCCCTAAAGGCCTGGCAGCCACAATAAAAGACTGGTTTCCCAGGAGATGGGAACTGGAGTGCTTTCAGTGGAAGGGCCTACAGACACACACACGCACACACACACAAACAACTGCATGTCATAGTAGTGTGGTGAAGCATACTAAAACACTAAGACTGATTTTTCAGTTAAAGCTCTTGTGATGGACATGAAACTATTTTTCCTCCTACTTTGGATCATTTCAAATAAAATCTCTACTTGTTTGACCTTTGTAGCCTTTAAATGTAGCGCCTCCATCAGGCAAAACCATTTTAATGTAACAATTTTCATTCCTGTAGACAATAAAACCATTTTAAGTGCTGTAATGTAGTCACACGCTGCTGTCTGACAAGCTGCTGTTTCCAACCACAGCATCCATAGGCTGGTGTTCATGCATCGATCTGACTGCCACTGAGTTACTCCCACTACCCTCTGTCATAAAGTCTATCCATTTAAACTGTGGGTTATATAAAGGCCTAAATAAGAATCACATTAATTATGTATAAATGGCTGTACACTGGCCTATTCTCAACTGAGATGTAAATACTGCATTTGTTTTTGTTGTTTGTTTGTTTATTATATTGAATGTCTACAACGTACTTAATATCTTTAAGGAAATGGAAACACTTCAGTCAATATCTAACACAACAGCTGTGAAATATTCTGTCCCCCTTCAGTGAAAAAAAGATGCAGCTGTGCAGAAGATTAAAGGATGCAGATTTTTGACAAATGACCCACATATGAGTCTTTTAGATGGTACTGATGCAGCATCTGGACCTCTATCACTTGCGCAGGAAGGGAACTGTCACATGATACAATAAATCCGATGGAACTGACACCATACTGGCAACAAACTGGAAACAGTGGAGGGTTACAGTAAACACAGTTTGCTAGTTTTATCCAATTCAGTGCTTTGCTGGCATTATGCTAAATCCTGATGTCACTGCCAGATATAAACAACATGACTAAAACCTGTTTCTGGCAAACACAAAATGACAACAAATGCTCTGAGTGACACTGATCAGTCACTTACATTTGCTGGACCAGTGACATGCAGTGTCTGTCTGACATGCAGAGTGATGTTTACATGAAATTCCAGCCTCTACTTCTGATATTTACAAGCTGAAGCTGCTGTTGTCACTATTTTCCGGTCAGCTCCGTCCCGAACCCACACAGCTGACTGACTGTGAGTGGGAGCAGGAACGCTGACTAAACAGACCTCGGCACCGGACACTGGGAGCTTTGTGTGTCTGTGAGGACTGTAAGCCAAAGGAAATTAAAGTCAAGTTATATAATTGACATTCTGGACAGTGACACCTTTAACACTCACAAACACACACAGCGAGCGAGCCCTCCAGCTGCTCACAGGAAGGGAGCATTCGAATCACAGCGCCCGTTGCATGTTAGAAACAGATTTTTTACAAAAAGATGTGGGGCAACATGACGAGATGTGATAGGAGGTGACGGAGGAGACGATATAGGACATAAGGCAACAAGAGGTGCTATGATGAATGTGCCGTGATGTGAAGTGATGTGATGTGAGGTGTCACGAGGAGTGGGCCAGCTAGTTTGGGTGGGCTTGGTGTTTCACTTCAAATTTGTGATGTCATACGGTGTAAAGTCTGAAGCCGCTCTATTGACAACGAATGGTGAAAGATGTTATAGATGTCACTGTTTTCTGTTTCAGAGCTGTGAACACTACAATAGAATAAAACTCAACTGGATATAAAAAAGAAAAAACACAAAATCATTCATTGTCAGTGGAGCAGCTCCAGATTTTCTACTTGATGACATCACAAGTTTGAGACTTGGTTTTTGGCTTTGAGAGACAGTAGCTCATATTCATAAATATAGATTAAACTTTCCTTGGCCATGGGAATAACATGTTGGAATTTTTAATTTAGGTGGTGTTCCTCTTTGATGTGGACGCTGCCTAAAACAGCTGACTTTGTCATCTGTAGTGTTTGTGTGGCCTCAATGAACTGCATCCAAAAAACTCCAAAGACCAGCATGCCACAGATCTATTTTAGTCTTGTGCAATGCAGGTGTGTGTGTGTGTGTGTGTGTGTGTGTGTGTGTGGGTGTGTGTGTGTTCGCTTTCTGCTGTGTCATAGCGGCTAGCGGGTATGACAGACCGACAGACAGAGAGAAAGACACACAAAGCCAAACAGTGACACACCAGGCAGCATTTCTCACTCACCCTGTGACCAGCTGCTTCAGCACACACATGCACACGCATGCAAACACACACACAAACACATGCTATAGACACACGTACACAATCAGTTCCCACGCACACGAACATACATTATGCTGACACACACAGGCACACCCTGAATTTTCTCTCCATGCAGACAGTTTTTTTTAATGGAGGTGTTAATTAATAATGAATGAGGAACAGCAGGCTGAATTAGTCCAGACTCCCAAAGTCATATTGTCACAATGTCACACGTTTTCATGCCGGCATATTATACCAGACACACAGCCACCTCTCGGTGTCCTTTAAAAAATCGCAACACCAGTCTTTTGGGCATAAACTGTTCTTGCATCATAAACAATATTATACAAGAAAGGAATGCGCAAAAATGCCCCACATCATCTATTTTTTCATCATCTTTTTTGCCATTGTCCAATTGGATGATTTGAGAGGTGGGCTGTCTGTGGTGGTCACGACATCAAGTTCACAGTTGGTAAACAATTGAGTAGAAACTGGTGGTAGGAGTTGTTGGATACCCAGAGCTGAACGGCCCATGGAAGACAGCAGGTTGTCAAACTGCCCCCAAGTCATCCTAAAATATGCCTGGAAATGTCCATCATCGAGGTGAAGCTCCTGGACCAACTGGTGGTACTCCCCGTGATCCACCCTCTTTTTTAGGGTCTCATGTACCCACATAGATCTCCGTTTCCCTGTGTCCTAACAACCTATTAACTGACAGCCTCTCACCCTCAACCAGAGCTACAGCAAGTACCCGCTGCCTCAACATTTTAGGAATACCGATTACTGTCAAATAAAAAAATAAAATAAAATAAATGGTAGATTGATTACAAAGGAAGGAGGTGAGTCTATGGTTGCCTGGCAACAATAAAAAGGCGCAGGAAGTGTTTTTTTCAGTAGCGGCATTCAAATTTTTATTTTTTGTAGCATGGCACGCCTTGCGTATTGCAACCTGTAAAACACTTTGTGTGACTTAGGGGACATAGGAAGCATTTATTATGGCAATAAACTGTACCAAACAATAGTCTGACACCCATTAACCAGTAACTGACTGAAAAAATGTGTCACTATGTGTCAGCCCTGTGATAGTCTGGTGACCTGTCCAGAGTGTACCCCGCATCTCACCCAATGTCAGCTGTGATTGGCTCCTGGCCCATAAAGATGAAGAACAGCCATATCTATTTTCAGATAAAGTCTGCATGTTTAGAAACAGTTCAGATGTGACATATTAGCTGCTGACATCCTCAGATGTCGGATTTTGAGCAAGTGCAGGCTACATGTGTGGCCTGGAAATGTATGTGTGTGTGTTCATGCATGTTGTAAGTGAGAAGAAAGGAGCAGACAGCTGCTGACTCCTGCTCAATCTGGAAAGTAATCGCCACAGGGAGGGACGGTGTGCACTGTCTGTTTGTGTGTTAAAGTTAATGTGTGTGTATGTGTGTCATTACCTTGACTGTGTGTGAGAGAGTGTGTGCTATTTAAAAAGCCAGAACAAACGTGCATCAGACAACTTCACAACCAATTGGAGATAAGAATAGACATCACACACACGCACGCACGCACGCACGCACGCACGCACGCACACACACACACACACACACACACACACACAGAGGATAAGGTTTAAAGAGTTTTAGCTGCTATTGGATGACCATGGATGAATAAGCCATTAGTGAATCACACACACATAAACAGACAATAACAACAGCGGTCACTTAACTAACTAGGCCATCACTCGGAGGATTAGGGCCGTCTCTCTATCTCTCTCACTGTGCACTCTTTTATCACGCTATCATTTTACATTTTTGTCAAAGGCAGGCAGGTCTATCATCTTTATATCAATCCATCTTTCTCTCTTCTTGCTGCTCACGCTCCTCTGTCTCAGGCAAATTTTAGCCATATTCGTTTTGTCTGACTTTTGATCTTTCCTCTTCTACTTAGATTCATAGAGGAATATTGTACTTTTTAGTCCACTACATTTATTTGACTCGTATCCACCTCATTCCTAGCCCCTATGATATCTTGCATGAATTATGGGCACGACCTCTGGCGCTAAACCTATATTGGATTTTTCCAGTAATGGTACCCGATGCAATGCTAATCCTCTATTCTAGAGCGAATGGGAAATAAAACTTGTGGAACGCACTACCTGTTACACCTGAGATGGGGTAACATGATCATACCTCTGCCATATTTGACAGCCATCTCGAAGTATTGGTTGCTCTGTTAACATATTGTTATATATATTCAACACGGCCCGAGCTAGCTTATGGTAATTATTGACTTCCTCTAAAAGATTATAAACAGATGTTAACACGTTTGGTGAACAATTAACCTAATTCAGTATTAATTTTGGCTCCATGTCAGGTGAATAAACATGATGTTTCCCATTCCACCCAGTTGCCTTAATGACACAGTTTACACATTTTTGTAACTGCTGACTTATTAAATCAGACTTCTACTGAGTGAAACTTCACCCCAAATTTAGCAGCAAAACTTAATAAAATCAGTAATATAAAGTAGTAGTAAAATAAATTACTTCAGGCATTCATTTTACATAATCTGAAAGAAGTACAGCAATTCAGTAACTCATTCTCAGCCTAGATGCCCAAATACGTAATTCAAGGTATGCTGCCGAGTTAAACTCATACCCGGCAACTTTCTCATGTAGGTTGAGAATGCATTCACACAGGGAAAGACAGGGATATCACGTACTAATGTTTAATGACAGACCATTCAGGAGGTCATTCTAGGAGTCATTTTCTTTGGCAAATTCTAATTTAAAATCTCTCTGCTCTCAAAACTCTTTTGGCCTTATAATTTCTTATGTCATTCCAAGCATGTGAAGGTAGGTAGGCAATGGAAACTGTACCACCGGTTACAGGAACAATCCCTTTTTGTTCTGGTTGCACGTTCAACACAATGTTGTTGAAGCAACAAATTTCGCTTAGACTGGTTGTTGGTTACGTTACAGACACGTATAGTGCAAAAGGTACCAGAGCGGGACATTTTAAAACATGCTAATTTAATGGTGATTAAATATCTGTTAAACAACAAAGTAGCTGAACCAATTACTTGACTGAAAGATTCAGTGTGTAGGGTTTAGGACATCTATTGGCAGAAATTGTATAATATTCATAACTATGTTTTCAATATTTTATAATCACCTGAAAATAAGAATAGTTCTGTTTTCAATACCTTATAATGAGCTCTTTATATTGACATACAGAGCAGATCCTCTCCTACAGAAGCCCAGAATGTACAAATTAAATACTGGCTCTAGATAGGGCCATTCGCATTTCTACATCAGCCATCGTAGTTCTCGTACATGCTTAGCACGGGGAGAAGATTTAGTTCTGCAGCCTCACTGCTAGATGTCATTAAATTCTACACACTGGACCTTTAACGATTTGTCGATAGGCATTAATATATTGTTTAAGTCATTTACTAAACGTCCTGACCTCCTATTATTTGCATTATTTGCAGGGTAATCTCAGCTGACACTGGGCAAGATGTTGGGTCAGGTGTCAGCCCCACCTCTATCACAGAGCTAACACATATAGACAGACACCATTCACACCTCTGGACAAGTAAGAGTCACAATCACAGTAGTTTAACCTGCACGTCTTTGGACTGTGGGAGGAAACGAAAGCAGGCGAAGGGAGACTTGGCGATTATTTTATGTGGAGAAGATGCAGTACTCCACCCAGAAACCCTCTAGCTCACTGGATAAATGAGCTGCCCATTTACTGAATAATTATTCTTTCTACTACACCCTCTCAAATGTAAGGATTGGTCTCTTTTGTGCTTTGTATTAATGCAAATGCATGATGTGTTTGTGTAGATCTTTTAGCATTTACAAGATTATGCAACTGATAAAACGTGATTCATTATATTGTATAATGACAGAGGCAACCCTAATGGAACACAGCATGTGTAGGCAAACAGATTACGTCATGTGATTAGGATGCTGTCTAATATATTCAATTCACTGTGCTGCACTGAGGACCCCTGGAGCCCCCCTAAAGCACCCTCGAGGATCCTTAAAGCAAAAATGTGAAGGCCTCAATTCCTCCTGATCCACAAAACCAGAGCAGGTCTGCATGCACAAAAAACCCTCGGTACAAAGAAGATCAAATCACCTGTTCAGTTCACACCACACACACACACACACACTCCAGCAGTCTCGTTTGTATGCATGACGCCTCCAAACCCTCCTCTTCATCAATATCATCATCATCATCACTGTGATTGTCATGTGTTTGGTAGAACAGAGACAAACCTATAAACGAATATGAGACTTACATAACGGCTGACACACACATACACACACACACACCAACACAAATTGCACACAGCCTTATTGCACTGATGGCACGCCACATACAAGCGCGCACACACACACACACACACACACACACATTTCGTCGCTGAAAGGCACACGATGCTAGCTTGCAACATTTATTAGTTTATCTCAGATTTAGCATCATGTAAAATTCAAACAATGTCATTTAAAATATCATTCAGTGAAGAAAAGGCTCGCATTAGTTAATTCACATTCATATGTGGGGGAGAGACACGTCATTGGATGACTGAAGATATAAATTACTACGCAAATATTAAGCTAACATTAATGTAACGTTAGCAGGTGGAAAATTAACGGTTATTAACGTTTGAATCCTGCGGTTATTAACGTCAGACGACGTATTATCAATCATTTTAACGGTCTAAATCTGAATATTAACAATTAATTCCTCCCAGTCTGGTCAAACACTACTAGTTTTCATAAAATAAGCCCTGACATCTTAATTGTTCATATTATTCTCGGCTCCTTACCCTTGTTCTTCCAGATGCCCAGACCCTCCTCTGCGGGAGCTTCTCACTGTTGCCCAGCACTAGCCGAGTGCGCGAGGGGGACAGCTGGCACAGCGCGAGCCGCAGATGCTTCAATCAGTCCGGCAGCAGCCAATCAGAAGCCGCTTCGACCAGAGCAACGGAGAAATTGACCAATAGGAGACGAGACGTGTCTGGCGGAGGGCAGAGCCATAGAGCGAGGGGTCTGCTCTGCTCAGCAGACAGGGGCGTGCCTGCTGCCTCCAGAGACATGTTACCTTCACATGCTGTCGGACACATTAAGATAATTTGCAAATTGTGAATGTTCTTCACGATTACATCGAATCAGTGAGGTACAGGTAATAAAAACGTAAACTATCAACCACAACCACTATTAATAAGTGCTGTATCTATGGAGAAACTATGCAATAGTGTGATAAATACCATGAGAGCACAAAAGCAGTAAATATTATTTAGGCCACTTCACAGGCACTGCACCCCAAGAAAATACTGGAGCACCTCTTCATGAGATATGGATCATAAAAAGCATGAGAGGCTCAGAATCTCTCTCTCCCAGAGAGAAGGTGATATGATCAATAACTTACTAAGAAGGGAAGAACATCGAAACATCGGTCATTTTGCACCCTGTCAAAATAATAAAATAATCATGTGCTCCAGTGTTTTTTGGGGTGCAGTACCAGTGAAGGGGCGCATTGAACTGTTTGTTGCAATACGTCCTCCAACTTGTGGAGGGGTTGCATTGCAAGAGACTCCTTCAGTTCAGTAAATATATCAGCCCACTACATAGGGTTGCAGCGATATACCGGTTTCAAGGTATTCATGATATGAAAGTTAATGCTTATGATATTGTGTATATTTGCTTATCTGCCATATTGGGGAAAAAATGCAATTGGCCAGAGAATCTCCCCTTTATTTTACTTACTTTCAAAGTGGAGGCTTTTTACTCATACCTCCATTAACTAAATGGTTTTGAGTTTCAATCATAGTCATAAAATGTTTGTTTGACCAATTCGATGTATTTGCCTTTACAGGCCATTTTGAATGATAATAATATACATTCTGTAATGCCGTGATACCATGAAACAGCAATATTTCCTGAGACAGTTATTAACTATAAACTATAATGAACTATAAATATGTATCGTAAGTACTGTTACTGTCCCTCTAATAAGACAATGGAAAATGCCCTGCAGTAAAGGTATATCAGTTAGATAGGATTAACAAGCATGTACTCTTTAAGCTGCATGGAATAAAGATTAAACTCTACAAGCCAGGTGGCTACAAAGAGATGAATGTACCCTCCATTAACCTGCATAAAATGCTTGAAAATGTTGAATTTCCTCTGTTATGTAATTTGCACAAATTATGCTGCATCAGAAAACACATGTTGCACAGGCTGATTAATTTCTAAGATTAAACACTGTACAAAAAAGGAAAGAAAACCTCTCAAGACACTGCATTCAGTTTGGTATCATTTCTGACCCCGCAGCACTTGAATGCTGCATGCCGTCCACTCAAGGAGCACTTGAAGGCAGCAATATGTGGCTGAAGGACCACAGCATGGAGACAGGGCCCTCCTTCTTGGCAGCGTGACTGGCTGGTGCTGTGGTGTGGTGCTGTTGAGGAGGTGACAGCAGTGATGACAGAGGATTGTTAAAGGTGTAAACTGATGAGTAATTTACTACCAGTCTGTCTTCTACTGTTTGTGGATGTAAATTCACACCATTTCTGAAGTGATGATAGAGCAGCGGCTGATGACTTAGTGAATGCTATGATAAATCATAAATGTCTAAATTAGCAAACTGTCATCTTAGAGGGAGCAGGCACTAGATAATGAGCAGTTAATAATGTGACATTCTTAGGTACTGCCTATTGTGTTTAATTCAGATTTGTTCAAGAACAATTACCGTAATAATGACCATTTATACAATGTCTTAATCCATCACAATATCCCATTAGACCATAGGACCACACAATTTTAGTCTTAAGTAAAATATATTGTGTGTACTTATACTTGTGCACTCACATGGCTGATTTGGAGTCTATCCTGTGTTTCTTTTGTACTAAATGTGAAACAGAAATACTTTTTTCCCCAATAAGACACATCTATCATCCATGAAGGCTGCCAAAACTGCCCTGACATCACTGAAGCAACTTTGGCAAAAGAGGAATGTGGCATTACATTTTTAAAGAACGTTTGTTTTTGCTTCCATTTTTGACAGGTTTAAGGTAAAGATCAAAGACTTTTTTATGCATGAAAAAACTTTGGCTGCAAATTTGTTTGAAGTCCGTGTCACTGAGCACTTAATATTTTCCCAGATAATCCATCCACCTGACAGGTGTGGCATATCAAGATGCTGATTAAACAGCAGGTGTGTCTTGGGATGGTCACAATAAAAGGATACTCTAAAATGTGCAGTTTGATCGCACTACACAATGCCACAGATGTGCTAAGTTTAGAGGGAGCCTGCCATTGGCATGCTGACAACAGGAATGTCCATTAGAACTGTTGCTCCTGAACTGAATATTCATTTCACTACCATAAGCTGTCTCCAATGCTTTTTCTGTAAATTTGGCACTACACCCAACCAGCCTCACAACAGCAGACCACATATAACCACACCAGCTTAGGACCTCCACATCCAGCATCTTCATCTATAGGATCATGTGAGACAAGCCACCCAAAAAGCTGATGCAATGATTAGTTTGAAAAATCTCTGCACAAACCATCAGCAAATGTCTCAGGGAAGCTCATCAGCATGCTTTTCATACTCACCAGGGTCTTGACATGATGGCCATTTGTCTTCTTAACTTGACTGGGCAACTGTTTACTGACGATGGTGTCTGGCACTTTGGAGAAGGCACACCTGTTAAGTAATTATGCTGTTTGATCAGCATCTTGATATGCCACACCTGTCAGATGGATGGATTATCTTTGAAAAGGTGAAGTGCTCACTAACAAGGATTTTAACAAATTTGAAGCTAAAATTTTAAAGAAATATATATCAATTTGGTGCATAAAAAGTCTCAGATCTTTAACTTAAACATGTGAAAAATGGGAGCAAAAAAGAGATGAAAAAGAAACACTGGGCTGTATCTTATTTAAAAAAGAAAAACATACATCATAACTTTCAACCCCACAGACATACACTGACATTAAGGGTGTACGAATTTTGACTTCTACATCTACATACATTAAGAGGACCAGGTCCTGCTGATGTGTTATTGTATGATTTGATGTCAGCAACCTTTGTCAGAGGAAACTGACATCAAAGACAGTTCAATAAAAGAAAAGAAAACCTCAAATTAATGATTGTCACCTTTGACTGACATGAAGGTAGATAACACCGAGCCTTTAGACTAAATCACAAGAAACAGTCCTTTTTTTATTCACGGTTCATTTCTTACATTGTTCAAGTACAAAGTTAAAATGCCTTTTAATTAGTTCATATTCATACAAGAGTAAAATAATAATAGTGCCTTTTCATTACTACGACAAACTTAAATACAGTCATTGTAAAGACAAACTTGATTTATACTCCTAACAATATATTTTTCTTATTTTCAGATAAAATTTTAGCACCTTTTGAAACACCACCATGTCCTCCTCTTTTCCTAAAAGCTCATCTTTCCTTTAGTCCATGAGATGAGTGTCTGCATGCGCCACAGCATTGTATTTGTACGTGTTGTGCATGTGTCTCTGTGTGTTAATAACAGTGTTCTGTGTGTTGATGTGTTTGGAAGTGTATCAGTGTTGAAAACAGCGCATCACTCAGCCTAAAAGCTGTTGATAGGCGAACAGAAACATCATCACCGAGTCACCCATCGTTTAAAAATATCGACTCCATTCCTTTTCGCCTCTGTCCGACTGCACTCTCAAACAGGTACTTGTTGAAATTACACGAAATGATCTTAAGTTCTGCTGCTGAGCCGGTGGTTTACAACTTTTTTGTTTGGCTTGTGAGCCTTTAAAATCAGCAACAACTGGTCGTAACTGCTCGTAACATGTTGGTGAACCACGAGCAAACTTGTTATGTCAGGGAGCTCAACTTATTACAATGTATGATGTTAATGTCTGTTAATGTTCAAGATATAATTCAATGACAAGAAAGCATTTCTTGTCATGTCTTCATCTTCTCAGACACCTCATAATCAGAGTTAAAAATTTCAGATATAAGAGGAGCTTCTTCTCTTATTTGGTTAAACTGCACCTTCTGTAAAGTCCTACAGAGCAGGGCTGGTCAATATATCAATATTATATCAATATTGTGATATGAGACTAGATATTGTTTTAGATTTTGGATGTTGTGACATAGTAAGTGTTGTCTTTTCTTGGTTTCAAAAGCTGCATTACAGTAAAGTGATGCAGTATTCTAAACCTACCAGAACTGAGCTGTTCTGTTATATGGCATTAGCCACCTAGTCATTATATCCACATGGGTATTAGTCAACAATCTCATAGTCAACCCTACAATATTGTCATATTATCAAGGTATTTGGTCAAAAACATTGTAATATTTATTTTTTTCTATATTGCCCAGCCCTACTACAGAGCATATTTTTGTTTTATTGTCTTGATTCCTTTAAAGTGTTGTTAAAAAGTGGATTCTAACCCCTTAAAACAAAGCAATGCCAACTCATCACACATTAACTTTACTTAGTGTAGATGCAGTTTGTGAGCAGTTCAATAAAGAGTGATTTTTGCCTGTTGTATTTGTCTCATAAGGAGGATTTTTATGGGTCACAAGAAGATTAGAGTATCCAATATTTTACAAGAAAAAAGTAAAATAATGGAGTAAATGCAGTAAAAACTGAACAATTTTCTGTGAAGTGTGTTTTCCTTCCCCTTAAATCATCTACTGACGCCCTTAAGAGTTATTTTAGGAACCTTTGGGAAGGTTTTAAAACATTGTCAGCTATTTCATTGTTGTTTGTATCCCATTTAGTTGTTTTTATTGTGCAAATCAACACAACGAACGCTGAAGATTTTCCCTTCTCACTTTGTTTCATTTGAAGGATTTTTTTTAGAAGTGTGGAGGGGTAAAACAAAAGCTGGAATGAAAATGAATCTGCAGCAACAACAATGGTTTTAATAACTGATTGATCACTTAAAGTGAAAAATGATCTGGCTCCAGCTCCTCAGATGTGAATATTAGCTGGTTTTCTAAGTCCTCTACAATAGTAAAAAACAAGATGTTTGAAGACCTCATATTTGGCTCGGTGGAACTTTAGATTGATATTTTTCACTATTTGAGGTTTGTTTTTAGTCTGAAAGATTAAAGGAGCAGTGTGTAGGGTTTAGTGGCATCTAGTAGTGAGGATTGCAGATTGCAACAAGCTGAAACTTCTCCCAGTTAGAATTCCTTCAGTGTTTGTTGTTCAGGAGGTTTTAACCGGGAGCTGGTCTCTTCCTCTACAAAACAAACAACCCTGTGATTTAAACTGGTAAAAACACTGAATAAAGCAGTTTCACATCACAAATCAATGTTCCTTCTACAATTTTAACTCGTTGCAGATGGGCAGCTAGCCCAGAACCTGCTAACGTGTGCTCACCTTTTTTCTCTGATAACCTAAAATCCAAACGTTTAGGAGGTTTTACCAGGAGCCGAATTATCTGCAGAGGTCTCCTCCTCTCTAAAACAAATGGAACCCGTGATTTAAACCAGTAAAAACACTGAAAAAAGCATTTTCACTTTTCAAATCAGTGTCTCTTTGACGCTGCTTGTCACACAATGGTTACTAACTACCATGGTCAACGCGAAACTGTGAATGGCCTTATCTAGCACCAGTGTTTGGTTTGTCCATCCTTGGCTACTGTAGAAGCATAGTGCCGAAAAATGGCTATCGATACAGACCCGCTTTCTATGTAGATATAAATGGCTTATTCTCAGGTAACGAAAAAACACAACAGTTCTTATTTTTTTAGGTGATTATGCACCAAAGAAAATATGCTTATTATAATATATTCAGTTTCTGCCAATATATCCTCCAAAATCCCACACACTGGACCTTTAACCAAGAAAATAATCGGTGGATTGATCAGTAAGGAATGGTTGCTAGCACCCTTAAAATAGATAAAACTGTCCAACATTTCAGAAGAAGTCTGAAAATGTTAATTTGGTTTGAATGAGAAAGCTCTAACCCATATCATATTGGGTGTGATTTTTCTAAATTTATTGATTGATGATGTTGGTAGTTCCACCTCCATTACAACACCACATTCAGTGTTATTTCAACTCGCTCTTGTTTGAGAAGAGTGTCCTTTAGCTCATCAGTTTAACAATTTCTTTCCGGCATCCTTGGGTACAATAGAACAAGTCACTATACTAACTGTAATATATGCTTTCTCTAGCCTCTCTCTCTCCCCTCTAGGCTGAGACAGAACTGAACTGAGCACCAACCTGGAACAGTACACACACACAATAACAGATTATTATTGTAATTATTATTACCATGATTATTATTATCATTACTCCCTAATCTAACATGGAATCGGAGATTACACTGACTGACTGACATGCAGCACCTGGGGGTCGGGGATTGGGAGGGTTGGGGGTGGGGGTGGGGTATTTGGGAGCACCAAGCGACGCAGGGTGGATGACGTCACGCCCTGCAGCGCCGTGGGAAGCCTGGTGGCAACAGGCGGTCGGCTAAAACACAGTGTGTATGCATGTGTGTTTATGTTGATGTTTTGTTGCGAAAGGAGTTTAGAGCAAGCGTGAAAGTCTGCACTGTGTTTCCAGCAAATGTGTGTGTGCGTGCGTGCATGTGTGTATGTGTGTGTGAGTAACCTGCAAGAGCACTGTAAAAAAGAGTTTAAGAGTTTAAAAAGCACCTGAAGGTTGGTTGTAGAAACGGAGCGTAAACATGATGGACAAAAACTATTGAACCTGCTGGTTTATTGTTGGTTTTTGTAACTGTTTGTGCAGATGCATGTGTTTGTGTGTGTGTATGTGTGTGTGTGTGTGTGTGTGTGTGTGTGTGTGTGTGTGTGTGTGTGTGTGTGTGTGTGTGTGTGTGTGTGTGTGTGTGTCAGCATAAACTGCATGTGTCCAGTTGTTAGCTGGTATCTGAGGAAGGTCAGAGGATCGGAAGGCTTCCTGGAAAAAGATGGTCGTCTGTGGACCAAAAGCACCAGACTGAAAGAGATGTTTTCTCAAGAGACAGCCCTGTGTAAATAAAACATCATGACACACCTTCTTCACTTATTCCTGTTCAAGGTCACAGAGCGGCTGAGTTCATCCCAGCATGCATTGGGTACAAAGGCAGAAGAAACAACCCAGAATCAAGTAGTACAATTATATCTGTGTGATATATTACTTATACAGGGCTATCTGTTTCAGTCGTAGGAAGTAGAAAACCAGCATAGTTTCTACAGAGTAAAGGTCTGCCTCTGGTTTCAATGGATGTCGCTGTGATTGCCAGATGACATTTTGGATCCCTATGAAACAAAGAAGGAGCGTAACTGCAAGAGCTGGTGGACTTTTCACTTTTTAAGCAGACAAAAAACGGCAACATTCTGGCTGAGAAGACAAGAGAAGCTGTATGGTAACAACAAGGGTTCAGGTTTAAATGAGTTCATTTGACTTTAGACGCTGCTTTGAGCAAGACTATGAACTCCCTAAAAAGTCTTAAGTTTGGTGTTTCTCAGAGGCCGCGCTGCTCTGGAGGCAGAAATAATCTCACTGGGTGTATTTTAAACTTGTTGGGTAGAGCCAAAGATACATTGGTTTTGTAGAGCCTTTAAAGGGACAGTATGTTTTAGGGGGACATGTTGGCATCTAGTGGTGAGAATTGCAGCTTGCAACAGTGGAAACATTTTTTTCCACGAAGAGACCTCTTCTTCTCCAAAACAAACGGACCAGGTGATTAAAATTAGTAAAAAAACACTGAATAAAGCAGTTTTATGCTTAAAAAACCTGTGTTCTTCTGAGCCAGTGTTTGATTTGTCCGTTCTGGCTACTGTAGAAACATGGCGGTGCAACATGGCAACCTCTGTAGATGAGGATCTGCTCCTGTTGTAGATATAAATAACTCATTCTGAAAACACAATTCTTATGTTTGGGTCATGTTCTACACCAGAGAAAATTCCATATTTGCCAATACATCCCCCTAAAACTTACACACTGGACCTTTGAGAGACAGGAAACACTTGCATTTTGACAAAATAAAAGTCTGCTTGTTTAAAAAAAAAAAAAATCAAGGAACGTCTGTGAGAAAACATGGGCATTTAGGAGTTTTTGAGGGGGAGGAGAAGGGTTTTAAAATGAAATTAAAATATTTCACTCTCGAGCAATGTTAAGGAGTTTAAAATGAGCAATTATATGCATAAAACGTAGGTGCAAGGCTGTCAGAAACAGCATACATGAAGAAAAAGTAATGCCTGATCTTCGCCAGGTCAAAATGTTTGAGTAACAGAACACACCTGCCATGATTGAGCTTGTCAGCCTACTAGTGTGAATAATGTATAAGTGTAAGTGTGGTTTCCACTTCTCAAACACTTTGACCTGACGAAGTACGAACAAGATGTTGTCTTTATTAAACTTTTGTGGCATGGAGAAAGTGTGAGGGCATTACTTTTTCTTGATAAGCTGACATTTTGATACAAAATCCAGAAAGCTGTGTAATGCAGTGTAATATCAGAGTCCTAGATAAGGTCTGTATTGTATCTCTATCTGTCATGAACAATATATATTTTATATATAAACAAAGTTACAGTCTACAATCCATTTGAAAGGTTAGCAAACTAAGAATTAAATGATTTTGGCAGGTATTCATGATCTTTAAAGGTCACAATATTTGCTAGCAGCGGCAGAGACGGTGCATAATCACTCTCATGATGGGTAAAAACAAACCAGGCTACATAGAAAGACTATCTCATGTCGTCTTTTCACAGTATAACTTTTTTTCTGGACTTTGTCTAAGGATTATTTGAACAGAAACCTCCCTCCGGTACATCAACATGATAAAATAGTATCCTTTTTCACTGAAACAATCCCATTAAGTTGGAGGTTTGGTACAGTATTATGACATCTACGCTCCAGGTTTACTGGGAATAACTTTATGCAGACATGAACTGTTACATCCAGCCTCAGCTTTGGGTAACGTCTGTCTACAGCCTCTGCCAGGCAAACAACATAATTACTAAAGTGACATACAGTATTATTCCAATTTTGCACCATTAAGAACATCACAGTAATTCGCGCAACAGTTAACGGTAACCAATGTAACACAACAGCACTTTTACAAATGTTATTGACATTAGTTATTGACACCAAACACCAGGGAATAAAACCCACTCTTAAAATGCTACTATTGTGCAGAATATCACAGCATATTCACCTAAGCATGAGCTAACCTTAATGTACACTTACAGCCTACAATTTTGCAAAAACCACTGAGAAATAATATATTTTTTAAAAGCAGACAAGTGCTAGTTGATACTAAGTAGGTATTACGTTTAAAGCTGACTTCATTAAGTCTTTATTTCTTACAGTTTTTCTAATCCAGTGACTGCTGACACAAAGGATTGTTTTACCCCAACATTAGTGTGTCCTTGTTATGCACTCTCTTTACACTGGTGTGTTTGACCACTGGAGGGTGCTCCGCACAATGAAAATTCACACAGTTACAAGGCTTTACATCATGATACTGACTCTGATACTACTTAAAAAAAAAAAAAAAAGTAAAGCAAATTCATGAGGCCTTACTCTATTTTTGTTTTAGATTATATTAGATTATGTATGTAAATGAGTCTTGTTTTAAACTATTTTATAATCAATTCTTTATTTTTATGTTTCTCTTGTTAAGTTTGATTTCCTTTCTGATTGTCAGTGTCTAGAGTTTGTCCCGTGTATGTTTGTGTGTACTTATGGACTCCAGGAAGACTAGCACCATCTTTAGTGGAAGCTTATGTAACAAATACAGCATCGCAAACATTAACAAAGAGAAAACATAATCCCAAACTGCTGCGGCATCCCAAAACTCGCTCTTATATTTCAGTATTTCATATCGCGGGAATCGCTGACATACTTAAGACAAAAGTGGTCTTCCTCAGGGGGAAGACTCAGACCTATTTTGGTGTTGTTTTGCCACACAAACGTTTGTTTTTTTGTTAATTATTCATAACTCCAGAGCAGCTTTTCCACCAAGAAAACGTAACAAATTATAATCTGATTTAGTTGTAGTCATGTTAAAAAAAAAGGCTTTATATGAATCTGTCTGATCATGGTTACCTTGTTTTTCCTCTTGAACACTATCCTGCACACTCTCACTAAATTCCACAAATAAATTGATCTAGAAAATTCCCCTCTCTTGCCCGTTGTTGCCTCCACCCGCTTGTAAGCATTTGGTTTAACTCCGTTAGGGACACAAAACTGTAGCGACTGAAACAACCAGAGACCGTTCAGTCTCCAAGAGCACCAAAAACTGTAAAAGTGTTGTATTAAAGTGGCACCATTTGGACTCTTATCACTGCCTGACCAGCACCACGAGCATTAACTGGTGTGTGTGTGTGTGTGTGTCTGTATGTGTGTGTGCGTGCGTGTGTGAGTGTGTGTGTGTGTGTATGCATGTGTGTGTTTGTATGTTCATTGCACTGTAATACACCAGCAGCACTGTCACTATGCATGATTACAGTTAAGTGTTATGGTTCAGAAAGATTCACTGGTGTGTGGATGCACTCAGAGGGATGTTAGAAACAGAAAGTTGGGACATCTTTTTCAGTTTTGCGCCCCCTGGAGGTTTGAGCTCCAGCTGCTGTGACACAGTAAAGCCAGAAGACACCAGTTTCAAGGTCGGACAGGAAGTCTGTGTGTGAACATATACAGTACAGAAACCCTGCACCAGTACATGTGTGTGTATATATCAGCAAGGTAGCACCAGGGGACTAAGTTCAGCCAGTGGTCTACATGGGATCTAAGGAAGCAGTCCTTTACAGTGTGTGCATGTGCATATATGTGTGTATGTCCGGTCATCTGTGTCATCCTGTTTCAGCCAACCTTCACGCACTAGCTGTATACTGTGTGTCTGTCATTACATACTGTTTGTGTGTGTATGTCTATATGTGTGTGTGTGTATGTGTGTATCTGCATGTGAGAGAGAGAGTTGGTGCGTGACTAGTTGCAGGCGAAGTACTCCTTGAGCGGGGCGAAGAGGTGCCTGATGACGGGGACGCTCCAGGAACGTCCCAGCAGCCTTTGCCTGGCCAGACGACTCATGTTGGACACGTCAGTGTAGTGGACGGGGAAACCAAACACCCTGGAGACACACACACACGACATTTGATTACTTTAGACTGCATTTGATTAAAATGAAACAATAAGTCAATCAACAGTCGATTAAAATAAAGTTAATCAGCAACTATTCTCATATTAATAAATTGTTTATTGTTTTAAAGCAGAAATGTCAAATACCAAGGCTTTTCTCTGTCCTATTGTTTTGAACTGTGGGTCAGATGGTCAACTTAAAGATATCATTTTGGGCTATGAGCTATTGTAATGCACATTTGTTATTGTTTAGTGACCTTTTGTTCACCACACAATTAATCAGTTAGTCCAGATAGTAATCAATAATGTTAATGACCATTAGTTGCAACCTGAGTATAACATAACACTGAGTACGTTAGACTGACATAATGTCAGAGTGAGCACCATTATCTCCTTTGTCCTTTGTCGTCTTATTGCAAATGAGACGACGTTTCATGTAATGAATGTGAAGTAGCGCTGGCTCTAACACTGCTGACAAGACAGAAGTCTCTAGTGCACTAGCACTACAGGGCCCATGATGTGGGAGGAGTGCTGATCATCTGAGCAACTTTATACGCAATAATTAAATGTTTTTGGCTCTTTATCAATCCATAGTCAGAATGTTCTTTAGAGTTCACTGCTCCAAGTAGGACCCATAGAAAGCAGCTTAACCCTTGCAGACAATTAAACAGGACACCTTGACCTGCAAACAAGGTCAATTATTTTGATCTATTGAGGGTTTATAATTGTAAAACTTTCCTGGAGCAGTGAAAAGTGATTTAAAAATCCGTAAAGTCATCACAATGTGAAGTCTATGAGCCAAGCCGAAACTTGTGGGCAGGATCAGCGGGAGACACACTACTGCACATATTCAGTGGGCTGCATACTGCAAAAGTAAACCAGGAAGTTAAAAACTCCATAGGACTGAATAGGCGCCATTTTGCTATCTAATTATTATTCAAATCTATGCTCCAAGTGGCCAAAATTGTCTACTTCTTCTTCTTCCTTGTGTGGTTAAGGTTATACTGCTGCCTGTGGGTTTGGTGCGCTCTTGACAACGCTACATTTGTAATTCTGCATTTTCATTTGGACAGCGATTTTTCAGAACAATTTATGTGGACAAGAATTTCTTTTGAGAATCAAGGAGGGAAATATACCCGGGTCCATGTGGACTAGGCCAAGACCAGACAACCCTATCTAATATTTTGGTTTTTGTCTGTTTCAAAAAAATGTGTTATCTTAATGTTGGGCATAAATTCAAGTGCAAGTTATTTGCAAACTATTTATTGTTTTATTTTTATCTTTTTACTTTCAGAAGCTGTGCTTGGGACCTTGTTAACTGTAAACTGTAATGAAAAGTAATTTTGGATGTATAGGGTATAGAATCTAAGTGAAAATCAAGCTTGGTTGTTTTATTTTTTGGTTAAAATCAGTTAAACAGCTGTAAACTTGGAGAGGATTTTTGACTAATTCATTTTTAACTCCTAATATATGTTTAATTCATGATGTTTTAATGGGGACCTTTCCAAATGTTGCACAAAAAGACACAAGACTACAGTTTGTTCTTTGAAAATTAACTTACTATATCAGGTGCTTCATAAAGGAAAGGTTTATAGAAAAAATACACACCAAGACAGAAATGGAAAACATAAATTTAACAAACTGTCAACTAATCAGTAAGTGCACTCTAATACTGAGTTACAACAACTCCATTCACACAAAGTGCAACAGTGAACAAACAGAATCTAACCAAACTTCACAAAAGAATCCAGACATACACTTAGACGCTCATATTTATCATTCTAGGAATATGCTAAAATAAAATTAGATGGACTTCAACATACACTAGCAGAGCACAGACAGGTACACATACACACACAAACACACATCACTGTACCTTTCCATCTCGGTGCACCAGAGGATGTCCTCCTTGTTGTCCATGAAGACGGGGAAATGCTCGTCTTTCCCCTGCTTCACAGAGTTGGAGCGTGTTGTTATCGTACGCAACTTCTCAAACTGGAATTAAAATCCAGAGCCAAACACACACACAAACACAAAGAGACAGACAGACAGACAGACAGACAGACACACACACACACACACACACAAACCCTTTTTAATCCTACAGCTGTCCTCCTTATGTACAGCAGGTTTCTATGATACATCGTGTATAGAGTCATCTTCAGAGGGTTATTTGCTGAAGAGCTGACTGACAATTCCTCTTGCTGGAAGAGCAGAAGTGAAACTGTAGCAGCAGGAACATGCAGTAAAAATAAACATCAGTGGGTACATGTTTGCAGAATTAGTCCACAAAAGGAAATATAAAGTATAATACTGTATATGTTTGCTGAAAGGAGAAAAAATAGACTTTTAGATGCTGCAGGCTTATCATTTCATTATTTGACACCACTGAGAACGGCTTTTGACTTTTTTTTCACCAGTTTTTGTTTTTCTATCCATCAAATAAAAAGTAACAAGTATTTCCCACATTTGGCTTTTTACTTTCCAAACTTGTTAGATGCCATATGATAAGTAGCACATACACACACACTTATGCACACACGCTCACGGGGGTGGATACCTTGGCTGTACGCCCGTGCTCGAGACAGTCTTGCAGTTCCAGCTTGTCATTCGACATGGCTGTCAGAGGTCTGAAAGGTGCAGGGAAGAAATCAAAACATGTAAAGTAAGTATATCAGGCCTGGCTTAAATCAGTTTTGACTGACCTGTACCCAAGTAAATGGAAAGTGTGTGTGTGTGTTGTATCACCTGGACATGCCTGGCAGGTTTCCCCAGAAGTAGCGGGCTCGGTGGGCAGCAGACACCTCCTTGGCGTCGATCATCACTGGGTTACACTGAGGAGGAGCAGCAGGGTTACTTCCTGTGTCACTTGATATGAACATCTACTGTCTGAGAGGGCGACTCCTCCAAGTGTCATACTGTGATTATTATCATACATAGACCCTGATGTTTTTCCTGACATGAAAGAATCCTTAAATAAGATAAGAAAATTCTTTAAAGTTTGTTAAGATGTTTCTTCCTCTGATAATTAAATGAAAGAAATAGCCAAAGGCATATTGCTGAAATCCAAATTGAGCACTAAGGCTTGCAGTGTGAACGCAGCCAAAATGCAACATAAAGTGGGTGGTTTATATTCCCTAGCAGAACAGTAAATCTGCCTGTGACTTTATATTTCTTCTCTCTCCTGCCTCATTCACCACTCACTGGTTAAATGTGTGTGATCCGTTGGAACCTGTGTTTATACGCATGTATATTATAATGTACACTGATCAACCGAAACATTAAAAACCACTGGCGAGTCAAGTGAATAACACTGATCATCTTGGTACATTGGTACATACATTGTTTTGCAGGGAAACCTAGGGTTTGGCATTCATGTGGATACCACTTGACGCATAGCACCCACCCAAACACTGTTGTGGATCTAGTACACCCCTCTCATGGCCACGGCGCTTCTTGCTGACAGTGGCCCCCCAAGCAGAACAATGCGCCATGCCACACTGCAAAAACTGTTCAGGAATTCCCTGAAGAACGTGACAAAGAGCTCACTGCATCAACCTGGCCTCAAAATTCCCCAGATCCCAATCCGAGTAAGCATTAATGGGACGCTCTGGTACCCCAGAGGTACCCCTGATCCACTGTGGGGCCATTTTGGATCAGATTCTGCTCTGACATGTCAAGGCATGGACACAGGACCTCGAGGGAAGTTTTGTGGAGTCTGATACTGGGGCACTGGCGGAGGATCCTTTAAAACCTGTGGGTTGTGAGGTGGGGTACTGGCATGTCCTATGGATGCTTGATCAGACTAGGATCTGGGGACTTTGGAGGCCAGGTTGATGCCTTGCACTCTTTGTCACATTCCTCGTGCCGTTTCTGAGTAGTTTTTGTGGTGAGGCATGGTTCATGCTCTGCTGGGGAGGGGGGCACTGCCATGTTGAAGTGAAGAAGTGTTACTGCCATGAGGGAGGGACTTGGTTCACAACGGAGTTTGGATGACTTAAGTGCTTTGGATTGCATCCACATGAATGCCAGAACCAAAGATTTCCCAGCAGAACATTGCATTGTAACAAGATGGTCAGTATTAATCACTACATCTGTCAGTGGTTTTAATGTTTTGGCTGATTGGTGTATACAGTGGCTGTGTTCATACTGCTGTACCTCTAGAAAGCGGGAGATGTCCCGTTTGTCACTGACTCCCATAGCTACCACGTTCTCAAACAGCCAGTAGAACGGACGCTCATCGCCCGGTTTTGGTCGAGCCTCGTGCAGCAGACGGTAAAACTCGAAAAACAGCCGTCCAGTTCCCTCTGTCAGAGGAAAGAGAAACTTTAATCTCCATGGTGCCCTCCACATAAAGATCATCAGTGCCTCTGAGCAATTTCAAGTTTTTTAATTTTTAATCAGCAGAAAAATCTTACACCTTAGTGTAACGTTCAACTCACTTAGATTCAAAGACAGCCTCTTACCAAAAAGGCCTTTCCTTGCAGGGTTGACTATGGAGAGGTCGTTGCAGGGGCTTCCTCCTATCACCAGGTCGAATGGTCCCCACTCCTCGATCTTTCAGCATGGGTCAACATCAGCAAAAATAAGAGTTAAAAGAAACCGTTTGGTGGAGTGAAATATTCAAAAACAACAGGCATGTTAAAGAAATCAACATTTCCGCACCATGCTGTGTTTACACTTTGATGTTACGCATCATTATTTATTCTGCCTTAAAGCACGGAGGAGTTTCACTCACATGTTTGCGTGTTACGTTGCGAACGTCACCCACGTACATGATGCGACCCTGGTGTCGGACCATGCCGACAGTGATGGAGTCCTCGCACACCTCAGACGCCACGTACTTGTCAACCTGCATGCCCAGATCCTTCAGCACCAACAGACCTGAGTGGAAACACACACAAATACACAAATTCATTCAGTTAAATGAAGGTTAAAAACTGAAGGAGCGTTCACTGCAAAATGATTCATGTTGACAACCACTTAATGAGACCTGAAACATTTATTTTCCTCAGAACAAATAAATCATGTGGGAATATGAAGTGGAATAATTCAGTGTGTTTCTCTTACAGTCTCACAGAAAGATCAAGAGCTAAATTTTACTAGTTAAATGATTGATTTGTCGATGAACAAAAAATTACTCAGTGACATTTTTTTTAAGTCACTTATCTAATTAAATGCAAAACCTTGTTCAGTTTCAGCGTCACTCTTTTTTGTTTATTGCTTAGACAAAATATATTATTTGAATATGTTATTATAAGCTTTGGGGACTTGAGCTTTGCATTTTCAATATTTTCTTATGTTTTAAAGACAAAACAGTTTATAAATCAATTGAAAAGACAAGACTAAGGGTGCTTTCAGACCTAGAGTTGTCTTGCTTTGGTCCAAATCAAGAACTTCTTTTGTCACAAAGTTGCATAATTGCCTAGAGTTGGTTCGTGTTCTCACGGCAGCATTTACAAGTGGACCAGATCAAATGCCTTGTGTGAGAAAGCTGCTCTTGATTGGTCAGAATTTCCATGCGGGAAAAATCCAGGAAGTAAACAAAACATTGAAGAAGAGTACGCTTGCAAGATAAATGTGACACTTTCTAATGTCACAATGGAGGGACAACTACGCAGGTTGATTTTAGCGCTGGTCATTGTGGACTATATTGCTGTCATTGTTCATTTCAGTCAAACCATACCAAGTTTGAAAACCAGACGCGGCTCCAACTCAAAAACAATGTTTTGATGCATTGGATGTGCTGAATGTGCATATTAAGGCAGTACAGGAGGAGGTGCACATTAATAATCCTCCAGGACTGTAACATGCTCATGTTTAACCCAAACAATGTGTCATGTGACTGCAGTTGGTTCAGATCAGGGTCGGAACTCGTTCTCACCACAAACAAACCGCACCAGAGTTTGGTTGTAAGCAGACCGAGACCACCTCTTCAAGAAGGTCTCCGTCTGGTTGTTTTGGTGCAAACCCAAGTGTGATCGCTGTGTTCACACCTGCCCAGACAAACCGCACTTAGGGCCCAATGAACTTCAGTTTGATCTGAACCAAAATTACATGTGTGAACCCTCCCCCTGATCACGGTCCAGACCAAACAGCCAAACCTTGGTCCAGTGAAGGAGGTGGTGTTGGTCCGGATCAAACCGAACCTTGGTTTGGTCCATTTCTAGTGTGAAATCATTTTTTGGATGATTAAGACTTTTGCATAAATTACAGGAAGTTCTGGTGGGCTATTGTCATGTTAAACGAGTACAACAGTGCTCAATTTGGATACTTGTTGAGACATTTTAGTCAATACCAAAACAGTGGACTGACATTTTCTACTGATTAGTAGATCACTTGCTAATGAAAATAATTGTTAGTTGCACTCCTACACATACACTATGTACCTGTGGCAATGCCGTCGAACAGGGAGAGGACTCTGATTGGTTTCCTCTTCTCTGCTGAAACTGGAGGATACAACTTGGCTGGCTCCTATTAGAGAGAGTAAAAAAGAAGAAGAGACATTAATAATAATATCAAGAGAAAATAAATATTAATCTTTACAGAACATAGGGGAGAGCAGAGGGCAGAGCTACACATTACATATCAACCTTATTTATGATGATGATGTGATCTTTCGAGAAATAGTCTGGCTGGAGAGCATCAATAATTGAATGTGAACATGGTCTGTTTTGATGCCTTTTAGCCTGTATGGATAATTTATAGCTGACGAGCCCTGGAGCAGAACCCTCGCTGATCCCAAGATATTAACGCTTCCCATTTAACTGTGATGTATTTCGCCTAATTCTTCTAGCAAGGTTATGATAACAGATTAGATATAAGATGGCAAATATGTCATATTTACTACATCTATTTGATTTAGAGCATGTTGTCAGGGCTGGGTTAGTGTAATGTGTAGTTGTAGAAGCAATATAGGCATAATACAGTACAGAAGTACATGTGAATATAGAAGTAGCAGAGTCTTGAGTGTGTCATCAGAGATGTGAGATGGAGTAGGATAATAACAATAACTTCATTTATTTAAATGATAGTGGTGCAGCTAAGTAGCTGTGCACTGTCCCTGTTAAATAAACAAGGAAACAAATAAATAAATAAATATACTGTAATACTGTCAATTAAACGCAAAATTAGCATTTATGCAGATTCTTTTTAAACACAAAAAAATCATCCCTTTAAACTTTGTGGATGCACACTGTAATCATATACTGCTATAAATAGTATTGTGAACTAATTCTCAGGGAAACTATCATCTTTGTGATCATTATCAACATTAAATATTTATTATATGTGAAGAACAGTGCTGAAATGGAAACAAGTCCTCTGTCAGACTCACAAAGTCCTGTTCATGGTTGTTGGCGAAGAAGTGTTGTAGTCTGGAGGGCCAGTCGTCCCGTCGCCGCAGTAACCCGTAGGTGCTCCGGGGGCCACACATGTAGCAGTTCCAGGGGTCTTCTTTGATGGCCGCCGCCGCCGAGCCGGCTCCTACCAACAGATCCACACACTCCACACAGAAACACCTGCCAACACACACACACACCCACACACAACATGAGACCATGTTTTCCTTGAATTTAAAGCCAGTGTTTGGTTTGTCTTTGGTGTCTACCACTGGAACGCCCTCTCTTAATACTGTAATGCTATCAAATTAAGTGAACAATACTACGAAAACAATTTTAAAAAAACAATTTAATAACATTAATCAAGCACTACCATACTTTATATTATTAGGGACACACTCTGTACTTTTACTTAGATAAGAATTTGAAAGCAGGACTCGTGAGTATTTTTACACTCTGGTATTGCTACAAAGAGCTGAGTGCTTCTTCCACTACTGCATGACTCCAAATGTCTGCTGCGTTAAGATGTTGAATGTTTGCAGTGATGAGGTCAGAGCCTGGATGCCAAAATAAACTTTATATTCACATAAATAAATCTGCTTCACATGAGTCGACTGACTCAATTACCGATAAAAGGAGCCATACATCATGTTTTGACATTTGTGGGTAAACTGTTTCTGTATATGTGAAATCCAAAACCTTTTCGTGGCCACAAAAAGAAGGTGCTTGGCAATCCTGAAGTCAGCAGTATATGTATATATACAGTTTTGTACGGACCTACAGCAGTTGTTGTTGCCACACATGAGCACCTCCCTGCCTCCACAGCAGATGGTGCAGTAGGACTGGTAGCCATCGTCGTCGTACTGGTAGGCACATTCCAGGAACGAGTTCTGCCAGAGGAACAAAACAGAATCAGGAGAGAGGCAGAGGGGAAGTGTGTCTTTGTTGTCCGCCATAATGAAATCTTGCGTTTCTACTGTTTCCATGTGTGTATGTAATATCACAGATGTCACCAATATTCAACCAATGCTCAACAATATATTGCTTTCCAAATGCAACTTCTGCGGCGGCTGAGACATTTGCCGTCTAAGGAATTTATTGAGCCAAAATGTAAAATATTCTCTGGTTAAGCATCTCCAACGAGAGCATTTAAGACTTTTCTCTGTTTATAACACGTTTTGCATTTTGTACTGTTGGTTGAACAAATCAAGCAGTCTGAAAATGTCACCATGGGCTCAGGGAAAGTGTGTAAGACATTTTTTACAATGTTTTAATACTTAATGGACAAGACAAATAATCTGTAAATTAAACAAACAAACAGTAATGAAGAGGTCATTAGTTGCAGCCTTTGTGTGAAGAAGTGTTTGGTGCAAGTATTTTACTTCCTGTGTGTATCACTGAATCCATTTATTCTTGATACTGGAGCAAGGTGACACATTTGAAATCAATATCACCCAGGCCAAAGTGCCATTCAATTTATAAAAGATTTTTTTTCTTTGTCTTCCTCGGGAGGTGTCTTACTTTGCAGCCCTGGCACATTGCTCCTACGAAGAGAGGATGCTCCAGAGAGACGTTGAGGCTTCCACAGGAGATGCAGATATCTAATCAAACACAGACATGATCACATTATCATATTTGACACTTTGTTTAGGCATTTTGTCACATTAATAGAGTAATTTAACAACAAGACTTTTACTGCCCAAAAAAACCACAATGTGCTTATGATCCGTAATAAAGACTCAATATTTACTTTTCACGTGCCGTGATTTAGAACTTTCAGCTCATAATCTCTGTTTTATTTTCAGACCTTCACTCCAGTCGACCAATGAATTATGGGGCTGCCAAACACTTGTTGCATAAATTAATTAGCTAAATACCGAAAATATAAACAAGAACAAAAATTGGATTCCAGAGATGTTTCGCCCTGAGCTACAGAAACACTTAGAACAGCTGTAAGCTAAGTGAACCCTCAACTTTACAATTAAAGAAACACAATTTAAGCATTACTCTTCGACTAAATTTGTAAAACAGACTTTATCTCAGTGATCAACAGAAACAAAACAACTGATGATATGATACCAGTCAAATAAATGATGTAATACCATTTCAAGATGCAATTAAAGTTATCGCATTGACCAGTATCTGCTAAAAGAAAGGTCAAGTAAGGCGAGTGAAGCTCTACAGCAGGATTCAACCCACAGTCCACTGAGCATCACTATCCCAGTGGCTGAGAGAAATTCAAGCACGACACCTGAGAACCTGGAACATAGCCAGGCGCAGCCTGCTTTGGAGAAAAACATCCAAGGTCACAGACTTCAAGTGAAGGGGCCAAAATCCAGCAGCAAGAAAGAGTGGGCAACAATCGACGCAGACCTGAGCAACATCCTTAGAAGACTCAGAGGAACAATTGGGAAGAAACTGGGGGGAATTAGCCATCTGATCTACTTGTATGGAGCAGAAAGTTTCGGAACAAAAGAACCAAGAAAGAAGGAAACAATGACCCCTCCCAAGTCCAGAGGGCAGCAAGAAACTATCAAAGAAAGAAGGGATTTGAAGAAACAATGGAGGAAATCCTCACTGAAGGAGTGAGTGGGCATTGACCTTCTGCAAGTAGATCTGAAAGGATGCCTGGTAATGCAGCAAAGAGCAGAAAACCTCAGACTTTGACGCAAGAGGAAGGAGAGGGCAAGAACATCCCTCTACAAGGATCCCGTCAGATGTGTAAAAGGACTTTTCACAAAGGAAAAGAGCAGTTCACTTAAAGTGCCAAAGAGGGAGCTGGAGGACCACCTGAAAACAATGCAGACAGGCATCCACAGACATGAGCGGTGGGGAGATATCTTCAAACATGCCACAAATACCTCAACCTGTTAGATGACAGCCCCTCAAAAGGAAGGCAAGGGCAGCTTGAGCTCCTGGACCAAATGGAGTGCCATAGCTGTACAAAAACACTCCTAATGTCATACGATCCTGTGGAAGAAGCAAACCATTCCAAAGCCATGGCTAAGAGCAGGGGGAGTGGTGATACCCAAGTAAATGGATGCCTTGAACATTGAACATATTCTGGCAGATCGATTGCTTGAATTTTGAAGGGTAGATCTTCTCTAGCATTGTAGTCTAAAGAATAACAGTCGACTTGAAAAAGCTTCTCAGGATGCTTAGAACATACAAGCATGATATGGCACCACATCCAGTCAAAAAGGGAAGAAGAGATCTGCACTTCGTATTCTTGGACCCAGCCAATGCCTTTGGATCCTTCCCCCATTTTCTCATCTGGACAGCCTTTGACCTCTTTCATGAACATCACAAACCTGGTCAGAAATTCCACATTACAACAACAGAATACAAAACATCATGTCAATCATTGGAAGTGGGAATAGTGGCAGAATGCACCATCTCACTGCTAGCCTTCACCTTGGCAATGGAAGTGATCATCCAAACCTCAAAGTGGGTCGAAGGAGCACCATCAGAGGCCGGAGGAATTGAACCCCATTGGAGGCCATACAACAAGCAAAATCTGCTCTCAGGCATAGAGACATCGAAGGAAGGATTTAGCAGCTTTGGTCTTGGGAGAGGTGGACTATCATGGCACAAGGCAACATCCACCCAGAGAAGAAAATTGTTGGTCGATGAGGTCCGACACCAAGAGGAGGCAGACAGATGCGCAAATGCAGTCCAAACAGGGCCAATGGACTGCCTGGGAAAATCTGGAACATCACAAACTCCCCCTGGAGGGATCTTTGGGAGATGGAAGGAAGACGAATTAGCTTCATCATCAGGGCCACCTCTGATGTTCTTCCCACACACATGCAGTGGCGTGGATAAGATCCCTCATGTGCTCTCTGTCAAACTCCAGCAACATTAGGGCACATCCTTACCAGCTGCAAAATCAGTCTGTCTCAAGGCCACTACACCAGGAGGCACAATCAGGTCCTACGTCAACCGGCAATCATCCTGGAAGGAAGGAGAATTACCACCAATGCCCTCCCTCCTCCTATGCCTTGACTCCCAAACATCACCCACTTCATGAAAGCAGAACAGCCTCCAGTGAACCCATCTGCAAGAGTGGAAGCAACCCTCCTGGATACTGCCTGAGACTGGAGAATGCAGGTTGATCCGGATGAGAAACTCATCTTTCCACCAGAGATCGCTACAACTAATCTCAGGCCGGACCTGATCTTGTGGTCAACCTTGCAGAAGTCCCTGTACACCATGGAGGTAACAGTACAATGGGAGGCTGCAGTTGGGGAAGCTTTTAAGCACAAAAGCCTGAAGTACACAGACATAGCAGCTGAGGCAGAACGACGTGGCTGGTGTACCCAGGTGCTCCCATTAGAGGATTTGTAGCCATGTCATCAACCAGGCCTCTGAAGAGTATGGAGGTTCGAGGACAGGCCCTCCGACAAGCCGACAAGTCACTATCAGACTTGTAATCCTTTTCTTCCAAAGGAAGGACTCAAACTGGTCTGCAAGATGTTCAGCATGAGGGGTAAAAGCAGAAGGGGGCACACCTGGCACGTCCAGTAGCACCGCTGAGCCCTCTGGAGGTGTCGTGGGCCTATCAACAAAACACCATTGAAGAAGGGTGCTCACCTGGTGACCCCAGTGAATGATTACCCCTCCCCCACTCGAAACACAAGACACCAGGCAAGTGCTGATTATTTTTTGGGATTGTAATAAGTCTTGTAAGCTCAACTATCCCCTGTTTGGTTGAGAGTGGGAAAAATGGCAAATAATTTGTAATAATAATAATTTGTTTACTAAAGATGATTGCTACAGAGGGATATTATTTTCTTAAATAATGATGTGGGAGTTATATTAAATGGTTTGTAAATGGTTTGAGGGATATTTTAATTGGATCTGGATTGCTGACACTAGTTACCAGCCATATAAGAACGTGATAAAAATTAACTTCTAGTCAACTCTATAGTCAGGGTTAAACAAAAATTGTGTAGAACAACACTATATAAATATTGCAAGCTAAAGGCATTGTACAGTCCATCCCCTTGAAGAATATGATTAATTGATATATCTCTTCTTCATTTCAAGTCTAGAATGATGAAGAATGATGTTTGAAAGAAAGCTGTAACTATTACCTTCTATGTTCCTGGTCTTCTTTTTGATCTCACATATGAGCCTCTCTGGAAAATGAATTATATAAGAACACATCAACACACCATTTTGAATATGAACACATACAGACAGTTTCTAAAAAAGCCAAGCATTCATATAAGACAATATATAGTGTGAATCTTGCAAAAGTCAGGTACCACGAAAGTGTAAATGTTAGAGATGTTGATGAAAATGCCCCTAATTTTTGAGTCCCATGACATTGTTTGTTTTAAGAAACAGTGTTTTTCTGATTTAATATTCATTGAATATTTGCAGCTTCAGATAAAAGGGGTTTGTATGTTTACCTCTGGTCCCTTCGTCGATCACCTCTCTGATCTTTGCTTTTTCAGCTGAGTTCTTGCGCGGTTTCTTGGCAGGTGGAGGTGTGTACGCTGCCTCAGGTTCGGACCACATTTCTGGGTACACTTCCTTATATGGATTTTGTTCCTCTGTGGGGATATAAGATCTTTAGTAGTCTTTTATGTGAAAAATGAGTAACAATGACTGTGACTTTGGGAAAATAATTCTATGGAACTGTTTTAATGCTGTGAAGTCACTGGTGGAAGCTTTAGACAACAGTTTGCTTCAGACAAAGTATTTGATTGTTAACTGACCAGGTGTGTCAAGGTTAAATTTCTCTTTCAAACTCTCTTTTTTGTGCGTACTTTTTGTGCTAAAACACCCACCTTGGCAGGGTCTGCCCATTCAGAATAGCCAGAAACACTCACAAACTAGTTAGTTTCAAGGATTGGCTTTTTAAAGCAAAAACTAAAAGAATCCAAATAATAAAAATATCCTGCCATCAATTATTTGATTTTTCTATTAAATTATATTCTTGTAATACTTTTGTCCAATGTGGCTTACAATGAGTTCACTTATTTGAAGACAATATAACACCAACACTTCTAACAAATCTCTTGGCTGGTGAGTGGAAGAATCACTGCAAGTACGGTATACTGGCTTTGAATGTAACATGAATGAAGTACTTACAGTTCACACACCTGACACACCTGTCCCATTATAAGGGGGGTTGCTGTATGTTTGTTTTAGACAATCACCCCCATTAATTAAACATTAAATCAAATGTATGTATACCCTCTGGAGGGTCCAATGATTGTGGACCATTGGGTAGGAAGCCGGTCATGGCCCACTCTATCATCTGTCGGGTTTGAATCTCCACCCCCTCTGCATCATCGCTCGCATCACACGAGGGAAATGGCCTCCCTGCCCGAACGCTGGCCACCTACACAGAATAAACACACACACACACACAGTACACAAACAGTAAAAACATGTCAAATAAGAAGGGTAAATATGGAAATTATGTCTGTACATCAGCAGCTGCAGAATACGAGCAGGTTTTGATGTACAAATCCTTCACCGCTTGTTTGTAATTTTTACAGACGTTCGTATGAATGACGACCCAGTGTGACACCGTAGAAGAAGTAAATTACCATGTGTTCTGTATCAGTTACAAGAAAAAAGTTAAACACTGGATCGAAACATAGCCCAAAAAATATGAAATATACCCACACGTTACCACTTATAAATTGTGGGCAGAGCTAGATGAGAACAACACCTCCACAAATGCAAATGCAGATCGTTACATAAGGAAGGAATGAGTAAAATATGACCTTTAGACCTGCACATTTATATTTTGGTCTTTTAGATATTGGATTTCATCCAGAGAGAAATACAATGACTACAGCAACAGCAAAATAAAATTATCAGCCATCAAAAAATGACTCAAAAGCACAAACTCCCTGATGTTGAGGTGCAGAGTTTAAACGGCGAGTTTGTTACCTGAAGAGCCTCAAAGATGGCTTTCCGGTACATGGACTGTTTGTTGTAGGTGGGCTGGTGGAAGGCAGATGAGAAAGAGCTCAAGGGCATCAGCTTCTCCACACAAACCTGGAGAATAAAGGAATGATAATGACTGTCACTGAGATTAAAAGAAAAAGCCAGAAATCATTGGAGGAAAAAACTGGTGAGGCAGATTCTCAACAAGTCCTTGAAATCCTTAATTAAGGTCATTTTGTGTGCTGCGGTAAGAACGTATCTTTTCAGGAAAGATGTCTCAAAAGGCAGGGAGCTTTGGTGCTGGATATCTGTCTTGTGGGGGTTTCTAAACTCAAATTTAAGTAAGTCAAAAGAAACAGGACAAAATCAAGGTCATCTTGTATCAAATCAAAGTAAAAGACAGTATCCACTTACTAAAGTTTCTGTAAGAATAAAAGAAGTGTTGAATTAACACTAGGTTGTTAACCACTGAATAAAAGTAAAACCATCTTTGAACAGCTTATGAAGGCTTTAAGTAGGACAGTATTCTGGTGTCTAAAAAAAGCATAAAATTGGAATATTGAGGCTCGGGGTGATAAAGACATTGAGCTACTGCAAAACACAAGCAGAACGTTTTAGTATAGTTAACTCCAAATGTTAATATTTGTATGGAAGCTAAACAGCAACCTTTTCCAGTCTCTCATAGTTTTATGATCATATTCACTTCAAAAACCTGACTTCAAAATATGACCACAGTTATTACATTAGCTAGATATGGAAACATCTTAAATCACACTGTCACAACATTTATTTTTGGCCCCACTTGCCAGGCGTTATTCAAACATATCAGATTCAAACTCTATGCAAACATAATTCCAGCTTGCTTGCATATGTGGAGGGAGAAGGGACAGGATGCAGGAGGAAAATGGAGAAACATCAGCTAAAAGCTACAGAAAATAAATTTGCAGTTATGTCACTTTATGTGGAAGGTTATCCACAGAAGACAACTGTCAAAGACTTTTTCAGCTTTTCCATTATCGTGAGAACACTGAGTGACTATGTGGAGGATTTGATCATTTTATGTAAGGGGCTCCTTAATAAATCTACTCACCACAGAGAACTTGCCGTCTCCAAACCACATCACCCAGCGAGTCCCGTCTGCAGCTCGACTCCGGCCGCTCATCCACCAGGAAACGATCCTGCCAGGCCACCATGAGAAACCTCGCAGCTTCCCAAACACCAGAACACCGATGCCAAAGCCCCGGCCGTCCTGTTGGCACACAGAAAACAAGGTGGGTGTCAAGATCAAGAGTTTCACCCTGCACTCAGGATAAAAGATGATACAGCAATTGATGATTATGGCAAATCTCCTTTCTTACAATAATTACAGAAATATTCCTGCAACAAAAACAATGTCTAAAACAAGGGTGTGGTTTCATTTCACAAAAATGAGATGGTGCAAGAAAATTTTGAGCCTCAAACACTTAATTTCCTTCGCTCTGGTGACTGCGGTAATATGTGCCTTTCTATATCAGTTTATGGTGTAAATGTCTTTAATTTAGTTAAAATAAAATTCCTCTGCTGCCACCATACAAAGCACAACACTTCATGTGATTAAGGTCATCTGACTGAAAACTCCTGCTTTTTATTTTGACTAAATTTTACCATTTTAGACCTTGACAGATTGCTGCACCTTTTCATTTTTTTTTTACACCCTTTTATCATCAAATGACCTCCATCAAATATCAGTTTAAAACAAAAGCTACTGGCTCAGTGTCTTAAACTTTAGCAGTGTTTGAGAATGCAGAATTAAATCAATGAGTAAAAGATTTCTATGGAGTCCCTGAACTCAACAAAAGATTACATTGTTCATCTTGTATGCATGATAATAACATGTGGGCACAAAGCCTTACTTTGTGCGTACATAATTAAAAGAGAAAATCTTTTAGAACTTCAGCGGCTCTGTAGATTTTTTAACACTGGTTAACTTCCCTGTTATTCCATTGCATGCATCTTATTTAGTTTAATTAGGTGCTTTACCTGGTACCTTACCTGATACTCTATCTCTCTGGGCGTGGCCTGGTCTCCCCTGGCAACTGGCTCCGGTGTCATGGCAACCGTTGGCGAGGCAGGGTCTGTGTGTTGTTGTGAATGGGAAGGGGCTGGGCTGGCTGACTCCTCCTCTTTCTGGAAGTCGCCCTCTGATAGGTCGTCCATCATGTTTATCTCCGCCTCTCTGTACGCCCGTCGCTCCGCCTGTGAAGGAAGAACAGAAGCCATTTTATTTTCCTGATTTATCCGCATTTGTGTTTTTATTATTTTCAGCTTGTTGCACTGTAAAGCTATCTTTGCATAATGGTTGGACCTGTTCTTAAGTTCATCGGACTCAACAGAAAGTTAACTAATACACAAAACGGTAAAAGGCTAAAATGTATTTCAAGTAGTAAATATTTATTCTGTGCTGTGAAAAAATATTTCTTCAATAATCTCTTGCTGTGGGAGCGTCGTTGGGCATTTGTGACCTTAAATGTGCATAATTACAAGGCAAACTAAATTCCTTGTTATATCACAAAGTCCTACATGATGTCAGTTCTGCCCACAGTCGAGATTATTCACCATTTATGGTCGACTTTTGGTCAAATTTTACTTTTGGGGAAAAACGCCTCCACATACACCAGATAGCCTCCTCCACCAGAGCTGATATGGTTAGATAACAGATTACTCATGTTAGTGTTTTTACATCAAGTATAAATACAAAGGCTTGTGAGGATTTTTAAACCAAGTACCATTAATATAACTTTAATTTTACATAATGTATGAAATATGCCATAATGTATGAAATAAGCCTCGACAATTAACCAACAACAGAAAATCAATTATCAACCATAGAAAATGGCTAAATCACCACCCAAATAAGTACGACCATTACTAATACTGCCCCTCAATCAATCAATCAATCGATGTATCTCACTAGATTGCATACAACTAGTTATAATATTATTTATTCTATACCTGAGCATGGCATCCAATTGATATCCCATACTCATATTAATTCAGACATTGGTGCCTAATTTTCTTCTAGTCTCATGAAATAAAAATACATTTGATACTATCTGACCCATCTGGTTAGATACGCTATAAATCTAATTGAATCTGATGTATGTTAATGGTCAAACTGCCTCATAACTATCATCTTATGAGCAGGTATGAGTTTTAATTATGCCGACATAGCTTCATCAAACCTACACGTGTAAAGGATGAGTCACAGGCAAAGTTTCAACACTGAATATCATATCAGCTACAATCTGTCCTCACTACATGTTCTTGCCACTGATCACGTATGACTTAATGCCTGCTGAGGGCATTGGCCCCTCATGTACTGTATGTTTCCACAGAAGCTGCTGATCTATCATAACCTATTTGTTTTACTCCCAGTGGTCCACTGGCACAAACACTGTCCTTCAAGGAGGTCCTATATAATTGATGTTTTATGTGGGTCTTTCTAGCTGATGTGGTGGCTGCTCTAGATCAAGGCCTCAGTGCCCCCGGCTGTAGGAACAATCCTTTAATTGTTCCTCTAAACAGGAAGTGAGTGGGGAGAAAGGGTGCGGTGGGGAGGCGGTTCAATGAGTTCACGAGAGAGACAGAGAGAAGACAGAGAGAGGGACGCAGAGTAAATAGGATTATAGTATAAATCTGAGGAATAAAATACAGACAAAGAGACAGTGGAGCAGGTTTAGTGGAAGACAGAAAGACAATACAGTACAAAGTACACTCAGTTTTTCTACTATATTATGAATTAGTATACTACAATAATGATTTAACCTGAAGTCTATCAAGCTTATGGACGCTGTCCTTTTGTTGCAGGTATAACTGAGATCTTTAACTCGTGTTAGTGACATCTAATGGTAAGTACTGCAGATTGCAAGCTGCTGAAACTTCTCCCATTTACAATTCCTTCAGTGTTCATTATTCAGGGTTTTTAAGCCGGAGCTAAATTATCCACAGAGATCTCTTTCGCTCCAAAACAAACGGACCAGGGGTCTCATTGGTTAACATGGCATACGCGCAAAAAAACGGCCTATAAAAGAAGTACACCACTTCCCATGGAAAAGTTGTAATCTATAAAAGCAGCCTTGATGGGAGAAACTTTGACCCATGCCTACGAACATTTTGGAGACAGTAAATTGGTGAGGCAGATGGTGAAATAGAAGCCTGATTGTATAACTTGTTGAATATTTTTTGGCGCATGCCATTTTTGGATTTTGTCTGTACATACATTTTTTACACATTATTTTATAAATGAGACTCCAGGGGATTAAAACTAGTCAAAACACTGAATAAAGCACATTTACATTACAAATCAGTGTTTCTCCTACGCTGTTTGGCTAGTCACAGTTGTGCTGCTAGCCTAGCACATGGTAGTGTTTGCTCACCGTCTTTCTCTGATAATTTAAAATCCATGTTTTTACTGGTAGCTGAATTAGACAGAGACCAGAGGTCTTTTCTTTTCCAAAAAAAATGGAGCCAGTGATTAAAACCAGTATAACACTGAATATAGCAGTTTTGCATTAATTTTTATTTATTTATTTTTTTTGACACTGCTCATCACTTGTTTGATGGACAAGTGATATCTGGGAAGTCCAGTGCGGAAACACAGCACGCTTAGCTTCAAATGAGACGAATTTAAAAATACTCATGACCTCACTGGTTACTACACAGTGAGAATCTGGCTCAGATGTAAAATCCCACGACTCTTTCAGAGCATTTCCATGACCTAAAAACATTCTCTTCCTTTGGTTTTAATAGTGGAGAAAACAATATGGTTTCCATTCTAGCCAAGGCTGAAAACCACCGTCAAATGTGTGAAAGAATTCCTCCAGAGAAAAAGGACAGAAAGGGAGAAATAAACATGGGAGGAAGAGGAGGGACGGTGGCATAAATTCAAGTGGAAGTGAGACAGTAAAAGTGAGAGTGTCAGGTCTTGGCAGTTCTCTCCTCTGTTTGACCTCCAGGTCACAAGTTCACTCTTCTCCCCGCTCCTGTTGACCTCTGACCTCATAAAATCCTAATCAGCCTGTTACATGGATCGTAGACAGACCACACACACAAACACACTGAACAACACACACACACACATACACGTGCACTGTAAGGGAAACTCCACATGTCGTCACTAGTTTCTAAAACATCTGGGATGCCTGAATGAGAAGTCTGGATTTTTACTTCTTACAACTAAACTGAAACATCAATGTGGATCAGCACCTCATACAAACTGTAAGCATGTGCTGACCGTGTAGCATGTTCAAAAAGTGACATATTAAGAGTACTCAGACTACACTAGTAGCATATTAACATTACACTACATACATACACTATTCTGCCACATTGCAATGCAATTCACAATATGTTAAAACTAGATAAACAAGTTATTTTTAATCGCACAAACTCACCTGACGATCAACAGAGGCAACTGAATAGAAGAAAAATAGCCTGTTAGCCAGTTAGCAGCCTGTTAGCTAAGCTAGCACACTGCCAAAGTTCTTTTTTTTTTTGTTTTTTACGTACTTGAGGCGAATTCCAGACCGCTATATCACAGAGGGGAGGAGTTTCGCAGGCACATCGGATATCACAGAGACATGGACTTCCAGATGCCTCGTCTCAGTACACATACATAAGTGGAAACGAGGCGTAAAAGACTGAGACTTGGATTAAACTGCCGAGTTGTGTGAGAGTTTGTTTTCATTGGGAACATGCAAGACAAACATAGTCTCCTTCACAAATTCAAGGTAACACAGCGTGACTAACTGATTTATAAATGGTCATTTTTTGGGTGAAGAAGCAGCAGAAATATCTTCAAAAACAAAAAAATCCTTTTAAATCTTAGAAGAAATTTGCTGCCTGTTTGTAGTGTTTAATTTACAATGACATCCCAAAGTCACAGTTTGATTAATGTCTGATTGTTTGTATGTTAACTATGAGGATTAGTATATACTGTATAGCATCAGCATATAGTATAGATTTGGTACACATCGAAAAACATTTATATCTAGCTTTGAAATAATTAACTTAGATTACTTTTCAATGTGTGTGCTGCATTATTACCGGGTCTCTTTGATGTGGCAAATATTCAAATAATATTCATTAAGAATTAAAGTGACATCAGTGTTGCTGTCATTTTGTGTTAGTAATGTATGAATTTTTTAATATGTACTTTTTCTTCATATTAATAATTGAAAATGTGGGTGACTGTGTTTAAAATTGCTGCTTTTGTAAGGCTTTATTACACTGTATCTTTTTTTTTAAAAGATAATTACAAAAAATATTATTGTATTTATTACAAATTCCATAGATTTAAACATGGTCATTGAATGTGTTAGCTATATGCTTCTTTTCTTATTAGTGTTTTTGTTGGCCTTCATGATAAGCTGCTGCACACAGTACAATGCCTTTGCAAGGATAAATAAAGTTGTATTAAATTTCATTGTATTAAACACATCTTACATATTAAAGTATTAGTAAAATTCCTTCCTGCTGCATCAAGGACAAAATTTTCCTGCAGCAATTGTTTGACTTTCACCTCATCTCATCCACACTCGGTTGTTGTTGTTGTTGTTGCGAAGGAAACTTGATAATTTCTGTCAGCATCTGGACCGGATCATCTCATTAGAAGACTTGGACCTGGCTCATGTTGCTGCGAGATATTGGCCAAAAATCCTGCCTACTGGATGAAACCGTGTTTGTTGCCTGGCAACATCAGCTGATTGAAACACTCCATCAGGCAGCTTTGCTGCTTTTCAGGGATGCGGATGACTCAGTGATGACAGACAAATCTGTATTCATCTGCTCGAGTTTCTGTGAAGGCAACACTCGGGTCTGAAATAAACTGAAGGGTCAGCTGGGTGCAGAATGCTGCTCCTGTTACTTCTGTCCGATTGTATTTATACTGTGGTAGAAGACGGCACCACAGTGGGGCTGGGATATGGAGAAAATCAAATATCACAATATTTTTTTGACCCAATATCTCTACATCAATATTGCCATGATATTGTAGGGCTGACTTGGTGCTTAGTGAAAATATTCACACAATGAGATTTTTGATAAATAATCAAATTATGTAATGTAGTAATGCGAATAAAAGGACTAAGTAGGTAAAGAAAACTAATTAAAACAGCTAAAACAATCTGGTAAGTTCAGAAAATTACATCACTTCACTGTAATACAGCCTTTGAAACCAGGAAAAGACAATATTACAATATTATTAGGTCCAAAATCTGAGAGTATATAGTCTTATATCAGGAAATTGTCATAATATCCATACATTACCCAGCCCTACTTACAAAAGTAAGTATGTCTGTCCTGTTAAAAACTGAGAGTCTGTTTCCCTGAATATTCTTTTACACTGAGCTGGAGAAGGAGCGAGATTTTAAATTACCTACTAACCTATAAAAAGTACAGTAATTAGGCCAGGTGACAGCATTTTAACTAGAAGGCTCCCACTCTGCAGCGCCTCATTCAAGGCTTTTAACTCTTGTGCTTTGGTGCAGAGAGGTTTGTGGGTTAAATGTTATGTCTGCTGCCAAAGTTCAACACACTACTGTGTCGTTTTTAAATGTTTGCTGCCTGCTGAGGGCTACCAAGCGGACAATCACAACTACTCAGGATTCACGCAAATCAACAAAAGTGCACACAGTAAGTAGCTGTAAATGTCAAAGTAGTAGCACCAAAAAAGGTTGAGTGCCACCTTAAATCAAGTCTGCTTGATAAAGACTGATGTAAAGTGGGTGGATGGACAGACAGAGACAAAAGACAAGCTGAAGACACATAACCTACCAGCATTTTATGCATCACAACCACTTAGTACATGATTCATACCGTCCTTTCCTCTGTGTGCACGTTTGCTGATTTGTGCATGTCAGAGGCTTCGGTATTCACCCTCAAACTCCCTTAATAAATACCCTTAAATATTATAAAGAGCATAGCTGACTTCAGTGTAAAGAAAACTGAGTGATAACTGCATTCGTAGGATTATTTAAATCAGCGCAAATATATTTTTTAAAAGTCTGAAGGGTAGTTAAATATTTGTTTACTAGAGCCCCAAAGTACTGGCTACTATCTTAGATATTTTATAGGTAAAAAAGAACAAAAATGTTACATTTCAAATAGATAGCATAAACAAAAAATACATGAGAATAATTTTGATTTGATGATTATTATACACATAAAAATAGAATAACAGTGGAACAGACATTCCCATTAACAACAGTATAACAGGATGGTCAGAGTGGTGTCAGAGTGTGTACTGTTGCTACTGCAACTGTCATAGCAGGCTAACTTCAACAAACTGGACTTGCAGCAGGTCTTTAACTCACTGAGCTGAGGTTTTACAACAACAACCAATCAAGCAGTGGAGCAGTACGTTTTCAAATAAGCAGTTTGTCACTTTTAAAATAAGACTATAAATGTTATTTCCCTGTTTGTTTCCATTAATTGCACATTTGTTGAAACATGATGTAATGTTAAAGAACAAGGGAGATCCACTGCTGCATGTTTTCACATCTAACTCAGTGAATTAAGGGTTTATTTGGACCAAACCAGAGCTGGTAATTGTTAAAAACATTAACCAAGATGGCTTTGGTGAGTTTTATTTAGTTTCTTTCAAGTTTAAATAACATGTGTTTGACAACAAGTTAACAGGGTAATTAAGCTCACATTAGTCTTAGTTCATTGAAAAAGAGAAACTTGGATTGGTGTATGGTTGTATTTTCTGTTTAATAAGGAAAATAGGTGTAAGAATAGACCAAACTGGAGTCCTCAAACTAGTGAGTGTGACACTTTACAGCCCCTCTGATGTGTGTTGTCACAATTAAACTAAGCCAATTGCCTTTTTTCTTCCTTTGAACTATTCAACTGATCATGGCAAACAGTTCAATGTCCTTTCTATCTATTCTATTTATTTAGGCAAACATATGCAGAAATACCAATCTATAAATGAGCAGCTAAAATCAGTGGATAATATCCATCATGTCAATTTGTAACACACACCAGCAGTAAAATGCAGCTGTCTTGCATGTTTAACATTGCATGAAACATGTAGACGTACATCAGTTATTGTTGGTTGAAATACAGTTGAAAAAGAAATTAAAGTTAAAATAAAAGTGATCTGTGAAACTGCTTGGTGTTGTAACAAAAAATGTAAGAGTGCAGAAGAAAACGGCAGCTTGTTAGGGACAAATAAAGGCCGAAGGACAGAAAGAGGTTGTAATGTTGTGAGTTACGACTTTGAACTTTGACGAACCCCGTGGCCTGGTCAGTGTTTTCAGTCTTAGTGCCGCCCCCTCGACCTCCGACCCCTCACCCCACGACCTCACCAATGAGCCATTTCTTAAAACCACACCCCCTTTATGAGCATGACTGACCCTGACCTCAAGATGAACCCGACATTGCTCAACACACGCATACAAACACACACACACACACACACGGTACAATTAAGAGTGCAGTCAAGACCCTCTCTCACATTGTCAATAGGCGACAAGTGACTGCTCTTTCATTAGCATCGATCGCAGCCGTGGGACATGTTAAAGGAAAACAATCAGTGGTTTTCCATGATGCTCTCTGGGGGTCTCTGACAATGAAATGGACCAAACAACATCTGTCTGATGAATGTTTAAGGACAATACCAACATGTTTGACCTGACTGTGGTGTAATGATTTGGTGGCTTGGTGTGTTCTTTCTACTTTTCAACAAATCTGGGAGTCATTTACAGCTTGAAATGTTTAAAATGATAATCAAACCAACTTTAACAGGAAAAAAAATACATTTTGTGATAAAACTGAAAACAGTGTGTGTCTGATGGCTGATTGAAGGACAAAACTAAGCCTGACGTTAACACTGCAGCGTAATGAGTTGGTGGTTTGCTGTTGTTTTGCAGTCATTATCATATTTAGAAACTACTGGCTTTTAAAATTTTAATTCATTTCTCACTCTTACCCCAAAAACAAAATTGGCAATCAAGTAAACTGAAAAAATCCGACCGGAATTCTAGTAGTACTCTTGTAGTAAAATTGACTTAACAACAAGTGTCTAATGGCTACTCAAGGACAATGCCAACTGCGATGTTAACCTCGCAGCATGTTAATTTGGGAGCTGCTTGGTGATGTTTTCCAATTATCAACACAGCTTTCCTAGAGAGTAGAGAAGTGGAAAATGCCTCGAAATTTTAATCCAATATCTTTCTTTTACAGACAAATAAGTAAACAGACAAATTAATTCATAAAATAAATAAAAATGTCTGTTTTTGGATATCAAAAAGTTTACAGATCCTGATGGTACTGTGCCGTTTAATACAGGTTTCCTATAAAGCTTAGGGGAAGTTAGATTTAAGACTTGGAATGAAATTTAAGGCCAATTTTAAAATAACCAAACCTGAACTAGAAAAAAACATTAACCTACATCAATTACTTTGGGACAAACTTGCCAAAAATGTTTACTGTAACATAAAACATGACCTTTTGTTCAAGTTTAAAAGATGATCTACTTTATTTGTTTAAAAAAAAATAGAACTTTCTGCTGTGAAATACATGGGAAACAGTAAACATTATCATTAAAGTATCCATTTGGCCTTTGGTATGCCGTGGGAAAAGTTACAGATGTGGTAAATGTATATGAGTGTCATTGGTTCCGCTACCATGATCTGTGTGAGGTTTATGAGAGAGTCACTGGGTCAATTTTGCTACCAATTATTTAGAGGTTTTATAATGCAAAGTCAGAAAAAACAATTAATAAAATCCCAATTCTCATATGTTAGCATTTTTTTTTTAATTTTGAAAGATGTATGAAACGGACTTAAGGCATTTTAATACAAATTAAGGTCTTATTTTTAGATGAATTAATTCAATGCCTTTTAAAACTTTTCAAGAAGTTGCAGGAAACCTGTACTATTATAGTGGTTTGGTATTTATAGCAGCAGAACTAGAATTTTCACAAACTGCTTGCACTTGTTGTTATTCACTGTTATTTTTATTTCTTTAATTTGATCTTATTTTGTATTACCTCTTCTATTCTACTTGACTTCCTTATTTATACTTATACTTTTGCACTGTCTGCACTGTGGGTCAATTCAGAGTCAAACAGGGTTGGAAACCACTGTGTTGGAGCATATACAGAGGAAATACAAATGAAAGAACCATGAATGTAGGCCTCATAGAGCCTTTGTTATTAGCTGATGTATCTGGGCATGCCATGATGTCAGAGCAACCCTAAAATGTTGGGCAGGTGATAGATGGGTGACATAATAAGGATTCATTTGAATGTCTTTGCTGCCAGTGGAAAAGTGAGAGACACATTTAACTCCCGAAACCCCAACTTCCCCCAAACAAACAAAAAACAAACAGGAAGTAAACAAAAATCACCTCTTCATACTAATCAAACTCTCTTTCAGAGATTCGACGACTAAGGTCTCCCATTTGTTCAGGTATTTGGCATAAAGCTTCCAGAAAGCATTTTAAAAAGTATTTTACTTCAGCTGACACAAAAACAAACTCGCCATGAAATAACTTGTTAGCAGCAGAAACAGCACTTCCTGTTTTAAAAACAACCTTAAGCATACATTTCCTCACACACTTACATTCTCTGCAACACATGCACGCATGAAAAAGAAAAGAAAACAACTTACAGGCTGAACATGGCAGCTCTGCAACTGCAACCCTTCCTCCCTGGATCTCTTTCTCTCTGTCATTTTCTTCGTCTGTCTTTCTTTCACCTCCTCCACCTCTTCCTTTCTGTGCGTCTCTCCTGGGCTACTCTCGCCCTCAAGCCTTCTTTACCCTCTCCCTCTCCGCTGATTGGCCACAGCAGTGAAGTGTGTGATTTACTGGCTCCTTCACTTAACAGATGTTTAGGTGAACTTCACAACACACACACACACACACACACACACACACACATGCACAGTGAGAGGTGGTGTAGAGTTATGTCTGGTAGCCCTGGGGGCTTAAGCGTGATGATGACACACTCACACACACACAAATCCAGGCTAGTGTTTACATGTGTGTGTATATGGGGTGTGTACGTGCACTGAGGTTAAAGGTTAGGTAAGCCTCAGAGTTGACAAGGCAATAGGATGTGTTAGGGTCAGGACCTCACATACATACACAGGCGTGCACACAAAAAGTTCACATTACTGGGAACTGTGAAATGCAGTTACACAGCGTGTCACATGAGACACTTTAGAGTCACAGGAAGAAAAATAAAATTAAATTGAGTGAATGTCTATAAACTGAATGTGAGAAATAAAGAGGAACATTAACTCTTTTCAATTACTCCTACTACTACTAATTTATAACTGCGCTAATTTGCCTTTTTTTGCCACTAGAGGGCAGAAGATCTTCATATCAAACTGGCAAACACAAATCCTTGACATATAAAAGTTATGGCCACAAAGCAACTTCAGCGCACTTAACCCCGTTTTGGATTTTACCGACTCCTGCGACACATTCTCACGCATTCTCATGGACTTTCCACATCCACATACAACATGCAAGGTACGCCGGGTGCGTTGGTTGTTAACGTTCTGGGACACCATGTCAAGTTGTGCCTGTTACATGCATTGTCTCCTTTCAAAATAGACAGGACAAAGGGATGTCATATGCTGTAAAGCCCTGTGAGGCAAATTGTGATTTGTGATATTGGGTTTTATAAATAAAACGGATTGATTGATTGATTGACTTCCGTTTTCACAGGAAATTTAACATTTACATACAGTCTCTTTCAAAATAAGCGCACTACGTCGGAACAAACACAACAAATTGACACTTTTTTCCCCAATACAACAAACACACGGGGTTGGGTTTTACCAACAAACGTGGTTAGGTTTAGTTAAAAAGAACAAGGTTTGGCTTTAGAGTCATACGGGACGCGAACACCGCTCCCTTGGGTGAAAGTCATTGTTTGTTGGACCCAAGCACCACCGCTCCTGCCCGCCCCAATCGGACTTTCACCGCCTTAACTTTCGTCCTTGTCCTGCCGCAAAGCCTCACCAAAATAGAGCCAGTGCGAATGTTTTTTTTAAGCAAGCGACAATAGCTTGTTTGCTGACACATGGAGCCGTTTAGGACTTCTTCATTTGGAAAGACTGAAACAATCTGATGTTTGCTCATTCGCATGCAGTCAGGAAGAGGTGAAAGAGTAAAACCAAACCAGAAGAATTTGCTGCTTTTTTTCTCATATATGGCCATTTATGTAATATTTTGGGGTTTTAGACTGTTGGTCAGGCAAAACAAGCAGTTTGAAGATGTCACCTAAAATAACAACCATATGTTTTTTCTGACATTTTATAAATCAAACAATTAAATCAATCAGCACATTACTCAGTAGTGAAAATAATCTTTGGTTGCATGCAGCCATAAAACACTTAATAGCTGATAGCAGTCTTGAGCACCCTCAGATGGTGCAAAGGAAGAGGACTGCTGATGTAAACAAGGGTTCTGCATAATGCACTGTAGTGAGAAACACAAAATGTAACTGTTTTTGTGAGAAAGTATGGGTGATTTTAATATGTCTGTAGTTCTTTTGTTCGTCATTGATCAGATGTTGCTGCAGAAAGCATATGTGTGTGACGTACACTGCAGCTCTGCACATCAGGCCAAGTGGTTAGAGGTGAAAACAAGGTCACAGCTAAGAGCGTGCATGGCGTATGACGTGCTAAATTAAATCAACACAAAATGAGGTTCAGCCAGTGTTTTTTTTTTTTAAAGGGAGAAAAAAAAGTCCACCCTCTAATATATACAGTACACTATTCCCTCAGTACTCGGTATTTATTTTCTTGGCTGTAACTTTAGACATGAAGTGAAAAGATGCCAGATTTTTTTTTTTTTTCATCCCAAAATTGGAAAAGACTTTGCAGAGTTTACCAGGTTTCTTTCAGACAGCAGCGAGATGGGATGCTGATGGGGGTGTTAACAGCTGGCTGCAATTCAACTGACAGAGCAAACACACACACACAGCAGAAACCTGGAGCTGGTTAACCTCTTGTCTCCGGCACTGATTTCACTTCGTTCTCTCCTTCTGTCCAACACACACACATGTACACACATTCTCTAGGTTTTTCTTTCACTCCCTTACTTGACGTTATCTGTCTCGTTCCTGGCTTTACATCTGTTACGTCTTTTACCTTTTCTATTTCCCCTTTCTCTCATACCTTTATACATACTACATGCCCCTCTCCTTAATAACTTCCATTCTTCCTTTCTTCCATAGTATTTCTGTTTCTTTTTAACTATCCTTCTCAAGTCATAAATCTTCCTTTACTTAACTTTCTCAGTTAAAAATAAAAATAAGTCTGTGATCATACAAATGATTCACTTATAAAATACAATGCATTGGTGAAAATCAATCCAGTGGTCTCAACAGTCTGGCTTTTGATGTCTTACAAAAACTAGTGTCTAGTTGGAGCCCCTTGTCACGTTTCTGATGTTTCTAAGTTTAACCAAAAAGTGAATACCATCGAAACTCAGATGATTTAACTTGAAATTCTGTTTGAGGCCCAAAGATGTTAAATTATCCAATATTGCATTAAAAAAAGCAAAGATTTGAGAGAAATCCAAAAGAATGTATTTCTTTCCTCTTCCCTACCCATTAATCGTCTCACGACCCCTCAGATTTAGATCCTTATGTTGAGAACCACAGGCATAAAGTACATAATGCCTCGTTTCCACTGCATGGGTCAGCTCGACTCAATTCACTTTGAGCAACAGGTGGTTTTTTTCTATTTAATTTTTCTACTGCAGATATTACCACCTTAGTGTGGGCGGCATTTTCAACTGATCCCAAAACAATGCCGTGTGAAACTGCCGTGACACCATCTTGCAACACTCATTGGATCCTTTAATCAGCAACGATGTCTGCCCTTCCTTAACTGTACAGCAAAGTGTACGTTTTTTGTTGTATGTGTCTTTTTTGCTACTAGAGGGCAGAAGAACTCCATATCAGGCAGGCAAACACAAAATCTTGACATATAAAAGTTGTTATGGCCACAAACTAACATTAGCGCTGATCTGAGTCACCGTATGCATTGTATTTCTGTCCACGAGTAATGTAAGTCCAATATTTATTCTCCTTTTAACCTTGTTTTGGATTTCACTTCACTTCCCGAACTGTACGGTATAGTACAGTTTGCTGGCTGCCATTTTTTACAATCGGGGTCAGGTGAATAAAAAAAAGTGGCGAAACAGTGAGTTGAGTTGAGTAGGGCCGTACTAGTGCTATCTCAACCAGCTATAACAGTAAAATGTTGCTCACACACTGATGGATCAGTATGAACAATCTAATAATGTTATATACTATTACAGGAGACGTTCTTCTGCAGAATGAGTTCTTCTATTTTTGTTATATATATATTTATATATATTTATTTATATTTAGATATATTTGTATATTTTGCTCATACTTTTTCACTTTTACTTGAGTAGGATTTTGAATGCTGGAATTTCACTTAAAAGTACTTTCACATGAATGTACTGTATGGGATCTGAATACTTCTACGTGAGTGAGTTAGATTTATTTATATGGCGCTTTTTGCAGACATAGGTCACAGAGTGCTTCACAGGGCCATGCTTCTCCCACTGCTTCCTTCCTTTTTTGCTCTTACCATATTGTTAAACTTCCTTCCTTCTTTTTAGTCTCAATTTCCTTCAATACACTCGTGAAACATAAAGTACTTCACCTATGTTTTGATGGTAGGTGTGAAAACAGTATGCAAAAAGATGGTGTTGACAGGAAGTCACACGTGCTCTGCCTCCATCTCTCTCCACCTGTCACATGCGTGCAACAACCAAACAAAGGCAAGCTGGTGTCAGTTTGACCAGCTATGGTTTGGGTGTGTTTACATACGGCTGAATTATTCACAGTGGTGGTAGAAGTAATCCGATCCTTCAATTAAGTAAAGGTACTAATACCACACTGTGAAATCAAAAGTAGTCAAAAGTAGTCAATGTTCAGTAAAATGTTCTAACTAAAGTTGTAGTACAGTAAAAAGTACAATTATTACCTCTCATGTCGTGGAGTACAAGTATAAAGTTGCATGAAATGGAAATACTCAAAGTACAAATATCTTAAAATCTGTACTTCATATGAGGATTTCCATTTTCTTCATTTAAGTCCTCCTAACTGCAGATCTGTTGTAGACACACATCAAAGTAAAAAAAAAAAAGGTTTCTAAATATATTCAAGGCTCAGAGACAATGGGTATGAAACTCCCAGCAGCTGCATCGCAAAACAAAACTGCCTTGGTTTGTGTCCATCAAACACAGACTGCAACACAACAAGTTCAAACAACAGAGAGAGGAAACTGCAGCCACACGTGCTCAGCTGGTCCATTAACCTCTCTGTTCTTCTCACTCACTTTTTCTTTACTTCACACACTCCTACATCCCTGTGTGCTGCAGCCAGCACCATCTGTCAATCAACTTGAATTACTTTCTCTCTCATGACCATATACGCACACATCCTGGCTCTCTCTCTCTCTCTCGCTCACTCTGTCTTTCACTTTTACGTTTTTCCTCGTGCACACACGCTCTCTTGCAGCTGCAGACATTTACTCACACATCTCACAGCCTCTCTAGGTAAACAGTATTTTCTCCAGTGTGTTGTTTTGTACTCTCTGTACACTTGTACTAGATATCTATATTTTATATGTGCATGTATATGATATAATCTTTTTTTTTTAGTATCATAGTATCATAGAATAAAGTATCTATTAAGGTATACTATGCAGGATTTTCCCTAAAAAAAATATAATTCATAGACTCGGACAGCAGTATTCCCTCTCAAGCATCACTTATGACCCACTGGAAGTGTGTGGTGGTGTATTTTTCTTTAGAGACTTTGCTCTCTGCCTGTACTTTCATATTTCCTTCTTATTTTCTCTGTTCAGGACGCTTATGAGCTTGTACCCCTATAGCATTCAGGTGAGGTTAGCCCATCACTGACATATTGAAACCTTTGTAGTTGTTAATAGCAAAGTTGTTCGTAAAGAGTTGCCTAAAAACATCCAGCAGACACAAAGTAATTTGATCATTCATCTTTAGTTGCAAGTTCACTCCTTTTTAGCTCTGTTTTTGGTCACCACCAACTCCTGAGAGAAATAATTGGCTCTACGGCTGCTAAACGCTCCACTATGTTCATCAGCTAGTCGCTAACTTTTCCACTGTCTGCTGTTTGGTGCTACGCAGGTTGTAAACAGTGGGTATATGAGGTTATTTGTTACCTAGCAGATACACCTACAGTTGGCGGGAGGTAAATGAACAATTTGTAGCTCAGCTAATTTTAAAAACTTGGAATAATGAGTTCATCAAACATTTTTTCCACTGAATTAATGCTTCAGCGGGGAATAAAGAGCAAAATTGATACAAGGCAAATCTCTGCTATATTCATTGTCTCAATGATCAGTAACTGTCAAGCCACCAAAAGCTGACCGCACATTATGTCTGCCAATAGATGCCCCTAAATCCTACACACTGGACCTTTAACACCACATTTTGTTTTTGAGAGTGTGTAAAATAAGTTGCCAACAGAGCCATAGACAGGGTTTTAGAAATGGAGTTCAAATTCCCCACCCACTTGGGTAATGTTTGTTTTATGAGTATAAAAAAACTGTTTCAAAGTTTGATCTTTCTCCTTATTAAAATATACTTTCTAGATTTTGTTTCATAGCTTTCTCAACAGTTATGTAATACTGGCGGAGAATACTAAATCTGACTATTTAGTGTAATCAGTCACTCAAATATCAGAATCTGCCTCTAAAGTGGTAACTTGTTATATGTGAATGTAAGCTCCACTTGATGTCAGTAAACTGCTTAGATTTCCAGAAATATCACTGAGGACGTGACTTTGCTGGCCTGAATAGCACTTGGTCTGACAGGGCTGTGGGGGACAAAAAAAGGTTGGGAAATACAGTTTTATAGCAATGTTAAAGTGCTGCATGTTTCACTGGTGCACTCAAGGGCAATACATGTCAAAATCAACCAAAGTCGAATTCTTTTAAAAATACAAATGGTGCATGACAGCCACTGAAAGGCAAAGCACCACTTTTACTTCCAATGCTACTCCGCTGTGTCGAGTGTTGAGTAAACGTGACCGCAAAAGGCCAATGAAATTAAAAGGACGCACACTTCTCTTTCACCAGCCAACTGTGTGTCTGTCTGAGAGGGGAAGTCCACTCCCTTCAAGTGTAAACAAATTATCTCTACAGAGAAAAGGCAGGCAGGAAGATTGCAAAACACAAGTGTGATGATGACCAGAGAATATATAAATATATTCGGTGGTTTCTTAAGTTGTATTTACAGTTTGACTGAAAACAGACAAATTTCATTTGCTATAAATGCTGAAGATGTGTTCCAACAAAAATTGTACAGGCAATGGCTAACACCGGCTAAATGGGCCAGAACCAGAGGAAACTTCTGATGAGTCTTGAATTCTTTTAAGGACAATGAACTACTCTGAAAATAAGTTCTGTCATGTCAAATGTTCAGTTTAATACAATGATTTAGTTACTGTTTGATAATTATCACATAGCCTACAACCTGATACAAAAACATTTCATAACCAGAGATGTGCACTCAGTAGAGTGTAGATCTGCACCAGGCGGCTGCCTGAGCTATTTGAGGCCCCCCTAGATAGTTCTTCAACTGCAGCAGATGCACCGCAGAAGCTTATAGAAATACACTCCTTCTGTATTTTTGACAAAGCCATTGCACATTGCAGAGAGCAGATTGATTTATCCTGCTAACAGGCACTATATGTTAAATAGAGATACAATATAATCATGAGGATGAATGTATTTATAATAACTGAAGCACAATCACAAATCTTTGATCTATATACTCCCAACTGGAATTTTAGGGTATTAACTTTGTAGGCTACAGAAAAACAAGGAAGTAAATAACAACAATGAACACAACTAAAACGGACAGAAAAGAAACCATTTAACTGTCCTCATATGTACTCATGGTACTGTTGAAGTATAACTATTAAGGCAATTGACCAAATCAACAAAATCTGCAAGTCTACAAAATCTGGCAGGCAAAACGCTCTGCATCTGAAACACTCCCGATATGACACCGTGCAGCAGACGGAACAAAACCTTGTCGCCTCCCAGCTCCCTTACAGTCAAGATGGTTTTGAAGATAACAAAAAAAGGGACTTATTCATCTCATCATGTGCCCAACTTAAGTGGGTCATAACAGATCAGGTATGGAATTAATCTGCAGATGCTCAGGCTTAAAATGATACCAAACTTTTCTATGGATGTCAGTTTTTGAGCCACGATGAGTGCTTAAATGTGGCCTGCAACAGATGTAAGGCTTGTTGTTTTTAGCTGAGCCACTTTTTGGAAATCTTGCGTACCAACCAGTTAAGAGGAGTAAGGAGTCAGCAGTCAGTGACGGTATAAAACAGTCAAAACAGGGTTTTTTTTAACAATTGTGAATCACTGCAACCAAGAGATAAAGTCATAACACAAAATATTAGGCTGATTGGTCCAGTAGTTTTATTTGAGTCAAATGAACATTTAAAGTCCCCCTCCAGATATGTTTTAATTTGTTAAAATATTTGGTATGAATTAAATAAGTGTTGTAAGCATTGCTTTGTACCATTTTAGCTATGCTGTGAAATCTTGGTGAAATAGCCAATTTTTCTTGAATTTGCACTTCTCTATATCGTGAATTAGGGCATTATATTACCAATTAAGGCCTTATTTTGATTTGATTAATTAATTCAATGCCTTTTAAGGCTTTTCAAAAATCCATGGGAACCCAAATCTAGCTTGCCTGGGGTATGTTTGAATCACAGATTTTAGGGAAGTCCACAGACATCACCCTCTTCAGTAGAGGAACATGAAAACACCTCTTTCGTGACAAACTTTACACAGATAGAAGTCAGTATAGTCAAGGTCAGACATTTTAGGGGACATAACGAAAGAAAAACACGTTTTGGAGAGGAGGGGGACTTTAATAATATTTTTAAAAAAAACAACAAACAAAAACATATATTGAGTTCCCTAGCACATTAAAATCTAACTGCCAGTCACGATCACATTTTTAGAGCTAATGCCCAACACTGAGCACATTACACTTCTGATGTGAAGGTTGATTTTCCTTTTACTTAAGTACTCAGTACTAGCAAATAAACGTGTTGACTTCTACTGTATTTTGGTTGCTTTACAATACAAAGCACCATTCTACAGATCCAGTTGAAAGTTAGATATGAGCCAAACCTTACGCAGCAAACACTGTACAACAAAGATTTATATGTTATCTGTATTTGTTACATGAAAAATTATGGTCTTTCAAACCAGCCTGGTTTATTCTGATTTAGGTGTTGACTTGAGGCCTTCTATTCTGATTGTCTCTAAAGAAGATAAAAGCCTCCATGTTACTGTAGCAATAAATTCACACAGACACAAACCGGTTTCTCTCCCACCTCCATCTTCCAGCGGCTGAGCCATTCTTCTCTCTGTCTCCTGCTGATGTAGTACGGATCTCCAGCCTGGAAAGTCACCCTGGGGACTGGCCTCCTCCGCAGCCTGCCAGTCTCACCCTGCACACACAGGAACACACAAAAAGGCTTGTTACATACCTTCTCTTTAATCTGCGTGTACTAAAAGAGAGGATTTGTCTTCATTTTTTGGTATTAAAAAAAAAACACATCAGAAGTAGGGTGGCAACTGGTTTTCTCACCTCTCTAGGGGAGTCGCAGTTTCTGTCGTCTGGCTCGTCTGCAGGAGAAGAAAAGTTACAGGAAATGGCCCATTTGTACAGATTTAACAAGAGGTTTAATGAGGAGGTAAAGTCATGGTTTTCATCACTTTGCCCCGGCATTGATATTTAAAGTCGAAATGCCCTAAAACACTGCAATCTGGAAGTTATTTGACTATTAAAATTTCAGGTAAATTGAAAACAAGTCCTCTTGAAGACATCACTTTTTTTATGTATAAATTCTCACATCCTTAATGCATCTAAAATGTCAGGAAGTTAGCTGTTGTGTAAATCAAAGACTTCTGTAGATAAGTTAGACATTTTTAATTAGTGCATATATGGGCAAAGTCATATTATATTAATAATTATATGACTTTGTATTAAATCTATACCCTTATTCTTCTCGGTTTGCTCTAGTTTCCGACGCCCACGCTTCTTGCGAGGGGAAGGGGAGGGCTCCGGCTCCTCAGGCGGGGTTGGGGGGGCGTTTGCACAGGGGTCAGAGGTCGCCATCTCCTGGGAAACAGACGGAGCACAGTCTAGGTCTGAGAAAACTGCTGCTGGCCCTCGTCTGGACTCATCAAAGGACTCCACAGACATAATAACCATACACACACACATACACACACACACACATAAAACTCATTCATACACACACACACAATCAAAGAGCTACTGCAATACAAGCACATACCTATTAGTCTGCCCTTGTTAGTACAATGCAGAGCAGGTACCTCCAGCAGAGTGTGTCTGCATTGGATCAGTATAATAAACACCCCCAGCTCCCATTAACACACACACACGCACACTAATAAGATGAGATGGGGAGTGCTATTGATGTCGTTAACAGTGCTAATGATTAATGAGCACATGTTGGAGAAACTGTTTGTGTTTAATTATACTAAAAATTTTTTTTTTTAACACAACACAAGTATTTTACTTAGCAAAATGCCAAAATAACAACTACTGCTATTACTACTATACACCCAAAAACAGTCTCTTGTGCACAACAGTGTTTGTAATTCAATGGTTTATCCATTAGCTCACAAGCAGTAATGATGCTAAACTCCGCTCTGAGAGGCCAGCGGGATTTTTATGTGTGCGTGTCGCTGACAGGCCAACAGATTTTATAGATGGGTAGTTAGAAAGTGGAGAGCAGGGGTGAATGTCAAGCTCAAAGGCTGCGCTAACGCTAGCTAGCGCTAACAAGCCCACAAAAGGCTGTAATGAGCAGGTGAGAAGGCCTGTAAAAGGCAGAGAACACAAAAGGTGACTAAAAGGGCCTCGGGACAAACTTAACTACACCAGCACACACTTTAAACACTGGGTACTTAAACAGGAATAAGGTGCTGATACATAGGTGGATTTTTTTGTGGCTAAAACATGCCACCTTTAGGCAAACATGTATATTTTTCATTAATGTGTTCTTGCCTTTTTGTAAAAAAAATACTGCAAATAGTTGTGCCACTGCATCAATCCAGCCCTGAAAGTTAATGCAGGATTAAGCTCTAAAAGGCGACAGGGTGTATTATGTCTTAAGTCTGTGTATAGAGGACAGTGCAGCCCTTCAGCTTGTGTTTTTAACAAGCAATACTGCACTATATTACAGAACTGGCAGCAGATAATTCTTTAATAATCCAAATTTGCTTTACATAAAAACAAGATCACTACTAATTCTCTATATACTCTCATGAAAGTGTGTTTTAACTTTGTGAAAATGTATAAATATTGAAATAAACAGCACATGTGTTCAATGGAATTTGGGTACAAACATTGAGAAATGACCTGCTGAAACAAAAGTGACTTGACTGGAAAGATAAAAATGACATTTCTGTTCATAACACTTCATCCAGAAATCTCAACATACTGCAAGAAACATAAAATACACAAAACATTCAAACTAAATGAATCAAAGCAGTCAACTAAATTCAACCCCTTAAGTCAAGTTGTTGAAATCAGTGTAAAACTTGCTATGTAAAAATCAACCAGCAGCTTTGAAAAATATACTGCAATAAATTAGCTCACATGACTTTTAAAACTGCGCACAAAACAATCAAAATAATGAATATGAATTAGCCAGATGACAGTTTCTTAACATTAAATCATTAAATTAAAATGAGTGCACCAGTACCAGTGTCTATCTTGGGCACATGCGATACCATCACGACGCTCTTGATAAGAACACATGGCCGTAACATTTATTGTTTTCCCCCCAAAATGTAATTAAAGCTGCATTAAGCAATGTTTTACCATTACAGCATGAGCTAACTTTTAAGCAAACAACTGACTACTTACACATTCAGCAGAAACAGAGGAATCTGGACTTGCAGTCATCTTTTTGGCCACATGTCGAATGTAAATAAAATTCAGCTCCTGAGAAAAATATCTGGATGTCTTTGGATTGCTATATGTTCGACGTTTCTTCAGCCACTTCGTCTTTCCGCCATTTTCCGCTACACAGGAAGTGTACAGCCGGTTTGTGTGAGCCGACTGTACACTTCCTCCTGTGAGAGCAGGTGCATTTGTAGGGTTTCATTTGGGCTGGTGAATCAAAACTATGCCTTGCATGCAAACGCAGGCTGCAGACTACAGTGATGATTCACGTTACAGGGAGCCATTTGATTCATTGTGATTGTAAAAGATATTGCTTAATGCAGCTTTAAAGTTGTATTAAGAGACTTTAACTTAAATATTTAGAAAAACAGTTTCAGGCACACACAACGTTTGACAGTAGTTATAATTAAGAGCTAAACTCACACACAAACACACACAATACCTTCTGCATGTTCACTGGTGGTTTATGTTGTCTGTCACCCTTTCAAACAACTTCTGCACTTCCTCTTTTCATAGCATCTAACCTTGATCTTGAATGACAGACTATGTGGAAAGTACCTGACTCTACTGTCTCTAACTTGAGCTGTGTGTGCACAGCACAGCGATGCAGCCTAGGGTAGTTTTTAAGTTGGATGAAACTTTGATGATGCCCAAGGGGACGCTGAAGAGGGAACAGGATGTAGCAAACAATAAAACAATAGTGCACCAAAAAAAATAAAATAAGCAGTCACACAAACCTAATATGGCAAATAAATGCATGATGAGCCATAGTGCATTGAGGCGGTTTCCAATCTCGGTTTGACTGATGGAGGTAACACATGTGTTTCGGTTATTAGCTGTGAATCTCGTTCAGATTATGATTTGTAAAAGACATGAGGTCCAAACTGAACATGTCTCAGCTTGAACTCTGCCCTGAATTACATCGTCAGTCAGAAACAAATAACCTGCGACATTTTCCACTGGGTTCCTTATCTTCAGGCCCAAGTCTTAAGCGTTAAATTATATTTCCTAAGTTTGCTTCAGTTTTGCTAGCTAACACTTGTTATTACTAGGGCTAGCTGCTGTAGCCATCTTGGCCAAAGGAGCTAGCCCTAGTTTCTGGATTAACTTAGTTTTTAAACTATCTAATAATAAAGTTATTCCTCAAAAACAAATAAACATACTTTACAGTGGTGAACAATCATAAACAAGTTGATTCCTTAACGTTTACCGACAGATACGTCTCTAATGATTCATTTCACGATTTCATTTTGTAGTCGACATAAGTATGATTATCTTCAAAGAGTAAAAAGAGAAGTAGGACAGATGTATATGCACTGATCTCATCTCAACTCAACTACACTCCACTAATTTATGAGGTGCATCTAGCTATAACAAATGCAGACTAACACGGCAGACCTGCAATAAATGAACGCCGTAATGATCGATTTATGTTAAAACTATTTCAGATAGGTGTTTATTCAACTGTATGATCATTCTGGAGCCTGTAGTTTGTGCTGCTATTAAATATTAGTGTTTTACTGACAGGTGTTTTTATTAAGGCTGCAACTAACCATTGGTTCTTTGTTCACGATTAATCTGCGGATAATTTTCTCAATTAAAATAGTGAAAAGTGTACTGTATATTTTCCCACAGCCTAAGGTAGCTGTGTGAAAAATAGAAAAGAAGAAAGAAGAAAACAGACAAAACCTTTTTTTAACACCACATATGGTATTTTAGAATTGCTGGTTGAGTCTCTGTGTAATCTAAAAAACAACAACATATTAATAAAGAATATGTACAAGATGAAACGACTGACGTGCATGAATTGAAAACCATGTCAATCACTGTAATTAGTAAGCTTTTACAGAGAAATTCTCTTACAAACAGCACTGTCAACTATTTTAGAGTGTACCTGCCTTAAACTTCATACTTAGTTTAAAGCACTAATTAAGTGTCCATTTAAGATCTGGAAAGATTTTGATCCCTGCTGACACACTCAAACACTCAATATATAAAAGCAATATGACAGAGGAAAGGATGAAAACCAAAAAAACACCAAAGATCAAACCTTAACTACTTTCCCGCTAGATTCCATATTTAAAAGACTGTAAAAAAACCCAGATTAAGGTGATGATTTTATTCAAGTTTTTACAGTGTTTGCAATAATCCGACTTCCTCAACAACCTGTCATTACAGGATTTATTAGAAAGTTATTTGATCTGTGTGGTCTGTACCACAGTAGAGGACATTTGAGGTTGTTCAAACAGACCTCAACACTAGCTCCAGAGTTAGTTGTAAAATAAGAGGCCAAAGAAAGACAGAAAGAAAGTTTTCTATGTACTGCCTGCAAGTCATGACACTTTTTTTTCAAACCCTGCAAACATGACCACAATTTCCAGCATGTCTCTGTGACCTTTGAGGTTTGGGCGCAAAACGGAAAACACCAAAAGAAACCAGACTGAGCTGCACACATGCCAAGATCAAATCAAAAGCTCTGGTTATCAAGTCATGCCTAAAATCTTAGGTTTCATATGACAGTTCCAGCTTTACTTCAGATAAAATCTTGTTATTAGGGTGCATGAAAAGTTTCATTATCTGTAACAGTTGACATCACAACTGACTGTGGCTGTAAGGGGGATTTTCATGTGAAAGCATTGCATAAATGCTGGGAGAGCTGCCATTATATCTCTTTAGTCTTACTGTACTTCAAACTACTCTGAAATGTTTAAGCAAAAGCCACAAGCGCACACACACACATGCATAAAAACCACACCAGCTGCTCCACACATGGTTCTGGTGGCAACAAAAAAGAGAGGATCGAGGGAGAAAGGAAAGAAGAAAGAGGAAGTGACCGACACCTAACTTACAATGTTGTGACTGAGTGAGAAAAAAGAAAAAAGAAAACTAAACATCTGCAAGAAAAAAATTAGAAGCATGGAGCGTGAAAAGAAAAAGGATGGAAGCCTGAAAAAGTTAAGGACCATGAAGCTAATCCGCTTATCCGTAAAAAATATCATTACTGTACTAATATGTGTGTACAGACAAGTATATTTGTGTGATGACTTGTGATGGAGGTGAATGAGTGAGTGAAGAAGAGAAAGTGAGGCTTCTCCCTCTCTGCTCTCTATAGTTAGAGTCACTGACAGCTCCACCCTGAGCTCCACACAATGGATCTATCCTTGGATACACTCCACTGTGTGTTTGTGTGTGTGTTAATGGGTAACACACTGATCGCTGGGCAGGAGGCTCCAGTCAAAAGTCTGCTCCACAACTGCTGATGGAATAACACTGCCATACTATCGATGTTAACGTTACAACAAGTACTAACATCAACAATAAGCATTACCTGACCTACTATGACAACTAAATCTTTTGTACCACTAAACATTTGACTACTACCACTGCTACTATTATGCTAATACGGCTACAACTATAGTAATACCACTATAGTCCTACTTATACTAATACTACTACTGCTATTACTACTACAAGTACACTGCCACTATGATGCTACTATCAACACTATTACCACTACTATCACTGCTGCTACAACTGCAACTGCTGCTACAACTACTACTTGTAATATCAATTCAATTACTACTGCTATTAGAACAATGACACTACTATCATTACTGCTTCAACGACTAAAACTTTAAGTACTATTACTCTACAGTGACTACTGCAACTTCAACAACTACAACAACAACTACAACTATTATACTACATGACTGCAACTTTTACTAATTCTAGTGCTACTTCTGTAGTCCTACAACTACTACTACTGCGACTAGTATCAATACTACAATGATTAACAACTACTGCTATTACTACTACTGTCATATTTATGTCAACACTGGTACTACTGGTGCAACTACTACACTAATGCTGTTATGACCCGTTATGCTACTGTCAATATTATTATCACTACTGCTACAACTAAAACTGCTGCTACTTCTACTACTACTACTTACTATTGCTATTATACATCAACAAAAACTATGTTTACTTCAATTACTACTACAATTAAGACTATAAACACTATCATTACTGCTTCAACAACTAAGTCTTAAAGTACTATTACACAACTATGACTACTGCAACTACAACTATTACATTACCGCTAACACGACTGCAGCTTTTACTAATTCTAGTGCTACTTCTGTAGTCCTACTACTACTACTGCTACTAGTGTCAAAACTACAACGATTAACTACTACTGCTATATTTAGGTCAATACTGGTGCTACTACTACTATAAAGCTATTATGAATCCTGTTGTGCTACTGTCATTATTATTATCACTACTGCTACAACTACTACTGCGGCTACGTCTACTACTACTACGACTACTTGTACTATTATACTTTAACAACAATTAGGACTACTTCAATTACTCCTACTATTAGAAAAAATACGCTACCACTATTACTACTACTATAGCTAAAACTTCTTCTACTACTATTACAATCGGACTACTACTACTTTTGCTGCTTTTTCTGTTTCTACTTTTTTGCTACAACTACTACTACAGCGACTATTATACTACTACTACTTCCGCCACCATTAACACTTCAACTGATATTCCCTTACCACTACTGCTGGCACTACCACTACTACTACTCCTATTACTCTAACTTTCAACACTACTATTAGAACTATTACCATTACTATTCCTTTGCAATTTTTTTTACTAATGCTTCTGGTACTACAAATACTACTGCAACTTCTACTGCTTCTTAAGCTACATCTACCACAACTGCTACTATGGTATGACTACCACAACAGCTAGCACTGCTACAAATATTGTTACTGCAGGTAAACTAATACCAATCCTACTGCTAGGACAACAACAGCTACAAAAAATGTTACAAATTTTACCACAATTGCTAATACTTAATTGTCTTTTAACACTAATATGACTTGCTGGTTCTGCTATTTCTACTAATACCATGACCACTACTTTAATAATTCTATGTCCTTTACAACTGCTACTAATACTGTACTACTATGACTGATGGTGCTCCTCCAGCAGTGCAGAACAAACACCACTTACTCACATGCAACCTTTTGTTGCGTGTCACATCAATGTTTTATCTGCAGCCGTCTGTGTTTTATATGTGCATGTGTGTGTGTTCATGCGTGTGTGTTTTTGTGTGTGTACACATGTGTGACAGGACCCACATTAATCCTGCCTACCTTGTCAGAGCTCAGACATCAAAGCATGATCAGACCTGCTCTCTTGCACACATAAACGCCCACACGCAGATACACACACTCACACAGTTCACTCGGTACTTCGTTCTGTCTGGGGTTGTTTGATCAGCTATATTGACTTGTTGATTCAACCGCAGAGTTCAGTCAGCACAAAGACACACACACATACAGGGTGAGCGATAAGAGGATGAATGAAGAGAGAAACATGGAGGAGAACTGAGTGAGAGTGAAGAAATATCCAGTTTGGTGTCGGTACAGTAATAATGCAGCTCACTCACACATTATCACTGCTGCCTTAGAGGTGGCTGGAGGGTTGCCTCTTCAAACCCCATGAAGCCAAGCTAACACAGAAAATTTGTGAACACTTTCACCATGTTAAAAAGTAACAGTATTCAGTTCCCTGCTTTCAACATTTGCTCATAAACATGCATATTTGCAAAGTAGAAAAATCCAGCAAGAGCACCTGTTCACTCTCTGCTCATTAAAGCTGCTCTGTGGTGTTTATACTCCCTCCTGTTATCTAAACTGGTTATTGTTTGGTGACCAGTAATCAATCAAAGCTCTCAATAAACCTTTGAGCATGCTATTTTATTTTGTTCTTTGAATTAATGTTGAGTTAGATCTCATTGGGTTTGCTCTGTCTTCTCATTGCTTTGTGTCTATGTAAAGGTCTGACTGACTTATATCTGTGGTGATGTTGTTTGTATGCAGTTTGTTCCTAAAGGTCCTGGGTGTAGGATTTAGGGGCATCTATTGGCAGAAATGGAATATAACATTCATAACTATGTGTTCATTGGTTTACAATCACCTGAAAAAAAAAGGAATGGTTGTGTTTTTGTTACCTTAGAACAAGCCTTTTATATCTACATATGGAGTGGGTCCTCTTCCACTGAGTCTGCCATGTTGTTCTACAGTAGCCCAGAGTGGACAATTCAAACACTGGCTCTAGATAAGGCCATTAGCATTTTTTGCATTGGCCATCATAGGTCTCCTACACACTTGGCACACAGGAGAAATATCAGTTCTGCAACCTTACCTCTGAGTGCCATTAAATCCCACACACTGGACCTTTAAGTGCCACTTGCAAAACAGATCTTGGCATCAAATAAAACTTAGTTTAAAAAAAGGTTGACAACATGCAATTTTAAAATCAATCAACAGGATTTGTAAAACAAAAAATGTGGTAAAACCAATTAATAAATGGGTCAGACTGGGCAACAAAATGGGAGATTAAAAAATCAAACAGTTTGAAAGACGGCCAATAGCTTTGTCAGATGAGCTACCACTTTATTTGGAAGTAAAACTGAACATGTATTGTTGCTAATAATCCCTTTTTGTCCACCACAGAATACAAAACTGTGGCAAGTATTGTAGGTCAGATTTGGTGGAGGTTTACACACAGGGATCCCAGTGACTTACATTTGTTTCCATTCCAAATAAATTTGGCAAACAGACTCTGATCTTGTCTGATTGTCTCACTGTTCAAGCTTGTTGCCCTGTCTGACTTGCCACATTCTGTGAACTCTGCCATTACTTTGCTGAGTACACTGTTGTCATAACTCACAGAGCTTTTAAGGTTTAGTTCTAATAAATTAGTGTTTCTAGAATTCCAGTTTTAAGGAAAGTGGTAACAGCAATTCACTGAAAATGTGGGGGATGGAGCCACTGACAAGTGAAAATTATGACAAAATTAAGAGGAAATGAAGCTAGAATTATTGCATTGCCTGTTAAGTGCTGCTGAACAGTCAGTGCAGAGGGGAATCCCTGTTCTTAAGACACACTACTGGTGAAAAAAAGCCTCAATGTAACATGTTAAAGCAGGAAAAAAGCAACCAAGAAAAGCTGCTGTGAGTAGGCAAGTGCTCCGTCGCATTATCTGTCAAACACACTCAAATGTGACACCGTGTCCTCAGATTAATGTGTTATTAGAAAAAAAAGCTGAGCTAACTGCCACTCAGCAGCTCGCAGGTGTGAATACATAAATGTGAAGAATTAGTGCTCCTGGAAACAGTGCATGTTTAACATATCTTTTCAGGGCTAGACAGGGAGATTTTGTATAGGTGAATAGGTAATCAATCACTCTGCTGCAGCGTGGAGTATAAAAGGCCAACGACAGCCTATAATTACAGTACTCACAGGAAGCAGCTGTTTGCGTTTCCTGCCAGGACGACCCACTCTGCGCTTGGCGCGGGGGCTCGCTGGTGTCCCCTCCTCTGGACTGTCATGGTCTGCTCCATCTTCACCCTGGACAATTACAAAGCGGCCACATCAAACACTGAACCAATTGAATGACTGTATGAAGATTTAATTGATGTCAGCAGCAAGGCCGCATTAAAGCAACAATGACTCAGGGAGATGTGGTCAAGAAACACCCCGGGGCAGAGACTGGAAAATGGGATAAAACATATAAAGGGTAGCACACAATAACTAGAGTATCTGCAGTTTTAGGAAAGCCAAGAGTCACACTTTTTATGACCTTTTCACTCGAAGAAGCTGAACTTAAGACCAATTTAAAAACAAACTACTTTAAAAACAAAGACCTCAAAACCCTGCCAGGTTCAGATTGAACAAAGACGTTCTTAAACTATAAATGGGTGAAATATGGAGGACAAAACCAGTAAATTACACGTTTGCAGACATGAAAGCCAGCTGTGTTTAGTAAAGCAAATGGGTTACATGTTGAACTACTTCTGGACCTCCTCGGGATTGATCTGAGAGTACACACAACACAAAAACTCCTACAAGATAAAAAAAAATAAGATCATTACTTGAGGTCCAGTGGAAACCTTGATAACATAATACCTTTACCCTGCGCTGCCTTGTATTGATTCCTCAAGTGAGGCTTTGAACTTAAATTAATTCATCACAGCAGTTTGTTCCTCAGTTCGACTCGGAGCAGAGACAAAGTGGTACAACAGAACAGAGATATACACAAGAAGCAGGGTAATTTTACAGTAATATAGTGTAAAATAAAAATAGTATGCTGCATCTGTGTGTTGACTTGGTGGTGAGAGTGTTGGGACTGCCTAATGAGAAATCGTTCTGTTTTCACTTATATCATGTCAAACTACAGAACCTTCTCATGACGTGTTGTTGGCAGTTCCCTGGTTTGCATAAAATACAGTACATCACATGGAGTATTTGTAGTTCCACTAGAGAAAACCTCACATAATCACATCGGTCAAAACAGAACATTGTACACAACACTTAGTATCCGGGGGTGAAATGTGAAATATTTAGTTAATCTGATTTAAAGCTAATTGGTGGAAAATTTGGAAATGTGTCAACACAATAAAGAAACAGTAAATCTAAAATCTATTATCGGTGGACCTGTGGACTCGAGTCACATGGTTTGAAATGGAGCCTAAATTCGGACCTGCCTTGATGACTCAACTGGACAAAATTAAAAGACTTACAACTCAGCTCTGACTTTAACAACAACTTGTGACTTTAGAGTGACTTGATATCCTGCCCCAAAGCCCAAAGATTTGAAATGATTTAAAAGGCATGCAGCAAATCAACCCTTCATTTTCCTGTGATCAACGATAAATAAACTGATAGCAACAAGCCAAAGATTCATCTCAGAAATTAAAAATTGTTGCAGTCGTGCCCCTGAAAGATACAGAGGCACATCTGGCCATTTGGCTTTTTAACATTATATAACATTACATATATAAGCTTATTTGAAAGTAAGGATGCACCTATTTCTGATGCCTAAACTCAGGGTATCTTATAGGAAGTACCGATGTGGCATATAGTGATGAATAAGGTAATATTAGGCACTGCTGTTGCATTGAAAATTGATCTGCCTGTCTGCTATGACTGAATGAATGTATGTCATAGCAGAAAGACTAAATTTCATCATGATATGCACCTCTTTCACATATAGTTTGCAGTAAATTACTGGGATAACCTTTCAGGCACTCCAAGTGATTTTCCTTAATTCACACATGTGCTACTTTCAGGAACTTTTCTGTCTTGCGCCTTTTCACACAACATGGCGATGCCAGAATAGATCCGGCAAGGCACAGTCCAGCAGATGGCGGTATTGCAACATAAAGCCATAAAACTCAAAAGAAGAGGAAGAATATGAGGCACGGCCGAACGTACATAAATGCGGTGAAAGACGTTGCTCATTGTTTTCGGAAACATGTGGGGCGAGGAGCAGTTTTTGTCCTTGAAAAAAGGAGTTTACTTGCAAACAAAATAACTTGTATTATTTATTAGTTATCAAATCACCAGCGAAAGCACTGGCATAAATGCTAAACTGCAAACAAGTCGCTGATATAAATACATCATCAGCAGAGTCCTGGGATTGCTTCACTCACAGAACTTGAAAGCATCTTTCATCAGACAGATGTAACCCTTTACGTGCTTGTCCCTGCAATGTTACTGCTTTTACTGTACTGTTTTTTTCCTGAAATGTTACTGTTTTCATTGTACCCGCAATTTTCCTTGACATGTTCCAGGGTCGTGAGGTGTAAAAATTGGCGGTGCAGATTTACCTGAATGTCAATACCTGCTCCCATTTACACATGACTCCATGCAGGAAATGTTCCTGAACATTATCGGGATCGACCGCATGTGTGAAAGGGACAATAGATGATGTATGTAATGTGGGTCAGTCACATCTGTCCGATACCTGATCTACTTCAGAGGGTCAGGTTTGTATTTGAAAATACTTATAAGGCCTTACTTATTTCTGTAAATGTACTCTACTAGCTGCTTAAACACAACAAAGGCACAAAATGTTTTGGTGAAAGACGGACTCAAGACACAATGTTTAGGACTTGGACTTGACTTGAAACAAACAATGACTTTGTCCCACCTCCACCATTTGGCAGATGCTAGTTGTTCTCTTGTTTTTCTGCCAAAACAATAAGTCATTATTACAAACATAAAGAGCCAATATAAAGATGAGAGCCTTGAGAGGAGCAGATTTCTGAGAAGAGACCCCCGCATAGACAAACCACTGTTTGTCAGCCCCCTCACTATCAGTTACGAGATACTAAAATATCCACTCATTCACAATCAGATTAGACAGTCTTTTCTCCCAGAGCTGTAAAACTGCTCTCTCCCACACAGTAGTAATCTCTGGGTAGATGCAACCCCCTCCTCAATAAATTCCCTCACTTTCTATTTTTACATCGCCCCTAGGCAATGTTGCAGAGTTGCTGAGAGTCTCAGGTCTGTGCAAAATTTTTATTGGGCCCAAGAGGACACGTGGAAGAGCTAAATAAAATAAGCAACACCTGCTGCATCTTTAGTTAAGCAGTCAAAACATTCTACATGTGAGATGCCTGTTACTTTAAGAGTATTGTAGTTTAGCCAGGAGGAAGGAATTTGCCAGCCGCAGTGATTTTAATTATAGGCCTTTATGTTCATATTTGAGCTCTCTTTATGTGATGTGCAGCCTCGGGCAGAAATTAAATAAATGTCACTGTTACAAGAGAGAACCATTAGGCTCTTGTAGTGCTGCAGTGAACAAGGCAGCTTTAAATGTACACGATAGAGGGAATATTGTTTTTATCAGAGGTTTGCCCAACTTGTTGATGCCCAAGTTGATCTATGTGGGATTTTAACAAATGGGAGTCAGCAAGTCAGAAAACTGTGAGTGTTTACTACTTTCTAGGTACATTGGGGTCCCATTTCATTTCACTTGGGAGCTGCATACTAAATACTATACTATACCAGTGGTTCCCTACTGGTCACAGTCCAAAAGTGGATCGCAGGTCCATTCTGAATGGACTAGTGTCTAGTTTGTAAAAAAACACACTTTATTTTAAAAGTACAGTGAATTTCTGACATAAGCTTCAATTTAAGTGCTGTTTCCTGTTGCAGAGTGAGTGAATAACAGACAGCTACTGAACAGAGACAGCAAACTAGCTTGACAACATCGCTGAATGCAAGTACGATGCCAAATATATTAAACTCTGTGGACCTTGAACTAAGGAGAAATCTGGACCCCGTGACTGGACTAGTTGGGAACCACTGTACTGCAATATACTATACAGTATACATACTTTTTAATGCATGGGGCCCTCCTTGATTTGAGTAACACAGTAAAGTTTTTGTTGTTGTTTTTTTAGATTATTTTTTAGGGCTTTTTGTCTTTATCATAGCACACTTGGAAAGTGGCATGAAGCAGAGTGCTGCAGGCTGGAATTGAACCCGGACTGATGCAAAGGACTCAGCCTATATGGGCTCTCCAAGGTGAGCTGGAGGTTGCCCCGCAGCCAAGGGTAGTTTTTGGGTCAGGCACATATTTTCTGACCCATGAGGACCTCTATTATACACTGGTGGCTGAACACACCTCAGACTATGGCTGGGTGATGTGGTCAAAAACATTATCACAATATACTTAAGGATTTCGAAAGCAATGTACTTTGCACCACTTTAATTTTTTTATTTTTTTGATTAGATATGTATAATTTTTATCCCCATACTGATACTGTGCACTGTATATATGGTGATATAATCCCAAAAAATACCATTAGAAGTTGTTAACAGAGAAAAAAAACAGACAGGAATGTTTGTTTCTGACAAATCCAGCGAATTGACAATGGTATAATCCAGGGATAAGTAAGAGATTAAATAGTATAAACAAGATTTCAGCATCTCTGACGGATGACACATTTATATCATCCTGACTGTCGACATTAAAACTGAAGGCTGCTTCCACTTGTTCTCCATCAACTAGCTACAACTTTTTTTTATCTGCAGCAATTGTGTTTTTTTAATGTTTGTAAGATATGTTTTTGTGTGTTGTGTAGCCTAGTCTCCTGCACTCTTTTGTTGTGTGTACAGGAGAGACTGTCAACTTTAGTTTAATAAAAACAACAGCTCTATTGCTCTACTCTTTTTTCCCCGCTCTACCTGACTGTGTGTGCTGCCTTGTGTTTCCATTAATGTCTTCTTCCCTTTCTCTCTTCCTCCACTGCTGGACCCTCTGTTGCGGTGACAGTGGAGTGGTTGCTAAGGTGCAGAAACTGCTTAGCAACTGTCTCCGACAGGGCCGCCATGCTGACTAAACATTCTGATGTCACTTCCCTGACGATAAGCGTAACAACCAGCTAGAACGGGGTAATGGCATGGCCGCCTTGTCTGATTGGTGTTGTGCCCATACGCCTGTGTCACGACACACTTGCATTTTAACTTTACACATGTACTGCATCATGAACGTGCGACAAGTAGAAAAAAGAAAAGCCTAAGTAAAATAAGGTCAAATATAAACTGATAGAGCTGTAACACCACTCAACTACATCCCTTTACAAAAATATGTCAACACATACAAACACGCACACACTGGCCAATCTGTCCGTATATCTTTGGTCTATTTCTGTCTCCCGGCAGGTTATTTTAGGCCACTGCAGTTGCTAAGCAACCAGACTGCAAACCAGGAGGGCAGAGGAGGATCCCATTAGCAGCAGACAGCTTGTCCTCTTTCTTTCTTCCCCATCCCTACGTCCTTCTCTCTGTCTCTCGCCTGCTTCCTGTGTCTCCCTCCTCTGCTGCTTTCTGTATTTCACTTTAAAACTACAACTCACCTAATCATTAGTCGATAAAGCTGTCAGCAGAACAAATACTACACTTTCATTTTTCTGTGTTCAGGCTCCATTCAAAGCATTTAAACACAACAGTAGCAGAGCAGATTTCACCTTTAAACAATCCTGCTGTTTGAATAATGATCTTTTTGCACATTTTCAACAATTAACAATTAACCAGTCCTGAGCACTCCTCTTCCCCGGTTACTGTGATAATACTGTTAGTAGCTATGTCTGACCACTAGTCAACAACATGGTGAAAGCTACTCCATCTTGGGTTTTAGAGATGGAGCAAACAAAACCGTCAGAATACAGAGTGTTGCTTTTACAGATCCCCCAAGCAAACCTTTTTACTATCTTCAAAGTGTCTCTGTAGTGTGCAGCATATACCAGATACATAAGCAATTTTAAGGAATGATTGGCAGCGTACGGTCACAAAGTAGGGCAGTGTTTGAACTTCTCTCTAAAACAGAGTGTATAATTTATTTAAACACTATAGTATATTACCTTCAAAGAGATCCCTACGTGTACGATTAATTGCATCAAGACTACTCATTCATGGCGATTAGGAGGGCAGTTTGATGCAGTTTGAAGACGGCTTTGATGTCAGGGGTTTTTTTTTGGCCCGTCTTAAAATATTGCCATTGAGAACATGTAGAAACTCTTTCACCTTTAGTCCTGGCCAGCATACAGAAGGAGCTATAGTTTGTTTCAAGCATACTGTACCCTGAAAGCTTTAGAGATTGGCTTAAACATTCTTGTTCACATGATTATGACATTATATATCCACAAGATGGATCATTTGACAATCCTCAAACTGTCTTTGGAGTTTGTAACATACATGTACAGAAGCATAAATGTGGGCAGCCAAAGCATTAGAGGGAGAAGATGACCTTGCTCAGCTGCGACTGGTGCATTGAGGGAAAGGGGAGGTGTTTAATTTTCAAGCTATAAAAAAATGATAAAAATGAATGGGCTGAACTTAAGGTCAATAAGGTTTTTGGAACTGAGATTGCAGGCCTGACCCTTTGCAGCACAAAAGCATTAGGTTTTGAGTGACACTGACATTATACATGCACTGTAGTACTATTTATCAGTCTATATTGTTTCAGTATGAGTTGCAGAGTGTTGGAAATATCGGCTGTAAAGATGTCTGCCTTTTTTCCAATATAATGGAACTAGATGGAACTTGGCTTGAGGTGCTATAAGTACCCAAATACATTTGAAAAACTCGACAGCTATGTGTTTTTCCAGAAATCATGACCTGGTTACTCAAGATAATCAGCAGACCTTGTTGTGAGCAGTTTCATGTAGGAACTATTTTCTTTCTACCAAAAGACACCCACCAATTGTATCAATGGGCAGAAGGAAGCTTGCATCTACTCATGGAGTTGTGCTTGTTACAGCGGGAAATGTGAACATTAACCGTGTCCTCCTTGGCTTTAACATTAGCTAGCATGCTTTCTTCTGCGCGGTGATACAATTGGCATGTGCAGTTTGATAAAAAAGAAAATAGTTACTACATGAAACTGCTCACAACATGGTCTGCTGATTATACTGAGTAACTGGGTCATGATTTCTGTGAAGAGACATTGCTGATGAGTTTTTCAAATGTATTATTTTGGCACTTTGAGCACCACAAGCTGAGTGCCATCTAGTTCCATTATATTGGAGAGAAGGCAGACATCTCTACGGCTGATATCTGCAACATTTGGCAACTCTAAAACAATATAGACTGATAAATAGCACTACAGGTAAGGAAAAAAGAGGACTTTTGATTTAGGGTTGAACTGGTTTTAACAAGTTTACAAAAAGTGATAAACAACAACAGGCTCTGAGGATTATTCTGAACGTCATAACAGAAATTCTACTGAAAAGTCCAACAGTAGCTTCTGTCATGTGCAGTGGATTATAACTGGAATCAGACCTCGCACGCCTCTCTCCTCTCTATCTCCTGCCATGTCTCCCTCTCTGTCCTCAAACTCTGTGACTCACTCAGAGTTCTTTCCAGGCTCTTTTTTTTACTCTTTGAGGGTTAAATCTCAGGAAGTTAAAAAGCACAACAAACTCTATAGTAAAGAAAAAAACTCTATAAGGGAAACTTTGTACTTGTTGGCTCTTTGCCAGAGTGTGAATGTGGAAGTAAGTGAGTAAGACGGCTCTTTATATAGCTGCACTATAGAATGAACTTCAAACTTCTCACAGATTTACGAGGGCTGCCCTGGGCTCTGGGGGCGCAAATGAAAGGAGCCATTTTTCACTTTGTGTACGTCTGACAGTGGGTTAATGTGTGCGTGCTCATTTGTGTAGAAAAAAAAAAGGACTTGAGAGTCGAAACTCTGTATTCGTCTCACCTGCATGTGGTCGGGTGAGTGTGTGGAATGCAGAAAAGGCCTCAAGTGAATGTAAATAAATAACTGCAAGTTTAATTATTACAGACACACACACACACAAGGTGTTACTCGCCAGATTTTCTGTGTGTGTTGGCTAAAAAAAGCTCTCAACTGCGAGCTTAGAAGCCAAAGTAGTGGTGGTAATGATAGCTGTAGTAAAAGAGGTGGTGGTTGTAATAATATCTGCGGTGGCAAAAATAACAGTAGTAGTAATTTAATATGTATAATAATAGCAGCAATAATAACAGTAATAGGAGTAATAATAGTGACAGTGGAAGCAGCTGAGTTTGTAGCAGTGCAAGTGGTGGTAAAAGTCAGAGGTGGACAACTGAGTGTATTTATTCAAGCAGTTGATTTAAATACAATGTTTTTAGTGCCAGTACTTTACTGAAGTATTTCCACTTTATATGTAGTTCCTCTTCCATTGACCACACTATGTACATCGGGAAATACTGTATGCTTATGCGAAAACACTTAATGTGAACACTTAACCGCAAATCTGTTAACCACCAGTTAACAGATTACAGTACTAGCACTGTGCCACAAAAAGGCAAAAGGGTTTTCATGCCACCCTGGTTAGCTAGCTGTCGCATTTCTGTATTCCGCAAGTGGAAGCTAATTAGCAACACTCGCTCAGCAATAACCACTGGCAACATTGTCCCAACCCATGGTAGCAGAATGGCATTTCAGCAGAAACATTCTGCCGTCCCTTTGGTTTCCGCCGAGGTTGCCTCAGTGTGTAAGTAGCTTAATTTTGAGCCACAAAACCCTTTAGCACTGTTAACTACAGTATTTTATCACTGTTTGCTCTGTAAGCATGGTTAGCAGCGTCTGCTCGGCTAGTGGTGCTAACAGCAATGCTACAGGGGTTTTGCAGCTCAAAATCAAGCCGCTTACTCACCAGGGCAACCTAGGGGGAGACAGGAAATCTGGCAAAATGTTACTGCAGAAACGCCTTCCCGCCACCATGGGCTGAGACAACATTGCCAGCGTTAGCCGCAGAGTGAGCAGCACCACTAGCTAGCTTCCACAAGGTCAGTGCACAATGCAGAGCAGCCAGCTTTTGAAATGCAGCACTAAAGCTCAATGACTTAAAAAGAAGGGCTTTACCTGCTAGTTACTGATAATAGGTGTAGGGCTATCAAAAGCAAAAGTAACTGAAACTGACATCCCAAAACACAACAGATAAACACAAAATGTGTAGCTGATATACTGTACATACTTTCATGCCCCTACATACGTTTATTTTACTAATGAGTCATTTGACTCCTGCTGTGCCATTTACTGTTTCCATTTTGTGAACGCTTTAATGTAAAGTGACAGGCCTGGCACAATCCTGACCCCATACATTGTATGTTAATACTTCTATTCTTCATAAGGCTTTTGATTGCCAGACTTTTATGTTTGCTGGGTTATTTTTTCCAATGTGGTTCAGTTGGTTTGACTCAAGTAAAGAACTTTTTCCATTACATAAGTAGTTGTAATAGTCATGCAGCTTTAATTGTATAGCTGTGGTAGTAGTGATACTTTCAACTGAAATCATTTAAGACTTTGCAACAATAATCTATCTCTCTCACCACATCATTGGTGATGTCGTTCTCCGGTGTCTCGGGCGGTTCAGCGGCAGCAGGACTGTTGGACGGCATGGCTGGGAGCGGCTCGGTGAAACCAACTTTAGAAAGTTAAAAAAAAAAAATGGTGCAAATCAAAACATGGGAAAGGCCCTCAGAAGCACCAGGTGCAGCTTCATTCAATCTGGCTGTCTGTTGGTCTGTCGGACGATCACTCACTCGCTCGGTCCTCCCCCTCTCCTGAGAGAACATGAGAAAACAAACACACAAAGCATGACATGAGTGGATATACAGTCGGAGGAAATCTGTCCAATTTGAGAAAGAAAACACTCTCAGTATGTGGCTGACATCTTTTTTTTCTCCTCCTCAGTCGATCCACCTCTTCACACCCCCCCACACACACACAGAGCCCTGAGGTTAAGGCTACAGAGGTAAAGGTGTCTCCACAAACTGTACATGATGGATGGGACCCCTGCACATGCAGAGCTGAAAATATTCAATTTCAGAGCAAAACAGGTTAAAACACACACACACACACACACACACACACACACACACACGGTTATGCACACACGCATACACACAGGTGTCCTCTGAGGAATCTGCTGGAATCAGGGCAGCTTTCAACATGGTTGTCATAACATTTGATTGATGTGACCGGATAAGACTGTCCCCTTTCATTATGAGACAAAGTGGGTGCTTTCAAACTGCGCATAGTTAATGTGTCGAAAATTCTTTTTCCTTAAACAGGACACAGATCTGTTTTTTAATGACAGCATAAGCAGGGAAAATTGCAATGAAGCTTTTTGTTTTTTTTAATCTTGATTTGGGCCACTTGGTCCTAAATCATACTGCATCAGTCTGAACAGCACAAGACTGCAACAAACAGCAAAACTGGATATTTTTTTGATTATTATCATTTATCTATCTTATCTTTTTTTTTATTGTTTTGTTTAATTAGTTTTGCTATTTCGGCCTTTTGAGGAGACAGTACAGACAGACAGTGAACATAGGAGGAGAGAGGAGGGATTTCATGCAACAAAGGTCTCTAGGTGTATTTAAGGTTGCCAGGATTCACTTCAACACATGTACTGCCTTTTTTATTTATCTTTTATGAGGAAAAACAACAACAACAAAACAGTAATAATAATAGTAAATCTCCACGACAAGTTTTCAGAATCAAAGGTAACATGTTTAAATTACTTGTTTTGTTTGACCAACAGAAATTATATAAAGATATTGAAATATAAAGATATATTGAGAGGCTGTAACAAGTGAGTAAATTTAGCTTTTTATGTGATAAATTAATAACTGCATAATAAGTTTGATAATACAAGGAAAAGGAAGAAGCTGAGAAGAACAAGTCTGATATCACTTAGAAGGTGGAGTACAACGAGATGGTGCTTCACTCTGCTCTGAATCTGAGTTTGCATGCAAACAGCCAAACAGGCAAGGAGATTTTAAGATAGCCAGTAAATGAGGCTGCTTTCTGAGATCTAGATACACAACTCACTTACAAAAAAAAAAACCACTGACTACACTTGTGTTTTGTTGGAGATATCGGCCATAGAGATGACTGCCTTCTCTGGAAATTATAGAACCAGATGGTACTTGGCTTGCGGTGCTCAAAGCTCCAAATAAAGATTTGAAAAACTCAATAGTGATGTCTCTTTCTACAAATCATGACCTGGTTGCACAAGATAATCCTCAACCATGTTTAATGTAGGAAATATTTTCTTTCTGTTGAACTACACCCGCCAACCGCATCACTGTGGAGGGAAATTAGATTTTGCAAATGTACTTTTTTTGGCGCTTTGAGCACCACAAGCTGAGTGCCATCTAGTTCCATTATATTCAAGAGAAGACAGACATCTCTACTGTCTCTATCTCCAACACTCTGTAACTCACACCAAAACAATCTAGACTGATAAATAGCACTACAGGTAAGCAGAAACATACGTATTTTTGATTTTGGGATGAATTGTCCCTTTAACTACAACCTAACCCCAGCAGAGTTGCTAATTGATTACCATATAAATTGGATTTGCACTCACTAAATAGATCTAACATTAAAAAGAACTTGCAACCAGCAAACAAAAATACACAGGTTCTACTGTCGTGATTCTTGCCTTTTATTTTCTACATTAGGATACTACGAATGCTGACGACATTTACAAGCGAGGTCACCTCAGTTCAAACGCTAACAAATCTTTCAAAGGTGTGACATCTATTTAGTGGATGTTTCTATGTGGTAATGCAGCAACAAGCAAGGTATTATGACTATGCAGGGCCAGACTGGGCCACTTGGTGGCCTTGGGGCAAAAATTAGCTGTAGTGCTGGTTCCTCCCACAGACTTTGTTTTGTGTCAGTAGCCTGTTACCTCTAAGTGCCATATGTAAGTGTACTGTGTTGCCATAGGTTGCTGCATGTCAGAAAGTATTTCAACTAAATGAGGAAAATGAAATTACAGTATCACAAGTTAATTGCCTCATGCACTGATTTTAACCAGATCTTTGTTTGAGGTGTTCTGTTGTAAGATTTTAATGGACACCTGCTGCCCACCTCCTCTTAGAGCTATGATTTTGGGCTTTATAAATAAAAATCTCTTATTCTTTATAACCATTGCTAAGCTGGATATGAGCATGCAATTACACCGTACATGATGGCATTAGTAAAGTCTCCATTAAACTTATTTACTTCAGCATGCTGGGTGTGAAGTTTTTATGACTGTATTTTTACACTTCAGGAGTGTGACTTGTTCAGATACTGAACACAAAAAAGCCTTAAATACTATGTTTGCATGTGCCTACAAGAAAATTGGATCTCAGCAGTGATTTGGATTTGAGCACAGTGTGAGTGCAGCCAATATGTCTGGCTTTCCTCAAGATGTATTGTACAGTATGTCACTCCTCACGCTGTGGCCTTACATCACCTACTGTTAAGACAACAGGCGGCCGGCCAGGGTTACCAGCGGAAAGACAAGGGTGGAAACTTTGCAGAAATGGGTGTACAGTATCCACCCCACACCCCGAGGGCTCCCTGCACGAGCTCCAGGCTCCGGGCCAAGCAACTCCTCAAAGTTCTGCGTATTTAGGTCACCCACACACCTCTGACTCCTATAGCATGTCTATACACACTGGTTTAAATTGTTCCAGTCTTCTTGCAGCAGTGGTTTAAATTAGACCATAGCCAAAGGCCCAAGCTGAAGCCTGTACTGGTGGGAGGAGAAATGGTTGCGCAGAGAAAAAGCTTCAGAGGTAAGTCAAGGTAATGAGAGTTAGGCAGTGATAAAACAGGGAAGTAGGTCATTTGTCTTCACAATAAAAGCATCAAATACATGACGCTTTTACTGTCTTATTTATTTAAATGAATCTATTTCCTCTCCTTACACTCAGCTTTTAGTGCTGCTGTAACAGAATATCCTCTCCTGGTGATCGATAAAGCCTTACTGTACTGACAGAGCTGGATATGTCTGCTTGAGAGACCTAATTTCTGGACTACACATTACTCATATTCTAATTATATTATTAAATTATACAGGTGTTTTCTTCCACAAAGTAACACATTCTTAAGCATTTCTAAGGTGTCCATTTTGATAGAGATCCAAATGGGCCATAGCCAGGTATAAAACAATAAGGTCATCTGAGGTCATGAGTCCTATTCTCCCAACACATCATGTCCTAATCCTAACCATCAGCCAATTTTGACTTCTCCAGGCTGTACATTTTCATACAGATCCAAGTGGGTCGCAGCCAGGCAAAAGAATAGTAAGGTCATCTGAGGTCATGAGTCCAGTTCCTACGAACACATTGTGTCCTAATCACAAACATCTGAAATTTCTGATTAGACACAAACAATTATGTCTCTAAAATGTCTCCAAACCTGTTTCAAAACCTTCTCTGTCAAGCATAAAATCCTACTGGGGAAAAACTGGATCCTGTATTCATCAATGTATGAATGATGGCCTGCAAGTGGTGGATTTAAGTCTAAAAATAATGGAGGCAGCAAAAACAATACCAAACATATTTAAAGTTTTGATGTCTGTGTAATATAAACTTCACACAGGTGTTTAAATCCCCCCTGAAAATCACAGGCAAAATACAGAGGACATGACCTCAGTGTCCTGAATACTGGCATTTCTGACACACAGACTTACATGAGCTTAAAAAGTAGTGATCACAACATATGGATATGATTTACAGAAAATGAATATGCAGCTATTTTGTGATGAACCATAGGAGAAGACGTTTGAAGATGTCACCTTGGACTCTGGGAAACAGACAAAAAAATCACTACAAAACTCTTACAGCAAAATATTATAAATAATGAAAACAATCTTCAGTTGCAGCCCTGTCACATTAAAACTTATAAAGTATTTATTATCAACCTCTACAATATATTTGCGATCACCTGCTGTAAGTCTTGATAGCAATATGGTTGAACATATTGTTTTCCGCAGTGTTTACCGAGACATTTATTTTTAAAGTCTACACCGGAAGTGTCGTAGATTTCCTGTTAGCTTGACGGAGTCCAGCTTTATGACAATTAATATTGGGAGCGACCTCACGCGGCCTTTACCGGACGGACTCTCATAAACGGCGTATAATCCCGGCGGGGGTGTGTGCGGGGCGGGCAGCCGGTGAGAGGCACGTGTCTGAGTGTGTAGCGACGATAAGCTTTAGTGGGTCAGGTAAAAAACACACACGGGGGCGCGTTTCAGACCGAATGCACTCGTTAACCTCGGCAGGCGCGCGCCCGCCCCGCTCGCTCTCAGCGGAGGCGACGGTTCCGCGCGCTGATGTGTCTGTCTGCATCTGGTGGGAGAAGAGGACGGTGCGCTCCGGTTTAACATTACCTGCTGGTGTCGGGGTGGTAATGGTGGAGGGGGGAGCCGGGTGGTGGGGTGTACGCTCCACCGGACAACGTTTAAGACACACTCCTTACATAACGGTTGTCCGGTTGCCGTGATTTTCCTCCCACCGTACAAAAGAACTCACCGTACAAGTTCACGAACCGCTCCGTCTTCACGCGCACATCATCTGCTAAAACGGAACCCAACGGTTTGGCTCCGGAGCGCGCGAGCGATGACTTTAGGAGATGACTCTAGCTTAAGTTAACGGCTGTAACGGTTGCCGGTGTGCGTTCACGAGGCAAAATGTAATGTTTATATTTACCGTGTCGTCCGTCCCTCAGGCACACGGACCCTGACGGTCGTCGCTCTCTCTCCTCTCGTTCACTCTCGGTCTCTCTCTCTCTCACTCACTCTCTCTCTCTCCCTCCTCGCGCTCTACCGGGTCTTCTCTCTCTCTCTCCGCTGTGGCTCGCGCTCCCCGCTCCTCTCCCTCACTATCTCACCAGCCGGCCTGCTCGCTCTCTCACGAGCCGCAGAGGCTGCAGCACCGGAGACGAAGTTTCCGCCGGGTCCTAAAGTCTACTGCACGACGCTGCACGCACACACACACACGTATACACGCGCACGTGCACGCACACACGCTTCAGCACGTGAAGGCAGGTGTAGGAGTAACATTAGGCAGACTAGCCAACTAGCTATGTGACTGGCTACAGCTCCACAGCTAACAGTTGTGTCCATGGAAAAAACTTAAAGGGGAACTTTACCTATTTTTGAAATACATACATTTTAATCCTATGGTCTAAACAATAAATAAACAAACAATAAAAATGAATAACTTTCTCCAAAATCCCACAACTATAGTGCTAAAATTTAAATGCTAATTATCATGAGGTATAAAGTCTGGAGCTGCTCCATAAACAATGAATTGGGCATCATGTCCTGGATCAGGGGTGTGAAACATCCGGCTCGAGGGCCAGGACCGGCCCTCCAAAGGGTCCAATCCGGCCCACTAGATGACTTTGGCTACGAGGTGCAGCTTTCAGGAGCAAGTTAAATGAATGTGCTACTTCATGTAAAATGCTGTTTCCGACCCTGACCGGAAATGAGCTCTCCGAAAATACAATAAGTGCTTACTGTGGTCTTGTTGACCCTTTTACTGTTCGTAAACAGTATAACGTTTTCGGTGGGTGGGACTTACATAGAGGCAAAACAATTCTCCACAGACATTAACCAGCCCTAGCTAGCAAGTTCTGTTGGCTTGTTTTAGACGGTGGAGGAAGATGATACAAGCGGTGCATCCAGAAATACTCCTTTCGACTGCCGGAGCAACTCTGGCACAAACTGGACCTTGAAATTTCAGAGCGCTGTCTGAATGTAACGTTTGGCAGCAGTGAACGTATGATTGACTTAACCATTCGTTAATTCATGTAGAAATATAAGGCTCCGTTTCTTCTTTCATCAGGGCTCTCATTTTAGTGTAGCGCGTCAGACTGAACTGACGATCGCACCATGTCAGGTCACTCTGCAAGTGTTACTTGAATAAGTAAACACTGACCAGCAGGACCAGACTGGCCGACCCGTATGCTCTCTCTCAGTGGATGGATGATGTCACAGGAAGCTTTGTGGTTGATCACAATGCCAATCTTACAAAGGAGGACGACACCTGAATGGTCTCCTCCATTTTGTTTTGCTATCAAAGCTAATGTTAGCTAATGTGCTAAAAAAGTTAGTGTTACGGAGAAATCCAATATTCCTGCTGGACATGATAACCCTTAATACACATAACGTTATTCAACCCTACAACAGGAAATACTTTTTCCCTAACCTCACAGAAGTGTGCGCTGCACATGTGAGCATTTTTGATGATCAGCTCCGTCCAGTCCTTTCGTCTCATCCCATTTAACCATAGCTGTCTTTGTTTTTGTAGATGGGCAGTGGCAGCTGGTATGTGTTAAAAATTGATCCATGACTCCTCCTATTCTGGCTCCCAGTAACACAACAAGACATCATATAAAGACTCCTATGTAGCCTACAGCCCTGTGGTGGAGAGTCGTGCTTTGCCTCCAGCTAACAAACTGACATCATTGTGACGTTGGCCCTAAAAGGGTCTTATATTGTCTCATATTGGACACTGTGTAAAATACTGTCAACCAGCAGCTTCAGTACAAAACAATCTGTATCAGACTTCTATTTTAAAACACTTGTGGTGGAACCCTACAGCTACAATACGGCCAAAAGTTTAGATATGGAAATGGTTTGTGAGGGGGGAGGTAACTTAATCTGCTTCTTCAATAGCTTCCACTTTAGTTTCATACAGTGATGCCAGCATTACTGCAAAAGAGTGGGAATGTATGTGAAATGTAACAACAGTGAGTTGTAGACTGACTGAGCGTGGAAAAACTGAGACATACTGTTGAAACTGCACTTTTTTAAAAGATGAAAGAAGATGCCTGTTCATCATCTGTTATTTAAGAGGTAAATGTTTTTAAAATGTACTTTACACTAAAAGAAAATGAAAAATGTGAAGGTCACTATTATTCTGAGGTTATTCTACAGTGGTTTAACTGGTCTGGCCCACTTAAGATCAAGTACAGGTGAACTAAAATGAGTTTGACACTCCTGTTCTAGATGACAGTGAGAGCACCCAGGGGAATGTTCTGAGCGTGGACCGAATCACAATGTTTATTTACAAGCCACCAAACTCCATTGACAAAAACAGTAATAACAGTTTAACTTAGCAGGACACCGAGTCACTGGTCTACTGCGGCCTCGACTAGTTAGTGTGTGAGGCAAAGCAGAGCAAATATTCAAATACAGCGCACACTTAGACTGATATAGAGTTTTTAGATGAGTAAAACACGTTCTGCTGCGGCCCTGTCCACACCAGTAACTTACATTGCTCAGCTTCTGTGGCAAGTAGATTTAGTTTATTAGAGACGACAGCGAAGCAATAAAGTACATAAAATAGGCACAGCAGAAATGTCAGATAGGTTGGACCACAGTGTGTAAGCTAATTTCTTTAAACATCACCGAAAATGACAACAGAAATTGACAAGTTTGCCAATTTTACACATCTCCACAACTGTCATCAACCGCCAGCTGTCGACCCAGAGGTGACTGTTGTTGTTAGCATGTCACGAAAGCTCAGTCTATGTGGGTACATTTTCTGTTTCACTACTGAGAACAGTACAGTAGAATAAAGCTCATTTGGGCATAAGGAGCAGCTCCAGACTTTATACTTGATGATATCACAAGTTTGATGCTTACTTCTCTGGTCTCTGGCTTTGAGAGAGAGTAGCTCATGTTCACACATACTGATTAAACTTTATTTTTTCAATATACACCCTTTGAAATGTTTTTTTCTAGCCACATAGCCAGCACAAAACAATTATGGTAGAAAAAAGCTGATATAAAGAGGTTCAATACAGCACTGCACCATCAGACTGATTTATTTAACAACAATCTTCTACCTGACGAACACTGAAATCCTTCAGAGTTCCTTTTTTGGGAAGGTCTGTTCAACTGTAAGGAGTCTCTGACAGCTCATGTAGCCTACAGTTACATGTTTTAATATAAATCTCTCAAGTCAAAGCTGGTGTCACAGATGAGGAGGAGCTCAAAAATAGTCTGAACTGCTAGATAAAAATAATTTGGACAGCCTCCATCAGCCTGACAGGAGCTGCTTTCATGAAGGTATTCCATGTTCTGCTTCTAAATATTCTGCTCACTGTGGCAGATTTCTTCCCGAGCAATTACTCAATCTGGAATTGATTATGTTACGCGACTACTTGATGCGTGAAAAACACAAGAATCAACATCCATAAACTGCCTGAGGGGCCCCAAACCCTCAGGGGGCCCGAAGGCTTCAGGTTTTACTGTGTGTGTCATAACTGGACAGAACTGCAAATTGATTTGTTCAAACTGTACGCATGATTAACAGCACAATATATACTGAAATATCAATCTGCCCAAATTAGAGTCCAGTTTAAAGCCTGTGATATTTCTGTTTATCTTTTACTCACATCGGAAGTTTGCTGGAATTAATTTAGTGCTTAAACTAATTACTAATTTATTACTAAAAAAAACAACTACTAACAAATAGTGTAAGACGTGGCATCAACTGAGGGCCTGCAGCTCATTTTTGCCCCGAGGCAAAAAATGAGAACTAGAGGATTAGTGGTGATAAAATTTTAAGGCGCGTGTTATTTATAAATGTGCAGAAATACTTTTTTTTTTTTTTTAAATCTTTTTTCTGAGGATATTGCAGAGGGATCCTACATCAAATCTACTCTCCACTGTTATTAATTCAGCTGATGTTGTGCATAAATGGCAAAACATAAAATCCTAAATCATTTTGTGTTTAGGCAAATTACAACAAAAGGTCAAGGTTGTTTTATCAGGTTGTTGACAGTAAAGTATTCATTGATGATTCATTTGCAGAGTTGTTTAACTCTACAGAATCTGTTGACCCAGCTTTGAGTTATTGCAAAGGGTAATAGCGCTGCTTGTAACCACATGACATATGTTTGATGTCAGTGTGTCCAAGCCTGAAGGTAAACTGTCATATCTGTCTGCAGGTCAGGATCAAGTTGAAGCACATACCTTTAAATATTTGCTTACTTAAATGCTCAAATATGTCCACTATAGCATCAGTAATGCCACACTTACTGTGGACATGAACCAAACTCAATATGTGAAGTTTCCGTTTTAACAGTTGCACACATGGCCCTTTGGTTTATTGCCTTACAGCACTTTTTTCTGACATGACCTTTTAAATGTAACTAATATTTACTCTCCTTGTGACAGGTTGAAAATGTCTGACTGTCAGGCAGACTGATGCTCTCTTCTTAGATTTTTATGATGAATTTAAGTTGCTGTGTTCTGAGAAAAGTAAGATCTGTTATGTAGCAAACACAGATTTTATCAATTTTCTTTCTCATGATTAAAGAAACCGGCAACAACCATGTAAGAGACAGTTAAAAAAAAGGGCAGAATGTATTTTTACAGACAGCTACAACAGATTATGTCTCCACCTACAACCCACAAGTGACTGCAAGTGCACAACACTTACCCGTTTTCTTGTTCGGCGAGTTATTTTCTACCAGTCCAAGTCCTTTTTCCACAGGTTCCTCAACATGTGATGCATGCTGCAACATGTTGAAACCTGCCGTCTTAACTGCTGTGTACAGGGTATTCTAGGAAAGATAGGAAAAGCAGTAAATGTGGCATGAGTGGATTAGACAGACCGAGGGCGTGTGTGGGAAAATCTTAAGAGTAATTTACAAAGTGACTCTTGGTTTGCACTAAATTCTCCTTTGACTCAGACTTAAGTGTGGATTCAGTGTGAAATGTGTAGAAATATATCTAGTTTTTCTCTGTTTACCAGAACTAGAGACAGAACAATGGATGAAATCATTCTTAGTGCTGCAACTATTTTCATTATTGATCTGTGCATGTATTTAATGATTAGTCCATAAAATGTCATAGAAAAATGAAAAACGCTCAACATGCTGTCATCAAACTGCTTGTTTTGTCCTGCCAACAGTCCAAACCCAAACAATATCTAATCTACAATGAAATCAAACAGAGAAAAGCCGCAAATCCTCACATTTAATAAGCTTAAATCAGAAAATATTTTGAACTTTTTCTTCATAAATGACTTAAATGTTTAGAATATTATTAAATTAATTGACAATTACAGAATTAACTGTCAGTGAGATCAAACTGACTTTTTATTGCAGGATGACCTCTCAATTTCTGCTCCAGAGGAGAAGGTTAAACTCAGTTTGACCTCTGAGAAGAAGAAAGTATATAGATCCCTAATAAACAGGGTCATAACTGCAGTGTGTGAGCGAGTGTAGGAGCTGGTGGGTGGGGGGTTATTTATAGCTGTCAGTGAGGTCAGCAACAACAGACAACCTCAATGAGCTTTATTCAGTCTATAGTTTACACCCCCCCCCCCCCCCCGACTCGCATACACACCCTCACAAACGCACATATACGACGCACACACACAGTCGTGACCTCTGAAGGAAGCTCTCATGGGAAAAGTGAGAACTGCTCATCCATACTAATGAGGACACTAAATCAGAGGGAAAGTTAAAAAGTCGTACATGTAGGAGAAAAATTGGGTGTTTATTTATAGAAACTGGGTTATGACCATCAACACTGGCTTGGTTTTATGTTTCTCCCCAGATCATTGTGATCGGTCTGGATGAGAATGGCTCACTTTTGTAGGCTACATGGCAGAATGTACATCTACCCATGGACTATGTTCTTATATGTAAGTCCAAATCTTAAGTTCTTGTTCGTTATATTTCCATTTTCTACTCCTAAATGTGATGCATTACCTATTAGAATACATAAGTGTCATATGAAGTTAGCTCCAGTATAATAGATCAAATGCTGTTCACACATTAATGCCTAGCTATTTGGCATCAGTAGGATCTGATAGGTATAAAAAACTAAACACAGTCAATGATAATACAGTCTTAGTGTCCTCGAATGAGACAATAATAAAGTCGCAATGTCCTCAAAGGAGACAAAAGTTGGTCATGGACTTTCCAAGGTACCAAGGTACCCTGGGTGCATTGGTTGTTGACGTTGTTGATGTTCAAGAAACACATGTAGTTGGGTTTAGCAACAAAAACATGGTTAGGTTTAGGAAAAAAGAACAGGGTTTAGGTTTAGAATTTTACAGGACGCCACTACCGTTCTCTCAGGTTAAAGTCGGTGTTTGTTGGACTAATCCACCACCCCTCCCGCCCGAACCAGTCGGACTTTTGCCGCCTTCATTTTCATACTTGCCCCATCGCAGGCGCAGTTGAACTATAAAAGCAACCAGCCGCATATCATGGAGACGTTAAAGGACGCCTTTTTTTTATTGGTTTCTGACGCCACAAGTCACTGCCCAAGCAAGGGATTTCGACAACTTACGAGTGAGACCGGGCTCTGCCATCTCGTCTTCACATGGATTAGAATATTGTGCTTTGGCTACCACTAAACGGCAGAAAAAAGTGTCCAAGAACGAGGACAACAGGTCTAAGTGAAGCAGAATGAAGTGTAAGGTGCAGTAAACCCAAAATGTGATGTCCTATGAGGACAGGGCCTTTTTTTTTTTTTTAAATCTCTTTTGAATGCAGGACTTCTATTACAGCAATCATCTATTATCCCCACTGTGATAATAGAATTAATCAAAGGCTTGAGTTTTGCCATGGTGGAACTTAACTAAGTACATCAAAAAATGTTTGCAGGCTAGTACATTTTGTAACCTAAAACGAGGTGAAGTTTTGTTCCTTAGCCTGAAACTGTATCATGTGAATCATTTAAATCAAATGCTATGTTAAGTCATGCTCTAATTTTTCCCTGCACTGCACTTTTTAGAGTTTTCTTGCCTCTGGTTTATTTCCCTACAGGGTTCCCAGTGGTTTTGGAGTTGCTGCAACATCATGGGTTTAGAAAAGCTGTATTCCAGATGAGAGAAGTCAAGGAATTTTACAAATGGGTCACTTTCCAGGAATACAGCACTGTGTAGTTTCCAACTTGTTTCACAGATTTATTAGATTGGATATTTTTTGTTTTGCCAAACTGTACACGAACACACACAAATCAGGAGGGAATAAAATGTTGAGGTCATGGAAGAGCTTGACATAGTAGTGGAAAGTCATGGATCAGTTCTTGAATTTTACAACACATACAGTTGTTTTTTATGCTGGTGCCCAGTCTTTTGTGTCCGGGGGGATTAAGACCAACAGTCACAGAGAAGGACGCAACTCAAAGAGTTTAACGTTAAATATTTTTTATTGCAGATGAAACACACTTTTCACTCACAGCGTCAGCTCAGGCAGGTTCAGAGCTGAAGGTTTTTACAGTTTCATGTCAGGACATGTCTGTCCTGTCAGTCTTGATTTCACTCTCACTCTCTCTTTCTCAAACACACACACTGAAACAAGAGCTCATTCATTTATTTAATCATTCATACAGTCAGTCAATCGTTCGGTGGACTGAAAATGTGATCATCCCAGACGCTAGCTGTCAGTCAAACTATGTGAAGGGCTGGGGACGTCTGAAACATTTTTCTTACAGAACTGAAAACTGATCCAAAAATGTACAATACAATTAAGTATAGCTTCATATGAGCAGGAAACAAAACCCTGAAATGCCTGAAATTTGATAACATTATTTCACATCTGCTACTTTCAAATAAACCAACCTGAACTGATTCAACCTCAGAAAGTCACTTTGGGTCACATTTGATTTGCATACAGATATCAGACTGAAGATTTTTGGGGGCTGGCTGTAGTTCAACATTCACAGGGAACCTCAACTCCCACAATCCCCTGCATTTTACGGAGAGCTTCATCAAAGAGTAGCAAAGTGCGAGAAGTTATTTGGGGCAGGCAGTGTTAAGAAAGCAAAAGTCCCATTTAATTTTTATGGATAATGTTTCGGTAACTGACATGCTCAAGGAGAAGGTGAACATGAAACCCTGCAGGTAGAAAAAAATCAAGACAAGGTATGTACAAACTTAAAACTACAATTCCCAGGGAGCACTGCAGTGAGACACATCCAATCAGAGTTTAAAACTGTGTTTAATTTTTGGATGAATGATGCGCTCTTTTGTTCCCAATGACAGTAAAGTGTTTTTTATCTTCTACAGCAAGCTGGCCTTTTCCCCATCGCAATAGCCACAGAGGCTCATGGGTATTGTAGTATTCAGAGACATTCTGCATGAAAGACTGGCAGAGTAGAGTGCTGCATGGATGACCTGTTTTTGTGAGCAAACATGAAAGTTAACATCGCCCTGGTTCCCTCATCAAAAATCCACATTGGATGTTTCCATTGGATTTTGGAATATGGCAGAAAATAAGCTGTGGCACACAAACCTTTATGATACTTGCACGTTTTGTTTAGCGAGATAATCTTCACAAATTAACACAACTTTAGTGACTTTTGGAGCTTAAATGCAATTGTCCGAAATAAAAAGCTAATATAAGGCTATAAACAAACTACACCACGGTCACATGACTGCCAGCGTTACAACCACAACGAGGCTGTGAAGCTGTATCCGGCGTTCTGTAGTCTCATTTAGACACTTGTTAAAAACTGCCTTTTTTAAAAGACACAAAAAAAGCTTAAACATTTGGGAATTTACTGACATTTTTTATGTCATAAAGTATCTTTAGCTTGTGTAAATCACAGACCTTGTTACAGGCATCTAACAAAAAAAAAACTGACTTTGGGATGATTTTCCCCAGGTAAGGATTACTAACTTTTTTCTTTTTTCTCTTGTTGGAAAATAATGTTGTCTTTGATTTAATGACTTCTTGAAACACATTTTCCTCTATCAATGCATTAAAAAAGTTGAATTGCTCAAGAGTTGCGAGCAATTCAAGCACTTCAAGTGCTGAAGAGGTGAACGTTTTAAAACTTCCACAAGTAAAAAGTAAAAATTAAAAAAAATAAAATAAAAAAAATAAACAGTCAATCATGTGACACCTCACACTCAGGTTGGGAAACACTGAGTGTCTTTAAAAAGAACATTTATTACGGGGTTAAATACTTCCAGAGCCCACTTCTCCACCCACTTTGCTACTCTGTTGCTACACTGGAGCAAATGGTTTTATATTCTCTCTCTCACTCACACACTTACACACACGCACACACACATAGTAATCAGATATCTCCTCTTTGACTGTAGTCCCACTGCAGTACCGAGACACACAGAGAGGCCTGGACAACCTGAGCTGCGCGATCAAACCAGCACCCCTGGCACTAATCTGTTCCAGGTCTCAGACACCTGGACCAGGACTGGGACTTCAGCTTCCCACCCTGCACTGGGCTGGGCTTGATACAGCAGGAAAAGTCCCATTAAAGCTTATCGTCTCAGCAGGGCCGGACCACACTCACATACACATAAACACTTAAACCGAATGAGTAAATGTCAAAACTCAAATCAAAGCAATAAATACTAAGCACACAGTGCTGAAACTTAAAACATTACAACTCACTTTTTGTCTTTTTGACTTCCTATTGTTTTTTTTCCACTTGTTACATGCTGTATCTCCATCATGACACTTTCTTCCGCTTTTTATCCTTCACAAATTTCCGAAACACATCTTTCTGTCTCTTCACGGTGCCCCTCTCACTTACGCGACCCTCGAAAACACAGAGCGCACACACACACGCGCTACAGTACAAATCAGTAGGTTTCAGATTCCTCGTTTTGCTATGCATAATCAAATCAAAAACAAAAATCCACAGTGACAAGACACGCACACACACAGAGAATCACAGCTATACATCAGTAGGGACCCAGTGGTCGTTTGGTGTCCAGCATCGTGATTGGTTGATTGGCAGTGGAGCTCTAATTCCCACCGGCTAACGATGAATACAAGAAGTTATATTTGAATCCCAGCAGGGTCAGTCTTCTTTGGCCGTGATGAAACATCACTCTGCCTGAGGAGAGAGAAACAGAACAGTCAGACAGCATGTCAGAAGTTCACTGTCTTTCTTATTCAGTCATGTGGTAGAAAAGAAATAGTTTGCCTTATTTGGTAATACATTTATTTGCTTTCTTGTGGGGAGTTAGACTGATAATACCCTTGTGTCTGTACTGTAAATATGAGACTAGAACCAGTTATTTTAGCTTAGCTGAGCATAATGACTGGGAACAGAGGGAAACAGCTAGCGTGGCTCTTTCAAGAGGTAAGAAAAATCTGCCTACATGCACCTCTGAACATCATTTATTAACACACTATATCTCTTTTGTTTAATCCTAACAAACCTAATCGTTGATAACAACACTACATGAAGGTACCTCCCCTGGTTAAGAAATAGTTTGGCACATAACCTCATGTAAGACCACAGTATGTTGTGTGTATGTTTTTGTTGAAAGACCAGCAGATAGGATTTAGGATATACTGGCGGAAATGTAATATAATATACTAAGTTTGTTTTCTTTAGTGTATAATCACCTAAAAGAAAATTGTCCTGTTTTCATTACCTTAAAATGAGCCGTTTATATCGACATAGAGTGAATCTTAGTCCTCAGAGTCGGCCATGTTGCACAATAATATTTCTACAGTAGCCCAGAGCGGACAAACACTGGCTCGACAGCCCCCCCCCCCCCCCCCCCCCCCTCCCTCATCTTTATGCTTAAATTCAGCTTCATATTTACTGCACCAACATGAGAGTGGGATCAATCTCCACATCAAGCTCTGGGCCAGATAGTCAACAAGCATATTTCCAAAATGTGACTTCAGTTTCCAAGACATAAACCATCACATTATTTCAAAGTTGATGACAACTGCTTTGAAATTAAATTTGTTCTGATAGATTAAGACACAAAAATATGTGGCATCAAAGAAAACGATGCTTTCATTTCAAATTGAAGCAACAAAATTAGGAGAATTTTTCTCATTTCAGGAAATAATTTCCTTTACTCTTCACATGAACCCAAATAAAACACCACAAAGTGCTTCAAAAAGCAAATCGAGAGGAACCAAAAAACGGCCAGTTGTTGGCCTGTGCAAAAAAGTTCAAACACATAAAGAAGTTGCTGCTTTGAGTCATCAAATCGTTCATTTAGTTTTTCCCATAAAACATGAATGCAGCCTTTCTGGTCTGAAGCAGAAACGTTTCTAAGCCTGCCTTCCTAACAAATAAATTCGATGACTGATTTATGATTAAGTTACTGAGCGGTAGAGAGCAGTCAATAAATGTCATTAAAAAGGGCAGTTACACAGAATTACTTACTGTTTTTGTTTGTCCTGCGATCATTTTAACCTGCTGAAGAGAGAATGAAAGTTAGTTAGCAGTAAGCAGAGGACAGTGCAGTGTGAAGCTAAATTAGGTGCTACAGCTTTCTGCCAGAAACTGTAATAAGAACCAGACCAGTTCTTACCATAGAGACATAAAACATGACTGTACTTGGCAGGTGCTGCACAAACTGACTAACTCCAGAGAGAAAACCCTCTTGAGGACAGTCTAACACAGCATCTAATCTTTAAACGTGAAGACTTAACTGTGCTGAACGTGGGGCTGAACCTGGCCTCCTGTCTGTCTGTCTGTTTGTCTGGCTGCTCAGGGGCCGGTGGGTTAGTGCGGCAGGTTAGTATTCTAATAAGCGTTTGGTCTGGGCTCGGGGAGCAGACCAGGAAGTAGTTTCACCGCTTTGTCTCCGCAGGCGGTCCTCTTGTAAAGAGGAGGGGCTCCATAAAGCATGGCTAATGAGGCGGCATGTTAATGAAGCTTGCTGCAGTACAGACGGGGAGAGCACCTGGAGAGTAAGTGGAGTCGTACAGGGACTGTGCACGTGCTCGCACAGACACAGAAAGACATGCAGGAAAAGCTCCAAGTACAAGTACAATTAATGGCTCAGCAAATACCTCATGATGGGATTCAGAGCGGCTTTTATGTGTGCAGAAGGAAAATAAGATTTAGTTGAATGACTAAGGATTCCTCTGCAGTCAATGCTGAATTATTAATGTTTACTTCTGATAAAATTATCTTCATAATTCCTGTCAGATGTTTGAAGAAACCTGCAGTGACACCTGATTCACTCTGCATGAAGCAGCTACCCACACAGAGGAATGTCATGACTTTGAACAGAGGTAGAGAACACTGTTACTCATGTACTGTTCATCCTCCTCCTTCTGAAGCCCTGAAAAATTATATTTTTGATCTTGTATTATAAAAAAATAACATATGCACACAAAATATTATCTTTCAGGACCTCCAGGGTGCCATAATTTAACACTGAAAAGTTCCATACTGCAAAATGAGGACTTTCTGTACATTTTCTGGTCATACTTACAGTGTGTTCTTTTAGTCAAGACACAATTTGAATGCAGGACTTTTAGTTGTAACAGAATAGTTACAAGCTGATTTAAATTATTAAAATGTCACCAGCTCTTTCCATCTTTTATGCTAATTGTCAGAAACCCCTAAATCAGGAAGCATGGAGTCAATGGTGGACATGCTTTTTTCATTCATTTGCTGTATTTATTTTTTGTGTGTGTGTTTTTTTGGATTGGTCTTGAATAATAAAGGTCAAAGACCCTGATTACTTGCATCTGGCTATAGATGCAACCCATGTTAGTCCCAGTGCAAAGGTTAAGCATTATAATGGTCATGTTAGAGTCAAATTTTGTCAGCAAGTAGAGCAAGTAAAGAGAGGATTAGTTGGAAAAGATGACAAGAGATGTTGAGGACATTAACTTACCCCTGTCCTTCCCGTTCAGCAATCTTTCCTCTTCCTCCCGAACATCATCTAGTCAAAAGAGAGCATAAAAAAAAATCAATGTATGAACGTGTGTCGGACCAACATTTCTTTATTTTCTAAAGATTTATTATCAGATTTTACACAGAAAGCATTCTAACATGAACATTGTTGTATTTTTTTCAGTGATATGGCATGCTCTGTAACTACCAAGGCACTACTTGTTGTGTTTCTTGACTTGTTTTATACCCCAAACTGACAGATGGAAATGTTTGTCTGAATTTGTAAGAAGTGGATTACTCAGCAGCTACAAAGCGATCAAAAGTGTTTATTTGTGTGTACCAGAGTGGAGCTCTTTGACCAGTGAGGACACAGTGTTGGTGATGGAGTCAGCTGCTACCAGAAGGTCATTCCTCAGGTTCCTTCTCGGACCTGTGATGGATAGATGTAAGACAAGGGAAACAACAGTCACCCAATACTGTATGTCACAGTGAAGATTAGATTTACACTAATTATGTGGTAACTAATGACTTGAAGTTTGTTAATACATTATCTTTTACTTTTTGAGATCTGAATGACACTTTCATACTGTCTCACTGTGGCACCAGTTATAACATAGTCGTATAAAACTCAACAACCTAATGCGTACATTTTAAATAGCTATTTAAATAATAAAGCAAAATAACAAATCGCTTAAAATTAACTTGCCTTTTAGCTTAACTTTCTCTTTTCATAAACACGACATGTTTTTTTGAAAGCACGTCTACAGCAGTGCAGAATTCTTTAGACACATAAACTGTACAAGCTTTTTTTAAACACCTTTTAGGGCCAATTTTTAGTAGAAGTATATAGAAGATGGATACATGATGGCATCCATGGGAAAAAGAAAAAAAGTACAAAAGATTTAACAATAGAAACAAACCAAAAACCTAGAACACCAGCTCAGATTCACTCATGCAACACCAGAGGTTACTACAGTAATGTGCAATAAGGACAATAATGAAACTCCCTGGCGCATGATGGCAGAGACACCAGGCTCCTTGTAGTTTAAGCAGGGGTCCCACACTTTATAGAACTGGTCTGTTTTTGAATGTAGTAACATGTAAAGTCCTCTAATGGCACTAAATCAGCACAGCACTCTCTGCCAGCCTTTAACAGCTGGTACTTTATCATTAACCCACTGCAATAAGATATTATTCCTTAGAGCAGTTTTTTGATGTTGCGTATTTACTTGAGAGGCCATGATGAAGGACACTGGGTCCATCTGCTGTTCCAAACCCAATATTTGTTCTATCTCAGGAAGCATATTGGACCAGTACCTTTGCAGCTTACAGCATGACTAGAGACAATAAGTTAAAGTACCAATGTCTGTCTTTAATTTAAGGCACATTAATAATGGAGAAGGGCTAACTCCACACTAATTTCCTGATAATGTAGGGCATCTGTGTTCTCATTAAACATGATGTTTAATTGTTGCACAGCATTTCCTTGACAAATGAGCTACTTCTTGAACTATTAGCTCCTGTCAAGTTGTTTGTATCATAGGCTGCAGGTTACATAGTCCACCACGAACTGTTAATAACTTAAGATAAGATAAGATTAATTTTACTTTCCTGAGGGAAATTTTCTTGAGCAAAAAAATGGCGGTAATATGGTGAAACTAATTTGGAACACTGGCTGGGAACTACTGTACGTTTGTGTGTGTAGCTAAGCAGAGATTCAATAAATCCATGTGGTAAACACAGCTGGAGTTACAACACAACAATTGTTTTTACAGATGAGCATAAGAAAAAACAGTTTTTATCATTTATAATAGGTGTATCAGTGTAAAAAATGGTCTATTCGTAGCATATAAATGTCATTTGCTATTCCTGCCTGCCTCCTGGCCTAAATTTCAAGACCACAATGGAAATAAGTGTATTTTAATTAATGAAAACTCAATACATATTTTTAAAGGCTTTAAGTTTGACCTTAAATCTGCAAGCCTGGACTGTATAGTTTGATTTAAATGCATCACTTACAAGTTATACTTTGAGAAAAACAGTTATATGCAAGATTTTTCCAACTCATCAGGACTAAATCCTACCAGAAACATCTCCCCTGTATGTCTCTAACGTTAAAAAAAAAAAGGAGGCCAGTGGCGGTTCAGTTATTGTACTTTGTCTCATAAATTTAACTAAACTAAAACCCATCAGATCTGAGTGTAACTTCCTGTGCAAGACCATAAATGCAATACTTATTTATGGATTTTTTTTCACCCTGCTGTAATTTCCAGACTTACCTTGGGCGAATGCCTCTTGTACGTCACCGCCCACCCCGGCGAGTGAATCTTGAGGAGAGTACATGTGAGCCTGGGGAGGTGAAGCACCTACAGAGCGGACGGCTGATGGGCTCGCTCGAGCAGGAGAGGCGTGAGAAGAGCCGGCCGCCTGCGCCTAAGAGATGGATTTATAGGGGTTGTTACACTTCATTTATGACTTTCACACACATCTAGCTTGTCACTTTTGTTGACATCATCTCCCAAATGCAGTAAAAGTTCTGGTAACTGCTGGGAAAGGGTGATCCGTTACATGTCCAAAATATTAAGGTCATAATTGGAAAAATGCAGCTTGCTTGTATAGTTGATATATTTTGACATTTCTGAATGACATTAGAGCTGAATCCCACTTTACATCAGTGACTCCAACATGAGGGGGGGGGGGGTGAACTTACTGCCTGTCGCTGTTCCTCATCCTACAGGGCCACAACATGGACAGTCGGAAACAAATAGGGAGAGAAAGGATAGAAAAGTAGAGGTCAGGTATGGTCAGAGCTGGAAAATTATCAAGGAGGAAATAGCAGAGGGAAAAGTGAGGCTTGTTACTGCGAGGACAGACAGGAAGGTGTGAAGTAAAAAAAGGAAACTTTGCCCCCTAGTGTGTGACAATACACCATGCTGAAAAACAATGTCTGCGTGTCACCTTGAGCAGCTTCATCAGTCCCTCCAGCTGCACCATCAGTTCCCTCCTGCTCTCTTGCAGAGATGACATCCTCTGCTCCAGCTCATCTTTCCTTTGTCTGCAACACACACCAGCCCTCGCATTACTGTCACATAACAGAGTGTCGGGAGGCAGCAACAAAAGAACTCGAGTGCGAGGCCTCAGAAAAGGCGGAAGACAGTTAAACTGAAATAACTTGAGGTTATAAAAAGGAACACAAATACAGAGAGGCAATAAAAGTGAAAGCTGAAAACTCAGTGAGCTCTGAGAGCGGACTCACTGGACCCGTTTACACTTCTCATGTCACGCATCTCCAGATTTGATTTAGTACAAATTCATTTGCACTAGGCCACATCAACAATATTGATTTCCGTTAGCCGGATCAAAAATCTCCCATAAATGAGGGTAGGCCCAAATACACAAACTCTTCTCTCTTGCTTACACTTCTGCAGACAGTTGTCAGGTCGCTTGGTTAGTGAAATAAGAGACCCGTGCCACTCCAGTAGGCTTTTGAGCACAAGCGTATCTTTAGAGAAACAGCAGAAACAAGGTGAGAGCACTGCCTGACAAAATGCAAATCATCAAGCTATAAGGTGGAAACATGGAAAGTTGGAGATCGAAGGAACACAAAGTCAGAAATCCTTGACATTTTCCTGGATGATCATTTGTTTCGGGCTTGGAAGAGGCAACTCGTTGGAGATGAGATGTGAAAGAGCTAGCTGACCGGAACAGGAGAGTGTCATGGGCCTCTGAGACTGACCGCAAGACTCTTGACATCTTAAAAACACAATCAAGTCTGATGTATGCTGGTTCTCAGATGCCAGAAGCAGCAGGGAAGTTCATTGTGTACTTAATACGGCTTATAACGCTCTAATGTAGAGCGCCAAAGTATTTGTGAAGTACAAATTTATACATACTTGCAATTTACAATGAGCTGGCAGCAAAAATAAACCAAGATTTAAGAGCCAGCATATGTAACATCATACTGAAGAGGTGTTTACAATCTTTTTTTTCCCCAAAACAATATGTGGTCTGGATAGGACATTAACGAAGGAGCATCAACTCCCCTCTTTCCTGTTTGGCTTCCCTTCACATGTTGGAGTAAATAAACAAATAAAACAAGAGGCTGAGTCATGCAGTAATCCAGATTTGAGTCATAAGGACCCAAAGTGAAGCTTTAACAGTGGGAGTGACAGAAAAATAACCACTTTATTGGTAATATTTGAGGTATTTTACTGAATATTTTCTGCAATAATGAAATCCTGAATCATGCTGAAGAGAAACTGCTTGAGAAGATGACCAAGACACTGATACATCTGAGAAACCACCAGCAAGTTAACAGTCCTGCACATATGCACAGATACTGTACGGGCTGGAAACTTCATGTTAATGTCATGAGGCTTTAAGGGAAGTAACAGGAAAAATTATTGTGACTACAATTCATCAGTCAAAACTACTACAAGATGTAAACATTACATATTGTGATTAGCACAACTTGCAGCCACTAAGTGCAGAATTTAAAAACTTTTGAATTTGACGCCCCCGTGTGGCCATATCCAAAACGACACTAACAGCAATGCACCCAACTACCACCAGTATGACTGTCTAATCTTTCAGCAAACAAAAACTTGCAGCACTAAAATAGGCAGTGAGATGTTATAATCAGAGGATTTAAAGCTGCTCTGTGACGCACTTAAAAACACAAGTATCCTTCCATCATCGTGACTGCGACTCTCTCTCTAGCAGAGGTGTTGTTGCTTTATATATCAAAGCTCCCTCCTCTCCCTTAGAGTTTTTGTTTTTACTGAAATAGCATAAACATGTTGGAAGCGATTTTTAACGTTGGCTTTTCACAAAATTCAACCATCTGTCACCGCCATCTGCCATAAAGCACTCTCCCTCTGTGCTGCAAAGCAACGCGGCAGATTTCCCGCCAAATCTGACACTGTGGCACGCAATGTAGGAAAAACGTGTGTATCGCTGACAAACTTTGTTTTTGAAAATTATGTTTGGGGATCATTTCTGTTGGTATGTCAACAACAAAAAAAACAACAAATCGTTAAAGTATGTATGCATGCGTAGCTGGAGACCAGTCTCCCCAGCTCCTGGGCAGCTCCATGCTGGAGTCTGTGTTTACCTGAGCAGACGAAGCTCGGCCAGCAGAGTAGGGTTGGTGCTGCCTTTCTCTGGGCTGGCCTGGCACGCTGCGTCGTGCTCTACGCGGAGACGTTTGATCTCTGCCAAGATCTCTCTGGGGATGAAAAACAAACTGGTCAGTGAGGCTGGTAGGGCGTTACATGACTGAACAGACTGTGAAAAGACAGGGCAACAACACACACATGCTTCTGCAGGCTTTTGAGGATTATGTAGAGGAATGTACATGTTGATATTGGAGAATATAAATCTGACTAACAGTTGCACTCAGACATAAATCAAACATATGCATTTACATATGTGGTAGACATTAAGCACATACATGTCAACTGTGCATACAAGTACTATTTTACACCTTATATATTCAGTCCTTATTAGAACACATCATTTTAAACTGTGTTATCCACTGTTGGTCAATAGGTTCAGGGATTTTAAAACATTTACTTCAAAATTTTAGCCTTTAATCACAGCGACAAACAGTTTTCTAAATGTGGGGTAAAACTGGGCTGGTGACTCTATACAGTCAAACTAAAAGCTCATAATTAAAATGAATAACTCCTCCACTCTCCACTTTTTTTCATTTCTACCTGTTTTTACACTCCAGCTGAGCAATGAGCTCCCTCTTCTGTTTGTTCACATCAAAGTTGATGCTCCGGTTAGGTATCACCTGAAAGACACACACAGAACTCAGTTACTACAACTCACTGACTGTGGCTTGAACATTCATCACTTAACAACCTGAAGATGATCTTAGTTTAGAGAGACACATCCCACAGTTGTGCGTCAGAGCTCTGTGTATATGTAACTCAAAGGTACCTGTTAGTGTATTTACATATTTGCAGTTTACTGTGCGTGAGAAAACAAGGAGCTGGTGACTCACCGGTGTGCCGTCAGTCTCTGCCAGTCGGGAGGTGTAGCGGGCGATCAGTTTGTGCTCCTCATCTTCTCTTCTGGGACTGTCCACGCTGCTGACAGCAACAGAGACGAATGAACACTTAAACCTGCTTTTTAAAAACCAATAGTCACGTATGTCAAATGTCCCCTGTGAGCAACTGCAGGTGACAAATGGGAGCCATGAGCGCAGCCTGTAGCGGTAGAAAATGTCACTATGCACCCAGCGGTAAAGGAGCATGCAAACCAAACAAAAAACACTGCAACAACACTAAAGCAGACAATATTGGAGAATGGATTGCTTTGAAAGGGAAAAGGGGTGTTCTGTAAGGCAAGCTGCCAGTTTAAAAGTGTATCTGCCTTATTTGTAAAACTGCAATATGAATCTTCCTTTCAGTGCCTCCAGAAAGACCCTAAAACCAGATAGAGGGGGCAACATTTCCATCAGAAAACACTTAAATTCAAGCTCTAGTTTGGTGACATGTTTAACAAATTTATAACGTGCAAGCATATAATGTCAGTCATCGATCTTGGCTCCACCTGACCCTGGAAATGTAGGCTTTATGCTTTTTGTGAACCTCTGTTCACTGACTACACTAGGCTAAAAGGATAGTGGACATAGCGATGACGTTGAAGAAGCAGTTGTGACGTTTTGTGACACGACTGGCTACTGAATGTAAAAAAAACTCTTCAAATCACTGGCCTAATAGAGGTACAATACATATCCTGCGAACAAACAGCTTAGAGATGATTTATACATAGATTTATTTTGCTTTTAACTGATGTTGCTCTTGACTTTAATGATAAACTACACTGGGTACACTTTGATATGTTTGACCTGTTAAGGCCTAACTGTACTGCACTGTCACCTTGGGCTGGTCTGGAGGCGATTCACATACGCAGCGATCAGAGCGTGTTCCTCGTTCATACGCTGAGCGGCTGACAAACTGGACGGGAAAAACACAGAGAGGAAATGAAAACGTGAATTTATATTAGTCCATTTATTTTCAGACAATAAAATGGAATTTCTTACATGTTTTCATTATGATTGTTGCAGGTATCTGCACATCTTATTGCTGTAATTTTGCACACTGCATACGGGGGAAATCATCACAGGTTTTTCTGGGTCTGGGTCAAATTGATCACAGGGTGTCTACAGGTATCAGACAGTTAAATGTAATGCTTTTTAAGACCCCATTAAAGACCCCTTTCAACCAAATTTAGGACATATATTTGGTCAAATCATGTTTTACTTATTTAAGCATCGCAGGTAAGCATTGCAAGTAAGTCGTATATATGTGGTCTTGTGCAGAGGTAGGTGTTATGTAGGAATATGGTTATTAGAGTGAGTTAGGTTAATCTACATTTTGCCAAATGACAGTATTATATATTTTTGAAGACATCAGAAATGTGGACTTTTACGCCATAGATAAATGGATGAATTAAACTAGACAAAATGTTTGTAGTAGTTAAGACCTCCTCACAAATTCAAATTTAAGACTATTTAATGACCTTTAAGGCCTCATTGTTGTAACATTGAATCTAAGACATTTTAAGACTTTTTAAGGACCTGTAGACACCCTTGCTATAGGCAGATGCTTATCATAATCTCTTTTACTATTCATCTCTCATACAGATCACTATCTAATTGACATTTGTACATTTATTAGATGAAGTAATGAAACGGACAGCTTTACTGTTCACTGAATTTTATTGACTATTTCCAAATACAGTACAGCTGTTTCATTATGGGGGCATTACGTGATGGGGCGCTATCAATCCATTTCACAAATGGCTGTCTTTTTTTCATCATGATTTCAGTGTACCCACAGATCCAGCTTCATGAAGCAAGCTGGAAGCAGACAGGTTTCAAAATGTAGTAGTATCATGGTGTATAAAGTAAGAAATAGAATTACTGTAGTTTTAAATTGTTTCGTTTTTGAAAAGACTCAAAATGAACACAATAAGCGAAATCTTCAAACAGCATTTGTATAGAAATGACTCTGTCTCAAGCTTTTTGATCCATATAAGCAGCTGATCACTGTCACTGTGATCACTATAAGTGGTTTCCATTGTATAATGTAATATATTGTTGTACTTTGTTGGAAATGCAATGATGAAACCCTGGACTTGTTTCCATCTTTGTCCCTGGTGTTTTCAGTCCTCCTTTCTCAAGATGGAAAAAGGCATTCAATGTCTTAACTTAAAAAAAAGTTTGAAAATAGGAAAAAAAACCTGAAAATTTTAATCTGGGAGGAGGAAAAAAGTGACATCCAGAAAGCATCATCATGTAAATATTTAATGTGCACATTTCTGCTGAAGTTGTAGCTGTTTATTTCTCCGGTCACTTTTGGGCTGGAACGGACAGTTATTTTCATTATCGATTGATGTGCCAAAAGTTTTTCAATGAATAATTAATCATTTGGTCCATGACATGTCTGAATAAAAGTGAAACCTACGGTGACCGAGAGGTCAAAGAATTGCTCCTTAAAGAAAGGCAAGAAATGTGCATGTATGTGTTCTCTCGGGTCGCAACATGTTGTACTCTCACATTTACCACAGAGAAAAATGGCACAACAGTTTGTTTCAGTCCAAGGGGACATTTTTCAGTGTCTTGTTTAATCAGAGGAACAGTCCCAAACCCAGGAAACTGAATTTACTACCACAATTTTCTTGCTGCATGAGACACACATTTTGTTTCTATCAAATCTAATTAGTATAATGAAGCTCGACACTTGGTGTAAAGTTTGAGCAGAGGAAGTAGCAATTTAGAAGAAGCAAGTGAATGAAGCAAGCTCTTAAAAAACCCATTTAGTAGTTAAGTAATTACCCATGTGACATGTGGCTTTAAACTCCAGAGAATTGCAAAATATAACAAACACTGAACTGCTGGAGTTTTTTAATGTGTTTTTACCTCTTGGAGGACTCGGGCACTGATGAGGACAGCATCATGGCCTCACTGGTGTTCCCAATGGGGCGAGGGGGGCTATACGCACACACACACACAATGTGTCAGACCCATATTATCAACAGTGTAAATACAGAGTAAGGACAACATCATTAAATCATTAAAAACCAAAGTCCTGCCTATCAGAAAACACATTCTTACACTCACACTCGCACACACTCTCTCACGTGATTCTGAGTGCAATCATGCAATAGTGAATTGTACTAGTCTGAGCAAACACAGACAGGCCAAAGATCACCAGAGGCAGAGAGACAGAAAGAATGAATGCAGACCAAAGGGAAATAAAAAAAGACAGAAATTCAGGAAAATGCAGGTTTGTGAGAGGACTAAACCTGACACAGCATCATTAGTATAAGTATACTCACATCTGCGCTAAGTGCAGTCTCTGTGTGTTGACCTGATTATGTGCCCAGTGGTTGGAGGTCTGTAACGACCCAGTCTGCCAATGCTTGGAAAATCAAACAGTGTGGATCCACCACGAGGGGAGGAGCGACCACAGTGGTTCGCTATAGAGGTGGGACTTCGGAGGTCTTGTGTTATCTGTAGTTTTTGTGTGCGTGTCGACTGTACCGGTGATAACAGACCAAAATGTTATTTTAGGCCGAGAGACTGCGACTTGGTAGTAAATGTTTCACTTCGTGTAATGAAAAGTTATCACTGGGGTGTTCACATTCCCACTGGAGCTTCTGCGACACTTTTCACCTGCCTGACTGAACATTAACTTGTGTATTACAAAGCATTAACATTGTATGTGCTTCCATACAGGGCTGGGAAATTATTCAGTCTTTCAAAGGAATAGTATTGTGCCAGTTTTATAACATTTTGTTATTGGTTATTCCAAGAAAATTGTTATTTAAAAGCAACAAAACAAGTTAAAAAGATTTTTTTATTCTAACTATATTGCTTAGCCCTACTTCTATGACCTTGACTCTAGAAATACCACGTGATATTGTTTCCATCCATGTTGTTGGTCTAAAAGTACGGTTTACAATGCTACTGCAAGTGAGACCATCTAACTTTAACTCAACAGTGCCCCTGTGGTCATGTGGTAATAACAGGATAATGGCACTTGGGATATTACTAAAATCTCAGGGTACATTCAGACTGCAGGCGAATCAGATTTGTTTGTTATATCAGATCTTTGAAACAGACTGTCCACACTGTTAATTGCAAGTAATCAGATTGGATTTGTGTGTCCGGACATCTCCAACCAAGTTGACGCAACTTTCCAGGTCCATCACTTCGCCCTTCAGACAGATTTTTTTGGAGCTGTTCCTAATGTTGTCTTCTTTCATGTTTGTAGCAGTACTGCTAGTAGCAGTATGGATCTGCTCAGCACTTCTGTCACCCTAGATTAGATGTTATCATGTTGTGTTCAAAGACACTGAGAGGCATCTATAGAATTCTTTTTTTTTTTCCGTACCGACTTCCTAAAATCAATCTGGATACAATCTGGATATGTAATATAAAAAATACTTGGTATTTTAATGATGTACAATATGTCTTCTTGTTCTACTTCAGTGACAAAATCATTGAAATACTCATCTGTGATAGCTCTGAAGTAGCACAAATGTAAAACAAGCTGAGAAGACGCAGGAGTCTATTATCGGCTGATATTAGGCTTTGGTTGTACCCAGCCAGTTAAAACTGTTGCTGCATCCTTATTAATTCAACATTACATAGCCTTGCTTTAAATGGACCACTCCTTGTATCAGTGTGTGTGAGTGTCAGGGGTCTTACACTATGTTGGAGAGGTTGAGGGTCCTCACAGGTTCCTCTGGGAAAATAGGATGAGGGGGCTCTCTGGATGACACACAGCCCAGAGTCCTGCCCAGGGCTCGGCCAAGCTTTGACGCCGGCGACTTCTATGCACACACACACACACACACACAAAGTGCACAGACACACAAATATCAGGTCAACATTTATAAGCTGTGTGACTTTTGTGTTGACTTTTGTAATCCAGAAATTTTGTTACTGAACTCCACAGACAAAATAGATCAGGATAGATCAGTTCTGATACAACTCTGTACACTTCTGGTACTTTTTGTGGATCCCTAATATGATCCTGTGTCCTCTACAGTACCACATCTATTTTCGATTGACTGAGTTTGATCAAAGTACAGTGTGTTTTTCCTGTTTTTCCTCTCCAGGAAATCCTCAAATAAGATACGTGAGTGATAAATTGCTATGAAAATACATATAAAATACATAACATTTGAACTTGGCAGTCATTTGCATTAGGCATGTGCACATGTACTGTACATGAATAAATGGGGAACATTACTGTCACTTTGTTTTTTTACAATATAACATGAAACTGTTTAAGTTATATTTTTCTATGGTCCCGAGAAAGAATAGTTCATGCAAGTAAATAAACAAATAAACAAGCAGTTGGCTGAGTGATTAGAGTGAATGATGACAGAGATGACAAATATTTACATCTAACTTAAAACTTAATCCCTGTTGCACATTTTATCCTCTGTGGATAAATTCTTAATGCCACACTTGTATCAAGTTAAAACTATTTAAAGCCAAGAGATTAAGGACCATTCTGGCGTCAGTTTCTGATTTTATTTTTCAACACAGGTGCATGCAGCACCATATTAAAACAAGTACAAGAGACGATGTAACTGTGTTTTCTTATAGTAAAGTGTGGCAAATGAAGCCAATAAACTGAGAATAAAATACAGCCCTAGACTGAATCCTGTTGGAAATGATATGTAAAGTCTGCAGAGGATTATCAGGATGAGTTTCCTGTGATGAGAAGATTCTGTTGGACAGGCAGGAGCTGCACTAGTGAAGAGATTTATCCCTGAAACATTAATAAGAGAAATTATGCCAAGCCTGGATAATGAATAATTCAACAACTATGTTTCCATCTATTAATACATAATTTCTTCATTGAAAATATTTTTCCCCTTCAGGACAGTTTCTGGGAATATCACTGACAATTTTTAGGATTATGATATTTCCATTTAGTTTCATACTTTCCAAGCATTCTAAAATTCATGACAAACACACACACACACACACACACACACACACACACACACACACACACACACACACACACACACACACACACACACACACACACACACACACACACACACACACACACACACACGCACACATGGAGTGCCCCCTGGCGTGATGAATGAGCAATCACACAGCGACTAACCCACGATGAGTGCTCCTTCATCTGATGCTGGTTGCTATGAGAGCCGCTGGCATTACCGCGCCAGAAGCAGTTCTGGCAGAGCTGGTAACCACGGCAACGGAGGCAGCGATAGCGGAAGCCTGTCATGCCGTTACCACGACAGTAGGAGCATGACACGGGATGACAGACTGTATGGGAGAGAGGAAAGAGCTTTGCAAAAACCAGACGAGTTTCATAAGTTGACTTTAATTCATTTCTTTAAATACAAGTTTGTGTGTATCTGTATCTGTGGTGTGTGCGTGTGTGTGTGTGTGTACCGTGCTCAACGTTGGCCATGCGATGCATGAGAGGCAGCCAGACAAGACACTGAGGAGGCTCAGCTATGATGTCCAGGAACATGTTGAGCATTACCCTCTTCTAAATCAATGACAACAAAAGAAAAAACTCAGCAGGAGCACAGAAAAAGTCATAATAAAAGCCCCCAAAAACATTCACTATCAGAACCAGTTTAAGTTAAAATAATAGTTAATCAGGTTTACCATAAACAGTGGAGTAAATCTACATAATAAAAGACAGGTGGATGAGGTGTGTGAGCGAACCTGTTGTGGGAAGCATGAGCGTGCTAGGGTGTGTGTGTAGCCAAAGGACGGTCCTTCATGCACAGCGGTGGGCAGCTTGAGAGCCTCCCTCAGAAAAGCATCAAACTTGGATTGTACCAACACGCCGCCAGGGTCAGATACCTGAGAAAACACATCTACACACACACACACACACACACCCATACAATATAAGGAAAGCACTCCATTACATTATATTAATTACCTGACGACTTACCCCAACTAAGCTTGGGATGGTTTAACATTTTCAAACCAGTTTGAAATTAAGGGCTGGACTGGACGGGGCCAGTATACAGAATTTTACCACTAGGTGTCTCTGTTCACACTTGAGGTACCCTAACATATGGTTATGAGACATAAATGCTGAAAAATGTATATAAACCATTCTAATTAATCTAGATTTGCACTTTCTGTAACATGAAAAAATACACACAAATACAAAGAGCACTGTATATCATTTTCTTGCTATGCTGTCATTATCAGTATTTATATCTACACCCAACGCCTACATTTGAAATCACTACTTTCATGCCCAGTTTCTGGGGAATGTTTAAGTGTTTCTGGCAAATTTAAGATAACAGATCTGTAACAGATTCCATGTCAGTCGTGATGGTGTCGGCTGGTACTCACAGCGGAGCTTATCTACCAGTTTCCCTCCACACAGTGTGGACAGCATCGATTTCACAGAGAGCACCGTCAGACGACTGTCAGGCTCACTGAAACACAAACACATGTGATATAATAGTACAGTATAGTATGTCACCCTCAGTTTAACATAAACCCATTTGTGACATTATCACATGTAGAAATGTCTATAACTTGAAAACAATGTCATGTTGCAAAATGCGGGCATCCAAAAACACTTTTCGTTCTAAAAGATTCACAGATTTCTTTGTTACCTGTCAATGGCGGCCAGTAGGAATTCGACCAACAGGACGGTGCTCTCTCGCGGGTTGATAGTGTGTGTGGTGGGCAGGCGCTTGCTCAGCTGGTTGAAAAGGGAGGACACCAAGTTTTCCAATCTTGTCACAGAGATGCCGGCGTTCAGCTCTACAGCGTTCAGACCGGCGTCCCGCACCGCCTCAATCACATTGTATATGTCGATCAGATGCACTGGAACGAGACGAGTCAAGTCATTGAAATCAATTTTTTAAAAGCTATCCCTTTCACTCTTTAATAAAAAATGTTTCCATGCTAAAGAAGACCAGGGTTGACTTACAGTTGCATCTCTTCTGTATGAATCTGAGCTTGCAGGCTGTTCGATATGTAGAGAGACAAATGGCATCCAAGTTCTGCTCCGCTGTGACAAAAACATGGAAGACATTTACGAGCTCTACTGGCTTCATGACAAGCTCGTCAATCTTAGATGATAGCAACTCATAACAAACATCTTTCTTACGCATGCTGGGGATGGAGTTACACAGTTGGAAATACTTGAACCATAACAATCAAGGGAAGGAAAGGAAATGACAGGAAAATTCCACCATGGGTGCCTTGCAGAGGCAACGTAAGGCTTTACGACCCAGACACACCAAACCAACATCAAAGAAGTAGTGGTGATGAAGGTGATTATTGCATTATCTCAAATCGCCTGTGTCTTGGCCAAAAAGCTGCACCTGGACACGACGCAGAGATGGCAGCCAATGGCCAACTAGCAAATATGTGTGAGAGGAAATAACTCTCCACACAAGCAGGTGGCAGTGGTCTGTATTCGTCACTCAAAATGAGAAACCAGAAGACTGACAGGACAGATTTAAAATGCTGGTTAGCCATTAGCCAAACTGCCAATCAGAGTGATTTTAGTCACCCGAAGACTCAACCCTCCCGACTCTGATTGAATATGCTTAATTGGCTGGAAAAAAAAGGCCAACAAGGGCTGAATAGTGCCAACGGTGCAGGACACACCACCAAATGTAGGGCGACAGATGATCTTCAACGGCCCAACATTGACCATGGGCTGATTGTCTGCTTGGTGTGTCAGGGCCCTTGGGGGTCAAAGATTACTCACCAAGCTCTATGAAGATCTGTCTCCCCTCAGTTTCTGCTGTCGCTGTAGTCCCCCTCCCTCTGTCTCTCTGCCCCCCCTCCTCCATCACCATCCTGCACAAAACACAAAAGAGCAGGAAAACTCAGCACCATCCAAGCATTAAGGGTAAAAGGATTTTAGTCTGTGAAGACATTAAGCATTTTTGGTGAAATAAGCATTGATGATGACGTCCTACTTTGATCAATCGGATGACTGTATCAGTTTCTTGGAGTTGGGGCATTTGATCTTTGATTTATTTGTGAGGGACCATGTAAAATACTACCTATAACTGTTAGTATTTGCTGTATTGCACCAGAGTCTATCCGTTTCATCGTGATGTTCATATGTGCATTGTTTGACTTTTCCGTTTTGGTCTTTTGCAGGAAATATGCTCAGCAAAGACTTCCATTCTTTGAAAGGTTTCTGGTGGATGTGATTTGTTCAACAGTTTAAAATTCAGATAAACCTCAGATAGGAACCTCATAGGTGACTAAATGGACAAAGAATACACAGACAAACCAGGTGCTGTGTAACTGTAACGTTTATTTTTACACACAGATCTACTGTATGCATACCGACACGCCCGCCAGCATACACCAACTAGAGGCAGGCTCGGAGTCACATTCAGGGCCACCAGAGGATGAGCTGAGTGCTTGGTAAATAAACACATTAATGAGAGCAGCTGAGGAAATCTGATCTGAAGGCTGGCATTTAGACTACTTAACAAGGGTACAGAGATAAAAAGAGAGAGGGGGGAGGGTGAAAGAAAGAAAGTAGAAAGAAAGAAAGAAAGAAAGAAAGAAAGAAAGAAAGAAAGAAAGAAAGACAGAAGGAGGTAGGAAGAAAGGAAGGAAGGAAAGATGAACTAAGAAAGAAAGCTGTCAACCGCTGCTGTCAGGTGACACAAAAAACACCACAGGATATCAGTCGCCATGGTAACAGTTATGCTACACCGCAAAACTGAAACACGCATAGACACACACAAATATTTGCATTCCTTGTATAAATGTGGTGACAAGCCAACCCCCAACACACACACACACACACACACACACACACACACACAACTTGCACACATGCACATGCATGCACACACACATGGGAGCACATTCCAGAGAGGATTTGAAAGCTTCCCAGGAGACTTCATGCTTCATCCAGACAAAAGAGGGATTCCTCCTTTCAGTCACTCTCTCCCGCTCACACACTCAGAGACACACACTCTCTCTTGCACTCTCAAACATCTTTATACAGCTGTTTCACTCGAAAGGCTGCTGGTATCAGTCAAGTGTAACTTTCTTTGTTCAAACCCAAAAGAGCTCTCTCGACGGCTCACAGTGACAGTCATGCCACTCCTTCAAAGTGCCCTTGAGTAAGCCTTTGCCTTTGTCGGAGGACGTCTCATGTTACCAGACCGTAAAGTTCCACCTGACTGCTCATACAGCAAAGTATCAAACATTCTTGATAAAAAACTGGAATCCAGAGATGCATTACGAGCTTAGAACACTGAGTTATGGTACATTCAGGCTTAGTTAGCACCAAGCAGACATTTTACATGCAGTTCTGACTGGGTAGCTGTTTTCTGACAATGCCACTATAAGGAAGAGAGAATAGGACTGATAATATTGTTTACTGGTGTTTGACAAGTAAACTGATCTGGCACCTGTTTTGTAGATTATTTTCTCAATCGACCACTTGTTGTGTAAAATGTCAGGAAATCTTTTTTTTTTTGGAACTCATAAACATGGCAAAGGGGCATTATCAAGAGCCATAGATCAACGGCCTAAGCACCCAACTGGATAAGCAACAAACCACATGATGTAGCACTGAGTGACGAACAAATGTAAAAAGATTGTATTGTGCACAGATGAGCTGCGATGGTAGCATCGATATGTCTGTGAAGAAGTTTTTCCATTAGAATTCGAAAATCGGACTTCAAAAGAAAGCTCCACATCGGCTGCAGCCATCTAGGTTGTTCGCAAAAACGGCTCAAGAACAATCCTCTTGACCTAGCAAGGATTCTACTCACTAACCTGTCCCTGGCTTCATCATGTGTTTTGCATGAAGCGCAATGGCTCTGCAAGTTGTCAGTCATTGTATCAAACCTATTCCATATCAGACAAACAGTTATGTCTGGCCTGACCCCTGCCAGGTGGGGTAGAAATCTGTTCGGAGGGGGACCAGACACACCCGCCAAAGCAAATAAAATATGAGCTTGCAGATTCATCAGGTTCCAAGACTATCCCATTCCTACTCATCATCAAGGACGTTTGCATAAATATAAAACCTAAATGCTGCACCACCAGGACCTGCTTCTTTTTGGCATTGTGTATAATTTGGATTTGAGGATTTGGGGTACCTTCTTACATTGTTGTTTTTTATATTTGCACTCTTTTCCACTTTGTACTGCAACTGCTGCACAACAATTTCTCTCAGAATAATGTTTCATCATATCTTTATATGTATATGTATATGTATATGTATATCAAAATGCACCTGCAAACTGGGACACAACAAGACTGCTAACCCTGACCCTGCTATCTTGCTGATCTAAAGATCTGAGTGTCAAATGCAGAGTATTTGTCCTCCTGCCAACAATGTCCTAACTATCAAGATGTCCTTGAGTAAGGCAGATTAATGATGAGGTGTTAAAGCAACAGTTCAACATTTTGGGAATGCTGTTTTATTAAAGAATAGATAAAAGATGAAAGAAAGCAAAAAAGTTTGTTTCCCAAAATGCTGAACTTGTCATTTAAAGGACAACCAGCAATAAAGGAAGCCAGCTGAACAGGTGGATGCATGTAAATCAATGAAAACATTCTTGCTGAAAAGTTTATTTGACACTCATAACTTCACTAAGGAGCTATTAAGACTGAATGTTACAGGAGCCAAAAGATGTCTCGCCAGTTCACATGTTACCACACTGGAATCCCATGGTGAGTAAATTTTTATTTCCAGCATGGCCTTGGTGATAACTACACTCTGTCTGTCTATCTGTCTGTCTGTCTGTCTATTTCTGTCAGTCTGTCTATAGCTGACACGGAGGAACATTTGGTCTCTGAGGTTAACTTCCTATTTTAACTTAACATGGTGAGCTTTAAACCATCTTAGATATAATTATCCCTCACGCAGTTACCCCCAACTATGTCAGAGGACCGGGAACAGCTTGGCTGCCGTTCTCCCAATCACTGGGTCGAAGTACAAAGGTTGGTGAGGTCGGAGTTTGCTGGTTGGAGATAGATCTAAGCATTGGTTTTAGAAAGTAACATCCAAATCAAACAGACTTTTACCCTTAACACCCTTGCTACTTTGCTTATAATATCAATTAAAAGACCAACAAATATTGCGTTTCTTATTTCAGAGAAAATATTATAGTTTTTATCTCTTGCTGAGAGCTGAAGTTTGCTACGCTTTTTAGTTTATGGGTTTCGTGTCAAAAATAAGATTAAAGCCAGCTTCACACAGGATGCAGAAGAGCTGTGAAGCACACAGATTTTCCATGGAGCACTGGCCATTAACTTTTGGCGCCCATATCGACCAACTGGGCTGTTCACACTGGATGTGCTGCAGCAGCAGGCTCACAATCTGCTTCAATAGTTTGGACGTCTGGTCTATTTTTTCCACAAGCTACGAGCAAATCTGACAAGGAAAAATACTGACGATCTATTATGAAGAATATATTATGTATTATATAAATGATCTGAAGCTTTTAAGTTGTAAAATATCCATCCTATGCTTATTAATTCCACATATTTGTCACTTGTGTCAAAATTCTTCTGTGAGAGAGATTAGCAGACACATACACACACATACACAAACACACAAACACAAGCAGAAAGACACAGAGCTCTACGTGTGATTAGAAAAGACCACAGGAGCAGAGTTGCTTTCTGACCGTTGCAGAGAAATGCACTTCTGGTGTGAACGGGCAGGTGACTGCTTGTGCATCAATTGACTCATCAGGGTGCTTCCATGTCCAGTGTGACTATGGCATTACAATTGCATCTTCTCTAAGTAACATACGTCATGATAACTCACTAGGTGGTCAGGAAACCAACAGCACTGATGCTTTGTCCTCTTGTTAAAAGCTAAAACGAAAAGTATGGAAATTACTTCAAGTTACAGAAAGCTTGTTCAACATTCCGTTTCTCTCCCTGTATCAGTCTGGAACCTGAGCCGCCCCAAACACTTCCCAGAAATTAAAATCCAATCAGAGCCAATCAGGAATCTGCACTATAGTTAACATAAACAGCCAATCAGAGGCTGTGTTGTAATTGATGACATAAAGTGCAGGCTGCAGCTTGCAGTAATGGGGGCTCCCAAAGCAACAGGCACTAAATCTAATGTTTGTAGAGTAAACGCAGCAATGAAGTGAAGTTATTGCAGAAGTAGAGTCAATAACAACAGCTAAACAAGAACAAGAGTATGCACTCGTGGAGGAAAATTCATTTTTGCCGTTCTTTTGCCTGGATTTGACAAAAGTTTGATTAATCAAGTGGCTCCATTGGTGATGAAGAAGATGCTCCCCAGTGTTTTGTTACGCTGGTTGGCTACAGTAGTTTGTTTGTCAAGGCGAGTACTCCCGCCAGCTACGGGTGTTTGGGGCTGCAGCGAGTCCAGGCTGATACAGAGACGACAACAGAATGTTGGGCTCATGTCATCTTTTCAGGCTAACATTTCTCGACAAACGTATCATCAAAGGATAACGACAAACTGTAACAGAAACTCAAAAAGGTGTGGAATTTCACTTCTTTGCAGCTGTGCTTTGAGCTAAATTCTAACATCAGCGTGCAAAATGATAATGCTAAGATGCTGATGTTTAGTAGATATAGTATTTTTCATATTTGCCATCTTGGTTTGGAATGTTAGCATGTTAACAAGTATAGTTGAGACTAAATGTCATTAGCTTTGCAGGTATTTGATCTTAATCCACAGTATTGGACAGAGAGAAATTTTGACCTGATGTTTGTGCTAGATGAAAAAATGAAGGGACCACCAAATTTATTATAAATTATCACAAAGGGGACATGAATGTCTGCACATAATTTCATGACAATCCATCCAGCAGTTATCAACATATTTCAGTCAGGACCAACCGACAGACAAACAGACCAACGTCACCTTCCCTTGAGCCACACTGAGAGCATGGTGACAAATACAACTGGTTTAGTTTTGACAACTGTCAAATTGTTTCTGCTCTTAAAGCACAAGTCATTTCATTATTTGGATGGTTAGAAGAGTAACTGCTTTATCATAATACTGCTTCTAAAATGATTGAAGAGCTTTGTTCAAAAACAAAACTGTATTCCTGAAGCATGAGCATTGAATATCATTTATATTATGCATACAGTGAAAGGAAAAGCCTCCACACACAAATGCAAACTCTTAACTTACTGCAACTGATGACAGACAGAGGAGTTACTTTGTGCTCTGGTGGTTAAAGTCTTCAGCTTTAGAAAGTAAAGTACAGAGGGAGAGAAAAAGAAAGCGAAGGGAACGGAAGTGGAGAGGCATTCACAGCTGACTGTGTTGCTTCTCTGCGTTTGTGTGGGTGGCGATGCTCACTGCTGTTGCACCATGGTGTTTTATTATGGCTGACATTTGCTGAGCCTTACGGAAACAAACACACAAACAGCACACGCAGCTCTGAATAAACACAGAGGATACACTCACAGTCTTCCACCAACTTCTGGCTGAAGATCAGGTTTAAAAAAACATAGTTGGATGCTTAAAATTTCCTCATATGGAGGGAGTGTGGGTGTGTGGGTGTGTGTTCATACCTCTCTGTGTCAGGGGGTCACACAGGACAGAGGAGCCACAATAAAGGACGTCTAGCAGAGAGACAGAAAGAAGAGAAAGGCAATTTTAAAAGTCTTTTCAGTCTGTAGACAATCATGACCCCCAAAGGGTCTTTGGGGACAGCAGAGGACACACTAATTTAGACCCACACTGAACATAACAATGGGGGTACACACTGTCCTACATCTCTATGCACTCAGTAGACCTGTGCACGTGTAATAAATGAATTGCTTTTAGTCATTTATGCAACCTGTAATCACTGCTGATACAGTGGATATCCTTTAATAATCCATTCTTATCTGTTATGTTTAATCAATTACTCATTTTATGACCAATGTATTGCGGGTTGTTCTGATTTAAAGACACTCATGAAAACTAGGCCATCAGATTCCAACGTAGCACAAGGTACTCACTCTACTTGTACTATCACACCTGTCAGTTCACATTACTGCCTTTCACGTAGAATTAATGCATCATTTTTAAGTGATTAAAATAAAATGTTCTCCTTGACGTGTGCACTAAATACATTCTTGTGAGCTGGACACAAGTAGTGTAAATAATAATTTACTGTTTTGCAGAAAAATATCAGAAAAGACAGCAAATGCAGAACAGGTGCCGAGCACCAACAACATTTTCCCCAAACAAAATTCAATAAATATAATGATTTTACACACTCACACATCATTAGGCTGTGTTCAACAAGCTGTCATGGCAGCAGAGTCATCAACATCACTGCAGTCTAACTCATCCCTCATGGATGCATTATTACCACAAAACACAGCATAATACTGCACTTGCATTATATTGCCGTGCACGAAGGAGGTGGAATTCATGCAGACACCTCTAACAAATGAGTGTGAAGACAGCTGTGTGCACGACATCCAGCCTGAACATGATTTAAGACAAACTGCTTGAGGCAGGCATTTACATCCTGTCAGCAGGTGTCACAAGACAGACAAATACATAGATATCACACAGACAACTGACACACACATAAATATTTCACATATCAGAGATGAACATTCAAATACCACAACAAATGTAAAAAGAAAACAGAAAGCAGTGCCACAATGGCAGTTGCAAAATTAAAACGTGCTGTTTGCTGTCACATTATCACCAGACATGTTGACACATCAGTAACAAGAATACGATGGTCCTGTTTGCATCTGGTTACAAACCGCAAATGTCACACATGATCTTAATCGTCACACTGAAAACTGTCAACTTGTCACTTTATTTGCACCTGTATTTTCAGAACACGTCTCCAGGTATCACACCTGTTGATGTGAGTCAGACTAGGATACAGAACATCAACACAGCACCAACCAAAATGTGTTTCTCTCTTTAGTTTAAGTTTTAAATCAAACCTGATGTGTTCATCAGTTAAATTAATTACACACAATGATATAGAAAAGTTAGTCTATCATGCTTTCATCCAGAATTAGAGCTTCGATTGATCAATTATTAGTTAACTGACAGATAATGTGTGTATTTTAATACTCACTTTATCATTAAAGTTATTTCTCAAGCATAACTGCCAAACACTGGCTGGTTTCAGTGTTTTAGATATGAGGATTTGGTCCTCGAAAATGTAACCTTGGGCTCTGGGAAATTGTATGACACTATTTGTCATACTTCATAATCTAAAAAATTAATCGATTACATCAAAAATTATCCATTAGCAGCGACCCTATACTGTGCTTAAGTGCAGCATATACACTTGAGTAATAGCCTAATGCATGACGACATGATGCAAATATTTTGACAGTCATTCTCATCTCAACATTTACTTCTGGTCTCTTCTCACTACAGGATGTTTGTGTGACTGTGTGTAGGAGGAGTGTCGCATCAGTGCAGACCACCCAACCGGTGCACCTGTGCATTTACCACACACACAAAAACACACACACACACGCTCTACAGAATCTCATCAGAGCAGTGGTTACTCTTATGTAGGCCCAACACCTGAAAGAGGCAATCGTCCAGAAAGAAACACACGATCTCTCCCACAAAGCATATGCTGTCTCTCTCTTATGCACGCACGCACACACACAAACACACACGCACACCTGTTTTTAGGAATCAGTTGCTGTCTATCTAAAAACATGCAAAATACAGGCTTGGTTTGGTCGCCAAAAATCATCCTGTATCAACGTCCACACTCGACTCACCGCTAAGTTCTGTGGATAAATCCACAAACCAAAGTGTCGTTGGACAGAAGTAGCAAGGACACCAATACAGAAATGGGGCGTCAGGCAGACGAGGTGGTACTAAAGAGGGGTAAGAGGGTGTTTACCACCCTCTGCACACCACACACACACACACACACACACACACACACACACACACACACACACACACCCTTCATGCCACATGACAACATTACCACTTGCAGCTGCTCTCTATTCTCACCGTCTGCCCTGACAGGACCCTGCCAGTGTGTGTGAGTGCTATACGTGATATATATACAGTTTGCTGCAACTTTAGACACTGACGCTGCTGAAATACCTATGAGCTCCATTTATCCTCTAAATGACTCTTTACTGTAACACACGAAACAGATGAGGCTCGCTGGTGGGACACACAAATCCCTCTGAAAGATCTGCAGCAACTTTTCAAATTAATATTTAAAGTGTTGCAGTTTCAGGAAAATGAAGTCAAATATGAATGATGTCAAAAATGTCTCAAATATCCTGAAACATTTTAGACATAATGGAGACCAAACAAACTGTCACTAGGTGTTAAACAAGCTGTGTTTTTTACAAGACGAGGAATGCTGTTTGAATGGATTTGTCCACTTTAATATAGTCCTGGTATGATGCTTGTTTGACAGGATGTGTATGGATTAATTGATTGCTGCAGTGGTTGATTATTGGAGGGCTTGATAACTTGAATTCATTCGTATCTGCTGCTCAAAGCATGCACAGTTAAGTCTTAGGACAAGAGCAGTAGTAGTGGTTGTAATGGTACTCAGGGTATCAATGGAGACTCAGGTGTTGTGTACCATTATATTTAATATATGTAGCTCTGTAGATTATTTTTTTAGTGTATAAAATGTCAGAAAATAACTTCAACAAATTCTTAACTTATCTTTGAGCCTCTTTTCCACAGAAGAACACTTTCAACTGCATCAATTAAGAGCAGCTTAAATTGAAAGCAAAAGCCTCTCCCTGCTTCTCCAATCTCTCACTCCTGACCTTTGACCCCTATACACCCAAAGAGACAACCTGACTGACCCGGCATGACCCCAGGGTTGTCACCATGCAGGTGAAAACAGAAGCAGCACATCTCTGGTTACATGTTAAAGATGAACGGCTAGCATGCCAATGGTGACTGAGGGCGTGGATGTCAGAAGTTGACCTGACTTTTCTATTCCACCTTCTCTATTCCATCCAAACATCCACGATGGACTTGTCTTTTTAAAATAAAATATAACACCAAGCCTGAATCAGCCCTAAGGATCTTCCACAAGGACTAAACTCAAATTGGTGAATCTGAGTGGTTCTGCAATGTACCTAAACTGAGAAATAACCTTAACATTTTCTCTTTTCCAGTTTATTTTAAAGCCCTCCACGACTGTATTCAGACAGACAAAAATGGTGCATGAAGAAATAGAGTTCCCCTTAGTCATTTTGATGGGAAGTTTGTGAGTGTTGACACAGTGGCTATCTGTGCCAAGTTACACACTGGTCTTTGGCAAAAAGATGCATGTTAATCCAGCCAAAAAGCTGAACCTGACAAACTTGTTGCCACAACGCAATGCAGCATCACACAGCAAGACCCTGAAATGGCCAATCAAATGCTTGCAAGCACACAAGTACAAAGAGTGCAAACTTCTGTGAACACAAGTCCATTTATATTTACACAATCCCTTAACCTGTGGCTGGAATCAGAGTCAACTTTAAAGAGGACCTACTTTCCTCATTTTCAGGTTCATACTTGTTCCAGCAGAAATCCAAAATTCATTTTTACATGCTTTAATGCTCAAAAAACACTTTAATTTCCTCATACTGTCTGAGCTGGAACACCTGTATCCACTCTCTCTAAGGCGACTCTGTTTTAGTGCCTGTCCCCCTCCCGAAATATCACAGTCTGCTCTGATTGGTCAGCATTTCCGTGTCTTCCACATGTCAGCGTCTCTGCACCATCACTGCAGCCAAGGATGAACTGTAACAGAGAATAGCGGCACTTTCTCCCTTTGAAATTCAACAATAAAAGCTTGCAAACACAACTCGACGTGTTACAGAATCGAGAAGAAATGAACAGCTACTATAATAACATGGATCCCTGGTGTAAGCATGTAGTTTTATGTAGCAGTGTAAGCTACGTAATGTGAACACTTGCAGTAGTATGCCTGAAGCAGATGACCATATAAAGAAATCCATCACCAGCGGTCATCACTTTGTAGCCAACAGAGAGAAAACCATTGGAAACAGAGTATTCAAAACTGTTAGGTGTCGCGAGGGGGCTGGGGTCTACATGGTACATCCTGGACAGCTTTTCCAGACTATCACAGGGCTGAAACATAGAGACAGACAAGCATTCACAATCACATTCACACCTACGGCCAATTTAGAGTCACCGATTAACATAGTCTGCATGTCTTTGGATCGTGGGAGGAAGCCGGAGTACCCACACTGGCACAGAGAGAACATGCAAACTCTGCACAGAAGGGCTCTGGGGTTCAAACCTACCACCATAGGTTCAAACCAGGAACCTTCTTTCTGTGAGGCGACAGTGCTAATATACATATATATATATGTGAAATCTGAACAGGTGGGCAGGGTGGTATGCGCAGAGAACTGTGAGATGCTGATGCCAAATGCAAAGACAGAAAAAAAGGAAATAAAGAGAGGAAAGAAAAAGTAATGCATATATAAAGAGACAGGAAGATGCAAAGAAGAAAGACAAAGAGAAACAAGACTTGCTAAGAAGACAGATGGAGGGAAGGAAATGAAAGTGGAAGGCAGTCAAAGACACAAAATTAAAAAAAGGAGATAAAGAAGTGAAAGTTGTACACCGCCCTGAAGAAAACAGAGTAGAAATGTTTGACTGTACGACTTGTTTGACACATACAGCCAGCTTGCAAGTTAACATGAAAGGTTAAAGGGTTTAGAGGACCACAAGAACCCCAAATTCAACTCAGCTCTTCATTATCACAATCATCTCAATCACCATCAGTCAGCCATAGACCTCTGCCCAATTTTACTGCTATTTTACAAGCTATCAGATGCATCACACATACCAAGCAGAGCAGAGAGCACTGAGGTCCATCTAACTGCTCCTACACGCAAAATGAGGAATACTTAAATTTCACTATAATTTAACTCTGGAGAAATTATATAAACTAGAGGCTGGATAGGAATGACTGTTCTGTTAATCATGGGTTTCACCCCCACCGCTATTATCTCCCCACCCACAGTGGAGACAGTAACACAATTCAGCACAACTGTAAATCAGCTAAACAACTAAAATCTTTCCATACGGAGATGAAATGTTATGAAGTCAGGGCGAGTGTGAAGAAACCACAAAAGATTCTCTGCAGGTTCATTTAGGTGAAGCTTGTCAAAACTTGTTTGGGAAAATAGGATATATATACATATGTTTATGTTTTTTTATACCTGGTTATCATGTGCAGGGTGGTGGGAGAGGTGGGATGGTTATTTTTAGCTTTGCTCTCTCATTTTGTTCATTTTGTTCTGTTAAAAATCTAAACAAATCGTTCCCTGCTCAATTACAGTACACAATTTATATCTGTCAGGGAAAAAGTAGAGACCCTCAGGGGGCAGTTTGGGACACAGCCCATCAGTTACTGTCATCCCCTCACTGTTTAGTTTCCTCCACAGGGAGCAACAGTTCGGAAAAGTCAGCAACCTGACTGGACGCATACCTAAAAATACACTCACTGTGTTGGATTTTTACACTAAATATGTTTCAGTCACAGCCTGTAATTGCACTGTTAGTTAATGAACTTGACCATTATTTGACTGTTTGATCTTTAGCTGCTGATAAAACAAAGAAATAAAGAGCTGCTTGACTGATGGTCAGTGCACTTTTTTAACTGTCAACAGTTGCTGAAAGAGAAAATAACCATATTTTTCATTTTTAATTCAATTCAATAGAACTTTATTTATCTTGAAGAAAATTCTTGTGCCAGAGAATGCTTCAAATTACAGTAACACTTAGCAGAGTAACCACAATTTTAACAAGTCACAACCAGAGGGTTCCCCAGGTCAGGGTCACTCACTGGGTCCAGTTTTTAGCAATACTTAGAGTGTTAAATATCTGGCATAATACACAAGGTAGAAGTGTTTTCAAGGAGCAAATGCAAAAACCAGTGCCTGATAGAGTAACAACAGGAGTATAAGTACAAGAGTTATGCTACTAAAAATAAACTAAAATATAACAACGAGAAGTAGTATCGCACATGACTGAGAAAGTTATTTTGCACTACACTGACATGTAGTCATGACATTGAAGAATATTAACGCACATGATGTTGTGAAACCATTGCACAAGATATAAGTAGTAAAGTGCATCATATGAAGCAATAGTGGACCCGATGTAGGTGAATATTGTTGTCACTTATACAGTTTGATGGACACAAGTATAAAAGATCTCCTGAGGATTAATTGTGATATAAACTAGGGCCCGACCGATTTATCGGCTAGCCATTAGAGAATAATCGGCAATCGGCCAAAAGTTGGCCAATTGACGCCAATGTTAACACTTATATTTTCATCACTAATAAAATGCAGGGCATATGGTGTTTTACTTAAAAATGATGTCCTTGTGTTACTTTTTGCACAATAACCTACCTCTGTTAAATTGACAATAATAAGAAGAACTCTGGTACTGTGAACATACATGTGAATGTCTTAATTCATATAGACTTTGCATGATTATTTTATTTCCCAGAGGTCTACTGCCTTTTTGCACATCATATTTTTGATTTATTTTGGTAAATTGAAAAACGTAAAAATTTAATCGGCCGATATATCGGTTATTGGATTTTTTTATTCCATAATAGCAGAGCCCCCAAAAAAATCTATATCGGCCGGGCCCTAATATAAACAGCAAAATACACAATGAAATCTGTTGGTTTATAGTCAAAAAACTAAATATCATTTGAGTAATCAAACTTTAGGAATCAGATATTCAAGAGGGGAAGGAAAGTGCAGAGAATTAAAAGGGATTTAAATGATCCATTTACTAGCTTGTCAAAAAACAGACCAACCCATAACTGGAGCATCACAGATATAAAGAAACTGCAGTTAAGACATGCACAAGATGTTTAATGTCCCTCATTTTTAGTATCTGCACTTGACTGGAGACATACTTAAAAACACACTAAAAAGGTTGGATTTTTACACTAAAATATGTTTCAGTTACAGCCTACAATTGCACTGTTAGTTAATGAACTTGGCCAGTATTTGACTGTTTGAACTTTAGCTGCTGATAAATCAGAGAAATAAAAAGCAGCTTGATGATCTGTGTACTTTTGAACTGTTAAATCAACAGTTGCTGAAAGAGAAAATTACCATATTTTGAATTTCAATTTGGATATAAAAAGGCAGAATACACTATGAAATCTTTGTCTGGTCAAGTTTGTTTGGTTTATAGTCATTTAAATGATTTATGCACCACATCCTGACCACAAACACCCATAATTGAAGCATCGTGACACAGACAAACTGCAGCTGAGAAATGCACAAGATGCTTTCCTGTCTTGCCTTTCACTCTGTTCTTAAATTGTGTTAGTGTCTGAACTTTACATAGGCTCTAAACACATTTTTGTGTGCAGGGTTGGGGGTGGGGAGGGACTGTCATATTCTGCTACAGCCCTGGCAGAAGGCTGTCTCCGATAACACCCTTTGGCAGGTTGTGGTGTAATGAATCATTTCAGCTGACCCCACAGGTCAGATGTAATGATTGATTAGACTGATGATAAGTCATTAAAGCATATTATGATTTATTAAGCCATTTTATTTCATCTAACTGGTCAGATTGAATAATTTATCAGCCTTGACGTGACATCCTTATTATAAAATTCTTTATAGCTAAGTTGCATCTGTTTCTATTCAGCCTGTTGCATTTTACTTGTACATACATGCCACTAAGCCTCAATGTGAACCACTCGCAGTGTGCATAATATCACAGTGGACACTAGTCATTTCACAAAGGTATTAAAATAGCTGTACATGTGCAAATGAGAGCCAAGTACCGCTAACATACAGATGCCATATTGTTGAATGGAGACAGCACTGCTGCGTACAAGTCAAACACCAATAGAAGTTTTGATTTGAAAAGTGGGCATGACTTACAGCTGCTACAACACAAACCAGGGAGGGACGCCACACTGGACACTTTGTCTTTTACATACAATATTCCGACGGTCCTCGGTGGACACTTTGAGCTGCCATGAATCTCAACACCACTTGAGTCAAAGCTCATTTTTAGTTCTGCCTACTTCTGGGAAGCTGTGTGACATCTGAGCGGCCATATTGACGAAAAGTTTAACTCCCTGTTCACCTTGTTCCCCCGAATGAATGTGTGGCTGAAACTCACCAAACTCGGGTAAAATGTTATATTAAAAGACAGACTTACACCAACTAAAGCCTTAAACTTTCCTCTTTGGGACTTTGCTTAATCTTTAAATGGACAGTAAATCGGCGGTGTACTCACCGGGACTGTTTTCGGCAGGTATTCGTGGCCAAATACCAACATCAACACTGAAACGTGGGGACTTAATCTCCGCTTGTGAAATATCCGCTTCCTCTTTTCGCCGTGTTTCCTCTTCTGTTCTTTGGTTAAAATAACACCGTCCCGGTCCCGTTATTTATTTCCGTAGCGAAGCATGCTTCCACCCTCCGTAAGCGGCCGCTGCTGCCGCTGTACCGGTTGCTACTGTGATGAAGTGCACTATTTTTAAAAGAAAGTCACTCCTCTTCGGTCCGTCCTGCCCCCTTCCCCCGGTGACCGGGAGTGTGTGTGCCGCCGACACGGAACCAGCTAATTACTCCAGTTACATTCAATAAAACCGTTTTTATCCAGTTATTCATTAACCAACTTCTTTATAAAGCCAAAAAGATGGCGTTATGTCGGTTACTGTATCAGCTGCTTTAACGGTAACAACTTATAATGGTTATCGTTCTCGCTGTAAACGTCATAAACCGTTAACTTATGGAAATGCTATGCTAACTTTAGCTTAATCCCTGCTAGTATGCTAACTAGATAGCCTAAAGGTAAATGGAAAGTATTGAAGTAGGCTAGGCTACTCAGTACTTTTATAGCTGAATTAAGAACATTTACTCTTGGATACTTCTTCACAGTGGTGGAAAATAACCAAGTAAACTACATTTACTTTAGTTTTGGCATTGATACTTGGGTATTCTTTCTTTGTGCTACTTCAGATTTAGATAAATATTTCCCGGTGCGAAGTAATTATGTACATTTACTCATACCTAAGTACAGCTTTGAGGTATTTAAATGAGTATTCTGATACTTTCATACTCCAATTCTGAAGGAAATATTGTAACGTTACTTTAGGGGAGACCGGGGACGGTTGTAACGCCAGGATGTTTGTAATAACACCATTTAGACCCACCAAACACTTTTAATATGGTACCTTTGGAACCAAGAGTAGGTGACCCTTCAGACATGGTACCTAGACCCTAGCCACTGCAAACAGTACCCTTAAAATGTGGGTGGGCGCTCACTGTATTTCCTCATTATTGGTCTGCACCTTGTTTATCGTCCACAGAACGAGGCTGCACACTGTCATTTTCAGAACAAACTTAAACAGGCTGCAAATGGCGTGTTTGTGCATGTAGTCCTTTAAAGGTAAGCTTGGGGTTTAGTGCTGCCGTAGCTTGATGCCATGCAACCCTTTTTTTTCTCCGAGTGAGGATTAGAATATAAGCAGTTCACGTAATCTGGCCAAAATTACTATATATAAACGCTTGAAGATCCACTCATTACTAAAAGTGTATAAAAAAACTAAAGTAATGGTTAAAGTTGAATTAAGTTATTTTTTCACCGACTCCAGCTGCTGCAAGAGGCAGCAAAACATACTTTCATTTTATTGTTTATTATATACAGTCTACTAAAAAAAACTCCACGGTATGTATAGCGGTTACATGAGCCCCAACAGAAGGGGACCAAAAATAGTAACGGTACAGAACAGCTCCATTGGTACCATCCACAACTTTTTGCAGTGGAAACCGAACAAAAGTGTACCGAACCGAACTGTAGCGTACTGTACTGGGGTGGCTGTGGCTCAGAGGTAGAGCGGGTCGGAGGATCAGCGGCTCAATCCCTAGCATCTCCAGTCTGCATGTTGAAGTATCCTTGAGCAAGATAATGAACCCCAAATTGTTCCAGATGATGCAACCCTCGGTGTGTGAGTGTGTTAAAAACTGAGTAGCAGCTGGCACCTTGTATGGTAGCCTCGGCCACCAGTGTATGAATGGGTGACTGTGACTCATAGTATAAAAAAGCGCTTTGAGTGGTCGGATGACGAGCAAGGCGCTTTACAAATGCAAGTCCAATTACCATTTACTGCTCTGTGGAAATGGGGCTTAAGAGTCATGTAATGCATTTATTGTACGGCCCCTTCCCTTCTGACCTTGCATGTTAAATGTCTTAGCTGTGTAAAGTAGTGTGCAGATTTTACAGCCAAAATACTGATTTTTACTGTAGGTATGAATTTTTTTGAACCAAGTCTATATTTTCATCATTGCTGATACCGTTGAAATTAGAATTATGTAATGTGTATTAGATTAAAGAGTAGTCTCTTGGGTAAAATGTGAGGTATTTCATCTTTGATCGTCTTTGGTCAAACCATAATGCTGCTACAGCTTCAGTTTGAGTTTCAGTTTCTGTTTATGTGTAGTAGTGTAAAATCACCATGGTAGAAACATGGTCTCAATACACTTCACAGAATCAATGAAAATAAAAACGATCAAGGGAAGGAGTAGACAGTCAAATAAGCAAAAACACACAAAAAGACAAAGGAAAAACAGACAAGGATATAACAATTAGAAAACTCAAATTTATTTTATTTTATTTTTTATATCACAACAGACTTGAGGTCTTCAGTGTGCAGCAGGAGGATGTCTTGGCTCAGGCAGCAGACTTGTATTTTGGACTCACACCATGTGAGGTACTAAGCATCTAACATGTACAGGTTAGCGAATTAGACCTTAGTAGGACTTGGTTATTAGTGTATGTATCAGTTTTTTGTGTGTATTTTTTAATGCTTCACCTTTATTGTTACTAAAATTTGAGAGCTCTGACACAGTGAGACAAACAGTGTTACAACCACGCCTGGTCTACTCTACCTATATCCACTACACTTATTTGTTACCTAAAGTTACTTTGCAGTTTAAGATTGATAGTCCAGAATATAATCACCACATACGCTCTGGTGTATTATTAAGAATTAAAAAAAAATAATGTAAATGATGTTATTGATCTCTGGTGATTCCCAAGCTACCTGATAGCAGGTTTCTGTACAGTTAAAACTGTTACTGTTTGTAGGCCACTTTAAGTATATTTTAATGCCAATACTTCTGTACTGCTTTTATACTTTTACCTAATTTATTTACACTGTGGTATTGCTCATTTTAGCAACTTGAGTAAAAGAGTGCTTCTGAGTGCTTCTTCTGCCACTGGATATATTGTAGGCTACCTTTTACTCTAATAGCTTTAAGCCTGGGTTAACTGTAACTTGGGTAAATGCAGCCTATACTTAGTTACACCCTGCTACTGCTTACTCCAATGTAAAGTAATAGTTACTCATTAAATCTATACCTCAAAGGGAGAAGCATTATTGCCACAGTGTCAGTCAACCTCTGCCTCTCTTTCTCTCTGTATTGTGTTTGACAAACCTTCATTCTCCAGAGGTTGTGGAATTCACCAGCCCTGTGTGATTCAACCACACACACCACTTTACTCTGCAGTGATTTAGGCAGAATATAATGAAAATAAAGCACTGACCATATTATATAGGCTTCCTAATTTGGACATAAATTGGCTGGACAGTTTCCCAATCAGAACAGATGACAAGCTTGAACCTATAGTTATTCCTAGTGGGATATATACTTGTTAAACATTAGCAAAGTCCTTTAAGATCTCAGTATCTGAAAGAGGCTTTTTAGGTAAGTGTGGGGAAAATATCCAACACATTGAAATAATGTACTGATTTGTTGCACATTAAGCAAAAGGAGAACAAATGTTTTGCAACATATACTCTGACTAAAGGAATTTCCCCTCAAATCAATCTGTGTGCAGATGTGTAGAAATATGTTCAGTATGGTCATTTCATCACTTGCATTATTGCCTTATAATTACCACTCTATGTAAAACCATTTTAAAATGCTGTCCCACTTATTACTGACACTGAAATGGCACTAATGCAAGTTCAATCCAATCATACACTTAAAATGGTCATACAACACCAAAGAAATTAAGAACATGCTTTCAACACATACACGATTTATAGATTTTTATATCAAAATTTTACAGGTTTTAAAGGCCATTAGCAACAGGTATTATTATAAAGCTGCTGAAAGCAATGAGTGATCATTCCCATGGCAAACCATCTCATCCTTTCAGTGCTCCTTGTAAAACTACACTCCTAGTAGGAAGGAAATGACTCTGATACAAAACTCACCACTGAAATCCATATAATTAACATTTTAAAGCATCTGTTCAACCACGGATACAATGTTGGCAACCAAAATGAAGCAACATCTGACACGACACAAACCTGGCAACATAACATATTTGAAAGACAGCCAATGCAATCCTAACCCCAGTGCAAAACAACAAAAGACAGAGTGCAAGCATGCAAGCATACTTCCCTTCCTCATGTAAGAAAGGGAAACCCCATCCAGCATAATTTGTGCTTTGCAGGATCAGTGCAACTTTCCACACAAGTGACGCAAACACTCAGAGATAAAAATGCTGCCAGCAGAAATCTCTGCAGAACAGAGCTCTGATTCTTGAGTGTTGTTTGACCTCATATCACTGAGAGTTCCTCTGGTGAGCAGAGTCAAGATGTGGACGCTGGGTCTTCAGGTGGCTGTCATCTGTGTTTTCCTACAGGTAGGTAAACATACAATACACATACAACACAGTAGAAATGCAAATTAAGATGACACTATGTTTTTTTTAGCAACTCTGGCAAATAGAGAATTGCCTAAAATAGCCTTGTGTGTCTGTTTTGGAACAGACCAAGTATCAAACAATGGGCTGTAGGCAGGTGCTATTAAGTCTAATATCAACAGGAAGTTATATGATTTGTTTGGAAAAAGCTTGGGAAGCATTTATTGCTTAAAACTTGGACTGGATATTTAATTAAGAAGAGTAAGAATGGATTTTCTGTTTCTTTTTCAAGCTTTCAAGACAGTATCATGCAATTCAATTTAGAAATGTTTTGTCAGGGATTACTGGTGCATGAAAATAGTTTTTTTTTTTTAAATCTGAGAAGCGAATTCTTGGTGATCTATTTTGCTGTTTGTTTCTTTTATGAAACTGTGCTTTCATTTGTTTTGTGTGTGTGTTAGACAGGGAATAGTAGATAAATTGTTCTAAGAAGTGCTTATTGAGAGACAAGAAATGTATTAGAAAAGGCATCATAAGTAGAATCAAATGTTATAGATTTTGGTTTCAGTGGTTTCAGTGCAGTTACAGACCAGACAAAAATAACAAATTTAGAAAAGACAAATTAATGAATAAAAGGCAGACATTTTTTAAACTCTATATATATATATTTATATGTTCATCTTGTAGTCAAGCATCTCTAGGATCACTGTGGCTGTGGTGTATGTCAAATGATTGGTCTCAGTTATGGTCCTTGTGGGGACAGTATGTACTGCATTCACATCAAAGTAGACTTTCAGAGGGGACACACAAATGTACTTTTGAGAGACACAAAATGACTTCAAAGAGACATTAAACCTCCAAAAATGACGCAAAGTCACCTCAAAATGACACAAATTAACCTTAAGAGACCCAAAACGACTACTAGGACACATAAAATGACCACAAAGACATGTAAAAGAACTACAAAGAGAAACAAAATTACCAAAAAACACACAAATATACTTTAAAGAAACACAGATATAGCCCACAAAAGACACGAAATGACCTCAAAAGACACAAATTGACATCAAAGACACATAAAACAACCACAGAGACACACAAATTACTCCAGAGAGACACAGAAGCACAAAAAGTTGCTGACAACTACAACATGAAACAACAAAGAGAAGTAAAGCCACCACAAAGTCTGTGTCTTGCTTGTCCCATCGTTTTATAGTCCGCCCATGGTGTGATAGGGTTTTTATATGCTTTTTTTCTTTTATTTTGACAGTTATTTAAAGTGGTTAACACTTCTTCGAGCAATAAAAAGATAATATACACAAAATGAAATGAACTCTGTCATTAAATGAAAGCATTCAGTGGTAACTTGTCATTGCTGCTTACATTTTCTGAATGTCCTCTTTCAGGTGCCAGGTTGTTTCCCATCATGCCTCATCGTGAACTCTGTAGCCAACTGTGCCTACAAGAACCTCCGCGCGGTTCCTCCCCTCCCTCCGCACATCACCCACCTGTACCTGGAGGGGAACCGCATCAGTGAGATCAACTCCAACTCCCTGTCGGGCCTGAAGGAGCTGCAGGAGCTGGACCTTGGAGGACAGTTTGTGCGTCTCATGATCAGGAACAATGCCTTCAGGGAGCAAAGACACCTGAGGAGGCTGGTGCTCGGTGGCAACGTCCACCTTCAGCTGGAGCCGCAGGCTTTTGTGGGACTGTCCAGTTTGCAGAATCTCTACTTATATCACTGTTCACTCCAACAGTCCATACTGGAGGAGGACTATCTGGAGCCACTCACCTCTTTAGAGACTCTTGACCTCTTTGGTAACAAGATAAAGAGACTCCAGCCTTCGATGTTCTTTGCAAACATGACTAATTTGAAAATTTTGAATCTCAAACTGAATGAAATTGACAAAATATGTGAGTCTGATCTGGTAAGTTTTCAGGGAAAGCACTTTGAGGTTCTGAATTTAGACTCTATTTACCTTAAGACCATGTTTAAAAAACGCGACTGGCAGAAATGCGGGAATCCTTTCAGGGGGATGTCCTTTCAGACACTCGACCTGTCCAACAACGGGCTAAGTGTGAGTAAATCGAAGCAGTTGTTCACAGCCATTAGGGGGGCCAAGATTTCCCATCTCAAACTGTCACTGGGACTCATGGGTAAAGGATTTTCATTCAATATTTACCCTGATCCAGACAGCAGCATGTTTGAAAGCCTGAATGACAGTTCAGTCCACACACTGGATCTGTCTAAAAACAAGATATTTGCACTCCAAGAGGGGGTTTTCAATGCACTAAAAGAAGTCACAATCATTGACGTTTCCCAAAACAATGTGAATCAGATACACAGAAATGCCTTCGAAGGCCTTCAGGGACGTTTAGAAATGCTCAACCTGTCACACAACCTGCTGGGGGAAATCCGTTCTGACACTTTTGCTTCTCTGACAAACCTGCGAGTGTTGGACTTGTCTTACAATCACATTGGTGTTCTGGGTCATGACTCATTTAGTGAACTTCCCAAATTAAAAGTATTAAATCTAACAGGAAACTCTCTGCGAGACATTGGCTCACCTGCCTTACTTCCCAGTTTAGATTACCTTCTGTTGAGTGACAATAAACTGATAGACTCGCCGGGGAGAAGTATCCATTGGTTTGCTGGGGATATTTTGCATCTGGACATTCGGGATAACAGATTAACAAACCTGGGGGGTGTTTATACCCTCGTGACTCTACTGGACCGCCTTCAGCATCTCTCTTACGGAGGAAACCCAATCAAGTGGTGCAATCTTGGCAGAGAACTGAGGTTCATTGATTCGAATAATGTCACAACCCTGGATCTTCACGGCAGCTCCCTGCAGTCTGTCTGGTCTCAGTGGACATGCCTGGATCTGTTTGACAATTTCGGACATGTGATTACTCTCAACTTGAGCCACAACGCGCTGCAGTCACTTCCTAGGGGCATTTTCAAGGGTCTCACCTCAGTTGTGGAGATGGACCTCTCATCCAACAGCTTCACTTATCTCCAGCCTGATGTATTGCCCAAAAGTCTCAAAGTACTCGACCTCTCCAACAACTTCATAGCCTCCCCTGACCCCGATGCTTTTCGCTCTCTCAGCTCCCTCGACCTGAACATGAACAGATTTCACTGCGATGCAAACCTGAAGAGCTTTCTGAATTGGGTAACCAACACCAGCGTGACACTCTTGACACCTGTCAAGGAGCTCAAATGTGAATTTCCATCTGATTTCTACAATGTTCCTCTGTTACGATTCTCTGATGACATCACACAGCAGTAAAGTAGCAACTAAAAGCCAACACATAACGGATAATGTACAGGGAGTAGGCCATTATTGAGAAATAAACCTGCAGAAGGGTGTGGAATCACCATTTATGTACATATTCCCTCTTGTTACATGGCCACCTGCTAATCAAGTCAATAATTTGACACAAAATATGAATTTAAAAAGCTTTTATTGATATGAAAATGATTTTATTGCTTCTGCTAGCGTCTATGATCAGAACTGTTTTTCATCCTAGTGGTCTGCTCTTCAGGAATATGTATGTTCTTTCAATGTGACGCCTGTGAAAATCATGTGGAATGAACACATGTTGACTTGTTGAATATCTGTATGATCTGAATTTGTAATAAGAGCCAGATAATGATAATCTCAGAAAAAAAAATTCTGTAAAAAAAAAAATTAAAAAAAATCCAGACAATAATAATAAAACAGTATTTGTAATTTCCATGATTTAATGAGATGGAATAATAAAAGAAATAAATGTTTTATATGTGTTGTAACAATGTTATCATTTAATGAGCTACTTAATTTTTTCAATTTTTACATAAGTAAAACTACAAAAGTATCAGTATTAGAATGTACTTTAAGTACATCATATTAAATGTACTAATCATTTAAAAAAGATAGATATATAATTGCATTATAATTATTGAGTACATCACTTTAATGTTGCAGATGGTAGAAATAGGGCTAATTTTAACTTTATCTACTTTTTGGTAATTCGTTATCAGGAGAAATGCTCCATCTTGTTTTTGAACAGGTTCTCAACAAAAATAAAACCATATAAGCACAATTAGATGGAACAGTTAACATGAAACAAAAGTAACAGGATAATTAAACGATACCAAACTATAACTAAAACAACAAATATGAAATAAAAACAGATACAGAATCAGGAGATCATACTCAAACAGAGCATGAAATGGATCATTCAATCATAGATAAAAGGAAAGTGTTAATGTCATTGATAGCTTTAAGTAATCAAGTTATATATCGTTAAATTCTAGAGGTGTTATTATGGACATACACAACTGATCCTATTATAGGAAGACAGGATATTTTTGAACAAGTGGAGCGATGATAATCAGATTGTAATCAGAGGGAGCATAATTAAACATGAAGGCTTTCCTAGCGTTTGACTGAGAGACTGCAGGAACAGAAAAGATACAGAGTCTCAGCTCGTGATTTAAGGAAAATGGTACCATAAAATGTTTTAAATAGTGAGGGTAATATAGCGCTGCAGAGCTTAATCTGTCGTCATCGTCTTGTAATAGATTGCTTTTTTAAAATAATTTGGAATTAATAATCTGTATCTGCAAAAACCAAAAATGTCAGTTAAATGTAGGTGAGTATAAAGAAGCATGAAATGGAAATACTCAAGAACAGTACTTGAGTAAATGTACTCTCTACCACTGTTGATCACAGTGTGGGTTGTGAACCATTCAACTAATGAAAATCCTTTCCAGGTAAAAAGTGTGTGTCTTTCCTTGTACCAGCAGGGGGCGTGTCAAAACAATCCTGAAAGATGTCACACACAACCCTGAACACTAAAAGCAGGCATAGAAACTCAATAGATGAACAACCTCTGGTAGATTTAGACTGAACAAAATACTCTGAGGCAGATGATGTTCAACTGGGTTGAGATCTAGAGGCTATAAAAGCCATCGTACATCATTTTCATACTCGATCAAACCATTCAGTGACCTCCATGTGTGCTGTATGGAAACAAACAATTGTTATGTTCCTTTATTTACAGCTTTCATTCAGTTTGTCACCAACTTTATTTTGGAGGTCCATCTGACCCTCACAGTTACTATCTTTTTGTTGTAGCAGTAACATGTGTTTATTCATAATTTAGCATGTGAAGTCTGCATTAAATTTACAGTGACAGTAGTTACTTTGACACTACAATGTTTTTACTGTGTGTGGCCTGAGTAGATTCCTTCTGCCCCAATTAATAGCAGCTTGAGTTAATGTTTAACTGCACAGACAGTAAAGTGGATGTAAACATTTAACAGACTGGTTGTTATCAGGTTCAAGATATGATTTGTTTATTGATTCTCATGGCTACGACAACCACAGACATGTATCTGTGTGATCAAAGGTAACAATAATTGTGACATTAAGTGATTAAACCCCTTTTCTGTTGTGGAAGTTGGGATCATAATCCAGATCATAAAACCTGGCCATTTAAAAAATGTTTATCTGAGTAAACGTTCTCAGTATGTTGGAAAAGACTTCATCTGCAGATGAGTTTTCTGAATTAGTTCTCAGCTATTAAAGTAATTGCTAAGTAATTTGATAATCGATTAATTGCTTTGAGTAGTTTTGGGAATATGTTTTTTGAGCAAACTTTGCCTTTATTGATTGAGCAGCCGTAGAGAGACAGGACTCAGCTTATGTGGGACACACTTTCTACCAGGTGACCTAGAAGTTGTTGTTGTTGTTTTTTTTAAGAAAAAAGAGTCACAACTCGCTGATTCCAGTTCTTAAATGTGATTATTTCCTGGTTTCTTTCCTTCTCTATGACAAAAAATATCTGAATATCTTTGCATTGTGACCAAAACTACACATTTGAGGACGTCAACTTGTGCTTTGGGAAACACGGGTCAACATTGTTCACCATTTTCTGATATGTTACAGGCTCAAGAACTTCTTGATTAATTGGGGAAAATAATCAAAAGATTAATCTACAAAAACTTGCAGCCGTACAATAAAGTTGAAGCTGTGAAAAAATGTAACTCAAGTAAACACATATCAAACAGGTAAACAGGGGGACTGAAATAACCACAAAGAGATGCAAATGAACTGAAAAGAGACATAAAATAACTACAATAAGATGTAACAAGACCAAATTAGATGCAAAATTACCTCGATAAGACACAAAACGACTACAAAGACAAATTTACCACAAAGTGACACAAAAAGATGCACAACGACTGGGGGCAAAACCATGAGAAAGTGTGTGTGTGTAGGAGAGGTGGTGGGACCAACTGCATGTTGTAGCTCAGGGGCCCATTGTCTCATTATCCACACATAGATATGATGTATTTAACACCTGAAAATGAGCCTCAAGCAGGTACAGAAGCCGCATAATGAGCCGTGAGGATGTTCCCTCCTCTTACAGCAGATGGCAGCATCAGCCCGGATATAGAACCACTGACTGTGTTTTTGTGATTAACAACAAACTATCTTCCTTTTTTCAAAGGAAGGAATCTGTGTTGTGATTCATTCTAACCTCTTCCTAATTGTTCTAGTAAATATCATTAGAGCTAATTTTATGTTTAATGTTGTTAATCATCTGATGTTAACTTAAAGTGTGGCTGAATTAAAAACGTGTCCTCGTAAAGCTGCTCTCTGCTCATGAAATATTAAATGTCGACAGGCGGGAGGCGAAGAGGAGTGATGAAGAAGAGACCTCTGTTGCGCCTCTAAGTCAACTGCTGATAAGACTCTGACTGCATGAGTGAATTTATAGACCCGTGTGTGTGCGTGTGTACGACCTATGAGTCATCACCAGACCTGTTTATGTGATATGTGTGTGTAAATACTAATAAATCACAGAAGACTGAGTGTGTTTGTCTAAATCCTCTAAGATTACTAATCTTAGTCAACTGGTTAAATATATATATATTTTATTTCCTACGCCAAGGTACGATATTGGACATATTGAGATTCTGACCTGATGATGGCACTAGAGGGAAAGTTAAAGGTCCAGTGTGCAGGATTTCGTAGCAGAATTTTAATTTCTCCCATGTGCCCAGTGTGTAGGAGAATGACAATGGCCAATGAAAAAAACGCAAATGGTCCTATTTCATCAAATTGTTGTGGAGAAATTTCACTACAAATGTTTTTAAATAATAAAAAACAAAACAAAAACACATACTTTTCCTTTTTTACTTTTAGTAGGTCCTGCAACTGTGATTAAAAAGCACATACTGTTGAATGCAGTATGCACACAATAGGGACGTTCTACTGTCTCATAACATGATGTCTTGAACTTTGACTCTCTGCTTTTATCCATTGCCTTGGACATTAAACAAACGCCACTCAACCCACAGAGCTCTGCTGCCGTTACTTTGCAATGTATGTAGTTTGACTTTAAACTGCACAGGTTGTAGATTCTAATATATTTGCGACAGTGAAATCACATCTGCAGTTCTCTGTCGTTCATTTTCATAGTTATGTCCTATTGTTGTTTGTGATATTCACAACTGTTCACTTAAACAATTAATATTCCTACCATTACTATTCGACTGGTCAGCAGTTACTTGAATGCGCTGTCATCCATCACTGGGACTTCTGACAACTGTCAAATGATTTGTCAAGCTGTCGTGTGTTTGCAGCTCAGTCAATGTGACATATCGTCAGCTGTGCAGAGGATTGTGGGTAAGAATGGCAAGAAACGCACGCTGGTGTACATACTGCAAAATCTGACTGGATGTTGTAGAACATCCTGGTATGTAACTTTACTTTTAGTATGTAACATCATTTGTGAGGTGCTAATTGGTTAGATCATACAAAGTTCCTTTCTATTTTGAGTTGCTGTTATATTGTGCTATATAAATTTATTTGCATAGACTGTATATATAGGGTCTTGATGGTAAAGAATTCTCATAAATTATTTGTATGGTATTCCACCATGTCATAACATGAGTTAATCTGTAATCCATAACTTCCCACTGACTGTAAAATATGTTTTAGAGCAAGTTGGAGTATTATATATATTTTTGCAGCATGTATTGTTTCTGTGTGTGACTGTTAGCTGGTGTGTGTGGAGTTGCTGTAATGAGATTTTGGTTGGTATCATAAATGTTGCATGAAATGTGGGCCACAGGAGGAACAGCTCTAATGAAGCTCACAGGGATCTTAATGAAATGAAATCAAATTGAACATTATTGCTCTTGAGGGTGATCTCTCTCACGCACACAATAACCTGAAACAAATATCTAACTATTGATCAGAGGCATTTAAACATGACTGATCGACCAGCAGGCGCCTGTCACAGCATCTTTATTTGATTTTTTTTGTTGTTGTTGTCAGCCAGACATGAGCTCAGCTCGAATGGCCCACCTTGCTCCATATACATATAGATACACAACTTCCCCCTCCATCCCCCATCCCAACACACTGCACCGGCAGGTTACCATGGAAACAGGCTCAGTATCCACCTCCTCCACAGTCACTTCCTGATTGTCTTTGGATCCCTGCATCCATCCATCCATCCTTCCCCCCTCCTCTCCCATCGGCATTCTCCCCTCTCCCTCCCCCGCCCCCACAGCCCTCACGCACACACATTTATACAATATTTTACAGCCCTGACACAAATAAGAGAGTACATGAATGATTTTACTGACTGATATGACAAAATGTGAATAAATGAGCAACATTTAGAGGCTGTTTTTCTTAATAATTCAAGCAAATCAGGTTTGTCCTTGCATCACTGTCTGCCCTACCATTTTAGATCATAATTCATTGAGAGTTTGAGGCAGTACAGATGTGTAGCGCTGCATTACGCAGGGAAAAATATCAGAATACAGCAGTTAATAGCATTGTAGACATACATTTCTCAAATTTTGCTTGAATAATTAATATTCTAAGGTCTTTTTCTGATTAACAGCACCATGAAATGTAGCCTTTATTGACGCTCTCATTTCCAAATAAATATACAATATCGTTTCTATTTGTGGTGAATATCAAATTTCATTTACTAATGGTACAGTTGAATGTATTTTAACCTTCACTAGACACGATTCATGAAGCCTCAGAGCATTTGGAGTCATTTTTTTTAATAACAAACTGGGTCAATTATGGATCCAGAAAGCGATGACTAAACACCCAATCCTCAGTGTGCATCTGTAAACGGTTGAAACAGGGAAGGAAGTGGGTTAACACAGATTTAAAATTCACTGAATTCAGCAACTGACTGTAATTTGTGCCACATTTTAACCCTTTCCCCTCTCATTGCATTTATATTTCTGAGTAGGCTTCAGTGTTTGCTGAGAATGAGTGTGAAAAAGAGCCTCTCCTTGACGACAAAATGTCAAACATTTTCCGGCTCTATCTTCCCAAATATGAGGATTTGCAGTTTTGAGGACAAAAAAAGCAATTTGAAGATGTCATTTTGGTCTCCAAAATTGTTGCATCCCTTAAATAATCCAGGACTGACATCTCAATTAACCTCCACAAGCACATTTCAGAGACATAATCAGATATTGCCAATGATATGGTTCATGTTTGGGTCATGAAACAATGGGAGTAAAAGTCTCGTAAAAAATGGTTAAAAACAAAACACATCTGCTGAACATTGGTAATAAATGTTGTTTTATACACTGATAAAGGGCTGCTCTGTGCTCTCCTCCATCTATCAGGGGGGTTCAGCTGCAACTGGATCTGTGGCATGAATAATACAGTGATAATTAGTCAGCCTGCCCCCCACTGTCTGCTGCTTTTAACCTCTAGCAAGTAAAAGAACCCAGTGACACTAAACTGTACACACCTGACTGCAGGCTGCTGTCTAAACAAGTCACTGAGGTACACTTCAACTTCAACAGTCGACCTTTAAGCAGGTGTGTTTTACTGTGTATGTTCAGTACTTACTGTACTGTATGCTCAAACTCCAGTCTTCACAATCATCACATGTGTATTAATCTAATATTAGATGAGTGAATGATTGAAGCATTTTTTTTTCATTAAAGGAATACTTCAGCCACAAAATGACAATTTGTAAATCCATTACTCACTGAGCATTACGCTGAATTCATTTAGAAAATCTGTTTTTCTTGCACGTCTCCAGGGAATCCAAAAACAGAGAAAAACTGCAGCAAAACTATATTAAAACACAACTGGATAAATGAGACTTGGATTGTATTGTACGAGTTGTGTCGGAGTTTGTAAAGGGATGTTTTTGATTTTGCTGTGGTTAAAGGTAGTCCCATCTTTAGCAGGATTTATACTTCTGCATCAAATCAACGCCGCACATACGGTGGAGGCTCTGCGTTGATGTTGAGCATACGCAGTACCCTACGCCATAGCCTGACGTGCACCTCCCCAGAAATGTAACTACATGTCACAGCGACACAGACCTGCTGTCTTTTTCTGTAAGCTGACACCATTTCCCTCAGTGGAAATGAAGCTTTAATTTACTTTAATATTACAGATAAGAAACAATAAACTGTGAAGACAGTAAAGCCTCCACTAAAATAGAATTTTAAGTGTGTGTGATTTATCCTGGCTTTATATGAATAGAGGGAATCACTGCTAGGCTAAACATGTTTAGCATTAGACAGTTGTTTTGTCAGTGAACCTTGTGAGTTGTAATGGAGCCAAATTTTGTAACGTTACCTTTGTTTAATGTTGCTGATGCACAAGTATAAACCCTGCTTTACTCCAATTCATCAAGAAAGTTTGCTGTTTTTGGATTATTCGTTTACCGGAGTAATTTGATACACAAAAGGTCAAACTGTGGGTGAAGTATGCCTCTAATTAAACTTCAGGTATCTTTGAGTGTGTGACTAAGTTTTTTAAGTGAAACACTTAAATAAGTGTCATCATCATTAAGACAAAGTGTTTTTGTTCGCTGATTCAACAGTTGTTTAGCTGGTTCCCAATCAGAGGAGAGACCAGAGTTTGTTTGGTCCTCCGTCTCAATCTAAGGCCACAAAAAGAACTTCCTCTTTGAATGGAAAATGCATGACAAGATGTCCTGAGGGCCAGCACACCATCAAACAAAGTGAGACTAATTTTTTCCACTTAGTCCATTGCTTCTTAAATTCTGGGTAGTGGTCAAACATACAAGAGAAAAAAATATCCTTTATGTCAAAGTGTTTTGTAGTCAGTCATGCCATGGTTGAGTTGCACTGGTGAGTTAAGTGGTAATGTAGGGTACAGAATTCCTTCTGCTTTTGCCAAAAAAACATATTATTTATTATACTTATTACATTATCTCTGAGGTTTTAACAACATTATGGTGTCCTGCATTGGATGGGCATAATCTAATTTCCACCCAGCTCCAGAAAAAGATTTATTTTTGGTCAAACTCATGTTTTCCCACTCATTTAAGAAATGTTTTTACCATTATTTAACAACTGGACACTGATCTGACAGGGCTGTGGTGTCACAATTCCTGATTTTAATGCCCATGTATGTTTACCAATATAAAATTCCGGTACAATCATTTTTTTGAAGTGTGACACGCCTCACTGTTTTGTTTTTTTCACTTTAATGAGATATTTAAAGTTTTGCTTTTTAAATCAGACACGGTGGAGGAATAATGAGACAACAGGTGTAATAAAGGTCATCATTTAGGTTTCAGAGCACCTCATCTGACCAACAACACAACACATCATATGTTACATCAATACTTTCTACTGACTTGATCATTTCTTATCCGACGGTCTCCACTTTTACACAGAATACAGACCAAACCTGCCCCTGAAGCCCCGCCCCCCACCAATACATGAAATATGTACACTGATATCTTACAGGGGATTCAAGCAGTTTGTGAGCTTTCAGATCTGTATTAGACACACAAACAGGCAATCATACAGCCCTGTACACACACACACACACACACACACACACACACACACACACACACACACACACACACACACACACACACACACACACACACACACACACAGCCTTAAAAGGATGATCCGAGGTTCAAACATGCAAAGGAAGAAAGGGTCCTGGTGGATCTTTACATCCGCAGAACAGGAGGAAGTGGTGTTTTACAGAGTTTCTGAGGTTCATCAAGTCGTTTAGTTTCCTGTCCTGAACATCACCTCCTCGTTTCTCTTTAATGTAGTCTATCACCTGTCTGGATTTAGCACAGGTGGAGGTGTGTGTTTGTGTCCCAGCTGCAGAAGTCTTTCAGAGGATCACTGGCCAAAACGGGATGAGAAAAAAAAAAAAAAGAGGAAGCAGAGGAATAAAATAAATAACAATTAAAAAACTCCTCTTAACTAAAGCTTTACTGCGCCGTCATGGGTGTGGCAGTGTGACACGCTGCCAGGGAAACATTAGAAGAAGAGGAGGTGATGGATTTTGGGGTCTGGCACCTGCAGAAAAACAAACAAACACAAATAAGTAAACATTAAAATCAAAATATGGATAATGTATAATCTCTGTCTTTACATACAGTTTATACACAGGTTAATAAGATTATCCAGCAACACTGAGATTATAGGCTGCTGAGCAAATGACAGATAAACCATCAGATTAGGACCGCCTACAGAGGGTGTGTCTAATCCTGAATAATCCCATTTAAAGATGACGCTAAACCATTTACACTAGTCAGACGCAGCCCAACAAAGCAGGTTTCTCACATACAAAATAAAGTGTAGTTTGTATCACTGGATGCTACAAATCATAATGGATGAGTTGGGAAAAACTAACAAACACCAAAGACGGCTATATAAACACCTGCCAAAGTATTTAAAACTGCATCTGTAGCTCCTGCTAAAGTAGGTGCCTCCAGGACCATTCTGCTATGATGACACACACACACTCACAGCCCAACCCAGCTGTTACCGCTGGTAAATATCAAGTATATATCTGGTTCAGGGGGGTTCAGGCTCACCAGGATCGAGACTTGCGGACACCTCTGTCCTTGGTGGGCGAGTTGTCCACAGAGTGACTTTGGTTCAGCTCCGACTCCGCTGATCGATCCAGTGAGGCGTTGTTTGGAGGGGTCATGTCGAGCTCCAGGAACATGATGTTCTCAGCCTGCACACACATTAATATGAAAGATGTAACGTCACACCAATCGTAGCTGCAAAGCACTCGCTGCAAATCTCTAGTACCTAATTTTAAAGTACTATTATACTACATACAAGAATTTGCATGCTCTAGTATAGTAGGTAAGTGCACTTTTAAAACCGTCTTGTTCTAAAAGCCCTCTCTTTGTTGCCAGTATGGGTCCTTTAGGTGTACTGGCACCTTGCCTCCACTTAGAATCACCCCTGCTGACACCCCTAATGCTGTTTGCAAATCTCATCTGAAATGTTGTATGATTCATTAGTGCTTTCTACCTCTTGTGGAGGTTTCACTGTTGCTCAAGTCCTCTCATTATCTGTGGAAATCACTTTGTGCCTTTTGCTTACGCAATGCTCTGCAAATTCTTATTATCATGATGAAATAAAACAAAGGTTTCATCCCCATTTCTAAAAGCGTAAAGTAGGGGATCATCTTGTTCACGATAATACCAGTCATTTTTAATATGATACGAAAAATTTATATTGTGATACTCGCAATATTTCAACTTGTTGACACATTGACGTCATACTGTTACCCATGGCAACTATAAGAATGGCTGTAGCAAAAAAAATTTTACAGACTGGGTTCCAAAGAGAGGAGCAGCTTGAGTAGTGTGGAATAAACAATAATAATAATCTTCAGCATCAGCACATCAGCAGTGTTAGGTATTCCTTGACTGTATGCCCTGCGTATAACCACATCTGGCTAGTTTCACCACTCACACACACACACACACACACACACACACACACACACACACACACACACACACACACACACACACACACACACACACACACACACCTACCCTGTATCTGGAGTGAGGTCCCATCGCTATGGCAACCCTGGCGTACTGGCTGATTGGCCGTTTGTATCCGACTGCAGATGCCGGCCTTTTCTTCATCTGTGAGGATTTACTGAATAGAGGAAGAGAGAGGAGGACGATCACTGAGAGATCAAGGTCGATAAAGGCCAAAATGCATCTTCATGAAGCTCTTGTACAAAAGAAGTAAAATCTGGTTTTCCCTCCAGCTGTGGACGACATCACATCAACACTGTAAAAGCCTGTTTCTGCTGTAATAGTGGGGGAGGATTACCGCAAAGAAGCAAGAAGAGATTGCAAGTGACAACAGAGAGCAGGAAGGTCAAAAGGTTGTGAACCCGACTGCAATTAACACATTTCTGAGTCCATTATTTATACCCGAAGGCCCCAAATGGGAATAACATCCCAATATCTTGAATCCACACTGACCTTTCAGCTGGAACAAGAGGCTGAAACTTCCACTGATCCTCCTCGGGGTCAAAGGTCAGTCTGTTCATGATCTTATTCTTCTCCTCTGGAGGGATGAAGTTCTCTATGATCAGATACCTACATGTGCAGAACAGAAAGGGTTTATGTTTATGTCTGTGGAGTTACATTGTGTCTGAGGTGTTCGCTAGTTTTCTTTTTTCTCACACTGTAGTCCGTTTTTTGTCTGTTTGGACATAAAATAAACTGATCCTCTTTTGCACCTTAAGAGCATTAACGACATACAAATGTGGAACAATCCAAGTTATGATAGATCTATTTGATATGTGAAATGTTGATATGGATTACTCTTACATTTTGAAATACAGTATATGGCCAAAATTATGTAGTGGAGCCCCCAGAATATTTTCACAGGGGTGACCACATGGGGCCACTTCAGGAGTTTCAGGAATTCAATAATGCTTTTTAAGTATATCGACTAGTTGAAAACTATGTCAACATGGAGAGTTAAGGAATCGCATGCTGATAGACTTTGGTTTCTTATTTTACAGTAATGTTACAAGTATCTGATGTGCACAGACCAATACTAGCTCCACAACAAAAATAGTGTTTTAATGTGTTTTGCATGTGTCTATACATGTGCTCAGTAATTCACTGTTTTTCAAATAGGCTGCTTACAAAGACAAATATACAGCTTTAACTTAAAGGAGCCTATTGATTGTAAGGAACAAAACATACTGGGAACAAGCCTTCTTAAGTTTAGCGGATACTTGTAGGTACCTATAGAACCCATTTGCATTCAGGTATCTTGAGGTGAGAGTTCAAGAGACCACTTTGAAAATGGCCATGCCAGTTGTTCCCTCACCAAAATTTAGCCTAAATTTGGAGTGTTATGTAGCCCCCTTCTCGACAAGCTATGCCAACATGGTTGGTACCAATGGGTGCCTTAGGATGTCCAATTTCACAAGATACCACTACCTTCTAGCTTAAAAGTGAGCGCGCCACAGCGTATTACAGACAGTAATATCAGCCTCCAGTTGTTTGCACCAGGGGGGCAGCTATAGTGTCAGAGGGGCCATGCCCCCCTATGGCACCACTGAATGTTAGTATGTTGGTGAAGATTCTCAGTCATCCAGGTCATGGCAATCTTAAGTGCTATAGTGTGGGCAACTGGACTTGCGTGAGTATCTTGAAGACGTTTCGCTGTTTCGGAGTTTCAGTCGACTCTGAAACTCAGAGCTCACATGTGACGTCAAAGACTCTTTAAAGGTTCACACCAAATGGAGTTCAAAGCCTGCGACTCTGCATCAGTCCGTTAGAGCTAGTGAAGCCTCTGGAATGTGAGGTGAAATGTCCTCAAGAAACTCAAAGTCCAGTTGCCTTCGATATAGCACTTGAGATGAATGTTAATAGTTCCACCTGTGCTTTTTTTGCTTGTCTTTGAACAGAACAGTCCCACACACTGCTCTTGCTCAGCTTCACAATGTATTAGTAGCACTAACGTTTCAGTCCAACTTGACCTTCTTCAAAAATGTTCAACAAACACACTTCAAGTGTCAAGAGTGTGTTTGCTGAACACTCTTGACAGAGATCCAGTAGGACCGAAATGTAAGGGCAAGACATGTATGTGGGATTTTATGTTCAAAGACTTAAGTGTTATTTTCCAAAGCACCTGCATCTGAGACAGTTGGATGTGTGAGTATCTCCCTTCAAACAAATTGATAAAACAATAGAGACATAAAACTGCTCTATTGCCAGTAAACTGTCAAGGTTACAGTTAGCAAGATTTGTTTTTAGAGATAAAGACGAAACAGTTGCTGTGTTTAGTTAAAATCCTGTCTCATAGTATTCAAAACCAATGTGCAAGGTTTTAGTCTGATGAGTGCTCAAACTGCTGGATCTATACCTCAAACGTTCCACCATCACAGACCCCCTTCTAATTATATACACAGAATTGTTTTTGGTCTGAAGACCCACTAACAGGTGATGCTTACTGATCAAACAAGTCAGTCAATATCAAAATTTGAAGAAGCTTATCTTCTTCTTCTTCTTCTTCTTCTTCTAGGAAACTAATGACAAACAAGTGAAAACAAACACGCATTTTAAGTTTTTCTGGTTGTTTCATTTTGGTACAAATTTACCTTGCTGCTTGTGTGTACGCATAAGATGTCATGTTAGCAAAAGTGCTAATAAATGAGGCATTGTCGAGTTGTTTTATGACTCTGATTTAACCGTGTATAACATCTCGCAGCATCTCTCTGTGCTTGCAGTGATGTCATCTCTATGCAGCGTGCATGTATCTGATGTGCTTGCTGAACCATTCGACTCTCCTGCATGTTTGTGCGACTCACTTGAACTTGAGCTCTCTGGTGAGCTCGTTCTGAGTTTGTTCCAGCTCCTGTCGGCTCCTCACGTGCTCGTCGTTCACGTCCTGGATCTCCGCTTTGATGCACTGAAGCTTGGCATACAGCTACGAGGAGAGAGACACACACAAACAGAGAGGGTGAAGAGGAGAGATGTCACCCAGTGCAGTGTAGTCGCTGATGAACTGTAGCTTGGTTGCCCGTAGCAACAGCACTGGAGGCACTGGTGTCAGGAGAAACGGGCAGCCAATAGGAGCACGGCAACGCGGCAGCCCTCTCCCTCTCTCCGGCTCTTTTCCTCCTCTTTCCTCCTGCGCTCCTGAGCTTTCACACTGTTCATGCTTTGACTGTGCCAGCTTTAAACAAGTAGGCTAATCCTGACTTTAGCCCTGGTGTAGTTAGCCTGAGAGATGACACTGCACGTTGAAGTTCATTCACTCGCAGTTTGAGTCTTAACTTCTTTTTAAGGATACAAAAAGTACTCAAAATAATACAAACATGAGTCCCATGCAATAAAAACAGTACACCAGGGCTACAATACTCTGTATAGGGTATTTCTCTGGTGTCTTGGTGTACTCTCTCCTTGAGTTCAGACTGTGAGCAACGTTCCACCTTTATTCAGTTTACTATTAACTGAAAACATGAGTGCAACTGTCCTCCAAGTGTTGCCTGTGATAAGATGATTCTTGTCTTTCAAATAAAACTTTTTTGGAATTAAAGCTGGGTTTATACTTGATGCAAAGGCTGTGGGTTTTAATTTATAGTTTAGTGATGGATGTATTGTACATGATTGGGCTGTATTGTAATTTAAAGGCATACTTTGCCAATTTTCAACCAGCTTTGTATCACAACAATGTGGGTCGTATGCGTAAATGAACTGTGGTAAACGTCCCTCCATCTTACCAGGGCCCAGATCTCTTTGCTTAAACTTGAGCTGGCTCTAGGGCTGTTGATCGAACTACAGATTGAACTTGCGGGTTTTTGTATGTCCACCGCCACAGAGACAAAGGCTAAAGAAACGGATCAAGAGAGAGACCTGCCCCTCTGTCTCTTTCAAACTCAGATTAAACTGTAAAAGTAAACAGCACTGATCAAATAAAAACCAAGATTCTGTTACTGTATTGTCTATTTCTTGCCTAACGTGTCTTAAGAAACATATTTTAGTGCACTGTTTGGCTGTAATACGAGAATTTGTGACCAGGAAGTGGACTGCACACTGTTTTCTAAACCAGTGGTTCCCAACTGGTCCAGCCATGGGGTCCAGATTTCTCCTTAGTAATTAATTCAAGGTCCATACAGTTTAATAGATACAGCGTCATACTTGCCTTTGGCCGTGTCGTTGAACTAGTTTGCTGTCTCTGCTAAGTAGCTGTCTGTTAGTTACTCACTCTACAGCAGGAAATGGCACTTCAAAATAAGAGCTCTGTGCTGGAATTTACAGTACTTACACTTATAGTACCACAACCCACTTTTGGACCACGACCCACCAATTGAGAACCTAAATTGTTAAAACAAAGACCGAAAAAAAACGTGATCAAACTGTTAAATTATGTCACTGCGTCGCCTATTTCTTGCCTAAAATGTTCTCAGAAACATATTTTAGTGCACTGTTTACATGTAATAAAAGATAATTTGTTCCCAGCTGGCTGCCATATTGTTTCCTGTGTCAAAACTGCCAAGCTTGAATGACATCATCCACCAACCAGCAGGAGCCTGCGTCGCAGTGCATTCTGGTAGTTGTAGGTTTTCTACCTCTTGAGCAAAAGTGGATCCCACAGCCCCTTTCCTCTGTTTTTGTTTTCTGGTCATGTAGCTCCAATTTCAAATGTATTTGCCTCTGCATAGACAGCCCCGTTTTATGAAAATAACATCTTTCCAGCAGTGAAATATTTCTTTAATTTTATTCCTTAAAGTAAGTCTGTTTCATGTTTTCATTCACTTTGTAAAATTGAGCACTGACGGGATAAGTTCACCTTGTTGCATGATGAAATAGGAGACTGCTTCTGTGCAACTGCAGAGATTGTGCGGAGCAGCAGGTGTGCTCAGTGTTATCGTCTGTTACTGAAAAGTAAAAAGATCACTGAGCCTTTCCTTCAAACATTTAAAGTGCCAAGCTGTCTTGTAAACAGACAAATATTTGTTTGCTTTGTGTGTATCCTCGAGGTCTAGACAATATGTTGAATGTATTTCCTCCCTCATAAAACATTTACAAAGCAGGTTTTTGTTTGCATCCATGTGCACTAGGTAAAATGCATTACCGCCACAGGGGTGTCTTTAATTTTGTTTTCATCATCCACAATATCCTTCAATGACTGAAACTTGTAGGAGAAAACACAATCTGTCTGACCTCTGGTTTAAGAAGTGCTCTCTGACTGCTACCAGCCACTCCTTTCAGCAGTAACAGGAGCCCTGTGAGCTCTGAAATAACAGTGTGAACGTTTCTAATATTTATCGTCCTCCTGATCCTCAGAGAGACGGCACCATGCAGCGAGAGAAGGGCACATGAAACATGTCAGGGCATCAGGAGAGCAAAGATCAACACAGGATGATTAATCACATTGTCACCAACCACACGCACACTTGGGGTTAGTCCTGCTGGCCGTGCAACGGATTGGGAGACGAGTAGAGCGGGGGAGGGGGAGGGGGTTCACAAGGTCCACAGTGTTGTTTTAGGGTTTGCACTGAGGGATTTAGGCGTGAGTTACTGCTGGGAGATCCTGAGCCATGTGACAAGGAGGGGGAAACAGGTTGAGAAGGTTAGCACGGGAAACGTGAAGAGGCCCAAGACAGAAAGTGACGATAGGGATTGACGGAGGGAAGGGAAAGGTCCGGGACGGCAGGACAAACCTTGAGGTACTGAGATTTAAGTGTGTGTCCGGAGGGAGCAAGTGTCCGAAGCAGGGGGTCATTGGGATCCAGGTCAGGGGTCAGGGGTCAAAGAGGGGTAAAGAGGGATATACTGACATTAGGAACAAAAAGAAAGGTGTGTGTGCATGTAAATATAAATCTATATGTCTGAGCATGTTTGTGGGTTTGTGTAAACGTGATTCTTATTTGAATTTTACATGATGTTGCATGTGCAGTGTCTGTGTACCTTCTTGAGCTTCTTGGTCTTGGCCTCCACCTCCTGCTGCAGAGAAGTGAACGTCTCTCTCAGCTCCACGGTCTCTTCGTCTCGGACCAACATCTGCTGCTGTATCTCCCTCTCCCTGCGCGTCTGAAAGCATTCATTAAAATGTCATCTTTCTTTCTTTATATCAGCTATACTCTGATATCAGGCTTAATATTAAATGATCAGGTCAGAAAACTAAACATCCTTATCCATTTAGAGCTCAACTAACTGTTATTGTTCAGGAGAACACACAGGTTTACCTGCTCGGCAATCTCTTGCCTCTTCATCTCCAGCATCTTCTGCTGCTCGTTGGTGTGATCGATGATGTTCTTTCCACCAACCAGCAGCTTGCTCTCCATCGCCTGAGGAAATAAAAGAACATGTGGGGGTCATATTTATGATGAGGAAGCTGTATTGTGTCCTTGTAGCAGCTGCAGTGTTCATAAATAAGCCACACGTCCACACTTTGACAAAGCTGTGGACGTGTAGGTAGTAACATTTTATAAAACAATAACTGATTTTAAATGTATTAAAGTAAAACTGTCTATTGTAAATGCAGTTTCTGTATTTTGGTGAGTACTCTGGGCTTCACTGTTTTGTTATAACAGGATGTAGAGGTCAAACACATGGTTTTGAGGAGTGGGAATCTGTTTGTCAAAAAATCAGAGATTCTGAGAATAATTTTTAAATATTATTTTAAAAAAAAGTCCTAATATTACAAAAAAGTCATCAATTTCTCAGAAAACAGTCATTATGTTACAAGATACATTTGTAATATTTTAGCATAGTTTTCATTTGACAAGGAAAAAGTCTTAAATTTTGTGAGACTGAGTTTCTATCAGATATTTACTTGCAGTTTTTATTCTATGGACACCATGATCCAGGAACAGAAATGTGCTGTAGCTGACATTAATAACTGATAGAAACAAAACCAGAAAATGTGTCTATAAATATACTTCAAGGACAAGCAGTGAGCGTCTTTTTTGAGGTCAAACTAAGTTCATTTGGATATCCTACAGTCAAGTGTGTGTGTGTGTGTGTGTGTGTGTGTTGAAGCTGCAGTCAGTGCAGACATTGTGCTGATGAGGCAGACGGAGCTGAGCTGGAAGTGGGCAGATTAACATCCATGATGACACCATCCGACAACAAGCTGAGCTCGGCTAAAGCGTCGCAGACATGAATCACTTTTAAAAGTGTCTGATAATCACTTTGGTCCAGACTGAGATATCTCATCAACTATTAGATGGATTGCTATAAAATTGTACACAGACATTTATGGTTCCCAGAGGATGGATCTGACTGACTTTGTTGACCTCCTGACTTTCGATCTAGCGCCACCAAACTGAGTGTTTTTGACTGGAAATGTAACCACACATTATCCACATCATTGTTCAAGTGTAAAGTTTCAATGAATCTGATAAATAACATGGAAATGTAATGTATCAGTGGTTTGCATGAACATTTTTTCTGGCGACTGGGTTGACTAAGATGGTTACCATGGTAAACATTACACCTGCCTGGCTCCAGTATGTTGGCATTGGGTGAACATGTTAGCACACCCACGCTGAACACTTTCTGTAACTTCTCAAAGACTAGAGCACTTAGCAAATTAAAAAAGTATTTGCCACATGAATAGAATTATTGTTTATGTCAGATTGATAATGTGTAAACATTTCTAGGATTAAAACAAGTATGAAGCATCTGCTCTCTCTCTCTGAGTGCTCTCTAGTATCACTTCTACCTTTTCAAAGGAAAATCTGTGCTGCATATTTTACTACATATGTGTGTGATAACTCCGACGAAGAATCATTATCATTTCGTGCCTCTGGTGACGGCGCCTTTGTTTACCGTGGAGATTACAGGCCTGAGGTCACAGTGATGCAATCTGTCTTGAAGGTGAATTACACAAAAGCACACACATATGATCGCACACATGATATATGTCCCGCGGGCAGAAATCTAAAATGAACACGGAGAAGAAGAGAGACGAGAAACAGGAGAGGGAGAGAAGAGAGGAAGACGGAAAAGAGGAGGGGATACAGAGAAATAAAGGGGGCCCAAAAAGGGCAAACGGGGGCCACAGCCATTTTGTATTGGCCACATTCCAGCCCCAGGACTTTATACAAAAAGACAGTGTGTGTGTCAACAGTGTGCAGCCTATACGTTCTCTATTACTAGCACATACACACACAGAAACACACACACACACTCAGACTCATGCAGAGAGTACAGTGGAGTCCTTCAGAGACGATGCGTCTGCAGCAGGTCTTTACAGAAAGACTCTTTGTTTGGAGCTGTCTTTGTGTCCTGCATGTATGTGTGTGTGTGTGTGTGTGTGTGCCTGGTTTGCTACTCTTTGTGTTTTGTCATATTCTTTCAGCTTCATTAAAGGGCTTATTCATGTCACAGATTTTGTCTCTCATGCATCCCATGTCTCTCCCCCTCTGACAGGCTGGCTGGAGGGATGCAAATCCTTTACATACAGGCTTTTGTGACTTAAATAGACAACTTGACACTTTACATTCAGCCAGGCACACATATTGTGCTGCTATCTGGCACATAAAATGCATATTCATGTTTTAACTGTAGTAAAATATAACAAGATCCACTGTGAGCCTCACTGGGTTCATGGAGCTGTCTCAAAACACCACTTTTAATTCATAAAAGCAGCAACATCCAATTAAAATCTAATAGTGTTTTGGTTCACTGTACACATGTCTCGCAGTAATCCAAAAACAGCTTGCTAGAATTTAGTTCATATATGAAAACAAGTGCACTTGGCTCTTCTTCTGCACTAAATTAAGTGTTAAAGAACTGCAGTTTTTTTAGGGAAAGTTGAGCCTCATGCTCTGAAGGAGCTTCAACAGTTTTGTGAATAAAATCCATAAAAAAATAAAGACATGAGTTGTTTCTTTTGCTTTTTAACCATGGGAGTGTTCTCTGTTTGGGGAAACAAACACTTAACCAGTGTTTTCGGTTGAAATCATGTGGTGCTCTCAGCTGCAGGAGAATGCCACATTGCCAAAAAGAATCATTGTCCCCATCTGACAAACATGTGCCACTGTAATAAAGTTAATAAAGCTAGTTTAACTGTTGTCAACATTACAAAACCACTAGTCACTACACTCATACAAAACGACAGCTTGAGTTGTCTAAATGCATTTCTACTGGAACATCTGTATTCACCCTCTGTGTCAGATGCTCCATTTTAGTACCCTTCTTGTTAAGCCCCCCCCCTCCCAAAAAAGCCAAGTCTGCTTTGACTGGTCAGCGTTTCCAAGTCTTCCACATCTCCATGTATCTGCATTGCAGCTGGGAATGACTGTAACACTTTGTGACGGCACTTTCTACTGTGAAAAATGACCAATAAAAGCTTGTTCCAGCAGGAATATAAGCCGAAATCAGGGAGACATGAACTACATCCACAACGTTGATCATGTTTCCCTGATGTTAGCATGTATCTACATGTAGCATTGTATGTAATGTAAACACTTGCAGCAGCGTGCCTGAAGCAGATGACCATATAAAGAAATAAGTCGGGATCTGAAGTCAGCTTGTAGACAAAGTAGAAAAAAATGTTGGAAACACGTTGTCTTGTTGTTTGACACTGTAACACTTTATATATATGACAGAAAATAAGGGAAAGCAGAATGGGACCCCTTTAATTTAAGTCTGTGCAACACATTTTCAAATTCACATTTTCAAAGTCAGGGGATAGTCCGCAGAGCAACAATAAAAAAGGTTTTAAGCCAACATGGAGAAGTCTTTTAAGTGCTTAGAGAAGTGTAAATTCTAACATTTATACTTCTATAACAACTCCCTCTGCTGATGAAGATCATGTACTATGATGTAAAGCTGATCTAATGGCTACTAAATGTACCATGTGGCTCAATTTCAAACCATCGACCTCAAAAGAAATCCTGCTTCGACGTCATTACCAATTTGATTCCACCGTCTAGAAGGAAATTAACTTATCTTGAAATTTACCACAGTCACGGTATACTGTGACAAGAACATCATGTTTTCAATGGTCAGGTCAAGCAGCTATTTCACATCTGAGCTGATGTCACAAGTGACAATGAAAGGAAGGCATAAGAGGAGGAGGAGGAGGAGAGATGACTCAGTGAAGAGTGCAAATGACCTTCAATCACATGAGAGACGAGCCACTTGTCATTTGAGTCATTATTCTGTTTCCAGGCCTCCAAGCAGATTGATGTTTCAGTCTCTCTCTCACACACACGCACACGCACACACACACACACACACACACACACACACACACACACACACACACACACAGATCCAGTCAGGATGTCTGATATTCTCTAAAAACCTTCCTCCATCTACCTCTCAGTCCTCAGCAGGCTCAGATTTTGTCCTCTCTGTTTCTCAAATGCTCAATCAATAAAGCAGATTTAATATCTTACAGTGTGTGTGTGTGTGTGTGTGTGTGTGTGTGTGTGTGTGTGTGTGTGCTTTAGATAGATTTAAACTCTCAGCAAGGTCCATGCAGCGACATATTTATCTCCTTGTCTGTGCAGGTGTTGCCATTGCTCTCCAACACTGTAGTAAATGCTGCTGTGGATTAATCTAGATGAGATACTTCTACGTGTGACGATCCTTGTTAAAACTTTTAAGAAGAAGCCAGATTTTTACCCCAAACTGAATCACCGCCGACAGATTTTAGAATCAGGCTTAATTGCAGCCTGATAGCTTGTATACTTACAACACCTGATTAGGTCTCATGAACAACCGATAATCTGGCTGTTGGGTGGTCGGTTGTATTTGTGGCATGTGTAAAATTTTGGTTGACTGAGCTCTTCTGAAGTTGTTTGCTTGTTTTAATATGACTGGTGTAGTATTTTACACTAGGGTTAAAACTGTAGTCTTGTCTGAGACCAGACTGCATCTCAACTGACCTCAGTGTTTGGGATAAACTAGTTAGGTATAACAGAGTTATATATTTAAATTACAATAATAACTGTACTTGTAATCAGCTACAGTTAATGAGAAAAAAATGTAATTAAATTACATAAATTACGAATCAAAATGTTGCTGATGACAAAGGGGGTTACTGAATCTATTCTCCTCAGCAAAAAGCTTAAATATAAAATCTCTTGCTGCTCTGCATCTTTACCGCAACAGGAATGCCTTCCTCTGGCATATATCCCTCCGCATGGGTCAGCAAAGCTATTTGGACATATGTGAGCATCATCAAGGAAAAAATGGCTTACAAGGAGCTCTCTCTACATCCAGAAAGGTTCTAGTCATGTGAGCGTAAAAGTTGCAGGTTCTGGCCGTGCAGAAAGGCTGATTAAAAAATGTCTAGTTTAACAGGGACTGGACTGTATGTTGCTACTGTGCAGCACATTGTGTTGTTCTGTACTTGCTTCTTTGGTTCCCTTCTTTAAAGAAACGTTGGTTATCCGGTTATCTGAAGTTACTGGAACCGTACATCAGTGAGCCAATCTTCCACAAGGAGCAGCTGCTGGCTGCTGCAGATTGATGCTTTAAATTTCGAGAGGAACACGCCAGGTCCAAGAGGCAAGAAGCATGCAACTGGCCTTATTTCTCATCTGTCATTGATTTTTTTCAAAGTAATTTGGGTTCTGAACTGCTTTTGACTGATTAAAAACAGTCCGATAATCCACCGAAGTAGCGCAAAAGATCTTGTACTCTCTGTTTTAAGGGCTTGATGGATACAACTGCATTTCTTTATTCTAAAATAATCATTGATCACATCAGAGAGCATCTTCAAAGTAGCACTGAAAAGTTGGTTTCTCAGAAATCCAAAGATTTTAGTTTATCATTATATAGAGAGTCTGGAACATGCACGCCATTACTGCATGTACAGTATGTTTGACTGAGGTTATGGTTTGTGGTGTGCTGTATGGTGGAAGACCACAACAGAAAGCAGCCATTAAGCTTAATCGCTTCTTGTATCCTCCATGATGGTTGAAGGAAGCCTCTGAAGGGTCTGAGCTGCAGAGTCTGCAGACTGAAGCATTTATAAATGCATCACATTTTTCCTGGAGCTTGCGAGTGCATGTGTGTGCCAGCCTGCATATTTGTGAGCGTATGTATAATCTGCCCATAAGCGCGTGCTCAAATTCTTTTGGCTGTGACTGATCCATTTCCTGATGGGAAAAGTGAAGAGAATGGGAAGTGTTGCATATTGAGCTGGCTCATCCGCATCAGCCAGCCAATCGCAGCGAGGCCAGGCCTGCTGGGAGCGAGCGGGTTATAAATACAATGTGACGACAACGGCTCTCGTGTGTGCAGCGGAGAGACAGGAAGCTTGCTGGGAAGAGACAGAGAGACAGAAGAAGAGGAGGAGAGGGGAAGGTAGAAAAAGACGCTGAGCATGACAGACAGACAAAGGGAAAAAAGGGATGAAAGGTCAGGTTGTCTCTGAGAATCTGTTTCGCATCAGTCCTGGTCGATGCAAAAACCACTTAAGGAGCCACGACTTAAAGCCTGAAATCTTGTTAACTTTCACTCACTGTCAGTCATCTCCTGCATCCACCAAACATGAGGAGATCCAGTAAGAGACATGCAATCAGCAGACCACAAAATAAGACCAGAAGTAACCCACTAGTGTGAAAAAGCATGCCAACTGCAAGCTCTCAATCCCATACAGTGGAGTTGACATTTGCATTATGCCTCCTATGGTTTATATTTGGGAAACAATGTTGAGAACGACCCTCTCGCCTGTCTTCTTTCTTTATTTCCCATAGTCATACAGTACAGAGGATGAGAAACGCCTTCGAAACTCTCCTCATCAACTCCTAATCGTGTTAAATAGTAGTCCACTTCCTTGTCTTCATACAGCAGGTTTTCACACCTGATGCAAACTCTACTCGTGACCACCTTTTCCATTGGACTCTGGCCTGGATCAAGAAACTGCACCTGGGTATAATACAGTTTTCACACCAATTACGCTCAAGTGAAAGTTCACTCAGGAAGACTATACTGTCATTTTCCATGCTTATGCCTGTAATTTATCCCCCATACTTTCTGCCATTCGCTCCTTGCATGCACGCTCGCTTACTATTTCCAGCTGCCATTGTGCAGGGCTGTCAGTTGAGTCATCAGCTGTCTGACAGCTGATTCACAGTTAACCAACAGCACAGGGATACACTGTTAGCCTCATCTTACTGCCTCTCATTTCAAATAGGGGTATTTTTCTGCTGTTGTATGTGCCCTCCACCTCCCTATCACCAGCTAATCTCCAGGGATTCTTCAGCCTCATGTGCCCAGCGGCCATCATCCTTTGGGTACTCCAGCTTCCTCCCACAGTCCAAAGACATGCAGGTTAACTGGTGACTCTAAATTGGCTGTAGGTGTGAATGTGAGTGTGAATGGTTGTCTGTCTCTATGTGTCAGCCCTGTGATAGTCTGGTGACCTGTCCAGGGTGTACTCTTACCCAATGTCTGTTGGGATAGGCTCCAGCCTAACAGGATAAGCGGTCACAGAAATTGTTTTTGTTTTAACCATGTTGACAATAGTTCCCTAACTTAAACAAAGTACTTTGGCCCAGTCCCATTTCTACCCCTTAAATCTTCCACTTGGTATTAATTCCCCTAGTTTGCAAGATAACCCTTGATGAGGGAAGTGGGAAATATTAGGGTAGAGATCTTTCCCTAAGAAATGAGACAACACTTCATGCAAATCGGCATGGCCGGTGTGCAGGCATATGTCATGCGTAGTAGCGACGCAAGATACCGGTAGGCTCCTACGATGTCTTCTAGTTCTGATTGATTTTGTTCAGTTTGTTAAAATATTTTGATGCTGTGTTCAGCCGAGTTGCTGATCGAGTTTACGCTAGTCCAACCATCTGTTGTTTGTATAGCCTACATTCCGATCGTACAGTAACAAATTGTTTTCCAAAACTTGCTGACTTTGCAAGGTGTTTCATCTTCCACTTCGTTGAAATGTGGGTCGGGGCTCCCTTGGAATCTAGGGTGGGTTTTAAGTGTTGGAAACCACTTCCACTACCTCAGTTCTATTTTGGGACACCACTAGCCTAAACGTGAACGTGCATAACCAAGTGCAAGTGGGCATTTCTAGGGGAAGTGTGGGTATTGGGACAGGCCCTTATTTTAACCCAAACCAGGATCTCTAGATGTTTTTGTGCCTGCCAGTTGAATTTTTGGGTGATGTAGGCATCAACAAGGAAGAGTTTTTCTGGAATAAAAAAGACAATATCTCTCATTCTGCTGCATCGATTTTTGTCTCTTCTTTTCAAACGCAAGGTTTGTTTTTAACTAATTTTGTACTCAGAAGTCTTTATACAGTTGGAAAAAAATGGATACATCTATTATTTAAAGGTTGTGATAATTGTTTTGTATATTTCATGAGGCTACAGTGGTTACATAAGCAAAATGTTACATCTCTCATCCATCATTTCCTTTCTTTATAAGATAAACACATTTAATACTCACCTCAAGTGCATACATTTCTCTGTCTCTGTGTATTTGTCTGCTTGTGTGAGAGACAGGGGAGTATGGATTGTTTAAGAAATGGCTTTGCTGTCTCCACTGATCACATGACTGGATTCTGCATCAGCTCATGAACACACACACACACACACACACACACACACACACACACACACACACACACACACACGAGCTACATACAAGCACACATGGACACACACAGAGTTGATGCATCAATATTTCAGGGATGCAGCCCTCCATGCTGAAAGATGGTGAACAGCTAGGAGCTCTTTCTGTTCATTAGCCAACACACACACACACACACACACACACACACACACACACACACACACACACACACACACACACACACACACACACACACACACACACACACACACACACACAGACCACCTCTCTCTGTCCAGACGTTTTCCTCCTCTAATTAGGCAGGAAGTCAGCTACATAAACAGGAAACAGTCATTCTATCCATGATGCGACGCCCGTATGTGTGTGTGTGTGTGTGTGTGTCTGTTTGTGTCCATTACTGTATATTATGAAAAGTTGATATGTACTCACACTGGTCCTCATGCCTTCTTAGTGACATACAAATGAAATGTGTTTTTGTACATATCTAGGATATGTTCTTTTTTCTTGTTTAGTAGCCTATCCATTGATTTCTGGGATTCTCTTCTTTTTGGTAAGAGAACATTTTACAAGTGGTCGAGAGCACTCTTACCAGGAGTAACACATCTCCACAAATTGTTTGTCCAACATAAGAACACACAAGTTTTAAACTCGAGGAACATAAAAAAGAAAATTGAATATAATCAAATTTAGATTATGTTATTTTTAGAGTAATTATAGTGATTGGATTATTACATTTGTGGACTAATGAAATACTATCGGTCCATTCATCCCAGTTAAGACTATAAAAAGCCTTTGATGATATTGCGTGTGTTCAGCCTCTGAATGACTTACATGCTGCTCTTACACGCTTTGGTCATCCAGGTCTAACAGAGATTTCTAGAGATCTCACAGAAACCATTTTGTTTTTATTTCGGTCACTGTGCGTCCCTCAACTGACCCGCGGAGAATGCAACTAAGTACATTTAGTCAAGTTCTGCACTTAAGGACAGAGAGAGGTACTTTTTTACTCATACCTTCTACTTCCTCTCCGCTACAATTAATTTAACTTAATTTACTCTCTTTTTGCACAAAACCATGTAAAATTATACCGCTATCAGCTGAAACCACTAGTTGATTGATTAGAAAATTAATTGGCAACTATTTTGAAAGTCATTTGAGTAATTTTCCCGCAAAAACATTTCATGGTTCCAGCTTCTCAAACATGAGCACTTGTTGCTTTTACTTTTAATTAATTTTTATTTTGAGTGGCACAGTGGTGCAGTGGTCAGCATTGTTGCCTCACAGCAAGAGGGTTCCTGGTTCAAACCCAGGGTGGGGGAGCCCTTCCGCATGGAGCCTTCATGTTCTCCCTGTGTCAGCGTGGGGTTTCTCCAGGTACTCCAGCTTCCTCCCACAGTGCAAAGACATGCAGGTTAACTGGTGACTCTAAATTGTCCATAGGTGTGAATGTCAGTGTGAATGGTTGTCTGTCTCTATGTGTCAGCCCTGTGATAGTCTGGTGACCTGTCCAGGGTGTACCCTGCCTCTCGCCCAATGTCAGCTGGGAAAGGCTCCAGCATCCCCGCTATCCCTATCCCTGAATGAATGATTTATTAAATTTGTTAATTGTTTTCTGCATTAACTACTTTTAATTTGTGACTTAAATTCATTTTCTTTATTACATACATTTTCAGTGCAGGACTTGTACTAGTAACAGAGTATTTTTACTGTGCGGTATTAGTACTTTTACCAAAGTAAAGGATTTGAATACTTCCTCCATCACTGCTGCCGACATGGCATTTACAGCATCACAAAGGTTTTGTCACAGCAGAGTTTTTGATTTTCCCTTAATGCCAATACTGAAGCTCTCAATAATCACGTTTACTTTGTTTAAGTTTATTTAACAGTACGTCAGTTTCACTGCACTAATAAACCTGGAGTTCTTTTTCTTACAGCCTTTGTTTGTGGCATCTCTCCAGGTCTTGGGTACTTGCCAGAGTATTGACACACAGCACAACACCTGCCTGTATATAGTGTTTAGGGGCTGTTACCTATGCTAATAGGTTACTCAATATCATTCAGCACACCTTAATGACAGCAGATTTGGATGGTGAGGAACGTTTGGTGCATCTGAAGTTGACTTCTATTTTTTTCTTTCTCTTAACAGAAAATTAAGATAAACTATAAGAGGAATGTTAAAGAATGTTGCTGCATGAGGCCAAATGTGTGTGTATGTGCATGTATGTTTGCGTGTTTTGCTGACGGTAGTTCCCATGAGGCAGTGGGCATTGTTGTTGACCATACATTCTGACTGGCTGAACTTCAACTGGCAGGATACAGGAAAGACCTTAATGCAATTTCCTCCACTAACAAAAGGCAGCAAAGAGTGAAAGATGCATTCATTGTATAAAATAATAATGTATTTGTTTTTCATTCAATTATCCTCCTGCTCCAGGGCCAAGTTCCCCTCCTCTATTTGCTGTAATGCCTGACGATGCAACATCTATGTTTGGCTTCTTACAAAAGAAATGAAAAGATCAAAAGAAAATGAAGAGAAACAGCCGAGTGTTTCCCACACAGACTTTATCTGGGCAGCTTGCCATGGAGGCATTTTATTTTCAGCCTCAGTTTATTAGATTTACACTCCTGAGAGCTGCTAATATGATTTTCCTGTTACCATAAATTAGACTTCAAATTCTATATTTTGATCCAAATATGTAGTGATATTTTTAAGGCAATAAACTTCAGACTTTTAATTTAAGATGCATGAAATTGACCTATTTTTACTGTGCTGCTTTGGGAAAAAGGCATTCCTGAAAATGCAGAAAATTATTAAACAAAGTGGTAGATAGGGTAGGTTGAGGGAAAGTAGGCTGTCAGAGAAACTCTTCATTAAATATTCCCAGTAATAAATGGGAACAGTTTCTTCAAGTTTAATTAAGATGTTTAATGTTCGTTAAATATTCACACTCAAAATAAAAGCAGATTTCAGGGTCTAAAGACGATAGCTTTGAGACATTTTTCTTCAAGGACAAACAGGTATTTACATTAATGAGAGAGGGAATAGAAACAGATATGAGATGTAGAGCAGCGAGAGACAGCAAGAAGAAGTGAGACGTTGTAGTTTTGACCCAGAAAAGCTGATCTAAGAATAGTCCATTGGAGGGTCGCACACTGCAGCTTCCTTGCGAGAAGCTACTGCTCAGCCTGAACATCTCAACCCTGACTGTACTGTTACTCAGGTGTAATACTGCTGGAGCACACAGGAACAACGCCCCACCATTTTCATTTTCCAAGTGAGGAAATAGAACATTTGCAGTTCACATAATCCAGTTAAAATTCATATACATTTATTTAAGCACTCGCAGACTCCAATCATTACTACAGCGTATGTTGTGCAAGAGTGTGGAATGGTTAAACAAAACATTCCTATTGTCTTTCCAGTTTATTGCTTGGGGATTGTTATTTACGTGACAACACCTGAACAGAACACACACACATTGGCTGTGCACCCACGGCGCACGCCCGGCCTGTTAAATAGCCTGTAGCCATAACAACTGTGTGACACAAACTCAGTGACCTCTCTCAAGGGAAATAAAATAGAGGTGGTTAATGAGTATAAATACCTGGGTGTCTTGATTGATGACTCCCTCACTTTCAAGCCGCATATAGAGAAACTAGTGAAGAAGCTGAGGATAAAACTGTGTTTTTCTTTTAATGCAAAAAAGCGACTTGTTGCTGCTACCTTTTTACCAGTGTTGGATTATGGAGATCTTTTATATATGAATGCTTCTGCTAAATGTCTTCATATGGTTGACACTGTCTATCATGCTTCTCTGAGGTTCATCACTACTTATAAACCATTGACACACCACTGTGAGTTATAATCTCGGGTTGGATGGGCTGCTCTGGACACCCGAAGGCTCAGTCATTGGTATACTGTTATATATAAGGCATTACTTGGTCTACTGCCTTCCTTCATTTGTTCCTTGATTGCACAGAGAAGTGCTGGTCCTTACTCCTTTCGTTCTCAAGACTACTTGTTGCTTTCTGTTCCATATGTCCGTACTGAATTGGGTAAAAAGGCTTTTGTCTACTCTGCACCTTTAGCATGGAATATGTTGCAAAATGACTGGAAACTAACAGCGTTCATTTCTTTGAGCGCCTTTAAATCCAAACTGAGAATACTTAAGGCCGACTCCACTACATGTACTTCAGGAAATGCAGTTAGTGACAGTGTGGGCTCCATGCTAGCTCACTTTGGGGTCATGAAAATAATAATTAGTTGCAATTTTATAAAATAGTTTGAATGAGCTCCATCTCAACCAACTACAACACTAAAATCCTGCTTTTACATCAATGCATGATGATTGTAATATTCTCCCAATTACAGTCACAGACTTTATTTAAGTAACGTTTTAAACGCAAGACTACTTTGAGTATTTTTTACAGTGTGCCACTTCTACTAAGGCTAAGTCATGGCTCTGAATTTCTCTACTTCCACCACCACATGTAAATTAGAGCCGGTGGCATTTCCAGCCAAGACAACAGCTGAACAACAGTTGCACCAACATTACAACACACAATCCACAGATGGAGCGCTGCACCTTGGAGCTCAGCTAGCTGACAGCACCCTGCAGAAACACCAGCTGACCTAACACAGCTTCACAAGGCTGTTTCCTGACCTACTTACACGTGTTGTGTTTGTCTGAGTGGATGTGCGTGTGGGTGAGAGAGACAGGGAGGAAAAGGGAGAAGGGCTTCAATCTGATTTTATCTATAATTGGGTATTTCTGAGCTCATGTTTCCAGACACACTCTCTCCCTCTTTCTCACTCTGCCTCTCTGCCTAGCAACCTCCCTCTGATTGGTTCTCAGAGCAGAGAGAAAAATGCAACCTGCAGACCACATTCTGTGATTGGTGGGCTAATATAAGTCTCAGCCAATCAGAGAGAAACTGGGCCACAGTCTGTTAGAAGTGCCTGATTGATCATGTTGTAGGAACAAGGGCGTAGGTTTCTTTTCAACACTGGGGGGGGGACACGTATGAAGCAGGGTCTTCCCCCAGTAATATCTGAGCATCAAACTCTTAATTTCCTGCATTTTGGTGAATGTTTATGCACCAATTTATTTGTAACTATAACTATAATGCCGTAAGCTTCTTAAACATTTTGTATTGCTTTTCAATATTTGTTCTCCTGTAGATCAACTCATCACATTTAATGTTATCCCTGGGGCGCCCAGTAGCTCACCTGATAGAGCAGACATGCCGCAGCAGCAGCAAGTTCAATTCCAACTGAAGAAAGTGTAGTGAGTTAGTCCATGGAGAAAACTTACAACTGCATCCCAAAGGGAGTCTTTGGGGTTACTACGGGAATACGGGGCACTGGCGTCACTGCTATGAGCCATCCGGTCCTTGTATAACCAAACTGAGTCCATAAACTCAGCATGAAGTCAAACACATTACAGTGGGTGTGGGTTGTCCCTTGTCTCCGATTTTGTTTGATATTCATTGACAGGATCTCAAGGCACAGCCAGGGTGTCCAATTTTGAGGACCTCAGAATTTCATCTCTGCTTTTTGCAGATGATGTGGTTCTGTTGGCTTCATCACACCATGACCTTCAGCATGCACGATTTGGCGATTTGCAGCCAAGTGAGAACGAAAGTCAGTATTTCAAAGTCTGAGGCCATGGTTCTCTGCTGGATTGCCCCCTCCAGGTTGTGAGAGAGTTACTGCCTCAAGCAAAGGAGTTTAAGTATCTTGGGGTCTTATTCCCGAGTGAGGGTAGAATGGAGCGTGAGATGGATCTGCGGTTTGGCACGGCATTGGCAGTGATGCAGGCGCTGCGCTGTACTGTTATGGTGAAGAGGGAGCTGAGCCAGAGGGCAAAGCTGTCGTACTACTGGTCTGTCTACGTTTCAACCCTCAACTATGGTCATGAGCTCTGGGTAGTGACCGAAAGAATGAGATTGCAAATACAAGCAGCTGAAATGAGTTTCTTGCAAAGGGTGGCTGGGCTCAGCCTTAGAAAGCGTGAGGAGCTCAGACATCTGAGAGAACCTCAGAGTAGAGCCGCTGTGCCTTCGTACCAAAAGGGGCAAGCTGAGGTGGTTCGGGCATCTGATCAGGATGCCTCCCGTTGGAGGTGTTCTGGGCATGTCCAACTGGTAGGAGGCTCCAGGGCAGACCCAGAACACGTTGGATGGATTATTTATCTTATCTTGCCTGGGAACGCCTCAGGATCCCCGAGGGGGAGCTGTTAAGTGTTGCTGGGGAGATGGACATCTGAAGTACTTTGCTGGGCCTGCTGCCCCTGCGACCCGGCCCCAGATAAGCAGTTGAAAATGGATGAATAAAACATTTTATGAGCAAAATAGAGACAATAAATAATTTTTGAGCCAATAATAAAGTGACAATGTTTGTTAATAGAATAATTCATTGTTTTTTTGTGCAATTTGTTGACAATAAGAAAAATCCAAATATCACCAAATGTAAACTTCGAGTGTTTGCATATTGTAATAAACATTTTAACATGTATCTTGTATGATGAACATTGTTTTGAAGCTATGCAGGTTTTCCTTCTAAACTAACAGCATCAGACTGATGCATCAAAGGCAGGAAATACCTCTTGTCCTTAATCATCTTCCTCCTCAGGGGGAGGACGAGAGGGACTTCTGCTGATTCTCAGCACTGACATCACTCAGCAGCCACACAGTCAGCATCAAACACACACACACACAGTGAACTGTGATCACAGATCTGATTTTATACGACTTAGCACAAAACAGCATTAGCCCCACGGCACTCTGGAGGACAAAGTGATGGGAAGAAATAAGAGATGCCCTGCGCAGAAACATACATGAAAGCACTCAGTGTGAAGGGCGCAGCATCAGGACATACATTAGCTCTGCCTCACGGGACTTTCCCAGACCTCATACCTTCATTCAGAACAAAGAAGCGCCACATATTATAGATGAGGCAAAAACTACAGAGTGCTTACACAGCTCTCTAAAATTAGTTTACTGTAAGTTGGAACGAGTGCTGCTTACACACTCTAATATGTTTGCCAGTCTGAGGGATTTTAAACCTTTTCTTTCGAGAGTATGTGGCAGTGTTCATTTGTCATCAAAAATAAATTGCAAATACACAAGTATGGACAGCCATAGTGTCCTATACTGTCATTTAAGCACTCTTAAAGCAATATAGCTTGCATTACTGGGTACATAAAGTTATTTTTTATGATGTTTTTTTCATTATTGAAGGCAGAAGACGAAAACTAAAAGAGAGAAGGGGTGCAGGTATTGAAACGCGCTGTTCAAGGGCAAAAAGAGTTTGTACATCTTTATTTACTACTTATCTATTCTGTTGGAGGTACGTCAATGCGCATAACTTTCTTTAGCTTTATGACTGACTTTTTTTGTAAACCTCACCAAGTGCTGATTAATTTATCACCATGGTTTGGTTTCACTCTGTCCTAAATAACCTAGACATAATTTGTCTAAATATGCAAAGACCAAAAAAGAAATAAACAAATGGGCAGTCGTGTCTCTTAGAATTTATGTTTATATAGAACAAATTGGAAACAGCATACATGTTTGGAGGAAAAAAATATAATGCTAAGTGACGTAGGTTTTCTATTAAAATAATGAGGAAATGTTGCTAATTTTCATACAGTACCTGGCAAATCGCAAAAATGTTGATACTGAAATTATCAGCAAAATGTTCACTGAAAATGCATTTCATTTATTTTTTGCCAACAACATGCACTCATAGTGACTACAGCATTTTTTTAATTAACATTTCACTGAAATTCCAATTTTCCCAAACCTTTACCAAAGTTCCTTTGTTGCCCAAACCACTAACATAAGTCTGGACGTGAACCTGAAGTTCTGATGTCAAAGTCACGCACTTTGTATGCCCACCATCCTCCCTATCCACCTTCTTCTGACGCCTTTGCCGTATATAAATCTACTGTTTTGTTGCCTAAAAGAAACATTGTCTGTGAACATAATACAGGCAGCGATTACATTGTCAATATAACGTTATCAAGAAAGCATACAAATGTAATATGTAACAATGTAAGTTCTTGGAGACTGGGTTGCAACGGGACCTGGACATGCAAAGACAAAAAATATCAAACCAGGAAAGTGTACTCAGTAGAGGGCAGATATCAGCCAGGCAGCCACCTGAGCCAATTGCTGCCCTTGGCAGTTCTTGTTATTCCAGCAGATGCACCACAGCGTATTTCATAAGTGTCCCAGAAACTAATAAAAATACATTCCTTGTCTATTTTTGATGGAGCTACATCGCGGTGCACAGAGCAGATCGATTTTGGGCACTGTGTGTGAAATATACATACTGTAATAATTATACAATAATTTTGAAGATCCTTAAAAAAAATCCTTAATCCCAGCTGCCTTACAGGCAAGATGGCAGGGAAGATTAAAAAAAAGTGGATTTATTCATCTTGTATTTTACCTAACTGTAGTGGATCATAACACATCTTTTATGGAATTGATCTGCAGGTGCTCCGCTTGAATTTGAGACCAAACTTTTCTATAGATGTCAGTTTTTGGGCCATGACAATGGAGACTGGATCGCTTCGTCATAATCACTGTCCTCACTGTCCCAGTCATTGTCAGTGTCATCAAACTCATCCCACCACTTGAATCTTCTATTTTCATTCTCCTCAACATCTTCATCTCGAGGACATCGTCTGGATCCACCAGGCAGTGGGTCTGGTTTTAGTACGTGGCAGAGTGATTATTTCTATATCAAGCTCAGGATCTGGAACATTGTTAGCATTCTGAAGACGGATGCCATTTTCACTGTCGCCATTATGACTGTATATTCGTTTCAGATCCACATGCCTCAGGGTTTCTGCGTCCGGCAAATACACTGTGGGCCCAAATGGCCCATCTGACGGATGCCAATCTCCTTCTGTGTTCATTTTCACTGAGTAGTGGTCTGTATATACTCAACACAACAGAGCAGGTGGTGGGTCGCACACATAATATGTCATCAAAATGCCACATCTCCATCCAGCTTCATTTCGGCATTGTTACTACCTCTAATGCCGGCTTAAAGGCAAGACAACTTTGTCCCCCATGCCACAATTGATACAGAATGGCGGCGCCATCAACAATAAAATTCCCACCTTGAAGAGGCAGTGTAAAAGAGGCTTATGAGACAGATCCACCTCTTGCTCTGCCACAACTTAACTCCCTCCTCCAAATATGATCACTTCTGGCTCCAAGAATCCAAGATGGCGACGGCCAAAATGACATTGAGGCTTCAAAACAGAAGGCAGTGGCTAAATCCATATTTTTATACTTCTTCATATTGTGATACACTGTGCATCAATATCAACATGATAAATATTACTATTATTTGATATTGATCTCAACCATTTTGCCCAGCCCTACATGCCAGAAATCCATCACAGAGGAAGCAAACAGATCAATGTTGTCTACTGACAACAGCTTTAACAGACCAGAATGTAATGCAGCCACAGTGCATGCTGTGTTTCTCGAAACTGTGAAATCTCTCTGTGTTATCCCACTTGCACCTACACAGATCGTACATTACCCATCACACCTCTGCTTTGGGAGTTGTTAAAAGCACTCTGGTAGGTTGAGTGAAAAGTAGGAACACCAAACGTTTAAAGTAAAACGCTGCTCCTTAAATACACAGAAAACCACCAAATTGATAAGAGAGAAAGAGGATACCTGCAGGGATACAACCTCAGCTCGGCCTGCCATCGTTCCCACACTGAAAATATGTTCTCCTTCCTCTCATTTCCTCACACTAGGGCCTTTGCACCTTTGTAGGATGATCCAGCAGTGGCTCACGTTTGATGGTCCAGGCTGCAGCTACTGTATTATACACTGCAGTGATTCAGTCATTCAGCATGGCTGACTTATTGACTGAATAATGCCATGAATCAGAGCAAGTAATTACTGCAGCTCAGATCCAGTCTTTGATTGCTGCCTGCATGTGCCAGTGGGACAAAGAGAGAACTGACATTTTAAGCTACAGTGGTCACCAGTTCTTGTCGGGACATATGAGACACCCGAATGGTCTGTGGAGAAAGGGCAGCTCACACATAAAACCAGTCACTGGAAACACTGGTGCTGGAGCCACGTTAAACTAAACCTAATTATATGGAAAATGTTTTTAAGTGGAGAATTAGCACCCCTCAATAAAACATGTTGCACCACACAAACTAGTTTTTACGTAGAGGTACTACTGAAGGTGTTATAAACATAAGAATCCTTGATGCCAAAGTTGCAAAAACACCCTGCTGATAACGTTCTGCCATTAGCAGTACCAGTTACTGGATGTAACTTCAGTTGTTTGAGTCCAAGAATTGCAAGGTTAGGAAGAGGGGGTGAAACAGCACCTTGACACAGCGAGAGATGTGACCAGATGATCATGGTTTCTACAAATACAGCACAGTCACAATACAGACATTTCATACTCCAGATGACGCAGACCTGCTGATGTGCGTCCACACTGGACCTGCTCATATGAGTCAGCCATGCCGTCACTCTGCTTGTCACTGCAAGTAGAGACTTCAGTCTGGTTTATCAGTATAGCTCATGCACTTCACTTAGAAACCAGGGAATTCTACAGTAATATGGGCTTCACAATCAAAGATAGTTTTTCTATCGCATCAAAAAGCTCTCCAGTTGCAAAATACCTATATGTAGCTACACCTGACCTTTCCTCTGATACCCCACAAGTTTACGGGATTGGTTTATTTGGTTTGTGATGTAACAAACCTTGGATGTCAGGATTCGTGTGCTTGAAACTGTCATTGGTGCACTGCAGTTCGAAGGCAAAAATGCTCAGCCATGGCATTGCCTACTTATTTCTGGTGTATGGTCCTGTACTTGTATAGCACCTTTCTAGCCTACCGACCACTCAAAGGGGTTCAACACTACATGTCACATTCACCCATTCACAGACTGGTGGCCGAGGTTACCATACAAGGTGCCACCTGCTACTCAGACTCCTACTCTTTAACACACTTACACAACAATGGAACAGCCACCAGAAACAATTTGGGGTTCAGTATTTTGCTCAAGGATACTTCCACATGCAAAGTGGACAACCTGCTCTACCTCTTGAGCCACAACTGCTCAAATCTTTCTCTCATGAAATGTCTTGTATCACGTAAAAAAAAAACACCATATGGATACATTAATGTCCCCCTCCACTCAAAAATGTGTTTATGTCCCCTAAAATGTCTGAACTTGACTCTACTGAAGGGGCGATGTCTGGCAAGCTAGATTAGGTACTATACAACATGGTAGAGTGTGCAGTCCTTAGATGTAAACGGAATCCTGGAGCTTCGTTCCACTATCTACCAAACCCCCCAGATATTACTGTATGTTTCACAAACTATGATGTAGTGTCAGCCACTGCAGGTTAGCCTACAGGCTAACAAGCCAACGAACAACAATAATGACAGGGTCTACCAAAGAGACGCTCTCAAATGGCATTATGGGTAATGCAAGATCCAGTCCGCTGCATTGATTTTGACTATTGTTTTCCACACGTCTCCCAACTTTATGGAAGTGCATTCATCAGTTGATGGAGGGCCCCTTTAATGTAGAGAGTATTTCTTTTTCACTTATATCTGATATCTTGTACTACCCCCCCCACCACCACCACCACCACACACACACACACACACACAGATTTAATTAGATATGACGCGCACAGTGTTACTGTCCATTATGTTCCTTAATAACAGCTCATAAGATTATCACACATGATAATCCCGCCAACCACATGTCCTTAATCTGACTTCCTAGATTGTCTGGACTGTGTGTGTGTGTGTGTGTGTGTGTGTGTGTGTGTGTGTGTGTGTGTGTGTATGTGAAAGAGAGAGAAAGGAGGATGACACCAGGAGAGTCTATTTCATTGATAAAAATGGATGTGAAGTTAGTTTTCTGACTGTTAAATGACCTCCAGTGTCATATAGATTATTAGTATTATTTGATATGATGATGTTGGCTGTTAATTGGCCTTAATGTAAAATCAGAACAGAGCATTATGGGTAACTGGTTGCCATCTTTGTTTGTTTTGTCCTTATCTGAGTTTTTATGACATTTGATTCTATGCATGTTTACACTTTGTCTATGTTTAGAATGAATGAGTGAAGCTTCTGACTGGACTCACAGGTTCGATCCCTCACCTTGTACTTGGCGGTCAGTTGCTCGGTGGCTTCCTGCTCCCTCCTCAGATCTCCCATCATCCTCTCCTTCTCCCCCAGGAGCCTCTGTTTCTCCTCCGCCAACAGGAACTGATCTTCTCTGATGTCTTGTTTCTCCCTCTCCAACCGCTGCTCCTCTAGCTTCACATAGTCCTCCGCCTCCTTCTCCGCCCCCTCATCCTCCTCACCCTCCGTCTCCTCGTCCCCGTCTCTCTCCCAGCCCTCGCCTTCCACCTGCTCCTTCTTCTGTTTGCTCCTCCACTTCCTGTGGTGGAGCTGGGCCCTGAGGCGAGCGATCTCCATCTGGAACTCGCGCAGCAGAGCATCCTTGGGATCCTCGTTGACTCGTGGCTGGTTCTGGATGTTCTTGGCCCGGTTGGCGTAGCGGAGTGTGGTGAGGGTCTCGTCGTAGTGTTGGGAGGCTGGGCCTAAGGTGGCGACCATGACAGTCTTCGCATTACCGCCCAAAGAGTCCTGCAACAGACGGGTTAGCTTGGAGTCCCGGTATGGCACATGGCCGCTGCGCCCATCGGCCAGTGCTGAGATCACGTTTCCAAGTGCTGACAAGGAAAGGTTGATCTTGGCGGCTTCTTTCAGGCGCTCACCCTGGACACCTGTCTTGGCTTGGCGCTCGCTGCCGGCCAGATCCACCAGGTTGAGGCGGCCGACACGGATATGTTTCCGCCCATCTGGACCAGGCTGGCTGCACTCCACTGTGATCAGGAACAGGGCGTGCGACCGGGACGAGTGTTCGTTCATGTCTGTCGCCCCGACCGCCCTCGCCTGGTTGCCAACGTTCATCACCTCCTCGATCTCCTTGATGCTCTTGCAGACACATGACGTGAGGTCACGCACATACACCCCGGACTCTGGACTCTCCCTGAGCTCCAGGGCCCTGGCGCTGCCGTGATTGGGATCAAGAAGATCCCGAATGTCCTCCAGATAGATCTCGAGGTAGGACGCCCGCACCAGATACTGCTTATCAGACTGGGATCGGGAGATGTGTGTGAAGATGTGGTCGAAAGCGTTGGGGATCACACCCCGTCTCTCTGGGTCCAACCACGCTCCCTGCATGGTGTACGTCTTTCCAGTTCCAGTTTGTCCATAGGCAAATATGGTGCCATTAAACCCTGCCAGAACCGAATCTATCAGCGGCCGCACACTCTCATCATACAGATCGCGCTGTTTGGAGTTTGCATCATAGACAGCATCGAATGTGAATGTTTTCTGGGGCTCGCTGGCAGGTGCTCGAGGGTTTCTGAGGATCACCTGTCCGAGCCGCAGGTCCATCTGCACGATGCCCCCTGCAGGCCCGTTGGACTCATCCTTCTGGTTCAAGGGACGGCATCGAACTACCACCTTCACTGACTCACTGCTCTTGTTTTTTGACATGACTGGCTTTTGCTTATTCTTGTCAGCAACAAAAATGATTTAAATGATTTAAATTAAAAAAAGGCTGACAACCTGTGTAATGCCTTTAATCAGCCTCCTGTCTGACTGTGAATTGTGTAACCATGGATTTTTATAATTAATAACAAATTCAGTATGGCTTCTGGATCATATCATAAAGAAAACAGCTACAGTGCCCAATAACACATACTCCTTTAATTACCAACACCAATAATAAGATGTGTAATGGCTAATTCCCCGTCCTTATTGTCTGTAATATCAGCTCACAAACACACAGACGGTCAGCAGCTCTCACGCGCTGGATCGACGCTCCATTGCGGATCCACGTCCAGATTCACTCGGTGAATAAAAAAAATCCAACACCGCCGACAATAAAAACCTTCACTCCAGATATCACACTCATACCGTCCTGGTTTCACAGCCCCGTAGATCCGCTACACACCGCTGTCCCGCATCCTCCTGTCCCCGCTCACTGATGCTCCGAGGTGGATTTGCGGCTCTCGGTCCGTGCGGAGAGACGGAGCTCCCCTTTCTGTAGGCAACACACACACTCACACAAACACACACACACACACACACACGAACACACAGCCACACACAGTCATTCAAACACCACACCCCACATCACTGCGGAGTGGAACATAGGATCATGGGAAATGGAGTTTTGTCTCACTGTTGAGTTGATCCTTATCCAAGACTGCCACCAACTCCTCACAGGGACACACTGACTGTTCAGCTCACAACAATAATCTGAATATTTGTGTCTGTTTATGGTTGTAAACAATTTACACTGTTGAAGCTCCAACATATTGAAGACAATTAATTAATTTTAGTTTAAACCCGTGGGAAATTTTTACTCTTTTATCTTTATTTTAATTGCTGCACCATATTCTAGATGTCTTGTGCAAAATGTATGTACAATAATGTTTTTCAACTGTTGTACCTGGGCAGGTGTGATGTTTAAGTCTGGGTCTTTGGAAAAGTTGTGATTTCCTCCAGAACAATAATAATAATAAAAAAAGAAATACAAATAAATAAATAAGATAAAAATAAAAAATTGAGTTTGAACAAAGTTTAAAGGGCACTAAGCTATCTTTTGTCTCTGTATAGGCTACTACCTTTGCTTTAAGACTGATGAAGAGACAGAAATCTCTGTATCTCATAATATTCACTTTAACCAGGGGGAATAAAACTGACGTTGAATACATTTGTAAACTGAATTTTTGGATGAAAACCCTACAACATTTGTGTAACATATTCAATGCACTGTTTTAATTTTTACTCTTAAAAAAAAATCTACTTTAGATGAACTGCAGAGAGAAAAAGAGACTATAGTGATGGTGCAATCTGCTCTGTACGTGATAAATAACACATGACACTTTGACAACATTTTGAATCAACTGGGATATGGGCAAACTATGACCTTGAGTAAATTTAATTTAGATGCAATATCTACACTATAAAATCAGACAGGTTGATCATACTTTTCAAAAAATCTTGTAAAAATGTAAGTAAATTAACTATTAATCTCAAGTTATGTTTATTTTATACCTTATTGTCAAGTTTACCTCAAATTAACTTATATTTACTTACTTTTATTAAGATGTTGCAACTTAAAAATGACAAGTGAAATAATTAAATTCATTTTAAGTGTAAAGGGAGGAAGTTTGTATTTTATTATAGTAATAACTCAACTCTTGAAGAGGAGCACTGAAATGACACAAGTTCTATTTTAGGGTGGATATTTTTTATTTATAACAAAATGTTTATGCGGTTGTAATTCCCTGATGTTTAGCTGGTGGTTATATTGTGAGAACACCTCTTTCTTTTCTTTTCAAGGTAAGAAGGCACATTATGACCTGCAGGCGATGATTATCAAAAACAACCGTCAATATAATCAACAAATAGCTATTTTTCCATTTAAAACTTAATATGTTTTCCTGTGAAAGACTAGCCACACATAATTCATATTAGTTTCATCACATTATGTTTCATCTGAATATATGTCAAAGATTCGATGTCAGGTTTAAAATGTTAAAAACTCCACACAAAAAGGAGACTGTGTTCAGTTAAGGAGGGTTTATAATCCACTAGATCCCTATATGAGCCCATTAATCAAAATTAGAAGCTCTATATATTTCCGATTGCTAAACAGGACCCAGTAAGATGTATTTAAAATACTTTTTAAGAGCATGTAAAATATGTAAAGCCTAGCATTAACTTCTTGAATGTTCATTTCCATGAAATTCCAAGAGTAAGTTCAACTTTCAGGTTGCTCTCAGAAACTACTCTCCCACCAGTTGTTATTCAGCCGGGCTCCCAAAGTGGCACAAATTAAGGACAAGGAAGCCAAATCCAAAATCATGAATTGTCACAAGACCTATTTGACCATTTAATCATGACACAACAGCACCACCTGGTGATATAGGTGTGCACTACACTGTGACCTGCTGACAATGGTCAATGTCACTAAAAGAGGTCAGGTGATTCACTGGAACAAGCATGACTGTTTCCAGGTGTAATGTGGGAGGAGACAGTGGAGGGTTTTTCATGGGTGATTCCCATTAAAACCTTCATTTCAATGTGATATTTCCATTTTTATAATATGACTGTGACAGTGTTGTGTGTTAACGCTGATGTAGTCTTGATTAAGCAGAAAGAGGAAAGGCTCAGCCACATGGGGAATTCAACACACCACATTATTCCTCTGAAGATATAACATCCTCATAACCTTTGATGAGTCCCGTCACCATCACGTGTTTAATCTGGCTGCACACATAAAAAATGACTGACTGATGTGTCTGAGCAGGACTGGAAAATTACCCATATGTGTGATGACAATCCCCTCGGCTCGGGCACCCGTGGTGTCACCTTTTATGAGTCATCAGCAGGGCGTTGATTTGCAAATAGGATGTTAGGAATATTTGCCTGTGAAACTGAAATGAATGGGACTGTAAAGATCAGCCCAGAGTGTATTATATACAGGAAGAAAGGAATTCACTGCATTGCCTAAATACAAATATGGAGAGAATGAGTGAAACTCAGTTGAAAACAAATACTGAGTAGCACCGTTAGTTGTTCCAAATGAAAGCTGGTAAATGTGTAAATGGTTTGTATGGGGCCACAACACAAGATTATTCTCATTACAGGTTAAAATGCCTGTTTTTTCTTGATTAGTTAAAGAATTGTTAGTCTGTAAGGTCAGAAAAATAGTCAGAAATGACAATCATAGTTTAACAGATCTCAGAGTGCTTGTTTTGTACAATCAGTTCAGAACTTACTAGATATATTCTGAGTAAAAGTTATTTGCTGTGCATTTAGTAGCTGCTCTGGAGCCTTTGATCAAGTCATCTAATTCCTCTTTAAAAGATGGAGTGGCCCTTTATTATTATTATTATTTTTAAATACATTTTGTAGGGTCTTTTGTCTTTATTTGATAGGGCAGATAAAGCATGAGGGGGGCAGGGAGAGGATAAATGACACAGGACACTACCAGGTCAGCTAGTGGCCACCTCCCTTGCTTATTTTGAGCTTTAAGGACTTCTCGTTCATATTGTCTTAAAAGTTCATTCTAACATATATTTCCTTTTTACTTATTGATTCATTTGTTTACTGAACAGGAACCATATAGATAAATATTCTCACATATAAGCAATGGAACAGATGCACTGCGTAGAGCAGTGGTTCCCAACTGGTGGGTCGTGGGTCCATTCCGTATGGACCGCAAGTGATTCACAAATGTGTCATGTTAGGAAAAAACACACTTTACGGGGAATTTCTGACACAGGGTTTTTATTTCGAAGTGAGTTTCCCTACCACAAAGTGAGCGACTAACCGACAGATACTTGAGAGAGACAGCAAACTAGTTTGATGACTTGGCTGAATGTACTAACCTGTGTGGACCTTGAACATGTGACTAAGGAGAAATCTGGACCCTGTGGCTGCACCAGTACCAGAAACCAGTGGTAGGGTGTAAAAAACAGTATGGATAAAACAGATGAACAGTTTACTATCAGAAAGACAAGAATAAGCAGAAAACCCTTGCTTGAAAAATTACTTAAACGCTTAACTAATTGATTAATCGACAGCTTGTTTTACCTATAAAGATTAAAGTGTGTTTAACTGTTGAGGAAAGCAGCAATGTTTTCAAGCTGAACACTACCTACAGTGCAGCTGGGACGTCCTGGTGGCCTCCTGCTCAACATGCCCAGTAACATGTTATTTCCTCTCTCTGTCTCCTCCCTTGTTTCTGTCACCTTTTAACTGTCCAACATCTATTAAAGACAAGAAAGTCCAACTAAAACCCGTATAATCATCTTGTTTAGGTGACAAACATTCATTTGAAGGCAGACTTCTTCTTTATACGTACATAACTATCACAGCCAGAGCAGTGTAGAGATTTGAGTGGTTGGTTTGAGTGTTAGTTTCTGGCAGTTTGTGGGAGTGTGAGATGAACCCTGGGGCCCCACGCAGCAAAATACAGGAATGCACCCTGATCTGGGAGGATTTTTGTGTTAGGACATGATTTATTGGCATAACAAACTGTTTTACAGACACAGCAGGGATACAATTAAACTGTGAACTAAAATAAAAATTAGGCCAGTCTTCATTTAAGCACTGAAACCTTAAAGTGCTGCCTAAACAGAATCTGTGAGCTCCATGAAAACTTCTGCTGTGTGTCACCTTTTAAACCTCTGTAACATCTGGTTTAGGCTCTGCATGGACTGGTTTGTGTTTAGATGGCTGCGTCTTTTTTCTCTTTTTGGTCATGCTGTCAGGGCAGTGGCTGGGAACTTTCCACTTTGGTGAAACCATTGGATGGTTAATAAGATACTGTACGCAGACATTCATGGAGGTGGATGAGTAAGCTCTTTTTGATTTCCCCTCAGAACTATATATACATGTGGTATGAAAAACAACCTGTATATATTAGTGGTATTCTACTTAGTTTGGATAGTTAAGCCCTTCTGTGTGGAGTTCGCATGCTCTCCCCGTATCAGCGTGGGTTATAAGCGCTTACAGAAATTGAATGAATAGTTATGAATATTTGACACACTTTCTATGCTTTTATAATTACTTTTGTATCCCCTGGTGTCTTGTTATGGTACCCACCTTAGTTCTTAAAGGTCCAGCTTGAAGGATTGAAGGACCTAGCACTGAGGTTGCAAAGCTGATACTTCTCCCGTCGGCCGAGTATGTAGGAGAACTACAGTAACCGACATAATAATGCGAATGGCCCTATTTAGAGCCAGTATTTGATTTGTCCGCTCTGGGCTACTGTAGAACAAGATGGCAAATTCAGTGGAAGAGGACCTGCTCTATACGTACCTTTAGACAGCTCATTATAAGGTAAGGAAAGCACAGCAGTCCTTATTTTTAGGTGATTTCTGCCAGTAGATGCCCCTAAATCTTACACACTGGAACTTTAAATGAAATGCATATTTCCACTGATAACTGTTGAAAACTATTTAATTAGTAGGCCTAATTAAAAAGTAATTGAAATCAGATCTCAAAAAGTTTAAAAATACTCCGTTACAAGTTAAAGTCATCATTTACTTTGAAATTATACTTCAAAAGTATTTACATCAAAGTATATTTAAAGTACCAGATGTTAAAGTACTCATTTCATAGAATGGTCCAATTTCTTAATAATGTATATTATATAAGGCTAATGAATTGTGATTACTGTTAGCAACAAAATGTGGGACTAAACTTAATTTATTTATACATTTTTTTATATAATGTTAGGTAACTTGCAAATTTCTTGCTATCGATAAATAATTCTTCTTGACATCATTAGCCTTTTTAATCTGACTCTGGAAATTGGCTAAAGTTATCAAATAAATTGAGTGGAGCAAAGGAGTAAAAACTACAATACTTCCCTCTCAGTTGTATTGAAGAATACATATAAAGACGCAGAAAATGAAAACACTCAAGTACAAGTACCTCAGGATTGGATTACCACAGTCCTTCAGTATTCTTTTTTTGCTGTTTTGAATTTACACATTATCGTGAACTACCTACTTTTGTTGTGTAGATACATTTGTTTTTTTGCATCCTTAAGGTTTATTTTTGCTTTATTTGCACTCTTTATAGGCCTATTCATACTCTTTCCTCCATACTTTTCCTTCTTTAGGCTACGCCTTTCTGGATATATTTCTTTCATTGTATGTTTCTTTCTTTATATCTTCCTTTCTGTCTTTATCTCTTTATACCTTTCTTCCTGTATGTCTTTCTTTTTTACTTTGTGGCATGTCTGTACTCGGCAGCAGAAAGCAGGGCATACTCAACATTCCTAAGGAGTGTCTGAGAGTCAACTACTCTGACAGGCGGAAGAAGGAAAGAGTCACACACACACACACACACACACACACACACGGTCTAAGGAACCTACTTTAATGTTGTGTACACGCAGATACCCTCTCGGTGTGTTTCCAGTTATTAACAGACTTTAAAGGATACATGTCCTTACAGTTCACAGGACAGAGGATGTGGGAAACGCCCGTAACAAGCACAGAAGTACTTATATATGACATCACTTTGTCTGACTCACAGCTGGGATAGTCACCGCATCAAATGCCAGCTTGCCATGAAAACTGAAACACACCCCGGCTAGGAAAGATCCGCAAGAAACCGGCCGCCATATTGGATCATTAGATGCGTTTCACTCAGTGGAGTAATGGGAGCTTTGAGCCTAAATGTCCGCGTAAAGTACGCAGTAACATTTGCCCTTTCTGTCAATCTAAGACACTCCCTTTACGAGGAGAGCCAATCATATTAGAGTGCTTGGTTAAGTGACAGTGGTGTTGACCAAGCAGAGGCGTGGAATTTGACAGAAGGGGCGGGGCAAAGGCGGGTCTGTGGGGCCCAGGGTGTCGCCGTGGTGGCTCCCATTCGAAGGCGACGGCGGTCGTCTGTATTTCGGTTGTAATCTCTCCAGAAAAAAAGCGAAATAACTCCGAGCAGACAGCGAATTTTACAGACTTTAACGTTGAGATTTTTTCCAAATTCTTCTCGGTCGAGCTTGTGGCAGCCGGGCTCTGGAATGACGGGGTGTGCCGAGAATTTGAATTAGCTCGCCGTTAGTTTGAAGAAAGAGTGAGTCGGGGTAGAGAGAGGAGCCATTTTGTCCCGACTGTGTGGGAGAAAAGAAAGAGTGGAAAAGAGGAATCACACGGGAGGAGATCCTTATTTTTGCTTTCTGTTCTCATGCTGTAAGGGGGGAACGCAGTTGGGCTTGGGAAATATAACTTCTCCACGGGCACGTTATTTGGGTGGTATTTAGCCAACTAGCTTGCCAAGCTAATCAACAAATCCCAGATTGTTAAACGTTAACAGTCAAGAAGAAGCGGGGCAGTTGGACAGGTTGGAGCTGGCATTAGACTTCACATAGGCGTGCTAGGTTATCAGTTTTTTTTGTTTCTTGTCTGGGTTGATACAAGCTGTTTTTCAATGGCGAAGAAGACGTACGACTTGCTGTTCAAGCTGCTTCTGATCGGAGACTCGGGCGTGGGGAAGACCTGTGTGCTGTTCCGCTTCTCTGACGACGCCTTCAACACAACCTTCATCTCCACCATAGGTAAGAAACACCCCACAGACAATGGATTGCGTGTTGTTACAGGTGTTTATACCATTCCGTTGAACCCCTGTCGGAGGTAGTTTGACAGCTGGGAGACTCGTATGACTTTCTCCTGCAGCTGGAAATGGTAGGCAGGACATATTTGGTTAGCTAGCATGCTACCAGCATGCACTGACGTTAGCGTCTCTTCAGGCCTGCACAGGTTCAGTCTCTCTGGGAAGCTTCATGTGCCTCTTAGCTAAACACTAGTCACCCTTGTTTCAAAGGACTGCGACTTTAATAACAAAACATGATTGTTGTTTAGGTTAAGCCTGCCAGAAATGGCAAGAATAACCGGTTTAGGTGCCGGAGGAATTGCTGTCACGGCACTTGACCCAGTAGCTAGCGAGCTAACGAGGCTAACAGTGCAGGGCCGTGCTGCTGTTACAAAAGCACCAGAAAACTGTCTCCCCATGTAATCGACTTGCTTTTACAGCTTATTATCAATATGTAAATATGTGGCTTTGTCCCTGTCATGAATTGGACCTTTTAAAGGTGACAAATATTTGGATCTTTTGTCAAAATTATAAGTGGCACACAAGTAAAGCCCCTTAAAAGCAGCTATGGAGGAAATATTCACATGTAAAACAAGAAATGTCATAATAAAAATACTCTATAACTGTTGTCTTCAAACGTAAGTGAAAGTACACAAACATTGCCAGTGGAATTTACCTGAAGTGCCAAAAGATAAAGTACTTATTCAAAATGGCATGTTTCAGGCTGTTAAACACATTGTGTTGCTGATCTATCATTACTGCTACATGAGTGTGTAGGTAACATTACAAGAAATTCATATGCTTTGTGTGCAAAATCTGATTCCGTGATGCAACTGGTGACTGTAGCTGTCAAATGATTGTCGTGGGGGAAAAAGTGCAGTAGTTCCCAACAAGAATATGGTGGATTTGAAGTATAAAGGAGCAGAAACTGCCACTGGAAAATACTTAAGTACAAGTACCTCTGACTTACTTTCCACCACTGCTCTGAAGAGAACCATAAACAATTCACCATGGTGGTATCATCAGCTTTTTTTCCCTCTGTCCTCTACTCATGCATCCAACGTCACGCTCACATGAGTCAAGTGTCAAACTATGTCAAATCCCTGCACGGCCCAAGTAAAGGCTCCATTTACTCCTGTTGCTTAAGATCAGAGCTGAGTAATAATGTAACATTAGACGTATTTTCCTAAGCCGCACGAAGCTGACTGTTTGCAATGCGCTGGCATTATATCCTTGATCTCTTCATGTAGTTTAAATTTCAAGCCCATCGTTTCGTAACTTTTAAGTGTTGACGACTCCTTGACTGTATGTCTAAGAACACGCAGCCATAATGGGCGACAGTGTTCCCAGTGGCATCCAGGCCGGATTAGATTTGTCGAGGTACAGCATTGAATGTTGAACAATCACTCTGCCGCGAAGCTTGCTGTCACATGGATGTGTTTATGTGCTTGTTTATGGTTTTGAAGATAGTTTGTCTTTTGTGGTGTTTTACACTCTGCCCCGTTTTTTTAAAAATGTAATCATAGGCTGAATTACAGCCATCATGTCAGAGCTCTGCCAGTTCAGCCAGTTTAAGAGAAGGCTGTGCTATGATGGTCAGATGCAGCCTGACAGGTTCTTCAGCAGTCAAAGACCAGTCGTGCCCTTTGCCCCTTGCAGCGGTGCTTTCCCTGACAAGATGGGCAGTTTGTCAAGTATATCACCTGTAAGAGTTTGCAGCAACTGCAGGTGTTTTTTTTCTCCTTATCTTGAGAAAAACTTGATATATTCATCATACTCTGTGTCTGCCCTCAAGCAAAACTTTAGCATTATCTCCAAAAGGCAACATGCTTGATCATGCCGAAGCAAATGTGTGGGTGTCCATATTATAAGCCTACTCAGTTTCTTATCTAATTTATCCAAAGACTTTGGTAAACTTTGTTAGTTTACAAGTTATTTTAAGTGTAAAGGTGACCAGAAACAGGAATGATCACAGTGCTTGAGCTTGAACTGTCTGCAACAGTCATTACTGTCATTTAGTTTAGAAAGTACCCACTTGAGGTGTTTCCCTCAATTTGACAAGACCTGAGAATTACGGTTACTACATCAACATTCAGAATCACAAACCAACATAAGTTTACTCATTTCAGGATGTTCACTAATATGTTTTCTCTGGTTTACTACGAGAGCTGTCCCTTTAAATCCACAACACAGTCATAAGCTTCTGTCTCATCTTGCCTTTGTCCTGCATCTGTATTCAAAACAAAGCGGCATGCAGTGTGATCAAAAGTAAAGTATACGAAGAACATACTAATCGCTCAGCATACCAAATAATGCGAACCTGTAGCTGTCAGGGAGCTTTGATTTTTAATAGTATACAGTAAATAAGTCAGTGTTGTGATACTGATTTTTAGGTATTGCCTGTTGATTCTACATCTGAAAAAAGGAGTGAAGTACTTTTCAGAAGTACCTACTTAATGTTCCACCTTGCAGTCAATATATCTTCGATCAGCTTTCCTTTGTGGTGATGATATATGCAATACAATTATGTTCATCATCCATTATTCCACTGATAGTCTTTTGTTATATAACAGCCCAATACGACATCTTTTAGATTGCTTGTATTGTCAAACAAATAGGTCAAGACCAAAAGATGGTAGGCTTACTATCACATTAGTCAAAAAAAAGCAACCAATACACGTAACTGAGAAGCTGGAACGTCATTTTTGTCTTTTGTGTTTAAAGAATGACTTGAACAATTATCAGATTAGTTGCTGACCAGTTTGCTGTAGATGAACTATTTGTTTTGACTCTGAATATGTAATTAGCGGACAGTTACACTTGTGATTTGATAAATATGAATCTTTGAAGACTGCCAGCACAAGCCTTTTGATGTGCTGGGATGTACTTCTGGTTTTGTTGCTATATGATTAGTGGGTTCATCTTATTTTCCCAGTATTTTGTTGGCTACGATGGTTGCTAATGTTTTGGCAGACACTACTGTAACCTCAGTGGATGCAACAAACGAGATGCATCATAGCACTGTAGTGCAGAGAGTACAAAATGTACAGTCCGAAGTTTGCAAATATTCTGCCTCTTTACTTTTAGAGAAGGCCCTACGCATAAATCAGGTACGGCCCTTGGTGTCAAAACTGGAAAGTCTAAACAGGAACAGAACTTTGGGAAGAACCAGCAGAACCAGGACATGTGATACAGGAGTGTGTTCTTCTTCTGACACTCATACCTTTGGAGACACAGATGCACAGCTGCTTCTCAAAATACCCCCACTGGAAAGCCCCCCCCCCTCTCATCCTCATTTCCAATCACCCGAGTGTCGCTCTCTCTGCCCTTCCTCCTTGTATACTTGAGGTTATGCATATTAAGAGTGCTGAATATGCATGATTTTGAAATCTGAAATGTCTTTCCACAAAACATCATGAATTTTGCATGGAAACTGGCGATGGCTACAGTGGAATTCATACTTGGGGAAGGAATGATTCCTCTGGGATTAAAAAAGAGAACCAACCATAAACCATGTACTTTCTGTTTAAGACCTCCAGCTCAAGTGTCATTCTTCTCTGTTTATGTGTGCCCATTTTCCCAGTGATTGTGTAATTGTGCGATTGCACAATGCACATATTTTCTTGACAACGTGCCAGTGCACCTCACCAGGAAAAATACTGCTTTACTCCTCCTCGCACACAGTGCTACGACAGTCACAGTTGAGCTTGTTTTTTGAAAACTTTTAGTAATGGTTGTTAAGAAAACTCGCCCTCTTTTACTTTTGTATTTTGCCCAGTATGTAATTGCTGCTGTTGAAAGTTGTTGAGGTAAAATATCAATGCGGGTACAGTAAGTTGTGTCTTATCTGCAGAAATCTTCTACTCCTCTTTGTCTCTTTTTGTTTCTATCCAACTATATCTTTCTGTCCCCCCTCCCTCTCTCTGGGGAGTGCATAATATTTAGTGAGTCACACCTTGGCAGCCAGTTCCTTCATTATTCTATGGCCCTGCTCCACCTAGAGCACAGCTGTTTCTTGGGACTTTTTAACCATCCACAGTTTCTGACCAGGGCTGAAATGACAGCTCAGTATTTAGCTGGAAAACTCTTGGCCAAAATGTGTAAACAGTCATGAATCACCACTCTGAATTTGGCCTCTTGTGGGGCTTCACGATGATGACAAAGACAATAATCCTGCTAAAGCTCGCTTAACATTGTGAACACAATAAATCTTTAGAATTATTTATCTGCATTTTATCATTGACACAGGTTGAGTCACTATGCAAGCAAAAAATGCCAAACATTACCTGGGTCCAGCTTCTCCAATGAGAGTATTTTCTGCTCGTTACTGGCCTATTGATAGCATGTTAAACTTTTGGACTGATGATCAAACAAAATAAGCATTATAAATATGTCATTTCAATTTTCTGGGAGATTTTGATGGACATGTTTTGTGTTATTCTGACATTTTATGGAATTAACAATGAATTGATTCATCAAGAAAATGATGGGCAGATTAATCGATAGTCGAAATAATCTTAGTGATAGTCCAAGTTTAGTATATGAATTTCCCAAACCAGTGGTAACTGCACATCACAATCTCTCAGAGCCCGAAGATGCAACTTCATTTAAGATATTTAGTTTACATTGATTGATCAAATTTCATTTATATTGATATGAAGGACAGAAAGCAGCAAATGTTTACGTTGAAGAAGCTGTAACAAGAGAATGTTTGACCTTTGTGCTTGATAATTGACTTCCGCAATTCATGCATTATAATAAATAGTAAATCAGTTAGTTAATTGATGAGTTGACTGATCAGTTTAGCATCATGTTTCTCAATGCTTTATAATTAGCTTATATTTACCAGAAATCTTCAGCTCAAATCCAAATCGAGTCAGATTACCACCAGGATAATCTCTGTAAACATATATCTGCATATGTATGCAGAATCATTTGGCAATGGGACAAGATTTTGGTATCGGAAGTGTTCTGGTTTCCGTTTGTAGCCCTAGAAGTAATGACCAATGCCATTGGCACGGCGGGTCAACAGTTTGTATGGAGAATCGGAACACATTGACCGATTTGCAGTCTTGGAACTCATAGGCTATCGTCTGACAATGATTTAAATTTACATAAGATAACATTTCTTTACATTAATTTGCACATATCTGTTTATAGAGAATCGACAAATGACTGGTGCACAAAAGAAGAAGGCAAGGTCCCGGATATCCGCTGGATCTCCCAAAATATTGGCTGTTGCCCTTCGATGCTTTATCGCGGTCCAACGATAGCCTATGGATTCCAAGATTGCGATTAGAGTAGATGCAATACTGTTAATTATTTGCCTGTTTCCAAATAGTACTTTCTTTTAAGTTGCAGCGTTTTAGAAAATACAGATTTGGATAAATACATATTGAAATAAAAGATGACAAGTAGGATAACATGCAGCGTAGCATCCAGTCAGGTCCAGTCTGGTCCATATATCAAGAATAATTAAATCCAAAGCTCAGCCAAAATGGAAACTGAAATACGTTTGTTTGCACACTCAGAAACATGCACACATAGGAAAAACTGTGAGCTCTCCCACCACAGTCTGTCCTCTCACTGCACCACCAGTCCAAATGCTCCAACCACATCTAAAAGTCACTAATCCACTTCAGAAATACATAATATGATGTTTCTAACCAGCTGAATATAAGCACAGGTTTAACAGTAACAAGATTATTGCAGTGCATGATAACTGTTTCGCAGTTTGCCTGTGTTAGACTGATTACTCTGATCAACCTGGTTCTTGTGTGTGTATGATGTGTGCGTATGTGTACCCATTGTTAGCCAGCTGCTGATGCCACAGCTGTGTGCTGATAGGCTCAAAGTCTGGGCATGACACTGCAGAATCAGGAAGAGATAATGGTATTGTCTCTCTGATGGAAACACTTGTCACTCACTCTCCATTTCCCTCTGCTCCTAAATGTCTTCCTATGGCCGATTCTCATTCTCAGTTTGCATCGGGGCCAAAGTCTGTCTGTAAACCGCCATTTCAGTTCAGTCAGTGCATCATGTGCTAGTTGTTCATGTGTTTTTATGGATATATGTGTTGATATGTTGTCTCTGTTTTACAGGAATAGACTTCAAGATCAAAACTGTTGAATTACAAGGAAAGAAGATCAAACTACAGATCTGGTGAGTCATTGGACTGTTTTCCGTTTTTAGTTTGTATACCCAAGTTAAGCCTCTGTGTTTAGATGAGTACAGGGCTGAAAAATAAACCATCACTGAGTAAATCGTATTTCAATTCAGCCTCTTCTTTTCGTGCCTTGTTATATCATCGTGAAACATCTGTTTGACATGCCTCCCTCAAGCCCAGAAATATGCTAGAACAGGAAATGGTCATCAGTCCATCAGGACGTTTGCTGCAGGGTTATTATTGTAGTCGACAACAGTTGATTTTCCTTGACTGAGATTACTTTATATTTGACATTTTCTTCTACAAACATGATAAAACATGAATACTAAGCTTAGGTTTGCAGGTGATATTGCATCTAATTGCATAGAGGGCTACAACTAACTACTGTTTTTATTATCTATTAATCTCCTAAATATTCAGTGGACTCATTGATGCATCATTTGGTGTGGCTGGATATGATGTCTTTGTTTTGTCTGGACAGCAGCTCAGTAGTCAGAAGTTATTAAATTCATATCATGCAAGACAAACTAAAGCAGGAAATCCTTATATTTTCAAGACTGGAACAAGCAAAGGTTCTGCATGTTTACTTCAAAAATAATTTAAGGTTTGATTAATTGTTGAGCAAAATTGTTGTAGGTTAATTGTCTGTTCCTTAGGATCAAATTGTATATGAGCTCATTTTTATGTTATTCTTCGTGAAAGAATGAAGAACCAGGATAAAGTCAAAGAAATGTCCCTTTACAGCACCACCTAGCATAGTTCGACAAAATCTGAATTTAAAATCCCCAAAAGTGCTTTTTCATACATTAAGACTGTAGGATTCGGGTGTTGTAGTTTTACAGGCTATTCAAACTGATTGAAATTCACATATATTTATAGTGTTGAGTAGTTTAGAAGTTATCTTCTAAACAACACAACACACAGTTTTGGGTCAAGTGTTACAAGGTCCGTACACAAAATAATTGTTATTCTGGCATTTTCATGATAACATCTCCTCTGCAGACAAGAGTCTATTCATTCAAGGCTAATTAATTACTCATTAAAGATTTTTCAAACAAAAATGTTACTGTGTGGTTGTCAAATATGTGCTCCTGTTTACTGCCCACTAGTCCTATCTTTTGATAGTAGAGAAGGAAATGTACCAGAGTATCAAGGATCTGTATTTCACAAGTTATCTCAAAGGCTTTTCTCTATGATTCTCTGTAGCCTGTTGTTTGTCGGCTACTATTTTGAATGTCAAAGTGAAACAACTAGTGTAAGCGTTGGTTTGATTTGCTCATGTGAACCTGGTGCTGCAGGGCCGCTTCCCTTGTTCTGTATCAGCAGTGATGGATGGATGTTGGCAGGGTTTCCCCTGGTAGGAAAACGTTACAGTTGAGGTGCATGCTAGACATGTCAGGGACATGGTTAGCCTGTAGAGGGTTTTAATGTGTGTGTTTGAGTAAGTACTTCTTAGCTCAGATTCAGAAATGTGCTAGTGGGGCTTTTTTATTGTGGTAAATACTCTAAGGGTGACGAAGGAATTTTACATTAGAGGAGTAAGCATGCCAAGTAGAGATCACATATTTGAAGCTAATGTATCTGTATGCTAAATTATATTTTGTAAGGACTTCTCAACATTTGTGGGTGATACGTGTTGCGATTTGCATTCACAGAAAGCAAGGAATCTGAGGAGGTTGCAAAGTAATTGGCATTGGAGCAACATTTCTGTCAAACTGCAGATATTTTATGGCCAATTTCCACGGTGATTCAAACAAACAAATGAACTCGGTGTGTTTTTGTGTTTGTGTAGGGACACAGCGGGCCAGGAACGGTTCCACACCATCACCACCTCCTACTACAGAGGAGCCATGGGCATCATGCTGGTCTACGACATCACCAATGCCAAGAGCTTCGAAAACATCAGCAAATGGCTGCGCAACATTGATGAGGTAAAACTCACACACACTCTCCCCGTCTCCATATTCTGGGTCCATATCATCATGTGGATCTATGTTGCTGGGTAAAATCTAATCAGAGATGATAACAGGACGTTTTATGTTGGCACATCTATTGTTTTATCCTTGGCACGATGACAAAGTGACTTAAATACTTTGAGGGAAGGCAGCCAACATTGCTAACTAGCTGGCCGATCTGTGTGCAGCGAGCTGTGTAGCAGGAGTGTGACTAAATTACATCAGCTGAGCCAGATGTCTTTTTCCATCTGGCTCATTGTAGGACAACCAGGGGCTGTGCTGTTGTACCTTGTGAGTATCAGTGGAACCAGAAGTTTAACAGACAATGACAAAGACGTGTTAGCTGTTTGAAACTTTCAGTTTTACTTCATTAGGGAGGACCAGTTGTGTATATGAGATGACTCCAAGAGTGTGTTTGCTAATGGTGTTACAGATCTACACAGATCAAGCATGGATATGTAACACTCAAGTTATGTACACATTATAAGTTCTTTATAAGTGTCATGTCATTAATCAGGACAATTTTATGTCTACTGATATCGAATTATTCTGTGCAGATACTTTACATATTCATATTTATACGGTTTCAGTTCATACCCCTGTTTAAGGAGTCACAGTTGAGTTTGGCACAGTGGAAAAAAGACAAATTCATAGGCATTTCTTTTCACTTGTTTTGAACAGACAGTAGTGCAAGTGTCAAAGACAGACACAATCCTCTCTTGCTGGGGTCTGAGGTAGCATTTTGCCTGCTGGCAACTTTGGTTAACTATTTTCATTAAAAAATGAAGGAACACTTCAAACACTTCTCTATTAACACTGACTGCTTTCTTTAAAGGTAACAGGTCACAACAGGCTATAAAACTAAAACGCAACTCTTACGATATGAAACTGAAAATACAAAATGAATAGAATTATAATAAGTAAAACTCATGCATTAGGACAAGTGTCACAGTTGGATCCACCTTGGCTATATGCCAATGTAAATGCCAGCTGCTTCAGTAGTTGTTTGATCCTGTTCTGCTCTTGTGTCCAACAGCTGCTCGAAAGCAGCGTGGATAAGAAGTTGGGCTCCAGTTTGTTTTTTCGTTGTCCCAGTGATCTGCACATCTGGTTGATGCCGTTGAATGTGCGTTAGCATGTTGGATGTGTTTCTATTCGCATACCCTACAACAATGGGGCAAGGCTATCACACTGTCCTTGTCTTATACACAGCTTTCTCCGTTGTTGTTGTAGCTGACATGGAGCTCAGAGGCGGATCTACTAGCTCCGCAGTTTCATGTTCGCTCTCCATAGTGTGACTAATTGGCATGCTAATCACAGCTTGTTGTTCCAACCTCTGGAGATTTTGCTTATGGTGTACGGCTAAAAGTTTGCTCTGGTTCCGCGTTACATTCACCAGCCGGCATACCGTGTATTCTGCTGCGTGCACTGGACGACGACCTCTGTAAAGTGATGGTTCGGTGCCAGTACACATACCATTACAACCTGGGTCTATACTGTATATACCCAATATATAGTGTATTCACCATATGCATATCATACTTACAGTTGTTTATTCTGTATATAGTCTCACTAGTGCCATTTATTGGTACTTGAACTTGTGCTATCTATAAATTATTATACTATAATATCAATATATATATTACCTACTTAATGTATACGCCATACACACTGTTCATACTGTGTCTATCATAGCGTATTCAGTTCATACTGTGTATATCGTAGTGTATTCATATCCACCCCTTACTTTTTATTCTATGTACTATATGTATGGTACCTATTACTGTTAAATCTGTGTATTACTTGGCATATTACATATACTGGCACTGCTTTTTGCACTTCTGAATAGATTATAAACTGCGTGTCATTATCTTAGCACTTTAGCAAAGTCAAATCTGATCTAACCTTAAAAAGGTACAAACTATTTTATATATTCTGGTGTTGAATCTGGTATGTCTGCCTTTAGTCCAGCTCCTTAGGAATTTTAATGGTGGTGTTAAAATGTTTAACACAACCTCATTTTTAACATCAGACAAAAATCAGCCACTCAATGGCTCGTCTCTATAAACAGTGTTGACTATTAGGTCAGTGTTAAAGAGAGGTTACACAATACTGGAGTCCTGTTTAAGATCCTTAAAAGTCTGTGTACATTACGGGCAACTGAGAGAGGATTTAATGGTGTCTGTGAGGGCCGGTTTTGCATTTTTGTTGTGTCATGGTGGATAAAAGGCCACAAGTGAAAGGAAGCGCAGGCTAATGTAAAGGTAGATGCATCTCTGTGGGTAATTGTGCCTCTGTTTCAGCTTCCGTCTCCCTGTTGTTCTTCTGCGTTGGTGCTTTTAGTTTGTTTCATATTGAAATCTTAGTCTCTATGTCAGTCGTGATTATTCTGTTGCGTGATGTCTAATCTTGTGGGATCCATGCCAGATGAAACACATCAGTTTTACTGTGACAGTTTTAATCAATAGCTCACATTATCTATCTTCATTATGCCTGGGTGCGACAATATGCTATAATCTTACGACACATGATTAGTATGAAGTTGCTGCGTCTTTGGGTGAGACAATCAGGCGTTGGGTTTGTCTAGGTGGTTTTCTTTTAGAAAATTTTCACCCTTGCTGTGAGAGAGATTGAATCCGGTCAAGGAAAGGAAACACAATGCATTTCCTGCAAACTCAGAACTCGACCTTGCTCATGTTGCACTTTTGTGTGTGAAAAATGGCTGTTGGCTCCATAGAGGGCTGAAAGGATACAGGGTTTTCTGCTTCCTGGATAGTGATACGAATACAATCTTGATCAGGGGTTCCCAACTTTTTTCTTTTTTTTGGCTTGTTGCCCTCAGAACAAAGCGATCTCAGTGAATTTGTTTTAGTTTTTTGATTCACAGCTGCAGCAATCAATCAATTCTATTAGTCGGTCAACAGATATTTAATCTGAAACTGTTTTGATAATTGAATAATTTTTCAAGTAAAATTTGGTTCCAGCTTCTCAAATGTGAGGATTTGATATTGCTCTGTCATACACCATAGTAAACTGAGTGTCTTTGAGTTTTAGACTGTTGGTTTGACAAAACAAGACAAATAAAGACATCACCTCAAACTGTGGGAAATTTTAATGGACGTTTCACTTTTTTCTGATATTTTATAAACAAAACATTCAAGTATTAAAAAAATTTTTTTTTAAATTTGACAGTCCAAAACATGTAAAATTCCTAGAGCTGAATAAAAAACAATTAATTAATCAAAATCTTTTTTATTTAAAGCAAAATTGCCAAACTTGTCCCTTTTTTATTTTATGCCATTTTGTGTTTACTATTGTCTGACATTTTATAGACCAAAAGATTAATTGTAAAGGTAATTGTTGGGTAGATCAATGATAAAAATATTTGTCAGTTACTTCCCTTTAAACTGTCTAGCAGCTGAGCTTAAAAAGTCAAACTAAAAGTTTAAAAATGATTTTGTGTTATATAAAAAATACTTTGTGTTTTCCTGTGCTTTTAAGCAACTTGCAACCCTTCAGATTTATCTTGAGACCTGTTGAGGGTGTCCTGACCCTGATGTTTGGACCCTCTGGTCTAGATAACAAAGTGGGAAGCACGGTCTGTTGTACCAGAGTCACAACTCAGTTCTGCCACTTTTCTTCTACACAGATGCTGTAATTTTTGACCCTGGCGGCTGATAAAAACATTGAAATGTAAATGGATTACCTGTGTGTGTTTTATGGGGGTCGATTGATTGGTTGGCTTGTGGGAGATTAAGTTTATTGTTGCTAATGATGAAAAAGTAATCTAATCTACTCTTTCTTTTATTTTTTCAGCATGCAAATGAGGATGTTGAGAGGATGCTGCTAGGCAACAAGTGTGACATGGAGGACAAGAGGGTCGTACCAAAAGCCAAGGGGGAGCAGGTGAGATGGAGCCGTCCACTGCGGCTATAAACAGCTATTCATTATCAAGGCCCTACGAGTTGATTGGCCTATTTGTTGCAGCCACATTGCAGCTGCTTACACATTCAGCTCATAGAAAACACAATATGAAGTAGCAGGATAGAAAAGAGAGAATGCCATAATGTTTGTTAAATAATGTAAGGATAATGGAATTTAAATTATGGTATCAGAACCGGTAAAAATAGTTAGTAAGCTTCTTGAAGTTACTTGTGAAATGTCAGCTTACACCATCCACTCACACAGTACCTCCTTATAGAATGTGCAGTAAGCTGCTGTTTGTCTCTGCATGCCATGAAGGCTTATTGTGCCTACTGTAATGACTCAGCTAGTGAAGACAGCTACTCAAACAACAGTTTCTTGGGATGTAAGTCATCTAAAATGAATAAAAATAGACAGGGAATCCTTTTAATGTAGTAGCAAAAATTGAGTTTTGGTACCGTCCTGATACAGCAAGTACACAAGCACGTTTATTATATTTAATAGACAATATTTCTCATTAGAAAGTAGCTGCTGCAGAGTAAAGGTCAGTGAGTAAGTGGACTTTGTAGACGAGCTCAGAGGATCAGAGCTGAGAATGTGCGGCTCTTAACTGTCCTAACAAGTGCAGTCGAGGTGCCCTTGAGGCCTTGTAAGTATAGGACATATAACACTGGAGCTAGAGTCCTCTTCACAATTATATTTGCTGCTGTAACTCACGTTAAAAATGTGTAGAAAGCAGCATTTCAAAATTTGTTATCTTACTGTAAATGTCTGTTTACTTAATGAATACGAGACTTTGATTATATTTTGGCCTCCAGACATATCTCATGTGTCACAAGAAAATTATTGGTCAGCCTGTCTCAGAAATCCTCATATATTCTCTTAGGGGGTTTAAACTAGCTGCATTCATGCTCAAACTAAACACTGTGTTGTTTATGAGTATGCAAAATTGATAGTAGATGGTGTAAGTGATGCCACTGAAATATTGTGGCAGCTGGTGCTGGATGTTTTATAGCTGAAATGAGGCGGATGACTTTATTTTCAGGACACAATCTTTACAGCTCAAGGCATAACTCAGACTGTATATAAGCACTGTGTGTAGCAGAAAAAAAGCAGTGCAGTTTGTTGAATGGGTTCGCTTGTATATTAAGTTGTAGACGAACAGCAGCACAAAATCACAATATGTCCATATCACTGAGGAGGTATTTCCTTTTTTATAAACAAGCTTGCCGCTAGCTTCAAATAATGTCTGACTGAAGATGGACGGCAGTTGAAATATTGAGGCTACTATTTGTGATGCTTTGTGGGGGTCACTTTTAGCCTCTGTACACCAATAGTAATTGATAGTATGAACAAGATGGTGAATAGACACTGAAATATGGGGACAAATTGAGTTTCCTGGACCATACTTGTACCTTATTTTGACACTAATCAAAGCCTGGAGCCATTCAAGACACTAAGCAGCAGGAGTGTCTGCGATGACTTCTCCATTCAGTGACGTCACTTACTGTACATGTCCTCTATTAGTTATGAAGAGTTTAGTCACTTAATGAAACCTCAAATAGAGTCCCACCCAGTTCAAGCCTGAGTCGAGATCTAATCAGCCAGAACAAGTGAAAACATCTGTGTAGGCGTGCAGGGCCTTTAAAGAGCTCTGGCTACCATAGCAAACTAGCAGTGACTAGTCAGTCTGCAGATTTAGCAACCTCAGATACAGATCTGCTTACTCATACACACACCTACCTGACTAGAATGGAAGTGTGAGTATATGTGTGTGTGTGTGTGTGTGTGTGTGTGTGTGTGTGTGTACCAGCAGTGATACCTGATCTCTGTTCTGCGCACTTTATTTTTGGACTTTCTTAAACGGTGGCCGCACTCATCGTTCTAACTCGTCTTGTTTTCTTCCCCACAGATTGCGAGGGAGCACGGCATTAGGTTTTTTGAGACGAGCGCTAAGGCCAACATCAACATCGAGAAGGCTTTCCTCACGTTAGCAGAAGACATCCTCAGAAAGGTGTGTGTGTGTTCAGTTATGATATATGTGTTGGTACGTTCATGAAAACAACATGCATGCTTTTATTTGACTGTTTTTTATTTACAGGCGTGCTGGTATTAGTTAATTCATAATTTTATAGATAGAATTACAGGAACAAATGCATCAATTTACTTGTAGAATTTATTAGTATTCAAATTACTCTACAAGTAGCCATTTTATAGCTTTGCTCTTTGTAGGCTTACTTCACAGTCAGTTAGATGCTAATTGGAAGTGGGAGTGTATCTAATCTAATCATAATGTCAGCACTTAAAATGGACAAGTAATGTGCTGACAGTTGATGTAGCCTTAAATGTCTTCAACATATGCCTTGTTTACACTGTGGCCTTTTAAATATGAAAACATAAGGTCAGGATATACTATACTCATATAACATCCTGCATGTTGAGTCTTATGTGTTACCTGCAAGACAAACTTAATTCCTTTGTGACGACAATATATTTTCACATAGTCAAAAAAGTGTATGTCCTTGTCGTAGTTCAGTCCACCACACCGGACGGCAGTAGAGGAAGTTGTACTAGCCTCTAGTTCAAGAAGTTTTTTTGCTGTCTTCAGCAAAGTTAACCTTCTCCTCTCTCCGTCTCTTCAACTTCCAAAATCAGATCTGACTCAGGAATGCTTCTTGACTCATGATTTGAATCACTGAGTGCGATTATGTGGACATGAATAACCTGTTTACGAGGCTTATCGCGGTTATGATCATAGTGGGGATGAGGTGTTTACATGAGCAAAGAGAAATCAAGTTATTTATATTCCCTGACTGTAAACATGAAACATACTAGTAACCTGGTTGCTGATTATTGCAGTCTCTTTGCGCAGGTGCTGCGATGTTTACATAAGCAAAGCTGCAATGGGAGATGAGAGCGACAGGAAATATTAAACACTGAACTGTACAGTTTTACAACCATTTTACCACATAACTGCACATTTCTTCTCTGCTCCGGTCGCCAACATCTGTCTGCTCTGATTGCATGTTCCGTTTTCCTCTCTCTTAACCACACATACACACACTTCAGACTGAGCTATCATTATTCATGAAAGGAGCTACGCTACTCTTAGCTGAAGTCAAGCCCATGCAGGTTGTTGACGGCTCTCAGCTACTGGGATAAGGTGCATGCATACAACAGTGTGCTGCTTTGTTTCGTACTCCAGGGAGCATATTTGGGTTTTTCGTAAACCAGATAAAGTCTTACTCTGGTTTCTAAAAACAGGATTCAGTGTTCACATGCTCAAACTGATAAACATGATACTCTTAATAACCTGATCATAAACAGGTTATTCATGTCCTGTGTTTAGGTGTATATTTTGTATGTGTGTTTATTTGTGCATTTTCCTGAATTCCCATGTATTTAATAAGAAGTGTTTCTGTGCGTTGTTTGTCCTACAGACGCCTGTAAAAGAGCCCAACAGTGAAAACGTCGACATCAGCAGTGGAGGTGGAGTCACAGGCTGGAAGAGCAAGTGCTGCAGTTGAACAACTCCTCAGTCTCACTCACACTAACGCACACACACACACACACACACACACACAGACAAACAAACACATGTTCTCTCTCTCTCTCTCTCTCTGTCTCTCTAACTGCTAACTCTAACTCTGTCTCTGCTCTCTAACCTGTCTCATGAGTTTTCTTGCACACTGACACTCTCTGTCTGTCTCTTTATCAGAATAAAACAATAAACCACTTCACTCGTCTAATCCCCCCTCCTCCCTCCACCCTCCACCGTACTCTTCCACTCTCCATCTGATGATCATTTTTATTTCTGATAAAAAGAGAAATCCAGTCACGTTTCTTGTCATTTGTTTTAAAAGTTGTTTAAAAAAAAAAACAGGAAAAAAAAGTGTGGAAAAGACAAGCTCATATTTTTAATAATTCCTTTGCCTGAGCTCACCTGGTTGGACACCCTCACCCACCCTTAACCCCACCCCCCCACCCACAGCACTCACCTTCAGTCAGAGAAAATCAAAATAAAATCAAACAAAAAAAAGACAAATGTAGGATTAACATTTTGTACACTTAGTGGGGTTTCTGTTGTCTAACCGTATTTGGTCATTTACAATTTGTTACCAAGTGACAGAGGCGTGGCTAGCTCCTTTTGTATGTGGGGGTTTATTTTGTCCTGTGCCTTATATGGAAGACAGGGGCGGGGCTGTGTGGTGGGCGGAGCCACATCCACCCAATGAAATTACAGTTTAATATTCTGTCGGTTCAGGCTCTTGCACGAGGACGCCGAACTGAAGCAGAAGCGTTTGAATTTCTCCTCCAGCCAAGAGAACGGCATTATACAGTATGTCCTGTTTATTGATGTTTTATTTTTATCTGTATGATTTATTTTACTTTTATTTCTTTTTCCCTATTTGGGTTGAATTTTTTTTTTTTTTTTTTTTTTTTTTTCCTGCATGCAGATTTCTTTGGGTTGGAAACGTTTCTGTAACGTTGTGTAACGTTTGCCACTGGGTAACTGTGGGCGGGAGGTACCGAAGTTCTCTTTGGAAATTCAAACAGTTTTGCAGATCCATTAAAAATAAGCTTGTTTAAGTTAACTTGTTTGTCCTCAATGATGTGCAGTGTGGAGTTTCATGTGTCCACTCATGTCTGCTGTTTACATTCAGTAGGTTTTTCTTTTAACAAGCGAGATTTGGGAAGTTTTTGACCTGAAGAGGAGCCAGATAGTCAAGAAAAGTGAAAATGGGGTGACTGACTCACTTTAGATCTCAAGTTAAAGGTCAGAAATTTCCCACTTTCTATGAAATCAAACTTTGACTCCAGCGCTTAATTTACGGTACTAGTTAAGATACTGGGGCTGGCTGCACAAATTACCTTAAGTTAAGGTACCCTAGTTGAGGTGTCTTCAAAATAAAATCAGTTGTGCAAAACACCCTTAAGTCTTCTCCTTATGGTTTCCTTAAAATGTTCACGAAAGAATTTATGGTTTTCTCCTTGTCTTGATCTTATACTCAATGAATCCTTAGATCATTGCACAAAAGACCTTAGAAACCAAACCAAGGTAAAAAAAGAAAAAAAAAGTCAAGGTGTCCTCAAATTTAAATTGTTTGCGCATAACACCCTAAAGTCTTCTCCTTATGGTTTCCTTAAAACGTTCACCTAATTATTTATGGTTTTATCCTTGTCTTGGTCTTGTACTTGAGGAATCCCCAGACCATTGCACAAAACACCGTAGCAACCAAAGCAAGATACAAAAAAAAACAACTTAGGGTACCTCTGACTCCATCTTAACTGCAACATGACCAAGTTTATGGTGAACTAACACACCCTGAGAAGAGGTTCTGCAACCAAGAGAAGCCAATGGATGCACTTTTGATTTTACACTTTAGATTTGACTGACTTCATTTTCGTTGCAGTGTCTTCCTACAGTCGTGTTCTGTTTTCTGGTATTTGGGGATCTAATTTACTTCTATGATTTACGCTCCTCCAGAAATATAACCTTTTCCACCTATGACCAATATGGTTTTCTTGTCGTCTTCTGCCATTTTTCCACTAACTATAAACCAACCAAACAATCACCATGGAAACTATAACTGCTGTGGAATATCTGTCAAAGCAGTGAGTGAGTTAGCATTTTTCCTTAATTAAGAAAACCTTTTAAGGGATTCTGTGCAACTGTGTAAGTCCCTCAGGTAAGGAGAAATTAGGTGTCATGCTTAAGGAGAAAGGTGTTTTGTGCAACTGGTTCCTGGTCCTCAGTATGGTCCTTGTACTTGGACTCCTGCTGATTTTCAGGTCACAGTTCGAAACATTTGTTGATCTTTGACTTGAAAAATCGACTCAGAAACGTCTAGTGACTTGGACTTTTTTCACCGCAGACATTTTGACTTACCATAGGTGGAACAGCGCAAGTGTAATCAATAACTAATAATGGATCCCTTGCATTGTAGGTGTCAGAATAAGCCGTAGCAGTGAGCTGGCATGAGCACTCCCAGGACCCTGGCACAGACTGACATAAGTGGAGTGCAGCCAGTATTAATGTCATTAATCATTAATTACATCAGTGCTTGTCCAGCCTGATAATCAGACTGACTTGGCTTTTTGTGCAAATTCAGTAGTGGTTTATCGTGGTCGAGTATGAGAAACTGAGTTACTAATATGGTGAAAATGGAGTCTCGTCATGCTGTTAGGGGCAGCTCTGTGGAAAACCACTGATACACCAGAGAAAAATGTTTCCAGATAAAAAGTCTAATAGTGTCAGATGGGGTTCAAGAGGAACTTATTTTAACGCCATAGCTTTAATCCTCTTTGCTCTTATTTCAAGCAGACGAAGAATACTGCAACATGTTTGTCAGGTAGAAACATTTGCATTGCCTCAGGTCAGATCATCACCTGGTTTAGGGTAAACTAAGAGGGAAAGAAAACGAGTTTATCTCTAAGTGGAATCATACAGAAGTTAAAAACAACAAAACCATGTTGGGACTTTGCTCAACTGTCTGTACAAGAATCAGCTGGAAAACAGTAGAGTGACCAATACAATCTGTCTCAGGAAACTTGTATTTGTCAGGCTGGAGAAACTAAAAATATATATAAGTAGAGAATAGGGTTATACATACTTATATATACTGATGTGTCCAATATGGCCTTTGGTATTGGGACACAGGATGGTGCATTGGTGTTTATACAGGTCTCCACTGACGGGATAACTTCATCTGTCTTTGTGTGGCGCCCTCTGGTGGCTACAGGTCATACAAAGAGCCTTTAGCTGTTGTTCTAATATTCAAGTTGTGAACACATTGTTAGCCAGTCATTTCATGTTGAACAAATTCTCTTATCTCTATGACAACATTATTGCCTCTCATGGTTGCAGTATCCAGGAAGTTACTCATATGTTTGACCTAATAACTGACCAATGACTCATTCACAAAGGTGTGTTTTCTGAAGGGCAATACAGAGCTTTCTTTAATTAATGCCCCAATTGTCTCCCGGGGCCTATTTAGTGGAATCTAAATACACTTGTTTTCCCTTTTTATAGCAGTAGTAAGTCCCCTCTAACAACATGGGTATCTGCATCTATAATTTAACACCTTTGATACTTCAGAGCCTTAAAACATGATATATCAACCAAATTTCCAGAGCATTTAGTGGTGATTTTAAGATTTGGTAAGTGTGATTAGTTGTGTGTCACCAAGGTATGAACAGAGAAGCCAGCTCTGCTCAATCTGTCTACACTGCAGTGATTGAATTAGTGTTTGATTTTAGTATGCGTACATTAATGATTTATACACACAAAATATGAAAACAGTTTTCTTACCAGGAATGTTTGGTGCAACTTGAACATTTACCTCAGTGGTTCCCAGCCTTCAATGATTTCAATTATTATTTTTTCTACAGAAATGAATGCAATACTGAGATATATTCATACAGATTATATATATTTAGGTTTTCTTACGCCTAAAACTCAACTGGGTGTTGTGATCCCTCATGAAGCTTTGGTGACCCTTAGTAAGAGTCGGGCCATCCAGGTTGGGAACCAGTGATTTACCTAACAAAATCCATCTTGATTTAATTTCTAGCTATTTCAATAAATGATCAATAATTCAAGAAATCTTTTATTTTTAAGTAAAAATGTAAAAACACTCCTCAGTTCCATCTTTTCAGTGGCCTTTCTCACAGCACAGTCATAGGAGGGAAAGCACAGGTGTCACTAATGACACTAACAATGGTCCTGATGTGTTCAAGTGCTCTACTGAGAGTGACAGGGACCTAAAATCAAAGCAGCTAAATGGAATTCAGCCATCATTAATGTGATTATTTTCCTAGTTGTTGACTATTAAAGTAATTGCAAGTAATTTCTTAAGCAAAAAAATATTTGATCCAAGGTTCTTAAATGTAATTATTTTCTGGTTTCTTTCCACCTCTAAACTGAATATTTTTAGGTTGTAGACGAATCGAGACATTTGAGGACATAATCTTGACATTTTATAGACCAAACTAATTGATTCATAGAGAAAATAATCATTAGTTGCAGCCATACATTTTTTGGTATAATAGACAGTGAAAATACTTCAGTCGCAGCCCCAATCCCCAGTCCAGCTGTCTGCTGTAATACTAATAATAATACAACACGGTTGGTGTGCATAGAAACATGTTTTGTTCTTTACATTCTTTATTTATCACCCTCTCCCCTGTACCCAACCTGCCGGAGCAACAATGTACACAAAAATAAAATTCTCTCACTTACAATGAAAACACAAAACCAGTGCAGAATGCCAGTGGTCACCATGAAGTCCATAACTACATTCAGAGATCTTTTCCTAAACACAAAGAAAAAGTACAGCGGGTTACAAAGTCATCGTGATATGTGATGGAGAGCAGCTCTCTCCACCGTCAGTCCATCGATCCAGTTTTTCTTATTTTAAAATCAGTACAGAAACATGATAAAGTCAACACGACAGTCAGCTGTAGTGATCTGGAAGACAGGAAGTGAGACAGAACTGGGTTTTAAGCTTCAAGAGTGGGATGAGTGCTACAGGATGAAGTGGTGAGGTGCCTAGAAGCTGGTTGATAGTGTTAATAACGACACAGAAACTCATTTCACAGTCTTGTGATCGATATTTTCTACATGTGGGTAATTGCAAAAAATAAAATTAAAAAATTAAAACCCACCTATTTAGTGCTTTGGTTGAGAGACGAGCATGAAGTCTGAATGGCGATGTAAGAAGTTTAGTTAAACAAATATAATTAAATCTATTCAGAGTCCTGTGAGTTAGTGTTTGTAGGTATTTCGGGGTGTATGAGAAACTGAAAAGCACACGACATCACAACAGAAGGCAGCAGTAGTGGACACTGACGAGGGCCTGCCCTAAGAAAACAAAAAAATCAGCCGACAGGGAGAAGAAAAATATTTACATCAACTGTATACAACTTAATTTATAAATACATTTTTAGGTATAAATTAGAAAAATAAAACAAAAACCTACTGTAGTTCAATCAGCTACTGCTACTCTCATTTTTTAAAATGCTGTCTGATTATTAACCCTCTTTATATTTGGTGAAAGATTAAAAAAAAAAAAAAAAAAAAAGGCACAGCAATGAATAATTAGAGCAATTTATCCCTGCAAATTTCTATGAGTCACGACACTAAATCCCCATTGCAACAGACATTAAAATATAAATTAAGACGATTTTTTCTTTTTAACCAATAAATGTAATTCCAACGACAAAAAATTCCCACACTCAAACAGCATCTACACTAGCATCACCAGTTACAACTTTCTTAAATAAATTAAGGCTTTAAGGGGAGTTTGCGATAAGCTGTCGAAGAGAGAGCACCTTGATTTTATTCTGCTTTCTGTTCCTCTGGCAGCAAACATCATATAGTGTACCTCTCACACATTAAAGGAGATATTAGGGAAAACATGCTCATTTGCAGAGAGTCAGATGAGTCCATCGATACAGCTCTGGTCAATATGAAGCTGGAGCTAACGGCTGGTTAGCTTAGCTTAGCATAAAGACTGGAAGTGGGGGGAAAACAACTAGCCTGGCTCTGTCCAAAGGTAAAAAAAAAAATAAAAAATCTACCTAGCAGAACCTCTCTGCTTGCTGTAGCTTCATATTCATCGTACAAACATAGGAGTCGAATCTGTTTAACTCTCAGCAAGAAAATTAATATGCAGGTTTCCCAAAATGCCGAACTATTCCTTTCATTTGTAGTGTGACCATACCTAGTAACAACATGTGTATTGGGTGATCCGATCAAAAGTGCTAGGATCACTAAAGGCATGTTAGTACCAGGTTTAAACAGGCTCTTAGAGTTTCGATATCAAAGTCTGTTAATGTGCTGCAGAGCGTTCTGACTGCTCCTACAAACATACTTTCCTATGTTGGAGGATTTAAACGCCGTACCGTTGCGTTCCCCTTCTCACACACACACACACACAAACAACCTCCACAAACTCGTTATGTACAAGCAGCTCAGCTGGACCCAGGTGCTACACGTAGACCAGGTCTCGGCCCTGAGTTGCTGAGCTACCCGCAGCCTCCTGCACCGAGCCCTCTGAGTCCGCCTCGTCCCCGTTGTAACCCTCGTACTCGATGGGTTTGGGGCAGCTGTATGGGTGGCCGTTGTCGTCGAAGAAACGGCGGAAGGTGAACTCGTAGAAGGCGTGCTCGGGGTGCTTGCCATTGCGGAACCAGCCGTTGAGGGTGTCGTTGAGGTTGTCCTCGCCGTCGCTGTCGCTGCTCCAGAGTTTATCCGGGTCCACGGGGTCGAAGTTAGAGGTGTCTGTGGAGTGAGCGATGGTGGGGACGTACGGCGCTGCCTGCTGCCGCAGGTCGCTGGAGAAGTCGATGGTCCTGAAGAAAGGATGAGCTTTGATTTCGTCCGCGCCGTTCTTGCCGAGGCGGTCCTCGGGGCTGCGGCACAATTTGATGATGAGGTCTGATGCCTCGGGGCTGAGCTTGGCTGGTGGGGGAATGTGCAGCATGCTCTTCCAGTTTATCACCTGGTGTTCGACAGCGGAGATGACAATAAGAAACAATGTGGTCTATAGAGGCATTACGTTTCACGGCGGGTGCTTCACATACCTTCATCTGTGTCTCCAGGGGCGTGGTCGCTAGGAAGGGAGGCTGTCCGACAACCATCTCATACAAGATGACACCAACACTCCACCAGTCACAGAGCTGGGTGTATCCTGGAGGAGATAAAAGACATGTTTACACTGCAACAACATCTCTTAGGAAAGTTTTAAAGCTTGAAAAATTAAAGTCAGTTCCACAGTACATCCTCTGGCTATGGTCCACTGTACCTGTTCGGAGCAGCACTTCTGGTGCTATATAGTTTGGCGTCCCCACCAGTGAATGTGCCAAACACCGCTGGTGTTGCCGGGCCTTTCTCCTCTCCAGAGGCTTCAGGCGGTCTGTACAGCGGCAGTTGGCCGGGTCCTCCCATTCCTTGCTAAAGTCCATGCTGTCCTGCCTCACGTGGTCACCTGGAGAAACACCACACAGTACATCACTCACTGATTAGCTGCCAGGTACCTGTGTCTCAGTGTGTCTGGTGAAGGGAACCAAGAATCTGGTTTTCTTAAAGGCAATAGTTGGTTTTAGGACTAAAACTGACAATACTCAAATATCTTATAACTTTCAAGCAGAAAGTTCAGGAGCAGAGAAATTTATTCTTGGCAGGTTGGAGCTCCAAACCAATTAAACAAAGCTGTTGGTCTGCACTATTAATGTTTAGTCCATCAGTTCAATACAGGCTTTTCTATAGATCAGAAGGGGAATTAAAATTTTGGTTGAACTGTTAGATATTAAAAAAAGTGACACCTACCACTCTGGTAATACTTGGAGTCATGCGTCCAGCGGAAGCCGGTGCAAAGGCCGAAGTCTGTCAGCTTTATGTGTCCGTCGCGGTCTATGAGGATGTTATCAGGCTTGATGTCTCGGTGGATGAAGCCCATCTTGTGGACGCTCTCCACGGCGCAGGTGAGCTCTGCGATATAGAACTGGGCCAGCTCTTCTTTGAAGATGCCAAGCCGGATGAGAAGGCTCATCATGTCTCCTCCGGGGATGTACTCCATGACAAAGTACAGGTTGTCCCTGTCTTGGAAAGAGTAGTAGAGACGCACGACCCACTCGTTGTCGGCCTCGGCCAGGATGTCTCTCTCAGCCTTGACGTGGGCCACCTGGTTCCTCAGCAGCACGTCCTTCTTGCGGAGCGTCTTCATGGCGTACAGCGCTCCTGTGTCCTCTTTCCTGGCCAAGCACACCTCGCCGAAGGCTCCGATTCCGAGGGTCTTGATTCGTTTGAACATGGACTTATCCATCTTGGCTCGCTTTAGCCGGATGTAGTTGGACTCTTTCTGGCAGAGCATCATGCGCATCTGCTCCTGAGCCTCTGAAGACAAACCCACCTGAGCACAGGACAAATTCAAAGTGACTTCATGGCCCACATGATCTCAAAATGGCTCACTAATGTCACATAAAAACACACATGCAGTCCTGGTTAGTTTAAACTGGCATTACAGGAATCAACTGAAGAAAACCAGTGCAAAATGCATTTAAATAAGTGCAAGGGTTGGGCGATATGACATATGATATATATACACCATGCCTAATAGAAATGTGTCCACTTGTATATATTTGGCGATACCATTTCTACCACAGGAGCTATTGAGGGCAGGCTAAGTGGCAAATCAGGGCTGGATTCTCACGTGATCTTGTGATTAACGCATGATCTCGTGAATCCAGCTGCCACATGATAACCCGGTTTGGACAGACAGAGAGGAGAGAGTGATGATGATGATGATGGGAATACAGAAACTCCAACTCAAATAATTGCTTCAAGGAAACTTGTAGTCTTACTGTTTTGCGTCAATCGCCCATCCTCAGTGCAAACATACTGTGTTAATCATGACTTTAATCCAAAACAAAGATGCACGAGCTGTGACATGAGTGCAATGGAGTGGCATGCATTTCCTTCAGCCACTGGGGCCGACATGCTGCATGTAAGACATTCAAAATACAACTCTCAACAACAGCTTACTTGTATAACTGACGTGAGTGGACTATTCTGTGTCACAGGACAGCAGAGATACCTTTACCTTTTTACATCAGCTGTTAGTGACAGCAAGGAGAGAAAAGAAGAGAAAGAACAGCTAAGAAAAACAGAACAGCATGAAAAAGACATACATAATACTGTGATGACAAGATAGCAGGGAAGGAAGTTCGGAAAGCGAGAAAGGTATTCCCAAATAGCAGAAAGTGAAATTGATTCATTTATAACTACAGTGAATTCATTAAGAAAATTATGTAACTACGCTTGTTGATGTTCTCACCCTTTGCATCTCACTTTCCAGCTGTTTCCTTCTCCTAATCCTCTGCTGATGGTTCTTTAGGATGTTCTCCACATGCTGCTCCATGAAGAACTTAAAGGCCTGGGGAGAGTACAGTGCGATTCTTCCAGACTCCCCTCTCCGCTCTTCGTCTTTCTTGTTACGGCGGACAGGAACAGGCGATGTCGTGATTTGCTTCTTCTCCTTCTCCGTCGCTGCCGTGCTTTCAGGGCTTTCCGTCGTCTTGTCTCGGGAGCTGTCACCGCCGCTGCTCTCCTCCTCGGCGGGCTCCTCTCTGCCTGTGCCGAGCTTATTGGCCCCTGGATCGTAGGCAGGGGGGCAGGGTGCAGCCTGCTGCTGAAGGAGATGCTTAGGATAGGGTGGAGGGGGGCCCTGGTAGCTGGGGACTTCTGCTACAATGGGAATCTGAGGCCCAGGGGCTGGGGGTTCTGGGTAAGCAGGTGCAGCTGGAGGCGGTGGAGGTTGCTGCATCCACGGAGGGTGTGTGGGTGCGACAGCAGTGTGTAACTCGGGTTTCTGGACACGCATGCTTTTGACCGGCTGCAGGATGGGAGCCTGGGTGATAGCGGTGACCGTGGTGGCAGAGGGCTGAGAACTGGATTGGTGGGCCTGTCTGCTGTTTAGCTGGTGGTTATTGAAGGAATTAGAGCGCACTGGCACGTTGTGCTGCCAAGACGGGGACAGATCCTGGTTGCTGCTGTTGCCAGAGGAAGATTGGGACTGGTTGGGGTTCAGAGGAGCCTGGGACCAGGACTGAGGAGGACCTAGGTTGTACATGTCAAGGTTGTGACTGTTCCGGTTGGGAACCATCATGGACTGAGGGATGTTTCCACCGTTGACGTAAGAGGGAGAGGATGCAGGTCCTCCTGACTGCATCTGCTGGTCAGTGGGACTGTGCCGGCTGCTCTGGTTAACCGGGTACGGAGGAGGAGGCTGTCTGCTGCCCCCCGCCATGTAGTCAGACTGAGGGGAGCCATTCTGAGACCAGCTAGGGGGAAAGGTGAACTTATTCCCCCCAGAGCTCTGCATTATGATGGGCTGGTGGCCAACAGGCACCGGGCTGATCCCACGCTGATTCTGAGGCGCTGATGACTGGTACCCATCAGGCCAGTTCCCCTGGGGCACTGGAGAGATGCGAGGCACAAGGTAGTCCATGTTGCCGGAGTAGCGCTTGGTTGATGGGTTGCTGTCCCAGGACGATGTGGGAGGCATGGCACCGCGGTTTGGTGGAGGTGTAACACTGCGCACCTGAGGCGGCAGTGGAGGATTGACTCTCTGGCTGTTAGCGGGGTGACCCTGTGGGAAGGCGGGAGGTGGTCCGGGGCTGTCTGAGCGGTACATCATCCCATCAACCATGAGAGGGCCATGTCGAGGAGCCAAAGACTCCTTAGAGCCTTTCCAGCTAGGCCTCCTCAGCACAGCCTGCTGGATATGAGAAGGTCCTATCGACAGACACACATACAAAAAAATACAATCAAGTACTTGTAGCACTTGTGGCACTACAGCCTTGTAACTGAAATAATTAAAAATATCTGTTTGAAACTGGGACTAAAAGAAATAGATCTAAATAATTGTCACAGCTGAACAGTTACACTGTGTGAAATATGTACATTTGCATTCACACATAGCAACAGTGTGCTCTCTTGCCCCAGAGTTCACAAGACTCTAAGATGCTAATTAACTTGGTACATACAATGTTATTAAATCAAATATGAATGATAGCTAAAACTACAAGGCCCAAGGCTGTATAACATGGCTTGGCTTCACATACACTCAACATGAATATTTCTTTACATCCTGTTTTGTTTTTGTACACTTTAATAAAGATGCATAACTCCAAAATACCATACTAACATATTACATTACATGTCTTTCCTTGAATGCACTACTACCGTCATTATGTATGATAACAAAAACCTAACTTCCAGTCACCCTCTTCTATTATGCGATGCAGTGACTCATTCTCTTTATATCATCATGCATTGTCTTTTTTTCCAAGAAAATGTCCCAAATCCTGCGAACAATATCAAGGCTGAATGAGCACGCCTGGCTGGAAAATAAAAGATGAAACCTGGTGTTTAGTCCCAGCAGACAGTTACGTACCTGGGGCTTTTAGACCTGTAGTGTTGGGGTTGGCAACAGCCATCTGTTCTCTCATGGGGTCCTGGTAGCTCACCTTACCCGTGTAGTCTATAACTGCCCCCATACTGCGACTGTTGCTCTGTTTACAAGGGAAAAAAATAATAACAATATCATTTAGCAGTTGTGCAATCCAAGTGTGACAAGATGCAGATAAACTGATTTCTTTGCTTCATGACAATTTCCAAGGCCCTATTTTAACCATCCAACGGTCCAAAGGAATTAAGTTTAGAATGATATAAAAAGCAGCAAATCCTTACATTGTAGAAGCTGTAATTTGATAATGTTTGAAGGTTTTGCTTATTAAAAAAACCCTCATCAATCACCAAAACAGTTGCAGAACAGTATTGTCACGATGCTTTAATTCCAACTTTAATACAATATCTTGAAAAATATCGATATTATATTTTCTTAAAAATCAAATCTTTCTTTAAATCAAAAGATACATATAACAAGGCTATAACATAAGAAAAACAACTTTTCTTTTTGGTTGGTGGCACAGAACAGCAGATTGATTGTAGTAAACATTAACAACGTGAGAAAGTGAGAAAGCACAGCAGGTACAGGAGTATCTATACTATGGAAAATGAGTATTGAAACGGTTTCAAATATTCAGATTTGATATGCATCAATAAATTAATAACTCTGACAACACTATTGCAGAATAACTAAACTAATTAAATAAATGATTAATTGTTGCAACTCTGAAAAAGGACAGTTTCTTTCCCAAACAGTTTAATTCTTACACTAAGTTACAACTAAATACTGCACTGCATTCTGCACCTCTTCATACCTGGACTGCACACACTGTCTCAAAACAAGTGGCAACTGCCAACTGAGAAACTACCTTTGCATTGTCACCCGCACATGCTCGTCGTTCCACTTTGCATACTTTTCATTTTTCAAATAATTCTCCGGTAAACTAAGTGCAACGAGTGATTATTCTCTATTACAGAGTTATGTTCAGAATGAAATTCCTGCACAGTCTTTCACAACAACCTGTTTCTGTGACAAATAAAACACGGAAACATCTCATCTCACCTCGTCAAAGCCAGCACAGGGGGGTTCCAGCAACATGTGTTTGTTCACCTCAGGGCCTGACGTGCTGGGTTCGTTGGCAAAAGGCAACAGGGATTTGCGGATCTCCTGTAAGGCCTTGTGATAGGGGTGTTTGGGGTTGCTACTGCGCCCCTGTTGCCTCGGGTCCTCCGGAGGCATTTTTCCAGCTCCTCCGATGTCCACTTTGGGTGGGTCTGAGGGTTTGGACAAGTTGCGCAAGCTGTTCCGTATTTCCTGCAGCATTTGTTGGCTGTTGCCACTGTAGTTGCTGGTGGGGAAAGTTTTGGGTCTCATTTGTCTGTATCCTTCTGGTTTCTCCCCTCTCTTCATGTAAGAGCATGTATGATGACGATGAAGGGGATGAAGAGGATGTCACTCAGTCCAGGGTTGCAGCACAGGGTAGCAGGTGTCTCTGATGTCTGCTTTCACATCTGCATGCTGCTGACAGAAATGTGTTGTGAGAAAGCATCCAGGACACATGCCATGTTACCAAACAGGTTGGGCAAAACGGATTTAGAGAGTACAAATTACCTGATGCTGTCAGATAAACATTAGCTATGTGAAGATTACTTCAGATTACAATTATTAATAGACTCTATTATTAGATCACTATCACTTTATATTTATTTACACTACATGTATTTCATTTTACACTACTTACAATTATATTTTTCTGTTATTGAACTCAAGGTTTGTTACTATACTTTCTGTTTGTACCTTGTCTTGTGTATATTCGTTAATGGTTTGTGTCCTCTATGTACCACACTGCACTGTAGAGATGGATGACAACAAAGTATGTCTTGTTATTATGAAGCAAACTGTCAGATTTAGGGGTTTATATGAGCCAATAGTTGAAAAAAAGATTTGACTACCATTTAACTTTGAGTCAAATTCGTTGTTAAAAGCCTGGAGGTATTGAAACGTGCCTCACAAGAAAAACTATTCCTTCACAAAACAAGAGCCCGTCCACTTGCTAGCGTCGTTAGCAGCTCAGGCTAACGGAGCGCTACGTTAACACTAATACCGTTGTATTATGTCTTGTAAAATTAACCGATAAAGTTATTTGTCACTTTCGCCTGAATATCTCCAACACATAGCGACAAACGAGCAGCAACTGGGGCTATCACATTTGCACTTTGCATAAAACCAAACGGCGCAGCAGATCCTCCGCGGCCTGTGTATTAAAGGCATCCATTTGCTGCTAGGCTAATAGCTGCTAGCTCGGAACACAACTGGCAACAGTTAGTTAGCAGTTAGCCGCGGATAACAACTTACCAGTGACTGTAGCCGCCGCTTTCCTCGATACTTGTCCTATTTTGACAACGAACGATATTTCCTTGACCCTTTTTCGGCGACAAGGACGCGATTTTAACTTAAAATGTCCTTGTTGTCACAAGCTGGCTTGTTCCTAGTCGCGTTGAATTCCTGGGATGTCTGAATGACAAGTACAACAGCAACAAGACACGAAGAAGAAACGCAACGCACTTCCGGTTAGTGAAGATTTCACAATAGAAGTCTTTTAGTTTAAGGACCTATTTGAATCCTGCAAACAAAAACACAACTATCTTTAAGACACGCTAATTTTTAAACCGGTCTTATAAATTTAAACGGCTAACACTCGTGTTGTGGCTGCATGCTTATTATTTTAAGAAGGCTAATATTCATCTGTTCAAGTTCACTCTACATATAGAAACGACATATCCTGTTCAAATCACATAAAAAGAATCATACATAAAACAGCTGTGCACAATCATAGACATCCATAAATAATGCCACTCTGTAACACGTAATTATTAGTTGCAATCCACACAAATTAAAAAAACAAAAGTACAAAAAATGGTTTAAAATAAAAAGCAGCGATTGCAAAAAATACAAATCCTTGAGTTATGTTTTTATTTTAAACAGGATCATCTCAGTCACAATCAGCGCCAATTAACCGAGACTGAATGTAAAATTTGTTTATCACATGATGTCAGAACTTTATTTTCAAAGACAGACCGGAAGTACAATTAGAGAACTGTTAGGTGAAGATCGGGAGACTTTACCTAAATTTCCCGGATGAAGCTTGATTTTTTTTGTTTGTTTGTTTTGTACCTTTTCCCATCATCCTTCACTTCACCTTTGGACCACCTGTAGCTCCTGGACATCACCAGTAAAGATTTAATGTTTTAATTTGGCCAGTGGAAACAACAACAACAACAAAAACTACAAAGCCCTGAGCCCTACCTTGAATATTTCCTTCAACAAAAACGTCAATGGACTCATACACATTTGTGTAAAGGTTTATTTAATTATTTATTTGTTTCAAAACATACAAAAGCACTGTGGAGCTGAAGTACTCTGCTTGGAATGATACATAAACCTCGCTCACCTGATGAATCCATCCAGAAATGCACAAATATAATGTGTATGCAACATTATTTAACAGACAAACACACAAGTAAAGCCAAAATGTCAAAGTGCACTTGTGAGCACAGTATTTTGGGTACCTTGTGCGATCAAATGAGACAATAAAACTTCCGTTGTGACTGAAAGTAACACAAAATAAACAGATCTTCATCCACATCTTGTCCTGTGCACTAACAGCTCTTTTAAACAGGGACCTGTCTGTTGACAAAAATGGCCTCTCCGTCAGTCCCACACACGAGACATTGTCCAAGTACATCCAAACTGTTGACAGACAGCGTCTGGCTGGGGAGCATGTGAGTCGTCTCCAGACGGCCTTTACTGGAGTCTCCACTGAGCCAGGCATTGATGAGGGACTGGTTCCCTCCGGCCGGGGCCATCGCACTACGAGATATCATGCTGTTGTTCCTGCCACCTGGAAAATAATTATAAAACCATTATGATTACTGTATTATACATTATGTTGGTATATAGTTTCCTTTGTGTGGTGACATTTTAGCTCTTAGTAATCTGCGTCACACTGGCTGACTTAATCTTTTTGTGGTCGCTATGACAAACCCAAAGATAAAAGCCAGGTTTGTATGACTGACATATTAAATACATGCATACCCTATGATTAAGATTACAGTTTCTATCATACGACTGTGCTGTCATGTACAATTTTCAACCCTTGATGCAGCTTTTTGCAGATAAAATCTGATAACTGCGTCAGGGTTTTAGGAGGCCAGAGGTCACTGCTGACAGCCTGAACTGGAAATACTAATGTATAACATCTTACAATTGTACTTAAAGCTCCAGTGTGTAGGATTTAGAGGCATTTAGTGGTGAGGTTGCAGAACTGAAACTTCTCCTGTGTGTCAAGCGTGTGGGAGAACTATAGTGGCCAACAGAAAAATGTGAGCGGCCCTAGTTCGAGCCAGTGTTTGGTTTGTCCGTTCTGAGCTACTGTAGAAACACTGCAGACTCTGTGGAAGGGGACCTGCTCTGTATGTAGATATAAACGGCTCATTCTAAGGTAACAAAAACCCACAATGTGAAAAAGAATTAGAGACAGACATATCACGGGAAGACTGGCGTTCACTGTGGAAAACACAACACTCATCTACAAGCTCCAAGAAATGGAGAGAATTAGCCTGGAAGAACTTGATCCGCTTCTTCGTCACTCCTCACATTAAGGGTAAACTAGTGAGGGTAAACTAGAGACAGTGCGGACACATGAATGCCAATAACTCCCACATTTTTTGGACGTGCCCAAAATCAAATATTTGGAAAAACATATGTTCAATTATAAAAAAGGAAATACCTATTTATGTCAAGGCCTCCAAGCTTTCAGCAATGGATGGACATAATCAAGGAGATCTTTATAATGGAAAAATGACTTTTTCTCTGAGGTCTCAGGGAGCAGTATTCCTCAGAAAATGGGAGAATCGGACTGTCTTTATTTGAGAAACGTGTTTTGGCTAAACATCTAAAAACATTTTCAATTCTTTTCAGGTGATAATGAACTAATAAAAACGTAGTTGTAAATAATATATACCATTTCTACCAATAGATGCCCCTAAATCCTCCACACTGGACCTCTGAGTACAGTACTTCAGTAAATGTTCCTAATTAAATTCCACCACTGAATTTCTAAAATTATGTCAATATCTTAAACATTATCGCTTAAACAGATGTAACCATCCAAATATGATCATTGTATTTAATCTATTTCAAATGGGCTGCTGCAGGAATTATTTCTAAACCCCCCGAATGAGTTAGCATTTTTGCACCTCTGGATACCATGTCTCATTGTCAATGGGTTTTTTAATAGGTTTTGTTTAGATGCCTGAAATAACGTCTGTGATCAACGCATAAAATACATCAGTAAATACCGCACAACAAGACCTGCGAGCATCATAACTTTTTGTGTGCAGCAGAGCTTATTTTCTGCAGGCTTTTGTCAAGGGAACCAGGGTGACAATTAACTACCAGGCTGGCCTACAGAAAAACATCACTCAGATCACTCAATCATCACTGCGGCACTCTATTAGAAACAGAATAATTTCAGACACACTTTAGCGCAGTCTAACAGCACTGCACACAAGCATCATGTCAGAACTTTGAAAGAAAGACCAGGAATGATTCTAGAGGGGCTCTAGGTGACCAGATGCATCCTATTTCCCATCAGCCTTCACTTCAAACACCTGTGAGGGAAGGAGCCCACTTGATGACCCCAGTCACACACCTGCATTTCATTATACAACTGGTGAACAATGTCAGTGTATGATGGTAAAAACTTTATTTTATACTATGTCTCTTTTTCCAGTAAAATGCTGTTTATTGGCTGTATCTAGCATTTTTTTTGGAAAACAGTGTTTGTCATCTTCCTGCTGACTAAACTGAATAACAGTCATCTCACTTGCCTTGTAAGAAGGAGGGCATGTCTGAATGTCTCGAGGTCTCCCAGTGCAGCAGTGAACCGTCCTCTGAGCATGTGAACAGATGATCTGGGTTGGTTGGGTGAAAGTGGACTTCCCACACTGTACAGAAAGACAAAGCAAAACATTTAGAAAACCAAGCACTGCAAAAGAGAAATATAAATCTTCCTTTAAATGACCACGTCAGGATTCATTGGTAAATTGATTCATCTGCCCACAATTGAATCTTACTTTCAGCAGAGTGTGCCTCCATCATTGAGAAGGGTGTGTTGCCCTGTCTCACATCCCAGACACAGAGCATGCCGTCCTGGCCTCCTGTGGCCACAATGTGCTGTTGGTTGGGATGTCTGTCCACACAGTGCAGAGGGACTCTATCGCCTGACCTGAGAATAAAACAATTTTAAGATATAAAATGCACCAAGCAAAGAGCAGAATAGAAAAATAAACACTGTTTCGAAACGTTAATTTTAGGAGAACTAACAGGGAGAGAATCTGGGACGGTGAGTTGCTCTGTTGTCTGAGGTCCCACAGCTTGAGCTGGCCGATAGAGTTCACTGTCAAAATCTCTGTTGTCCTCAGGTAAGTCACAGCATGAATTGTACTGCTGTCTGCATTCTCTAGCAATGGTTGAACAAACAAACAAACAAACACATGTTAGTCACATTATACTTTTCAACTCACTTGACCTGGAGATGCTATCATATACCAAGAACTGTACTTTTATGCGTGTGTTAATGTGACATGATAGCTAAATTTTAATCTCACCTATGACTCGAATCACTCCCTCCTGGTCGGCTCTAAAGACAATGATCTTGCCATCTTCACCCACTGTAACGATCTCAGGACTGCTGCACACAACACCGGTGCAGGGAGCGTTGTCACAAGGGTAACGATGTGCTCTTGGCCAGCGCTGAGAAACTGATATTGTCTGCAGTCAACGCAGAAGACATTTAAGAATTTGAATATTTGCCAAACCACACGTATGTTATATATCCAGTTGAGCCATTTCTCCAACATTCACTTCCTTGAACTTCAACATATTTGGGCAGCGACTCTCTTGTTTGTTGTGACTTTAGTCATGTTATATAAGGCTTATAAAGTAATAAATAACTTAACTTGAGCACATGATGATCTGTAAGTCTTTACGCCTTTTACAAAAGGCAGATGGCTAAAGAAATATAAGGCGAAGGTCAAGCTAGGCAAATCTACCTCTCAGTTATTTCTAGCCAAGAGAGAGTCAAAAGTTTTTCTAGTCAGAATTAAAGGTATAGTACACAGAGTGTTTGTGAACATGTTTGCCAGCCGAAGTGGAAGTAATAGCTGTATTTGCTGTATTTATATTTGGACTGGATTAGCTTACTGTACGTGAAACTGGATCTGAAAGACATAACTCGGCCAGTGTGTACCTGATTGTTTTGATGGTGGCGGAAGATGGTGACTGCTCCAGTTGATGATGTTGTAACAATTCTGTCTTGGTCCAAAAACTGTAAAAACAAAACAAAATGAGGTGAAATTAGCCCTGGTGTTATACACGAAGTACACCAACTTGTATCACAACAAAAGGTAAACTTATTCCTCTCAGAGACAGACATCTGCCAGAGCCTGTCTTCAGTCAACAAAGATGTTATATTAATGTTGACTCTGATGCATACTCCATTTATTTGATATTTGTGACTCTTAATGTTGTCCTCGAACACTAATGTAAAGTAATGTGCATTCAATTTGTTTTCTGCAACAAATTCAATGAAAGTGAGCAATTAATTTGATCATTTTGTACTTTTTGAGGCATCAAATTGAGTACGATTTGGTTCAGTGTAATCCTAAATTACAAGTGCCCATTTTAAACCACAGGCACAGCTGAATAACTTTTAATATGCTTTACAGTAGCACATATATGCTGATAGATTGACTTGGATTCCCATTGAGTGTCTTACTTGTAGGTCCAGAACATCTCCATCATGCTTGTGTTCACATAAAAGCTGTGGGTCCCCTTCAAATCCATCATCCATACCAGAACTTCCATGATTCCCAATGGACCAAAAGGAAATCTTGTTGTCCTGTAAGAGACACACAAAGGGAGAGTTAGGGCCAATTTGAACTCGTTTTAATCATTATGAATATGAAGCAAAGAAACCACAAACAGAATACGATCTACCTGACAGTTCTAACAGTCATAATAATTACACATCTTTAATCAGCTATTAGTCTCTCTCGATTAGGTAGGTATTTAACAGACACATGTAGGACAGTCTTTATGCCTTATTAGTAAATATATTACTTTAACATGACATCCCTACAGCAAATATAACATTTGTTCATGCGCTGGTTGCATGCCGAAATGACACCTAACAATTATTTACACGCCTCAAGTCGTGTTTTGAAAGTTACAATACGTGTAAGCTCGCCCATACGCAAATCTACATACAATTCATACTTTTTTCGTTGAGGTTTGGTTCGCATTAGTGTGATGACATTAACTGACAACTTGCCCACCTCGTTATCCCACGAGCCAGTCGCAAAGATATCTGGTTGCTGCAGAGACGAGTGTGATACTGGCCTCCATCTGGTCTTACTGATTTTCTGGGACACGTACTTAGCGTTTATACTCTCCATTGAAACAGAGACAGTCTCACACGCTTTAAATTAAACTAACTACTGCCGGTGTTAGCTTAGCATTCACAGGGAGAGCAGGAGCTTACGCGCCTGCTACTTTGTACGTAACTACGGTGGCCCCGCCAGGTCTAACTTTGTTATCGGGCGACCTTCATAGAAAAGGGTTTAGATAGCTACACCTGGAGTGTTTGAGGGTCAGATTTGAGCTGTGTTTGAATTCTTTACCAAAGACTGAAAAATAAACACATTAATAATAAATAAATAGTGATTAAAAAAAGTTTAAAAAAAGAAACCACCACAATGAATCTATTTTATTGCATATGTTGAATTAAAAAGGCAAACTTGATAGGCTATAAGATGATGAGATGCTAATGACAAACAAAATATTTCCCCAAATAACTTTGTTTTCATGTTGATTTGGCCACATTTTCTTGGTATTTCTCCCCATAAACAACCCATAACTACTACAGAGAATATATTACCTAAATAATAAAAATGACTGAAATGTGTTTGATTGTATTTAACATAAACTGCTCTTTTTATAATGAATATGCAACAACAGTTAACACCTATTTTGGCACTGTTTTCCCACCAAGAGATTCTGGCAAGAGCTTTGCAAAGACTTTACAATACTATGGGAAAATGTGATGTTTGGTCTTTTCTAACACCCCAAGTAAAGAAATCTAATATTTTTATAGTACATTTGATGATGATGTTGGCAAATGTTTTTACTCATAAATGTAAATTTTGCTACAAAAGCGGTTTTTGTTGTTTTCTTGAAGGATGTGAAGCAATATTTAAAACCATTCTCTAATTCGACAAAAAGGCTGCCAAGACACTCGATATCTGTATGTATTATTATATATTTTTTTCTCTGATGTGACACACCCCTGGATTTTTTGTAATTGTACAATTTGTGTACTATCCCCTGCACACCAAATCTGTACTATGCTATTATGTTTTCCTGAAAAACACCTACTTCTCACATTATAAATTATGCTTTTACAGTTTTTAATGCACCAATTTCAATATGTAGACAAACAATATCATCTGTCACTGCCAATATAAATCCCACAAGTTTTATATACATTATACACGCATGTTATACATGCACATGCTGTACATAATCATCCAGTCCATGTGTATATTCAGTACTTATTTCTTAGAACTATTTGTGTAGGTTGAAGTCAGGGAGACTTTTTGGTAGAATACCAAGAAAACCACTTAAAACTATGAAGATTAAGTGTTACTTTACATCTTGTTAGTTCTCTGCTACATTTATATGCAGGAAATATGCCAAGTAAAATATTTCATAAACTTCGAACACATGGAAAACCCCGACATGTTCAGGTAAAATGGGGCAGTCATGTTTGTTTTTTAAATGGTTAAAATCCATCATCAGTTCAGTCATTAAATCATTAATATAAGGTAAGGTAAGGTATACTGTATTGTCCCAAAGGGAAATTTGTTTTGGACTCAAAAAATAGAACCTGTTGCTATTCCAGCTTTTCTGCCATGCTTTCCTTTGCTCTTCTGCTGCCTTTTTCCTTGCTGCCATATTTTCTACATGCCTGCATGTAACAGTAATGGCTAATTGTGACTGACATGACTCACTGCATCGTCTTTAATATTTTTAAGTAGCAAAAATTGCTAAAAATGCCCATAATGTGACAGGGTGGCACATATGAGCATGACTCATGATTTCATGGCACCTGGTAACCTACAAACATGCATTACATTTATATATGTAATATTTACATGTGCAGTTATTTTTGCACATATGTACATAGTAGTCCTGCCCACGGGTTAGCGAGTGTCGCACCCCACCTACCGGCCACCGTCTATGTTACTGCGGCAAATCTGGTAACGCACTGAGTGAGCGATGTGGCTTTTCCCCTGTGAAACTAACCCAAGCTGAGGCTTATATTTCAAGAAAACATTAATAATTTGATTAAGAAAAATGTCACTGCTCTGTATCGGGGTGCGTGTAATAAAAGCCGCCCCGCAGTGAAATCATTTCGGATGCCTCGTGACGTGTCTGCCGCTCCGCCGTCTGCTCTGGAGGTCGTCAGCTTCATCGGCAAAACATTTGGCGCAGGCGCGGCACTGACAGCTGCTGTCTACTTACTCCGCAAAGTGTGTTTAATAATGGCCTGGAAATCTGGAGGAGCCAGCAACGCAGAGCTTGTTAACAACCTCCGCAGTAAGTCCTAACGTTTTCTACTGCAGCAGCACCGACGCCTTTGCACGCGCGACGCCCGATATTGGTTTTAGTTTGGAGGCTACGGTTTGAACACAGGAGCTAGCTGCTGGTTGCTAAGCTATGTGGTATGTTGTTGTTGACCCAGCGTTACCTCTCTCCACCCCTCTCCCGCACCACGTTTACGCCGTGGAGCTGATACATGCCGCTCGTGCCGCTTCGAAAAACTAAACTAACTATACAGACACACATTACCTAATAGCCTCAGATAATTCGTGCAGTTTCAGTTTTGTGTGATGTTAGCTTAGCCTGCTAGCTCTATGTGCGTCATTTGGGACGTTGTAGCTAGCGTTAGCAGCGATGCTAACTGCCCTGCCCACATTCATTGATTAGAATCACAATCACCTTCATTGACCAGGTATTTGTACATATACGAGAACTTTGACTCCGTTTTCTGTTTGTTTGCATTGCTCTAAATAAACTTACTCATAAATACTAATAATAGCTAAAAAAAGGGCAACAAAGCTGGATAAATAAAAGTAAAACATGGGCAGCACTACTATGAGCACAATTATGTGACAATAGGTGTATATCCAATGACCAATAATACAAATAAAACGTCTGTACACATGTTAAGTGTCGCTATAAGTTGTATATTATGCATATAATCCAGTAAAATAAGTACTCAATTGATGTACATGGACCTTATGGTTATGCATACTATGTGCGCTTATGTGCAGGATTCATACTGGCAGTGACAGATGATATGTACATGTAAAATGTGGTGCATTGGTGTTATAGGGTTATTGACAGTGTATGACTGATTTAACTGTTCATTAGAGTGATGGCAGGTGGGGGGAGTTAGATTAGGGTGTGTGTGTGTCCAGGGTGTGATGGTCTACAGTGAGGTTACTTGTCTGTTTCCTGACTATGGAGGAGTATAAATCTTGGATGGAGGGCAGGCTGCAGTTCTGACCATCCGTTAATGGCCAGCTGTCTCTGTGCAGTTCACTTTACTTTTACATGAATGACACCGACAGCTGTAAACGTAAGGCTAGTTTCTGCACTGCTTTTGTTCCTGGGTGATTGAAAATGGCAGCATGCTGTGTCACAGCAGCAGTTAGTCGTTGCTCTGCAAAAAAAAGCAGAGCAGTGACTCAGTGTGCCACCCTGCTAGACCGCTGCTATCTGGTGCTAAGTCCACTATGATCGATGCCATCAGTGCCACATGGTTTATTCTGCAGTCAGATGACTGTGCATTGTGTGATGAAGAGGGAAACTCAGTGGTTGATAGCTACTGTGCCCAGGTTCAAGCTGTGTTCTGACATGATAGCTCGCATATAGCAAAAATGATCTCATGATATCCACAGGCTTGAATGTGCATGGCCACATTCAGTATAAAGTATCTACCAGGGCTATTAATATTCTGTGCAGTCCAGCAGAGCATTGCAACAGATAGTCCGTCTGCAAGTGTTTTGCCAAAAGCGGCATAGATTGAGGGCAGTGGTCAGTCATGCTCATTTGCTTTTTTTAAACGTAAGGCTTTATTTGCATATCCTTCTTTCTTTATCTCACTTGGCTTATATGATTCAATATCTCAGTTTATTATTGACCATATGTTGCAATTGTGCATGGTGGAAAAAAAAGGATATAAGGAAGTTGAAACCAGCTCTGTCATGCAGGATAATAAAATGCTGGAAATCCACAAGAAGTAAATTAGCCTTTCACCAAAAGCCTTTTCCAGCCAGTTCCAGCAGCATCCCTTTATGATGTCTGCCAATTATGCAAATGATTTTTTTTTCTAGCTTAAGATTTTCAACTTAAAACCTTCAACCAGCGACTATATAGTTTTTCATTGTTGGATATTTTCTATTTGCTCTGTAAGTGGTTATTACTTCAGTTTTCTGCTCCTGATTGAACTCTTCGCTGGACACTGACCTGTTGAGACGTAGGAATATCTTACATTTAATCCTTAGTTGCATGAACTGGATTTAAGCAGGTCACACTCAGGATGCATGCTAATTCACAACTTTTTTTTTTGTTTATTGTTTGTGTCCTCCTGACCAGTGCTCAGTACTGGTCAGTACAGGCAGTAACAGGTCACCTGGTTGCATTTTTTTAAAACCTTGACTGCCTCATGAATTCTTAAAGTTCAGCACTCAGTTGTTTTGTGATAGAGGAAAATTTCATGTGCCTCCAAAATGTATTCTGAGTGGATTTAAAGCCTACAGTTATTTGGCTTCACCTGGGGGCTTGCACGGACAACTTTTAATTCTAAGAAATACTTTGAATCGGAAAAAACAGCTTGAAATCTGCCAGTATGGGTTATTTTAATTTCCGAAATCACTAGTAGGTGTCCATCTGGCAGCCTGTATGGTTTATTTGTAATGTATCCCTAAAGCGGCACATAGCTCTGACGGTGAGCAGAGATGGTAATGAGAGCAGCGCCGGCTGTCGTTGGCTTTTCCTGCCGTTGGCACCAGCTGCTACAGAAACCTGTTAGGGGGGATTATTCTGAAGACACTAACACTTCTTCAGGGAGCTTTTATTATCACTTATTTTTTTTCATGCAACATCATCTACCATTTACAGATGATACAACAGATTGCTGATTACATTTTGAATGTTTTTTAGTTTCCTCCACCACACAGCTATGAACTTTGACACTTTGCTGTAAGCCTCCTGCCTGTGTGCTGCTGACTTCAGTTTGTCCTGCATCTTCTGATATTCTCAGTTTTTGATACAGGACATATTGTGATTGGCAACTTTATTTTCATGCATATATTTTTAGATTTTTTTTTATTCCTCTTTGTCTCAGTATTTTTCCACTGCTCTCCCTGTGTATATACACTACAATTAATACAGGTTATTACAGTTAATTTTATTCTCATTTTAATATGCACCATTACTAGAGCTGCACAATTAACCAGCATATTATTAAAATCACAATATTGCCAAACACAACATCCAAATTTCAGGAGCTATATTTTTTTTCGATAAAGGTAAAATGTGTCACAACATTCTCTTATAAATGAATCTTTGTGGTGCAACAAATGTGCCCCGACCTACAAATCATACTCCGACCATGCATAAGGGAATGGGCTTGTTTAGTACAGACTCCAGCAAAAATCACATCATTATCAATTTTTTTCATGTATTTTTTTGTGAAAATAAAATGTAAAAATGATCACTCCCACTAAAATCGTGACTCATATTGCAATCACAGTATTTGTCAAAATAATTGCAATATAATTTTTTGCACGTCATGCAGCCCTAAACTTAACCATAGAGAGGATGATACGGATAAAATCCTCTATCACATTATCGATACACATCAGCGGATATAATTCACTTTCTGGAAAATCAATTAAGAAATTGTTAAAAGTTTAAACATCAGAAAGAAATGTCTGTTTCTGGGTAATCCAATGAATTATCATAATCACAGTGACAAAAATTAGGGATGCACTGATTCACTGGCGAACATAGTTGTTGGCCGATATTTGCCTTGTTCGCTGGCATCATCTAAGATTACATTAACCAATGGCAGTGGCTGACGTTTATCTCTTATGTCATTAGTTTTGCACTGGTTAAATGCTGTGTTAGTAGGCTCAGGCGGCATTTATTGTTTCATACTATTACACCTCCTGACATTTACCAGGTTAGATGGTAGGCTACATGATGATATTAGTGTGCGGCGCTACCCAGATGTGAAAATAAGCTGTTTTTCCTGCTGTTTACAGTCCTGTAACGTTATCCTCATCACTCACAGTTGTCGCTCAGTTCTGCTGCCTGTTCCACCAGTAGATAACTGACTTCTTGTGGCACGTTATGTGCACTGCATACAATACATCATCAGCACAGCCTCTCCGTCTGAGTTTAACTGAAAGATAAGCATACCCAGCTCCTGTTTCGGAGAAGAAACCACTGGCTGGATTCTATTATGACGTAAGAGGGCAACAGGTGCCGTGCACACATCTGGTTTGTTCTCACGTTCAGTAAACATCTTGAATGAGAAGAGACACAGATATGCTATCCTTTTGCAAAGAAAAAACTTGCATCTTAGTACGAACAGGCTCAGGATCATTATTGGTGCATCCCTAACAAAGCAGTCCTGCTCATTGATTCGGAAGATTGCCCACAATGGTCTAATACACAGAGAGTTGTAAAGAGATAGATATCAGTTCGGCTGGTTGACAAATTATCACGCTAAATTGCATCATGTCACACACCCCAAATCTACCAATTATAGTAACTGGTAGTATAATGCCTAATATCCCAGAATTCTCCCTGTCTTTGCTTTTATGTCATTTTTCTTTTATGTGTTTCTTTTTACATCTGCTGCAAGATTGTGTAATACATTCCTGCCTGGTGTTTGCTCACGTTTCCATCTCACACACAGTGACACGTACTCTTTTGCATCCCCAGAAAATGGCATCATTAAGTCCGACAAGGTCTATGAAGTCATGCTGGCCACAGACCGAGCCCATTTCTCTAGGTGTAATCCGTACATGGACTCTCCACAGTCAATAGGTACGTCTGCTCACGTATTCACTCATGCATGGCAACACAGTCTGGAATTCAAATGCAGTCTGATATCAGAGAAACCAACTAACGAAATTTCTCTTTTAACCAAAAGGCTATCAAGCAACCATCAGCGCCCCACACATGGTATGACTTTAAAACACTCTCAGATATTTCTGCATTTTTATAAAGCTTGCTCTTATTCAGTCATTCAATAGATAACAAAGAGAAGCAGTCAGAGAAATACAAATTGTCCTCCCCTTTCAAATCAAACCTTATCATCTATCTTTAGTGGATTACAATGGCAGCAATTTCATGTATTTCTGTTGACTGTGAGCTTGTCAAATCTTTCTAATACAAACTGAAGAATGATAACAGTCACAGACAGACACAAATTGGTCATGTAGCTGTGCCCCACAGATGTACTGGCAGGACTTCACCTCACCACAGCCGGTTTTAGATGCATATATAAATGCTGACTGATGGTTTGTAATGCAGTTTTCTTGTCGGCGTCCCCTCCCTCCACCCAGCACGCCTATGCCCTGGAGCTTCTACATGACCAGCTGTATGATGGTGCCAAAGCCCTGGACGTCGGCTCCGGCAGTGGGATCCTATCGGCTTGCTTCGCACGAATGGTGAGCCACACATGACGGGTAAACACACAATTTCTCTTTGGCGGCATTCTGGTTGATTTGAACTGATAGATGAATTAGCCTGTCAACCAATCGACGTGAAATGAGATGTTGTGATGTTGTTGCGTGACTCGAGCACCCTTCCTCTGCGCTCCACAGGTCGGTCCTAAAGGGAAAGTTATAGGAATTGATCACATCAAAGAGCTGGTAGACGAATCTATAACCAATGTGAAGAAAGATGATCCCAGTTTGATATCATCAGGCAGAGTCAAGCTACTAGGTAAGATTTCATTGATTGAAGGTAACAGGCGTTTAGTATTGTTGGAAATGATTCGCAGAAATTTCAACTGACTCTTCCTCTCAAAACAAAGGGCAGTGTAATGCTCCTTCGTCTTTGCTGTCCTCTCTTTGGTGGGGAACCAGACCTACTGTAGCTCAGTCGACGGGGTTGCGCAGCACTAAATAATTGAGCAGTGAGCACCTACTTTCACTTGCTCTGCAGGAGGGCGGTGGTGCTGATACAACTAGGTGATAAAAAATAGTAGACGGTCGACCTTTCCTTTTTGTTCATTAAGGACATACTGCAACTACAGCGCTTTGTCAGATTGTTTAAAATGTGGCTGTTTATTTTAGGTCCAGTATTTTTCTCCTGTCATCTTATGTCTTAGTTTAGTCAGTCAACAACAACAAGAAAACACAAATGGAGCAATATCTGGAGCAGGTGTTTGATTTGTCTGTTCTGGGCTACTGTAGAACAACATGGCCGATGTAAATATAAACAGGTCAAGACTCATCTATGCTCCCTTTACATACAAAAATAGATACGTCTGTTTCAAATGTTGTAAACCTCACAACCCTTCATACTTCCATGTGTCCTCTAACAGCACAAGCCCTCAGGACAACCCTCACACAATCCAGCCCAACCAAATTTTAGCTAAAGAAAAAGAAAACTGCATCAGTCACGGGACCACAAAAACCCAAAACAAACTTCAATGCTATTTGGCCCTAAACAGACAGTGCGTGATGGCAAACTATCTGACAGCAGTGACAGATCAGAAACTGAGACAGATACTGACTATGTACAGACTCAGTGATCACAGCCTGGCCATAGAGACTGGCAAACACAGGCAGACCTGACTGCCTAGAGAAGACAGGCTGTGCCATTAGAGACAGGTGGAGACAGAGCAACATTTCCTGTAGCACATATGAAGACATGTAAACTCAAAGATTTTGATACACTCTCTGACCAGACTAAAATGTGACATCTACTTGGAGAAAATATTGTCAGCACCACAGATGCAACAGACATGTCACAGCCTAAGAGACAACCAGCACAACAACACACACACTGCCTTTTTATTTACTCCTTCACTTAATAACATTGTCTGTAATTGTTTTTGACTTTTCGCCCTCTTAAATTGTGATTGTGTTTTGGCAACACATAAGAAATGTCATGCCAATAAAGATTATTGAATTGAAAAAATTTAATTACAGCCATGTATGCCAGGATGCAGTAGAAGAAATAGAGGCTAGAGTCTAAAGTTTCACACAACAACAAATGAGGTGACAGCGGAGGAGGTCGTAAACTTTGTTCCGGTAAACAGAGGCAGCATTGTAGACACATCCCAACATGTGGACGGAGAACTCTTGTCACTATATTACCAATGTGTTCCGTTCCACCATTATGTAAATGTCTTTATTGTCTCCTACAGTTGTATGGTGCTTTAACTATACTCCACTGCAAGCTTTCAGAAAACGTGCACACACATAGAAAAAAATGAACACAACGTAGGGACAGAAGGCTCCGCCCTTCTCTGTCTGCGTATCTTAAGTTGAGCTTAAATGAGCGCTAACTGTTATGCAACGAAAACTTAACGATTCATAGTTTCAGGTGATTATAAACAAATACCATTGCTGCCGACAGATGTCCTAAAATCCTACACATTGAACCTTTAAGACATAACTTGTAAACGTATACATTTTCAGAGGGGTTAATGCTCATTGTTAAAGAAACAAAATGCCATCCTCAAAGTATTTTCACCTTCCTGATAAAGTATCAGCGTATTGAGTGACAGTATGTTTGTCTGTATGACCCAGCTTCATGTCTTTGGGCTCTGGTAACTAAAGTATGATGGGAATTTACCTGTATCTGTGACGTTTATTAGACAAATAAATTAACTAGCTAATTGAAAACATGATCAGTGGGTTAATCAGTAATGGAAAGCATCATCAGATACAGACTTGAAGAAGATTTTCCAGTATAGTATAAAGGTAAAAGTAAATTATGATGAAGTGACTGTGTGTGTGTGTGTGTGTGTGTGTGTGTGTGTGTGTGTGTGTGTGTGTGTGTGTGTGTGTGTGTGTGTGTGTGTGTGTGTGTGTGTGTGTGTGTGTTTCAGTGGGAGACGGGCGATTGGGCCACACTGAGGAAGCGCCTTATGATGCCATCCATGTTGGTGCAGCAGCACCTACTGTCCCCCAAGCTGTGAGTTTCTCTGACTATTTCCCTGGTGCAGATGATCGAGGTCACATTGTCCCAATTCACTTTAAAAACAGAAATACCAGCGCTGAAATTTGATTTCCCCAAATGTAATAAAATGTTATGTTTCCAACAGGATTAAATTATCAATCTTGGAATGCCTTTAAACGCATGCTGCTTTGCTCTTTTGTGTCACCATGCCTCTGACGCAGTACATGTACCTTGTTTGTCTCCCAGCTTCTGGACCAGTTGAAGCCTGGCGGCCGACTGATCCTGCCCGTCGGCCCGGCCGGAGGAAACCAGATGCTCGAGCAGTTTGATAAGATGGAGGACGGCAGCACCAAAATGAAGGCCTTGATGGGGGTGATTTATGTGCCTTTAACAGACAAAGAGGCGCAGTGTTCCAGGTGGAAGTGACTTCCTTCTCCCCCTCCTCCCCCCTCTCTCCTTCTCACAGTGGCAAAGGTGAAATGGTGTGGCTTGGAGCAGGCAATGGATCACAAGGGGCTGCATTTTGCTGCTTGTTGACATTTTTTGCTTCTTCCAAACCATACGAAACTAGCTGCACGTTTCCTTCATCACTTTTCTTTAACACCGCAGTTCCAAATTGATTCAAACAAACCCGCCTGGCTGATGCAATCTGAAGTTGTTTTGGAACCCAAACACCAAAGAGACTGAACTAGCACTGGCTTGGTTTTCCAGAGCATGACTTCTTTGTCAATTTGGATGCACGTAGGCCATTAAAACCGAACTTACCAGCTATTTAGTTTGATCTTCTTCTCTGTGAGATGTAGACAACAACCAGTAACTGTGTGCATTTTCCTGTGATCTTAACATTTTTGCATGTGATTCTAACTCTTTGTGTTTGCATGATGGGAGGATGGTTGTGTCTTGCATGCCGCTCTTTTTCTCTTCTGCCTTTTCTAACATTTGACTTCTTTGTCACAGGGATGAACTTTGAAGAGGAAGACAGTCCATTATCCACCTTTAAGTTTGAACCTGAAGAAGCTTGGATGGGGTCAGACAGCTCATGGCATTCTGTTCAAAGCATAACAAAACATGCTCTGTTTTTTTTTTTTGTTTTGTTTTGTTAAAGTCTAACGATGGACTAGAGTATCACATTGATGACAGCCCAGAGGGGCAGGGAAGAGAGACTGCTTCAAGCTCAGCACAGAAATATCGGAGAGTGTGGTTTTGTTTTTCTTTCCAGGCCTGCATCTTTTTGGTTGTGTATTTTAAACTGCTGGATTTTAGGGTTTTTTGTGGTTTTACCATATGAATTGCAATCAGCCATTTTTACAGTGTTACATTTCAGCACCATCAAAGCTGAATGTAGGAGGAACGCCGGACGATGACGAGGAAAGCCTGACAGTTTTTAGATTATTCACCTAGCTACAGCGTGTGTGTGTGTGGATCATCTAACTGTAGACTTCTCTGCTAACATGAGCTTTTTCCCCCCTGCCAGCAGTATTAGGAACACACACACACACACGCAGGCAACACACTGGCTGATGTTACCCCCACATCCCGTTCGATGTGCAGCACTCTTACATCATTCTACACATAGAATAAGCAGCGCATTGGATCATACTGAGCATACTCCAAAGAGAGCCGAGCACTAATAACACCGACACACGTGCACATGCAGGGCTGTGCTTTTTACACCTGGTGATGTGTTGCTTTCTGCCGCTGTTTTTTTTTCCATTAACAATTCGCGCAGGCTCTTCTAGTGACTGATGCTAAGTGAGATAGTCACTACTTTGCCAAAATAAACTCCAACAATATAAAGCAAATGAATGTCTGTTTTCTTGAAATCAAAAAGTACATTTTATTTTGGAGTGATGGAAGATACTTGGCTTTCACAGTTTCTGGAATGGCACATGAAAATAAAGAGATGCTTATGTTTTTGTCTGCCTTTTGTTGTTGAATCTTTTGTGTGCAGGCTGCAGCCCATTGTTAGATACACACCTAGCAGCCACAACATTCAAGCCACTAATAGATGAAAAGAATAAAATTGATCATGTTACGATGCAGTGTTCTGCAGGGAAACCTTGGGTCCTGACATTCCTGTGGATGCCCCTTGACAGGCACCACCAACCCTAAACACTGTTGTAGACCAACAGTGTTTAGGGTTGCCCCTCATAGCAACAGCACTCCCTGATGGCAGTGGCCCCCCAGCAGGACAATGCACTCTGCCACACCAAAACAGCTGTTCAGGAATAGCCAGAGGAATGTGAGTTCAAGGTGTCAACTTGACCTCCAAATTCCCCAGATCCCAATATAATCAAGCATTTCTGGGACGTACTGGTACCCCAGAACCAAGTCTGATCCATGGTAGGGCCTCTGACCTGTTGAGGTATGGACACAGGTCAGGATATTAGCAGTGGATCCTTTGAGTCCCAAGGTGGAGTACTGCCATGCTCCATGAGTGCTTGATTAGATTTAGATCTGGGGAATTCGGAGGTCAGGCAGACACCTTGAACTCTTTGTAATGATCCATGGGTCATTCCTGAACATGATTGGCGGTGTGGCATGGTACATTGTCCCGCTGGGGGGGCCGTTGTCATGAGGTGGTAACTTGGTCTGCATCCAATTTAATTATTTTATTGACATTTTCTTTTTGGAATGGATCTAAAAATAGTAAAATTTAGCCCTGGTAAGGGCTACATACAATGTGTTACCAACCCCCCAGAACCTAAAACTGTGAGTCAACAGTTCCCTGGGAAGACTCAGTGGAAGAAGTCTATGAAAGAAAAAAGCTTAGATATGCAGACAGGAGCAGAAGCTGAGCAGCAAGGATGGAAAACTAGTATTTGTCCAGTGGAAGTGGGGTGTAGGGGATTTATAGTAAGATCAGCTGTCTTGCTCCTGGGGGAACTCGGAGTGTAGGGACAGAGTTTGAGGGAGACAGTGAAGGAAATGTCAGATGAAGCAGTTAGATGTAGCCAATGGATCTGGAAGTGTAGAAATAATGTCGGTTGGGGGCCAGCAGGGGGAACTACTAAGCAGGGCACATAACTCCTTGAGATCAGGTGGCGAGATCCACTTCCTCTCAGGAGGAAATCCAGGAAGAGGAAGGTTTAAGTGTGGGAGTGGCCTATTTGAATCCCTTTTGTTTGAGACCATGCTGCAAGGTGAGTGTGTTTGCTGATCCTGTAAGTTTATTTATCTCCTTTAACTTTAGCTTATATTGTAGTTATGCTATGTAGCGTTTGAAATAGAGTATGGTGAATGTGCTAGGAAAGGTAGTATCAGCACTGCTTCTACCTGGAGCTTGCATGTATGGAGCCTGGGTTTGGTTGAAGGTGGCAGTGCTGTTTGGGCTGAGAAAGCCATGTGTAAGTAAGGTAAAGGAGGTTATTGGGTTGGTGTGGAGAGCAGTGAGACCTGGCATTAGGGGAGTGTCTCTGGGACGCCAGAGATCACTGTCTAGCCTCCTGGAGGTGTCGTGCGACCAACTAGATGAAACACTGGTGGAAGGAGGTTCCCACCCGATGACCCCAAAGACATGTTAGTTATCACTGCTCACTGGTCTGTATAGTTAAGCCTTGCCATAATAGCTTATCATAGGGCTTAGGAGGTTATTCACTGAGTGCTGATCCTTTCTCGAGAGCACAAACTTCTTGTTTTTATTTGACTGAAGACGGACATATGACAATCAGCTTTGAATAAAACAAAACCTATAATTTGTGTAGTTTTTTGGAGTTTAAACCCCCTACAACATTGACAACAAACAACTAATGACCTCACTATCTTAAGTGGTAATTTATGTGATAAATTTGTGTAAAAAGGTAGTTTGCATTTCTTGTTAATCACTTTATCAGCAGACTGCACCAGTATATGATATATAATAAACTTTAATATCTCACATGAAAGACAGCACTTTAAGGGAATACATGTGCGCAAATATAATAGATACTCCACATAAGTTTGCTTCATAAGGAAAAATATGCAACAAAATTTAGACAGTAATAGATTTGGGGCAATAGATTTTGCTATGGCTTTATATGCTTCTGAGAAACTATGAATACTGGTAATTTGTTGTTGATTCCTAATTAGTCGTAAAAGTGCACCAGAACAGGCGCACTGATGTGTTACAGTTCTGCCCTTTAGACAAGTGAAATGTACAGCACAAACATGCCACCTAGTGGCAGAAATACAGCATATTTTTGTGCAGCAGTCAGGAAAATACATCACCGGCAAAACTTAAATGATATCAAAGAAACCTGTGTTTAAGGAATAATATTAATTAGAGGACAAAAGAGTCTCTTGTAGTGTATGTATCCCAGAAGTCATGTGGGGGGAATGTATACAGCTGTTTATCAGTATCGAACCAGGAATGTCGACTCCTCCATCGTGGATTCACATTTAGATAATCTTAAAACAACATAAATCTGAATTCACAAGCATCTGAATATGAGTGTTAGTGGCTTTGAAGGCAGCGTCTATCAGCAATGGATTCACCAGTCAGTATGGGCATGTTCAGAAACGTCAATGACAGCAGAGAGATGGGATGTTTCCAACTTGAAGTAAGGACAAATCAAGAGTGTAAATTCAAAAAGTTCCTGGCTCAGGCTCTGGCGTCAACACCCGTGTTGCTCTTTCTCAGATCTCAGCGCCCTTGAATTTGCTGTCCCACCCTGGCTGATTGGCTACAGGTACATGCCATTGATGAGGTAATCTGACTCCTCTGTGGTGAGGGGACGAGCTTTCTTCAGCTTGTGTCGAACCAGTCTGAGACGACAGCCAATCATGAGCAGCAGCAGAGCGGTGATGATTATGCCGAGAGCAAGAGGAAGGATCGCACCTAGAGGAGGAAACGGGCAACAGAAAATTAGGAAGAACATGACATAAAAAAGAACAAGAGGCACATATAAGCCAAAACTGTCCTGCTGGGTCTCACCTGACTCTGGTCCTGGATGCCCTCCTCTTACAGGAAATGGTTTGGAGACAGGGGTGTCGCTCTCTGCTTGGCTCTGGGAGACTTTAGGGGCAGCTTCAAAGAAAGGTACAAATACATATTACACTTGGAAACTGTTAATTTCTTAGTATGTCAGTAACGTTTTATTGAAATGCACTCTGGCTTTACCTATCTCAGTCTGTTTGGTGACGGGAGGAGCCACGGTTGCTGGTTTGAAAGCTGGACCTAAAAGATATTTCCATGAAGGATCAAATTTGAAATAGTTTTTTTTTTTTTTTTTAAATTTTGCAAGTTTAAAATTAGATTTTAAGAAAAAAATGGACAAGAAGCAGAGTCTTACTTTTTTGTATACATTCACTGACACAGTCAGATTCCTGGAGGAAGTTGTTATGGTTGCCCTGGCAACCACCATACAGGAAGTGTTTGCATTCTCCGGCATTTTGGTCGTAGTACCAGCGTGGGAAGGTGCCTTTACAGGGTCCGACAACTGGAGCTGCAGCACATGGATCTACAGAGAGACAGAGTCAGACACACCTTCAGACAATTTGATATTACACATATGTAGAGTGCTTTACATGGACTATTAGTTCAACAATAGTAATACCTTGATATCACCCAAGCCTAGTTGGTGGAGTTAAAAACAAAACTAAAAGACCAGAGAATCAACAGTGTAGATTAAATATGAGATAATAAAGTGAAGTAGCAACCAGAGTCAATGCATTCTCATTAACAACAAACAGTATTTTTGATGCCATTCTCCTAAACAATGAGGTATCACCTCAGTTAGCCAAGCCTTTAGACTTGAGACTGAGCATTCGTGAACTGAAGAAAAGTCTCCTGAGAATGAAATACCTGCGGTAGAATACCGAATGGGGGGAGGAGTCCTTTTGGTCAGTCTCAGCCTGATTCAGGGATCAGATGGCGGAGGGGACAGAGGGGCTTTGTTCCAGCACTCAGAGGGGACGCAGGCAAAGAGCTGCTTTCCCAGGGAATGCTGAGTGGCCCTGTGGCTTCTTCGCCAGCATTTTGAGCCCAGCGCTATGACTCAATGGCTGCCTACAGGGGCTCCATCTGCCTCTATGTCCAGGACACACACTGAAAACACTCTGTGCCTCTCTACAAAGGGATATTGCACTAATGACACAGTAATGGACGATCATATTGTGAAGCATTTTAACAGATACAGCTAAAGTAAAAGAAATGCTTGTAAATTCTCCTCTAACCACTCTAGTTTGTATCACCACACTGCAGAATGACATTTTCTGTATTTTGGTGTAGTTATTAGATACAAGATCTATGCTTGAACCCTACCTTGACTGACTGAAGCCTCCTGCTGACTGGGACTTTGTGGAGAAGCGGCCTTGCTCCTGTCCTGAGGTGGTACGATGTTCTGAACGGTCTTTCTGGGCGCAGTGTGGATCATGGTGCCATCCTCTGTCTCCTCTGTCTGGGCTACAGGCCGATGAGAGTTTGACAGATCAGCGCTGTGAGTCACTGACTTCCTGCTGCTGTCAACTTAAAAAATCACAAACAAATGAATGGTGGAATGTTGCTTATGTTTTTCCTTCACTCTTGCTTTCTTTCAACTGATCCTGATTATACAAGTGGGTATAAAACACTGTATGTTGGTTACAAATAAACAAGTCATGCATTTCTGAACAACAAGGGTTTCTTACAGATTTGGCAGAAGTCTTCATCAGAGCGGTCAGAACAGTGTTGCTTCCCATCACAGGCGTAGGTGATGTCAATACAGCAACCGTCATCACACTTGAACTGGTACTTTGAGCAGACACCTGTACACACTGTGGACACAAAAAGGTTCAGCTATACATCTTCTAACAGCCCTGCACTGTAACCATAATAACCCAGATTTTATTATTTGATGGTGAAAATAGTGTTTATATTAGTGCTGCTATTTAAAATGGCTGAGATAAACAACCTAAAAAAAGATTCTCAGTATATCACCAGCATATTATAAAATGTTTTGGTGAACACTTCACCTTCTGCTTGGTGTTTCGGTGCCAGCACAGTGACAGAGACGTTGTCAGAGCTCTTCTGGCCCGCTGTGTCTGTGACGGTCATCTGGAAGGAGTAGACTCCCTCCTGGAGACCGCTGATCTTCAGCAGCCCTGGATGAGTCGCCTTCAACACATACAGACAAAAAAGAAGTTCAGAATTATCGCTTCACAGTTGTACACCTCTGCGAACCAGTCAAGTTGCATGGACAAGTTACATCCATGTCTGTAAAAACACGGATGCATCTTACACATCTCACTCCCCCGTCATTACAGAAGATCTATACAATCAACACAGTTTCAAGATGGACACCCATACCAGTTCAGTATGCGGCCAAATGTCTCCCCTTCTGTTCCTGAGTTATTATGTTTAGTAATGGTCAGAAAAGTGTTTTTGTGGAATATTACGATGTCACAGTGAAGCTGACCTTTGATGTTTTGAATAGAAAAGTTAGTCACTTCATCATTATATCCCATTAGACATTTGTAGGGAATTTCATGGCCATAACCATGTTTTGTGAGGTCAGAGTGACCTTGACCTTTGACCTTCAACCACCAAATTCTAATCACTTCATTCTTGAATCCAAGTGGATGTTTCTATCAAATTTGAGGAAGCTCCCTTAAGGTCTTATTGAGATATCGCATTCACAAAAATGAGACGGATGCGAGGTTATGGCGACCTTGACCTTTGACCTACAACCACCAAAATCTGTTCAGTTCACCATTGAGTCGAAGTGGACTTTTGTGCCAAATTTCAAGAGATTCCCTCACAGCGTTCTCGAGATATCATGTTCACAAGAATGGGACGGACGGGTGTATGGACGGACAACCTGAAAACATAATGCCTCTGGCCATAGTTATCATCGGTCCCAGGGATGCCCTGGTGGCATAAAGGTTCTGTAAAGGCCTAAAATACACAAAAACAGAAATCAACTAGTGTTATAATAATACTGGATATTTTTTTTTACCTTTGATGACATACCTTGAAAAAATGCTGTTATTTGATACCATTTTCAATACCACAGGAAAAAAATGACATTCAGGGCATACAAGTTACATTTGTTAAGGCTATAACAAAACAGCGCAAACTTCTCCTTTACATTTAGCAGCAGAGAAGAGCAGAATAGTAAGCAATAAGAATAATTAAAACTTTTTACATTAAAGAAATAAACAATATTGTTCTTGCTCTTCCATTTCAAAAATTCCAAACTGTTATGTACTGCTAATCTGATATTTTTGACAACACTAAAATAAACTAAAGAATAACATTTGAAATATGGATTGAATCCTCTGTCACAGTATATGTAATTTCATGTCACCACATGAATTGTAGGCTATGCGAAATCTGTTGTGAAATTGTTAATGAATAAAATAACCAGTCAATAATGTATTTTTTGGGGGAAATTGACCACAGTGTGAGAGTAAAAAAAGGGGGACATATTGTACAAGACGTTCCACACGTTGCCTGTGAGGCTGTAAACGGAGGGCAGGCTCCAACAACGCTGCTGTCCTTGGGGCAGGTTTGAATGTAATAAACTCTTATCTCTGTTGGTACAGCAAGGCATTATGGAGCTCTGGCCACAGGCCGCCCTGTTGACTTAACTTAAACAAACAGGCAATTTGACACTGGTGATTAGAGACCATTCATTCTGCAAATTAAAATGTCAGAATCGTCTGATCCCTGAAACGAGAGAACAACAGAGTTATTCCACTAAATGTTCTTAATTCACTCTGTTTCCTCCAGTCTTTGTTTTCAGGCTGTCACTGTCACACGAAGCACCCAAATTAAACTGCTTACAGTCATTTTACAGATTCTTGGCTACTAGTCTTCACTGAATAGAGCAGATACAGTACACACACTGACCTTCATATTGATGGCTGTGTCACCTTTGACCAGAGTCCACTCATAGTGGCTGATCCCGTGGTCATCCACACTATCCCGTCCATCCAGGACAGCCCAGTCTGTGGGCAGCTGGATCACCACATCCTGTCCAGCGTCACTGCGAGGAGGCTCATCCACATCTGCAAAATCACACAGGAAAACCATGATAATATACAGGACATGCACTACATGCCTACTTTGTTACAGTTTTACTCTCTTTTGTTACATTAATACTAGTTTTCTTCCACTGCAGGTTAAGACAGAAAATATGTTCTTCACTGTATTACTATTTTTTTGGGATGTGGATTTGATTATAACGTTGTTCTTATTTAGGGCTGTAACTAACGATTACTTTCATCACTGATTGATTGTTTGGTCTAAATTGTCGGAAAATAGTTATATATGCCCATGATAATTTCCCAAAGCCAAAAGTGACATCTTCAGACGTCTTGGTTTGTCTGACTATCAATCCAAAACCCAAACATGTCTAATTAAGAATGATATAAAACCAGGGGCAACCATTCATATCCTATTTATCGACAATGGCCTAAAGTGTTTACATGTATGCTTGTTCGTAATGGTTTGTGCAAACAATGTATGTGTACTTGTACTATATGTGTATGTATATCTCATGTTCTCTGCTGATCATACTGCCTATAAGAGTATTTTTCATTTTGTTTTGTTCTGTTCTTCTCTGTAGTCTTAGTTTTCTTTTTGTATTGCTCATTTCTGAGGGTGGGTGACTTGTAGTTATGCTGTTTGTGGAAAAATCTGAAAATCTATAAATAAAATATTAAAAAAGAATGATATAAGACACAGAAAAGCAACAAATACTCATTTTGGAAAAGCTGAAACAAGAATATATTTATTTATCTATATATATTAGGAATGGGAATCACCAGAGGATCCATGATACAGTAATATCTCGATACAACATTACAGCGATTTTAAATATGTCACAATATGCTGTGTATTGCAATAAACTATATTGCGATTTATTACGTATTTCCAACTGGAAATTATGTCCCCAAAGGAAAACTTTGTCAACATCTGTTTTATCTAACAGAATTAAGTTTTCAGTCCGTTCATCTCACTTTAGCCATTTTTTTTTTTTGCAACAGCAAACTGTGTCTAGTGGACTCAAAAAGCAATTGATTATATTATTCTAGTAGGCTAATGAAGTTTATTTGTATTTGAAATAATTTATATAATAAAAATCAATACTTGGCACTGTATGACGTCATGATATTGCCACACAAAAATATTGCGATACTCTGATGTATTCATTTTTTCCTTCACTCCATATATATATATATATATATATATATATATATATATATATATATGTATGTATGTATGTTTAACAATTTATTAACACAATCAGTGGACAAGTAGCCTAATTTCAGCTTAATATTACACCACTTATGTAACTTCACAAGGACGTCCACTTTTCTTGCTTAAATGCAAAACACTAGTAAACTAACAGAAAATTAACTCTTAAAAGCACCTGCTGCTGGTCTGTGTCCTGATCAAACTTTGCACAGCTAGAACATAAAAGGTAAATCATTAAACCACCCTGCCTGCTTTGTAAAGATAAGCAGCAGGTGCTAGTGGCCAACTCCAACGTGCTAAGACGTATTTTAAACAGCTGATATGAAATTCAGTTTTGGCTGCGGTCAAGTTTTCTCAAGCCCAATAACGTTTTATGCACCAGCCTTTGCCAAAACCTTTAGGAAAAGGAAGCAGACATTACTTTTAGGGTTTTAGATTACACCTAGATTACAGTATACCAGTCCTGCAAATGATCACTCACTGCTGCTTTTTTATTTAGTGCAATAAAAATGTAAATCTGGTGAATAATAAAGTCACTTTCCAGTTACCACAATGAGTCGCCAAATGTATCATCAGTGTTTCCCTAGTGTGCCTGTTTTTCTACAATCATTTCCCATCGCAAACTAATGTCAAGTCATTTTTCTATAACCTGCACTGACACCTTTATGTGTGCACTATAAGCATTAAATAGCAAACAATACATTAAGCTGTTAAAATACAATGGTAACCACATTTTTAATAATGTTGATGAGCAGGTTATAATGCATGCAGTGCACAACACTATTCTCAGTCATGATCAATAATATGGACCAGCACTGTTTATATCTATGTTGTTGTCATCTCCCACCTTGTGTGTCCTCCTCCTCAGCCTGTCCCTCTCCGGGCCTCCTGGCTGAGCCGCTGGGTGAAACAGGGAGGTGTCCCTGCGTCGTGTTGGCACCATGTATGCTGTATGTGGTGAAGCCCTGCTGCGGAGCGAAGGAGCAGACATTTTTACTCCTGTAGGTGCAGTTGAACAGGTAGCAGCTGAGACTGTCCCCGGGCTGCCTCAGGTCCTGCTGCACCACCGCCACGGTGCAGTGAGGCTGGGAGCAGCAGGCGTGCAGGCAGTCCTTCCAGGTGTACACCCTGTCCGGGGCCAGCAGGAAGGTGGCCCCTTGCTCGATGGAGGCCTTGGCCCGGATGATGCGCTCCCCGACGGCGTTGAAGTCGCCCACACAGGAGTCAACCGCATCGCCCGCCCTGTACGTCTGGTCCTGCTGGAGCTGCTTGCGGAATTCCTCCAACAGCTCCTCCACCCCTGATATCTTGGATTTTAGATCCGATATTGGCAAAGAGCGAGCGTGGGTGCGTTGGGCTGCGGTCAACAGCACAACACAGGCGAGCAGCAGCCGGGGATGCTGAAGGAGAGCCATGTTGTTGTTCACGCAGTTTAACGGCGTCTTCCTCCGCTGCCTCCGGATGGTGTCCGACTCATGCGGGTCCACACGGCAGATGTCACCGTCCTACATGAAATAAATATCCGTAATACACCTATAACACACGGTATTTTACATAATATCCGTCTCTACATCAGCAGCCAGCAGCGTGTCCTCTGACGATGCGAGAAATCTGTCGTTGTCATGGTGAAGGGGGGGAGACGGGCGCGAGACCAGCGCAGGGCTGCTCAGCAGAAACCACTGACGTCACAATGATGGATAAATATGGCGAGAGGAGAGCTGACACACCTGTACCTTTATTTACGCCTTTATTTGGACAGCAGCAAGCGAGACATTTTACTTTTTTTTTGTTGCTCTAGCTCTAGTTTGTGTTCTGTTTTTAACTTTGTAGTAGCCCTAAAATTATAGTATGTTTTTTTAAATTAAACTACCTCAAAATATTATAGGATAAGTGTGTGTGTGTGTGTATATATATATATATAATTGACAGTGTTGGGGAGTTCCTAGTTACAAGTAATGAAATTACAGATAAATGTAATCACAATCAGATATAGTTACTGATTAAAAAATATGAAAGGATAGCCTACCAACAAGGTTCTATAGTGTAGTGGTCATCACGTCTGCTTTACACGCAGAAGGTCCTGGGTTCAATCCCCAGTGGAACCATAATATTTCCACCTTCAATTAACAACAAAGGACTGTGCTTCAATCAATCAGATTCTCCAGCTGATAGTAGTTGTTTGCAGCATACCCATGGATGTACAGATAAGTATCATTAAGAGTGTACAGTCAATAATGACAGTATGATGGTCACCCTGTCTGCTGCATTACATTGATGAGGTAATTAGAAGAGTTGCCTTACTTTTTACAGGGTAACCAGTAGTCTGTAAGACACCCAAAGCAACTACAAAGAGACACATCATGACTACAAAGACACATTTAAAACAAAATTACTAGAAAGAGACACAACCAACTTCAAAGAGACACAAAATGACTTCATAAAGACCTAAAAAATATATATAAAGGGACTCAAAAGAACTACAAAGAGACATTTAAAAACTAAAACGATACTCAGAATGACTACATAGAGACACAACATGACAACAAAGAAACATAAACAACAAAAGACACTCAAAATTAAAAAAAATTTCTTCAGGTACTCCAGCTTCCTCCCACAGTCCAAAGACATGCAGGTTAATTGGTGACTCTAAATTGTCCGTAGGTGTGAATGGTTGTCTGTCTCTATGTGTCAGCCCTGTGATAGTCTGGTGACCTGTCCAGGGTGTACCCTGCCTCTCGCCCAATGTCAGCTGGGATAGGCTCCAGCCCCCTGCGACCCTCAATAGGATAAGTGGTAACGAAAATCGATGGATTTAAAATTACTATACAAAAAGACATAAAGACCTGTAAAGACTCAAAATGACTACAGAGACACAAAACCACAGAGAGATGCATACCAACTACAAAAGATGCAAAACTGTAACAACAAGACTCTAAACAGCTATAAAGTCCGTGTGTTTTGCTCCTGTGTAGGAGAGGTGGTGGGGCCTTCTCCATGTCTGTGCCCAGGGGCCCATAGTTTCATGATTGACCCGAGGTCATATTACACCACATTTTTAGGTAGCCTGATGCACCATATGCACTGTACTGATTTACTAATGGAAGCCTAACTTCCTTTGGGAACAGTATAAACCTTTATCCAATTTTTAATACTATAATTTGAAGCAAGTACAACTATAATCTTTCTCCATGAGTAGATTTCCTTATAATAAGCAATGCATATACCACCCTATACTTAAAGACAATGAAAATACCTTTAGGCGACTGTATTCAATCACAAATGTAAGAGAATATTTCTGACACAATTCTTTCACAGTTTCAAGATGAAAAGTTTTATTTTAACAATGTGACACAAAAATCTTGAATAAATTTAGATATGAAACAAAATGGACACACAGCTCATGATTATGTTCCCCATTTCTGACATCATGGTTTTAAAATAAAAAAGGTCAAGGCTCTTCCATATGAAAACTGCTTGCATGTCAGATTTTTTTCATCACAACATACAGCCGATTGAATGAACATATCTACACAAGCAAGATAAGCACAATTTTGTCAGTGTACAACAGTAAAAACAGAGCAAAATGTTCTGATGTAATATCAATTACTATTATTTTCTCCTATGATTTGTGACACTAGAAAATACAATACTATACAATAAATTTTTCACGTGTTCATTGTAGACTCGGTCTGATCCACATGGAGATTTAAACTGTTTTTCAATGCATCTTTAAAGCACATAAATGTCGTTCACATAGAATTCTATAACACAATATTTACATGTTTCTGAAAAATAAAAAAAAATTGTTGATTCGTATTATAAAAGGAAATGTGAAAAACAAAAAATTAAATAAGTCTCAGTATGGATAAAAATGAAAACAGGGCATGCACTGACATCCTTCAGATTACCATAACAATTAAATTAAAAATACACTTAAATAAAGTAGTGACAGGATGCCTATGATAAAAACATTAGTACACATGATTTTGAATGTAGTATTTTGTATCTCAGGCTTGTGTTAGAAAACGGTCAGTCTCCAGTTTTGTAAACATTACAGAGAAAATGTTTTGACAGTTTTCAAGATTTTAACAACAGATTTTCTCACCAATTGTCTTTTTGAATGCACCTGTAACAAAAAAATGTGTAATGTCCGTCCGGCATAGCAAAACTAGTGGCACTTCTCAGTAATTGTTGCTCCACAAGTCAAATCCTTTGTTTTTTCTTCCAAAATGTACAAAAATACTCCAACAAGACCAGTCAAGGAGTTTCTTGTGCGGTTGGAAAGCTGCTCTGTGCACACGGCAAACACAGATTCATCTCCTAAAAGTCTTGCTCTTATAAATACTGAGGTAAAGAGGAGAATACTGTGTTGTTGGCGGACAAACGTCCTGGATTCTCTGAGTGGTTGTCGCCACTTAAGGCCTCAGGTTGGCTTCTGCCTGTAGTCTGTGATGGCCTTCCATAGTTTACACAGGATCCCACCTCTGACAGGACACAGAGAGAAGACTGTTAGGTCACAAGATACAATCTACACTATAATGAATGAATGAATTAATGCATACATCTTGAGAAACAAAGATTATTTCACACAAATTTCCTCACAGTCAATAACTGAAAAAGGCCCAGGATTGTTTGTGCCTATCCTTTATTAACCAAAGGATAACCCAGAATAACAACAATAGCAAAGAAAGTAAATAAATAAATGCATTATACTCTAAATTATAATCCGTAATGATTTTACATTTTAGGGCTTTCTTTCAAACTCAACGGAGAGCAACTCAATTTCAACTCAGCACTGAGTCCATTCCATAGTTTGACTCCTAAAACTGAGACACATCTGTATTTGACATTGGTTGGTGCACACAAAATAAGTCACCTTCGTCTTGGACACCATATACTCTTTCACACAACCACTGGAGGGCGCCACAGGCAGAAATTTACAACACATACTGTGATGACGCTAAGAATTTGTATCAATAACGGTTCTGATTAAGTGTGTATATACTCAGTAGCAGGTGGCACCATGTATGGTAGCATCTGCCACTAGTGTGTGAATGTGTACATGAATGGGTGAATGGGATGAAACTGTGAACATAGTTTCACATTACTTTTCTAAGAAATTAATTCAAATTTTAGCCCTTGCTGCTACTATGAGGAACTGAAGTGCTGAAGAACCAGAAAAATACATCAATATAAACTCTGCAACTATGCAACAGTAAGAGGTGTGACAGCCTCACTTCTGTGTTTCTGGTAACTGGAGAGCGACTGTGCTTTTTAGAGTGTCAGCATATATATTTTAGTGACCACATATTGAATACAGAAGTGAAACTGTGAAGAGACAATAAGAGAAACTGGTTTTCTACCTCAGTCTTAAACTCTTCAGGTCGTCTCTTGTTACATCGTGGAGGATGTCGTTCAACGTGTACTCCTCGTTCAGTATCTGCAGAAACAAAAAAAAAGGGCTTTGTAGAAATGTATTACACTTCATCATGGAAATACAGAAACAGCCATCACAGAACAGCAATCCAGCTCTAATATCTGCACTGAATGATCTGGTGCTGTCACTGTGTGAAATTAACCAACAGACAAAGCAAAGCTCTGAGATAAAAGCACAAACTCACTCTGTCTATAGAGTCCTGGTCAGCTCCGTAAAGCCTCAGCCAGCTGGTCAGCTCTGAGTCCTCATGTCTCTCCGCAGGTGGACTCATCTGTTCATCTGGGCCACCTGATGTGGGGACGTCTGTTGGAGAATACAGTGAACAGACTCCTTTAGACACACTGGACCCATAACAAACCAAATTATAAAGATATTTGATGTTTCTGCTTCAAAGTCAGTCAATATACCAGATAGACATTGACCTCTGGTGGCAGATTCAGTGCACTACATCACCTCAATACAGCATCTCCTTATCCGTTTAGAAAATGGAGCATCTGTATTTTTGACAGTATTGAAAATCATACCTTCGGGATTTCTAAATACCCCGGTATTCCATAATACCTTAATACCACCCAAGCCTATTGGTACTGTTCGACAGAATAGGAAATTACAGATTTGTAAGTGGGAGCAATTCATGTTAAAATGCATTTTGACCTTAAAGTTATAGTTTATTTATGACGATTTAATTTCCAGTATAATTTACTGTTCAAAATGTAGCTGTTAACCTGTAAAATTTGTTGCCTCACATATATTTTTTATTGCAAATTTAAACAAGCAAATACACATAGCTTGATACGCATTCTTAGCAAGTAAATTGGGAATTAGTTGATATATTGCTATCAGATTTTTATCAACATAAATTATGAGTTTGGTTCAGCATCATGCTCAAAATCCGGCAGCAGTGGAGCTGCACTTCGCAACGTAACAGTATATCATATATAAAGAGTCTTATTAATAATAATAATAATAATAATGATACATTTTATTTATAGAGTGCTTTTCATGGTACTCAAAGACACTTCACATTGATTAAAAATTATCATAAAATAGACTACAATAAAAATACACACCATTATTCACACACTGAAAGCTGTTTTGAAAAGATGATTCAGAGAGGATCAATATAATCTCCTCAGAACAGAGCAATATCAAAGCATCAGCGAGACCGGATACATATCGTGTGTAATGGGCTTTTTCTTCCTGGAAATCACACAATTTGTACTTCCACTACAGGCGATGAAAAAGCTTTGTTAATGTGCATTGTTCACGTTTCAACTTGTATCAATTATTTAGTGAGCTGGAGGGAAAAAGTCTGACGCAACCTCAGAGAATCCTGGATGTTTCTCTGCACTTTTAACCCTCTGAACATGTGTGTTGATGTAGGCCTGTTTATTACACATCAGCTGCGAATACATAGTGGAGTCGCTTCAATGAGCCACAACCATGTTGGCTGGTTGGTATTGTCAGCAGAAGTGTGGCTAGTGTTGCATACAGTCAGTGTGAGAAGGGAAATTGGATAAAAGTCCAGACCTGCGGGCTCAGATCGCAGCCTCAGTAGTCTGATCTCCTGCTCTCTCTCCTCCAGCACTTGTTGCAGGATGGCCTGATACTCCCTCTCCTTCTCCAGCAGCTGCTCCATCAGCCTGGAGTCAAACAAGTTGGAGTGAGGAAACACGGAGGAGGATTTATTTTTAATTTAATCGATAAAGTGACTCACATGCAAGCTAACAGGCAGCTGTAAATAATTAAAGCTTTCTGGCTGATAAACATGTCTAATCTCAGCAAACCTGTTGGTCTCCAGCTTCATCCGGCCCAGCTCCATGCTCACGGACCGCTGTGCATTATGGGACTCATGTGAGACGGTGGAGCTGAGCGTGCTGACTCCAGAGGTGGCCACGGTGTCGTCGTGAGCGGCGACAGGAGGCGCCCGGCTCTGGTGGGTGGAGTTTATTCCCTGCTCAGTGTCGTCGTCAACGTCCTCCTGCTCAGCCGGGTCGCTCTCTGAGGCCAGACTGAAGTGAGGCGTCAGCTCTGAACATAAGACACAAGACATTTACTTTAGTGATTAAATGGATGATGATCAACAGGACGGACAGGATGCACTTTGTTTGATTACATACTTGTTAGGGAAATACATTGGCTCTATGCAAAGTGTCTATTGATTCTAATGCTGCATCAAGATCAGACTCCAGACAAGTATGTATAAATGTGTTTGATGAAAGCTTCAATATAGTCAATTAACAGAAAACTGAAATAGATTTCATAAGTTATTTTGGTTTTTCATCAAGTTAAAATGACATTCACTGGTTCCAGCTTCTTTCTCAGGACCGTTTGTTGGACAAAACAAGCAGTCTGAAGATCAGGCTCTGGGAACTTGTGACTTCTGATATTTCACAGACTAAAAGATTGATGGATTAATTCAGTAAACCCATGTCTGTTGATTGATGGTGCGGAGATGTGTTTAGCTTAATTAACTGGTGCAAAACTTCTTCATCAAGTGATAACAGCCTGTTGTGTGAACCTCTGCAAAAGTGCCGGACTCAGCCACTCATCAGTCGAGCTTTAGAGCCGCTTCTCTTTCTCCTTTTCTTACTTTTGAGCTACAGTAATGCTCCTATGCTGAGTAGGCTTCTGAACACAGGATACTAATTAGTGCCAGCACACTATTGTGCTCACTTGGATGATTTTAGTGTTTTAGTTGTCATCACTGAACATCTTCAGTCTCACAGATGTCAGTGGTTATTATGGCTTAGAGGACAACCTCCCACCACAGCTCCTACTGTATATCTGTAGGGCAGTCAGTGCTTCCCCGAGGGACCGGCGATAACTTATTTAGAGGTGTTCTGCTGGAGACACTGATGATGTTACCTGGCACCAGGATGGTGATGGCGGTCTGCACAGCTTTGCGGATGATGTTATCGAGAGCGAACATCCAGTGAGGCTTGATGTTGTGGTTTCTCAGCATTTTGTTTACCTGCAGATGTGAAGAGTTTCAGTTTAGAATGTTTATTCATACACTTGTCATCGTGGAGTTTTACTTAACAGCTGATGCTCCCTTATTTCCTGCTTTTGTTTTTTTAAACTTTTCTTCAGTATCTTCTACTGCAATGACCAAATCATCACAAAGGAACCTTTAAATCATCCCTGGTATTTCAAGATATTTCAGTCATAATCATTGTACTTCTTAATCCATGCACGACACACCAAACTATAAATCTTTCCAGCTGCACGACTCTCCCTCTTCTCCTATATTTTTTTACACTGATGACCAACAGGAGGCATCAGAGCTTCATCCTCATCTCACAGGATTACGCAACACCCCCTTACAAATATGAAAACAACCACTTGCTCTTGTGTCATTTCATCTGCATAACTGTATTTCTGAGGGGGAGAGCAGATCGGCCCTTTTATACAGACTGTGCAATTACTCCTGACAGATTCCCCTTTTATCGCCTCGCTGAAAGGTTACAAGTATTTCACAGCTATCTGTCTGATCTCTGTGCAGGGGAGAGCAGCAACATGGCAGCCTGCTGCCTTCAGCGGCTCATGCAAAATGACAACAATTATGCTCAAGTGTTCAGAGCACATGGCTCATGGAGAGGCTGGGAGCAGCTCTGCCTACAAATGGGGGAATGGAGAATAGACAGGAAATCACATGTTACAGGTGCAGGAGAGAGTGAGCAGCATGTGAGGAGAGTTTCAGCAACAGATAAAGCCTTGTTACTGCTGCAGTTTAAAACTTGAAGTCCATTAGTCAAAAATATGAGTATCTGTAGCAAAGAGATGTCACATATTTTCAGCTTGGGTCATCATATTTCTAAAATTTGGATCAAAACTCCATAAGACCAGTGGAATGAAAAGTGAGATGACGAAATTCATTGCAATGAATTCCTTCTTGACCCTATAGGCAATCATTTATCTGTGAGCAGTTTCATTCATTTTCTTTCTACCCATCTACACCGCCAACCGTATCATCACGCCTAACAGAGCGAGCATCTACTCATGGAAGAGAGGTTCAGGTTTGTGACAGCGCAAGATGCTAAAATTAATGGCATCCTCCTCGGCTAAGCTGGAACATTAGCTAGCACAGTATTGGCACGTGAGGTGGATGCACGTTCCCTTTGCGCGGTGATACAGTTGGTGGGTGTAGTGCAGTAGTAAGAAGATAGTTGATTAATTTCCGGGAGTGTCAGGCATCTCTACAGCCGATAACAGTCAGCAACTTGTACCAAAACAGTCTAGGTTGATAAATAGTACTGCAGGTACGAGGTAAAATAAGTATTTTTGATTTGGAGTGAACTATCTCTTTAATACTTACAGCATCCTGGAAGCCAAACAGCACGACCTGCAGCTGACTGATGGCGGTGCTGTCAAAGTCCAGCTCCAGCTTCAGTTGAGACAGCGTGTTTGCGATGATCTTCCTGTCCGCCATGCGAACAAAGTCGGCCAGGCTGACCACGAGGGTGGAGATGTGCTGAGGCTTCAGCTTCATTTCCTCAGAGCCCTGAGAGGTAAGTAGAGACAGAAGCCATAACAGGAGAGGTTTACGTGTACATGAGATACAAAGGGTTTTTATATTTGAATGGTGCCTTCCATAACCAACCTGTGTGAGAGCCTCCATCAGGTTGGCCACCACCTTGTCCCTGTCCTCGGTCAGGATGTGGTGCAGTGTGGCTCGTCTCTCGCTGTCCTTCCTAAGCATAAAGAAGCCTGAATCCTTCTCATCTGGAGATGGAGGAGCACTGTGGTCCTCAAAGTTCTCCACTGGGATGCTGAGTAGAACAAAAAAAAAAAGATGTTAGACTTCTGTAGACTAGGGCTACATTCTCATTTTCCAGTTATAATAAAGTTCAGCTTATAATACATGCATGTAAAGCTCAGAATATATGTAAAAATAAATGTTAAATGTATGCCTTCACTTTCATGTGGGTGCAGCAAAAGTGCAACATTCTTCAGAGATTTTAACAGAGGGGGCGATTCATCCCATGCAAATCAGTGGTTCTTTGATATTTTTCTGCTGGCTCTACATAAATAAAATATACTATATATATATATATATATATATATATATATATATATATGTATACATGGCTACAGTCTGTGTTTGTGTCTAACACACAGCCACCTCTCCATTAAGCCATGTGAAGAAAGAACTTATTTTTAGATATATATATATATATTTTTTTTAGTGTTCTCTGTTTGTCCATTTTTATCATGTTTATGCAGGTTTTGTTTCTGTTCCACTGCTGAACCAAACAATGGTTCTTTCAGGACAAATTAAGTGATTGATTTGTTTAAATTTGCTCATAATGTTTAAAATTTTACTATGGTTATCTTCCTCTTCTTTGATATAAGTCATCACTGTTCATCCACTATTGTTTATTTGACAGCTGATACCAACTTTTATGATTATATGTGGGGCGGCTGAGGTAGAGGGAAGAGCAGGTCGTTCAATCCCTAGCTCCTCCAGTGTTTAGGTACATTAGACATTGCTTTGTTTTAAGGGGTCGCAAGCTAAAAAGATCGGGAACCCCTGATATACGCCACTGTGGGGCACTAAAACAGTGTGTGCATTACAATCAGTTCAGTTATTTACTTCTCATTATTCATTTACATTTACTACATTCCTGTTTACACTTACTTGATTCTTTTGCAAATACGGTTACACAAATTATTATTACTTTATTTTAAATTTTATTTCCATTTTTATTTGATTTAAAAGGAGCTGTATGTGACATTGACAGGATATCTATGATTCAGAGTCTAATTCAGGTTGTTAGCACATGATTCTCAACATGGAGCTAAAGGGGCTAACTCTATAAACAGTGCTAACAGCAGCAACAGTGCTGACAGAATAAATCTGAGGGGAAACCAGAGCTTTCTTTTTGATAATGCCATCCTAATATCAGGGCCTCATATTCACTAATGTGCATGTGCGGCTGGACCGTCTACCACAACAACAAACAGAGACCCTCAGATTACAACACACACATAGGCAGTGTGACTTCATACTCTGCCCAGGACGCCATTACTCTACTATATCTTTACACAGCAAATTGTGGTGTGCTGCTATATTAATGTTCTGAATGTCGCATAAAGACCCTTTATAATACACACTTAGTGAGCATCGTTGCTTCTGTGATTGTTGTGCATGTTTATAAAGAAATTAAAACTCGAATCAAAGGGCTTCATATAGACAGTCAGCTTTGGTATTTATCAGTGCTACAATCATCTAACGTTTGTCAGTCTAAGGTGACGCAAACTGACCAGCGATTACTAACAAAAGACCACCGTGACCCCTTTTAATCTGACAAGAAGATGTCTTAACCTCACTCATCTTACCTGAGGAAGAGGGACCTGGGCCCCTTGACATCCTTCTCACTATAGCACTTCACGCTAGGCTTGAAGATGAAGGGGTTGGTGTTGAGGTCGTTGTCAGGGGAGACGGAGCCGTATTCACTGCTGCTGCTGGTGTCCTCCACCACCACGGGCACCGGCAGGGAGATACTGCGGAGGTACTCTGTAGGACACGACAAACATAAGAAACCTTAAAGGTGCCTGTTGCTTCACTTAGACACTAATTATCTGATGTTTTTCGCACAGCACAGACAGAGACTGTTTTCTGTGCCAACCAGGAAGTAGGAGCTTTTCTTCCATAACAAAGAGAGCTAATGCTGTCAAGAGGGGGAAATTAGTTAAAGTGCTGATGGCAAATTGGCTTCCTTGTCAGAACAGACAAGGAAAGAAAAATCAGATAATACTGTCCCATCATGTTGAGGGGGAAGAGCTCTATCTGATGCATCTGGCAGCAAATTGCAGCCATTGTGTATAAATTACGAAACAGGGTTTATACAGACATTCAAGCATTTGGAAAGAAGTCATGTTGTGCAATGTCTATTTTGAGTTCTTGGAAAGGGCAGAGTCGTGCCAGGCAGGTAGCCACTGGCAGAAAAAGAAACTGTAGCTTGGATACTCTTCAGCAAAGCAGGCAGATGTGCCACAGAACTGACATCCGGATCATAAAGTAGTCCCTCTAGTGGTAAATATGTCTGAGAGAAGACCAAGTGCAGAGAGCAAAGTAACTCACCAGACCCCGGTGACAGAGCTGTGGGGGGGAAAAAAAAAATATGTGTCAGCAGTTAACCGAGAACAAAACATTTCCATGTAAGAGCTGCAGAATAACAATTCTAAGTATAAAGGGAGCACAGGCTATTAATCTTTCTTTTTAATCTTTTGTGCTGTGCCAGGGCACATGATAGCGTCTCCACAGTGAGATGGAAACCAAACAAGTACTGAGACTAAACTGAAACCCAGACAATGAAGTTTAAGGGTGTGTTCAGGCTGCATGATGAACACCTGTTTATTCTATAATGAGCAGGTATAGCAAGTGGGACTTCTCCTATGACACTTAAGGCTTGGGAAGGAAGTTTATTTTTGGCTTCACTGGGCAAAATCCCACAGTAACCTTTGAGAACATTGTAATTTAAATGGACTGCGAAAAACTAGACTTCTGCAGGCTCTGTTTTCAGGCTGTAGAAAATCTAGCCTATGATGAGAGACTGTGGCCAATCACAGGTCATTTCACAGACTTCCCTCTTTCCTGATCTTTATATTTGGTTTGTTTAGCTATTTCTTCAACTGATACTGAGTTTATTTATTCATTTATTTATCTATTTTTTATCACCTTATGTGGAAACCTAGCCATAACGTTATGGACGTGAATGGAGATCCACAACATCAACAAGGCATCCTCAGCTGCTTACCTGACCTAAACTGAACTGAACTCACCTGTGAAGCTGCTCTTGCTCTTCTTCTTGCGGCTGGTGACTGTGAGGAACTCGTCCGTGAGCAGGTCAAGGGCAGTAGCACGGCGGTCTGGGTCGGGCTCAAAACAACGCAGGATGAAGGCTTTAGCCTCCAGCGACATGGACTCTGGAATCTCTGGGTGGATCTTAAACATGCCCACCTGCAGGCAAAGGACACACATTCAGTTCAGACTGTTATAAAGACGTTTAAAAGAACAGAAAATGCTGCACAGCTCTTGGAGTTGACCTGCTCTTAAGGTAAACTACTTGATTTGAGGAGACAACCTTAGTGTAAAGTGAGTGTTTCCCCAGTGAACTATGAGACTGTGCTTCAGGGCAATAATGCTCAAAGTTCAAGTGCGAGACTCTCATGACAATAAGAATGCTAGAAATTCCTGTTGTTGCTGCTGAGGAATGTTGACTTAAGATTAACAGGGAGATGCCCCTCCCTCGAGACATTCCACAAGGATGAGTGAAGAGTATACAAGGACTGCTGAACTATTTGGGAAAACTCTGCACAGCATGCACAGCGCAGACACAAAGATCCTCGATGATGTGATTGTACTTGCAGTTGCGAGTAAATGTGAGGAGATCCCAGTCTCTGCTTCCATGTTTTGTTTACTATTCAGCAGCACAGTGACATACGCCTCCTTGTTTGAATTCACAGCCCATTAATGAAATTACATCTTATGGAAAATTCCGTGATTCACAGCTTTGACAGGAGCGCTGTAATGTTTTCCAGACAACCTTTAAACGTCTTTACTGTCTTTAATGGGCTACACATGGCTAAAGACAATATTTCATTAGTGTGGGGTGTTTTACATTTCCATCCAAAGCAAATACACAGTGACTGATTGCGTAGAAGATCTCAAACAAAGACATGTGCACACAGAAACTGGAAAAAAAAAAACACACACAAAAAAAAACGAAGCATGAGGGAGTCTGTGATGGTTCCTCTCAATGAGCTGCGCACGTTTGTTTGTGTTCAAACAAATGTTCATGCGTAGACAATATTTGGAGTTTCTACTGAGCTCGATCACGTTACAGCACGCAGGTGGCAACACAATGCAGGTGCATAACAGCTGATTCACTGGTTTTGTTTCCATAAAAAGGAGAACTGATACGTGCAGACACCAGACTCACTGAATATTCCATTAGATGGCGTCTTTCTACTGAATTCAGCTGAGGAGACGTTACTTTTTTTTTAAAGGCATACAGTGAGCATTAGGTAACAAATGAACAAAACACAGTGGATTTTAAAGGTCCAGGCTGGTTGAAGAGGACTTACACAACACACTTCATCTGCCAGTAGTTTGCATACACAGAAGGTTTCCATAATGTCAGTGTGTCAGATATAGTTAGTTTGAGGGTTGATAAAAGCTTATTGACTCTTAATTATCATGTCTGGTCATCTCTAATACGGCAACAAAAACAGATACTTTAAACAAATTGCGGCAGCGTTGTAGGTCATGTTTTAATGAAAATTTTATGTCTTACGTTGCGTTTACTTGCACGAGTTTGGACACTAGAATATTTTGTGCTGACTTGCTTTACACGCGCAGATAACTCACATGATATCGCTGTATTAATGAATGAACTTTCGCAGGTATGTTCTTGGCGTTATGCGTCCCCGGAAGATTTCAGTGCTGATTGGCTATCACGCTGCCACTCGGTCACTGAAGTTCAGATTTTTTAACCCACGTGAAAAACGTGTTTGGAGCGAAATCGTGCTACCCGCTTCATTCGCGCCGCTGAATTCGCATATTTCATGTCATTCACCCAGTGGGAAGTCGAGGCTCATTGCGTCTTTACATGTAATTCACTTGTGCAAATTGTTTTATTCACGTCTGGTGTGAACACAACATTAAGGTAGTGTTTTTAGTTAACAAGTAATATCTTTTCTTCTTATTATTTTTTTTTAAACTTATTTCACTGCTGGAAAGAGGGTCTGCCCACATACTCAACCACTCAATTCACTGATGGAGATTGCTCCAGCTAAAACAAGTAAGTGAACATTGAATTAGGATTGATTGAAAAAAATAATGAAATAAAAAAATGAAACAAAACCAAAAACGACAAAAACATTAAAAAAAAAACCCACAACATTTCTGGCTTTGCAAGTCTGTGAGCTAGATAGCAGACTAATTCAGTAACTGGATGATATTGCAAATATACATTTTCTGATGCTAATATTAGCTGCTACTAGATGGTTATGTGGTCGGATAGCATTGCCATACGGATTGTAGAAAGAAAAAGAAAACAAAAAAACAAAAAAGATGAAGTGGAATAATTATTTTCATAAAACTAGTTAGAAAAAATATTTGAAGTTTCAATATACGATACCTACAAAATGTGACCCATTCCACCATCCATTTTCCTAGAACAGGGTGACTTTAAACAGTGCGTGAAATGAAATAAAATGATAATTAATAGATTTGAAAATATTTGGGTGCATTGGTTTTGCATATTATTCATATATTAGTTTAAGCCTTTAGAATTTAATTTAATTTATATGGATATCACAGTAGTATTAGAACTTTGCATTTATTTACACAAACCAGGTGGGCTTTGTTTAGTGTTTATAGCAAAATGTTAATTTCTAACACCTGTCCACAGGAGGTTTTAAAAAACTGAAATAGTACAAAGAAAATACAAAATAAATGCATATCTTCTGTGGTATTGTGTAAGAACAATGTTTTTCTCTTTTAGCCATGATTTTTACCTCTATTAAAACTATTACAGTTGTGTTGCATTTTAGATAGTTCTATCATTTCGTTCCTTTGACAGATAAGAGTGATTGTCCAAATGAGGTTTTGACTAATGCAACGTGTCAGTTGCCTTTTGTTAAGGCCCATGTGTTGACTCTACCGACCGCGACAGCTTTGACTGCTGCATGTCTGACAGTCAAAGACTGGAACAAATGCACAAATGTGGTGGTAAACTCTCAGCCAGTGCATTAGCATACACTTTAAAAGCTTGATACATACATGAGATGCTTTCTAAAATATCATGTTTATCAGCGGAGCAATTACCAGCTCTCTGCCATAGAGCAGAACCACATCCTGAGTCACAGCTGCAGCTGTTCATTGGCTCTGCTGTCCAACACTATAAAAGATGTCACTGCAGAAACAGATGTTCACTTGCTTTCTTCAAGCCGTTTTGCTAAAATTAAACACATTCCCCAACGGGATGATGGAATTTGTTCCTGCTAGTGTCTCTCACCTTGAACATGGCAGCCTGCGGCTCTCCCAGTTCATAGAAAGGTGGTTTCCCAGTTGCCATCTCGATGATGGTGCAGCCCAGGGACCAGATGTCCGCTGGCTTGCCGTATCCTCGAGGACCCTTGTCTATGATTTCAGGAGCCATGTACTGTAGCGTACCTGGACAAACAAAGACAGATATTTAGATGTTAGTATTACTTTTCAGTAACAGTGTTAAATATGCTCAGCAATGTTTCAGTGTCAGAGCATGGGTTGCTAAAAATACTTCAATTTGAATCTGGATGTGTTGGTTCATTCAGATCTCTCTTGCTTAAAGGAATAGTTCAACATTTTGGGAAATACACCTATCTGCTACTCGCTGAGGCTCTGGCTCTGCGACCGACAACTTCCTAGAGTCTCTACTGGTTCCCTGGCAACAGCTCAAGGCCAAGAAATAGTCAAGATCATAACCCTCTCTAAAACAGTGAATTTTTGATTTTCTTCTTTAGTCTTTGTATGGATAAAAAAAAGCTTTACAAGTGTTGGTGGGTGGAATTTGTTACCTTTGGACTCAGTGAGGCTTGTGGTTTGCGGTCTCTCCAAGCTAAGCTACAGTAATAGCCTTCCAGCTACAGCTTGATATTAGACGGACAGAAATGAGAGTGGTATCGATCTTCTCATCTAATTCTTGGCGAGAAAGCAAATAAGCTTATTTCCCAAAATGCTGAAGTATTCCTTTGAGACTGCAATCAGCCAGATTAGCTGATTCCCCTGTTTCCAGTCTTTATGCTACAATAAGCCAACTGGCTGCAGCTTTGTACTGAGCAGACACATGTACAACAATAAAGTGAATTAAGCCTCTTTCACACACAGCTCCTGGTAACCTACTGAAATATGATCTTTGAGGCACTGCTTGTGATTGTCACTGTTCACACATGCACTTCTTGACAGCTTTTAACACGAGTAATGGGGATGCTGGAATAGATGGAGCAAGTGTCCAGCAGATGGCGGCACCACCTACGGATGCTAACCGCCTTGACACTCAATAGAAGAAGAGGACGATGGAGCAAGGCCGCATGCACAATTACGTGGCAGAAGACGCTTCATATTATTTTTAGGAGCATGACAGGCCAGGAGCCGGTTTGATCTGGTGCTAATGTTCTTGTAAGTGATCAAATCACCCACCAAAGCACTAAACCGAAACAATCGCAGATTGAAATGGGTCATCAGCTGAGCTTTGTGATTGGTCAGCTTGCTTTATGTGACAGCATCATCTGTCAGACAGAAGTAACTCTTGAGACTTTTGTCCGTGCAATGCTATTGTTTCCAGTCACACCACAGCCATACCGACATTTTCCCTGACATGCTATTTGGTCTTGAGGTGGGAAATTAGCAGTAGCTATACTGATCCCAGCTCACGTTCACACATGACCCCATGCAAGAAATATTCCTGAACATTGCAGGGATAGACGCCAGCCAGTATAACTATGCTGCCTCATAATGTTAGTTGGTTAGCTAGCTAGCAGAAGTCCCCTGTCTTCTGTCGTTCATCAAACGAAGTATGATGAATACAGCAAATGTGGTCTGTAGGATGAATGAGACTCCATTGTATATGCCGATTGGAAATTTAGATGGCTTGCAGCTTCCTGTTTAAAATAGTTACGTATGCGTGAATGTAACTGCAGTGACATTGTGAGAGGCGTCACAATTCCTAGGGCTAGGGGTAGGGCCAAGGGCTATAACTTTTATGACAATAACTTTGTCACTATATTCTGAGAGAAGTACATGAGACAGGTAAACTGTGAAAAAAATCACATGCCTCTTCTTCCTACTGCCTTTGGAATCTACGACTGCGCACCGAAAACATTTGAGCCAATCATGTCAATCGCTGCTCATCAGACTGTCGAACTAGGCAGCACTGGTCAAATAAAAATCATGATTCTGTGACTGCATTGCCTTTTCTGGCCTCAAATATCGTCAGAAACATAATTTGGTGTACTGTTTAGCTGTTAGATAAGAAAGTTGGTCCTGCCACCATGTTGGATACAGTTGACCTAAGCAGCCTGCACCGCCCACTAGCCGAGCCAACATTCTCATTATACAGTTAAACATTACACTAAAATACGTTTCTGAAACATCTGAGGCGAGAAATATGCAATCAGTAACAGAGTCTTGATTCATACTTGATCAGCTCTGCCTAGTTCGAAGGTTTGACCACAGTGATTGACATGATTGCCAGCTGCGTAAGAGACTCCTTGGTTCTAACTGGTTGTTTTCATTCAAGTGTGGTAAGGCCATTATGCAGTTAGCAATACGAGGAGGCAGAGGAATATGACTTTTTTTCTCTTACAGATAATAGGTCTGATGTACTACCAACTTTTTTGTCATTAAAGTTACCAACTACAGCTTTAAAGATTGTGTTTACGTCGTGATTTGTCATTATTCTAATAATTTATATGATGTCTGCTGAGCAACTAACTGAGTAACAGACCTGATAAATGAGTAAATGAATAAATAAAAAAGTAAATGATTAACTGTGTGTGCAGTGTGCAGGAAAGGCAAACTCTACCTAATCTTAATCACATCCAGTCTATAAGTGTAAATAGCAAAGGCAAAAGTGTGTCAAACCCTCTGCTTCAGGCATTTAACAGCTCCACGTATTAAACTGTGGTTAAATAAACACTGCAGATGACTGGTCAGGAAAATGTGTTGAATACATCTTCAAGGCCACAAAGTTTTCAGTCAGGAAAGTGCTAAAAGGGAAAGCAGCATATGAAAGAAACTGATGTCAATGCCCAAAATAGCTTGCATTAAGTCTAATTATAAGTTCCCTCTGTCCCGAGGTGATGACACAATTCTTGCAAATGACCAATCGGGTTACACAAGCCGTAAACAGGGCTTATGGCCTTGTGCAAGCAACAGCAAAGAGCCTCTCTGTGTCGTCAATTAACCACAGTCCGGAGTTACATTTTCAGCTCCCCATTCAAAGGACTCTTTTGTTCTAATAATAGCCTGTTGGGCGGTGTTTGCTGCTCTTAGAGGCTCGTGTACTGAGCTAAAAACAGGCAGGGACACATTTATAGCAGGCATGGGCTATAAAAAGGAGTAGCCCAGTTTCCTGAAAGCTCCACCATTCAGGGTAAGTCCCTGTCTGTTCCAATCAGCTGCCAGATGCTAATCCACGAGGTCAAACTGAGCTGCAATTGGCCGCCGTGGTGCCGACATCATGCAGGCACAAACCTGCCCAATCTGACCGCAGACACATGCCAAAGTCAGTAACAACAGTCAGGTAGTCTTGCCTGGATCACTGCCTTGAAAGACATGTACTATCTGTATGGGGTTATCTCTCTGCACAGCTTTAATTATCACCACCATAAGCAAAGTTTAGTTGCTTATTTTTTCATGAAAGGGATTTTTCAGGACATCACAAGCTTTTTTTGAGGGTTTGTGTGAACAGGAAGCAATAAAGGCTGTCAGTCAGTGAGTCAGAGCGTACCTGTGAAAGTCTCAGTGCAGGGGTTGATCCCAGCCAACCTCTTAGACGTGCCGAAATCTGATATTTTCAGGACACCGCTGTAGGTGTTGATGAGAACATTGTCACCCTGCAGATTGAAAAAAAGAAAAACAGCGATGAGAACACATACACCAATTCTCCTGGCTGAAATTTCATTACGGTGTTGAAATAATGTGCTTGAGAGTGACAAACAGCAGGTTGCAACACACTGCGTCTGAGGAGGAGGGCGACATCCCAGCCAAAACAAGGTGATTAGCATTTACCGGCCGCTAACGACGCTTATATGACCGTGTTGTTGAATCGGGGGAACGCACGGGGAAGAGGCTGCTGGCCTTAATGTCTGTCTGTGATGGGAGTGTTATCAGTGTTGGTTTGTCATAGCTGAGACAAACAGGGAGGGGGTTCTACATGAGAAAAGGGTAGTTGGGATTACTGTTGTAGCGAAAAAGCTATAACGAAAATGAAGCTGGAATGAGTTCGCAGCAAATCAAATTTACTTTCAGAGTCATTGGGGAACAAGTTCTCAGAGTATAAACAGTGAAGGATTCAACTCAAATTTGCTTGCTTTATATCATGTGTCTGTCTGTGTTTGTAGTTTTGTTTTTATTATTATTATTTTGCTATCTCTGTATTTCCTTATAATTATTGTTTCCTCTGTACATGTTTCCTGTTTCTGTGCACATTTTAAAACTGAGCAGACAGAGTTAAGCTGTAAAGAAACTTGCTAAAAATAAACTTTTTTGCCTCACAAACCTGTAATATGTCTTTGTATTGGTGCAGTGTGTTCACTTGTTGTTTTCTTTCCCATGCCGTGTTTGCAGTGCATCTCCCATATGTCACCTTCCAATCATAAGTGTGGCTAATGGCCAGAAATATCATATTTCACCCTGCCTGGATTTCCTGTTGTCAGAGTTTAGGTCTCTGCAGGTGGTGTACTATTTTTTCTCTGTCTGTTCAGCTACTGTAGCCTTCACTGTTCATGCTAACTGCCTGGGTTTTCTATCTATTACAGCAAAATGTCAAATTTATTATCTCCGTAGAGCAGAGGATTCTTCCTAAAAAATGACTTACCCGACCAAAAGTAGCTGTGGCACTCTGTGAAAATATTTTTCAGCAATCAGTGCTACTTCAAGGTGTCAGACAGTTAAATTGGATGCTCGAAGACCTGTTCCAGACACCTTTTAACCAAATTTAGGACAGATTTTTGGACAAATCATGTTTTACTTATGTAAGCATCACAATTAAGCACTGCAGGCAAGTAGTATATATGTGGTCTTGTGCAGAGGAAAGTGTTCTGTAGAAATATGGTTATTAGAGTGAGTTAAGTCAATCTACATTTTGCCAACAGGTAAGTGCAAGTACGTAAATATAAGTAGTAGTAGCAAGTTGTAAAATAACAGTAATTGAGCATAGCGTTAGTTCAGGCACAATGTCAAGTTCAGCTCATATCCCAGTTCCATCAGCTGATCTCAAGCAGCCAAGTCAACTGATGGAGAAGCTGATAGATCACATGATTTCTTTCTATGCAACCAATTGGCGAATCTCATTCAGGGCGCTCTATTTAAACTGCTCTGGCCTGCCTATTGTTGCTGCTTCCTCTGCAACCCCAGCTCCTCCTTTTCATGCTGTGTCTGACTTATCAATGTCATTTCTGTTTGTCATTGATGCTGCTCAGTTCTGTTCCCGAGGGGTCTTTGCTGCTGCTCTCCCAGCCTTAGGCTTTACATGTAGGCGCATGGAAGGGCAGAGAGGTTTGCTCTCTCTGCCTCAGGCTTTCCTTGTTTGCATGTGGAAGAGGCTTTCTGCGTAAGCCGTAGGAAAGGCAGAGAGGCCCTATAACAGAGCCATACTGCCAAATATAATACTGCAAATGGAAAAAAAGTTTTCTTTGACTAACGTGTTCCTGACAGTACTATAGTTTTCTTTTTTTTTTAAAAAGATTTGTAACATTAGAAATGTCGACTTTTTTGCGATTAACACACAATCCTTCTGTAAATATGACCCTCGGCCCACCCTGTAGTTTGGGAAATCAGGAAGCAATGCAGCAGTAATGTTATGGATGGCAAGGAGACACAAACCTCTGTGAGCAGAAATGGATAAAGGTGTTTTTTGAATGGCAAGTTCACCCTTAAAGCCCTGCCAGATGGTTATTTACAGTTACTGTTAATGTGAATTGAGTCACCAGCGGAATACGTTGAGCTGCTTAAAAAACACAGGGGATGTTTAGATAATCTTTACAAGTGTAAAGTTGGACACTACATTGTGTTAGTATTACTAAGTAATGTTACATTCAGGTCAATATGTCCATCTGTTGTTGGTTGTTGGGCTTGGGTTTGCCATGGTATGCTTTCAGCCAATTTTTGGAGCTTGCAGTGCCTTTGAGGTTGTTCTGGAGAATATTCTGGACTGTATTCGTCATAGTGTTGGATTGTTGCAATTATAATAAACATATGTTTGCATAAAGCAAGCATATTTGTCCACTCCCATGTTGATAAGAATTTTTAAAACTTGAAAAATATCCCTTTGATCCCTATACGATTAATCGTGAATAAATATTTTAATCAGTTGACAGCCCTAACTTAAACACAATAACTTTGAATTCTCTGAATGACACATTTCTGGTAATTAGCCCGCAAGAAGCCACTGATGCCACACAGATGACAGAAATGTAAACTGTATTGTAACTTGTGTTTGGTCACCTTGATGTCTCTGTGTGCTATCTGGTTGTCGTGCAGGTATTTGAGTCCCTCCAGGATCTGCCGCGTGTAGAAGCCGATGGTGGGCTCATTGTTTTTCAGAGGGCCCCACTTGGACCTCAGCAGTGCAGACAGACTTCCTGAAAGCCACGGGACAAAGTACAACAGCGATCAATACGGCACAGTTCAAATAAAGCTGCAAATTCAGATATTCAGACTGTTTTTTTGATACTTCTGATAAATCATATGCAAACTCCATTTTCTGTGCATTTATTTCAGACACCGTTTTAATGGATTTGGATTAAAAAGTGGATCACATTTCATCAGATGTTTGACGTAACGTTTTGGTTTCTGCTTGGCCTTTTTGGAACTGTAAAATCTACTCAAAGGCAGTTTAATTCAGTGCAAATGTGTTCATTTTGGTGAAATATGTCTTCAGTTAAGGATTGAGACTGAAAGAAAAACACATAAAGATAAGCAAAAACAGCCACTTGAAGAATTCCTGTAAACTGATACAGATTCTTGAGACTGGGAACATGCTGCCTAGTGAGCAACTTGCATTTAAAATTTGAGCTCTCAGTAATTTTCTCTGCCATTTATTTCAGGTTATGTGTATCTCATGCTTTAATATATTACAACTTTCATTTCCTCTTTGTGAGAGCATAATAGAAACAGCAGGTCTCACCTCCGGGCACCTGCTCCATGAAAATCTTTATGAAACCATTCTCGCTGATGGAGCCCAGGTACTGGACGATGTTCTTGTGCTTTAAGTGCTTGTGAAGAGCGATCTCCTCGTGCAGCGGTTGAGAGTACCTGTGTTAAAAAAACACTATGTTACAGTACTGTAGGTAGATGTGGTTGGATATTGTGCTGATGCAGCACTAGAGAACATTAAATATTGAAGGACTTACTGAACACAACAGATAATATTCCCTCTTTTTCTCTAAAGATACAGATTTTGAAGCTCAGTTAAAATGATTCATTTGTTGAAGATCAAAGGTCAAAATTTTAGTTAAAGATGTATATAAAAAATCTATAACACAACTGCACAACTATTATAACAAAGCTAAAATTAAGCATTAATCTAAAATGGCTAAAATGACCAACCCCAAAGAAAATTGAATTAAAACAACAACAACAAAAAATCCACAACAGGCTATTAACAACTAACAATGAGGTGGGTAACAATCCATTTATCTAGGCCGATGTATCAATTCAAAGCTCGATGATCCAATATCATCGATACAAAGCGAAAACATCAACACATATTATCTTTAAAACACGCCTTTATTCTGAAAAGCCAATGGCACATCTGGGTCACCATTACCAACTACTTTCATCATCGGTAATCTACGGATTATTTTCATGATTCAATGTTTAGTCATTTGGTTTTTAAGACATCAGCAAATGGCTAAAAATGCCCATCACTAGCTCCCAGAGCTCATGGTGACCTCAGTTCAATGTCATAGTAGGCTAGAAAACAAGAAAATATTTATGTAGGAGGCAGAACCAGTGATTTTTCTGTTATTGTTGCTCATGAAAATGACAAAAAAAATTGTTGTGGGTTAATTTTGCTGTTGATCAACTTATTGTTTTTCAGCACTGACCTCGATGAAAAATAAATACATAAGCTGCATTAAAATGATTAACTACACAAAGAAGATCCTCCTTCTCTGAGAGACTGGAAAGACATTGTTGAGGAGATATATGACACAGGAAGATTCACTCATTTACTGAGACTCCAAAAATCAGAATTCACAGAAAAATGGACCAAATGGACTGACTATAAAGCCCACCAAAGAGACACCACTGAAAACGTGTTTCAGGTGACCACTAGGATGAGTACTGTAATGCCCTGTGTATGTATATGTAATGTATCTCAGTGACACGCCAGTTCTGTTTTGTTTTTGTGTGTTTGTTCTGTGATAACAAATTGCAAAAAAGCAATAAAAATTAGGCAAAAAAAATAAATAAATAAAATAAACTATATCAACTTGATAGTAAATGGATTTATAGTCTGAGTTCTTCACTAGACAAAGAAGCCTCACAAACATGTCACTGTCTCTGTGACGTGAAAGCAAACACGATCAATATAACTGACATGCCAACAGCCAAAAGAATAAACCAGCAACAACAAAAACAGCAAGGCTGTATCTGGATATCTGACCAGAACAAAAGGTATCTCTGTACACTGGAAACATGCCTACCAGCAACTTCACATTCAGCTCTCCGCATGAATCATACCCTCACTCTCTTTCTCTCTCTCTCTCTCTCTCTCTCTCCTTCTCTGCCTGTCTTGAGATTTCAATCCACCTCTGAATTATTTACCCAAATCCTCCACATTCTTTGCAGCCGAGCGGCCTGCTGACTCGCTGACGTGATTAGCGGAACAAAGTGTGTGCAGTGGAATCATCTAGTCTGCGAGAGAGTCTTGCGATGCGAGATGGGTAGGTATAGAAGTGTGAGCAGACGGGCGTTTTAAGCAGAGACAGTGGTGGGAATTCGAGGCGGAGGGTGGGAGTTCGCCTTCACAGCTCTCCTCTAACCAGTCACTCAAGTGGATACCAGAACACTGAAATCCAGAAACCGCCGGGGACACTGCTGATCTGCTCCTCACGCTCTCAGTCGGAGGAAAGCAGCACTTTTCTATAATGATGCTCGGCAGCAGAGCTGAACAAGAGGAGGCGTTCACAGCTCAGACACCTGTTTACATTCAGGCTGTAATTTAATATACAGGATAATACATACAAGATTTGCTGGTGTTATCTGAGGGTGGCGCCAAATCAGAAGAGTTTAACCTCTTGTGAACATGAATTTCGTGGCAATCTGCCAATTAGATTTTGAAATATCTTGTTTGCAAATGTGGCATTTGGGTCTGATGCTGGCACAACAGCAAGGTCACCAACAATATATATATATATATATATATATATATATGTTCATCCTCTGGGGACCATAAATATTCACAGATAACTTAAAGGTACAGGAGTTTTAGAAGACTAGTAGCACTACGGAGGAATATTTGTATTAGGGGCTGCCCCCTAATAGTTGACCAAGCGTTAGTCAACCAGAAAGGTCCTTAGTCTGCAACATTTCATTGGTTGCTTTGTCACTTAGAGTCAGGTTAATTTCCAGGGCTGGTACCTGCGGTTAACACACAAGCTAGTTAATAACATGTTGGGCAGAAAATCCAAAGTGTGGGATCATTTTGAGAAGGTGAAGGACGAACCCAAGGTGATATGTAAACTCATCTTCATTGGTCGACTTCAAACATGACGTATCATCTGAACCATGTCAGTAGCTACATGCCCATTAGCCACTTAGCACAATCATTACTGCTTTGCCCACAGCGTCATTAACAGGCGGCTCGCTCAGTGTGTGACGTGCACTTGTAGATAAAATATAGGCCTATATTAATGAAGGTTCATTAGTACGGTTTGTATTTCTCTGTAATGTAGCACAGTGTTAACAATGTTACTGATACTATTCTTTCTCACACCTTCAACTCAAACCATTGTGTTGCCCCGCCCAAAATATATCATTTAATAACTAAATTAATATTGTAAACATGCGACTAGTCGACTAATGGCCCTAAATGACGACTATTGGTCGACTAGGGAAATTCTTAGTCGGGGGAATCCCTAGTTTGTATGAGCAGTTTGTCATGTGCATGCACTTAAGCACATGGGTGACTGAGCAAATACTCTTGCCGCCAGTTTCAAAGTAGCCCTGTGTTGAGACTGCAAATGTCACATCAACAATGGCTCACAAGACAACACCGAAGTGACTGTCTGTACCGGCTCTGTCTTGTCTGCGAATTTCAAAGCGTGATGCAGTAATGGAGCGTTCAAGCGGTCTGTGTAGTGTGCAGTAGTAACAGTAAATTTACAGTATAGCTTAGTTTGCCTGTTATTAAACAGCTCCTCAACAGCCAAGATGTGGCTTGCTTCCCAGCTGCTGGGCTGAAGTAAACAGAGAGTGGGATTACAAACTGGGGCAGAGTGCACTTTGTCTAGAGACAACACTGCTCTGCTTAGGTTGCAAAAAGTAGATAAATATATTTATTCAGTGCCTTTTTGTTGGGCATCAATCTTGATGATGTATGTATTGTAGAAAGAAATAGACTTGAAGCATGAATTAATGCTTTAGGTCATGTTTACCCCTGAGAAACACAGCTGAGACATGAGCCCGCAGAAAGCTGCTGCACAGATTGAAGTGAGAGTCCTCTGGGGAACATGAACATCCATATCCTCCTTGTAAATGAGCAGCTTAGTAACAGACTGATTGGCAGCTGGCCAGGCACAAGATGTGACATGCTTGAGCCTTACATGACACCTTTATACATTCTGAACATGAAAGCAATTATAATATGTTGCTGGAATTTCACACAGTCCTTACAAAAATGCATCTTCTGCAGTCACAACAGTGTGAAACCTTTAAAGTGACAAATAAAAGAGAACATTGCGGCTTTTTCCCCTGAGAAATGTCAGGGTCAGATTCTCACCTGCTGTCTCGCTCTGGTATTTCTTTGATGGCCAGTCGGACCTGGTTGCTGAGGTCTCGGCCCGCGTACACCACTCCGAATGTGCCTTTTCCCAGAACCACCCTCTCGCCGTGCTCATCGTACTCGTAGTCGTACTGCGGAGACAAACACCAAACTGTTTTTGAGTCATCTGAGCTGCTGCGTTTCTGTTGAAGAAACTACTACTTTTAAAATCCCGAACACAACCAAGACCCAGGAGACAAAATCCAAATAGTTTCTTTTTTAATCCTTTAAAAATATCTCAAAAATAAAAATAATTAAATTGAAAATAATCTAAAAAATACTGGGAGTGATTTGATATATTACGACACCTGTCTGTGGTGTTGCTGTATATACCAGAAATCCAGTTTCATGCAATTCCTCACCATAATAGTTACGTGTACAAACAAAAAAGCAATTGCATGGTTATTTATTTGTTTGTTTACACCCTAAAATCTGTTATTAAATAATCTTCAACCTGAAAATCCCTACACTGTAAACCTCTGTGTACTTGTACATTCCACGCCAGATTATTGTTCTCTTGTTACAGAATCCACTTACTGCATTGTGCTCCTGTGTTTTTAAGTTGGATTAATCCAGAAAACAATGTATTATTTTTATCCGAAAACACTTATCTGATTACTGATTTGTTCATTCACTTTAACAAATGGCCTTTGCTTTATGATCGGATTACTTTAAACCTGTTACGCACTTGTTCTGAATCTTTTGATTAACTGGAAACGAGCCATGGTCTTGGTTTTAGGACAGACTGTGTTATATAGGGAAGCTTGAGGCTGGAGACAAACTGAAAGCGAATTTTGGCTGCGGATGCTCCTGTTGCATCACACACATAGACATAAAACCAGCGTGAGAGAAACCTGTTCGACATTTGATCTGTGCCACACTGCTGATTCAAAAAAGGGTGCGGTAGCGTTTTGGGGTAATTAGCTTTTCTTTTCCCGAGGCTCAACTGGGAAGACAGGTGAATGCAGCGGCAGCAGGTGTCGGCTCTGTACTGTCAGAGCATACAAAGCACACAGGCAAAATCCAGGCCTTATCCCAGCAGGTTACTGCTCACGCTCTCTGCGTGTGCAGCTGCAATCCACTTATTATAATGCAAATTGTGATGAACTGAATTGGAAAAGCTACATGGAAGTTCATACGTCTTCCAACTGAATTATTTGGAAGACATGATGAATTGATTACTTATTTAATTGCAATAGAAAAGTCTGCATTTCTTTGTCTTCTGATGGGAGAATGAAAAACAGACACTATGCTGGAACTATAAAGGAACCTGCCTGAAGCTAATTAACCGTTGAAAGATGGTTTTGTGGTCACTGACTTTTTTTTCCTGTCGGTAATTCAATCCTTTTCACAGAAACACCACAATCACATCGTATTTCCTGTGACATTTAAAAAGCAGGCAAAGTGCACCCCAGATATACAACAGGATGTAACAAAACAATGTATGAAAACAAGCGGGTAAATCGTTTCTCAGCACCCGTGCATCAAAAAAGAGTTGCATTACTGTAGACTGAGGAGATAGTATGTATTTTTGTTGATTCTGTGCTCTAAGATTTGAATTTGGTTGACTCCTGATTCCTGTATGTAAAGGGATTCTGATACTAGATTTGTATGACGTTTTACCGCCTCCTAATGAAAGGTTTTATAGAGTTCAACATAAGGGCATAAAAGTAATAGAACTGTGAGCCAAAATGGTGGCTGTTGTTGAGAAATGAAGCTGGCTCTGGAGCAGGTGAACCAGGTACTGAACAATGGGAGGGAATTTCTGATTCACTTTAAAGCCATAAAAAAGGCACTTAAATGTTTAAATATAACCAAAGTTTATAATGCCAAAAAACTATCCGAGCTACTTATTATGGATACTTTGGATTTTACACCAAATAAATAAATTGGTAATAAACAAAACTAAACAAAAACTATCTGAGCCATTATGGGCGAGTCTTCAGTCCTCTCACCTCTAAGGCGTCGGTGTCGCAGTCTCCCTCCTCTGGACCTTTCCAGGCCTCCTCTGCTATGCTGTTGACCAGATCGCAGAATCTGCCAAAAGAAAAGCTCGGTCAGTCAAAAATACAGATCATACACAACACAGAAACACACTTCTGGACTTAGATTTGAGGGATATGAAGGCAACATCTGCCCCTCAATATTTAGAACATGTGCATGTGCCCCTGCCCCCTAAATAAAACATAATCTATACACTGGAGCCTAAACTGGTGTTGTGTAAAGAAGTAATTAAGCAGAGACTTTTCAAATTATTCGGGAGTTAAGCTGCGTTAAGACAATACTGTATCATTTACAAGGACTGCATAACTTGAGCAGGTTGCTGCTTATTAATTAATTTTGTACAAATGGAAATTAATAGCTGCCTGGCACAGTCGGAAAAATCTATAAAAAAATGGTAAAACAAACAATGTTTTTGTTTAGTTTTAGTTTAGTTGAATCAAATTTTCCCACCATGGAACTAATAAAAGACTATGTCATGTTATGTTAGGTTGTGTTATCTTGTATTGTGTTGTCTTATATTGTCTTATCGTATCTCATCTTGTCTGGTCTCCTCCCAGTCTCAGTAAACGTCCTGATATTTGCTGTGTTGACAAATTTGACCACAATGACAAAGACTAAAACTACAGACATTTCCTGGATATGTTCATTTTATTTTAGTAACTTTATTTTGTAAGTAAACAACATATTTTCAACTAGTTTTTGTTGCAAGCATTTCTTAACCTGCCCTTTTTTTCTGAAAGAGAAATATGCTACAAACAGAAAGATATTCACACTCCTGTTGGAAGCGATATATGACCCAGTTTAATGCACAGAATTCGCACATGCTGTTTGAGCTCTGTTAAGCACATATTGTGATTAAGGCAGTATTTACTGTAGCTGGTGGTCTTATCCAGAAGGAGTTACATTATGTTTACATGCACACCTCCCACGCAGATACATATATTTAATGACCTCTGCCACTCTCACTGCACACAAGCTGCGAATTAGCACATTCCCTCATCATGCTGTCACACATGGCTAACCTGGTGTTCTGTGGTACACGTGTGCTTGTACATGCCCTCATGCAACTCGTGCACATGCACAAACCAAATCAGGCGGAGTCTCCTTCTCTTAATACCAACTAATTCTTCCCTCCACCTTCTCATTGCTCCCTTCGCACTGTCACTACTTTCTCTCTGTATTAAAGGAGGGCAGCATCATAACAACAGCAGGCATGACTCACTGGCTCTCACACTCCACATAATGGCACTGAAAGTGCTCGGGAGCCTCTGATGTGAGAGTCACAAGTCTGAACATGCAGTGCTTCACCGAGCAGCTAGCGAGGAACTCGATGGTGTCAAAATAAGACAAGGTGTATTCGTGGCCACGGAGAGGTGCGAAACTTCCCACCTGAGCTGACATGAGTGCCTTAACTACTGTGGAGATGGGTACGAGTGGAGACGAGATGAACTCACTGCAGAGAGTTTGTGAGACTTCATCATCTTTGTAGACTGAATGTAAATCTTTATGATCAAAAATACATCACATACACCAGATGCTGCTTTAATGACGGCTGAGTATTAAGGAATAAAACTGTTAGAGTTGAGGACTGGATCCCTGCTGCTCCTCTCTACATTGAGGTGTTCTTGAACAATACACTGAACTCCAAATTTCCACCAATGTGTGTGTATGTGTGGGAACTTCACTTTTTAGATCCGAATTAAGCTTATTCAATTAGAGCAATGTCAACATGCTGAGCACTTGGATATTGACACATTTGAATCAGTGAACCCTGAAAAATGTATAGCCTGAAAATGGATCACATAAATTCAAACTAAAATATTTGAGTGCTTTAATTTCAGTGGTGCTTAAATACCAACATGAAGAATTCAGTGATTCATTTGCTTGTAAGATTCAAACCTTGAGGGCCTTTAAAGCCTCTGCCAAATGAAAGTAATCAAATGCACTTCAATATCAGTACCACCTTTTAATAAGGCACTCTTTATACAGGGTTTAAAAAATGTACCTTCACCCCTTACCATGTAATTTTGTCCTTAAATCACCCCCTAATTACCTTAAAGGCTGCAAAATCATTTTTTATTTTTTTTTTCACACTGATAGTGTCATATTTACAGCTTTCTTTATCAAATTGCTCAAACGCTTTGTTGAATTGAACTATTTAGGTCAATCTCAGGCCGTCAGTGAGCGCCTGTAGTCCTAATTTTTGCATCATCATCCCTTGTGATCTGTTTTTCAGCTGATTCAGCATGTTGAATCTGCATCAGTGCCTATCGTTGAATGAAATTACTCTGATTTCAGCTCAGTGCATAAGAAGACAGAAACAGAAGTGAGAAAAGCACCCAAATGACTAAAGTCAAGGGGGCATGAAATCAGAAGAAATTTGTTAGCATCTTGAATCCGTCCTGTTAGTCTTCAGGTTTTCCTTTTTGAATACAGACCACCACTGTCTGCTGTTATGGAGCTATCTATTCTCACGAAGGCATACATCGCACATGCTGGTTGGTCGTTGGCTGTCGTCTCTGCGGTGTGTTCAAGTGCAACGTTTTGGTCAAGACACAGGCAATGTTAAACCACACAACAGTCAGCTTTCATCACTGCTTGTTCTTCAGTGTTGGTTTGGTGTGCCAGGCTTTAAGATGTCAATTGTTAACTTATATTTGATAGATCAGTTATTACTTCTATTTGGAGTCTTCATAAATTTGTCCAGTAATGAAACCACAAAGGACCTCATCTATACATTTAAACCCCTCTTTTTTTAGATTTAGTGCCATGGTTAATAAATGGGGGGCAGTTGTGTTCTGATTTTAATCCAATTTTCAATATTTGGCTCATAAAACCCAATAATATAAAACTGGTAATTAAATAATTATTTAACCCTGTATACACAATCAGTATTCTGCTTATTGTTTGAAACAACCTTTAAGAGCTTAATGTTGTCAAACCAACACACAGAGAGCGAGAACAGACCTTTTACAGTGCATCTCTGTGCAGAAGTAGATCTGGAAGTCCTCTGCATTGTGCAACACGTACAGGAAGGCACTGCGCTCGTCAAACTTGGAGATGCTGAGGAGAAACAGTTCAGTTAGTTGGATGATGATCCCATGAGAGCAGATCTCACTTACAGAATGAAAGAGGCCTTTAATTGGACTTATGACATCAACCCTTAAATGTCTGGTATTATATAAAAGACTGTTTGTCAGTGAGTGTGGTGAGCCACTCCATCAAAATACAAACCCCAGAAGATGTGACAAATTACAGGACGTAGTAACAATAAATCTTCCTACGTCCTACTTAAAGTCAGTAAATATGCAGTATCATGACAGTTTGTTTCTACACAAATGAAATGTGGACCAAACACCAAAGTTGTTTTGCAAATTGTCAAATAAATGATGCTAAATTTCTTCAAAAAAAGACGAATTCAACAGCTGAATGGAAAGTTTTATCCGCCGAGATGAGCGCTTGTCCAATTCTGAGCCGCTGTGCCAAGGCTGGAGCTGCCGAGCCAGACAACGGAGGGACTGTGTGTGTGTGGTCGTATTGTTGCTCGCAGAACTGCTATTGTGTCCTGCTGACTGTCTGCAGGCTGAGTGGGCACAGAGAATGAGTTGTTCCCTAGCAACATGCGAGTACAGCCCCTCCGCTGATCTGACACTGAATTCCTTTGAGGACCACGGAGAAGGAGACGCAGAGAGAGACATCATGAAAACTGTCCATGGCAGACTGTCTGTGGTATTAATGGAATACTCTGGCACAGTTTGGAGCTGAGAGAGGTGAAGTGATAGTCACGTTTAAAATCTGCACGTTGTATGCATTTAATAAAACGCTTTAATGCCTCTGTGCATGTAGCATGTTTGGCCCTAATGTGAGTCCTTTGCATATTTACTCAATCCAGAATGCTGTTGTCAGGTTGGCCCAGGTTTCTGCTGCTACTTATATACTGTAGTTGTTTCACACTGTGATTGATATAGGCTTATTTACAGACGCCGTCATCACCACTGCAAATGTGTGATGTCAATCATGTTGTGCGTACCGCCGCGGTGCTTGGAATACTGGTTAATGCGTTTTCAGAGCATCAGTTTGTAAGTGAGTAATAAATAAATTACCACCCAACTGTTTGACTGATGATATATTTAGAACTACATTTGTTTCCTTCTTGCTCATCATGTTTATGCTTTTGTCACGTTGTAAATTACACTGTATTTGAATATTTCAGTTATGAAAATAATTGATGAGGATGACAGGGCGTCAATTTCACAGTTATTTATTAGGCTAAGATTAGTAAATTACCGATTTTAAATGGTGTCTATGAAAGCCTCTTATGGTTATAATATTCTACGGGATGCATGTAGTTAAAAGCTGTGTACAATTTTTGTGTATCCATGGTCTATGGCAGTTCTATATTTGATGGCAGAGTACGGACAAATTTAGGTAAAAAATATTGGTGAATTCTGAATTTGTGTATGCACGGTTTCAGCACACATTTGTGGTCACGTACTTTCAGTGAATGAGGTCCATTTTGATTACGACTTTAAAGACAGACCTGTGCAGATATATATAACACGTATACAGCATGACAAAAATACATGGGGGTGACAAACATTACAGACATTAGGTCCACATTAAAGAGAACAATTACAAGTGGCAGTTGCAATGTTTTTAGCCATGCTAGTGGTTGGATGGTGATGCTAATGTCGCCCTGTTGGTTGGCTACTTGAAGTTTGTTCGGACAATTGTGGTTCTCAGAGGATTTATTGCAATAATTCTGGTGATCAAATTCATGCAAATGTGAGCATGTTAACACACTAAACCACGATGGTAAACATTTGTTATCATAAAAGACAGCTACGTCCCTCTCGAGATAGTTTTTAATCTTGATGAGAAATAAAAGAAAACAAAAAGATTTTTGTTTTGTCTTATTGGACAACTAAGCATCGTAAGAAATGAAAACAGCACAATCGTAATGGCGGGGTTGGTTTTAAACAGTTGTGACATACCTCTCAGTGGCAACAATTATTAGATATATTCAACTAGTAATGTCTAGAGACGTGGTCAAGCTTAACACTTTCCCTCCAACCAACCATCTGATGATAAATTTAAACCAATCACCCTCTGGAGACAGGTGTGAGGTCACTGTCACATCACTCAGCTGTGATATGAACACATCATTAAAGACGGCAGACACTGACCTGACACCTCGTACTGATGTGGCGCTGAAGTTCCACTCGTGGATCCCCTTGTGCTGTGGGACAGATCAAAACAAATAACATCATTACAGCGTCTAGGGGAGGATACATCAATCAACACTGACTGATCATTGCAGACTGTAGCATTAGATGAATAACATTACAAATAATATGCTGATCGAGCTACAGTAATAAAAAGACATTAGTGGTTTTTATCACATTAACAATGACACATGAGTTAAGTAAAAAAATGAAGTCAGTGTAGCCGATGTAGCAGCTTTAATGGGACCACTTTCTGGTTGAGCAGCCACTGTTATTTATGTGCTGCAGTGGTGAGCAGTCATAAACAACAATATGAGAAAATAATCAATATGGCAGACATAACGAACTTTATGACAGGAAACTAGAGTCCATTATCGCTGCGTAGCATCTCCCCAAAGATAACAAAACAGGAAAACTCACAATCATCATCCATCTGTTCATCAGTTTAAGCATCATGTACAGCATCAGCATTGCTGCTATGGTAACTTGCAGCATGATTCAGAGCATATTTGAAGCCCACGAGTATATGCCAGACAATCAGAAACAAGAATTTGTATCATTTATCATGTATATTTGCCCCCCAAAAAATCAGATAACATTTAGCTGTGTCTAATAATGTATGCTAACATGCTAGCATGGAGAAATCCAAACTTGCCATACTTGGTTTTGAGCACAAAGCCATAATGGATTGGTGGCTTTTCCATTCAAAATATAACTTTCTCCACAAAAACTTGGTGTACCATGTTCCTCTAAGGCTGACAAGGTAATATTGGTGCTGATTGTGTATTCAATCATGCCAGTATACACATCCAGACAGCTAATGGAGGCATTTTAGATGAGAATGGATGTTATTTGTGAATCTGTGCCATGTTTTTTTAATGTTTCATCTCAGATTCAGGAACAGACTAGAGAAATTTGTCAACTGTGGTGGAATAAAAGAACAAAATTAGGAGGAAGTGAAGATCCATTCATGAATTTTCTGTGACTGTTTATCTTTTTAAGGGGCGGGAGACTGGCTGGGTACACCCTGCACAGGTCGCCACACTATCACAGGGCCTATTCACACTCATATTCCCGCCTACAGACAATTTAAACGCACCATGTCACCTGACCTTTGCATGCCTAACCTAACCTCTTAGGGGGAACTGAAAAACCCAGAGGAAACCAACAGTAACACGGGGAGAACACACAAACTCCACACAGAAGGACTCAAGCCAGCCAGTGGGTTCTACCCTCTTGCTGTGAGGTGACAGAGCTAACCACTGCAACACCATACTGTCCTGGAGGAATTGAGCAAACAGTAGAAAAAGCAGAACTGGGCAGTGAGATTTGTTAGACATATAAATGATGGACACCCACCTTGTCATCAGGAGCAACATGCCAGATAGACACGGTGTTGTCATCCACGTCTTTGTTTATGGACAAATACGAAGGCTGGTACACTTTTGTGGGCTCTAATATCAACACCTGGAGAAGGGATTAAGGCATTATATTACTTCCTTTATTTAACCAATGAAAGTTGCCGAGCATGCATTCTCCTTTTCATTTGTTTCAGCCTCTGATTAGTGCCTGAGCTGAATCATTCGGGGTTCCTTGGCTGGAGTCACTTACAGGAAACCGGACGGAGGAGACGTCTTTCTTGGTGGCCTCCACCAGAAAGTCCATCCAGAAGTCCACCAGCTCCTGCTTGGGGGCCGGCTGCTCTATGCCAGGTTTCTTGAACTGCTGGTAGATCAAGATGGTCTCCACCAGAGAGCGCAGGTACCTAAGAACCAAGCAGAGAGAAAAACAGAAAAAACATTTATCCACAGTGCCCTGAGAAAGGTCAGAGTCCAAATCTTTCTGTAATCAAATGTAACCAAATGTCATCCCATCAGAAAAACATCTGCAAACATAATAACTCTCTGGCAGATAATTTGCATGTGAATTATATTGTTTTAAACCCATGAGCATAGATCAAGCGGGATCACAGAAACAAACAATACCATATGATTGTGTTTCCATGCAGGATCTCATTTTTCTTTGTGACATTAATGGAAACTTAAAGAGTTTTCACAGCACAAACACAAATAAAGAACAGCAGGGTCGCGAGCACTGCAGAGAAAAAGAGCTGCAGACGGTTTACTGTACTCCTTCACATGTTGTACATCTGATACAGTCTTAAACAATCTTGAGGAGTGGAGATTCAGTCTGAATTATGTATTATTGCAGACAGTTAAAGGAACAGCTCACCCCAAAATCAAAAGCACATATTTTTCCTCTTAACCCTCGAGCTATTTATCAGTCTAGATTGTTTTAGTGTGAGTTGCAGAGTGTTGGAGATATTGGCAATAGTTATCTCTCCTTTCTTTCGAATATAATGGAACTGGATGGCACTCGACTTGTGGTGCTCAAAGTGCCAAAAAGTGTCTCAATGTCTCTTTTCAGAAATGACGCCCCGGTTACTCGAGATAATCCACGGACCTGCTTGTGAGCAGTTTCATGTAGGAACTATTTTCTTTCTACTGAACTACACCAGCCAACTGTATCACTATGCAAAAGGAAGGGTGCATCTATTGCTAGCTCACCTAGCATCACTGAGCTAACTGAGGAAAGTTTACATCTCACATCGTCACAAGCACGAACCTCTCCTCCATGAGTAGATGCACTCTTCCTTCTGCGCTGTGATACAGTTGGCAGGTGCAGTCTAGTAAAGAGAAAATAGTCCCTACAACAAACCTCCAGAAAGGTTTTGTTGCGCTGCCACTGGGGGGCGGGATGAGACAACTGACGGATGATTTATATTGGTTTGGAATTTATTGCGTAATATATCTCAGAGATAACCACAGCCAAATCAAACCCAATTTCAAGAATGTACAAAAACTTAAAAGACAGATATTTCGAATTTGGATGGAAACTGATTTCTAATTGTTTTTACATGTTTAATATTATGTACATGAGACCCTAACTTACATAGTTAGAAGGCTATTGTGGATTTGGGTTTCCAGAGGCTTTAACTATGAAGGGATTCCATGTGAATAGCATGGATTAGTTATTGTCATATGCTCGTCATGTAAAAATGTTATTGTTTAAAAGGATAATATATTGGATATCTATTGCATTAGTATGCACCAATACCTCCACACTGGCATGTCAGGTAAAGTTTTTGTTTGTTTATAGTTAAGGATGGTTTTGGCCATGGCTAAATAAGAAATGTCATTGACACAAAGAGATAAAAATGTTTTCATGGTAGTAATCTTGTCAAACCACCTGTTTCAAGCCATGCTTCCTGTTGAGGAAAAGTTTTTCTTTCCACAGAGTGAAATATTTACATTCTAACACTTCTTAAAATCTTCACAAAACGTCATGACACCAGGCTCATATATGCATTAAACCCATTTAAAGATAGAGGTACTGTTCAAATGAGCAAAACCAGCTCCCCATGATATTTTCTGTTCTCCAAAGCGAAGTACACCAAATGCTTGCTCAATGGCCCCAGATGGCCACTGTGATTTCAAGGCAAAGCAGAGCTCCAATTCAGATCACAATGACACAGGCACAGTTGGTGGTGGATGTGGTCTAAAATGTGTTTTTCGGCATGCTAATCTGTGAGCGGTTTATCCGCGTCCTCACCAGATGGGGGCTTTAAGTTTGAAGAGTTTCTCCGAGGCCTGAATGACCCTGGTGTTGTCGCAGGCCAGGATGCTGGCGCCCAGGAAGAAGCCCACATCCCAGTAACTCTGCAGCTTGTCCAGGCTGCCTTTTTTCCCCAACAGGCTGCTCAGCTTCACTCCTGGAAGAAAAGAAAGATTATTTAATACAACAGGAAGATTATTTTTAATATTGCGTTTCCCTTTGGGCTGTCACAAACTGAGATTTTAAGCAGACAAGACAGCTGAGGAGAGACTGCAGCAAAAAAGGCTCAAGACATGTTCACACTCGACTTGGATATGCCACAACGCACTAGCCTGGGAACCAGACGAATCTGCGAGCTCATGCTTTTTTTTTTGCTCTGGCATCTGTGATTTTGTCTGGCTAACAACTTGAAGTACAAAGGATCGATTTGTCATTAGATTATGTAAGAATCTGAAGTTAATTGTGACAATGGTTTTTGCTTCTGCTCCTACATGTCCTCCTGCAGTGACCAGCCATTTGGAAAGGCAAATGGGGGCCGCGGGGATAAGTGCAGTGGGAAGGCAGGGCCTGGAGAGACGGAGGGTGGTGCTAATTTAGGGAGCAGCAAGCTGATTCCCAGGGCTGCTTGCTCTGTTTCCCACATTCCTGAGCGCCTCTGAGCCTCAGATTTCAGGGCAAACGCAGACGATTGGGAACAAGGGCTTAAGGGCATACTTACTCGCAAAACAGTAGGAAGTGTTTCTATAAATAATGTTATTTTTATTAGATACAATCGGTATTTTTATAGTACAATGGAAGTATACAGTTATGTGTAATGTGTTAGGGGTTGCTGAAAGTAGGGATGGGAATCCAGTTGAGAACCAGTTCCAAATTGTCTGATACATGTGAACAGTATTCCTCCAAGCTTATCAGTTCCTTTTATGGATGGTGGTGATGTTTTTCCTGGTAGTTGCACATTTTATGACGTTAAACTTTGCATCTATGCTGCTGAAACTTGCAACAAGAAGGAGTCATGGAAAGAATGGTCCAAAGCGTGGCTTCATTTCACGAAGAAAGATGACAAGTGTACTGCTTCTGATGTCTGCAAAATGCCTACTTTTTTCCACAAAGAAAACCGATCAGGAAACAGTAAAGGTATCGATAAAGAATCAGACCAATAAGCAGAATCACTAATAGCACTGGTATCAACAAAACCTTCTCACTTCCCATCCCTAGCTGGTGGTGATACACACGAACCATTATTGCCAAACTCTACAGTTCCCCTCAGCTCTGTGGAGTTTTATAGCTTCTTCCAGCTCATTGTTCAGTCTCGCAGCTCTTATAATGCTTTTTTCGGTTGTGACAGACAGATCTTTTCAGCGAACAAACTCTAAAAAATAATTCTAGGCTACCTTTCCTGGCACTAAACAGCAGACAGACACAGCTTATGACTAGCTAGTGAACACTGTGGAGCTATCAGCTTTTTAAAAGCCAGATATTTCCCTCCTGAGACGTTGGAGACCAAAACAAAGCTAAAAGGACAGTGAAGAGTGGATTAACATTCATCAGGCAGAAACAGAACTGCAAATATACACTGATGTTGCTTTGTGCCTGCTGGAATCTGTTTGCTAACACACGCAGCAGCAGGCAGCTGTTTTCTAGCAGGGTTGGCAAGGTTCAGCGACTGAGCCATGACAGTGAAGCTGAAATCCATAAAACTAAAACAATGAGCTTGAAGATGTTATAATGCTCTTACACATAATATCTTCTTCCATTGTCAGTATAAAAGGTATTGATAAGTGCAGCTATGAGTGCAAAATATGATTGATCATGAAGGACTGTAGCAGAGAAAAGACAGATATCCAATCCAGCGTCCACTCACCCACTTTGCGAAGCTCGAAAGATGTGTCAAACTGGTGTCCAGCTGCAAGGAGTAGAACAGCATAGTTGATCCCAGAGTGTAGTGTTGGCTCTGACTCAAACCCCTTTTTAAACCTAAGAGGAGAGAAAAAAAGGTCTCCAATAAACAGTTTTCCTCCAAGAAATGCGTCATAAGAATTCCCAAGCATCTCTGAGATAACGGATGGCTTCACGGGGCTCCCCCGGCTTCCTGAGACACTTCAAGTTAGAAAAAAACAATTACAGCCATATTGAGTTGGGACCTCAGAACGGCAAACCGCAACTGTGAGTACCCTCGCAAAACAAGAAATTTTCATTTATTTAATGAGCAATCTGTTCTGCTGAGGGAAGGGGTGTGAATGTTATTAGGGGCCTCTGCCAAGTTGTGACATGGAACTGAAAATAACAGCCAGATGGGAGCTCGGTAACGCAAGCAGCATATTCAAGCGACTCAGATATGAGATCTTAAGAGCAATTTCCAGATGAAGGCAATCAGCCTCCACGTGTTATTGCTGCTCTGTTATTGAGCCAACGTTCGTCAGCTACTGTTGGCCTCTGTATGCTCACACACGACTGACACAGACGATGGCAAACTAGCAAGTTACCAAGTAATACCCCTGATTAGAATCATAACAGATTTCCTGGATTCACCAAGGTGCTGGAAAGCCTCCACACGCATCTCACTCTCTGCTTACTCATTAGACACAAGCAGATTCTGCAGGGTTTTCAGAGGCACACTCACGCTGGGAACATCCAGCTTCATCACTCAAAGGTCTGAGCAAGGTTTAGATCTGGAGTGAACTTAGAAATCACACTCCAAAAATGTGTAATTAGCATCTTAAAAGACCTCTATTCTGACAATAAAAGAATAACGTTTGAGCATGGCAGCAACTCAATGCATTTAGGCATGCAGACATTGTCAAGATGACCTGCTGAAGTTCAAACTGAGCATCAGAATAGGGGGGTCAGAGGAGAATGGCCAGACTGGTTCAAGATGATAGAAGGGCAACAGGAACTCAAATAACCACTGGTTACAACCAAGGTCTGCAGAAGACCATCTCTGAACCAACAACACGTTGAACCTTGAAGCAGATGGGCTACAGCAGCAGAAGACCACACCAAGTGCCACTCCTGTCAGCTAACAACAGGAAACTGAGGCTACAGTTCACACAGGCTCACAAAAACTGGACAATAGAAGATTGGAAAAATGTTGCAAAGCTCAAATCATCTCAAACTGGTTTCTTGAACATGACAATGAGTTCACTGTACTCCAATGGCCTCCACAGTCACCAGATCTTAATCCAATAGAGCACCTTTGGGATCATGGATGTGCAGCCGACAAATCTACAGCAACTGTGTGATGCTATCATGTCTAACTGAACCAAAATCACTGAGGTTTCCAGCACCTTGTTGAATCTATAACACCAAGAATTAAGGCATTTCTTAAGACAAAAGGGGTCCAACCTGGTACTAGCAAGGTGTCCCTAATAAAGTGGCTAGTGAGTGTATAGTAATTGAATTTTTACAACTGCATTGTTTCCAGTAACACTGATCCTTAGCTAACTTGAAATATCTAATAGATTCTATCATTGAGGTTCATGCTCATGATGAAGAAATTATGGGAACAATATCCATCATTCACATAGTGCTGAATCGAATTGACTGATTTATACTGATTCTAGGTACAGCCATCCTCTCACACAGTATGTTCTACTCATGGTCTGACGTCACAACTTTGTGGCGACGGATGTTTACATATTATGGATGTTTTTTAAACAGACTGAAAACTAGGACATTGTGAGACATGAATTAATATCCTGTGAGCTGTTTGTGAATGAACAAGGTCACTCTGAAATAAAAGAAAAATTCCATCAATGAATTCCTTTCATAGTCACTTAAATTGAATAAAAAGATTTGTTCATCCTTACTGCGTTTCTAGAAAATCATATACACATGTACACGTGCAACAGACATGCTACAGCCTCTGTCATCAGACCATAGGTTCATTTTACTGAAAAAGCCCGCAGCTCTGTGGTCACATTCTGTGGTTGAGGGAAGTGATACAGCAGCTTAAATTTAGAAAAGTTCAGGTGTGTGCTTTTTGGTTACCCTGAAAAATTGAAGAGAATTATGTTACCACGTGTGTCTGAACTCCATCTACCAACACAGCAGCTGAAATGATCGTTCTCTTCAAACACATCACACTGTTACACCTACACTGATCTTTGAAGCAGCGGTATTTGTGTATTTTCTTCCTTTTATGAAATGAATAAAAACTGCAGTGGTGTTAGAATAAAGGAGTGCATTAGCAAGAAAAACCTTCAACCGTCACACAACCTCTGAGGAATCTACTTTTAGTGAAAAGGGAGTAAAAAGGAAAATTCATACTCAGCCCAAACTGCTGACACAAGGCAGAACTTTTAACATTACTACATTACTTTAAAGTGACAGTATACTCCAATATCAAAAACATATTTTTCCTTTTACCTGTGGCACTATTAACAATCTAATGTAGACTGTTCTGCTGTGAGTTGCTGAGTTCTTGAGATATCGACCGTGGAGATGTCTGCCTTCTCTCAAATACAATGGAGCTAAGTGGCACTCAGCTTGTGGTGCCCAAGGCACCAAAAAATACATGTGAAAAACTCAACAGCAATGTCTCTTTAGAGAAATCATGACCTGGTTACTCAAGATAATCCACAGAGAATTGTTGTGAGCAGTTTCATGCAGGAACTATTTTCTTTCTACTAAATTTCACCTGCTAACTGTATCACTATGCAGAAGGAGGCATCTATCTATCCACTGCTAGCTCACTGAGCACCACTGGGCTAGCTATTGTTACAGCTCGTCCCATGACACTGATGTGAGCATGAGCCTCTCATCCATGACTAAATGCTACACTTCCTTCCGCACTGTGATACGGTTGTCTATCGTCATTTTTATGTGACAGGACTGAAACCTCTTCATGTTGTTCTCATGCTTTTGCACACCTGGTTTGACGTGTACCAAGTTGTGCAATCTTTTGTGTATCGCTGCTGTAATGAGCTGTCATGTGCAGGCTCATGGCCCGCCTGTTTCCTTAAATGACACTTGTAATTCTCTCACTTAACAAAGGGGTTTTACCTTGACAATAACAGCTATTACCAAGTCCTGTGTTCACGGCACCATTCACAGTAAACTCTTAAAACTGTGGTGCCATGGTTCCATGAGTCACCTTAAAGGCATCTTTAATGCATCTTGCCCTTCAAAACATTTCCTCCAGCAACATTTACATGTGACTCAGCGTCTGTTGGAGCCACTCGCCACCCCGTCCCGTCTCTCTCACCAGTGTGTGCCGCTGTCTCTGCTCGCCGTGTCAGTGAAGTGAGACTCCAGGAACATGTCCTTATAGATCCGTCCCACCAGGCAGTAGATGTCCGAGGCTACCTGCTCCTCGCCCTCCACCAGGGGCAGCATGATGTCCAGAGCCTTCTGTCTGTCGCCCGGCAGGTTCCTCCTACACTCACAAACACACAACAGGCAAAGTCAGACAGGAGGTACATACAATATCAGGTATTTTTTAACTTGAGTGAGTAGCAGTGAAGCAAAAACTAATCAGCTTCCAGCAAATATCCATACAGGCACGTATCAGCGGAAAGCTGTCATGGGGATTTGTTACAAATAACACTTAGTAAGTGTTAATACATCACATTATCTTAATCTCAAAGGGGCACTGGCACTCCATTGATTTAATATGTCAATATTATATTAGGCATGTGGAGAGCTCAGCCTGTGAAAATAGCTGATCAAAAAAAGATCCTCTTGAGCTGCATTATGGGAAGTGTAATAGTGGTTTTGGAGCTTGGCCAACACATGGGAGTACATCATCTTGACCTCTGCTATATCAATTTTCTCCCAAAACTCATGGTTCACTGCTAACTTCTGGATTATTCTCTGTCCTTTAGAAGGTGACAGTAGCTGCATTTACCTCATAACAATATAGAAGACAGACATTCAATTACATTTTAAAGGACTGGTTCAAACCATCCACATTTCCTTTAACACATAAGCATGAGTCATGAAAACACTCCTTTCTACTGATTTCTATTTTTGGATGATCACACATAAACTATAGGAGTTTCCACAAATCATTAAGGGAGTAACAGGAGGCACGCCCTCTCCAATTTAACAACAACCGGAGCTGTAGAACAATAGAGAACACACCAGTAAACCAATACTGCTTCCAAGCACATTTTAAATAAGTATTTCACTGCTGGAAAGATGATCGTTTCAAAAAACTGAGCTGTCTGTGCAGTAGAAAGACACAAAGACAAGTGGCATTCACGTCTGCTTGAGAGGTAGGTCGATAACCTACCACTACCAGAATGCACTGCGACGCACCAAACCAATAAATGCTCCTGCTGGTGGGTGGCGTAATGGGATTTGCCTATCAGAAAACAATGTGGTGACCAGCTGTCACTACATGTAAACTTGAAAGTAAGTTAAAACATGGTCCTAAAAAGCTCTCATAAATACAACGGTGCATTAAAGTATGTTTCTGAAAATATCTTAGGCGCAAAATAGGCAATAAAGTAACAGACTCTTTGTTTATATTTGATCAGCACTGCCTAGTTCTCTCGACCTGCTTCTATACTCTTTATTCTGTAGTGGCAGACACACAAAAAATGAAAAGTACAATCAAACATGATGATGTTAAACTTCAAAAAAATTTGGTCTCATGCACTCAAGAATTCTTCTTTCTGATACCTGAATGTAGAAGCAGGACACCTTAAAAGAGTCCCCACCAATTAAGCATTTCACTCCTGTAACTGCAGATCTCAAGAAAAAAAAGGGATCAAAATCGATGCAGCAGAACCCAAGATACATATTTTTGTTATTTCATGCATTTTTCCTTCTTGTCAAAACGTGGTGCCTACATTACCCACAATGCAACTACAGACAGGACAAAACTAGAAAAAAAAAACTATCACAACAAAAGAAATTTAAGTGCTGCAAATAAATAAATAAAAAATAATTGACAGAATAATTAAGTGTATACAGTACATGATGTGCAGTAACTGGACAATACTTAAAGAACACCCTGTATATTCCTGGCACCTAAAATAAATACTGGTTGGGGTGAATCAATATTAGCGACACCAGCCAGGTGTACGTGTGTGTGGACAACGTGTGTGAGCACATAATTATGTGAATGTTTATGTATTTGTTTGTGTAGCTAGGGAACAACACAGCTATTGTTGTGGGACAATGATACCTGGCACAGAGGAGGCCATTAGGAGCAGACTTAAATTACTGAGGTTGTTGGGTTCATTTAACGAACCTCCACTTTTATCTTTCGTTGTGAGCCTCCCGTGGAACATTCAGGTGCTGAAGGTTCTCTTATAACCAATCTGACAGGAAATAATGGAGGCTCTATAATGAGCAGCCCATTTAAAAACAACTAAGGAAATGAACTGCAACCTCTTGAGGTGTTAATTAATTGAAGTACATGGAGGTTTGTTCAGGAAAGCTTTTACATTTCCTGTTCTGATCACTCAGCGTGCAGATAAATTGCCTTTAATGTGTTTAATGCCTCTGCTTCACTGTAAAAAACAAACAGAACGACAGCTGGCTGTCGAGCATGAGCAGTAATATATAATATAAACCAAAGCAATAAATCGAATCACCAAAGATAATTTACTCACAGTTTTAATTCTCATTACTATTTTCAATTAAGTAGTGGTCGGACTCACAGATGTAATTAATTATAACCTCAGCTGTCCGCTTTTTTAGGTACACTTAACTCTGTCTAATACAAGAGCTCCAATAAATCTTAATTTAGTGAAAGTTATAATGCTGAAACTGTTTTAGAGAGGTGTTGATCCAACTTCATACTCATATTGAATATTTTGGTTTTGGTGCCGCTGACTACTTGAGGGGCTGTGCTGTAAGGCATTTCTAATATTTAGTTTGACTCATTTATATCAAAGAGGGCACTACAGTATCAATATTTTCTAACCACGTATTTCAGGCCTGTGTGTATGTAACATGTAACTAACAACAGAGTGAAAAAACTGAATTTCCCCTCTAGGATTAAGATATGTCTTAAATTATTATCCCAGTATTATCAAAATTAGCTAAAAATGACTAAAAAGTACTGATACACTCTCTTAAATCATTTCTTTTTTCATATTGAACACAACAAAATTAACAGCTAAAAGCTCTTTCTGTTTGCATTAACATTAAAATAATACCGCAGCCAATACCTTCTACAAACATATAAAAACCATATCAAATGTGCATGAGCATTAAAGCAAGCCTGTCTTTCAAATGCTTGCTCATGTTTCTGTGTCCCTGTAGATGAAGGCAATCCAATAAACCAGTAGCCTAACTGGGTTTGCCTGCTACACACCCACTCTTTAAACAAGTGCTGTCACTGTCTTCTGCCACGTTTTCACTGACGCACAACAAACTCAAGTTGCGTACTACTGCTGCGCCTGTGCTGGATGTTGTCATGCAATGTTTGGTTTTCCTACAAAAAGTAATGCACCAGAGGTCATACATATCCTACATAGTCATGAGCCAGTACGTATAACTCACAAATTTGGGAAGGCTGCAATCACTTGACTAATGCACTGATGGGTGTTACGATTGGTAAAAATGGTTGGGATGGTGGATGGGTCACAAAACACAGGACTTCCACCTTTGAGTTAACTTTTAGTCATTTTAAGGTACATTGTCACCATGCTGCTTTTCCTAAACCAAACCTACGTAACTTTATGTTAATTCAGTAATGTCATTCATGAGGCGTCAAGTCATAGAGTATTGTGAACTGCTGTAGGAGGATATGTTGGTCTAGGAGATTGGTACTAAATTTGGTTGATGCTTGACAGTATTTATCGTGAGTTTTTCAAAGCCCTGTAATCAAACAAGGTTTTATGACAATTAACATTTCAAATAGGAAAATTAAATGGATGGTAAATGGAACTGCACTTGTATAACACCTTTGCAGTCTTTCTCGTCTTCTGACCATCCATTCACACACATAGTCATAAACTGGTGGCTGAGGCTACCAAACAAGGTGCCATCTGCTACTCAGTTTTTAACACACTCACACCGATGAAACAGTCATCAGGTGCAATTTGGGGTTCAGCATCTTGTTCAAGGATACTTCGACATGCGGACCGGAGGAACAGGGGATCAAACTGCTAATCTTCCAATAAGTGGATGACCCACCCTACCATCTGAGCAACAGTCATCCCAAATTAACTGTCAGGAAGTTTAGCATTGTTTATGACATGACTGATAAAGATTACATACCTAGATGCAGCTATACCAAGGTCCAAGCATTGATTGCTCGTGGCAGAAGACACTGCCTTGGGGCAACCAGGAGACCGACACTATCATTGATCTGGGCCAAACAGGTGTTTTCATACTTCACTTCTGTTTATTTGGGAGGGTTGAGATGCCTTCCTGCAGTGGACCACATGAGCTCTGGACTGAAGAAATCATTTTGCTAATTCTACGTACTGAAAAACAACTATACAAATCATCAACATCATGTAACCAACAGAAAGTCCATTATGTCATGCTACTTAAATCAAAGGTGGTCTCTGACTTGCAGTTCAGAAGCAACACATCAATGAGATGAAGTCCAGGATCACGAGAGACACTTAAGCTGCATAATGTGCCCTTATTAATTGCCACTGTATCAATCATTAATTTCCATGATATATTAATCAGCTAGAAAAACAGACCATTAATTAAGATAATTCTCACATTAGTGCCGACTTATTTCCATACTCGTTTTTTGCATAACATATGCAGTATTGGAAGGTCCCCAATATTTTCAGGAAAATTCTTATTAGTATGTTAATTCATGCAGCAATGTGCTTCAGAACATCTTTTCCGTGGGGGTAATTTCTGTTCTGGAGGGATAAAATGTCGATAAGGCTTTGTTCTTGATTTAATGAACGTGTCAAAACACAGACTTCAGCGAGAAATGAGTGGTGTTGCGAAGTTAACTCTCGCACACAGGCACAATGTGTGATATAAACATAACGTGGCTTTTTCTCCAGAGCGGGAAGGTTAAATAAAACATATGAGCTGACAGCTATTACCATGGAGACCGTCCAGAGGGAAGAGCGCTCGGAGAGACAAGACCTGCACTCTCCTAATGCATCTCTCTATTTCTCTCTTTCTTCTCTCCAGAGTGCTGACTGGTGTTTGGATGGAGGAGATTCTTGCCTTGCTCTCGCCAGGCTCCCAACAGCGTTCGACGCTCACATGACAAGAGACTGAAGCCAATTAGTCCGCGCACACTTCAACCTGGCAGACTCATTTAGAGGCAGAGCACCTGCCTCAGACCAATCGTCAGGCCTTTCTTCAGGCCGAATATTGATAATCTCAGGGCTCGGCGTGGGCTGCGCACCGCTGGGTCAGGGCTGAGTGAAAAGAGTCAAGGTAATGATTTATACAAGTCCACTTCAGGACTTCAGGTGAAACATTCATTCAGCTTCAAACTCAGAACAATTTTTCTACCTCATCACTCTGCTGCCTCTTACAATGTACAATCAACTTTTGACAGGAGCAAATTTCTGAAGACTTTAATAATATCAGTAATTTTGTATTCAGGCTTCAACATAGTCATTTCACCGGTTAAATGTCAAAGAAATTATATGTCTTCATTTTTTTCCAAGACAGCTGCTATTGGAGAGAACTAAACTGTCCACTAGCAGAGAGCAACATGGAGTCAATACTGTTACTTAATGCCATTAGTTTTTACTATGGCAACGGAGGTTATTATTAAGGCGTCTAAGTGGGTCAGAGGCAGAGAAAAGCTTCAGGGGGGGACAAAGCGTACGATATTTAAATGTAATTTTACAATACCAATATGAATGAGGGCATAGTACATTTTCTGTAAAACCGACTGGGAAACCAACAAAATAACCAAATGTTAATGTCTGTTTTCTTCATCTCCACTCCATCCTAAAATCTACTGCTGCTAAAAATAATGATACACCCGTGGACTTTAACACCAATGACTCGTGACTTTTTGACTTTACATACTTACTTTACAAAGTAGGGATGCGATTAGTCGTCTAAATGATTAAACGCCTGCCCCCCTGCTAGCCGTGTTTTATTAACGTACAACGCTGCTTAACTGTTATGCAGCTGCCTGCCACTAGTGGGAGCTACAGAGCTGTCAGCTGTAACGTGCTAGTAGACAGACAGACAGTAGTGCTCTCGCAAAACCAGCGTGATTTGGCAGTACTTTGATCTAGAAAATAAGCTGTCATATAATAACTCTACTGGAGCAACGTGCAACCACAACTCAAGCATTTGGATGTTAACCTGCACGGAACACCGGCTGCTGCTGCTAGCGGTGCTAGCCACACTCATTTGACATCATTCACTCTGAGACGCTGCAATCTTACAAAAATGGTCTTATAAATTTGGGAGGCGAAAGATACAGACATTTTTCCAATATGAAATGAGATAAATACAACAAATAAGGACAGACACATACAAATTTCATTCTGTTTGGGGTGCCCAGTAAATCAGTGGGTAGAACGGGCGACCCAGGCAGTACCCTTGCCGTAGTGGCCACAGTTTTGATGCCAGCTTGTGGCTCTTTGCTGCAAGTCAACCTCCCTGCTCCCCTTTCACACTTTAAAACTGTCTTGTCATTAAAGGCAACCCCCCAAAAATAATCTTTAAATTTTAGGAGGGCAAAGACCTGAGCCATACTTGTGGCTTGCAAAACAATGACTCAGTACCACCTCTGGCTTGTATGGTATAAATGGTATGGAGGAATCATACAGTATTTAGGCATTAAGACAAATTAATACTGTCCCTCATATTGTCATATTGCCCATTGAGACCCAGAAAATCAAAGCAATATAATAATAACAAAATATAGTATGTATTTATGTGGATTCCAGTCAAAATGCTGCTTTATTTTAGGTCATCTCAATAACCAGGGTCATTTTGAAATGATACAAATTGTAAAAATGTATAAAAAAACAGGGTGGACACAATTAAGACCATAATTAATGATCCAAATCATCTTATTTGTCAAGCAACAAAAGAAATCATCCTTACACAACACCTAACAATCACAGCTACTTTATAGTGACTAATCCTACCCTGTTGAATAGGTACGCTGACAGCTGTTTGTCTCCACTCATGGCGCCCTGCTCTCTACTAAACTGAGGGAGTGTCTTCTGTCACTAACACTTAACGCATGAATCCGTCTCACAAAATGTCTCAGTGTTGCTGCCTTGAGCTCGTAAACACGATATCACATCCTGGTAATGGGCCAGACAGTAACAGCGCAGAGCACGCGGGCATCTTGGCACCCTGCAGAAACATTTTCCAATTGCTGCCAAATTAAAGAACAGCACGCTTTATTGCCGTTTGAGGCAGTCGCACCGCGAAAACCGCAGGAAGTTTACAAGAGAAGCAGCTGGTGAGAAACAGGCAGTCAAAACCTCTCTGTGTCGTACATCTGTCTTTTTCCTGAGCACAGTAGCTGCACACATGCTGCCAGTAATATCACTGGGAGCTCTCAACCTGAATTTGCTGCTGCTTTTATCTTCGAATTTGTGATTTTTTTTATTTAATTTTTTTAAAGATTTCATTGGAATTTGTGAATATTCTCCCAGCACTGCTTATGACACCATCTCAGAAACTAACAGATAAGCTTGTTGTCCTAATTATAGATCCACTAACACAGGAGCAACAATATCCTTTTTCCACCAAAATTGGCATGTAAATGCAGGTTTTTTTAAATGTGTGAAAAATGCTAAAAACAGGCGATAGACTCCTTTCCCACTGCGAATAAACCAGAGCTGTGTGCTCAGATCTGCAGGAGATGAGTATACCTCTCTGTTTCTTGTTTTTTTTCTAGTGTGTCATGTTCGACATCATGAATGTGCTGAGAAACAGGTTAGTAAACAGTATGAAGCAGCATGGAGGAAAGTCAAAATGTTGGTGGTTACGTTACTTTTTTTTAATATATTTCCTACTTAGTCTGTCTTTCAATCTTGGCATAGACAAATTTTGAACAATGTCAGAGTGCTGCTTAGATGGAGACAGACAGTATTTTGTGGTGGTGCGTCATTGTACCGTGTCCGAATAGTGAAGATAGGCGAAAATTAGTGCATCCATCTGGGTGGCATATTTCCCTTACTGCTGATCAGAGCTGGAGTTGATAAATAATGTGACTACTGCAGAGTCATTTGTTCCAGGAATTAATGCTGATTGTCATCTTTCCCACTTAATAAAAAAGCCAGTTGTTTTAGTGGGTGTAAGTGGGTTTCTTGTGCAGTGAGAAAGCATCAACAAGATAGTTTGAGTTCAAATCATAATCCACAATCGAAAGTAAATTAACTTGTAAAATATGAATTAAATTGTTTAAAAAAAACATTTTAATATATTAAAAAGATAAAAACAGAAATAAATGCTACATAGGTAACGACGATGGATAATGATAAGTGCCCGGATTTAATCTAAAACAGTGAACGATTTAAAACTAATGTAATGGAAATCATTAAAATAATTCTATGCAACATTTATCACTAATGTAATGGAAACTTTTAGGTCTTTTAGGCAACTAGCAGAAAGAATGTAAAGTAATCTTGCATTTTATGTCCCAAGTGTGTTACAGGCGTTTAGTTTGTCTCTGTGTGTGTGTCTGACTCGATGTGTTTTGTCTAGTAGAAACTGCCACCCACTAGATTTACAGGTGGTCACTGCTGAGGCAAGTCTTTTATCCTCTCTTTCAACTGTGGACCAACATTTGTTTTAAGGTGTGCTGCACAATTTCCAATGTCCGAAGACAAAGTATTCTCCATGGCTTTAATATGAATGCAGCCAGTTCTATTAAATTTAATGGAGTACTACCTAAGTTAACACTACATGAGCAACTGTAAGCAGCAGCTCACCACCCTTATCAACAAAAGCACACACTGTATAATACACAAAGTCAAAACAATCAAAGGCTATAAGCTTATAAACAATATGTAAAATTATGGTGATTAATGCATTAATAAATAAATATGGGAAAATCTCTGAAAAACACAAAGTCATTCGAGCTTACAGCAGTGTAAGAGTGACCTATGAAGAAATTAGACAGCAGAGCACTGAGACATCCTAAAAGAAAATTATCAAAAATCTGAGTCATGCTGATTTAGAGAAGGTAATTCTGCTTTAATTTCATTTTGTCTAGACTATTGCAGCAACTCTCTCTATACTTGCCTCAGTGAAAAATCAATCTCATGTCCCCGGCTTGTTCAAAATGCTGCAGCCAGAATTTAAACTGACTGCAGTCTTAGCACATCTGCACCGGCTACCTGTAGGATGCAGAATCGATTTTACTTATTACTTTTAAAGCACAAAAAGGTCTAGCCCTTAGCCATATCGCTGACCTCCTCTAAAAACACACTTTTATTAAAAGGTTTTTATATGAATCACTCCCTTCGGAATTACTGAGGAGTTATTGTTTTTCCTCCGTTTGTCTTGTATTACACTTTACTCCTATTTTTTTTATCCCTTGCCACTATTTTTTAAATCATTTTTCAGCACACAGAGATCTCTTCTTAATTTAATACCTGTATGTTGGTGTGTTTTATTTCCATATTTTATTGTTGATGATTTTGGGTTTTACTGTATGTACTTACTTACTTTTTTTTGTCTTATTGTCAAAAAGGTCCACATTGTTCACATATCAAGAGACAGAAGATCCAAATTGATCGCAGCACCTACTATGAATCAAAATCTCCTAATAACTATTACCTATAAAAATCATGTGTCAAACTGAGTGCATGTGCATCAGGTAGTCTGGTAAAGTGTCAGTGTGTACCTTACCGATTCAGTGCAAAGGCGTAGTGGAACTTCACATGTGGATGAGCGACGGGGTCAAAGGTCGGAAGCTTCTCCAGAGTCTCCACCAGCTTCACCACGGACTCATAATCCTAGATGATAGAGAACACACTGATGAGCTCCTGTTGCACTTTCACCACAGCCGCTGCTGAGCATCGTGGGACTGTTGTCCGTGTATCTCTGCACCGCGTCCTCCAAACACACACACACTCCAACTCATCAAGGTATTGAGCTGCTTTGAAGCAAGGGAGTTTCTGATGTCTTTTTATTCATTCTGTCGGAGACTCATCTGTCTGCTTAACACCAAAAGCACTTCAATAATTGAGTGGCCCCTTCATCACATTTTTGTTGCTGCTACTTGCCCACATAGTCACTATACCCAAAGCATGTTGAATAATTCAGCACGTCCTCAATGCTTGTTGTCCTGATGAATGATTCATGAGGCTGAGCGCTGCCTATGGTGAGTGGGAGGATCTGGACGGTGAGTGCCATCGCAATGCAGAGACTAAAGAGCGGAAAGAGCGGCAGATTTAAGACGAGCAGACCAAAAGCTTTGCCTAGAGCTCTCCACAGGCGGTCTGCGATGGCCCCCGTTTGAGAAGGCGCCACTGGTAAAAGGGATGACGCTGACAGATTAATGCTGAGGCGGTGACCTCTCTCTAACTTGTACAGTAGGTTTGTACAGTGGCTTCCTCTGCCAAGGTCAGGGACATGAGCAGCACACACAGTTCATCTGTACTTAGTTGGCACTTTGTTTGAACTTAAGAGGGGTATCAGTTGTTGGCTGAGTGTCTGATAAACCCTCGTAGTTTTTCCTAGAAACTTTCTGGAGTTTTGGGCTGAAAGATTTTTAATTGTCCCTCTCTAAAGAGTTGTGTTCTCAGGGTGTAAAATCAGGGATATGACAAGTTTTGAACGTGGAGGAGAGAGATGTGTCACTGATTCAGGGACCTTTCTTTTCATGATCTCCACCATTTGGGCTGGAGGGGATCAGGCAGAGCTTCCAGTCAATGAAAAGATGCCATACTGCAGTCCAAACTATGTACAGGTTATAACTGGAATGGCCCATGACTCTATTATCTTTTTCATTCATTTTCTGTAACTTCTTACCCTGTTACGGGTCACGGGGGCTGGACCCTATCCCAGATGACACTGGGCGAGAGGTCGCCAGACTATCGCAGGGCTGACACACAGAGACAGACAACCATTCACACTCACATTCACACCTACGGCCAATTTAGAGTCACCAATTAACCTGCATGTCTTTGGACTGTGGGAGGAAGCTGGAGTACCCAGAGAAAACCCACGCTGACACAGGAGAACATGCAGACTCTGCACAGTAGGGCTCCCCTACCCTGAAGCGACAAAGCTAAACACTGCACCACCGTGCTGCCCGCTATTTCAACTTGCAAACTATAAATAATCACTTGAATCTCCAGACAGCCATATTGCTTTTAAACCCTATTTTCATGGAGCAAAGCAAGAGGGAGGCTTTGATAACAAGGATGAGAAGTCTCTGTGGTGGCAGGAAAACTGTTTCTGGCAAATGGATATACTGAAATGAATACAATCCACTTCCAATGAGCCTATTTTTGTCAGTAAAACAACAGGAAGCAAAAACCACCATCTGTCTACAGCAATTATCTAATTTGTTTGATTATCATTAGGCAGCATACCTAATTCGACACAATATATTGATGTTTAGAGATGCTACTCAGAGCAGGTGTACCTGGATGTCCCTGTATGTCAGCAGCAGGTTGATGACGATGTCAACCGAAAGGCACTCCACGTTGTCCAGCCGCTGCTGGATGCGGCTCAGCTCGGCAGCCAGCTCCAGGCCAGTGTACAGCTCCCGAGCCTTACGGATCTCATTCAGAATCGTCTCACGGAAATACTGGCTGCGGGGGAAGACGATACATAAGAAAGTGGAGTAAAGCTTGAAGGAATTGTCTTTATGATTGAGAAATAAAAACCACCCCAGTTTCTAATTATTTAAAGTTAGTTCAATATGTAATTTTAAGCCTTTCTGAACACCAGACTAATCCAATTGTTTTAGGTAGTTTAGTGTCTCCTCGAGGAGCAATTCTAACATGATTGGAGTTTTAATTCATTTCCTGCATTCACTGACTGTTTTACATAATTTCAGATCACTCTCTAGTGAGATGAGCTATTTTCCGCTTCCGTTAAATCCGTTTTTAGCGGAAGTATTCCATAAAGGTTGTTTAATATTGCTGTGTAATTCCAATAAAATAAAGAGTTTGAAACCATCAGATGTGAGTTTCACCAGGTTTTGTTGAGGAAAGCATAAAATAAAGACAATGACCTGAAAGCAGCGCTAACTGCAAACACAAAAAATTGAATACTGTATTCTCTGATGTGCTCTTTGATATTCTTGAATACACAGCAATTGATGAATAGAAACCATTTCACGATGTAAAAGTTAACAGCCTATTATGCAGCTTGTGAAAGGGCCATTTGTTGGATCTTCATTCACGACTCCACGTGGCTCTAACCACACATATTTCAGTTTTCTGCTGAGCTTGCTGTTAACCTCACTGCAGACTAGAGCTGAATATTTAACTTTCAGTCAATACTACAACCTGAAATGTGCAGAGTACTGAAACCATCATGTCCTGAAACTTATAAAACCTGGCATTGAATGCTTGGTAGCTCTCTCTTTAAGCCTACTTATTCTTTCATAATAGTTTCTGACGTGAATCATATTCTTATCTTTTAGTAGTGTACTATCCTTGCAAAGCTATACAGTACAGCCAGTTTGTCCTCCAATAAACACTAAAGGCTTTACTTTTCTTGTATTCTACAAAAGGCTGGTTTCCTCTCTCAGATTTCTGACTTTTGTTTGTAAAACTGAAACATTAAAAAGATAAAAACTAAAATCAGTACACAAACATTAACATTGCCCTCAAGTCAACATGTGTTTTGTAAACTTGGAGAAGTCTTATGATCATGTCCCTTGGGGAGTCTTGTGGAGCGCACTATGGGAATATGGTGAACTGGGGTCATTGCTACAAGCCATCCGGTCCTTGCAAAACCAAAGTGAGAGCTCTGTCTGTAAACTCGGCACGCAGTCAAAAACATTTTCAGTGGGTGTTGGCCTCCGCCATGGTGGTCCCTTGTCACTGAGGAAGGAGAGTGTCCGGTTTGGGGATCTCAGAGTCGCATGGCTGCTCTTTGTAGATGATGTGGCTCTGTCGGCTTCATCACACTGTGACCTCCAGCATGCACTGGGGTGATTGGCAGCCGAGTGTGTATCGGTCGGCACGACAGTCAGTACCGCCAAGTCTGATGCCCCAAGTATCTCGGGGTCTTGTTCATGAGTGAGGATAAAATGGAGCATGAGATGAACAGCTGGTTTGACACACTGTCAGCAGTGATGCAGGCATTGCGTTGAACCGTCATGGTGAAGTGGGAGCTGAGCCAGAAGGCAAGTTATCAATTTACCGGTCCATCTACGTTCCGACCCTCACCTATGGTCATGACCTTTGGGTATTTTGGCCTTTTTTTCCATCGTATAAAACTGCATTTATATTCCTTAAAATCAGCTAGCAGACACAGCATAGTTTTGGTATTGGTAATGTTGTTGTTGCTCCCTACTCTCTTCTGCCCTGTGTACCCTCGCGGGGAGTGAGGAGGTTAGATGCCAAATACTAAATAATGACTCGCTTTATTCACATGATAAGTCCCATGTGAGTTACCTGACTAAAATTAAATTAGCTTGAAATAAAACCTCCAATGCATTGGAGCAAGGTGGCATTGACATTTAAAAGGCCAATGTCAGCCAACTACGCCATCAGCAAACAGTAAAGATGAGTAAAGGCAGGACAGGTCTCAGTGCCATAAAGCAGAATACATTTATTCTGTACTTGGTATTATAAATAGCCACTATAAATAGTAGTCATGCTCCTTCACACAATGTACAGAATGCAATCTACTCAGATGCCAGTGATGGCTGAGTTGAAAATCTCTGCTGTGCTCACCGGTTTTAACTTCATGCATAATGGTCTCCAGGAGACAAAAGCTTCATCAAGGTGCACGTTTTCTCTTTTGTGCCTGCAAAACCTGAGTCACTATTCCTGGAGCTGAGTGAGAAGTAACTGGCTGCTGCATTGCCTGTTGGCAGAGAGGCCTAAAATATTACCCGTCCCCAGCAACTGAGGCGGTGTAAAATGTTCCACAAAAGTAGATAACCACGCAAGTCAAAGTTGAGAGATGCACTACATAAAAATAATTACAGCATGTAAAAATAGGAAGAGTGGGATAATAAAACAAAAGGCCTGCTCTGCTGAGAAACAGTCACAGTGCTGCTCAAACACGAACACCTGTGAGCCAAAATTTTCCCCACAGGAACTTGAAGAAATCACACTATAATGGCTCCTTCCTCATCTTTAATCAACACCTCAGCTTGCGTTTTTACAATAAAACAACCATTGTTTTCCCGTATAACCTTTGCTCAAAGGTGTGAAACCTTTTGGGCATTTCACGCGTACAGTACAATAAAGCTACAGTACATTGCCTTCAGGGGAACTTCTGGTTTACAGAAATAGCTTTAAATAGATTTTTTCTTTTGCTTCCTCATCCTCAAACCCATTGCTTTGGTTTCAGTTTCAAAATGTTTCCTTCAACAGTTTACAGCATCTGAAAATTATCGTCATAAACATTTTCATGAATGTGTTGGGGGAAGTAAGCGTCTAAACAGGCCTACAAAGCCAAAATGCTGGATTACTATTAACTGTACATAATTTTGTTCAATAGAGTCAGAAATCTGACTTTTGGCATCTGTTATTTGGTATGATTAAGTAACCTTTAAGTTACATATTTGAGTGTGTTAAATTGTAAATCATTTTTTTAATTGATTTCAATATAATGTTATGGTACACTATAATTAGCTTCGTATTTCTCATACTATTTGCATCTCTAAACATGCATACAATTTTGCCATTACTACCTTTTATAGCTGTTTCAAGATAGCATGAAAACTTAATATCAATTTTCTCAATTATACTGCTTCTGTACAGTAGAGGCTAACATAGTTTATAGGATTACATTACATTTTTCTGTAGGCTGACACGGCAGTTAGCTTCACCCTGATTCCTTCGCCAAAAAGTCTATGGGATTTTTTCATTGGATTTTGAGTTATTGCAGAAAATAATCTCTATAGCAAACAAATGTTTATGACATTTACAATTTTTCTTTAGCAAGATGATCTTCACAAATGAACACCACTTTTCTAATTTTTGAAGCCTAATGCAATCACTAGACGGAAAAAACTAACGTTAGGCTATAAATGAACTACGCCACGATCACAACTTACACAAGAAAGCTGTAAAGCCGTGTTTGGGCATGATGATGTTTTGCAGTCTCATTTAACTTCTTGTCAGCAACCACCTTTTTTAAGACACATTACTGCTATAAATTTCATTTTATGTCGCAGAACAAAACGTGAAAGGGCTTTAGGACTCATTCCTGGTGCGCTATAGTTTAGGGTATCTTGTGGGTCACAACATTCCTCTGGGATTTCTGTGGCATGGCAGTCAATTTAGAGGAGGAAGTCAGTCAGTTTAACCATTTATCATGTGACTGGGACAGGACAGGAAACAAAAAAGTTAACGGGAGTGGGCAGAGCTAGTGAATAACAATTATTAGCTAGCAGTAACAATTATTAGTTAGCAATGATAAGTCAGCAGCTTAGTTCATTTCCAATCAGCCTCTATGGACACACATTTTATGTTATGTTAAATGTGAAGTCAAATGGATCGTTTATTAACATAATATTGTTGCAATCGCGATGCTAATTTCTAATAGCTTGTTGCTGGTAATACGCTTTACATGTAAGCATCAAGCTAACAGACTCAGTGCTAGTTGGTTGCCACAATGGTTGTAGTAGTTAAAATCAGAAGGGTTTTCACGTATAAAGAGTTTGCCTTGCAAAGTAAAATAAAATATATAAAATTCCACATAAATCTCTCCTCTCTGGCCCAATTCACTGACTGTCAGCCCTTCAGTATACTTACTGGGAGTTTGCCTGTGACACTTTGAGCAGCTGGATGAAGCGGTCAAGCAGCGGCATGCAGATGGGTCCCAGCAGCATCTCAAAGCTGGGCTGCATCAGCTCCGTCAGGCCCTTCATCAGGCTGCTCTCACAGCAGTACACCTTGTTGTGGGGCGTCACCATGTACGGGATGAAGGTGTAGTTGGCTGAGCATGTCTGTTGATACAGAGAGAGACAGTGTTGGAAAACAGCCATCAGTGTCTTTAAGCATCAGTGGACTCTTTTTCTATGTCTCTGTGGGTTTGGTGTGAAAAAGGCATCAGCAATATTTTTGCCAAATGTGGGTGTATCATTTGGAGAATCCAAAAAATGTGATAAATAGATTAAAACGTGACCCAAAAGGGATAAAAATAGATTCAGTGGCTTATCATGAAATCTGTTTTTGGATCTTCTTCTGTTTTCAAATACATGAATCTTACTATCTTCATACCGTGACATAATTTTAGTTGACAAGACCGCCTCACCACAAGGCCCATTTAGTAGCTCTTCTATAGTGTTTGGTCATGTCACACCAACATTCTCAGTAGCTGTATTTGCCCAGTAGTCATGGGTAGGGGATACTGTAAATTCAAAGATTGAAAGTTAATTCCTGAACTCCATCTGCTGAAGAAGACTGTGATACCATGAATGAATTATTACTGAATCGGCCTACCAGGCACAGGCCCAGGTACCCAAAGTGTCAGGGCCTCCCCTGCCTTCACATGTATGATATCACTCAAATTAACACGTACTGACCAGAAAGAGACTAATTAATGACATCAAAGAGATGCAAAGGAATTGTAAAGAGACACAAAATGACTACAAAAAGGGACAAAACAACCACAAAAAGGTACAAATTGACCTAAAAGAAACACAAAACAACAAAAAGATGCATAACAACTACAAAGAGACGCAAAATAAGAACAAGTGACAGCCACAAAAACTTCATCTGCTGAGAATTGTGTGTGATATCATCAAAAGCTAGGACCTTTCCACTGGATTTTTTTTTTTTGGTACTTAAACATTTTGTTCAGCTGGATAATATTAACAAACAAACACCACTTATATGATTTTTGAAGGGTAATGCAATTGCTGGAAGTAAAAAGCTAACATTAGGGTATAAACAAACGGTCCAATGACTTAATGTTGCCACCGCAACAAGGACGCTCAACAGTGATGACAGTCTATAGTCTCAAGCAACAGCCTTTTTTAAGACACGTAAAAGCTTCAAAATTCACGCGTAGGGTATTTACACACATATTATATATCATAGAACAAAACATGAAAGTCACTTAAGCTTGTCTTAACCACAGACCTTATTTTAGGCATCTAACATTGAAAAAAAAACCCCATTGACTTGAGATGAGGGAACCGCATTTACAGAAATGCTAACTCGTGTCCGAGTTTTAGGACTACTGTTGCTGTAAATTTGCTAATATTATGCATATTGAAGTATCGTATGTATTAACAACCAAACTTAGAGGTAAGAGATAGTGTTTGTAAGCAATTAAAAAGTAGCCTTACAGTAGAAGGTACGCATTTACAGTAAATACAAACCTTCATTAAATGACCACCATATCTAAATTATATAAGGCGTAATCTTTACAACCAGTTTTATAGAAGCTTTACAGTAATACATTGTATAGGGAGGAAGCAGATTGCCTGGAGGAAGTCTGAGCTGTTTCCCCTGGTTGAGACAGTTTCGGGTAACGACATGAGGCTTCGGCTCTGATCTGTCCGCACAAACAATAGTGTTTGTGTTGCATAGTCTTCACTGAAGCAGTCTAAACAGACGTCAGCCAGGAGGAGAGATCTGCATCAGTGCTGGCAGTCCCATTAGGAGATGCTTCTTGCAACCGCAAACACTTACTGCGGTGCACTCACAAATTCCACTTGTTCATGCAGCGTGGTGCTCATGAAAACCAGCAGAAAGCACAAGTCTCGCTGCTCACCTAAGTGCAAAGCTCTACCCTGTTATTTGCTGCAGCTGTGGCATTTCGTTTCATGTGTGTTTCAGCTTTAGCTGCAGATGTAGCACTAAAAGTGTTCTGTTTTATTTACTTAGAGCTCAAACTCTTGACATCTGTGTTTTGTCTCGAGGTAGATTTCCTGTATTCTGCGTCTGTGTTTGTTTTAACTTCACATTATTCTTCAGCAGTGGTCGTGATGCTTCTGTCGCGGTGGCCTGCCACTGCTGAATAAACAACGAGGAAACACGTGCGTGTGGTGTTTGCAGACAGCAGGGAGAGAAAGAAAGAGAGAGAAAGAGAGAGAGAGAGAGAGAGAGAGAGAGGGGAAGGAAATCCACTATTGACGTCCTCGAGAAACAGTCGAGGTCTTTTCAAGGAGAGCTATTCCCAGAATGTCAGATGTGTGGTGAAACACAACATGAGAGCGTCTGAAGGCGGCTGGGCTGCTACCCAGCTGCATCCTGACGGCTTTAATATTCTGTCATGCACCCTCTTTGAGAAATACACAATGCCGTGCTCTCACTGCCAAACAGAAAAAAAAAAGGAAGTGAAAGGAAGGTGCGGCGTTGAAGCAATGAAATCTACCCGCAGATAACTACTTCCTCCTGTGCAACAGCGGTTCATGACATCACCAATTGCAGCAGTGGCGGGGCATGCCTTACAAAAATAAACCAGTGACCCCCGTTTCTGTCAGGTGTTAGCAGACAAAAATCCTTGCAAAATCCTGACGCTATATTTAGCTCCTCTGTGTGTGCTGTCGTGGGGATCACATGGCAGGTTTGTTTTCACAGGATGATGCATATTTCAGAGCGGCTGCAGGTCATTGGAAGCTGACCTCCACTAGTCGCTTACAGGTAACAGGTTCCTCAGCTGCGAGTGAAACACATGTGACTGCGCTGGCTCACGGGGGAATCTGGTGAATGTGACTGCGAGTGAGTCAGTTGTTCAGCGAGTGAGTCATCTGGCTTTGTTCGCCTGTCCATCTGTCCATCGCAGCTACAGGAGGATTTGGAGCTGCATGCCTACTCACTCACCTTCACAGAAACACACACACACAGAGCTGACCACAACTTGATGTTAGCACTTAATATACATGACTGTTCGCCCAGTCATTAAGCCACCGAGGAAGTATTCATGACTAATACGATCTCCGAGTAGAACGTACCTGTGAGCTGCAGGTTTAGCCATCTGTGGGCAGCTACAGTCAGTGAAGTTACACCAACATAAGCGAAGCAATGTGCTTGTAATTACAGTAATTGGATATACACCAACAGAGGCTAATTACCTGGATTTGCACGATCATGGTGGGTAGTTAAATGCACTTAGTTAAATGCAATTAGCAACACATGCTTCTGTTTAGCAACCGTAACTAGGCACAGCAGGCCTGTCGAGCCTTTCGGATTTCTCCACATTTTGAAGTGGATCTCGGCTAGAAGTCACACTATCTCAGGACTTTGGAGGATTATGGCTTTTTTTTTTAGCCCTGCCAAAAGCAAAAACACAGGGGCAAAAACACAGGAGCAGTAACCAAGCATTTCTAACAAGGTACAGGAGCATATTATTTACTTACTGCTTTATAAAGTTGACACTAACGTCTGCGACTTTGTGTGTTGCTCATCTGGTGTGCGGATCTTTAAAGTGGTTTCCCTGTGATCTTTGTTGTTTTTGTATTAATATGATTAGGCCCTGACGCACCATTGGCGAGTGTCTGTCGCCCTAGTTTTTGTGTTGTGACCCACACTGTTGGCGGCTTTTTTTCGGCTGATTCAGCATGTTATTGGTGTCTGAGGCAGCAGAAACTGTCTGTGAAAGACATCACAGTTCAACTGAGTGCATGAGAAGAGAAATGAAAGTGAGGAGAGCAAACACATGGCTAGAGAGGGCATGATATCAAAACCGACTTTGTTCTATTAGGCAAGATTATTTTTTTGAAGCCACTGAGCTCTTTAGCAGAAATAGTTCCTAATTGTGTGTTGTGTTGCTAACATGCTTACTGGCTAATTACCATCTTGAATCTGCCCTGTGTGTCTTGTGGTTTCCCTTTTTGAACGGCAAATACATACAACTGCCACCTGTTAGTATGGAGAGTTATTTCCTCTTACGCAGGTGCAGAATGTACGTGCCAATTGGCTGTTGGCTGTAGTCTTTGCGGTGTGTTCAAATGCAACTTTTTGGCTGGCGATGAAACAGTCGCCTTTGTCACCTCTCGTTCTTTGATGTCGGTTTGGTGCGTCTGTGCCTTTAAACTAAAGAGGTGCTGACAGTTAGCTTAGTTAGCATGCTAAAGTACTGGCTTTTCCATTAAAACAAATGTAGCATTTCTACAATAGTAGCTCGCAGTGTACGTACAAGCAGTGTAACGAGGACAAGCCAGTTTTAATGTTGTGTTTGCAAACAGAAACTGACAATCCTGCATCGTATGCCTTTAATCCTTATTAATGGCACATGCAGAGAAAATAGTTGCAAAAACTGGGATGGAAAATGTCAAAAACTCATCAAAACCTCTGCCGCTATTGCACATCCAAGTACACTTTCACCAGCAGGTTAAGAGCACATGCCCCAGCGCAGAGGGCAGTAAAGTGCCCTAATAGGAGCAAGACAGAGACAGATGAAAGAGTGCACCCTGGAGACATCAGTGAGCTCACATTCTCATGAGTGACAATCAGCTGTCCTCTCACGGTACGAGTCAGAGATCAGTACGTTTCATGCAGCACAGAACTACCTGCTTCTTCCCTGAAAAGCCACTTACGAGAGCTAAGCCTTTCATCTGAGTCCTCAACACGGACTCCTGAACGACAATCAGTCTGCTCCTGCTTCTGCCTTAATCACACTTTGTTCTGGTGCTGAGTTAGTCGACTTCTCAATAAGTCAGTCAACAGAAACTTAATCAACAGCAATTTTGATAAGCTATTAATTGTTTTGGGTATTTATCAAGCAAAAATGCCAAACATTTGTTGCTTCAAGCTTCACAAATGAGATGAGTTGCTGCTTCTATCTTTTCTGTGTTACTGTAAATTCAGTTATTTTGAGATTTGGGTTGTTAATTGGACAAAACGAGCACTCTGAAGAAGAATTTTTGACAATTTTCTGACATTTTGTTTCATCTAAACTGCCAAAAAATGAAAGAAATAATTATTAGATTAATTATTAATGAGCAAAAATAGGATCACAGAAGTAGAAATTGTTGTAATGAAGGAATCCACTTTACTATACTGCAACAGAGCTCATAGGTGGTTTTTAATGACAACACTAGTGGCTTTGTTCTCTACAAACTGTATCCAGCACATAGTCAGAGCCACCAAATAGTAAATAACGCACAGCTGCACACACATTTGCATGTGCATTAATGTATATATTAATATCCAATGTCTTTCAGTGGGTGAGTCTAAATCAAATTTAGATTTTAGGACCTACGTGACATGAGCCAGTTAAGAACAGGATTTCCTTAGCTTTATGGCAGCACCTAATTTGAATGCTGCAGTGTTTGCAAGTCAAATTTTCAAAATGCTTCTGCCTTTTTTATGCAGCCCAAGCCCATGCGGTCACTGTAACTCACAAAACAGCTGACACCTGAAAAGAACATCCTGAAAATGGAGGAGATATTGTCATTTTACATTTCCGTGAAGCCCGACATTTATCACAAAAGTGGGCTGCACACGAGAACACCTTTATAACACCAAAGAGAGAAACATAAGGTGTTAAGCAGTGTGCTCCCCGCACGCTGTAAAAAAAACACCCCATATTCTTTGCACCACATAAGATGTGTGAGCAACGGGTGAGTAATGTGTGAAAGGCAAAGGCGAGGGAGAAAAAAAAAGAAAATTGCTCTGTGTACTTACAGTGTTCTTCTGGCAAATTATCTCCTGAAAGAAGAAGGAGAGAAAAATACATTAAGAGATTACACAAGAACATTTCTCTTAGGTCCCATTTTGTTTTTGACACTGAATAAAAACAACAGAATACGTATCAGTTTTACTAAAATTCACACATCACACCTGAGACTGTAACATTTTATTTCAACGGCTGCTTGTTTAATATCTGATAATGTTTCTGATAAAGCGCTCTGACACTGTAAAGCACATGATGTAGCAACAGTGCCATTAATGTGTCGTAAAGGAGTGCTGCAGATGTTTAAAGAGGAAGGATATGCATTTTGCTAGTTGACTGTTAGGCCTTTTTTGATGCAGTGTGTTTAAGCATTTTGAAGCACTCTTTGCAGGCTTTATTTAACATGAACTAGCCCAGCACATTCTCCTTCACAGGCTGTCAAATACTGCCTCTTTTTCTCACCCCATAGCATGTGATACTGACGCCAGTGGCACCCTTTAGCATCTATATGAGATTCCCTGAGCTTCAACTGACTCCAATGTAAACCCATCTGCAGCGATACTTGACTCTGAGAGCAACCGACATAGCGTAAAGAACGAGAAAGTCGTATATGGGTCAATCAAAACCAGACATTCACCCAGGAGTTTGTGTCTCATGTGAAACTGAAAGTCAACGTTAAACATAAGTTACGTCACTTATGCACCTACAATCAGTGTGAAACCAAAAGTCAGTGTTGTTTAACGCTACAATACACAACTGACCCTTCACTAAGTCTTGTCCCTGGACGCAGATTGGCCAATCATAACGTAGCATTGCGCCGGCTCAGACCGGAGTCCGACAACAACACAGCTGTGCTCAACTGACTTCATTTTCAGGCTGGTTTTGTAGATTTGGAGCAATTAATTAGTGATATTGGAGCTAGTATTAATGATACTCGATACTTGGAGAGGTCAAAAAAAAAAAATATGTTTCTTCCCTGTTCCAAAACCAAAATCAAACCCTGAAAAGTGTAGGGTTAGCTAGCTAGCTACTGAAGATATAGCCTACTGAATGTATACACATGCTGCTTTTGCTTTTTAATGATTATAACAGTGAATAAAGACCAACCCTGCTGCACAGGAACCAGTGAAGGGAAGCAGGGAAACTCTGCTGATATTGAACCAGCTGTGTGTCACCACAGTGTGTGCAGGTGAACATTGTTTCACTTCCCCCGGAGATCCCTGCTTGTCTGCCATCTAAGGTCCAGGTGCTGGCAGCGGCACGGGGGCGAAGCCAAACACCGTTCATCTGCACACACTGTGACGCCACACAGCTGGTTCAATATCAGCAAAGTTTCCCTTTATATTCATTGTCTTGTGTGGTGATCAGCAGTGATGTGGTGGTTCACTTTTACACTGTGATCTGTAGCCTATAGTTCGGCTTTAGCTTCTAACTATCTTTGTCTTTTTAACCTGTTGCTGCTGCTGAGTCAGTTTGACATCCTGGATATATCCTTCAAACACAGACTGTAGACCCCTCTGTCTGCTTCTCTCTGGAATCACCACTTCATTTAACCAGATGTTCCAATGTGTTCAGCTGTGCGTCAGATAGATACAGCAGTGGTTGTCAACGTTTTTTCATGTCAAGGACCTCTAAACTGACACACATTAGGTCAAGATTTTGACAACCTTGAGAGGCTGTAACAATCTTTTTTAATGATCAAGACAACGAACCAGCTTCAACTTCATATACTCTACATGATCCATCCACTTTTTTTTTTTTTTTTAGCACAGACAGAATTATTTTGGTAGTCCTCTCGCTCGTCACACATTAGATAAAACAATCAGTGAGTGGAGCTACTTAAAACTAAGAGCAGTCAATCCGCCTCACAAAGCATCACTAATACCTGGCTGTCGCTGAGAAACACAAAGTAATAATGGGTGTTTGCATAACATGAATATGATGGTTAGCTTTTCATGCAAGTGCGGTGATGACCTTTAGGATGCATTACAATCTAAATCAGTAGGGATACTCTTCTCATGATGGCTTTCACTTCCAGCCTTATTTCTTTAGTGAATAAACAGTACTTTTGTTCTTTAGAAAAAAACAAAACAAAACGAGAGATGTACGACCAGCACAGGTACACCCAGTACATGATGGTCTCTTTGGGGCTTGGTGTATTTTTTAAATAGAGCTATTTAAAGCTAACTCCCAACATTAAATCAGCACCCTTTTAACAATTTAGTGGCCTGATAGAGATCAGAGGAAACCACCAGAGAAAAGTGGTCTTTTCAGGCAGGGTGGGGAGCAGCTCGCCACAGGAAGAGAAAGGTCCTAACAGTTTGCATTAGGGCAGGGCCTCTGTGGCATTTTTAACATCATAAAAAGCAAAAATAATAGAGCTGAACCATGCATTTGGTTTTTAATGTCATGTTTACCTTGACTTAATGCATTTAATCTGCACTGAGGGCTGAACAGCTCTATATGTTGACTGCACAGTGAGGTTACTGGCTGGGTAACCCTGTCGCCAGAAGACTCACTACACAAAATACCTACAATAAAGGCTGCAGTGTTCCTCTGCTTCAAGTCGCCTACAGCAGGAGTTTTTAAGTGTGTTCAGTCTTGGCTTCAGACAGTGTGAACTACGCCTCGTCTGCTACACAGGAGCTATAAGACTCGCACTGTTGTCATATGCTGACTCAGCTGACTGGGTGAGAGTTTAGGTTCACAGTTAAAGCAACAATCTGACATTTTAATATGAAAAAAAAAGATGTGGCGCTCTCCATTACAGATGGCTACAACAGAACAGTGTCTGTTTTCTTCCCTTGAAGGTTACGGTTTGTTTCATAACAGTGTGTCATCTTTTATGAAGTTAGTGGAGGTGGTCTTTTTTACGGGAGGCGGTCCACCTCCACAAAAAACAACCTGTTAACATGAGTAATGATCATCACCAATGATGAGCAGTCCTTCAAAACCTGGACCAAGCTCCACATGTTTTTGGGCCAAATTCCATTACATTACCATTTTCCAGCTGACAAACAGTTAGGACCCAAATTAAAACCTCCATGTTAAGATTAAAAAGTACCACCTGAAGAGACATAAGTTTAAAGGAATACTTCACCAATAAAATGTTCATTTGTGATCAGTTATTCACTCTGTGTTATGTCGAATTTATGAAGAAAACTTTGTTTTTATCACATGCCTCCATGGTGGACGAAGAATCCAAAAACAGAGAAAATGTTTTATGAATTGAAATAAAGGGGGTCCATGTTAAACAACAGGAAAACCTCCCACAACTCTGCAGTATAATCCAAGTCTCATTTATCCAGTTGTATGCTCAGTAACCTTACAATGTATTCGCAACAATTCTGCAGCGACGAGCAGCGTGCCTGGTCAAGCACATTTTCTTGCTACTCGCCCATGCATGAGTTTTAGGGAAGTGTTTTTTTTTGTTAAAGATATTTTTGGGGGCATTTTTGTCTTTAATTGATAGGACAGTCAAGTGTGAAAGGGGGAGAGAGAGAGACAGGGATTGACATGCAGCAAAGGGCCACAGGCTGGAGTCAAACCCAGGGTGCCGCGGCAACAGCCTTGTATATGGGGTGCCAGCTCAATTATAAGCCACCGATGCCCCATATGAAGTGTTTTAAACGTAACATTCTAGCAAAAATATGTTTGGGAAGCATAAGAATGGATAAGGGGTCGTACACATGCTGCGTTTTTTGCACCCTCAAAGTCATTGTTTTCAGTGTAGATGTGTGGCAGGTGCGCTCAAATGCTAGAGTAACGCCATCTCGGCCCGTGTTCCCGAGCGCCTATTCTTGAGGGCGCAACTGCTGTACCCTGAGATGAACAGAATTCAACTTTTAAAAAGCAGAAGCTTGCACCATGTCATGTGACGAGGACCAACCAATAACAGCCAAATGACAGCTTTTCCTTCTTCCGTAAATATCAGTCTGTGATAAACACAGAAAAGTTGATCATTTTGGTGCAGAGCTGTCAGAGCTTTTTTATCTCACCCTCTGACGATATGCCCGCACACATAAACAGCGCCTGGAAGAAGATCAGCTCTGCACTCAGGATTTCAGGTAAATAGGCTATGATATGGTGACTGTTAAGGTTGCTTAGCGACTTCAGATGCAACCTGCCGCCGCCCTCATTAAAGCTGGCTCAAAATAAGCACAAAAGTAGCGCCAAGCGTCCAACCTCGCATTTTCCAGGTGGTTAAAGACGCAGCATGTGTACGGCCCCTAAATTAGACTTGGATTATACTGCACAAGCTGTCGTTAAACACAACCCCCTTTACGTCAGTTCATCAAGAATTCTCTCCATTTTTGGATTCTTCATAGAGGCATGCAAGCAAAACTAACATGAGCAAATGATCATTTTGTGAGTGAAGCATTCCTTGAAAAACAAAAAAAATAAATTTTAAAAAGGAAACACTGGAATCACTGACAGGTGACCTTAAATTGCAGAGCACAGAAACACCACTGAAAACAAAATAAATAAATAGCCTAAAAAAGGATCCAGAGGATAAACAGAAAAGTGGATGATCGCTAATCGAAAAACAGAAAACAGAGCTGTCTCCTGTTAACTCTATTTTCACCCTGAGACCTAATTTTTTTTTTTGCTCGCCCACAACTACACGCAGCTGCTGCCGACTTCCAAATGGTTTTATAAATGCATTTCCCTCCATCAAATTATCGATGCATTTATGTGCTGCTGCCATCAAATTACATTTCTGTCAATCCCCTGTCACCCCACCAACCCCACCTCCACCTGGCCTCCTTCCTAAATACAGCCTTTAATCACCACCTTTGTGAACCAAAGTGATTGTCTGGTACATATGTTAAAGTGATGAGGGCGGGATTGTCCTGGTTTCTGCTTGATGCTCATGGCTCACTGTACCTGCAGAGACTGGAGGGAGTCGGAGTTAGTGTCGCAGTACAGGATGATGTTGTTGGCCATGCTGAAGCTCTCTCTGACTCCAAGGTGGTAGAAGAGCGAGGGCTGGCGGAAGGCGTCCGTCATCTCCACCACAGCTATGTCTGATGGGAAGAGACAGGTACAGGAGTTAGGTTAGGTGTCAGTGTAGCCTTCTGAGTTATGATGTTGACTGATCGTAATACAGATACATTATATGGTCAGAAGTATTTGACCACCCAAACATTGCATCTTTATGTGACTGCTGGACATCTTACTACAAAACCATGGACATTAATCAGCTGATTTTGGAGAGGCTGACTGAAGATGGGGGTGATAATGTCTAAGTTAAGTCTAAGTAAGTTCTTTTTGAAGGTGTTGGGTGGGGATGAGGTCACAGCTCTGTGCAGACAAGTCTCCCACACCATAACCACATTATGGGCCTGGCTTTGTGAACGGGGCGTTGTCATGCTGTAACAGGAAAGGGTCTTACCCAAACAGCTGCCACAATGTTGGCAGCACAATACTGTCTCCAGTATCATTGTATGTTATCTCACTCACATTTATTTTATCTGGAATTAAAGGCCCGCGCCAGAATCATGTAAAACAGCCTGAGGAATAAAAGCATTATACGTGTCACAGCGTATGTTTTGGTCTTATTCAGAAAATCTTTATATTTGCATCTTGTCATGCGAAGGAATCATCACTTAATCATTACCCTGATGCAGCTCTCTCGAAGCGTGTGAGAACAGTGAAAAAATAAACTGATACTGCTCAAATAAGTGAAACGCTATTAGCACTTAAGAGTAAGTGCAGGTATAAAGTGTGACATTGCTAAATGAGTAACACTACATACTTACAGGCTTCTCCTACACAATCAGTGTAGTAATGTTGAAACTATCAGTCAATAACCAAGTAGTTGACAATTTGACTTACGTGATAGACTGATTACAGTAGTTGCTGAATGAATACATCGAGTACAAGTTAATTTCTGTGTTTAATATCATGAAAAATTTAACACATTACTTCACTTAGTATTATTTTTCATCACTTGCAACTAAGAATGGAGCGATGCACAATTTTAATAGTGGACTGCTTTAATTAAACAGTCAAAATTAGAGTTGCATGATATGCAATAAAATATAATGTGAAAATATAAAATATAAAAAATATAAAAGACGATGATTTTTGCAGTTATCTATACCGAACAAGCATGTTCCCTTATATCTGGTACATAATTTATATGCTAGGGGATGTCTGTAGCACCACAATGCTTCATTTACAATGGTTATGTTGTTACACAGTTTGTTTTTATCAAAAAATTGCAGCTCCTGCAATGTAGACATTGCACTTGGCCACACTGTGATCTTGATTCTATTTCGATTAAGTGCAGCCCTGCTGAAAAGGCCTGTGGTTTTTGTTTTGTTTTGGGGTTTTTTTTACAAAAAAAAGGATGTGTGTCCTATCTGAGATGAAACAATTATATTTTTTCCTTAACAAAATGTATAAGGTAAAGTGATTACAGTATGTTTTACTGTGTTTTACTTTTAAGTTTTGAGTATGTTTTGATGATTACTGGGAAATATCATGAATAATTTGGGCCAGGATAATTGTGACATGACATTTTCCTATCGCCCCACGCCTCCTTGCAAATGGTCAATTCATCAATTCATCACATAAATTATACATAATTTAAAACCTGTATTATATTGTATCAGAGGTCACAAACACTATCTGGCTGTCATTAGAGCCAGCATCGAATGGTCTTTATTGTTCTGGGAGGGAGAGACACAGCTCTGAGGTCAAAGGTTAATGGATAGATATAAAGCCACATTATGTATGTGTGTGTGTGTGTGTGTGTGTGTGTCAGTATCACACACTACAGGCTGTTACAGGTGGTGTACTTTTACTGCAGTCTGCTGTCAGCTATAGATTCTGGTGAATTCAGAAGCACACTCTTGAAAAACAAGATCTGATGGAAGATGGTTTGACCCCCTGCTTTCAGCTCCATCTATGAATACAAAAACACTCAATCCCACATCGACTCCAGCTGGACTCCAGCTTATGATCTAGATCAATAGGTCAATAGGAGCAAATATTTCCCGTCACTCAAGACAGCAGGGACTGCAGCTTCTGGAGAAGGGGCGGAGAGTTCCCAGCCTTGAACCATGTGCTTACACTAGCATAACAAACTGCCGTGCTACCACAGAGCTCATTATAGGTGTGCTGTTGAACTGAACCATAACATAGAAATACCATACACAACTGCCAACAGCATACAATCTCTTGATTACTGCATTATTTTATATGTATGTTGCATTAAAGACACTCACAAAAGGTGCAGAATGAGCATGACAGTGTTATGGAGGCCCACACATGAGGTGGGTTGGTACACGCTGTCCCTGCGGCCGCCCCGAGACACTGATAACAACAAAAACACATCAGCCCGGTGGCTGCGCTCCAGTAATGACAGGGGAGCTCAGAGAGTCATAGAGATAACGCCCCACCCTGGTTTTTCATCTGTTTCCAACTATCCACCTCTCTGTGTCAACAAACACATTACATGGAGCTAAAGAGCAGAAAATCTCTCATGCAGCCGACCACATCTTTTACCCCTGAGTGTTCATTTCGAGCTAGCGCCCATTAGAGCTGGTGGTCTGCTACTGGTGGAAAACACTACAATATTCAGTCATCTTGAGTTAATGCAAGCAAGTCAGATGCTAGGCTGCTCTTTTCTGACCGATTGCTGGTGGTGCAATCGTCTCTGATTGCCTCTGTGTGGTGGTCGTGGTTGGTTTTGGACTGGCGAAACATGAGGTGTTGTGAGGCCACAGTGACAACAGTGAAACAATACAACAACAAGGAAGCACGGCAAGAGCGAGAAGACCAAAGTTTCCCATTATCATTAATGATGATGAATGATTAACTTTTACTTTTTAAAGACAGCAGAAGCTTGAAGAATGGTCCTATCCTGTTAATAGTATATTTTTGTGGTACTTCATCAAGCCAAGTAAATTTTATTCATGTAGCACAATCTACACAACATTAAATACCATCTATCCTTCCTTAGACCAACAATTTGGGTATGGAAAAACTACAAAAAAGAGACACTGAGAAAAAAAGTCACAATTTCAGGCTGAAAGAAGTCACAAATTGAGGCCTTGAGAATGACATGACTGCTCTGAAACGTAATGAGATGCAGGCTTTGCTCCACTTGAGTTGAAACTTGAGAGCAAACACATTCAAGATTTGAGTTTTTTGAACAGAATAAAAATAACATATCATTCTATAATAAAATGAAATTGATGATAATGTTCAGCAGTGGTTTTCAAAACTTTCGCTCCTGAGGAACACCAACCGGCAACCCAAAATCTGAAGGCACACCTGTACTTATATCTCTACACAATAGCCTCTTTAACGTGTTTGATCATTGCTATCATGACATAAGACAATAAAACATAAGACAGGTAGCTTTTGTGTTACTGTCTACTGACTTTTTCTCTTTTGTTTCAGTAGTAGGTCGTCTTCGCTGGTGTTTCGTTGTAATTTGCTCCGTACAATAATGCGACCCATTGTCCAACTCACTGCTTTCTCCTTTGAAATGTGATCATCCCTCACACTGGCTGCCAATCAGGGCTTTCATGTATCACACACTTAAAATTCCCATGTGCGAACGGTGACAAATTAAATCAAATTAAAATTCTTAGCAAGAGTTTACCTCTTTATAGGTGCATACAAAATAGGGTCAAGATACAGTCAATTAAAAATTCATTCATACCTTTCTGTATAGGCCCAGTTGAGGATTGTAATAATAATGTGTGGTTATCACAGAATCCCACGGCACGCCTAGACTGACATCATTTGAGAACCACTGATGTACGGCACGCTTAGTGCTGTCATGATAATAGAAGCTCCATCTACGACACAATACCTTGGAATGTATTGTTATTAGATATTAGATTTTTTTTTTGCCCTAAAATAATTAAAGATGCACTTTTCAGTTCTTCTGTGTTCACCATGGATCAAATGACTGTGTGTAAAATGAAAGTGTTGCTTGTAGTGATCACAACCACACAAAATCACATTTCATTTCTATAGAGCATTTTAGCATCTTATTGTTTTGGTTTTCAGGCCTGCAGCTTTACTTTGAGTCGCTCTCACTGCTCTTATTAGCGTCATTTCCAGCTGCTGCAGGCAGATGTTTTCAGCAAGAACTCTGATAATCCCTCTGTACACTGCCTCCCCAGCACCACATGACAGACGGACAAAGTTAGTGGAGCATTTAGCAGCTAAAGAGCCAGATATCGACCTGTAGAGTTAGCAGAGACCAAAACAAAGCTGAAAGGAGAGATTGTTGGACCGAATGAACAAAAACACGACACTAATTGAATGTTAATGTTGCTTTGTGTTTGCTTGGTATTTACAGTTTGCTTAGCTGCCCACAAGTGTCCAAAACAATCTATTATTGCAGCTTTAAAACAGAAATCTATGTTACATCATTATAATGCAACACCAGTAGTGGTAGAGTGTTAAAAGAGTAAATCTCCACATACAGTTGATGCAATCAAAGCTAATACTCCAAGTGCATCAGAGGAAATTATTCAAAGTAACCACGTTGTGAATCCTCACAATTTCAAAGCTACTTTAATTCAGTGCCTCTGTGGCAGCGTGCCAACACAACACTGCAGAGAGAAGCCTATCAGCGGCTCGCTGGTTGCAACGGTGAAGAGCTTTTGTCAGTGATAAGGGGGCCACGCAGCTCCCCGCTCTCATCATCAGCACATGCAAATCCAGCCAGGAAGCAGGTACTTGTTGCTGGCCTCAGAGGTTCTCATCATCAACCCCTTCCTCCGCACGAGCTCCAGAAAACAGCCTCATATTCTCCTCGCAGCCAGGCAGGCAGACGACAGGATATGAGGGATTTCAAGCTCCGTGGCTCTGTGCAGTGATGTGGAATATCAAGAGGGTTTTCACTCTCTGGATGAGCAGACAGCATCTTCACATCGAGATGCCCGCTCTGTGATTGAGTGCATGTTAGGTTTCACTTTCTGACGTATAAGGCGGAGAGGGAAAGTACACTTTAATCCTCACTCACTGACCTACGCTTAACAACCGCTTGTTGCTTCCATATCTATGACGCATTTCAATTAATGATGTCTCCACAATCACCCACGACCTTCTCTGAATGTTCGGACAGCTCCTGTGTCATTAAAAGTCCAAACCAAGACTGGATGGCTTGTGCTGGGGAAAAAAAGGACACTTGGGCTATTTAATTGGCGTTTACCTAGAGAAAAACTTTGCACACCATGACTAACCTTCCTGCAAACCTTAACAAACACAGAATAAAAGGCTGTTTAGCTCCTCCAGAGCTCTTACTTTATGCACACAAGGTGCTGAATGTCAACATCCAGACAGCGCAGGTTGGCTGATGAATAAAAGATAAGCTTGTCTCATTGCGGTGCTGGTGGGAGTCCCCATCAATTTTACATCTCGGCAAGAATTTACCGCAAACAGGCCATTAAAAGTCAGCAGTGTAACACAGCCGTACTTTCTCACCAAAGGAAAAAAAGGCTGCAGTCATGGTTTTGAAATGCAGCAGTGACTTAGGTGGGGCAATTTTGCTTTGCTCACCTGCTTCCCAGGAATACATCTGAGTCAAGGAAATGGTTTGCTGCCACGGGGCAGGGCTAAGGTGATGAATGAGGAACACAGATGACTCTGTGCACATATGAATATTAAAAAAAAAGGGCATGACACAAGTGAGTATTGTTCTGCTAGGAGATGCGCGAGGAGCAATCAGTTCTCATAAGTGCTTTGTGCTCGGAACAAAGCCGCTGAGAGCTGACAGCACTTGACTAGTAGCGTATGATGTCGTCAGTGTGTATTTCAGTCGAGATTCACAAGTACTCAACAATAATACTGGAAAACCAGAGATGAACAACACATCCCAGGCTTTAATATGAGGCTGAATACAGCGGCAGTCATACAGAACCACTTTCATCCTTCATTTGCCCGACAGGATGTTTGGCTTTACTGCTAGGACAGATTTTTGACTTTAAATCCTAGTAGCAGTTGTTGTTCGAGCAGCTCTTATCTTATCTCTTCCCAAACATAAAGAGTTACTCTGAATCTGGAGCTGACATGGTTAATCACTTAATCAGTTTAGGTAACCATTTTGATAAATAATATATTGTTTGAGCTGGTGTCTGTCCACTGCTTTGGTCCAGCCTGAAACATCCCTACTAATGTTTGATGAGCTGTTGTGAAATTTTGTACAGATATGTATGGTCCCCAGAGGATGAACCCTAACTACTTTAGTGATCCCCTGACTTTTCCTCTAGCGCCACCATGACATTGACATGTGTGATTTTGAGTGAAATGTCAAAAAACCAACCAAAACCAAAGATTGTCATTTACTTTTGTTCAGACATTCATGTCCACCTCAGGATGCATTTTAATAACTTTGGTGATCCTCTGGCTTTTTATCTAGCGCTATCATCAGGTCAAATTAAAATGTGTCCAGTACTTGCAATAGTGACATTCCCATCAACCTCTGCAGTACTTTGTTTTATGTGAATGTAAACTATAGACTGTATATAAAGACTTGTAAGCTAACTCGTGTTAGCTTAAGGCTTATTTATACTCCCTTTGGATAGGGAGAGGGCACAGTCAAAAGTTCCTTTTAATAGAAGCAGCGTTGTCAATGGCAGTAGTCTGTGAGGCCTGTAAATACATATTGACATGTGTATGGAGACTTCCCTTCTTTTTTTTAATGATTCGTTTTGTTTCGCCATTTCTAAAATGTCTTTGTTGTCTCCTATGTTGGTATCTTGTTTGAACTACCCTACACTGAACCCACAATCTCCGGTAGTACTGCTCCATTTTGTCTGTATAGCTATAAAAAAAAAAAGCGCACAAATACTTGTGAAATGAATGATAGTATGGACAGTAGGGCTGTAATGATTAGTCGACTAATCGATGACTAATCGACTATTAAAATAATTGGTGAATTTATTATTATTAATCGGTTTGAGTAATTTTTCATAGAAAAGTACTCTGTATCTGTATCTAATGATTAGCATGAATGAGCCTTTACACAGACTGCACAAAATTGAAGCCAAAATATCGCGGATACAGCTACTGCCATATTATTCTGGTGTCATTTGGAGCCAGAGTCTGCACAGTAGAGATCTTAGCGACATCAAGTTCCTGACTATACATCCGTCCGACAGATTGCAAACGCTGCCATCGATTGCGAGCACACCAGTTGGCACTCACAGCTGTCTATCATGACGTCAAATCCCGTAATCAGCATCAAATAACCAATAAATAAAAACTTCCCAGAGAACATGACCACACATCAGCTGGATGACAACTACCTAAGATGACAGAAACCCGCTTTGGGAAAAAATGAATTGACGTGTACTTTTATTTTTTTGTTTGGCCTATGTCCTATCCATGACCCTATACTGCAGCCAGCCACCAGGGGGCAATCGAGATGTCCTAGCTTCACTTTTTTGGAGCTGTCATGTCCTTCATCTTTATATACAGTCTATGTTGTAAGCTCAATATGTTTGTGTCTAGCAAAACAAAGACTTACACACCAGCACACCACTGGCACACCATGGTGGGCATTATTTTGTGGTGTTATTAATCGATTAATCAATAATTAAAACAGTTCTTATGTGCGCTACTTATTTATTATCGGTTGAGTCAGGTCATATAATGCACATTCCTGCTAAACTGCACTGCATTTGTAAATTCAACAACTGACTAAACAAACCAGTGGAGGAAATGCTTCACACCTCAAAGCACAGTAGACATGTTGTGAAAACACCCTAACAAAATATCACACTTCCCTATCAATGACACAGTATATCATGAATGTGTTTTCCGTTCAGTCAGCAGATTCATGGCAGGCTTGTTGCCACATTTATTCTCGAACTCATGCAGACATACAGCACAGGACGTCATGCAGACACTGCCTGTAATTCAACAGCGAGGCATCTGAATGTTTTTTTGGAGGGCGTTTAGATGTCGTGATTGCTTACCAATTTCACAGCAGAGCTGAGCACATGCCAATGAAACAGCAGACCTGCCAACATAGCGTTGACAGAAGGCTGCGTAGAGCCAGTAGCAGAGTAACTTGAGTCACCCAGTCACCCCTTTAACAGGCCCTGCCACCTGATCACATGTGCTCACCTCAGCTGTTGTTGCAGTCATTGCAATCACCTGATATCAGTGGTATAAAAAAAGTCCATCTACACCAGGGGGGAGATAAGAGAAATTGGAAAAAAACACAAGACCGAAACATGCATAGTGATGCCCTGATAATCCTGCTACACCTCCTACGGCTGGACCTGCCACTGTTGACCAAAACTAAATTGATTCCCTCGCCTACTGCTCAAAGCAGAGGAGGGAAATAATTCAATACTCTCACACACTATTTGGCTTCCAGCAGCTCTCGGCCTGCTGCTGCAGGTTCCTTGGGCCCAGTGGTGCCTCTGAGGGAGGAGAGAGGGAGGAGGGGGGTGAGGCGAAGAGAGATGAGCAGCTCTAAGAGAACTGCAGGAATTATTGTGGTGTCCACAGGCTCCTCTTTATAGATCCTTCTCAGCCCTCCCCTGGGTGCCTCCACCAGTTACACATGCTCTTTTTTGGATGGGGGGGGCGGGGGGATCGGCTCAATATTGTAATCGCAGCAGGATCTAAATGGCACTGGAGACTGCTCAAGTGGATATGGATTGTCTCAGAGACTCAAAGTGTCTGTCTCTCTCCTGTGCTCAGAGCCAAATGGAGAGCATACATTTGGACACAAAGAAATCTATTTTAATGAGTGTGGGCTGTTGAGAAATGTAAACAGTCGCTCGCCCCAGCAGCCTTCAGCTATAAACAACACTGAAACTGTGTGCATCATCTACACCATACATCCCTAAAGCCATATACAGTGTATGCAAATGCTAAATACAAAACAACTTTATTGTTGACTAAAGTGTCTGTTTAAGACAAGACCTATGGCTAGGATTTTCATTATTGATCAATCTGTATATCTGAGAATAAACATTCTGTCTTGAACTTGACAAAGCATGAACAAATATCCAGAAGAAAATGTTAGCTGTGTGCATTTCTGCAAACCATGAATACATAACATTTGCATGTTTTATATGAATCATAACAGTGATTTTAAGGTGAGCTGACTTTGGGCTGAGCTGACATTGGGGAGGTGGAGGGGATGATGAATGGCTTGTCACCCAGGTGAGAAGCCTGCCAAGCTGCAGACTACTGCAGACCAACAGACAACAAAACAGCTGTTTCCAGCAGCTTTCTCAGCACTGGTAGCGACTCCTCAGCAGGGATAGCGCCATGAAAAGTGGTTGTATTTTCTCTGAGACAGTGTAGCTTTTCCTGCAGGGATTGTGCCCCAGAATTGGTTATTTTGAGCCAAAACCAAGTGGCTTTTGTGCCTAAACCTAACCACACATTACCCACAGCATTGTTAAAATGTAATTTTTTTTAACATATTTGCTAGATAATAATGTGCAAATGCAACATATCTGTGCAATGCCAACATTAAGGCCTGTCATGAATCTTCTCACTCCTTTTAAAAACTCACCTTTTTCAAATAGCCTATTTAGTATGACTCCCGTCCGTCTAGCCACACACATCCACGATTTACATAGAATTTTATGCACTGTAAACATGTATTGCAGAATATTTATTTGTTGTTATGCTATTATTATTGCTATTTTTATCTGCTTTTAATTTCTCTATCTTTGCCTGTAGGATGACCTTCAGTGTCGTGTCGCCTATAAATAAAATATCACTATTTTTTATTTTTTTGTGGAAACTCATGGCTGACAAGCTTGTTCATAAGTACACTCTACTGATTGAAGGGGGCTGTAAGATCTAGTCGAAAGCTCCAGAAAAAAGCTGGAAAATTTAACCATGTGTTACGAAAATTATATCACAAAAATCTGTAGATTTCTATTCCTATTCATCAAATGATCTTTAAGTTTATCAGATGTAACGAAATAACACCAAAGTCTATTTTCTGCAATAAAACAGATTCTTCAAAGACAGGAAGTCGCTCGGTTGCCCTACAACAAAGCTAAAGTAGAAGAAGAAGGAGGAAAACCATGGAAAAAAGCTAGTGAGTGAACCTTTAGTATGTAACATTTATCATAGATTTACCCAGGACTCCTTTGTTTTGTCCAACTAACAGTCCAGAAAGACAAAGAGAATACATTAACAGTTCTACAAACACCAAGAAGCTGAAAACACCAAATATTTCACATTTTTTCCTTGATAAATGACTCAAACAATCAGCTGTTATTCATACTACTGTAGATGCTGATTCATTTTCTGTCGATTCAGTAATCAAACAAGTTGACTAATGGTTCCGGCACTACATTCGAGACAGAGACACATTAGTAAAGCACTATTCAAATGCAAACTATGCATATTTCTAATACAAGTGCTGCATAGATTAAAAAAAATAGAATGAAAAGCAAAACTTTTCGTCCAAACACTATATCCACATATTTGAATCTGTAGCATCAACAGGTCACATATTCACTGAGAGGGTCACTTCTCGAGTGGCATTACTAATAATTTGTAGTGTGTTTTCTCACCGGGCCACAGCACATTTCAGGATAAGGGAAGGGCAGAATGTTTGTATGTGTAGGTATGTGCCCTCACTCTGGCCTATACACTTCATATTTGTGAAAATGTCATCGCGCTGCACTGCTAAAAGCACTGCAATTACATTCCAATAGCACTGTTTACATCGGTAACTCAGGGGCCAGCTGTAACGGCCTGCAGACTTAGTGTATCTAAGAATGCAGGAACAGGACAGGTACAGTAAGTCAATAAAGCACTCGCTACAATCTATTACATAACAGCTACACATAAGATGTGGTAACCATGGAGACTCAGCTGCAACAGATGTGAGTGAAACCATCAGCGTGCTGCTGTTGAGGTTTTTCCCCTTATCGCAAACGGAGAAGGAGGGAATGAGGCTCATGTTAGCAGAGCAGAGTGCAGTGGGCGGATTTCCCTGGAGCGTGGCCCACACAGGGGACAGAAAGAGACAGTGGAATTACTGTCTCTAAGCTCCGCTGGAAATCATTTCCCACACTCAAAAACCCTTTTTTCCCCTTATAAAAGGAAACCCTCTGGAGTAAAATGTCCAAATTGTCTGCCAAATTTCCACACACGGCAGTGGATGGTTGTTGTGTTTCTGTGTGTTGTGGCAGCTGCGGGATGATTACCTCTTGTACTCGTGCCACAGATGATCTTTCACTGCTGTCAGGTTAAAGAGACAAGCAGGATAACAGGAGACTTATGGACAGGAGACAGATTGAAACGTGCCCTGCTCTTGTAAACAAACCCGGCAATGTTTACATTCAGCGTCTCTCATCAAAATGCATCCCTGAAGGCTCACAAACATGTTGAATGCTTTTCCGTCCTCATAAAACATTGAAAAAGCTATTTTTCATATCTCAATTCCTGCCTTTTGTGGGCATACTGAAACATTTCTTGGCCTGTTACTGCCATGGTAGATTGGTAAATGTATATATATAGCTTCTCCTCTTGTCAAGTCACCCACATCCCTTTGAGTGTGTTTTGTTCATGTCTCATCCATCATTAGCATAGTTAGCATACATTAGCTTGGACGGCTATCTTGGTTTGTTTGTTTACTACATCATGTAAACATTGCTGTCCAATTCAACTGACGTAATTATGTGTCAGGTACAGCCCTGCATGAGATACAAACAAATAGGGCCCCTTGATGTCACTAGTGATGACAAAAACAGCCAGGGTACTTTGACTTGGACGCAAGTCGCAAATTTGATAGCTGACTTGAAACATTCAAGTCTTAAAGGTCTAGTGTGTAGCGTGTAGTGGCATCCAGAGTTGAGGCTGCAGAACTAAAACTTCTAGCGAGTACCAAGCTTGTAGGAGAACTATGATTTGTCCATTCTGGGCTACTGTAGAACAACATGGCAGGCTCTGTGGAAGAGGACCTGCTCTGTATGTAGAACAAACAACTCATTTGAAAGTAATAAAAAACAAAGATCCTTCTTTTAAGGTGATTATAAACTAATAAAAATAGTTATTTACATTAAAAATAGGGCTGTACATGACCCAAGATTATGTCAGTACAATCGGATAATACAAATATTTGACTATTTGAGCGAGTTTGAGAGTTTGAACGGGATTCAGCAGGACTTTCAGGGTGAAAGCGATGTTCACATAATGTAGTAAACAAGCTAGGTTATCCCGCAGGGCTAACTTGGCTGGCAACAGATCCAAAATGTGTAACAGCACTTTCTGCCAACACTTGATATCAAACAAAAGCCAGAGACTGTGTCGTACTAAGTTGAGTAAGAGTAAATTCACCACTGACTTGACCTGAACTTGCTTTAACAATTGATTTGAGGCGCATGATGCATGTCAGACACACATCATCAGATTTTGAGACATCTTATCAACTTGCTCTGGAAATGTCAAAATCCCAGGAACTGGTGATGCAACAGTTCCAGGTAAAACAAGGTGGTGCACATTTGTCCCTCAGGGAAAAATCATTACTCATGTGGGATGACACTTTTACTTCTGCTGTTTAGTTTTTTAAATTTGCTTCTTCACCACACTTAACAAAGAGAAGAAAAGGGTAACAAACCCCTATAAACTCAGACTACAAATGGATTCAGGAAGGACTGGGAGCAAAACAAATATCTAGAGGCACATGTGTGACTGACAAATACAAGTGAAAACTGCCTCTGGATGTGGTCAAACATCTATGATGAATTCCAAATCGGGTTCATGGGAGGCCAAAAAGCCACATTAAGTATAAACAGCCAAAAATACAATCCTTGGAATGGAAGAAAAGCTCCAGACAAGTCTTTCAACTGAGCGTTTCTGTCTACAGACACACCTCTCCTCCCAGAGGACAATATAGGAAACTAGACAATGGTTATTCTGTAGTTTAGATGCCCTGCTGGCACGGAGATTAATGCTCCCTTTATTTTTACACACAAGTGTGCTTGAGAGAAAGGACCCTGAAAATACCATGATGCAGGAAATGAGACCAACCTTCCAGTCACACCTTTCTCCTTTTTTTTTTTTGTTGCTTTTTTTCTGCTCCACTTTGTCGCCTTCTCACACACAGAGATTTTACAAACTGCAATGCCATGGCCCCGAGGGGCAAAAGAGCTGAGAACAGAATGTGAACTCATCCACAAACAGGCAGAGAGAAACGAGCGCCGCTGCCCCGACTTGCCTCCTTCATTTACAAAATCTGCTAAAACAAGAGGGATTTGTTTTTATGCCAGGTCAACAATGTTTCAGCCTCGTCTCAATTACCTCACATGATGGGTTTGAAGTACTGCTGTGCTTGTTTGCAAAATGCTGCACTGAAATGAAAGCTGCACTGAGCAGGAATTGGTTCACCTGAATTCACCTGAACGTCCTGAAAAGTTTGTCATCTGAATAGCAGAAATGTCACACACCAGCATGGCAGATATAAATCTCCACGCTGAATTGCAAACTGTGTCAGATGTCAGCAAATGAAGTTGCCTGTTGACGCTCTGAAGGATTATTTGACCTTTATTTTTGCAATCCTGCTAGCACAGCTCTAGGAATGACAATGTCAGCCGGTCCACCACTGCATTACAAGCACATCAAAGTTTTAACGTATCCTGTCAAATATCTCAAGATCTACTGCATGGCTTAGGACAAAATTTTGCACAGACACACACCCTCATGACTTTTGTCTTTGTGATCCCCTGACTTTTCTTCCATCATGATGCTGACAACTGTGGTTTTAAGTTAAGAGCCCTAAATATCGGATGGATTGCCTGTTCACTTTTCACCCATCACTGTCCAATTCCTCTGACTGAATACCTGCAAAGCTAAAAGCATTCCCATTAGCTTCAGTTGTACTTTGTGTTTAGTGCTAATTAGCATGCTAAGACGCTAAACTAAAACTGTGAACATGGCAAACATTAGATCAAAATGTCAGCACTGTCACTCTGAGCATGTTAGCGTTTAGCTCAAAGCACCACTGTTCCCCGCAGCTGAAATGGGTGTAGACTTGTTAGCCTTGTTTACAGTCAATATTCGGGGGCTAGTTTGCTCGAAGGTTTGCAGTATTTACAGTAGAGATGACGTAATTACAGTGAATTACCACATTAAGGTAATTATTTAATGAAAGGGTTGACGTGAGTTGCAGTAACTTCCTCTAAAATAACACAGGATAATTGGATAATTTGTTATGAAGTTGGGTTAATGTCAAGAGGGGTGTTGGCATGTGCGCATGAAGGTGGGTGCTCAGGGTGCTGCACTGCTGACAAGGAGTGGAACAGCACAGTCTGTAAACAGCTTGATTACCGTAACGCATGGGCTATTTGAACATTTGTTTCAAATGTAGAATAGCATATGATAAGGTGTATAAAAAAAGGATGTTTAAAATGTGCAAATCAAATAACTCCTGTGACCCGACGTTATAATGACATCACTTCAGGTCATAGCACAGTGGTCGGGGTCGGCTCATGGGTCAGCTAAACTGCCAGGACAGTGTTGGAGCTGCTCCTTGTACAGTACGAGAGAGTTCCAGAGTTTTATGGCAGCTAACGATGGAAGTATTATTAGCTCAGTGGAACAGAGTTGCATCAGCAAGGAGACAACTGGATGTCCGACATAATTCAAAATGCATTGTTAGAAAGTTTGGCACATGCAGTCCAGGGAGTAATTGCGTCTGAGGCACGGGAGCGCACATTCTTTGGACTAACAGCTGATGGAACTGCCGATGTAAGTACGTCTGAGTAGTTTAACAGCAGCTCATGTGTAAATGCATGCACATACATAGTCAGTCAGATACACTGTGCAGCACCAATGGATGTATAAAGAGAACAGGACACAGCATTGGAGGCGAGGCGCTGTTCAGTCCTATCTGTGCAGCCTATAGACCAGGCGCACTTGGGAACTTCCACTGACTGAGCCACCTACTTCTGTTTTGACATTCCACTAACTTGATTGGGGATGAAATGATTCAGGTGTGCAGCTCTTCTAGACTTTAAAAATAAAAGTGAAACAAATCATTTCAGGGGGGTTGTGACGCTCAAAAAAGAAAAGAAAAAAAAATCCCCTGATTTACAGACATCTCTTTGCCGTGTAATTCCACTGTTTGCCCACTATGACAATAAGCTTCAAAGCCCAGCACACTTCCTGGAGACCTGGCAGCACCCCTCAGCAAAAATATGTTCCCACACTCCTGGGTGTTGGCAGCGTACAGTAGAAGTATGAACAAAAAAAAGGAGACTCTACTGGTGTCAGAGTACCTTAAAAAAAAACAAAAAAACACCTTTAACTTGTACTTTATCTTGCAAAATTCTGAACACCTCTGTCGCCACCTAAAAAAAAAAAAAAAGTTCTCTTCCCACAAGCACCCATTCATCAAACATACAGTTTTGCATCAGCTTCCCTCTGTGACCTTTGCGGTGCATATGCGAATCAAAACAAACCAGCCTAAAGCTGCATACGTGAGAGGAGTATTGTAGAGTGCTGATGAGTAACACCACCTCTGTTAACTGGAGCCTGGTTACAATCATATTCGTAGATACTGCAAATACAGAACTTGTTGCATTCAGCAGTGTGGTATATGTTTGCAGCAGGAGAAAACAACAGTCTAGTAAAAGTTGTAGCTGAGAAACAGCTCTATATCATTTACCCTTTAAATCAAAAGAATGTTCCTTATCTTGTACATATCGCTGTATGTTACTTTTCAAATACAACACAGTAATACCACTGATCTTTTGGGATAGGTCGAGCCACTGACTGCTCCCTGGTACCTTATCATATCACTGATTAATCACTCTCTCTCACCCTCCACTGCTCTCTAAAGACGCTGGCAATCCGCTCCTGTTGCCTTTCACCTCAGACGAACTCTTGATAAGACCTGGAGGGAAGCTTTAATATACCGCCTCTCCACCTCCTGTCATTTTCCTGTGGAGGTCTTAAGAGATTTACCCTGAGGTTTATCCTACAGTATACTGCACTTACAACATGTTCAGTGCATATGAAGAATACCGTCTTAATAGACTGTTTGATGTCGAAGTACTGCACACGGGGATGTTGGGGATTACGGATATTAGTCTGCAGAGCATGCAAAGATGTCAAATCAAAAAACCTTGATGTGATATGACAGCGAGCTTAAGTGCTTCATCGCCAATGTGGATTTCACAACAATAATGAATGAAGAACAGACTGTTAGTTTCTGAGTCTACACTACACTTCCTGTTGAGAAATATCAGCGTGAAAACAACTTTTCCTCACTAACATCGCGGTTCTGCCTACAGTCTACCTCTCCTGCTGAGGTGAAGTCGCTTTTCCCCAGACGCCAGTGAGTGGCCTGTGGGCTAAATCCCTCTGACCTTGTGCTCTCTAACCTCTGACGTGCAGCCAAGCATACAGAGTAAACAGGAGGAAGGATAAACAACTTAGCAGAGGGCCAGCTGATGGGATTTCAGAGTAGCGTGGCCTCCCAGTCGGGAAGCTGAGTGTACAGTCTTATGCTGATGAGTCTTGAGGCGCTCTCGACAAGAAGCCATCAGCTGACTTGTGGTGGTGTTGACACTGATCATAGTAGGATCTCATCTGTAAGGATTACATCCACGTCCTACATTAGATATTATGTTTTCTACATGTTAGGATATTTAAAACTAAAGCGACATTATGAAAGACACATTAGGAAACATAAAATAACAACAAATTTAATATTAAAAAATGGTAGGAAATGATCACACAGGGTAGATACATGCATGCTTTTGCATGACCTAATCAGGGCAGTAAACCTATTATGCTAATTTTCAGGTTCACACTTATATTTAAGGTTTCTACTGAAACGTGTTTATAAGCTTTAATGGTCAAACGCGCTTTATTTTCCTTATCCTGTCTGTGCTGGAACACCTGTATTGATCCTCTGTCTGAAATGCTCTGTTTTCACACCCGTATCTTTGAGCTCACCTCCCGGAAAAGGCCCAGACTGCTCTGATTGGTCAATGTTTCCAGGTCTTCCATATCCCGACATCTCTGCACTGTCATTGCAGCGAGGGAATGACCAAAACAGAGAATAGTAACACTTTCTATTACAAAAAAATCACCAATCAAAGCTTCTAAATACAATCGGATATGTTCCAGCAGAAATAAAATCTTGAGTCGGGGAGAAATGAACGTCAGCGACCAGGATTACAGGTTTTCCTGACATAAGCATGATGCTACATGTGCGTTAAAGCGCCATTACAGCCTTGGAATGACTGTAACCGAGAATAGCAACGCTTTCTACCATGAAATATCATCCAATATAAGCTTTTGAACACAACTAGATAGTTCCATCAGGAATATGGTCCTAATCTGGGGAGAAATCAGCAGCATCGGCAATCAAGTTTACATGTTTCCTTCGTGTTAGCATGTAGCTACATGTATGTTACAGCATCAATGTAGCCGCGGAATGACTGTAACTGAGAATAGCGGCGCTTTCTACCATGAAAATTCACCAATAAAAGCTTCTAAACACAATCGGATATGTTCCAGCAGAAATATGATCCTACATTGGGGAGAATTTAGCAAAATTGGTTGTTTGTTTCCTTGGCGTTAGCATGTAGCATGAGTGTAGGCTACATAATGTAAACACTTACAGTAGCGTGCCTGAAGCAGAAGACCATATACAGAAATCTTGATGCCATACTGTAGCCAGAGTGGAAAAAACACTGTTAAAAGAGGGTGTTCAAAAAGGTAGGAAACCTCAGGCTTTTGCTCATATGCATTACTTTATTTGAAACTTTGGTGTTTGATATAAAAATTCTTCATTGTAACACTGCATAAGACAGAAAATACTGAAAAGCGTAATGGGTCCCCTTAAAACCGGATGATTGCGATCTGGAGACTTGCTGGAAGGGACGAAGTGAACCTTTACAAACTTTTCTCATTGAGTTTAACTTTGGTAAACAGAGTAATCCCACTGATCTTTAGGGCAGGTAGTTGAAGACCGCTCCAGGCAATAATGCACCTGCTAGCTTGTGACCGCTTCACCTGAGAGCTCAATAAAATGCTTCTCTCAGCCATCTCAATATTACAGCAAACTAAAAGCACAAGTGGACAGCCTGAAAACTATTTGTGAGCCGTATCTGTGTTGCTAGCAGAGTGGTGAGCTGCGAAGTCGAGCACAAAAACAAGAGGCAAGCAAACACTCAGAGTGAGGCAAAAGCTGCTTTCAGAGTGCTCAGGAATTGTTCAAAAACCCATTGTGCTCTCTGTATATCACACAGCAGTGCAGCGTAATGATCGACTGGAGAGATAAAGCTCTGCATACCACAGCTATGACCGAACACTCAATCCGCTCACACAGATGGAACAGCACAAGTCTGTACAATTGATCTCTGATAAATATTAACTGCTGCATTGTGAACATTGCAACTGGTATTCAGGCACCGTAGAGTCACACAAATTAAATGTGTTGGTTCAAACTCAATGTATTTTCCTGTCTTTGTCATATTTCAGAAGAAAGAAGTAATTTGTTTTTGCTTTGGCTGGATGTGTTTCAACATGCACCAGTATGAATTGTTATTTTGTGATCGCGTCGATCAAAGTAATGAGTCATTTTGAAACATATCGAGCGAGCCCACTTAACTGTTTAGTACTTTATTGTTGCCGTGTGTGCACTACAAGCCACACAGCAATCAGTCAAACCTATCAGCTTATTTTACATGTCTTGGTAATCAAAGGAGAAACAGCTAGGCACTGAATCCTCCCGGCTCGTTGTCTCAAGTAACAGATGGGCTTATTAAAGAACTTCTTTTTCAATCTGAGAAAAAAAAAACAGCAAAAAAACACCTCTGAACAAATGCCTTCAATACACTGTGTGGTTCGAATTTCAGAGATGATATCTAAGGGGATAGTTTGCGGATTTTCAACCAGCTTTGTGTCATGACAGTGTGGGTAGTATGTGTAAATGAGCTGTGGTAAACTTGACCCCATCATATCAAGCCCAGATCTTCCTGTTCATCTCTCAGCTCAAATTAGATTCTTGTGAGCCCAGCACCACAGAGACAAAGAGTATCATACCAAGAGTGTCTCTCAAAGTCAGATCAAACTGTAAAACTAGGCAGTGCCATTCAAATATAAACCAATATTCTGTTACTGTATTGCCTATTTCTTGCCTAATATGTCTTCAGAAACATATTTTAGTGCACTGTTTGGCTGTTATATGAGCATATGTGAACAGGAAGTGGGCACAGTTTCCTGTACTGTAAAAGCAAAGGCTGAAAAAACTGAGCTGTAAAACTAAGCAGTGCTGATCAGATGTAAACCAAGATTCTGTTACTGCGCTGCACATTTCTGGCCCCGAATGTTTTCAGAAACATATTTTAGTGCACTGTTTAACAGTAATTCGAGATTGTTTGCTACCAGCTGGCCTGCATATTGTTTCCTATGTCAAAACCATGAGTGTTTTAAGAGAACTGGATACAGCATTGAATGCAGGGCCCTGTTCATGATGATCCAGAGATGACTGGCACTATTTCCGCCGAGCATCTTATCGCTAACTTGAATGGGGATAAAATCATTTATTCCTGCGGCTTTTCTAGACTTCTGAAATGTTATCAGACCATTTAGATCAGATCCTAAAAGTGATACAAGTCATTGCATAGGGGTTGTGACACTCAAAAACATGTATCCACTGATTTACAGATGTCTCCCTTGCCATTTAAGTCAATGGGAAAAAGTCTTTTTAGGCTGCGGGGCATCACATGACAGACCCTGGAAACTGCAGTACCACTGTTGGCCACTGCAAAACTGGTCGTAACGGACAAGCTTGCATTACATCATCCACTGGCAGGAGTGTTGACTTGCTTGGTGCAGCGCAGTGCATTCTGGTAGTTTTAGGTTTTCGACCTCTTGGGCAAAATCACAGCTCTGTTAACCTGTTTTCTGTGGTCATGTAGCTTCAATTTTAAAAGTATTTGCATCGTTCTACTGCATAGACAGCCCAGTTTATGAAAGCCCATCATTCCAGCAGCGAAATACTCCTTTAAGTAAGTGACTGTCCAATAGTCTCAGTTATCTGCGACCACATCTACATTAGTTACCCTGTTTGTTTGTTTGGAAACGTGTAATTATTTGGATTCTGGGACTGGCGCCATGAGATTAAATCACCACCATTATTCCCCTCTACAAAAGCTGATTGGCTTGGTTGTACCTCCAGCCATTCACAAGACCTCTGAACTGACAAAAATTTAAGAGATGGATAATGATTCAGAAATCTGGAATCCAGCTAACACAGACTCCTTCTCCCTCTGCAGCTCACACTGACATAAGGCCAGTTCAACAGAAGCAGTCTGATGGATTTAAAAACAACACTAAACCATCATGCACTCTGTTCACTCAGGGATGTGTGTGGTCAATATTGTGCAAAGGTTAGTTTGGGGAGTTCAACAGTTAGGCCTAGATAAATGATAACGATGACTCACAATGAGTCAGGCCAGACGGAGGAGTGAACCAGCAGCTATGACAGATGCTCACAAGTGTATCAATCTCAGCTGCTGCTTTTTTTTGTGACCTAGAAAAAACACTTGTTTTAGAGACCACTAGAAGCAGCAACTCACCGCTACAGGAATGAATTCTTTGTGGTTATGCGCTTCACTGATTGTTATTGTCAGACTGTGTTGCTGCAGATATACTGTAAAGGATCTGTAAATAAATGCCATTTAAGTTCAAATCGGGGCAGATAACAGTTGAAAATTATATGAGCAACATGGTGTATTCTTTGGTCATCCATTCGAGATATTTAGATCCCACTGTGAGACAAATATACTGACAACTTTTTTTTTGCTTTTTGTTGCCTAAATTTTGAGATTAGCAGAGAGAAAAGAGAAAAATCTAGCAACAACCAACTGTAATATGATATGAGATGATACGGTTGCCGAAGCAACATTGCCCAGTGCTTCCTATTCTGTATGTGTTGCATTTTCAAAGCGTTGCAGATGGATAACCTTCACTGCTTACACTGTATTTATTTTCTGTGTAAAGACAGACATAAACCCACACAGTGTGACATGAAATGAACCTGCAAGGTCAGAGTTTAGAGGCCTTAATAATGTTACGCAGTGCTGAAATAATCGGTCAATAAAAGACTAGTCAATCTGCAGAAAATGAAGTGCCACCTAAGTAATTCTGAAAGCATGACCACTAAATATTACCTAATTCTGGCTTCTCAATTGTTTTATATCATATTAAGTTGAATATGTTAGTGCTTTGGACTGTTGTTCAGACATCAGAAGACGTCATGCTGGGCTCTTGGAAATTGTGATTCACATTTTTCAACAGATTCCAGTGTTTCCCTTCTATCTTTGGCAGTTGCAAATGGGGGTGGCAAAAATGCATCACTGATGAGTCCACAAACCTCCATCGGTGCATGGGCGGGGAGATTTAGGAGCTGGTGCCACAGCAGGAAGCCTAAAACTGTTCATTCATTCATCTGCCCATAGTGTGATGACACAGAGCTGGTTGAAAATCAGCAAAGTTTCCCTTTAACTTGAACTTCAGAGTCTGCATGGAAAGGACGGGTTATTCACAGACGGGTCTGCTGTCGATGTGTTTGTGACAGACAGACAGAGGAGGGATTTGTTAATATCAAATCTCCTAATGATAAGATAAGGTTACTCTTTATTGTCTGCAAAAGTTTGCATCTACACTTTTCCCTAGCATTTCCTGTCTGTCGTGGCCTGGAGGCTTGGCAATCAGCCTCTGCCATCTCCCAGGCAAATTTTGTTTTTGTCCACAGTATCACGTGAAGAGGACATTTAAGGACAGTTAAGAACAGCTTGTGTCTGAGGGGGACAAATACACACTCATGCACAAACAGGACCTATACATACATTAAATGAGACATCAGGGCGAGGGAGCTGCCCATGGACAGGCGCCCTGAGCAATTGGGGGTTTGGTGACTTGCTCAGGGGCACCTCGGCAGTGCCCAGTAGGCAAGCTGGCATGTCTCCAGCTACAGCTCACGTTCCATGTTTGGTCCGGATAGGGACTTCAGCTGGCGACCCTAAGGTTCCCAACCCAGGTCCCTATGGACTGAGCTACTGCCACCCCCAATTGGTCCACTAGTTAATTGATTGCGAATGGTATTGTTCTCTCAGATGGATAGAAAAATTTGAGATACTAACATTGGTTGCCAAATATACCCGAGCACCGAGACTTGTTTGCTGATGATTCCTTTTTTTACAACTGAAACCAGAGCATGTAGTTTATTTACTCTCTTCTTTACATAACATCACTGCTGGCTGGTCTCAGTCAATAATATGTGATCACACTGTGAGTAAGACAGACTGAGTTCACACAACATCTGATCAATGCGTCTTCAGATCTGATGTCTGACTCCAGGAGCAGAACCTGTGATCAATAGCTGCGCTGTAAATAACAAATCCCCTAATGATAAGATATGGTTACTCTTTATTGCCCACAAAAGTTTGCATCTACATTTTTTCCCTAGCATTTCCTGTCTGTCATGGCCTGGAGGCTTGGCAATCAGCCTCTGCCATCTCCCAGCCAAATGTTGTCTTTGTCCACAGTATCATGTGAGGAGGACATTTAAGGACAGTCAGGAACAGCTTGTATCTGAATCTGGAAAACTCATCGTTCCAAATTAGCAGGGACCCGCATAGTTTCAGACGGGCTCTGAGCTCATTGTTTAAAGGTTTTTGTTGTCTGGCCTTCATCTCTCATACACACTGGTGCAGGAAGAGGATGAAGCGGAGTGTGTTTGAACAGATAGGGCAGACTGTTTCTGGGAAAATGACTCTGCCCTCCCATGTGAATTTATGAGAAAATTCCACAGTAGTTCAGAGGAAGACGACCCAATTTGAAAAAAAAAAAATAACAAAACAGAGAGAAAGTGGTAGAGAGCCCCGTGTGTTTGTACAACTAATAACGTGATGTTATGACAAGAAACAAGCCTGTCTTTTGTTGAACAGAAACTACACAACTGTCTGGTTTCACTAATGCACTCTTATTATGAAAGCACTCTGATGGTCTGATGTGTGAATAAAAAACTTTTTGTAGACTGCAGTGGGAAAACTGTGGACTGCATTTTAGTTTTGTGTCAATCAGCTGGTTGTGGCATCAATCTTAACTCCAATTAGCGGCATTATTTTTGCTCTATATTCACTATATTTTTTACCAGCTTTTCAATTAAGAATCACTTTTGCAATCTGCTTCTCACTCGGGTGCTTTTTACATCAGCATGTTCATTTCTTGGTTAATAAAAAACATCCTAGTAAGCAATGATTTAGTCATTTGGGGGTCAAAAACATTGAGGCATCTCAGTTAAAACTGGAGTAGGGCTGAACCTTATGATTACTTTCACTTGTGATTAGTCAGCCAATTATTTTTTTTGATTAATCAATTAGTCAAATGCCAAAAAGAAGTGAATAAAAATGGCCAACACAGTTCCTCGGAGCCCAACATGACATCCTCACAGTGCTTGTTTTGTGCAGCACACAGTCTTCCACCTGAAGATATTCAATGTACTATCATATATGATAGAGAAAACCAAAAAATTTTTACATCCGAGAGTCGGAAACTTGAGTATATTTGACATTTTTGCTTGAAAAAAGACTGAAACTATTAACTGATTTATCAAAATAGTTGCCAATTAATTTTCTGCTTCACTCTAAATAGGGCTAAATTTAATGGAAAACAAAGTTTTTAAGACGTGTAAGTCACAAATAATGACTCCACCTTACAGAGCTCTACAGATTAGTTGCAGGCTGTTCACATGAGCAGCTTTTGGGTTGCCAGGTTGTGGCAGGTGTTTGTCCTTCTCCAGTCTGCTCGGCTCTTTAGTTAATCAGACTGTCCTTTGGCAAAGAGCTGCATGGCATCTGGACCAAAACGACTTCCATTAATAATGTTAGAAATTTACAGCTGCAGACTTGGATCACTGTAAGAATCCATTAATAAGTTTTTAACATTAATAGCTGCAGTCTTGATTTTTATTGCCGTGTTATGTATTTTGTGCACGCAGCACTTTTACAAGCAGTTTATTATAGGTGTCCTTGTTGTAGACGAAAAGGATTCACATTTTCATTCATGTTTGTCCTTCTCAGGTAAATATTTTTATCATCACTGATATAGTTGAACAAACGTTTGTCTTTAAGGTAACACAGTTGCTCCCTACAGTTTGATGACACCTTGTTGAATCCTTGAGACTTATGTTCTGGTATTTTGCAAAGGTGTTCTTCTTTAAAAAAGCCTTTGTGCTTCTCTGTAGCAGTCGCAGGCATCTGGGTTATGTTGTTTTACTTCTGCAATATCTCCTGAACAAATCCTGATACCAAATATGTGAGTGAAACGCAAACACTGGCTGCTGTTCCTGGCACCTCAACACGCTGGCCTGCCCTGTACATTACAGCTGCTTTCTATTTGACCACAATCCCTGAAAGGTCTGCTTTCCAAAGAGCTTTTTTTCTTCAGCGCTTATTATACAACTGAAGCTTTCCAGTAGGATTAGGAGCCAACTACTACACATACAATATGACTAAGAAGTGGGGGGGAAGTGCTTTCACTCAGAGGGTTCAAGTTTGTTTCTCCGCACCGTAGATTCCAGTGGAAAGTCCAGCCTCATGGCTCAACCCATGACACTCCGGCACAATACTGGAGGCGCACAATGGAAGCGGGGAAACTATGCGTGGGGGGGAAAATATAACAATCGCCCCCACATTTGTGGAGCAAATTAAACAACCCCAGTGATGCTCTTTTGGCTCAATGACGTCCAGCTTTGCTCGGTGCAGGGTGGAAATAACTGTGACATGAAGGCTGCAGCCCTCAAGCCCTGACATGAAGAGCTATGTGTTGTGATTAGGGAGCTCAGAGCAACCTGTCCTGCAGGCAAACAGTTTCCAGGAAAGTGGTGATCCAGCAGAGGGTGACCTTTGACCCCTGAAACTAGTTTGCAGAGAGGTAAACATTCCTGTGATGTGTCTTCGTGAAGCAGCGTGTCAGGGGTGACTGGCTATCGATCTTGTGGTTTAATCATTATGAGGGGGAGCAAAGATTGAATTCCTATGAAATGCATTTAAGAGTTGATGTAAACAATCACAACAGGAAGCATTCAGGGTCAGTTTTGGGAGTTTCCACTTGACTCACCTGCGTTGTAAAAGCTGTCCAGCACCGTTGTCTCCCCAAAGTCCAGTTTGCCAAAGTTCACCGTCTCCAGCTTGCTGCCCACCGTGTCGCAGGCGTCCCTCAGACACTGCAGGGCCATGCTCTCCGCGTTATTCTGCGGGCTCGCCTCTCCGTTCACCACATAGGCCACCGTCACCGGCCTGTTTTTGCACGACTTCCCGGTGGAGAGCAACCCCCCGCCGTCCATCGGACAGCTCCCTGGGGTCGGGCTAAGCCCCCCGCTGCTGATCACCGAGTCCTGCCAGTAAGTCCCGGCTGCAGGGACAGCGGAGGCACCGCCACCTCCACCGCCACCGCCACCACCGCTGCTGCTGCCGGTGCTCTCCCCGCCGATGCTCTCTCTGTTGGGACAAACTCCGAAGCAAGGCACCGGTAAGGATATCCCGTCCTGGTCTTGACTCATCATGTTTCAAGGGTCACTCACTGTCTCAAAGTGTGGGTTGCGATGAGCGGCTCCTCCACCAGTCCTCCATGGAGAGCCAGCGTTACGCACGGCGGTTACCCATGGAGCCTCTGCACAGGCACGACGTGCGAACAGTCCTCCGTTTCAACACAGGTAAACAGTCTGTCAGAGGCAAGGGTGCAGCTACACATCATCATGCATGTTGGCAGTCGATTGCACGCTCGCATAAAACACCTGATACCTCTGTTGGACACAACGGGCTGGCTGAAGTCACGACACTGTTCCGTGGAAAGAGAAAAACACCAAAGAGGAAAAGGCACCAGATCCGCGCATTCCTCCTCAGCGCGCACAACACATCCACATACTTCCCGAAGTTGAGCACCAGCGCCGGTGTCCGCGCAGAAACGCCCACAGAGGACAGAAATGTCACGGCGAGTGGAAGTTAAGCGCAGTCAAAGGCTCGTAGCGGCGTGTCATCTCTCAGATGAGAAAGTAGACTGCGCACGCACAGAGGCTGCTTTCATGTGCAGGCAGACCCTGCCCAGTTTCCACTGTTATCTTCCAGTCCACACTCACGCACTGGGCGGAGAGACAACACTGGGAGCCTGCTGGAGCTGGGCGGGGACACGGGGGCCATATGTGGAGTTGTGTGCTACAGGAAAGGAAAACAACACGAGCGATCGGTGGTCCTGGTAATTAGGCAGTCAGCCAATTTATCAGCTGATGTGATAAACACGGTGACAGAAAATGAAAGGAAGGAAAGACTAACATTTCTTTATTGAACATTAATCTCTATAATGATCTCAGCTTTGTTCTGGGCTGTGGGCTTGAAGCATTTCATAATACTGTAAACTAATTGCACGTCTTGTCCATTAATCTTGTATGATGCAGATTACAATCATCACTCAGCTGAGGAAAGTTTCAGGCCACAATTTTAAGTGCCATCAAGTCTGCAAAGGCAACACAGCTTCTAGGTGTCAGACTTTGAATTTCTAAATGTGTGTGACAAATATTAAAGTCACATTAGATTTAATAAATTCATGTAGAAACTCTTACCTTCTGTCTAATGTTTGTCACCTGTCTGCCCCTGTCTTTCCTGTCATAAGGATGACCTCTTGTGGTGAATGCTTGATATTACAGGCCAGTGCATGAACATACTGAAGCTAATTAATATGTCCTCCTAGCTTTTGTTTGGTATGCATTTTCAGTTTCTCCCAGCTATTTGGTATTAGTAGGATCTGATAAGCTTAAAAAAACCGAAGTAATTGTCTTTGAAAGTTTTGCTTATTTATCTATTTTTAAATGATGTCCCCATATGAGGACATTGGGTTTATTTTTAAAAGTAATTTTATAACTCTGGAAACTCTGTTTTCCTTGATCTATACTCAAGCAAAAAACTGTTTGTCACACCTAATTGTCCTATGTACAATGCTGTGATAATGCAACAATAAAGTCCCAGTGTCCTCAAACAAGTACCTAGCGTAGTGTCTTAGCTTATTACTGGCTGCCATCTTGTTTTACATGGAGTGGTGTAACAGGTAATGTCCTCATATGAGGACGCAGGATCACAATATGATACTGGGAAATAAAATTTTTATTCTCGATTGACTATTGTCACATATAACACATTCAGCACACAGTATGGTTTTTGTTTAGAAGAGAGAGTGGTTCCCTCTCAGGGCCCGATAATTTAGTCAACACGCTATATGTGGGCAGGTGTGAAAAATTTCCTCACAATTTCTCACCTTTTGCACATGGAATATAATACAATATTCTTTTTGCCTGAAAACATCTTCTGCTTTTTTTCAGTGAGAAGCCTTTTTTCTGTCTATGAATGGATAAAAGCTACTAAACTACTTGGATTCAAGAGCTCAGTCTATTTCACCAGGCTAATGTTAAACCACTAAGAGTTTAGGTGATGTTTTTCCCCAACCTTTCCTCAATGGGAGAGGGTCTCCATCACCCAGGCCACGACTACTTGGGTGTAATTAGGTGTAAGAGATCACTGTTAGAACAGTACAGTACAGTTTCTCCACCAGGATTCAATCAATTCTTCTGCACTGTTATATATATTTTTTTCTTGCTTTAAAAACATCTGCAAATATATGAATCAAATATAACCCTAAATGTTATACCCAGACCGGATATCAAACAATTTTCCTGTTTGTTTGCACTTAAGGATACAAACCACATCTTTGGGGTTACTATACTGTACTTTATTTATTTATTGGCACAATATCAGATAGAAGATAAGCTATGGACTATAAACAGTGGATAAAACACATAAGAGCTTAAAACAAGGAAACGTGCAGGTACAGTCATAAAGTCAGAATGTGTATTGTGCAATTGCTGCATACATATATAGAATTTCATCATCAACAACAACACATTTTAAAAGCAAAATATCTACAATCAGGGGTGATTTGAGGGGTGACTCCACCCCCGTTGTAATCAAAATGACCTAAATGTGTCCCCCTAGTTAACCTGCCATCTCTCTCCAGGGAAGAGGAGAGTTACAGTTTTCTAATGATATATCAGTATTGTTTTTGTTCTTCAAATATTAACCAAGGTACGTCACCTTATAGATTGAGACATACATTAAACTGGGAGCGCATGCTGTACTCACAGGGCTGTCCCGGAGTGACAAATGCACAGAGAAGCCGGGGGGCGCTTCTGTCCTGTTGCCAACGAGGTAACAGAAACAAGCGTACCCTAAAACATGGTGCCGGAAGAACTGCGGGCCGTTTGACAAACAAAGTGAGCATACACGGTTAGCAATGGACTTGACCTGACAATATCCACAAATTAATTTCAGTTTATATGAAAGACCCTCTGATATTTTTGGTCAGTGGACCCTGACAGACTGAGGGAATGCGTTTAACCGAGGAATGGACTCATATTAGGACTTTATGGCGGCTCCAAAGGTAAGACGTTAGCATTATTTTCCTTCATCCATATATGCAAATGGTCTAAAAGGAAGCCCTATATCCACAGCTTAAAGTATGAACTGAAACTGTGCTTTGAAACACTAAAAGGACTGACAAACTAGGACTATGGGTATGTACAACGCCTTTAAAAACCTCTTAATTTTTAAGTGTATCAGTACACCCTTTGTTTGTTATTCTTGTTATTAATTGTACTCATCCATCCTAATTGTACTCTTTATGTTGATAGAGTAAATTTCAATTTCTCAGATGATCCACTTTGTTTGAACCAATCTGACAGCATCCAATCAAGCTGCAGGAGAGACTGATGAAGCACTAACATTATGTCACCAAGTGGCAGATGAAAAAAATTGATACCAAAGATAATTTCATTACTGTACAAAAACTACATGATGGTCAACAAAAACAAATTGCAGTATGCAAAACATGCAGGTCAAAAATTAAAGCGGGAGATGCAAAAACTTACAGCAAACTTGTTTTAATGAATAAATAGACATCTTTAAAAGGCATTCATGATTTTTGTAAATTTTATATATTGTGAATATGTTGTTAAATGGAATTAAATTAGTTGAGGAGCACAATATGACTTGATTAGGACTCAAACTTAAAGTTTAGGAGTTGGGACTTGACTTAAGACTTGTCAGTCTTGACCTGTGACTTGAGTGCACAGACTTGAGGCTGTTTTTTAGGTTTTATTTTTAGGGAATTGCCCATTCATTCAGTGGTTTAGATAGGTAGTTTTTGTTGTAATTTGAAAACCTCAATACAAATACATAGCAGATATATATAAAATGCTACACCTACAATGCTAAATCTCCAGATTTGTTGATGACATTAACATTAAATTTGATAAATTAGGTCCACAATAATTTTTCTGTCTTTGTTGCTTTAATTGACAAACGTTAACTCGTCTTGTCAGTATTTGGGGTAAGACAAATTGAGGTAATAAAATGTCAGATTTAGTGCTGAGAGAATTGAGCTCAGTGGTGCTGCAGCTGCTCAGTGTCAACAGTCAGACATAAAACAGGACAGTGTTTTAAAACATAATTTATTCAATTTATTTGAGCCAATGGTTTCCCATTCACCAGATCAAATACATAATTACAGCAGAGTGTCATTCCCCTTTGTTGCCACTAGATGTCCCACAGCGACCACACATTCATCCATGTATTTCACACAGTTACCAACAGCTCTCGATGACAAGGCTGCCAAACCAAACACATCCACAGGGCTGTGTTATTTCACTGCCTTTAAACACATCTGTCTGCTCTTCATTATTTAGCTGTGGGCAAATTACAGATAATCACACCCAAACTGTTTATGCATCACTGTGTCTTCTTATTGGCACTCAAATCAAGTGCTGTGAACGCTGAGGTTACATTATTGTGAGTCAAATTACACATTATTGAATACAATGAATATTTACATTTTTATATGAAAATTTAAATCTTACTCACATCATTCCTTCTTTCTCATTCACACACACACCCACACACACACATCTGTCTGACATATGCATGTACTGAAAAGAATTGTTGCTAATAGATTAAAATTTTAGTATTTATTTAATTTATAAGAAACTATTAAGACGTCAGGAAAACCAAACAATAGAAACGGGTAACAATAACTATGAACAATACCAGTTGTCTTGCCTCTTCCAGCCAACACTGCTTGACACATCTGGCACACAGAGCCGCTGAGCTGCTGAGCCTCCGCATCCTGCAGTCGAGCCCCAGAAAGTTTGTGGCTGCAGGCGGGAAGAGTTTCTCCTGAAGCTGTGATCCAGAGCGTTTTCATATGCAAGGTATTACAGAATGCAAAGATTACTGACAAGGTGCAGTGACCTGTGCTTAAATTAAAATTATCTTTTGTTGTATTCATAAACTTGTTAAATCAATATTTCCATATTATAGTATGTAAATTATCATCAAAATATACTTCAAGTATTCAAAGTAAAAGTACTAAATGTCCACTGTCAGTGTAATATTATATTATATAATTTAAATATTCTGAGATACATTAACATGTATTTCAAACTATTTTACAAGTCGTTGGTAGTTTATTCTTCAGCAGTGTATTGTAATTTATATAAGCCGATGATTCAGCTTGCATGTAAAATATTAATCAACTAACATAACATAACCCTAAATTATATACTTAGATTATTTTTGTGATGCACTATTTTCAAGTCATGACAGCAGGGCTGGTGTTGTTTTCACCTTGTAAGTCTGTGTGTGTGTCATCATGGGAAAATGTTGTTCGGAGACACCTATTGTAGCGGGAACTGCCAGAAAAGCAGTTTTGAGTATTTTGTCTGTCCGTCTGTCTGTCTGGACAAATTTTGTCACAGCAATAGTGTCACAGCTGTGTGAGATGCACTCACTAAACTTTACAGGTGTGTAGTTGAGATCACACCGAGGGCGGTGTTTAAAGATGCATGCGGTCCGAGCAAGGGGGCAGGAAGTAGGGGTGTAAGGAAGTGGGGAAAAGGCCATTGACCCCTCCCCACTTCATGCCCCTGGCCCACATTCATTTTATGTCATGAATCACTGTATCGCAGGTGGAGTAGATCCCATCACAAGATAGTCTCTAGTTAAGATGTTGGCTTTTATGTTTTGTCAGGCCAAGCTGGATTGACAAATAACTAGCCTATAACTGTAGGCCATATAGTTATATATAAGCTATATATAACTACACTATATAACTTTCCATGTACACGTACTACAATTACAAGTACAATGTTTGCCTCCCAAATGTAGCGAAGAAGGTTTATAAGTAACAGAAAATGGAAGTTCCCAAGTTGTGTATGGTATCCTATAGTTGTATGTGCTCTATTTGAGTAAATGTACATTGTACAACTGATAATTCCTTCCTCAACATGTGGAGATTGCTTAGCTGTCATGGCAATAGCTCAGTTGTATTAATGTGATCTCTGAATGGTCAAGTGATAAAAGTATTTCTCTAAAATGTAATATTCGTGGCCAAATAAGCAAATAAATATATAACATGTTAAAGGAAAAAACACCTTCAATTCATATTAAGAGTTGAACATAAGTCCCCTTCATGTTTCCTACTGTATAGACGTTACATGAGCACTTGTAACAGTGGAATCAGCATGAAACTCCTGGTTGAATCATCAGTACAAAATATTTAGAACTGTATAAGGTGTAAGCTAGTGTGCATAAAAACATTTAGGTAGACATTTACTTTAACTCCCAGTGTGAAACTTCCCTTCACCAAGCTTATAGTTTTGACACATAGGCTGATAACGGAGGATGGAAGCTTAAGATGCCGGTGTTGAGGAAAATGAAACACAATCTTCAACTTAAATCAATTAATTTGTAAATTCTGGATCAATTGTGGGTGAATTCAGCAGCTGTAGGTCTCAACATAGTGAAACTCAGATTGATCATGTGTATATGCCCAATAGGTTTAATGGACATTTTTGGTTCATTAACTTTAGTTTGTACTGCCAAATAATTTGGTTTGTTTAAATGGGGTGTAAACAACTTTAATTTTTTTCAAAGCTGTAATTATAGATATTCCTGCTATTTGGGGGCAACCAAACAAGATGTAAACATAATATTGACGTATTAGCACCTTACAAAGAGAACGTGTTTGTGATGCATAGCTCAGACAGCTGCAACACATTGTAACACATGGTTAATGTTGTGAAACAGTACTTTCTCTCCCTTTATACTACTACTCAGTTGCTCTTAGCGTCAAGTGTTGCAGTGAATGGGTTTACATTGGAGTTAGATGAAAGCCCAGTGCGTCTCATAAAGACTCCAATGCCTGCCAGTGGTGTTAATGCCACAAGCTGAGGGGCGTGACAAAGCAGTTGTATGTGACACCCTTGAAATAAGAACGGGTTGAAATATGTGGCTCTGAAGCTGCTAAATATTCAAGAGCTTGTCCCCGACTTTCTCAGCAAAGCCTGTTAAATACAGTAGGTTCATCAGATGAAAATGATTTTAATGAATGTGGTACAACAGAACAGTTAAGCTGCGGGCTGTTAAACCAACACAATGGGCTGAAAGATGCTAAAATGCTCCATTGAGCTAAGAGGAGCTGCAGAGTCCATCTATTATTCTCTGTGGGTTCGTCACTATGAACCTTTTTACATAACACAGTCACTGATCTGTTGTTTCTATAAAAAACATTTAATAGTGCTAATTTAAGGAGCAGTGTAACAGTGGTTAAAAATCCTGGTTTTGCTGAACTCTGGCAACATGTCATAAAACTGTTCATATGATATCTAACAAATTAGTTCAGTTACTTACTTAATGTAAAATTATGTATTTAACGTAACCTTACCGAGCCAGGTTAGGTCAACGCAAGTAAAGTTACGTAGGTTAGGTTTAAGAAAAGAAACATGGTGACGACGTACCTTAAAATAACTCAAAGTCCACTTGATTTCACAAGGGACACAAGCGCCTGTCTCCTGGGGGAAAGTCCTGTTTGTTTGAGCCATCCACCACCTCAACCAGCCTTTCTTTTGCAGACTTTAACTCTTTATACTACTTCCTTCTTTACTCCCATTAGCGCGATGCCATGAGATCGCAGCCTTCCCGATCACATGGGTTGTACATTGAATACTGGCTCGTGATTGTGTGTTTTATACTAATTCTGGTTGCATTACTCTTCATAGGTATACCCCACGAACAGTGCGAGCAGCCTGACTCTAATGTAGAGGTGTATTCCAGGGTGTGGTCACTGTGACATCAGTATTACCTGATTAGGTGTCGTTCCAGCTGCATTTTGTTAGATTAAAGTACAACTAATGCCCTTTCTTATAAATGTACAGCACCAAATAGCAGTGCTGTTGCTCAGTCTAAATGGATTGGTCCTCTTGCCTCAGAATGTATACAGTGTCTAATGAAATGTAAATGCACTTGCATCTTATAGTAGCATTACTTACAAACAAGCAACAGTGCAGAGTAATGGGTGAAGTTTGTTAGGGTTTGAGCGTAGTTAACCATCAATAGGCCGTCCATGCTGCACCCTGCAAATAAAGCTTTCCATTCTGCTCTGCCACAGACCATGAAATAGTCACTCAGCTCTGAAATGGAGAGAATCACTCACATGGAGAAACAGCGAGAAGTTCAGTTAGTTCTGCCGTGCAGGTAGGAGATAGATACTTGGAGGCACAGACTTATTGCAGCCCTCCATAGATATCTGCCAAAGTCTACACAAACATTAGAGGGAAACGGGGAAACAAAATTACAGAAATCTGCTAAGTTTGACAAATGGCGGGCCCAGCTTTGCCACTAGCTATTAGCCTGCAATGATTAATAAGTGAGAAAATAATTGCACTTCATTGAGATTGATGACGCCCCATTTAACCTCCCCTCTCATCCTGGCTGCACCACAGAGCACCGAGATGAGCCTCGGACACACTGCTGCTCTGCCGGCCTCATTGGCATCACACACACACACGCACACACAGACACATACACAGGGTCTGTAATGATCCTGCGGGGCATTTTTTAAAAGCCTTGCAGCGCTCTGATCATAAGTTCATTGTTAGTAAGTGAAAAACAATGATCTCAGCGCTAGGAGGCCTCTGGGAATCTCTCACTCCACCAATATAGAAGCATTTAAGTCAAACACCATGGGGAATTAATGACAGTGGAGTCACCATTAACTCCTACGTTAACGAGTTTGTGAGCTTTGGCCCTCTTGTTAGACACATCTTGTGTGTGTTTGCTTGTGTAGGAGAATCTTGTCGATCTGAGACACACACACAGTAAATGTGTTTGAACGTGATTTTCCACGGGTAAGATGCAAACAAAAACGGCGGCGATCAGGCGAGGCGCGAGGAGTGCCGTGGCGCCTTATCCTCTCAGTCTGCAAAGAGACGTGGCCAAGGTTATTAAAGAAGGATGTAGCAGAGCAAGATGGCCGCTGTTGTGACCAGAGGCGGTGTGGAGAGATAAATGGTTGACCCAGCCTGGTGTCAGGTTAGGATTGATGCCACTATCAGCCCCACTGCTTTCCCAATGATTTTCTCAAATCTCTGATAGAGTGTGTTATCTAGTTACTGGCATGAGGGCAACGGCCTGCAGGCACAGAGAAGGTCAATCTATGAGGACAATCTTTGTTGGACTAAATGAGAAAAAAGACCTCACAAAAAAGAATAAAAAGCAGCTGCTAGGTCTCTGGGATAAGATAAGCCAAATTACTTCTCTTTAGTAGGATAGGCCTTGGGCAAAACATCAAAAAAAAAAAAAAAAAGAGAAAAAATTAAGTGAGGCGGCTTGTGTGCTCTCTAACTTCAATGTTGTAGATTTCACCTGGAACCTCGGCTTCCTTGAACTAATGTTGATTCAGTGGCAGCGGCACCTTGAGGAATGGGCCGGGCGAGTGCATGTTTGTCTGCTGTTTAATCTGCATTCACCTAATAAATCTCCTTAACAGGAGAAAAACAGGAATTTCCAGAATATATAATAACACTCAGCGACGTAAACCGCCCAGCAGAACGCAGAGCTTCTCCATGATCTCACTCCATCAAACCTTTTTCGCTCTCTGGTCGTTTCAAAACTGGGGGAAAGAGTTTGACTAATAGGTTGTAATTTACCGGCCGAGGTCCTGATCAATAATTCTGTGTCAATAATGATGGAGAGGTCTGTGTGAGGGGAAATGATTCCACTCATTGTCTGAGAAAAATGAAGGTGTGGACACGGCCTCGGGCTGTAGGCAGATGTCCACAGGTGCTCGGTTAGTATGATGGTGGAGTTGATGAGTGGGAAGACAAATAACGCACACAGACACACATACAGAGACACACTGTGTGCTTTCCCTCGTGGTGCATAGGATCAAAACTTTATAAGGATTGTACACACACACACACACACACACACACACACACACACACACACACACACACACACAAATGTCCCTAATGAATGTATTTTTCACCACACTTTTTCGCTGACGTTTCAGTCAACGGGCCTTTCTCATGACAATCTCATTTTGAAAGCAGTCTTCTGACAGAAATATTGACCAAACTGCTATAAATGGTCGGAGCGATTTGTTTCTTTATGATCCAGAAAATTGCTAAAATGGTTTCAAGGAAATAAATAGACCATTTTGAATCCTTTCTGATGTGGTGCGAAAATATGGAATCTCTAATCTGCATGTATACAGCACAGGAAATAAAAGATATATGAGTCGGTACATTAGGAACATTTTATATTTACTTATTGTCATGATAAATCTGAAGTAGTAGGTCCAACATTTCCTGTCGTGTTTCCATGAAATCAAAGCAGCAATCAGCATGATGCTAGGAAGACAAAACATTCCACCGCTGAGTCTACATTATTGCATTTCTTTAATTGTGTTGATTGTTGATTGTGTTGTTGATTATTTACACCTGTAGAAGCCATTCTAGAGCTTTCTATCACAACACCTGATCTTTATCTGTTTTAGGGATACACCAATTTTAGAAATTCTGGACTGATACGGATACTGATGTTTAAGATAATAATTTGCCTGATAGCTGACACCCATACCAATGTTTTTATATTGTTGTTTATTTTCTTTTCATTGTTATTTGTTACCTCTTTTGAGCCAGGGAAACAACGAAATTTACATGATAAAAAATAAGTGAACTGTTTTAAAGTGGCCTAATTAAGCCCTGCATTACACTATCTTCAAATGACCACAAATCTAAGCATACGTACAAATTCATGGAATAACCCTTTATATAACCTTTAACATGAAAAACATCTTTAAAAAATAACCACTTCAAAGGCCTTTTTACTACATATAACATGATTATTCCCTTTTTAATATCCATTTTATATTGCTATAAAAACTTTAACAAGTTTCTCGCCAAAAACTACATTTTACAAGATGACATTAAACACATCATGAGAATCTTCTAATTTACTCAAAGCAACTTCCATGAGCTGTTAGCTGCTGCCAGCGGCTGCTAACATCTAACGTTAAGTAGCTCTCCTCCTGCCAATGTCAACACTGATTCATTGTTCACGATGTAGCAATATCAGGGCAACAATAGAGTGTGTCCTTTAATGCGTCAAGGGAGTTTACCGTGTCCTCTCGTCCCGAAGGCGTCCTTGGCAAGATCTCTGTTCATCTCAAAGGCGTCTCCTCTTGTTCCCGGGTGAATGGCATCTAATTTGCCAACCAACCATGGCAGTCAACAAGGCAAATATTGCCTGATACCAATGTTCAGCTGATATCAGTATAGAGACTTTCAGCATTTGTTAGCATTCAGAAAACTACAGGTCCTTTTGCGTTTTTTTACACACCAAATTTGTGATATCCCCATACGCTCTTATCATGCCATCTCTCTACCCTTTAAGCTGTAATATCTGCAGTGTAAAACATCTATCCTTGTCTGTGCTATTCAGTCCTCACTGTCCATTTATAAAGTTTGTAACTCAACTAACTCAAAGCTTGTGATACTATATCTTAAAAAAATACAAAATGCCATAACAGCAAGTTAAAAAAGTTTGCCATCCCTTTCTAGACAAAGTTGAAGACGAAGTAATCTTGTAGGGCTTGTCTTAAGAGTTAGAATTAATAAGGTATAAATGCAAATTTGAATACGTTTTTATTGTAAGCGGATGATTTCAGCACCCACGTGTCTTTAGCCAATAGTACAATTTGCACCTGGGTGTAAATAGCTCAGGTGTATATTCTTGGGCAATATGATGTTAACACAAACAGGTCTATTCAGCTATTCTGCTAAAGTTTAAGTGTATAGTGCATATTTGTCAGCTTTATATCCTAAAAACGGGAAATAATAGGTCAACCAAGTCTAGAAATAACAAGCAAATGTTGACTCACCCCTTTTCCACCAAAGTTAGCATGTGTATGCAGGTTTTTTAAACAAAGGAAAACTTAGTGTGTCACATTCAACATCAAAAAAATGCCAAAAACAGGTTAGTAAACAGTAGACAGCAGCATGGAGGCCAATGAAAATGTTACAGTGGTTAGTTATTTGTATTAATCTCTTACTTATTCATTTTCTCTTTCAAACTTGATCAATGGGCGGAGATGCACGGTATTTTGTGGTGGTGCATCATTACGCCTTGCCGGTAAAGGGGCTAAAATTAGCGGGTTCATGGGGTGTTGTATTTCCATCCATGCTGATTGGTGCCGGAGTCAGTAAATACCCATGTACACTGCAGCATCATTTGTCACAGCAATGTATGCCAATTGTAAATTTTCCCATCACATACAAAAGCCAGATGTTTGCGGGTGTTTGTTGGCTTTTTTGTGCAATGAGAAAGAGGCTTCACACAGACTTCACACAGTCCTGTGTGAAAGTCCTGTGCTTAACCTATTCATCCACCATGTCTTACTCTTTGTGGACTTTGTTGCTCTTCATACTACGTCACTGAACTTTCTGGCAGTACATTTGTGAGTTTTTCTTGTAAATTCACCTATTTAGTCTGAGAGGATATCTGAGATTGGCTAGTACTAGTCTTAACCTCTTTGTCCTAACCCTAATTGCCTCCAGCCCTGACGTATCCATGTGTACTGGCCAATCACAGCATGCAGTGGGATCCGTGATAACACGTTTAGGAATGAAACAGCAGGATTGCTGCAGTGTGTCTATGCTCATCCAGATGCAAATAAATGGTCTTGTTTTATGGGATCAGATGCCATATTTTAAGTTGTTGGACCAAAATATTTCTAAACACCTGTTTAAGTTCTTGAATTGACCATCTTCCACAGAGAAGCTGCAGAACAGGAAAACCCATATGCAGCAACACTGTACCTTTGTGAGGTAACCTGCATATTTAAATTTATGTCAGATGTTCCCTTAAACATGTACCCTAAAACTCTGGGCCATTGCTTGTGTGTTTCGGTGAGGTACAGTATGCTCTCTGGTTTCTAAAATAAGGCGGGAGTACTCCTGTAGTAAGAATTCCAGTCTGTTACAAGCTCGATATCAAAATCTTTGCTTCTCAAGCTGTGGTAAGCCACGCTTTAATGCCTTGATCTGTCAGTCAAAGATAAATGTTAGCGACTCCAACCAACAGAAGTGCAGGGAGTTTCTGAAAGCACTCTAAATATTTTGACACAAGCTTTCAGTACAACACCAGTCACAGCAGAGCCGGAGCTCAGACTGTGGGCAACACACAGAGAGGAAACAAATGATTGAAAATTCATTCAATTAAAATAGAAGCGTAATCTGTGATTGATGTAATTACACAAACATCACTCCCTTGGTAATTTACATATAACGGCAAACATTCCACTTTCTGAACACAATAAGCTGAGGCTGGGTGGTACAACAGGAACAGCCTGAAAATCCAAATCAATAATGAAACTACACTTCCTAGAAAACAATTGTGTTAAGCCTCCTACAGACTCCGAGATTTTAGCAATCTTATAAATTTAGTGCATGCTACACTGTGTGACATGGATCTAATAAACTTGGGTACGACATCAAATTTGATGTATGACAGCGCCGACTGAATTGCAGGCAACAATGTACGACGCAATAGCTTCACATACTGAGTGTGCAAGAATGCTGCACGGGTTATTACTTCTCCAACTGTGAAGCACAACAAAGAGTGTCATTTTATTATTAAAAGTTTTGTGAGTGCTATATACTGCGGTGTGTCTGTGAGTGTGTGTGTGTGTTTGCGAGCTGCTAGGTTGCTAACCTGGCAACTACAACTCCGCTGCCATTTCCTTCCATGCTTCGTCCCTCTTGATTTGATCATGGTGAGAGCTTGGAGACATATCATATAGGCAAGGTTGCTGCTGCCAAAACCCCACGACATCTTCCTCTTTGCTGGAATCCCACTAATTTCTGCTAGTATGTTTTGCCTCCATGTCAAGCTGCTATCCGTCTATTTGTTTGGGTTTAGCGCCAGTGCGTAATTTCATGCTGCATTTCTGCTAGTTAGTTAGTAGACACAGGTCGTAACAAGATGGCCATCCCAAATTTCTGACACTGTCAGAATTTTATACCAGGCTGTCTTTGTTCACAACACCGTGACAATGGTCATCCTTCATCTGGGACAGCCACAAATTGCGCATTATCCCGGGCTTAAAAATGTAATATAGTTTATAAGTTAGAGTGGAACTCTGCCATTATTTTTTTTCAACCTGGACCCTATTTCCCCATGCTTTTCTTGCTAAGTGACTCTTCGTAACAACAGTTTTTGAAACTGGACTTGTATTGAGCAAGAGAACTTTAGGCAGACGCGAAATGGACTGCAATGTAATTTTTGGGGCATGTGCAACCTGCCAACTTATGTCTATTAAAAGTGCTTCTTTTTACCACTACCAGGCTCAGACTGTTGTAATGAGGGTCTTACAACATCATAGAATGGGCTCTATAGAGAAATTAAATGCATTTCCGTACGTTTTGCTTGTTCCGGCCTGTTTTGTGTCTAGGTCTCGCTAAGGGAGTCTTGTCTTGAAATCTCAGCCTTTTTCACGTTGTCGAAATCTATGACGCTGAAAATCTTTTAGACAAGAGTAAGACTTGCTTGTGTACTACAACACAACAAACCATTACTGGCACCTTTGACCTGCTTTTCCACCATTCTTCCTGAAACAGGTCGCCTCTCATTAGATGACAGAACAAGACTTCTCATTTCCGAGACCAAATGAGATACCAGTTTTTATCCAATGGTAGTAATTCTGCACTGATAGTAGTCTTTGTATATAGTATATGTTTTGAATTAGCAGCAGAACACACACAGCCGTAGTTCTCACAATGATAACAAAGAAGAGAGTCAGGTCACGGTAATAAAGAGCCGAAGTCCACATAGGGAGGAGGACGGGATGGGTGGATGGGGCAACGAAACTTGAAACTGTAACACAGAAGAGTAGATTTTTTTCATTTTTGGTCAGTTGACAACGTGTTTTTTTGTTAAATATGACCAGGATTCTTCCAAAACCTTTACTAAACGCTTAGACTATATTAACCCAAACCATGATCTTTCCCCAAACCTAGCCAAGTGGTTTTTCTGCCTAAACAATAGACTGTATAAAATAATACCATGATGTCACCTACTGGTTTGCGGACTCCGATTTTGGCATTTTGGCTGTTGACATCTTGTGGGTTTTTTTGGAGCCAGAGGTGTCCATATTTGATGGATGGAGCCGTGGACAAGATGGTGAGAAACTATGGCAGGCATCCTGTCAAGCCTGTAAATAACTGCGTTACTTAAAGCCTTTATGAAATGTTAATGGGAGAGTTCACAATTCAACTCCCCCGTACAGTTGCCATAAATGGGAAAATTAGCGATAGAGACCAAAACTTTCTTCTTTTTTTTTTTATCAGGCTGTAAACATGATTATTTGCACTAAAAAGTTGGGCATTTTAACATGGAGGTCTGTGGGGATTGACTCACATTTGGAGCCAGCCTCAAGTGGCCATTTAGGGAACTCCAGTTTTAGCACTTATTTCAGCACTGGAGGTTCCTGCTTGTCCTATATCTAACTGTACCCAAACCCCACCATTGTCTCGTCATAAAACAGATTATTTGTTCAACAGTTAGTTAGTTGTGATGGTTTTGGAAGGCACAGTTGTTGAATTATGATGATGTCGTCCTGTCAATAGTGGTATTTGATCAGAACGTGCTTCCATTTGTCATTTTAGAGGACAGCGATAAACAATGTTTTTTGTAGTTTAATTTGAAGCACTTATTGACCACAAAGTAAAACCCCATAGTGACTCTTGCTGAATTGTCTGGTGATCTGACATTACCCTCCGACCCATCACCCGGCCTTCATCCCAGCTTGCAGCTTCTCTTCTGAACTGAGCAGAGGTGTGTTTTCTGAGCCGACCTGAACAGTTTGAACATTGCGCTCTAAGTGGATTGGGTTCCTGTCAGAGCTGAGCGTTTGGACATTGATAAATTTCCTCCTGCTCAGGATCGATAACTCTCACCTTTCAGCCCAGGGCTCCTTCAGAGTGGGACGTCATAATTACTCTGTCAAAGTGAATGCCTGTCTGTGTTAAGACTGACGACTGTGTGTGTGTGAGAATGATATAGAGTCAGTCAGTGTGTGTGCAGAGCAGAAAAAGGTGGCTTTTTTTATGTGAATGTGGCATTGTGTGTTTCAGGATGTATGCATGGAGATTTATGGATTATGTTTGTACATGTGGGCTTTATATGGTTGTGTGTGTGTGTCTGTGTGTGTTGGGGGGGGCTCAGGTGATGCTTTGTTGGCTGAACTGGACTTGTGACTGGCAGTGATTGACAGCTGGGCAGCCCGCCTCCTCCTTTCTCCTCCCACGGCGCTTTTTGATGCCTGTCATATTGGCCAATCAGCGAAGTGATCTGACAGCTGTCCTGACACCCGCATACACAGACTAACACACACATTCATCTACACAGACAGGCCTAATTCTAATCTGAAGTCCAAACCCAATTCCTACCTCCAAATTCACCATTTAAAACTAAGAATTAGGCAGGAAAACATGCTGAATTTGGTGGATTTTACTCGTCTTTATAATGTTTAATCACAATAAAGTGGAAGACATTTCCAGGACTGAAACAAACCAAAGCAGCCGTGTTTACTCACCGATTAGCTGCAACGATTAGCTCCAAAAACAACACAGTCGGTGGGGATGACGGGCCCCTCATGTCGATCACGTTAACTGAATTAACATATGCAACGTTCCTTTCAGCTGGTTCCTCAGATCTGTTATCTGTCCAGATGTAATAATGATTTATTTATTCTGTTTCAGGGAACGCAGGGAATTGCCTCCATCTGCTCCATCAGCCATTGCTGCTTCGCCGTGTGCAGCTTTCCTCCAGGTTGGTGCGGGTTCACGCGGGTATTTCATGGCTTGTGTGTGAATGTGCATGCATGAAAGACCGTGTGCGTGTTCGTCTTCATGTAGGGGGTTGTTACCTGCACGAGGACGTGTTTGCATGAATACAACTTTTTGCATACACACCAGTGTGTAAACATGTATGTGCAACCGTTCTGTAGGTTTTTATTAGATCTGTATGCACATGTGTGCGTGTGTGTGTGTGTCACAGTGGTAAAAGAGGCAGCCTGTGGAATTAAAAGTGAATGAAGCGAAGATGAGCGAGGCCGCCCTGCTTCTCATAACGCCACCACAATAATAATAATAATAATAATCAGGGCAATAATAACCTCAGCGCTCATTTAGACATCAATACTAATCACTCTCATTTGGAGGACAATAATAATAATCAGGCTCATTTAGAGTGCCGTTTCTCCACAGAGGCTTCCACTGCCTTTGGGGTTGGTTGGTGCTTAACCTAATGATAATAGTCATGATTCATGGCTCAACTCTCCCTCCCTGCATGTTGCTTTCACTCCACATGAACGCAGGAAGAGTGTGTGTGTGTGTGTGTGTGTGTGTGTGTGTGTGTGTGTGTGTGTGTGTGTGTGTGTGTGTGTGTGTGTGTGTGTGTGTTGGATGGGGGGTGGGAGAGGAAAACAGTGTCAGGAAGAGAATCTGTCATGACTTTACTTTCTAAAAGACAAAAAAAAATCCCTTCTCTTTCTCCTTCTTAGAACTTTACATTGACTCACTGACCTCTACATTTAACGAGAAATTCCAGTTTGCATTCTTATTGTTTTTAATTTTGGCCATCATTACATACAATCACAGATCTGAAAATGGGGTAACATTGCTAAAAAGAAGCCCAAGATGTGGAAGATTCGCAAACAGTCACAGCTTTTACAAAAACGTAAGGTGAAAACATATAATACAGTTTACAGACTAAAGATGCACCATTCAAATCTGTTCTGACCCAGGTCTGCTGAATGATGAATCCAGCTTCATTTCAAGGTTATCTATTAGCATAGGTAATGACGCCTAAACACGAGATAAGGGCAGGTGTTGTGCCTTGCACATGCCAAAGAACTGGAGAGATGCCACCAAAAAAAGGCCATAAGAGGTAGAAGAACTTCAGCAGTGGTGAAATAGATGTACTATTAAATAAACTTAAACAAAGTACACAGGGTTTTCCAGAGTATCAGTGCTGGTTTTACGGAATAATTCAAAACCCAGCAATGTTAAAACATTTGTGATGCTATAAATGCTGTGTCAGCAGAGGGCCAAAGCTTCTATGAGCAGTATGTAAGCCATTCAGAAGCTGAGAGCACACACAATGTCATCAAAGGGTTTTTATTGTCCTAATTAGGATGACTGAACCAATAGTATTCTTTCGGCCGGCAAATTCAATATCCTATCATTATAAATGGAGCTTTGTGTTAGTTCATGCAGGACATGGAAGTCATACGCCCTAGCTGTAACCAGCTGACAGCCAGCTGATCATTGCTTCTGTCACACACCAATCACAGCCCATTCTCACAACAAGGCGGTCAGTTTAAATAAGGCCCTCTACTCACTGATCCCTGCTACGCCAGTGCTGCCACACACCAATGCTGCTCCTGCTGGCAAAGCTTTGCCTCGTCCGCCTTCAGACCGAAAAGGAGAGTGAATACTAGACTTACATTCATTAGCCTTCCAGAGACATGATTTCAAATGATTGCTAACTTTGGTCTGTGTCTGCTGGATGTGTAGATGAGCAACTCTATGCTATCAAGAAATCATGTCAACTTAAAGGTGGTAGTATGTCAGTTCTGTGTTCAAAGCTTCTGCTGCCTTCAAAAAACAGGTCCAGATTAATCTTAAGCAACATGTCTTAAGACAGAACATGAACAAGGCTGCAGAATTTCATCTGGAGTCAAAGACATCAATGCAAATGTGAACAATTGTTAGTTTGCCTGTGTGGCACGAATTGAGGCAAAGTTGTGTTTCAGCAAAAAAGATGAGGTTTATCCGGTGGCTGTATGACTCCAATTCATGAAATTGCGGAGACAAGAAAGAAAGGAGAGAGGGGTTTGAAGCAAAATAACAAAAAGAGCTGGAGTTCCCGGTGAGTTCAGAGATCAATCAGAGTTTGAGGTGTCACTCAAACGCACACAGTCACTCTGAATCCACACACAATGATGCAGAGATGCTCACTGCTAGCTTGCTAAAGATAATGTCTGTATAGTCTGCATGTTGGCTGTTTGGGGCAAATGGACTCAGACTGTGAGTTCTCCAGTCAAATTTGTCTAAATAAAGAGAGAGAAAATTTGCTTCTCATTATGTCTGAGTGCACCTTAATTGAAGGTAATTGTAACTGGTAGTCAGTCCCCTGGTGACTCCAGAGTGTGTCAGAGAATTGCTACTAAATGATGACCAGGATACAGGGTGCTCCAGGAGTTTTGATTGGTCACAGAGGTACATTAAAATGTGTGTGTTGCTATTAAACCCTCTCTGCTGCTTTTTTATGTGCAGTGGAAACACAAGCCATTTCCACTTTTGTATTAATGTGGTCAAATGTATCTCTGATCACCTGCAAAGATTTGTTCTTGCTCCACATGATCACAAGGATGCAGGTTAATGCCACAGGATTGTCAGTGTTGCAGTAACCCTCTCTCAGCCCTTTACAGCACTATATGGTCATCTTCAAGACATGAAAATATTCTCTTCTCTTTCTGATGTATTGCGTGCCGGCACATGGGACAGTCAGGCACTAATGTAATTCCTCGCGAGTGGCGCTCATCTCATCTGGGCTCCAGCTTTGAACTCTTGGCTCGGCGGCTTTTTCAGAACGAGACAGAAAATGGGGACAGAGGGAGAGAATTGTCCGGCACTGATTCGCTGTAAAAAAACTCGGACAGAAGATCATTTCGGCGCCGCTCGGGAAGATCAAAAGCTCTGCTGGCAGAGAGCGGGCGCGAGGGGAGATGGTATCGCCGGCCTCTCATTTCATTCACAGACGAGTGTGAAATGACTTCATCTGTTGTGTGGACTCACACTAGACACCATTATACACTACTGTACCCTGACCCTCCCTTTCCTCTCTCACTTGCTCCTGCACGCTGGCAGCTACGGGCCAAAAACCACTGCAGCTGTGTCCTAATAATATATCTGTAAGGTATTGCTTTGTGTTTCTATTAGCCACACTGTCAGCTTTTACCTACATTGACATTAAGAATATTAAAGAGCCTGACTTTTTAGCACTGATTGCATTGTGGTAATCTGTAGAATAACACCCAGGTCTGGTGTTAATTGCGTGTTTATAGGATCTAGAGATCTTAACCCTTACAAAAAACACTAAAGGGGGAATATGGGAGTGCTAATAAGAGGAGATCAGACCTCAAGTCCAGGCCTACAGTAGGTGGCTCCCAGCCTGGCAGTGCACATCGTTACCACTCTGCCTCCTGCTCTTAAATAACACGAGGAAAGGCAGAAATAAGAAGCAATTTGCTCAAACTTCTGAGCCTTAAACACTTGAATAATTTAACGCGGAATATATAAATCCGCTTGATTATTTCAGGAACGACAACAAACGGGTTTTTAACACTGCGGCTCTCTCTCTTGGCATCACTGCTAATGGAGATCGCAGCACACTTTGCAGGCACACACACACACTCAAAGAAAGACAGAGTGTGAGAGTGGGGAAAGAGAGGGGAGCATAATGAGATAATAAGAGTCGACTTAACACAAGGATTTTCCTCCTCTTTCTTCTTCTTCCTTCATCCCTCGTCTTCATTTCCTCCTTCATTAAAAGAGGAGTCCGGCGCTGTACTGCTGTGTGTTGGCCGTGAGAGCTTTCTCCCTCTATCTCCGTCTTGCTCTCTCTCTTTTTTTTATTTTACCCTCCCTCCTCCTCTCTTCATCCTCCTCTCTCCCTTGAACACCCTGTTTAGCTGTTTAAGCTGATGACACAGAGAATATTGCATGTTGAAGGGCTGTTTCACCACACACACACACACACACACTGACTTACACACTCACTCTTGCCCAGAGCGAAAGGCCCCAGGCAGTCTCTTTCCCGCTAGCCAGGGGCGATCATTCTGCCTCTATGATACTTTAACTGTGAGATGTCAGGAAACATTAGGCCTTTAAAAACACAGCTACGATGCAGTGCAGATACACACTGTCAACACACCCACACTCACACACACACTTACACTCACACACACACACACACACACACACACAGTCTCTGCAGTCCCATCCAGCTTCCTCCAAGGCCAGAATACTTATGCAATCCTCATGCGTAGAACAAGTTATTTTTAATGTAATTTCATTTTACAGTAAATGGCTGTGATTTATCTATTCTGTATCCTTCTTTTCTTTTTTATCACTTTAAACGTATTAAAAGTATCATTGTTTCATTATGATAGCTAGAGACATCTTTAATAAAAGACTGACTTTCTTAAATATCTCTTGTGCGGCTGAGTTGAAACTGCATGTGTCTCTCTTAAAGAGACATTCAGTTTCTCTACCTGTAGGTGGGCATGACACTGTGTTTTCCACCTTTTATTGCAAGAATCACAGCTGTGAGAGTTTGTCTACAGCTTTAAAGTAGAGTCTAATGAGGAAGAGCAATACAAGCTCAGGTGGCTTTTACGCAACCTGAACGCAGCTCTCAAAAGCTGTTATCTGGAAGCCTAAATGAAGATCCATCCATCCTTTAGCTACACACACTTATCCTTTAGGTGGCTGAGAGGCTGAGCACACCATGGACAGGTTGCTAGTTCATCACAAAGCTGACAGACAACTATTCACACTCAGGTTAACACCGGGGGGCAATTTAGAGTCACAACCTGAACTGGCATGTTTTCTGGCTGTGGGAGAAAACCCATACAAGATCAGGGAGAACCTGCAGACTCCTCACAGAGAGGCTGCAGCCAGCCGGCAGGTTTAAACACAGAACCTACTTTGTGTAAACCATTTATGAACATTCAAATTTACGACCACAGTACTGTGCTATGACTCCTTCAAAATGCTAAACTATGTCTCGCACGATGCATGTCAACCTGGATCCACAACACTTTGTCATTTATGGTGGGACATGACCCGACAAGCTCTACTGAGAATTCATGTAGGCAGTTTCAGTAAGGTTGTTAAATTGCTGCTGTCAAAAATGTCAATAATTTCCTAAAACAGTTGGACAGTGTACAGTAGTTTGCAGCAGAAGTTCCTTCAACAGGAGTACCGTAAATAGTGTTTTTTGGGGACTAACTTTTGTGCACGATTCAGTCTGTTACATATTATTCTGTAACATAACATATTTTACATATTCTGTAAAGGAGCAGTGTGTAGATTTTAGTGGCTTCTAGTGGTGGGGACTGCAAATTGTAACCAGGTGGGACTTCTTTCATATGCCAAGCAGGAACTCCCGGTTAGGATTCCTTCAGTGTTTATTGTTGAGGAGGTTTTAAGCAGGAGCCGAATTATCCACAGGTCTTTTCCTCTCCAGAACTAACAGATCATGTGATTTACTATAGAATAAAGCAGTTTCGTGTTACAAATTAGTGTTTGTCTGATGCTGTTTGGCTTGTTTCAGATGGGCCTTTAACCCAGCTTTTCTCGTATAATTTACAATCCAGATGTTCAGGAGGTTTTTACCAGGAGCTGAATTATCCACAGTGGTCTCTACCTCTTCCAAACAAAAAGGCCCTGTGATTTAAACTGGTAAAAACACAGAAGGAAGCAGTTTCACCTTTAAAAAAAACTGTGCTTTTCCAACGCTGTTCTGCTCTTTGCTGAGGGGCTATGGTGGCTAATGCGAAAACAGGAATGGTCCATCTAGAGCCAGTGTTTTGGTATGTCCGTTCTGGGCTGCTGTAGAAACATGACAGTGTAACATGCTGCACTCAGTGGATGGAAACCCGCTCCTTATGCAGATATAAACGTCTCATTCGAAGGCAGTGGTTCTCAAATGGTGCGCCATGGTGCCAATCCAGGTATGCCGCGGGATTTTGTGATAACCACACATTATTATAGCCATATTCAACTGGGCCTATACAAAAAGTTATGAATATATTTTTAAATGACCGTATCAGTATATTGTGCGCACCCATGTCCTAATAAAAAGCAAACTAGCTAAATGTTATGACTTAATTCAATTTAATTTAATTTAATCTAAAAATCCTTCACAGGAATTGTCGCTGTTTGAGCGTGGGAATTCTAAGTGTGTAACTCATAGAGCCTTTTTGTACTTGCCACGAGGATAATGGCATCCAACCTGCTGTTTTTTTTTTTTGTTGTTTTTTTTTTAAAGCTGGATAAATGTAAATCAATGATGTGTAAGGCAGTAGTGATGTAAGATGCATATCACATTGCAGCAAAGTAGTGAACTCATCCCCCTTCCTCCTCTTATTTCCTGTCCGCCTCTCATCAGATCAAGACAGGGTTTTAAAATGTAATGCACTTCAACAGATACACAGCATTTCACTTTTATTTGTGATATCGTTTATTTGTTTTTCCACAGAAGTCTGTCGAGTGTTGGTGTTTAGCTGATCAGTTATGATGTGTGTCGGCTGTATCTGACATTATAAGTGACTCCAGCCTGTCCCATCTCTCTCTTCCTCTCAGCCTTTGAGCCTCTGAGAACTGCAAAGAGTGGATCGAATGTTTGAGAGTTTTAATAATAAAACATCTGACGTTGGGATTTAGAGAGCTCTGCACTGGGATACTTTGTGTATCCTGGCAATAACTCCTGTATTTTCCTCCAGAATCAGGGAGAGATCTATTTGTGAGCGGGGACACAATCAAAGAGAGTCCGCAGAGCTCCACTCAGTTATTAGCATTTAATGAAATGCACATTTTTTTCATTTAGTTTAAAACATTTCCAAATCTGGGGGAATACAGGGATGACCCATGTTTTGGTACGCTCTTTTATTAGTTTGTTTTCTTTTCATTCATTCTCTGCTCTGCACCTAAGGTTTCAATCCGTCCACTTTGAGCCCTGCGTGCCAAGCTGCCGTGAGGACCGGCTGCATGCTTCCAGTGTGTGAATGTGTGTTTGCGTGCCTCTGTTAGAGCTTGAATACTATCCGCTGAGTTCTGTATCAAGCTTCAGAGCTTTAAAATAATTAACAATCCTTCTAATGATCGGGAGTCTTGTTTCTGTGTCGTGAATTTAAAAAGGCGAAAGTTTAATTTATTAGCAGCTGGCAGCAGAGCTAAAAGTTTAAGCCAACATTTCCTATTTTAACTTTGTTGAAACCCACATATTAACACACACACACACACACAGACAGAGGAAGGTCCGGTGCGTGTGTGTGTGTGTGTGTTTAGCCGCCGGCCCACATGGTGTTAATTGGATAATGAGGTACAATGACAAATCCCTGTTGCTGCGACAATAAGGTGCTGCTGTCCAGGTTTAATATCACAGGCCCTGGTGTAATGCTGTTTGGACACACACACACACACACACACACACACACACACACACACACACACACACACACACACACACACACACACACACACACACAGCTCAGGTGTCTGTCGCTCCACTTTGGAATCTAATCTGGCTCTTCCTCCTAGCAGCCAATCAGAGGCAGCCATTTCTGCCCCGACAACCAATCAATTATCTCTAATTCTGGAAAGCCCCTCTCCTCTCCTCTCCTCTCCTCTCCTCTCCTTCTCTGCTCTTCTTTTTTCCTCCTCTATTCATTAATCTTCTCCCTCCTTTCCTTTCTAATCTTGATTTCCTCTCCCCTCCTCGTTTCCTGTCCTCCTTTCCTTTTATCCTTTCCTTTCCTCTACTTGTGCTCTTAATTTCCTCTCCTTTCCTTGTTTCCTTTCATCTCCTACTCTCTTCTCCTCTTCTCATCTGCTCCCCTCTCCTCTAATATTGTCTTCTTTACTTTCTTCTCCTCTCCTGTCCTCCAATCTCTTTACTCCTTTTATCATTGTATGTCTTTTCCTCTTCTTTACTCTCTCCTTCTCTCCTTTCCTTTCCTTATTACCCCTCTGTCCTCTTTTTGTTTCTCTTTTGCTCCTCTCCTCTCCTCTCCTCTCCTCTCCTCTCCTCTCCTCCTGCCATAACTGGGAGGATGATGGGCCATAATTCACGGGGATCCGAGCCGCCCCAGACGTGCTCACATTAATTGGATGTCCATATTAAATGGAAAATGAGAGCGGCGCTGAGGGAAAAAGTGAATGACTGACTCTCTTGGCTGCTATTGACCTATGAGGAAGAGATGCTGCCCTTTTCCCCAGCGCTCTCCCTCGCCCAGTTTTCTCTGCTCCCGTCAGCGTGATGGATCTCAAAGCATTCATTTTCTGACCCCTCACCTGGAAGCAGATTAAGCGCTCTGATTCAATAGGGCCGTTAATGGGGGCGCCAAAAGTTTATGAGGATTTCTGGAAAAGGCCAGGGAAATTAGATTGTAAGCTAACAGATTTATTGCTCTGTTTCAACACATTGTAAAAAGATTATAGGACCTCGAGGCAGGTTGGAGGGACCGAGGGGCCGCGGCGTGTCTCTCAGTGTGAAGGAGAGGTATAGGGGAGAGAGACAGAGTCCTGCTCTCACATTTACCAGCTATTCTACACTGACAGGGCAAAGACAAGCATGTCAGTCAGCAGAGGATAAGCTCACGCGTGACCGTAACCTGAAGGACAGATGTTTAGACGGCATGCCGAGCATTCCTCAGCTAGAATCCTGCTGGAGGTGATGTGACGTGAAGCGATGCTGTTTTGTCTGTGCCCTCTTCTTCTTTAACCGATATTCACTCTGTTTCTTTTAAAATATTTTTACACTCCTGTGTTGTGTAACCAGTGATGTGGCAACACTGGTGATCCTTGGGCAGGTGTGGCCAACCGGTCAGACAGCGTGATCCCAAAGGTGGCCTTTTTTATAGACTTATGGTGTCTTATACAGACACCCTTACAGGTGCGTGCACACACATGCACACCCACAAAACTAAGTAAATGGCAATGACAGTGCTTTTTCTCACTTTGCATGTACTTACTTTTGAGTTAGATATCTTGCATAGTTTTCTGAACTGGTTCTTCTTGTCTTGCTGATATCAGACACAGATGACAAAAGGTATCCTTTTGCAGTGATATGATGCGTCTGTGGACGGCAGTTTGGATAGGTTGACAGTTGGAAATGCCATCGTGCAACAACATCATATAAGGAGCTTGAAATCCCTATAGGGCACAGGGGAGGGGTGGTGGATGAGTCCAACAAACTTTCACCAGGAGCCCGCTATTGGCCCACTGTATGAATGTTGAGCCAAACCATGATGATTATTTTTTCTAAACTTAAGCATGTGCATTTGTTGCGCAAAGCAATAAACATAGATATGACGTGTTTTACTGATGTAAGTTTATTTTGAAAAAGACGGTATGCATCTAATGAGTAGATACTGTATGCATACAATACAGGTACGGTGTCCCAGAATGTCAACAACAGATGAACTGAGGATACTTAACGCGTTATATGTAGATGTGAAAATCCACTGACGAAGTGTTGATATGATGAGCTGGGAGTGAGAACATGTTTGTCATTTTGCAAAAATGGCCCCCACACAAAGCATGATGGGTGTCACTGAAATAAATGATAACACCCAATAAACATTTTAATGATCAACAGATGATAGGTAAGTTTAAAAAAAGTGAAAACTTTGGATTCACAATTGAAAAATGTGTGTGAATTTCTGGCATTTCACACACTATTTAGCATGTTATTATTGGTCAAATACCTGCTTTATGTAATTATGTTACGTATTCAATATGAGCAATCACTGAAACCTTTTCTTTTAAAGGCCATCTGTCTACAGAAACCTGTACTTACAGTATGACTAAGAAGATACAATGCAATGTTCTTAACTGGGATTTTTAAATCTAGTTTTTAGGGTTTTTTTAACAGGAAGTTTGTAGATAAACATAGATTTTTAACATATACATATATTGTTCTTTTCTGTTGCAGTACTGTGGGCTGGGATAACAGTATTTTGTCTTAATATATGCATATACATAAGAAAAATGAGAATTAAACTGAATCTTGAATCTTGACGGGTGCATTTACATCATTAAAATCTACATGAGACTGAATAGTTAGCCTCAGGCAAACATTAGATCTTCTGATACATTCCTGACAAATTGTATGTAAAGGTGCCCAACATATTCAATAAAAAGCCATTTTTGTTTAGATTTGTTTTGTATAGGCCACTAGAGTATAAATACTTTAAAATGTCTCTTCCAAATTCAGTTAAAAAAGAAAACTAATTAAAAGATATGTTTTTAGAAAACACCTACAAATGGGTTAATTCCCAAAACAGTCTTTTCCTTTTCCTGCTACTGGACTGTTTTTTGCATAAAAGTGTAGTGTAGCCTGTAGTTGGGCATTTCTTGTTTCACCATGTTCGGTGACATTAAAGAACAGGTATCAAGAACACCCTTTATACATGTATATCCTCCTCATTTGAGTGGACTGAACCACCTGTGGGGGGAGCTCTTTATACAGACAGAGAAACAAACAATTTTGACAAATAGATATTCTTAATTGAAACAATCTTGACCACCAATTATTAGCAATTACAGAACCAAACATAGATGTAACCACCAACTTCAGGAAAACACATTCAGTGTAAAACATAGTTAGATCTCCCCCAGTAGCTCTTCAAACATGGTGGAACCAGGAAGTAGAGGCCACACATGGAATCCACTGCAAACCCTTTTGCCCGACCACTTAAAAGCAGATGAGTAACAAGGTGGGAGTTCTCCAAATTGCAATTGTGACCGCAGTGCTCACCAAAGCAACATTGCAAACCATGACAAAGAGGTAAAAGATAAATGTGTGGTTTGTAACTGAAGTTTAATGAAGAAATAAAAGGTTTTAAGTGATAGTTTTTGAAGGTACCCATACAGTAGATGTCTGTCGGCACACCTGCAGTTTGGAGAAGCAGCAGGAGTGCTGACATGGAAGCTAAGCAATGTACTGCTGTGGATGGGTGGCAGCAGCTAACTATGTATCTACCTTTTTAAGTGCACACTATATGAAAAGTAATGTCAATGCTTTACCCTTCCACCAGACAGCCCTTTTCTTTGGCACTACATTTTCTCAACTGCAGAACTTGTGTGTTCTCACATAAAAGCCTATCTGTGCTCTGCTGTTCAGGTTAGAAAGGGCTGTTGTGCCATCAGACTAAAACGTAATGTAACTTTTCTAAAGATTTAACATTTTTAAGCTTGTGTTTTTCTGGGCTGTTCAAACAAAGACTGAGACACCTCAGCATTTGCAGTGAATGTTTCTTTCAAGAGGATTAGTAAAACCACTACCAAATAGGCCAGAGAGACATTTGGTGAAGGGCACTGCTGTAACCAACCATCAGGTAAAATGACACTAAATTAAATTACTTATCAAACAGCCAGTTAAGTGTGAAGCACTGCCATCCTCTTTTTCAGAAAGATATGAAGTTGTGTTGAAACCACGGCCCACTAGCAGCAGCAGTAGCTCTCTGTGGACCTGGGTTCACAGTATACACTGTTAGCTTCTGCTCTTTCTTGGCCTCTTGTTTTCACAGAAGTTTCCCCTGTCTTTTTCAGCCCGTTCAGTCTCCCTCTGTAAAAGTTCCTTTACTGTACACTCTGGTTGATAAAGGCATCCTTTTGTGGCCATAGTGAATGGCACTTTATCGTTGCTGTCATATTTTCATATTTTTTATTGTCTTATATATGTTGTCTATTCCATAAATTCCATGGAGTCTGACGCAACACAGCTAACCTAGGGTGTAATACGGTGTGAGGCACAGCTGCTTTTATGCATAGGAATACATAACTTCTACCGTTAAGCGACAGTAGTACCAAAGGAAAGGGCTGTCAACATGGTAAATTCTTGAAAATGTTGTTGTCTTAGGTAGACTTTCAAGTGGCTAAAATATGTTTCACTGCCAACCCACATCCACAGCAGTGCATTGTTGAGCTCCGGTGGTTGTACCCCTATCTGCTTTAGCACGCTAATCGCCATCTACTGTAGGTAATACATTAAGTATGGATAAGTGCCTCATACAAGCCCAAAAAATCCCAGCCATCCCTTTAAGCTGGGCAATGTTGGTAGGAAACAAAATGGAATTAAAGCTGCTCCAATGAATGTTTTGATATGGAGTCGGCCAGTAACTTGACTCCAGATGAATGCTGATGTTGCTCAGTGTCTGGTGGATGTTGAGCATACAGCTTTTTCCAAAGTGGCCCAAGAAAAAACAATAAATACAGGTTTAATATTGACTGCCTCCCTCCAGTAAATGGAAAATAGCTCACAGTGCTTAGCGTGCCATCATCCTCACGGCTCATGTAAGTTTCATGCTCTTTCAGGACTGCAAAAATCCAGACAAATCTTTCAGTGTTGTTGCACAAGCGTTAATAAACACTCAGCATGACATACAACAGCTAAAAAGGCCTCTGTTTGCTTCCGCATCATAAATTCTCCTTCAACATTCAGCACTCAGAAAAGGCCTCTGCTAGAAACGAGGCCTGCTGAGGACAAACAGTTTTCCCCTGATGTCAGTAATGATGAGCTGAGACGCCAACACAAACAGATTCCCCGTGTGTTCAATAATCGACTCAGGAGTAATGTAAAATTCTGTCATGCGTGTTAGTTTGGCTGGTTAGGGGGGAGGCGTACATGCATGGCTCAGAGTTAAGAAAAACTCACCAGGGCTGAACTGTCTCTGTGGGCTGAGCTGCAGAGTTTGGGTTTAACCCTCTGAAGTCTGCTGTTCGGTTGCACACCAGCGCCTCGGGATCTCTTTCTGTAGTAAATTAATTTACATTTGGAGGATTTTCTAAAGATGCTGGCTTCCTGTGGAGCCTGGGAGATCAAAGTGTCTCATTCTGTGTGTTTGATGATGTTTGATGTTTGCTTTGAGTGTGAATGTTGCTGACTTTTTGCTGTCTTTTTCTCGGCACAGCGGGAGGTGCTCTTTCCTGCCTTTTACTTTCTGCCCTTCCTCGCCCAAATTTGGTAAGTTGCGTTTTACTTTTTTTTTTTTTACGGCTCTGATTCAGATTCCCTTTGCTGACATGTTCTTAATCACCTCGTGATATCTACCCAACAAGCATTTGCTGGATGATGTGAGGCCAAGTTCAATTCCAGCCCAAAGTAGCACAAAATCTCTGAAATCTAGTGTCACGGCTCAGAAAAAAATCCAGCTTCAGAAACCTCTGAACTGACATCAGAGATATATAGGTTCTGGCTTCATATGAGGATTATCAGACTGGATTACTGTTACTGAATAACTGTAGTTTCAGACATTTTTGTGTCTAGTTTACTAATTTGGAAGGGAGGTAATGTTGCCCTAAAAACAAACACGGTAACTGATGTATCATCCTATTTATGATTTTCAGTTGATACTGTAGTTGTGACTATGAGCAGTTTACTTGGTGTCAGTCATATTAAGCAAAAAATGTTGATTTTAATAGTTTGTAAAAAAATTTAATATGCACTTTTGCAAGCTGTAGCTCATCCCACCATGTTTGTTGCCATTTCTGTGGCTATTTTCTGTCACCATTATTGTAGCTCTGGCTTCTCTTAACTGGAGAAAACAGCCATTAATGAGCACAGACCTATTTGAATATTTAAAAAATCTTCTTCACCATTGTAGTATTGGTTCTGATGCTCTTGTACACAAATCATTCCACAATCTACATGTTGACCTTTGACCTCCAGGGGATATAAGGATTAGTGGCATGGTTTGACTGCCGCACTCGCAGTAAAGTAGTTGTGTGCACATCCTGTCCTATATTTAGTCCAGGTGTGTGGATAATGGCTTTGATGTAGACAAGATTTGGAGTATCCACATTTAAGTGTCTGACTTTATTTTGAAGCAGCGATTTTGTCTCACTTCATCATTATTATTTCTGTTCAGCATACTGTTGTCACAATAATGGACTTTCTAACTTTGATACAATCAGGGCTTGTCTTGCAGAGGAAAATACCAACAACCATAATGTTTGGTTGGAAATATGCCAAATGAATACATAAATTCATTAATAGCATATTAAATGCCCTGGTATTGAGTGACCTATAAGATATGTTGCCAAGACAACTTAAGTATAAACGTATATTATGCAGATCAGATTTTTTGATATTAATCACCAACGGATCTCTTTATCCACTGAAGCCCCATAGAGTGTGCCTCTGCCTCTTCAGAGCATACTCCACATTCATGATAGTCATAGTCTTGCTCTGAGCATTCTCAGCGTAGTTAGGTGACAGCATCATGAATCAAGATCTCCAGGAAGACCTCCAATAGACCTGGTAGAACAGATTGGAGATACACTTGAGTCCACCATGGTGAGCTGCTTGGTGATTTTTTTGACGCATGGCACACAGAGTCCTTTTCCTCCTTTGCCTCTGCCACTAAACCCTTGATTAGTCTCTCTGTTCAGTTGGCTGCGTCTTCATTTAGATCATTTTCTAGTTATTCATTTGAAGTGGTTTATTGTAGCCTGAGTGTCAGACTGAAGCTCGCATCCATTGAAGGCGATTTACAAGGGGGAGGGAATTTGATTTTTCCCTAACCAGTCAGTAGAGATCAACGACTCACCCAGAATCTGACGTCATTAGTATCCATGCCTCGGGGGTGCCGAAAACAAGCGAGCATTGCCGGTTTAAAATGTCTCCGTCGTCGTGCACACCCAGCTGCATCGCCATTAAATCCAGTTTAACAGCTTCCTTAATTTGGTCCTCCATTAACGCGAGTAGTGGTGAAATACCTCAATAGCATTGTTTATGTGGTCTGTAGGATCTGCAGTGGTCGCCATTAGCGTGGCGCTGATCGGCTAATCGCTAGACCCACCGCCACCCCCGGCGTTCATTGGTCCGTCCATCGCTTGGACGAGATAAATCGCAAATTCATTGCAGTATACCAGACCAGAGATGCAAGCCTACTCAGTTGAGTGGGCGGGTCTATGGTCTGGAACCAGGCTAGTTTTATTGCCTTTTATAGGTAGGCTATTATTTAAAACACTTGTCTGGTAGTTGTTCTATACAGCTGGAAACTGTGGATACAGGACACTGGAAAATAGTTACAGTCAATACCATCTTTGATACCACAGGAAAAAATTGACTCTGAGGGCATTAAGTTTAGTACACATATAGAAAGATACATATGAGAAGGCTGTAACATGACGACCACGACTTTTCTCTTTTTGGTTAATAGCAGGGAACAGCAGAATGACTGTGGTAAACACAGCCGGTACCTATGTATCGATACTGAAGTAAATGAGTATTGAAACCGTTTCAAATATTCAGTATTGATATCTATCCATAAAAATATATTTTTCACAAGATTAGTTCAACATGGTCTGTTGAAGTTTGTGTTAGGCGGTGTTGCTCTTTTTAAGATATGTGAGTAGTCTGAATGCCTTATTCAACTCAGTTGCCAGAATAAATATTGGCAATGTATGTTTTTTGAAACCACGTTTCCAATGTTACATTTAAATATGTCATTTGTAGTGGATATGTTGAAAGTTTACATTTCTTAGTTTATGTTTCAGTTTTCAGTTTTATGTTGTGACAGTGCTGTGTGTTAATGTGTGGTAAGGTTTGGGCACAAAAAACACTTGGTTAGGGTTAGGATTTTGGTCGCTGCAAACATGGTTGGAAATGTCCGTACTCATGTTAACAAGTAACTGGTTTTGTTGGTCTGTACTTTCTCCTTTGTCGAGTAAGCCATTTTCCTTTATGAAGACCTGGTTGAGTATTACACAAAAAAAAATGCCTTAAGTTTTGGGAGATTTATCCAGTGTGCTGTGCCTAATTGTCCTTCTTATTGTTGAACTTTTTCAACAACAACAACAACTTCAGCAGTTTTCACCTGTCTCATATATTGGTCATGATGCTTCTGCGAGTTACACCTAAAACCTCCCTCACAGATTTCACTGAGGAGTTGAACTACTGTTTGATAAAGTACTTTGTAACAGGAATACAGCTTTGCTCATTACAAATGTCTTTATCATCAAGTATCCCTTGCTGTCCTAAAAACAAAATATGCTGGGCAGTTCAAATAAGTACTAAATGTTAAAATATCACTGGTTATTAAAAACTGCATAGTGGAGGGAGGAAAAAATTCTCACGCTGATTGTTGTCATCGCATGTAACATGAAACAAACATTTCCTGAGAAATTTACAATGCAAAGATAACATATTCATCTAGCAGCTGTGGTGTATTAACGGGCCCTTACGCCCACTCTTTATATGTATGTGTGTGTGTGTGTGTAGACAGCTATTGTTGTTAATCTGATTTGGTTAAATGCCCCCAGGGCACACACAAAGCAGAACCTCCTCACCTTTAACCTCTCCCTCCTCCTCGTCTCTCCCTTTTCCTCACAGATAATAATCCCCGACCATTTCACTCATTTGAAGAGGCTAATCAGTTTAAATACTTTGATACAAACAATATTTTGGGGCAATGAATGTGAGCTCAGTGTGGCAATAATTTATTTGTATTGCAGAATGATAGAGCTGGGTAAAACAGCGAAGATCAAATAGTATAATAAAAATTTCGATATTGCGCCAATGTTGTAGTTTTGGTACTCTCCAAATATTTTCACAGTGAGATTTTTCACAAATAATCATCAGTAATGTGGATGTAATGACTAAAGGCAAATAACAGAACAGCTAGAACAGTCTGCTAAGTTCAGAAAATTACATCACTTAACTGTTAATCTGCCTTTTATGACAAAGAAAAGAGGAAACTGAGAATATTACGACATCCAAAATCTAAGACGGTATCTAATCACATTTCATGGTATTGATATAATATTGACATATTGCCCAGCCCTGGTTTAGTGTATATAGTACAGTTTGTAAATCCATTATATGGGAATAATGAGGCCTGATTTCTGGATCAAAGGTGAACAGCACACTGTTTCCTCACTGTTCCTATAGCCTATATAGAGCCATAGGACATGCACGCTGCACAAAAATGAATCAAAACGTCCTCTGGTGCATCCATGGGTTGGATTGGATATCTCTCTATAATCTTGTTTACATGTTTTTATCAGATAGTTCTTGATTTAAACAAACGTTTTGCAGATTTCAGACAATTTTTCAGGCAAAGTTCTTGTATAGGTGCATGCATTAAAACAGTATTTTACATTTTAAAGCTGTGGCTTGTAGAAAAGCATGTTTATATTTCTTAAAGAAAGGTAAATTTTGCCCTGCTTTTTATTGTTTGATCATTTTGGTGTCATTTTTGCACTAGTTTCAGACCTGTCAGTTAGATAAGAATTAGATTTCAATCTTCTTTATCCCCAAAGAATCCGAAATCTCTAGCTATGTATATACTATATCACCACAGTTAAATAATGTCAATATATTTCCCGTCCCTACAGTAATATAAATGTATTGTCATAGGCTGTATTGATTACCATGCATACTGAGAAAAAAACCGAGATTTTTGGTAAACACCATCAGGAAAGTGTTTCATAAAAAAATTACATGAAGAAGAGGTGAGTTTTATATTGTAAGAAACTGGAGAAGAACATAGCAGCAAATTATTAAGCCTTTAACTATCCTGCATTTTGAATAATTTTTGTTATGTCATGCATATTCAGTCCAGTAGAATTTTTATACGTCATGTTGCTCCCATGAGCAACCCAGAAATACACAGATGTAAACACTGTCATTTATTTATTTAGAACTGTGGATTATCAACTTGGACATAACGCCTGTGTTTGCTTTATTTGCATCTCCAGTGGACTGAAGACATTTTATTTCTCGCTTTTTCCACAATCTGTCATCCCAGTGTTTGACAGGCAGACTGACAGCGAGCAGCAGCAGCCGCAGACATGTGTTTAACATGCACTTTGAGGCTTGTCGACGTTTGACGTCAGCTCTGTAGACATCTCTCTGAGCAGAGTGGAGACGTCGGTCTTGTTGGTTTAGCCTCATTATCCCACATCCAGCATGTTCCCAGTCAGACGAGTGTTGGTGTGTTTACACCTCCCTGCTTTTCTCTCCCTCTCTCTCTCTCTCTCCACCGTCTGAACTATGATATTCAACTGACCTCAAAGCTAACAATCGCCAGCTCTGTCTCTCCCCCTTTTCTCTCCCCTCCTGCCTCCCCCCTCACTTCTACCTGGGGCAAAGTCTTATGTAAAACACATTTATTTTTAATAGATTTTTTAATGAATTTTTTAGCTGCCTATTAATAATGCCATTAGTGGTGGCAGAGCAGCGTCAGACAGCAGCCCGGCCTGCTAATCCTGCCCCGCAGCCCTGGCAAACCCAACTAATCCAGGCCCCTGCTTTGGCTCCAAGTAGGCCTCACACACACACACACACACGAACACACACAGAAGTATGTGCAAACACGTACTGTATGTAAAACACTCTGCCACACACACATGACAGTATTGGTTAATCCTCATGGTGTGTATGTGTTCAAACAGGCGCTCTGCTTCACCATTATTTCTTTCTCACTGTCTTTTCACACGCCCCCCCTCCTCTTCCTCTTCTTCTTCTTCACTCGTTCACCAGCCCTCCTCCTATCGCTCACTCTCTCCTCCCTTCCTCATTCATGTCTTTCCTTTGCCTCCCACCTTATTTCTCCCTTGTCCCTCTTCTACGCATTCCCCTCCCCTCCCATCTTGACCTCCTCCCTCATTTTTTTCTCTCTTCGCCTTCGCCTCCCTCCTCAACTGCCTTTCTTCTTCTTCTCCCCTGGGCACCCAGCAGGCCTGGCCTTGGTGCTCGACTCCTCACGGAGGCTTCTTACCTGGGGCCCTGAGTGTGCACACACACAAACACACACCCACACACACACACATCTGTGGATGCTACAAAAACCCAGTGCAGAGCAGGGAAATGGTGAGCCGCTTAAAGCCTTAATAGAATTTGAGCCTGGCTCAGAGAGCGCTGGAGAAAAGGTGTTAATTACTGCTGGTTTTAATGCTAATTAAATGTTTCAATTAATGGTGTGTTTGTTGCCAAAATGTGTGTCAGTAATTGACGAACGGCAATAAGGTGTTTGAAGGCATTAAAGAAAGAGACAAAGAGCGAAAGAGAGAGCGCTCTACCTCCTAGATGTGCCAGAGCCTGGAGCAGTGCAGCATGAGAAATTTCATTCATGAGGTGGGAAAAAAAAAAGACGGAGCTGGAACAGATTCAACACAGCTGTTTTCCATAAAACCGTTCATGGCCTCCATCAAATATAGTGTTTCTGTCTGGGCTGTGCTGCTGGACTGTTGGTGTATACCGTGTAGTGGACTGAGGGAGCGCTGGATCTTTGACAGGAGAATAACATAAACAGGCAGAGTGCATACTAGTTCGTTTCCTATTGTCAAAGTGCAACTTATGTGTAGAGGAAGATAAAATAAATTCATAGCTACATATGACAGTAAAAGAAACAGAAACCTCTGCTCAAAACGTATCTGTATCCAGATTTAATCACCCTACACAACTGGATGTTGTTTGTAAATAAGGTTAATTTGTGATTTTGATTACTCAGAAAATGCCTTTGATCAAATAAAGTGAAGAAAATGATGAGAAAAGGCAGAGGTTTTGCTGATCCCTTTAAATACACATAAAACTGTTATTGGTTAAACTGTAGTGTTGTGGTGCACATGGAATATTAATTTTCATTTGAATTTTTTTGTATCATTGCTGATTTTATCAGATTTTTACATAAACTCTGATTTATTTGAGTTAGAACTAAAGCAAATACAAAATATTGATCCCTAGAGACATTACACACTCAGGGCATGATGTCAGTAGTTCCTGTATTACTACAAATACCAGAAACAAGCAAGAGAGCACGTAAGACTGCACCTTTCAGTGTGTTTTTGTAATAGTGTGTTGATTTTGCACCTGGATCTGCATCAGAAATCTTGAAGTAACAATAACTCAACATAGTGTATATGGTTTATATCGATTAATTCAATACAGCTACAGTAGTTTATGACAACACGCCAGCATGAATGCTGTAATTGTAGGTTTCATGTGTTAGATTTGTATACGTAGCACGTTACGTTTCTATACATTTCAGTTTTCAATTTTATGTTGTGAAAGTGCTGTGGTTAACACATGGTTAAGTTTAGGCACATACACCACTTGGTTAGTGTTAGTAAAACATCATGTTTCTGCTTAAAATACCCAGCTGGGTCGCAACAGACAGGACTGGAAATGTCCCAAACTCTTGCTTTAAAATACCCACTTTTGTAGCCACAAACAGGATTGAAAATGTCCTGAACTCTTGTTTAAAAATGCACACTTTTCAGCTGAAGATGTCCCAACCTTTTTTTAAGAATACCCAGTTTTGTAACTACAAACCCATCTGAAAATGTCCCAAACTCTTGTTAAATAATACCTGGTTTTGTAGCCATGAACATGACTGGAAATGTCCTGACCTCTCGTTAAAAAATACTTGGTTTTGTCACCACAAACACAGCTGGAAATGTCCCAAACTGTCATCAATAAAAAAATACAAACTTTTTGGCTGGAAATGTCCCAACCTTTCATTAAAAATACCCAGTTTTGTCACCACAAACCTGGCTGAAAATGTCCAATACTCCTGTTCAAAATGACCTGGTTTTGTAGCCATAAACACAGCTGGAAATGTCCCAAACCATCATTAAAAAATACACACTTTTTGGCTGGAAATGTTCCACCCAGCCTTTCAGTAGGAATATGCAGTTTTATCTTCACAAACACGACCAAAAATGTATGGGCACCTTGTTGACAATACCTGGTTTTGTAGCCACAAACACGACTGGAAATGCCCTGATCTCTTGTAAAAAATACCAGATTTTCAGCTTTAAATATCTCAAACTCTTGATAAAAAATACCTGGTTTTGTAGCCACAAACTGAACTATTGGGAATATCCCAACCCCTTGTTAAAAACGCTCAGTTTTGATTTCACAAACATGACTGGAAATATCCTGTCTTATAAGAAAAGTAACCGTTTATGTCGGCACAAACATGTCTTGAACAGAAATGTGCTGCTTGGCAGTCATCTCACCTAGCTGTCACACCATCCACCATCCAGCTTTCAATGTTACACTCAAATGAATGACCCAATGTGCATCAGTAAACTAACTGCTGTTCAGATGGTAAAAACAGGAGATGCATGAGAGAGGGGACCAACTTCTTTGCAAAACTTAAGCTCTGAAAATTGTGCAAAAATTCCTGTTTCTGCAATACTTCCTCCAACGCTTCAGTTGGATTTACATCTGCATCAAAACTAGTCAGTGTTACTTGGCCAGTGACCTATTGCTCCATCAGATTACGCTGTTATCTTTGAAGAAAATTGTTGTCTGAAAAACAGACAAATAAGTAAACACACATGACCGCGGACAAAAACCTCTCCCGTAAAGGTAAAAAATAGATCACAAGCACAAATTTTCTGTGCTGCTTAATCAGCAAGTGAGTCACCTTATTTCTTAAAGCTAATGTAATATAATTACAGGGTTTCAGCTGCTGAGTTCTGGCTTGGCAGGTCAACATTTAAAGGAGCCAATATCAACTATTGGAAAGAGCTGTCTAAAGTAATTGGTCTCTGCATTGACTTTACTATCAAACAACTGAACTTTTCTCACAATGTCGTACCTTCAGCTCTCTGTCAGCGCTGTTTGTAGTCGAAGACAGAATGCTATTAACGTGTACATTTTCATTTCTTTTGTCACTGTGGAGCAGTCGGGTGTTCGTCCTCATGTTGGCACTGTGTGTAGACCACAGGTGTGTGTGTGTGTGTGTGTGTGTGTGTGTGTGTGTGTGTGTGTGTGTGTGTGTGTGTGTGTGTGTGTGTGTGTGTGTGTGTGTGTGTGTGTGTGTGTGTGTTGCCCTGGGTGATACACTGCAGACACAGACAGTCCATCATGCTGAATTATAACCTCAGTGAGGAGCCAGCGACGCACTCACAACTGCTTTGTGTTCACTTTACACACTCACTATGTGTGTGAGTGTGTGGGTGTTTTTGCTTGTGCATAATCTTTGGTATGTATATACTGTACGTGTGTGTGTGTGTGTGTGTGTGTGTGTGTTACACTTGCTGCACACTGATATGAATTCCATCTGACTTGGTATGCAAATCAAAAGACTCTAGGTAGGGTAGTGCTAATCGCCCGGTGGCTCTTTGGGCAGTGTGTGTGTATTGTGTGTGTGCGTGTGTGTGTATATGTGTGAGTGTGTGTGTGTGTGTGTGTGTCCTAAGGCTTTCGGGATAAGGATGTGAAATTCCAGATCAGCGTTTCGGTGCTGAAGCCCGTAGGCTCCTGTCAATCCTGCAGACACGCACACACACACACACACACACACACACACACACACATCTCTCTGTGAGTTTCTGGCTCAGATTAACATAATTAAGTCATTTGTTGTGGTTGGGGCTGATAAAATCATTGAATTATTCAATACCAACAATATCACAGGATAGATAAATCTGTGTGTTTGTGTGTAAATGTTTGTTTGCATGCATGTGCAGGTGTCACTGCGCACCCCCCGACGCCTCCTCTTCCATCACCCACAATGCACTGCGCTCCTGGCAACGATCCGGCGGGCCTAATCAATTGCTCCTCCACCCAGCATCACAACAATCCATCACAAACACACACATCCTCCGCACGCGCTCGTTAATTTGTTTCCATGGCGACAACATTGCAGATGTTGTGACATCGTTGATCATATGAAGATGCTTTTAAGATTCCTTAAATGTAGAATTATTATGCTTGAGTTATGTTTGTTTCCATATTTGTGCTCACTGTTCCTCTACTGTATTCAAAAACAAAGCAATGCTTTGTGTTGCTGCAGTGAATTAGCATCAGCGTCTTCTTCATGTTTGAAAGCAGCCTGAAAGTTCTTTTTCTGAACACTGACAGCAAAACAAAATGGTTGGAAGAAAGAGGAGGAGGAGGAGGAGGGAGGAGGGGTGTTGGTAGTAAAAATACTTTGAAGTACAGCAATTGTGCACCAAGGACAATAGGAAGAGTTTGATGAGAGCGGAGAAATGCTGTAATTGTGGGGGTGTGGGGTGTTACAGTGAAAATGAAACAATGCTCGCAGAGTGGAAATACAACTCGGCACAGAGGAGGTGTGGGCTTTGTGTACACGTCATTTGGGAACATGGAATGAGACTGAACTGTGCAGAACTCTGAGTTCTTGCTCAGGGTTTGTTTAGAAAATGTTTTCATCATCTTTTCCTTTTATTTATCAGGTTTGTGTGATATGATCGCTGCTGTTTTCACTTTAACTCAGTCGCTGAAAGTTGAGCCTGACTCAGGTTTTTAACTCAGAGAACTGAAATCAAACACACTCAACCGTTAGACCCCCAGCGTCTTTACTTAACGATGCAATTCCATGTTTTCTTAGCAAACAGATCTCTCATATTCAGTGGGTATGACATCAACCACAAGTGATGAGAGTAGCGAAATGTCCAGTGTAAATGAATCCTGTATGCAGTTCTACTATGAGCAGTTAATACATTGAGAGGCAAAATGCCAGGATCATAATGCCAATGTATAAAGAGGTATTTACACAGCAAGACACACGGTACTTGTGGGAATATCACCTTTGTGTCCTGTGCAAGTGTGAACTGCAGTACAGTGGATCTGCTGATGTTTTTCTGATGATGCTGTCATGTACTGCAGATACAGTGTGAGAATAAGAGTTTGATACACAGAAAACTAAATAAACTCTCACCTTCATTCTCACACAGTTAAATTCTTTTGGCTGACGTAATTTTGTTTTTAGCCGGTGTGTCTGAAGTCTACAGTGTAGAGATTTATGTGAAGTAGAACTGGCCCTTTGCTAAGCCTCGCCCCTTTACGATGGGCCGTCAAGCTGTCAGAGCTAGCATAGAGCCCAAACGGTAACTAACTGCACTCTATAAAGAAATATTATCTGATTTTTAGGAAATATGAAATGCGATTCCAGAGAGAAGCAGACAGAGGGGTCTACAGTCTGTGTTGTGTCTGTGTCTGTGAAGGATATATCCAGGGTGTCAAACTGACTCAGCAGGAACAACAGGTTAAAAAGACAAAAAAAAAAAAAAGACAGATCACAGTAACCCTTTTTAGATTTTCAGAATTGTGCAAATTTGCAGGAAAGCCCAATCAGTCTTTTTTCAGCATTGGCAGTATATAAACAAAATCAGGGAGTGAAGCAAAATGCCACCTGCCTACTTTTGTTCATACAGAATACACATTTTTCGGGGCAATGGGGGGCGTGAGCAAGTAACAAAACGTGTAGCTCAGTGTGTAATATAAACAGTGACGTGGGAGGGAAGCCGCGGCTGGTCAGTCCTTCGGCGATTCTCTCGTAAGTCGGCCCGTTCTTCACCGTCCCCGTCATCTGACAGTTAATGGCCTCTTTGTTTGCAAGGACAAGGAGGGCGCACAATTCCTTGTCTCCCCAGTTGCTCATTTACAGTGTCTGTCAGGTTTGTGTTTCCCTCTTGCTACTAGCTGCTCGCTAATTCCTGCTATCAGTTGTTTCCGGTTTATCCACCGCCAGTGGCTCAAAGGTGCGGCGTCATCAACAGCTCCTCCCACTCTGTGTGTCTAAACGCTTGCAGCTTGCCAGCAAAACGGCCCAACATTCTTGGAAAATCTGGCAGTGTAAAAGGGAACCACCACATCACTGCTGATCTCCACAGAGGACAATGAATATAAAGGGAAACTATCATCTGCGCACACTGTTTCACAAAGCTTCCCTGCTTCCCTTCACTGGTTCGGTCTTTTTTTCCACTGTTATAATCATTAAAAAGCAAAAGCAGCATGTGTATACATTCAGTAGGCTATATCTTCAGTAGCTAGCTAGCTAACCCTACACTTTTCAGGGTTTGATTTTGGTTTTGCAACAGGGAAGAAACGTATATCTTTTTCCAACCTCTCCAGGTAACAAGTATCATTAATACACGATGTGCCCCAGGCACAATATTTAGCTCCAAATCCACAAAAAAATGAAGGAAATCTGATATGACTGCATGAGAGTATATGGAGTGCGGCCATGATGTTGTTGGACCCTGGTCTGAGCTGGCCAATTCTACACTATAGCCCCTTTTACACTGCCAGATTTTCAGCTAATGTTGGGCCGTTTTGCCGGCAAGCTGCGAGTGTTTAGACGCACAGAGCCAGATTGGTGAGAGACAAGGAATTGCGCACCCTCCTTGTCCTCGCAAACGAAGAGGCCATTAACCATCAGATGACAGGAACGATGAAGGACAGGCCGACTTACGAGAGCATTGCCAAAGGACTGGAGTACATTACTGTTTACGTCACACACTGAGCCACACATTTTGTTACTTGCTCACGCCCCCCATTGCCCCGAAAAATTCACATTCTGTATAAACAAAAGTAGGCAGGCGGCATTTTGCCACACTCCCCGATTTTGTTTTTATACTGCCAATGCTGAAAAAAGACTGATTGGGCTTTCCTGCAAATTTGTACAATTCCTACTTGAAAAGGGCTTATGATTGGCCAGTCTGTGTTTGAGGGTTGGGACTTAGCAAAGAATCACTTCAGTCAAGATTCAAAGATCTCTTTGTGCACAACGTTCAGGTACATTACCAGTAGCTATGGATCAGACTTGTTTACTGATCTCCATGAAGAGATTTTTCTTGTTTCCTATGTGAGACCGAAGACTGAATTGCTCATTTAAGGGCTTTAGAAAAGTGTCTTTAATATGCTGGATGAGCTTTTGTACATGAATGATTATCAGTGTGTGGCTGATTGTATTTGTAGAATTTGGGACAGGAGACAAAGTTTGTTTGCAATTTAATCTAAGAAATTATGTTCATGTGTGACAAATGTATCACCAATGCCACAGTATGTGTGACAAGTCAGCCCAGTCACCAGAATAAAATGTTGGCCTTGTGCGTATCTGCATATCACATTTTACATTTATACATTTCGTTCATATGACATAGTTCAGAATCTGAGAAAATAATTGTCGGTGTTATCTTAGTTTGGATTTAAAGACTAAGAATGTATAAGAGAAAGCCTGCATTACAAACTGGGGACATGGAGTTTGAATGATGTGAACGTTAACCAAGCAAGGAGGGTCTAATGAAATGATGCTATTGAATTGCATTCTGGGTAATATAGGATCTAGTGGTTTTGGAGCTTGACTCATACTAGGAACGAGGGATTAAGTGTTAGCATGGTGACTTAAGATGGAGAAAGGAATGAAAGGCAAATGTAAAAATAATATCCAACAATAATTCAACAATTTCCCCTTCGTTAAAACCAAAAAGAAAATCTTATGCACCTTCACCAAAAGTTAACCCCCAAAGAACTGATCTAAAGCTTCACAATAAACGCTTTAAGAATATTGGATTTAATACAGACAGCTGACAGAATATGTTTGCTATTATAAATATCACTATTAAGTGTTCCAGCGTATTGTATTCTGTATTTCCCTGTGGTTTCTGTGTTCCTGATCACATCCCAGCTCCCTCCTTGAAGCTGAGCTGAGATTGAGCACTCTGGCAGAGAGGTAAATAAGGAGGGTGATTAAGGGGAATGAGGCGCGAGCCCTCGTTATGTTTGCGTCTTTTTTCTTTCTAATCAACATTAGTTCAGAGTCATTATTCCTCGGAAGCAATTGAGGCCTCCACACACTCATAACCTCGTCCATTACTCTTTGCCGCCAAGCAGGAGGGAAGAGACCAGAGGAGGAGGTGGAGAGGAAAGAGAAAGTGGAAGGAGAAGGATATGATGAGAGCAAAATAAGTGTGTTATTTTAAGGCAATTTGACATATTTTTATAGACATAAAATAAGAGAAATTGAGGGACCAAAGGTGAAGTTTATATTAATGTTCTGTGTAACTGTCAGGAACTTTCTTAACAGGTTTTTTAAGTTTTGTAATTCACATTTTATTCCTCCAAAGTCCTCCAAAGTAAATGACAGAATAGCTACAGTGTTGGTCATTGCGTCCCAAAAGTGTTGGAAATGACTGTCACTATTTTCTGATCTGCCTGTGCTGTGAATTGGATCTGTACGAGTTAGTGTGCATGGATCAAATGACTACATGTAATGTAGAGAAGAATAAGTCACTCGTAGTGACAAACCTGGACTCCGCAGGTCTGTGATACCTCTCAGTTCTATGAGGTGTTTTAGTGTCTTTCAGGTCATTTTGATTTTATAGCTATGACATTAATACCATTTTGATTCACTCCCACAGCTTTTATTTACCTCGTTTTCAACAACAGTAGTCGGTTGTTTTCTGTGATAAACCCACTTTATACAGTCTGCTCAGCATTAAACAGCAGACAGACGAAGCTAACAGCCAACTAGCAAAAGGAGTTTAGCATTCAGCAGCTAGAGACAGAGTTATTTAACTCAGGAGCTGGTGGAGACCAAAAACGGCTAAAAGCAGCTTAAACGTTAGTCTCTGACACAGACGGCAATGACGTCGGCACGCTGGCTGACTCTTTCATCTGTGGACATTCCCATAGGAAAGTTGTAATAGAACTAGTGCTGGCTCCCAGCGGCAGTGATATGATTGGATCCAAATCCATGTACTTCCGTACTTCCTCGACCAACGGCTGATTAGCTTTATCTTACACCCGCCTACACTGGAACTGCTGTTCCCCAAATTGTTGTCCGTAGTACAACAGAAAAAAAGTGTTCAGTTCATCGCAAGAAGAGATTAAAATGGATATGATTTAATTTGATTCAGCTATATTGCAGAGCTGCAACGTCCACAAGATTGGAGAAATTAAGGATTTACAGCGTGCCATACCTATGGCAAAGACTCCCATTCCGAAGTAAGGGAGGTTGCTCACGCGAGACTACTTAAACGTATACTTAGGCCACAAAATGACCGTTTTGGATATCAGCTACTCGCCCTGTGCTGCATTGATTTCATGAAGAAAACTTTATTTTTCTTTAATGCCTCCATGTTGAACGAAGAATCCTTCAATGGATAAAGTTGTTGATGATCTGAAGTAAGCATTACTATTTCAAAACACCAATTTACAAACTCACACACAACTCATGCAGTAAAATCCAAGCCTTGCTTATTCAGCCATATGCTCAGTACTTCCCAAAGACAAGCATTTTTGTTAAAACCTTACTATTTAATACATTTCTGGCAAGCGGACAGATTGAACTCGCTTGTGCATTCCACTGAGCTGAGTAAAACTGCATGCATTTGCCATGTGTTTACTTGTCCAGGCCTGAGACCGTTTAAATGGAAGTGTTTTAAATAGTAAGGTTTTTAGCAAGATGTATGTTTGGGAAGTAATGAGCGTACAACTTGGATTATACTCCACGAGTTTTGTGAGAGTTTGTGAATACATTTTTAAGCTTTCCTGCTGTTAAATGTGGCACCCATTTACTCTAATTCATCAAGAAATTTCATCAAGAAATTTCTCTTAAATTTCTTTTACATGTCAAGGCCTATGTGTCTCCTGGATGTGTAAATAGGCAGCTTAGCTACTTCATACAGTGACATGTCAGTGTTGTGTTTACAGCTTGATGTGCTGCCCCCAGGTGTCCAAAAATCAGTTCAGTCAGGTATAAGGTTTAGTTGAATTTAGGCACAGAAGTTACTTAGTTGAGGTTGGTTGCAGTCGTGGTGAGGAATAAACAAGCAATGTTCAATTTTGGTAGGAAATGATGAACAGACCTCTTTGGCCCATCCATTTACCACAACACAGCTACAAAGTGGTTTTGCAACGCTGAAACATCACGCTACCTCTGCCTTTGCTCCTGACAGAAAAGTAATAATTCACAGGGAATTCAAATGTTGCCATGGGTCAATTTAAGCACCTGACACACATGACGGACATTTTTCCTGTCAGAACAGTCTCCTTTATTGTAAAATTACCAATCTAACCCGAGTTGTCCTTCTTCTAAACACAAAGAGTTTAAATAGGAAAAATCCAGCGATGAACACATCAAGACATTGCTCTGACAGTATGAAGAGGTGAAGTCAGACGCTCCTGCTCACCTGGAGCTGTTTGAGCCTGTGAGAGGAAGAAAGAGATGGAGGAGAAGGTGAATGACAGAGGGATCGAAGCAGGGCGAATAATGTTACGGAGAAAGAGAAAAATATGGACACAGAGCAGGAAGTAGAAAAGAGGCGCATGATGAAAAAGTTGAGAATTGGACATCCTCCTGTGTGTGAAATCTGGAGGTCAAGAACACCAAAATGTATTTGAGTTGAATTTAGAAAAAGACACAGATGTTGTAAAACATGTTTTTGCATCATAAAGTGGAGCATCCAATCTGTTTATCTTTCCATCCACGTGTCTATCTGATTTTCATCTGCTGGAGAGATTCCTGATCCTCTCCCAACATCACTGAATTTGAAATCAGAATATCAAATCACTGCACAAATCACATGGAATCAGCCATCCAATCAGAGCGGCTGGCTGACGGTTGGCAGTGGAATTGCAGGCACACACACACACACACACACACATGCACACACATGTATACATGGGAAAAATAAAACACTGTTGTGAGCTGCCACTTTAAGGAAACAGTAACAGTAAAGTAAAAAAAAAAAACTTTAGCAGCAAAAACTAATAATTGCAAAGCAGCCAATTAAATTGTGCGGGAGAGATGAAACCGCTCATATTTCCCCTGGTAATTTCATGCTCTAAACTCGCTTCCGTGCGCACATAAAAAGAGGAGAGAAAATATCATTTCAGAAGCTGACAGAACTCATTGTTCGTGGAATTTTAAATTCAAAAAAGTTAATAAAGGCGAGTGCGAGATGAAGGGAATTTGCATTTCTCAGATTAACAGCATGTAGAGCAGCGGCGGCGCGCGCAGCCTCGGGTCATCATTTAAGAAACCTTTGCATATTTTATTTAAGAGTGGCCCGGTTTGGAGCGTAATAAGACAGACAGATAATGATTAGAAGGTCGGGCCTGCAGGGCACAGCCGGGCTGGGCGCTGTAACGCTCTAATACCCAACACACACATACACACACACACACACACAAAGCGCAGCACAGCCTGTGCCGGCTCCTCTAATTGGCTGCTGATGGTTTATGAAATGTTTTCCAAAGGTTTTATTGTTGCTGTTGTTGTTGTTGTTGCTTTTATTGCTTTCATTATTTTAATGGAGGGTTCTGCTCGTGAGCATTGGTTTAGCTCAGAGCCACCTGGTTCTGCTAACATGCTCCTTTTTAATCAACGCAGAAAAACCCAAAATGGTCCAGAAGTATTGGATTGTGGCTACATGCTAAAAACTCTCATACTGTAGGAACCAGAAATGTTTCCTCGCACGATGGCAAACACCTCTGAAGCAACATTCAGAGTATGTGATTTGAAAGATAGGCTGCCCATGAGTGATTTCTGGCTGATTTATTATCGTTATTAACCTGCAACACTAACTTTACAAAGCCGCACCACATTTCACAAACTCAGTTTTTGCATCAAGGACCAGCTGAGCTCAGTAGAAAATGTGTAGGACCACATGTGTTGGTGCCAACTACTGGATGCTCAGAGAATCTTTCAGTACTGATGTGACTTGTTGTGAAACTCTCAAATTGTGAATGTACACAGTGCCGGACCGAACATATTCAAGGCCCCAGACAAGCCCCCCCCCAAAAAAAACCCCAAATCCTATTAACTTCTATATTTATTGCATTTATTACTGACAAGAGCTAATGAGAAATAAACAACTTGGCTAATAAACAATGTTCTTGATAAACAAAAAGAGATAACCGTATGTGCAAATTCCGTCATTGTCTTGATTGAGTAGGTGCCCCAGATGGCTTTTTTCTTTTCATTTTCTCCGACTGTAATGCTCTCCACATACACTCCACTCCACCATTTCCCCTGGGGTAGGCAGCTGCCTATGTCGCCTGTAGGAAGATCCCGCCACTGATCCTATAAATACATGGTCTCTTTCTTGCCTCAGATCTATTCAGAACCTCAGGATACATTTCGCAAATTTTGGAACAACTGAAACATATTTCCGGTTTGAGGATGTGAAGCAAGGAAGGCAAATAACAGTCTAGTGATGCACTTGTCCATTCAGGCGCCGCAAGAGTTTATGTTGGTGTCTGAGTCGTGACGACTACTTTAAGTTTCCAGTTAATCACAAAGAAAATTGCACCAAAACAACCCACGTCATGTGATTTTGATAGCCAGCAGCTGAAACCAAACTTCTACCTATAGTTCAAATTCGTCAAACAAAAGATCTTTCTCTTACCACACAGTAGAGCATGTGGTAAAATATCTAATTATTAGATGTTATTATTCGTCAAATGACCGACATTCCACGTTTCAGTCTCAGAATCAAGACACCTTTTGTTCTGCTGTTGGCAGCTGTAACATCTGGAGTAAATCTGATAAGGAAGTCAAAGCTCTGTTAACAAAACAGTAACCTGTACTGTATCTACAAAGCAAAATCATCAATTAGGAAAAATGTCACTGGTGAAGACGTGAACTTCGTTGGTGCAACAGAACCACAGTAATGATCTTTTTTAGTGCTATTGTGCTCTCTATCTGGAGTCGTGAATCAATGCATCTTTTTGATCTCTCTCACTCCCATGTATACAACAGAGGTGCGTGTGTGTGTGTGTGTGTGTGTATATGTGTGTGTGTATCCATGCCCGCGGGGGTGCGAGTATAATGATAGTATCTCACAGGCCCCTCCATGGGTTTGAGGCCTTATTATCAGAGCAGGTAAAGTAATTTCTCAGTTAGACCAATGTTCCACACTAATTCCTCCTCTATATGTGTATCCGTGTGTGTGTGTGTGTGTGTGTGTGTGTGTGTGTGTGTGTATAGGAGTATGTGCGTTTTTTTGTGCGTGCACACATCAAAGCAGTACAGAGAGATGAGCCTGATAGTATTTCTCTGATTAATTTAGTCATTTGGGATACTCTGTTAACTGGATTACACTCAGATGTGTTGATATGGCCACATGGCCCTGGGTTCTGTTTGAGCGTGTGTGTGTGTGTGTGTGTGTGTGTGTGTGTGTGTCCGTCCGTTCATGTTCGTGTGCATGCACATATGCAAGCATTTAACAATTATCAAAAAGCTCTGCGTTTCATTCCACTTGTGAGGTCCAGAGATCCTGCGCTGACATGTGAAGACAGTCTGAGTGATGAGGGAGGGATCTACTTTAAAGTCACAGTACAGAAGAGGCTGTTCTTTTAATAGACTCACCTGTTACGTTATGAGAGTCTGTCAAAGTCATCCATGTGTCCCAGATAGCCTAATAATCAGAACAAAGTGCAGGTTTGTTTTCCTTCATTAATTCAGTCTGACATTCTGCCCATGTCATCATTTTTCTTGTTGGGAGGGAGCGTTATTTTATTTTGTAGGAGCAGTTAACGTAAAGAGACAGTGATGTTAAAAACTAATTTTTCAAGTCCTAATCCTGAGTTTTAAATCCTGTGTCAATTGTTGATTTATCTCACACAACATATTTAATATGTGTCTTCATTTTATAGCATATTTTTCACCAAAAACCCCTCTTCTTGTCTGGGTGTCATCCTTGCTTGTCACCATTTTTGTGGCTATTTTTATTGCTCCCAGGCATAAGCCTGCGTTTGATTGTGTGTAGTATTTCGTGTGCACAATTATGACTGTATGCTCGAGGACCTCTTGTAGCAGTAATGATCCACAACTGTTGAAAAACCTGTTTTATTGACAGATTTATATGGTCATTGACTGCTGACTCAACACTCCTCTTTTTTAAAGGGGATTTTTTGGGGGCTTTTCGCCTTTATTGAGTAGGACAGCTTTAGCCTGAGGGCAGAGAGAGGGGGGATGGCATGCAGCAAAAGGCCGTAAGCTGGAATTGCACCCATGGCCGCCTCAGCAAGGACACAGCCTTTGTACATAACCTGCTCTACCAGGTGAGCTAGTTGGCATCCCAACTCCATACTTCTTGTAATCGGCAAGTAGAACATACAAGTGATCAACAAAATCACAGAGCAGAAGCAAAGAGAAAAAGGCATTTTTGGCAATCGGCTCATCTAAAAACAACGAGCCTTACTTAGTCCATTGTAGGCTGCATTTTAGTCTTCATTGTCATGCCTCATCCATGAAGGTTGGTCTCATTTTGAACCAGAGAATCTGCAGATTAATAACATATGTGACATGTTATTATCCGCTAAAGTTAGACACAATAGGAGATGAATTTGTCTCTACTTCTGTTACCTTCGCCGCCATCTTGACTGTGAGGGAGCCAGGAAGGATAATTCCACCCAACACAGTTACACCATATTCATTGTCAAGTTCAGCAGTGTTCGCTCTGAAGGCTGCTTTACAGTTGGAACAGGGCCGCCTGGTGGAGATCTGTACTCTACTGGGTGCGCTTTTCTAGTTCACGGATGTGGTTAGTTACCTCTTAATTAACTTTTTTTCAATGGGGTAACAGCCATTAATAACCACAACACCAGACACATATTTGAATTGCTGACGAAATTGGAGATGTCTGTGGTGATGGAAAGGTCTTCAACCAGCTAGACCATGGTTGTGGTTCTCTGTACATAGCCTACACTGTGTTGAGTAATTAAGATTTATCCATATATGAACACTTTATTTCACATTTTATTCTATATAATATATATTATTACTATTTTTTTTTTTATCACATATTAGATCATATAGCATCCACAGCAAGAAGTTCTCAAAAAAAAGTCATAAATACTGCTAATCTGTCAGTTTATTTTATTTATTTACTGCTCATGTAGAGGATAATGGTGTTTATAGTGTCATTGGAGACTGTCCTCCAACCAAATGCGACCACATAGGTCATTCTTACAAGCAGAAATTATTATCCATATTTATGCTTATTGTTTGACCTCCAGTGGCTGTGGTAGTTGTTATCGCAGCAAAGGAAAGGACAAAGCAAAGGACTTTCACCCAGGAGACTGGTGTTCGCATCCCGTGCGAAACCAAAAGTCAACATTGACTTATTTTAACAACCTAACGTAGCATATTGTATGTCAAGTGACATCTGCGACGTATGTGTTAGGTTAATTAGTAACAGATATACTTACGTAAAGCCAAAGCATGATCTTTTCTCTACCCGTATCCAACCACGGGTATGTGCGCTAATTTAGGAAATACTCCAGTGGGTTGTATTCAGAGGGTAGGAACATAAAACTGATGTGATCATACGGGTTGGAAAACTTATTGTATCATTAATATCATGGGGTCCTCACTTTGTATTTGTAATTCAAAAAAGTTTGCAGTGTATTGTAAGCAGCCTGTATCTTGTATCTCAGTGGGGGTGTTCTCAAAATGCACTGTCTGTTGAAAAATTGCATACCTCATTCCCCTATTGCTCTGTTTGCTTACAAAAATAATGCAAAATGAAGAAAACCAGCAAGCCGTGTTGAGCAGATAATCATGACACAAAATCATCTGAGAAGAAATGTTTGAAAGAATTTGGGCTTTGTCTGTTTTTACTGTTTGCGAAGTGCAGCTGCTGTACAGTTAGATTGTCAGTCATGTGAGGCACTGTGAATGAACAGAATGTAATCTATGACACAGATGAGGCCTGGGTTGCAAACAAATTAATTTGAACTGATTTTGAATTTGTTCAAACCACATTTTTTGGAAAGTGAGAGCTATACCCTGAAACAGATGAGAGAAACGTGTACCAAATAGACTTGAGATTTGTCTAACTCAATTTGCTTAAGTCTTGTATTCACCCCAGCTGAGCTTCAGGATGCACTTTTACATGGAGCTAGAATGAGGATTTTCAGCCTTTAATTCTTACCATGTAGTCACATTAGCAAAGGATCACTTCTATGTCAGTTTGGACAAGAGGAATGATAACAGCAGCCAATAACTTTTAACCAACATATACATACATACAGTACAAAGCAGCAACCTCCAGGGCTGAAAAATGAAACAAATTTGGAAGTGCAAAACACTGCACTTCTTTTAATGGCCACTTGAGGCTGGATCCTAAAGTGAATTTATTCCCATAGACCCCCAGGTTAAAATGTTACACACCCAACTTTACGGCAGAAATAAACATGTTTACAGCCGGGTGCCAATAAACACTTTTGGTCTCTATTGCCAGGCCCACCGTCAGGGGGAGTCAAAGGGTACAGATGACCCCAGCCCAAGGCCAAGGGGGCCCCATGAAAATGTCCATGGTTGACATTTAAATGGGATAAAGTTCAACAATTTACTTACTGTCGTATATTACTGGCATATTACTACAAGTGCCTAATGTAAACATGCGAGGTGGACTGCACCCTGATAAGTTAAATCAGACTCACCAAAAGTCAGGGTCACCTAAAAGAAAAGTCAGGGTGCAGAGAGAACAAGAAATGAAAGGAGCAGAGAGGCGAAAAATGTCTGGCAAAAAAACAACTTTGCAGGAGGTGAAGCTGATGGTGAGAACTGAGGCAGAGTAACTTTTAGCAAATAAAATCTGCTGTATCAGGCTCGGTTTTAAAGCTACAGTGAAGAAACTGGTAAAATATTAAACCAGAGGACTTAAGGCATCCATTGGTACCAACCATGTAATGCTATCTTGTCAGAAAGGGGGCCAGATACCGCTGAAAGTTAAGCTAAATTTTGGCATGGGAAAAAATGAGTATTGCCATTTTTCAAAATGGTGTATTCTGAAAATGTTGTCCCCTTGTCCATATTTCCTAACGGCTGGCCTGTCTATAGTTAAGAGCAACATTCATGACATCTGTGGAGGGGGTGATCCACTACTTGCTCCTTCATAGCTCCACCCTCTCGTCCAAATATAAACAACTATGGCTCCGAAATTCAAGATGGCGACAGCCAAACTAAATGGGAGTAAAAGAAAAACGGAGGGTGACAACACGGTAGCCACGTAAATTATTTTATGCAGTCTATGATACATACATAGTTTATTTTTCAAGGCCGGATGGAAGTGACAAATGTGTCTTTAAGTCCATTTGTCAGTAAATGTGTGAAAACAATTGTTGTGTGTAGGTTTGAGTTTGTGTGCAGTGTCAAGATGCATCATTACAGACAACCAGTGAAATGTAAAGAAAAAGAGAGGGAGAGAGAGAGCAGGGTTAGGATAACAGCGAGGGGTAGAGAGACACCGAGAACGAGAGCCAGCAAGCACAGAGAGATGGTAGAGTGGCCAGAGGGCAGTGTGCATTAGAGTAAGAGCCTGATTGGCTCTGACCTTCCTCACAGCCAGCTGTCAGCCTCTTACACACACACACACACACACACACACACACACACACACACGGAGCGTACAGCACACAGCCTGTTACGGCCCTGCAGGCTCTGATTACCATATCAGCACCGTCTCATTTGCATAAATCCCAGCACTCTTAATTAGGCTTCATCTCTCTCTTCCTCTCTTTACCTCACTCTCATTTTCAGCTCTTTCCCTCCACTTTTCCTGCTCTCTCTCTTCCTCCATTTGCTTGCAGATATGGGCTGGGGTTTAGGGTTAGAATTAGCAGATAGGAGGGTCCATGACTCCCAATTAGTTTAGTGCTGATTAGCCTAATGACAATTTCACTTCATCTACATGTATTAGTGCACCATATTCTTTTACCACTTCTGTTCACATAAACATTATCTGCAAGGAATGTTCTCTTTCAACTTCCCCCTCTCTCCCTCTTTATTTCGTCCTCTCTTTATTTTACAGGTGTTATGGTCAGAGAGGACAATGAGCTAATTATGCCTAGGAGTAAACTCTTGTACCTGCAGTAAATTAATGTGCAGGAGCATCCAGCAGTGCACCTTTACCTCTTTATGCAGCTATGTTGTGGTGGTGAAAGAAGTTGTTTTGGTGTATAATTATCTCACCATGGCTTACATCAAGGCCAGTAAAGATCCATAGTCAAAGGGTTGTTTATGTGCCAGCTAATCATCTGTCATACCACATTATATTGCAGCTTAATCAGAGGGGATTAGTGGTCCATATGCTGCCTACATGCTGTCAGAAACATAATGAATTTGTGGCCCATTACCCAAAAGTCTAATAAATATGATTGTAAAATTACAAACTGACTTTGCAGCGCCTGTCATATATGCAAATATGTGATGTTTAGAGTGAGTAGAGCAGCAACTATCGCACGGTATTGTTTGGAAATTAATATGAACAGGAATTTTAAATTAATGAATAAATTGCCTCCTAAATTATTGAAAGTTTGGTACATACAAAAACAATTTGTACTTCTCTTTATTCAGTTATTATACAATAAAAAAGTAGTTATGTTTGTCTTCATCTTTCAAATAAAAAACAATAGCCAGGTATGTTGTGTTGTTTTATCTTTAAATTATTGTATTAATATTGTAATTTTTACGAAGCAGAGACAGCTGAATGTGCAGTTGAACACAAATTGAGGAGTTAGTGTAGAGCACTTGAAGATAGCATTAATGTTGGTACTTGTGTTTGGCTCTAGCTTTACCAGCAATATTTATACGTACATAAACTCAAGTCTGTAAGTGGCAAATAAATGAAAGCTAGTTGTAGTTAGCCTAATAAGAAGCCAAAATGTTACATCAGTTAAGTAGATGAGGATCTTTTATTTGAGCATTGTTGAAATTGCTTCTTTTTTTTTTTTTTTTTTTTTTACTATAGCTCACAGAATGTTAAAATAATAGTGTTGCTAATGTGATGTCATTCATTGGTTTGTTGACTCCCATTTTGAGGCCTTGAGTTCGGCACTTTGGCCTTCGCCATCCTGGATTTTTGGAATCAGAAGTGATCATATGTGGGCAAGCCAAAGATACCATTGGTAGACGGGTTGTCAATCTAAGCAGCCCGCCCTTAATTTGGCTTCACTTAAGGCCTTAATAAAATGCAGACAGATGCGTTACCTTTAAATTCACCCCTGCTAACAGGTGTCATGAGTGTTCAAAGTAGCTACAGATACCAAAGCCATTTTTGTATCAGGCCTTAAACATGTAAATTTCTGCTGTAAAGTTGGGCATTTTAACACAGAGGTCTATGGCGACTGGTTTCTGGAGCCAGCCCCAAGTGGCTGTTCAGTGAACTGCAGTTTTTGGCACTTTAACACTGGCCTCTAGCCCTGGGAGTTGTTGCTTGTTAGAGCTGTGAACATCCAACATGACTGCAAAACAGCATGTAATACCGCGTGAGATCCATTTATAGGTATACAGAACAACACTTTCATTGAGTATAAATCACATGTGGATGACAGCTGAAATCCTAAATATTATAATCATCTGTATCCTATTTTTCCAAATTTTAAAACACTGCCGAGAAGCTGTCACAACTAGTTTGTGTGCTGAATTTATTCAAAGAAGCAGAAAAACTTAGTGCACATAAAAGTATCTCTCAAGTGACGAAAAACTGCCAGTCAGCAGAATACAACCTGACAGACCTGATCAACTTTTCTGCAGCATTTGGAGAGCATCTCCAACCATGTACATATGCATGTTTCAGTCCGCCATACAGGAGTTTATCACAACATGTGATCGAGTTTCATTCTTGACCCTTGTAACAAATATCTGTGACTAAAATATTCTAAACACACATCAACCTAAAAGCAAAACACTCCAGGTTTGTCTTTTAGTTTAAGGGTTGCAAAGCAGAATTTTGTCGTAGTAGGATCATTAAATGACTTGCTTTAAGGTATTTGACCTAAATACTAACTACACTATATCATCTAACTAAATCATTTTAATCATTTTAACTGAACAGTGGCTTTGTTTTTAGCAAACACTTTCTTATGTATAGTTTAAAGGACAATTCCGGATTGAATCTCGTTTGTGAATGTAGGTGCACAAATGAAAATGGATCAGGGGAACTAAATGATATTCAGCTTTGGTGCCTCACTCAGCCTGGGGCAACCCTGATCTGTAGACCTCCAATATGTCTGCCAGAGGGTGCGTTACATCACCTGAAAGCCCCCCAAAACTCGAGTGGACTCCAGGACTACGTTATGAGCCTAACTAGCGAAGGATCTAGAAGGCGGACTGGGACTTGAACACATGGCGAAAGTTCACTTGTACATGATCTCAAACTAAGATACATAACCAGATGGTTTTTGGGGGTTTAGCGTGGAACCAGGGGGCGCTCTGGGAGGCTGTCGAACCCCCGAACACTGAATCTCTCTGTGTGTACACCGTATGTGTGTGTGTTGTCAGAGGGAGGTGTGTAGGGGGGTTAAACACAGCTATATTCTGTAGATAACAGGATTAGCTGGGAAGCGGATAATAAGTTAGCATTTCCTCCCTGCGGCGCTCTCTCCTCTCTCCTCTCTCTAATCCTGCAGCTTTGATGTCCCTGCTCCCATCAGGTATCTGGGCTGCTCTGGCCCCGGGGCCTCGGGGCCTCCAAATGCTCAGACACTGTGTTGTGTGTGTGTGTATATGTGGGTTTGGATGTCTGCATGTCTGTGTGTGTGTGTGTGTGTGTGTGTGTGTGTGTGTGTGTGTGTGTGTGTGTGTGTGTGTGTGTGTGTGTGTGTGTGTGTTCAGTGTCCTCATTAGTTCTGCCTGTTTACTAAAGTTGGCTTCTTGGGATGAAATCTGCTGTGCGGCCGCTCTGCCAGAGATCTGCTCACTATTTACAACTCTCTCTCTCCCTGCCAGGATCTGACCCAGCAGAGAGCTGATGAGGCATCTTATTCTGGGCATGGAGCATCTAAACAACAAGAATATGTTAAAAAAACAAATCACAATTCAATTTCAACAAGCAAATTTAGAGCTGAGAAGAGATTTTGTCGGTACAATACTTTTTTAGTTTTTTTTTTTCTTCACTGCATTAGTAATCATATTCCATATTGCACAGTTAGGAAATATAAAATTTTCCATCTTTGATAGATCTCTGCACCTGAGCTTTAACTGCAAGCCCCGTTTGGTTTTTCGATTTCACAGATCTTATATGATGCAAAGAAGCCCTGTGCTACCATTTCCCCCACAGTGTGAATCTTGTCAGTATGGAAATGCCTGTGAAACTGTTCAAAAAGTGACAGCACTTATCGTTTGTTCAAATGACCTATAGGTTCAAAAAACAACCTATGAGTCCATTCAACAAAACATAGGTTGAAGTAGTATGATGTTGGTATATGGTTGCATGCACAAGACGTGACTTTGACTCTGAAAGCCACAGTCAGTTTCTTTTAATCATGACTGTGATCTTTCACTAACCCTTAAGACGCAGATTAGAAACACTCATACAAGTTATTTTTGTGGGACTGTTTGGAAGACACTGACAAACAATCCCTTATAGCCCTGTTTCCATCAAACACTTTTGGTATGGTACCTTTGGAACCAACAGTATCCCTTCAGACATGGTACCTAGACCCTAGCCTCTCCACTGCAAACAGAACTGTTAAATGTGGGCGGGGTTGTTGTCAATCGCTGCTCTGTCCAGCACTCACTTTATTTCCTTATTGGTGACCCAGATGGAGGGTCCTCGTTTATCGTCCACAGAACGAGGCTGCACGCCGACATTTTCAGAGCAAAATAAAACAGGCTGCAGTGAGAGTCTCTCTCCATGGGATGTTTAAAAACAGCGGGGTTGTGCATTTAGTCCTTCGCAGGCAAGCTCAGGGGTTTAGTGTTGCTGGAGCCCACAGGTACAACGCTCTGTGAAGATTAGAATATATGCAGTTCACATTATCCGGTCAAACTTAATATATATAAAAGCTTGACGATCCACTTACTACTAAAAGTGTGTGTCATATAAAAACCAAAGTGATGGTCAAAGTTGTTAAAGTGAAATTTAAGGTGTGCTGATGGATTCACATAGTCAACTTGTGCATTGTGTGACATTACAAGTTAATGATCCACCTTAAAAGTTGCCGGGAGTAGTCCAAGTGAATTAAGTTATGTTTTCTCCGACTCCAGCTGCTGTGAGAGGCAGCAAAACATCCTTTTATTTTATAGTTACAGTTTACTAATAAAACTCTCCACAGAATGAACAGTGGTTACATGAGCCTCAAAACTAGCCACAACTCAGCCCTGAGCAGAGTGACCGTCCTCTATTGACCAATCAACAGACTGCAGTGTTCACAGCTCCATCTTTTAGTACCAGATCTGTGTGCTAGCTACCCCAACAGAGGGGGGACCAAAAACGGGGCTTAACACTGTCAAAAAATGCAGCCTCCTCATCCACTGCAGTGTCAGAGCATGGCTCCCATAGAAGGCTTTACCTTGCAATTATTGATGTGGACAATAAAATTACTGAAGTGATAACTTCATAACTCAACAGCAGTAAGTCCTGTCTCACTGTTCAGTATTGTGCTACCTGATACAACTTCAAACAGATCCCTTCCATGTCCTGTATTCAGAGTACAAACTGCACCCATCAAGTAGACGCTATAGGGTTCCAATTAAATACAGGATGAGATACCTGAATAGGTATAAAAAGCTCTTTCATCCCTCTATCAGTAATCTCATAAACTCAGGACGTAAGGAGGGTGTAAAATGAGGAGCGGTGTTGCATGTATTTAAAGGCACTTTATCTCTGCACTTTTCTGTGTCTATCTCTGCACTGTGTACGTATGTGTTTTTATGTGGCAACCTTTATGTCAAAGAGAAATTTCCCTTGGGACATAGTAATCTTGAATCTTGAAACCTAAGAATATGTTACTCAAACTAGACTTCCTGGATCGTGTTTTACCTTTCTCACCTGTGACTTTGCCATGATCTGTTTGGAGACAGATAACAAGGAAAACAAACGAGCATATTTAGATAAAAATATCAGTAAACATCAGGTAATGTGTATTTTTTAATCTGGTAGAAGGATTTTTCAGTCAAAGTTAAAACAACAAAGATATGATGGGTTATAGTGTGATTTGCAGTGCCTGTCCCATTGACTCTAATAGAACTGACACCAAAGTCTAGCTCCTTGAATACTGTCACCCTGCCATGACTGTTGCTTCTTTATTGTTTCCTTGGTGTCTTGTTGTTACTGTGAGGTTGCAGGGCAACAAACGGAGATTCCAGTAAGTCACTGTGCCCAGCCTAGAAAAAGTCCCGTACATAGCCCCCCGCAACAGTATGCATTGTGTTTTTTGGAATGATTACCCTTACCATTACAGTGTCTTTTTAATCGATGGTCACTGGTTAGCTTTGCTTTCATATAGCAGTTGCGAGTTACTTTCAAATGTGTAGCTCTATAAAATCATGTGCTAGCCTTATAAATATGTCGTTGTGTCATCTGTTTCTCATGTTCACCAAAGTGGCGAATGGCCTGATGATTTTACCTGCCACTGCCAACAGTATACTGGCATTTGGCTAGTGGTGGTTGCTAATTTCAGACCCTGTGCCAGACACTGTGCTAGGCTAAGCTAACCAGCTCCTGGCTCCAGCTTCATATTGAATGGACTGATACCAGAGTGGTATCTTCTCATCTAATTCTCCACAATAAAGTGAATAAACTTATTTCCAAAAGTGTGAAACTATTCCTTTAAAACTAAAATAAACTCTACACCACACAGGGAGGCAATCATGTCAGTGGCATAAACCTAAACTGTCCCTCTTTGTCGGGTTGTCCCTGCAGCGTATTCATGAGATGATGATAACATCCCAAAAGCAAATCCGTAAAAAGCCGTCCTCTTTCTCTGTAAGTGATGTCACAAATGCAGATTAGCTTCAACCTATATCTTAAACATCAGCGGACCAGATATCGATGTTATAGGGTCTCTATACTGTTGTCAGGCTGTTTACTTATGCTTCAATGTGTGACGGTGTGTGTGTGTGTGTGTGTGTGTGTGTGGTAGGAGGAGAGAAATTGAGTCTAGGAGTGTGTGAGTCTAATTAAAACGATGAAAATAATTACTGATACAGGCTGACAGACAGCCTCGCCCTCAGACATCCTCAGTAATTAGTTAATTAACCAAACGCAAATTAGCAGCAAGAATTAGTCAGCCAGGCTTAACGGAGAAGATGGTGAGCCCTCCTCTCGCTTTCTGCTTTGCTACTCTCTGCTCCGCCTTTGCTATCAGTGTGTGTGTGTGTGTGTGTGTGTGTGTGTGTGTGTGTGTGTGTGTGTGTGCTTGCAGAGCTTCACTAAACTGTTTTTAAAAAGTTAGAAATAGGGCACGTCTGCTTTATTACACTTTATCACTACTTTGCATGACACAGTCGCAACATGGTATGTAATATTTTTATGCCTAAGTCAATTCATTCAAATTAAAAAGTGATTTCAGGATAATGAGGTAGTAATTTTCTCAGTTTTTGCCTAACATAACAGGGTTACACAGTGTGACTGTTTGCATCTGTTCCCCTTCAAATCCCCTAAACTTGTATGTGGTAATAAAAGTGCTAATTCAAAAAAAAAAAAAAAAGATAGTGAGGCATTTTCTCGAAACTTGAAGCTGAAGTTTAACCATAAAGTCATCAAGGACAGAGCTTGTGTTCTCTCCACTGGAAAGAAGACATTTAAAGAATAGTAATAATCATACTTCCTCATCCCTCCAGCTCACATGATCCAAACAAGCCACTGTAGTTCCTCTGCAGCCCTGCAGGTCCTAAGAACAACCCCTCAGATCTACCACACTGAAGTCAGAATGATTACGTGAGCAGGAATGAATATTCGCCCACTGTTGGCTCCAGCGGGCGAGTTAAGGCTCATTGCTGGAAGCGGCTGGTATCCCTCTTGTTAACACTCACTTTGACTCGCCTGTGGCTCATTTTACTGAAGATCTGAGAGGAGACAATGCTCCGGCTGCACAACAACCCTCAGTCCTGACACAGTATGGCTATATACAGTATGTAGACATGTAAATAAAAGATGAGTCTTATATATTTTTACAATGGTCAACAAATCCCCTGAAAGAACAGTATTGTTTGCAGCCAAAGCCTAAAATATTTTACTCCCCTGTGCCATAGAGCTCCATTATTGTCCCAAAACTAATCGGAAGCCTTTTTCCCACTGCACAAAAAAACCACAAATGCCCAGCTCAGACCAAAGATTCACAATGAGATGAGTTGATACAGGCAGAGCACATACGGCCAGCAGCAGTAGCGACCCACAGTCCGGCACATCGTGAGGACCGAAACAGAGGGCTTGGAGGGGACGAAGTAAGCAAACTGCGGTCGTTTCGACTTGACCAGCGGACTTTACAACAAGCCGATTGAAAACAGATGACGTGCTTCATGTTCTAAAACCAGCCGCCAGACATTTGACCAGTTGAGTCGCAGGTGACACCATCAGCCAGCTTTAGTCAAGCTCAACCCTGCCAGTTCACACCGCTGCAACTTTTCTTAGCAGTGCTCTAAAATGGTTTCGTCGTGAATCTTTGGTCTGAACTGAGCTTAACACCTGCTAAAATTTGGGTTTTTTATTCAATGGGCAAGGTTATAATCAGCATTCACACCCGGGTCAAACGACAGTAGTTGCATTCGTCACGGGTATTAATCAGCTCCAGCTCTGATCGTCTTCGATCAGTAGTGATGGACATACAACATCCAGATGGATGCGTTAATTTTAGCCCTTTTGCTGGCACAATGCAATGACTGGCCCCACAAAATACTATCCGTTTCCATCCAAGCAGCGCTCAAACATTGATCCAAATTAGTCCGTAGTCCGAGAGAGACTAAACAAGTAACAGATATTAAAAAGACGTAACCACCGTAACATTTTCACCAGGCTCCATGCTGCTTTCTACTCTTTACTAAGCTGTTTTTCTGCTAGTGCGTGACATATCGAATATGACACCAAAAAAACCAAAACACACACACTCAGGAGGGCATAGTCATCTGCTGCAGAGCTGTGCACATGGCCGTTGTCTACTGGCAATGGGAAGGTAGTCAATCACCTATTTCATGAATTCCACATATAGCCTATTGATGAGAGCAAAAAATTAGAATTAGAAGGTAAAATAATCAAACTAAATAATTTAAAAAGGGACAGGCTGTTTTCTAAAGGTGTGTGAGAGGGGAATACTTAAAATTCAATTATTTCTAAAAAATATTTCAGAACATGGACTGACACATTTTCAGTCTGGTCTTTACATGTGATTTGTGGACAGTTAGAAAAATGATGAATATTGCCGCCATCATCCTTTTAAATAACTCTAAAGGCAACAACACTGTGTGTCGAAAACCAACCCAAACATTTGTTTTTGCAATAAGTGCCTCATAATATTAAGTGACAAAAATGTGATGATATTACTGAGAGTATAAGCATTCAGCAGTGGCATGACAGAAGGTCATACCATGGTCAGGCTGTAAGGTAGAGAGAGTACTCTTCATGTTAACAGACAGAGCCGTGCCTTCACCATAAAACCAGTGGGTGATTGACTTTTCAAAATGTCAAGATGGATATAAATAAGAAGTGAAATCAGGTCTATAGGCTGTTGCAACAACTTTGATTGACAGCTGGGAACTGAATCAGCACATAACCTTACAGCACCAAATAGTGGGAACAAACTCATTCACTAGTTTGGACTAATTGTGTCTATTTGCTTAAACATACAGGACAAGCTGTTGTGTTTTAGAACATTCACTTTTTATGTACAATAAAATGTTCATATACTGATGGAGTTTAGTCTAGTCAGAGCAGTTTGGGCAGTCGATGAGTTCAGAATTATTAGAATTAAAAGTTATTGCACATTTAGACTACTGTACATGTGTTATGGCTATATGACACAGAATAAATTGTTTGTCAACACAGCCCAAATAAACAGGAAGTCATGATGTTCAGATTGTCCCATCTGACAGGCTTTTACAGCTAGCTTCAGAGAGGCATACAGAAAGATGGATAGATAAATAAATATACATTACGTGCATCTGTGCATACATACATACATTTAGACATATATGCATAGAGACATACATTTGTACATACTACGCACATCGATGGAACAGTGAATAGTTCTGTCATACACGCAAGAATATATGTTCGTCATTGTGTATAGCCGTGTGTGTGTGTGTGCATGTGTGTGCATGCATGCTTGCTTGTAGCTCGAGGGTAAGGAGCCATGTGCACATTCAGGTCAGAGCTGTCAATCATGCCCAATCTGTTAGCTGAATGTGTGAGTGTCTGTGTATATATGTGTGTGTGTGTGTGTGTGTGTGTGTGTGTGTGTGTGTGTGTGTGTGTGTGTGTGTGTGTGTGTGTGTGTGTGTGTGTGTGTGTGTGTGTGTGTGCACTGACTTATAAAAGTAACCCAAAACCAGCTATAATGGTAGGCACAAGAAAAGTCAGGATTCTCCTCACATATCCCGTGAGGTAAAGCACAGTTTTAAAAAGAAATTGCAGTGAAGAGTCCAGATATTGTCTCGGTCACTAAAGGACAGATTTTGTTTCTCTTTTCACACTGAAAGAAGTCATAAAGCTGACATCTGACATCAGAATGTGAGTGCACTTTGGTGCAGAGAGGATCTTGTGTTTTGTGTAAGTGAAATAATTTCTGTAAAAGTGGAGCATATAGGAGACATGAGTAAAAAGTTTTGTATGCCTCTGTGTCGGCGATAGCCATGGTCGGAGGCATTATGTTTTCGGGTTGTCCGTAAATACGTACATCCGCATCTCGTTTTTGTGAATGTGATATCTTAAGAACACCTTGAGGGAGTTTCTTCAAATTTGGCACAAACGTTCACTTGGACTTAGCAGGGAAACGACTGGATTTAGGTCGTCAGAGGTCAAGGTCACTGTGACCATCTGTCTCATTTTCATGAAAGGGATATCTCAAGAACGGCCTGAGGGAACTTCTTCCAATTTGGCACAAACGCTCCCTTCAAGATTGAAGAGATCAGAATTCTGTGGTTGAAGGCCAAAGTTCAATGTCAGTGTGACCTCACAAAGTATGTTTTGGCCATAACTCAAGAAAACACATGCCAGTTATGACAAAACTTCACACAAATGTCTAATAGGATAAAATAATGAAGTGATGACATTTTATATGCAAAAGGACAAAGGTCAACTTCACTGTGACATGATAATGTTCTGCAAAAAAACACTTCTCTGGCCATTAGTCAACGTCATAACTCAGGAACATTTGGTCAGATACTGAATAGGTGACACTAATCTTGGGTGTCCAACTTGAAACTGTGCTAGTTGTATCTCTTGTGCTGCTGAGGGGGTGATGCGTGTGAAGTACGCTGTTTTCACAGACATAGATGTAAACTGTGACTCCAATTTAGCTGGTTCGCGGAGGCTTACAATACGAAGCTGTAATTCTAGTTGTATTGACTGGTAGGCAATGTGAATAATTTGCACCGGACCCGCTGTGCATTGTTGTCATGCAGAAAATTCACGAGCAGATATTCTGAATTTCCACACAGCAATTTTGCACTAGTGAGAACCGGCTTCTAATTTTCTCATCAAACCAACAAAGCCCTGTGAGTGTTTTAAAACAGTGCTGTTTTCATTTAAGTGTTGTTTACTACAGAACCTGAGGTTTGCATCCTTTCTCCTACTAACAGTCATTGTTTGTGTCTATAAATGATGAAGGTGATCTCTCCGAAACCTACTAAGTACTTTTACTCACCTAAACTTTAACACGACTTAACCACAGGTGCAGCAGATCAGAAAATGACACTTTGGAATACACTGACAAACTGATAACACTTTGTCGTTGAGGTATGAGGACTTGTTGGACTGAATATTTGATCTAAGAGAACGTGTCACCTACACGATGCTGTTGGTTCACATCCACTTGGATCTTTTGTTTACGCCATCTTCGCTCTCTTCCCATCTTTCCTGTCACACTCCACCGTGTATCGCTTAACAGAACTAGAGTCGCTTTAAAACAGTCTGTAAACAGCACAGTTTCTCTAGTGGGAACGTCTGACTGTGTTTCCATTCGCTAAGCAGCCAGCAGCCAAAGAGCTGGCACAGTGGGATTCAAACTTTTTCTCCAGGGACCCACACTGGAAGCTCATCTACCCAAAACACAACACCAAAACCTAAAGTAATAATTTTTGACAGTAGCTAAAAATATGAGAAACAACCCCAGGGGAGTGAGTGTGTGTCAATATTTTTTCTGAACAGGATGAAAATGATTTCCTTTTCCTTCAGTTTTAAAATGTCATTTTTCTAATCTTTTGAATGAGAGGAGAGGCACACACATCATCAACATGAGAAATTGTATCTGGTACTGCACTGTGTAGCTTGCAATGGTAAACACACAAATATCTGATGAGGACTGTGAACCGAGATGTAAAATGGCTGAATAAATATGTGGGAACACTGGTATGGCAGTGGTAGTATGTGACATTCTCCTGGTCTCACGATATCTTTGGTAGCTTATGTTTTGGCCTTGGGTACTGTTGTAGAATAATTATGAAGCTATATTTTAACCTTTAATCTAGTGGTCTGCTATGAAACAATAAGTGCTGAATTTCCGTCTTAGTTTATTAAGTTAGATTCTTTTTCACAACATGTTTACTGTTGTCGGACAGCCAGTTAAAGTCTCTGACACAGAAGGAGGACACTTATATGTATCAATAAATTATTACACAAACATTGAAATGCACTTCGATTTATTTTGCATTTGCTGATAACTGGGTCCAGTATATACGTAGACTATATTAAAACAGTGGACACAGCCATGATGACATCATCCCTTGGTTTGTGGACTTTGGTTTTGAAGCCCCAGGTCTGGCATTTTGGCCATCGCCATCTTGGATTTTGGAGCCAGAGGTGACTATATTTGGACTAGAGGGTGGAGCTGTTGAGGAGCGAGGGTGGATCTGCCTGAGAGCCTGAGGACACTCAAAGTAGCCACACCCTGACTTATGTGTAAATTTAAGCCTCGATAAATACAGTTGTCATGAGCAGAAAAATTGGCTACAGAGACCAAAACCGTTTTTAATACCAGGCTGTAAACATGTTCATTTCTGTTGTAAAGTTGGGCATTTAAACATTGGAGTCAATGGCGATTGATTTGGTTTTGGAGCCAGCCTCAAGTGGCCATTCATGGAACTGCAGTTTTTGGCACTTTCACATTGATTGCAAACAGATGACTGCCATAAACACCCACACAATAAGCAAGAAAGCTGTGTTCATGTTAGTATTTTTAGAAATCTCACTTTCTACTGTATCTTTACGTAGCGACTTTGACATAGGAAAAATATCACTTATAGTTAAAGTTATATTATACTGGATTTTCCAAAAAAAAAAGTATAGACTCATACATAAGTAATCCCTCTAAATCATCACATATCCAGTGATACAGTTATCTGCAGAGACTCTGTCCTCTGCCTGTATTTTCATTTTTTATTTTTTTTTATTTGCTGTGTTCGGGACGTTAATGGGTGAGAGACACAGCATCAAAAAAACTGTAAATATAGTGAGGTGAAAAGCCAAATGAAAGTGAATCTGAGGTTGGCTTTTACTTTCACTTATCCTGGCGAACGTGTATACAAACAGTAAATGACAATCCTGCATAGTATACATTTTGAGGTATAGCTGTTCTCATTCACTGGTCGAATGTTTTCCAATGAAAAGTAATGCAACAAAATTTGTACATATCCCTGGTAATCGTGAGTCAGTCATTTGTGTATAACCCACATATTTGGGAAGGCTGCGATCACATGACAAATTCGCTGATGGGAGTAAAGAAGGAAGTGGTTCTGTAAGGTTGGAAGTTGGGGTGTTGGATGGGTCACAGGACTTTCCCCAAAAGACTGGTGTTCAAAACTGTGTGAATTTTAAGTTATTTTAAGGTGCGTTGTCCCCTAAACCTAACTTTTTTGTTAAGAATGTAGTAACATTAAGAATGTAACTTTATGTAAAGTATGTAACATCATTTCTGGGGCACTAAGGATATCATATGACCTGTTGTGTGTGCATTTTTGTAGGATATCTTATGAACTGTTGTGAGGATTTGTTCTGTGGTTAGGGTTCAGCAACGGAAACTCTGGGTTGAGGTTGGGGAAGTATGGGAAACTTTCTGAAGTGGCAACTGATACATTTAAATGTCAAACATAGTAAAATAGATCTAAAAAATGATGTCAGCAAATAGTTGAATATCAATATTTGTTCAAGGCTTGGTTGAAGAGAAAGTTAACTGACTTCATTAACTGAATACATAACTTAATCATATTTTCAGTTGGTGAAGAGTATATAGTTTAATATGACGATTCCTGAGCCTCAGGGTAACATTACTTAAAGGGGAACTATATGGTCATTTTCAGATTCAGACTGATATTTTGGGTTTCTAGTAGAACATTTTGAAATGTTTTAATGCTCAAAAAACACTTTATCTTCATACTGTCTGTGCTGGAACACCTGTATTTACCCTCTGTCTGAAACAGTCCATTTTAGCCCCTGTCTCTTGAAGCCCCCCTCTTGAAAAAAACAGTGTGCTGTGACTGGTCAGTGTGTGCAGATCTCAGCGTCTCATGGTCGCTGAAGCCAGGGGAATGACTGCGAGGGCACGGTCACACACAAGAGTGAATGCAGATGAGTAACCATCACCTGCGGATGTGATATTTGTGCTGAATGTAGGCAGTGCCGGATGCAGTGCACACGGAAATCTAGCTTGGTAGCTAATGTTAGCTAACAGGCAAGGAAATACAGTGAAATATGAGGTTTTTCCATTTTCCATCCCTGTCTCCCAACTCACTGGGACCATTACGTGGGGCTGAGTTTATTTCTCAATGCCAATTTCATAAAAAATCAGCTGGTCAGACATGGCAAGAATCCCTGTCTCCTCCACACATACTTCTTTGTTATTGGTTAAGGACTGTGGCTTCGCCGGTCAAAGTTCACCACAGTTGAACACCATGCAATAGCAATAGCAGTTGCCAAAAGCAAAGTCTTATTTGCCCCTTCACTCACAGTGAATATAAGTGAAAGGAAGGTGAATATATTATGAATATATAGTATTGTGGCACCTTCTATTGTATAACAAAATCAACAATTAAAGCTTCGAAGCAGAAATCCTCACAGCTTGACATGTTCCAGCGATGATCAGACATTGGAGGCAAATTAACGGCATGGGCAATTAAGATCATGCTTCCCTGACATTAGCATGTAGCTACATGTAGCTGTGTAGGCCACATAATTTAAGTCCTTGCAGCAGCGTGCCTGGAGCTGATGACCATACAAAGAAATCTGTCAGGAGCTGACATCAGCCTGTCTACAAAGTAGTAAAAAAGTGGGTATTACGAATGGTCTGAAGCCTGAGGTTTTCGCTCACTGGGATTACTTTAACATTTAATATGAACATCAGATATTTAAACAATACATATAGGACCAAAAAAAGTTAAATCATACTGAAATATGTCCCCTTTAATGAGCAAAGAATTTTCTAGGTTCCACCCTGAGATTGAGGATGTGTTCAAGACATTTCCATGTAGTTATTTGTACTGGAAAAACGAGCCACCAAATATTGAAAGAAAAACCTGAAATACAGGGTAATGTGATGGCTTCATCCAGCACCCATTCCCGCTGCTTACTTACTGACGTCTCTTTGTTTCCATTGGCTGGGTTGCCAATGACTTTGCCCTAATGTCAGAGATATGACATGACCTGAAGGCATCTGTTCTCCTTCCCTAGAAGCTTCACATACATACACCCATCATAAGCATCACACACACATTTTTGCAACGCACACTCCCCACACCCCTGTCTTGTGGTATTTCTCGGGTATCCACGCCCCATGTCCTGTGGTGTGTCTCCCGTAGAGGAGTGTATGTTTTGTTTATGGTCAGTGACATGCACAAGCACTGTGGGGCCTAACTGAATGTGAGCACTGTCAGAAAAGATTAGAGCATGTGTGTTGGTGGGTGTGTGTGTGTTGGCTAGTTGACTGGTGGGGAGACACCAGTACAGATGGGGGCTTCAGATGTGATGAACGTCATGGCCGGGCCTCCTCCTGTCCTCTTGGTTCAGCATCAAGAAAAGCCCTGCTGCTGCCGTGCAAACTAACCCAAGCAGCCCATCGGCCACACCAGTGTCCCCTTTGTCTCCTTGTCCCTCCTTCGTACGCACTCACTCACAGACACACAGCCGTTTCAACTGATAGGGGTATTCACAAGCCAAGATTGTATTTTTGGGACTGAAGCAGCTCATAGCTTGTGCAGATATAAAATACAATATTTTCGCCAAAAACACAGATTTTTGAAGGTTAGAGCAGATGTTCATCAAAAATGTTCATTCCCATCATTCAAGGGTCCTCTACTGCAAGAAGACATTGATTGCCACATTTTATAATAAACAAGGTTTGAGAACTTTTCTGGGAATAAAGATTGGAAAAAAAGCAGAAAAGCAAAACAGCTGCTAAGTATAAAATATAGCAGTTTCCCTTTAAAGGACCAGTGTGTACAATTTAGGGTCATCTACTGGCAAAAAAATGGTATATAATAGTCATAATAATGAGCCTTTTTATCTACATATTTAGCGGTCCTCTTACATGGAGTCAACATTGTTGTCCTACAGTAGCCAAGAATGGACAAACCAAACACTGACTCTAGTAAGGGCCATTTGTGTTTTCACGTAAGCCCCGTTTTTGCAACACACATTCTGCTGCAAGATGCCACTAACTCCTACAAAATGGACATTTAAAGAAAAGAGTGCTCAACATTTTGTGAAATATGTGTGTTCATTTTTTTGCAGAGAGTTAGATAAGATGGTACCACTCATATCTGATGCTTCAGCCAGGAGCTGGCTAGCTTAATCTAGCAAATGGCTAGCTTAGCTCTGCTGAAATGTAACAAAATCAGTCCAGTAGCACCTGTAACACCAGCTCATTATCTGCTTTTTTGTAGCAGTGTCCACTTGTGACATATTTGTAGACATTGCAGACTTTTTTTTCCATCTTAATGGTCCAGTGTGCAAGATTTAGGGGGTTTAGTGGCATCTAGTGGTGAGGATTGCAGATTGCAACCAGCTGAAACTTCTCCTGGTTCAAATTCCCTCAGTGTTCAATGTTTGGTTTTTACCAGGATCGACATTATCAGCAGAGGTCTCTTTCTCTCCCAAAACAAACGGACCAGGTCAATATTAAGACCAGAAAAAACACTGAATAAAGCAACTTAATGTAAAAAATAATAAAATAAAAATCATTGTTTTACCGATGTTGTCATCGCGGAGGAGCTGCTTACTCTGGTGACCAACACGAAAACGTGAATGGCCCTATCTAGAGCCAGTGCTTGGTTTGTCTGTTCTGGACTACTGTAGAAACATGGCAGTTCAACATGGCGATCTCCGTAAACGAAGACCTACTCCCCATGTAAATATAATTGGCTCATTCTTCAGTAACAAAGATGCAACAATTCTTATTTTGAGGTTATCATGCACTAAAGAAAACATACTTATTACATCAAAATACATTTCTGCCAACACATCCCCCCAGATCCTATACACTGGACCTTTAAATCTACGTAGTGGGAATTGTTGTTGTTTTTTTTTACAAAAAATAAATGTTATGTACATCAAAGCATTAGAGCTAAAGTTTTTTAGGTGCCAAATTACCTGTAAAATTTAACTTTCCACCTTGAAGTTTTGATTGATTTGCAACATTTTTTTTAAACACTAAAAGTAAATACTGATAAGTCCTGTTTTTCTTTTTAAAAATTAAAACTGAATTACTGTTTTCTATCCATATCTACACTCATATAATAATCTAACCTTCTCCTTTAACAGACAGAGCTTACTTGTAGCCTACATAAAATGTGTATTCAAATAAACTGCACTATATATGATATATATCTAAAAATGAACTGCCAGAGAAATTACATATATACATGTATCTGTCCTGACCTAACACACACACACACACACACACACACACACACACACACACACACACACACACACACACACACATATACTGATACAGTAGACAGAAACAGTGTTAGAAGTGTTATGAGGGTGGGCTGAATGCTATAGGGGTGGAGGTTGGTTCATGGCCTTGCTCACTCGATCAGACTAGGCATTTTGTTCAGACACTGAACAGAGACCTCTATCGCCCGGAGGCCATCTCTCTCGCTCTCTGTCTCTCTCTCTCTGTCTCACACAGTCTGTGAGCCAAATGCTGAATTTCTATTAAACCTGTTACAAACAGACAATATGGTTTGTCTGTTTTTCTCCCTCATCATCCTCCTCTAAAACACATCATAACCATTCTCCCTCTTTTTATCTTTGATTACACCCTTTGTGTTTGCAATGATTTGTTTATGTGGATACACATCAGGATGATGTTTGTTTGTTGACCAGATGGGATTTCTACATCAAAATAAGAATCAAATACAAGATTAATTATTACCCAACTAGATCTGCAAGCAGGTATGCAGGGGTCCAGGCAACCAACACCGTTCGGAAGGCAACGTTATCACTGAATGGTGCTTAATCAGGCTTAATGTGTTTTTTTTTAACATGCAGACAACTCATTCTCATTCCTCACTCATCAAATACAGCAGCATGATCAGTGGCTCTCTCTACACACAAACTAGCCAGGTACCCCACTTGCGTCAGTTTTGGATGCTCAGGGTCAGTGTGCTTCATCACTAAAACTACCTTCAGATTTAGGCAACATAACTACTTGGTTAGGTTTAGATAAAAGATCATGGTTTCAGTTCAAAAGAGTTTTTTTTTTTACATAGCTTAATTTACCTAAGTGTTAACAAGTTTGTCATGCCTTCACCAACCTAGGGAAAAAAACTTGACTTTTGTGATGTATGTCATGTGACATTAACAATTGTTAACGTTGCATTATTGCCTAGAGTTGGTTCATGTTCTCACGGCAGCATTTACAAGCGGACCAGATAAAATGCCTGCGTGAGAAAAATAAGTAAACAAAACACTGAAGAAGGGCTTGCGAGATAAATGCGACACTTTCTAATGTTGCAGTGGAGGGATTGTAGCACATACCCATACACCCATACAGTTTGAAAACAAGGCTAGGCTCCCAGTTTTGATGCATTGGATGTGCCGAATGTGCATATAAAGGCAGTCCAGGAGGAGGTGCACATTAATTATACTCTGGGACTGTAACATGCTCATGTTTAAGCCAAACAATGCATAATGTGACTGCAGTTGAAACTGGGCATGTGTGAAAGCACCCTAACATTTCACCTGGGGCACTAACAGCTTTCTCTTTGGTGAAAGTCCTGTAATTGTTTGTCGTAGCCAACACTCCTCCTTCTCAACAAATTCGCGATCGCCATCCTAGGAAAAACCCTTGCCTCCCTCCACCCTACTCAGACTTTCTAACTCTTTATACTACGTCACTGCTGCAGACAGGTTTACATAGGCCTTAGTTAAAAGCCCAGTATGTGTCATACAGACACTAAAGGGTGGTTTGTGCATCAGAATCAGACGCTTAGGGGCACTGACCATCTGCCAAAGTTGAGTCCCTGGGAATGACAACGGGCTGGCAGAGCACTCTGCAAAGATCTGCTGCAGTCTTTGGCCATAAGGGCAGCAGACTCCTGTCTTTGCCAAACCTTTGTCAATAACTGTGGTATTATATTAGATATTGCCCCTTAAACCTAAAAGGCACAGATAAAAATTGTATTGTGTGCCTTATTTTCCTACCTGGGCCTCACCTTGTGCAACCACAGCATAATTTATGAGTATATTTATTATTTACATATCCTGCATTCTGGCCACTGTGCAACACAGGATATTCTTTTCTGAATGAAATTTGGTGATGTTGCATTGTTACTTCTTTTGGAATGATCTTAAAACAAAAATGACTCCAAACATATGAACACTTACAAGAAACCCATGCACTCATGTTTTTTTTTTCTCTTTAGCAGTGAATGTCTGACACATTGTCACATCACATGCAGGTATAAATCCTGCAGCCATTATGTATCTTACCATACATGTGTAAGACCCAGCTTACATTTGGCCCAAGCACCAAAATCACTCCCTCAGTTTTTGTTATCTAAAAAGAAATGTAGATTTTGAATGTGAATCAGTGCATGATACCAGGGTCAATCAATCAAGTGCAGCTCTGAAAATGTTCACACAGACTGAAAAGTGGAAAAATAGTGTTTAAGTGTTTTTAAGAGTTTTGTGCTCTTTAGATTGACCAAGTGTTTGTCTTTCCTCTCAGTTGAAATTTCTCTGTCTGCAGTCGATGCTCTTGTCTCATGTCTGACCTCCCACTGTGACATGCCTCCTTCCATTCACACATCTGTTAGTATCTGTAAATGGTATGACCCAAGCATGCCTCCAACAATAAACACAGCATATAACAACTGGCTCTCAGAGGACGGTGTGTATATATATTTGAGTATGGGGGATGAGTAAACAGGAGTTAATAATGCACACACACACACACACACACACACACACACACACACACACACACACACACACACACACACGGAGTTCAATAGTGGTGGTGTACATATAGTAATCCTTGAACCCCCACACATCCCACTAATCATTTTCAGCTCCCTCTTTCTCCACAGCTGATACCTGCATTGGTTTGGCTCTTTGCATTGAAATTGACCTTCCACCAGTGTTCCGTTATATTCCTGATTTCTCTCCAGCTAATCACAGCAGCAGCTGATTTCAATGATTATCACATACCCATGGTGGAGTGTACTGTAAGATGTGGTGGATTGCAAAGTCTAAGTCTAACGAGCACAGCATTACAACATGATTCTGTATAACAGTGGGAAGAAATGATTCGAAACTATGTTGAGTTTGTTTAAGAGACATGTGGAATCACAAAATGATGAGAACTTTATGTAGGTGTTGTCTCAGCTTTCAGTTTAGTGTTAATTCCTTTAAAGGGATACTTTGCTGATTTTCAACCTGCTCTGTGTTACCACGTTATTAGGATTGTGTGTAGATAAACGGTGTTATGGTAAACCCCGTGCCGCCAGCTCCAAGAGCTCCCTGCCTGCCACTGATGAAGTGAAGTGAAATGCGTCATTGATGAATTGAAATGACACGTTTCACTTCATCTGGCAGATTCTTGCTCAAATACTGACAAATTGTCACACCCCTCGGTGTCTCAAAGTGACACACAGGGCACCCTTTAGTCAATCTATGTGACGCACAGCTAAAACTCACTGTAATGTTTTGAAATGGTTGCGGTCAGATTTAGGCAACAAAACAACTTGCTTCGTTTTGGGTTGAAATAAGTATGTTTGCTACATTATGTAACTTGACGTGATGTTAATATGTCTCGAGTGATGTCAGTGCATGATGACTGTATGTAAACTGCGTAACATTACGTTAAAACAACATCAACTTTTGGTTTTACAGTGAACACAAATTCTCCTGGATGAAAGTCTGCTCTCAAGTGGAGATGTACCGATACCACTTTTTCCTTCCCAATACCGATTCCGATCCCTGAACCTTAGGTATCTGCCGATACTGAGTACCGATCCAATACCAGCGCGTAAAATATACGTATTGTTTTACGTCTCAACTCCTAAAACTATGTGTAAAATATTAAGAAATAAATACATAATATTTTTTTTATTATTATTATCCAGTGTTGACACAGATCAAGACACAGGTTAAAGTGCAGCCACACAATTTGGTAAAAACGACATTTTAAAGGCTACAGTAGAATGCATTTTAAACTCTGCTCCGTTTCTGTTTCGTTTAGCATGTGTATGCGCAATGACGTGAGGCATTACATGGTATCAGATTGGTCATAGGCTGTACTCGCCAATACCGCATTTTAGGCAGTATTGGAGGCATTTTCGATACTGGTATCGGTATTGGTACAACTCTACTCTCAAGTACTCAAGTATTGCCTTGGATGGGTTTACATTGGAGTTACTTGAAAGCTCAGTGTGTCTCAAAGACGCCAAGGGGTGCTTTTGGCGTCTATCACATGCCAAGAGAAGGTTCATATTTAATGGACAGATATGACAGTGGTATCAGTCTCCTCACCTAACTCTTTGCAAGAAAGCAAATAAAGTTTTCCCCAAAATGTCAAACAAATCTGAGCAAATGCAAAATCCCTGTAGGTATTACGTATGATAACAGTCTAGGCATGGGTCAGCCAGTACAATGGAAGCATCAGTCAACATTGACTTGATTACATGATAAAATTGAAATTATTGGCACACTTTTAAAGTCTTAAAATGCTAGACTATAACCTGTGAAAACACAGTGTATAAACACATAAATATCTCCTTATAGTAGGAACAAGTAACTAGACGTTTTGACCTTGCAGGTTAAGGGAGCATTGCTTTGTATTCCTGAGTTTGTACACGGGTGTCTGTGTGTGTAAATGAGCGCGAGAAGCTATGTGGCGGAAGTGTATTCTCCTCTGCGTAACCTTGACCCGTCTGGAGAGGCAGCCTTGCCTCAGCAGCAGCAACAGCAGCTGTGTCACTTCAACTCAGCGTCTTCAGCCCAACCTTAAGGGACCCGGACTGCCCGTGTCCCTGCCCACACATCCACATTCAAGGACCCCCCTGATAGAACAACCAGCCAGACCCCCCTCGCCGCCTCCTCCTCCTGCCCTAAGCTACCAGCAAACACACATTCATGCACACTGTCCGTCATGCATACTGATAAACGTGTTCGCTATCAACAGCAGCAGACAGTGGCCTGACTGGCTTGGCTGCTTGACTGCTGACAAAGCCCAGACTCAGCCTGCCTGGCCCTGTAGACACAAGAACAGCGGCGGAGACAAACACTGGCCTCCAGCCACTCCCAGTCAGCTCTACATATGTCACATGTTAATGACATCAAGTCTGTGGCCACCCACAGACCGCGACATACTTGAGGGCAGCAGATCGAGAAATAAAGTCGTTTCTCCTTGGAACGCCGGCCTTATCCTTTCGCTGTGGCATTCAGTGCCAGGACTTGAAGGCTTTAACCCTTTGCATCACTGCAGGTCTGTCATCAAGTCTCTGGTCACCTTCCTCCACCTTCTCCAGCCACAAACCATGTGGTCTGACGTGGTGGGGTTTGGTCACAGAGAGATTTAGAATAAAATGTATTTGTACAACACAAATATATCATTATAATATTTATGATACATGTTTTTCTTCCTGTGAAATAATGAATATTTGTAGCCTGGAGGCTTCCTCTGTTAATTAATTAAGTGAACTAGACTGAAAAGGGAAAGTAAAAGTCATTATAGTGTCTGAGTTCATCGTTCTGTATATATTCAACTGTTTTACGAGAAACAGGGAGTAGCTACCCCTTTGTTTTTGTAGGGATTTGAGCCAAAAACAGGGATGGATGAGCCAAAAAACATATTCACTGCTGTAATCCTTATCCCATTAGTGGACTCAGGAGTGAAAATAGTAAACAGCAGCCATGCTCGACTCCTCCATGAGCAGAAAGGAAACAGTATGCCGTCTTTTGTCAAACATGACTGATTCACTTTCGCCTTTTGTGTGTGTGGGAGCTTTGCCTTTCATATCGATCACGGTTGTGCCAACTGTTTGTTTTGTCTTTTCATATAATGAACCCTGGGCCCTCGGTGAGGCCCCGGCGGAGCTTTGCTCCATGCTAAAGGGCTTTTTGTGAGACAGTGTCACGCTCCCTCGTTCCGGCGAGGCTTCGCGTTTCTTATTATTCATGGCTCTCTCCCCGTTTGTTGAGAAGGCCGGGATCAAACAGGCCGATTTGCCACGCCTGACACCCACTGCTGCGAGTGTGTGTTTTGTGTGTGCATATGTGTGTGCGCATGTGTGTGTGTGTGTGTGTGTGTGTGTGTGTGTGTGTGTGTGTGTGTGAACTCGGCTCAGGCTCAGTAATGACAGGATTTGTTAAACAGTAAATTAATGAATAATGAAATATCCAGCACGCGCCTGCCTTGCCTGGAGCACAGTGCCCCGAGCAGGAATTACTCCCGACCGGCACTCGGCTGTCTGCATGCTGGATAACCTGTGTGTGTGTGAGAGAGAGTGTGTGTGTATGAGTGTGTGTGTGTGTGTTGGATAAGCATTTTTACAGCCCATTGCGTGACAGAACGCTTAGGGGCTTTGCTGATGGGGGCCTGCTCTCTCACTTCCTGGCAAAACGACAGACAGACTGACAGAGATGCAGACATAACTACGTGTAGAAAAGACTGTCAGCGCGGCTCTCATACTTTATGTATCAAATATTACCAATGTCTTCATAAGCTCAGTCCATGTTAACTGCATTACCCTCCACTGGCTCTCTCATTAAAGTAACAACCTGTGACATTTTCATAAAAATAAAATTTGCTTCCCATTATCACCAATTCATCAAACATGAGTCATTCATATTATATCCGGCTCCTGAATGAACACTCTGCAGCTGGTGGATGTTTCCCTGGAACAGGAACAGGAAGTGATGTATTTAAGCGTGATCCACTATAGCCACGTTGGCCCTATAAAAACTGAAGTGCATAATTAATACTTTGCTCAAATCTTATGAACCAAAAAAGTGGGAAATTACATTTAAAAGTTTGAACTACTATAAAAGGCACACTTGTAATAATCCATCATGGCTCCTGAGCTTAAGTCAGGGGACCTGGAGGGGCTAACACATCCTAAACTTCGCTAATGAATGTCCTCAGCTTGACACTGTGTTCATATTAACTTCTATTTGTTGAAAAGGATTTTGTGAGGAGAGCAGATGAAGCGTGCCAGAGCGGTGACCAGTGTTACTGGCACATACGTTTTTTGTTCTCGGAGATTTGAAACTTCCTATAGCTTGCATTGATTTATTGAATCTGTAGCCATTGACAAGCCCAAAGTTTGTAAGTTCTCATATTGTTATATAGCCGTCAGGGGAAAACATACCTCAGAAAACGATCAGAATGCTCAATGCTAAAGCTTTGTAAACATTTATGGTCCTGTTTTGACTAGAAGTGCAGCCAAGTCTTTAAAAAGGCGGAATCTGTAAAGCACAAATTAACTCCGAACATTGTTATCTGTCATTATGAGCTGGTTAAAATGTGCCACCAGGTTGACATGACTATGTCGAATATTGTATTTTCTATATGTAACTAAATACCTTGCTGTTGTGGTAAATGGTAAAGCCTTGTTATAAGACACATCATGTTTGTATTGAATAAATACCTCAAGCAAATTGCATTCATAGCCAGACATAATGTCAAAAGCACTTCACTTTAATTGTCACCTACACTGCACAAATTAGTGCTACCAAATTTATAGGTCTAAATTTAATATATAATTTTACAGAACTGATATTTCCTATTATTTGGTTTGTAATTAAGAGTCAGAATAATTTCTAAAATATTTCTCTGCATATTCCAAGCCATTTAAACCTGGAGTGTTTTGGCATTTAAAACAGAAAAAAAAATTGATGAGGATCTTGGAAGACTCATTTGTGAACACCAGGTAGTGCCTGTACAGATGGAGCCTTGACTTCACAATGAAGCATTTTCAAGAGGCCTGGAGCTCAATACACAAAACTAACTTTGCTGGAAATGGAAACAAAACCCAGAGCAACCACTTGTTTGGGTTGGAAGTTTCAGGAGAGAGGAAAAACATGTTCTCAAGTAAGTGAACAGTCCAAAAATTCACCTTTCTGCTCTTGAGTTCAGTTTAACATCCAGTCACCCCACACTTGCTTTTGCTACTGGGGGCCACGGATGCGTTAGTTCGGTGCGGGGGATGATTTTTGCTATTCATTAAGTGTATTTTTTATTTTAAACTGGATATTAAAAATGTTGTTTATTATCATTTTGCTGAGCTTTAATGACACTTTAGGATTAACTGTGTTGTTTTGGCCATTTTGAGTTAGAAAATGAAATTATTTTACACCCTAGTATCTATAACTTCCAACTGAATCAATGCATAAATTTAAAATAAAATGTATTCATTACTTTTTTCACCTATATGTGGGATCTCTTCCATATAAGATTATTAAAACAAGTAAACAAAAATAGGTTTTCACTGCAGCTTATTAAGGGAGACCTACATATTGTCTGACAGACCTATACATTTAGTTGTATTGTAGCCTTGCTTAATATTTTGTTTTTACTTTTAAAGATAACATTGACATGTTTCAGTCAGCTAATAAATCAACACAAGTCTAAACTGACATTAAAACTGCATTTAGTTGTTTTACATTGTCTTTGTAGGCAGCTTGTAGTAAAAACTACATTGTCAGTCGTCCTCGTGATGACCGGAAGCTGCCTGAGTTAATTAGTTAAAAGCTGGTGTGTTGTTGTTGTTTTTTTTCTTCCGTGTTTGTTGTTTTGTTTTCTTTGGCTTGTTTGTTTATTGTTCCAGCCAACCTGTCGTTGTTGTAGCCACTGATGCTCAGCAGCTTCCTGTCTTTGTTGAGCGAGAATCGCTCGCGGACATGCGGGTGCTGAACTCTGCACCTGCGTCACGCGGCGTTCCACTCCACGGGTCACACTGAGCCCGCGGGACACTTCCTCTCTCTCTCTCCCACTCTCTGTTTCTCAGGCTCCCTATTTTCTGTCTCTCTTTCTCATTAGCTTTCTTTCTCTGTCTCTCTCTACTTTCTCCTCCTCTCTCTCTCTCTCTCTTTCTGTGTGTCTCTCGCGCTCTGCCGTCATTAGCACACCGGCGGTAGATCCCCACCGCAGAAGCGGGCCCGCGAGGCACGATTCTATTCCCCCTGCGCGCGTGCGAGGGAGAGAGAAGCCTCTCTGAAACGAGGGCCTCACTGGCCGGAAAATACAGCCAATTATCTCCCTGGAATAAGGCAGTATCCATCATGGTGTGTGTGTGTGTGTGTGTGTGTGTGTGTGTGTGTATTCATTTCACAGGCTTTGCAATATATAGCCAGACTCCAGACCACTGATATTTTAAACCTCACAAAGCTATTAAAACATTATTATTGTTGTTGCTTTTGTTACTATCGTTTATAAATTTTAATCTTGGACCACACATGCCATAAGTAGCAATTTCATTTTACCCTTAATGTCCATATCCGCAATAACAAAATGTAAATCCATAATTTAAAGGACCATTTAGCACATTTTTGACCCCATAACGGGTGTTAGTATGACTAAAAGCTTAAAACATTGACTAAACCTATTGGTCATCCCTGCATGTATGCACTCTTGTTCTCACGTATTTTATTAAGGTACACAAGCCCTAATAGAAAGAAAATATTAATATTAATTAATTAATATTAATACTTTTATGTTCATATGTTGTTCCCTTAATCACTGAGAGTGTGATTTAAATTCTTTTTTCGCAGTTTCAGTGGTGGGGTTACTTTTTTATTTACATTTTAATCAAAGATTATGCCTAAATGATGGCAAGGTTGAATTTATTTTAAAATAAATATCTGAAATATTAATTCTGTTTTTTTTAATTGTTCCTCCCAGTTATTGAAAATTTACTGTCTTCTGCAATAAACAATTTGTTAAAATGAAAAGAAATTTTAAATTTAATGGTTTTCTTCAGTTCGGTTGTTGGCTCATTAATTAAATTTTAATGAGTTTTTTATTTATTTATTTTTTGCCTAAACTAGTATGACATTTATTTTGTGATGAACAGACAACAGTTGTTAAAACATAAACTCACATTTCACTTAAATCAGAAAGGCTGGCAAAGATGCCCGGTCTGTGAATGTGAACCATTACGTTGAATATAACAGTAATTAAAACTATTAGTGTTGGTGTCTAACTTCAAGTTCAGTCATTCAGAAAGTTGCATTTTCTTTTTAATCCCCTAGATGAAAACTCTTAAGCTTAAAGGTGTTCATTACTATTAAATAAAATAAGTAAATCATCTTGAAAAAAGCTAAGAAATACCATATTTTACATTCTGAATGGATTAACTAAAAGAGACAGACCCCCGGTCTCGTGGAGAAAAGGCGCAGGCTGCACACCTCGCATAATAAAACACATGGTTTATTATCAATGTGGTAGAAATGAAATCACTGGACAATTAGAAGCATGTCTACCCATCATCAGCACCATGACAACAGCTCTATAAGAACAGAAAAACACTGGATGAGTCCTGCCTCCCCCCGCCGGCTCACAAAGGTCGAATCACAGATAAATAGGCCTACTCCAAAGTAGCTGGTGCACCTATTTACACAACCATCCATTTAAATTAATATAAATAAATATTTACACACATAAATTAACTCCCTCCCTCCCTCCTCGTACTTGTGTTAAGTCACCAGACAAACCTGTTTCACAGATAGAATGCTCATCACCCCAATTTTCATACCCACAATGCTTTTTCTGTGTGAGGACAAACACAAGCGTGCACACACACTCGCTCAGCCACACTCACACACACACACACACAATGTTGTTTGTTGGCTGCTCACAGCATCTCAGTCTTACGGGATGCAGGCAGGGGGAGCGAAATGGATGTAACACAGTAACCATCATGTCCTCAGGGGAATGAAAAGAACGTAACACAGATGAAACATCCCTCTGTGCTCTCTGACACTGGCCCACAGGTGTCTTCCTCTGCCTTTTTTTCTCTCTATCAAGCCTTCCTCCTCTTCCTCCTCCTCCTCCACCTCGGCCCTGTGTGTGGCAGGTCAGTGGCAGTGGTGTAAAGCTAGAAGTAACGGTGTAACGCCTCTGTCTGTGTGTCTGCCTCCCTTTTGGCTCTCCTTCATTGCCTCCCCTCCTGCTTCATTTCCGCTGCTTCTCCTCTTTGTCGGCCTTGTTGCCGCCGTCCCCGTGCCGGTTGTTGGGAGGGTTGTTGAGAAACATCTTGTCGAGTCCTTTGAGAGCCTCGGTGAGGTAGTTCTGGAGGGTGGTGAGCGCGGCGCAGATGGCGGGCGAGCCGAAGCCGTGCGTGATGAAGGAGAAGTGGGAGAGGCAGCTCTGGATGCCGGGTTCCAGGATGGGGCTGGGCCTTGAGTTGCCCAGGGGAGTCCTATCCTGGGCCAGCAGGTCTGTGAACTCTTTACACAGCTGTCTGCAGGGGAGAAGACACAACGTCAGGAGGGAACTCTGACTCATCGTAGGGTTCCCCTAAAATACCTAATTTTTTTGAGATAGATTATGTCATACAGGCTGATAAAAGGTACTCCTCTTCTTCCGCTTTTCTTAATGTTTATACAGTTCCAGTGTTTGTAATTGTAATGTTAGTGTTTTCCAAGCAGGACAAATGTCATTGTTTCCATTTAAATGCTAGTAGTGGAAGGGCTGACAGAATTTTGTGTACAAGTTTGAACTTTCTGAAAGCCAGATTTTGTTTCTGCCACCTCTGCTGCACCTGCCAATCCAACAAAATCATGCAAACCTGTGTGTAACCTGATCAAAACATCTCATTAAGGTGCCCGCAGTCAATATGTAAATAATCAAACTGCTGAATTTTAAAGCACGGTAAGTGCTCGGTATTCAATTAGCATGATGCTGACCCTGTCAGCAAAACAGTATAAAGTACTGTATGTGCAACTGCTGCCTATCTTTAAAACTCAGGGGATGCAACCAAATCAACCAACACCATCTTATTGAGATGCCTCTCTGGTGAAACAGTCTCAAGGGATGATAGTGAGGGTATTTTTAAGCATTAGCTGCAGATATTCCTGCAATACTACCTGGAACTGAACACAACCTATTAATTAAAAAAAGAAAAAAGGCTGACAAAGCAGGAAAACATGTTATAATTTCACAACTCTAACTGCACTGAGGAAAAAGGAGCACATTCTGTTTTAGCTGCATTTCAGTGCATCTGTTATTTTTCAACCCAGTTGCCAGAATAAATGTTGGCACTGTTTCTGCAAACCATGCATATGTTACTGGTGTATGGATCATATGTTACATTTTGTTCATTTCATATGTAACCGATATGTTGAAACTATTTCAATTTTATGTTGTTGGCAAGGATGAGGGTAAGATCATGTTTTGGCTTAAAATACCTGCTTTTGTCATCACAAACATGGTAGGAAATTGCTTAACAAGTTGTTACAAAAATACCAAGTTTGTTGCCTGTGGAATACCTGGTTTTATCACCACAAACGTAGCTGGAAATGTCCTGACATGTTTAAAAATACCCGGTCTTGTGACCACAAACTAGGCTGGTAATGTCCTGCCGTGTCATTAGAAAAACAATTTTGTTGCGACAAACGCAGCTGAAAATGTCCTGACATGTTAAAAAATACCCAGTTTTGTTCTCACAATCACGGCTGGAAATGTCCTGAGATATTGTGAAAAATACCAGCTCTTGTTGGTCTTGATCATTAGTCTGCTGCTGTGTGCTATGTGGCAACCATCTTACCTAGGTGTCATGCCATCTGCCATCCCCACCTCCTCTTAATGATGAGAAACTCAGCTCATATATGTGTAATGTGAATTACATCACTTTAGATATAGATTTAAATATTGATATGTATGAAATGTACAGATGTAACATCCATGGTTTGCAGAAATGTACAAGGCCAACTTTTTGTTCTGGCAACTGGGCTGTATTTTTTAATTTCCATGTCCTGTGGAAAAGCAGCTCAACAGGACAGATTAAAAAAACAACCGTGGTGTCAATAATGTAACAGAGCAGTATGCTAGGATAATAAATTATGTTGTTTGAGCTACCAACTGTGCTGTGCTTTTTGACAGCAAGGCACCTGTAAAATAATGTTATTTAATGGATTTTTAAAAAGCAGTGATACACACTCAGCAGTATTCTTGTTTGGGTGGGAATGACTGTAAAACACAACTTGGATCATCACTGAAACCCAGACTGATAAAGATTCTCTCAGATGGTTCAGACAGCATGACCCCACCCACCTATTCACTGGGAGAGAAAACTAGCAAAAGCTTGGTGCATCAGTGCTGTGTAGTCATAGCTAAATGAGGTTTTAGGTTTCACTGGTACAATTCACCACATGGTGCGTACTGCCCACCCTCTGACAAGCCCTAAAACTCTCTAAATATTGTGTGCTAAATCAAGATATTTACAAGAGAACTGGGATGTTTTTATAACCCTATCTTGCCTTTATCAGCTTGTATGATAATCAGTTCCAAAGAAAAATTGTCCCCCTGATACTTCCATTTTTAACGTCTTTAAGGAATGTTATGTGTATCCAAAGCATAATTGTGCAACGACGCTTTCTTTCAGCTTTTCTTCATTTACCTGTTTAATTTTATGATTTTTTAAAATGCTTTTGGAAATCAGTCAGAGAAATAAAAAACATTAACTGGATGCAGTCAACTGCTACAGTACATCTTAACCTGAACAGCGTGGCAGTGCCAAGAGAGTTTTCAATGTAATGAGAGTATTTAATTCACTAAAAAATGTCTTCTGGCTCAGTTGCATTCTGGCATACTGAATCTGTGAAGAAGTTTACAACTCTTTTTTTTGTTTCTCCTTTGCTTTAATGCTAAAACAAATCCCTTTCTTTGACTGACTCCATTGAACAGCTCTCAACTATAAACACCTAATCATTATGACGTCATACCAGAGGTGTGGACTCGAGTCACATGACTCGGACATGACAAAATCAAAAAAGACTTGCAATTTGACTTGAAATTTAACACTACTGACTTGTGACTTCATTTGGACTTGAGCCTTTTGATTTGAAAATACTTAACATCTTCGCCTATGCCCCAAAATTAAAGTAAGGTATTTGAAAGGTTAATCAATTAATTTCCCTTTTATTTCTTGAATTTACTATAACGTTGAAAGCTATTCTTTCCCAGCAAGTCGACACTTCATTCCCCAGATGATCCACTTTGTTTGAACCAATCCGACAGAATCTAGTCAAGTTGCAGGAAAGAACCAGGAAGGACCAATGTTACTTAACTGAACACCATTTTGGAAAAATAATACCAGATAATTTTGTCTGCGCACAAAAACTGAGCGGTGGTCAACAAAAACTGAATCGCTGTATGCAAAACATGCAGGTCAAACATTACAGAGAGCTCTCAACAAACTTTTTTTTTAACAACAGATTGAAAATCATTGATTCAATAATCACTCATTATCTTTGTAAACGTAATGTATCATTTCTGTGTTTGTAAATGGAGTTACATTTGGTTAAGAGTGCATCATGATTTGTTTAGGATTTGAAACTCTAAGTTTAGGCCTTGGGGCTTGGGTGCAAAGACCGTAGACCTTTTTGTGACTTGCAAAAGAATTATTTCATCCAACCTCTGTGTCATACCGTATGTGTTTGTTAAATTATCTTTAGGAATGTAAAAAATAAGTTACCACAGTACTTTAACAGCAAAAATTCACCTATAAATACAAGGCTTGTGTCAGCAGCACATATTTGAACACTGTGCAAAACACTAACACCTGATGTCTCCAAAATGAGATGAAATAAATGCACAGAGCAAGAAAGTTGTGTGTTTGAAGCCTCCACATTAAGAGCTAATGTTTCACTGTTAATATATGTAATTTAAGACAAGAGGTCATGAAATGGACCTTCGTTCTTCACTTTAGATTTCAAGCGAAAAACGCAACGGTGAAAGAAAATCACGTCTTCACCTCGTTCTGCTTGTTAAATTTCAGCAAATCATCCACTGGTTTTAGGCCCACATTTTATATTCAGGACCTCTCTCTCTCTTTCTCTCAAATTTGTACTTGCATGCCCCATGCACACACAGACGCACACACACACACACACACACACACACACAGATCCTGTAAGCGGCCTAAGGGCAGAGCTCCAGCAAATGAGTGACAGGCTGTGCAGGCCGAGCCCAGCTGGGGTTAGGGGAGTAGAGAGGAGAAGCCGCCACCCCGGGCTACACTCAAGGCTCTCGCTGTTGTTTTCTGACGACTTGAAACACTTCACTGCTAAATAATGAATTTCTAACAGGCAGCACCGACACACAGTATTGGAACAGGTTTGAATCTGAGCATCAAACATCCACCACCGAACACACCGTACATACCGAGTACATTGGGTTGCACACACACACACACACACACACACACACACACACACACACACACACACACACACACACACACACACACACACACGCAGAGGCAAATGGTTTATGCAGTGCAGACCAGCAGACTATTTATGCAAGCTAAAAATACAAGCCTCCTGAAGGGATCTTTGTGAGATGCTTTACAGCTTTGCTTGCAACCTTTTCATCTACAAAACTCATTCAGGGGAATAAATGGACACAGAGAGGGACTTCTCATTAATTGGCAGCAGGCGTTTTTCTTTCTTAGTCATTGTAAAAATAGGAAAAAAATCCAAAGTAATTCTGTGATTGAATCCACATTTATAAATCCACATTACTCTCGCTTCCCTTAAAGAAAATCTTTGTCGCTCGCTTGCTGAAGGTAATCACAAGATCCTGGATTCAATTCCACACTTTAACGGCCATAAAAATTGATTCATATAAGTAACTTTATGAGGAGAACCAGTAAAATGGATCGCCTCTAAGACCAGAAGCAGAGGTCAAACACACACTGGCAACCTCAGAGCTCGTATTTAATAATGTGTGTGAGCTGTGCAGGCCAGCTGAAAGTGTCCAGCATTAAATATAAAGTTATTCAGGTGCTGCTACTTTTGTTTGTAAGGTTCTTGACTTTATATAGATTTCAGCTCATTTCTTAAACAGCTACATTTAATTTAACTGCCCTAATTTTTCAGTCAATTAGCTATTTTATTCCAGGGTACGTCCATATTGAATTTAATGTGTTTCACTAAGAAGATCTCACTCCAGTTTTTAAAATGTCAGTGCCATGCTCACTGTGGCAAGATGGACCTAGTGTGACGTAAAGCAGAGAGGATACAGGAGAGGTTTACACCCTCAGGGAGCCTTAAAGAGGGGCCACAGAGGCCCCAGGAAAATGAGAGAGAGAGAGCTTATTTTCACTTTAATTTCATTCATCAGAAATGGAACTACTTGCAGAAGAAGAACCTGTTTTTCAGCCTGTGTGTGGGACAATTACATAATTAAAATCAACAGCAAAGAAAATGTTTCCAAATGGCACCCTGGAACAGCAGAGCTTGTTAAATGAGGAGATTCTGAGCCTTAAATGCAAGGCCGTAGGTTTTGTTTCGACATTGAGGGGGACACATATGAAATGGATGAAATTTGGGGGTCAGTTGCTAGAAAATTTTGAGCATCAAACTCTTAATTTTCTGTATCCTGGTGAATTTGTATTCCTCAATTTGTGCATTATCTGCATCAACTGATAGCTTGACTGTCATATATTGTCATAATATAAGTGAAGTCCTCTGTTACCTCATGTTTTTGTTGCAGGGGGACAAATGCACATGTATGTCTCCCCCTTTAAATGTACACCTCTGCATAACTGTATGGCTGCTTGAGTTTTTCCAAGCACTTTGCTTATACATATAGACAGAAAGTATTATGTATGTGTCAGGGCCCTGACCTGGTTGGATGTGTTTAAATACCTAAATTGCTCAGTTAAATAATGAAACTAACACTAGGGTATAATGCCATTACCAGCCGGCATCTCTCTACGTGCCACACTGCAGACATGCATTATATATCCTATGACAGACAACACCCTATAAAGGCTATAAGGGAGCAGAATCTAATCAAACGCTCCATCAAACTCACTTTGTCGCCAGCAGCATGTTTTTCCGCGTGTGCAGCTCGTTGGGGTCCGCGTGCTGCCGGTTGAGGTACTCGCTCACGGCTTTGGTGGGGAACTCCGTCTCGCAGATGTAACCGAAATCCCGGGCCAGGTGGACCGCTTCACCTGGGGAGAGGTAAAGGTGCGGTTAGAGTGGATGGAAATATACTGTGGAGAAAAACAAGCTGCAGAGGATGAATGCAGGTGGAGAATTTCAGTTCTGCAACTTCCACTGCAGATTTGTTTTAGACGTAAGAGCCTCCCCACTTCCTTTTTTATTTATGATTTTATTAAGCATTAATTAATATGCTGCGACCACGTTATTCCTGGGCACACGTGATGCTTTTACGCACCGATTTCCCTCCACTATTATCCACTCGGAAAAACATTATCAGTTTTATCGTGAAAATTAATTCATAATTATTTTATTATGCTTTTTGTAGGCAAGAACGATCACAGAATTTCAATTTAGACGTGTAAATGTAGTGTAATTAACTGCCAATCGGGCAGTAAAAAATATATAAGGTTGTCTAAAATGGCAAATCTTGAGTTTAAAAAAAATACTCTAAAGAAAAAGTCGAAAAAACATTGTCCTTTATGTATTATCTAGTTGCAGGACATTGTTGCCTTAATTGGAATGACCAGATGTATGGGGAATATTATGAGAAATATATAACCTGGCTAAATGCAGGTGTAAAACCAGTTAGGCCCAAACTGCAGCCTTTGATTAAATAAATAATTAATTGATCTGATTTGGTGACACCAGTCCTCCTCAGTTGTTCAGTATTGAATATATATTTTTGTGGTATTGCACTGCACCATTTTATGAAAACAGGGTCATTTTCATGTGTGGAGTGTGTAAGGTCATGACCTTTGCACACCAATATTTTGACCATGCATGCTTTGTCAAATCGTTGCAATGAGGAGTTTAAAGTCTAAATAAAATGTTTGGTTTTTATGGGTTTTTGGAGTGCACAATTCCCCCTGTAGTGTCTGTATTTAAAACGGTAACTGAATCACCTTCTACAAGAGATGTTAGTAATGTGACGTTGGCAGCTTTGCGTCTCCCAGCAGGTAAATTGAGTCCAATCTTCTCCAGCTTTTCTCTCAGACACTTCCCACCGTTTTTGGACTTTGCTCTGCAGAAAAGAAACGAATTCATGTAAATTGCATATTTAAAGCAGGGCACATATATTAAGAAATGTTTTATAGTATGACAAAAAAAAACCTCTCACATAGCATTTTATTAATAAATGACCAATATTCGCTTTAAAGTTTGGAAACTTTATAGTCATCAGCTTGTGCTCCAGTGTGTCTCCGGAGGTTTAGTTAATGTTAAGTAATATCTATGAGCTAAATGGCACACACACATGCAGAGGCCTTTACCTACAGCGCAGGCTTTAATTAATAGATCCCCTGCATATTTAACGAGCCACAAGCTCTTCTCCATCCACACAGTTCTCCCTGCGTCAACATGCTCTCAGGCTGCAGTCGTACCTTCTCAACACGCCCCCCAACAAGGAGGCGTTGAGGCACTCGGGCGGGGACAGTCTCCTCTGCACCTCCCCTACGGTCACTTTGTACTTGGAGGTGGAGCTGAGCAGCGACAGGCGGCCCGGTACCGAGCAGAACACCTCGTTGATGTTGACGGTGACTCCACCGATGAGGCCGTCCTTGCCGAGCATCAGGGAGCCCATGTTCTTGGGTGGCATGGGGACTGGAGGAGGGAAGGTTAGAGGCGGTGTGAGTGTGAGTGCTGCTCTTATGTAACAACAAGGGGACTGAGTCAAGTTGGAAATCTTTCTCTCCTGTCAAACTTTGCGCGCTCAGAGGGCGACCCCGGTCTAATGAAGCGCCCACGCGCCGGGCATTTGCTGTTATTTAATGTCGCGCGACATTCTCATTACAATATTATCGATTGTTGATTGGCTCGCGCTCTCAAATCGCATTAACCACCTCCCTGTCTTTCCTCCACGGCCGGTTTAACTCCCACCAGCACCAGCAGCAGCGGCACTGGATGCTCCTTCATCCCGCGCGTTAATGCGCGCGCTAATGGCGTAAAATAAAAAAGGAAAAAGAAAGAAGCAGCCAGCTCGTGCATGCATGCGTAGGGGGCAGTGTGAGGGGGTTTTGATGGCTCCACGGGGGATAATACCGCAGATTAGCTCTAAACGAGCTCACGAGATCTCCGTGAGCGGTGCCATTTATTACATCAGCGGCTTAAATGCCCCGCGGGGAGCTCAGTCACTCAACATCCCGTAACTAAATCACCGCACATCATCAGGGCGGCAGCATGGCAGCCTGTCAGCGACACACTGCCTGCGAGTCAATATACCGGGATCCTTTAACCTGGCTTCCAACTCCTTAGCCTGGGCACCCAAAAAACACAAGAGGTGGTGCGTTCAGGGACCAGGGACCTTTATAAAAAATGGAGCTGGGGCGCGTCTGGTCCTGTTTAAATCCAAGTGGTGCCCAGATGTGCTGTTTTCATGGGAGAAACTGTAGTTGTACACACCATAAATCATCACAATGCATAGCACATATAGGATATAGAGTTATATAAAATTATATAACGAAACAGGGAGGAAAGAGATCCCAAGATGAGCTGGCAGCTGTGCGCAATATCAGCAAATAACGCACAAATTAAAGCCAAATTTTTTGATATTTGTACTACATCTACATTTTGTCATATTGTTGCATTTGTAGTGTGTGTGTGTGTGTGTGTGTGTGTGTGTGTGTGTGTGTGTGTGTGATACCTTTCTTAATTACTGATTGATCCAGGATGTTGGTGCCGTTGGTGTCCTCAATAGTCTGTTAGAGCCAAGATAAATACAAATCATTATAGTCTGCTTTATAAAAGACGATCCATGCTGCCCTAACCCACTTAACGAGCATGTGAATGTTATTTTTAGTTCCCACAAAATCCTCCTGGATTCATTTCAGGTGCCCAAAAGAATAAAACAAACGAATCCGATTAATGATCCATTCTCTCTCTCATTAAAAAAAAAAAAATCATCATGACATGACTCATATAAACCAAGCTGCTCTCCCAAATTTAAAGCCTCATTCATCAGTCTCTTTCATCACCCTGCGAGATAAATTCCTCTTTGAATAGACCTGCTGCTGTCGTCATTTCTGCACGCTCGTATACAAAAGAAGAAAAAAAAACCTTGTTAAAACAAATTTAAATGGGGGTTAATAAATGCATGACACAAATACGCAAAGCCAGAAATGAGAATGCAATGTGGAGGTTAAATGGCAAACAATTCGTGATGGTTGTGCCCAGAGGGGAAACGAGGGGAAGATGGAATCCTACACAGCTCACTATAAAGTCTACAGCTGGCTTTGTATATTCTGCACCTTGGGAGGAACAACAAGAAAGAAAAATCTATATTATCCCATAAAACAAAATGACAGCCTTCAAATTCTGTGAATTCAATGACAACAATAATATGCGAAATAATAATATATATATATATATATAATTCAAATAAATTAAATTTTCACACAAAATTATAAAGGTAAAACACAAAAATCTATTTTCTACATATTAAAGTTAATAAAAAATATTGCAGCATCTTTAGACTTTTCTGCTTTAAATATCTATTCATCGTTATGTCAGTGAAGAAGCAGTATCTGAGCCCCATGCAGCAGTTTGTGAATTATTCCACATATCAGCATCTTCTCATCAAAGGAGATGTCTCAGCTCTCTGAAGATGCTTTGTTTCGCTGTGGGCCATTTGCGTTTAGGCTACAGCTGCTGTGAGAGTCCAGCCCTGAGGGAGCTGCTCTGAGTTCACTGACCTTAACTCTAAAGGCGCGGAGACAATGAAGAAGACAACTGTCAACAATTACAGATCCGTTTCTTCCATTACAATATCTTTTATATTATTTGATTTAATTTAGATGTGATGTTTAATGACATCCAAACTAGGGGATTTTTCATGCAAAGTTTGTATACCTGCAGTAGGTTTGTTTTAGTTAAATATAAACTGCCATTACTGTAAATTAGAAAAGTTGAATTCGTAATTACAGTGCACACATTTTATATCTGCTTTTAAAAAGATATACAATAAGTTATAATATAATTGCAGTGGCATGTGTGGCCCCTGACGTGCAGTGTACCTTTCCTTGCTTATAGTAATATCTTCAAAAATAACTTTTCAAAAATTAAACTAAAAATATAATCATAATTGGAACTGGAAAAATATATTTACTTTAACCCCTATAAGTCTCAGCTGTAATCTCTGACTCACCTGAACATCCTCCATACCGTGCAGCCCGTGCAGCAGTCCGTCACCCATCCCGGGCTCCAGTCCCGGGTGAGCGGAGTGCAGCAGCACATCAGGCCGCCGCACACCGTAGTCCCTCCGCGGGTCCAACCCGGGCAGCTGAGGCAGCGAGGCCCGAGGCTGCGCCAACAGAGCCGAGCTATCCATCCGCTCCCCGGTGGCGTCCTGCCGCTGCCGCGCCCCCCATGCGCTCTGCTGGCTCTGGTGCAGGGAGTTCAGGGAGTACGGGTCGCTGACGTGGGAGTACGGGTCCTGGCTCTGGTAGTGAGCGAGCGGCTGGTACGGCGGCGGAAAGTACGGGGGCTGGAAGTCCGACGATGGCGCGTGAGACAGCGGCGGCGCGCTGGAGTAGGGTCCCGCGTGCGATACCGAGCCCAGCTGGGACAGGCGCGAGCTGTGGCTCGAGACACCGTCATGCCGGTCCTTCAAGAGGGTGCAGAGAAGAACAGAGAAATCAGGTCCATGCAGAAATGGAAGCACATTTTACTGTAATAAAACCATATGGAGGCCTCGGACTGCGATGCATTTATGAGACTATATTGCCCCTGGTGATGTAGCCAAAGTAGCCCACACTGCCATTGAATCTCCTGAAAAAGAAAAGAGCCTGAAGGAAAAATGTTATAGCCTAATTTAAAACCTCTCACAGCGAAAACCTCCCAGCAGTGTCTACACATGCACCGTTTGCGCAATCCTGAAATAGATTCTGAGTGAAGGAAACTCACCGCAGTGGAGTAGGAGTGAACTAACATTTGTAAACCCTCTGTTGGTGTCACGAGCGGGCTTACGGTGAAACAGCAGGATAGCAGAGATAGTGTCGGGCCGAGATGGCCAAACTCATTCCAGGTAGAAGCAGCGCGTGTGTGTATATCTGCAGGCACGGCCTGGTCTACAGCTCCACGCAGAACCTTCCTCCGCCCGGAGCTGCCGCCGCTCTGAGTGTGAGCACCGAGCGCCCGCCTCTACCCCCGGTATACGGTGTAATTGTTATTCATGACTGAGACTTACAGGAATATTAATGTGCGCGAGGCAGGGGACTGGCGACACATGGAGCGTGAAGCCTCTCGCGCAACCGTGAGTGACGTTTAAATTCCGTGGAGAGCCGAAACGCGCGAACAGCAGGAGGTAGAAAGAGGACTCTCTCTCGCAGGAGAAAGCGAAACAGGGTGACCAGACGGACCCGTGAGGAATTCCCCCATCACCAAAAATACGCACTTGGGGGGGGGGGGGATGCTTTTATAGGCAAAATCTGACGCAGGGAAAACACTTTGTTGCCATTGGAGACACTTTTGCACAAACCGTTTCTGCGCAAACACTCCATGGATAACAGTATAAACAGGGGTTCTTGTAAAGCCCACCTAGTCAACCATGACACTAATATCACCAGGATAAGTGCCTCTGCTCCTACTGGATACACTCAGCCTCGTGCCAGCACAACACCATGTAGAAAATGGTCACACCAAAGAAAAAACACTTTTACGCACAGACACAAACATCTGCGCAAAGGTGAAACCATCTTATTCCATTTTACCCAAACTCCAGCCTGCCAACACAACACTCCTGCAAAATAAAGCACATCTCATGAAATGCTGCAGCTGCCTTTTATTAACCCACTGAAAAAAACCCACCCGAGACGCTACAGGGGCGCACAAGGGGCTCGTGTGAACGGTGTCACGAGTCAAAAGAAGCGATTAAACTTTATATTGTAGACTCCGCCGGCCCCTTCTTCGCCCTCCTGGATGACTTGTTTAACAACATTATAGCCTCTCCCCTCCCTCGCGCCGTGGGAGAAAAGCCATGTGCGGCACGAGACAAGGGTTTCCCACCGGGCTGAGCCGAGGGGCCTCGCGAGCTGCCCTTTTCTCCCCTTCCTGGTGCTTTGTGCTCAAGCCCATTCAGCGCGAGCCGGAGCAGCGGTTTCGCCCCCACGCGCGGCGGTATTTCTCCCCTTTCCCCTCGCTCGTTTTTAAAAAAATATTGTTCTGGGACCAAAGCCAAATGATTTACATACTTCTGACACATCACCGCCCTCTCTGACCCCGCGTCTCTCCGTTATTTCTCTTTTGCTATAATTTAAAATATAAGGCATTCATTTGTAATTTTGGAACACATTTTTGCTGCATCACTTGTATATTTATAAAATCTATTTAGAGATATATCAGAGGTGGAATTATTTTTTTAAAATATGTTTTAGCTTGATTTTAAACGTGAATTTGCGCAAAAAGCGCCGTATTTGAAATAAATCCCACGTCTGATCATTAAAGAACAAGTAAAATACAAATTATATTTATCCAATGTCACATATTTTTTCCGTTTTACACTATATTCCAAAAAGCAAGATAGCCACACACATAAAATATTATAAACACTTCAAAACATTTGAGCGCAATTGTGCCAAATGCAGTGAAACATCCTCCACAGTCTCCACATCAGTAAAATAACAGGCCTACAGCCTCCTGCAAACACCGCACTTATCTCAACACTTCATTATCCCCACACAGCTCGTCTTATAAGTCCTCACGACCACAAACAGACGGACGGTAACGTTACCTCATAAATATCTTCATACTTGACATTCTCAACTAGTTTCCACAGCATGGTCGCTTCTCCGGTGTCGGTAAACCGAATGCAGCCAAGTGAGGCAGGGATGTCTCAACTCTCTCTCTCTCCCTCTCTCTCTTCCTCTTCCTTGCTCTTCCTCTCTCTCTCTCTCCGCCCTCTGTAAAGTCAGGCAGGCTTTGTGAATGGGGAACCCCTGTAAAGACTCCACTACTGTTAAGAAGAGCTATAGGGCGGGCTGACAGCAGCAGCAGCAGGCTGCTCCATCTGAGGAAATAAATACAAAGAGTGCATGTTTTATTTATCACGCATCTCTGTCATTTCCAAAAAATAAAAGCACAACCAGTTGGCAACCGCCTTTCATGTGTGCCACACACATTTGAACATCTTTTGTGAAGGGCGACTTAGAACAGGGGTGTCACATGCAGCCCAATTTGATCTCAAGTGGGCCAGACCAGTAAAACCACTGCATAATATCCTATAAATATCAACCTCTGCAAAATTTTCTTTAATTCTGAACACATGCAACCATTTACCAAACAAAGACGAAAGAAAAAACATGTGCAAATTCAACATTAGGTCAGTCTGTTACTCACTTTCATTATATGTGCACTTTTTCACAATTTTCCACCAAAGTAGAAGCATTGAAGAAGCAGGTTAAGTCATCCCCTGCCCTCAGCAGCAGGGTTCCACTAATATAGTTTTCAGATAGAAGTCTGATGCAGATTCTTTTGCACTGAAGCTGCTGGTTGAGAATATTTTGCACAGTGTTTAATATCTTTAAATATGACCATAGAAAGTATTGATTGTTATTTCAGACAGCTGTATGCTGGTCAGGGCGGAGAAGTCTCTAAGGAACCTGAAACCTCTCTGCATCAACATTAAGTGTGCAAAATCATGTAGAGGGCCGGATTGGACCCTTGGGTGGGCCAGTTCTGGCCCCCTGGTCGTATGTTTGACACCTCTGACTTAGAAGCGAGTAAAGGTGTTTCAATCTTTCTTACAGTGTCTGAATTATTATTATTTGGAGCAAAGCGAAGCACAGACTAATAACTCACAACGTCTAACTGAAGTTAAAAAAAAAACGGAACAGGGTGTAGTCATTTAAATATTTCAGTTGCTGTTGCAACAACAGGATTATGGAGTGATGACTGAAAAGGCCTGCTGGGCACCTGCCCTTCGGCCCAAAGTGTCAGGGGCTCCCCCTGGCCTTCATCTGCATAACGACTCTTAATTTAACACGCACTGACCAGGAAGAGACGCAAAATGACCACGAAGAGATGCAAAGCGACTTCAGAGGCACACAGAATAACTACAGAGGGACACAAAGCCACAGAATGATGCGTATCATCTAAAAAGACACACATATCCCATTTTAACGAGTGTATGAAGTGTAGCTACAGTTGTGTGGAATGAGAGTGGAATGGAGGCATTTACTTATTTAATTCTATTATTATTTTATTACTATTTATTATTTATTTTTATGAGCCCGGTCCTTGAGTGCACCTGGATTTCATTGTATGTTTGTGCAATGACAATAAATAAATCTGATCTGAAAACGGCAACAACAAAAATGGGAAAACCACACCAAAGTCGATGTCTTGCTCCAGGGTGGTGGGGCCTTTTGTGTATCTGTGCCCAAGGGCTTGTTGTCTCATGATCCACCCGTGGATGGGATATCAAATAGATTTCTACAAAAACAAACAAACAAGCAAAACTAATTTTAGTATAATTTATAGTTTTTAGTCACTATCTTCTAATATTTCCGAATGCCGGACATTTAATGCGTCTGTCTTGACAAAGGTTGCTGGGACGACTAAGTCTGATTTGTTGTATAGAATGATAGATATCAGTAAGACTCCGGACTCCAGATCAGCTTCAGTCCTCCTCGGCATAGATTCAAATCTATTTATCTGTACTGGAGGGATGAGCAGTTGGGAGCGTTGTTTAACTCATTGGTCCAAACTCTCCTGTGGTTGCAGTTGGGTAAAGATGTGGTGACTCATGGAACCATTCAGTGAGCTCCTGTGCAAGTCTGTGCATTTTCTCTCCACTCAGATATTTTAGTCTTTCCTTTAATTTATCACCAGTCTGTGTATTCGCTTGCATTAAAATGATATGGTTTATACTAAGTGCACATACTGTAGACTGGACACTTACATCTGCATGACACTAACGCTACTATGCGATTACACTAAAGGACTCACTTTGCTCAGGGATGGCAAGAGCAGGAATTTAATTCACAACAGTCTTGTAACTGATAGCCGGATCAATGGAGTAATAATTTATTGATCTAATGTCATAATTAGCAGTGGAATACAAGATGGTGTGGTTACAGTTGACCCACCTATCAACTGATTTATCTGGAAATAGTGTCACAACCAACACTGCTCTGTCAACACACGAAAAGTAGCAGTAGCAATATTAATTTCACCTGCGTAAATACAGGAAGTGTACTCTGATATCTAACATTGTTTATGTTAAATTGGCCAGTGTAAGATGCATGTACAATCTGCAGCGCTTGGTGGTGATACTGAACTTGAATGTTAGGGTTTAGTCACAGAACACATCAGTGGTTGTCTCGATATTTATACGTGATAACATCAATGAGCATATTTGAAATCCAAATCATTCAAACACCTGTTCATGCCAATAAGTCAAATTTTAAAATTTTGAATTTACTTAAATAAATTGTTTGTTCCAGAAAAAAAAGCGTAATAAAAAAATTATTATGATTTAATGTCACCATTTTTGCACTGTTCAGTGTAAGCCTTTTTCTTAAAGCTCCCCAGTAATCTGTAGTATTTCTTAATGTAATGTCCCAACACATTTACTAGAGCTGTTGGCTCCATATTGTATCTAAATAAGATGCCTTTGACCTGCTGTACTTGTACGTTCTCCTCACTCTCACATATAAACTAGAAATAAACAAATTCAGTGTACTAATCAAATTTACTTAAATACCTCCAACATATTCAAATCTATGCAGACTTTTTTAAGTTTTTAATAACAGGTACTCCCCTACAACCAGCCCTGTGAGACTTTGTCCAAGTGTGTGTAAACTGCTCCCCCTAGTGTCATGAGAGTGTACATGCACCCATCCACCAAAGCTGTGTGTACCCTGTGAAGTAAGTGTCTTCTTGTCCCAGTGTTTGTCATTTTAAAAGGCCTCAGTAAAGATAATTAAAAATGGTATAATCCTATTAGTTTAATGATTTATTTGAAGTAGTTTTGAATTACAGAAAGGACACTTTCAAACCAATGTTATGTATGATATTTAAAGTAAAAAAATCTCTTTAGGAAGAAATGCTCGTTTCTTAAGACAGGTCTCGACATTTAGGCCAGAAAATTAAGGTCAGGAATTCTTTTTTAGTTTTGTGGCTTTCTCAATCAGTAAAAGCTGCATTCCTTCGGTGCCGTAAGTTTTGGAGGTCTGGACCATGTTTCATACACTTACCTATCCTCTCATATTGTCTGTATATGTGCATATACACTTGGGTTGCAATGGTACGAGATTTTCAAAGTGCGATAACTGTCTCAGAAAATACCAGTATTATGGTATTACAGAATTGATATAATTATCAATCAGAGTGAGCCTTAAAGGGATGAAAATTGAAGGGTTATTGTTGGTTGAACAAACATTTTATCACTAGAACTGAAACTTGGAACCCTTTTGTTAATGGAAATATGTGTAAAAAGTCTTCCTTTTAGAAATAACTAAGATTCTCTGTCAAGTTATCGTAGATAAGCGAATGTACACGGTATGATAACCATCAACTTTTATATCACGGTAGGCTATAACTTAAAAACTAGTATATCATTGCAACCCTGATCTACCCTCCTGTGTGTTTTCTCTGACACGCTTGAGCTCCTTTTGATGTTCGATGCGAAAAAAAAAAAAAAAAACTGCCACTGAGGATACCAGACATGAATGTTTAAGGAGCACGGCTGTTCCCATGTTCTCTGGAATGACCCGCTGCCAAAGATTCACCCATCTACACTCTCTCGCTCTCCCTCACACACTCACACAAACACACACACACACACATGGCAGGGCATATGACTGTCAGCAATGACAGATGTCCTGACAGTCTGGAAGTCTGGAGGCATGGTTGTGGTTGTTGTCCTGCAGGGCTTTGACACACGATGTATCAGCATACATTACACACACATGTCACACTAATATTGCTCTATCTGCTCCCTGTCTTTTGTTTGCTACCGTCGCCACAGAAGGGACACATTTGTCTTCACTTTAACTGGTATTGCAGTCAGGAAGAAGTGGGTCATATTTTTGGTCTCACCTGTTGTGGCTATTTTGGTAGAACTGCTTGTTGCACGTCTGTAAAGACGGTTATCTTTCATTTGCTCAGGGTCAGTTGTTATCTGACACCCTGTGTGCCTCGTACGCTCATACCTTCATCTACGTTCACACCTATGATTTCACCAGTGCTTCACAATTCAGACTACTGCTTTCAGGAATAAGTAGCCCAATAAGTGTGGTAGACAAGTGAATGATTAAAGGATCACTCCACTGTGTTTCAACCTTAAATTCAGTCGCTTCTTACATGTGATGGGCCATGAGGAAAGAGTTGATAGAACTGATTTCATGTTCATATCTTCAACCTCATTCCTGTCATTTCCTGTCTTAGCAAAGAAAACTGTTGTGTCTTCAAGGTACCATTAAGATGTGATGTAGTATTATGTGCACTTTTTATCACATCACTAATGAAACCCTGCAACATTTTAGTGTACGGAAACTTGAAATGAAAGTTTGTAAGTGTTGAAGTTTGCAGACTTTCTCAAAAGCCTGGAAAAGGCGGCAATAGATGGATTATTTTATTAGTATTCATTGTGATTTATTCAGTATTCTATAGGGCATGTGTTGTCAGTGAGTATACATTTTGTTAGTGACCTGAAAGTCTGAAGATCAGGTTGTGAACATTTGGGACCTTTTTTTCCCCCCATAGTTTGAAATAGTGTTTGCAGCATTTGGATCTGGTCTGAGTGACACTGTAGTGTCTTTCAAGCTCATGTAGGTTGGGTATGGGTTTATTTGTAAGACTTTATTCATTCAAAATATGTTTTTGATTTTAGGGTGAACTGTCCCTTTAAAATAAAGAGCACTTCATCAGTAGGTAACAGTATCCCTGGTCTAACTGTCAGAAAACAGATTGGTAAACTGTCCTTAAAGCGATTGGGTATGGGTTTTTTTATAAGACGTCATTCATTCATTCATTCATTTATTCATTCAATCAACCCCTATAACAACATTCAAAGATACAATGTTCTTATTATGTTTATCAGGACTTTCTTTTCTAACCCTACTCAGTCTAAAACGTGTCACATTACATGCTGAGGTTCTGCAGACTCCAGCTGCAGTTCAGCTGTTGGCCACTAGGTCGCACTAGAACACCACAAAACACAGCTGAGGGCCAGTAAGGCAGGCAACAACATGGAGACCTGAGTTCAGCAGTGACTTGACAAACTATCAGCATGGAACTGCACCTGAAACCTGTGAATGGAAGATGTCAGCAGAAAATATTTGAGACATCCATTTTTATTTATTTTATATATATATATATATTAAGTTAAACAAACACAGTTTTTTGATTTTTCACAGAAGACATTTTGACATGTCATAGCAAGAAAAATACTGTGACTAGAGGTGTGTTTAGTAACATTAATTATGGCTGGATTCAATTTAGCTGCTTCAGTTTCAGGGTCCTGATAATGTCACACTGTCATGACTTACAGTACGGGACACATGAATTAAACAGAGCCACCATGTTAACAGTAGCACCAGTGCTTTCTCTATCTTAACAAGTGGGTATATCTGCTCTGCAAACGGCAGACTGATAACATTTACAGGGTGAACTCTTCCTCTAGTACCACAGAAGTTAACACCTAAAAATAGGTAGGCTCTGCCAGTTAATCAGTGTTTAAATGTTGGCACACCACCGCTGCACATCTGCATGACTGGCCAAAAACAAAACGGTAGATGATACTTGTATTCACACTATCACATCGACTAAACTCCAGCATGCTGCAGAATTGAATAAACCGTAGCTTCCATATCCAGTCGCTCAGGATCGAACACATGGAAGCAGCAGAGGTTGATCACCAAATGTAGAATAGAGCGTTCCTGTCTTCCTGGATGTGGGAGTATAGCAGAACTGAGTGAATTGCAGTAGCTCGTGCATGTGTGTATAGGTGTGTGTGTGTGTGTGTGTGTGTGTGGGTTGACAGAGAGTGATGGGGACAGTCAGGACGGCAGCTGAGGAGAAAAAGGCCTGGAATGTTCCTGGGACTGAACGGGATCAGGACAGAGGAGGAAAAGGTTTTAGCAGAGAGGCAGGGGAGGAGGAGGGTTACAGCTTCAGAGGAGAGAGACTGGAGACACGGGGCTTAGAAGTTGGCAGAGTTTGGTATTCGTGACTGTGGGGCTCAGTCAGCAGGAGTTATAGTCCCTCTGAGACCTCCGACTGTTTAATTCACTCCTATATAAATGGCAGAATTCATCGCATGCATTTCTGGGTTGGAGATGTGCATTTTTTTTTTTAGCGTGTGTGTTCTGGATATTAAAGCTTGTATAAATATCTGCACTGCATTGAAGCGATGCACACATTTAATTAGATTTATCACACAAGTATTCCACACTGAAGGCTGAGCAGGAGGAAAATTGAATGCTCAGTGTGGTGATAACAGAGCGCTGCATTGTAATACAATCAATAGCCTGTGTGAATAATGCATCGGCCGCCCCATCACATTATGCATTGCTGATGTCAAACTTATGATTCATTCTTGTCCGTTTGTCAATTTACAGAAACTCCGGCACAGGCGATGCATCGATTTCATTTTCCAGCTCATTTTGATCAAGCGGCTTATTATTCTGATGCGGGGTCAGCTGGGACGCCTTTCGCAGGGATTACATGTTTATCACGCAAGTAATAACAAACAAAAGTGTGATTAAGTTACTTTCTCTGAGTACACGTTTGCATATGTGTGTGTGAGTGTGTGTGTGTGGGTGTATACAGTATGTATGTTCTCATCCTCTCCAGTGAGATGCAGCAAGCATCAAAGAGCCAATTTAGAAAGCTGCTGCGCTTCATACACATCACTGTGTTACATCTTCACTCACACTGGTTCAGATACATGAGTTTGATTATATATCAGGACTGGTTCCATATCAGCCACCCATATGATTGAAGTTCCTCTCGTCAGCGGAGAGTAAAACGTGTCATATTATAAACAAAAGCAAAAATAATAGCAACTGCCAACATGTATATACTTCTGTAGCCTAGCAACTGCCAGACAAATGTGTCAAAGGATACTTTTAGATAGCCTACCCAAAATGTTGAGTTCATGTCATGTTGGGCTTTCTGTTGCTGCACACTGCAGAGTGCAAACATTTTAATCCAAGCAGTAGAAGTTTTTCAAGACAAATACATCCCAAAATCCTCCAAAGTTAGGAGCAAAAGGTGTTAACGATAAGTTATGTTTATGTGCTTTGAAACCCACGTTGAATTTTGGGAGATGATTTTGGATGGAGATGTTCTAATGAGTAAAACCCAGAAGCAATAAAACACACATCTCCTGCTTCTTGTTAAAGAACCTGAATGTGGTACAGAAACACTGCGTAGAAAAGTAAACAAGAGTGCATTATGATGGAAGTCAAATGACGACTATAAGCAAAATAGGGTTAATCATTGGATTAGGTTTTAAATTCATCAGTTAATCTATGAAATGTCTGAAAATAGTGAAAAAGTCGCTTTTTGAGTCCAAAAGCTAGAAATATTCAATTTTCAGTGAGAGAAAAGCAGCACATCCTCACATCTGAGAGGCTGCAAACAGAGAATATTTCAGATTTTGCTTGATAAGTGAAGAACGATTATGGAAATTGTTGATTTTGTCAATCAATCAAACAGCTGAATAATAGTTTCATCACTAAAGCAAAATGCTAGGAGTTATACAAAGGTGTGGTCGCAGTGCACAAGATGGTTTTTTATTAGTTTTGGTATTAATTGTTACCGATTAGAAGCTGTAAGCAAGGGCGCAGGTTTGGATTCAGCAGAGTAGGGGGACACTTATGAATTTTGGGTGTGGGGTCCTCCACCAGAACATTTTTGGCATCAAATATTTAATTTCTTGCATTCTGGTGAATTTTTATGCACAAATTTGTGCCATTTTTTTCATCAATTTCTTGGTGTAAATCTATTTACTTTTGTCACTTTTTGCTACTTAAATGTTCTTCTTGGGACAAAAGCACATGCTCTAAATATTGAGGGGAACGTGCCCCCGTGGTCCCCCTGAAATCTGCACCTATGGCTACAAGTGTATGAAAAGATATACTGCAGGTGTCAGTCTTCAGAAACTCAAACGACTCCATAATAAGTGTCTGCACAAAGCATCGTGTTGCTCTCGTGCAATAATGCGTCGCTGTCAAAGCTAAAGAACCTGTTATTTACCATTTGTCATCATGCATTCTTCCTGACACTCTGCAATGCATTATCAATGGCTCAGCGTTGTTCCAGAATCATGAAACATTGACTGCATGTGTATATATTTAGGGGATAACACCATCTGTCAAAAACCAGAACCAAACAATAACAGCCAGGCTGGGAATGCACTGGAACCGTGCACCCATGTCACTTCCTCCCTTCATATCCTCATCTTTATACCGCTATTGCTTCCCCCACCTGAGGCTTCACTTGCATTGATTCAGGGTGACAAACCGGCGCAGGCATCACTGTAAATGCATCCTGTCTGATTATGTATTTTTGTGTTATGCGGCGAACGTGACCTCCTTTTAAATGACTGGAATATTAAAGAGTAAACAGAAACTACAGAGCCCGGATGGAGACGCCAGCAGGCAGCTGCTCCTCTCTGCGTTTTATCATCGCATTGAAATATAAATAAGCAGAAAAATCTGACAGAAGTCGCTCAGACTGAAAGGAAGCGCACATGCTTGCGCACACAAAGGAGGCTTTTGAACTTTTCTGTAGGTAAAGCCTTTTTTCACAACAGTACAGAGGAACTCTGACTTTTTATAATTTTAACACAGTGAACTCATATGGATAATTCACTCTGGCTGACTTTGATCTGTGCTGCCTCTTTTTAGTCTCGGCTTGCTCTTTTGCCACCTTCTGTATGCTTATACATGCTGTGTGTATACCTCTGTGTGTGTGTGTGCGTGTGTGCGTGCGTGCGTGTGTGTGCGTGCGTGTGTGTGTGTGTGTGTGCAGGCACATCTGAAAACCCAGAGTAAATAGTAGAACACGTAGCAACTGTCTTTATTGAACACCAGCATTTTAGAAGGTAGGGATTTAACATATATATAGTTGAAAGCCTACAAGAAAAGTAATTTAAATATTTATATATATCTTTACAAATGTTCATGAGCGAGTCAGAGAGCTTGTGTCGGCTAAACTTGCGTTCTGGGGAGTGTACAAAGATAGACATGCACAGGGAAGAGTAACGACGGCAACCGCAAGAGTCACCTTTTACAAAATGGCTGAGTTGGACCCTTCTCTCTCTTTCTCGCACTCTTTCTCTCTCTTTCTCTTTATCTCTCTCACACACACACACTCACACACACTTAGACAAACACACCACAGTGTAGCCGACCCCAGGCAGTGGCGTCAGTCTCACATCCAGCCCACATGGTAAACACACTGGTTGCTATGGCACTGATTGTATGGCGTAGAAATTAAAGTAAGTCTGCTTGGTGGGGGTTCAAGTGCTGTCACAGGTACAGGTGTGTCTGTGTGTGTGTGTGTGTGTGTGGGTGTGTGTGTGTGTGTGTGTGTGGGTGTGGGGGTGTGTGCATGGGTCAGGGTGATTTTTTTTCAATTAAACTAAAAAATGTTTGGAAGATGAAATTATTTCAGTTTAGTCAACACACAATTGAAGCAAAATTAGAATTTTAGTCAGTAATGACAAAGATTTCTGTAATTATTTAATACAAAAAAGATTAAAGGGACCCTTAAAGGTCAAAATAGTGTTTTAGTTTTAGTGTTGTGGCAGAAAATTCACACCTAAATTTGCTGATTGAGATCAAATTGCCCCAAAACCCTTAAAATGTGTGTGTAAAGTGTGTATGTTGTCCTGGAAACCTGTGATGTTACCATGTCCATGTTTACTTCCTGTTTTCAGAATTAATAAATAAAGAAATAAAAGTCTTGGATGAGTCACAGCCGTCTCCATGGCGAGGCTCCTCCTTGTCATGACACACACACACACACACACACACACACACACACCTAAGCAGGATGTTCCACTCTCACATCAGGACGTCTTGTTTGGGACACTTCTGGTTAGTGTTACATTTCAACATAAGATAAATAAATAACAATAAATATGAATTGTCCCAAATAAGACACAGTAATGCACAGGAGTTAAATCCTTTCTGAGAGTGCACACACACACACACACACACACACACAGTTACACACACACACACACTCCTAAATGCAGCGCTCCAAGGCACGGGGACCGGGTGGGTGTGGGCTACTCAGTCTTTTCTGTTTTCCCGTCTTTGCTCTGGGGCTCGGCTGTTTTCCGGAGCTGCGTCTTTTCTGAGTTGTTGTTGATCTGTTGGTCGGTGGGTCCGCTCGCCTTCCCGCTCGAGTTTTTGTCCAGGTAGTTGAGCATCTCACTCAGGACCGTCTGGAAGGTGCTGAGAGCTGCGCAGACCGCCGGCGTGCCGAACCCGTGAGTGATCAGACTGTTAGGGAGGGAGGCGGAAGCAACCGTCAGAACCGTGACACAGCTTTGTTTCATTCAGGTGTAGAGAGAAGAAAGAAATCAGGGGTAGAGTTTGGGTTTGTAAGGCAGACTGGCTTACTGAACTAGTGCTCTTTTTTCTCTCCTCAGCTCGTTCACTTGCAGAGTAACTTTCCTCTCCCTGCATTATGGAGCTTCTAATCCTCCTAAAAGAGTGTCTTTAGTCGGGCTAACTCCTGTCAGAGCAGAGTTTTAATGTCCTGTGATGTTCTAAATGCTGGGTACACCCTGTTCCTACAGTAATTTAGGAGGAAACACTGAATACTTTAACTGTTATAGCAAAGTCTAGGCTGGAATATTGTCAGCTTTAAACATCGATTATCTGATTAGTCAATCGAAAGAAAACTAATCGGCAATTATTTTGACAATCAATGAATTGTTTAAGCAATTTTTCAAGCAAAAATGGCAAATATTTCCTCGGTCTACCTCCTCAGTTGTAAAGAGTTGCTGCTTTTCTTTGTTTAAAATGATAGTTACTCTATATTTCTAGGTTTAGGAGTGTTGATCAGACAAAACAAGACATTTGAAGACTCCCCGTGGGCCTGTAGAAATTGTGATAAGCATTTTCCTGCTATTTGATACACTGGATAATGAACCAAAAAGAATAATCCTTAGTTGCAGTCCTAACACTGTGCAGATATTATCACACACTATGGCTTCAAACATACAATAGCTGTAAAGGTTTTCAAAATCTAATATGGGCACTGGTGTCGTGGAGAGTATATGCAGGTATTTGGGGTATAACCACTTCTTTTTCTGGCTCATTACAGCAGTGATTCCCAACCTTTTTCCTTAAAGGAACCGTTTTCTATCACTGAGTAAATCCCTGACTATGGATATTTCATATTATATTCAATGCATAGCGATAACAGTACAGTACAGAGCAACTGATAAACTGTGCAATTATCCCAAATACAGAACGCAATAACTGCAGTCTGTCATTAGAAACAGATATTCCCTGTGAATTTTGCATCACAGATGACTTTTCTCTGGTATTTTTTTCCACCATTTTTATACGATTCTCTGTTTGTTTTTAATAATCATACATATTTAATAGGCTTCTTTTTTGAAAAATTCAGTGTGACACTTGGCCATTGTTCTTTTAATCTAAACTATAAAAATAACGATTTTCTTCACAGAACTAATTGAAATCCTGAGCCTACTGTGAATTTTTAAAGTTTTCTTACACCTCTTAAAATCAAGGGAGCCTAGTGACCCCCAGTGAAACTTTGGTGGCCCTTAGTGGGGTCTGGACCCCCAGATTGGGAATTAGTGGTTATTCCCTCCTCTCAGCCAAGAGTCATCCCTGGTAACCTACCCATCTATCTAGTAGTACACCCATCTCAATAACTATCACTACACCACTGTATGTAAGTATGTAAAGCAATCAGCAGTCACACTCAATCATATTTTAATTCTAATTTGCTAAAACAAAATTTACCATATCAACTTTCACAGAAAGCTTTTTTTTAATTTGTATGTTTTCAGTTTCTAAAAGTACTAACATCAGAAACATTCCGTTATTTAAAATGAAATTCTTTTAAATTTTATTTTATTGTATTTTTGGTTATTGCATTAAATCAAACACAAGGGATACGGAGGAGTGGAGTGCACGTGGAGAGCATTAGAAGCAAAAGCAAAAGAAGATTAAATTAGCAAATTTTGTTTTCTTTGATCGTTTGTTTTAATTATTATTTTTTGTTCGCTAAGTTGTTTATTTGTGCTGATTTCTCATTAGCTCTTGTTCGTTATGGGGTAAAATAAAAAAAATAAATGATCAGAAAATAGTGTTTTAAGAAATTTTAAATCACTTTCTCAATGTGATAGTGGTTTGTCCGGCCTGTAAAATCCTCAGGCAGGTTGTTGCAGAGCTAAATGTCAGGTCACCTCTCAGCTCAGACCTTTAAGCTGCCAGAAGGATGCTGCTGTTCAATCTGTCAGCCGAGCTCACATCTTATTTCTCTGCCCGGCGCTCTACACTACATCTCCCTTTGGAGGTTTGACAAAACTTGTGTATATTGTGCGACGGATGACGCCATAGATGTGACATTTCTGCTAACAAGCCGCCGTTCCCTCCTCCTCTGTCATTTGTGCCAAATAACAAACTGCACTAACAAACTGCACAGCTGCATCTTTGGAAAATGGCAAAGCGGTCAGAGCCAAGACGGAGAGCAGCCGGGCTCTGCAGGAAAAACTGTCGACACCGAGTTGTTTCAATTGTCTACAGTGACTCCAGATTGGAGACATTGTTAAAAAAATGTCCATTACTTCTGTGTAAAGAGCAGGTGTGTGTTACCTGAAGTGTGTGAGGTGTCTCTGAATGTCCAGGTCCAGGATGGGGGTCGGTCTGGAGGAGCCCAGAGGAGAGCGATCTTGGCTCAATAAGTCCTGGAACTCCTTACAGATTTGCCTGATGGACAGAAGGAGGGAGGGAATGAGGGTTTACCATCTGTCTCCAACACAACCGTCGCAATTTGTGGTGTTTTTTTTTTGTTTTTTTTTCCTTCTCTTGCACCCATCCTCATCATTTTTTGGATCAACCCACACATAAATAAATTCCTCCCAGGAAACAATTGAAGGACATGCAGGAGCGAGACAAGCTCAATGTCAGTCCAAAAACAAGCAAAACACTTTCACAACATGATATCCAAAAAAATTCTGCAAACGCAGAGTCAAAGCTGGTTTTCAGCATTTGGTCAGGGTTGTCTTTCTGGATTTTACTCAGCGTTGAGAACATTGTTGGGATTACTTTATCGGAAAAAATCTAACTTAGCTGGACAAGAGTGGGAGCTGTTTCCCCTCAGCACATCTAGCTCTCGGTGTGTAAGAATCTACTGTAAATGCAGCTCATGCTGTTACATAAACACACATTTTGTGAGTACAGTATTTTAAAATTCAAATCCAGTCGATGCTCTTTGTGTGAAAAGTATGTCTGGTTAGGAGTGGGAGGTTGTCCAAACTCACAGCACTTTTTTCCTGCTGTGCATTAAGTTTATATTCTTATATAATGTTCCTCTTGGTAACCAAACCTGCCTTAAACCTAAATTTTCCTCAGTTGTCTGACTCTCACAGAGCCGTTTTATCCCAAAAGAGTTCCCCAAAGATGGATGGTTACTAGCAGGGTGATGAAGAGTATAAGGTGGCTGTATATGGGAAAACAAGGTGTAAAATGGTGTTAAATTATCAATGTTCTCGACCCTGATGCATCTCTGGAATTGATTGTGAGTTCCACCTCAAGATATAGACTCGTACGCAAACTTAAACCCGCACCTTTTGACCTTTTGGAGGTATAAAACCTTTAACATCAGACAAATGTCAGAGTAAAAGACACTGTAGTGCCTTTGCTCTATTTTATTTGAGTGTGAATGTGTGTGTGAGAGTGTGTTTGCATTCTCACTTTGTAGCCAGGACCATTTTCTTGCGTGCGCTGGTCTCTTTCGGCTCACTGTGCTGCCTCGCCAAATGTTCCCCCACTGCCTTGCTGGGGAACTCTGTCTCGCAGGTGTAGCCAAAGTCCCTCGCCAGGTGGAGTGCCTCACCTGGGCACGGATAAAAGGGGGAACAGACTGATGAAACAAGTGCTGAAAGGATTAAATAAGAATACATCTGAAGGTATAACTAAAACTTTTGGACAATATTTTGGGCTTATACCTTCCACCAGGGAGGTGAGCAGCGTGACGTTGGCAGCTTTCCTCCGCCCTGCCGGCAGGTTGAGGCCTAGACGGTCTAGTTTCTCACGAAGACACCGGCCTCCGTTCTTAGACTTCGCTCTGTTGAAGAGTCAAATAACTTTTTTTACACACATAAATATGGATCAACATCATCCTTAATTATGTTTTAAAGGAATTGAACCATAGTAAAATCATCAGCATGTCTTTAATTACGTCTTGAAAGCAGTGATGGAAGAATATAGATTTGCTTTGATTTGACAAAGGCGTGAAATTAAGCATAAAATCAAAGAGTGTGAAATTAAAACATGTCAACTTGTTAAAAATTAAATATGCTGTGTATACGCTGAGATATGTTAGCATGTCCCCCTGAGTTTCCTCTGTCACTGTCTGAGCGTTTGTCTCCGTCTATACCTAAAGTGAGAAGTGCTATTTTGGAAACCGGAGGACCAGTGGTCCCTGTCATTTCTTTATCTTTTTATGTGAAAATTTTTTTAAGCCATACATGTATGCCTGTGGACCCTTTAGGGAAATTTTGATTGAAATTACTGAGGGATTTCTATCATTCTGTTACAAGCCAGTGTCCAAACAAACACACTTATACTTCAGATAAACTTCTAAACACTGATTGTGATTTTTGGCTCTGACAGCTTCACGTTCACGCTCATCTGTTCGAATAATTTTAGTGCTGTTGCTGTGATTTATTCCACTCCAGATAAGGATCAACACCTCTATTTGCACGTTTTTGTTTGTTTGTTTTTGACTATATGATGCCTCATCTTGTAGGACCAGCCATATTCTCTCTCCTCTTCCCCCCTTCCCTTTCTCTGCGCCTCATCAATAATACAGTGCTGGCAACTCTTGCTTTCCTCTGGTTCCTCTGATCCTGGCATGCTTTGGCCTGGTCTCGCCTCCCTCTGGCTCCCTGGGCATGGCGGCGCGTGCAGCCCCGGCCCCTCGTTCGCCTACAATAGTCTTTGTGGGCGCTACTGTATATCCTCTGTTTCATCTGAGGGCTACAAAGACTCAGGCAGCGCTCTCCAATGTTCACCAGCCAGATTCAGGCTTTTAAAAATCTGTGTTTTCACTCTAAAATCCCTCTCTGTCACTCTTCATGTCAGTGTTATTTTGTTAGATTTACAGGGAGTGGACAAAATAACAGGAACATTTTGGTATTCTAATACAATCCAAAAGAACAGCCCTGCAGTAAATCCACATTCACCATGACTTTGTCTCAAAGTTGTTGATTTATGAAGCAAAAATATGTTGTTTTTCACACTTTCACTGCTACACTTTAACACTTTTATTCTTATATAACCCTGCTGCTGCAAGACGGCCCTGATGTTTTGCAAGTTTTGTGTCCTACATGAATAGGTGTAGATTTCTGCGGGGTGCAGGGGACACACACACCTCTCAATATTTGTAGCATGCGCATTTGCCCCCTAATAGATACATGAAAGTAGCAGAGGACTTTTATTTAAGACATTTAGACCATAAAGTGATGCAAAAAAAGGCACAAACTGGTGCAAAAAAATCCCCAGACTGGAGGAAATGAAGCTTATGATGCTCAAAATTTTCTGGTAAAGGACCCCGAAACCCATACACCCACATTAAACATTACATTAAACCCACACATTGTCATAGTATAAAGAATACACCATCATGTGCATAAAATTTGAGTTAAAAAAAGTTAACTTTTTCATCAACTTTATCATACTCCCTGTAGCACGCGCGTAATTTGTTCTTACATTGGACTGGAGGAGTCAAACAGTTGGAGATAGACTACAACACTGAACTCTATTGGTCAAGGGGTTTGAACGCAATGCTAAAAAAAAACACTGCCATGATTCTTGCATGTAAACTAGGGCCGGGCGATATGGAGAAAATCAAAATCACGATACCTCTATATTGATATTGCAATGATATTGTAGGGTTGACTATTGCTGTGTTCACAATATGTTTATACAATGAGATTTTTAATAAATAATCATAAGTAATTTGGATATAATGACTAAGTGGGTAAAGAAAAAGTTAGAACCAAGTTCACGAATTGACATCACTTTACTGTGATGCAGCCTTTATAACCAGGAAAAGACAACACTTGGGATATTACAATGTCCAAAATCTTAGATGATATCTCGTCTCATATCACAGTATCACTTTAATGTCAATATACTGCCCAGCCCTCATGTCAACTATTAATTAGAAATCTGAAGAATCGATGCAGTAAAGCTGTAAGCATACTAACAAAACGGACAATGATGGTCACAAGATGGTTCTACATGGAGCTGTAATGCCCAATAAGATGAGATAAAATTTAATATTTACCATGTCAGCAGCACTAAAAGAACTAAAGGACCAAGCCAACAAATCAGTACACTCTCTTGAATCACTGTAGTTACATTTAGATGCAGTAAAAGAAGCTGTGATGAACTCTGCGTGTGTTTGTACTGACCTGCGCAGTATGCCGCCCAGTAGGGAGGCGTTGAGGCACTCTGGTGGGGACAGTCTTCTTTTCACCTCGGCGATAGTGACTTTGTACTTGGAGGTGGAGCTGAGCAGCGACAGGCGGCCCGGTACCGAGCAGAACAGATCTGTAGGGTTCACCACACATGTCCCCCCTGCACACAAACACAACACACGCGTTCAAAGCAGGGTTCAATAGCTGACCAAAACACATAAATTAGTCACAGTCCACACCTGTGTTGACACAATTAAAAGCTGCAGTGTATCTCGATCGTTGTCACTATCCTATAAAAGCCATGTATCTCCAAATATGCCACCTTTTCCTAAACTATGAAAAACAAATGTATATTTAAAAAGGATTATTCATTTTAAGTGTCATGAAACAGTAAATTCCCGGTGTCCTCACTTTGTTCAGGTGAAGGCTGACATGGAGCTGTGCTGTATCACTGGCTGTGTATCTAAACACACACAGTAAACACTACTGTGTTTCAGCTGATGTAGAAGTGAATACATATAATTGGCCAACTATTCCTCTAATGATGCTGTGTGTCAACAGACGGACCAACATGAAGCTGAAATAATGCAGCACAACAGTGGAACCATTAAACAAAGAACTGTGGAGCAACCGTTTGCCACTTTAGGTTGTTAAAAGCTTTTTATACATTAGTAGTGTAATGCACCTTGGACCTATTGTACTTGTGTGCTGCCGCAGGGTCTAATGATAGGTCAGGACATCATTTTACAGGAATGCACATTTTATTGTTTACTTGTCATTTTTAACAGTTCAGATTATAAAGCAACATGTTTCTGTTATTTTGGAAGATCCCCTAAGTAGACAGAAGCTTGACTCTTTCAGGGAAGTAGTGCAGCTAGCTTTACTATTGGGTTTTATAAATATGTAGTAGCATTTTGCCAATAACACCTCTATCCTAAGTATATCAGAATAAAAAAAGTGCCACCAACCAATATCCAGTTATACTAGATGTTCACTTCCACTGTGTTTGCATTTAAACACCAAACTTCTGTCACTGCACTAACCAACATTTACACACAATACACTGTCATAAAGTGGTGTTATAATCTGAAGAGTTGAACATGTATTTTTATATTTGATTAGAGACTGATCAGTGAAGCGTCAACAAACCAACACTGACAGAAATAAATCTGAGCAGATATAAGTGTTAAATCTGTAATATTAACGATAAAAAAAACAAGTTTGTATCTTTATATGAATGTGTCTAGTTTTAATTAATCTGCATTTGTTTATTTTTTACTTGACGAGATCTACTAATGTAATCCCAGCCAATCTTCTTAGGTATGTAAGAAGATTACACAACAAACAATGAGCTTGTTTTATTTACTGTATTCCAAAATAACTGGGAAATGAAAGGAGCTGCAAATTCCAGATTATTTTCCCCACTTGGATTTTTACTTTTAATGACAGTGTATTACTGAACACAGAATGACGGGAGCTTCCTGGATGTGGCAGTTGTTTCTAAATGTTCCAAAATCGCCAAATCTCCACCCCCAAAACCTTGATGATGATCATGAGTGATATGGAATCACATCAGGCTCACCCTGGTTATCTTTCAAGTAAGTACACTCACAGGAACAGTGCAAAATACCAGTCTTGCTTGATCTACATGACAAAATTAAGTTGACTTTGTTTGCAAATTTATTTTAAATGCACAAAATTCTAAAAAAAACAAAAAAAAAACAACCCAAAAACCTACAGTGACTCATTTTGTTTGATCCACATAATAATCTGATGCAAAATGTTCCCTTAATTTTTTTTAAAATCGATCTAGCCAGATATGTTTTTGTTTTTTTTTATCACAGGAGGATATTCTGAAGATCTGTTGAAATAATAGTAATAAAAATAATAATAGATGTAACACCATTCGAGAAACAGTGCAAAGCCAGAAGCACCTAAAAAGTGCTACTTCAGTCTGAGTCTCACCTTGTAATGAATTCTGCAGGTAATGAGAGGATGCTGTATTTTTACAAGAGCTGTAACATCCTTTTCCTTTATTCTTTATTTTTTTGTGTAGGTGTTTTCAGGCCTGTAGTGAATGTATCCAATGCAAATCAATTCAGACCTTGAAAAACCTCGACTCACAGAAGATGCATGTACATTTTAGTCAGACAAGGAGCTAATGCATAAAAGAATAAATGTATCCTCAGCCAGAAGGAGGGTGGCTTTAGCTGTGTGCAAACTTTCCATGAGGTCTTTTCTGGTTTTTATTTGTAACAGTGACATGTATTAGGACATGATATGTTATGAAAAATATATCAGAGCAAACAGGAAGTCGGTGCAGCAATGTGTCAGTGCAGCCAGTGTGCAGTAGTATTCACAGTGAATGGAAAGTGCAACGTCTGCACAGGAAAAATGCTCACCACTACACTATATCAGAAAAATGTATCACACTTAATATTTTTTTTATATTAACCACCTTTCTTTTGTCACATGCAGCATCTTAATCCACATTTCTCGCTGCCTTAAATGCCTCTAAATTTTAAGGATGCAGCCTATTTTGATCTTTTCTCATGAAAATGCATCTCCAAAATGTCACCTATTCATGAGCTAGGGAACAAAAAATCCTGTTTTCAGCTTTATTACAATACATATTTTCAAATAATAAAATGCATTTTTAAATTGCATGTGCATTTTAAGAAGTAGGGGAATTCTTTCCACCCATTAAATAACTCTTAATTCTTCTGTTTATTGGAAAAAATGAAAAAATGACCAAAAATGTGAAGATACATGGAAGTCTGGTGTGCTCCTTATACATGCTTCGCAGTACAACTATAAACATTAGATATATGTTAAAATATAATTATAATCAAAGCTCAAACCCGAAAAGATTGTGATAGCATATGCACACTCGCCACATAAACATACATAGGATCAAGTATCTCCAATCACCACTGCTGAGATCAATGTGTTTTGCTCAGCACTTCATCAGCCTCCTTTCCACTAGTTAAATATTACATGTTTTACTATGCACATATATTTATATTTCTCTTTCAGCTCAATATTTGTCTGCGTGTAAGAGAAAAAGTCTGCTGCAATCTACAACAAAACCTTCCTCTAATCAGCTTCCACCAATCAGCACGATTGATGTTCATTGTGTACTTGAGGCTCCTGGAAGTGTGAATAAATGATTGTGGTTGTGATGGTGAAGGCTCTTTCACATTATTAATTGCATCTGAATCAGTGTTGCCGGATCCTCCTGGAATAAATCGACTGCTCTGAGTAGGCCTATTATTATTAAACTTTCACTTGAACTAACGTCCCAAGCAGCTGAAACGCAAGGTTTCTGTCTGATGTACTGTAGGCTATATTCTATTATTCATCTGCCTCATTATCAAATCTAACAGCAGGGTGTGTCGCTTTGTTACTCGGCCGTGCTGGATATGATGGAATGAAGAAAAAGGGGATGCCATTTAGGGCCGAGGAGAACAACGCTGCAGGCGCAGATTGGCTGCACACGCCAATCTTCTCAGGCCAGTGTGGACAGTTTGGCCACAGACTTTATATATGAGCAACTGTAACCTATATTTTTTTTCTTCTCTGAGAATCTATTATTCACCATCAGCAGAAATGTGCCAGTTTGGCCTCATTGCTGTGGCCCTGCAGGAAGGCACTTAGACCTGCAGCTTCAAACGCCTGTCACCCAGGTTCAGCACCCTGGACAGCGGCTCCCACCTTTCATTCCAGCACCTGGACAGCGGCTCGTGCCCACAGCACAAGTGTGACATCATAATGGTGTGCTCACAAAAGCCTGTTGTACTCCAGCGGGCAGCACTTTGTAGGACTTGTGTTTCACTCAGGCTGTCAAAAATGGACGCTTGCAGGTCGAGGGGAATCGATTGATACTATTGGTTAAGGTTGAACCCGTGTGTGTGTGTGTGTGTGTGTGTGTGTGTGTGTGTGTGTGTGTGTGTGTGTGTGTGTGTGTGTGTGTGTGTGTGTGTGGCGTGCGCGCGAAGTCCGGCTTGTGTGTTATGTGTGTCTATATGTGACACCAACCCTGCAGACCTGTCTGTCAGACTCACGCGCTCTGACAGGGGGCGCGCGTCTCTGAAAGCCGCGGGTTCACATCATATTAATTCCCCTAAAAATGTTTTGATTCAAAGTAGTTTGTATTTTATGTTGCCAAGGGCAATCGAAAAGAGCTATTGCCGGTAGTGCAGTCAGTGGAGCGCGCGGGCCCAGAGGCGATAACGGTATTTAAGCAACGGAGAGTAGCCTCGGGCTGCGGCGCGAGCGGCGGGCGGGATCACACGCGGAATCAAGCGCCTTTTACGAGTTTGCCACGAAAATTAAAGAAAAAGAGACACGGGCCAAATGTCATTCTCCTCATATTTTAACAACAATGTTTATAGCTTCCCAAAAAAAAAAAAAAGCCCGCCAATGTCTTGACAGGGAAAAGAGAGAGGCGCGCGCACTGGATGTAGTGGCGGGGGCGCGCCTGACAGATCAGCTTGATCTGCGCGGCTGCTGTTATAGAGCTGAAGTGGAAAAGGGGGGATAGCAGGGGTGATTAAAAACACAGACGACTCCTCCTAAGTAGGATCCGCGTTTCTTGAGTGATTTTCTTTTGAAAAAGGTTATGTGAATATTCATGCCGCCAAAGCCGCAGTCAGAAAGAACAACATTAATATGATCTCGGCTGAATCCGGGGCCCCGCTCGGCATTAGCATATCAAAGCGTCCGCCCGAGGCGAGAGAAGCTATCGATACGGGAGCGGGAGGTAAAGCAAAGATTATTGGTTGTGATGGTTGCAGCGGCTGAGCTCAGGGCCAAATACGGCGCACCATTAACCGAAAGTGATAGCGGAGGGATTCCCGCGTCAATCCGAGAGAAAAGCCCCAACACCTAGGCAGAGCTGATGAAAAATTAAACCCGAGACACAGCCTTTCCTCTCTGTATGGAAAACTACACATAGTCCCGTCTAGAAAAAAGAATCTTTGATGGACCTGAAGCACATCCAGAGCGCGTTAAAACCCAGACTCATGAGGAAATTGGCCTCATATGTGTTGATGCAGGCCGGAACCACATCCACACCTTACCCCGCAACCTGTGCCGCCTTCACGGCCCCAGCCTTTAAAGGCTTGGATTAATTCTACTGATTAAACATACAAGAAACAGCAATTACGCACTGGAGCAACATAAATATTCCTGTGATGTGTGAAATGTGATGTGCTTTACAGTGCAGCGCACAGATAAATACATAAGAGGAAAATAATAAGAAGAAAATGAAATAGTATTTGCCCAGGAGCAAATGAACAGCTGGTGGAAAATTATATCCCACATTGCCCCTTTATAGTTTCAAATATTTTTCTAATCGCCTATGTCAACCATATTTTCAGTTTGCATAATCGAAATAAATTGAATTTATTAATTTACAATAGACTGAATCTGTAAATTGGATGCGATTCATTAATTTAATTAAGTCTCACAGCTTTTTAAATATAAAAATACTGCAAAATTATGCTTTTATATATATTTTTTGTTGCATAAATAGCATGCGTATTTCCTGTATAACTGCAGGTGACATACATATGATGAATTTATTAAAACAAGCATGAATATTAGATTAAAATAGTGTGTTTACTGAATGAAAACAAATGCACTCTAGTCTTAAAATGCAGCCTGACTTCAAACAGGAAGTGTCTATATTGTGCGTCAAATGCTATACTATAAAATGACTGCCATATTAATTCATGACTTGTTGACATTTTAATTTCCTGGATAAAAAAAAATCAATGTTTAGAGTGACTGGTATAAAAAAAGGAAAAACCCCGTAGGTGTTTGAGTGACAGTCCATTTCATACTGGAAATGGGAAGCAGCGTCTGTGCGCGTGTTACAGTGTGTGAGTGTTTAAATAGGCGAGAAAATGGGGGCCCCGCTCCTGCTGTAACATGTTGACAGCAGACAAGAGAGCAGTGTTCCGCCTGTTTGTCTGTCTGCCTCGCTGTCTTGTCGTGTCGAGCCGCGAGTGGTGTGTTCACGGCCTCCGGTACATATACAACAATATAAGAGAGGGAGAGAATAAACGGATGGGCCCCCTTACCTCTCCGGATGACGCCCCCTTGGCCGTTCAGCACGAGCCCACACTGCGCTTCCACGGAGCCCTGCGGAGACACGCAACTCATTAGGACGAGCAGGCAGGTGAAATCACTTCACCTAGATTTTTTTTTGCTCACACACACATACACACACTGCTGAGGCACAGTTTACTCAGCTGTCAGGCTGCAGGAACACCTGAAATTAATGACGTCTCTTCTTCTTGGGAGCTGTGCGTAATGGCGCATCATCAACACCATGCACTCAAGACAATTGTGTATGTAAACATGCACTGACTACAATTGTTTCTGATCTAGAGCGCCTCATACATGGTGCTCCTAAATGTTTCTTCAGGCAACCCATCATATTTGTCCACTGGCACCATACCATTTGGCTAAAACGCACCATTTTGACCCCTTGTCATGTTGTTTATTTGCAGTAATTTCATCAGAATTCGTGTATTAAACATAAACAACAAATATTTCTCAAGAAAACATGAAAAGTTAGAGGTAAATAAAGTGTATGGCCCCTCACATGTATCTTGCGCCCTCTTTAAAGGTGTCCAAACCCACATTTTGGCAACCACTGCCTTTATATCATTTTGTTTCCTGCAAACTTCCCCAATCAGACCTCAAACAGTTCACCTTTTCCCAAACACTGGCCCTGCTGCACGCCCTTTGAGCAAATATTCTACTGGTGAAAGCCTTTTTGTTAGAAAGTGTACGTCAGTTAGCAGGCTTTGAGTAAAATCGAGGGCACAGTTAGAAATCAAGGATGCAGCTCACGGCTCGCCCAGAAACGAGCTTAATTTGAAAGGCTCCAGGCGATAAGCGAGGACAGCACAACCCGTGCAGACTGAGCAATGAGCACAAGTGTCCAGAGTTTGTTGCAGCCACCAACCTGTTGGGGATCATCACTCTGTGGCGCACACACACACATAACAAGCGTCCTATAAGGGGGGCTGTATGTATAGGCAATGGAAACCTGTTAGCGCCGCCGCCATTTTGGTCCAGATCAGACTCGCGTGCTATCAACAATGTCATCAAGAAAGGAGAACACGCGCTTTTTTTATTCAGAAAAACACTTAATCCCCCCGTGCGCGCCTCGAGGCCCTGGCCCACGCAGACACCCCCCTCCCCTGATTAAAATAAAGTGGGAGAAAAGGGAGCTTGTTGTAGTTTCTTTCTTAACCAGGCTCCTGCTTCTGTTTCTTTTCTTCCACTGCGGAGCTAAAGTGATTATAAAATCAATATACAAAACGCACGAGGTCTTGCATGAATTAGCTTAGTGGCGGGAGAAAGGTGTGGCAGCTGCTTTTGTTCGCCATGAAAATCTCTTTAACGCGCTCAAAGATGCGACCGGGGCTGCACGAGACCATGGGCGCATCTGTTCCCGTTCATACATCCGCCTCGCGCGAGCTCAGGTTCACGAGCCGTTTCTTTCTTTTTCCCCTCCTCAATAAAAAGGGTCAAACCTGGGCTCTTTTCAAGTGCCAGCAGCTTAGGAAAATATAGTGTTGGCCATAACAATGATCAATGCGAGCCATATTGCAGAAATAAAATAAAGGCGACGCTCAGCACGCTTTTTAATTTTAGTAATTTAGCAACAAATATTACGCCGGCTGCAATAAATTGTATATTTTGATAATAAATTAATTAAAGTTAATAATTTTCACGCAGAACTCTTCTAAAAAATATGAAATAAATAGCACTAAAAATGGATAAATAAAACGCGCCATTAAATTTCCCCTGAAGTTGCTGCAATTTTTTAAAACACAATTAATGCAATTTTAAATTAAATACACACCATCATCATCGGGCAATATTGCCACACCCTGCAAATAAAGTCAAATTAATTAAAAGAAAATTATTTATCGCCATTAAAATAATATATCTGTTATTATTATTATTGATGCAATTTAAAGATAAAAAAAAAATTACCGTAATGACATTAAAAAACTGTCGATAAAAGCGACTAATTATCGAGTTGGTAAATAGTTAACGTGACTGAAATTATGTGTGGCTGTGTTAAATTGTGTTTAACTAGAGAGGTGTGTGTTTCTTTTTTTTTTAAGCAGCTCAGATGTCGCTGCATAAGTAACAAAGTTGATTGACGTTAAGTCTGTAATTGGATAAACTACGGTGCTTTATGGCGCCCGAGCCGGGCATTGTGCCCTGAACCCCGATCCGTTAATCCGCCCTTTACCGGAGAATAGAGCAACCAGCGGCTTTTCTTTGCCTCAACAGACAGCCGGACACACACACTCACACAGAAGCACCGTGCGAATCCGTTTTCATCTCGACCATTTCTTTACATCGAAAAGAATTATGTAAAATATGGGTCACGTGTGTTTCTGGGGAAATAAAAGGGCGGATTGCACAATAGGATTGTATAGACTGCCAGTCAATTAACCTTTAGAAACAGGCCTGCCTTTCAGAGAGGGGGGCTGGTGCACTTGACATTTACTTAGCCTGCTGTACAGTCACGTTTGCTCTGGCAACAAAATTATCTGGAGATGATATATTCCCAATATCATTTAGTCCAAAAGTAGGACAGAGTCAGTGGCTGGGCATAACCTACAGGCCAAATGTAACACAGCCTTGTCAGTGTCAGAGACAACAGACAGATGAAGCAGACAGGCAGACAGACAGACATCTGGCGCTGTCTTTCTGTTCAATATTTTTGGTATTGCTGTGTTGCTGGTACAATAGAGGGAGAGGAGGGGGGTTCAATAGTAGGCCAGTGGGGCAGGGATGCTGGGCCTTGTGGCAGCTATAGGGGTCTGTGTTAGTGTTATATCCTATGTGATGGAGCAGTGTTAATAAAGCAGGAGCCGGAGGAGAGTAAGGAGGAGGGTGGAGGAGGCCTGGAGGTGATGGGGGGGGGGGGGGGGGGGGGCTGTGGGGAGAGAGTGGAAGAAGCCGCCGGTACCTGCAGGTCGTCTGACGCGGACGAAGGGAGACCCAGGCCGGCGGCGGGCAGCAGCCTCTGGTCCGGGTGGTGCATGCCGACGCCGTAGGCCTGGGAGCCGTGTGACGTCATCAGCGACAGGTCATGGCGCCGGTAAGCGTCGAGGCAGCCCAGCTCGCGCCGCTGCTGCTCGTCCAGGCAGGAGGACTTGAGGGCCGAGCGCGCATTGTGCAGGTTGATGAAGTCTGCGGGCTCCCCGTGGTGGATCTGCTGGTAGTACTGGCCCGAGTGCAGCGAGTTGAGCCCGTAGGCCTCCGGGGCCACGGCCGGGTGGGAGTGCTGGAACTCGTAGTGGAAGGACTGGTGGTGGAGGGGCGTGTACTGGTGGTTGGCGGAGAAATAGGGCGAGGCGAACTCCGTCCCCGCCGGCGCCGGGTAGGTGAGCGGGGAGGAGGAGGAGTAGGCGACCGAGGAGTTGGCCACGGACTCCAGGCAGCCGAGCTGCATGAGCCGGTAGCTGTTTGATCCGTCGTGACGTATCTACAAGATAATAAAGAGACGGGGAAATATATGAGCCGTGTCATTTAGCATCAGCCGGTGTCTCCTCTCTCTGCCTCCCAAACACACTCAAAAACACAACTCACACACTCACAAAGCGCTTTTTTTTCTCTCTCTCTTCCCACTTTAAACCACCTGAAGGAGATGTCATTTCCACACGCCCGGGAGGGGAACGAACGCACGGCAACAGGAGCCATCGGTATTTTTTTCCTCCTCCCTTTGGCATGCCTGTCACTCTCCTTGCAGCGTTTTTTAAAAGGCGTGCTGTTATATATTATTATTATTACCGAGCTGCTGGCAAATTTACTGTCCCAGCCCTCTCGCTCATTCTGGATGGGAGGTAAGCAGAGTGAGACACAGCGGAGTGTTCCGCCCTAAAATGTTCTAATCACACTGTTACCGGCTCACACACACGAGCCTCATTTGCTTCCACACACTAATAAAAAGCCCCGTTTTTACCGGCAGCTGCAGTGAGATGCACGACTCTTATCTCCCTCCATGCATATTATTTTTATCACCCATGCGCTACAGTAGCCTATATTCCACTTGGAGACTTCTTGGGAGCAGATGCTGCCTCCAAATGCCTCCGTAACTCCAAGCAAACTGTCTCTATTCCTCTACAAAGCTGCTATAATTTCATAAATTAAAAGCATGTGAAGTAATTAAATTACCTCTGCGTCGTGGACAAGTCCGGGGAAGGTCGCTGACATTGTGCTTTCTCCAAAGTAACCCGTGTTTTTTTTTCTCCTCTCCGCTCTTCGGCCCGATCGAATAATAATAATAATAATAAAAATGCGTTAAAATCCTCAAAAAGCGAGAGAAATGGAAAAGTCCCCCCTCGCGCGCTCTCGGTAACGGCAGAAAGCTGGCGGAACGCGAGCGTCTCCCCTCTGCACGGACGGGGCTGGCTCACGGATTTTGTACTTGCAGGGTATTTCTCGGCTGATGTCGTAGGTCCCTTGGTAATATAGAAGTTTTGAAAATTAAGCATCAGCACTGAGGAATGGGAGGACAATAGACGGAGCGGAGCATCCCAGGAGACAAGGAATAAATATTGTATCTTCGCCTTAATAAGGAACCAAGTGCTTCTTTCAACATTTTCTACGCTTTTTGTGGACATTTTCCCTTTTTTATGACCCGTTTGTATTTTCACAAGCTCTTCTCCTCGCTTTCGTCTTATTATTACTATTATTTTTTTTTATTCACACACACAAAAATATGTAACGGATTTTCAACGGAAACGTAAGTTTTTGCTTTGAAATATTATAACGCTAATTTCGACAGATATCAACGGAATAAAAAGAGGATTTCCGTGTGTTTCTAGACCACGCTTTGGGATGAATTTAGGCAGCTTCGGTGAGGAATTTCATTTGGAAACGGGATGTTTTCGATGCTTTCTTGCATGCCTCATGGATTTTCATTATTACTGTTTTTTAGGCATTTTCAATACTGCGGATTATAATGAAACAAGCACACTTGTGCACGCATTTTTTTTCCAGCAGAGATTCATTCGATGTAGCCACAATGGGATCGATCAGATATAACCATTTGGCGAGGTTATGAATTAAAATAGCTTGATTTAGAAATAATTCAGCTATAGCTATATATTATGACTCCGATTGTTGAATTTTTATGTGCAAATGTGCTAAATTAATTTGAATAAGCTGCTCTTTTTTATTTTCTTTTATTTTTAGTTATTTCTACGCATGCATGAAACCATCTTTTGATGATCATTATTTATTTTTTTTTCTTTTCATAGGGGGAGGGGGGGTTACTATGAGTGTTGCCTTTGTGAGGAACCGACAGAAGCACGAGACCTTTTCTCTTTTCAAATCAGTGTTGTATGTGTGTGTGTGTGTGTGTGTGACCAGAGGCGCGTGCGTGGTTGAATGAAAGAATGGACGATGGAGAGTGCTGCTTTATTATCATTAATAATAATATTTTTTATTGTTATATTACTGTATATTTATTGTTATTATTTGGGCTGACAAAGCAGAAGTGGGACTATTTTTTCGGTCAGTCGGTCAGCCTCGTGACCCGTCTCCCTCTCTCTCTCTCTTTCTCTCCCTCTCTCTCTCACACACATACACACACTCTCTCCCCTGCCTTTCTCCTCGTGCTGCTGTAACTCACCTGAGCACGCGCCCTCGGGGTGGTCCTGCTCTGCTGAACGGAGCCGTTGTGGTGTTGTAGAGGAAGATGATGCAGGATTTTGTTTGTTTGTTTGTTAATATTTATTTGAAAGCAAAAAGGGCTCTAGGAGAAAAAATTAAACACCAGGCTATAATCTGGTGAAATACCCTCTTTAACACAAGTTAATTATTTTGCTTGTCGTATTACAGGATCAAATAGTAACAGGTGTACAAAGCCACACAGTGCGCACCCAGCCTATATCATCAGACTGAATACACAGCACACACAGCCTATTTGCTGCCTTGCCCTTAGGCCACCCGGGAAGCAACAGAAGATACAAAACGTGAAAGCAGAAGCCCCCAAAAAGCTTGTGGTCACAGCCCTGAAGAGGAGCAAAGGGAAATAAAGGAGAAGGGGAGGAGAGGAAGCTGAAGGAGGAGAGAGGAGAGTCTGTCAGATTTCCTGCCATTCAAAACAAACCAGCAAGAGAAGGAGAGACAGAGAGAGAGAGGGAGGGAGGGATGGAGAGAGCACAGATAAGCCCTAATCAGTCTTGTTTTGGATGTGTTTTTTCTCCCCTGCTCAGCTGTAACTGTAACCAAAGCGACTCCCTGATATTATTAAAGTGCAGACTGTGACCGTGCTGACGCCGGGACGCCGGGATTGACTCTGCACTTTAATTAAGGAACTATTTCTCCTCCCATCTGTTACTGCATGCGTCTCTCTCTGTCCTAATCGCTTACTATAATACTACCACTAATAATAATAGCCATTTATATATTTTTAAATACTGTTTTATATATATTTAAATTAGAAAATGTAGATATTTTTGCTCCTTTAATAGTAATTTTATTGATTTGCCCTCATGGCACCGTTTCTCCAACTGTAAATATATTTTCCACCACATAGCAAAGGAAAAAAAAGGCCCCCAAACAAGCTTAAATATTCTCCAAGATCTTCATTTTCCTCTTGATCAGGATTATTTAGCCTATAGTGTTGCAGTCACATCAGGAGAAAAAAAAAAGTCCCAGGCCCAGGCGGAGACACAGGCGGTGCCTTAAATAGCCTCCTTTAAAAAGTTCTCAAGGCCTTTTATATTTTAATTAACCGTTACCGATTGTTTTGCCTCGGGGCTCGACGTGAAACCTCTGCACGACGAGACCGGTGAAGGCCGGTTGTCGCACGCCAGGTATTAAAAAACGAAAGAGAGAGAGGGGTGGAGGGAGAGAAAAGGAGGAGGATGAGGAGGAGGAGGGATGAATGGGAAGGCCACCGGGCAAAAGAGAGATGGAGGGAGCAAGAGAGAGCTTTGGTGTCAATTAAGATACCTTAAGTGATTCTTAATGTGATCATATGATCAGGATTTTGTGATACTCGTCTTATTTTTGGACAAACATATCAAAAGAAGCTCACCAAAATTATGTTTGGAGCGCAGAAACGCGAGCTGCGATGGTTTGATTGCAGCTCTGGGCAGTAAATCATGCTGACATATAGGCCTTCAGTGGAGATACTATCAGCTTAACCTGCTTCCTCTCACATCATCATCAAGCTTGGATCAAAAGACTGAAATGTAACTGTAGTTGCGCAGGTTTGAGACACAAGAATTCAGTCAAATTTATTTTTAAAGCGACTTTAAAGCCATTAGATTAAGTTTCCTGCAGCTCCAAAATGCGCTCACTCCATTGACCGGCGTCCAAACGGATCACCGCGCGCACTAGTCCCATTTAGTTATTTATATCAGTTGGTTTTGGTGGTGAGCTGTGTTGCCTGAGATAGATATAAATATATGCAAGGCAGTGCAGCCACCGTCGCCGCCAACCCGAGGCACCAGTTGCACGGTAGACGGTCCCTAATAGGGCTTAACGCCGACGAGTGGCCCCGCTTTTACCGGGGGCTGGGAGCGCCGCACCAGATGCGCACTGATCTCCGGACAGGAGCCAGTCCATCTGCCGCCTGACGAGGCAGGGAAAGGCCCGAAACCCCGCGCAGCACAGCCCAGAGGCGAGAATTTAGATCAGCCCCGAGGTTTTCTGGATGGGCCGCTGCTCCTGCAGAGAGCATGAGGGGGCCCTGATGTCATATTTCTGGAGCGAGTGTCAGAAAATGAAGACGCGGAAGATTAGGAGTGGAGCTCCTGTGCGCACATTTGCGCACTTGCGACCTTTATTATTGTAGCTGAGGAGATATTTGTACACAGATAGAATAATGTCAGGGAGAATTAAAGACCACAGTTCCCTCTAAAATAAAAAATATCACCATTTATGTTCGTTCCGTTTCGATGACTTTTCCAAAAACCAAAATAAACTAATCATCAAATTTGGCACTTAAATGGCGCGTAATATTAAATAAAATGCCTTAAACGCAACTAAGGGCTTTAAATCTACCAGTTTCACTTCAACAAAGTTCATAATGTAAAAATAAATATTTCTCATGTGTCACCAAGCCACATATCACCTCTCTCTATCGGGCCTGACTGGTTTAACTGGTTTATTAGCAGACCACAACTTACTTATAACACATAGCCTGCAGTCATTTAGCCTATTGCTACCAGAGTAATCAGTAATCCCCTTATAGGCTTTAAGGCTTCTGTAAGTATATTGTGTCACATTGCAGCACTTATAGCTGGTGATGATGCGCTTCATGAGTGTAGGGCTCCATGCTGAGATATAATGAGCCTATAGGCTATGATGTGCATTTCCTTTCCACGGGTTGCACGCCTCTAATAAACTGTATATACAGTATGTGCAATTTAATTTGTCATTAATCACCTGCAGTCTGAAGTTAGAGAAGAGAAGCATATTTACTGTCTGCTTCCAATGTGTGCACATGTGTTGTGCTTGTTTATGTGTCTGGTTTGGTTTTTTAATCATCTCCGGTCAGACACCGGCCTCATATGGCCATGAGCGTCCGTTAACTCGGTCTCATAGCCATGTGTGTGTGTGTGTGTGTGTGTGTGTGTGTGTGTGTGTGTGTGGGCCCGCACCTTTCCAGCCAAACTAACGACTGGCATTAATGAAGGGGGCAAACCATATAACAAACGGCCCAGAAGATGTTTGTCCTCCATCATCAGCAGAAAAAGCAATTAAGAAAATGGTGTGTGACCTACATAAAGGATGCGCCCTCGGAAGGAAGCACAGGTTAATATGCTAATATGGATCTGCTAATTGTGGGGATTTACTCGTCGGTTCGCGTGAGGGGAGGGGCTCAGGGCGTCACTGCCTCGGTTTTTAAGCCTTCAAGATTTGCAGTAAATTAATTTCTCCCCATGCAGTGCGTGAGGTGAGGAGAGCAGAGGAGGCAGGAAACAGGTGGTCGCTGTTTAAATGGACAGTCAGGGAGAAACAGAGCAGACTGACAAAGAAGAGAGGAAAAAAAAAATCTGGATTATAATCTCCTACTTCTTTTTTTTCCTAATTTCCTGACATTTATTTTCATTTTCATGCATTTAAACAAATATATAAAATACATCTGTCAAGTGCACAAATCAAATTAATTATTATCGCCCCAGGGTGACACCCCCCTAACCTCACCCCCACCCTCCCACCCCCACACAGACACACACACACACACACACACAGAGCCGCAGGACGTTTAGGCTACTTCAAGGACCCTGCATCTCTCCAGGAAACACTACTTTTAAAGAGAGAAAGAATACAGGGTGCTCGGGCTACCTGTCACAAGAGGCAGCCACCGGGTATCACCGCCGGTTTGTGTTGTCAATTAGTGTGTTTAATTGTTGCTCTTTTGTTGCTGTAATTACTCCTGAAGTCAGTGCAGGAGTTCAGTTCAGGGCAGACACGTGTCAGCTGCTGCGAGAGCACTAAAGAAAAGGCCAATCTGCTGCCAACGGACAGTCACTCAGCAGCATATTGGATATATGTAATCCTTAGATAATAATTATTAAAAACAACAAGCCATGCGTTTATACGTCATGACCTTTCTGCTCTTTTATTGTGATTTTTAAAAATTTATTAATTCAACATTTCTAAAGTTTAGTTATAAAACAACAACAAAAAAGTCTTTGCTTTTTTTCCTATTAAAAAAAACTGTAAAAAAAATAAATAAAATAAAAGCAAATTAAATGGCGGTTACCACACGGTCTGTTGCGGGGCTTCGTCATCATTCAAACAATCAATTAAAGCTCCCCTATGGTTAACAATATTTGAATTGGCCGATTAAAGCCATCACGCGGCCATAACTGATGCTATAAAATTGATCTCAAAAACTTAACTTCAGCAGCTGTTGGATCAGTAAGCCTAGTGTGTGTATGTGTGTGTTTGTGTGTCTGTGCGCGTCGATCGATGTTCATTAACTTCTCTTTTCAAGAGTTTCTGAAGTGCTCCTGAAGATCACACGAAAGCTAAAAGTCTTTTGACTATTTCCCATCCAGTGTATTTGTAATGCACAGATGGGAGGAAAGAGCAATATGTACTTTCATATTTTCATCATCTCCTTTTTCCTCTCCTCTTCCTCACTGTTTTTTTTTTAATTCAGCAGCTATGAGATGCAACAGGCAGCAGAAAAATAACTTTTTGACTTAAAAATTCTTAACTTCTTAACTTAAATTCATCAATTATCTCACTGGGTTCTGGTTGGCTGTGTGTAGATACGCAATGTGTCTGTATTGTGTCTGTGGGGTTTAGAATATTATGAAAATACATGTCAGTGTTAAAAAAGTAAATTGCTTGTGTGATTACTGTAGATATGGCTCCAGGCTGCTTCTGCATGGTAAGTTCAATGCCAAGAGTCAAGTGGGTATTTGACCTTTTGGCATTGTCTTCACTGCAGACACTTTCAATAGATGTCAAACTTTGGACAGCTGTCTTATAAATGTAAGACAAAGTTACCAAACTACTGCAGCTGGTTGCATTTGACAGTGAGCGTAGTTTTATTCCTGTTGTGGATCCAGTATTGTTTCTAATGTGGTTTTCAGTGGAGAATCTCTGAATACAAGGACTCCCACAATGTCTGGCTCTTATAATAAATAGGGGAATATTGATGGGATACCAAGTCCCACTATGACACAGTGAAGTCCTGCCCACAAGTCGGTCTTTATTGTGACAACTTGCATTTGGATGTCATAATTCAGCCCTTTTGACAAGGTGGACTTTTCTGCAGCTGTTCCCTTAGTGGAACCGCTGACTTACCACCAATCACTTCCTCACTACCTGCTGAATTTGTATCCATCAGGAACTTTCGTCTGTTGGCTATACCTTTTTGGCCCGCAACCCTTTAAAACAATGGGGTGTTTACTTGCCATCACATAGTGCATGTCTCATGGTGTTAACCAAAGGCTTTTTTTTTATTTGTTTCATTTGAATTATTTTCAGTGGCCTTCCTAATTCCAAAGATAAAAACAAAGATTAGATGAAGCATAATTATATTTTCACTGCTCCCTTTTCCTCTTTATCATCGTCTGACTGCTCAGGTTTATCATGTGAACCCTTGAACTATGTCTGTAAGGGCTTCTTTATAGATCCAGTGTGTAGGATTTAGAGGCAGCTGTTGGCACAAATGGTAACTAGTATTTCTACCTATGTTTTCGTTAGTTGTCAGTCACCTGAAATATAAATTGTTGTGTTTCGTTACCTTAGAATGAGCCATTTATATCTACATACCGAGCGGGTTCTCTTCCACGGAGTCCGCCATGTTGTTCTACAGTAGCCCAGAATGGACAAAGCAAACACTGGCTTTAAGTAGCACCATTCGCATTTTCTTGTCAGGTCACCATGGTTCTCCTATACGCTTTGCACATGGGAGAAGTTTTAGTTCTGCAACGTCACCGCTAAATGCCACCAAATCAGAGGTGGAGGACTCGAGTCACATGACTAGACCTGAGTCAGGCTTAAGTCGCAAATTTGAGGACTTGAGACTTGCTTGACTAATACTGATAAAAGGCTCTATTTGATTTCGACTTGGTAGTCATGACTTGAGACAGATGACTTGAACATACTTGACTTTTTAATTAAATATTTGCATTTTTCTATTTATTGGGAAGTTACATTTTGTTTTTGAAACATGATTGGATGTTTTCTAAAGTCCATAAACCTTGCAACGTACTAGGACACAGCAGACCAGCAGAGGCCAACATACAAGGCAGCTATCACTAAGGGAGTTAGTCCAAAAATAATACATTTGGATTCAAGGATTATGTTGTTGATGATGATAGGCAGAGGAGAACAGAGGTATACAAGGCCTATAATTCAAAAATCACTGAGACGACCCCCACGACATCCAACTCTATCGGTAGCTTTTTAGTCAAAAGTTGTCTTTTTTGCTAACCTAACCAAAGAGTGTTTTTTGTCTTTGTGTTTATGTTAATGATTTTTAGAGGCCTAAAGAGGTGAAATGATGAAGTCATTAACAACTTCTCCTTCTTATCATCATCATCTGACCGCTCATGTTTATCTTGTGAACCCTTGAACCACGGCTTGAAGGCATCTTTAATTAGGTTGCTGTGTAGATATTAAAATGGTCTAAAATCAAACAAGTCAAATTAAATTTGGTTGTGCACATTAAAAAAAAGATAAAATGGTTATTTATTTACTTCAATCTTATCGATCTCATTGAAGCGGAAGAAAAATGGGTTCAGGTGTAGGACAAGAAAGAGCATCAAGAGAAAATGAGAGGCTGTCTGCACACTTTTTAATCTCCCAAGTTTTATCGATGCGAGGTCTTCGTCAGGCAAAGCATTCATTAGCTTGGACATTTTACTGTACAGACTTCTTTTCCTTTACTATGTTGTCTCATCTCAGCTCTACAGGCTCCCTCCTGTCCAATCTTTAGTGCTTTCCATCTTCTTTTCTCACTCTATTTCAGGTTTCAGCATGTGTTAACAACACATGTCTTGACTGTTGGTTAGAGCTGCAATGATCAGTCGATTAGTTGTCAACTGTTTAATGAATCGCCAACTAATTTGATGATGATTAAACAGTTTGAGTAATATTTTAAGAATGCTATTCTATGATTTAGGCATCTTTAATGTGGATATTTTCTGGTTTCTTTACTCCTCTGTGTCAGTAAACTGAATATCGTTGAGTTGTGGACAAAACAAGACATTTGAGGACGACATCTTGGGCTTTCGGAAACACTATTCAAACTTTTTCTGACATTTTATAGACCAGACAACTAATCAATTAATTGAGGAAATAATCAACAGAGTAATCGATTATGAAAATAATCGTTGGCTGCAGTCCCACCTAACTATATACTGTGCTGAGAACAACACCAGATCAGTTGTTTCTGTGCAACCAGGCAAGAAAAGATCAGCAAAGACTGAAACAACTTTTCAGTTTTATCACAGCCTGTCTTTGTTTCAGTGGCCCAGAACCACGCTCCTCCTCTGGACATATATTTAAAGCATTTTATCAATGATCTGTAATGATCTTGTGTTGTTGGTATGTTAAAACACATACTTTTACTTGTGTTATTTTCATGCACGCAAGAGTCTTTTCCCCTGTTATGCTGTTCTTGTCCCAGCCAGCAGAGTGCGCCGCACTGGCAGTGCAGCCTGAGGGGAGATTAACCTGCAGGTCTTTGAGAAAAGGGAGGGCATACACACACACACACACACACACACACACACACACACACACACACACACACACTTACATACACAGATTCACACCCTGTCTCACTTTGAAAGCTAGTAAGTATACACATGCAAGGGGTGGGGGGGCGACGCAGGTTCAATGACTTTGATCGTGTAATTCCTGTGTAATCTCTGTAATCTTTTAAAGCAGAGGCTGTTTGAATGTATGTTGTATGTGTGTGAATGTGTGAGTGACGGTGTAGGTAATGTATATTGGATTAGCAAGATGAAATGGAGGCAGAGGCTACCGCTTAAAAGAAATCTTTAAGAATCAAACGATCTGGCCGGTCGGTCTAACACATTTTTATTCCAGTACAGTTAGACCAGTAGATACAGGCTCGAGTTTTCTACTGTGAACCTGTGAACGATAACAGAAAGTGTGGACCATGTTTATGCCACATAGACAGATTTGGAGCTCCCAGTTTTAGCTCTTTTAAAGTGTTCAGTCAAGGCGTCTTTTTCCATCATGTGGATGTGTGTCAATCAGCAGTTAGACAGATATTTTCCTCATGAGAAACCACAGACTTCACACTCAACTGGAGGACAGCATTTACAGGTGTCGTAAAGGCCTCCAGGCAGCACACATTGACCTTTTGACCTCTTTTATTATCATAAAGTTTCATGGGATGTAAGCCACTGATGTTCCTTCTGTTTGTTGCATGACAAAGTACGCATGTTATGTATCTTTAAATGGAATGAATAAGAAATAAAGCACAATCATGGGAACTAAAACTTTTCTGTGTTGTCTTTCTATTTTGGGGAACTGCATCCACATGCAAAACCATCAACTCCTCATTTATCCATATACAGAGAGTAAAAATCCTTGGAGCTGACTGCAGTTGTAACTGTCAGGCTGTGATTAAATCAAGCGTCAGCATTTTATCGTTACCCCTGTGCTTGGAAACACAAGCCATTGTCTTTTAAAGCCTATTAAACAATGGTTGTTGATATTAATCATATGAGAGTTCAAGTGAGGCCAGCAGACCAAAACCTTGGCATCCAGCCAACATATTCAGTTTCTATTCAGTTGTTACTTCCAGTGTGGCCTTCAGATGACGCAGTGCACACAATTAATGTGTTTGGACAACAGTTTGACTCGCAAAGATACATCTTTCAGAGTATCATTTTGAATATCAAACACCCCCTGCAGACTTCAACAGTGGCTGTAAAAAGTTAGTAGTTTTGTTTATATGGAGCACATCAGCAGCTGTGGTCCACCTGAATTGTGACCAGCTTTAATGGGAGATATACAAACAAACTGTCTCAAGTCATTTTCCATTGTCTTATGTGAATGTAATTTTTTAACCTGGCACCAGGGAAAAGTGTACACACAACATGCAATAAGTAAAGACCAATGAAATTGTTACGGTGGTCACTTCATTTCTTTCTTTCCAATTCGGTGCCGATTATTTGAAATGATAATTTAGTGCTGCTTGGATGGAGACGGATAGGGTTGTGGCCATGATGACAAAGAGTCACAGAAATTGCAGATGGTCACACTGGAAGAGGGGCAAAAATTAGCTTGTCCACTGCATGTCACGCTTCTATCATTGCCAGTAGGAACAGCAGTCGATAAATACCCATGACGACTACAGAGTCATTTGTCTCTATTGTAGCCTTTCCTAGATGACGCATTTGGCATCATCTGACAGATTTTCACTGTCTCTCGGGCTGTTGCTCAAACTACAAATTGTGCTTCCTCATTTTTGTATGCCCACTGCCACCGCAGATACACAGAGTAGGCTATAGGACTGCATCTGTTTGCTTTTTTTTTTGGACCAAATGTTAAAAGTGAGCACTGCTGATCAAATATGAACCAAGATTCTGTTACTGTATTTTCTATTTCTTGCCTATAATGTTTTCAGGAACATATTTTAGCTTGCCGTGTAACTGTAATAATAAAAGATCCTTCATTACCAGCCGGCCGTCACATTGTTTTCGAAGGAGATGGCCGAAATCAACTCTCATTGCATAATGCACCAGTGAGAGTTTATTTGTCTGGTGCTGCGCAGTGCATTTTGGTAGTTGTAGGTTTTCTACCTTTTGAGCAAAAGTGAATGGCACAGTGTGGCATGTAGCACCAATTTCAAAAGTATTTGCATCTTTCTACTGCATAGACAGCCTCATTTTAGGAAAAGATTATCTTCCCAGTAGTGAAATACTTCCTTAACTCTCTGCAAGGGCAGAAAATTGCTTTATATCTTGTTTTTCTTTTTCAAAATGCTGAACCATTCCTCAGATGATGCTTGTGGTCTGGGCACTCACAGGTTTCCTTGAAGATGTCACAGTGGACCACCACAAAAATAAGTGATCAGTATAGCTCAGAGAACGTAGTAGTGATTAATAAAGCTTTCGCTCTTACCATCTGCTGAACCCAACCCATTAAATATCTGTGGACTTTAATGTCTACATATGGCACACTAGTCTTTGCTCGTCAGATGCATAAAGTCTTTGTCAAAATAAACTTATAATGTCAGTCAAACACCTCGTATATATATGTTCATTCCCATGTGCAGCAGAAGTACATGAATGGGTCTCGACAAAAACATGACGGTTTGGCTCTACATTCATACGGGAAGCTAACAGCAGACTCCCGGGTGAAAGTCCGGGGTTTGTTGGACCCATCCACCTCCCCTCCCTCCTGCCCTACAGGGACTTTCCAGAAACTTATATCACATCGTTACTGTTGGCCTTTGTGTGTTGGTATGTTACGCGGACGCTGACTGACATAGCGCCGATATTTGACCACTTGGGTTGGTGGCTGCTGCGTCAACAACTGCTGCCACCTGATGTGTATTACCCCGCCATGAAAAATGACTTTGTGCGTCGGTGTTTAATGCCCAGATTACTGACAGAGTGGTGGCATTTCACATGTTTGGAATGAGAACAGGCTGAATATTAGCAACACCAACATAGTTTTGCCCTCAATCTTGTGACATAACCATCTCCACCTTTTAAAGAACCCTTCTCTTTTTCAACATGACCATGGATTTCCATTTTGCCCCTTCCAGGCCACCATTAGTCATACTGATTCCCACCCCCGCTGTCAAACTCAACTGTCTCACAGTGTTGTCTTTTTAGCCTTTAATGCTTTTGTTTATCCTCAAACGGCAACAGAGGCAGATCTAAAAGGGGAAAAGTGCGGATGAAACAATACCCAAATCGAGCAGAGAGGACTGAGAGAGATGCTGTAAAAGTTGAAAGCAGAGTTGGTCAATTATAACAGACTCCTCCGGCTTTGAGCCTTTGGTCGACCATAAGCTCATACGCTGTTTTCTTAAGTCATCCGCTGCCAGAGAAATCCTGTTTACTGTGTAACAACCAGCGTGGATGTCAACCGCAGCGTACACGCATGCACCTGAGATCACAGACCTGCTGCTTTATGGCAAGACAAACACCCACATTACACACTCACACACACCGCAACACACAGGACACACACCACAACAACACTGATATAAGCATATAAGAGGTGGATGAACATGTGTGTGCGTGTGTGTGTGTGTGTGTGTGTGTGTGGTTACTTGACTGCTCCTGTATAATTACCAGGGAAGTCTCCTGATGTGGAACCTTTGCTGTTCTCACAATGAACCCATTTACCGCTGCAAACCATCAAACACCTGACAAACACACACACACACACACACACACACACACACACACACACTGAGGCTGATGGTTTACATATACCAGCATGCACACACACATACACACTACAGGTCTAGAGAAACGCATATACACACACACACAAACCATTTCAAACGAATGCAGGGAAATAAACAGAGACGAGAGCACACAACCCCTTCACCCCTCTGGGAATTTTACTATTCTGCACTTCTCTGCTTCTCTCATCCCTCTCTCTCTCTCTCTCTCTCTCTCTCTCCCCCTCTCTCACACACACACACTCTCTCTCTCTCTCTCCCTCTTTTCCTCTCTCTCTACGTCTCTTCCTCTGCTCCTTTGTCTCCCTGATTATGCAGTCGATCCCAGGGTGCGCTACTCACTGAGATCATCCACCTGTCAATCTGAAGCACACACACACACACACTTTTTTTTTTTTTGCACACACCATTCCACCAGTGATATTGATACAGAGGAAATATTAATGACTTCACTCACCTGCAATACACCGTTGTATCTTGCACTTCCAACATCGGGCCATGCAATTCATCAAGACACAGTTCTGGAAACTTCCACTCAAAAAAAAAAAAAGGAGAGAAGTGGTGAAATAACACTGAATGCTTTGTCCCTGAACACACACACACACACACACACACACACACACACACAGATGTGTTGGAAAGCGTCACATCAAGTGGTGAGAATGCAAGATGGCGTGTAGTTTTAGCTTCATGTCATGTTGTTTTTTAACACTTTGGCATATGGATATCTCTTTATTAGTATTTCGGATGGTGCAATCACAAAGCATGATATGTATGTATTACAGTGATGTCTTCACAGGAAGGGAAATACTGAGGCAGCGAAGATGGATATGGATGCACATACGGTATAAATATATCATGTCAGTATCCTCTTAGTCATAGCCTTTGAATGCATGTTGAATTATCACATGCTTATTCAAGTGTATTGTTTTTTTTTTAGCATGTTGATGCTTAACCTACATCTAGTGTTGCCCCACATATGAACTCCTTTGTATTCTCACATCATGACCATCAGTCAATATATTTAATTATCAAACAAGGCAGAATAGTAGGTGTTTGAATGATGATACTGAGCCTAATGGATTAGGTTCGTCGATCTCTGCCAGAAGCCCATTTGTTATTAATGAAGATGTAAATTTTGAAAATGTAATACATACTTTTCACAGAGCATTTAAAACTCAACAAAAAAATCTGCTTACCTGGATAAAATGAATCCATGCAAATTATTTTAGTGGAGTTCAACTTTCATGAACTTTTGCTGCATTCAGGTGCTCCTCAGATGATCCCATTTCTCAAGTTAGGAAATTAATCTTCTGACTTCAGTGTGTTCAGGAGCTTTTAAGTTGTAATGTGGAAAAAACATGGACAAAAAAAGACATGTTATATTTTATTGCTCAGAGCAACACATTCTCACTCAGACCTCGTAACCTATCGACGTTTGGTCAGGGACTCTCCATGTCCACATAGAATGTGCAAGGTACCCTGGGTGCATTGTTGACGTTCGTGGAGACCATGTCAGGTTCTGCCTGTTACGTACATTGTCTTCTTTCAAAATACTTAGGAAATTAAATGTTTGCATACAGTCTCCTTCAAAAGAAACGCACTACGTCGGTACAACGTGGCAAATTGACGTTTTTTTTCCTTCAACAACAAAAACATGTAGTTGGGTTTAGGAAAAAGGAACAGGGTTTGGTTTAAGAGTCTTATGGGATGCAAACACTGCTCTCTCAGGTTAAGGTCATTATTTGTTGGACCCAACCAACACCCCTCCCGCCCACCTGCCCGCTCGCTCGCTCCAGTCGGACTTTTGCCGCAGTGACTTTTGTCCTTGTCCAGCTGCATTTCCTCCTGATGCCGTTAAATTATAACAGCAACCGGCCACGTATAATGCCAATGTTAAAGGATGCCTTTTTTCGCTGGTTTCTGATGCCGCAAGTCACTACCCAAGCACTGGATTTTGAGGACTTCGGAGTGAGACCGCGCTCCCCAGAGCGCTTAGCATTCCAGTGAAGATTCCTGTTGCTATCAGAGTATGTAGAAACACTTTAAAGCTTTAAAGACTTGTTGCTGCATAAATATCTTAAAAAACAAATTTTGGTCACAGCAACCAATGGTTACAACCTAATTCCTTATTACAAATGACATGCAGTACGTGAATTAATAAAAAGTTTCTTAAGGTCAATCAAACATTTACTTCTGTCTGTCATGTTCTTATGTAGCACTGAGCAAGTTGTGTGAAATTCGCTGTTCTGACTTCAGGGGTCATTTATGTGACTTTTCTCATTAGGAAACTCCTTTCTACAGTTATTCCAACACCACATGAATGCAGGGATTAACTCGGCAGTATGTGCCGCTGACCAGTAGCAAACCATCTTGACCTGCTGACCCTTGACAGTCCAAAACAGAGGAATCTGTCATAGCTTTAGCTTTGTTGCACCATCCACTCTTATTCAACCCCCTTTTTTGGAGCATAACTGCTGCACAAAAAGGGGTGGTCTGCAGACAGTTAAATCAACTACATAAACACACATTTTAAATGTATCTGTATACACATTGTACTGTTAGCGACCAAGCTAACAAGGTTACTAACCTTTCAGTAGCCTAACTCTTTATTGAATTAAATTATGTAATCCCGAGGATAAAATGCCATTAGGACTGGACAGCCCAGTGCAGAGAAAATGGAAAGAAGTTTAGAAAGCGTTTGTTGCTGACTAGTGCTTGCGTACTCCCAGCTAGCAAACATGTTAATGGTTAGCTAACCAGCTACAGCTTTTTCCTCACCAGCCCAACAACTGTATATAAAGATCCACCCCACTTTATCTCACTGTACAAATATTAAGCCAAAATATCCCATATACGGCTGCTACCATCATGGCAAGAGCAGGATTAGAACTCTCAACCTCTGCATTATAAATCAACCATCTTACTCAACTACTATGGAAACAGCTGATGGTAGAGGGTCATAGTAGCTTTTGACAGGATGAATTATGAATTGAATCAAATTCTTTTTAATTTAGTTAGCTGGAGACTGACATTGAGTAAATATCAGCTGACCATATAATGTTGAAATTGCTACTACAGTCACGTTGGTTGCACATGAATCATTCACTGCCATCTTCATAGCATTATTGATTATATCTAACACAAGTTAATTGGGTGGTAATAGTTGACATAACTGGATTAACTAAACCCAACATTTTTTTATGAGTGTAGAGACACATTCACACCTACTATGAGCAATTAAAGCAAAAGAGACTTGGAGACTTTTCTTTATATTAGTAATTACCTTCCCTCTATTTGTTACAACCACCTACACCTGAAAACACGTGACAGTGCAACAAAGTGAGCAAAATAGACGATCTGATATTATTATACTACTCAGAAAGATAAATACTTGTAGGAGACTTGTCTTAACCTTGTTGTTAAGTACTGACTTACCTTTGCCTGGTATGGCCATCTATACTTTATAAAGAAAAATACATTACAGTATAACGTGCATTAACTGTTCCCTTACCGCTGGTGTGTACATATAAAAAAGGTAAACTGTAAATAAAAAGCCCTAGTGCAAGACGCTACCAAGGGCTGTGTTAGCCTCGCCAGACACAGAGGTTTTCAAATCACTGGTAAATAAATCAATTGTAATGAAAAAGTAAAATGTAAATGAAAAGCCCTGGTGCAAGACGCTACCGAGGACTGTGTTAGCCTCGCAAGACGCGAAGGCTGCCTGGGGCTTTATCAGTCCTGCCAGACACAAGGTTTCCCATCAGCGCCGTCGGTCTTCGTCATTGGACTTGCTGTCCTCGGGCCAACTCTGGAATTCAAAGACAGTCAGGCAGTGTCTTCTGTAGGTAGGTGTACATTCATTGTTAATACACTCCACACCTGTCTCAGTAGATTTAACACATTCTGTCCATCAAAACATCCATTTACACCAGAAATCATCAATTAATGTCTGTAACACTTAATAACACGGTGTGAACCATCCGCATTTCATCTCTAAAAGTTACACGGTTTCTATCTGATCCAAATCCAAGTGCAAAGGGACAGATCTGAACGGTGTGGAGGCCTTTTATACCTGACCTTGGCTGGGTCACCATTCTGTGACAGTTCAGGTGTTTCTCAATACCAAGTATGCCAAGTTCACACTTGGGAGTTCGGACTTGGCAAGTTCGACTCGGGAGTACAAACTCCCAAGGACGGCTGCCATTGCCGCTGGTCTGTGAGAAATGCATTATGGGATACCTGGCTGTCAAAAGTCCACACAAGTCACCTCCCGATGCATCCCAGATGGAACGGGCAGAGCAAGTTCACATCCGGGCATTTGGACTGTACTTGGCTGGATGCAGACTTTGAATTGGAACAGTACTTGGGCTGCAACTGATGACGTTTCACAAGTCCGCAAGAACACAAGTACAGGCAAGAACGCAGACTGAGAAACGCATTTCATGACTCACACGCCTTTGTGTCACTGAGACAGAAAAAAGGCCATTTTTATTGATTTGTTTTTTTCACATTTGTTCATTTATCTATTTTATTTATTGGCTACTTTCAATGATTTTTTAATAAGCCCTTCTCTCTCTTTCATTAACTGCTATTTCTGTGAAAATACTACTACAAAAATAAATAATTAAAAAATTTAAATAAAAGAATATAATGAAATTAAAACACTATAAATCAGTATCAAAATCAAGGACCTGCCGGCCGTGTGGTTGGGTCATGCCGATAAACAATTAACAACTACACAATAGTATTAATGAACAGAAGCAGTATTACAATATATGCATGTGCATGTAGTCAAGTATCTTGACCTACAAATGTTTGCATGCTATTGCTATTGATGGTAGCATTGATGTTAATAGGATCAATTGGTTAATAAGGTGGCTATCCCAGCTACATTTAGCGAGAGGTGGGGTACACCCTGCACAGGTCGTTAAACAATCACAGAATGAACACATCTGGGGAGTTGTCATGTCGTCCATCTTTATTATTCCATGATCTAGTCCTGCGAGTGGTCACCAGGTCAACAGGCTTCTGAATTTTGCTCTGCCACTTTCTGGCATGACTGGGTCATAAAACATCATTGTAGTTTTTTTTTTTCTTTTTCAGGAAACGTCACTCAAACAGGTGTAAATGGTGCCTTTGTTGTGGATTATCTAGTATACGGTTTTGAGACAACAGTGGAGGTGTACGGCACAGACGAATAAATAATATCAGCCTTTTGGTATGCAGACATTACTTGATGATCCATCCATTATTGGTTTAGGTTTGTTTCATGTATTTTGTTGACAATATAAAAATCTGACCACAGAATATCATCAGACATTCGATATTCACTTTTAACGCGACATTTTGCCATCGGTATGCCGCCAGAAAATCTAAAGACATTAATGCCAGATGATGCTGTAGTTCCCGTAGAATTAAGCTTCTGAATCAGGATTATGTCAGTAATTAATCTGTTGGCAGTCTGAGACAGGAAGTCTCTTTTCACACCACCACATTGAAATGTTTTCTTTAGCTAAGGTCAAACAAAAAAAACCTTCATTAAAGGATGAGGATGGCATCGACTGGCCCGAAATGGGAAATCCTGTTTCTGCATTCATGAGAAAGAAGCAGATAGATAGATAGATAGATAGATAGATAGATAGATAGATAGCTGTGTCGTCTTTATAGCTCATTTCTCTCTCTGTCTCACTCCATCACTCTGTGAGATCCTGAGGCCTTAGCCTCATGTGCTCTGATGGTAGGGGTTACCATGGCAACGGAGTGCTCTTGTGGCCCTGGATGTAGGCACACATACACATTCGCTCTTCCTCCTCTCCCTCGATCTCGCTCCATCTCTTCATGCATACATATTCGGAGCTACAGGTGCCCCCAAAAGTATCATCCTTCCTGATTTTTGATTGACACACTCGAGGGGCGGCGGATCACAATTAGTGATGGTGCTAATTTCCCACAATGCCCTGCAGCCACTGGGCACCCACTGCGCCCGCAGCCAGCTCATCAATATTCATGAGCCATCTGATGAATATGCAAATGGAGCAGCGCGGCGGTGTCCAGGTGAATAACCGCAGCTCACCAATCAGAGGCCGCCCGTGCACTCGACTTCCAGGGGTGGGAGACGTGACAGGAAATGGCATCTCGGGGCATCAAAGGCAACTCATCATGATTACGATTCTAATTAATGCATGAAATCTTGATCATAAACATTGAGATCTAAATTAAGACTCACCTTAATATCACAGATTACACCAAATACAAGGCTTTACTTACTGAATTCAAACCAAAACATCTGCTTTAATCTGCTAATCCTAATATTACACTCTGTCTTTGCACCTTTAATACTCAATTTACTAAATGGATCATGGTTCTTCAATTTAGATTTAATCCTAATCTCTTGTCCTCATAAAAAACAAGCTGTAACTATAACCCTAGCTGTTTTATACATTATAATTACAGGACAGGTAAGCATGAAGGGGGGGGATAGAGAGAGGGGGGATGACATGCAGCAAAGGGCCACAGGCTGGATTTGAACCCGGGCTGCTGCAGCAACACCCTTGTACATGGGGCGCCTGCTCTACCACTAAACCACTGATGCCCCAACCTAATCTTATCTTTAAAACATCATTTAATTCTACTGAATAACATGTATCATACCATGACCTCTAATCTCAAACTCTTGAATTGTAAATCTGTTTTTTAACCTTAATCCTAACCTTTCTCATAGATTATAAAGGCATTATCTTAATTTCAATGGACTATAAACATGCTGCATTTGATTCTAATATTAATGATTTAAATAACAGGCTGGAGTCGAACCCGGGCCGCTGCGGCAACAGCCTTGTATATGGGGCGCCTGCTTTATCCACTAAGCCACCGACGCCCCTTTAATGATTTAAATCTTATGCTTTACAAACCTCACTTAAATCCTGGCCTTGACCTTGCTACAGACGGTATAAAATGTTGATTTTAATTAGACAAAATAACTTATAAAAGTCATACCTAGCTCATGAAGACATGAGTAGATAAACATGGTACTAGATGTTGAACTGTATAGGAAGATTTAGAGATTAAAGCCTGACTGATAAATTTGTGGGACACATATATCAGCCAATATTATCTTATCAAAGATATATTAGTGTTGCCATATATTCTGTAATGATGCAGTTCAGAAATGTCAAAGGAATTCATAATAAGAATAATAACACTCAGGCATCGAAAAAGAAAATATTTTCTTTAATTTGTGATATTCTTTAAAGTCTCAAATATCAAAATCATTGGTCTGGCACTGTCGAACATGTGACGCTTAAAGGACCCTCACCTATTTGATCTCCTCTCTGAAGCACCTGCAACTGTGACCTTTGACAAGAAAGTTAGGATAGATTGACTGTGTGTAAACAGGATATCTGAAAAAAGATTTTGATCAGTTTTGACACCCAAGGCACAATAGAGTCAATTTGGGTGATGAACTTGATCTCGAATCTGAACAGTTAGGCTGTTTGTTTTTGTGCCGAACTCCAAAACTAACAGAGCTTTTAAGTCCTAAGGGGTTGTTTGCAGAGTTGAAAAAAAAAAAAAAAAATCAAACTCACTGTAATGAACCGAGGTGACAAGAATGACATCTGTGGGCGTAATGTATTTTCTAGTTTACACAAAGTCGGTTTCAGCCTCTAGTTAAACAAACCGCCCTTAATTGTTGTAGGTTGGGTTCAAGAATATTTACGAGTAAATGCAGTCTACTAACCCTGCAACAGCATCTGTCTTGTTATTACACTATCGTATGAAAGTGTTTTTGGTGTTCAAACATATAATCGCACATACATAAACACACGCACGCACACATGAAGCCACACCGGGAGCTGCACTGCTGCAGATCTGGGAGAAAAACCAAAGCGGACAGATCAGAGCGGAGATATAATCAACCCTGAGTTCTGAGGAAAAAGCATTTCGTTCCTTCCCTCCAGTCCTCCTTTACCTCCTCTCATCTCAGTACTATCTTACACCACCACCACCGCTCCCTCCTCCATCCCCCCTCTGTGTTGGAGCTCAGTGCAGTGCCTGGTGGTGCTGGCACAAACAGACCCAGTTCAGGGTCTGAATAGACAAACCGGCAGCCGGCGTTGCTCAGGACCGACAGCACAAACTCTGAGATGGGGCTCACGTTGAGGCAGCACTCCGGTGTAGAGTTCAGCTAAACCAGAAGGTTTATTGCTAGGTGTGTGCTTGTGTGTGGAGTGTGTGTGTGGAGGTGTTATTGAGAAGCATGGCTTTCCCCAGAGAGATCCTCCATTAATTGTGAAGTGAAGGAGCCTGAGGGCGACACCAGGGACCTCCATTAAACACAGACAGGCAACTGACAACCTCTCTCTCTCTCCCCACTTTCTTTTTCCTCTCACCCCTCATCCCCTCCCTCATTTATCCTCTAAAATTCAAATTCACATTCAAATTTAAACAAGGTTCATTGCCATGAAAGGAGCAACCTAATGTTGGCAAAGCAATAACAGCACACAAAAGAAAATAGTTTTGTTGATTCGGGGAGGCTGCAAACAAGGAATGCATCACCTAAATGTAGCTCGCATGCATAAGAGATCTGATCTTTTGCAAATTTCAGGCAGCAATTACCCTTTTTAAACAGCTTCTGTTGTGCAGGAATCTGTTTTTGTCTGATCCCATCAGCAGAGGTCGACTCAGGTTGCTAATTTCCTGCGCCACAAACACACCTCAGACATTTACAACTCAAGAGGCCCCAATTATACTTTTAAAACATCTCACTATTCTTTAACTGGCTTTTTATTGCTCATATTTGTCTTGTTACACACTTGCAGCGAGTGAGTCTGCAGTCAGCGGAGATAAACTTTGTCTCCTCAGAAGCAAGTTGAAACTTACTAATGGTGTTGGTTCTGTCCTCCGAGCCTGCCCATTCTATGGGTGCTTTTTGTAGCTGGGCTGTGAGTCCCTTATGAACTTATTTCCAGAGCAGGGTAATTATTGCAGGTACAACGCCTCAGGATGAGTACCTGATTCCCAACAGGATCTGTCTGGACTCCCGAATAAGCCCATGTTGAGGTCTTCTCCAAACTGCCAGTCAGCAGCTCGATCTCCACCGTAGGAAGCTCCGTTTTCTTGTCCCCTGGTGAATCTGCGGCTTCTAAAAGTACGACCACTGCTCTGAATATAAAAAAAACTTTAAAAATCTCCACCAATTATCCGTCATTGTTCTCATTTTTATCATCTTTCAGGGTTTTTCTGTCCCTGTGTGTGTGTGTGTGTGTGTGTGTGTGTGTGTGTGTGTGTATGTGTGTGGGTGTGTGTGTGTATGAGCAGTGAGGGTCACCAGCCACTAGAGGGAGCACCAGTAGTGTGGAAAAGGCTCACATATGTCAGTCCTCACTCACCCCCTGCATGACTTTGACCAACACACACACACACACACACACACACACACATACAGTCCAGTATATGTACATACTGCTGTAGGCAAATACCAATGAACCTAATAGAGTCCACCTTAACTCTGATTATCAATGAATTTGCTGGGTGAAGCACTGATGTGCATTTTATTCACGTGCACAAATGCACACATGCACACACGCTCACACACATATACACATACGCTATAGCAGATGTTAAGGATTAGTGTGTGTGTATGGGTGTGTGTGTGCGTAGCCTCAGGCACTGTTCAACAATGCATTATTCCTGAGTGCACCAGTTAAGAGGGGCACTCCGTCTCCATGGCAACCACCCCGGCTCTGATGTAAACATGGGGGTAGTTGAACGTCAGCCCCAATAAAGTGAAAGATTTGCCCCCCAGATTACAGACAATAAGAGACAATGATAATGCAGCAAAGTGTAAAAATGTCACAATAAAGAAACAAGTGTGAGGGAAGTGTGTGTATGTGTGTGTGTGGAGGGCAGTTTGGGTGAAATGAAGGTCAATTGATCACACTGTGTTTCAGTCTGACTCCTCATTTTCACCCAAACTCGAGCAATGTGAACACAGGCTGCTCAAAATGAAGCTGGGAGCAATTTTGGCGAAATGAAGGTCAAAGGAACCCGCTTTTAAAAGATAAACATCCTTTTAATCTGAGCCTAGTTAACTAAAAATGTGCTCGTTGTATCCTTAAAAATCTTAATCTTTAATCTTAGATGTAAGAAAAAAAAATCCCAACAAAGCCACTTACTTCCTGGCTAACATCTGAGGGAACCCTGCTTTGTTATACAATGCAGACGGCTGCCAACTTTTGGCAGCCCGCAGAGAAGAATGGTGGATTTCTGGAGAGATTAGTATAATCACTGGAGTCCCACAGGGGCTAAATATAGGTCGACCAGCAGCAGAGGATCTAAGCTAAGAGAGGAGTAGGTACCGGTGGCCACGGGCAACATTTTGAGGCAATGTTGCAGGGCAACTGTGACCAACAGTGCGTTTTTCATTATACTTCTTTTCCTTGGAGCCCACTGTTCAGCAGTGATCATACAAACTGACTGTCACATTTTCACCCACAGTCCACGTCTGTGACCACATAAGGCTTGTCCACATTTCATAAAAGACATACTGGGCCTTGTTCAAAGACCGTTCTTAAGGGGAAATTTCTTCATAAATCCCTCTTATGCAGTTTTCATGACATGTATTTAGGATTTGTTCTTAGGCAACAACGGAATCACACTCAGGAGCACACTTACACACATTTTGTGCTGACATGTTGTCTTCCACAGCTGTATGATATAATAGTATTCAAATTAAAATAATGTCTTTTTTTAATAATTATTTAGGTTATTTTACAAAAAAAGAATTATGGTCGTTTAAAATAAACAATAACCAACACTCCTATCAATGTTTGAAAATCACGGGTGGTTCAGGCGGACAGGTCAAAAAGTAACAAAGCAGCATTTCAAATAAGTTCAAATAAGAGTCTTTGTTTCTCTCTCACACACACACACATATAGCTGATCATCATGAAATGGATTAATGTCGTTATACCAGTCAGTCGAATAAGGGGAAACTTGCTCTTCATCGTGTGCATTTGCTTCTCTGGGGTGTATTCCTAACAGCAAAACGTGCCATCCGAAAGTGTAAGTGTGTGCAAGTGTGTACTCCACAACAAGTATGCAATCAGCGACTTTGCTTGATCATATATCATATAAGTGGAGATGGGTGGTAATGTGCAGGGCCGTCCATAAGGAAAGCAATCATAACTACATTTTAGTTTGAATGAAAATATTGACCATTACTTTTTAAAATACATTAAAAACAAAAATTGTATTTATTGCTGCTTTAGCAAAATGTAGCCTGTTTTATAATGAAAAACAGCTCTCCTGAAAATGGTATGAATTGGATGTTTTTTGTACACAACTGCTGGGAAAACAAAGTGCAGGCAGAAATGTACTGATCTGTAGGTGCAGGAGAGCACACAAATGTGTTGATTCAATTCAGTTTAATTCAATAGAACTTAATTCACCCCGAGCCAGAGAATGCTTCAAAATACAGCAACACTTAGTACCGTAACCACAATTTAATGTTCTCAGCAGTGAGTTCCCTGGGTCAGTATCACTCACTGGGCCCAGTTTTATGAGTAAAGCATTCACTGGACCTTGTTAGGAGCCCTGTCATTTCTGTGGATGGGCCTGGTAACGTGTTAGTAAAAGTTAGCAATGCATGATTAAAATGGTAACTTAGCCATTTTTCAACCTGGACCCTATTTTCCCAAGTGTTGTGTCTTAGTCACTAATGTACTGAGAAAGAGATGAAAGAGTGTAACCAGATGGGGCAATTGTGCACCATCACTGTATGTGCATTGAAAGTGTTATTCTTGCCTCAGACAGGCTCAGATTGTTATTATAAGTGTCTCTACCTTTCACTTAATCTGGTCTGTTTTATTATTGTGTGTAAAGTGCTGGAGATATAGATCATTTTGTAAGACATACACAAACCAGTTTTTTTTTCTTTTTTTAAGTCATCAGTTCAAGCTGTACACAGTTTAATATATTCAGTGTCTTGCGTTTGGCCATGTCTTCAAGCTAGCTTGCTGTCTGTCAATTAACTATAAGTTAGTCACTCACTCTACAACAGGAAACAGCACTTCAACATAAAAGTTCTGTGCTGGAAATTTACTGTACTTCAAAATAAAGTGTATTTTTACAAACTTGACAGGTACGTGAGTCACTTGGGGTCCATTCCAAATGGTCCTGCAACCCACTTTTGGACTGCGACCCACCAGCTGGAAACCACTGTGCCAGATAACACTAAACTACACAACAAAGTTTTCACGGCACTCCTCTCTCCAACTCATAGTTGCGTTTCCAGCGTTGTCTTCCTGCAAGACATGTCTCGTGAGATTTCAGAACAAGCTTTCTCCTTGAGCAAGACTTAGACACAAAAATGAACAGACAGGATCAAGCGCAAGGCAAAGAGACACTAAAGACATTAATAAAACCACTCTGAGCCTGTCTGTGGCAAAAACAACCACACAGTGACACTGCGATATTGCCCCGTCTGGTTAAGTTGCAGGCGTTGCACGGCTGCTGGTTGCCACCCACTCTTTCTCTATGGACTAATTTCAAAACTTGTTGCTCACATCAGTCACTTAGACATGGGAACACGGGAAAACAGGGTCCATATGTAAAATGCTGAAATTACCCTTGAATTAATTATTAGCATTAGCATTAGCATTTTATCATTTATAAGGTATTTGTTCCACACTCATTACAGCATAACATTATAGCAACATACAGCGCACTGTTGTGCAGTACTGTCGAGTTTTGTTTAGTAATCTTCGCCCATATTATGACATTAAAAAAGTAAAACCAAACCACAGGGTGCACCACATTATGAATTGAATATAACAGGAGAACAATTTTCATTCATTTCACTCCCTCGACAACAACTTATGATGAGAGTTTGTTAAAAAAAAGAAAAGAGAAAAAAAAGACTGTGGTTCCCCAGGAAACAAACAGACGAGTGTTGAGTCAAACCAGCCAAACCCAGCATGTCATGTCCACCACCTCATCCAGGCAGAGCCATTATTGTCTGGAAGCCACACAAGCAGAAAAGTAGGGGCGACGGGGGTTATAATGCTCATGAGTGTGTTTATAAGAGTGTATGTGGATCCTAAACTCTCTCTCCATTGGAATGGGTTCTAGTGTGTGTGTGTGTGTGTGTGTGTGTGTGTGTGTGTGTGTGTGTGTGTGTGTGTGTGTGTGTGTGTGTGTGTATCTGACAGCTCAGATGAGGACTGGCTGCAGGCAGCTGCTTTGCTCGAGGCCACATTCAGTTCCGTCGCGCTGCATTAGTCCCCAACCAACCTGTCACCCCTAGCAAGAGAGTGATAGCACGCAGCACACACACACACACACACACACACACACACACACACACACACACACACACACACACACACACACACACACAATCTCACTACTAAACACATTTACACACTTTCATCAATCACCGCTTTCCCATGTGTTCATGAGCGCAAAGCGGCACATAACACGTTGACACATGCAAAGCAAACCTAATGCAAAGATTATTCCTCAGTTAATCTCGTGTTGATCGCACACGGTGGCGTAGCCGCGGCTTCCTGTCCACGCTGTTTATCAGTTAGAGGGGAAAGTGTTAATCAGAGCGACTATAGCTTAAGTGCAGTGTATATGTGTGTGTGTGAGTGTGCGTATTTGTGTGTGTGTGCAGTCCGTCAGTGCTGATATGCTAGTGAGGGGGACTAACTGGAGTTGAGTGGAGTCTTTTGTAGCGCAGGCGAGGCCCTCAGGCACAGCCCCAGACCTAGATCCCCCCACCACCACCCACCCACACACCCAACACACACATACACACAGATAGATGAGCACACACACACACCACATGCATATGCCCTCGGCCGTCGTGCTGTAGATCTGATGTGACAACTACAGTGGGGCAGACTTTCCCACCATCACCCTGCGTTTCGACGGGATGTGACCGCAAATGTGAGTGTGTTTGAGTGTCTGTGTGTGTGTGTGTGTGTGTGTGTGCAGCGGCGGTGGGGTGGGGTTAGTTGAGGGGTGCCATAATGAGGCTTGGTTTGGTGGGACAGATGTTGGGATTCGGAGGGCATCGGTTGAGACAAGGAAGTGATGGTTCATTAGTATGAGAATCTCTCTCTCCCTCTCTGTGTTTCAGCCTGCCTGCTTCCTTGTGTTTTTCTGTCTCTATCACTGCCTTTCTCTCCCTCTCCCTCTCTCTGGTATGATTTCCTGTGCCCGGAGCCACTGACAGAGGCAATTCTTCCCCACTCTGCTGCAATGGTGCATCTCTGATTAACTTTTAATGACTTCACTATAACAGCCAGACACACACATGGAGGCCAACACTGGCTGGAGATGCAGGCTGGCAATGAGATGAATCGACCGAGAAGTTTGCACTTTGGCTCAGCCGGGCTAATAGCCTGTAATGGAAGCGATACATCGGAGCAATCAGATAGGATGGAGAGTTACAGCCTGGTGAAATGCAGAGGAACTTTTTTTTTTTTTCCTTTGCCCTCAGTTGAGTGGAGGCTGGTTGGGCAACAGGGCTGGAGAAGTTGCCTCAGCATAATACTGCTGTGATCATGGATGAAGATCTAATCTCTAATAGATTTTAACCTTCATTTTCTTCCTCATTCTTGGTAGTGCTGAGCTAAATTTATGTTACATTTTGGCAGAGCCGCAGAGTTTAAACATGAGTCATGGACTCTGGTCTGACACAAAGGGGCACATCATCAGTTTTACACGTCAAAGTCAATTTAACAGTCACAAGGAGGACTACACAGCCTGGTGAAACAGTGTCTGGCTGTCTGGATGCAAATGATAAAGAAGAAGAAGCCTGCATTATAAACTTGTGCGGTGTGAAGTTTTAAAGATGTAGGCGTTTGATGCTGTCCAGCTGTATTATGGAAAGGGTATAATGCAGTGCTTATGTAGCCTGACCCATTCAAGGGACTTGGGGAAATCTCAGGACTTCGCCTGAGACTCAACTTGGACTTGGAACAAATTCAAGCTTGGCCCCTCCTCACTGCACTACTTGTATACACTTCAAGCTCCATATGTGGGAACGTTACATTTGTTGTAATGGAAAAGCAGATACTTGAGTAAGCTAACAAAGCAGGTACCTACCTGTCCAGCAGAAAACAGGCCAACTCTGCACCGCTCTTTATCCTCTCCATCAGTACTCACCCTTGAAAATGAAAGCAAACCCCAGATTCATTCTTGATTACCACCTTATTATAAAGTCCCAACCTACCTGGGTGCTATTTTTGGCTAGGGGCTACAAACTCATGAATGTCCCAAACACCATGAAATAAGAAGAAAAAAAGGAAATGCAGGCAGAGAGCGGAGTCACCACACACTTCTAGTGGGTCATAAGTGATGATTGAGAGGGATTACTTTTCTGTGAGTCTACACTTTGTATTTCAGGAAAATCCTAACTAGTATACCTTGGCTCAAGACTTACTTTAAGAACTGACCATTTTAAATTGTGAATGTCTCAAATTATTGGAGACCTGGCATAAATTACTCCAAAAAATCTGATACTTGATTTGACTTGTCTCTTGTCTTGAACTTTTCTCAAACTGTAACAACCTGCAATGTTTTCACATTGTCATTTGACAAATTGCTATTACAAAAAGATCAACTTTACCATATACTATCATAATTACTGTGGCTAACTCATAATTGGCAGTTTAATTTGTCTTGAATGACTTGAACACCTTTGCCTAAATGTATTCAGATGCTTCCATTGACTTTAAGTACACAAGCAGCAAAAACTTTAATTACAAGCAGTCAAATGCTTACAATATTCATATTTAACGAACAATATTCCTGCGATATTGAAGAATAAAAAAGATTTGTGGGAAGGAAACCAGAGCTGACTAAAATGGTGAGATGACACGTTGAGAAAAGCAGAGTAGAGATGTGAAATCAGTGGGAACAGGACGCCCTGCTACATAACCACAAACCTGTCATGTGCAAATTTAAAGTGGTATTATGTGGGGATTATATCAGGCCGATAGATTTTGAGGTATGAGAGAAGAGTTAGTGATAATTATTCTCGATTGTACATTTCAACTAATTACCTATAGAATGCACTTAAACAATAATTATAACTGTTGTGCGTTATACACAGCAGTTTTTTTCTGTTATTCTGCCTATACTTATTGACATAAAAGGCAAGGACGAAATAATAGAAACACCTGTCAGTATAACACACTGCAGCCCAACAGCACCACAAACTACATCCTCCAAATTCTGTTTAATAAACACGTCTCTAAAACAGTTTTAAAAAAGACTGACCATTGTGCATAATTGCAGAACTGTTGTATTAGACTGCATTAGTTTCACCTAGGTGTACCTAATAAACTTGCAGAACCTGTTCTTATTCCTAGATCGTCAGATACTGAGTCTTTGTCACAAAACAGGCAACAAAACTACTTAGTTAGGTTTATAAAAAAGGTCATGTTTTGGGTTAAAATAAGTGTACTTGTTACGTAAAATAACGTTATATAAATGTGTGTGCAATGCCATGTCAAAACAGCACTGACCTGGGTGTGCTGTGTGAAAGTCCGGGTTTGTTTTACCCACCTCCCCTCTCTCCCACCCTAGACAAACTTTTTTAATCTTTATGTTATGCCCTTACCGTCAACTATTGCCATAGACAGGTTAATGTTGAGGTTAGATGAAAGCCTGATGCATCTCATAAAGCCAATGGCTATCTTTGGCGTAGATATCACACAAAGTGTTGACAAGGCGACAAAGCATCTGTATTTAACACCCTATAAGAACGGGTTGATATTATGCTGAATTATATTTGTTGCATTATCTGGACTTTATTTTATAATGAAAGTCCCTAAAACTGATTGATGGTGTGAAGCTGAGGCTCGGTGTTAGATGATTGATTTCTGTAGGCATTTAGAAATCCTGATCAAGAGAAAACTTTGTCAAAAAATAAAAAACAAATACACTTTCAGGAATAAAACACCCAGAACCATCATCATTATATTTGTCTACTTTGTATCCGCTCTGCTCTTCTTGTACTTTTTCAGACTCTCACACGCAGAGAATCCACATCTGTGAGAAGCCGTTTCATTTGGTGTGTTTTCTCCTTGGGGCAGAACATAAAAATAACATAATCATAAATCCCACATAAAAGAATAAAACAATACAAATAAATCCAATGCATGGACGGCCATTAAAATAAAACGTCTTTATGAAGTTTGGCGTTTCTGTCTCCTTTCCCTGCGTATACCTGCTGAATAGGCAGGCGGGTGTTGTCGGGGTATTGATGAGTTCAGCCATTTTGTTTTTTCTTCGGGCAAAACTCTCTCTTTCATGTTTCTGATCAGAAAGAAGGAAAACAGTTATGAATTAAACATGCAGGCGTAATACCTCTGTCAAATCCATACCTTGCTGCACAAATGTATGTGTGTGTGTGTGTGTGTGTGTGTGTGTGTGTGTGTGTGTGTGTGTGTGTGTGTGTGTGTGTGTGTGAGTGTGTGCGTGCGTGCATGCGTGTGTGTGTGTGTGCGTGTGTGTGTACACTGATAGTTTCCAACAATGCTTTTTGAAGTCTGCTTTTTTATGATTCTCCTCTCCGCCTCATCGGGATACTCTTTAGGCTGCTCTGTCTTCCTTTATAATTTCAGTCTTATTTTCTACAACTCACCGACCCGCTCACACTAACAGGTTGTGTCAACATATAAGGCTTGTTTCATGTAACAGGTAGTTTTTAGTTCAGTCCTGCCATGAGACCTGTCTCTCTCATCCACACCAGGACTTATTGCATTTATCGGTTGTTTACATTTTTGTTCCTCAAGAACAATTTCAGAAATATAGTCACTACAGTCACTACAGTCCATTCAGTAGCTGTTTTGGAGTTTTTTGTTGCATACATGTTGGCTCTGGCTCTTATTTTTAGGTCAATATACACTAAAGTAAACATACTTCTTACTGTATTAAATTTCTGAGAATATGTTTCCCTAAATCCTGCAAGCTGGACCTTTAAAAATAGACAGTATCTCAGGAAGCTAAAGAATCCTTTTGCTAGTGATGTAAAGCTTGAAGAGAATACAAGAAATGAATGAAAAGTCAATTCAGGCAGCAATTAAATGAATAAAATACAGATTTTAAATGGTTAAGATTGGGTAAAGATCGTGGTTATGTCAAATGAAATGCAGTTAAAGTAAGGATAATGAACTTAAACACTGGGGAAGATTGTTCAGTGCAATACACTACCTGTCCACCAGATGCCCTCGTACATTTATACCAGACTCTCTCATTCACCTGCTCACCTGTTCTCATTTACCCCATCAGTCACTCACTGCAAACACCTCAAGGTGTCTCAGTTTATCTTAGTTTCTTGTTTTGTGCTTTTGTTCCAGTGTTACCTGCTTGTCCAACTACACCTTCCTGAGAAGGCAGGCACTATGTCAAATGTTGTATTGTGTCTAAGGGGCCATGCAAGATGGATATAAAGGGTTAAAAGGAAGACTTCTGATGTAAGTAGAACTTATTTCTTATTTATTTGACTATTAACCAACAGACACACCTGTCTTTTGTATATAAGGCCAGACATGAATAATGTTGTCAATTGGTGGGTACATCATCACCAATAATGTTTTCATCCTTGTCTAGGTGCACTGTCACAATTAAGTTTTCATCTGTTATGTTGCTCTGACGCCAGATTTTGTAGGTAGCCTATCACTGTCTAAGCCTTGCTAAACCACATCTCCTCTATAGCTCAGCAGTCTGTTTTATTTAATTTATGTGTCAGCTGTGTGGTGCATTTCACTGCTGCTGGTCATTTTAAAGTCACATGCTTTCATTCAACACTGACATTACATTATGTTGTGTCTGACTGTGATGGGCTGGCCCAGTTTTGAACCATCTTGCATTGGAGCCTTGTGCTGCCTTGTTACGCCACTGTTTACACCAGGTATTCAACTATAAATTCAATTGGGCCAGATTTTAAAACAGGAAATGAAGACGCAGCAGCAGCTTTAAAGCTTTTGTTTAGCTTTTGGTCATGACCAATTTTAAGCAATTCAAATGAATGTATTAAAAAATAACAATGTTTATAGTTCACTTTTGAATTAAAAAAAAACCACATATGTGACTCAGGCATCTCATGAGGTGCAGGAACAGAGTTAAAAAGAGCTTCAGAGAACCACAACAAGTGGATATAACCAACCAATAACACACTCTCTATCCTCTACCAGTCGCTTCGTCTCCCTCCCATGCACACCTCACCTCATGATATCTTCTATCAAGGTGAAATTAAAGTGTTTAGGAAATGACAGAGCATGTTTTTGACTACTTAAAGGCAGCCCAGAAGTTTGGAAAATCTCTTGAGCGTAGTCTGAACTGTGTCACATGAGAAAACATTGTTTTGTGAAAGATATGATTGATGGTGTCACAGTGCCGATACGTACATCCTGCTGGATCAGTACTGCACATGTGTAACTCAACAGGGATGAGAGGGAAGGCATAATTCCTGGATATACTGAGCCAATATATATTCATATCCCATTACAGTATTTCTGTGTGGATCTTCATCATTTTTAAAGAGGACAGTATATTCAATAGGTATCTAGTGTGGAGTGGCATATTGCGCACACTGCTTTTCTTTGACATGTCAGATAAGTCAATCCCTTCGTTGTCTTTCTCCCTCCATCACCTCCCCACTAATGAGGCTGATCATCTGTCACTTCCACACACACATTCTGCTTCCTCCAAGGCCACCTTTGTTACTGGTTTTGCTCAGTGTGTTATTTATTGGAGATGTTCAGCGTCACATGATGGTTTGACAGCTGCTTGAGAAAATATTTTACTTATTTGTGGAAAAAAAATAGTTTGAGAGCATTAAAGGCATTAAAAACTGGAAAAAAAAGAACATTTGGTAAAAGAGAGATAAAAAAGTCTTCATAATGTTGGAAAGACTGCCGTTGACCTTTCAAGGTGCATACATAACTTCATTTCTGTGTATGCGTTGTGTCCATACTCTTGTGTTGTGTCCATGTGTCTCTGTGTGTGTGGTTGAGTGCTATGCTGTGTTGCATCTCCCCGTGGTGGAGATGGAAGGCGACATGGCGGGCTGCTCTCTGTCAGAGGAAAGCGAGTGTTAATATTTAACCGAGGGAGGCTCTATTTAGAGCCCGCTGCCTCTCCTTCTCCCTGGTGGACAGCACAACGCCGATGCCGACCGGCGCCGTTATGGAGGAAAGCTGTAGGAGGCAGCCGCACGTCACTAAGTCTCCCTGACAGAATCAGTTTGCAGATGAGCTTTAAAACGCGTCGCGCTGTTTTCCATGCCTGCATGTTTGTGTGCGTGTGTGTGTGTATGTGTCTGTGTCCTGACAATCTCTAATTTAAGAGTTTCTCCTCAGAGAGAATTGCAACGCATCCCAGCATGCTTTGCACCAGAACTCACAGGCCCATTGCAGGGCATCCGGGTACAGCAGTGTGCCCCCAAAAGTGCAAAGGCCCACAGACTGAAACAATTCTTTTATCCTCTCAGTTGTCGTTTTACCTGAGTTAACCTTAAGTTTTCTCTTCTGGATTTCACCAACAGCTTAAACTCATCTTTGACTTCTTCACAGTTTAAAAACCACTTTTGTCAACTAGTGTTTCCTTTGAGTTTACTGTCATTACATCAACATGCACAGTAGCGCCCCAGTTTTGAGTCTTATCCTGGTCATATACAGGACATGATGTTAGGGAACCTAAAGAAACCAGGTTATTCATGCACCTTGACACCTCAGAATGTCGGCTACTCTTTTCTGCACCGACTGACAGTGTTGTGCAAGTTCACACTTCAAAAGAGCTAGCTCAAAGTGCAGTCCACACAAATCAAAATGAACTCGTTTACATTTAGACTTTAAAATCCCCAAAAACGACCTGGTTAATGTTCATCTCTTCCATTTTTAAAAATGTTATACGACATTAATTCCAAAAAAGACAAGAGTCTTAATGTTCAAACAAGTAAACTTTATTGTTGTTTTGTAAATACACACATATTCTAAATATGATGCCTGTAACACGTTTTAAAAAGTGAGACAGGGGCAACAAAAAACTGGGAAAATCGTTGAATGCTCAAAAAACACCTGTTTAGGACATACCACAGTGCAGTGGTTAACAGATTAAATCATAATGACTGAGTTCGAAAGCGACATCCCTGAAAGGCTCAGTCGTTCACAAGCAAGGATCATCACTTTGTGAAAAACTGCGTGGGCAAATTGTCCAACAGTTTGAGAACAATTCTCAATGAGCAGTTGTAAGAAACATTTGCCATCTACAGTCAATAGCTACAATAGCTTCAGAGAATCTGGAGAAATCTCTACACGGAAGGGGCAAAGCTGAAAACCAACCTCGAATAGCCAAGATCTTTGACCCCTCAGACTACACTGCATTAAAACCCAACATGATTGTATTGAGGATAGTACTTCATGGACTTAGGAAGACTTTGGAAATCGATTGTTGGTAAACATCTACAAATGCAAGTTGAGACTGAAAGCCATATATCAACAACATCCAGAAACATTGCTGACTTCTCTAGACCCTGGTGGTCTGATGAGTCCACATTTCAGATTGTTTTTGGAAATCATGGACAACGTGTCGTTCGGGCTAAAGGGCTCATTTGTGCTCAATGTTAGATATGGAGACGAAGATGGATGAAGCCGGCTTTCCATGCTCTGTGTTCATTTTGGCCATATTCAAGCACGTTTTCTGAGAGCTTACAGTTACAGACAAAATGGAGCAGTGCCATTGGAGATCATGGAGGCAGTGCAGCGTAGCTCAAGTGAGATAAGACCATAGAAGATGATGAAGAAATTAAAATAATGGCGGAGAGAACAAATCAGTAATATAGCAAAATAAATTCTTCATACACATTTCAGGATGTAACATTATGTGGCCGCACAGTCCACCACCATCTATGCTGCCTCCGTTTAAAGGTACAATATTACAGTCTCCTCCCTGCTCCTCATTTGTTGTTGTGTGAAACATTTGACTTTGCCCACTGGTGCCATTTATTGGCTGTATGTATGCTAACATGAAGGACGAATGGAAGTATGAGGGCAGTGATGTTTACAACATGAGAAGTGGACATATCTATATTCGTGTGTAAAGTATAGGAATATAAATGAGCCTTACAGAGGAAAAGGACCATCCAGTTTGTTATCAGTGCAAGGTTCAAAAACCAGCATCTGTGATGGCATGGGGTTGTGTTAGTGCCCACGGCATCATGGGATATCTTGAGTAACTGGGTCATGATTTCTGGAACTAGATATTACTGATGAGTTTTAATTTGATCTATTTTCTTCGAAGTACCAGTGTGTTTTTTAGCTGCTGCTTCTGGTCTGGCACCTGAACGCTACCCTTCTAAAAAGTCTAAACTTGTAGTGGGTCATCAGTGATGAGTGAGAGGGATTACTTCTGTATGAGTCAATGCTTTGTTTTTTCAAAAAATCCTGCATAGTATATCTTTAAGGGAATTCATTTGACTACGTCTGCTCATTACTTGTTCAGTACATTGAACAAATATTCATGTAGATTCATGAATACCAATATAAGTGTTAAAATGAAATAACAGATGTGTAAACTTCCAGGGACATGTAAGGGATGAATCATTTAAGGATGGATCGATCTTTCTGGAGGAATGTCAGCAAACTGTGGAATGTGAAGGTCGGAAGTGGCCTCTCCTAACCTTTAACCTCCAGAGTGAGACCTTTTGTCAAGTGCTCGACAAAAGCTTCTTTTCGGCATGAGGAGTCCTGAGCTTCAGTGTTGACCCCTCCCTCTCCTTCCTCTTCCTTTTGTTCAGAGCACTTGAAGGCATATGGGTGTGAGGCGTGAGAGTGTGTGCACTTTGTTTTAATCTTGAAGGGCTCTTGAACAAATTTCCTCAGACTCCTTATCGGCCCACTTGACTGTTAATGCTTAAATAAAAACTGAGTGCAAATACAACCTGATCCGAGATAATAGTTTGTTATTTTGATCAAAAGACAGTGTGGGAAAAGAAAACAGGGTGAAAAGACTTTACTGTGTACCAGGAAATGATGCATAATCTACATTAACCTGCATGAATTCCATCAGTACAATAACATTCATGTTGCCATCATTTACTGTGTTTCTCACACTTATCAGTAAAAGTGTTCTCACTGATAAACTTCCATCACTCTTGCTGCTTTTATCTCATTATAAAGTTACTGTTAATAAAACTTCACACTTCCTGTAGATGGTTTACAGTAAAAAAAACAAAAAAAAAAAACAAAGAAAGGGAAAGGTTTGCCTCCCCTGAACCACCTTTTAATCATGTAAAACAGATATTACTGCATACTGCAGTGTATCATACCGCCACAACCGGCAGCGTATCATAACACCATAAAATGTAACATCCGGCTGGGTAACATATTGATGCTGCCCAGTGGTGTGTCATACGTACCAGTGCAAAAGGTGGCCTCTGGCGTCAGGTGTCTGACACTGAAATCACTGACAAAGCAGCGGTATTCAATGACTTCGAAATTAGACTAAATAGTAGTATGGGTATTGCAACACATGCACAGTATCCTTGGATCAAGTCAAGCACTGGGCCTTTGTCACATGTCCTCTCTCTCCTGATTCATTTCTACTGTAAAAAATAAAATTAAAAGCAAAGATACCTTCTCAAAAATGCGTCATCAAAAAGCATCATATAAAACATAATGAAGTAAAAATGAGGAGTAAAAGTTGATCCTCAGTCTCAAACAAAGACCCGCTCCTCTCTACAGGTGAGGTAAAGAAAGCCTCCAGCAACTATTTGTGAATTTATGGTATACAGAATAGTATATGGCACCTCCAGATCGCATGTGAAAGAGCTTTGCACATAACAAACCCAGCTGATCCTGCAACAAGCATCAAATGTATATTTTTGTATTTGTGTAGACACAATCTAATTTCTGTGTCCACTAATGTTTATGATGTGATACCTTCAATCTGACTTGTGTTGCCAAATGTGCTCTAAAGTCTGCTGGTTACTGAAGCAGAAGCTACTAGACATCCGAATAACAAATTAAGAATAAATCCTGCTGAACTTCTGTAATATTCAAGGCTAGCTCTGGCAAATTTAATTAGCAGATACGAATAAAGCATTTCAAATGTGTGTGTGTATGAGAGAGCGTGTGTGTGTGCGTGATCTGATGGGATCAATAGTGGTTGGGGAGGCCCAGTTGGCAGCTGCTGAGAGCAGGAAACAGGTGCAGACATGGCTGCTTGATGTACAAGGCGACTGAAATGAGATGAAACCACTTGACCCCCAGAAGAACCAATTAATTACACAAAATCTCCGGCAACAGTGAAACTCCGAGCAGCTCGACTGTGGCAGATCAGCGAGGAATGCCTGGATCCAGCACAGCCCCGCCCCCCTCCTAAAATGTTTCCACATATCTGCTTGAATAAAGAGAGAGATGATAAAGTTCACGGAGAAAAAAACACAAGAGTTGAAATGTTTGCTGCCTGGCAATTAGGTGCATTTTTCAATGACGCACGAAATGTTGCACAAACGGATGGAGAGAAGGGTAGAGAGAGAGCGTGTCTGAGAGAGGGAGCCAGAGATTGACAGTTACTGGGAGGATTTTCAACAGGGCTCTTCCTGAGAGTATTGTGGAGCAGCAGCTGAGATGTTAGGCATGCTAATGCTACTGCTAATTATGCAACTGTGTGAAACTGGCCAGCAACACACAAACACACACATGCACAGCAGCACCTCAGAGACAGACTGGCCAAAGCAAATACAACAGAAAATTTCCATCTCTACATCAGTGCTATGTAAACCTCACTTTTGTTCTATGTAATTACAGTCTTCAGTGCTCTGATATAATAGATATGCTCACTCAGTCAGTCAGTCAGTCATTTACTTAGTGAGGTCGGTAGTTAGTTAGGATATTTAAAAGAACTTGTTTTGATTTTGGTAAATTGGGAAAGACATCTGGTGCAGATCCAGATCCAAAAGCACCACAGTGTGGCCATTTCCAAAGTACTGTATGTGACCTTCTAAACTGTGAGGCTTTAAAGTAAAAGTCCTTAATTTTCTTTGTTTGTTTCCTTTATATGCATCATTTAAACAGCTACATTTTGTGTCGATATCGGTTGATGACTATGGGCCACTGTGATCAGTGGAGGTGAAGTAAATGTTGGTGACTCTTTGGCATTAAGTTCAACACTGTTTAACTTGAAGGGAAACTTTGTCAATTTTCAACCAGCTCTGTGTCAGTACAGTGAGCAGATCAGAATCAGCTTTAATTGCCATATTCTGCAGCTTGGGCAGAAGCCCAGGTTCTATTAAAATGACACTGAGGGCAGTCTTATGTGTTGTGTCCTGACACAGAGGGGTTGGTGGTAAGAGCAGATCGTTGGTCAGGTTTAGGCAACAAAACTACTTGGTTATGGTTAGGGAAATGATCGCAACCAATTGCTACAAAGCATTTGGCTTTGAGTGGCAAAAACATGACAACCAATATTGTTGTTTGTTGATCTCAAACTTTGGTCAAAATCCGGTGTTTGATGGACCCATCTACCTCATTTTCACACTTGTTAAACTGCATCTGTTGTTCGGAGCATCTATTAATGATGCAGATTGGTTTACATTTGAGCTGGTGGAAAGCCCTGTGTGTCTCACACAGACGCTAAACTGCCCAAGCGGTGTATTTGACGTCCTGAGAGTTAGACTAGGCTGCCCTCAAATTACATACTCAGAATAGACATACAGCTAAAACCAAGGACAGAAAGCTGGACAAAGTAAGGACATAAATATATATAAACAAATACGCTGTGATGCCCAAGTCTGGCGGCAAATTAGTAGGCACACACTGCCCACACTACTATGACACAAAGGTGGTTGAAAATCTGCAAAGCTTCCCTTTAAGACATGCATATTTGTCCAGCTGATCAATATCAAAACCACAGTGCTGATCTTTGTAGGAGCAGAGAGTCCAAAACACAGGAAGCCATTGTAGCTTATTGGCTGTGTGGCATCATTTTATAGCCTTTAACCCTGCTTTGCCAGAATATAAACTAGTCCACTGCAGACAGACATGTATTACTAGTTAGCAAGCCAGCTAGCTTTGAGAGGTACTGCGACTGACTATGGTCTGCATGTTCCTGTCTGGGTAGCATGTTAGCAGTTAGCTCACCAGCAACAGTAATTTGCCAAGCTGACATATAAAATTGTCACTGCATCACCAAGCTTTTATAAAGAGCCACATGTGTTGTGTGAGCAGGGCTTTATCCAACAGCTAATTTACACCTTCCCTTCTATTCATCCGGTCTTTCTGAGAGTGGGACACAGCATATTTGGATGAGCCCTGAAAAGGTTTTTTTTGTTTTTTTGTATATGCCTATATTTATTTAACACCACTTTTCTTGTTGCAAAATTGGTTGTCAAATTGGAAATATTTTCCATTATGCCTTCACTCTTAAATGCATTGTGCAATTACAACTCAACTTTGGTGACATCAAATTTAGATTTGATGAATATTTTTGAGGGAATCTGACACAGACAAAGGTGAAATGAAATGATGTTACATAACATTAAATATGAGCATCATTTTCATCCATCAAAAACCTTTCCAACCCTCGTGTGTGTCAATCAGTGGTAGGTGCATTCAGCAGGGTGGAGGGGGTGAAGGAGGATGTTTGAGGTGTATAGGTATCAGGTGGCCTTCTACTCTGAAGCACCAGGCTAAAATTTCGAACGCTGCCCTAATTGAGTGCCCCTCCCTTGGCCGGCATGGTCCTGGTGTCCCCCCTCTTGGGGCCCGAGGGGCTGGTGTGGCCGTCTGGGGGGGGCTGACCCCAAAACCCTGCCTGAGGCACTGACTGCCACCAGCCTGAACCCTCCCTAACCCCCAACTAGCTCACTCCCCTCTCCGGCTTTCTCTCTCTGATGCTCTGCTTCTCTCTGTCCAATTGGCTCTGAGCTACAGACTTCTTTTGTCTGTCCTCATTAGAATACTGATCCTGCACACACACATACACACATTCATTTTTCACTAATTGCAGTATCATTAGCCGATCCATCGCTGGCCAGATGGTAAACAAAGGAATTTGAAAATTAAACTGAGAAAGTGAGAATAATTTCACACATGGGCTTATTCTGTTTTATAAAATAAGACCTGTAATGTAAAAAAAAAGTATTTAATTTAATGTGAAGGGTTTGGTTTGAATTATGGATTTACCTCAAAGGGCTCTATGATCTATACAGCATACAACAGCATCTATCTATATTGCATCCTTGCTGCTACTCACACTCTAACTGTGCATTTACGTCATCTTGAATACAGTAAACTGGTAGCAGTATATCTTTAGTGACCTGATTCAATATTTGTAACCAGGCTTTATACTACTACTGCTACTACTGCTACTACTACTACTACTACTACTAATAATAATAATAATAATAATAATAATAATAATAATAATAATATACTAATACTTTCCATACAACATTAAGAGAAACCTGGTTTACACACATTTCTAATGGTAAAATGTCATTTCTTGGTCATGCAAACATGAATAAACTCAAGCTGACCATCTGTGGATGTGCTGACAAAGCCTTTAAACATGTAAAGTATCGTTGTAACAGAACTGCAGCGGAATAAAGGCTTTGTATTGAATATAATCATCTGAAATGAAATACAGTAAGAAGTCAAAGTCTGTTTGTGTCTCCTCAAAAACAGCAGCTTGGTCAGTGGCCTTAAATTTCAACTATAACGCTTCAGGTACACCTCTAGCGTCAATTTTGGAAGCTCAGATATGACTAGTCATTTTCCGCTCATGAATTTACAGGAAATGAAGGTGTTGTCAACAAAACTATGTTCAGTTTAGGCAACAAAACTACTTGGTTAGGTTTAGAAAAAGTTCATAGTTTGTAGGTAAGTTATAAAGGAGGCAATGTCACATGACCTCATTCCTACTCGTCATATTTTGCTGTTTGCACAGAGGCCCCAGGCATTACTAAAATGATGCCAGAGGCAGCCTTTTGTGTTGTATCATGATGCTGAATGGGTTGGCGGTAAGGTTTAGCCAATAAAACTAGCTACTTGGCTATGGTCAGGAAAAGATGGCACTAAAAATGGGCATTGAGTGGCACACATGCCACAACTGATGTTTTTTGTTGGTCTCGAACACTGGTCTTCAAAGTCTGCTCTTTGTTGGACCCATTTGTTAGACCTCTCAGCTTCCCCTCCTACTCACCCTGCTTTTGGAACTACATCCGTGGTTTTGAGCGTCTAATAATGATGCAGATGGATTTAGATTACATTAGACTTATTGAAAAGCCCAGTGTTGCTCCTATGAAAAGTAATGCACCAAAATTTGTACATATTCTCCGTAATCACGAGCCAGTAATTTGTGTATAATCCAGGTATTTGAGAAGGCTAGGATCACATGACTAATGCCCGGGTGGTAGTAAATAATAAAGAAGGAAGCGGTCCGGTGAGGCAGAGGGTTGGTGGGGTGGATGGGTAACAAGACTCAGGACTTTCCCCAGGAGACTGTCGTTTGGAACTGTATGAACTTTGAGTCATTTAATATACGTCACTACCATGTTTCTTTTCCGAGCCCTAACCACAGTAACTTTACTTGCCTAAACCTAACCTTTGTAACTTTACATTACGTACATAACGTCGTTTTTTTGGGCACTAATGCATAGAATATAATACAAACCGTTATATGAGGATACAGTGGGCTCACACAGATGCTAAATGGTGCCCCCTGTGTCATAGTGAGGCTGGACACTCTGCCCAAGTGGCACATTTTGACTGCAAATGATGATAACTATGTAACATGGTAAAAATAAACTCAGTGTTGTCTTTTGGTTTCACATGTGACACAAACACTGTTCAGCTGTGTGAGAGTCCTGTGCTTGTTTAACCCTAGTTTCTTGCTCTTTATATTATATCATGGCTATGGATGGGTTTACATCAGTTTGTTTAATGCCTGGTATGTCTCATACAGATGCTTAAGAGGGCCTTGTGCATCCGACTCAGACGCAGATGGCCGCTGACCAAACTGCTTTATTTTAATGCCCTGTGAATGAGAAATGGCTGTTGCTGTGGTAGTTTGATGGGTCTTTTCTGGCACAGGAGAGGCATTTAATGTTTTTGCTTTGTTTAGAATTAACAAAAAAGAGCTAGGCAGTGAGCACGAACCCTCGTGGGTACCATAAATAAATAGATCACTGAATTATTACAAGCAAACAGTATCTTCTAAGGAAAGACAAAGATGCTACCTCTTTTGTTGACAGGTGATTTTATGGCACCCTTTTTCCAGTGTGTTCTAAACACAGATCTTCACCTCTATGTTGTATCTACATGGCATGGGGAGTCGAGGTGGTAGTGAAACTGATGCTTGTATAAACACAATAACAGAATAAAGACACCTCAATTCTTTTACTGCATGAGTCCAGGTAAGAGATTCTCACTGGCAGAAGGTTGGCTTATTCAACCTCACCTCACATCTCTTCCCTTGGCTTCTGCATTCATTCAACACAGAGATCTGTATGTGCATCCAGCAGGACTTTATCACAGGTTTTGGTGAGATTTTCAGGTAAATATTTTGGAAGCATTGGCTGCAAAAGATGAAAATCTCAAGACATTTCGACTGACTAATGATGGTCAGTATTTCCGATACTGGAAAATTGAAATTTCATTAGAAAATCTAGAAACTGTATATTAGGTCAATCAACACAGTGAAAAGGAGTCTTACTATATTTCATTTCCAACATCATTTTATAAATCAAATGTATTTCCAAACAATGACAGACAGGCCTCTAAATATGTATCTAATACACTGTATGCCTCTAAGACAAGAAATGACTTTGTGGACTATGACAGGAGCTTTTCAGGCAAAAGATATTTCACACAAATTATGTGTGTCTATGGTTTAGCAGCAAAACATGATCAATAATGATGCAATCAGAGTGTTTCATGACCCACCTGTTAAATATGTGATTACTGAAGTCATGGTTACAGACAGCGTTGCCTCTTTTAGACACAAAGGGAGAGAAATCACAGATAACACCGCTGAATCGAGCCGGTCCCTTCAAACCTCTCTCCTCCATCCACCAGCAGCTGTCCATCATTTTGATTGGCAGCTCAGAGGAGGGCTCTGACGGGCAGATGAGAGCAAGAAGCCGATCTCTGCCTCAGAGGCAACAGCGGCAGTCCTGTGTTCTCCTGCCCACCTCCCACCACCTCCTCCTGCTCTCCTGCCCGCCTCCCACCGCCTCCTGCAGGCCCTCCTCCTTCCACTGCCTGCAGCCAATAAAAAGTGGACATCGTCTCATGGAGGAAATGTATTGTTTACACGAACCGGTATGCTCTCTCTGTTTGTCTGGCTGGCTATTGTTAAAACATCAAGGAAACACAAGAAAGTGCAACATACATAAACTTGTCACCAAGAGCAGCAGCCGCGTTTAAGAGCGTCACTCTGACATCTGCGCAGCTCTGAGAAACTTTGCTAAAGCTTACACGGAAAGACTTCATGTCGCTGCAGCACCTCCTTCTCCAGGCTCCCTTTGCTTCCCACGTCTACCTTTAAATTCTTGTTTTTCACCTGCTCTCCAAAGCCGACCTCCATCTCCAGGACCACCTTCATCCTCTTTTCATGGACCCTCACCTCGCTCCTGAGGCCCACCACGCTCTCCAGGAGCACCTTCAGCCTCTTTTTATGGGCCAGTACCTTTATCACACTGCTCTCCCCAGGCCCACCTTGTTCTCCAGGCTTGCCTCGCTCTCCAGGCCCACCTCGTTCTCCAGGCCCACTTCATTCTCCAGGCTCCCCGTGGCCACTTGGCTTTCCAGCTGCCTCCACAGGCCCTCGCTAGTCTCCAGGCTCCTCATGCCCACAGCCAGAGTCTCTTTGATGTTGCCCTCCTGGCAGACAACATAGGGGTTGGTGGACGGATTGGTGTGTGTGTGTGTGTGTGTGTGTGTGTGTGTGTGTGTAGAGCAAACACACTCGTGTACACATGCACAAACACTAAAAAGAAAAAAAATCACAGCAGCGATAAGAAGGAACCTCACTGGTGTCTATGTGTGCGTGCATGTGAGTGTGTGTGTGTGTGTGTGTGTGTGTGTGTGTGTGCGCGCACGAGTGTGAACCATACTGGAATACACTCTTCTTGTTCTCACACACACAAACAGAAAAAAGGCAAACATGAAAAGGACTGGGTGATGAGCGGCTGACAGCAGCTCGACTGGCTCTGCTCAGTCTGGCCACAGTGGGCGGGTCTTTCACTGAAGATTGACACATGTCACCACCAATAAGACTGCAGTCTTTCAGCTGTCAAACTACAGCAGACTGACTTGCAGCCTCTGGGAAGATTGCACTGACAAAAAAAAGAGTTGTAATCAAAAAGGTTTTCAATAGAACATTTACCAACAGAAGGTAATCGACACGGACTTTGGCACAATATAAATTAGTAGAAAAATGCTCAAATAAAAGGGGAAAAAGGAAAAGTAAAATTCAGAATTCTTGTGAAATGTTTCCAACAAAAATGGAGCCATTTTTCACAATATCTGAATGGGTTATAATAAACTCTTACATTTTATGTCAAGGGGTTTGTGCAAGGACTCTTTATTTTCAGAGATGCATCATGTTTTACTTTTAGCTCTCGTGCGTGAAGGAAAATCCACAACAGTCATTTGCTGGTAGAGCAAAAAAATACTGGAATTCTCATGACATGCAGGCATACTCACCTGGTTGAGACTGAAAAAAACATTTTCACCATCCAAATTTGAAAACCATCAAGGGTAGAATGACATACAAAGGACCTTTCTCTACGTCCAGACAGGCTCCATTTATTTAGCAGTATGGGCTCATAATTTGAGCGTTGTTTGTGAATGGTTCTCTTGTTTGAATATGCACCGCCTCTTGTCTGTCCATAAAACCAATATGCATTGCTCTAAGCACCTGCAGTCTGCCATGCCGGCGACCAGTCGACCACGCTAAGGTGGGTGGGTGGCTGTGTTGTCAGACAAGTACGCTGAAATCAGAAAAGGGCTGTGACACCACTTTACAGCGTTAAGTTTGTTTGTCAGTGGTGAAAATGCTTATCATGTTGAAGTGCTTGGTGTCAAACTTGAGGAAATGTGTGACTCAGACACGTAAGAAAAGTGAGGAGGAAATCAAATGTAATAAATGACTATTTCAATTAATCAATTAAAAGAATATTAAAAAAAAATCATCAAAACAACAGAGATGCAGACAAACATTAGGGATATCCTCTTATTTAGAATATTTACTGAGGCAGTTGTTTTTTTTATGATTATTACTTTAATAAAGTCAGACTTGTGGGATAAACCACACTGGATTCAAAGTCTTCATCAGATTAGTGTCTCCGGTAGTTTCCAGTTTCCTCATATAGCTGCAACATGATCTCATCCCTCATCATATTTTGATGTTTGGGCAGAAGCCTCTGGTGTTATTATAATGACACTGGAGGAAGCCTTTTGTATTGTAAGTTAACACAGGTGGTCGTCAGATCTTAATGTAGAAGGGGTTGACACGCGAGTAGACTTGTGTAACTAACAACTGACATGACTAAATAACTCAGTGTTGACTTTTAGTTTCACATGGGACACGAACACCGGTCTCATGGGTCAAAGTCCTGTGCTTGTTTGGCCCATCCACCTAAGTGGACTTTTGCGCTTTCAACTCTACGTCTGTTTCTCTGATCATCTAATAATGATGCGGATGGGTTTAAATTTGAGTTGGTTGATGCCTTCGGAGTGAGAGACCAGGGCTGCATATACAGTCCATTGAGACACTTATCCATCAATGAACCTGAGGGCATCATAAAGACTGTGGTGACAGAGACATAGGCATGTTTTTCTTGAGAGGCCACTTGGTTTGAATAATTGTTTTATTGTGGATTTTTATATTACATTGTATTTATTGCATTTTAAATGTGCTCTGATTGGCTGCTACCTTGGCCAGGTCTCTCTTGTAATACAAATATTCAATCTCAATGGGACTTCCTGGTTAAATAAAGGTTAAATAAAAAAATCAGTCATATGACCTATAGATCACTGTTGATTAATAGAATCTAAAAAAAACTACCATTCTCATTTAATCTCGGTACACCTACAGAAATTTACAAGCGCAAACTACGTGACTGTGAGTATAAAATATTTGATATTGCAACAAGCATTCCAAAATATTATTTTACAACTACTTACTTGACCCATTAGTGGATAAAACACTGTACCAACAAACTGCCAGCTGAGCTGAAGGTTCTGCTTTACTAGATTCAGAAAGGTAAAGGCGACTTAAAGATCTGCACACAGTGACTTGTGCAGAAAATATTTTCACCTCATCAGCGAGCTTAATGTTAGAGACTAGAGCACACACAGGCGGCAGCAATAAATAAGCACTGGCTTGATTAGTCAACGAGATGCAGGGGGTTTGGAAATCCTTCATCAGAATGTACTGATATTTTTCTGAGGACCAGTTTGTGCCTTTTCAACATAATGTATGTAAATGTTTTCATTTTTGTCAAGGTAAAAGTCGTCTGCTACTTTAATGTTTCATGCCAAGTATTGAGTGTCTCCTGCGTCTCCCCTGAAATCTACGCCTATGATATTATTTACGTAAGAAAAATATACATTCAAACAATCTGGTGTAAGTAAACCATCAGTCCAAATAGTTTCTCTATGAGGCAATAATATGTCTACATATATTTTCCACCTGTGTAGATTTAGAAATGACAATCAGTTAAACTGTTTTGTTATCTGAGTGTACTGGTGGTTTGAGTGAATTTCATTAACCTCTGTAAATGTTTCAAGAGCACACACTGAGGTCACAAGGTCATTTAACTACTTACCTGAGCCGCCTGCATAATTCCTCCCATGCGGGCTGTACTGATGGCCTCTAACCCGCCAAAGAAAATGTTTAAAACTTTGTAAAGCAGTCCTGCGGTGGTGGGGTTTCTCTTAGCTAATCTTCTGTACTTCAATAAGAGAATTAGCATTGCAGATGATCTCTGATGAACTGACCGTCATCAGTGAGAAACTGTGATGGCGCCGGGGTCGCTGGCCTCATTTGAGCACTCTGGAGGCGATCACAGGTCGCAGTTCAACTGCCGTTGACACTCAGTGGTGACGTCTGATGTGCTCTCTATATGAATTAAAGCCAAAGTCAGAACAATTATGTGTCAGTATTCCTCCAGTGTCTTGTGAGAGACACATCAGCTCTTAAAAGGAACATTTTGCTCCAGTTATTGCTCTTCAAGGGGATTACGCTTTTTATAGAACTATAGGAATTCACTTACTTCTCCCTCAAGGGGTACTACTTAAATGTCATTTTTGTCAAGCAGATTATGACAAACTTTAGACTTCTTATTAAATATCGCATGTCACAGCCCATCAACCTTGATGTTGAGAGCAACATTAGAAGCTCTATCATGATCAAATGTGGTTTTGATTTGAAATGAGACAACAATGAGGCGCCGTCAGAGGAGGATTCACATGCTTTAGCTTGCGGTTGTAGCTGGATGTACGGCCTATGGCTGGCAGGCTGCTGCTAGCGCTCTGCCAGGCAGATGAGAGCCGGGTTAATGTTGGGATTTGTTCCCTAAAGCTCCGACACAGAGGAAATACTGATCAGCTCTGCCGTCAGCCTCAAGACCTGCTAATCGCTAATCAGCACTTACACAGCCTCTGTCTGACTCTCACACACACACGTACACACATACGCACACATACATTTTGAGTAGTGACACAATTAATGCCCTGGCATCATGTGTGTGTGTGTTTGTGGGCAAAGCTGATCTTGAACTTTTAAATTTTCGCCTTTCATCAAAATACACTGCTTCAATTATACACTTCATCCCAGTGTTCACTTGTTTATCAGGAAAATTATCTTCTCAGATTAACCTAGATTAACCTGAATTGGTTTTTCAGCCATCTTAAATACGCTAACTAGAAACAGAGCGCAACCCATCACCAACCCCACATCGAATACATAGATTGTGTACAGTCTATTATGAACCTCAGGAAGAAACCTGCAGCGGCTAAAGCTAACAGGAGATCCTAACAATTAACAACAAACACTGCCTACTCAACAAAACTAACAGCTGTTATAGAATACGATCTGAAATTAACATGCAATATACTCATCTTATTTCTCACACATACACAGAATTAAATGTAAATTCTTGCATATTTTATTACAATATATTAATAAATATGGTGGGGAAAAAACTCACTAAATCAGAGTGCAGAACACACAACAGTTTTTGCTTTCTTTGTGATAATTTCCAACAAATTCTTAAGAATTCTAAAATGCAGATTTGTCAACTTTCGAGCCACCTCAGATCAAATAAATAATTTAGTTAAAGTACACAGCAAAGATAATGTAGAACTTTATTTATCCCGAGGGGAATTGCTGTGCAGCTGTTGCAATACAAAGTGGAGGAGTGTAGATACAAAGAGGGTAATATACAACTGCACAAGAACTAAAATAATATAGCAGAAATATAAATGTAAAGAAAATATAAAATAAAATACATTGCAAATGTAAAACTAGATAACAGGAAAGTGCAAATAGGATGTGATCAAATACATATACTATATACAACGACAAAGCAAGGTTACCATTATGGGTGATAAGTAAAGTAGGGTTTGCCGATATGGTTGCCAGAGAAAAAACAAACAAAAAACAACTCGTCCAAAAACAAAGAAAAATTTGAACTTAGAAAAAAAAAAAAGATTCCAGGCTCTGTACTTCATCCAGGTCAGACTACAAACTGCTGCTCGTCACCCACAAAACTCTTCATGGTGCTGAACTCCTCAGACCTCACACACCCTCACTTAGCTCTAATAAGCAGAACATTTTCTTCCGCTGCTGCACTGTGCATCTCACATTCAGAGCGGCAAGCACCATTTAGTCTTTTAAATTGAGACTGAAAACCAACACATTTTTAAATCTCTCCTGCAGTTGACTTGATACCTTGATGTACTTTTTATTCCATATTCACAGTATTTTACTGTAATTAATACAGAAAATTATGTATATAATTTTGACATTGTTGTTATCGTTTGTCTTTTATTTGTGAATTGTGTTGAGACACTTGTCAATTAAATTCAATTTAATTTTCTTGTATTTATACAGCCCAATATGACAAATCACAGTTTGCCTCAGGGGGCTTAACAGTGTGAACAATCTTGTCCTTTGACCCTCACAGCAGGTAAGAATCCCCCTAAAGAAAAACCCTTAAACGGGGGGGAAAATTTTTGCAGTTGTTTAAATACTGCCCTTTGGTTAGTCACCATAGTGGTGGACGAAGTACTCAGATATTTTACTTCAGTAAAAGTAGTAATACTACAGTGTAAAAATACTCCTGCAACTAAAACTTTACTCACAGTAAAACTACTAAAGTGATAGCATTAAAATATATTATGCAGAATGGCCAGTTTCTGAATCATGTATATTATATTATTGTATTATAATTACTGATGCATTCATGTGTTCATCACTTTAATGTTGCAGCTGGTAAAGGTGGAAGTCATTGAAATTGCTCTACACACTACTGAGTGGCTTTACCTGTAAGAATACATAATGACCTGTTTGTAAATTGAGGTTATTGATACAATATATGAATAAACTAAGCAACCAATAACTAAAGTTTTAAAATAAATGTGGTGAAGTACAAAGTACAATGTATATCTCTGAAATGTAGAGTAGATGTAGAAAGTAGCATAAAATGGAAATGCTTGTATTAGTAGCCTACCTCCAAATTATACTTTGAGGCACTGTAATTGTTATAGTACTTGAGTTAATTTACTTAACTCCCATATTCCACCATTATTTTTACTTTTACAGGTAACTTGCACAAACCCTGAGGGTACAGTGTTATGAGCAGCTTCCTATTGCACATAATTTTATCCTGAAGGTGCTGATAGTTACCTATACCGTCATTCAAATTGTTTAAATGTAACATTTTTGCTCCAGATCTGGTCAGTGTATTGCCTGGAAACTTCCATAGCTGCGTGGTACTCGGAGCCACATCTGGTTTGTAATAAAAGGACATCCAGCCTCAGTACCTGTCTATCCACCTGGCACTTCCCTGTGATTAATTCAACGTCTCAATCACATCCAATATCCACAGCTGATTTCACTCTCCGCTGCTCCCCTCAAAATCACCATGATCAAAAATCCCACCTCAGCCATCTCTCTCGACCACGTGCAGGTACTTCCTGTCTGTCCCACCCCCTCCACCCTCAGATTGGACCAGTCATATGGAGGGATAATATGGGTATTGTTCTGGGCTGGGCTGGCCTCTTCACAGGAACATCGGATTCTGTTTGAAGTCGTGATCCGGCACGGCCGACTCACCTGCAAGATCAATACGCCGGGTTCAAAGCTGCCGGCTTCACAGAGAACACACTCTTATTAATTTATAGAAACTTCTAGAAACTTTGTCTGAAGGGAAAAAACCTCCAACTCTGTGTGGTGGAGAGACAGGGGGAATTATTAATATACCTGGAGAGAGAAAGAGAGACGGGGAGAAAGAGTGAGGCCGACCAACCATCTTCTAACACCTTATATGAATATTTAAATGAGGCGCTGTTTGATGTGGATTGATCATACAAAAAAGTGTGTGTGCGAGTGTGTTGTGTGTGTCGGGAGGAGACAGATGGATAAGGAAGATGGTTAAAAGACTCATTAGATCAAGAACACGAGTGTGTGTAGGCGTGTGTGCATGTGTGTGTGTGCATGTGTGTTTAACTCATTAAGGAAGTCTATTTGAGTTTTCCTTTGTTGTCAGATTTGATGATTTGGGGGAAATTTCCAGCCTTGGATTCAAAGCATTCCTGTTCAGCGCTCCAAGCCCGCGGCGTCAGGGAATGAAACACTCGGCATTTATATTTAATGATATCAATTTATCAACAGGAACAATCTCAGGATGTTGGCTCAGATTTGATTCCATGTTCCCCTGTTTTTACCTGAGGGACACATGCACACGTTTGCTCATCGCCGTGCCATTACCATACTCCTCTCTTTCTCCTCACATCTGCACGCTGATAATAACCAACAACTTCCTGACAGTGCGGTTCAATCTGCGCCTCACTTGCTACCTGCAGAGACTGCGGTGCTGAGAGGATGGGGAGGTTTCGGGAGGAGTTTTCACATGCAAACCCTACAAAACAAAAAATATAGGGCCAGTTAAGACAGTGATTTGAAATGTACATGACAGCGTTTTTCATTTATGGACAGTAAAATAACTTAAAGCATAAAATATATCACAGGCAAACTCATGACTCACAACTTTTTTTTTTTGCAGAAATGACATACATCAACAATCAAAGCATGTGCAACCAGATTATACTGCATGATGACATCTTAATAACTGTCTGAAAGCATGATTTATCACTGATTATAGTGCTGGTTAGTGCTCTGCCATGATGTTTACCCACCTTTTTACGTCCTCATATACATTCTCACTTTTGTGAAAGACACAAACAGTTGCATCAGTGACTTCTATTGGTAGAAACCATTAGATAATCCATAAAGTGATTATCATATTGCATAATGTATCACATATACTCCATCTATTCAATCTAGTTTAAGTTGAAAGCTAGGTTTAGTTTTAAGCAGGTAAGTCCCACCGTTTCCCAGGTGAGAAAAATAATTTCCCAGGGCCCTCTGACGGAGACAGCAGCATAAAAAGTTGCAGACAAAACAATAACAAATACAACTAAAAGTCAATTAATTGTATTAATTACTATTTAAATTCCAATAGTCTTAAATTCTGAGATAACCATTGATTTACATGAAAATTATTTTTAAGACTATTCCAAATAGCTAGTGCAGAAAACTTCAAGGCTCTCCCCCATCATGTCAATACCACACATTAATTCTAGGCAGTTTTTAATTTGTGGTGTGTTTACACTAGAAAAATGACAAAACAAATGATTAAATAAACAGTAGATTTTTAAGTGTGCTGTTGATGGCCATTAATCTCCCACAATGCAATGCACAAAGAAAATGGAGGAGCTTCTCACAGCTTGAAAAAGTCGTCAAACAAATAGTGGATGATGATTAATCAGCACCAGGTACACCCCAAAAATAAAGATTACATATTTTTTATTTAAAGTCACATTTTGATTGTAATCTCAAAAGTGTAAGTGTTATATTGTTTGCTGTGTGTATAAAATGCTTCAGTGTGTTGATGTCTTGAACACTAACTGCTAAAACTGCACATGATAAGGATCAGTATGTAGACTACTGTAATATATATTGTATACAGTTGGTATGTAGTATGCATTTTGGATAAAGCAAAGGATTGTGAGGTGAATTATGATAAAAGTTTGCCCAGACTTTATAAAAAAGTGTATATATGATATAAAATAATCAAGGCCTCACCTGAATGAGACTCACCTGTCAACTGTATCACTACACCTGCTCCTCTGTCCAATGCAAAAATAAGATCCATGCAATCCTATCCGCTAAATATTATGTAAATTTGCAGCTCATTGCAACAGTAAATACACTTTAAAATAAATGTAATTTACTGTATTTAAATGATGTATACAATCTTACTTAATTGAACATTAGTCCTACTTGCATGGGTGGATCAATGGGTTTTGTGATTTGTTTACCAACAAAAAAATTAAAAGAAATGACAAAACCTTTGAATCTTGAATCAATAAATAAATAAGTCATTAAAAAATTGAAGAAACTTTGATAGATTCCATATTTTTTTCCTTTCAGATCTGGTCTAGTGTTGGTTGCAATTTCCAGGCTCAGAGTCTGACAGATTGTTTATATATATATTATTTATGTAATCCAGTTACTTTTACATAACATCCAAACATGATTCAGTCCTGAGAATAAAGCGTAAATCTGTAACTGTCTCAAAGATTTTACTCACACATCAAGTTTGAATGAAGTTTCTCTCTGAAAGCTTGAAGAAGTGTGAGACACTGAAGTTTTGTTAACTGATGTCAGACTCACAAGAAAGTCCTGTGTTTTATATCACAGTGTTTGTAGCTGCAGCTGCAACTGATCTGAAGTGACACCCGCTTGGTTCTGGCTCCTAAAGGTGAAGTCAAAACCTGATTACAGTCCTCATCCAAAGAACCTCAAGTCAAAGCAATGCTGGATTAATCACTGAGTGTCTGGACCTCCTCCTCTTCATCCTCCTCCTCCTCCTCCTCCTTCTCCTCCTACTGCTTTAATGTCTCGGTCTATGTTGGACTTCTAGAAGTTGTGTGTGTGAGTGTGTGTGTGTACGCTGCATATAAAAGCTCCTCCAACCTCGAAACCAACTGAACTCGCACAAGCTCAAAGTAACAAGGTTCAAGAGTGCACGGAGAGACTGGAAGTGTGTGTGTGTGAGAGGGAGACGCTTAAGAGGTAGATATTACAGGACTGTGTGTGTGTGTGTGTGTGTGTGTGTGTGTGTGTGTGTGTGTGTAGAAAGTCCAGTGTGTGTGTAGAAAGTCCAGTGTGCAGGCTGCTGCAATGAACTCTGGGGAAGGCAGAGAGAATCCTAAGTCAGTCTGTAGAGAGTGAGGGCTTTCCCTTTCAACTAGAGCTCCCCTGGACTCTGCACACACACAAAACACACACACACACACACACACACACACGTACACACACACGTACGTAGATCCATGCACAGACAAGCAAAAACACACACACGTACTGACAGAAGCACCAAAACACACACATACACACACAGGGGACATGAAGACGTGGATGCCCAAATGCAACACACAGACAAAAGTACACACGGGATATGACTACACATTGTTACACACCCAAACACACACACACACACACACACACACACACACACACACACACACACACAAACTCTCTCTCTCTTTTAGTGTCTCTCAGTAGTTCCTCAGTGTTTCATCTGACAGCTTATTCCCAGTGTGGCTCCACTCTGTATTCACCCCGGATCCCCTCAGCACAGACACCCTGTGAACACACACTCCCAGGTGGAGAGGGGGGGGGAAGGTGACCTCGGTCCACACACACACACACACACACACACACACACACACACACACACACACACACACACACACACACACACACACACACACACACATATATATACACACACTCTGTCATGATCGTGTTCCCGACAAAAACACATTTGCCAAATTCAAATTACAAAATTCTTTTCTGCTGTTCACAACTGGGGGGGAAGAGTGGAAATTGTTACTGTATTAGAATTAACATATTCTTAAAATGTCTGACATGTCTGCGGTGACGAGGAGCTGTCTGCAACGTGTTCGGGAGAGTTTCAGGTGACACATTGTGGTTTTCTGGTTTAGTTACAGAGCGAGGAGGAACCTGAAGGGCTGGGTGTGCGTGTGAGGGAAACAGGTATTCGAAATATAAAAACTGCACCTGGTGATCATGTTTTTTTTCTCGTCTAAAACCCTGCGATTGTAAAATATATCTCTAATGCGGCTCATAAAGATTTTGACAGCCCAAAAAAGTGTGAGAAGAAATATCTCCCCTGAAATACAAAGAGAAATGAAATCAACTTTTTGTTGTTGTTGTTGTTAATAGCTTTTTTTATTGCCCCTCCACACAGCTACAATTCGTTTTCCTTGTCCCTCCCTGAGTGACTGGGGAAAATTGCATGACCCTCCTTCCACTACAGGGGTGGAAATATAGACAGTGCAAGCAGTATGATTGCACTGGGGCCCCTGGGATGGAGGAGCCCATAGAGAGAGTGGGCCCTTGCAAGTGATTCAGATTGTCACTTATAATATAAAATATACCTGTGTTCAAAGAGGAATGATAAAAGAGAATGTTTCAAATTCAAAAATGGTGCCATTTGCTATGTACAGTATGCTTTTGAAAAAGGCAAACACATCTGCGTCATGGTTTTTAATTTCTTCATATCTATTTCAGTAGCAAAATTATATGCTTTTTTTACATAAGCTATAAAATCTAAAAATGAGGTAAAAAACTCTTCAATTAAATGATTAATTTCTTACTTTCTTGGATATTTTTTGTCAGATATGCAGTGATGATTGTTGGGTAATCTGTATATTGATGTTTTCCAGTATCAAAAGCGTACACTCAGGCCCTTCCTAGTAGTGTGCACTGGGGCCCGTCGTAACTTCCCCACACCACTGCTCCACTATGAGTATTTTTTTTTATATATTCACACCCAGTGTTGGAGCCAATTCAATGAGCTTACAGCACAGAGAGAGTAAGAGTTATCACTGCAACAAACACGTAATTTGTGGTTGTGTATTCTGGGTGAAATTTTAAATGCAAAATGTAGAATATCACCATTCTAAGCTTAAATTTGGTTATGTTTCTGATTAAAGTAATCTTCGGCCATGATACGTTTGAGAATCGTTGGAAATTTGAAAATCCAATAATAATTTCTGTTTTTACAGTTTCTGGTTATAATAAATGATGTAATTTGGGTGATTTTTAAAGAAAACATGCCCTTTAAACCTTCTACAACTTGCTTTAAATGGAGGATGGAGGTGAAGTGAGTATAGTTATTTCTTCCAATCATCCTCAGGATGTTGCTACTTTTTCTATAAAATTTCAAAGGTTTGTTAAGCAAGTTTTAGTGCCCTCCACTTAATATTTTATAAAATGGTAAATACCATTTTCACCAATTTTTTCATAGATGTTTGTGCTGTGCAGCCTTGTAAAGTTGTACCAGAAGATGTATGCAGATGTTTGATAGCTGCAGTGTAGCCATTTTTCTAAAAAATTACAAAACAGACAAAATATGGAATGGGCCACTGAATGCAGAAATTCTTATTGAGGAGGTATAAACATAAATGGGACGTAGCCGTCGTGACATCGCCCACCAATTTGTGGACTGCTGTTTTGAATCCTTGAGTTTGGCAGTTTGGCTGTCACCATCTTGTTGTTGTTTTGGGGCCAGAAGTGACCATATTTGGATGAGAGGGTGGAGCTGTGGAGGAGCAAGGAGTGGACCTGACTCATAGATTGACCCCTCACTGTAAAGCTTGTTACTCAAGCGGTCCGCCCTTAAAGGAGAAGTCTGGTATTTTGCACTTTGAGCTTAACAGTGCTGCCTATGGCCATGTGTGAACCTGTCCTAAAACCACCCCAAACGTTCGTTTTCAAAGCCATGAAACTCACTGAGTGGTCAGTGGTGTTTGTTCATGTTCTGACATAAAAAAAATGTCACACATGGCCATAGACAGCAGTGTTAAGCCAGGCAGAGGAAAGCCAAATTCTCTGAAAAGGAGCGATTGTCAAAATTTTGGTCATAACCACTCTGTTTTCATCATAAACAAGCCAGAAATGGGGCCCAAAGTGCAAAAGACCAGACTTCTCCTTTAAATATGTGTAACTTGTAAACGGGTGAGCAAAATAAAAATTCACTAGGCTGTAAACATGTTTATTTCTGCTGTAAAGTTGGGCATTTAAACATGAAAGTCAAAGGGGGATTTACTCTGTTCTGGAGCCAGCCTCAAGTGGCCACTCAAAGAACTGCAGTTTTTGGCACTTCCCCTGTTGGCTTCATTTTGTCAGCCCGGGGGTTGCCACCGGGTTGCCGGGTTGGTTCTAGACAGTTTTAGTGGTCTGAAATGGGAATTGGGAATAGTTGCTGTTCTTGCTTAAAAATCTCATTCTTTGTTTCTGTCTAAAACTATTATTGTTGTGTTTATATTTGGATCAAATGACACGTCAGCATCTAGCTGATGGACATAGTGGAGCATTTAGCAGCTAAAACACCAGATGGTTCCCTCAGGAGTATGTGAACAGCAGTGCTAAAAGGAGAGTGGCTATTAGACATACATTTGTCAGGTGGCCAGAACTCCAAATGAATGCTGATGTTGCTCTGTGTCTGCTTGATTTTCTAAATAGACAACTGTGCTAACACGATCACCATATCAACTTTATAAGGTCGTCCCTACAGACCTGAACTGAGCGCTTCAGTGAACAACTTCTGCAGAAAGAATCCGAAAGTCTCAGAAGGCTTTCAGAGGAGAAGTTGAACAGAGTCTCACCCTGCTGGTTGGTTCTTGCAGACCTGCTCGTCCTGCCCTTTGGGCCCAGGCTGAAAGTATTTTGTGTTTATTTTGCTCAGGTTTTTTTCTGTGAGGGCCATCAGAAGTTGGTACTGATCCATTTTGAGTATAAGTATAAACTGAATATAACCTGACCTGAGTGTGATTCACTTTATCTTTCCCTGATATGGTTTGGATGCATCAAACTACACTGTGGTATTTTAATACAGTATTTAGGGGGCTGATACCAGCATCATATGTGGGAGATGTCATTCTACAACTTGAAAAGCGCACTCAGTAGAGTGGTTATCTCAGGCAGCCGCCCATAATCCCAGCAGATGCGCTGCAGCACGTTTCAGAGGCGCCCCAGCAGCTAATAAAAATATATGCCTTGTCTGTTTTTGACAGATCTACAGCACAGTGCACAGAGCAGTTTGATTTCTCCTGCTAACAGGCACTGTATGTGAAATATAGACACAATATGATTATGAGGGTTAATGTATTTTTAATACCTGACACACAGCCACAAATCCTTGATCCAAACTTTTAATCATGTTAACCTTGTCTGTTGGCTACAGCACAACAAAATAGGAACAATAAACACAATTAAAACTGAAAAAGAAGAAACATTTACTGCCTGCTGACTTGCTTATGGTGCACAAATATCAAGAAAAAAATAACCAAATAAACAGTCTGCAAAACCAGGCAGGCAAAGCGCTCTGCTCCTGAAATGCTCCCCCCGTGGCACCACACTGTGCAGAGAACGAAACAAAAGTGGGTTGCAGCCGGACTGCAAAGAAATAGGCCTGGTAGAACTGCCCCTGCCAGCTCCTTTACAGTCAAGATGGCAGAGTAGATAACAAAAAATGGGAATTTATTCATCTTGTGTCTAACTTTAGTGGATAACATATCAGGCATGGAGGTAATCTAAAGATGCTGCAGATCAAACTGAGACCAAACCTTTCTGTGGATGTCAGTTTTTGGGCCCCAGTGAAGGTCAAAATGTGGCCTGCACCAGATGGTAAGACTTGTTGTTTTAGCTGAGCCGATTTCCAGACAACTTGCACCTCTGGTTAAAGAGTCAGCAGTCAGTGGAACAGGTTTTTCAGTTATTGTAAGTCACTGCAACCACGAGAGGTCCTTGAGCATACAGCCATAAATGTGCATACAAAATATGATGTTGATTGGTCCAGTAGTTTGCCAAATTAGCTGTGGACGGACAGAAACCGCCATAGATATAGATAGATACAGATAATGAGATAGATAGATGTCTCTGTCACAATTGATGACTAATCGACTATTAAAATAATTGGTGACTATTTCAGAAGTCGACTAATCGGTGTGAGTCGTTTTCCATGGAAAAGTACTATAAATGTTTCCCAAAATACTGTGATTGCAGCTTCTTATGTTCAAATATTGGCAGCTTTACACACTCTCCCATGACGGTGAACTGAAACCCTTTGGCGTGAGCACGAAACAAGACATAAGATGACATAATTTTGGGGTTTGGGAGAGACAGACCGACATCTTTCAACATTTTAACACATTCTTTGATAAAATGATTAGTCGACTTATCGAAGAAATAATCAACAGATTAGTCGACAATGAAAATAATCGTTAGTTGCAGCCCTAAACATAAGGCTGATTGCCAAATAGACTATGTTAATTATGATTTAAATGCATGTTACATTTTCCAGTTGCCCAGTCAAAACAGTAGAAGGGCTCTAACTCTGATACAATTGCATGTCTGGTCTGGTAATAATCTTTTTGGGTACATTCAGATGCATGTTTGCAAAACTGGTCCATGTTTCTTGAACCTTGAAGCAGTAAAATAAGACAATAAACTACAATTGTGTCTCTTTGCATTAGTTCTTATTGAAACTTACAGTAACTTAATAACAAAGTAAAATATCTTATTTCTACCGGCTAATTCACAGGTTTCTCTCTGTCATTATCCACCTCTGTGGTAGGTCTCCTGTTCACAGTAAGCATCTTACAGTAAACCAAAGCAAACCACCAAACCAATCCTTAATTTCCTCCTCCTCCCTCCCTCTTTCTCTCCCTCTCTCCTTAGGTTTCCCCTGCAGCACTTTGGGAAGAAACCCAGCGTCAGGCAAACCGCCTGCATCCCCCGAGAGTGGGTGACATCCACAACCCATGTGTGTGTGTGTGTGTGTGTGTGTGTGTGTGTGTGTGTGTGTGTGTGTGTGTGTGCATGTGTATGGATGTATGTGCACGTTTTTGAGAGATAGAGGGAGAGAGAAAGAGAGATGGAGAGCTGTGGCTAGCCTTAAACCATCAGCCTAGCGGCACTACAGTAATAACCACAGGACTCAGTCACTACCACAGGCAATGTGTGTGTGTGTGTGTGTGTGTGTGTGTGTGTGTGTGTGTGTGTGTGTGTGTGTGTGTGTGTGTCTTTGTGTGTGTGTCTTTGTGTGAAAGGCCTGTATATGTGTGTCTGTACATGTGGTCATGAGTGTATTAATCTGTGTGTGTGTGTCTGTGTGTCTGTGCGCGTATCCATGTCTTTATGCTCCCTATATTATCTATAATTTCTACCAGTGTTCTTACTTGTGCAGAAGAATTATGGTGTGTATGTGCATGTGTGTGTGCGTGTATGTATGTGTAGCCTGTATCCAGGTGTGTGAGAGTGTACAGTGTCTCATTTAGTGGCCTGTAGTCCAATCACGGCTCAGTTCTTCAGCCCTGACTCTGTCAATCCAACCTCGACAGTGATTGGTTGAAAGGTCCAAAGCCAATTGACAAGGTCACTACAGAAAGACAGACACATAGACACATAGAGAGATAGATAGATAGATAGACAGATAGATAGATAGATAGATAGATAGATAGATAGATAGATAGATAGATAGATAGATAGATAGATAGATAGATAGATAGATAGATAGAGTGCAGGTATGAGGTGCTTCCTACATCTGCATACAAAATAATTTGCCACTAAGTATATGCAGAGAATGTGAATGATATCATTTTCAAAAAAAGAGGAATGGTAAAATGAGCCTACCCTCTATTGCCTCTCTCTCTCTCCCTCTCTTCCTCTTCCTCCCTCCCTCTCTCTCTCTCTGGTTGCTGCAGGGTTGATTGGAGGTTTTGTCACGCCTGCTTTGACAGGCCGGGCAGAGCTCAGGTCCCAACGGTTTGGCAATTATCCTCTAACCCAGCAGCCTACTACTGCACAAATGCACTCACACACATACACACACATACATGGCCTGCATGTCAATACGTCAGAGATGGGGAGACAGGCTGTCTGTGTTTTCCATCTCCTTCTGTTTCGCCCTCTCCACATCTGTCTCTCTCTCTCTCTCTCTCTCTCATTAGCCGGGCGTGTTTTAGAGGGGAGGAAGGTGTGAAACTCCGGAGACTCTTAACATTCCACTCTAATATACAGTCCATCTTAAGCCATCCAGGGCCTGAACTCACACACACATGCACACACACCCACTCACACACACACACACACACATACGCACACACTGCGTAATCCTGGGAGATCAGAAGGGCTCCTCTTCCTCTTGCTAAGTAGCGTTGGACCCGTCCACAGACTCGCTGACGGTCTCTCCAGCTTAGCAAATGTACGGCAGCTTGTCAAGCACAGGAAGTAGCTTAGGCTCTGGCATTAGCTTAAACATGCACTTTAGAAACATGGAGGAAGCCGCAGCATCCAGCCTCGTGTTCAACCTGCGAATTTGTAACTTTATTTCAAATGGTAACAAATCAATAGGATGTACAGGATTCCACGTAACAGTTCTTTGTCTGCCTGTGATCATAAAGCTGTGTCCCAGTGCCATGCAACACAGAGCAGACTGTCATTGTATTCATGTTGATAGTGTAGCGTTTGGCACTCAGTGTACAACAAGTTAATGTACTGTGTTGTACAAAGAGGATGTGAAGTGTGTTTGGGACACTAGTGTCAGTTTCAAGAGGGAAAACCTCACAAATAAACCATCATTTTGGCATTTGTGTGCATGAAAGACAACCTGGTCTTTATTTTCACAGCTCTTGTTCAACCCACTCACTGGACTAAATGTTGGCAAAATGTTTTGGCTGACCACACATATCTTACTCTTGTGTCAATTTTTACGTTGTGAAAACACTGTGGTCAATGTGTGGTTTGGTTTGGGCACCAAAACCACTTGGTTAGGTTTATAAAACATTGTGTTTTGGCAGTTAGGTCGCTACAAACATAACTTGACATGTTCCGAACTCTTGTTGTAAAATACCGACTTTTGTTTGTCTAGGGTTGGGTTAGGGTTCGTCTGCCTTTCATCATCCACCATCTCATCTTTACACCCAAAAGATCCTAAATTTTCCTTTGAACACTGGCAAGTTCTTAGCCCAGCCAACAAGACCTTAAACAGCAGCATCCACAGTTCTTATGTCACTGTGGGCAAATAATGTCTATCAACACCTCACTCAAAAATACAACTGCTTGAGAATGCACTCAGGCATCTGTAGAAGATGAGTGTAAACGCCTGTAATCAAAAACTATATCAATAGGCAAGGTGCAAGCAGGACTAATGCTTTAACAGTTGGTCCGTCAAATAGTTAATTGACTGAAAATAAATCAAATTCCATTTTAAGTATTTTAGGGATTCTCCAGTGTGAGAGTGTGCAGCTTTCCTAAGGTTCATATCATTACAAACTTGATTTCCAAATGTTGTTCAGACATATAAGTGTTTGAGAACTGTATGAACACCTGTCCTTACTAGCTACCATTTCATAACTGTTAATTAAAAAACAAAATTATCCAATAATACAAATAGTCTGTGGTTGTTGCCCTTAATCAGTAACAACAGGGTTCATGCCAGACTGTCAGTGCTGTTGAAATGTACTGTCCCCTGAGAGTGTGGCCAGTGGTGCTCCAGGTGTGGTTGTGAAGGTGAAGTGAGCCGCTGCCGTGACAACAACAGAAAGTGAAACAAAGGGCTGAGGAGCGATGCACAGTTTGCTCCAGGTCACATGCCAGATGCTTGCCAGTTTGCTGGGTTTTCCATGTAGAGAGCTGGCAGAGCAGGATTATCCCACAGAGTTCATCAGACAGCAAATCAAGATAAGTGACAAGTGTCGTGGTGGCGACTGAGGGGAGGGATTTACAGCGGGGACATGCAGGTGAATGTTATTAGCTGGCTGGTGGGAGAGAGCAGCAACAGAGGCAGTACTGAGAGGTTAGGGCTGAAATACATGGAAATATAGTGCTAATTTTATCTTCTACATTATTTTGTTTTCAAAATCCTCTTTGTCTTTTTATATGTCTTGTGTTTCTCTTATATTTTGTCTTCATGTCTTTTTTAGCGACACACAGATACACTCACTGTATCGTATAGTACAATTCACTCTGCTTTTGGGAAGTAATTCATATAGCCTATTAAGAGCAGTAAATTTTTTCTCATTTTCAAATCTCAAAACAGAACAGGTCTTATGTGGAAACTATTAGGCAAATTGTTATTTTATATCAGCACTATTATGACTGATATATTAATTTATTCTATTCTGGTTATCAGTCAGTCTTAATTCACAGAAGCGACATATCCCCCTGCACTTTTTCAGATGGCAGTAATGGATCCCTTTACTTTCCACAGTCCGTGGAGCGTTATATTAAAAATAAACAAAATAAAATAGAATTGAATAAAATTAAATAAAATAAAAAAGCTATGGAAGTTTGCGTTTTAAGTTATAGGAAATTCACAAAACTTAACACAAATCCTAAATTCTTTAGAAACTCTTCAAAGGTGGTTACAGTCTACAGTCAATATATCTGAGTGTCTAATTTAAACATTGTCAGATGAGATACATTTTGAAATCTGGATTTCCATTCCATTTATTGGAATTAAACAGAAGTATTTTTGCATACATGAAATACAAATGAAATGCATTTTACTTCACAATTACACATTTTGTGTTATTGCACCACCTTGTTTTTGTGCAAAGTTTCTTCAGTCAATCAGTGTGATGGCCTTAACTGTCCCAACATACCATCATATACTGCCTAAAGTAGAAGAAACTTCTAAAAGGATGTCTGTGTTAAGTTGCTGCCTAAGACAATGTTGTGTCTGAAAGCCTCTAAGCTTTAGTTTTATAATAAATCCCTATTTTGATATTCATATTGCTTTGAGATGTAGGGCAGATGTCAGGGCACAATTTGAACTAAATCCAAACAAGTGGAAAAATTACACGAGATTACATAAATGCCACCAACTCCAGACTGGTTTTGTTAACTGCGACCAGAAGCTCTGTAGCTCTGTCAGTTGATTGGTTGGTCAGTTAGTCATTCCCCCCAAATTTCCCCACCCTTAAGTGGTCATAGGTTTTGGCCTAGGAGGAAAATTAGGCATCCGATAATATATCAATTATGAATCAACACTTTCTCCTGTTAAAACAATTCACAACTTGGACTAATTTGTATGAAAAACCCCTTTGATTCTTTTGATCTGAGGACCCTTATGGATTAAAGAAATATGAGTAACTTACAGGGTAACCGAGTAATGGGCACATTATTTGAGGTAGCCAACAACCTGGTTTTAAACATCGGAAGAACTTCTTTAAAACAATGAACTGCTTGGCAACCAGACCAGGCCTCTATTTGAGACAGGCCTTTATTTGTCAAAATGCGGAGCTACCCTGGGCTAGTAAAAGGGACTGGGCATTTAACTGAAGTAATAAAATGTTTTTTTCTGAATTTTTACCTGTACTAACTGTGCCCCCCTCCTTCACCTTCGAAATCAAAATGACGCCCCTGCTTATGGTCACCAGCTAGAGTTCACATTTTACCTTCCTTTCATGAAGATATAAAAACTAACAAGAACATTGTTACGCAACAAAATTCCTCTTAGCTCCATGTCAGTGGGTGTGGAGGCAGAAGCTTCTCTCTCTGAGATGGATATCTCAAAACCTGGACACATAAAACAAAAGTTATCCGCCAGGGTACACACAACTTGGCATGTGTGTGAAAACTGGTAGTCTGTGAGCCACCCCTCAAAAAGACATGTACGTGTAGAATGTGAAACTTACATGAAAAATACACAACTTTCAGATTCTGAGTTTGAAGCTGATAACTTCAATGGAATTAAGACCTCAGAATGAGATTTAAAACGTTAAACCTATCCTCACAAATGATTGCTGGCAGAAAAATAAAAGGGTTAAAAGGAGGAGATATACTTTATTAATCCCTCTCGAGGAAGGGAACTGAGCCTATTTAAGAAATAATAAAGTAGTTTATATTAATCTCTGGTTTTGACCGAGTGTTTTGGAAAGAAATTCTTAATTTTTACAGCAGGCTGTGAACAGGTGACGCTTTGTATTCTGACTCCTCACGAGGAAACATGACAGGAATATTTAACTAAGGTAAATAAATTAAGGTTTTTGACTTAATTTGTGTTGTCTGGATACTGGTTACTGGCACGTCTTCATGTCAGAAGCAGGTCGGGGATTCACATCAGCAGGCGCAGATTTCCATGACAGGACATTCCCCACCTTTTAACTTCTTTAATCAAGTCGTTCATGTTCCTTTCCTTTCCCTGTTTTTACAGCATGGCACCATCACCGTTTCTTGCTCAGCGCCCTGGGCGGCGTAATCGTCAAATCCATCAACACACACTCGCCTCACATCAGATCAGCACGGCACTCTTTGAAGGAGATGGACGTTGTAGCTTTATCAAACAGACAAAGCAGTGATCTTCCCTTCCGGCGTAAAACAACTACATACACCTTACAGCAACAAACGTCTGCGTGTGTGTGTGAGTGTGTGTCTGAGTGTGTGTGTGTGTGGGTATGGAAGCAGAACAAGTAGATGGGTGTAATTTCATAGGTGTGTGTGCTTGAGTGTGTGCGTGTGTGTGTGTGTGTAGGCGGACCTTGCCTCAAGCTAAAGTCATTGAACAGTTAAGGAGTTCCTGCTACACTCCAGGCTAAAGCTGAAATGCAACCGTCTGACCACGCGTGAAATTACCTCCCTTTCATGAGTGCAAAGCACACACGCACTCGCTTACACACACACACACACTTGCACACAAAATTGTACCTGGACATTCCTGCATGCACAAACATACTGTACGTACAGTATCTGCACACCTGTAATAGACAAGCAAACACACACACACACACACACACACACACACGATAAAAGCGTCTGCAGAGAGCCGTGTCACGGCTGTTAGCGGTAACATGGCATGGTGACATGGAAGTGCCTTAGAAGTGCTAATAGCCCTGCCAGTGCCATAGTGTGTGTGTGTGTGTGTGTGTGTGTGTGTGTGTGTGTGTGTGTGTGTGTGTGTGTGTGTGTGTGTGTGTGTGTTGGTTTCAAGTCATTTTTGGACTTTATTAAGGGGTGGAATATCTCTATTTTCAGCACTTTTATATTCAGCAGCTAGAAAATGCTTCATAGCAAGTAGATGGGAGAAAAATAAAATGAGATGTTAAAAGAAAATGTTGACACCAAATTTAAAGGATAAAGTGTCAAATGGAACAGATTTCCAATACATATTCTGACACAGACAGGTCAGAGGGCATAAACCGCAGGAGCAAACACTGCTCGCAGGGCAAATAGCTGCACTCCAAAGTAAATATCACAGCTTCCTGTCAAACTGAAAAACAACTGGTTTGTTGTTTGTTGGTCTCAAACAGTGGTCTGCACTGCAGGTGTCCCGCCGATGTGATTCACCATCAGCCATGCCCTGCTTCTCCACATGGCTAGCTCAACTCATATTTGAAACATTTATATGATACGTATAAACATACAAATGTAATGTATTCACAGTTTGCAGAAACACACAATGCCAACATGTTCGTCTGGCGACTGGGCTGAAAGGTGATCTATGGGAATATTCAGTGTTGCTCACTGCTCTCTTTTTGTCAGCGTCACATTGTTTCTATCATCCTCGGATGTTGTATAAAAGTGTGGTGCAGTGTCACAGTAACATGGATGAAATAAGAGGTCAGCAACCACATCACATGTGGAGCTGCTGTGCTTTTCCAAGTTGCAAATTTTGCCACCGGACTTTTTTTTTTTAACTTTTATACATGAAACAACATGAGCAGTTCATCTTTGTGCCAAAGTTTTTGGGAAAAGCTGCCGTTTGTTTAATTTAACATCCTCTCAGTATTTGCCTGTGGTGACTTAGGTATTGTAAATTAACTGTTAGGCTTATATAATGGTTACTATGAAATGAAAATATCATTATTGATGTTAAATTAAAACAAACACAATACATTATGGTGTCTTTAATTGTCTTGTACTGATACTACAACATATACACTGGTGAAATCTAAGGAAATAAAGCAGGTTTTTTAAATCAACTTTTCCCCATTTTATCAGAGCAAAAGTCCAAAATAACATTTGTAAAACTTGATATTAGTTCATTACAATATGAGAACACGACTACCATGTATACTGATAAAAGCAAATAATTCGAAATAAGAAGTAAAATAATCAAAATAAATGATATAGATAAAAAAGGACAGGGTGTCATACAAATGTGTGTGAGGGGGAATTACTTAAAATAAAAGTACTGTTTTTTTAAATGCTTCAAAAACAGGAGGAGGTCTTCCTTTGTGTAAATAATATTCTGACAGCAGAATAAAATTGTAAGATATTCAGTTTATCAGTATTTGTGGTAATTTTCTCAGTTTCAAACATAGCTCAACCAGGTCATGTAATCTGCTACTTAAGTACACTTTAGGACCACTACAGGGAACGGCACATGAACATTTTATATCCGGGGATTCACATTATAGACACCACTGACTATCCTTGTCACAATCCCATCACAATTTAATAATAAATGTCATTTTTTTTCAATTATATAATTATTAGAACTACCAAAATTTGCAGAGTACATATGCACATGTGTGCACAACATCAGGATGGTACCACCTCTGCCTCACTTTGAGCCAGGAAACACCCCAATGAGACAAACAAGAACCCGGGCGAAGAGTGTTAAAGACAAATGCGTACACGCCTCCACCAACAAACCCCCTCATGTTTACTGTCTGCTGCACAATATGAAAGTTTCACTGCAGTTTCCACTTAACGTGAATCTTTAATGCTGCACACTAACACAATCAGAGGATGAGCTCACTCACGCTGAGCTCTTATTCTAACCTACTTATGATGCTTCCATTTCTTGGGGAAGAAAGGAGGTGAACTCTATGATCTGTAGGACCAGAGTGACTTAACTATAACCCCAAGATTAATCTCTTAAAGTCTTCAAAAAGTTTCCAATGCACAGTTTGTGGCTGAGTGATGCTACAATATAGTTTCTTTTTTGGCTTATGTTTGTTGTATGTGTGTTGTGTATAGTGAATATATATTATTAAAAGCCAGGCAGAACAAATCTCTAGGCGGTTACCTTGGGCTCTGGTTGACTATAGGTTTTCCATTAGTTCAGCTGCTAACTGATTGTGAATGTTCGATAACACTCAGCCCGTCAATTGACACTAAAAACTGCTCAGCTTACTTGGACTGAAAACTCAATACAGAATCCGCTCATGGTCCCTTTCCACAACCTGTTTATCTATCTGTCAATCAATCTATCAATCTGTGTTAGGCCTTACACACACACACACACACACACACACACACACACACACACACACACACAGCCCCGAGTGCTGGTTTAGTAGGGTAATACAGTCTCAAGCCTTTCGCTAGGCAGTGTGTCACAGCACATTATCCCAATTTCAGATCACAGCGAGCGTCATTTAGACACACACGTACAGTATGTACTGCTTACACTAACACACACTCACACACACACACACACACTGAGCCATCACAGCAGTCGTCAGTTAGATTTGGTTCTTTTGAAGCGGAGCAGAAGTGCGGTAATGTCACAGCCTTGGGCGACAGACTGCTAGCACCCTGACACCATATTACTCCCCCCCTCCAGCTCACCCCACCCTCCCGTCGCCCAGCCCGCCCGCCCACCACCAACACCACCTTCCTCTTCCTCGCGGTGAACGCACTGAAACACACACACACACACACACACACACGCATACTGTCACGGCATATCTAACTCCAAACTCCTACTCAGTCTCTGTGTTTTTAATATCTCCATCTCAAATAATGTGCGCTGTTTCTGGAGGAGTGCTGTCCTCTCCAGCGCCAAGACAGAGAGAGAGAAGGATAACACACACTTAACACTGGAATAAGTTTTTATACATTTCCCAGGCATCTGCAGGTGGCCTGATATCACTGTTTTCATGTCATCAACGTGAAAAATCACAGAACATCCTCTCTATACTGCAACTTTAAATGACTTTGTGTTACTTTTAATAACTTTGGGTTCAATAGCAAATAATTTTGATGCCTAGGAAGATGATATCATGCGATCACTCAACACAATCAGTTACAGATGAAGCTGCCACCCCTTTCTTTTCTGCGTTTGGCTTCAAAAGATAAAACAACACTTAAATAATTGTAATTGATTATAATCGGTTAAGTGCAGTGAAGTTAAACTTCTCCAGCATACACACACCATACACCTGAAGGCAAACTTCTCCAAACAGCCATAAAACATTGATTAACAGGAACATTATTAACAAAAGTATAAAATGTAGCTCAGTAATAACTGTCAAGGTTCATTGTTTTTTTGCTAATTACTCATTATTAGCTTAACGTTAAGCACTTTTACTTTGTATAAATTAGCCTAGCAGCTAGCTGACTTTACACTACTCATAGTTAAACAAATTTCACAGATTATTTATACTTTTTCTTACTCACCGTTGGTTTGAATTTCAGTGGTTGAATTTCAGCCTAATATTGTTGAAACATGTTGCTGTAGCGAGAAGCTAGTGGTGTGGGATGCCATCCTTACATGTACTATATCATGTTTTATCTTGGTTTGTTGGCTTGTATTCTCTCCAAAATCCCAAACATTTCCACACTGCTGATTTGTTCCTGAGTAAATAACATTTTCTCATTGTCTTTTTCTTGGCTGCTTGCGATGATTTGCCTGTTGTTGTTTGACGGTTGTTGGCGTTGAGGGACACCATGTCAATTAGCACTTGTTACGTGCATTGTGTCTTTTCAAAATACACGTCTGTTTTCACAGGACATGTACAGTTTCTGCTCGTTAGATACATACAGTCTTTTTCAAAATAAAGTTACAGCTTTGGTAACACAGGGTTACACCTCGTATTTACGTTTATTTCCTTCTGCAGCAAAAGCATGTGGTCAGGTTTAGAAAAAAAACGTCATGGTTTGGCTCAACATTCACATGAAAAGTGAGCAGTGGGCTCCTGGGTGAAAGTTGAGGTTTATTGGACCTATCCACCTCCCCCTTCCATCCGCTCTCCAGGGACTTTCCAGCTCCTTATATTACACTGTTTATGTTTTTTATTACATTTCAAGCTTACGCTGCCCAGTGACAATATAAAATGCCGCCGGCCAATGGCGTAACATACCTCCATGAAAGGTATCTTTTTGCACTGGTGTCTGATGGTGGAATCACTGACTGTGTTTACAAGGTCTTTAGTATCCCGGTTTTGATTGGGTTTTTTTTAGTATCCCGGTTTTGTGTTTGTGCATGTAAACACCATAACCCGAATTCAGAAACCGGGTTATGCCCTTTTCCCGGTTTCAAGAAACCCGATTTTGCCACCTGGAGTACTCCGATAGAAGCCGGGATACTGGAGCATGTATACACCTTATCCCGGTTCTCTCCACTCTGAGGGCCCTATTTAGATGGTCTAAAGCGGAGGGTGCATAGTCCATGTCGCAAGTGTCATTGCTATTTAGATGCAGGCGCAGTTGTCATTTTCACGCCCTGCGCCCTCGTTGTCTAACTAGCAAATGAACTTGCGCTCCTCTGGGTGTGTTGGTCTAAAAATGAGGAGTGGTCAAGCGCACCCATGGCGCGTTGCTAGTTAGATGGTGTAAAAAGCAAATGCGCCAGTGACCAACAAAAACCTGGTCTAAAGTCAACGGCGCAGTATTTCGCTGTTAAACAAGTTAGTAATATGCGTCTCTAGGCGGGTGCACAAGGCGCGTGCACTCTGCTCAGACACACATGGAGCAGCCACACATATGCAAAAGATAACAAATAAAAATAAGATTACAATGTGAAAGGCTATTATTGTGCACATTAAAATATTTATCAGAAACACGTCTTAATGGTCAGTCATTAATCAGAATGATCTAATTGCAGTAATAATGATCATCATAATCCGGGAGGTCTGCTCGCAGTGTCCAAATATACGGAACTGATCAGGATGCTGGAGAGGGAGCTGGGATCTCTAACCTCCCGGGTTAAAATAAAATAAATTGAATAATTTACATTCATTTGTTGACAGCGTCAACTTGTGCGCGCGCACGCTCTCTTTCTCTCTCGCAGTCTCACTCTGTTTCTTTTCTTTTAACTTTTCTAAGATGACAGATGCTGAATATATACTCCCTATCTGATGCTGTGGCTGTTTGTGGCTGAGAGGGATGTGAACTCAGCTGTGTTAATCAAATCAGGTTGGGTTTCCATTACGCGTGCCAAATGTGCCAAACGTGCCAAACGGTGCCAATCCCCTTTGATCTGACATCAGGTGTGACGGGACAGTCGATATAGAGATACATTTATCGTCTCCTCAGCTGTAAAACGCTCACTCTTTCCAGTTGGTAGGTCCGCCATCTAACTAGCTCTCCACCATGCGCTCCAATCGCGCCTCATTTAAAGGGAATGAGAGGTGACACTCTGATTGGCAGAGGTCTCATTTTTGTCTTACTTCTAAATATAATAAATATATCACATTTCCCACTCAATCTGTTGTAAACAAAAGATGTAAAACACGTAACACACGCCTGCACATTTAGGATGCAGTGATCAGACAACGGGTTACTGGTATTTATCATGTATACAGGGATATGAATAACCGGGTTTCTCTGTGTTCCATGTAAACATCATATCCCGGATATGCTCAAAGCCGGGATAAGCCTCAAAACTGGGATACTAAAGACCTTGTAAACACAGTCACTGACAAAGCGGCTGTATTTGTCATGGTGGGAATGAGACTGGGCTGAAAATGGACTTGCACTCAAAACACTCCTCACCCATTCACACACTGGCGGCCGAGGTTACCTTACAAGTTGCCACCTGCTACTCAGCTTTAACACACTTTTACACCTGTGGAACAGCCATCAGGAGCAATTTGGGGTTCAGTATCTTGCTCAAGGATACATCGACATGTGGACTTGGAGGCCCACTCTACCTCCTAGGCCACAGCTGGATGCTGAGAAAACTCATACAGTGAAACATCCTTTTCAGGACAGGTCGTAGTTTTTGGTGTAGTTTCTGAATGTGAGTGTCTTTTTATTGTCTTTATGATGATAGAGTTGGTGTTTTTATGTCTTTTTATTTGTTGTATTAGTGAAAATGGGGTATTCATCACTTATATATGTCATTCCCCATTCCTAACTGCTTCTTAGCTTAGACTTTTCACGTCACTTGTTAGCCTACAAGTCAGTCCTTCTGTGAAGCATTACACTATTTAATTTCCTCTAGTTGGTCATATAACAAACTGAATATTTTTCTAAAGTGGTCTTACTTTAATCTGTGATGGTAGGATCAATGTTAGCATAGCGAGAAGTGAGTATTAGCAGTCAGGCTAGTTTTACTGTAAAGCTTAGGTGAGCTCCAACATCAGCCAAGTGTGTGGCACTAAGCTGCTTTTCACTTGTCTCCTCACCTCAGCCTCCACAAACGAGGCAATTTGGGGAATGTGATTTTAGCGCTCTGACAGCGGTCAGAGCAACAGGAGCTGTTGTGTCTCCAAACTGTGTTCACAAATCTGTGACATATCGACTGAGAGATTTATTCAGCTCAAAAAAACCTTGGTGCTTCCAGTGGATTCTCCTCGGCTCCCTGCTCTGTCTAGTCATCGGTCACACTCCGGCTCAAGGACGATGTGTGAAAACATTTGGGAGGAAAAGAAAAGACTGCTTCCAAAAAAAAATTGTGTGTGTGTGTGTGTGTGTGTCCATGTGAATGAGAGGTCTGTGGATGTGTGTTGTTGTATCTTTTCCTTTGTGTGTCTGCTGTGTATAAGCAACTGTGTTTGTGCAAAGGTGTCCATGGTAACTTATGTGTGTGTAAAATGTGTATTAAGTATGTTGCTGTGCATGGATTACTGGTGTGCATGCCCGTGTGCATGCCCGTGTGTGTGTGTGTGTGTGTGTGTGTGTGTGTGTGTGTGTGTGTGTGTGTGTGTGTGTGTGTGTGTGTGTGTGTGTGTGTGAGTGTGAGTGTGTGTGAGATAGACCATGGCCTGAGGTCATATCTGCGTCAGGCGGCTGCTAGAGCTCAGTGCTGGAGCATGATCCCCTACGCCTTTAATTAGACACATTAACATACACACACATACGGTACATGCAGACAGAAATACACACACACACACACACAGACACACACACACACACACACACTTCTTCACTCTCTCACTTCATCCTCCCTCTCTGTCTCTCTCCCTCTCTACCTCCCACAATAGGCCTGTTGCATGACCCGAGGCTATGCCGACCACACCACATTAAAACCTGGACTAATCAACCTCATACTCTCATGGACACTTACCCACACACACACACACACAAGCCCACACACACTTAAGCTCTCTCTCACACACACACACACACACTCCGACACACTCTCAGCTTGTTAATTCTCCAAACAGAACATGAACTCAGAGTCACGGCGGTTACAGTCTGATTAGATGTGGTGACTGTGGCGAGGAGTAAATTAAACCTTGAATACGACCAAATAAACAACAGGACAGACTCGATTTGGGAATTAAGAAGAATGCAGAGATGATTCAATATGTCCCCTTAAGCTTTTTGACTGTACATCGTACAGTCGGCGAGAAGAAACAAAATCAATGCGCCTGCCTGTGGTCAAATTGAACCAATCACCCACTGAGTAAATGTATAATCACGGTGGTCAAAGTAATGCAGACTAATGTCACCATGCTCCACTGAGTCATATCATGTAGAGATACACTGTAGATTGTCAAAGGCCCCAGCTGGTGACGGGACATGGCAGCATCAATAACAGGAACACAGGAGTGTTCAAATGATCACACAGGTTTGTAACAAGCTCTCAGATTTAGGCATCTTTTTCTAAACTAAGTGTTTGGAAATGAAACAGAGTAAGTACACCGGAAATGTTGGTTATAATCTGACATTGCACTGAAAAACTATGAGCCTGCCAAACTTGATGTACTTTAGACCAAGGTTGAAGCAAGAAGTCAAGTGTTACTTTTTGCTACTTTACTTTCCTTTTAGCTGACCGGCACACCAGGGACCAGCAGGTGCGTCCTCCAGCTCCGTTGTATTAATTTGCGCTCGTCATAATGATTTGATCACACGCCATTCAAGCACTGAAAAGAAGTAACTAAAATAACGTTTTACTTTCAAATAAAGGCAACTAGTAATATGTAATATATGTGGAGTAACTTGCCCAACACTGGTTGGCACATACAATATACCTGAACATCCCCAGTTCGATTCCAGCCAGGAACATGTTGTTCTATATTGTACTCCCATCTTTCTCCTTCTCCACACCTCCATCGCCACTGTAAACGGTAAAATTAAAGCAAAAATGCCTTTTTTGCCCCCAAACAAACAAAAAATTAATTCATTATTTTAATTAAACAGGAAAGTTGTTTACAGCCTGTGAGATTGTCTGACCACATCTATCCTTGCTGGACTCTGCTCTTGTGATGTCAGAACATCCTCATCTCAACATTCACTCATTTTCATTTCCGTAACCGCTTATCCTGTTGGTGGTCACTGGGGGGGCTGGAGCCTATCCCAGCTGACACTGCGCAGAGGCAGGGTACACCCTGGACAGGTCGCCAGACTATCACAGGGTTGACACATAGAGACAAACAACCATTCACACTCACATTCACACCTACGGACAATTTAGAGTCACCAATTAACCTGCATGTCTTTGGACTGTGGGAGGAAGCTGGAGCACCCAGAGAAAACCCACGCTGACACGGGGGGAACATGCAAACTCTGCACAGAAGGGCTCCTCCATCCTGGGTTCAAACATAGGTTATTTCAGAGATAGAGGGCATTTCTATTGGCTGTTCTTCAAATGCAGATTCACATCCACATCCTTTTGGTTAAAGCTTAATTCAGTGGCGGAGAGTCCTGCAGAGACAGTTGCTGTTCCATCATTGCCAAAAACTACCTACACTGCAGAGCAATACACAAAAAGGAGGATGGACTTATGAAAAAGAGAGTTTAAAGGACAGTCTGATGATGAATGAAATAAAACACGTCAATATCAGTGAAGGTACGGAGATGGAGGGAAAATGTTGCTCATAGTTTAGCCTGCTAGCAGGAATCAAAGCCTCAAGGTGCAGCTTAAGTTCAGGTTAATGGAGCTAACATTACCTATAGCCTCGAATCACAGTGTGTCCTCCGCATAACTCCCCACCACTACAGACCACCTTGCTAGGAGGAGAGTCAGCAGCAGCTCCAGAGATGGACTCCCAGTCAACGAACCCAGCCAGTGCAAACCCTAGTATAGCTTTGAGGGGACCAGACAACCCAGACTCCTTCCCTGGGAGGGGGCAACTTTCTGTTGCTGCCATTACACAGGCTTCAGCTTGCTAGCTTGCTAATTCTTGTCTCATTTGTTTTCTGATAGAGAGAGAGCAGGATGAGGAGGAGCTGAACAAATGTGCTGCTTGCAACTTTTCAGTGCAATAGGTTCAAATAAATCGGTGCATAGGAAACACTGGGTTCCTTAAGCATGTGCATATACTTGTGGTTGTCTGGTGGGAGGAGCTTAGGACTGAGAGGGAAGAGCTACAGGAGGAGGATGTATTTTCATATTCTGCCCTTTTTTCTTTCTTTTTTTTTGCCTTTTCCAGATTTCTGCCCACTTCAGCTTTAATTACCATGTTTTGCTGCATGTTTTGCATCTGGAGAGATGCAGAGACGTTCAGTGCAGAAGTGACAGGAATAATGGCAACCCTGCAACTTGTTATGGGAAGCAGAGTGCTGGATTGGCCGATGACAAGTTAATGAAGGTTATTTGCCAAACCACTGCAAAAAAATGACATGTTTTATTTATTTCTATTGCAGTCTAAAACAGCATATTCAGAGCACAGGGCCCATAAACCTCACTGAAGTGTTCATGACCAGCATTCAAACCTGCTCAGGTTAAGTGCATGTGCTAGACAGCAGGTGTAGACAAATTATAGAATAAACACGTTTGAAGAGGTTGCATGCATATCTGATTTTAAATGGAAAGCCATCATCAGCTCAATATATGAGCCTAAACCTGGTTCAGTGTGTTTCCATAAGGATTTAACAAAACAGATGTTTTCATGTTGACTGTTAAAAGCTGTAAAAGCAAATTCTTGTGTCCCAAAGTTTACCTCACACATAAAAAGACAAATGAAGAAACAATCAGTAACCCACAGAAACCTTTATCAAATCAGCGGACTTGCCTCGGTTCGTTGAAAATCAGTAGGTTTCCACCAGCGAGTTGCTTGAGGTGTGGACGTAACCATAGCCTCAGGGTGCATAGCCAGGGATCCTTGAGGCTGCCATAAGGAAGTATTGTGAGTAATAGAGGCATGCACTGGCCACTAAACTGCAGCTACACAAACACACACACACACACACTCACTGTATGGAGTTAGGGTCTTTTATCAATATACACATAAACACACAGGCTCCTGATGATATATTGCATATTGACAAAACAATTTAATAATATTGCACCTGTGTTTTTTTTTCTTTTACATGACATGCATTCACATAATTACTTAGAGAAGGGTAAATATGAGAACACACACCCACATATATATCCTCCATGTATCTGTTAGATTTGAATGTTCTACACATGTCAGCGTGGGTTTCCTCCACATACTCCAGCTTCCTCCCACAGCCCAAAGACATGCAGGTTAATTGGTGACTCTAAATTGTCCGTAGGTGCGAAGGTGAGCGTGAATGGTTGACTGTCTCTATGTGTCAGCCGTGTGATAGTTTGGTGACCTGTCCAGGGTGTACCCTGCCTCTCGCCCAAAGCTCCAGCCCCCCTATGACGCTCAAGAGGATAGGGTTCATGGCAGCAAAAGCCTTGCATGAGATATTAGAAAATCCATCTTAAAACTTGGCTTTAATGCTCACTAACATTGAAAGACCCACTATAAATAGACAGACAGACACGTGATAGCCTAGCAATTTAAAGGATAGGTAAGTATATATCAAGAAAATTTAGTTTTTCCATCATTCCTGTGAAGGACAACACCATTTAACTTTGATTTTACAACATGTCTTTACCCTGTTGGATGTCATCCTTGTGATGTAGCAGCAACCCTGTATCTCAGTAGTGAGGTCGCTGTATAAGATTTTTTCATAACTGATAGGAGTGATGGCCAAAGCTGCTGTATGTATGCTGCTGGGTTTTTTTTTTCTTTAATGATGCTTGTTGCCTAAAAAGTGTTAAATGGGACATTATCTGTTTTTATACTTAAAAGTACATTTTATCCGACAGTCAAGTCAAAATCTCCTTGATAAGAAAAGTTCGTAAGGATTGTATTGGTACTTGTCACTTTTGGAAGAAGTTATAAACATGCAAGTGTGTAAACACGTACAGTACATACTGTACACACACAAACACACACGTACAGTAAATGATGGAGCAGGAGGCAATCGGACATGAAGGGAAGAAAGAGATCGATGGTTCGTACTCTGAGCACCTCTCACCTGGAAAACTAATGATTATTGACTTCCCTCCAGCGAGCGTTGGGGACGTTCGCCTCAGGCCCTCGACCTACCCCCCTACCCCCAAACACACACACATAAGCTGCAGAAGTACAGTTGACACCAGACACATGCAGCCTCAGAGGCAGAAGGCATCGGCCATTTAGCATCGTTCTAACGGAAACCACGCACACACACATTTAGCGTTGACAGACAGGGGTTAGTGAGGAAAGGCGAGGGGGGGTCAAAGAAGAAGTAGAGAGAGGTTTGGTGAGGGGGGGGTTGTTGTTTTTTACTCAAGAAGCAGCAGCATTGCCTGGGGGGCTTCAGCCCTGCCACTCCCTGCCAGAGGAGAGAGGCTGTCACTACGCGTCTGTGTCACTGAGTGTGTGTGTGTGTGTGAGTGTGAGTGCGAGTGCGTGTGAGAATGTGTATAACAGCATTGTGCATGTGCACATATGTGTGTTTCTGTGTAAGTGTGTGTGTGTGTGTGTGTGTGTGTGTGTCACTCCTGCTCTGTGTCAGCTGCTTAAAGCTGCCAGGCCACATTGTGTCCTCTCTCTCTCTCCTTCTCTCTCCACCCGGCCCTGATTGGCCAGTTCGTTAGTTTCCGGGAGTAACCAAGGCGTAAATAAGCCGGGAAGCAGGGGAGGGCAGCACTGTTGCAGTTAACCGTGTTTTAAAAGGAACTTAGCGCAACTTTTTTTGACAGTTAGTCATCAGACAGTCCATAGAGTAGCCAAAAGTGGTTGTCTTAAGATTTCTGGTTCTTGTAGGGGATTCAGAGGTTCTCGCTTAAAGTCAAATGTACGTAAGTGCTGATCAATTAGGTGATCAAATGACACTGGCAATTTTCATGTCAGTAATATATTAACAGAGTTAATTAACAATGTTTTATAAAAAATAAAAAAAAAGGCTTGGTTATGTGCAGCATTGCTTGGTTTTGGAGCGATTGTAATAATATTGCTGAAATTTCATTAGTAATTAGTTACACTACTAGAAACTGGAAAAAGTAATTTTATTACTGTAACACATTACTGCCCAACACTGGTTATGTGAATAAATACATTCTGTAAAATGCATTTATTTATGTAGACAAAATAGGAAGTGCAGCACTGAGTTAAGGTTCTGTGAAGTTAGTTTGAAAAAAAAAAAAAAAAATCAGGTGCTCCTCAAGGACAGGACAAAGAGTCACTTAAAGATTAAAAACACAACTGGCCAGCTCACTCAGTGTGTAAAAATCCATAGTATAGGCAGGCAGTCTAAAAAATCATCTGAGGCACTCTGACTGTAGTTAAAAATCCTTTACATGGACAACCAACATGTTTCGAAAAGACAGTCTTCATCAGGGTGTAAAATGCATCAGAAACACATGTGCCGTTTAAGAGCTCATGTGATGGTCATGTGATACAGGTCACATGATATATATGTAGCCCTACTGGACAAAAAAACGCAATTTTGAACATTTAGAGATTAATCATGTCAGTAATTTATTAACAGAGTATATCAGTTCAGCGTTTCATAAAAAAAAAAAAGCTTAGTTATGTGAATAATTGCGTTCCGTAAAATGCATTTATTTATGTATTATTCTCCTTAAAAATGCCAAATATTAGCAGCTTCTTATAAAGATGTGCTGTTTTTTTTGGTTTGTTTTTTGTGCTTAATATTACTGTGAATTGATGATTTTGAGTTATGGACTGATTATTTGACAGAGCAAGCACTTAAAGAGGTTTGCTGTTTGGCTTTTTGGATTCATAATAAGCATTTTTTTCCCCAGTTTTGGGACATGTATTGATGAAACGTGTTTTATTGCTTATACTGTACATATAACTTTTAATTTGTTTAACAAAAAAAAAGTTGTGTTCTTTCTTCTTTACAAAGTCTCAATTAAAAAATATAATCAAGCAACTCAAGAAATAATCAGCATAATTATAAATAATCATTTATTGCAGCCTTAATCTAATTCCTCTACAATGATTCCCTATAAGATAAAGCATAGCATACAGCCTCAAATCAAAGCACAAACTGAGGCTCTATGGACACTCATATGTGTTTATATAAAAATTTGTGACATTAAATACAAGAGAGCCTCTGCTCAGTCAGGACAGCTTGAATTAAAAATAACACCAGACTGTTTTTATTGTCAGTAAAAGTATCAGTTGACTGATGTGAGGTTGTGGTTGTGTGTCTGCTGCCGTCTGTCTGGGATGTCTGGCTGGATTCGGCACGTCAGCGCGACACGAGGAGGTTTCCCACAACTGACAGATGTGTTAAAGCCGAATCGGCCCTCGAAACCCAGCCGTGTCACCTCTGACACTCTGCTGTCAGCTTCCCCCTGACAAGCTCTGGAAGTGAAATGTCTCTCTTGTTCAATTTCAAAAGGAAGCATCAGTTTCTTAAGCATGTTAAACTGTTATTGTGTTTTGGAGTAATTAAGAAATTTTAATGAAATTTCCAAGAACTTTTATATTTTGTTTTTAGCAGGAAGATTAATATATTTGATACCTTGACTTATCAAAGCACAAAATAATTTGGGTGATTTAATGACACTGTTTTACTACCCCTAATGTGTCCATGATACAATTTTAGATTTTTGTGACATATGACTCAAAAATAGAAAAGCTTTCCTGACACACTGCAGGTCCAAACAGCAAAACATTACTAATCTTACTTTTGTGAAAAAAGAGAACCTTTTTTACAACCTCTAAACATATAAAAACCCTAAACTGTGCTTAGAATACTTACATTTTATTATGAAAAATGTAACCTCTGTACTCCCAGTCCAGTTGCCAGAAAAAAGGTAGGCATTTTATGTTTCTGCAAACCACAAAAATGTAACCTATGCATGTTTGATACGTATCACATCAGCGTTTCTAAAGTGACGACGTATATGAGCTGAGTTTCCATCAGAGGGTGGAGAGGATGGTGGATGGTGTGTCACATAGGCACCTAGCAAGGTGCAGGCCCCTGCAGACTGCTATTTGAGATCAAAAACAACGAAAAACGTGTGATTTAGCAGGTCATTGCTGTTTTTTCGATTGGCTTTATAGGCGCCAAATGTAGGTGTTTTGCAGTGATCATCGCTGTTTTCCCCAGAGGCTTTTTAGGCCTGAAAATTGAACGTTTTTTTAGAGCCCGATCTCACTCAGAAGGTGTCGAAATCCGGTGCTGGGGCAATGACTTTGTCATCAGAAAACAACGAACAAAGCCGTCCTTTAACGTCGGCATGATACAAAGCAGATTGCCATTATAGTTTAAAGGAAATGACCACTTTAGAATGAAAATACAGACAGTACTTACTGACCCTTACGCCGACAAGAAGTCCAGTGTAGTTTTTTAATCCACAAAACTCGTTTGGGGTATTGAAGGATAACAGCTAGCTGGATTTTTCCATACACTTTAAGTGCATGAAAACATCCAAAATCATTTTGAAAATGTAATAAAACTCCGCAAATGCATTTTAAAAAACGTCAGAACGGCTCGTCCGTCGTAATCCAAGTGCCCTGAAGCCACAGCATGCACAATGGACTTGAAAAGATGTAATTTACTGTATTTTCATTCTAAAGTGGTCATTTCCTTTAACGGTGCCCGGCGGCGTCGGGGGGAAATACGGCAGGACAAGGACAAAAGGACTTTCACCCGAGAGAGCGGTGTTTGTGTCCCGTAAGATTCTAAAGCCAAACCCTGTTTTTTTTCCTAAACCTACCCATGTGTGTTTGTTGTTGAAGGAAAATAAAACATCAATTTGCGGTGTCATACCGATGTAGTGCTTTCATTTTGAAAGAGACTGTATGTACATGGTAAATTTCCTGTAAAAACTGAAGTGTATTTTGAAAGAAGACAATGCATGTAACAGGCAAAACTTGACACGGCGTTCCAGAACATCGACAGTCACCATACCCAGGGTACCTTGCACTTCATATGCGGATGTGGAAAGTCCATGACCAAACGTCAATATGTGTCGAGGTCGGAGTGAGAATGTGTTGGTTTTCTCACTGAGACATTACTGGTTTCCCTGCCAGGAATATGCTCCCTAAACCAGGTGTTAAAGGCCAAAACATGATTTTTTCCGAACCATAACCAAGCGCTTTTTGTGCCTAAACCTAACCACATGCTAATCACATAGCATTGTGTAATTGGTTTGTAGAAATGTACAATGCCAACATTTTTCCAGCGACTAGGTTGAATACTGATTTCTTTCATGATACTAAAAAGATGAAAAACAGACAAATGAGAAATTGTCTGTGATGTAACGAGATGTAGCTATGAGGCGGCTCACAGGCGCCAACAATATCGGTCACAAAATACTGTACTAAATAGAATACTTTTTGAATCGCTGACCTTTGCTTCGTGGCTGATGTCTCGCTTGCCAACAAAATTTTAGAGAAAAGAAAAGAGAACACTTTTTCACATTATCCACACAATCTGCAGATCCTATCAGCATTTTTCTGGTTCTTGATTTTGCATCGACATTACCCTCACATTATTTATCAACATTATCCGTCAAAGATTGGTAACCAATGAGCAGAGAGGCAGATACAGGGTGAGGTGAGAATAAAGGGATGTGTGGAAAGACGGGGCAGACTTTTAACTCTTTTAATTCTACTGGAGGAAGCTGGTTAACCCTTAAGTGTTTCGCCCTGAGGACATCCATGAAAACTTAATCAGCCCCACCTGGGATGGGCACCTCCATAACAATGCTGCTGCTGTGTGTATGTGTGTGTGTCTGTTAAATGTGCATGCATGGAAAAGGGCTGTGAGCTGTGGTCAGTGAGGTATGCAGGTCTATGTCTTATTGATGAGCGGCTGGCAGCAGATGGGCGGAGTCTGTAATGTGGTGGCAGCACCACAGAAGAAGAAGAAAAGAGCGAATGAGGAGATGAAGGCATCCTGAGGACCATATGCACCCTTTCAGATCGGTTAGCATGCCCAAAGGCATGAGGGCTTTCATCTGAATATGCCAACTTTGTACTGCATGCAAAACCGCCATAGTAGCTGCAGGTCAGTGCGGTCTGTTTAGTGTGTGTGTGTGTGTGTGTGTGTGTGTGTGTGTCTGTGTGCCCTTACAACATTGTGTGTATCAGCCTGCAGAGATCGATGCGTCCGTTGTCCGATGTTCTGCTGCTCATCAATAGCATTGATCACATCATATCTTATCTAGTCTGTATGGTAATGCATTGAAGCTAATGAGACCACATTCACACACACACACACACACACACACACACACACACACACACACACACACACACACACACACACACACACACACACACACAGCGCTCATCCCACCTGAGAGGTAATTTCTTTCTCTTGCTGAGAGGCACCAGAACAAAACATTCATTTATTATTCAGAAATATATTATTCATCTATTCAATTAGCTACTGTTCTCCTCAGCCAACCTAAAGAATCAATGTGGGCAACAGATATGATATGCACAGTCCGTCGTCTGACTCACACACACACACACACACACACACACACTTGGAGAGGTCAGTTAGACTGTGATCAGAATTTATAATGGTATCTCTAACCTAAAACCACAGACCAGACCAGCAGCAACAACACAGATTCTCTCACACACACACATACTGTCTGTGCACTAACAGATACTTACATATAACACACACATGGCATGCAAAATGAAAAAGGTTTGACTTTAAACGAATAAACCATGAGGACATTTCAGGGACACATTCAGGATTTCAGTTATTATAGTTTCTTGTATTCTTTAGCAGATTTCCACGATACAGGCAAAAAAATGGCACCTTATTTCTCTCAGCCCAAAAGAGGCCCTCTGGAACCCATGTCTGTATATCAAACCTGCTTTTTGTTTACATGGACGTTTGCCTGTCACAAACCTCGAAGGTTGAAACTTTGCATCTGTACATGTACATCTGTTCATTTCAAATGTTTTAACTGTCATTGCCCGCAAACTCCCATACGTCCTTAATGTTGGCATAGATACATCCACCAGATGGCACGAAAGGGCAGAGTCACAAGTTTCTGGAAACTAGCAGGAGGTCGTAATAATGTACCTTTTATTGGAGGCAGCATTGCAGAAAGCGGTGGCCTTTGAGGCCAATAAATACATTGGGACATGTGGTCAGTATGTTACTAATTCATTCCGTTCTGCAAATTTTGCAATGTCTTCGTTGCATCCTACGGTCATGTCTCGCTTGAACTACGCTACATATTTGTAACATTGTTGAAAATGTGTTAAATAAATTATGTTTATGACTGAGGTTATAGTTAAAGGTGGTGGACTACATTATATTAAGGGGTCCGAAGATTAGGAACACCTCTGAATATAATGTAGTATTAAACTACCATTACCACTTACATAGTTATCTTTAAGTTGAAACATTTAACTGAATTAACACTATCTATGAAAGTGTCAAAAAACAATGAACATCACAGACATAAAAGTAGACTTTACGGCAAAACAAGTTGTATTAAATTGCATTAGATTGTTGAGGTGTACCTAATAAATGGGCCACTGAGTGTACATAAACATGCAAAAATACTCACACCTTCAGGTGGAATTGTGTTGCACTCGAAAGAGTCCATTTGAAAGATATACCCATGTGCTATTCCCCAGTGTGTGAGCAGAAGTTTTTGAATATTTCAGAGTTCATGAGTGACCTATGCCGACATTTTTAGAAATACCCATGAAAGTTACCTCATTTTTTTGTTGTTGTTTTTATTATTTATTTTTTTGTGTGCGTGTCTTTTCCGCCCCTTTTTAATGTCGATATAAAACAAATACAGAATAATTGTTAGCTCAGGACAGATTTCTTTATATGGTCGTCTGCTCCGGGCATGCTGCTTCAAGTGTTTACATCATGTAGCCTACACTGCTACATGTAGCTACATGCTAACATCAGAGGAGCGTGCAATCTCGGTTGACGATGCTATTAATTTCTTCCCGATTTTAGATTATATCCCTGCTGGAATATGTCCGGTTGTGTTTTATTGGTGATTCTTCACAGTAGAAAGTGCCGCTACTCACTGCAATGACTGTAAAGAGACGCTGAGATATGGAAGACCCGGAAACACTGACCAATCAGAGCAGACCGGGCTTTTTCTGGAGGGGGTCTTAAAGAGACAGGCGCTAAAACCAATGCTTTAAGACAGAGAGTAAATACAGGTGTTCCAGCACAGACAGTATGAGGAAAATAATGTGTTTTTTTGCATTAAAGCATGTGAGAACGTCCCAGTGGAAATCCAGAATACAAGTGTGAACCTGAAAATAAGCAGAATAGGTCCCCTTTGAAGGAGTGACAAATGTAATAGCAACACAGTGTCCAGCACTTAAGGACAGTTGTGGAGATTGTCAGTGAGTGAAAAAATCTGCATATACGTATCACAGAGACAGTTACACCTTGGCAGACAAATGTTAGGGCGTTGTCAGTCTTTAAAGGGCATAAAAGTAATACACAGAAATCCAAGCTCAAGCAATGATCTCTTGTATCATCATAATATCAAATCAACTTGACACGATCTCTACGGGTTATAATCAGACGCTTATTTCAAACCAGCCAGAACTAGGCTTACTTTTTGTTATTACACAGTGAAGCGATGGCTCAGAGGATAAATGTGTGGTCGACAAAATACACCCATACCCAGTTAATTTAAATTTCATAACTCACTTCTCTTTCAAAACTCCTCCCACGGCTTTTTAACCAACAACTTTAGAGCAAAAACTGTTCATCAAAGACATTTGTGGAGCGAAACAGAGCGACACTCTGACACTGACCTGTGTGTCAGCATGTAACAGATGTCAGCCTCCACATCACTTTGGGGATAAAGTCTTGACAAAACAGAGCCGTTTCCAGTAGGAATTTGCCAGAGGTTATATCCCCATTCGTCATATTCAGTCAAAAGAAAAACACTCATCCATTTAATATCGTGCATCGCTCAGAGCCACCCATCATCAGACTATATTATGTTGAGGAGATAAAGAAAGAGAGTGACAGTTAGAGAGAGGGAGATAGAAAGAGAATAAAGAGCAGGAGTGGCAGTGTGTGTGTGACTGTGTGTGTGTGTGTGTGTGTGTGTGCACGCACGGCAGTAAGTTAGCTTCAGATAGAGACATTGGGCCATTTTTTGTCCCTCCTCTGAGGGAATAATTATCTTCTGCATATTCATATATGCAAACACAACATGAATAATTTCCCTCTCCACCTTCCTCTCCCTCTCTCCAAAGGTTAGCTCATTAATTACAGCCCAACAATTAGCAGGAAATATTTTTATAATTAATTATTTGGTGTTTCTTTGGCGCCAGCGTTCGTGCATAACTTACAGCAGGGTCAGAGCCCAGGACAGCTGTTGAGAGTGTCTGTAGAAATGGCATACCCATGCTAATGCAGTATATCTTTGTCCTGTGCTAAGTTGTTAATGTTAAGAGTGTTCGTGTATGTGTGTGTGCGTACGTGTGTGCATACGTGTGTGCGTGCACGCGTGCACGTGTGTCTGAGGATGTGGGTGTTAAACTATTTCAAAATAAAAGCACATCAGCATACACACCATCAAGGCAAAACCACACAAGCTGACACAAATACAAGCAAATCAGCGCACATGTCAAGACAAAAACATGCAAACACAGACCAAATGCTGCCTCCCTCACTCTCTCTCACACACACACACAGAGACACACACACACACACACACACTCGCACACAGGCAGCGGTCTGAGTGTTGGTTGTTGCCTGTGGGCCTGTGGTCTTTGAACTGCCTCTCAGACTCCAGTCTGTCCAAATTCACTATGAGAGATCCAGCTCTCTGCCTGCCTGAACTACTGCAGCTCAAACACACACAAAGAAAAAAACGCATGCACATACATAACCCAAAGACAGACAGACACACAGACAGACAGGCAAACACGTCCACTGAAACACATACACTCTCACTGATGGAACACGCTCCAACTCGCTGCTCCTTACCTTCCAGCAGAAGTTCTTGGAAAGTGGATTTGGTTTCTACCTGGAGTCAAACATCCAACATTCTCACCCAAAACTTCAGATAGGAAATTATTTAGGAGATTATCTATCAGCTAAATATTTGCCAGTTGTTGCTTCCAGCACCATCATCGACTCAGGTGTTTTCAAATCTGAAGAAGCAGCATTTCATTTCTGCAAAGCAAAGAAATGTGTTGCCAGATTACTAGAATTAATCTGGAAAAATCTGGGCCATCCAGTCTACTATCCACTATCAGCCATTTACTTATGATGTGTGTGTTGGTTTTGTGTCATTTGGAAAGCTTTGCGTAATCATACTAAAAGGAAGGAATAAACAGTTGTCCCAACAACATATTGTACCTGACTTTGTTACCTCTGCCAAGGACCTTATGGTTTCACAGAGGACATTTTTACATGGAGAAATTAAAACCCATATTTACACTATTTGTTTGTGGCAGCCTCTAGTGGCCGTAGTTACTGCAGCAAAGCAGAAAGTTAGGCGACAAAATATAAAGAGCTGAAAGTTCACTTTTTGATGGGTCAAACAAACACAGGACTTTGACCCAGGAGATTGGTCTTTGTGTACTGTGTGAAACCAAAAGTCAATGCAGTTATTTTTAATAAAAAATGTAGTATGTTAATGTATGTCATGTGGCATGTGAGGTGCCTGTATTTTATCCATGTATGACGTGGAAAACAATGACCAAGTGGCAGTATTTGATGACTTTGGAATTAGAAGAGGTTGGACAGACTGGCTCTGAATCAACCCCAGGGAAGATACAAACCTAAGATTTTGTCTATACCTGAGTAAAATCTCTGATTTCACTGTCTACTTTTTTCTCTTCTAAACACACTTCTAAACTACTTTTCTCTGACTCACTTATTCCTCCCACTGTTGTCTCGTTTCTGTCGTGTGTATTTCACTCACTGGAGTTGCAATGCATATTGGAATGTACAGATTTAATTGACTGAGTAGCTTCACATGAGACTTGTATCTATGGACGTGTCGCTACTGTGTTTGTAACCTCAAAATACAGCGTAATGTATTATCAACTGGTATTGCTAACCAGGCTTGACCTGGTATTGCTAACAACATCTTGGTTTTTCGACTCTTTGATCTGGAACACAATCAGCTCAGGTGTGATGTCATTCCCAGCTCCAGCTTCCAAGGTAAATGGAATACAGCATAACATGTGCAACTGATTTGTGATTTTCCTGGTTGCTAAAGCAGTGATACAATTGCTACGCTGCTTGAAACAGAAACTCTCTGTCAAGATTTAATAGTTCTCAATAATTTATCCGTTTTAGGTCTGGGTCCAGATAGGATGGCATCTGGGTCTGGACCTGGGTGATGGAGAGGGATGGCAGCTTGACAAAGGGAGTGGCGCCCCTCCTCGTTGCCTGTCAAATCATCCTCTGACTCTTCCTATATTAAGTACACCTTCACAAGCAAATTCACTGCAGTTTCATTTATTTTGATTAAATTAAGTCTGAAACTCGCTGTTACTACTGCTGGTGTGACTGAACCAGACGACAGTAGTTCATCCTGTCTGAGAAAATGAATATACATGACATGTTCCATACATGAACTAACAAATCTTAAACATCAGCTACTCAAGCTGGACTGAGTGTACTGAATCTACAATGCCAACTAGGTCTCACTCTGAAGTCACTGAAATCCGGCATTTGGGCAGTGATTTGCGGTGTCAGACCAGGCCATTCTTTAACGTCGGCATGATACGCATCGCTGTTAAAGTTTAATGGTGCTCTGCAGCATCAGGGGGAAACATGGCGGGACAAGAACGAAAGTTAAAGTGGCGAAAGTCCGAGTAAGGCAGGTGCGTGGGGTGGTTGATGGGTCCAACAACCGCCGACTTTCACCTGGGAGAGCTGTGTTTGTGTCCTCTAAGATTATAAAACCAAATCCTGTTTGTTTTCCTAAACCTAAGCATGTGCATTAGTTGTTGGAGGAAAAAAAGCATCAATTCACATTGTTGTACTGACCTAGAGCATATTTAGAAAGAGACTGTATGTAAAAGTTAAATTTCCTGTGAAAACAGAGGTGTATTGTGAAAGAAGACAACAAGCAGAACTTGACACACTGTCCCAGAAAGTCAACAACCAACGCACCCAGGGTACCTTTTCATGACGTGTCTGGACGTGGAAGGTCCATGACCAAATGTAAACATGTGACGAGGTCAGAGTGAGAATGTGTTGACAATGTCACTGACAGACTTTAACCATGATATCACATTATGTTACTGTTACACAATATTTTATTGGCAAATGTTTTCCAAAAATAAAAAAAAAGGTTTTAATATGTTATAGAGGCACAACTTTGAACTTACCTGAATTAAATGATTCATATCAACAAAGTGATTCCTAAATTCCACCTCTTACATTCAGCCCAACAAAAGGATTAAGAAAGAACACATTCTCCTTTGCTACATTATGTAGTATAGTAGTTATCTAAAGTGCAGCCATGAAGACGACATGTAGAGACGTTACAGCGAGCTGTTGTTCTCATTGTCTCCACCACACTGAGTCAACAGGTGCTTAAGGTGATAAAAGCTGCAGTTTTGCTCACAGCATTAAATGCAAAGTGAACAATACGACATGATGGTAACAGATTCCTTTGGTCAACATACCAAAGGCTGTAATACTTTCCTGTCACTGTGGTGTACGGCAGATAATTTCCCTTCTCTCGCATGAAGGCCTAGCATCTTCTCACTTTGATCCAGACTCTCTCCTCACGCTGTGAAATGAGAGGTGATGTGACTGCGCCGCCGTATGCCGCGTGTGTAGTTTGTCTCCCGACTTTAAAGAAGTGTGTTTCAGTGCCGAGCAACCTGTCCTGTTCGCTTTCTCCTGAAGACTAATTTACCCACGCTGCCTCTCATGTTGGTGCCACTCTTACACCGCAGCAAAGGAGTTGTTGACTTCTACAGAGGCAGGAAGGTGTGCATATCTACGCTCATCAGTGGGTGCGTGTGTGTGTGTGTGTGTGTGTGTGTGTGTGTGTGTGTGTGTGTGTGTGTGTGTGTGTGTGTGTGTGTGTGTTTTTGAGAGAGAGAGAAATAGAGACAGGGATGACGCGTGGGCGTTTGAAGAGTGAAAGGAAACATTCTACCGCTCTCTCCTCCCATTAAACATATTTGTACATTTCATCGCCAATAAAAACAGCAAATCAATCTCATCCAGCACTCTTCAGAGGGCCCTTTGAAGTCTTCTTAGTAAATGACCTCCCACTTTCCCCATCAACTGCAACCCCCTGCACCCCCCGTAAAAAAAAGACTAGTGCAATATTTATCTCACTTCACAAAATTTAAAGTTTTTTTTTTTTTTAGGAAAATCCTTGAAATTTTCATCAAAAGCATTCTAATCAGGCACTCCTCAGGTCAGCTAATGAGTTGGCAGGAGTGGGGCCCTCGCCGGGCGGTTCTCTTCAAAGGGCTAGCTCATTAGCGTTAGCGGCTCTGATTATGATACTTTCACATGCTCCCCTCTCACACACTCGTGCAAATACACACTTGCTAGCTCATTGACGCTGTCTCTCTTGCTTTCACACACACACACACACACACACACAGGGAGAGAGAGAGAGAGAGAGCTGTCATTAGCCCAGTTAGCATCATTGGCATCATTAGCAGCCAAGGTCAGTGTTTGAAGCCAGAGACAGACGAGCGACCTCCATCTTCCTTCAACCAGCCTTTCAAAATGTCTCCTGGCTACTTTAACAGCTCTAAAGTTACATTGCTACGATTAAGAGAGGAGAGAAAAAGGAAGATTTGAGAAGAGGAGAAAAGACGTATAGCGCAGATGAAAGGAAAGGAACGGAAAAAAAACAGTGTAAATCGAAACAATGTGGTAAAGGGGAAAAAAATGTACGCTCTGCCCTTTCTGCCCTTAAACTTTCCAGGGTTTCTTTTTAGAAGCGAGCGTTTCCCACCATCTTTCTTTGCCGGCAAAGAGAGAAAAGGGTTCACATGTGAATTGCCACAGCTCCACCGAGAATTAATTAAAAAAGATGAAAAAAAGATGTCACCCCTTCGTGGATTATGCAGCCTCCCATTTAGCCCACCTCTAGATAACATCACGTCTCGGTCTATGTGGTGACTCTTTGGGGGAGTTTTTTATGTTTGCTGACATTCATTGAACTGTCGTGGTGAGAGCATGATGAATGTGAATTATTAAGTAATACTCTACCCATATATATAGCACCTCTAGTACTGGCTCTCTGGTCACAGTCACATTTGAAACAGCAGCTTTCTTTTTCATTGAATTGTTTTTAATAATATAACTTTAAATAGTTCAAATTTCACCAAAAATGAATTAAAACTAATTAATTCAAAGTAATTACAATACATTTCCTTTTACCATCTTGTGACCCCTTATTTTCATTTTATCTAGGCTATATTTTTATTCTCTGCCGCTAGGGTCAATCAAAGCAATGACAAAAGACAGAGCAATGCCGTCACTGAAGTGAGTTTCTCCAGGTTAGGATTCCTTCAGGGTTCATTTTTCAGGAGGTTTTCACTGAAAGCTGAACCGTCCACAGTGGTCTCTCCCTCACCAAAACAAACACAACAGATGATTAAAACCAGTAAAAACACTTAATAAAGCAGTTTCATGTTACAAATCAATGTTTCTCTGACACAGTTGGCTCCATGCAGAGGGGCTGCTAGCCTAGCACCTGCTAATGTGTGCTCACCTTTTATCTCCGATAACTTAACACCCAGACGTTCAGGGGGGTTTAACCCAGAGCCGAATTATCCACAGATGTCTCCTCCTCTCCAAAATAAACAGACCCAGTGATTTAAACCAGGAAAAAACATTAAATAAAGCAGTTTTAAGTTACACATCAATGTTTTTCCAATGCTGTTTGGCTCGATAGGTTCGGAATGGGAGTCTGGGGACATTCGTCTTTCGTTTTGTAATAGAAATGGACGGGGATATCCAGACCACGTGACGACGTTGCCATAGGTGCGGCACGTGTGTTACATGTAACAGAGATGTCGCAGTTCTGCAATGTAGCTGAATCAAATGAAATCGTATCTATTTTAATCTTTTCATCTCTTCACTTCCTTTTCTGTTGTACTACGGACAACAATTCAAGGAACAGCAATTCCAGTGTAAGGCAAAGCTAATCAGCCGTTGGTCAAGGAAGTACAGAAGTACACAGATTTGGATCAAATCACATCACTGCCGCTGGGAGACAGCGCTAGTTCTATTACAACTTTCCTATGGGAATGTCCACAGATGACAGTCAGCCAGCGTGCTTTACATTATTTAGCTTTACATTTTTTTTTTTTAACCATAAATTGTACACGTGCATGCAATCAGGTGGATGGAAACTTATCTAGCAAATTACTACGTTGTGATTTATACTCTTTGTAGTGTGTAGCTGTGTATACCTATATTGAGTTCATTGTTGAAATACTGTCCTCTTGGTCAGGTCTGTCTTACCACCAGTGAAATTTTTTATTTGTTTAAATTAAAGAAAGAAAAGAAACACCTCCAACACTGACATTTTGGGACTATTTAGCCTAAGGAGGGCGCCACAACTACAGGTCAGACACATGGTGACATGATGGTTAGTGATTGGCCCAGAGGGAAGTACACCCTTAAATGGGGAATGATGTGTGTACTCTGGCCTTTTGTTTATCTGTTTACAATCAGAAATTAAAGATTTAAAGTTTTCTTTTGCTATAGAAAAATGGAGTAAGACACAACAAGGAGAGGTTTTGAGGTGTTATTAGTCCCAGCAGCAGCAGCAGCAGCAGCAGCAGTGGAAAAAACCTCTTAGCTGCTCTAAAACTCAGCGTGTGTGTATCATGATATCAGAATGAGGCCATGGCATTTGTTTAAAGAAGCAAGCTTTAATCCAGAATTTGTCTTTCTCTCCACCAGCCTCCCTCTCGTTATTCGTCCGTTTGCCTCCTCCCCTCTCACTTGCTCTGTGTGGTCAGTGTGTGACAGAGGCCCCGGGCTGACTAATGGCTGTGGGCGAGATGTCTGGGAGATGGATCTGCCCCTCTAATTCACTGGTGGTGGACACACTGGATTTAACCCAGACTGACTGTGAGTGTGTGTTTGAATCAGTGTGTATAAATGTGTCTGAAAGAGCCAGAGAAAGAGAGAGAGAGAGAATTGGTGCCGCTGTGTGCATGCATGCATGTACGTGTGTGTGTGTGTGTGTGTGTGTGTGTGTGTGTGTGTGTGTGTGTGTGTGTGTGTGTGTGTGTTTGCGCACGCTCTCAAAGAAAGAAGCCTATTGAAAAGCCTCTTCAGTCTATCAGATTAGCTCCATTAGTGGATTAGCCGGATTAGCGGGTTAATTGCACTCTGCTGCTGCGTTGGTGCGCAGAGGCTAATGACGGCTAACGCTAGTTAATCACACTCACAGCCGCGTTAGCCAGCTACCGCCACGTCTGGCAACATGGCACACACATCAGGGAAACCAGCGTACACCAGCTTCCCATGAGGATTAGGAACGAGACATGTTTGGACAACACGTCTTTGCCAGCTTTGAGTTCATAAGTAACAGCTCTTTTTTTTTTGGCATGGTTATCTATTTTTAATGTTGTTGTGTGTAAGTCTTTTCTCTTTGTTAGGAACATTTAAAACATTTTATTACGTTGTTTTTACCATTTTCAGTTGTTGGATTTAGGTTGTCTTTGATGTACGAGGGGTCTGTCTGGTGCATCTATTATTTTAGCGTAGCAGGAAGAGGGTCAAATGGCATGGGTGTTTAAATGTTATATGTTTGAATCCAGAAACAGGCTGGAAAGGACCCAAACTCTGGCCTGCAGAGAAAACTTTCCCAAGCATCATAATTTATGGTGCTAGAAAAAGTATTTCCTGAAGAAAATGCAGTTTGAGTGCTGACAGCTGAATGCCTTTCAAATTATTGCTGGAAAAAGTATTGCTGTGTGAAGAATCTTGAGTGCTGGTAGCCACAGTCGAAGGATTAGAAACAGCAGCAGCGTTCATACAAGTAGCAGTTGCAGACAGGAATCAAACAGGTGACCACTGGTTCCCCAACATACTCACTGACTTTACATCGTGAAATTTGGTGAAAAAAGATTCATATTTTAAGACAAAACAAAAGCTGAATATTAGCACACAAGTTCTTGAAGTGCTGAACATTTTTGGGGGAGTTTTTCCTTATCTGCTGCGATGGTTCAAGGACAGAGGGATGTCGTTTGCTATAAGGCCTTCTGAGGCAAATTGTGATTGGTGATTTTGGGCTTCACAAATAAAATAGAGTTGAATCGATTGAATTTTGATATTGCAGAAGATGCTGAGCGAAATAATAATAGCAAAGGTTTGGATAGCATAATAGTTTGACTGCTGTGTCAGCATTGACCATAACTACCTTAAAAACCTACCTTAACTATATTAAAAGACATTTTTGCGAGGATTCTAGGGGTGTATTTCCAAGCGGCAACCTCCAGGGCTGAAAATGAAGCCAACAGGCCTCAAGTGCAGTTCTTTGAACGGCCACTTGAGGCTGGCTCCAGAAGTCAGTCAGTCCTCATAAACCTCCAATGTTAATATGCCAGTAGTGTCCTCAGCTTCTCAGTCAGAACCACTCCTCGCTCCTCCACAGTGCCAACCCAAATATGATCACTTCTGGCTCCAAAAACCCAAGATGGCGACAGCCATAAACCAATGGGTGACTTCATGGTAGCGATGGCCATTATTTTCACAGTCTGTTTATCTCCGAATCTCAAATCTCAAGCTCTCGTTTCTGAACCTTTCAGTTTTATTTTTTTATGTACGTAATCTCAGGCTTGGTGTGTGATCATCACCTACTTTAACAAGGTGCTGGAGGTAAACTGTCATTTTTCATATTTAATTTTAATCCACAATTATCCAAACAAGACTTCACACTCACTGTATCTTCTTCTTTCTATAGGAGCAAACTGAAGAACTCTGACGCACAGTCAAGTGAGAGCAAACAACAGTATCTATCGCTGCCTGCGCACTGCATGAATATATTGTCTGGAGCATATGCTGCAACATGCTATCGTTACAAAGCCACATGTGTTATTTGACTTAATTTGCTTTGCAAGTTGCAAGCTGAACCCTTTCTGCTGAATTCCTGCCTCACTCGACCCCCTGCTTATTGTTTATTTCATTATGGACAACAACTCAGGAGATAAATATGAATGTGTGCACTTTTCAGTGGTGTTTGAAACAGCATGTGGCTGCGGAAACAGTGGAACAAATACAAATGAATATTTATAACCTGAAACAGTACATGTGAGTTTACTGAGAATCTGATTCTGAGGCAACATTCTGATCAGGTTTCGAATAAATATGCTTTTTATTAAACTTTGTTGCAAAGAATATTTGTTATAGTAGAACTACTAGTCACTGCAATGTCTCGAGGAACAAGGGAAAGTTTAACTGTCTCATTAATGATGGCAGCAATCATATATCAAGATTATAGGCCAATGCATGTTTTTGATTTTGAATCTGTAATGTTTAAGTATACAACATGGACCAGTGCCACATACCACAGCATTTATAGCCTCAGATGGTTTGCAGAGCCTGTCCCTAGATCAGCTTTTACACAAATGAACAAACTTTGACCACGAAAAATACACGCAAAACTGCACAATAAGATTGTATGCTGATGTTTATAGTATTTGCTTTTTCTTGTTTCTGTAGAACCACACGCACCCTCAGAAACAGAAGGATCCTTACCTACCTGTCCTCATCACCAACTGTACATCTCAAACCTTCATTAGAGAAGACAAAGCAGTCAGAGTGTTCAGGTTTGTGTTCTGACAGACACTCAGTGGCGAATGTCATATATCCACCAGCCTGAGACAGAGACAAAGATTACCATAAAACTCAATGACAAGGAGCAGATTATACTCATACAGGACGTAAAAGCTTTTTGAATGATCCCATTTATTAAAGAATATTTGTGCAAATACTCAATATTTGTTGATCATGTTTAAACTACACATGGTCCTCCTCAGGTAGGCTGAGAGGCAGAGGGAGGATAGTTATACGCACATCACGTAGGTGCAAGGCTATCAAAAACAGCATACATGAAGAAGAGAGGCAACACCTGCACACTTACTCCGTGCCACAAACGTTTAATCAAGTCGTTTCGAGCCTTCTTGGATCTTCATCAGGTCAAAATTTTTGAAAGATGAAACCACACCAATAGGCTGACGAGCTCTATGATGGTCGTTGTGGTTCACCATGTAAACCACTCAGGGTGGTGAAACAATGGACGATAAACAATTGAATAAAATACATAGAAAAAGTAGACTGAAAAGCAGTGATTCAAAGTCCATACTACAAAATATCAAACTTGTATCTTGATTTATAAAAAATGTCAAAATGTGTCATCACACATATCAGTCTGCATCACCACATTCTCAAAAATGTGTTAAATTCAAGGCAAAATAGAAAAAATCTTACATAATATATGCAAAGAAATTGGGTCTTCCACAACCTTCTAAAATATAGGTTGAGTTCCAAAAAGGTAAAAAATCCAATGAGGGAAAACACACCTTTTATATCAATGAACAAATTTTCATTTTTATAGATATGTGTCAGGGTCTAGAAACATATATACATACAGCATACACACAAGGAGAGTCGCCATGATACAACCACCACTGTTTTTGTTAGAGATGATGCTCATATCCTTGATTCAGACCTATAGGAGTAAGAGTCTGGAGTGCAGAAATGTAAAAACTTTCTCTTCACCTCCTCTTCTGAGATCTAACATGCTCCATGTCAGTGTATCTGAGAGAGGCCATGGAGTGATTAGCCTCTCTGAAATGCCACCGGGTTACGCTGATCCATAGTTATTTAATCCTAATTCATGGTGAAATTCTAGTAAAGTCATCCACATGTGAAACGCAACCCTGAGAACCTCCCGGATCGACACCGGGGGCAGATGTGTAAACAAAACCCGACTCAACCCCAATCACTGCCGCAGCAGAAATGAAAAGAAAGAGATGATCGGTCAAAGCGGCGGTACGTGATATGTTGCCGGTAGGATGTGGTGTTGGGAGCTGAGTGAGTGCGGTGTTATTGATGCAGTAGCCAATGAGGTCTGACACATGGCTTCAGGACAGGAAACGCCAGGGGTTATGGGTAAAATGGGTGTTAGCGAGAGTGTGCAGGAGGAAAAAAAAAAAAACAGAAGCGCACCCACACCTATGCACATCGCTCGCACGCAAAGACATAAGAAGCAGGAATGCGAGCGAGCACGGGCACACACACACACACACACACATACACACTTTCCATATATTCTGTGGGCACCTCGGCCTCATTAAGGGGAAGTGAAGGGCTCCCTGCTCATCTTTTAAAGATAAAACAAAGTGCTGTGATGTCATACCTCATCAGCCTTCGCCAAGGAGACGAGAAGCACTTTAGCAGAAAGAGCAGAGTGTGTGATCGCCTGAACGCACAGACCTCCCTCTGACACTCTCTCTCTTGCTTCCTTTCTCACACACACACACACACACACACACACACACACACACACACACACACACACACACACACACTTGCAATCGTGGCAGCAGTGGATGGTGGATGAGGGATGCATGTTGGTTTGGGGCTAAACATGATATCTCCTTTCCCCAGGGCCAGCCAATCAGAACAGCCTGCCAGGGAAAAACAGCAAAAGCACTCAAGATCGTCCAGAAGAAAACACACACACACTTAAACACACACAATAACAAGCACATCAACCTACAAAACACACACTCCTGTACTCCTGCATGCACCAAAACTCCCTTCAAGCAACCATCCATCTATCCAGACAAAGAAATGCTTCGGCACACACACACACACACACACACTGAAGTGCCTGTAGATTGTTGTGCAGTATTAGCAGGTCTTAATCAGCTTAATCATCTTTGTCATTACGAGACGCATCAGTAGCCAAAATATCAGCAGCTTGATGCTTTCAGCGGTACAAGCGAGTACAAAGCCGAGCCTCGTCGTCGATGTTCTTAGAGTTGCACCAGTGCCTGCGGGGGGTGGGACCTTAGGGTGGGAGCTAGGGGGTATGGGGCACAGGAAGTAAGTACCTGGGAGGCAGCAGTCAGGGGAAGTGCCTAGAGGTCCAGAGCCCAGGGAAGACAGAGTCACCGCTATCGGCTCCGTTAAGGGGGGAAGGATCGGGGCTAAGTGTTTCCAGGGGAAGTGTAATAGTAGAGCAAATGTTGTTCGGAGGGTGAAACCATAAAAATACCTAAACTGACATGAAGAAGAAAAGATTACAGAGAGCGTTAAGTGGTGGTGAGTTTGTATCACTGTGAGAATGTCACCGTTTTCTCACAAGGCATTTGTTATCCCCTCGATCTGACGTTTTAACTGTGAAATATCTGTGTTTAACAAAGGCCATAAACACTGAAATCGAACTCCTTTAAATTATTATATACTGTGTACACCATCATATAGACAGTTTAAAGCTCAAAGTGATTGCACACTACATTTGTTTCTGTGATCAACACTGGTCCATTGTGTCACCTGAAGAAACTGCCTGCTTCAAAACTTCACAACATCAGTTACAGGTATGGTGGCCTGTGAGGGACAGTGATCAAATTGCTGATCTAACAAATAAAGCAGGGGAAAAATGAAATAAAACATGATATAAATTTTTAATACAGGCTCAGGGTGTAGTTTAAGGGCAGGTCTACCAATGTGAAAAGGTATGTTTCTACTTCCATTAAGTTTATACAGGATGCTTATATTATATTATTATGTTATATTTCTTACCAAGTAATGAATCAAGCATTTTATCTGTCATTCTATTAATAAATTAGTCTATAAGGTATAAAGAAATCATGAAAAATACCCCATTACAAGTTCACAAGTTCACACAAACCTGCAGTGACTTTTTCATATTGCTTGTTTTGTCTGACTTACGGCCCTAAAGCCAAAGACTTTCAATTTAAAACCATAAAAAACAGAGAAATATAAATTAGATTGAATGAAAATCTCATTTGACATGATGGTAATAAATGACTAAAGTAAGGGTAACACTTTATCTGGATAGTCCCTCTACAGATTGTTTGATGTTTGTAACATTCATCAGCTTGTTAGTTGAGATTCAGCTGTTTTGCTTTGTCTGTGTATGTTTATCTAAAGAGTATATGTGAAAATTCACTATATATTCTCAGAATAATTTACTTGAACTTGAACTATCTGAACAACCAATGCTGCATGAGTTCAACTTAATTATTCTGAGAATATGTAGGTGTGTTCATGAACATATATTGTATAGATAATAGGTATACAACTAACGATTATTTTCATTATCAACTAATCTGTCGATTATTTCTTCGATTATTCGACTAATCATTTTATTGAAAAATGTGTTAAAATGTTGAAAAATGTCGGTCTGTCTCTCCCAAACCCCAAAATTATGTCATCTAATGTCTTGTTTCGTGCTCACGCCAAAGAGTTTTAATTCAGAGTGTGTAAAGCTGCCAATATTTGAACGTAAGAAGCTGCAATGAGAGTATTTTGGGTACTTTTATTTTACTTTTCCATGAAAAATGACTCAAACCGATTAGTCGACTACTAAAATAGTCACTAGTTTGATCAGTCATTGATTAGTCGACCAATCGTTGCAGCCCCAATATATAATCTCTTAAACATCTACAGAATAAAGCAAAACAGCTGGATTATTGAATCTAAATTTACAAGCTGTTTTACAAATACTTCATGAGCTATCTGTCGGTGGACTATCCAAATAAAGTGTCACCAATATAATTATTAACTTAATTCATTGTCAGCATTGTTGATCAACTAATCATTTATCATTTTAGCACTAAATACACACTCACATAATGAAGAGGTGCTCTTATTAATAATGTGCACATTACCATCAGAGCTTGATGCACATGTACCAGATTAAACATGTACAGCATGAATCCTTACACTGATATTTGATAAGTTGCACAATATTGTGATTTAGAATTCACTTTAATCATGACATACTGAAAAGAGTAATATCACCATTCTTTCATAATTAAACTACTACTCATCATTTTTGCACTACAACTGTTGTTCCATCCTCTTTATGCCAGAGCGAGGTGTCTCTTGCTTGCAGCAGATGAACAAAACTAAGTGCATTTACTTAAGTACAAATTTAAGGTATTTGTAAAATTAGCTCCACCTCGACCAATATTAAAACACATTGAAGCATCAGTACTACAATAAAGTAAAACAATGTTTTTCTAATTTTGAATGCAGGACTTTTATTAGTAACAGAGTATTTTTACAGTGTGGTATTGTTACTTTTACCTTAGTAATGAATCTGAACACCTCTCTGTTCTACCTCCACCAGTGCTTGTGTCTATACCACCTATTCTCACACACCTCTGTCTACTGTACATTCAAACACAGCGTATAACATCAACCACAAGTTGGCAAACTGTCGAAATACAGCAAACAAGAGCGTAAAGCAAATAAAGTCTGACAGCAGCGAGTCAAAACCAAAAGCTGCAGCTCTGCTCTCAGTTGTGTGACTTTTATTTGAACCTCCCCGCCTATGTGTAAACTCAGAGACGCCCTCAAAACTGCCCTGTGATGAAACGTCGCCTGTCACACACACCAGAGGGAACGCTAGTTATGCAATGTGAGGGGCTGAGGCGAGAACATGAGCTGCTTGCTGGGAAAATGATCAGATTGTAGCTGCATCAGTCAGGGGAAGCTGCAGATGTGTGAATCTATGAGCAGTATCCGAGTCAAATCATCAAACCACAGCTCCGGTGTAGCTCACTGACAGAGGATTAGAGAGCAGAGACTCCCGGGTTTGTTTGAGGAGTCGACTCCATCGTTCTCTGGTTCGCCCGTGGGTCTCACGCGGTTGTTGACCCCTTATAGATCTTGACAAGAGTTTTCTCTCACTTGCTATTACATCATGTTGGCATGCGAAGACGCCAACAGGTAAATAAATGAATTGAAGGCGCAGGGCATCGACAGAAAAGGTGTTGGATGGATTTTCCCTCTTTTTTTTTTTTTCCTGCATCTTTTCGCGACAATTGCCGATAATTAATCCCCACATCAAAAATAAAATGAATAAAACAGCAGTGATGCCGGGGTGAGGGACGGGGAGGGGGTGAGGTGGGGTAGGGGTATTTGGCGATGGCAGGGTCATTATAGGGTGTAGAACAGTGTGGAAGAGGGGGCACCAGGGCAAGGAGGAGGGACGGTGGGGGTGACAGTTGAGGGGATTTGTGGAAGGGGGGGGGTGAAGGCTGGGTGTGATGAGGGGGTGAGGAGGAGGGGGGGTGCAGCTTGGAGGCTGGTGTGCGGTGGGGGTGAGGGTTGGTGGGTAGGGGGGGTATCAGTGGGGAATGGTGTCAGCTGCAGAGGCAGCAGGGAAAGCCGACATCTTAATAAAACAGCCTCGGGCTAAATCCCATTAAAGGCCTCAGAGCCTGTTACCACTGCTGGCCAGGTAGCGCGCACACACGTAACACACATAACACACTCCACACATACACACACACACACATCGTATATTTGTGTCTGCATGTACACACACACATACACACGCACACACACACAAGAATATATTATATATGGATCCATGTGTCCGTCTCTCTGTCTGTTCCTGTCTGTCCATGTGTGGGGGTCTTTCTTTGTGCTTGTTTTTTTTTTTTATGTGTGCACGTGTGGTTTCACCATCTGACCCTCGTGCAATTATACCCTCCAAATCACACAATGCTGCACACAGAAAACCGCCACCTTCTCTCGCCTATTGTTGTTGAAGGTGCACGGTTTATCCCCAACCCGGTTAACTTGTTGTGAGCCGACGTTGACGACACCACCATCTTTGTTTCCAAACCCCTCTTGTGATTAAAACGATTGAGGAAGGGAAAAAATTGCCAAGATTTCAAAGAGTGTGTCGTGGGCCCTGAACTCACCACCAGGAGAGACACCGTTGTGGTTGCTGCGGCTAAAGGTTTCTAGACCTTATCGCTATATAGACGAGACTAATATGATATGTTAGAAGCTTAAACACGCAGGAAATGTGTAGCTCAAGGCCATAACTTTGCAAGAATGACACAAGCTGATTCGTAAACATCTTGTTAGCCTACGTACATTGTAAATCATATTCACAGGTTCCATTGACTCTATGTTGTGGCCTTGTCCTCGTGTCCTTGGATGCCTACCAGTTCACTCAGTATTAATGGCTCGGCATCAGTTAAATGGATAGAATATTAAAAAGTGAGACATTGGAGAAGGGACATGCAGTGTGAGGTGTGGCGCGGCATGCATATCTCTGTCTCAACCTGACCCGAGCTCAAGAGTGTTGTAACCAACTCTGACTGGGGCCCAAACATCATTTGTAAACGATCGTCCGAACCCAGCCTGACCAGTCCAGTCCCATCATGTTCAAGTCGAGTATCCACATATCCACATATCCATATTAGTTACCGTTGTACTTCAGGGACCTCAATCTAGTTCTTTAGTGCTTGAAATGTCAGAGATAAAGAGGGACAACCTTTATATTCCTTCAAAATGAAATTAGACTTCCTGTCTTGTTGACGGAGAAGCCTAATCAACACCTGGAGGTCATTTTTTAGGTCACGCTCGTTCTTTCTCTCTTCCTGTCTCAAACAGGCTGAGGGGTGTAAAGCAGGGTGCCTCCGCCCTTCTGCACCCCATTCTCCAGCGCCCCTTGGTGGCTACACATCAGACCTGTCTGTCTTCCTGGGACAAATGAGACACATAGGCAACTTTCAGAGGAGCTGAAAAATAAAAGTCGAGAGCGTTCGAGAGCGAATTCCTTCGAATTTTCAGGGGCAACCCATCCTTTCATACACACACGCATGAAGAGGGGATACATTTGTACACACAAGGACAAATAATCGGCAAAAATGAAAAGGAACATTTGAATGATAAAAAGAAAGGAAAGAGGAACTCGTTATTTGTGCAGATAATGTCGGTTTATCTTACTCTAGTGCTTCCGAGCCCGGGGTCAGGACCCGCCAAAGGCTCATACAATAAATCCAAAGGGCCACATGATGGTAAACAGCGGGGTTAAAGTATGAACATTTATACTGTATAGTTTCACCTCTTTCACACTCACAGCCTGACACACATTGTTGGACACACAGTGGCATGCGGTCACTTTAAAAGGGTCACAAGCTTAAAAAAGGGCTGAGAATCACTGCTCTGACTCCACACAGCCGCGTACGGGTCCCTTCAGCTGCACTACTGGGTATAATGCAGAAAAATGTGGAAGTCACATTTTCAAAAGCGAGGAAAAGAAACGGCGGAGAAATCTTCACCAGTGCAGATGAGCTCTGGAGGAGATTTGTCAACGATGGCAATTCCTCCCTGGAGCACTACAGACGCGTGTATGATGAACAGTATCTAAACTGTCCTCTGAGTTTTTATCCACACATACACTCTCTGATTCTGGGCTGGGATCCAACTATACTGGCCCAAATGAAACACATGCTCACACACACACACGCACACACACACACACACACACACACACACACACACACACACAAAGTGGGGGGAGATCAATATGAAAGAGGAATCTATATGTCCCAAAGTTGAAGTTCAGCCTCTGTCTGACAGAACACACAAGTTCCTGTTGTAGTAAACTATTGTTTTGACAGGATGTCACTTCAGTTCTGCCGAGTGTGTGTGAGAGCGCCGAGCGCCGCGCGCCTCCTCTTTATCTCAGGCCTAAGGCTACTGTCACTGAGCCGGGGGGAGAGTGGGAGACCGAGGCAGACAGACAGAGGGAGAGAGAGAGAGAGAGAGAGAGAGAGAGAGAGAGAGAGAGAGGCGGGGGGGAGAGAGAGAGAGGCCGGGAAATGGGGAGGAAAAAGGGAGAGATAATTCACTTGTCAGCTGCCTGATGAAATGCCATTTTAACTGAAGCTGCTAATAGGAGCATTACGGGGGTTCAGCAAGCCTGAGACAACTTGCTGATAGTAAAGTGTGTGTGCATATGTGTGTGTGTGTGTGCGATGCCGATACCAGCGTACTTTTTTCCACCCTTTATATAAAGTCTCTTGCTGCCAACAGATTTCTTAGTTTTCCTTCTCCACCCAGTCACAAACCTGCCCCATCGATCCCAGTTTGTAATCACTCCACCAGACTTTTACCTGTCAGATTATTTGTTTGAACCTCTCAAAGTGTTGTGGCCTAACTTTTTTCTTCTATTCTCAGAGTTTGGAGGACAGCATTGCATGTAATGAACATTAGATATTATTATTGTAGTTAGATTAGCTTCAACTTTATTGCCATTGCTCACACAAAGTTAGATATAGATATAGAGACATAAGTGAATGTACAGAATGAGCAGTAATCCTGTGGAGGAGTGATAGTAAGAAGGGGTGTACAGTCACTGTGGTGTAAACAAAATAAACAACAATATACAAGAAGTACAGCACAAATGCAGCAGGTATAGTAACTGTGGTTATGTTATATGCGGTATAAACAGCAAGCAGGTATGTAACATGTACCGTGTAGACGACGCCAGCATGTACACACTTGACATTAAGACACTTCTTACATAACAAGCTATTTGCATTAAAGTATAAGATGCTACTGTAACTAAGATAAAACAAAATATTGAATACATATGATTGTAAACTGCAGAAGTTCAAGAAAATAAAGAAAAGTTTTATTGATGAAGAGCAAAGTTTTAACAAATATTAAATATACTTTTGGAATTTAAATGTTTGTCCCACAGTGTTCAAGAATGCCTGTACCATGTTTATATAGACGGTTAAATGTAATAGTTGATCTGGAAGATAAACAGAACAAATCTGAAGAATACAAAAAATCAACAGAAGTAGATGTTTTCTATAAATTGTGAAATGTTGGATTTCTATTTTTCGATTCTATGTTTTAAAAGCAGTAATTCAATGTAAAAATACACATAATTAAAGGACAAACAAGTAGTGATATAAGAAAACAACATCACCAAGATGTTCCCAAGTTAAACATCAGCAGAATTTGAGGCGCAGCTATCCACAAAGTACTTCTGCACAAGTCATGAAAGAGCATAAAAAGATTTTCTTGACAAATTCAGGTTTTACAAGAATGATTAAGTGCCAAGAAACAAAACAAAAATGTGATCATCATACGGCAAAGGAGCCTTGATGTAAGGAGAATTCAGTGACATTTTACTTTCTTCTCGTAAAACATCCTCATATCACTCACGCATCCATTTGATTACACTTCTGATTTTCTTAAGAGCACCTGAAATGTATTTCTCTAACACATTTTTACACGCTGTTTGTTAATTCTTGACGACATGTAGCTCTTTCCCTCTGAGTTTTAATTCACTTATTCACTTCGTCACCTCAGACGCAAGCTTCAGCCAAATGAATGTGATGTAATTTAGTTTTCAGATTGATAGATGATAAACTCTTAAAAACACCTTGGATTACTTGGATAAAGTAATTCCACTTTGTAATTTAATCCAGATGTTTAAACACTATAGTTCTTACAGGTGTATTATTTCACATTAAAACATATTGTTTTACTTTCTGGTAAATAAATATGAATCATCCAGACATAAATGGCTTTGACCTAAATATTAAGTTTGTTTGTATGTTATTATTTTGTCTGATGGTTAATATTTATGTATGCTTTGGGTCTTTGCCCACACAGTTGTTATGCTGCATTACACTGCATGCAGATACAGTGGAAGCTTATGCAGCATCATCACAGCAACCAGTTATATACTGTCCACCAGCATAACTGTTTTCAAAGGGACATCTAACACACACTCTCTCTCTCTCTCACACACACACACACACACACACATACACAGAGCCACAGACTCACTCACACAGAGAAAGGGTTAAGAGAGCCCTGAGGCCAAGTGATTTACGCAAGAATGGGCTGAATAGTTACTGTCTCTTTCTGTGTGTGTGTGAGTGTGTGTGTGTGTGTGTGTGTGTGTGTGGGCACTCAAGTATTTAAATAAAATACTCCAATGCAAAAACTGCAATACTCCTTTGTAGCTGTTGAATTTAAGGGATACTTTCCTTCAGTCCTTTCCTGCTTCTTTCTTTCCTTCCTCATATTAGACTGACAACACATACACACACGTACACACAGACGCATTAACACACAGTCAAACAGATAATGCACAAACCTACAGTATAAATGTGAACTTCAAGGCATTGTTACGACTTCCTTAAATTATTTCAGTAAATCTGATGCGTCTTTTGTCATACTGAGTGTGACTTCATGTCTTAAAGATGTGTGAAGACAATACAGTAAGTTTAAGGTGCCTCCATTATATTTAGATTATGGCGTAAACTAACCCCTGACCCTAATCACCCATTTTTTAAATATGAATATCAATTCATCTTGCTTTTTTTGCCCTAACAGGACCAATCTTCATGTGAAAAAAACAAGAGTTTATTAGTGCTCACTATGTCGGACTCCAAAGTGACCTCCTAAGGATATCAGTCAGTGAAGACAGGACACTCAGAGGTTGGTAAACTGAGTTAAAACACAATATCCAGATGAGAGAGACGAGCAGACAAACAGTCATACAGCCAATGAGACGCGTCTGCTTTGCTTTCAGTCTGTGAAGAGCCTGAATGCCATCTAGTGGCTGCAGCAGGAGGCCGTGCTCAAACTGCACACAGCAGCGAGATCAGAGGTCACAAATGGAGCAACTTCAATGTCAACAGCACCCCCTGCAGGGTGAAGCGCACACATACCTGCAGAAATCTTTATTTCCTTAAACACATATTGGTCTTTTTTGCAGCATTAAGTAAAATTGGCACTCATGCACTCATTAGAGAAGGACATGAGGGATATGGTCTGAGGGAACTGTTCATTATTTGCTGATATGTATTTATTTTGAGAGAAGAGCCAGATACGGCATTTATTTTATGGAGTTGCAGTCCAATACACTTTGGTTTAATTTATATACTTAATGCATATACACCAGCGTAAATGCACTGCGGACTAATGCATCATTGCTTTATGGCAAATGTTTACCGTTCAGCTTACAACTCAGTCTGAGTCTTTAGCAGACAACCAGTTAACACCTCGTTATTTACCCAGTGACACTAACACTGACAAAAACGAAACACAAAGACTGTTACAAAATGATTGAAATGGATGTTAACTTTACTTTTAACAAGTAAACAGTGTAAGAATACAGAAATAACTGACCAGATGAGCATCATCAAAATAGCAGTGCATGGCCAAACCATTAAATAATAGTTATTTTTACAGCCTGTTGCAGGTATTGTGCATATTCAGATATACATAGATTAAAATATATGTTTTTTCAATCCATGTACAGGGGACAAAACCTTACGTTTGTTTGAGTGCCATATTTCTTTTATTACAATTTGTATTACTGAATTGTAAGTTTCTGCAGTTAGTACTTCAGCCATGGTTGCTATCGATGCACAGGTTATAGTAAATAACTACCATAGTAAATTTTACAATTGCTTTCGAACTAGAACCTAAGTCACATGTGTAACTTCTTATAAGTGAAAAGATTTATAGAGAATAAATACCGAGAAAAAAGAATATAATATATACACTCTGCACATTTAAAACAAATATATGTAAGCATGTATAAGTATGAACAATTTGTACATAATATTACATAAACTTTTAGCCCACTTTTGTTATGTTTTTTAGAAATAAGTGAAATAAACACAAACTTTACATATGACGGGGTGGTGAGACACAAAATGTGTCTGGCAACATGAGAACAAGGGCAATGCAAAGTCACCCAGGACCTTTTGTGGTAGTTGACAGGGGTGTAAATATAGACAGTGGAGGCAGTGTGGTTCCACTGTGGCCCGTTAAATGGGCGGCCTGTAGAGAACCCTTGGTATTGATTGCCACCTTGGAAATGAGCCTGTATTTGAGTTCCTGCTCAAAGAAGATCCCTCAGTAAATTAAATCATGTTGTTGTTGTTGTTGTTGGTGTTGTGTTGTGTTGTGTTGTAAAATAGTTCCTCACAAAAAAATGTGATAATTGCTGGGTAATATGTATGTGTTGTATGTATGTTAAGTCTCTATTTGATCATGTGACAAGATGATACGTGTGCTGGGGCCCGAGGTAACTACCTTACGCCACTGTTGGTGGACACATGAATTAAGAATAAAGAGCCAGAAAGTCAGTGTAGGGGGGGTCGGAGGGGTCAATCAGACATGGACTTTCAACCTTTTCATGCCCCTGGTGAACGTAGCTATGTGACTTTACAGACTTTATCTAATGAGTCCATGCACATGCCTCACATTCACGTACTGTAAGTATGTGAGTATATGTGGCTCACATCTCACACATACTTAATCTATAAACCACAATCTTTATTTTCTATTTTCTTTGTTCTCTTAACACAACCCAGTGTTTTCTTCCTTCCCTTGACCTCACCAAACTGCAACTGTTTCACAAAGTGTTTGAAACCAAAACCCTCTGTGATAGATTTTGCATTGGCATAGTTTTTGTGTTGCCGGCATGTCATTTCGACCGCCACGTAAGGCAGCGTGTGTCCATTTCACGTATTACTGTGAGACTGTGTTAAGACTTTCATGGGGTGTGTGTACAACAGGTCAATCACAAAGTAGAATTTATTCATAAATGAATACAATTCACTCTGTGGCATCTGCTTTTTTTCTGTCAGTAACTTTAATACACAGTTCAGTGGGATGAGGGAACACAGCTGGGTGTTGAGCTGTATCTCATGTGCAGTTTCTCCCATTACATTAAATGTCCCAGTGGCCATCAACATTCAGCTGGTGAGGGGAAAACAGGGACACTGGATGGGCCTTCAGTGTCTGACTGTGGAGGAGCGGGGGACCATGGAGACTGACATGACATGCACACACACACACACACACACACACATGTTCATACACGTCTGTGTGTGTGTATATGCACCGTACAAAATAGTGTGAGTTTGTGCGTTTTCTCAAGGTATCTGTCAGTGTGTGTGTGTGTGTGTGTGTGTGTGTGTGTGTGTGTGTGTGTGTGTGTGTGTGTGTGTGTGAGGAGCTGTGGATCTCCTAATTTAGCCTCTAGAGAGCTGAGACGTCGGGGTGTCAATCTCACCGCGCCGCTTTTTTCCCCACTTAACTTTTTAACCGAGTTTCCTCCTCTTTGCAATCCTCTGTATTTATAGCTGCCAAGCCTGGAGCAGCCACGTATGTCTCTATGTGTGTGTGTGTGTGTGTGTGTCTGCGGTATTTACCAACATTAAACTCTTTGTGCTGCGTGTGTATGCGTGTGTGTGTGTGTGTGTGTGTGTATAGCTGCACAGCTGTTGATATTGTGGGGTTAGGGGTTTGGTATTTCAGTCAATTTCCACAGAGACGAAGATGAAGCACAACGCGAGAGAGACAGAGGAAGTGTGGAAATCGCTGGAGGAAAAAGAGAGAGCAGAGGAAGAAAGAGAAGGAGGTGAAAGGGATGAGGAGGGAGGGATGGCGGCGGCGGTGGTGGTGGGGTTTGAAGGGGGTAGAGGGATGGATGGAGGGATGAGGCAGACTTCTGGCCGGGCGAGCTGCTCTGAGACTAATTAAGGTGAGGGCAGTGGCAGAGACGAGGTAATGATGAAGAAAAGGATTTACTCCCTCCATCCCTTCGTCTAAGACGCACACCACCACCTCTCTACCCGTCACTCAGCCCCCTCACCTCTCCTCCTCCGCTCCCCCTCTTCCTTTCCTCCCTCATCCCCTGTCCATCGCCCCTTCCTGTCTTCCAAGGCTGTACCTTCCACATCCTGTCCTCATTCCCCAAACCAGTTTAGAGTGTCATTGAACACACCACAGTGGGATAAACATCATTTTTACATAAAGAATGGCTGATGACAGGTTTGATTTATATTTAAAAAAAACCCACAATGGATGAGGCATTGACATTGTAAGGTGCATTTATTCTGGGCCTTTGTGAGACAGTGTCCCTCAGAACAACTTCTCATATAGTGTAACTTGTTTGGGAGTCACAGTATGTGGAATACATAAGAAATGATAACCTGTTAGACTGCATGATACAACATTAAACAATCCGAATTAACGTATGAATATTCTGTGCATGTTAAAACAATACCTGCTTCTGTTTCAGACTGTTTTCATAGTTTTTACCCACTTTGTTTTGAGCGACTACATGACTAGTGTCCTGGTAGTGTAGCGATCAGGATGCGGAACATACACTTTGCTTGTCCTGTGACCTGCAGGCAAAAGACGAAAAGAAAACCTCTTATATATTTCTCTGGGTGACCCCGATCTATCATGCTTTCTGCAGCTCTGTCCCACTTTGTTTCCCTCTTGAACACCCTGTACAGTAACACCACCGTCTGCTGAGAGCCTCACATCTTCCACATGACAACATCAATTTTAGGAACTAAGAGAAACAGGTTTGATTGTAGCTTGATGGCTGTGCAGTTTTGTGATGTCAAATGCATTTTGAAAGGGTGGCCCTGATACCAAGGATGGTGTAATTGCATATTTAATTATTAAGGTCATTATGAAGATTTTTTTTTTAATGATATCTTCCATTTTGTGGGAAAACTGACTGCTTTAAGAATGTGATGCGTTCAAGAGTCACATTTTAGGCAGCAGTAAAGAAATAACTAATAACTAAACTGCAGGTATGTCTGTGCTATTAATGTCTTGCACTTTAGGCCCTGTGACCTGTAAACATATCTCTGAATGATTTTAGAAATAAGGCTTCTTCTTCACTTTTTTTTTTTACATTTAGACATTACAATAAATAATGTTCTTATCTGCAATTAATTTTGATTAAGGAATGTCACATGTAAATGCTGTGCTGCAAAAATATGTTTTATACATTGCATTTGTCTTCCTTGAAACATCTTGTCTAGAGTCGCACAAGAACGTGTAACATAACAATTAGCATATTGAACAAATGTGTAAATACAGGAATGAAAAAACCCCACATTGAATACACAAGAGTGAAGAAAAAATAGATATGAAATACCTGAAGCAAAGCATAAAACATTTAATTGACGTTCGGTTTCTTTGAGTTTAAATTGGTAGTTCTACAAAATGTTTTTGGTTAATTTTTATTCCTTATAAAACAATATTTTGCGAAATAGTTAAATAAAAACGTGCCTTTACTTGTGTGTGCTTAAAAGCTCATTTACGTTTTAAATAACATTATGAATATATATTTGGCTGTGTGATAAATATACAAAAAGAGTTTAAAAATATAGTTTTCCATGAAACTTTTCCCAATATTTAACCTGTATATATTGCACTATATGTGCATATTAAAACAACCAGAGGGAAATATTATTGCAATATGGATGTGTGTGTGTCTCACTTTAACAAATGCGGCGATCATTACTGTCCAGTTCAACTGTGCTCTGACTTCTTCACCCTTGCTTTCCCGTCCTCTTCCGATCATCCCTCCCTCCCTCCTCTCCCTCCTCTTCCTCCCTCTCCCACTGTCAGGCAGGTGTTTGTCTGCTCGCTCGCTCCAGCTGTGACTCCTCCACTGGTTCTCTCCTCCCTCCATCTTCCCCTCTCTTGCTCCTCAGGCATCTTTCTGTGGGCAAACAGGAAGCCACGGCTGCTTGTCACGCGGCCTCCTGTTCCAGCCCCTGCCAACTGTGTTCCTGTCAACCAACGGCAATACTTCCCTTTTCCTACCGTTCACTTCCACCCACACGTACGCTACATCTGCTTCTCGCCGTGTTTTTGGCGTCGTCTTGTTACAAATTTGCATACAATTTGCAGAAACAGAGTCTCAGCCCTCTGCACATCCTCTCCTGTTGCCTGTGCTTGTCACTCGCTTGGCTGGGAGAGGAACGAGGAGGTGAAACGTCTCCTCACTTTAGTCTGATTGCCTTAACTCTAAAACACAAATGTTTTCAGGTATCAGGAGGTACGGAGCTACCGTCTGATAATAAGCAAAACAGCATAAGTCCGGACTGGGGCTAAATAGACCCAAAGAATTAAGCTGTAAATGCATCATGTCTACCAGCACATGCTTCAACAAGTGTGTGCATTTTAACAGATGCAAAAGAGCAATTTAAAAGGTGTCTATTTTCCCCATGTTTCCTTAAAGGATAGGTAAACAACAAACACAAGAATATTCATTTAGTTAATGTACTTTTATAAATGTAAGATGAAAATGTACAAAATTTTTTGCCTCAGTTTGGGGAGGGCAGAGGGGTCCAGGTTTAACATTACACGGCCACTCCCTTTAGCATTTTCATGTAAACTCATCCGTGTCATATTCAGATGGTCAGAGCAACAGATGTAGTAAAAACAGCGAGAAAATCCATGTAAGATGGGCAGGAAGGGAAGTGGATGGGTCCAACAAACACAGGACTTTGACCCAGGAGACTGGTGTTTGTGTCCTTTGTGAAACCAAAAGTCAATTCTTAGTTATTGTGTCACATCAATTGTTAGTCTAACATCAACTACAATCATTTGCAAACCTTACCCATGTAGTTTTGTTGCCTGAACCTAACTGTTGACCCTAAGAGTCCGAATAAAACAAGTAGAAATGTGATCACGTTACCCCACGTTGGGCATCCTCATATGATTTAGGTTTTAGGGGCATTCTTTGGACGTGTATACAGTAGATTCAGGATATGCATCTAAACCGCGGTTTTTACCACAGTTTTCGACACATGGCCTATTGCCAGTTAACGGTCAGCTCTGTGCTTTGTACACAAATAAACAGTTTGCTAAGGCTGTGCGATAGCAGTGCATACCCAAAAGAAAAGCCCACATTTCTGGTCAAAAGGAGAAACACACTTACTTTTACACATAATGAAAGACTTGGATATCAACAGGTTTTTGGATATACACAACTACTGCAGTGCCGTGTGTGCCACGGTTGCTCAAGTCCAATGCAGTTCAATTCAATTCAGCTCAATTAAACTGAATTCAATTAATTCAATTCAGTGGAACTTAATTTATCCCAAAGGAAATCCTTGCGCCAGAGAATGCTTCAAATTACAGTAACACTAAGTACAGTAACCACAATTTAACATTCACAGCCAGTAACAACCATCCAACCAGTGGATTCCCCAGGTCAGGGTCACTCACTGGGCTCACTTTAGTACTAATGAAGTATTAAATATCTGGAAAAATATGCAAATACACAACATGGAAGTGTTTTCAAGGAGCAAAAGCAAAACCAGCGTCTCATGGAGTAACCACAGCAGTATGATGAGTACAGGAGTTACTAAAAATGAACTACAGTGGTGGAAAAAATGTTATATTGTATATGATAAAGCAGTGAGTAGCATTGCACATTGAGAAAATGATGTTACACTACACCGACAAGTGATCATGATATTAAACAATATGCAAACATGTAATCCACTTTTAAACTAGTTTAGTTAATCATCAGAAATAATTCAGACAAACCACTGAATGTTACTTAAAAGTTTTCAAATTTGATGTAAATATCAGTTTCTTACAAGAGCATGTGATACTAAAGCAGTAAACCTTCATAAGAGGTTTGTAAGTGTGATGTTTTCTGCATCAGAATGCTGGAGCACAGTCCTGAATACCTGCCTCGCTAACAGATGGCTTTTAATTCCTGGGCTTTTCGATGACAGTATAACTTATCCTTGCTCCACTTTGCAGTGATATTCATTAGGAAGTCAGTGAAATGAGACAGAAAAAAACAGCTTGTAAAAAGTGCACCCTCTGCACTTTCATGTATAATGACGGGTGGAAGCTGCATGAAGATAGCATGTTTGATCACAGCGCACATCAGACAGAAGAAACGCACCTCAGAGGAACTCTGGTGTTGTTGTTTTTTCTCACAGACTCTTTCTGTAAACTACACTGCATCACCAAAGTCAGTGTAAAAATGGGAAAGAATGGAGAGAATAACAGAGTACTTTGAGCTGAAAGACAGCAGTATGCAGTGATTCTGGGAGACTTTTCAATTTTCAGTGTTTATGTGATAAAGGAAGAAAACAGACAAAGGTTTAACACGTGTCTCCTTTGGACTCTGATGGCTCTAATGCTTCATGCAACATAGATTCTGGTATTAACAAAGTGTAAAACAGACACCAAGACTGATTCATGAAAATCTATCAGTAGCTCACCACTGACATGCAATTGGAGCATTTTCTGGTAAGCAAATGATTGGGGTCAGGAATGTTCATCAGTTTGAGATTTGTTATTGTCATGTGATGAAATTTAAAACCCTGCAAATGGAACAGTGGGACCATTTACTATTGAAAAAGTCATTACTGGCCAATAGAAATTAAAAAGAAAATCTCTCTGGAGCCACAAAATACACTTGTTTACCACGGCCTATTGAGTCTAAATTAGCTCTAAATGAGCATTCATTGATATATTTTACCATGAGGTGGCTACTCTGCAGTGAGATATTTAAGTTTTGGCAGTCCACCTTTACTGCAATGGTGGTGAAAGCGAACAAATCTGTCCAAGCACTACTACATTCTCCATTCAACTCAGAGAACTTTCCTTTTTTGGATTTGTAATCCATAATTAGCCTCGTGAGGGAGACTCAAAACGAACCACTGCTATTGAGGTTCTGCAAAATCTAAACGAAAAGGCACCAGAGTGTAGACGTATGATGGACATTTCATTTTTATTTAGTGTACAGGCTACACATTAAACCACAGAATTGATTTTAAGGTTCTTTTATTTGTTTTTAAAGCCACACATGGGCTGGCATCCCAGTACATTGCTGAACTTCTCTGCCGCTACTCCAACTCCCAGCCTCTTAGATCCTCCGAACAATGTCTTTGAACAGTCCCGAGATCGAGGCTGGTGGGTAAAGGAGATCGTGCCTCTGCGGAAGCTGCTCCAAAACTTTGGAATAGCCTTCCATTCTCAATCAAATGCTCCTGCTCCATTGACACTTTCAAGACAGATCTTAAAACACACATGCTTTCAATTGCCTTTGGTTCCTGGCAGTGGTTTGACTTTTTACCGGTGTTATTCTGTTTTATATTTGTGAACATTCGATGTTGCTATTTATTTGTGTGTCATTATTTCATATTGTACAGCACTTTGGTCAACTGCGATTGTCTTAAAATGTGCTATGTAAACTTGATTTTAACAGTTACAGAATGTAAGAATCCCCCTGTCATAGACTCACACTGTGCAGCGAATCATTGGTCAAACACAAAGAACACTTTATTTTGTAGTTGAGATCCCGAAAGCTTCCAAACATAATAAATCTGTCTGGTTGAATTTTGGAGAAATGTAAATAAAATTATGCACAATTAGTCATAACAAAGACATGGTGTCTTTACTGAGTGTAAACATCACATTGCACCAATGAAGAGCCAGAAGAAGTTGTCAGACTGTGTGGAATAAGGTTATTTTTAGCCTACTTAAGGGAAATACTGAGAAAAACTGTAGGCCATGTTAAGAGGTTACAGAGCTATCAACCTGATTAACTGTTTTCGTAGCTTAGTTTGTATTGAACAGCACAAAGTAAGAAAACTGAACTTCGTTTAGCTCCAAAATATAAACAGGATTTTTGTTTCATACTCTGAGCAAATTCTAATAAGATTCTAAAAAACTGCCAGAAAACTTTCTGGATTCCTAAAGGACCCTTGATGATTTGTGCATGGTCAGCAATCTGTCAGCTCCCACCTGCTGCTCGTTCATTTCTGCAGCGCTGTCTGGTGCTGGGCTGATGGCCATTTTGAGCAATGCACTGACTTTGTCCATCATTTTTCAGCGTGTTTGACCTAATAATGGAATTTAAATCGAGCGAAGTCTGAAGTAGGAGAGGAGTTAACTCTAAACCTCCAATTCCAATCCTTCAAGATTTAAAGGAGACAGGATAGTCTACGAACTCCCTGGTGAGGGGAAACACACATGCACACCCATCCTTAAAAGGAGTCATTCACAAACCTTAACCTACACTTCAACCCTAACCTTAATTAATCCTAATTATAATCTTAACACTTGTACTGTAACTACTTGAAACAAAATAGCTCACTTTGCAAAAAAAAAAAAAAAAAAAAAACTCATTCCAAAGATCAAAAACTCAAAGAGGATAGAGGCACAAGGACACACACCGAAAAATCAGTAATGGAGTCCACGTTCCAGCGACGTCAAACAGCCTTTTTGTGAAAGGAGGGGGTGAAAACAAGCCCTTGACAAATAGAGTTTTGTCTGGAAAATGGCGCGATGACAACCTTTGACCCCTTTAGATTTCAGTGCCTAAGAGGCGGGGCCCGCAGCTCAGCGGGTACTCTCATTGGACAAGGTCGTTGGACATTTGAGGGCCTGTGGGGGGACGTGATTGGAGCGCGAGCCTTATGCAGAGCGCAGGATGCGGGCGAGAACAAGAGACACCGACACAGCATGGGACACGTACAGAGAGAGAAGGAGGCTGAGACGAGAGAGAGAGATGGATGGATGGAAGGAGAGACAGGGAGCAAGGTGCGTGTGTGTGTGTGTGTGTGTGTGTGTGTGTGTGTGTGTGTGTGTGTGTGTGTGTGTGTGTGTGTGTGTGTGTGTGTGTGTGTGTATGTGTGTGTGTGTGTGTGTGTGTGCAGCAGAAAAGCCCGGATAGCAGTGTGTCAAGAGTGCTGTCAGTCACTCATCCATCCAGCTGGCTAATTGGCTCCTTACCCTCTCTCTCTCTCTCTCTCTCTCTCGTTCTCTCCCCTCTCGTTCCCTCACTCACTCTCTCTCTACCTCCCTCCCTCCTTCCTTCCATCCTTCCCTCCCTCCCTAGCTTGCCCTCTCTCTCTCCCTCCATCAGGCGTTGCTCCTAACTGCGCGCCGGAGGCCAAAATGCAGATGAGCTCTGCCTCGCGTCAGGGGGAGCTTCTGCTCTGCTTAATTATCTGAGTGTGTGTGTGTGTGTGTGTATGTGTGTGTGTGAGAGAGAGAAAGAGAGAGAGTTAGCTTATCAGCTTACCGGCCCACACACACACACACACACACACAACGTTCATGCTGCTGCTGTTGCTGCTATGCTAAACAGCAAGGCATCCTGGGAATTGCAGTGACAGCTCATTTTGGTTTTTTCGCAGTCTATGTATGAAAGCTGCTGAGAGACAACCCTTCCCTCCCTCCTGCCTCCCCCTATTTCTCTCTCCCCTTTCCAACACACACACACACACACACACATAGACAAACACACGCACACACACACATACACACATTGACATATACACACACACATACACAAAACCCTCTCTCTTCCCCTGGTGCTCATGGGAACGGGTCCGGGGCCTGTCACTAACCCTCCCCCACCTCCTCCCCCCACCACCACCACCCCACCCTCCCCTCATTGCCGCGGTGACAGGGCTTGTTGACAAACGCCAGCAGTCATCAGGGCACCATGGGAAATCTTCTGCCACCATTTTGTCAGCAGAATGACAGAAGCTGTTAATGTCTCGCCTCTCGCCCTGACACGAGACGCCGGGGCTGACAGACTCTGACACGCGCCATACACACACACACACACACACACACACACACACACACACACACACACACACACACACACACACACTCCTCCAGAAGCACACTGCCGTGCGCAGCCGTACACTGACACAAATGTCACGCTCGATACAGACACAAACACACACGACCATGCACACTCATACACACCGACATAATGCACACACACACCATTCATGTCCACATTTTGTGCCCCCCATCCTTCACTCTCCCCCCATCTCACTCAACTAAATCAGTCAGTGTGTGTGAGTGTGTGTGTGTTGTCTGACAACTAGATGTGTATGGATGTTTAGTGTGTATGACTCGGGACTGTTAATGAGGATATGTCTATGAGTGTGTACGGCTCCTAATGAGTTGTACTCTAGTGTGTGTGTGTGCGTGTGTGTGTGTGTGTGTGTGTGTGTGTGTGTGAGAGAAAACAGTGTCTCAGCTCTCGTTATGGATGCGGTGTATGCGTCTGATCAATAACATTTACAATCCCGACAGGAGATCGAGCCTGGCGGACAACCCTAACTGACCGTTATGAGAACATGATGAACTCCGGACAGAGCGGACACACATACACACACACACACACACACACACACACACACACACACACACACACACACACACAGATACATATGGGCAGCTTCTCTGGACAGCCAATTACCGTTCCTCATAATCCACTTGCTCCACACACAGCCTCTGCCATCCACCTGTGTACAGTCGGTGTACAACCGGCAGACGTCGAGATGTATTTGTGAGTGTGTTTATGTGTATGTGTGTGTGGGGGTTGCTGAGGATGCCAAAGTTCCCTCCAGATTCCACAAAGATACACCGTCTTAAGCACACAGGCCCCTGATCACATCGACATTGGTAGTTTACCACATTTCGCTGCACTGGCTGCACCTGTTAGCAACTGAAGTCTGTTTTTAATGTCTCAGGATTTTATTGAGTCGTACCTGCGGGGATGAACGCTGCAAAATCTGTTGAAGATGGAAAAAGGTGTGTTTATACTGTGCTTCAAAGTGTGAATTAGGATTAGCTCGGGTGTTTCCGGAGGTGGGAAAAGAGCCCAGTGAGCAAGAAAGATGTGGCCAAATTGAGCATACAGAGATAACAAAATGTGACCTTGTGGCTGGGTTAAAAACACCCCATCATATTTCAGCAGGTTTGAAAGTTGCTTTGAAATGATACCAGACAGATTTCACTTAGCAACACAGGAAGCAGTGATGGACAGCATCAATTCAACATCAAAATGTCTGTGAGGTACAAAGGAAGAGGATTTAAAGCCACAGTCCACCCTAAATTCAAACATACAAATTATTCCTCTTACCTGTAGTGCTATTTATCAATTTATGTTGATTGTTTTGGGGTGAGTGCCCGAGTGTTGGAGATATCACCCATAAGCCCTTTTTAGATAGGAATTGTGCAAATTTGCAGGACAGCCCAATCGGTCTTCTTTCAGCATTGGCAGTATAAAAACAAAATCGGGGAGTGCGGCAAAATACCACCTACTGTTGTGTTGTGCCTTTTTCAGGGCAATGGGGGACATGAGCAAGTAACAAAACGTGTAGCTCAGCATATGATGTAAACAGTGACGTGGGAGGGAAGCCGCAGCTGGTCAGTCCTTCGGTGATTCTCTCGTAATTTGGTCCGTCCTTCACCGTCCCCGTCATCTGACGGTTAATGGCCTCTTCAATTGTGAGGACGAGGAGGGCGCGCAATTCTTTGTCTCCCCAGTTGCTCATCTTTACAGTGTCTGTCAGGTTTGTGTTTCCCTCTTGCTACTAGCTGCTCGCTAATTCCTGCTATCAGCTGTTTCCTGATTATCCATCGCCAGTGGCTCGCATGTGCGGCGTCATCAACAGCTCCTCCCACAAGTCTTCAACAGCCCCTCCTGTTGCGGAGGGCTGCCTCGGTCTGTTTAAACTAAAAGGGTTCCTCCAATGTGACTACCCTACGAGGCGGAAAATTGGGCAACTTGCCAATCCGGCTCTATGCGTCTAAACGCTCGCAGCTTGCCGGCAAAGCGGCCCAACATTCGCGGAAAATCTGGCAGCATAAAAGGGGCTATAGAGTTGTCTTCACTGAAATATAATGGAACTAGATGGCACTCAGCTTGTGGTGCTTAAATTGCCAAAACAAAATACATTTTTAAAAAAACTCAACAGCATTGTCTCTTTCCAGATATTATGAACTAGTTACTCAAGATAATCCACAGACCTTGGTGTTAGCAGTGTCATGTAGTTAAACTATATTGTAATAACTAAATATAAATACCTTTAAAAAAGCTAAAAAAGCAAACAAGGTAATGAAGCTCTGGCTCACTCTAAAGGTGCTTTCAGACCTAGAGTTGTCTTTCTTTGTTCCGAATCAGCGACTTATTTTGTTACCAAGTTGCATAATTGCCTAGAGTTGGTTCGTGTTCTCACGGCAGCATTTACAAGCGGACCAGATCAAATACCTTATGAGAGATAGCTGCTCTTGATTGGTCAGAATTTACATGTGGGAAAAATCCAGGAAGTAAACAAAACGTTGAAGAAGAGTACACTTGCAAGATAAATGTGACACTTTCTAATGTCACAATGGAGGGACAACTACGCAGGCTGATTTTAGCGCTGCTCATCGTGGACTATATTGCTGTCATTGTTCATTTTAGTCAAACCATACAGTTTGAAAACGAGGCGCGGCTCCAACTAGAAAACAATGTTTTGATGCATTGGATGTGCTGAATGTGCATATTAAGGCAGTACAGGAGGAGGAGCAAATTAATAATCCTCCAGGACTGTAACATGCTCATGCTTCTTTAGCATAAACAATGTGTAATGCGACAGCAGTTGGTTCGGATCAAGGTCAGAACACGTTCTCGCCACAAACAATGCGCACCAGAGTTTGTTTGTAAGCCGAGACCACCTCTTCATGAAGGTTTCGGTTGTTTTGGTGCGCACCCGAGTGCAATTGCTGTGTTCACACCTGCCCAAATGAACCACACTTGAACTTGAGTTCAACTGAACCAAACCAAACAGGGTAGATGTAAAAGTACCCTAAGCCTGTTTAACTTTTGAACTGATCTAATTAAACATTAAGCATTTTGATCATGTCATAGACACATGTAGCGAAGGAGTGCTATTGTAAACACATCACATGTAAGTGCAAGGCAATTGGAAATATAGCATAGCTGAAAAGAGTAGAGTGTGCATAACGGTACCAAACCACTAATCTCTGTATGAATGCAGAATCTGAGGGTAACAACAAGAACTTTGTATCAGAATTTGGTTTCTCGTTGTAGTTCGAGTAGTATTGACCAATGACAGTGATGTGGCTGGTAAACAGTCCATTTGAAGAGGCAGAATCATTGACTAAAATGCAATCACAGAGTCCATCAGAAGATGTTAGCTTTATAGACTCGCCAACCATACTGTACCTACATGTTAGTTCAAGATCAGCTGCCTTCACCCCTGGGTTCGGAAGCAGAAACCCTTATGAAAATGCTAAGTTGGCATTAAGCTAGCTATGAAGTGTTGGGTTAAAAGGGAGGCGGTTAAGATTAGGGTAAGGGTTCTGGTAAGGGTTACATCTTATTTATAAGGTGAATGTAATAAGGTAAGTGAATGATAAAGTGGATTATTTTTTACATCTGGCCTGATGCATTCTCTATGGCATAGCATTGTAGCAGGGTTCAAATAACTCTAGCATTGGTGGGTTCATCTTGTACTGGTGGGGAAGATATAGGGGTGTGTCATCTTAAGACCATCTTGATGACGTGAGCTCAACATTCTGTTTCGCTCTCTGTATCAGCCCCAAACACTTTCAATGGGTTGGGGCAGTTGCCTTCACAGACAAACCCCTTCAGCCAATAAAGTCAAACAAAACACTGGGGAACAAGGCAGAGGAAGTCTAGATATCTGCTCGCTACACCGGATCTCCCAAAACATTGGCCACTGCCTTTGAAGGCTTACCGTTATCAGACTGAAAGCCAATGAGTTCTGAGATTTCCAAACCACAGATGAATTCAAATAGATGGAAAACACTTTCTCTGATCATAAGTGCTTTATCTAACATTTATCAGATGCTCTTCAAACCCGTGAAAATGTCCACCATTCTGGTCTTTTTAGAGATTATATCACTCAATAGTTAACATAATGGGTATGTGATTGAGTAATACAAACTAAGGGAGGACACTCCTACAAGTTTAGAGTACTTTCTTGGTTATTCATAGGTTTGGCTTTACAGGAACACTGATGATTCATCTTGAAAATGAAAAAAAACAAAAGTTTATTTGGAAAAAGGTTTGAGGAGTTTTTCATGTCATTTAATAATCAGTGGTGGATCTATCCTCTCAAATGTGAGCATTTGCTGCTTTTTCTCTATTTATGTCTGTATACATAGATTATCTTTTACTTGTAAACTGTTGATGATTATGACGGCTACACAACATGTGTGTGGGTATTCTCAATGCCTCAGTGGTGGATGACAAATGCATCATGATGCGCTTGGCGTCCAGAGTCAGTCCAGTGACTTTCACTTATCCCCAGGGTGTCCAGGTGGTATCTCCTGATTTCCTTTTGGCTTTCATCAGGAGTGGTCATCCTTTCACCATTCTGGTGGCTGGGGTCTACTAAGTGCCTGATGTCAATAGTTTTGCTCATTGTAGCTTCTGTAACAGTGTGTTTGTTATGGGATGGCTTTGTTAGGGCCACGCCCCAACCCCCAAGCCTGGAGGGCCAGTGTGCAGACTTTCGTCTGGTGCCTCTCCTGAGACCAAACTGGTAAGGTTAAACCTACACCCCCCCCCCCCCGGCCTGGGTCTTGTGTTTGTTCATGGTACACAGAGCTCACCAATGAGGGCCAAGTCTGACCTTTACTGTGTTTTCTAGTTTACGCAGCCTGAAGGTCTGATTAACAGAATAACCAAACTTAACTGACACTTCTGCAGTGTTAAAAGTTGCACAGTCATTGTCTCTCACAAACACTGGCAGAGCTCTGTCACTTGTGCGGTCGATACCAAAACTTTTAACATCACACACACCCACTCACACTTACTTTGACACTTGTAAGTAGGCTATATGGAAACCTGTTAAGCATCACTCACTCCACTAACACACACATACTTGAACTTGGGGTACTAACTTTCTGCCAACCAAAAGGGGGTTATCCACCATTTTTCGGCAGAGACTGGCACTGTCTCTCATTCCAACCACTTCCCACTCTGCTGCAAACCACCCTAATGCATGCTGAAGGTCACGCTGTGATGAAGCCAACAGAACCACATCATCTGCAAAAAGCAGAGATGCAATTCTGAGGTCCTCAAACTGGACCCCCATCCGGCTGTGCCTTGAGATCCTGTCCATTAATATCACAAAGGACAACCGTGGACACCCCCTGAAAACGTGTTGGACTTAATGCTGAGTATACATACACAGCTCTCACTTTGGTTATACAAGGATGATGAATCAAATCTATGACCCCAGTACCCTATATTCCCACAGTACCCCCACACAGCTCCCAATTTGCGATCGTAATCTTCCTCAACCCCTCCAGCAACCCCGCAAGGGCAAAGAGCTGGTCCACTGTTCCCCGGCCGGGACAGAACCCACTGAACTCCTCACTTTCTTTGAGTCAATGAGCATGAGTGGAGAGCCCACAGGATAAGCGGCACTCTGCCATTGCAGCTTGAACTGTTTAAGTTTGCCATACTAACTTTTAAGACCTGTAATGTTACTGCCTGCAAAATATCTCCACTAATGAAATACATGATCTACTTTATAACAGCGGTGGTTAAAGCAGGTGACCATTAGCCTATGTCTATTTGGAAATCTGCTTAGTGCATTTCTGTGAGTAAAATGTGAATCTGCAACATACCCAGTAATATGAAAATGTAGTACAATGTTTTCCTCTGAAGTGGAAATAGAAGTGCACAGTAAATAAGTAGTATACTGTTGAGCTGCACATTTTCAGTGTTTTGGGGCCTTTTATACATGATTTGGGGGCACAATGACTTAGAATAGCTACACAATTTAATATTTTTCATATCTTAACAGTAATTCAATCGATAGCTTTTTGGGGCTCAGCTGCACCCGGTCACACCCATTCATAAGAGTCCTACGACCCAACCTTCCACCGTGATTAAACACATGCAGGCTACAGTCACTCACTGCGCTCAATGCAGGAATGGCAAAAACATTCAGCGGAATCACTGCCAGATTAGGAAACATTTAAGCATGCTCCTTCCACCACCATAAAACCTCAAAAGGATCCTCACTGGCTGTCTTGAACTTGATGCAGGCTGCCACCTCATCCTTGGGCTGCAATGTTTCATTGCTGGAGTCCTCCACATCAGTGACCAATGTGACAACGAGGTCAAAGGTTTGATTTGTGTCACTGACTTTCAAAATAAAAGGAACTGCAGCATGAGAATTGTTTTATTCTGAAAAGTAAAAAAACATATTTTTGTTCTCACCCGCTGCCCACCTGTGTGTAGCTCATTTTAACCCGTGCTCATAAAGTAATATTCCATAAAACTTCAATTAGTAACAAGAGCTATTATTTGCTAAAATCACTGAACTCAACAGGCCTATATTAAGGAGAGGCATCTATATGGGACAGGCCTTTAATTCCTTTTTGACTAGTAAAATGGACTGGGCTTTTAATTGAGATGAGGCTTTTAGTTGAAGTTTTATGGTATATACATATTTTTACCCGTTACACAGTTTTTTGCGGGTTACTCACTGGTACCCGACCCAGTGCAGGCCTCTGGACCTTAGCTACTTAGGAGACCAGAAGTGTACACCATTTCATACCACTGGTGCAGGCCAACTGCTGTCTTCAGGCTTTATTGGAAGTGTGCCTGGTGCACATACATGGGCTACATAGAGGGCAGGATGTGAAGATTATTAAACATCTCGATTTGGACTTTTTCTAATGAGAAGTTTAGCCATTGAATCAATTTTTCCCCCAGCAGTATCTTTATTGATTTTAACAATAAACAAAGACATACATAGTCACACATCCAGTAAGTGCATCCAGTATGTGCACGCAAAAGAAAGACACAAGAACAAAATCTCAGTACAACTGACGAGTATTTAATACGTTATCCACCCACCTTTCTCAACTATGAATTTAAAGATAAGATAAATAAAATTAAATAAGATAAAATTAAATTAAACTAAATTAAATTAAATTAATTAAATTTAAAAATGAGAGAGGAAAATAAATAAATTTATAAAGAAAAGAGGGGAGAGAAAATCATAAATTACAGGTTTAGGGATTGTTTGAGAGCAATACAATACACTCCATTTAAAATACACGTTATATCAATGTACAAATTTTGACAACAATTACCAAGAAAAAAAGCATTTACAGATTGGGACGTTGCGGAGGGTCACTCTCCAGATGTGTCCTCTCCTGATAACACATGAAGGTACCCCAGATTTTGTGAAAGAGTAATTGATTATCCCTGATAGCATATGTATTTTTTTTCCAAGGGCAAAGTTGTTGGTGGTTCAGAAATTCATTTACCCATACTCAGCCCACTGACTTTCTTTGAACTTTTTTTCTAGCCAGTAACAGGCCCATTTCTAAAAAATAAATAAAAAGTGTTTTCTCCTTCTAATGTTTGGTGATTGGCTGGATACAAACCCTAATACAAAAAGCTTTGGGTCTAGAGGTATCTGTATGGATATGTCCAGGATACTCTCTCTCACTGCTTCCCAGAACTGTTTTATTTGAAATCACTGCCAAAAACAGTAGAAGAGTGTACCTTTTTCCTTTACGCATTTGATATATAAATCAGGTATAACTTTTATGGGATTATATAGGTTCGCATTAGCCAGTTATGGGTACCCTGTGGTCATAAAGGGATGGACACAGTCAGCAACAGTACTCAGGTAGGCTGTGGTGTTTAAACCATGCTCAGTTGGTACTAAGGGGCCCAAAGTGTGCCAAGAAAATATCCCCCACACCATTACACCACCACCACCAGCCTGAACCGCTGATACAAGGCAGGATGGATCCATGCTTTCATGTTGTTTACACCAAATTCTGACCCTACCATGTGAATGTCGTAGCAGAAATCCAGACTCATCAGACCAGGCAACGTTTTTCCAATTTTCTATTGTCCAGTTTTGGTGAGCCTGTGTGAATCGTAGCCTCAGTTTCCTGTTGTTAGCTGACAGGAGTGGCACCTGGTGTGGTCTTCTGCTGCTGTAGCCCATCTGCTTCAAGATTCGATGTGTTGTTGCCTACGGACAATTTAGAGTCACCAATTAACCTGCATGTCTTGCAGGAACATGCAAACTCCGCACAGAAGGGTTCCTGGTTCAATCCCAGGAGGGAGCCCTTGTGTGCAGCAACAGTGCTAACCACTACACCACCGTGCCGCCCACCCTGTTACATGCCTAAATGCTTCCACCGCTGTGAGGACATCGAGGAAGAGCTTTCCCTCAATCCAACCGGCTCTGCTCGCACTGAAGTCTACACTTGGTACAAACATGGTTACTTTTGGTCATAATTGGTTTTGTTTTTAAACAGTGGTTATAGGGTTTATTTAAGTGTTATTGGTTTGTTTGTGTGTTTCTTATCTGTTAGTTAGATACATCTCAGAATAATGGTATTTTCTTTCTTCCTCTGTCTCTAGCCCCTTTTACACTGCCAGATTTTCGGGGAATGTTGGGCCGTTTTGCCGGCAAGCTGCGAGCATTTAGACACACAGAGCCGGATTGGCGAGTTGATCCCAGGTGCCCAATTTTCCGCCTCGTAGGGTAGACATATTGGCGGAACGCTTTTAGTTTAAAAAGACCGAGGCGGCCTTCAGGAGGGGCTGTTGATGAGTTGTGGGAGGAGCTGTTGACGATGCCGCACGTGCGAGCCACAGGCGGTGTATAAACAGGAAACAACTGATAGCAGGAATTAGTGAGCAGCTAGTAGCAAGAGGGAAACACAAACCTGACAGACACTGTAAAGATGAGCAACTGGGGAGACAAGGCATTGTGGGTCCTCCTTGCCCTCGCAAACGAAGAGGCCATTAACCGTCAGATGACGGGGACGGTGAAGGACGGGCGCCACACGCTGACCTACACATTTGTTACTTGCTCACGCCCCCCATTGCCCTGAAAAAGGCACAATCTGTGTAAACAAAAGTAGGCAGGCAGCATTTTGCCACACTCCCTGATTTTGCTTTTATACTACCAATGCTGAAAGAAGACTGATTGGGCTTTCCTGCAAATTTGCACAATTCCTGTTTAAAAAGGGCTTCTAATTAGGAAAGCAACTTTTGATACGGTTAACTTCCTGGCATCATAGCACAGGCCATGTTGGCTGATTACCAATTTGCATTGAGCAGTTGAACAGGTGTACCTGATAAAATGGCAGGTGAGTGTTTATAGGCTACAATGTGAACACAAAAAGAACTGAGGCCCTTTTCTGTCGGTCCACTTTTTGGTGCACTTCAAGAGGACTGTGTTTGCTTTGTTTAGAAAGAACTATATGTGAATACTGTATGTTTCTGGTGACAAACCCTGACCCTGAACACCCCTGTTGCATCTCCATTAATTGCCTGTAACAGTACAGTGCACTGAGACTTGTTTTACATTGCACGCGCGCACACCGAGCGCACGAGCAGGTGTAGTAGGGAGCGCGAGTCAAGTGCAGCTTTCAGCAGGTGCCGCCCCGCGTGAGCCGGCTAGGACGAGATGAAAGACACCGCTGCACACCGACTCCCTCCCTCCCCCTCCGCGCGAAACCCCCCGAACCCCCCCTACCACCACCACCACCTCCCCACCCGGTACCCTCCTTCCTCCCCCTCCCCGCTCCCCCGCGCGCTCGGTGAGGTAGATTTGTAGTGACAGCAGCGGGTGCATTCGCCAGTCATTCCCCATAAAAGGTTCCGTCTGATCAAAGCCCCGCTGAGGCAGGGAGAGGCAGGGAGGCGGCCCGCTATGTCGGCGTGTCGGTGTGTGTCTGCGTGTCTCCGGTGTCTCGCAGGGTTGAGGCGGTTTTTGAAGCTTTAAAAACACAAAAACCCTCTCTGTCTCTCTCCCTGCTATTTACATTCGAGCTCCGTTTTGCCTTGGCAGTGAAACATTGGTTTTATTCCCTCCGCCTGTAGCCCGTGTGACAGGCTCGGCTGCATTAATCAGAGTCAAGGCTTTCTTAAAGTGGAAGAATTAAATCTTTAAATACATTTTAAACGGAAGTGTCTGACTGAAGTTATGTTAACAAGCCCCCCAACCTGAGTGTGTGTGTGTGTGTGTGTGTGTGTGTGATGAGCAGAGCAGACACCCCGCTGAGCGCTGAGGGGATCGCACATACCAAAGCACAAGAAGAGGCAATGTGTTGATATAAATTTACCCATCCGCTGTCAATTAGACAAACACTTTAGCGCATGTAAAAGTTCCACACTATGAACGGAAGACACCACTGCAAACCTGAACTTTTAAGCAACCTGCCAGCACACGTCCCTCCCCAAAAAAAATCCCTCCATATTCATGTTGTTTTAAATCACCAGGAAGCGCGAGCATCCCTCTTTACCTCCTCATTAGCATCAGTCGTCCCGTCAGAAGCAGACAGCATTATTCACCATCAATTAATCGCACAGGAATCCAAAGCCAGTCTACTGCTGACACATCTTGGTACACAGACCGGGATGCAAATGCAAAAAAAAAAAATATTTTGGCAATGCAAATTTACAAAAAAAAAAAATCAGTTATAAAGACTAGACTGTAGCCTACACCCCCTTTCCCCCCAAATTCATTGTTGTTGTTATGTGCAGCACAAAGCTTCCTATACATTGATCTTTTCCCTTGCTATGGTGTCAGCCCCTGCTGAATTAAACATCAACGCTACTTGAAGTTGTTGATGTCCATGTGCCAAGGCCTTCAATCAGAGTAGAGTTTAAATAAATGTAGAGGAAATGCAATAGTGGGAGTGGATATGTTTTGTACAGCAACGATTCAAACTTGGCTTTATTACTGGAAACATGACTACTGAGATGTACCTGAAGGCCCTTATCTGATTACCTTTATAGGGGCAAGGGCAAAACCTGGTTAGCTGTCTGCTAAATCATGTGACTTATGAGAATATGTTAGAAGCTCTGCACAAGATATTCTGTTGGGAGTTAAAACAGCTTCACAAGACAAATTTCTGTGTATTTGTTTCTCTATTTTGTACCTCTAAAGAAATATAAAGTGTATTTGCGTATCATTTACATAAAAAAAATGTGATGAGAGTTGTGGGGTGTTTGCTGACACTCCCAAATCTGATCAAACCACACCCACAGAGTTTGATTTTTGCTTATTGAGACGCAAATATTTATAGTATTTTTAGGCCTACAGTTGCCCTTCCTATACATCGAGGAGGTACCAACTGGCAATGAGTGATGTTAATTATTGTACAAGCCCCTATACACGGTCTTTTCTAATAAGATTTGTTACTCCTACAGTGGGAAAATTTGCAATGTAAAGGCAGCAAAGGGGATAGTGTCTTAACAAGAAGCATCAGCAAGATGTGATGAATATGTGAACAGTAAGATAAAAACCTACACTGCCTTCTTTTCTCTGCCTTTTCATCCTCTCTTCATGCGTATACTCTGTCACAAAGAAATGCAGGCGGCGATGAAATTCAAAGGCCCGAGCCACCTTGTCGAAATCAGAAATAATAATCCATGATATTGAAAATCTTTTAGATAACGCTAGAATACATTTTGCTAAATACACTCTTTCTAAATGTCACTCACGTTTCCACTGTTGTCTGCCTGCAACAAGTGACATCTCGTTTTTACCCCCCTCTGTTGGGGTAGCTAGCACACAGGTCTGGTACTAAAAGATGGAGCTGTGAACACTGCAGTGTGTTGATTGGTCAATAGAGGACGGTCACTCTGCTCAGGGCTGAGTTGTGGCTGGTTTTGAGGCTCATGTAACCACTGTTCATTCTGTGGAGAGTTTCATAAGCAGACTGTAACTACAAAACAATGTAAATTCCTCAGCACACCTTAAATTTCACTGTGACAACTTTGACCGTTACTTTACTTTTTATTGTCTCTCTTGGACACACACTTTTAGTAATGAGTAGATCCTCAAGGGTTTAAAAATATATATTAATTTCGGCCGGATTATGTGATCTGCATATATTCTAATCCTCGCTCTGAGGGGGAAAATAAGCATCGTGAATCTTGTTCCAGTGGAAACGCTAGGGTCTAGGTACCATGTCTGAAGGGTTACTGTTGGTTCCAGAGGTACCATACTAAAAGTGTTTGGTGGAAAGGGGGCTTTATAATGACAATCTGAGCCTGTCTGTGGTGAAAATAACCAAATTTAATGGACATACAGTGACAGTGTTCAATTGCCCCATGTGCTTCCATTGCAGCCTGTCCTGCAGCTGCTGCCCGTTGCTCAATACTGAACCAATGTCAAAACCTGTTGTTCACATCCGTCTCTTTGACCACTTTAGACAAGGAAATAGGGTCCAGGTTGAAAAATGCCTAAGTTATCCTTTAAATTTTTTTTTGTCACATCAGAAGATTAGGGCTGCAACATATGATTATTTTCATAACTGTATAATTTTCTAATAATTTCTCAATTAGTGTAAAAATGTCAGTAAATAGTGAAAAATGCCCATCACAATGATATTGTCTTCTCCCTCTCTCCTCAGTCTCATTAACCTGATAAGAAAACCTTATGGGAAATGGTTCAATGGACGTTATTGTGTTTAAGGAGAAAAATCCATGTTAGTTTTTATCAGGTAAATTACAGAGGAACATTCTAGTTCAGTGACATATTACTCCAGTAGCTATTTCACTGGGCCATCAGAAAAAATTCCATATGTACTTGTATTTGAACTTTTTTAAATTTTGCTGCCTATTTTCACCAGGACTCCCTGGAAAGAGATACTGTTTCTTAATGAGACTTTTCTGATTTAAATGAAGGATAAATACAAAAGAAATATTCTAATTTCTCCCTTATGTCTTCCTTCATGCACCTGCAACTTTGTGTGAGCACTGTGGCACTATTCACGATGGCTTCTCCTTCATCTAGTGCGGCGTGGGTTGTACCTCATATGTTTGGCAGTAAAGTATTCAGCTTATTCTCACATAAGATTAAATATTCACATTTTAGAAGATGGAACCTGTGAATGTTTTAGTATTCTAGCTCCTGATAATCACTGTGCATGTGCAGCTAACTGGCCTTTTTAATACAAGACAAGTTGAAAAGTTTGAAAAAGGCACGTTTTCAGAGCAAGAAAGAGTAGCAACCCCAGAAATGAGTGGCAGTGTGGCCATCGTCACACCCTTTAATTCCAACAGTTTGTAAGAAAAAAACATTACAGCGTATACAAACATTAGAATCACTGCATCTCTTTAGAGTGCTAAAATTTAGCTATGTTACATTCGACTCAGCGACATGCCAACGTGATGCACCGCAGAGTCCATAAACTCATATGCGACATTCTTCGACAACATTCTGATATAATTTAACTGCAGCTATGCAAAGTTGAATTTACACAAGATTCCTAAAGCGCACTCACACACTGCATGTGGCTCTGGTGAAGGCATGGTGGTGCTAATATTTACACTCTGTCGTCTGGATGTTAGCGTCTGTAGTCGTCGTTATGATCATAAGGTTAAATCACAGATGTGGGTTGAAGTATTTTACTGGGGGTAGGCCTCAATCACCATAGCATGACCCTGGAAAACACAAGAATACATGTTTGTCAGGTGTGAGTTGCAGAAGTGTTGGAGATATCAGCTGTAAAGATGCCTGCCTTCTCTCCGATATAAGATGGCACTCAGTTTGTGGTGCTCACAGCACCTAAAAAATACATTTGAAAAACTCAACAGCAATGTCTCTGTCCAGAAATCATGACCTGGTTACTCAAGATAATCCACAGACCTTGTTGTGAGCAGTTTCATGTAGGAACATTTTTTTCCCTGCAGAGCTACACCTGCCAGCTGTATTACTGCCAGAAGGAAGAGTGCATCTACTCATGGACAAGAGGCTCATGACAGAGTGAGATGTAAACATTAATGGTGTAGTCCTTGGCTGAACTGGAACGTTAGGATGCTCAGTGGTGCTAAGTGAGCTAACAGAAGAAGCACGTTTCCCTAAAAAGGTCTTACATGAAACTGCTCACAACAGGATATGTGGGTTATCTTTAGTAATCAGGAAATCGGGATTTCTGGAAATGTATTGAGCGCTATCTAGTTCAATTAAAAAAAAAAATTAATATATAATATATTTTTGATTTCCGGTGATCTGTCCCTTTAAATTGTGAAAATCTAATTAAAGTAAAAAAGAAAAAGCGGCTTGTGTGACACTGCTGACATCACCCAATAATTACCTGTCCTCCGGCCGCACAAGCCGCCACCAGTCCATACTGTCCTCCCTCCTTCTGCAGCCGGTGTGCCACTGTGGTTACCAGCCTGCAGCCCGTGGCACCGAAAGGATGACCCAAAGACAGGGAGCCACCCCACAGGTTAAACTTCTCCATGGGAGGAGTTCCAACCTACAGAAAGACACAACAAACATTTTGTCAGGACTGATATTTACAGTATTTCTTTCTGCAATATCATAACTCAGCATCCACAGAGAACTAGGCAAAAACATCTCTTTTCTAACTGATGTTCAATGATAATACTTCCTGTTTTTGTTTTACAGTCCATGCCTTATAAAAGTACAATTACACCAATACCAAATGCTTACATAAAATCATTGTTGCCTTTAATTTAGTCAGTGCAGAATGTTTATCCGTTGCAGTGTGTAATATATAACCAGCAGCTGTCTTTACCTTCGATTTCCTGCCCATGTACGTCTGGGCGAACCAATCCGAGTCCATAGCCTTCAGATTTGCCATTATCTGGCCCTGGAAAACACACACAAATACATCTCCAGAGTTGCCATAGATACCAGAAAGAAAACACATTGATTGCCACTGATTCCAAAGTGCAGGATGTGTAGTCGACCGGTCAGATCTTACTCCAACATTGATGCTCATGAATAACACAGGCCACAATTGGACTGAGGCAGACACAGAAACTGAGAGACTCCAGTTTAATCACTTAGGAAATGCATTTGTGTATAGGGCTGTTGAGGTAAAGGAATTTCCCCTGGGATGATTAAGGCTGGCTCATCAGCGCAACATGTGGTACTTACTGCGAATGCCTCGTGGAACTCAAAGACATCGATGTCACTCATGCTCAAGCCAGCCCGTTCCAGGGCCTTCGGCGTACCGTATGTTGGCCTGGTGAGTTAAAAAGGGCCCCGTGTCAAACAGAAAACAGACTCAAACTTTTGGTATAAAACCTATCCTTACCTACACACACCCATGTACAGGAGGTTAAAACACACACAATGTTGACTAAATATTGGTTAGCTTTTCTTCAGCTAAATTTGTGAACTCACCCCAAAAGCAGCTGATCTTTGGGGTCCTGGGACACGTAGACAAAGTCTCTGTAAGGATGCAAATACAATAACATCAGCACATCTGAAAGAGCATCACTGGGGAAATTGAGACTGCTCTACCAAACAGACAGGGTGCGCATACCTGAGGTAGGCTTTAGGCTTGTAACCCATAGCCAAAGCTTTCTCTTCAGACATGATGAGCACAGCAGAGGCACCGTCAGTCTGAGGACACACACAAACAAGCAGTTTATTTAGTGCGAGGGCAGTTAATGAGTGACGACAATGCTTCCACTTGTGAGAGAGAACAATAGAAAGAGAGTGAGGGGAGATAGCTTCAGCAGGGCTAAACAAATTGTTTCGTAACTGCCCCAAAAAGTTACCAGAAAATTTTTAAAATGCAAAGCCAAAGTTGCTTTGTTTTTGCAACTGGATGTGTGTGCGTGTTTGTTTTCAACTCAGAAGTCCACAGGTACCTGAAAGAGGGACCACATTACCTCTGTTATGGGACTCCCTCCAGCAATTGCCAGTACAGTTCAGAGTTGATTTTATGGTTCTATTGTTTGTCTATAAAGCCCTGAATGGTGTGGCCCCTCCTATATCTCAGACCTCCCTTACCTTTATGCTACCTTTCAGTCCCTGAGGTCTGCTAACTTGAGGCTCCTGGCTGTCCTTCGATCTCACCTCAAGCTCAGGGTTGACCGCGTCTTTGCAGTTAAAGCCCCTAGACTGGTAAAGCACCATCCCCCACCCTATCGGTTGGTTTTAGTTTTACTCAATAGCGTTTAAATCCTCTTGATATGGTTGGTTTTGGATCTGTGACTATGCCTATAAGTTGCTGTTATGTGTCTATGAGGTGTACACATCGATGTTAACATCCTTGTTTTGAGGTTTTTTTTGTCTTACATTTGTGATTTCGGCTGCTGCTCTGTTCTGCAGAGCAAACTGGTCAACTTGGGGTGTTTTTAAATGTGCTTTATATATATAGATTTGACATGACAAATAATCATATCGATGCTGATGGTGTTTTTGGGCCAGGATGTAGGAATTTAAGTACACAGGCTGCTGTAGGGCATGATGTATATGTGTTTACCAGGAAGGAGGAGTTGGCTGCTGTGACTGTGCCGTGAGGTTTAATGAAAGCGGGCTTTAGTTTGCCCATTTGCTCCATGGAAGATGGGCGGATGCCGTTGTCCTTGGAAACAATATCACGGCCTGGTGACAACAAGCACAGACAAATGACATCAGCAATTTAACCATCAACAGCCATTTATTACTTTGTAATGTCATGTATCTCAGTTTAATGAGCGAAGCAGTGTTTACCTGGCACTTTAAAAGAGATGACATCCTTCAACAGACCGGCATCCTGTGCCTGTTTGGCCAGACTGTGTGATCGCACAGCAAACTCATCCTGCTCCACTCTGGAGACGCCAAATGCAGCAGCGAGACGGTCTGCACTATGGCCCATGGTCTCAGATGTGGAGAACTCGGCCACAGCGGGAAGCTACACACAATAAAAATGTTACAGGATTAAATACTGAACTGTATGTCAAAGGTCTAAGAGAAGAAATCTGATCACTGACATTGCAAATTAAATTGAACAAACTAAAAGAGGCGAGAGTGCTTAAAGGGGCCCTGTTATGCTCATTTTCGGGTTCATACTTGTATTTTATGTTTCTACTAGAACATAAATTATACTGTCTGTGCTGAAACACCTGTAGTCACCTTTTGTCTGAGATGCTCTGTTTTAGCACCTGTCTCTTTAAAATCACTTTACTGTAATGCAGCCTTAAAAACCAGATAAAGACGACACTTGCAATATGCAAAATCTAAGACGATATCAAGTCTCACATCATGATGTCAATTTAATATCAATTACTGCTCAGCCCTATCTCAGCGTCTCTGCACCATAGCCGGGGGAATGACTATAAAGGAGAGTAGCGGTAGCGCCAGGAATATGATCTGAAATCACGAGAAAATTAGCAACATCTGCACCCAAGATTACATGTTTCCCTGACGTTAGCACGGGGCTACATGTAGCAGTGTACATAATGTAAAAACTTGCAAATATGACGTCTGCTTGCAGCCAAAGTAGAGAAGCATAGTATTCACAACTGTCTGAAGCCTGAGGTTTTTGCTCACAGGAGTTACTTTTACATACATTTACCTCATTATTTGAAACTTTGGCCATGTTTAATACAACCATCTGACATTGTAGCATTATATATGTAACAGAAAATAAGGAAATGCATTATAGGTCCCCTTTATGTGATGAAATACCTCTGGGGAGAGATGTGCCATCCGGATGCTGCCAATCAGACTGAGCCTTTGGCCGAGGGACTTGGCTCTGTTCAAGGCCAGCATGGTCTTCCTCATCTTACGGCTGTGACGGATAGGAACATCAGACATAAACTCCACCCCTCCTGCCACAACAGTGTCACACTGGCCTGCAGCAATAAGGCCAACGGCTGGAGAGGAGGGTGGAGAACAAACAGACAGACAACAGTTACACAAAGAGGGGGAAACAACCCAAAAAACCCCACATAGGACCAGTTTGTTAATCCCTAGTGTTCTTAAATGTAAGTGCCTTATGTGATGTTTGTGGGGTTTTTTATACTGATGTCTTACACTCAGCTAGAGCACTTGTTTGTTTTGCTTTTACAGGGGGTCAAAATTAAGTTTAATTAATTCAGCATGAAGCCAAAGTACATCATTCAATTTCACCCGAGAGTCAATAAAAGCCCATAATTTACGCTACATGTCAAATGGAAGAGGCCTGCGTGGAGATTTCTCTCCCTGACATACCTGAGGTCATTGCCTGGTTGGAGGAGATGCAGGCCATGGTGACAGTGTGAGCTGGGATCTTGTCAGAGAAGCCTGCACCTAGTGCTGCCTGAAACCACAGTGAAAAATGAAGGAGATGCACAACAGGACAGCAGCTCAAAAATGTTCCTTTGGTTGTAGTGCAAGTCCTGCTCCAGATACTATACTCATTTCGTGTGTGTGTGTGTGTGTTTGTGATAATACCTCTCTTGCTACGTTGCTGGTTTTGACCTCCTGAATGACTGTTCCATAGATGATGTAGTCGACAGCATCTTTGGGTATATTCGTTTTGTGCAGCAGACCCCTAGGAAAACCAAAATCGGATTTTTTAAATAACAGTAACACAAGAGACACCTTTCTTTTGCTTGTAACAAGACAAGAATGGAGGCAGAAAAAAGGCATCCTGTGAATTTACCACATGGCAACAGACAAAAGCAGACTCTTGTTTTCAACCAAACAACTGAAGCTCCAATGTTCCTGTATTTCTCCTGCTGTTTAAATTGTTGTGTTTCAGCCATTTTGAGATTCTTTGACGACTAGATATTACATCTGAAGGTCACCCATAATTCGTAGGGCCATAGTTATATAACATCCATGCTGACCTGTAACAGCTTGTGTCTTTCTTACCATTCAGAACTGAAAGCATCATCATTGCATTTACCTTGGAAAACCAAGCATTACCAGATCTAGCCAGGTTAATCATTGTTAGCAATACCAGTTGACACGTTCCGCTGTATTTCGACCATACAAACAACGTAGCAACACGTCCACAGATAGAAGCTGGACAGTACTGTGTGTACGACTGACTTAATGAGATACAATTAGACAGAGGTGCTGATGAACAGTATATTCCTACAGCTTTCACTACTATTAAATGCATGGAGCAGCCACTTTGGATTTTGGGGTGGCATTGGTGAGATTTCGCCGACTTTCCACCACGGAAATCAGATCTTAGGGCAGGGCTCGACAGTGTAAGTGTTTTGGTCGCATTTGTGAGTGGATACTTTCCTGTGCGACCAGAAAATTATATTCAGTAGCACCAGTGCAAGTGCTAAAAAAATGTTAGTACATGCACGGTTTTGTTGTTTAACGTTAACAGTAGTTGATTTCTTTGTTGGGGGGAAAAAAAATGAACACGAATGTTTAGGCTGTAGGCTACTGATTCTGAATCTACCAACGCAGGCACAGTCAATCTATGTAGGCTACGTAATCAGACCTGAAACACAGCGCTTCGCATCTAACCAATGCAGCCCTTTTAAAACACGTGACGTGAAAACACATGACCACATGCATGCACATTGTGAAAATCAGGGCGCCAAACGAGCTGAAGACGAAATGGAGCGGAAAAAGATTGCAGAGCACGTTTCTATGGTTAGTGTTTAAGAATGGGAAAATGTACTGCAAATGGTGTCTCGCTCATCAAGTTAGCTGGGAAAATGGCCTTTGTCACAGGAGATACGCAGCTGAAAAGAGACACTGTGAAGAAACATGGCGTGTCTCGCAAACGGGCCAGGGGACCATATTATGTAGACTTCTGGACAATGGACTTTCCTGGCGTTTCAATGGACTTACCAAGGGTTTTTTTAATTTATGAACTCATACCATTTACTGTATACTTATATTCATATATTTATTTTATATTTATTAATTTAATAAATATTCTTAATATTCTTACACACATTTGCATTGTGTCCAGCCAGTCGTAACATTAAAAAATAAATTCTACAGGGTTAGAGTTAGGCTAAAATAAAGTACTTTATTTGTTTGAAAATGTCCCCTTTATGAAAATTGCTGGATTTTCATTGTGCTACTAAAAAATGTTGTGTGCTACTAAATTTTTCAGCATGGTAGCACAGTGCTACTTGGAGAGAAGGTAAGCGTGGAGCCCTGCCTAAGGGCGTGCTTCAGTTGAAATTTCCATCCGAAAATATGGAAATTCTGACTTCCCAGAGCAAAGAGGACACACTATAATGAACACTATACATGTATATTGGGTCCAGGATCAATTGGAAAGTGTGATAAAGTGGCTCTACATGTAATTTACTAACTCAAAAAAGGGTTAGTTACTCATTATCGCTGCTTAGTGGCCAGTGTTGAATAGAACTCCAGTATCAAAGGGCAGTTTATCAGAACAGCTACACATTGTCAGCAGACTTTACCGCGGTTTGTTTATGGCGTTAATCAAAACTCTGATGGTGGATTCATTTGTTAGCATTGTGGTAACATTAATACAAAACTAGAATTTACGCCTTGTGGCTGCAAGCCTCTGCAAACCAGCCAAGCTGCAGTTACAGTTTACATTCATGTCTGTGAAAACATGGATGCTTCACACGCATCTTCCCCCCCACAGCACAGAAGTTCTCGACAATCAGTAGTTTCAAGGTGGGAACACAAGATTAGTGTCACCAATTCAGTATCTGACTAAATGTCTCCCCTTCTGTTCCTGAGTAACAGCAAGAACAGCAAGTATTTTTGCAGAACATTATGATGTCACACTGAAGCTGACCTTTGACCTTTTATATATAACATGTCATCATTTTGTCCCGTTACAAATTAGTGTATGAATTCTTGAGTTATGGCCAAAAGCATGTTTTGTGAGGTCGCAGTTCATCAGTTCATCCTTGTGATCAAGTGGACGTTTGTGCCAAATCTGAAGAAATTACCTCAGGGTGTTCTTGAGATATCTTGTTTACAAGAATGGAACAGACAAACCGGAAACATAATGCCTCCAGTCAAAGCTGTCAGGCACCAAGGCAAAATAGGAAGCACTTACTGCAGAGCTGCTCTGGCCAAGTCATGGGGCATTAGGTCAGCATATCTGTAAACACAAACCAGAAAAGTTTTACCCTCAAACTGGGATTATCTCTCCGTACAAATCATGTTACTACAGGTTTTGCTTCTTCCTAAAGTTACGGTGGTCAATGAACTTAGACACAAGACAACAGCCGATGACATACGTGGTTCCAGACATCAGGAATGGGGTTCGAACTCCTTCCACTAGAACGATGTTCTTCACACCAGGCCGAGCTAGCGTCTTTTTGCTCTTTGTCTGAACTGAAAGACAATTAAGACAGCAACAGACAGTTAGACTGACCTGAGGAATCACTTTTAGTTCCATCTAAATTTCAAATTTTCAACCATTCAGAGGCTGAGAGGTCCTAGAGAGGATAGTTTTGCACAGGTTCTGTCCAGGTAAATAAATGTCTTCTCACATCTCACACACTGATCTCCACAAGTCTATGATCTGGATTTTTATGTGAATGGAAGTAAAGTCACTTAGAGTAACGACTTACCCTGAGCCTGAAGTTGGGCCGTTGTACTGAGGGAGCGTGCCCCTGAGACATAGAAAAAAAAAGATATTGGTGCTGTATTTCTGACTACAGGTGTAAAGACCCATCGATATATCGATTCAACAATCAACAATACAATATCATCACTGCAAAGTGAAAACATCGACCTATATCATCATCTTTAAGTTACACCTTACGCCAAAAGTCTGTGTCGCCGCCAAACAGCGGCAGGCGGCAAGCAGCCGAGAGAAAGAAGATGAGGACAACAGTATTTACTCTGGAATAAATCAGCAGTGTGGAAATGTTTTCGATGATGGGAGAAAATACAGGTAAACAGACAGAGCACATGCTGACTTCTCACTACAGGAACATTAGCTGCTCTGTTTCAACAATGTTGGGCTGAAATTCAACCATACCGTTCTGTAGCATGTGATTTCAGCAATGAGCAGAGGAAAACGCTGCTAGCCAGTAGGCTAACTGATGCAATGTAAACATGCTTAAGCACATAATGGGTGACAGCAAATAACAACCAATTTGTCTACGAACTGTGACAGTTATTGCTAAGCTGGATTTCCTACTTTTGTTAAACAATGTTGTTAATCCATGTTACTTGGCTGTTGGGAGAAGTTTGCCTTCAGGGTTTTAAGCCTGACGACCTGAAGTTTTAGGAAAAGATGATGGTTTTGGTTAAAATGAAAAGATTTCTTCCAGAGAGTGCTTTCTGTCAGAAAACCCTGAAGGTTAACCAATCCCATGTGTTGTTTTATGTGTGTTAGTGGAGTCAACTGAAGTAAACTTAACTGCACTTATTATTTATGTGTTGTTTTTATTTTAATGGCCAAAAGCAAAAAAGAAAGGGGGGCAGCTTCCCACTGTAACATAATGTGTTATATGGGCAGATGATATTGCGTCATATCGATCGCAGGCCCCTCCATCGCATCAAATTGAAATTGTATTGTGGCAGACTTTGTGATATCAGCAAATATTTTATTATTGACCAAAGAATCGATATAATATCGTATCGTGATGAAACTGGTGATATACACCCCTGTTTCTGACTCTGTTCTCTCTCTCATTTTTCCATTGCTTTAGCAAATATTGGAGTATCTGAAATAAATGTTATTTTAGAAAACTTACCCAACCTCACTGCCCAGGAAGGGCTGACAGAGCAGCCCCGCACTGTGTTCAGCAACATGGAAGCCATTATGTTCTACACAGAAAGAAACAAATTATTACTGCAAAGTTATAACCAACCTAATTTACACTTCAACTCCACCACCAGGGGGAAATATTCTTTCTTGCTGAAAAACATTGATCTGATACTTGTAGTTAGTAGTTACTTTGAATGTTAAAAAAAAACGTACATTATTATATGCTTTTAAGATTTAATATGACTCAATACGATGTTACCAGTATACCCGTAGTAGACTATACCAAAAAAATGTCTTCACATTAAAGAGCTGCATCCTTTAAAACTTCTTACATGTATTTGTGAGTGATGAAGATATAATTTTCTATGTATAACATCATGAAGGAATTATTCTGCATAGTAAGTACTTTTACATTTTATACTTTAAGTGCATTGATGACGCCACACGTGCAGCCCACTGGCGATGGATAATCAGGAAACAGCTGATAGCAGGAATGAGCAGCTAGTACTAGTAGCGAGAGGGAAACACAAAGCTGACAGACACTGTAAAGATGAGCAACTGGGGAGACTAAGAACTGCACGCCCTCCTTGCCCTCGCAAACGAAGAGGCCATTAACCGTCAGATGACGGGGGCCGTGAAGGACGGGCCAACTTTACCCCTACTAACTTAATCTAAAGACCTTTAACAATATAAAGCTCTACTCTGTCCTACATTTACCTACATTAAATCCATACAGTATAGCATCACAATATTTTTTGTGTGGCAATATCGTCACACAGTATCAATTTTTTTGTTATATAAATTATTAATATGACAAATATAAATTAAACTTTAGGTAGCCTACTGGAATAATTTAATAAGTTGGTTTTTCAGTCTGAATGCAATACTCAGCATATTGAAAAATTGTAATAATATTGTATCTTGACTAAAGTATCGTAATAATATCGTATTGTGGATCATCTGGTGATTCCCATCTCTACAAACTGCAACTTTTAATGCTCTTGGTTCATATTGCTCATAATCAACCTGTGCCACTTTTAATGAAATATCTTTAGATTATGGTACTTCTATGGACCTTCTTAATACTTCCTCCACCACATAACTCACCAAAGACCTTCAAAAATATAAGTCTCTGCTCTGTTCCAGATTTTTTCATAATACATAACAATGGGGGTTTTAATTTTGTAAGGATTTAAGCTTAAATTAGAGGCCTAATATATATAGGTATAATGTATATGTGTTTTATAATGTGGGACATATGTCACATCATTGACGGTCACTCATACCACCCCCCTCCCAGGCTCTGACCCTTCACCTAGATTCCTATCCTGGAGAATGACAGAGACATAAACGCAGGAACACGGCGCATTAACAGGGTCACAAGTGTCTACACATCGATTGAGTATTTGGAACATTAAAATAAAGTTTACAGCAACCAAAAATCACATTACTGAAACGAGCTAAACAGGCAAGTAAACAAGATGTAACGTTAAGCTAGTAGAGCTAACTTTATGTAGCTACATGTCCATTCAGCTTTTATCTACTCCGCTGTGTTCGGAGTGAAGAAACGCGTTTGCAGGGTTCATATCACGTCTTTACTCGTACTAGTTCAATTATAAATAATGACTGCTGTGGCTCACCTGTCTTTGTGTTCTGTCTTTGCCGACACGTCTTCCCTGTCAAACTATCGGGCAGGCTCAGCGGCGTTACTGCACTGGAGCCCATGGACTACGCTTTCAAAGCCCCACGAATGTGTTAGCTGACCGAGGTAGCGCCTGTACAAAAACACACAAGCCCGACAAATAAATGGCGAAATATCATTTGTATCTTGTGTTTAAGGGCTTTTGAATTTATAAATGTAAACACTGGCATCTATAAAATATTGTTTTTCTTAGATAAGAGGCAACGATTTGAGTAAAGGAACATTTATGCTACGGCAATATTTTAGCGTGCTTTGAGGACCTTTTCCCGTTATGGACCACTCTTGCGCCCCCAGCGGCGTGAATAGTTACTGTGAGCTGTGGGGATATTATGGTGAGCGCCGGCCGGGCAGTGTGTCAGTCCGGAGGCGTTTCTCTCAATACTCAAGTTCAGCACCTCGGACTTGTGGACTTGGCAAATTCAGACTTGGCTATTGTTTGATATGTGTGTCCAGTTGTGGATAAAGTACCCAGAAAAAGTAGTAATATCACAACAAAGAACAAAAAGTACTCATGATGCAGAGTGACACAATTTCAAGTGATGTAATCATCATACACACGAATAGCTATGTATTGATTGATCAATTTACAAGTAGGTTACATGTAAGCTGCATTTAAATGTTGCCATGGTAATTTTAACACCCTTCACTAGTATAGGCCTACTACTAGTCTAATCTATAGAAAAGCACATCAACTTGTAAATATGAAACTTAAAACATAGAAAACAAACTATCTGAAAAGTAACTGTAGCTATCAAATAAATGTAGTTTGAGTAGAATGTACAGTAGCCTATGCCCAGTATAAAGTAGCACAAAATGGAAATACCCAAAGTACAAGTACATCAAATTTGTACTTGAATAAATATACTTAATTATTTAGTTTAGTTACTTCAGACATCAGGTATACAATTCATATCAGATAGGCTAATCAATATTTAAAATGCTGTTGAATAAATACTACAATAAATACAATTAATCTTTAAGTACAATAAATAAATTACAATAAATTCTTATTGAATGGTAAAAACACACAAATAAGCAAAAGAATACATACAAAGAACAATTAAATGAACAATGTTACAACATTTAATAATGTAATATCTTATATACTGAGACTGAATATTGCCCATTAGACATACCCCAAACGAATTACATTTCATATTTAACCACTACAGAGATATCAGTGACGAATTTAAAAGGACTAAGTTTAAACTACACATGTAATGAAAACACTACATTCCGTGACAAAACAACAGTAACATATCGGTAGTTATGACTTACAGTTGTGCGCCTTTCCCTCACTTGCCATTACCGGGGATACCTGGCTGTCTCCTCACAAACTGCTCCGGTGCCTTCCCGGTAAAAGGGGCGTGGCGAAAGCAAATCCGCCGGACTGAACTTGTGTCACAAGTCTATAAAAACAAAAGTCCGCACAAGAGGTGAAGGGCTTCAGACAGTGATGGCGGTCAGTCGTGCAGCAGGAGTTTTTTCCAAGTTTGCAACTAGCAAATATCCCTTACTGCCAGGTAGGCCTATGTGATACAAAATTAATAATGCATTTGGAGTTCGACTAAAAAATATATTTTTTAAATTGTGAAATTACACAGATAATGTACAAGAGTGTGACTATTTTATTTTATTTTATCTTATTTTATTTTACTTTATTTTATTCTATTTTATTTTATTTTATCTAAGGTGGTTTAAAACTAAAGTAAATTGTGAGAAATAATTGTATAAATAATAATATAAGTAGTCCATCCCCACATACAGTTTCACATGGTGTGTGCTTGGGATACAGGTCATAGGAAATTGCAGATTAAACAGTCAACTGAACCCATTAAGAAGAGCAATGTATTCAGACAGAGTTTTGTGAATTTGATAATACGATTGCTTTATTGAAAGTACAGTAGAACCATTGCCAATAGTGGGATAGTTAGTGGGCTAAAACTGTACATTAGTAGTTGAGGTAGCACGTTGAAAGGCAGATAGTTAAAATGTTTATATGTTGTATTGACTTAAAAGTGAGGCGCCCTGGTAGTTCACATGGGAAAGGTGCAGTTAGGCCTTGTTGCAGCGGTGGGGGTTTGAATCTCGCCTTCATTCAAGTTGTGTGGTGATCGGTGAAACCCTTGAGATGTTATACACCTTTATGTGATGAGCCCTCTGCAATATTCATTGCCTTATAGAAGCTCAGTTTTAGTAAGTTTTCCAACTTTTGCCAAGACGGAACTTTAGATATTGGTCCCTAGATTATGTTCACCAAGTTTCATGCAGATCGGTCAAACTTCCTAGGAAAAGATCAAAAAATTCAAAAAATTCAAAATGGCGGAAAATCTATATAACCGGAAGTTATGGGTTCTTGAGGCAAATTTATTCCTCATGAGGAGAGGCATCTCTGTGCAAAGTTTCATGTCTCTACGACATACGGGGCATGAGATATGCCCATTGAAAGTTTGCAAATTCAATCGGTTCAATCGGTATCTTTATGATTTGGGCTATTGATTGGTCAAATTAAACTATTTAAAGCATGGGTGTCAAACTGATGTTAGTTCAGGGGCCACATGCAGCCCAAATTTTTTTTTTAAGTGGGCCGGACCAGTCAAACCACTGCATAATAACCTATTAATAATGATGAACAGCCTGTGATATCCTACGAAAATTACGTACAAATTCAACCCCATGCCAGTCCACTACTCACTTTCATTACATGTGCAGTTTCTTATAATTTTCCACTAAAGTAGAAGCTATTGAAGAAGCAGGTTAAGTCATCCCCTGCCTTACAAATCATTTACAATCTGAAGTTTTGTCAGTGCCTCAGCAGCAGAGTTCCACCAATATAGTTTTAAGACAGAGGCCTGATACAGATTCTTTTGTACTGCAGCTGCTGGTTGACAAGTATTTTGCATAGTGTTAAATATCTTAAAATATGACCATAGGAGGGACTTACTGTAATTTAAATGTCTCCTGTCTGTTTCTCAGGTCACACCAGCCGAGGCTTATCAGTGTCTTCAACATTGGCAGGTAAAAAGGAGCGTGATGGAATTGGTCCATTTAATATGCACTCACTGATGGTATCAGACCTACTTACCAGTATCAGGCCATTTTAGACGTTATTATGTTTGTTTGGCGATGATGGGAATCATACTGTTCTGTACAGCCTGCAGGGACTGTTTTCCCATCTGCAACATCCGTAGTCAAATGTTTGCTCAGATATTACTATCAGCGGTGGATAGGAAGTTTCCCTCGGAACAATCAAATGTTATGTTGACATGCAGTGTTTACTCAAAGGACTCCATGTATAGCTATAGTGGTCATTATTGTTCTTGACATTTGTAAACCGCCGATAGCTGTGGCTGCAGGCATTATGTTTTTTAGGTTATCCATCCCATTCATGTGAACACAATAGGTTAAGAACGCCTTCAGGATTTGTTTTTCAAATTTGGCACAAACGTCCTCTTTATAACAATGCTAACAAATGAATCCACCATCAGAGTTTTGATTAACACAATAAATCGAGGTAAAGTCTGCTGACAGTGTGTAGCTGTTCTGATGAACTGCCCATTGATACTGGAGTTCTATTCAACACTGGCCACTAAGCAGCAATAATGAGTAACTTAACCCTTTTTTGAGTTAGTAAATTACGTGTAGAGCCACTTTATCACACTTTCCAATTGATCCTGGACCCAGTATATAGTGTTCTTTACAACAGACGTTACTTCTGGTAAAAATCTATGACCTGGGGTATGTAGGAGTGTTCTGTTTGCTCTGGGAAGTTGGACATTTCAACTGAAGCACCCCCTAAGGCCAGATTTCTGTCTAGGAAGGTCAGAGCAATCTCACCAATGCAACTCTAAAATCCAAGGTGGCTGGTCCACACATCAGCGGTAGTGAAAGCTGTAGTAATATACTGTACCAATGTTTATCAGTGGACACGTTGCTACAGTATTCGTATGGTCGAAATACAATGTAATGCTCAACTGGTATTGCGAACTATGGCTAACCTGGCTAGATCTGGTAATGCTTGGTTTTCCAAGGTAAATGCAATGATGACTGATTGGAGATTGGGAGGGTAAGAAAGACACAAGCTGTTACAGGTCAGCATGGACGTTATATAACTATGGCCCTACGACTTATGGGTGACCTTCAGATGTAATATCTGGTCGTTAAAGAATCTCAAAATGGCTGAAACACAACAGTTAAGACAACAGGAGAAATACAGGAACATTGGAGCTTTGATTGTTTTGTTGAAAGGAAGAGTTTGCTTTCATTTATTACCATGTAATAAATTCACAGGAGGACCTTTTTTTTCTGCCTCCATTCTTGTCTTGTCACAAGCAAAAGAAAGGTGTCTCTTGTGTTACTGTTATTTAAAACATCCGATTTTGGTTTCCCTCGGGGTCTGCTGCACAAGACGAATGTAGCCAAAGCTGCTGTCGACTACATCATCTCGTAATATATCGTTTGTCTCGTTCTCATGAAAGCGCCTCAACTAACTTACCCCCTTTACATCTTGCATTGACATGCGTTTTTTTTGTGATTGAATTGCAACAGAATTGCTCTTGACCACATGAAAGTACAGGTGTAAATGCACTTGAAACGCATTGAGGACGGATTGTTATCCGATCTGCCAAACCACTTCTTAAGGTGGTCAGGGACGCATTGTGACCTCATCGAACACAAGTGTAAATGCAAATGCGTCTCCGATCCACATGCAGCAACTCCGTAGGCGAAAATACGTAAGCAAAGTGCACCAGCACGGGAAGAAGGAAGAAGACAACAACAACAACGACCAATTAGTGACTGCCAAGAAAAAGAAAACACGGATGATAGCCGAGGATGGAGTCACATTGAGACGAAGTGTCTGCTCTCCATTTGGTCCGACAAAAGTGCCCATACAATAATGCGACTTCAGGAGCGGCTAACATCTTGTTGTTGTTATTGCGGAGCACAGGATATGATGTTGTAGTCTGCTGCTGGTAATGTTTACAGAAGAAGATGAGGAGGATATGATGTCAACGGGACAGAGTGTGATCGGATAGCAAACGGATCTGGATGTGGACACCAGAGACGCATATTAATACCAGGTATAAATGTATGTGGTCAAATGCTATCCGATTGCAATCCGATCAAAAAATGCATGTTGATGCCAGGTTAGAATTTATTGGTCAAAGGTCAAGGTAACGGTGACCTTGCATCTTTGTCATTCTCCTGAATGCTTCTTAAGAAGGCCTTAGGGACTGTCAGCCACTTGTTGAACAGCGGTTTCTGCCCTCACATTCAAATATTACACAGCATCAAGTCAACCTCAGCTCAGAATAAAACCTCCTCGTGTCCTTTTTGAAGATGTGACAAATCAAAGACAGATGTGAATAATCTCTATCACTCATGAAGAAATTGGACACACTGATGCTACATAATTCCTGCAGTATTGAAGATTATATGTTAATATATCAGCTGACATTATTGTGGCTATTTTTGAGCAAGAGGGTGAAGCTGTGGAGGAGCAAGGGGTGGATCTGACTGTGGTGATGCCTCGCAGACAGTTTGTCACTCAAGCGGCCCCGCTAGAAAACATGCGTAACTTTAAGCCTTAATAAAGAATAAAGTTTAGATTTACTACATTTGTTGAGTAGCTGAAGAAGGCCAAGATTCAAAGGGATGTGCAACATTTAAAATGTACCGTATTTTATCCTAAGACGCCAGCCACTTATTTACTGGATCACATTGTGAGCTTACAATCCTGTCTCTATGTCTTTGATTGATATATTATTTAAATCTTCAACGTTATTTTTTGTCTTCAGTTGCTGGCCCCCTTTTGTTTTGAACCTGTCAGATTAAAGCTGAACAAATACATTTAAAATGCAATGTAGGGTATGGTCTAATGATGAATTACTGGACAGCACTTATTAAAACTTTTTTGTGGAAACTTATTGACACATTTCCCCGCTCTGACTCAGCCTCTTCTCTAAAAGATAGTCCGCATATCCACGCATTAATATCCCTACATTCACTGGATTTGAAATGACAGCTCTGTCTTTTTTTTTTTACCTGTTTGGGAATCACAATATCGGTGCTCTATTGATTATGGCTTTTTTAATTCACCACAAGCTTAACTCAGAGTCAACATACTCAAAGTTGATTTTACTGACTCTGATCAGCAGCTCTGGAATCGTCAACTCAGAGTTCAGGGTTAGACTTATAGTTTGTTAAACCTGCTTTCTGAAGCAGGGCCCCGTAAAGCTCTGTTTCCGCAGAGCAGTACGGTACGGTACCCCTCAGTTTGGTATATTTTTTTTCTGTTTCCACTGTGAAAAGTTGTGGATGGTGCCAATGAAACTGTTCCATACCGTCCCCATTTGTGGTCCCCCCTCTGTTGGGGTACCTAGCACACAGATCTGGTACTAAAAAATGGAGCTGTGAACACTGCAGTCTGTTGATTGGTCAGTAGAGGACGGTCACTCTGCTCAGGGCTGAGTTGTGGCTGGTTTTGAGGCTCATGTAACCACTGTTCATACTGTGGAGAGTTTTATTAGTAAACTGTAACTATAAAATAAAAGGATGTTTTGCTGCCTCTCGCAGCAGCTGGCGTCAGAGAAAAAATAACTTGACTCACTGGGACGACTGCCAGTGACTTTTAAGGTGGAACGTTTACTTACGTTAACTAATGTTACTCAATGCACGAGTTGACGACATGAATCCATCAACACACTTTAAACTTCACTGTGACATTTTCACATTCCAAACGAATGTTGGCATGTAGCCTTGCTCTGTGGACGATAAACAAGGTGCAGACTTCTTTCTCTGTCACCGCTAATGAGGAAATACAGTGAGTGCTGGACGGAGCAGTGAGTGACAACAACCCCGCCCACATTTAAAGGTACTGTTTGTGGTAGAAACGCTAGGGTCTAGGTACCATGTCTGAAAGGTTACTTTTGGTCGGTACCATACTGAAAGTGGCTGGTGGAAACTGGGCTTTAGTGTTAACTGTTACCTTTTCTGGCATTGTGAACATTTGGTTTTTGCACATAATATTTATTGTTTATTGTGTTTTGTTTGCACTCTTTCCCACTTTGTACTGCAACTGAACTTATCTATGTTTATTAGCTTGCGGTTTCTTCAATGCCTGTGTTGGCACATTGCTGCATATATTGGCACGTTACCGTCACCTGTAGGTCAGTGAAATAGTTTGGAAAAAGAATTCCTCATAATGCATAGCATAGTGCTATCAGGAGGAAAAACTTTAAAATTGACTGTAGGATGTTAGAATTTGGACTAAAGCCTTTGTCTAGTGTCAAGGTTACTTGAAACTGTAAATTGATTGAAATTGTTAAAAATATCGGTTTATCAATACGTGTCGATTCTCGGTTTCAGTGCTCGTTTTCCAAAGTATCGATACACCGGTGCTAGCTTTGCTTTCTTACTCTCTCTCTGCTCCGAACCAAGAAATGAGAAGCCATCGTTGTCATGTTATATCCTTGTTATATTTACATTTTATTCTCTCAATGTCAATATTTCCCCGTGGTATCGAAAATGTTATCAAAAATCAATATTTTCAAGTTATCATTTTGAAGTTATCGAAGTTAGAAATTCCAGTATCATTGGTGCCATCTGTCAAAGAGTGCGCCACCTGACTTTGAAGACCAGCCAATAGCAGTCAGACACTTCAGTACCTGCTTTTCACTTTTAAATTTCTGTCCACAGACAGATTTAGGTTTTAAAAACATTCACCTTTATTTAGTTGCAGTTCAACTGTTAAAAGGCCAGTTTCCAATACGCCAAAGTGCCCTTGAGCAAGGACACTGTTCAAGAGTCTTTGTGCTATTTATGCAAATATTCTCCAGGGACAGTGTTAAACTAGCAGAAATTAGCATAATACAATACTGGTAGCCCTCTGTCTGACGGTCTCTCATCTTTTTCACTGTTCTCTCCATCAAGCTCGAACACATGTCAGCTACGAGCTCAAGGATGATGTGGCAGTTATACGACTCAATGATCCAAAAGCCAAGGTGTGTTTGTGTATCTGTGTGGGTGTGTGTTTATGGAGGAGAGTAAGAGACAGTACGTACATACATACATGTCAGAGAGAGAGATTATGTTTGTGACAGTCTTGACTACCTGTCTCATTCTCCCACTGACAGATGTGACACGATTAATCAGAGTGTGTGTGTTTGTGTATACGCAGGTGAACACTCTGTCGTCGCAGCTCAGTGGCGAGCTGATGCAGGTGATGGGGGAAATCTGGTCGAACAGTGCTGTGAAAAGTGCCGTCTTCATCTCCAGCAAGCCTGGCTGCTTCATCACTGGAGCTGATATCAAGTAGGTTTATTTCCAGCACGTGTGTGTGTGTGTGTGTGTGTGTGTGTGTGTGTGTGTGTGGTCACTCCTACATTTGTATGAGGTTTGAACCAGAAGAAATTTACTATGATGCATTTTCACACTTCAGACTTCCTGAACTGTGAGAAAACTGGGGCTTGTAAAGAAAGTCACACGACTCAATTCATACATAGGTTGATAATAGAACTGGTCAAATTAAGTGTGTGTAACTGAGTAATCAAATACTCTTTCTTTACTCTTAGTATGATCCGATCCTGTAAGAGCAGTGAGGAGGTCACCCGTATCTCTCAGGAAGGTCAGAAGATGCTTGAGATGATTGAGAAGTCTCCCATTCCTTTTGTTGCTGCCATCAATGGCTACTGCCTGGGTGGAGGCCTGGAGGTGCGACAACAATGTGTGTGTGTGTGTGTGTGTGTCTGTGTGTGTGTCTGTGTGTGTGTGTGTGTGTGTGTGTAAGATAGACACATAGATTGTATATAAAGATGGACGACGTGTCTCCACTTAACCCCAGTGTACAAAAAAGAAGCCAAAATATATATATCCGCTGCCATCTTGCACTGGTGATGTAATTTGGAGCCGGCTGAAGGGGATGGATTTCCGTTTTCAGTCCCGGCCAATTGATGAGCTGGGTTTTCTTCTTCCTCATGCTTTTTTCCTTCCTGGTCAGTGGTCGTTTTGGGCAATACCGCCCCCAAACAAGCAGCTGTTGCAACTGTGTGATGTTGTCCAGTTGATTTTGTTTGCTTTAAAAAGTGCAGTGTGAAAGTGAACTGAACCAAATGAAGGTGTGAAATGTTTCGGCATTCCCCGCCCAATCAAACCGAGTCCCCCAGACTATCCTGGTGTGAATGCGCCCAAAGTTTAAGTAATTTTAAGCAAATGCAGAGGTGGAAGAAGATCTTTTACTTTTTTAAAAGTTGTAAAAACCTCTTCAAAAAACCCAAAAGGGTTGTAAATGTGTGGAAATTATCTTGCTGAACAGAACCTGTAAGTATCATAAACGTTTGTTTGCCACAGATATTATTTTCTGGATCAATCTTCATTCCAAAAGAAAAATCCATTGGCTTTTTGACAAGGAAACTGACGCTAACTCCCACATTGGCCTACAGAAAAATATCATCCCTTGAGCAGTCTACTGTAGCTAGGAGCAGCACTTGATTGTGGTATTTTTTTCAATTTAATATTTGTCCACTAAGTCCCAATTTTGTGTCCTCTCTGCAGGTTGCGATAGCGTGCCATTACCGAATCGCAACAAAAAGCAAAACAACGGTCCTGGGGACACCTGAGGTCAAACTGGGACTGCTGCCTGGAGCCGGCGGCACTCAGAGACTGCCTAAAATTGTATACATACACACACACACACTCACTATTAATCAGTTATTCAGTTAATGTCTTGAAAGCACAGCCACAGTCTTGTGCTAGTGGCTACTGAGTTACACAGGAGTATAATAAGGTCAAGGGCCTCACTTGGGGGGATATTAGCTCACAATATCAGCAATCTGCTTGCTGTGTGTGTGTGTGTGTGTGTGTGTGTGTGTGTGTGTGTGTGTGTGTGTGTGTGTAGGTGGGTCTCCCTGAAGCGTTGGACATGATGCTGACAGGCAGGAACATCAGGGCAGACAAAGCCAAGAAGATGGGTCTAGTGCACCAGCTTGTGGACCCCGTGGGTATGTTCTGCATGTGGCATTTCTTCCTTGCTTCTGTGATGTGCTCCTGGAGGCGAGGGTGGAGTGGATTGAACTCTGTTTGTTTGTTTACTCCAGGTCCTGGTATTGAGCCTGCAGAGGAGAGGGCTATTCGATACCTCGAGGAAGTTGCAGTGGACGTAGCCAAGGGAATCGCTAAGAAGAAAGTTCCCCTCACAAAGGATAAGAGTCTCATGCAGAGTGAGTGAAGCATGGTTCACACTAGTTGCTCTAATCTCACCAGATCTCATTTCTTACTTAGCTGTGCAGATATTTTGAATGATTTATGGGACGTCCAGTCAGCTAATCATATCTATGGAGGTTTGTAAATGGTCTTCATCTGTAAATTGGCATTGTGTGCCTGAGCAGAGATGCAGGATGCAGTGATGGACCTGGGTCCGGTGAGGAAGAAGATCTTTAAGACTGTCGATAAGAAGGTACAGAAAGAAACTAGAGGTCTCTACCCTGCTCCTGGAAAAATCATTGAGGTAAGGAATCCATGAATTGGAAATAGCAGAAGATAAACCTATTTCCACATGATGCTGTTTATATCAGGGTTCGCACAATGTGCATGAATTTTTAGGGGATAAAATCAAGTACCGCAGTACCTTGAACACAGACTTTTTTTTTAAATTCTTTGAAAGCGGAACCAATTTTCTTGTGCCGCTTTCAGAAGCCTTTCGAGAGTGTTTAAACCTTTGAACCCTGAGCAAACTGGTGCGATTTCTTTCAAAAACATGTCCCACAAATTGCAAAAAAAAAAAAAGATTTAGAAAATATATATATATTTTTTTTAAACTAGGGGGGAAAAAACCTGAGAAAAAATATATTTATAATTATCATTATTATTAGTATTAGGGCCACATTGAAGTTGTTTTTTTTTCGAGATTTCGAGAAAAAACTCCTAATATTGCGAGAATATAGTTGTAACTGAGAAAAAGTCATAATATTACAAGAATAAAGTCGTAATATTATGAGAATGAAGTCGTAGTTTTTAAGGAAATAACCAACAACAAACAGAATGAACCTGCTTGTGAATCAGAATCAGAATATCTTTATTGTCATTGTAACAGGTAAAATGAAATTTCAGTGCAGTCCCTGACAGTGCAAAAAGAGCTAATAAATAGTATAAAAAACAGTTAAAAAAGAGAAGAGAAGGAACACATAAAAACAATATAAGAACACATAGAGACGGTATCATAAAGTGCATATAAAGTGCATGACCGGTTATATGGAAGTGCATGTGTTTTGTAAGTCACTCAATGTCCAGCAGTAGTTAATGTAACAATGGCTGTGGAGTAAAAACTGTTTTTAAGTCTATTTGTACATGTTTTGATGACCCTGTGACGTCTGCCTGATGGAGGCAGTTAAGATTGTGTCCGGGATGTGATGAGTCCTGTGATATGGCGAGGGCCTTCCTGAGGCAGTGGGAGCTGTGTAGCTCCTTCAGTGGTGTCAGAGGGCAGCCGACGATCTTTTGGGTCACCTTAATGACCCCCTGCAGCGTGTTCTTCTGTGCCACTGTGCAGCTGGCAAACCAAACACAGACGCAGTACGTCAGGATGCTCTCGATCGAGCAGCGGTAGAAGGACACCAGCAGCTTCTGAGGGATGTTGTGCCTCTTGAGAATCCTCAGGAAATACAGTCGCTGCTGGGTCTTCTTCACCAGCTCTGCTGTGTTTGTGCCCCATGTCAAGTTGTCTGTAATGTGGACTCCCAGGAAATGGAAGACTGAGACCCTCTCCACACAGTGCTCCACCTGGGCCCGGTAGGCAGACTCGTCTCCTCCCGAGATGAGTCCCACCACGGTGGTGTCATCCGCATACTTGACTATGGTGTTGCTGTGGTGTGTGGGGGTGCAGTCATGTGTGTAAAGGGTATAGAGCAGGGGGCTCAGCACACAGTCCTGTGGGGAGCCCGTGCTGAGGCTAAGGGCTGTAGAAAAGTGAGGGCCTACTCTAACCCTCTGTGCGCTTTGTCTCAGGTGTGTTGCCTCGACACGCACATTTGGAGGCAGGGCCGGAGTGGGACTCATTTTCAGCCCTGGAGTTTCATGCCTCAGACCGGCCCATTTTAGATCACGACCTATTATAACCTTACATGTTAAGTCTACAATAGCGCACTGTTCTCTAAAGCCTTGTAATTCAGTGTATTTTTCTGAAATATTTCCAATTCAGTTCAAATAAGAGTTGCTTCACAATGTAGATTTATTTCAGCATGAGTGCACATCTCAAACATTATTCTTAACAACACAACATCCTTTTCAACAATATCAGAATCTATATTCTGTTAAATAAGTAGTGCCCACTCTGGACTAGGGATGGGTACCGAACTCTGGTATTGAACGAGCCCCGGGCTACATTCTTTAAGATCGCAGTATTGATAAGCTCTGACCTTAACAGTTCTGCTATCGGTACTAGAGCAGTTGCGTTTTTGTTTTTTGTTGTTTTTTTTTATACAAGATAAACGTTATCTTGCACATTTATCTCACCAACTCCGTCAATTATCCGTCATTGTATTATAAATTTCGCTGTTCTCCCTGAAGGCAATAGATCTGTGTTGCAAAACTATTAATTTGAAGTTTTGATTAATAATTTAATTAATGACAAAATATAATAATAAAATTAACAGTAAAGCCTGAAGTATTTTGGAGTTGTTGATGCAGCAGAGGTTGACTATTCATTCACTCTTGTGCAACATTAAACAGACAGCAGGTATGATTCCAAAGAATTATATTTATTCACAAAGTAGCAAAGCAAAACCAAACACACAAATTCTAACTAACTTTATACAACCCTGGTGTGTGTGTGCGTGTGTGTGTGTGCGTGTGTGCGTGCGCGAGAGAGAGAGAGCGAGAGAGAAAGACAAAGATGGGTGTGGTGATCAAAGAGCCATTTGGCCTACAAAACAAAATGGCTTACAACAGAGAACTACAAGATGGCCAAATCAAAGCTGGCTTCAGATCGGGGGAGGTGTTTGTCTGACCATGTGGTTAGGACAAAGATAAAGGAAAAGAAGCGGGAACTTTGAGATGCCTGTTTGGGTGTAGCTCTGTTGAAAGCCTATTTGTTAATGAGTCTTTGTCAATGTGATTTGTGTTCCAAACGGTCTGGATTAGTGCAGAGATTGTTTAGTTGTGTGCAAGAATCTGTTTACAGTATTAACAAACTAAACACTTAGCTTTGGCGAAGCCAACTAATCAATGACCTAACTGCAATCTATCACAACAATAACTCAGTAAACCGCATCAAATCACAGACAACAAGTTAAACAGTCTTGCTTCGCCTGTAAAGCTGTGATAAAGCTATGCCCAGTTGTTACGTTACAGATCCTTGAGTGGATGGAAGAAAGAGTCACTTGGTGGTGTGCTGCTTTGTTAGCTGGCGGAAGAAGGCCGGAAAGAGCTGTGGTTCTAGATGCAATCTTGGTTTGTCCTTTGTTCCAGAGGTTGAACTCTGAGGAAGCTGGTTGCTCGAGGTCTTTACAGAGTTAGACACTGGGTACTAATTAACACTTGGTACTAACACTTGGTTCTCTTTGTTGCTAGAAAGCTAGTTGCAAACCTTGTCCTTGCAAGTCTAACTTCTCTGGTTCAGGTTTGCCTCAGCCTTGAGCGTGGGCAAGTCATAGTCCAGGAAGAAGAGAGTCTGTGAGCAATTGCCCCACCTTTGATGGTTCAGGGCAAGGAGCAAGGGTCTTAGCATCTGGGCTGGTCCAGGCCCAGCCGGAAAGAGGTGTGGGCTGCTACGAGTAAGAGAGCAGGACTGTCTGAAGAGAGCAGACCTTCTACAGATGCCTGTGACATCACAGGGTCACATGTCACTGTAAAAGTCCTGTCCAATCAAGTTGTGAGACTTGTGTCTCACTGAGGTGAGACATCCTGGAGATGGGTGTCAAATAGTGAGCATGCAGAGAAGAAAAGCCTTTAAATGTCCAGTTTAGATTTTATCAAATGACAAATCGTCTGTGGTCCTGTGAATCCCAACAATTTGTACTCCTATTTGTAACAGATGGACAATTCTGTCTGATATCAGGCAAGCGTGGGAGGGGGGCTCTCTCTTGCATTTTATTTTGTAATGTCTTTATGAACTCTGTCATATGTGTGTCACTCTCTGTTTTATGTTTGAATGTGTTAGTGTGTGAAGACCGGAGTGGAGCAGGGCAGAGCGGCAGGTTATCTGACTGAAGCTCAGGTGAGTTTCTAAAGAATGTCCATTAACCTTTTTTTTTCCTTCCCCTTAGTGGTGAAGTTTTGCAGTAATGTTTTCACCCCAGAACAGTGACTAGGATATTCAACAAGTTTAACCATTTAGCTGATGATGTCACCACTCTAGCTTTCTTCCATAGACACCCATTATAAAATCTGAAAAGCCTGAAAAACATCATGAAATGTAAACTATGATTGATGATGATGAATTATGGCCCTGACTTGTATCTTATGACGATATGGAAAAATATTAAAATTGTGATCATTCGTTCAGCCCTAGGCTATTTGCATCAGCTATATTCTCGTCTATTTTTGACCCTTACACAGAGCTTTGGGAAGCTGGCAGCAACCTCCGAGTCCAAAGCTCTGATTGGCCTTTACCATGGTCAGGTGGCCTGCAAGAGGATGCAATTTGGGACCCCAGAGAAGGAAGTAAAGTAAGAGAGAGGGGGAATATTACCCCAAACATTTGCTGTATCGCCTTAGTGTCAGCAATAAGACCGAGTAATGTGTTTCGTGTGTCAGGAGGCTGGCGATCCTTGGTGCAGGGATAATGGGTGCTGATATAGCCCAGCTGTCAATAGATAAAGGCCTGACCACCATCCTAAAGGACACCACAGAGAAGAACATCAGCAGGGGATATGACCATATCTACAGATGGTAAGATGCACATGCAAATTTTATTATTCCTCAAAATTGCTTAAAGCACATGGCTCTGGGATCAGCTTTTAAGTGTCATTCTCAAACGTGTCCTGTGTTTGTGTTCAGTCTCAATTCAAAGGTGAAGAAAAGAGCCATGACGTCATTTGAGCGTGATGCCAAGATGTCCAATCTCTCAGTTACGCTTGACTACGCTGGTTTCCAGGCTGCTGACATGGTGATAGAGGCCGTGTTTGAGGACATCAACTTAAAACAAAAAGTCTTGAAGGAGCTGGAAGCAGTGAGTACAATCTCATGCTCCGGGGCCGTAGTCACAAACATTCTGACAATCCCCTCAGAGAGCTCCTTACTCAGACTAACATTTTTTAGTAGTCCTAGCTTATGAGTGATTTAGGAAAGCACTGAGCAAGGAAGAGACAGAAACGTTTACCTTACTGAGGGGGTGTGGTTGACCCCGTTGATCCTGTCCTATGATGCTTTCTTTTAACAGATGTGATTGGTTGTCACAGACACACCCTTTTTGAGCTTGCAAGGTGTGGACACCCAGTGAAAATGAAATGAACTGCTGACTGTGAAAGTGTTGTCATTGTCAGTGTGATCACTCTGCTGATGGAAGGTTGAGACAGACCAAAGTCATCACTGCTTCACTGTTGCATTTCTCCAGTTTTTTTAAATATCTTTGCGTTGTGATCATTTTACTTTTGGCGCTTAGTAGGTGCAGTTACATGAGGACTTTTCAATTGGGTTGGGTGAACCCGATTGAAGTCATTCCGATTGGCCAACCTGTTTAAAGAAGAAAAAATGAAAGAAGAATGAAATAATTTAGAAGGTGAGAAGGATGAGCCCAACACCAAGAAGACAACGAAATGGGCAGTTAAAACGCTGAGAGACTTCCTTGCAGAAAAACAAAAGGACCTCAACTTTGAAAGCTACACTGCCACTGCTCTGAATGACACCTTGTGTGAGTTTTATGCCGCTGTGAAGTCAACCAAGGAAGGGGGAGAATACAGTGTCGCCAGTTTGAGGAGTCTGAGGGCTGGTATTAATCGCCATTTAATTTTAAATAGGAAACAATCATTAGTTTGTTAATGTGTTTATATGATTTAATCTCGACTACTATATGCTTATGAATTATTTGTTGTAATTAAAAACGATTCTGACTTCTATTTTGATGTTGATTATTTGAAACAAATTTTCTTGGGCCTATAAATGAACGCCAATGAATCATGAAAGTAATATCTCAAGTTTTTTTTTTTGCACATCACCATCTGACACATTTTGGCCACAGAACTAACGATTCACCCTCTAAAAGTCACCTTCACGGAGGTTTGAACAGAAACCTTCAGGCCCAAATCATGAAGTGCTTTCCTCAACCTTTCGAAACTACCAGGCGTTCATTTCCTGGTAATCAAATGCGTTTTATCTTCTCCAACAGGTTACCCCTCTTCACTGCATTCTGGCCTCCAACACCTCGACTCTGCTCATCAAGGACATCGCTGCTAACAGCAAACGCCCTGAAAAGGTCAGACAGGTTCACCCTAACCATTTTTTTCACTGAAGTGTAAAGGTACTGAAAATGTTGTACTGTACCCCATCAGTCAACATCTTACATATTGAGCGAAGAGTGAAACGCAGATTTCTCTAAGCTTTTATTTTAGTGAAACTGCATTGTGACTTTTAAAGGAATACTTCGTCCCCTAAATGATCATTTGTATATCAGTTACTCACCTCATGTTACGTTGAATTCACAAAGAAAATTTTGTATTTCTCGTATGCCTCTGGTAAATAAAAAATGCAAAAATGTAGAAAAGTCTTGATGAATTGAAGTCATAGGGGTCCAATCGTATGCTCCATGCCAATCGTATGCTCCTGTTAACCCTAATGAAAGTGGGAGCTGCTGGTCTACTGCTGCCTCAATCAGTTTGTTTGTGTTATTGTGTGACTGTGTGACTTTGGTGAATCCAAACCAACCCTTTAAAACACCAAAGTCAGCCACAATGTAAAGTATAAAAAGACATTTTTGAAGCAAACCTCGCTGATTGACCTGTGTGTGTGCGTGTGCATGTGCAGGTGATCGGCATGCACTATTTCTCTCCGCTGGAAAAGATGCCGTTAATCGAGATCATTGCCTCAGATAAGACATCAAAAGACACCCTGGCCTCTGCTGTCAGTTTAGGCCTTAAACAGGGCAAGATTCCCATCATTGTTAAGGTGAGAGCAACTCTGAAAGTGTACTTAAAGCAACATTTTTTAACGTTACTTTCTACTATGTTAATCTTTTGGTGTGTTTGTCTGTGTCTTGTCCCTTTTCTTTCTGCTCGCCGACCCCCTGAACCACAGGATAGTCCAGGCTTTTACGTCAATTGCTCTTTCTACTTCATGACGGCTGAGGCTGTGTTACTTTTGATGGTAAGCAAAGAACTCTTCACAGAGAACACAGATATAATGCAGCAATGATGATATTTGTTTCTCTTATATGGGAAAAGCTGGACATCACATCTCCTTGAAAATAACAGTTACTTTTATATTCTTAAAAATAAAACTTCAGAATATATTTAAGTTAGTGGGATTCTTCTGAAGATAGCCAAGGATGGATGTGCCAAACGGTCAATCTGTGTGCAGATGGTTAACCACAGCGATGGGGTGATTATAAGGCCATAAATCTTCTTGTAAATGGATATTTTCCTCTACTTTGGGCCTCTAGTAAACACACAAACTGAGTTTAAGGTCACTACATTTTCTTTTCAGGACGCTTTCTAAGGTGAAGCCATCCCAATGATATTTGCGGCACCTCACCGCTGTATGTCCGCCAGAAACAGCGGTTGAACCATAGGGGTGGGGGAGGAATTGATACGCCATAGTATCTCAATATTTTGCGTGGTGATATGGTATTGTTTCATGGATGCCAACTGTTGATCTTTTATTATATACATCATTCATTTTTTCAAACACACATTTTATTACAAATTTGGCACTAGAATAATAAAGTCAATTGCTGTTTTAGTCCACTAGATGGTGGTGATGTTTTTTCTCCTGGTGAGGTCAGCAGAGGTCTCAGTTCATCACCTACTTCATGTGCAAAGATACATACAGCGTTGTTGAAAACGAAGGCTTTTGTTACATGCTTAAAACACTTGAACCCAGGCATTTGACTCCATCCAAATGTCTTTTTCACTGACACTGACTACAGAGAAGTGAAGCATAAAGTTGACAAATCATTGTAGACAGGGCCTAAATGCAGGGTCTTTAAACATCATAACATTATGCTACATCCTCTAACTGAATCAACTGACAGTTTACAGCCTCAAAATGACCTATGATTTGTTTCACAGGAAGGTGTGGGCATAGAGAAATTAGACTCCTTTTCAACTAGCTTTGGTTTTCCTGTGGGCGTGGCATTGCTGGCAGATGAAATTGGAGTTGATCTCGTAACAGCAGTTATAAAGGTAATGTTGTACGTGAAGCCTTCAAGTTGTGGCCGGTGAGGTTGAATTCACACGATCATATGGACTTGGTGTGAGACCGTTGGGGTGGAACGGACACTCCCCAAATCCCAAATGGATCCCTTACAGACTCGTTGACTCAAGCCCTAAGCTTGGTGGTGTCCCATTTCTCCGTCACGTTAGCTCTTAAGCTGATGAAGAATTGGGACACCACTTCCCGTAATGCGCAAAACCAATGGGAAGGGCCAAGACAAGGGCAAAGGGGAAGAAATGGAATTGGTCCTTGGTCTGTAAGGGCTTAGGGCTTGAGTCAACAAATCTGTAAGGGATCCATTTGGGATTGGGGGACTGTGTATTATCTCTATGAGCTTTATTTTAAGAATACAGTTACCATTATAATACATTACACTGATGTCGATGTCTGTGCCGGCACAGTCCATAGACAATGCTTGTGGCTCTGAAGGAGGAGCTCCTGCCGTGATGATTTTAAAGGCCCTTGTGGAGAGAGGCTACAAAGGTAAAAACTTTAATGAAAATAATCGTCAACATAGTCATTATTTTCTTGTCTATTAATTCATACTACTGATGTGTGATTTAAAGATTCAGCTCAGCGTGTAGGTGCACTGCTGAAATAACTGCATACAGACCCAAGCACATAGATGTAATGCTGACAACAACAATCACGTCCAGGCAGCACATATTTCTGGTTACTAATCTATAAACTGAATCAATATCTATCTGAGATTATTTTGCCAGTAATGAGAAACAATGTTTAGGCAGTGACTCCAAAAACAAACTAGTTTTAACCTACTGTGACACTGTTTTGTTATTAACTGTATGCTCACACAGCCTTCTTGTATCACTCAAAGCCCAGTGAGTCTAATATGTGTTTATTATCAATTGCAGGTCGTAAATCAGGAAAAGGCTTTTATATCCATGACAAGAAAAAGAAAGACAAGAGAGTGAATCCTGAAGCTGAAGAAATCCTTCAGAAATACAAAGTGGCAGCTCCTCCAGGAGTGTAAGACAACATCCTCTGGTCTGATCTGCTCGTCCCTCTGATCTCCGTCTCTAAAAAAAAATGATCATGTGTGTTTGTTGCAGTAATTCAGACGCTGACGGCCAGAACCGGTTGGTGTTTCGCTTGGTAAATGAGCAAGTTCTGTGTCTTCAGGAGGGAATACTGAGAAACCCAATAGAGGGAGACATTGGAGCTGTGTTTGGTGGCGGCTTCCCTGCCTGCCGCGGTGGTAGGTCTCATACTTACACATACTGACATTGTGACTTTTATTTAGTCTGTTCAATCAACAGAGCAATACAAAGAACTACCAAAATGTAATGCAACAAGTAGATCACAGTAAGTTTAGATGGACAAATGAAATACACAGTGTATTCTCTCTCTTCCTCCACGTGCGACTTGTGCAGGCAATCAATAGGTGCGTTTATATAGACCCAATATTCCACCGATAATCAGAATAATTGCCCACTCAGAATAAAAATGCCTCATGTAACCACTTCAATGGCAGGAGACTGGTGCGATCCATATCAGATCAGAGGGAATTTTCAATCAGGCAGAGAGGGGTGGTGTAAACCTTTGATAATCAGTTTAATAGGAAACTATTACCGTATAATAACTGTATAAACGTTTAATTCTGATTCTTAATTCTTTCTGGCTGGAATAAATATAATTTTCTGCAGGTTTGCCTCACATGGGGTTAACACTAGGTGACATAGTCATTGAAATAGTAGTCCTATGTAACGTTGTTGTAAAATTACAGCCCTGAAATACAAAGCTTTCTCTTTGTTGTTGGTGCTGATTCCACTTTTTCTTTTTCTACTTTTTTGCTTTAGGTCCCTTCAGGTTTGTAGACACGTTTGGCGCAGAGCGTCTTGTGAGCCACCTGAGGCGTTTGGAGGATGTGTACGGAAGCCGATTCACACCCTGCCAGCTTCTACTGGACCACGCCAAAGAACCCAGCAAGAAGTTTTACAAATGATCCAATTTTCAAACTCATAAAACTTTTTTTTTTTTTCACTTTATGAAGCACAACATTAACTTGGTGACAGTGTGTCGGGTACAGGCAACAACTACCTCAAATCACAGGAGCTTGGGAAACAGGATGCGTTTTGACCAGATAAGGTGCACTGAGGGAATGCACTATAGTTTTCTCTCTTTTTATTATTTATTCTGTATTTAAGGGGAACTAATGTTTTTTTCAACCTGGGCCCTATTTTCCAATCTACTTTTGTCTAAATGAGTGATAAGATGTTCAATATTTGACATTTCTCCAGTACGAAGCTCGGGCTGACCTGCCTGCAGCCCGTGAGTGCACGCTATCTTACTATATAATGATGAAAACGCTGTCTGTGTGTCTGTTCCACATTTTCCTCCTCACTGACTTGGTCAATCCATGTGAAATTTGGCACAGTGGTAGAGGGTCATGGGAGGATGCAAATGAAGCAATATTACATCAATTGGCCAAAGGGGGGCGCTATAGCAACCAACTGAAATTACAAACTTTGAATGGGCATATCTCATGCCCCGTATGTCGTAGAGACATGAAACTTTGCACAGAGATGCCTCTCCTCATGAGGAACAAATGCCTCCAGAACCCGTAACTTCCAGTTATATAGATTTTCCACCATTTTGAGTTTTTTGAAAAACACTTCAAATCGATCTCTTCCTAGGAAGTTTGACTGATCTGCATGAAACTCTGTGAACATAATCTAGGGACCAATATCTAAAGTTCCCTCTTGGCAAAAGTTGGAAAACTTACTAAAACTGAGCTTCTATAAGGCAATGAATATTGCGGACATAAAGGTGTATAACATCTCAAGGGTTTCACCGATCACCACGCAACTTTGTAGGCATATGACCACACATAATCTGAGGGGACCCCTCCATTATTGACCCCATCAAACAAAATGGGGGCTCTAGAGGGCTAATTTCTTATCTAGGCCTAACCGCCATATCGATTTTTACTAAACTTGGTAGATATGTAGAACAGGACGCCTCAAGGTGACTGGAGAAATTTAACTCTAATTGGCAACTGGGTGGTGCTATAACAACAGAAAAATGCTTAAAAATGGCTAAAATGTGACCGATCGCTGTGGCTCCCCCTGTGGCTGAATGTTTTGGGTTTTTTCCCTAATTTTTGGTATGACTAAGTCATGGTATGGGATGCTGTACATAATCACGGAAACTGTCAGTGTGTCATTCTGTCAGTCAGTCAGTCATTCTACCAGTGCGCTCCACTTTAAGTCAATACAACATATAAACACTTTAACTATCTGCCTTTCAACGTGCTACCTCAACTACTAATGTACAGTTTTAGCCCACTAACTATCCCACTATTGGCAATTGTACTACTGTACTTTCAATAAAGCAATCTTACTATCAAATTCACAAAAACTCTGTCTGAATACATTGCTCTTCTTAATGGGTTCAGTTGACTGTTTAATCTGCAATTTCCTATGACCTGTATCCCAAACACACACCATGTGAAACTGTACGTGGGCAACTGTGTAATTTGTACTTCCAGTATGCTGACAGTGTTGTGGCTGCAGCCATTTTGCAACATGGCAAAATGGCCAATCACACTGCCCATGTCTCTGATAGGTACTGACCTGCTGTTATCATTTTATTTTCATGCAATAACTGTGGTACTGTTTCCTGCCTTATCTGCAATAAACCTCACAACCTCCTGTCTGCGTGTTGTTAAGACGCTAGCTTACAACCACCAGAGCAAACAAGAGTTGTTTTTTTTTTGTTTTTTTTCAGGGGGTGGTTGGGGGTTGGGATTGCATTCTGTATTTTGGGAATATTATGGAATTTAAACAGGATTTTTTTTTCTTTCAGACATGAGAGAACAACAGCTTGTAGTGCAACAAGAGAATAATAAAAACTAATGAACAAGTTTATTTGACATTTACAACATAAATTGCATTTTCACAGTTATCCGGCTGACTTTGACGATCTTGCTTCTTCCTTAAGGTTGGATACATACTTAAGAAAAAAAAAAATCTGCTCTTTTTTTTCCCTTTCTTCTTAAATTAATGAGATTATTATCTCAGCATTCTGAGAAATATGTAGGGAGAGAAATAGCCCCTTTTTTCTTTTTTTGATAAAAATAAGAAAATGTTTCATTAAAAATGGAAATGGAGCTCATCTAGAAAAAAAATAACTTTTTTTTTCTGTGAAAACTTTTTTCATAATTCTGAGATTATTATCTAATTCATTAAGAAAGGCAGAACATCATAAAAACGTATCCGAATTTTCATATAATTATCTCATTAGTTCAGAAAAAAAAAACTCCATTTCTTTTCTTAAGACAATGCATAACACTTCCATAGATGTGTAGGATATATAGCAGGCCAATTTCATATGGCTAGTTAGTGGAAAACTTTTATTCCTCTGCTGCTGATGTCTGGGTGCATTCAGAAACAACCTCTCGCCATTTTGACGACCGATGCTCAGCAAAGCGACCAGAGAAACAGGATGTACAGAGAAAACAAACACGCTGCATGACGCTTGTTAGCGGGAGACATTTGTCTTCAGGGCTTTCTGTCAGAAAGGGATTCCTACTTTTAGGTTAGAAAAGTAGTTTGGGTTAAAATGAAAAGATTTTAATGCCTGAAGGCGAACTTTTCCCGTGTGATGCCCACAACGGAAGCGGTTTCCACAGGGACACTAATAAGTGACGCACCTGGATGGGACACCTGTTGCCATGGTTTGAGGCTCATGAAGTCATTGAGTTTGGTGTTGGAAATCCTCTTAAAATGTAAGTTCATTATCTCCACCAGGCTTAAACCTGCATGAATGAGTTCTGGTGTGTGTGTGTGTGTGTGTGTGTGTGTGTGTGTGTGTGTGTGTCTGAGAATGAGTAAGTGTGTGTGTTATCATCTGTCAGCAGCTAATCTCGCAAACTACTGGACCAGTCAGCCTCATATTTTGTGTGCACATGAATGACTGTATTCTCAAGGACTTCTCTTGGGTGTGGTGATTCACAATTATTGGAAAACCTTTTATTGACTGTTTTACCGTCACTGACTGCTGACTCATTGTGACCGGCCGGTAGAGGCCACAAAATTTCCAGAAATCACCTTGGCTGAAAACAGTAAACCTTCCCCCCTGTTGCAGGCGGGTCATATCAGTCACACCACACCGACTGTGTTTCAGAAGCCGATGTTTTGCCTGCCTGTTTGTAGGATCCCTCAGAGGGATTTGGTAATTTTCCTTGGTAGTTGTGCCTCTATTGTAATTAAATAAGAAGGCAGTAAAAGGGTATCTCTGTTGGTGTTAGATGTGTTTACTGCCTTTATTTTCTGCCTTATTGTGCTGTAGCCTGTTGACAAAATTAGTACCATTTTAAGTCCAGTTCTGAATACATGGATTTACGATTTGTAGCTGTTTTAGTTGTTAAATTTGAAATTGTGATGTCATAAAGTGAAAAGTCTGGAACTGCTCCATAGACAGTGAATTAGGAAAAATGTTCTAGATGTCACTGAGAGCACATATATGGGTATATTATGGTTACGTTATGTGTCAGAGCTGAGAACACAACAAAAGAGCTTATTTGGATATAAAAGAGCGAACAAATATTCTGTGCAACACATTCTCACTCCGACCACGTCACATATTGACGTTTCATCATGGACCTTCCACATCCAGGTACGACATGCAAGGTACCCTGGGTGGGTTGGTTGTTGATGTTCTGGGACGGCGTGTCAAGTTCTGCCTGTTACATGCATTGTCTCCTTTCAAAATACACTTAAGTTTTCACAGGAAATGTAATGTTTATATACAGTCTCTTTCAAAATAAACACACTACATTGGTACAACACAGCAAATTGAATAGGATTTGGCTTTATAATCTCACAGGACACGAATGCCGCTCTCCCGGGTGAAAGTCGCGATCTTAATTATTGTTCTTGTCCCACTGTGTTCCCCCCCGACGCCGGCGAGCACCATTAAACTCTAACTGCAACCGGCCATGTATCATACAGATGTTAAAGGAAGGCTTTTTTTCATCAGTGTCCGATGCCACAAGTCACTGCCCAAGCGCCAGATTTCGACGACTTCAGACGAAGACTGGGTTGTTGTCTGGGTTCACAAAACCAGGTTCTCATTAGTTGTCTATGGAGCAGCTCCAGACTTTATACCCTATGATATCCTAATTTTGAGACTTGTCTGGTTTCTGGCTTTGAGAGAAAGTTGCTTGTGTTCACAGATATTGATTGAACCTAGGCGTGGAAGGGGGATCCCTCCTCGGTTACTCTTCCTGAGGTTTCTCCCATTTTTTTCTTCTTTGGTGGAGTTTTTCCTTATCCCTTTGTCCTTTTGGATCTTCAAGAAGGCAAATTATGATTTCTGATATTGGGCCTTATGAATAAAATTGAAATTAGTTAATTAACCTTTAAGTGGTGTTCCCCTTTACCTTTCATTTGCTGTTAATCTAGGCTTTGTTAGCATTTGCTTATTTCATACATGTTACGCCTATGGTCTAAGACAGTCCAGAAAATATAAGTAAATATAAGTAAACATGAACAACTCTCTCAGATCCTGAAACTTAAACTCGTGATGTCATAGGGTCTAAAGTCTGGAGCTGCTTCATAGACAGTAAATTGGGAAAGATGTGCTTGATGATACTGAGACAACCCAGGGGAGTGTCCTGAGTGTATGGGAATATTTTCTGTTTCAGAACTGAGAACAGTGCAATAGATTAAAGCTCATTTGAGTATAAAAAAGAAAACATTCTGTGGTTCCACAATATCAGTCTCACGTTCACTCTCTTTCCTCATATTTTCAGATATTTCTTATGCTTTATTGACCTAGTACTAGTGTAGTGAATGAAGAAGTAAACAAATGTGAACACATTACTTAGTGTAATTTCATTTATTATTATGCATGGCTAAATCAAGCATATCTGAACAAGTGATCTGAGGTACATTTTGAGAACACTATTTCTGAGGCAGTCGAAAAATTCTATCATAGCATGGCAACACATCTGTGTATCTGACTACAGACAGAAGGAGACCTTGTGTTACCCTTAAAGGGAATGTTAATTTAAAAAAATGTCACTCTCCCAAAGCACAAAATGGCCTTGATACAGAATACTGTACATTAAGAGATGGTTCAGTGAATCATTGATCAGTACCAGAAACTCACTAATGACTTCATTGGTAGCGTTTGACTTTCACGCTTTCTGCAGTTTTCTTTTTTTCATTTAGCTTTAAACAACTAGCCTTTTCTTATCTTCTAATAATTATCATTTATGCCAATTACAGGCCACTGAAGCTCAAGCACAGATGAAGAAGAGCAGACAAAGAAGGCTGTGCCAGAGATTCAGGTAGGGAACAGGTTCGGTGTTACATCTGTGTTGTTCTATTGGTCAGCAATAGAAGCTGCGAATCCCTTTATATTTCCAAAACTCATATTAAACCCCTTAATTTTTTATGTAGAATCAAGGCATTTTATGTGGGACCACATCATGAAGGTCACACAAATCCATGCAGGGTTTAAAACCTTTAGCTGTCTCGAAGCATGACGATGTATTATGGTTGAATATCTGCCCCGAGGACAAAGTGAAACTGGGCACTTTCATCATGTAGCTCTCTGACGTCGCCATTTGTTAGTAACTAGTCCCAGTCTGTGATTCACACAGGAAAAATGCAGTCACTCTGTCAGAGACTCCTGGCATGAGAGCCAGTCAAGTGTCAGTTCTATAGTGTGACCACAGGGTGGCGTGGTTTCCTTCTGCAAAGTCTCAGCCTCAGTCAGTGGGGCTCAGCAGCCACTTGGTCACAGTGGAAGGCACATTCAGGATGGCTCAGTAGCCAACAGGCACATTATAAGGACTGTGTGTGTTTGTGTGTGTGTTAAATCTTGGGCCTCCAGCCCTGTATGAATTGTGTGATCTTGGTGACATGGAGTCGGCTCAGGTGGAAGTCATGTGACAAGATGTCCTCGGTCAGCTGCACCAGGAGGCTGCCGTCGATTCGCTCCCTCTGGAACACGGCCACCGCTGCCTCTGATAGGCCGATGAACCGTAGGCAGGCCGACACCTCCTCCAATGACAGCACAGATAGGTCAGCAGGGGGTCGCCAGGTAGGGTCAGGGGGCTGGGACAACCCTTCAGTGACCCCCGTGGATGTCCCACCACCCTCTGCACCTCTGGAGGAATCTGTCGTGGGACTGGCAGTGGGCTCGGGTGAGGGACAGGGGGACTGGCGGTTGAAGGGGTTCAAAGCTCCGAAGGGGGCAAATCGACTCTGTGGCGGTGGAGGCCTCAGTCGAGGTCCGGAGGAAGTGAAGGAATCTACCCACGGCTCTGCCCAGGTGGCCTGTGCTGGCTGAGGAGTGGCCGTGCTGTCTGCAGGGGTGGCGGAGACTGGCTCAGGACTGGCAGGGTTAGGGGCCGGGCAGTCCGCCCAGGAGCACGGGTAACAGTAGAGGGAAGCATCTGGGGAGGGCGAGCAGCTGGGACAGAGCGGGAGAAAGCGACATTAGCTTCTGGTGTCAGTCGGCATTACTATTCCATGTGAAGAACTGAAATCATATACATTTTATTGGTGTAACGTTTATAGTCTTAATAATCATATATCAACAAGTCATTTCATCTCAAGGTCCCTTAAAGGTGCTATACAACATTCAGAACATTAGTAAAGCAGCCATCAAGTATTAGCAATGTAGAGATGTAGTGGACTAATCACAGAAATATAATAAATAGAAACTGTGCTGTGGTCATTTGACTATTTTATTGGAAAATGTTGATCGCTATTATGGTGATAACACACTGAGACTGTATAGTGTGTCATACTTACTACTAGTTCAAGAACTCTGTTTTGTCCTACTGCTGTCTTCTAAGTGAAAAGTGCAAAGGATGTAGGATGTATTTATAATTGGCAGTGCTGGGGGTAACATGTTACAAAGTCAAAACTTAGATGACTTTTTTGTAATGGGTAATGTAATGTTTTAGTTTTGTAATTCAAGTAATCAGTTATTTAGTTGTTTCCAAATAAGTAATCTGTTACTTTTAAAAATTATATATTTACTGTATTACCCTGTTTCTTTTGTTGCCATGAATTGCATATTTTTGGAAAAATACCTCAGAAGATCGAGTGAAAGCCACTGCTAGATGGACAGCTGAGAGGCAGAGACCATGAGGATAGACAGCATGTAGATCTGCATGTTTTCGCATCTAACTTGGTGTGTTAAGGGTTTAGTTCAGCTGAACTAGAGTTGGTCATTGTTGGAACAGCAGAAAGGCAGATGCTTAACAAGATGGTGTTGTCTCTGTCGAGTTTGAATGAATTGTGTTTTATGAAGAGGTAGTAAAGTCTTCTAAACACATCTCCCAGTTGAAACTTGCAAACATACTCTAGCGAGTCCCTTTTCTGACTGGGTAATGCTGTAACGTAAGCATTCCTCAATTCCTCTCTAGCAGCAAGGCAATGGAGACAGTGCACAAAAGATGCCTCTACATGCTTCATACAGTACTACCACGATACTGCTCATTTGGTTGTTACTGAAAAACCTCACCTCGGTGAATTTGCAACTGGCTGCAAGTCAGTTTGTGAAAATGGAAGTTTATCAGGCTCCCAGGTATGCTTCACCCTGCTTCTAATTTTCCCAGTGGCCACTTGTGGTATTGCAGCGGAAAAAAAAATCCCTGTGGTCCAAAAAGCATTTTCCCCATAGGCCACCATTGTGAAAGTACAGAAGCGCATTGCACTCACTGGATAAAAAAATTAGACACCTTGTCTCGTATTAATGAGATCCTGATCTCGTAATTACGAGAAAAGATCTCATAATTACGAGATCCTGAACTTGGATCAGGGAGGGGGGTTGGAACTACTGTAACCAGCTGCCACTCGGGTGGTGCCATCTTGACTATATCCCATATCTTTATTATAATGTGTATATATTGTAAATTACGATGGAGTATTACACTAAGCAAGGACAAAAGTGTGTGCCGTATATATTCTGATCTATTTTATACTTCAGATTTATATTGTTTGGCGTTAATTGGTGACAGAAAAGAATGAATTTCATTCTGCAGGGAAACGCGTGTCCTTACTGTGCATATTGAATCTTGAATCTATGTTTTATGAAGACCCTGTGTGCGCTCAGAGCTGTGGCACAAGTTATGCACCGAAATCTGGCGGAAGAAAAATAATAAGACGAAAAATAAGTAGGCTGTGTGTGACTTATGTGCTGATGAAGTGGTGAGTGATTGATGTGCCTGATTGGGCAATATACTATTTATGGTGTTATGTCATCGTGTCATTTCTGTCTCTACATGGTCACGCGTTAACAGTTCTCCTCTGCTCTCTGTATCGCACACGGCAAAGTTCCGCCACACACAAAGGTGAGCACGCTAGAGTGCGGCTCGGGCCACATTTTCCTGACTAAACCTGACCCGAGCCTGGTGCAGTTTGTCAATACAATTGTATGTTCCTAAATCTTGAGACACCTCATATGTAAGCTAGACAGACATTTCACCTGCTCATTACTGTGCACACATGTACTGTATGTACTTAGTCCTAAAGAGCCCTTCTGGTGCCAGTATACATAGAAACATCCCAGCAGGCTGTGCTTTGCAAGCATACAAAAAAGTTTGACGCATGTGAAAATTATTTTTCATGTGTGTGCTTCACCTCCGCTGCTACAACTCCATCCTAGGGGAAACACTACTGTGTGCGTTTTGTGCAGCAGGTGGATGTGGTAGTCTACCGGTAGAGTAGAGAGAGAGCTAAGTAGCGTTGAAGTAGAGTAGAGCAGGGCAGAGAGATGGAAGCAAAATATATTAAACCCGGTGTTAATACAGCAGAACTGGAAGGAGTGAAAAATAAATAGCGGTGGGCATGGGCGCAAGTGACTGACAAAGTTTTCACTTTAAGCCCTGACACTGTCATATTTGTGTAGGAATTAAGCTACAATACATGACATATGTTGTTTTAATTAATAAATACAGTGTTAATAAATATTACATAACATAAAAATAACTGCAGTCTTTGTTAATGGATAGCCGCTTAAATTAAACAATTTTTATAGGGCAAGTAAAAACTGACAAGTAGATCTCTGACCAACTTGCCCGACCGGGCAAGTGGAAAAAAACCTTAGTTATGAACCCTGAAATTGAATCAGAGATTAAATGCATTTTCAACAGAGGCAACTTTTTAAATTAGGCTATTGCTTTCTTTTCACTTCTGCATCCATTTAAGATTTTACTTGAGATCGCTCTTTAAGAAGCTCTTAACAGGAGCTGGCCTTACAACGGCATGAAAGACAATCTGACATTCTGTTTCTCGTACTCTTACTCGTACTCGTCGTCCTCCGCTTATCTGGGTCCGGGTCGTGGGGGCAGCAGCCTTAGCAAAGAAGCCCAGACAGTCCTCTCCCCAGCCATTTTCGTCAGCTCTTCCAAGGGAACCCCAAGGCGTTCCCAGGCCAGCCGGGCGATGTAATCCCTCCAGCGTGTCCTGGGGCGGCCCCGAGGTCTCCTCCCGGTTGGACATGCCCGAAGCACCTCCCAAGGGAGGCATCCTTACCAGATGCCCGAACCACCTCAACTGGCTCCTCTCGATGTGGAGGAGCAGCGGCTCTACTCCGAGTCCCTCCCGGATGTCCGAGCTCCTCACCCTATCTCTAAATCTGAGCCCAGCCACCCTGCGAAGGAAACTCATTTCGGACGCTTGTACTTGCGATCTCGTTCTTTCGGTCACTACCCAGAGCTCGTGACCATAGGTGAGGGTTGGAACGTAGATTGACTGGTAAATCGAGAGCTTCGCTTTCTGGCTAAGTTCCCTTTTCACATTCTGTTTGTTGTTGGTTATTTCCTTAAAAAACTACAACTTTATTCTTGTAATATTATGACTTCAGTCTCATTAAATAACGACTTTAATCTCATAATTCAACTTTATTCTCGTAGTCTAATATTATGACTTTTTCTCAGTTATGACTTTATTCTCTAAATCTCCAAAAAAAAAAATCTTCAGTGTGGCCCTAATACTCCGTTGTACCCTAATCTGTCGTAATTTCCAATATATACACATTATAATAAAGATATGGGATATAGTCAAGATGGCACCACCCGAGTGGCAGCTGGTTACAGTAGTTCTGACCCCCCTTCGTGGATGTGCAGTATGTGGTTCTGAGCTAAGCAGTGGCTAATGTGGCACCTTTCCTGATCTCATAATTACGAGATCCTTGTCTTGTAATTATGAGATCAGGATCTCGTAATCTCATAGTTGATTTGAAATTCCATTCTACTCTCATTATATTTCTATGGGAGAAAGGAAGTTCGGGGCAGAGACAGAAGTCACAGTTGCTGTGTGTGTGTTGTGATCTGAGCTTCTCTGTTCTTTGTTTTGATAGCTTGTCCAGCCGTGGGTGCATGTTAGTGTCTGTGAGTCCATCCCTGCATGTCCCACTGGCTAGCTAATTGCTCTGCAGTGCACTCATACAGCAATTACTGCTATTAACACTGTCCCAACCCACAACTGTAGAACAGCGTTGTTGTGTAAGCGTAACGCCCACCCAGGCTGACCCAGTTAGCTCTGTCAGCACTATGCCAACAGCACTGTTGGCGCTGTTAGCACTGTTAATTGCTAGCCATCTGCTCAGCCACCTTGACACTGAGAGCCATGTGCAGACTCTGAATCAGAGATATGCTCTGAATGTCGAACACAGCTCCTTTACATAGCTGCCCTGGGGGTTTCCATTATATCACATGATCATCAGCAGATGAAGTTAAGCTACTACCAGCATACCACACCTGAATCTCTAACCAAAGTGTCAGCGGTCCAATTGCATTGTTGGTAATGTAGGCAGCAGGTTTGGAAGGGGAAGAACAAAGTGTGGAATAAAAAAAGGTGATATCTCTGACTCTGCTGCATCAGTTTTGTTCATCTTGAGTTAGACAGTGTTATAAAAGTGCAACACTAAATTGGTGGAGCACTCTTCTATGTGATACTTACTCTTACCTGATGTAATGCAGCTCTCAGTTGTTATAGGCAAAGTCATTGTGTTACCTTGGAATCCAATGGTGGCCTTTTTCTAACAACAATAGTTATTTTTTTCCGAATTTCTCAGCAGAAAGTTTCTTTTTGTCCGGGATAACTTATCATCTACTTTAAAGAGGAAGAAGGTTGAGATTTTGGTGGCATCCTTTGATCAGCAAACGGTGGTGACAATAGCTCAATTTGAGCTGGAGGAGCATGAGCCTCTCCCTGTTTTGTACTGAAAAGCACATCCAAAGTAAAACTATTGAGGCCCAATCCTCCCAGTATTTACATTAATAATTCCAAATAAATGTGGAAAGGATTTGTCTCATGTAAAAAGTAAGCATTCACACTGTACTGTACCTGTCCTGAAGTCCAGAGGAGTAGAAGGAAAGGTTGGGTCTAGGGGAGGTGGAGGTTTTGGGGAAGCGAGGCGGGACCGGAGGGCTGGGGACCGGACTGGAGATGGAGCCTCCTTTAGAGCAGCGAGGGGGAACCGGAGGGGCAATCAAGTAGCGACACTCCTCTCTCACCTACACACAAACACACACAGAAAAATGAGAGCTACAACAGCAAATAAAAAGTTAACTCCTAAAGCTGACTTCTCAAGAGGTTTTATGGGTGTGTGTGTGTGTGTGTGTGTGTGTGTGTGTGTGTGTGTGTGTGTGTGTGTGTGTGTGTGTGTGTGTGAGTGTGTGTGTGTGTGTGTGTGTGAGTGTGTGTGTGTGTGCTGGCTTGTCTCAATGTTCTGCTTGGTAAATGTCAAACTTGGTGACCTTTACACCTCAAACAAACTCACACACACACACACACACACACACACACACACACACACACACACACACACACACACACACAGAGTGTCTTGGCAGGCTTAATATCGGGGAATGAAGAAACACTGGTGTGACAGGGTATAATCCAGCTGTACAGCATATATCACCCACACACTCTCTGTACTGCTTCTAGCTGCCATCACTTTGTCAGATAAAAGTTAATTAAGCAAAACAAAGCATGATAATTTCCCCCTTACAAACAGACGCCATATACACTAATGTGAACACCAACACTGGGCAACCACCTCTTAACTTCAAAAAAAAGAACAGCTCAGTTACGAAGACAACCTTGTTTCCAGCATGGTACACCATTTTTGACTACAGACTTCAGTTTAACATGAAATGCATGAAACGTGTAATAGATAGTATAATTTTTAGACTGAGCTTTGTCAGCGAATATACAACCCTGAGCTTAAAGTAGTCAAAACAGAAATGACAAAGACATTGTGTTCCACTTAAACACTATGAAAGGAATATTCCACAACCTTCCCATATATGTTTAGTAAAATAAATTTGCCTCTTTCTTTATCAGCAAGTGATAGTGTCATGACCATGTTTTTATGAAAGCCTGCTCTTTGACAGTTCTAAATTGGTAATGTCTGGTTGCAAAAGTTTGTAGTGGAGAAAAATGTTACAGGAAGTGATGCATTTTATGTTTTATGGTAACATTAACTTTTAAACTATCGATTCACATGCCTCTCCCCTATAAAGTGACAAAGTTGTTTCCCCTCTCACAGTTTATCACTGCTCCCTTATGTGGGATTTATATTTTTGTGTCGAATCAGCGCTGTACTTATGGTGTAGGCTTTGCGTCGATGTAGAACCTACGCTGTAGCCTGACGTGCACCTCCCCAGAAATGTAGCTATATGTCGCGGCAACGTGAACCTTTTAGTAAACTGAAACCATTTCCCTCGGTGGAAAGGAAACTTTTATTTACTTAAATTTCACAGCTAAGAAACAATAAATTGTGAAGACAATAAAGCCTCCACAAAATAGCATTTTAAGTCTTGTGTGTGATCTATCCTGGCTTCATATGAGTAGAGGAAATCTCCGCTTGTCCCTAGGCTAATTTTTGCAGTGTAAAATGCCATAGGCTTGTGCTAATAATGTTAGCATGTTGTATTTGTTTGGAAAACGTGTTTAGTGTAAGACAGTTGCATTGTCAGTGAACCTTGTGAGTTGTAATGGACCCAAATTGTGTGCCATTCCCTTTGTTAAATGTTGCTGTTGTTCCTGGCTTAATACGAGTAAAGGAAAAGTCCACTAGCTACCATAAAATGCCATAGGCTTGTGCTGAAAACATCAGCATGTTGTATCTGTGGGGAAAATGAGGCAAGCAGAAGACAAGTGCTTTGTCTGTGAATCCTGCGAGGTATAGCAATTTGTGTATTTGTGTTTAAAACTGTCGCTATTAAACCATGTTTAATGTGTGTTGTGGGTGTGTTCTGAATCAACTAAACTTTACAGCACTTGACAGAAACCCCAACGCCGACTAGTGTTTTGGAGGATCATGGGAGCTTTAGTTGTTCAGTATTCTCATGCACTGTACATACACCTATGTAAAGTTATGCATCACAATTCATATATTCAATGTAATCACATGCTTGTAATTTATGTTTCTAGGAACATGTTTTAGCTTTTCTTTGAGAAACCCTGACAGATGAACCAATAACTGAGCCCTCCATGAGAAAACACATTGAGTTAAGAAGCTAGTGGAACACAGGAAAAAGAAGGGTTTGAAAGAACTGCAGAAAGAACTTAATGCTTAAACAATTATTCGATCAAAAGAAAAATAATCAACAATAATTTTAAAACTACATTCGACGTTTAAGTCATTTGTCGAGCAGAATTTCTCCCTTGTCATACAGTAGTTAGTGCTTCACACATACATGTATATATTCATTCTTTCATTCATGCATTCATCTTCCCCGCTGACATTGAGAGAGAAGCAGGGTACACCCTGGACAGGTCACCAGACTATCACAGGGCTGACACATAGAGACAGACAACAATTCACACTCACATTCACACCTACGGCCAATTTAGAGTCACCAATTAACCTGCATGTCTTTGGACTGTGGGAGGAAGCCGGAGTACCCAGAGAAAACCCACACTGATACAGGGAGAACATGCAAACTCCACACAGAAGGGCTTCCTCACCCTGGTATTCGAACCAGGGACCCTCTTGCTGTGAGGCGACAATGCTAACCATTTATTCAAGTTTATGGGAAATGCAGTGCTGATACACAGCATTCACAACCTTTGTTGTCTATTCTAATCATCAGAAATGGTTACACTGTTGCTATGTGACCATCATTTATCATGAAATCAATAACAATTTGGTCGTTATTTAGACCACAGGCTCCATCAGAGTTATACTCTACCATAGGACTGAACTGACTCTGTTCTATTTATTGAATAACTGTATTCCAGCATGCAACACACATGTACCTGCTGCATCCTTGGTAATATGTATTCATGTGCTGTCAGCATATGGCCTGTGAGTGTATGGCAGCCTTTCCAGGAAGTCAGTGTGAGTTTGTGTGAGTGTGTGAATGTGGCCGCTGAGGTTTAAAAGCTGTAATGTATGAATAATTCAAACCAGGCATCCTGACTTTTAACAACCGGATGCTGCTGTGGACGGATAAAAGGGATGAGACACAGAGGGACGAAAAGAAGGACAGGAGGTGAAGACTGAAACTCACAGCATCAGATTTTGGAGGTACAGGTGGTGGGGTAGACACTCTTGTCACCACGGTACCAAGAGAACCATCCAATGAGGAAGATGAATGAAAGGAGATGAGGTTTGGCTCCTTCCCCAAGCCCTCTGCGTTCTGATTGGTCCAGAGTTCCTCGTAAGGGATTTCCTCACTGGTCCTCATTTCAGCCTCAGTCCACTCAGGAGTCACATACTCCCGCTCCTCACCTGGTCCCTCCCCCAGCCGCTCTCCAAGAGAGTCCCTGCAGCGCTGTGATAGGCTGTCCGAAACCCCACCCCCATATCCACACATAGAAAGACGCTGCAGTGCCGGTGCTAAGGAGTCCTGACCCGACACACACATACGAGAGCGCCGCGGGCTCACACACTCCTCTGTCATACACTCCAGCTCTGGCCGGGTTTCTCTCACAGCGCGAGAGTAGGCATCTGGGTCAAATGCATGTCGCAGTAAAAGGCTCTCCAGCGCCGCCGTGTGGACGGAGGCCTCAGCCACGTTAAACCGAGGCATGCAGCGCAGCAGCAGGAAGTGGGAGGGGGAGACTTCCTGTCGGCGGAGTACCATGCAGAGCACCACTGTCTTGCTGACAATGTTGAGCAGCTTGTAGCGGTGGCCCTCTCGGACCGCATGGCGGTCATAGGGATTTCGTGGTGGTCGTGAAGGCACAGACACGTTGACAGGGAGGCGCACCCTCTCAATGATGCTGCGTACCGTGTGCTCCCCTCCCAGCATGCCCTGCTCCAGAGGGGAGCGAGTGCAAAAGCGTCCACGGCAACCAAAGGGGAGGCTGACGCTCTGATTGGTGCGATGGTTCATACAGACCAAGCAGGGAGTTTTACCTGAAGAGGCAGAGACAGAAAGGTGGATTAGTTACGCTCACATAAGTCTTCTGTTAAATGAAATTGCTCCACATTCATGCCTGAAAACAGACGCTCTGATTTGGGTTATGAACAAATATTGAATAGAGTTTGTAGTTTGGTAGTGTGGTGTACTAAGAATGGTGACCCTGTGGTCCCTCCACCTCCCTCCTGCCCGCTAGAAGACTACTGCTGTGGGAGTGAGCTCCATGCTGGGAGCAGTGTGTGAGAGTAGTGCTGTCAAGAGATTAAAAAAATGGAGAGCTTAATTAATTATGATCTGTAATTAATTGATCAAATTAATCTCTTTTTTTAATCTCATCTCAAAATTGCAGAGAAAAGCCCTCAACTTGAGGTATTTTCATTTAAATTCATTACCTTATTGTGGCAGATGATCAAAAGATTGATATATATTACAAAAAGTGGTTTTATAAAGTCATATTTATTGTTTTAAACAATAACACACGCCATTACATTCTATTGTTTTTGAGATTAGTCCCAATAAAGAGTGCTGCAACCTTCAGTCTCGACCACCAGGGGGGTGCATGACTGTCATGACATGTCAGCTTCATTAAAAGCATAGCTGCAGATTAACTCAACAATAGATGTAAAAACACACAGAAACAATACATCTGTGATCAGCTCCCTAATTTTATTTTAACAATTTTCTAAATTGCAGTAGTCTTCTCTTCTTCAAACTACAACACCTATAATTCATGTAGGAACTGCTGCAGCCAATGTGCAGCCGGTGGGAGCTGCATGACAACTCAACCACCATGATCAGTTTTTAATGTTTTATCGGGCAATAACTACTCCAGACTCTGCTCTAGTGTAATTTTTGGGACAATCAGGGCAGGATTCAGGATTCAAGACAACTGCTCAGATTTCGGGACTGTCCCGAATTTTTTGGCACAGTCCCGAAATCCCCAAAAAAAAAAGGCAACTCTGTGGCATACAGAAACAGTAAAGTTAGAGATTAAAAATGAGATTAATGCGATCAAAAAACATAGTGCGTTAAATATGGCTGTAATTAATTATTCACAATTAACGCGATAATTTGACATCCCTATGTGAGAGTCCACTGACTAAACAGTGACAGGGCTAAAATTACTGTAAGCATGACACGGCTAACGTTACCTAATGGATTCACTACAGAGTAAAGGTGTTTCGTGTTGGTCTGAGTTTGTTGGGACTGTTTATAGCTTGTGTCAGATATCAGCCACTGTGTTAGCTTGTGCTAACTGGCTGCCATATTTTTACCTATGGTGGCAAAGGCATGACCCACCCTACTCTTTCTGACTGGCTAATGCTCGTTGCCTTTGTTGGTTGCATTAGTTTGGTTTAGAGGAGTAAGATTGGTCAGGATTAGTCTATGAATGTCGAAGCAGTCTTTTGCCCACCAAGTCTGCATTTTGCAAATGCGGTTTTTTAGTCTGTTATCCGACAAAAGTCACTAAGGACAGAAACCTTGCACACTGAGTCCAATCTGTTTTATTGTTCTATTCATTGCTTAAGTTTGCAATGCGAGACAAAATGAAAAGACAAATTTCATCCCTTGGTTCTCTCCACTGAACGCACTTCCCTGGCTATCTCCCTCTCTGCCTGCATCTTGTATTTAGCACTGCACAATCTGACCTCTTGAAAGTAGGCTACCTGAGTGAGGAAATGATACTGTGTGCCCCATCGCTCTCTCTTGTTGCAGACGCATGTGGCCTGCAGGTTATGCTATATTGTTCTTCACTGCATCTTGGTCAAACAACTCTTTAGGCTTTTGATGGACACAAAGTTTTCCAAAAACTTGAATGATGGACTAAAGTTTAGCAGTCAGTGTGCAAGTGATAGACACAAGGTAAAGTTGTATTTATTTTTAAATGTGTGGCAGTTTTGTACGAAAAATACGGACATTGCCATCCTAGGAAAAAAAACTTGCCAGGAGGAGAACGACTCCAGAGACGATCCTTCAGCTCTGCATCTAACCTGTGAAACAGCAGCAACTGAGGGTGATTTCACACCTGCCCTGTCGGTTCAATTGAACTCCAGTTTGTTTGCCCCCTAAGTGCAGTTTGTTTGGGCAGGTGTGAACACAGCAATCGCACTTAAGTGTGCACCAAAACAAGCCGATGGAAACCTTCTTGAAGGGCTGGTCTTGGTCTGGTTACAAACGAAAGTTGGTGTAGTTTGTTTGTGGTGAGAACGGGTTTCCACCTCAATCCGAACCAACTGCAGTCACATTGCACATTGTTTGGGTTAAACATGAGCACGTTACAGTCCTGGAGGATTATTAATGTGCACCTCCTCCTGTACTGCCTTAATATGCACATTCAGCACATCCAATGCATCAAAACACTGTTTTCTAGTTGGAGCCGCGCCTCATTTTCAAAGTGTATGGTCTGCCTAAAATGAACAATGACAAAAATATAGTACACAATGACTAGCACTAAAATAAACCTGCGTAACTGTCCCACATTGGAAAGTGTCACATTAATCTTGCAAGTGTACTCGTCTTCAGTGGTTTCTTTACTTCCTGGATTTTTCCCGCATGGAAATTCTGACCAGTCAAGAGCAGCTTTCTCACACAAGGTATTTTGTCGTGTCTGCTCGTAAATGCTGCTGTGAGAACACGAACCAACTCTAGGCAATTATGTAACTTTGTAACAAAATTAGTCCCCGATTCAGACCAAAGCAAGACAACTCTAGGTCTGAAAGCATCCTGAAAGTTGCTGATGAGTGTGGGCTATCCACAATCAGTCATCAAGTGCTGGACCCCCCCACCCCCACCCTTATGGTTAGCTGTTACCATAAATAGAATCTAATCCTGTGAGAAACACTGAATATAGATCCATTTCCAAGCAGGAATGAACTTCTCTACCCATACAGTACTGCCGATGATGTCACTGATTCCCCTTTACTGGAGCACATGAATAATCACTGTGACTAAACTCCATAAAACATAAAACTTGACAGTTTGGCCTTACGTACTTCTAGGAGTCTTTCCCAGGCGTCTCAAGAGTGCGCTCAGTCCTGTCTTTTCCTTAGAGGGCGTGGCACAGAGGAGCTCCGCCTTCCCCATGAGTGACAGCTCATCTCCAGCCTGCAGAGTGAAGCTGTATGGCTCACTGTCCTCACTGAACTCCCCTGAAACCACCTGCAGCATACACATGTATGGACATGTGGACATGATATTGCATGACAGAAGCTTTAATTGTGACATTCTCGTGTTACTCTAACCTTGACACTAAAGGTGATTGTCTCCATGACAAAGACTCGATCAGGGAAGACCCCAGCAACTTCCTCCACACTGGAAAAATACTGGACCGGATCCCTGACGTCTCGGTCTTCATCCAACAACTTGAACTTCCCTATAGAGAGGATGGAAAAGGGACAGGGGGAAGAGAGGAGCAGGGTGAAGGAGGTGCGTGATGGGAGGTACAAAGATGGACAGAGGAAGTGGGAAAGGAAGAGGAAGGAATGAGCAAGGGCAAAGAAAGAGGAGAAAGGAGTGGAGTAAAACAGAAAGGGAGTAAAAAGGAGGTGAAAAGTTGTTTTTCGTTCTGTCTTTCTTTTCTCTTTGTGACTCCCCACAGATCCTCAAACACACACAAACACACATCCGCAGTAGACACTGTTTGGACGAGAAGAATACAAAGACACCTCCGTGACCTGTGACCTGGCACCAGTTCTCTGCCAATCGACAGCCGACGGGGTTGGCATAGCAACCAATAAAGGGCCCCCATTCTCACGCAGAGCAGAGACACATCACCATGGAGACACTCGCACATACACTCACACACGTTCACCCTCTCTTTTCCTTGCTCATCCCCTCCTCCATCTGTAAATCTTTCACACTCATGATCTCCAGTGTTGCAGTCCAGTAACTGTGTTTGTGTTCCTAAAACTGCCCGTTTTTTGGTTTGGGCCACTTTCTGATGTTGTAGGAACTATTTGAGGAATGTACAAAAGGCTCCAGTTCAGCCTTATTAAAGTCCCTTTATCCTTTCGTCTTCGCAGTTTATCAGATTGAATTTAATTACTACATCCCTCCAATGGTCCTCGTGTCCCTAAGAGTCAAAGTACTTGTGTGTGTGTGTGTTTGTGAGGGAACGAGACATGAGAAAGTTTTTTTGTCTGAGAGGCAGAGCAGAATACCAAACTCCACCATCCTCCTCGCCAGCACCTCCCTCTGTTTCTGTCCCCCTCTTTCTCCTCCACCCCCCACCTTCCAATTCAAACAGAGCCCCCAGGATAAGGAGCTTCCACCCACTGAACAATACCAGCAAGTGCTACTTTTCAGCACAACCAGCCACCACCCTTCCCAAAGAAATGAGACTCCAAATGTTATAAACAGAACTGAGGTACAACAAGCTTTTAAATCCCCACACATAAGGCTTTGGCCATCAGTTCCACATTACAAGTGTGGCTGTGGCACCACTTGCTTCCCTGAAACCCACTGATTCCACTTTTCTGTCCTCTACCCTTCAGTCATCCTTGCCTCTTTTACTGATGAACAGAGGAGGATACCGACAGAGAGAGAGGATAACAAGGAGGGAGCATCCTGTTGTCAGTCCCCAGGGGGAAACCTATATTGCTCTCCTCCTAAGCTTATTTAGACTTCCTGTATGAAGTCATCACACAGACATTAGCTCATCGCTGTCGGTGGCCTCTGATTCAACAACAACTCACCTGTCATATTTAAAGAGACTTAAAGTATGCATAAATTTAAATGCATATACCGGAATGCGTTGTTAAAATGGTTTACAACAGAGAAAGATGTCTGGTGGTTGATGTAATGCTGCATGGTGCTGCAACAGAAATGGGCACAACAAGGAAAATATATGCATTAATTTGCCATTGATAATTTGTATCCTCAGAGCTGGGCTGACACTGTGTGGACCCTAGTTCCTGACCCCCCTGAAACTAAATGTCAAACAACTAAACTGGCACGAATTCAGCCAGATTCTAAAATTAGTTGGGGGCGACCCCTTCACGGTCGAAATCAGGCTTGAATACGTTTCACATCATACATAGATTTTCATCTGAAAAACACGCAGGGAGATTTTTAAAAACTAATTTTGTGGGGTTTTGTAAATGCTTGCACACCCCTGCAGATCATTCTTCTGGGCAACAAAACACTGATGTCGTACTTTTTCCGTTGTGCCAACTGATGTCATACCTCCAGGTCATAGCTGGCTCGGTGCCAAAATGAGGAAACGTCTTATCAGTTTGGTTTCTCAGCATTCAATATTGTACAACAAACACCGTGACAACTACCTCTCAAACAAAATAAAGGACAATATATGGCTTATTGGGCTGGGCGATAAAACAATCTCGAAACGGGATCACAATAACATGTATGTCGATGATGGTCATTTTTACTTGATATGGATAGATCTGCATAAATCCAAACAGCGTGTCGTGCAGCAGAATTTAACAGACAGCTGTCAGTCAGTCTGCAGTGCTGGAAGTTTGTGTTGAGGTGAGTGTGCCGAGGAGAGGAGGAATTGAAAGTAGCATGGACATAAAACATGTGGAAGTGAGGAGCAAAGCGGCAGTAAAGCTGAAGAAGAGCTTACGTCACGTCAAAAACAGACGAAATTGTGGATTAAAAAAGGTTACACAACATCAATAATTTGGAAGTGGTTTGACTACTTGAAAGGTGGCGATGCATGGACAAATACGGTCTGCAAAATATGTCATCAGTTAGTGTTAACCAGGACAGGAAACTGAACAAATCTTTTCTATCACCTGAAAAGGAGGCACCCCAGGGACTACACTGTGAGCATGATAATCTGAGCCAAAACTGCATTAAGTCCACCAAGAAGTGTTGCTCAACTGCCTAGCTCTTCTGCTGTTCTGGGCAGTGTTACCGGGGCTGCACCAAAACAGCAATCAATAGTTTCCTCATTTCGAAAAGGAGCGGAGATATAACTGATGCAGTGTCGTACTTTCTTGCCAAAGTCATGATTCCCATGAGCACCGTGGAGAAAAACAGGTTCAAGAAATTAATTAAAGTGCCTGGAAAATCATTAGGTTTCTTCAGGTGTCAGACATTCTTACGATACTTTTCAAACTCGCAGAAAGTTATATATTGTGATAAATGCCGATATCGATCAGTATGGGAAAAACATCGTAAGAATATTTTTTGCCATATCGCCCAGCCCCACTTATCGCTTGGCAGCTTTGATATGATGAAGACGGCATTGTAGCTGATATGAACTTATATGTTGGTCACCAAACCAGGCTAGCAGCAACAGCTAGTGTTAGCATCAAATTTGGGGTCCGATTAGTTTGTGTATTGTGTAATTAGCATTAGCCCCTTATCCCTTACTATCTCTCTGGACAGGTTTTTGTTGTCTGTAGTGGACACGAGCACTATTTAGGAGGAAACTCACTGGGTCTCATTCATGATATAATTACTATTTTTCTCTTTCTTTGTGATGAGAATGGAACAGGGATAATTTGCTTGTCTCACAATACGTCACTCTTCATGCAAGTGAAATACTTAATCGCTTAAAGTACCCCTTTGAGGAAACCCTTGAGCTGTTTACTTCCCGATACTAACTGCTAATATTCCCAATATTGGCGGTCTCACACTTCCGATGTGAAATGATGAGATGTCTAAAATGACAATGATCTCAACGCACTCCCTCCCACCCAAGTGTTCCTTCATTCTTCCGAAAAGGAGCCCAAGAGGCGGCAGTAGTGTGAGGTGACATCAGCACTCCATTGCTGGAGGAAACAATGAAGAGGAGTCATTAGGATCCAGTTACACAGCGAATAATGTGACTGGTCGGACAGTCTGAACAATGGGATTGTGGGGATGGAGCTCCGGTGAGGTCATACTGACTAGACTCATTCAGCAGGAAGACGACAGGTCAATGGACAGGAGGAGTCAGGGAAGGTCCGGTCTCCTGAAGCGGGTTGAATGTGTGAATGAATGTGTATTTGTCTGTACATTAGGATTTGATCTTAGGGTCTGACATCATGTAACATTATTATATATCATTAAATGTAACAATTTACAATACATGTTGAAAATGTATCATGTATTTGACTATATGATTGTAACGATTTCCCCCAAACCTGTTTTTGCATCTACCTGTATTGTAGTGAAGTTATTTCATCAACCCATTGTCCCCTTTTGTTCATCTAAAGTAGCAAACCAGGTCTTCTTTGAACTAAGACTGAGTCTGGAATAAAGCGTATCTTTGTTAACTTTAGGATCTCACTGAAAATTTCAATGTTCTGTACGTTGGAATAAAGTTTACATGGACTGGTCAAGATAAAGACTCCAACAAGTTAAGGGTTTATGCATGCCTGACATGCATGCATTTTGGGAAGAAGTAACCAGAAGACAGTCACATGGACAGAACATGCAAAGTCGACAAAGAAAGGTTCCAGACAACATTAGTGAAGCTTGAACCCACGACCCTGCAATATGCAATGCAAATGCAAATGGCTTTATATAGTGCCAGTGGCAAAGGACCCAAATATCAACGTCATCTGTCATTAGTATTCTACATCAACTTGACAATGCCATTAGATGATGTCATGACATTGAATTGTGGTCACCCATTGTCACAACCTAAATTCAACCAAATATCAATGACGTTGGCAGCCAGCTGGGTTGATTCTGGGAGTTTATGTTTTGGTCATGTGTTATATCTATTGTGAATATGTGTTACTTCGTGTTATAATTGAGCTGGACTACGACAAATCCATATCAGCTAGGTTCACAGTTGATAAGATTAACTTGACTCTGAACTTGAATTTGAATAATTAATCATAAACTTACTGTATTTCATCTTAAGAATGTATCTTTAAAGCATGTTGACCAACCAATTTTTTTAAAGCGAGGACATTTCAACCCATCAGACATCACTTACCACTATCAGTTCATCAGTCTAATGTTACTGTGTCTATCGCAGTTGTCTCGTAGCACAAACAGACATTTGTCCCAACAAAAATAGAGCAAGTGGAAAATGTTGACCTTGTGACAAAAATGTTGGTGAAATTTACTTCCCCCCCAGGGCACATGAGCAATTTAGGGAGAAATTGATATTTTTAGGTTGAGGACGCAAGTTTAAGTGACTGTTTAGACATTTTTGGGCATGCTTGTGTGGACATGCAGTGTGTGTGTGGGTGGGTGCATGGGCTCACCCTGGTATTGCAGAGGGATGTCTATCTTGGGTCCAATAACGTAGTGTCCCTCCTCTAAGCTGTGGGCAGTCACTGTAGTCCACTGACGACAGGAGTGTAACAGCACCACATCCTCCTCCGACAGCCCCTCCACACATTCACCTGGAACACACACACGAATACACAGAAATGGATTAAGAATAAACAAATAGTCTTCCTGAAACAATAGCTTTTTAATTTCTAGTTTACACTAGCTCAGCAGTGGAAAACACTAAAACACTCCCTACACACAAACACACACATACATTCAGGGCTCAGTGTCCATAATTACCACTATCAGTGACGGTTCACCACCCAGAACCTACTCATCAGGATCCCGTCATGCAACTGGCAACCCACTATTACACAGCAGCCCCCATACATACACACTGCTCTCCAGCTTTCACTAGATCCATCATGTTGCACCACGGCATTGATTTCTGCAGATAGCACAGTGGTACAATTCAATCACATCACACACACACAGCTCCCTCTCACTCTCTCACACACAGATCACATGGATGCACATCTTTTTGTTCTTGTTGCTGAAAGAGGGAAGCTCCTACCAAAGCTTTTAATCTAACAATCATGTTGATGGATAGGTGAATGCCAACACGGGACAGATGAGATGACATTTCAGTGGTTTGGCTGCATGTTAAAGGGTCAGTTCACCCAAATCACAGAGTGACACATTTTCACTCTTATTCCTGTGGTTATTGAGTCATGCAGTTAATTTGGATTGTAGGTCTGTTTGGTTTTACCACCACTGAGATAAATGTAGGCGACTTGTTTCTTGTTTGTGTTCAAAGCAAAAATTACACACACTCAAAAGGCCACTTTTCATAAACATGGTTTCTCTGGATGACTCACAGATGTTGCTGTCAGGATTTCAGGAGGTACCACAAACGGTACACGACTATCAGGAAAAAGTACGTAGGCTGTTAAGTATAAGTATCAAAAGTGAAAGTATTCCTCATGCAGTATGGCTCCTTTCAAAGTGGTATAGTGTACAGCATATATATGAAGTATTATGGTAATATTTTAATGTCGTAGCTGCTAGCTCATTTTAAAGGAATACTATGAAGGACTTTCCAAAAAAAAGTGCAGACACAAACAAAAGTTATCTCTCTCAACCATCACTACTGACCCACTAGAAGTATGTGGTGGTGTATTTATCTGCAGGCACTCTGCCTGTATTTCTTTTTCCCTTCTTTTTCTTCTGGTTAGGGACATTCCTTTTTTTGTGGTTTCGGACAGTGCAAGTCGCTGCCCAGGTGCCAGATTTCGACAACCTCGGACTGACACCGGGCTTTATAAATGACAGAAACCACCTTTGGAGAAAAAAAAATGTATTTGATGTGTACTTTGATTTTTTTTTTCTTCTATTTTTTTTGGCCCATGTCTCATGTGCTCCTATGACCTATACTGCAGCCAGCCACCAGGGGGCAATCAAGATATTTTGGCTTCACTTTTGGGTAGCTGTCATGTCGTCCTTTATTATACAGTCTGGCTAGATCGTAAGCAGCATGCATCAAAGAGTAAGCTACGAAAATTGCAAACAGTGTGCCTAAAAAACACAAATACAGCAAACGAGATCAAATCCAAGTTAAGCTTTCACTTTCAGTTTCACTGGTGATATTGTCAAGAAACAGTAACCAACAATTTCTCCATAGTATACCTTTAAGTAGGCCTACTTTACTTTCCATTAGATAATTTACATTGGATTGTATATTCTAAACTCCTTTTCTGTCTCCTATTCTGTAAATACAATCTGAAAAATGTAGCTCTCAAATGAATATAATGGAAAAAGTACAAAAATGTCTTCTGCTATGCAATGAAGTAGAGGTATAAAATAATATAAAATAGGATTAGAGTGTAAGTACCTCAAAGTCGCACTTAACTACCAAGAATGTTTACAGTATGATTAAATCTAGGCTACTACTAATTCTCCACTACTGGTTACAACCACAGCTAATTCCATTTATGTTACATGAGAAAAGCTTTCATGTAACTTGTGTTACATTTATTATATTGACATGGAGATTGAGATCTGCATTTACATAGCCCAATGTACTTCATCATGGCTATACTTTATTTGTAGGCAAGTATTGAATTTAACAGCATGCAACCTGGAGCATTCATGTTATAGCCGCTGTCACAGTGAAATACACCCCCACACTCTCATAGCACTAAACCACAGTCTCTCCCTGCAGAGAAAACATTGTTTTTGTTTGTTGTTAATATACAATAGAGAGGGTAAGAGCTTGCAAGGAAGGCTGACATCATGCCATGTTGTAAATAACTAACCACCATCTGGATCGGCTGGTTGTGCAAACAAGCATGCATCTGTGGGGTAACTACAGTGCAGTTAATAAACACCTACGGGTGCTCTCTCTGTGTGTCTCTCTGCACACACACACACACTGCACACGCGCGCCGCCTAAGGTGCGTAATTTTCGGGGACCATGACACGCCTCGGGTGCGCGCTTTTGTCCACGGAGGAAAGTTGGAAGGTTTTCCTCCTCGTCGCTGCTCGTTAGTATTCACCACATTCACCGACAGATTACAGCATTTACATATGAAAAGAATTGAGCAGCACTTCAGCAGCACAACAGACACTTTGTGGCTTTCCGGGCCTCGCTGGACTGGAACAACTTTGGCCATGACACCCATCGACCGTTCCCAAAGTAAAGACACAGAAGCTGCTGAGGCACACAATCATGTTGGCGGCAAAACATGAAACAAATAAATAGAAAAGTGGACACAAATGTTTCTCAATGAGTCCATTATGAATGTCGGTGTGTTGGTGTGAACTGGAAAAGTCGGTGTCCGAGAATAAATGAATAAATGCATCAAGGTCGCGAGATTAAGCCAGGATACTAACGGAAATACAGCGGCGTGGGTTTCAAAATAAAAGCACCAAAATGCGCCCAGTCAATGAAACATGACCAATTCCTATTGCATAATTTGCCCCCCAGATATTATAGTGGTTTCTCCAACATTTTGCCTAATAATAATATCAATACTGTCCAACACAAACGATTGATGGAGCGTAACAAACTTGTATGTTGTCTATGCTGTCAAAATACAAAATGATTGACTGTGCATACACTGTACAGCTATTTCAATTGAAAACAAAACTGAGCAACGTCTATTTCTACAACTACAAAACCTGTCAGTCAAGATTATAAAGTGGTGCAGGCTCATAAACAACAAAATGTCTTAACTCTAAGTGTCACTTGGTATAAAACATCACATACCATGTTGGGGAAACATGGTAATACTGTGTTAACGTTTATAGGAGTTTAAGGGAAACAATGTCCAGGAGTTCTAGGTGTTGGACTTCCACTTTATCAGCCATGAACAAGTAGTAATGTAAAAATTGGGTAACAACCTTTAATTAAAAAGACACCATTAAGATAAGTGTAGAAAGGCAACTAGCCTATCACTTAATTGTCCATTTTTCTTTTAAAAGACACAACCATTTTGTACACATTTTGAATTATTTTAAATTCCTGCTCACAAATAATAATAAAAATAATAACTGTTGTGATTGAAACACAATATTGCAATTTGTTTTGCTAATAAAGGCTGTTTTGTCAAGATTATTGTTGCACTCTGAGATACTGATACCTTATTTATATATTTACATTTATATTTTTTCCTAATATTTACATTGTTAATTTAACTCAAAAAAGATTTTCCCACATTAACGGTAAAAGGATTTATTCTGAAAACCGTAACCGGAAGTGTAAACTTTTCCTGCCAGCCTTGACACCGTTGAGATTGTTCAGTGAATTGCTACACTTGCTCTCACAGCCTAACGTCGTTATACTCATGAAAAATCTTTTTTTTTAAACACTTTCTTCGATGAAAGTTTGACTTTTTCCCCGTTTTCTGACCGGAAACCGGTGTTTATCGTCATTTCTCATCCTTACACTGACGGTTACTTTAACTCCAGTGATGTCAAACGACGAGGGAACGTTAACGTTGGCTGGCTAACACTCGTCAAAAGACCACAACCGCGGAAAAGTTTTTAACGGTCGCACCGGAGGTCGAGGCACCCGGTCCAGGTAGTCTCTTACCGTGGGCCAGACGGACCAGAGTGGGCAGACGGAACTTGCTGACCACCGCGTCCAACGGCAGCGCCAACGGGCTCCAAGTGATCTCCGACAGGCTCGCCGACAACTTCTCCATCCTCCCGGGTCATCACGCTACCGGAGATAATGGTGATGATGAGGGCGAAGATAGTGATGAGGGTAGTGGCGGTGGTGATGGTAGCGATGGAGTGGAGGAGGATGAGGGTGATGGTGGTGGTATAATGGCAAAGAGTTTCGCCATGTTTGAATGTAGGAGAGAGGGAGCGCAGTCACAGTCGGTGCGCACGAGCGGTGGGAGGGAGCGCGAGCCCTCTCTCCTTCTGCCTCTCTGTCAGTCAGTGTTTGCCCCCCCCCAACACACACACACACTCACACACACACACACACACACACACCAGAACATGATCGCAAAGTCAGCCAAACTTTTATTCTGTAGCCTTTATAACTATAATGGAGGACGTATCATCACCATGTCTTCTTTAACTCATGCCTACTGTTTGATAACCTGCTCTGTATCTTCACATTTCCACCATCAATTATTGCACCACTCTCTCCACAGAGGTTAATGTGAGCTGGTGTGTGGGTGGTAAGTGAAGATGCAGGGACTTTTTAGGCAGGATTTCTCAACCTTTCCCTGCCTGCTGTGGGCTCATTGCAAGATCCCAAGTGTTCACGAGCCCAGAAACTACACAGATGGAATGCAAGTTATTTAATTTGGCAGTTTCAGGGTGGGATGTGACTATGGTAGTAAGTTACATTTACTCAAGTGATATACTGAGGTACAGACCTTGTGCCATACGTGAGAGCTCCTTTTTATACTGTATGCCTCGAAGTCACATTTACTTTTTACTGTACTACAGTTATTTCAGTTATATCAAGTCAAGTTCAGCTTTATTGTCATTTCTGTGTACAGAGTACATGGGAACAAAATTGCGCTTTCTCACACAACCCAAAGGTGCTATCATACATGTACAGGTATTCAAATATAAAGATAAGAAATATATACACATCACACATTTATACATATACACATATATCTACCCATCACTTTGCAGATTAAGATTTTACCCACAAAACCACAAGTGAGCACGTATTGATATTTGATATTTATTTCGAATGTGCATAAAAGACATTAACGTGTGTAGTTGCTTTGATTTACACATTTGAAAAGAAGTGGGAGGAAGTAAAAAATTTACTAAATCTCAACCCTTCTCCATAAGTCACTGAGTGAAATGAAACCGCTTCCTTATATAGATAAAAGTAAGACTTTTCTAAGTATACCATTGTTATTACCTTTTGACTTTGCCACACAAAAATAACCCATGTATATGTTTTTGATAGTTATTACCAAATGTCAATCTTATAAAAAACTAGCATAACCCTTAGTATAATTTACCAATTATCCATGACTTACAAGTATAAACCACTCATAGTGTATTATACATATATATATATATATATATGTATATATATATATATATGTATAATACCAATTGTCTTTGCCTTACAAATATAAATATTAATATTGTAAATATACATGTTCATCAACTTGTTCTATCTTTTTACATTTAAATATGTCAAGCATATGAATTATACAAAGTATGAATATTTGTAATTCTACCAGTATAGACGTGTGTACACCCCCATACCCATAAATGAAAAAATACTTATTTACATATTAATACATTGTTAATTAGATAAAAATATAAAGTAGAGAAAGTAAACAGTAATCCCCCTCAAAAACTGGTGAATGTCAAATCCCTTCTTCAACCCTGTACCTCATGAATATCATGTCTTCATACCATATTTTACATTGGTGTATGCTTGGACTTTGTGCGAACTCACAGAATGCAATACATTACACAGAATGCATGCGTTGTCAAGATGAACTTGAGAATTATGTATTTCTCGTTGAGTTTTAATCTTTGTTGCTGTTGAAATACAAGATGCTTTCATGTTGAAATGATTCAACTTAAACCAGAGTGTCTGCAGGTCCTTAGACAGTCTTAAACTGTCTTACATATGTCTTTGAATTTGTGAGGTCTTAATGCCACAAACATTGAATCTAATTTCTAAATCCATCTTTACATGTCTTTTTGTCAAAATGAGTCCAGCCCTTCTGTGTGAAATTCTATGTTTTTGTTGTTTAAAGTCTTGAAACCTATCACTAAACCTAACACTTTCTTTTCACTTTATAATTGCACATAGCTATTGGCAAAATGTTGATTGACCTAACTCACTCCAATACACATATTTCTATATAAAATCTACCTCTGCATGGGACCACATATATATCACTTACCTTTATATGTACCTGTAATGCTTGAACAAAAAAAGATTTGTCCAAAAATTAGTCTTAAATTTGGTTAAAAATGATCTTTAAATAGTCTTTAAAAGCATTACATAGTAGTGATATACAACATGGAGACACCCTGTAAACAATCTGAGAAAAAAACACTCTTTATTGGAACTTCTCATTGACATATTGAACATGTGAAGAGCAGTTGTAATAAGACATTGCTTCATTTTAAGGGGCAATATAATGGTTAGGTTATTAAACTACAAACAGTTTGCATTTGTTGAAATTAGCCAACTGCTGCTAACTATGGTGGCCCTATCTAGAACCAGTGTTTGGTATTTCTGTTCTGGGAATGTGCTGGTGCAATGTGGTGATGTCCGTAGGATCCATTCCCTTTGTAGATATTTGGCTCATTCTGAGGTAACGGAAACACGACACGTTTTTATTTTCAGGTCATTATACACTAAAGAAGTCATCTTCATCCTCATATGATATTCCATTTCTGCCAATATATCCCCCTAAATCGTACACACTGGACCTTTGAAAGGGGCAATTTTCTGCATGATGAGTACTTTTACTGTCTTTTTACTTCATGTACTTCTACTATCTGCAGCATGATAGCCTTGGCACTAAAAGCAGGAAGCAGCCATGACAACCCTCCAGACCCTCAGACAGGCATTACTGTGGAACAACTTTATAAACGCCTACACACAAAACTAGCATCTCATCCTTTTTCGTTGAAAGCAGTCAATTCATCTCAGTCCCATTAGAACAACTCCACAACTACTGCATCTATGACATCAGCAATAGACAGAGCTGTATGATTTATAGTGTGGAAGAGTAATAATAATGTTAATATTTTTGGAGTTTTGGAGTCAGTTTAGATTGAACACAATTGATGAGATGTTACAAGGTTTCTAACTAAACATGTTGAAACTACAACTTCAGAACATAGAATTGACAGATTGATTTCAAACCCTTTGCTTTGCTATAACGAGAGGTAATACCATTTTCCATACACAATTGTGCAGGCCTTTATGAACTATTGACACTGTTGATATCAGTCCACTCAATAGCACTCATAGACAGTAGTGATGCTGCAGAAGCAGAATCACTTCATCCACCTCTTCATCCGGCACTAAACTTCTGGCCCCAGGCGGGAATCTGGTCAACTCATTCAGTTCAATGAACCACACTGTAAACAGAAACTGATTCATTTGCTATCGATTACTGCCAGCAAAGCAGTTGTGAAGCTACAGTTCTTTGTGCCAGAACCCGGAGTGAGCCGTTAAAAAGAATGATTTAACTGATGCTAAAGCTACATTTGTAAATTAGAGCACCATTCAAAACGTACAAGTAAGGGTTGAATGTGTGAATGCAGGTCATCGAGTGGGCTCATCCTATCAAAAATATTTGGTTCAATTAGTGATGTCTGGCTTCCCAGAATGAGCAACCACAACACCACCCACTCAACACCAAATACGGCAGTGCTGTGTTCAATTAGTTTAAACATAAACTCGAACCATGATTCAGTGGCTATTAATAGCTCACTCACTTTTACTGCCACAGCTGGATATGGAAAACTCTGAAATAAAGTAGGGCAAAATTGTCCAAAGGAACACAATCTTAACTGAATTTATTATAGATTTTTTTTTTTTTTTTTGAATTTCTGTCTGAAAAAAATAACAGAAGCCAGCAATGACATGATAAACGTTTCAGATAACTTTATTTGTTCCATATTAACAAAAATTCAAATATGAAGCTGGACTTCTGCACTGGCGACGGGGCATTATCTCACAGCAGGTGGAGGGGTGATGGGCTTGGTGGAAAACTCAATGGGCAGGCTCTGCAAAAAGAGAGAAGCACATTAAGTGACATGTTTAACAAAACAAATCAACAAGATAAACCCTGTCCAACCAAGCATGGGCAGACCGGGGTGAATTTCCTCCAGCATCAAACTGTCTGCCAGTAATGACCGGATTAGCCATCTGTCAGTGACATCTAGAGGAGAACATGTGTAGTTGCACAACATCTGAAATGGGACTCTAACCTTAACTTTTTTTTCCTGCAGCATAGCTCATGTTCACAGCTTCAACTTTTTTTCCACAAACACACAAAAAGATTGCAGAATACCAGGATGTAGAGGCTGATGACTGATGTCTTACCTAACTGCTCTAACACCTGTCTTTAAAGTGAACGCACCTTTATTTTATTGAATGAGTACAATGAGTAGCTGACAAATAAATGGATAAATAAAAAACAACAGCTAAAAATCCAGGCCAATATAGCCAGATATTTTACGGGACATTGGGCGCTACCGATGCTATAGTAAAATCTGATGGTATACTTTATATTGTCTCAGTAAATATTGCAGAAGCCCAATTACATAGAATTAATAAACAAAATATCTACTTACTGTCCTTCACAGCCTTTTTGCCTGGAACACAAAGAAACAGATACTACATCAGTCACCCAAAACCACTGAGACACAATGCAGTTCAAATATATCTAAGTAACTACAGCTGTTTGCCTTTATTCAGCACTGTGAAAGCCAAATTTATTTCACATCTGCTCATAATTTTAGTATTCTTATATTACAATATGTTTATAGCAACTGAGTATAGCTGACTATGTTGTGCTAAATGTATTGATTTTGACAGATTCATCAATTCACCTTGTGCAAAGAAATTCAAATACTGATTGCATTTCAATTTAATGTATTCAAACCTCAAGTAATGCCAACTACAATGATGAAAAATTAGAAAGCAGATGTCATATGCAGCAAAAACAAAACTCCACATTCTGTTTGTATTGTAGAGTGTTGCTGCACCTAGTGTACAGATCAGTGAGTCCTGAACTCACCTCCATAGGAAACTTTGTAATATGCGTATGTCATGATGGCAAGGCCTGGCCAGACCTCCACGTATGCCTTAGTGTAGTAAGGGCCAACCTTGGACCACCAATTTTTAAACGCCACTCCAAACATCTGTGGGAGAAAGCAACAACATAATGTCAGTCTCATACCAGCACTCATGCACTCAGTCAGCAATGACACAAGCTCTAATATCACTTTATATCAGTGGTATAATAAGCATGTTTTCTTTAGTGTAGGATCACCTGAAAATAAGAACTGTAGTGTTTTGATATGTTAGTATGAGCAATTCATATCTACATAGGGAGTGGGGCCTTGTCTCCAGAGATCACTATGTTGCACCAGTATGTTCCTACAGTAGCCAGGCATGGACAAACCAAACACTGGCTCTAGGCGGCCATTCACATTTTTGCATTGACATATGTCGTTAGCAGCCCCTCCACGACGAGCAGCATCAGAATAACCCAGATTTTTTTTCCACATGAAACTGCTTTCTATCCAGGAGAAGTTTCAGCTGGTTGCAATCTGCAATCCTCACCACTTCATGCCACTAAATCCCCCTGAATCTTGCACACTTGACCTTTAATTCACAACCCGGTTAGTGATGTGTCGCTGTTAACCATCCTTTCCAGGTGGAAAGTAAGTGTGGATATTTAATTTATTAGAGTTAATAGTTCTGGCATGATCCATTCAGTGTTGCAAATTAAGCATCAACCACCAGCCAAATATGCAAGTGGCTGCTGGATTTGCTAAACTAGCCAGCCAAAAAAAGCAATGGTAACTGAGTTCCTGCTAGATTTTGGATTATATGCACCTGCTGCAGTGGCATGTGGACGAAAAAGTTAATTTTAAGAAACAAGTTCCTCCATTCAGACAATGTTGTTTGGTTCCTTCAATGCTACCGTGACCCTCATTACTGTCAGGCCTTGCTATGACTTTGGCCACCTATTAAACACTGGTCAATAGAAGAGGTAAAATAACACAATTTCACTCGTCTACACTTAGTGTTGGCGGAATAAGAGGCACTGTTTTTTCACTGACGAGTTCAATAACTTATCTGCACTGACAATAACGTAATGCAGTTGGCTAACGTTAGTGCTAACGTCCCAACCTCAACTTGAGTTCCGTCAGCACTGAATATGTAGAAGTCGGTTGAACAAAGGAAGAGAATATCTGAAAGCAGATATACAGCTAATATAGTTGTTGGGTTACTTAAACTTATCTATCAAACTACTCCAATCAATGAATGACTGCTAGTTAGCGTGCTAGCATAGTCTCTACTGTAGAACTAGATAGACGCTAATTGCTAGCTTGCAAGATGCTAGCTGAGTACACCTGCAACAGTAGCACACACAACCACAGTAAGTGCAGATGATAGCTTCATTTTAAATTGCTGACGTGAGGAAGGAAAGTGTTTTTCTGTTGTGAGTGAAGTGACTTCACTAAATAAGTGCAAACTCTTGTCCTACCTTTCAGTTTGTCACGCTGCTGTGAGAAGGTCAGGACAGCCGCTGCAGTTTACGTCAAAGTCGTGGAGGAAGTCTTCTTCTACGCTCAGCGGTGTAGTATTTCATACATGTTTTGGTATGTAGCGCCACCAAATGGAGGTACACGAGTAATTCATTTGACAGGCTGTCTCTTGGCTCCACCTTGAGGACCTAGCCATAGTCCAAGTTAAAGGTGGACACCACCTAAGTTAGGAATTCCAGTATGTTATCTCCATGGCCAAGGAAAGTTCAGTCAATGTTTGTGAACATGAGCTGCTCTCTCTCAAAGCCAGAAACCAGAGAAGGAAGTCACACACTTGTAATATCATAGAGTATAAAGTCTGGAGCTGATCTTTAGGCAGTTAATGGGAGCCACATGAGCTTCATTCTATTGTACTGTTCTCCGATGTGAAACTGAAAATGTACCCATATACTCAGAATATAGAGTGCTCAAAAGATGGCGACACGTAGTTAGCGTCACCTTTCCCCTGTCAAAAAGATAATGGGATTTTTCCATTGGATTTTGGATTATTGCAGAACGTAAGCTCTGTGGCAAACAAGTGTTAATGATAGTTGCAATTTTAGGCTATAAACATACTGCAGCACATACACATGATTGAACAATCCTATCACATTGAGGCTTATTAGCAACCACATTTGTAAGACACACAAGTGTCAAAATTCACGAGTGGTATTTACTGATATGTTGTATGCCGTGGGACAAAATGCGAAAGACTCTGAAGCCTGTGTCAACCACAGATTATTTCAGGCATCTAACCAATCAGTTTTATTCTAAACTTAGTTTATAAATCTCAGAATAAAGTTTGATCTTATGTCATATATAATGTCACTAAAAGTAGAATTTCCAACTCACATTGGAAACTTGATTTTAATCATAACTCTGTCAAAAAAAAAAGAAAAGATGATAAAAAGAAGAAGACACAATATGAAGCTCATTCTGGCAATTCTCAAGATTCCCTCTAATGATGGTTACTGAACAAAGCCAACAGTATGGTTTTTAAAAAAAAAAAAAATGTTATGGTACTCATAAATACAGTGCAATTAAGTCTGTGTCAAATTGGATGGATTGGTCAGTAAAAAACTTCTGGACATTATGTGTGGGGTCTGAGGCCAATAAGAATTGCTGAGTTTCATCTTGTGGTGCACATTGGCTCAGTGTTTTTAGGGAAACAATATCTGACTACTGAAAAATACTGTAATTACTCTGGTGGCACATTTGAGCCTTTATAAGTCAAAATAGCAGGATACAAAATTGACCTGTCAGGGGGACTAAGAGTGTGACAACTGTCACATACTTTTTCATGCAATTCAGCCTGATACCAGTTTCCTTTAAATCTCCAGTGTGTAGGAATTAGGGGGTTATATTGGCATAAATGCAGTATAATAATCATGCTTTCTTTAGCGTATAATCACCTGAAAATTAGAATTGTTGGGTTTTCGTTAACTTAGAATGAGCCGGTCCTTGTCTATGGGTCCCCCTTTTATGGAGATCGCCAAGTTACACCGTCATGTTTGTCTGTCTCTGTCTTTGCACTATTAACGCTTTCTGTCACACTAAAGACTCTTATCAGTTGCGTGCCTCATATCTCTGCATTCTCTGCATTTTGCATTTTATCTTTATTTTTCTATTATTTAAATTTGTAATTCTCTCCGGACTTCATTTTTTCCTGTATAGCTTACTTAGATCTAGATTTATGTGTACATAGTTGCAATACGGGTCTGAGAGTAACGAAATTTCAATTGTCCGTATGTCCAGTGCATATGTGATATTGACAGATAAAGTTGACTTTGACTTTGATGTTTCTACAGTAGCCCAGAGCAGACAAGCAAACCAAAGACTGGCTCTTGATAGGGCTATTTCAGTTTTCAGGTTGGCCACCATAGTAGCTCCCCCTGCGGTCGTCTTTTTTAAACATGAAACTGCTTCATTCAGTGTTTTTACTGGTTTAAATTACCGGGTCGTTTTGTTGTGGAGAAGACCTGTGCGAATTATTCGGCTCACGTTAAGGTGATCCGAAGGTTCACCTTAGGATCAGGTATAAGGTCAGCATACATTAAGTTACCACAAAAAAAGGTGTGCACACATAGCAGGCGCTTGGCAGGTAGCCAAACTGCGACATGCCAAACAGCATAGAAGAAACACTGATGTGTAACATTTGTAACAGCTTTAACCTGTGTTTTTACTGATTTTAGTCTCCTGGTCTGTTTGTTGTGGAGAGGACAAGACCTCTGCATAGAATTCGGCTTCAAACTCTCCTTAAATCTTATGCACAGTTCCTTTTCCCTTAAGTGGTGCTTTGCTTTTGAAATCTATGTTCTCTCTGAACACAGTTGTCATGCATTACAATAACCTTTTTTGACATGAAAAACCCCCTGCCCCACTTTCAGTTTCAGTCACACTGTTGTGTGGTTTACTCTTTTACTTGATGTCGTGTTACACAGTTTTAGACTTCCCAGAGAATCAGTTCAGCTTTAACTCCTGTTCTGCTTTTTGGCGCCTGTGGCACAGCCAGAGCAGAGGTGGGAATGTGAGGTGAGGGCGCAGCTGCTACATGGCACACAGACTGTCCACCAGCTCTGTCTGCTCACCATAGTGAAACAACAAATACAACACTGGCACTGCTGTCAAGGGTAAAAATGGCATAGGGTAACATGCTCCACTGGTGTTGCACTCTGTTTCTGTTCAGGTGGATGGAAAATCCTTAAAATTGCCCTGTAACTCAATGTGAATCTGATGAGAGAAAAAGTTAAAGTGAAAGCAAAATCATTTTTTTGATTTGATACCGTCTATTGCAGAGTCAGGAGTCAGCATAACCCCTAAAAGGAACCCAAAAGTTTCACATTGATGCATCAAACCAAAGGTCTTTCTCTGTAAATGGAATTTTCCTGTTTCCTGAAACGTCAGCAACAAAGATCAAACTAATCAACTCTGGGATATGAGAGCATTTGGTAACTTTTTAGCCAAAGGATACTAAGTTTGACTGAGAGCCGGCAGGAGTGGTTTGGCCTGTTGTGAGCGAGGGCGGGACTTTCCGCCCTTGTTTGTCCTCACACTCCAATCGGCAAGAGGCACCTTGTTTCATTTATGAGCACCTAAAGCCAAGTCCTATTTGAGGGGACTCAACACAGTGAATCACTGCAGACTTGTGCCAATATGAAAGGACACAGCTGAGGACATTTTTTGGGACATGGTACACACTCTGAATGCAGCATGCTGTAGCTGTCTTCAGTGACAACAGTCCTGCTGCAGGTATGTTGAAGATTTGTGACCAGGCCATCTGTTATTGAATATCTGTGTTACGGCAGTGTGATACTGCGTCTTTCCATACAGTACAGGGTGGCTGTTCTTCCTCTTTCAGCTTTTTGTTTTAGGATTTGCATGTGTGTACTTGTATCTGTGTGTGGTCATGTAAGGGTGTGTATGGGTGCATTCTTAACGTGACTACTCAGCCAGTGGAGGCGGCTAACTTGAATGTTGCGGAAGGAACTTTGATTGTAGTTTTTCATTGTTTGACAGAGCAGTTTCTCATTTTTTGGCGTTGTTTATTTCTCTTGAGTGAATGATTTACTAATCAATGTCACCTGGACCTTTCTGAGGTTGACTACGTGCTGTGTGACTGGAGGCTACATGGCTTCAGGTGGAGCAGAGGAGGACGATGGAGGGATTCCTTTGGACATTGACAACGTGCACATGCTCCTCCAAGGTCAGGCTATTTCTGTACTTTTATACATGTTGTGACATGTGATGTGCTGCATGGGGGGATCACAGTGGTTGCCAAATTATGAAATGTGTTAGGGAGATATTTCAGCATGTGAAAATGGAAGTGGTGAAAGGAGATAACTGTTCTGATTTTTAAAAGGCAGGTTAGCAACAGGTTAAAATGATTTCAGTGCCTGGAAATGAAACAGTTATATGCTTATGGTCGTGGTCTTGTTAGTGTTTGGGGAGAGTGTTGGTTATAGAGGTGTGTAAGTGTGTCCAGCCTTCTGTAGACACAACATGTATGTGTGAACATTACATCTTTGACATTTTAGGGCTCCTCTGATATTAAAAGAACTAGTTAACAGCTGTATTCCATTCACACACAGACCAGTCCAGATTGTATTTAAATTCCAGCAAGTCCAACGGTTTCTTTAATTTCTGCAGAAAAAGATGAGTCTCTCCATCTGTTTTTATCAGAGTCACAACCTTAGAGATTTCCACCGACGTTACCATGATTGCTTTCCTCACCAGCATTATAAGCAATTGATTGCACTTTATTTTTTAACGAAGGATTGCACATTAGGGCATATCAGACACATGGCAATGCCAACTGTGTATATATAAAACTACTATCAGTAAATCATGTCTGCATTGTGTCATTGTGTTTGTTGAAAACACGTGTAGACATCCATGATGCCAGGTAACAACAGCCTGAAGCAGGACATTATTGTTATTGTGGTGAAGCCTGTTGCTGCTGTTTGCACTGGGCATGCCAGGTGAACTGGGTGGAGTCATGTGATTACACTGCTCAGGAGTTTACTGCCTTGGCACTCTCTTAAACAAACAGCACATACACAAGTGGGAGTTTATAAATCTGACTATGTGCTTTAGTGCAGGATAAATAATAGCCATATGTTAAATACAGTTGCTAATATTCTGCAAACAATTTTGATTAAAGCAGTAAACAGCAGCAGACACAGAAGTAATCCATTTGTTCCCATTTGTTCCAAAACAACTTGCATCTTTCCTTTAGGTTAGGTTAAGTTAGGTTTTATTGTCCCCAAGGGGAAATTCTTTTCCACAGCACTGTACTTGTTGGACTCAGCATGAAAAACAATGACACACAAACACTGACACCATCAGAACACATCACCCTGGCGAGCAGCACACAAAAAGCAACGACATACAGCATATAAACATGACACAATCAACAGGGCCTGTTGTTCAGAGCAGCTTCCTGTCGCTTCCTCAGTACTGTAACCAGGAAAGCTTTTATAATTTAAACATAGTAAAGGTTTATGTTTTGGCAACAGAAGCTTATGATCTGGTCTAGTGCCTCTCAAGAACCATATATGCCCAAAATCCTCTCAGTGTATGTGTGCATATGTCATTCTGGTAATTCATCATTGCTGTAAGTGTGACGTATATTTGCTCTGTGTGTGTGTGTGTGTGTGTGTGTGTGTGTGTGTGTGTGTGTGTGTGTGTGTGTGTGTGTGTGTGTGTGTGTGTGTGTGTGTGTGTGTCAGCCTCAGTATCTATGTTTGTCTGTCTGGGAAGCCAGCCCGTCTTGTAGTCGGATCCCAGCCGGCAGCTGAGTTTAAAAAGGAAGCCTGCTGGTCATCTTGTGTTAGAGAAGCCAGTTATATGTTGGTTAAAGTAGAGTCTTTGCTCATCATACATGAAATTATTGGCCATTAGTCATCAGCATGGAGGGTCGAAAAGTCCTTCAGTCTTCTGATGTCGGTGAGTAGCAGCTCAGACAAGGGTTCCCACTGCTCTTACTAAAATTCAGGACCATTATGGACTATACAGCAGCATATTCCAAACAGTCAGGTAATGTATTTGCGTGTTTTGTGCATTCGGTCATATGGCATTGTGGTAGTCAAGAGTATGTTTGCATGCATACGTCTATGTTCCCAGTGTAACCCAAAATGGAAGTGATAAATAAAGTCATATTGAGGGGACTGCAACAACCCATGGGTGGAATTTATGTTTAGTTACAGCACAAATCTGATATCAGCGAAGGCTTTGGCATAGCACATGTGCATGGACAGATATGTACCCTAAATTTGAAGTCCAGACCATTCATCTCAGCCTCATACATTATTTGTGCCATGTCTGTCAGATCCTTGTATCATCATGTCATCAGACAAGAGTCAGATAAAGTGTGTGCCTGTGTTATTTTGGAGCATCAACAAGTGTGAAGGGTGTTGATGCTTCTCTGGTTAACTACATGTTAATGCACAAATTAAACATGCTTATGAGACAGAATTAAACATTTCGGTAACGATTTACTTGAAGGTATCTACACAAGGGTGACATGACACTGTCATGAACTTGTGACTGCTGTCATTAAGTGTACCAGAAGTTGTCTTTGTCATGACAAGTTGACATTAAATTTGTTTGGGATGTCCTTATTATGACAACTTGACATCAACCAGGGTGACATTACCAGAAGATGTCTTTGTCAAAACAATAATAATCATTATGTCAACTTGTTATAAACACAAAAAGAGGTGCATTTTTTTTGTTAATGTCAACTTGTCATGACAAAGACAACTTCTGGTAATGTCACTTTGATTAATGTCAAGTTGTCATAATCAAGACAACCCAAACAATGTCAACTTGTCATTGCAAAAACTGAATTGAACACTTAATGACAGCAGTCATAAACGTTTGTGACATGTACATAATGTTCACGACAGGTTCATGACCGTGTCATGTCATAGTTATGACAGTGTCATGTCACTCTTATGTAGATACCTTCAAGTACTTGTTGCTACTGCCAGCAAACACAAACATACAAGATCCAAAAAGAGTCATCATGTTTCCTTTTAATGTGTTTATTATGTTACACAATCAAATATCATCTGAGAAAGAGGATTTTAGTGTCCAGTACTTCATCACTGTTTTTATCTAACACATTAGAACCATACAATTCAATCACATCTTTTTGTGTGTGTTTCCTCGACAGTGGAGCATGAGCAGATTCAGAAAAGGACCTTCACCAACTGGATAAATGCTCAACTCGCTAAGGTATTTTGAAATATCATATTTATGAGTGATGCTTATAAGATAAATGGAAATGCAGCCCCCAGGGGCACAAGCCAATGTTTTCATTGGGCCGGTCCCGAGCCCGGATAAATGCAGAGGGTTGTGTCAGGAAGGACATCCGACGTAAAAACCCTATGCATTTGTTGATGTAAAAGTAACACATACTTATCTAATTGTAAAAATCAAATAGCTCCTGGATGTTTTTTTAATGCTTTGTACACAAAGTTGTGTCTTTTTTTTTCTTCCATTTTTCAAAGTAGTATTTCTACTGATTTCTTTGCTTTTAACTAAATAAAGACCCAGTGCTTTATCAAAGATGCTCACACACAAAGGTTAGATTCAACTGTCAGATAGGACATATTCATCCATCCATCCATCCATTTTCTAACCGCTTATCCTCTTGAGGGTCCCTCAGGGGGCTGGAGCCTATCCCAGTGAGAGGCGGGGTACACCTTGGACAGGTCATCAGACTATTATAGGGCTGACACATAGAGACAGACAGCCATCCAGACTCACATTCACACCTACGGACAATTTAGAGTCACCACTTTACAGCATAAGACATCCCTCTGTCCTTAGGACCCTCACAGTGGATAAGGAAAAACTCCCCCCAAAAAAGGGTAGAAACCTTGGGAATATCTTTTGGAGATTATCTTTATGGCAGTTAAAGTATATTAGTGAGTGCATTAAAGAGAGGCAGGAGTAATGATGCAGAAAGGGACTGATGAGAAAATGTTATATGCAGGTGTATATGCAGCATCGCTTCACCTTTAAGAAACTGTCTGTTCTTTAAATCCCTTGGTGTTGTGACCCTTTCCACTACTGATTGTGGTTCCCTCTTGATATTGTATATGCATCACAAAAGAAAGAAACTGTCTTTCGCATGTACTGCATGGCATCGCTTTTCTTAAAGATATACTATGCAGGGTTGTCTGTTACTGTTTGTGCACACGCTTGCCAGAGAAAGTGACGGTAAAAGGCGACCTCTGATTCACTCCTTTCCCGTTTTGCCTCACTATGTTTTTGTTTCACATCTCTTGGATGCCTGCTGGTTGTAATCTGGCACCTGGTTGCTACATCTATAGAAAGCTGTGTCCTCACCTGAGCGCTGTGGGGCTACATGTTCATAAACACCCGAACATAGACAGTGAAATGAAAATGATAAGATACAAGCGGAAGTCTGAGTCTCTGCAGATAAATACACCGCCACGCACTTCTAGTGGGTCATAAGTGATGATTGAGAGAGATTACATCTGTATGAGTGTATACACTGTTTATTAAGTATATTTGTCTGCCTGTTGGCATTTTATTTTTTTCATAGGTTTCAGTAAAAGTTTGATATGTTACATCTGTTTTTGTCAAAACCTACTTTTAATTTGAGAGATGTCTCAAGAAAAACCTGATCAAAATAACTGATTTATGTTTTACTGCGACATTAGCTGCTTTTCAATATGCAATATTTGGACAAGAATGCACATTAAAATACAAAAATATATGTTTTGAGAACTCTACCCAAACTGTGTTGAAAAATGACATTACCATGCTGTGGTCAGGCTGGAAATGATCTGAAACAAGCAGTAGATGTGCTGACTCATTGTTTAGACAGAGAGGTGCAGCGAAGCAGCTCACCATGAGTCTTGTTGGAAAGAGACCTTGAGCTGCGTGTGACACTCAGCTGGAGTATAAATAGTGTTTCAGTGAAGCAGAACAGCACGTAATCTGAACTCAGCCACCTCCTCATAACCTCCTGTCCATATGACTGCGCTCTGAAATCATTGGTTCATAACCTGCCATCTGTTACACCAATCTGAGTCCACTGACAACCCCCAACAGGAGGTATTTCCTTTATGTCTAGAAAACAGTGCTCACTGTTGTCACTCGGCTTAAAGCTTTGACCCAAAGACTTTTTGATGAAGTTTAGTATAGTTTCTTAGCAGCAAGTTTTGGAAAAAAATGTCATGTCACTTTTTTTCCCCCACTAAGTAGACACATTTCCCATAAATCAATTTGCTTCCTGTTGCACTTAAGATTTTCTTCTGTTCCTCAAAAAGAAGCAATTATTTCTCCATCAGGCTTTCATTTTTAACCACATGACATGAAGACACCCTGTACAACTTCCTGTTTTGTATGATATGATTCAGTATATTTCCCACCACATATGATCCAGGGTTATTCATCTATTTGATATTTCACAAGGCCCCAACTGAATGTGGTGATGATAAACTGATATTGACGCAAACAGCACATTTGACAATATGTTCGGACTTTCTGCTCTTCTAATTGGTGGGTGCTTTTATGGCGTGTCATATCCACTTCCTTTAAGTGTAGGTTGCACTCTGGCCGGCCAAACACATTCTAGTTTTTACAGTTCTATTATTTATTTCATCCTGCAGTCCTGGTTGTGTAGCATTATGATATGTTAACATAGGAGGTACACGTGGTTGTAGCATGCTAACCTGCTAACAAAAGTAGTTACTTCAGAATGCATATGTTCATTATTCCTATATTGTTAATATTTCTGTGGTAGTACAATTAGAATTTTCATTTTTCATTCATTCATTTTTTATAACCGCTTATCCGGTTTGGGGTCACGGGGGTTGAGTTAGTATTTTATCACTAATGATTCCCCTTGTCTCAAAGTTAATGGGTTTTTTGAATGGGTTTTTGGTTACATGCCTGAAATAAGGTCTGTGGTTAACACAAGCATCAGAGAGTTTCACGTTTTGTTGTCTGACATAAAATGCGTCAGTAAATACTCCACTTGTGAACTTTGAAGCTTCTTTGTGTCATACAAAAGGCGGTTGCAAACGTGGCTAAATGAGACTACAGAACATCATCACACCAAGCTGCGTCAAACACGGCTTCACAGCCTTGTTTATAGCCTAATGTTAGCTTTGACTTCTGGTGATTGCATTTAATCTTCAGTAATCATGAAAATGGTCTTCATTTGTTAAAATTATCTGGCTGAACAAAACATGTAAGTATCATGAACGTTTGTTTGCCACAGAGCTAACTTTTGCCAATAATCCAAAATCCCATAGACTTTTTGACAAGGGAACCAGTGTGATGGTACCTTCGTGGGCCTACAGAACAAGGTCATCCCTGGAGCACTGCATAGCCATGGGCCTGGCCTGACTTTTCTTTAGTTGACAGATGCTTATGTGATGTAAACTACAAATACAACATAAACCAAATGAAGATTCCCGTGGCCTCTGAGTGTGCCAGTGGTTAGACACAACAATTGTATTATCATTTTTTTAACGCACAGTTTTGGGCCTCACATGTATGTGAAATTCAGTACGGATAATAGCTTTCACCTGAACTCACCTGCTTCTTTATTTCGATGCAGCTGGACAGATAAATCACTAAGACTTGAATTTTGTGCATTGTTACAGAGATGCCCTCCCTCGTTTATGGCGGACCTCTTCTCTGACATCAGAGATGGGTCACAGCTGCTTGACCTGCTGGAGGTGATGAGTGGTCAACCTATGGTGAGTTACAACAGTGTGCCTCTGTTAGTAAGTTAAAGTAAGTTGAACAGATTCCATATTCCTCCAAGAGGTCTATAATCAGTCAATAGACACATTTTTGGGAAATAAAAACATGCTAACATGAGCATAATTATCACAATAAAGCTGAGAGTGTAATTTGCCTCCACAGAAAAGACAAAGGGGCCGAGGGGTTTTCCAACACAGGGCCAACATTGAGACAGCACTGAACTTTCTCAAGAAGAAATCTGTAAGTTTCTTCAAAATAAAAAACATGGCATCTTATTGTGCAGTGGCTTCTTACTTCTATTTGTTTTGGTTGGTTGGTTTAGATCAAACTGGTGAACATAAACATCCCAGATATCATAGATGGACGGCCCTCCATCATCCTCGGACTTGTGTGGACCATCATCCTCCACTGTCATGTGAGTACCAGTTGTAAACCAGTGCCAGAACAGATTAGTCTGATACTGCTGCTGTGAAAAATGAACTAGGTTCCATATGTAGATATAAACAACCTATTCTAAGGTTCTGCTAATAAATCCCTCTAAATCCTACACACTGGACCTTTAATACTTAAAGTGAAATACTTTACGCCAATTATTTTTGTCAGATTTCATATATGTATCAACCTTTTTAAAGAAACTGATAACTTAATGTCCAATATATTGTTACACTGTCTCTGTTTCAGATCGAGGAGCTGGCCAGCACTCTCGCCTACAGCTCTTGTCATTCCTCCCTCGACTCTCTGGCCAGCCTGGACTCCTTTCCTGGCAGTCCCATCCCAGCTAGTCCAGTCCCTGCAGGTCGGACGTCACCTCTCCACAGACGCTTCCGAGTATCCGCCAATAAGGCCCTGCTCATGTGGGTCAGGAACCAATGCAAAAAGTGGGTTATCGACCATATCCATATATGAATGCTTAAAGACATGTCACGAGTGTGGAATTTAAGAAAGAGGTAGGGTGTAAGTTAGACCAACACCTTTCTTTGTAGGGTTTGCATGTTTTCCCTGCTTGCATGACTTTCCTTCCTCCCCACAGTTCAAAGAGATTCTCAAGACATTCATAAAAGTCTCATGGACACTAATCCAAGCAACACTGTCTTTTTCCCCTTCTTTTTTTATTTCATGTTCTCCATCCATCTTTCTCTCTGTAGGGCCGGTTGCTCCATCAGTGTGAAGAACTTCAAGTCGAGCTGGAGAAGTGGAGAGGCCTTCTTGGCCATCCTGTGTTCTCTCAGACCACAACTGGCTGATCTCTCACTGGCTCAGTCCAGAAGCAACCAGGAGAACCTGGAAGAGGCGTTTCACCTGGCCGAGAGGGAACTCCACATCCCCCGCCTGCTGGAGCCCCAGGGTTAGGCTTACTAAGAAGTATTGTTGTCACAATATTTCCAACTAACCAGGAGCATGACAGATTACTTGACCAATCAGCAATAATAGTCATCATGGATTTTTGACTTGACTTTTTTGATAAAAAAAACAAAAAAACAAAATGACTTGCTTCTCCTAGGAAGCACAGAGATTATTAGAGTGTATATTTCATCATTTTCATTATTATTTTTCTTGGGGAACAAATCTAAAACTGATTTTGCTTATTGTCATCTTATAAAACATCGTATAAAATGATAGTTGGGTCAAGCCCAGTTCATACCAAAGATTCGCACGACGAAACAGTTTTAGAACGTTACATAGAGATGACACATCGTCTCATCTAGTTGCATTGGTGGGAACCAGCAGGTGTTTGGAACGTTGCAGAATGGCGCATTGCAACTAGTTGCCAGTTTCAGCTCCTCTCGTCGCAAATCTTTGGTCTGAACTGGGCTTTTTTTTTTGTCTATTTTTCTGCACCTCAGATGTTGATGTTGAAGACCCTGATGAGAAGTCCATCATGACTTACGTGGCCCAGTTTCTACAGTACTCCAATGACATGCCGGCACCTGATGACCATCTGCAGGTCGGCAAACAAACCACCATTTTTAAATGACTTTACTTCGGGTCTGACCTAATCTCATGTACATCTGCATCTCTACCAATCTTCTCTACTGTTTCATGTTGCTTTCCTTCCTCATTTCAAGCTTGTACACACAATCTCCTGCATGAAACTGTTAATTATTTTCCCTCTTCTCCTCTCGTGGTGGTGGTGTAGCTGTTTCCTCTGGTCCAGCCCTTTTCTCTCTCACCTGTGAACTTGCCTGCTCACTTCACTCCAGCAATTGCTGTTTCCCCTTTACGCCAGGTATACACCAGGCAAACATGTCCTTCTTCAGTTAATATTTGTCCATTATTAATGTCTTTTGGGGTCAGAAAAAATTGTTCTTATGGAGTGAAACGCACTGTAGTTGAGGTTTGCTGTTAGGTCTGTAGGAGTCTAGCACATACTTCTTACTTTTGTCTACTGACTATGCACCTTGAAGCTACATAATCAGCTTGCTCTTCACTTTGGTAAACACAGAAGTACAGTTACAGACGGTTTTCCATTGTAGGTTTCTCCAAGTGAGCGAGCACTAGAGGTGACTTGCTGGCTGCAGCAAGCCCACGAGGAACTATCAGAGGCATGGACGGCGACAGAAAAATCCAACTTTGCAGAAAAATATCATGTAAGTACAAGAGCTCAAAGGGGAAACCTTCTTTCATGTGCATTATTCTGTATTGTTGTACAGTGATTTGAAGTTGTTGCTATGTTTGGTTTCTCAGGTGTTTCAGAACGTTGCTGGTTCCTTCACTGAGCAAAGGAGACCAGTGATGACCCTTCTTGCGGCCATAAGACGCTGCCCTGAGCTAAGCCAAGAGCAGTGTGCTCTCAGAACAGCGTGGGATCGTCTGGAAGAGAAGGTGAGGAAGTTAGTGAAGAAAAATGGGGCAAGCTTTTGTTCCCAAGTTTGCTATTAGTGCTGCTGATTCACTTCCTTTGTCTCTCTCCAGATGAATGAGAAGTGCTTACAGAGCACTCCTTGGACTACATTACAATACCGAGGTTTTGTGCTTATCCCATGTTGTGTGTGTGTGTGTGTGTGTGTGTGTGTGTGTGTGTGTGTGTGTGTGTGTGTGTGTGTGTGTGTGTGTGTGTGATTCCCCAGCTGCAGAGATGTAAAGCAGACCTGGACTCCAGCCTTCCTCCTCCTCTGAACTCAGTTGTCACGTGGCTGCAGCGCGTAGAGGCAGCACTAACAGAAGAGGGAGGAAGAGTGGGAGATCATGCAGATGCTGCTAAAGAAGCAAGAGCTCAACAAGATGTGCAAAAGGTTATCTATATTTTTGAAGCTGCAAAACGATTTGATCTTTTCTGTTTTCAAAAATCTTAAATGTACAATATTTTTTCAGTGTTGTGAAACCCTCGTATAAACTCGTATAGACCGTTTCAAACTGGACAACATAAACATTCTAAATGGGTCCCTTTGTATTTCCTGTTTGAATGTATGTTAATGCAGAAGCTGACAGGAAGTAAACAGGGACCAAAGTTGTTGCCCTAGCAACAGAATAGCAATGAAACGGTCCGTAGGCTTTGGGACAGGGATGGGGCAGATGTAGCCTACATATGAACAGACAGGACAACAATATTTTGAGATATATAACATGAAACTTCTGCTAATCTTTTTTGCTGTATTTTTTTTCAGACATTAATGAGGGAGATGAGCCACCACGTTAAAATCCTTGATACCTTTCTCAACATGGATGACTCTGGGAACGAAGTAGTGCCCCCTGAAAAGTTTGATGAGATAAAAAGACGGTATGTTACATTATAGTTCTAACTTCTGTACTGGATTTTATTAAGACCAGTTTTCTCACATGGACATTTAAAGGTCCAGTGTGTAGGATTTAGGAGGATATATTGGCAGAAATGGGATATAATATAATAAGTATGTTTTCTTTAGTGAATAATTACCTGAAAATTAGAACTGTTGTGTTTTCGTTACCTTAGAATGAGATGTTCATGTCTACATAGGGAGCAGGTCCTCATCTGCAGAGATAGCCATGTTGCACCGCCATGTTTCTACAGTAGCCCAGAATGGACAAACCAAACTCTGGCTCTAGATGCAGCCAGGTTTTCACACTTTTACACTTTCAGGCTTTGGTGTTTTAGCGTCAGCCACTGTTGTTAGCATTGGAAAAACACTTGTTCTTTAAAGTGAAACTGGTTTATTCAGTGTTTTTACTGGTTTGAATCACAGGGTCAATTTATTTTAGAGAGAAAGAGATCTCTGCGAATAATGTAATAAAGGTAGCAGAGAAAAAAAGTGAGCACAGAATTGCAGGTGCTAGGCTAGCGGGCCGTCTCTGACACACCAAACAGCATCGGAGAAACACTAATTTGTAGCGTGAAACTGTTTTACTCAGTGCTTTTATTGGTTTGAATCAACTGGTCCATTTTTTCTGGAGAGGAAGAGACCTCTGCGGATAATTCAGCTCCTCGTTAAAACCTCTTAAAGAATGATCACTAAAGGAATTCCACCATGAGATGCCACTAAATCCCCCTAAATCTTACACACTGGACCTTTAAAGCCATTAATCTTTAGAGCTACAGTTGGTAACTTTTATAAAAATAATTTTGTGTTATGTTTGCTGAAACTGTCACTGTATTCTGAAAGAAATTAACCAGACAGATATTTCTGTGGAAAAAAATTATGTCCCTCCTCTTCCTACTGTTTCTAATGGCATTGGCTAGAATCTACTGTAGTGCACTGAAAACAACCAATTAGATCAGAGGAGTTATTAACACAGCTGTCAATTGTGCCAAACACTGCTTGTGAACTGCAAACTGTCAAACTAGGCAGCACTGACCAAATATATATCAAGATTTTATTACTGCATTGCCGATTTACGCCTCAAATGTTTGCAGAAACATGTTTAAGTGTATTGTTTTGCCATTAAATGACAAAGTTTGTGAGTTTGTGTTCATGTTAGTTAGTGTTCATGTTTCTGAGGACATTTGAGACGTGAGAAAGGCAATGCAGTAACAAAATCGTAGGCAGAGGAATATGATTTTTACAAGGATTATCTGTATCATTTAGTGCTGTGTGAATAAAGTGACAGTTTCAGCAAATATAAAAAAAAGTATTTTTTGAATAAAAGTTACCAACTACAGCTTAATAAATGTATCAATAAAACGAAATAATGCATTAACACCTCCTTTATCGGAAAACAGTTTAACCAATATCCGAGTCACTGCCAAGTATCAAGGGATCAAGTTGGCGTACCGGGAATGTCGTCACACTGTGCTGGATCTCCTAGGCCGCATCAGTGCTAAGCTTCAGACCTGGAAAGCTCCCTACGGTTCCCAGGAGACAATACTTCTGCTTCTACAGGACTGGCATGTAAGTATCAGACAGAGCAGGATATAAAATGTTATTTCACTTAGAAACATACTAATGTGAGATAATGGAATGATATACTATCATGCTAACGGGCTAAGGATTCAGGGGAAATCTTGGCATTTTTTTTTTTAAAAGGTCAGAATTTATTAGATCTAATAAGTCATGTGACAAATTATGCCTTCTGGAAAACCAGAAAAAAAGATGACCTCTGTTGTTTATTTGTCTAGGAAACAGTGGATCGCCAAAGCTTGCTGTTAATCCTGATGGATGCCCTCCAAAGCCTCAAGGAGAAGGCAAATGCTTACACCACCAAGGCAGCACTAGGTATGAGCTAAATGTGTGTTTGTGACAGGATTCCTTCAAGTACAAAGTCCAGGCGTAATCTCTGCTATGTATTCTGTGAACTCTGCAGATGGCACATTTCTAGGATATTTTTTTATTTTTTAAAAATCAAGACTTCACCTTGGGCGGCACGTGGTGGTGGTTAGCACCGTCGCCTCACAGCAAGAGGGTTGCTGGTTCGATCCCGGGTGTGGGAGCCCTTCTGTGTGGAGTTTGTCATGTTCTCCCCGTGTCAGCGTGGGTTCTCTCTGGGTACTCCGGCTTCCTCCCACAGTCCAAAGACATGCAATTTGGGGACTAGGTTAATTGATTACTCTAAATTGTCCATAGGTGTGAATGTGAGCGTGAATTGTTGTCTGTCTCTATGTGTCAGCCCTGCGATGGTCTGGCGAACTGTCCAGGGTGTACCCTGCTTCTCGCCCGATGTCAGCTGGGATAGGATCCAGCCCCCCGGCGACCCTCACGAGGATGAAGCGGTTAGAAGATGAATGAATGAATGAAGACTTCACCTTTACACACCTTTCCCTCCCCAGGTAACGACTCCCAGCTTGTTACTCGTCAGGTGAAGGAAGCAGAAAGTGAAGTTGAGTTGGTCACACAGGTTGTGACGGCTGTGAGAGGGACGATGGAGAGAGTGGTGTCTGCGTGGGAGACTTACGACAAGTGCCTCACTGCTCTACAGTCATGGCTGACACAGGAGATACAGTCGAGCACCCAGTCTCCTGCTGCGGGGACGAAGGTAAAGTCTTGTCTGGAATTCTGTCAATGGATAACTCAAAAAGATTCCTTCATGACACTCACTATACAGCACAGTGTTTGGAAGTGGCAATAACCATTATATTGTTTTTGTCTTTTGGTGTGGTTGCTGTAGGACATGAGCGAGTGGACATCATGTCAAGCTAAGTTAAACGAGGCAGGGAACTTCCTCATTGAAATGACGGAGCCTTCAACCAGCCTGGCTCTGGCTGAGCACCTCAGCAAGGTCAACATGCAGTGGGCTGAATGCATGAAGAGGACAGTGTTTGTAAGTATGCGTGTTCTCACTGTTCTTTACACACAGGCGCTGACTGTACGTCAAGGTGCAGCTAAGATTAATAAGTACAATGTTCAGAATTTAGAGAATTAACCTCAAAGATCAAAACCTACCGTTTTATTTTGAATGTGACATAAAAATTACATTTAAAATTAGGAAAACAGCTGCAGTAGAAGGAGTAATCAGATCTTTTACTTAAGTAAAAGTAATACCACAGTTTAAAAATACTCTGTTAAAAGTGAAGTGGTAAAAGCGAAATCATCTGTCAAATACGACCATATAAACTCGAGCCCCTACACAAATTAAGTGACACAGGAATATGTTAGCATATTATACAATAGGTTTAGACTGTAAAATGAGCTTGCAAACAGCATAACAGTGCCAAAACACAGAAATTACTACGAGAACAATGTCGCTTACCTCTGCCATGGGCTACAACAGCAAAAGGTAAGAGGCAAGGCAGGAGACACCCCCAAAGGTGAATGTAGGGGTACAGAAACTGAGTATCAAATGTTCCACATATGGAGGCCTAAGCGTGTCAGGTATTAACAACTGAAACAAAATTTGTGTAGATATAATACTTGATATTACCAATGTACATTTGATTTTGTTACACATATTTCTGCTGTACAATTGACCCTGTCACAATAATACATCAAACATATATTCATTCGTTATATTTCTCTTTTGAATGCAGGGCAATGGAAGAGTCTAACTTACTAAGGGAGAGAGTTCAATTTTTGTTTCGCTGTGGGGTAAAAACTGTTCCTCAGTCTGGAGGTGCAGCATTTCAGGGCTCTATAGTATCTTCCAGAAGGCAACAGTGTGAACAGGTCGTTAAAGGGGTGCTTGAGTCTTTTTATGGGTTTTTACTTGCTATACAACCAGTTGCCCTCCAGGGACAAAATAGAGTTGAAGTTGAAGTATATGAATCAAGTAGCATAAATAGAAATACCTAGCTTAAGTACAAGTACCTGAAAATATGGACAGCACTTAATTAAATGTACTTGGGTGCTTTCCATCACTGGATAACAGGACACAAAGACATTAACAAAGTTTGATTGTCATGAAACATGTCTCTCTTAGGGAGTGTCATCAGAGTCCAGTGTCAGCCCCATGTGTCTTCAGATGGTGCATTCACTGACCCAGGAGGCCAGCTGGCTACTGAGGCAGCCACTGGAGGTGGCCTCAGTCCCACTGAAGGCTAACAGACAGAAACTACAGGTTGGCAAAGATACTAATTAAATAAATGGATGGCTACATACAAATCCACAGCAAAATATAGGCATGATTTTTGAATCTATCCATGTCTGAGATAGTCTCTCTTTTTTGCTTCTTGTACTTGTTATCAGCTCCTGAGCAAAAAGATGGCAGAGGTGGATCTTTCATCCATCAGTCCATCCCCAGACTCTGAAACAGTCCACATAGAAAACCTCCAGCAAACTCTCCCACAGGTACTCTGCTGCAAAAATTATCTGTCTGACTTTGATGCATTTCAACAGGCCTCAGTCCTTACTCCAGTTTTTGACTTAACCCATTCTGAAGCTTTATTAAGCACATGCTATGTGAACATGCATCCACTGCTGTCCAATTTTTATGTGAAACTAGAATGATTAAACACTGCAGTTGTAGCTGTTGTTACATTAACAACATCAAGAGTTGTTAGTGCTGCTCTCCTGTATTGTAGTATGACAAGCTAAGGGTAGGGTTCTTCCTTATTGCTTGTATCTGTGCGACAGATGGTTGCTGAAGCAGAGAGGACCTGTGGAGAGCTGCAGCTGGCTGCATCCAGGCTAGAGGGCCGTCTAGCTGAGCTGGACCGCTGGAGCACAGACGCCCTGGACTGTTACCATCACCTAAAGGAGGAAAAGCACAGAGGACTGCAACCTACAGCCAAAGTATATAAAAATTCCGGATCAATTGTAGAGTCCTAAGAGTCTCTTTTGCCCAGATGTTTCGTCATACGTGCTTATTGTTGTCTCCCAATAATTACTTGCGAATAGCGCGGGTACTGTTTGTGTTGCTACTTTTTTGTGGAAGGGGAAACAGTGAAAAAGGAATGGATCTTGTGGTATCTGTGCACTGTGCAACTTGAAATAGTGCTGATAGTGTGACTTTAGGGTAAATAAAAAGCTTAAATGTCACCTGTAAAGTTGTGAAACTATGCTAATGTTTGGTTAAGGTCCCTAAAATTAAACATTACAATACAAATAATACAATGTAGACAATATGCTCCTTTCTAGATGCTGGTATCTCGAGGCATGCAGCTGGAGAACCAGGTTGTAACTGAGAGACAGGATCTGCTGGACCTTGTGGCACGAGTACGGGAAACCTCTCCTCTGCAGCACTTCTGTACGTCGGGCATACAGGACAGGATCTCAGAGACAGTCTCCCACTGCCAGGTCAGTTTATCAATGATGGTAACCTTTTCAGTTCCTCAACAGTCACTCATATTTTACGAGACTTTTTTTTGTTTGTGTTCAATCTTTTAGGAGATTCTTGGAATGTTTAGCTCCCTTGGATTTCGGCAGCACGTTGAAACAGCTCATCAGACACAGAGACAGCTTGAGGCAGGGTTACTTGTTGTGGTCAGAACCAAACATGTAGACCAGGTTGGGAATGTGATGCTGCAACCACAGGACCCAGCTCCCCAGGGTTGGCCTAAAAACCAGCATGTGAACACACAGGATGAACCGACCATTGTTAAAATTGTTAAACCACGTGTCGGAATCCAAAGGCTGCCTCCGCTGTCGAGGGAACCTTTACCTCGTATTCAATCTCCTCTTGCTCAAACTGTAAAAGCAGCTGAATCTGAGCCCATGATGCAGCCTCGGCCTTTTTCCAAATCCAACGCTCAAGCTCCATGTCCAAGTCAAAATGATCTACTTCAAACACCCCCATCACAAACTCGCATATCGATCTCCAGAGTAGAAGGGCAACCAAACACTCTACAGAGTGATAAAACACCTCCACAGCCACCGGTTATGGTCCACAGTGAGGTTCATTCAAAAGCCCAGTCGATGGCGAGGAGCCGACTGGAGAAGGCCAGGTTTCGTCTGCAAGGACGCATCCAGCAAGCCATCAAGTTATTTGGTGGCAAAGAGATTTCGGCATCACAAGCTAAGAGGAAACAGGTACAGTTTTTCAACTGTTGGAAAAAAGTATATCATATAGTTCTTCATTCAGTCTTTATTTTCAGATTTTTTTTCCATCAATTGCCAAAAATCCACTGTTGCATTTGCTACAAAGTGTGAGCTGTGTTGAAGTGTCTGTAAAGCCAGCTGTCTGCCCACGTGTTGCTCATCAAATGCTTAAAACAGAGCAAAAACTTTTCATGTTGCAACATCCAGACTTTGGAAACTCAAATTTTTATTTCAGAATTAGGACACATTCTTGAAAGGTCTGAGGTGTTCTGCTTCACGTGGCTGCCTGTTTGTGCACATCCGTCCAGCTTTGTGTCTTTCTGTGCAGAGGGCTTTAAAGATTCTGCAGCCTGCCATCCTCGAGGAGTTCCTTGGAGCTGTGGAGGGTTTTGGGGCCTTTTGCACCGGGCCCCAACTCCAGGACTTGATGCTTCTGTCTGACTCAGTCAGAAAGCAGTGGGAGGTATGACAGGGACTACACACAGGAGACTTACACCCTCTAGAAAGGAGAGTCATGCTGGTTGCATCTAATTCTTAACATGATCCGAAGAAGTGTATTTTTACAAAATGTCAAACTATGTCTTTTAAACAATGAAATAATAAATAACATCCAGGTTGATTTCATTTAGCTGTTGACGAAAGTAACAAGATAACACACATTCTGAATTGAGGAGCCCAGTTAATTCAGTATTTATTAGCTTGAACAGCTGTCATATGCCTTAATAACTTGTCACCATTAACATTTTTTCTAACAAATGTTCATTAAATAGCAGTGTCTGCTTGTTTGTGTCACACTCAGGATGTACTCAGAGAAATGGCCGCCTTTGTTCCCATCTTATGGTCTAACATCAGAGAGGGAAAGCGGCCATTTTCTGTTGTGCAACATGAAACCCAAACTAACGCTCTGCACAATGCCACTGACCAGACTGACCATGACTTTTTGCTGCAGCAGCAGGTATTTGTCATAACGCTAATGTCTGTTGAATGTCTGATGGTGCTGTGTGGCAAACTTTATGATTTTGGCAACAGATCAGAAACATACATGGTTTCAGTTTCTCAGAAGTTTACATTCCTCCCAGGTCATCGAAGACGGAGCTGCGTCTGTTGACGTCGAATCGCTCCAAGAACTGTGTGAAACACTAACACCAAGACAGTCCTCCTGCCTGGCAACAGACCAACTGAGGGAGTCAGATGAATCGCAGGAAACACAACCCAGTGACAAAGTGCTCCCATCTGACTGGTAAGATGATACCAAGGAGATGCTGCGTCATGAGGTGTAATATATTAGCCATGACTGCGTTTAAGAGGGAAGTTATATGACCAGCGTGCCACTTCAAGTCAAGTTTGAGTGCTTGATTTTTACCAAGTAGGTGCTTGTAATAATTGAATTTGCTCTAATAAACTCTAAATTTAAGTTGAGCTGCATCGTTCAATTGAAGCAGACAGCTTATTTGTCGACAATTGTCACTCTGTAATCCTTCAAGTCTATTAATCTTAATGAGATTCCTGCAGTGACTGAGTGGTTCTAACTGACTGGCCCCGACCTCCCCCCTTATAAACCGTTTTTGACCCCAGCAGGGGACAGCAGCTCCGGGGAAACACCCCGCTGAGAGCGACTGGCGTGTCGACCGACGCACAGCAGAGCAACCGTCTCCCACAGAAACAAAGCGTGGACAGCCAACAAGAAGACGTCTCACCTGTGTGTGTTGCTGTGTCAGTGCTGCCTCGTGCTGATACCCTCCAACTGCGGGCTCAGGATGTCCCAACACAGAGTGAGGATGTCCCGACGCAACGTAGAGGCCAGGGGTCAGAGAGCAAACTAAAGCCATCACTTCGATCCAAAGAGCAACTGCTGAAAGCTCGTCTACTGAACATCAGTGGGAGCAACCAGCAAACCCAAGCTCATGTACAGGTAGGAAGAGTGCAAGAGTGCTTTTGTTTTTCTTATGTTCTCAGTTTTGTGAACTCCCAGAGACAATTATTTAATTTTGGAAAGTTTTAGGCACTTAAATTTAGCTTTAAAACATACAAATTAACAGAGTTTGACATAATTGCTGCTTTGTCGTGTGTGCTCAAGATGTAGGTAGTTTCAGCTCCCTTTTCTTTAGATGTAGCACACACTTACTGTGGTTTAGAAGAAGTTTAGATTTCAAGTTTTTAAGGTTTTTTTTTGCTATTGTATTTCAGTTTTTGATTTCCTGTGTGAATATCATTGTCCACCAGTATACTCAACTGTAGATCATAACTTGGACCAATCAGGCATGTTAGAATCTTTAACTAATAAGACACATGAGATCAAGAATAGTGACAGTAGGTTTTGACATCAAAAATAAAGATTGGCATTGATAAAGGAAAGATTGGCAAATTAAACACACTCATTAGAATTATTTCATGATATTATTTTATTTTATTCTATTTTATCTCATTTTCATTTTATTTTATTTTAATTTCATTTTATTTTATTGTCATTTTCATTTTTATTTCATTTTATTTTTTATTTTATTCTATTTTCATTTTTATTTTATTTTTATTTTTTTTAATTATTGCATTCTGCAGGTGGGTCCAGTGACAATGATGTTCTCTCCGCACTATGCAGATTATATGTAAATCATGCAGTCCTTGCCTCTCCCCTCAAGCACATGAGCGGATGTTGATGCAGATAAAAAACAAAAATTAAAGTCATTTTCCTTTTTCATTTTTCTGACCTAAACATTTTGCCTATACAGCTTTGAATTTGATATGAGACAAATTTTGCTGTAACTTTTCCAATGAACTGGTAACACAAAGTGAAAAGGACTTGTAGCATTAAGCTCATTACATTGGGCTGTTTATGCTGCATATATTAATTACCCTAAATTAATCTAATTTACTTCATAACAATGCATTTAAACTGGTCGTTCCTTAAGTGTCCCTGGTCAGAGGAAAAAAACTCTTACGTTTGATTGGCTGTGACTGACCTGTCCAAGACACAGCACCAGCTGCAGGGCACTAATCCTCCGTAATTGGATAGGCTCACCGCTCCATCTCCTCGTCTTTTCTTTACTGGACTGTTACTATCTTCCAGGCGGTTGTCAAGGGTGACACTGTGGAGACCAAGCAGGAGGCAGAGCGGACCGTCATCTCAGAGACAGCCGCCCTACAGCAGGAAGAGCACTCCTCCAGGCAGGAAGCACAGGAAAGGTATGGATAATATTTCAATTCTTCCTTTTTTGTTGTTTGGAGAACTGTCACTTTAAAAAAATATTTTTTCATAAGTCTCTTAGGTTGAAATATACAGAAGTTACCTTTTTAGGAAGTTCAGGATCAGCAACATCCTCTTGAAGTGACAGTTTTATTAATCTTTAAAACCAATATTTTCAATTTAGCGTGGATTTTACTGTCTGTATGAACCATTTTATCTCATTTAACAGTCTGAAATAAGTAAAATAAGAATAAAAACACCAGAGAGCTGAACTTGGTGTCACAGATTTCCCAGCAGGCTCTGTTCCCATGCAGCCTTTCAGTCCCAGATAATATGTTATATTGAAACAATGTGTAAATCTTTCATTGTAGGTACAGAAAGTCCTGCTTGGCATTTCAGTCTCAACTCCAGAGGAACAAGCAACATTTGGAGGAGTTAATCTTGGACCCTGTCACCATCTCCACCCTGCAGAATCAAAGGAAGCAACTACAGGCAAGTTGAATACGTAGCAATTGTTTGATAATATTAGAATTTCAAATCATGCTCCTAGAGCAGACTGATCTGGTGCTACTTTGCATTTTCACAAACATTACATTACCACCGACTGTGATTGCTTTGGAAACATGTCTCTCCTCAACAGACTTTAAAGCAGGTGACGCAGACACTAGCGTTTGAGTTTGAGCTCCAGTATGCCCAGATATCCCGGTGCTCTCGTGTGATGAGCAGGGATGTTGGTGAAGTGGAAAGAGACTGGGAGCTGCTGAGTCAGCAGTGGAGAGGCCAACTAATGTGCCTACAGAGCAGGTGCAGTACCTTAATTCTTTAAAAAAGTATTGAAGACATTTGTATCACATGTATCATAAGGGCTGTAAATGTGACATTAAGTTAGGTTAAAACTTCATACTTTAAGGTCCATTTAGTAGCCATTTGGGAGCTTTTGATCTTGTCACATCATCTTCATCAACAAATAGAGCTTGCCCTGTTGTCACGGAAGTGTAAATGTTAAAATTCCCCTTGTCTTTGAGCACTTCAAACACTTCTCGTCCACGTTGACTCAGTGGTTAAGTTTAAATTTTTATTCTTGACCTTGGAAACAAGCATCTCACCCCAAGGTCCATTTAGTGGTTGTTGCGGAGCTTTCAGTCATATGGCATGGTCGTTATGAGCAGATAGAGTTACCGTATAACCATATTTTAGTATTATGCATAATAACAAGTTATTGAATGCTTTGGTTTGTGTTAGGATGACATGTCTAGAGAATACTGCTGAGCTGATGGAGTCTGCAGAAGATCAGATGGCGCTGATCAAAGGAAAACTGGACCGAATCATTAGAGAGCCTGTGGACATCTCTTCCCTCACTTTGGCTGACTCCAGACTGAAATCTGATTTAAAGGTATGTCTATGCTTTTTCATACAACTAACACTTAAAGAGAGCGAAATATGCAAATATTAATACTAATCCCTCTTGCGTTACCCAGGAAATGGATGTCAGACTGCGGTCTGAAGCGAGAAAGCTATCAGAGCGAGGAGCTGAAGTGAAAAGACAAGAGCTTGAAGCCAAGTTCCCTACATCGCTCTGCCAGGCTCTCCGCAACACTGTCCATCATCTGGAGCAGCTCAGACAGCAGCTGGAGAACGTTCAGTCCGCTGCACAGGCTCTGGATCACTTCTTGGTCACAGTGCGGGAAGTCAAGGCTGAGATCCCAACCCTGCTGGCAAAGCAGGACCCCCGCAGACAGCAAAATCTGACAGACTGGGAGCAGGAGAGACACTGTTGGCAGGCAGCGATGCAGCAGAGGTTGCAGACCGCTGTGGAACAATCTGACTGTGTTGACAGCACTTTAAAAGCAGTGGGGATGACTCTGACCATGGATGGTGCAGCAGTGACGTGCCAGGATGTGGTGACGTCATTGTCCCAGCAAGCTGTGGACGTGGAGAAAGAGATGGTGAGAGCCAAGAGGAGGGAGAGGAAAAGCGATGAGTCACCACATGAGGGGGGAGAACAGGAGCAGGACCATCCCACTCCGAGTAAAATGGAAGAGGAGTCGAGGTTGCAGGTCAAAAGGAGTAAGCTGGAAGAACATGATGAGACAAGTACGCAAAGGGAGGGAGACCAAAAAGCTGAAACATGGGCGTCTGAAGGGGACGTCTTAAAGGCCAAGGACCAGAGAAGAAGAATAAGCAGCCAGGTTAAGAAAGAGGGAGAAGAGAAGGAGAGTTTGCTCCAGAGGAGAGTTGCCTTGTTGGGCACTATGAGGGAGATAAGGAGAGCAGCTGAGCAGCTGAGGTTACAGGAGCCCACCCTGCCTGCTCTGCAGCACAGGTACAACACTGATGTGGATCCAGAAACCACAATAAAAAACCCTTTCAATCATAATGTATCCCTTAAATCCTTCCCTTACACAGCTTTCCAGTTAAAAAATTATATTTTTATACATAACATCTTTTACACACAACAAATATATTCTCTATCTGTGTGTTGCATTACTTCATTGCAGTTATTAAAACATCTGTTTATTTTATTGTGCAAGCATTGCCTTATTGGTATTCTGAATGTGCTTAAAAAAAGCTATTTACAAATGATGTCTCAGAATGTTAGTCTCCTCAGTGCACACCTCTCTTATGCTCCCCCTCTGTCCTTAAGTGACTCCACGTATTAATGATTGTTCCATCCCTTGCAGGACTCGTGCATTGACAGAGCTGGAAAGTCTTCTTGCTGCCCACCTCGCTGAGCTGCAGCACATGCAAGATGCATCTTTACGATCAGGAATCCCTGATGTTAGTCAAACCAGAGAGGTGGAGGATGTCTGGAAAGAGGCCAAAAAAGCTGTAACTGAACGGTAAAGGGAGCAGTTTCAGTCTGCTGTGATTTGCTACCATGTCAAGTTATAGTACCTGCTGAGTTTGGTGCATGTGTGTATTGTGTTATGGATCACATACAGGCGGGAGCAGTGTTGCACCCTAACAGAGCTGCTGAAGAGGTTTCAGAGCATTCGTGGTGAGCTGAGTGGGACCCTGCAGAGGGCAGAGAGCACCATCAGTGAACAGGCATCCTACCTGGGAAAAGACAACCTGCAGAGACTGCACACTAAGGTACACCACACTGTTTGATTAATATGAGAAAGGAAGGCATCTGTCATGTAAGTTTGGGTTGTGTGTCAGTCAAAAAGGACCAAATCATTTGTGTGTCCCTGGTTACAGTTAGAAGTTTGGTTGTATCGTGTGTGCTTGTGCGTGTGTGTGTGTGGTTTCTCAGGTGCAAGAAACAAAAGCAGAGCTGAACAGCCTGGGGGACAGCATAGAGGAGATCCGCAATGTCTGCAGACAGCTTCACACTCATCTACGTAAGATCCCAGAGTGCACCATCATCCCATTTGAGGACGAAGCGGATGCTCTCATGGACCGCTGGCTGGATGTGAGTAAAGTTTTAACGTTTTAAGAGTTGCTCTTATTGGGCCTCACTCACGATTGTGTGCATAAAAATATTCTTACTCTGCACACAAAATGAGTGTGCACACAGAATTAGTGTCGGATTAATGACGCGTGCATGACGGCTAAATTTGTTCTTACCACCGTGCCTATGTTAGTCAACCAGAATCATTCATAACTTGACAGGAGTATACTCGCTATTTGCATTCAGCAAACTGCCATGCCTCTGTTTCTCTCTGAGGAAATATGTTTGCGTCGAGGTGTATCTTAGAGAAAGTAGTGAAGTTGTTGTGAGAGAGAAGCATGGCCCCTGAACAAAAAAGCAGACCAATTTTGCGACAAAAGAAACTGAATTAATTTTGTACCCCCTGAAATTCGAACTGTGGCTCAGGTAAAAAAAGAAATGGTTTGATGCTAAAAGCAAAAAAAGAAAATAATCGAAACAAGAGGCCAAGTCAATAAAAACAATGGAAACTAAAATAGTTTTATTTTAGTGCTGACATTCTCTGGGACTAGGACACTCAGGTTTTATACCCAAAAATTTTATCATGACAAAAATTGATGAGTATGAAAGGGCCTGAATTTTATAATCATTTAATACATTTGGCTAATGCATTATTATTTAATGGTTAGTTCATGGTTTTAAACATTGTTGTCTTAAATTAAAAGAGGTTTTAATATACTATGCATTTAGTTAAAAGGTGTGTGTTTACATCTAAGACAGCCAGGCCTTTGTTATTTGTGTGTTCGCATGGTCTGAGGCAGTTCCAAATTTGTTTGCAGAGTACAAACAAGGTCGGAAAATACTGATGAATCCCAGTTTTGTGCGTGAAACATACACACAGCTTAAGCACAGATTTGTGTGTACGCACTATTTATGAAAGAGGCCCATTGTTTCTAGTGTCTGTGGTATATTATGTTTAATTCATCAAAAGAGCTAGCCAATACAGCATTTTTCTTTTTGTATCACAGACAGTTTTAGTTTTGTTTTGTGAATATTAATACTTTCTCCGTAAGTATGCAAGTATTAATTTTTGTGCTATTACTTTGCAAAATTCTTCACATACTACAATCCTTGGTATGTTGTTTAAGTATAGGCTTAGCTATCATGGAGGAAACCTCTCAGTGTCAGAAGAGTTTTTAAACTGATATCTATCTGATTTCCTTGCAGCTGATCATATTAAGAGTGCATTTTCACACTGTTTTTAAAGCAGGATTTACAGCACAAATAGTACCTCATTTTTGTTCTATGTGTCACAAATTCCAAGTGTTAACTTCAATATCATGTAGTGGATCATTATCATTGCAAAAATCTGATTTTTCAGGTCTTTGGTTAAGCTGGGTTGCATGCTCTAAGAGGAGTGCTAGTATTTATCGCAACTTAAATCTTTGCAGGTATCAGAGAGAACAGATTCCCGCCTTGAAAACCTGCATGTTGGCCTGACTCTGTGGGATGGGGTCCTCGAGCTGGGAGCAGATGTAGAGAGCTGGACCACCAATAAAGTAGCAGTATTTGCTCAGTCTCCATCCTTTGAGACAGAGGACGACATCAGGACCATGCAGGTAAAACTGTGCTGCTGTGTCATATTGTAGTACACAGGTATGTTCCTGTCTGGGCTGCTATGTGAAGTTAAATGCTCTTTAGATTTCAAAAAGTGCTTTAAACAAAGATCAAACTCTAATCTAACTGTCACCAGAATGAAATTGCGGCCCAAGAGGAGAAAATGGAGCGTTTCCACAGAAGAGCGGCTGAAGTTCAGGCGCTGCTTCAGAGCCCAGAGCCCCCTCTGGAGCTGCAGGTACAGCACGCAGCTTTTATGCTCAGGATGTGGGTGTTTCTAATGTAAATGTTGCTGCTAGAATGGACAGGTCCAGCTGATCAAGTGGAGTTACTCCATGTCTCTTGATTGATTCTTGTTTGTCAAGGTTGTGGAGACCCAGATGAGGAAGAAGATAGAGCAGCTGAAGGAGCTTGTTTCTGAAGCTGAGGACATTTACAGGCAGATGGTGGCTGCAAAGGAGCAAATCACTGCCAGGATGAGTGAATGCTTCAACTCCCTCCAGAGGATTCAAGACTCCCTCCTCACTCTCAGTGGTTCGGATGTTGCGACAGTGCTTGCAAAGCTTAAGGTAAGTGTTTAAATGAGATAGATTTGTATGTGTGAATGCCATAGTCTGTTAAAATTAATGGACGTAGCTAAGGTGACATCACCCATCGGTTAGTGGACATTGATAGGTGATGCTTTGAAATGCTGTCACTAACAGTTGCTTATTTTACTCTGCAGGGTCTATTGTTTGAGCTCCAGACGCAGGATGAGCAGGCAGAGAGTCTGCTGGAGGACCTTCAGGTTATGGCCTCCATAGCGAGTTCAGTCAGCCTGCAGAGTCTGTCTGCAGACGCCATTCAGCTGCAGGATAAAGTCAGAAACACCCACCAGCTCTTCTCTGAGGTGGACGAACAGACTGAGAGGAACATCCAGGCTCACGACAGGTAACAACTCCAAGTTTATGTTTCAGTTACAGCTGTTATGTAATGCTTGATTGTCTCTTTTCAACATGTGGCATATATGCACACATTCAGCCAGGGATGCAACACCTGCATATTACAATAAGAGCATACGAAAGCTGCTGGGCAGGTATTTCTGGAGCGTGTTCTGATGCTTTGTTTCTGTTTTCGTTGTCTAATATTGATCGATCACTTGTCATGTCGGGATCTTCTTAAAGAAACAAAACATGTGAACCAGACTTCAGCTGACTGAACATCGTATCTAACGAGTCTGAAAGTGTACAAGCTGTGTGAGAAGGACAAATCGTGTTCAGTTAAACATCTGTCTTTGAACATCAAAATGTTGTGGGTGAATCTATATAATCATTTCTAATATTTGGGATTCTAGTGTTTAGTCTGATTCTAAATTATTTTTGAGATTTCAGGAAATCAAGACAAGGAGGTGTTACACAGTAAAGATGCAACGATTAATGATTAGTTGTCAACTATTAAACTATTGCCGACTACTTTGATAATCAATTAAAAGAGTTGAGTATTTTTTTAAGACAAAAAAAGACAAAAATCTTCGGTTACAGCTTCTTTAATGTGAATATATTTTGGTTTCTTTCCTCCTGTATGACAGTAAACTGAATATCTTTGCATGAAGGACTAAACAAGACATTAGAGGATGTCATCTTGGGCTTTGGGGAATATTGTGAAACACTTTTCACCATTTTGTGACGTTTTATTGACAAAGAAATTAATCGATTAATAGAGAAAATTATCAACAGATTAATCGACATTTAAACGAATCATGAGTTGCAGCCCTGTTAGACAGTACTGATGAGCGAAAGTAGCCCATTGTCTGACCACAAACCTATTAAAGGTTTACGTAGACAACAAATACATTTGGTGTGCTCGGTCTTTAGATTCTTAATTCTGTATATCTTAACCTCAACTAGATTTAAAGGATAAGGTTGGCAGAATTCTATTGTTTTTGTTTTATCAGCATATCCCATTAGAAAATGAATGCATCAGTCTGTTTCTCAATACTTTAAGACATCACTCGACTGTCTGTGTGTGTCAAGTTCATTCATTACATCTGAAGATGTGCAGCAAAGCTTTAAAATCAGGTTGCAAATATATTCTTGTATTTTTACTAAATTGCTAAATCATTCCTTAGAATACCTGGGCAGTGTAGTTTCTGGCAAATGTTACTTAAACATGAGTAAATGGTGCATTTGTTTGGCTCTGTTTTCAGCTGCAGATTTGACCTGTTACTGAACATTACAGCAGCAGGACAGTGCATGTGGGATTGACTCAGTATAAACTACAGTGCATAGGTTGTTTGTAATTAAGGAACGTGTCACCCAGTGCAACGGCGTGGCTCATTTATGGGGGTTTTTGCACAACATTGGAGGTCTAAGCCACAGAGAAATAAGATATATGAGACTTAAGTTATACTGGCAATACTTGTTTAATCCAGAAGAATTAATACAGAATATTACCAGACTTATTGTCTCTAACTGACATAAGTTGTGAGTACCAATTATCTTAAGGATTCATACAGGTCAAACTTGTTTTATGAAGTCTGTTTTTATATTCTGCGACAGCACCAATTTCTCATGATGTCACTTTAATCTACAGTGTATTGTGCTCACTGTATGTACTGGTGTCTCTCATGCCTGTGCCTGCATTTCTGCTGTGTGTGTGTGTGGCAGGCTGCAAAGGGAAGGTGAACATTTGAAACAATGGCTGCAAGGTGTTGAGGAAAGAGCAGGGAAGGAGGACGTTAGTCTCCTGCAAGAGGAAGCACTTCAACAAAGGTAAACTGCTTTCTGATTTCAGATGTGTGCTGTCCAGCTATGTGTGGAAATATGCAAATCTTGCACAAAGGTCTGGAAGTCAAGATTTTATGCTTAGTTATGTTCATAATCAGGCAGTGTGCACTCTCTCATTCCCTTAAGTTTGTCGTGGGCTACACTTGATATTCTTACTAAACTATGTTAGAACTTTCCATGGGATAGAAAAAATAAATCATAGTGTGGATGCAAATGTGTTCAGTTGAAAAAAGTAGTAACTAAAATCTGTAATCCAGCACGCTTGAGCAGCACTTTGCTTTTGTGATTGTGATGAGTCAGGAATGATGGAGGTTGTATAGCCTGTTATTGCCCAGAGACGACTGACTCATCCTTAACTACATGACTGTTTGTTGTCACGCAAAAGGCTGGCTGGAGATCGCAGAATAATTAATGACACAACTCATTATTATTCCCACTTATTATTTCCTTTGATGATGAAGGAGCTGGAAGATTTAAAAGGTGTTTGATGTTTTTAAATTTAATGTAATCACATTACCTTGACGAAATACACTGTTTGGAGGGTTAAGGTTTGGTGTAGACTGCTGTAGTTTAAGCTTTTAATACAGTGCAGCATCATGTTACACACATAGCAGTGCAGTTTTAAGTGTGTACTTGAAGTTGGCTGATGCAGAGACTCTCTCATACTTGGATACATTGCTTTAATACAAAACTATTGATTAAATGTTAGTACATCTAACAGTCATTCTCAGTCCCCTCATTAACATTTGAAAGTGGAAATAAGTGAGCTTGCCATCACCTGTATCTATTCTGTCCAGGGCGAGGACAGCGGCCCTCCATCAGCTTGTGTCTTCCTTACAGAGGAGCACACTTGGGCAGTGTGCTGTGGTGGAAGAGAGCAGCAAACTGCTGCAACGATACCACAACTTTCAAACCAGCAGACTGCATGGCTGTACAGAGAAGCAGAGCTCTCTGAGCAGGGAGTCCCCTCAATCCTGGGTCGGAGGTCTGAGACGAGCTGATGACTCTCCATTTGGTGAAGACCTCAGTATGCAGAGTGGTGTGGAGCAGAAACTTCACCATGCTCAAGTAAGAACACGTTACATACTCTGACTGAGCTGCTCAGTTTGTTTACATATCTCCGTAACTCCTTAAGTCTGAATCACAGAGCCAAGTGCCTCTTTTATTCTGCAGTGAGAGAAATTAATGATATCAAATTCCAAATAAGTATTTTTTTACTTTGTTCTCATGTAGTTTCAAGAAGGTAGTTGTTGCAGTAGTGTGTAGTGTCGTACAAGGGCGTGGTCACACAGATGAGTTGTTTCTTTTCACCTGTTTCTACTTGTTCTCCAATAAGGAGTGTCCCATTTGTTGTTGTTAAACATTTTGACAGGCGGATTTGTATGCGCAGACAAAAAAAGACAATCAGCAACTCACTATTCAGCTGCTGCAGTGACAGATCAGTGTGTTCGCAGCGTGACTAATATGTAAAAATAAAATTTCAGGCTGCGGTGAGGGCGACGACAGAGAAGGAGGCTCGCCTCGAAGAGCTCAGGGTTACTGGAGACTGTCTTAGCCACAAAATGTGTGATGAGGACAACGTAAAACTGGACAATCAGGACATCACTGAGGAAGCAGAGGAGCAGGGGAAGGACCTCCTCCAGTCAGTTCAGCCTTGTCACAGGTGAGTGGAGCCGGATCAGACTGTTGAGACACCCCTGACGTAAAGCCATAGCAGGGATGTGTAACAGCAGGAATCTGGTGATACGATACGAATCACGATGAGATAATGTGATATATTTAGGGTGTCTGCACGTCCTTTAAAAGTCTTAAAATGTCTTAAATTCAATTAATAAATATTAGGCCCTGAAAGTCATTAAGCAGTCTTACATTTGAATTTGAATTCAAGTTATGGTGCATCGGATACCACACACTGTCAACACATAACCCTGTACTCTGTTCTTACCCGTTGGGACATGCTTATACTTCATTAACCCTGCTCACTTTGCACTTGTCAGTTTACCTGTAGAGAGAAATTGCTACATTGCTGTGTGGAAGAAAGTAATAGTTAGATTAATTACAGCAGCACCTGGTTATCTAAACTAAAGGAAACTGGTTTTACCTAAAACTGTCGTCTGTAGTAGACCAAAAGTGCAATATGTATTGATGTTTACCTGCTGTGTGTATTTAAATATGTAAAAATTGGGGTTGATCTAAAAAATATGGTTTGAATTCAATTAAAATTTGTCTTAAAAAGGTATTAAAAAGCATCACATTTAATTCTCTGACACCTGTAGGGTCCCTGATATTGCGATACTAAAAGTAAGGGGATATAGTGCCATTTTGTTTAATCTAATTTTAGGAAAACTGTCATTATATTAAAAAAACACAACCATATGCATGAAATCTGAGTTTTAGAAATGTCCCTTTTATCATCCAACAGCATTGCACTACTTTTGTACAGTTGGAGCAAAGGAATTTGGCTATATCAGTGAAAACTAAACACTGCTATGTAGCGACGGGGAGGTTTCACATAACACACAAAATGCACCACAGCCACAAATCTTTGCATGTAAACTATAAATTAAAAATTGATACAGTATCACACAACATAATGTCATGATATTTTCTTACACCCCTAAGCTACACCGCAACATAAAGGACTTGTTGATTCCTCGCCTGTCCATTTACCAAGATTTACTCCCCTCCAGCTAAGTTTCTTCCTTTCCACACTTTCCCAACTCATCCACCGGCCCTGCTTTGCCTGAGAGACTGCTCTTGCCAAACTAGCAGCCTCTCCTTGCCTCTGAAAATTGTTCTACACCCACTTTCCTCCTGCCAACTGCTGATGCTTTGCTCTATGTACAGTAGACTGTGGTATGCTGAGTCCAAACCCCCCCACACCCATGCTGTACCTGCCTTGCTAACTCCCTGCCTGGGCCTGTAAAACTGCCTTCTTTGGGTTACTCTTTCTGTACTTCATACTGCTGTATACCTAGACTCCTAGAGCATCATCTTCAGCATTGCCTTTGCAAATTTAAACTCTGGTAAACTGGTTGTAGGGAGCTCCAAAATATCATGTAAGGCAGAGTGGGGCCAGCAACTCTCTAATATCTTCCCTACCTTTGAAATGGGTTCATCATACACTGTCAGGGGCCACACAGTTTGAGTTTGGTCCAATGTCCCACTTAATGCCTTCCACTAAGAGCTGCATCATAGCACCTCCTCCAACACTCCTCATCTATATAAAACCTCTAGCATCAAAACACACCCTTTGCAGTAGAAATACTCCTTGATTCCTCTGGCTTATCCTTCATCCCAGCCCACTGGGAACCCGGCTTTTCAGCTGGCGTGCCAAGCCACACCCCAAATGCACCCTCATCAGAGTGGGGTCAAAGCACACCCGACCCACCTCCATCCAAAAACTGACTGTGAAGTTGCAGTAATTCAGAATGCTCTGTTATTCTCTCTTTGTTTCTCTTGGTCCACCAGTGCTCTACAACCTGATCCAGACCTCACCTCCTCCTACCTGGACCAAAAACAGCAGGCCTGCCGCAAAGTGGAGGAACTGCAGCACAGAACTGCTCAGCTCCCCGCTTTATTCCCGTGGCCCGGTTCATCTGACCGCAGACAAGCCTGCCTTCTAGCCCATCAGCTGCAGGATGAGGCTGAATCCCTGCAATTAACGCTCACCAGCCTGGCTGAGCAGAGGGCAGAGCTGGCTGAACAAACCAACGACACTGGCGATCCCTCCTCGGCTGAGGTGGACACCTGCTTGTCATCACTGATGGAGGAGCTGAAGGTAAAACTTTTCATGTTCAAGTGATCCCAAACAGGGGTACTTGTACTTCTGCAGTTACAAGGGAATGCATGACAACAAACATCCAAATATGATTACAAATTATTTGATTTGTAATTATATAAGTACAGATGGTAATTATATATCATTACAAACTGGTCAAGCTGGTCTTTATTATATTACCTTTTTTATAGTTACTGTCACAGTAACCAGCAAGCTACTGCTGATACACACCTCTTACTATCCTGAGAGTTGTAGTGTTGCCCTTTATATCACGTGTTGCCCTTTATATCACATATAAACGAGTCAGCAGCTTGACATAGTTAGCTAAAATTAATGGATAAACAGGTGAAAACATTAGCTAACGGTAATGGGATAGCAGTGTAATTGTTAGCTGAAAATAATATAAAAACAGTCACAATAATTAGATGAAGGTTTTTGATAAACAGTTGAAACCAAAAGTGAAGCCAGGTGAAATAGTTAGCTAAAAGTAGAAGATAAACAGGCGGAATAATTAACTAAATTATTGGAAAAACAAGTGAGTACATAAGCGGAAAGAAATGGAAAAACTTTGAAGTTGTTAATAATAAAAAAAAAAAAAATATATATAAAAACAGGTAAATAATTGTATGAAAACACATACTATAATTAGATAAAGGTATTTAACAGTTGAAAGAATTGTCCAAAAGTTGACAGTTCAAAGAGTTAGCTAAAAGAAATAGAACAACAATGAAATTATTTGTTAAAAAATAATATGTTAATAGTCGAAATAGTGAGGAAATGTAATGGATAAAATGTTAAATAATTAGGCAAAGGTTGGAATGTACAGCATTAGCTACCAGTAATGGATAAATGGATAAAAGGTCCACCCTCTGCCACTCAAAGTGGTCTTACAGCTGAACATCTTCATCACCAGAATCAACAATTTTTTTATATTCTGCCCTCCTTTACTCTTATAAATGCCAAAGAATCAGAAACAGGATTCGATAAATACCATAATGATTATCAGTATTAGAAACAGGATTCACAAGACCTAAATGATTACTCAAACATAATTCCTCATTTGCACAAATGAGGAGCAATGTAAATTACATTAAAATAAATTACAGTTAATATGAACAGTGTCTTATGTGGCAAAGTTACACGTTTACCATTCCCCTTTTTAAATCCTGTGCAAAACAAATTTCCACTCCCCACTACCTAAAAATATAAAAAAAAAAAATTCACTTCATGTGGCGTTAATATCCACCTAAATATTCGTTGAGATTAACATATTTGAAGCATTTGGATCTGTTGAGTCGAAGTGATACTTGAGCTCATCTGATAGGGATGTCAGAACCACTGGTTTACTATAATCACAGTAAGTCTGTGAAATGATACATAAGCTCTCTGACTGTGGCTTGGTTTGCTTGAAATGTCCACAGGGTGTGTGTTCCCGCCTCGAGGAAGGTGTGTGTAATGAGGAGCATTTTGGCCAGTCACTGCAGGACTGCCGCCATAAATTGACATCCCTTCAGGAAAGGATGTCAGCCTGTCAAGCCCAGGAAGAAAGCTCAGCTGGACTGATCACTCATGTACCCACTCTGGAGGTGAGGTTCATTAAGTGAACTGACCTGATAAATCATATCATGTTACAGGTTTTTTTTTTCATATTCCCTATGCATTAAGGGGACGGAGAATTTTCCAACACTAGGCCACCTCTGTTGTATTTCTCTTTATAAGAACATTATCTGTTATTCTTTCTACTTTTCAGGCTTTGCTACAAGAAGTAACGGACATAGAAAAAGATCTTTTACAAATAGTAACACTCAAGGACTCCATCACAGCCAGTCTAAGAGCCGAGGCCCAGGCCAGTCTCTCCCAGCAAGTCAGCAACCTTCAAAGCCACAAGAGGGCACTAGACAGCAGCATCAGAGAACATCTGGCACTGCTCACGGAAAACAGGAACCAGAGAGTCCAGCAAGTAAAGGAAGCGATCTCCTGTGTGCAAACAGCTCTGAAAGATCTGGCTGAAAATCTGAGTGGGAACTGTGAAGTTTCGCCCGATACCAACCAGCTTAAACAGCAGTGGTACACATTACAGGTATTATTGAAATATCCTTTAAAATGTTGCCGGTTAACAGTGTATAACAAGTTCATGGAGGAATAATGAAGCATTAACAAAGCATTTATGCCCCTCTCAGGACTGTGATACCAGGCTGACAGAGCTTGCTGCAAGAGTTAATGACCTGCAGAAGACTGGAGAGTTGGACATCTCTCAAGAGTCGCTGCATGCTGAAGTCACTTTGACTGTTGAGGCAGTTGCTAAAGACCTTAACAGGTACTTTACCTCATTATGTAATTATCAGGGACCTGCATAGTGGTAAATGGACATTCATGCAGCTCAAAATTAAATTGTTTTATGCCACAAATTCGGCAGAGATTCCTCGTCTTTAAAAAAAGTCAAATGTTTCTGGACCTATGACAGAGTTTTGAAGGAGTGAGATGGGTTAGGGTTAGGGTTAGGGTTTCCTACGTAAGTATTAAAAAAGGGGTTCGAATGAAGGCTCCATGTATTTAAACTAATTTTCCCAAACTTGTTGTTTTCTCTCTCACCGTAGCGTCACGTCCACTCTTCTACAAAAGAAGCAGCAGTGTGCTGAAAACACTGCTAACAGGGTGAGACAGCTCATCAGCCAGCTACAGAAGTGGAGTCAAACAGTACGAGCTGAACCATCATCACACAGCCAGGTACAACTCACCAACGTGTCCTCTATGAATGCTCAGAATATTAACAAATATGCACATTAATGTAACAAGCTTAAGAAACTTTCTTCTTTCCTTTTTGTCATAAATCTGCAGTCATGATATGTCTTTTTCATTTGTAAGCAAACACCATGAAAAGTTTAAACCCAACAATGTGTTTCTTTGTGGCTTAATACTTTAAGACATCCCAACTCTGTCTGTGGCTCTCAACCTCAAGCCCATTGATCCCTGCTAGTGATGGAGTGATGGATCCAAAAATAGCTGGGCACTGTAGTTTCTAGCAAACATTACTCAAAGAGACTCCAGGTCATGATCATTCTAAGTGCTATATTGTAGGCAGCAGGACTTGATGGAGTTTCTTGAAGACGTTTCACCTCTCATCCAAGAGGTTTCTTCAGTTCTCTTTATTAATCTTAAAATGCAACATTATGCACATAATCAACTTGTACATCTAACCATTGCATCAGTTAGATTTGGTGTTCATTCTTGAAGAAAATATCTCAACAAATGTCAGATTGATTGCCATGACCCTTGATTTTTCATCTACTGTCACCAGCAGGGCAAAATGTTCACATGTCCTGTAAATATCTCAACATCTACAGGATGGAATGGCACAAAATTTTGTACAAACATTCAGGGTTTCCAGATGACGAATCCTAATGACTTTGGTGATCCCATGGCTTTTCCTCTAGCACCACCATGAGGTTGATATGTGTGGTATTGAGTAAAATGTCTCAGCAGCTAATGGATAGACTGCCTTTAGGTTGTTTGTAGACATTCATGTTCCCCCCAGGATAAACTGTAATAACCTTGAATACTGACATTCTGAAATATAGTTTACTTGTAAAAACATCTACTTTATTGAGTTTATGTATCTGTCTGTGTTCTTGCAGGCGGCTTTGAATGAGGGTTTGAGACTTCAACAAGATCTTCGTGAACTGCTGTCAGAACGAGATATTCTTCTATACCGTCTGGGAAAAAAAGCGATAAAGAAACTGCAGAAAAGGGCCTCAGCTGCTCTCAATGAAAGCACGCCTGCACTTGAAACCTTATACAAATTCCTGGTGAGCTACTAAAAATTCACAGAACTGTACCATCCAATACTATAACTGATAATACAAGGATTTTGTGGTTAATATTTGTGCTCAATTTGGTAGGTTGCACAGGGCAGTCAAGGTCGTTGTGAAGTGGAGTTGGACAAAGATTTGCCAGGTAGAGTTGTTGAAGAAACTTGTAGCAGTGAAAGTGATGCACCGTACTTGGCTTCCGATGATGAAACTACAGCCATGTGTCCTCCTGCTTCTCCGTCAGCAATGAACAACAAAGAAAGCTCTTCAAGTGATCAGAATGACAACAAACTTGAAACTAAAGGCCCACTGGAAACAGACAAAGAAGATGTCCCTAACCAATTCTTATCTGCAGAAATCCCGGATGTTTTCAAATCACAACAGTTAACATCAGCTCCACTAACATTCAACTTAAAGACCTATTCTTCTCAGGAAGAGAAATCTGAACCATTGCAGGAGGACACTACCTCAACCCAGGACTCTAAGTCAACTATATACAAAGAAATCACTTCAGCACACTGTGTCTCACTCCTGGTTGGATCCCCAGGGACAAAGCCAGACAGTATCCCTCTTTCTAACCCTGAAAGTGTGTCTGAGCATTTAGCAGCACAATCAGAGATGTTTAAGGCAGTCACAGATGCTCATGAAGAACACTGTGAGGACATCGGATTGACCCCAAAGAAGGTGTATACAATAATGTTAGACATAGAGCCACAGGACATGCAGAAAAATGAAAGTGTTGGTCCAGATGCACCCAGATGTTCTCAGGGACCACAGCTTTGTGATACAACGCTCACAGAAGTTTCAACTATTCCTGAGAAAAATTCTGGACTCTTAAACAGTCCTGAATCAGACTTTCAAAGCCTTCATCTAGCCGCAGATACCGATATATCGAAGCCACTTGCCGATGCCCCAGAAACTGAGAAGTACCGTGAGGATATCAGTGAGAGCTCAGATAAAGTGTATACAATAGTGTTGGACATTGAGCCACAGGACATGCAGAAAAATGAAGGTGTTTGTCCAGATGCACTCAGATGTTCTCAGGAAGCAGAGCTTTGTGATACAATGCTCGCAGAAGTTTCAACGATTCCTGAGAAAAAATCTGGACTCTTAACCAGTCCTGAATCAGACTTGGAGAGCCTTCATCTAGTCGCACAAACAGATACATCGACAGCACTCACTGATGCCCCAGAAAAGGAGAAATACTGCGAGGACGTCAGTGAGAGCTCAGATAAAGTGTATACAATAGTGTTGGACATAGAGCTGCCTGATTTCAAGCCACAGGACGCTGTTGGAGCCAGCAGACCAGATGTTCTCAGCTGTTCACAGGGGGCAGAGCTTTGTGATGCAAAGCTCACAGAAGTTTCAAATATTCCTGAGACGGAATCTGGACTTCCTATGACATTGGCGAGTCCCGAATCAGATAAAACAGACACGGAAAATCATTCTTTAAAGAGCTGTGCATTAAATGAGTCTCAAGTGACAGGCTCGCTGCCAGAAAACCCCTCAGCATTAGTAAGTACAGAGCTGGACGAGGGACAATCCACAAGTGCCGAATTATCATGCAAGGAAAAGTCAGAAACCCCTGAATTGATGCACAGTGAGGTGTTGAATTCCTCCAACTCATGTGGCACTGTTGCTGAATGTCAGCTCACCGTTGCATACACAGCAGAAACAACATCTCCGGATGTCAAACAAGAGGAGACGACAGATTTCTGTCACGCTGCGGAGCAAACAATGAGCTCAGTCTTTTGCACTGCGGAGGGAGATGCCATAACCGCAACACAAATACCTGCTGGTGACAATAAACAAATGAATGTTGCTGACACTGCAAAGAGCACAGGTACAGGACAGCTGGAGGTGGCAGATGGAGAAAATCCAGAAGAACCAAGTGACCCTGAACACCTGGAGTCCAAACTTTTAAAAGGGCCAAAAAGACGAGAAAAAGCTACGCCACTTTTTGAAGAAAGTGAATGGAAGGTAGCTGCATCGCTGGAGGACACTGAGGTGACACAGAAACAGGTAGATGTCATGTTAAAAATAATTGGTTTCCTACTTTTGCTTCCTTGAATCATCCTCCTTCTCAGAATTTGCTTGAGGTAGTGGTTTCCACATTTTTGGATTGTGCATCCCCAAAACAAAGCAATGTCTTCTTGTTTACTCTGTCACATGTTGCATATGTCTAACCTGATACTGAAAACAATTTAAATGTTAAGGCTATTTAAGCCACAGTGGAAGTAGTACAACACAATGGAGTGCTAACAGGAAATGAGAAGGCAGAGAGAGACAGTAACAGGACACTCAACAAAAGTTTCAGTTGGATTCAAACATGGGACACTGTGATGTCCCATAAAAGATCCTCTTATATAACATGATAAAAACATGTGTAAATTTATAAAATCAGTATTATTAATGTCTGCTCTTTGGCTTTTAAAATCATTAGAGCAACAAAGTCTTAAAAACATTAATAAAACTTTGAGCTTTTGGAATGATTAAAAAAAACCCTGCTGTCAGAAGACCCAGATGTCCCAGCTGAATCCACAGTCCTGTCTTTCCTAAACTGCACTTATCAAACAGGGTCTACTTTGACATTTACAAACCACTCTTCTTCCCCTATCTTACCTTCATGTGAGAGAAGGTGACATTTTATCCTAAATTCAATCCTAAATTTAGCTGAAACTTTTTTGCTTTTAGTTTATTTATTCCTCCCACTGTGTGGCATTTCAGTGTTGCACATTTGCCAAGTCCAGTCATACAGTTTTGGCATTCTTTTTGTGGAACATTGTTCATCCAGTGAAAATAAATGTATTTTTGCAACTGTCCTAAAATGACGCAAGTACTAACGGTCCCAGTTTTAAATGTGTGGTTAACAGCTACAGTTACCCACCAAAACTATGTGGTTAGGTTTAGATAAAAGATCATGGTTTGGCTTAAAACAAGTACGCTTCTTATGTTGAATTTGGTTTCACACTGGACACACACCCTGGTCTCCTGGGCCAGTCCTATGTTTGTTTGATCCATCCACTACACATCTCCCACCTTATGCAGACTTTGTTGCTCTTTATACTAGGTCATCTGACCGGAAGTTGCTGCCCAACAAAAAACTTAAATATGGGTAGCAATAAGCTGCTTGCACAGGCAACTTGTATGGCTGTTTTTTGGGTGAGGGTGGGCTGTATTTTCTCGTGACAGATGGATGAAATCCATGTAGCATGTTGCCTTGATTCCTCCACAGAATAAATCATAAACTGCACAAAACAATGATGCACTACAGTATGCAAAAAAAAGCACTCAAACATTAGACTCTCAGTCTTGATGTGGAAGACGGAGCGAAGAGTCTTTCTTAAAGAAAAAGAAAAAGCATGGAAAATTACACCCATTTAGGAATGATCCACCAGCTCAGCCTGCATTAGCTCCTAAAACAGATAAGAAATGAGTTTGAAAGCAGGCTAACAATAAAGATGATGAGGCAGAAATAGACAGCTAGACTTGCACTGACATCCACAGAAACAAATGAAGTATCTGCCTTTAATACCAGTAAAAAAGAATAAGACAGTTGCCTGGAAGACAGGAAAGAAACACACATTACTACTTGACTACTGTTGATACTATTTTTTTGCCTCCTGCAAATGTGCTAGATTTAATGCTGATGATGCGTTCACTGCTCCTCAGTCATTAGATGTGTTTTGATAAATACAAGCCATGGTACTCAAAGGGATTGAGGAATTTCTCACGAGGATAATCTGTCATTATTGTCAATAATAACAGCACTCCGTCTCGCTGTAAATAGCTGACATTTTTGTGTAAGGACAAATGCTGAGCATCTTCAAATGTACCATAATATCTGTAATTAAGAAACCGTAAATTTCCTGACCTTATTTGGCTGCTAATTAGATTTATTAAAGGGTGTTAAAAGGGTGTTGTTGCATTGGTCATATGCAACTAAATGTTGACACTTCTTCTGAGACAGAAATATTTGACTTTAACAATATAAGATATTCTTTTTTTGCTGTTTTTCCGCCAAACCAATCAGAAGCCTGCTGTATGTTTTCAAACTCTCTTCCCGCTCTACCTGCACCCTGCTACAAGACACATCTTGGTCATGCCCAAAATATTTCACAAGGCACCTCCCCTGTTTGTAATCCAGTAACCTAGCAGTTCATGTCATGTTTTGGTGTTTGCCCTGTCTACCCAAGTTATAACAGATCACTTAATTCTTTTGAGAAGCAAGGGAGGAAGCACATTATAGATGAATAGAGTCCCTCTCCCTCGGGGCAGACTGCTCCCTACTCAGGCACATTCTTGTGTTAACTGTACTGACTCGCCAGGCCACCGGCAACATAGTAGTATTTACCACTGTGTAGCAGGGAAAGAACAGGAAGCTCTGTTATTATAAGTGGACAAACACGGGGAAGGAGGACGCTTAAATGTGACACCACCCCTGTCTTATGTATTTGTAGCGTCAGAGCCAAGAAAGCATGGAGCCTGAGAGGACAGCGCCGGGTTTGGCAGCTGATCTGCAGGCTCGGGAGGCAACAGGTGGATCAACGGAGTCCTACAAACAAGAGTCCACCATGCAGGATGTTTTGTCTGAGATCCAGAGCTTGGTGGAAAGAAGTAACATAATAAATGTGAGTATCAACTTGTTTTATGAAATAAAAAACAGCCTGCTGCACCTCTTTAAGTTAGATCTACTGTTGCTGAACATGTTGTGAGTTAATACACTGATTTGTTTAAGTCTGAATGTGAATGGCACTAATGTGTTCCGTGTAGTAGCACACAGTTTGTTTATTAGACATAGAAATGAAAGAGTTCAGATTTTAAACATAACTGCATCCCTCAGGGCGTCCAGTAACAGCAAGAAGTCTTATCTGATAAGCAGTGAACAGATAAGAGCAGCAATGTTTTGATCAATGTTTGTATATATTCCCATGATGCTGCTGACAGGAAGATCTACAAGATAGACCGGTGACATGCAATGATTTCCTGCAGGGTCATTAGTGGGTCTAATTACTCACAGTATACAGTCTGTGACTTTCGGTGCCACAATTTGACTCTCTTTTCGGTGCTAAGTGTGATATTGTTTGATTTTGGAAGACTATTCATCATGAAGACACGTATAACCTTGACAAGAAGAAAACTAAAAGAAACCAAACAGATGTGTGCAATTTTACCGGTCTCTGGTTATTTCTGGTCATTGCATTGCAGATAGATCAGTGTTATTCATTTTACCTGTATTTTCATGATCAGATCATTTACTTCTCAAGGAATAATACCAACATTTTCTTAATACCAGGTTCTAAAAATGTGAGAATTTGATTGCTGTTCTTTGTGTTATGAGATAGTAAATCATTTTGGGGGTTTGGACTACTGGTCAAACAAAAACAAGCAGAATAACTGACAACAGTTTCCCCACTATTTTAAAATTGTTTATTATTATAGCGGACACCACACATTGATTTACACTGGTACCTGAAGTCTTCTCCTGGTGAACCAGAGATCCGCTTGGTACGAACTGTCCAAAAAGTTTTGGCATGTCGCTACCAACCAGCACGACTCGATGTCACCGCAATGGCCAAACAACTGCAGGAGGCAGAGGTATGATGCACTTCAGTTTACCTCTTTTCCTTCTTTATGTCAAATATACAACTCTTAAGCTGTACTAATAAATAATAAATAATTTCATCTCATGTCTGTTCTGTCCGCTGTAGGACTACAGGTGCTGTGTGCAGGAGCAAGTGGCTACTATCAAAAGCATGAGTGGTGCCAGGATTTGTGACCCAGTGGCCTCGAGAAGAGTTGAAGGACAGTGTTGTGCTGCACTGCTGGATGCCTCTGCCACAGTGCAGGTCAAAGCAGCACAGCTTGATCAGGTCAAACAGTATCACAGACAGATGAAGATCACCAGAGCTTTCATGGAGGTTGTAGCCGCTGAGAAAGACAAAATGAGCTTGTGAGTAGCTGATTTAAAACTGAGCTTTTACTCAAGTTATCATTAACTTAATCGTATTTTTCGTGTACCCGATACACAACACAATCACTCATCTGTTGTTTTTTATTTCAGAAATACTTTAGGAAGCAGTGCTCTTCAGGCTGACAAACTCCACGTCCTGCTGCAAACCATGGTACAGAAAAAAGACATGATAGATGGGCTCCTCCAGTTAGGTAGCCAGTTGTCGGTCCACTTGAGCAACGCTGAAAGTTCAGGTGCTCTTCTTGCCCAGCTTGGAGATGTCCAGGAGGAATGGAGACTTTTAGAAGGAAGTATCAAACGAGCTCTGCAGCACGCCTCAAGCTCCACCTCTCAATCCTCTCTCTTAATAAAAGAGGCCAAACTGCTTAAAGCCAAGCTTGAAGCTCTCCAGAAATCCGACTTTCAAAGCCATGACAGCAAAAGTGCTTTAGAATACGTTTGTCTGACCACAGACCTCAAGCTGTACAACCAGCTTTATCTGCACTTACAGTCCCAGTCAGATGCTCTTGTGCATTTCTCTCTTGGTCAGAAAGAGAAGGACGAGATCAGACATAATCTTAAGGAGCTGGGGTCCTTTCTAAATGTCACCAAGAGCAAGCTTGACACTTCCACATTTAGCTGTGGCAGCATTTCTTCTGCTAAGATCAACAAGCAACTGCAAGACCTGATCATATGGGCCAAGCAGGCAGAAAACCACATCTCTATTGGGAAAAAGTTAGCTCTTTTCCCCGAGGAGGCTCGTATTCAGATTTCTGAGATGAAGAAATTTCAAAATGATATCTGGTTTAGAAGATCCAAGATGCAGAAAGAAGTTGAGCATATGAAAGATGTAGTCTCTGATATGGAAAAGGAGGAAAGTGACCACGTGTTGAAGACAATAGAAGACCTGTATGAGGCCATTGCTGGCAGCTTGGGTCATGTTCTTGACACCATGAAGAAAAATCTGCAGGAGAGGGAGAAACTTTTATGCCAGCTTGCTAGCATGGATGCCTGGCTAGCAGAAACACATGCTGAAAGAGATCCCTGCACCCATGTTGACAATGTCTCAAAAGCTAACATCAAAAAGCTGGAGAGCGAGCTGAAAAGTCACAAATCAGCCACAGTGGAGATCGAAAGCCAACTGAAACAGGTGGAAGCAATGGGAGAAGTTTGCAAGGAAATAGCCGTGGGGCTGAGTCCAGGAGAGAGCCGCTACCTGGTCAACAGACTGTCAGGCCTTTGGACAGAATTAGACGGATTGTTAGCTCATGAGAAAGCAGCCAGCTGGGAATTGGAGGAGCTGATTCATGAGCGAACCACTTCAGATGAGGAGTTAGCCACCATCCAGGCTAGCTTAAAGCAAATCTCCACCGGTGTGGAGCAACAAAGATTCCCTTTAACACAGGAAACCCTTTCAACAATTGCGCATTTGAAGCACATGCTAATGGAGCATCAATGTCAAGCACAAGAGCTTGAGCACTGCCAGGAGGCCAAGCGAAGCTCCCTGCTGAGCACCATTGGGGAACTGCAAGACCAGTGCAAAGCTCTGAGTATTAATGCTACTGAGCAAGACAAATATCTGCACCTGAGGAGACAAATGGAGGAATCTAGAGACATTACAAAAGAGCAAATCCAGCATGCCAAAGATGAAACATTAAGTGTGGTGGAGAGGTTCAGACTGTGCCAAACACTCCTGGTTGAACTTCCCCTGGTAAAGACACAGTGTCAAGAAGCAGCAGACCAATTGGAGGCTGTAGCTCAGGAGTTGTACCCATCTGAGCTAAATGCAGAGAGGCAGAGGATCCACCGCACTGTGGAAACTTTAGTCTCCTGGGAGTTCTCTGTCACAGATGATATCAAAAAGCTAGAGGCCAAGCTTCTGCAAGGTCTGCAGTTTTCCTCTGAGCTTCCCAACTTAAAAGAGCTTTTCCTAACAACAAGAGCGGAGCTGGCGGAAGCCGAACCAGTAAATCCAGATGAAAGAGCCATTGATAGTGCACTTAGAAGAAATTGGGTTATTTGGAGAAATGTGGAGTCTGGGATGAGGGTTTTGGAAGGTCTGGCACGGAAAGAAAAGGTTAACCTGAAGAACTACAAAGACTTGTACTCTCTTAGGGATGCAACCATGCAAGAGTGCCATTTACGAATGGTAAGCGTAAATGTTCTGAAATAATGCAGCCTATCTTTTTTTAGAATTTGTAACTTTGCAATTCATATTTTTGAGTTGTTTTCAACGATGCTTGATTTTGTAACATGTATCCAACAGGAGAGTTTATGCCAGGCGAGAGAATCCCTGAAAGACTACCAGTGGGCTGCTCAGGGAGCAATAGGCTTCCTTCATAATGCTGAAGCCACCTTCTTATCAGCTACTGGAGGGTTTTTGGACTGTACTGAGGAGAAAAGACAGACCCAGCAGGCTCTAGAAGCCCTTGAAGATGGATTTCAGGCTCATATAAACCACCTTGCAGACCTGGTGCCCCAACAACCCTGCCTCTCCGGCCCCAAGACTGAGCAGCTTCACATCAGCATCCTCAGTCAGTTGTTGGTGGGAAGAGCCATACTCGAGGCCCAAGCCCAGCTCAGGCTGGAGTCCTTGCAGAGGTACTGGTTGTTCTCACCTCAATGAAGTGCTGCGGCATAGCGTTTGTTGTGATTATTTTTTTGTTTTTCTAAATAAAACACTTAAAAGCCAAATTTCTCACAGGTGTGAAATAAGTGGGCCAAGCCACAGGAAGTGCCATGAAGACATACGTCAGCGTCTTTCAGGGCTTGAAGCCAAGCTTTCAGACTGTGCTGCAGTACAAGTGACATCGTATGACAAATGTGTCGCCCAACAAAAAAGAGCCAAAGTAGGTTTGATGCAGCATTATGTTTCAGTATGCATTTGTCTACATGTATCGGGTCTACTTAAACCTTGCAGGTCGACGACTTTGACAGTTTACAACGGTTGGCTTTTAGCAATGCTAACAGCATGTCTCTATGGGTGCCTCTTTGGTCCAGACTGAAATATATCAGCAACTATGGATTACCAGAGATTTTTTACAAATATTCATAGACACTAAAGGACGAATCCTTTCCTGAACTTTTCTCTCGTGCAACCATCAGGTTTGTTGGTTGGTCAGATTGATGGATTTAGCTATTAAAGCACCTGTATGACTTAGAAGCATAGCTGTGACTCTTACTCCTTATTTTACCAGTTTGGAGTAGCACATGTACCATTTTCATAGGAATACACTGGAAATTTTGACTGACATGTCGTAATGTAAAAGAAAACGAATGCTGCCTGCTTCAGATTTTAACTCGAGCTTCATTCCATCTTTTTAATAAGCTTCTGATGGAAGATCTTCGCAGCCTTGCTGGTAAGATAGAAGAACTGAGAGCTGGATGTCCAATGCAGGGCTGTGGGGTTGGAAAGGGCGGTGAGCTGGGCGCTCTTTGGAGGCGCTGGGTATCGTTACGCCGTGGTGTCGGTCTACTGATGGCACATACAGAGCAGAGAGGAGAGGAATGGAGGGACATCACTACAAGTGTGAGTTTTACCAACAACAGATCCTCTTACAGCTTTTGCATCTAAACATAACCTAATGTTCAGTAACATTTATAAATGAATACAAACAAACAAATAAATAAATAAATGCAGATTTATTCACGGTTTACAGTTTACATCAAAAACAAGACGTAAAGGACAGAGCAAAGTAATACACAGATATACTGAGGAATAGTTCCATTCTCTTGTTTAGATGGAGCAGTGCTGCAGCTTGTTGGCCAATCTTCAAGCCGAGGTTCCCGACTCCTCCGCTGTGAGCTTCACTCAAGAGGAGCCCCTGGAGCTTCTGGCTCAGGCTGAGATACACCAGGCGGGGCTAGAGCAGGAGCAGCAGGCCTTAGCCTCCCTGGAACATCGACTGGAGCACGCCCTGAGCTTATCTAGCTCCCAGGAGCCCATCAGCCCCGGACCTGTGGGCAAAACACTAGTGAAGATCCAAGAGAATGTCAGAAGGTGGGGTTTGTTTGATTTTGATATACATGATGTAAGTGATTACTCATTAATGTCAGAGATGCTGAGGTGCTGATTTGCTCCACAGCTTAAAAGAGAGAAACTTGCTGATGGTGGCTGCGGCGCAGGCAGAGGAGAAAGAGAGACAGCAGGTCCAAGAGGAGATAGAAGAGTTGGAGCAACACATGTTCGACCTTCTTCCTGCGCTGGAAGCCTGCTCGAATCCAATAAAACAACAGGTCAGCTGTTTTTTTATGCTCTATAGTCCAAGCTTGAAACCTGGAGTGTGAGATTTGTAAAAAGGTGACATTTAGAAAAACAAAAAATATGACATTTTATGCACAAGCAAAATAGCGACAAACAAAAACTCGAGTGTTTTTTGTTAATGTTTTCATGTTATGTTTAAGATATGTTTCCTTTAATGTAAAAAGTTGCTTAGAAGCCCTTCACAGCATCAGTGAGAATTTTGTTCACAGGCCAGTTTTTGTCAGATGCAGCTACAGACCACTTGTAGCTTCAGTAAATAGATTAAGACCACAAGTGGTCTTTTCAAGTGAACGTCGGTCTGAATAGTCTTCTACATGAAAAAGTAAAAGGTTAACTACCATTCGTATTCGACTCGTGAGGGGGGCTGCTGTAAGCATACCCTCAACCTTTAACTGGAAAATTAGATAAACAAATTTGGAAATGAGGGGCTTAAAGTTAAACGTTTGACCCCATCTTGCAGTCTCTGGCTTTCATATTTCCTGTCTCTCTGAATTTATTCTCATGCATTTCCACTCTGACAGGAGCTCAGGAAGGATTTGTCCTCCCAGAAAGCCAAACTAAAGCGCATCGTGGACAGTGTGAAGAGCCGGTACACTGAGATACCAGCTGATATCAGCAGAAGGTTACAAGAAGTTGAACTGTCTCTACAAACAGAAGAGGAGAAGGTAACTGGAAACAGGAATCCATCCTTAACTTTGCATGAGCTATCTCTGCGAAACCTCCACCACCATGTTTATCTAAATGTGTGTGTGTGGTCATTCTGCAGCTCATGGAGAAGAGCAACCCGGTTCGGAAGTTGGCTCGTCAAGTGGCAGAGTTGGGCTCTGGCCTGGAGAAAGTGACAGAGTTACTGGAGCAAAAGAGTGCAACAGTCACTGACGCTCAAAATGCACTCAAGGTAGTTTGTTTGCTTTATATTTGCTTGTGTGTCTGTGTGTGAATGATGTCATGTAAACCTTGCTGATGTGCACAAGATGAAAGTTTGAAAGTTTTAATATTCTTCATGAACGTCTTGTAAATTTGTTTTTAACATAATTTATTTATCTGAATTAATCAGTCTTCCCCAATTGAGAAAACATACCACTTTTTATCCTTTTTGAATTTCATATCTGATTTGAACAGTTAACGTAACAGATGTAAAATCTGATTGCAATCAGCCGTCAGCACCAACATTAGCCTCTGCTAGCTATGTTTGCTATCATGCAAATGTAGTCTGTAATAAGATAGGTGGCTAACCCATAGATATATACTTTAGATACCTCGTTGACGGCTTCAGCCTGTTTCAGCGATGTGTCAACTTCACCGCCATCTTGGGGAGGTCATGGCCGGCTGGCTAGTACTGTTGTGTGTGGAAATAGGTCTACCAAACTTTCTCTTACTGCAACTCACTTAATTCTGAACCGATTTTTCTGATTATTGTAAGTGGATTTAATTAATTCATTAATAAACAAGCCTACCCCTCTAACATAACCTCGCTTCTGCAGACAGCTGCCATTATGCTAACAATGTCATATTGTACGCTAAATTTCATATTTTTATTTTCATTCATTCATTTTTATGCATCCACATTGCACATATAACCTACTTCTCATATTAAATTAACTGGATTCAAATCCTCTATATTTGGCTGGTCTAGAATAGTTAAAGGGAAGGTTCCCCTTCAAATGAAACTTTCTACATACATCTTAAATGTGAAGAAGAAAAACAAAAAAGCATGACAGCACCAGAAGCCCTGCAGGCCAGGTGTAATGGTATTACTGAGAGACCCAGGAAGGCGGCACAGAGGCTGGGAAACCTTTAGCCTTCAGCAGTGTACAGCCAGGCTTCTTTCAGGAACTCTGATGTCTTTGCCCAGTTGAAGGACATGTTCATGACGTCGAACAAGCGGTCAATCATCTGAAAAACAACAACTCCCGTATTCAAATAGGTTTAGCCATTACATTTACCCCTAACTGGCCATTACATTTACCTCTGATCACACCAGAACTAAAATTAGCAAAGATCACCTCAACAAATTCAACAGTAGCTGAGCAATCCTGGAACTGTGGGTATCCTGTTTCTTTCAGTATGAGCAGAGCTTTTCCAAGCTCAGGGTCTTTGCAGCTAAGGATACCTTCATCTTCTGTGTAGTAATGTTGATGTGTTTGCATGTGACCCTGTTTGCAGCCTGCAGACCTTCTTTTTCTTGAACTTCATTTAGTTGTGATACGTAGCTCCATTTTACTAGTCCTGCAGAGCTCAAATGGGGCTGTATGCCTGCAACATGTTCCTGGCCAACTTGAGCATATGGCATGCGTCCATCATTACATAAACTCGCTCACCTGTTGGAGGGTGAGGGAAACGTGTAGTCAGGGCATTCAAAGACTTTAGTTGCAGCTGGCATCCGAGCATTGTACACATGCAGATATTGGTTGCATCCATTGTCTCACACTGGACTTTGACTCTGCTCATGCAGTGCCTAGAATGCATGCACCAGCAAAACCTTCTGAGTTCCTGGTTTCAATGTATTTGTAAGGAAGTAGGCGATGGGGGCCTTCCAGTGACCTAGCAGTCCAACTACCATGAACACAAGGGCCTCACTCGCCACACAGGTCTCATCTATGCTGTTGCAAAGATCCACAAAGCCAGACAATGTCTGAGTGTGGGAGTTGTACTGAACTTGTTTCCTGATGGCCATGGCATCCATCATAAGACACACTTGACTATATTTTGCCGGATCTTCCTCTGTCTTTTTTTTGAGCATATCCAAGTATTTAGTCCAGGCTTACCATTGACAGAGTGCAACCACCTGTGTATAAAAAACCCAGTGGCACTCGGAAGTGTCGTGACCATTACACTGAACCGCAATTGCTCCCTGGACGCCTTAATGGCAACCAAACTTTATCATTAAGCACAGGTGAATTTCCCGGAAACTGGGATTTATTTTTTTAACTTATTTATTTATGAATTTATTTGTTTAATTTATTTTATTTGAGAGACTTATCTATTGCATCTCATTGCTTGAAAAAGACACTTACTCTATTCAGATGATCTGGAAAAGCAGACACTGAAGGGACCTGCACCTCTATGTGTAACCTAACCTAACCTACCAAAAACCAAGTCTGGAACAATCAACTGAAACAGTGTCCTAAGATCTGATGACTATCCAGGATTACATTGTCACTTCAGAGCCCCTACATATTTTGCATTGTTTGTTCCTCAGCACGCGTGGGATGAGCTGGATGCGTGGCACAGCCGCTTGATGCTCCTTGAGAGCGAGGTGCAGGATCTTGCAGAGGAGCATCCGGACCAAGCCCACCAACTCATGGACCAACTCACCCACCCACTGCAGCTCTACCAAAATGCAGCGCAAATGACAGAGCAGCGCACCGCCTTCCTCAGCAAGGTCAGGAATACTATAATATATTCACACTGTACTGTCTTGAATGCAGGAAATATGGAGAAGTGAGGTCTTAAACACCGTGGACCACGGCCTCCAGATATCTGTTTAAAAAAAGTTCCATTTTGCTTCCTTTTATTTTCTGTACTTCTTTGTCAGGTCCCTGAATGTCTTCAGGAGTTTGAAGACATTCTGTATGGCGCCACCTGCTGGTTAGACGAGGCCCAGTCATGGCTCAGTGCTCCCTGCTGCTTCACAACAGCCAGAGGCCTCCAGAATCATGCCAACTCCCTGCAGGTCAGTGATGCCGAGTAACAAGCAAACAAACATATTCTATACGTATTATATCCTAAATATGTGTTTTTTGCAATTTAATGTTAATACAGCATATATTTTCTGTGTTGTATTTTTATTGATACCTCTGTCATCATGGCATATTTGCACACCCTGTATACCTGCAGTTCATTCATAATTTCACTCATATATGTTTTGTAAATTCCACTTTATAATATAGTTATCCTTAATGTATCTCCTCACTATTTCCGACTGCACATATAAGGCTTTGTCAGTCATGCACCACAGTAACCACAAGTCTTATATTTCATGTTAATGATGAATTTAATTTTAAATCCTGAACTACAGCTGGTCCTGGATGACTCCGAGAGGATCAGACACACGCTGGAGGACTTCAGGCCAGTCCTGGATGAGATTTCCGACGTGTGTGACATCAGCACCCACAAGGAGAGGGTGGACCAGAATGACCAACAAGTAGACAAAATGCAACGCCAGATCCTAGAACCGCTCGAGCAGCTCCTGCAGGCTGTTGAGGTAAGGATTTTAAAAGACAGGAATTTCAGGTTGTTAGTGACCCCATATGGCAGTGAGAGGAAAGTGCAGGATTTTTTTTTCTTTTACAACTCGGTTCCTCCCACTCAGTGACCAGGTCTAACACCTGACTTTTATTTGGGCAGATTACTGGACTCAGTGGTAGAAATGTTCTCCTGTAGTGTGGCCACAGTCTGAGATTTGGGGCAGTAGTACGGACTGGAAACATGAGAGAGAGCGAGAACTATAAGTACCCAGCCAGAAGTGAGCCATGGATACGGTGGCTACACAGCGTGCATGGAGGAGGCCCAAATTTGATATACTTGCATATAAAGTCAAGAGAATTGCAATCAGTAGCATCTTAAAAATGCATTACCTCTGGACATTTATGTTCTTGTACGTGCAGCATGTGAAACAGTCTTGATCATAAGATGATAAGTCAAGTTGGCTAAAATCTTGCTGGCCATCTTCACTTCAGGTGGTGGAGGCAATGGAGGCAGAGCTGAAGACTATGGAGAAGAACGTGCCGAAGATCAGAGCGATTTTATCCTCTGTGGACGACTCCAACATATCTGTGTCGGAGCATCTTCACAACCGACAGGTGAAGCAATGCATTTATAATTCCTGTCTACTAATCTCTTTTTATAGCAATGTGCAGTACAGATGGCACATACAGACAGCTGTATAATTGTAAAACTATGAAATACTTTAAATTAGAAAAGGATTTTAAAAACAAGAGCAAAAGAACTGTGTCCCAAAGGAATACTTCATCATCTAAATGACCATTTGATACTAACCCTGTTTATGATTCACCTGTGTAAAGAAAACTTTTATTTTCTCGCATGCCTGAGTAAAAGGGTTTCGCGTTTTACAACATCAACACTTTATCAAAACATCTGCTTACAAACTCTCACACAGCTCGTGCAGAATAATCAAAGTTTTATTTATCCAGTTGTATGGTTATAACTTCCCAAACAGACAACCTTTTCTGATGGCAAACTGAACTTAAAACTAAAACTAAAACTAATTAATGCTCTTTTCAAAGCCAGATATTTTACCTCTCTGAACTGCTCTACCACTGTCTCAACTGGTTGTTTGTTTATGTTATTGTGTGACTTTGCTAAATCCAGTTTAGATGTTGGATTATCTCAGTGAAGCTATGCTGTGCAGGATTGTTTGTTGCTGTTTGTAAACACACTCGCCAGCAAAAGGCAAAGTATAAACCACAGACATGAGATTACACGCCCATTAACATCCCAAATAATAATAAGAAAATAAGAAAATACAGGCAGGGGGCAGATTCTTTTCAGAAAAATTCTCTGCCAAACACTTCTAGCGGGCCATAATTGATGATTGAGAGGGATTACTTCTGACTCTTTACCTTGTTTTTTAGGAAAGTCCTGCATAGTATATCTTTAAGGATAGAAGCAAAAAGTTCATACTGCAGCATAATATGACATCCCACAATTTCTTGACATCAATGGTTTGACAGTATTAAAAAATTAAAGTATGAGCTGTGGGGCACTGCTGATTTCGCATTTTGTCATGTAGTCATGCAGAGTTGCACTCACCCTGTACAAACAATTGTCAGTTGTAGAAACCACTATTTTGTAGCTTGACCATGCTTGCAAGTAAGGATTTCTCTGCCGCTGTTGCATCACTTTTGAGCATTTTTTGAATGTATTTTAAATTTTCCAAACATCCTTAAAGTGCAATATTAGATAGCTAAAGTAAATGTAAATTACAGTTAGTCACACAGTGATGATTTAACACAGCTGCAAAACAAAACAAAAAAAAGTTATTGTCACAAGCAAAAAGCGATGCACCCTAGCCTGCAAATGGTTTTCATGTGTCAGTCACCTCTAAAAGATTACTGGTTACGTTTTTTTCTGTTTTCAAATTAAAATGTTGGCAGTACAGATGTACTATAACACTATACCAGTTTCTTCTGCATTCTCAAGTACAAAGGTAAATATTTTTAGTATTTCTGCTCCTTTTTCAACGACAATGTGACTGTCATTAAAGGTTTTCTATGATTGACCTGCATCTGTCATAGATCTACCCTCAGAATAAGCAACCAAGACAAAAATGTGATCAGTTTTTCTGTTTCAACCTGAAGGTGATCCTGGCCAACGTGCAGTCGATGCGGAGGACACTGGAGGAGGTGGAGAGATGCAAAGGAGAGCTTCACCTCCCGAAGGGAGCAGATGAGAGCCTGCTGGTCTTCTCCAGAGCCAGTCTGCTCCTGCAGCCGCTCGAGGAGCTGGAACAACTCACCCAACAACAAGCCATGCTGCTGGAGGTACAGCATGAACTCACAGTTCCCCTGCACATAGACAAAATAATTGATTTGATCTTTTACTGTAGAGTCGGGAGGTTAGATAAAAGGTATTTAGTGAATGCTTACAATGATGGTACTTATTAAGCTGATTCAATTGCAATTTAAAGGTATGATATGTAATATTTTCACATTAACATGTATGAAAGCGACTAGACTTATGTATTATATTACAGTATCCCAAATGGGTCCAACAGTGTTCAAACCCAGAGAAATCTGTTATTTTATTCAAGGTAATTTGGTCACCTGTCAATTGCGTCATATCCCCTGTACCCCCTCTAGTTCCTCTAACCTCTATGGAACCACGGCAATTAAGGATGTTTCTGGTTAGCTCCATGGAACTAAAGCCAGTGTGCATCTTTAATGTGATGTTATTTACTCAGTCAGGGCTGTTCTGTGCCTCTGTTAGTGGAACCACTGTGTTGATCTCGTATGTTTTTGTGTTGTCACACATGTCACATTCTCTCTTGTGTTTCTCTTTGACAAATATAGAACAAGATAAGGGAGGAGGAACAAATCAGGAAGGATCTTGGTATCACTGCACTCTCTGATATTCCTGAAGAAGCACAGCAGCACGACAGATCTGCGCTAAGACACTTAGTCCAGGTAATAATAATCATAATAAGGTAGAGTTCGTCATCAAACACCTGCTAAAACAATAACACTAGTGTGATTTTTGAATAAGAATTAAACTAATTAAACATGTCGTCTTTAATCAATTCATACTGACAATTTTCAGTAGTCCACTTCCTAATTATACTGCTCAGGGGAATAAAAGTTACAGTCGCCAAGTCATGGATTCCTGCTGGTTGCTGATTTTTTTTAAAGGTGTATTTTGAATGTGGAGCATCAAGTAAAATTGGTGAATCCTTCATGGAAGTCAGGCTTGGTGACTGTAATTTATTCCCTCTGTTGTCTGGAATTGGTTAAACCTGCCTGGTACAGTCCTGTCTCCAAAAATAATCAGCCTAAAACTGAGCCGAAAACGATGTCCATTCTATTGGGCTGTGAGGCAGATTCAACTAAAATCCTTGAAACTGAGTTTGTTTTTTGGGGAGTTATTCTGCTGTTGTCCTGTACGTGTCCAATGACGTGCAGAACATCAAACATTAAGACTCAGTTTAGTTCAGCTAGCACAGCTTTTTGATGTCTGTGGAGTCACATTTTGATTCCTTCAAGACTGCACATAGCAATTTAAAAAATAGTTGTTTCCTAGGTAATAAGATAATACATTTATTTATTTGTTTATCATGAATCTTCCCCAAAAAATGAACAATCCTTTTGGATAAATATGTGTTCACTTTATTAACACACATTCCTCCATTAGACTCATTAATGAAGCCTTTTTCTTGTTACACAGTCTAGTTTTATACTCACATTTGTCAGGTTCCACATCAAATGTAAACATGACAGATGGTTTATACAGCCAAACTGAGTGGATGACTGTTAATGGAGTTGTGGTGATATGCATCTTGGACAATAAGCTTCCTCTCTCCTCACTGATATTGCTTGAATATTACATGATGGAAAAGTTATATTTGAGATGACTGAGAAAAAGAGACACAGTTTTGATCATATGATTCACCCTTATCACTAAAACCAGGAGGCTATTGAGGTGACTATTTCAGAGGAAGAGGAGGATGAGGAAAACGAGAGTTGTCACTCGTCATCCTCAGACACACTAACATGCAGTATTCCAGAGGTAAATCTGAAAAATGATAACAGCTCAGGAGAGCATGTTTCTGGGTACTTCTTTATTATGGGTTTCATTCCAAAACATACTCAAAACTACTGTCCTTAAAACTTAATTCTTGAAAACCACTTTATTTGACCTATTCAAGTCCTCACAAATAGATACATTTAAAGATGTGGTAGGCTGTTTTTTTTAAGCTTTATTGGGCAACAATTCTATAGTAACCGTTTAGCATGTTTTAATTGAAGTGGTCTGAAACAAACTAAACTTCTGCAACTCTTCTTGGGTCTGTTTTCAGGTTTGAAAGACAGGAGACTTTGTCTAATCACTGGTTACTTCATAGAGAGGGTGTTACTGTCGGCTGTTGTACAAATTCAGATGCGTGTGCATGTCCCTTTAGATGGTGAAAGCCTGACTGATTGGCAAAAAGAGAAAGTTGCTATTCCAGCATTGGCAAAAACTGCCTACACTGCAAAGAACCCCAAAAAACGAGACTTATCAAAAAGAGAGTCTTCTGCTAACCTGAACTAAAGGCCCACGGCTGCAGCTAATTCAAGTTCATGAATATGTAGCAAGCTAGAGCCTTGAATCACAGTATGGCATCTCAACCGGCTGTACAGGCCCACAAGATTGCAAACAAAACAGGATGGCTAGTCACATAGATCTGCCACAGTATTATAGCATACAGATCATGTTCAGGCTGATTGTGATGAACAACTAGTGCTCGGACAGGTTAGCCGATAAAGCACGTGCATATGCCCATGGTCGCCTGGTGGGAGGGCCTTAGGATAGAGAGGGGAGAGCTATGGGACAAGAGCTGTATTTTCAAATTCTGTTTGTTGTTGTTGTTGTTTTTTTCACTTTTGTGACTTTTCCAGAAAACTGCTCCAGCTTTAACACTTGGAAGGGAATTTCAAAAATACTAATTCTGTGTTTTGGAATGAAACTCAACACTTCTCGGCTCCTTCTTGTCATGCTTTCCTCCTTTGTTTTTATTTTGATTCACGTAATAATTTTCACCTTAATTTTGCCTCTTTTTTTCCTGTGGTGTGGAGGATTTTGCAGATATTTGCATGTTTATAAGAGGCTGTGTCAGACAGGCTGTCCTGTCACCCGATGAATCCACTCTGGTGCTGTCGGAAGCAGCTGCTCGAAATATGTCGCTCCTCAGAAACCTGTCCTTTCTCTCTCTCTCTCTCTCTCTCTCACACACACACACACACACACACACAGACACACACACACACACTCACAACACACTGAAAATAGCATGTTTATCGTGTATGTGTGTGTGCATGGATTTGTATTTGTACACTAATACAGTTCATGTGTTAGGACCTGGAGGAGACACTAAACGCTTCAGATGTGCAAAGTGAGGATATTACAGAAATTAAGCCACTGTCAGACGTTAAGGTAAATTATGTTTTTCATATTAGAGATCAGACTTTGGACATTAAGCACATTTGTTTTGTTTTTAAAAAGTCTTTCTTATTGTAGTGTGTATTTCCTCACACTTATTCAGATACATTGATATGGTAGTGATGATTATAATGGCAATATGTGACATATTGTCTAATTCAAAGATGTGTCTGACTGTTTCTGAGACTGATTCATTTTAATGAAATCTTTATTAATCATTTGTCTTTCAGGCACTGGAGACTTTGACTGGTCAGTTTTCTACTGAAGAGGAAACAAGCTCAAAAAGTGCGGACACTGGGCTTTTATTCGCTGTGCCTGGGCTTCATTCAAAAGAGTCTGCATCAGAAAATGTTGATGGATTAATAACAATGGATTCCAAAGCTGACAAAGCATTAAGCCCTGAAACTGAAACAACTAAGTCACTTGTAGCTGCAGCCGTTCCAGCAGCTGAATTCAAGTTCACGGCTGCTGCCATACGGGACACACATGGATCACCACAACATGAAACCCGTGTCGCCGACCCTCATACAAAGTCCCCTCAGGCAGCAGCTGCAGTAGAAGACACAAGAGTAATTCCTGCAAGACCTATAACTCCTTTCAGTGCAACAAGAGGATCTTGTGAGTTTATAGAGGAGGGAAGCAAACACCTGCCTTCGTCCATACCTTCCCATCAAGATGTGGTAAGGGTTTGAGAAAGAAAAGAGACGCCCTTTAATATGATTAGCCAACTTTTCCCAGAAATTTTCAACATGAATTAAATGTGATGTCTCCCATAAGTGACACAACAATAGAAACAGTAAGAAAATTGCAAGTAACTATTTTTTCCCTTGATTCTCTTCAATCTCCAGGATACTCTTAATGTGTTAAAGGAGCAGAGTGAAGTCACCACGAGTCAAAGTAGGTTATTTGAAGAATCCCAACAGGCCCAGGAGTCGTCTGAGGTGCCAAAGAGGTAAAGGACAGAGTGACAGTCACAGTTTTACAACACACATGCACATAGCAGACCATACGTGACTCAGGCATACTGTGTGTTCCCTTTGGTCCCTAGCTCGGCTGGATATGAGGAAGATGAGCAGGAGCAGCTGAGGTGGAGTCGACTTTATACCCAGATCTCTCAGAAACTGACCACTTTGAAAAAGGTAAAGGAGGAGCATCAGATCGGCTCAGGGGATGGAGGGAGCCATGATGAGGTAGGAAGATACGGGAAAAGGGGACAGTTATTTCCTCAAGGGGACAATAAAGTCTAAGTCTAAAAGTCTAAAAAAATAAAATAAAATTGTTTCTGATTTTATGATGATTAGGACACATTAATTCAGATTTTTAGAAGTTTAGCATTAGAGGAGATGGATGAAGGGTGACATGGGACCACAAACGTGTTACCTGTAGCCTGTATAAATTGAAAAGAAAATACCATTAAATTGTTAGGAAGTTTTTTAATTTTTTGATTTTTTTGGGTGTTAGAAGAACATTATTATTCCTGAAAATGAATCATATGAGTCTGGGAAATTTCTGACAACATACAGAGACAAAAATCAAGCATTTTACTGTATCAATTTAGAGATATTCCAAAGACAACATCCCACATTTCTACCTTAAAATGACTTCAAATTGGAAACTTGAGGTGCTATATAAACACAGCGCTCCATAATTCTTCACAGTGACAGATGTATTTGAGTTGAGGACATCTTTGACTCCACCCATACTGAAAAACTAACCTTTTTCTTTATCAGTTAAGAGATTTTCCAAAGGAAATGTCTCATATTTCTGCCTTGAAATTACTCCTACTGATAAAACATTATTTATATTTATAGTTTTACATAATATAATAAGAGGGACCAATGGCTAGAGCCTTTAAAAATTGACAGTATTATTGGATGGATTTGCAGGAAAATTACTGTATAGTCCTTATGTAAAAAAAAAATGCAAGTGAAAACATATTTTTCCTGATAGAAAGAGAAAGAAAAAATGAAGCAGTAGTTACTCCCTTCATGCATTCTCTTTTTCCCTTCACTCTCTGTGAAACTGATTTCTTTTTTCTTCTTCAGGATCCACAGAGGGAGCTGACATCAACCGGGTCTGCTTCTGCTGTCCTCACGCGGACACACGAGTCCATCACCAAGCTGAGTAAAATAGTATGTACAGTAGTAACAGAGGTTAAATCTTAGCAGACATATATGTCCCTAGTTAAAACGACTTATCTTTGGATACAGAGATTTTGGGCTAATTTTAATAATGCACTGAGTTTTTGATAAATTGTCGTGCAAATAATCAACTAACATGGATCTGTGTGGCCTAACAAGGTCGTCAATCAGGCTCATTTTAAAGAACTGGTAACGGCAAATATTCAAAGGTATATGGCTGTATTTTTTTGTAGTTGGCTTAAACAACAAACCATATGTAGAGGATCTGATTTATTAAATCATACTTATACAATATTTAAGTTTTCCATCCCATAATTTCAGTAGAAAACTGGCTTTATCCATGTAGCAACGCTTTAACAGTTCTTTAAGCATTGTTGCAAATTTAAACAAAGCAAGAACCAGGATATTGCTCACATCAGGAGGAAACAGAGTTTTAGTTTCATGGCAAACTTTGTGGTGAGTGATAGTGATCACCATACGTTTGGTTATTTCTCAGTTGAGCTCTCGAGGTGAAAATAAGGAGTTGTACGAAGCTGCACGAAAGGTCCTCCTCTGTCTGGATGCTTTGACTGACCTTGTGTTAACTTCTGGTGAAGATGATCCCCAGCTGAGGCTGCTGCAGCAGGAGGTGACGCACAATTACACAATATAATAACCAACTAAACTGCACATTTTATTATGTAAAATCTGCTGTCTTAAAAAAAACCAGGTGCAAGCAGGCTGATAAGAAAGGACTGAATTTACCCACCTCTCATTCTAAAAGCACAGCTTTTGCCTTTCTGACTTCCTGTGTAGTGTGTGTCAACTGAGCTGGTGACTCTGGCTGAGCTGTTGAGCAAAGTGGAATCTGAGACCAAACCTGCACTTTCGGGGGAAAAACCAGAAGCTCTCCGCTGTTTGAGCTCCCTACAGGAGTGTCTACAAACCGTACACCTGGTCCTCACCATATCCCACAGTCAGCTCAGTGAACATCTGGGCAACACACACCAACATCAGGTTCGAATTACAAATCAGTCACAGAGTTTGATGTATTATATAATTATAGCGATGATTACCAGTAAAATATGGCTGAAATTTGTCTTTCATGGCTGCATATTTTTTTTTATAAATCAACAATTATAATTCTAAATGGCTGGCAAGTGAATGTGTAAAATGTCTGAGCCAGTAGTAGAAAGTATCTGAGCTAATGGCAGATTTCTTTATGTAGCACATTTCATACCCCAAAACAACCCAAAGAGCTTTACAGATTACACAGGTAAAAACACAAAAAACAAATATTAAAACAATAAAAACAATACAACAAACAATTAAAAAACACACATACACATAAAGTAAATAAAACAGATAAACATACATTTGATTTAGAAGAAAATCAATTTAAAGCTATGGTAAACACTTAGGCCTCTAGCTTGGATTTCAAAGTGGTCAGCATTGTCTCAAGTCTCAGCTTCTGGCAATTTGTTTCACTGTGTTTACTCAAGTAGCACATTAAAATACATTTTTGATGTACTTGTATTTTGCATTTTTCATACTTTTGCTACTTCATATGTATATGCCACTGCATATCAAAAGGAAATAATTTAGGTTTTACTCTGTTACATTTATTTCAGATAGTGGTCACATTGTAGATTAGGTTTTACATTAAAAAAAACAACAACAAAAAAAATATACAATCAGTTAATAAAATATAATGCATTGCTTTAGATTTAATAACCTTACAGCTTAGGAAGCCATGAAATTGTCTTATTCTTAACCAGCTACAGCATTAAAAATACTGCTTATACACCAATGTATCAGTAATATTAATCCAATAATAAAGAATAATATAAAAGAAGCAATTCTGCTGCACAATGACAGCTATTACTTTTGACACTTTAATTACATTTTGGTAATAATATTTTTTATTTGATTTATGAGTAAAAATGTGAATGTTTTTTACATCATTTTATCTGTACTTTATTGATACTTTAATTAAAGGATATAAACACTTTTTCCACCACTGTTCTGAATAAACAAATAGTATTTTTTGTCACACAGGAGCTCTCCTCCAGTCAGCTGTGTATTCTGGACGAGTTTGAACCTGAACATAGTGAGATATTCCCCAGCATAAAGGATGCTCCCAGATTGGAGGTAACCAGTGCTTTGAAGCTGTTGTTTGTGTTTGTGCACATTTGCTTTAATATATGTAAACTATTACAAAATGCCTAATAAATAGGTGTCTAAGACATCCTATTTAACTCTTATAACAATATTAGAGTACAAGAAAGGCCTAATTGGAAAGCTGTTATCAATGAGAAGACATTTAAGTCATTAAAGGCCATAACTCCTATATTATGATTTCTTGCTTTTAATGACACATTGATTTAATTGCCAAATATAAGTGCCATAATTAATGGCCAGTTTTCCTAAGCACGTAGAAAAAGAAATATCTGATAATTCCCATGGATATATGGCTTTGACTATACAATCAGCAGAAAAAGAAACCAGCATTTTACCAGTCGTGATTACAGACAAATATCAAAGTAGTTTCAAAAGTTAATATTTTTTACCTTAAACTTTGTGCTTTCCATGTATCTCACAGCAGTGTGTGCTGGGCCGACATCTGAGGGAGAGTCCAGGGGAAAAAGCCAAGCTACAGCAGGCTTCCTGGTCCTTGCTTCAGGGGATAACTGGCCTCCTGGAACTGGGTGAAGAATGCTTAACAAAGGGGCAGAAGAGCCAGGTTCACAACCGCAGCCAACTTCAAGCCGTCCTCTGCAGACGCAAGGTATCTCACTGTGCTTTCAGCAAGTTCTTCAACAGGCAGGCAAAGACTTGGTTTAAAGTAGGCACTTTCCCAAGAGTGTGTAGATGCCCCTTGATGGTTTTCAAAGAGATATCCAGTGCTCAAACTAATGATTAGACTTAACACAAAGATATTCAGACCTCAGTCACAGTCAGTGTCTGTTTTCACTTCTCTTCCTTTATTGATATCAGGCCTGCTGTGCAATTATTTTACCTCACTTCTGTCATAAATCTGATCTCTTGGTGATCCAGAAGCTCCTGCGGGTCCTCAGGTCTCAGCTGGCTTTCGTACAGCATCTGTTCCAACGTGAGCCAGAAGCACTTAAGTGTCAGGAGGATGAGCGGGTACAGCTGGAAGTCAGAGCCAAAGCTTTGCAGCAACAGGCTCTGGAACAGGAAGTGGCTTCTCAAAGGAGCATCCAGGTTTGTAGTTCACATTTGCTGAGGGCCATATGAATTCATACATAAACAAATGTGAATTTTACTTGTGGAATATTTTCAGTATTTCTTGTGTTGGTTGTTTGTGCTTACAAATGTTAAAATGGATGTGTGTGTTTATGGTTGGCCTTCCTGCAGGAGTGGACCCAGTGGGAGGATAATTGTGGTGGACTCGGCAGGTTGCTGGATGATGTTGAAGCTTTCATCAGCAGCGGGGAACCAGAGGGAGACGATGAGAAGTTAGCGCAGCACCGACAAGATGCCTGCCAGGTAAGAACCCTGTCACACTGCTCACAAACGTATTGACTTTGTTTGTTGTATCGTCAGACTTCTCTGGCTGATTTCCTACGTTTCACAGCGCGCCTCCAGAGAACACGCCTGAACTGCTGTATATATGTTTAAATTCATGGGCAGGTGAGGGGAGCAGTAGTGATAGCATTAGCATAGTGAGGGAGAGAGAGGAAACTTTTTTCCTGCTGAGGGAAAAAAAAAACGATACTCACACATTTTTTTAAACTCAACGTTTTTTAAACTCAATGTTTATGTACTCAAGCTTTTATGTGAAATGCCGATTGCCCTAAAAATGAGCCCGTGGACTTTTTATGCCTCCACGCAGGGACAGCTGCGGCTGAGGGCATTATGTTTCTTGGTTGTCCGTCTGTCCCATTCCTGTGAAGGCAATATTTTAAGAAGGCCTTGAGGGAATTACTTTGAATTTGGCACAAACGTCCACTGTGACTCAATACTGAAATGATTAGTTTTTAATAGTAAAAGTTCATCGTGACTTCAACTCAATTACAACTAAATTGCAGTAACATTAGAAACATGAGAGTCATCAGCTCTGGCTGGCTGAACTTAAAGAAAGTATCAAATACCAACATGATATTTCAAAAGAATTGTTTCCATAGCAGTGGATGAGTGGCAAGACTCATTGATATTGTTACAGTGCAATAATTTAGTTGGTTTGTTTTCCCTGTGTTCCTGTTTCTTATTCCCTTCATTTCTTTTCAGCTTTCTGTTGTCCTCCTCCATTTTACATTTCACAGTCTCACGCTCTTTTAACCCACCATTCTCTCCACTTTACATCACAGCCACTCTGTGCTGTCTCCTCAATTATTAATGTGAAATTGGCTTGTCAAGACAATCTCACCGAGTTTGATGTAAACTCAGTCTAAGCACTGTTGGTTCTCCTTCTCACCCAGCAAACACTGGTCCAGCTGGATGAGAGCAGAGCTGCTTTAGGACTGCTCCTGGATCAGGGGAAGGAGCTGCAGACAGAGCCAGAGTTTGCTGCCACGGTCAGTCAAGCAGGAGGCGCTCTGGAGCTGCGGTGGCAGAGCGCCTACAGGCGGTCTAAACAGGAGAGTAAGCGCTGCAGAGATATCCAGGACAGACGCACCAGGTGGGACCAGCTTCCAAATTATGTTAAAAAAAAAGACAGAATCATAACAGAATCATGGAGGCTACAATGGGAAGTATTAATGAGAGGCTCTGATGGCATTTTAAATAATATTCTGTAGCAGTGCGTCTACGTGGGATTTTAATTACATATCAGGATATTCCCTGGAATTTAGTTCGGAAATTTGAGTAAAACAGATTTTATTCCCGGTGAAATATACCACTGAAAAACAGACATGGGGGATTAATTCCTAAATTCATCCTCACTAAGAATCCTAAATTTATTCCCACAATCTTCTCTTCACACACTCTAATATGGTTACATCCAGTGTGCATCCATGACACCAACCGTCTAGACTCTTGTTCTGCAGTATTGGACCCGTGCCCAAGTTCATAACTCTCTCTTTGTTAAGGAGTTTAGGAGCTATCTGTTGTCCTCATCCTCCCCACAGATTCCAGGCTAACTTTGCCTCTGTCAGTAAATGGCTGCTTGGTGCCAAAAAACACCAGAAGACTTGGTCAGACTTGGCCGAAACCTCTGACCTGAGCCAGGAGTGTATTCACAGCAATCTGATCGAGTTGCTGGTAAGGCATATAGTCAACTACGGCCTTTTCACCCATGAAACAAAGGTTCTCTCAGACTATTTTGTGATATACTAACAATACGTGACACACTGTCAACATACATTTTAGTGACGTGTTTTAGTGACTAAATGTTGTAAACCGAGATATTTAAACCGCAATTTCTGAAACTGGTCCAGTAGTAAGAGAGAGCGCTACAGCCATGAAACAGGCTGCAACTTTATCACTCAGGGCAATAGTGCACCATCAATGTATGTCCAGTAAAAGTGCTTGTTTTTGCCACTGACTGTTGGCTCACATTGTTATTTTAAGAGTGGAAACATTATGAAACGAATCCCTACAAAGAAATAAAATGTTTTTCAGGCCTGTTTGTTATTGCTTTTAACCCAGTCTCGCTCAAGGAGAGGTCTTGTTCTGAAGTCTGGAGAGTTGAGTTGTTGACAGTAACAAACAGACCAAATCAAGCAAAAGGCAAAGAAAAAATGTTTTATGTCTCAGTAGGGATCATTTTGACAATGTTGTTAAACACTAATAATAATAATCTGAGCCAGTCAGTGGCGAAAACAAGCACTTTAGTGGACATACATTGATGTTGCACTTCTGTCCGGAACATTGCATTGCAGCCTGTTTCACAGCTACTGCACTCTCGCACAGTGCTGACAATTTCAAAAACTGTTGTTTCCATTTGTCACTTAGACACAAAAACATAAGGTCCAGGTTAAAAAATACCAGTGTTTTCCTGTAAGGATGCACAGGTTGAAATTCAAACTCAGTCATCAATATAAAATGCATCAGTCACACATGATAGACATGTTCTCTGACACTGGTCCTATTCTCAACCTTCAGGACTTCTCCATTGAGACTGAAGCCATGTCCGTGCAGAAGGTGGCTGCATCCAGGGAAGCTGCTCAGCTGCTCCACCTGGGGGAAGCTGACTGTCCCGGGCTGAGAGCTCAGCTCGCCCAGCTGGACGTCAACTGGAGCCAGCTGACCTCTGATCTGTCCAAGACACAAGACCGGCTGCAGCAGGTACAATATTCATGAAGAGATGTCACTTTTACTGGAGAAAACACACAGTACAAACATATCAAGCTGCACTTTATCTGTAAGATGAACAGTTACACTGTGGAACAGTTAACTTAAACAAGTGATGGACCTGATGACTTTATCTCATACCAGTGGCATCAGATATCCTATTAACTTTATTAAGTACTGTTTTCCATTAAAATATAATGGTCTAAATTCCAAGGAAGTGCTGCTGGTCGTCAAAAATAATCAGGTTTGAGGGGAGTGTAAACCTTGTTGAGCCCAGTTTTGTGGGTGATTGAGGAGCAGGAGTTTGAGAGGACTTACAAAGGAGGTGAAGGGCACTTTTAATTTTTCCTTAACATTTATCACCAGTGAGTGGAACCAGATAGTCCACATTATAATAATTAATACACTAGTCCTGCCAGGTCAGTCTCACAGAGGGTTCATTTTAATGTCTTCAATTTTTGCAATCACCTCAGGAGAGGATGAAAAGATCTTATCTACCACAGGAAGATTAAATAACTTGGACAGGCACAAAAGTCAGATTGTAATAGAACTGATGATTACTGTGAGCTTTTAAATGAAATCAAATATACAATAGCTGCCTCCATGCATGTGCATGCATCTATGCGTTCATGCATGCACACACCTCAAAAACACTTGTCACTGGTACAATGATGCCTCCAGAGTTATGAAAAGAGACTTGGCAAATTGATGTATGTCTTCATGTGTGTGTTTTTCTTTCTATAAAGTTTGGTCATGTTATGTGAATCCATATAGGAGTTATGCGCCTCTTTATTAAAGGCCACTCTTAATGTCGCTCCACCTCAAACACGCACCTTCATATACACACTTGACCTTCATGCCAAATTATAGCCTCCTAGGGTAAAAACTGTTTCTGCCAAAGGGTGAGGAAATTTTTGTTGGACTAACTGATCGACAGAGCCTTTAGAGGCACTGGCCATGGCTAGAACAGTTAGGTAAGAAACGAGAGGTTAGAGTATTCATGTTAAGTTAAAATCCCTTTCTTCTCTGTGGTCTGGTGTGCGTTAGCGGCTGCTGGCAGCATGGCCACCGGGGAAGCTGCTGTCCGACCTGGAGGGCTGGCTGAAGACGCTGGAGGCTCGGCTGAGCCAGCAGAAGGAAACAGTCCTCAAGGCCAAAGATGCTGCTCAGATCACTGAAGTCTTGCAGCACTACCAGGTACCTCCACTGTCCACTTTTTTCTGTACATCTGTAAACAGTGGTTCTATTTGAATGGTTATTTCAATATAAGTGCTTTTATTTTTAACTTTGCCTCACTACTAAATTTAGAGGAATTTGCTTGACATTTGAGGAATAAGCATCTTAAAATTACACATTTGTTCATCCTTAAAAGACACTACTGTGTTTCTGCATCTCTTCCTCTTGCAGGTCTAAATTAAATCTTGTGTTTATATATATAAAATATGAACATGAGAGTCAGTAGAAGCACAACTGATTGTTTAAAGTGCTAAATAATAGTAAGAAAATGCATTGTTACACTGTAAATATGCTTCTGATTCTGGACACCTGAATTTAGAAAATGTAGATCGATACAAATTTAAAAGCACAACAGAGATACCTCCATAATATTAGAGGTGAATGATGTGTACTGATTTTTCATAAAACCAAAAATGTAGGACAAATCATAGACTGTATAAAATAATGGACATAGCCACTGTGATATCACCTGTTGGTTCGTGGACTCCCATTTTAAAACCTTGAGTTTTGCATTTTTGCTGTTGCCAGTTTGGGTATTTGGAGCCAGAAGTGACCATAATTGGATGAGAGGGTGGAGCTGTGGAGGAGCGAGGGGTGGATCTAACTTATAGACAGTGGTGGGACTTAGCAGACAGCCTGTCAGTCATACTGGCCCAACATTAATTATGTTTAACTTTTAAGCCATAAAAAAATTTAACAGGTGAGTTTACAGTTGTCATGAATGAGGAAATTTGCTATAGAGATGAAAACCGTTTTTTGCACCAGGCTGTTAATATGTTTATTTTTGCTTTGAAGTTGGGCCTTTTAACATGGGCGTCTAAGCGGTTTGACTCGTTTTTGGAGCCAGCCTCCGGTGGCCATACAAGGAACTGCAGTTTTTGGCCCTTCCATGTTGGCTTCACATTTCAGAAAACTACCAACCTCTTTTGCCTGTTTTTTCCCTTTAATTTAAGTGTTTGTGTTGATTTCTTTCTATGTAACATTCCGTCTCAGGAGCTGAAGTCAGGTGTGGTCAATGGGCAGCTCCTTCTTGATTTCCTGTGCCAGTCTGGGCCTCAGGTAGTGGGTGCAGACATCCAGGCTCTGCGCTCGGAGCGTACGATGTTTGCAGAGGAACTTGGCGCCCTCAGACTGCAGTGGCTGCACCTACAGAGAGAGTTGGAGAGCCAGGTCAGTTCTTCAGCTGCTAATATACAGGAAAACACAGTGACCTGTAGAATCTGCTACTGGATATTCTTTGTCCTTATATCCAGTATATCCAGTAGCAGTCCATTTTAATGAAATGAGTCATGACGTGGCCTCCCTCCGCTTTCGTTACCACCCAGGGGTGGAGACCATGACTTGCTCTTAAAACGACGGGAGGCATTCTGGATCTTCACACTACAGACTCTGTCCCCCAAAGGGTTAAATGATGAACTGCTACTTAATGTTATGCTGTAAATTATTTCTATATTTTTTTCTATAGACCTATTGGATGTGTGGAGTGCTTGTTAAAAAAGGATTGAAGCACTATTGGGGTTTTTTTTGCCTGCCTCAGTTGGTACATTCTGGAGCTGGCAAAAACATTGTGAAAAAACACTGTGAAATATTCTCCCCTGTCTGACATGGGTTTCATACTTATACTGAGTCCTTATCACTATTTAAATATTTAAATATTTTTCTACTTTTTTGTACCTTTTTAAATAAACCTCTTGATCTTATATATTTATAGACATTGTATATTGATTCACTGAATTGGCATTAGATGCACTTATTTAGAATATGTATACATCCTTCCTCTTGATCCCTTTAAACATATGCTGTACTCTCGACTGTTTTATCATTTGTAGAGTCAAAAGGGTCTTTATGGATGTTTAGATTTATCTTGATGTATTTCTTTCTTTATTTTTCTCTAATTGTTGTATCACTTCCTGACAGGTGATGCTGATGCTCATCAGTCCAATTACCTCCTCCAGTGCTACATGATACAGCATATGTGTATATATATGCAAGTGGTGTGATGCTGTGTCATTATACCTGATGAAGGTCGTCTTGACCGAAACGTTGTTTTGACACTCAATAAACACAGTCAGCAGTGAGTGAGACAGTGTGCGGGAGCCTTCTTTAATTTTTAATACTTTGGGAAATGCTAAGTGAAATCACTGGAACCCATCAGTCACCCCATAAACATAACTCAGTTAATGCCAGCAACAATGGAAAAAGCTTGTACTGTGTGACTCTCCAAGATGACTAAGAAAAGTTATAAAATTTTTATTTCTACACATGAATCAGCCACTGTCTGGCTTTGCCCCCTCAGACTCGTGAAGCTGAGCAGATACACCACACATGTGCAGACAGAGAGAAGCGATTACAGCATCTTCATGACTGGATCGAGCAGCAGAAAGAGCAGCTGGATCAGTGCAAACAGCCCACCAGTCAAACTCTGGCTCGCAAGGCTCTGCAGGAGTGGGAGGTACAGTAACCAGATGTAAACAGGTGTATGTGTGAACCGTCTCTCCTGCTGCTGCCCTCTGATCTGAGACTGCACCTATGTTTCTTCCAGGCTGTTGTGGGCAGGGTGAAGGAGGTGGATGCAGCTTTGCAGGAGTTGAAAGCCACACGAGTGCATGTTGGACAGGAAGAGGATCACCCTTGTGATATCTCCTTCTCTGGCCGGACGGAGAGTGTTTGTCACACTTGTGGGGATCTTAGTCAACAGGTAAAAAATAAATCAGAGACATGGAAAAATTTGTGTTATATATTGTGTTATATATGAATTACAGTTATGTACAGAGAAGATTACAAAGTCCTTTCTGATAAGGTACAAAGAAACAGGACTCCAAATCTGCATTCTTCCTGTCTGCTGAGTGTGTAAAAGGCAACTATTTGCTAAAATGTAATTAACCTTATAAGACCATAATATGTCAGATACTACTCTAAACATAGCTTTGTTAAGTGACAGTGTGTGATTAATATCTGAAAATATAAGAAATGAGAAACTGAGTTAGCTAAACAGTACACTTAAAGGTACAGTTCACCCCAAAATCAGAAGTACATATTTTTCCTCTTACCTGTAGTGCTGTTTATCAGTCTAGTTTGTTTTGTCTGAGTTTCTGAGTGTTGGCGATATCAGCCGTAGAGATGTCTGCCTTCCCTCCAGTGTAGTGGCACTAGATGGCACTTGGCTTGTAGTACTCAAAGCTCCAAAAAACTACATTAGATAACTCAACAGCAATGTCTCTTTCCAGCGATTATGACCTCAAGATAATTCATAGACCTAGGACAAGCCTCTCATCCATGAGAAAATGCACGCTTCCCTCTGTGCAGTGATAAAGTTGGCAGGTGTAGTTCAATAGAAAGAAAATAGTTTCTACATGAAACTGCTCACATCAAGTTCTGTGGATTATCTTGAGTAACCAGGTCATGATTTCTGGAAAGAGACATTGCTGTTGAGTTTTGAGCACCACAAGCTGAGTGCCATCTAGTGCCATTATATTGAAGAGAAAGCAGACATCTCTACGGCTGATATCTCCAACAATCTGCAACTCACAGCAAAACAATCTACACCAACAGATAGCACTACATCTAAGAGGAATAATATGTATTTTTGATTTGGGGATGATCTGTCCCTTTAACAGGGTTACCACAATCCTTGAAATCCTTTTTCTGAATATAAGGGAAAAACAAGGCCTGAAAAGTCTTTCAAAACAGACACAAACAGGAAAGGGTCATTGAAAATGCTTGACTTTATATATTTTGTGCCACAAAAGAAATTGATGTTCTTCTGATGTTGTCTGCAATTGGACAACTGGAAAGAGTTCACACATTCAAGCACCCTCTCTCTTTTTTAATTATTGGCTGTAATCTTCTATAAAGCCTGCAACTTCTCTAGTTGTTACCATAATTGACCTTGATCAGTGTCTCCAACTATGCCTAGTTGGGGCCTTGACTTTGAGGGATTTGGGCCTGGAACATCCTTAAAAAGTCCTTGAATTTGATTTTTAAGAGGGTGCGGAAACCCTGCTTAAGTAAAGCCAGTGTGTTTATGTCCACCTTTTATAGTTCTTTGGTAAAATGTACACAAAATTGAATACAAAAGTAAGTATTATTAATAAAAGTATTACCAGTTTTCATAAGGAGGTAAAATGTTAGATATGTACAGCTATAATCACTGACTTAGACAGTTTACAGATAGTTTATATATCACAGGTAAAATCTATAGCTCTCTATGCCAAGTACAAACCACTTATACACTCTTACTCAAGTGTGATCCTCAAACTTTGTATGTTCTGGGTTATTATTTTCTTCAAAACAAGGAACCTATTCTTAAACGATAATGGATATATTGTATATTGGATCTCCCTGTGGAATGTGGTCATTTACAGATGGAGGTTCTGCGACCAGCTCTACAACAGATTTTGGAACAGTGGAGTTGTTTTGAGAGAGATCTGAAGGAAGTTTCTCTGCACACCACCAGGGTGCGCTGTGCTCTGCAGCACCAGCCTGTGTTCTCACTGAAACAGGCAGAAGGACATTTAGACCTCCTCCAGGTGAGCAGAAGCACTGATCATCATATCTTGTACACATGGTCACACAGAGGCTTCACAGCTTCAAGAAGAAATAATCACATGTTCTGTTTTATCATAATGACCACCAGATTAATTCAGACATATTTTGCTGCTTCAAAGCACGTTGATCAGAACACTGAACAGCTTTTAAACTACAATTTACAAAAACAAGATTTTTTTTTGCTACTGTGAATCAGCCACTTGTACTGTTGGGAAAGGAAGTTAAAGCACTTCCATCTGGTTTTGACAGATTCAGTAAATGTGTGGGCGTTCATGGACGTCAAGCCTTCAGTATACTTAGAGTTTGGTGAAGATATTAAAGCTGTTTTTGTGCACAGCAACTCCAGGAAAAGGCTGGAAAAGGGGAAGATCTTTTGGTGTACGTGGACAAATCCTATCAGAGTCTAGTGAAGATTCTTCATCCTGGAACGGTGCAGACACTGGAGGATCAAATGAGAAGAGAGAGAAAACGGTCAGTGGCCTGAAATTATGAGAACAGAATCAGTGGATCACATTCAGCAAAGAGGTGTTCAAATTGCTGCTGTCAAGTGAAAAAGACAATATATTGTGTGTTGATTCACAACCCAAGAGATGATTTGTGGTAGGAATATCTAACCTCTCTGTCCCTATTGTAATAAGAGTACCAAGCTTTGATTATGTCCTGTCCATTATGCTTTTACTTGTACTAAAGTGCAACAGCAATAACATACAGTAGGTGTATGGATTTGAGATCAGATGGCACACACACATTCTGGAGTTATACAAAGTTGAGTAATGATGTATTATGTTCAGGTGGACGGACTTGGTGCAGGAGTTGAAAGATGAGCACACAAAGACTGGAGAGACACTTTCCCTCTGGCAGGAGTACGCTCACCTCTCAGATCAGTGCTCCCTTCACCTGCAGACACTGTGGCATCAGTGGGAGGAGTTACCAAGATCTTCTCCTCAGCAGGACGCGCAGGCCGTGCTTCACTCAGTGGAGGTGAGTTCAGGAGGCTTTTAGCTGTGTAAGTGTGAGCACCAAAATCCAGTGACTGCTGATTTGAAGTTACTGGCTCCCTCATCTCTCAAGTAATTCTACACTTTATTCTTGTAATATGGAGATTAGCTGATAACCACTTCTTTACATGAACACATAACAGATGTACACACAACATTTTTGATACGGAAAGAAGACTCCTTACTGTAAGAAACAATTTCTTATTACTAATCTGTCAACATGTAACATGTATGTACTTTTTAAAGATGTTTGTTTATAAACAATATGTTTCTGGAGCAACTAATGTCCACTAGAGTCTTTGATTTTTAATTTTAGCATTCCAAACAACTTAACTAATGCAGAAATTGTTGGTGCATCCTGAGAAAGTGAGAATTTATTCTACTGATGATTTAAAAATGAGCAAAATATGCCACATCTTTGTGACACCCTGACGCCCAAAAAGTTGGTAGGCTGTGTGAAACATAGATAAAAACAATTTCAATGTTGTGCTAATCCTTTTTGACCCATTTTCATTTAAATACAATACAAAGACAAGATATTTTATGTTATTGTTTTTGTGAATATACGCTCCTTTTGAATTTGATGCTTGTAACATGTTCCAAAAAAGCTGGGACAGGGCATGTTAACCACTTTGTTACATCACCCTTTCCTTTTAACAACACAGAGAAAGAGTTTGGGATAAGAGTAAAAATTTCAATTAATAGTTGGAGAATGGAAAAGACCCGCAATCCCTTGCAGTTTTTCACAAAGAGATGAACTTTATCCTTTCTTGTTAATGACTGAACATTTCGAAGATGCCCCTTTCATACCTAATCCTGATGCTATCACCTGTTACCAATTACCTGATTACCTGTGAAATGCTCCAAACAGATGTTATTTGAGTGTCCCACCAATTTTTTGTTGCCCCTGGACCAACATTCTTGGAACCTGTTACTGGCATAAAACTCAAAAATCACAAAAAAAGGTTTTTATCAGTTTAAACATTAAATATCTTGTCTTTGTACTATTTTTTATTGAATGTAAGATCCCAACTTCCTAACAGCATCCCAACTTATTTGGAATTTGGACTGTGCATTCATATAAACAACACAAACCTGTTTATTTAGAGCTCACAAACTTCTGCATATTTGCTGCATTTGAAGTTGTTGAATTGAAACTTATTTTCTGGCGTTGCAAAATGTCACTGAGAGCAGATAGGACCAGTTTCATAATGTGCTTGTTAGACTGCTAGGTTTTGTGCAGTTCTTCTTAGAACTGATTCATCCTGTATTCTATGCATCACATTCACAATTTCGTTAAATGTGCCTCTCAATGAATGGCCTCCAATTCCTGGAAATAAACAGACAGCATGCACTTAGGGCAGAAATATCAGCAATTGTCTGCACGGTGTTCCATCACCTGATCTCCTGTACTTTTACCTGCGTAGTTCACATGCTGCATTATGTGTTGTTTTGCAAAAGTCGTGCACAAAAAAAAAAAAAAAAAGCTTTCAAGCCATTCACGTCATTTTTTCCATCTTTACCCCTCTTTAGAAATACTCTAAAAGGTGTGTTTTGAAACTCTTGGGTCAGACCTGTGTGGAAAACGAGATTTCCATTTTCCATTTTTCAACAGCATAAAAAGCAGCTATTATGTGGTCATAAGTGTTTTTAAGAAATATTGATGAAAACAGTTGAAAAATCCAATTAAATGCATTAGTAAATACAGTGAATAGACATGAATTAAATAGTGTTTATCTTCTCATTCATCCATCTAACTGGTTTGTTTTTGTCTTAAACTCTTTAATACCAGAAGTTGCAGGATGCTGCAGAGGATTTGCAAAGCAGTGTAGGAGATGTGCTTGCAGCTTCCAAGCCCCTTGTTGGACGGCTAGAACCACCGGCTGCAAATTTAGTCCAATCCGAGACCAGACTGCTGTCACGTGACGTCCTGCTGCTGAGTCAGGCAGTGTCAGGAAAAAAGAGGAGTGTTCAGGTGAGGAAATTAGTCAAAACTCTGCCTTCATTTTGCAACAAATATCAATTTTAACTGTTCAGTTTATGTTACAGTTACAGTAATGAATGGAGACCAGTTTCCCTGAGGTTTAATGGGACACTGTAACTTTAATGTTCAAATTTCACAAATCCACTTTCACATATCTTTCTGTGCAGGAGGATTTGGAGCAACAGAAACTTTTTCACACTCGACTGGAGGTCCTTGAGAAGCAGACACAGGACACACAGCAGAAACTTAAGGCCAGCTCAAGTGACACAGACTCTGTAAAGGTTGGTCTGAATCCTTATTATAACTCATAAATGATCTTTCCTCTACATAACTTCTACATAGGCATTCTCTTTAAATCTAAAGCAGAGGGTTTCAAACTGTGGAAGAGAGTTGAAGGGGCGGTGTAGAGAAAGAGATGTGAGGCATTATCTGCAATGTATTAAATAAATAAATTTTGGGTTACTTACACTTCCCAAGGATATCTCTATCATCTTCAATCGTGAGTTAAGTCATACAGAAATAACTAAAAGAGATGGTTCTTATTACTTCAGAACTTGAACTGATAGATAGCTGTCTGTATATCCATGGGTACATTCCAGACAGGAAATGTTAATTTGGTCTACTTAAAATAAATGTCAAGCTGTGGCCCACAGCAAGCTAACTGGCTCCATGGCAACATTATACTTCCTGCTTACTACCCCCAATCCCCCAAATTATTGGAGCCGTTGTTCCAAAACTTGTGTGAGTTCTCCATTGACACTTTTATCCACCCTGGGTCAAACCATGCTGCACTGATTTGCGTTTCCACTATCATTTTAAGTGTGCTGAATTGTGCCGAACTGCACCTGGGATGGACTGACAGAGTTGGGGCAAAGTGCACTCGACTGCCTCTAAACTGGTTGTGCTGACGTTATCTGTCAGCTATGGACTGAGAAAGTCATTTAATTCACTCAAAGGCTTGCATGCTACTCAGTGCATGAGTTGATGTGAATCAACAACACACCCTTGCGCTTCAGTAGCACTACACCTTTATTCTAAGACATTGAAGGCATGATGGAGGAGATTGGCATCTGGTGTACACTCATACAGTGCAGAAAGAAAACTAAAACATTCAGACAACAGAGTGTTGTTTACCACAACAATGGCAGCAGAGTGGATAGAAAAACATTCCCTTGGTGCACAAGCGCGTAATCGGGTAAAGACACAGCTATAAGTGGGTAGTGCTGTTGTATGAAGATATGAATCTCTGCTATGATGGGCCAACGCGCTGAGTCAAGCTGAGTCAAGCCAGCAGGTGTATGAAAAAGGGCTATTACAGCATGGTTATGCCCCAAACTCAAGTGAGACAAAGGATTTATTATAGGGGTCATATAATCAAGCAGTATAAACTTTTATCATGTTGTAATTCAATATTTGTTTTTACTTTATCAGGGCTCAGCATCAGTCTACATTTTGTCTGAAGGGGTCCCACATCTATCTGAAAATGTGTTTTTGTGTTTTTTATTTCTTGGATGTGTAGCAGGTTCTCCTGGAACTCAGTGAAATGTTTCCATCACTGGTTGACGTCAGGGAAACGAGTGCTTATGTGGCCATTAACAACCATGAGACAGAGAGACTGCACATGCTCAGCAGGCAGTGGGTTCAAAGCATGACGCGTGCGTCTGACACCAACAGGTGGGAAAGTTCAGTTCAAAATGCACAAATAAAAATCCATAAAGTGGGCAACTGTATATGTTCCTTCTGACAGCTGTAATCAGTATTTATTTGTGGGAGCACTTAAAATCATTTCAGCCACTCTGTCAGAGATGTACAGTACCTGCTGTTTCACAAGATGTTCAAAGCTGTAATGACTGATCTAATTTTCTGATGGAATACAGTGGATGTGTATGTTTAGAAAGAAGCTTTCAGTTGTAGTCTCACTGTCCTGTTTTATGCTCTCTCTTTTTTCAGAGCTCTGGAGGCTGAGCGTCAGCGTTCTCAGAACTTTCAGGAGAAGTGTAAAAACCTGACGTCTATCCAGAAGAAGCTGGAGGAGGTGTTGATGTCAAAAAAACCTCAGAGTCTCTCCAGCCTCCAGGAAATGCTGAGTGTCCATCAGGTACAATACACTTTTCACATTCTCTACCTTACTTTCATTTCAGACATATTGATTAGACTTCTACCTCCAACTGGGACCAGTGTTTAAATGGTTTTAGGACTTAAATGCTTTGGGAACCGGTGGTGCTTCAAGATTTTTGCATCTTGGCACACAGAAATTAAACATAACTCATATTTAAAGGACAGTTCATCTTTAAAAGAAAAGCTAGCTCATCAGTTGTACTCACCTGTCATGGGAAAGATTGTGTTAATTCTACGTAGATAAGCAGTTCATCTGTATTCTGCCAATGTCTCACTAGGTGGCAAGGAATATATAGTAATAAAGGCTCGCGGTAGCTGAATTAATGAAATTATCATCAGTTTGTCTCAATTACGCCACACTTTTTTGTCTAACGTGGTACTGTGATGAACCACATGAGTTTAAATAGAGATCTGATGTATGAATGTTTCCTGTTTTCATCTCACACTCCCACAGAGGCTTGATGCTGACATTATTACTGGACACCAGCTTCTGCAGGGTCTTCTCTGTCAGGCAGTCGAGTCCATGGAAACAGAAACAGGAGAGAAAAGGTGAGGGATTGAAACATCTTGAAAGACAGGAAATGGCAGTTTTAAATCTTTAACAAAAATCTTTAAACATGTAACAAGCTCAACAGGTTTTCAGTTCCAGAGTCCAAAATACTGCATGCACAGCAGTGGCTCATCTCCCTCCTGTAAGGCCTAATTTACCCTGGCTCTTCTTCCTCTATGTCTCATTTCGGGACTAGAATGATGTTAATACATTGACAAAGGATCATAGAATTCCTCAGTTTCAGGAGTGCGCTCAGTATAACATACTCCTTAGTTTGATTGGTTGGTCAAATTCCTAAGAACAGCAGGTGTTTGGCACCAAAATGGCACCTATAACTTCAAGTTATTAAATAATTTATGACTGCCAATTGAAGGAGCTGTATTTTATTGTCAGTTGTGATGTCTTCCTCCTGCTCCTCCTCTCCCTCTCTTTGTCATCAAGGCTCAAAGTTTGTCTAACAGTTTAATAAGAGCCACCCTTTTGAAGTTCAGCAACACCAGGGACCATGACATTTGTCTGAAAGGAAAATTTCAGTAGGTAGAGGGGAGTTAAGACGAAGAAAAAAACAGTGAAAAACAAGGCCTTGGAAGTTTTTGAAAATACAAACAGACAGAGATCATTAGAAGTGTTTTAGTTTATATAGTTTGTGCAGGAATAGAAATTCCCTGTCTCTCCATCTCCTACTTACACAATACATTGCTTTACTGTGCTATTTTAAAGAAGGCAAAAGATCACATAGTCTGCCATCACTGTAACAGTGCAATTGAGGAATGTTCAAGCTTCACTCTCTTTTAATTGTTGTCTCTGAGCTTCAGTAAAACCTACTAGTTCTCAATAGAAAAAATGTCAATGTTGTAACAGCAATTAACCTTGAACAGTGTCTCAAGCTAGTTGAGAAAACTGAGCCTGGAAAGTCCTGAAAAAGCTTGAACTGAAGATGTTGGAATCCTGAAGGGGCCTTTATCTTCGCTAAATATTTAAATGTCGACAGGACACGTGATGCGTCATGGATGCATCACATGTCCTGTCAACAGGATGTCAGATCTCAGTAGATTGATAAAATGTTTTACACATCAACTCACTTTTGGTATTTGAACCAAACCTAGCACCACTTTAAAAAAAAAAAAGAAAAGAAATGAAGGAGAAAATGATTCAGCACCGTCATGCGGAGGAGAAACTGTGGTAGTAATCAGGGCATGTTGATATTAAGTCTTGTATTCTTCACAGATCCTGTCAGCCAATAAAATAATTAGATTTGAGGTTTTCCAGGTGCATTTTTGTCTTCAGTTTTAAGGATTGCTCATATTGAGTGTGCGCTGCTGACATATAACAAAATGCAGTGTGTGCAGGTGTTTCTTGCCCTGGAACATTTGGGTTTCTCTTTCTCCAGAGCCTCCTTAAATCATATTTACAGTCTTTGGAAAGCTTAGAGAGCTCTTAATATTTTTCATTTTTTTTATTTTTGTAAGGAGCTAAAGGAGAGTTTCTTCTCTTGCCCCTGCTGGGATCACTGCGTAGGGTCATAAGGCGGTCTTAAAATCCTGCTGATTTTATGTTGATTTAGCAATTACCTGTGAAGGAACTATGACAGACCCATTTGTAACTTTTTTCTTTACTATATTTTGTGCATTTTTTTTAACCAGGGAAGTGTTTTATGCTGTTTCTATCCATTGGATGGATCCCAACATGTGTAAACATTTTCCAGCAGTACTATTGTTTTTCTCCAAATATATCAAAGCTGAACCTCTTGTGTTGCCTCTTGCACACACAGATCTGAACTCATGGCACAGGTGACCTGTATGAGGGAGAGCTGGTTCAACTCTGTTGCTCTGGCCAGCCAGCGTAGGTCCTTTACAAAAGAACAGCTAGGCCAGTGGAGAGTCTACCATCGTGGCTCCAAACTGTTGTGGAAGCTGTTGAGGGATGTCGACTCTTTGCTGCCCCCTGCTGGACCTGCTCTGTGTGCACTGCAGCAGCTGCAGAGCTGCCTGGATGATAACCAGGTTAGTGTGTGTGGATGCCAGTGAAACAATGTACAGTCAGCTTCTTATATTAATTAACAAAAATGTGGTAATAGTAAAATTGTGTCACAAATGTAATATTTTATTTCGTTAAAAATACTAAACAATAAGCATCGTTTCCCCATTTCTTTCAAAGTGTGTCGAAGATGCTCTGGGTCAACATACTGCAGTGTACGCCCAGACGCTGGAGGCTGGCAGACATTTATGTGAAACCATGACAGAGTCTGAGTGTCAGCGCAAACTGCAGTCAGAGCTCCAGGTCATACAGGAGGCCTGGGAACGAAGCGCTCCACTGCTGGAGAGGAGGAGAGACCTGGTCAAGACAACTGTTCAGGTAACATATTTCATTTTTTCATCACAGCCCAAGACTTCCATATTTGTCATTGTAATGTTTATTTTAAATCGTACATTAAAAATTTTCAGTCTTAGTCTCAGTAAAATCAATCCCATTAAGCTTTTCAAAATAAGACAATAAAAATTTGAATTAAACAAACATGGTAGTCCTACCAATATATCGTTCTCTGAATTTAACTCAATTAACAGTCAGCAGGATACAAATTCACTGCACTGTTCAGTATACACTGCTGAACTGTTGAAGGAGCTGTATGCAACATTTAGAGCATAAAAGTCTGGGGCAGGATTGTCTGCACACACTTCTCAACATGGAGGTGGCTGAGCCGGCAACTGGAAACTAATGGTGCCAACTCCATAAACAGTGCTAACAGCAGCAACAGTGCTGACAGAGCTGTTGGCTTGGTGGGAAACTGGAGGGTGGGCGCTACGCTTGCACAACGATGGCGTCCCATAGCAGTAATAAGGACAGTGTTTTTACTCGTAACTGCCATATGAGTGCAGTGCAGAGCATCGCCGATTAGATTTTATATTTTATATTATTTAAGTTCAGCCAATGAATCCTATAGATTTCCTAAAATGTCCCTGGAGTTGAAAAAAATACTTAACAGAAATATTAACACTCATCTGCTGCAAATGTGATCAAAAACTTAACAGGAAATAGAATCCAGTGGAACTTGCAGATTTTAACGTATAGTTTTAGTGTATCGAGCAGCTTTGGACCAGCAAAAATCCAACAGAAGAGCATGTGTTACAGTATTAACAACGGGGAGTAGGAGGGGTCAGCATGCATGACCCATATCCAGGACATGATCCTACCCACACACACACACACACACACACACACACACACACACACACACACACACAACCACAACCTGGTGTATTGCCCTGGCACAGACCTCCAGCCGAGAGGGATCAAAGAGAAGCTCAAATCTATCCATGATCCACATCCAGAGACGGCTGGTTACCAGGGTCTGTCACTTTCATTCCATCACTGTACAGAGCTGGAAGGCAGGAAGGAAGGCATGGACACACTCAGACTCTAATAAAATACTACAAAAATAAAGTAAAATAATCAAAGCAGGCTGAAATGTTTCACAAAAATGTATTGGCTAACACTCTAAATGACATTGCTGATATTTAAGTTAGATGATGGCCCCTTTTGACTCTGATTGAGCACTGTTGCCTGAATAATAGAAGGGCTTCCCAGCTTCATGAGCTGTGTTGATTACAGTATCTGAATGTTTCGGTGCCCAGGCCAGGCAAGGTCAGGGAAAGTTGTGTTAACCCTTTTAGGCTGAACAGGATCCGCCCGCAGAAAAGGAAATCCCTCTGAGCAACATGTCAAAGATCACACAGAGTGGAGCATTAATGCGTTTTCATAGCACCCTCAAGCTCTGTGGTTAAACATTAGAGGTTATTAACATGTCAAATATTTGTTACACTGACACTGAGCTCCTTCTCTGTGCACTGCTTTTGATTTAGAAGTGGTCTCAGTGTCAGGATGGGATCACCAGAATCACGTCTGAACTGGATGAAGTGAAAAACAAGCTGGAGCAGCCGCTGCCTGAGAGACTGCAGGACTCTGAGAGTGAGACACACATTCAGGTAATTATAAAACAGGAAGTCTCTGTGAAATCTCGTCTGTATTCTGATCCCTCACTACGGGAACAGGAATAAAATAAATCACAGCCTGTCGGTATTTCTACCACCACTTACTCATAATGAAAGGAAGTTGTGTAACAGCCATATTTAAAGAAACGCAGGACATTTTAAAAACATTTATCAGCCATGCAGGCCCTGAATAAAGGAACAATGACACAAAAATTGGTGCTCCAAGCTAAACTATAGCATACAGTATTATATGTTGAATATTAATAGAGCACTAGCAATATCCAAAAATAATGACAGCAGTCGAACCTTACTGTAATAAATGTTAGAAATTGTGTACAAATCATTCTGTGCAAACCTGCCAGAGAACCTACAGTTCCTTCTTTCCTCCTTTTTAAAATGATGCAATAGTATAACAGAGTTGTAGCTACTAGAGGTGGACGATATGGCCCTAAAATAATATCACGATATTTCACAGTATTTTTGCGCTAACCATATTCTTGACAATATGACAAATTAGTAAAAAAAATAAAAATATTAATTTAAGAACATAGAATTGCAACAAAATAAGTGATATAGTTAACATGTGAACCGAACAGATTGCCATTTCTTTAGCTTCAGATTCTGTGTACAATATTACCTTTATGCTCTGCCATTTCTCCTCTAATCATCACGCTGTAACCTGTGACAGGCTGTTATGATACCAGAACTATCGCACATTCACATTTATGTCATTTAGCCATGAGCGTCAAATAGGTTTATGATGAAATCACTTGACGACACTAAGAGAGGTGAAGAAGAGACGCTGTACTGCTGCCGGAGGAGCCGCTGAATGAGTTCCCTCTGAGCAGTAGGTCGCTGAGAAGAAGTCTGGGGCTGTTGATAAAACTTTCAGGACGCCACAGTTTATTCCACTCTACTGATGATAGCATTTCTAAAATTCTAGACACGTCCCTGTGGATAAAATCCTAGTCCTTATTACTGCAGACAATCATCCAGTAGCACACAAAGACAGTCTCAAAAAAGTCTTTGTATCAACAGAGCAGGACCCCATTTAGGATGTATTTTCTGCCACAAAGTACCTTTCAATATCCATGCTCAATTTAGCAGAGAAGAAGGCACTAAGGGTGTCTTGATTGCGTTCATTGAATACCCTTATATAATAACAGACTTGTCATGGTTTGAGATGGAGACTGCAAACAGTAAATTTGTGAATAATGTTTTTTTCATGGTTATCAAAAATTATGATTTACTGTACAACATATATGACAATAAAGCATAACGTTGCTACATCAGTCCCAACAAATCAGCATCATGAATCTGTTGGTGAATAAGCTAACGGGTCAGTTGGTCTGCAAACTAGCCAAAGTCCCCCCACCCCTCAACTCCATCAGTAGCTACCCCCCATCCCACCAGAGCGCCTCTGAGTTTACCCCCCTTTCCCTTATTAAATACCCCCATGCTTTCACTCCCCTCCCCCTTTCTGCCCCTTCCAACCCTCCCCCTGTCCCGTCCACAGCCCTTTAATCTGGACAGTCAGAGCGAGGAAGAGGTGTAGAAGAGTGTGCACGCAGCTTGTACATGGCTGTCTGACGGGATGTCTGTGTATGTGTGTGTTATGCAGGAGACAGACCTCTCTCTGCAGCGTGTGGCCAGTGGATTTAAGGAATTGGCCACCATGAAGACGGACCTGTCCCAGTACGTCGCGGCTGGTGACTCGGCTCTGCTGGAGCAGCAGCTGGAACAACTCCATGCACAATGGGAAGAGCTGTGTATGAAGGTGAGAACTGACAACAAAGAAATACATATATAGAGAGAGAGAGTGGCCATAAATGAACCAGAGAGTGAGAGATTGTAGAGGTGCAGGTGGAGAGGAAGGACTGGGAAGGGAGGGAGAGATGGAGGGAAAGTTGCTACGGGCAGTGTCTTGGCGGTGACCAGCAGCACAAAGCCTCTGCACCACTGGGGCTGAACTACCACACACATACATGCACATGGACACACTCATTTGTTAGAGAAAAGAGCAACGTGGTGAGGTTGTTGGAGGGAAAATTCTTGTCCTATTATTAGCACCCTGGCAACTTGCCTCCTTACAGCTCAACTGATTGTGTTTTTTAAATCCTCTGCAAATGTGCCAAAACTCAAGCTCATTGTTTATGTTCGATGCACACTGTACGGGACAGGTCCAGACCTGTCTTGACATTGGTTTCTGCTGGTATTAGCCTTTTGCAGTTCATTTACACGTTTTTCAAAGAGTCACTTGAAAGGTCATAATTAGCTCATGGCTGGGACACACTGTGCTAACAGAACAATCACGTGAAACTCTCAGAACAGAACTGGCTGTTAATTCTGTAACTGCATTATTCATGAAAGTAGGTCTAAGGTATAGACGCAGGCTCAAATTCCTACAGTTAAGTCTTTTGGCTTAAACACAAACACGCTCTTGTTCTTCAGAAACCAACAGTTATGACATGCTGGGGACATTTTTGTCAGTTATTAGGGTTATGGGATAATTTGCGGTCATGCTAATTGGGTCCCCAGTTAGAAGTGGCTGCTTCCACCTGCTCCTGTCTTGGCAGGAGTTACTGGGACTCACAGATGCAGCAACAGCAGCCAGCAGGTTTTTTTGTTGATGTTTGGTGCTCTGTATGTTGTAGTCTGCTCATCCTAACTACTTAATTTTCTTACATTTGTCTTGAAATAAACATGAAACACATAATTTCCCGAAAACTATTGAATGTTCTCAAGGAAAGACCTGCCACTTATTGAGTGCTGAGTATCAACTACTACCATTGCAAAATTTTATTTTTTGCTAAATTGTCAAACTGCTTGAAAAAATTAGATTAAGTCAAGTTATTTCAGAAAGCACAGACTAATTTCAGCTCTTTGGTCACAGAAGATTTTTCACCCCTGTTAATTCCTGACGTGGCCGGGGGGCATGGATCTGAGCCAGCACCGTTTCCTCTGCATAGCTAACAGGTTGTAGGTGGGGGAAGCCACTGGAATGGGTCCGCTGAGCAGATGGCCTGGCTGGGCTAAAGGGATTCAGGGGACAGGCTCTATTGTTCCAGGGGAAGCACAAAGTCCTCACGGGGTGACAGCAGCTCACAAAGCACCCTAAATTCTCCAGGGTCCGAAAAGGCCCAGCAGTGTTAGGACATTAAAACCAAAGCAGGGCTCATTTAAATCAAATAGATGCCACTGAAAAGTAAAATATAGCTGGTTTAGCAAACATGCCCCGTGGGCTTACTAAGCCCTTTAACCTCAAAAAGATCATCAGCCCCCTCCTCAGCTACGTAATGGGGTGTTTTCATGGCATTAAGCTGTCATTAGCAAAATGGACCTTGTTAATTTTATCAAACAGCCAGAGTCCCTCTGGGATTTCTCTCAGTTCAGTTAATTACTGACTCTGATAGAGATTAAATGATGCTATTGCTTTGGTGTAATAAAATAAAACACTTAATGTTCAGTTCATTTGGGTTTTTTAATTCACTTCTGTATCATGTAATCTGTTGTATTGAACAGTACTTGTCTTTAGTAATCTACCAGGTTGTGTGTCCCTTTGCACTAAGCTCAAATCTACAAAATGAACTGTTGTGTAGTAGAATTAGGTCACAGTACCCTGGACACATACCAGGAAATATTACAAAGAATGACACCGTTTCAGACTGGATTGATATTTGTCAAAATCCAGAGCACCACTGTTTTGAACCTTTTGTTGTACACATTTCAGACAGTTAAGACCTTTTTTTGTTGTTGTTGTTCCCAGCAAGTCTGTAGTAAATTTGGCAAAAAAAAAACATGCATAATTTTGTAACTAAGACACATCAATCAATCAAACTTTATTTAAATACACTTTTCATACACACAGAATGCAACACAGAATGCAAGAGAACGGTTGCACTCTGGCAATGTTCATAAGATGATAAAATCCAGTTTTGGTTATACTTTCAATATGTGGTTCAAAACTAAGATGTAAATCAAAGATAGCTCCAAGGTTTTTCACTTGTTGATAGGGTTTTAGTGCCAGTTCTTGTTTCTCTCTCTGCGCTTCAGGACCAATAACTAAGACCTCGGTTTTCTCCTGGATGAGCTGAAGAAAATTTTCCACCATCTAGGACTTGGTGTCTAAAATACAGTAAAAAAGGCATCAATTGGCCCCGAGTCATCAGGAGACACAGTGATGTACAGCTGTGTATCATCAGCACAACTATGGAGACTGCTGCCGTGCCTCCTGATGGTGTTTCCAAGTGGCAGCATGTAAACATTAAAAAGCATTGGACCTAATATTGAACCTTGGGGGACCCCACAATCCATTTTATAACTTTTTGATAAATACTCATCCATTGTTACATAAAATTCAGTTAACAGTTAAAAACAATACCAGAGAGGCCAACCAGATTATGAAGTCCAGCTAAAAGAATTGAGTGGTCAACTGTATCACAAGCTGCAGTCAGATCAAGTAGTACTAATACAGAGAGTTTTTTCACATCTATATTTGACCTCAGGTCATTAACAACCCTGACCACTGCCGTGTCTGTGCTTTGATTGGCTCGAAAGCTAGACTGGTATTTTTAAAAAATATTAACTAATATTAACTGACCCAAAAAAACAAGTTTCTCTAAAATTTTACTTATAAATGGCAGATTGGACAATGGTCGGAGTTAGTACTGAGGCGTCTGCATTATTTCGTTCAAAAGGGGTTAACCATGGCAGTTTTAAAAGCAGGGGCGTGTAAATCTTATCCGTGTAATGGTTTGTTTAAAATCTATAAATTATGTTTAGTGCCTGGTTTGGAAAAAGCACCTCATCTGGTTACCCTGAACTAGCATTATAATGGTATCAAACATTGCTAGTGCAAATATTAAACTAGTATGTATCATATCTGATACCTATGCTGTCAGTCATGTACAACTTACTGGTCTACTTCTAATTGTAGATTAGTTGGCACCACAGGTGTCCAGTTAGCACTATAAAGTTTTGTTTGTTTGTAAAGTGAAGTATTACAATGGCTGTTTGAATTGCAACAGACAGTAATTAATATAGAAATACATCTGTGTGGTCAATGTGTAATCATTAAGCAGTGATTATCTGAGTACTGATACTTTGACATTGAGTTACTTTAGAGTTACTTAATACCACTTTATCATTCTTCCCAGGTATCCTTGCGCAGGCAGGAAATCGCAGACCGCCTCAACGCCTGGACCATCTTCAACGACAAGAACAAAGAGTTCTGCGATTGGTTGACTCAGATGGAGAACAAGGTGTGCCACAGTGGAGATCTGAGCATCGAGGAGATGGTGGAGAAACTGAAGAAGGTACAAAACTTTAGTGAATGTTTATCTTCCTATCTTGTAAGAACAGGTTTTTCCATGCATTTTCATATGAAAACTACAGTACAGAAAAATATTAGGGCTCCATCTGTTAAGATTTTGTTTCACATATTTTTTTGGATATTTTTCCAACTGTCCAACAACAGTTGGTTAAAAGTGTAATGTTGTAGGAGTTCCCTCACTTCAACCATGACTCCTGGATTATAGTTTATACAGGACACTACTCGCACATTATTCCCCATAAATAGCACATTATGTAATCCCCAGCATCAGACCATGATTCAGAGCATGAGCATCACATGTTTAGGTTTAAATAAACAACATGAATTATGCTGTTTATAACAGATGGTGGCCTGGAATGAAATGGCTCTGCTGCCTTTTGTTCATACACAACAGTTGTCCTTTCTGCAGCTGAAAGCCTTTTGTACATTCCTGCCTCATCATGAAGCGTGCTCATTTAGTAAACAAGACAATAATTAGTTGGAGCATTGTAGGATTGTTGTTTTGGGCTGTAAGATTAGATGAGAAAATTACTGGCACTAATAGTCACCTTTAATTATTTGGATAGCTAAGGATGGCACTTCCTAGTGATAACTGACCACTCCAAGGCGTGGAAACAGGTGTGTGGCAGGTTCAGTGAATGGGACACTGAACACGGAAGTTTGTTGTAGACACTTTGAATCATCCCCATCCCTTATTTTGAATTGAATGATTGAACTACTTAGGGCAACAAAAAAGTTTATCTTGGGTGCGTTGGTACAATAAACAACCAAGAAAAGATGCAAAAAATGTCAGTTTATTTAGGACATCCGTGCACAAGAAGACAGGTGCTCAGAGTGCAAAAAATAATTTAAAAAAAGTGAAAAATCACATCTGTATTTACAGAGATAACATTATGTATTATGCATGATAACATTACTCAAAAAAATCCCTGTATGAAATCTCCCAACACAGAGAAATACAAAAAAGAAAGAGGTAAGTCAGCATTGGATAGATGCTGTTTGTTAGGGGCTTTTTTTTTTCTTTTCTTGAGGACATGATGTTTGTAAAGCAGCAAACTTTCATCATGTCATGTTTCCACAGGACTGCATGGAGGAAATCAACCTATTCAGTGAGAGCAAAAGCCACCTGAAGCAGCTGGGTGAGCAGCTGCTGTCAGCCAGCGACGAAGCCAAGCAGACGCAGGTCCACGGCTCGCTGCAGGAGGTCAACCAGCGCTGGCACAACCTCTTCCACCACATCGAAGCCAGGTGAGAGCGGCCGCAGCTGCCACAGAAGCTGTAAGCAGGGATTAAGTGACGCATTAACATGTACGTGTGTGTATTTGTATCAATCAAGCACTTTGCAGAAAAGGAAAGCAAACAAAACGGACTTTTCAAAGGCAAATAGGTATATTAAAAACCAAAGTGTGTGTGTGTGGATTGTTTCAGATACACTCTAAATTGCACTCCATGATTAACTTTGAGCACCAGCACCTTTCACAGCAAAGCCACTCTACATTAAAGAGCATCATTATGCACTGACGGGCTCTAACAGGGAGCCTATAATTAAACAATAGCTCTAATGCGCATCCATCCGCCTGCTGTTGTGTTAGACATGCTCTGCAGCTGTCAGCAATACATGTCTTCTAATGTACAGACTGTAGGTTAAGCTCCTGTCATGGTTAACTGTTAACTGTTACTGCCCCCGACACCACCCTATCAGACAGATGGACAGTCCTGTAGAAGAGCCGGAGACACAAACCTGCACATCCACCCCCACCACAAAAAAGCTGTGCTTACATCTCAGACAGTACCATATGTCCCCGTGTCCACACTGACTCCCCCACTTATTTGAGTCTGGGGTTAGTGGGAGGGGCTTTGTCTGTCGGCATGCATTAATCGTTGAAGTCCCCTTTAGATTTCAGAGGGCTTGTTGAATACTTAAGCCCTGAATTCTTGATCTTTTACATGTTATTTCTGTGCAGTCGATTAATCAAGCAGCATAATTATGTAAGTAAAAGTAAAGCAATAGAATTTTAAAAAGCACATGTACAGTAATGTGAGCAGAATTTAGTGTCTGAGTAACTCCGAGCCCTCCTGCGGTCAGCCGTACTTTGTTAATGCCGACCATATATCCTCACTTATCCTCTGGCTCTTTTCTGCTCCGTTTTTTCTCCCTGTCCATTCTCCCCTTGTCCCTCTTCCTCTCCTCTGCGAGGACCCCTGACCGGGTTTTGTGTCTTTGTTGGGCCTCGGCATGAAGCTGCTGGTCTTTGTTAGGCTGTCAGAGGTGGAGAGGGAGTGAAAGAGAGACAGAGACAATTTAGTTGACAGGGACGGTTGTATCTGCAGAGAGGAAGGGTATTTTCTGGGCAGAATTTACACTGACTCTATTGTGTCTTCATTACACGGCCATAAACATAAAGCTGCGTTAAGTACACGCACAAACTTCCACCGGCTGTATACATTAGTCCTGAACTTTAACTAGAGTTTGGCTCGGATTCAAATGGATTTTCCAACACAAAAGTTTTGCCTCGAGTGCATCATTTTTCAATCCATTATTTTTAAGGAATCACTTTTTTTCATTTAATAAAATATGTGCAGTGCAAGATTGAGAGTTTGTCCTCTGCTAATATGTAAAAACACTTTTTCAAGAATGTATATGAACTTTAACTCTCTACTCTGAAGAAGTAAAAACCCCAGTGGCCCCAGTATCCTGCATGTGTCGGGACCCTCTCATGGGTTCTTCAGGCTGCCACTTCCTCTCACAGCTGTTTACAGTGCATATTGTTTCGGTGGAGAGCGTCTCACTGCTGGACCTCGACAGCACAGGAAGGATCAAATGGGGAAATTAACTCAAACTCCCAAACAGGGCACACTTCAGGCTTTTAGGCCTCAGAGAGAGAGCTTTTATTGTCCCCAGCGTTGCCATGACACCAGTCAGTGTGGAGCTGTGTGTGTGTGTGTGTGTGTGTGTGTGTGTGTGTGTGTGTGTGTGTGTGTGTGTGTGTGTGTGTGTGTGTGTGTGTGTGTGTGCATGTGTGTGCGTGTGCACGGGCACGTGTGCGTACGCATGAGGGGGTCAGTTGCCATGGTGACTTTGGAAGTTCAACTGTAAGATACCTGAAAATGTAGTAGGTTAGTTTGTTCTTTCTGTCTTTCTTTCTTTCTGTCTCTGTCTTTTTTCTTTCTGTTTGTATTTTTTCTCTTGTCTTTTTTGTCTGTCTTTCTTTTTTATCTTTATTTCTCTCTTTCTGTCTTTTTCTCTTGTCTTTTTTCTTTTCGGTCTGTCTTTCTTTCTGTTCTTTTTTTGTGTTTGTCTTTATTTTCTTTCTTTCTGTTCTTTTTTTGTGTTTGTCTTTATTTTCTTTCTTTCTGTCTGTATGTCATTCTTATTCTTTCTTTTTTCTTTCTTTCTTTCTGTCTTTTTTCTCTTCTTTTTTGTCTGTCCATCTTTCTTTTTTGTCTGTCCGTCTTTCTTTTTTCTTTTTTGTCTGTCTTTCTTTTTTATCTTTCTTTCTGTCTGTCTGTCAGTCTTTCTTTCTATCTTTGTCTTCCTTTCTGTTTCTTTCCCTCTGTATGTCTGTCCTTCTTTTTCTTTCTTTCTTATTTTGTTTCTTTCTGTCTGACTTTTTTCCCGTTTTCTTTTTTCTTTTATTGTCTGTCTTTTATCCTTTTATCTTTTTGTCTTTGTTTTTGTTTGTCTTTCTTTCTTCCGGCAGTAGCTCAGTCTATAGGGACTTGGCTTGGGAACCGGAGGGTCACCAGCTCAAGTCCCCACCCAGACCAAAAAATATGGAGCGTGGACTGGTAGCTGGAGAGGTGCCAGTTCACCTCCTGAGCACTGCCGAGGTGCCCTTGAGCAAGGCACCAAACCCCCCAACCGTTCAGGGCGCCTGTTGACCCCCCTCCCTCTGACATCTCTCCATTAAATGCATGTAGAGGTCCTGTTTGTGCGCGTGCGTGTGTGTGTGTGTATTTCAGGCCTGTGTGTATATGACAACAGAGTGAAAAGATTGAATTTCCCCCTTTGGGTTTAATAAAGTCTATAAAATTTAAAAAATTAAAGTCAATTCTGTCTTTCTTTCTTTCATTTTCCTTATTTTTCTCTTTGTCTTTCTCTCGTTTTTCCATCAGTCATTCTTGTCTTTCCTTTAATTTTTTAAAATTACATTTATGTGTCAGGGACCACATACAGTACAACAAAAGGAGATGCTTCATAGTACAAGACTTAGCGACTAGCTTATCTTGTTTTTTAATTTCCATATGTTTGGAAAAAAAACTGCCAATCACAAAGGATCAGTGGACCTGGTGGGTATTCAGATATTCCTCTAATATTTGCTTGGGTATTTTTTCTTGTGGATTACTGGCAAATTGACATCTTAAGGCTTTTAAAACTAGCCAGGTGATCACTTTGTTATTAACTCAATCATAACCTGTAAACATATGCACATACACAAGCGGAGATGACTTCATTTGAAGGGTCACAAGCTGAAAGGGTTGGACATCTCAAACAGTCATGACTGCTTGAATATGGACCACTAAATATGAAATTTAGATCATACAGTTCATTGCGTGTTTTGCTGTGTGTGTGTTCAGGGTGAAGAAGCTGAAGGAGACTCTGGTGGCCGTGCAGCAGCTGGATAAAAACATGAGTAACCTCCGCTCGTGGCTTTCTCGCATCGAGGCCGAGCTGTCCAGACCCATCACCTACAGCGTGTGTCACCACCAGGAGATCCAGAAGAGGCTGGCCGAGCAGCAGGTACATAAAAACACACACACTGTCATTGCTAAGCCAGTCCATCAGTGGTTTAAACCTAGTGTGGAGTTTTGTGTTTTAACTCTACTTTCTATTAGAGGCCCTCTTTTTTGAAATTTCTTTTTTCTTTAGTTTGATTGTTTGTTCTTCTGTTTCTGTATCTTCTCACACTTTTGTTTTTGTTCCCTGCCTTACTGTCCCTCCCTCTCACTCTTTGTCTCTCTTTATGATTAATAATTCATATCTGTCCTTTGTTTAATTTTGGGAGTGGGTGGTCTCATCCAGTGAGCCCCTGTCCTCCATCTGTACGTCTGTGAACTGATGTTCAACACATGGTTTACTGGTGCGGACTGATGCGATGTCTGTCTTCATGCCCGTCCATATGTCTGTCCAGGAGCTGCAGAGGGACATTGAGCAGCACACGGAGGGCGTAGCATCAGTGCTCAGCCTGTGCGACGTTTTGCTGCGGGACGAAGACGCTGCTGGCGGCACTGAGGCGGAGAGCGACTCCCTGCAGGAAACGAGCCGCAGCCTGGACCAGCGCTGGAGGGCCATCTGTGCTATGGCCCTGGACAGGAGGCTCAGGTAGGAAGTAGAACACACACACACACACACACACACACACACACACACACACACACACACACACACACACACACACACACACACACACACTCTATGGTGTCATGATACTTTCCACCATGTATGAATCAGTCAGATGAGGTTTACTTTATCACCTTGCTGTCAAGAATCCCAGTCCATTTAGATATTTTCTATTATATTTATATATTTTTAAAAGATATTTTAATCTTTTAAATTAAGATGATACGTATTTATTCAGAACTTTTATTTAATGCCTCACATTTCCAAAATTTCAGATGGTTAGTGATAAAAGCCTTTATCAGTGTCACAGAATGACTGTAACTCCAGCATCTCTTCTCTTTTTAGGATCGAGGAGACTTGGAGACTCTGGTGCAAGTTCCTCGATGACTACTCGCGATTCGAAGATTGGCTCAAGATGGCCGAGCGCACCGCTGCCAACCCCAACTCTGCAGACGTCCTTTATACCGTCGCCAAGGAGGAGCTCAAGAAGTTCGAGGTCAGTTGTGAGGTCGGCAGATGGAACAGACCTGAAGTACCAGTGGTTTTGTTTGCCCGTTTGTTTTCCCAGAGTGAAATATTGTCATTGTTTGGTATTAAATTTAATGTGATAATATTCACTGATTTTAAATTACTGACTTGTTGCTGGACTTGTGGGGTGTTTGTCTTTTTGGCATTGCACGGCCAAAACTACCGTCAAAGTGTCAGGAAGCCATTTTCCACTGCCAAAAAAATAAATTTAATACCCATTTTTTCTCTATGACCCAAAGAATGTCACTGATATTATTATTGCCAAATTGTTCTTTCTGGTGTCTGTTAAGTTAGGGGGAAAAATCTGTTTTAAAAATGACTCAGAAAACAAGAAACCAGGCCACAAGTATTTTTTCCAAGAAAAATGAATGATTAATTGATTTTCAAAGTTGGTGGCAAATGTTTTGAATAACATTTTGAGCCATTGCTCCTTTTTAATTCTCTACATCTATGGTTCATCATATTTTCCGCTGTTTTTTTAGGGTTTCCAGCGGCGGGTTCATGAGCGGCTCACCCAGCTGGAACTGGTCAATAACCAGTACCGCCGCCTAGCCAGGGAGAACCGCACTGACCGAGCCAGCCAGCTCAAAGCCATGGTCCATGAAGGCAACCGGCGCTGGGACACCCTGCACCGCAGAGTGGCCGCCATCCTCCGTAGACTCAAGGTACAGTACAGCTAAAGTAGTGAACTAAATTACTGTTCATTTACATGTCACTGTGTTTTCTACTGTGTGTGACTTTTGAAGGATTTCCTCTTCTTCTCTCTCAGTATTTCACCAGCCAGAGGGAGGAGTTTGAAGGCACCAGGGAGAGCATGCTGGTGTGGCTGACTGAGCTGGACCTGCACCTCACCAACGTCGAACACTTTTCAGAGAGCGACGTGCATCACAAGATCCAACAGCTCAATGTGAGGAGTTACTGTGACCACACAGACGGTCACATACAGACACATACAGTCTTAGAGCTACTGCACAAGACACAAGACACAAAAATATCTTTTTGACGAGAAATTATCTATTACAACCTACATGTCAAATGGAAAAGAAATATTTCCTCATGTAGTTGTCCAAGATGCTCTCATCTTGCAGCCATTAGAAGTCATGGTCATTTGTCAAGAGAATTTCCCTTGACTTCATTTACCACAGTCCTACAACAGATACAAGCAGCAGCCATGTTTGATTTCTTTTGGTTTTCTGAAACATTCTTTTAATTTTCTTGACTCTTGTCTCTGTTTATCCGATCCATTTCCTTCAGAGCTTCCAGAAGGAGATCACCCTGAACACAGAGCGCATTGACGGGCTGATAGTGTTTGGAGAGGGTCTGATCCAGAAGAGCTCACCGCAGGATGCAGCGCTGATCGAGGACGAGCTGGAGGAGCTGCACTCCTACTGCCAGGAGGTCTTCGGCAGACTGGTCCGCTTCCACCAGCGCCTCAGCCAGCCCTCGGTGAGCTGGAGCACACACACATTCACACTACATACACTACTTTTCCTATTCTCTTTCACTGATTTTTATGTGGTCCATTTGTGACTCTATTTTAAGATAGCTTTGTAGATCAAGTGAATGTGAGACAAACTTTAAGGTTCACACATCTGGCTGAATACCTGTTATTTATTCATTTATTTAGGCGATTAAAGAAGAGCCAGAGCTCTCTGCCACCGCCTTTTCCTTGGAGTCGAGCTTGGAGCTGATTGGCCGACCATGGCTTGGGCGGACCCAAGGAAGCCTCCCAGCTACGCCCATCCACCTGCTGGCCTCTCCGTTAGAGGGTTCAGGGAGGGAGACACCAGTGAGTGTGGACTCCCTGCCCCTGGAGTGGGACCACACCGGAGACGTGGGAGGGTCATCGTCACATGAGGATGATGAGGAGGAGGAAGACGAACACGAGGATGACAGAACTTACTTCAGCGCATTATCAGGTAGGTTTAGGAAAAGGCATATCGATGAAAGACACAGCAAAGGGTGCACGTGCTTTTATTGCTGTAAGTAGAGTTGGTCAATTTATCAATATCATACCGGTGTCACAATCTGAGACGAGATATCGTCATGGATTGTTGTCTTTTCCTGGTTTTAAAGGCTAAGAGACTGGAAACACAAGAAAGTCAAGGACTGTTTGACACCCAGGAGCCTTGGCATGAAATTTAGATTAAGTTTCTCCAGTTTAAGTCTAGTAAAGCTCTTGAGCCCCTGAATGTGTTCCTGGGTTACTGGAGAAGCTCCTGCGGTGGAAAAGGATTACTTGTAGAAGTGTTGCTGGTAGCTATGCCAAAGTTGATGTGATAAACATCAGGTTTAATGGGATTTCTAAGATCTAACATGTATTTCACACACACACACAGTCATAGACACCTGTAGTCTGACCCCTCTCTCCTCGCAGAGGTGGAGTTGTCTGAGAGCCAGGAGGAGTTTGTCGAAGCCCCGGAGGCCCTACTAGCCTCCTCACTGGGTAGGCAAAAGAACATCTTCACCTTCTGCTTAATAAATCCACTTGGGGCTCTTCACGGTGAAATAAGTTTCCAGCACATGTCTTCCAGCAGCTCGTGTATCACTTTGCACCTATTTGCTTGTACTACTGTTGCTGCTGCTCTGATACTTTGCCCCCTGTGGTTGTGGTTTGGAAAATCCTTCAGCGCCAACACAAACACTTTCTACCTTTCCCTTTCTCTGACACATTTTTGTTTAATGGGTATACTCTGGTTAAGACTTGCTGTGGTCTGAATTTTAAAAAGGCTGGCTAATGGGCAGGATAAAGGTCAAGAATCTCTAAATGTCAAAGCCCTTGTTAGATTCTATAATTTAAATAGTTTGGGGTCTTGCAAAAAAACAGACAGATGATTTAAACAGTGGCTGCATTGATCAGCCACAGTCACTGGCCTCTGAATCTCACACTGTGTTTTAAAGGTATAAAATGCAGAAATTGTCAGTTGCTGTTACATTTAAACATAGTCCCTCCTTTCACCACTTGTCTGTGCACTGCAAGCTAGTCTAATTTTGTATGAACACTACATTTGTTGTACTGGAAAAGCTAATAGTTTAGCAAGCTAACTAAGCTAACCACAAGCACCGAGCTGTCCAACAGAAAACAGGCTAACTCTATCCCTAAATTCCCACATGTTTTGAAACGAGCTTTGTCCGCTTGGCGTTCCCCGTCACTATACTTAAGGTACTGTGTCCACGATTTTCCTAGCCTCCTCTTGAATAGCTACGTTTTTGTAGTCCCGACCACACCTGCAGCTGCGATTGGCTGGGGGCTACACGCCCAGGAATGTTACAAACACAGCAGCACAAGAAGAAAATAAGGAACTTCTAGTGGTTTGAAAGTGATGATTGAGAGAGATTACATCTGTTTGAGTCTATACATTATTCAAAGGAAAATCCTGCACACTACGCCTTCAAAATTGCCTTTTTTCTTTACCACAATTTGTTTACGGCCATTTTTTTATGTATCAGAACATCATCCGCATCTCTAAAAGTTCTCACTGTCTCTCTCTCTCCTGCTACTCCAACACTTGAAATACGGTACTAATTAAACACTACCACACAGATAACACACTCTTAAATTTCCAGGGGCTTGTTGTGATTTATGCTTGGGGGACATTTTGACTTGGCTTTGGAATTCAGTATTGTAAAGGGAAGTTTTGCAACTTGGAAGTTCTCATCACTGATCACCGTAAATATTCTTCCAGTATCTGCATGTTTCCCCTGAGAAATGCTCAAATGTCTAATATTTCTTGCCAAACTCAAAACTTTCACCAGGGAACATTCACAACCCTACGACCTGCATGCAACATTTTCTCTTAATGACCAAGTAACGATTTATTATCAGTCAACAAATGTGACAGACAAAATAGTTCCAAATTAGACATTTTTTTGGGACCACATACCATAGGTCAGGGTGTTGTGCATTAATGCTTTGCTTTTTTGTTTGTGTTTTAGTTTCAAGCAGGTCTTTGGCCGTACACGATTCTCCTAGATGGCAATCACAGGGAGACCCCGAAACACAGTCTCTGCAGCTGGACTCAGCGGGTCACACTCAGGCTCCACCTACCCTCACCAGCACCCCTCTGAAGCAGGGCTATGTACGTGAAATAAACCAATATCAGTCAGTTGATGGGATGAAATCATAAAATTTAAAAATAATCGGAGTTGGGGTTTTTTTTAGCTTGTTTGCATCTCCAGCTGTCAGTACTAACTAAAGTGTGTTTTGTCTCCAGTTGCATCTCATGTCTCAGTGCAGCGGCAGCATCGAGGACATTAAAAGAGTCTCACTGATCCTGGATGATGAGGAGCAGCCAGAGGAGCTTGGTCTGACACGACTGACTGCCTCAGACCAGCAGTCAGGTGAGTGAACAAGTGGCAACCTCAGGAGCCAAAAAAATGGAGCTAACGTGGAAGTGCTAAAAACTGCAGTTCTTCTAATGGCCACTTGAGGCTGACTCAAACAACGAGTCAATTCCCATAGACTCCCCATGTTAAAATGCCCAACTTTACAGCAGAAATTAAAAACAACGACAACCATGAGACAGTATTCTAAAACATCTGACAGCAGAGCCATACAACAAAAATACATTGAAGATTTTTTTTTTTTTTTGCAGTGTATCATTTTGATTTAAAACCTCTTGTAAACTGGCCCCATATGCTGCTTTTTCTTTATGTCTGACAAGCTGTAAGTTAGGATATATACATCTACAGGATACATCCCTGTCTGTGATATTTAATAACGGAGGGTTTCTTGTACCATGTGACAAAAATACAAACCTCTACATCAGTAAGTGTTTGTGCTTTCAGGTGTGATTGAACGCTGGGAGCTGCTCCAGGCTCAATCCAAGAGCGACCAGCACGCTGGCCCTCAGGAGCCCCGACAACTCACAACTGACCTCGACGATATCACTTCCTGGTTAGGAAACACGATCCCCGAGCTAGAGCGCCTCCAGCAGTCTGACCCAGCAGCCAGCATTGAGGACATGGCAGCCAGAGCCGTAGCAGTAAAGGTAAAGATTTAAGACCAAATACATCAGACCTGATGGTAAGTATTCAGCTTTTGTGTTTATATTCATGGATGTTTTCTTGCAGGAGATGCAGAAGAAGTTCACCCACTATAAGCCCATCATGCTGTCTGCCAACCTGCGAGCACAGGAAGCTCCAGAGCTGCAGGAGAGGCTGGCCAGTATGAACCGAGACTGGAGCCGAGCATGTACAGGCCTCCAGCAGTGGGACACCAGTCTGAGGAAGACACTGATGCGCTGCCAGGTGAGAGGAAATACCAAGTATTCCAGACTATTACTACTACACCATTACTGTTCTGTACTATATGTAAGACAACAATAAAGGCGACACTTTTACAATGTAATATTCCTAATTTTACTTAGGTAAAAAACCTAAATACATCTTTCCCCACTGCTTTTACCCTTCTCCACCCAGGAGTTTCATGAAACCCTTCATTCTCTGCTGCTGTGGCTGGCCCATGGAGAGAGCAGACTCTATGCAGTGGACATCAGTGACCCAGACACACCTGTCCAAGCCCTGCGACAACACCACAGCACACTCACAGTGAGCAGATAATCATGTTTTGTCAAGCATTTATTTCCTTGCTAGCGTACACTGTCACCATCTCTTATGTTTGCTGTTTGTAGGATCTGCAGGAGGAGCTGCAGGGCAGACAAACTCAGCAGGCCTCCCTGCAGGCTCTGTGGTCTCAGCTGCAGCCCGAGGACGAGGCCGAGGAGAGTATTGAGGCCCAGGAGAAACTACATGTGACAGGTGGCAAACTGAAGTCGCTGCTGAGGCGGGTGGACCAGGACCTTGGCACCCTGCAACAGCGTCTGGTGAGCATAAAGTGTTCTTTCTGTCAGCTCTCCTGATGTTTTGATTTAATAGACATTATGGATTTAAAATAAGATGGTTACTAAAATCACTACATTTATTTAACTGTTGCTGTTTATTCTCCATTATACCATGGTCTTGGTGACCACTTGATTCTGATTGGCTGCAGGGTGTCTATTAATTCTGGATAATGGACCCCTTTTCAGTAGTTTCACTGAAACTGTCTGTTTACTGTTACAAATGAATGCACTGGCTACATAATTATTATCAACCTGCATCTGTATTGAGTAACCATAGCAACAGGGTCTCCGAGAGCCACTGTTTACAGTTTATTTCCAACAGTTAAGTCCTTCAGTTCCCAATCCTCTGAAAACCACAGGATGGAGACTGTAAAACACAAGCTGCAAAAAGTACACTGCCCCTCCAAACATACTGAAACTTGCATCACATCAGTGATCATCTCCCAACCCATCTGCTGTTCCACTTGCTACGTCAGGCTGCAGAACACATTAGCATTGCACAACATGTATCACTTAATCATAAAAATTTTGATATTGATTTGGGGACAATGACACAACAGGGTAGCTAGCTAGTCATGTTCTTAAACATACTGTCAAATAATAATGTAATGTAGTATGTAATAAAAATGTCAAAGTAATAGTATTGTATGTAGTAAAAGAAGAGTAAAATGAGTCAGAATTAATCATTAAAAAGTCATAGTATTGCATGGAATAGAAAATTACACTTAAAAGTAATAGTACAGTATTTAAGACAAAAATTACACAAAAAAGTCATATTAAAAGCAGTACGGCGAAGTAGTAAAAAAACAACATACAATACTATGACTTTTTTGCGAAATTTTGTAAGTCATACTATACTATGACATTTTTATGATGTTTTGGACATCAGACCATACTATGTCGTGCAAAACATCATAAAAAAGTCATAGTATAGTATGACGTCCAAAATGTCATAAAAAAGTCATAGTGTAGTATGTCGTCCAAAACATCATAAAAAAGTCATAGTATAGTATGTCGTCCAAAATGTCATAAAAAAAGTCATAGTATAGTATGTCGTCCAAAACATCATAAAAAAGTCATAGTATAGTATGTCGTCCAAAATGTCATAAAAAAGTCATATTATAGTATGTCCTCCAAAACTTTATAAAAAAAGTCATAGTATAGTATGTTGTCCAAAACGTCATAAAAAAAGTCATAGTATAGTATGTTGTCCAAAATGTCATAAAAAAGTCATAGTATAGTATGACGTCCAAAATATCATAAAAAAAAGTCATAGTATAGTATGTCGTCCAAAATGTCATAAAAAAGTCATAGTATAGTATGTCGTCCAAAACATCATAAAAAAGTCATAGTATAGTATGACGACCAAAATTTCATAAAAAGACATAGTATAGTATGACGACCAAAATGTCATAAAAAAGTCATAGTATATAGTATGACGTCCAAAACGTCATAAAAAAAGTCATAGTATAGTATGTCGTCCAAAACATCATAAAAAAGTCATAGTGTAGTATGTCGTCCAAAACATCATAAAAAAGTCATAGTATAGTATGACGACCAAAATTTCATAAAAAGACATAGTATAGTATGACGACCAAAATGTCATAAAAAAGTCATAGTATATAGTATGACGTCCAAAACGTCATAAAAAAAGTCATAGTATAGTATGTCGTCCAAAACGTCATAAAAAAGTCATAGTGTAGTATGTTGTCCAAAACGTCATAAAAAAGTCATAGTATATAGTATGTTGTCCAAAACGTCATAAAAAAGTCATAGTATAGTATGTCGTCCAAAACGTCATAAAAAAGTCATAGTATAGTATTTCGTCCAAAACATCATAAAAAAGTCATAGTATAGTATGTCGTCCAAAACATCATAAAAAAGTCATAGTATAGTATGACCTCCAAAACGTCATAAAAAAAGTCATAGTATAGTATGACCTCCAAAACGTCATAAAAAAAGTCATAGTATAGTAAAAAGTCATAGTATAGTATGTCGTCCAAAACATCATAAAAAAGTCATAGTATAGTATGACCTCCAAAACGTCATAAAAAAAGTCATAGTATAGTAAAAAGTCATAGTATAGTATGTCGTCCAAAACATCATAAAAAAGTCATAGTATAGTATGTCGTCCAAAACGTCATAAAAAAAGTCATAGTATAGTATGTCGTCCAAAACATCATAAAAAAGTCATAGTATAGTATGTCGTCCAAAATTTCATAAAAAAAGTCATAGTATATAGTATGACGTCCAAAACATCATAAAAAAGTCATAGTATAGTATGTCGTCCAAAATGTCATAAAAAAGTCATAGTATAGTATGTCGTCCAAAATTTCATAAAAAAGTCATAGTATAATATGTCGTCCAAAAGGTTATAAAAAAGTCATAGTATAGTATGACCAAAAGGTTATAAATAAGTTATAGTATAGTATGATGTCCAAGACATCATAAAAAAAGTCATATAATATGATGTCCAAAATTTCATAAAAAAGTCATAGTATATAGTATGACGTCCAAAATGTCATAAAAAAGTCATAGTATAGAATGTCGTCCAAAATGTCACAAAAAAGTCATAGTATAGTATGTCGTCCAAAATTTCATAAAAAAAGTCATAGTATAGTATGATGTCCAAAATATCATAAAAAAGTTATGGTATAGTATGATGTCCAAAATATCATAAAAAAGTTATGGTATAGTATGATGTCCAAAATTTCATAAAAAAGTCATAGTATAGCATGTCGTCATAAATTTCATAAAAATGTCATAGTATAGTATGACGTCCAAAACGTCATAAAAAAGTCATAGTGTAGTATGACGACCAAAATATCATAAAAAGTCATATTATAATATGTCCAAAATATCATTAAAAAAAGTCATAGTATTGTATGACGTCCAAAATTTCATAAAAAAGTCATAGTATAGCATGTCGTCCAAAAGGTTATAAAAAAAGTCATAGTATAGTATGTAGTTCAAAACGTCATAAAAAAGTCATAGTATAGTATGACCAAAAGGTTATAAAAAAGTTATAGTATAGTATGATGTCCAAAACGTCATAAAAAAGACATAGTATAGTATGACCAAAAGGTTATAAAAAAGTTATAGTATAGTATGATGTCCAAGACATCATAAAAAAAATCATATAATATGATGTCCAAAATATCATTAAAAAAAGTCATAGTATAGCTTGTCGTCCAAAAGGTTATTAAAAGTTATAGTATAGTATGATGTCCAAAATTTCATAAAAAAAGTCATAGTATAGCATGACGTCCAAGTCATAAAAAAGTCATAGTATAGTATGTTGTCCAAAATGTCATAAAAAAGTCATAGTATAGTATGACGTCCAAAACGTCATAAAAAAAGTCATAGTATAGTATGACGTCCAAAATGTCATAAAAAAGTCATAGTATAGTATGACGTCCAAAACGTCATAAAAAAAGTCATAGTATAGTATGTTGTCCAAAATGTCATAAAAAAGTCATAGTATAGTATGTCGTCCAAAACGTCATAAAAAAAGTCATAGTATAGTATGTTGTCCAAAATGTCATAAAAAAGTCATAATATAGTATGTCGTCCAAAACGTCATAAAAAAAGTCATAGTATAGTATGTTGTCCAAAATGTCATAAAAAAGTCATAATATAGTATGTTGTCCAAAACGTCATAAAAAAGTCATAGTATAGTATGTCGTCCAAAATGTCATAAAAACGTCATAGTATAGTATGTTGTCCAAAATGTCATAAAAAAGTCATAGTATTGTATGTCGTCCAAAATTTCATAAAAAACCTCATAGTATAGTATGTCGTCCAAAATGTCATAAAAAAAGTCATAGTATAGTATGTCGTCCAAAATGTCATAAAAAAGTCATAGTATAGTATGTTGTCCAAAATGTCATAAAAAAGTCATAGTATAGTATGTCGTCCAAAATGTCACAAAAAAGTCATAGTATAGTATGTCGTCCAAAATGTCACAAAAAACTCATAGTATAGTATGTCGTCCAAAATGTCATAAAAACGTCATAGTATAGTATGTCGTCCAAAATTTCATAAAAAACCTCATAGTATAGTATGTCGTCCAAAATGTCATAAAAAAAGTCATAGTATAGAATGTCGTCCAAAACATCATAAAAAAAGTCATAGTATAGTATGTTGTCCAAAACGTCATAAAAAAGTCATAGTATAGAATGTCGTCCAAAAGGTTATAAAAAAGTCATAGTATAGTATGTCGTCCAAAACGTCATAAAAAAAGTCATAGTATAGTATGTTGTCCAAAATGTCATAAAAAAGTCATAGTATAGTATGTCGTCCAAAACGTCATAAAAAAGTCATAGTATAGTATGTCGTCCAAAACGTCATAAAAAAAGTCATAGTATAGTATGTTGTCCAAAATGTCATAAAAAAGTCATAGTATAGTATGTCGTCCAAAATGTCATAAAAACGTCATAGTATAGTATGTCGTCCAAAATTTCATAAAAAACCTCATAGTATAGTATGTCGTCCAAAATGTCATAAAAAAGTCATAGTATAGCATGTCGTCCAAAATTTCATAAAAAAGTCATAGTATAGCATGTCGTCATAAATTTCATAAAAATGTCATAGTATAGTATGACGTCCAAAACGTCATAAAAAAGTCATAGTGTAGTATGACGACCAAAATATCATAAAAAGTCATATTATAATATGTCCAAAATATCATTAAAAAAAGTCATAGTATTGTATGACGTCCAAAATTTCATAAAAAAGTCATAGTATAGCATGTCGTCCAAAAGGTTATAAAAAAAGTCATAGTATAGTATGTAGTTCAAAACGTCATAAAAAAGTCATAGTATAGTATGACCAAAAGGTTATAAAAAAGTTATAGTATAGTATGACCTCCAAAACGTCATAAAAAAAGTCATAGTATAGTATGACCTCCAAAACGTCATAAAAAAAGTCATAGTATAGTAAAAAGTCATAGTATAGTATGTCGTCCAAAATGTCATAAAAAAGTCATAGTATAGTATGACGTCCAAAATATCATAAAAAAGTCATAGTATATAGTATGACGTCCAAAATGTCATAAAAAAGTCATAGTATAGCATGTCGTCCAAAATGTCATAAAAAAGTCATAGTATTGTATGTCGTCCAAAATTTCATAAAAAACCTCATAGTATAGTATGTCGTCCAAAATGTCATAAAAAAAGTCATAGTATATAGTATGTCGTCCAAAATGTCATAAAAAAGTCATAGTATAGCATGTCGTCCAAAATGTCATAAAAAAGTCATAGTATATAGTATGACGTCCAAAAGGTCATAAAAAAGTCATAGTATATAGTATGACGTCCAAAATGTCATAAAAAAGTCATAGTATAGCATGTCGTCCAAAATGTCATAAAAAAGTCATAGTATTGTATGTCGTCCAAAATTTCATAAAAAACCTCATAGTATAGTATGTCGTCCAAAATTTCATAAAAAACCTCATAGTATAGAATGACGTCCAAAATATCATAAAAAAGTCATAGTATATAGTATGACGTCCAAAATGTCATAAAAAAGTCATAGTATAGCATGTCGTCCAAAATGTCATAAAAAAGTCATAGTATTGTATGTCGTCCAAAATTTCATAAAAAACCTCATAGTATAGAATGACGTCCAAAATATCATAAAAAAGTCATAGTATATAGTATGACGTCCAAAATGTCATAAAAAAGTCATAGTATAGCATGTCGTCCAAAATGTCATAAAAAAGTCATAGTATAGTATGTCGTCCAAAATTTCATAAAAAACCTCATAGTATAGTATGTCGTCCAAAATTTCATAAAAAAGTCATAGTATAGTATGACGTCCAAAATGTCATAAAAAAGTCAAAGTATTTTATGTCGTCCAAAATTTCATAAAAAAAGTCATAGTATAGTATGACGTCCAAAATTTCATAAAAAAGTCATAGTATAGTATGACGTCCAAAATTTCATAAAAAAGTCATAGTATAGTATGACGTCCAAAATGTCATAAAAAAGTCAAAGTATTTTATGTCGTCCAAAATTTCATAAAAAAAGTCATAGTATAGTATGACGTCCAAAATTTCATAAAAAAGTCATAGTATAGTATGACGTCCAAAATTTCATAAAAAAGTCATAGTATAGTATGACGTCCAAAATTTCATAAAAAAGTCATAGTATAGTATGACGTCCAAAATGTCATAAAAAAGTCAAAGTATTTTATGTCGTCCAAAATTTCATAAAAAAAGTCATAGTATAGTATGACGTCCAAAATGTCATAAAAAAGTCATAGTATAGTATGACGTCCAAAATGTCATAAAAAAGTCAAAGTATAGTATGTCGTCCAAAATGTCATAAAAAAGTCATAGTATAGTATGACGTCCAAAACGTCATAAAAAAAGTCATAGTATAGTATGACGTCCAAAACGTCATAAAAAAAGTCATAGTATAGTATGTTGTCCAAAATATCATAAAAAAGTCATAGTATATAGTATGACGTCCAAAACGTCATAAAAAAAGTCATAGTATAGAATGTCGTCCAAAACGTCATAAAAAAAGTCATAGTATAGTATGTCGTCCAAAATGTCATAAAAACGTCATAGTATAGTATGTCGTCCAAAATGTCATAAAAAAGTCATAGTATAGAATGACGTCCAAAATGTCATAAAAAAGTCATAGTATAGTATGTCGTCCAAAATGTCATAAAAAAGTCATAGTATAGTATGTCGTCCAAAATGTCATAAAAAAGTCATAGTATAGTATGTCGTCCAAAATGTCATAAAAAAGTCATAGTATAGAATGACGTCCAAAATGTCATAAAAAAGTCATAGTATAGTATGTCGTCCAAAATTTCATAAAAAACCTCATAGTATAGTATGTCGTCCAAAATGTCATAAAAAAAGTCATAGTATAGTATGTCGTCCAAAATTTCATAAAAAAGTCATAGTATAGTATGTCGTCCAAAATTTCATAAAAAAGTCATAGTATAGTATGTCGTCCAAAATTTCATAAAAAACCTCATAGTATAGTATGTCGTCCAAAATGTCATAAAAAAAGTCATAGTATAGTATGTCGTCCAAAATGTCATAAAAAAGTCATAGTATAGAATGACGTCCAAAATGTCATAAAAAAGTCATAGTATAGTATGTCGTCCAAAATGTCATAAAAAAGTCATAGTATAGTATGTCGTCCAAAATTTCATAAAAAACCTCATAGTATAGTATGTCGTCCAAAATGTCATAAAAAAAGTCATAGTATAGTATGTCGTCCAAAATTTCATAAAAAAAGTCATAGTATAGTATGACGTCCAAAATTTCATAAAAAAAGTCATAGTATAGTATGTCGTCCAAAATGTCATAAAAAAAGTCATAGTATAGTATGTCGTCTTAAACGTCATAAAAAAGTCATAGTATAGTATGTCGTCCAAAATGTCATAAAAAAAGTCATAGTATAGTATGTCGTCTTAAACGTCATAAAAAAGTCATAGTATAGTATGTCGTCCAAAATTTCATAAAAAAAGTCATAGTATAGTATGTCGTCCAAAATGTCATAAAAAAAGTCATAGTATAGTATGTCGTCTTAAACGTCATAAAAAAGACATAGTATAGTATGACCAAAAGGTTATAAAAAAGTTATAGTATAGTATGATGTCCAAGACATCATAAAAAAAATCATATAATATGAAGTCCAAAATGTCATAAAAAAGTCATAGTATAGAATGTCGTCCAAAATGTCACAAAAAAGTCATAGTATAGTATGTCGTCCAAAATTTCATTAAAAAAAAGTCATAGTATAGTATGATGTCCAAAATTTCATAAAAAAGTCATAGTATAGTATGACGTCCAAAATTTCATAAAAAAGTCATAGTATAGTATGACGTCCAAAATGTCATAAAAAAGTCAAAGTATTTTATGTCGTCCAAAATTTCATAAAAAAAGTCATAGTATAGTATGACGTCCAAAATGTCATAAAAAAGTCATAGTATAGTATGACGTCCAAAATGTCATAAAAAAGTCAAAGTATAGTATGTCGTCCAAAATGTCATAAAAAAGTCATAGTATAGTATGACGTCCAAAACGTCATAAAAAAAGTCATAGTATAGTATGACGTCCAAAACGTCATAAAAAAAGTCATAGTATAGTATGTTGTCCAAAATATCATAAAAAAGTCATAGTATATAGTATGACGTCCAAAACGTCATAAAAAAAGTCATAGTATAGAATGTCGTCCAAAACGTCATAAAAAAAGTCATAGTATAGTATGTCGTCCAAAATGTCATAAAAACGTCATAGTATAGTATGTCGTCCAAAATGTCATAAAAAAGTCATAGTATAGAATGACGTCCAAAATGTCATAAAAAAGTCATAGTATAGTATGTCGTCCAAAATGTCATAAAAAAGTCATAGTATAGTATGTCGTCCAAAATGTCATAAAAAAGTCATAGTATAGTATGTCGTCCAAAATGTCATAAAAAAGTCATAGTATAGAATGACGTCCAAAATGTCATAAAAAAGTCATAGTATAGTATGTCGTCCAAAATTTCATAAAAAACCTCATAGTATAGTATGTCGTCCAAAATGTCATAAAAAAAGTCATAGTATAGTATGTCGTCCAAAATTTCATAAAAAAGTCATAGTATAGTATGTCGTCCAAAATTTCATAAAAAAGTCATAGTATAGTATGTCGTCCAAAATTTCATAAAAAACCTCATAGTATAGTATGTCGTCCAAAATGTCATAAAAAAAGTCATAGTATAGTATGTCGTCCAAAATGTCATAAAAAAGTCATAGTATAGAATGACGTCCAAAATGTCATAAAAAAGTCATAGTATAGTATGTCGTCCAAAATGTCATAAAAAAGTCATAGTATAGTATGTCGTCCAAAATTTCATAAAAAACCTCATAGTATAGTATGTCGTCCAAAATGTCATAAAAAAAGTCATAGTATAGTATGTCGTCCAAAATTTCATAAAAAAAGTCATAGTATAGTATGACGTCCAAAATTTCATAAAAAAAGTCATAGTATAGTATGTCGTCCAAAATGTCATAAAAAAAGTCATAGTATAGTATGTCGTCTTAAACGTCATAAAAAAGTCATAGTATAGTATGTCGTCCAAAATGTCATAAAAAAGTCATAGTATAGTATGTCGTCCAAAATTTCATAAAAAAAGTCATAGTATAGTATGTCGTCCAAAATGTCATAAAAAAAGTCATAGTATAGTATGTCGTCTTAAACGTCATAAAAAAGACATAGTATAGTATGACCAAAAGGTTATAAAAAAGTTATAGTATAGTATGATGTCCAAGACATCATAAAAAAAATCATATAATATGAAGTCCAAAATGTCATAAAAAAGTCATAGTATAGAATGTCGTCCAAAATGTCACAAAAAAGTCATAGTATAGTATGTCGTCCAAAATTTCATTAAAAAAAAGTCATAGTATAGTATGATGTCCAAAATTTCATAAAAAAGTCATAGTATAGTATGATGTCCAAAATATCATAAAAAAGTTATGGTATAGTATGATGTCCAAAATTTCATAAAAAAGTCATAGCATAGCATGTCGTCCAAAATTTCATAAAAATGTCATAGTATAGTATGACGTCCAAAACGTCATAAAAAAGTCATAGTGTAGTATGACGACCAAAATATCATAAAAAGTCATATTATAATATGTCCAAAATATCATTAAAAAAAGTCATAGTATTGTATGACGTCCAAAATTTCATAAAAAAGTCATAGTATAGTATGTCGTCCAAAAGGTTATAAAAAAAGTCATAGTATAGTATGTAGTTCAAAACGTCATAAAAAAGTCATAGTATAGCATGTCGTCCAAAAGGTTATAAAAAAGTTATAGTATAGTATGACGTCCAAAATGTCATAAAAAAGTCAAAGTATTTTATGTCGTCCAAAATTTCATAAAAAAAGTCATAGTATAGTATGACGTCCAAAATTTCATAAAAAAAGTCATAGTATAGTATGTCGTCCAAAATGTCATAAAAAAAGTCATAGTATAGTATGTCGTCTTAAACGTCATAAAAAAGTCATAGTATAGTATGTCGTCCAAAATGTCATAAAAAAAGTCATAGTATAGTATGTCGTCTTAAACGTCATAAAAAAGTCATAGTATAGTATGTCGTCCAAAATTTCATAAAAAAAGTCATAGTATAGTATGTCGTCCAAAATGTCATAAAAAAAGTCATAGTATAGTATGTCGTCTTAAACGTCATAAAAAAGACATAGTATAGTATGACCAAAAGGTTATAAAAAAGTTATAGTATAGTATGATGTCCAAGACATCATAAAAAAAATCATATAATATGAAGTCCAAAATGTCATAAAAAAGTCATAGTATAGAATGTCGTCCAAAATGTCACAAAAAAGTCATAGTATAGTATGTCGTCCAAAATTTCATTAAAAAAAAGTCATAGTATAGTATGATGTCCAAAATTTCATAAAAAAGTCATAGTATAGTATGACGTCCAAAATTTCATAAAAAAGTCATAGTATAGTATGACGTCCAAAATGTCATAAAAAAGTCAAAGTATTTTATGTCGTCCAAAATTTCATAAAAAAAGTCATAGTATAGTATGACGTCCAAAATGTCATAAAAAAGTCATAGTATAGTATGACGTCCAAAATGTCATAAAAAAGTCAAAGTATAGTATGTCGTCCAAAATGTCATAAAAAAGTCATAGTATAGTATGACGTCCAAAACGTCATAAAAAAAGTCATAGTATAGTATGACGTCCAAAACGTCATAAAAAAAGTCATAGTATAGTATGTTGTCCAAAATATCATAAAAAAGTCATAGTATATAGTATGACGTCCAAAACGTCATAAAAAAAGTCATAGTATAGAATGTCGTCCAAAACGTCATAAAAAAAGTCATAGTATAGTATGTCGTCCAAAATGTCATAAAAACGTCATAGTATAGTATGTCGTCCAAAATGTCATAAAAAAGTCATAGTATAGAATGACGTCCAAAATGTCATAAAAAAGTCATAGTATAGTATGTCGTCCAAAATGTCATAAAAAAGTCATAGTATAGTATGTCGTCCAAAATGTCATAAAAAAGTCATAGTATAGTATGTCGTCCAAAATGTCATAAAAAAGTCATAGTATAGAATGACGTCCAAAATGTCATAAAAAAGTCATAGTATAGTATGTCGTCCAAAATTTCATAAAAAACCTCATAGTATAGTATGTCGTCCAAAATGTCATAAAAAAAGTCATAGTATAGTATGTCGTCCAAAATTTCATAAAAAAGTCATAGTATAGTATGTCGTCCAAAATTTCATAAAAAAGTCATAGTATAGTATGTCGTCCAAAATTTCATAAAAAACCTCATAGTATAGTATGTCGTCCAAAATGTCATAAAAAAAGTCATAGTATAGTATGTCGTCCAAAATGTCATAAAAAAGTCATAGTATAGAATGACGTCCAAAATGTCATAAAAAAGTCATAGTATAGTATGTCGTCCAAAATGTCATAAAAAAGTCATAGTATAGTATGTCGTCCAAAATTTCATAAAAAACCTCATAGTATAGTATGTCGTCCAAAATGTCATAAAAAAAGTCATAGTATAGTATGTCGTCCAAAATTTCATAAAAAAAGTCATAGTATAGTATGACGTCCAAAATTTCATAAAAAAAGTCATAGTATAGTATGTCGTCCAAAATGTCATAAAAAAAGTCATAGTATAGTATGTCGTCTTAAACGTCATAAAAAAGTCATAGTATAGTATGTCGTCCAAAATGTCATAAAAAAGTCATAGTATAGTATGTCGTCCAAAATTTCATAAAAAAAGTCATAGTATAGTATGTCGTCCAAAATGTCATAAAAAAAGTCATAGTATAGTATGTCGTCTTAAACGTCATAAAAAAGACATAGTATAGTATGACCAAAAGGTTATAAAAAAGTTATAGTATAGTATGATGTCCAAGACATCATAAAAAAAATCATATAATATGAAGTCCAAAATGTCATAAAAAAGTCATAGTATAGAATGTCGTCCAAAATGTCACAAAAAAGTCATAGTATAGTATGTCGTCCAAAATTTCATTAAAAAAAAGTCATAGTATAGTATGATGTCCAAAATTTCATAAAAAAGTCATAGTATAGTATGATGTCCAAAATATCATAAAAAAGTTATGGTATAGTATGATGTCCAAAATTTCATAAAAAAGTCATAGCATAGCATGTCGTCCAAAATTTCATAAAAATGTCATAGTATAGTATGACGTCCAAAACGTCATAAAAAAGTCATAGTGTAGTATGACGACCAAAATATCATAAAAAGTCATATTATAATATGTCCAAAATATCATTAAAAAAAGTCATAGTATTGTATGACGTCCAAAATTTCATAAAAAAGTCATAGTATAGTATGTCGTCCAAAAGGTTATAAAAAAAGTCATAGTATAGTATGTAGTTCAAAACGTCATAAAAAAGTCATAGTATAGCATGTCGTCCAAAAGGTTATAAAAAAGTTATAGTATAGTATGACGTCCAAAACGTCATAAAAAAGTTATAGTATAGTATGACGTCCAAAACATCATAAAAAAGTTATAGTATAGTATGACGTCCAAAATGTCATAAAAAAAATCATATAATATGATGTCCAAAATATCATTAAAAAAAGTCATAGTATAGTATGTAGTTCAAAACGTCATAAAAAAGTCATAGTATAGCATGTCGTCCAAAAGGTTATAAAAAAGTTATAGTATAGCATGACGTCCAAAACGTCATAAAAAAGTTATAGTATAGTATGACGTCCAAAACGTCATAAAAAAGTTATAGTATAGTATGACGTCCAAAATGTCATAAAAAAAATCATATAGTATGACGTCCAAAACGTCATAAAAAAGTTATAGTATAGTATGACGTCCAAAACGTCATAAAAAAGTTATAGTATAGCATGTCGTCCAAAAGGTTATAAAAAAGTTATAGTATAGCATGACGTCCAAAACGTCATAAAAAAGTTATAGTATAGTATGACGTCCAAAACGTCATAAAAAAGTTATAGTATAGCATGTCGTCCAAAAGGTTATAAAAAAGTTATAGTATAGCATGACGTCCAAAACGTCATAAAAAAGTTATAGTATAGTATGACGTCCAAAACGTCATAAAAAAGTTATAGTATAGTATGACGTCCAAAATGTCATAAAAAAAATCATATAATATGATGTCCAAAATATCATTAAAAAAAGTCATAGTATAGCTTGTCGCCCAAAAGGTTATTAAAAGTTATAGTATAGTATGATGTCCAAAATTTCATAAAAAAGTCATAGTATAGTATGTTGTTTAATTTCTCATAAAACATTCTTAGTTCAGTGTATCATATTTAAAGTCACAAACCTCACCATGTCTTTGTCTTCAATCCAGGATTGTGAATCTGCATCAGAAGCTCAAGGCCAAAGCGCCTCTGCAGAGCCAAAGAACAGTTTGTCTTCTCAAAGGTACGCAGAGACATCAGTGCTTGCACTTTTAATAACACAGTACTGTTCCATGGTATTTCTTTTTATTTGTGGATGAAAAGTATTTTTGATTGCTTTCAGTGCATGTACATTCTTTAATAAACTTTATCCATGGGTCCTGTGTGTCGTGCAGACAGAGGAGGGACTCGTCCCCGCCTCGTTCCTTCTTCTACCGGGTGCTGCGTGCTGCCTTCCCCCTCCAGCTCCTCCTGCTGTTCCTCCTGCTCCTCCCCTGTCTGATACCCCTGTCAGACAGCGAGCCCGGCTGCGCTGCGACCAACAACTACGCCTGGTCCTTCTACCCCAAGTTACGCTACACCAACGGCCCACCACCCACCTGATGTATTTGGGATGTGGGAAAAAATGAGACTGAGAACACAGTGAGAAACACAGGCCACCTTTATAACAAACATGTAAAATGAAGCAACTGTCTTCTGAAAGAAAGTCCAAAGTGCAGAAAATGTATTTCTGCTTTTAAAGATTTGATCTTACAACATATTTATTTTGAATCAGCAAGAAAACACGTGAACAAAAGTGCAGATGTTATAGTTTAACAATGCAGAGATCTGAACACCGTCCACAAGAGTGTGTTGGAGCTCTTCCTTTGAGGAGTCACAGCAGATGGGGTGTGTTGACACATGTGGAGGTTCAGCAGCATGCATACTGTAGCAGTGGCAGGAAAGAGCTAATGCAGAGGCCTGCAAACATCTTCCATGACGTGGAAACAAACATGTCATCACAGTATTTTCTTTCACTGAACAAGTCGCTGCTCAGCTTCTATCAGTTCAAATGTAAATAATTGTTTTATGAACTACTGACCTTTCATGTTGTCTGACTCGACCCAGAAAACAAAAAGCATGCTTGATCTGTTTTTACGTTGGACTGAAGTTTATTTTTTACAACAAAAGACACCGGTTAAATTTGAATGTAATCTTTATAAAGCCAACCGTACAAAAGTCATGGCAGTTTTATACACACAGATGTATATCCATATATTTTTAGATGCCCTTCTTTTGTAGACTGTGAGCGTGTGAATGGCTCCAAGTGCACTGTTGAAACACTGTAGAGTTAGCAGGATGACGTATGTACAGAATGTAATAATATAATGCTTTATTTATAACAAACAGTGGATTTATGCTCCGAATGGTCTGGTAATAAACACTGATTGTCTTAACTGTTGACTCAAGGCATTGTTTTTTTTTCATTTAGCATAAACTCCTGATGAAGAAATGAATATATAGATAGACTTTTGACACAAAGATACAGCAAATGCTTTGGTCAGTGAGGAGGCCACAACACAGGGCTCAGATGTTTAAGGGCTGGAATTACATTTAAAATCCCTAAACATGTTAAGGAATGGGTTATTTTGGGAGCTATGATTATGTAGATAAGAAGATTGATACTATAATGAAATCTCATGAATGCACGTTAAGTACAGAGCTCGAGTCTGGGGGCACTTAGCTTCGCATAAAGACTGGAGGCAAGCTGGCCCTGCTCTTTATACAGCGCTCAAAAATACGCTGACCAGCAGCTCTAAAACTCACTGATTAACATGTTTGTTTATTGTGAACACAAAAAGAAATGTAAAACAACACTTTGACTCCAAAAAGTAGCTGCACCGCCCTGCTGATAAATTTGGACTGTGGGAGGAAGCTGTAGTACCCAGAGAAAACCCACGCTGACACAGGGAGAACATGCAAAACCCAAGGGTTTGAACCAGGAGCTCTCTTGCTGTGAGACAACCATGCTAACCACTGCATCACTGTGCCGCCAATGTATCCAATTAATGTGCTGAAAAAATTAAGGCAAGGTAAGAGCACTTGTGGGGGTTTAAGTTCATGCTAGAAAACTTAAACTGAATGCTTACTAATTTTTACATGCATGTACAAAAATAATTTTGATTTTCTTTAAGCAAAACTTGGCAGGAGTGCAGTTTTGTCCTGAGAGCAACAGCGGCTGGGATTCTTCTCTAAAACTGTGTGAAATGTTTCTGACAATAAATCAAGGACTATAGAGGGACACTGGGTGATCTGGAGAAGGCCCTCAGGTGTGAGTGTGTGTGCTGTAAAGCGCCCTCTAGTGCAGTGGTCCCCAACCTTTTTCCTTAAGAGACCTCTTTTCTATCCTTGAGTAAACTGACTATAATGACATATTTCATGGATATTTCATATCATATTCAATGCTTATCAATAACAGTACAGGACAACTGATTAACTGTGTATTTAGTGAACACTATAACTGCAGCAAGTGTAATGTGCATGTGTAAAATGAGAGATTTGGATCAATTTTAAGCAGATTATTTCTTGTGAGTAATGATTCTCTCTATATTGTGTATTTTTCAGCAACCATACGTACATGATAGACTTCTATTTTATTTTTATTTTTTTTAAACAGTATTTTCTTTTCCCTGATGCTTGGTCCTTGCTCTACTAGCTCTTAGGTTGTTTAATTGAGTACTTTTCTGATGCAGGACAAGGCTGTTTAGCAGAGAGTGACGGCTTCGTGTGCTTGTGTTACTGTGAAAGAAAATCAAACATGCTAGACTTTATTTCGGAACGTTGTGAGGCGTCCTAGACGTGGCGTCGGTTGTCATCTACCATGAAACACTACATGAGATGAAACAATGGATTATCGCGTATGACATTCATCGTTCATGATCCGAGCCAACACCGTACGCCGCTGCGTCGGGCTAGAATCGGGCTGATATCGTGTAGTGTGAACCGGGCAGAGTTAGGCTAGCTGTTTCCAGTCTCTATGCTAAGCTAACCAGCTGCTGGCTCCAGATACTTATGAAAGGCACAGATGTGAGATGTTGGACCTTCAGAATAAAACCGAACATGGGCGATGGACAGATATGAACATGATCTGATTGGACATTAGCTGCTCAGCACAGGAGAATCAAGGCAGTAAAACAGGACATGAACATTTAAGCAAGGGCTGGTGCTACCTGCCAAATAATGACAACAGCTTGTTTTCAATATGTGTTGATAAGGCAGGTTCGGCCTGTCTGCAGAATGACGTCTTTAAAAGTTCACTAGAATAAGTGCACAGTGTCTCAAAGCTTCAGCTGCACCAACGAGAGTTCACAGAAATCAGCCGAAAGTTCCAGTAAAACGTCTTGTGGAGTCGTTCTGTGCGAAGCAGTGAAAATTCTTTGCGTCTTAATTCTGATTGGACGGCTGCGGGTTACCTCCAGTGCTGCTGGGAGTCCAGATTTTCGAAGGCTGCTACTAGGGATGGGAATCAAAAGAAGAAACTGTCCGATCCATCGGAATCGTACGCCTCTGAGCTGATCGATTCCTTTTACCATCACTGTCATGTTTTTCTGATGACGGCACGTTGCCAAACTATGATATCAACGTGTAAGCCTACTTTTTAGCCCAAGATAGAAAAGTGTTGAGGAATCAATAAGGGAATCAATAAGGGACAAATAAGCAAAATCAATAATGGCAGTGGTATTAATGAAATCTTAAGAATTCCCATCCCTAGCCGCTACCAGAGCTGAATGGCCGAGCGGGAACCTCCATCTGGTCCCCAGACTCCTGCTGGGGAGGCTGGCGAGGCAGGCGGGAGCTGTGCATGATGTGAGCATCCAACATCTCCAGCAACAGGTCGTACAAAGGCACCATGTTCTTCATCTTCATGCAGTGGAGGTGGTCCATGCCTTTGTTACTGCACGTTCAGAAGAAAAGAGAAAGAAGAAGAATGAGGGCAGGTGGTTTTTGTGTAGCACAGCAGTCAGCGTAATGACTTGTGATTACACAAGACATCAATGTTAAGATGATGATGGGGAGTCACGTGTGAGCACTTGTTTTTGCACCAGTGTGTTTAAACATCTGTAACATGGGGTCTCTTACCTGGCATGGCGGATGTGTGAGAGCAGCATGAGCAGGTGGGCGAGGCGGGTGTACTGCTGGCGGAAGGTGAGGCCCGTTTTGGCGATGGCCCACACCAGAGCGTCCGTCACAGCGTCCAGAAGACGCAGCAGCTTGGAGCGACTCTGCAGCTCGTCGCTGCCCTCCGTCGGGCTGAGGCACATGTCTGGGGTCACACAGAGAGGCAGACGTGTTGGCTTTAAAGCTGGGGTGGGGATTTCTGTCTCCCTTCTCTGGCAGTGGAAGGAATTACCTAACGTATGTCTGCAGGTGGGCTTGCAGAACCCCCCGTTTTTTTTTTTATCTGGACCATCCGCTTCAGACCTCATTCACACCCAACAGGAGGGGGTGCCTATACATTTTTATACTTCCTGCAACTATAATAAAATGAATCATGTTACCACATGCACTTTGTATCTACTTGTACTTGTATGTACCGTCAAGACCTTGTTTTCCTATTTTGAAAAGCAGAGGTAGCCTCAAGTGTGTCCTGGGCTGAACAATGACCTCCAATTAATGATTAGAGAAAAGACAAATCAAACATTGATTGAGGATATTACTGCAAAGTATGAGATTACAAGATGAACTTTTTTCCTTCATTTATTCATTCAGTCTTGAGGGCTTATTTAATCAAATATTGGTCAAACTTGGTCAAAAGTATATAGTTGTCAACACTCAGTTTTCCACTTATACCCAATTTATGCCATTCTAGGACTGTTCGGGGACCTCAGTATGCAGAAAAGTTTGAATACACCAATTTGAAAAATGGAAATAGTCCCTTTCCCTTGGCAAAATTCAATGTTACTTTGAAGCGTGAGCGAACAGCGACTGTCGTGAGCGCTACGCGAACGCATCACTTGTGGTGTAAATGAGGCCTCACACGACTCCTACTACCTGACTTTACGCCAAGCCGAGGTGTTGCGGCTTCAGGCGCACTTGTAAAAGCCATTGTTTCTAGGACAGGCGTTCTTCTTCAGTGCTCGTCCTCGGCACCGACTGACGCGTGTATACTGCCCCCGTCAGTTCCCACAGGGATCGACACGGCCCGCTGAGGGCAAAGTTGTATCAGTACTAACGGTACTGAAAACAAACAGGTACCGACGTATTTTTTGCGTGCTGGCATCCACTTGGTGCCGAAATATCGCTTCTCATGACAACCCTACACCAGACCCGTGTCAGTTGGACCGCATCATTTCACAGTACCTGTGGGGTGTGGCAGTATCAGATGGCATCTTGTATGTTGTATTTTAATGATAAAATTACATTATTTATCATGTAAATACGTATAACTTGTATTATCAGTGATAGTGAGTAAATTGTTGTACTTGATCCCATTTAAGGATCAACCATAGACCTTTTCATGGGGCCCCCTTTGGCCTTGGCCCGGGGCATCTGTACCCTTTGACCAACCCTGACAGCAGGCCTGCTCCTAACTGCCACTCTGCTGCTATGGTCTCTCCCTTTCGGCTCCCTTTCGCTCTGGCTAGTGGACGTAAAACATGTCACTTCTGCCTGCGCCTGCGTGGGAAAATCACCGCACACACCAGAGCTCTAGTGAACAGAGATACAGAGAGCTCTTCCTGGCTGCGAGAGGCTTATTCATCAGCACTGTGTGAGCTCATCTGGCAAAGGCTTGAATGTAATCAACATTTATTTAGCTGTAAAAGTCCCACACCCCAGCCTCAATAAATTGTCTAGTGTGATTGGGACATTTTACATCCCCGTGTTTTACATCTCTGACTATTATGATGCTTCAGATGCTATACTGCGCCTTCATTTTCACCAAAACATGTATTTTGAAACAAATATTATCTACATATTAAACATTTCGACATAGCAGCAGCATGAAGCCGTAGCTGTGAACTACTGTTCAGCCAGTGAAAGCACTTTGTTTTTGTATTTCCAGTGTGAAATATTAAACAGAGTTCAACCTTTCAGTTTTGTTTAAATGTTGGCTTCAGATATTTCTTGCTTGTCCAACAGAAAAAAGCTGGAATGGATGCGATGGTGCAAAAACATGAGCCCTGTTCGACTACGCTGGTGGAGGCGATTAAAAGGGACACAGCAACATTAGGCAGACGTTAATTACTCCCTGGTGTAGCTGCTCACCAGAGAGGCTCTGACCCCGCTCGTCCCAAAACAGGCACTGTCTGTCAGCCTGAGTATTTAGCAGAGCCAATGGGAGCGAGGCTCAAACTATACACAGTGTTCCCATTAGGGTTTGCACTGGTAAGTTATTTAGCTGGTCCCCTTGCCAACCCTGTGCAGAGTGCAGACTCACGCACACACTAGATTACATGCTGAGACACCAATCAAACACTCGACTGTGGTTTCATGTACTGGAGCAACACACACACACACGCACGCACGCATCTCACGTCTCACGTCTCACCTACACACATATCACACACAGAGAGGACAAACACTGTAAATAAGATGCCTTACAAGTGCATGCGCACCCCCTCCCACACACACACACAAACACGCTCACTTACTGGAGTTAAGGAGGATCATGGCCTTGAGGCAGACGTACTCCTCCCTCTGGAGCTTGAGCTCTCTCACCCTGGATGTGGCAGCTATCAGCATATCAAATATCTCAGAGAAGCCCTGGACACAGTTCCCCTCTTCTCTACCAAACAAAGACACAAACAACTACGTATTTATCAGAAAACACTCCCGATTTTTGCCCCACAAAATTAGGAAGAAATTGTGATAGGTTACAAAAAAGCAGCTGCAAAGATCCAAAAGATGGCGATGAAGCACAAGTGTTGTTTAAAGCCTCAGTGTGTAAAAATGGTGGGTAACAGTGACATCAGGCGCCTCCGGCTGCTAAAATGCTCTCCGTATGATCAGGGCCTTAGTCATTATATCCACATTATATTTATAAAAAATCTCATTGTATAAATATGTTGTGAAACACCAAACAGTCAACCCTACAATACTGTTTCAATATTGATGTATTTGGTCAAAAATGTCATTTATGATTTATTATTTATTTCCTCCACATCTCTCAGCCCTACTTTTGGTTCTTAAAGTGCGATTTGCTAATATTTCTGAACTTTAACTTGCACAGTAACTGTGGTATTGCTACATTATAAAAACTACTTGAATACTTCTTCCTGCACAGGAAGATTCCTCCTCCCTCGAGCCGTGGGCTGCAGAGCATGCACTGCACTACTTAAGTAGGTATGATATGATAATAAAGGCTGCTATAAAGGAAATGGTGTTCTGCACGTCGTTATTGTGCCTCCAGTGAGAGAGGTAAGGACACTTTGTTCCAGCTTTTGAAGCAGCTGAGCACCAGCAGATATCTCTTGTTGAAAGCAAATACCAGCACAGATACAGGCAGTCCTGCTGAGCTGCTGGTTTATGAATGGCAGTTATATGGAGTTACCGGTTTGAACTCCCACATTAAAAAGAAATAAAGCTACATCTTTTTTGTTTATTACCAGCTCGATCCAGATCAGACTGTGAATGTGATGAGGATGATCTGTGATTTCACTTTGTACGAAGGTGGTGGCAGGGGAACATAGCGTACTGTACTTTTAAGGCTGACACTGATTTGTAAATTTGTTAATGGAAAACATATCAGCCATGTGTAACTCCTAAAATAATCATAGTATAATAAGTTACTGCAGGGTTGACGGATTGGCGCTTTTACATAACATTTACACAATGAGATCTCTGATTAACAAACATCAGTAATATGGATATAACGATTAAGTGGCTAAGGGCAAATAATAGAACAGCTAGAAGAGACTTGGTTTAGAGAATGACATCACTTCACTGTAATGCAGCTTTTTGAACCAGGACAAGAAAACACAATATTCAAAATTTAAGACAATATCTAGTCTCATGTCATGATATCAGTATAATATTAATATACTGCCCAGCCCTAAATGTAACTTCAATAAATCACAATATATATGCAATATTCCTCTTTCCGATGTAATTGTGAACTGCTATAAACTCTCAACTGCCGTAAGGTAGGTAATCATGTTCACATTTACGCTTGTTCGCTGTGTCTCTACCAAAATTGTTTTACACTCGTCATGGCGCACTTAGCTGAAAAATATTTCAAAAAGGTTATGTTTTTGAAAGAAGTCTGAGAACTACTGCCCTAAGTGACGGTTTGTCTTTGAACTAAAGGAGTTACAAAACACACCTATCAGCCAACAACATTAAAACCACCCAAGGTTTCCCATCAGAATACTGCATTGTAACGAGATGATCAATGTTATTCACTTCATCTGTCAGTGGTTTTAATGTTGTGGCTGATCTATGTATCCTGTTGGAACTGTAATTTTTTTTACCAGCTTTTATAGTCAGACATGCTTTTGGACTGTGAGAGCATGACACAGACTCAAAGCAAGCGTCACACTAAAGTGAGAGTTAGCTGTCGTCAGCAAAAGTGGCCACTGCAACTCAATTTTTAGATCATAGAACACAACATTGGCGATATAAACAAGCTGCTTTGACCAAAAGAACAACAATTTGTATTTGAAATAAATGCACTTTTTATAATTCAAGTAACATTTAACCGAACATCCACAGCAATGATGACACACTGTCCCTTTAATGAAGATTGTAAGGTAGACATAGGAGATGATGGCGGTCGTACCTGCTCAGGCTGAGGTCAGGGGAGAAGATAAGTTTCCCTGGATGGTCCACTGACCTCCACATCAGTCCGATCATCAGCACCTCCAGCCAGCAGCACTCCAGCAGGTGCACCTGGTCCAAGAGGCTGAGCTCTAAGAATCCTGGGGAAAACAAATAAGATGTAACTGTGTGCTGCCAGAGATGCTCCACACAGACTGTGAACAGTGCTCGTCTTGTTCAAACCAGCGCTGAAGGGATTAGTTCACTGATGAGTAATTAATCTTACTTTATCTTTATCTTATTTACATTCTGTAGATACATTTTAATCGTAAAAATAAATGTTAACTGTATCCCTACGTCAAACGAGCACCCATTCATGACATCGCGTATCAGTCCCCCAAATCAGGTTACAACCAGGTTAAGAGCAGCGTTTTGGGGCCATGTAAACACTGTCACTGTATGCCCTGTGCTGTTATCTGATTTCAGCGAGACTATGAGCGACTCCAAAAGAAACATGTCACTCTAGGAGGAGGTTAAAGCATTCTGTGTCATAATGCTGGCCTGACGCACAGAGGGAGATATCTGTTTTTCAGGCTATTTGTTCAACACTGTCATTTTGTACAGAAAACCAGTCTGAATCAATCAGCATAGACTTGACTCACACGCTAAATTAAGCAGAGGAATAATGCAGAGACAATTACAGTGTCTGGCCAAGATAAAATTATTAACTCACAGCAGACTGAGCTGATCTGCGAAGAAGTTCAAAATGATGAGAGCCATAAAAGACAGCATTACATGAGTATTTCTTAAATAATCTCCAGAAAGAATCTAACCTTAACCCTAACCCTACACGCTTTGCACAAGGGAGAAGTTTGTGTTTTGCAACCTTACTGCTCAATGACGCTAAATGCAACACACTTGACAGTAACATAGCAGCAAACAACAATAAAACAATAACAACAAGACGACATTTTAAGACTCCTATGTCTAATTGCCTGCAGCTGTCTAACTCTTGTTCCTGTGTGGCTTTACTTGTCGTCAGTTGCTTTGAACAAAAGCATCCCCCTTTTTAATGTAATATAACGTCACTAAAATAAACTGTAATTTTCCTTTTGGATTCTCCAAAGGATCCCTGGGTACCCCGACACGCACCTGGAATCTTCTTGGCCCAGGCGATCATGTGAACCAGCTCCTTGTCAGCCAGGTTGGTGAGCGACATCATGATGTTCGCTTCCGTCAGCGGCCTTCTCATGTCCTTCATGAGGCAGATCTCTGGCGGCTCCGCCTCCATTATTTGCTCGATCAGCTGCTCTGAGGTCAGCGCAGGAGGCTGGGGTGCGTTCAACGAACCCAACGCTGGTCCTGTTAACGCCTTTGGTCTATTGGTTCGGCCCTGTGAGGACAGACGGGTAACTCGCCTCGTCTGGTTCCTGTAGTTTCCACGCTCCTTTCTCATGCCTGTGATACAGAAATTAACACATACATTACTGCCTTCTAAAGTGACCCTTCCATATTTTTGAATGTGACTATTGTTTAGCTGACTCTCATGTTTTAAATTCTACTTCGACCTGCATTAACAGATTTTGGGCCACTTGGAAGCAGAAAGACAAGCAGACAGCAACTCTTCCACTTTTGACAGCTGTTGAAAGGATTCTTTTTACATGGAAATGAAAAACCACCTTTCTTGGCCGCTGAAGTGGGATCATGTGGGGAGGGAAATATTCTAAAACAAACAAAGCCACATGAGAACGTGTGATCACTTGAATTTTTACATAACAGATGACATTTAACTAAAATCATATCAGCCTGTTGGTTAAATAAAAAAAGGAGTGTTGTTTGGTTACAGTTTCTCGCTCCTTAAAGGCAGTAAGAGAAAATACAACAACCTCTGAAGGAAACAGAAGGACAGAACTGATACAAATAAGAGAATACAAATACACTTACCACACTTAGTCATGCCAACTTCACAGCATTTGCGGAGGCGACACGCCTGGCAGCTCTTACGGCGGTTCTTGTCTATGGTGCATTGATTGGTTGCTGGACAGATGTAGTCATTGTGTCCTGAAACAAAGAGAAAAGATAGACGATTAAGATGAGAATATAAGTAAGGAGAAATTGACGGAAAGCGAAAAAGACTAAATGAAAAGCATAAAAGTGAAGAAATGCATTTTGAGGAATCAACAGACCTGTAGATTGACAGACTCATTCCTGCAAATTCCACAAGAACTACAAAATGAGCACCTGACAACAAACCTCTACTGTTTTTGTTTTGTTTATGGATCATTTCAAGCCCCTTACTGAACTATGAACGTACTCGTAAAACTGTCCATGAAAGCAGAAACTACAGTTAACACAGAGGGAATCAGCTCCAGTAAATGTAAAAGGCAACAAACACTAAAGGCTCGTAAATTAAATGCATATTGCATTTGTCATTCATTTTTGGTGTAATCGAATCTTGTAGGAGCAGATAAATGGATGGATTGACGGATATGGATTACAGATAAGTGTATTAAGCTGTGATATTTTGGTCAAACCCTGATTCAGTTCAGTGAGACTTATGTGCACATGCATTTATAATGGAATAAATTATATCACAGTTTGGGATTTTAACAAAACAAAAACTCTACAGTCAAGCTGGTAGTTCTGTTGGTTTAATAATGACATTAACTTTGTGTTATTTATTAGGTATACTCATCATTGTGTTCACCATCTTATTTTAGCAATGTTCAAATGCTAATGTATCACAAAGTTAAGTTGAAGTTGATTGATTTATGACCAAATACCTCTAAAACAAAAGGATTGGACAAATTAAAATGTTAACCTCACGTTTACAATGAAGGTTTAAGTTAAAGGAAAAGGTGAGGGATCAACAAAGTTATTACTATTGTCTTGAGGGGGGGCATGAATGTCTACAACCTATTTCATGGCAATCCATCCAATAGATGATGATATTAATCTCACCCAGCACCACAAAGGTCAACCTCATGGTGGGGGAATGGTTACCTTGCACGGCAGCTGGATTCTCGCAATGCCACAATATCTCGTGAGAATCACAGAATCACCGGATCATGTGAGAATCCATCTTGTCAGGCTTCAAGTAATGCTTTTGTGTCCACACCAAAGTGTTTCGGAGGAGCTACGGGTGTGGTTTTGTGTGACAAGATGGAGAAGCAACTGTTCGCTCAAAACAACAATGGCGGCTCATAAAGAGGTTTGTGTAGATGCTGCAGTAGCTTCAGTTACATCAGTACTGGGGAGTATTTCTTCATTGAAAGAAAAGCAAACAATGGCACTGAAGGCTTTTTTCAATTGAAAAGATGTTTTCACTCTCAGTTGATGGTGACATTGATGGACAGATGGTTCACCCAAGTAGTATCTAAAGTGCCTGCTCTTTTCCAAACAGTTTCCAATGAAGGCTCTGTGGACGACAAACCATCCAGTGGTTGTAGATATATTAGTCTGGACCAAAGTGTTGGATTGACCAACAGACCAACATTGTCATTCCGAGACCTACAGTGTTACCATGGCTAAAAAATTGTCTACGTCATGTGGTCATTCTCAAATGATACACAATGAATTACTACAGCCTAAAAATGACCACAGTTGAATAAACAAATTTGACAGTGTCAACAAAATCTCTACTTGAAGAGCTTCACCAAAGCTGTTATTCCCATGACGGTGTCCACCCTAGTTTTTTGTCATACAAACAAAGACATTGTATGTTTTTGTGTCTCACCTTGGATACTCCTCTTGAAGAAGGCCTTACACCCCTCACACGACCAGACGCCATAGTGGTAGCCTGAGGCATAGTCGTGACACACAGCACAGTAGTGGAGGTCAGCCTTCCCGCCGGATGACACCACGGCCTCCTCACTCTCCTGAGAATGCCTCCTCACACTCTGACTAACAGATAAGTTAAAAGGATAAAGGATGATATAGGATGAAGGATACAAACACATGGAATAAATCTGGCATCAATGTGCAGAGCAGTTTGACAAAGTGTACTAGATGTTCCATTTTATTTAATCATTACCACATCTGCAGTGTGATCAAAGACTGTTTGGGTTACTGCAGCCTTTGTTTACGCAGGTAATAATTGGCATAGGCACAGGTAATTTGTTTATGACTTTGTGTCTCATCAAAACTCTCGAACTCCAAGCTTGTTTTAAGATGGCTGCACCCTGCTGGCAAAAACGTTTTCTAGCAAATCTAGGTGAATGTTCTGCTTTCCTTAGGTAAAAAACATGAACTGCAGTCATATTGTCGTATTTTATCTCCACTTTAAAACAGTATCCTAGAGTAAGGAAGTGATGCTTCATCCTACCTGGTTGGTAAGGCACTGTCCCGTGGCGACAGCTCCACCCATGGACTCTGGATTGGCTGCCTGTGCTGAGGCCGAGCCTGGGAGTGGTGCAGGGGTAACGATGACCCCATGTGGCCATGGCTGGGCCAGAATAATGAGGAGCTTAGTGACTGATGGACAGAGGGGCAGTCTGAAATGCCCGGACCGGCATAAGTGAAGATAGTTGGATTGTAGAAAGGTATGGTGGTGAAGTCGTGCCCAATGTCTGTGTAAGGAGAGGGGATGCAGATGGGCTTGCTGGTTTCCAGGGACATGACAGGAGAGGATGAGCCCAGGACTGGAGGGAGGACGTGACTGCCAACTCGACTGGAGTCCACCTCCTGGAGCTGGAGGAGGGGCTGATCCCTCTCTGGAGAGGAGGCAGCGGCCATCACAACTACAGTTTCAGTATGATGAGATTACCACATCATCGGCAAAGAATATGAGCCTAGGATAGAGTTGTCCCCTGGTGTCAAGTTCACTGTGGTAATGTCATTATGTACGAGAATTGTCCATAAAAAATAAAAGCAAAGGCCAGCAGGTCTACTAAACAGGCCAGGGATGTTTAATGTTACTTTATGAGCTCACATTGTAAATTCCTAACTGTGCTAACTGTGAATTGAGCACATCTGACAGATGTCAGATGATCCTGGGGATAGTGGGGAGTGGAGAAGATGTTTGGTGCTCAGTCTCAGTTCAGCCATGAGTCACATCATTGAATCGTAGCATGTGGAGTCATATGTATGACAAACCTCTTCACCTAGAACACAAAGAGACAAGCAGGTTTAAGTACTAAAACACTGGTTGTGAACTTCGATAGTGAAGTGACACTTCATTAAGTTTGTTCTCAAACTAGGTGCTGTGCCTAACAATACTTAAAAAAAGAATTGGTAGGCACAGGCGCTGAAGATGGCTGTGAGATACAATCTAACGCTCTGGAAAAAGCTAATAAGAGAATACATTTCTTGAGTCTCAAAAGTTAACTCCATAATTCCATAAAATGAGCTAAATAGTGCTGACAGTGTTAAGCAGGGGGGGACCTGAGGTGGAAACTGCGCTTCCACAACAACACTTTCCTGCTATCAGCGGTATGATGGACCTGGTAATGGACCTGCACTTGTATAGCGTCTTTCTAGACTTCTGACCACTCAAAGCATGATTTACACTACGAGTCACATTCACCCATTCATACACTCATTTATACACTGGTGGCTGAGGCTACTATACAAGGTGCCACTTACTATTTAGTTTTGTTTCTCACACACTGATGGAACAGCCACTGAGAGCAATTTGGGGTTCAATATCATGCTCAAGAACACTTCCACATGTGACTGGAGGAGCAGAGTGACCATTCACTATTGACCAATGAACAGACTGCAATGTTCATAGCTCCACCTTTTAGCAGATCACTAAATAAACACACACACACAAACATAAACACACAGCACACTCAGCATATGTACGTTTATGCTTACGACATCAGACAAAGCAAATCCAGCAGAGTTAATCATTCCAGGGTGGCAGGGGTCTGTCCACAGTAAAGGTTGGTACACATTGTCTCGACCTTTCTGGCATGAAACTCACTTCTGGAAGTTATTATTCACTCAGAAGAAAAATGGTTCATTAATCTTCCCAAATGTCTAAGAGACATCTTTGGTTTTGGCTCATAAACAAAACTCGATAATCCGTAGGAGTAGCTGGAGTCTTGTGCTGTAAGCGTAAAATGAGCACCACTGAAAACTGGCAGTAATTAAACTCACAAAGCTGCAATGGGCACAGGTTACTTTTATTATTTTCTATATCCAGAAAAGCTCCAAAATGACTTTTCATTTTTATGGTATGACATTAAAATGTAACCGGAGAATCACTCTTACAGCTGTGAAAACACTTTGGGAAATGGAGCTAGACGTTACTGAAGTGGTCAACAACCTTCCAGCTATCTTATTTTTATCACCAGCTGACAGCTACTTCTTGAGTTACTGTATGTGAATGTTAAGCCAAATATAAATACTGGACATAGTATTATTACGTTTTTCTCTGATTCTTTGAATACTCTGTAACTGTGTATGTTTGACCATGGACCTCCATTGTTGCTCCGTAAATAAATGAGTGAAAGGCATTTTTCACTGCAGCCTTGTGTAGAAGTGTGGACACGTGAGGGGTTGTTGAACACTTAGGCGAGATACAAAGACTGGTGGCCATTGTTTCTACTTCTTCTGACGCTGACGGAGGAAGAGGAGATGATGATAAATGAAGCATTAGGGAACAACAAACATATCACTGCTATGGACCGTTCGTGCAGCTACAGTACAGTGCAGCACTGCCTGTGTTCAAGAGAGGAAATCATGGATTACCAGAATCACCCAGAAACACGGACAATTAGAAAGCAGCAGCCAACAATGTAAGAGGACACAAAAATGGACTACATGACAGTATAAATGTTTGAAATTACATTTGTGTTTTCACAGAAAATGTCCAGATGAGACTGTACTGTACATTTTGTGTGGTGGGATAATTAGAGTAGGTGTTCAAATAAAGTTTGAAACTATTTGTGCTCAGAACACCATAGTTATTATTACTGATGATTATTGACCCAGTGATGTTTCACACATTAGCCTTCACACTCAAACAATAAACAGTGTGGAGGTACATTATTCTCTCTGTGTACAACAGCTCAAAAGCAACTGAATAATTATTTATGAACTTAATGACAATTGGTTTGACAAACGATCCGTTTCTGGCCGACAACACAAAGTGTGCCTGGGCAGAGGAAGGACGGCTTTACCTCTGTCCTCTATGGGTTTACCAATTCTTAGCTGACGTCGAGACTGATGACATGCAAATGAAAGAGTTTGAGCTGTTCTCCATTTGAAGTTTAATAAAGGGCTGCCAGCTCATCTGTTTCTGCTTACATTATGAATGATGATGTAAAGTAATACACTGGCTTATTAACATATGCAGCCCTACCATCAAAAATACACCAATAAAATGGGAACTTCGTCACACTTATTGTTACAATACTGCATATAACCTACAGGTGATAGACTGCTGAGAGCTTAAAAAAGGATAGCACTCTTAAGTTTCGCTAACTTTCCAATGACCTTGTGTCTGTAGCCAATGAACTGACTCCTAAAACAAATGAGTCACTTTAAGAGCAAATAGTTTGTGGCAAGATTTAGCTGCTTCAATTACCATTTGGGGATAAAAGCAGACGTGGAAGAGTTTTTTGTTTCCTTTGAAGCCTTGACCTTGCCTTCAAACCTCCTCACTGTCACACTGTCATGCAGCTCATCGTGAGAGAAAACCTCCCAGCTCTCCTCCACAACGCTGCTCACTCTGCTGCCACTAACATCAGCTCACAACAGATGCCAAGAAATATACAGTAAACGCTTGTTTCTTTAGAGCAATGGCTCACAACTGGTGGGTCACGGCCCAAAAGTGGGTCGCGGGTCCTTTCTACATGGGCCGCAAGTGACTCGCGAACGTGTCAAGTTTTTAAAAAACACACTTTATTGTGAAGTACAATGAATTTCCGACACAGAGCTTTCATTTTCAAGTGCTGTTTCCTGCTGTAGAGTGAGCAACTCACAGACAGCTTTTTAACAGAGATGGCAAACTAGCTCGACAACATGTTCAAATGCAAGTATGACACTGAATATATTGCATTGTGTGGACCTTGACCTAATGACTAAGGAGAAACCTGGACCCCGTGGCTGGAAGCTTTAGAGAAATCGAGTTTTAAGGTGTTTAAGGGTCTGCTGTGTGTTAAATGCCTTGCTGAGGAGACCAACAGTCTAACCATTACTGCATTAGAGGGCCATCATACAGAGAGTGTGCAGTAGGATTAATAGTAGGAGTAATCAAATAGTAATCATCAGTAAATACACAAAGCCACGGTCAGGGGAGGTCTGGTGATTATCGAGGCCACTGAGAAATATTAAATTTGGACGGAGCATTTCTATTTTAACCAGCGTAGCATTTGTAGCACTGGTTTGGCAACCAGGAAACTCACAGACCAACTGCATGTGTAAAATCATCTCATCTGACGCTACTCGACTCGAGTGAGTGAGATACACACGCGGAAAGACGAGATGAGAGACAACAGTCTGAGAAGTAAGAGTCAGAGAAAAGTAATTTCACATGGTGTTCTAAACAGAGAAATGTTGACAGCAAAAACAGAGCTCTTAATCAAAAATGGACAGACTCTCGCATGTTTATTGGTCCCATGGGCAGTTTAAAATCAGCATGTTACAACATATGTTCAGAGGCTGTGGTGATTAAAAGTGGTAATGTGAGACGCTAATACAAGGCAAAGCACACTTCTGAGCAAACATGACAGCCTGCTCTAACCGAAAAAACAGCCGTACAGGTCAGCTGCACAAGCGGCTTATTATGACCCATACGTACGTTTATTGTAAGGTGGTGCCCTCGAGTAGCTGCAGCTATTATGGGAGCAAAGAAGCACAAGGTGGTGAAGTATAAAAAGTGACCAAGTCCACATAATGATGTATAAAGATCGAAGAAGTCCCTTTAGGGTGGGCGGGATATGTGGAGGATTGAAAAGAGAAAAAGGAGGAAGTGGTGTTCAGGCTTCGAAGTAACTACTCGTATTTAGCCATAGCGCAGTCAATACAGTTTGGATCATAGACTGTATAAAATTCTGGACACTGCCACTGTGACATCACCCATTGCTTTGTAGATTCTCATCATCCCACAATGAGTTTGGCATTCATGCCGTCCTCATCCTGAACTACAACATCTTGTACCAGGCTATGGGCGTGTTTATTTCTGCTGTTAAGTTTGGCATTTTAACATGAGGGTCAGTGGGAATTGTCTCGCTCTTTGAGCCAGCCTCAAGTGGCCGTTCAAGGAACTGCAGTTTTGGCACTCCTGCACTTGCTTTTTTTGTGTCCTGGATGTTGCTGCTTGGTTTGGAAGTTGTGTTTTTTTTCTATGGTGACTTTTTTTTTTTTTTAAAAATGGTAAAACATTTGTTAAAAAAAAAATTTAAAAAAAGAGTGATTCTTGTCTTAAAAAATAGGTAGTCACACTCTTTCGGCTTTGTAGAACAGATCTGACATGAGTGAACCTCCTTATTCATACAGCTGGCAAACATTCATGTTATACACTACCGCACGCACACAAACACACAAACGCACTGAGCATGCTCCCCCCCAAAATTCTACACAAGGGTCAAAGCCAAATAAAGCAATATCTGAAGTGACAGAACTGTTCCTGGTCATTAGCCAGGCGTGCATGCCTTTTACACAAAAGCTCAAGGCCATGTCTTTTTCCCATCCGAAAATCTCCCTGCCTCCCTAAAATCAGGCGGAAACGGATGCGAAGCAGCTCTACGGAAAGAAGCCGTACCTTACTATATACAGTTAGGGAGTACGTGCGGTGGTTGGCGCCAGAGAATGTGAAAAATCTCATTGAATTGTTTCCCCCGCTGCTGAAAAACCTCAAGTTGACAGGTAGAGATTTACAGCATGGGCTCGAGTCACGCTTTGCATTCACTTCACTTACTTTTAAAAGACACATTAAGCTTTAACACTAAACATAAAGCCCTGAGTAATTTTTTATGTCATGTACACAAGTGCAGTAACATCCATCGGCGGGAGCTGATCATGTGTGTTTGACCCTGGAACAGAAAAAAATCATTAATTCAGCTAAGCGTTTACTTCACTGCACTGTATTCAAGGTTGTTTCAGATGGTTTCACCACCCTAATTTCCATCTCAATACACTGTAAAGTAATACAAAACCATAATAATACAAAAACATTTAAATTAAAATATGCTGCACCTCGACGGGAATTTAGTCCAACCTATAATCCCTTTGATCAACCTCTTAATAAGAATCTTTGTTAAATCTTTCAGAGGAAAAGTTTTAGTCTGGAATAAATCTGGAGATCAGAGTAAATAAACATAACTTGTGATTTACCTTTTATTCTATTAAAAAATAAGAATGTCTATAACTATTGTGAGCAGTATCTTCTGTAATACAGCTGGGACTAAGTGACAGACACGGATTGCCGAGTGTTCTTCAGGAAGTGCTGTGTAACAAACACTAGAAGGGACAATAATTAAGACTATAAATGTCTATATTTTTTTCTATACCTCTTGAAGGTTACAACTTTGAAAGTAAAAACTTTTCTTTATGGAAGAAATCGAAAATACTTAGTGTACCTCTTGCATGCGTGAACATGTGCAAAATCTCCTATCAAATAGGCCTATTAAAACATCATATCACATCCACAGAGGACACTTTGAAACACATTAACATAAAAGCACAACAGAACATTAAAAAGGAACACTGAGTACCCAATGGCGAGGACTGAATCAAGGTTGAATAAACAGATATATAAAGTGCGGTGTGCAAGTATCAAGCTGCCCTTACTGATTAAGGTGTTTTGTGGCGACAGGGACGAATGATTTCCTACCGATGTTTTTCTTTGCACAGAGGGACTCTGTACCTTTGCCCAGAGGGCAGTGGCTGAACGTGACGGATGTGGTCGTCTATGAGTTTGCTGCGCACTATAAACTTGGGACTGCCTTGTCATTGTGACAGGACAGTGAGGTTTTATTTGCAGGCTACTTTAGAGAGATGTTTCCTTTTGGAAACAAAAAGCTGGATTCATAAAAGAAAAAATTAACTGTATTTATAGTTGTGCCCATCAAAGCAACTTCTCTCTGATATCTGTGTTTTTATCATTGAAGTTTCTTGCCTCTAAAAAGTACTAAAGGAAATGTTTGCTGCCTGTTTCAGTTGTAAAAGGCAGGTGGGATGCATTTAAACAATGACATATGCTTTTAATCTTACCATTTTCTTTGCGATGAACTCATTAGCATTATCTAAAATGATTATCTAATTCTGTCTGTAATAAATGCAATCAAGTGTTTGACAAGACGACTTTGCAAATAAAAAAAATAAAATAAATCAATAATTGAACAAGAAAAACGTTGTAGTGATCCAACATCAGGTGCCCAGTTTAAACAAGGGAAAGGGGGATTCTGCGAGGGAGCTCTGTATCCCAGCAGCTGGCTGATCAGCAGCTTGTTTACACAGAGATAAGTGCTTTTTGAAGTTGGCTAATATTCACATTAGGCTCGTTAAAATGTGAAGTTCCATATTATAGATGCCACAAATAGGCACAATACAGATTCCCGCTGGTTCATGCAGGATATCTAAATATAGTTATGAGCAATCTTTAGATTACATGAAATGTTGTGGGAAAGCTGCATTAATTATCTGCCTGCACAATTCAATCATATTCCACTTGATCTCTTAATATGTATTTGCATGAGGCTGTTAAAAAGGCTCCAGTGGAAATCAAGAAACTATTGAATAAATCTCACCACCTTAGTGGGCTTAAGATTTCCTGTCTGGAGTTTATTCTGCCACACACTGACCAGCATAAGAACATCAGATACTTCATACAGGCAGCAGCAGCAGCAGCAGCAGGCCTTGTACCTGTTGCACTAAGCCTGATTATATGAGTAATAAAGCAGTGGGACAGTCCTGGGTTCCGCTCCACGTCCTGTCTGCAGCGCTGCACGTCGCCTTGACTCACCACACACACATGAATAAGTTGAATGTGTAAATACGGAAATATTCCTACCTCTTGTTGCACAAACAGCAGCTGTAGACAAAGTTTGACGAGGCGAAGTCCCGCCGCGGTGTCACGTGCTGGATAAAGTGTTCAGAGAAAGAGAGTGAGGAGCTGTTGTGAGCAGCAGGGAGGCCAAACACCGAGTACGTTCACCGACAGTCGCACTGCGCTCATATAATATGCACGTCTGTTGATGTCAGCCGGGAGGCGAGCGACAGGCTGCGTTCAGGGAAATGGTGTCAAGCGGATACAATGAGGCGCACTACATCCGGTCTGTACCTTCACAATAAAAGCCTCCCTCTAAAACACGCAGATGATTTTGACTACACTGAAAGTTGTACTAATTAACAAACTTATTTTTTTAAATTATGATTTTAGATATCACATTCATAAAAGAAGAAGGCCCTTGGCTACAAAAATGCAAAGGGCCCCACAACACTCCTACATACAGAGCTCCCACAGGTTTTCATGGACAAAATTTGAAAATTTTGTTTTCTTGCCTTTATTCACAGAACAGTTGAAGACTGACAGGGAAGGCGGGAGAGAAAGAGGGGGATGACACGTAGCACAGGGCCACAAGTTGGAATCAAACCCTGGCAACTGCAAAGGACTCGACCTACATGGGGCGCACACTGTACCAGGTGAGCTAGAAGTCGCCCCAAAAATAAAATAAAATAAAATAAAATAACACACAATAAAATAAAATATAATAACATTTAATTTAATTTGAAATAAATAAATAAATACCCTCTTGAATCTGATGTGTTTTTCAGACATATCAGATTCAAACTCTATTCAGACATAATTTCAGCATGCTGGTGTACATGACAGGGAGACAGCGAATGCGGGGAGACAACAAAGAAACAACGTGATTGTGCTGCAATTTGTTCTCTGTTATTTTATTGTTCTCTTCTGTTGTTATGATAAACAAAATGTCACACACTGATGCATAATGGAGCAATGTTACATTGAGGGCTACATAAAATAAATTTGCCGTTTTGTTACATTACATTGAAGGTTATCCACAAAGATTACTGTAGCCTAACACTTTAATTACACTTAATATATTTCAGTGATTTTTCAAGGCCAGGAAAATGTGTGAAATTCCATGATCTCTTCATGTTTTCCATCACTGCAGGAACTCTGTACATAATAGCAGGCCTGACACTTTGGGCCCCTGGGCCTGTGTCCAGTAGGCCCATTCAGGAATACATCCATGGTGCTTATGGCACAGAGGACAAAACAACTTCCAAGAGGCCAACTTGTTTCTGGTGGCCCCAAATACTAAGTTAAATGCCATGCCTCCTTTCGCTCTCTTGATTATATATAGAGTGGGACTGCTTATTTTATGTATTGCCTCCATAGTCCCTTATATCCATTTCCACTTTTAAAAAAAAATAACGCTTGTTTGCTTACTAGAAATACCTAAAGGAAAACACTGTATCAATACTGCCAGCCTACTCTGCATGATGACAAATATTTCTTACAGCTACATTTAAGCAAAAGATCCAATAGGCCCATGAAACAACAAGCTTTGCAGTTATAGCCTAAAAATGAGCGTGGCTGACGATCCATGCTATGCTCCCCTCTAGTTTAATCAAGTTAAACATTTTGAATACATGTTTAGATGGTTACCCATCAAATCACACCTGGCCCTTTGTATGAGGTTTTGTTTTTACCTGTAACTTTGTGCTTTTATTTTGAAAGAAACCACCTTAGTTCCATCTCTTATATAACTATGTGAACTTGACAACTACTCAGGGAAAGTGGCCCAACAACGTCAGAACAAACCACACCTTCATGGTTTGTGTGTCATCACCAAGTCAATCTAATCCTGATCTGTGGCTGTTGAGTTTAACCTTTACTGTGAAAAATTAAGTCAGACGAAAACATAAACCGATCAAGTAAATATGGAGAAAATACTTTATATATTTTATCACTTTATAAATGTCACACGTCAGTATTTTTCAACTTTATTGCTTGATTTTGATAAATTTTAAAGTTTTCATTTATTGAGAGCACATTTTGAAGGCTCCATAAGCACTGCAGAAACGGTCACTATTTGACTGAAAAAATTAAAACATGGAGATATTCAGAGTGGCCCGCTGAGAAGAGTCATCTCGCTACCAGTTAGTAGTTCAATCTAAGATAAGGATTATCATCACTGCAATATTCTAAAAAAATATAGTGTCAATTTTGATAACTTCTGATTCTAATAAATGCATGCCTGATGTTTAAAATGATTCATAACCTTGCTCCCCCTCCTCTCAGAGAATGCCTGGCCCAAGCCAGCAGGGACACAGTTGGTAGGACGAGAGCATCTACGAGGGGCGACAGGGTACCCCAGTTCAGACGCTCAGCGTTTGGTCAATCTGCTTTTTTCAATCTCAGTGGTAGGGAAGTGGAACTCCAAACCCGCAAACATTAGAGATTCGGGAAGTTTTGCAGTGTTTAAACAATCATTAACATCAGTGGTTGTCATACTGATCCTACACAGATGGACTCTTATTTATTGTGTTGTTTTACGTGGTGTAATGTTCACATTAATGGTCCTTTATGTATTGTATCGGGGGGTTTTTTGTAGTGAAATATTTACATTTATGGACAATAATCTCGTTTACAAGGGAGACATGGCCAAGACAGCAACACACTGAGACCAATGCACATATTTTCAAGTCTTTTTGAAGGTTATTCCAAATGAGGAAAAAAATAAAAAAAGAGAAAAAATAAAGAAAATTTTACTGAGGTATTTTAGGGCACAACAATTGATGTCAAATATAAGAAACTCAACAGGAAGTCCAGTGGAACGGTCTCTTCTTTTCTGTAAACTATCAAAAAAAACTTTATAGATGCGTCCATGTATTAGTAGCTTCAACCTGAAGAATAATTGTCAACTATTTAAACTCATATCATGTGTTCATAGAAAAGCCTTTACTGTAGAGAATCAAGGCTACTAAAAGTTACAAAAAAAGTTACAAAGAGCTACTTAGCTTGATTAACACAGGATTTCTGTGTATGAACAAGTGTGAATTTTGTATCAAGTGTTTAGGGTTGCATTAGGGTTGGAAGGAAAAATGGAGACATCTTTAATACTGCGATATTTTGTGTGTGGCGATATCGTACTGATGTTTTTAAGTTTATGTTTTTTGTTTTTATTTTGGTAGCCTACAATCAATTGCTTTTTCAGTCCAGTAGATGTAATTTGCTGCACTAAAATGACTCAAGTGAGCTGAAAAAGCGTAAGTGTATTTTAATTTGTTTTAGGAATTAGTATTACTTTTGTTATTATCCCCCCTTTATTGAGAATGATCATAATAATATACGTTCTTATTTTGTTTGTTATTATCATGTCCTGCTTGTTTTTATATATGTAATACTTTATTTTATTAACAGATATTTATGTTTGACATGGATTATGTGTCTTACACACATTGAGGTTACGCTTGTCATATGAAATGTGCTATATAATTAAAGTTGACTTGGCATTTAAAATTGCAATTATATTGTATTGTGACTTAAAAATCATGATAATATTGTATCATGGGGCCTCTGGTGATTCCCAACCCTGTAAGAGCACCTGAATCAATCCAGAAAATAAATTATGGATGTGCTATTTACTCTTTTATTGTACTCAGTCAACTGGAGATTGAATGTATTGCAGCTGAGTGTTATAAAGTTACACAAGGACAGATACATCTTGGGCGGCCAAATAAAGTACTTTATATTTCCGTTTATTGTCAGCATGTCTCGTGGCTGCTCTGCATTCTGATCAACTAATGTGACCCTGGAATCTTCTCTGACAGCAGAAAGAAGCTCTCACTCTGATGTCTATTTTTGGGGTAGTTACGAACAGAAATAAGAGAAATAAATTAAAAACTGATGATTTATGATACCATTTAATTGTCTAAGAGTTATTATTTTTGTATGTACTGCCTTGTATTTTTTTCTAATGCACCGCGTGTGTGTTAATGCTTGGTTATGGAGCAGAGCATGTTTGGCCTTACAGCAATCTGGACCAGTGTTGTGTTAAATGCCAGCACTTACTGAGCAACACTGCGGATGTTTGACCTCTGCTTTTCTCTGAGCTCATTAGCAAAGAGTCCAGAGAGGAAATTACTTATGATTCTGCAGCCAAGACAGCAAACAGGCTGCAAGGAGGTGCGGAAATCAAAACAATGGTTTTTAATCAGTGATTAACTCGATCAATTTAAAACAGATGCATCTATATGACCGACAGTACATAAACAAATGAGATCACCAGCAAGAGGATTGGTTATTTCTACATAGTTATTGTTAAAGCTACCATTATATCCACACAGTATTACATGAGGCAGCTAATCTGTGAAAGAAATTCACGTTACTCTGCACTTCTCGTAGTGCTTCTAATGGCATTTGCAATCAAAACAAACAATCAATCAGAGCCAAGGAGTCTCTAACGCAGCTGTCAATCACAGCTCATGAGCTGTGGTCAAACTGTCAAATGATGCATTGCTGGTAAAATCTGAATCTCTGTTGCTGCATTGCCCATTTTGCACCTCAAATGTTTTCAGTGTACTGTTTAGCTGTAAGATGAGAGAGGTTTTGAATCGGCCACCAATTGAAAAACATTCAAGCCAAAACTAAGCAGGAACTTCTCGGAGCGCAGCTTAGTCTTGATTCCAAATTTTCTGTCCATGGCAGCTAAAAAAAATCCTGTTGTCCATTTTCTCTAAAGAGACAAATAAGGTCAATTATGAGGCTCCAAAAATCCAAGATGCTGACTGCCAAAATGCCAAACTCAAGGCTCCAACACATTAGTCCACAACCAATGGGTGACATCACAGTGTCTACATCCACTTCTTTTATACAGTTTATGGCTAAAATTCCCGCCCAGCAGCTGGGACAAACCTTCTCATTTGACAGCTAAACAGTACACTAAAATATGTTTCTTGAGAGAAATAGGCAATGCAGTAACACAATCTTGATTCATATTTGATACGTACTCTTACAGTTTGACTACAGCTCATGAACAGTGATTGACATGATTTACAGCTGCTCTGAGACCCCTCAGCTCTGATTGGTTGTTTCCTTACAAGGACAGTTTCGATCTTTTGAAGTGGGGTTGCATGAGGTACTTATTCAAAGTCAGTGTATTATATACAGTGGATGGCAGAGGGCACACCCTGAGTTTGGAGAAGCAGGCAGGAGCACCTCCATGAAAGCTGAGCAATGTACTGCTGTGGATATGGGGCAGCAGCAAAAAGTATTTTAGCCACTTAAAAATATTAATAACAGTTGAATTGTATGCTAAATTTAGAATATTTCTATTGCCTTACCTTCTTGTCAGACAGTGATTTATGAAATTGAGCCATTATTTTACTTTCTTAGCCAGACTCCATTAAGAGAAACAGCAATTTAAGTCCCTCATAATCCCACTCCAAAAGATCTGAACCATTCCTTTAAGCTGCAGTGGATTCTAGCAAATTAGGAGCCATACGAGGAGGAGGAACATGATCTTTTCATGGACTCTCTGTCTATATACTACTGTGAGGCTGTAGCAACAGTTTCAGTAAATATGACAAAAAGTTATGTTCATAAAAGTTACCAACTTCAGATTTCACGCCTGTCCCTTATTCCCTGCGAAATCATATAAAATGTTTTTAGGCGGACCAGAAATACTGGTGGTTGTTTTCAAGATGACATTCAACAACTGGAGACCATGGAAATCATAGGCAATAATGAATTAATGGAGATTTACACATCAGTTGGTATTGTTATGCAAGAGAAGTGGGTATGAAACACATGTATTCACATAATTTTAAGTCTGCAACTAATGATCATTGTTATTTTTAATTGATTTATTTTTTTGTTATTCAATATATCATTCAGAATATAAAAAAATGCAAAATATCCATCATCGTGTCAAAACACCCGAGCCCAAGGTGGCATCTGCAACAGTCCAAAAACTTAAGATAATCTGTTTACAGTTAATTAAAACAGAGTCACAAATCAAATCACAATCTTCACAACTGAGGAGCTAAAACAAAAGCTGCCAAAAATTAAAGCTGCCTTGTGGAGCTTTCTTGCAGACAAAAGTTGTTTACATGTAGTGTCTCTCAAAAAATGCATTGTGTGTATTCTTGACATCTAATAAATGTGCTGAGTGCATTTTCTAATTCAGCAAAGCAGATTATTTATTTTTTTAAATTGTGCTTTGTTTGCATTCAAAGTGCAAAGTAACAACATATTAGCTTAAAATTAGACATAAGTAACGACAAGAAGAAGAAAGTAACATGTTTGAAACAAGTTTTTCAGGTAGCTGTATTCACCTCTTCCTTATTGGACGTGCTGCGTGTAAGTGAACACGAGATTGTTTCAGCTTTTCCTCATAAAGATGTCCTCACCTGGTTCGTGGGTCAGAGCAACAGTAAGCAGTTCCTCAGGCCCGATCAGGGCTCAGTAGGCTCCCTGATTTTGTTGTTGTTTGTTGTATATCCGGACATTTTGTTTGCGCTACATCCGCCAGAGTTCACTCTCTTGCTGTATGTTAGTAAAAGGTATTAGGCAATGTGAAAAGAAATTTCTGTGTCCTGTCTTTTAATGACAAGGAAGCCCTGCTGTTTATTCTGACACCATGTTGGGTAAAATGTTGGTGACACATTCTTCTATAACAACCAAATAGCCAGAAAAAGTGTTGGCACTGTACATTTCTACTAATGACGGATACATTACATTTGCATTTTATTATGTAGCAGGTACACTGAAACTAACGTATTGTTAGGTTATACAAGATATACAAGACCTATATGACAAAGTGTCTCTTGCTCCTTTGTTCCCTCGGGGTAGGACTTTTGGGATTTGAGGGGCGGGGCTGTTTGCTGAAGAACGCTCATGCAGAGTTCCGCACTTCGTGTCAGTGTGGCTGCAAACTTTATTTAATTTCTACAAGCTCCACTTTGTTTGTGTTTTGATAAAGTATGGGTACCAAAACCCAGTGCTAAATTAGCCCTGGGGCTAAATTATCAATTATTAGTAACAAAAACCACTTGGTTATGATTAGAAAAAGGTTGTACTTGGCTACCTGGTTTGGGGGGATGCAATCCTGGCAGAAAATGCAACGCTGTGTCGGTAAAAATCAACGGCTTTTCGTGGCAGTATCCCTGCTGAGAGGTCCCTAAACACCCACATTCAAAGCCTATAAAGCCGATGGAAACACAGCAATGATTTGTTAAAACACAAATGTTTTTGTTGTTTGATCCAGATAACCAAACGAAACGAAAAATGCCAACATTTGCTTACGGCATCTGGACTGTATGTTAACACATGCATGTACAAAGGCAATATTGTATGATATATGGACATTTTTTGCTGATACCAATAATTTGCTAACACAATTATCGCTACAGGCCTAGCATCAATGTCCCAGTGGTTCTCAACCTCATAATTTGCCTCTCCACCCCACTGAGATAAACACTTTGTGACAGTCCTTGTACAAGCTGTACTGTTGCACTGCTCCATCATTATGCCAATTTGCTTTCTGCTAATTGTCGCTTCTATTGTTTACCTACCGAGTCCCTGCAGGCTGTGATGCCACAGTGATGTGCATCAGCAAGTCCATCGGTGCTGCAAATCAGATGCAACATCCTTAGAGGGACAAAAATTAGAAAAGCAATATTGCTCTCTGTTGCAATTACAGAAGTAATATACTAGAACACAATGCACCATTTATTAGCTCAGGTACCTGGAATACTTTCTTCAGATTAAATTCCCCCTCTACACCTGCTCTCCCAGGAGGCAGGGGGACAAAGTGTGCATGTCTGACAGAGCATTTTCAGCCTTGCAATTTTCTTGTAAGAAGAAAAAAAAAGAAAAGCTCTTCCCAGTCACAAACCAACGCCACACCTGGCGAGATAATCACTCAGAATTACGATGCGCTCATTTCTCACCTCTTCAAGTCCTATTTTGAGATTACATTTTGTGGCTGTGCAGTCTCCAGAAGCTCATTTGCCATTACCAGGTAATGGACTACAGTCTTTACATTTTAACCAAACTTACATGAGTGCACCACGGGTTGCAAGGTGCAAATTGTGCCAGGAGATGTGACGATGGCCTCTCCCATCTTACTGTCATTTGGTTTATGGGAACCTGAAGGAGCAATTTGCCTCTGAAATTGGGCTTTTAACCCTCAGTTGTCATGATGGCACAGAACGCATGATCATTACTGAGATTTGGGACCATGTGGTTTCATAACTTTGCCACTTCACTGCTGTGGCACAAAGATACCTGTCAGCAGGAATGATTTTTGTACTTTTGTATCCTAGGTGTAGCATTTCTACTTAGATCTTACTTGATAATCTTCCACCCCACTGGTGGGGCAGTGTGGGTTTTCAGCTCCTTTTTCTTGCCAACTCAGTAGCTCAAGAACTCTCTTCACTCCACTCACTGGTCTGTGCTATTGGTTTGCTTCTTTTCCACCTTTTCCCATTAGTGTGCAAACTCCAGTGAGTAGATATTCACAGCTGAGCAGAAATCCTCAGTTTGTGCCTAAAAACAGGGCAGCAGTTATACTTTTTGCTTCAACTCAATAATAATAATAATAATACATTGTACATGTATAGCGCTTTTCAAGGCACTCAAAGGTGCTTTACGAATTCTCTCTGGGTTTTCTTTCACTGCCTACCATCAGTCCCCATGAGTGGAGTAGTGTTTGTGATCAAGGGACTCAAGGCCAAGACACACCAAACTGACATCGAAGAAGTAGTGGCGATAAAGGCGGAGTGTTTCGTCAGTTCACGTTGCCTGTGTCTTCGTCAGAAAGTTCTACTGGCTTCACTTCAAAGACAAAAGCCAACGGACAACTAGCACATATGTTCTGCGCCTGCACGAGAGGAAATAACTCTCCATACCTACAGGCGACGGTAGTGACCAAGACGCTAATTAGCCAGTTAGTACATTAACAAACAACCCAATGTTGGAAGAACAAATGACTTTAGGCTTCTGTTTACTTTCCTCACTTCCATTTTTCTTTTCGTGAACTAGCTAAACCGCCAATCAGACTAATTTCACTCACCAACAGGCTCTGCCATCTGTGACGCTAGGGCTGGGCGATATAACGACTACGTACAATGTATCGATATATTTTCACCCAAGATATAAATTTGGACAATACCGTTTATATCGATATAGGGTAAAGTTGCGTTACATAACGCATACACTATAGATAGTTGTAGTCTATTGTGTGACATAGACAGCGCCTGGATGCAGGCGTCTCATATACAAGACGTATATAATGCGGACAAAGTGTCTTTCACTCCTTCCCTCCCTTGGCCTCTCTGTTGATGCTCTGTGTATAAATCAGATTAATAGCCTAATTAAATAAAAATATTTATATCATTTCCCAGCACTAGATTCATTTGAAAGGCCAACAGATGGAAAATGACTTTTTAATTCCCGCCACAAAGAGTTTTAATTGTTCCAAACTACAATGGATTTAGACCTACTTGATACTTTTATACTCATGTTATAGTTTAGTGTCCTGTGCTGCAAACCTTTAAATCTCTGTAGCTCCAGTGCTGTGTGCAAAGACATTAACGTATAGCCCTGCTATTTATTTTATATCACTTTTCATTTACATGTTGTGCAGCTGCATATTTTCAAACAGGAAGAAAATCCCTGTCATTGCTTTTTAATTTTGATCACAGTCTGTTTTCATTAAAGTGCTTGTGACACCTCAAATGTGGCTTTGACTTGCAACTGAAAACATGTGGTCTATTTAGTAGAAAATACCGAGATATATATCGTGTATCGCCATTCAACCTGAAAAAAATACTGAGATACGAAATCTTGTCTATATTGTGCTGCCCTATTTGACGCCGATTCAACATGCTGAATCGGCTGAAAGAATAGCAATAACTAAGACAGAGGGACTGGCCAACCATTGCCTTGGTGTCTCAAAGTCCTTAGACAACATCAGCATCAGACACAAAGAAGGTAATAGTGTTAGTTTCTAAAACAAAAAGGTGCTGTTTGGTACTTACTGACAGTCAACATTAAGTTAAGAAAGACAACATTTTTTTAGGGAAAGTGCATGGTTTGGGGTTTAATTACTACTTGATCAAGGATAGGACATGATCGTAATCATGGTTAAAGAAAAATTCCAGTATATTTTAACCTGGTGAGATTCAAGGAAACAAGGACTCACATAAAACAACATTTAAGCCGTGCAGGTAACCTACAGCTTTCCAGCTTTTTTTGTCTTTTAAATAAAATCTTGTGATCATCTTTTATTTGCAGATATTCCCAGAACTGGTCCAAGGCTTCAACTCGACTCGGCAGCCTTCCGCCACGGGAGGGGCTGGTGATGACTTGTGGGAGGAGCTGTTGATAATGCCGCATGTGTGAGCCACTGGCGGTGGATAAACAGTAAACAGCTGACAGCAGGAATTAGCAAGCAGCTAGTACCAAGAGGGAAACGCAAACCTGACAGACACTGTAAATGAGCAACTGGGGAGACAAGGAATTGTGCGCCCTCCTTGCCCTCGCAAACGAAGAGACCATTAACTGTCAGATGACGGGGACGGTGAAGGACGGGCCGACTCATGGGAGAATCGCCGAAGGACTGACCAGCCGCGGCTTCCCTCCCACGTCACTGTTTACGTCACACGCTGAGCTACACGTTTTGTTACTTGCGCACGCCCCCCATTGCCCCGAAAAAGGCACATTCTGTATAAACAAAAGTAGGTAGGCGGCATTTTGCCACACTCCCCGATTTTGTTTTTATACTGCCAATGCTGAAAAAAGACTGATCGGGCTTTCCTGCAAATCTGCACAATTCCTATCTAAAACTGGCTAATGTAAAGAGTACTCAGTGTAATTTGGGCCCTTCAATTATGTGAGGAGAAACAACAGCACATTGTACCTGCTCCAGGGGGGTAAGGGGGTCTTTTATGCATCCAGGTCCAAAGGCCCATTGTGTCATTTGCCCAGGAGGCACAATTTGCATAAAAATAGTGTTTCCTTTCTCTTAAAATGCGTAGCGCTCCCCTCCGTGGTTAGGTTTGCTTCAGATTTAGCTTGGGGAAAACGCATATCGATGGGGAAACATTTTTTCAACACAACACTGATATACCGAGTGAGCAATTGTGTCTGTTACAGGTACGGATGGGCATATTGAATATTACATCATAAAGTATGGTGCCACCTGCATGACTGCAGGAACTACATTATAAACACAGTGTTTTTGTTGTGCATGGCATTAAATGATAAAAGTTGTTTTTTTTAAACAGTGATTTTAGTGCGGAAACAGCTGGCACAGAGAAAGGAGAAGTTCTTTGTGCCCAGGGAGAGATGGATCCATCAGTAAGAGGAACACAGAAGGTTATGCCCCCTTCAAATCTCATAAACCCAAAGAGCTGCCCTCCATTTCACCATATACATGTTTTTATGACGAAGCTGTTACATAAACTGTATCATAGCTTATATATGACGCTAAAGCTGCTAAAAATTCAAGAATCAATCCACTGTTTTGCATCCTAAATGCTAATCCCAAACTCCCAGCAATATCACCATTTTAGGGCCTTACAGCATCCCTAAAAGCAAACAATTTATCTATAGCAGTTCATAAACATATACGTCAATCCCTGTTTTCCCAACAACGATGAGCATCAGAACAAGGAATCAAAACTGCCTGACCCTCAGGCTGGCAGGGTCTTGCCAAAGCCAGAGGTTTATGCTGACCTCTGAAGGCACGGGACAGGGCAGGCGTCACATGCTGGCAGCTTTGTAGAAGTGAGAGTGGGAAGTTGTTGCTCTTTCTGTGGCAACCTGGCACATGAGGTGACACTGAGGGCACTGCTTTGCATTTTGGGTAGCTGGTTTCAAATGCTGACCCAGTGTGGGAACTGTTTACTGCATGTAATTTAATTGTTGCAGGGATGAGTCAGGTACTAAACTGATTCAGCTGGTTTTGGTAGACTGACGCTTTTAGATTCAGGGATGTTGTGTGGGCAGAGGATCATAAATGCTTTTAGTTCATGTCACCTTTACCTCTCATTAAATACTGGCATTGTACATTTCTTAAGCAAGAATTTCTAACAACACATTGGGAAAATTCCAACCATTTTTGTAGCAACCAAACCGGATATTGTAAGCCAAAACATGAACTTTTCCTAACCTTAACCGAGTGGTTTCTGCGCTTAAACCATGTTTTTACATTTTATATGTAGCATAATTTTGATTACATGTATATAGGCCGAATTTGTCACAGAAAAGTGGAGTGGATGGTGGATGGCGTGAAACCTATGGCAAGACACCTGCCCATGCCACTGTCTGAGACCATCAAACAACAATGCTGACTGTTTTTTAGCAACCTGACGCTGCGTTTACAGCAGGCATTGTGCAACCAGTGCCAGCTATTTCAAGCCAAAACCAGGGGTTTTCGTGATCAAGTCCAGTCCAACCACACATTAACCACAAAGTAAAATGTAAAGAAAAATTAAGTTTTAACATTTCGCTACATGAAACGTAAAAAGGTAACACATTCGTAGTTTTCAGAAAGGTATAATGCCACTATTTAATCTAGTGACTGGGATGAGTCATGACCTTTAATCAAAAACCACTAGACAGTTCCACTTTGACCAAAATTACAGATGCTTTCTGCAAAAAAATAAGAGCTACAGGATCATTTCTCCCCAAGCTGAGTATCTGTTAAGAGTTTATGACTCAAACTACCTTTCTAAACTTTGGATTTCGTACAGGTGTCATAAGCTTGGTGCAACCTTCTCTTTTCTGATTGTTCCTGTGTCCAGACTAAAGGTTGAAGATGATCAGGCTTTTCATTTGAGGTTCGCAAGCTGACAAGAGTCAGTATCCTCTTTTAAATCACTTTTATTATGACAATTCTATTCATTCTTTGGCTTTCATTAATTTATACTTCATATCCTGGCTGTAATTTATTGAGGTGGCTTTATCCCCTTGGCTGTAAGTCTTTTCTAAAACCATTTCGTTCTTAGTTTTTCTTCATTTTGATCAATATTATTAAAGTTATTAAACAAGTAATATTTGCTGCATTATAATGTGTAGTTAGGAGGCAGAGCTGATCACAATAAGATGTGCACAGAGCAAAGCATCAGTGGAGATGCAGGTGATGGTCAACATTACATATACTGTAGAAGGACAGAGCCAAAGCCTGTCAGCATAGAAACCACTAAAAGGGGAAACTTAGGCAGCTGGTAAACACTATATCAACTACATGAATAAAGGATAAAGTGATTAGTGGGGAAAGAAAAAGGGAATAAAGAAAGAAAGAGAGGGAGGAGGAATGACTTTGATCAGAGGAGTCGAGGTCAGAGGACAGTGGAATTTATGTCTTCAGATTTACAGCTAGTTTGTGGCTGACTCAATGAATCTTTTGTATCTTATTCATCCATGTGCTGGTAAACGTAGGTTAGCAACACAACGACTTTGCAGGTGAGACAGAGTGGAATTAATGACGCAGATGTCAAAAGGTAGTCATGCTAAGTGGCTTATGTTTTCTGTAAATAGGCGGAGAAGTTTTTTGGGGGGTGTTTCTACTGTGGGTCAGAACTCTTGATGAAAAGTACTGAGATTTCTATCTTATCATCCATGTTGGCTTCATCAGCAAATAGGTAAACTCCATCAGCTGATGAACATCATGTCATGTGATCAAAAGCGCTATGCTTGGTTTTTATGCTGTTGCTTTGGTAAGATCTTTGACAAACCTAATCTACCTACTTGGCAGCTAAATTATGTACTACAGTGGATGGGGCTACAGTAAAACTTATTTTAAACGCCTAAAAAGATTCACCTATAAAAATCAGTATCGGTTTAAATGCACACTATATTCTTTTTTTGTTTTCCCTTACACACTATACTGAGCCATTTTGTGTGAAGTAAAATTACCTTTTCTGTTAATGGAGTCTAGTGAGGTAACAGCTTCAGTTCCCTGTTGGAAAGGGCTGTCTGACAGCAAACAAAGCAGTGAAAATATACCAAATATAGCACACACTTAAACGGATATTAACTTTTTTTAGGTGGCTAAAATCCATTTTGCTGCTGCCCCCCATCCACAGCAGTGCATTGCTTAGCTTTCGTGGCAGTGCTCCTGCCTGCTTCTTCAAACTGGGGGTGTGCCCTCTGCCATCTACTGTAATTAGTACAATGATTTCCTCATACAACCCCAATTCAAAAGATCCAAATTATCCCTTTAGGAAAACAACCAGCCAGAGCCGAGAGGTCTCTACAGCTCTGGTATCAATCACTGCTCGTGAGCTGCATACAAACTGTAAAACTAGGCATCAAACATCTTGATTTCTAATTACTATAATTTACCTTATTTGTTGCTTTTATAATGGTGGCCTATTTGGGAAAATGCTTTTTGAGCCACAAGGGATTTCTTCTGCTGCAATACTGCAAGTGGACTGAGTTTGGTTTTAAAGCTTTGAGTTTGGCATTTTTGTTTTTGCTATATTGATTTTTTGGATTTAGAAGTTATCATATATTTCGACGAGAGGGCAGAGCTGTGGAGGAGCAAGGGATGGATCTGACACAAAATCTGTGGTGATGCATCGCAGACAGCCTATCACGCAAATTGGCCACACCCTTTATCAAGCAAAAATTAAATCTTCAGTAAGATTTAAACAGTAGACTTATATAAAAATTCATCCCCTCTACAGTTGTCATGAAAGGGGCATTCTCGGAACCCATCGGCTGTATTCGGCGTCTGACTTCCGGCAGACAGTGATACAGCCTCTGGGGGCAGACCCCCGATTTTTTGGCATTCTGGTTTGAGGAGGCGAATTTCCGTTTCCGACTTCCATTTATATATAAGTAAATATGCTGAACCATTGCGATGGATTCAGAGTTTGCAGTGACGCCAATTATGTTCCGCCTCATTAGTTCACCGCACGGAGCATTTAACCTGGCAACAACTGCAGCCGGCTCAAAAGTGATCGATCAATATTAGCGGACTACAAACAGCCTAGCAACGGAAACCAGGGTAATTGGCTAGAACAACCAAAATTGTTTTCACACTAATGCCACTGGGCAATTTAGAGCCACCAATTAACCTTACCTGTGTGTCTTTGGACTGTGGGAGGACACCAGAGAACCCAGAGAAAACCCAAGCTAACATTGGGAGAACATGCAAACTCCACACAGAAGGAACCAAGTCGACCAGCAGATTCGGACCCTGAACCCTCCTGCTGAGATGCAACAGTGTTAACCACTGCACCATCATGCCACCAGACTTTTTTGGGTGGCCAAAAATGAACCGACTGAGGCAGCATTTGCTCGAGGCCATTCCATTTTATGTACGTGAAGTTTGGGTTTCCTACCCGGACATTACTGTAGTCACACAGTGATACAGCCTATAGCTTCTGAATGGTTTCACTATTTTTAGAAATGACTGATAGACTCAACAACTCCCCCGAAATCTACAGCAAAAACTATCAAGCAACAGCAGTGTCGAGCAGACTGTGACTGGACTGAAGAGCACAGTGATATAGCAGCAGAAAATGACAAAAAAAAAATTAATGACAGAGGAAAAAAGTGACAGACTGGCTGAGGAGAAAAGGTTGAAGAGTGTTTGAGACACTGACATTGATAAAGACAGCAGAGAAGAAGGCTGTGGTGCGTGTGTGTGTGTGTGTGTGTGTGTGTGTGTCAGTCCCTTGGATTTTTTCTGCTGGTTTCCTGTAACAAGCTGAAGAGGTTATTTATTGCTGGAGAGCGCCGTGCCTGGCATTTTCTCCCGGTACATGTTGTGATGTGGGAGTAATGCTGCTCCTCTCAAAGTAATTAAAACCGCAACCCTAAGGCACACACAGTTATTCAACATTTTTTATATCATATGTCGTGTATAGGCTTGGGTTAATTTTTACGAGGCTTCTATAAGAGAATAAAAATAATGCTCTTCTGTGTCCATTTTTTTCCCTTGGCTCGTTCTTTGAGTGCATGTTCAAAATATAGCCACACAATAAAACCAATCTCTTCTCCAGCGAAGCCACATCTGTCCATCATATTCTTTGCTCTTCAAATGAAAGACTTCAATTAGAGTGCATTATTAAATCTCATTACAAAACCATGTCAGTGACTGCTTGGTTTAAATCGGACCCAGATGATTCATTTATTTTTCTGAATAACACAAAAAATCAAGTGATTATGTTTCCCTGAGCAAAGTTAAAAGCCATTTAATGGTTTAGTTGAGTTTCACTCTGCAAATGAATCACTCCATCCTGACTAAGTAGGAGTGTGAGACGATGTGAGATGATTTGATTTATTTTCATGAGTTGTTGCTTGTCGACAGATTAAAAGCGTCCTGGCAACAGTGTAGTCTGTTTCATACTTGGGTCAACACACTGGAAGAGTCAGCAGGCTCAGACACAGACCATATATTGCACTATTAGCTTCTTCTATTCTGCTCACATCCTGATGACACAAAGTGTGTAGTGTAGAGGCTGGTGTATTTCGTACTGTGGAGGCCCTGAACATGGACAGAGTCGAGGGGCTTTATCATCAGGAACTCAGGCTTGGGTCCAAGTACACTTCACCCCAAAGTCCAGTTCGTCTGATTAGTGGGAACACTGTGTACTGTACCTGGGCTCAGCATGTCGATTGGTTCCCAAGTCCAGTTGAAAGGGTGACCTCAGGTATGGTTGATGTTTACTCCCTTACAGTGTGTATTAGGTGCGACCACCAGTTGTACCAAAACAGGGAAGTAGGGATGTGTGTAATTAATCGAATATATAATTAAACATCTGCCATGGTAGTCAGAAACAGAAATACCAGTTGGTTAAAATTAAAACTATATTATGCAATTATTTTGTGTTCACCCAGCGAAAATGGCTTTGTAATAATCATGCACATTTCATAAAGTTTTATTTAATAATTAATTTATTTAATATAATTAAGGTCCTGCTTTTATCTTCTTTTCCACTTAACTTGTTGACGTCTCCATCGTTCATGTAAATTAATCTCTGCACGTTATGTTTTTGACTGCCTGTTCCCACCAACAACAAAGATGAAACTGCCCATTCCCACGCGATCTGTGTTGAAAAAAAGATGACCAACGTGAAAGAAAGTGGCACTATCTTTGGTCGTGGCTCTAAAATGGAGGTCCTACGTTGCACAGTGAGAGGTTCAAGGATGGCTTAAGGTTGGCCGAGATCTGATTAAGTCATTGACCATACCACAATAATGGACGCAGCCACCGTGACGTCATCCACTGATTTATTCTGCAGGCTTGACTTTGGCATTTTGGCCGTCACCATCTTGGATTATTGGAGCCAGAAGTGACCCAAGATGACCATATTAGGACAAGAGGGTGGAGCTGAGCAGGAGCGAGGGTGGTTGAGTGACTTGGATTAGCTGAGATGACACCTATTAAACAGCCTGTCACTCAACGTGACCCTGCCCCTAATAATGCATAACTTTAAGGGTAAGTTGTCACAAACAGGCTTTAAACCATCTAAACAAAATGTTCTTTTCTTATGGAAAAACTGAACCTCCAGGGTTCTCTCTCTTTATACAAGCAAACACTGAACAAGACTTTCTTTTGGCCGCCAAAACATTACAATTAATTTTAATGGACTGAAAACACGTTGAAACATTAACAACTATGACTACACCTACACTCTATGAGTCTGGGGTCACGCCATGGCCATGGCCATGGCCATGGCCATGGCTGTGGTAGCAACTTGTCAACAGACAGCACCTATCACTCAAAGCCGTCATGTCAATTGCCAAAACAATTTTATCACAAATGTTAAACACATAAAACTGAAGTTTGTGGTTTGGAAATCATCTCTTCTTGACTTGTTTCAGTGATTTAATTAATTTTCAATGATTATCTATAATAACTTAAGGATTATATGGGGATTGTCTTTTCTTTTAGCCTGAGCACTGTGTCACTTTGTTTTGTTACATGCTGTCTGTCAATATATGTTCAATGGAGGATGACTCACTCCCTAAAAACTGAATTTACCTAAGGGCACAATAAATGATCTGAAGTCTGAAGTTGTCTGTGGAGCAACAAATATACATATGACTCATGTGAGTAAGGGACTATTTAAAAGTCAAATATTATCAAAATGATTTCTTTTAACCCCACAAGATGTATCATGGCCCTGGTGCTTGGTCTGTCTTATCATAGAAAACATTATGTTCATCAATGTTTTAAACTGATTTGGGAGTTACTGACCCAGTCCCACGCAAAAAGTATCTCACACAGCTTGTAAACTAAGGTCCTTGAACCTAATAGTTTTCATGTAGAATGACAGTGCACCCTAGTGGTCAGTTTCCTTACTTACACCAAATTCTGTCCACAATCACAATGACAAGGTCACATCTCCAAGTCTTTTACAGTGTCTGATCATTATACAGCCACTATCATACTCATCTACTATCAAAAAATACAGCCATAATCATGAGTTAGAAAATGCACAGGTTGAAGTTTGAGTTTGAGAACATTTTTAACAGACATTAATCATAATGGTTTTTTTGGAGGCCTTTGAAAGCCCAAGTTTTATGTGGCTTTGATATGGCTATAAACATGAACATGTCAGAAACTTGCCATGAATAACACATTTGCTGATTTAAAAGATAGTTTTGAAAGTCAGGAAAGTAGCAGCTTGTTGTATAACTGTTAAAGGATAAGACTGTGAGAATATGCAATTCAAAAGACGACACCAGCCAAATTTGTGACATCATAGCTTTCTCTCGCTGGAAAAAACACATTACCTAGCTACGTAGCTGACTGGTGTCATTGACGCATATTGTAAAAGAGGTTTCGCACATAACTGAAAGTTGCTATGACAAACTTTGACTTTCTTGACTTGAAAAGTTAGGTTTTAAATTGACAAACATCGTATGTCTACTTCATGGCACAAATTGAATGGGATCAAAAATTATTTTTCTCTAACCATTGACTATTGTGCATATTTCTTCTGAAATAAAGTCCCATGGGGGCCACAGGAAGGAATTTCACCTCCCTATAAACACAGTACAGAGCAGGAGCAATTAGCTAGCCATTTGGATAGACACACACACTAACATGCACTAACATAAAGGTGCTACTAGACCGACTCCCATATCAACAAATGCTCAGATAGCAACACACACAGAGGTAGTGTGACTACGCTCTCTGCTCAGGACGCCATCACTCCACAATATCTTTATATAGCAAATAGTCGTTTGCTGCTGTATTAATGCTCTGAATGTCGTAAAGAGCTTCCTTAATGTGTTCATTTAAATTTGTTGAAAACACCACCCTACTCTTCATTTATTCTGACTCGGCAATAAAACACTGCGGACAGAAAACTGCTGCTACATCAGCTCTCTGACAAATAAACTCTTCACTCACCTTCTCATCGTGAAGTCACACAAAGACTTGTTTGCAGACACCTTTTAGATCATGATCTTTTACTGGTAAATCCTCTAAGGGGTTAATTATCTCTCTCATTCTAAAGAACTGTTTGGCATTTCAACTTAATTTAAGGGAAGTGTGCTTTAGTATGGTTTCGGACCTCTGAAAAGGGCTTCTGTTTTATATTTAATATACAACGTTGCTTGATACTATAATTAAATAATACAATCATTTACCTATAAAGAATTCCCTGATATAATTTTTCATCTTGATTATTAATCTGCTTAAAATATCTGCGAAACAACAAACTGCATTTTGTCACTATGCAACGGGCCTAGAAATTGATACCATTAAAACGCTGTTACAAAGACTTTTTTTCCCAGCATGCCCATGTGGTTAACAGCCATTTATATTGTCTTATAATGCACGTGTGCACACACACACACGCACTAGATGTTGATACAAAGGGAGGAGTTCAGTGAACTGTAAAAACACTAATGGGATCCCTGACAATATAATTAACTAATGAGGCTGATGGAAAAGACAGCTCTCTGTCACCAGACACCCACACTCCTCTTCCCCAGATCATCCTCCTCCCCCCTTCTCTCCCCACTCGCTCCTCACATCTGCTGCTGCGCTCTGCCTCAACAATCCCCTCATTTAGAGAGCCATCACTTTATGGCTTATTTAGAGATATTCTGTTGAATGTTTGATTCTAAACAAACAAGCAGACACTCGTAAAAAAGTTTCCTGGTGGTTTCCATTGTCAGTTCATGGCAGTTAAACAGTTTCTGAATGTATACTGGTTTGTTAAAAGTTTTGGTTTCATATAGTGTGCAGGTACTTAAAGCTGCACTATATGTTTGATAATGGTTATAAAAATAAGGTTTGTTATCATTATCATTTTAATAAATAAATGTGGCCGGATGCAATTGCAAGGCCATAACGTAGTTTCTTAGCACATTTATACTGCCAGAATAGTAATATAAATTTCCTCATAAGGTGTTTTGTTGGTTGTTTGTTTTTATTTATTTGTTTTTTTCATTACAAAGACAAAAAAACTAACAAAACAACACAATGACAAAACTTTGTCAGTGAATAAGAGAGCAAGGTTAGTCTGAGGTGAAGTCTGTGGGGGGGATAGATGAAATGGATGGGGGGTAATAAACTGAGGAAAAGCACAGGAAAGGAAATGAATATTATTTTCATTTTCAACTAATCTGCTTATTATATTCTCAATTTATCATTTTGTCTCTTATAATTTCCCTCAGTCCAAAGTGACATCTTCAAATTCCTTGTCCCAAAGACAAGCACAAAGACAGTTACCCAAGTTTAAAGGTTTTCTTTTGTTCGTTTACCTTTTTGGAAAATTCCAGGCATCAAAACACTTAATTTCCTGCATTCTGGTGAGTTTTTATGTCTCAATTTTTGCATTTTCTTCAACTATTTATGGTAGAAATGTCTTTATTTATTTCATATTTCAAAAAAAACGTCGTCCGCTACTTCCATGTTTTTAATTAGGGGTACAAATGCACATGTTCTCAATATTGGGGAGGGCGTGTCCCCTGTGTACCCCCTGACATCTACATCTATGCAGTTTACTGAGATATGAAATTGATACTAGCAGCAGATCCTCACATTTAAGAAGCTGAAGATTTTTTGGCATTTTGCTTGTAAAATGTTGAAAAGCCAACCACATGGACCTCTGATGATACTAAAGTCTGATGTTTGCTCCAGTGCTCATCATTTAAACATTGCAAACATACCACCTGGTTTGGATCCATTGAGATACATCCTGTAGATGTTTTGTCTTGATTACACTTCCAGCACTTGACCAGCTGCTCTGATCTGTTTGATTCGCTGCTTTTACCACCTGCCCGTTCCGATTACAACCTGCACTCAGTGGGACGACACGTTTGGCACAAAGATCAGCCTGCTGTGAGTGCATGCTCGTGCCAGAGTGTGCTTTATACCCCTCTGAGGCTTAAACTGCAGGTGCACTAGTTAATGGAAACCTAATTAAGTTTTTCTTCTGCTCAGTAAAGGAGATTAAAATAATTCAGAGGGCCTCACATGTGTTGTCTACTTCTAATTTGATTCATACAAACAAAGTATGAAAAGAGTAAAGAAAAAAATGTTACAAATGGCTTCTGTTGAAAACACATTTTTTCCTGGCTGACACTGGTACATCCATCTACGTGACTGCTAGTTGAAGAGACCATTTGTTTGCTGATGGGCTAACACTGCTGCTGGTTAACAGTTAACTTCTCTCTGTGCTTGATTTCATGCTTAGTGCAACAATACGTAAAAAGCAGTATACTGAGGAGGTCAAAATGTGTGATTGTTGTGTCGCCACCGTGGCTGTGGCCACTACAGAAACATCACTGTTATATTGTGTTGAAGTGTCGCTGACTGACTGCAGCCACTGATTTATTGCTGAGCCACGAAAAGGCTGCCTTTGTGTCCCAGTATAAAAGCCAGGAATGTTGGACGCTCCATTAATTAGGGCGTTTGTTGTGTTTTTGCATGGGGACGCTGGTAATGATTAAGCAACTCTGTAGCCACACATACACACACACAAAGGTGTAAACAGGCAGTATGATGGCCTTTAGATTTTCATGTTTTTGGTATAATTCTGTCTTCGGCATATTATCTTTATAGAAACAGATGAAATGTTTGTTTTTAACTCTATCCCGGTCCCCTCCACCTCCTGGTGGATCAATCAGCTTACACATATATATATATATATATATATATATATATATATATATATATATATATATATATATATATATATGTATTAAGCCACTTTAGAATCACTGATATGATGCGTGTGAATTGTGCAAATGTAACATATTCACAGTTTGCAGAAACTCACAATACCAGCATTTCTTCTGCAAACTGGGCTGGTGTGAAAATACTTAAAGTCCTAGATTCAAAATCATACTGTAATACAGAGGTGTTACCAGCAAAATGCACTTTGGGTATTTCAAATTATTCATTATGCAACAGAATTTCAGGATGATCAAACATCATATAAAATGTGGATGATTATTGCTACTGCTGCATAGCCATGTTAACAGCATTTTAGAGTTGAAATGTAGCCAATTTTAAACACTTTATATACAGTTGGGCATGGGCTGTATGATCTGCAATATGATGTCATATTTTATAAGTGATCCAATATCTTAAGTGCAAAAACTAAAAACTACAGCTGTTGTGGAATTAAAAAGGACAAATTTTCCCTCTCGCATATGGAGTAAAATGTTCAAAGCAGCAAGAAAAGGAAATATTCATGTAAAATCCAGTGCTTGAACAAATGCTCTTATTTGATCCACAGAAGGATGAACATAATATTGAGAGCATTTTAATTAAGTTTCTGTCAGACCAAAACAACCTGGACAGCTCTAGCTTACTTGAGAAAATGTAAAAGATGTAGAGGAAAGTTGTAGGGACCAGTTTCTGACAGTAGAGGTCAGTATAAGCATGTGTAGTTGCAACGCATGCTGGCACAAGTGTATGCACTGTAAATGAAATTTAATGCCTGCTAACACACACACACACACACTTCCATCAGTACCATGGTTGTATGTTGACAGTGCTCTCTGTCATCATATTAGTGTTGTGTCTACACAGCAGTCTCTTCCCCTGTCTGATGATTAGCAGTAGTGCATCCACTGGCTGAAATGTGATCGTGAGCCCATTCACAAAACAATTGCATGAGTCATGGTTTTATAATATTTTCTTCTATTAAATTTAAATGGTTGAACTGCATTTATTTCCTTTCACTAAAAGTGCTTTTCAATGTGTCTCATGCAGCCATGAGAGCAATTTGGGGTTCACTGTCTTGCTATGTGACACTATGGGCTTGTTCAGACTGCCAGCTCAAATCGTTTTTTTGGCATATCTAGATTGTATCCAAAATTATTTTAGGAAATCTGGACAGCAAAAAACAAAAACAAAAAAAAAAAACCACACGAAATTCCATTTTTGCAAATCTGATCCAAAAAATTACGTCAAATTCAGAATGTAGGAAGTGCTGAGCAGATCCATGCTGCTACTAGCAGAGTGCTAAATATGAATACGTACACAACAGTCCACGAACAGATGCCAAAGTAAATTGTTTCGAGGGCGAAATGATGGACCTCCATTTCCCAGGTTTCCACCATGGAAAGCCATGTAACCAGCATTGCTATGTAGTTACTGAAGCATACGTCGTTACCAAAGCAACCCATGCAGATAGGTTGGTGACTTACTAGCCAATAACAGTGTGGACTCTTCCAGATTTGATTTGAGAAACAAATCTGATTTGCCTGCAGTCTGAACGTAGCCTTAAGCCCTAATCGGACGGGATTAGTTTAACGGGATTTTATTCCCGTCCGAACGCACCATGTCTAATCATTACGGATAACGTCAGTAAAAATTACGGCGATTTTTACCCTCTGTAAAACAGTCCGGAGAAAATACCTCGGGGAATATTAATCCCGTGCAAAGGCGATCCTCTGTAAAAATATATGTAAAAAATTTTGTCACGTCCTGTTTACAACCATTTTTCCGCATTTACAACTCGTTTTCCGCATTTTTTAGATGAAGGAGGCGCTTGAAGAAGCATTCAGTGCTGCCGCAGTTGTGATAGTGGACATTTTTCTAATGATCGCATAGCCCTATGAGGAAGACCAATCAAAAAGGTCGAGAAGAAAGCACTTTTCAGAGCCATGAAACTTCTGGTTGTGTTAGGTAGGTCTAATATAAATCCATATTGCTAATGGTTGTGTACACACAAGCCTGATCATGGGCAATATTTCATATTGGGATAATCATTAATTATTATTATCCTTCAGCTGATGCTTTATGCCTTGCTCCACCAACATCCTCCACCACAACACCGCAACGTAGCACGCACATGCCGACAGGGAGGTGACGCCAGGGCGCAAACCGAGTTACCACTCCAATCTCTGGTAGAATTACGGGGATTTCTTGTCCCATGCGAATCAGTCATTTACTTTACAGACATCCTGTGGTAAACTGACATTAGTCCACATCCCTATGTAAAACTAATCCCGTCCGAATAGTACTACTAGTAGTACTAGACATGCGGACAACAGGAGGTCTGGAATCAAACCGCCAACCCACTCCACTTACTAAAGCATTATCACAGCATATAGATATTACCTTATCCACCCAGTCTCCAGAGCCAAGCATTACTGAATATTGGGAGCTGTCAAACAAACTGCCTGCCAGTAACGCTGAGTGTTGACAGTCATACTGCTGTACTTCTTCTCCATCTGCCAGTTTTAAAGCTAACACAAACTTCAAAGCCTGTTAGCTTACCCAAAGATCCCCACCAAAAATGCTGGAAGTCATATGGTTTTAAAAACACCAATAACCTAATTAGGAATTCTTACATAAGCACACAAGTTAAAAATGAAGTATAAAGCAAAATGGTTCATTTTAAACATGTAATTGCGGGACACAAGAGCTCTCCTACTGTGGACGTTCCAAACTTAAAGTGTCAGTCACACTTGTCTGAGTTAAATACTGGACAATGACTGGCTTTTAAACTAGTTGTGATGTCACAAAATCATCTTGTGGATATACACATTAAACTGAGATTTACGCTTAGCAACTTTCGCCCCTCAGCAGCTGAATGTCAAAACAGCCTTCTAGTGTCAAACTACAGTGGTGGACTAACATCTAAGTGCAGCAACAGCCAGCAAAACACATTTTAGAGCACAGGAGGACTTTTTAAATTAGGTTTTAGCAGCTATAATGTTTGAACATAATAAGTCTGGTAGCTTTGCAGTGAGGATTGGAAAATAAAACATGAATGAAACACAACTGAACATGTTAAATGATGGCAGGAGATGTGAGACTACAGAGCTCACACATCTGTACAGGTTTTATACTGAAGTTTTGCTTAATACAGCATCAGTTCCTTGCCATCCACTGTTATCTCTTTAATATGATCTAGCCTTTCTGGGTTCATAGTGTGCTTGTTTTGTGTCATGGACTATTGTATTTCCTGGTGATGGATGGGTACTACTTTAACAGACCAAATGCCTCAGGCTATGTTAAAGATTACTTCTTCTTCTTTTCTTTTAGTTTACATGGTCGTTTAACTTTAAATACCAGAAACTAATCCATTTTACCGTGAGAGAATCCAGTAGCCATGATGCCTTTTTAATTGCCTCTTTGTTTTCATGTTCTTGTTCTTGTGCTTGTTCTTTGGGTTGTTGTTCTTCTCTTGTTGGTATTGTTGTTATTCTGCTTCTGTTCTTGTTGTTGTTGTTGTTCGTCTTCTTCCTCTTATTGTTTGTTGTTCCTCGTTTAATTAAACTCATCTCCTCTGACATTTTTTGCTCAATCAACTGCAAATGTGTTACACAGCATCTTCAGACTGTCCAGGCAGATTTTTTCAAATAGCAAAAATTGCACCAACAGTGCACCAAGGTGTTAAAGTGTAAACAGTACTGAGAAATAGCTACTGCAAAGTCCCACAAAGTATGTCCAAAGTCCATGAAAACAGCCAAAAATGCTGATGTCATGATAGTAGTAGTAGTGTGGTAAACTTCAGAAAGTATCTCAATAACTGAATTTTTGTCAATATTTTAAATTCTATCCTCATGTAAACTGTCGCAGTCAATGGAAATAGGAGCATCTTTAAACATCAGTTTTTCACTTAGTGAGCAATCAATCTTTATAAAAATCAATCACAGACATCTCTATGCTGTCTTGATGTAGTACAAAAATTCTCATACTTTTTCATGGCAACTGAATTTTTGACACAAGTTTAAAACCTGTAATTGCCTTTGTCAGGTCCCTGAACAATGGGCCTGCAGGTAAATAGGTTAATTGTTGACTCTAAATTGCCTGTAGATGTGACTGTGAGTGTGAATGGTTGTTTGTCTAAATAGACCCATTTACACTATAGCGGCAATACCAAGTTCCTTCCTTATGCTGCCTATGCATTTTTCTGAAAAACCCAACAATGACAGCGTCTTGCCGCTCCTGTGCGTGATTTTAGACAGCATGCTGGCATCACAGAATCAAAAGAGGCGTGACAGGCATGACATGTAACATAACACAGTTGGGCTTTAGTGTGACATATAAAATATGCATCAGCAGCGCTTCATAAACAATAACAAAGGCTCTGCTTGGGGGGTAAGGAGCTCCTGGACCTCATTGTTTTCCCAATTTGTGGACATTTTTGGCTGCTGTTCGTCTTTGAGTTAGCTGCTAACTCCTACCTGCTACTTTTTAAATCTCCCACGATCGGTGGTACGCATAACACGTCATGAAAACGTCACACGTCCCATTTGTAGAGAAATTGTTTCGGCACTGTTACTATCTCTGTTCCCAGCTCAGAGGCAAGACAAGTCTGCCCCCCCCCAATCCATGATCGTATCTTTAATACGGCGAAGCGGCATAGCAGCACAATATTCCCACCTTGAACAGGCAGTGCAAAATGGGCTATATGTGCTGGCCCTGTGATAGTCCGGCTAAGCCCTGTGTCCAATGCCAGCCGCTTCGTGATAGAATTAGCGCCTACAGAAGAGTTCAAGTCCTGAGTGATACAGAACAAATATGCTAATACCTACTCATGCATTGTGCTGTGTGGATTACAGACAGATGATTTCATAGATATACTTAATTTTAGAGTTGTAGAATAGTTATGGTCCAGGTAGTCTGCTGATGATCATTTGTCTTCGTCTTCTTCCTTCTCAAAATGCAAGGCACCTGCTCACTGTTGCACATCAGCTATATTCTAATTTCTATTCTGCATTTCTCAAGGAGATCTAACAAAGCAAACTGAAATAGTTTAAACCAAACACTTTATATTCATGCCTTCACTGCATCCCAAATCACAGATATTATTACAATTTAAAATGTTATCCCAGGCCACTGTTTAAAAATAAACAAGCTCGCCATGAGAGAGAAACCGTCCTTCTTGCCTCCTCTTCTCTGTATTTTCAACCCTGCATGTGTGTGCGTGTGTGTAAATCCTTCCCTCCCTCCTTTGGCTGTAAACTTACTGACCCTCTTTGCTGCAGCAGTAGTGCTCATCTCTGCATTGACTCCTTCTGTGGAGAAAATCAATAAGCAAGGGTCAAAACAGCCACTGAAGGAAGGAGTATTGGTAACACTATAAAACCATCAGCACAGGATTTACTGAGGATGCAACCGTGTTCTCAGCACTAAGTATTAGGCTTGGTGTAATTTTACTTCGATCTATGTTATCGATCCACTGTAGTATGTCTTATTTTCTAGTGAGCTTATTAGCATCCAAATGAAAATGATGATCAGTGCTTCAATATTAAAACAACAGTAAAAGCGTTTAAGGGGCTCTATGGGAAATTCAGAGTGTATGGGTTGTCTGGACACGGTTCTCAACATGGAGGTGGCTGAGTTTGCAGCCAGCAGCTAATGGTGCTAACTCCATAAACAGTGCTCAACAACGGCAACAGTGCTAACAGGGAAACAATGGGTGGGTGCTACATTTCTGCACCGCTGCCATCCCTATATCATTAGTAACACACACATGGGTACTGTAATTCTTACTTACTGTAATTCTCTGTTCAGAACGCCATCACTCCGCTATATCTTTACATATCAAACAGTTGTGTGCTGCTTTATTAATGCTCTGAATGTCTTACAACAAACCTTTAAGAAAGACAGTGACAGAAAGACTTGAACAGCAGTCAGTTTACATTATGTATGAATAGGAACACACACATACACACTCATAGATGCTTGACACACATAGGAAACCTCTGATAGGCCTTATGTGAAGACATCAGCCTTTCCCCTTTCCACACATGCCTCTCACCTCTCAGCACTCTCAACCTCTCATCATGAATGTGCTGCCGCTGGAGTATCTTTGGCTCCATGCCTGCTGGTGTCCATGCCGCGCTCAAGCTTCTTATCAGGTGTCAGATGTGGGTTTGGTGTCACTGACGCCCAGTCCATTTCCCTTCACACCCCTGTGTTTTGAGCTTTATTACCTGAACCAAATAAAAAAAACAATTATATGGCACATATCACTTTTTAGTCTGGAGTCAATGCAAATTATATCTTAAGTTTTTGTCATTGTCTTTGCATTTTGCCAAATCAGGTTGGGGTGGGGCACTGCATTACTCTGTGGATTCATGACCTTTTCTTTTATGCTGTTGTGTGAGCAAATTAAAAACTAAAGTGCATTTTGCGATAGGATCACTTTTACAGCTATACAGGGATCCGCAACCTGAGCAAATGTTGGCAACTGGCTACCTATTTCCGGTGCCCTTGCTCGGACCACACCAATCTTCAAACTCAGCCTTCATCTTAAACTAAACTACATACCTTTACAGTTCTTTGACTGCATCTTTTACATTTTTAATGTACGTATATTGAGAAAAATCTATCGGAAAGACTGACGGATGGACCAACTTATAAACACCTGCCAAACGTCTGGATTTTAGATGTTCATACACATTACAATGTCCAAACAATAACACATCATTAACTATCTTTATCCTTTTGAGGTGCTCTGTAAGTGCCTATTTTGTGAGTCAATGTATTCAATTACACAATACAGTTGCTGTCATTGATGCAGATGAGTGAATGAGTAAACTGTAGAAAAGTGATGACACACAATGTCATGAAATTAACTTTCTTATCACAACTAGGCTAATAGTAAATTCATGGCTTCCTCACAGAGACTTTTAAGATAAAAGTTACTTTAAAACTCCTGCAGTCACCTGACAGGAGAAACATAAATGTCACTCACAGCATTTGAATTATGAGCCATGCAAAAACCATTTACATACACATATACATTAAGAGCCAGAGGCAACACAAAGTTGTGTGCGAAGACAACGCACATGCTTCTTAAGCCTATGCATATGTCAGTGTAGCTGAAAACGTCCCATCCAGACCTGTCTGCAGTGTTTGGAAAGTCCCAAAGCCAGCCGTGGGAATATGGGACATGAAAGCTTGTGTCTCAACTGCGGGATAAGTGAATGAGCAGTTCAGATGCAACTTTGTCTCCCCAACATTACTGGCAATTAGCTGCTGATAAGTGGACAGGAAAGGCAGCAGACAGCTTGTGAATGTCATCAGAGAGCTTGAATACAGCATAGCAGTTTCAACAGAATGAGGATCAAGAGCTAATGTTGTCACACGCTAACAACAGCAAACACAGGAAGCAGTGGTAATGCAGGTTATTAAAGGGTTCTTTGCTTTGGGCAGTGGTTCTGTGTGAATCCTCTCATTTGTTCGATAAAATAAATTGAGATTTCCCTATGAATATACATATAAATAACGATTCGATTACAATTCAGGGGGCTATGATGTGATTATAAAACGATTATCAATGCATCTCAATGCATCAATTTTTTTATTTTTATACATGATTTATTTGTCTTACTCAGTACGTTTACATGCAGCTTGAGAAAATTGAATTATTGGCTTAATCTGACTGAAACTGGACTTTTAAATGCAGGTCAACAGCTTAGTCCGACTGAAATTGGACTATCTGTATAGTTCGAATAACTCATCTAGATAATTCCATTGAAAATCGAACTATTGTTGCATGTATCCGCCTGGAGTCGGACTTGATGTTCAGCGCATGCACCACTTTTTCTTTCATGGACTTTCACCCGGAAGAAGGAGGAGATGACGTAGCAGCAGTTACGTACTGTTTACAGCAGAGCAGCAACTTCCAGAAAAACAAACAAACACCATGGCAACCGAGAAGCAGAAAGCGCACTTTTGGACGGACGAGGAAACTACAGTCATGCTCTGACAGCTACAGGAGCTAAACATTTTGAAGTGTATGGATGATATATCCATACATTATCTCCACCATCTTCATTCGTTGTTAGCTTCCACTTGGGGTCAACCGGAACTAGTTCAATACGCACTATATTAAAAAGGACACAGTGCCGCCTATAGAGGCGGAATCAGAAATTCGGTTTTGTCTTCTGCATGTATACTCAGACAAGACGAGAAGTCTGACTTGACTTATTAGCCGAGCTATGAGCTTAGCCCGACTACTGTGTGCATGTAAACGTACTGACTGTGTGACCACTTGCTACTTTTAAAAACGCAGCACATTTGTAATTATCCATAATTAAATAGATTACTTTACTTGCATTTGTGGCTAGAGCCTCAAATCACAGTGTGCCCTCCGCCTCAATCCCGAATCAGCAAACCTTTCGTGGCTGCTGTTACATAGTTTAGACCTGGTGCTGCTGCTGTCCACCAGCCCACTGTGACCCTCAGCACTGGACTTTGCAGTGGCTGAATTCAAGCCACTACAGCCGTCCAAAGCTCCGTCTTTACAGCTGTTGCCCACTCTCCTCTGGGCAAAGCAGTCCACGGTGGTGGAGAGCGAGACGGAGGGACTGACGGGTGGCTAGCTACCTAATTTTTTTCTCATTTGTGGTCTGATAAACAGAGAGAGACCAGGGCAAGGAGGGGTTGAGCGAATGTGCTGCATGCAACTGTACAATAAAATAACTAATCAAATGGGAAACACTGGGTTGCTGTATGAAGTGTGTGCATATGCCCGTGGTCGTCTGGTGGTAGAGGCTTAGGACAGAGAGGTGAGAGGTGCAGAGGGAGGATGTATTTTCAAATTCTGCCTAGTTTTTTTCCCTTTTCTAGATTTCTGCCTATCCCAGCTTTAAATGTCATCTTAAAAAACAACTAACCAACATTTGGTCCATCACAATGGTATCAAATTGACATTTCTGAGTATTGAAAGTCAGGTCTGAGTTCAGGCTTTGTTTAAAAATGTCCCTCAATCTAAACCCAAGTAAACACACACACTTCATTCAGGCTGGGAATATCGTGATCATTGGGTGGAATTTCTCCCTTTGATGTTTCTCCAAGGGTGACTATTTATACAACCACCACTTGTTGTCTGGAAAGTGCAAGCCTCTGCTGCTCCGTCGATCCCCGCTGTACACAAGTATATAAACACGAGCCAGGCTCACAACGCTGCCCTCCTTATCGACAGGAACCCAAAGTTCCTCCAGTGGAAATGTCTTTGTTCCCCCCGGGCTGCCACACAATGAGCGCGACTCTCTGGAGTCGACTGAAGGCACTGCAAGCGAAGGCCTTCACTCATTCCACACATAGCACAACGAAGGAGCTGACCTTGGCGAGAAGCTATTAAAATTGTCCTGCGCTGAACACACATATATCTACAGTCACCTTGGTGCACAAAAACACACTTGTGCATGCAACAAAACATGTTTCTGTCAAAGTTTAAAAACAAAGGCACAATTTATTCCACTGAAGACCAAAGGAACATTTCTCTTTTATCATCTGTGAGTCTGTCTGGAGTATGTATTCTTTTGCCAACCATACTGTATCAAATCCATTTATCCACCTTTAAACTACAGTACCATATTTTATATATATATATATATCATATTGTATCTAGGGCTGCAACTAAGGGTTATTTTTATCAATTAATCTGAAGAGCTTATTCTCAAATAATAAATAAGTCCTTATGGCGATAAAATGTCAGAAAATAGTGATGAGTGCTCATCACAGAGCCTAAGTCGATGTCTTCAAAATGCTTGTTTCATTCTAACAATAGCCTCAGTCTCAAAGATATTTAGTTTAATATCACATTTGACAAAGAAGAGAATTAAATTCTCAGGTTTTAGAGGCATCCAAGCTGCAACGTACAGGGTTGAAAAATGAAGCCAACATGGAAGTGCCAGAAACTACAGGTCTTCAAACAGCTGCTTGAGGCTGGCTCCAGATTTTATACATCTCACCCTTTTACATTTAATTAAGCCTTAAAGTTATGCATTATTTCTGGCGGGGCTGCTTTGAGTGACAAGCTGTCTGCCAATTGTGTCCTCAGTTTCTCAATCAGATCCACCCCTCGACCAAATATGGTCACTTCTGGCTCCAAAAACCAAGATGACAAAGGCTGCAATGCTGATCTCGAGGCTTCAAAGTAGAGGTCCACAAACCAACAAACATCACTGTAGCTACTAGGGATGTTCCTGACAACTACTTTCCCTTTCGACAAAATTAAAATTTTAATTTAGACTGGTCAACTAGTCTAAATTAAGTTAAGCATTTTAAACATTGTCCCAAAATATAGTGTGTTAGGATTTTAAATGCTGCTGAAGTACGAGACACTTTGTGACGTGCGGTATGTGAACATGACAGCAACTCAGTCAAAAGTTAACCACTAAAATAACATCTAAAATACATAAACTCCCTCTGAAATGTGGGGCACAGATTATCCCTGCAGATTATCTGACAAAAATGAAATTCACTTTAAAGCTAATCAAACTTTCAGCAGAAATGAGAGGCAATTTGCTCCATGCAGTATGAATGTAAACCCTGCACATTATCTGACAACATTCACTTAAAGTTACTAAATAATATAACATCTCGGCTTCGTAGCACCCACTAGTGGCGCGCGGCTGCATGACAGTTAAGCGGCCTTGTATGTGAATAAAACACTAAATGGTTTCACCGACTAATATTTCTGGTGCCGACTAGCGAGGGGGCGAACGTTTAATCATTAGACGACTAATCGCATGAATCCCTGGTAGCTATGTCCATGATTTTTACAATCTACGGTTTTACCTTGAAAAATTCTATCCATCTATCTATCTATCTATCTATCCATCTATCTATCCATCTATCTATCATGTCTTTAGGGCACTGTTACCTCAGTTTCCTCTGCAGTATGACTAAACATTTTGTTCTGACACTGACACAGATTTGGAGAATGTATAACCTCCTACATACAGTAACAGCACAGAGGCATACAAGCACACACCCAAACACTCACGCACATGGATTTTCCCTAATAACTTGCCTCACGGCAGCAGTCAGTAGGAGCTCCACAGAGAAATCCTGTTACAGCTGGCTTTTCATGATGCCTTTAACTGCATTACATTCCCCTCTCAAGTCTAGATCCAATTTCCCTATCAAACAAGGTAGCACACACAGCCACGCTGTGACAAGGCTGCCTGCCTTTAATGTCGTAAAAAACAAAGTGTGTTTTTCTTCCCTCAGTATCTCCAGTGGCTGGGCTCTCTGGGTGGATGGGAACAGGAACTCAGTCAGACAGATGGGGGGAGGAAAAGGGGAGCAGGGGGTGAGTGGATAACTCACTTGACTCTGGTGGATGTTTGTGCGTGTGTAGTGCTCATAATAATGGAAAGATGATGAAAATTCTCCCAAGTAAGGATATTTTTTTTAGTCCTCACCTGTTTAATCAGCCTATTTACCATCAGGACTTAGCTTATGGGTGATAACAAGGGTGTGAATCAGAAGAAACATTAGGTTAAGGATGAACGTCAAACCTATAATGAAGGGATCAAAGGAGAAAACACTTTAAAACACTTCATTTGGTTTGGGCAAATTATGCTAGTATTGGCTGGAGTTGCTGCTTTTAACTGTTTAAGGAGGCTTTCACATCAAAGACACGGGCCTGGATCTGAGTACATTTAACCCCTAAAGTCCAGTTTGTTTGATTAGTGTAAACACTGTGTACCAGGCTCTGGCAAGGTTCGTCGATCCGTGCCAGAGTCCACTTAAAAAGGTGGTCTCGAGTACCACTCATGTGTGCTTGGGTACGCTCCGCATCAGGTGTGAAAACCAACTGTACAAAATCACAGAACTGGACTGCTATTCAAAGCGATTAGCAGTCGACGACGAGAGCTGCAAAGGCCTTTCTCCATGCTGCCGGTCTCCCCCAAAATCTGCATACCTTTATGTGTACACACCATGCACAGATCTCATCCTCTAAACTGCACAGTCATGGGTGATCAACAAGGAAGGCAGGCAAGAAGGTCATTCTTGACATTGTCTCCAAAACATAAACAACAGTAGACAATGCTCAGGTCCACTCCACGGTATGTGCTTGGGATCTTGTGATAGGTATTCATTATGAAAATTTGGTATTTGATATTCGTTTTTTTATTTACTTTTTTTTTTTTTACTTTTTTTTGGTGCTAAATGTAGTCTTTGTTGTTGGTAAATGTAGGTTATCAATAAAAATCAAAACTTTTAAAGTGCATTGTTAAAAATGTGAAAATATAGTATTGTACCAATGGAGCTTGTGCGCACAGCACACTTGAGCGCATCCATCTGAGGCTGTGGATCAATGCCAAGTTTTACCACTTTATCACTATTCCCTCTAACTTGTAGCTGTTTTTTCGTTATCTTTTGAATTTAATATGAATTATGGAACCGTTTTTGTCAACGTTTGTTTCCCCCGTTTTGTACAATAAATTATTGTTTGAAGTTTCAACAAGTTTCTTTTGGAGTGCGTGACACAAGTGTGTTTTGTCACCTGCTCAACGCATCAGTACCTTCGAATGCCATGACAGTAATAGCCAATAATGTCAAAATATCATTTACAGACCGATTTTAACAGACGATCACTGCTGCCCTACCCGCAGGTCCATTTGCGGGTTCTGCGGGTTACGGGTCGACCTGCGCATATACTCAGCTCAGTCTATAAAGGCTGTACACAACAGTAGACATCATATTCCATTCAAGCTGGCAGAACCAGCAGCGCATCGGCTCTACGGTGCATGGCACTGCTGATTATGGCACTGGCAGTGTCTGCAATCTGCCATCACATTTTTTTGTGGTTTGAGAGCAGAGATCCGGTCACCGCTGTGCAAAACTCCCCCACTTGATGAGTAGTCTAACAGTAAAAAAAAACAGTCATAACTGAGCACACTTTAATCTGTGAGATTAAAAGTTGTCGGAAAAAAATGCTGTATATATATATTATACGAGCCATTTTAAAAAATCATTAAATCACACTTTTCACTAATCGAATTGTACTTTAAATGCCACTGAATATGTGCACTGTGAATTTTGCACAATATTAGTCACAGTCATAGTCGAATAATCATTTTTTACTATTTTCTTATATTCATAGTTTGTCCTATTAACTGCTCAATAAAAATGTTGACAATTGAAGCTGCACAAATCAATACCTTCATACCATAGTTCAAATAACAATGCGAAAAGTGTCAGATGAAGTTTCCCCTCACATTTAGCACCTTTTAGCTCTTTGTTTTGGTCCTACTGCTAACAAATGCTTTGTTCAGCTGTTTCCACCCATTTCTGCCATTTCTGCCTAATCAAGTGTCGTTTGACATACATGAACGATCAACAACCTTGCTCTCAAACGATTGGTTGGATTTCTAGCATGTCACAAATTTTGGTTGAGTGTCTTGCTGTTTGAGTGTCCCATGTGCAAAGGCATTGTCCTTGCCACACAAAATGTCCTGTCTAATAAAGCCAAAAAAATGTCTTATAATGTCGTATAAGTTTACGTTACATAAGGGATCTACAAAAACGCACTGTGTCTGCAAAGCTTTATGTCTGTAACAAATGAGTGTACGACACAAAGCTTAGACAAAAAGATGATTAGTTAGACTGGTCTTTCTTCCACCGACTCCCTGAGCACAATATCTATCAAGTGAAACTGACATAATGAACTACAGGAAGAAGAAGGTGGGTCCACAGAGGGTCACATTTCCCCTCCCCCCGGTCCCATCAGCAGAGAAACCGTCTGTCTGTTAGAAAGGCTGCTGCAGCATCAGCCACATGTTCGTCTGCAGGATAAAAGGCCTTCCTTATTAAGTCAGCTGTCACATTGGGCACTTTGCCAAGCGACACATCCATCCACTCGCTATTCCCAGCTGTGCCCGCATATCGCTCAATGCCAATGTGGAGTCCTAGCATGACCTCACACAACCTCGATTTGGGGATTTTCTCCACAATCTGATTCAACACAAATCTAAACTAATAAATTTGAAAAAAAAAAAAAACCTGCTATGGCGCATTCATGCTTCTCTGGTTACATGAAAGAATGACAATAGCTGCAACCAAATGCAACTTGGATCCATAATCCCACAGAGTTTTAATGGCTGAGAGGGATTACAGGCCTTAAAGAATGCAATCAATTATCTTAACGTGGGATTCCCCCTGTAACTTTCAATTATCCCTTCATTTGGGCATTGTAATTGAATTGATTGATTGAGTACAGATGGAGTTGACCTCTGGTCAGATACCTAAGGTCGCATCTGTCAAGTGTCAAGTTTAGAGAATTGATTTAAGTATTGAATGGGTTTCTGATGAATTGATTTTTTTTCTTGTGGTGAGTGTCACTTTCACCACTTTACATCAACACAGAGAGGAGAAACATTTAAACAGTCTGACCTCCACAGTTGGTGCCTGCATCGCTTTGGGATCGGGACTTTTCGGAAACATTTTTTTCGGCTTCAGAATATTGTCAATATCAGTGGCGTAAGGAAGTTACAAGGGACCCCAGTGCACACTATCGTGCAAGTATTGTCTTGACACAAACAGACTTGACATTGGACAACATCGACATATTACCCAGCAATCATCACTGCATATCTGACAAAAATATCAAAGAAAGTAAGAAATTAATCATTTAATTGAATAGTTTTTATAGTGTATTTATAGATTTAATAGCTTATGTAGAAAAAGCATATAATTTTGTTTAAGAAAGCTACTAGCCTAACTATTTCAAAAAAGTTTGCCAATTGAGGACATATATGGCAAATGGCACAGTTTTAAAATTAAAAATATTCTTTTTTTTTTTTTTAAATAATTTATCTTCAAACAAAGGTATATTTCCAAAGTGGCGATCTGAATCTCTTGCAAGGCCCCAGTCTTTCTATGGGCCCCACAGGGGGCCCAGTGCAATCCCACTATCTATACTTATACCCCTGGTTAGTATATTTAACACTTACTGTATCTTTTATCCTGTAACATATTTCCACAATTGTGACTGATATCATACAGCATTTTACCTTTATTCATGCAATAAATTATAAAATTACAGCCTACTATGCAGGACTTGCCGGTGTCTGTTTGTAAGGTCAACAAAGCTGGCCCCTCCCCCAGACACTGCCTGTACATACACTGCAACCTACTGTACTATTGTAGGTACATTACATTTATTGAATGAAAAGCCGATAGCTAACTAAGCTAACCGCCACTGCTCAACAGAAAAAAGGCCAACTCTGCATTGCTCTACATTACATTCCCATCCTCTCCCTCAGTGCCCACCAACGAAACGGAAAGCCATCCTGAGATTCATTCTCATTTTGGAACGAGTCCGCTTGGCGTTACATCTTGATATATTTGTGGGAGGGTTTCAGCACTGTGTCCATGATTCTAGAGCTTCCTCCTATATGCCTGTTGCTACTTCCTGATCGCTACCTTTTTATAAAGTCCTGACCATTCCTGCTTGCAGTTTTTGTCTGGAGGCTATGAACCCAGAGTCATCCCAAACGCAACAAAATAAGGAGAAAAAAAGAAAATACAGGCAGAGGGCAGAGTCTCTGCAGAAAAATACATGTCCATGCACTTTTATTGGGTCATAGGTGATGATTGAAAGAATACTTTTACTTTTGCATTTTTAAACTGTTAAACTGTATTGAACTGTAATATTTTACAATTAAAATATTAAATATTTAAAAATAAAATACTGATATGTCAATATGATAATATCGTATAAATAAACAAGCACCTCTTTATCATTTCTGTTTCTTTCTGTTCTCCCTTTCTGAACACCATCTGGCCATCTCACTATCCATTAAGTGTAATTGCTCTCCACCTCTCACTTCCATACACTCGTATTTTTAGAGTAATTTATTTGCCAGTACAGACAAAATGCACAACAAACAATATTAAAGATGATTTTGACTGACAGCATTTTTTTCACATTTTCTAAAAAATATCAGAATAATATCATCATGACAAACTCTTTTAGCCACGATAATCATATAGTGAAAATCTTACATCATGCCAGCCCTAGAGTCATCGTTTTGAAGGAAAATCATGTATAGTGTACCTTTAAAGTGACGACAATCACTTAAATTAGAGCTAACCAAATTAATCTAATAATTAGCTAGTTCATTGAAAGACAGTTTTCTGAGATTTCAAGGTGATGTATTCAAATGCCTTGTTTTGTCCTCCCAACAGAAAATAAATAAAATGATAATGAAAGTAATCCTTAGTTGACCCTGTGCTGGTTTACTGAACATTACACAAGTTCACAGTCAGGTTGTGTAATGGGAATGCAGGAAGTTCAATAACTGTTTCTACCAATGAAATACCCTTGAGCAAGGCATCAAGACCCTACATGCTGCAGTTAGTCCAATAAAACAAAAAATCTGGGAAACTCAACGACTACATTAAACCTAACATGAAAAATAATTTCTAAAAAAGTGTCTTTTCATTCAGTCTATTTTGAGGAATGAGTGCTCAGTAAATGAAAATGTTTGAGATGTAATCAGAGCTACAGTAAAGAGTTTCAGTGTGTTTAATGCGTTCAATCACTTTTTCTTCAGCGTAACTGTTCAAACACATTGGGCTCACCTGTTCTTGACATGGCTCAAGGCAACATATTTCTGTGACATGCCCAAACCAACCAAGGAATGTGTAATATTGCATTCAATATGTCCTTAAGCATTGTGGACCGAGTGAGTCATGGCTGAGTCAAACAGGAGTGGTGCCAATATAAAATATCAGCTAAAAGTTTAAATCTACAGCAGATAGTTTTCTTTCATAAACTATCCTCTAAGTATTCCTTTAATGGATTCATAAAGAAAATAATTGGCAGATCAATCAATAATGACACTACTGATGTATTAATGAGACAGCTGGACATTTTGGTGATGTACTAAACATTAAACATCTGTTTGTCTTTAACCACAATTGCAACCACTTATGCTCTCAGTGCTGCTGCTATCAACTGTCCACTTAAGTGTCAAATGCAAAACTGGATGCAAAAGTTGTCAAGAACCTAAAATTATTTATCCCGAATTTCAGTGTTGCAATTTTTTCCCCAAGGTATTCTGATATCTTGAGTATCTCACTCAACATACAGGTTTGATTTAGAATGGGATGTGAGGATATAAAAATAATATATACATATAAATAATAATACCTATGTCCATGTCCGTAACAAGAAGTGTACATCTTTTGCATGTGATAAAACAAATGAATATGATGTTTGTGTAGAAAAAAATAATATGACTATTTATTCTTATGTATGTGAGACAAAAAGTCATGTTGAAGTCTTCCATGAGGCCTGTATGTGAAAGCTACTATAAATGGGCTGTGTGCAAGACAACAGTCCATTTACATCCTTAAAGCCGTTTGGATGAGTAGCCAAAAATGAAAATGCTTGGTGGACAGTAGGACTAAGCACACCCAACCCAAAATATTATAAACCTGGATTAACTGGAACCCTTCCCCACAACAAGGGAAAATATGCCTGCAGCAACCAATGGTGGAAAATAATTAAGTACTTTTTCCTCACAATTTAACTGTATTTTGCTTGGGTAATACCATTTAATTCAACTTAAAGCCTACATTTTGGAGGCAAATATTACACCACTGCATGTATCATAAAGCCTTTGTAAGAAGTTACTTTGCAGATTCAAATTCTGAAAACAAAATATGCTTTAAAAACTCAAATCATGATGTAAAAATAAACATTGCGCTACTTTACAAAGTAGTTACAATTAGCAGCATCGTTACCAGCTGCCAACATGCTTTGCCTCCATTGCTATTATTATCATTACTATCATGGGTCATTCAGCATAATGAGTACTTTTACTTTTTGTGCTTTGAGTATATTGTGATGTGAATACTATGATGTTAAACTTTTAATGCAGGTCTTTTTCCTGAAACAGTACACTGTGGTATCGGTACTTTTTCACCACTGTGCACAGCCAGTTTAACACTTACTCATCTCAGTAATTAAATTTTTGAAACACTGTGAATCAACAGCTGGAAAACATCATAATGCACATGCCAAACACAGCCAAAAGAAAGATCAGTTGCTACAAACCAGAGGTAATGCAGTAACTTTGAGCAAATACTGCCCACAAACAGCACAGGTATGGCCGGCATTGTTAGCTTACATAACTGATAACGCCAAGCCCATAAACAAGACTGAACAGAGCCAAACACTGACTTACAATAAGCATGTTAGCACAAGCAGGGTGTACTTACAGTGGGTGGACTGAAGCTGTGATCCCCGCACCTCAGCACAGAGGAAATCCACTGGGAAGCCATGGAAACAGGAGCTAACTAAGCTAACTAGTGAGGTTAGCATAACGTTAGCAAGTGTAGCGTTAGCACGGTTATTTCCTCCCAAAGCCCTCGCACACATGATTAGACTGTTAGCAGGGAGGCTTGACTTTAAAATGGAAACGTGATTTGATGATTAGCAGCAAGTTTGAGGGGCAGTATTACAGTTAAAATTGCGGACGAGCAATTTAGCACAGCACACCTGAGGAGCGGGCGGGGCTCCAACAGGTTAAACTGACCGCCATATTTAAAAGGGTGCGTTTGATTTATGATACACATGGTGGGAGATGCACCACTGTGCAGAAATACGACATGTCCTGCTTTCTAACTCTCACTTAATGTACCAAAAAGTAAAAGTACTCCTTATGCACAATGGATAGTTTCATAATAATCACTGTATTATAATTCTTAGGCCTGTTATTATTATTATTATTAGTAGTAGTAGTAGTAGTAGTAGTACAAGTAAAAGGCTAGTGGTAATTTTTGTCCGGTCCTTATTAACAATTTTCCAAAAATGGTGCATATAAAAAAGAATAACTAACAATAAGGCATAAAATTAAAAGAAAAACAAAAAGAAAATTAGTGATGAATTAGTAATTCTCAAAGTGGGGTCTGGGGATCCCCAGGGGTCCATGTCACTGTGCTGAGTTGGTTTTCAGTTTTCAGATTTATCAAATTATTAAAATATAAAAAAAGGATAAATGAATTAAAAAGCTTGACCATTGAATGAATGATATTTTAATTTTTAAATCCAATTTAGTTAATAGATTAGGTTATAATCTAAGTGACTATAATTGTTTTCTTGTGTCAGTTTTTTACTTGACCAAGACTATAGAAGTGTTAAAAGGTAGGCTCTGTGAATTTATTCAAAGGAACATACATGAAGGAGTCCCAGTATATTGTATATCTTGTATGGGCTCCTTGGCTGATTTTTTTTTCCTCTGGCATTATACATAATACATCATAATTTATTATTTGATTTATATTTTGTATTATTGTTATATTTTTTATTACTACAGCTATCAAATAATTGCAGATCCAATCCAAAGTGTAGTGGAGTGGAAGTATAAAAAAGCACAGGATGGAAATACTCAAGAAAATTACCTCAAAATTGCACTAAAGTACAGTACTTGAGTAAATGGTTACTGTCTACCACTGGACCACTAGTACCCATGACACAAAGTAAAATTACTTTACTAGAAGTGAAACTCCTGCATTAAAAATTCTACTAAAGTACTTCAGTGTTATCGCCAAAACATTACTCAGGGTATCAAAAGTAGAAGTCCTGATTCTGCATATGCCTCCCATTAATATATATTCACATTAAATTCATTAAATTGTTTGAAATAAAAAAAAATGGTTATATTAGTGTATATATTCATTTTAAAACAATAATATCTGCCACTTTATTAATCATGTTTTATCCTTTATTTATCATTATTTTCACTGTTTTTATTTACTTTAAGTCTGTGTTTGGTGTTTATGTTGATTTGATACATTTTTTGACAAAAATATTCCTTATTTATATTTTGGATATACTGTATAGTTTCTCATGGACACCATACACTATATGCACTGAAGTGTTGCCAGAAACACAGATATTGCCACCAGTACTGTCCTCAGATGTTGGGTTAACAATCATCTGAAAACACAGAGAACAGTGTGTCTGTATATTCAGTAGCTTTTAATTTTGTTGTACTGTACATTCTGTAACCTGCTTCAGAGTAGCTCCTGAGGGTGTTTTACACTCCCTGGTGTCACTCATGCTGGGAGAGGTGCAAATTGACCTTGCATATTGCTGTACAGGGTGTTGGGTTGCACTGCACACTGTCACTTGAGCGTGTACAAACAGACATGCATGGAATATGTGGAGGGAAACATGGGAAGGAAACACGGTGAATTCTCAAAAAAGCCCAGTGTTGAGCGCACCATATTTTCCATCTGTCTGTTTATGTAAACACAGCTACAGCCAACTGTATGTGTGTGATATATATATGCAGGAGACAAGAGGCCGGGCTTTGTTTCCAACCACCAGCTGCTCAAGGCCAGATTCTTACCAGAGACATCCAAATGACCAATAAGTTTAATTGGGTGTCATCATGCCACTACATGAATATTTATGCATGTGTGTGAGATACATGTGTATGTGTGTACATGCACTCGTAGTTGAGGTAGGGAAATAGATGCAGATTCACAGTTTGTTTACCCCCCCTGTGACCTCTGACTTTTCCTTCTGCCCTACAAAATCCAACATGTGTGTTTTGAATGACCTACATGTGAACTCCCTGTGTTACAGCAGGGAGGGGAAAAGGCCAGTCTGTAATCTCTGAGTCTGATATTTGTTGCATTTATAACATCAATATGTCCCTTTCAGGTTATGAGTCTTTGGTATAATTACCCTAAAACCACGCTTGAAAAGATCTGCAGTCTCAACTAAACACCAATGGTATTGTCAGTGTTTATGATAAAATGTTACGATATTTAGCTTTTTAATAAAGGGATGGTGCAGCAAGAGAAGAACAAACAGCAGTAATTCAACATGATATTTGAAGATTGACAATGTTAGGAAACGCAAAGCCCCCCAAAAAAGTGAATGAAGTAAGCACTGTTTTGATGATTGGTATTAAACTAACCCTAAATGTACGCAGCCTTTGCATGTTGCCACAACCTATTTGCCTGTTAATTGATTAGCCGATCAACCAAACATCATCAATCATCAGTAATGTGGATGGCTAAGTGGGTACAGGCAAACAATAGAACAGCTAAAAAAAAATCTGGTAAGCTCAGAAAATTACATCATTTCACTGTGAAGCAAACTCTAAAACTAGGAAAAGACAACACTTACAATATTACAATATCCCAAATCTAAGACAATCACATCACAATATCGATATGATATCGATATACTGCCCCAACACATTCTCACTCCGTCCTTGTCACGGAAGGATGATGGACAATGTTTGTTGGACTTCTGTTGCCTTAACTTTTGTTCTTGTCCCCCTGACACCGCCAAGTGCTGTTAAACTATAACGGCAACTGGCTGCGTATCATGCCGACATTAAAGGACGACTTTTTCGTCAGTGTCTGACGCCACGTATCACTGCCTAAGCACCAGATTTCAATGACGTCGGCGTTAGACCCAGCCCTTGGGGAAATATCGCCATCTATAGATCTGCCCTAACCTGGGGGGTTGTTGTCTTGAGTGTGTTTAATTCAGCTGTGCCACCTCAGTGAGCAAACTTGCTATCTAGGTAGTTATCTCAAGGACATAAGGAAGTTCTTCATGAAGAGTTGACCTCAGCCTCCATCCACAGAAAGTGGTTCATCAGCCACAGCATCAGCCAATAAACAGCAGACAAGTGTTTCAGGTGTCTGAATCCATAGCAGTAACATTTAGGCTTGTGGCTGTGAGTTGGTTAATAAAAAAAATATTATTATTATCATATATTGTAATATATAAATATTATTCTAACATGTAATATATCATGAAATTATTATAATAATATTCAGTTCAGAGTACTGAAGATCACATTTATTTGGAAGTCCTGGGGATCCTTTGATCTGCAATTAACGCAGCTCAGATTGTTATGGCCACAAAAATAGATTTCAGGTTTGGTAATGGTGTTTATGGTAAATTAATACCCTACCTATGTTATTCATTCATTCATTTTCTGTAACCGCTTATCCTGTTGGGGATCACAGGGGGGCCACGATCAGCCTATCCCAGCTGATGCTGGGCAAGAGGCAGGGTACACCCTGGACAGGTCGCCAGACTATAGGCCCGTTTCCACCGCAGGAACTTCAGGGTAATTTTACGGGGCCGGGGCCGGAGCCGTTGGTGCGTGTCTCCACCGCAGGAACCACCCCTGAAGGACAGAGTTCTGGAACTTTTACAGGGGCTAAACAAGTCAGGTACTCAGAACGGCCCCGAAAAACTCCTGGGTGGGGCTTGGGGTTTACTGGGTGCTGATTGGATATACTCAAGGCGGGAGGTAACGTCAACAGAAAGCGACAAAATAGCCGGCATTTTTAAAACTCAGCAGACAAAGGTTAGTTCATTCATAGCTTCCACCGCCATGTAAATGAAGAGACACGCCAGAAACCCAGCAACCATCTCAGCTCCTTCCATGTTGATTATCGTCTTTCTTATGTCTGCTTTCTTCTTCTTACTTCTGCTTCTTCTTCTTTGTTGTTGTTCTTCTTTGTTTGTTTTTTTGCCGCGCAACGATTACGTCACATCCAGAGCCCGATAACTTTACAGGAACCTTCCTCCTACTCCGCCGCACAGTGGAGACACGGCGGTTGAGAGGGCCGAGCGAGAGGACATTCCTGTAAAGTTCCTGCCCCCCAAGTACTACCAGGAACTTCTTCAGTGGAAACGGGCCTTATAGCTTAGAGACAGACAACCATTCACAATCACATTCACACCTATGGCCAATTTGGAGTCACAAATTAACCTAGCCTGAGAAAACCCATGCCAAAACACAGGGAGAACATGCAAACGCCAAACGGCTCCCCCACCCAAGGTTCAAACCCTCCACCCCACATTCGAACCAGGAACCCTCTTGCTGTGACGCAACAATGCTAACCACTTCACCATCATGCTGCCCAGAAAAAATGTTGCCTCTTTTAAGGTGGCAAAAGTGAAAATAAGTCCTCCTCAACATTTGTTGTGTTTTGGTTTCAGAATGATGAAGACCTTCAGAGAACAAGTAGATACAAAATAGGGTGTTGGCTCTACGGGATGATGATCTTCCTGCTCCCTGTTTACAACATATGGCTCCGCTCCTATTCTGGTAAATTGGGACAGGGACTTTTTCACTATTTGGGTACATTTTAAACACCAAATGATTAATCAGTTAATTGAGGAGTATGTAGATTAATTAATAATGAATAATCAGTAGTTGTTGACTTGTTTTAACATTTTTCCATTTACCATGATGTCACCTGACCATTTTCCAAATGTTACCTGCAGCCATAAATAAAACACATTCATTTCTTATTCAAACTGTTGATTATTGTAATTGATCATTCATCATAAAGGGCTTTGTCCCCGTGGCCCCCGATATTTTCATCCAAATTCATGTGTACCTCCCTGTATCCTGTTACTTCTCTTGGTGAAACTGTCAAATTTACCCATACAAATCATCTACATTTCCTCTCAACACATTTGTTTATTAACACACACACACACACACACACACACACACACACACACACACACACACACACACACACACACACTGAACAGTTGTCCCAGAAAAGCTGCTATGGCACTGTAAGATTCCCAGTTGCTCTCCCCCCTCCCCTATGCCAAACTGGTGCTCCCCCCCCACCTCCTGGTGCAGAGGGTACGTGTGAGGGTTACTGCAGTGGCAAAGCAGACCTGCAGTGCCAGCCAACAAACACACAGACACAGTCAGAACACTGTGACTTGTTTCCCTGCCTCAGTCAGCCCACAGTGCCAGCTGCAGCCAGCTGCTCACCAGCACGTGCCCGCTTGATGGGCCATGTTTGGTTTGTGACTCTGTGTGCGTGTGTGTGTGTGTGTGTGCGTGTGTGTGTTTAAAGCGACGGAGGGCTTAGCCTAAAATCCTGTCACCCAGCTGCTTCCACTGTCAGATGGTCCCAAAGACCCACATCAACAGATGTACAGAGCAGCGACAGGGACACAAAATACCATCTCACAGTCAGTCAGTGTGCTGCAGTCTGCCTGCGTGTACAGAAGGTGCATGTGTACAAAGAAGAGACTCTGCAATCTCCTCCGCTTTAAAACAGTAAAATAAATGGAGCAGGCATGTCCTCCACATTTCGGCTGTTTCCCCTGCTCATGAATGCTTTCAGCCATTTTGAGCTCAGTGTAGTACTACGTGTTTACAAATGCAGCGTACCGAGATGTCCTTGGCTGTTGTGAGGAGCCACTTTTGGAATCTGGTGTCAGTTTACTGATGCAGTCTGGGATCAGCGTGGTGGTGGTGGTGGGGGGTACTGAGGCAACTTGGCATCACATATCTACCTTGTACCGAGCAATGTCCTGCAAATGAACCGTTTTCATATTTAATTATTAGACATAAAAGAGGAATAAAAACTTCAGGGACTTCCTGGTCAAATAAAGGTTAAATAGAAAATTGGTTTTAGGCTATATCAATAAAATGGTCTTGACTTGACTGCAAATAAGTTATTTTCAGGTAATAACCACAGAAAACAGATCCACTGTTATTAATGCTGCATCCACATGCTCCTCAGATGATCCCATTTCCCATGATGGGAAGTCGTTCTCCCAACTTTGTCATGCTCATGAGCTGTAAGTCATAAAGTGGAAACAACATGAATGCTTCAAAGAAGATGTGTTGAAATGTAATGCTCAGAGTGTTTAGACAACAGTTTAAAGGTTTGGCAAAGGTTCTGTTGGCTTCCTCCTCACACCGTGACCAGCATGCACTTGGATGGTTTGCAGCCAGGTTTGAAGCACCTGGAATGAGAGTCAGCACCTCCAAATCTGAGGCCAAACCGGTGGATGGTCCCCTCTGGGTTGAGAGAGTCACTGCCTCAAGTGGGGGAGATCCAATATCTCTGGGTCTTGTTCATGAGTAAGGGTAGAATGGAGCGTGAGATGGATCAGTGGTTTGGTGCGGCTCCTGCAGTGATGCGGGCACTGCACCAGACTGTCGCGGTGAAGAGGAAGCTGAGCCAGAAGGCGAAACTTTTGATTTACTGGTCCAAAATTTTGTCCCAACCCTCACGTATGGTCATGAGCTCTGGGTAGTGACCGAAAGAATGAGGCTGCGAAAACATAGCAGCCGAAATTAGTTTCCGCCGTGGGGAGGCTGGGCTCAGCCTTAGAGATAAAGTGAGGAGCTTGGACATCTAAAGGGAGCCCGGAGTAGAGCCGCTGCTCCTTCGCATCCCAAAGGATCAGTTGAGATGGTTTGGGCATCTGACCAAGATGCCTCCTGGGCGCCTTCTGTTAGAGGTGTTTTGGGAATGTCCCACTGGGAGGAGGCCCCGGGGCAGACCCAGACCACACTGTAGGGATTATATATCTCTTCTGGCCTGGGAATGCCTCGGGGTCCCCCAGGAGGAGCTGTAAAACGTTGCTGGGGTGAAGAACGTCTGGGGTGCTTTGCTCGGCCTGCTGCCCCTGCAGATAAGCGGATGATAATGGATGGATGAATAGATGAATGGATTACAAAGCAATTTTGTCCCAGACTTGTTGCTGCAACATTACTTACCCTAAAACTACAAAAATATGGCTTTGCCTGACTGATGCTGATTAAAAGCGTTTCTAAGCAATCTACGTCACGAGGCCATTACAGATTACATGTGAGCAAAAAATGTACATGCAATGACAAAATGTTTATGACTTTCAACTGAAAGGGGGAGGGGGGGGAGACATTTGGGGCTCTGCTGCATCAATCCTTTTTACTGTCCTTTGTGAGTCTATCAGACTTACAGGAGAATTGATGGAGTATTCTCTTAGGTTTTTCCTTCATTACAACTAAGTGACCTTGAAAAACAGCTCTAGAACAACAGTGCTCAAAACTTTGGCCATATAGTTACAATAACTGGTATCAGAATAAATGATCAGAAGTAGGAGAAGCACTTTTTAAGTGCATTTCCCAGCACTACGTTTGGTGGTGTGATGTGATGACCACTTAAATCACATGAGCAGAACTTACCAATAAATGCTGCACAGTCAGTATTATAACTGCAAATAGACAGGAAATGAAAGCATTAATAAGAAGTTCAGACATGACAAATTTCTGCGGAAACAAAACATAATATTCTGATATCACCATCGTTAATATCCCTTTATAGAATCAGGTGATGCTCGGACGACAGGACCAAACCCTCCTTAAAGTGAATTTACAGTCATCCGTATATTAATATATCCACAAACATCATCAGCTCCTTCCCCTCTCCCGCTGGGACTCCATCACTTCGACAAAGCTGTGTAAGTTGATCCGGCCTTTCCGACAAAGGATAGTCCTATTAGCGCCAGCCAGGAGCACCCATGGGAGCCAGGAGGAAAAGTGTCCCACCCCACCACCACTCCGCTCGACATCATAACATTACTCATGAAACATTCACATCTTTATGTGGCCAGGATGATCACGCCAGCCTCTCATTGGTGGAGACCAGATCGGCCCAGAACAGGAGATGAGGTTCTATTGGTGTGGTGGGAGTGAGAGTGATGGCAGGATGGCGGGGAGGCTGGTGAGGTTATTGGATCGATCGATCGTCCTCAGCCCACACAGACGAGGGCAAGGGCAAGGACTGCAGGGTTTCAGAAGGAGGTTATTCTTGTGGCAACAGTTAGAAGGCTGAGAGATAGTCTTGATTTGATGTGTAGATACATAGAAGACTGTTTAGTCAGGAGGCAACATAATAAACACTTTTGCAATGGAGCTATAAAGCTGATCAGAGCTAAACTGACATCTGTCCACTGACACCTGTTTCCCACCAACATGGAATGGCTTTCATTCTGGTTCTGGTGCCTAATTTTGAGCTATTCAGAGAGTAATGAATTGGTTTGGAGCTGAAAAAGTTGTTTCTCAGATTGAACCAAAAAGATGCAGGTTTTCCTGGACTTCAAGTGCAAAGCTAGACGACATCAGTGGGTGTGTCATACTCTACAGGTTGGAAAGAGAGAACGGGTTCTTACATGTATTTGTCTGTATGTTGTTTTTAATCATTAGTTGGCTTGCCGATTTGCTACTAATGATTACTTTAGTTGTGAGTTGTGCAATGCCCTCCATCGATGACACATCCCTGATTATAGTGGTTCCCGTCAACACTTGAACAGAAACGCAGGTTGGTTCGCTAGATAGCACCAAGGTTCACTGGAGCTACTTTCTACTGAAGAAATAGTCATTCGTCATTGGGATCAGGTGAACCTCTGAAGAACTGGTAAACGTTTTTATTTACACAACACCAAAGAGTAGGCAAATTTAAAAATGTGATCTCAGTAGCAGTAAAAGCAGGATTAACTGACCTTGTTGTGGCAAATATGTTATCAAGCAGTTGCCTCCATACACATTCAGTAGACACGGATCCACATTAGCATTCATTTGCAGTTTGCAGTTGATTTGTGTTTCTTGCCCCCTGATGGATGAAAGTCCAATATACCCAATATGCTCTCTGATTTTAGCTCTGTTTTTGGTCCTCATTAACTCCTGAGGGAAAAATGTGGCTCTGTCACTGCGAAATGCTGGTCGTTAATTTTGTTGGCGTCGAAGCTGGCAGATTGCCTGGCGTTTGGTGTTGGTCAAGTAGTGTACAGTGGGTTTATCTCAGCCTTTATCATGACAACTTTAACCTGGAGCAACTGGAAACATGGTTCATGAGAGTGGTGAGTGTGAATCAAATCACTGAAATTGTGGGCATTAAAACCAAAACAATGAGGCGACAGACATTCAAATGCTAGAGCTGCAGAGTCAGGTAATAATTCTCTGTGGGTTCTTCACTATGAGCAACCTCTTATATTAGGTTTCTACTTGTACTCGTACTGAATATTCTTTCGGGCCCTGACACCAAGCCAATGGTTGGCCGTCGGTGAGTGTGTGTCGCCCTAGTTTATATGACCTGTTAGTTGGCTCACTCAGCATGTTAGATTGGCATCGGAGAGGGAAGAGCTCGTCAGTGAATGAAATCACAGTGACTGGCAGCTCAGTGCACGAGAAGAGAAACAGAAGTGAGGAAAGTAAACAAAAGACTTAAGTCAAGAGAATGTGAAATTTGTTATATTAGTTAAGACTAAGTTTAGAGCCATTGAGCTCTTTCGCAGAAATGTTTTGTAGTGGTTTGTGCTGTTCGCTAGTACACTGTAAATTTCATTTGTTCTTATGTGCTAACCGGCTAACTTGTGTCTTAAATCTGTCTCATCTGTCTTTAGTTTCTCTTTTTGAATGCTGAATACAGACTAATGCCGCCTGCTGCTATAGAAAGTTATTTCCTGTTATGCAGGGACAGTATGTACATGGTAGTTGGTCACTGGCTGTATTCTTTGCAGTGTGTTCATGTCCAACTCCTAGGCCATGACACAGGCAATGTGAGGCAATGCAACAGTCGCCCTTCTTTGCCACTAGTTCTTCCATGTGTCTGGGCCTTAATATTAAGCAAACAGACCTTGAGGCAAGTGTTGTTTTGTCTGCTTTCCAATGTCAAGACTTAACTGTCAAGTGTTTACCATTAATGAAAGCTCCTAAATGTTGTGAACATCTACAATACAATGACAACTAAGCAAACCCCATCTACTAATGAAGGTTGTCTGACATGGTCGGAAGTTCCAGCACAAGTAAGTGGATCTCTAGTTCAAGGTGTTTTGTGAATTCCTCTCACAGCGTCAACATGTTTTTGTGTATGGGTGCCCGACACACCAGTGAGTGTGTTTCCAATGTTGTGTAGGCTACTGTAGGCAAATATTACAAGCGTGACCAAGATGTGTCAAAACTGCTTTAATAAATAACTGGGATGATTATTTTGAACAATGAAACATCCACTAAAAGAATGGAAACCTTTGTATAAAATCAACTTATGTCCCTTGTAGAATAAAATGTATACAATATGCATATTCAGCTTTTAACACCAGCAGTGATGCATCTTTAATTCTTTATTTTGCTGTGTCCCATTTACAGAAAATACGATGTAATTTTTGAGACAATGACATGATATGAAAAAGGGGTCATTTTGAACTGAGTTGGTAACTTAAAAAAAAAAACCCAAATCTGCATGGTAGCAAAAACATCTGCAAATATTGTTCCCTTCATTAAAGCCTTTAAACCAAACATGAAGCTTAATGCATGATGTCCACATTTGACCTACTGACGTCCACATTCATGACACTTAACAGAGTCACGGTGGACTGTTTTTTTTTTGTTTTGTTTCAATCCTCCATCAAGTGTTTTATTCCAGAAATCTCCATGACAGCAAAGCGAGACAAGGAGAGCACTTTACTCAGGCGAATAAAACACGCCACTATACACCACACAATGTTTTTTAAAGAGTTATTTTCCTTAATAGTGAAAACAAACCAACAACATAAAAATATGACCATTGATACACAAATAATGCATTACACTAAGGCACCTGAAAGAAAAGGGTTTATGATGGGTTTAGAAATGGTTTGAGAACTTTATTAAGGCTGTAATGTTGGCAGCTTTGCAACGCCGCCTGCCAAAAAGCAACTGTTGAATTTATTATTAACAGAATCCTGATGAAACAACCAAAATCAGTGATACCTCTAATAGAGAGTAGGTTATAAATGACTAGAGCCTTAAAGGTTGCAATTTCAGCCGCACCCCTTTCACTGATGTTGCAAGAGGTGTTGTCCATCAGCCGTCAGGAGAATACCTACTGTGACATCACTGATTAAGGAGTGGCTACAAGCAGGACAACCTGCTTGGAACAGCAGCAACAGTTTTTTTGATACATTTTTGACTTCCACTTTAAATATGACCAAGTTAAAAATCTATTTTGCAACGCAATTATGAGGTAACACATTAATCATGTATACATTTTCCTTATACGAATATAGGTTCCCTTCAATAGAGAAGATTTATGGGAATTTATTTGCATCCAAAAACTATACAGGCCATAATTTGTGCTGTCAAACTACTGTAGACTAATGCTGCGTTCACATGCAATCATGCAGACGGACGACGGCACGGGAAAAACAAACAGACCAAAGTAATGGCAGGACGGTAAAACAAAACATGCATGACAATATGATGTTGGCATATTGTTTACAAAGAACTGAATAGAATATATTAAATAAAATAATTTAGCATTTATATTTTGGTGTAATTTTCCTGGTAATGTCCAGTAATTGTTCAGATTGCTCATGTTTTAGCCTTGTGTAAAGGATCTTTGTGGGATCAGGCTGTAAATCCCGTAGCAGAGGATGGCAAAAAGTTGAAATATTTTAACTTTTAAACAGCAGCACTGTCTACTGTTATTGCTGCCGGCTTCATCCAGTTTTACCGCACTGCTCCCCTCCATTTAAATGATATCCAGTTTGCTGTCTACCATCTGCCTGATTGCATGTGAACAAAGCATTAAGACAAGGAGTTTAATTTTGTAACGCTGGTAGAATTACGGCAAACAAGAAGCTGAAGACTGAGACCAGACCTAGTAATGCTGGACCACGTATCGCCAGGTAAAATGCTGCGTCTTATCATCAAAATTATAAATGTAATTAGCAATCTTTCGGCCTGTTATTTTATGGAGAGGGTATAATCTTGAAGCTGAAAAGCATCACTGATTTACTAACTTAAAAGCGCTAAAGACATAGCCACACCTGTGCATGTGACAGTTGGTCACAAAAAAAGAAATTCTCATGACAAACCATTTATAAACCCCTCAGAAATTCCTTCATAGGTGGTACCTCATTGTAAAGGTTCATAACTGTGGGACTCTGGATATGAAGTGTTATAAAACGTGCCTATTTTGACTGGCATAAATAAAAGGAATGGCGTTGTAAAAAAAATAAAAATAATATTAATCATAACAATAATAATAATAATAATAACAATAATAATAATAAAAATGTGTGACTTGTCTTTAAGTTACTTATTTCAAATATACACAGCGACTCCTTTAGTATTTACACATATGTACAGAGTATTCATTTCTGTTTTCATCAAATACCTTGAATGGCGTTGCTGTGAAATTGAACTCTCTCGATGTACACTTATATCCCTTTGAGATTTGATAAACAAGGAGGTCAAACTGGGCAGCGCGACTTGGAGCCCCCGACGCGGCTCTTAGAAAGGCACTTGCTACCAACTCAAATACTGCAAAAAATCCTCAGACAGAGCTTTCAGCCAAGACAACTGAGAGACAGGAGAAGAATAAATGGAAGGCCACATAGTAGGCACTGGGGTTTCAGTCCCCTCTCCCCCTCCAGGCCAAGTGTTTTGGTAAGGCTGGCGCATGACGGCCACAGGTGGATTGGTGGGCAAAGCCGGAAGGAGACAGAGCAAAGGGAGGGTTTCCTTTGTTACTGTGGCTGCAACAGTCCATTTCCCTCAAAACCCTTCCTTTACTGTCCCTTTAGTGTGTATCTGCCCCCCCTCCCCCACAGACACTGAACAGGAGCCCGCTTACAACTTAACAAAATCATAATCATCTGTAAACAAAAAAGAAATCTTTATACAAGTTGTTTTTTTTTCTCCTTTTCAATGATTCATCGTTTCTTAAATGGTACAGTCCCACAAACAAAAATCGCAGAGGGCTTCTTTTGCCTCCCGAAACATTGTTACATTTCACCTCCTTCTGTACATAATTAAAGAAAAATAAGTGAACAGAAGCAAAAAAGGATGTTCACTGTGCTCTAGCCTCCTGAATCCAAAAAATCATTTCAGGTGACAGTGACAAAAACATGAAAACAAAGCAAAGAATGGCTTATTAAAACACAAAGCCTTTTTTTTTCTTCCCAAAAGTAGTCCAAAAATAAGAATAGTCGCTGCCTTGCAGCTTCTCTCGCTTCTCTCGCTTCCACATCGCGAGTCCTTTGCTTAAATTTCTTATACACAATGGTCTCTGAGGTCTTTTTGACCAGTCAAGACGGCACTGACATTTTTCCAGCGGTTGTCTTTGGGGCTGTAGCCTGGGGTCCGGTGGGGTGCTTTGAGGGGTGAGCTGGAGCTGTGCATGGTACAGATCAATCCCCCACTGGACTGCACTGCAGTCTTAGAGTACTTATAAACCGGCTGCTTTCCCGCCTCTGCTCCACCACACTCCTCCTCGAGCTCAAACTCGCCTTCCGTCTCCTCCTCCTCCTCCTCCTCCCCATCACACGTCCGATAGGAGGGACCCATGAGCTTTTTGCGCTCCTGCTCGGCGTCCCTGTTGCTTTCTTTCAGCTGCTGCTGCTGCTGTTGCTGACGTCCCACGACGAGCCGAAGCGGCTGCCACTGGTTGTTCACGCTGTCTGTGGCGGATGGTCGTGAGTTCCTCTCACGCTCTTTTCTCCGTTTGCGCGTCCACCAAACGCATACAATGATGCAGAAGAGGCAGAGCAGGCTGAAGACCACACATAGGAGAGGCACCAGGTAATCTGCTGACATCAAGAGGTACGAGGGAGGAAACAGAGGATGGAAAAATCAGTAGAAGTATAGAGAAGTCACATATGAGCAACTGAATGGGGCCCATAACAAACCCTTGTGGGCCACCTTTGTTAATTATTACTCACCCACTGAGGGGGGCATGACCTGTGTTTCCACTTTGACCTCAATGACTGCAAGCATTACGGTGCTGTTGTGCCGCTTCGATAAAGTGCCCACTATGGCGCTGGCTGCCGCCTGGATTAGACTGTGGTCTGGTAGATCCTCTGGCTGGAAAGACTGAGAACCGAATCAGAGACAGGGAGGAAGTGAGACATTACAGCTGGGAAAAAGCTTCAAGTTGTGACAAAACATGGGAAAAATATTTACAAGGTTCATTTATTTATTATTTTACCACACGGTTGCACATTGAAATGCAGGTTAAAGCTCCTTTACGCTTTTTATCTTAATAAAATAAAATATACAGTTAGTATATGAGATAATAATAAGCGATTGAGCTTAGGTCATGTCTTCAAGCTCTATATATCCAAACAAAAACCGATAACAAACTAACAAACAAAAAAGATCACTGATGAGATACCATGTGATGCCAACACTGATATATTATTGACTGACAAGCCTTGTTAGAGGCAGTAAACAAATGTCAGACATCTTACAGATGTTTTGTCATTTTGGACCAAACAAAAAGCGACACTTTTACTCTGCACCTTTCTAAAAGTTCTGTGGATGCTCTATTATTCATCTACATAAAAATGTCGTCAATAAAAACCATTAACTTTACTTTTGATTCCACTCCTTTAATGACAAAATGTGTCACACTGACCCTTAATTTAGGCGAAAAATTCTGAATGAATACAACAGGTTGTGTGAGCAGCTGTGCAGTCGACTGTCTTGCACAAGTCGGAGCACAAGAGCAGCACTACTTGTTTGAATATTTGGGTCCCAACCAACTCAAACTGTGCCAGCCAATCTGGGTATAAGAACTACTGACCTCCAACACTGTGCTCCTCAGCCGAAATCAGGTAGTTTTGATAACACTGTACAAAATATACTGTCAACTATACTCTTACAAACTAAAAGTATAGTGGACAGTGTGTTAAGCCAAGAGTAGGATGACGTACAACCTTGGAACGCTCACTTACTATGGCCACCTCGACAGCATCCTGATTTGAATGAGAGAGGTCACACAGCAGGAGAAGGGCGTGATCTTTTGCCAAGCTTCGGGTGTCAGGAAGATACCTCAGCTCATAGCAGATGTTCTCCACTGTGGTTCCCTGCATACACACACACACATACACACACACACACACACACACACACACACACACACACACAGATCAGCAACAATATAAAAAAAATACTTGCTTGAAAATGTATCAAAAAATGATACGCGAAATCAGAACTCACTGTTGGTACTTTGTCTCTGTTGAAAACCAGTGTTATGCGGCCACAGCTGTTGTCCAAATGCCCGGTGTTTGGCTGGCACTTGGTGGCTGTTTGTGGAGGTGAGGGTCCAGCCATGGAGCAAACCCCCCACTGATGGCAAGGGGGGGAGAAGCAGGTGAGGTAGCTGTGCTCCAGACACTCTCGCCCCCCTGGACAGGACTGCTGTCTCTGGCCCTGGTCTGAAGAACGGAGCTGGCAGGGACGACGACCACACAGCACCTGGTGCAAGAGTCAAAATAATTACATGCAACCCCACAAAACATTTATACTGCTGTTAGCCTGCATGTTACAACCAGAAAATGTAAGCTATCATCTGATTTACAGCTGGAAATAACACTGTGTTAACCTTTTAGCCTATTTTCTCAATTAATTTATTGATACTTTTGCCTCTAAAAATGTCAGAAAATTGACAAAAAAATCCATTGCAACTTACAAACTGATAGTTTTGTCCAAATAACAGACAAAAAAGAGAGCAGAAATAATCTCTATCTGTACTAACAGCCTGTAAATGCATATCATATGACCATTTAGGTACACTGGGACTGCACATGCTGGTGTAAACAGGAAGCAGATTGCCTACTGACTAAACATTGGTTGGCTGATTGGTTGGATGGATACTTCATTTATCCCTGAGGGTAATAAGGGTCCCACACCAACAACTAATCCAAGCAACCTCCCCGACTGTTTATCACAACCCAGCCAGTTTGTGTATTTGTTTGAGCGCTATGGTAACAGTAGCTGGGGGTCCTCTGCCCCAGCACTGTTACTGGTTGTTGTTTTTCCTTGCTGTTTGTGTTTGTTTGTAAGTGAGGAGTTGCTGGCATCGGACATGTTACCTTTGTACATTCCACTTTGCCATTGATGCAATGGCAGCTGTTGCACTCTTCCTCCCAGCGGCTGCCGTGGGGAAACTGCAGCCCAGCGTAGCGGCAAGTCTTCCCGACACCTATAACTACAGACAGACAGAAAGAGACACGTTGAACCTTTGTGGCAGGAAGTCAGCAAGTAACTAAAGGGATGAATCAATGTTGTTAAAATTCCACACCAATGAGACAATGATTACAAACTTTGACTACATAAGCAACGAGAAGGAGAGGGTGAATGAGTGGGAATGTCTTGAATGAGCAGAGAACAGAGATGTATTTACACTCTTGGCATCGGGCTCCTGCTCTACCAAGCGGACAGATGCAGCGGAAACCATTGATCTCATCCACACAGGTGGCACCGTAGGCACAGGGTGAGGACTGGCACTCATTTATGTCTGAGAAGGGAAGAGGAGAATCAAGGTAAAGTTGGACACTATGTCCTGGATCCCAAAATATTTTAGTTTAAGGCAGTGATCCCCAACTGGTGCAGATTTCTCCTAGGTCATAGTTCAAGGTCCACACGGTTTAATATATTCAGCGTCACACTTGCGTTCGGCCATGTCGTTGAGCTAGTTTGCTATCTCTGTCAAGTAGATATTAGCTTTTAGTTTATTAGTTACTCACTCTATAGGAAACTTGATACATTTGCACAGACGCATGACCCACTTTTGGACTGTGACCCACTAGTCAGGAACCACTGGTTTAAGGCATACTTTGCAGATTTTCAACCAGCTCTGTGCCCCCTCAGTGTGGGGAGAGTGTAAAAAAAAACCTCCACGTAGGCAGTGCCAGGAACTCCCTGCCCGCGCTGTGAGCAAAAATATGCTGAATGACATGGAACCAACATTTCACGGCACCAATGATGTGGCTTTTGGCTGGTGGACTAGCAGGGAGTGCCCAACACTACCGGCACGGAGGGAACCTTCACACCCCACACTGAGATGACACATATTCAGTTGAAAATTGGCAGAGTATGTTTAATGACCATTTATAGCCAATTAAAGGCTTAAAAGAGAAGAGCAGAGGAAAACTTGCTTCAAGTCTTTGCAAAATTTTAAATTTGATGACGTAGGAACTGCTAGCAGGGCTTGGTGGTAATTTACAGTAGCTGGCAAGCGAACCACAAAAATGTCAGACAGCTGGAACATGTTAACACTAGTCAGTCACAAAACCTCTCCAGCCCTCTTTCTATATTTTCTGAGCTGGGCTCTTTCTTGGACAAGCTTGCTAACTGACAGTTACCTTGATAGCTTGGTTGCTAATGGAATAATAAGTTCCGAAAATAAGCGCAAACATATTTTTGTACCATCAGCTTCTGCCTCTTTTGTGGAGCAGGTTATATTCCAACAGAGGAGGTTAAAAGTGACTCTCCAACTCTCGTAAAGGTCAGCACTGTCACGACAGCTTGCTGTTGGTGAATTGCCTGAATTTGGGTGTGACCAAAGTTGAACTTGACATGAAAAAATTTGCACAGATATACTTCACCCCTGCCAGTCAATCCTTTTAACACAACAATGCTGATGGAACTGACTGATTTTGAGACGAATTTGGGCATTTTAGCTGGAAAATAAACAAAAAATTTGCATAGCTGTAACATTCTTTCCTCATATTACCAATTTTGTAATCTTATCATGATGCTTAAGATGAGATAGTGGGAAATAGCAGCCATTTAAGATCAAAATACTAAGTATTGTATATTTTAAATAACAACATTTAATATCATAACTGAGTAAGTTCTACGCGTTTTTCTACCAACGCATCTGCTACTTGAGCAGCTCTCTGAACAACACGTATCGATCGTGCCTGCCCACTAAAGTCATTGAAAATCCCGGCCATTGTCGCCCAGTGTCCACATGAACACAGTCTGGATGACTAAAAATCTCAAATTCAAGCCTGAAAGAAAAGGTGAACGCTATCCGGCTGAAACAAACGAGCAGAGAAGAAGAATTTCAGGGTCACTGGGTGATTTGTCTTGTGTGTGTTTGTGTGACTGTGTGAGTATGGAGGAGGGACGACCTCTGACCCCCTGGGGCATTAAAGGACGAAGAAAAAGGGAGAGGGCGGCATCCCAGTCTTACATTTAGGTGTCAATGTGTCCATCTTCTGCTTGTCCCCCCTCTTCCTCACTCCACCTATCCATCCTCTATATCATACTATGTTTCTGTGGCTGTTAGTGTTTTAGTCTGGGGTTTTGAATATTTGCTCTTTATCAAAATGCATTGTGCAGTAACCTTATGTCATTACTCACTGATTCGGCAGTCTGGTCCGGCGAAACCGGGAGCGCACTCGCATCGAAACCAGTTGACTCCGTCCACACAGATACCGCCGTTGTAACTGAAGAGAGGAAAGAAACGAAAAGCGATTAGATGAGGCTGTACAAGAGCCACATCCTTTCCAGCTGCAACAAAGCACATCGTTTTTGTGTGTGTGTGTGTGTGTGTGTGGTGGTGGTGGCGGGAGGAGGGTGGCTGGGGGGGGGGGTCACAAGGCTCAATTCAACTCATCAATACAAGCCTCCACCTTTCAGATGCTAATTGGCGTGTCCAGTCCCTCCCCTCTTCTCATCATGCCTCTCCTTCCATTCCTCCCCAAAGCCCAGCTCATCTCCCCCCCTGCCCCCCCGCCTCAGGTCACACGGGAAGAATGGACACATACGCCCTCCCCCCCTGCCACTCCACCCCCCACCTGCATTCACCACGGGGTAGGTGGGACTCTTGCGCCCCCCTCAAACAAACCTCTCTCTCCATCTCTCCGTCCCATTCAATATGGGACGGAGAGATGCCCCCTTTGAGGCTTGATTTAAGGACAACTTCCACTGCTTTTAGCGGCCCTTCACCCCTTTCAGCCTGCAAGGTCTGTGTGAAGTGTGGAGACAGGATAAAAGGGGTGGGATGTGTGTGTGTGTGTGTGTGTGTGTGTGTGTGTGTGTGTGTGTGTGTGCAGGAGGTTACGCCACAGAGGTGTGTGAGGCAGGAAACAGTACATACCATGGATGAGGGTTGCAGTCGTTTATATCTGTTGAAGAGAATGACAAAAAGCGACATTTATTGTTGAGCTGTCACAGTGCCATATTTGTGTCATTTTTCATTGCCTATATAAAATGTAGAGACATTATTTCCTAAAAAAACATTTACTTATTTAGCTTTATTCTGTCACTTTTTAATGCCTACAACTCCTCATGCATGTAATATATGCTGAGATGATGCCACAGCAGCAGCGATCTGTTTAAGATATATTTCTGTATTTCTTCAATAAATCAAACATACTGGTGTTCAACTTGCTAAATTCTGTGACACTTTTGTATATTCAAGTCAGCCTGTGATAGAACGAACACATAGTCTTCTTTTACTGCATCTAGCCAAGCTCGTAAAATGGCAAGTTAATGTTGAAACAGCCCATTTAAGTTGCAGGAGATGATGGCATTTATAAACTCTTCTTGTAAAGAGAAGCCCAATTTGCAGTCACGGCTAAATCGCACATTTGCTAGTGTTACTTGAGATACTGTGACATTTAAAGCTCTTAGATATCTCAGCTCTTGGAGCCATGATAAAATCGCACTTTAAAATGTCACATGATGAAATATTGTAAATATTTCGACACAAAGTCACAAGATAGTCATTTTGCACTGGTCATATGATATTAAAGTTGCATTCTGATCATGTATTCACACTGAACACTAACGTCAGTACTGTACAGAAAGAGCAAACAAGGAGAGGGCTCAGATCGGTGAGCGAAGCCATAGGACTACATGACTACATGACTGCAAGCTATTCAGTTAAGCTGCATCTTGGCAAAACCCAATTCAGTTGCACTGCCGTGGACAATATGAAAAATACACAGTGTTGACATCTTGATTCACACAGGTTCAGAGCACGGAGCCTCTTTACCGTCTTCACATTACTTGATTCAAGCTATCAGCTGTTAGCTGCCTTTCCCAGTAAGCTAGCTAGCCCGACCATTAGCATAGTTATTCAGGCCTAATATTGGCCAGCTGTGAAATACTCCAACGGACACTCCAGCAGCTGCAGTCATAGAAAGGTGAACGTTTGCTTTGCGTTCGGTGTGAACACAGCATAAGAAAACAAAAATGAAATGTCACACCACATAAAACACACTGGGCATGTGGGCCTTAAAAGGCACAATAGTCAAATTAAAGCCGGGGACACTGGGAGTTTTATGTCAGTTACATGCAAAGTGACGTAGAGGAACTAACTTAGGTCACAGGTGGGACCTTCCCAGCCCTCTTTGCAGATGCAGGTGAAGGTGTCTCCTCCTCCCACGCAAGTTCCACCGTTGGAACAAGGACTGGAGGCGCACGTGCTGTTCTTGGCTGTGGGAAGAGATCACAGAGGTGCACCAGACTGTCAGCAACAGTAAACATCAACACAGAATACTTACACAATAAACCAAATAAGTGTTTTTGCAAGAACTTTTCACAAAAACCTAAACACTGAAGTGCTACTCAGTAATAAAAGGCTTGTAAAGAGTTGCTGATATACTCTAGTCTATAAACTTTGACTGTATAGGATCCTTGAATATACCATTTGTATTATATTCTATCCTAGCAACCACAAACGCAGCCTTTGTCAACGGAAAATGACGCCCATGGGACTGATGCGTCACTTGTCAATCCTCAACAGACGCCATCCTGATGCCTCACCTGTGTTGCAAGTATTTCCTCCCCACCCAGGTGGGCAGGCACAGCGGAAGGTATCCCCGTGGTCGTAGCAGGTGCCTCCGTTGCTGCAGGTGGTTGCGTCACACTGGCTCTCGCCTGGCCAGGAGTACAGAGAAACACTGAGGTCACACACATCATCTTCATACGACTATTCATAGCACCGGTAGGAAATTATTTTTAGGATCTGATTCACTCTGTGGTGACACTGACATTTAGTTGTCAAAACATACAAAGAGGTGAAAGCATGGTGGAGTCGGGGCCACACCAACACAAACACATCAACACATAGTCAATATAACTCACGGGAATGGCAGGTCTTGCCCTTCCAGTTATCGGTGCACTCGCAGTAGAAGTCGTTCACCAGATCGACACAGCGTCCACCGTTCTTACACGGGTTGTGTGTGCACTCATTGACATCTGGAGGAAGGGGGAAGACTTACACGATTAGATCTTTATCAAACTGTCTCCAATTTAGTGCAAAGACGAGACAAATAACTGAAGCGAGTAATGTTGGAGCTGAGGAACTCACTGAGGTCGCAGAGTTGACCCTCCCAGCCATCGGGACAGAAGCACTGAAAGGAGTTCACGCCATCAATGCAGGTCCCTCCGTTTCCACAGGGGTCATTGATGCAGTCATTAATATCTGCAAAGGTCAAGAGGGAAAGTTGAGACAGACAAAAGAGCAGAAGATTTATATCTGCAATATTTTAGCATTAGTAGTTAGTTTATAAGCACTTAATAAATGTTTATAAACACTATGATGCAGCTGTAAGCAAATATTTGAAGTGTTTATTAATGTTTTGGTTAGCAATAAATGTGTATGTATCTGTCACTACCTGTGATTAAAGCTATGTTATACTGTGTATGTCAACGTTCACAATTTAAATAGGTTTCCCACGTGTGATAAACATGTTTTATATGTTAAAAAAAAAAAAAAAAAGAGTCAGAAATTAATTGTCACCAAAGGGCTTAATAAAGTATTGGACATTTCCATAATTTAAAAAACTCTTAGCATTCACAGCTAAAAACTGAGTTCTTTCAATGACTGACTAAAATTAGTTTCACTTTTAATTTCAGTTGTAAATATGATCTTAAACAAAAAGGTCAAAAAATATTAAAGCAAGACTCTCAGCGTACTTTCATGACAGTAGATGCCACTGAAACCCGCATCACACAAGCAGGTGAAGTTGCCCGTTGGCTGGCTGATGCAGCGTCCTCGTGGACCACAGACGTTAGAGGAAATGTGCAGCACTCCAGCGGAGTCGTTGGTCGCTACAGCAACAGTGCAGCTGTCAATCACTGCAAGAGAAAAACAAAAAATGGTTCATTACTTTTATTTGACATTAAGCATTTTGGCCCGAAAACACCTATTGTAGTTGGTTCAACACTGTTTCATTATCGCAGAAAACGTCAGTCACCTTGACATAAGGTGGTTTGGCAGTTCTCCTTGAGCCGTTCACACGTCTTTCCCTCGTAGCCTTCGGGACACGCGCAGTAGAAGTCCTGGTCCATGCTGTGACACTTGGCCTCATTCTCACAAGGGTTCGGATCGCAAGCATCTGATGGGGACCAGCCAGAAATCTGAGGAAATCAAGAAGAGAGAAAAATATTGTGTTAGTATTTACAGGTCAAATGGAAAAACTGAAATTTAAAAACACCGCTTAAAACTGCACAAATCAAGACTTTTATGTTAACAACAGATAAAACTCCTGCTGGTACATCATTATGAGTGACACCTTTTACATTACACACGGATAATTATCACTTGACTCTGCAGCCCATCTTCTTCATGGAGCATTTTAGCGTCTTTCAGCTGATTGTTTTGGAATGGATTATTAAAGATGAAGTGAAGCCAAAGATGAAGTGAAGCCAAATGAGCAGCAGAGAAAGCGGACCTAAAGTCTGTGCAGGTGAGCAGCTTAGCTTAGCTCAAGCCATTGTCGCTGTACAGAAACAAATCAAAGGTAAGTGGACGAGCAAAGTAAGCCACAGAAACTTTCCCTAAGCTCATAAAGGGTATCCACGCTTTTGGTGTTACATCTGTGCCATGCATAATCTTGCAAGATTATTCTGAGACAGAAGCCTGACAGAAGAAAGAGAGGGACAGAGACGGAGCAGGCAAGAGAAAGATGGCCCATTATGAGGGCAAATATTGACTCTGGTCCAACATCATGCGGTGAATATAATAAAGACAAATCATCCGTCATACCACCCTGACACAGAGAGAACCCAACTAGAGGCCACGGTGAGATATTTTGCCATTTCCACATGTAGCAACACAGAGGTTGGAGTGAAAATCTCTCAGTTTATGTAAACAGGAGCCTACTGTGCATAAACTCTGGGTTGCACCCCGTTGCCATTTAAGGTGCTGAACAAGGGAGTCAGAGTTGGGCAACAGGGTGGGTGAAGTCTGCGGTCACACACAGTTTATTTTACCCCAAGTGTCATGGCCAGATACATTTTTTTTCTTTGCTATTTGCATGTGTGTGGTCAGGAGAGCGTGTCTGAGGGCAAGAGCGACTATTAATCTTCAGCACATTAACTTAACTGTCTGGACTGTTCACAGGACAAGAGACATGTTACCGGCAGTGACAGCAGGGCTGGTATTGTTTTCATCCTGTCTATGTGTGTGTGTGTGTGTGTCATCATGGCAAAATGTGGTCCTGGAGACACCTACTGTAGCAGGAACTACCACAGAAGCTATTTTGAGTACTTTGGCACTTGTTTGTTGGGGTGTAATAATACATCGATCTGGAATGATATATATATTCAATGGTCAACAATTACTGATGTCATCTTTTAGATACGCCTTTATTTTGAAATCCCCAAGACACGTCTGAGTCACCACTTTTGTTCAAGCACACCTCCTTCCTAAACATTCAGTGCTTAGTGGCCTAGTGCCAGGAAGACAATGGTAAGCAGCCAAAAAATAGCTCAAAAACAATGAGGGCAGTTGCCAATACTAGCCCCTTTTACACTGCCAGGTTTTCCGCGAATGTTGGGCTGTTTTGCCGGCAAGCTGCGAGCGTTTAGACACACAGAGCCGGATTGGGGAGTTGATCCGAGGTGCACAATTTTCCGCCTCGTAGGGTAAACAATTGGCAGTAGCCTTTCAGTTTAAAAAGACCAAGCTGGTCTTCCGCAACAGGAGGGGCTGTTGATGAGTTGTGGGAGGAGCTGTTGATGACGCCGCACGTGCGAGCCACTGGCGGTGGATAAAGAGGAAACAGCTGATAGCAGGAATTAGCGAGCAGCTAGTAGCAAGAGGGAAACACAAACCTGACAGACACTGTAAAGATGAGCAACTGGGGAGACAAGGAATTGTGCGCCCTCCTTGTCCTCGCAAACGAAGAGGCCATTAACCGTCAGATGGAGGGGACGGTGAAGGACGGGCCGACTTACGAGAGAATCGCCGAAGGACTGACCAGCCGTGGCTTCCCTCCCACGTCACTGTTTACGTCACACACTGAGCTACATGTTTTGTTACTTGCTCACGCCCCCCATTGCCCCGAAAAATGCGCATTCTGTATAAACTAAAGTAGGCAGGCAGCATTTTGCTGCGCTCCCCGATTTTGTTTTTATACTGCCAATGCTGAAAAAAGACTGATTGAGCTTTCCTGCATATTTGCACAACTCCTGCTTAAAAAAGGGCTTCTGTCTTACGTCAATCAGTCGCATTGATGTGAATTGAATCGAATCAAAACCATATCGTGGCAGACTTTGTGATATCAGCAAAAATCATATAGTTATCCAAAGAATCAATATATCGTATCATGATTATGATTTACAGCCCTTGTGTTTATATGTCTGTCTGTGGACAGATTTTGTCACGGCGATGGTGCCACAAAACTTAAGATATGTAGCCGAGTAGGGTTGCAGGGATATACCAGTTTAAAGGTATACCATGAGTTGACCCCTTTATTTTAGTTATTTTTTAAGGTAAGACTTTTTACACATATCTCCATTAACAAAATGTTTTCAAGTTTTAATTAGACTAATACAAGTTTGTTCAACCAACAATAACCCTTCTGTTTTCATTCCTTAAAGGGTCATTCTGACTGATAATAAAACAAATTCGCTAATACCATGATACCGTGAAACCACCATACTTTCTGAGACAGTTATTGTACCGTGAAAATCTCACACCATTGCAACCCTATTGCTGAGATCACAATGAGGGCTTAGTTGGACGACAGGTACTCGCACACACCGGTGGCACAGCCATGAACCGAGGACACTGTGACATGTTGACTGGAGGAGCTGGGGATCAAATTACTGATCTTCTGATTACTGGACGACCCGCTCTGCCTCCTGTACCACTGCCGCCCCACCATCATAAGACAGACTTACTTGAGGTCAACCTTAAATACTGTATGTTCTGCAATAAAACTGACTTTGATGATTGCTTGTAGCCTACTGTTCAAAGGATGTCAGTACAGAACATTTACGACACACATCATATTGCATGATTTTCATCAGCAGGCGGAGTTGGGCCAATTGTCAGAGAATTCTAACATTCACTTCTTCATTTTTTTTTTAGAGCACTTTAAAAGACATCCTGGAGAATTCCTGAGACAACTTGGCAGCTGCCATTTGTGGATAAAGATCATGATGTTATCAAAAGCCTCAGAGCAGCTCCAAAATAAACTTTGCAGTGAGGTTGTTTTCTCAACACCTTAAAGCATCATGTGATCCAGTGAAGATAAAATCGCATGGCCAGAACGTCAGTTTGATTTCATCTAAGTTTAACATGTCAGCATGCTAACACTTGCTAATACGTGCTAATCAGTGAGAGGCTGGTGAGAGGAATTCATTTTGCAGACATTTCGTCATGAATCAATCTACTGGACAAATTATAATTTTGACCCTATGATTTAATGAATGTCTGAGATTATAAATGTCTGAAGATAATTTCATGGCAATCCATCCAGTGATTAGTGTCTGACCCACTGACCAACGCTGCTATCCACACAGCCACACTGCTAGCATGGCTTGAACATACAAACCTCTTTCGAATGACTCCCCAAATGAATCATATGTGGGGAAACAAAAGGAGCATGTCATCCACTGAGGGAGTGAATGCGTCTCTTTTTTCTGAAGCATTTCCTCTGAGATTCAAGTTGTCCTTATTTCCTTATTAAGACATCAGTCAGATCACGAATGGGCAAAGACACCATTACACAATCAAACTTCTCCGGTCTTGAGAGGAGACACTAATCAGAGAAATATGATGCGAGAGGCGTTGTAGTTTTGGCACTGCGGGGCAGGAATGTACACCGTGCCATAGCAGGCATCAGTGCTCTGTAGTATGCAGGCAGAAATCCAGCGTCACCTCATTCAGAGAGGCTCGTATTTATAGTAGAGATGCTAAAACAGGATTGGCTCCTGACCAGCAATGTCCTCCATTCAGGGCCCAGGAGATGCAGTGAAGTGTCGGTTTCCTCACTGCTAACCTACATTAGCTTCAGACACACACACTTCACATATAAAAAGGCTGCAGCAAGGACACCGATATGGGATGTCTGCATGAAATTAAGCGATCAATTACAATGAGACCAGGGCTTGGCTTATTAGGCTGGGAACATATTACACAACTTTTAGGCAGATCAGAATTTGGCAGTGGACAGCTGGCTTGGATCACTGTGCTGTAATGACTACTGCAGTTTGTGTATGTTTCCAAAATCCAAGTGGCTGTCAAGTAAGTATTAATATTCTCTTCTTTTCACCAAATCATCATCATCATGGTTGAGACTGTGTAATTTTATTGGCATGTTGTGCCATGGAAACTTGTAAAGTTTATTGGTTGCTAAGTAAATCCTGACACTCTTTATGGAAGCTGCTGTCCTCAGGGAACATCCTTTGTCGCACAGTCTGCTATTATCTACTGTATAATATTTTCTTGTCCATCTCCAGGAGATGACACATCTTAACTCATGGACTGCTTTGCCTTGGCAGGATGCTTTCATAGCATCCAATGAGGGCTGTCGTGTTGAAATAAGTTCCCTGTTGATTGAATGTGGCCCGACAGCAAGATATTATTCTTGATTTTAGTGCTCTATAAATAAGTTTTATTGTTAGGCTATCCTTAGGTATACTGTTGCTTTTTAGATGACAAAGTTGAATATTTTTTAAAACTCAGCAACTAGAAAATTGAAAACATGCAGCGCTCAGCGGCTTGTCATGCTGCTGGGATGTGCAATGTCTGCTAATTTCTATTGAAGCTCTGCTGTATGAAATTAGCCCATAAACAGAGAATCAATTTAGGGTTTATGTTTTTGCTAATGATCAAATCTCATTGATGTGCTTATTCTGACTCATGAACAGGCAGCATTTGTGATTTACGACAGGTTTGTCCAATTAAGAGAGTGTGAATCTGACATGAAAACCTCACGTAAGAAAACTAAGAAAGGTTTAGGGTAAGAGTACATAAAAGTTCTTGTATTAGGCCAATTGTGTATCTAATGGGTAAAAAAAAGTTCTTGCACAGTAGTTCACAAAATCCCACACACTACTGGTCCCTTTTCTGCACTATAGTTACAAAGTTTTGGTTTGCAAACCTTTATCGCAAAAGATCTTCTCAGACATGTAACGTGTCCAAAGGTTACAACCAGTTTATAAAATGTCACTACATCCACAAAAATCCAAACCAACACGAGACTCACCTCACACAGCTGTCCAGCAAACTGTGATGGGCACTGACACACGAAGCCGTCCAACACTGCGTGGCACTGGCCGCCGTTCTGGCATGGTTTGCTGTCACACTTGTTCCTCTGGATTTCACAGTGAGTGCCCACAAAACCTGGAGGACACTGGCAGTGGTAGCCCCTCGACCCCTTCTACAGATACACAGAAGAAGGGTTAAACAGCAGCGGCAACATAAGCTGGTGAATCGGGCGCACGTAATATGATATAGATTAAAGCTAAAACATCCATACCTTGCATGTTGCTCCATTCTGGCACTGACCATGGCAGCTGTTCATGTCTGAAGAAGGAGAAGACAAAAAAAATGAGGTTTTATTTTTGAACATGATGAAGGACATTAAATACTTATCACCTTATCCACTATCAGATGTAATCTACAATGTGTGATGTGCACAGATTAAGTCAAAGTTTGGAAAATAACTGGTGAAGCCAAGAGAATGCCAGACAGACCTTGCTTAGATTGCAACTTAGCATGCAATGAATCCAGAGAGAGGAGATGGGCATGCAAGTTCAGTCATGGTGATTCAGTTTGCCAAGGCGAGAAAGAAACGGGTTTCCACATGTAGGAAAGCCAGTGACTATAACTACACCTATGTTGTGAGTCCAGGAAGTGAGAGGAGGCGTTTTTAAAATAGCCAGAAGAAGAGGAGGAGGGCGCCAGTGGAAGGGCAGAAATTTTAAAAGTGACTTTTAAATTAAAGAAATACTGACTGATGTCACAGTTCTGTCCGGACCATCCCCCAAAACAGTCGCAGTAATATCCGCCAATCAAATTTTTGCAAGAATAAGCATTCTTACAGGACTTTCTTGCACACTCATTTGCATCTGTAAAGGCAGGAAGTAGAAGGAGACCGAATCCATCAATTGAAACAAACCAAGGAAAGGACAAAGAGACAGGAAAGAGACCAGAAACCCAACCTCTGAAACCCTGATGATGTCATCAGGGGTTTCTGGTTAGTTAACTATAAAGTATTGATATATAATCTATAAAGTGCCCACCACATGTATTCAGAGCCCCTGGTGACGTCTCCCAAGTCCAAAAACTTTAAGATATTTAATCCACAATACTAGATAACACAGTCAAGCAGCATATATACACATTTAAAAAGCTGGAACCAGAGAATGTTTTGCATTTAAAGTGACAAATGATGGGGCATCCAGTGGGCTTAAGATAGATACACGTGACTACAACGTCCCCAGGTTTGAATCTGGTGTTGGACCTTTGTTGTACGTCATACTCCTATCTCTCTTCCTATCTACTGCTTGTGTCTACACTTCTAACTAAAGCCTTAATTTACTGTCTATCATCAAATCTATTAACTCGATCTATTAATAGAGTTCGGCAGTAAAGTTAGATATCGTGTTCTACGAGCTACGAATCTACGAGCTCATGTTTTATTTGCTCTGGCAGATGTGTCTCGTCCCGCTCCCGCTCAAGCAGATTTCCAGCTCACCTGACCTGAGGCAGACGGACAACCCGAAAACATAATGCCTGGCTATCGCTAAGCTTGCAAACGGATACACTTATTCACAGACATATTGAAACTAGACCATCACAGCTGCCACATCACCAAGTGATCTGATTGGTTCTAAGTCTATCAAGTTGCATCAAGAGGTATTGTGGTATTTACAGCCTTTGATGATCCCTGTTGGAAATCCGAAATTGACTGAGAGGTTCCAGACAAAGTCATATTTGCTATTTTGGTCTAGCAATGTCATGTTAACGTTAAGTGTCACAACAGACACAAAATTCCTAATGACCCAAAATTATCTTTTTTTTTTTTGCCTAAAAGCCTCAGAGAAACAACAGCTGACAGTTTTCATCTGTTCCACACGGATGAAACGAGGGCAAAGTTTCACTCACAAAACGTCCACCGCCTCTAAAAACATTAAGTGTTACAACAAAGAAAAGCACCGCTGCTCAAATATTCAGGGGGGGGGGGGGGGGGGGGGGGCAGTCTGCAGGGAGTCCTGCTGTGCTCCCTCACACACCTGTCTTCTCTCTGAAACCCTAAACTCTACACACACACAATCGCCAGGTAAGACAGGAGGCCAGTGGCTGCCTGTAAGCCGAGATCTGAGCTGGTAAGATGACACTGAACTGTTGGGATCTCTTTCCAACCCCCCCCCCCCCACACACACACACACACACTCACGCACACACGCCAACTTTGTTTACCGGTCGTAATCCATTTCCTGGCTTCATGCCGGTCACGTCCGCTTTTGGGGACGGGAGCGATATAAAAAAAAAAAAAAACCAATGCCACTGCCAGCGACAAACAAACAGCCGGATATAGACGCACGAGTAGCTCATAAAGTCATTGAGTAAAAAGGGCCGCACAGCTGCCAGCTCATCCAGGATATTGACAGCTTGTACTCTGGCAATGGGGCTCAGGTTGCTGGTTGCCAATTTGAATCCGACAACATATATCCTGAGCACTGCGTGCCTCAGAGGCCATTTTATTTGTTTAAGGAAGAGACAGGAAACAAACACCTGCAAAACAAGTCTCCCTGTAGAGATGAACAGTTGTTTGCCAAAAAACAAAAATCCTGAGCACAGGAAATATTATTTTTAACAGCCTCTGGTGAAAAGTGCAAGTAAAAAGAAAAAACTCTGTGCTTGTATATTGAAATATGAAACTCACCAATCTGGCAGGTCTTTCCCTCCCACTGCGGAGGGCACACACACTTGAAACCGTCCTCCAGGTCGATACAGGTTCCACCCCAAGCACATGGACTGGAGGCGCACTCGTCCAAATCTGAGAGAACAGACACGTCAACTCACTCTCTGCTTATTTTTAACTACATGCAACATTTGAAGAAAGAGTTGGACGTGATGACGGTGAAAGAGGACGAGAAGGAGGGAGCTGACAGGTTAAGACAGGAGAGGTTTGGTGTCCAAGTATTAAGAAGGCCTCGACTTATTAAGAGATAAACATTCATCTCCAAATGAAGGTGAGTGGATGCTGAACAAGCGTATTAGCATGACAGGGGTGGAGATGATTGGACTTACTGTTGGCACAGGTCAGACCCTCCCAGCCCGGCGGACACTGGCACTCAAACCCTGTCGGAACCTCATAGCATGTACCACCGTTGGCGCAAGGACTGGAAACACAGGCGTGCTCGGCTGAAGGGAAGGAGGTGTGTTCAGATTAAAAGGAAAAGCAAAACATTACTCTTTGTTCTTACAGACTGCAATTATAGACCTGGATCTTTGTAGGTAAGCAGTCATTTTCAGGAGCGGGTTGCACCAACTGGTCTTTACCAAGCCTGGTTCTAACCGCTAAGTCGGTCTTTGTTAAGATAAGTCCTTCGAATAAACTTTACGTTGGTTGCAGCAACTAAACTTAAGCCTAGTCTTAACTTCGCCTGGTTCTTAGCTATGTGTGTTCATGTGAAATGCCCATGCAACTATGGCTACTGCTGAGTGGCACATGCCTTGCTAGGATACATTATTAACATCCTCCTGCTGTCTTGCTAATGTGTAGCCAATCATTTATCATTTGGAGCAACCTTATTACTGATGATCAGAGAAAAAGAGCTGAGCCTGATAAATGACGATTAATAGACCAAAAAAGTTGCAGATTATTTCTCTGTTGTTTGACTGGGCCGAAATTATCTGCAACACCTTGTTATACAGTAAAGTACTACCTTTATTGTGGACTTAAACTTTTTTCCTGCAACCTCCAAAGTACCTCTAAGTAATCACAATCTTTATGAACTCGGTAGAACGAAGTGGAATGAGGAAACATTGACAGAAGGCCCATCTTGATTGAACAAACAGTACGAGTACTCCAGTGAATTTCAAGTTTTAAAGACAGTAGTGCCGGCTTCACTCTCACCTATCTGACAGGTCTTGCCAGAGTATCCTGGTGGACAGGCGCAGTAGTACTCATCTGGTTCGGTGTTCATGCAGGTTCCTCCGTTGACACAGGGCTGGTGGCGACCGCAGTAATTCAGATCTGGAGGAAGACACATATTCAGAGACACCAAGAGAACATGAATTCATTCATCTTGCCTGAATTCTCTGCAAAAATATCCACTGATCTGATACACCCCTGCATCTATGCATCATGTTCGTCTATATGCAATGCTGCCAACACTATGAACTGACCAAACACAACTTCTACAGTCAGGTCAAGTGGTAAAAAAGACGTGAATCAAAGCTGGAGATGGTAAAGTTGCAGATATTAGTCAGATTTCCATCCAAATGTAGCACCAGTTTTGAAAGAATTTCCAAAATCAGAATGAAAAATACTAATTAATGTGGATTTCAAGTTACTACTTGTATGTGAATATCAGGAGTTGGGGGCATTGCCAATTCTCCCGCTGGGCTGCAGAATAAGAGGGCACGTCACTCCACACCTTCAGACTTTGTTAACTGGATCGACCCTGTAAGAAATCTCTCTGCTTGTTTCACCATTTTATCCTGCTGGTGCCGGGAGTTCCCAGGAAGCTTGTCGGGATCTTCGCTCTGCACAGAGCACCAGCTGTCAGCTTTGACAGGAAGAACAGAGTGTTTTCACGACCACTCTGCCGCATTCTGACAGAGGTCTTACAGTATTTACAACTGAGTGGTTTAGTTGCAGTTATCATTCAGTCAAAAGCCCCTAGAGGCCCATTTTCTTCTTCAATTGCTGATGTTTTTTCCATGCACAAAAGACACTCATCTAAACCCATCTGATCCCTGCACACCTTCCTTAGGCTAAAGGCCAGGTCACCCTAAAGGCTGGTAAATAAAAGAGCAGGGATCTGTCTCCACCGGGGATCTTAGGACCCATTCTCATCCCCCGAAGAGCCCTCAGTGACGAAGGGATGTGGGGGGATCGAGTGTCCCTGCTGCTGCTCGGATCACACGGGCAGTAAAACTATCCAGCTGCTGGAACGAGGAGAGAATTCAGAGCTCATATAAAAGGTACGCTAAGGTACCTTAAAATACTGTTGGTTTTTTAAGTTTTAGATCCAGCTTGCAAAACAACATGATGCCTGAAGCATTTTCTAAAACTGTCTCTTGTTGGCACACATTTTAGTTGATGAAATGTTAAAACATTTTAGTTTGGTGTATAGGCTACACATTTGTACAACTGAAGAATGTAAGAATCACTTAATCACTTAAGACCACAACAATCGTATATGAACATTAAAATGCTGGAAACTAGAACTGTTATCCATCCATTTTCAAATGCTTATCCGAAGCCAGGTTGCGGAGGCAGCAGGCCGAGCAAAGCACCCCAGACGTCCCTCTCCCCAGCAACGCTTTCCAGCTCCTCCTGGGGGACCCCAAGGCGTTCCCAGACCAGATGAGATATGTAATCCCTACAGTGTGTTCTGGGTCTGCCTCTGGGCCTCCTACCAGTGGGACGTGCCCAGAACACCTCCAATGGGAGGACGATCAGATGTCCGAACCACCTCAACTGACCCCTTTTGACGCAATAGAGCAGCGGCTCTACTCTGAGCTCCCTCCGGATGTCCGAGCTCCTTACCCTGTCTCCTTACCCTACCCTAGCTCCTTAGGGTAAGGGGGTAAGAACTTTTATTCATTTACGTATAATTTTTTATCAAAGCCACAGGAAGCCACCAGGGAGTGGCTAAAGAGCTGCAGATTGCCTACCCCTGATCTAATAGGACAACCTCAATGACATAGCATACTTTTTCTGCTCTGAATGAAGTTTTATTCAACTCCCGGCGTTCGGGGCACTCTTACATAGTACATAAGGCATATAGAGCAAAAAACATGGGGCGCTAAGCAATAGAAAAAAACAAATTAAGAACATTGTTCTTCTGTTCTTTCCGACCAGCCCAAAACCCACAGATATTCAGCTTACCATCAATTAAAACAAAGAATGTTTGCCAATATTGGTGAAAAATAACGATCAGTTATCAAAATTGCTGCCAATTATTGTTCTGTCGATTGACTGTTTGATTAAAAGGACTCATTGTTTCAGCTCTAATCATCTCTGAAAGTGACAGGACGTGATAAATATGTAAATCATGTCTCTGCTGCACTTTGAGGTGGCAAAAGTATATTTCAACACATTCCAATTCCAGCTGCTGATGACAGAGCAGCATTTCCATTGCAGTATTCTACATGGTGATATGTATGCTTTTCTAAAAAGTCTTCTCAGCTGCATCTCTGCTCAGAGCTGCTCGCTCCCCTTCATCAAATCCAGGCAGATGTAGCTTGAGGGGACGTGCAGGATGAGAGTAGGAACTCTGCCAGCGTCTTGTGTGGGAGGCGATGAAACACACAGAAAAAAAACTTTTCCATACCTTTATCACACAGCAGGCCACCCCAGTTTCTCTCGCAGTTGCACTGCCACGGGATGTTGCAGGTTCCGTGAACGCATCCAGGATGGAGCACACATTCATCACAGAATTGGCCCTCCCAGCCGTAGTTACACCTGTCAAGCAAACACATAAATCAGTTCACTCATCTAATCCCTGAACCTGCTCCCTGAGGAAACGTTTCTTTTATCGGCTGTAGCGTTCATTTAGTCAGCTTTTTTTTGTTTTGTGAAATGTCCTTTTTAGTTTTTATCACATTTAGTCAACCTCTTCCTCTTCCTTTTTTACGTTTTAGTTGACCGTAAGTCTGGGCATTTTAGTCTTATCTCGGTCAAAGGAAACTGTGACAGTTCCAGTTAAGTTTTCGTCAATGACATTTTAGCCTTTTTCGGCCATCAGATTACTCATCAGTTATCAGTTACTCTGGGGCGTCCCCGACTGCTCAGTGTGTGCCGATGGTGTGATCCTGATATGGCACACACAGCACAGGAAATGGAACTGCTGCACTGAAAAAAGCTCTTTGCTGTCGAAAATAAAGACAGATTTTAGTTAAGTTTGTTTTCTTTAAGCTAAACTTTAGTCTTTTCTTTTAGTCCAAGACATTGCATGTTGGTACAGTCACGGTTTCATCGGTGCTGTGTCATAGACGAACATATTTACTCAGTTTTTGTTAACGAAAGTAACACTGACTGGACCTTAAAAGGATTGTTTTTCAAGCTTTATGCAAGTGTATGTCTATATTATAACTGTAATAATTCCAAAACAATGATGATAACTGTCCAGTATATTCTCCAGTACAACCTCAAAGGTACTGCATACTCAAAAAACATGCTGAAAGCATACCATGGCAAACTCGTTATTAACGTGTTAACTTTGACAGCCCCACCTAGAGCTTTGCACTTAAGATACTGTATCCCTGCTGGCACCAGACGTCAAAATGAGGTCAGAAAGACAGACTCTTTTCAGATCTGACTGACGTTTCATTTTGGTTGGAATGAAAATCAGGTCGACTATACTTTACGTGTCAGAATTTCATATTGTGTGGACGTTAACATTGTGACGTTTTGTTGATGATTTTGTTCTATACACCTTACGACTAAAGCCTAGAAAACTGGAGAAATCTGACACGACTGACAAAGAGCATCAGCCAATGAGAGGCGGGATACGTCCCACGTTAGCACGCAGGCGGACGGAAGAAATGTGAGGAGGACAAGCCGCAGGGTTGCCACTTGCCAGGTCCGCTTATTAGCAGCGACTTTGGGCTTGTTCTCTAAACGTCCCCTTTCTCTCTCTCTCTCTCTCTCTCTCTATACATCTATTAAGTTATTTAAACGCATGATAGTTGCTTCTTTTCGGCTTGTTTCCATAGCCCTGGTTGCTTGTTTCTCTCCCAAGATCTGGCAACACTGACAAGCCGGCAAGCAACAACAACAATGGCGGCGTCCACAGGATCACAGGGAGCGCGTTGTGTTTGGACCCAGGATAATAAAGAAAATCTATGTCTTTACGATGTGTCGTCTCCAAGTTTGGTGACGTCACCGCGTTATCTGGGGCTCTGTCGGCGAGGGCTTGGTGGAGAAATCTTGTGGTGTGCACACACGTCGTAACACAGTTGGCGAGACTCCCGCTGACAGAAACACACCTCGCCAGGTACGAACACTCAAAAGATTACGATAGTGTCCGCGACGCAAAATCAGGGTGAAAATTGTGTAATGTGAGCTAGGCTTAAATGTCATTATTCTATGTCAAATGACGTTAGCATGAGACATTTGGGAGATGTTGGATTTTGGCTCCTTCACAACACAACTTAAAACCAACAAAATGTCAATGTCATGTGTCATCAGTCTTCTACATCAACAGACGTTGACATTAGATGTTGTCCTGATATTGAATTTTGGTCACCCTGCCACGAAAAGGAAACCATCACTACAGCTGTTTAATGAACAATTTTTAAATAACAAGGAACTTTTATTACAAGATCAGAAGAAGCGAAACCGATTCAGGCTTCAAACACTTAGCTGCTAGATGTGCCAAAGAGACAAACAGGGTCTACTTGTGGCCCATTTGAGCCCTCGGGTGCAGCCTACAGTGGAAACAGACCTAATACTGTATCGGCTCTTGTGTTAACCTATCCCACGGCCTCCTGCCAACTAATCTTAGTGGAGGGTGACATTCCAGGGCAGGAGGGGTTAAGAATACTTCCAGCGGCTCCCGTGCTTGGGTTAGAGTCTGGGGCCGAGGGCTACGAGGGTGGCGCGGCAGTTCTGAGAGCGAGTGGCCCGAGACAACTGTGTGTATACAGTGTATACGCGCACACTGCTTCATGACAGCGCTCGGCTATTCCAAGGCTGTGGTGTCGTCGAGCCAGCTGTCTTGTCAATTGACTGCTATTTTCAGTCTCCTGCAGACGGCACCGCTGTCTCTCTGAGAGACGAGGCCTTCGGAAATCTCTGCCATTCTCAGGCTGGAGGGGGGGGGGGGGGCGTTGGGGAATACTTGGCATGCTTCTTCCACTGTATATGATTAGCTTCAGAGGGTCTGACAGCAATGTAGCAATAACACTAACAGAGCTCTGGCAAGGAGGCTCCCTTACTGCTTCTTAAGCTTGGAGGTATCAAAAGAGGCACTCTGTGGTTTAATTCTTGGCCATATTGATATCAGGATTACTCATCAACCCCTTACAGGCGTAGGCGTGATGTTTCTCTGGAGTCAGATTCCAACATCCTGGCATTTTGACATGTCAAAGTTTGCAAAGCATTCAGAGTGGTGAAAAATGTGTTGCATTGCTTAACCAAGTGATTCTTGGGACACGGCAAGCCTCTGACAGATCTGTCAGAACAAGCCTAATGTGTGCTAATAAAAAGCCTCGGCGCAGCAGCGTAACAACAGGCACGTACCGGCTTTTGTGTTCCTTAAAAGCCAGTGGCAAACAAGGCAAAGCCCATAAAAAAGTGTGGTGAAATAAAAGGCAATGAAAGAAGATGGCAAGGGATTTAACACCAGCTTTCTGTGACCTGAGGCTTCATTAAATTCATGCCACTGCAGGAAGATTCTTCACCGCTGCTCTTCTATTCATGTCGCTTTTCCTGTTGACTGGGACTTGACATTTGGGAAGAATGAGCTGCTTTCCTCTGTTGTCTGTCTGCTGACTGGAATAAGGACTCCGCATCGAGGCAGACACGAAAAAATGTGAAGCAGTTTCCTAAAACTGGTCATCCCCCTGTTATTCCTCGGCTCCGAGCCAGACTCTGTTTCCTAATAAAGGGAGGCAAGTGTCTCTTTCCATCTGGCAGGTGGGATGAGGGGGTTTTACAAATGACAACGGGATGTAGCACATCCTGGAAACGTGGACCTACGGGGCTGCTCTACGTCACTTTGGGAAATGTACATAACACAGCGGGATATTAATTTCCTTTCCTGCCCCATGCCCTTCAAGGAGGACCGCAATGCGGATGGGGAGGGGATATGACAATTCCCAGCACGTTTAACCGGTGGTCAGATTCACACACCGACGGCTCCCTTTCTTCGGTCCGAGCAGCAGAGGGCTGATGAGATGCTTGGTATTCTGTGGAGGATTTCAGGTGGCTAAAAATACAAGAAGGCAGGCGCGGCGTTGCCCTTTTCTTCTGAACCGAGGTGGAGATGCCCACGAGGGAAGAAAAAGGCTGACACAAAAAGAACAACAGGCTACGGCAAGTGAAGGTGCCTCCATTTGCCATCTGAAATCCATCACATCTTTGTCTTCCACACATTTAGCGTGACTTTTAATCTCATTTTCAACAAGCCTAACATTGCTGCAGTTGCCTTTTCTGTTGTTACAGCAACAACAACAATCAAACTGCATGTACAATATGATACATCGACTCACAAAGCAGCAAGAAAACAAGCAGTGCGACCACATTTTTGTATATGAAAGAATTATTCCTGCTAATCTTACTTGCATTCCCCCGGGATGGAGCAGCCGCCATGTAACAGGTTGCAGCCTTGCTTGCAGATTGCTGAGAAAAAGCAAAAAGACAGAGAGAAACAATTTAAAAGGTGTTCGGGAGACAAGTGTCATTATATTTCCCTCCATAAAAACACATTAATCTATAAAAAAAAAAATAGGCCGGAGGTATGTGTGGGATAAGAGAGGAGGCAACAATATAGAGAAGGTGGGAGGAGGAGAAGCTGGATTGTTTGCCATCTTCCTAACAAGTGCAACAAGACGTGAGAATTCATGGCACCCTAACCAGGGCTGGGGGGCGAGGAAGGGACAACTTTATAGCCTGCATGTACAACACGACCCCCCTCTTAAAAGCAACCCCAGCCCATCTCCTCTCCTCCTCCTCTTTTCACCCTTCGTCTTCTAAGGTCAGTTGGGTGATTTATTGAGGCCCCCCACTCTCTCCAACACCACCCACAAGCATGACCCCGACACTGCTACGTTTTAACATAAGCAGGCAGCGCGCGTTGCCTCTCCACCATGCTGTTTTTCTTTTATTTTTAAAATGGTACATGGACAATAACTTTGGACTTACTTGAGAAGCAGTTGCTACATTTGTATACTCTCGTCGTGCAGAAATGATTAAAACATTACCATTTAAAACACTTATGCATATGAGTAGAGCGCCTAGGCAAGCACATGCATTTGAACTCTACCCGTGCATTCCATTGAGCAGAGTTCAAATGCATGAGGTTACCAAGGTGCGCTACTCGTCGGTGCACCAGACAGTTTATTGACAGGTTATAGTGAAAATGCATGTGCACTGAGCATACAAATTGATAAATGAGATTTGGAGTACACTGCATGACTTTTGTGACAGTTTGTAAACTGATGTTTTGCTGTAATTTTGCTGTTATTAAACGTGGCCCCCATTTACTTCCATTTATCAGGAATATTTGTATTTTTTTGATTCTTTGTTAACAGTAAAGGCATGCCAGAAAAATCAAGTTTTCTCCACAAATTCAACATTACACAGGGTGAGTAACTGATGTATAAATTATCATTTTGTGGATGAACTATTCCTTTAATTGTGCTGTTGTTATCAGCTACTAAGAAGTATTGAAATTAAGGTGATGTACAAGTCAAATAAGTGCATCCGATTACATGTTCAATTTAAGATTTTAATACCATGACTTTATAGTTACAGCACTTTACACACCTTAGAGTCGAAAAATAGGGCTGCAACTAATAAACTGTCCTCATGAACAATTACTGTGTGGGACGTTTGCTCACCTGTTCTGCAGTCTGTGCCCATCCAGCCGTCCAAGCACACCTGGGCCCCTGAAGGTTCGCAGCGATAGTGGCCAAAATAGTCGTCCCGAGGAACACACAGCTTATTGCACTTGTTGCTGTAGTAGTTATCATCGCACCGAACCCTGATGCGATAGACGAGGCGAGCCACTGGCCCGTCATGCAGGATGCTCTGCCATTGGTCGCCGGGGTTGATCATGCCAGTGTGAATGCTGCGTTCGATCAGCAGCTCCTCCTCAACTGAAACAAAAGGCAGGTGAAGATAAATCAGTCAGGTCAGAGCTGTGAATATTTTGTTCTGATTTAACCACAGAATCATTTAAATAAACACAAATAAATATTTAATGAGAAATTAAACTGAGCAATTATCCCAGCGGGTTGCCTAGTAACTTCACTGCAACAACAAGACTGCAGGCAGCTACTGTTGTTAGCCTCCTAGCTTTACCATGTACTTAACACACAGACAAGACAGTAGTAACTCTGAGAAAGACAGTAAAAAGTGTATTTGTGTCTTTAACATGCAGTTTCACACAGAAAATGTAATTTAAAGCTGCTATAAAGAAAATCTACACAATAAAAATCTAACAAATGACAATGTTAAAACAATGTGACAGTGTGTGAGGGGTCACTCTGAGCGATGAAGTCAGAGGGAGATCAGAAAAGAGACAGCGCACTACAGAGTCATTTCCTGTGTCTTTGTCATGTGGGTTTCCCCAACGTTGTACCCAGTACTCTTTATACACCCATGGATGAAACCTACAGACTGTTATCTCATAATCTGCAGTTTCCCTCAGCTTTAGTGATCACACAGAAAATGTTCCAGCAGCTGGAGGCGCCTTTTAGTAATGTTTTTTTATGAGAATGAAGCTTTTTGCTAGCGTTTCTTTCGTCGCAATGTATGTAATGCAAAATATGGCTGGAATCGGCCGTCATGGATGCGAAGCTCCTGGACCAACTGGTGGTACTCCCCGTGATCCACCCTCTTTTTTAGGGTTTCATGTACCCACAGAAATCTCTGTTTCCCTGTGACCAACAAACTATTTGCCTTCAACCAGAGCTACAGCAAGTACCCTCTGCCTCAACATTTAAGGAAATAGATACTAATTACTGGGCAAAAATAAAAAGGCGCAGCACGCGTTTTATTTTGCTAGCTGGTGAGCACAGTGCAGCATTCAGCAGCTAAAAAGCCAGATATTTCTATCTTACTGGTGGAGACCAAAAACAGAGCTAAAAGAGTGAATACTGGACTCACACTCATGGTCACACACATAACTCAAACTGAATGCTAATGTTGCTCTGTAACTGCTGGATGTGTAAATAAGCAACAATTTGCTAACACGCTGGAGGTTGAAATAAATCAGGGTGTGGATGGGTTTACATCTCAGCTAAATACTTTTATCAGTCTTGCAAAGAGCATGACACTACATGTTAACATTGAGCCAAAACCTACGAGTCCTTACAGCTGTGTTTTAGGTCCGTATTCCCCAAGGTTGAAAAAATAAACAGTCAAACAGAACTGAGAAGGCCCAGGGCAGCCATTGCATTTAGTCAGAAGATATAAAAGTGTTATTTGAAACTCTGACAACAGACAATGAAGTGGAGTCTCCTTTACTCTGATCTAGAGTCATTCTCTCACAAGAAAAGCAGCACATTCTTATTCAGCAGACAAACGCTTTGATATCACATTATGTGTGTGTGTGTGTGTGTGTAAAGTACCCACTGAATTTTAAGTATGCAATTGAAATTCATTGTCTGCAAATTGATCTATTTTCTGGTGAAGGCACACATCAGCGGTGCCTCTGAGCCGTCTGTATGTGCACCGTCATGTCGGGAGGTTGCTACCATTTAGCCTCTAGCACGCCAACGCTCACATTAAACATTGTTTGCCTCTGTGGGGCTCGCTGCAGCGCCGGCTTCCAGAAAGAAAGCAATCTTTATCACAGTGGGATCGACGCTGGCAAATCTCTGTGGAAATAGGGGGTCTGCGATTTCCTTTTCGTTTTTTGCTCCATGGCTATGGGCTGCAATGCACCATAGACATTTTGAAGTGAGCAAGCAGGAACACACACACACACACACACACACACACACACACACACACACACACACACACCTTCCTCTGCTGGGGGACTGACACAATGTCAGACAGAATTAAGCAACAATAACAGAAATAACCCCCGGCAGTTGCCAGATAGAGAACAATGGGCTCCGGGCCCAAACCGGGCTCTGCTACCTCGGTGTCTAAACACTGAGCCCGGCCACCCAGTCCACTCCACTTCCTGCTCGATAAACACAAGGAAAACAGCCGGCTGCCTTTCCTGAGGACATAAGGGGGAAGGGAAGAGGGGCACACTGGAGGACATGACGCCGGAGGAGAGGAATCTCACTGACAGACCAACACACTGCTCGGCTCTTACGTAGGACAAGGCATGAGGCTGGTGCTGACTCAGGCCGAAGAACAAATTCCACTGTCTTACAGAATCACACTGTCATGTATTTCACGATTTTCTTGCCCAATAGATCACCTCAAGGATTTATTGCTTTGTCAATTCATACAGCCGATTTTTACTCTGGGAAATCCACGATGTCAATGACAAAGTTGTTAGCGGAAGGAACGATGAAAACTTTATAACACGTAACAATACTGCATTAAAAGAATGGCTGCCTAGAGGGCTGTTAAACAACCTGATTCACCTCTACTCACTGTGCACCATCTGTCCTTCAGTTAAAGACTGATCTTTAGTCGGACGCTCACTTTTTCCTGAACTTGTTTGGCATTGTAGAAGCCGCCTACTGTAAAATGGTTCAAGCCTTTTCAAAATTCAATCAAAAAGCACGTGTACACGTTTGTCGCAAGAGGTTCAGTGCTTAAACGTTGCGATGCGGCAGGATCTGAGCATGCAGATTCCTGTTTTGTCTGAGTCTGACTGGAGGGAAGTGGTGGACATCCAGTCTTCAGTGCGACTGGGTAGTTAACTTCAAAGCACATCAGTGATGTTGTCTGACATAAAATGCGGTGCCTGTTTATGTGACCGCTGCGATCCTTAAAATGTCTCGACATCTCTGCAGACAACATCAAAGGGTAAAAACCTACAGCCCTGTCTCAAAGCTTCTCACTCAATCCAGTGGCAGCGCTATCACTGGATAATAGCTCATACCAAACATACAGTGATCAGCCACAACACTACAACCATTTACAGTGAAGTGACATCCATCATCTCGTTACAATTTAATGTTCTGCTGGAAAACTTTTGGTTCTGGCATTCATGTGGATGCCACTTGACATACACCCAACTCAAACAACGTACACACTCTCATTGCAACAGCACTCCCTGATGGCAGTTTCCCCCCTAGCAGAACAATGCTCAGGAATGGCCCGAGGGACGTGACAAAGGGCTCAAGGCTTCAACCTGGCCGTCGAATTTCCAAAATCCCAATGTGGTAGAGCATCCACGAGATGTGCTGGTACTCCAGAGCCATGTCTGATCAATGGTGGGGCATAGACACAGGACCTTTGGGGTTGTCCTGTGGTGTCTCGCAGCAAGGCATTGCTGGCAGATCCTTTAAGCCATGTGGGTTGCGAGGTGGGTGTACCTGCGCATCCCACAGATGCTTGATCACATTGTTATCTGGGGAAATTGAAGGCCAGGTCGATGCCCTGTGCTCTTCGACACATTCCTCGGGCCCTTCCTCAACAGTTTTTACGATGTGGCATGGTGTATTGTCTGCTGGAAGGCCAGGAGGGTGAACCTGCTCTTTAACAGTGCTTTGGTGGGTGGTATGTGTCAAGTGGCAGGTTTCCCAGCAGAACATTGCAGTGAGATGACCAAAAGTGACTCCCTTCACCTTTCATTGGTTTTAATGTTGTGGCTGATCGGTGTATACTTCTACAACCAAACTCTATGACACCCTCCCTCATAATGATGACTAGATACTCCAAGCTCTAGCCGGAGGTTATGATATAGCACAGGAGGCCTGTAGAGCCAAACTACAGATAACAAATAAATAAATAACTAAACACAAAACCGAGCCCTAAATTTTACAAGTTAGATGTCTGTGAAGTGATGCATGTGCCGTGACATTACATACCAGCTGTGAAAAACAAAAAATAACATGAGTGTGACCTGCCTGGCCCACCTGTCAGACAAAGACTACAATCACTACTGCAACTCACTGTGACCCTCCAGAAGCTTCCTCACTACAAGCAGACTCCCTTGTGATCTCCCACAGAGGTTGAAAGGAGCATTTGTTCCAGACGTTTGTTTCTTGAACCCATGACATCAAGGTTGAAGTCAGCTGATGTCTGTGACCCGACGGCAGGCTCAGTGCGGCTTTTAAACAACATCCAACACAGAATAAATCAAACAAGCGTGAGCTGTTTTATCACATTCCTTCTATACTCTGAGATAAGAGCAAGGAGCATGTTCCCTTTTTTGTTTCGCGCCGGTGAAAGGAATCAACTTTCAAGAGCTTGTTCTTTGTGTCCCTACATCTGAAAATGCATCTATTTTGCTACTTAATAGCAATTTGGCCGAGACTAAAGTGCAAGTCGCTGGCAGAAAATCAACTGGCCGCTTTCTCAAGCAACATTACGGCCTTGCATCCATCAGAAACATCCAAACTAATTACTGCAAACGTACACAATTACTGGAGGCCCACACGCAGAAACGGCGACTACACAGGGCATGCAACAGTCTAATCAAAGCCCTGTGATGTCAAAATCTATTTCTTCTCCATTGTCTGCATTGGCGAGTGGAAGTGCGTTTGATGTTATGGACAAAACAGGATGTAATGACCTCATATAAATAAGGAGCAAGTTTGGACTGGAGAGGACAGTGAGGTCCTGATTATAAATGCATTCATGTACACGCCTGAATGCACAGAATGGTATTAGAGACTCGTGAAAAATGCCACTGTCTCCACAGATCAAAGCTAAATCCAACACATACAAATATTATGGTCCTGAAGGGGTCCTCTTCCTCCCAGACTGGGCTACTGCTCAGACGGGAAAAAGGAGGTTCTACAGGAGTCCACCCAGCGGACATAACCAAAGGAAAACAGGATACAGCTGGTCAGATCTGACCGCCAGAGCCAGCATAGCTGAGAAAAACCAAGACGTGTACTCTATATGAAGCGTCTTGAGGGGCTACAGCGTACAGTACAACGTGTTTTCAACCTGTTAACCTCTAGAGTAAAAGCAGATATTCAATTGAGTTTCCATTTAATCTTGAAATTGATTTAAAGATGTGAACAGGAAGGCGCATACACTCATTCAACTTAATATTCGGGCTGTGACAATGACCGCATCTTGGCAATACCACTGTCACATGACACGACTGTGTTAATGAGGTACGTCACTGTCATCACAGCATTTTTATTTTTAGCCTCTTTAATAAAGTCATTGACAAATGTGTTACTCCTGCTCTGATGCAGCCCCTCTGTCTGCACTCACCCCCCTGTAGTGTCGCTCAGTTTCTCGCCCTCAGCACTATCTGATTAGTTGCATGTCACAAGTCATAGCCTATCAACACTGAAGCTGTTGTGCCACAGATGACAAAGATGGAGACTAGAGCAGCTCCGGTCTGCAAACTGAACCCTGGACTGTGTGTCAGACTTTAGACAGCAGATACTGCTGAAGTAACAGATAGGTAAATGACAGTAATAAGTGATAAATATCACAATCTCTTATGCTGCGCAGCATAAGAGCAAGTTTGCATTTGAATGTGAGGGAGTGTAGTGTGGAGTTTGCATGTTCTCCTGTGTCAGCGTGGGTTTTCTCCAGGTACTCCAGCTTCCTCCCACAGTCCGAAGACATGCAGGTTAATTGGTGACTCTAAATTGTCCGTAGGTGTGAATGTGTGCGTGAATAGTTGTCTGTCTCTATGTGTCAGCCCTGTGATAGTCTGGCAATATTGCCTAATGACAGCTAGGATAGGCTCCACATTAAACGACCCCTAACAGGATAAGCGGTTGTGGATACTGAATGAATGAATGACTCTCCTATACTGAAGTTGCAAAAACAATGCTGGTTAACTGCCAGATAACGGTGATATGTTGCCTTTTCACCGCAGTAAGAAAAAGTCCATACCATCACAGCCTTACTTAATATTCTAACTAGGGTTGTAGCAAATGACTACATCTATAATCAATGATCAATGGCGAATTTTGGTGAAATAAAGGTCTACATAATCGCATCATCAAACACTGATGCTTATTTTTCCTCCATAAATCGTAATCATTCAACTCAACCATTTGTCTCTTCGTCATTCATGACCCACCTGCAATGCTAATATATATATAGCCAGTGCTATACTAATATATAGCCAGTGCTGCTTTACAAACTTGTTCACAAGATGGCCACATTCTTTTTTACTTACACCAGTAACAGTTATTGTATCCAAGGCACTGAGATGTGAATGAAGCTTAGACTTACTGTTGCGTGTGGTGTTGTCCCAGTCCCAGGCCTCTACAATCAATGTGTACGTCCGCTGGAGGGAAAGAAAAAAAGAAGTAAGTCAGATGAAAATAGAATATCTTTGTTGTCATTGTACGAGTACAACGAGATTCAGTTTCAATGCTAATATTTGGAATAAAATTTGAACAAACTGGAAATGCTCTCCTTCATGACCCCAACACAAGATGCTCATTTCTGTGCAGGTAAGTCTAACTGAGAAACAATGTCTGAAGTTACCTATAGAGCGAACCATGGTAAGATTATTATATCTAAGCATAAAGAAACATAACATTTCTAACTATTAGGCATGCACCATTCTACAACAATTATAACACCTGCTGTACTATTAAGCATTCTCCAAACTAGGTCCTCTTTCCTTCCAGTGAGTACTGGAACTGGTCGCAGCTCACTGCCAGTACAACATTTCTATTTCACGTGACTACAACACGATAATGCTGGTATTGTCCTCTAATATTTTGTAAATACAAGAATATTCTAATCAAATTCGCAGCAAATGAAGCATAAAACACTTGACAAAATTTGCCACCTCTCAAAAATCATCACCGCTAATGACTGCATGATGCCTCGTCTACTCTCTGCTACAAAAAGGAACATTTAACAAACCTTTGTCATTTTATTTCCAAATTTACAGAGACGTAAACATGACCAATAATCACATTTATAATATGAAGCGAATTACCTCGATGATTATTGTAGCCATAGTCACACCACTCTACAGGCATCAGGTCGCACACACACTCACACACGGCAAAAATCGATTTCACTGCTACTACAGAGTCTCGTATGCAACTTGGCCCCGTTACTCCGCGGTGCGCTTGAGTTACACTGTCAATGAAACCCAATGATTCAAAGATAAGACAGCAGGATACGGTAAGTACAACAATTGGAAGAAGCCAAGGAGAAGCTGCAGGACTCAGATGTGGAGAGGACACAAGGGTACAGCAAACAGCCCTGGCTCTACCAACTTTCCTCTGGCTCAGTAAGCATGAACCTGCAAGCACCCCTGCTGGATCAACGGTGAAGCTTTGATACAAAAATCCTAGCAACAAAATGAGATGTGCTGTGTGGTTCAACTGAGGAAAGAGCCACAGATATATCAAGACAGCCATGGTGAAGGTGCAAGTTGTGGTAACCTGATATTCATGATGCAGACATTTTACACAAGGTGCAAAACAAATAGTAACAAAGAGTTAGATGAGGATATTGAAGCCACTCTCATGTCAGTACACTGAATATGAAGCCAGAGCCAGGAGGCAGAGAGCTTAGCTTAGCATGAAGACTGGAAGGAATGGGGAAACCAAAACGTGATGCAGTGCAATAATTAGTGCCCTTACAGGGATACTTTGACGATTTTCAACCAGCTCTGTGTCACAAACAATGTGGGGTGATGCAAAACACATTATTCAGGGGGTTTCACTGGCTTTCGGGGCAGTTGCTCGAACTACAAGCTGTACTCGCACATTTTCGTAGTAACCACCACCAACGCCGCCACAACGAACATAAAGAATATAGAAGCTGATCCCTCTAAAACTCAGACTGAAATCCAATCAAACAGTAAAACTAGGCAGTGCTGATCAAATATAAATCAAGGTTGTTACTGCGCTGCCAATTTCTCGTCTAAAAGGTTTTCAGAAACACCTACACCACCTATTGGTGTTAATTGGTCTGGTGTGGCGCAGTGCATTCTGGTACCTGTAGGCTTTTCATCAAATGCCACAGTCCTTTTCTCTGTTTTCTCTGGTCAAGTAGCACCATAGTATTCTCGTCTTTTTACTGCATAGACAGCCCTGTTTTATGTGTGGACCCTCTTTATATCCGGGAATTACTTCTTTTAAGTGGAGAAAACATGATGCAGTGCTGTATAGACATCCGTACATGCTAAATTTTTGGTGTACTGTTCCCTGACTGCATGAAGTTGGTGTCCTCTTTTCCCCCTGCCCCTCAGCCTGAGTCCGCCACTGTTTACCGACATGTTGCATTACATTTGATCCATCTGCACATAAAAAGTGAGGTAACACAAAAAGTTGTTTCACTGAGTTTGTGTGCGGGACACTTTTCTCGAGTGGCAGCAGTGACTGTCTCCACTTGTTGCCTGGCAACCTCATGTTGACAAAACCACTACTTGTCCTGGCATCAGAAGCACATAAGCATATTTCCCCGAGATGAACTACTGAACAATTCCTTCTACTTTCATCTATTATTTATAACGAGCTTCTAGCCTCTGAATGTTAGCAACTTGGTAAACCTAATGCATTAACAACAGGGAATTATGACTGAGACCCAGTTGTGATGGTTTACATTCTACCCACTCGACATGGTTCCTGAAAACCCACCATTGAAACCTACTCAGACTGTTTTTCCTGTCTCTTCTAATTTTAAATCAGTTTCAGCTCCTCTCTGCCACAATCAATATACGAACTGTTAAGACAGGCTGATGGTCTTCCACCATGTTTTCAGGAAAAACAAAGCCTCAGCAGGTACCATGTCCATTAAGAAGGTCACTTTGCCAATATTAGCTTTGTGAGATGAACTCTGCCTGGCTTTGTCCTTGGATGTCAGACAGTGAGCTAAGGGGATTATCAGTATAACAGTTGACTGGTCTAACAGCAGTGGTGCATTGATGAATGTGTTTTACCCTGTGCTAAAATGATTAGTCTATTATTCAAGTAGTGGATCAACAGAAAATTAAAAGATCCACTGAGTAGGATAAAAAGGATATACTGGCAGAAATGAAATATAATATTCATAACTATGTTTTCATTATTGTATAATCACCTGAAAATAAAAATCCTTATGTTTTTTGTTACCTTTAAAATGAGATGTTTATGTGATGTGATAATGTGATGTTTAGTCCACAGTGTTTATTCTACAATAGTCCAGAGCGCACAAATTAAACACTGGCATTTGATAGGGCTATTTGCGTTTTTGCATTTTTGTGCTGGCCACTGTAGTTCTCCTAAACGCTTGGGAGTTTCAGCTGCCTGCAATCTGCAACCTCACCACTAGATGCCACCAAATCCTACACACTGGACCTTTAAAATCAACAACATGGTTGATAATCTATTATGGGTGCAGCATACAATAATTTCTAATTGTCCGTTCATTTGTTTATTGTTTTTTTTTCATAAGTCAGAAGTACTTTATTCATCACCTCGGGGGAAACTGCGAGGTCGAATTTTTTTTAAAAAAACGAGCAGGAACGACTGCAACAGGCTGCGTACATGGTGGCCGCATGCACGCTACTTAACTGATTAATTGTTTGATCAATAAAATGTCAGAAAAGATGAAAAATGCTGATCAGTGTTTCCCAAAGCCAAAGATAGCATCCTTAAATGTCTTGTTTTGTCCACAACCCAAAGATATTTTACTGTCACAGAGGAGTATTAAATTGGCTGGCAATTAATTTAATAGTTGAAAAGTAATTGACGAATCATTGCAGCTCTATATAATTTATTAATGCTTTTAGACATTTATGAAGCAAAAATTTCCAGCTTCTCAAATGTGATGCTTTGCTGCTTTCTGACATTTTATATAATCTTTAATTGGATATATTTGGTTTTGAACTGCTGGTTGAAGACATCACTTTGAGCTGTGGTAAAATGGGATGGCTATTATACACTATTTTTGGTATTTAATTTTTATTTTTATTTTACTGAAAATGGAGGGTCTGCTCTTAAAAACATGTAAACTGTGAAATTATTTTCAATGATGTAGCAAAAACGCGAGCAGACACTGGTTTGCGTAAACACAAACACACACACAGATGGAAACTAACCAAGCTAACCAGCATCACAAGAGTAATCTAGCTGGTGTGCTGCAGGGCACACTGCTAGGCAACCAGCTGACCTAAATAACAGTCATTACGTCACCACCAGTTGTAGTAGCCACAGCGTGACTGCTGTGACCTCTACTGTAATGTCATTGATAGGACGATGGCCTGGGGGGGGTGGTACCAAGAAAAAAAAAGGCATAAGGCGAGTATTTGAGGGAGTTCAATGCTTCAATGAGGCGGGAAAGAGAAATCACAGGGAGGGGGATTGGAAAATGTGTGTGTGTGTCAGACTGTGTTGTTGATCTGGGGGACCAACAAGCTGGTAGGCTGGTTGCTGCTGGGCTGTGGGATTAAGTAGGCTTGTCTGGCTGTGGGTGGTGGCGGGAGGAAGGGGAGGGGAGTGTTATTGTGGAAGACCACGAGTGACAAGAGAAGGGGATAGAAGATGACAGGATAGGGGTGAGCTAAAGGGCTTGGGTCAGAGTTTGGACACGGGAGGGGGTACAGCTGTATGAGACTGTAGCTACTGGTAAGACGTGAGAGGCCATAACTAGGCTGGGGTAGGGGAGGTGGGTGAGAAGGAAAGCTGTAGTTAGAGAGGAGTGAGTCTGGGGGGGGGGGGGTTTGGCGAAAGGCGACTCTCGTGATGCCGCTTCCGGAAGCTCTGCCAACCCGTCCGACCGCAGACGCACAACAGATGCGGCCTCAAAGATGGATTATTTGACATGAACGTGGATCATCCCACGACATGTAGCTCGGCTTCTGACCTTTCCACCCATTCCCCCTCCCCCCACCACAAAAGGGTGGGCTAGCTGCCCCAGTCTGAGCATGTGGGTGGGTGTGTGCATATGCCAATGCGTACAAGGGGAAGTGTGAGTGGCAATGAATGCATTAGTGGCAGGAGATCTTGGGATGATGCCTGCTTGTAATTGTGCGCAAGTGTGGCACACAAACCTAGCCACGAGGAAGAATCAAAGATCAAATAGAGAACAGGTGGCCATATTGTGACCTCCACCTTCAGGGTTTACCTAATACCCAGGCTTGCTTGGATGCCTACATGTTGTAATTGCTTGGGTAAATAGTTCAGAGTCATTGTATGTTGGCCGCGAACTAGTCTGGTTTCCCACAGACCATCCCACTCTGTGATTAGCTGGATTAAGTGACAGCTGCCCAAATGGTTGGAACAAGATAGATGGATGGGCAGGGGGGATAAAGGGGAGGTGTGGGGGAGGGAAGGGAAAAAAGGCTACTGAACAAAGACCCTTGTCCCAACATCATAACTCACCCCCAATCCCAATCAAAACCATTGTCCACAAAGAGACACAGTCAGCACGGGGACAATTAGTGTCAGCATGTGTGCTGCTGAGCCTGGGCAGGACAGTCGCATCCAGTGAAGTCACAAAAAAGCCACCAGTAGTTCTTGCAAATCTTACATCCAGCTCGGAAAATACCCTTATTTCATTACACTACTCCTTTTCTCAAAGCAAAAAACACGTCACCTACATTTGGCTGTGTGAAATACTTCAGCCGAGACTACGAAGAATCCTCTGTCAGTCAAATCTCCAAAACCCGACTCAGCCCTTCCCCTAATGGATTAGAGGATTTACCCAGAGAAATCCTAGTTTTCAAGTCAAGAAGGGGGGCATGGTGAAAAAAAGGATGTTTATGTGTCATGTACTCAGCGAACTGTCTTTGCTTTTAATGATGTAACACTCTCATACCATCTCTGCCTCGAACTGGATCAAAAATCAACAGTTCATTGAATTCAGGTAGAGTCACGACAAAAGGCTGTTATGGTGAAGGTAGAGGATGTGGTGGTGATGTCTGGGGAAAGCCACAGGTGAAGGTTCCCACGCCAGATAATGGGTGGACGGATGAGAGGAAGGTGGTCATTGAAATACTGAAAAAGGGTTAGGGAACAGAGAGAGATGTGGCAGTGGGAAGTGGAAGCCGGGGCAGGTCGGGGTCACTAAGCATGGGATCTGCACGCTTCTTTTTCAAAAGAGGGGTCAGCCCCTCTGCATGTGGGGCGATGTGCGTGTTTGCATTCGAAGAATACCAAGAATGTGAGATCCAGGCCTGGTGTGTAATCCCATGGGAGATCCCAGTCAGCCAATGCGTCGGTATCAATGAAGGAGTGGGAGTCTGAGGGTTGATTGACTCGTTTCTGCCTCATGGAGAATGCTGGGACCTCGAATTTTGATTGAGCTTTAAGAACTATACTGTTTTTTATGCCTTTAATGCAATAACTAGAAAACTCACGGATGTGTACTTCTTCTAAAACACTCTCTGTAACCTTGAGCTATTTCTGTTCCCATGTCATTGATAGGTGACCTGAATGTCCACCTCCCTGTTCCCGACTCCTCCACGGGGAGTTCCACTGACATCTCCTGATTTATTGCCTTCTGATGGGACATGAGGTCATCACGATTCATCCCGTGGCCAGTAATCGCTGCATGTAATCTTCATTAATCTGTGATGTCAATCCCAGCTTTTGGTTTTACTCGAGCTGAGTCTACACTATTCCAGCGAGGGCAGAGCTGTGCCATCTCTGCTGAGTACGAAGGGCAGTGGCACAACAGTATGGTATGCACCTTGTACCTTCTTCAGACGCCCACTTTTGGAATTACTGGGAAAATTATGGACAGTGGCACTCTCATTCCTTAATGGGGATTAATAGCCGTCTCAGTATAAGGAATAACAAAATGAAAGCCATCCCATAAAATTATGGTAATCAACTCCGAGATGTCCAGTTGCATCTTTTATTCTAATTAGCTGGAAGCAAAATAATTTGGTGTCATTACCTCCTAATGATACTGAGGAATAATTAAAGCATTAGACACCAAACAGGCTGAATATCACAAGTCTAGACACCCTCTGAGAGCGTTTCCAATGGGAGGGGAGATTGTTGGGAGGGGGTCGGGTGAGCAGCTTCTTACAGTCGAGGGCGAAAAGTAGAAAAAGTAGAGCTGGATGAGCTTCCCATCACTTCTGCCTGGAGGGTGGACCCAAATGCAAATCTCTCTCTCGTTCTAGCTCCTCAATCTGTTCAGAGGCAAGGATCAAAGACCTCCAGTGGCAAAATCCTTGCAAATGTGGTGATGATGTTGGCAGGCAGAGGAGTACAAGTTGGAAGGTTTTTGACCCTATTCAACATCCGAACTAAACGTTTCTGTGCTTTGCTTGTCCCAGGATTTCAGGAAGACAAAATTTGACCTCAACAATCTCGCATATGTAGAGCAAACCATTAAAATGTATAATATATTGAATATGACAAATCCCCTCACTTCAGTCTGAAAGCTGGAATCTCATCCACTCTCTTGTCTTGCCTTTTTCCATTATCAGTTACTCCTGAAATGTACGTTATTGAGCATTCTGCAAAATATACATTTCTCAGAGCATTAGACGATTCTTCATATCTCACTTTAGTTACTCTTTCTGAGGTTCCTTCCATTTTTACCCTGTTAAAAGGTTTTAAGGGAGATTTTGCTTATCTGAAGCTAGAGTCCAATGATGGAGGGTGTCTTATGGTGTATAGCTTGTAACTGAATTCAAATGTCCATCCTTTGAACTCTCACACTGAACCCTCTCAGACTCTAGTTATGCATACTATGACATGTTCATCATGTCAAGTCTGCAAGGGTGTGAGACTGCAAAGCTGCTGGTAGACAGAACCCTAGTCTGTTTTATTTGTTGCTGTGGAGACATTCAGGCAAATAAAATCATGTGCATGGTGATCACTGCAGCACTTGCTAATGCAGCATTCATAATGTTTGTTATGTTTTTGTTTTAGTCAGTAATTAGAAAAACTACGTATTAGTAAATGTCACGTCTGTATTAAAACGAATTGTGGTTATTTAAATCAGTGTCTGCACCCCAAGCAGAGTCTTGGAAGTCTGTAGCAAGTCTGCAAGCGCGGTGAAGTCTGGACATTTGGATTCAGCCATCGTAAAACCCCATGAGGCAAATGTGTGAATTGTGGTATTGGGCTATGTAATCAAAACTGACTATTCAAACAAATTCTGTACCTGGGAAAAAAATAGACAAACCAGTATCAGCACCAGTTTGGTGTTTAGTGTGAATGAAACCCTGCAGACAAGTGAGGCACCGCTGACCAATAACTTCAGACACATTACACTACTCCAACTACACATGCGGTTAAGAAAGCAGGTTACAGACTGCATGACAGTCATATCTCTGCTGGGCGGAGAGGTGGAAGGCTGTGAGTTCTGCACACAAATTGCTTGCCAGTGTCGTGTGCCAAGAGATGTCGCACTGAAGGCAAGGCATTTGGCTGGCTGGTGTACACCGGCTGTGCACGCACACACACACACGCACGGCCCATTGAGCATGCTGCTACTATGCCAACAGGGTCATTACCCATGCACTTCCAATACAACAAACCCCTCCCCTCATGGTGCTAATTAACCAGCATGATCCAAGAGTATGCAACACGTAAAACAAACACCAACACATGCGCATTTGCATAGAAAAAGCTACATGATTTCACATGCAAATAATAGATATGTCCAACTAACTACAGCGTGATTTACTGCAAACAGAGTTAAACCAGGTTTTAAATTTCAAACGACTTCTTGCTTGCAAGGAAAAATTAAATGGGCCAAGAGCAGTTTTTCATGCATTAAATCAAGTGTTTATTCTTATCTGAAAATACTAGTCTGACGAGGCTGGCGATCACAATACAACTGTGCCACAATACCTTTTAGATTCCTATCATATCTTCATCAGCATGTGTGCCAAGCAATGTGACAAACAAGTTAAAGGTTTCAAACATTCACCTTAAAGCTCAGCTCTTTAGGACTCGTGGGTATTTGTCACCTGCGTCCTCAGGTGTTAAAGTGCCTTCAGAAGACCAAAAGCGACAGAAGCAATAGACTCAGAAACATTAACAGGCTAATTCCTGATCCAAAGCAACAGGGCGCCCGACTGGAGAGCGATACAGCGCCGCCTCCAGCCGAGCCCCATTATCATTTCAAACAGGTTCAACAGTACAGTGACAATTTAACTGCCCATGTAATGACATGCTTTAATTACCCCCACAAGGAGCCTCTAGCACCTGCACACCATTCATTTAACAAGAGGCAGGGGACGCAGCGGGCCACAGCAACACGCACTAACAGTGTATTCAAACACACAAATCAATGCAGAGAAAAATACACATGACTACACATTTGTTGTGCACCTCGTAACTGTACTATGTGTTGACAGGAGCACCTGAGCAGCCTGCATCTGATGTTTCAACTCATTTTTCACCCAACACCAAAAACATAAAGATTCAGTGAGATGTGAGGACATACTTCAAGAACAGCAGACACGATTAAAGGTGTTGCGTGTTGATATTTTTAGTTATTGTCACCCTCCCACCTTTTCTGATGCGCTGTGAGGACATCTGCAGATCTCCTGCCAAACCTCAGCACGCGGAATTGAAATTATGTTGTAGAGGCTTTCAGTCGTCTTAGCCTGCTTCATGTAAGACGGGAGGTAATATTACTGTGTCAGAACTAATGTGGTGATGATTTATTGATGTCTATGAGCCACCTCTACAGCAGTATCAGTACTTCTTAATCCAGATTTGTAGTTTCGCCTCACACCAAGTGTGGTGCCAGCAGTCGTTCATTCACAAGGGATCAGCTGTGTTTCCACACTGATGAAGTGTGGGCTAATTTCAAAGGAGTCTATTGCACGCATGTTGTTGATAAGAAAAAGCAGAGCAATATTTTTGTTGTTTCTTAAGTAGTAACAAAAAAACTAATGCGACTTTAATTCAAGTACAACACTGTCTCCTATACAGACTCTCAGGGCAACAGTGCTTTGCCCTGAAAATCATATTTCATCATGACTGTTTGGACTAGTTTGAAACTGGTGACATGATGATGATGTGTTTAATATACAATCTGTGAAAATGTGCTACACAATTCAATCTGCATTATGGCCAGTGGATGTGTCGGGGACGATGAAGGGTCCAGGTACAGTGTAAGGACAAAACACCTTGTACATACTACAGATGTATAAAGAGACCTGGATACAGGGTTGAAGGCAGGCAACAGTTCATTCCTTTAAAAGTTGCCCAGTGACAAATGAGGCCAAAAAACATCTTTTTCCGTGGTATGAAATTACCTGTATCTTCCACATCATGGGGCCCACAGAGCAAGCGCACTAAAGACTTTAACAGCAGCTGAGCACAGCCGAGCGGTTCACTTCTAGTTTAGCGCTCCACTAAACTCAAAGAGGATAAAATGGTTTCATCTTGAGGCTCTTGTAGACTTTTAAAATGTTATTGGACAGATAGGATAAAATCCTAATAGTGAAACAAGTCATTTTGTGGGGATTGAGATGCTCAAAAAATGTATCTAGTAATTCTAGTAATTCAAAAGTCTTTTTGGGGCCCATGACATCACGTGACGTACCTGGGTGTAATTCCACTTTTGGCCACTATGTAAGATTGGCTTCAAAGCCCGGCGCTGTTCCCGGGGGCCTGGTGCAAACACTGTAGGTATTAGGGATGTCAGCAGTGCAGTCCGGCCAGGTGGAGCTAGCTATCAGCGCCACTCATTTCGCTATTACCACTATTGTTCTATATTCTTAGTTAACCGATTAATGGTTAACCACGAAAATCCCTAGTAGGTGTATTTATAAGTGAGCCTACAGTAGCTGTCTGATTTTAAAACATATCAGCATAGTTTTTGCCTCTGATACTGTGGACATAACCATACAGTGGAGCGTCCTCAAATGTCACCTGAGTTCAGAACCACAAGACCATCTCAAAAATACTTACGAATGCACACAAAGGAATATCTGCGGGACTCATGCAACGTCGCTGCAGGATACAAGAGCTTCTGGTCTCATTTTGTTCGAAAGAGGGAACATGTTCCCCACATTCACTTGGTTGTCACACAGTGGGCTTGACTGTGGTCTGCAGAGGATATGGTACTAAATAATTAGAATATACTCTGAATTTATTAAATGACAAGTTGTCAGAAACCTGCATCTTGAGCAAACCCGGTGCACGTCTACCTGTCTCACCAGATCATAACACAAGGTCCTAATTATCCTGGTAAAAGCCCATCAAATTATATTTGGTCATATTTCCATGACAGCACATAACCAATTTGAATGTTGGTTTAGGTATTCAAAATTGGCTCCTCACAGCGCAGTGGTTTGCTTAAACTGAGGTTTGCAGTGAGGCATCAACCAGAGCAAGGGAGTAATTTCATACAGAGTGACAATAGGATGCATCTCATCCATTTTGCTTTTCAATACCTTAGGTGGTGACGTGTAAACAGACAGAGCAGACATGATAGATGCCAACAATTCATGATTGCTTCATTTGAAGTTCTGTGGGCATTGAATAAACTCATCTCTGTTCATCAACATTACACATTTGGAAGTTTTTTCCATGAAAAAAAAAAAGCTTCATGCCTTTAAATGGCTCAGATGTAACCCTACACCTTAGCCTCATTTGGTATGCGCACATCTATGAATATGCAAATGCAGCCTTCACCTGCTCACCTTTGACTCTGCTCATCAAACACACAAACCTCTTCTTGTCAACAGTAACAGATGATATGAGCCTTCAGCTCGACTACGTTATCAGACAGCTGCTGATTCGCTGCTAATGTTCGATAATTATTCCCAAATGGCAGCTCTGACAAGTCAAAGGTAAAGTGAAACTTAACTTGCACAATACGGATGCGTAGCTACACCTGGCTTCTCCTCTGATACCCCACAAGTGGACTGCATAGGTGTAGATTTCTTTGGGAGACGCAGGGCACATGTCCACCACAATATCTAGAGCACATTTGTCCACTGCCCCACAGTACTTGTATTTTGTCAACATAAAAGACATCTACAATGCAGGAAATTAAGGGTTTGTTGCTCAAAATGTTCTGTCAGAGGACCCCTCAAGTGTAAAAGCTAAACTGTGTCCCTTTGTTGATGGTACTACTTTCTTAGGTTGGTACATAACAAAACCTGGAAGTCTGAATCGGTCATTTACTGTAGGTGCAAGGCAAAAATACTGAGCCATGGCTTTAACTGCTTATTTCACTCATGATCTATCTTACAGTGCATAAAAAACACCATATGGACATGTTAACAAGGTCATACTGGAGGGAGTCTTCATCATCACTGCGTTCCTTCAGCTGCCTATCATCATGACAGACTGGTAAACTGAAAGGTAATGAGAAACTAAGAAAGCCAGGTTCTGCAAAGGTTGATTCTGTTAACAGCTTCAACTGTTCACACTGCAAGCGACACAACAACAGGCTACAATACTTTTTCAGAGGAAGCTGGTGACATGAGGCTACAAATCGATGCCCGACACTTGTCGCTGTGGACAACGAATCAAATGCTGGAATTAGCTGATGCTTTGGTAGCTTTCTGTGTATTGCAGTGCACACCGGGCTGCAATGACACAGCAAAAAAGGTGACATTAAAATTGGGCTATAGATATATATTTGGTGTTCAGTCAAGGTGCTTTGTGGAAGGCAGCAGACACACACAACTTCTCCTGTAACTATGTTAACAAGCACTTGAGCCACACTTCAACTGTGACTCTGCATTAATATATCTGGTCATGCTGCTGCATAACTGCTTGTACATGAGCACAGCATAACTTCAGGACAGCTGTTGATACAATCAAACTTCTGGATGTATCCTGAACTAGCAGCTTTGCAAGTAAACCAGGTAAGGGGGACAGTACCAAAGGGGAAACTAGAGCATTTTGTCACGAACAGAAGTCTGTCTAAAATTAGTAAAAAGTCACTGGTACAGCAAAGAGCAGCACACAAAGTCTAAATCATCAAAGTTAAAAAGGATTTAGGCTCCATGCAAGTAATGAGAAACTTCCTCAACATAAATACAGCTGATTCGGAACAAATTTACCAGACTCTTGTTCAAACTCGGGTCTGTGCAACATTGATAGAGCACAAGTTAAAACATCATCATCGCCCCGAGGCACAGAGTAGGAAAACAACCTTTTAATTTATGAACCCTAAAAGCAGTTCTTTCCCCACTGGTACGTGCTGTACCTTACGTGAAACGACAGAACAAACAAAACAAAGTGTTCTCGGAGGAAATCACCGCCGGCTCCTTCGCGACACCGCAACACAGATCCATTTAATATGAAGAATGTAGTCAGAGTCAGATGGCGATGACAAAGAGTTCAGTCCACGCGGGTTTCCACAGGGCAGCTGTCCAGATCACACAGTCAATACTACACTGCATCTTTGTTAATGAGCGAAGCAACAACACAGATGTCTGGCAGGCTTGTGAACTCTGACGACAGGCAACGGTACGTAAGATTTCTAAGGCACAAAATGTGCAATGTCTGAGGGCGAAGGCGCTGCTCGGAGGAAATCAGGGCACGAGGCAACAGCGGCGGTGGCTTGACTCATTCACTGATTATACACAGTGGTGAACATGAGAAGTAGCTGATGTAACAGCTCACAGTTTTAAATTGCTTTTAATCATTGATGCTTGCAAGAAAGAGCGTAACGCTGTGAATGAATTCTCTGCTCTTTGCAAAAGTTTGACTTTGCATGCTGCTTCTCTGACCGTCTGCACAGTTATACACAATGCTGCATAACTGTCAGGTAAGGATGAAATGCTGTTTGAAATGTGTGAACTTTTAATCCTGAAGATGCTGCACGTGTGTACAAAGTCCATCTCATGGGTGTTTAAGAAGCCAAAGTGTCATAAAATCTGAAATTAAATACAATTATTAACAGAAGTGCACTATTGGAAAAGCACAAAGAAATGGTCTTTGTTTCAAATTTGTTTCAAGACATCACAGTTGTGCTTTTTGTTTCACGTGGTAAATTAGACTGTACCAAAATTCACTTCTAAGCAAAAGGCAGAATATAACATTATCTCAGAGCCTGACCAGGTTAAGCCTCTCTTCCTCCAGGCAGCTGCCTCCATCTCACTCAGACTCACCCTAGGTCTGTGTCTGTAGCTGCCTGAACTGGACAGCAGTGTGAAAGCAAGAAGTGCTCACTCTACAGCTAAATTTGAGGACTGAAACATCCCAGATGTACACTGCAAGCGAAAATATAGGACTGCTAGACTTCTAAAATCTCAGACAACTGTAGGGTCTGTGACTGATGATTCAAATCTCCTGACTTTCAGGGGGCAGCCCTAAAACTATATGCAGGTGGACTAGGTGTTAAAATCATCCAGTTAGTGATTAATGTCCCACGCTAATGCATTGTAAAGGGACCACAAGGAACCAAACAAATGTTTCTTTGCTTGTTAGTCAAGCCTGAAGTTAAGATGAGCACATCTTGAAGGGAGTCTGCAAGACACTTCTTGGTAGCATTACCAGAGAGCTTTTACTATAAAGCAGCTGCACGACATTCATGCACAAAAAGGGGAATGCTTAGTTGTGGCTTGATAAAAGTATAAAGTCTAAAATGTTCATTGCAGATTGTTACTGTTGTCTGAAGTTAAAAATAAGCTTAAGAAACAGTGATGAGGAAACGCTCTCTTCACCTTGGGAGTTCAGCTGGACCGGCTAATTGCAGAATCAATACAGAGCTGGGCTGAATCACAGGTGAGACCCGCGTGAGTGGTTTTCCACGCGGCAGCCCGGGGACCAGAGGAGGACGGAGGATGGGGGAGGGAGCCACAGAAAGGGAAGATAATTGTTTACAAGAGGCCTATGTAGCCGTCTCCTAGCAACAGCTCTGACAAGCTCCGCATCAGGTGTGGCTAACCATGGCAGCCTGTGTTAGCCTTTGGATCTAGGAGTGTGTGTGCATCCAAAATACAGCTGACTGCGGTCTCAGGCAGAGAGGAGAGAGACACAGTGCATGTACATCAAGTGGCTGAATGAGCTACTACCAAAGCCTCCGTCTTACTTCTTACTAATAGTGAGCACTACAGTGTATCTGTAAGTGTCCCGGTCTGGATTTTTCCCCTCAGAACTTGTTTTCTCATCAGCATGAATTGCAAACATAGGTGTGGAAGACAACCACAAACAATCATGAGAAGAAATCAAGACAATCCAAGCAAGTTTTTCCAATGTTGGTGCACACTTCTGTCATATATATGAACAGCAATCTCCAAAAAATGTGAACATAGAGCTCTGTACTGACTACCCAAGCATGGCACTCTTGCAAAATTTGCTTGCACCCCCCAAAATTTAATTCACTACAGTATTTTGGACATTAATAAACAATTTAAACCAACATTTTTTGTATGTATAAGTATACAGAAAGACAATAAACCAAAGACATCAGACAGTTGAGACTCAGCTTTACTTCCTGTACACATAAGTTAAGTGCTTGCACTTGGAAAACGATGCTTCTTGACAGTAGCACAAGAAAAAGGTAATGACAGCAACACTATGTGCATTTGGCATACACGTGGCTGGAGCAGCGAGCCAAAACCATTTAAACAGTTTGGGCTTGTTCCAAGAAAAACAATCTTCGGCAGGTTTGTGCAAATCAACACATCATTTAAATGTGAATGAGATCGTCTACACCTCCCACTTTTTGAGATGATCAGCCTCGAGAGACTGACAGCACACCACACAAGGGAGGTGCACGAGCAACAGACCGAGCAAACCAAGTCGGTACACACGCTTCATCCCTTGATCATAGATACACTCCAGAGACTGAGTGTTATTTTCACAGGAATAAAGAGGTTTACATTGTCATGACTGTCTATTAAAATAACACTGGAACAAACACTAATTCAAACTCCTCAGCTGCTCCAGATCCTTGATGAGGCTGCTGGCTGTTAGGCAGGTCAGCTACATGCATCTATTTACTAGCCGAGGGAGGTCTGATACATATCCAAGTTCAGAGCAGATACAGTTACAGGCAGGCTCACATCAAACGGACGTCCGGCTAATGTAGCTGGGGGGGGGCGGGGAGGGAGGGAGAGAGCGAGCGAGGGAGAGAAATTCCACCGGCAATTTCATTAGTGATCAAATGGAAGTACGACGTGTCTCTCTTCCTCTGCCTCTCTCTCCTGAAGTGCTCACACAGCATGGGCCGACAAAATGGAAACTCAATCAGACAGGTCACAGAGGTACAGTACGATCCACATACAACGGTAACGACGCTTAAAAATAACTTGAATTCAAACAGCGTTTTTCAAAATAGTAGGCTAATTCAAAAATTTGGGGAAATGCAGTTACTGACCTTCTCTTTTTGATGCAATCTCATCTTATGTGCATCAGCTACGGAGCTGGAGCCAGGAGGTGATTAGCGTAGCTTAGCATAAAGACTGGAAACAGGGGGAAGCAGCTAGCCCAGGTCCTTAACTTCAAATACTCCTCCCACCACCTCTAAAGCTCACTAATTAGCACATTATAATTACACTCTGTCCAATTTGTACACTAATGTAATGGCAATTTATGTTTTAAAACACTCTAACACTAAAAACTTATAGGGGTGAGGGCAAAATATTGATACAGCATCGTATCGCAATATTTTGTGTGGCAATATTGTACAGATACACAGACGCCATGTATTGATTTTTTAGTAATAGAAATGATTAATATTGCAAATACAAATTTAACTTTTGGCAGCGCAATAGAGTAATGAAATCAACAGCTTCCACGAGCTACATTAAAAATCATTGAAAGGAGATGAACAGACTGAAAACTTTATTAGATGAAAACTGTTGTTGACAAAGGTTTTCCTTAATTTGCAGTTGGAAAAGGTTAACAAGTCACAATATATCACAATATAGTCACAATACTCAACATATCGCAATACATTTAATATCACAATAATATTGTAGCGTGATAATGACGTATTGGTGGGCCTCTGGTGATTCCCATCCCTAAAACTAATGACGTTTCCACTGGTCTGTCGCCTAATTTTGTGTGTAGTGAGTGTAGTGCTAGTAAGCAAATGTTAGTATAACATGCTAAACTAAGATAGCTCCCAGGTAGTGCCGATGTAATTTGGTTGATTCCCCAAATATTAAGCATTCCTAAAACACAAGTACTATTGACAAGTAGGCAGACAAAAGCATAAGGAAAAAAGAAAACCACAAAAAAATGCTAAATAGTACACATTTTTAGCTTTCTAAAAGTATTTTTCCTTCTTCAATAAACCACTCAACAACTCCATAAAAGTGCGAGGTCTCATGAGCCTCTCTCACAAAACAAATTCCCTCAGCTTCAGCAGTTTGGATTACAATATCAGCGACAAAAGACTAAAAAACCCATGAGAATAGAGAGGAGGCAGAAGCAGTGAGCATTTCCTGTAAATTCAAACCTGCGGGGAAACACTGAGTGTAGGCTGAGCTCAGAGGTGGCAGCAGCATCAATAGTCAGTCTCTTTACTGGCATCCAGGCAAGACAAGCCAGAGCTGGAGAATCACTGGAGGACTTCCAAAGAATGGATAAGCATCATGCAATCTGACTAAAATCAGCCATTAGTGACTGCATCACACGGCTGTGATGATAGCTGGACCGAAAAGAGAGGAGGCTATGATGTCTTAAGTCTTCACAGAAGGAGAAGCCTTTCCCAGAAATGCAGGATGATTTTCACTGTTACCACACGACACTCGACTGGGAGATAAGAAGTGCTCTTTGAGCATTTGAGAAGTGCCTATTCAGACAATTAAAAGCATCACAAGGGTTTTGTGACAACTCAGGATTTCAAGGCTCATTTGAAAGTTGGTTTCGTAGGAACCTGCGCAGCTCTCTGCTCAACACTCACATTTAAGAGGTTATAAAAGATGTCATATTTCTCAATTTGGAACCCGAAGGCGCAGTAATCCCTGCATTATTTCATTTTCCAGATAGTTTCAGACGCTGGGTCTCAAGATGACAGAAGACGCCAGCCCTCAATGGTTTCCACTGGGCTTAAAATGGGCACTTGGCCAGATGACACAGCCAATAGTACACTGCATCTTTGTTTCTTCAGTGAGGAAAGCGACAACGCCACAGCAAGTGACCCTGCAGGCTTGTTGTGACATCTGCCACTGGAATAGTGCACCGTTATCAGCCCGGGCCACTTAACAGAAAGACAACACACAAGAATAGGCCTCTTCACCTCCGCCTCGAGGTGTCAGTCAATGGGTCCAATAAGAGACTGCCACTAGTTCATATTCTGTGATGATGAATGGTAGATTTTAACACATGCAGCTGTGGCACCTTGGTTAGCCCAGGTGGTCAAAGTTCTTATTCACCCTCCCCACCCGAGAGTCTAAATAATAGCCTATCTCGTTAAATATGTGGCTTTTACTGTGTGAAATTGCACCTTTGCCATTTTCCCCTGAAGCTTAAGAACGTTAGCTGTTAATTCACAAAAGGAGGTCCGCCCCTGCTATAAACAGCTGCGGGAAACCCTGAAATCATTAAAAACACAATGATGAAACCTGGATCAAAGATGTGACACCTTCAACACAAAGGACTGCGCACAGATCTGCTCATTATTGGACCTACCCATGAAAGAAATCTTACTAGATCTTAAGAGAATTTAGTTGGCACTTCAACCTTTTCTTCAAAATCGGGCCGCATGCAACTAATGATGAAGTGATTATTTTCAAGTAATCAGTGTTTGTGGGAGAAAAAATGCCCATCACAAGTCTCAAGAGCTAAAGGTGCCGTCTTTAGATGGCTTTTATTCCCCTGACGAATATTCAAATACCAAGAGATATTCCGTTTAGTATCAGACAAGACAACGTTAACAAGAATATTTTAACATTTGAGAGGCTGGTACCACTGATTTGACATTTTTGCCTCAACAACTGGCTTAAACAATTACATTAATATCCTGTTAATCATCTAATCTAGGGCTGCAACTAACAATCATTTCATTATCGTTGATTGTTTTCTTTATTTGGTCTACGGAAATGGTAAAAATGCCACTCAGAATCTCCTAAAGCCAGACAGGAAGTCTTTAGATGTCTTGTATTTTCCAACAGTCCAAAAAACAAATATATTCAGATTACTGTCACATAAAATGAAGAACAGCAGTCAACTAAAAAGCTGGAACTAGGAAATGAGAGCCAGTTTTGCTTTGAAAGTACTTAAATTATTCCACTACTACATGGCATTACATTGTCCAAAGCAATTTACAATAAGGTCCCTCAAACTTGACAGGAACAAGAACTAGAGGTCGTAAAAAAATTGGAGCGCATCCCTCTCAAACAAACAAGTAAAAGTGTGTTCAGTGCTGCAGGACTAGTGCTCAGAACACCTTATTTCTGTGCCTAATCCATCAGCTATCACTCATCTGCAGTCAGACGAGCTTAATTGCCCTGAAGGGGCCACCAGGGGCCACCTGGCACCCACAGCAGGAGAGGAAGCTGCAGGGTGCAGAGAAAGGGGGGAAAGAGAGGTGTCAAAACCAGCCTGCAGTACACACCGAACCACTGCCCGGAGGCGGTGAACACATATTTCACACTCGCAGCGTAATGTCACTCATTCATCATTATAATAGAGAATTAATTGGAGCATCCATCCAACACACACAACCAGGCTGCACCTCCAAATACAGTACATGCCATTCTCGTGCATCACAGCGCTGCAATAGTGTCTTGCGTAAAAGTAGAAGTTAGATGTCATGTAAAATGAGACGAGAGTTCTGTTCTGTAGAAATCCATAACAAAAACCACTTCCCTACCTCACCTCGTACTCTCCTCAACAAATCCTCCAATAAATCTGGCACTAGCAAGCAATTTGGACCAATTCTGAAAGACCCGATAAACCAAATTCCACTTGATGGATCGTACTATGATGAAACAGCCTTTAGCCGCCTCATGAATCAGCAAAACGTCATGTTCCAACAGCTTTGCCATAACTGTCCCTCCATAGGAGAAGTAATTCCCCCTCCAGAGTCTACATATCAAAGCGTTTCCCCCAGTCTAATTACCCTATCATGGCCCTGGCAGGTGCAAGCTGGTGGATTGGAACAAAGCCAACCCTCATATATCAGGGCAACTTTAAAAGATGACCCAGATGACACCGCGAACCGCTGTAGCTGCAATCGGATACTAGTGAAGCATGCAATCATTTAGCCTTGATGTGTGGCGATTCTCGTAAGGACAGACGGGATGCTGCTAAGAACCCCACGTTTAATGAGGTCCGTCTTCTCCGCAAAAGGCACATGCACGTGACCCAGAGAGCAGATAGTTAGGGTCCAAGGTGATCCATTAGGATAAAGGTTATTTAGATAAAATGTCAGGTTTTAAAACAGGTTCTTGAGGTCAAGCTTTCCACTGTAGAGCTGCGGTTGTCTACACAGGAAGATGGTGGCAATTAGAGCTGCAAGAATTAGTCAATTAATCAATATTTCAATGAGAGAAAAATTAACAAGCAGCTACTTTGATACCAAAAATGTGATGGTTCCAGGTTCTCAAATGTGAGAATCTTCTACTTTTCTCGGTCTTTAATTATAGGAAATGATTTTGCGGGGTTTGGACTGTAGGTCAGACCTTACAAGGCATTTCATGACTAGGATATTGGGGTGGGTATTTTTCATTTAACTGATAATAAAAGTGATGCAGTGACACTTTGCAGAGGCAAAGGAGAAACTGAAAGTGATGTGTATCCAGATCAGTGCTGCTGTAATGTATGCAGGATGGCAAAGTGCCTCCAAATCATTCTTACATGGCTTTATGATGCCTTTCCCCGGGTATGTGAGCACACACATCCAAAAATCTATCTTTAATATGTCCAAATTTAAACAGGGGTCAGTGTGATGCACTTTCCAGAGAAGACCATGTAAAGAAACAGTTAATTAGAGCAGGAGATATCACAACTCACCGGCCAGGCAAACTGGAAGGGGATCAAAACCTTGCCAGCATCGTCGATTTTATTCGGGTTATTCTTTGCGCCCTTAAAAGAAAACATATTTCCACCGAGAACTTGCGTAGATCCAGCTCCAAAGGTGCAGCCGCCGGTGGTGGTGACCTCCATCTGGTACTCCTTCAGGCAGATCTTGAAGTAAGTGTCGCACTCGTCTCGAGTGCAGCGCAGGTCCTGGGAGCTCCTGGAGCCGTCGCAGCACTCCCCGTCCGCCAACTCGCCGTTTACATTCTCCACGGAGATCAGCTGCAGCTCGAAATAGCCGGTTGACTGGGACACCTAGAAACAACATTTTAAAAAAGACCCAATTTAAATATAGGCCTATATTAACCGGAGACAGCGTGGTTTGGGGCTGCTCAAATTGGTGCGTAAAAATGGACAAGTGGCCCCAACAGTGCCTGACTCCTACTTCAAATCAGCATAAAAGCTCATGCAGATGGGGGGAATATTCCAAAATAATTTGTTGCATCATAAATGGAGCACGTGAACAGCCTACAGTTTGCAGCCTGGTGGTTTTTGTGTGTGTGTGTTTTTTAAGACAATCAGGTTCCTCTGTGACGCTGCAGCAGCCAATTGATGCAATGCAACTTACAACTTCTTGCTTCAGGCCTCATTCTCCCCTTTAAATGATTATCTTTTTTAAATAAAGACACGCGCGAGGCTGTGAGCATTGTAACCAAAATGGAGAGTAGCCTGTATCAATTCCTCACACTTCAATCTTGTCATGGTAACATGATCACATGCTCCACAACTGACGGCTACGTAATTCAATTATCGATTAATGTGATGCGAATACGCAGCGCCTGGAGAGCAAATACATCTGCCCACGCCCACCAACTTTTGACATTTGGGGGGTTTTAAACATTTATTTTATTTACATGGAGCAGGGTAAATATTTGGGGATGAAATAAACAGCCTTTCTTACCTCCGTCCATAACGTCAACAGCAGGCACACTATTGGGAAGCGATTCCTAATCCTGGTGCGATTCCACATGCCTCCGATTAATTAGAGTGACATAGGGGGGGAGAAGCGATGAGAAAAGACAAACAGCCGCGGACCCGGCGACTAGTTCCTCCTCTCCTGACATGCAAAAATACAATCTTCACATGCGTGATCTCTCCACCGTGTGCGTCCAGATTTCACCGAGGCATTACATGCGTGTGTGTGTCTATGTGTGTGTGTGTGTGTGTGTATGAGCAGGCGGCGGATTGCAGCGCAGTGATGGTCCATGTACAGGAGTGTCCCTCCGTCAAATCTCTCCACACAGCAACTGAGATGTTTCGTAGCCACAGCCTGAGGAGAGGATGTCTGCTTTGATTGGCAGCTCCGCAAACCACTTACAAATTGGCCTGCGGGCAGTCTGTGAGCCAACCGGATTAAGGGGCGGACAATAGTATATTAACCCCCACCACCACCACCAACCTTCCTCCTCTTCCTCCTCCTCCTCCTCCCCAAAACTTGAATTATACAGGGTTTGCATTGAGCTTCATTTGGACAAACCGCATTACAGCATGCAGAACAAAGCAGGGGTCGAGTTTAATTAAAGGCGCCTGCAATGATATGATGATGAGCAGGGTTATTATTTCACATTAGGACATGCATTTAATTAAAATCTACATTTTTTGTAATTCAAAGCATTTAAATATATCTATATATATATAAAATAAAATAAAATAAAATAAAATGGTCCTGCATGCTGACTGAACCTCTGAATCCAAAGTGGACTAATAGCTGGTGACTGACATGTAATCTAATTATCATAATATCATTACAGTTTACATTAAATTAACATGGAACATTGGCTTTTGAATGCCTCTCAGTGTGTTCAAATTGTGCAGAGAAAATGATTTTGCTTTTTAATCTTTTCATTATAACAATGCTTCAAAGGCTATTTTACTTTTTAAATGTATCTGTGTGTGCTTTGATGAGGGGGATTAATATCAATTTATTCAATGTTCTCGCCACAAACTCATCTGTTTCTGCGGGACCAAGGCTGCTGAAAGTAAGCCTGCCCCTAGAAGACATTACTTTTCAGTAACGAGTCCAGACTGATCAAGGAGCTCTCCTCATGTCAACCCCACACAATGCAGCAGTGCAGAGCGCCCTCTACTGTCTGCATTGTTCCATCTGATTGTTTAAAACCATGTGAAGAAATGAAATGCATTTTCTCACAATTACTTAAATACAGTTTAATTTTCATTCTTTTTATTTATACAGGAAAGGAATTAAAAGTGTGTGCTACTAAAACTGTCCGGACTCAGTGTAAAACTGGTTTTCAGCAGCTTCCTGTCCTGCAACAGAATAAAAACAGAAACAATCAACAGAGGCAAAGCAACAAAACGTAGGCAGCTACATAGACACTGCACACATAGAGTAGCAGACTGAAGTGGAGTGAGTGAAATGGGATTAAAATCAGTGGTTGCAAGTATGTCCCTCCATCAAACAGGGTTTATGTGTGTGTGTTGTGAAATGTGAAATAGAGGTTGTTGCTCTGATGTAGTATGGGGTCTTGTTCTCACTAAAAAGATGTTTAATTGGGACACCTCCCGCTGTCATCGCTGGTCTAACCAGTTGAGATCATTATTTTATCTGAATAATTTGTTTTCCAGACTAGGTTAACCTGTGATATCCAGGAGATAAGGTGTAAATCAACCTTTATATAATTTAAACATATTCAGTTTCCCCACTTCCAGCAGTCTGGTATGTTCTTGTTCATGTTAGATCTTTCTCTGCACAATCTGCTGCTGCATCAGCCCACTATCACAGATTCCTCTTGTTCCCACTGTGCCAATAATGCGGAGCATAAAACGTATTTATATTAATGCGGTTGCAGCTGGTTCACATTTGCACAAGCGTCCATGTTTGTCTCAGTTTGGGATGTTTGCATCACCTGACAGCGAGGTGATCAGGTGATCTGACAGATGGGCTATGTGGCTGTGCCTGTTTAAAAGGCCGTACGTGTGTTTTTGCATGTTTGAGTTGCCGTAGTGCGAGGGTACTCAACTCGCTTTGCCTGAGGGCCAGTTTGCAAACTGACACGAGACCAGGGGCCAATTAGAAAACAAACATTTATAATATTTATCATCATATAATTAACATTTTCTGTCAAGAGTCAAATCCAGTCGCAGCAGCTCTGCTCAGGTCAGGTTACACAGGGGTGTTTCTAGGGTTGGGGGACATTTGAGGGTTTTGCTTGAGGGCCCGCAAGACCCTCCCCTGGCACCTTTTGTTCTTTCAATAAACAAACTCTATTTGGATGTTTTAATTGTGCACTCTGGCACCTTATTGATATTCAAAGTAAGAAAAATATCCCAGTGTGAATCAGTTTTATTTTCATATTTTGCCGCCTGGTACTTGCCTGATATCAAACAGAGTTGTCACCTCTGACAACGTCTCTGTTTTCAATCAACTCTGTAGAGCAGGCAGATTCCAGAGTCTGGACCTTGGTAAACCCGGCCCCCTATCATCGGACACATCTGACCAGTGGGTCGTAAGTTGGACATCACTGCCATAAAGCCTACTATAATTAAGTGATGACCATTTCCAAACACTGTAGTGCTTTGTAGCTTTCTTGTATGTCTTCCAAAATTGGCTTTCTTTCATTTCCATTCATTCAATTTCCATTTCGCTTTGAGTAATGTAACATATTCATAGTTGGGCACCCGCAAAGGCAAGACAGTGTCACAAGAGTTATGGGTGACCACCTTATTTTATCGGTGGACCAGTTCTCAGACTAGATGGTGCATCATCCTTGTATTTAATGTTAATTTACAGACATTTCATTGCTTCCTTGGCAGAGGCCCGACTCCTCTAGACTGATAAAATATTTTGTCCTTCATTGACTACTTCTTGCTGGACTGTGACCCCATCAGTCTTTTTGGTGTGAGTTGCCAAGTGTTGGAGATATTGGCTGTAGAGATGTCAGCCTTCTCTCTAATACAGTGGAACTAGATGGCACTCGGCTTCTGGTGCTCAAAGTGTAAAAGATAAAATAAAATCGTGACCTGGTTACTCAAGAATCCAGAGAAAGACAGCAGCTACATCAAGAAAGTCTTGGTGCACGTATCCATCTATTAAACACTTTGAAAAAGCAATAAGATTGTGCAAGTTGTTTGTCCAATTTGCCCCTATAAATACAGATTTTATTATCTTTATAAAGTTTAAACTACAAGTGCAAATAATTCAATACAAATATCAATGGGGGAAAGCGAGGTATATGAAGACCAAGGCTGTACAAAAACTAAGGTCTAAGTGACATGCAACATGCGACCACTGAACTCCCTGCACTCCGTTTGTGACGAGGAAAACAAGAGAAAGAAGCTGCCAGTCAAAGTGTATGTGACAGCACCCCCCCCCCCCCCCCCCCTCCAACCCTCCATGTCTCTGTCTCCTTCTCATCAGCCAACTGCCAGCCCGTCAGATAGGCCTTAAAGGAGGCTGCCGATAGCCTGAGCCGCTGCAGCCGCTGTGACTGGAACATTTCACACGCTGTCACAAGTACATGTGAGTGCCTTAAGTTGGATCACACCTAGTAAAGGGCCTCAGGTGGTGAAGGAACAGTGTGTGTGTGTGTGTGTGTGTGTGTGTGTGTGTGTGTGTGTGTGTGTGTGTGTGGGTGAACACTATAGTGTTGTTAGTGGTGTAGCGCTGGGGATGGCAGTGTGGGTTAGTTGGGTCATCGACCACTTTGGTGCATGATGAAATATTTCAGCAACTACTGGATGGATGACAATGAAATTTTGTACAGACATTAATTTTTCCCACACAGTGACTAGAAATTTGCTAAATATATTCATCGTTCACAGACAAGGAAGCCTACTGACTGATTCCCTGACTTTCCTCTGGCGCCTCCTTTGATGTTGGTTTGTAGTGAAATGTCTACTGGCTGGATTGACACAAAAATTAAGTAAATACATTAGTGTTGTTTTGGTGATCCTGCAATGTTTTACCTATGTTGTGCCAATTAGCAAATGTTAGCATGCAAACACACTAAGCCAAGATGGTGAACATGGAAACATTACACCTACTAAACATCAGTGTATTAGCATTGTCATTGTTAGCATGTTAGCATGCTGGCATGAGCATTTAGCACCATGTGCAGCCTCAAGGAGATGCTAGCGTGGCTGGAGACTTGCAGGGTGTGGAAAAACATTATCCTGGAAATCCAGACTCAAATCTAGAGAGACTTGAGTCTGGATCTCACTGATACACCCTTCCTACCCAAGGGGCGGCACTAACTGAGGCATTTTAAATGCCGCCGCATGCAATTGGATAGCACGATCGCCAATCAGAGCAAAAAACAAGGTGACGTATTCACTGCACTAAGCCCCATTTCTTTGCCGAACAGTGGAGCTAACTGATATATTATGCTTTTGCTGTATCCTGTCGGCAAAACAGCAAAGAAGAACATGAGAGATCACTATAAAAGCCAAAAAATGGTCAATTACAGGTAATTATTTCTAACATTCTTTTATCGAACAAATTGAGCATTGAACTGAACACAAAAAGCATCAATAAAAACCAGAATGATAGTTTGACCGTTACATTTTAAAGAGCAGGTTTCTGCTGAAGCTCTCTTTCAAATAAATGAAATATCCCTGAGTGTAACACCACAGCATTTCGTGATGTGTTTATCACACAAGTTGGTGATAAGAAAAATTATATATATTGTTATATATTGTGCAATTCTTAGTGAAAATGCCTCTGTCGAAGCATTTATATCTTAATGATTCACTAATATGAGCCTTTCCATTCAAACTGTGACTAATGACATTTGTTAAGCGTCTTATTAAGCCAGAGTTTGTCTTTACATGAAAGATGTATCTGCAAAAAAACTGAAAATCTAAGCGACAAAAGGAAACATGCAAAAAAAAAAAAAAAAAAGAACTAAGGTTTTAGATTTTGGACAATTTAATGAAGCTGCAGTTCTTTAATAAAAGACTAAAATATAGCACCAAACTCCAGTATCTCCTGAACACGTACCAAAGGGCCTTGGGTGGTGTGTGCCTACCTTGTCTTCCTGTTTGCATACATGTGTGTGAGGCTCAGAGAGAGGAGTGTGTGTGTGCAGGAGGAGAAGGGATTATGAGTGGGAGCGCTGTGGGGGGTTTGCCAGCCTCCAGGGGGGAGGTGAAGTGGATTTCTTCTCTCATCCATTTTTCATGGCTTTTCTCCTTTCAGATCTCCGGTCTCTGTACATACGGCTGACGGGTCGATTCTCTTTTATCTTTAAGCATCTTTCGGCGACTCGGCGTGTGCGTCTGGTGGCGTTTTTTTGGGGAGGAGGGGCGGGGGTGACGGTGGCAGGATGGGTCAAGGTTGAGACATGCTGTTTTTAATCAAGCTCTAATGACTATCTTGCCAAGATGCTGCTCATTTGCTGATGTCAGGGTTTTAAATGTGGTATCAGTTCTTTCTCTAATGGTGAAGTCAAAGGATACTGAATGCTAAATATGTAGTGAAGATGATGAGGATCTGCCTATTTCCTACCCTGCAGATGGATGAATGGACGTGATCACCTCATAGGAATATTATGGAGGTCAGTCCACATTGACTGCACATAAACAGTGCTGTTTAATGGCAGTTTAGTTCCCCTGTGGATTAATTCAAACACATATGTCTTTTAAAAGGGTCTCTGAATAATTAATGACCTGTTTGTGACCTCTAGGGTTCATCCCGGGTCAAACTTGTTTCCTGACCTCCACACTTCCCCTTGAGCTGCAGTAGCCTTTAGCTGGCACCAAAAATACATGTATTCAGCACAAAGCTCCAACAGAAACATCTCATGATGATCACCACATAAAAGACTGGAATAATAACTGCTTTGTCGGTGTTTTTAGCCTTTACAGCAGGGATACTTAACTTGCTTTGCTCGGGTTCCACTTTTGCAAAATGACATGAGGCTAAGGGCCAGACGCAGCAGTCCTGCAAAGGTCAGGTGTGCGCAGGAGTGTTTCTAGGAAATGAGGATACTCGGGGCAACGACCAGACCTCTGTTGTGGAGTCCGGAGAATCTTCTCCCTTTTTTTAGAAACATGCTCTAATTTTCTGCTTTTTATGCACTCTGGCACTTTATTTATATTAAAAGTAATAAAAAAATTCCATCCATCCATCCATTTTCACCTGCTTATCCAGGGCCGGGTCACAGGGGCAGCAGGCCAAGCAAAGCACCCCAGACACCTCTCTCCCTGGCAACATTTTCCAGCTCCTCCTGAGGGACCCCAAGGTGTTCCCAGGCCAGACGAGATATGTAATCCCTCCAGTGTGTTCTGGGTCTGCCCTGGGGCCTCCTACCAGTGGGACGTGCCTAGAACACCTCCAGTGGGAGGCGCCCAGGAGGCATCCTGATCAGATGCCCGAACCACCTCAACTGACCTCTTTCGATGCGAAGGAGCAGCAGCTCTACTCAGAGCTCCCTCCGGATGTCCGAACTCCTCACCGTATCTCTAAGGCTGAGCTGAGACACCCCACAGAGGAAACTCATTTCCACCGCTTGTATCCATGACCTCATTCCTTCGGTCACTAACCAGAGTTCACGACCATTGGTGAGGGTTGGGACATAGATGGACCAGTAAATTGAAAGCTTTGCTTTCCAATCCATCTCACGCTCCATTCTACCCTCACTCGTGAACAAGACCCCGAGATATGAATCAATTTATTTTCATTGTGAAGTAGAAAATAATTGGGGGGCCACCCAACAGCCTATCGTGGGCCAGATTTGGCCCATTGGTTGCTAGCTGAGTATCAATGCTTTGTGGACTATATCCAGACTGGGAAGGATAAATCTGAAAATCTCATATACTGTAAAACTTCAGTTATAAAAGTAATCCCAATTAGTCTAGTCTAGTCTCTTTTACTAGCCCAGTGTGGCGACAAATTTTGACAAATAAATGCCTGTCTCAATTAGAAGCCTGGTCTGGTTGCCAAGCAGTTAATTTTTTTTTATAGAAGATGTTAAGATGTATAAAAGTGGGTTGTTGGCTATCTCAAATTATGTGTCCATCCCTTCATTGTCCTAAGGTATTCATATTCCTTTAGTCCATAAAGGCCATAAGATCAGACGGATCAAAAGGGTTTTTGATGTCTCTCTGATGGTCTGTCTGTCAGAGCTAGATCAAATGAGTGATTCATAATTCATAAGCCTAATTTTTAAACAAGTAATATTCACACGGGTTTAAATAAACAATTAAATTGTATTTCCTGATCTTTGCCGAGCAACAGTTTTGTTTGAAAGGAATTAAAGGCCTGTCCCATACAGACACCTGTCCCAAATATAGACATGATTTAAGTGATTTAACCAAATAAAAGCCTGGGCTACTAATTTACGCTAGTTGTGGAAATGACAACTATATTTGCAGAACAGTGCAGCTTTAAAAGATAAAACAACAGAAGAAACATGTTGGTGAAGATTCTCAGTCATCCAGGTCATGGTAATCAGAAATGCTAATATCGTAGGCAACTGGACTTGCTTGAGTTTCTTGAAGATGTTTCACCTCTCATCCAAGAAGCGTCTTCAGTTCTAACGAACTGGTGTGCAGTTGCAGGCTTTAAACTCTGTGTGGGTGTGAACCCTTACAGAGTCACTGAGGTCACATGAGTCATGCTAAGTCAGGTGTTAACAGAAGACACACTCAGTTTTCTTCTAATTCCAGTTTGGATTAGCAGACAATGAACGTGCATTAAAGTCACCGTCTGTATGGAGTTGGACAGGTGCTACACCTTGGCTAACCTCCGCTAATGATGACTTTCTTTGTGTTTTATCTTGACTATTAGATGTTTTGGTGAAGGCTTTTAAACCAGAATGCCACGCAGGGTGTGAGTCCTGTTCTTTTGTTCGCAATTTGACTGGAAAATTACATGAACATATCCTGTCAGATGAAATTATTGGCTGATTTACCCAAAACTAACCTCATCTCTACCTATAAAAGCTCGTTTATAGGCCATAAAGTATAGGTCTCCACAGGTGCCAGGCTGAAAAATGTCGATGTAAAGCTCAAAGAGGTTTCGCATGTCCTTTTATGCTGCATCTTAGACCTGTGAGATGAAAGGTGAAAATAAGTAAGTGGCTCTAAGAAGCACTTTGTTTATTCCAAGCAAAATCAATGGGCAGATCTGAACAGTTGACATCACAATTATCATTCTTCTGCGACTTTAACAAAGTAAGATACTACACATCAGTCGTGCAGTTAAAAGCTTACCGTCCCTCACACATGAGTCATGCTTTCATACCTCTTATCCCTCACTGTTCACTGAGAAACATCTGTTGAGATTTCCACCTGAAGTTTAAACCCTGGATAAAGAATGGGGAAACTACAGTAGGCACTGTACCAAGGCTTGCAGAGGAATGTAGCTTTTCCGGCAGACTGCAGGTCAAAAACCATGATACTGTGAGACGGTTATGCAAATGCTGGTGAACCTTAAACATGAGCACAATACTGCAGAGACAAAGTTTAAAGTGCCAGCACAAAGGAAAATTCTCATGTAGCCTGATGCAGTTAGAGGAGCGTGACGGCAAAAGCAAACTAACCTCAATCACAAAATAATCACAGTTTGACAAAGCAATAAAACGTCATGACCAAATGTTCATAATCTTAGCCAGCTAGATGGAGTTAGCCTGTCCAATATCCTGTTAAGCTAACTAACTAGCATCATGGTATGTTAGTTTAGTAGCTAATGAGATAGCGAGAGATTGGCACACACATTTAACTCCAGGACCAATCCGACTTCCGAGATGAATTTCCCTACAGGACAATAAAGTGTATCGTATTGTACCGTACCATAGTGTATCATATCGTGTTGCATCATATTGTATCATACTTGGACCAAAAATACAAACTCGCCTGAATATAGGCAGTCCTCTTAGCAACTTTTAAGGTGGAGAAAAATGATGTCAGGTAGGTGTAAAGTATGCTACAGCAACAAAAGAAAAAAAGAATTTATCTAAGAATTTAATTCAACCCCAGAAATTCCATTATATATATATATATATATATATTATACATATGCGTTTATTGGCTGTCTGACGATAGTGTTCTCAGTTTGTCAGTCAGATCCACCCCACGCTCCTCCACAGTGCCAGCCTCTCGCCCAAATATGGTCACCTCTGGCTCCAAAAAAATAAGACTGCGACGGCTGTAACGCCAAACTCAAGGCTTCAAAATGTGAGTTCGCAAACTATCAGGGACCGTCATGGTAGCTACGTCCATTATTCTTACTGTCTATGCTTTCAGGGAGATGCAGTAAACACAAAATTACTCACCATGTTGTGTGGTTAAAAGAGGTTTCCATGGGAACTACTGGCTTTCATTTCTGCTTGCTTAATGTTGCAAGCTGTGTTTCAATTCAGGGGCTGTAGCTTTCAAGGTTTCCTTTGAAGACTGATTGCATCACATTGGTGCGACCAAGGCTGTCCCATTTCGAAGGGTCCTTCAAATGCGGCCGAGAAATGCACCCTTATTTCCCAGAATTTGGAGGATGCAACGGATGAATCCTTCGTGGCCCATCCCATCCCAAGATGCATTGCCCCCAGGGATGATTATATATTAAGTTAACTAACAGCTGTTAACAGCTAGCTAACGGCTAACTGTTGTTAACAGTAGTATTAGCTAAAAGCACAAAGTTTAAACAATATAACTTTAATAGGTTTTTAACGTTCCTCCATCAGACTTAAATATATAAAACGGCAGTGAATCATCTCCTCAAAAATATATTTAAGAACAATCTATGGGTCCATGATTTAGGGCTAACTAACTTAGGCCCAATCCCAATGCTCCCCCTTGGCCCTACCCCTTAGCCCTCGAAATGAAGCAACGAGTGGGAGGGGTTGAAATCTTTCCCTAGGAAATGGGACATCACTCACTACGTCCGTTACGTTCACGCATACGTAACTATTTTTAACAGGAAGCCACGAGCCATCTACATTTCCACCAGTTCCTTTTGAGGACATTTTTCACACAGTTAACATGTTATGATTTTACCTGCTTTTTTCTACCGGTACACAACCAAACAGATGGTTAACACACTGGTTTAATAACTATAAATGTCCGAAACTAGAGTAGCATCATCGAGCTTTACTGGTGTTTCAGTGACTTTAGTTAACCCAGTTTTTTTCCTTCCCTTCCCATGGTTAACTGAGCTATCAAGTGTGTGGAAAGGGCATTTCCGCTGCGATAAGATGAGACATGTAGTCACCACTGACACCGAAGTGCACCTCTATCATACCCTTATGTTCTGCTCGGCTGATAGTCCCGTATGCATTCGTGTTTTCTCATGCGGAGAGCTTAGATTTCATACATGCCAGCCTGTGTGACATGTTACTGTTGAGGCAGGAGGAAAAGTGACAGGCATCTGTAAACTAACTGGAAATGCATAGTTGGGTTTCAATAACACCGGGTGAACAGGGACAATGTCAACCCCCCCGCTCCCACACACACACACACACACACACACACACACACATTTTGAGAACGGAAAAACCACAGTTAGAAAGTTAACCAGTTGGGCAAGTTAAAGACACTTCATTTAAAGCATGCCTTGCTTTTCCTGTTCATGCTTTGGACCTGATGTTTGTAGTGGCAGTCCCCGTTTAACCTTTTAGACACACGACAACACAATTAACACAGTCGTTTCTGTGACGGCCTGGTAACACTAAATACTTTCCTGTTCATATTCTATCATCAAAAACGCAGTGATCATCTCCAGAAGAAAAAGCGCCTAAAAGCCCTTTGAACCTAAATTATTACTTCTTTTTCCTTCCTCTCCTCCACTATCACCAAACTGTAAGACATGAGATATGATGCTCAGATTACAGAAACGCTGCCTGCCATGCTTCCTCCTATGACTCACTCATTAAATAGGATATGTGTTATGTTGCTCAGATTTCTTTTCTTGTCAGTGCTGACATTGCAGATAAGACTCCTTCTACACATGGAGATACCTAAGGGATAAGACTTGCTCTAAACCCTCCAGTCCATCCCAGCATGCACAGTCCAGGACCTCGTAAATATACGTCACTGATAAGGAGTCGTGATGCTGGAAAAAAAAAAAAGACAGAACAGTGAAACCTTTATGGCCAGCTTGATTTAAGCCCGTTGAAACAGAAACAGGTTGTGGGTACTCACCTGGTTCCTGTCAGGGACTGTTTGTCAGTTTGAACCAGTGCCCTCCTCTGCTCTTCCTCAGAGCACAATGTTAATCCAAGGTTATGACCTAACTGTTTAGGAGCTGAGGGCAGAAGAGCAGCACATCTTATAGTTATTTCAAGTTTCGGTTTGGTGAATAAGTAGATAGAGAAACAAGGGTTTACTCCCCGCTTCCCAGCTCGTTAAACTTTACCTGCTCTGTGGGGGAGATGGGGAAGTCATCTGATGTTACGTGAACCCCGAAACACGCTGTAACGTTATAATGTCAAAACGACAAAAGCTCTCTGGTGCCCACTCAACTACCACTACACGACTGAGAGGAGTGGATGTGGAGAGAAAGAATGTGAAAAAACAATAAACAATAAAAACATTATATCCATGTTGAAATTTGCGGAAATAGAAGGAGAGCTAGTTATCGTTACTTCTAAGCTATAGAATAGAATACAAGTGTGACTAATTAAAGCGACAGTAACAAGCTAAGACACTGGGAAGTACTCGTCTGAGGACACTGGGAATTAATAACATTAATTATTGTTGACAATGTTGAGTTTTTCATACTTATTGGGTCCTACTGATCTCTAATAGCTAGGAGAAATTAAAAATGCATACCAAACAAAAGTTTGGGTCTCAGGAAGCTAATGTTGTTGCTGGTAAAGGTGGATCTTAGTTATTCATCTTGGCAGATTAATTCATAATATCACACCATACTTTATTAGTTGACTTCAACTTTGTATAATAATGTGAATCTGCAAAGTAACTAGGGAACTAATGCTGTTGGATAAATGTTGTGAAGTAGATGTATAAAGTAGAACAAAATGAAAATACTCAAAGTACAATTAACTCAAGTACACTACTTGAGTAAATGCACTTGTTCTTCAGCTGGAAATATTACTGTAAATGTCTAGTCAAACAAGTCGCTGCTCCAGTGGAACTGTGAAGCGGCCAAGAGTATAACAAGTAGAGACTACAAATCTCTTCTCTTCTCTTTCTTGAGATAGATACACTGACGAAGGTTAAAAGGCACACCTCCTCCCCATACGTGTAAGAGCTAATTTGCATACAGATGAAGAGTGTGTCGAGTGTGCTGGAATCACTCTGGTGTTGTGCACATCAGCGTCTCTGTCCTTCAAAGGGCAGCTCCCACCTGTGAATGGACCGCATTCAGAGAGAGGGGTGGTAATCCATCTGCTGTGGTAGCACACAGACACACACACACACACACACACACACACACACACACACACACACACACACACACACAGATGGTCTCTGGAGAATGGAGACTTCCCATGTGTCCAGTTACAACATGAAAGTAACAGGGATGCAACTTAAGCACCCATCTATCCACCCTTTTAAAGATGGGTGGAGAGGTGTGGATGCATTTACAGGATTGTTGGCCATACACATAGTCTCTGTAAGAATGAGCTTGATTTGTAATATGATCGCAGGAAACTGAGCTGGAAACACTAGTTTGACATTTTGTCAAACGCTCACTTGTTTAATCTCTAAGAGTTAGATCAGAAGATCAAACCTACTCTATAACTTATTTCCAGGGGGGAGGGCACTTCGGTTTTCCTACCCAATCACTGGAGACCAATGTCTGCGCCTGAACCTATCATCATTTTAAGTCCACACTGATGTAATCATGCCAATGTATATGTTTTAATGGGATTTAAGAGTGGAGCCGAGCAAAGTTATACAAACTACAATGGGCGATATTGAAAAGACGTCAATTTAGAACAGCCTCGATAGCAGTGTTTGTCTTGTCTATAGCGCTTGCCACTGTTTTTATTACTTCTAATAGGTTCCAGTGCACTGCTTGATTATGTTTGACTATGGCGTTAGTTCCACCCATGGCGCTAATTGGCTAATCAAGTCCCCTAAAGGTGCTCATTGGTGAATTTTTATTTTTACCAAAGAAACCGCTGTTTCATGTATCTATGGCAAATTAGGCATCGGCATCAGTCAACTTGAACTTGGTGGAGTGGGTGGATTCAAAGGTCTGGGCCAAGGTAAGTCTTAATGCTAAGCTAGATTAATTACCTCTTGGTTCTCACACTTTAATTTAACAGATGTTGGTGGCATCCATAAAGAGTATCCTCCAAAATACTGAATTCTTATTTAAAGGCCTGAAAGTGGAAGAACTAAAACATCTATCTAGAATCATCAAGATCACTTTACATTTGATGCTGCTGCTAAGTATCTGCACAATGTCTTCATAGAAACAGCCCCTAATATTCATATAAACGTGCAACTGAACAGGTTTTGAACTGATACTGTGCATTAACTTTACAGCTACTTGATTTCAGCAATATGCCCGCTGACTCATGTTTCAGAACCACCCAGCACTTCTGTCTCAGTCTTAATGTTGAGGTCAAAAGCTTTACATGAAAGTGAAATAAAAACCTGTCAAGTCTCTTATCTGATGTTTCTATAGAGTGCGTCTTTGCAAGAGTGACATTATCAGAGAAGAGTGGTTTGATACTGAAGTAGGAGGAAGGATAAGCGTGACCTGCTGTCATTTGATCCCAAGCAACATGCTCTTCAGAGAACAGCAGATGTGTGGTGTTAACATTTGAAAAGAGAAAAGATATAAGGTGGAAGTGATATAGAAATATTCAAGCTTGACAAAAATACAAGGAAATCTAGTCACAGTGTGAGTTTAAAGAGTTTTTAACGTAATTTTTGTCTTTGGAGCAATGACTCTATAAGAAAGAAAATGTTCCTCGCTGTCTCACCTTAGATAAAATCATCTGAACACAGTTTAACTTCCTTTATTTTCTCTCTGGCTAAATGTGAGAGCCCTGTTTTCACTTCTGGGAAACCATCTATCAAGATGCCCATCAAGATCTGATCTGCCGAATTTGCATTTACTTTGGCTTATCTCTAATCAGGATGTGTTTGTTCTGGAGAGATGATGTGTATCAACTGGCTCCATTAAGGCCGCTGACAGATTTATGTAAGCAGCACATAAAGTGCTGTGTATTTCACGTCAACCTGCTGATGTCTGTACTTTCAGTTTCTTGTGTAAGAGAAGTCGATTGTTTCACCACTTCATGCAGACATTACTTCAAATCTCCCAGCAGTGTACAAACATGTAACAGTTTGGTAACACTTTGTATAACTATACTCATATTTAACATTATGTAGTTGCTCATTAGCATGTTTATTAGCAGCATATTGGCTCTTTATTAGTCATTATACAGCACCTATTAATGCCTTATTATGCGTGATCAACAACTAATAGGCCGTTAACTAATAGTTTCATATTTTCGTAATGTTTTAATAAGTGTTGTATAATGACTCATAAGAAGCCACTATGCTACGAATATGCACGTTAATAAGCAACTCTTAAATGGTGAATGTGTGTTCCTTCATATAAAGCGTTACTAATAGTTGATAACACTATGAAAAGTTGTAAGAAGATACACGGAAAACTGTTTATTAATGCACATTATTTCACCATTTTCTTAAGGCCCTGACACACCAAGCCAATGACTGGACGTCAATCAATGTTGGCCCATCAGTGAGTGTCTTTTGTCCTCATCAGTGTGGTGTGTCTTGTTGGCTTTTTTTGACCATTTGAACATGTTGACAGGCGTTGGTGACAGCGGCGCTCATCAGTGAATGAAATCACTACGATCGGCTGCTCAGCTCAGTGCACGGGAGGAGAAACAGAAGTGAGGAAAGTAAACAAAGAGCTAAATTAAGAGCGAGTGAGGCTAAAACAAACTTGTTACATAACGTAATATTATTTTTCTTTAGCCACTTAGCGCTTTAGCAGAAATGTTTTGAAGTGGGCTGATATTGTTCACTTGTGCACCGTAAATATACTTTGTTCTTTCAGCTCTGGATTATGTTGTTAATGTGCTAACTGGCTAACTAGCATCAAGACGGTCTTCTGGTTTCCTTTATAATACAGGCTACCACCGTCTGCTGGTGTGAAGAGTTATTTCTCCTCATGCAGGTGCAGAACATGCATGTGGGTTGACCATCGGTTGTAGTCTTTGCGCTGTGTTCATGTACAACTTTTTGGCCAAGACACAGTGACGTCAGGCGATGCAGTAGGGGGCCTTCGTGGCCATTTATTCTCTGAAGTCAGTTTGGTGTGTCTGGGCATTAAGTCAACACAATGACACTTCTGAACCTATTAAATACTTAACAGTTTTTGGAAGAAAATTTAAAGTGGGCAATTAATTGTTAAGGAACATAAATTCGAAGTGTCTCTAAAAACATTGTGCAGAGTGAATTTCTATTTTTCGTATTTTGTAGTAATTGTGACATTCTCCTATAAGTAAACTTGAAAAGTGATTCAATAATTACAGGACAAAAAAAAAGACATTTTGGGCATCAAACCCATTTTATTTCAACTTAATGCAGTTTAATCCAACACAGTTAGTGCACATGCAAAGTATCATATTTAAATATATATTGTGTGTTTGTACCAAGTGTCATGTTTTAAAAGTTGTAATATTTCAACATTTAGGTAATAAATTAACAAAATTGAAACATTACTGAAAACACTGCCCACAATGAGTATACACTTTTAATAAAGCATAAAATACATGATAAATTTGTGAAACTGCAATGTTTGTGTTTGTACTTTTTTTTTTCAGAATAATTTTTTTTAAAAACAAAAATTCAGTGAAAGACACCAGAAATAAAAAATAAAAAGAAATCACAATTTGAAGAATTTCTTTATGTCTCTACCATGAAAAAAAATCATAATACTTCTTTCACTTAAAGGTATTATGTGTAGGATTTTCACTAAATATCACACTACGCAACAGAATAACATGTGCTACACTTTAAAGTCACTATGAACTGCTTAATAGCAGCGAATCTGATTATCTTTCCCTTGTTGCTTCTGAATATTCAGCTACCGGACTGCCAATGACGAAGCAAACGTGACCGACTTCATCCAAAAATCAAAGGTGCCTTTTCCAACAAACAAAGGAGTATAGTAGTAGATCACCAGAGGTAATGTTTGAACTGTCACATCCGTGGTCCCAGTTATACTTTAACAGTAATTAGAGAATACTACACATAGCACCTTTAAAAACATGATTCATTGTTGCTCAGCTAATGATCATTGAAAACACTGTAAGAAACAAAACATTAACAGAAGACAATAAAAGAAAAACGATCACAGTTGAAGAAGCAACTACAGCGTAGCCATGGGGGTACATCGATAAAAGTCTGGTACCGATGAATTAAGTATTCTGTCACAGAGAACCACTGAGTGTTAACGTTTCTGACTTGTTGCTGAGAATTTGATATGTCAGCGCCTTAGAAGCAAGCAAACGGACACAAAATATTTTCATTATGTGCCTGAGTGATGGAGGTAGAAATGTCCAATGCCGGGCTAATGGTTCACATCCAGCATAGGCAAGAATGAATTATACAACCATTTACCCACCTCATATATTAGTTTTATTTAGTAGAAGTAGCATATGGCTTAACAGAGGCACAGTCTGCAACCTCACTGTGGACTGTCAAAGGTGCATTTACGTTTGTCGTAGAGGGGAAGGTCAGGCTTGTCGCGGTGGGAGACTTAAAGGAATAGTTCAACATTTTCTTGAGTTTGATGAGAAAATTGAGACCACTCTCTCTGGGTCTATCCCCATAGACCCCTGTGTTGAAGTGCCCAACTTTGGCGCGGAAATAAATGCATTTGCAGCCTGGTACAAAAAAACAATTTGGTCTCTGTAGTTATTTTACCCCTTCACTGTTTCGGCTTTCCATTGATGTGAGAAGCAGCTGGCCCCCAGGTATTTTCATATTATCTAATCTGGTTAAGTTCACTAATGAACACATTGTTTTTTTGTTTAATCCGTACAAAAAACTAACGGGGATTGTTTATGGAACAATTGCTTACTCAGGAGCAGTCAACAGGTAACCAGAGTGATTACCTGCTATTGACCCCCCTTAAATTTCTTTCTACAGAGGTTAAGATACAATGTGTTATTTACTGATCTCTGAAGGTGCCATTAGGCAAATTTTTTTTACCTTTTGACAGAGCCAGGTTAGCAGTCTACCCGTTTACAGTCTTTATGCTAAGCTAAATTAGCTAGCTGCTGGCTGTAGCTTCATATTTATTGCACAGATGCATGGGTGGTATCAATCTGCTCATCTAACTCTCAGCAAAAAGGGAAATTAGGGTATTTTCGAAAATGTCAAACTTTTCCTTTAAGTCCTCCAAGAACACTGTTACTCACCAGTGTTACCAACATTTATATGGCTTCAATTAGAATAAAGTCAACACTATGACAGAGGAGTTTGGCCTTAAACTGAAATGTTAGCATTTTACGCAGAAAACACGCAAGTTTTAAATAAATGAGATTAAAAAAACATAGCCTGTTACATGCGAAAAGCTTATAAAACTAATAAAAAGTGATAAGTATAAAATAGACTGCAGGTCAACTTGTGAGTTTTGGCTCCACAGACTGAAGAAGAATAAAATACAGGTCTCACATAAATATAATTTTCCATCATATTTTTTAACTGCCTATATAGAGAAGCTGGCTGAACTAGCTGGACCTGAAGTGCTGCCACGCTCGTTGTTTTTCTTTTGGCAACCGAATTCTCTGCAACAATCGAGCTCAAATCAAACATCTTGAGACGTTAGGCTTGATCCCTCCCACTCGCAGCTGCTATCTATTTTAGTTGATGCCACTTTTGTTATGTCAATCATTAAAGGCTGCTGTATGTCCTCAGTCGTGTTCAATACACGCACTAGACTTTCAGATAATAGCCAGAGGGAAGGTGTGCAGAAATATGTACTGGTGTTGGCTTGCCGGCTGATACCACCCACAGAGACAAGCCTATGGAGAAGGCAAAGAAAAGCCTTGTGTGTGTTGATGGTTACTTTCCTAAAAAGAAAAAATCATTTCAGCCAAAGTGGCAGTTCTCCACATTTGACAGGCACATAAAGTTACAGACTGGCCTTAAAAGTTGAATGGCTTTGTTTGTCACATAGAAGTTGGCCTCATTTCAGCAAACTGAGATGATATTTTAATACACAGAGGAATATCTTTTTATTTATTTTTTTGAATGACTATGGCTAAACCGTTTAAAATGTGGGCGACAGGTTATTCCAAGACAAAAAGTGACCATTTTCATTATTATCATGTGTTCATCTCATCCTCAACAAGAACAAGACGATGGAAAACTGTGAGCACCATTGGAAATCTTTCAGTGAGGTTCTCCATTAAACTTGACAAGTGTTGACAGATCCATTTAGACCTTATTCAACTGAAGACTTAAGAAAAGATTGACCCTGTTTACATGAACACTAAGATTCCTCTATTATTCCGAAAACGACAATATTCTGAATTTGATACCAGTCATGTAAACTGCATATTCCAGTTTTCCGAACTAGGCCTTTTTCCAAATGAAGATTTCCTGTGGAATATGCTGGTAGTATTCCAGTGGGCGGCACGGTGGTGCTGTGGTTAGCATTGTCACCTCACAGCAAGAGGGATCCTGGTTCGAACCCAGAGTGGGGAGTTCCAGAACCCAGAGTAGAGGGTTCGAACCCAGGGTGGGGGAGCCCTTTTGTGGGTACTCCGGAGTGGGTCTCTGGGTACTTCGACTTCCTCCCACAATCCAAAGACATGCAAGTTAGGTTAATTGGTGACCCTAAAATGGCCGCAGGTGTGAACGTGAGCGTGAATGGTTGTCTGCAACAGTCTGGTGACCTGTCCAGGGTGTACCCCGCCTCTTGCCCAATGTCAGCTGGCACAGGCTCCAGCCTGTTCTTTGGACACGGCCTCTCGCCTGTTTCTGGGCAGCTCTATGGGTTATCATGGATATGCTGCGGGCAAACCAACTCGCCATCAGTTTGCACGACTTTTGCGTATAGGTGCATGCCCAAAAGTAAAGCCCACATTTCTGGTCAGAAGGAGAAAAACTAAACATTATTAAAGACTTAGATTTCAACAGGCTTTTGGAAATGCGCAAATATTGCAACACCAACTGTTTCAAGAAGGTGGTTGATGGAATAAAAGATGGCTTATCCATTTTTCCATATTTTGATGCGACGAACAGAATGCTAGGGCACGTTAATCGGAGTGTGTGCGACTGCATGTGAAAGGGAATATTAGTGGACTATTCTTTTTCATTAGTCATGAAAACAGCTTAGTAGGTATATTGTCATTTTTGGAAAAAGGGCAAAGACCCGGAATATTTATGTAGGTACACGTAGTCAATGTCACATGGAAGACAATGGAGGAAATAAGAAGGGTGAGGGATCTAATGAGGATAAGGTGCCAGATAGCTTTCTAAAAGCTAAGTGATAAGAAACTTATTTCAGGATATTATGGTGGCTGGTTATCACAATGTAAAATATAGTGAAGTAAATATTGTTAAAAAGCCCTGCACTACAACCCAAGCTTTTAGCCCATGCTACACTTAACACTAACAAGTTGTCCAGTGGTCATTCCATGGTTTTCCAAAGGTGCTTTCCACATTTTTCCAAACTTGTTAAAATAGATACATCCTGTATTTTTATATGTTTGAAATTTTGGATTTGAATTGAGCAATTGGGAGTTATCTTTCTTTTTCCAATATAAAAATCAACAAAATCAACAGAATTCAAGCAGTTTGAGCAAACCATACAATCCTACATCAAGGGATGATCTTGGATGGACCCAAGGATTAAGAAGCTCAATGACTGGGTGTAGGGGGAGATAAATATGGCTTCAGGGTTCTGCATATATTCCTACCCAGTCTGGGTGTAAATATTTGACTCAGTGTGTGGTGCATACTAAGTTTGCTTGAATCAAATTCTCTTCACTTTGTTTGTGCAGATAAAAACGATGCATTTAGAGCTTAAGCGGCACCAGATAACCGTGAGATGCCTGAAACTGATACGGAACTACACCTAACAGATAAATAAAAAAAGACAAAAAGCACAAGGTTTTATGGGTAAAAGAAGACAAATGTTCACATTTGATTGTCAGCTGTTCTTTGGGTTCAAAAAAACCCAAAAGAACAAAAATAAATCCTGGACTGATGATCATATTCACTGGAGTATTTCTTCGTTTTCACATTATTTTTTGTGTTTTTTGATTTTACTTTAACGCCGTCAGTATGTTCAACATGTTATTCACATTGCACTTAAAACTCTTACAAATAACTAATTCACAGTAATTTGTAATTTCATTTTGTAGTCAACAAAACCACCAAGTTATTCAGGCAGGTCTTTTTTTCTTTTTTTTTTAAATAACCGTTAAATTTCAGTCATTTTATCTTGTCATGTTTTCCACCCTCCAAACTCCAAACAAAGGAGTAGTTCTCTTGTTATCTAACTGTATAAATCATGAGATGTGTTGTCTTTTTTTTTAAGTGAGCAGTAATTTTCTAAAAACACTATTGTCTTTGCAGGACTTGCATATTTTTAAGAAAACTACAAGGTGGGGGAATTTCTTCTTTTTCACACGTTAGTTAATATATGAAGTACCAGCCCTTTTAGAATGAAGAAAAATACTAACACATAGTAAGAACCTTGTTGCCTCTAAGCTGCAAGTGATTTTGAAATATAATAAAATGCTGGTCATCATCACATTCAGAGATCCACCCTGAACATGACCGGAACGTTTGACTATTTGGACCTGAGATTTTGGCAAACTGCTGTTTGTGAGATTAGATTTGTGTGTTAATGACTATCCAAAGTTTACTTCACAGATTCACTCCGAAATGGATTATGACCAAAGGCAATCTTTTAGATGGTTAAAGTCACTGTAAATATGCTCCGACACCCGCATCAATGTGTTCAAAATGTAATCTTGACATGCCGAGTATAAAGTGAACTCTCTAGAGATGAATTTGATGGTGATGAAACTGATAAAAAATACAGGATTTAGCCTTTACACAGTCTTCTCTACTGTATTTCCAGTGTGTCTTTATCTCAGGAACAAAACATGCAACAGAGTAAAAAGACTTCCTTCAAAACAAAAGCTAAATCGAAGCTATTCACTGACATGTTACAGCACAAGTATCTGTAACTCAGAGCAGGATTGTGCTTGAAAACACCTAAAACTGAGATCAGGCCCTCTGTGCGGGGGAAGGTAGATGTATGCTTTGTCTGTGATGTGAACACCTAACTCACATTTCCACTTTTTTGTAGAAGAAAAAAAGTCTGTTAATATGTCCACTGGTCTGACTTTATGAAGATTTTCAAGCAGAGCTGTTTTCAGTGACTGAGTGATTGTTTAGCCTGGGGTACTGTGATAAGTATTGCTTAAAGGCTGTGGATCAGAGAAATTAATTGAGGCATGCTTGAACAAGTGGTGGTTAAAACACACCTCACACCTCAGTCATTACAAGGCCCCACCATTGACTAGCATAGTTTTTGCATTACTGGATCATGGATTAAAGGAATACTCCACTGTTTTGTTTTTTTTTAAATTTATCTCGATAACTTTAATTAGTTCAAGTCATGACGGGTACAAAAAATTGTCGTCATTGTTAATGTAACGTGTATTGTTTATAATAGATGCAAAATTACGCTAGCATACTTTGTCAGGCAAGTAGAAAAGTTTGCATGAACTCCAATGCATATATCAGGCCCTCCAGGATGTTGCGATCTCAGCCTATCCCCATGAATTCTGCTCCAGCTTGCAACTTCATCCAATCACAGCAAATTTACTGCAAATTAAGTATTTAAAATGCATTTCATTATAGAGCTGTAAAGCATATTGAGTCGCTCAGCGTCTCCTTGCACCATTTTCCTACTGTCTCTTACTCTCTATTTATCATCAGACTGCTGCTGCAGGAGTGTGAGCGCTGTGCCTGGGTTGTGGATAACAGACACACAGTGACAGGGCTAACATTAGCATCACATGGCTGACATTACGGTTACGTTTTTTATGACAGAGTCGAGCTATTTTGGTGTTGGTCTAAGATTGCTGGGACTCTTTTCTGGCTTGGTGTTGGATGTTAGCCGCTGCTGCTTTGTTAGCTCGTGTTTGCTGGGCAGAGAGAGCAGGAGACCAGCTCACTACGACAGTCCTTCAACGCTGCGTTGGACGGCTGCATCAGCTGATCTGTGGGAACCACTGAATGCTCATAGGCTCTAAATCTGAGACAGTATCGCAACTATTTTTAGAATTTTACTTGCCTCTGCAATTTATCGCAAAATTAAACATTAAACTCGCAACATGCATCGCAATTTTTGTTAGAAAAGCTACTGTGAAATCAGGCATTTCAGGCTGCAAGTCCCAAAAAAATATTTACTTTTAGCATGCTAAAATGTTAGCAAACCAAGGCTAACCAAGGGCATATGGCTGGCTAGCATCACAGAGTTTGTAATGAATGTTGGGTGTTTAAGAATCCTTGGAACAAGCTGGAATTTGACTGTCGGCAGAGTGTTAAGTGGCACTTTCTCAGCCAACATCAGGAGTGTATGAATTACTTTTTTTGTATTTTATAAATGCTGGTAACATTCAAGAGCCTACACTAAAAACAGTGGAGTATTCCTTTAATCAAGGGCAGGCAAATGAAATCAGTGATATGCAGCCATTTATAACAGATGGCACAATAAATAAAATCAACAGACTTTAAAAAAAAGTATCAAGAAGAGAAAAATGTGCCAGTGACAACCAGCTATGGCAAATTAGTTTTTAGGAAAAATATTAAGACCACATGAAACTCAAAAAGGTAAACAGGACAAAACTTAAAGATACCCGTTGGCAACAAGACAAGGGGCCCACCTTTCATCATGTACCAATAAGCAAAAAAGGCAATACAGGATGAAGAGCCATGAGGGGAGGAGTGGATGTGCTGGGCCAGTGTTTGATTTAATTTGGAATACATGGTATAAAGAGGGTTTGTTTAATACTAGTTACACGTTGGTGGAGATCTTGTACTTGGGAGACATGTTATTATGGAACCAGATGAAACTAAAAATGACGCCCATGGTTTTGGGTATACGCTCGTCGTAAGCAAACGTCATGGCCTCGTGCAGCGGGACTTTGACCACCTCGATAAGCTCTCCCTCCCGGGGCTCACCTCCACCTGCGCTCACGCAGTTGTCGTCAGACACCTCGGCGTAAAACATGGTCTGCTTGGACCCCGTTACACCTACGCCTGACCTGTAGGGGAGGATAAGGGAGAGAAAAAATAAACTGGTATTTTTTGCCCAAAAGATGAAGACAAACTGCTGCACCCAATCTTGATACAGAGACAAATGAAAGCTGTACAGCTCAGTCTTTGAATGCTGGTTATAAGCAACATACATGAACACTAGTATTTTCTAGGCATTTCTTAGCCATTTAAGCTGAACAGACCTTGTGCTGTCTACTATTAGCACAGAACTTCACCACACCCTGCGCCTCTGTCAGAAACACCCTCATAGGGGTCCTGAGGGTTAAGACGATACCTATCTATTTAATGGAAGCAGCCCACACATAACAATGGTCATAGACAACACCAACAGAGTCACAGGAGGCGTTCAAGTCAAATCAACAGCACAGTTATGAGAGCTGTCGGTCAAAGCTGTACAGGTGCTGCTGTTTAATGTGGGACTGCTCATCTCCTAAAACTTTAAACTTCTGTATCAAGACAGTGAGCTAATATATCTGTTGACAAAGATGGATGATTCCCCTGAAGCTTCTTTCTAAGTCACTAACATAACCTCAGCTTCGGTTTAATGTGGTATCATTATGGCACTTTCTTTAAAAGTCACCAACTCTAGGTTACATTTTTGATTCTTAATATTTTTCAACCAAACTAATTTTTTAAACTGGACTCATGAAAATGCACACTTTCCTTCAGGGTGCACCAGATTGTGTGAATCTGTGCTCTGAGAGTGTGATGCTCTGAATAACTGAACGGTAGATACTCCTAATGAGCAGTTCAGCTCCAAACATAGACTAGAATTACCACTTTGCAGTTGTATGCCTCTGCAAACCAGTCAAGTTGCAGTTACAGTTTACATCCATGTCTGTGAATACACGGATGCCTCATATACATCTTCCCCCTGGCAGCACACGTGATCTATACAATCAGCACAGTTTCAAGGTCCACACCCAAGATTAATGTCACCAATTCAGTATCTGACCAAATGTCTTCCCATCTGTTCCTGAGATATGACGTGGAGTAATGGCTAGAAAAGTGTTTTTGCAGAACATTATGATGTCACAGTGAAGCAGTGATATAAAATGTCATCACTTAATCATTTTATCCTGTTAGACATTTGTGTGAAGATTTGACAAAATTAGTGTATAAATAGTTGAGATAAGTACATGTTTTGTGAGGTCACAGTGACCTTGACCTTTTATCTCCAACCACCAAATTCTAATCAGTTTTTTGTTAAATCCAAGCAGACGTTTGTGCCAAATTTGAAGAAAGTCTCTCATAGTGTTATTGAGATATAGCATTCACAAGAATGGGACAGATGGACGGACAGATAACCTGAAAACATAATGCCTCCGACCACGGCTATCACCAGAGCAGAGGCATGAAAACCAAAATGTATGAATGCGGATATCGGGGCGGGCCACCACAAATAAATGATTGTGTGGGAAACACTGCAATAAATCTAGATAAAGAAGCAAAGCTGAAAATGTGGGATGTTTCTGAGGCTCAGGGAGGTCCGGAAATTAAAAATTAAAATGATATCAAATAGGATAACAGGATATTAACTGTTACAGGATGAAAAATCCAGTGGGGGTGACTAAAGCAGATATTAATAAGACAATGAAAAACATGAAAACCTTCTTTCTGTTGGGAATATACAGGTTTTAAGTAAAAAGTCTTCATCAAGTTTATTCACAAAACGTGAGTACACACAAATGTGTGCGGTCAGCTCACCTGTAGGAGGTAATCCTCTTCAGTTTAGAGGCAGGCACATCATAGCCGCACTCCTCCAGCACCTCCTGCCGGGCGATCTCCTCCAGAGATAGGTCAGGTTTGTCCACCAGCCCGGCGCAGAGCTCATAGGTGACCCCCGCCGAAGCCGGGGGCCACTGAGAAGAGCTCTCCCCCTCTGAGGCCGATTGGCCCTCCTGCGACTCGGGGGCGGGGGCAGCAGCTTCAGTGGCGCCCTCCTCGCTTTTTTCAGCAGACTGAGGTGGCTGCATCTTGGTCCTTTCCCACTCACACATGTATACAGCTGGTGGTGGAGAATACAGAGAATGTTGAACATGACATTTTTGCGTATTTTTCTCTAATCCTTTTTGTCTAACATGTTAACACATCTATTTTTTAAAGTAATAAACTAAAAAGTAATAATAAGTTTTACAGCTCCTACCACCAGCTCCTCAACATTAAGGACTGGCTGCTTTTTTTTGCTTCATATCATTCTGAATTCAGTTTTTAGGGGTTTTGGACAATTGGTGACATACAATGTTATTTGAATATAATGAACCCAATGCTATGGAAATGTGTGCTGGGCATTTTTCACTATTTCTGGATATCCTAAGACTATAATTAATCTATTAAATGGAAAAATAATTGACAAATTAACACCTGCTCTAACAGTCGTTATTTGTAGCCCCGTAGGATGCATGTTAATCCTTGAAAGCTTCCATGCACAGTTAAAATGCTGACTTTAACACTGTTAATTTAATTGTAAATATGGACTGGGAAATTCAAATGTTAAGCCAATGCAATATAATATTCAGATATAATAATCTGGATTTTAAATCAGTACAATATAAAGGTCTATAATAGAGGCACCCTGCCACACCTGAAATAAGGAGTGCCTCTGCTAACGCCAACATAAACTATTACATTATTATGAAACATAATCAATTTCCTGAATGAAACCCTTTATTGACCCTGAACAACAAACATATTTCTAAACATTTATTGTCTGATACCACAAGCAGACCAACATCTCGCACACTCCCACTAGCTTGTGGACAAACTCTGATTTCTTTCAGATAAAGGAGTTTTTTTGAAATGAGAGAGGAGAGGAAAAAAATATATCAATGCCCAGACTTCCTTGAATTTAGCACAGTGTGGTGTGGAACAGTCCATGGCGACTTCCGCCAAAGGAGGTTAGGGCTGCTTTGTAATGGGGCCTCTTGCGGTCTATTTATGAGCCTGCATTGTTACTGAGATCCAGTAGAATAAACAGGGATTGTAATGTACTGCTTTTTTAGTGAAAGTGCCCACAGGATATATATAACAATCTAGATCTCGCTGAGTGACAAGAGGAAAATGAATTAACTCGATTGCAGAGTGCAGTTAGTCTCCTGCTTGGTGCGGTGGAAACTTACCTGGACGGAACTGCTTGACGAGGACAAAACAGTGTGAGCTGGTGTTGAAGATCAGCACTGATACACTGAAGGGAAAGAGACAAAAAGGCAAGTTTAAGTAAAATCAGACAACTTCTTTTTGACACTGAATGTTCCTACTGATCTGGTTTTATCTTCTAACATATAGAAGAATGTGGCTCCAGGAAAGCGGTTGGTCATGGCTGGATCAGCTTTTTAAAAACCACCACTTATCAGAGAGAAAGGCAGTCAGGGGTTAATATATTTAAAGGAGTGTCCAGCATTTCGGGATGGTGGGTCCACAAGTGTTCTGGACATGTAAATCTCCTTGATACGATCAACATGACAAAATAATGTAACACAAAAATCACTCTGGGAAACATCAAGGACGAGTCCCTTTAACAAAAATGGTAAGTATCTGAATTATTAGGACAAATGGACATGCTAACCACTTATTAACTGACCTCTCGTCCAATCAAAGTGACATATTACCGCCTAGTTTATCTTTCTATTGGACAATTCCTGTTGGACAGTAAGTATAAGGGTAGACATCATCCTAAAACTGAAGTGGATGCATTTGTACAGTATGTCTATACCACATAGAGTGTCTGCATACACAAGGCTGCTCACCGTGTGTCAGTATACACGGTATGGAAACAGTCTACAGCGTCTTAAGTGCTATATCACAGCCAACTGGATTTGCTTGATTTTCTTGAAGATGGTTCACTTGGGGCTGAACGTGGACTATCCATACAAACCCCTGGACATTGGAAGAAGAACAACTTCACACGGACCCCTGCGGTCAAGCAGATGCTGGCAACATAACTTGGGCTTAAAATGTGGATCAAAAATATGGTTAAAGCCTGAATCAACTACCTGAAATTAAAGCATAAACAAGAGACTGAATTCTAACAACCATTTGAAAAATTAAAGGGAAAGACAGTGGCATAAGACACATTTCAAGACACTCATGTCTGTTGTTTTTCATGCTACCCATTACTCTGTCCACATCCTTTATCGAGATACACAATTTAACTATTCCTCAGCAATGCTAGGAGAATCCAGGATACCTTACTGTAGCTTTCTGTATGACACATCTAGTTTGCACACTAAAACTCTTTTGCTTTTGTTCGCTAAATTCTAAAAGCAATGCATTAGAGTCTTTGAAACTTTATTTGAATAAAATCAATGCTAAGTGCCAAATGAAAACGAAACTAAAACACTCCTCTGAAATGAGAGGGCCACATCATCCCAGATTTAAACGATGACATTCAACAAGCAGGATGTAGAAATAAAATAAGAAGGAAGGTCACTATGATATGCTTCACCACTGGCACTCAATCAGCTGTAAACACACAGGTTGGTTCATTGCTGTGTGTGTGTGTGTGTGTGTGTGTGTGTGTGTGTGTGTGTGTGTGTGTGTGTGTGTGTGTGTGTGTGTGTGTGTGTGTGTGTGTGTGGGTATGTGAGCGTGACTGTCGCTGCCAGTGGAGACTTGAGGCCTGGGGTCTGTGTTGGGAAAGCGGATGTGTCTGAGGCGGCAGGAAGCCCTGCCCTGTCTTTCCCATGGTGAGAGGGAACCAGGACGCTGCTAATACATCTGGTTTCTGCAGCGCCTGGGTTGATAATGATTTAATATCCGTTTGCAATACCAATATTTAAATGTAAAGTCCAAAGCCTGTTTTCAACCATATGTAGGCATGCTAGCTGACCTGGGTGTAAGGCATTTTAAGGCTAAAATGAAAAAGTGCCCAGAAACTTACAGTGGGGTTACAGTTATGCTTTCAGAAACTGAGGTTCGAGTAAACACAAGGACAGTCAGACAGGTAATAAACAAGCTACCACTTTATTTGGAGGTAAAAGACTGACAATTTCGAAGCAGCAACCTCCGGGCCGAAATATAAAGCCAACGCAAAAGTGCCAAAAAGTGCAGTTCCTAAAATAGCCACAAGAGGCCGACTCCAAAACAGAATAGATCCCCATCCACACCAATGTTAAGTGCCCCACTTTACAGCAGAAATAAATACATTTACAGCCTGGTACAAAAGACAGTGTTGATCTCTATAGCTAATTTCAACCTTCATGACAACTGTACAGGAGGTGATTTTTTTTATACAACTCACCCGTTGTCATTTCACTGAAGCTTAAAGTTACACATAGTTAAGGGCAGAGCTGCTTGAGAGACAGGCTGTCTGCAAGGCATCAATATAGCCTATGATTGCTTTTCCACCAAACACTTTCATTACAGTACCCTCACTACCTAAACCATTTTGCGTTTACACTGCAGACAGTACTGTTAATGTAAGCGAGGTTGATACCAGATGATAGCTGCGTCACTGCTCTGTCCAACATTGTCTGCAACACGCTGATCATCCCAGAACAAGGCTGGACGACATTTCCAGTACAAAAAAAGAACAGGTTGGAGTATTAAGAGCTAGGGTCTAGTGTTGTCGGAGCAAACAGGAATGACACTCTGCCACTTTTTTTCTCCATGTGAGGAAATACAGTATCTGCAGTTTGCATAAACCGGTTGAAATTCACATGTATTTTTAAGTGCTTAAAGATCCAATCATCACTAAGGAGAATGACATGCAAGACAGCCATTCAAAATAAATGCAATGGTCAGAGTTATCATGTTGATATTTAAGGTGTGTTTGATTTAGCAATTTACTGAGTAAGTTTAGTGATATTATTGGTGACAGAACCGATGACCAGAGCTATGAAAAAACAACATTGACAAAAAGTCAAAATATGCCAGCTAATAGACACATTATTGCTTCGTGGCCCTGACAACAGAAAACATAATTTATGTCTCAGCTGCTGATTAAAAAGCCTCCATGTTAAGGGCCTCAAATCTGGGCCAAGCCAGCTGTAGTAACCTCTGCCACTTGTTCATCCACTTCCTTCCTCCATCACTCCCTCCTTGACTCTCATCTCCTTGACAGAGAGGACACAGGGCATTTTTTTATAACTTCCTTCTTCCTTGAATTGAACAGAGCTTGACTCATCACTCCATCAATGTCTTTGTCTTTAATCCACAGATCATGTTGATAAATGCAAAGGAGAATAGCCATCAAAACTTAAAACAGTTCTTCAGCAGGTAGGCTATGTACCAAACATCTGAGATATGAAAATCCAGTACTGATATTAGTGGAAGCCTACAGCTGTAAAACATCTTGTGGGGGGATAACGTCACAGAGAATAAGTATGAATGAGATAATGTGGTAGATCTGAGCTAAAAGTGGGACACACAGGCCTGAGGCATGAGAGCGGTCCCCTGGGGCAGGTCTGGGTCTTGTAGTGCTGTTCCACACCATTACTGCTGTTCTACAGCTTCCCACTGAAGAAAAATGCTCTAATGGTTAAACCAAGAAGCAGGCTAAACGGACGCTCAGGACTTTTCATGCACCGTTAAGCTTTCTCTGCGGGGCTCCTGGCTGGGCAGCGGGAAAACTGGGTTATGCCAGACAGAGGAGCAGGACTTAAGGTGACTACTGGGTGTGCTGCAAGGCTTATGGTATCAAGACACTATTATCAGGTCTTACGAGGGAATAACTGGGTTATGTGCCAATTAAATTTACTTTAAGTTCTGTAAACTTCTGTTAATTGAGGTACAGTACATTTGTATGCACCACCTGACAGAAAGTGTTTTTTGTATTGACTAGTGCGGCTCTACCAAATGTCATCTTTTACATTCAATGCTTCCGTTGAGGTTTGCAAATGAAGCTTTGAATGTCTGTTGTCATATTTTATACACATGAAGGAAGTGATTCATCCGATTCAATGACTAAGTCTTTCTTTTTACTATAACAGTGTTAAAGTTGAAATAGATGTTTTGCCATTGTGGTTATATAAATGTAATTTATTGTGCTGTTATACCCCTTTTCCACTAAAATTAGTGCATGTACGTGGATTTATTAGACACAAAAAAAAAACGTTTTTCGTTTTTTACTTGTATGTCACATTTGCTGCAAAGGACATGCTGGAAAACAGGTTAGTAAACAGTAGAAAGCAGCATGAAGGCAAGAGACAAAGTGTTACCGTGATTACTTTTTGTTATATCTCTTACTTATTTTGTCTCTCTTTCAAACTCAGCTGCAGACGGACAGTATTCTGTGGGGGTGCATCATTGCAACTAATCTAGTGCTTTCACCCGGGTGTTGTGTTTCCATTAATGCCGATCAGAGCCGGAGACAATAAATACCCGTGACAACTGCAGAGTCATTTGACCTAGGTGTAAATGCAGATTGTAACCTTTGCCATTACATACAAAAGCCAGATGTTACTGGGTGTTGGTGGGTTTTTAGTGCAGTGGGAAAGAGGCCCTTTATACAGGAGTATGTTTCCCTTTGTGTGTGCCAAGCAGGAGGGCAAAGTGATTTCTGACTGCAGTTAAATAGTTGTTTTTGAACAACTAAATGCGCACAAATATGGATTGAAGCAGAATATTTGGGGACATGTCTCCTACACTTTTTTAGAAGGCAGTACTGGACCAATCCACTTTAAACATTCAGAAATTAATTCTGTCTTTAAAACAAACAACAAAACATAGAACGTACATTAACCTGATGCATGAAATTTGCCACAGGCGTATGGTTTCAGCTGGCATGCAGTGTGAAGAAAAAAAAAGGGTTGGACAAAGACATTTTTCCACAGAGTCAATGAAGAGAAATCTAATAATTACTGTAAGAATTTGTGCCAGGTAAATAAATGGTTGCTGTTGACATCAACCCAGGTTCTTGACTGAATTATGATCTTGAGACTACACCGTCCCTTCTGAAGCTTTTTTAGTCTGCTTTGTATGTGTGGAAAATCACAAGATCCACTCTGACATAGTATTTTACAAAGACTTATATAGCGTGTGGGGCACTACTCACTGTTATTATTAGGGGTGGTGACCTACGTCACCATACAGTGTACTGTGATTTTAAAGGTTTTGCAATATGCTGAGTATAGGGATAAATTATACTGCAATGTATTACCTTTATTCAAACTGTTAAGTCTATCACCAAAGGGAAACTTTATCAAAAACTGTTTCATCTAATAAGATAAAAGTTTTCAGTGTGTTCGTCTTACTTCATTTCCATGGCTGCAAAATCAATCAATTTTTCCATCACGCCTTATTTATTAACCTCTTAAAGCCCACTGACCTGGCAGTGGCCTTGTCTTTACAAACCCATGCTGTGCAGTTAAACACACTAATCCACGCAGCTTTATTTGAACTCTTGGTGGAGATCCCAAAGTTTCTAATGACACCAAATACATCAGGCTGAATTTGGGAGAACGTGAATAAAATTATGCTCAAGACTCAAGACAGCCAGCAGTCTTTGCCCCAGTCACTGAATATTATCAATATATACAGTAAGGACATTCCAGAAGTACACCTATCATAAACAATCTGAACACTAGTTCACAGTTTATCATTTTCAGCCATGTATAATATTCCTATAATATCCCTGTGTGGACTTAGAACACCCGTGGTATTGTTTAATACTTTATAACTTGTGATTTTACTCTGTTGTATTCACACCTCATTATATAATGTGATCTCTTGTGGCTACTCAACACTGAGTTTATGTTTTTTTTCTCATATAATATCTAATTAATATTGTAGTCCAAAGGAAAGGAAAGGAAGAAGCCCTTGAAAGTCAAGGAAGTGAACAAGAACACGAGAGCAGGACTACAGCGAGGGCTCAACATATGAACTTCATCTCTCTGTTGCCCAGGTTCTCGCATATTTCCTGAACTAAAAATAGTGTGTGTCATTAAAAGTCACTTCCAGTGATAAACTTGCCCCCCTACGCAAACACTCCTATAAACACATAGGTGTCAAAATAACAAAGCAGTAGGAGGTGCCCATCCAGCCTACGTGTGGTTTTGTAGATTTAGAGATGCATTATAACCATGTCCCTGTAGACGCCTTCAAGGCTCTGCATTCGTGACAACTAGTGAAAGAAGTTTTTGGTATATCCATCCTGTTTCATGGTCAGCAGGTCGAGCAGAACCCAAGAAGAAGTGGTCAGTGACCAGTATGGAGATTTCAATATTGCACCTCTGCTGTTGCTTCATCCAAGAGGAAACTGATCTTTGGAGGTGTTTATGGAATGAGCAAAGGGCTATCTTCCTTAAGACATTCACTAAATTAGATATTTTACAGTACATTACCCCCAAATCTGTCTTTCACATTTTTGCAAAGCACTCCTGAATTGTGACAAGAACTGTCCTGCTGAGAAGTGAATGTCATGCGCACTTAAACAAAAATGCAAAACAATCCTGGATCCTTTCAATATACACTAAAGGGGAATAACACTTTGGCAGAATTTCCACAGGGGAAAGCTGGATGTTCCCATGGGCCATTTTCTTTAGGAAGTGCAGGTTTGAGGTTTACTGCTTTTGTCTCAGTGGAACTATTTTTCACAGGGACCTCTCTTTGGGATCAGGAATGGAGGAAAGAGGGCTTAAATGACCTGAGACTTACCTCAGGGCATTATGGTACCCTGGGCAGAGCGGGGAGTAGGAACCAGGGTTTTGACACAAATGTGTGATATTTCTCTTAAAGTGCCCCCCACAAAGCTCAAGACAGTTATAGCCGTGGGCAAGTGGAATAACAGGGCGCCAGTTCGAGAAAAACAAGGTCTGTTTTGGTTTGACAGTGCTCCCAGTATCTGACATCCTTTAGAGATGCTTGAGAATATAGGTATACAAATACCATGAGGGAGCGGTGCTAATAATGGATACAGGTGAAAGGAAACACACAAAAAGTGGCAGTAACTCACACAACATATCACATTAACTGTGCATATAAAGCATGAGCATATAGGGTATTATTACATTTATAAATTTCATGCACAAGAATGTCCATCAAAAAAAAAGAAGTAAAAAGGAACAAGATGTATAGATCAAGATTGGTGCAAATCAAATTCCTTAGAACGCAGATCATCAAAGTCATCCTCATTTGCCGATTCATGAGATTCAGATATTTAAAAGTTTGAAAAGCTTTTCAGATAGCAGTCGTACAATCTCTTTTTACATGTGAGTGTGTTAATGTATGCACACATCAAATGCCTCTATCCAGTGACAGTAAAGAAAAAATGCATTTTACCTATCATGGGTTCGCATGAAGTCCCAGGATTTCTTTGTGCCATTCTGTGAGGGAATAAGACAAAATAAACAGCATAAGCATAAATAATAAAAGCATCATTAATCTAATTCTCACACACTTGAGTACACACTATAGTACATGCAAAAAGTGGGCAAATTGTGGGTATTTAGTGTGCCCCAACTTCTCACTCCCTCTGTTGTATGTGACTTGTATGGCAGGAAGTTAGACCTCTGCTCATTTATTTATCTAATATGATTTCTATAGAAGCAATCAGCTGCCCCACAACTGATGCTTGCTTGGGCACGCTGAAGTAACATCACAACCCACACCCAACAAAAACATCTGCAGATGCAGATCAAAAAGCACTGGGCCTGCACCTATCAATGGTAGTTCAGCAAAAAGTCATAATAGTTACTGGAACATATAAACAGTGGCTAAAACTTTGCAGAAGAATTAGCATTGTGTGTTTCATATCAAATATACAATTTCACTGTGGCTTCCAAATTCAATACACAACTTACAGCGAACACTGACAGAGTCAAGGTCAGAAATTGGCAGCTTGGGGCAAAATGTCAAGAACTTCCTGTGAGTTTTAACTGAGAAAAAAAAAATCTTTTTGTCTTGTGAATGTCCTAGTATTTGTTGATTTGTATTTACCGACCGCCGTGGACTATTGTGGGTGAGCTTTTTGGAAGTCTAATGCAGCGATTGTTTCTGCATCTCTGTCAGAAAAGAATCCACAGCCCACACTGCTTGACTTAGTTTCAAGGAGAGATTCCTGATGACTAAATACTAAACCATGTCCTGTAGCTACTAAACTTCAATGACAACAGTTTGTGTAGCTGAGTGTTTATATGCCCAGCGGTCACATCATCACATCAACAGGACGTGTCGTGCAGCTGAACACTCCTTCAGTAAATTTCCAGCAGCTCAATTCCAATCAAACCACCGAGGCAGGTGTGACCAGCACAAAAGAGACACCATCACAACACACTGTCTGATTATTGGCTCATTACTTTCAAGTAAGTGTTAGGAGACAATGACGCAACCAGTGACGGTAGTGTAGTTCCTTTTGAGGTCATTTTCATTCATACAAGGTGAAGCGAGGAAAGGTGTATGCTATACTGTGAAGTCAGTACATGGATCGGTAAAATCAGTAAATCAAAGAGCAGTACAGTGAACAGGTGAGATGAAGAGCTGCAGGTGAGGTCAGGTAAGTAACACGTTTAACCCATTCAATATAATTTGACTTCTATGTTCTATCATTCACATTAATTCAGCAGACGTGTGAATTAAACTGAAAACGTAGCATATATTCCTGTCTTCACATTGCATGCTGTATAAATATGGTAAAGTCGGCCTACATTTTCAATGCCTGAGGAAATATGGCCTTGATTCAAATTTAGGCTACACCTCCTCTCCACCCACAAGCTCTTTCAGACGCAGGGATGACAGCTGTACTAGAACAGGCTTATTTCAGCTACAATAGATGTGCCTTTCTATCTTGTGCGTGCGCGAGTGTGGCGGTGCAGTTTCAGAACCACCCAAGACACGAGAGGAGCAGAAATGGCAAACTAATTGCACTGATAGAATTAGACATAATAAAGATACTGTTGTCGCAACAGGGTTTGAGTTAGGATGTGCCACTGTGTGAGATGTACTTAAGTGCAACTTTGAGATTTCGATCTAAAAGGGCAAAAAAACCAACATACAGCTTAAAATGCTACTGACTGATTTGAGTGATTGAAGAGAATGTGGAGGTTGTGTCCTTTCTCACAAGACTTAATATATAATATATAATATTCTCAGTTTCGTTCTCATGACTGGTATGAATTTGGCTGACAGGATATGCCTGATGAGGCGATGTACATAGAGATGCACAGATAGTCAACATTTTCTGAGCTCATACAAATATCAATTTTTGAAATAAAACTCTGGCCAATAGCCGATAATCTTTATCATATAAAAATACTAAACTGTTTTAGAGTCATTCAGCCATCTCTAACATCCACTTTATATTGCTGTGCAAACAAACACCAAACAGCTGGATTTATTCAAGTTTCTTGCCAAAAACTATATTTTACAAGATTACATTTGAACACGTCATGATAACACTTTAATTTGCCTTTGCCCAACACTTATTTAAATTGAATAGAGCTTGAATGCATCATAATGTTACTCAATGAAACCTTCAGTAGTATTTAGTTCCTTCTACTGATTGCTAACAGCTAATGCAACTAGCTCTCTTCTGCAAATGTTGTTTACAATGTAACATTATCAGGGAAACAATAGGGTGCTTTCCCTGACTTGTCTATAGTGAGTTCACTGCATCTTTTCAGCCCAAAGGCGTCCCAAGGACGATCTCGATTTGTCCCAAACATGTTTTCAATTATCCATGGGATGATGGAACGACATTAGTCTCGAGACGTTTTTTTAGCCTGTGCAAAACTGCGATCATTGAATGTGATCTTATCAGCCATCGTCCCTAGATATATGTTGCAAAAACATTTCGTAAACACCTGTGCAACACTATAGCTCCCTGTGACCTCAGGACACGCTTGAGTTAAATAAAGTCCTACAAAAAGTGAGAATTAAAGTACACTTCGTCGAAGTTTCAAAATACAGAGTTTATTTCAGGGCAACTTCCTTACGTAAACCTGGGTTCCTTCTACCTATAACAGGCTAACCTGCATTTTATACGATTAATTAGCAAATGAAGTGGCATTTTCAACTGGATATAACAGAGATGATAGTGGCATTGTGTAAAGAAACAAAAAAAAATTCAGCTTTTAAGAAGTCCCCAATATCATCTTAACAAATGGTCAAATGACCAGTGCATGACCTAACAGGTCATGACCACAGGACCTCAGTGTGAAGCCAAGCTAACATAAAGCCATTCATGGATCATTAACAATCATGTTGTGATGTGAAATGAAAGCACGAAGCCAAAGTTTGTGTAGGTTTACTTATGGTGTTGCTATGGTGTCACCTGTATCTACTGCAACAGCTATTTTATCAGGTCTATGATAAAGAATTAGTGTATGCACATTTCAATACTGAGCTCGATCATCCTGAAAAAAAACTGACTGGAATTTAAAAAATCTTTGCAATAACTTGTAGCACAGATCTATCAATGCAGCAAATTCTGCTTTACCTATGCAAAATAAACAGATAGAAGAACAATCACCAAAAACTTTGATAACTGATTCATCTTAAAAGTCAAGCAACAATACAAAGTACTGACTGATTTCATCCTCTCCACTCTCATAATCTAGAGCTATGATCAGGCCCAAAAAATCAGGCCACGACAGCAATTTTGGGACCAAGCTCAACTTAAAACCCGAATTTCCACGATAAAAAAATGTATATTCGTGCAGATATTAGTGACATGATCTCAAACAGAAAAAAAAGTCAATGAAAAATTGATGCCAACCTGATCTGATTAAAGCCTGGGGTAATGTGATTAATTACAGCCTGGCCCAAACCTGGCGGGTCGGGTCTGGCCAAATTGGGTTTGGACAAAGAATCAAAGCTCTGTGATAATCTGCTGTTTGTCTCCGTTATATCCATCCATATTTTGTTTAAACTGTCCATAAAGTAACACTGCAGGCTCATGCAGCAGGAATTTATACATAAGCCAGTAAGACCTGAAGACACACGTAACACTAGTCATCTTTTCTCCAGCTGTCAGCCATTAGTGACGCGTCAACATCATCAAAACTCTCCACTGTGCAGTCAGGTCATGAAAGATGCTCTTCTTGAGCTGCAGATGATCTACGGGTGTAATTACTTTCACAAAAACCTGTCATGTCAACAACGTGTGCCGAGCCTCTTACACGCCATCGTTCCTCCTTGAGGCCAAGCCAGCCGCACCCCTCTCACTTTTTGTCAGTGAAAGCAAAACTAGTGTGAGGCGTGTGTGTGAGTGTGATAAATCACTTGTCGTGACTGAGGCGGAGATGCACTTCTCGTGGCTTGTTGCTTTGTAAAGTGCGCTTACTGAATAATTTATGAGACAGAGCATTTTTCATGTCAATGAACCTTTTACAGGTAAATTGCTGGGTATTTAGATGTAGATTATAAATATAGATGTACACTAGAGCTGTCCTGCGTATGTCAAACTGATATTTCCATCTCTGCACAGAGCACACTCAGTGTATACTGCATTATACTTTGCACTGAAGTTAGAAGAGTTAGCAACACAACATTTGGAAACACAACAGTTGGGAACAAACTAATAATAACGTAGTCATGTGAATAAATCAGTGGGACATTCCACTCCTTTTGTTGATATTCTTGGTTTTAATAAATGTTTGTTAAATGAAAGAGTGCTTTGTGGAGAGTACAGCACAAACAACACAGCACCAGTATTCAGAAAACAAATATATGGTTTGTGGTTCTGAAAAGTTAGAGACAATCGTCTGCAAAACTATTAGTGAGCACCATTTACGATCCTCGTAATTCACTACAGAGCCTATTGAGTCTTGCCATGACCACAAGTTGATTGAGTTGATTGGCTGAGGTTTGGAGGTATTTACTAACCACCAAAAGCTACCGTATGCAGCACCAGGCCCTCATCTCACAATACAGCTTCAGTGTTCACCCCCCCCCCAAGATAAAAAGATCAAATTTGGCTATGTTAAGGCATATAGTATGAGATTGCTTTACAGCACAAACAGAAAGAGTGTGCTGTCCTTCCAGGATAAATGGGAGCTACAGCTTTCTTTCTGGCAATAGCAGATGGTGGAAGGTGTGAGAAAAAAATCATTTCCAAGATGGTCTGTCCATTCAGAAAAGTGATTCCAGGGAGGGGAAATGAGTCAGAACGATATCTCTCCAACAGGAAGTTGCAGGACTAAACATGGCCCTAATTACAAGAAAAAAAAAAGCTGCACCAAGACAAAAACCCAACAATATCAGTTTGAGACTAAGACAAAGACAAACACTCGTCTTGATTATGGTCTCACAATCATTTTGGCGACGATTGACTACATCGATCAAACCAAAAAGATGATTTCTTTTCTAGCAACCACATACTGTACGAAGAAAAACACACACACACACACACACACACACACACACACACACACACACACACACACACACACACACACACACATTCCCTCTCTAGTATCCTGTCACTACCCACAGATGGTGGGGTTCCCCTCATTACTCGGGCCACTTGCTGAGAGAAGGGGGGCGGGGACGGCTTCAATGGCCCAGGGGAGACGGAGAATCATGGCCGACATGGATTACGACAGAGAGATTAGCCCATGGGGAGAGAGAGAGAGAGAGACATAGACAGAAAGAGAGACGGAGAGAGAGGAAGGGAAGCAGGACCAGGCTACACAGGACCTTGAAATTAATGTGGTCCCTCTGGCTTTGGGCATCAGAAATGACAGACTCCTGTGTGAATGGCTATTGTAGAGAGGGATGTATGGTCTTTTAGGTGCTTAAAGACTAATAACCATCACACACACACACACACACACACACACACACACCTCCTGACTACACTATAAAGCCGGCAGCTGCAGCAGAAAGAAAAAAAAAAATCAACTACCGTCCCCAAATACAATAGCACTCTTTGAATCTCAACATGTGCTCTCCAGTTTTCTAGCTCCAGTCTCTGTCTTCTCACCAGCCTGAACAAAGGCAGCAGGGCTATCACACACACATTACAACCACTGAACTAATGATCAGCTAAGTCTAAAAACGACAGTGACAAAGAGCATCTGCACCTGCACAAACTGATCGACCAGTAATGATGAAATTACGGCTCTGCAGTGCAGCATTAAAACGACCCGGTGAGTGGCTCCTATCCACGAGTGCCGAAACCAGTGTCAAGGACACACTCCTCAAGTACACGCCCACGTGACTGTGTCCTCGGGTGAAATCCACAGAAAGCATGTGGGCCTCAAATCATACCAAGTCAGTTTACATGTTTCCTCCAATGCAAACTGACGGAGATACTACTTGGAGGAATTGATTACAGACTATTTCTGTTTTAACCACTGCTAAAAACATCTGCCAAAAATGTATGGAAGTGATTTTTATTGTGTAGTCAGCAGAATTCATGTGAGATAATTATTCTAAATCCATGCTTTAATTTCTTACAACATGATGGTCATGATATAGTGATTTAGATGGTGATTTATCAACAACAATTTTGTTAATAGATCAATCCCTAAAGTCTTTTGTCAAGAAACAAGGGTTAAAGTCTACAGTCACACTCTCTCTCTCTCTGTGAGGCTGCACCTGGACACAGTGGTGCTTTGAGTTAAATGGTCATCATGCTAATGCTGATGTGTGGCAATGGCAGGTATAATGTATGCCATGACCTTAGTTTCAGCATGCTAATATTTGCTAATTAGCTCTAAACACAAACGACAGCTAAGTCTGATTGTAATGTGATTGTGATGTTATTCATTTTGCAGGTGCTTAGTCATAAATAAACGTCTCGGACAAAATGAAATGTTGACTTGATGATGGTGCCACATGGAAAGTTAAGGGATCACTGAAAAATAGTTTTTGAGACTTGTCATTCTAACCCACAAACTACTGAATGGTGGCACTTGAAGAAAAAGTCATCACGAGTCATCGTCCTAGAACCTTGAATGTCTGTAAATTCATGGTAATCCATCCAATACTGTTGAAATTTTTCTGCATCCCCCAACCATATCACTGCGCAGACGGAAGTGTGCACCTCCTCATGGATAAGAGGCTTGTGCCCGAGACCAGGGATGGGATGATATATAATTTGATTGTGAATAGTGATTACAAAAATCAACCATATGTAAGGTAAAGTTATTTCAGTGTGTTCTAGTGCCATTTTGAGAGTTTTAAACCTATTTGGATGAGGAATATCATCATGAATCCCAATTATTTTTAACTGTTAGATGCAATCGTCATATCTTCCTATGCCTACTCGTGACAGCATGAGATGTAAATATTAATGATCATCCACCTCAGCTGAGCTGTAACTTAAGTTAGCTCAGTAAGGCTAGCTGTAGAAGCACGGTTCTTTCTGCCAGGTGATACGGTTGGTAGGTGTAATTTGGTAGAAAGAAAATAGTTCCTACAGGAAACTGCTCACAACAAGGTCTGTGGATTATCTTGAGTAACCTGGTCATGATTTCTGTTAAGATTTTTTTTTTTAAATATATATGTTTGGTGCTTTGAGCACCACAAGCCGAGTGACATCTTGTTCCATTATATGTGAGAGAAGGGAGAAATCTCTACGGCCGTTATCTTCACAACTCAGCAACTCACATCAAAACAATCTAGATTGATAAACTGCACTAAAAGTGGGAGGAAAAATATGTATTTTTGATTCGGGGGTGAAGTGTCCCTTTAAGCTAAGTCAGGGTTGTTTCCTCTCATCATAATTAAGAACAATATGAACCATGATGAAGGTTAGTGTAACAATACAGCTGTCGATTCAAACTTGTTCTCTCTAGTTCAGTTAACTTTACTTACGTGACAACTTTGAACCAACTATTCAACTTCAATTCAGATAAATTACATTTTTATGGCAGCAGGGAAGCGTAGGGTGTTTTATGGTGTGAATTCCACTGTTATTCATTACTTCAGACAAAAATGTTCACTGGGTTAAACAAGAACTTCAGTAATTCATTTTGTAATATCTCCACTCACAGGTAATAAATTATCATACTGAATTATCTCCCTGCCCTGAATCAAAGTTTTTAAGCATGCAGACAATCGTCTCGCCACCCACAGACACCCTCACACTCATTCGGCTCATTTTACTGCCATGATTCAGGCTTGAGCCCATAAATAACTATTCATGTGAGAAGATGTGTGTTTTAAGATCATAATGGATCTCATATTCACTGAAGGAGTGCCGGGGTCACTGGCTGTAAGCTATACAAGATAAATAATTCAAGATGAATAATTCAAATCATTATAATGAATAAATGGGAGGTAATTATCCTGCTCCAAGTAGCAACCCGTGATTCAACGTAAGCACGAGGCGACAGAGATAAGAGGGGTTTCCCAGAGTCAAAGAGGGACAATCACCTGCTTTGTAGAGGGAGGCCAGGGAGACGAGACAAAACACCAGTAAACACTAATAATGACGAGAGCCTCTCACGCTTGACATTATCTACTTTAAGAGTGTGTGTGTGTGTGTGTGTGTGTGTGTGTGTGTGTGTGTGTGTGTGTGTGTGTGTGTGTGTGTGTGTGTGTGTGCGGGCGTGTGTGTGGGTGTGAGAACAGGTTTCGGTTAATGTCCAGTGGCTAAGCTGCAGATGTACAGATGAACATAAAAGCTTTGGGGAAGAGATGCTCCCTCAGTGTGACTGAGAGGCCTTTGTGGGGAGTCCCTGAGCAGCCCCTCCCGAGCTGCACAGGAGAGATGACGAGGATGAAAGGGAGGACAGGACGGAGAGGGAGTCCACCCATCATCTCTTTTGTTGTCCATCTGCTGTCTTAGCCGTTCCGCCATTCTCTTGACAAGCTTAACCCCCCCCCCCCTCCTCCTCCTCTGCTGTCACAGGTGTAAACCCCAAATGTGGAGAAAAAACCCTCCTCGCTGAGCTCCCCTCAACATGAGTGTCTTGGTACTTGAGTTTTCTGATTAAATTGAAAGCAAAACTACAAAAGATCTCCTTCAAATCACTGATAGTGGCAGTTTCTTTATGTTTAAAAAGCACTTTTCATCTGAACGCTGAGCACCGTCACCCTGCCCACAGTGAACAAAGTAGCTTTTATCTTGCCTGTACTAATGACATGAACTGCACCTCATCAGTCACACTATGTTAAATAGCCCCTTCCTATCATCTACAGGGTATGTAATGTGTTTGAAGAGTGAGTTTTACCATCATACATCCTCTGCAACACTGTCACTACCCTGATTTTACACAACAGAAGCCAAGTCTATAACCCAGGAACAGAGAAACAGCACAAATATTTTGAAACCTAAAAATAAATTCGTCCTGGACTGCAGCCTATGTTTGGGTGAGGAAGCATTTCTCACTTTGCTGGAGACCATCAGGACACACAGTCATCACACTTTTCTTTTAGCAGGACTCAATAAAAAAACAAAATATTTTCGTAATGATACACCTATCTATAAAAACACTGATAAATAAAGCATAGTAAGACTGATTTGGAGTCATGCGTCAGGCTCACTATCTCATGCCTTTCGATTTCCAGTGTGCGGTTCACCATACTGAGCACTTACTGAAGACCATGGAGGCAGCTCACATGAAATTTGACAGCTTTTGATCTCATGTGATAAAAATGTACAGTTAACGAGATTTCAGTCACAGACGATCCACTTTGCCCGCCCCATTTGCCACTGTGACCTCGATAGGCAGCTAAAAATGGATGGAATAGATATGGATGGATGGATGGATGGATGGATGGATGGCAACTACACAGTAGGCCTATATGCTGGTGTGAATGTGCTTAAGTAGGTCCACAGGAAACTGAATCTATACAACAATCACTACGATAGCATATAAAAGAAGATGTCTAACGTTAGAAAGTGATCGATTTCTAATTGACAGATATAATTACGTACTGCAAGACAATATACATTTGTCAATATGTCCAAATACAAAAAGTGAATCCTACCAACATCCACATAAAACCTACATATACATGGCAGATGCGTCTATGAACATACAACACATACACTTTCAATATCCACCAATACAAAACACCTTAAATATACATGAAGAAAAATACTACTAGGGATGCACTGATCCAAAATGTTTCTCTCCCACTATAAATTCAGATACTAGTGCTCTCTTCTCTACAAATTAAAACCTTTTTACCTCATTGGAACCATATTTATGTACGGTAACATGAGGCCAGATATTTCTGTGGCATTAAAAAAATCGGTCACCATGAAGAACAGAATTTAACCTGTAGCAAAAAAACTACATTTTAAAATGAAAATGACAATTCACAATGCACAATTGTTTATTTTTGTTAAAAATAAATAGTTCATCATTGCATTCATCTGTTTCATCTTGTTTCATTTTATCTTAGGGAAGAACTGTGTAGTCATCAATGCCTGATGCCTCGACTCCTTTCTGTTCTACATGTAAAGGTATATAGCTTTTAAGGTCAACCATGGTATCGGATCGGTATCGGTTATTGGCTGATACTCAAAGCCACAGCATCGGGATCAGGATCGAAACTGAAAAAGCTGAATCGGTGCATCTCTAATTTCAGCGCCAATCAGCATCTCTGAAAAATACAATCTTAAAGAAATCAACAAGTCCTGCCAAATTAGACCTACAAACCACCCTTTCACAAGGCAAGAGGTAGTGGTTCAAGGCTTCGTTCAGGAAAAAATGTCTTTGGGTTTGAAGGCGTAGTATCCGAAATTCAAGACCGACATTTATGGTCACGTTCAATACCAAAAAAATGCCATATAGGGTAAACATCCTTATTGCTCACTCCTAGTTCTAACTATTTCTACCTATCTACCCTTGGCCATTCTACATAGCGCTGGGAGATATGGAGAACATCAAATATCCCGATATCTTTGATCACATACCCCAATATCGATATTGCAACTACAGTGTGGGGCTGACTGCTGTTGCTTGCAAATGCTTATACAATGAGATTCTGGATAATTAATCATCAGTAATGTGGATATAATGGCTAAGAGGGTAAAGGCAAATAATAGCACAGCTAGAACAGTCTGGCAAGTTCAGAAAATTAAATCATGACATTACAATATCCAAAATCTAAGACAATGTCTAGTCTCATATCATGATACTGGCCAGTCCTATCTGATACCGTGACTTAAGGAATCTGTTTTGTTGCATATTTGATAAAAATATATTTATGCAAATGCGCCCTTTCACACTTTCATCAGTGGCCTGAGATGGTGTGGGAAGACACATAGAACTTGGCAATAAGTGATTAAAATAAAAAAGGTTGCAGTAAGCAGGTTTGATAAGTAGTATGGGACAAAAGACCAACACCTTTACATAATTTGACATTAATGTAAAAGGCTGCAGCCACCATGAGCTGAATGCATACTCTATGTCCCTGCTGTGTTTCATGCTGTATCCTGGACCTGTAATGTCACTGTAGTGTGGTGAAACTGAGATTTAGAACAGTCTTAGCTCTAAAAAAAAAATCCCATCAGATTTTAAACAGGCACATCTCAACAATGCACCACATATAAACTGGCAATTTACTCCCATATAAATCTGAGCTGTGGAGACCTCTGACCCACAGACACTGACAGCACACAGGCTGCATTCACACAGGAGCCAATTTAACAGTTTGGATCAACAAGTCTCACCTGACCTGCTATCCAGACAGAAAACACATTTCCTTGTGTGTAACACTGCTGAGCCGCGTTAACACCGGCTCCACGTACTAATGTAAAGCATGTGCTAACGTTAACGTGATGCTCAGTTTAAAATGATACCGTCAGTATGCTAGCTCGTCTCTGCCTCTTAGCTGTGTCGGGTTTACGGTTAATGTCATACACAGAGGGAACTGTTAGACGTGAAAATTTATTGAATACAGTTGTCTAGTCGTTGTGGTTAAAGTAACGTCAATTGTTGCTGTCAACGTCTGTGTTTAAGGTCAGTTTAGCCTTCATGTTATGCTAGCATGCTAGCTGCAATATGAATGGGGGGTTGGGCTAGCCTACAGCATCCAGCATCCTCTATCAACCGTTATGAGACGGAAATAACTCACCTGGTTGTAGTGCACCCTGAACGGCTTCAGGTAGTCGGACTCTGTGCACGGAGTGACTTCAATGTTGTTAATCTCTTCCATAGTTCACACTCGGAGCTGGATTGTCGGCTCACCGATGGTTGTCTGTCACCACACACTAACTGACAGTGAAGGAATGTCTACGGAAGCCGGGAGAGGACATGAGGGTGAACTGTGAGGATGGCAGGAGAGGTGAAAGGAGCAATATCAGAAAATAAGGACTGTTCATTTTACTGTATGGAAACTGTCTGAAGCATTTTATGCAACAAGAGAACAGATTAAGAGTCCAAGTATTGTTTATATGTTATATATTTAAATAATTAAAAAATAAAATCCTTTGAGATAGGAATTAGTGCAGTCAAGCTGTCCCTGTCATCTGTTCAACACACCCTGAAGGTCTCTGTTTTCGTTATGTTTTCTTCCCTTTCCCTGCATTTTATTTATTTATTGTTTAATTTTAAATTATTTTTATATTATGAAATATATTTACTACAACTTTTACAATGAAAATCTAGAATGTCCATACTCCATGTGTTGAATATTGGAAAATAAAGGAGACAAGCTGGTATTGTGAAATAAATCACATGACACATGTTCGCCACAATTTTTTTTTCAACAAATAATTTATCAAAATTAAATTAATTACCCCCCACAGAAAAAGCATTTCCATTAAATCTTTTTTATTTACTCGTTTTAATCTTATTTAGAGAATTTAATTCAACTAATTAACCCCTTCTTCGGTATATATTTTTTACATAAATACTGGCAAAATGAAATCATTCAGATAAGTGCTTTATAACAAATTATATGGATATTTAAAAAATCTACAAATAAATTCTACAAAGCCCCCAGAGCACTTGTGTGGGATGATAATAACTTGTTCCCACAGAATTAAAAATAAAATTACACCTTTCTGGACTTTAGGGACTCCATAATATTCAAATGGCAAACAAAACACTATTTCTTTAAATTAATTAATTCACATATTTGACGGAGACAACACATATAGACACTGCTGAATACAGTAAAATGCAAACAGCATCATGTACATAGAATACACATATAGAAGTTCTAGCCAGAGCAAAACTGTAGTCATTGTCTCTGGTTAAAATACTTGCCATTAAAGTTACTTAGTTATAAGTATTTTATTTCGATAAAGGGCGGATTAATAGGAATAAAAGAAGTATTTTTACGTCTGTGTAATACAGTAAAGAAACATAGCTACCAAAAGCAAAAGAAGAAACAAAACTAAATGTAGCACTGGTGGTAAGACAAAAAAAGATTAAACATAAGTTATCCCACAGGTTACAGTGTATTGACATATGACACCATGGTACAGTTAACCTGTTACCCTATTACCCATTCGCTTTAATTCCTCAATCTAACTAATGACCGGTTGCCAGATTTTCTTAAAGAGTCCCTCTCTGTTTGACAGGGTGAAGCTAATTTTCTCTAAATGTAAAACATGACCTAATTCCTTCAGCTAGATCTAAAATAAGATTCATGAAATAAAAATAAACACTGTAAGATTCAGTAAAAGTCAAGATAAAAAGAGTATAAATGTCTTTTTCTTTTTAATAAGAAAAGCCTTGATAAGTACACTTGCATCACTGTAGTGTTCTTGCACACCATGAAGTGAAGTTTTATTTATATATCTCCATATCAACAATCACAGATTTGCCTTGGGGGGGTGAGTCAAACTGAAATGGACCAAAGAATCCCAGACATTCAGTTTAGTAACTACTCCATTTAATGTTCATGTCCTCAGACCTTCATGAGGTAAAATCACTGGGTCAGATTTGCCTGATGAGGGTTTAAGGACCAAAGCATTGCTTGTAAACTGAGTTACATTCAAAACATGGATGTTTTAGTGCCGCACAGACACAGGAAGAACAGGTGGGTTTTAAACCTAGAACGTTCTTGCTGCTAGTGCAAACCACTACAACATATCTGTTCCAATAACATCAGATACTGATGGAAGCCAAGAAATAAAGGCAAAGATAATGGAATGATGCTGCATCTCACCGTTTTGTGTTTTTAACATTACACTGATTGGCTCAGAGGAAACCCCACTCACAGGTCAAGTAAAGGTGACGTAACTGTTACTTATTAGCCCAAGGAGGGGTGCATTATTCATAAAGGATGGTATGTTTAGTCGTGTTTTGTCTGCTATTCTGTGTTAAAACAAGCTGAAAGTATGTTGCTTATCTTTTTAGTGAATGTAACAGGACATATGTGCAATTCTTTTGACCATTTAAACTGTATTTCCACATATTGTGTATAGTGAAAGCCTTGTGTACAGATGCAAATCGGCTTTGTGTGTTTCTCAACTCACAGATCATAACTAAAATATGCTAATTTACTGTACTGCTTAACAAATATTACTAATGGGAAGAAAACTCAAGGGCAATTTCTTAGCTTTTTTCTGGAGCTTTTAGCTGGTCTTCTTCAACAGATTCAGGACTATAAGATGTATTTGAAAGCATCAAGCATTAAGATTTTTTTTTTTTATAAAACAAATATTGTCAAGGTCACCAATAAACTTTCCCCCTTGAAACTTCGGCAGGTTCAGAAAACATCGAAGGAATAGTTCAGCATTTTGGGAAATCTGCTTACTTATTTCCTTGCTGAGATTTAGAAGAAAAGATTAATTCTTCTCTTCATATTTATATGTTAAATATTAAATATGAAGAGTAGATAAAGAGTTGCTGTTTTACAGTGGGTTGTGTGCCAGACTATTTCCTGGCTGTGACATGTTGCCTGGCAACCAGGGAAGACTGGGAAGTTAGTGTCCCTGGGCAAACAATAGTACAGAAAATAAACGTAAAAATAAACAAAAATGTTGCTCTGTTCCTCTAACAACTCAGACATACTAATCAAATATTTATCACTAGATTTGGGACTGACAGCATGTTCTGATCCAGTGATTTGAGTATGGAGTTCACCTTTAAATGCCCAATGCAGCTTCATATCAAAAATGACGACAGGTCCAGCATCCTCACTGTGCTGAGCAATGAATAAGAGATGGGTGTGGGAGCTCTTTCTCACCAACCCTGCCTTGAAGGGTGAGGCTGCATGATGTCACCCACTCACATCAATAACAGCCTTATAATGGAAAACAATCTGCACAGTTCCAATCTCGATGGGGCTGACTTCCTCCAACAAATGAGCCCCAGTCCACCGCCCACTACACAAGGACAGGACGTAACACTTTTGCTGAGCTGATTTACATCTAAATAAATACAGGCCTAGACGAAACAATGTGCGGACCCAAAAGAGGAACCGGCGTCTCTCCTCTGGGCACGTCCAATTTTTATTGCCCGATCCAGCCAAGCTGCTGGGCGCGATAAGACAGCGGGGGACTACTGAGTTGAGGCAATGCACAAGAGTCAACCTGCTGTGGTTTGTTGGACACAAAGAAACTATGGAAGAAGAATGAGGAGATGAAATGAGATGAAGGCATTGAGACGTTAAAACAAATATGTATACGTAAATATTCCCCATTGTTAAAACACGTATTTGTCACCAGTTAGGGTTATGGGTTTGTGAAGTCTGTGGTTTTTTTTTTGTTGACAAAAACCCTTGATGACCACACTTTTTTGGGTTGTAATCTGTAAATACTGTCATTTTTGGTCAAATTGGCAACATGTATTTACAACATTGCTTTATTGGCTGTTCATTCATTTGCATGTGACAATCTGTGCTCCATCTGATCCAGGATTTCACAACTTTCATGAGACAAATCTAAACTTCTTCCCTACTACCCTGAAAACAAAGTGAATCACTTTGAACTACTTTAAATACAAGCAGCACGATGATGCTGTGGTTAGCATTGTCACCTCACAGCGAGAGGGTTCTTGGTTCTAACTTGGAGTGGAGGGTTTGAACCCTGGGGTGTGGGAGCCCTTCTGTGGAGTTTGCATGTTCTCCCTGTGTCAGTGTGGGTTTTCTCCAGGTACTCCAGCTTCCTCCCACAGTCCAAAGACATGCAGGTTAATTGGTGACCCTTAATTGTCCGTAGGTGTGAATGTGAGTGTGAACGGTTGTCTGTCTCTATGTGTCAGCCCTGTGATAGTCTGGGGATCTGTCCAGGGTGTACCCCTGAAAGTTACAGAAAGTACAGAAATACAGTAAGTTTACATTTCCTCTGGTGATTATTTTAAGATGACAGAAGTTCAGACACATTTCTGAGGTCACAAAGAAGTCTCGTACAGAGACTAATAATACAGTAAAAAAAAACAACAAAACATCATCCATCAGAAATGAATAATTTTCTTATTTTGGCCTGTTACTTAGTGCAGTGGTTCCCATCTGGGATAGGTTCTCCAAGAGGATTAGTCCAGCAGTTCGGGTCACTTCAAAGGGTCACAAGATGAATCTGAGGGGCAGTGAGATGATTGATGGGAGTAGAAAGAAGTTAAGCAAGTTCTAATACACACATTTGTATTCATTTTTGTTGACTTTTGTCTTTGATTTTGTGAAATGTTAATCATCTGACAAGTTTAGAGGGAAAATTAGTCTCTCGTGGAACTGCTAACAACTCTAAGACATCCCATATATATATATTTATAGAACCATGCATAGGATCCATACTAGAACTGTACGTACGAACAAAAGCCAAAAATGGTGTTTGCCTAAAAATATTTAACAATTCCTACAATCAGGCTTCACCATCTGCGTTGCCAGTGTCCCGTCTCCACAATGTTGGTAAGCATGGGTCAAAGTTTCTCCCATCAAATTTATACGTCACAGTCATTGCGTGGGAAGTGGCATACACTTCTTTCAGGCCTCGTTTTGCGCGTACACAGTGTTTATACCCTAAAGGTTTACCACCCAAAACATTCTTTGATTTAATGTAAAATGTAATCAGCAACCCATAAGGTGTAGTGAAGTCAAGCGTTGTTGGGTTTGACAGGTGTGGCAGTTCAGTGTGCCGAGATGCCACGAAAATGTCTGAAAGTATGGCTATACTACACATCTGTGGTGTCGGGTGGCATGACAGTACTGAATGCTTCTCATGATGGGCACCAAATGAAGAAGAAGAATAAAGGTATTGAGCAAAGTACTCTATTGGTATCACCGGTATCACTGGTATAAGTATTGATATCATATTTTTAAAAATAAAACCCAGCTACTTTCCATCACTGCAAGTATGTCACACTTTACAGGGCTGAATGGACACAGTGGTTCCCAACTGGTGGGTCATGGTCCGAAAGTGGGTTGCAGGTCTATACTGAATGGACCACAAGTGACTTGTAAATGTGTCTAGTTTGTAAAAAAAAACTTTCTTTATTTTTAAGTACCGCAGATTTCCAGCACAGAGCTGCATTTTTTAAGAGCTGTTTCCTGCCGTAGAGTGAGTGACTAATGGGCTGCTACTTGACAGAGACAGCCAACTAGCTCAATGACATGGCCAAACACAAGTATGACGCTGAGTGTGTTAACTGTATGGACCTTGAACTAATGACTAAAGAGCAAACTGGATCTTGTCGCCAGAACAGTTGGGAACCACTGCACTAAGTACCTGGCCAAAATAAGACAATTATTTGTTTCTGGTGGATGACGTTTGTTTTTTATTGTATTTAAACAGTCTCTGTATGGGTCACTTCTTTGTGACCTCAGAAATGTGTCTGAACGTCTGTCATCTCACAATAATCACCAGAAGAAATGTAAAACCTTCTGTATTTCTTTTCTACTTGATGGACTTTACTGACACTGACTCCTCTCTTGGGCCTCATTTGAGCATCACCCTCAAAAAGGCCTCCAAAACTCTTATCAGCTCCTCAACCGGGTCCTGAGGCACTCATAACGTGTTAATCCCATCCTTCCACGAACACTGGGGTGCAGGGTCCTCGCAGTCACGACCAATTACAGACTGCAGGCGGCTGACGCAGGCCAGACATCCCTGGGCTTAGCTCAACGCCGAACCTGGAGCCTCCTGAAGCTCCCAAACCTTCACTTCCTGTCTGTCCTGCTCTGTCTTTTTTTGTTTTACTGTCTCATTTTTAAAGCTTGTGATCTAATCTCACATTTTAATTTCTGTTCTTTTGTTTTTACAGCAATTTTACCACAGTTTAATACTTTTAAACTTGTTGGTATACAAGCAGTCACATACTGTGTATACTCCCTTTACATCAGCAACTATTATTGAAGTTATTAAATGTTATACTTTTGACTTTTAGTTCTGCAATATTTATCTTCGTCAGCTCTTTAAACACTCTGAATAATCTGAAAAAAGGCACTGACTGATAAGAAATACTAATAATAATGTCAGCATAGATCATAGTAGCCCAAAGAACCATTTGCTGTTGTGGAAATCCTTATTTTAAAGGTAAACTCTCCAGTGGTCTATCCATAGCATAGTTTATCAGCCAGGGTCAAGCAGGGATTTGGGCCAGTGGCTTGGGGAATGCACTTAGCCAAGGTGGCTGCTGTACCTCTGTTAGCGGGCTCAGGGTGTGGGTCAAGATGGCCGGTATCCACCCGTCCAGCAGTCTGGACGTTCAGCCGCCACTTGTCTTGTCCAGGAGACGCTCGTGTATCCTTCCATGTGAGTTTGGATTTCAAAATAGCGCCTTGTGTCAAAAGGGCGCCCGATAACGTAGCGCAGACATCTCTGCGGTGTAGCTGAGGTGTGTGAGGAGTTGATGGAGGACGCATGATGACGACAGTAAGACATGATGGTGACATGACCTGGGTCATCAAGCTCCACATAATCTGATCAGGCAGGATGAAGATATTTGTTTAAATATGACTTTTAAAAGACCCAAAATATACTCAGGTTGTCTTTGGTTGTCTCTCAATGTTCATTTTGTCTGTGAGCAAAACAGAGCATAAAGGAGAGTAAGTACTGGACCTACATCCATCTGGTGGACAGAAACCTGATTTAAATGAATGCTAATGTTGCTGTGTGTATTCTGGATGTGTAAATAGGCGACTGTTTGCTAACAAGTTTGCAATTTGGCTTTAAAAAGTGAGTATATGTCAATGTTGTGTTTGAAGGTTCTGCATGCAACATTCAGAGCATAAAAGTGATAGTTCAGGTTTTTTGAAATGGGGTTGTATGGGGTGCTTATCCAGAGACAGTATAATACATACAGTAGATGTCAGTCCACATGCCCCAAATTAATTTGGAATCATCAAAGTCACACAATAACATTAACTAACCACCTTATTGAAGCAGCAGTAGAACAGCAGCTCCCATGTTAAGCATGCTAAAATTACTGTTTTTGTCAGTGGAGTCTGGCGGATTTGACAAGAGCATAGCTTAGATGAAGTCATTAACAGCTCTCAAATTGGAACGGCCGTCTGATGAAAAGGTAAAGCAGTGAAAACACTCTCAATATAGCGGATACTTAAACTGATATTGATTTTTTTTTTAGGTGGGACTTCTTGTAGGTAGCTAAAATATGTTGTTTTTGCAGACCCCCTTCCACAGCATTATAGCCTAGCCTCCATGTTGGACGACTGCCTGCTTCTCCAAACTCCAAAAAATTCTAACTAACCCTTTAATATAACAGCAGACAACTATTTGCTATGTATAGATAGAGAGTGATGGTGTCCTGAGCAGAGAATGAAGTCCCTCTGTGAGTGCTGTAATCCAAGCTTCTCTTTTCATTGTTGTGGTTGCAGGTCCAGCCCTGCGTGCATGTTAGTGCATGTGAGACCCTGTGTGTGTATCACACTAGCTAGCTAGCTCATCCCTGCCACTCTGCACTGATATCTGGACTGCACCCACCCTTTCCCCCTGGCTGACACCATTAGCTCTGTCAGCACTGTTGTTGTTGTTAGCACTGTTTATTGAGTCAGGCCCATTAGCTGCTAAATGCAGTTCAGCCACCTCTACACTGAGAACCATGTGCAGTCAATGCCACCCCAGACTCTGAATCACTGATGAGCTCTAAAGGCTGAATCTAAATGTCCACCCTCTGGCCTTGCGGACTGAGCCCTTGCAGACTTCAGTCATATGTACTCTGATTAGTTCAGTTAGAAAGTCCTCGAGACTGTTTTACTTGTTGCCATGGAAATGTTAGCTATGATAAAATAAATCCAGTAGGCCTATTAGTTACATCAGAAGATCGTCTTTAGTTGTTTTACAGATACTTTTCTAGCCTGTATATTTGGCATTACACTGCGCAACCTATACTATTACAGTGCGTTTTGATTAAATTCTACAGCATGTATTTCTATGTATTTCTGTATCATGATGTTGTTGAATATCATTTCTAGCTTACATGATTCCAGTATTGTTTTAATAGCCTACAGTCATTATTTCACATATATTTAAGTTTAGATTTTTTTGTCGGCTATTAAAAAAAAACAACTATCACGTCATGTCCTATTGCAATGAATTGTGGGCAATGAAATCAGTGAAGTCTGCTGAAGTCTGCATCCCAACCAGACTCTCTGGAAGTCTGCAGAAAGTCCACTTTAGGTTCCTTGTGGACTGGAGGAATTGTGGATTTGGAGCCCTGAGCAGTTCCCAGGAATGCACCTGCAAAGTCTGCGCAATGTCTTGACGAAGTCTGGACATTTGGATTCAGCCTGAATGTCACATACAACTCATTTAAAGCTTGTTGCATGGCCCCCAAAATAATTGATAAACGCAAGTCACAAAAAAAGTGGACTTGACTTGGGCTTGACTTATTTGTGAATTTACGTAACTGAGACTCTATAAAGAACTTACTTGAAAGCAAAAATGTTCAAGTGTCAATTTTTTGACTAGACATTCATGACCTGCCTGTTGCTAAGAAACCTGAACGATTTTCAGTTAACTTTCAGTTTACTCAGGAAGACTTGCTCCAAAAGATTTAACGCAGCTCTAGAGATATTGTCTGCAGTTCTACATCACAGTGCTGTGGATATCACGTTTATCTTCATTAAAATGTTTATTAGCAATTTTGATAATTGCAATTTTGATAATTGCAAAAGACAACAGTGTGAGAGAGCTGCATGAAATATCGTTAAAGAGCACAGTCAGGTGCGTGGCATGTGGCACGTGGCTCAACAGCGAGCTTCATCAGTACTTCTCTTCCAGGTAGCGCCTCAAATAAGTGAAAACCCCTCCTCCTTCTCCTGTGCAAGATGCAACTCTGAAGGCCATTGTAATGGAAACCCTCCTCTGACAGGCCCTTATATTTTTAGGAAAAGCTATTATTGTTCTGTTCCCATGTTGCTGTCGTGCCCCAGGATACGTTCCCCCGAACAAGGTCACGATTCCTGTTTTGTCATCATTATTCTACCAGAGAATGGCCAACTCGCCCACAATGCTTTCTGTTCGCTGGGGTTCCTGGTATTTGTTTGTCTTCCATGGATACAAATAGACCTGAAATGGAATTCAGCCGAAGTTAAGTGAAGTTATTGTGGCAGAGAATAGTTTGGACTCAGTCTAAAACGTTTTATTGATGCACCAGGGGGCACAAAGCAAGTTCTTTAAAATTAATTTAAGTTTGAAGCCCTCAAAGCCCAATGATATAATCATAATTACATGAAATACCATTATTCATAATTCACATTTTAGACAGAGAAGTTATATAAAGAGAATAAGTGACAACTTGCACATCTTGACTTAATGTCCGAAAATATACCATTTTTTTCACCCACAAACACAAGATAATACATCATATAACAGTAAATATGTGACGTAATATTTAAACTGACTCCACCTGCCAAGCTGTAAACCACTGTTTGAAACCAACAACCAACATAACCACGGGCTTTAAATTGAGTTGCTCTGTTTTCTACAGCTTTTTAGCTTCCAAACATGGGTGTTTTTTAGGGACTGGTCACTGGATTTTCAGCATGGCGCTATAAAAGACATTGCTGTATTTCCTGCCTGGAGATTCCGGTCTCCGAAATCATAGAAATCCTACGCTTGGGCAGTGACTTGTGGCATCAGAAACCAATGAAAAAAGGCGTCCTCGGGTAAATGTGGCGGGACAAGATAGAAAGTCAAGGCAGCAAAAGTCCAAGTTGGGCAGATGAGAGAGGTGATGAATGGGTCCAACAAACACTGACTTTCACCCAAGAGAGCGGATGTTTGTGTCCAAGAACCAATGCACTCAGGGTACCTTGGGTGTCGTACGAGGACGCAGAGAGTCCATGACCAAAATGTCAATAGGTGATGAGGTCGGAGTGAGAATGTGTTGGCCTGGATTGTGCCCCCAAAGCCGAGTACATTAAGCCAAAAGCTGATCTTTTCCTAAACCCAACCACATGTGAACCACAGCAATGTTGAAACATAAAGTAAAACATACCCACTACATGACAACCTCAAAGTGTAACGTAGGCCTGGTTTGCAGAAACATTCAATGCCAACATTTTTTTTCTGATGATCAGGTTGAAAGACTCCACATCTGATTTAATACATTACATTAACACACAGTTTTTGGATTATTTTACCCAGCTGGCACTTCAGTGTTTATTCACTGTTGAATCAATGTCATACACCATGGTTAAATGTTGATTTATGTTTAATTTTGACAGATGAATCAACGTTGATTTCACAGTGTTGTTTCAATGTTGTTTCCTAACCTTTACATGTTGTCTTAACATTGAAACAGATCTTTCTGAAATGTCAATGTTGATTTATAAGAATTTTGTTAACCTTTTTACAACCATCAAAATTAAATGTTGTTTCAATGTTGGTTTAATGTTGAAAAAACAACCAACATAATTTTAACCACATTTCAACATTGAAGGTCAGTCACATGCCAGAATTTAATTTATTTATTTATTACAAATTTTTCAAAATTTAATTGCAAATCTTTATATTTTGATTCTGTGATTTTTGTAGTACTTGCTTTTTCTTTTATTTTTGTTTATTGTGCACCAAAACACTGAGGCAAATTCCTTGTATGTGAAAACAGGCTTAGCAATAAACCAGATTCTGATAGAGGCTTTTTCAAGAATTTTGAATGCTGTGTGACATTCTCTCTCTATATATATATATACAGCAGCACAAGGATTAAGTGAACATTTAAATTATTACTCCCTTTTGTATTTCCCTGCTAGTGAGTCGTAATATGTCCTAACAAAAGTTTAAAAGAGAACCTCTGGACTGGATGGTTTGTGGGACCATTGAAGCTTGACACTGTGGGACAGCTGCTGCGTCCCCCTGCAGAGAGGGAGCCTATTTTAACGAGTCAGACCTCTATTGTCTTTTCCCAAGAATGACCAGAGAATGTGGCAACTCCTTGGGTCACATAGCCTTTACTTGTGTGTGTGTGTGTGTGTGTGTGTGTGTGTGTGTGTGTGTGTGTGTGTGTGTGTGTGTGTGTGTGTGTGTGTGTGTGTGTGTTGGTGATTGGGGTGGGGGGTAGGACGTGGCTGTGTCCCTGTCATTCACATCACTATGGGAGCACATGCCATCAGAGCTAATTACCTGCCGGGGAGGACCAATTAAGATGCCCTCTAATGCCCCCTGACAAGGTAACCTACAGAGGGCTTACAGCAGGGCAGGGTGGTTGTGAGGGGAGGGAGTGGTGAACAGGTCAACTGTGTGGAGACACAAACATTCAAGCAGTTTGGGGGTTATCATACAGATTAAAGTACAACATACTTTTTGTCACATGAGTAGTGTTAAACATATAGTAATTCAGTAATTCGGCCTCACTCTCCGCCTCACTCTCCGGCGCCTCGCTCCCCGCCACTGTGTACTTTCTCACCAGGAAAAGAGCAGACAACAGCTCAGCAGATGGACCTTTGGTCAGTGGCTGTAACGGCTCAAATATAGCCAGCGTCAACTCCTCAGCGCTAGGTATCACAATTGGATGGTGGCCAGTGTCAGTGCTGGGACTGACCCATGTAATGGCAGCCGCAGAAAGTTTCTTGACGTTGATTGGTCCTCTGGAGCTGGGCCTTTTGCTGGCTGAAGTGAGGTTTCTGTGGCTGCTGAGTGGGGGTCCATCAGCTGCTGCTCGCTCTCCTACCAATGATGTGGTCTGCAGTGGTGGGGAGTGAGGCGGGGACACACTGTGATTCAAGGCTATAGCTAACGTTGGCTTCAAAAACATGAACTTAGAGGGCTAAAACAATTTGTTAGACTCTCTTTCAGTCCGCCTTCTTTTTGGGGGGTTGCTTTGCAGTAATGCTGGAACAGCAACTTTTCTGAAGGACTCTCTGCCATTGTATTAGACTTTAAACAATCTGGAGTCTTACAGACTTCAGCACATACAGTATATGTAATCTGAAATACGTCACTTTAGAAATACTAATATGACATGTATGAAATGTGCAAATGTAACATTTTATTCTGACGACTGGGCTGCTCCACGTCTGCGCTTGTCTAGACCTAAAACCCATTTAGATGATTACTTAAAGATGTATCCTCAATGTTTTTGACATCAGACGATATATCAACCTGTGGCATTAGGCTTAACAGGATGACACTGGTTTCTCCTATTACAACAGTATAAATCTAGTAGGGTCGCATTTTGTGAACTATTTCTATCTTATGTAGTGAGTGGCTCATTAGAATAAACAGTAGGCCTCCATCCATACATTTCCTCAACTCCAGTGTACCATTCAGTTTCATTCTCATTCTCAGGCTCTTAGTGAAAGTATTATGTGTCATGAATGTACAGTCATGCCTCAAGAATAAATCCATTGTGTTTTCTTTCCTCTGGACCTCCTGTAAAACCCAACACTTTGTTTAAACTGCGCTGCCTGTATTTTTGTCTAACTGTATGCGAGAAGTTGTCGCAGCTGGACTCGCAGCAGCACTGTGAGATAATTATGATAAGACACGTCTGAGTTGTTCTATGAACAAACATGGCCACCAAGGCCAGAGGAAGGGAGGGACAATGGAGGCGAATTACCGCAGACTGGAGGTGTTGGCAGTCTGTGGTAACAGTTACAGTAACGGCTGTTGCTTCACTGCAAATGAGCTCTCTGTTGAACCCTGACCTTCTTTAAGGTGGGACAGGCGGATTCATTTTAGCTTCATTGGGCAAAAAGTCTCATTTTCGTACACACCAAGATGGCTTTTGTTAGAACTGCTACTATGTCCAAAAGCTTGTCTGTCTTTCCAGGATGTATCTGCCTCTCGCCCAATGTCAGCTGGGATAGACTCCACCCCCCCGACCCTGAATGGAATAAGTGGTTACAGATAATGGATGGATGGATGGATGGATGAATGGATGGATGGATCAAACAGTCTTACTCCGACGTCGTCACATATCAAGTTTGGTCATGGACTTTCCATGTCTAGATACGACATGAGAGGTACCCTGGGTGTGCTGGTTGTTGACGTTCTGGGACACCATGTGAAGTTCTGCCTGTTACATGCATTGTCTTCTTTCAAAATACACTTATATTTTCACAGAAAATGTAATGTTCACATATAGTCTCTTTCAAAATAAAAGCACTACAACAATACAACTTTTTTTTTTTCCAATGATAAACACGTGGTTGGGTTTAGGAAAAAAGAACACATTTGGGCTTTATAATCTTACAGGATGCGAACACCGCTCTCCCGGGTGAAAAGTCCCCATCCAGACTACCATGCCTGGAGAAGAGTGTGCTGCAGCTCTGGAGATGGACGCCACAGTAAGCAGCCACAGCAATCTGAATCCAGCCAGCACAAACCCCAGCTCCGACTCCCCACAACATCAGCTAACTTTCTGTTGCTGCCAGTACACAGTTTAGATCCAATGCTGCCGCTGGCCAACAGCCTGCTGTGACACCTGGTGCTTGGAGGGAGCAAAGTGAAGGGACCGTGATGTGGCCAGCTAATTCTCATTTGTGGTCTGATAGAGGGAGACAGACTGACTAAATACGTAGTGTGCAACTCTACAATGAATTAAAATCAAATAAGTCTTGGAGGTTAAGTGTTTAATGCTCAAAGACCTGTTGTGGAAGACCCCCAAACCCCCATTTCATGTGTTCCCCTCAATGTTGAAACCAAAGCTACGCCCTTGCTTGAAGCATCCGCCAAAACCAATCCCAGCACCTAAAAGCTCTCCTTCCGTGCTGATGTCAGAGGAAGACACTGATGAGGTTACTGGGGTGAAATACTGCTCCTGGATCTGTGGATAAACAGATTTGAACCAGGTTGCTCGCGGCCAAATGTTCCACTTTACAGAATTACACATTTGGAGCGTTGCCATCTAATTTCATCTAAATCCCAATAAACTTACATTTGTCATCCAGAAAGGTGTTTCACTGCACCTCTTGTGTGTGATGATGCATTTAATGTCAAGAGGAAATGACACACTGATTGGGTCATTTTACAGCATTCAACCTCTTGTCTGTTCAATACGTCAGTATTTTCTATTGATAATTGGCTGTTTCTTTGGCTTGCACGATTTTTTGTGTGTCCCAAATTTCTTATTTTATTTTATTTTTGTCACACTTACTTGACACAAAAAGGAAATGGAAAAAGGCAAAATGGCAAAGACAATGACTCATCCACAAACTACCAAGCTTTTTACAAAGATAAATGTTATAGAAATTCAATGACAGGCTGAAAATGAGACGATCGCTTTAAATTTGCTCCACTGAGATATAAAAACCTATAAATACCAATCTTATTGTTATGATCTAATGAATGATTCAGTTTCACATTTGTAAATAATGAAAATCCCTCCGTGGATCGATTGAAATGAAATTGAGTTGACCCCGAGGCTGAGGTCAGGAGACCCAAATGCCGCTTCGGCCAAACCTAACCCCCGCCTGGACACCCTGTGTGTCCTCTATCTGGTTTGACAGCAGCCGTTGTTTCTGGGGGAGGGACGGAGGAACTCATGTCCCCTGACGGCTCACTCGAGGGTGACGGTTTGGAAAGTCCACTTTGACCTTTGACGTCGGGGCTTCAGGAGTGGACAGTCGCTACCCCCCTCGCCGCCCGCCCTCTCAGAGGCTTGTCTCTGGCTGTTTGACCTTTCGAATGACCTCTGGACACTGTCCATGTCAGTCATGTTTGGGCTGTTGCCAACAGGGCTTTGAACAGCAGCAAGATCTGCAGCTAAATACAAACATCAGGTTTATCTTGGTTCAACAAAAGACAGAGAGGCTACACAGATGAGTTTTCTTTGTTTGATGCCGAGCTGCAGCTGCTCTCTGGTCATTGCTGAAGGATTACAAGGCCGTCCACTAGCCTTAAAATGTAGGACATCTTTAGAAAAATGCACCAAGCGCCATGTCTAACTTAATCAAGTTGTCTACCTCTCGTCATGATTGGTATTCTAAAATGCTCTCAGAATCTCAGAGACCATATCAGAAAAGAATAACTGTATTTTTGTTGCATAAAATCAGCTTTTTTCTTTAGTTTTACCTCTATTTTTTTCCTACAAAAATACTGGGTATTTCAGGCCTTAAAAATCCTTCAAATGAAACAATCTGAGCGGGAAAGAAACCCTGGTTCCAGTGCTCACAGGTCAAATCCACACTGAGGACATTTACTGTGACAAAGGGGACGTAGAAGTAGACACTGCTTTGTTTTAAGAGGTCACAAACCAAAGGGAGCACTGGAGTACATTTTGTATTTTACAGGCTCATAGCGCCCTCTAAAGGTTAATCTCAGTACAGCATTTGACACTGAGGGTGGATTCTGATGTCTCATCTGCAGGTGAAGCTTTAAATGACTGTGTAAATGAGAAAGGTAAAATTCTCAGCTGATCTGTGTTGTTGCAGTGCCACATGAGCTAAAAAGCGTTTTCTTGGTCTTGTGTTTAGGGTACAGGATTTGGAGCGATGAACAGAAACTCCTTTGAGATGGATACATTAATTGGTAGGTAATTCATGTACCAGATGATGTTTGACGTCTCAGCTGTTTTCGTATTTCTTACCAAGCACAAGCAGTGCTAAAATGTAAAAGTATGTTTTAAAAAAAGCTGCAGTCATTTTCACACATTGTTGATTATTTGCTAAATTTCTCACTGCATTTAAGGAGAAATACTTTAATAATCCCTGTTGGCTCTGTTGTCATACACACACAGACCTGAAGTACGCACACACATGCACAGACAGGATGTATACATACATTAAATGGAGAGACGTCAGAGCGAGTGGAGGCTGCCTTGGACAGGCACCCTGAGCAGTTAGGGGGCCTTGGTCAAGGTCACAGTCCACACTCCATACTTGGGCCGTACAAGGACTTGAACCGGCAACCCTCGGGTTAGTTCCTAATGACTTAACTACTGCCACTCCCAATAAAACTCTAAAGGTACACTATGCAGGATTTTTCTAAAAGTAAAAACAACTACAAAAGTAACCCCTCATTTTCCACTCACAGAGAAAAATGCAAATATAGTGAGGAGGATGTATTTTGATTTCCCATTCTGCAAACTGATCCTTGTTATTGATGATACATTACTAAAATGGTTTCACCTACATGTTAATGTGCGCACAAATCATCTTTGAAGACAGAAAGCACATTGAAGCAAACACTGAAGACAGAGGTATCAAACAAAAGCTTTTAATGTACGTACATTTTTTTTTTTTTTTTTTTTTACAGGTTTTGCTTTCTAATGTAAAAAGTCGAAACGGGCAGCTGCATTATGAAGACACAAAATACAGTGAGAAACCATCACTGCTTGCACGCTATGGAAGAAAAATCAGACTGGGAAGCTGTACACTGTATTTATTTTTGGATCATAGTAAAAGACAGTTAATAAATTTTAAGGTTTTATATTTTTCAACATCTATATTTTTACAAGAGTTTAATTACAAATGATTAATCAATCAAAATTCCTGCTCTCAACAGAGCAGCTTCTCATGAATCTTTTTGACAATTTTCGTCAGGAGGTTCTTGCCTGGACTGAACGCTGCCACGATGTCTTCAATCTGCTGGATTCTGCAAACACATGAAAATATCAAACATAACTGAGTCCAAGGAAACTGTGTGTTGTAGCTTAGATATTCTGAGCCACAATATCATTGTGCTCCCTCGACACAGTCGTTTAAGCGCTTAAGGTGCGTTGCCTTCCTCCCAAAAAGCCAAGAGAGCACTACCTGTCATATTTAAAAGTTGTCCTGCGATCAGTGTCAAACTTACGTTGTGTTTCCAATCACGTTTTTGAAGCTCTGCACTTGAAGTACACAGTAGTGGTTGATCAAGGTGACAGAGAAGATCACCTCAAACTTGGAGAGTGCCTTGAGACTGCTGAAGACAATGTGCACCCTAAAAGGAGAAAAGGATTTTATATGATGGAGATTGCTTTGTGGGAACATGAATTTTTTCTCTATTTTTGGAAATGTAACATATATAGAAAGTGTTTAATTAAAGGCTCATTAGTAACATTTCCTAAAGGTCAATTTACCCCTTACCATCATATTATAGTAAAGTGTCTGTGGTTATCATTTTATAATAGAATCTGATGCCACTTGGTCGGCTTTGTAACTTATTGGAACCATGTCCATTCATCTACCTTAAAAATGATAAACAAATATTGAAAAGCTCTATCTTTCATGGGTTTAAATGTGCTTGACGTCTTACTGAGTGTCCACGCAGCTGATGTTGAGAATATCGAGCCGTAGACTCCCCCACATTTCCAGCAGACGCAGCTCCTCTCCCAACAGACGACAGCGACTCACCACCAGGCCAACGTCATGCAGCAGCTGCTCACAACAAGAAACAAAACACCTCAGATTAAAGTTTCAGAGTAACTGTGTTAGGATTTTATTTTCATTGTGGCAAGAACACACATTTGACAGAGAATATGTCAAAATATTCAATATGAGCTCACAATCAACTATTCGCATCCTCAGAGTAAAATAAATCATCAGAGAATGGGCCTACTGACATAAAGGGAAACTCTGGTATTTTTCAACATGGCTCCCATTTTCTCATGTTTTGGTGTGTAAGTGTCTGACAACTTTATGAAAGTAATTCCTACAGAGATAACCTTTTTATTAAACAGTAAGATCCTTATCGTTTAATCAGAAACAGCCCTGAAATCACTATCACCAAACCCACCAGACTCCATTTGAATTAACAGTAATTTTAGTGTGTAAAGAGCAAAAAAAAGACATTTTTTGTACGTTTTACATTTTCTGTTGACTTTGAATCAAGTGTGTTTTACTATGGTAAAATTACTATTTATTTAAATGGAGTCTGGTGGGTTTGGGGACAGTAATTTTGGGGCTGTTTCTGCTTAAACAAAATAGTCTATCTCTGTAGGGATCTGTTCCACCATGTTGTCAGACACTTAGACGTAAATTATAGTTCTGTGTTGAAACGACACATAGGTTATGGCATAGGCTCCACGTCAATTTGGAGCCTACGCTCCAAAAGAAGAGGGAAAGATTGCCAGCCGCTAGGCTAATCAATACAATGTAAAATGCCATAGGCTTGTGCTAATAACGTTAGCATGTTGTATTTGTTTAAAAAACTAAGCATGTTTAGCAGAGGACAGTTGTTTTGTCAGTGGACCTTGTGAGTTGTTATGGAGCCAAACTGTGTGTGAGGCAGACCCGCTCTACCTCTGAGCCACAGCCGCCCCCATAAATAAGACAAGTATGACATGGAGCTTCACATGTCCAGCTCTAAATCATAGGAAAAAAAATCTTCATTCACACCTACCTTTGGAACATGTCTACTCGTTGGATACTTCTCCACCCAGTCAGTTTCTCCCTGGATGTACTGAGTGAGCAGTTTGTGAACGAGGCAGACGTGGCCCTGCGACTTCTCGTCTAGTTAGAAAACAAAGTTCAGTAGATGTTTAAACTTATTTCCAGTTACAAGAATATGCCCAAGGTTCTGTATCCTCATTATGAAGACCTCACAGTCACCGAGAATCTACCAAGATAAAAAAAATACTAATTTCACATCTACGATTTTCAGACAGGTGAGATGAGAGCAGACATGCACACAATATGCATGTCACAGGCTGACATTTTACAGCAAAGGACCACTCACTATGACACACTACTTATTGAATTGTTTGTTTTTTTCTCACCATCAAGTTGGCGTTTGAATCTGATGTGTGATATTTTTCTTTCAGATTGACGATCAGCATCGTTACCTTCAAAAACAATAAACAAGAAAATGTTATTCACTGGAAAATTGTCTAAAAACAACTTGAGCTTTGCTGTATTTTAACACTGCAAAAATCTTACCATTGGGTTTTTCATACACCAGCTGTAGATGCAAGGTACCGTGGAGGGAGGTGTAGACAGCGCAGTTGTCGGTCTTCTCTCCAAACTTCCATTCGTTCACCCTGAAGTAAGAAATGTACAAAACGGCCTTTACTTTAATATCGTTGTGTACAAAACCAAATGTTATTTATGCATTTAAAAGCCAAGATATTTGGCCTTATTCCCTGGCAGTTGAGGAGAGGAATAGATAAAATACACTTTTAAATAGTAAAATTAAAGTGGTTCAAGGTTCAGCGTGAGCAGCTCTTTGTAAATGGTGTCCTATGTGTTATGAAAGCAAAACTTAAGATCTGAAAAACCCATTAAAATCAGAAAAACAGAAACTGACACATTCAGCATGTTGATGTGGCTCTCAAGGTTCCTCGTCTCAGCTATCAGCCTGTTCAGTTTATTTGCGTTCTGCTTCTTCTGGATCTCCAGCTCAGATATTTGTCTGTGGCAGGAACAAAGAGAACAGTGAGAAAGAAAGAAGAAAACATTTTTATATTTACAATATTTAATCATGAAGAATCTGCTTATTACTATTATCAACTCACCGGTCATTATCCGCCAAAGCTTCTGTGACTTTTTGCATTTCTGTTAAATATAAATAAATTAGTTAAAATATTTAAAAAATGATTTAATTCAAGCACATAAAAACAAATAAATAAAATAGTTAAGTGGTATTACAGGTTACCTTCCTGAAGTGATTTCAGACCAGGTGTGTCCTCTGAGCCTTTTTCTTCGACTACAGCGAGCTCTAAAGGAAGGTAAAAAAACAGAGGTGTTACATCAGTTCCATCCTCTGCTCTGCCCGTCCCTTTATCATTCATACAGCAAAGGTGTCACTGTAAACTGAACAGCCATGAGACGTTTTCCCACAGTAGCCATACCTGTTTCTGCTTTACGAATACAGTCATCCAAGCTTTTTATCATCTCGTCTGCTTCCTCAATTGTTCCTCCCAACCTCTGCTGCTCCTCCTGAAAAGATGAAACATATCAGTTGCACTCTATGTTCTTAAAAGATCCCTCGATGTTGTAATTGAGTGTTTCCGTACTAAGGCTCTCACCAGATTAGCCTGCACCAGATCTGAGTACAGGACCTCCTTCATTTCATGTGACTGCACTTTGCTCGTCTTCCTGAAGAGGTTATTTCTCTCTTTTAGTTTTGCGCCAAACGATTTAAGCTGTGAATTCATAAACACAGTGAGGGTTAGGAATAACACAATATGCCCTATTGATACTGCTACATCTACATGGAAAAGCAGAGTTATCCCTTAATACCTCCATCTCTGAAGAATTTCTCACTTCTTCCCACAAAGGTCTATTAACAATCTTCAGTGGTTTGTCAAGGTCCCTCATTCGCTCCTTCAACCTGCAGAGAACAACACAGGCTTGTGTTTGAGCTCCTCGTGTAACTTTAACACATATCATGAACATTTTTTAACAGTGTCTACCTAAACCACGTCAAATTTTCATTTCTGGCACACTGCCAATCAAGACATACTGCTTTTAACACGCTCCAAGGTTTTAAGGGCACTTAAGTTTTAAGTGGTAAAAGCATTTCCAAGGTGCATTATTTGATGCTGCTGCAGAGACAATAACATTGCTTTTCATTTTACCAAGAGCCTAGCAACTGGGCTCTTTTTCTTTTGCTGAGGAAAGTTTCCACAGTTACTTTGGTTGTTCCACTGTTCTGCCATTTACGCTGCTGGGGATAGTAACTAGGGATGCGCACGATTAGGCGTGGTTTTATTCATGTACGAGGTAGCTTAACTGTCATGCAGCTGCCTACCACTAGTGGGTGCTACAGAGCCGTCAGACAGAAGTCCCCCTCCCAGCAGTAATGCTTGAGTAGACTGGAGTTTTAAATCAGCATGTTGGGAAATAGGAGAGATGTCCTGTCACAGAAACCAGCGCAGTTTGGCAGTACTTTGATCTAAAAAATAAATTCAGCAGCAATTTATCTTTTTTGAGATGTAATATTATTTGTTAACTTTAAGTGAGTTGTAGTCAGACAATGTGCAGCGTTTACGTTCACACTGCAGGGCGCAAAATGCCTCCTTTCAGCTGAAATTTAATTATAATTTAGATGTTGTTTTATTAACTTTAAAGTGAAGTGCTATCATTTCTGTAGGATAATCTGCACGGTTCAATGTGCCCCACATTTCAGAGGCAATTTATTTATTTCAGATGTTAATTTAGTGGTTAACTTTTGACTAAGCTGCTGTCATGTTCACATTCATACTGCACTACTTCATCATGAGGAGCAAACACTTGTCTATCTTACTTTAAAGGGGTCATACCAGCTGCATGAACACCTCTCATGGAAGAAAGAACACAAATTTACACGGCTAATGAGACAAACTACTAACTACTACTTTTGTCCACCAGGGTGGAAATTAGTCTTTGTCGATATGTACACTTTTAATCTAAGTCATGAATGTATAATGCAATCATAAGCGTACATACCCCTCCACCTTCTCTGTGAGGCTCAGGACGTTCTTCTCATACACCATCTGTTTAGGCCAGCTGATGTGCCTGTCCTTCAACAAATCCATTGGTGTGCGATCTGTGTCTGACAAGAGCTGCAAAAACAGAAGAAGTATAAAAAGTTACAACACTACATTTGACTATATATGTGTATATATTCTTATACAGAAGATTAACCAACTCTGCCAGGAAGAACACTTTGCCGTGGATTGTGGATGACAAAGTCTATGTTGAAGAGTTTGAAGAACTCCAACACTGTAATGGTGCCATCATCAAGTTTCTGTGATAAAACATTGAATGCAATAAATAAGTGGCATGAGAAAAAAAACGTAATATTTCAAAGTTATATTTATAAACTATGTGAACAATGTACCCTGTATACATCGTTGGTGTAGTCCTCAAGCTGGGACTCGAACAGGCTTTGCTTGAAAGCTGAAAAAATAAAAATAGGAGTCAACTGAGAATCTAGGGAGTCACAATTACGTCAGGAAAACATCATCAAATAAGGATCTTAATAATACTTTTGTGAGTCCATAACTAACTTGATTCAAATGTGGCTTCACATCTGATGCCGGCAGTGTGACTGTTGTTGGAGTATTCTGTGGTCTGTGTCGTCATGCTTGGAGCTGTAGTGATGTTCCCGTCACACTCCACAAGATCAGACGGTAATCCCTGGAAACAAACAAAATAAAGGAGGGAAATAGAAAACAAATGAAGAATCTCCATATCAAGAAACTGTAATATAAAACATGGTAATTTCTCATATTAAAGTCAGTATTCAAGTGAAGAGAGACGAATCACCATTATATAAGAACAACAGTCATGTCATACTCAATCTGCTGTGCTCAGTTTTACTATTAAATAAGAATCCTGTAGGGTTGCAAAGGGTTGGTAAATTTCTGGTAAATCTTTTGGAAATTGGAATAGTTATATACATATAAATCATACCTTCAAATGAACGTACAGTGAACTTGTTTGGTAGGGGGAAATGTAAAGATAGGGATAAAAAAGTGTGGAGGCCTGAGAGGAAAACTATTTTAAAAAGGGGTATGATACGGAATGTTTTGGGTTTTTTTGTTGAGAGTTTTGTGTCCATCTGCATATTACATGTAAACACAGCCTGAACAAATAACCCCTATATTTCCATTGTATTCTTCTTATTTCCCCTTAATTCTCATTATTTCCTGTTAATTCCCTTGGAAACAGTTTTGCAACCCTCATAGAGAAGGGACGTCCCTCTCCTTCCGTTGGACCACCATGGGACTTTATTTAGAAAACAATTATGTAGAGTAATTAATAGAGAGAGACAATTAATTTTTTTATCCTGTTTGTATTGTGCCATGAATTACATATAGGCTTGTCAATTTAAAAGATAATTATGCAAGTCAACAAAGTCACAGTTTAATGTTAAATTTTTAAGTATAAGACTGTGAAAATCCACAATTAAAAAGACTACAGAAGTTGCATAAGTAATGTCACAGCTTTTTCTTGCACTCATGTTTTATATCGGTATGTAATCACAAGAGCAATGGGGTATTTCGCTTCCCAGCCGATAAAGAGAATAGGAGTCGCTGGATAAAACACATCAGGTATGATACCTTTACATTTGTGTGTGGAACGTAGCTTGGCGACATATATTTTGCAAGCCAAGAGATTTAGTTCATCAAGTGGTTTTACTCTCAACTGACAACAAACAACAGATAAACTGCTGCTTTCATGCAAAATTATATTTTAAAATTGACAAACATGTAGTTCACATAATTCCAACAGTCAAAAAATTATCTGCCTCTCTCCACTGATGAGGAGGGTAACTGCAGCAGACTGGTGAACATGACACTGCTATGTACTGATGAAATCAGTGCTGTGGAAATGTACATCAGTCCACAATTATCATAGTAACAGCTAAACATGGAGGAGTTTTGAGTTTGCGACAGGAAATGAAAACTGGAGCATGTCAGGAAACAGGGAGGTTTCTTACTAAAATATGATGAATATAGTAAAATAAGGAAGATAAGATCAGGCATCTCAAAGCGAGTAAGGTAAAGAAAGACCCAATCCGTTATCTAAGAATTCAAAGTACACAAATTTGACTTACCGTTTCACTGTCAGCGACCATGTCAGTGGATTTTTTCATCCTCTTCTCATCTTCCATGGTGTTTTCATCCTCTGGCAAAGGTCTCTTTTTTCCATTAACAGCACTATTAAAGTCCTGCTCAAATACATTGTCTTCTAAAAGCTCCTCCTTGTTTAACTCCTTTGAAGCACTCACTTCTTCAGTGGCTTTCTGAGGACTCATTATGTCCAGCGTTTCTGACATATCTTCATAGCTACCAAGCTCTTCATCGTAAATATCGCTGACATCGTGGTCAAAGTTGCTTAGGTGATTGGTAACATTGACAGTTACTGTTCTTGTATGTTCTCCCACAGAATTCACCTTCTTTGAATCATCTGACCTGCTTCTTCGGGGGAGTTTTGCCTTAAAGCCTCCCACTGAGAGTCTTGACATAAGTTTTTTAGTCTTTAACTTGAAAGGAGATGCAGTAGAAGGGGGTTGTTCTTCTTGCATAAGACATTGAGCTTGTGTATTTTCTTGAGTGTTAACCAAACCCACTTTGGGTTCAGGCTCTGTTACAGGTAGGGATTTGGTTTTGTCGTTTGAGTTCTTGTCCATGTCGTGCTCCAGCTGAGGCAAAGATGCTGTGCAGCTGTCCACAGGAACAGCATCAGGAGCTGTATTAATCATGTGGCTCAAACGCCTTAGTTTTGACTGAAGATCAGCTAAACTCACTCGTCGAGACTTCCGCGAAGGCGCTGCATCAACATCATCAACAGCACTGGGTGGACTTTCCATCTTCTGTGATAAAGTTTGATTTCTTGGTTCAGGGTCCCTCCTGGTGTCAGTTTCATCTGTGTCAAGAAAATCTGGAAGGTTTGTGATTTCCACACCGTCAGAGTTGGATGATCCCAGTGCTTCATTTCTCTGTTGTGAATTCGCTCCCGTTTTTGTCAAATGGTCAGAATTAGGGTGCAAGTCCTGTGTGGAAGAAAAGCCTTGAAGAGGCCCATCTGTATATGTTTCTTCCAAAATACGGCCTGTTTGAGCTTCAGTCATATCCATGCTTACATCTTCCTCTGGACCGTCTATCATCGTTTTATTTACTGGCTTCTCCAGGACAGCTGAAACTAAACCTGGAGCTTCCTTCTCAGTACCCACACCAGGCCTCTGGATTGTAAGTTGGTCCAGGAAGCCATCTGTGTGTAGTGTTTCTTGAGGGGACGGTGTGGCAGGAGCCACTGCTGCGATCACAGGATTAGCCAAGGGGCCACTCACCCTAGACTGGGAGTTTTTAAATCCTAGATCCAAAGCGTTTGCTGATGAAGACCGGGTTCTACGTGGACGATGTGTCTTCTTTGGAGATAAAGGAACATCCATATTTTCATGCGTGGATGAAATGTGACAATCTCGGTGTGGAAGAGGTGAATCTGATACAGAATCAGTGGCAATGTTTACAGTGAGGCATTGGGTCACATCCATGGCGGCATCAGTTGCGGTGAACCTCACTGTTTTCTCCCCACTAGCAGGTAGATAGCCCACATTTTGATGTGACTGTGGATCGAAACCAGTGGCAATGATTGCAGTGTGACTTCGTGTCACATCCATAGCTGCATCATTTGCTGTGAACCTCACTGTCTTCTCTCCACTAGCAGGTACAGAGTCAACAGTTTGGTATGACGACAGTTGTAAATCAGTGGCAATAATTGCAGTGTGACTTCTTGTCACATCCATGGCGGCATCATTTGCTGTGAACCTCACTGTCTTCTCTCCAAAAGCAGGTAAAAAGTCCACATTTTGGTGCGACTTTGGATCAAAATCGGTAGAAATGATTGCAGTGTGACTTCTTGTTACATCCATGGCTGCATCATTTGCAGAGAACCTGACTGTTTTTTCTCCACAAGCAGGTAAAAAGTCCACATGTGGTTGTGACTGTAGTTGCAAGTCAGTGGCAATGATTGCAGTGTGGCTTCTTGTCACATCCATGGCGGCATCATTTGCAGTGAACCTCACTGTCTTCTCTCCAAAAGCAGGTAAAAAGTCCACATTTTGGTGCGACTTTGGATCAAAATCGGTAGAAATGATCGCAGTGTGACTTCTTGTCACATCCATAGCTGCATCATTTGCAGTGAACCTCACTGTCTTCTCTCCAAAAGCAGGTAAAAAGTCCACATTTTGGTGTGACTGCAGGTGTAAATCAGTGGCAATGTTGACAGTGTGACTTCGTGTCACATCCATGGCGGCATCGTCAGCAGTAAACCTCACGGTCTTCTCTCTGTAGTCATCCTCAGTATCACACTTGACCTGAGTGAGATAAAAAAAAAAAAAGTCAACCTTTATTGGCCAGCATCCACAAAAACAGTCTGCTTCCCCTTTCTAAAGCAAAGAAACTAGTATGTCCAGAAACTGTCCAGAATGAAGAGAGCTTGAGAGAGAAATTCACCACGGTTTCTTTCTTAGACAAAGCTGACCAATAACTGCATGAAGTGGGTGTGACTGTTGGTTTCAGAAAGTTACAGGAATGTTTGGCCTATACAGCATTTAAAACTGAATTTATTGTTTTTATTAATGAAAGCTGGGTCAGTGGATCAAGACAAAAACATCAATATATCAATTTATTTGGTTGCTATGGCAGACAAATCCCTATTTACATATCCAGCACATATAGAACAATTTATTTCTATGACCCACCTGTCACACTACACATTTGATCAGTTGTTAAGACAAAACATATCACAGCTTCAATGTTGGTTTAAAGATGCAGTATTCAAGCAGGATGTGTAGTGATTCATTATGAAAACCAATGTGTAAAAGATCAAATTAAGCAAAGGTTTAAGCTCACCTGTCTTTGCAGCCTCGTCTTTAAGGAGGTGGTCAATGTGGTTTCCATACCTAAATGTGGAGATGGGAAATAAGAAGCAATTCAAACATAAAGACAAATAGCCATTAGACCCCAATTACAATATTTAAAGATTATTAAACTGAATAACATTACAATCTCTTTCCTTTGTTGCCTTGTTGTTAGAGGTCTCACTCATGATTTTTTGGTCTACAGTTCAGTCAAAAAAACACTTGGACGGTTTGGCGTTCCCATACCTTTTCGGTTAGATGATCCCAGTGCTTCATTGTGCCGCTGTCGTGAAGTCATCTCTTCTTTCTTCAAACTGCTACTCTGGGGGTACATGTCTTTTGAGGGGAAAAGACACTGAAGAGGATCATCGGTACCTGTGATTGCTAGAATACGGCCTGTTTGAGCTTCAGTCATTTCCATGGTTACATCATCTTCTGGACAGACTGTGCCTCCATTCAATGAGTCCCTCATGTTAAAGGACTGCACAGCTGTAGGCTTGACTCCTGTGATCACAGGATTAACACCAGGGCCACTTGGTTTTGAGAGGCTTGTATTAAGTAGTGGATCCAAACTGTGTGCTGATGACGGTCTGTTCCTGGGCAAACCAGATGTCTCGACTTCTTGTTTCTTCACAGGACGAACTGAATCGGATACTAAACTATTGGCGATATTTACAGTGAGGCACTGGGTCATATCCATTGCTGCGTCGTTTGCAGTAAACCTCACTGTTTTCTCTCCGCATGTGGGTAAAAGGTCCGAATTTTGTTGCGATTGCAGTTTGAGATGAGTGGCAATGTTTACAGTGTGACTCTGTGTCACATCCATACAGGCATCATCCGCAGTAAACCTCACAGTTTTGTCTCTGCAGTCGTCCTTAGCATCAAACTTGGCCTGAGGGACACAACAAACAACAAAAAAGAAAGTATGCTACATTTTTCTAAAAAGAAAGAAGTAAATTCAGTGACTAATAATTTGACAAATTCAGTTATTTCAGATGAATCAATGTATAATACCACAATAAAGACCAAAAGCAGCTCAGGAAATTTAACTTTTAACATTTTAAACATGCAGCTGCTGTCAAATAATTCATTCTGCAAAACATACATGCATAAAAATGTTAAAGTAAGTGGATCTGTATGCTCACCGGATTTCTTTGCATGTTTGTCTTCAAGAGTGGCTTTGATGAGGTTTCCAGGCCTTTTATAGGGAGACAGAAAATTGAATAACAAACAAATCAGGAAAAGCAATCACACCCAAATACCCCTAGTTTAATTCATTTTTTATTAATTCAGTCATTTGTTATTCATAACCTCTTGTCCTGGAGCCTATGCAAGCTGACAGTGGACTATCACACACAATTTCATTTGTCACATGAAATCACATAAGGCACAATTCCAGTGAATATGGCACTTCTCTAGTTGCTCTTATTCCGAAATATGCTTAAAATATAGGTATTTAAATCGTCATCACTCACATTACCAAACAATAAAAAATGTTTTTCAGTTGTTACAGTTTTAGTTCACACTCTTATTTTTATCATCTAAATTTCTCATTTTGGTTTCTCTCGCTTGATTTTTTGGTCTGCATTTGAGTCAAAATGAATAAGTAAAAAAATATGGAATTCTGTGGTTTCCATACCTGTGCAGTTCTTCTGTCCTGAAGTCTTCTCTTGCTTCCTCTGGCTGTCACCCTGGGAGTACATGTCTTGTGTGGGGAAAAGAAACTGGAAAGGATCATCTGAGCCAGCGAGTGCTGTAATGCGGCCTGTCTGAGCTTCGGTCATATCCATGCTCACGTCATTTTCAGGACAGATTGTCCCTCCATTTAATGATCCTCCAAAGCTCCTCGATTTATTTTGTGCACGCTTTTCTTCACCATCACTGTTAACCTGGGACAGGGAGCTGTTTGTGTTGACAGCTTCCTGAGAGGACGACGCAGGAAGAGGAGGAGCATTACCACTGGAGGCACTTGGCTTAAAGAGAGTTGAAAGGAAGTTTTGAAATTCTGGATCCAAATTATGAGCTGACGAGCCAGGGGCACCACAAGTCTCACGTTTTCTTTCCTGAAGCACTGTTGCAGATGACGCTTTGTCCATTTTTTCACGGGTGGGAAAAATGTCCACGTTTTGGTTTGGAGGAGCTACTGAACCACTGGAAATGTTCACCGTGTGACACTGAGTCATGTCCATAAACTCGTCACCTACTGTGAACATTATGGTTTTCTCTCTGCATTCGTCTTTTGCATCAAAGTTGACCTAATAAGGAAAAAGAGACATTAAAGAGAGAAATTGTTTTTTAAAAAATCTACTTAAACTTTCCAAAATCCAGTGTTGGAAGAAGGACTCAGAAATTTAGCTTTAGTAAAAAACAGCGATATTACAGTGTAACAATACTCAGTCACAAGTAGAAGTTCAGAATGACATGTTTAATATTACTAGATGATAATCTATGATTCATCAATGTGTATATCAATGTTGTAGCTGGTAAAAGTGGAGCCATCTTAATTACTTAATATACTGCTGGATATCTTACTTTATAATGATACATCATAATTTATCAGTTGATTTATACTTTGTAATGATAATCGGAATCTGTAACTAGCTGTGGAGAAATAAGCTTTGAAATGTGTTGGAGTAGAAGTATAGAGCAACATAAAATGGAATCAGTCAAGAAAAGTACCTCATATTGTACCTTCAGAACAGTACTTGAGTACTTACCTTCCACCGCTGCCCAAAGCCCAGCTAATTATTTTACATACATGCTGTACTTTCAGTGCAGTCATTAGTGTCAGTTAATGTCAGTACACTATGAAGAATTATTCTCACAAAACTCACCTTGTGTTTTTGAAGAGAGGCGTGTAGAGGAGGATTCTTCAATGATGTCATATCTAAATTTGGAAATACAGTAATATGCCATTTAAACTGCATTCAATTATAAGTTGTGAAATAATACCAAGTAATAAAGCAGTGGTTCCCAATTGGTCAAACCACGGGGTCCAGAATTCTCCTTTGTCATTAGTTCAAGATCCACAGAGTTTGATATATTCACGGCCACATAATCCAGCTAGTTTGCCATCTCTGTAAAATAGCTATCCGTTATTCACTCACTCTACAGCAAGAAACAGCACTTCAAAATAGAAACTGTGCCAGAAATTCCCTGTTCTTCAAAATAAACTGTGTGGGTTGTTTTTTTTTTTTTACAATTTCGCGAGTCACTTGCGGCCCATTCACAATGGACTTGTGACCCAATTTCTGACCCTGACCCATCAGTTGGGAACCATCATATTATTTTGGATGCTTTGAGTGGGGTTATATAAGGTACTTTTTCATAGTCAATGTATTACCCACAGCAGAAGGCGGGCACCACGCCTCAAGTTTGGAGAGAAAGAGGAGTACTGCCACAGAAGCTTATTAGTTATGTACTGCTATGGATGGGAGCAGCAGCAAAATGTATGTTAACCATCAACAAAAACAAGATCAGTTTAAAAATCCAGTGTGTAGAATTTAGGGGATATATTGGCAGAAAGTGTTAGTTATGTTTTCTTTCGTGTTTCATCACCTGAAAACAAGAATTGTTGTGTTTTCATTACCTTAGAATGAGCTGTTTATATCTACATAAGCAGCAGGTCCTTGCCCACAGAGTCCACCATGTTGTTTCTACAATAGCCCAGAATGGACAAACCAAATACTCTTGGCCTTCTAGACAGTCATCTGTGTTGTCGCGTCAGCCACCATAGTTCTCCTACACCCTTGGCACTCGAGAGAAGCTTCATTTGGTTGCAATGTGGACCCTCATCACTAGATGCCACTAAATCCTACACACTAGACCTTTCAGTGTATGCTTTGCTTTGAATATTTTCAATTAAATCAAGCCATTGTCTATGTTCTCTTTAAAGCCACAAAACTCCTTTGACAAAAACAGTAATTTTACCTCACAGAACACAGGAACTGTCTACTGTTGCTTCGAATGGTTAGTTTGTTTGTTTTATTGCGTGACTTCTGTGTTTTAAAGAGTTACTTTGGATTTTCTAACGTTAAAAATAACACAATAAACTGCCATCTATTGTAGGTATAAGGTAACACACTGACTATGGATAAGGACCTCTTACAACCCCACATCAAAAAATATGAACCATTCCTTCAACTCAAAGCAAATAATACATTAGCGTTGAAACATTTAATCCATTAATCAATTAGAAAGTCAATAGAACATTTAATACCTTTAGGGTTGAATGATGCCGGTGTTTTACCACTCTGCTGTTGTTTGGTCTTCTCTGCTGTCTGTGGCACTCTGTTGTGAAGGTGGGAGCGCATTTTTTGTGTGGGAATGAGACACTGAAAGACGTCGTCGTCGTCATCATCATCATCAGTCAACCCCAGGATGCGTCCTGTATGAGCTTCAGTCATATCCATGTCGTCTTTTGGACAGAGTGCACTTCCATAAGATAATTCACCAATCTTGTATGATGTATTTAATGACTTCTCCATCACAGCTGAAACAGACGGAGCCTGATTTTCTTTATCCACGACAGCCCTCTGTGTTTTAATCTGGGCCAGGGAGCATCTTGTTTCTTCAGAGGACGCCCCAGCAGGAGGCGTCATCCTGGTGATCACAGGGTTCACACTGGGGCCACTTGGTTTAGAGAGATTTGCGAGGAAGTTTTCGAACCCAGGATCGAAAGAAGGCATGGATGAGGAAATGCTTCTCTTCTCTACGCTTAAATCCATGTTTCTGCTGGTGGGTAGTGATACTGACCCAACACTCGGAATCTTATCAATGCAGCCATCATTCGCAGGGAACATCACTGTCTTCTCTCCTCTAGTGGGTAAAGCATCATAGTTACGGAGGGAAATATCTGCAAGTAATTCTGCATCATTGGCAATGTTTATAGTGTGACTGTGGGTCATGTCCATGAATGCATCATCTGTGGAAAACATCACTGTTCTCTCTCCAAAGTCAGCCCCTGTGTCAAAGGTGACCTGCTTAAGAGAAGCAGCTTCGTGTCAATGAACAGTCACTTGTTATCAAGTTTTACATGAAAATCTCTGATGGTCATTATTATAAAGCATTATAATAATACAAAAAAAAAATTCAACCATTTTGTGACTGTGACAGTGGTAAGAAACACAACAGCACTTGAAGCTCACCTTATCCCTTTGTTGAGAAGCATGCAGAGGCGCATTCAACAGGGTTTCCATTCCTAAATTTGAAGAATTTAATTTAGTAAGAGTCATCTTAAAACTCTAACAGTAATACGAGCATGTGTAAATAGTTGTTTTATGTTAAAAAATAGAATATCTTTACCTGTAATTTGTTGTATCCCATCAGTGACCGCCACCTGGACCCTTTTAAACATTCAATAGTTATGTTGTTAATAAAGAAAATTTCTACTGGTTTGGTGAGACTGTAAATCAAATATTAGCATCTAAAATCAACAGTTTTGTTCTTACTAGCAAGGTTAACAGCTGAAATTGTAGATCAAGTCACCTTACCTATTTTGTGTGGCTGCCGCTGCTGTGAAATCACAAACGACAAATATTACAAGGCTGCTCAAAGTAATGAAAATGAAAGTAACATTCCCATACATACATTATATACTTACCTGTTGTCATTAAGTCTTGTAAAGGACTTCGGGCATTTTTTACATCCCTGTAAAGATAAAATACAAATTAGTGTTGAAACGCTGTGTTCTTGTGGGAAATTAAGCCTGACTCTTTTTTAAAGCAGTGTCTCACTTTGTAAACACGAGAACATCGTCGGCAGGGGCGAAACTGACTCTTCTTGAAATCCTCTTTTCCACTGGTTTGACACACTCCACCTTAGAGAAAATAAAAGTAAAATATACAACCATAAACAAAGTTATTACCACTCCATTTTATCCTTGTTGGGGTGAGAATTTATAATATCATTTACAGTTGGAGCGTAACTTTAATTACTCCAATTTTATATACAAACACTCAGGTAAAGTTTTTTTAAATCAAGCAACCCAGTTACCACATTTTCCTGTTGCTCGGGGTCAGGGAATCTGATTGATTTCCGAGGTGCCTTTAAAATCTTAAAAAAGAGAAATGGCAGACGTTATGGTTGAGGTGAATGATTTGTCACAAAACACTTAAAATACACTAAAAATACTTTGTCCATAAAATGAATTGTAGCACTGACTGAAGAAATGCGGCGCTTGGAGAATCCACTGCCTTCACTGCAACACAGAACATTAAACAGTATTCAGATCTGGTGTATGTGCATGTAGGGTGTTCATTAATGTGAATACTCTCATATCACAAATAAATGATAATGCCAGGTGTAAAGAAGGCCTTCAGGTAATGTGTAGTCTGTTGCTCTGAGGTTCAGGCACAAAGCACACATGACTGCTTTCTCGCAGTAACATAATTTTCACTCACTCATTCCTGGCAGGATCCAGAGGCTCCATTTTCAGCTGTGAACAAATGAATACAGTGCAGTATGTTATTAAACCTAAATTGGTGAGACATGGTATTTTCACTTACATATATGCAACATTTGCCTGACTGTTCTTCATCTCTAACTAAAGCATCAGCATATATTTTTGGTGGATTAGCAGGCAGATTAGGTGCAGTGAGTCATTTTGACAAAGACTGCTCTTCAGCAGCCATGATAAGCCTGCTAAGTGATAACTGTGCAAAATCAAATGACACTTGTGGCATGCAAATAGCCACTGAACACCATCTAACGTTACATGCATTTCTGCAAAATGATTTAGGGTCATCATAATACACCATTCACTGCGGGGTAATCTAGATTTGCAATATAATTGATGCAATCGACAAAGGGCTGAAATTATGAGCTAAACAGTGTGACGTTAGTTGGTTATGGATACTCCCTTTAAAGTCTAACTAGACGTTTGATATGTTAACGAGGTTTTTTGAAATCCTGCACCGACATTGTGATAGAGGGGGTCTCAAACTGATCCATAACAGGGCCCGGTGCGTCAAAATCCGTCAATATTTATGTTCCGCATCGTATCAAATATCTCACGTTAGCTGGACATGGTCAGCAAAGCACAGCAAAACACCATTTCCCCCAGATCCTTCATGGGTTCGCATTTGTCTTCATTTATTACAGAGGACAAACGGATGATTACCGACCTCGCTAGCAAACGCTATAAAGTATAACTTACATTGTAACGTTAGTGCACTCTTAAAGCTAACGTTAGTACTCGCTGGCCATTCACAATGTTAGAAAAACCAATTGTACACTAAAGATACATCACAGCGCATACCTTGTAGATGTCGTGAGCCAATTCCCGTGTTTTAAAGCACTTTCCTTTTTCTTATAGCTTTTTAACTCACTTTAAATCGTTTTCATGTCGCCTATTTTTAGCTGCAGCTAACGTCAACGAGCCTCGCTCATGCTAACGTCTTCAGTTTTGAATTTAGCCGCCTTCGCGCATGCGCAGTGCACCTTTTCAATGGGTTCGTCAACTTTCTCGATTTCGACGCTTTGGTTTTAGCTGTAAAGTTAAATAAACAAATATATTAGAAAACGCACGACGTCTGGTCCGAAATAACTAAGAAATATAAACTAGCTGAAGACCAGAAATAGCGAAAAGTAGTTTTCTTTGTACCGGAAATACCGTAATCAGACCGGAAACTGCCATAGAGGGCGGGGTGTTTTTAAATTCGTGCGGCTCCGTTTCTCGGTGGTGACTGTTGACATATCTCACATTTAACGTGTCCATAAAGGTAGGCCTTGATGTTCGCTTATTGAACCAGATGCCACATATTAGTATATTTCAGCTATGTCGAACTCTTATCTTAAAGATAAGCTAAGATAACCGTGTTACTTTTTTGAAGTCAAGCACCGATTGTTGTATTTGGCAAATCGCACCAAACTCCATTCAAAATTTGTCAATTTTTATGTTCCGCGCAATAGCAAATATGTAATCAATTCTTTGGCTGTTTAATCTGTGCAGTACACACAAGTAAAACATGTTTCAAAAGACTCTACCCAGTTAAATTACAGTTAAACAGCTGGTTCAGTTAATATTTCCAGTAATAACTCAATGATAGTTAATGAGATTATTTCTCCATGCAGGTGACTTTGTCAGTGCTGAGCAATGTCTTCAAAAATCCCAAGAGGTGAGGAGATTTTTTTGCACTTTGTTGGTGATTAAAGTGTATTTTAATTTTTACAAATCAAACAAAGCTGGTGTCTGATGAACAATCCTATATGTTTTCCAGGTGTTCAGTTACCTGCAGAAACGAAGAAAATGGGTCATAAACTTGAATCCAGAGACACAGCAGCTGTACATCCAACAGCAAATACTGCTCAAAAACCAGATGGTATCCTTAAACCTCAAAAAGAAAACATGCAACGGTAAGAAACTGCTAATAAGGTTAAACAAAAGGCTATGATTTAGAAAGATGTGGTAAACTGTGTAACAGACTCCTAACAAATCCACCTAGGCAAACTGGCACTCAATATATTTTTTTTTAATTTAACCAGAGGAACCCACAGAATAAAAATGTACAGCTCTAAAACAAGCATTATAAAACAAAAAATTGGAGTACTAAAGAAAAGGTATGTTAATGTATACTAGATGTGAACCATAAAAAGGCAAAAAAGAGCATCCACACATGATTACAAAGACTAGCCAGGATACACCTTGACATTGGAAATATTTATGAGGACTGTTAAAATAAAATTAAATCAACAAAAGAAGATTTGTCAGGTTGTTTTAAGTGAGGTCTCGTTGGCACTTCAACCATCTGGAAAAGATTTAAAGAATTACATTAAGATTTGAACTCATCAGACACGTGTTGTAACCGGTTAACACTGGAATCCCCCAGTGCAACAATCTCATTAAGGACAGGCCAGAAATGAGCTTCATTAAGGAAGGACGTGCATCGTTAGTGGCAGAGCGTGGTCTATAACAACCAGCGATAGCCAAGTGAAAAGAAGGAAAGACCTCCCTGTAGGCTGATAAAGATGACCTAAACACTCAACTCCACATGCTCTGATGCCACAGGCATACAAATGTTCTGCCTTAAGTTCCAAACCAAAGCTTTTTAGTCTTGAAGCGTTCTCCAGAAGGGCAAGAGTGAGAAAACAAGAAATGGGAGTCAAAAAGTAGAATGAAATACGAAGGTTAAACATCCACATTTTAAAGTGTAGTAGAGACACCTTGGTGCACTGGTGTCTGATTATTTTCTTTCATCTTTTTGGCATCAAAATCCCAACCTCCTGATACCTGTCAGGCTCCATATGTTTGCTCCACAGCTGTTGAATTGTTTTCACTTTTGTCTTCCAGGAAAAATGTTGCTCCTAAAGTTCACAAAGGGTAAGTCACACATTATATTGCATATCCCTGAACACATTGTGGGCTTCAGCCACTGTTTTTCACAACTTTATGTTGCACCTCTCCCATAGGGTCTCCACCAGGTATGGGCAACAGGCAGAGCTCAAGGAGCAAAATCAGCATCTTATGGCGACCAATGAGGAGCTGCAGAGAAACCTCACAGAGACACAGGTACAGAAGGCAATTTTTTAATAAAGTGCTTGTAGGATTTCACTTGTCTGTTGTCAGCTGCAATTGTACAGAACTTCTTTGCTTGTTATACTGCAGCAAAGAGTAGCTGAGATGGAGCTGCACTTCAGTGACCTTGAAAAGGAAAACGCAGAGGTAAAGAAAAACCTGAAGAACTGTCACATGCTCCTCGTCTCGGCCAAAGTAGACCCAGGTGATTTTCCCAGTTCTCAAAATGTGTTTGCGTCAACCTAATTTCTGTTGTTGTCAATTGTCAAAATAACATAAAATCTCTTTAGTTTTAGGAGAAAAGGTTGGAGAGGCTGCGCAACAAAATGAAGATCAAAGAAGAGAAGTTATGGTACATATATTTTATTTCAGCTTGCTTGATATTATAATAGTTACAGTACAGTATTTTTATGTATCATATGCTATATCAAACAAATCAAAACACATTTAAATTAAACAATTAACTGCAAAAGTGCACTTGTTTCATGCTACATAATCATACAAATAAAGAAAAGAGAGGAAAAAAATGTTACTCGTTTTAAACCATTCACTTCACTTGTATCCTACACATAAAGGGTTACAGGATTTTGGTTATTATAGGCAGTGCTATCTGGTGAACACAGCTTTGTCTCTATTTCAGAGTGTCTCCACAGACCTGCTGAATCAATTGAAAGCGTTTGGAGAGACTGCATCACAGCAACGTGCTCGGCTAGAGGTGAGTTAAACTCGATGAAACTGTTGTATTCCTTGTAGCTGATTTAAAGGAACAGTGTGTGAGATTTAGGGGATTTAGTGGCATCTAGTGGAGAGGAGTGCAAACTGCAACCAGCTGAAACTTCTCGTTAGAAATGCTACAATGTTCATTGCTCATGAGGTTGTTACTGGGAGCTGATGTATCCGCAGAGGTCTCCTCCTCTCTTAAACAAACGGACCAGGTGATTTAATTAGTAAAAAAAGTGGTGTTTTTCAGATGCTGTTTGTCGCTGAGAGGCTGCTAACTACAGTGGTCAATGCCAAAACATGAATGGCTCTATCTAGAGCCAGTGTTTGGTTTATCCATTCTGGGGTACTGTAGAAATATGGCAGTGCATCATGGACTTCATAGACAAGGATCCGCTCCCTATGTAGATATAAACGGCTCATTCTAGGGCAGCGAAAACACGCCTCTTATTTTCAGGCGTTTATACAGTACACTAGAGGAAAACATACTTATACTATATTCTATATCTGCCAATATATACCTCTACATCCTACACACTGGACCTTTGAAGGAAGTTGGAGTGTAAAATGTTTAAAATGTTCCTTATTTTGTACACTTGTAGGAAATCCAAACAACGATGACAGAACTCGCTCAAGCACGGGAACATATGATGCAGGAGAGGAAGGACTTTTCCCTGGAGGCTGCTGAAATGGAGCAAGCTCTCAAGGAGGCAGAAGCTCTCCTGTTGTAAAAGTGTACAGTCAGTTTCCCAATTTAAAGTCATGTGTATTGATGTGTAATGTGTGTTCTTAATGTTAGTGTGACTAAAACTGAATAAAGGATTTTTATTTTCCTCGCGCTCCTCATTTCTCTTCATATTTCAATAAGTCGAGACATGCTTTTACACACAGCAAGTTCTTATTGGTCGAACAGGATGTACAATGTTTTAGGAATATCGTCTCATTTACAATTACCAGTGTCCTTTTTGAGAGGAAACTTTATTTTTATCAGTATATCCACAGCACAAGATATATTGTATATGAGTGGATGATCACAGGGGCCTGAAAATGTAATTAAAAATGCTTCATAGTCACAGACTAGAGGTTTTAGATATGCTGCAATTGAAAAATCAGTCAAAATTTGTTACATTTCGTTGTTGCGTTAAAACGTTTAACTCTTGTGTGTGGGGATTTAAAGCTCAATGTATTTCTAAAAAACATAACCGCTTATCCTGTTGGGGGTCGCAGGGGTGCTGGAGCCTATCCCAGCTGACACTGGGTGAGAGGCAGGGTACACCCTGGACAGGTCACCAGACTATCACAGGGCTGACACAGAGACAGACAACCATTCACATTCACACCTACGGACAATTTAGAATGATCAATTATGCATGTCTTTGGACTGTGGGAGGAAGCCGGAGAACTCAGAGAAAACCCACGCTGACACGGAGAGAACATGCAAACTCCACACAAAAAAACATATACCCAAGCCTAAACTCATGGGAGGCCTCAGTCTTTTGCCACCTTCAATCAGTGAAAAGAAAAGTACCCACTCCCAAATTCGCATTTCTTCCATTTTCTCCAGATCAGAGATTACATCCGCACAAGTATACCACATTTTCATCTCATCTCTCGGTTCATTGACCTTTTTCAGCTAGTAATCCGGTCTCCATACAGTATTTAAAGGAAACCTGGGTGAAGGACCTTGGCATCTTGATTGGCAATGAAACCTGGGAAACTTACATAAACTTACCTAAAAGACATTCATTCCTAAACTACTCCTGTCCTAAACTTCACTGCTTTTATCCCTCTGTCTCTCCACTTTGCCCAATATGTAAATCAGAACCTTGGGCCACCTCTTCTCAGTGCTTTTCAGAAGTATACAACCAGACCTACGTTCTGCCATCCTGGGTGGATTTTTTTCATAAAAGTCATAGTATAGTGTGACATAAAAATCTTCAAAAAAAAAGTCATAGTACAGTGTGACATAAAAATCTTCAAAAAAATGTCATAGTATAGTGTGACATAAAAATCTTCAAAAAAAAATGTCATAGTATAGTATGGCATAAAAATCTTCATAAAAAGTCATAGTATAGTGTGACATAAAAATCTTCCAAAAAAAACAGGCATAGTATAGTATGTCACAAAAAGTCATAGTATGGGGCTATGTCCTGGGGCCCCTGCTATTCATCATCTACTTACTCACCCTTGGTCACATTTTCCGTAAAAAACACATTAATTTCCATCTCTACGCGGATGACACCCAGCTCTACATCTCCTCCAAACCTGATTCCACCCTCCCTCCCTCATTCCTTACTGACTGCCTTCATGAAATAAAGTCCTGGTTCACATGCAATTTCCTCAAATTAAACAGTGATAAACAGAAATGTTACTAATCAGCACTAAATCCACTCTAGCCAAAGCCCACAGTTTCACCATATCGATCGACAATTCTTCCATCCTCCCCTCCCCTCAGGTAAAGAGTCTGAGTGTCATTCTCGACAACACACTTTCTTTCTCATCCCACATTAACAACATAACCCGGTCAGCCTACTTGCCTTTTTTGGGGTATTTTTCCTGCCTTTACTTTTAAGCTCACATCATAGTCATTATAAAGGCTACATAAACATGCTATATCTTGATTTTTTTCAGGACAACGTCGGCTAACCAGATTACCAGTTTAATTGCAGGAAATGTTTAGTTGTTAAGCCATTTCTCACATGTGGCTGCTGCTGGCTTGAGTCTTGACTTGTTATCAATAACTTACAATGCTGAGATAAATGTTCAAAGTCCAAAAAAGTAATTCATTACGAACAGGTCAATAAAACAGGTTTCAAAATTCAAAATACCTTGTAAACAAATGAAATATTTAGTATTACACAATTTCTTTGGTTACTTTTCTTTCAAACATTTTTTGAGTTATGATCTCACTGCCGGTAAAAAAAAAAAAAAATGGTTTGCTCCTGCAGCCAGTCAGAGACGAAGGACGAAGGACACGAGGGAGAGAGATCGAGTTTCTGTCTTTGATGAATGAAGCCTTATTGTTTGGCTGCTATTAAACAATGAGAGACATGTTTTCTCCCTTTACTTAATAGCATAAATATTCGGGAAGACAGAGACCTGCTCTGCTCCAGACACACTCAGCACCTTGGACAGCACGGCGCACCTGACTGTTGCCGATGTGTACATGTTAATTTGATTTAAATCATTTTGTTTTAAATCTGGACATGTGCAGGTGGACTAAGCCAGTGCTAAGAAAGGTCATATGCCTGCCTGTTGGAGAGATAGTGAGAAGATATGAAGATATGAGAAGATGCTGTATAAAAGACAGGCTACAACTTTTTTCCCTTGTCCCCCCCTGGAATTATTCTCTAAAATTTTACTGTTTATTGTCCCCCCAAACTATGAAATGAGAATTTCGGCCCTGAAAAGACGATACAATACAGCATGGTTGTGGCAAAAAGGAATATTTCAACTCTTTGGAAAACTGAGGACGTGCCTTCTTTTAAGACCTGGCTGGTAGAAATCACCAGCTTGTTACACATGGAGAGAGTGAGGTACAGTGTTTCTCTCAGCTCTGGCAACCATTCATGTCCTATTTATCCGGAATGGCCTGAAGCATTTGCAGGTATGTACAGATATTTGTTCATAATGGGTTGGACAAACATTTGTGTACTTGTACTACATGCATACGTGCAGACATTCATTCCATAGTTGGTGCTGCTGTTCACTTCCATGGGTGGGGGTGGGGGCTGATTTGTACCTGTATTTGTGATGTTTGTGTTAAAATCTGAAAATATACACATAAAATATATATTTTTAAAAATGTAGTATTAAAGTAATTTTCCTATATGCTGATAACTGTTAATGAATATGTCAAATAAATGCCTATGCCTAATGCCTATTGCAGTGTTAAACATCTGTATACTTTCCACTTATGTGCACTTGCTTGTAGTTTTTATGTCAAGCTGACTTATTCACCACTCTTTACTCGCCACCCGTGTTCCCAGGCATTTTTTCCCTCTCTGGCGGGTTGCTGTAGGGGTTCTCGAAGATGTCCACCCTGGTTTTGAGAGTGCTGGTGTTGCTTGAGCTGTTAATATCACTGACGCTGCCCATTACCTCTTTTGAGTGGCTGGTCTTCCAGTAGTAGATGAACAGGAAGAAACCTGACAGGGAAAGAAAGATGGTCATTCATGAGGACAAGTTGAGCCCCTGAAATGTAAAATATTTTTGGTATATTTCCTGCTTTACACTCATTGCTCATGTAGGTGGGTTTTATTCTCAGTCATCCATACATCCATACATGTGCTGCCTCAGCTTGCCTACAAGCCCTTTTTAGATAGGAATTGTGCAAATTTGCAGGAAAGCCCAATCAGTTTTTTTTCAGCATTCGCAGTATATAAACAAAATCGGGGAGTGCAGCAAAATGCCGCCTGCCTACTTTTGTTTATACAGAATGCGCCTTTTTTGGGGCAATGGGGGGCGTGAGCAAGTAACAAAATGTGTGGCTCAGTGTGTGACGTAACCAGTGACATGGGAGGGAAGCCGCGGCTGGTCAGTCCTTACGATTCTCTCGTAAGCCGGCCTGTTTTTGACCGTTCCTGTCACCTGACTATTAATGGCCTCTTTGTTTGCGAGGGCAAGGAGGGGGCACAATTCTTTGTCTCCCCAGTTGTTCATCTTTACAGTGTCTGTCAGGTTTGTGTTTCCCTCTTGCTACTAGCTGCTCGCTATTCCTGCTATCAGCTGTTTCCTGTTTATCCACCGCCAGTGGCTCACTTGTGCGGCGTGTTCAACAGCTCCTCCCACAAGTCGTCAACAGCCCCTCCCCTTACGGAAGGTCGCCCCGGTCTTTTTAAACTGAAAGGGTTCCGCCAATATGACTACCCTACAAGGCGGAAAATTGGGCCCCTCTGATCAACTCGCCAATGTGGCTATGTGTGCCTAAACGCTCGCAGCTTGCCAGCAAAATGGCCCAACATTTGCAGAAAATCTGGCAGTGTAAAAGGGGCTACAGTGAGTGCTGGACAGAGCAGTGAGTGACAACAACCCCGCCCACATTTAAAGGTACTGTTTGCAGTGAAAATGCTAGGGTCTACAGTAAGTACTATGTCTGAAGGGTTACTTTTGGTTCCAAAGGTACCATACCAAAAGTGTTTGAAAGAGGGCTTTAGGTAAAAGTCAAATGAGTGAGATTTGTGTTACTGCTGTGACTGGAGGGGAAATCTGTGGGTACCATAGAACCTATATCATTCAGATATCTTAAGGTGAGAGTCCAAGGGACTCCTTTGAAAATGACCATGCCAGTTGTTTCCTCACCTTAAGATGGAGGGTTATTCAGCCCCCTACCCAACAAGCTATGCCAATGTGGTTGGTGCCAATAGGTGCCTCGTGTTGTCTAGTTAAACAAGATATCACTACCTTCATGCTAGCTGATGAAATGAGTGTGTCACAGCCTCTTAAAGAGAGTAATGTCAACATCCAATGATTTTTGTGTGTGTGTATTGCTTTTATTCTTTACATTGTATTTACATTTACTGGTATGTTTTTTCATTGTTTTTTTATCTCCATTTCTCATTATCATCTGTCTTCTTTCTTTTTTTGCATTTAATCTTATTTCATTTTACCTGAATATTTTTCTTGCTTTAAATCAGCATTACTGTTATACTTTCTATTGTCGTATTGCCTCCATGATCGATCTGACTGGCAGTTAAGCTCAGTGCACAAGAAGAGAAACAGAAGATTACTGATTGGCTGTAGTCTTTGCGGTGTGTTCAGTGCAACTTTTTGGCCACGACACCGGTGACATAGGGAGCCGCAACTGTCGGCCTTCATCACCACTAGTTCTTTGCTATTGGTGTGGTGTGTCTGGGCGCAGATCCCTACATCACAGCTGTAGTGATCCCATGGCAAGATGGCCTCTAGTTTGGTCACTCCTGGAGGAAACGTGCCTTTTTTAGCAGCTAAATGCTCCAATATGTTCACCAGCTAGACACTTATTTTGTCTGCTGTTGGGATTTGAGCAGTTTGCGACCAGTAAATTTATCAGAGCACTTCCCTAAAAAACTGCTGCCTGCTACAGCTGGAAGTGAAGCTAATAGGAGCTGTAAAAATCAACCAAAACAGTATAAATTAAAGCTGTGGGGACATGCGGGCTAGGGTGATAATTCCCTGTACTTTGTCTCTACAAGCAACCCCCTTCAAACTACACATAGCCATTTCATCTGTTGTTTGAAGCAGCTTTATCCTGTGAGTAAAACATCAGGAATACTACCAACATGAGCAGTGAGTTTAAATATGATTCAATTACATTATTTAAAATGCAAAAGATCAATACACTTAAAGATTATTATCACAGTTGTAGATACCTTGGAAAGAATTAAGGACCGTGAAGATGTAGTAGGCGGGGATACGGAGGATGCCGTGGGCAAAGAATGCAAAACCCCATGTGATACCCAGCATGCAACACAGTCCCAGGATGATTACAATATTGTTGCCATTTGTCTCTGTTCCAGCTCCCACTCTCCTGAGACAGCAGAGCCAGGACACGATGGTGATGAAGGTAGTGGTGGTGAAGATAAAGACCAAAGCATAGTAACCTATGTTGACAATGCTGTGGACTTCAGTGTCTGTTATCCAGCACCTTGGAACAGAAAGACGTATTAGTAAAGGAGAAGAAACGTAGCTCTAATTAAATGTGTTTATTAATTCTATCATCCACAGACTCACATGGACAGGCTTTCCGTGGAGTCACTGGTGAGGATGGCTTGTTCACCATATTTCCCAATACTGAGCAGGACGATCCCAACGATGCTCGGTAGTACTGGAAATGGAGACAGAAAATAAACCAGTGACTTGCAAATGTCGCCTCCGTCCTCAGGTACAAAAAAGCAAAAAACAATGATGCAGACTCACCCCAGCTGGTGATGCAGACTTTGATCATGTAGTGACGGATTACAGTTTTGCCCCCCATGTACAGCTGCTGGCAGATGTGGAAGGCCTGCACAGCAAACCAAGTGAAAGTGGCCAACATAAAGTAGTGCATGAGAGCGGCCATGATCTTACAACCCACAGAGCTCTTCAGTTTGGCCACGTAGTTGTTGGTCAGGAAAGTTAAGTTAAGCAGGAACAAGGCTGATACCAGGTGGATGAGAATCCTTGTGGATATACTGGCTTTGGTCCTCCTGTGAGGAGAGACAAACAGAGACGTCATGTTTTTCTTTTGGGTATGGGCATTTTATGACTGCGGATAGACAGATTGTTATTTTTTTCATTATTACCCCGTCTAGTAAAGGAGTTAGATACATTTTGAACACAGAACTATGCAACTAGGTGACTGACAGAATATTAAGTTGATAATTAGTACATTGTTTAACTCGTATATCTGGCCAAATCGCCAAACAACATGGTTTCAGCTTCTCAAACATTACAATTAGCTGCTTTTCTCTGTTTTGTTTCATTGTAAATTGGTTTAAAGGTCTACAGGTATCAGACACCTACATTTAATGCTTTAAGGAGCTTTTTAAGATAATTTTTAAACCAAATTTATTGATTTTCGGACACATTTTTATTCAAGCATTGCAGGTAAGTATAAAAGTTAGTATATGCAGGGGCAGATTATGACTTATCTTTGCTAATAATATGTTGTATTCATGTTGACTTAGTGAAAAAAAACTAAAAAAAAAAAAAAAGAACTTTAAACTACCAACTAATAATTTGGTGGCCCCCTTGCAGTGACTCTGAGGACCCTCGGCATGATTTTGCCAAGTGGGACATGCTCCTGGATCAACATCCTATGTTCCTGGACCAACACTGCAATTAACCAGTCACAGCCCGTCATCAGTGTACACATCATTAGTGTACTGCTCCTGTGCTTCTTTTAAAATCCTTTTGTTCTTCATCAGAGCTAAGGTAGTTTTTCAAATTGAAGTTAGTACAATTAAACACAATCCTCAGCAACACTGAACAAAAACCATGTAAGCTACAGCAAGGTTTGTGAGTTGGCTTGCTAACTTGCTAATCTTATAGTATATCTGCAAGTTTACTCATTAGCATAGCCTTCCTAGTTAGCAAGCTAACTCGCTAACCTTGCAGTAGCTTACATGGATTTTGTTCACTGTTACTGAGGATTTTGTTCAGTTGTTCTAGCTTCAATTTGGAAAACTAGCTTAGCTCTGAAGAAGCACAAAGGAATTTTGAAAGGAGCATAGGAGCAGCACACTGATGATGGCAGTGTCCTGGAATGTGATGTGGGGTGTTGATCGAGGGGTATGTCCTACTTGGCAAAACCACGTCGTGCCCCCCCTGTTGAAGACTCGGGGTGCAGGATATATATGGTTATTAGAGTGACTTGGGTTAATCCACATTTTACCAACAGGTAAGTGCCTAAGTAAATTAGTCTAAAGTAAAAAGACAGAATTAGGTTCAGTGGTAGGTTTAAAGATTTGTAACATCACAAATGTGGACTTTTACATTGAGCTTGACTCATTTTGACAAAAAGAAATTAAGGGACTGATAAATTAACTGAGATAAAATGTTTGTGGTAATTACGATTTAAATTTAGAACTGTGCAATGACTTTTAATGCCTAATATTTATAAAATTGAAATTACCTGCAGACACCCTGACTTTCCTTCATTACTTACATCTTGTTATATAATCACCTTTCAACAAATTTCACTTTAAATTTATCCTTCACTGAAACCAGTGTTTTTTATGAAGTGAATATAATGCAAACTCTTTAGTCATGTAAGGCATATTTATTTACATTTTACGCATATTTATATTGTTATTCTGTTACTATTACTATTTGCAACAGTGTTTAAATGGAAAGGTAAGTGCAATAATGGCCTTAAAATATTCTTATTAAAATATTCTATTTTGATCATACAAAGGGACAGATAGGATGCTGCTCTATTTTCATGTGGCATTCGTTGGGTGCATGACACAATTGTTTCCACAGCATGCTTACACTTAAGCTACTATTCAACAGTCTCATTTCCCTACTGCAAATATTTCTCATGAACCATCACAGTGTTCTTTTGTTCTGGAGAGCAGGCTTATTTACATTAATTTCCACTACATTTCCTGCTGTGGGACAACACAGCTACTGACCAGAGTTTCGTGGTTATATCATATTACCTTAGTGTTTAACACTATGGCACTCTCTGATGTTTTATAAAAAGTTAAATATCTTCATGTCAGTGACTTGAAATAGAAATGTTCAACATGGTGGAAACTGAAAACCGATTTATGCCAGTTGCCTTTAATTATCAATTGTTCACTCTGTTTCTGCTTATTGTGATTGAAACCAGGCTGGCAAATCACCTGAATACTTTGATTTTTCCATAATCTCAGCATATGTTGTAGGAATTTGGGGGTTTTAAAGGGACAGTTCACCCCAAAATCAAAAAATATATTTTTTCCCCCTACCTGTAGTGGTGTTTATCAGTGTAGATTGTTTTGGTGTGAAGTGTTGAAAATATCGGCTCTAAAGATGCCTGCCTTCTCTCCAATTTGATGAACTAGATGACACTCGGCTTGTGGTTCCAAAAAAATACTTTTGAAAAACTCAACAGCAATGTCTCTTTATAGAAATCATGACCTGGTTACTCAAGATAATCCCGAACCTTGTTGTGAGCAGTTTTATGTAGGAACTACTTTCTTTTTGCTGAACTACAACTGCTAATCGCATCACCACGCAGAAGGAAGCGTGGACAGGCTTGTACTTGTGACGGCATGAGACGTAAACATTAATGATGTCCTCCTCCTCCGCTGAGCTGTAACAATAGCTACCTCAGTGGTGCTAGGTGAGTTAGCAGTAGATGCACGCTTCCTTTTGCGCTGTGATGTGGTTGGCGAGTGTAGTTCAGTAGAACTGCTCATAACAAGGTCTGTGGGTTATCTTGAGTAAACAGGTCATGATTTCTGGACAGAGACATTGCTGTTGAGTTTTTCAAATGTACTTTTTTGGCGCTTCGAGCACCACAAGCTGAATGTCATCTACAGTAGTTCCATTATAGTGGAGAGAAGGCAGACATCTCTACTGCCGATATCTCCAACACTCTGCAACTCACACAAAAACAATCTAGACTGATAAAAAGCACTACAGGTCAGAGGAAAAATATCTGTTTTTGCTTTTGAACTGTCAGTGAACTGTCCCTTTTAAAGCCCCAAATTAGGCTTTTTATATCAAGATATTCATGTATTTTTTTTATTTAAAAAAAATTCTGCTGATGAAAACTTACATATAGTGGATATTACTTTTTTCAGACTCAGTACATCTAATTTTGACTCATTTTAGGCCAACAAAAATGGATTACTTGACAGAAAAATCATTTAGTAATTATCCACTGGGATATTATTCCCATGTTTAATTTTTTTTAATATAAATGGAGGTAACCCCTTGTTCTACATGGACATAATTTCCTGATAATTTTTTATGTTTCTTTTTACAAATTATTAATCTGAAAGTAGGTACGGAGCCATACTTCTGTTATCATTACCTCAGAAGGAAGTGCATGAAGAGGACTATGCCGAGGAAGAACATGGATACGCCACAGCCAATTTGGGTGATGGTAGTGAGTTTTCTCAGGTCAGAGCTAGATATGGTTACATTAGGAGGGGCCTGCAAAGAGCAAAAATTAAAGAACATTTGTAAGCACTTTGTCACAGGCATCTGTTTATGAGGATGGTTTATGATGAAATTAATTAATACTATTAAAAATGAGGTAGCTACAGAGTGTAATCAAGATGATCACACAGAGGAATGTCCTAATATTTATACTCTACTGGGAAAGCGTATCATGAAAATATTCCAAAGGAAGTAAAACGCACCAATAAGATAGCAAAAAACGTCAAATGTGAGCAGGCGCACGTAATGTTGTTTCCGCGTATTATCGTCTCACATCCGTCACCGGTCCAGTTTGGTTGACTCCCTAAAAGACAGAAGCAGAGCATAAAAAACAAGAAGATTTAAGCATCGACGCTCCATGAGAGTATTACATTTCAAACATGGAAGATACTAGAATATTGTGCCCAGATGTAAATTAAGGTGCATTAAAATCCGAACGTGACACCATGAGTTGATTTGACTGTGACAACAAACTCACAGTGTCAAAGATGTCCTAAAATTATCCATTCACAGTAGCCTGGTTCCAGACCATAGACACCGCCCACTCAACTGAGTAGGCTTGTCTCACTGGTCTGGTATACCTTATTGAATTTGCAATGTATCTCGTCCAAACGATGGACGGACCAATGAACGTCGGGGGTCTAGCGATTAGCCAATCAGCGCCACGCTGATGTCAAGCTGTACGCCGGTGGGTAACTGGTGAGGATAGCAACAATGGCGACCGCTGCAGATCCTACAGACCACATTAACGATGCTATCGAGGTATTTCGCCACTACTCGCATTAATGGAGGACCAAATTAAGGAAGCTGCTAAACTGGATTTAATGGCGATGCAGCTGGGCGTGCACGACGACGGAGACATTTTAAACCGGCAATGCTCGCTTGTTTTCGGCACCCCCGAGGCATGGATACTAATGACGTCAGATTCTGGGTGAGTCGTTGATCTCTACTGACTGGTTAGGGAAAAAATCAAATTCCCTCCCCCTTGTAAATCGCCTTCAATGGAGGCGAAGTCAGACTGAAGGTTCTGCGAGCTTCAGTCTGACACTCAGGCTACATTCACAGCACTCCTCTGCCTGAGGCATGTTTCCACACCAAAGAGAGTGTCCATCCAAACAAACTGAAGCACTACATCTGCTTGGTTCATCGCAGTGTGTGCAGACTAATTTTCCTAGTAATGGTGCCTATACAATGTTCATCTTGTATGTTTTTAAAGCTTTTTCACAGCAGACATTTTGACTTGTAATGGTAGAAAAAGCACAGGTGTTACTGGGAACATCAACAATGCAACAATGCATCAAGTGTTCCAGTAAGTCTTGACAGTGTGAACCAACTTCTCAATGACCCTGAAACTGATGCAGCTAAATGGAATCCTTCCATCATTAATTTCATTATTCACACCTGTGGAATAGGTCTGTTCTTGTCTTCAGAGGGACCTTTTTACACAGCACAGCCCAGTCGCCAAAATAAAATGTCTCAAAAATGCTTCAAACCATGGATACTGTATGTTACATCTGTATGTTTTACACTTGGGACGTAGTTCAGATTACCTGTGTATGTTTCAAATGAGGAGGAGGAGGGGATGGTGGATGGCTTGACACCTACACAATGCTGGCTCAAAACCACCAAAAGGGGTGTTTTTCTAACCACAGTGACATCCCAAAACATGATGGTTTCCTACATCTAACCATGTTGTTTTTTCCCTTAACCTAACAACACCTTACACTATCATTAAAACTGATAATTGAAACATAAAGACACATACAGATTTGCGACGTGATCTCATTCCTACTTGTTGGAAGAAGCCCGGCTATTACCAAAATCACGTTGACCATGTAATATTCCACATTATTTTTATGACAAAAAGTGTCCTGATAAATATAAGTCTGATATTTTGACATCTGCTTGCAAAAACAAGCCCTCACAAGACGCCGGTTACTTCCTGCACTCCCCCATGATACAAGAGTGGACAGATATCGTAAACTGTGATATTCTGTCAAGTTTATGCTCATGTGTTTGTGTCCACTTCCTGTTTTATTTTAAAATGTGTTCTCATTGTGTTTGTTTCTTTTACTTCCTAAGTTTTCCCACCTTTGTTAATTACTTCATGTTTCACGTGTGTCTTGTTCCACCCACCTGTGAGTCGTTAGCAATCAACTCTTGTGTGTTTAAAGCCCAGTGTTTCCCCCATCCAGTCACCAGATTGTCGTTAGCCCTTTTTAGATAGGAGTTGTGCAAATTTACAGGAAAACCAAATCTGTTTTTTTTTAGCATTGGCAGTATAAAAACAAAATCGGGGAGTGTGGCAAAATACTGCCTGCCTACTTTTGTTTATACAGAATGTGCCTTTTTCGGAGCAATGGGGGCGTGAGCAAGTAACACACGCCACTCCTGTTGCGGAGGGCTGCCTCGGTCTGTTTTAAAGGGTTCCGCCAAAATGACTACCCTAGGAGGCAAGAAATTGGGCACCTTGGATCAACTCGCAAATCCGGCTCTGTGTGACTAAGCGCTCGCAGCTTGCCGGCAAAACAGTCCAACATTCGCCGAAATCTGATCTTTCCCATCAGTACAAAGTTCTTACATTTTGAAAAATCTGAACAGCAGGGGAAATTATACTGTGTCTGTCCTGATATGTTTTGTAACATAAACTACTGTCCAAAAAATAAAGAATTAAAAAAAGACCAAAAATGATCCAAAACATAAAATGACACATAAATGATAAAAAGAGTTCCCCATCACTTACAAGTGGTGAAGACCCATACAAAATTAAATATAAGTTCTCAACATGAAAATCAGCAAATGGGAAAAAATACCTTCACCGTTCCATGATTGACAAGATGGAGTTCCTTTCTGTAAACAAGACAACAGGACTGCATTAAAGTTGTGTTCTTTGATGAATAAACACACTCAAAAAAGCACAAACAATAAATGTTTCTTTTTTTTTTTTTTACTTACATATGTGACGTTGTTAAAATTCAGGGATATTTTGTCTGTAAGATTGGTGATCTCAGTTGCCATTGTTACTGCTAAAACCTCATCATTTAAAACAGTGCTGTCCGACTCATTCTAGAAGAAAAGAAGAAATAGAACTACAAAATAGTAACATGATCACATATGTAAGGTGCATCTACTTTGTAAGTGAAGGTGAAATTGAGATATTTTTCCTTACCAATGTCAGATTGTTGAACCAGAAAATAACTGCAAATGGCACGCTGACATTCAGACTTTTTTCAAATGCTTCTTTGGGTATAGTGCCAGATCTTGGAAACACAGCCAGAGCATCTTCGTTGTCTATAATCTGCAGGGGAGAGCACAAGTCTGTTTTCAAAATAGTGCACATTGCTACTTTAAGGTCTACAGAATTGTTAAACTATAGTCACTTTAACAGGGTCCAGGTTTAATCAAGAAAATTACGTAGCATGAAGGAAACTACTGAGCAGTCTCCCTCCTATGCTAGATTGGGTTTTGATGCTTTCACTTTTGGAGAGAAGTCAAATAAGAGAATGAGTTGAACAAAACTAAATTATTTCAAAATGAGAGACACGCATGGCTGGATGCCTTACAGTTCATATAGACCACTACCTTCATCATTTCTCAATTTAGCAGTTGGCTGGCATAACAGACAAGTCACCGGAAGAAAATGTTGGCATACAGTATGTTTCTGCAAACCACGGATATATTACATTTGTGGGAGAGGATGGTGGATGGTGTGATGCCTCAATGTTTGTTCAAATAACTTATGGGTAGAAAATACACATGTTACGTATATAAAATAAAACAGCGCTGAGCACATGCTACCTCAGCTGGTTCATTTTTAGCCACCTAAAAAAGGGAGTAGAAGTATAAACAATATTTAGAATATTTTCACCACTTTACCTTACCATCAGATTGCTCTTTTTAACAGAACTAAAGCTAATATCTACCACTGCCTCAATCACTTAATGCATGAGGTAAAGAGGGGAAAATATTCCAATTATAGCGTACACTTAAACCGACATTGATTTTTTGAGTCTTTTAGGTGGCTAAAATGAGTTTTGCTGCGGTCCCCACCATGAGCACTTGCTTAGCTTCCATGCCTGTGGATTTTGTTTATCAAAGACACTGGCAAAGCAACACAGTACATAAAATAAATATAACAGAAACATCAGATAGGTCAGACCACCATGTTGAACTATATACCTTTAAACATAATAGTTACAGCTGAAAATTACAACAGAAATCAACAAGTTTGATTTCCCATATGTCCGTAATTCGAATCAGTCGTCAGTTGTATTTCAGGGAGTGATTGTTGTTGTTAGTGCATTGTCACAGTCAGTGCTTCTCAAAGTCAAGGGTGCTTCCTTGGTAGGACAGCTCCTTCCGAGTCGGGGCCTTCAGAGGCTAGGCAAGCACTCCTTCCGAGCATTTGGCGAACACATAACAGACCAGGCTAGCGAGTAACCATGTGAACATTATTTAAGAGGCCCAGCCTTCAATTCTGGCAAATCATGCACAAAGATATGTGGGTACTTTATGCCTGCTGACGATACACACATGCATCCTTGAAAATTCTCTAAAGGACTCGGTCCTTGGTAGAAATTGAAGGAGCATTGACATTGGAACAGATCTTCAATTGGGATTCGATGATGTAGCCTCCTTGAAATTTAACTATTTAAGGTCCTTCCTTGACCATCAGAGGCACCGAGTGATTCGGTCTTCGGCATTTTAAGCAAAAACATGATCTAGCCATAGCTAAGTGGTTTTTATACATCAACCCAAAAGAATTCTAAAACAGGGTCCTTGCTTTAACCTAACCACATGTAACCACAGAGTTCTCACAACAAAAACTGAAATGCAAAGAAATGTAACGTTCATATCATATTCGCTACGTATGAAACATACAATATAACATAACCACAGTTTGCAGAAAGCTACCAGCCAACATATATTCTGGCGAATGGCAATAATCATTGCATACTGTTATTCTGAAGTCTGGAATGACAATGTTACAACATAGCACATGTATGACGACCAAATTAAAAAAAATGCACTCACATTTATGCTGTCATGTGGAGACTTATAGGCAAAGAGAACTTGGTCTACTTCCTTGGGATCTCTTTGTGTCACTATACCACCTTGAAGTCCTTCTCCAATAATCACCTCAGCTAAAGACTCAATGTCGGCAACGAGGTCGGGCATTGCGTTCATGATTGCACTGTTGAAGGACAGATAAAGATTCACGCCTTAGACATGCGGTTTATTGTCTACAAATCAAGATTCTATACTTTAATATATTTTTAAAAAAGTTTTTCTACATACAGTTTTTAAAGAAATACTTCCTCCTCAAAATTATATTTAGATTGTTTATCAATCAGTCAAATAATAAATCAATCTGTTCGTATATTAGTCATGCGAGAAATTTGTATTTCTTTAAGCTTGTATGGAGCTTAAGCTGGAAGGCGATTACCTTAGCTTAGCTCAAAGACTGGAAGTACGGGGAAAGAGCTAGCCGAGCACTGTTCAAAGTCGTTGTTTTTTTTTATCTGTCTTTTAGCACCTCTAAAGTTTACAAATCAAAGGTTCAGTGTGTAAGATGTAGGCGATCTAGTGGTATCTAGCACTGAGGATTGCAGAGTGCAACCAGCTGAAACTTCTCCTGGTTAGAACTCCTTCACTGTTCATTGTTCAGAGGTTCACAAGTTTTTAGCTGAATTATCGACAGAGGAGTCTTCCTCTCAATACAGTCGTCACAGATGGTATTCCAGCAGTGTTCATTTTGACAGCTGTTTTAGATTTAGTCTTAGTCTTGAGATGAAAATGCTTATTAGTTAGTCGACAAAAACTCAAAAGGTTTTAGTCGATGAAAATTCAGGACATTTCAGTCGTTACTCTTATTCAATATGTTTTTCTTATCTGTCAACTAATCTGTACAACACAGCCACACCTCCTACCGGCCTGTCAAACAGAATCAATCCATAAACCTTCCCGAGTCTGGACTGAGTGGAGTCCCACGTGGACCAGCTATGACGTCCGACAGCCAGTGGCTGCTTGCTCTGCTGCCATTCAGCAGCTAACAGGCAGAGCTGCTAACAGCCACCGCTGCCACTAACAAACTCCACAAATCTATTGAGCAACTCTACCATCCACAGGGTGGTAGATCTATTTTCAAGATCTGTTTTTAGCTCATCATCGTCTCGTTTTCGTCATAGAAAAAAAGGTTGCTGACTAAATTTTTTGGTTAGTTTTCATCAATGAAATTAACACTGCTAACAAGAAGTCTGATTCCCTGCCCGAGCATGATCGGGCCCAACCTGACTCACTAGGCTTGGGCCTAACACACTCACACACAGATGGAACTGGTTTGTCCGTTCTGGGCTACTGTAGTGGACATGACTATCTCACATATAAAGACCAGCTCCCTATGTAGATATAAATGGCTCATAAATTTTACTTTGATGATCATACACTAAAGAAAATATTCTATCATATTCCATTTCTGCCTCTACATCCTGAACACTAGACCTTGAACACACTGTATCTTCTATTCTTAATTTGTGCTCAACCAAAAATGTGAAGTCGGAGGTTTGACGGGGTGTTTTCTAACTATTTCAGGCAAATTGTGATATTTACATTTCTATTTGTGTACAGACAAATAGGCAGATTTTTAATCTTTGTACAGAACTGGTTGTTTCTCCCTGCTTTCAATCTTCCCATATCTGTGCTCAACCTCCACAGCAATTTTCAATCTTCTCATCTCACTCTGCAAGAAAACAAATAAAAGACCCCCCCCCCCCCCCCCCCCCCCCCCCCAAATTCTCAGCTGTATCTTAATAAAGCCATGGAGCATGACTTACGAAGCTTGGGTAATGTCGAGTTTTTCTCCTTCAGTTATAATTGTTGTATTAAGCGTAATTTTCTTCTCAGGCTTTCTCACTGGGTTATTGCAGCTGATACAGTTGTTGTTTGTTGCTGTGATGTTGATGATGTACCTGTCTTTGACCACTGGAATTAAAAAAATACAAGGAAAGGAGCTTTATCTCAAACATTAACCAGCATCTGTGAGGTAAAATATACGGCAGTATGCAACAGTTTGAGCCAGAGTCCACAGCATGCATTATGTTGTGTAAAAAATAGAAGTTTGGAGAGCTGCAGGAGAAACATTTTCACGTTCATTCTTTGCTTGTCTGAAGGAAACTCACTCATTTCACTGCAGATCTTATCACCGTAACTACGTCCATTACATATGGTGCCTGTATCCACACATCGAATCTGACAAGAATCTAGTAATGAATAAACACAGTAAAAAAAGAAATAAAAGCCAAATGGGAGAAAGCCATACAATATTCATAAAGTTAATGTAAAATAATGTCAGAGTATATCAAACTGTTAAGGAGAGATGACTGGAAAATAATAGTGAATAGTTTCCTTCTAAATTGTTTTAAACTGTTTAATACTATTATATCAGAGATGGACAGTACTTCAGTAAATGCATTTATAATACATATTTGATTGAGTATTTTGTAATTTGTATTTTGCACTCACCTTCTGTGAGGTTCGAGGGGAATTACCCCCAGGAAAAATTCTTAGAAACCTAAACGCTAAACTCACAAGTTAAGAGAATTTTTTATTTTACTTTACTTTTTATGACATATTATATTGTGACAGCACGAGCAGTACGGTCCGGTACAGTTCAGTTCAGTACGCTTTTTCTCTGTTTCCACTGTGAAAAGTTGTGGATGGTACCAATGGGACCATTCCGTATAGTGCCTATTCTCCGTCCCCCCTCTGTTGGGGTACCTAGCACACAGATCTGGTACTAAAAGATGGAGCTGTGAACACTGCAGTCCGTTGATTGGTCAGTGGCGGACAGTCACTCTGCTCAGGGCTGTGATGTAGGAAATTAGCAGAGCTCATTTTTTCAGTGTAGGGGCGTTAAGGTCAGGCCCATATTGAAGCTACTGAATGCCTAAAATGTGATAATATCAGTTTGTATGAAATGTATTTTATGTACCATCGAATTAAAAATTACTTGTATTTTAATTAAAAACATTTTCTCATAGCAGTATTTTGTATTTTATTTTGATACATTTGAGTATTTGTAATTTGTAACAAGATACGTTTTGATGTATTTGTGCCCATCTCTGACTAATATTAAATTACATAATTAACAGGGACTTGATTTATCAGTGCCTATTTGTTTTCAATTACTTGCATCACTACAAATGTAATTATATTTCATTACCTCTGTTGTTATCATTTTTTTTTTTTCCAAACTCAACAGTAAAAAATGAGTTTACCTGTCAGAGTGTGATTGAAGACACACGCTGAATCTGAATTATAAGAGAAATTCATATTAACAAAAACTTATTATCAACTTTTATCTTTGTGACTTTAAGGTTGAACTTTTTTTACATTCTCACACACACACACACACACACACACACACACACACACACACGCACACACACACACACCGGTGCCGTAACACGATGTGTAGTTGCAGTGCTTCCCCTTCAGCACATGCAGGTGCAGTTTCTCCATGATATGCCATTGTGAGATAAGCAGTAGATAAGAACCATCTTTTGTCATCATTTGAGGCCACACCTGCATAAAACCTTCTGTTAATTAAAAACAGAAATACCGTCAGTACCGTTTCTATTCTGCTGAAATGCTGATGTAAACGTGTAAACAAAAATCCAATATTCCATGATAAGCCGGTGGTACTCACGTTTTTCAGTTTGCTTTTTCCTTAGAAATACGATGCAGCCCTTTCCTGCTGAGAGGCAGAGAACGCAGTCTTTTCATGTCACGTAGTCATTTCATAATACATCTCTTGCATACTTTTACAGCAGTAATCCAAAACCAGAGTTACTCAAAAAAAATGTATAACTACAAATGATTAAATTAAAAACTACCTACTTACTTGCTTTACTCTGAGAACCACACCCACCAGGGGGAGGAACAAACAGCGCCATAATATGCAACTGACGGCTAAAACAAAATGCCTGTAGCTCGCTAAAAAAATGTAGATTTCAGCATGTCAAAGGATTATATAACACCCTGTGTCCACTGAGTGGCCAGTAGTGACATAGTTTGAAATGTACAACAATAATAATAGTATCGAATCACCAGGTAAGACTATATACTAAATAAATATATATCAATATACTGAAATGTAAAAAAAATAATGTGTTACAAGTATCAAAAGCTGCACTACATATACATGTAATGTATATATATATACATATATATATATATATATATATACATATATATATATATACATGGAATGTGATTATTCAGTCAGGGTTCATACTATTATAATATTATTATCATTACTATTATTATTACTGCTCACCTCCTGTTTCTTGAGAACATTGGTTTGCTTGATCATCACCTGAGGCTAAGGCTAAGGCTGAGCCTGAGGCTGAGGCTAAGGCTAAGGCTGAGCCTGAGCCTGAGGCTGAGCCTGAGATTGAGCCTGAGCCTGGGGCTGAGCCTGAGCCTGAGCCTGAGGCTGAGGCTGAGGCCAAGGCTGAGCCTGAGGCTGAGGCTGAGGCTGAGAATGAGCCTGAGATTGAGCCTGAGACTGAGGCTGAGGCTGAGAATGAGCCTGAGATTGAGCCTGAGCCTGAGCCTGAGGCTGAGCCTGGACCTGCATGACGAGGGCAGAATGAATTATTGATTCAGGTTGTGATTTTTTTGGGTACTTATATAAAACATAATGACTGTAAGAATGTGTAAGTGTACAGTGTTGATCTACAGAGTGTATTTAAGTGAACTCAAACCACCAGAGTGACATTACTGTACTGCAGCTAACTTGTGACTTGCTTCAACATTAAGGATATTATAAACAAAATACCAACTTTACTGTGTAGTTTTAATGGGCACTACATGGGCACTTGACTTTCTTGGAGAAAAAATGTGTGACAAGTTGTCACCCGTTGTTTTTCCTTTCATCCCTTTGCTGCCTGTCTTTCCATTTCTGGCACTCTGGCACAGCCAATGCCGGCCCTGGGCGTAGCCAGTGTAAGCGAATGCTGAGGGCCCTTTCATCTATTGGGGGCAGGGGCTCCACCAGAAATTTTGGGCCCCATGGAAAAAAAAAAATCACATTGCCCCCCTAAAGGCCATCTTTTACAGTCTAAATGTAATTTTTATTGTAAAATCCCAAAATGGAAAATTCTCTTAACATTAATTAAAGACTTAAAAAAATAACTTAAATACACATTAACTTTTCAGTCACAATAAATTAAGATCATCATCTCCAAATAATGAAAACAGCAGATTTTTGATACCAATAAATGAACGACACTAAATCCTACCACTAAATTACATAGGAGATACATTAGATACATGGGTTATTTCACTACGGACATTAAGCTAACAGTTTAAACACTGGTTTACATATTGACACCCTTTCTTTTGCCTCTCCTCTCTCTCCTTTCTCCCTTTCCTTTTGTGAAAACTGGATTTTTTTTTTTTGTGCCAGGTAGCATGCTGATGGTCACTGATCGGTGCGCCACTTATCCGGGTGCCACAAATGGGCGAAGGAAAAAAATAAATCAAAATGTTTATCTTCTACTATTTTTTGCAAACACTATTACTATTATTTTTAAAATATTACATAAGGTCAAAACAACATAACTTCATAGCAAAGCCTCGGGCATTTTTTCTGGGTTCCTGCCACCCCTTTGCCCCCGGCCCTGCTCCCCTTAACTTTTGGTGAGAAACTTGAATAAGTACAGCTGTTTGAAGGGGAAATTTGTTGATGTTTTCACAACAATAAAAAAAATATATATTTTTATAGATGTTTTTCACGTGAAAGGCGGTTATGTTAAAGGTTGCTTCATAAAGCATATGATTGAATTTGTGAACATTCAAAGGTGGTGTAAGAAAGGACTGTTTCTAGCGCACCAAATGTGCAAGGGCCGGCACTGTGCACATAGATCAGGACAGGCTCATCATTTTAGCAAAAAAATAAATGGACATCTTATTTTCTGAAATTAAATCCTGAAAAGGTGCACCCTTCCTCACACACTTAGCATGATGTTTTGCTCTCTTACAATAATCAACGACTGAAATTAAAAAGTCTGTCACAGTTTTGACTCACTCTGATTACAGCTTCCGTTGAAGACGCCTCTGAAGTCATCAAAAATAACAAGACTTGTCTTCTGCTGCCTCACACATTTTTTGAGTTTTTCAATTTTATATTTTTGAGAGCATTTTTCAGCGTCTGAAATACCTATAATGAAATCAGATAACAAATTAAACAAAAAGTATCATATTCTTCACACCTTCAGACCGTATTATAACCAATACAGATCTTAGGACTTTTTCAGGTCTCTGTTTTCATGCTAAAGGAGGATAATACAATATGATACTGGCTACTAGACTTCAGCATTATGAGACTGTGTTTACTTACAAACAGAATAAATCCAAAGAAGGCTCACAAACAAAATCCAAGTCATCCAGCTCATGTTCGTTTGATGGAATTAAGTCTTGTTGTGTGATCCATTCACTGCTACAGTAGATGAATAAGTATCATTTCAAAGTAATTTTTTTTTCTCCATATGAATTATCGGCTAAAAGGATTTTAATTCTTACCTTTCTCTGGCTGAAGTAAAGTCAAAGCACTGAACGTCAGCAGTAAACGGACGCAACTGAGCCTTTCTCTACATGGATATGTTGTCACGGGACTTTGCGTGGCAGCCCGCTGCAAGCATTTTGTTTTGCAAATTCAGGGTTCCTCAAAAAACACAAAGCCATTTTCCTACGCAAAGCGACATCATGCCTCGGTGAATTCAAGGAATGAATGTGGTTGTGGCTTTGCTGTATGGTAGCTTGTGTGCACATTTGTTGTCTGCTTAGATAAAGTTATAGTAAATGTGTAAATTCCAAATAACTCCCAAAGAATACCTGATAATTTTTCAGACAAGACTGCCATAAGTGTAAGTGGTAAATATCAAAGAGCAAAGTTTCAATATAAAGAGCAAAGAAAGTTTACATCTAAATCGTTAAGTTAAACATTTAAACACTGACTGGGCCACAAAAAGTAATTAATATAATCAGACTTAGAAAACGTGTAAGGAATGGGCTTGCATACAGTAATGGCCCCTTCCCATCTTCCTACTCCCCTACTTCCGGTGCCCGTGGCCAGACCAAACCCATCTCCGACCTCGGCCTTCATTTTGACCTCAACTTGGCCTGCACACCTGTAAAGTGTTGTAACTGCAACTTCCACAGCTGTCACACTATCGCATCATAACAATCTCTCCTAAGAAATGATTCAAAACGGCTTCTGTGGTTGTAAAAACATAAATAAAAACGCATTTTTGACATGCTGCGGAGCTGTGGTTCCTGACTTTATCTTCAGCTGCCTCCTATTTGATGTTACCAAGATTGTGATGATTTAATAGATGAACTATACTTCATATAACGTGCATAAAATTAAGATCAGGTTGTGAACCCTGCTTGGAGTTCAGACAGCTGAGGAAAAAGTCAGATGACTGTTACAAACAATTGATTGCACAGCTAATCAGAGCTTGGTTATTTTGTATCTTATTTTGTTTCATGCATTCACTCAAACATGCTTTGTGTGATTGGGACAGTGCTGACAGGCTTTGATAATAAATAGAAAACCACTGCATGTGCTCTTTATGCTCTACATTAGTGATTCCCAGCCTCTTCATGTGTGCAGAACCCTAATCAACTATAGAAAATGGACTAGCTGGATTTTGTTAGTTGTACCAGCCTGAATCAAAGGATGCGTTCATCAGACTGTTTGTGGGGCTATAGGGGACAGCTTTTAATGAATTTTAAACCTAAAGCCTCTTTTTACTTGTGGGAAATTTATTCAGTGAATTTTTGACTTTTTGTGAAATTTGGTGAGAGGGGATTAAGGGAGGATGCTGGAGGGAGAGGGTTGTTGCGACAGTGAGGAAAGGCAGCTTTATTTTGTATGAACTGTGGGGTGACTTAAGCAATGAAATTTAACAGAAATGTACATGGGGTCTTAACTCATAACGAAGAACAGAAAAAGCTTTGCTTGGAAGTGAGCATCAGCAGCTAATTTTCAATATCTTCATTTGACCATCTTGATGCTAAATTAGCCATCACACTACACAAAGTCCGTGATAATAAGACAATAAGTACATGGTGTAATTTACAAATTATTATTATGAACTATGCTATAATTTAACTTTTTACTTTTCAAATTTTGCCATTGTGGAACAAATAAAAATATTTTTTTAGTGCTATTCACACAAGGCTCACTTTGAATGTTTACTCCTGTTCCTAGCTAGCCTTTATGCTAAGCTAAGCTAACTGGCTGCGGGTGTAGGACAAACCCGAGTGTTTAACCATCTTACAGGTCATTGTTTTACATTTCACGATCACGATATTACGCTACTGTTTTGGTTCACTCTCATTTATTATTTGAGTGGAAAAACCTCTAATAAACCCGCTGTATGTTTGCTACCTGCACCACACAGCATTCAGACAACGCTAACGAAGTTGCAGCTAGTCCTAGCCGAATTTGACCATTAATTAAACTACTAGTTAAATTGATTTAACCTCCATTGTAATATAGGATAGAGGAAAAAATTCAATAGACAGACATGTTGAAATCCTGAAAATAAATTTAGACCTATCTGGATGGTAAGATCACCGCGGGTTATCCCCTGACCCTCTGATGGAGTAATGGCGACTTCTGCTTTTGTCCACAAGATGGCGGCATCGTGACTTTCGCATCTGCTGTGACACAAATTAAACAAAGAAGAACATGGCGGAAGAAGGTACAGCAAACAGTCACCCTGCTGCAGAGAGCATGAAACAACGACATTGAGCTACAGTGAGTAAAAAGCACAAAAACACAAGACACATTTAGGGAATTTACTGACTGGCGACATTTACTTTTTTTATCGCGTATTGGAGCATTTGTGCCTGCATTCATGTTTTAACCCAGGACTTCGTTTTGTGTGTAACGTTAATGTACGAACAAGTTAACACGTCTAGGACAACTTGTTTTAAGTGGCAATGACACTGAAATCTCGCTTATTCAAATAACACTGTTTCCATAATGTGAGGCCGACTCTAATCAGCCTACATGACGATAAACAGCTCCCTCGGTTAACTCCACACTACCATCGAAAATCTCACACTTTAGCATTCACCTGTCAGTTTAAAATTAAGTGCGACACGGGGCATTCATTGCGAGGCATTTTATTAATAAGTAAGGTCCGCTTGTCAATTCGGCATAACATTACTGGTGTTTTTTAATTAAATGGTAGCTTTGCAACCTACTTCTAATGGTTAACCACCTGAGTATTTTACCCGCGGACACTTGTCATAATGCCAAATGAACCAACCTCTATGAGAGGTAAATAAGTGTAAAATTTCCAAAACCAAGTCTTTAAATTAGCATATAGTATCCCGAATACCTCAGTGTATACTGACGGTTTGAAATATATCTTATTTGTGATGTTTGTGACGTGTGCAGTGACCAATAAATAAGGCAAACTTTAATTGGTCCTTTCTTTAACGGAGGCTGGCTGGACGGGGTGCTGAGGAAACTGCAAAACTATTTCGCAACTGTATGAACTGACTGTTGATGCATTGTACTGTTACTAGGAATGGCGAGATGCCATTTAACTGAACATTTATTAAATATTTTTTGTGTTATCAGGTTTGCCTAACCTGTAGAGTTAGATGAAAAATAAATAAAACTCACATGGCCTGACAAGACATTACTTACATTACCTACAGAGGCAGCCACATTATATCTGATGAACCTAAAATACACAACATTCTCATACACTGATGATGAGCAAACAGAGCTGTGTTAAACGCCTACTAAGTAAACTGTCCCCTCTCTTTTCTTATCTAGGATATGTCTGCAGGTTGTCTCAGGTGGGTGCTAAGCCACGCATTGAGAGCTGTATGTGGTGACAGCCGTGCCTGCTGGACACCAGCATCTAGATTAACCATATGCAGTGGAAGATCCAACGTCATCACTTCCTCCTGGAGATGTTCTCCATTCTCTACTGCTGTAGATGACACAAAAGAGACTCCGCCACCAAAGAAAAAAAAGCAGGATCCCAGAGGTCACGCCACACTCAGCAGCGTTGGCCACAGCATCCCACAGCGTGAGATACAGGTGATTAGTGAGACAGGCGAGAACCTGGGCATCATGCACCGTGCAAATGTTATCAGAATGATGGACACGCAGGGTCTCAAATTGGTGCTGCTCAGTGGAAACAAAGATCCACCCGTCTACAAGCTGATGACCGGCAAACAGATCCATGAAGAGAAGATGAAACTACGGGAGAAGCAGAAAGCAAAACCAGGTATGTGGTGTCCTGGCAGGGACCCTAATCAGGCCATATATATTAATATAGTGGCTCTCAACGTGGGGGTCAGGATCTCTTTAAGGGGTCATAAGATGGTAAATAAGTTTGGAAAAGATGACAGATTATATTTCTCATATCTTTGATTTTTACATGTTAAATAACAGTGTTAAATCCAGCAATCTGAGAAGGTCCACTTTTTGTTTGAAATGCTCACAGCTACTTTGCAGATTAACTTTATTTTGTTTCAAAAGGTAACAGGCCAAAAAAGTTGATTTAAAGGTCCAGTGTCTAGTGTAGAATTATTGGGATATATTGGTAGAAATGGAACACAATATAATATAATAGGTGTGCTTTCCTTTGTGTTTAAGCACCAGAAAATAAGAATCATTGTGTTTTTCTTTTACCTACCTTTTAATTAGCTGCTTCTACAGTAGCCCAGAACGGACAAACCAAACTTTGGCTCTAGATGGGGCCATTGGCGTTTTTTGTGTCAGCCACTGTAGTCAGCAGACCCCCTCCAATGAGCAGAATCAGAAAAACACTTATTTATTAATGTGAAACTGCTTCAGTCAGTGTTTTTACCGGTTGAAATCACCAGGTGTAAAAACCTCCTGAATGTCTCAACCGTTAAAAAGCACTAAAAACCACATTCATCCAGCTGTTGATAAATGTACACAGTTTGGGGGCTGGTTTTAATCTCAGGGGATATCAGTTTATTAAAACCATGACAACTGAAGCATTTCAAGGTCAAATTGTTTCATAAAGGAACAATGTGTAAGATTTAGGGGGTTTTAGTGGCATCTAGTGGTCAGGATTGCAAATTGCAACCAGCTGAAATGCCTCAGTTGGTTATCCTTTAGTGTTCATTAGTCAGGAGGTTTTCACCAGGAGCCAAATTATCTGCAGGGTCTCTTCCTCTCCAAAAAAATTTGACTAGTTGATTTAAACCAGTAAAGATACTGAATAAAGCAGTTTTATCATACAAATCAGTGTTTCTCTGATGCGATTAGGCTTGTCAGAGATGGGTCCAGCACTTGCTAAAGTGTTCTCACCTTTTTTCTTTGATAACTTAAAGGGATAGTGCACCCAAACATGAAAATTCAGCCATTATCTACTCATCCATGTGCCGATGGAGGCTCAGGTGAAGTTTTAGAGTCCTCACATCACTTGCAGAGATCCATCAGGGCTTCAGGACACTTGGATCACTATGGATGAGCAGTATGGAGATATGTTGTGGTTTCAATTATGTGTTTTTGGATGTTTGAATCTGGGGCCCCTTGGATCTCCGCAAGTGATGTGAGGACCCTAAAACTTCACCTGAGCCTCCATCGCCATATGGGTGAGTAGATAATGGCTGAATTTTCATTTTTGGGTGCACTATTCCTTTAAGATCCAGATGTTTAGGAGGTTTTCACCATGAGCTGAATTATCCACACAGGTCTCCTCTCCAAAACAAATGGGCCTGTTGATTTTAACTGGTAAAAACTTAGAAGAAAGCAGTTTCTCATAAAAATAAACAAAAATCAGTTTTTCCGATGCCCTTGCTACAGTTACTACAGTGAGCAACGTGAAAGCGTGAATGGCCCTATCTAGAGCCAGTTTTTGTTTGGTCTGGGCTAGTTAAAAAACACGGCAGTGCAACATGGCAATCTGTGTGGACTGGGACCCACTCCCAGCGTACATGTAAAAGGTTCATTCTAAGTTAACAAAAACACAGCGTTTCTTATTTTCAAGTAAGAAAATATACCTTTACATACATTTTTTTTTCTGCCAATATATCCCCCTAAATCCTTCACACTGTTCCTTCAAAACAAGGCCCAGTACCTCTGTGAAGTAGTAGTAGTTAGTTTGCATCAGGGCAGTTCCATCTCACTAACATCAGCATTCAGCAGATCTAAAAATGGTCACACAGTATGTGAAACACAGCGTAGCACTTGTATTGTCTCCACAGCCCCTGTGCAGGTGAAAGAGGTCAGCTTTTCATCCGGCATCGCAACTCATGACCTCTCCACCAAGCTAAAACAAGTGGAGAGTTGGCTGGAGAAGAAGAACCATGTTAGAATCACTCTCCGATCACGACGCTGGACACCTGCAGACAACCTGGTGAGAACGGACATCTTCAGTCAAGCTCCGACTCTCAGCTCTTTCTGTCTTGTCACCTTCCCTTGGTGTCATTTTCCCAAACACCTCAGTTGACTTTTACCTTCACAGTTTATTCTCCCCAAAATGTCCTCACACATATACACAGTAAATCTGAAACATCTGTGTGTTTGTGTGTGTGTGTGTGTGTGTGTTTTTTCCCACAGGACCAAGCTCTGGAGCAAATTGTGCAACAATTGGAGGTGACGGTGGGGTTTGTCGCCGCGCCAAAACTCATACAAGAGGGTCAATCGGCCATGTGCATCATCCGACCACCTTCAGCAAAAGAACAGTTGAAAATGAAGAAAGAGGCTGCAGCTGCTGACTCAAATCCAACAGCCACCGAGAGCAAAACATCTCCTGATAGCGACACGGACACGACAGATGGGCCTATACAGCAGTGATCTGATGGAAATAAAACATTCTCAAAAACGAATTGACGTCTGTGCATAAATGTCACAGTTTGGTGTAAAGTCCTTCAGCAGACTCTACTCATAGTGTATTGTGTAGGTATTTAACAGAGCTTGGTGCATCCAGCAGAAGGAGCTAACCATCAGTCCTCTGAACGATTCAAAGCTAGCACAGCAACACTGGTACCAAAATGTTTTGCGTGTGCAGAGGAAAGGTTTTGTTTTAACACTGTATTCACTTTTAATACATCTGTACTCTGAAATATCACAGCCAATAATCAGCTGAATAACTGGCTAGCTAGTTGCTTTTATGACACACACTTGGGGTGCACCATGTTACCTGTCATCTCTCCACTAAAAACAAAACACATGAGGACATTTTATTGACTTGCATTTATTCCTCTGGAGCTTTACCTAACCGTAACTAGAACTGTCACATGCCTTACCCCAATCACTATCCTTATCTTATCCTTAAAATACAAATTGGTGACAAAGGAAAAAAATAACAGTGTCTTAGTGAGGTGTTGGGCCACCACGATCCACCACAACAGTTTGAAGGCTCCTTGTTACAGATTCTCCACATGTGGTGACCTCTAGTGGGCTGAAGAGACTAAACCCTCGTTTTCATCATTTAGATTTGAGTCAGATTTTTTCCTTTTGCCATCTTGATCCAAAATTGAGGTCAGCTGGGCCTTAAAACTACACAGGGTGCCTACTGGTCCTAAATATAATACTCCTCCTTATAGTGCTTCTAATGGCATTTGCAAGAATCCACTGCACTTGAAAACAAGTCAATAACTCTTTGTAAACTGCTGTTAATCTGTCAAACTAGGCAGCACTAATCAAACATGAACCAAGATTCTGTCACTGCACTGCCTATTTCTGGTCTCAAATGTGTTCAGAAACATTTTTAGTGCACTGTTTAGCTGTAAAATGAGAATGCTGGTGACCCAGCTGCCATGTTGGAAGCAGCCTACCAATGTACCAAACACTGCTCACCTGCCTGACCAACTCTCTCATTTTACAGCTATACAGTGCACTAAAATGTGTTTCTGGAAACAGCAACAAGAAATAGACGACGTAGTAACAGAATCTTGATACATATATGGTCAGCGCTGTGAGGTTAACAGTCTAGCTGCAGTTTTGATTCACATGATTGACCGCTGTGTTAGAGACTCCTCAACTGATTGGTTGTTTTCATTCAGCAGCAGTGCGTTCTTGCAGTTCTTGCCATTAGAAGCACGACATGGAGGGACGTGATTTTTTGTCACAGATTATCTGCCACATGTACTACTGTTTGAATATAATGACAGTTTCACCAGATATGGCTGTTACGGCTGTATATGTGCTCTGTGCTGCTGTTCCCTTTCCCTGCTCAGGTGTGCTGCATTACCTAACAAGGTGCAGCACACCTGGCATGGAGGAGGTGTTTAAGAGCTCCTGTGCCAGCAGCAGAGGGAGGCTCTGGTATGGGGACTGCTGGTCCTGCTGCCTCTCACTGTGGGATTTTTGTTGTCTTGTCTGCTTGTTTTCATTCTAAGAAGTCCCATGGATTTGATTGTTTTAAAGGTGTTTATGTGGTTATTATTGGGTCAGTGTTTGGAGTTTTGTTTGCCCTACAGGGCTGCCGAAGGGTGAGGCGTAACAATGGCAAAGAATAATTTTTGTAAAAATCACCTACCTTTTGGCAGCATGGTAATGCAGTGGTTAGCATTGTTGCCTCACAGCAAGACGGTTCCTGGTTCAAACCCAGGGTGGGGGAGCCCCTCCGCATGGAGCCTTCATGTTCTCCCTGTGTCAGCGTGGGTTTCCTCCTGGTGCTCCAGCTTCCTCCCACAGTCCAAAGACATGCAGGTTAATTGGTGACTCTAAATTGTCCGTAGGTGTGAATGTGAGCGTGAATGGTTGTCTGTCTCTATGTGTCAGCCCTGTGATAGTCTGGTGACCTGTCCAGGGTGTACCCTGCCTCTCGCCCAATGTCAGCTGGAATAGACTCCAAATGAATGATTGAACCTACCTTAACTACAGCTTTAACAGCATTTTGCACACGCCACAGAGTATGTGAGGAAATTAACTGCTTAAGTATATGATGCAGTACTCCTATATGGAAGCATCTCCATTCGTTGTTTCCCTTTTCATTTATTCAGCTATTTCCTTTAATTTGTGTGCTTAGATGGGAGGTGAGTCCCCACATGTGAAACCATTTTTGTACCCAAAATGTGATGAACACAAGGCTTTTGTTCTCTCCAACACATGCTGATAATGACTCTGATGGATTTGCGTGACGCACTGGATCAATAAATAGCTTGATGATTTTCACAATTATGTGTCAAAACTGCACAGAGGAGGCGGTCACTCTCGTCAACAATGCTGTGAAAAGTGTTTCAGATGGGATGAAGATAACAAACCAACGCCAGCTCTTCTCTGTCTCTGCTTTTATTCGAGATTCATCTTTACGTTTTTGGTAAAAAATAAAAAATAAAAGCAAATTTTGGCGTACAGATACATTCACTTGTCACAGATAAATGTGTTTGCTTGACTGATGTGTCAGTTCCACACTTTATCAACACCTTTCTCTAACAGCAGAGATATACTGTCTTGGAACTTTTTATTTTTTTATTAACTATAGTCATAACTTTTTTCTATACATAAAAAAAGAAACCAAAAGAAAGAGAAAACATAAAATCACCTTAAGGCCCCCAAAAATAAACTCTTTCCTAGATTGTGTTAGAAAAAAAAGACAACAGAAGCAGCTTAACTAGCCTGCATAAACAGCATTTGTCAATAAGCCTCGAGTACTTTGTAGGAGGAGAAAGGTTTGACAAAGTGATAGTCCAGGTTGCCGCAGTGAGGGCACTGCTGGACGTTGCTGTACTCGGAGAAATACTGCATCCCGACTCGAACGTCCACCACCGGCTTCCCGCAGTGCTTACAGTTGAGGCGAGCCTGAGGACACACAGCATGGAGCATGGAAGTTGATCATGTGGGACAAAATAATCAACTCAAAATCAACAGCACACTAGTGAATCAGCAACGACCCTGTACCTGACTTGCACCAGCTGTTCTTAAGTTCAAACTTGAGCCTGGAGCAACTTTATATCCATTGGCTCAAGCCACAGGAAGTGAGACGCTTAAACTAAAAGCAGAACAAGGAATGTTTCTGACTGTTTCAGGAACATCTATAACTCAAGGGGGTTTTCTTCATTGTCCTCACACTTATTTTGTAAAATGCATTATTGGCATCTACTTAATGGAAACTAAAATTTGAGCACCATGACAACTGTTTTAGTGTTTATAGCTTTTAGTCATATGGCAAACTTGTATGCCGGGGGATCTCCTACGACACACTGAGCGCCCTCTCTCCTCTTCATCTCCTCTCTCTTTCTCAGGCTTTGTATTATTTGGGTTTTAGTAGCACTCTTTGGACATGTATGCAGCCTTTTGGGAATGCAGCGGCATGCAAAAGTTTTGGCACCCCTGGTCAAAATTACATTAACTGTGAGTGGTTAATTAACCCTTGAGACGCGCAGCGACATCACTTTTCTTGTGCTGCTTTCAGGCGCCTTTCACAAGTGTTCTTGGTGCGTTCGTTTTGTACTCGGAGGTCGGAAATTCCCAGTTCCCAGTCGGAAGTTTAAACTTGAACGCACCCTGAGATGGGATTTCCAATGCGGAAACTTGGAGCAACCGCATTAACCCAACTTACAAATTCAAGATGGCTGCCGGTCACATACATAGTGAGTAAACACTCTGCCAAAGTACTGTTTATAGCAATTTTCTCTTATTTGTTTTACATTAGGTCAGCCATACCCATAGTACTGTTCAATTTTTATCCGTGGGCATGTTGCTACGCTGTCTGTATGTGCAAAATACCACATAGAGCGTTGTTATCAACTGATAATGCTAACAGTGGCTACAGCTAGCCCAACGGTAACGTCCATGTTTTTTTCCCCGACTTGTCCACCGTTGTGAACTAGAATACAAAAACTGTTGTCAACTCGGAGGTGACGTCATTCCCACTTCCGACTTCCGAGTACAAAACAAACGCACCAATAAGTAGTCGATGAACTTATTTCCAAAAGGCATGAAGTTAAAGATGACACATTTCTTCAATACTGTAAGATAAGCTTTTTTAATTTCAATCGTTAACAGTTTCAAAATACCAAAACTGGAAAATGGCCTGAAGCAAAAGTTTGGGGACCCTGCATGGTCAGTGCTCAGTAGCGCCCCCTTTTGGCAAGTATAATAGCATTGAAATGCTTATCAATTCTTGTTTAGGGGACTTTCACCCATTCTGCCGTCTATCCACAGATTTTTAATGATGTTTAGGTTGAGGGACTGTGAGGGCCACATGTGTTGTCATGGATACGCTGTACACAAACCAACTAGCCAACAGTTTGCAAGGCTGTGAGGCAGAGATGCATGACTAAAACAAAAGCTCACATTTCTGGTCAGAAGGACAAACACACCTACTTTTAAACATTATGACAGGCTTGGATATCAACAGGTTTTTGAATATGAGTAAATATCATTGAGTCAACCGTTTCAAGAAGGCGATGACTGAATGACAGAAGGAGGTTGTGTTCGCACGGTCGAACAAGTCTGGCACCAGTGGAAAGCTGTTAAAAATACCTGGACAGCCGATCCACTTTTCTATATTTAAACATGACAGACACCATGTTAGGGCATTTCAATCAGAGCGTACACGGCTGCATATAAACAGGGCCAACCATGAGTGGAATATTCATTTTCATTGGCCTTGTACGCAGCTTTTTTTGGATAAGGGCAAAAAAAATAACATTTTATGCACTGTCTGACAAACAACTGCTCTCCTGGAAAGTGAATGTACCTTATTTTTAGTAGTGTGCTCATCAGTGTCCCTACCTGGCAACAGGGCGAAGCAGCCAGTATATCGTAGGTGTACATGGTGCCCAGTTGGTGCCAGCTCCCGTCCCAGCGTGATTTGCACTTGATGCAGACAATCTTGTGGACGCCTTCTAGACAGTCCACACAGATGGCGTAGAGGTGCATTAACCTGCCTGTTAGAAATAAAGAAATACAGTTACTGATTAACAAGTCAGTGAGATTGTAGAATTAATAAACTTTGGTAACACTTTACTTGAAGGTATCTACATAATGGTGACATGACACTGTCATAACTATGACATGACACTGTCATGAACTTGTCATAAACATTATGTTTATGTCATAAACGTTTATGACTGCTGTCATTAGGTGCCATTCAGTTTCTGTAATGAGAAGTTGACATTGTTTGGGTTGTCTTGATTATGACAACTAAAGTGACATTACTAGAAGTTGTCTTTGTCATGACAAGTTGACATTAAATTTGTTTGGGATGTCCTTATTATGACAACTTGACATTAACAGGGATGACATTACCAGTCAAAACAATAATAATCATTATGTCAACTTGTCATCAACACAAAAAGAGGTGCATTTCTTGTTAATGTCAACTTGTCATGACAAAGACATCTTCTGGTAATTTCACTTTGATTAATGTCAAGTTGTCATAATCAAGACAACCCAAACAATGTCAACTTGTCATTACAAAAACCGAATGACACTTAATGACAGCAGTCATAAACATTTATGACATGTACATAATGTTCATGACAGGTTCATGACCGTGTCATGTCATAGTTATGACAGTGTCATGTCACCATTATGTAGATACCTTCAAGTAAAGCGTTACCTAAACTTCTTATTGCGTCTTTGGCCCCTTATCATGCAGTCTTTTTCCATACACATGGCTTGACCTAAATCTGACACAGCTCTGCACAGGGCTACCCACCTGAAGATGTGTTTTTAACATATGACATGTTTGTGTTTGTGAACCCCAAATGAACGTCAACTTTGTCTTACTGTTGACGGGGTTTTTAATTTTCGGGGTATTTGGGCAGCACAGTGATTTAAATTATTAAACTTATGACGGCTCCTTTAGTTGCATTATTTCATTATATTGTGAATAATGATGACAAAGCCCTCCTGATGTCACCACAACCTGCTTAGAGACTGTCAGGAATGCTTTCGCCTGATTCCAGTGAGCATCCATCTCAGGTGCAACTTGGCACAACTCTGTAAGTGTAAACTGGTTATGGAAATGCAAGTCAACGTGGCATGGTTTGACGTGGCGCAGCCAAAAGTGTCCATGGAAAATCCCTAATGCTGACATACAGTTATAGACCATAGCAGCCTGGGTGACTGAGCTTGATTTGATTGACTGATTGATTTTGATTTTACGTTTTTTTATTTGTGTCACACACACTTTCCAAGACACTGTTACAATGACCTTACAGTACCACCAAATGTACATGTTATTTAACTACTTCAGTCCAGAAACAGAATACTCTGCCTTCTATCCCAAGCCTGGCAAAGAAATTCAGGCACAAAACAAGGCTAATGGCTGATGAACAGTCAGCAAGCTTGTCCACAAATAAAAGTTGACTATGACTGATTACCATAATGTGGTTTCACTTCCTACAAGAAGAGCCTGGCATGTCCAAAAATGAAACTTTCCCAGCTCTGTACGAATTCTGTGTGAATACAAAAAAAAGCCACACTTGGAAAACAGTTGCAGGTCATTTTATTTTGCGTGTTACTTTTAAATCTATGCTACCCAAGCAGAGCCTTAAACTAGGGGCTGCAACTAACAATTATTTTCATTATCAGTTAATCATTTTGTGAATGAAATGTCAGAAAACAGTGAAGCATGTCCTGTGTAGCTCATTCCAAAATCCAAAACTATTTGGTTTACAATCATGTTTGACAATTAAAAGTGTTGAGTTTGGCATTTTTTAGCTTAAAAATGACTAAATCAACTATTTGATTACCAAAATAGTTGGCAATAAAAGTCAACTAAATGATTAATCATTGCACTTTGAGTCAACCGTTTCTCTTTGGCCAACATTTATATTCTGCCTGCCGCACAATAACACGACAAACTGAATAAATAATCCTTTCACACTGATGCATATCAAGGACCATACATATTAAAGCTCGTTGGCCGGCACATCAAAGAAGCTTCATGCGGCCGCTGTGCTAATTCACATTCATGCTGGACTGTGCAGACGCCAGCGAAAAACCTTTTATGTCTATACACACAGTACGGACTGGGCTTATTGATGGATTAACTAGTCGTAATCTGTCTTTAAAGAAAGCAAAGCTTGGACATTTTAAATAGAGAGTGAATACATAATTGAGCAAATTAAAATTTAATGGTTGCAGCTCTGTAAATGTGCAATGTTTTTTTCTGACTACAAGCAGTCCTGGAGATTCAGAGCTTGGTAACACGACTGGCTTCATGTGTTTCTGCTGGTTTTCATCGGAAGTATTTCACTGCTGGAAAGACGGTCTTCAAAAAATGACCAGAAAAAACCTGCAGCATTTGTTTTTGCTCAAGAGGTAAAAAACCTATACCAACCGGAACACACTGGAATGCACCACCACCAGACCAATAAAAGCTCCTGCTGGTGGGTGACGTAATGCAAGCTTGGCTGTTTTGATACAGGAAACAATATGGCAGCTAGCTGGTAATAAACAATCTCGAACTACAGTGAAACAGTGAGCGAAAATATGTTTCTGAAAACATTTTTGGTGAGAAATAGACAATACAGTAACAGAATCTTTGTCTGTATTTGATCAGCACTGCCTAGTATTATAGTTTGATCTGAGTTTGAGACAGAGAGAGAGATTTGTGAATAATATCTTCAAATACTGTATAACTTCAATTAGCAGCCCGGGCTATTATTTACTTAAATCACTGAAATCAACAGGCCTATATTAGGGAGAGGCCTTTAATTCCTTTCACACAATACTGTTGGACGGGAAATACGATGAAACTGTTTATTTAAACCAGTATGAATATTACTTGTTTAAAAAATAGGCTTTGAAAAACATTAATTATGAATCATTAATAGGATCTAGCTCGGACATACAGGGCATCAGAAGTGGGGTTTCCATCCACCTATTTTTATTTGCATTTTCAAAAACTGCAAAAAAACAAAAGAAAACTTGGATGGAAACGGCAGAAAAAAATTCGCAAAAAAGTTTTTACGCTTGCAGGGGTTGGACTTGTCAGCGTATCGATAAAAGGAAAATGCGACTTTTTGCTATGGAAACAGGTTTTGCAACTAAACGATGACGTACGGGCACACAGATCCTCAAATGTGGCCCTTGACATACGGAAATGTTTCAGCCAGAGTTCGTGAGTGAAATGCTGCTGGACAACTAACGTTACTTCCCAAAAGTCCTTCACACGCCTATGTTCCCATACACACGGAGAACGACGCCTCCTTCCAGCTATTTCTGACAATACTCTTAACATTAAACTTCTTCTTTGTCGTCTCTTCTTCAAGACGGTTAGGTACGCTGTGAACGCTGACAAAATGCTAACCAGAGTTCTCCCAAGAGCCGACAGGTTTATCAGGAATCCGTCCATGGTCAGTTGTTGAGTGTCAGTTGAGTGTGTTGTTGTTCACAGTGGGCATAAGACGCTCTCTTATGTCATCTCATGGCGCACTCTTCTTCTACGGGGGTGTATTTATTTTGTTCATTTTTCACGAGAAGCGCCAAATACTGCTCTTCCTCTTGACTCCCAATAATCGCAAAACAATAAGGAATGGAAACGGGCATACATTTTCTTTTGCGCATTTTCACAAAATTCGCTCAAAAATTTCGATACATTTGGATGGAACCCCACTACAGAGAGAGAAAGAGTTTTAACACTTGTTTAATGGCACCCGAGGATTACAGTACCTGGTACCTGCTTGGCAACCACACCAGGCCTCTAATTGAGACAACATATGTTGGAATGTGTTGCCACACTGGGCTAGTAAAAAGGACTGGGCATTTAATGAAGATTAGGCTTTTAACTGAAGTTTTACGGTAGATATTTCTTTGTTTAATAGGTTATTCCACTCTCTTGCTCTTATCTGTTGACAGTACTAACTTTTCCCCCCACTTTTCACAGCATTATTGTGGGATAAATGAAAGTGTGTAACTTCAGAGACCGGGGGTTTGATCCCCAGCTCCTCCATTCCGCATGTCGAAGTATCCTTGGGCAAGATACTGAACCCCATATTGCCTCTGATGGCTGTGCTATCGGTGTGTGACAGCATGTGAATGGTTACTGAGTAGCAGGTGGCACCTTGTGTGTGTGTGAATGGGTGAATGTGTCTCATAGTGTAAAAAGGCGCTCTGAGTGGTCAGAAGACTAGAAAGGCTCAATAAAAGTGCAGTCCATTTACCATTTGTGAATCAAATGTGAAAAAAATAAGCACTGTTTTGAGCTATGTTAACTCCACACTTTTAAGTGTTTGTGTCTCACGCCATGATCTTGAAAGCAGGTCTGACCTTGAAGGTGGCAGGGGACGTCGTACTCTATCTCGTCGTGGCGTGAAGGGCTGAGAAACAGAGTCCCGTCCACCAGAGGAAACTGTTCAAACACTGGCAGCGCTCTGTGGCACAGTGCACAGTTGACCACGTTTCTCTGGCTCGCACTGAGGGCTGACAGGATGAACCTATAGGACAACACGGACACAAACAACATGGCAGGTTTATGTGTTGCATGGTTTTTCTTTGGTATGGTTTCATCGGAGCTGTCTTTATAAACAAGCTGAGCTGAACTTAATTAAGAATCAATCTTGTAAGTAGCTCCTAATTTGGACCACAGCTCATTACTGCCAATAAATATCAAGTCACAGACAACATGAGTGCATAAAAATGTCTCTTTATAATCATAGTTTTTATGTCTAATGAGACAAATCACTCCAAGGTGACCAGTAGGAATAACACACCTGCTTTCAGTGGATGATGTCATATGATGGCTACAGTAAATGTTATTATGCATATTTACACATCCAGCAGATGTGGAGAAGTCATGTTTGTGTCCACCAGGCAAATGTAAGTCCAACATTTACTTAGCTCTGATTATTCAGGATTTATATGTTAGGTACTGCTTTGATTTATAAAACAGAGTCAAGTATTCACAGCTTTGCTTCTTGCTTTTTTTTCTATAATGTTCATAACGTAAATTGTAAGGTGTCCAAGTTCATCCTATTATTCTGCTTGGCTTTTCGCAGCATCAAAGCCACTATGATTGTGGCTGCTGCCACGAATATAAACTTAACACAAATAAAAACGATGGTCCGAATAGCTGCACCATCTTTTGACAGCAGTTTTGCTACAAAAGTGGAAGTTTGTTTTTAAATTCTGCACATTTTCATTGTCACCTGGTATCTGATATTATGAGCAACAGAGCTCAAAGTTAGCATTTAAACACACAAGAATACGCTTCAAGGTGATGTTGGAGTGGCAGACAGTTATTCTTTACTAAACATTTCTGTTTCAATCAATAATAACTATAGAAGCTACTGTAATGGTGTCGTTACAGGTCAGTCAGACAGCTGCATTCATTTATTCAAATCCTACACTGCATAGTAGCTGTTTCATCCAGTTTATTCACTTTTAGCTTTTGTGTCATGATCCGTCAAGCTACCTGAGTTCATGTTTATTTGTCATTCCTGACCATTTGGTGCATTCAAACTCACATACTTTTTCTTTCTACTTATTGGAAGTAATGCGGCTGCCCTTAAAAGGTACGTACTGTTGCATGCAGTATGCACACAATCGGGACAGTCTCATAACATTAAGCACTGAACTTTGCTGCTGTTGCTTTTATATCCATTACCTTGGAGATATAACAAATGCCAGGAATCACAGATCAACCTGAGGACACAACTACAGTTGTTCCATATGTATGCAGTTTAACTTTAAGGTTATAACCGCACAGATTGTAGATTCTAACATATTATATTTGCAACAGTGAAATCACAGCTGCAGTTCTCTGTTGTTCATTTTCATAGTTATGTCCTATTGTTGTTTGTGATATTCACAATTGTTTACTTCAACAATTAATATTCCTATTATTACTGTTCGACTGGTCATCAGTTACTTGAATGCACTGTCATCCGTCATTGGGATGACTGACAGCTGTCAATGAGTTGTCAAGCTGCCATCTGTTTGTGGTATCGTCCACTGTGCAGAGGATGGTGGGTCAGAATACCCAGAAAAGCATGCTGGCTTGCCTACTGTAAAATCGGACCGGATGTAGTAAAACATCCTGGTATTTTTGACATACTGCATTTGACATACTCAGTCTTCTTCTGGCATTCTATACAGTATGGTAGTATGGGTATTGGACAGCACAGACAGTCTTGTCTTGTTTTAGATCCCATGTCCTGTCAAGTTTCCCTCCTTTGTGATTACTTGCCCTGCCCTGATGTGTTTCACCTGTCTCAATAGCCCCTTTTCCACCAACATTTCCAGGAACTTTTATTACCATGAATTTATTTACCTGGGTAAAAGAATTCCTGGTAATCTGTGTGGTTTGCGTTTCCACCGCACCGAAAAGTTCCGGAAAATGTATTTAAATTAGCATGTTCCACCGATCAGCGTTCTTCAGCAAACAGCCGCGCCTCTCAAGAATTCTGGGTAATCTGAAAAGTCCTACCCCCCTACTAGGTACTTTTTCCAGGGTAAATTTGGGGTTGAGGGCAAGTTTTTTTACCTGGGTAATTTCGGTGGAAACGCGCAGAGGTTTTTCAAAATACCGGGTAATTGATAAAAGTTCCTGCAGTGGAAAGGGGCTATTGTCACCCCAGTCTTAATTTATTTCAGGCCCTGTCTTCTCCTCCTTTTGCCAAATTGTTTTTACTTTTAAGTGAGAGTTCCAGCGTTTTCCTAGTGTTACTTCTCTTTTATACCGATTTTTCCTGTTCCCTTTTCGTCTGTCAAATTGGATACCTTTGCCTGTGTTTCTGATAACCTGTGTACTGACCTGAGCCTGATTTAAGACCCTGAACTTTTATCAGAGTCTGTGTGTTTGTGCTTGATATTATATTGAATTTTACTTTTAGTATTCTAAATACATACAAATATATCCATTTTTATACGGCTTTGTGTTTCTTCTATATCATGTCTTAATGCCTTTTATGCCTTATGCACGGCACTTTTAATTGCATTGTTGCTGAAAGGTGCATTATAAATAAACTTTCCTTACCTCACTGTTTTAATTTAAGCATATATGGTATTGAAACAGCAGCTGAACAAAGATTGCTATAAACAGCCTTATAACAACTGTATTATGCCCCTAATAAAGAAATAAAGCTGTCCTACATTAGTTAACTTTCATTTAAATCATAGAAATTATCTAAAGCACACATGACCTTGTATTTGCATGTGGGGTACTCCGTGCGAAAGCCTTACCGCTATACCCACGTGACAAGCGGAGGTTACAGCTATCGGCCACTATCGGAGCCCCGATGAATCGGTCAACCTCTAGTTGTAAGCCAAATATATTTAACCTCTAAGTTTATGTTACTAGGTAACACATATGTATTTATCAGATATTTGACAATTACCGTGACAAAGAATCTGGTTTTATAACAACAAACCAACTATGAGCTACAGTAAGACTATGCTGTTTTTTTTAACCAAGAATAACAATCAGATGTCCCAGAGGTTGCACTGTAGAAAAGGCACACTGTGAGACATACAGGAATTAGGTAGAATCAATCTGTCTTTATATTTTACTTCATTTCAAGTTAATTCAACTTAAAAATTAAGTTTTTCTTGGTAGATCACTACAGGACATTATTACTCATTAACAGAGTTGTTCTGGACTGTTGGTTGGACAAAATAAACTCTTTGAATAGGACACCTTGGGCTCACACAAAATATGACCAGCATTTGTGCTGTTTTCTAACATAATATGGATCAGATAAAGTCTTTTGTCTTGAAATGAGTTGAATATGTATGTGAATATGTTGAATGTACTGCTCAGAGTTCACTCAACTCATTACATTTAGTTTTTCTAATGACACCTGATGATTTTAGTAGACTCCCCAGCATGCATCGTTTGAGTGTTAAAACTCTCCAGAGATCCCTCTACTTTGTGGTTCGACATAAACATGATGGAAACCTGCTTTGTGTCTTTAATTCATTTTAAAGGGATAGTGCACCCTAAAATGAAAATTCAGCCATTATCTACTCACCCATGTGCTGAGGGAGGCTCAGATGAAGTTTTAGAGTCCCCACAACACCTGTGGAGATCCAAGGGGAGAGGGGGTAGCAACACAACTCCACCTAATGCAGGCTGACGGCGCCCCAGATTCAAACGTCCAAAAACACATACTTGAAAACACAAAATATCTCCAGTACCTCCAATGAGGCTAAAAATAGAGTTTAAATGACGTTTTTCCAAACAACATTTTATGTCAGAGCTTCAGGACACTTGGATCACTACAGACGAGCATTATTAAGATATTTGGTGGTTTCAATTATGTGGGGTTTTTTTTGACGTTTTAATCTGGGGCCCCATCAGCTTCCATTAGGTGGAGTTGTGTTGCTACCCACTCTCCCCTTGGATCTCCACAAGTGTTGTGAGGACTCTAAACCTTCCCCAGGGCCTCTATCGGCATATGGGTGAGTAGATAATGGCTGAATTTTCATTTTTGGGTGCACTATCCCTTTAAGTCATGTTGTTTCTTTTCATAATTATAAAAACAATGTGATCCATGATGAAGGCTAGTATGGAGTTCAGACAAGAGGTTCATGACAGCACGAGATGTAAACATTAATGGCGTTCTCAGCTGAGCTTTAACATTAGGTAGCTCATTGATGCTAGGTGAGCTAACAGGATGCACACTTCCTTCTAGGCGGTGATAAGATCCATGTAGGAACATTTTTTTTTTTTCAAAAGACCTACCTGCCAACTGTAATACCGCCTTGAAGGAAGCTGACATCCTGCTAGCTCACGTAAAAACACTGAGCTACCTAACGTTAAAGCTCATCTGAGGAGGACGCCATTAATTAATGTCTACAAGCCTCTCGTCCATGAGTAGATGCACGCTTCCCTCTGTGCAGTGATACGGTTGGCAGGTGTACGGTAGAAGGAAACTAGTTCCTACATGAAACTGTTCACATCAAGGTCTGTGGATTATCTTGAGTAACCAGGTCATGATTTCTGGAAAGAGACATTGCTGCCATTGCTGATGGCACCACAAGCTGAGTGCCATCTAGTGCCATTATATTCAAGAGAAGGCAGACATCTCTATGGCCGATATCTCCAACATTTGGCAACTCACACTTAAATAATCTAGACTGATAAATAGCACTACAGGTAAGAGGAGAAATACGTATTTTTGATTTTGGGGCGAACTGTCCCTTTAAGTTCACATATGTAGGCAGAGGGGAAACATGTTTCACCGTGTACCTGCGCAGCTCTTCTCCCTGGCCTGCCTGGGCATCATCCTCCATGCGTACGTGGTAGGTGTTGAGTTTATGTCGAGGGATGTGGGTGAGGAGCTCTGAGAGGTCCAGCCTCCTCAGGAACTGCACTGGGTGGGAGTGGGTGCCATCGCCCACACTGCCGGAGGTGAGCCGGTGGTGAAGTGGTAGGGCGAAGGACAGAGGCAGGGGAATTACAGATCCGGGGTCGAGGTGAGCTCCACCGCCGGATGCTCCCATCGAGCAGCCGCCGCCCCGACCCAGAGCTCCCCCGACCAGCAGGTGTTTCCTCTGCGGGTCCATGTGGACGGCTGATTTGAGGAACTCTCCTAGCTGACGGGAACCTCGCAATCCTGCTCCTCCAGATCCTGCTCCGAGGACAGCAGTGGGGGAGAAAGTGAAACCAGTTGGGGGAGATTGTCCTGGGGAGTCACATGGAGACTTCTGAGGAGGCCCCAGAGAAAAGGGTCCTCCTGCAGGGGGTCCTCCACCTACTGCTCCTCCTGCTGCTGCTGCTGCTCCTCTCTCTGTAGAGTTCTGGCGGTCCACTGATTGTCTCCGAGGTAACTCCTGACTAGAGGCTCTGTGGGGTAGTTTACCTCCTCCTGATGCTCCTGGTGGTTTACTTCTCTTGGGCTCCTCAAAAAGCCCGTCCCCTGATCCTGAAGCACCTCCACCGGACCCGTTCCTGCCCGTGCTCCTCTCAGATGGCTTCTTCTTGCGCTCATCCTGCATACGTTTCACCTGATACCAGTCGGTGTCTTTCTTTAAATGGCCCTGGCCGCAGCGGCAGGAGCAGAACCTGAAGGCCAGATCGTAGCCCTTCTTGGTCCACATGTTCTGTCGGCACTGCTTCTCGTTCCAGGAGCGCGCGCGGCCGATGCAGTTGAACTGGACGAGGATGGAGCTCTCCCACTCGTAGAAACACTGCAGGTGCATCCAGTTGCCGTAAGGGCAGAGCTCATTGTTGCAGAGCACCCGCTGGTAGTCATCCTTCTCCAGGTCGATGGGACGGGCCAAGCTGCAGCCCAGAGGAGTCGCACACTGGACCTCTGGATGTGTAAAGACAAGAGAAGAGGGGGTGATTCTATTGTGTTGTCGTCACAAGTTCAAGTCAGATTTATTAACTTATTTTTTTGAAAAGTTGACTGCGTGTTACACTGGTTCAAAACATACATTAAAGGGAGGAAGTTTTACGTCAGTCATGTGTCTGAGAAACATGACCTTTGTTTTGGGGTTGCACAAGGGAGCTGCCTTGGTCCCTTACTATTCTCACGGTACATGCTGGCACTTAGTGACATCATTCGAGAACACAATGTTTGTTTCAATATCTACACGGATGACACGCAACTGTACATCTCTAACAAAAAGAGAACTGCTGCTTAATAATTTGGGGAATTAAACTCTGCAAGTGACAAGTCTTGGTGTGATCCTTGATTCAGATCCGAGATTCAAGTCCCACATTAGCAAGGTGACGAAAACATCATTTTTCCACCTCAGAAACATAGCCAAGGTATGACCATTTCTAAATGAAAAAGATGCCGACTAGACTACTATAACACACTTTTTACTGGCCTCCCAAAAAACACCACTGAGAGACTTCAGCTCATTCCAACCTCTGCAGCTCAGCTGTTAACCAGAACCAAGAGGAGAGAGCACATCAGGCCAGTCGGAGCTGCTCTGCACTGATTTCCTGTTACATTTAAAATTGAGTTTAATGTCTTTTGTCTCCTTGTATACAAAGCCCTACATGGGCTGGGACTTAGCTACATCGTTAACTCCCTTGTTAACTACTTGCCTCCCAGAACACTGAGATCATCTGCTGCTGGTTTATTGGAGGTTCCCAGCAACAGCCGGACGAAGATCAGGGATGCAGCCTTTGTCAATTACGCCCCAAAGCTACGGAACACACTACCTGTAGAAATCAGGGAAGCTAACTCGCTAAATGTTTTTCGATTTCATTTTTCATGAATCAGTTAATCATTTGCTCTGTAAGATGCCAAAAAATATGACAAAAGAAACCAGGTAATCTCTTTAAATTGCTAATTTTCTCAGTCCAAACCCCAGAATTATTCAATTTAAGGCTGCAACTAATGATTATTTTCATTGTAGGTTAATCAATTGCTTGCTTCACTCCCTTTGAGTTTGGGACATTAACATCACCTTGAGATACCTGGAGCCCAAGGTGACGTCAAATGTCCCACGCTCAAAGATAATCAATCTACTATAACATAAGACAAAGACATTCTCACATTAAAGACTCAAGCATTGTTGTCTGAGACAGAGGTGACATTAAAGCAGTCTCTCCACCATACGTTACATCATATAAACAGCATAACATGACGTGAAAACATTCAAAGAGTGATTTCAGTGTCCTCGCTGCCTCATCGCCGTCGATTTATGAAATTCAACTAGGCCATCCAAGCCTGTGAGCGCCTCTATTCAAGCTCTGCCAACTGTCAAGTCTGGATGTGAATCAAGTAAATGTGGGCACACAGTCTCTACAAGAAGTAGCTCATGATAACACACTGTGGGTGTGTGTGGGGGGAATAGTTTCCTCCTTCCTTTTCCGGTACAGTCAGCGTGGTTTCATTTTTCTCTTTCTCTCCCTCTAGTCACCACACAGTAGAGACAAATACGCACAGAAAGCTAGTGTTGAATAATAGTGAGAGTGAGGTGACTTAACAATACACTTTACTTATTTTAAGGACATGCACATAGATTTTATCTAAGGCTACAGGTACAGATTTATCAGATGTTGAGATGCTGCTGCCCTGTGAGCCCGGTCACAGCCTCAGATGCTCAGGCAGGGCCCTGTTGGCTGATCCTCAGTCCCAGCTCACAACTAAAAGTGCTTTTGCAGTCACGACCCCTCAGCTCTGGAGCTCCCTGCCTGAGGATCTGCGGCTGGCTGAACCAGTGACATCTTTCAAATCGCTTCTTAAAACTCATCTCTTTATTGAATTCAGCACACTGCACTTTGCGCACTTTAAAAAGCACTTTATTAATAAAGTTTATTATTATAATCATCATCATCTGTTGATCTATTTTCTTGATTAATCAATGGATTTCTGGTCAACATAATTCATCCTCCCGAGATGTGAACTTTTGCTTGGTATGCTTTTTTAATTTCTCCTAGCTGTGGGGATCAGTAGGACCTGAAACGTATAAAAAAAACGAGTACTTCCAAATTAACAGTGTCTTAGCTTGTTACTGTTGCCGAAAACTGGTCAAATTTGTTGCAATATCAAACTACAAACCTTATTAATCATAAATAAACCATAAGATGTGATCAGGATTTGGACTTTGTCCTCTTTTTTGTCGGAATCGGCTGCGGACAGACTTGGCAGAGATGGCTGCCATCTTGTTTTGACATGGAATAGTGTATTGTGCTCTTACTGCCACTAGAAGGCACAAAAAGTGTCCACGAACAAGGACAGCAGGTCAAAGTTAAGCAGAATAAAGTATAAGGTTGAGTAAACTTAAAATGGGATGTCCTCTTATGAGGACACGGTCTCAGGAGGTTAGGAAAATAGTAGAAGATGCATTCAAATGCTTGTTTTGTCTAAGTGATACTCCCAAAACCTAAAGATGATATAGTTTTGCTATAATCTAAGACAAGAATAAGCAACAAATCTTTATATTTGAGATGCTAAAAACCTTTGATGTTTGGCGTTTTTGCTTTTAAAGATTTCTAGATTGATTAACAGATTAACTGTTTCAGCTCTAAGCATCTGAATATCTACTCTAATCTACCTCTCATGTGCAACATAGGTGTTATAAGTTCATAGTAAAAGTGTTATAACAATGAAATAAAGTGACTCAGAACATATAACACCACTATTATCTCAAGTGCAATCACCTATTTGTTCTGCTGTTTCTCCAAATCCAAGTCTGCATCAAACCACATGTGTACCACATTTAAGAGTGCATGGTAACTTTTCCCCTAGCTGCTGTGAGTCTGTGTGGGATGAAGTTGAACTTGAGTGCGCAGACAAGTGGTGAGGTGTCAGTACTACCCTTGAGGAAGGCCACAACCCAAAACTGTGGACAAGGTGCGCTTCAGGAAAAAGACAGCTGAGGCCTGCTTTGTAGCCTACACACCACATGTAGCAGCCATCGACCATTACCGTGGGTGTGATGGCATTCAGAGAAAGTGCTGCATTGTGTCATTAAGACTCACTGAGGCTGCATTTGACTTCAAGGAGTACCATTTTAGTGGGTGGTATTGCTGTTTTCCCCTGAGCAGCTCGACGCGCCAAAGCCCATTCATAAATCTGGCAATTTAGAGATTTCTAGCTTGTCTTGTGAAGGTAAGATGCATTAAAACAAGACTAAAGATTGATTATGAGCTAAAATGAGCGCTCTTCAATTCGGCTGGCGTCCCACACGCCAAGCAACACTCGTGTCTGTAACAATTCAACTTGTTTGCCTGCTCTACCCACAATCTTCCTGCACCAAAACAAACCACAGTCGCTCTCAAAATCAGTGTAAACAGTTACACAAACCGAGATTTCAATGCAGATGAGTGCAAGCTACGTGCAGCTTCACATAAGCGACCAAACAAAACCCATTCATGCAAGGCCTCAAGTCGTGATCGACCAGTGCAGACAATATGTGCCGATAATCAAATGACCATGAAATTGATACGTTTTTGAATCGAACTTTGGCACGGTGAGTGGAGACAAGTGGAGAGGGGGGGGGGGGGGGGTTAGAGCCATTTGCAAAGTCGCAGTGCATGCATGTCACAGTCGCAGAGACAAGACAGAGCAGAGCTTCTCCCCTGGCAGGAAGGCAGCATCACCAAACTTCTACATCTGTGTCCGTTTCCTCTCTCTTACCACTCGAGCGCTCGTGTCTGGGTGCAGCAGCCGCCGCGGCCGCGCCTCCTGTTGCGGCCGCACAGGCTCCATTTTCCTGCTCATCTCCGCTACTGTTAGTGCGTTTGCTTTTCTTGCCCTTGTTGTTCTTCTGGTTGGGCATTGTACACGATTCGGATGTCAGTGTTATTTTCGACCTCTATCAGCGGCTGCTGTCAACGCTGTCTGACATTTCTGTGGACTCCATTTCTGCAGAGGTGCTTTGTTTTGTTTGCAGTGTTTTCCCCCTTTGTGTTGTTGTTGTTGTTGTTGTTGTTGTTTGGGTGTCCTCGTGCACGACACGCGGGGTTTAGTGCAGCCCTGACAGCAGCAGTTATGAAGAATAAGCTGCTGTAACCTTTAACAACGAAGGCGTGTCCGTCTCTTGTTTTGATTCCTGCTCTGCTGTTTTCTTCCACCCCCTGACGTCACGGGGACCCCGCCCCCCGCATTGGCCGTCGACGATTTACGCTGCGTTCATGCGCTGTGGGAAAGCTCGAACTTTACAGTTTCAGATGTGTGAGATTTAGGGAGATATAGTGGTGTCTAGCAGTGAGGACTGATGTTTGCAACCAGCTGAAATTTCTCCAGATTTAAGTACCTTCAGTGTTCAATGTTCCGTTTTTATTTATTTATTTTTTTTATCATGAGCCGAGTTATTTTATTTTATTTTATTCTAATTTGTTTTTGGTTTTTTTTTTTAATTATTTAGTTTATTTGCACACACCTGAAACTGCTTAAAATCCAGTTAGTAAAAAAAATAAAAATTGTGATAAAAACAGACACTGACAAAAAAAAAGAGAGAAAATACCATAAGCCGAATTATCTGCGGAGTTCTCCTCCTCTCCAAAGCAAACAGACCGGGTGATTAACACCAGTAAAAACACTGAATAAAGCAGTTTTGTGCTACAAATCAGTGTTTCTCCTATGCTGTTTGGCACATAGCAGACAAACAGTTATCCCACCACCTGCTAATGTGTGCTCACCTGTTTTCTGACCCAGCTTTTATTTACAGAAGGATAGAAATAAAGCAAAAAGCACATAATAGCCCAGAAAGATACATATAAAACTAAAATAACAATAGAAGTAAAACAGAAACTATAAAAGAGCAATAAAAGACATAATTGCAAGGTGATTAATAGCAGCAGAGTCTGCAAGTTTATTATGTAAACCAGATTAATATGAATAATATGATCAAGTAATGATTCTAGTAAGAGTAATCCCGTCAGTTCCTCCAGTTTGTGCATTTAAATGAAAAAAGACTGTAATAATAAATACATGTATATGACTGGGTAGTTTTAGGCAGTGTCTTCATGTAGGATCCTTAGTGATTGTCTCATTAACACTGTGCAGAATATAGTATAGCAAGTATAGTAGACTATGAGTTGAGTATTTGTAATAAATATAGTATAAAATATAACAAAGTGTATAAATCAGTCCAACAAGCATTACAATCTGAAGTAAATTTATAGTATTATTAGTGAAGCCAGCAGTGGAAGGAGTACTCTGGTGTTTTACTTCAGTAAACGAAGCAGCACCACAGTGTAGAAAAACAAGGTAAAAGTATTCTATTCCAAATCTCACATAATTAAAAATACACAAGCATTACCATTAAAATATACCTAAAGTAGTGGCCCATTTCAAAATAATATTCTACCAATGGATTGCGTTCATGTGTAAGCTAAAAAAGGTGGGACTTAATCAATAAAAATACATCATCTTTTATCTGTTGATTATATTTTGTATAAATAATCTCACTCTGCAAATTAACTAGTCACAAAGACTTTGAAGTAAATGTAGTGGCGTAAAAAAAAAAAAAGGTATGATGTTTGCATCAGAGCAAGACTTATAAAGTATCAAAAGTAAAAGTAGGCGTTTTGTAGAAAAATAGAGCTCATAATCACTGCTTTATATACTGTTGTGTCTCAACCAATGCCTCACATTTTGTAAGGTCATCATATGTGTTGTATTTGCAAAGTAACTGGCGATCACAGCCATCAGAAACATAGTGGAAAAAATACAGAAACATACATACCTTCTGTCCATATATTTCAATTACAGTGATATACTGTACATGGGAGGATGCCTATTGATGTTGTTATTGACTAATATAAATAATAAAACTCGACCATAAGACATTTAACCTGAAGCAGATGTTTCAGATATTCCCACAGTTCTTGAACGCAGCAGCAGCCTTAAGACATGAAGTTGGTAAGAAGCAGTAAGCATCACACACCTGTGGGGAGGCATTAATGTCTTATGGAGCAGTTGTGACAGCACATACTTAATCAGCCTGGGTGGAGATGTTACAAAATGTCCCATAAATAAACATCAGTACCTGCATGACAAACAATATTTAAATTTAACCCAATATTTCAACCCCATAGTGAAAATAATGACAAACGAAAACATAATTTTTAAAAGGTGAAGATCAGAGCACCAAACTCCACTCATAATTCTTACAATTTGAAGGTTTCTTGCTTTTTGGTGTATTATTCAAACCTGTTGAAACACAACTTAAGATGATATATTAAACAACAGAGGCTGCTCTTAATTTCGGTTTAAATCCATTACACCAAACATTTGTTTCAGCAATACTTTTTGCTTGCTATTACCACAGTAGTCTTGCACCTAAACACACCATAGGGGGCCTTTGGCAGCCGAGCACTAGCTACTTTGACAACCAGAAACCGACTTAATACATAGCAGAAGTAAATATAGTATTTAAATGTAACTAAATATTGATGTAATGAATGAAAAGTAAAAGACATAAAAAAAAAAATACAGTACATCAAGTGTCGTTAAAGTGTGTTTCGAGATTTCAAATCATCAGAAAAAAACATGCAGCAAAGCAGGTTGAAGGCTTCAAGTGTAAAGATTTTATTCCTCAGAGTGTATTCCACAGTAACAGAAACCTTTGTTGGTTTAGGAATGTGTTATTGCCAATACAAAAAGACAGTCATGACGCACATGAACACATCATGCAGGCATCCCACCAGTTCACAGAAATGGCTCGAGGTATTGGCACCGCTCCGACCGTAGCTTTCCCCTCTCGCTAAGTGTGAACTTGTGCTGTAATGTGCATTTATGTTCAGCTCACTCCAGTGCAACACACAGCAGGATAATCCAGAATGACAGTGATGAAAGCAGCATGTTTTGTCCTCACGCTCCCCAGTATTTTCATAACTTTCCTACTTAGCCCAGTGTTTCTTATCCTGATGATTACATCCTATTTCTGGGCTACATTTCAGCTTCAAGCTTGTACGGTTTTCCTGATTTTGACATGTTCTTAATTGATCTGAGCTGTCACGCCTTTCAGAGCACAATCTCTCAAATGGTTGAGAAACAGAAAGACATAATTCAAGTCAAACTGAAACAAAATAGCCAAAACACCTGAGCATAAAAGATGGAGCGAGGTTGGTACACAGCAGTGTAATGTGAGATGGGTCTTGTGAAACTTGCAGATAAGGCGCAGTTTTACACAGCTGATCGCTTCTCTGTGGTTGTGATATGTGAAACTTGATATCATGCAGGTGAAGGTGATGTTACGTTCAGGCAAACTTGGAGATTGTTGGTCCTTCTGATGTTTATCCAAGATAAATCTTTCTACTCATCCTAATATCTATGGAGGCTTAAAGTAGTCAAAATTAAACTAATAAAAATATTATGAAATAAATGATATGAACAAATAGAGAAAAAAATCTGAAATTAGAACCATTTAATTGCTAAATAACCTAAAATATTTTTAAAACTCAATTTATGAAATGTCAATTGATTTAGCATCTTTTCAAAATAAGAGTGTTTAATACAGGTTATTTTACATTTTATTGATTTCCTTTTTTTTCCAAAATGTTTTTGGGTTTTTTTTTGCCTGAACTCTCTAATTAAATAATAAAATTTTCCCTATTTGTGATAAACAGTGTGGCATTTTGAAATAATATTATAACTTGAAAAAACTTAATTTTTGATTTTTTTTTTTCATTTATGAAAAGGACACTTAGGAAAAAACAGCTGGAATTAAATTAAAATTAGCTGAAGTGCTGTATTAATGTCTGTAAATATATTTTTTGATCATCTTATTTTGTTAACGATTTTCATGTTAAAAATGCAAAAAAACGATATTTTTTTTTTACAAACAAATACCTGAAATGTTATCATGAAAAAAGCAGAATTTATTGATCACTATTAAATGTATATATTGGACTATTTTTTATAACTTTATGTTTCTTTATGGTGTTCATATTTACATTCATATTATAATTTATTTAATTTTGACCACTTTGAGTTTCCATACAAAGCTCAGAGTGTTTGTCAATGACATTTTAGTTGAATTAAATACCAAACAAAGGACCTTTGCTGAAAACAGACACAATAAAACGCCTGCCAGTGATGAGTTTTGACCGTGGGAAAACACTACGCCTGATCTGCAAGCATCATTTGACCTACAGTACAGAACAAAGAGTGGCAAAATGAAAAATTAAAAAACTAATAAAACTATAAATGCACATCTTGTGTCACAAGTACGACACCTAATTTAAGATACAGGACAATTCTTTAAACATTTTGGTTGTGTCGATTTGGTCCTGAGAAACATCACAAATTCATCTTTTGCATTTGGCACCAATCACCCTGTCATGATTTACACACTAACAAAAAGTGCACGAGAAATACATTCGCCATTTGCTCATCAACTGTTTCTTTACAAAAGGCAAGTTTTGGAGTTGGTTTAGAAGACGAGAAAATTCATTATCGACCACGTGTAAAAAGATGGAATAAAAACTACTCTAGTGGATTGCAACGAGTACAAAAAGGTGCAAAAGTCTTTCTTGAGATGCGTCTGTGTAGTTTCTATCAAGGAGTTGTATTTCCAAAAGCACTAGTCTTATAATGTCTTCTCAAAAAGTCCACAAGAGGTAGTAGAAATGGCTCGTGTAAACAATAACCGCCATTTGGTGACACATGGTGGACACACACTACCCGCTGTCTGAGTGCTCCAATTCAAAATCTGAAGAAGTCTGTCAAAAATCTGACCAGTGTCTTTTCTGTGTGTCCTTTATCCGTACACTGATACCATCTAGAGAGGCATTTGGTTGTGATATTTACCCCATACTGTAATTTCTCCCAAAAATTAACAGAAAAACCCCAAATTAACGTGTTACACAAATTTTTACATTCCTGACTTGTGCGTTTATAGTCTTAAAAGTGTATCAAAATGACATTTCAGACCCGTGGTTGATAAAAGAGCAGCGCCTGAGAAAGAGAGAAACACCATTTCTCCTTGTCGTCTCAAACTATGAAATGTGGCCGTTAACTCAGCCCCTGAAAAACTAAAATATTTGTGACACTGTTTCGTTTGGCACGGTGGAATCAGATGAAGTCGTATGCAGACATGCCAGCTGGGTCTGTAAGCGTACTGTTTGATCTAGTCTGTTTGGTCGTTATGTTGTCAATTCAGACACTGAGCCTTGCACATGAAGGAAGAGAACTGAAAACAGAAGCTCAGTGACAAGCCGGTACACTGCAGAAGCTCAGTGTTAGTCGCTAGATGGCCATCTGGTACAAACTCTGGCCTCAGTCCTGGAGCAGGACGATATCAACGTTATCATGGACGCCCTGCAAGAGCAACTCGCCCTCAAATTTGATGATCTTCTTTTTCTTGGCTGCCCTCAGGGTGCCCACCAGCGCCTCGAAGATGTTGGCACAGCGGTCGTCATTGAACAAGATGCCAAATTTCACGGTCATCTGACCATCGGCATCTGAAACAAGGATGCAAAGCAGATTGATTGAGTTTTTTTCAGATAGGACAGATCATAATCATAAAAGGCCCCGACACATAAGACATCCCAAATACCTGCCTTGTGATGTATCTCGGGAACCTGACAATATTTACTTGACTAAAGTTTTACTTGCAGCGTGTAAGACAGCTATTACCAAGCACAGGCTCAAGGTTTTTTTTGCCAAATTCAGCATGTTGAATCAGCGTTGATGACGGCGGAGCCAATTGGTGAGGGAGCTCACTCTGATTGGCAGTTCAGCTTAGTGCACAAGAAGAGAAATGAAAGTGAGGAAAGTAAACAAAGAGCTAAAGTCAAGAGGGAGTGAGACCAAAACGAACTTGTTACATAAGGTAAGATTATTTTTCTTTAGCCACTGAGCTCTATAGCAGGAAAGTCTGGTGAAGGTTTGTGGTGTTGTTCGCTGGAGCACAATAAATATGCTCCGTTCTTTTAAAATTGGAATGTGTTGATAATGTGCTGAGTGGCTAACTACCATCGAGTTGGTCTTCCGTTTCCCTTTTTGAATGACAAATACAGACCACCGCCATCTGCTGGTGTGGAGACTTATTTCCTCTCACGCAGGCACAGAACGCACATGCTGGATGACTGTCGGCTGTAGTCTTTGCGGTATGTTCATGTGCAACTTTTTGGCCGAGACCAAGGCAACATTGGACAAAGTAACACTCATCTTTTGTTGCCCCTAGTTCTTTGATGCCAGTTTGGTGTGTCTGGACCTACAAAGTAATAATGCCTGGAGTGTTAATGCATTATTTTACAATGTTCCCCCAGTGTTGACCTTTAAGTCACACCAGGTAAGAGAGAATGAGAATTAAACCAAAATTAGCTGTCGTTGTTGTTGTGTTACTTTTTCAAAGTGGTTTATTAACAGGTGAAACCAAATACATACAGTGTACAGCTCATTTTTAAATCTGCTTAATAGACTGAATTGGTGTTGATATTGGATTTTATTTTGGTGTAACCACTCGTAAAAGTGGCTTTGGGACATCTTACAACTAATTCATTCACCATTTAGACTACAAAATGACGGAAAACAAAGGAAAAGGGTAATAACAATGTACCGGCGCCCATGTTGATGTTTTCAAATTGCTTGTTTTGTCAGCTATGCCAAAATACTTGAAGATCAAAGACACACAGAATTACAGCATGGACTCACTTGGACTGCCGAGACGCTTGATCTCCTCCACCAGCAACTCGACTTCATGAGAGATATTCATTGTTGCTGGAAAAGAAAACACAATGAAAGCAAACATATTAAATATATTAACAAAAACTGACGTTTTAACTTGAAATAAGTCTGCTTATTTTCTTTAAGGAACTGTGTGTAGCATTTAGTAGCACAGCATCTAGCAATGAGGATGCAGATTGACATGAGCTAAAACGTCCCCCAGCTAGAATTCCTTCAGTGTTTATTGTTCAGGAGGTTTTTAATTGGAGCCGAATTATCCGCAGAGGTCTCTACCTCTCCAACACAAACGGAGCAGGTAATTAAAACCAGTAAAAACACAGAATAAAGCCGTTTAATATGACAAATCAGTGCTTCACTGATGATGTTTGGCCAGTCACTGAGCTAGCCCACAACCTTTTAAAATGTGCTCACCTTTTTTCTCTGATAACTTAAGATCCAGACATTCAAGAGTTTTTTTTAACCGGGAGCCCAATAATCAGCCCAATAAAAGAGCCAGGGTTTGATGTCTTGGTTTTGAGCTACTGTAGAAAGATAGCAATGTGCCATGGTGGACTTTGTGGACGAGAACCCGCTCCTTATCCCTGTGCAGATACAAACAGCTCATTCTGGGGTAATAAAAATATGTCAATTCTAATTTTCAGGTGATTATACAATTAAGAAAACAAACTTATTGTATTATATTTAATTTCTGCCAATATATCCCCCTAAATCCTACACACTGGACTTTTAACACATCAACACACTGTGTGAGATGGGAGCAAATGCAGGGAGAGCCCACCCAGCCAAATTCCGTTCAAAAATATGTCATTTTCATGTTCTGATGTTTCTAGGGGAAGGTTAATGCCTTTTTAAACATATGATCTTTTCAATAAAGGCCCATACTTCAATTCGGCACATACCTAATCCAGGGAGTAGCGTTTATTTTTAATAAATATTCAACTTTCCTGACTAAAATGGGCACCTTGGACCAACAATGATTATGTTATTTTTCTTTTAATCACTAAAGTTAGTGCTGCTTGGTGATTTAATGCACGCCGAATTTTAAAGAAGAAATTCAGAGAAAAATATTAACTTTTATTTTGTCCCCCTTATTTGATTATCAGCAAGGCAATTTCATTTTTTCAATTTTCCCCTGATAGTTTAATTGAGTTTGGGACTGGGATTTTTCTTTTGCAAGAAAACGGGTGATATGGCCATTAAGTGAATATAAATGCAATTTTAAGTTGTCAAAAATGCACAAAAACAATTTTAAAAAATGGTTTAACAGGAGAACTGAGGGCAACACTGAGATTAACGTAACAAGCCTCAACACGAGCAGGGCGGACTGTGATCAATGCGGAAATGGGTGGATTAGCACTCGCAGCTAGCCATCACAGAGCGCGGACCCATATTACTGTTATTCATTTATACAGATATGCAGTCATTCTTTAGTGCGGGTTAATATTCACAATTTAAATATATCTTACACAACTTCAGACACAACAGGAAGCAATAAAATAAGCAGCAGATACGAGCTCGCCGGTAACGTTAGCTTCTAACGTTCAACAAATGATCCGTCAATGAAGGAGGATGGAGGCGTTTCAGACTGCTACACGGATGTAATATGTAGCGGCAAGACGATGCAACAAAAGTCAACTCAAAGCTTGTTTAAATATTAAGTTAAAGTGTGTATACTTACCAGTTTATTCGTCTTCAGTCTAATAAAATGATGGACGACTTTCTGCTCAGTCTGCTCCGGGGAAATAATGATGATGCGTTCAACGTTTGCTCGGACACTTGCCTTGTGCTCTTGCTGCATCTAATTAGGCTAGTTGTATGACGTGGAAAGCAAATTCATTGATGAATTACATGAGATGTGATGTGAGTCCAATAAGTGGCCGTCTGCCAAAGCGAGGCATCACAAGGTGTCAAAACGTAGGATTTATCGTACAACTGCCACGGGTTATATTAGAAGTCGAATTTCCTATGACTCCTAAATGCACCGTTAAAGCTCATCTGACTTCATCGTGACACAATGCGTTACTTTCACGGCTCCTTATATGGCATGGAGGAGAGAGGCCTGTCTCTAACCACTTACCTTTCCATGTCCTCCAAAGTGACAGAGGAAAGAGCCCACATGCAACTACAAAATAAAAACAGCCTTTTGTTATCAGGTCTTCAGAGCAGTGTCAATACATGGAAACAAGCACATTTCCTTCACACACCAGTTTCATTCATCACAACTGTGAACATGCAGTCCAGGGCAGTTGGATAAAGCTGTGCAATAACTGTATGGAAGCTGCTTTAAGACAAAATGAAACTCACACATGTAGGAATTTATGTTATGTCTGTGCACAGGCCACAACAGCCCTTTTTATCTTCATCTCCATATTTATCATCTTCCTCTCCCACACCTTTCCCTTTCCATTCCCTCTCTTGCATGCCTTATCCACCTTTCTCCCACCTTCCTGTCTTTTCCGTGTCTCCCTTCACCACCTGCATGGCATTCCTGATTTGGTATCAGTGTCAAGTGTCATGATGAAGACCTTACGGCAGGGCAAGGCAGCTTTATCACCTTAAGATGCTATAGGGTCTGAGTGGTTTCAAGGCCTTTTAGTTTCAGTTTTCTAAGCTAAGTGTAAGTGATGAGTGTGTAAAATGTGTGTAAAAGTATGTAAAAACTGATAAATGACACACAATTTATGTTTTATTATCATATTATTTATCCCTGAAAAAGCACTTGAGAGAGACAGAAAACACTCTGAAAGTCTGACCTCTTCCCCTCTTTCCTGTCTGTATTGTCACTACAGTAACTTGTCCCGTCTGTATCATGGTATCAGTACAGCTTTTATTTTGAAATGACTCATCCGGGTCTCTGCAGGCCAAGCAAGCTCGCGCTGACTCGGACCGGAGCCCGGTGACGTCGCGAGACCGTCAAGCTAGCTCCGAGAAGCAGGAGGAAAGACCGGAAGATATTCACGGTTATTTTCAGAACAAAAGCGTAACGTGTGTGTTGGGTTTTGGAGGGTTTAGTATTTGTTGGGTTTATGCCAGAGGATTTTGTGTCAAGGTTCTCTCGGGGGCTGCTGCAGAAATGTATTTAAAACCTTATACTGCAGGGAATTACATTTACTTTTGTGTTTATATCCATTCAGACCCATTTATATTTACAGTAAATATAATTAATCATCTTAAGTTGCACAATTTGATGCTGTAATTCTTTGCTCTATTCAGTCTTGAACACATTAAAAACTCTCACGTGAATGCTCAACATGAGATGTGCAGTCATTAGTATTTTGTGTATTCAGACAGACAAAGATTCTGACCATAATTTTGGGCTATCCATTAATGTCAATGCAATCATGGCCAGATTGACCCCTCCAGAGAGTCCTGCGTGGGGATCAGACCTGATGTGGGTCCAGATTGACTCCCTGCGTGTGGTTCCCTCTATAAGACAGGTAGACAAGGCAGGTGAAAATGCATCACCTGTGAAACAGACACAGGTAGACATGATACACATTATAATATACTTCCAATTGATCAAATTAGCATGTGCTACTTGCATAATGGATATGGGGCATCTGGGGGCCCTAACAGTCTGGGCCCAGAGGCAATTGCCCACTGTGCCCGGTTGCTAATCAGCCTTCACTGGAATTGATCACACTCAAGCTGTGGAAAAAGAAAGGCTTTGAAAATGTTGGTGCCCAGTAGTGATGGAATTACCATTACATGTATTTATTTCTTTGCCTGCTTGTATTTGTTTACAGAAACACTTGACTTATGTATAGACATATATATTTACTGTAGTAGAAAACACGTTTACCTTGGTCGTCCCTGTTTTTAGCTGTTTGTCTTTTTAATCTCTGTTTCTACTGAAATCATTTATACTATTGAAACAGACGAAAACTGTCGTCAGATTTTTTTGTATGAGCACACAGTGACAGACTCATACTGTCTGAGAGGCAGGGGCGAAACAATTAAAAGGGCAGCTACATGCAGTGGGGCACCAGTGTGCAGGAAGGCAGGGCAGCCTATATGGCACTGCATCACGTTTTTTGTTAGGTTTAAGGTCACCCTAAAGGGCATTTCTTTATGTTTTCTCCGCTGAGAGGGCATCTAAGAGACCATTTCATCAAATTTTCTTAAACAGGAAAGGCACACTTGAGGGAACTTAACCATGTTTTCTATACTACAAGGGCATCCCAGAAGGCACTTCATGACGTTTTCTCCACTGTAAAGACACCCTTAAGGGCACATCATCATGTTTTCTTCACTGGAGGGGCACCCAACAGGGCACTTCATCACATTTTCTCTACTAGAAGACATCCTAGAGGGCACTTCTTTACATTTTCTCCACTGGAAGGGCATCCTAGGGGGAACTCATCATATTTTTTCCACTGCTGAGCACCCAAGAGGGCACTTCATCACATTTTCTCTTCTAGAAGAGCACCCTTGAAAGCACTTCATCACATTTTCTCTACTAGAAGGCACCCTAGAGGGCACTTCTTTACATTTTCTGCACTGGAGGGACATCCTAGGGGGAACCTCATCATATTTTTTCCACTGGATGGACACCTAAGATGGCACATCATCACATTTTCTCTACTAGAAGGCACCCTAGAGGGCACTTCTTTACATTTTCTCCACTGGAGGGGCACCCTAAAGGATACTTTATGATGTTTTCTCAACTAGAAAGGCACCCTAGAGGGCACGTCATCACATTTTTTCTACTAGAAGGGCACCCTAAAGGATACTCCATCCATCATATTTTCATTATTGGGAGGGCACCCTAGAAGGCACTTGATCATATTCTTTCCACTGGATGGGCACCCAAGAAGGCACTTCATCAAGTTTTCTCTATGAGAAGGGCACCCTAGGGGGGACTTGACTACATTTTCTAGAACAGCACTCTAGAGGGAACTTCATAATATTTATTTCCACTGGATGGGCACCCAAGAGGGCACTCTATCACATTTTCTCTACTAGAGGGGCACCCTTGAAAGTACCCTAGGGGTGCTTCACCATGTTTTCTCTACTACAAGGGCACCCCAGAGGACAATTCATCACGTTTTCTCCACAGGAGGGACACCCTACAGGGCACTTCATGAGGTTTTCTCTACTAGAGGGGCACGCTAGAGGGCAATGCATTGCATTTTCTCCACTGGAAGGGCACCCAAGATGGCACTTTATCATGTTTTCTCTACTGGAGGGCATCTCAGAGGACTCTTCATCTTGGGTTTTTTTCACTGGAAGGGCATCCTAGAAGGGACGTCATGACGTTTTCTCCACTGAAAGGACACCCGAATTCACCTGCTTGGACAATAAAAATGATTCTGACTCTGAAATGAACGTCAACGGGTGTTTTAATCTGAAAGTCCCACCGGAACTGTTACTTGTACTCCGAGCTGCTTGACACTGGTGGCAGGAATGGCGGCTAAGATTACTAGAGGAAGGAACCCAAAGACCATGAAACTTTACTTCTAACGGCCCCGCTGAGGAATTTGTCTCCAGCGAAACGCAGAAACACCACCCCATAACGGATATAAGGGAGGAGAAGTGCTCCAACGCGAGATTATCGCGGCACACGTCCAGGCTGAGGAGGTGGACGCACTTTGCGACTTGCTAGTTAGCTTAACGTTAGTGCCACTGACTTTGATTCAAGGTAGCTGTTAGCTCGCTGTTGGCTACTTGGCTTGGCTGGCCCAACAAGTTAACTAAGTGATTAACTGTATGAAAGCATTCCTCATTTGAATTTCCGAGTGGGGATCAGCCGTGTGTGTCACCAGATAGTATTAGGGGTTTCCCACAGAGCGTGGGATCAGACGACAACAAGTCGACACAGCGCGTTGAGAACATTATTCCTGCTAACCTAGCTAGTGCAGCAACGCTAGCTAAGTTGGGATCCTGAAGTCTCGCCCATTTTTTGGATCCTGCCCCAGCCATTGGCTAAAGGCTAATCAACAGCCAAGTCGTCTGGTTTTCAGGGTCGACTGGTACTACGATGGAAAGTCTAACGCTGACTGATGTCGAGCAGAAATATTACTCGGATTTGTTCGTCTACTGCGACACGGACAACACCAAAAAAGTGGCTTCTAATGGGAGAGTTCTTGACCTTTTCCGGGCGGCCCAGCTACCCAGCGAAGTTGTCCTGCAGGTAAGCTAGCCGTAGCCAGTGCCAGCTTTTGAACTGTTATCACCACACCGGGAGGTCGGCCATGACATGTAGCATTAATTATGGATATTTTACAAACTTGACTGGCTGTCAGAGCTGACCTGGCGTCCAGTTAAAGCTATAGTTAGCCTTGGTGGTTAGCAATGCTGCGCAGCAAAGGAGACACACCTTCTTCTGGCTAATGTTAGCCTTAGCCAAAGAGAGAGTGGGCTGCTAAGTCACCTAGTTTTTTTGACAATATATTCAGTAGTTTTCACTTTTCCAACAAGTAGAAGTTGTGTACATTATAGAATTCACGTGAGAGACAAACTATATCAGACTAAACAACAATAACAAACCCAAAACACCAGCTCAGCTTCAGCCTCAGAGGTTACAATGATAATGTGCATTAAGAACAATCAAGAAAATGTCTGCAGCATAATGGCAGAGACACCAGACTGTGTAGCTCAGGTAGGGTTCCCACACTTGATAGTAATAGTCTGTTATTGTATGTAATATACATGTAAGGTACTCTAATGGCTAAAACAAACACCACTGTCTGCCAGCCTTAAACAGCTGGTACTTTATCATTAATCCACTTAATCTACATTCATTTTTATTTCACCTTTATGTTATTTTCTAGCACCATAAGTAAGAATACAGTGCATATATTTTTGGTAAGCCCAGGATGTGAGACACAAGGTCCATGGCCAGCTCCATACCCTGTAGTTTTCCTTTTTCATATAGCACATTGCACATTGTAATAGACATTTGCACCTTACAGCATCACAAGTGACAGAGCAGGGCTTAAATGATGGGGAGCATATACATTCTGAGTAGTGTAATGCTTTGGTACAATTGCAGACTGAAAATGATGCGGCTGCTCCAGGCCAGTCACATAGCTAACCTTAGCTGAAGATTGTGGCTCAAATGAGCGTCATACACATAAAACAGATGTTTATATGTCTGCTCTCCAAGTATCTTTTTGTGGGCATGTGTTGAACAGCACCCAGAGTAAATTATGTCCTCATCAGCCCTTTGCCTCAGATCACTGCTCACTCTTTCCTGTCTTCTCACTGCATTTAAATCTGTTATTTAGCTCGCCACTGGGTCGAGCTGACATGATGGAAATGCAGACTCAATGTCACAGTGGCCACTTGGTTTATTAAAGTTGTTACCTAACCTAAATATATATTGAGGAATCATTTCATTCAAGCAGTCTGTGCACAGATGTTGTAAATAACCCACACATACGTTTACTACTTGTCAGACTATAGTTGTCACATTGTGGTAACACCGAGCATGATGCCATCCTGCTCCGTCTAACTGAGTTACAAGCAGCCAGCTCAACTGCAGCAGCTCCATTTTGTTGTGACTCCAGGTCTCAGTCGGCAGGCCAATATTTGCAGTTTGTGAGTCAGAATCCTTTTTCAAGGTCAACAAGGGGAGCTGTGTGGTGGAAGAATTAGGCAGTGTTGTAATCCTCCACTTTCAAAATGCACACTGTGGCGGCCAATGAGACACATGCTGCTACAGTGTCATGTTGTAACAGGCGGAGAAAAGTGACTGGTGCTTTGTATCCAGACATACTCAGAATAAGTCCATTGTCAGCAAGAACGGGATCAGTCAGCTGTGGCGGGCTGTCGGTGTTGTTGCTCCCGGCACTGAGGGACTCAACCTAATGTTATGAAGTTTAGCTCCCTGGATGTTAATAGCCCACAGGTTGCTGGTGTCCACAATTAATCACGTGACCACATTCATCATACTGCAGGCTCGCACAAAAAATGCATCTGTTACATTTTGTAGTTTCTGCTATGCTATGAGCCCAAGCTACCATTCTGGACAAATCCTGCTCAGCATGACGTCAAGTTCAACAAAATATGTGATAATCAGGCTTATTAGTGGCAAGACCCTCTGAACATCTGCCAATGAGCTGATTAAAGGAGACTGTTGCTTGGGCCGTTTTTAGTGACATAAGCAGGTAAACTACATCACATTAAAGGAGCAGTGTGTAGAATTTAATAGCATCTAGCGGTGAGGATTGCAGTTTGCAACCAGCTGAAACTCCTCCCATGTGCAAGGCATGAATTCCAAGCTAGGATTCCTTCAATGTTTATTGTTTGGGAGGTTTTTACTGGGAGTCAAATTATCCACAGAGGTCTCATCCTCTACAAAACAAACAGATTAGGGGATTTAAACCGGTTAAAAACGCTGAATGAAGTAGTTTCACGTTACAAATCAGGTATTTTCTCATGCTGTTTGTCTTGTGGCAGATGGGCTGCTAACCTAGCACCTGTTAATGTGTGCTCACATTTTTCTCTGATAGATTTAAGATCCAGACATTCAGCGGGTTTTTACCAGGAGCCAAATTATCCGCAGAGGTCTCTTCCTCTCCAAAACAAATGGATCTTGTGATTTAAACTGGTATAATCAGTGAATAAAGCAGTTTTCCATTACAAATCAGTGTTTTTCTGATGCTGTTTGGCTTCCTGTGGTGGAGCAGCTGCTAGCTATGGTGACCCATGCGAAAATGCGAATGGCCCTGTCTATAGCCAGTGTTAGGTTTGTCCATTGTGGGCTATTGTAGAAACAGCGGTGCAGCATGGCGGATTCCGTGGATGAGAACTGGCTCCCAATGTAGATATAAACAGCTCATTTTAAGGAAACGAAAACCCAATGATTGTAATTTTCAGGTAATTATACACATACTTATTATATTATAGCCCCCTAAATCCTACACACTGGACCCTTAGGTCACTTTTTCATACAATATATCAAGTGTCCACGGTGTTGCTTTTATTTTCTTGTTGAGGGAAGTTTTCTCTTCTCTCTGTAACGGTTAATATCAGAGTTTCTTATGAATACATTATTGTTAACTGTTCCTTCTTCTTCTTTGTGTGTGTGTGTGTGTGTGGCGGGGTTTAGATCACAGAGCTGTGTGGAGCCACTCGGCTGGGTCACTTTGGGCGGAGCCAGTTCTACATCGCTCTGAAGCTCATCGCCATCGCCCAGTCGGGTCTGCCGCTGAGGGTGGAAAGCCTCAACTCCGGTGAGTGTACCATTGTGTTTAACCATTGATCTTGCTTCAGAACCTCCCCTCACACGAAGAAGAACAGATTCCCATTCAGCACTGTCATGTGAAACATACAAGGTTCTCAGACAAGCGCCACTGGACTCAAAGCTTTGTGTGTATCTAGTTTGATCAAAATCTTGTTATCAGTTTAGATGTAATGAATTTGAGGAGTTCATGGGGCAGGAAGTAAGGAGCAGTAGGGAAGACTTTAAAGTCCTGAATAATGCAGTCTGTGTTTCTAACTGTGCAGATGATAGGTTTAATATAAAAAAGAAAAAGCTTTTTATTCCGTGTGTTTGTGTGTCAGCCATTATTGTTGATGGTTTGATTCCAGCCTCCTTCTGTCCACATGTCAAAGTGTCCTTGAGCAGAACACTGAACCCCAAACTGCTCATTATGTGTGTGTATGGGGGACAAAAATGTAATATGAATATGTATAAATGTAATATTAGCAACGATTTCATTCATTCTGCACTGTTGGTGGCAGGAGCCCAATATTTGTGTCATCAGATGCTTGACAACAAGATGCTGTTTCTCCTGGCTTTCTCTTTATCTTTACTAAATAGAGTCTGTAGCCTAAGCCCCCGAGGGTTCAACTGCAAAATTGCTTTTGTCTGTTTGTCTTTGGCGTGACTCCTCTCACAAAAAAAGAAAAGAAAAGATGTCACAGTCACCCGCTGCATAAAGCTACTCGTCTGACCTGAAATATTGCAACATGAAGCTGCTGAAATGATTTCATAATTTCATATAAATATAAGGAAGCACAGGGGCCACTTCCTCATAGCGAAATGGATGCAGTGCACAGTGTGATGCTTATTAGATTTGGGGATGTTCGGACTTGGGAAACGTTTCTCTCTTATAGATAAGGCTGTCCGCCTGTCTCAGGAGGAAATACAGCGAATCATGGATAGGATTTGCCGTGTGCTTGCTATAAGGCAGTCCATAGCACATACTGGTACCGTGTTTTCTGCTACATGCATTCAGGCTTCAGCCCACAGTAAATTGTTTTGTCAGACAAACTGTCTAAAACCTAAAGACATTTGATTTACTGTCATATGTGACAAAGACAAGCAGTAAATCCTCATGTTTGAGGTGTTTGGACCAGCAAATATTTGAATGACTGAAATGGGTAATCAATTACCAGAACAGTTGGCAGTCAGTTTTTATTTTGATATCAGTTTTGGCATTCAAAATCTGGCACTGCAGTGCTACACTCCCACTTGTTTATGGCTAATTTTGGCAATCAAAGTATCTACTTGCACAATGTAGTGTATGACGTATATCTGTTTTACAAACTTCATGTTTGTTTACTTCCTGTCAGCACTACAGTAACGTAACCTTTGCTGTGACCTCAGTGATCACCGTGCTTTTTCATCCTTAAGTTAGTTACTTCACTTTTCAGTTAGCTTTGTACATGGACGTACTGTTCGTTTTTGTATACAGTGTTATTGATCATTGTGATAATCACCTCAGTCTGTAAATGACGAGGTTAGCCAGTCAGCTAGCCTAGCTGGCTACTAAATTGAAGCAAAGCACCGTCAAGTTTAAGAGGAAGGCGGTCAGCTCTATGGAGCTTTACTGCTGGCTTTCGCAAGAAGGTGTATGTCAGTCACGTTAATAGTTTTGGCAGCTCTTAGTGACCACACTATACTATATTAATACAAGCTGCGCTAGCTAGTTATTCAGTGTAGCACCCATGTTAGACCATTGCTTGTCCACCGTAGTAGGCACAGATAACACAGTGCAATCCACTGCGTAATGTCAAGTTGGCATTTTCCATACCAGTGGTTCCCAACTGGTCCAGTCCCAGGATCCAGATTTCTTCTTTAGTCTCTACTTACAAACAGTTTGACACATTCAGCATCATACTTGTGTTTGGCCATATCGGCGAGCTAGTTTTTCTGTCTCTGTCACATAAATGTCTGTTAGCCACTCACTCTACAGCAGGAAACAGCACTTTGAAATGAAAGCTCTGTGCTGGAAATTTTTTTTACAAACTTTACATGGTTGCCAGTCACCTGTGGTCCATTCAGGATGGATCTGCGACCCACTTTTGGACTGTGACCCACCAGCTGGGAACCACTAGTCTATACAACACACACCTCATTTGTTACTCTCCCTCCTCAGTATGGCATAGTGAGTTTTTGGGGTACAAAGGCCACTGTCAGAGCAGAGTTTTTGCCAAAGCACCTTGCGTTCCTGAGTCTGTGCTGCTTTTTTGATGTTGTTTTTTTTATTAATTTCTGCTTGCTTATTTCATTCTTGTAAACACTAATGAGAAGTGCTCAGCAAGGTAGAGGAACATTGCATGCAATACAATACACAGTAATTGTCTCAGACAGTACAAATATTAACATTCAGTGCATGTGTTATTTTGAGGAAGCAGCCTGACTCTTTCTGAAGTCGATACTCTCATACTGTTGTTGTGGTTATACTGTTGTCACCCTCTTCACAAACACCAACAAACCACAGATGATCGCAAAAAGCTCATGCTTCTCCTCTGGCATTCTGGGACATGTAGGGTTTCAGTAAGTGAAGCAGAATCAGATGAGGCAGGATGAAACAGATGAAATCCACCAAACATGACAGACTAATGATATCTGACCATTTCAGTCTGATGGAGAGTGTCTTCACTCTTCAAGTTTAGTGCATTAAAGCGCTTGACAAATCAATATGAAACTAATCCCTCCCTCTAATCCTGTGAATGGATTCCTGTCTCACCAGTCAAAGACCTGCCGTTGCCCAGGTTCGTCGTGGGGAAGAATGAGGCAGAGGCGAGGCACGCAGCCCTGTACCAGGACACGGACAGCCAGGGGCTGTACCAAACCTCTGCCACCGCAGTAATGCCCAGACCTCCAGGCAGGGGGCTCCAGAACAAGAAGGGTCCGCCATCGTCCACTTCACTTCCTGCCCATGAGGTAATCCAGCCCCTGGCACCCAGCATAGAACCACAGGTCAGTAAATGTACTTATAATGTATGTGCATTGACAGTAGATTTATAACTGTGTTAAAATGGGCTTTACTGTTATTTATCTTGGAAATACACACACACATTTTTATTTCCTCCCCTGCAGTCACTAGAGATATGCCACTGGAATACTGTTGTCCTTTCCTGTGTCTTCTTCCTGTGCATGTTTGAGTAGTTCCAGCTCAAATTACTGCGTGACGTTTCCTGCTGCTGTCTGTGTCTTGGCTGTAACCAGCTGTGTGTAGCCTGTCAGTTACAGAGACCTCTAATCTAGTTGCAGCTATTGTGAAATGTTCATTCGCCGGTTGCGTGAACATCTTACATCTGTGATGAGCAGATAAAAAGCCCTGAAGCAGTATTTATGGGCTCAGATGTGGCTCATATGTTCATCTTGTGTTATACGAGATGGTATCTGCTGAAAGTTAATACCCATAACATTTGAAACCATGATAAGGCAGTAGTGACTGCACTTCTGTTCTGTTTCCTTGTTGTTTGTTTTTTTCTACAGTTGTTAGAATCTCTTTTTTTTTAATCTCCACATATATATTTCATGCCTGTGATTGTATTTGTATGTGTTACCAGCCTGAGCCAACGTCCCCGGTGGTCTCCCCTCACCAGTCCCCCCCCACCTCCCCTCACTCGTGGAGGAAACACAAGCGGCAGCCCAGTGGAGGGAACACAGACAGACAGCCGGTGGTGGCTCCAACTACAGCTGTGTGGACGCAGTTTAGAGAACCACAAGCAGGTAACATCCCACAACCCACTGCTGCTGAGGAGAATTTTCTTTAACATGTGCCGTTTGTAGTAGAGCTTCAATGATTAGCCGATCAGCAGCATATTAAAGTATTTCACTGCTGGAAAGATGGTCTTTTAATAAAACTGGGCTGTCCTTGCAGTAGAAAGACACAAGTCCTTTTGAAATTGGTGCAATGTGGCCAGAGAAAATTGAGATGAAGGGCTGTGGCATTTGCCTTTGCTTAAGAGGTATACAACCTACAATGACCAGAGTGCACTGCGTCTCACTGGACCAATAAACACTCTTGCTAGTGGGTGAATTAATGCAAGTTCGAAAACAATATGGCTGCCAGCTGCTAAGAAACACTTAGCTAAAATATGTTTCTGGAAACATTTGAGATAGGCAAAGCAGTAACAGAAACTAAGCAGTATCACTACTGCTTAGTTGTTTTTTTTGGCACCCACTTCCTGGTCACAAATTCTCAAATTACAGCTAAACAGTGCACTAAAATATGTTTCTCAACACATTTTAGGTGAGAAATAGACAATGCAGTGACAGAATCTTGGTTTATATTTGATCAGCACTGCTTAGTTTTACTGTTTGAGCTGAGTTTGGTCTGAGATGTGTTGCTTTACCCTGAGGTGCAGACGTACAACCTGTAGTTCAAACAATAGCCTAAGAACCTGCGAAAAGAAGTTCGCTTTTAAAGAAGCACAGGGATCTGGGTGCTGGTAAGATGGAGGGAAGTTTATCAAAGTTCATACACACATACTTCCCACAGTATTATGATACAGAGCTGGTTGAAAATCAGGTAAGTATCTCTTTAATTTGCAAATATACTGAGGATGAATTTGAAATCAATTAATTTTAAAAATGCCAAGATACGAGAAGAAGTCACCTTGGACTCTGAGAAACAGAGATGGACACGTTTCTGTATGTCCTGATCAATCATGAAAATAATCTGTAGATTAACTGATACTGAAAATAATTGTCAGTAGTCCTAAATTAAAGTCAATAGGAAGAGGCCACAAGGTTAATGATGATGGCTCCTTTTTCTGGTGTATTTTTTAAAGCTAAAGGAAATGTAATCTTTTTATAGGAGAACCCAAAACCAGCTGGGGTGCCCTGGTAGCTCACCTGGCGCCCACACAGACTGAATCCTAGCAGCGGCCGAGGTTCAGGTCCCATCTGAGGCTTTTTGCTGCACATCCTCCCCTCCTGCCTATCCAAAAAAAGGCCAAAATGCCAAAAGAATAATGTTAAAAGACAACGCTTTCCAGCTATCATATTTGCTGACTGTAGCAAAGAGAGTTTCACTCTTTGTGGTCCACTGATGATGACAACACCAAAAAAAATGTGACAGACTTGGCAGAAACTTTGGCACTAGTTTTGGCTTTGGTCAGGACGAGTCAGTACGGAGCATATTGGATGTGTTACTTCCTGATGTTTGCAGCTTGTACGTAAATGATGTTTGCTGAGAGCGGCAGTTACAGCAGTTAGTCATGAGAGGAACAAAGGAGACATCATGTGCTTCCATCAGCACAATATGTGGTGGAGATGTAACAGAAAAGAATGGTATGAAAATGATCCTTTGTAGAGCTGCAAAGTTTGATCAATTAGTCAATAACTGCAGCCTTAAATGTTTCCTAACAACATTTGAAGTATGTTTATTTGTGTAGCATGATCACTGTATGTTTCCTCTCTTCCTCCTCCCTCCAGGCCCAGTGCCCGGTGAAGGCATGTGGCCGTCCCACTCTCCCCCGCCTCCAGGTCAGGAGAGCTGGGTCAGTTTCACAGCAGACACCCCGCCATCCAGCGCCATCCCAGGAATGCATCCCTCGTCAGTCCAGGTAGGGCAGTGCTACACATGGTCTCTGTCCCAATACTGGGGCTGGTCAGACATACTCATTTTACCCTGATGAAGTATTATTTATTTATTTATTATTCTCTCTTTCTGGCCCTTAGGCTAATTTTTTTTATTAAACACAAAACCCCCTCATAAACTAGAGCTACATTCAACAAAAAGACCATCATCTTTTACATCACAGTAAAAATGGGGTCTGTGGTAATAAAGAAATCACAAAAACAGGCTCACATCTTGTTGAGGCAGGAGGCAATATATTAAATCATTAATATAAATTATTAGAATGACCAAAGAAACACAGTGACAGGCTGTGTTACTCATGAAGGTAAACTTCATCAACCTCTTTCATCAGATGAAAAGGCGCCATCAGACACTGCAAACATAACACGTAAGATATTTTTCTCACCACACTGGTGCGTCAAACATGAGCCAACGTTTTATATCAGTGCTTTATCTGCCTGCACCGCTCGAGTAAAACTCTGCAAGCAACTTGTTTGACATTGCTTGGGCAAAGAAAAAAACTACAAAGGCCTCTGTACCCAGTGATTGTAGACAAACGTCATGCTGATATGTTTCATGTGCTTCTGTTAATGTCCCCTGTGGCTTCCCGTAGGAAAGCACAACGATACGAACGGTGGCCTCAGCAGCGATGACCAATGAGATCCAGCGACAGTCCAGCGGCTACGATGATCCGTGGAAGATCACGGACGAGCAGAGACAGTATTATATTAACCAGTTCAAAACCATCCAGCCAGACCTCACCGGCTTCATACCTGGTAGGTTAAGCAGACGCATACACACCTAAGACAGGACTTCCATTAGATAAAAAAATGTTGTAATCATCTGGGGGGTTTTTTGTGTTCCAGGTTCAGCCGCAAAAGAATTCTTCACCAAATCAAAACTACCGATTTTAGAGTTGTCACATATTTGGTGAGTCGTCAATATTCTGCTGATCACTTTCTCTGCTGTGTTTGTTATTGAGTCAGGGTTCTTTTTGTCATAGAAGACCTGCAAAAGTTAAGGAATTAATAAAAGCTATTGAAAGTTTTTGGAAAGTCATTGAATATTGTTGTGTGTATTGACCGATGTCTAATGTGTGTTCTGAAGGGAGCTGTCAGACTTCGATAAAGACGGGGCGCTGACCCTGGACGAGTTCTGCGCTGCCTTCCACCTGGTCGTGGCCAGGAAGAATGGCTACGACCTGCCTGAAAAGCTGCCTGAGAGCCTGATGCCAAAGCTGATTGACCTGGATGACTCAGCAGGTACGCAGTCTCTCTCTCTTGCTCTCTGTTGCTCCCTCTCCTAATTTCTCACCCTCAGGCCTCATAAAACCTGTGAGGTTACAGCACTGCAGTGGGCAAAACCTGAATCACAGGAGTTGTAGTTCATTCATAGATTTAGCGGGGCAGTGTGTTTCTGCTGACCACAACAATCCACGTGTTTATGAAGCATTACTTATTTAGCAAACAACTTGTTTATACATGTTGGATTCTGTCAGAACAGCAAAGAGACTAAATGCTTTGCAATCAGCATCATTGTTTTCTGTATTGTAAGATAATTGTGTTTTGAGTAGCAAGGCATTAGGCAGAATTGTTCATCTCTCTTGGGGTTTCAGGTTGTATGTAAATCTTTTTAGCCATTGTTTGCCAAATATAAGTCCTGTGGTATCTTTTCCTTATGCTAGGGTGAGGATATAATGACTCTGCACAATATATTGATATATTTTCAAGCAAGATATAAATATAGACAACACCGTTTATATCAGTATAGTGTCAAGTTGCGTTACATAATGCATACCAGTGTGCATCTCCTCTCTCACACTCTCCGCACAGCTCCTCCCTATTCATTCACTCACAAGTTCTCCAGCAACAAATTGTGCTGCTACTGTGTTTAATCTGTCTGTTAATTAGTCTACAGTGTGACATCGGTCTATATGTTGCACATGCTACACCAAATCACTCTGTGAGATGAAGTTACCGCAGTACACATGCAGCCCAGTGCTGTGCTGCTTGTTTGTGTGTGAGGTGGATCATAGCGCATTGCTGTTCTTCTTGGTCGCTGTAGTCTATTTTGTGACATGGAGACAGCGCCTGGATGCAGGCGTCAGATGTGTTTCAAAAATGCACTGACAACACAGACGTGTCATTTACAAGACGTATATAAAGTGGACAAGATGTCTCTTCCCTCCCTCAGCCTCTCTGTTGATGCTCTGTGCATAAATCAGATTAATAGCCTGAATAAATAAAAAGATTGAAATCATTTCCCAGCACTAGATTGATTTGAAAGGCCAACAGATGGAAAACAACTTTTTAATTCCCCCCACAAAGATTTTTAATTGTTCCAGACTACAGTGGATTTAGACCTACTTGATACTTTTATATTCATGTTATAGTTTTGTGTCCTGTGCTGCAAACCTTCAAACAGGAATAAAATCCCTGTCTTTGCATTTTATTTTGATCAGTCTGTTTTTATAAAAGTGCTTTTGACATCTGGAAACATGTAGTCCGTTTCATAGAAAATACAGAGATATATATATATATCGTGTATCGCCTAAATTCATTTTAGTACATTTCATGGCAATAATAAAGGCCTTATGTTGAATTAAAACTTAAAGAAGAGGCCAGAGCAAGTTTTAGAGTGATGTTAATTTAATATATTGATCAACAGTTTATCAGTTCAATCCTCAGTACAAATAAAGAGGTACTGATCTCAAAAGTTTACCAAAGTATTTGCTATTAAGTGTCGTTCAGGATCAAACATCAGAGTAAATTTTAAGGTTTTGTCAAATGTTTTATCATTTTAATCACCTTAAACCTCCTCATCATGCTCCTTATTGTCAATCTCTAAAACACTTCTGGTTGTGTATATGTACATATAAGTGTAAGTGTGTCAGACTTCACCACTGACAGCAGAAGACAGACACACTTTGCTTATAAATGACATCAAAAGGCGGTTGAGACTCTGAGCATAGTTTACATGGTTGTTTTGGTACAAACACTTGCCTTCTGAGAATTTCTCGTCAAATGAAAACCTACCCACGTCTCGCACTTGGCTGGTGTTAAGTTCAGACCCTGACAGAAACTTAAAGACACATCTCTCAAGATTATTTTTTGCATTGTGTTTACTATCTACACCCCTAATATGTGTGTCCATGGCTGTTGCTAAGGAGCCTGGCTAACCTGTGTCTAATATTGTTGTATTCAGAGGTCCCAGAGCAGACTGCTGACGTTGGATACTCGGGCTCCCCGGTGGAGGTCACCCCCAGCAAGTCTCCCTCCATGCCTTCACTCAACCAGGCCTGGCCAGAGATGAACCAGAGCAATGAGGTTCACAACACACACACACACACACGGCTACTTGTTGTATCTCCACACATACTGTGAGCTCCGTGTCTGTTTGCTTCTGCCGTGTTTGCATTTGTACCATCATAATTAATTGCTCAGGGTTAATTAGGTGCTTTTTATTTTCTTCATCCATCCATCATGATTTGATTGCCACCTCATTCTCTTCGTCATCAATCATAATTACTGATAATTCAGCACCTCTTCTCTCACTCTCCCGGACTGTGGTGGTATCCTGCAGCCGCTCTGTACCAAAGTCTTGTTTTGTTTCCATGCCCGCCGACGATGTCACATCGCCACGTTGTCTCCCGATGGCTGATGTTGTCACGTGACGGTCGAGGCTGATGATGTAAATGTGTGATGTCACTGCACTGGCTGACTGACATGTTTTTTCTCACTGTCTGTCTGTCTCCTGCAGCAGTGGGAGACGTTTAGCGAGCGCTCCTCCAGCTCACAAACTCTGACCCAATTTGACTCTAACATTGCACCAGCTGACCCTGTAAGTCAATCACTTAGTATGCATGGTTTCACCATTAATGGACAGACATTAACCCTCTCTGGATCTCCATGAATTCTCTCTCAGTCTCAGCCTCTGTCTTTAAGTCTCCATCTCTCTGTCACTCTCTCTGTCACTCAGTCTTACTCTCTCTCTACGTCTCTCTCCCCTCTCTCACACTCTCTCTGTCTTTGCATGATGTTCTTTCAAAGTGCAGTCTGCTGCATCAGCAGTGGCCTGTGTGTGTGTGTGTGTTGTAATTTGGCTGGCTTAGCTTTTATTGGACATCACCTTTTTTTCTACAGTGACATCCACCAATCACTAGTGCATTTGCACATTGTGACAAATACATTTTTCCATATATGGTCATATGCTGTAAGTACTGTGTTGCCTTGTCGTTTACTGTTCAAGTATCCAGGTCCTTTTTTTGCCCCTCTGGCAGATTTTTTTTTTTACAGCAATAATTGGCTCACGAATGGCTCTGCACAATTAATCTGGTGTAAAGTGCACTATTGACTACCACAATATGCTGTATTGCAAGAGTGTGCATCTTTTTTAGATTGCTTTTGGGGGCTCTGAAATTCTGGGCAGAAATCCGAGCAAAGATTCACAGAGCAGAACCTGGACAATGATGTAAAACGTCTCACTTAAATCGTTGGAACGGCAAATAAATTAGCTGCTTTACTGAAATATGACAGGTAGATGTTTTATGAAGGGGATGGAACGTGCACAGAGGTTCACACAGTCCTTTATATTACTAAAGTTTTTTACTTCATAATAAAAATACTACATTACAGCTTAAAGTCCTGCATAGAAAATGATGCTATATTATAAGATAAGAAACTTTTCATACTTTCTTGATCCCACACCAGGAAAATTATGTTACAGCAGCTCAAATAACACAGACAGAAAACAAGTTGAATGTCAATAAAGGTTTATATAAGAATTAGAAAAATATAAAGTACTAGATTCAGACACTTTACACTCAACACTTTTTACACTTGACATATTTATACTTGAAGCATCAAAAGTAAAAGTTGTCATAATGTAGAAAAGCTCCTGCAAATGTGCATATTGTTGTCATATGTTCTATCAGCTGCTGTCAACCTGTGGGTCATGACCCACTGGTGGGCCTCAGAGCCCCATCTAGTGGTAAGCAGAGGTACTGCCAAATGGTTAGACAATTGAAAAAAATAACATAAAGGGTAATTTACAAAGCTAGTGTTTTTTATATCTATATATCTAAACATGCTCAAGAATTCACACAAAATCGTCAAATTAGATTGCCTAATATCAGTAACTAGTTATTTGAATATAACCACACATCATCAGGTAGAGACAAACATGCGCTGCAGCTGTTGGCTAGCAAATGTCCCCTTAGTTTTGAAACAAACAAGTGATGTGGGAGATGACCCAGAGCCAATGAAGGCTCCAAATATGACCCTGAATACGTTAAATTTGGATTCATAACAGCAGGCAGTGCTAAGCGAAAGCTTGGTGAAAACCTGTCAAATGCAGAGCTAAAAAAAGAGTTCTCATTTATTTGGGAAGGTGGTTCTTGGAATTTTTTAACAATCAAAAGTGGGCCTTAAGTTACGAATGGTTGAAAATCCTTGTGTTATATCACTGGAGTATTATTACTGATGCAAATGTTGCTGTTAGATAGTTGGGTAGTTCAGTCTACAATAATGCATCATATTTGTCTAAGATTGTCGTAGGTTATACATTTAAAATCATAATCAGCTAGGTAAATAGCAACTTTAGAAAATTGTTGTAGAGTAAAGGTTTGAAGTAGCATAAAATGGAAATACTCAAGTGAAGTACAGGTACTGTACTGCCAAATGTGTATTAAAGTACAGTTTAAGTAAAGAGTAAATGTACAGTTACTTCATTACCACAGTCAACTTAATTAGAATATTCAGAAGAAAAAAATAAATATATAATGTCATTATCATACATGTCTTTCATTGAAACAATGACAGTTGAAAGTTAGAAAGTCGAATTTTCAGTTTCTTTGGATTTGATACATAAAGCTGTTGCGTCTCAAACCAGGTCCACTGACAGATGGACGCAAAGCCTGACAAAGTAAACTGACAACAAAGTGTTATAACGTGTCTCCGTCTGTGAAAGATGTCTGTCTCTCCCATTATATATCTATCTGTCTCACCTCCTGTCTCTTTTATCTGTCCCTCAGGACACGGCCATTGTCCACCCAGTCCCCATCCGGATGACACCCAGTAAGATCCACATGCAGGAGATGGAGCTGAAGAGGACTGGCAGTGGTGAGACAACCTCTGGCCTCATGGCTGACTGTCTGCATCACAGATTACAGCTGTATAAATATACATACAATCAGTTTGTGTCATTGTGTGTATGCAGAACCAAAAGTGCTGATATGTAAAAGAAATTCAACTTGCATTAGAAGCTAACCAGCACATTTTGGAGATGTAAAGACACAAAGATGTGAATGTCTTTCACATGATCGGCTCAGTAACGTCCTGTTGGCACATTTACTACATGTCTACCGCCCCAGAACATTGTGTCCCTCACTAAGTTTCCAGGGAGGGAGAGGTAATGACAAACCAAAGAGGCTGCTGTTTGTTATGAGTAAACAGAAACCAACGTCATTAAACATAATCAGTCTGGATTTTAGTCATTAACATACAGTGGAATTTTTCTGTGGTCAGGCTTATTAGTTTTCCCCAAAACTGCCACTGCATATATTTTGGGATGAAATTAGACCGTTAGCTGTTTTCAGTTATTGTCGTCACCCTGTGTAATTGATGCAACACTTTTGCCCTTCCTGTTATTTCTCAAACTTCCAGACCACAACCACCCAACCAGTCCGCTGCTGGCTAAACCTCCCGAACTGTCTGAAGAAGCCAAATTACCTCCCTCCATGAAGTTTGTAGCCGCCAACACTGTAGGTGAGTAGCTGCTGTGTCAGAGGGTCTGTGTTTAAAAGAGGAGTCCACTGATTTATCATTAGGGCAAGGCAAGTTTATTTGTATAGCACAATTCGTACACAAGTACACAGTTGGCAGATCAGCAAATTAAAAGAGTTTAAAATGAAATGGTTTATAAGTAGGAGCTCCGACTTGTGTGCCTGTAATTTCTATTTCAAAGAGGGGAGACTCTCTGGAATCTGGCAATATAAGAACCATGATGCTGGGACATTCTGTCACTTCACAGCTGTCCAAAACATGTGGTTTGTGCCAGGCGGACATGATTGCCAGTATTTTTTCATTATTGTAAGAAATTCCATTGACTCATTCACAGGTCAAAAATGTGTTTTAATAAAATCCCTGTCTTTACATTTTATTTAGATCACAGTCTGTTTTTATAAGTGCTTGTGACATCTCATATGTGGCTTTGACTTGCAACTAAATATATAGTCCATTTTATTACGAGATATATTTGGTGTAGTCAGCCTGTAAATACTGAGATATGAATTTTCGTCTATATCGCCCAGCCCTAAGACTTCAAGTATTCATCTCCAGCCAGTGCTGACTCAAGTGATATAAGTTGAATCAATTGAATTAATGAGGTTTTGCTCAGCTCCCTCTGGAGCCATGAAAGTATGCTCATATAACTTTTTCACCATATGCAGGAGGCCTCCCCAAGACCTGTAAAACAGACTTTGATGTGTAAAGTCAGTGGAGCTCCCATTTAAGTTAGGCTCTATTCTATAATATGTAAGAAAAACTCCAAATACTTTTATCAGTTTGGCCAAAGTGATTAAATTTGCTCGTTTTTAACGTCATAGAAATTAAGTTGTTTTAGGTAACTGTGGGATAAAATGTATTTATTTGCTGAGCTTTTTGTGAACGCATTGTAATTTGGATTTTTTTGGATTATAGGTCAGCAGGTTGATCAAATGTTTATGGGATACTTTTTTTGTTTTGTTTTGTCTGCCATGAAGGTGATGGTTACAGCAGTTCAGACTCCTTCACCTCAGACCAGGAGCCAATCACAAGACAAAGGTCAGTGGCTTATTGACCTGTGATTTAATTTTGTATATGTTCCTTATTGTTGTTGTTTTTTTGTCTTTAGTATCTATGTGTTTATCTTTGACCATCTTTCCTCTTGGATTAAGATCTGCTCTGATAAACTGCACTGTAGATAGATGGAGTATGAGTTAGTATCCTGAGAAGCATCAGTGTTTGTTGTTTTGTTCAGGTCTCAGTCGGGAACGTCTCCCGAGGCTCTGAAGGTGGTAGCCCCCCCTCCACCTCCGCCTCGTCCCCACCCCTCTCACTCTCGATCCTCATCTCTGGACATGAACCGCACCTTCGCTGCCGCAACTGCTGCAGGACAACCACAATCCTCTACAATAGCTTACCCGCCCGCTGTGCCTCCCCGACCGCTACCCACACAGGTACGACTGACTAACTCTCTAACTGCGTCACAGCATCATAAATCCTGCAATAAGTTTGTTCTGACTATATAAACGCCTTCACATTACTCCTCCATCTTCTCCCTCAGACGTCAGCACCACACACAGGGCATCGTGCGGAGGCAGAGGGTGTACCAGGAGGCGGCGCGGTGCTCACCACCACCTCCCCACAACAGATTCCCCAGCAACCCAATTTCGCTGACTTCAGTCAGTTTCAGGCCTTCGCTGCGTCTGAACAGCCTTCCAGCCTGCCAGAGGTCGACATACACAGTGAGCCCGGACAGGTAGGTTGTTTTCTGGAGTGTGTGTGTGTTTCTCTTTTTCGAGAATTTCTTTTTTGTATCACATTGTAAATGTCTTTTTGGTTATGATCATCTTTTATGCATGAGAAAAATGACCAACAGGCGAAAGTTGTTAAGCAAAGATTCTCCTTTTGTCTGGTGTTCTGTTTCGGGTTCAGAGTTTGCCGTTTCATGTTTCTGACCATGTGAACTTTTTTGTGTTTACAGGTGGAGAAGACATCGGAGGGAGCTGGCCCTTTAAGAACAGTCAAAAGTGACGGCCAAGCAGATGAGAGAGTCACAGCTACTGTCAACTCTGTGAGTCAACACAGCTGAGTTATATCTGAAAAATGTAATGAAAGATCATGTCACTTTGAGTCCTTGGTGATTATTACATATACATTTATAAAATAAAAAAAAAATGCTGATCACAGTTTCCAAGATCAAAATTTTGACAACTGCTTGTTTAGTTGAAACCTAAAGATATTCAATATACTACCAGATAAAATTAAGATAAGAGCAGTGGTTAGCATTGTCACCTCACACCTCAGCAAGAGGGCTGCTGGGTGGGTGGGGGGTGGGGGAGCCCTTCTGTGCGGAGTTCGCGCGTCAGCATGGGTTTTCTCCGGGTAGTACAGTTTCCTCCCACAGTCCAAAGACATGCAGGTTAATTGGTGACTAAATTGTCCGTAGGTGTGAATGTGAGCATGAATAGCCCCTTTTACACTGCCAGATTTTCCACGAATGTTGGGCTGTTTTGCCGGCAAGCTGCGAGTGTTTACACACACAGAGCCGGATTGGCGAGTTGATTTGTGGTGCCTAATTTTCAGCCTCGTAGGGTAGACATATTGGCAGAACCCTTTAGTTTAAACAGACCGAGGCAGCCCTCCGCCACGGGAGGGGCTGTTGAAGAGTTGTGGGAGGAGCTGTTGATGACGCTGCACGTGCGAGCCACTGGCGGTGGATAAACAGGAAACAGCTGATAGCAGGAATGAGCAGCTAGTAGCAAGAGGGAAACACAAACCTGACAGACACTGTAAAGATGAGCAACTGGGGAGACAAGGCATTGTGCGCCCTCCTTGTTTCTATTTAGAAACTAATCAGTAAATCAACTTTCTTAAGAATATAATTAGTTGCAGGATATGTGCGAATTTACGTTTCCATAGCCACGTATTAGTTTGAGAAAAAAGTGTTGTTGCAAATGTTCTCCCATAAAAGCCCCTGTTGCTGAGTGCTCCGTAACAACTGCTTCCTGTGTGAAGTTTGAGCAGCTACATGTGTAGGCTGACACCGAGGAAAACTGATAGCTGTAAATGAGAATTGTGGTATGGGCTCATCGTATGTCCACAATTTCCGATGTTTTGTCACGATTAAACTTAACCACCATCGACTAGATTTTAAGATGTATGGCATTTTTTCTGTCATGGCCAAATGCCCTGTTTCACAATGTTATCTAAGGTGAAAAGTGACATAACTTGTAACTATTTTTTTATGCCACTGATTGAATCAATGTTTTTGTTGGTTTTATTTTCCCATCAGGTCAAAGGTTCTGGGTCCGGTCCACTAGCACCTCCTCCAAAACCTGTGCGCCGAAGGTTGAAATCTGAAGACGAACTACGGCCCGAGGACGAGCAACACGGCCCGCAGAAATCAAACGTCATAGCTGCTGTCCTGGCCACTCAGCCCTCCATCCCCAGGTAGGACACTCATTGGTTGTTAGGAGCTCTTGTTTAATCTAAAATGTAGTTTTTCTTATCACATTTGAGTACAAATGTTTGTGTGTTTCCAGGTCAATAGGAAAGGACAAAAAGGCGATTCAAGCCTCAATCAGAAGAAACAAGGAGACGAACACAGTGTTGGCACGACTTAACAGTGAACTGCAGCAACAGCTGAAGGTATGCACGATTTAAAATGTTTTCTCTCTGACTCTCTTTATCTCTGGTAACACAAAAAGTCACTCCTAACTTCTCAACATTTCCCAGGACCTGCTTGAAGAGAGGATATCCCTGGAAGTCCAGTTGGAGCAGCTCAGACCTTTCTCTCATCTTTAACCAACATGAGGAGGAAAAACTTGGCTGTAGTTCATGCGAAGCAAAGCTGTGGTCCTCAGTGTGACTCCCCCTCCCCTCCATCCCTCCTTTCCTCCCTCCCTCCTCCTTCCACCATCTCAGCTTTCCCTGGAGGCTCCGACCTGCCGCAGGGTGCTCCGTTAAAACTCTTACGCTCGATCTCACACTTATTAATCATAAACCCAGAAGGACCTGAGAGCACAGTCTTACCAAGAGGAGGAGGTGATAGGAGCGTGCACCCGTGTGTGTGCGTGTGCGGGGGGTTTACAAACTGGCACTTTTCAATTTTCTCTGAAGAGAGGTGAGGATGACAGCGAACTGAGAAACGGTTAGGCGTGGCGGACGAGACTTTTTACAACGACGAATGCCGTCTGAAGACAAACTGCTGGTGTCTGATTACTCTCGAAATGACTGAAGAAGAAAGGCGGAGTGTGTTTGTCCTGCGTGTGTGACTGTTTATGTATTTGTGTTCCTGTTAAGTGACTCAACTTGAGGCAAGCACCGTTAAGTTTGTTGTCTGAGGGTACAGACTGTGCCGCACCAAACTCCTGTTTAAAAAAAAAGGCGAATTTAAACGAGCAGTTCAGTATTTTCTGGAAAAAAGCTCCTTCGCTTTCTTTGTTTGAGTTAGATGAGAAGCTCTACCTGACGTCCGTTAAGTACAGAGATGGAGTCTGTTATTAGCTTAGCTTAGCATAATGAATGGAAGCAGGGGGAACAGTTAGCCTGGCTCTGTCCACGGTTCAAAATTTGTCTCGTTTGTTTTATCCATGCAAAAATGGATGAAACATCAATTTGTGATTTAGGGGGTGAAGCTACATGCTAAAGCTACTTGATCTAACTCTAGGGAAGAAAGTGTTGAAATGTATTTCCGAAAGAGTTTAACTATTCCTTTAATTGTCTGCTCACATATTGGTGTACCGTCTTCTCTAATGCCTTCAAAACTGGACAACTGTGGAAGCTTTTCTACTTTAAGCATCCTCGCAGAAAGTCTTTCTACTGAACATTTGCCTCCTGAATGTCACCATTTAAAACATCTTCATGTAAAACTAAGTCACAGAGACATGCTACTACGCGATACAGGAACCAGTAATCTACGTCTGAGCCTAAAATTCGCCTTTTTTCGACTGGGGTTTGGTGTGGTCGGTCTCTCTGTAAAACATACTGTGCTACATCTGGACAGGACTTTGCGTGTGTGTTTCTGTGAGGCCTTTAACGGCTAAATCATCACGGTGAAGGCTTTTATTGTTTTTGTTTGACTCATCCTGTGACATGAATTCAGCCCACCTCTCTCTTCTAACTGCCCCTTGAAGTCTACACATATATATATATGTGTGCGTGTGTGTGTGTGTGTGTGGTTGATGGCATGATGTGATGAATGACTGTCTTTTTTCTTTATGTTACACAGTGTTTGGGGTTTGATGTGACTGAATGGTTTAACTTAATGCCAAATGACTGAACTATCACGGCTCTCTCACCTCTACTTGGGCTGTGTGTATTCTCAAGCATAGCTGCTTGTGTGCATCTCAGCTTTCTTTGTCAGCGTCCTGTTCTCGGTTGCTGCGGTTATTTCGCATCTGGACGGGACACCGTTGAATCAAAAGCGGCATTCACTTCAAGGGTTTGGGATGTTCCAGCTGCTTGACTGCAGGAGGCGGCATTTATGAAGAATTGCGATCGGGGAGAAGTTTTCCTGTGATTTTTCCGATCGGCGTGCACAGATCCAAACTCATGGTGCAGATAGAGCAGGTTCAGATTCAGCTGTTTTCCAATCGGGCAGTCGGCACTATGCAAGTACGGGCGATACATCCTCACAGACCAACTATACTTAGCTGTTTGTACTATGATAGTAGCAACTGTGTGAACAGTATACTCTGGTTTTTGTATCGTAGATCTTCCAGAACACCATCTACTGTATGTTTGTGATTCATTTTGCCTTTTTTTGTTCTGGAGCTTCCCCCGCCCCTGCTCCCTCCGGCTCCAGAGGGAAGTCCAGATCAGTGTTTTATCAGGGCACTTTCACCCTAAATCTGCAAGATGCGACCCTTGCTGGGCGTAGATGAAGCTTAACAGGACTACAGACGGAGACCAGTCAACAGAATGGGAGACCTGAATGACCCAACTGCACTTTGAACTCAACCCCCCACCCACCCCCATCCACCTCCTTCTCTGTATTTCTTTTTGTATTTTTATTTGTTACATCCCTCGTTGCTTTCTTTTATCGTTGCATGTTCTTGTCTCTCACATGTATTTAAAAAAAAAGAAGATGCTTTAAGAAGAAAGAAAAATAATGAACCACTCGAGTTTTATTTCTTCAGTACAACCTTGGAAACTGTAAGGTTTGTTTGTGCCAGTACCCTAAAATAATCCCGTCTTGTTTGGGTAGTTATTTTTTTATTTTTATGAATGTTTTGTCCCCGGAGCTTCCTGTGTGTGTTTCGCGAAGAATCTGTCTTCTTCTAAAGCCTTACTCCCCCCCCTCCCCGACTGGCATTCAGGTTTCCACGGTGGCTGACTGACCTCTCTTCCTTGTCGTATCAAGGCTCGCCTTCTTTTTTCTGCTGTTGAGGACGATGATGTACTTGGTGTGTGTATGTGTGCGTGTGCGTGTGTGTGTTATATTGTCTCCAGACCTGGAACTAATACCATTTAAAAGCCTATTAAAAACCTTGATGTGGGATTGGTTTATGTTTGCTAGCACAATAGCTCCCCCGTTCATCCTGAAACCCAAAAGGCAATCCAGGCAGGCAGAAGCAATCACAAAAGTCTTTGATGGGATTTTGAATGCTATTTGCTCCCAGATCTGTGTTGTATATTGTATATGATACACACTTTTGGACTCATATGTAAATTTGCATTAATTGCTGACTAACAGCGAAAGAATATTCTATTTAATTCCTTCTCTCTTGGCTGTGGGATCCTAGATGTTTAACTGCATGGATGTACTGTATCTCTGCAGAGTCAACTAGCAGCTGTGTGATTTTTACACAAAAATAAAAATGGCACAATATTTTAAATGTGCGCTCCTTTACTGACTTTATTGTTTGTTAAAAGGCCTTGAAAACAGGTTTTCGTACTTCCTTTAATGAGCGATGAAGTCCATCATGAACACAAGGATGTAGGTTTTAACAGTGGGATGGGAAGAAGGGGTTTGTGGGTCCTCTTCCAGAAGATTATGTGGGTCAAACACTTAATTTCCTGCATTCTGGTGAATGTTTCCGCAGCAGTTTGTGCCTTTTATGCATCCGTTTATGGTGTAAGTGCCTTTAGTTTTGACAAAACACGTCGTCTGCTACCTAAATGTTTTTATTGTAGGGGATATGACCTCTGCGTCCACCCTGAAATCTACACCTACACATGAACTCCATCTTGTGCGAATATGAGAACAATTTTTTTTATGTTTTACACAACATATTTCTTTGTGTGCTGTTTCATCATATTTATTTGAAGTGGACTGAATTATGTTGGGAAAAAAGCAATATTTAATCAACAGTTGTAGGTTATAAACACACAGGGTCATGATGAGGCAGACATGCTGAGGTTTTTTGCCTAGTTAGTCATTGATATTTAATGTGATGTAGAGATACTTAAAGGTAGGAGAAATAGCCAGACACTGGTTCTTCTTCAAAAAAATTCCAAAACTTAACCTGCACCAATTAACCTGCATGTCTTTGGACTGTGGGAGGAAGCCGGAGTACCTGGAGAAAACCCATGCTGACACGGGGAGAATGAAAGGAAAAGTGCTAAGAAACTAGCAGCAGCTGCAAATCGTTCACCAAAACTTGTCTGATTATTATTAATCGAGAAATCTAAAGGAATCAAACAGGATGCACCAGAGCTCAGTCTGCAAAGATTTCAGGTTTTGATAACAAAAAACAAACTTTAAAACCATGTTTTTGCCTTGTCACTATGGTTAATTGTGTGTGAATGAAAGTAAAAATAAAAATCTCATATCACATCTATAATGCACAATGAAGTGTGTAAAAAGTCAAGGGATTTGAACACTCTCTAAGTCAATCCAAACTCTGTCTCAGAAGTTACGTTTCGCCTGTTTCTATACTGACGCCATCTGAGACCTCCCGAGCTCTCCCAAACTTAAAAGTATTTCTAAGTCACAAAAAGTTTGTCAAATGTCTTTTCTTACTAAGATCACCATGGGAAAAATTGCAAACTTTTACTTTTAAGAGTCCAAAATTTCGATTTCATGCACACAGACATATTTTGATTCCACAAAAGGAAAAAAGTCCTCGTTTGACAAAGCAGCTGATATCTCTGAAATGCATAAATCAGCTTATGCCGGGCTAACACCAACTACTTTTCAAGAAATTTCACTGTTGTAGACACATTTTAATGTCATACTTGTGTTGTGGAAAAGGAGAAGAAAGTTGTGGAGTTGGTTTTTAATTCAGTGTGCGTCTGATTCACCAACCAGAACTTTTTATAGTGAAAGTCTTACTTTTTAAAATGGTTCATCTTCACATTCCTCTTCTCCCACTAAAATGTCACAGCTAACCAATGGAGGCTGGTATAGCAAGCTGAGGTGACAGAATCTATGAACAGGGTTAGGGTTATTATATTGATGCCTAATTGACAAGAAGACTGTTGACATATAACATATTTTATCTTGTGTTTCTAGAGTTATGTGTTATTGCAGACACGTTAGGAATTGTTTATATGTCATATTTCTCAAAGGGAGTTTGGCGTGATACCTTCCATCAGAAGCAGGGTAGGTAATAATCTCAAAAGGAATCTAGTCGTCATCTCGCAAACAGTGGCCCTGCATGATCCTGTGACTAAAAACTCACTTTGAATCCCAAATTCAGACAAGCTGCTCACAATAGTCGTTTCTTTGTCTCATCAGAAATCAATCAGCTTCTTATATGGAGATTACTAAATTCTGATCTGGAAGACTATTTTTTAGGAGCTGATTTCTCATATTGGTGTTATGTTGAGCTCAGGAATGTTTAGGAGATAAAGGCTGAACAAATTTGAGATCGTATTATAACCTTTGCTTTCCTTTGTATCAACAGAAACACAAAGACACTGAGTGGGTTTGAGCAGGTTTTTATTGGATCTCTAAGTATTGCTTCATGGCTAGGCTGTTTTCACAGAGGGGCCTAAAGCAATCCTGAACGTAATCAATTCCTATTTCTCAACTTCAGTCTCTTCAATCAGTGAGTTTAACACCAGCAAATCAACCACTTCAACCAACTCAGATAAGAGCTATCAGAGATCTGCAGAAGGGTGAATCAGGTCTTCAAAGTCACTGAAACAGCCTCAATTAACTCGCTCTAAACTTTCGTTTTCTATAAATCTTTAAACAAACCAGTTCTTTATTTCATTACACTGTGATGAAGGAAGTATCGGGCTTTATCTTCATGTGTTAAAAAAAGCAGGGAAATAATAGTCAGTTACAACCATTTCGGCTTTTAATGGAACCTCAAGCGTAAATCATGGCCCTTTTTTGCAAAGCCCAATTCACATATCATGACGTAAGGCCGTAAATGTTGAAGGTACTATAGACACATGGAGGCCTGTTATCTACATCTACTGAGTATCTTCTCTCACAGCAGGACAAAGAGCTCTAATGTAACAATATAAATCTCTGAGCTTAAACTGAGTCGTTTGCAAAAGCAGGACTGAAAGAGGATTTACAACAGAATCAGTGTGTTGGCTTCAGGATGTTTTTTCCCCCAGGTGTGTTTATCATCGGGGTTTCGTTGGATGAGTCCAGAACATTCACTTGTCAGCAGACAGCGCAGATGGGGACTTTAGGACTTTATTTGACCACACTGAAAAAACAAAGAGAAGGAGATCAGTGATTATTCTAAATTCTATCATCCTTAGAAAGTTAATTTTCATGACATTCAATCCATCTGCTGTTTCCCTGTAAACTGAAGACAGAGAGGACAGCAGGATTTGGGGATAGCAGAGGACCAAAGAGCCCCGACAAGACAAAAGCTGAGTATATCTTTGAAACGCATTTAGCATTTTAGCACCACCGGTTGGTTCGTCTCAAAGTCAGTAGGTTTTCTTTAACGTGCAATGTAGTTTGTTTTATAGCCTAGCATTAGCTTTTTACTTCTGCCGATTCCATTTAGGCATCAAAAATCATAAAAGTGGTGTTCACTTTGCTAAACAAAATATGTAAGTATCATAAATGTTTGTTTGCCACAGAGCTTATTTTGCAAATATCCAAAATCCAATGGGAAAATCCCATAGGCTTTTTGACGAGGGAACCAGAGTGATACTAACTTTAAATGGGGTTGTGTTTCCTGTGTTCACGAGAAAACACCTGAAAGCCCTGCTCTTGTGACATTCATGATATCATAAGAAGAAATCTTCTGAAAGCTCCTAGTTCTCAAGTTGTGACGTGTTTGCTGGCGTTTTCTGAAATGGTGGAGGCCATGAACGTACATTTTTCATGTATGGTAAGATAATGTATTGTAATTTTAGTTTAGAGATTTTCTTTGTAATTTTACAATATATGCAAGGAAAATGTTGATATTTCCAGTGACCTTATCTTTTTCCTGTCACTGTGCCTTTATAGTCCCTTACATTAGCTTGTTAGCTTGCCACTTTAACGTCAAGCTTATCATGTACACTGATTTGCATGTGGTTACCATGAGCTCACAATTCACATTTGAAGGCGACGTTGGCATAAATACTGGAAACAGGGGAAATTATTATTTTAACACCTAACCTTTTTGTACGACTGGATTTAGTTAGCCATGGCCAGAACCAGGCTAGCTGTTTCACAGTTTCCAGTCTTTATGCTAAGCTAAGCTAAGCTAAGCTAACTAGCTGCTAACCATACAGACATCAGAGTGGCATCAATCTTTTTATCTAACTCTCAGAAAGAAGAATACACATATATCTTCAAACTTCTCCCCTAAATTTAGTTAATATTTCCTCTTGCCAGACACTCACACGCTGGTCTCCTTGTAGCGGTCCAGGGCCTCCTGGGCCACCACCTCAGAGAACTTGGGGTCAGTCCAGGGGATGTCGCCTGACACGGTGAAGTTCATGGCTGGACCATCAAAGAGCTGCACGGACACGTTTGTTTCTCCAGGCTTCTTCTCTTCACCTGGCTTCTGCTCAGCGTCCTTGCAGTTCACCTGCAGATCAGATTATTTTTCAGTTACATTACAAAGCCTATTCCTACAGCCCAAACATATTACTTAACCCATTTTCTGTAGCAGCTTGTTAGAAAGTCATATTACTAACATGAAATAAAAAAGCCCAGTCACCAGAAGAAAATAATGGCATTGTACGTTTCTGCAAACCGTGAGTATGTTACATTTGCACGTTTCATACATATCATATCAATGTTTCTAAAGCGTCTTTATCATCAGGAAATGCATCTCTTTATGGAAGGATAGAAAAAGTTTTTTGCCATTAAATCTTTGTGAATAGATTGTGTGGAGCGGCACAGAGCAGATTTAAAAAAAAAAAATAAATCAATAAACAGAGCTGTATTACATTCATCAGTCATGTTTATGCTAACTCACTGTGACACAGTGATACAGTCTGCCACAAAGTTAATTTTTTTTTTCATTTTTTCAAGGGGTTTCGCAAACACATCGTAGATCTCAGAGGTTCTCATTGGAATTAATGGACTTCAATCATAGGCACTGGTAAAAGAACAATGTCATAAATGATAACGACTTCTTGATATTGGCTACAAACTGGCCCCCCGGGTCTACCCACCGTCTGAACCCTGAAGAAGTCGCCCCTGGTGTTGTTCACCAGAGATGACACCCAGCCGAACTCTCTGTTGAGCATGTCCACGATGGAGGATGTGTTGAACATCTGCTCTTCGAACCTTTTCAGGAGGTTGTTGTACTGCTGAGTGAAGCGCTCTGCTATGGCCAGCGCGTCCTCCAGCTCCTTCTTCAGCGGGCCCTCCAGAGGTCTCTTCCCAGAGCAGTCTGACGGAGAAAGCATCACGGAGCTCCAGTAATGTTAGAGAAAGCACTTCAATAATCACACTGGGATTATTTTCAGTAGCAGAAGACGCATCTCATTCATTGCATGATTTTTTTATATTGAAGTAAAGATTTTAGGCTACAATGTTTATATCAACCGGCTGAAGCATCCCTTTAAATGTGAAGTCTCCGTATTTCCCAAACATCTCAGTACCTCACATGCAGATGATACGTTTATGATGTCAGAGGAACAAAACATCATCAACACAAAGGAAGAGATTACATGATTAAATCATCCTCATTTGAAGCTCTTCCTGTTTGCAGCATTATCATAAATCTAATTGTGTTGCTCTAATAAAAACATCTGTGGTCCATCATTCAGGTCTCAACCTCCGGTTTCCTGCAGGAGGAGGCGGCATCAAAGGACACAGCTGGAACTCTCTCCATCCACTTAACCTTCTCAACCTTTTATTAGTTGTTTTATGACATTTGAACAGTTTATTTAATTATCAAGGATGTTATTGGTGTTCTATTTTTATTTAACATATGCAGCGTCGCTTATTATTTGTTTATTCTTGCAGCCTCTATGTTACACATCTTACACAAGTCTATATCATGATGTCTATTATCATACCTTTCAGAATAAAATACTTCCTGAGGGTTATCTTACCAATATGCTGGATATCTTTGCATTTCTGACACTCGTCGCGGAACTTGAGGCAGCCGGCTGAGTTGCGACGAATCTCTCTGCAGGTCATCCTGCCGTTGCCAAAGGGTTTGGTGATGACCACGTCCTCGTTCACACTGCCGTCTGCAACCAGACACAAACGTGAAAATGTTTTTTGTAAATTCACAACCTCATATTCTTTCTAAGTTTAGATGTATGGTTTGACTAAATACCTTTTAGACTAAATAAAAACCACCTGCAAACCCTACAAAAGCCTTGTGAATACTGAGCAACAGTAAACAGGGCATCTGTAGTTTAGATTGAAGCAGAATATGCACCCTCATTAGGAGCTGCGTCTGGGTCAATGTCCATCATGGAGCCCATGGAGCTGAAGAAGTTCCTGCCCATGCCCATCATCGGGGAGAACATACTCTGGAAGTTGTGGAATGGATCGTGGAAGAGAGAGCGGATGCTTCTGCTGTGGCGGGTGTACGGCCCCAGGAAGTTGGGAAAATAGAACACTGGAGGGTTGTAGTGCACGTGATCGGCCACCTGAGACACACCGACAACACAGAGACACAGCCTGTTCACTACTTTGCTCCTCAGTGAGTGTGCTGTGTGTAATGAGTCAATAATATATTACTCTGAATTTAGAACATGTGATTGTGGTATGTGTTTTTCAGTGTATTCTACAGTGGCTGGCTAAGGCAAGCGTGCTGCAAATAGACACACCATGAGCAAATGAAGAAACATCTCCAGCAACTTGATGACACATTTGCAGCATTTATAAAAAAGGGCTGCAAGAAACTCTCAACACAAGGGTAACTGTTTCCAGAGGGCACTACGTAGTGATGCACACATTTATTGTTGCCATGGCTTTTGGCTTATGAAGTTGTTAAAGTATATTATAGAGTATTATTAAAGTAATATTGTGATCCTGATTCACATATTATTACAGATCTTTTGTTAACCTAGCGTTAGCCTTTTGCTCATTATTAAATTGGCAGTTCAAAAACACACCACCAATTATGTAACACTGTAATAGGGGTTGAGCTAAATAAAGTACTGGTAGGTTTTGCTCACTTTGCCTAACCTACACATCAGCCCCCCTCACTCTTTAGCCTTAAAGTGGAAGTCCCAAAGTATTACGTTAAAAGAGAGGTGGTTAAGGGGAGGGTAAGGGTAAGGGTTACATCTTGTCACATATAAAGTGAACCACGTCTTCATGTATTATGAATTATAATGTGGATTATTGTGACATCTAGTCTCATATTCACTACAGTGCAGCATTGTAGCACACTTCAGATAGCTGTCGCATTGGGGGGGTTGTTTTGTACTAGTGGTGGGCGCAGTTTGTACGGGCGTGTTGTGTACGCTACAGTCAGAATGTGTCTGCATCTGTACTTGTCTCAAAAATAAAGCCAACACAAGGTGCCAAAAGGCTGCAGTTCCTCTAATGACCACTGGAGGCTGACTCCAGGGGCAAGTCAGTCACCACAGATAGACCCCATGTTAAGATGCCCAACTTTACAGCAACGTGTTTACAGTTTTGAGCTCTGTGGCTAATTTAACCCCTTCATAACAACTGTGCGAGGTGTGGATTTTTAAATAACTCACCCATTCACATTCTATTAAGGCTTAAAGTTAGGCATTTGTTAGGGCAAAGCCTTTGAGTGACAGGCTTTCTGTGAGGCGTCACTACAATCTTTGAGTCAGATCCATCCCTCGCTCCTTCACAGCTCCTCCCTCTTGTCCAGATTTGGTCACTTCTGGCTCCAAAAAACAAAGATGGTGGAGACGTAAATGCCAAACTCAAAGCTTCAAAACGGAAGTCTAAGGTAGCTACAGCAGCTACATCCATTTTTTTGTACAATTTATGGGTTAACAGCAGATATATGTATAATATCTGAATGGGGATCACAATCTTAGGCCAAAAAGATATTTTAGGTGACGGATAGCCAGCTTGTTTGCTGTGTGCATCACTTTTTGGTGTCCCCTGGAAACAGTGTCCACTGTGTTGTGAGCCTCTTGGACATCATCAGCAGGTACAGTAATACCTCCATACACTATGTCCAGGCCTATGTATACAAGACAATATGTGTCTCTGTGTCCAGTGTTTCCATCTGTGGTACCTTCATGCTGTCTGAAAATATGGTGTCCACACCGTCGGCCATCTCTGTGTATTTTTCCTCCAGGTTCTTGAACTCCTTGTTCTGACGCTGTCCCTCCTGCATCAGGTCGTCTATCTTCTCCCCGTTGATCCAGATGGAGAAGGGAGACGTCCTGTTTAGCATCTCCTCCAGCTGCAGGTCAAAGGAGAACTTTTGATTTAAAGTCAAATTGTACATAGCTTATCTATATTTTGTTAGCCCTGTGTATGTAATTTGGTATGAGTACATGTATGTAAATATGTGATAGTCTGACCTGACGTCCCACCATTCCGGATCCACTGCTGCATGTCCTGGAGTAATATTTAACGCAGGTGTTCTTCAGACACGGCTTACACTCCTCCCACAGAGCCTTCATGGTCTCGTTGCAAACCTCCTCCTCCTGCTCCAGCTTGGCCTCCATCTCCTGAGCAACGCGCATCGCTTCCTGTCGTGAAACAGAAACAAAGATTTCAAGAGACAAGCTCTTACTTTGGTGGGATCTATAAAGTAATGTGTCATTCTGTCATCAGCGCTGATATCGGAGACAAATCATCAGATGTCTCTACCTCTTTCTTCTCCTTGGTTTTCTCCAGGTCGTCCAAAAACTTCTGGTGGTCCTCTGAAGACTTCTGCATCACACTCTTCATCTCCTTCACTCCGTTAACGGCATTTTCGATCTGTTCATCCACATACTTTTCTCCCTGGAGTGAGATTGCTGTAAAAAAAGAAACGTATCATATATTCACTGTAGGTGTGGATTTCTGTGACAGGCTCCTGAGAGTCTGCACTCTTTGACCAAACCAGGGGCACTTGGTGCTGAATACACCTGATAACTTTTTACATAAACTGTACTGGAAAATGAAATAAAATAAAAACAAAAATGAAAAAATACACACAATAAAATCTGTTTTTGGATTTTGGGTGAACTGACCCTTTAAAGTTTTCTACTGCAGCGCAGAGAAACATACCATTCAGATCTTCTTTTGATGGAGGAACGACGCAGTTGGCTGTAGCCAGAAAAAGAGCCACCATCGCCAGACACTTGGACCCCTTCTTCTTCATCATCATCATCATCATTAACATCCTCTCTGACTCTCACAGGGCCAGCAGGCAATGATGAAAAAAATCTGGGGGATAGAAAAAAACCCACATCAGACATAAATGTACAGATTCAGACTTGACTTCTGTCTGTCATGATGTTGTTGTAATGCCCCTGCATCTCCACTGGAGGGCGACATGAGCTGTACAGAACGCAGACAGAGACCTACGCAGTAGAAAATAACAATCATTGCTCAGCAGTTTTGCATCCCTACACAGCAAAACATAAAAATAACACCACTGATCGACACTAATAAATAATTCAGACGCACGCCTGCTGAATGGATCATTGTCCTCGTCTCCTGTTTCATTCACTAAAACCAGCAAGGGCATTATCACCAAACTGACCTCAGATCAGTGTTTCCTGTGACTTTGACAAACTGTGCATTATATAAAGGGAACAGCAGGCCCTTTCTCTGTTTACCCATTTTTTTCTTCTGACGTGTGCTTGGTCAGCTGCCTGCATATTCAACAATGACAGCTCCAACAGAGAGTGTCTCTGGCTCCTGATAGTTTTTATTCCCGTAACACACAAGAAAACGACAGAGAGAGAGAGAAAGTCACCAGACAGATGGACTGGCCCTCTCTCCTCTCTGTGCAGCTTTCCCCTGGCAGCATTCATATCTCTATGTGACGCCGCTCTGTTGGTTATTTCTGCAGCCGGACATAATCCTCCCTTTTCCTGTAAATACACAGCGCGGCAGTCTAAATGCACCGAGTGGGGAATGAGCAACACTTAGCATAGGCTAAATTGTACTCTATCTCAACTAAACATTACACCCCATATGTGATTGTTAAATGTCTCATTCCAAAATCACGCTGCTAGTAACACCCTCCAGAATTTTCCAGATATAGAAACCTGGCTGCAGGGATTTGTTCCCATTCAGCCACCAGAGCATTGCAGAGGTCGGGCTCTGATGTTGGTCTGGCTCCCTGTCAGCTTTCCATCCCAAAGGTGTTGAATGGGGTTGAGGTCAGAGCGCTGTGCAGGACAGTCAAGGTCTTCTCAGGAAACCACTTCTTTACAGACCTCACTCTGTCCACAGGGACACAAGGTGGCACTTAAAGGGTGGTGTTTTTAAAAAGCTAGACCCAATTTTCCGATGTTTTTGTGTCTAAGTGATTAATGGAGTCAGCAATTTTTGAAACTGGTCCAGTGTTGAGTGAGACTGCAACGTAATCTCAATTGCGCAACAACATTTTACGTCCAGTAAAAGTGCTTGTTTTTGCCACTGACAGGCTCAAAAATTACACAAAGAATCCTACAGAGAATTGAAACATTTTGCTTTACCTTCACTTGTTTGTTATTGTGACAAAGTCTTGCTCAAGGAGAAGTCTCACAGGAGGTGACTTGCAGAAAGACACCTGGTGAATATTAGCTCAATTTTTACTCTTCTTTTATCTCTGTTTTGGTCTCCACCAACTGCTGAGGGAAAAATCTGCTCTTTAGCAAATACTCCACTATGTTCACCAGCGGGTCTTTAGCATCGTCTCTCTGATGTTCAGTGCTGGACAGGTAGCAAATCTGCATTTCCTAGGATAGGCATGACCCGACCTACCTTGCCTCACTCTGACTGGTTTACCCTGATATTCTTAAACTGACCCTAACCCTTACTCCTTTGAGACTGAACCAAAGCAATAATCTTGTGGGCTGGAAAACACAATTAATGAGCTGAAAGATGTTAAATCATTCTCTGGAGTGGAGGGCAGCTGCAGTCAGGTGAGACTGTCACTATGAGCAAGACCTTTCACATCACGCAGCCATTTAATCAGTATAAAAATACTGCTTATAGCAACTTAAAGTACAAATGGACCGTATAAGTGAAGTTATGGTAGGTCATTATATTTTCCAAGCTAAGAGGGCAATAAAAGCAGTAAAAGGTTGTTTGTTTACTATCTGAACTGTGTTTCTACAAATACTATAAAAACATAAAATGTCCTGAAACCAAAATAGCTTATGTAACTTGTTTTTTTCTGATTCATCTCCCTGCTCCGAGATGTGTGTGCAGTCACCTGCTCGCCCACCATCTCCTGTTCCTATGGAAACAAGTAGAGTACAGCATGTTGTTTTTGCATCATATTTGGTCTGAACTAAAAGGTTTACAACTTTTTACATTAATGTTATACTTGGCCTCTTGACATACAATTTACCCACTTTTTCCCATGTTATTCCACACTTTCTGACTATATCACACATACAGTAGATTCAGTTTCATCTTGTTCAAGCTTTCACTGAGGCTCTAAAATGTTTGCACATAAAGAGTCTGTGTTTTGTTTTGTGTGACCTTTTCGAATTTCTGAGCTTTAAATCTGCAGTGACAAACAGAAAAAAAAGAACTGGACGCCCACCTAGCAGCTAAAAAAACCCTGTCCCACTTTCTCCTCTCTATATGAGCTCATGAGTTTAACACATACAGTGCGGCAGACTGCAGCCGCTAACACAATGAGGTCATTATCCATGTGACAATAAGCCTCTCGCTTTAATTACAGCACACCGCTTACTGGAAGGTTTGTAAACAGGGGCTGACCACTGAGACCTTTTTTTTTTTTTTAAATGAGAAAATATAAAAACATAATGAGTGAGGCTTGACGTACAGAGAGAGGGGAAAGAATGAGCAATGCTTTTAAAAAAAACAGAGCCCGAGAGAGTAAGGTTTACAGAGAGAAAGTTAAGCAAGTAAAAAAGGAAAAGGAGGAGAGAAAGGGGAAATAATTTACACGGCAGAGGTCGAGCTACGTTATTTGCTGAGTAGCAGCTGCAGGGATCCTGGTTACACAACTGAAAGAATGCAAAGCGACCAACCGTGCAGATGTTGCCTGTGAGGCCTTCTAGAGAGTTCAGCTACAGCTCCATGAAGTGAAATACACATTCATTTATATTGTTATATGGTGAATCATGGCCTTTAAAAACTTCAAAACCTTTATGGTTGAAACTTGTTTATGTATGATTATTAATGTTTGTAATTTGATATGGCAACAAAGTTGACCAATTTTAGCAACAGTAACAAGCTAAGATGCTGGGAAGTACTCGTTTGAGGACACTGGGACTTTATTATCATAGACTAAGTTTAGGTTTTTTTTATACTTTTTGGGTCCTATTGATCTCAAATAGCTAGGAGAAATTAAAAATCCAAACTAAACAAAGGTTCAGGTCTCAGGAGGATATAACACCATACTGCATACTTTCATATAAAGCTGAAATGGTTTGTTGATTACTTGCTAAAAGTTGATTAGCAAAGATTTTGATTATCGGTTTATCTATCTATCAAACTGCAAACACGTCACCGGCTGCAGCTTCTCTTCCGATTCCAGATGTGATGTCGATTGTTTTACGAAAGGAAATGTAGTATCTTTGGGTCTGGGACTGTTGGTCAAACAAAACAAGCAATTTGAAGACACAACCCTGACCTCAGGAAACTTTACTCTAATAATTTACGTTTTACAGACCAAATGATTAATCAGTTAATTGTGAAAATAATTAAGAGCGTTATATTTCTTATTCATGCTTATCAGTTCATGCATAGTAGACTTGCATGACTGGATTTCTTTGCACAAATATTTGCAAACTAACTGTTTGTAGTCAGGTGTACTTCAATGTATGTATTGTTCTGTATATCGCCTTTTAATTGTAATTTCTCTTATTTTTCAAATTTGTTTGAACAGTTATTTATGTTTTCTTATCTCTCGGCTCGTGTCTGTGCTGCTGTAACATATAATTTTCCCTCCTGGTTGAGGTGAGCTGACATGTCTAAAACATCTGGTGCAGGAACATTACACATCAGCTGATAACTGCACGTCACTGCCCCTGCTGATGCCTGTTATTATCACTATTGGTTAATTCCCCTCCTTGTGTCTCATTCTCTCTTTCAGAAGCTCAAACCTGCACAAACGACTTTCCCAATGCCCGAATAACAGGGACCAACTAATCTGGATCATCTCGGCTCCATTTACAACAAATGGGACACTGTCACACATGGCCCTATGCTGGCCTCATTTTTGGTGTTTGGGGATTTCTGCACCCAGAGGATTCACCTGTCATGTGGCTATGGAGAAATTAGGGTCACCTTAAACAAGAATATGTACAAAATTTTAAGAAGTGTCAATGCTGCGAATAGCTATTTGTCAAAAATATGTAAATTTTGAATATTATAATATGCCAGAATTTTCTTTTAAAATCCTCTGTACCTGTGCTCAACTCTGCCAACAGCTCCTGGTCAAATAGCATGTCATAGCCTTTTTCTATTTTACAGATAGTAGCCTGCTGTTACTGGGTGTGTCCAGTTTAAACCACATGATGTCATCTACCCTAATCCAGTTGTTTTGATCCAAAGATGGAGGTCACACCCATGAGTAAGCAATACAAACAACAGTCACCTTGTCAGCCACAAAGTCTGCATAAAGAAAAACAACTGAAGGGACCAGATTTTAGAGATAAAATCAAGACACATTAAACAGCTGCATTAAAGTTAGATATGATGTCATTTTATAAGCAAAACCAGGAAAATGCAGAACACACTATTCTATTCTAATTGATCATAATGACACTAAAATCATAGCTTTCACATGAAGAGCCCGTTTTCCTCTGAGCATCACCGAGCTGCAGACTGCAAGAGAAAAAACACACACAAAGGTCCCTGTTACTCACCTCTGTTTGTTTCCTGAGACTCCAGACCGTCTGAAGCTGCTCCAGTCTCTCTGCTGCTCGGTTTTATACCAGCGGATAACGGGGATGGTGCAGACATGTGATTCACTCGCCCTGCCGCTACCGTCAGGCTGCAGCAAAACAAAACTTAGCTTCCTGTTTTAGCCTTCAAAATAAGTTGCTTGATCTGAGGACGAAATATTCAATTCCTTAGAACACCAGCCTGTAAAAAAGCCTACTCCATTACAATTAAAAGTCCTGCACTGAAAATGATATTTATGCCTTCATAAAAGTATTTAAGTGGAAAATTGGACTAGACTGATATCTCATGCTGCTAAATTATTTCTTCTTATACATTAATGTAAGTGCACGATCTTCCGTTTGAGTTGTAGTGATAAACTATTCTGTATTAAAAAGCAACTAATGATTATTTTCATCATGGATTCATCTGCTGATAATTTGCTACATGAAATGATTGATTGTTTGGTTGATAGAAATTCAGAAAATAACCTAAAATGCCCAAAGTGACACCTTCACAAGTCTTTTTTTCTCCAACAAATAATAAAAACATAATTAGCAAATCCTCACATTTCAGATGCCAAAACTGTAAAATGATTGCCATTTTCCATGAAAAGTTGCTAAATGATTATGAAAATAACGGCGTATTATAAATAAATACTGGTAAATGAAAAAGATTTCCCATAACACAAATATTAACTAAGGCTACAATAATAAAACACACCCCATTTAAGTGATTTCTGCAAGTGATAAGACTGAAATAACTGTAGAACTGTAAAAAAAAAAAACTTGCCAGTATTTATTATTCAATTGATCACATCATTGAAAAAGGGTATTTTAGTGATACCAAGAAATTCTGGATTAGTGCATGGCATAAATTGTGTTTTTTTAATTTGTGCTGTAATTGTGCTTGGTCTGAGAGGCTGTCAACGTCAAGTGCCGCGAGTGTGGGAAAACACCATTGCGCATGCGCGTGGTTTACAGGTGTTGGTGCGTCTTTGAAGAAGACACCATACAGCTGACTGCGGTTAACATCAATTATATGGATTATTTTCTACAGCAATACATCTTATAAGTCTGTCTTTCGAAGAAAACCCGTGGTTTAAACCCCCCAGTGTCCTCCAGCCACGGAATATTGTTACAAACCAGACCGCCGGTAAAAAATAATCGGATTTCAAAATGGCTAACGTTAATTGCTAACGTTAATGTTAGCTTGCCGGAGAAGATGCGTGTCTGCGATGCCCGTGTGAGTTGTTCAGACGTAAGTTAGGCCTACATGGCCAAGAACAGAAGCTCAGGATCTAAAACATGTTTCTGAGAGGATTACTGAAAATGAAAGCAGAAGGACGCCATGAGTAAAATGGACAAACATCACGAACTGACGGTGTCAAGCTGTTTGAAAGCTAACAGAGGAGAACAGGTAAGTGACCAGTCAGATGATTACCTGTGTTTAACTGTGTGGGAAATGTGAAATAACGTAATATGTGAAATAGTGTCACTTTCTGTTTTCACAACTGTTCAAAGTAACTTGTTACCCACCTTTTATCCACGTGAAAACGCCACTGCACAAACTATTCTTGTCTTTGGATAGCCTAACGTTACGTTTTCTGTCTGACTTTCATTGAGGCTGCGTATCTTATATTTAGATTTTTTTGACTGCCATCCTTAATATAACACCACTAATTTCCCTATGACTAATTGTTTTTTATGTGTACCATGTGTACTCGTTGGGCTTTTATTTTGGCGTCTTCCTGTCATCACGGTGTGTAGCTGTGTCTGACTTGACGCTCCTGAGCCTGAGGAATTTCCAGAAGTTTTGTAATTTATTGGCAGCAGCACTCTGAGCTGCAGAGCAGGGAGACAAACATTTGATTCACCCTCACTATGACTCAACATTTACTAATACCTTCACTTTCATGCTTCTTTATCTGCTTAATACCAAGTCAGATCTTAGGTTTATGGACTGCTTCACACACAAATATGTAATATGGGCTTATAAAACAAGAAGAATTCATAACATAGTTCCTATATTGACACCATGTATCGGGCAAAGCCTTAATAATAATAATAATAGTAATAATAGTAATATTTAATTTACCTTTATGTCAGAGTGTGCATATGCATACATCTTAAAATATAGTGAAATGAGACTGAATTCTTAAAATATCCTAGGCCAAAAATAATGAAAAACTATATTATTATTTCAACCATTTAAAGCTCTGATAGGCATATTTTTTTGTTTTGATTTGTTTTGTGTGTTTCATTTGTCAAAAATTCCATAAAAACCTTTCAGCATGTTGTTATTGAGGTGGTCGGAGGACAGAGGACTTCTGCACCCTCTCTTAGCTCTGTTTTCAGGCTTCAGAAAATCTAGGCCATGATGGGAGATTTTGTCCTATCACAGGTTATTTTAGAGAGAGGGTGTTCCTATTGGCTGTCCTCCAAATGCAGATGCAAAAGCAGGTCCCTGTAGACAGTGAATGCCTGATTCAATGGTGGGAAAAGGTGCTTTTCCGGCACTGGCAACTACTGGGTACACTGCAAAGCAGCCTTCAGTGAGCATGTGTAACAACTCGGAGCCAGAGCAAACCTCAGCGCTGGGGGTCTGATCCCGCACTGCCCCAACTCCCCACCGGATCAGCAAACTTTCTGTTGCTGCCGTTACACAGGTTAGACCTGGTCCTGCTGCAGGCCATCAGCCTGCTGTGACCCCTTGGCACTGGGGTTTGTGCTGTTTAAAGTAAAAGTGAAAAAGAGCGTGGCAAGGAGGGGCTGAGAGAATGTACTACATACAGCTCTATAATGAAATAAGATTTTGTCCATTTTAAATGGTTATAAGAAAGGAAAATCAATAATTGGCAGTTGCTGTTGATATTATGACAGGGTACCACAATAATCAATGTACGGGAAGCACTGATAACTGTTCCTAAATGAGGCGTGTGCACATGCCTGTGCTTATCTGGATGAAGGGGCTGAAGATGGAGAGAGCTACAGGAGTAAGGTGTATATTGATATTCTGCCAACCAGAGCTCTGTTCCCTTCATCTTTTCTTGTGTCTGGACACTTAGTCAGATGTTAAGGATTTTTTTAAATTAACATTTTAACATGTTAACATTTTCATTTCAACATTGGTATTTGAGAGGTTTTTAGAGACTCCAGAGACCTTTTTTCACAGAACACGTCATACCACTAAAATCACAATTGTTATTATAAACGAAGGCTCTTAGTGTCCAAGTAAACCGGCATCAATTAGTCATGCACACCACCAGAACCCTGGAACTGGGACACCTAAATCTTTATCTTTAGCAAGCTTTATTGTTATTAATTATACCTGTGCTTTTCCTACTTTTACAAGTCAAAATCACTGCAAAAAACATTTGTTTCTGTAGTAAAACTGTACAACAGTGTGAACAGAAGTGTGTGGGAGCTACTGCAAAACTGTGTCGGGAGTCATTATCTACACTGTTCCCCTAAAAAAAACCTTCAACAAAGCAAAGCGTCAGTGTTTAGTTAAATAAGCCTCATCTCAGATTGTTTTCACTGATAATCTGCGTGCACTGCCATGCACTGAAACTTTCCGTAAGTGTTTGGAGGCTGTTGGGAATTCATACCAGCAGACGGAGGCGCACAAAGAGGTCAAAACATAGACATGCACACAAAAACACACAACAGATGAGGAGTGTGTCATCTGAGGGATGGATATTCCAGTAAATCACACACACTCATACGCATTCCTTAGGTCCGCATCAGCACGTTTGGACAAACGCTCTGGTATGTGCATTATATTATATGGTGGGACTTTAATGACTAAGACTTTTAAACTTTTTAATAGTGTCAGGCTTTTGCAACATTTAAAAAAAGATAACAGACAGCAAGGTTTGGCCACTTTGTGCAGATTAAATTTTTTTGTTAAAATGTACTGTTTTGAACGTTATTCTTAGCCTCATAGCTTGGAGGGTAGACAAACAGTAAAATTATAATGTCATATACAAACAAATCATACTTGATTTCTAAAGTAATGACCAAATATTACAGGTGGAGTTATTATAAGCTTCATTAATTCCAATCACAGCAGCTCCTTTTATAAGCGTCAGACAGTATAATGAGCATAGAGTTCTTCCTGAGACAAAAATATACACCAGATTACATGTAATATTCATTTACATGCAGCACCCTGCACTTAGAGCACATACAGCATCTCAAATATGCCCTCCAGGGAAAATTAAAGTGGAATTGATCATCCACATTTTCAAAAATCAAATAAAGGAGCTCAGTCTGTGAATCTGGCTGACGCCTTGTTCTTTGCTGCCTGCAGCTGAAACATGTCCACACAGAATTAATCAATTGTTAACTTATGAGTCAGCTAGAGTGGGGTTTTTTTGTGAGGGATGTGGCTGTCTTGTACCGAAGTGCAAAAGCCAAATGTGACACTAGGTGGCAGGAGCTCCATGCTTTTGCAGTGAATTCTCATCCATATCCAAACACTGCATATATTACATATTTTACTGGTTGTTTTCAACTACATGTTCAGTATTTATTTTCCTACCCTGCACTTTTATTTGCTTTTAATTCTCTGGAAAGAATTCAGTCCAAATATAACTATGTGTAAATCTTCTACTATTGTCGTCTTTCTTTGCTGTTGACAACATGTCTGTGTTGTTCCTCGGCCACAAGTCACTTAGAGTCTGTTTACAGCATCTCACTGATTTTCAATAAATCATCCAAAGTGACCAAAACATCTGTGTAAAGATACTGAGGATGGAGAAAACACTGGAATTATAAATGTCAATGACGCACTTTGAAAAAATGTCTTCCATAGTCCAATACGGACCCCACGTGTGAAATTCCAGCCAGCCGCGACATTGCATCCCTCATTTAACAGCGGCTTGATTGTTGGCGTAACAACAGCTTTAATCTAGTTAATCTATTAAACAAAGTTCCTCTCCATTCAAAACACCGCATGGAAATGTAACAGCTTTTGAATCACAATGACCGTGTGGTGAGGAGTGACAAGAGCCAGATGTTCGTTTTAAAAGTGTTCCTATCACATTACGTCGTTTTATTTGTTCCTGTTTTGCCTCTCTTACTGTCTTGGGTTCTGGAGATTGATTTGCGTCATAACATAGTCCGGATGGAGCTTCATCAAACCAAGACAGACATTGTTGCAAAAGAGTAAATTGCTGTCAGACAGCCGTGCGGAAGATGGTATTCTTAGAGCATCTTGCAGTGTTTATCCTTTATGTTGATTTATAGCCAGGCTGAACTTACTCTTGCACTCTCAGCTGGACGATTCCTGAAAGACGCTCCTCATCACAGACATGCAAAACAATTTTTTTTTTTTGTGTGCTGATTTTGAGACATTGGTACTGTATAGTAACTGGTATCAATTACCAACACAAGAATGTAGCTACAGGATGTTTCTGATAAACAGTTCTGGACAAAACATGTAAGTTTTCTTTTTTTTTAGTCAGCAGATTTAGATGATGACTGAGCAAGAGCCTCGCCTGGATCAACATACTGAAGAAATAAAATGTTTGTGGCATTTGTTTTCAAGGCAACTGTGAAATAATGGGTCCACTGTTGGGTATGGTGCGGCATTGTGGTGCAGTAATTGCTAATGTTGTTGTCTCACAACAATAGGGTTGTAGTAGGTTCGAATCTGCAGCCCAGCTTGGGCCATTCTGTGTGGAGTTTGTTCTCCCTGTCTTAGTGTGGGTCTTCCATCTACCTCTCCCAGTTCAAAGATATGCAGGTTAGGTTAATTGGTGATTTTGAATTGCTCGTAGGTGTGAGCGTGATTGGCTTTCTGTCCCTATGGCCCTGTTTATACCTGGTATTGACATGCCTCTTGGGTGATCCAATCACAAGTGGACAGTGATAAATGCAAGTGTAAACGACCACCATGTTGCATTATGATCCGATCAGTCAGCATTCATTTGACCATGTATCTGTTGTAGTGTACATGCCAATGCGTCATGATGCGTCCCTAGCGTGATAGTTGTTTTAGTGACAGTGTGTTAATACTCGTCCATTTTACTTTGAGTTTTGATGACGTGTTGCAATACCCTCCATCGTTTTGCCATGTTGAAGGAGACATGTTAAATTCTGTTGAGACTGTTATCTCCAATGTGTACCAACAAAACTGCCTACATGGTTTGTGAGCAAGCTAGTGACCATGCTAGCGAGCAGCCAGCAAGAGTGCGGACTAGTAACTGTGCACGGGGCCCTTAAACCTTCTTGCGTAAGTGAAGTAGGCAGTAACAACATCTGAACACAAGTGGTCATCTGGGGATACAGACAAAGTTGTGAACGGCGATGTGTCTCGGCTGTCCACTTGTGTTAGGATCACAGAAATGCATGTTAATAGCAGATGTAATAAGGCTCTATGTGTCAGCCCTATGTTAGTCTGGCAACTTGTCCAGGGTGTACCCTGCTACTCGCCAGACGTAAGCTGGGACTGGCTCCAGCCCCCCTTGACTCTGTAAAGGATAAGTGGTTATGGGTAGATTGATGTTAAGATGGTTAGTTACCTCTGATGTTAGTGGTGATGTTGACTAGTATAACTAGATAAGGTCGCTGCACTTTTTAATCAGTAGGTTAAAGTTATCTATGTGCTTGCATGGTGCAGCTTTGTGTTTCTGAGATGTTCTTTTTCATTTACATTTTTTTATACCAGATGTTAGAGCAAAATATACTTTATACATACCAAGTTTTCCCCTTGTACTTTCTGACATTTTTCTTGAAGTGTTTGGCCTTCACTTGCATTGCCTAAAGTTGCTGATCTGGAAATATTCCCCAACATGTTCCAAAGAGAAAATATTTAACCAGAGAAACAGCACACTCTTTGGAAGAAGGAGCAACAAATAGCTTTTTTTTTCTTTTTGAGAAATGTGGTCCTAATTTGAAGAAACATTACGATAAAAAAATCAAGTCACAAGTCCTCAAAGGCCATTGGAGTACAGTGAACTCATTGTCATGTTCAAGAAACCAGTTTGAGATTATTTGAGCTTTGTGACATGGTGCGTTATCCTGCTGGAAGTAGCCATCAGAAGATGGGTACACTGTGGTCATAAAGGGATGGACACAGTCAGCAACAATACTCAGGTAGGCTGTGGTGTTTAAACCATGCTCAGTTGGTACTAAGGGGCCCAAAGTGTGCCAAGAAAATCTCCCCCACACCATTACACCACCACCACCAGCCTGAACCGCTGATACAAGGCAGGATGGATCCATGCTTTCATGTTGTTTACACCAAATTCTGACCCTACCATGTGAATGTCGTAGCAGAAATCCAGACTCATCAAACCAGGCAACATTTTTCCAATCTTCTATTGTCCAGTTTTGGTGAGCCTGTGTGAACTGTAGCCTCAGTTTCCTGTTGTTAGCTGACAGGAGTAGCACCTGGTGTGGTCTTCTGCTGCTGTAGCCCATCTGCTTCAAGGTTGGACGTGTTGTTGGTTCAGAGATGGTCTTCTGCAGACCTTGGTTGTAACGAGTGGTTATTTGAGTTACTGTTACCTTTCTATCATCTTGAACCAGTCTGGCCATTCTCCTCTGACCTCTGGCATCAACAAGGCATTTCATCTGCTGCTCACTGGATATTTTCTCTTTTTGGGACCATCCTCTGTAAACCCTAGAGATGGTTGTGTGTGAAAATCCCACAAAATCAGCAGTTTCTGAAATACTCAGACCAGCCCGTCTGGTTCTAACAATTATGCCACGTTCAAAATCACCTAAATCACCTTTCTCCCCCATTCTGATGCTCGGTTTGAACTTCAGCAGGTCGTCTTGACCATGTCTAAATGCCATTTGCGTTAACGAGCAGTTGAACAGGTGTATCTAATAAAATGGCCAGTGAGTGAAGTTTGCTGTTGTGAAATGCAGCACCTTTTGCTCAGATTCATCAAGAATTTCTCCTGGTTTTGGATGTGTTGTCATGTGGGGGCATGTAAAAAAAACGTTTTGAAACTGAAATACGAATGATCTTTTTTATGGGTGAAGTATTCCTTTAATTCTCCACAGGTTTTAAGCTCTGGCTCTGGCAGTACCACTTATGAGAGATAAAGGTAACCAACCATGGACTAGTATTTCCTTTGTTTCCGTAGTTACCAGTCAGCAGCTTATGTAAGCTGAGTTTTATCATCACACAGGCCAACAGTGCACATGTGGAGCTAAAGCATTCTGGCCTCGAGGATTGTTCAGTTTGTGTTGCTCGGTGTTGACAGTTCACCAGCCGCAGATCCAGTGTGACTAAACTAATTATCTGTTACGTGATCCATTGCAAACTTGTGTTTTGCTCCACCTTGTCAGTGTGTGTGTGTGTGTGTGTGTGTGTGTGTGTGTGTGTGTGTGTGTGTGGGTGCATCCCATGCCAAGCTGCTCCAGTGTTAAATTGGCCAACTAAGGAATAGAAACCATGTAGCTTTCCGGCTAATCCTCAACCAGTGGCATGGATTTCAACATTTCAACGCACGCATGCAGAGAGAGAGAGAGCTTTGACTGAGCTGCTCCACTGGCTTCTAACACAAAACATAATTATCACCAGGCTTAATTGGTCCCACTGGTGGTACCGAACAACTCGTGGCTGACAGGCCGCAGATGAACTTCAAACATGTGGACGATTCTGGTATCAATTTAGGGGAAATTGGGTTTCTGTGTGCATGCGTGAGTATCAGTGTGTCGGAATGTGCATGAACCGAGCTGATTAAGACACTTAACGCTCTAATCAAAGGCTGCTGGCTTCGTAATCAAAATCCTGCTGACTGATGTTGGTCATTAAATTACCTCATGGAATCTTAATTTTTTTTACAAACTGTAGCATTTTAAGCCAAAATAACTTGTAAACTAAAAGATGGGAAAGCGAGGCATGTGACTTCAAAGCCATTCAGGGATGTAGAAGTAATCAGCAAAAAGGCATTATTCACGCTGATTACAGCTGAGATGGAGACGTAACGCAGAACAAGTTGGCAGTGCGGAAATCTCATGATAAGTGCATCTACAGTAATTATCAGTGCAAGGAATGTCCTTTTGTGGCTGTGAAGTGTTTATCTAAATAGTTGCTCTTGATTAGTTGACAATTTGTTGCCCTTATCCTGCCCTTTGTCATGTTGGCCATTTGCCTGATGAACACCGAGTAGGACTGGAAGTAGCAGAAGCCAAGTGTAAAGCTATTAAAATTAACTCCACCTTTAACAGCTGCAACGTCAAAGTGATAACATTACATTGAGGTCTCACTGATTACAATCCAATAATGTAATAAATATTATTCTTTGAAAGGCCATTCTCCATAGTAAGTACTTTTACTTTGGCACTTTAAGTATATTTTGATGTTAATACCTTTGTACTTCTTCCACCACTGCTTAACGCTGGGGTAGGCAAACATCTGGAAAAGGTAAAAATACAGAGTAGGCAGCAGCTTAAGAGACGGACCTTCGGTTGTAGCGTCTTAAAATCAGCCAGCACAAACCCTCCCAGTGGGACCTGTACTTGCTACTGCTGGCCACCAGCTTGTATATTCTCATGAAGCATGTAGATTTTATCACAAAAGATTTACAAAAGGTTTAATCACTTGATGACTCTGACTCCCATGTGTGCACAGCAAGACTGCTGCCAGAGGAGCCGCTGAACGAGTTTCCTCTGCAGGGAGAATAACTCGCTAAAAGAGTCTGAGAACACCAGGCCTGTTCATACAACGTTTAGGAAGCTGAGGTCAAATCAATAATAATTTTGCTTTCCATGCTTGTTGTTGCCGTGGGTAACAGTATGACGTCAATATGTCAACAAGGTAAAAAAAAAAAAAAAATCGTAGTTTTTTGATGATGATATTAAAAAATATATTTGGGTTGCTGCTGACTGGAAGTACCTGTCTCTCATCTCCTCCTGGTGAGGTGGTTTTTAGCGGTGGGTTGTGAAGCAGAGGACACGCTGTGATTTGAGGCTCTAGATAAGTTTAGGTTCATAAACTTGTGGCCGCAGCTGTGACCTTCGGTTACCAGAATGCTAACTGTTATCACCATTTTTGTCCAATCCTTGAAACCCTTCGCTGATATTGACATTTTATTTCGTTTATTGTCAGACTCTCATTTAAACTCTCTTTGTTGTAAGTCTGTGTTCCTTTCTCTGGGTTGCTTTACAGTGTAGACAAGTAAGTTGCCGGTGTTGGAATAGCAACTTTCTTTGCAGGATTATCTGCCATTAAATCAGTCTTTCAAGGAAAGGACGTCAAAAAGCTTCAGAATTGTGGAACAGCCAATAGGAACGCCCTCTCTGGAATAACCTATGATTGGCCAAAGTGTCCTCTCACAGGCAGTTTTTCTGAAGCCTGAAAACAGAGTGGAGAGGAGGTGCAGAAGTCCAGCGTTTCCTCTGTCCACTTCAAAAGCAACATGCTGTAAGCTTATAATGGGATTTTTGCCCGGTGATTCCAAAATGAAAAAGCTCACCCCATTTTTAAGTCTCTGAAAATACACAGCGCCAGAGTTGTGTTCACATTCAGCCCATCTTCCTACTTTGCAGTATATATATTTAAGTCCCATAGTGAGTACAGGAGAGGAAAGAAAGGAGCTGAAAGTCCCCAGTGCCAGACAGTCACTGGGAGCTGCCCAGTCAGCTGGATGGCCGGATGTGTGTGTTGGTGAGAGAATTACACCTGCTGTTTAGCCATAGACACTGGTAGTCGAGGTTAGCGGGAGCAAGCTGAGAGCTGCTGCCAGATAGGGATTATAGCTTTGACATGTGTGTGAGTGTGTGCGTGTGCGTGTGTGTGTGTGTGTGTGTGTGTGTGTGTGAGAGAGAGAGAGAGAGAGAGAGAGAGAGAGAGAGAGAGAGAGAGAGAGAGAGAGAGAGAGTGTAGGTGTGTGTTCACAGAAACTATTTTCCTGTCACGCAGGCCAAGGCCACAGATATTCAAGGTGCTCATACCACAATGTTCAAACATTTGTTAGCAATTAGCCTCGGCCACAAAACTGACTTTCAACAAAACACATGGACCCTCCCTCTCCCTCCCTTTTTATTTTCTTTTTTTTTCATCCTGTCCCTTTCCCAGTCCCTCCCTCATTTTCCAGTTTCTTTGTTCCCCTCCCATCTCTCTCTCTCTCTCTCTCTCTCTCTCTCTCTCTCTCTCTCTCTCTGTCTTTCTTACCACCCTTGTCCTTTCTCTTCATCCCCTCTCGCTCCATTTCCTCCCTCCCTCTCTGAAGTTGCACATGGTTTCTGTCTGAGAAGGTTTAGTTTCCTCAGGCTCTGGATGGGAGAGGGATGATGCCAGAGAGCTTCAAGCAAACACACATGTTCCAAACTTAAGACGAGCTTTGACCACTTTCCTTCAGCACTGAAAGACTTGCAAGAATATCTGAAATAATCTAGAAATCAGACAGTTTTTTTAGATTAAAAAGGTGCCTTTTTCTTGCTCAAATGGAATAACATCCAGTGTGGCTGAATCCTAAAGTGCTTGCTTGTTGTTCATCAAGTTTTTTAAATATGTGGAAGTAAGACTTTTTGGGACTTTTGGGCTTGATCTGTCTTTGGAAAACTGGGAAATGTTTCATGAATGAGCTTGCTGGCACCCCAAAGGTACATTGCTGACTGCCTTTGTTATTCCTGGACTCTTGCTTTGTGGGAAAAAAGGTGAAGAGGATTGCAATATCACCACCATCAAGTTGGGCATCAGCAAACTAGACCACAAGTTGTTTGTGAAGGATTCTCAGAGGGAGGAATCATGAAAGGTAATGTCTCGGAGTTCTTCCGTGTTGTTATACTGTGTTAATGAAGCACCTATACAGTCTCCTACTACATCACTCTCTAGTCTTGCAGAAAAAAAACATTTCTCACCAATACCTGGGTGCATTTGCCAGTGTGAAAAACAATTTAAAATGTAAACAGGAACAGTATCTGTCATTGTGGCGTATAGGCAGGCACCTGCACAGGGCACCAGCGACCACATATGCTTCTCATCTGCTGTGAAACTTGGCAGTGTGGATCCTGAGAAAGTGCCGGTTTGTTGTTGTTGGACGTGAGACTTTGATCAGTCAGCTTTAAATGTCTATATGTGTGTGTGTGTGTGTGTGTGTGTGTGTGTGTGTGTGTGTGTGTGCGTGTGCGTGCGTGCGTGTGTGTGCACACACCACAGTCCTGTTTCATAAAACATAAAATGTTCCCTGGCCTTGCCAATCTGCTGCAGATTGACTTAATATCCCCCTTTAGAAGAGGGCGAGTGAAAGCATAACATCTGAATTTGAGCTTTTTCACAACATGCCATGAAAGGAGAGCTGCCACCGTCTTTGAAGAGGGCTGGGGCTTTTACATGGTTTCCAGACGTACAGTATGAGAAGTGAGAGGCTGACAGAGATGGAAGGATACAGTGGGAAAGAGGAGATAAGAGAGGGGGAGTGAGAGGGGGCAGGAATGAAACCCACATGTGGGATAGCGGCTTGAAAAATGATGTTGAGTGTTGACATATTCATTATTGACAGTAATTGGCATATGATGGACTTGTTCCTGTATTTATTGTTGTTGTTAACTGAAATCTATCTGTATTCTTTCCTCTTTTGAAACTTGGCGTCTCTTACCTTGGACTTTGTTTTGATGGTATTTCGGTATCAGTGGTGGCGCTGTTTCATTGACCACTTGCAATAAAACCCTCATCCAAAGATTATAGCTTAGCAACCGTGCCTTTTGGTTAGTTTACACTCCAATAACTCCAGTTCAGCACGTTAGTGTTTCAATTGTTTAGTCATCATCCTAGCAGCCATTTCTCTTGTAACATTAATGTAAAAGGTTTGTAATGAAATAACATTCTGGTCTTATATTTTTTCTTATTGTAATTGGCTCTATACTGCAATAAAAGAACTGCTGTTTTTTTAGGTAATGTTGGCTGACCTGGATCAGCAACTGGTGAGGATGCTTAGCCTCAGATCATAATTAAGATCCCTTTTGCATGGTACTCATTTTAAAATAAGTCAGCTAACAACAAAAAAAGTCATCTAAAGACTGTTTTCTAACTAATGCAAAGAGTTAGGTATGGTAGATGAATTTGCTAGCTTGGTACAGCCAATACAATTTCCCAGCAACAGTTTACAGTTCATTTTAGCCAGGAGAGTAGACGGTTACCAACTGGAAATGAGAAGCTGCTTTTGGCTTCCTCTGCTGGAAATCAAGGAAAAAGTACTCCAGTGAATCGGTGCCATGCCATTGTTCCGATGGCCCAAAATTTTAAAGCTCAGTTAGTCCGGAAATTGCCCCATTAGACCAAAAGCCCAATTCTCTGACACCCCATTATCCCAAAAACAAATGGCTATGCTCCAAAGAGACATTTCTCCGAAAATACACACTCCCTGCAGTCAGTGTTAGTTGCCAGCTGTGTTTGAGACTCTGAAATAATGTACAAATGTAACATATCCGTAGTTTACAGAAACAGACAATGCTTCTTCCGTTTGGTTTTTCTTATTGCAGGGAGTGGGTATATTCGGAGAAACTGAACTAGCGTTTGTTCTTGGAACAATAGGCTGTCAGATAAATGGTCTGTCCATTCAATAGAACATTTTCGGGACTTTGGATTTCACTGCACATACCAACTTCTCAGATTATCCACTGTTTTTGTTGTTATGTTTTTTAATTTTCAATCTTCTGCTGGAAGAAAAACAATATACAGCCACCTAGTGGTATCATAAGTAGGACACTGCGTTTCATGAAGGCTCTGCAGTGTGGTTTTGGAAGCAAAAACACACAGAGCTCCTGGTGTGCTGTGGGTGTTTCATAGAGGTTAATTAGTTAATTACTTTCAGGTTAGTGCAGTGACATACTGTCTTGGTCTTGATTATATATAATGAAAACCAGGTATTACAAAGTAAAGGTTTTTACAAAGTGAAGCTGTTTGTAATTGTTTTATTCCAGTCTGTGGTATAAAAATTGCAAAACGTGTATCCAGGTGCAGGTTATTGCATTAGTTATCAGTGTACAATAATTCAGTTGCTCAATATGGTTTTAGTTTTTTTGTGTGATGTGGGGTCTACGTTTTTAGTGTCAGGTTTTTTCCCCTTGGAGCTGGGAGTGTGTATAGAGTGTTGCAGGGATGATGTTTATTTGTTGGCTAACCAGGACGTTAGCGTCATCCTGGTTCCCTTGACAAACAGCTAAAGGGATTTTTCCATTGGATTTTGGATTATTGCAGAAATGCAACTCTGTGGCAAACAAACGTTTATGATACTTACATGTTTTGTTCAGCAAGATCATCTTCACAAATTAACACCACTTTTATGACTTCTGATCGCCGGAAGTAAAAAAAACAAACTAATAATAAGGTATAAACAAACTACACCATGGTTGCATGACTTCAGCCTCTCCATCACAACAAAACATGTAAAAGCTTTAAAATTAATCAGTGGAGGGTATTAACTGATTTATGTTGTAGAGCAAAAAGTAAAAGTCTCTGAAGCTTGTGTTAACCACAGACCTTATTTTAGGCAGCTAAAAAAAACCCCATTCAAAACACCCACTGACTGTGAGACGAGGGATCCAGGAGTCCTAAAATGCTGACTCATTTTTAGAACTCGTGCCTGCACCACTGTATTATAGTAGGATTTTAATTTTTCACATGAATGCCTGAAGGAAATCAAGAAAAGCGTACAAGTAAAGACAAAAGAAATTAAATCAAACCAAAATTCAAGTAAGCACACTGTGTCCACTCCTGTTGAGTCTTGAGAAAAGAAGCTACCATGAAGTACAAGACGATACAGCACATTAACTCCTGAGAGCATATACAGTACTCTGCTCAGCCAAACAGCACAGGAGGTCTGTTAATGTGGTTTCCAGTCTTGCTGAGAGCAGGTCCAACCCTGCCCGACCAGAACCAAACATGCTGCCTCATACATTCCTAACAGGGCTGGAGGGGAGGGGGGAGTCAGAGGAGGTGAGGCAGGTGTATGGCTGGCAAAGGAGAAGGAAAGAGTGAGGGAAGGGGAGAAAAGAAAGGGGGTACAGAAAGAGAGATTTTCTTGTTTTCAATTCCACTTTTGCTGTGGCAGCGTTATGAATTTACAGTCAAAGCATTTTGAATTTGGTTTGAAAGGAGAACAAGGAAAAAGTCATATTGACTTGTTCTTTCTGTAGCCAGTTTGCACTTTTTCATTTATTTTTGCTTGCTTTGATTAATTGTCTGAAATGTTTCTGCTGGACTTATTCCTGTTTTTACACCAACACTAGTAGCAGACACATACAAATATTGAATATGCAGCAACTGGATTCTTAATTAGGATGGCAGTGGTGTTGGTTAGTAGTAACAGCTGTTTATTTATTCTGGTTAACTTACTTTTATTCACTGGCAATGCTGTTTATGTAACTTTTATACTGATAAGGCCAAAGGTATATGGAAAGTCCTGTTCATATATCTCTGTGTACTTTTGGTTTGGTTTCTCTTAATTCCAGTTAAGCTGAAGTGTTGATGCTACAGCATACAATGGTTTCTCTGAAAAATTTCTGCTTCTAACTTTGTGTTAACAGTTTTTGTGTCAATAAATCAAATTCCCCACACGCAAACACCATGATATGGCCATTAGTAATTCGTAAATTCATTGCTAACTTTGAAGTGATTTACCAGATCAGGTTGCACCATGAAAACTTTAGTTTTGATACAGTTGGTATTTATAGGAATGCCCGAAAATATCAAGTCCTTTTACAAAAAAAGTAAAGCATTTGCTACCATGCTGAAGAGTAAGAGTTACTGTGTGGCTTTTTGCATGTCAAACAAACTTAAAACCCCAGAGTTAGAGGGTACTTTTTAATCTGGACTCTATTTTCCTATGTTTTTGTGTCTATGCGACTAATTAGATCAACATTTTTTTTTAACTGGTCCAGTATAGTGCAGGGGCAGAAGCCAGGCTGCCACATAAACACCCAGGGCATGTTTGTACCATCAATTAAAAGTGCATATTTTTGCTCTAATTGTTTACTTAGGTGTCTGACAACAATGTTGAAAGGATCCCTACAGAGATAGACCTTTTTTTGTAAAAGAGTAGGATCTTTTTCGTCAAACAGTCCCAGAATTGCTTTTGTCAAACCCACCAAATTCCATTTAAATAAACAGTAATTTTATCATCATTAAGCACTCTTCATTCAGAGTTGACAGAAACTAAATAAGACTCACAGAAAAATTCTTGGTTATTCTTTCCACTGTTCTACCAATTACCACTTGTGGTTTGGTTGTAATAAACCCTTAATTCACCCAGTAGGATGTAAGAATATGCGGGCTCTATACAAGCTTAAATTACAGTTTATTTAAATGGAGTTTGGTAGGGCTTGGTGATGGCAATTTCAGCGCTGTTTCCGGTTAAACAGAAAGGATCTAACCCTCTATCCAAACAGTGTTAGATTGTTAGCCACTGGTAGTTTTTTAGGTTCCAAATCTCAGTGTTGAGTAAAGTTAGTGCTACTATAGTGTCTTGAAATGAGCATGGTATTCACTAAAACATGCTAGTCTATTACATCATAGTGTTAATAGTGTACTGATAGTAGGGTAAGTTTAATCAACCATATCTATAATAAAATATAATAGTGTCTCATGTGAGTTTTTAAAAAAAAAATGCTTTCCTAGCGTTTACAGGCTGGGGGCGACTCAGCCCTCACCAGTCCCCCCCAAACTATGACTAGGAACTGACCACATCTATTCTGTAAATCGGTTGCTGTTAACATTCAACTACGCAAACAGGAAGGACTCTGTTTAAGTCATGTATGAATAAAAAGAGAAATGTGCGTGTTTCAGACATGATGTTAATTGTGTTCATGCAGCAGGCCTGTAGATTGAGTTGAAAATACTTGATTATGTGTATTTAACTGATGCTATTTGGTTATTTAGTCTGTTAGCATAAAGTCGTAATGTAAAGGTGCTGTATGTAAGAATGTGGCCAAAACGGTAACTGCACTCAAGTTCAAAATACTGCCGCGAGTCGTGAGTCGGGCGGCTGCCGTGGCAGGGCCGCGTCGCTGCGTCCTTGATCTTTGGTTTTCCAGCGGACCGTTTGAGCAAGTCCGGCTTCTCTGCTGCTAACGCTGCTGCCGGGATACAGCTGAGGAGGAGCGGCTCACATACGTGCTATGTGCCGGGACACTGCTAATGCTGCTTGCTGTGCTGCTGTAGCTCAGTCGTAACTGTAACTGATGCTGAGACTCTACTGACTGTGTGACTGGTAGATGGTGGCGCAACAGGCCAAAACACAAATTCAAAACATAAACATGATTTGCGGACTGTAAAAATGTTTTTTTAAATGCGAATATTCTGGCCGTACCATTGTTGTCAGTGACATCAGTATGTTATATGAACATTATTCCTTAGTCTCTGTGACATATTAGGATGATTTTACGACCATTTGCTTTCAATTTCTTACATATAGCTCCTTTAAGATTCATTTTTGAAAATTTTCCTGGACTACATAAATAAGCAGAATTTTCACCCATTACCTCATTAGTTTAAACAGGTAATATATATTAGATAGCTAGCTAATGTTTGTTTTGTAGGTTGGTTCTGTTTGCTAATAGTTATACATGGCAGTTAGCGGGTGTACATTTATAGTGACAGTCAGTTACAACTAACTTAACGTAGTTTGTGTGGTGCAACCCCTTTTGATTCACCGATGTAAATATACAACCCAATCAACAGAGAAAAGGCTGGCCTTATACATTCCTGCAAACCATGGATACGTTACATTTATATGTTATTATGTAGCAGATACACTGAAACTTTCAACAACATTGCGGTTAAGGCGTGGTTAGGTATGAGCACAAAACTGCTTTGTCATGGTCAGGAAAAGATCACAGTTTTGCTGGCATAATCACTGCTGTAGAAGCCGTTGATGTCTTGGTAAAAATCAATAACCTTTCAAGACACTATCCTTGTAAGAAACACAGTGATTTCATGATAAAATAAAAACAAACAAAAAAACAAACTGCTTGTCATAACACTATCCCCAATGGATGAAAAACACCCTTGTTTAATAGCTAAAAAGTGGCTTGAAACACAGCATTGACTCACTAAAACAACCACAGCTTTGTTGTTTGTTAGTCTCAAACAGTCGTATGCAGCTTGGCAGGCATCTCACCTCAGTGTCACAGCATCCCCTGCTCCTCCCAATGACAGTCAGCTCATTAGTCACTTCAGAAACACTGATATGGTATGTATGAAACACACAAATATAACCTATTTGTGGTTTGCACAAGTGTACAATGCCAACATTTTCTTCCGGTGACTAAGTTGAGATATCCCTGTTAGTAAGCGCTAATGTTATAACTAGAGAAAATTTGAATTTGCCAACAGCTGAGGCAGCTGGCTTGAGGTCTGTCACGAATTGGATTGAGCAAGAACTTGATTGCTAACCACATTCTCAACTCAGGTGTCTTTACTTTATTTTGGAAAGCTTTTCTTATTCTAATCTTCATTATATCTCTGGAAAATTCCTGTAAGAGGGTGATCATGTGAAATTTGAGGGCAAGTAAGAAAAGGGAGAAAGGCCCGCAAATAAACCATTAGGAAAATATTGTACACGCCCTTTGGCCTCGAAGCCCTGTAAACCTAACCAGGCTTGTCTCCTTGTCTCAGCTTGGCTGTCCAAAGTGGTTTTACTCCTGAGAAAACATGATGCATTTATGGGATCGTGACTCTGAAAATCTCCCGTTTCACTGGCAAACCACAATAAAAGAACATTTCCTTGTAATGGCTCGTCCATAACTTGAGTGTTGCAGTCTGCAGCAACACATACCAGGCGTTTATAGCTTTGCGAGGAGACCACACATTCCAGTCAGAGGGCACCTAAATGGCTTGGATGTCAACAGAGGTTTGGAGACGGACTCATTTGGCTTTATGAGTTGTGGTCAAGACCTCCGCTCTGATCTGGAGCAGGGCCCATCTCGGGACTCCTGGTTCCACTTAAGGCTGGGACTTGCTGAGGTTCTTAAGGGGGATTTTCTGGTCAAAATAACTTAAATGAATTAATGAAAGAAAGGAACTTCAAAAAGCATGGCATGTTGAATCTGTGCATCTTTATGTGTAGAGGGCATGACCATTTGCATGTTAAATCGGATCAGGGAGTAATGTGGTGAGGTTAAAGGACATTCAGGGCATGTAACTCACAGAGGATAACATTTTGCACAATCCCCTGGCACAATTTAAGTCCAGAGGGGGAATGAGGGGAGGGACAGGGTGGGGAAGGGGTTTGGAAAGTCCAGAACCCCCTGAGAAGAACCACCACAGAGGAACCACAAACACGAAGGAGTTTGGATGGTTAGCTGACTCAAGTACAGGCCTGGCGCTGCGTTCACAAACACCAAAGGTCCTATGGTAAAAGAGGGTGGACTGACTCCATGTGGGTGAAGAACAACATCCTGATATTTTCATTTTGATTTTTTTTTTTTAAACTTCATCAGGCTTATCTTTTAGTCCTGCTTTCACTTGCAACCCTGTGGGTATTTCTGTACTTGATACTGTACGTGTATCCATATGGAACTGATTAGAAACTATTCTAAATGTTTAGAAAAGCTCTGTAAACCTGTAAAATTTTCATTGGTGTGGTGGCTGGTTTACCATACACCATCTGAACCAGCAACATACAGTCTGTATCCTGACTGAAACCACAACAAACTCCTACCTTAATATTTTCTTGAGGCATTTCGAGCTTTCATCTGTGAGCCGATTATCTTTTTGTGGAGCTGTCAGGCCTCACGCAAGAACATTTTTGTATTCACTGTAACTTCTTTTCTGTAAGTTTTGCTCACACAAGGGTTGTCTAATTCATCGAACTCTCTTAACTGCATAAACTTATCAGAAATTACAAGTTTCAGTCTGATGAATGCCACCTGCTCAGATGTGCATTCAGGAGATTTTATCATTAACACAATTGACAGCCCTGAAATTGCCAAATAAGACTACCTGTTACACTCATGGCAACATTACGAAGAAGGACAATAGATGCTGTCTTCCATTTACCTTGAAAGTTGGAGCTGGTAATGGCGTAACACCCAAGATGATCGTATTCCAGTACAACAAGATGAAAAACCAAGATGACCACCACCAGGAAAATCTATGTCGTCACGCCAAACCAACATCAAACTAGTGGCAAAAAAAAGGCTGACCGCTGCATCACCTCCCATTGGCTATGTGTCCTACAAAAATTTATGCTTCACGTAGGTTGTTTGTTTGCTTTCCCCACTTCTGTTTCTCTTCTCATGCGTTGAGCTGAACTAACCAATCCAGCGCTAATTCAGCATGCTTGATCGGTTTAAAAAGAGCCAACTAGTGTGACAGACGCGCACCAATGGCCCAACATTGACGGTGGGCCGACCGTCAGCTTGGTGTGTTAGGGCCCTTAGCCATTGTTAGCAATGCATTACACTGTATTTTTGCATGCAAACACTGTGGCAACTTGTCTACAGCTAAAAGTTGCACAGTATTGTATGTATGACAGATTTAATGAGACACAACTAAGGAAGAAGTAATAAGTAATAACATATTGCTACAGATTTCACTTACTGCTGAGCAGCCATCTTTTTGGCTAGCCGTTTTGAGGTCGGGGTTGGTGAGGTTCTTTTGATTTTGAGTCAGAAATCTAACTTCAGGGAGAGTCCCAGTTGAAATTTCCCACTGGGAACTTGGAAATTCTAAATTCCCAGTTCTCAAACATGCAGTGATACATGATCTGAGTGATGGATGACATGTTTGTGTCTTGTTCTGCTTTGTGACCTTGATTTGACAGTGCCTGAGAAATGATCTCTGTGAGACCAAAATGTTGCTCTATTAAATTAAAATAAGTACAGCGTGCAGATGTTCATCTGATTTTTGCAAGCAGTTTCAGGAAGGAGAATGATCACATAGGGGTGTGATGTAAGGGTGTCTACATACGAGGATTGTAGTTCTTATTTCACCAATACAACATTTGAAAGTATTGTAGTATTTCTGTCTAGCAGCTGTGTTATTGTCAGTTCAGTGATCTTGACCTGTGCAGAACTGCTTTTAAAGTTAGGTATAAACCCAGAGACCCAGGTGTCAAAATAGCCGTGATGTAATTAATCACAAAAAGTATTCTTGGCAGAATGTGGAAACATGGTTATTTTCCTGACCGTGTTGTACTTTTATTGAATTATTCGCAGTTCAGTGCTAAATCCTTTGGAAGAGCTCTTGGAAATGTTTAGTTTTGTTAAACACATTTTTTTCAAGCCTTTCCTGGAAATACACATCCTTACAGTATATTTACTTATTGTCACAGCGTAAGTACACGCTTGCTCGGCTCTCAGTGTGTGTTTAAACTGCAACCAAGGTTTTCCATCCTCAGTGTGCCTCACTGTCTGGATAAACAGCCAAAGACACATGTCTGGTTCAGTCTTTTTCTGCAGAACACAAAGCTGCAAATAATCCATATAATTCATTTTGTAGTTTCAGTTGCATTACGGGTTTTTCCATAGAATGTATTTCTGAATTTTATCCAGACAAAGCTTTAATATTGTCACGGATGTTGTGCATTTTACTGGTAAATTGTTAGTTGTTAGATTCTTTATGCTACAGAATTTGGTCCCACATAATACATATTCAGATTGTTTTTTTGTAAGCAGTGCATCTCAGAATGAACATCCCCCAAGTTCTTATTTAAACTCTAACATTGTCATAGCATTGTCACATCATAAAACAGATTTATTTTACAATTTTGGAGGTTACAAACAAATGTCATCTCGAAATATCAAATCCAAACCAGTTGGACTGAGACCTTGTTGCAAGGGTGGTCTTGAATGATCCGATCCCACTCAGTTACAGGAAAGTAAAGTGCGTTATCTGTTAAACACGTCATAAAGGGGTTTTGCAGATGCTTTGCTGCATCAAATTTTGAACCAAGTATAGCAAGCAAGTGTAATTTTTAAAAAGACAGAGTGTGTCCACTGACTGAGACTTAAGTAAATACAGTTTCCAGTAGTTTCAGTGTTTTGCCATTGCCTGACTGCATAGGTGTGACCTTGGAGGGGCCGTGTTGTCCTGCTGTCACATCAGCTCAGTTCTGCTCTGTGAGTGTTGGACAGGTCGACTTCCTCACTAACGAGACAGACGGGAGGGTTTTTTTCCACAGAGAGTGCAGGGAAAACATAAGGAGAGAGAAGAGGAGAGGGAGGGAGGTGAAGGAGGAGAAACATGACCAGGGAGCAGATATTTGAGGGTGGATACTGATGGAGATATTTTGGAATTTCAGCTTCCAATAGCAAATAATGTGCTGACATTCAAACATTTCAATCTGACCATTTTCATGCCACAGAAGTCCAAAAAATGACAAAAATTTGGTTTCTCCCCAGACGTGTATTTTAATCAGGGTGGGAAGTCTCTGAAACAGGATTTAGACCATATGGGATGTGAAAACTCTCCACTGAAACCCAGAGTAATGATGGTATCTGATGCTGCTACTAACCTCACCATACTCCCACTACTTGTACCACTCTCTCTACTAATACTGCCTTCAGTCGTAGGTTTGATTTTGGGTGCTTTGCCTACGTTGTTATGTTTCCAATAACACTTGACTGACTTGATGTCAGCAAACTGGGGTATCAGTCAGTGGGTGCATTTACATGGACAAGAATAACCCATCAATGAGGCTGAGAATATGTTGTTTAAATAAATGTTTCAGTAGTGTCACCTCCAAGGCTCCATACATGAGTGCAGAGAAATGGGATTGTTCATATTCCCCCATTACATAAAAAATGCTAGTAATGCGGTTACTGATTGTTGCAGTCTGTTTGCTCAGGCACTGTGATGTTTACAAGAACGAACCACACACACACACGACGTAATTACTTACCTGACATTATGTTTGAAAGCAGCTATGTAGCTCTTATACACTATTCTGCACTCCAGTGTCAGCCTGTCGGACAGGGGAGCAGTGCATGATGATACACTGCCTGTTTATTACTGAAAGACAAAACATGTTTATTCATCACTCCAGAACTGAGACACTGTGGCTGCTGCTGTTATTCTGCTGCGAAACTTGGCTATAAGCACACCTGAGCAGGTAGTCGGCGGCTCTCAATAACCATTATAAGGTTTGTACATGCAGTGTTATACCCAATTTCTTTTGGAGTCCTCCAGGTAGCATATTTGGGATTCTTGTAAATGGGATAAGAGCTTATCTGGGTTTCTGAAAAATGGGATATGGTGTTTACATACACACTGAGTCCATTTTTTTTTTTTGTCTGAAATTGTCCCACGTAGAAAAATTAATATGACTTCATGTTGTGTCGATTATGTTTGCACACTGACTCCAAAACCTTCATCCGTGTCTGACGTTTTCGGAACAGGTTCGATTCTCTGCGTTTTTCGCATTTATCAGAACCCTTCAGAGACGTTTGACACAGAATCAGTGAAGAAAATGTGGCAGTGGGACACAGCTGTGACAAGACAGAGGAATGGGTGAATAATTTCATAATTCAGATGGCTCACTTTTGACAAGTCAGATAGTGATATTCAGGTGGATGATGGTGACGAACCACACACAGAATGTGGAGACAGAGAGGGAGGACAGCTCCACCCCGTCATGTAGCTGTGGTGCCAAACTACAGACAGCGAGGGAGTGGTGATGGCCAGATAGGTAACTCCAGTGGAGAGAGGCAGAGGAGGAAATGGTCTTTTAATTTTGTCATGTGTTGCCAATTTTCACAAAGAATAGAACAATAAAACGCGTCGGAATCAGTGTGCAAGAAACATTCAAAAAACATGGACTCAGTGTGCAAAGGCCTTTATTCGTGTCCATGTAAACACACTCAGAATAACCTTGAAAGAGTTTGTGCAGCTCAGCCTTTGTCTCGTCCCTGTGTTTGTGTATATGTGTGTGTTTTAGTAACTGCAGAGCAACGATTTATCTGTTATCTGTTTAGTTATCTGAACTTTCTGTCAAAGAATATTGTATGGACATGTAACATTTTGTCCTTCTCACTTTCTATCTTTTAAGTCCTTGTTTTCTCTCCTCATGTCCCTCTGTCCTTCTTCTATCATTATGTCAGCGTCAGTGTTTTGTGACTCAGATCTGACCTCAGCTGTTCCACCGCTGGCTGACATAAACATCCACGTCATTGTGGCGTTTGCAGGCCAAGAGTACTTTTCTCTATCAAAACTTCACTGACACTGTTTTTTGAGATAATGTCATGTGTTTTCTTTATTTGGTTTAAGCCAAATTTAAACAAAAAGTTCATTTGTGGGAAACCTAACATTTAGATTCTCAAGTTTCATCCGTGTTTGTCACCACCTATCCCATAATACTACATGCAGACTGTTATTTGCTTCTCAGAGACTGAATACAAAGAAGCTATTCTGCCTTTGAATTCATTACGAATATACAGTTTCAGGTCAAATATTTGTCTTGTGTAGAACTGCCAAGTACACATGGAATTATACATTTTCTATCTGATAAAAAACATCCTTTTTATGACAAATTATGTTTTTGACACTTAGATATTCATCAGAAGTTTTGTGCAACTGCTCCTGGTTTTATTCTCTTCCCCAGCCATTTTTCTCCTTCTCGTTCCCTATGAGAGGCCAGACCTCTCCTCATGTTGAGCTGATTATGTGGTTAACCACAGATATTGATCCACAGCAGACATTTCGGTTTCAGAAATTATTTTGCAACATTTTATATTGGCTTGAGAAATGGAATAAAACAGAATAACTTGAGATCTTTTTACAACTCAAAACGAACTGTAAACTAGTAAATCCAGGTTTACAGTTACACAACATATTGAAAGGACTAGAGTTGGGTTTCACAGTGGCAGTGACAGACAACAAAAGTCAGGATTTGGCTCTTTAAAAGTTTGTAGCTCAGTGTTTATGCGGATGTTTAAACACTTCAGCTCGGATATGGAATAACTCCAACTGATTCAAACCCACTGACTCTGTTTCTTCTCAAACCATTTATGCTTTCTGTGTTCCAATATTTAGCTGCATTTTCACCAAAAATGGTGAGAGACATCTGAGAGAATATGATTGGATGTCAGTAGTCAGCTGGGAGCCAAGCAGCCAATGGATAAGCAGCTGATGCCAACAGTAGTGTAATATAATGAAGTAATAATACTTTGTTACAGTACTTCTTTGGTATTTTTTGAAAGTATCTAAACTTAAGTTTTTGTATTTCTGTCAAATTTTACTTTTACTCCACTACATTTTCTACATAAAATTTAAACTTTTACTCCATTAGATTTCCCCTAAACATCTTGGTTAATTACTACAAAATAGGGAAGAAAGGGAGGAGGAAAGGTAGGAAGGAGGAGGGGACAGACAGACAAATGAGGGATGGAGGGAAGGAAAAACTGGGTTTTGTTGAGTTGTGAAAAGATCTTGTTTTTCTTCAAGTGTATCATCAAAATTCTGACCACTAGCTTTTACTTTTTCCTTCAATACATAAGTACATTTAATATCAGAAAATTACTTTTGATACTTTGACTCAAGTGCGGCTTTCATGTACTTTATCCATGTTGCTGCATTCACAGGCATGGGCATGCATGCCCATTGTCTGAGCTGGGAAGTCGTTCTTTTGACTTTGTTGTGGTCATGGGCTTTAAGTCCTAATGTGGAAACAACGTGGATGCTACATAGATGATGTGTTGTAGTAGATTGTAGATAGTGATTGAGCATAGGTGCAAGGAGTGAATGGCAGGGTGAGAAAGAAACTCACAGCCTAAGCATGAAAAGTATTGTCTTCCTGACTGAACTTTTAAGAGATTTCCTTTATTACAATAAAAATTCATATGGGCAAAATATTGACATGCAATATATGAATTAATTAAAGGTTTATCACCATAAACTGAACATTAACTTTTGTCCGCCACGTTTCTCATTATATGACTTCAACTCGGAAACTCGTGTACCAAAATTTTTGCTGACTTTCTGAGTTGTTGTTCCAACCCGAGGGGGCATTCACGTACATTTTCCCAGTCGGAAACTCATTTTTCCAATTGTTCCGACACCACATGAATGCAGGGTAAGCTCCATTTGCTTTCAACAGGGAAATATCTTGAAACCTTTCACAGCCACCTTCTAGCTTACAGGTGGACTCACAACATGTATTTTTCATGGAACACTCCCTTAGATTACATCAGATCTGTCTAGACTCAGTCAACACATTTTCCACATTTCCACAATCAGAGGCGTCATTTTAGAGTCATTTCGCTGTGCTCATTTTCAGGTGCAGCACTGCTGCAAGTCTGCAGTAGCATGTGTGACCACATACTTTACATTATACAGCAATGTTTCCGCAGTCTGGCAGTTTGCTTTAAGGCCAACTCCTTTTGCAGTATCAACACAGCACCATGGCAGGGTGTCCAACTGTCTCTCTTCAGCTACTCCCCAATCTGCCAAACCTCTTTTTTCCTGTTTTTGAGTGTATATAAATGTGTTCCCAGCCATTTTCTTCAGAAAAAGCCTCCTGTGCTGCTCCTTTGAGTGTTTTGGCTTCCTCAACATTGAATTCTTACAAGGTGTGGGGTTCGGTACCAATTTGGGTGGTGTACAGTTAATGACGTGTTGTATAGAGTCAATTGCTGTTTGACACAGTTATGAAAACATGACGTTAAATGTATTCGTCTTGTGTGGTTTATTAGGCCCTCTGGTTATATTCTGTGGACGTCATGCTTTTCATTTCAGTCCTTTCCAGCAAAGATTGTGTGATGACAACCTCCTCAGACACACAATACTCCCATCAGATTCAGCACACAAAACCAACAACTGTTCTCATACTTGACACCACTGTGGGGCTGTTTTCTCCTGAGTGAGCAGAGAAAACATTTGAGCAGGACAAAAACCTTTCTATGTATTGTGCTGAGATAGCAGCCCCACACTGGATATGCTCAGTAGTATACAGGGTCTTCAGGGGGAGGCTTTTGGGGGACTGTGAGGCAGCTGGTTTTTATGATTTATGACAGGAGTAATAAAACTTGTTGGTGGCTCCAGCAGAATTGGTTTCAGTCAGCTAAATGTCTGTTCTGTTTATCTCTTTCTTTCCTTTTTAGCAGACAACTATGGTGGATATGAGAACCAGCTTTTCAAAGGTAATGATCACAGTTTTCTATTGTCTGAGAAACATAAATGTTTTTTATATGTAATTGTCACATCACCACACGATAAATATGTCACAGACAATATGGAATCTAATGTTAGTTGTTGCTGCCCTTACTTGATCTTATAAGATTAACCTTGGCCCCTTTTACTGCCTGTTCAAGTTGGGTATATTGCACCGTTATGCCACCTCGCCATTCTGTATATAAGGTACAATTGGGAATATGGGGGACAGAGTGATCTCACCTTTAAGCAGCCATGGGAGGTAGTAACAGCTCTTGAACTATGTCTGTATAAACAGGACAGCCTGCAAGACGGGATCATGGGTGGCACAGGTGTGACATTTTGACAATGTGTTATGCGTGTGACTCACCCTAGGAGATTTAAAAAGTAGCTGCTAGCAGTTAGCAGCTAACTGAAAAAAGAAGAACAGTGGCCATAAATGTCTGAAAATTTGGAAAACAATGCAGTCTGGGAGCTCCTTACCCTTCGAGCAGAGGTGTAGGAGGTAAATGATTGTTATTGACACGTTAATGTCATGGTTGTTGTTTAGAAAGCACTGCTGATGCACTTGTTTTATGTCACACTAGAGGCTGACTATTAACTTAAATGTCACACCTGTCATGCCTCTTTTGATTTCACAAAGCTGCGATGCAGTCTATAACCACACACTGGAGCAGAGTGATGCCACCGTCAAGTGACTCTGTGTAAAAATGCAAAGGAGGCATAAAGAAGGGACTTTGTAATGACCCAATAGTGTGATCTCTGTGCAAAAAGGACTCTTGATAAATTTCAGAGAAAAACAAATGAGGTTGAAGCTCTCTTTGAAGGGTATTCTATTATATACTAAAGGAATACATTGACATGTGTAAGACATTTATAAGCTGTCTTTACAAGAGTAGCATGAGGTAATTGACACCACTCTCATGTCTGTGCATTAATGATGGACCTAGAGCCAGAAGGAAATTAGCTTAGCTTAGCATTAAGACCTAGCATTGAAATATCCATCCAGTAGTGCCTCTATGTGTACATCTTGACATCTTGTATATTCAGTGATTTCTTTATTTGGTCAGTAGTAGAGCATAATGTTTTCAAATTGTCATGTTTACATTTTTTCCTTGTCTGGTTTTTCAGAGGAGGATTTCACTGGAGAGGAGGAAATGCCTACATTTAGAGGTGAAGGCCACGCGCGCGCACACACACACACACACACACACACACACACACACACACACACACACACACACACACACACACACACACACACACACAGACACATGTCCAACAACAACAAATAATGTAATCGGCATCATGGGTTTTTCACCAGGGACATACTGTGTATACATATGCCATGTGTGTATATGCATGGCTTAAGCATAAATGTCTGACTCTGCTCTACAGAGTCTCACTCTTTTTATGTGTTTTTACATTTGCCATGATAAGAATACTCCATTACATTTAAGAAGGAAATATTGCACTTTTTAATGAACATGTGATCATCTGATAAAATATGCTGTATAGATGAAACTCGACCAACACAGTAAGTTTTAGCCTCACTTAAACCATTTAGCCAGACAGCATTAAAACGATCTGATATAGAAAGCTTAAACGATAAATCAGCAAGTCAGTTGACAAAAACAAAGAATCAGGAACTGTTTTGATAATTAATTAAAGTCATTTTTAAAGAAAAAGGCTCAGACATTTTCTTAGTCTTGTATGATCGCAAACATCAGCTTGAGCTTTGGGAAATTGTGATGACATTATATAGACTAAACTATTAATTTGGTCAATCAAGATAATATTTACATCCTACTTATGATACTTATAATACATTTATTTTTATTATATTGCAGAATATTTTTATTGTATCACTGCTTTTACCCAAGTATAAGATTTGTATACTCCTACCACTGGTTTTATTAATCTCCAAACAGCCAAAACTGATACAGATTTTGGAATTTTTTGCAAAGTTGAATAATCAAATCAAATGTAGGCCCACATACTTATCAAAGTCTAATGTTTTTGTTTTTATTTCTGTGTCATGGTGACTCATTGTCCCTCCAGGTCGCAGCAGAGGAGGCTGTATGAGGTGCCAGCAGAGCCACTCTCTCCAGCTGGCTGTCAAAGTCCTCTATGGATTTGTTGCGTTCCTCATCATTACTGTGGCAGTGCTGGCGGCACTGGGTGAGCTTTTTTTTTTTTTTTTTTTTACAATTAAGTTGCAATGAATGAATCATGTGAAGTAAAAGTCTCTAAGCCAAAAAAATACTCCATATATTATCTCCATACTCCCCCACGGAGACATTAATCTCTCAGGTTGGATGTGGTCAACAGCTCAGTGATTAATTAGGCCTATCCACTGATTAATGCTGACACTTTGCTCGAGGCTTTTCATGGGAAAAGATCAGGCTCTACTTTCCTATGTATGTGTGTGTCTTAATAAAACTCAGTCCATTTAACTCCCATAGATCAAGTGAATGAGATCTCGGGCCCCGTGTGCCATGTTTTACCTGACAGCTGCTCAGCACCAACAGATGCTTTTCACATTAACATCACATTTTATTGGGTATGAAGGCCGTAAATCTTCCATCTTTTACTACCGTTCAGGGATCTCAGGAGTAGAGAGAGAGAAAGTAGGGCGTAGTGAGAGTGATGTAAAATCCCACAACACTCGAACCAGCTCATATTCAGGTACAGAAGCATAATAAAACATTATTTAATCACACATGTGCTGGAAACATGTAGACATACTGTACATGCTCACTTAAGTTTGTGTTTTGCCACCAGCACTAAATGTCAGTTAAACAGTCTGTTGCCATAGCAACCACTACTGGCAGCGTTCAATAGCAGCACCTGTCGCATCTTATACCACCAGGAAAGCATAGGGTCGGCTGCTGGGTGCAACTCTATGCCAACTATGAAGGGCACAGAGGCAGGCTCCACCTGATGTTGCTGAGCAAGTGTAACCTATTCACCAGAAATCCCAAATTTGGGATTTGGTTTGGTTTTCAAGTTTTTCTTCTGGATTTTGTTATTTTAAGTGCGTGTGCCAGGTTGTAAAGCTCTGGGTGGCCCTGCACTAAAACATCCATAGTTATCGTAGACTGAGATGTACAGAAGAAAGGAAAGATATCTGCCAGCTGTGATTGGTTGGTCCTTGTCCCATGACACGTGGTGCATGTTGCTGTGTTCCAAAAGTTGAACTTTGTTTATTTCAGAGTGCAGCTGTTGCACCCTGAAGAAAAAGGCACTTGGGAAAGCTTGTGTGCTGCGATGGTGTTGCTCTTGCTTTTCGGCACACCTTTCACACGTCCGCAGACACCAGTGGATTTGAGGGTGCCAAACATGCGGCATGTGTCCAGGCTGTGTATCACTGTTACATTGTGAGATTTGCAGATATTGACAGGAATCTTTTATCCACTCCTGAATGTCCTTGTTGCATAGTTACTTCATTTTCAATAGCTGTATACTGTTGTTTGTAATTTTAGATGTTAAAATGTTTATCTGCGATCAGTTTACTGCAATCCAAGCCAGCCATGCACTAAAGTCAGGCTCAGACTACAGGAGTCTGGGGCAGATTTATCCTCGATTCACCCTTCCCGACAGTCTGAGGACAAATCTGGTGTGGGACCTTGGCCTCGCAAACTGCTCGCAGACTCATCGGGGCCGCTGGATAATTCCAAACATGTTTGATACTTAGGATTAGAATCTGGATGATTATGATTATGTCAGCATGGAGCAGCTGACCATGTCGCCAAGTCATTCTTCCATCCAGACTAGTTTGGCCTTCTGCTTTTGTTTTTCTCAGTGCAAAGCTTTATCAACACTACAGCAAGTTGTGGCACCGTGTCAGTCTCAGGTTTGTTTACAACTGCCTCCCACATAAGGGTTGTGCATTTTAGCTCCCTCTGGAGGATATAATATTCCAATTATTTGTTTAGGGTTTTAAAAAATAAATTAATCTATAATTTTATTTACGATAATTATATCCAAAAATGTGCTATTAATAAATATCAGTCAAAAAAGGATAGTTAAGCACTTTGTGGTAAATTTGTTGTAAACATTACCAGAAAGAGGTATCCACTGGTTTACACAGCATTTTTTGTTAGTTATACTACCAGTAATATTGAAAACAAATGCATCATAGCGCCAGAAGGGTTTAATTGGTACCAGCTATTAGATGCTGGCAAGTAAACGTCAAATATTGGAAAAACAGGAAGTGTTTTGTTGCTAAATCAAATGTCTGTGTGAAGATGGGAAATCACCCTGAATGTCAGTGGAGAATTTCAGCATCCTGTGGACAAGAACAATATTGTGGGGAAACATAATAATCAGTTGGTAAATGTCAACATTTTTATGTAGGACAGTGAGCATCAGCAAAGACAATTGAGTATCCAAAGACAAATAGAACATGCACATCACATACACAAATCGCTGCTCTTTTATGATGCTTTACACACAGAAACTGTGCTTGGTTTATGTTTGTGTCAACTCCCAGCACAGCTGTACGACACCAAAGCCCTGGAAACTTAAGTATAAACAGAAAAGATATTTCACTTGGCTGCAGCTCCTGGCTGTGCATGTGCATGAGGAAAAAAAGAAACAAATAAGCTTTGATTTTTTTTGTTCTCTGCCGAACATCTGTTTTATAAAAAACAAATTCTGCACCAAAAATCTGTTGAGTAACAAACGTGGAATGAAGTAACACATTTTCTGAGCTAGATGCTTTGTGGGGGAAAAAAGGAGGATTGTTGGAGTGAAATGCATTTTCCTAAGCCGTCACGTCCAACGCATTAAAAAACAAATACTGCTGGAAAAGCATTCGAAGAAATCTGTATTTACATTGTTTAAGCATTGTTGCACAGAATTCAGCTAAAGCCAGGAGCCATGTTCAGCATCACTGTCACAGCAGCTAATACAGTGGAGCAGGTGGTATGTGCAGATCGCATGTGGAAGCATTTAAATATGCAAACACATTATGGAACAGATCATGAATACCCTGAGTCCGGCCTTAGGATGCTAACACACACTATACAAACTTACACTCTCACAAGTGTGCACTTGTACATACAAAACCTCGTGCTCATTAAGTTGTTGTTGCTCTCTTGGGAAATATGTTGGGAGAGCAGGCCCTGGCCAGCTGGCTGAACCATCATTCATCAGTGTTTTGGTTATATTTGTTAGCTAATGAAAACTTTACGTGTTTTGTTGTCAGGGCTTAAATTACAACTTCCTGTTTTCACTCCTTTAAATACTTCCTATATCCTGTTAACACCAAAGTACTGCTGATGTTAATCATTTTTGTATTTACTCCATCAGAGTTTCAAGGTTATGTGTTTAAAGCTAATGAGTTAATTTCGCATTTAATTACACTGACGTTCACAAAACAAACAGAAATCCTGAACTCGGTAATAAGAGTGTAATTTTATAACCTTTGAACATTTATATTTAATCAACTTCTCTGTGTCTCCAGTGTTCAGGAAGGTTGACAGCCTGTCTGAGGAGGAGTCTGTCTACCGCAAGAAGATCACCAGTGTTCAGCAAGGAATAGAAGGTAAGGTAAACCCTTTTGTCATAGTATCATTACAAACAGTACGTATTCCGCTCAGACATGTACCTAAACCCTAGATCTGTTTAGTGTTACCACCACAGACAGTACTCTTAAAGTGGGCGGAGTTGTTGTTACACTCTGCTCCATTCAGCTCTTGCCATATTTCCTGTTTGCCAGAGATGCAGAAAAACATCTGCACCTTGTTGATCGGAACAGGAACAGGGTTGCACACTGACCTTGAACCAAAAAAGAACAGGCTAGTGTGTGTAGTTTCTGTCGTAATCAGTGGGATATTTAAAATTGTCATGTTTTTGCATTGAGTCCTTGAAGAGAAAGAGTGATGGTTCTCTACTGACCAATCAATGAACTGCAGCGTTTCTAGCTCGAAGTTTTAGAGTCACATCAAGATGCTAGGTATTCCAACAGAGGTCGACAAAGGGGCTATGAAAAAACAGTATGGAATGGATTGGTTCTGTTGGTACCATCCACCACTTCTGACAACTGAACTGCAAAAACAATTGTAATGTCTAACAAACTGGACTGAACATGAGTGCTTGGTGGAAACGAGGCTTTGAGTGGCCTCATAGACCCTAAACATATGGGTAAACAAAAACAATGGAAACATTCTTTTAGGTTTCTTTGAGTAAAAACTTGAGAAAAAACCCCAAACATTTTTATTATACACATGGGGAATTTGAATTGCTTCCCTACTGATTTTTAGGACTTTATACATTCTTAAAAAACTGTTCAGAAGCTCCCAAAACGGATTAATTTTCTTGTACTACAAATAACGTTTTTTATTGTGTAGACCCTTCAGATTGTTCATTGTTCAGAAGTTCATGCTTGAGGCCGCAAAACGAAGATGTTTAAGATTTCTAATTCTAATTAGAGCAGCTGAAGGACTTCTTGTTCACATTGTCTAAAAATATTTGAGTTGACATTAAAGGCCCTTTTAGTAAGCGTGTGGAAGACTTTACCTTTAGTGATTTAGTGTCTTCTGTTCCAATCTGCCAAGGAAGATGATACGAACCTGAACAGCCACTGCATGGACTTTTTGAACTACATAAACCCTGCATATCTTCGCTGTTGGGTGGAAACCTCACAACTATACATTTCATTGTTTTTATTTTATTTTTTCCATAAATAAATGCTATGTTGGTTTTACAAATATTCAGCCAATAATAATTATCAGAAAGAGCTGGTGACTAAAGCTCCACTCAGTCCTAAAACTCAGCAAAACTTCATAGCTCTACCCTCTTCCATTGAATTAAGTGCCACAATAGAGCATCATTGGTGTCGCACAATAAAAAGCTAATTTTGTCTGACTTCTAAATAAAAACTGGTTGTTTTGGGATTTGTGCATGCTGAATTCAGGTTGCTACAGATCTAATCAATAGCAGGAAACACACGTGTCTCTACATTTGCTGATCAGTGACCTCATAACTCCTTTGGGCTTTTTTTTTAGTGAAGCATTGATGATATATTGACACTTGCAAGTGTCAGACTTGGACTACACAGTGTTCAGTTGTTTTAAAAACACCCCTTTTTTTATTTTCTGAAAAGTAACAGTTTTGGACACACAAGGTTTCGTCCTGGCAGCAACAATATGTACCAGGTGTTTTAAGGTCCTTCATGAAGTGTGAAGCAGCACGGATGATTAACTGTGATGTCAGGGGAGCTTAAAAGATCTTTTTCTCCCTCACACATATGGTTACCAGAAGCTTTTATTTTTATCATATACAGACATCTAGAATGTTTTTCTCTCCCGTCTCACTGTCTTTCTATCTTTGTCTCGCCCCCTCTTTTTCTCTCTCTGACTCCATCTATCAGATCTGAGCTCCACCTCCAACTGTTCAGGCTGTCTGGATGTGACTCTGTACAGCGAGGAGATCAGCAGGCTGAAGAAAGAGTTTGAAGACATCCAGAGAATGATACTAGGACAGGAGCAGGTACTGGGTAGTGATCACAAAGCAACCTCTAAGAGACAGAGGGGACTTATACAAGTCACCTTGTTTTGTGAAACCAAGTCAAAAACCTGAAGTTACTTACAATGCCTCCAAGCTGGTGATAGCTGTATCCAAGGGCATTATGTCCGTCCATTCGTCCCATTCTCATATCTTAAGAACACCTCGAAGGATTTTTTTCAAATTTGGCACAAACATCCACTTGGACTCAAGGATGATCTGATTCCACATTGATGGCCAAAGGTCAAGGTCACTGGGACTGCATCTGCATTCTTGTGAAAACAATATGTCAAGAACACCTTGAGGGAATTTTTTAAAATTTGGCGCAAATGTCCACATGGAGTCAACAATGAACTGATTACACTTTGGTGGCCCAGGTTCAAGGTCTTGAGAACACGATATCTCAAGACTAAATTGAGGGAATTTCTTTAAATTTGGCACAAACATCCATTTGGACTCAAGAATGAAAGTATTACATTTTGGTGGTCAAGGTCACTGTGACCTTACATCTGTCTCATTCTTGTGAACTGAATAGCTCAAGAACGCCTTGAGGGATTTTTTTTCAAATTTGGCACAGATGTCCACTTAAGTTCAAGCATGATCAGATTACACTTTGATGGCCAAAGGTCAAGGTCACTGTGACCTCGTCCCTGTTATTGTGAATACAATATTTCAAACATATTGAGGGTATTCCTTTAAATTTGGCACAAACGTCTTTTGGGATTCAAGATTGAACTGATTAAACTATAGTGGTTAAAGGTCAAGGTCACTGTGACCTCACCAAGCACTTTTTTTCAGCCATAACTCACAAAATTTTACACAAATGTCTAATGGGATATAATGATAAAGTGAAGACATTTTATATCCCAAAGGTCAACTTCAATGTGACATCATAATTTACTGCAAAAATACTTAACAGCCCATGACGCCATTCATTTCTGATTTCCTCTTTGATCCCTGTCCCCCACTCCAGGTCCTGGACCAGGCCTCCCAGACCCAGGGCACCATCAAGGCCACCACCACCCGACTGACACGTGACATGCAGAACCACCTCATGTCGATCAAACTCCTTAACCAGTCGCTGGAAAGATACCTGGATCGGGTGGAGGGCTGGAAGGACGTGATCGAGGAAACCGAAGAGAAAATGAAGAAAATGGTGGACGATCAGTACGACATCAAAGCTACAGCTCAGCAGGTTAACACGACGGTGGCACTCAGGTGAATAAAAGAGATGCAGGGAAGAGATATGGAGTATTTGATTGCTTGGAAAAAGGTTTTCTTTATAGTTCCTATTTTTTAAGTTTCCTTTTGTCACTAAAGCTGTAAGGGAAGCTGTAGTGGCAGTTATCAAAGATGGTTTCATCTCCTCTTCTTCTACAGTATTTGTATGTTTTTATCAGCCCCATACTAGATTATCATCTTGTCTTGTTAGCTACATGTACACATGTTGATGACCTCTTTGTGAACTGACCAAGTGGGAACTATAGTCAGTGGCTGACAGCCAGCAAGAAGCCAGATTCATCTTTCTGACAAGCAGTCGGTATAAATGATAACTGAGATTCATTTGAAAAAGGCACAGCTGGGACTTATAATGCTGATTCAAACCTACTGTAGAATATGATTGATGTAGTTTATCATCCATCTTCTATTCTAATTTTGAAATACATACATTTCAGTGGGCTGATTTTTTTTATGTACACATTAAAAACTTAAATAATATATCTAGTTTACGCAGTGATTTAACAAAGTATATACTCATACACTTTTGGCTGCTTCTACAGTTTGTAAAAAGCTAAATAGCACTGCATCTCACGTGTCTTATGCTGCCCTCTGCTCTCCAGTACACTGTGGATTGATGCACTGCAGAGGAAAGCAGACGAGGAGACTCTGGTGCTCCAGAAGTTGACCAGCGACTGGCAGAACTACAGCCGAGTTCTGAGCACTCTCAAGTCCAACACGAGCAGCACCACGCAAACAGTGCGCTTCCTCCAAAACAACATAGTGGCAGATCACCAGAGGATCGCCATGTCCACTGAGGTGTACTATGATCTCACCCAGCAGGTGTGTGTGTATTTCTTTTACTAACAAACAGATCAGCTGTGATTGGAGGGCTTTTAATGTGAAAGTGTAGGTTAAATTATGGTGACTGGACATAGATGGGGAAAAAAGGTTGATGAAAGAGGTAATAATATGAACTCAATTTTCTCAATAAGAACAATAAAACGCATCAGACTTTGTGTGGTGTCTGTGTGTAAACATTTTCATCAAGTGACAGATTTTAAAAACGCATATGAAAAAGGCGAGCTTAGTGACCAAAGGCCTTTATATGATAGGTACCGATAGGTTAATGAGGATACTCACACATAACAAAAGTACAACATTATGTCTGTATTTTCCCCAGGTAATGAACCTGCAGATGCAACTTGACAATGCAACGTCCTTCATGGATGAACACGAGGAAAACATGCATGACCTTCACTACCATTCCAGGTAACACGTGTACTACTACAAATGAGAGGACACTGTGCTGACTCACATAAATTCCCTGCAGGTGAACTGTAACCTTTTATGCCTGATCCCCACCCTTACCCTCAACTTGACTTGAGTCAAATTCTAACCCCAACCCTAAAAACAACTCATAAAAGATGACTAACTTTGTGGGGATCACTTTTTTGTCTCAGATGGGAATCCCCATATGTGACACTGTGAACAGATGTCCCCACAATGCAATAAGTACATGATACACAGATACCCACTCTCAACATGCACACACACAAAGAAAGAGTATTTTCATTCAGGAAAAGTGAAAACTGACACTGCAACTGTCCTCAACCTCATCCTCTTCAGGTACTATGAGAACCGGACAGGTGAGCGCTTCTCTGCGTTGGATGGTCGTCTGAACTCCATCTCGATGGAGATCGACACAATCTCCTCCAGCATCAACGCCACTGTCAGCCACGTCCAGAGCATGTACAAGTACATCAACATCGAGAGCTCGTCCTGCCAGAGTCGCATGGGCAGACACACAGAAGATCTACAGGTAGTAAAACACGAAAGAATTTGTTCTTCTTGCTTATACATTTATCACACAAAAAGTATATATGGCCTATATATATATGGCCTCATTCAGACTGCCAACCCATATCTGTTTTTTGCAATTCTAATCAGATTTCTATACTTGCGTCTCAGTCTGGAATCTGGTGGCTCAAATTGGATTTTGAAGTGTCTTTTGTAAATTGTCACTGTATCGCTGAAGTAGGGCTTTTCCAGCTAAGCTGCGGGTGCATCTCAACCCCAGGCATTGAACTGTACTAATGAGAAACATCTGACATACTGGACACTTTAGAAATTAACTCTGGGGTTGATGACATTGTATACGACCCAACGTTACTAACCCTAAGATCTCTGGAGCGCTGCAGAGACTTACCTCACTTTGTCCAGAGGCTCACATGAGCAGAGAGCAGCTCCAAAGAGGGCTCTTGTGCAATGGTGCGCCCTCCAGAAGTTTTGTAATCCAGCCTAAATGTTTTCTGTGATGATCAGTTATCTATTTTTGCGTGTAAAAAAGGTGGTTTGCCTCCCTTTGTCATGCTTCAGTGCTGGAAAACTGCGTCATCAGCATAGCTATGTAGTCACGTCATTACCATCAGATAATCAGATAGGTTGGTGCAAATAACAGATCTGATTTGAGAGACAAATCTGATCTGCCTGCAGTCTGAATGTAGTTTTAGGTGTCATCCTGCATCCAACATTAGACTTGCACTCTGTGCCTAACTGCCTGTTAGTGTATTTAATTCACGGCCATGTGTGTGATTGGTTGTCCTTTTTATGATCCTCAATGTAAAGTTTTGTCTGATGCTATTGGAGTTATGATATTTAAGAACAAAATGGTAAAAAGTTAGTTATAACTACCGAGCATCTTTAATTTCTTTGTAAAAAAATGTTTGCACATCTGCTTAATATTATTGAGAGTGCTACTAACCATGCTTCCACTAAGCTGTAAAGCGAATTGTAAGCAAACTTTTGAAATGTGGCAAAAAAGAAATGCAGATTAGGCGTCAAGTGATTTGGAGCAAATAAACTAGGCTACACAAAGCATAGTTTTGTCGAAAGATGGCAATATAGGCTATGCTTACGCATGGCTGTAATCTGCGTGTAAACTGAGTAGGAGAACCATCTAACCCATCTACAAGAGGAAGACAGAAAGAGGTCTTCACGACTTTGTTTCAGTTGGGCAAGTTTTAATTGTTCTTTCATGACAGCTAATACTGGCGATGTTTTATGCGGTCCAGAGATGAAAACTTTAATGCACTGATTCTAATGCACAGAAAGACACTGACAACAGAAAAAGATGATCAGACCAGCAACAATATCAACATCTGGTGCCACATATTGATTTTTTATTTGTGGAGCTGGACCATTCATTAGGAGCGCTACTGGAATATATACATATATACTATTCGTTATTCGTTATTCCTACCACCACACTCTCAGACCGCTGATCGTACTCAGGGCACAGATAGCGCAGTGAAACTTAACCACTCATTGACATTCCCTGATTCGAAAAATTTGCTTTTACTTGCCTCTGCAGCAGCTGCTCCTCTCATCCATCTATCTGATCAGCACTGATTAGATGGACTGCTCAGTTATCTACCATACTAATCAAACTCCACAATGTGCTGCTGAGAAAAAATAAACTCATTAAGAGCTCCACCTGCACTACATTCACAGACCTGCAGAAACCTCAGAACTTAGGCAGGAGACACATAGATTCTGTAATTTTCTCCCTTCTCTATACTCTACAGTCTTCATTCATTGCATTTGTGCTCTTGTAGATTTTCTCCTTCTTTCTTTATCCTCATGTCCTCCTTCTCCTCTCTTCGTGTAGAATCTGAACAACACTGTCTTGTTACTCCTCCACTTGGCCGACACACTGAGACAGCAAAACATGTTACTGAATGTTCGACTGGATGTGGACATCAGGAACCTGTCTATGGTGATGGAGGAGATGAAGCTTGTGGATGTTCACCATATCCAGCTCATAAAGAACTTCACCATACTAAAAGGTACATTAGATGTTTCATATTAGATTTGATATTTATATTACTTTACTCTTTATTTCTTTAACTTAACCCCCTGTACTCTCTCAACAGGGGCACCTGGACCACCAGGGCCGAAAGGGAACCGTGGCGAGACCGGCTCAAAAGGACCACAGGGACTGACTGGGAGCAAAGGTGACCGAGGCCCCATTGGAGTCCGTGGAACTGTTGGAGAGAAGGGTGCCTCTGGGCCCAGAGGACCCACAGGTGAATCAGGCCCCACTGGTAATAGGGGGACAGTAGGTGTCAAAGGAGCTAAAGGGGCTCTTGGCCTACCAGGACCACGTGGCGAGAAGGGCGAGAAAGGTGATAATGGCCTTCCAGGTTTGGAAGGCCCTCCAGGACCCTCAGGGAATCCAGGGATCCAGGGTCAGGCAGGACTGCCGGGCATCATTGGGCCAGCAGGACCAAGGGGAAAACCAGGGCCAGTAGGGCCACCTGGACCACCAGGAACCCCTGGACCTCCAGGGTCACCGTATGCCATAACCGAATCAACACCCGGCAGCGGACCGTGACACCTGCTACTGACTTGAAGAGACAGTAGAAAGATGGACAAAGATGTAGACTCAGAGGTGATTTGTCTGGTACGAAAAAGATTCTTGACTGATGAAAGGATTAGAGACACGATAATCCATTTCTGTGGGATTATGTACGACATTTGAGATTTATACCTTTATGAACAAATGCAACAAATCAGAGTTGAGATGGGGCTTTAAAGGAGGCTTCCTCTTGATGTTATGACACGGCTACATGAAAGGAACCAAGAGGAAGGTCTAGAAAGTAGAAAACAGAACTGAACTGATGGTGAGAGATGAGAAAGAAGAGTTCTTAAAGTCAGAAATGGACTGTGTTTGGACAGACTTTGAATTTCATTGAAGAAATTTGCCTTCATACAACACATGGGTCTCATTACTACTTCTGATGAGTGTTTCCTTGTCCTCCAAAGCCAAAGAAAACCCAAAGACAACAATCTCCATCCGTATATGATGACAGTATGAGATTTTAAATTAATGATTTTGAATTAAAAACTTGTCGTGTGTGACGAGATTATTGGGAATAGAAAACACATTGAAGCTGAGGTCTTGCCTAGTTGAATGTACTGGAAGCAAAGAAAATGTTTGAGGTTATTGTCAAGTCACCAAAACCTCCCGAGGCATAATAAATAGGAGAGCTGTTAACCACACATTTGGACTAAAGTAGTGGTGTTTCCCGTTCAGACTACTCAAAGATTTGCAATCCCATGCACTAGTATATGGGCACAGAAAAAAAATATCTCTTTGTGTTTTACATTGTGTATGTATCCAATCATCCTTTATTGATGAATGGAACTTTGGTGTCTCTTAAAGTGCAAAAGTTGAAATCAGTTTGTTTATCTTATGGCATTTCAGAGCAGGTACTCTGAAGGATTTTTGGTACGGGCAAAACTTTTATGGTCTGCGTTTGAAGAAGTTGCAGACTTTATGGCCTCTGAATTTGGGCTCTGATGATCTTTGTTTTACATGGTATGCAACATTTGCCTCTATTGTTGCTAGAAGGAATGAAGAAAGTAACTTTCTTGTTGAGTCCTGTTGACACGTTTGTGAGAACATTTTGGGAAATACACTCATTTCTTTTCTTTCTACGAGTTTGACGAGAAAATATATCAGTCAATCAATTTATTTGTCATTTTAAATCATATTAATACAATTTTAGTGAAATATAATGTCAGTTTCTACAATTTGTGCATTTAAAACAGTGTTATAACAATAATTATATGTCTTTGAGAGGGGTGTCTTAGGCAGGGTCTTCATTTAGGAACCTTGTGGTCTCAGTGCTGGCCTGGTTTCTGACCTCAACAGGGAGGAAAGGCCGTAATCGGAGTGGTTGGGATCTTTAATGAGGCTTATTTTTGCAGCACCTGCTGTAAACATCCTTACAAACCTGGCATAGAGTGGTGCCTCTATAGTGTGTTCAGCAGAGCAAACCACTCGTTGCAAGGCCTTGTAGTCCTCTTTGGTGCTGTTTTCGCACCAGGCAGTGATGTTCCCCGCCAAGATGCTCTTGGTGGTGCAGGAGTAGAAATTCCTTAGTATTTAAGGAGATACTTGGAATTTCCTCAGGCGTCTAAGATAAAACAGTCTCTGCCTTGTTCTTCTCCCCACTGAGTCAGTATGCAGCGCCCAGGTCTGGTCCGTAACACCCTCCCTGTTTCTTCCCAAAGTCCACTATCATCTCCTTCGTTCTGCTAACGTTTAGAGTAGGTTGTTGTCTTGACACCAGCAGATCAGGTCCTCTACTTGTGTCACGTTAGCCTTTTCAGTGTTATCTGTGATCAGGCCAACTACAGCTGTGTCATCAGCAAATGTGATGATGGTGCTGGAGTCAGGGAGTCAGTCCCTGTCCTGTGTGTACAGGGAGTACAGCAGGGGGCTCAAAACGCAGCCCTGGGGTGCTCCGGTGTTAAGGATGAGGGTGGAAGAGGTTTGTCTGCCTACTCTCACTACCTGGGATCTGCCCGTCAGGAGGTGGAAGATTCACATGTACAGTGAGGTGTTTAATCCCAGCTCCTTGAGCTTTGTGGCCAGCCTGGAGGGAACTATGGTTTGAACGCTAAACTGTAGTCAATGAACAGCAATCTTGCATAGCTCCCTTTCTTTTCCAGGTGAGATAGGTTGGTCTGGAGGATGTGTGCTATGGTGTCTTCTGTAGATGGGTTGAGACGATAAGCAAACTGTAGTGGGTCCAGTGTGCTGGTTAGTGAGGAGCAGATGTAACCCTTAACCAGCCGACCAAAGCACCTCATCACTACAAAGGTGAGTGTCACTGGGCGGTAGTCGTTTTCATGGGCACAGGAATGATGGTGGACTTTTTGAAGCATGTTGGTATGGCAGACTGAGCGAGGTTGAGACAGGTTGAGAATCATTGTAAACTGATCTGTAAATTACTTGATACCACTCTGATGTCTGTGCGTGGAGCTGGAGCCAGGAGGTGATTAGCCTAGCTTAACATACAGACTGGAAGCAGAGGTAAAGAGGAACCTTGTTCTTTTAATCCAAACACAAATAAAATTGTAAAATGGTCCATATATGATTAAGGGGAGTGACTGACTGTAGCTGTTTCCTACAGGTTACAATTTTTACATTAAGCTAAGCCAATTGACTCTAGCCCTGACACTTTTCTCATTTAACCTTTGAAAGAAAGAAAAGCATATTTCACAATATGTTGAACCAATCCTTTTAGGATATATGAAAGCTTGGAATGTCACGAAACTCATTTAACACACAATTGAATGATAATGTTTAACATGTCACGTAATAAAAAGAAAAACCAAGTTGCAGCTCTGCAACAGGAGTGTCACATTTGCCTTCTACTATTAACACTTGTGATAGCAGAGTAATGACTCATAAGAGTGTTTGGGTCTTATGATACACACATAAATAACCTTTTTATATTACTGAAAATACGTCTTACAAAAAAGGGAAACGTGCTATTTTTGTAAACCTGTGTGTTGTAATGAAATGCGACTGGATTGCATCGAACTTCAATAAAGCTTTTTTTAATGGACTGGTTGTTGTAAGTGTCCCGCTGTACTTCCAGAGCAGAGTGCTATTGTTGCCCTGTGAGGGGAAGGGAGCGGCCATTAATATAAAACACATGTCAAACCCCTCCCATTAGATTTTTGAGGTTTCAATTGGTTTGTCTAGATTTAGCCTGTTGTTTTAATATAGGTGCTCCGCCATACAGTAAATGTGACCAAGAATTAACTTTTTGCAGCTTGTAGTAGGGTACAATTGTCCAAAAGTAAGTGTTAATGTGATAAAATAATACCTTCACTAAGCCCAAAATCGCCTGTTTTATGCTTAATAAAGGCATTTATCCTCTTGAAAATACTCTTCAGAATATTTTAACGTGACAATCAGTCAACATTAATGTCTGTAACAGGCGTATGTGGGTGTGTTATTGTAGAAAAACAGCTGATAACCTCCCTGCAGCAGGCGGCCCTGATCTCCTGCTGACTTTCACATTTCTCTCTGCTTCTCAGTGCTGGAACATGACAGGCCTTGCGGGATGTTAGGAACCTGATCCCCAACAAAAACTTCCTTCAAGAATCCACCCAAATCCCTTATTCCTGCAGTCCTCATAAGTGTTACTTATGAGCACGGAACATTTGCTCTAAATCACTCACTGTTTTCACCTCCGAAACTTCAGGCAAGAGTGTAAAACTGCTGCTGTTTCTGATCTATGAAGCAGGAAAATGTGGCTGATATAAAATCCAGGATTAGACTTGTATAGTTCTGAATATCTGAATATTTTCTTCACGTCAGACGTTATTCAAACCAGGGTTCCTGCAGATCCTTAAAAAGTATTAAAAGATGTTGAGCTCATTAATCTAAATATAAGGCCTTAAATGGTATTAAAATGCCTTGAATTAATCTATCAAAAGTCTTACAAATGCTCAGACGTGGGAAGTATGGTTTTATTCTTTTTTGACCAATTGCCAATAAAACTTCACCAGGTATTTCGCGGTTCTGTTTTGCCCTTGTCTCTGCCAGAATTATTTTGCCGCAACAACGGTAGCCTTTCAAATGCTGTTCAAAGAGGTGTATCATCTTCCCTCACTGTAACTGTAAATCTCACGTTTAAGAAGGGCCCACAAGTTCTCAATAGGGTTTAGGTCAGGTGAGGAAGGGGGCCATGTCATTATTCTGTCATCTTTAAGGCCTTTGCTGGCGAGGCAAGCTGTGGAGAAGTTGGATGCACGTGTTGGAGCATTGTCCTGCATAAAAGTCATGGCCTTCTAAAAACTACCACCTTCAACCCGAGAAGGTCCAACTAGCTCATTCTTAATAATAGTAATTATTTCCGTATTTTCTGCGCTGTGTCTCTTAGATGCTAACTTTTTATAAAGCCCCAATCTCACCTGAGCACTGTGGGGGTACACACCCATAAATATCCTGGGCACAGAAAATAAGAAAATACAAGCACATGGAGTGTCTCTGCAGAAAAATACACCACCCAGTGAGTCGTAAGTGATGATTTAGAGGGATTGCCTCTGTGTGAGTCTATACATTGTTTTGGTCTTTTAGGAAAATCCTACATAGTATATCTTTACGCTGTAGAAACCCTGTCAAACGAACCAGCACCATTTCTCTGCTTGTGGCGAGCGAGACCTCCTGCGGACAAACTATTCCCACATGTGGAGCCATAAATCACCACTGTTCCTAAACTGTTGGACAGGGCACAGTATAACAGATGTCACCACATGCAGCCACAGAAGAGACACGCTGAGCAAGCAAAGGGACTGAGAGGAGAATGGAAGAAACAGAGAGAAGAGAGGGACTGTATATTCACTAAAACCACACACATGACAAGTGACTGACAAAGCATTGTAAAGTCATTGTGATTCTTCTGCCCTCAATATGCATGTTGGTCATCTGTCTATAGACAGCTATAGAAACTTATATTTGACCTGAAGCACAGGAAGTGATTTGAAAGTTAGTGATATATATATCGTAAATTTTTCTGTGTTTATTAGAGGGTAGTTTCAACACTAGCGTATATATACATATAAAGAAAGATGTTACCCGGTCAGTCAAGGGAATCACCATTCAGCTGCTAGCGCAATATAATGAATTTGGGTGTTCTGACATCATTTAAGATGAATACTCCAAATAAGTGTTGCTCAGTTTCTACATGATGGACCAAGTGTCATGTGGCAGAAAGATTGGGTAGTGTACTTGTGTGTTTGGAACCAGGTTTGCTAGGAACATCTATTGCATGATTAAGAGTGTGATTTTATGTATTTATTATGTTGTTTCATGGTTTCAGTAAATGTTTTTATGTTATTTATTGCATGTTTTAGTGTGTACAGTGTAAACCAGGCATGTATTTTACAGCACTTTCTGCTTTCCACTCTGAAAAAGTAATTACTAATCCTCTGCACCTGCACCACTTTCAATCCTGAGCACTTGATCTGCTCTTTCTTTTGCCTTGGGGGAGGATCTCTGTCTCTGAAAGCTGGGGTAGGCTATGTTAATTCATATTTGAAATCAAACGGTCTGGGAGGATAGTAGATTTCTGCGCCTACGCTTGGCACGGTTTTCAGACTGAAGAAAGTCTAGGCCATGACGGGAGACTTCCGCCAATCACGGGTTATTTCCTGATGCCTGTTCTACAAATTCAGATGCTCATGCACATCCATTCAGTGTGTAGGTTAAGGTTGCGGCATTGGGTCTGCACCATTACTGTGCCTGCATACGCCTGTGGTGCACACCATCTGACAGTTATTGTAGTAGACAGGTCCATCGGATCCGTCGCTAAGTTTCAACCAGTCTACATACGTCTACATAGCTCTTGCAAACACAAGCTCAAGTCAAGGGAGACTGATAAGACAATAACCTGATGAATGTCATTCAGGCTGGCATGAAATCACATTGCGAACATTACTGTTTGTGTAGTGGACTACTCTTGGTAGGGAAACACAAGGACAGGAAATGTATAGAACGTGGAGTGATGGAGACTATGCAACATGCTTCAGTGCCAGCTGAGCACAGAACAAACGAAGTTGTTGGAGGAAGTGGCCAAAGTAGGAGTCGAGACTTAGTCTTTAAGAACTCCGTCACAGAAGAGCAATAATAAAAAAAGTAGAAACTACATTGTTGAAGTTGTTACCCTAATTAGAATGATATCTGGATATAAATGGGGAACAGATGGGGCATTAATAGACATATATAGGGCATTGATGAGATCAGCAATCAATAACAGGTGTTTTATTTGAGAGGCAGCAGCCAAATCTCTCCTAATTAAAATAAACGGACTGTAAAACGAAGGCCTGGAACTTAGTATCAGTGCAATGAGGTCAACTCCAGCTCATGCTGTGCTGGTAGAATCAGGAGAAATCCCAGTAGAGCTCAGAGGGGATAAACTTTCATTAGCTCACTGGATTCGTCTTAAAGGATGTGGGGATGAAAACACCACTAAAAGTGTCATAAAAGAATGCTGGGAGTAAAATAAATCTAGGTAATGGTTTTGGATAGAATATAAAAGATAAATGAGAAAAATATTATATTAAAAAAAGCATTTTAATTCCCCTCCTCCAATAAGCAATGTTCCCCCATGACTATTTCTTAAAGCTAAAGTTAATGGTCGGTCCCCCTTGGGGGGCTGTTCCCGCCCCGGGTGGTGCGGGGTGGTGCAGGTTGGCCTGTGCTCCTGCGCTTCGGGGTTTGGGGGGGCTGGGTGGGGCTCGTCTTCCATGCTCCCTGGTGGCGCGTCTCGTCCTTCTGCTGGGGGTCGATTTGCTGCGGGCGGTGTGACCCAGGTCGGGACCATTGCGGGGGCCTGGCGCTGCAGTTGCTTGGGGGGCGGGGTTGGGTGGGGGCCTGTTGGGTTTCCTTGGGGCCCGCCTGGCCCGCTGTTCATGGGCGCGGGGGGCCTCGCGGGGTCTGGTTGGCGCCGCCTTCTAGCCCCTGTCATCCATCCCTCCAGCCTTCGGGCCGGGCCCACACTGGCCTGGCCTCCTTATCCACATTTTGTTCACTCTCCACACACATTCCACAGTTTTTAACGCACCACATACACTCACTCTTGGAGGCGCAGACCACGGATGGATTGGGGAGCTTCATGATGGGGCAGGCTATGGGACAGTGGTGTCCGGTAGCCCCCCATGCTGCCCCCCGGCCCATCCTTTTCTGTCCTCTAATTTTAAAGCACCACGTACACCTACATTTTGGGGGACAAATGGGAACAGGTTCCAGGTGCCTTATGGCCCCGGCAGGACGCCCCTGGTCCTGGGGCCTGCGGGGCGTCCTGCCGCCTCTGTGGCTCCCTGGTCATGGGGTCTGGGCGCTCCTGTGGTCTTGGGGTGACGGGCCGCCCCCCTTCCCCCGCAGGGCCGGCCCTGGACCCTGGTGTTGGTTTTCATAAACACATAGGGAGGTGTTCAAATACACGCATGCATGTTCGATACTTCAGCCCCGTGACGCATCGCAAAGAACTGATGGGATCACTTCAAAGGGGCCCACTTGCTTCTCAAACCTTCCACACTGCGCTCTCTCTTCTCTACAGGCGGGCTTTCCCCCTCCACCAAGACTCTCACATTTTTGGTGTTCAGTTTAGACTTCTCTTTTGTTTCTGTTTCTCAGTACAGTATAGTAGACATGTATATGTTTATTTCTGATAATCTGCATGGAGCACAACCACCTCAAGGCCACAATACATCAGCTACACTGCCTGTTTATCCCTTTTTTTTGTTTGTTTGTTTGTTTGTTTGTTTTCCCTCCTTCTCCTCCGCATGCACTGTCACTATATAACTCAGGACTTGCACCTGCCCCCTCCCCCTTGCTTGTTCCTTACTTTCCCCTTAACACACCTTGGTGTATCACAGCCCTCTCTGGCTCATATTAGGAAGCTTTTCCAATAAAGGCTGATAGGCTAGTCTCCAGGGAGGGTGGGTGACGGTCACAACCACGCATTGTGGGTATAAAATACTTGACTGCAAGATTAACAGTGCATCAATCTTCACAAGAAGCTTGCACCCTTTTGTGGCACTAAGCTATGAAGACCAATGCAGACAAGTAAGAAAAAAAAAAAAAAGAAAAAGCTAAAGTTAATGCTGATGTTTGATTTTTTTGTTGGGTGCCCGCACATGTAGGGTTAAAGGGGAATTCATTTGCAGGCTAGCTGAGAGATGACGCAACATGAGACATATAATAGACACTTCATTTGGAAAAGGGGAAGGTTGTTGTGAGAGTTCAACTCAGGACCCAAATGCAAACACAACCAGGAAACAGGGAATGGTCAAAGGCACTTGAAGAAGGAGCCGAAGACTTGTATGAAATGATGGTGGAGGTGGGCTGGGAATGGCGAGGCATAGCAGGCAGATTATCTGAAGGCAGAGCAGGCCAAATCTGGAGGCAGGAGATGAGAATGAGGCTGGATGTGGCAGATTATAGTTGAGGCTGGCGTGGTGAACCCGAGACACAGAACACAGTGTGAATTGGCGTCCAGAAGTACAAAAAAGAAAGTGTGAAAAAACTAGAAGTTGGCCTTGATGACTGAATGATCTGGCAGAGTGTGGATGTCTGAGCCAGGGTTTCTACACCACAGTGGCTTGATTGTAGATGAGGTTCAGGTGTGCAGGTTCAGCAGCTGCTGGCACTCAGGAGGATTTGCAGGAGGAGGGAACCAGAAGGCCAGGCCCGGCCAACACGCAGAGACAGACTGAAAACAAACATGAGACACTAGAAAGGGGAAACGGAAAGCTGAAACCCTAACAAAGGTAAAACACTAATCAAAAAGAAAATATCAGAACTTTGGCAGAAAAGATGGGATGAGGACAGTAAGAGCAGAACATACTGTGAGGTACAGACGACAGTTAAGAGCACAGAGTGACAGTTACGAACACAGAGTGTCAAAGGAAGCAGTAGCAGAGAGGACGTAGTTATATCCAGCTTAAGGTTTGATCACACTGGCTTCTTTCCTGGCATTCACATGAGTGCTACCAGACACGCTCCACTCACCTAAACACCAGTGCAGACCAGCTCCCCCCTGCAACGGCACTCCTCAGTAACAGTAGCCCCCCAACAGGACAATACACCATGCCACACCACAAAAACTGCTCAGGAATAGTCCGAGGAACGAGACAAAGCACTTAAGGCATCGACCCGGCCTCCAAATTCCTTGGGTCCTGATCTGATCAAACATCTGTGGGATGTGCTGGTACCCCACCTCACAACCCATGGACTCAAAAGATCAATGCCAGGCACTAAAGGTCCTGTGTCCATACCTTGACAGGTCAGAGCCAAGTCAAGTCCGGTCCAAAGAGGACCCACCATGGATCGGGGGTACTTCTGGGGTATCAGCACGTCCGTCAGATGTTCGATCAGCTTTGGATCTGGGGTATTTGAAGGCCAAGTTAATGCCTTGAGCTCTTTGTCCCGTTCCTGGGGTCATTCCTGAGGCGTTATTGTGGTGTGGTATGGTGCATTGTCCTGCTGGGGAGCCACTGCCATCAACCAGTGCTGTTGCCATGAGGGATTTACTTGGTCTGCAGCGGTGTTCAAGTAGCATCCACTTGCATGCCAGGGCCCAAGGTTTCCCAGCAGAACAATGCACTGTAACAAGGTTATCAATGTTATTCACTTCACCCGCCAGTGGTTTTAATGTTTTGGCTGATTACAACAAAGGGTATGAGAGGCAGGACAAGGATGGAATTTAGGTGGGATACTGGGAACAAATGCAGAGGAGGTGTGAGAACTCAGAGGGGTGTAATACATAAATTCATAATAAACACTCTTGGTTTAATAGAATATATATATATATATATTTTTAAATTCTTGTATTTTCATTCCTATTGAATACAATATACTGTTTTGCGTACTCCGGTACGGTAGGTGGCGGTATGCACCTAAAAGTTACATCCGCCAAAAAAAGCATCGACGAAGAAGAAAAAGTAGTTTCTCCGGATGAAAACTTGACTCAATGGCGAAGACTCCTGCAGGGAAAATTGCCATCCCAGCCCTGGCAACGACTGCTTACACTGCCAAACAGCCCAAAAAGAGAAAGACGGACCCGTCTAAAAGACAGTCAAAGAGAGAGTCCGACAATAAACGAAATAAAACTCGAGTTAATCTCGGAGAAGCGTTTCAGAGGTGGAGAGAACTTCGCGACAGGATGGGCTTCAAACTGGATTCACAGCTCGCAGTTTTCCTCATCGACTGGTAAGTTAACAGATAAGCTACAGACTTAATTTACCTGTAGTGTCGAGAGTTAATGTAGAGGTTTGTACGGTTGTGTGTTTGGTAGGTTTAGTATGAAAGCGGGTCGGGCTATTTGAATGTTGCTAACAGTTAGCCTTCCGCTAACCATGAAGAAAGCCTCACAGCTGCAGCCAATTAAATTTAATTAGTCACAGTATGTCATGTGAAGGGGACTTACTGGACCACAAGTTGGCAAAGACATCAGAGGAGAGTCGTTTCACTGAAGTCACATTGCTAGGCAACAGCTTGACTCCATGTTTACTTCCTGTCAGCTGACGTCACCAACACGGAACATATATATATACGTACAGACACTGGAGGAAGAAGGGAGGAATCTAATTAGGTTAACTAAAGATACTTTTTTTAAAAAAGATAATTTGTTCAAACTATTTTGTAGACTACGAAATATCAAAGCTGGCGAGGGATTTACAATTTGTAACAAATCTCAGTGCACTATGATATGCAGTGTCTAACATATGCAAACACTGTGCAGATGTGTTTATGTACAACAAAATACCATAATCCAGAACATGTGAAAACGTAGCAGCAACCAGTCTTTTTCTGGCCTCAAAGGAAAAACAGGACTTGTTTCTGAAATAAAACCTGGACTTCACACTTAAGTTATTGTGTCAGAATTATTGTTTTACATAATTTGTGTGTCACACATTTCATCATAATCTTTTATTAGCATTCATCTCCCTGTTAGTGATCGTTTAATGTTATCCTGTCAAGCACCTTGTAAAGTCTGTTTGAACGTGAGCCCTCTGAATGAATCATCGGCCATCTTTTGGACGTTTGATAATGATAATAATTGAGATTTTACTGAGACAGCGGTTCGCAGAAATGTAATTAATAGTACGGATGCTACAAATCACCACAACCATGTGTAATTACAGCTGTCCTTGCACTGTTTTAGAACCTCGCTGTCAGTAAAATGGCTCTTTCTTTACTGTTTTTCTCATTGATAGATCCAATGAGTGGTGGAGGGGCACAAGTATGTGCAAAGGTGCTTTTACATCCATTTATGGAAAACTTTGGGTGTGGAAATGAGGCTTGTGCACATGTGCCCAGTGCCAGACTGATTGTGATTTATAAAACAGTATCTGGATGTGCGCATGGCGTTATAAATCTGACGCAAAGAATGCTTATGCTTATTTTTGCCTTTGATTTTTAGTCATGAATCTACACAGAGTATTATGCATCTGGCCCCTGGTTTTTCAACAGTATTCAAACTTGAACAACTAGCTCCAACTCCTCCCAGAACAGTCACCCGCACCACCAGTGGGAGTGTTAGTTTCACACTCAGTCACAACCTGTGCAGACCCATCTATGTTAATCTCAGCCTACGATGTCTTCATTTGTTATTATTGCTTTATTTTATTATGCGGTGGTTAGCATTGTTGCCTCACAGCAAGAGGGTTCCTGGTTCGAACCCAGGGTGTGGGAGCCCTTCTGTGCAGAGTTTGAATACTCTCCCTGTGTCAGCGTGGATTTTCTCCGGGTACTCCAGCTTCCTCCCACAGTCCAAAGACATGCAGGTTAATTGGCGACTCTAAATTGTCCGTAGGTGTGAATGTGAGTGTGAGTGGTTGTCTGTCTCTATGTGTCAGCCCTGTGATAGTCTGGTGACCTGTCCAGGGTGTACCCCGCCTCTCGCCCAATGTCAGCTGGGATAGGCTCCAGCCCCCGAGACCTCCAACAGGATAAGTGGTCACAGAAAATGAATGAGTAAACTTTATCTTACATCCCTTTGCTATGACATGTGTTATCAAAATCTGTAGTGATATTGTGTGTATGTGTGTTACAGTTATGAGAAGACGAGGCTAAAATCTACACCACAGAAGGTTGGATACGTTGCCAGACTGCCAGACCCAGCAGCATCTATCATTTTGGCTGAATCTCTCTGATGGGTGAGTCCAACTTTTTATGTTTGAAACAAATGGTGCAGGTGGAGGGGATTAGTAGTTAGAGCTCCTCAGAGTCAAAGGCAGAAAACCCGAAGAGGCTGTAAAATGCATGCCTGGTTAAAACTGTACACTCCATAAACTATTATATTTCTGCCTTATGACATAAGCAACAACTTCAGAGGGCCTGTGTAATATATGGGCTGTGGGTTTGGCAGCTTGTTGCAGAGCTTACTGAAGTGGCAAAAAAATGTATGAATGTAGCTTTAACATTGAAAATGTGTGAGCTGATGATTGACAAAGCTACAAGGAAAGCTGTAGTAATACAAGCTTTCCAGATCTCAAGCATAAAATTGAAGCTCCAGTTAGGTAATCTTGATAGTTCCTGTGGGGGTTACATACATGAGTGTTTCATTCATCTTTTCAGAGTGCCTTTTCCAGCCTCTGCACCATCCAGACTCTATCAGTTACAACAACATGCAGTGATTCGTGTTTCAGATTGTCAGTCCGCCATCAAACTGGGGTTCACTTGAGTAACATGGGAAAAGGGGGCTGGGGATCCAAGGCCTGTTTAAGTTGGCAGGAATCACTTGTTAATTTTGGTTTGCTGTGCACACCGCATACTTACTCACAAGGTATATTTGGGAACTTTAAAATTGCCGGGGGTCACTGGAAGGGGATTTTTAGAGGAGCTTAATGAGTGTTGTTTTCTGCTAACTATAGTGGCTTGGCATCTTCAGTCACCCTAGAAAATGTTTGTCAAGATGAAACCCTGTACTGTGGCATCTTTTCGGTGACTCAGGAAAGCAGCAGTGTTTTATCGTGGGATTTGTAAAGGTTTAATCACCCTGAACGTAGTATAATTACTGTGAAACGACAGCAGTGAATGAAGTTAAAACATGAAAATCTCCAATATAGACTCAGGGAACAAGAGTCAAAGGAAGTGAAGTGAGAAGTGTGGGCATGGTATGCTATAGCCGTGGTGAAAAACACCAGGCCGAGCCAGCATAAACCTCAAGGCCAGATGTGCACTCTGGAACCTCTGCCAGCTCCGACTTTTCCCAGGTGGAATATATTTCACCATTTCATAGATGTGTAATTTTCTCGCCCCAGAGGCTTAGCAACAGGCTGAAAGCTCTAACTTCACAATTTATTTTTCTGAGAGTCATTAATGATCAGGATATAACACTTCTCTCCCTCTTTCCACATGAACACTTAAAGCCTGATTGGCTGTGAAGTGGATTGAGTAGCTGTGATGTACTGTAATGGAGTAATGGTTTGCTGCCCGATGTAGCACACAGCACCGGTGCTTTCTGCTGACTCAGTAATGTGATATCGTGCCTGTACATGACTGGGTTTCTGCACATAACAAGTGATCCTGTTGTATCTAATTAAAGGCGATCTACACTGAGCTTGGACAGTATCACCGTATTAAGGTATACCAGGATATTTAGAAATCTGGATGGTGTGCTTTCCAATACCGTCATAAATTCAAGTGCTTCTCTCGCTATTAGTGCACAACACGTGCCACCAGAGGTCAGTCTTCAGTCTGTACTGGTTGAACGAGCAGCTGCTGAGAGCCGCCGCAACTCCAGGTGGTGGAGGGATAAGTTACAGGACTGCCAGCAAAAGCAGATGAAGCCCGTAGGAAAAAAGCATGTTTGTTTTGTCAAACTCTGATTTATTAAGACCAAGCCGGAGTTGGTGACGGTTGGAACAGTGGGCTAACTTCTTATATGACTCACAAGACTAACCAAGATGGTTTGGGTGAGTTTTATTCTGTGTCTGTCCAGTTTAAATGAAGTTTGTTTTACCATGAGTTAACGAGGCAGTTATGCCAGACTTAGTTCTGTGACCAAAAGAAACTTAAATTCAGAAGGTGCACAGTGTATTTCTCTGTTTAATAAGGAAAATAGCTGTGAGAATATTACTTTGAAGGAGAAAGGTAATACAATCACAGGCCAGCGCTAACAGCGGCTAACAGCCAACAGCGGCGCTGGCCTGTGATTGTATTACCATTCTCCCTCAGCAGCTCTCTCTACTTGGGAAAGGCTACCCCGATGTGGCCCTTCATTTCTTTAATTCGCCAGTCACGCTGCCTTTTCTATTCCCTTGTGCGCTTCCTTGGCGACAAGGATTCCGTCTCCCATGATGCTGCATATGCATGATCCTGCATTATGCTCAAAGAGTGGGACTTAGTTTAAAATGTGCCAGGGTAGTAGCGAAGCGCCTCTTGCTCCTCTCCTTCGGCTCCTCAGTCACACAGTGCTGGCCTGGCTCTCAACGAAAACGCCGAAGGCGGTGCTGTATGTCCCTTGCTGGCGGGTGTATTCTCAAGATGGCGAAACGTAATGGAACCCCACAGACGACTTACCCGCACAATGTACAAACAAATCCGAAATTCTCCTTTTACGAGAATAAGTCAGATTATTGGTGGAGGTAATAGTACACCAGTGATGACATATTTATGAATGCAGACATCAATTTTTGCCAATAAACAACTGAAAATGTTACACAATGTCCTTTTAAGGTATAACAAATTAGATACTGCCCAAGCCTAAGCAATAAGATATTCAGAGCCTCAATATAGCAGCAAACAACTCTTTCTATGGAAAGACATCATGGAGTAACGGCATCCTTAAAAGAGAATGAAGTTAGGTTTCCTCTCTGTGTTGTAATCTGAGCTTCTCTGTTTTTTGTTGTGATAGACAGTCTGACTGCATGTGCATGTTAGTGCATGTGTGCCCCTGTGTGTGTATCCCATCGGCTAGCTAATCACTGCTGCTCTGCACTGTGTACATACGGTTATAATGCCATCCTGGCACACTGGTGCAACGGTGTCATCGCAGAGGCGTAGCACTCACCCTCCGTGCCCTTCTAGGTCAACCGAGTTAACACTGTTGACCTGTTAGCACTGTTGCCATTATTAGCGCTGTTCCTGCTGTTAGAAACATTAGCTGCTAGCCATCATCTCAACCACCTCCATGTTGAGAGCTGTGTGCAGAAAATCTCTAAATCACACATATGCTTTGAATATCATATTGAGCTACTATTTCATTGCAGAGGGTTTTTTGTTTTGCCGATGTTGGTCACAAAAACGCTGGCTAATCACAGAATTCACCTGAATGGTTTTACTGTTTAAATGCTCAGGTCACATTTAGTCAGCTGTGGTGCAATTGAAAAGCTCCAGAGAGAGATAGTAAATAGACATTTACACAGCATTTACACAATGTGGACTCTTATAAGTCTCCATAGATGACAAGAGAGCCTGATCCTACAGATACACTATTCAGTTTTCATATTGGTAAGTGTTCTCCCGTGCCCTTAAAAACAACAATAATGCTGTTGTTATCGTGACACCTGTTGCTACAATAATTTGTGAAATGATTATTTTTCAGAGTTGTTTGTCCAACAGAAAACAAACAATGATGGTGACACTCCAAAGGCATTTTTTCATTCTCAGAGTCTCTTAAATGATATATTTTGCAAAGCCATGTGACCTCACTAATGCCTTTGATGGACATGTTTTTCTTAGTGGTCATCGACTGCTTACATTTTAGTAAGATTGACAGCACTGGCAAGTGAACCCTTTACTACATTAACACCTCATTAATATAACTACCTCATAATGCAGACCAACTCCTTTCCCAGCTTTTTTCTTAATGTCTGTTAGATAAGATTAAAATGAACAGATCTCAGTGCAGAACAGTGATTGATTTCTCTTATTTTACCTTTTTTAAAATGTCATGCTCTCTCCTCAGCCTTCTGCCTCGTCACATTGTGTAATTACAGTCATGACAACATTAAAGCTGTCAGGAATGGGAGGTGACACACAGAGAGACATTACCTAACCCTGACCAACACACACACACACACGCACACACACACACGCACACTTAAACATATACGCTTACAACTTGAGACGTTAGCTAACCGTTAACTTGACAGGCCCCCAAAGAGCTCATTATGTAGACAGCTGTAAAAACACACTTGGCCTTTCACTCTGGCTCAGGTAACCATTATTTTGTGCATGTGTGTGTGTGTGTGTTGTGATCACACCTGCTGCAGTGTGTGTAGTGAATCAGCAAGTAACTCTGAAAATAAATAGAGTGCTCAGGCTGATGATTGAAATGCACAAATTGTGAAATTGTGATTGCAGTGATGAGGCTCAAGCCCACCCTCACGTCCTCACACAGAGACAGAGCAGGATGATTTATAAGTGCTACCCAAAGTGAACATTTAATTAAAAACATAAGGAGAGCAAACAAAAAGATTTTCAAAAGTCAGACAACTTTTTTTTTCATGCTCGTGTCAGTATTCTTTGGATAGGAGGAAATCTTGATTGAATCTTAAATGTTGGGTTGCTGTTTTCCACAGGTTGGCCGCACACTGGTGTTACTGTTCCCTCACTGCACTTTCAAGACACTGACTTGAAAATAAGGGCCTGGATGGACCTTTTGAACCCTTGAGTCACCCAGCTGGAGACGGTGTTTCTGTTGGCAGTGACCACAGTGAGGAGGGTGAGGACCCGCTCCGTGCACGAGAGCGTCTGCAGAGTCACGACAGACGATGGAGGAACAGTCTGAACCTTGTTTTTGTCCCTGCTGAGGTACTTCACGAGTTTCTCCTGGAAGCTGTGAACAAAGGAGTGGGTCTGGTCATTGATTTATTACGTCAGAGATATAACAGATGTTTTAAGTCTCCGTGTCCTCACAGGAACACAGAGCAATTTGTTTGTTTTAAGGGGATATTATTCACTCTCTTTCTGAGACTAAAATAGGTAAATAGATTAACTAGGATCTGGAGGTGGATTTGCAATAAGCCAAGGCTAGCAGTCACTCTAGTTTGGCATAAAGACAGGGAGTAGAGGAAAACTAGTCCTGTAAATGTGGCTGTAACATCTTGCAGATTTGCAAACACAAGCAGAAAGCTAGAAAGAGCAGGTGCTGTAACCACTTCTCAGCAAACAGCCACAGATTATGTCATCATTGTGGGTTTGCCAGGAAACTCGTGTTAGTTCCAGCAGGTATGCTAACTCCCTCACAACTCTTCTGTGTATGTATAAAAAATGAGATGTAAAATATTAATTTGTGAGCTTTGGAGAGCCAGAATAGCTGTTTCCGCCTGCTTCCAGTCTTAATTAATGCTGAGCTACATGCTAAATCCTTTCAACATACAGCTTTATACTTAATGCACAGACATCAGAATGGTGTAATTTTCTGAGCTAAGTCTTTGGAAGAAAGCTTGAAAGCATTTTCCTCAAAATGTTGCACTAGTACTTATTTTAATATGGCTGCCAGATTACATATGCGTCTTTGTGAGGTGGATGTATTCATGTAGGGGATAATGTACAGCGAGCAGGTCTTTATTGCAAAATAAACCCTGACAGAGTGATGCAAAGCCATAAAATCTGCAATAATGACCTGCTCACTGTACATTATCCCACTTATTGCCAGATTTGGGAGTAACTTGTTACTGCAATTCCACTACTTTGGGTGGTAACTAGTAATGTAACTGATTACTTAAAGTAAATAACGCAGTTACAGTTGCAGAAATTAAAATGGGCTTTATTACTTGTTACTTGACATCTAATGTCACATGTAGTGATGTGCAGCTCAGTCCCTCCAGTGTGTGTGTGTGTGTGTGTGTGTGTGTGTGTGTGCCTGCCTGCCTGTCTGTCTGTTTCTGTAAGTCATTAATAACTTTACGTTACTCACCCAACTGTTTGATGACGAAATAAATGGCATCAATCAATCAATCAATTAATCAATCAGCAATTAGACTGTCACTGAACACAATGGCCACCAGTTCAGGCAAATTGAGCTTGTTTTACTGGAAATATGGACATTATGGATAATATGGATATATTTTTCCCTCCTCAAGATCAAGGACAAAATATGTTGACAGTGGTGAGTTTAAGTTCATGTGCAAGAATTGAATAACATTTAATGTTACAAAGAATAAATCTCAGTACGTTTATGTTTTTTGTACATAACTTAGCACTTTTATGTCATTAGGCATATCATGAGAACAAATAACTGACAAAAGTCTGAGAAACAGTCTCATCCAAAAGAGTCTTAAAACCTGACTTCTGTTGCTTAATTTGAAGACTGATGAAGCTACATTAACTAACCCCATCAAAACATATGTTTATTATGTTTTATTGTTCCTCTACTTACTTTTCATCAAAGGGATAATAGGTACAATCATAGATAGAATATGACAGTTGTCTTGTCCCACACCACGCAACAGCAACACTAAAATAATTTAGCTATGGGTACACGCTGTTGACCGTCCCAAGAGTCAGAGCAAAACATAGTGAAGCAGCGTTTTGTTATCATGCAGCACAAACCTGCCATAACCTCCCAGATGATGTTAGACAAACCCCGACTCTGATTACTTTTAAGTCAAAGCCAAAAACATTCCTTTTTTACACTGCCTACTCCACCCCGTAATGACTGCAGCCTTATTTTTAAACTTAACTTTAAATAATTTCAAATAATCTTTCTATATTTGCACTTCTTGTCTGCACTTTTGCTATTTAATGGCGATTTTTTTAAAATTGTAAAACATTTAGTAAATAATTTAACCTTTTATATCTATTTTCTTTACTCTTTTCTGTATGTTTTGTTATGTTTTATATTTTATTGCTCTGTAAAGCACTTTGAATTGCCCTTGTGTATGAAATTTGCTACACAAATAAAGCTGCCTTGCCTGCTTGCTGTAACTGATGACTAATTTTCACTTGCACAACACTGTTATTTATGTGTCTGCTTACTAAAGAAATCAATATTCTGACAGAAGATATTGACTTAAAAATGACAAACCAATCAGAATCAAGCTTCGACATCTGGCTAGAATTCGTCTCAGGTTTCAGCTGGTCTCGAATGTGTTTACACTCAGCTTTTTTGAGATCGGACAGCTACTTGATCAGCCCAAGACACGCGAAGTGATGTCCCTTTTACAGGGTGTAAAGAAGGCTACACAGCCTGTTCAAGGCGGGAATGCTGCGCTGTTAATGCATCTTAGTTGTTTATGAAAATACATTCACAGAATAGGGGGCTCAGAGTTGTCTTGCCAGCAGTGGATGTAGTAACAGCGCTGAATTGACTCTGTGTAAAAGGAAGAGCGATCAAGATAAGACCATGGAGGGATTTGTGTGAGGTTTTGACGATGTGTTATGTGTGCGACCCACTGCTGGGAGATTTAAATAGCAGCTAGAAGCAGTTAGCAGCTAACTCACAGAAGATGAACAGCAGCTGAAGTTTTGTCAAACTGGCAAGACAGTGAGGTCAGGGAGCTCCTTACCCACGGAGCAGAGGATGAGATCGGCCGCCATGTGAGAGCGATGGCAAATGATTGTTATTGTTTAGAAAGTGCTGCCGACACGTATGTTACATGTCGCACTAGGGGCCAACACTGTTGTGTTACACATCACACCTGTCATGCCTGCCTCTTTTGCTTCTAGGGTGTCAGCATGCTGTCTAAGATCACACACTGCGGTGGCCTTATGTATGCGTTGTTTAGTCCTGTGTAAAAAAGCAAACGTGGCGTGATGAAGGGCCTTTTTAGCAGCCCTGATGTGGAATCTCTGTGGAAAAAGGGGGTACTGACTCACTGCACTGTGACGTGCACCAGTGCCTCATGATTGAGATCTGCCTCTTCTGTTAGCTCAGTTTGGTTTCGTCAGGTTTAACATGTTGAAAGTCTGTTTTACTTCTTCATACCTGTGGAATGTACTGTAAATGTATGCATCTGAGGGGGGAAGATAGTTCTAATATGATAGACAGCTGGTCATGAAAATACAGACTTGCAATTTTCACATCACACACCTGTTTACCTTGAGCACCTGCCCGGCTCCTGATCCACTCTGTTTTCCTTCAGAGGAAAAATGACTCGCCTTGCAAAAAACAGCTTCCTTCAGACACTCTGAAGTTATTTCAATAAGTAACCTAACATTTAATACAGAGACTAAATTAAAGTATTACATGTTTGTTTGCTTTGCATGGCAGCGGGGGAAAAATGAGGTCTGGTATTATTATAACCATGTGTTTTGAGTTTGGAGCGAAGCTGTGGCCTCATTGAGGAAGATTAGTCTGCAGTCACCAGCTCGAGAACATTGGCTGATTTGTTTTCCTTAGTTTTATTTTTGGCACATTGATCCAGTGTGTCCCGTATTGGCTCCAGAAACTGTCGTGTGAACTGGTTCAGTTTTTAAATGCTTATTTTATTGAGGCTAATTCCAATGAGATTCTTTCGGCCCAGTAATTGAAGCCTGGCGAGAAATCGCAATGAGCAACGCCTCAGAAGCATAAATCAGAACGTTACACAACAGATGTGTGGCCGACTTATCCCAATAGAAATGCTGTTTTATGCACAACAGATAAATGACTACAGTTTTAGACAGAGTATTGTAATAAACAGAGACAGCTTTGTAATTTTTCACCAATATTAAAATAAACAGTCAAAACCTTTGCTTTGAAAGACTCATGTCCAGTTTTGTTCATCAGTGCTTTTGGGATTGTGTCATTAAGGTGGAAATTGGTCATCTGATCCCGTCTTTTGCAATCTGACATGTTTTGTTCATGATCTACATCTGCCATCTTTGTTCTCCAGCACTGCCAAAAAACAATTTGAACATAATAGCTTAAAGCTCCGGGTCCTGAATATCATCATCACGCAGTTCAGCAGCAGCATGATGGTGGTCTTGTTGCGTGTTGGTGGATTTGCTCTCATCGCTTCTCTCGTGTGGTGCATCAGTGCCATGCATGCAGTGGCCCACATGGCCCACAGCTGTGGTCACCCAGAGGATGGGCCGTGATAGTTTCTCAATGTTAAAAAACTGTCATTTGGTTTTTGAAATAAAAACATATTTCTCCTCTATGTTGCCATCTTCTATAAACCTTCCTCCTCTCAGACAAAAAATCCATCTGTCAGTTTACAAACTCTGGTGTTCATTTATGAATGGCCCAAAGCAATTTAGCAAAGATTTACCACACTGCAGAGACCAGAGAAACAAAACAAATGTATGTCACCATCTCTTTCCATGTTTTAGCAATAAAAATGTTCCCACTGGTCCGTCATGTTTGTCTTTGAGTTTGTGTTTCCAAGTCCTGTCAGTTCCTTCGCTGTCACCACAGATAATAATCACTTCAATGAGGCTGTAGCTTAAAAACATGAGTAAATAGACTTCTTTCTTTAAATCTATTTGTGTCTCTAAAACTGTGCTACATGTTTTGGCATTATCAGTGTGTAATCTGAAAGTGTCGCTTATAGTGACAAAGCCACAGATCATTATCATCTGACTGAATTTCCTCTCAGTTTTAACAGCATTTTTTTTTTTTAGCAACTTTCAGCTCTTTTTTTCTTTAAGGCTCTGTATGTAACTTTTTATATGTTGCTTATTAATCACGTTTAATGCCAATGTAAAAACTGTGACATTATGTGACTTTTCCTGACCCTTCCTGTTGCCTCTAACAGCCTATTGACTGATTTCTGTGGAAAGAATTTGGGGCAAATTTTCTGGAAAAATAAAAAGGATATCACCTCTGCGTATTTCCAAGTGCACACATGCTGTGTTTCAGTGATATTAATTTTGCTGCAGCAACCCGTAGAGGGAAGCAAGTATCAAAATACTGTCTTGCGTGGATAACTTCAGCTAATCCAGACTCCCAGGGCTGATTTGTAAATTTCTTTATCAGCTTACATCACGAAGCAACCAACAGCAGATGCATGCAGTGTAGCTTAGCTACAGCCAACAAGCTAACCTTAAGTTAGGTTACGGTTAGCTTGTTGGCTGCCCAGTTTGCTGTAGCTCGGCTACTCTACATCAATTTGCCGTTGGTTGCTTCGTGATGGTAGCTGATAAAGAATTTTGCAAATAACAAGCTACTTGGTATCATAAGGCCAATGGTTCAATTGAAATAGTCCATAGGAACATTTAATGATAATATTTGAATCCTAAACAAACATGCAAGATTTTATGTGTAAATTCCTCAGACTTTTTCATATTTTTCAAGTCTTAATATATCTAACTAGGTAAAATCTTGAAAATGACCCTATTAATCAGTTTCCTATGCCAAGTTCCACAGAAAATTGTATCATTTGTCTTAAATTTTTATGATGTCCAGCCAAAAATGTAAGCCAGTTCTCAACTTTTGTCGCAAATCCAAGAAAACCGCAAAAATTCCTGCCAAACAGATCCTTGGGATAATTGCTGTGTTTAATGGAACTCCTAAGCTTGTATTTACGACATGTAAGTCATAAAAATGAACTGGTGAACTTAAAGCTTTTAGAAAATCTCCACTTACAATGTTGTGAATACCACACAGGGGGGCACTGATATAGACTCTTCTTGTTCTTGTGAACACAATCCCATTTAAATGCAGCATGTTTTTGAAGTTGTAAACACCTGTAACATCTGCGGAGTGCGAGCACGAGCAACAGGATGCTGACTGCAGTTCACTTAATGGCTCCAGAGAGAGATGTCTCTAATAGCAAGGATTTTCTAAAAGGTACATACAGAATCCACAACTTGGCTGCTCTGTATTTTCTATTTTTTAAGGTTAACGTACCTTAAAAAGGGAGTGTTTCTTTAAAAGCTGCACCCAGCACATGACCCTGTACAGACGCACAGTCAGACCCGTGGTTAACCTTCATCCAGGGTTTTTGGGAGGAGCTGCAGTATAAAATCCTCTCCTCATTTCCCCCCATGTGTTTAGAATAACAGAAGTGCAGCTGCTCAAATCACTTAGCTCTGCTCTCTGTTTTATTTCAAGTGAAGCAGCGCCTCATTCATTCAGCACAGCAGCGCTGCCGGAGGAGGGATGTTGGCCATTACATATTTAAATAACCTCTTCCCTGTGTTATGCAAGCAGGCTCCATACCCTGCCATACGTCTGTGTTCTTCCATACTGTAACACGCTGTCAACACACACTAAACATAAACATCAGCAGGGACACACATGTGCATAACATCACTCGGTTTTCTGGGTTTCATTTGCACATGTAGGGAATGAAAAAAAATGGGAAAACAAAATTGATAAGTGTTTAATAATATCACTCATAATAATGTGATGTAACAAGTCTTTCAGAGTTCAGCATCATTTATCAGTCAGCAGCTCCAGGCCTCCAGAAATTACTCTTTTATTATCAGAATTATATCAATTTTGTCCAATAACATTTGGAAAGTCCAGAACAGTTGTATAAGTAAATTCCTTTATCATGTATGGGGACCCAACAGGAAGTCACTCTGCCAGGCAAGAGGAAGCGGCAAAAAATGCAGAAGCATAATGCTGCGATCCTTTGCACTCAGAACTGTGCACTGTGGCAACTGATACAGCTGCCCGGGTTTGACTCCAGCCTGTGGCCCTTTGCTGCATGTCCCCCCCCCTTCACACTTCACCATCCTATCAATTAAAGGCAAAAAATGCCCTAAAAAATATCTTGAAAAATAAACAAAACTTAAAAGTCCTAACGCAGTCTTTGCAAAGAATGCATCTGATGGCTGCAGTACTTGACCATCAGCATGTGCTGCATTCTATGCTTGCACAAGATGAGATAATGACCTAATTGTCTGAGCTTGTTGTCCAAAAAACTCTCAAAACTAGCCAACTATTTTCATCCCAATGTGAATCTGCTGAAACACTTCACCTCTCTTCAACCATGACCACTTTCCAGGCTCTTTAAGTGTTATTCTTCACCACTTAATCAGATGCCCTCAGGCTTATCTCCTTTCATCACAGATCCTGCCACTTACATTTGTACTGCAATCACCTCATTTCCTTCACCTGCGCTTCCCTTGGCCGTCTCCCCATCTGCACCTCATTCCCTCATCAGCCACTCGCTATATATACCAGCCCAGAGCCACCATTCTTCTGACAGGTTGTCTGGTGTTTATAGCTCTCTAGCCTTGTACTGTGCAGTGTAAGTCACATTTACAGTGACGATGAATACAAGTATTAGGAAAACTTTGAGCCGAGGTTTGCAGTGTGCATGACTGGTCCTGGTGCAAAACAAAAGAATGCAACATTAAGTGTAATCAACCGGACACAAAACAGATACAGAACAATATACAAGACCAGAGTGCAATAACAAACATAGTAGTGGAATGGTAGAAAAATCTAAATACAAGTAGAGTAAAGTGAAGTAGTGCAACAAACAACAGCAGTTTTTTTTGGTCCCTGAGATATCTGAGGATATTTATGTTACAGTATGTTTTGATAGCAGTTGTACTACCGTGGGTTTGTTGGAGTCAGGGGGTCCCTGAGGCAATCAGACGTAATTATGGGATGTTTATAATGTCATTGCCTGAGAACACAAGTAAACAAGTACGCACACGCAACCACCCACCTTCACAACACATTCCTCACTCATTCACTCGTGTAAACAGAAAGCCAAGACACCAGATTGAGTCCGATCCGTTGTATTTGGAAATGGTTTTCAGGGTACTTAGGCCTAAATCTTCTGGGCTCTTAAGAGCTCAGAGTATTCATATCCAGAGCCTTTTTTTATTCTTCGGGATGATGGCTTTCCACTCTGCACAGAAATACTAATGGTGTCCAAAGCTGAGCCTTTTCTGGTGGTTATTCTCTCCGTGTTGCATCACAGGCACATATTCCCTCTTTATATTCAAACAGCTTCTTCTCGCTGTCCAAACATTCCTCGTACAGACTCGCAGGAACCTCTCTTCTGAGGCCTGAACCTGGCTCCCATTAGCATTTGGAAACCGTTCAGATATTTGTATCTGCGACTGATCGAGAGCGCCCGTTCACCCCAGAGCCTGCTGAGAAGTCACGAGTAGAACTGCTGACACTTCCTCGACTCGAAACTGATGCTCCGAGAGGATTAAAGGGAGTGTTGGCCAACTTTTTTTGGCCCCTGCTCGACCCACGGAGGCTTTATTACGCTGTCAGGAAGACGCGGTAAATGAGTGCTCATGTGTCATACATATCATGTCAGAGGTGCACACTACGGTCTGATACACAGACGAGATCATGTATCCATAAATATATGGAAGCAGAGAGGAGAGAGGGGATAGTTTCAGGGTGGAAACACGGGCATGAAAGGCATTTTGTGGTGTTTCTGTGTACCCTCTGCTCATTGGATTTCCTATTCTGGAACATCAATCCATCCATTAAATCATAAAATTAAATTACGTTAAATTTTGTCCCATTGAAATATGTTTTTGTGCTACTTTTCCTATCACTGTTGGTCACTCAGCAACTCTGCAGGGGGAAACAACAGATTAGTGGTAAATGTGGTTTTCATGCAATATTTCTCCCCTGTGGTCTCATTTGTTTACTATATGTACATCAGTGCATTGTATTTCATTTTACAACGAGAGAAGTAAGTGGAGTAACACTTTTACTGTATAGAAACACAAAACATGTTATGCAAAACTCCCACACACACACACGCATGCACACACACGAGAGGCTGCCAGATTAAACAGCAGGAGCACACATGGGAAAAATAAAAAATGATCTCACATTGCTTCGCTGCAGAACATCACCTGGTATGTGTTAGCCGCACGTTCTTAATAAGTCATCTGATCATAAACTTGAGAGGAAAAATAATTTGAGCTAAATGTGGAGGATGCCACTGACCCGGTAGAGCAGCTGCAGTGGAGGGAACTTAGATTTTTAGGAGGAGGATGTTCTTTTTTGAAATGTGTTGTTTATGTGATTTTAATGGAAGCATGATGGATGGTTTATTTTTGTTTCAACTGTTTAAACTACAAAATGCTTCCTCAGCTCAACACCAAGGAGGAGATAGTAATTCCTTAAAGGGATAGTGCACCCAAAAATGAAAATTCAGTAAAAAAATTCATTATCTACTCACCCATATACCGAGGGAGGCTCAGGTGAAGTTTTAGAGTCCTCACAACACTTGCGGAGATCCAAGGGGAGAGGAGGTAGCAACACAACTCCACCTAATGCAGGCTGACGGCGCCCCAGAAAAAACACATAATTGAAACCACCAAATATCTCCATACTGCTCGTCTGTAGTGATCCAAGTGTCCTGAAGCCCCGACATAAAAAGTTGTCTGGAAAAACGTCATTTGATTTGTTTTTAGCCTCATTGTAGCCTGCAGCTCTAACTGCCTCACTGTGCACCGCGCTCATGTGTTTCACGGTCTCGCACGTGTGTAAAGATGTATTATGTTAGCAGTGGCTTATGTAGCCTCAAACCTTCAGTATCCTCTTCAAATGTTATCACTCAGTTGAATGGGCCTCATCAGTGGTTATCAGCCTTACTATATGGGTTAGAAGGGACCTGCTCCACCTACTAGTAAGTTAAGAAAGCCAGTAAATGGCTGGCGGTTTTTATCGTTAGGCTGTGACCTCCAGTGGCCATGGTAATTATGACAGGAGCAAAGGAAGAAGTCAGGTGATGTTGATGTTAGTATAAAGAGTGTGGGCTGGGAGGGAGTCGGGGTGGTGGAGAGATCAAATGAACACAGGACTTTTACCCAAACTGCAATTTGTTTCCTGTACAACACCATTATTTTGGCTAACATACATACGATTATGAATCTCCCAGTTGTGGGTTGTACACATATTATGTCATCAAATCGTCGCATCTGTCCTGTCCATGGTCCCGTTCTGTTTTTGCATAGATGCTGGTTCGGTGCTGTTACTACAGGCAGCGTAAAAGGGGCTAATGAGTCAGATCCACCCCTCCAGAGCTCCACTCTCTCCTCCGAATAAGGTCACTTCTGTGTCCAAACTACCAAGATGGCGTCCAAGGCTTCACAACAGATGTCCACAAACCAATGGGTGACGTCACCATGGCTACATCATTTATTTTTATACAGTCTATGTTCAAGAGACTTGGGGAATTTATGAGACTTTGTGCAACTCCCTCTGGAGTCACAAAAGGCTTTATAATTTCTTTATTTTTTTTTACATATGCAGTATTACTCCCCATCTCCTGTCAACATTCTCTTTCAAGCTTTTGTTTGCATCTCCTAAAGTTTCCCTCTGAAGAAGTTTCAAAGCCAATTTCAGACAATTATCATGTCGCAGGATGCTTCACAACATGTGTCCTCTGCTGGGCTGTTTACAAGGTATTTCAGTAATTGTTGTTGTTTACGGAACAACAGACCTTTAATCTGGCATTTGGAAAACTGGTGAAACCCAGATTCCCACCAGCAACATGTTGCCCTCTGAGACAAATGAGGTTCGACCTTTCTGACCCCTCGTGGGTGACTGGTTAGCACGCTCAGCGAAGCATGTCTGCTTACAAGGACACACACATACACACACACACACACCATACCACTCTCTTTAGACTGTCTCATTATCCAACAAAAGCAAACACTGCTGTTAAACACACCTTGGTATAGAGTGTGTGTGTGTGCATGAACATGTGACACTGTGATCTAGTGTGAGGTAGGTCAACATGGCCGACACGTGCATGTGTATTATCACAATGAGAAACACTGAGATGGTTCACTTCCCTGTCCACATACATCTATGGTATGGTGTGTGTGTGTGTGTGTGTGTGTGTGTGTGTGTGGTCCTCTTTTAGCATTTTCAACCACCAGCAGATGTTAGGGTGACCACCACGGGGGTGGCAGATGCTATTTCCATGTTTTCTGTGTGTGTGTGTGTGTGTGTGTGTGTGTGTGTGTGAGAGAGAGAGAGACCACTACAGGGGTGGTAGAGGTTATTGTGACTGGAAGCCTAGCAGATAAAACATCATGGCTAACTGAGACCACCTCAGACCTCACTCTGACTCTGTCCTACACACACACACACACAAGCTGTGTGCAGACCTTTTGGCACCATGGGTAATAAAAAAAATGGTTTCCTTTTCTTTTACATGTGTCCTCTCTGTCTCTAATTTGTTGTAGGAGGATGGACCATGGGGAGGATGACAACATATTTCCTATACACAGGAACACACACACACGCGCGCACACACACACACACACACACACACACACACACACACACACACACACACACACACACACACACACACACGCACACATCAGTGACAGTACCACTTGTACTTGAGCTACTCGTATGACTGGTGCTGATAATACAACAAAAACTAACACATTTCCACAAGAACAAACACACAGAGGTTATAACATTAGGAAGCAATCGAAGGGAAAATTGCTCTAAATTAATATGAATTGAATAAAACATGTTGTCCGACAAGGTCGAGGAGAGAGGAATACATTTCCACCATAGTGTTCTGTATTTGAGCCGGATGAGCCGACGCCCTGCACCACAGAATGAGACCTTTCTTCATGGCTGGTTCAGGTGAAACTCCTCACTAACACTATTTCTGTTCGCCTGGATTAAAGGTTTTCCACTGGAGAGCTGCCATGAAGGTGGAGCACACAGTGACCTCTGGCTGTGACCTCTGGCTGTGACCGCGGACAGGACAACACTAGGTCTTTTCATCATTCATTGACTATTGTATTTAGCAAGTAAGTCTCAAGTCTTTAAACTCAAGTCCCAAGTCAAGACTGGCAAGTCCCCAGTTTACTCCTGAGTCAAGACTGAAAAGTCCAGAGTCAAGTCATAAGTCAAGACAAACACATCCCAAGTCAAGTCCCAAGTCCAGACAGGCAAGTTCTGAGTCAAGTCCCAAGTCCCAACAGGCAAGTCCCAAGTTAAGTTCCAAGTACAGTCCGAAGTCAAGACAGGCAAGTCATAAGTTTAGTCCTGAGTAAGGACTGAAAAGTCCAGAGTCAAGTCACAAGTCAAGACAGGCAAGTTTGTCTAAATACCAGGTCAAGTAACAAGTCAAAATAGGCATTTCACAAGTTAATTCACAAGTTAAGACTTACAAGTCTCAAGTCAAGACAGGCAAGTTTTGAATCAAGACTGACAAGTCCCAAGTCCTAAACCTTGAGTTTCCAGTCATAATTTGCTCTTCACTTAATGTAATATCATTTTAACAACAGAGTAATAATATATCAAATTTACAAAAATCATAAATGCTTTTTAAAACATGTTTAAAACAAGTGCAACTAAACTTTATCATAAAAAGTAGTGCTGAAACTCTCGTATCATACAGTGAAGCACTATTAATTTTTCAATTCAATTCAGTTTTATTTACAAAGCCCAGTATCCCAAATAACAATTTGCCCCAGAGCGCTTTACAGCATACGACATCCCTCTGTCCTTTAGACCCTCACAGCGGATAAGGAAAAACTCCCCAAAAAAACTTTAACGGGGAAAAAAAATCGGTAGAAACCTCGGGAAGAGCAACTGAGGAGGGATCCCTCTTCCAGGACGGACAGACGTGCAATAGATGTTTTACAGAACAGATTAACATAATACATTTACAGTATTCCATATGACAAAATGATTCATAAAGATACAACAGAATTAATTCTGTATGTTCCTGTCCTGTCTTATTGTATTTATCTCATCTCATGTTGGAAAAATGTCTAGAACTCTCAAGTCACAAATCGGCTTGGGGAAAGGTATCAGGTATTTTTAAGTCAAAAGGCTAAAATGCAAGTCAAGTCACAAGTCATTGGTGGTCAAGTCCAAGTTGAGTTGCAGGTCTTTTTTGATTTTGTCAAAAATGCATCTTAAGTCCTCAAATTTGCGACCCGAGTCTAAGTCCAGTGACTCGAATCCACGCCTGTGATATTTAGTAAATGTATTAATAACAATAACAGTGTGGCAGCTGTTGTCACTATAATTGCAGTAAGGTAAAAGTAGTAGCACTGACAGTAGTAAGAGAGATGGAGCAGTAATGGTAGTATTGGTAGTATTTGTAGTAGTAGCAGTACAATGGGAGTACACTGTATTAAGTCCGTTAGGATGACTTTTCCCAGCATGCTTTGGAGCAGGTGAGAAGTCTCAGGAGGCAGCTGGACCATCCGGGAGTGACTCATGTGTTCCAAATAGACCTGAGAGCAGCTACAGCTTCAGCTAGTTACAGAGGATTCTCAGCATTTCCTCTGAACTTGTCTGAAGTTTACAGCTTTAGGATGTTAGTATTCTGTTTTCAGATACAGCAATTTAAATTGTCACCTGTCAGTTTTAAACAAGCAACAAAACACACGTGTTAATACCATGAGGTTTTAATTCGCAATAAAGTTTATTAACAGAAAATCTTTCACTACAGCTACCAAAATAAAGACTGCATCGGTGCTTCTAGTGCTTCTGCTTTAGTGCATTTGGGAAAAATAACTCTTAGTAGGCAGAATAGTATCCTTGTCTTTCAGCAGTAAAATCCTGGAAATGAAGAAGGGGCCTGCAGACTTTGGGGTCCAGTAAAAAGCTGAACGACACATACACATATTGAAGACGATGAATTATGGGAACCGTGGGTGTTTGGCAGGACATCTCGTCATTTCTCCCCATAAATATGAAATTAAATGTCAGTGACAGAGCTGGACCCGCTCCCTGCTGGGGAAGTCTGTCCTAATTTCTTCTGCCAGATCACTCTGCCTGTCCTAGTGTCACTGCCAACACTTTTATTGTGGCTGATTGGGCTGACCCTTTGCCCTTTTGCAAATTACAGTGTCTCTTGCCAGTTTTTTTAAACTCCCTCATCATTTTAGAAGCTGTCGTTTCTTCTCTGTCCTGCAGTAGTCTTTAGTCTTTCATAATCACCTGACCTTGTCACTAAGCTGGACATCTGCTCCAAATTCCCTCAGCAGCTCACTGGTATATTTATTTACCTTGAACTATTGTTCCTGCAGCTCTTGGCCCTCTTGTGTTCTTGTTATAACCCATTTTTGATTCCTGCTTTGAACAGTGACACAGCAGACTTTGCTTTTGCTGCCCTGGCCTGTCTACGTGCCCTGCATCTGAGTCAGTTTTATAAGAGCAGCAGTGGAAGAAATACTCAGACCTTAAAAGAAGCAAAACCACAGTCCTGGAAATACTCATATCAAGTACTAGTACTGCAGTATTGAATGACTGTACTTAATTACTTTCCACCATTGCCCATGAGGATTGATAAAGTAAGTTGCCTTAAATCAACATGCAAACTGTTCAGTTGTGTACCTCTAATTAATTCAGTCAATGCTTTATTATGAATCACCTTTCACAGTGCAGTAGCTGTATCCTCATACAAAGGTTCATATGATATCTAACAAATCAGTGCCCGTCATTCATGGAGTCATGTAGGTTAGGTTTAGGCGAGTATAGTGAGACATGGTCGGGCAACTTTTTGGGCATGTGAAGTTACATAGGTTAGATTTAGGAAAAGACGGCAATGAATTCCAAACCTCATTTGGTTTCACAGTCCTGAACATGGTGTCCTGGGGGAATGTCCTTTGTCTTGTGACCCATTGAAGTCCCTAACCTGACTTTTTATGCAGAATTTTGGCCTTTACATCACCTCTTTACGCCTGTCAGTGCATAGGTCAAGTGATCACAGCCTTCTCGATTATGTGGCTTATACACAAATGTCTTGACTCTTGATTACGTGGGTTACATACGAATTGTGGTGCATTACTTTTCATTGGTATATATAAGAACAGTGCATGAAAATGCTGCTGGTGCATGCTGGAGGTTATGGTGTGATGAAGCCAACAGAACCACATCATCTGCAAATCTACAGATGATGTGGTTCGCATTCGTGTAATTTGTACGATATCTAACGAATTAGTGCCCCATGAATGGCGTCGCTAGTTTTGTACTTAATATAAAGTTATGTAGGTTAGGTTTAGTAAAGTAAAGTTAAAGAGGTTCAGGAAAAGAAACATGGTTTGGCATTGTAAAGTTTGGTAGGTTAGGTTTTTGGCAAGTTTTAACGACAATGATATACTCACCAAATTAAGTACCAAGAAACTGCTTTTATGTAAATTATGAAGACATACTTGTATTAATACTGACAAGATAATAGTTTAGCTGACTGAGTAAATTAGAGACTCAGATCTTCCATGTTTTGTCCCTGTACATGTATTGCTGGTAAAATAATTATTTTTGGGTGAAGGGGATTTAATCACTACTGTCTGTACCAGTGTATTACCGATGTGTCTGAATATGTAATGTTTAAGAAAGGTTACTGCAAAATGGATTAAAAAACCTCAAGTATGGATATGCCGAACTCCCCACAGCTACAGGGACAATTATATAGTTTTGCTTTGCAGCTTTAACGACTTGGAAAATACTATTTTTGCCATTTTATTGTGACTTTGTACATGAAGTGACGGAGTGACAGGAAGTGCTTCTGTTATGATTTATTTTCCATACGCGTGAGTCTGCAGACAGCTTCTAATTAGCTGCTGGATTCCACATGGCTTCTCCGTCACAAGGAGACTACAAAGCAAACTGCGGAGAGCACCACAACAACACATTCTTATTTTGTGACACATTTTACAACAATATCAGAACAAAGGGCTTCTCCACAGCCAGACTCATTTATTAAATGCATCTTAAAAGCATATGGTAACATGAGAACTTTAGTTTCTTAGGGTGGAACTGAGAAAAATATAAACATGTAGACATTTAAACACTTAAGTCTCTGTGAAGTTTCTAGATAGAGTGACTGCACCACCTTGTGTTCAAAGAGCAGACTTGTAGCTTGTAAATGAAGGTTAAATGCTCACATAACATGCACCTAATACATAATGTGTTTTGATTATTTTCTGCACAGCATGTCCCTCAGGCATGTACGTTTTTCCTTCATTCTGTAACTTTTTCACGAGTAAATCAACAGTTTTTCAGTGGGTGGGGATGTATTTATCTACTAAATGCGCATTGCAATTAGCCAGGACAAAAAATGACACCTTCACGCTGCTTGTTCAATATATTAATATAAATCATCACACTTAAGAAGCTAGAAACATGCAATTTTTGCATAGAAATATGAGGATTTATAAAACAGTTGCAAATTAATTCTCACATTTTACTGATGCAATTCTTGAATTTCCTTTTCTCAAGATAAATGCCATAAACATGAGTTATATATGAGTCCCCAGGCTTTCTTTCAGTAAAATAAGTGAGAACAAAATGTGGGAATGAAGTGGATTTCTAAAGCTGTGTTTGAAAGCTGTCTCCGCTGCCTCGCCTCCAACCAAAGATCTTTGCACAAAGTAAAAGTCCGTTGTGTTTACATCTCTGCTGGATTAAGACCAGAGTCGGCAGGCTTGTTCCAGTAAACTCTGACTCTTCAGCAGAGTGGGAGCTGAGTCACAGACCAGATGGAGGCTGTGAGAGGACAGAGCTGTAATGAGTGGAAACCTGGCTGAAACATAAACGTCCCTAACAAACACTGAGCCAAGTCCCACACCAAGAGGAACATTAATATCTTTTTCATATTGGAGATGTAGTTGTTAGTGTTTGAAGTGTATTATGTGTTATAACCTATCACAATATACCTCAACTGTGTTTTGCTGTGTTACGCTAAAGCATAGCTCCACTTTGGCACTTTAATATACTTATGAGAGTTTTTTTCTAATATTAGATGGTATTAGTTTTTTTTCTTGTAGAAGTGTTTTGCACACACTCGGCCATTTTACAGGGTGAAACTCTCATAGTTTTGCTTTCATATCACACACACTGTGCAGGAACCAACACTTTATTTTCAGCTTTGGTGGCTAGTTGAAATTCTTGCACTCCTGTTAGTTGACATATGGTTTCCAATGAGTCAATACATTTATTACTGTGTCTTTTAGTTCTTTAGTTCGCCAAAGCAGATCCTCAAATAGAGCGTTTGACCTCTGACCTTCTGCAAATGGCTGCAGGGCATCTGGACAACCCATTTATTGACCATTTATTAACATTTACAGCTACAGACAGGATGGATTACTGAAAAAACTCTTCATCAATGATTAATGGACATTTATATTTGATTAAAAATGTCAAACACACTTTTGCTGAAGCTTATAAGATAAAAGGGAACCGATGACCCTTTATTCATGACTTTATTAACATGTATAACTGTAGAATTGATAGCTGATAACATTAATGACTCATTGACCCAAAAGCTGCTCTTATCAATGGCTTACATATGAGCTCTAAAGCATGAATGAATAATTTACTCTCCATGGCAGAAGCCATTAGTTACAATTATAAATCCTTCATATAGAAAGTGGTATCATCCAGGATTACACACACACTGTAACTCAAAAGACTCACTGCAGAAAAATGTTATCGTTTGTTGGGGTTTTGTTCAGAAATACCTTCAATGAATTTATGATTTAAATGTTCAATTTTACATTACAAGTTCTGTTACAATCATCTTTTTATTATATTAATGACTGCTGAATAACTGCAGCCTCACAAGCTGTAAATCAATAACATGTATTGGATCAGTCCTGTTGGTTGTTTCGTAGTAGATAGTCAGCCTGAAAAACAAAACAGAAACAGCTGCTGTAAAAATTCACTCATATTTATCATTTAAAGATATACTATGCAGGATTATCTTAAAACACACATATAAGTATGTCTGCTGTATCAATACCAAAAAGTCAACGGGGTCGTCTGGTTTGATCTTGTAGCACTCCAACATGGTCTCAGTGAGCGAGGGCATCACATACTTCATCAGGTAATTCCTCAGAGGAAGAGAGTGAGCTTCCAGCAGCTCGTGCTCCTGTCGCTTCACCTCTGACAAATTCTTCTGCTAATAAATAAATAATAAAATAATTAAACTGTTAGTATTTACAGTTACTTCACATTAACCCAATGTGGCATGGTTATTTATGACTACCACCTGTGAATTTCAAACACAGCACTTACCCACTCCTCGTACTGAGCAGCCATCTCAGCCAGTGCAGCTTCCTTCCTGCGTTTCCTCTCCACAGCCTCTGCAGCCACTCTCTGCTTCCTCTCTTCTTCTCTCTTTCTGTCCTCCTCCTCCTGCTCCTCTGGACTCAGACCGTAGTTCCTGGGAGCCCCCACAGTCTCTGTGATCTTCTTCATGACATGTGTGCACTCTGAGTCAGCTGTAGAGACCTCTGGAGAGGAACAAGTCATACTAAAGAAACAGAACCATTGTAAAGTGGACTGGAAACTTATACAAGGCTGTCTACAGAACATTATGTTGGTTACCATGTGTTTATCCTCCTTATTAAAGGTAAGTAATCCCTCCAAATCATCACTTATGGCCTACTAAAGGTGTGTGGCGGTGTATTTATCTGCAGAGACTCTGCCCTCTGCCTGTGTTGTCTTAGTTTCTTCTTATTTTGCGGTGTTCTGGAAGTTCCTGGGCATACCGGGAAGGTAAGGTCGCACTCCATCTTTGGTCTCCCAGTTGTAGCGGAGGGAGTACAGCTGTCCAGATAAGGGTGCCTGGCTGGCTCTGTTGCCATAGCCTCAAAGGCTAAGAGGAGGGAGACTGCCTTATGTTGGAGGCTCCTCTTTTTAGATATGTGCACTTGTAAGAGACAGTCGTGGTGATTTAGAGCGAGCCAGGCCAGCACACTTGTTGTTTAAAGTCAGTAACCAATAGAAGCTTCACAAAACCATAGATCGGTACAGAATAACCTTATTTAGGAACATGGAGTGACTCGCATGAGAATACTTTTTGGGTTAAATGCAAGGACACCCTCAGAATCTCTGGACGGCACACACTTGTTACACTGCAACTGACAATTCCTGCATAGTATACCTTTAAAGGAAAAGATCGACAGTTTGTGAAAGTTGCTTAATTGTTTTCTTTTCAAGTGTTAGATGAGAAGCCACTCTCACATCAGTGTGGTAAAAATGGAGCTGGAGTCAGCAGCTGGTTAGCTTAGCATAGCATAAAGACTGGAAACAACTAGCCTCGCTTTGTCTTAAGATAACAGGATCCATCTACTAGCCCCTCTAAAGCTCACATTAACATGTTACAGCTTGTGTCTTTAATACATTTAAAACTGAAGTGTCAAAAGGACACTTCCCTGTTTTACTGGGATGAGCAGTTGCCAGGCAACCAGCACAGATTACAGTTACAGGTCCTGGCCAAGAAATAGTCTGCCCCATAACCCACTTTAAAATGTAGGATTTTTGTTTTGTTTTTTCTGTTACAGAATAAACATCAAGCTACTGAATGATGTGTTTATTAGTGAGCTTTAGAGCTTTTTACTGCATGAATGTAAGACAGGCATCTATCTCCTGATCTAACTTCCTCAAGACAGCAAAAAAGTCTAAGACATGGTGGAAGTTATGTCACATCATATAAAATGCAACTCAGACAAATCGGCACAAAACTCACTTCTTACAGTTGCATTTTTCTACATGTGAGATCATTTTGAATATTCTTTTTATGGTCTAGTATGAGCTGTGTGTCTTTGAGGACAGTACCAATGTGTTCTGGGTGAATCTCAAGCTCATCAAAGAAGTCCAGCAGCGTTTCCTCAGCGGCACCGAGCTCTCTGTATCTCATCAGACGAGGGACAAACACCTCCTGGGTGTAGCGCATCTTCTCTGCCACACCCTGCGGAAGCTCCTGCATTCGCTTTGTCAGAAAATCATCTGTGGCATCGAGGGCAAAAACATGCTCTGCAAAACACAGAACAGGTACAATAAGAATGTTTCAGGTAGATGTGGGTTATTTTACATTTGATTGCCAATATCATTCCCACTGCCTGCTCTGCTGTAAGAGCTGAATGGCCTGTGTTCTCCCTTTGTGGTAAATTAAAGTACATCAACAACCTGGAGTGATATCCTTTTTGTACACAGGTGTTTTTGGCATCGAATCCTGGTTCTCTGTGTCCTCATCTGAATAAGAAAAACATTACATCCACATCAGTGTAACAGAGATTAATAAATAATAATTAGTGAATGAATGAATGGAATGAAACTTACCAGAGAAAATCAGCTTTGCCTGCTCATAGGTTTTAGGGAAGCCATCAAGAACAAATCCCTGGTTCCTACATGGTTTTGAATTCAGCTTTTCTTGCAAAATGTCAAGAACTAGATGGTCAGCCAGTCGACCTGATGGACAAGAACAGTCATTCAACCTAAAATGAGTCACTAACAGCCTCTCTATGCAACAACAACCCTTCAGTAATCCAACTGCAGAGAAACCAACCACCACTGCTAACTCCGTTTTACTCTATTTTCGAGAGAAGTGACATCAGCTCATGATGGATTTCTTTATATGGTCATCTGCTCCAGGCGCACAACTGCAAGTGTTTACATTCCATACACTGCTACATGTAGCTACATGCTAACATCATGAAAATGTGTAATCTTAGTTGCTGATGTTGTCAATTTCTCCCTGATTTCAGATCATATTCCTGCTAAAACTAGAAGAAATTGTGTGGTGCCCAGTAGTTAGAGTGGGCGTCATGTACAACGGAAAAATGGCTTTACAGCAGTGGCCGCAGGTTCAATTCCAACCCGCAGATCTTTGCTGCATGTCATCTTCTCCCTCTCCTGTCTGTCCTGTCAAGTAAAGGCAAAAAGCAAAAAAAAACCAACCCAAAACTTTTTTTTCTTTTTTCGGAAGGGGGCTTAAAAAACACAGGCACTAAAACATAGCGTCTTAGACAGAGGGTGAATACAGGTGTTCCAGCAAAGACAGTATGACCCAGAATACCAGTATGAACCTGAAAATGAGCATAATCAGATTGTATTAAGGGCCACAGTTAAAACACCACTTGCTTCAGACCTGTTTCTGGACAGGTTATGATGTAATAACATATCTCTTTCTCACTTTTAATATCTAATTATATTGTGTCCAATAGTTTAAGTGTTCAAGTTTGTAGTCAAACATCCAAACCACACCTTTGAATATCAGCATGTGATTCTTTTTTTTAGGGCTGTGGTTCTGTAACTAACCTGCATTAGCTTCCATGCTTTTGTTAAAGCTTTCCAGTTGTTTCTTCGCAGCAGCCATGACGTCTTCACTGACACTTTCAGGGTCAGCTTCATTCACTATCTCCTTCTGTAGCAGAAAGATGAACATGAACAATCTCAAGATGCAGAGAAGACCTTCCACAAGATGGCGGTACATTTCCTTTAGGTACACGACAGCAGTGAGAAAAAGATGATATAGTTCTACAATCCTTTTAACCCACTCACCAGGTGTCCCATCTTTTCCTCAATGACCTCTTTGATCTTGATGTGGTTTATTTGGTAATGACTGCAGAGCCTCTCTGCAACGGTGCTTTTACCCACAACTGGAGGTCCAACCAGGCAGATTCTAATTGGCTGAGGACATAAGTGGAAAATAAAGGGAATCATGGCATCAAAATAGCTTTAAGGATCCAAATACCCCATTAAGGTGTCTGTATTGTTGTTTATGACTTTACTGGCATATTGAATCCAGACATACTGTCGACCAGAGTAACAGGAATGATATGTAAATATGTTTAAATCTTTCCTGCTCTGTATATAGCATTTACAAGTAGCTGCCTGGTATCTTTGTATTCCTCCACAATGCTTGCCATGTTTTCAACCATCCCAGCTTCAGACGTCCAGCGGAGACTGAAGGAGTCTTTAATGATGAAAGCATCTAGGAGGAGGTTGATATTTAGGTAATCCAACTCCTCTGGCTGAAAATGAGAGAGAAAACATCAGCACAGTATGTTGTAGATTAAATATTTACTGGTAGAATATGCACCCCTGTGATCCTGTATCTAGAGCTGCTAAAGCCAGAAACAAGTCAGATATGAATTCCTGTGTGTGTTGTTTTATTTGCCCAGGTGTAAAATGTATATTTGTGACCGTGACCAGCTCTCACTGAAAACTAAATAGAAAAACTGTGAGTCTTGAGCCTGAGCTGTCATCCTAGATACATAAAAATCTAGCCCTGATTCAATTGCGTTGATAATACAATACTTTTTTTAGTGTCTCTGGGTTGAATTCTCACTCATGGAGAAAGTAATTATTTCTCAATATTAACTGGATATATGTTATTGAATCAGAAATGGGAAAAGACTGGATTATAATTTATTTAAATTTTGAAGAAAAATACAGACTGTACCTTAAAAGCCTCCATGGCTATGGCTTCCTGCTCTGGTACTTTGTTAATTTGTCCTGGCCCAAGTTTATCGCTTATCATCTGTAGGGTTAAGAGTTAGGGAATAAACATAATTATGATTCATTTTTAGCACCATCATTTCTTTTTTTTATCATTTTATCTTCATGATCCACAGCAAAGTAATCAGGAAAACATGGAGGATGAGAGAACGTATTGCTGCATTCGTGTTTATAACGAGGTTACCTTCACAATATCCTCCAAAGTGTTCTTGGAGTCATCGACAGCAAGAATGTACTTTGACTTTGGCTTGAGTTCAATGATGTTTTGGATCACTCTGTAAAAGAAAAACAGGTCAGCCCTGAAGTAATAATCTAAAAATAACAAATGGTATATATGTAGGAGTCCAGTAAATAAAATCACCCTCCAAGGTCATGTACATGAATCATAGGGATGTGATTTTTGCCCCGTCCAAAGAGAGGAACCTTTGGAAACTGCATCAACCAGGACACCTGTGTAGAAATACAAAGACATTTCACAGGAGATGATATTTAAATATAGGCTATTGGTCTATATACACAACATATAACATATGGAGTTATTATCACATTAATATCTACCTTGAAAAAGTAGTGAAAGAGGTTTTCTCCCTGTCCGTACTGAAGACCAGAGGCTATAACATAACCAGAGAGCTTGGACTTTTTCTGTATGAAATTGTCAAATCAAACAGAACACAAAATGTTTAAATGCATTTTTTGTCTTTTTATAGTTAATTTCATTTATTTCGTACTGTTGTTGGCACTGAACAGAAAATTAGATGGGGTAAAATGCTCCTTTTTTGAGTATGTTGAAATTTTCATCCCAGTAATGTACTTACACCTCTACCCAGTTTCAGTACAAGTTTCTCCAGATTGTTGTGGCTTCTGAATTTAGGATGCGGCCTTCTTCGTCTGAACTCTTCCTCTGTTAGCAGAGCATCTGTTTCTTCCTGAAGAGAGAAATTATAACCACATTGGCTGTGTTTTATCCAACAGACAAGTTTGCCTACATTTTCCGACAGGCTCACCGGATTCTGCGGCTTGGTCATGGCCCAGGTCATCACGCTGGAGACTAAGATGAACATTTTCCGAGACTTGAAGTTCTCCATCTCGGCATGAAGGGCTGTTTGGAGAGAACGAAGGAAAAAAGTACAAGGAGGCAGCAATACGCTTACATGTTAGGTTACTGAGGATAATGGCAAGAGACAAAAGTATACCACCATTAAAGTATAGCTTAATTACTCCCCTACCTGTGATCGCCCATGTTGCATCTTCAACCTGCTGTTGTGAGGGACTTTCTGAGATGTTGTACACTACTACATCACACTCCCGCAGGCGCTCAAGAAGCTCATCTCGAGTTGGGGACTACCAAAAGAGATAGGGTATGTTCTCAATTACACATGGTCTGTAATTTGTTTTTTTCAGAGATATACATCCTGAACATAAAGTTGTTACAGTCCCTGTATGCAGTGGTGTAAGGTAAAAGTAGCAATTCCACAATATAAAATACTCAATTACAGTAAGAGTACTTAAGTATTATTGGCTAAGTGTACTTAAAGGTCCAGTGTGTAGGATTTAGGGGCATCTATTGGTAGAAATGTTTAATATTCATAACTATGTTTTCGTTAGTGTAAAATCACTTGAAATAAGAATCCTTATGCTTTCATTACTACTACTTTTCGTTACGCTATACTGAGACATGTATAGGTGCAGACACACTCCATATGTAGCATACATGACACGCCCCTACAAACTGCGCCCACCACCACTACAAGACAAACCCACTAACGTGTCACTTGTAATGAACAAATATGAGGCCAAATATAGCAGTAATCCATTTCGTAATTCATTATACATAAAGATGTGACTCATATTCACATACTCATATACAAGTAACGAGATGTAACCTTTACCATTACCCTTACCCTGACCCTAACTGCCTCTCTTTTAAGGTAATACTTCACAGCTAGCTAAACACTAGCTTTGCATTTTTTTTTTCAGAGCTTCCGCTTTCAGGCCAAGGGGGTAAAGGAGGATGATAGTGGACTGATGTGTAGGTGGGTGGGTCATGTTGCTGCTCCAGCTACAGCTATACTGTACCTAGTCGTTTTTACCCACATACAGAGCAGATCCCCTTCCATAGAGTCCAGTATTTTGTTCTACAGTAGCCCAGGTTGGACAAACCAAACACTTGCTCTAGATGGGGCCAAATGTGTCTTCATGTCTTTGCGTCAGCCATCGTAGTCATCCTACATGCTTGGCACATATAAGAAGTTGGTTGCAATCTACGTCACCTCTAAATACTACAAAATTTGACACACTGGTCCTTTAACATAGTGTTGGAGCCACAAAAACATTATTTTTATTTATTTTGATTCATGTTTAACTATTAGTGACTACCTGTAAAGAGATGCAGTTTTGTATGCACACAGAGTGGCGCACTAGAGCAGGGAAACGCAGGAAATAAAGGTATGGTGCAGGTGATGAGCAGCAGGCGTGTGATGGGGTAAGCAAACAGTTTTTTGACGGTGTTAAATGTGGCAGCATGAAGAGTTTGCAGCATATTGCCATGTAAAACTGAAACTGATGAATGGACACCTACCTGTGATGGACTCTGAGACTGTTAAGTGGAAACCTACCTGAGATGAAGTATGGATATACAATGTTTTACCCGTGTGAAGGTGAGCATGTGTGAAAAAAAAATGGGTCACCGCAGTCAAAGAAACCAGACAAATGGGACATTGGTTTCTTGTTGACGTCCAGAACAGGCGTCAGAGCAAGTTCTACAGATTTGCTCCTCAGAGGCTTTAAGTTTAATGTTTTTACCGAAAGACTACAGAGGGGTAAAAGTACTAACTATGCAAAATGACTCCTTCACACAAGCTTATATTATCACAGGATTATTGTCACTGATGCATTAATCTGTGTGCTGTGTTTTATTGGTGTACTGTGTCAACATAAGGAGCAAAGGGTATTTTAATCTACAATATTGAATCATATTGTAAAATATATTAATTGTACAGTAATAGTAACTGCAGTTGCTCTTGAAATGAAGTGTAGCAGTAATGTACAGTGGCATAAAATGGTGATAGTAACTCAAGTAAAGTGTAAACATATCTCAGAATTGTTCTTCACAGTGCTTGAGTCGATGTACTCAGTTACTTTCCAACACTAACACTACCTGTGTATTGACAGTAAAGCCTGGGAGGAATATGAAGCACATTTCTGTAGACAAACATAAGAATGACAGTAATACCTGTTATTTAAAGCCTGACTCACCGTGTACTGCTCAAACAGAGAGCTTTCCTCTTCTTCTTTGGTGGAGGGAGACACAGTTCCCACTATCTGGAAAGCAGGTTCACCTTTTGAGGAGGTCTGCTCTTCTTCGGCTTCTTCAGAACCGTTTCCGGCTACACATGATGTCGATAAAAACTGTAAAGATGGTCAGAAAATATACTTTAAAACTAGCCATTTTGCATTTAATAATACTTTATCATGCTAACGTTAGCTACCTTGGCGATGTGTTTGGAGGAATACCTGTCGACGTCGTTGATGAAAATACGTTTGGGACGAGTTGATTGTTTTTTGTCCTCCATTTTAAAAAGAAGAGCTACAAGAACTGTGCTAAAGCCCTCACTAGATAGTAACTTTAGTCTGGATTTGTGAGGATAACTGTTACGTTGTGGGTCCGTTGCTATGGACTCATTCTGGTTGCTATGGCTCAGCCGTTACTTCCGGTTACTTCACGTAAGCCAAAGCTGTCCGCTGATCAGTTACACTTCCGGTCTCTTTATTAATGTCAAAATGATACTCAAAATGGCGTTTCAAAGCCTTCAAACATTGCCAGGATAAAATTTAGGGGCTAAAAAAAAAATCAAACCCTTTATTCATTTATTAGTTTGTTGGTTTATTTCTCATTCATCCACACTAATGACTTGCAGAGTTAAAGTTCATCAAAGTCAGTATTAATTATTGTAGCCTACATTGTTCTTTTACTTTAGTTAAAGTAGCAGTAGCTTACTACTGTGTAAAATACTCTTACAAGTAGAAATTCTGCATTCAAAACCTTACTTACTTTATTACAGGACAAGAGTATTGGCATCAGTAATATATATTTTGTTACTGGATTATAAGCATCGATACATTTATGTGCATACCACTTCAACATTTTAGGTGGTAAAGGGAGCACTAATTTTAAGTATTTTATATAATAATATATTGTAATGCATTTGTTGATTATACTTTGTTTCAACAGTGCTGGGGAGTAACTATTAACATATAGTCCTATGTAATGTAGTTACACAATAAAATTACAAAATAAATGACATTGTAATCAGTTACATTTACCAAAAAACAATACGTAATTCAATTGGCCAAGATGTTACACAAGGCTACTGAAAATACAACAAAGCACAAAAAAATATATAAAATTAAAAAAAAAAAAAAAAGACACACAAATATTAGACAAATATGATAGCAACATCCTCATGTCTTACAAAGAGCTGTCTCTGCATACGGGGGGCTCTGTTCAATTGGCAGTGTGTGCTCAGATTTTGAGCATTGTTTTTGACTGTTCTTGTCTGAATTTGCACAGCTTATTGTCTGCCAATCAAATCAATGTGCATTGCTGTAAGCAACCAGAGTGCCAGGCTTGCAAGCAGCCGACTATGCCAAAGTGGTGATCCATGTGATTAGACGAGAACACCTTTCAGTCCTGGAAACAACATTTTCCCTCTGACATCAAATAAGAGCTCCGACATTACTGTACAGTGTGAAGCTACCAGCAGTGAAAATGCTGTTAACAAGGGTTTTGTTTCAACAATTGGGTAGACGCATATAAATGGGGGGGGGGGGTCCCCCAAACCGCTGGTGGAGGACCCCCAATACCTCCACCATTAAATTTGGAGCATCAAACACTTAATATTCTGCATTCTGGGGAATTTTTATGCACCAATCATACCTTTGCTGCATCAGTTTATAGTATGAATGTTTTTATTTTTTTCAAAAGTTTTTATTAAGGGGGCGTTAATGTAACCCCAATCAGTCACACAAGAAAAGTAATAAATGTCATGATTTACATTACTTTGATGAAATAATCATAATAGTTACATTAATAATTACATTTTTAACAGTGTAACTAGTAATCTGTAACCCACAATTCAAAAGTAACCTTGCCAACACATGTATCTAATTAATATTCTAAATCTGCAAAGTAACCAGTAACTAAAGCTATCAAATAAAATGTATCACAGCAGAAGTTTAAAGTTGGATAATATGAAAATACTCGAATAAAATACCTAAAATTTGTAATTAAGTACAGTACTTGAGTAGCTGTAGTTATAGTTATATTCCACACTGGTATCACTATCATATTCCTCTAATGGTCCTATTTATTACTCCCCATGCAGCTCCCTGTCTTACTCCTGCCATCTCACACACACATGCAGGACACAGGACAATGGAGCGCTGACATGGAAACTTCCAAAGCACCTTATATATTTATAGAGCTGACATTATCTGAGAAACTGCTGGCGGTGCTTGAGCAGGTCTCAGTAAAGCACACCCTGTCATATAGTCAAGGCACAGTGACACTGAAGGGAACTGCTGCGCGAATGATCTGTTCTTTATTGCCATGTATAGTAAACCTCTAAAATTAAATTAACCAGTTGATTTTTTTAATCAGCTCATAGAATTCCTGAAATATATAACACCAGTACATTTCTTGGTCACAATTCCAAATTAAAGGGATCCTTGTCAAGAATGTTGACAATGACATGGGTCACTCTGAGTGATGAACTTAATTATCACCCATATCTGCAGCTCCCCTTGGCTTTATAATGAAGTTGGTGGAGACCTAAAATAGAGCTACAAGAGAGTGAATTTTGGCCTGAAACATGACTCAGAATGACTGATAATATGTAACTTTAGATGTGTAAATAAGCTACTGTTTGCTAACAAGTTTGCCATATCCACTTAAAGAAGATGATCTGTTGTCAAGTTCAAAACTTGTTTCCACTGCCCCCAGGTTATTGCAGCTTCAAATGAAATTCATGTATTGGCTGATATTAGCTTTAATCCTTCCAAAAATCAACATTATTGGTCTCAAAAAGAGGGTTTCTGTCATTTTTTGGGAAGAATGCGGTGAAGACATTTGATGTAATAGAAAAGCCATAAAACAGACTGTTTCTGCTGTCACATGCCTCATATCTCCGTAATGATTTACAGTCACAAAATAGCTGTTGATGTGTTTGTTCTGATGAACATGTCAACCAGCGTGCAGTTTGTCAAACGCTGCTGAGCCAGCAGCTGTTTATAGCAGGCATGTGGCAAATTAAGATGACGGCTGTTAGTGCCAAGGACAACATTGCATGTTCATTGTCAGCGGCTGTTTCTGAAATTTACTCCTGCAGTGACAAAGGTTTGGTCGTCGTAATCATCTGGTGTTATGGAAGGGTGCAAAACAAGGACATTAGACTAATAGGTTTAACGTTATTAAAGTAATATATCTATCTATGATCAGGAAATAGCAACAAATCAAAAGTCTGTGTAAGTACAGTACTGAAAGAACTTTCCGATAAAAGGTGGATTACTGGATGGGTCTACCAAATACAGGCCCGTGGACCCAAAATGTCAGGGGCCTGCTCAATTACCTGCAAAATGTCATTCAAATTAACATGTACTGATCTCAAAGAGACACAAAATGACCATGAAGAGACATTAACCACAAAAAAAGATGCATACTAATGACAAAGAGAAACAAAAGAAATTTAAAAAAGTGTCAGAACCACCACAAAGTCTGTGTGTCTTGCAAGATGGTGGGTGCTTTTGCATATCTGTAGCCAGGGGTCCATCGTCTCATAATCTGCCCATGTTCAACATTTTTGTCCAAAATTGGATTCAAAGGTCGTTCAGCAACAGACATTACTCGACTGTATGTTCCATCTTTGCAGTAACATGGCAGCTTCATCGTCCTGCGCTCTTTCTTTTGCCATTCCCGCAAAGGAATCCTGTGTTTTCAATGGTAAACAAACCACTGTCAGAGCAGGACTTGACTGTTAAAAAGCAGTTGTTGCTAACAGCTGCTCAAGTGTGTGCATATGTGTGTGTGTTGCAGGGAGTGGGTTGGGGGGGGGGGGTTTAAAGTACAGAGGGGGCAGCTGTCGGGGCAGACAAACCGTGGGCTTCCTACATGCCCTTATAAGGATGAATGTCCCTCAAAACCATGACCCATTTAAGACCAATCTGCTTTATCCTGATAAAGACCTGGTGATAAAGATAGGACTCTGCCAAAAAGTGATTCCTTGACTTGAAGGGAGCTGTTGACAAAACACAGCGCCGGTTTCATCCAAAAACTAACGTGATGTCTCTGAGTCCTGTGTTCTGCTCAACAATGTGCAGCAGATGTTCCCTTTACTGAACAAGACAATGTCTCCCAAAAACACCTAGTGAAACACAAATTTTTAGTTTGGTGTAAAAGTTAATCATTTAATGACACTTTGTTGTTGTTTCTTTGTCGTCTTTTATGTCTCATTGATCAGGGTACAAAAAACAATACATAATGTGAGTGTTCACAGTTCATTTGATATTTGTGGTCTGTAGAAACTTTACTGTAGTCTGAGGTGGGAAATAACTAAGTAAACCTACTTAAGTACAGTTTCGAGGTACTTTTCTTGAGTACCACTTCATGTACTTTATACTTTCACTTCAGTAGGCTATATTTTAAAGAGAGACAGCTGAAGTTACAGGTTACTTTTCAGATTACGACTTTAAAACAAAACACATCATCAGTTTGTAAAATATGATGCACTGAAATAGACTGAATACCCAAAGGTATATGAAGCGGTTCCAATTAGCTTCACTTTAACCAACAACAACAATAAAGTAATGCTTACATGTGACATGCATTAATAATGATCCTCTAATAAAGTAATATAACAGCAGCCAAGTACTTTTCTTTTAATATTTTGGATTGATCTTTGCTGATAATACCCCATAATTATACTTAAGTGCATATTTCAGTGTGTTTTTGCTACTTTTACTTAAAGGGACAGTTCATACCAGAATCAAAAACACATATTTTTCCTCTTACCTGTAGTGCTATTTATTCATCTGGGTTGTTTGGGTGTGAGTTGCCGAGTGCTGGCCATATCAGCTGTAGAGATGTCTGCCTTCCCTCCGATATAATGGAACTAGATGACACTCAGCTTGTGGTGCTCAACGCACCAAAAATTACATTTGAAAAACTCAACATCAGTGTCTCTTTCCAGAAATCATGACCCAGTTACTCAAGATAATCCACAGACCTTGTTGTGAGCAGTTTTATGTAGGAACTATACTGCCAACCATATCGCCATGCAGAAGGAAGTGTGCATCTACTGCTAACTCACCTGGCATCACTGAGATAACTAACATTAGAACTCAGCCATCTAGTTCCATTATAACTGAGTGAAGGCAGACATCTCTATGGCTGATATCTCCAACACTCAGCAACTCACACCAAACAATCTTAACTGATTGCAATACTACTAAGTGCAGATATTTTTGATTTTGGGGTGAACTGTCCCTTTAAGTAAATGATATTGTGGTGCTATATTGTTGACTTATGTTTCATATTTTGTATGTTGTCTGTTTTTCTCTTTTCTCTTGAAAATCTAGATTTCTGAGTGACTGAGATCATCGAAGAGCTGACAAGTTTCGTCAGTGAACTCTCCTTATAAGTCATAAAACACTTTGTAAACTGGTGATTCATCACCTCAAAATGTATGAATAGTTATCAGTTGGCAAAGATACACAATGTGAAAGTAACTCAGGTGTCTGTTATGTAAAAGCTTGGAGCAGAAATAGATAAGTAGGTTAGTAGCATTTCCCTCTGAGGTACATTACAGCACATGGCTACAAATGGAATATTTCAAAGTGTTGATGGTGTGGGGGGGTATTTACATTTTACAGCTCCCGCAGTGGCCTGATAGGGCTCCAGCAGGAGGACGTAGTCACTGCGGGGGCAGTGCGAGGTGACGAATAAGGAGCCTGAGCTCTGGCCGCAGTCTGTGGCGACATGCAGCCGCTGGCACCTGTTACACTCCATTTCCCTAAAAGGAGACACTGGAGCCAATCAGAGCTCAGAGCCGCTGCTTGTCTCTCCCTGCACAGGCCGTCCCAGGGATCTGTCGTCTGCTGGAGGTCTGGGACCTGGTCTTAGCTCCCACCCACCCCCCCTCTCTCCTACAATATTGCCTCTCAGCTGTCTGGCATGTTTTTGCCCCCCCCCCCCCCCCCCCCCCCCCCCGTCCTCACACATGCCACCACACTGGCAAACGGTCACAGGCAGGTTCCCCTTAGACGGCTCCTTAATCAGATTGCTCAGACAAGATCTCAGGTTACCATCACACCCTCCAATCACCCACATCCCCAGTGCCCTGCTCAAGCCTAGTCATATTAGCACATCCTTAGAGACCTGAAGGGCAGCTCCACAGAGTGAGTGGGAGAAAGATGCTGCCATGTATGAGGCATGATACTGAATTTATCAAGCTGATGACAGGTTTTCTGAGTGTCAAAATCTCTCTGTCACATCCAATTTAAAGGGCGTAAGTGGATTTAAAGGGCATGAATTCATTCTATAAGTGTCCATACAAATAACTTAACACCTATTACAATTAAGATACAGCTTACTAACATACAAACCATATATATTTGTCTTATATGTGGATTTGAGCTCCTTAATCCCACTGGAATTCATATCAGGGCAAACGTCTTCCTACTACTCACTTCTGTCCCGTTGCCTGTATCCAGTATCCAAGGCAACATCTCTCCAGTTAGACAGCGTCCCTGACACAGGATCCACTTTACTGAGCCATTTTGCTAAGCAGCACTTAATTTGGGCTTGTGTGAACTCCTGAGCCCGCCCACCAGCCCCACAGCCGCAGGACGCTGGGACGTATTTAAGGACCCCCTCGCACCCTCGGCCCTTTGTCCCAGTGGAAACTCCAGTCTTGTGGTAACAACTTGGTGAGTCCCTTCGCTGTCTTCTTGTATTTCAGCTGTTGGTTTATTTTGGACCGTAAAGGTATCAGGGAGGATGAGCAGACGCTGCTGCTGCTGCTGCTCTAGGATGTTTTGTTGCCATAACATGGATTTAATTTTTACAGCTTTAAGATGTTTCTGTTATCAGAGCTGGTGATGTGTTGTTGGAGGAGAGCTGAGTATAGGAGAGGGGGAAGAAGTTGAAGGAAAGAGAGGGAAGAAAGGGATAATTGGTGGTGTTCAGAGTTCAGAGAGTGTTGCAAAAATATGGAGAGGTCATCCAGAATCATTGAAAGTGACCCGCAGACTAGGACAGACTCTGAGGTTTAGGATGCAGGGATGGGATGCTTGCTGTGGAGAGGCAGGCATGAACTTAGATACAACCTGGGAAAATGTATCAGGCTCCATCAGTACTGATATACTTTTAGATAAAATAGACATTTTAAGTTTGACTGTTTAAATACCAGAAAGAATCGAGTATCTTCACAGCAGGGACGAAAACCCTCTGAAGTAGCATTTCTAACATTGTGGGAAGTTAAAATCAGGACTCTCTTCAGAAAAGACATACACTATCATTAGGTTGTACCTGTCATATGAAGATGAAAAAGTAGTTTAAGATTTAATGAAAGTAGGAATTTTAATGCAGGATGATACAGTTTGGAAACCCTAGGATTCAGATATCCTCTTAAATAACAATTATTGGCACTGATGATTTGGGAAAGGCATTGAATAATATTGAAAACATTACCTGGAATTCAACCATTTAAACTGAACCTACAGATGTTGATTTAAATGGATAAGCCTCTGTGAAGAAAGAGGATGCAGGATGCACTTGGGATGCAGACTGTGTCCAGAGATCCTTGACAGGATCACAGCACATGGTCTGGCTCCAAACAGAAGAGTCCACTATACGAGTGGCGACAGCTGAGGAGAGACCCAGGCCTCCTCCTGCCACTTGTCAAAAGACACACCGCCTCAGCTGTTAACTGGCCCCAGCTTAATGATGAGATACGGAGGACGGGCTGGGGGGGCAGAGGAGGGTGACAAGGGTCCAGAGGCTGAAAATAGACCTGCGAGAGTGTGCGAGGGCTGGGTCATGTCCTGTTTTGGCTTTTCAGGCAGCTGCGAGGCTCAGGGAGGAGATTAGAGCACTCAGAGGTGTCTTCATACTGGACATAGTGCTACATTGCATAGTTTTGTTTTGTTTTATCAAGTGAAATGAGACTTTAAACTGAAGTATTACACATTTAAACATGATGGGGGTATGACATCCTGCAAATAGTCATCTTGGTTTCACTGAAATTTTGTTAACACCTTTAAGAAAGTGAATAATGCTCAGTGTTTTCATGTAAACAGCTTCTGATTCAGACAAAATAAAACATTTCCATCCTCTGTCTCATACAGAAGGCCAGCCAGGAAAAGACCAAACATGTGTGACGACGACGAGACCACCGCCCTTGTGTGCGACAACGGCTCTGGCCTGGTCAAGGCTGGGTTCGCCGGTGATGACGCTCCCCGTGCTGTCTTCCCATCCATTGTTGGACGCCCCCGTCACCAGGTAGGAATACTGAAAAAGCCTTTTTAGATTCCTAAAAAGATTACATTTTTTGGCTGTCTGCGATGTTCCTGAGCTTCTAAGGTGTGTTTGCTTTGCGTTGTCAGGGTGTGATGGTGGGTATGGGTCAGAAGGACAGCTACGTGGGAGATGAGGCCCAGAGCAAGAGGGGTATCCTGACTCTGAAGTACCCCATCGAGCACGGCATCATCACCAACTGGGACGACATGGAGAAGGTGATGATAAACAGATCTCAGCATATTTTTCTTGTCGACTTGTCGACTGGAGCCTTGTTCTTAGTCATTTCCGTCCCTGACATATACCTCCCTGTTCCTGTTCAACAGATCTGGCACCACACCTTCTACAATGAGCTCCGTGTGGCCCCAGAGGAGCACCCCACCCTGCTGACTGAGGCCCCTCTTAACCCCAAGGCCAACAGGGAGAAGATGACCCAGATCATGTTTGAGACCTTCAACGTCCCTGCCATGTACGTGGCTATTCAGGCTGTGCTGTCCCTGTACGCCTCTGGTCGTACCACTGGTGAGTCTCCTCAAGGACTTTACCTCTGTGACTGTGGAACACTGCTGCTGATAAACACACACTTTATGTATTGTACTCTGACAAACTGCTGTTTTCATGGACAGGTATTGTGCTGGACTCTGGTGATGGTGTGACCCACAACGTGCCCATCTATGAGGGTTACGCTCTGCCCCACGCCATCATGCGTCTGGATCTGGCCGGTCGCGACCTGACTGACTACCTGATGAAGATCCTGACTGAGCGTGGCTACTCCTTCGTCACAACTGGTAAGCAGGCCCCAACAACTAAAGGCTCAGACACACCAAACAAACATCAAAGAACTAGTGGCAATGAAGGCTGACTGTTGTGTCGCCTCATGTTGCTTGAGGCACTTGAACACACCACAAAGACAACAGCTAATGGCCAACAGGCGTGTACGTTCTGTGCCAGTTTGAGAGGAAATAACTCGCCACACCAGCAGGCAGAACACACGAGCAGAACAAGTTTGTTTCAATCTCACACCCTCTTGACTTTAGTCGCTTGTTTGCTTTCCTCACTTCAATTTCTCTTCGTCTCTCCTCCACTGTCTCCGACACTGATTAAACATACTGAATCGGCTGAAAAAAAACGACAAGGGTGCACTAGTGCCAAGAAGAAAGTATGATCAATCATCAACTTGGTGTAGGGCCCTAATTGGAAACAAAATTTGGATGAGTTAGAGGTTTTCTGGAGATTTATGTGCGCTATTTCATTTACCGCCATAAACTAACTGGTCATACCAGCAGGAGCAGCCACGCTGGCTCCAGAAATGACCACAGAAAGCTCTTTGAAGATAAAATCAGAGTTATGATGTGTGATTAATCGACTAACATTCCCTCCCTACAGCTGAGCGTGAGATCGTGCGTGACATCAAGGAGAAGCTGTGCTACGTTGCTCTGGACTTCGAGAATGAGATGGCCACCGCCGCCTCCTCCTCCTCCCTGGAGAAGAGCTACGAGCTGCCCGACGGTCAGGTCATCACCATCGGCAACGAGCGTTTCCGCTGCCCAGAGACCCTGTTCCAGCCCTCCTTCATCGGTGAGTCATGACAGCTGACCACTGACGCTCTGCAGCTGTGAATACAACACACTCTGCAAGTCATGTTTACATCTGATCATGTTTCATGTGTTCGCTTACGTCACCCAGTGGCCACAGGAAGATTTTTTTTCCTTTTCAAATTAAGACTCATGAAGGCAATTTCAGATTAATGTTAACAATTTTTAACAATACAAGAAAACTGAATTTTCACAGAAAAGAAGCTATGAAATGACAAAAGCAATAGTTTGGCCAAAAATAGAAAAAAAAAAAGAAAAATCAATTTAAATAAAACATCAATAAATAAATAGACTGATTAGTTAATATCAAATGTCATTAAATTTATATTTTTCTACTTTTTTTTCTTAACATTTGTGATATTTTATTGTCATATTTAAAAAATGTTGTGTTACTCTATTTTGACAGTTTGGATTTTATTTACTTTTTTAAATCCTTGTTTTACTGTAGAGAACTTTGTATCTTTATTTTTGAAAGTTGCCATATAGATAAAGTTATAACTATTATAATTAGTTCTGTAATTATTCCCATATTTGCATTCATGTGCTGTCAGCCGTATAAAGACTCATCTTTCTCCTCTCACCTGCCCAGGTATGGAGTCTGCTGGTATCCATGAGACCGCCTACAACAGCATCATGAAGTGCGACATTGACATCCGTAAGGACCTGTACGCCAACAACGTGCTGTCCGGTGGAACCACCATGTACCCTGGTATTGCTGACCGTATGCAGAAAGAGATCACAGCCCTGGCCCCCAGCACCATGAAGATCAAGGTGAGCCATCATCAACCAGCACTAACTGCTTAAACTCCAGCATGTTGTTGTAAAATGTAACTGGTACCAACCTGTGCCTCTGCTCCTCCCTGCAGATCATCGCTCCCCCTGAGAGGAAATACTCCGTCTGGATTGGCGGCTCCATCCTGGCCTCCCTGTCCACCTTCCAGCAGATGTGGATCAGCAAGCAGGAGTACGATGAGGCAGGCCCCTCCATCGTGCACAGGAAGTGCTTCTAAATCTCCAACCACCACCAGAAAAACTCCAAAACCCCACACCGATTGCACCAGCTCTCCATCCATACCTGTATTTCTACTGTGCCTTTTGCTGTATATACATGTTCTGTTGTAATAAAAAATAGTTGCTTTTATCAGTAACAGTCTGGAGTGTTGGAGTCTCAGTGTACAAGCAACAATGTGCCTGTTGATCTGGCATATATTCCTTGATTTTATACTTTTCTTCTATCTTACGCAGAAATTGATTTGTCAGCAGAACACAAATGACTCTGAAATGCGTTTATTAAGGTGTGATTTCACCTTTAATGAGCCACTTTAAAAACATCTTTCAATTTTCCACTTATGAAAGAAACTGTAGTAATTTCCCCTTGCAAAAGATGATTTCCTTTATTTAACAGGCTGTCTGGATGCTTGGCTGTACCCATAACCAGACGCTAAAGCTCAGACTGGACGCTATAGCGGCTCACTGTCATCTCTAGGTACAGGTGATATTACAGGACAGGACGGGATAGAGCTAGATGGTTAGCCTGCCCACTTGAGTAGATGTTTCTGCAACACATAGTCTTTAGAAAATGTGAAAACTGCAACTTTTTCTCATTCTGTCAATAATATTAGTTCATTTTTTTAATATTTTAAACTAAAATTCTGGCCATATCTCACACATTGCATCCTTTAAAGTGTAAAATTTTGACCCTTTTTACTTTTCTTATCGTCTGAAGTGGTTACTGTTTTTGAGTTTTTTCAAAGCATCTATTTAAAAGTGTTTCGCAGCTGCACAATTTACTTTTAGAATTAAATCAAGATCGTTATTTTGTCTTTTACTATATATCACGCACAATACTTGACCACAAAACATTACTTAACTGTAATGTCAGTGTTCAGAATGCCAGTAAGAAAGCTGAAATGAGTGTTATTTTCAAGTTGAAAGCTCATTTCTACTACCTCCCCCATGTACCCTGAACACAGCACTTTCCCTTGACACCTGTGGCACAGGTGATATAGATGAGCAGACCGGCCTCCTCTATTCACCAGTAATTTTACCAAGAGAGTAACAAAGGCTGTTGAACTGCGTAGTATTTGACATCTGTCAGTGATATTGAAATAATGAAGGTTACAGACAGTAATGTGCTGCGGTTTCACCTCCAAGTTATTTATGGGATAAGTGTGAAGAGCTTTGAGAAGAAAAAGGACAGACTGTTTGTCGGTGGAGGGAAGATCTTTGGTGTTCCTCTGGAGAATTTATCCAGGCGATACATTCCTGAGTTTGGCCTGGTGCCCTGGTGAGTAAGAGCAGCAGCAGGATTGGGATGTTTATGATAATAAACTGAGACAGCAGGTCAGACATTAATACTTGTGTTTGAACATGTTGTGCTTCAGCTTCTTGGTGGATGCTTGTTCATTTCTTCTGGAGCGTGTTGCGACTGTAGGCCTGTTCAGAAAACCAGGCTCTCTTCCTCGCATCAAGACCCTCAGGGTGAGACTTTTAACCTTTTGACCTTTCACTAATGTAATATCTACAGGAGCAACAGTGCCATCTGGTGGTTTGAGCAAACACAGCTCCAGTATCTGATCTGATGTGGCCAGATGTAATAATGTTGCCCTTCCTGTGTGTGTTTAAGGCCAAGCTGAATAGAGGAGAGGGGTGTCTGACCACAGCCCTCCCCTACGATGTGGCGACTCTCATCAAACAGTTCTGCAGAGAGCTGCCGGAGCCTCTGCTCCCCTCCGAGCTCCACCCAGCTCTGCTCAAAGCCCAGGCGCTGTCCAGCCTGCAGGACAGGACTTCAGCCCTCCAGCTGCTGTCCTGTTTGCTGCCTGCCAGAAACTCCTCCTGTCTGCACTACCTGTTTGACTTCCTCTCCAAAGTCTCCCAGAGGTTTGAGAGAACACTAATAATATAGGGAAATTAAATCCTAGTAGACAGAGAGTGTTTAGAGCACAGAAAAGTATATTGTCTCCTTTATCAGTGATGAGCACCAGTGTGATTATTTGATGCTTAAATTGATTTGATTTTCCATGATCTGAAGTTAACTGTTTATTTAATTCACTGCTGTCAGATGCTCAGAAAACTTGATGACCAGCTCCAATCTCGCCACAGTCTTCGCTCCGTGTCTTTTGCCGCCTCCCAACAAGGCAGAGATGTCTGAGGGGCGACTTGAACTCAGAGTTCTCGTCCTACACACCTTCATTGAAAATCCTCACTTATTTGGTAACAAAGCAAATCACTCTGTGTTGAAGCTGTGTGTTTGTGTGGACTTAATATCTGCAGCGTTCATATATTCTTTATATTAACTTCAGGTGTGATTCCTAAAGCTGTGATGGACAGTATGGAGTTCCTGATGAACTTCCATCCTCTGAAAGATGCAAAGAGAGGACACAGAAAAAGACACAGTTTTAAAGGTTAAACACTGGAAAAATATAACCCTGTCACTAGCTTTGTCTCAAGTGAAAAACTCCTCTTAAATTTAATTTTCTGGAACTCCTCCAGTAATACGCTCTGTGAAGACGGTGCCTTGGATTCAAGCAAAGTCAAAGGTCAGGCCTGCAGCCTCTGAGCAGAGCCAAGAGTCCACCTCAGGAGACAGACCCTCGCTCAGGAGAAGCCTCGGCCTGGAGACTTTCCCTAACGTCCTGCTGTTCAGGAGCTGTGTGCCATGTGCAGGTATAGACACAGTATGAAGAAAGAAACAGGCTGTGATGATGTGAGTTTTCTGATTTGGTACAGAATGTGATGATATTCAAATTGTTACAGAGCAAGGTTTCAGTCCTGCAGCCACTTTGTCGGACGGTCCCACCAAAGAGACATGCAAGACGCCACAAGAGCAACTCAAAAGGTAAATTATATAAACATGGTCATTAGTTTCAAAGGATTATTTAACAGTGTAGGACCAATTAAGCAATAAGATATCAGGGAAGTAGCCGAGTCTTAAATTTACATTATCATGCTAGAGTGTATTAATAGTTACCCTGGCATGTTTACATTTTACACTGTTGTAAGAAATGAACAAATGTTGCACTGTATAAGTAACTAGGAACTCTAAAACCCTTTCTGTCCCTTTTTTGTTTTCAGAGATCTGCGTTTGGGTCATTTCCCGAAGTTCACCAGAGGACAAGATGCCGACAGCTCTCCTGTGCTCACCGGTGTGGGGAAACTGCAGCTCACACCCTGGAGAAGACGCACTTCACTATAACGGCCCACGTTGCTGAAGCATGTTAGATGATGATGTAGTGCCTAACAGCAGATCACTTAACTTACATTTTAATATGCTACATTTTAATTAATTTATGTATTTCACTATTTATTTCACAATAGACTGTTGTATGGATGGACTTCCATCATTTTTTTATATCCTGTGAATAAAAGTGTTTTTCTGTTTTTGTATCTCAAGTGTATCATTTACCTGCACATTATAAATCATATTATAGATGTTAAGTGGAAAGGGTAAGGTGATGAGGCCATGTCTGTGCCCATTCTCCTTCATAAAACACATTTATATTCAGTGATGCCCTGCAAACTGAGGTCGGTAAAAATGACAAAAACACTCTTAGCTAAATGTGCTCAAACTTTAAAAGGGTATTGCTATAAGTGTTGTGGTGTATCGTGGTATGTGTACTTTAGTCTGTGTGTTGTGGCATATGCTGTGATGTTAGTATCCAAGGTATTTTTACTGTGGTATGTGTATTGTAGTGTGTGGATTGTGGTTTATGTCACTTATTATGCCCTCTGTGTTTATAGTGTATTGTGCTTGTATGATGTTCAAACTGTATATTTTTGATAACATTTTAGGTCTACATGTAAAAGCCCAACTAGAGACAAGAGGTAAAAATTAGCAATAGCTATAAACTCTCTGTGCAACACATCGATCCCATACTCTGTATTGGAAATATGTTAAATTGCATCACCCCTATCAAGTTAATGAATAGATACAAATATAAAAGCCCCAACCCATAAATAATCACAATACCAACAGAGAACAACATGTAACTTCACTAGCAGAGGTCAAAGGTGATCCTATAACGCAGCAGGAAAGAAAGAAAAACTACAGAGGGAGATTTACTGATATATAAAGATGTGATATATAAACATAAGTTTAAAAAGGACAGATAGGTCTATAGAAGATGATTACAGAGAAGATGGCTTGTTTTTTTCTCTCTCAGATATTGATTAAAAATGACTCTTTAGATAACAGCCTGTACACTGTATGTTCTCAGCTGCAGACTCTCCCGTGGTTCCTCTCGGTGCAGTGTTGTTGTGAGCTCTGCACAAACAATTGCCACAATGTAACAGCCAATGAGGCGAGAGGATTTTTGGTATCTTAGCAACTGCATCTGGGCCGTGAAGGGAGGCGGGTCGCATCCTCCTCTCCTGCAGGTTGCGTAATGGGCACTCAGGAGAACACTGGAAACCAAGTGTTTCCCCTCCAAAATAAAACGAGAGCGAACAAAAAGATGAAAGCCAAACATGTGGGGAGTTATTTCTAAAACAACAAGAATGCATTTAAATATGAATTCAGGCTAAATTAACTTTGATAAGAAAAACCTCCGGCGAGAAACATACTTTAAAATCCTGTTTTGTGTGTGTGGTTGTGAAGTGAGCTTTTATTTTGGAAAGCGGAAGTAGGCCTATACATGTTTATTGTGTCCAGCTTGACAAAGGTCTCGCGCAGCAGGCAGGTCCCTCCATCCGCGCGGACACGGTAAGAAAAAATACGCTGACATTAATTTTTGGGTCGTTTGTGATGTTTTCTAGCAATAAAATTACACATGTCTCTAAATAAATGCGATTAATTATAGATTTTATTATGAAGTACGACATTTGTTCTGTTGAATAGACCTATCATGAAGGCTATTTATAGACTATTTACATCGGCCTGGGCTCTGTTTACACAGTGAGTGGCGCACCAAGGCTTTATATTGTATTGACAGACAATTCCAGCTTTTTATTAGCCATTAAAAAATAACATTAAACACCTCATGTCATCACTTTCTCCATATCGTGTCTCCCATTTCTGTCTAATTGGCCTGTCATGTGTGTGACAGGAACTGCAGCTGTGTTTGTTCACCATTACCCGCCTGTCCATCCTTTGTACAGTAGAAGCCATTGTGCTGTGTGTGTCGTTCACAGATGACAGACATGAGCTCGGCGGTGCGGTTATCGCTGCTCGGCCTCCTCCTGTGCCTGCAGCTCGGCAGGGCTCCAGCCCGCAGCCCCCGCACGGCGGACCAGGTGTCTGAGGCCGACATTCAGCGGCTCCTGCACGGCGTCATGGAGCAGCTGGGCATCGCTCGGCCCAGGGTGGAGTATCCCGCACACCAGGCCACCAACATCGTCGGGCCTCAGAGCATACAGGGTGGGTTTGGTACATGTAAAGGCTATGTTAAGTGGTATCATTAAGAAAGACGAACCAGGTTAAACCAAGACAAAGATCAAATGTTGAGAGATTTTAATTATGTGCATATTTTATTTCTGTTTTTATCAGTGTTCTCCCTTTCTTCCTCATTCTGATTAAACAACCCAAACAGTGATATCAAAATGGATATCTATCGTTACATGGGTCCAAACTGGGTCAGTTTTGAACCAGTGATATATATTTTCTCTGTTTGTCCAACTTATTTGTTCTGTATTCATGCTGAATTTACTTTTTTAAACTTTAGTTTTTGCTTTTAAACCACAAAACAGAGCATATAGGTTTTACTTCATGTTGTTTTGGTCAACGAACAGTCCAAAACCCAAAGTTATTCAATGTACTACATGACAAAGAAAATTATGTAATGCTCGTGCTGAATTTTTGCTTGAATTATGATTGAAACAATTCATCAGTTATAAAAAATAACTGCATATGTATCTGTCATTTATTTAAGCCAATTCAATTGCTGCATGTAAGTAATATCAATATTAAGGTTTAATCCTGTCATTCAGTACTGATGCTGTTGTGACATGTATCACATTTACAAAAGTGTTAATGTTTCCTTCCTCAGTGCTGCTCTTGAAGCTTTTTCTCTCTGCTGGTGCTGTTGCTGTCCTTTTATAGTGATAGTAGTGCTTGTTATCCTCCACAAGGTGGTGCTCACGAGGGGCTGCAGCACCTCGGCCCCTTTGGCAACATCCCCAACATTGTGGCCGAGCTGACCGGTGACAACGTTCCCAAAGACTTCAGTGATGATCACGGGTACCCAGACCCTCCAAACCCCTGTCCCCTGGGGAAGACAGGTAGAGACTCCTCATACTGAGACAGACTGATGTCTCAGTGTGAAAATAAGCAGGGCAAATGCTATGTGCTGTTTTTGGACATTAATTTCTGTGCCTCATCTCATTCACAGGAGCAGACGGCTGTTTGGAAAACGCTCCGGATACAGCCGAGTTCAGCAAAGAGTTTCAGAAACACCAGCACCTATTTGACCCAGAGCACGATTACCCTGCCCTGGCCAAGTGGGTGAGTACAGAGGACAGAGCAGGAGTGTAACCTCCCTCCTAACTGTGGATGGACAGACAGACAGACGGTTAAATTAAAATGCAAAAACAGTGCAAGAATAATGACTATTATGGATAATATTAAATATAAACTGAAGATAAATGAATGAAATTGCTTGTTTTGTACAAACAGTAATACAAATATATTCAAACTGAAACAATATAAAGCTGATTATTGATTGTCGGAATTTGAATACTATGCACTTATACCTAAATAAACAAGAGTTGTCTAGTTTTTCACCTGCAAATCGAGTAAACCTGCTTTTACATTTACCTGATGCACAATTTCAGGTGCACATGTGAGCAAGGTGGACGCTGTAATATTATCTTTCAAAAACATCATATTCATTTGGCACCTGCTTTTGTTCGAAGACACTTATAATAGATTATTCAGACTTGATAGAAATGAGAGCTACATCTCATCAAATATTGCGAGTGCAACCTTCTCAAGCAAACTTTGAGTGTGTCCTGAACAGGAGCATAAATATAGACAGTGCAGGTGGCACTGGGGCCCATATGGTGGGGGGCCCATAGAGAGAATTAATATTTTTTCATTTTCATTGGTATTTGTTATTATATACAGATATGCAGTGATGATTGCTGGGTAATTTATGTTGATGTTATCTAATCCCCCTTGTAACTACCTTACACCAGATGTTGAGATTTTTATTTTTAGACTAAGTGTCTAAGTGTGAGCATGGAGCGGTGTTGCAGTGCGATAATGTATTCTAGTTTCATTGTCTAACATCTGAAAGAGAGAAATGGATGATGGGAACAAGCAGTCCCAGTTTGGTGTCTCGCGGTCTGCTCACAAAATGAGGACAAGATTTTTTACCATTTAAAGGATCAAACAAAACTTGTTTTTGATTTGCGTGGATTCATTCCTGTATCTTGGTCTGACCCTGAAGAAATCACTTGTTCGAGTGTTTTTATTCCCTGAAAAGGCATTTTGGCAATTTGTTGACTGTAATTTAGGAGCAGGGAGACTGTGAAACAATGGATACATGATTTAATGTGTGTGTCCTTTCAGAACAAGGAGCTTTTGTACCAGAAACTGAAGGGAGGACCGAAGAGAAGAAAAAGGGTATCGTTTTTGTTGTTTGTTTCCTGTGTTGTATTGTGTCTGAGAAACCACATCACCGACACAGACATCTACCCCTGAAGGGAGCGATGGACTCTTAAACTCTTTAGATGTGAAGTGATATTTTATGAACAAGCTAAGCATCTCACTTTGGATATCTTTAATTCAGATTGTTCTATTTAATCAGACTCTTCATGTTCAAAGTATTAATATATATTTCTCTGCCTCCCTGCAGAGTGTGAACCCGTATTTAATGGGCCAGAGGCTGGACAATGTGGTCGCCAAAAAATCTGTACCTCACTTCTCTGAGGAGGAGGAGGAGGAGGAGAAAGAAGAGGCGCCGATGGTCTCTGCTGCCAGCAAATCCTCCACCTAAACTCCTGCACAGCAACACTCACTGTACACTCATTCACTCAAAGTATACTCTCAGATACGAGTTTGTAACACTGCATATTGAAGCATTTTGGTTAACAAGCAATGGATGTGTGAGTTCAGTGCAAGTACTGTGTGTATGAAATAGTAAGCAGAGAAAATCTAAGCAAAAAATGATAACTTTTTTATTGTATCGCAATCATATTAATGAGTCTAGAACAGGGGTGGGCAGACTTTTTTTTATTGTGAAAAATTTAAGGAGTCACTGGCCAAACAATAGTAAATACATATTTTAACCAGTGACATGGCAAGAAAATCATTTCTTTCTCGACCAGAAAAGCCCATTAATATTATATCAACACTGCTACATAACATTTAAGTGGTTCATTGGTGTGCCAACATATCCTCCTGACACCTGAACTTTTGTTTGGTATGCATTTTTAATACCTCCTAGCTATTTGGAGCTTGTTACCGTTGCTAAAATTGGTCAAATTTGTTGCTATAATAAACAATAATGGCAACCTTTACGTAAAATCATTGCCTGAGATTTGACCATTTACCCCAAAATGCTGAAATACAAAGTGTTAAAAATTTGACTGGCAGTGTACAGCATATCTACAACTGTATTATAATAAGAAGCTGTATAGAGATATATTGATCTGTTGGAATGTTAAAATGAGAAAATTATAATTAACCGCGACTGTACAGAAAGCAATTTACTCACACTCTGATGTTTAATTTTTCTATGTGTTGATACAGTTAATCACCTTTGTGTCTTCAGAGGCGAAGATTCAATACAAATCATATTCTTGTAAGTTAATTATGACCTGTAGCAGCTTTGCTTTGTCATGTAAAGGATGACTGTGATCTACGTCACTGTAGCATGGCAGTTAGTGTAGCTCTTATTCTGATTATCTATTCTCATCACCATGCTACAGTAATAGGAGTCTGTACAGGCTGCAGCACTGACTCTGTCATGTGTCACCTCACCTCGCCAAGAAATGTTTGTGTTTTGTTTTTGTTCTGTAAAAGTCAAATAAACGACTTATCTGCATTGACAAAGTTTGGAGATTTTTTTTGTCCTACTTTCAGACAGATAAAGTTGGGATCAGGGTTTGGGGGCGTGTTCTGCTGAAGCTTTGGAGCTCAAGAGAGTTTAGAAAGCCCCTCAGTGTGTCAGTCATAAAGCCACGACAGAGGAGGAAGGACCTGCAGAAGAGACACATGCTGTAAACTGACAGACTGGATACAGTTTTCTTGTGAGGAACTTACATAAACAACAGGTAACTCAACTAAGTAACAGATGATGATTTTGTTTGTGAAACTACTAAATTATCCTGCTGTTTATATGGTGCGTAATGCGCGCGTAAAAGCCGTGCGTAAACCTCTCTCCATCAATGCCTGACTTTTGTGTTTTTCCTTTCAGCTTCAGTGATGGAGACACAATCTATGCTGGTCTCTGCAGCGGTTTTGGCGCTGCTGCTCATTCCGCTGTGGAGCACAGACGCTGCCACCTTTCAAGGCGCTTTCCCACACCCAAACAAATACAACCCAAACGACTCAGAAAGATGCCAACAACCCGCCATCACTGGACTAATATCCCGCGGGCCTGGACCTGTAACCTCCACGGACGAAGTGCTGGAGTCCAGTCAGGAGGCGCTGCATGTCACGGAGCGCCGCTACCTGCGGCTGGACTGGTGCAAGACGCAGCCGCTCAAGCAGACCATTAAGGAGGAGGGCTGCCTGAGCCGCACCATCATCAACCGCTTCTGCTACGGACAGTGCAACTCCTTCTACATCCCGAGGCATAACTACCAGGACGGAGACGCGTTTCAGTCCTGCTCTGCGTGCAAACCCAAAACCTTCAGCAACGTCACCTACACCCTGTTCTGCCCGGGTCAGACACCCAACACCAGGAAGAAACGGATCCAGCGCGTAAAACAGTGCCGCTGCACGACAATAGACACGGATTAGACACGCATCTAGATCAGTAATATCCGCTTCCACTGGAGGAAAAGTGCAGCTTTGCAAAAAATAAGAAAAGGAAAGTATATTTTGCTTAAAGGACATGTGAGAATAAGGTGGGAACAGAAAGTTGGGGAACCTACCCGAGCCTTTTTTTTTTTTTAGCATTCTAATGGAAAGAAGATGCTCATATAATAAATAGGGTTTGGCCATATGGAGAAAATATCGCGGTATTTGTGACCCAATACCTCGATATCGATATTGCAGTGATATTGCTATTTGAGCTTCAGAAAATATTTACACAATGAGATTTTTGATAAATAATCATCAGTAATGTGGGTATAATGACTAAGAGGGTAAAGGCAAAGGCACAGCTAGAGCAGTCTGGTAAGCTCAGAAAATGACGTCACTTTACTGTATACAGCCTTTAAAAGCAGGAAAAGACACTTAAGATATTAACATATCCAAATTCTAAGAGGATATCTAGACTCTTGTTATGTATCAGTCATTCACTCAAGTTTGTTTTAGGTGTAAACAAGTTTGGAGGATGTGTTGTCAGATGGTTTTAGATGCGGTGATGATACAAAAGTTAAGGGTTTAGTTAAGTGAACTGATGACCTAAAACATAAGAGTGTTTAAGATTAACGAAGGCTGGTTTGTAACATTTTACCACGTCATATATTTGTTGCAGACACGCAGGCTAATGGATGTGCAGCACTTGTGTATAAGGACACATCTTCAAAGGCCTGGGAGGATTGTATTGTTTCCACTGTGTGGAATATAAAGCTGATCATGATATAGAGATTTTTTTTTTTTTTACAACCTGCACTGCTGAATGCCACTTCATTTTATGACTGTGTATGATATGTGTATCATGTATTGTAAAGTTGCGTGTGAATAAAACAAGCTATGAAATCAATTATGTTCTAATCAGTGATTTATTCGTAGAAAAAATATTCTAGGAGGATTAAAGACGTCAGAATCAATGCAAATAATTTGCGTAGAAAGTTCAGTACAAGAATATAAATACAGTGTGTACGCTTATAATATTATTTTCTAAATATTGCACATTTATTATGTCTTTTAAATCTTTAAAGTACAGTTGTAGATAGCAGATTATATAACAGAACTGTCAGTGAATGATGAACAAGATTTCTTTATTGTCTGGTGATAGTAACAACAATTTTTATTATTTATAATGGTTTTTGTGTCATAGTCCGCAGCCACTTGGATCAACTTGGTGAGGATGGTTGTGAAGCTGTAATGATCCCGGTGTATCAGCCACCTATAAATCTCTTATGTTGAAGACATGCTTGCTTCTTTCTGACGCAGTCTCTCTTTCTGTGGGGAGTAAGAAATAATCAGTATTATAAATGGAGGCACAAACACTGCACATTCAAAGCTCCATGACACAATAATGTTTTGCTGTAAGTGTTTTGGATTTTCCCTGGCCGCAGTGTCTTCGGTACTAACTTTAATTGGGGGCATTTAAGAACAATCTCAGACACTTTTAGTGTGGACATCTGAGCATATTTGTGAATACGCATGTTCAAAATTTGGTTAAGGAGGTGTGTTTTTAGAGTAAAATCTCCTTTCTTCTTTAGTGTATCTGCTGTCCTGAATCTTGTCTTACCAGACTGTTAGGGTTGATCTTTCTGGTCTCCACCTTCTTCTCTGATGTGATCCTCTTCACTGACTGCTGAGCCTCTTTTAATCTGCAAAAACAACGAGTCAAGTTCATTGGTTCAATGGCTTAATAAGACTAAGGCATGTAAAGTAGTAATTCAGTTCTTTAGAGAAAAAAAATCAATGTTTCAACCAGAAAATTGGTCGTGTCTGTTCTGTCACCATTAATAGAAAATAAATAAATAAAATAAGGTCAGTCAGTCAATAAAAGTTGAGTTCAATCAAACCAGAAAAGAAACTGAAATTTCCTGAAGACACAGCAATGACATGAGGCAGAGCGTCCACTGTCTGCAAATCTGTCCCAGACATTATAGACTGGGCTGGGTTTTTACATTTTTGTTTTTAATCTAATTTAATTTTCTTTATTTATTGTATTTACTGAGAGATGCTGACTGGACCAACCTGCACATTATTATTATGTTAGGTTTGATGTTTTTTATCTAAATATGTGAGTTTGTTTTCCTTGTTACTGGTCTCCAAGATCATCAGGAGATCATGGCTCTGTCCAGCAGCTGCATCTCAAGCCTCAACGAATGCACATGTGTTTTTTTTAATCTGGTGGAAGGATTTTTCAGTCAAAGTTAAAACAACATCAAGATATTGAACTGAGATTAAAGTCTGGCTCCTCGAATGCTGTGACTGATGTCATGATCATCCTTCTTTTATATTTTCCCAGAAACGCACGGGGAGCTCTCTGATACCTCTCTTTGGAGATGGTCTTGTTCTCCCTCTTCCACCTGGCCTTGAAGTCGGCACAAAACTCAAACCAGAGCATGAAGAGATAACTGGTGGTCACATCCTTCTCTCCCATCTTGGGCTTTAGTCCAAAGTAGAGACCCAAGTCCTGAAAACTGAACAGTGAGTATAAAAAGAGAAAGAGGTGATTAAAACTCAATAAACCAAGATTTGCTTCTTAACTTGAACTAGATGTTATGTTACTGTAGGTACTGATCTTCCACCAGCAGTTGGTGTCAGTTGAACAGTCTGTTGCTACAAAAACTTTTTTTCTGAACATAATGTTAACAGGTTTGTGACTGCTCAGGTTGACACTTAACTTTACCTGCAAATTGAATTAAAACCTAGTATGATGCACATGAAATTACAAGCCAGCATGATCCAGTTTTCTAACCTTTTCTGTACAGTCATCAACTGATAGGAAGCTTCTGCATGTTCTTTTCGTGCTGCAAAGGAACAGATGAAAAAATACTTAAGTTATAGCCAGATAAACCCCTCGAGAAAAGAAAAAAAAACAGATTAGAGATCTTAAACATCCATTATCCCGATAGAGAATACAATAGATATCTCTTGTATGAAAATGACCTTGTCAAATGGAGCCAGATGACCATTTGGTCTGTTTAATTTGAAAGCAAAAGAAATAATTTGACTTTATGCTGCTGCAACGTTAGACCACTTAACGAAATATATTTTCAATGAAGACACAATCTCTTACAAAACTTAGTTTCTTTGTTTGCTTTACTGTGATACTCGTCTTAAAAACATCTTGAAACATGTTATATTTTACACCTACTGCATTTTAAGAGGAAAAACACTAACACGTGTTCCAGATGACAAAAAATGGTAGAAATTATGTCCCAATCATGCACACAGTCCAGTTTTACAGTGAGTTCATAAAGTATTCACTTTTTTCACATCTTATGTTGCATGCCAAAACCAATTGAATTCATATTTTTCATCTCATCCACACTTAATACCCCATAAAGACAAAGCAAATTCTTTGCAAATTTATTAAAAAGGGAAAAAAAGGAAATATCACAATCTCATAAGTATTCAGGCCCTTTGATACTTTAAACATATCTCAGGTGCCTTCTGTTACCTTTGATCGTCTCTCAGGTGTTTCTGCACCTTGACTGGAGTCCACCTGGGATTGATTCAACTGATTGGACCTGATCTAGACAAGGACACGCCTGTCTATATAAAGGCCTCACAGCTCACAATCAGAGCACTCACTGAACCATGAGGTTGAAGAAATGGCCTGCTGATCTCACAGATGTGAATTTAAACGATTTTAGCATGAAGTTGCAACTTAACAAAATGTATTTCTTCATTTCACATGAAACACACTCCAGTGTTTCCTGGTCCAAGCACACTCTTGACTTGCTTTACTCTGAAGCTTTGATGTCACATTTCATCACAAGCAGAAAATGTGATATTCAAAACAAATATAATGCATCTATGCTGTTTCAAATACTGGGGACAGGAAGCTCTTTGCTAACACAGGACTCCCCCTGATTTATCTTGAGTTGGGTTGATATAAAAATCTTACAACATCAGTTAGTTTGATGAATATTTCCCAGTTGCCTGAGTGTCTCAGGCAGGAGTCTCTCAGTCACTGCCAAATCTGTCCGATCCCTATCTGAGTGTCTAGCCTTTACTCTGAAGCCATCCTATCTCCTCTATAAACACACACAGATACCAAAGACACTCCATGGAATAGGAGGAGGGACAAAAAGACTCAGAGCTAAACTGAAGGGGAGTCGACAGGTTCCTGAAATTAGACCGGCTGCTTGCTTTGTGTTTAAATATAAAATCAGTAAAAACATATCTTCAGTATTGTTCAGTGTTACCTATAATGAGCTCTTCATCTCCACAAAGAAATATACCTGGTTGACAGTAAACTGATGCTGATACTATGAAGTTATTGTCTTTATGTCGTGTTTGTATTTCTAAAGTTACACTCACAGGTTTGCAGCTGAACAATATATGTCTGTAACTACTCACCAGTGAGAACAAAAGCCTCCATCTTGTCCTTAAATGGCTGCAGGTTTTCTTCAGGAGAATCGGAGCAAACGTTTTGTACATCTTTCTCACATCCTGAGGGGAAGAAAAAGACACAAGAATGGTTCAGAACTCCCAGCTGGTGGGTCGACGTCCAAAAGTGGGGTCCATTCTGAATGGACCCACGACCTAAGGAGAAATCTGGGCCCCATGGCTGTACCAGTTGAGAACCACTGATCTAGAACATCTTCCCCATTTCATTGTCTGTGGAGCAGTTTGCCAGGTAATGGTAGTGGTTTTGAAAGTACTGGGGACCTCAGAGCCATGGTCAAAGGCCCCACCGTTGATCAAACTTGGCTCTGACCTGTTGAGGCCTGGACACAGGATCTCTGGGGTACTGGCACAGAACCTTGATCGAACTGGGATCTGTGGAAGTTAGAGGCCAGGTCGGTGCCTTGAGCTCTTTGTCATGTTCCTTGGGCCATTCCTGAGCAGTCTTTGCAGTGTGACATGGTGCACTGTCCTGCTGGGGCTGGGCACTGCCATTGGGGAGTACTGTTGCTATGAGGGGTGTACTTGCTCTTAAATGGTGTTTTGGTGGGTGGTGCATGTTACAGGGCATCCACATGAATGCCAGGACCGAAGGTTTAACACTGCATTGTGACAAGATAATCAATGATCGAGTTGATCAGATTTCATTGGGGACCTACTCAAACGACCACCTGTGGGTCCACTACAGTGGAAACCAAAGTCAGCATCACTGAAAAAGACCCTATTTGGTGAAGCACAGTTTAGTCCACAGTATGTTGCAGCTTGAACCAATAACTGAGCACAGTGTTATTTCAGGCAGGACATGATGTCAAGCTCAGCTCACATCCCAGCTACATCAGCTGATCTCAAACAGCCAATCAACTGATGGAGCAGCTGATTGGTGGAAGGGAGTCAGCTGATAGATCACGTGATTCCTCTCTATCCAACCAATGAGATAATCTTATTCAGGGCGCCCTATTTAAAACTGCTCTGGCCTGCTACTGTTGCTGCTTCCTCTGCAAGCCACTTTGCAACCTGCCTCCACCCCAGCTCCTCCTTTTCATGTTGTGTCTGACTTATCAGTGTCACTTCTGTTCCTCATTGATGCTGCTCTGTTCTGTTTCTGGGGAGTCTTTGCTGCTGCTCTCCCTGCCTCAAGGCTTCTCATGTAGGCGCATGGAAGGGCAGAGAGGTTTGCTCCCTCTGCCTCAGGCTTTCCTCGTTTGCACGTGGAAGGGCAGAGAGGTTTGCTCTCTCCACCTTAGGCTTTCTGCATAAGCATGAGGAAAGGCAGATACAAACAAATATAATACTGCAAATGGAAATAAAGTTTTCTTTGACTAAAGTGGTCCTGACTGAACTGCAGTATGATGGATGGAAAGAGAGACAGAGAGAGTTCTGAGTTAAACTAGCTCCACCTGTGCCTCAGCATGAGGTTATCAGCACCACTTCCTTTTTAGATATCACTTATTGAGATTTACCCAGAGATGGCGTCGGCAAAGTCCCTCTCTGCCTCCCTCTCTCTCTCTGTCTCTCTCTTCCTCTGCCAGTCTGCGGCTCCATGTTGCTCTGCATCCAATCAGTGGATCAGAGGAGCCAGTCTGCGGAGCCAGTCATAATAGAGGCTGCAGAGGGAGCCGAGACCCTGCACCCCACCACCACCACCACCACCACCACCACCGCCCCGACGCTCGATCAACATCTCCCAGATAAGATTACAAAAGAATACTGTTTTCATTCAGGATTTGTGTAAACTGTGGAGGCGGGTATCTCTCTCTCCTTTTTTCCCCTTTTGTCTGCCTTTTGTGTCTGACAGAAGTTTGCTTATTTCAGACTGAAGAGGGTTATAGACCTTCACATAAACAAAGCCGGCTGATGTGGTGTGTGGTGCTTTCAGATGTGAGGGTGAAGCAGTGATTTGGTTTCATGGTGAGATTTCATGGTATGTTTAGACTGGTCACCTCATCAATCAGCAATATCATATAAAACACTGGCTACAGTGCATTAGAGTAAGCAGAAAGGCTTCAGGAAGGAAACTTAACAGCTTCTCAAGCTATATTTTGCATTATATTAGACAAAAATGTACCAAGTAACTTGCTTCATAAGCAGGAAAATAAAGACAGATCTTCACCTAAGCCAATTCCAATGCAATTGCAAGTAAATTACAAAATTAGGCAACATTTGAAGAGCAAAGGAAACAGTGATTGTTTTGAAGGATTTGGCTCACCTACAATACAAAACAAGACTAAGGGCCCTATTTAAATGAGTGAGGCACAGGGGGCAAAAGGGTTGTATTAAGTCCCTTAACCAAGCATAGGTGTACTTTGGGCGTAACATGTCCCATTTCCTTTACTGCTATTTAAACGGTGGAAATGGTAAATTGGAGAAGCGAGAGCTTTCTGCTGAGATTAATATAGTAAAAGCTGTAATGTCCCTGCAGCAAATATTGTGGGACATTTAAGCATCAAAACTAAAAACAGTAGTCACAAACTTGACAGAGGAAACAGTACTAAACTTTAGAGAGTATTACATATATATATATATATATATATAAACTCTTAAATATAAATAACAGTCAGAGTTTCTTGCACTAACTATTTTCTATTGACCTGGACAAATTAAACTAAATCTGTGGTCTACATGTAGATATCACATGAGAAAAGTTTTCTGTAGCATGAAATTCAAACTCTTTACAGGGAATAATTTAACAGAATTAAGTCTTTTTACTGCAACACAGTCTCTGGATCCCACTTCCTTCAACAGTCAGCACGGATGACTGAAGAGAAACTAACCTCCCTTTAACTGTGTTGGGAAACATTTCATACCAACCAAACAGAAACACAGGGAGAGTGAGGAACAACAGAACCAGGCATGAGGGCGGTTCAAACAGACAGAACAAAAGGTACCTGCGGCGGGACGATCCAGATTGCACGGTGGTTTGGGTAGACAGGCCGATAAGACAAAGCTGTGTTGAGAGGTAAAGAAAACTATCTGCGGCACACATCTGGGGGCCACACTGGAGCCTGGGCGATATAGCCGAGCAGGTTAAGGATCCGTGCATCTCTGCAGAGGCCCATGCAGAGATGCTACAGATACAGGAGGTCTGGAGATTACATAAGTGGGAAGTTATGGTCTCCCTACACTGGCGACAGGGGCACAAAGGCACAATAATGCGAGATCTGATGGGCATGAGGATTAGAAGCTGGATCTGAAAGGCGCCAGGCCTGTATCAGCAGCAAGACTAGTCTCTGAATACACGCACGGTGACATGCAGGCAAATACACTTGTATACGTAGGGATAAAACAATGCACTGACTCACAATCGTGCACACGTAAGCGTAAGCATTGTCCTCAACGTGACTTTAGCTGGCTGGCCCTGCTGAATGGCGTCATATGGGCACACTTAGAGAGAGAAGAGAACAGGCTAGAAGGATAAGAAAGACGAGAGGAAATCTTTTGTTTTGGGGCTTTAGCTAACTAAAGTTTGGTAAAAGAAGCAGGCCTTTAGCCCATAAGTATAAACAGTTACTGAGTGGCTGGTGGTGAGTTGTGGAGGGGTAGGGGGTGTCTGAAGAATGCCAGACTGGGCCGAGGTTTCGTCTGTGGGAACCTCTTAAAATCAGAGTGATAGAGTTACACAGCCCGGCTGAGGTTTTCAAACAAAACACACAACAAAATGACCACAAGGCGAGACTATTCCTGTCACCCAGTCACATGGGCGCTGAAGCTCAAAGTGGAGCCAGTGTTTTGGAGATTATCGTCTAACATCATAAACTGAGAGGGGGAGAAGATGATTGGCACTCATTCCTCCTGAGAGTTTTTTTTTTTTTTGCAAGAGAAGGAGCTGGAATAGATAAAGGTTGCAGTAGTGATGTCACATACTTGTCAGATCTCGTCCGAGCTGTCTCAGGTCTCTGTTGAGGTCATCAAACTTGACCTGTGCTGCCAGGAAGACGTCCTGAGGTTCAGGAAGTGGGAAGATGCTCTTGTCTGTGCCGGCGTTCTGTTGGGATACATTCAAAACACAGCAATTAAATCAGGAACTGATGACTGAATTGGTTCTTTGGGCAATTTTAGCTTTGACAATACTGTGTCAGAGTCAAACAGATAAGATAATACACGAACACACAGTCAACATAGAAAAGATGTACAATTGTCAGTGGATGATTCATTAAACAGTATTTCAAATCTTTTTGATGGCGGATCCCAAATTAGGCTTTAAAACTCATTTTGTGTTGCATTTATTGCTTTTCAAAGCACAATCAACCATTTTCCCTCCATGAATGAATAAATACACAAAATGGTCAAATGCTCAGAGGTAACTTATATTAATGCATCAGCTTCATGAAGTAAAGCACACAAAGCAAAAACAATGTCAGCTAGAAAAGCACAGTCGAGTGCAGATCTCCGCTCGGTGCCAGCAATCTGACTTCGGTCACTGGAGCTGATTGCAGCCACTCTACACAGCGCACACTGCGCCCAGTGGAATTGTCCTTTCCAGCTCCCTTACTGTCAAGATGGTGGCAAATATATCAAAAACGTTCTTTATTTTAATCTCGTTTTGTGCCTAATTTTAGTTGATTATAACAAAGGATTTGAAATTAATGTACGAATTTCAGTTTAACAGCCATGACGAAGGTCAAAATATGACCTGCAATAGACGTAGGGCTTGACGATTTCCAGAAATGCCTTTTGCTCTGTGCTTTTGCTACATGACTTTGTTGAGGTTCCAACCGGCCGGTGTAAAGGGGTGAGGAGTCAGCAGTCAGTGACGAACAAAACAAGTTTTTTAATAACTATAAATCATCACATTCACAAGACGTCCTTGAGCAAAGTCATAAATATGCACGGAAAGTATTAGGTTGATTGGTCAAGTAATATGCCAGATTAGCTGAGGACAGACAGATACACACACTCACACAGCCCAGCCAGGGACTTTTAAGTCTATTTGACATAGTGGCCTTAATGTGTAATTACATCTTCCGGGTCCATCAGGTGATGCTAAAAAAGACTTTCCCATAGACTTTCATTGTGAAAGAGACATCTGTGAATCAGTGGATTATATTTTGAGCATTACACCCCAATGAAATGATTTGTTTCACTTATAGGATATGATTCATGTGGTCCAATAACATTTTGAATGTCTAGAACAGCCGCACTATTAAATCATACTATGGTAAATTAATGGATGGACTTGCACTTGTATAGCACCTTTCTAGTCTTTCAACCACTCAAAGCACTTTCACACTACATGTCACACTCACCCATTCACACACACACATTTATAAACTGGTGGCTGAGGCTAGCATACAAGGTGCCACCTCAGTTAGACGTTCACACACACTCACACACTGATGACACAGCCATTGGGAGCAAATTGTCCAACGACAGTAAGACGTGTGGAATGAAGGAGCCGAGATGAAACCTGCTCTACCTCCTGAGCCACAGCCACCACCATCCCCATTATCACCTGGTGGAGATAATAAGAGAGCAACTAATACCTTATCCACATTGTGCAGGTAGTACGACACCACGTAGTCCACCAGGCTGATACGATTGTCCTGAGAAGAAAAGCAGGAGACGCATCAAAACTGGATCAGTAGAAAAGTAAAACCTTTGTGTACAGGCTAAAAGTTCACTGTCTTATCATAGTGCCTTCATTAAAACTGTTATTTCTCTATAAAGACAATTCACTGTATGAGAATTAGACTTTGAGTTTCTATCAGTTGATAAAAATATTGGACTCATTTAGTTAACCTTTTGTTTATCCCCATGGGATCAGAACAATAAGCTTTATAAACTGCAGAATGTGCGAATAGAGTTTGGCCTACCAGGCTACATAATGTCACCCTGTGATTGGTGGAGGCGGTTAAGTCTGAGCTGAAAAAAGATCTGCCACCTCCTCTGCAGGTTGAACATAAATCAAAGACGTGGCAGTAACGGACTCTTTTTTTTAGTGAAGATGTAAATACAACATTTTCTAGCATTCAGTATCATGTCTATGGAAATGAAACTACATATCATTTAATGTAGGCGCATCGATAACTATAAGAATTTACATAGCATTTCAGCTTATTTTGTTGGATTGCCATTACAATGGAAAGCATGCTTACAGTCACATGTAAATTCTAGGTAGAGATAAAGTGGCTCTAAAGGAACCACTACAGTCTCCCGTCAGTTCTCATGGTCTTACTCTGCTCTTCACATCCTTCAGTTTGGGCAGAATCTCCAGGCCGAAGCCGTCGGCCTGACCTCTGGTCCTGTTGCCTCCGTTCATGTGGTTCCCCAGAGCCAACACCAGTCCCATCACATCCCTCACACCATCGCTCTCCAGCAGAGCCTCAAAACAGGAAACACACAAAAGATTGTCTACATACGGCTGACACCTCAGATCCTCCATATTACACATCCCCCCTTTACATCCAAAACTTTTCATTAACATTCTCAGGTTGAGCCAGACAAAGCAGGAGGACACATTAAATCCTGTTGTATTTGCACTTAAATACCCTGACATCTTTTTACTGAACCACAGGGAGATAATGTGGGTGCTGCTTGAAGAGAAATGATCAGTGAAATGTATGTATCATATACGGCAGACAGCTTGTGAGGATATTGGCGATAATTAAAAACAGAGATATAGATATATGCTCCTACCTTACACACAGATGAAACTGTGTTGAGCTTGCGCTGGATGGACGCGATTCCATCAGTGAAGGTCGCCTGGAAGATGATGCAGTGAGCTCTGCCTGCAAAGTCTGGGATCTGAGACAGCTCGTACAGGAACCTGCAGCAAAAACACATCAACAGTAAGAGGACACACACACACACACAGAAGAGCATACACACAATCGGTCTCTAAACTGCTGCAGATGAGATACTGACTGTTCGGGTTTGTCCAGCAGTTTGACGTCCTCTTCCTCTGATGTCTCGTAGTGTTTCTTGATTCTCTCCAGTTCCTCTGGCTGCGCTCTCTGACACATTGACAATAAAATATAATATAAGAAATTCATAAATGTACAGTTGAACTTGTGCAGTAAAGTGTGTTGTAACACCTACGTTTTCATACAGGGCTTCAATGGTCTCCAAGTCCACCACAGAGTGATCCACTGCCAGTACAGCTGGGAGTGGGAAAGCAAAAAAGCAAACATGTCAGATTTTATTTGGAGAAAAAAAAACTAATAGCACATATAGAAAATATCTGGAAGATAAAAGAAAAATCAAAAGTGAAGAGGCAAAGAGAGAGCTGCTGTGCCTTTGATCCTACTTTATATGACGCCAGGGTTTCAGTTAAACATGTTCAGGGAGCTGTGGTTACCTTTATATACCTTTATTTTAATATTTCGATTTTTATAGTGTTAAACACGGTAGCATAATGCACATTTTATTCTTATTTTAATGTACATTATGTTGTCTTTTTTTTGCTTTATATTTACATACTCTTATTCTTACTTTTTGTAATTCTTTAATTATAATTTCCCCGCAGGGGTCAGTAAATTATTACAGATGATGGCTGCAGTGGCTGCGACATACATCTGGTTCTGTGATTTACTGCAATCCTTTAATTTTGTGTGATCGATATGACAAAATACTTAAAAGTTAGAGGAAATACACTTCGACCCACGCTGCTTCGTAGCAGCACAACTGTATGAATGATAGTCTCACCTTGTTGAATGTCCTTCATCTCCAGGTGGAGGCTGGATATGAGGATGCCTACGGCCTGAGAGCGCTTCCCGTCCAGCAGCTTAATGATCTGACACACACGCACACACAGTTTACCATGACAACCTTACCACTACAAACCATTAGTGAGTCATTAGTGGAGGGTTTACTGTGACAAGATGGAGCTAAACAAACCACAGTCCTGTTATGCTTCACCCTTATTTGTAATCTCGGGTTTGAACAAATGACATCTTTTTTTTTCTCTTTCTATAATGGTAATAATAGTTCTTGTTGTCTCTCAGATGTTTCAACATTTTTATGTCTTTTTATGCACTAAAAAAAATAACCCTGTAACACTGGTGCCCTTTCTGCCTGCGAATGCAGCAAACGCAAATTAATGAGGAATTGGGACTCATCAGTATTTGGGAGGAGATGTGTGCACAGACACACAAACAGTGGAAAAATATACTTCCAGTGTAAAGAGAGTAAATAAATCACTGGTGTGAGTGGAATATAAACCCCTTAATATAAGGCAGACATGAGCTCAAACACGGGGGATACTTTACTGTCTGCACTGTAAATATCTCATAACTGTGTCTCAGTCTACGTTATAATGCTCTGTTTTCTACAGTAACACTCATCTGTAGACTCAATGGCATCAACCCCCTCTAGTGGACATGTTGCAAATATTTAATTTTATGTTACCTTCCTGGTCTTGGCTTTCTTCACATAAGCCTCTGACAGCGGCTTCCTCTTGGTGTGTGTGATGGTTTTGGCAAACAGATCTTCAAACTCGCTGGTGTTAATTATATCTGGTTCCTCTAAAATGTTCCACAGTGTGTTGTTCCTGAGGGAGAAAGAACATAATCAGTCTCTGTTTTGATCTGTTGCACTTTTATAACATCTACTGAAAGAGTGGAGACAAAAAAGAGTGGATCAGAGCTGAAAGATGAATCGGTTTGTTTGCTGATATTAGGCCAATAAAGAAGAGCTTAACAAGCTGTTAGTTTGACTTGATTACGATATGAAACGGTAAAAAACAATTAATTGTCACAACAGAAGAGCAGAAACTACAGAATTTTGGGTATTTGTGCTTGAAAAATTACGAAAACAATGATTCAGTATGAATTATTAAAGTAGTTGCAGATAAATGCAGTGATGATTGTCTAAATACTTATTGAGATACATTTTCATCCTCTTCATGATGTTCTTACTGGATGTGAACCTACTTGTTTTCCTGGATCTGGATTCTGGTCCAGTAAAGAGGCTTCATGGGTCGGGAAGGCTCCACGATTGGTTTCCTATGAGGTGTTTCAATAAAGAAACCCCCAACTGGAGGAGGTGGTGGGGGAGCCAAGCCTGGTGTCAGTGGAGGAGGAATAGGAGGAGGAGGAGGGGGAGGTGGCGGCGGTGGTGGCGGAGGACCATTTGATGGCTGCATGTGGTTTATGGACGAAGTCAAACATGGTGGGGGTGGAGGAGGAGGTGGAGGAGGAGGCAGGTTGTCTGTTTTGGTTGTCTGAGAAGGGGCAGGTGCTTGCTCTGATGGAGGCAGCGTGGCTCCAGGTGGAGGAGGAGTTTGGGATGGGTGGCCATGTGATGAGGAGGAAGTATCGTCTCTCTGACTGACCAGGCTTTGGCTGATGGAAGCCAGGTCCAGCTTTTTGGGGGTCACCTTCTGCTGCTGAGGGCTGGTGCAGGCTCTTCCCGTACCTTCTCCATCCTCAGGAGTCTTGACAAACGTCTCCCGGTCTGTCTGGATGCAGACTGTGCGGAAAGATTTGTGTAGAAAGTCGTCTGCAGTTGATACGGCGACATCTTTGAGTTCCCCACAAGGGCGGTTTCCAACCTGGGAGAGTTCGGCCTGCAGGTCGGCCAGAGTGAACTCCAGGTGGGCGACTTTTTCCTCATTCTCTACCCTCAGTCTGGAGAGCTCCTGACCAAAGTCCTCCTGGAAATAATATTAAAGGAATACTATCAATTGCACAAACGGCAACAAATAGCTAGAGTTTGCCTCTTTATTAGGAAATGGGTGCACACAACATACTGATACAGTCAATAAAAAAATCCACTTGTAACATCCTGTATAGGCCCAGTTGAGTATTGCTATAAAAATGTGTGGTTATCATCAAATCCCACGGCACACCTGGACTGGCATCATTTGATAAACAGTGCTCCATACTGACCTGTAACTTCTCCAGCTCCTCTTTGCATTCCCTCTTCAGCTGCAGCAGAGCGGCCTGGTGCTCTGAGAGGAAATAGAGCAGAAGAACATTTAACAGCAGCTTTGTGTTCCTTCACCTACCACAAACAGATGTTCATTATTACAGCTGTGGTGCCCGAGAGCGCTCTCTGCACCACGATGGGTACGTTGGTGTGGATGGCTAGACGAACAAATTGAGAGACACTTGAGAGCTGTGACTGATTCTGCATGACAAATCAAATTCTTGTTTTACCACTGCAGGAGGCTGAGGGGTGTCTGAGGGTGTGCTGACAATACGACACTTGACCACACGATGGCAGTAGAGCCTCACGTGTAAGAGCAGCGTGCAGACTGGCACTCGGCTCTCTGGCATCTTGGACAAACTGTTTAAGCAAACATTTATCTGCTAATGGATGACTGCACCTATTGAAGGGTCGGTCATAAGGTGTATTTACTGTCCCGACTGTATTCACAGGAAGTGTATTTGTGGGTGTGTACACATGGAGCACACAGTTTATCCCTGCTCAAACAACCCTTGATAAACCTTCTGTCTGTCTTCTACAGGTGGACACTTTCTCATATTAGGTGGGATCATTTTAACTTTGAGAACTCATCCAAAGGAAGCAGAATCATTTTTATGCCTTTTATAAGCTGTGCGTGATGTTTGCGGCGCTGTCTACCAGCTGTGACTTAAAATAGTGTTTGACCTTCTTTTGTCCTTTAAAGCAGATAATAGTTTTGTGACTGACAACTTATTTACCTTTACCAGCACCACATAGTCGGATGCAAGTCAAAATAAAAGCACCAACACATTCTCATTCCAACCTCTTGCTGCTTGGTCATGGACTATCCACGTCTACACATGACGTGCAAGGTACCCTAGGTGCGTCTGTTGTTGATGTTCTGGGACATGTGTCAACTTCAGCCTGTTAAATGCATTGGGTCTTTTTAAAATACACTTCCGGTCTTTCAAAATAAATGTACAACATAAACACCATGAATTGACATTTTTTACCTGGAATGGGACCAGTTTGAAAGCACAGATCACTGATTAGAGATTTCTGTGGAGACTGGTCTGTAGTGTAAGGCCTTTCGGAGGCTCGCTCGTGATAGAATGAGTTGTAAACGTTAGAGGGCGTCGTCCTCGATTGAGCTGTAATGTTAGGTAGCTCAGTGGTGCTAGGTGAGCTAGCAGTAGATACACACTTCCTCCGTGCAGTGATTTGGTTGGGGTGAAGTTCAGTAGAAAGAAAAAAAATATATTAAACTGCTCACTACAAGGTCTGTGGATTATACTAGCTCCTTATTCACTGCCAGATTTTCGGCGAATGTTGGGCTGTTTTGCCGGCAAGCTGCGAGCGTTTAGACACACAGAGCGGGATTGGTGAGTTGATCTGAGGTGCCCAATTTTCCGCCTCGTAGGGTATATTGGCTGAGCCTTTTTTGGTTAAAAAGAACAAGGCACCCTTGCGCCATGGGAGGAGCTGTTGATGACGCCGCATGTGCGAGCCACTGGCTGTGGACTAACAGGAAACAGCTGATAGCAGGAATGAGCAGCTAGTAGCAAGAGGGAAACACAAACCTGACAGACACTGTAAAGATGAGCAACTGGGGAGACAAGGAATTGCGCGCCCTCCTTGCCCTCGCAAATGAAGAGGCCATTAACTGTCACCGAAGGAGTGACCAGCCCTCCCAGATTTTGGGGTGAACTGTACCTTTATGATTGTCTGCAGAAAGCTGACTGTTAGGTTGATCGGAGCCTTGTATGTTTGTGAAACTGGACCATGATACCTATTTGGCTTCTATGTGACCTTCTTGCAAATGCAACAAATACTCACTAGAAACTAACTGTTAAAATCACAAGAAATGCGCTTTTATTTTTATTTAACCTTTATCAAAAGTCAATATGTGTGAAATCTTCATGTGATAATTGCATTTTTCAAGTTATTCTGGTGTTACACACTGAGTGGCCACTTAAATACAATGGTACAGTCTACTGCAATCCAACACAACAGCTCAGCCATAAATATACTTTTATTTCAGATTCTGACACTGTTATAGAGGAGTTCATTCAATTATGTGTTTTAGCATTGAGGTCTCTGTGATGGTGTTGTACTGGACCGGAATTTTAAGTTGTACAACTAGTAGCAAAAAAGTCCCATTGGGATTTTAAAAAATGAAATAAAATATTAATGCTTTGCCTAAAGGCATCAGAGTCTGTGCCACATGCACCCAGTGCACAGTCCAGTAAATCCCTTCACTTACTGAAGGTGTTGGAGTCTTACAGACCGGTTCACTGTGGACACACACAGGGTGGAGTTGTGTTTACCAAAGCAGTAAACCTTGATATTAAATCCATCACATGATATCACAGAGCAAACACTTCTACTCCTTCTACTGAATACTCAGAACACAGTGTTTAACATGGGCCTAATCAATCACTGTGCATTTTTATTGTTATCCTACAAAATGACAATATACTTATTTTATTGATTTATTTTAGTCGAATTGTTCTCTAATTTCCACCGTTTTTTAACCTTGATGATTCTCTTTAACAGCTCAAAACACATACTTAAAGGGAGAGTTCACCCAAATCAAAACTATATATTTTTCCTCTCACCTGCAGTGCTATATATCAGTCTAGATTGCTTTGGTGCAAGTTGCAGAGTGTTGGAGATATCAGCAACTCTACATGAGCACCACAAGCTGAGTGCCATCTAATTCCATTTTATGTGAGAGAAGGCAGACATCTTTACAGCCGACATCTTTAAGGTTTAAGAAAAGACGCATGGTGACAACGTATCTTAAATTGATTCAAAGTTCACTGGGTTTAACACGCTTCAGAACACTGATCTTCTACAAGAAAGTCCTGTGTTTGTTTGACCAGTCCATCAGCCCAGCCTGCCTCCTAACGCAGACTTCTGCTCTTGCACTTCTTTACTCCTGTCAGTGCTTTGGTCACGTGATTGCAGCCCTCCTGATTGCATGAGCTATACACAAATTACTGGCTCATGATTACATGGGTTTTATACAAATTCTGGTGCATTACTTTCCGTGAGTATATGTACCACAAGTACATGAGAACAGCCTGGAGAAAAACTACATGTATTTGATTTTGGGGATGTCAGTATCACACTCTTATTGATTTTTCTGCTACTTAATACTTTAGGACTGTTCCTAATATTTGCGAGATTTGGAAATGATGACATATCAGCTACCATCAATGACACATTACATCTGTTTGGGGTCTCACAGACAGCTGTTAAACATATTAAATGCATTCACGTTTTGTTTTGTTTTTATCTGTGACTGATGTTGTAGTACAGTAATGACTACAGCACTTCTCCACCCAAATCCCAAATCCCCAGATTAACCATGTAAATATGTTCTAAATCTGTATTTGTGCATCATTCCTACAATCTTAGATCCAGTCATTGTCTTTCCTTTAAGGACAGTAAAGGAGTCTGCTTTATTACAGTCTTGGCAGGTGTGACTCAGCCTGGACTCCCTCGTCTCTCGAATTAGTTTTAAATAAAAGTTAACAGAAGTCTCTAATGCAATCTGTTCTTGCTACACGGTGTAACAAGTCTGGCACGCCTTGATTCCTTTTTGTCTGAATGTATTGTTCATTATCTGTGTACATTTAACTTCTTTTGATGCATGAACAGTAGCTCTGTACCATTCATGATGTATTGTATTGTTGCTGCATTCTTGACCAGGACCTTATTGAACTAAGTCTTAATCACAATTGTTTTTTATCTGGTTAAATGGAGCTTAAATAAATAAATATTCTATCTATCTGTATTTCATTCAGGTCGTAATGACCCAAAATATAAGTAGTGTCACACTATAGGATAACATACTCTACATTTCTTCATCAGTTATTGACTTTTTGCCAAACAAAGGAATACAGTATATAGTTGTTCACCAAAAGCCTGTGTAACATGTAAAGCAATAAATATGTCCTTGTTTTGTGTGATAACAAAACTTAATGCTGACTTCCATATTTTGTCACCTTTATAAAATATGCAAGCTCAGTTTGTGGCAAAGGGAAAATGTTCAGCTTTAAAGGTACAGTGTGTAAGATTTAGGGGGAATTAGTGGCATCTAGTGGTTAGGATTGCAAATTGCAGCTAGCTTAAACTTTATAGTTAGAATTCCTTTAGAGTTTATTATTCATGAGGTTTTTAGTAGGAGTTTAATTATCTGCGAGGTCTTTTTCTCTCAATAACAAACAGACCAGGTGATTAAACCCTGTAAAAAGCAGTTTCGTGGTCCAAAATCAGTGTTTCTCTGACACTGTTCAGCATGTCGAAGATGAGCTGCTAGCCCAGCACCCGCTTATGCGTGTTCACCTTTTTTCTCTGATGACATAGGGTCTAGACTAAGTGCTATGGCAGGTAACTGGACTCCCTTGAGATTCCTGAAGACATTTCACCTCTCATCCAAGACGCTTCCTCAGTTCTAAAGTTAGAACCCAAAAACCTCCTGAACATCTGTATCTCAAGATGTCAGTGAAGTTTCTCAGTCATCCAGGTCATGGTAATCCCAAGGGAGCAGCGCCTTCTCCACGGAGCCAGTGCTAGGTTTGTCAGTTCTGGGCTACTGTAGAAACATGGTGGGTGCAAACTCTGTGGAAGAAGTGCCACTCCCTTTGTACATATAAACAGCTCATTCTAAGTAACGAAAACACAACAATCCTTATTTTCAGGTGATTATACACTGAAGAAAGCATACTTATTATATTATATTCCATTTCTGCCATTGTATCCCCCTAAATACTACACACTGGACCTTTAAATACTTACTTTTAATGAGGTTAGAGAAAAAGAGATAATATTTTGAACACATACAGCACAGGAGTCTGGGAGCCCAAACGATGTGGTTGGAAGACACAATATTTTATGACAGATTCAGGGATGTGTATATATTTGTTAGTACCTGCTTCTGTATACTTCAGCCCAACCTTCTCCTCTTTAAGTGGCGGCCAGACAGCTTGTAGGCGACCAGGAGTTCTTTCCTCTCCCTCTCCTGGGGTGGATGCTTCTGACTGGAAGGAGAAGAAAAAGTGACAACAGATTTATAACAGAATCAAGACAGCTCCTTAACACACAGGACAGTATTTCCAGTCATGACTCTGGTAAAGCTAGTCAATGCTCGCTCTTGATTCATACACAATTCGTACTTTTCCATCAGATGAGTCTTTCTTCTCTGGCGTCTTATTGGAGGTTCTTTCAAAAAGCGCTTTCAGCACATCTTTATCTGCTCTTATCTTCTTCCTCACTGCCTCCAGGTCCACCTTCTCTGCTGGGTCCCTCTTCAAAGGCTTTGGGGTGAAAAAGGCTTTGAAGGCATCGAACGCTGCCTCTGCGCTCGACACAGACGGTTTCGTGGACTCGGATACAACCTCTGCATCCTCCTCTGTTTCAGGTTCTTTCCTCTCACCCTCTTGACTTTCCTCAGTCACATCCTTTTCATTCTCATCCTTGTCTTCCTCAGCCTCCTTCGCCTCCTCTTTCTCATCTCCTTTCTTTTCCCGGTTGAGGAAATGGGAGATCTGGTCCAGGAAGCTCCCCTGAACTTTCGCATCCCCCTGCCTCTCAGGGAAGATCTCCCTCTTCGCTCCTTGAGAGGAAGGTTTGATCTGGGCCACGGTGTCGTGCTCGGGCCCGACCACCCCTTTCCTCAGGACCCTCAGGCCGCTGAAGAGGGCTGGGAGCTGGATCTGCTTGTCCGTGGGGGAGCCTGGGGAGAAGGTGGCTCGGGTGAAGGTGGATCCAGGAGGTGGGTTATTGGCTGCAGATGTTATGATAATATTAGTGTCTTTTGGGCTGGGAGGATGGTGGGGCTGGGCGGTAGAGACTGGAGGCACATCTCTCTCCTCTTCCTCTTCCTCTTCTTCACTGTCCTCTTCTGCACCTTTCTCCTCTTCGTTTTTTAAGCATGAAGGGCCAACTGTCTCCGATGTTGGAGTCGATTCATCCTCAACTGCAGGTCCGGTCCGAGTCACCGTTATCACCACATGTTTGATATTAGATGGTGTACTTTTCATAGATTCCTGGCTGTAAACATTTTCCTCTCTTTCTCTCTGATTATCTTCCTCAGTGTCATCCCTTTCGACACTGACTTGTGCAACACAATCACAACCTGTATTTGTGCAGTCGTTTGAAATGTGTTGACATTCTGGTTGCACAGATTCGTTCAAAGCCCATTCATCCAGCGAGTTCTGTAATATGTGACAACCCTCTTTGCTGCAGTCGTTTGGCATCTTATTCTGCTTTTGATTTGATGCGAAGGTCTCTTTCTCTGAGCCATTCTCAGCGTCTACAGCCACGCTTTGCTGCTCTGTTAGGTTGACATTATTCCTCTCCTCCTCTGTCATGTTTGAATCATTTCCTGCCTCTCGTCTAATTATATGTCCCACTGAGTTAGAGGTCGTCCTCTCCTCTTCATGAGACAGTATTGCATACGATAAGGAGTCTCTGCTGTTTTTCAGAGCTTCTTCAAAACTCATGTCCCCATTTCTCTTTACATTGACACTCAGCTCAGTGTCTCCTGGCATTATGTGCTCATTCTCCTCCTCTGAGAGGTTCCTGAAAAATTTTAGGATGGCTTTTCGTTTCTCCATGGCTCACAAGTGGCTCATAAAGAAATTGCTGATGTCATCCAGAATGGTGGGAAGTTCTTGAAATGCTTTTCCAACAATGTCAACATCTTGACTACAATTTAGACTTTAGATTTGGCTGCAACATCTTATGCTGTCTTACATCAGAAAAATGCAGTCTAAGAAGGCGTAGTTGGTGCTGAGGCATCTGTATGGCATGCACTAATTTGCAAAATTGTTTCCAGGATCATGCAAGAAATGTTAAAGTCAATAAAGCCATATCACCAGTCAAGTCCGACCTGTTTTCGCTCCAGTTTGTTGAAAAGAAATAGATTTATCCTTTCACCGCTACAACAGCTCCTGCATGTCTTACCGGAGAACTAAAGTTCCAAACCTAAAACTGGAAGCAGCTGTTAGTCGCTCAATAACAGGAGAAAAATCCACAGAGTAATGGAAAAGTGAAGGTTTCCAAGCCTTGGCTCCATGGCTCTGCTGGCGAGAGTGACTCAGCTTAACCACAGCAAGAAGTCAGATCCAAGTCGTGCCTCCTTTTCCGTCCAGCTCCTCTACTGTAGTAGTGTACAGTGCTGCATCTTGGACGCCGTCCTGCAGATTGTCATAGTGTAATTGGAAGCAGATGGTGACTTCAGCCACTGTTTCTGAAAACACCCTGACAGATCCGTGAGCCGTGAGGCGAAGGAAGCCACCCAGGAACAGATGGAGGGACACCACACCCAGAGCAGAGGGAGGGTAAATAGGACTGCCAGGGATCACTTGTTAAACGTTATGGCCTGTAAATCAACAGTGACAGGGAGGTCTCTCGGCTCCCCTGTAGGCACTGAGCAACACCCGGCTAATCTGAGCGTCTTAGTGGGTCCGACCCCACCTACACTGTACTGTTAATCAGCTCACATGAAATCTAACATACACTGTGCAGACACTGGGAAGTTTTGTCAGAGTGCTGCTTGTAAGAATAAAAGTATGTGGCTCAGTGACAATGTTATGAAGTTGCATTTTAATATTTCACATTTAATGTTTTTAATGTTTTATGTAACTAAAGCCCTTTGAATTTGCCTTTGTGTATGAAACGTGTCTTAACTCTTAAAATTAAACAAAAAAAAAAAACAGTAAGTAAACATCAAGAATAAGATGTTGACAAAATATTTAAAATTATATATATATATATATATATATATATATATATATATATGTGTGTGTGTGTGTATATATATATATATATATATATATATATATTTATATATGTGTGTGTGTATATATATATATATATATATATATATATATATATATATATAATAAAAATATACCATATAAATATAAATGAATAAATTCATTATAGAAAAAAATATTATTTTAGAGTCAAGTTGACGAAAAACGAATTATTTAATTAATTGGTAAAAAAGTATTAAAAAAATTTAAATTAACAAACCTAACAAACAAACAAAATCTTTATGAATATAAGTTTGCAAAAACAAGAAAACATATAGTGTAACAATCAAGAATAAGATGTTGACACTAAAATACAATAAATATATTATCAAAACAAAGATTGATTTGGTTCTAAAAAGTGTCCAAAAAAGTAAAATTTAACAAACCTACCATTCTCTAAACAACAAATGTGACACATCAACAATAGGATTTTGACTAGATCAGTACAAAAGAGGAGAGAAAAACATACATAGATATTGAAAAGTAAATATAAAAATGACAAAAGTGAAATAAAAAAATAAATTCAAACAAAAATAATTAAACAAATATATAGAAGAACAAATTGAAATAAAGCAGTTTACCATAAAAACTAAAAAATAATGTGATATATCAAAGGTGAGATTAAAGATGTGAACACATTCATCTTCACATGACATAAAAAAAATAGTTAAAAGCACAAAACCACAGCAGGGGAGTCATTTAACACAGAAAAGTAAGAATGCCTAATATCACTTCATGACCAGAAACCACAGAGAAAGGCTTGGACCAATATGGATTTCACCCTGCACGAGGAAGAGCCTCTTTTCATGGATCTTTATAGAGTCCTGGACTAAAATAATAAAAACCAGACGGTAAACTTCCTCCTTCTCAGGTTCATGTTTGGGTTTTTCTTCAGTTTCAGGTTCCGCCCTTGTTTGCTTTATATCACATTATCACAGCCCGCAGCAGGTGACTGACGTTTTTACTGCATGTAATTACACTATGTAACTCAGAGTCGTGCCTGTATCACTGTCTTAACTGGCTGCACTTAATCGCACAAATACTAATAAAGTGCTTTTTGCATTCCCCAGGGAGTTACACCGTGGCCTTTATGTGTTTATGTAACAGGAACGAATCCAGATAATTCCATGAAATAGCATTAGAGTCAGAGAGCACACACACACACACACACACACACACACACACACACACACACACACACACACACACACACACACACACACACACACACACACACACACACACACACACACTCCTGAACACAGTGAACTGTATCCAGCATTAGGAAGCAGAACTAAAGTGTGTGCCCAATGGGCTTTGTACAGTAGATCACTATAACACAATGTAGTGGAACTGTAATAAAATGGTCTTTACTGAATGGCTGCAGATGTAACACAGCAAATAATTACTGCTGATGTTTGTCTGGTTTTGGAACTTGGAAAGTCTCCATAATAAAAAGCTGAATATGGTATTTAAGGAGTGTTCATATTCACTTGTTTTTTTCTCCTTGAAATGAATTTGAAACCATATTTCTGGTGAGCAGGATTATATATATCAATTATATATATCAATTATAGTGAAAATGACCAAAATCTCTGATCTCTAATCTAAACATAGATCCACCCCTTGCTCCTCCACAGCTAAACAAAGCAGCTGAAATGCCACACTCAAGGCATCAATATGGGAGTCCACAAACAAATGAATGACGTCACAGTGGCTTTTTGTTGTTTTTATTCATTGGAGGTTATAACAAGAAGGACATGTTTTCAGGGTTATTTGTGTACCTGTTTTCTTGTTTGTTTATTAGTTTATTTGTCAGCAGGATTCTTGCTAAACTACTGGTCTGATTTTGGACTTGGTGGAAGGCTGTATGGGCCAAGGAAAAACCCATCATTATTTCTCATTTTGGTTAAGCTTGCAATATATGCACACGGCCCTCTGAACCAATATGGCAGTGGCAGAGGTACAAGTGTTAATGGGAGGAACCAAAGCGTGGGCGTTACACTTCCGCTACAATGCCATCCTGCCACAGTGGGTTGGGGACGGCACTATCAGCGGAAACCAAAATATGAGCACCATTTTCCTGCACCTGCCCAGCCTGGGTGGTGTGTAGTACAGAGTAGCAGCTATTAGCTAGCCACTGGGGACATGAACACGAAGGAAAGGGAGGAGGGGTACTGCAAGAAAAAGCGTTGGGCTTTGGCGGAGGTCTGTGCTCTCCAAGTTCCCAGTTTTTATTCGTTTTTTTTTTTAAATCTTTGTTTAGTTGTTCTGCTTTAATATGTTTCCCTTTTATATTCTGTTAAAGACACATTTCGGGCAATCTATTATTATTATTTATATCATAATAAATATTATTGTCTGTGTCTACCATGCAGTGTGTTGTAATCTGAGTTTTTCCTCCACACACAAACACACACATACACACACACACACACATATACTTTGTGTGCAGATAAAAAGACGCAGAGCTTAAGAGCTTTAAAACCCATAACAACCACTGCATGCTGTACAGATATCACTGCTTATACAATGCACCTACAGAGTTGCATTAAATCCCTTCTGTTATGTAACAAGCAACTCTTTGTCTGACACACACACACACACACACACACACACACACACACACACACACACACACATAGTATGAGGCTGTTTATTGAACCTGGATCTTAGGGACTGTGAGGCAGTGTGGTGAGAACGTTTAGGTTGATGTCATGATGACGCAGCATTATTCACACAAGGAATATGTTTCCTAGTGTTACAAAGCCATCACCCTACCGACTGGGGTACCCGCAGACCCCAGAGATATACTTTTTGTCTTGTGTCACAGGTGCTTTATTTCATTATTTCATTTTTTAATGATTTCAGTGCAAATCAATTTGTTCCTACTGAATTCATATCATTGCTTTCTGTTTCTGTTTTAACGAGTGCTTTTTAAAAGTACTAATGCATCAGGGTCTATGCAGCTTTAATAGATGGAACTCATCATGTTTACCTATGGGTCCTAATTAAAAGTATCGCACACAGCCAGGGGGTGCGAGCACTCATCAGCCAGATCAGGTGAAAAACTTGCACCTGAGTAAAGTCCAAACCCACAGCTTTTCCATCACTATACATGCAGAATGCCTGTGAGTGCTGCTGGAGCAGGTAGAGAGTTAGGCAGCATGTTCAGGATTTCTTTGGCACAGACTCATGAGCCAATAATCTGCAAGTTTTTTTAAGTCCGTCACTACAGCAGCTAATTAAGTGATGATGTCCTTGTCACTGGCTGATGTGCTGTCATTTGCTCTACAGAACACTGCAGATTTTAGGCTGTAGTAGAAAATACTTAGAAACCCAGTGCGACACAGATCAAGTCTTTAAAACTACTCACCCTAAACTCTGGTGGGAGAGGCGTGGATGTTGGCGTATCAATGATGTCATCCTCAGGAGCGGTGATACGCAAGAAGTCGATGTGTTTCGGTCTGGAGGGGTGAGACAGTGACCTGCAGAAGGAGAGAGACTCCTCGACCTCCCGCTGCCAGATCTTCTCCTGCCTCTGCAGCGCCTCGTCTGGAGGAGAAGGGAGTCGATTCATTATTCAATCATTATCACTGAGGAATCTCAAACTGTGTGTCTTTAATGGCAGGGTCTAATCACCAGAGACTTTCCACATTTTTCATTCTTACATGCACATGTTAATAAATATTCTTTCACTATAAAAAACAAGTCTCCTTATTGGAGTACTCTTACATCTGGCACATATTTTATGTCGGGGGGCCACCCAGCACACTATTGCAGGCTAGATTTGGCCCACGGCCCGTAAGTTGAGTGACACTCGTCTATACTGTCACTAAATCTACTGCATTTCATTCTCATAATGTCTCAGTCTCAGCAGCAGGTGCATGATGCCTCTGAGGGAAATATGCTTTCAGTTCTTCCTCTAATTACGGAGACAGAGAGTTAAAATGTTTTCCTCACATGGCGATTGTTCACAGCTTTTTACAGAGTGAGTGCCAAATGAATCAACACAGGAATCTTTGAAAGGCCGACAGATTCTGCAGCCCTGCAGTGAGTCTCGCCTGTTGTGCTACAGTGTCACCATGAGGATGGGAAACTGAACTTCAGCTAAAAATAAACAGCAGAAACTTTCACTGTTTAACTTCTGAATTTCAAAGAAAGAAAGAAAGAAACACCTCCAGCATTCTGGTTCATAATCGTTTGGTGCCTGAAAGAGATCTATGACTGATCAGCTACAAGCAGCTGTTGAGTTTTTTTGGATGTGCCGACCTCTCCCCTTTAATTAAACTCCTCGTCTTTGAGCCTGAGATTCTACTGCAGTTAGTACACGAGCATCCAGCATTCTTTCGTTAATAGATTACTCTCAATTTTTCAATCACATGTGGTTAAGCAAATCCTCCAGAATGAGATGAAGCCTTTACTCCTGATTTATATGCTTCTTTTTTTATACAAAATTAGAGTCTGCACCATAAAAGCTGCCCTAAGATGTGATAATTAAGCTGATATGTCCTGATGAATGCGTACATGGAAGCAAGTTTAGCCCTAAATGTAGCAAATGTTTTACTATTTATAGTGTTTCATTAAGCTCTAATATCCCTATCAATTACACTACAGTATGTTGTATACCTACGCAGCATTAGCAGGTTGATTGATGTGCAGTGCTGGATGGCTGACAGCTGCTGATCCCCAGCCAGATGTGCTAATTGAAAAACTATTAGGGCGCAGACTGCACATGCACGACGAGAGATTTCATTATCACACAAAACATGTTTTGAAATTAATTTGGATATGGATTTAAGAAAGGAAACTATCTGTGTATCTATTTCTGTGTCTGAGTTGCCACAGTAGGGTTTAGGAGTATGAATGAGGGGTTCAATTCCCACTGTGGTCGAGCTAAAAATGTGATGGTCCTGTAGGGCAGTGTGGATAAAAACAACCAGCTAATACCAGATGTGGTCAAAGGCAGCTCAACCTTGAGGAGATGACTGCGTTTCCTTTCACTACCTGCATCCAGATTTCCCCATTTACTGCCGAGCTGGTCGCAAAGTCCCGGGAACAGAGAGAGGAAGCTATTCTACAGTAAACCCATCAGTATAGTTTCAGATAGGAGCGCCAACAGAGATGCCAGTTGTGTAACTTTCAGCGGACACATAGCCGTCCTCACAGCCAGATTAAACAGCTTATGGAAATGTGTTATCTGTCCTCCATTTGACCACACTGAAGAGAACACTGGATTTTGAGAATAAAACCCTCAGAGGGCCCCGCATGTCTTTCTTCCTCTCACTCTAATCATCATCCTCTAAAGATGTGTTGTATCTCACAAAGCGCTGAGCTCTAATCCTATTTGGACAGCCAGGCGTCCTCCTGCACAGCCTGGTCAGGCTTTCATTTTCTGGAAAGTGAGGATGAGACATCAGACTCTGTACTGATCTGAGTGCCAGACTCATGCAATCAATTCTATACAGGAGGTTAAGTTTCAGTCCTTTACATACTTTTCCCTATATTTTCCCTGAAGTACCTTATAATTGCTCAAATAATCTTGGTCCACACTATCTGTATAAACAGCACACCATCTTCTAGACATCAATTTACATGATATTTAAAGTGATAATCCAAACCAAGTCTCAGCTACTTTTACCTTCAGAGGAGCCATTTTCGACCAAAATTAATAATTAAAAAATTTATCGAGAGCCACAAAACATATTTCAACCTTATAATGAAGGTAACACAGCCTATGAAGTCTAAATTAGCCAATCAACATTAATAATGGGTCTAAATGAGCATTCATTAATATGTTTTACTATGTAGTGGCTGCTCTGCAGCGGGCTATTTGTGATTACTTGGAACTTAAACCTCAGAGTTGCTGGTGAAAGCAAATGAAGCTGTCCACACACTATTAAATTCTCTCCTCTCCTTTGAAACTTTTATATTTTTTTGGGATTTGGAATCATAGCTAACCCAGCAAGAAAGATTTAAGACCAGCCACCACTCTTGAGGTTTGGCAAAAATAGGAGGAAAAGGCACTAGGCTGTAGACATTTGAAGCACATTTTAGTTGCTGACATAAAATTTGGTGCAAAGATGTATAATTTGTTTATGCCCTTAACAGTAATAAATGAGCATGTTTAAAAAAAAAAGAAAGAAGAGGCCGTTATTTATTTCAAAATGATTTTATTTTATTTTTAAACTTTTTTTGTCAAAGCCACTGGAGAGCTGCAAGTGGCTCCAGGTAAGGTTTCTAATTATTTTTGAAATATTTTGGGATATAAAGTTATTATTTTGAGAAAGTTTCTCCAAATTTTGAGAAATTACTTCAATATTTTTATTTAGTTTTTCAATACAAATTTTGAAAAACTAAGTTAAAATTTCTATTACATTTTTCATTAAAAGTTTTGATATATTAAGTTAATATTTTTATTACGTTTTTCATTAAAACTTTTGGGATACTAACTCAATATTTTCATTTGATTTTTTATTGAAAATTCTGAGATATTCAGTCAAGACTTTTATAAAGCATTGCAATATTTTTGAGATATTGAGTCTTCAGTTTGAGAAGGTTTCTCGTTATTTTGAGATAAGTCATTATTTCAAGAGTTTCTCGAAACACTGGCAGTAGTTGGCTTTCATACTTATGCATCATCCTGTACAACTTCCCCCCCAAAACTCCAGCCTGACATATTTGAAAGCTTTCTAAAATTTGGCATCTAAATTAAAAATAAACTTCTGCATGAAGTTTGTAATGACCAACCCACCAGCTGGTCGTTGCTTTACAAATGTAAATCCAAGCAACATGCAGTCGTCTTGTATTATTGTGTTTATGGATTGTGAATACACACAGAGATTGGCATGAAGATGACGTCTAGGCAGCTAAATTCCATTATAAAGTGGAATAGCAAGGTGTGTGCAACTACAGCAAGAGCACACCCTGTACATCTTTTTTTAAATTGATCCAGATAAATGCATGTTTGCATCTATCTTCAAAAGAAATCCATGGTTCATTTTCATTACAAGCCTCTGTCCAGTAGACACACACACAGGCACACACACACACAGATACACACACAGTTTCTCTTGGTGCTCTTTAAATGGAAACTCTGGGTGTCTCAGGTCAGTGCTACTGAAGGACTATGAGGCTGTATCCACATCAGGTGCTCACTAGTACTTCATGCCTGAGCTCACACACACACACACACACACACACACACACACACACACACACACACACACACACACACACACACACACACACACGTGGTGTTTGACATACCACCACGTCTAACCAGCAAGGGGTCATTATTTACAGACTACCAGACATCCTTCAGTTCTGCTTCAGCAGCTGTGGTGAGAAACAGAGACAGTGTGTGTGTGTGTGTGTGTGTGTGTGTGTGTGTGTGTGTGTGTGTGAGAGAGAGAGAGAGAGAGGAGAGAGAGAGAGAGAAAGAGACTACAGCAGCAGATGAGAGCAGACACCAGCAGGCTGAGTTCAGAGCATTCAAATCAGAGCGTCTCAATCGATGTGTAGATCTGACAGTCAGGACTCAGCATGTTCCACCTTGAAAGCCGTCTGCTCTCCTTCCTCCTCTGTTCACTTCACTAACCAAGTCAGCATTGTGCTTTTACACACACACTTTGGAAAGGTATTTTGTCCTCTTTAATCCACTGTACGCTGGCCAACCATGAAGCACATCATGAGACACATATGATACAAACTAGAGCTATGAAATCCTTTAACATACTTCAGGATATCATCCATATCAGTGAACTGAATCTGGAGCGAACCAGCAGAGTCAATTCACTGTCATGTAACACCCCATCAAATGTGTAATATTTCTCTATTGAGTATCTATATTTTGTGCAACTTTATACTTTTACTTCACCAGAAACCTGGAAATTCTGAAACGCTGCGATCAAAAGCTACGAGAGCAGATACTAAATGGACTATGTGGTGCAACTATTTCTCTGTAACTGTTGTTTCTGAGGCCAAAACTGAACTTTCATTTCAGCTTAAATAACAAATTGTGTTTGTTACATATTAATTATATAAATAAGATTCAGTATTGCAGTAGCATAATTAGCATTATTACCTGAAGAGAGCAGATCATCTTGACTGGTTTCACCCGTGCATCTGTATGTCTGACTCTGTCCACTCCTCCTGCTGCTCCTCTCATCATTTCCTGTCCCACCAGAGACTGTGTTGGCACTTCCACAGCCTCCATCCCCCTGAGGGAATAAACTGTCTCTCCACCTTGTGTGACACTCAGAGATGTCTTTTCTATGTTGGTCGGTCAGACTCAGAGGCAGAGAGCACCGGCTGTACAGACTGGGTGTCAATAAAGGTGACAGGATGGGAGACATGCCCTCAAAGCTGCTGGATGTTCTCTGGGAAACATCCAGGATTGCAGACAGAGACGGCGACGGCACAGGGGAGGTCTCTCCACCTGCTGAAAAAGAGATTGATGAAGAGTTGTTTGGCACAGTAGAGGTGAAGGTGTGAGAATATGACGGGAGATTTAGAGGCCTTCCTGTTGATCCTTCGAGGCTTGGCTCGTAAGAAGTTTTCTTGGCCTGTGTGAAAGGTTCACTCTCTATTTTTGCGCCCTCCATCTTCAGGACCTGACGCAGACTCTGACTCAGAGCTTCACCCAGAGCTTGAAGCTCCTCAACCAGCAGAGACTCGTCTTCATTGCACCCCTTGTTCTGGGACTCTTCAACACATCTGTCTGAGATTAAATGAGCTTCATCACTGCCTTCTTTCATCCAGTCTGAACTGGTGACACTCACCCGACGTATGATCCCTTCCACCTCCTCAATCTTGCCCATTACTCGCTGTGATGCAGACCTCCATTGAGAGGTCTTGTTAGTGCTTTCAGCTCTCTTGTCCTCACCTGTGTCTCTTTCTGCTTGGGTGATCTGGTTTTGAGTATTCGTGATACTGTCTTCTGTCTTCCTCGTGGAGGAGATAGTTGAGTACATGTCATTGTCATACTCAGATATGTCTGTGTCTGAGTCTGGGAGTGCACACTCTTCCTCCACAGATAAATCCTTACTTTTGTTGCTGGAAGACCTACGAACGTTTGCAGATGGGGCATCCAGCAGCCTCACTCTCCATACTGGCTTTAGCTCCTGTGGACTCCTGTTCCTCTCCTCAACGGATGGAACTCTTTCCTTTCCCATTACCCTCTTCCTCCTGGCTGCATTTGTGCACATGATCAGCCCGTCTTCTTCCACGTCCCACTCCTCAAAGGTGGGAGAGCTCGCTATCCGCAGCTTTGTCAACCTCCTCGCCCTTGGAGTCCCGGGTGTCATCTTGAGGTGATGCTGAAAGCCGCCGGTGTAAACAAGCTCCTCCACTCTTCTCCTTCTCTTCCGAGGGATCTGTAGTCTGGGGGATTTCGGTAAAACGTCCCAACTCTCTGCATGACCGCAGAAGTTGGGCTTAATCTTCGTGCCCTGTTGGTTGCCCATGCTCATGAAAGTGTTGCACTCCAAACACAACGGGAACAACTCTGTCAGCCAGAACTCAGAGGAGTCGTTCAACTCTTTGAGGGTTTCTTCAAAGACTCTGTCTGCTTGCCCCTGCTTCACTGTTTCAGCTGGACCCTCCTCTTCGCAGTTAGAGGTTCGTCCTTGTTGGTGGTTCAGAGGGGCTTCAGAGGGGGAAGCTGGGCCCCTGCAGTGGGAGAGGGATGGACTCACACTGCTCCTCTCTCTGATCGGGATGTAGAGGCTTAAGGTAGCGCAAGTGCCCTCCATGTTATTTGATTACCACAGATACAGCATGAGATGATTCCTCTGCAACACGAGTGGATTCTTTGGAGCAGTTAGGCCACTGGACAACCACGTGAGTCCTGACAGAGAAAGATACAAAGTTTAGTTCTCACTTGTTTTCAATGAGTGTATTTGTGTCTGCTTACAGATAGATTAAGTTTACTTGTCATTCCAAACTTGTTGCTTCTATCAGGGTTTAAAAGCACAGTTCAACCCAAAAAATCTAAAATACATATTTTCCTCTTACCTGTAGTGCTGTTCATCAGTCTACATTGTTTTGGTGTGAGTTGGAAAGTAAGGAAATGGATGATAATTGCACTGGACAGTGTGTGTGCTTGTGTGTGTGTGTGTGGTGAAAAAAAAAATATAGATTGATAGCACAGCACTACGGGTACAAGGAGAAATATTTACTTTTGATTTGGGGGATGAACTGTCCCTTTATGACTTCACCAAACATAAAACTGTAGCCTACTTTATGGGTGCATAAAAGTAAGTGCAGGGTGCAAGAAAAGACCTGACTTGACACAAACAAGTACTTATACAGAGCTGAAACAGACATCACAGTCAGCAGAAAATTAGCTGCCAACCTTTTAACTCATTTTCTAAAGTTGTTTTGGTTCTCTGATGTAGCTATTTGCTTGTTTTCTTAGTCTTCAATGATACAATCAGTCACATTGGGGTCTGGGCTGTTGGTCAAAACAAGACATCTCAATATGTCTTCCTGGGGTTCTGGAAGTTGTGATAGACTTCTTATGTACTATGATTAATAATTAGTAATTGATGAAAACAATGGTCAGTTGCAGCTCTACACTAAGGCATCACAAACAGACAGATAGTACACCTTTGTGCAAAGATAATATGCGTGTAAAACACATGCCTTCACCATGTTTACCAGTTATGTAACTTAAAGGTAATTTTACAGAAAACGAGTGGAAACTGGACACACGTGATATTCAGCTTCCCTGATTCTCAAACTCCAGGGAAAACTAATAAACTTATATAGGTACATTTACTCAAGCACTGTACTTGTACACTGTACTGTCAAATTTTAAGGTACTTCACTTGACTATTTCCTTTCTGTGCGTCTTTATGCTTCTACTCCACTACATTTTGAAAACCAATATTGTACTGTTTACCCCATGTGTTGATTAAAATTATAAATGCAAAATACACTCAACTAATAAATGATTATGTATTACTGTAGATAAAGATACTCAGCACTGAAAAGTAGACTTGTTAAGATTGGCCCCACCTTCACCTGCTGCAATATTAGTGATACCAACACATAAATGTATCAAATATGATGTTTTGATACCTTAGATATATTTAAAGACAATACTTTAAGACTTTTACTTAATGAGTAAGAGTCTGAATGCAGGACTTTTACTTGTATTGTGAGAATTTTTCAATTGTAGTAGAGCTACTTTTATTTAAGTGAAAGATCTTCCATCACTGTTTTTAATACTAATGTTTATAACTTGGCTTTTATTATTTTCTATTCATTTGGTAAACTAAATAATTAACATATCTAACAAAGTATCAAATAAAATAATGATAAAATAAAAGAATCTGAAACAAGTCGAGAATACATAAACAATAAAATAAATAAATAATCAAATAAATGTTTACTTTTTTACATCTTATCACATAAAGATGGTAAATAAATAAATAATAGTAACGTATTCAGTCCTTTACTTACTGGTCTCTGTCCCATCTCTCGCTGCAGCACCAGGTTGCTCCTCTGCTGAACCCACAGTGACACTCAGGTGACAGACGTCAACTCCCCGCCCACTGAAGTGACAAGTCCAATCAGCGCTGTTCGTGAGAATTCGATTGATTCCTATTGGCTCCTCGGATAAGACTCACTGCCATTAATCCTGTGAGGGCTGTCAGGTACTGAGGGGGCCACACTAACACACAAACAGACGGCAGGCTCAGTGAGGATTTTACCCAAATCAATGTAATCCTCTTGACATCGATCTACTGAATGAACCCAGCAAACCAGTGTTAACTGTGTTTGTCTTGTATTTCTGTTTGTGTGTTTTCTAGTATTAGCTGTGCACTATAAAAGTGACAGTGCAAGGTTAAATGTTGTAGTAATTGTTCTAACAATGTGCACATAAAAGAGAATAAATGTCTGACATCAGAGGTGGAGATAATTTACTGGTGCAAAAATACTAAAAATACACTGTAAAGAAATATTCCATCACATGCAGGTAAAAGTCTTGCATTGAAAGTGTTACTTAAGTAAAAGTATGCAAGTATCAGTAATCAGGAAGTGTATGTAAAGTATTAAAAGTAAAAGTAATCAATGCAGAAAACTGTCCTCTATGATTGTTATACTAATATATATCATATGATTAGATTGTTGTCACTCATGCATTAATATAAAAGCAGGATTTTACTGTTGTTGCCTGAATTGGAGTATTTAATTTTTCATTTACTTTTTCTGTTTTGTATCTCACTGCGAGTATTTGTTTTTTATTACGCATTAATTTGCTGATTATTTTCGAAAATAACTGAGCAATTTTTCCAGTTTGTAAAAATTCAGAAAAAAGCAATAAATGCTGTCACCTGTTCACAGAGCCCAAATGTCTACCTTCACAATGTATATACTGTCCAATAAATCATACAAATCTACTCAATTACAAGTAAAAGCCTTCTATTCAAAATCTAATTTAAGTAGAAACAGGCCGACAGAGGTAACAGCAAAATGTACTTGAAGTATCAAATGTAAAAGTACCCATTATACAGCCCCTCTCAACTTTAAAATCAAAGTAAAGCTGTCAAGTGGATTAAAAAGTATAATAGTGACAACTTGTGAATTCAGAGTATAAAGCAGCATGAAAATGGAAATACTCCACAAACTGAACTGAAATACTTGAGTAAAAATATTTATTCCACCACTGTCTGAGATAAACTCGGAGAAGTAATGTTGCTTCTTGTGAATAATCTCCATATTAACCTGAAACATGGAAGTCACATCTGCCCTCCTGCCATCTACTGACCGTGGGCTCTATTTAGGTCAGCTGTGCACCATGCTGAGCTGCACACTGGTCACTGCGTGCACGGGGCTAATCTGACCTACTGGCCAGCTGTCTTTGATGGATTACAGAAGTTTAAAGAAAGCAAACAGCTGTTAACCTCACTGAAACCACGACATTGACATCTTCAGCGATAGTTTCGAAAAAGAAGATGGATGATTATGTGTTGGGTTACTTAAAAAAGATTGCAAACTATGTATATGCAGTTTTAAATATAAATCTGAATTGCAGCCTGTGAAGTCATTTAAATCTCACATTAATTTCCCTAATTTTAGTTAAAAATTTACATTATAATGGACCGTTCAACACTCAGTTCAATGCAGTTCAGTTGAATGTGTAAATGTAGAAATACCACGTAAAGTTTCACTTGCTGGTATTGTCAAAGTTGTTTAAAAAGTATGGTGCACAAAACTCGACAGGCCCTCAGGTCATACATTATGAACAAGACAGTATACTGACTCTCAGACACAGTCGGCAGTAGCTACACATTCACTGACATTGAGAAAAAAGAGTGTGAAGTATTAAGGCTGTACCAAAGTGTGTAACAGCTATATGAGGTGCAAAATGTAAATTGTGTGCCTTTACAGGCTAAAAAGGAAATTGTTTGATTATAGTCTTGAATGTATTCGAGCTGGGTTAGTTAGCTTTAAGCAGGACCAGTCTATCTGGGGTTGTTTTTACTGCTTTGTTATGTTTTAATTTAGCAACCGCCTTATTGTGTGTGTATATGTGGTATAATGAACTTAATTATCTAGATGTTGGAGTATCAAAATTAATGTTTCAATTACAGGAAACAGGTTGTAAGAAGTTGTTAATGAGCTTAGGCTAAGGCTAGCTGTGCATGCAGTCTGATGTCTAGGTTGTTTGATTCTACACACATCTGATACGATGCACATTATTATGTGGCAGAAATGTCGAAATTTTACATTTCCATTGCCCTTCTGCGTGGAGTTTGCATGTTCTCCTTATGTCAGCGTGGGTTTTCTCTGGGTACTCCTGCTTCCTCCCACAGTCCAAAGACATGCAGATTAACTGGCGACTCTAAATTGTCTGTGTCAGCCCTGTGATAGTCTGGCAACCTGTGCAGGGTGTACCCCACCTCTTGCCCAATGTCAGCTGAGGTAGGCTCCAGCCCCCCCACAACCCCCCACAGGATAAGCGGTTATAGATAATGAAAGAATGAAGGAATGAATGTAATGTGTAGTTATGTTAAGGCACAAAAATCTTTTAGCTATGGTTAGGAAAAAAATCGTTTTGGCTTAAAATACAGAGTTTTGGGGGCACATTCCTGTCAGAAAAACCAGTGATGTCTCAGTTAAAACAAACTGTTGCTTTTCGTGCCACTATCCCTGCTGGAATAACACAGATGGGTTGCGACAAAACACCCATGTTTGAAGCCTAAGAGCCAATGGAAACACACCAAGGACTTGCTAAAACACAACCCAGCCAACATTTGTATGTGGTGCCCATGCAAATTGCCCAAATGGTAAGTGGGCCCAAGATAAGATGCCTTTTTTGGGCGCAAACGCACTTGGTGCCCATGTAGCTGTAGCATAACCCATGTGGGTAAACCTACCCATGGGGCCCACATACAAATGTTAACTGGGAACCAGTTTTGTTGTTTGTTGCCCTTGAACAGTGGGCTGCAACTTGGCAGAAGTCTTACCTATAGGTGATGTACCAGTCACCATCTCCTCCACCTCACGATAACAGAGCCAACTTATATTTTGTGTATTAAACATGTTGATAACATGCATGTGCAAATATACACAATTGCGGTTTGCAGAAACATACTACGCCATCATTTTACTTCTGTCCCAGCAGTCACTGTGGTTTGGTTTTGATCTCTTTTTAGTAGTTCCATAATAACGTTTACATACTGTTACGTAACATCTCTTACATGGTAAAAGCAGACTTAAAACAGGTCAGATTCTGGATTTAAGCATCTAGTTAGTTACTGCAGTTTGTCTTTGTAGAGCAGCAGTGCACACAGCTACACCGGAGGTTCACGACATGACCAGTAGATGTCACCAATGTCTGTACAGGAGCCCTGATCTGGAGCATTTATCTCATGTGTCTCCTGATCAGTGAATGAGACCATATGAAGCGCACATATGGACACCTGACTGATGTTAATTGGGCTGTGCTCTGTAGAAAAGTGACGCTAATGGCAGATACAATTAAGACAGATAATTGGATGGATCTCTGTATACAAACTGCACTGAAGCTTTATGTGAGTTTTATTATAGAGGTCTCGTGTGATACAGCAATATTTAACACCAAGATGACCTTTATACGATCCAAATGTCGTTACATTTAAAGTGGACACTATAACTCTCCTTGTAAACCTGCCTGAAAGATATTATATTTACATCTTACTGACATCATTTTAAATTTACCGTATGTTTAAAGCAAGTTAAATGAATGGAGTGAGGGTGGGCAGGTGAAATGACCCTGCTCTCAGCAGCACTGTGCTTAATGGTTAACAGGAGGGCACTGTAATTTGTAGCCAGACTCATGACCACATTAGACTTTTCTACTTTCCTCTCACATGAATAAGCAAAGCAAGCAAGTAGATGAAAAAGCAAGCTGGCAAACAAGTGAGGCTAAAGTAGCATGTGCATAAATATAGCCCAGATAGGGAGATATGCAATCAAGCAAGCCAGTAGGTAGTGTGCTTAATAAGCAGCAAACATGCAAGTGTGTGTTGGTTTCTAATTCTTTCTTTTGACACAGGTGTCACAAGTGTCAGGTGTGTGCATGTGTGTGTGTGTGTGTGTGTGTGTGTGTGTGTGTGTGTGTGTGTGTGTGTGTGTGTGTGTGTGTATGGCTGAGGTGAGAGACAGAGCCATTCATAACTTTGAATGCAGCCAGTCTGCTGCCATTCATCTGACCACCATGCGTCATTGTCAGACAGGGTGAAAAACTGCTGACTCAATTTTGCAAAAAGGGGGTTCACCGCAAATATTTAAAAAGTAGTAGCAGAGTGTTTTGGCTCCTGAGCATCATCAGGAGCAGGAGCAGGGGCAGCAGGAGCAGCAGGAGCAGCATCACCACCGGGGGTTCGTCCTCTGATGCCCCGGCTCCGTCCGCTCGCTGGTCCGCACTGCTGCTGCTGTTGCTGCTGCTGCTGCTGGCGTCTGGGCGCAGAGAGGGAGGAGGGGGAGGAAGAGGAGGAGGGCGGAGGAGGAAGAGGGGGTAGGTAGGTGGGAGAGGAGAGAAGAGAAGAGAGGAGAGGAGAGGAGGAGGAGGGGGGCTCGGCCGGGCTGCCCTATATGGCTGTGGATGAGCTGTATGCTAATATCGGCTTGAGAGGCACAGCATCGCGTTTCTGCCGGCAGTCAGTGGTGGCTTCCAGAGTCTGAGCAGGCTCCTTCACAGCCATGGCTGAGGGCGGAGAAGGGGAAGACGAGATCCAGTTCTTGAGAACTGTAAGTAAAGATAATTTCCATCGGTGCGGTGCCTAGCCGTGCTCTAACGCGCACTCCAGTTTCGCCAATTAACGCCTTCAGTGGCGGCACACTGCACCGCCAATTAAGTTAATCACCCGTACAAGTTGGATTAATGTGGAAGTTTTGCGAAGGAATGCATCGTCAGTGGTTGATTTTTGACTTTGCATGCGCATGATTGATGATTTTTGTGGAAGTTGCCGCAGGTTGCAGCGCTGCACCCCGCGGCCACGGCGCACCTGTCGACAGGACTCTTGATGTGGGGAATCTCAATGAGACTCCCGTCTGCTGGTGCAAGGGCAAAAATGACTTCACAAGCTCTTGGCCATTTCATAACATGTGCCCCTCTCTCATGTTCCCACCCTTCATCGCTTTCTTCTCCGGGAACGCCTTGTTGCAGAAACATTTTTATTTTGCAGCCTTTTACTTTTTTTTTTTATTCTCCCCGGGGAGAGGAGTTTCAATAAGTTGTGCTCACCAGCCACCAGCCACCTCCTGCTGATTACTATTTTAGTTGTTTGACGCAATTGCTTACGTTGTCCCTGCTCTATGTGGTTATGCACAGCAGTTATCCCTGTAAATGATATGACAGCTTGTATGTTGGTGTGGTGGGAATATCTGTCGCGCAGTATTCTTCTCCTGCCTGTTGAAGCTGTGTGACCCAGGTGCTGCATGGAGAGCAATGAGGCTCAGTTATGACACATGCAACATGCTCAGCTGGGGTGCCCACCTGGTTTCAGCTTAGATATGATTTATTTTATTGTCCTGATCCTTTTAACTCTGCAGTGTGTGTACATTTGTGGCAGAGTACCCTCTAGTTTGAATCGTCAAGCATCCTGTAATAGGTATAATTTCTAGTGTTATGGAAAACATTGAACCTTCTGTCTCAGAGGATTTATAAAACACAACTTTCTGTATGTATAGCAGTTTGTTTTGACTTTATTCCTGGGTTGAAATCTGTTGCTGTCTAAATATGGAATTTAATGAGATTCAGCAGTACAAGAACTATACCAGCAGTTTTGTATGTTTTCGCCCATTTGCTACAAATCACTCACATAACACTGCTGTGATTTAGTAGTGAGGATTTGCAGTGTTTTGCTCAGGCAGCCACTGGTTTCCATGTATTTCTGTAGGATATGTAGAGGGATCATGCATTGCAGACTTATTTTGTACTTAAAGGTCCAGTGTGTAGGATTTAGGGGATGTGTTGGCAGAGATGGAATATAATACGTTTGTTGAGTGAACAATCGCGTGGAAATGAGAATCGTTGTGATTGGTTATCTTAAAATGAGCTGTTTATATTTACATAAGGAGCGGGTCCTCACTCACAGAGTCCGCCATGTTGCACCACCATGTTTCTACAGTAACCAAGAGAGGACAAACCAACCTGGCTTGAGATAGGATTATCCGCATTTTTGCATTTTAGTTTCAGCCGCTGTAGTTAGCTTGGTGACAAGCCGAATAGTGTTGAAAAAAGTCTGATTTCTAACGTGAAACTGATTTATTCAGTGTTTTTACTGGTTTATATCACTGGGTCCATTTGTTTTTTAGTGGAGGGGACCTCTGTGGATAATTCAGCTCCCAGTAAAAACCTCCTGAACGTTTGGATCTTAAGTAATTAGAGAAAAAAGTTGAGCACACATTAGCAGGTGCTGGGATAGCGACCTTTCTCTGGTGAGCTGAATAGCATTGGAAAAACTTTGATTTTTAATGTGAAACTGCTTTATTTGTTGTTTTCACCAGATTAAATCACAGAGAATGTTTGTTTTGGAGAGGAAGAGATCTCTGTGGATTATTCTGCTCCTGGTAAAAATCTTCTAAACATTTGGATCTTAGGATATCGGAGAAAAATTGTGAGCACACATTAGCAGGTGCTGGGTTAGTGGCCTATCCATGATGTGCCAAACAGCATTGGAAAAACACTGATTTTTAATGTGAAACAGCTTTATTTGTTATTTTTACTTGCTTAAATCACAAAGTTTGTTTGTTTTGGAGAGAAAGAGACCTCTGTGGTTAATTCTGCTCATGGTAAAATCCCCCTGAACAATGAGCATTGACGGAATCCTAAGCAAGAGTTCAAACTTGGCACATGGGAGAACTTTCAGCTGGTTGCAATCTGTAATTCTCACCACTAGATGCCACTAAATCCTACACACTGCTCCTTAAATTGCATTACCACGTTAAAGTAACATGGACAAAAAATGTCAAAAACACCTAACTGTGACTTGTGATGTCACTCAAGCTAGTCTTGGAAGTGTGCTTGTAAAGATTCTCATGCTTTGCAGATATAAACAACAAAAGAAAAAGGACACAGCAATTTATTGTCACATTTCCTTTCATAAAGTTATGGGGCTTTTGAACAGTAGCAGCAGAAGCCAAGATGTCCTGACTTTAAGTTCCTAGTAGTTCTTTCCTGGATCCTACATTTCCCATGATGCAACTTAAAAGAAATATACTTAGTTTTCAGACTAATATTTCATCACAATTAAAACCAATCTTCACTTAAAAGATGAGATTTTTTTTTTTTAAAGTATCTAAAACATGCACACATGCTGGTTTGATCATTCTAAGTGACATTTTCCATTTTGGCTGACAGCCTAACGACATTGTACTCCTCAGTCTTGGCTTTGAGATGTTGATATACACCGCAGCAGTATTATTAATCTATATGTAATCCCCTTGAAGTCTTGGCTGGTTGTTAGTGGCAGGCGGGACCCTGTAGTTAACAGCTCCTACTATTTGTGATGCCAGTGATATGCTGACCCATGCCTCTCAGATTCTACTGTCACAATGGCATCCTGGTTATCTGATGACAACAGCAGTTTGAGAGGGGGGGTTCCCCTGAGCTCCACAGGGCCTTGTTATCAAACCTCAGCCTTGAGTGAAACGCGCCCTCACAGGAAGCCCTAAAATTAGAGCGATAATTGAACAATCTGTTGAACGTCATGGTGTAAGCCTGTGTACAACTGCCGGGTCTTTTGTTTCATGGATTGCATTTGTAGTGTTGTGCTTGTTCCAGTTATTGGAAGGAAAACAGTTGCAGGACCAAATGTGTTGAAATCTGCAGCTGTTGTCAGGTTCTCAATTTTTTTTTTCCAAGTCAAGATATTTATAAGAAATCAAATTGCAAAGTCTCTTGTTATTGGATATGACTGCCAGGTGTTGACAGAAGTCCAGACATTGTGATTCAATTTCAGGACGGACGCTGTCTCACCTTGCTGTTGATGTGTAACGTTGGGAAAGCTGGCAGCGATAAGAGCCTCTCTGTCAAAGGAAACTGAGGAAAATGTTACACCTCTACTGCGACTTGAAGACAGCAGTCCCTCCTGCAACTTTATAGACCCACACTGACGCCAGTAATGGACGTACAGAAGTTGTAATGGATGGCAAAAGAAAAACCCTCACAGTGCATGAAATTCTTTGCTCACTGATTAGAAATGACTTTTCTTGGACTGCTCATTAACTCTCCAGAGATTTAACTTTGAATGGGAAAATGATACACTTCAGTACACACATGCACAGGACAACAGACCTTGGTGGTTTGGTGGGTGTCATCAGTGCTCAGCTTTGGCTTCTACTTCAAACACTTCTGTCTTTAATTTATGCAGGAATCAGAAAATGTGCAAGTCATGTTCTCAGTCTGTTAACTGCAGTGTTATAAAACACTGATAACTGCAGTAGCGTCAGAAAATGATGTGTAGTCACCTGTGTTATTTGCTGATTGTGCTGCTGTGTGAAACAATGCCTTTACATTAAACAAAGAATTAATTAATTAAAGAATTAACTGGCTTCTTTGCTGAAATGACACAAGTCTACGTTGTCATTTCTTCGAGTGAATACTTTTTTAGGTTTTATTGGAGATTTCTTTGTGGTGGAGCTAAAACTGACCGCTCCCCCCAAATAGTGATTGTCCAATCTTAGCGTAGCATATGTAGGCATGCTAAGCTTCAGATTTCCCCACATGCTGATGTAACACCTGGCAAATGAGGAGCTAATGGGAGGTTAAAAATGGAATCTTTGATTCTTGATGTAAACATATGCCTATAGGTTCATTATTTGATGTGCCTTCAAGATTTGGATGTGCATTTTTTTAGAGAATGCAAGTTAACAAGAATTTAACTATTTATTCTCAAGGACACACCTATCTAATATCATTTTGTCTTCCTACTGCACGTGAGTAATGTTACTGCAAACTCAGCCACTCCTACTTAAGATGGCTTCTCTTTGTTACAAAACTGTTTTCCTGTTGAAGGTCTAGTCACCGAAACATTGCAGCAGCATTACAATCATTATTTTTTGCAAGTAGTTTAATTCTTTTCGGCCCTCTCCTATACACTTTTGTGAAAATATATGTGCAAAGTATTCCTTCATTTTGGATTAAAATTGGAAAATTTAAAACAAAGCATCAAAAGTAGAGATTTTTCCGGTTGTAATGTGTTTTAAATTAAACTTAAATACCCACTGACTTCTATCAAGAATTCTTTAATTTAGTTAGAAAATCATTGCTTTTTTGTTTTAATTTTTCCAACTGTGTTGTGTATTCTTCAGCCCAGTCCCCAGAATAAAATGTTGGCAATGTATGCTTCTGCAAAACACGGATATGTTACATTTGTACGTTTCGTATTCATCATATCAACATCTTTAAAGTAATGTAGTTTTGATTACATGTATATGAGCTGAGTTTCTCATTAGGAGGAGGAGGAGAAGGAGGAGGAGACGGTGGATAGTGTGACACCTGGGAGAGACCGCTGCCAGGCAGCAGACAGCAGCAGACCTCTGTTTGACACCAACAAAGGCAGGTGTTTTTTAATGAGAGTTCGGGACATGTCCGGCTGTGTTTGTAGTCACAAAAGTGTATTTTAAGCCAAAACATGATCTCTTCTTAACCCTAACCAAGTGGTTTTGTGCTTTAACATAGCCACATGTGAACCACAGTGTTGTCACATCATAAAATTTAAATTTAAAATGTAAAGAAATGTGAAGATTTAACAAATCCAGCACAAATGAAATGTACAGAATGTGCAGAAATATGCACATGCATGCATTTATTATGGCGACTGAGTTGCTATTTGTCCAATTTCAATGAAATCGACCTCCTTGATACTTTAGAAGAAATCTAGTAGTCAATTTAAGGACTTATAATTTGAGACCTGTAACACCTAAATGGCACGATGCTTAAATATTTGCTACATGTATAGCTCGAAGACTTAAGTGTGCAGACAAGAACGTTCCATAATACTCAGTCAGGATTTTTTCAGCATCATCAGATTCTAAATGATAATAATAATAATAGCCAGTTTTTGTGACATTTTTGTTTGAGTTTATTTGAATAAAAAGGTAATATAATGTATTTTTCATTTAGAATTTATTTTTAACATTTAATTAGAAAATAGAAATTAGAGACCCTTTGCTTCTTAAATAGCTGAGAATTTTCTGTGGTAAAGTTTCCCCAGTTATCATTGTAAACTGCGTGTGTGCGCTGTGTGAGAATGGAAAGCTTTGCAGGCGTAGCTACAGTTACTGCAGTGGGGTTAAGCTAAAGGTCAAACAAGGTGTATTTTGTTATTTGCTGAACTTTTTAGAGACACGACGTGTAATCTAAACTTACTTTTCCAGGTGAGCTACTGTTACACCTTTTTAAAACAAGACGATCGAGGCTCGCAGTCCACCAGTAGCTACTCGGGGCTTATTTGGAGTTTATGTTGTTCTGGAAGCCTTCTGCATACCAAGGCGAGGACTCTGGGGGTTTAAATTTAGCCTTTTTAAAGATGATGCTTCCACAGCACATACAGCTCTGCTCCGCTGGCACCGAACCACACCAGGGGAAGTGCTTGAGTCAGGGCAGCACAAGACCAGTGACTCTTTAACACCATGTTTATGGGGATAAAGTAGCATTTAGAAATCAAAAGCTTGATACCACACGGTGATATACTGTTTGCACTAAAGCTTAAAACGTCAAAGTGATGGACAGTGTCACTGAGCGTTTAAATGACCACAGCATGTGTTCCAGTAAATCTGCAAATGCATTAAAATGATGAATGTGTTGCAACATGGTAGGTTTGTGGTGAGCTCAGAAGTGTTGTGTTCGCTTCAATGTTTTTGCTAAGGGCTTATCACTGAGGAGTACGTCCAGTAATTGTGTAATGCATGTAGATGGCCTGAGAAGAACTGAGTTAAGGTTGTGGATCTTAAATCAAAGATTGAAGAGTGTAAGCTCATGTTCCCACGAAGGTTGCTTCTCTGATGTAACTGGTTGAAGAGTTGTCAAAGACGAGTGGAGTCGAGTGTCAGTGAAAATGAAGACGTGGTAAATACAAACGTTACAGTGTCAGACCCATCTTAATGTACCATGAGATTTTCGGAATAAGTTAAAATAGTTTCTGTTGCAATTTTTTTTTAGAACAAATTTTCTAGGGGAATCTTCAGTTTATTTTTGCAGATGTGAGGTGATTGCCTGGTAGCGGCATGTCATGAAATGTGACACTGAGTTGAAACCGATACTTCAAACACACTGAACTAATGCATACATTAAAAAACCCAAAGGTAGCCTGATGGTTTAACAATGATAGTCTAGCTCCATAGACAATTCTGCCTCCTACTAATTATATTAAAGGTCCACTGTGTAGGATTTGGTGGTAGCTAGCAATGAGGTTGCAGAACTGAAACTGAAGAGACCTACAGTGACTGATGCGAAAATGAAAAAACGTGAACGGCCCTGTGTAGAGCTGGTGTTTGATTTGTCCATTCTGGGCTTCTTTAGAAACAACATGGCAGACTCTGTGGAAGAGACCCACTCTGTAAATAGATATAAAATGCTCATGCTTAGCTAATGAAAATACAAGTCTTATTTTCAGGTGTTCACAAACTTATGAAAACACAGCGATGATTAGTATATACCATTCCTGTTATCAGAAGCCTTTAAATCCTACACATTGGACCTTTAATGCTACAAATTTGCACACTGAAAACAGTGGTTTGTGTCTTATATTATTTTTAGGTTTCGACCTTTTGTTGCTGTTGTTCTGGTTGAACATAGTGATATTTAGTTCCCACCGGACTATATTTTATGAAAATTGTTTGAAACATTGTTTTGTCAAGTTTGTCCAACAGTTGGACAAACAATCTCACCTTAAGGTCCATTTTGTCAAAGGCAATTTTATCTATAATAAGACTATATTGCCTTTTTTTGATAAGACAATTGGAGATTAGAGATTAGAAATTAGAGTCCTTTGCATATGTTTTTTTGAATAATGATAATGTAGATGATGAAGATAATATGGAGGATTAAAGTCCTTAGAATGTCTTGTAGAGTGTGGGTGAGCGTCTGAGGAAGACGAAGATGTTATGAACTGAGATCCACATATTTATACATGAATACACAAAGTTCAACTTCTACAGTTCATGGTAGACCTTGGAAACAGCCGGTTTAGCGATCACACAAGTTTCAGTTACAGTGAAGTTTTCAGTGATAATCAGAAAGATTTAAAAAAATATATCACCTTGGCTGCACTGCATGTCTCCCTAAACCTAATAAGAATAGTTTCATATCGAGGAGTCTAAGGAGAATGAATGTGAGCATATGGCTCCTTCTGATAGTTGGAAATTAAACCCAGAGACCTCAACTAAGCTGACACATCCAGGAATAATGGAAAGTACGGTGTACTGTGGACTTGTAATTTCTCTGTGCAAAGAAAGTCTGTATAGTCTCAGAGTCATGGAGTCATCATTCCAGCACAGTATGCAGCATTTACTATAATGCAGTAGTTGATGACCTTGCAAAGTTTGCCTCGTCAATGAGAGTTGGGAGGAGAGAGACAGAGAGAGGCAGCGTTGTCCTGTGGCATCAGGTGAACCTCCCTCAGAGTGATTTAAATTGAACGGGAAGGATTTCCTCTGTATTGACTGAGCCAGTTGTGATGGCAGAGCAACAGTGTGTTCTTTGGCAGCTCCGGCTTTCCACAGTCGTCAGCGCTGAAGGACGGCGAGCCTGCTGCCATCCCCGTCATTTAAATGACCTTGATGAAAAGGTGGCAGGACCTTACGTCACTGACACGGATCTGTTTGAAGATGAAACTAGCTTTAGGATAAGATTAAGAACTTGTGAGTAAACACTGAACAGCTTATTTGAGCTCAAAATCAACATGGACCTCTTCTCTTGCTTGGGTGTATCATTCAGTGCTCTTCGGTTCTCCAGAAAGTCTTATTGCATTTCTCTGTCCTCAACCCTGAAGTGGAGTTCATAAATTATTAAAGTGGCACACAGGGCTCTCCTGTCATTTCAGTGTGTGGCCTCAGGTTTGGCCTTATGCAAGTGTTCATTCCCAAAATGCTCCATATCAATATGTTTAGTCATTTACTGAAAGAGATACTTTGCTCATTTTCAACCAGCTTTGTATCATAACAATACGGGCAGTATGTGTCAATCAGCTCCCCTAAACTTCCCTCCATCTTACCAGTGCCCAGCTCTAGGGCGATTGCTCAAACTACAGATTGTACTTTGCATTTTCCTACGCAAGAGAAGCATATACAAGCAGTTGAAAGAGATGTCTCAAAGTCAGATCAAATGCTAAAACTAAACAGTGCTGATCAAATAAAAATCAAGATTCTGTTACTGCATTGCGTATTTCTCGCTTAAAAGGTTCTCAGAAATACATTTGAGTGTACTGTTTAACTGTAATTTGAGATTGTTTGTTACCAGCTGGCTGCCATATTGATTCATGTGTCAAAACAGCCAAGCTCACATTACATCACATACCAGTGAGAGTGTTTATTGGTCCAGTGAGGCGCAGTGCATTCTGGTAGTTGTAGGTTTTTACCTATTTAGCAAAAGTAAATACCACGGCCCTTTTTCTGTTTTCTCTGGTCATATTTTTCGACTTGGCCTATGAAATATTTTTGCCATTGTCTCTGCTGTTGCCTCTTTTGCAGTCTCAGATTTTCCTTTACTGTAATTTGCAAACATTATAGAGTCAAATCAATACCTAATTTGAATAATTGGCTCTAAATGCACTTACTCAACAATATCATTCCATACTCTGTACATCCAGTCTCATATCATAACCCAAAATACAAATGACTTTAATCTAATTTGACATTGATATTTCAGTTACAGCAGGAACCATTGTGCAGTGTGTTGTTGTTGCAGTCCAGACAGTGTTTGCAGTAGAATCCCAGTAAGAGCAGCAGCGGCGTGAGTGGACTCTCAACCCAAATAATTACCATCATTAATCAGCAGAGGGCTGAAAAGGTGCAGAGCCTCTTAACTTTTTGAGTGTCCCTCAGGTCAGTTGGTTCATTTTCATTTAACACCAATATGGTTCAGTTTGTTGTCAGCTCTGTGGCCGTAATGGTTTTCTTCCACAGACCAGTTAGCATTGTTTGTGGCCTTTATTAATCCACCTTAAAGGCCCCAGAAAATGTGTTTTCTCAGTCAAACTCTCACTGTGTGTAATGGGATCCCAGATGAACACATTATTTTCTGACATAGTTTGAACACTATTAGCTGTTAAGAAATTTCCGTGTCCTTTTTCCTTTAAGTTCTTTTTTTGCTAGTTTGAAGCGGCTCAGTTTGGAAAAGGTTATATTACTTACACAGGTGCACCAATCAGAGTTCAGCATCATCTGATTTGGAATCTGATGGATCCTGGGTCAAGTCAAGTCAGGTTTTTTTTACACTTAATAAATTCTACTTAAAATGTTTTTCATGAATAATTTTATGTTACTTTATTAACGTTACTTAGTCATGAATATTTAATGTAAAAGTGAAATTTTTAAACCTGCAGTGTAAACTTTTTGGCCACTTGAGGGCAGCATAAACACGTTGTAAACACATCATTGACATATCATTACATATTAAGTCAATATGGAAAACTTTTAAGCAAAGAGTTGCTTATTAGCACATCCAGCAGCAACATTATCATTCATTTGGAGTCATGTTTATGTCCACCTGACAAGTCTAAACCCAATATTCACTCTGATTTTGCTCCGTTTTGTTCTCCACCAACTTCTCAGGAAAATATCTTGCTCTTGAGCTGCTAAATTCTCCATTATGTTCACCAGCTAGTTGCTAACTGTGTCTGTCTACTGTTTGGTGTTGAGCATGTAGAGTGTATAGTGGGATTTTGGAGCATTTTGCTGGAAACAGCCACCTGCTATGGCCAAAAATGATGCTACAAGAGCAGTAACAGTGAGATGAAACAATACAGTTGTGGGCCGTACAGCTAAACATGGACCTGAAACTTTGATATTGTTTTCCCTTTGTCATTGTAGACAGTGTTATTATAAGAATATTGATTATAGCCAAGTTAAGATTTGAAACCTAGTTCTTTTTAGGGGCTTGTTGCTGGGTTACAAGAAATGTGTCATTCAGTGGTTTTTGGCTGGCTCAGTGGAACGTTTTTTCATATACCCACCACCGAAACATAATTTAACTGGCTGTTTAACTGCAATTTGAGATTGTTTCTTACCAGCCGCCATATTGTTTCCAGTGGAAAAACAACCAAGCTTTGCGTTACGTCACCCACCAGTGAGAGTGTTTATGGGTCCGTGCACGGGTGGGAGTTGTAGGTTTTTGAGCAAAAGTGAATGCCACAGCACTTGTTCTCTTTGTGTCTTTCTAGGGCATAGACAGCCTAGTTTTATTAAAAGACCATCTTTCCAGCAGTGAAATACTGACTGTGTGACTGGTAGGGAGTGATGGGTGGCGCAACAGGCCAAAACACAAATCCAGAACATGAACATGATTTGCGGACTGTCAATTTTTTTTTTTTAAATGCGAATATTCTGGCTGAACTATTATTGTCAGTGAGATCAGTATGTTATATGAATGTTATTCCTTAGTCTCTGTGACATATTAGGATGATTTTACTACTGTTTGCTTTAGATTTCTTACATAAAGCTCCTTTAAGTTAATTAAGTTAAATATTAAGAGTTAACAATTACCATTTTATTTTTATTTCATTTCATTCATTTATGCATTTATTCAATTTTTTTTTATCGATATTTCGATTTCGTGTCCTGATGCTAATAATGTATTGAAAATTTGCCAGCTCTTATACAGTATACAGTCACTGAAGAGCTCAACTGCAGTTGGGCATGAAGTGCCTTGCTCGAGGGCATCTCATAGTAACGATAAGCGAGGACTCAATCACGTCCAACCCCAATTTGTCACGATTGCTGCCAAGAAATGATCCATTGTTTAAATTACTGATCCCACTTAATTTATTTCCTGACAGGACAGGATTTGAGGATGTTTCATTTTGGGAAAACATAATTCTGTTTGTCATCTTGCTAATAATTCACTCATCTTTACTTTCTCAGTAAGCCCGCCAACATCTTAGAAACACCATTTCTATTTGCTGTGTGCACCCAACCGTGACAGCTGCAGTCTAGAGATGACATCTTGTTGCTTGATGGATCTGGAAAGCATTTCCAGCGCTTGTAAGGGAGGGTGGTTTACCTTGTCACAGGCCGCCGCTGATGTATTGTGAAATACTTAAATGCTCATTGAATTTATCTTGTGTCACGTTCTCTTATTGACCCATAGCTGTTCGGTCTGTCTGAGAAATGAAAATCTGACCTCTGCAAAATCTGTTCTGAAGAAAAAGTGCTGGCCTTATCACATGGCCGTTTTCCGAGGCTGAAATCATCCAGAGTTTGCATCAGATTTCTCACAGTAATGGCAGGATGGAGGGTTAAAGCAACTGTCTGCCTGGGTCATGAGCTAAGAGCTTAGAGGGAGAAAAGAAGGCTTAAGTTGGCTTCAGGTGAATGTTTTTACTTCACCTGATCTCTGCACTTTTTCACCTCACAGCCACACACATACACAATCCTCTCTGCCTCTTCACACCCCACTACATTTTGCCTAAGTCCGCTCTGTCTCATCAGACAGGATGATGGACTTTAGAGAGGCTCCAGCTTCGTCCCTGACCAGAGGCCCCTTCTATTTCTCAGCACTTCTGCTGAGGTGGACGCCTCAGCCTTGCACGCATGGGGGGCCTCTATTATTTGAAGTTGCTCTAAAGCAATATGCATACAAACTAAGCCAAGAAAATCCAATTTGTTATAGGAACACCATATAAATCTTGGAGTCTGTGATCCATGGCCATGTACTGCGGGGCAAAACCTGCTTGACTGCGGAATTTTATTTCTTATTTTTTTTTAATATGGAGCTCATATGTGCAGTAAATAATTCATTTTGACCCATGATGTCATCTCAGACACACACACACACACACACACTTGCACGCCTACACACATTCTGCATGCAAATATGTCTGCACATGACATGTGACAGCAATGGCATAATGTTAAATGAATCTTCAATGACAAATCTCTGTGCGTAAATCCTGAGGACAGAGAGATTTCTACTCTTTGAAAACATTTTTTTTAATACTTCTTTGTCAAAACATCTTTGAGGATTCTCTGAGGGTGTGATAACTTGCCTTTGTGATGCATCTCTTAAAGGTCACGATGTGTTTGAAATTCTTCTGTGGCAATAATTATAGATGAAAACAAGACAAAATAACCAGGCATATTGGTATGAACATGGTGTGAATGCTAAATAATTTTCTACAACTGCAGGGAATGACAATGTTTTAAAAGATGACATCCTCAGGCGTACATGTGGTGAGCTACTGGACTGGCAAGTCTGTCCTTGGACACACTATCAAAACGCACTCAACGCATCAAAGATTCTTTTTCTTATTTCTGTCACATCCTCCTGAAACCGTAGCTTCTTTTTGGGACACATTTTTAATGCCTCCGAGATGTTTGGGATCAGTCGAACCTTGTAAGGAAGTAGTGTTAGAAAAAAAAATAATGTCCTCATATGAGGACGTTGGGTTTATCTTTAATAGTCACAGTTCCTAATAAAGTATAAAAATGTTTATGTCAATGAACGTTGAACTCTTGAACTCTTGAACTCTTGTGATTTGTTTGTTTTGTAACTCTGGATAAATTGTCCTTGGTTCATACTCCAAGCAAGGAATGTCCTTTTGTCTGTAGAGACAGTCTGTCACACCTAATAGGTCCCAACATCCTCAAACAAGATGGTGATTAAGTCCCAATGTCCTAAGACAAGTACTTCAGAATTAACAGTGTCTTAGCTTGTTACTGTTGCTAAGATTGGTCAAATCTGTTACCATATCAAACTCCAGACATTATTAATTATAAATAAACAAGTTTCAACCATAAAATGTGATCAGGTTTTGGACCTTGTCCACTTTTGAGTCGGGATCAGCTGCAGACTGACTTTGATCTTGTTTTTACATGGATTAGTGTATTGTGGTCTTACTGCCACTAGATGGCACAAAAAGTGTCCATGAATGAGGACAACAGAACAAAGTATAAAGTGCTGGAAACCCAAAATGTGATGTCCTCATAAGAGGACACAGGGTCTCAGGAGGATATATATATAATGTTACGATGCCAGATGCTCATATTAAATGTGGCCAAAGATCGAATCAATGAGGTAAACAAATGTAAAATGAATCCCTGTGAGCAGAAACATCAGGCATCAGACTGTTCTTAATATTCTGTTTCCAATGTTTTCAATGTACTTTGGCTACAAGATGGTGTCAGCTCGTGATGGATTTCTTTATATGGTCATCTGCTCCAGGCGTTCTACTGCAAGTGCTTAAATTACATACACTGCTACATGTAGCTACATGCTAATGTCAGGAAAACATGTAATCTTTGTAGTCTATGTTGTAATTTCTCCCCAGTTTGGGATCATTCCGATGGCTGCAATAACGATGCATAGACACAGATAGATGGAAGACCTGGAAACGTTGACCAATCCCGAGCAGACTGTGCTTTATCGGTAGGGGGGCTTAAAGAGACAGGTGCTAAATGGAGCGTTTTCAGACAAAGGGTGAATACAGGTGTTCCAGTAGAGACAGTATGAAGGAAAATATCATGTTTTCTAAGAATTAAAGCATGTAAATATGTTCTAGTAGAAACCCAAAATACAAGCCTGAAAATGAGGGTCCCCTTTAAGTTTTTGTAGAGGCACTTATACATCTGACAGTTTTTATGAAATCTATCCAGTGTCATGGAAATGAAACCTTGACCTAAATCAAACTAAGGTCAGGTGAGTCACTACACAGAAGCATCTAGAAGCTGAACAGACAGGCTAAGAGCAATAATCTGATTGTGGCTCTACCATCTCTGAACAAGACTGCCTATATCCTCTGTGCTGGTCCTCCATAATGTGTCTCATTTGCATTCAGGAAACACACACATTAATGTCATTATCTGTAATGAAGCCTGTGAGTGCTCTGTAAAGCTGTTTGTTCATATAAAAGAACATTAAAATGAATATTTTACACAGAATAGTCTGAACACTGACATTTCCTGCTGAGGCAGCTCCACGTCGATTTCATTCTGTTTGAACTCAGGAGCTTGAACGGCTGTTTGGTTAAGAGACGTGGATTTAAATCTCATTAATTTAAACATCTCATGAATCAGTTATGATGGAAAGCGAACTGGCTTTTGTGGAAAATGATTGGAAACACGGCCCAGTGGAACTGCTACCGCTGCTTAAACACATAGTCTAACTGAGTAGATCAGCTGCTATTACGATGTGGGAGTTTTAAAGTGAAAGGACATAATTCTCCTTTTGTCCGTCTCCTACTCTGGCTCCATCTTTAGTTGTCTCGAAACAACTTGTATCTTTGAGTCCAAATTAATGGCTCACTCACAAACCTGAATTTTTGGAAACAACTTGTGGTAACAATAGAACTTTTTTTTTTTGCATGACAATACATTTCTTACATATATTTAATGACTATAATAGATTTTTCCAGCTTTCCATGTCTACCAACACTAATCTTGATTGCTGAATTGGGCTTTTGACTAGATTGTCTTTTATTAAACTGTCCTACATATAAACAATTATAACGTTTTGTCCAGAAAAAAAACTATAAGGTCACCTGTCTTCATGGCTTTTATTGATTTACTACATTTACTGAGCCCTGCTTTTTCTTGACGGACTACCTGGGACAAATAATATTTATGAAATTTATGAAGACTTGGAAGTTTCATGGACACTGGCTCAATGTCCACTGTCTGTCACTCAAAGATGAGTAGTACTACCAGTAAGGTTGATATGGATCTGTGAGCTGTGGAACCACTGAATGAGTCTTGCATTCAAACGACTTGGCAGACCTCAGTGGTACATTTTGTACCTTTTTATTTTTTTATTTTGTATGTGTTTTTTTTTTTTGTTGTTGTTTTTAAATCAGATCTGTACATAATTCCACCACCTCAAAGATTGATCTCAATCAGTCGTTCCCATCTGGTCCAGCCATGGGGTCCAGATATTGCCTTAATTATTAATTCAAGGCCATTATTTATAAAGCTCAATATCACAATTTGCCTCAGAGGGATTTACAGCATATTACATCCCTCTGTCCTTTGGACCCTCACAGCGGATCATGCCGTCAAGCTAGTTTGCTGTCTCTGTCAAGTAGCTATCCATTAGTTACTCACTCTACAGCAGGAAACAGCACTTCAAAATAAAAGCTCTGTACCAAAAATTCACTGTACTTAAAAATGAATTTTGTTTTTTTACAAACATGACACATTAAGTCACTGGTCCATTAAGAAAGCACCCTCGACCCACTTTTGGACCACGACCCCCCAGTTGGGAACCACTGCTTTAGATCATTTAAATTAAGGAGCCAGTCAGACATTACTAAATTTACTAATACATTGAAAATAGAGATCTGTTGTATCCCTCCATCAGTTTGAGATGTATGGAGCAGCTGCAGGTGCATCCTGTGTAGCCGACTGTATTGACTAACTAGCAGATCTGATTAATAGATGGAGCGGTGACATACTTTCAGTTGAAACCAGAAATACTGCGGTTCTTTGGCTGTCGAAAATAATGACTGTAGGGCTAAAATGTCAAATTGCTTAAAAGCCAATTTCTCAGTCCTCCTCTCTGTGTGTCTGTCTCTCTCCCTGTTGTTAACATCTTCATCTGTTTTTGTTTTGGCTTCAAGTTCTGTTTTTCGCCGTCACTGCACTTTGTCAGGTTCTGCGCTGCCTTTAATCATCTTTTCACACTCTCACTGTTTCTCCCGTTTCCTACGGCTCCACAAGGTTTGAAATATTTAACATACTGTAAGGTTGGAACATTGTGAATAATAACTTGATTATTTATAGTCAGATGTTTTGTGGTTGATGGATGACTCATGAGTGCATCAGTGATGGAATGTAACTTAATCGAGTACTGTACTTAGGCACAAATTTGAGGTAACCCTATTTGTACTTTACTTGAGTCTTTTCTTTTAATGCTGCTTTCTACTTTTACTCTTCCATATCTCAGAGGAAAATATTGTACTTTTGACTACATTTGAAGAGCTTATAAAACATGATGTATTCTAATAGATTAAAGTACCTAACATTTTACACAATTACAGCTGAAATAATTTGTGGATTAATCAATTAGATAATTGACAGAAAGTAAATTTGTAACTATTTAAATAAACGTTTAAGTCCCATTCTTGTGAATGCGATAGCTTAAAATTTGGCACAAATGCCCCTTTGGACTCAACGATGAACTACTGTATTAGATTTTGGGTGAAATAAATCTAGTAGTAACAGATACCGCTCTAGTTGCATCGGCAAAACAGACTGCAGTATAATTCCTACAGGCAATTGTGCACTGTCAGTATATGTCCGTTGTAAGTTTTTGTTTTTGCCACTGACAATCTCAGAATATTATTATAACATTACAGAAAAGACCCACGGAAAAGACCCTACAGAGAAATTAAACGTTTTTCTTTACCTTTCTTTTGATCTGGGCTGTTTGTAACCAAGTGTCACTTTTGTAAGAAGACGTCTCATTCTGAAATCTCATGGACTTTTTCATATTGTAGTAATCATCTTGTAGGTAACACCAAAGTACACTCTCTGTACCTTAACACAAGAAACTCTTCTGGCCATCCTCTCTCCAACTTCACTGAGTGTTTTCATCGTTGATTTTCCCACAAGAAGTCACATCTTGCGAGATTTCAGAAGCAGACTTCTCCTTGAGTTAGGCTTGGTCACAAAGACAAACAGACCAACAAACGGTGAATTTCTCTGTAAGGTCTTTCCAGTAATGTTTTCAGACACTTGCAATAACAACCCGAGCCTGTTAGTGGCAAAAACAAGTGCTTTTAATGGACCTAAATTGATGGTGTACAATTGCCCATCGGGATTACATTGCAGCGGCTGTGGTTGCAGCATCTTTCTCAATACTGAATCACTTGCATCACAGTGTGGTAGAAGTACTTTTATTTAAGTAAAAACCCTGGAAAACCACCTCCACCTGTGGAGTGCAGAGATCGGTGTTAGCTGTTATACTTTTAGTAGTTTATTTCACAATTCTGGGACACAGGCTCTGTAAAAATTCGTCAATTTCATATCAAATACTAACATTTGAATCTCTGATCTCAGTCTTCATGCGGCTTATCAGGTTGTAGTTCTCGCACATCTACACTGTATCTACTTTGCTCTCCGTGCTGTTAGCTAAGCTTCACTAAAAGCATGTAGCTCAACCTGCACTTAGCACCCTGCCTGACATTTATGAGAAACATGACTCCTGAGCAGTCACAGCAACTCAGACAGACTACACACCGAGACAGTGTGAACAAGGAGACAAAACGTGCTGGAATTTACTTAATTCCCTTCTGTTTTTAACCCCCAGTCTGCCTTTTTTTTGCCCCTCTCAAAGCCTGCCTGTTGATCGCCACTGAGCATGTGCACGGCATGCGGGTCAAAATAGCAGCGCTGAGGGATTGAACAGATTCACCTTTTCTCAAGTTCACATTGGTGGCAGCAGCGGGTGAGTTGTGGGAGTTTATTTGGCACACCGGAGCATCTGTAGCTCTCGGGTTTCGGCTGGTGGATTGCATCGGGCCGCACACACCCACACCCGCACACACACACACAAACATACACCTGTCGCTGTCTGTTAAGGCACACTGGCTGCTCTGTAAACGAAGTGGAGATGAAAAAAGAAAGCAAGAGAAGGGTGGGAAACATTGAGGGTCTGTCGAAGACACATCCGACAGTGTTGGTGGTCTTTCAGCAGAAGCTCTTATAACAGTGACAGACACTCTTTTGTTCGATCAGGTGGAGAAGCACAGACCTGCAGGACCCAGAGAGAAATTGAGGTGTAGTGAGGGCGGGTGGGGTCGGGTTGGGAGAGGGCAGGGTCAAGTTCCCGCTCTACACTTGGAAGCTGGGTAAAGCAGCCACCCAACCTCCTCCTGCTGCAGGCCAGGGCCCTATACATAGTACTGATGCTGCTCTTTAGCTGTCTAGCAGATGGTCACACTGCTGCTGCGAGGATCACTTTGCCTCAGATTCACCAGATTCTCTGGCTTGGGATCAAGTGCAAAGAGAGACAGAAAGTGTCTCAAGAAAGTGTCTTGGCTGTGATTACACATGGATAGTTCATTAGTTGTTGAGATCTGATCATAGCGATTGGATTTTTATGAGAGAACGCCACTATCTATCTATTCTTGGCATTAAACCCTACACACATACGCAGCATCTCTTTATTTATCTAGAGCGACGTTGGCATTATCATCCATTCTGCTCTTCCTGCCATTGCTTCACACTGCTCAGATGACAGGATGGTATCCTGTCTGTGTAGCGTTTTGATCCCAGTGCAGCTCTGACCACTTTTGGTTCGGGGGCTGCAGTTTCAAAGTGAGCAAAGATCAATTTTTGTGCATCTGAGCCTCTCAGCCCGGTTGTCAATTTTGATCAAATTCAAGTATGCATGAATATGCGTCTCTGCCTGACTTGCAGCGTAGCGTTTTAGGAATTTAATTGCTGCTTTGAAGAATTTCCCACACTGACAAATAAAACATTTAATTTAATTGGTCACATTTATAGAGTAATTTGGCACTCAAAATCACAAGTTTCATGAGTCTTAAAGGGACAGTTCACCCCAAAATTGAAAGTATATATTTCTTCTCCTTACCTGCAGTGCTATATATCAGTCTAGATTGTTCTGGTGTGAGCTGCTGAGTGTTGGCGATATCGGCTGGAGGGATGTCTGCCTTCTCTCATATATAATGGAACTAGATGGCACTCGGCTTGTGGTGCTCAAAGTGCCAAAAGATTACATTTGAAAAACTCAACATCAATGTCTCTTTCCAGAGATCATGACCCAGTTACTCAAGATAATCCACAGACCTTGTTGTGAGCACTTAAATGTAGGAACTATTTTCTTTCTACTGAACTACACTTGCAGAAGGAAGAGTGCATCTACTCATGGACGAGAGGCTTGTGACAGCACGAGATGTAAACATTTATGGTGTCCTCAGCTGAGCTGTAACGTTAGCAAGCACATTTCCTTCTGAACAGACAGTAGGTCAGGGTTGGGGAGTATTAGAATACAAGTAACTAAGTTACGTATTTAACATACAAAATATGAGTAACTGTATTCTGTTACAGTTTATATTGGTGGTATTCTAAATACGGTTGCTGTCTTAAAATGATAGAATACTTGAAGGGATTTCTTTATTTGTTGTTGTTTTATTTGCTCTAACACCACGTCCTAACTGAACATGACGCCAGCAAGCATCGGTTGATTGCATTTTGACGTAGCACTGCCGATTTGAGCTGAACTTTTGTCGGATGCCCTGTTTCTAATTATTTCTGTTTCTTTGTAACAGTTGAAAACTGTAATTTAACTGCAAAAACCTAAATAACACATTTTAAAAGTAGCCCACCCAACACTGCAGTTGGTGGATGTAGTTAAATAGAAAAAAAAAATGTTCCTATATTGCACTGCTTGCAACGTCTGTGGATTATCTTGAGTACATGGGTCATGATCTCTGCAAAGAGACATTGCTGTTGAGTTTTTCAAATGTATTTTTTTCACGCTTTGAACGCCACAGGCCGAGTGCCATCTAGCTCCATTATACTTAAAAGAAGTCAGAAATCTCTATGGCCAATATCTCTAACACTTAGCAACTCACACCAAAAAAATTGATGTTAATATATAGCAATACAGGTAATAAAAAAAAAAGTACTTTGATTTTGGGGTGTGCTGTCCCTTTAAAAAGGGCTTATGACATATACACGTAGAAAAAGCATGCCACTAATTGTGCCAGGTCCTGCTGGTTTCACAAGGCCACCACAATTCCAAACAGCTGACAAGAAAGAGGTTTATTTACTTGATTTTAAAGAGGTGACAAGTCTTCGGTCATCCCGCGGCCATATTGAGTTTCCCTAGTTTCCGTAGCCTGGAACAACAAGCTGTGTTTCCTCCATCATGCTGGGAAGGCTGCAGCAGTGACTGGAAGCCAACATTGATGCTTTCTGCTATCAGTAATCACCTCCCCGAAGCCCAAAGTCGGGTCTTGGGGTATTTAAAACGCTGCTGGTATGAAGTGCTGTGCCAGCTCGGCCCCTCATTCACTTTACTGTGACATTTAACTCTACTGTGCTTCACTTTATCCATTAAAAGTGCTTGAAGATAGATTTTTATTCCCCTGCAACACAAACTGACCAAAATGTGTCATTAATAAGGTTGTTGATAAATCCCAAAGACTCGGGTGGTTTTCCTTTTTGTTGGAACTGCTCTAATTAGCTTCTGTACTAACTGACTGCTGTAGAGCTAGAGTACAAAAAGATGTATTCTAGTGTGCAGTTTGATACAGACAGCTTCATACTGCTTGGTTAATGAATTCAAAGTGTGCTGTTGTTAAGGGAGAAGACAGTACCTTTTTTTGATTGCGAACACCTCCCACATATACCACAAAGACGGAGAATCTAATTTGTGATGCAACACCTCGCGCTAAATATGAAACAAAGACACTGACTTTAAGCCTCCCTACAATGTCTGTTTGAACTTTTGCATCTGTTGAAAGCGCTGAAAAATCTGTCCTAATTCCCAGAAAATTGTTTTGCATTTTGCTAAAGACACCTTTTCTCTTTTTTTTGTTCACAATTTCATTTCAGTCTGTACAGCAGTGTGAAATTACAAATTAGAAACACAATTTTCTCATCTATTGTTGGGTGTATGCTAGTGAATGCTTTCTGATGCAGGAAAAAACGTCTGAAGGTATATTGGTGTGTCTCCAGAAAACGGAAAGACTAGTCAGACCATGCAGGGGCACTTTTACTCCGTGATCGGACTAAATCTTGCAGTTTTGTGCCCATAGTGTCGTTGTTTTTGAAATAATGTCAGGACGTGTTATCTTTGCTCCTGAATCTGTTGGTGCTGCACAGCCTGTATCTAAATTTTATTGAATTATTACTGCTGTGAAGGAGGTGGGAGCCAGAACCATGGCAACCATCAGCTCAGATTAGTGTGGGACGTGAGCTGGCAGGAGACATGCACACACTCACACACTCAAACACACTCATACAGTACACAAACAAATCGATATCTGTGTGTGTGTGTGTGTGTTCTGTGTGTGTGTTGCCAAATAGAGCCAGACCCTCTCGACCCTGACAGATACAGATGTTCATTTATTGGTTACACTGATTGAATCGAGGGTATCCTCTCTCCCACAGAGATATCAGAGGCTGCGTAACAGGTTTAGAAATGATATTACTCAACGCTGCTTTGCTGTTGCTGCTATTGATTAATACAGTTTTTGGTCTTTTCTTTTCTGCTGCTGAAATGGCTGTCTGCTCGAATTTTAAATCAAGATATTTCCTTGCGTTTCCGTTTTATCTGATTGCCTCAACAGTCTCATTGAATTAAAAATGCCCTCTGGATGTGGTTACCTACAACAAACATGACAAATGTGTAGGGGGGAAAAGCTTTTCTTTGTCATTGTTATATAATGCTTCCCCTATTTTCATCCTGCAGTCAGTTTTTGTTGTGAAGGATCTGCCTCCACCCCAAAACACAAAATCTAAGTTTCTTTTTTATCTGTCTCAATGTGAAATTTTCCGGAGCAGTTCACCTTCATAGGTCAAAGGTGCATATCCAGGTGTCAGTTTAAGAACCTTATCTAAGAGAGGATGGCAACAAAAACTGAGCCAATGTGGGTTATTTTCTTCTTGTCCTGTCTTGTTCATTTTTTGGATAGGTCACTGTCAAAACAGATTTGGCTTTAATGCGCCTCTCTTTCCTCTGGCAGGATGACGAGGTGGTGCTTCAGTGTGTGGCCACCATCCAGAAGGAGCATCGCAAGTTCTGCCTGGCTGCCGAGGGACTCGGAAACCGCGTGTGTTACCTGGAATCCACATCTGATGCTAAGGTGAGGGTGGCAAACAGCTTTGTTTGGCGCTGAAGAAACGGCAAAACAGTGTCAGTTTGGCATAAAAACAGACAGCCAGGCCTATCAGCATAGTATATTAATGAATTTTAAGGTGAGGCAACACTCTGGAGATGTTTGCTCCTGAAAATACTGCACCATCTTTCAAGCTGAAATGCAAGTTACTATATTTGTAACTGTCAGTATTTAGGTGAGGTTTAGTCAGGTTGCATTTGTGTGGCAGAAGGTGGCTGTTTCAACCATTTATCCATCAGCTAACTACTTAAACATTTTAACATTTTAGCTAACTGTTTCAACTGTTAGCTTTTACTTATTTCAGTTATTTATTCACTACTTTCAGCTAAGTATTTGAGCTTTTTATCTATCGCTTTTAGATAACAATGTTAGTTGTTTAATTGAGCTAAATAATTCAACAGTTTACTTTTAGCTATCTCAATCATTTATCCATTAGGACTACTTTTAGCTATCCCTTTTTATTTAATTATGTTTTTAGGTACTTATCCAACACTTCTAGCGACATCAGTAATTTACTTTTAGTTAAGTATTTCAGTGGTTTTCTTTTTTAAATTATTTATCCATCAGGCCTTTGAGCTAACAATTTCAACAATTTATATTTTACTGGGTTATTTATCCAGAGTTTCCTTACTTTGTGCTAACTGTTTCAATTCTTTACCTTTATTTTTTCAACAATTTTTTTTACAACTTTTAGCAACCATTTATCCTTCCTTTTACCTAACTAGTTCAACCATTTACCATATTTTTTTTAGGTAACGTAAAGGCCAGGTCTAAAATAACGACCGGGGTGTGGTCGCCACCAACAAATAAAGGCTGGCCTCAAATACAGGCTGGGGGAAAAAGACAAGGTTGGATAAATTCCTGGTGTCCCTGTGATTAGGAGGAATACCGCACATTTCCATTAATTTAGTTTAATAAATTCAATAATATAATAATTTTATTTGTAACACTATGTTGTTCTGGATTATTTATCTGAAGTGTATTGTTCTCAGCCACAGTGGCTGTAGGTCTCTTAATATCCCAGCCAAACTGTAGCAGTAACATAGTAAGGGCCACGATATGACAGCAGCTACATTTAAAGTGCTGGATGATAACCCAGCAAATGTTTTACAATGAAAGCATTGTTGTAAAATAAATGGATTCTGAGATGCTGCAGGGTTTTTACTTTGAAACAGACAGTTTCAAAGTGAAGTGTTGAGATGAAATAACAGCATAATGCAGGGACAAAAAATTACCATTGCAAAAGGGAGCAGATCAGGAAAAAAGGAAGTTTTATATTAAAATATGGCCAAATATACAACAGAGTGAATCAGGAATAACAGCCCCTCTTTAATATAGGCCTACTTCAAATAAAGGCCTGGTACCCTTTTCAGCTGGGGTAAATAAGACACTGTTTACTATTTGAGAATTTATGGTATTTATCACTTTTAGTTAACTGTTTCAACACCTTTGCATCACTTTTCTCAGTAAACTAATTACTCATTCTTAATCTCAACACTTGAACTCTATGGGCGCATTTGTAAATCCAATCTGACACTCTGCACTAAAATGAGAGCGTGTTGTTTGAAGTAATAGAGCTTTCTATTTCTACATAAATTAACGAACAGTTACATTTATCATACATGTGCCCAGAGAAGGCTCTGCTGCTCCAGGAGTGTGGTGTTCTGAATATCTGAATGGTAGATTCCTACGGTGCTCCAAATTGGCAGTCCAGTTGGTGCCAGGGTGCACTCTGGCACTCAGACTGTATATGTTCTGCATAAGAATGTCCGTTTTTCCCCCCCAAATTAGTTAAGCTATTCCACAATCTTTCCATTTATGCCATGGAAAGTACAGAAGTTCCCATTGGGGTTCAAGTTTCACTGATAGTGGACACAAAGCAGATTGATAGAAGACAGCTGTTTTCTTGGACAGAATGAGGATTTACAAAATCGAATCTCCTGAAATGTAATTAACTGAGTGCAGCTTACTCAACTTCCTGAACTTGGCCCAGATATGAATATTCAGACATTTTTAATTTTGTGAAAACTAGACATGTTTTCTCATTCTGTGTTTAATCCAAATTCAATCCAGAAGATGGGTTTCCTTACTCTGTATGTTAATTCTGATGAAGCATGACAACAGAGAAAATGGGAGCTGTGTCCCTCTGTTTTGTGTTCGCATTCAAAAAATTAATTACATTTTCCAGTAATTTAATCCTTGAGCAATTAGATTAAAATTCTATCTTTCTTTGAGAAAACTATTTCTTCTGCATCGTTAAATAGATGCTTGAAATAATATTGCATCCAAAAAGAGTCTGCAGTCCAGTTGTGTTCCTTGGCCGTCTCTCCCCCTGATAGAGTAAGAGACACTTGTGAGTTCTTTTACTGAAACCCATCTGTTTATCCACTCTGTACCCTCCACCCACTCTTACTGAGATGAGCTTTCAGCCTTCCTGTCAAATAATGGGAATGATGTAGAATGCCCTATGGTGCAAAATACAACTACTCAGACAGAAACAATTTTAAAATGGGTGCCTCAGCGGTGCAGGGGGGGGAAACATTCCCCCACAACTACTGCAGTGATCCAGAGTCAGTTCCTGGCTGTGATGCTTCAAACTTGGCCTGAACCCCAACAAAAACAAGGGACAGTGTTCACTGGGCTAGTTATGGATTATGTACTATATTTGTACACTGTGGTGCATCTTAGTAATTGGTCATGGGGCCCAGGTGGACAAAACAACAACACATATGATATAAAGAGGATGGTTCTGAACACTTCTGTTTGAAGAATGAAGTGTCTCATTATGACTGTGTGTTCAAAATGTGCCTTTTTTTTTGCCTGTGGTGCAGTAACACAACAGAGCTGTCAGTGCTCCGTTACATGTCTCATTAATCTACTTTTTGACAAGGCGTACTGTATGGACCTAAAAAAGAAAGACATGTTGAAATGAAGCAGGTTGTGTTGGCTCTGGAGAATATGCCTCTTAATGGGAGCATAATTGTTGTATATCATTATGTGCATCATTAGTCACAGCATTTTCAGTGATGTTTCTGAGATATTCTAATTGGGAGAATTAGTGTGTTGTCACTCAGTGATGCATATCTACGTGGGACAGACAATGCATACTGTATGCATACTGATGGTGTTTTATTTCTGGCTTCACACTTACTTTGTGTCAGAGTGATAATCACATGATCCCAACTGGAAAACACTCCAATGCCAGGATGTTTTTATGAGCTTTGCATATCAAGTGAAGCCTGATTTAATTAGCCCACTGAGAAATAAGACTTTGAATAAAATTTTGGGGACTTGTGTCTGTTCATCCACCTGGAACTGTTGTCGAATCGAAGGGCAACACCTGCGGAGCTTCAGGCAGCCCATCACAAACACCTCTCTCCCCTCACCTTGGGTACCTGGTGACAATGCGTCGGGCCTCCTTGGCTGTGAAATGTGGTCGAGTGTCGGGGGCGACGGCTGTGGTTTGGCACATGGGGAGGGGCTGTCATGTGCTGGCGGATCTCAGGTGTTGACACCTCATTTCCAGACTCTAACGAAGCCTGGCTGCCTGCCGCTGCTGGTCGAGAGAATCGAGGCCAAAGTGAATAAGATCTGATTTAAAAAAGAGTTCTGAGGCAGTGTTTGACTATCATGCTGCTCCACATATGTAGTACCATGCCATATTGTAAGTTTGGGCCGTTAGTGGCATCATTCATTCATAATTTTTCATATTAAGGGGAAAAAAGTTGCCATAACAACCTTTTAACACATGAAATTCATATTAATGGAACTCAAATGTATCTAAAAACAAATAGCTTGATATACACTGATCTAAAACATGAAAACCACTGGTGGATGAAGTGAATAACATTGATCGTCTTGTTACAATGCAGTGTTCTGCTGGGAAAGCTTGGGTCCTGGTATCCATGTGGATGCCACTTGATGCGCTCCGCCCACCCCAACACAGTTGCAGTCCAAGCACACCCCCCACGGCAAAAGCACTCCCTGATCCCGCTGCGATTGAGCATCCGTGAGACATGCTGGTACCCCACCCTACAACCCACAAGACTCAAAGGATTCGTCACCAATGCCCTAGTGCCAGACACCACAGGGCTACGCCCAGAGGTCCTGTGTCCAGGTCAGAGCCAAGTCTGATGGAAGGAGGCCCCACCTTGGATCAGGGATACCTCTGGGGTACCAGCACATCCCACGCATGCTCAATCAGATTGGGATTTGGGGAACTTCGAGGCCAAGTCGACTCCTTGAGCCGTTTGTCAGGTTCCTTGAGTCTTTCCTAAGCAGTGGTGCAGCGTGGCACATTGTCCTGTTGGGGTGGCTACTGACAGTGGGGAATGCCATTGCCATGAGGGTGTTTACTTGATCTGCATTGGTGTTTGGGTGGGTGGTATCCACATGAACAGCATCCAAGGGTTCTCAGCAGAAGATTGCATTGTATTGCTTGATTAATTCACTTCATACCCTTGTTATCATACCTTTTTATATCTACTATGTTGCTTTGATTGTTTTTGTTGAAGTTTAGATGTATTAAAGGATAAGACTGATGATATTCTTTTACAGTCAATGAATTCCATGGACGAACCAGAATCATCAATGTATTAGTTTATCTCTCCGGACTTTCTAACTTTCCCAAACGGTCTGTGACTTCAGAAGCCGATTTGTTCCTTCTGAAGCCGTAAATCTTCAAAACAGATCATGAATATATACTTTTTTTCCCAAAAGGCTAAACATGACACCCTAAAGTTGCTGGGCACTGTAGTTTTTAGTGACTGTTAATCAAACTGGAGTAAATGAGAGATTTGTTGGGGACTATTTCCAGTCGTGGATTAATACACACTTGGTGCACTAGTGAGTATTTTTAGGATGTTATATGTACATGTAGGACTAACTCAAAATAACCTTGATGCCCATGTTCATTATAATGTGTGACTCACTGATATGTTTTTACTCTGATAGTTTTTGGACAACAATGAGGTTACATCGAAGGTACTTGTTTGTAGGACCATTGCATTGTTGGTTCTAGCCGAAAATCTAGAATATCACCAGTCTCATTCTTTAATGTGACATTCTGGAGTTCTGTTTAACATTTCAAAACCAGTACTTTTAGCTTGAATGGCTTTTTTAAAATTGAGTTAATGGGATTTATTAGAGTAGACAACCTAGTGAGGACGAAAAAGAACTCATTTTATTTCACTGTATTTGATCTCTTTTAAATAGCTTGCATATGATGCAAGACACTGGGTTGTTAAATGCTGTTTGATCTTCCGAAGGATCACTTTTCTCATTTTCATGGCTTATATTACTGTATTGTCTTAAGCTCCCTGCAGACTTACTAAAAGGTCGCTGTGACCGTTGAGACAGTCTCTTCTATTCCCAGACAAGCAAGAATGTTCAGTATGTCTGCCCAACCCTGGAAGAAGTATGATAATTGGTATTGGTGGTGAATAATTCATAAGAGGTGTAAGATCTGCAGCAGGTTGCAAGTTATCAACTGTGGAAGGTCGTATGACACCACAGGTGCAGCTGCGTCATGTCATGTTTTATCCTCTTTGCAGGGAAAAGTAAATATTCAGCTGGCTCTGTCTCAAGATTTGTGGTAAGATAACTGGATTTAGGGGCTAAAAGCCATACTTCAGATGTCTTTTTCCATTATATTATTTATTTATTTGTTGTTGTTGTTGTCATTGGAAACCCCTTATGTGAGTAGAAATGCAGCTAAATGGTGAATATTTGTGTAAACAGTATCTGTGTACAGGCTGTTGGAGCTCTTAGAGCTGGACACATGCAGACACAGCGGTGTTGGAGGTTCCCATGCATGTTTGTGTTGAGTTACAGAGCAGTGCCATCCTCATTATCACCCAGCAGCCCTCCCCTCTACTCACATTTCTCACTTCACTTCAGGGGTCAAGGGTCAGCTGGTCGTGTTACTGAGTCAGGGCATCCACCCAACACCTTTAAATCATTACTGGTCCTCTTCTCTGTCAGGAAGGAGATGGATCGCATGTTACGTGAAGCTGGCTATTGTCATGAAACGGAGATAAATATTAAGTATTGTGAAAGATATGAGGATTATTCAGAGATATGAGGGTGGGGATATGATCTGATATGAGGATGTGGGTGTTATTGGCTTGTGTATGTGTTGCTGATTACACGTCATGTGTGCAGCGGTGTAATGCTAATCAACAGTGCCATCTAGCACATCAAGAGGTAAATGAGTTTTTCATACTTTGACAAGCAGATGCAGATAAAGAACAGGTCTCCAGCTCTGCGCCTCATCTGCTTTTTGAGTCGAAAATAATTTACTAACATGTAATCTCAAATGTCCCATTTTGTTCTTCAGCATTCTCTTGTTGCAGTTCTGAAAGATTTATTGAATCCCAGCAGCAGTGGCAGAATGGGGGATGGCCTCTCTCAAGCCCTGAATGTTTTCTATGAAGCGGAGTGGAAATTAGTCTTCCTCAACATTTGTTGTGTTACAGTATCGGAATGATAGATAGATGATAGATTAAAAGTAGCATCTGAAAAATGATTTTTTTCCCCCCCTTTGCAACTGTCATGTTTTTCCCAAATGATGTACAGATTTTTAGACAGTCTGTCATCTCAATTAAGTTCAAAATAGTGAGTATAGCTGCTGTACGATTGGGGAAATAACCCCCGCCTGAGCCCCAAATGTTTCCAACATCTGGCTCCACCCATGCATTGAAAGTTTACAGACAAACTTAAAGCAGTTTGCTAAAAGTAGAAGACAAATCTGAAGCCGGGTTGTACCGGAAACCAAACAACTCTGTCTGCCGAGGGAAGCGGCCCAGCCACACTAATTATTGGTCATTGCAGCCGCAGGCTTGCACACCTTTTGACAGCCCTCCTCATACTCCCCAGCCACTCATTAGCACACACCAGGATGGCAAGGAAGTTGCAAGTCATCAGAATTATTTATGAGCCCCATTCCTCACTGAGCAGTTTAATCATTTCAGTTGGGCTCTTGTCTCAGGCCAGTGCCTGCAATTAATTTAGTAACCAATTACTTCGGGGAAAAATGTGAGTAAATAGTAAATATCAGCATGTAGATAAGATGTTATGTGTGCACATGTGTCTGATTAATCAGCACATTTTACAGTACTGCATCTACCTGTCATGAAATCAGTTTGGATTCATTTATTAAAGATGCAGACAGATAGATGCAGCAATTATAAATAAATAGAACATAATTATTAAGAATTCAGGAGAAAAAATTGTATATAGGCACGAGAATGATATTTGAGAAGGTCTTGTTGTCCTTGTCGTGAGCTGGTATGTTTATGGATTTGGTCAGTTAGAATTTAAATATCTTTCTGATGTCAGTTCAGAAAGTTGTTTGCAAAATGATTGAATGTGTATTTATGTACTGTGTCATAAAACTGCAATTTTTATTTAGGTCACACAGCCTGCAAGTCACAGTCCATTAAACAGTTGGACATTACGCGTGTCAGCTTTTACAATGTCAATGACCATTATGAATGGTGATAAACGGATACATTTCTCAAAGTCTGCCACAAGTTTTTTTATGTTATGTTTGTCATGCCAAAAATCTCAGTACTGCAGATCAGGGAATTATGGGTGCAAGAGCATATGTTCGAAGCTATACAGTAACATAAAAGGGTGAAAAACAGAGTCAAGGAGAGAAAACTCCTGGCACATTGTTTTTGTGCCCAGGAGAGGACTCTGTTTTTGCTCAGAACACCTTGTCAGTGCCTTTTCAACTAATATTCCTTTCCCTCTGTCCCTTCGTCCTCCCCTTCTTCCTTCCACCCTGCAGTATGTTCCTCCAGACTTGTGTGTTTGTAACTTTGTGTTGGAGCAGTCCCTGTCGGTGCGGGCCCTGCAGGAGATGCTGGCTAAAACTGGGCAGAACAGCGAAGGGGTGAGTGCTCTCCTCCTTCCCACCGACACCCCGCCGCTCTCTGTCTCAGGCACACTAACACACTCAACACTTGTATACAGAAACATGTACATAAATCACTCTGTAGTCTAGCAGTGCACTCTGCTGCAAAATGCCCTGGAGGTTTACTTACTTTTTTTAAAATACAAGATCCAGTTAGAAGCGGCACACTATTTCTGCAATATTGCTTTGGTGTAACAGAATAATGATCTTCACAATTGTTTTCCAGTTAATACAATGGGATATTTATTCGGTGAAGCTGAAATGGAATTCCTCAGAGCAGTAGCAGTACTAGAAATACAAATGTACTAAATCTGTGTCGAGGAGGATTCTCACTGGCCTGATTGGAAGTACTTCAGGTTTTTTGAGGCCACCCAATCAAGGCCAAGTCCAGCCATGGTGATTCTTCAGTTGTCCCCACTCCCCAAAATAATGCATTCAAACCTCTTTTAATGCCAGACTGGGACTCCAAATACAGATCCAGCTCAACTTTGTGGAGTTGTTCATTGAGATTTATTATTCAAGTCATTTAATCGTGACATCTACCGAAATGTGATGCTCACAATAACTAGCAAGTACCTGTTGGCGCTGCTAGCTGGATGTTCCACTTCCCCACTTGGAGACAAATATGTTTGACGTTTATATGAGTGTATCATGGTCCTGCAAAAATAGGTGATTTCTTTTAAGTCAGTAATTTTGAATTTGAACACTATTGCTTTTACACTGTTTTAAGTAGTGCCTTCATGAGACAACCACAAACAGTGTAAGATCTATTGAGTTTACATCTTGCTTTGAGTAAAAACTTAACATGTTGATCTTTATTAAGATTAACTATGTGTATGCTTTAAAGTTACAGCAAGTGTACAGTGTAAAGTTTTGAGATGAAAATGTCAAGAACTACTTTGAAAAATCAGCAGAATCTTTCTTACATGGAGAGCATTTGTTTTATTCTTCTGCAGTGTGTACCCCGATCAGCTGTAACATTAAAGCCACTGACAAGTGAAGTGAACAACATTGATCGTCTCGTTACAATGCAGTGTTCTTCTTGCAAACCTTGCTGTTAAACCTGTCATTCGTGTGGATGCCCCTTGACACATGGATGCTCAATCGGATTGGGATCTGTGGAATTTTGAGGACTGGTCGATGCCTCGAGTGACGTTCCTTGGGCCATTCCTCAAGAGTTTTTGCAGGGGCACATTGTTCCGCTGAGGGGGCCACAACCAGGGCGTTGTACCTGGTCCGCAAGGGTGTTTGGGTGGGTGGTGCGAGTCAAGGTCTCAAGGTTTCCCCAAAGAACATTGCATTGTAATGAGATGATCAGTGTTATTCACCTTACCTGCCTGTGGCTCTGTTTTTTTGGCTTATCAATCTATGTTAGGCTTCCTCGAGGCAACTAGGAGCAAGTTTTTATCCGTTGAATCAAACGGGATCAGATTAATCTGAGCCTCAACAAGGGCGCGTCTCAAACCTGTCGTAGACAGGAGGTTCCAGATGTAAAAGTGGATTAATTCATGTTTTCCTAAGATGGCAGTCACAAAGTAGTATCTCCAAATAGTAGGCATTCATGTGTTAAATAAAAAGTTGAACATTTTAGTACAAGTCTGGGAAAGTAACTTAATTAAATTACTGTAACAGCTGTAGTGGCCGATCAATGATTTACCCATAACACTCTGTATAAATGGCAGAAAATCTAAAATCCAGAAGCAGGCTCCCTTTAAGCACTGCTCTAAATCTTGTTACCACGTCAAAGATGTCTCATCTGACAAATGTTACCTAATTACTCATTGGCAGTGTGATTATTTTGCCCATATATCTGGACCAAATTTTGACTTTGACAAGTGAATATGCTAAAAATCAATGAGTAGGTTGGATTAAATCCCAGACGCAAAGCAGATGGACCACATCGAGCAAATCTCTGAACTACTTTAACACCAAGAACTGCAATTGAATTCTAAATAGAGGCTGTCTCTTCTCATTCTCTGTAACATTTTCCTGTTTTGCAAAAAGAGATCAGAAGGCAGTGATAATGAAAGGCCGTTGGGGGTCAAAGAAAGGAGGGAAATTATCTGTGAGTGCACTGCCGCGTCCACACCCTCCTTTTCCCTACAACCTCCGTGCTCTCTTGATTTACACTAAAGAGAGCAAGCCCCTTCCTCCCCGGCTCCGCTCCAGCTCCCTTGGCATGTTTATTAGAGCAGGTAAGTAATCTCCGATGGTGCGGAGGCTCTGTACAGTGCCACAGGAGGGGTGTCATCGGAAGGCAATGGATTTGTGTGGTCTGTAAACCTCTGTCAGATGCTCATATTCACTCACGATGCTGCGCTCTAACAGTCATTTCATGTGTCATTTAATCTCATCGTCCGGCCCTCCTGGATCCAGGGGGGGAGGTCAAGGAATGCGAAGGGGTGGCATCACGATGTTTGGATGAAATGCTAATTTGTTTTGGGAAAAACAAAGAGAAAACAGTGCTTTAGTCTTAGATAAATCCCAGCATTAAATTTGGACAAACAAATCATGACATACAAGAAACTGCTTATTAGTGGCGGCGTTTTTTTTTTTTTCCATCACTGTTCCTACTGGATACACATGGCCTGTGTTGCTTTTGAAAGTTCTTCGATTAATGGGTCCAATTATTATTATCAGATTATACTTAGGGCAGACCATTGGTATGTAGGAACAGAGATGACACAGCTATGGATGTATGAATCATTGTGCAGTACAGCCGCAGCAATCACAGAAAACCCGAGCATGACACAGCATTACGGTGCTATTTGCATGATGAATTGAGTACAAAAATCCCACATACTCATGCAAGACAGCCCAAATAACGTGTTGTGCTGGGTGACTCTGGCTACCACTGTACTTTGCACAATGCAGCCTTCTGGCACAGATGGTTTTTTAAGTGTCTTATTCAGTATACCGCTTGGGTCCTCTCCACTGGTGAATCAGGCCTGCATTGTTATTAGCCTGGGTAGCAGATTTGTTTTGTGCTCAACAGTACAACATTGTTGGCTGGCCCCGTTTGGCAAGACAACACGACGTTGGCTTGAATACAAACTCTCTGGTAGCGAGGCTAATAAATCACCCTCCCCTTTCCTTTCCACTGTAAGGGGCCCATTTCTCACTATTGTTGCTCAGATTTGTGTAATTGACTGCCATACAACCCAATAACACATTCTTTCCATTTGTATTTGTGTGTTACTAGAGTGCTGACCATGAAAAATGGGTAGGTCCATGAGTTCGTTCATCCATCATGTCGTCAGTGTGCATGACAGACTGCCAAACGAACGGGTTGAATTCCTGGCACTTTCACTTGAAGTGACGCCCATTTCTCGATTGCCATAAAAGCTGCATTTATAGCGTGTACGGCATTTAGCTTAAACGTCCATGGCAGGTACCGCAATGTGGGGAGATATTAAGCTAATGGTAATACGTTTCAATTTTTCCACCTCAGCACATATTGTGCAGATGGATATTAAAATACATTTATTTCGCTGTAGACTCCCTTCTGGATAGTAAATTAAGCTTTCACCTCACCGTAACTCTACATACTCCCTTTCCCCCAGCCAGTGTGGGGACAATCAATTAGCCTGTCACAGATGTCTCTGAACTTTAAATTATGGCAATCTTGAAATAGACATCCGTTGGTGCTGTCACCTTGTGCACTGGAGTCAAATGCATTGCCTCGTCTCTGAAGACTACTTTGTGTGCAAGTGTGCAGGGACTTTCAAGTGATAGTGTCTGCTTCTCATTTGCTTAAGCTATTCATTATCCCTTTTTTTTTTTTGCTTTTTATGCAATAAGAGTCAAGCTTTAGTTTACATCTTACAATGTCTGTGCTCTTAAAAGACACATGCATATACATATATTATTAGATTTTGCTTACAAAAGCAGTAATGATCCCTCTGGTTTATCTAATTTACTGGATCTCAATGAAAGGATCTGGAAACCCACACGTTGGCAGAAAACTCACTTTGTGGTTTGGGTGTGCTGCTCTGTTTTCTCTGGGTTTGGTTCTCTAACATCAATTCATTTACGGGAATTGACACGAGGAAATGTCCCTGAAATCGATTTTGATTTCAGAGTGTTCACATGCACTACTGTTGAGCAAGGCCGTTGCAGATGACTCGAGGATTATTTATCCGTTCTTCATGTTACTCACACAACACACTGGACTGCTAACACACATCCCCACCTGTGTTTTTGATTTTTGGAATAACATGTATGTTTAATATATATTTTTTTCTTTCAGCTTTACATATTACACATGACAGCGTACACAATATTTTGATGGACGGTTTTGAAGCAAACACAATGCAAATGGAGCACAATCACTGTCTCATTAACCACATGATTTAAAGGACAGGTCACTTAATATTTACATCAGAATCAATATATCAGATGGTACTTAGAAAATGAGTCTGGCATGACTCCCTCGTACATGGCCTTGAAAAACTGATTAGTTTGCTATTTCCCATGCTCAGATTCTGCCGTATTAGAGAAACCATTGATATAAAGTGAACATTTAGGTAAATTACTTAGTCATGCTTTGGTATAATGGCTCCGTTAGGCTTTAGCAAAGAGAAAGCACACACTGTTTCATCTTTATAAAGCCAAGAAAGCAGGAGAATGAAAGATCACTTCAGGACGTTGGCTCAGTGTCAGTGATTACAGCAAAGCCACCAAAATCATCCATGTGTTTTAAGTAGATTGTATTTTACACTAGCCTATTGCGCTGCTTCTAAAGTCATCAGCAGAAAGTAAACTGATTAAATTCACCACGCTTTGGACCGATTAAGAAATTTAGCAAGTTTAAACATAAGAATTTGGTGCTTACAGCCTTTATTAATGTAAATTTGGTACAACTGATATGATCTAATGTTAAAATAAATTAAAAAAAATGATAATAAAAGTGCAAAATCTTGATCCACTGCTATTATTTTTTACATTTTGCTACTTCATACTTCTATTACTCTACAATTCAGGGTCAAATATCATACTTTTTTTTCATCCACTACATTACTTAATAACTTTAGTTACTGGTCAGGCTACTTTGCGGATTCATATTAATAATACAAAATATGATCTATGATAATAATTAATATAATTTACAACCCAAAGTCATTATAACTAGCCCCACCTTTACCAGCTGCAGCATTAAAGTGATGTAAACATGACCCCCCCAACTTCATTGAAAACAGTGATTTATATAAAGTCAGACATCATAAGAAAAAAAAGTGACAGACTGAGTTGACCGATAAGAAAAGACAGAAAAAAAAAACCCAAACAGAGAGCAGCATTTAAAATCAGATAGTAGACAACTATGGAGGGAAGCAATTGCATTTGCCCATTACACCAGGACGTCAACAAAGCACATGGCAACTTCATTGCTGTCTTAATCATGATATCATGATTATGACATCAGCATCTTATACTGTCATTACAAGCTCACTTGACGTAATTATGAGGTAAGGTGCCAATTTTTTTAATGCAATTCAGTGTATGCAATGCACTTCCGTAGAGAAATGCCAACATAATACGATATAATGGTGCACGGTCGATATACTTTTACTGTTACTTGCTTGTTAAAGAGATTTCGTGAAATAAAAAAAAATCTGTTTAAAAATGTTAAACACGGGGATGATTTTGCAAATTTAGATTTGTGTACATGAAATGTACCTAACAGGATCATGAGGTTTGTCATGAAATTCAAAGAATTAACATTGCTTTTAAAATAAAAAAAAAATCTTTGAGTTTTAACTTTACAAAATAACTGTAAACAAATATGAAACAAGTGTACTAGTGTTTCAGGTTCATTATTGCCAGATACAGGCCTACATTTTTTCATATGGGTCAACAAATCTTGACACTGTAGGTTAGAAGTGTAAAATTTTAAAATAAATCTCTATAAGTTTATTAAAAATACAGAATTTGAAGGAGCAAAGCCCCACCTCCTGCCATTCAATGTCACATATTTGTCAGTTCCTAAATGACTTGGTGAACAACTGGAAAACCGGTACAAATAAAACAACAACAACAAAAAAGAAATAAAATAAAATAAAATAAATGAAAATAAAACATGTGATCACAGAATTACGTTTGGCGTGATGACGTCACGGATACGTGTTGCCAGCACTGTACGTGAGCTGCCAACCGTTAAATTTTCAAATTCTCACGTTAACTTTGTGAGAGAAGCAACCGTCAAAGACATTTTGTGCTAATTAACCGAAGACACGCAGGCTCTCATTAACGGTTCAGAGAAATACACGTCGGTGTCAGGTGGACAAAACGCGACTGGCTCGGATTACAGGTAAATTCCAACCCATAGAAACATCAAAGATGGCGCGCAATTAATAGTCGTAACGTTAGCTCACCTGGAGTGCTGTTCAGCTGGGTTGCGTAGTACTGGAAGTTAGCTAGGTATGTTGCATCGGTGGCATTTTAAGCTAACGTTTGCTACGTTCTGTATAAATAATGAAATGAATCCCAACTTCATTTTAACGTTCACTTTTTCTGTAAACTGTTTTTGGTTTAACTTTGGGGTGACTTTATTAGGCTGTTGCGGTGCGTTTTGTCGATACTTTAAATAATGTTAAATAGGAAAGTGAACAGAAAGAAAGTGTTAGCTTATTTTGTAGCTAGGTGTAACGTTAGCCCACTGGTGCAGCCATTATTGAATTGTTGCTGAGACGTCACAGTAACGTTAATTAACCTGTCCCCTGGTGGCTTTGTTTTCTCAATGTTTGCACTTAATGCCTATGATAGGTGCTTCACTTAAAATCAAAGCCAGGCACAAATGTGATATATGCTCATCAGGGCCAGGGTTGGAAATAAACTTTCTTTCCACCTGCCACTGTGGGTGGTGGCTTTCAAAATCTGCTAACGTTAGCTACTCTGACTGGTGAGTAAAGCAAATCTAAGTTAGCAGCTACATGTGTATTTCACTGACATTTGGCTGGTGCTAATTTCTGACCCCGATCATGGCTAGTCTAAAGCTAAATAATACATCATACTGACTTAACCTGGCTAGTATGCATTTATTACTACAGTGTGTGCTAATTAACCACTGGCATGGATTGTCAGAGCCAGCATCTACCATGAAACAAAGGATGATTATGGTGTCTCGCTGTGTCCTCATGACTTGACACAAGATGTTGACCTGGGAGCCATTTAATAAAAAAAAGTATAAATTTAAGACATAACTTGCTGCACATGAAACCTCTTCCCCTAACATCAACATTAAAACATTCACATACACATCTCTGCCTTTGTTTCTTCCTCAAACGCACTTATTGAAAAGCTGTTTAGGATACAGTAGCCTACTTACAACTGGAGGGGCACCAAACCAAAGGTCATAGTTCCTGGCACTGATGTGTCAGCACGACGGCAGGCCTGAAATACAGGCTGGCTGTCTCTCTAATGCCCCCCTTCCTCCCCTCACTCCCAGCTGTTGCTGGATACTCTTCCCATTTTTCTTTTGATCAAACTCTGTTTCCTTTTTTGTCTGCCTTATACAAGCCATCTGGGAAATACTTGGTAGCCAAAAGAGAATTAGCTTGGGGTCAAATTCAGGGGGGCAGTTGTGAGTTCTCTTTAGGTCAGCGCTGGCAGCGCTAAAACAAGGTCTGGCTATGCTAGACTAGTTTAAATGTGACCCCGCGAGCAAACAAACACAAATTAATGTTGACAACTGGGCAAGAAAGCGGATAGTTTTTATGTATTGCTCATTGAATAAACACTGCAGTGTGCCTCACTTTATTTAGAAGTTAGCACAGTCCCAGTCTTGTTCTTGGTCCCATCTGTTTCTATATGGATTTTGCATGTTGTTAGTCACCTTGAAAGACCGTCAAATATAGTAAATAAACTAAATTGGTGAAAACTGAGTGTCTGTTTATAGCCCTAACAATGTCCATTGTGACAGTGAGAAACATTTAACAACTAGTGAATGTGAAATAATATTTGTACATTACCAAGTACGTACTTTTAATTTTTTACCATAATGTTTTAACTGATGAAAAAAAACCATTGGAAAAATTAAAAATCATGTACTTAGTTGATATGAAAGTTGACCAGACTCCACAGCAGCAGGAGGCCTCATCCAAATTTGTGTGTATCTAGCTCGCAATCCTAAAACCCAATAAAAATTGTTGGTACAGAAATGATTTAGATGTCACTGCTTATGGTACTGTCTCTTTTTTTTCTTCTGCTGCTAGAGGTTGATTAAAAAGGTAAGTAGAAAAATTCTTTTTTCAACCCACCGGTGGAGATGAAATCACACATTATAATCTTTTTTTTGCTCAACTATTTTCTCACATTTCCTCTGCCATTGTGCTACAGTGTATGACAATTATTCTTGTTTGTCACAAGAATGGGCAAGCTGTCTAATGAGTGTGGTACTATACATGTTTGTTGGTTTGCTTGTGTATGTAGTTTTGTGTGCTTCCCTCCCTCTTTCTTTGTCTGTTTCCTGCTTGCACTTGGAATGGAGGTCCGACGCCAACGATACTTTATCCATTCAGTCCTGTGCAGTTTGCCCACACAGGGTCAAAAGCAGAGGAAACTCTTAATATCTGACATAGAGGTGACGTGGAGGTTACTAACGTTGAGTATGGATGCGATAAGTCAAACCTGACAGGGTCCAGAGGTCAAGGATGCTGGGATATGATGATAATCTGTCACTTGTGTATTTCCTGGCAGGCGGGTCAGGGGGGTGGACACCGGACCCTGCTCTACGGTCATGCCATCCTCCTTCGCCACTCGTTTAGTGATATGGTGAGTACCAACAATACAGCAGAATTACTGTTTTTTATCCATAACTATTTCATCATATCTTTATGAAAACAATGAAGAATGGTCCGCACACTGTAGCTATCTTAAATGCAATTTATTAGCACATCTGCAACTGATGTTTCTAGCTAATGCTCCTCTTTAAGCGTTTATTGGTCCAGCACCTGCTTTAAAAGGTTTTTGAATGTGTGTGTGTGACTGCTGTACCTTTTTTGCGTTATATTTTATTAGATAATTGAACAAGACTTGACTTCTGCTCTCAGCTTGTCTTAATGCTTTCTTTGACCTAAGACTAATTAATTTGCCACTCCCTAGTACCTGACCTGTTTGAAGACATCGAGGTCTCTGACAGACAAGCTGTCATTTGATGTCGGACTACAAGAAGATTCAATAGGTACAGTGTAATGAACTGGCACTTTACAAAATTCACTTGGCTTTTTTACTGCTTTTAATTGAATTCCATCCTCCCGAGTAGCCCTTTCAGGTCGACCTCACCTTGAGATGGAATCAGTACCCGGAGGGAAAATATTGTAAAACACAGTTACAGTGCTATATTTGACATTTGAACTACAGAAATGCTTCAGGCCATTCATCAGGGGGAAACAATATTTTGACTGCTCCTTCAGTCTTCCTCAGATGAGGGCTATTTTTATGCTTTTTGCCACATAGAATAGACAGTCGCTTAGACAACAGACCTGCTCAAATGTATGTGTGCATTCTACTTGATATATATCGCCAATACATGAATAATGTTTTGTGTATTTGTGTCAATAGGAGAGGCCTGCTGGTGGACCATTCACCCTGCGTCCAAGCAGAGATCTGAGGGAGAGAAAGTCCGCATTGGAGACGACCTGATCCTAGTCAGTGTGTCGACAGAGAGATACCTGGTAGGTCAAGTCCAATATCTCAACATACGATTTTCGATACTTACCTGTAACTGTGAAGAAAATGAGAACGACAAGATTATTTTCTTGTGGTGCCACTGGGAAAATAAGCTGTAGAGGTTTGGCACAAAGACTTAACACATTATTTTTGGATAAAAGATGTATAATTGATATGGATAGAATTCTTTCAATTCAATAAAACTTACTCCTGCTATATTAGCAGCACCTTGCTACCCAGGTCGACCTGTAATAGTAATAAGCAGAGAGGAGAGGAGAAAACCCCCAGTGTTAATCGTAAAGCTAAAGCAATCAAACCTTATAAAGTGCATTTTTGCATGATTAAATCATATATATCCGAAAATATTTTAAAAACATGCACACAAAGTAATGAAGCCCTATTAGGAAGTCAGAAAAACAATTTGCTAATGCTGTTTGTTGTTATATTATTGTTGTGCTAATTACTTGCAAAATTACATTTGTTTTGATCAAGCACAAAGTGCATTGCACATACTGCTGTGTTTCATCTGTAGCTTGCTCCAAAGTGTAATTTACCAGCTTGATGAAAACAGTTTATATGATTAGACATTATGGCCAGTTAGCATTTTGATTTAGAAGCCATGAACTAAAGCAATCCCATGGTAAATCCTTTTCAAAAATTAACAGACAGTGTTATTGTTGAGCATTATCAACAAAGAATCATCTGTTTGGAGCTTGCCATTGCACACTTGAGAGAGGATACAGTTTTAAAAGATGGTTTAATTGCAGCTCGAGAAATTGTCATTAAGTCAGCCTGCATTCACTTTCTCATTTCCAGATAAAAGGTTTTTCTTTCATGAATATTTAGTTTTTCAGACAGTCTGGACACATCAGATACAGTCTCTTGTTTCCTGATGCACACTGTATCATTCCTCATTTTACTCCGTCTGGTTTGTTTGTCAGATCTCACATAAATTCGGATTTTCTCTGTTTTTGTTTTTGAGGCTCCCTTTGCAAATGTTTTCATGTCAGACAGAATTGTCTGCCTCCAGACTTGTAAGAGTTTAGAGACAGACAATGCGCCAAGTGCAGGGAGAGATGGTTGTTTTTTGGAGATTATGCGCCCCACATAGCTTGAGTTATCTGCTGTGGTTCACTGTCTGTCTCAAAAAGGCACTTCGGAAAGTTTTATAGCCGTCGGATGGCTCTGATACCCATCTCACTACAGCCAGCTTCAGAGTGACAAGGCAATTCAAGGGGAAAACTTTAAAACTTAACACTACTATCTGTAATGGAAATCTGATTACTCGTAAAGCCCTCCTGTGCAGCTCCTTTTTAAAAATAATTTTTAGGCAAGGCACCCATCTGACTGATGAGCTTAGAGTTAATGCCGTCTTCCTCATGCAGAGCTACACACCCGACCTCAATTAACTTACTTGGTAAAGAGAGAGGAGAGGGAGATTTTAAGAGGGAGAGGCTGAGAGAGAGAAATGGAAGGAAGGAGGGACAGGGACGTGCCATGCATAGGAGAGTGAGTAGCACCAGCTTCCAGTGGCTGCTCCAGCCCCTCGGGGAGGGAAATGTGCAATTAAAGCAAAACTGGCAAAGAGCCAGACTTTCAACTCCTCCGATGGGAAATCTTCACCTGATTTGGCCCAACAGATGCTAAGCTTTTGAAGAATGGGGCACATTAGAAATTCAGGCAAAAGCAATCATTGCCCCATCACTGTGAACAATCACAGAGGTTCTGACACGGTCTTTTTAGGCCGAGGCGTCTGTTGCTTGACGTCTTTGTGTCCACTGAGGCTGAATTGTGTCAGCAATTTTTCTGCGCTCTGCATCTACTGTTGAAGCCTGGTGCCCAAATGTCAGGACAATAAAAAAAATCATATCAGGGAGTGCTGGTGCACAAAAAGTTGGACTCTATACAGTGGTCTGAAATATGTTTTTGCACAGCACTCCCTCAATCCAGATAATCTGTCGACACACAGGAACAGTGAACTGCACATTTCTGAAACACCACGAAAGACAAAAAAAAAAAAAAATCAAAATGGATTTATATTTGATTACTGATTGCTATCTGCTATGTGTGCAGGTGCCTGTAATGTTTACAGAAACAAAAGGGAAATAAGAGTGACAACTTAAGTACTAATTTCTTCTTTGTTCCCATTGCCAATAGCTGTCTGCTGTGAGCTCATCCCCCATCACCTTCTGTCTCTCACACACTCACTATACAATGAGCTATTCCTGAAAGGAGCTACCCTACACTCACAACACTTTCCTCCACTTTGGCCATTGCCAGCCTGTCACTGTCACTATCACCAGGCAGGACAGGGGAGCAGTGGATGAAGATAAGCAGCCTGTCATTACGGAAAGACAAAACTCATGAGATGCTTTCCCTGCTGCTATCTTTTTGTATTTCTGTCATATCACTTGGCTAAAGCAGCGCCTGTGCAGGTAATCGGCAGCACTCAGAAACCAGGATATCCTCACTGGTATCCGACTCTGGCTGCTTAAAGTTAGAGAGATTTAGTTTATTGCATTTGGGGGTATAGCAGCAGCGCTAATCGTTTAGCAGCGCTACTTCTCCGTTGTTGAATACATACAGGGGAAACACTGGGATGTAGCTGAAGGCTAGGATCATTTCAAGCTTTCTCTCGCCTCTGAATTCTGCCTGTAGGGAAATGGGAGCCGCTCCAAGTGTTTCTGCTGGAAGGAATTATTGTAGAGTATTATCTGTACATTGCTGCATAGAGAAACACTAACGCAGCAGTGCTTTTTAGCCCACAGCATTACAACACTGTTTGGCAGATCCACAGGAGGGCACAAAGTTATTTTAATCTTTTATTTTTTTAAATCCCAACAGCGGGGCATCTCCCTCCTCTGTGCAGTATTGCTGACTCCCTGTGTTTGTCTATGTTTCCCTCTTGCTAATGTAACTATTTCACTGGCAGTCTGTACCCTTCTGTCTAAAACCCTGTCTGTTTACATGACATGCATAACATGCTTCTCTCTTGCAGCACCTCTCTATCTCCAATGGCAACATCCAGGTGGATGCCTCCTTCATGCAGACCCTGTGGAACGTCCAACCTACCTGCTCTTCAGGCAACATGGCTGTAGGCAAGTTCATGACCCCAGTGACCACTGTAACAGCTGTCTCTCATCCAAGAAAGGAAATCTGTTTTCAACATTCTTTTCATTAGTATAGCTCTCGTGTGTCTAACAATCTTCTGGACATGTTAAGTCTGTTGCAATAAGGAAAACCCCATCTAGATATTTACATAGATTAGCAAGTATTTTAGGTTTTGTAATCTAAATTTAAGTTCCCATGATTTCCATAATTTTTGCATGATTAAAGAAAAAAATGTTTTTGTAACAAATGTTTTTGTTACAGGGTATTTGACGGGTGGACATGTGATGCGTCTTTGTCATGGGCATGATGAGAGCTTGACCATCCCTGGAGCAGACAAGTGTGAGGAGGAGCAGAGGTTAGTAGCCAAGTAGCTCAGCAATTCAACGAAATTTAGGTAATCCACAGGTTGCCTTGTACGTCAGTGTACAAAATCTTTAAATCTAAAAACTGATAAAGTAGTTTTGAAGAATGATAAATCAAAAAACTGTTTAGTAGCTTACCAGAGCACATGTAGAGTTTAGGATATACATACATCCATTACAGACATTGTGCTTCTTTGAGATAGTATATCACATTAAAGATTTTCTGTCCAAATGCTGAGCAGTGAGACTTATTCAACATCACTGGTATACTCCGTCCCGGAACTGTGGCAGTAGCAGAAAGTCTTCACGTTATTTTATTTCCTGTGTGAATGAAAGATTCATAAATAATAGAAGCCCCCAATTGTGTCATTTTGCTTTCAGGATAGTCAACTATGAAGCGGGTAAGGGAGCATCAAGGGCCCGCTCACTTTGGAGAGTGGAGCCTCTCAGGATCAGGTGAGATCAGACCCAAATACACACACATAGTGAATAAAAACAACTGTAAAACCCTGACATAGATTTCTCTCAGAAATTCATAGTGGTGTTGTCTTAATTGAGGGGATCTCCTCATGAAGAATAAATGGTATTGGTGCTTTATACACAAATGTCACAGCGACTGTACTGCAGGTTTTAAATACACTTCACCTCCCTCTACTTTGAACTGTCACTACCAATTAGTGGGCAAAGTCCTTCAGAAGGTGAGGTTCTGTTTACCATCCCTTTCAGTCTACTTCTTTTTCTACGTCTATCACCCTCCCTCATCTTCCTCTCTTTCCTTTCTTCAACCGGCCACCCACGCAATTTCCCTCCAGTCACATCGTCTGCCAGCTCTCACTGGGACTGCCTGTCAGAGTCTGTACACTTTGAAATGGCGCAGGTGCATCTATTAAAGCACATGTTCCCCTTTTCAGCTCAAGAAGGGATTTCTAACAGTATTTTCCACACTGTATCAGCCATATAGAGAGAGTTAAAAGTTCAACTTTATCTATTTCTCGGGTGACATTCTCTTTTCATTGTCAGATTGGTTTTGGAAACATTTGGAAAATATTCTAATTTGGTGATTCAATCTTCAGTGAAGGGTGAAATATCTCAGTTTATGCTATAGAAAAGAAGGAATTCCTGTCAGAATGTAAATGAATACATATATCAGTGGTATCTTTCTTTCATGAATTCATAAAGTCAGGATTTATGATTTGGGAAGTTTAACAAGCTACCATGGGTAAATTATACTGGTAGAGAAACTGTTTGTTTCTTACCATTAATTATAATTATCAGCCTCCAAAATACAGATGGGTCTTGTGCCAAGTTTTGAAAATAAGTTTCAATTTTTTCTGACTTAACGAAATAAGCCTTACATTACAATGGTGAATGTTATTAAATGTAAGCTGCCACAAAAAAAAAAAAAAAAAAAATCAAATCAAAGCGAATGTAATCAATGGAAAGATTAGCACAAACTAGTCTGTAATGCTGCCCTTACGTGTGGTCTACAGTGGCCTACATGAAACTCTCATGACATGACATTGGAATTTCCCCTTCCCTCTCAAGAAGCTCTTTCAGTTCAGTTCTCAGTTCAATAGCTAACTAAATAGCTAGTCTGTCTATCAGTATAGTAAATGGCATTATACTCCCCCGACTGGTCACACAACTCTATGTATGCTTTGCCCATTAGTATTTCAGTAACAGGGTGACCTTCAATCTAAACAAATATCCGAATATAAACCTTTTGTTCCATGTGTCATTGTCCCACTGTTCAGTAGCACAGTAACAGTAGCAAAGCCCACCTGTTGCTTGATTTGATTGGCTGCTTGGGCCAAGTGTGACACTGATGAGCGGTGCTGAAAAGATGAGAATATTTAAACTTTTATGTCCCTTTAAAAACGGCTACAAAAATGCAATAGTTTTTGCTGGCCACAGGGCCGAAAGGTAAAATCAGCCATTTGAGAACGGAAGTATTGAAGAACACAGATAATCTAGGAATGTATCCAAAGTTTTTAACAACAGTACCCTGTGTTCAGCTGGAGCGGTAGCCACATCCGTTGGGGTCAGGCCTTCCGACTACGCCACCTCTCTACTGGCCATTACCTGGCCCTGACTGAGGACCGCGGACTGGTCCTGCAGGACAGGGAGAAGTCCGACACCAAGGCTACCGCCTTTTGCTTCAGGTCCTCCAAGGTTAGTGCCCCCTCTCCCTATATTGAGATAATTAATTTATTCTATTTTTACAACTAGCTCTGATGTGCCCTTTGAGCAAGGCAGCTACACCATCTGAATGCCGCCCTGGGTGTTGATGTAAATAAATGTTCTTAGTCAACTTACCTCATTAAAAGAGGACCTAAAATATCTTCCCCTGACTGCTTCATCAAAGGCAGGTCTGTAAGATCTTAATGAGCTCATGGCTTGCCACACTGAATTAACCTTTTCACAGCTGCTGAGTAGACAGTTCTGTAAATGTTGGCGCAAACATTCATGTTGTCCACCAACCTAATAGCAGCTGGCTGGGATGTAGCCATTTTCAATGATGAAGTCTAGAGAAATGTACCCTCACAACCACAGTATGAAGATTCACTGGGATGCATTGGGGATTTTCAGGATATTTGTATTCATCGATTTGCCTTTGCTTATTTCCTCTCCTCAATTACTCAGCCTTTTTATCCCACGCTCTGTTTTGAACTCTCTTTCAATCCGAGGGCTCTTCACATCTTTTGTTTTTAATGGCGTGTATTCCAAAAATACAGCCTCACTGCCAAAAATAACTGTGAGAAAGGAGCACATGGCTTGCTTGAAATACAAATTGAAAATGGATATTTTCGGTGTGTTGTTCAGTGAGATGTGTACTTGTAAATTGTGTAGTTTAGATGTAGAAGTTGACACAGGAGTGAACTTGTGTCACCTCTCAGTTTTATTTCCCATAGTGTTCCATGGACTTTGACTTCTAATCTTGTTTTAAAGCTAAATAATTTAATCATTTCCCTTTCTAACTGTATCCTCTTTCAAAATTAGAGCTGGATATTTCTATGTCAAACCTTCCTCACTTGTAGGGATCTAGCTAAAATTTATTATATATCCATACTGACGCTGATTTCCTGGATTTATTGCTTGTTGCATAAATAATCCACATGATTATCCTGTAGTAAAATGGCTACAGCCACATAAACAGTTCAATGCCATGAGTCACCTTCACAGAGTACCATTGTGTCCCAGTAGATATCCTTTTATCTACAATAGATACAGTATGAAATGCTCCTGAGTGCTGGCCACTCTGGAGGCTTTAATTTTCCACCCCATCCCACTCCTGACAGCACAGTGTAACCGCCCTCAGTAATCACTATTCCTGCTGGCGTTTCAGTATTACTGGGGAGTCAGGCTTCTTTGAAAAAATAAATATAGATAGAAACTGTCATATTTTCTGTATCTTTTATAACCTCTGTTCCCCTCGCCTGTCGCACTGCCAACCCAGTACCAGTTGGTCCCTGTATCTAAAAAGGTCAATGCTTTACAATGTTGAACACTGGCATTAATATGTTCCCCGCTACTTGCTGTCGAATGCAATCAGCTGCATCGCTCCATCTCCACTGAGCCAGAAATGTAGCAGCGCTAATGAGGCCAGCAGCAACCTCCTGGCAGGCCAATGAATGCACTCATCTCGACCTACCTCTCTGATTACCATGTGATCACAATATATCTTCATTTGTCATATTTCCGTGCATTTGTGGTGTGTGTGTGTCTGACTTTCCTCTATGTGTATATTTGGTAATGTGGTTATGTGCCTCTTAACGTGAAAAGGAAAAGAGTGACTCGGGCCCAAAGAGGGACATCGACGGCATGGGAGTGCCAGAGATCAAGTACGGGGACTCTGTGTGCTTCGTCATGCACGTCGCGACGGGACTGTGGCTGTCTTACCTGGCGCCTGATGCCAAATCATCTCGCCTAGGACCTCTGAAAAGAAGGGTAAATGGGATAACACAACACAATTCACATAGTTGTGGTATTTGGGACCAATTAGCTCTTAAGAAACATATTGCAGGCTACTCATACTTCAAAGGTGGAGGCATAGTGATACAAATAACTATGCACAGATATGGTACCTCGCATTTGTCTACCTATGTGTTTACAGTGAGATTCTGAATGCCTGCCATAGTTGTCTCCAACACCTCTAAGCCCATGTGCACAGTAGCGAATCACACCCAATCAAATCAGTGGGTCGTATGGCTATTTAAACAGCTACCCCACCCAGGCAAATATTTATTTTACTCTCGACTTCAAATCATTGTCTGCCCTGGATACTCTTGACACATCCTCCCCTGACACTCCTCGGACCTGCACACATGATGTAGCAACCAATTTAAATGTGATAATGGGCCGTGTGGAGGGTGACAGTTAGTTTTGGGTGAGACAGGGGGATTAGGGCAGCACATGAACGTAAGTCATCGCTGGGCATGCCTCCAGGGACATCAAACGCCACCTCATGCTGGCGCCAGATAGTCCCTGAGGCTGTGGCAGCATGCCAATGCACCTGATATGTTGGAGGTGATGGTCAGCCTACACTAAGCCCCCCCCCCCCCCACATCCTCCTCCTTCCTCTTGATTATGCTGTTTGATTACTGTGAGTCAGGTTTCACTGAGCTGTAGTGGTGTAAACCCACTAGCTGCAGAAGATTATTCTGTCACACAGTGCACACTTCTTTGGCTTTTCTTATAGTTTCAAGATCAGTAGCTTACAGCGCACCTGCTAAACCTTTGTTTATTTATTTATTTATTTATCAGTGAGCTATGTTGAGATATGGCTGTCATTGTGTATTTCTGTGTCTTTCATTAAATGTAATAGCTGTATAAACATCCGTTGATTTGTCACAAAACCTCAGGTAATACAGATACAGATCCATTTTCAGATGTCTGATTGGACGAAAAGACTTTTGTTGCCCTATAAATTTGAAGGTGTTGATCCTGTTGTAATGATGAAATGCATATATATTTGTGTGTTTGTCCCTGTCCAGGCCTGCCTGCATTCTGAGGGCCACATGGATGATGGGCTTATCCTGCAGCGCTGTCAGCATGAGGAGTCTCGGGCTGCTCGCATCATCCGTAACACCACGTTCCTCTTCACCAACTTTATCAAGTAATGACAAGGGGTTATTCACAAACACCTTCATCTTTCATCTCTATCACACAACATGACAAAACACCCACACACACTGTCAATTATTGCTGGTTTATTTTGAATCTCTTCGAATCTCCTTCTCGGTCTCCTCTGTCTTTCCCCCAGGGCTTTGGACAGCATTGGAGAGGGCGAGTCCTCAGCAGTGGCCGATTACGTTGAAGAGGTGCTGCAGACGCTGAACGACTTAATCGAGTACTTCAAACAGCCCGATTCAGAGCTTGAGCACGAGGAGAAACAGTCTCTCCTCCGCTCACTCATCAAACGTCAAGACCTCTTCAAAGAGGAGGTGAGAGTGGACCACGTGGAGCCATCGACTTCTGATTAAGACGCTCTAACAAAATGCTGATTGTGAAGTTACCATTGTGGATAATTTATCTCCTTGGTAAACCAAAAGATACCCAGTTATACAGTTTTCTATATAGCTTTATTTTGTAGCGCTTTTGAGGGGGAAAAAAATTGACCCCACTATCTAGTGAGGTCTCTACCAGAGATTTTGATGGAAGAGAAATGGCAGAAAGTGAGTAGAGAGATGGGCAATGACATGCAACATAGGTCCTTGACTGGATCTGCTGCAGCTTATGGTTTTGCCTTTCTCTAAATACAATTAATAAGTCATGTGGCTTCAAAAATAACTTTGTTTTTACATGTTTAAAAGAAGTATTTTACATCTTATACTGTCTGTGTTATGAAATGAATCACAGATTATTCATTGCAATCATCCTGCCTCTTCTTAGGGCATGCTGGCCCTCCTGTCCAAATGCATCGACCGGATGAACCTGTACAACAGCGCTGCCCACTTCGGAGAGGTAGCTGGGGAGGAGGCGGGAGCAGCGTGGAAGGACATTCTCAACCTCCTGTATGAACTCTTGGGTAAGCGGGCCCGCGTGATGAATCACATGAAATATCCACATCTTCTGTCAGCTGTTGACCCTGGGTAGAAATGCAGTATTAATCTTCCCACAGTGTCTCAACCGAATCCTCCTCCTCTCCTTCACACTTCACTCTCTGCACTTCTTATCTTGCATCCCTCCTTCCTTTCTCTCTCCTCCATAAACTCCCTCCTTAGTTTTCCTCTGTGCCACATCTGGAGTTCACAGCTGGTGACAGCCTTTACATGACATTTATTTGTAATTATTTGTGACAAGGGAGCAGCGAGAGACGCAAAGACAGAATGCCTCTTGTATTCTTCTGTGATGATCTGTCCTGCCTTCAATTTAGGTCGCATCCTTCTCTGAGATCAGTGTGGGCATATTATGAAGCGTTGCGCTGCATATTTGAAGGAATGATAGCATCATTAACAAAATGCCAGCCATCACAGGTGCTGACATTATCCCGTTCTCTCGGGGCGCATATTGAGTCATGAATGCTAAAGCTGTGACCCTGGGAAGTTTTATTTTGGACGACTTTTTCTTGGGTTGTTTGTTCTGCTGTCATTGGAGCTTCCCCATCAACAGCTTCCCCTCGGCTCACCTTGACTGCCCTTATATTCATCACATCCCCAGCATGTACTCCCACATGCACACACATTAAACACACAGGCTCAAAACCCACAAACACACTCCTCTGAGTATGCTCCAGCCTTGCCCACAGAGAGGTCACCCCCAAGGATGCAAAGGCAGTCTGGTGAATAGGGTTTTGCATGATAAATTGTTTGTCCTGGCCTGCTCTCCTCATAGTAACTCTGTCTGTTTTAAAGGAGCATGCCAAGTTATTAGTGAAACTGTCCAGTTGGGCTGCACAATTATAGCCAAATGATAATCCTGATTATTTTTGATTACGATTATTCGTCACAATCAATAACAAGCCATTGATTTTAGGGACAAAATATTTGTATTGCACATTCTGCTAATGTACAAATCTTTGCACCAAAATAAGACTAGTCCTTACTTACAGTACATAGAAATAAAATAAGTATAAAAACTGTGCCAAAACTTTTTAGCAAAGATTAAATCAACGGAGCCGGAAGGCAAAGCTTTCAATTTACTGGTCCATCTAAGTCACCTGTGGTCATGAACTCTGGGTAGTGACCGAAAGAATGAGATCGCAGATACAAGCGGCCGAAATGAGTTTCCTTCGTGGGGTGGCTGGACTCAGCCTTAGAGATAGGGTGAGGAGCTTGGACGTCTGGAGGGAGCTTGGAGTAGAGCTGCTGCTCCTTCGCATTGCAAGGGGTCAGTTGAGGTGGTTCGGGCATCTGATCAGGATGTCTCCTGGGTGCCTTCTGTTAGAGGTATTTCAGGCAAGTCCCACTGTAAAGAGGCCCTGGGGTAGACCCAGAACACACTGGAGGTATTGCATATCTCATCTGGGCTGGGAACGCCTTGGGGTCCCCCAGGAGGAGTTGGAAAGCGTTGTTGGGGTGCTTTGCTTGGCCTGCTGCCCCCATGACCCAGCCCCGGATAAAGCTGATGAAAATGGATGGATGGATAAATCAACAGAGCATTGCTTTCACTTTCATATTGGACTACATCCCTGCTAATTAACAAATCTTTACACCAAGAGAAGACTTGAATTAAGGTTCTTCTTCAGCTGCATTCAATGCATCTCCCTAGAAGAAAAAAAAAGCAAAATATAGGCTAATTAAAAATAACTATGTCATTACAGAATTCAACCAAATGAAAACTCTCTCGATTGGACACATACCTTTTGGTCAAATGGAATGTGACTGCATTGGGTATATCGATCTGTCTTTGGGTGCTGGGTGGAAACGATGACGGGCTGTGCACCGTCACTTTTATGGATGTCTGAGTTGACACTGGACAAGGACAGGGATTTAGTGAGGTAAAGTTGGTGACATTATTCTTCTTGGCCTTCATATATTTATCATACTGCAGATAGTGTTGGTTTTTTTCAGGCTGTTGAACAAGTAAGTTGTGTTGCTTTGTAGTGCAAACACAAGTCTCATGCACTCTTTGCATATTATTTGCTCTTGCTTAATATCACTTGCCCTATACCTGAAATACTTCCAAAGATCATATGATGATCCTTTATGAGGGAGTAGCTCTTTGCCATCTGCTCCAGACAATTGATTTCCATTTTGCCTGTCTGTAGCCACATCATTGAGGAAGGTTTTTCACAGGCGGCATGACAGCTCTGCAAAAGTTGATGCTGGCTGTTAATTTAGGAAACACTTGTATTACATCAGTAATACAGTCATGTTCATGCAATTGTAGGAAGCCAAAATCGTGATTGAGATTGATATTTGATTAATTGTGCAGCCCTACTGTCCAGGTGGTCAACTTATCTGTTAAATGATGAGGGCATGGACATTGAATTCATCCATTGTCGTAAATCATTCGTTTTGTTGCTCCAGTGCCAGACTGACCTCTTTCCAAACTGCGACTATAATTGACTAAATGAATGAAACTTATTCTATGTGCAAAATGTGACAAGATTTTAATGAGATGGGGCTGTTGATCCTGAATATAACACACAAAGCATTTCACAATTGTTTCTCTACATTGAAATGTTGCCAGTAATATTATGGCTAAAAGCTCAGTGTGTCCTACTTAATAGGCGGTAATTAGTGTTGGCTTTCCATATCAGTTTATATAGTGTATGCTAATGTAACCAATATTTGAAGTCTGGAGTCTGTGTAGCCTCAGGTTCTCCTCTCTGTCTCTGTCTCTTAATTTCACATTCACATCATTCACAGTGAACATCCTTGCCCTTGCCTTGTGGTGTGGCTCTATCCATGTGTTCATATTGAACGATAGCTTGCCTGAAAAGACAGAATTAAAAGAGATTAGACACCCATCAGTATTCCTTTGGCACAGAGTGCTGTTAAATTGTTTCACGGGCATTATCGGTCTGGTGTCCCTGAATCCTAATGGTGAAAAATGAGACAGTAAAGTAATAAGGAGACTTCTTAATGTCACCATGGTGGCAGAGAAAGGGCACAAGGGAATACACCTCGACTTTTTATAGAACATAGAGTGCCTGACATCACTGTGGCTTCAAAACCTTTCCAGTGTATTTTCTATCAAAAAGACTTCATAATAGCCAGAGTCAGGTGTGTCAGATTTAATGAATTTAAAATCTAGTTCTGGGCTGAGGATGTCGGGAAAATGGTGGACTATTTTCATTAAAAGTCATTCATACTGTCCACAATATCCTCTCATCTACAAGTCAGCTGTTAGGATCTACTAGAGTCATGTCTTTTACTAGAACCTTGTATGTGTTTGTATTAAACTTTGTGGAATCATTGTCTTTGTTCAGCTGCACTGATTCGTGGGAACAGGAACAACTGCACCCAGTTTTCCCGCAACTTGGACTGGTTGGTCAGCAAACTGGAGAGACTGGAATCTTCATCAGGTATTATGGGAAACACCAAACCCGTAGCATTACACTGAGTGTCAGCATACAGCTCCACTGATGCTAAAATGTGGTCTATTTATTATACACTTGTTCTGATAATGACAAATACTTTATCTGACCTCTCAGGGATCCTGGAAGTCCTCCACTGTATCTTGATAGAAAGTCCAGAGGCTCTGCACATCATTCAGAAAGCTCACATTAAATCCATAATCTCTCTGCTCTACAAACACGGACGCAACCACAAGGTAGGATGAAATATGAGTTCTGTAGCCCAATATCAGCCTAGAGTGTTCCACCATATGACTGTATGTGTGACTGCTGACACCAACAGTAGCGTCTATGTTGCCGTTGCTTAGCGGTGGTGCTTATAATACTTAAATACTTGAATGCCAGACATATTGTGTACACGGCTTGTCTAGTGGTATCGACAAGCTCAGGAGTTCCATTTGAAGGCAGCATTTATCTTGGCCCCTAAATCCTTTCTACTTCCTCTCTGTAGTAGCCAGAATGTGGATTTAACCTATGTTGTTTTTTATTTATTTTGGCTGCACACATTCATTTGGTCACTTTCACTTCCGGTAGTTGTACAGGGGTGTGGTTTCACATTATTTTACCTGTTCATTCACTAGCGTGGCATCTCTGGACTTCAGCATAAATTTCTTTGAACAAGTCACTGTTAAGAGCCTACTCAGCCTCTTAGCGTCATTTTTTTCATTGATAGTAGTCGCTACACTCTCCCCTGGTTGACAACAACAAAACTAAACCCAGCGCATAGACACATAAGTTCATTAAACCTCACTCACTCACTGCTGAACATGTTAACAAGTTAGAACACTAAAACATGTATTTAAATCTTTGTCGTGAAGTCTTAAATGACATTCTTGTGTTTAATGGCGTTCCCACTATGTGTTTTATGTGCAGTGTTCAAATGTCACAGTCTCAATATTTACTCTGTAAATTGTACCAGGCATGAAAGGGCATGCTTGTAAACAACAGCTGTCATTTCATAAGTGGTCTATGGCCATGTTGACTTAAGGGCTTTTTATACAGAATGTATACATTACAAGCATTGCAGCTTCCAGAGAAAAACTGGTCAATTAACTAAAAAACAAGGTGTGGGTTCTCAATTTAATGAGATAAGAAGTAGGGCAACAATAAAAATAAAAGGCTGCCATAAGTGTTATCTTTGCTTTTCCTCTCTTTAAAGATTCTGGATGTCCTGTGTTCCCTCTGTGTTTGTAATGGCGTGGCAGTGAGAGCCAATCAGAATCTGATCTGTGACAACCTGCTTCCCAAGAGGGACCTGCTGCTTCAGACTCGACTGGTCAATGATGTTCAGAGGTAAAGAATGACAAAAGGCTATTTATGGTTTTATTCATCAACTTTTGAGTAAATGTGAATTTGTGTTTCTGTTGCTAATCAATGATTTATATTCTTACATTAAAACTATTGGACTATTAAATATGTTTTGGATCATCAAGAATTTTCCTCGTTTATCACCTCAAGCATGAGGCCAAACATCTTCCTGGGCGTGGCTGAAGGTTCAGCTCAGTATAAGAAGTGGTATTTTGAGCTTGTGATCGACCAGGTAGACCACTTTGTAACTGGCGAGCCGACCCACCTGAGGGTTGGCTGGGCCAACACCCAAGGCTACGCTCCGTACCCCGGTGGAGGAGAGGGATGGGGTGGCAACGGTGTCGGTGATGACCTGTACTCTTACAGCTTTGATGGACTTCATCTCTGGTCAGGTAGGCATCTTATAGAAAACCAGCCCCACTTGCTAGTTGTGTATGAGAGTGATTGAGATTGGAAATCTAAAGAAATCCCACTGCTCACCTGGAGCCAAGTTAGAATAGTAACTGTTTGTTTTACCTCCATGGAGTATGCACAGTGTGATTGGATCTTTACTGCATCAACCTTTAGGCCCTACAGACACATTTTTCAATCAGCTTCTTGCTATGAGCAGTGACGTCCTATGTGAATAAACTTCTACCTTATTTAGAAAGGTACTGATGAAGCAGTTATTGAGTCTTAAACTTCTCATTTTCCCCTGCCATTATAAGGCTTAGGCAGAGTGCCTTTGCGTTTTGGCGTTGTGGCTCCGTATGATCGTTAAAATAATTTGCATCTGGACCAGTCGACACATGGGACGGGCCATCAGTTTAGGGTCTCCTGCTCTCCTCCTGTGCTGTGTACAGGCTGTTAACAGGGGTTCAGCAGGCAGGAGGACACTGCTTTCCGCAGGAGCTCAGTTGTAATTTGTTTTTAAGGTTACGTTGAAGTGCTCGCTCTGAAAGCTATTTGGATTGAAACCTTTGGAAGCATGAGAAAGTGGTGTGCTGTAGTATTCGCGCATTAGCTCATGCCATTTAAAGGTTTTTTTGAGGGTTTTTCTGTTTGTTCTAATCCAGCATAGTTGCCTTCCTCCCTCTGTAGATTTTAATTTTCTGGTTGTGTTTCTGATTTTACTCTTTTACTTAAAGCAAATAGTGTTCCTGTGGTGGGTTTGTGATTATCTGGATAAAGAACTACTTGATGAGGCTTTAGGCAATCTCACCCTCGCTGCAACTATCACAACCACCTCGCTTTATGCAAATAAATGTGCAATGACGCCACCAATATACAACTAACCACATGACTTAATTTGTACCTAAGAAAAACTGTGAACTCTTAATAAATACTACATAAGGATTTTTTTGTAGCAAACTTATTGTTACACAGAGATATGTAATATTTGAAAACAACTTTTAAAGAGACTTAAACCATTAACTTGTAAAGCAATGTTTGAAATTCTAAACTGGCCCTTATTCAATTTTTTCTAGTGGCTTCTAGTAGCTTTTCCTCTAACTCTGACTCTGACTGCGTAACAGGAAATAACCCGTCAGTAGTTTGTATAGCCAACTGTGGGCTTGGTGCTTCAGGGCTTGAAGTCCTCAAATGCCCCTCTTCTCTCCTGTCACCCTAAAAGCATCATACCTATTTCACCTCTCCTCTATCCCAAATCTACTAAAAGACCCATCACCTCCCCTCATCTACTCCATGTTATACCTTTTTAAAGCACTCATCACTTATCTCTCCACCTCTCTGCTCCCCTCTTCCCTCTCTCCTCTCGCCCATCATGCTGCCCTATATTCGCAATGACTTTGCTGCTGTAACAGCCATCCATCCTCCTTCTCTGTCTCCGCCCGATGTTGTCTAGGCCGAATCCCGAGGGCCGTGGCCTCCATTAACCAGCACCTGCTGAACTCAGACGATGTGGTCAGCTGCTGTCTGGATTTGGGCGCTCCCAGCATGTCCTTCAGGATCAACGGGCAGCCTGTCCAGGGCATGTTCGAGGACTTCAACACCGAAGGATTCTTCTTCCCCGTTGTCAGCTTCTCTGCAGGTGTCAAGTAAGGCTCTGCATTTATAATTGAGAAATTAGATGACGAAGCACTTCCAATAGAATGGCTTCTTTTCCTCTTGCTGGCACTGTTTTTATACCAGAAATCTAATTACAGCTCGTCAGCCTATGGCCACTTTATATATAAAGCACTAATGTGATTTTTGAATTAAAAGATTAGTGAATAGGCCTCCTGTCAGGGATCAACAAAAACAAAACTTCCCAAAGAAAACATCTGTCCGTAAAAGCCCCAGTCTTCTTAAAACTTAAATGATAATGATGATGCTGAGTTTTACTAAGAACAAAACAAACTTGTGGCAAAAAGATGTCAGGTTTCAAAATGTATTAAAATAAAAAAAGTAGAAAGGAACTTTAAAAATCCCCATGGTGAAGTTAAGAGTCGAAATATTATTACATAACATCTTACAGTGTTATGTAACATCTCATCTTAGGGTTCGTTTCCTGTTGGGCGGACGCCACGGAGATTTCAAGTTCCTGCCTCCCGCTGGTTACTCACCGTGCTACGAGGCACTGTTGCCCAAAGAGAAGATGCATGTAGAGGCCGTGAAGGAGTACAAGAGGGACCATGAGGGGGTTCGTGACCTGCTGGGGACCACCAAGTTCCTCTCTCAGGCCTCCTTCATCCCCACTCCTGTTGACACCAGCCAGGTGAGAAGGGTACCATCAGTCAAATATTGATCACACATGTAACACATTTATTTTGGTAACAGTTTTTGTAATGACACAGCAGTCATTTGTGGGTATTATTCACATCATAGAGAAAACATTCTTGTAGAAAAATACTGTCAGGGTTTGAGTTTTAAAGAAAATCTCCTTCCTGAATTGAGCTTACCTTCACATCATACAAGATTTTTGTTACAAGGTAATGAATTCCAAAACAGTTGAAATATTTACAACTACAGACAGTAGTGCTGATTAGTTCCACACCAAGGCTTGTCTGCTATGTTTTTAAGGATTGTTCGGAAAGAAAATAAATCCCATAAGTTTTTGAAGCCTTCAGGAGGATCAGGAGTCTCCCATATTAGATTAATTCAGTTCTTCTCAGTTATACACCTGTTATATTATATTCAGTTCTGCAGTGGCCCTGAAGCACAAATGCAAAATAAATGCATACTTGCTATCTCCGTGTAACAAAGCCAAAATAATGTAAAAGTTTCTCCAATCCGAGGTACAATAGCGTAGTCAGGAGAAAATATGACAACGGTGTTCATTTGTTGGCCCATTGGCATCTTTTTTATCATCCAACTGTACCATCTGTTCCTTTTCTCTCCCTGCAGATTGTTCTTCCCCCTCACCTGGACAACGTCCGGGACAAGCTGGCAGAAAACATCCACGAACTGTGGGGGATGAACAAGATTGAACTGGGCTGGACGTATGGCAAGGTAAAGCTGCTACCCGTCATCACATTCTACACAAAAACACCCTGGGTATATTTGGAAGGGGTGTGTGACAAAGGTTAATTTGAGCTCTCTCCAGTAAAATGCACGTTTATGGCTCATTAACTTCAGTGTTTCTGTCTGTTCAAAGTCTGTGACAGCAGTTTGGCTGCTGCCTAAGTTTACTAACCAACTACAGAAAAATAAAGAGGGGAAAGTATCAAGTAAGAGTAAGAGAAGAATAAAGAAGAATGAATATCAAGTACTCAGGTACTCAAAGCGATACTGCACATTGTGAAGAAGAACTAGATCAGAGTTAAGTTTTGCTGACAATCAAAAACAGCAGATCCTCCGTTTGGGGAATTTACGTGCCTCCAGGCCAGCTGAAGAAACAAAGGGAGGAAGAACGCAAAGAAAGTGTCTTCATCTCAGCAAGTTTTATCAAAGATACCTGGTTTAAACCAGTTTTGCCTAGGATATTATGTCTCCACTTATCCAGAAATAGCCGTGGTCCCTGCCGTGAGAAAATACTGTTTAGTGAAGTGTACAGTGCACAACGTCCTCTTGTAGCAATCACACCTCTGAAAATGCTTCATTCAGTAAAAAAAAAACATAGTAGAACAAACAGTTGATCACCTATACACTCATACAGACGTGTTGCCAATGGACATACATGCCAGTTCATACAGTAAAGGATCAGTAACCATCCCATGAGTCCCACAAACACAATCCATTCTTCCCAGTATTGCCAGAATTTATCAAGATGGAGAAAAAGCAATTCTTTCCCTACTTTGAACATTTGTCACAGTATCTATCCACTCAGGCTTGTTGGAGGTTCGGTCTGTAACCATTTTTGTTTTGCAGCTTTCTTGCTGGCTGCTAAAAATATCTTTAATAGATACTTGTCTTGCACCAATAAATGTGCTGCAGTTTGTAGAGAGTCAATTCTGTCACCAAAAATGTTCTGTATTGCCAATATCATCTCCTGCCAGTATGATCGAATAGCTGGCCAGCTCCAGAATATGTGGAAATGATCTGCCAGCCATATTTCCTACAACATAGACCCCTTCCCATCTCACCTGTCTGTACACCTTTTAAAGATTATTTTATGGGTGTTTTTGACGTTATTGATTGTACGGCCAAAGATAGATAGGAAAAGAAGGAGGGGGGGGGCTGGTGGAAGTAGACTCTAAAGTGCAAATATTCAACCTTTTTTCCTGCAAAATGACAAGTCCAGAAGACTGACTCGCTTCCAGGGCCAGCTACAAGTGGCCGTTCAAAGAACTGCAGTTTTGGCACCTTGTGTTGGCTTCATTTTTCAGCCCCAGGGGTTGCTGCTTGGTGAAAATATAAGAAACCTCTGGCTTTTTTTTTTACCTGCATATCAGTTGAAGATACATAAAGGACCAAAAATAGCCAGTGTTGGTGACAGATCTAGTTAGGGTGTTCTGGTCTGTACCGATTTATGTTTTTCAACAGATCAGAAACTTTTAATTTTTCAGTTGGATGCTCAAACATGTTGTTTATAGTGAAGTTACCTGCAGATAGTCTATATAATGTCCAACATTATAATCCTTTCTCTCTCCCTTCATGTTCATCACTTCTCCTGCTCACTGCAGCCTTCAGTCTGTTAGAAGTCTGATTGCACATGCCGTCTCTTTTGTAGTGGTTATCACAGAATCATTTCCCTCTGAGGCCGTCGCCACAGCAGCCGTTTAACAAACTTAATGAGTGTCTCACCTTCTAAGCGCATGACATCCACATTAATTAAGACTGGGAGAAAGCTCCACTCAGGGGGGTAACTCAGGTCTTACAGTTTATTAGGGACAACATTTAGGTCCAAACAGCTGCTTGGTATTTAATTTTGCTGTAACAAGCCTCAATGAGCTCAAAGTGACATTGCACTAACTCTAAGACAGAAGCCTCTTTGGACAAGCAGCAGATACTTGGCAGGAGAGTTTATAATAAAGTTGGAATCGGCTTCATTGTTTTGTAACAGAGTGCTTGTCCTTACAGTGTATTGCTTACACGTTTTGCGCACCTCAGCACGATTTTGTCTTAAGTGACTAATGGGAACACTTTCTGAATGTGGTCCAGTGTAAAACTGTGCAGCCTTAAAAACAGTCACTTATTGTAAATTGTATACATTTGATAGTATGTCTTTGTATTTTGGACTGTGTTTAATGTTATACACCAAATCAGAAATTCCTTGTGAGTGGAAAGTTACTTGGCAATAGAACATTTCTGATTCTGATTCTGGACAAAACAAAACAGGCTGCAGTGTTAACACTTGTGGCATGTTCACACTGTCAATTAACGTCCACTGACATGTTTAAAACTATTATTCTAAGGGTGCTTTCAGGCCTAGAGTTGTCTTACTTTGGTCTGAATCAGGAATTAATTTTGTTACAAAGCTGCATAATTGCTTAGAGTTGGTTCGTGTTCTCACAGCAGCATTTACAAGCAGATCAAATCAAATGCCTTGTGTGAGAAAGCTGCTCTTGATCCGTCAGAATTTCCATGTGGGAAAAATCTAGGAAGTAAACCAAACGTTGAAGAAAAGTACACTTGCAAGATAAATGTGACACTTTCTAATGTCACAATGGAGGGACAACTACGCAGGTTGATTTTAGCGCTGCTCATCGTGGACTATATTGCTGTCATTGTTCATTTTAGTCAAACCGTACAGTTTGAAAACGAGGCGCGGCTCCAACTAGAAAACAATGTTTTGATGCATTGGATGTGCTGAATGTGCATATTAAGGCAGTACAGGAGGAGGTGCACTTTAAAAACCCTCCAGGACTGTAACATGCTCATGTTTAACCCAAACAATGCGTAATGTGACTGCAGTTGATTCAGATCGAGGTTGGAACACATTCTCACCACAAACGACCCACACCAGAGTTTGTTTGTAACTGGCCCGAGACCACCTCTTCAAGAATGTCTTGATCCAGTTGTCTAGGTGTGCACCCAAGTGTGATCACTGTGTTGACACCTGCCCAAATGAACCGCACTTAGGGAGCAAACAAACTTGAGTGCGATTGAACCGAACCAAACAGGGCAGGTGTGAAAGCACCCTTAGACAAATGATCATGAAAAAACAAGTATTGGTTGAAAAATACTGAGCTATCCTTTAACATTTGAATAAGACAAGCTTATCAGAGAAAGAGTCACTTAGTGAGAGTCTGTGCGCAGCAGAAAATTTCTCTTAGTTGACTGGATCACAGACAGATGAGCCTCTTGCCACTGTGACACTCTTCTCAGAGCTGATTCAGGCTTATCTCTGCTTCATTAAAAAATTAACACCTGAGGGCTGAGTCAGTCCAAGTGGAAAACAAACAAAAATGCATCTGCCAGTGTCGACTGCAGATAAATTAGGCTGCGGTCCAGTTTTTTTTTTCCTGAATACTGAGCCATGCTTAATCATGTTTTCCTTTTGGAGTGTGTTGGCAGTTATGGACAGATGGGCTCATAGACCAAAGAACAAAAAAAAAAAAAAAATCACATTTGTCACTCTTACATGAAACATTTAGTAATGACACCGACTGCTTTCTTCTCAGGTTCGGGATGACAACAAGAGGCAGCACCCTTGCCTTGTGGATTTCGCCAAGCTGCCTGAAACTGAAAGGAACTACAACGTGCAGATGTCTAGTGAAACACTTAAGTAAGGCCGGGCAGTTTACTAAATAATCCAATTACTTATTCATAGAATTGCCTCTCCTCCTTGCTGAATGCTGTGCGAGAGCAGATTAAGGCTCAGATTAAAGCAGCACTTGTAATGACTTGCATCTCCTGAGTGAATTCCACTATTGATTTTTAAGAAATCTTAGGTCCAGAGCTTATTTGAGCCAGCTACTGAGTCATCTCACTGTAAAAACATTTGGCTTGCCTCAATAAGGCCGAGCCAAATGCTCAATAACTGCCATGTATCCACACAGGCATATCCGGCGACTATTCACAGTGTAAATATTGATCGACTAAGATTTATCAATGGCTAATGAGCTGTGTTAAAAATGTAGCAGTCTCTCAGTGAATTGTGCTGGCGTGAGGTTGAAACATATTCATCTTTCAAAGTGTAATGGGGCTTGAGTATTGATATCAGATATGGTCTTTCTGTATTATACGTCTCTTTTATCCTCAGGACCCTGTTGGCTCTTGGATGCCATGTTGCCCAGGTCAATGTTCACGCTGAGGACGATCTGAAGAAAATTAAACTTCCCAAAGAGTAAGTTAACAGCTTTTTTTTTGACAGCCTCTTGAATATCAATAAAGAAATATGATGCATTGTACTGTATTTTGCATGATATCTTACGTTGGAAGTCATCTAGATGTTATAGGATATCCCTGTAATGATATGATCGGATAGAATTTTACCTGATTTGAGTGAGTGTCCAGGGAAATGGAACATGATTTTCATGAAATGCTGAAGCACTTTTACTTTTTGTAATCTTTCTTCTGCAGCTATGTGATGTCTAATGGTTATAAGCCTGCGCCACTGGAACTCTCTGACGTGAAGCTGAATGCAGGTCAGGAGGTTCTAGTTGATAAACTGGCCGAGAATGCACATAACGTGTGGGCCAAAGACAGAATTAAACAAGGATGGACCTATGGCATCCAGCAGGTAAAAGTCTGGAACTGGCAGCACATTGGTCTGGTCTTTAAATGAGAGTAAAGTTAATAACAATAACAATATTGATTTGGAGATTCATGCTGCAAAACTGTTATTTGTGTCATATGCTTGTCTTTATCCTACTTCGTGTTTCCTCTGTTATATTAGCATATTTTTCTTTGTGTCAGGATTTGAAGAGCAGGCGTAATCCCCGCCTGGTGCCATATGCTTTACTTGACGAGCGCACAAAGAAGTCTAACAGAGACAGTCTGAGAGAGGCCATCAGGACCATGGTTGGATATGGATATGACATCGACCCCCCAGACCAGGAGGGTGAGAATATGTTACTGACACAGCTGACACACAGAACCCTTATAACTCCTCGGGTGGAAACAACTGAGTGTTGTAGGGCCAATGAAACCTGTACACATTAATTTCACATGTTCAGACGATACAGGCACATCATCTACAAGCACAGATGTACTCCAGTTAACATTTTATAGTATTTTAATAGTGATGTGCAGAATCCTACATAACATGTAAATCCGTGTACCCTGCCTCTCGCCCAATGTCAGCTGGGATAGGCTGCAGCCCCTAGCGACCACTAAAAGGATAAGCAGTTACGGATAATGAATGAATGAATTTCATATTAAGTAACATATTCACTTACTTAAATCAGTTTACCTGTAATTATATAATTTGATAACGATGCTGAAAATGCTGCCTAAAATTAGCTACATATCCTATTGGTGTCAGTTGATAGTTAGTGCAAGTAAAAACATCGATTCTCCCTATCTCTCCCCGTCCCCAGCTGTCCACGTGGTGGACGATCAGAGCATCGAGACCATCCGCTTCTTCCGCGTGGAGCAGACATATGCAGTGAAGACAGGAAAGTGGTACTTTGAGTTTGAGGCCCTGAGTGGAGGAGATATGAGGGTCGGCTGGGCCAGACCAGGCTGCAGGCCTGATGTGGAACTGGGGACAGATGACCAGGCTTTCGTCTTTGATGGATTCAGGGTAAACCAGCTGTGACATATTGTACAATTTTACTTGTAGCAGCAGCCATCATTTCTCCATCCTTGCTGCATTACAGGGTTTATAGGGTTTCAATTTTGAGTCACTTAAATTTAGTGCAGTGCACAATACTGTTCATGAATCAGCATAATATGAAGTTGTTAGGATATTACCATTGATTGATTCCATGATATTGTGGCAGCTTGTACATTACGATCACTTTGATCTTAATGGTTTTATTTGCATGATCATAGAATAGATGCTGCAAAACATTAAAACTTTTTCTTTTTTTCCCCAAGGGTCGACGTATGCACGCAGGCAGCCGCTACTTCGGACACCCTTGGAAAAAGGGTGACGTGGTTGGTTGCATGATCAACATGGAGGACAAATCCATGATTTTCACCCTGAACGGAGAGCTCTTGATCACCAGCAAGGGCTCTGAGCTTTGCTTCGCTGACTTTGAGACCGAGGATGGTGAGGGCTCCATAATCCAGTGAACTTTAGTGCTAATTTATTAATTTATTCTCTGTGTGTTTCATCCTCAGTATCTCTAGAGGTAGGACTGGGTTTGTTTGGCATTTGACATGAGGCAAAACAAAACAAAACAAAAAAAAACTGTACAAAATGCTAATGATGTTGCAATTAAATGAAGTCCATTCTGACACTGGCCCATTACTCTGTAAATGAAGCATCCTTCAGGACAATACAGAGTCACATTGGGATAAAGTTAAGTGATTTAAATTAATTGTTATAGCTGATATGTGATGCATTCTGCTGTATAGATAGTTTACATACATGACGGCACACTGATTTTTCAAGGTTAGTAAAAATGCAAATTATAGTAGTATAGTATAGTAATGGTGTGTGCTGAAATGAAATTTATATTGTTATTGCTATTGTTGTTATTAATAACTAATGCATTCGTTTTTTGTGGGTCCCAAGATTTTTTTTGCCAGGGTTATAAAGCCACCAGACTAATTAAATGCAGCTCTTGAGGGCAGACAGACAGATTCCATCATTAGTGTTGGAACTGTCGGAGTTACTTTTTAATTAAATGTGCAGAGAAAGGTTTTCCAACTTAGTTCAGGGAGGCAAGGGATGGCATGACTGGGTGATACTTCACTGTTTAGAAGAGACCAATATTGACCTGGCAAACCCACCAGTGTCCTTTTAACTGTCCTTCAGGTTTCATCCCTGTGTGCAGTCTGGGCATGTCTCAGACTGGACACATGAACCTGGGCAAGGACGCCAGCACTTTTAAGTACTACACCATGTGTGGTCTCCAGGAAGGCTTCGAGCCCTTCGGCGTCAACATGAACAGAGAGATCACCATGTGGTTCAGCAAGCGCCTTCCCACCTTTGTCAACATACCCGAAGACCACATGCATATTGAGGTGAAGACGCATGTCCATTGTTATTATTTTTGTTGTCGGTGTTGACCCTTCGCTAAGTCCCGCCCCTCGAATACAGACTGGCCACTCATAGCATAGCATCAGCCAGCTCCTGCGACTGTGCCTCATTGACTCTCATGCATCGTTTCAGATATTCTTCATTTCTAGGTTGATATTGTGAAAACGACATATGATGTTGTGTATTTATCACCTTCTCCCCCCTGACTCTTAAATTCTCAGGTGACGAGGATCGATGGAACAGTAGACAGCCCTCCCTGCCTCAAGGTCACCCACAAGACATTTGGCACACAGAACAGCAACAATGACATGACTTACTGTAGACTGAGCATGCCGGTGGAGTTCTACTCCGCAGACAAGATACTGGACGAGTCACTGAAACTCAGGTCAGACATCTGCGTGTCGCTGGCATAGCAGTGGTGAACGTTGTTGTGATGCAAATAAAGAAATAATTACGAAGGAACAGCAGTGGAATTGTTTTGATGTTACTGCAGCGATGTCAGACTTTTACATTTGATCATTTCGTCTCAATTTGGACTTATTTGCTCTTGCTGACAACTGCTGCTGTATTTTTCTCTCTGTAGCCAACCTCCAAAAGAAGATGGAAGTGTTGACTATGGAAGCATCACAACTGTAAATAAACCCACAATTTGATAGATACACATCTGAAAACATTTTTACAGATGACTTTTCTCTGTTTAACAAGGTTAACCTGTTGTGCTGTGTGCTTATTATTATTGCAGTACTACCACTCAGTGAGAGTGTTTTCTGGACAGGACCCTGCGTCAGTGTGGGTGGGCTGGGTCACGCCAGACTTTCATTACTACAGCAAGAACTTTTGCCTCAGCAAGATGCGAACAGTCACCGTCACCCTGGGAGACGAGAGGGGTCGGGTCCATGAGAGGCAAGTTCACAGGAGTTTTAGAGGATATCGTGAAACACAGAGAAGTTTAATGTAGATGGGGTGATATATATATATATATATATATATATATATATATATATATATATATATATATATATATATATATTACTTACACATTTTAATCAGTATGGTAAACTTACACTTGACCCAGCAGTACCACTGTGTCTTTGGCTACAGAACCAAAGACATATTGACGTATCTTTTATCATCCTTTTTCCATCCTCCTTCAGTATTCACAGGAGAAAAGCCTCTGTGTGTAACAGAATGAATATGAATGAGGCAACAGCCACAAGTCAACACAGATCGATGAATGTGGCACATAATTAAAAGATATTGTGCGCAAGTTAGTTATTTTTCAGTCATCTTGTTTGTCCTGTGGTTGTTCTTATTCACATGGATTTATGTGTGCCAAGCTCTTTTTTTTTTTTTCGCCGTTGCTGCTGCAGCGTCCAGAGGAGCAACTGCTACATGGTGTGTGGAGCCGATGCAGCCGGGCCGGCTTCATCCAGCCGCTCCAACTCTGACCTGGAGATCGGCTGTCTGATCGACCTGGCCACTGGCCTTGTGTCTTTCACTGCCAATGGCAAGGAGATGTCCACAACTTATCAGGTAAATTAGGGGAGCAGCTCAGTAGTGGGGAGCAGAGGATGAAGCACAAGGACATTCTGCTGCATAAACTTCAGTATGTGAATAATTATGTCTTTATACTGTGGTATATAGTATTTTTCCTCTTAACCCACTACACCTACGAACACTCACACTGGACTCATTCATTTATCCTTCTTTAAACTGTCTGATCAAGAAAGGCTCTGTGATGTTAGAGTAAATGTTGCTTTTAAAGTTACACCAGGTCCTCCAAGTTTTATATATTGCTTAGTATTGCATTGTTTTTTTTACACATTATCCTTGCCTGTCTTTTGTGCTAAACTGCTGTGATGTTACAATTTCCTGCTGGGATTAAAAAAGTACAGTTCTTGTTTTCCAGTCCATCTGAAAAGCAAAAAGAAAAAGATTTGAGTGTTGTTGAATTTTAAATTACTACTCCTCAGCACTCAGTTCCATAACCATTACATTCAGAGATTGAGAACTTTTGAGTGTTCCTGTCGCAATAAATCTTTTGGATGATGGCACTAAGACACATTTGTATTGCGCCCACGCGCTCAAAATACCTTCCCTCCTATCTTCCCTTCAGGTAACGTAAACAAATTTGCACTGCAGTAAATTAGACCTGCAGAAAGGCAGTTAGGAAATTACACAGTTGAATTCTCATCTGTTTTCAATACCAGAGTCTTAACAAAGACCGACATCTGCTCAGTAATCCTCGTCTCGCCTCGCTGATTTCAGGTTTTTAGCGCATCATATTGAATACCTGACTAGACCATAAAATGACGCATTCAGAAGCTCCTATCAACACAAGTCTTGTTCTCCTCTTATCTCTGTTATTGTCTCCCGTTTTCTTTCTTCTTTCCAGTCCTTGATTTAGCTGTGAATTGGCATTTTTAAAAGCAAAAGTCTTCAGAGGGAATAGAGAAGCTTTTAACTTGATGAAAGCTTCATGTTGTGGGTTGTTTTTCCTTTCTCTTTGTATTTATCTTTTGTGCTGATGGCTGTCATCGGAACACCAACTGATACTCATTGAACTCGGATTTTAAATGCCAGCTAATCCATGGGTTTAGAGGTTAAAAGCCTTCTGACATTTATTGAATTTGCCACCAGAAGAGACACTAGAAAGAGCAGAATACTAAGCACCAGATGCACAACAAGCTGAAATAAGAATTACCCATGGTTTTAGAACCCACTGCGGGGTTAGTTCAGGACAAATCTGAATCTATTATATGGCTGTAATGGTTTGTGTGTTTGTACTGAACTGTCACAGCACAGGGGTCACAGTGCGGCGCATGCAGATAGGTGGATAGATGCACATAATGTGGAAACAAAGTTCACACATTCGTGTTCAATCTAGAAACTTTAGTTGTACGCCAGTAATACAGCAAGCACATTGGAATGCAAGTCAGTCACACTGTTGGGAGCATTAATGAAACAATGGAGCAACAGAGAGAGTTGAGTATCAGACAAGGATGGTGTGTCGGCATTACTCCACTGTTATGGGATATGTAAATGGAAACACATCCAACATGATAACGCACATTTGTCACCAGGATGATAAACCTTTGGGTGCTTTGAATATTTAAATATATCTAAGGTGGGGTTAACTGTAGCACTCCTCCAAAAGCATAAGTTTTATTTTTTATTATTCTATTCATGTCGTATTTTGAGTTTCATAGCATAAGAGATGCTGTTCAGTTTTATAGCTTGTTGCGACATGTTGCCTTTTAGGAAAGTGTTCATTGTTTGTACAGTGTATACCCAAGTGTTTGAAATAGTGTTGTCACGATACCAAAATCTTTGTTTCGGTACCCATACCAATATGAATTTTGATACTTTTAGATAATTGTCGGTACTTTTCCTAAGGAAAAGTCCTTTTGGCTATAAACTTTTAGAATTAATAATTAATTAATAAATAGTCGGGTGTAACGGTACCAAAAAAATAGTGGTTCGAAAGTACCTTGGTACGGACGTCACAGTTCGGTTGCTCAGATGGTTGGTGTTGTCTCGTGTTGTCTCCCTTTGCAAGGCAGACTTTCTCTTGTCTTTTTTCACGTGCGCCAGCTGCGAATATTGATACAGGTGTTGTCATACACACCACTTGTGCAATCTGTGCTCCAATAGGAACAAGAAAGGCGTTTGTGTGCATAAATGAATAAAATAAATTAATGAATTGAATCAGTTTCAAAGTACCGGTATTTTCCAAATGCAGTATAGTACCGTTTGGAATACTCTAGTACCGCGGTACTATTTTAGTACTGGTATACCGTGCAACACTAGTTTGAAATGTTTTTTATCACCAACTGCAACAGTGGGGTAGTATGGCTTTCAGCTTGTGTGTTTGTGTGTGCCATCATCGCAAAATGTGGTCCTGGAGGCACTTAGTGGTTGTAGTACTTTTCCAGTTATTTATATGACTGTCTGTGGACAGATTTTGCCAGTGCATAAGCATCACAACAAAAGATGCACGAAGCGTTAGTAGTGTGTAGTTGAAATCACAATAAAGGCCTATTTTGAAGCTAGGTATGGTCTGAGCAAGGGGACCTGGAAGTAGAGTGATAGGAAATAGAGATGCAAGACCGCAAGATTGTCTCTAGTTTTTATAGTTTTTGGTTTACCAAAGTTTCCAGTGTATTGCTTACGCTACTGTCTGCTCAAATCAAATCAACTTTATTTATATGGCACTTTTCATACAACAGTAACACAAAGTGCCTCACAGAGGTTAAAAACAACAAAGAACCAAAACAGAAAACAAAAAAGAAAAGAGAAAACCCAACCCTCCCACCCCACATAGAAATACATAAATACACACACACACACACACACACAAGCTCACACACACACACACACACACACACACACACACACACACATACAAGCTCACACCCACACACACTAGCTATCACTAAAGAGACAAACTAAATAAAACTAAAAAAGAAGTGGATTCTTATCCATGTGTTTTTTTTTTTCTGCTGTACTGAACTCACACTGAACTGTGACCCCTGAACGGGGGTATGATCAGAACTGTGACTTTGTGCACTGTTACTCTGTTACAGTACTGTAATCTTCATCATGCAGTAAAGCAGCATCTTTGCTTCATTTAGTTGTATTATTAACCTGATGAATCTAAATAACTAAATCTATTATGTCTGTGACTTTGTGTTAAGGTGGAGCCAAATACCAAGTTGTTCCCAGCTGTGTTTGTACGCCCCACCAGTGCAAACCTCTTCCAGTTTGAATTTGTCAAGATCAAGGTTTGTCCCTTTTTCAAATCCAACAGTATGCAAAGCTTGGACATGATATGGTATGTAGTAGTGAAATTTGGTTTTAAAGAATTTTAATCCTTCTCATTACTCATACTGTAGTACATCTAACCTCATTTTCTGGACATCAACATGATATGTAGAACAATTTTTCTCTTCTCTTATTTTTTTTTAATGTCCCTCATTCTCTTAAATAGTTATGCACTGGTCAACAGACCTAAATTTGTGACCCACATTGTCAGTTTTTCCTGTCATTAATTATTTAGGTCTGTCTGCACTTGAAATGTTATCAGTTAGAATTAAACTATGCTCAAAATACATATTATACATTATTTGGGAGGATGTAAGAATAATAATTGTGGATGAAATATTATCTAAGGTAAACTTTTAGTTTTGCTCAAGGATCCATTAGAGTCTCCACTGAAGGCTCCGCAGATTTAAATGACTTAGAAGTGTTTTTTGAATCAAAATATTTATTTAATAAATTGTATTACAGTCTATCCATTGGTTAAAATTGTATCCCATATGATCTCTCATATTTCCGTCTCCCTCTCTGCTCCCAGGATGTGATGCCTCTCTCGTCTGCCATCTTTAAGAGCGAGCACAGGAACCCGGTACCACAGTGCCCGCCACGACTGGACGTGCAAACAATCGTGGCCGTGTTGTGGAGCCGGATGCCAAACACCTTCCTCAACGTGGAGACTGCTCGGGTCAGCGAGAGGCACGGCTGGGTGGTGCAGTGTCTTGAACCGCTGCAGATGTTGGCTGTGCATATACCTGAGGAGAACAGGTGTGCGACAAGGATGTGATGTAGGCGTAGAACATAGTCTGTGAACACCTTCACCTGATGTAAGCGTGACTTCTGTGGTCAGTGTAGCAGCTTTATTTGATTATAATGAACATGCTCTGCTGTGGGCATGCTGACGTGTCACTCCACGACCATGTCCCATGTGTTTTGGCTGTTACAAGCACTCTATTTCCGCCTTTATGGAGTTTGTTTGTTCCTCTTAGGATAGGGCGATATGAATTAAATTCTTTATCATTAAAGGGGCAAAAAGCGAAATCGTGGGGATTCACATGAATGTACATAAACAAGGGGCTGGAGATCAACACAGAGAGGGGGTGTGTGAGGTCATGCTATACTCCAGATGAAATTACACCTCTAGTTCTTCACATAGCAATTTTTTAATTCCTTCAATCTAGAAATGATGAATTTCACTTATTGCTCCTTTAAAGGTATACTGTGGATGATTGATTACTGTTTGTGAACATGCTCGCCAGCAAAGGTGAAAAGCCAACCCCAGATTCACTCTTGTTTGGCAATTTGCTTTGCTGTATTTGCGATTTTACTACGCTGTGTCTCTTGGATGCCTGCTGCTTATGTTCTGGCACCTAGGCCTAGGAAAGATCAATCAATACTTGTGAACATGAGCTACTCTCTCTCTCTTAAAACCAGAAACCGGAGAAGTCAGTTTGAAGCTAGTGTAGAGTGTAAAGTTTGGAGCTGCTCCATTAATGATGAATGGGAGCCTGATTTTGTGGACCCACAGAATGTTTTTATTTTTTCTACCCAAGTGAGCTTTATTCGATTATAGTGTTCTCAGTCCTGAAACAGAATGTATCCATATACTCAGAACATTCCCCTGGGTGCTCTGAGTGTCATCTGTAACATCGTTTCCAATTTATTAACTTTGGAGCAGCTCCAGACTTCATTCCCTATGACATCACAAATTTGAGTTTTAGCACTCTAGTTTTTGGATTTGGGAGAGTTGCTCATTTTTACTAATATTTTTTGGAGGGTTTTTAACCATAGGAATAACGTATACATTTTGAAAATGGGCGCAGTTACCCTTTAAGTCCAATCCAATACACCAAGGAACGTTAGAAGAGATGGTTTGCTACCTACTATGTACTGCTGCAGTCTAAATATCCTAAATGATCCTTTTCTTTTCCTGCTTTCCTCCAGGTGTTTGGACATCATGGAGTTATCAGAGCATGAAGACCTGAGAAAGTTCCACTACCACACACTGAAGCTGTACTGTGCCCTCTGTGCCCTGGGAAACACACGTGTTGGCCATGCCCTCTGCAGCCATTTGGACCAATCACAGCTCCTCTACACCATCGACAACCAGTACCTCTCTGGCATGCTGAGAGAGGGCTTCTACAATGTCCTCATCAGGTATTTTTGATTCATTTTATTTTATTCATTTTGACCTTCCTGGATTTTTTGTCTGTATTATTGAAATGGAGTAGGGAAAATTGTAGTTGGAGATATATAAATGCTGATGTCAGAGATACAATGCTGCAAGTGTCAAAATTGAACAACCTGCGCTTTGATGCTCAGAAAAAGAAGTTGTCAGTATTTTTACCCATAAGAGAATCTAATGATGAACAATGATATATAATTATAACTTATTACAACATCAACTCCAGCCATTAACTGATGAAGTGATGGAGCCACACACAAGACCACAAAGCAAATGTGTCATAATAAATCTTAATAATGCCCCTGTGTAATCTGGTGTGTAAATGAGTCTCTCTTTTTGTCATGTTGTCAATAAATTCTCAGCCTAACCACAGATATATTTGATTGGGATAAATCATACATTGTGACACTGTGCTTAACCTCCATTATCACTGAAAATGCACTTTTAATGGGAGGGTGTTAACATCCCTATGGGTGGCAAGTTTTGTTTTAAAACTGTGTTTATGGGCCACAAATAGTTTAAGAACTTTACAGCCAGTCAGGTAATTGCTGACTCACTATCACTGATCCACAACCCTGTCACCTCCCACAGATATATTATGGTAATTTTGTGCTGCAGGGCAGTACAAATCTTACCATTTGCACATTTATACCACTTAAGGGAAGATTATTTTTAAACCTAGACCCAGAATACGGAATACTTATTTTCTGATAAGTATAATGGCCAATGCCTCCAGGTGTGCACGATGATTGAACTGATTCTTCTTCTTATTGCCAGCATCCATCTTGAGACTGCAAAGGACGCTCGCCTAATGATGAACAACGAGTTCATCATCCCTGTGACGGAGGAGACTCGCTCCATCAAGCTGTTCCCTGATGAGTCTAAGCGGCACTCGCTGCCCGGCGTGGGCCTGAGCACCTCCCTCAAACCTCGGGTCAACTTCTCTGCTGTCGGCATCATCGGCACAAAGCGGCAGCAGTACCTCTACAGCCCCCAGATCCCTCTGGGCATCCTGAAGGAGAAAGCCATCAGCATGCTCACTGAGGCCGTGCAGGGTGGAGGCACGCACATCCGAGACCCGGTAGGCGGCAGCGTGGAGTACCAGTTTGTCCCCATCCTGAAGCTGATTGGAACGCTGTTAATCATGGGAGTCCTAACCAGTGAAGAGGTGAGACTGATTCTCCTCCTGATTGACCCCAACGTGTTCGGAGAGGCCAAGGAAGGCGAGGAAGCCAAGGGGGATGAAGTGGCCGTGGCGGGGGAGAAGGAGGAAGTGAGCAAGAACGAGGAAAAGGCTGTGGAGGCCGGAGAGGAGGAGACAAAGGAGAGTAAACTGCCTGCTAAAGGTCTGCTGGAGAAGTCACTGCCCGAGTCTGTCAAACGCCAGGTGATGAAAATGAACATAAAAACATGCATACATGTGACAGTCATTAAATGAAAGTTTGGAAATGGTTGCAAAAAACTTCCATCAAAGTTCATCAATTAATATTCCAAGGTTTTAACGAAATGTAAATTTTCCCCATCTTATTTGCCTGTATCCGTTTTGGTACACTAATTCCCTATTTGTCAGCAATTCTGAGATTTTATGATTTATCTCTCTCTGAGAAGTGTCTGCATGAGTGCAAAGGGAGGCTGTGGTTGAATACTAATGTTGCTATCAATGACAAAAAGTCCACAATGCCTGAGAAAACTGGAGAAAAACAGCTTTAATCTTTGCATTATATGAGGTTTCTCTCCATTGAACATATAGAAAAACATTCAGTCAGATGATGAAATGAGCTTATTCAAAGCCACATCCGACAATGCAGACAGAGAGAAAGCGACACTTCTACTTTTGAATGTTCTCTGGATTGCCATTCTTGCAGAGTTAATTTCTTAAAATGGGGTTCGGTTCTTTCCAGATGTGTGAGCTGCTGCACTACTTCTGCGACTGCGAGCTCAAGCACCGCATCGAGTCCATTGTCTCCTTTTCTGACAACTTTGTGTCCAAGCTGCAGTTCAACCAGAAGTTCCGCTACAATGAGCTGATGCTGGCGCTCAACATGTCAGCCGCCGTCACCGCCAAGAAGACTAAAGAGTTCCGTTCACCCCCACAGGAGCAGGTACAGTGTCTGAGAAAAAATGTTTACATCCCGTTGAGATGTAATTTATGTTCAAGTCGGTTTGAGGTATTATATTAGAACAAACCCCAGAATGATCACTTAAGCCTCAGGGTGGAATAAATCTATGACCTTGACTGGAACAGACTCGGAAGCAGAGACTGTAGAGTGCAGGGTTTGTAGTTCTCTGAGAGCCTTTAAGTTTTCAGTGGTTTCTTAAATATATTTTCTGCTGGTATTTCCGAAGGGTATATTGGGCCATATGTGAGGCTGAATTGAACTTTGATTGAGTTGACCGTGCATTGAGAGTTAAACAGCTGACATTTAAGAAAAGAAAATTGTGATTAGTCCACAAGGAGGAATTTGAATTTTACTGCATTCAGCTGCACAGGTCAGGATGCATTGTGTTTGATACTGTAGAAACAGCATCAATCCAGTATTACACCTCTGCGATCGCAACAGACGTGTCTGTCAGTCCTATGATTGTAAACTCAAGAACGCCTAGAGGGAATTTTCTCAAATTTGGCAGAAACTTTCACTTGTACTCTACAAAAATACTAGCCCATAATTCAGCACCATAATCAGAAACAGAAGGGGAGACATTTTGTTAGATACTGAAGTGGTGACACTAATCTTGAGTGTCCACCTTGAAAGTGATGATTGATCTAAGGTTACATACATACATACATATGGCACACCCCTAATGTCTGCTGTCAGGGCTACATTTGAGTCTGTACAGACGTGGATTTAAACTGTAACTGCAACTTGACTGGTTTGCGGGGACATACAACCATGATGCGGTTATTCTAGTTTTATAGGTTAGCCTTGAAATAGTTTGCAAGGTCCAGATTATTAAAGTGGTAGATTTACAAAAATACCTGTTTGGCGAGGGCGTAGATGCTGCTATGAATCCGAAATCAAACCAGCCAACTGAGCAGTCCGTGCTATCTGAACCCCTCAGACCAAAATGATCCCCCTGAGGGTTTATTCTTTCTCACAACAGATGTTGAAGCTATCGGCTTTTTTCGCATTGAGAGGTCAGACTCAGGTTTCGGTGTGTCATGCCATCAGGGCAACGGTCAGACTGGGGGCAGACTGGACAGTGTAACCCTGATTGTTTGTGTGGATCCACGTTAGCTGTTACTCTGGTAACTCTTTATAAGCTCCATAATTGGGATTGAATTTATATGACTGATGAATAAGCTAATATCGGCTGATATATTAGTCTAGTGCCACTTTTATGTTATGTGTATATTTTCTGTTTTAAATATATAAAAAGCATAGATAGAAGCAGTTTATATTTGTATTGACTCCATGATTAAATATTGGATATTGCTGCTAAGTGGCTAACTATAACACAAACTCAAGCATATTCTTGGATCTCAGTTTTCCCTTAACACTGCATGCTTTCAGTGTTTTTCAGCCCAGTGTGTAATGACTGCATCAGCACACTACAGTGCCAGGGGCTCAGATCTTTGTACCTAATGAGAACCTCCCCTTTTTAACATCCATATCTCTTTCAGGGTGCAACATTATTCTTCCTGCCTATTAGCCAGAAAGACCCAGTCACTCCTTTTCTGTTTGTGTTCAGATCTCTTGCTTTTGTGCCGAGTAGAGTACTTGCATACAACACAAACTTGAAAACGCGAGCCAGAGTTAAGATCTGCACGACTGCAAAGCTTTCATGCTCAAAAAGACTTAATTGCGCTTCCTCTGAGATATAAAACCTTGCAGATAAGCACACGCCTTCAGCTCCACTCTGACCCCTGAAAAATAAGTACTGTCGTGGTCAGCAGCAGGTGTATACTGTAGGCAACATCCTCTGAGATCGCTGTATGTTCCTCCCATGGTTTATTAAAAAGCTCTGCCAGAAATAGACATCAGAATAGCCGAAGCTGGACTCTGCATTTGCTTAGCCTGAGGAAGCAGCTCGTGTATTTTTAGTCTGTTAGCTCGTCACATACAGCAAACACAGCAGATTTGTGCCTATTTATAATAATTCATCATTAAAGGTCTGTCTGTGTCATTAAGAATTACGTAAGTGTTAATGTTCACTTGATGTAGACTGCTTCAGACAGTTTCTCTCTGCTTTGATCAGACAGATACTAACTGAACAGCCCATGTGAGCACTCACTGCAGGAGACCACATTGGTTTCTGCTGTCGAGTTATGACTCAGAATAATAATGGTGCTGTCCTCTCTGACTGCCATCCTTGTTTTATGCGTTCTTTCACACATTTGTTTGCTTGTTGACTTATTTCTCCCTCCTTCTCCTTGTCCCTCCTGCTCTCTAAAGCATTTTTTATAATCTCCTCCCCCAACCTCAGTTGCTAACCTTAATGTTCTGTTTGTCTGTTTCCTGCAGATCAACATCCTGTTGAATTTCAGTGCAGGAGAGGACTGCCCCTGTCCTGAGGACATCCAGGAGGAACTCAACTCCTTCCATGAAGAATTGCGACTGCACTGCGGTAGAGTCTGATTGCTGCTTCATTGCCTTTGCTTTTTGGTTCATAGATGTTATTACTTTGTATGCGGCTTTCCATACAAACTGATTCAACTTCACCTTTGACTAAAAAAAATAAACAAAAAACAAAGCAGTGGTTCTTGGGGTGCCATAGACACTTGTCATATGCCTGGTGTGAAGTGGGTGCTACAGTCATGTTGACCATGGCTTGATCTTGTTTCAAAAATAATAAAATACAAACTTACTGGTGTATTAAAGTGGAAACAGACAAGTTTTTTGCTTCAACTTATAAACGATTATCGGGGAATATTTTCAACCGGTCACACATGTCCGTTTATAGATTAGTTTTGACTCTCTTCAGTTTACTGCACTGCGCACCAACCAGGTCTGGTGGAAGCTAGCTAGTGGCATCAGTCATTTGGTGATTACAGCTGGTAATGCTGTCCAGACTGAACAGTGTTGCTGTGAAATATTGAGTAAGTAGCTCAATTTTTGAGCTGCAGACCAACTAGCACTACATGGCTTTGAAATGTGGTGCTGAAGATCAAAGAGTCAATGGAGCGGCAAACAAAATAGGAAGGCCTCTTGTATATCACATCATTTTGCATTTTTGATTAACCGGTTAGTTACTGGTTAACGGGTGTTGGTCAATCAAAATTAACCGAAACTGATATCCCTAATTATGACGTAAACTTTGATTCCACAATGTAATGGCTAAAATAATGACACCATTTGTTTATATTTTTTCCCTCCCTTGGTAGCTGTCCCAAGTTACCAAAGAGTATCAGTCTAAGTTCTTTGCAGGTAGTATCACCAGTAGTAGAAATGAAGGGCAGGATTAATGCCATTGTTAAGTGGTGCCCGGAACTTATAAGTAGTAATAACCACAATGGCGATCACTATAGATACATGCTGGTATCGAGGCTGCTTTACATCGATATGTCCTCCCAGTATCACCAAACATTGTAGTTTGTTTTTACTTTGCTCTGCTCAACTCATAAGACCTAGCAAAACCATTATGTTGGCATGACTACACATCAATGTGGACTCAAAATAACCTTAGACTCAGGGGGATTCATTCGTCTCTAGTGATTGGTTAGTGAAAATCAAATCCCCATCCCCTACGGAAATTGGTGAGAGTGGATACAGTGTCGGACTAAAGATGGAAATGAAGTGTAACGAGTTCACAGTTGCGCCTGACCCCAGACATACTATGCTTGGCCCCTGTGGAAATGTTGAATTTCTGAGTGTCTGACCAAGATGTGTTTCCTCTTGCAGGAATTCCTGTGGAGGAGGAAGAAGAAGAGCAGGATACTTCAATAAAAGGCCGTCTCCTCGCTTTACTCTACAAAATCAAAGGTCCACCTCAGAAGACCGAGGAGGAACCCACAGAGAAGGAACAGGCTGCTCCCAGTAAGTACCTCTGAACACCACGGAGGAAAAATGGCCTGTTAACCTGAAAGTTTGTAACAGTTATAGAGTTTCTGAACACCTCATAGCAGAGTGTTGTGAACTTATTCAGAGGAATTGGTAAACTAAGAGATTAAAGGGTTGAAATTAGGTGGCTTAGTGGATAGAACAGGTGCCCCATGTACAAAGGTTCTGTCCTTGCCTGCAGCAGCGCGGGCTCGACTCCAGCCTGTGGCCCTTTGCTGTATGATGTTTCCCTCTCTCTCCCCCCTTTCATGCTTACCTGTCCCATCAATTAAAGGCAAAAATCTTTAATAATTATCACATTGGTATTGAAGAATTCTAAAAAAGGTGCCTATATATATATATATATATATATATATATATATATATATATATATATATATATATATATATATACATATATATATATATATATATATATATATATATACATATATATATATATATATATATATATATATATACATATATATATATATATATATATATATATATACATATATATATATATATATATATATATACATATATATATATATATATATATATACATATATATATATATATATATCATAAATTAAACAGAACATGACAACACTGCCCGGCTACTAGTTTAACAAGTTCTTTGCTTCAACATGGGGTCACTGGTTTCAATATTATTCTCTGCTGCCCTTTGCTGAAAGCATGGTCATGTTCTGTTTCAAATAATAGAAGACTAATGGACAGCCATTGCAAGACTCTCTGCTATAAATTTTAATGCCTGACTCCAGCCTCCCACACCTAGCCTGCATTATTGAAATGCTTCATAAGTGGACAGATGATGTGATTCATGATGGTTCTTGTAGACTTGCATCACCTTTTGCTCATCATATTAAGATCATAGTTAAGTAGACATGTTAAATGTTGGGGGACGAAAGCAGCTGCTCCTCAAGTCTATTATACTGTGATTTTTTTAAACATGGAAATGTTCTAAAATGCATGAACTGACACACCAAAATCAATCAAACTACTTTTTGACAGCTTTGGAATTAAAGTCAATACTGTATCTTCGTCATCATTTAGTATTACAAAAAAAGATGAGGGGGTGAAACATCGCTAAACCTGCACAAATACTACAAAAAGAAAGTGAATCATTCTCAAAGCCCCTGCAAAGGGTTAAATGCACCCATAACTGTGCTGCCAAGCAGATAGCGTTTCAGTACTCCTGTGCTAATTGCACATATTTAAATTAGGTCATATGCATACATTTGCGGCAAATTTGGCCCCTTTCTAATGTAAATGAGCATCACTGCAAAAACAGTCCGATTCACAAAGGTCAGCTCTGACAGCCGCACATAGTTCCAGTAAAATTATTGCCGTTTTCAGAGAGTTACTCGAGTGCGTTTAGAAGGGGTGTCTCACTAATCTTGCTGTAATATCATTACCAAAATTTGTAAATCAAATCTTGCAAGGGGGCAGATAGTGGCTGCAAGCAGTGTATAATAATTCATGGTGCTATAAGTGGCCACAATCCGTCAGTGTTTAGTCTGTGCTGAAAACACATCTTCGAGCACATAAACCTTTTCATTAATAGCACCATACTGACTTTGTGTGATCATTAGCTGATTGGCTTGCAGACAGGGTAGTTTTTGGTGTTAGTGATGACTCCCATGTGAGCTACTGTTTGAGACGATGCAGAGCAGATGTGAATCTGCGAGACATTCACCTTCAGGGCAGCTGGCTCCCTCCTTCTCTCTCTTTGTATCCGTCTCGTCTCTCATTAGGATTCTGCTCGAATCTGACCCTTTGTTTGCCACAGATGTTGGGTTGTTTGACTTAAACACTCAAAGTTCAGCGATAGCTTTGGAATAACAATGTTATCATTTGGGGAGGTGCGGCATTTAGACACAGCCCCTTCATTTATCACTACAGTTCACTGAGTTCCTCTGTAGCTGTGCCCAGTTTTATTGTCTGTCATGTCTATGAGATTAAAGTTTGATGAGACCTGAGACAAAGTTTCAAAGGGTCCCCCAGACTTTAAACCTTTAAAAAAAAAAAAACGTTGGGTTACACTTTAATTTTCATCTGTCTCTATATATCTATCTTGTGTTTTGTGCTCTACTATAAATGTATGAGGTAGAGACATATTGTTCCCTTTTTAATGAAAAACCTTTTTGAGGTGTCAGGGGACCAGAGCCCACAGCTGTTTCTCGACAGTCCTTAGAAACAATTTCAGACATTTTCTTCCAAGGAGTGACAAGTTTGAAGGATAAGCAAAAGTCAATTATACCCTAACCTTTTATAAGTGAACTTACTGCAGGAGAAAAGGTTGAGAGTAGAAGTAGCTCTTTGAGTGGCTGCATTTGGCTTTAAAAAAACATTATCTGCCTACATTTTAGAGTCAAGGCTGGTTAGTGATAAGTGAATGTTGTTAGTGTTGCATTGTGTTTTGTATTGTTGGTAGAGGAGGAACAAGGGAGCGATACAAATTAATTAGCTTAACACTTTAAGAGAGTGAAAATTGGTCGAGTGCTCAAGATTTACAGCCTCATATTTTGCATGCATCATCCAAATTTCCCAGTTTGATATGTGGCCACTATGTGTATAACCCACCACAGTTGTGATGCTTTAATTATCTTGCCCCTAGTGCTCAGCTGAGACACCGTTTCAAATGCTAAATTGAATTCATTGGTTAATTGATTTACTATTTACTGGCTCTTCTTTAAAGTGACAGATCACACATACCCAATTACAAACTTATTTTCCAGACTCAAGGTGTCAAGCCGGTCAGATATCACTTCAAAGTACTCTGGTAATTGATCTGTAAACATCCCCTGATATGCTGTATGACAGCATCATCAGTGTACATAAGGACAAAGTTTATGGGAAGGTCATCTGCTCCAATTACAAAAGAAGCAGCATGACCCCTTTCATGACCTTTCTTTTACCCCCGTGACCCTTAAGAGGATAAGCAGTTACGGAAAATGGATGGATGATATTTCTTTCTTATGCCATAGTTAAAGAAATACGTACGTACAAATTGATTATGAGCAGTAAAACCTGTACATGTCTTCAACTCAATGAATCCCAAAGAGATTGATTTTTCCAATAAAGCAGAGTTACTTCTCACCTCTGAACCAGTAATAGTAAGCACATACACAGATCAGCCACAACATTAAATCCACTGACGAGTAAAGTGTTACAGTGCAGTGTTCTGCAGGGAAACCTTGGATTCTGACATTCATGTAGATGCCACCTGACACGCACTTCTCACCCAAGCACCATTGCAGACCAAGTACTCGACAGTTCAGAGGTCCAAGGTAAAGCCTCTGACCTGTTAGGGGCATGGTCATAGGACCTCTGGGGGTCCCCTGAAAATCCTGTGGGCTGCGAGGTGGAGTACCAGCACATCCCACAGATGCTTTACCAGATTGGGATGTGGAGAATTTGGAGGCCAGGTCGTTGCCTTGAGCTCTTTGTCATTAGAATATTGCATTGTAACGAGGTGATCAGTGTTATTCCCTTCACCCCATGTTGTGGCTGACCAGTAATTAATTCTTTATTGTTAATTAAGTCTTTGTTTGGCCTCAGAAACTTCCTCTGAAATAGCCTTGAATCAAATGCTGTAATGCACAGCTTTAAAATACTGGATATAAAAATTAAATACATAGACTGTGCTGGCATTGTTGCTCAACTGTGGGGTGAACAATCCTCTTTTTCCTATTAGGAATGAGCTAAAATACTGTGACCCATTGTTTAAAGGTGTAAAATGGCATTGGCACTGATGCAGCACATGGTGGGACCTGGAGCAGATATTACAGAATGAGCTAGCCTCAGCGTTTTGTTTTCATACAGACATAATGTATTTTCTGGTTGCTGGCTTAGCATTCTAATAAGTAGAAACCAGCTAGTGTGTTGTTTAGGAGAGAGGCCATTGTTCAACACAGTAATACCCACAGGCTTTACCTTTCTGAAGCCCTCTGAAATGGTGTTTGGAATTTGTGCATTCCCTTGATTCATACATAGGATAAAGTAACCCAGAACTACTTAACCTTGACTTATCTACAGTAAGCTCGAGCACAGTGGGACTACAAGCCCAATAGCATTACTCATTACTCAATTACCACACCTGTTGCACATCTGCACATCTCACCTAGAAAAACTGACTTATAGTCTGCTCTTGGCACTTTTGTTACGCCCTACAAAGCATATTGATTATTAGTTGCAGATCAGTATTTAAAAATGACAGTGAATGATCAGAGTTAGAAAACTTGTGGTCGTCAAGTCATCACGCCACTAAACCATTAACCTCTGATACAAAATCTACTCTAACTTTACCACCTCTATTCCATCACTCACTGTGTGGATGTCGAATTCTCACCTCACCAGCCAACCTGAAGGAGCTGATCTCCCAGACCATAACCAGCTGGGCCCAGGAGTCGCACATCCAGGACCCAGAGCTGGTCAGAGTGATGTTCAGCCTACTCAGAAGGCAGTATGACGGCATCGGAGAGCTCCTCCGGGCCATGAAGAAATCCTACACCATCAGCGCCGCGTCCGTGCAGGATGCCATTAACCTGTTGGCATCACTGGGTCAAATCAGGTCTTTGCTGTCAGTCCGAATGGGCAAGGAGGAGGAGAAACTCATGATTGATGGACTCGGGTGAGAACATTGGTTGCAGTAAACACAGACTTCTCACTCTATCAAGTTCTTTTTTAAATGTAATGTAATTTGTGATGTGAAATATGATGATTGATAATGGCGCGTAGATAAGAGTGTATATATAATATTATAACAAGTGTTCCTCGTTGCACATTGTTATTTACCTGAACTTATTTCCATAATCAGGCAGTGTTTCAAGTATGCTATGTTTTGCTTCAGAAAGTTATGGATGTACAATATATCAAGACCTTCACAATCACTTTCTTATGTTTCCAGTGACATCATGAATAACAAGGTTTTCTACCAACATCCCAACCTGATGAGAGTGCTGGGCATGCACGAGACTGTCATGGAGGTCATGGTCAATGTGCTGGGAGGAGACAAGTCACAGGTACGAAGGCGTGGTTAATTATTGACATTTTAAGCCCTGCTCAGTCTTTCGGTATTAGCTGTTGTCAATACAACCCACTGCTATCACATTACTGTCATGAAAACATATACTTGACAAACCCTCTCAACTCAAGGTCACCATACACGCGTCCTCTGGAGCTTTTGACTGTCGTCATTTCGTTGTTTGCTCAGTTGTTGATGTTTAAACTTTGATTCTGAGCACCCTTTCAACCTCCCATTCATGCTGACTTAGTGCCTGTACACATCCTGCATTTTTGGCGCCCTTGTTTTCAATGTAGAGGGGTGGAAGGTGCGCTCAAAAGTAAGAGTGACACCATTGCAGATGGCAGGTGCTCCCAAAGACGTGTTTTGCAGGGTTCAACTACTTTACCATACAATAAACAAACCTTTGGAACACGGCAATGCGTGTCACATGTCATGTGACAAGGAACAACCAATCACAGCTGGTAGACATCTTCTCTTTTTTCTGTAAACATCAGTCTGTGATAAATACGGAGAAAAGGCTGATCATTTTAGTGCAGGGCTCCCCAGAGCTTTACATCTGACCCACAGACAATGTTTTAGTCCTAGTACACACTTACAAAACAACGCATAGAAGAAGATCAGCAACCAACTTGGGATTTCTGTTAAGTAGGCTATAATACAGTGCTGGTTATGGCTGCTTAATGACTTTAGGTGCAACCTGCCTCTGCGCCCTTAAAAGTTGGCACAGAGTAGTACCCAGCACCCAACCCTGTGTTTTTCAGGCGGTTAAAGATAAAGCAAGAGTCCCGGCCCCTAAAAAGTCCAAGGTAACACTTGCAAAATTCAGCATGTTGGACCTGTTCTTGATTCCACCCAAAATCTGTGGGAATTTTTGGAGTGATAAAAATGTTAATACCTCATTTCATTACTTACTGAGGAGTCTTTGAACTTAAAAACTTAAAGTTTCCCTGTGGAATATTTTTTCACCTCTTGGAGTACTATGGAGCAGTTCACCCTCCTGCGCATGTGGGCAACATGGTACACTTTCCTTGCCACACCGTTCCACTGATCTACAGTGCTGGTGGTAGTAATGGTCCAAGAAAAGCAGCAGTTTGCCAACAAAGGCAGGGGAGAACAAGACTGCTAGCAGGTAAACATGGATGTACACATTGCAGGATTTAAAAAGTACAAAAAAGAAAGATAGCCTTTGTAAACGTTATATGAGCAAGGAAATACATTTATACACGTGTGTTTTGGTGAGTAACACTGAATGCCAACAAAACTTTTTACTTGTGTCAAAAAAATCTTCACAGGGCACCTTTAACCAACATCTTAAACAGAGACTAGTTTCTCAAGAAAATGCATACACTAATATGTTAATTGGCATTTTAGTGTCTGACTTATTCCCAGATTTATTTATTTATTTTTACCCGCGACTGATTGAAAAACCATGACAGAGGCTAACCTTTAATGCTTTACAGGTTGTTTACTGTTCTCAGGAAAACAAACTGTATCTTAAGAAGGTGAAGTAAGCCAAGATCAACAGCCCTGTACTCAGAAAAACCACAAGGGTAATGGAGAGGGCAGGAGAGGGCATGAGTGGGGTGAGAGGGAGGCCTCTCAAGCCTGTCCTTTTCGGGCAGTGCTGACAGAAGCTGGAAGAGATGGTTTTGATTTAATGCCCTGTCCAGTGCCAAGCATGAATTAAACCTCAGACAGAAAGACCTCAGGGAGACATTCAGGCCCTCACATCTGACTCCGGCAGTCTCATTGCACAGTCTCAGACATAAATTCCAGACCAGTTTACTGCCACTTGATACGTGCGCCTTACTTACTGTGGCCATATAAAGTGGCATTACCACAGCTTGTAAGTGTGTTTTACATATTGATTATATGTTACAACGCTGTAACATGTAATCAAGGTTTAAAATAAATACACTACAAAAGAAGGTTTTCCATTTTTCAATCCAGACTTTGATAACATGTTGATTCCCAAGTGTGCACAGCGTTAGCACTCAGAGAGCATTAGTACTGAGTGACTTTTCCCAAGGCTTAAACACATTAAATAGATGAAATTGCTTTGGCTTTTAGAAGTGGAAACATTTGGCATGATTGAAAGTTGAATAGTTCAGGCAACTTGTCTGATGATGAGTGTCATTTTCTGTGCTGTTCATATTCACTGTGTGTAATTTACCAGAGATAAGGTGTGGATTTCCCTCCCTCTGGTATATATATGTCCCTCTGGCAATTTACTTTCATCCGCAGCATGGACAAAAATGACTTCACTCTTAGATAAATGCTGAACCTTTGACTGAACCCAAACTAGATTGAGGATGATACAGAGGTAACAGCATTATATGCAGAAAGGTTTAGAGGTGAAATGATTTTCCAGTTGTTGTGTTTTGAACAGAAAAAACATTTTATTTATTGACTGCACTTTTATCAGAGGTAGGCATTTAAGACTCCAGCAACCACTTATTTGGAGAAAGGCTCAGTATCATCCTCACAAATATTTTCTTGTCTCTCTTGACAATATCAGCTTGGCTTATACGGTATGTTTGGAGAATATTTAAGAGTTTCAAGATTCACTTTAAAACCTGAGGGTCTGAAACGCCAAACTAAAATGGGAGAAAGAATCAGGCATGGAGATATCTGAAGACGATTGGAATGATATATGGGAAAGCTGGGCTGAAACTGCCAACTCACGGTCCTTGAGAGACTTCTGTTGGAAGAACATTGTAAAATATTTTGTAACTCCAAAGTAGAAATTTATTCAAATTATTATTAGATATAGAGTGAATGCTGGAGGCAGTGTGATAAAAAATGACTGGTCATTTTCATATTGTTTGGGCTTACCTCTTATTTTTTCATATTGGCAAGAGATTGAAATAGAAATTGATTGGGATTTTTGCCCAGATATAATGTGACACAATACTCTTGGCTTGGAGCAAAAAAAAGCCACCACATGGAAATGGCTGCAGTCAAGCTGTCCATCAAAGGACGACTGGTCTGTCAACGAAATAAACTGTATTGAGACACTGACCTTTTCCTGAAGACTTCTACACATACACCGATCAGCCACAATATTAAAACCACTGACAGGTGAATTGAATATCATTGATAATCTCCTTACAATTCAATGTTCTGCAGGAAAACCTTGAGCACTGCCATTTATGTGGATGCCACTTGACACACACCACTCACCCAAACACCATTGTGGACCAAGTACACCCCCTCATGGCAACAGCTCTCCAACAACTGTAAAAACTACTTGAGAATGGCCAGAGGAAGGTGACAAAGAGCTCCAAACATCGATCTGGCCTCCAAACTACCCAGATTGCAATCTAATTGTGCAACTGTGGGTTGTTCCAATACCCCAGAGCTAAGTCCAATTTCAAGCTGGGGTCTCCTTGGATCGGACTTGGCTCTGACTTGTCAAGGTGTGGACACAGAACCTCTGGAGGTGTCCTGTGGTATCTGGCACCAGAGCGTTGGCGGCAGATCCTTTGAGTCCTGTGGATTGGGAGTTGAGGGACTGGCACATCCGCTGGATGCTCAGTCAAATGGGGATCTGGGGAATTGGGCTATTCCTGAGCAGTTGTTGCAGTGTTTCATTATGCACTGTCCTGCTAGGGTGGCCACTACCATCGGGTAGTGGGTGAGTGGTGCATGTCAAGTAGCAGGATCCAAGGTTTCCCAGCAGACCTTGCATCGTAACGAGATAATCGATACTATTCACTCCACTGGTTGGTGTTTTTAATCTTGTGGTTGATCAGTGTATGTGCCTAAAGGATGTACAGGAATAATGTCTTTCAGTGACATATGTAATGGGTCACAAGTATGTCAACCCCATAGAGGTAAAAAAAAGAGTAGAACAGACCTTGAACTGATTGTTGCTGTCATTTAACAGGTTAAAAAAAATGACAAATGTTGATAGTTATTAAGGTGACAACACAGGAGTAAAGTGTGTCACACTTGCTAGTTTTTTGGACTCTGTTTCGGCCTACTTTACATAATAAGTTGCCGTTTTCCTTTTGTCTTTCTCATGATGATCATCATGTATGATCACATTAATAATCATGAACACCTGAGTGTCCTGTCGTGTTGGAGAGTCAATGGTCAACTAAAGCCTCAGTAACATCTGATATTAGTGAGATGGACATCAGCCAAACATAGCCAAAATTGTGATTTCTCTTACTTACCAATAGAAATACGAAGCAGTTAAATTCAGCAGTCCTCAAATCCTCTCCAGCTACAAGGTGATGGAGATTGTGCACAAAAAGATGCCTCTCCATGCTTCATACTTCTCGACTGCGTGTTTGTTGTTACTGCAAAACCTCACCTTAAGGAGTTTGCCAGTAGCCACTTGTTGGTTTATACAAAAGTTGGCAATGGCAACAGTGTACATAAAAATGGCAGCTGCTCTGACCATCCTGCTATGTTGATTTGAATGAAATTTTCCATTATGCTTACGCTCTGTTTCTATGGTCAACTCCTTTCTGCTTGAAAACGTCAATAAGAATAAAGTTGTGAAGAAATAAATAAATGAATGAAACTGTGGGTCTGCTTTGATTTTAGCATGTCTTTTACATTTGTGTCCAAAGGAGATTGCCTTCCCCAAGATGGTGGCCAGTTGTTGTCGTTTCCTGTGCTACTTCTGTCGCATCAGCCGCCAGAACCAGAAAGCCATGTTTGACCACCTGAGCTACCTGCTGGAGAACAGCAGTGTCGGGCTTGGTAAGTACTGGTAGAGTCATAACATGAGACAGTCTGCTCTCCTTCCTGTCCTGATAGTGTCCTTACAGCATTGTCTTTTATTACATTTAGTGTATATCATTCTGAGAGAGGATGACAAAGGTTTAAAAATGAATGGAAAAATCTAAATATGACATATGAGCAGAGGGCACTGAAATAAAAGGCGGGAGATTTTCAGAAGGTGAAGATGGGGTGGTGAGAAGAAGTTAAAGGGTATGGTGAAAGAGAGAAATATTGAGAGAAGAAGTTAAATGGTTTCCTTGACATTTTGAATTTCTTCAAGTATTTACCACACTGTAGGAACTGAAATATTGCACATTGCTGCACCCGAAAGTGATGTGAAATATTCACAGAAACCAGTAGGTGCCACTCGCTGGAAGGGTTTTTCATTTAATTGAAGTGCAGACTCAAACTTATCGCCCACATTATGCCAGAGTATCAGTTTGAAAGTGAAAGGGCCAGAGAGGCAGGAAAATGAGGGACGGGGGTTATTTAGTCATGCAGGGCAGGACTGATGAGTCACTGGGCTCCGGCTGCTGCTGCTGTAAACTAAAGCTCCTGCCTGTGAAAGAGGAGAGGTTCACATGGTGTGGAGAAGACAGATGAATGCAAACACACCAGTCTGTTGGGCCCAACATGAAACATTTGATATTTGCTCACTCATAAATCACATATGTCACTGTGAAGGTGCTGGGAGACGTGCCTCGTTCTTTCTCTGTATTTCAGGGCTAATTACCTCAAATGATAAGTTTGCCTGAGTGAAGGACATAATTAGAATTATAAACCAATTAATGATTTATTTTTTTAATCTAAATTGCCATGCAGCAGTGTGCACAATTATTGTCAGAGTAGGTGTCCAGTGGGAGTGTAACCATTTATTTAGGCAGGGAGTTTTGCACATTAAGGTGCAGAGGATTCATTAACCTATAATTAACTATCTGCACAACATCAGTATTTCTGTGACTGTTACCAGTTTTTTCTAATCATAAAGTGCACTCATTACAATTATAATGATCATTGTATTAAATCAAAGACCCTGATGATTAAAAGTGACACAGCTAATCTAGGAAACATTCATTTAATCATTTTTATAATGGTTTATAGAAATGTGCATTATGTTTGCAACACCAATTGAGTTTCAGACATTACTAGGGAAATATAACAGAGGTGTGAAGTGCTTGTAGAATTAGAAAGAGTTTGAAATAATATTTTGTTGTTCTTGTAACAATAAATATCTTATGTGTATAACATTTTTTTTAAAATCAGGGTAATTTCTGATGATCACATCTGACTACCTGCTACTCTGAACTGCAAGACAGTGGAACATATCACGATAACATATGTAGATAGACTGCCCCCTGTTGTTTAGTCCAGAACAAATGTAAAGTTTGCTTTGCTGGTAACACTTTGTGTGTGTGTGTGTGTGTGTGTGTGTGTGTGTGTGTGTGTGTGTGTGTGTGTGTGTGTGTGTGTGTGTGTGTGTGTGTGTGTGTATGTGTGTGTGTATGTGAAGCCTCTGAAGCTATGCGGGGCTCCACTCCGCTTGATGTTGCAGCATCTTCAGTGATGGACAACAATGGCCTGGCTCTGGCTCTGGAGGAGCCTGATCTAGAGAAGGTTTGTTTGTGAAATCATTTTGACTGCAACTTAAATGTTTGAGGCTAATATGCACTTAAATAACACCATTATTGCTCCTGTGTTATTAAGCATACCCAGTGGGGTCAGGCTGATTAGACTAACAGTCAGTGTTGGGTTTAGTGTTTGGTATGACCTCAAGGTATTTGTTGTTGTAGCAGAGGAATCCGTCATATGATGGACTTGCTTGTTAAATACTATTACAGGCACTGTAAAATTGTGGATTTGAATCAAATTACATTTAACATGCTGAGAAAAGAAACCAGATATTCTGGTAAGAGTACATTTAGTTTTATTAAGGTTAAATACATGGGAAAAAGTTAGTCTCAACGTATGTACTGGGACACTACAATGAAATTAGCATTGATGATTTAGTGATATCTAGCGGTGAGGTCGCAGAACTGAATCTTCTGACGTGTGCCTAGCTTGAGGCAAAGACAGTTGCCGACATAAAAATGGGAAAATACAATTTGCCCTATCTGGAGCCAGTGTTTGGTTTATCCATCCTGGGCTATAGGGCTGCAACTAACGATTATTTTCATTGTTGACTAATCTGTTGATTATTTCTTCGATTAGTCGACTAATCATTTTATCGAAAAAAGTGACAAAATGTTGAAAAAAGTCGGTCTGTCTCTCCCAGACCCCAAAATTATGTCAATTAATGTCTTGTTTTGTACTCACGTCAAAGGGTTTTAGTTAACTGTCATGGGAGAGTGTGTAAAGCTGCCAATATTTGAACGTAAGAAGCTGCAACAAGAGTATTTTGGGTACTTTTATAGTACTTTTCCATGGAAAATGACTCAAACTGATTAGTCGACTACTAAAATAGTCACCGATTATTTTAATAGTCGATTAGTCATCGATTAGTCGACTTATCGTTGGAGCCCTACTGGGCTACTGTAGAACAACATGGCTGACTCTGTGGAAGGGGACACACTCCATACGTAGATATAAACAGCTCGTTTTAAGGTAATGAAAACACAGCAATTCCTAGTATAGGGTGATAATGAACTAATTAAAAGATTGGTCATTGTAAATATTATGTTCCATTTCTGCCAATAGATGTCCCTAAATTCTATGTACTAGGCCTTTTAAATGAAGAAATGATGGTTAGGAATTCCTGTGAGGTTAGACTAACACCTGGGCCACACTGCCTGTGTGAGCAGTGCATGACATCTACCTCGCTGAACTGCTACAGCTTGCATTCGTGCAACGTTCTCACAGACAATGTTGTTGGTGTGGCACTGTTGTAAATCTGCCTGCTCCTGTAAATACTGTATTTCCACAATTAACAGCTGGTGCTCCACTCATTTATGGAGCCATGCAAGCCGGTGCATTGTCAACAACACAGTCATACAAATGTTTCACAATGAAAAGCCCTATGTTAACAAATTATGGGATTCTGTCCACAGAATTGCTGTCAGAGGGCATCTTTATTTTATTTTTGAGTATTTCTGTTTTTTCATGTCTATGACACATAAAGTCATTGGAACTGTAGTAAAAGATGTGCAATGTCAGTATGATTATCAAAAGACCATTTCACAGTCTATTTTTGCTGAAAACGGCATGTGTCATGCGGAAAAATTAGGCAACACTCCTATTGTCCAGATGTGCTGCAGCTGAGCAGCGGCCAAGCCAAGCCTGAGCAGTGCTGCTCTTGCGAGCAGTGTGTCCTCTCAAACCTGGTAACATTACTAAAGTTATTGAAACATTTTGAAGTGCAAAACAATCAGCACATGCCTTTGTATTATTATTAGCTTAGATGATTTCTTCTAACCACTCTTTACCGCTGACTTTACGTACGGTGACACTGAGTTAGACAGAGAGAGAAGTTTCATGCCACCCAAGTTTTCCCGTGAAAAATGAAGTATGATTTTGTGCCAGTTGAATAAGTTTGCTCAGCAAATGCTTTCAAGCTGTCATTGTTAGTGACACTGACAGTCAAAAAGACAGAGTGTGCCATTATATTCCCCAGGAGTGAAGCAGGATTGTGTGTGTCTGTGTGTCTGTGTCTGTGTGTCTGTGTGTGTGTGTGTGTGTGTGTGCGTGTGCGTGTGCGTGTGTGTGTGTGTGTGTGTGTGTGTGTGTGTTTGTAGGTGGTGACATACCTGGCAGGCTGTGGTCTTCAGAGTTGTGCTATGCTGGTGGCTAAGGGTTATCCAGACCTCGGCTGGAACCCTATAGAGGGAGAGCGTTACTTGTCTTTCCTGAGGTTCGTCGTCTTCTGCAATGGTATGTCGTCTTTCATACTGAGCACATAGTGTAAATACAGAAAATGTTGCCTTTTTAAGATGATTTGAGGACTCTTTGTTCACTAGTGATGCTTTAGAGTAATGCTACTCCGGAGGTCAGTTATTAGATTTAATCATGTTCTTCATATGGCTATGACAGCAGTATATATACATTGTGCTTGCATGGCAGGTTGGACGATGTTATTAGAATTACCTCTAACTATTGTCAAATGCCCAAGAGAAGAGAAGTGCAAATGTTTACATGGATAAAAAAAAAAAAGAAATAATCCTTGAGGAAGGCAGTAAACACAAGGTCCAGGATTTCTGACCTGTCCTTTCAGGAGATGACTTTAATTATCACCTATAAATGTCTGTCCATTGCCTTGCTGTGTTTGTATACCAGGTGAGAGTGTGGAAGAAAATGCCAACGTGGTGGTGAAGCTGCTGATTAGACGTCCAGAGTGTTTCGGTCCTGCCTTGAGGGGAGAGGGTGGTCAGGGTCTGCTGGCCGCCATGAAGGAGGCCATCAAGATATCTGAAGATCCTGCCCTGGATCTACCCAGTACCCCAGCTGTGGTCACTACTGGGTAGGAATCCGCACCAGTTTCTTGCATTATTTTGTTCTAACCAGGGTTGAAGAGCCTGTTAATCAGCCTTTAGATCATCACGAGACACTAAAAACCCACTGAGCAGTCACAAGTGATAAAGTCTCCCATTATCTGTGTCTTTGTGGTGAATTGTTACACTTAATTAGATTTGCCTGTGTGTTTCTTATCTCGGCTAAACCCGTATTATTTCTCGTTATTAGACTTTAGTGCTTTATCACTTTGAATTTGATATATTGTTCGTTCACATCTCCGGGAAGAGATCGGAGTCTGCTTCTTTGTGTAAGCCTGCACAAAGGAACTGAAGAGAAAAGGAGTTTTTTGCTCTTAGTTTGAATGAGAAGTTTTATCTGATTGAATCGCTTTACTAAAAGTCTCCTACAAAAACAGTAATAATCACAATATATTTTCCTTATTTAACCCCTCTGCAACATATCTTTTATTAACCTTAAGATTGTTTCCCTCCAGACATATTTTAAGACATTTAAGAACGCTCTTTTCTGAATAATAATGAGGCCCATATGGTTTTACACAACAAAAAGTTTTATATATTTCTCCAAGTTCTTCAAAGCACATCTACTCATTCCCCCTCACACATATTAATATGCAAATGAGATTCCTTTCAAACCTTTAATTACGAAATACTTCACTGAAAAGCGTTTTGTCAGCGTGTGTGTGCTGGAGGTTTAAAGTTTCCACATCACACTTTTGTGTATGATGCGTATTTGACTATGATTGGCTTCCAAACTCTTATGATGACACAAAGTCAGCCTTGTTGGTTGGTACATGTTTTTAACTGAGATTTAAAGTGAGCACGGAGAACTTTTCCCCTTCAGCAGATTAATGTGAAAACAAGCTTTTAGTGTCAAACTCTGCACATCCATCATTCTGCACAGTGAAGCTCAAACATCTCTTTAATGATGGACACAATGCAAAACACTCTTTTAATCGACAATTCTTTGATGTTTCCAGTAAGTCTTGATGACTGCATCTGAGACAATTTAAACTCTAACTTAAACATGAAGACATCATAGAGAGATCCTTGTCTGGTTAGAGGTGTAAGAGTAAAGAATATAGCAGCCTTGACATTGATGGTAGCTGTCAGTAAAGCAGTGTGGAAACTGTTGGCTCCTGCCTGGTCACATCAGTATGCAAAGGCTGCTATACACTGGCTGCATTTTAATGGGAAAGGTTATTATTGCATGAAGTGAAGAGAGGGATTGGGAAGCAGGTCAAAATCAATATGTATAACACAATGGCCTGTGAGAAGATCATGTTTTGTGCCAAAATATTGTAATAAATGCTCACAAAATTGCCCATCTAATGCTCTTCTGGTGCCAAATTTCTTGTCAACCTACTTTGTACAGTCTGTGGGTCCTGATTTTCCTTAGTAAGGTTTGCAGGATCCCAAAATGTGTTGTCAAAGTGATTGTGTGTTTCAGGTCTGGTGAGGAAGAAGGAGAAGTCATGCACATGGGCAACGCCATCATGTCCTTCTACTCAGCTCTTATTGACCTGTTGGGCCGCTGCGCTCCAGAAATGCATGTGAGGAGCTTTTTTTTTTTTTATCACACATACATCTTATTTTTTATGTTATCATGATCCTCTGTTTAATAACATAGACCACTACAATGACTGGCATGAAATAGCGAGTTGACTATTTCCTATTTGTATCTCTCACAGCTTATCAATGCAGGTAAAGGAGAGGCGCTGCGTATCCGAGCCATTCTGCGCTCTCTGGTTCCCACGACAGACCTGGTGGGCGTCATCAGCATCCCCCTCAAAATGCCTGTGCTCAATAAAGGTATGTTGGTCTCAGCAGCTTTGTTTGCTACATGAAGCCATGCATGCAAATGTTGATGGCTGAATAGTAACAGATAAACAGAACAGCATTAATAACAGCCAATGGTGATGCAGGGAAAATGGTCTTTGGATTGAATTCAAGGCTGTAACTAGTCTCACACGCAGCAATCTGATCGAACTTTTAATTTAAACTGAATATACAAACACAAGCTTAAATAGATCAGAATCAGATTCCCTCCACTGCTTGCTGAACCAACATGCCACACTACTTTACTGCCTGCAAATATGAAAAGAGTTTGATTTGGCTGGTATGTACTGTGAGTCACACTGCCAGATCAAGACAACTCAAATAAATTCATATCTCTGCACTTTGAAAATAATCACAGCTCTGCCAGCTGGAGGTATATCACGAAAATGACTGTGTCACACCAGCCGGGCTTCATTCAAGAGTGCATATCTGTTCGCTTCTCTCCCTGTGTTCCTGCCGTGGAGGAAAATTGTGCCCACAAGGTGTTTCTTGCACCTTGGCGGTTTGTGCTTTGACTTTTAATTTTATGTGTAGTTATTATCTTACCTGGGAAAAAAGCCATCTTCAGCAGCAATCACACCAGAAAATTAACTTCATATCCAATTTTCTCTGTGACATCATCTAATAAGAAAGCAAGCTGTGTCTTAAATGACTGAACTCATTTTTACTTTTTTAATAACTTTCCACAGCTTATCATGCCTGGAATAACTGTTACCTTAAATACACCGGTGATGCTTATTTATAGTGCATGTGCAACAGATGTAGAAACAATAAGTGATTTCATAGTGGCCTGTTTGGCAGGTGTAGGCTGCAGCCCTCTTGCTCAGTACTGGACCAGTTTAAAAAAAAAAAAAAAAAAAAGAAGTTGTTTCCTGTAGTCAATAAGATTTTTTTCTCTTTTTTATGCCTCAGCACCAGTGACAGCTGTGACAGGAGGCATTATGTTTTACAGTTGTCTGTCTGTTTGTGTGTCTATACATCTGTACATCCATCCCACTCTCTTGAATGCATTATCTCAAGAACACCTTGATGTATTTTTACAAATTTGGCACAGCTGTCAACTTGGTCTCAAAGATGAACTGATGAGATTTTGGTGGTCAGCAGTCAAGGTCACTGTGACCTTGTATCTGTTATATTTTGGTGAAGGTGATATTTCAAGAATGCCTTTATGGATTTTTCCTAAGTGGTCACTCAGACTCAAGGATGAACTGATTTAAAATTTGGTGGTTGTAAGTTAAAGGTCAAGGTCACTGTAACCTTGTCTGTCCTGTTCTCGTGACCATCGTATCTCAAGGACAACTTAAGTGAATTTCCTCACATTTGGTACAGACTTCCACTTGGACTCAATGATAAACTGATAACATTTTGGTCGTCAAAGAATCAAGTTCACTGTGACCTTGCGTCTGTTACATTCTTGTGAAGGTGATATCTCAAGAACACTTTTAGGGAAGTTCCTTATATTTGACACAAACAATCACTCAGACTCAATGATGAACTGATTAGAATTTGATGGTCAAAGGTCAAGGTCACTGTGACCTTATAAAACAAGTTTTTTGCTTAAAGTCATTTATGCCAGTTGTGACAAAATCTCACATGGAAGTGCAATAGGATAAAATGATGACATTTTATATCCCAAAGGTCAATGGTCAACTTCACTGTGGCATCATAATATTCAGCAAAAACACTTTTCTGGCAATTATTCAGCATCATACCTCAGAGGAAGAGACATTTGGTCAGATACTGAATTGGTGACACTAATCTTGGGTGTGCACCTTGAAACTGTGCTGATTGTATAGATCTTCAGTGCTGCCTGGGAGAAGATCAATGTTTTTACAGACATACATGTAAACTGTAAGAGAATTGGTGCACAGAGGCAGACAACCACAAGGCAGTTATTTACATAAACATGGGAAAATAGGGTCGAGGGTGAAAAATACTAAACCTACCAATAAAATACAACTTTTAATAGTCAGGAGTATGAGGAGAAGTATCAGATTAAATAGAAATGATAAATACAATGCTTACGTATAGCACATTAAACTGAAACTTTTCCCCTTACATGTGTTTGTGTTCAGATGGCACAGTGACAGAACCTGACATGTCAGCCTCTTTCTGTCCGGACCACAAGGCCTCCATGGTGCTCTTCCTGGAAAGAGTCTATGGCATTGAGGACCAGAGCTTCTTGCTCCAGATGTTGGAGGTTGGCTTCCTGCCTGACCTCCAAGCATCAGCGTCTATTGATACGGTAAGTGGCAGACAACCCAAATAATTTGCACCTCATATCCCTAGTCAGCCTTCAAGCTCCCATTTTGTTACTCACTAGCCACCAAAACACGTGTCATTGTTTTCGAAAATAGTGTATTTTAGTCTTTGTAGCCAATAGTTTCACAAAGAAAAAGTTCTTGGTGCAGCAGGTGCATTATTAAATCTGTGTCGTCTTTGTCTCTGTTCCATTCCATTTCAAACTCAAATGGTGTTTTTGTCATCTAGTTATAATTTCAGTGCACACTGTTTGAGTTTGAGTTTGAGTTTTCAGTTTGCTCATTAGATGTATGACGGAGGAAGATAATCTGAACAAACACGGATTGCTCAGAACAAAGCCTTGTCATGGCTGCCTCTGAGTTGGCAGAAACATTAATATACTTATTGGTGAAATCATCAGACTAAAAATGTTAAACATCTGCTCATCTTCATATGATCAGTACTCAAACAATCTCGTACTGCAACACTCCCCACTCCTCACTGTGGAATGACTGTGAAAATTTCACCATTCTCTCAGAAAAACAATCGCTGTTCACATATTAGCCAAACTCGTTTAAAACTGGATTATTGTTTAAAAGACTTTCTATTCAGTCAGTGCCCTTTTCAAACCTCCATTCCCAGCTGTGACATCAGGGGGAAAATTAAGTCTTTTCAACTCCACTTTCCCTTTTTTCTCCATCCCAAGAACCACATATTTCTATTTTTGCTGTTGCCAGGAACCTTTATTCACTCCCAACTCTCTATTAATCTTGACATGTGGGGAAAGGTGTGTTGTGCCTCTCTATCTGTCAGCCTACATGCATTGTTCTCTGTTCCACAGGAGCTGTTGAGCACCACTGAGACAGCACTGGCCATGAACAGATACATCGGCTCAGCCCTGTTGCCTCTGCTCACTCGCTGCGCCGCTCTCTTTAGCAACACAGAGCACTACGCACAGCTGATTGACTCCACACTGCAGACTATCTACAGGCTGTCCAAAGGACGCTCACTCACCAAGGCCCAGAGAGACGCCATCGAGGAGTGTCTGCTGGCTATCTGCAAGTAAGGCCGGCAGAGCTTTGTCTAGTCTCAGCTGAGTAAAAATAGCAAATGGGAGCTGGAGAGTTACAAAGGCTGCATCATGTCATTGTTTAAACAAAGCTGCTGTCAAATGGGTCGTCTCAGGCTTTAGGGCAATACATAATTTGACAGCCCTCTGTATCACTTTGGTAGAGCATGTAGGTCTGTTCACCACAAATCACAACCTGCAGAAAACAGTGACAGCATCAGCAACATTTTCCTTCATTACTACTTCCTTAGCTTTACTGAGTGATAACACTGACATTTAAGGATTTTAGCCATATAATGTTGCCAGCCATTTTGGATGTCTCCGACAGAGTCCGACCCTGAATCATGGAGCATGGTGCATACGATCTGTTGCATACTTAGGGTCACATTGCAGAATGTTTTCCTTCATACAGTGGGCCCTTTTCACCTAGTTTTAAAAGTATTCTTGGATATGAGTACATGTATATTGATATTTCTGGTTCTGGGCAGCCTGGTTTAATTACACATGAGAGAATTATATCAGTGGTCATATTATATCAAATCTGCAGTTATTGTAGCTACTCCTCTTTAGAAAAAGAATATTTAGGGAGTTTCGACTCACTGCTCTGCAATTCTTTGTTTTAATAATATAGTTATATTTCACAGGCACCTGCGTCCCTCCATGATGCAGCAGCTGCTCAGACGGCTGGTGTTCGACGTTCCCATGCTCAATGAATACTGCAAGATACCTATCCGGGTAAGACACTGGACAGGGTTTCCTGTCACCACTGAGTTTGATTTATTGGTTGAAAGAGTTATGGGATAATTATTATAAGCAATCAGAGGCATCTCGTATATTACAACCCATTTATCCTCCTCAGTTGCTGTGTGTTGAACATCTACATATGATTGTTTATTTCACCAAGCATTTCTTAAATATTTGTATGAAGTCAGGTGACATTGGGCATCATATATTCTATCATGTACACATGTAGTACGGTATGAAACGGCAAAAACCTAACTCTCTGGTCGTAGATGTGCAAGACTATTTCATAAACTTGAACTCAGTCGTTTCTTTTCTTGTATCTTTGATTTTTAGCTTCTGACCAACCACTATGAGCAGAACTGGAAGTATTACTGCCTGCCTTCTGGTATGGGCAGCTACGGCATAGCCTCTGAGGAGGAGCTCCTTCTAACCAAGAAACTCTTCTGGGGAATCTTTGACTCTGTTGCTCAGAAGGTACAGCCACAACCATGTTGTGTAGAATATTCATTGAGATAAGCTGACAGCGTGTGTATGGACCAAGAAATTATTTATGGTTTCGGAAAGCTGTATTACCTTTTTGTATTTTCTTTATCTATCTCCCTCTTGCTCATTTTTTATCTCTGAGAATAAATCAGAAGTATCGAGAGGCGAGGCAATATTTTTCCCTCAATCCTTCTCTGTAACATAACAAAATGTTTAGTAGTCTAGTGGTGTTTGCTCTCATCAAGATTTCCTCAGTTTGCTGCTGTTTTTTTTTATGTTCTGTTTTCAGAAAAAACTTTTCAATACCTCAGTGTGGCCCTCGTGAGAGAAAAGTTCTCCGTAGTCAGAGGTAGTGAAATGAAAGCTCAATGAAGTGCTTGTGAGCAGAGCAGCTGAAGCGAAGCCAAAACAGATGAATCATTTATTAGTCAGTGACGAGACATTGCTTGGTGCAGACTTTTCCAGCCCTCTGTGTTTCACTCTGCCTCCTCTTATTTTTCTGTACTCAGTCTGTCCATCTAATAGCTAATGCAGACATGCCCTCATTCTGCTACATCTGCCTCTTCTGCAGAAGTACGATCCTGACCTTTTCAAAATGGCCATGTCATGCCTGTGTGCCATTGCTGGAGCCTTGCCTCCTGACTTTATTGATGCCACTCTTGGAGCAACACTGGAGAAACAGACATCAGTGGATGCACAGGGCAACTTTGATCCCAAACCCATCAGCACTGCCAAGTGAGTTGAAAATGCATTTATTTATTTATTTTTTAAAGATATAATAGGCACGTGGTTGAAATTAATCTAATATCTAAAACTGATTTGCTGTTTTGCCAATATTAGCTCTGTCAATTTAATTAAAATCTGCGTGTCTACCTTGAGTTTGTCATCAAAGTTTTTACCTACTCATTATACAAGCAGAATTGACTTTGAAATAACACTAAATATTTAAACATTATCTCCACTCTCTAGTATCTCCCTTCCTGAAAAACTTGAGTACATTGCCAACAAATATGCAGAGCATTCCCATGACAAGTGGTCCTCAGAGAAGGTTAGTCCCTGTGCATATAGTTTTTACACTACTGAGTTTGTATACCTGAAATGCAGTATACTACACAATGTACAATAAACTGTTGTTGCAGGTGTCAGCAGGTTGGAAACATGGAGACAGCCTGGATGAGCAGGCCAAAACTCATCCACTGCTGAAGCCTTACAAAGGGCTGAGTGAAAAGGTACATGCACACACAGCTGCTGCAAGAGAAAGTATTGTCCAACTGCTGATTATGTTTCAAACATAATGAAAGAAATCTTATCTTGTCCAATGTTTTCAGATAGATTTAGCTGTAAGAAGAACTTCTCTTAATGGCAAAGCTATTGTGAAGACAGAAATGATGGTGGTAGTTGTTTTAAGGCCAGAGTGGTGCAATTTTTTGAGAGCAAAATTTATGGTTTGCCAACTTGAAAACTTGACTGTGAAAGAGGGGAACTGGTCAAATACATAAAACATGGTTTTATAAGTCTATGGAAGGCAAATTATTTTTTTTTATTGACTTTAATCAATGTAGGGATGAAAGGGAAATTTATTAAGTCAACGTGAACTTCATTTCATTAACATAAATTTCTAGTAGGAAAATAAACTAGAAATGAACATCCTTAAAAAAATAAATGAAGATCATGAGCTGATCACGTGTATTTATCTGATCTGTATAAATGTTTTCACTTGTGCTAAACTGTCACATCTGATGGACACACAGTCCTCCATAAAATGTTTAGCCAAAGACTGTCGGACAGACTTTTGTGTGTTCAATATGCAGGAGAGAGAGACATACCGCTGGCCAGTGAGGGAGTCTCTGAAGAGCATGCTGTCTATGGGCTGGAACATTGAGAGGACCAAGGAGGGAGAAGCCATGTTCCAGCAACGAGAGAGTGAAAAACAACGAAAGACCTCTGAGTCTCAGGTAACATCCTGATGTATGATCCACTTATTGTGTGATTACTTTTCATCACAATAAGAGAAATAATGTTGTCACAAATGTTTCTTTTGTGATGCGTATTTACTATCTCGCTAACTGACATATATTCACAAGAATCTCCTTTTTTAAAGTTGTCTTTGTTGTCTCTGTTCAGCAGCCTCAGCTTTTGCTGTGATGTTTTTGCATTTTTTTTGCAGAGATAATTTATAACAGGGCCCCATTGAAAAATTAAAAGGGAGGGCCACTCCCTTGCCCTGCAAGAATAATGGGCACAAGGCAGCAAAGCTAATGGCTTGTATCACTTTCATGTCTTGCTTCATTTATCACACAAATGCATTTTTTTTTTCTTCGCATATCGAAGTTATTGGGCAACATGAATACTGAAAAGCATGAATATTGATTGGGACTAAGAAAAAGCTGCTGCAGTTTTAAGTCGACAAAGATAATGGCTGTGTTTTTATGTTTTTTTAGCAGCATGGAAAACTGTTTACAGTATAGACAACTTAACATTTACATTTGGCTTACTGTAAACGTTAGGGCTGCCCCCTAATAGTCGACCAAAGGTTGGTTGACCAAAAGGTCATTAGTTGGCAACATTTCATTGGTTGCTTAGTCACAGAGAAAAAAACCAAACATGAACTCTATTAGGTGCTGCACCTTGTCTAAATAAATCAAAACCTATATGACTGTACCATGTGGGAATTTAGCTTGAAAGGACAGCGCTCAGCAGTCAGACAGGAGTCACGTCAATTTAATTTCTTAATAACATGTTAGGCAGGAAATCCAAAGTGTGGGATCATTTTGAGAAGGTGAAGGACGAACCCAAGGTGATATGTAAACTCATCTTCATTGGTCGACTACAAACATGACGTATCATCTGAAACATGGAAGTAGCTACATGCCCATTAGCCACTTAGCACAATCATTACTGCTTTGCTGACAGCATCATTTACAGGCGGCTCGCTCAGTGTGTGACGTGCACTTGTAGATAAAATATAGGCCTATATTAATGAAGGTTCATTAATATGGTTTGTATTTCTCTGTAATGTAGCGCAGTGTTAACAATGTTACTGATACTATTCTTTCTCACACCTTCAACTCAAACCATTGTGTTGCCCCGCCCAAAATATATAATCTAATAATTAAGTTAATATCATAACCATGACAGCCAACCCTAGATTCCCTCTTGTTTGTTACAATTGTGTTTTTTTGGCACAGTGTCTGTGATTTTTATAGCTTCCTCTTGAATGTGTGCTGCTACTACCTGATGGGTGTATTTTTATAAAACCCTGACCTCACCTGCATCCTGTTTTTGGCTGGGGGCTACACGCCCATAAATGTCCTGAACATAGCAATGTAAGAAGAAAATCAGAAAATACAGGTAGAGGGCAGAGTCTCTGCAGATAAATACATCACCACACACACACCTTTAAACTTAGTACTGCAACATCAGTTTTAATTTTCTCTTCTGTCTGTGCAGCCATGTCTTGTGTCAGTGCTCTTGTTTAGTGCAGCCAAACCAGACACATCACTTCTTAAACACCAGAATATTTTTCCAGGGAAGAGCTAACAAAATGTTTGGAACTTCAAATGTAAAAGCTTTAAGTCAGACATGAACAGAATCACAGCTGTACCTTGCTATACATTGATTTATAAAAAGATAAATGTTGAATAACTAAATTGCATTATTGTTTTTAATATTCATATCTGGTTTTGTGCTTCTATTGTCTCTATCTGTCTTTGTAGAGTAATGGATTCAGTCCTGCTCCAATGGATTTACACAATGTCACATTGTCGAGAGAGTTACAGGTTAGTTTGTGTTCAGCTCTTTATAATGTTGTTATAATGATGATATGATCACTGTTCTAGGAAGTTTGTACATAAACTCCAATCTCAGTGTGAGAATTGTCTGTGTAACTCGAAGCCAAAATGCTCAGATATGATAAAAGATATGATGTCTGCAGGGCATGGTGGAGGTGGTTGCAGAAAACTACCACAACATCTGGGCCAAGAAGAAGAAGACTGAACTCGTCAGCAAAGGTGCGTAAATGTACATTTTAAAAATACACTCGCCCTGGGCTAATTCTGACCTGTTATTTGTGTAAAATGTATTTGAAATGATTTTTGAGTTTGATTTGACCGACCAAGGAGGAGGGACCCACCCGCTGCTGGTTCCCTATGATACCCTGACTGCTAAGGAGAAGTACAGAGACAGAGAGAAGGCCCAGGAGCTCTTCAAGTTTCTGCAAATTAGCGGCTACGCCATCATAAGGTTTACCTCCTCTTATTCCAATTCATCCTCATTGAAGACATATGTAAAAAAGGAATAAGCATAATATCACAACAGCCAACGTAGTTTTAAACCTAATTGTAATTGTTTCATCTGACAGAGGTCTGAAGGACATGGAGCAGGACTCATCATCCATGGAGAAACGTTTTTCCTACAAGTTCCTCAAAAGGCTGCTGAAGTACGTCGACTCTGCCCAGGAGTTCATCGCTCATCTTGGTAAGTGTGTGGCATTTTAAACACAGGTAATTTGGGCACTGAGAGGTGCCTTACATTGATTCAGAACTCTTTTGTGATGCTGACCTCGCCACTCAACGTTGTTGTTAATCCAGAGGCTATGGCCACCAGTGGGAAGACAGACAAATCACCTCATGACCAGGAAATCAAGTTCTTTGCTAAGGTTTGGAACACTGACATGTTGTTGGATTTACTTTTAAATAGGCTTTTATTGATGTTTTAGTCTCACACCTCAGCTTCTTCTCTGCAGGTGTTGCTTCCTGTGATAGATCAAACGTTTAAGAACCACCATCTCTACTTCCTATCCACACCCAGCAAGAACCTGAGCAGCTGTGGCTGTGCCTCTAACAAAGAGAAGGAGATGGTCACCAGGTACTGTGTAGAAGCAATATACAGTCTGTGTAATCAGTGTTTTTGTTGTCAGGTTTTTGCTGTTTAGAGGGGTTTGCCTTGCAGTCCTCGCTTTAATCTCAGTGAGAAGAGAGCAGAATTTCTCTTTCATATTTTCGTCAGACTTTTTCTTATTTCCCTGCTTACTTCGCTTTTTTTTTTTCCAGCTCTTTGTTCTCTCTGACGCTTTTTGTTCACTTCTGCTCTTACCGTCTTTCTTTTCCAGCTTGTTCTGTAAGCTGGCAGCTCTTGTCAGACACAGGATTTCTCTCTTTGGTAAGGTTGGCATTGCCTCAGTCTGTATCCTCGTGTGCCTGTTTGCTGTGAGTATCTCTCCACATCTACTATAAATGTTTCTCTTTCAGGAAGTGACTCTGCCATAATGGTGAGCTGTCTGCACATCCTCACCCACTCTCTTGACACGAGGTAAAGACACACTGTTGTCTGTACAGTATGTGCACGCTGTTCCATCAAGAAGACAATTAGCATTTGTCTCGTGTGTGCTCATCAGCTCTTGTCTCCCCTTCCCCCTCACTCAGAACGGTGATGAAGTCCGGCTCAGAGCTGGTCAAAGCCGGGGTTCGGACTTTCTTTGAGAATGCAGCAGAGGACCTGGAGAAGCTGCTAGAGATGCTTAAACTGGGGAAGTTCATGCAGTCCCGTGCCCAGATGAAGAGCGTCACCCAGAGCATCAACTATGTGACCGTGGCACTGTTGCCCATCCTCACTGCCCTGTTTGAGCACATCACAACATATGGTTTTGGAGTGGACCTTCTGTGTGAGTTAATGCTTCCACACCATTTTCAGATTTGTCTTTTACTTTATTTTTATTGCCTTTTTAAATAACAAACAAACAGGAATAATACATTAAAAACACATACAAAATAAAACACTCATACTCATCCGGCAGAGCTTCGCTGTCTTACCCGAGCTGTTGCTTGATCTACAGGCTGTACTTGTGCATTTTCGTATTGCCCGCCACCCATGCTGCCACCACAGACACTGCACTGCCATTTTCTTGCCTCAGATGTTTCCAAAAACATATTTAGCTTACTGTTTCATCGTGATACTAGTGCGTTCGTTACCATCTAGCTGCTATTGTGTCACATGGACGAGTTCACATTACGTAACTTGCCATCAGGAGCATTTATTGGTCCAGTATAGTGCAGTGCATTCTGGTAGTTACAGGTTTTCTACCCCTTGAGCGAAAGCAAATTCCACAGCTCTTTTTCTCTGTTTTCTCTGGTCATGTAGCACCAGTAGCTTCACAAGTATTTGCATCTTTCTATCTTTTGTTTGATGTCCGCTAGATTAATGTTTTTGTTTGTTTCAGTGGATGATGTCCAGCTGTCCTGCTACAGATTCCTGACCTGTTTGTACTCTCTGGGAACAGGAAAGAACATCTTTGTGGAAAGGTAGGAGGCCAAGCTTTTCCCAAACCGTGCAGCAGGGTGTAAAATTGCTTCTGACTCTACACATGAGCAGCACCGTATATTTGACCATTAAGTTTAAGACTCCTCTGTAACTATTAATGCTTGCTATAATATTTTTATCATCTGTGAGAATTCTTATCAAGGAACTGTGAAATAGAAATGTATAAACTACATTATGCTTGTCACTGTTAATTAGGATATGGGTGTTAAGTTTTTTGATTAACGCATATTTGTGACAGATGTCCTCAGCAATTTAAAGAGGGTTTACAGTGCCTTGTGTACTCTCAATTAAAAAGTGTCTTATGTGTGCCACAGTTAATGTGATACAGTATGTGTAACAAAATGAAGGCAGAGATTTTGACTTTGGCCAGACAAGACAAGGATCATATTTAATGAGAATCAATAAAGTGAAAAAAGATTTCACGGTCCAGTGAGACGACACAACAGAAACACTTTGTGCTGTGAAATGTCTTTCATTAAAACCACGACTCTGTGGCATTATTCCCTGACTGGCTGTTACACGGCAATAAAACCTCCCAAAACTGTTGTGGAAAAGAAAGTTTCTCACCTTGAGCTGACTCAAGCTGTGAAACAATCAGTGATAAAGTTTGACCACAACCTTACCTTAGCTGTCTGGACTAAATTAATCCTGATACAGCGTGGTGCTCTGTGAAGTCTCAGTGTACTGAGAGCCCAGTGGATCAAGTGTTAAGGTTTGTCGTAACTAATGTTTCTGTCAAAGACTTGTTATGTTGTATGTTGCAAATATTAATTTTTGGTGTGCATTTTCTCATATTACACTCAGTGGATGTACATGTTGATCTGCAGGCATCTTCCAGCAATAGGGGAGAGCCTGGCAACTCTGGTGGCAGCCATGCCTGTGGCGTTCCTGGAGCCCCACTTAAACGCCCACAACCCACTCTCTGTCTTCAACACCAAGACCCCAAGAGAGAGAGCCAGTGAGTGTCCATCTGATCCTCCTTTTCATTTTGATCACTATCACATTTATTTACAATGCTCTGACATTCCTGTGCATATGTTTTTGAGATTCTTGAAGTATTTCGCATCATCTAAGAATTTTAAAAATGTATTTTTGTTTTTCTATTCTAGTCCTGAGTATGCCAGACACAGTGGAGGAGATGTGTCCGGAGTTGCCGCGCCTTGACAGACTGCTGAAAGATGTCAGCGATGTGTCAGAGTCTGGTGCTCGCTACAGTGAAATGCCACAGGTCTGAGGGGCTGATGGGAAATTTAAATGTTTACAGAAAGCTGCATTTTTTGAGGTGTTTAGTTCCACAACAACATGGTCACCACTTGTATGCTAATGAGTTGCATTATAGGTAAGATCCAGTGTTAATAGAGCTTAGGGGCTATGACTTTGTCTTAAATTGCATGCCATGCATACATACCCAATATGAGTACTATTGTTGGACATTCTTTTGTGTGATAATGGATTGAAAAGCTCCTATCAGAAATGATCAGTGTATATTTTAAACAACTGAGATGTACATCACCAGACATTTGACATTCAGCCTGTCTCCTGCAGGTCATTGAGGTTATCCTCCCCATGCTTTGTAACTATCTGTCCTACTGGTGGGAGAAAGGTCCGGAGAATTCACCTCCAGATGCCCACTGCTGCACTATGGTGACTTCTGAACACCTCAGCATCATCCTGGGAAACATCCTCAAGATCCTCAACAACAACCTGGGCATCGATGACGCCCCCTGGATGAAAAGGATAGCAGGTAAGTGCCACGCACAAGCCTGTTAGAGAAAGAATAAATATGATTTGAAAGGGATTTCTGCTGGTCAGATTGAGGTCATTACTACATGGGAGTATGAATTCACATTTCATTAGGTGGTGAGTTCAGGTCTCAACAGAGGTAGAAACTTCCCTGCTCATCCACTTTCTCAAGTCAAATTTAAGGTCAAACTTCAGCATAATAATGAAAACTCTGAAAAGTTATTTTAATTGAGTAAATCCATGTGGGAACCTTCATTTAATTATTGTAGAACATTTGCATTTGCAGGGCACATTCCTCAGTGGGAGTTCAGGAAAGGCCAAATAAACATAATTGGCTGCTGTGGGGGCACGTAGCCTGAGGCACTTTTACATTTTAAAACCACATTTGAATATTGTGTTTCCAACACGTTTACAAACAATGTATTAGCCATAGGGAAAATTCCCACTGTGACCTACATGTAAAGTCCCCATCCAATTTACAACTATATTTTCCTATGTTTACATCCCCTGAAATGAATGACTTTGCCAACACTGACTTGTATCAAAGTTTGTCACTAGAGAAATGTTTTCACATTCCTCTGCTGAAGGGGACGAAGTCTATGCACTTCCCTAAAATCGGATTTGGCCTGACTGAAGCTCAGACATGTATGGCTGAATCTCTCCAATGTTTCCTCTAACACTAACACAAGCCGTCTTGATTTGCGCTGCTCTTTCAGCAGTCAACTTAGCCCTAGTCTCCCATAGCCAGACCTATTTCCACACGTTGTTTTAGCGCTGTAAAAAGAGAACTGCTACTAGCCCAGTTGTGGATTTTATTTTTGTTTTTTACATGCTTTAAAACATGTCTGGAGGGGGACTATTTTTCTACTAATATCTCCTGTTTTTAGTACTGTTCTGTTTTCAGATACAAGGGTGAAAACCTGCATTGGCCGATCTAACTTGAAAACTTTTGGTTGTTCTAAAACTGTTGTTATAAAGTGCTAAAAGTTTGACAGCTCTGACAATAATATCCAGGGATAGTCCCTGTGTTCTTCAAAGTTTAGGTGCAAATCCTTCCAGAAGCCTGATGCACTCCTAAGAGCATCAATTTCTCAGTTGCCCGTGTCCAGGATATACTGTATATTTTCCATTATCTCTGTCTCCAGTCTACTCTCAGCCAATCATCTGCAAGGCTGGAGCAGATCTGCTGAGAACCCACTTCCTGCCGACACTGGACAAACTGAAGAAGAAGACAGTGAAGGTGAGAGCCTAAAATATACTGTACAAGGTATTACAGCAGCACATTGTATCCACTGCTCAATGACACCTGTGGTTAAAGTAGATTTTTTTGCTGACTGCATCATAAGCTGCTGAAGCTGTACTGTATATACTGAGCTGTGAGTAGTCGGAGGAGCTAGCACAAGAACATTATGTTCAGTCACATCATCAACCAAGAGTAAAAATATCTCTGTCACGTATTGAGAGAACATACAGACAGGAGATTATTACCATTGAGTTGGAAGGGGTTGTGTGTAAGGACTATATTAATGAATTGATGTGCTGCAAACGAAGGTTGTGGCTGAAGAGGAGCTGCTGAAGGCAGACGGTAAAAGTGACAACCAGGAGGCTGAACTGCAAATCCTAGATGAGTTTGCTGTGCTCTGCAGAGACCTGTATGCCTTCTACCCCATGCTTATCCGTTATGTGGACAACAACAGGTACAGTACTGGCAAAAAAGATCAGTTTTTATTTCAAGTTTTTGATGTGTTAACATTAGTTAATTCAGATTTGAACAGCATGAATATTTTCCTGTAGTCCCTGAGCATTATCCACCTGTATTTCTAGTTTAAGTTTTAATATTGTGCTGTCCTGCACTGATGCACCACAACTTAATGATACTTTATAGAAAACCTCCCTGTTTGAAATCATTGTCCATTCCAGGTCCAGGTGGCTGAAGGAGCCTGATGCAAACTCCACTCAGCTCTTCAGGATGGTGGCTGAGATCTTCATCCTCTGGTGCAAGTCCCACGTAAGGCTTACCATGCAGTCTAGTAGTCTTATCACAGTATGACATTTAATAGCAGAATCCTGATTTTGTGGATGTCTTTCCTGTTTGACTTCTTGTCTTTGCCCTCTGAACCCAGAACTTTAAGCGTGAGGAGCAAAACTTTGTGGTTCAGAATGAGATCAACAACTTGGGCTTCCTGACCGGTGAGGGCAAGGCGAAGATGTCCAAGGTAATTACAATGGATATTGCAGGTGATATGGGTAAATACAAAAGTATAGATTTCTGGTGGTTGGCAACCAGCTTGTAAATGCATTACCGCCTTCCCGACCCGGAGTGTGGATATCACCATGGAGAGAGGTGCGCTACCTCAGACTTAATTTGAACATAACTGTTTCCATCCCCCGTTTTGCGAATCAACATTTTTTCGAATCAACCAAAACCCGGCTAAAGCGAGCGTATTTTAGTTTGTGTGAATCAGGGGATTTTAATTTGAATTTTGGCGTTTCCATCATAATTTTCCGATGCGATACTTCTGGATGCGCATCAAAACAGGCTGATGGAAACATGGCTGCTGTTGCTGTGGAAACATTTTGCCCACCCTCCAGTGTCCCCCCAGGTCATCCCAGTTTATATTAGCACCACTAGCTGTGCTGACATTGCTAATGTGGTTAACAGTGATGCTCAAGGGAGTTTATGGCCCAAAATGAATCTGATTACTCACTGGTGCTACAATGGGGGAAACCGTAGGGTAGCCATGATGTTTCTGCCACCAGGAAAGTGTTACCTGTTGTTATTGTGAATGATCTGTGCCACTAGTTAACTTAGCTCCCACCCAACCCAGGTGGTGTGCATTGCAGAGCAGCCAAGGCTAACGTTAGCTAACCAGTGGAGACTCGATGGTGAGCAGTGGGCACTAGGAAAGACCTTTACAACACAAAACATTAAAATTTCACCACCTCTAAATGGATAGTGGTTTGAAAGGTAGCACTAAAGCTCACTGAGTCAGTGGAGCCGAAAAAGAAGAAAACCTCTTTAATTTCACATCATTTTGTCTTTTTTTTTTTTTTTGCTCTTAAAAATGAACTGGTTAGTTACTGGTCAATAGGTGTCAGACTATCCTAAGAAAAATAAACCAGAATCTGACTGATTCTGATTCCTACTGCCAACACTCTCGTGTTTCCTGGGGTTCCCTAATATTTCTAGACCATCTCCCAGCTCCTTTTTCTGTTGTTCTTTCCAAGAAGTTCATGTAATTTGCATGACCCTGGCCCTTATAAATAATACACATACAGGGATCCATAAATTTTATATGTTTGTCTGATTTGCACCCAAGTTGCCAGAGCATTTTTGAAACACAATCCACACACTACATACATCTTTAACCCATCTGTCACTTCAACCTGGCAACCCACAACCTGATTCAAGGGGCGTGTGCGCAGCTGCTCTCTGCACAGGCAGACAGGCCAGCAAACTTTACATAGTTGTTAGCTGCTAGCTACAACTATAGTTTGCAGCTGGTAAAGGAAATTACTGAAGTTTTTATTTGGGATGTAACTTTATATTTGTGAGATATTTTTAAATGTCTTCAGTAAAAATGAATAGATTACAACAGATGTCAGGGGTGTTCACAAGTATTGAGAGACTGACTGACCTTTTAAAATATTATAGAAGTCACCGGATTGACCACTGAGTCATTTCTCTCCTTGAGTTTTTACAAGGGAACAGTAGGAATCATCACTGACTAATCTCTTGTCTACTTGACTACTTCATAGGGGTCATAAGATGAGCTCTGTACAACAGAAATGTCATCGCCTGGCCGAGAAATGTTCCAGATGTTACTATCAATCTAATGATTTCAGTAGTTAGACAGTGAAAAGGTTTGAGATATTGTCGACACTGTAACATTGACTCAGTAAGGATGAGGTCACTCACAAGGCCTCTAAAGAAAAAGTCTGTTCTTTGGAATTTGACCTCTTCATTCTGTGAGACATCTGTCCTGTCATGAACCCAGGAGATGGAGCAGAGTACACCTTAGTTCTCTCTGGGTTTAATTTGGACTTATCTCGCTCCTCCCTTCACTGTGTCAGCACTCTGGAAAAGCTGAACACAACCTGATGGGATCCCAAAGTGCTCCATTCCCTGCTACTGTATTTCACAGACTTTGCTAATGAAAGGAAAAGTCCTTCTAAGCACTTTGCCTGTGTTTTTAATAGATCCCCTGACATGTGCAGAACACACTGAATATGTAGATGTGAGATGTTTGACGAATCACCTGCATGAATTAAAACCTCTTAAATTGGTCTTTACACGGAGGGTTTACAACATCTGACATTTTATCAGATATCTGTCTTAGTAAAGTTGGGTCATATATTTGGATGTTGACAGAGTTTGTTCCCGCAGCTGCTCAACTAGCTGTCACACTGAGAGTTTGTTGTTTATTTGTCTTGGCAGAGCCGGTCACTTTATTTATTTGCACTCTTGGGGTGTTTTGACACAATCGTTCACAGTGGAGAAAAGCTCCTCAGCTCTTGATCCTGAAGGACTCTTGCTTGTTGAGTGATTTATGTTGAAGCACTCCTGGTCCTAGTATGTGATTTATCTTTATCAAAAGGTTGGAGGTGAAGGTTTTGTCCCCTGACAGCGTAGTCTTAGGAAATTGGATCTCAGATTTTGAGGCTAAATTTGATTGGAGTGCTAAATTTGAAGAAAAAAAACAAAAACGTGTTCATTAAGAATACTCAAAATAGGCACCTTATCTAAAATATTCCTGCTTCTGTAGTGTTGGCATTTCAAACCTGAAGCCTATCGCTTTTCGGTGTGTATTTTATCTTAGAGTACCTTAAACCGCTACACAGTTCAGTCTTATGATCATAGAGTAATGTATTTTCTCTCTGTAGTCAGGGGGGGATCAGGAGAGGAAACACAAGCGCCGTCGAGGCGAGTATTACTCCATCCAGACCTCCCTGATCGTAGCTGCCCTGAAAAAGATGCTGCCCATCGGCCTCAACATGTGCACCCCAGGAGACCAGGAGCTCATCTCCCTCGCCAAGATACGCTACAGTCTGGTAAGGCAACAAAACCAGGACCTGGTGCGAAGGCTTTTAGACCACCTAAATCCTAACTAACTGAATAGTTCTAACGTTAATTATTTTAAGGTCAGTTTTAAGGTCCAACATGAACTCTCTCTTATTATGCTGTCTTTATATTCAGCCATATCATTTTTTTTAACACAGCAGCCTTTGTTTGCATTACAGACTTCAGTCTCTATTTCATTATGTTAGAGGATATCCAAAAGGAGCCAGAAAAATTAAGGCAGAACATTGTCATTATGCAAATTAAGCCCTGTACTAACATAAGATTTCTTCTTTATTCAATATTTATAGAATTACAAATATTTTTCAAATGTAGTCCAGTATATTAGCATTATACACATGTAAGCACCCTGACCATTTACTTTTAAGTATAGCAATAGTGTAATAACATTTCATTTTTTCTCTGTTAAGAATATGCTTTCTCTTCATAGAAAGACACAGATGATGAGGTGAAGGAGCACTTGCGTCAAAATTTCCACCTCCAGGACAAGGTGAGATGATGCTTTCTAGTTGAAATGTTACCAGCAAGAGCAGTTTAGGTAATATAAGTGTAATGCTGCTGTTTATTTATTGATTTGATGGTTATTGTGTCATAGTCTGACGACCCAGCTGTCCAGTGGCAGCTGAACCTTTACAAAGATGTGGTGGTGAAGAGCGAGGAACCCGCAAATGTAGAACACTCAGTGGACAGAGTGCAGTGCATCTCAGCTGCAGTCTTCCACCTGGAGCAGGTAGGAACACAGTTCTGTCCTTCATGTGTACCCACATGACAACAGTAACATAAATGAAGACCACAATACCCAGGTGATACATTATTAACAAGGGTGCAAAAGGCAGCATTTTCTAAATATGTGAGTTGCCTATATCGCGTGACACAAAGCAGTACCTTCAAGTGGGGAAACACTTTTCTGTTGGTATTCTGTTGATTGTCTTATTAATTGACAAAAGTTTTGATAATCAATCAGCTGTTAAAATGTCATCAAGTAGGAAAAGGATGGAGATAAAGAAAAAATAGCAAATAATCACTGTTTTATCTTCTCTAATGTGAGGATTTTCTGCATTTTATATCATTATAAATAAAATATTTTGGGACTGTTGGTCAGACAGATCAAGCAATTCAAAGAGGCATTTTAAAAGAAACAGAAACTAACAGATTAATTAATAATGACAATGTTTTTTGTTGTTTTTGTTTTCTAGCAATAACTTATTTTACATAATACAGTACCAAGCACATAGCATCTTCATTCAGAGTTGGTACGAGGTGCTTCAAGTATTTAACTTCGGCATTCAGAAATTGATGTATTGGAATACCTTGAAGATCTGCCATTTTTTAATTTGGTCCATGAAAAAAAAGTACTTCAGTAAACTTGAGAGGATAACGGAATGATACATTATTTTATGAAACATATTAGAAAAATGTTTTGAACTAGAAAGCCCAGGATTCCTGTGCTTGCAATTATTTCCAAATGCTGTATGAGCAGCATGAGCATCCCGGTGCCAACAGATTGGAAAATGCAAGTAAATGGTCAGTGCCAGGACATTTAGCTAGACTGGGAAACACCAGAGAAGTGTCAGCCGTTAGCATGAGCTTTGAGCTGTAATTAGGCAGTAAATAAGCAGCTGTGTGTGTCTGCGGATGGTGGAGATGTTGAATAGATTTGTGGAGTTTGTTGGTTGTTGTCAGCAGGTAACATCGCTTGTTACCAGCTGAACTGCAGCAAAGCGAGCAGATCATTTTTTGATTCCCACAGGACTCCACTCAGATCCCGACTGTCTAGAGAAGGTTTATAGTTTGATGGTGTATGACAGGCAGATATGATGCTTTGTTATCTGTGAGTGTAGCTGTGCTCTAAGAAAACAGTCTGAACTCAGCGGAGCTTTCTCTGACTGAGCTGAAGTTTTAATCAGTTTTAATCATTGACTGTGTGAGAGGACATGAAATTAAACCTCCAGACTAACATGGTGCAGATTTAGAAATAATTCAGGCTGAACTAAAGTGATTTAAACAGTAATTTTTCTTCTTTGCCAATTACATGAATAGTGACATAAAAATTATATAACGAATAGTAATAATCATGAATAACCACTTGATTAATAGTAAGTTCACTTTAGAAAACATTTTTATCCATTAGAATAAAAATGAGTGTTTAAAAAATGATTGAAAGTCTTTGAGTTTTATTTCTCTGTCCCTCAGGTGGAGCAGCCTCTAAGAAATAAAAAGTTGGTGTGGCATAAGCTGCTCTCCAAACAGCGCAAGCGTGCGGTTGTGGCTTGTTTCCGCATGGCTCCACTCTACAATCTACCCAGGTTAGTCTCTGTCACACCTCTCACACTTGTTGAACTGATATACAATGTCAATACTTAAATATTGACATGACGTTTTAAAAACGACTGTAAAATAAAACAGTTTAAATCATTGCTTTGTCTCAATCTAACCGAACATAACAAACAGGCACCAAGTAGTCATGGGGGGTGGGGCATTTCTTTTCTTAATTGTGTGCCCATGTAAACCCCTCATCACCTCCCTAATGACATTCTCTCCTCTGTGTTGTTTTCTTGCATAACACTACCTCATCCTCCCTCAGATACAAAAATAATAATTACTTCCTGAATGGCTATCGGGAGGTTTGGCTGGAAAGGGCGTTCAAAGCCTCCAGCTTTGACCGCCTGTTCTCCCTGCTGACGGTAAAGTGAAACTACAGGGCGAATGCTTCATCTGTTCAACCCTCCCTTCATCCACCAGGCCACGGACCGATCTCTGCCTAGCAACCAATTGTTTCTGCACTGTTGATTCTGATTGGTCAGCTAGAATGAGCCCAAGAATTGACTGAAACAAACTTATTTGGAAAGTGGGAACACACTGCGAGCTGCAGGCCTTTCTCTCATTTCAGGTGTACCCTGAAGGAAGGAATGAAGAAAGGAGAGAAGAAGAAAGACAGAAATCTATTGAATACAATTTTGACGTTGATTAGTTGGCCACCTGGGTTAGAAAGTCTGCTTGATTACAGTAATATACAGTATAAAAGTTGTTTTATGTTATTTTGCTTCCTGCTCTTATGATGATTTATAAAAAATTTTCATCATACATTTTCCAAAGGTTGTGCAGTTTTACAACACATCTGTGCGTCTTTAAGAAAAACGTGATGTAAATCTAATAATTGCAAGAAAAGAAGTTGTTAATGCACTGATTTGTTAGAAAACTGCACATCTCCCCTAAAGTGTGCATGTCTCCTCTGATGAATTCTACAACTTGATGGAAGTAACTGCAGTTATTTTAGAGACCAAACGTGACCAGTCAGAAGAGCCAGTGGGTCCCACATTGACCAGTCACCACCCTGCCTGAAATGCACTTCCTGTAACCCCTTCCTCCCCCTACATCTCTCCTTCCTGTCTCCTCCAAAAACTCACCAGAACCCACCCTAATGCCACTGTACCTCCCTCCCCACTCCCCTCCATTCCTCCCCAACTCCCCTCACCTCCCCCCTCCCCAGGCATCGCGCTATCAACTTCTTCATCCCGGCCTATCAGAGACTTTGGATAGAGGCAGAGGAGTACTCCTTTGAGGAGAAGCTAGTTCAGGATCTGGCAGTAAGTACTGGGCTCGCCTTGCCCTTGCCGCGCGTGCCCTGCGTTGGCACCCCTCTGCCAGTCCTGTCTGCCGAATGCTTCTTTAGCTCCGCGCCCGTCGAGCCTTGGGAGCGCGCCCGGGTGGGGACCCCGCCCAAAGCACCCAGGGGCGGCCCCCGCTCTAGGCGTGCGAAACCCTTCAAACAGAGATCCGTCAGGGGTCAGAGGCTGCATGACCAACTAAGGAGACACAGGGCCAGCTCCGGCGCTCACAGCTCTAGAAAAGCAGGCTTTGCCTTTCTGACAGCAGTGGTAAGGAGGGCCTCTCACTAGGAGTCACTAGCTGTTTGGCTGTCAGATCTGGATCCAACCCATCAGTTGTCTTTTCGCTGTACTCTGTAAGTCTGTAGCGTGAGTGTGAAGGTGACGTTATAGTTCGTTCTGTGGCCGTGACGTCAGTGGCATGCTCGCGTAGTCATGTGAAGATCACATTTCATATTAGACCTTTGTGCGCAGATGTGCCGCAAATTCATCAAGACACTAAAACTAGAAGTACAGCCTTAGATACAGTTGCTCAAAAATCGGATTATTCATACTTGTTGGGGATTATTTTTAGTGTTAGTTTAATTGTACAAATCTGTCAAATTCGTCTGGACTTGTGGAGATTTGTGTAGCTGTTATAGTCTCTCTTTGTAAGGCTGTTAGTGTCATTCTTCATGTTCAAAGTCATATCACCAAATGGCTTACTGCTTGCATCTGTTTGCTGTAACATGCATGTATTTGACAACTAGTTCCAGTGCTGTTCATCACCCACTGTTAACTTCCTCGCCCTGTCCTTTCCACGGATCACCAGGACATGACAAACTCTCATCTGCATGCCAGTGCTAGTTGAATGTTAATGACTCATTTCAGTGTTTTTGACAAATGAGTGAATGGGCACAATTGTCAGTGAGTTTGTGAAGATTAAAAAGAAAAACAAGAGATTTCATGAGAGGGATGATAAGTGATCAGATGAGACTTGGGCAGAGCTAACTGTTGTCACCTGTGGACTCCTGCAGAAAACCCCGATGAAAATTGTGGAGGAGGAGGAAGAGGAGGTGGCTGAGATCCAGCCAGACCCTCTCCACCAACTCATCCTCCACTTCAGCCACAACGCTCTGACAGAAAGAAGGTAAGGGAATTAAATCACTGAACACAAGAGTGACTCTATGTTACAACGTGCTTTGGAAGTTTTCCTCATATGAATTGTATCGCAGAATAAAGTATAGCAATTTGACATATATTTTTGATACTTGTTAACTTATGACTTCTCTCCTTTTCAGTTACTTGGAAGAGGATCCTTTGTATATTGCGTATGCAGACATGATGGCAAAGGTAGTGGCCATTGAGTTCTTGCTAAGTATAAATAATTCTGGTAAGACTTTGGTTAATAACATGAAAATGCAAATGAGCTTTGAATGTTGACTTTTGTGTCTTCAGAGCTGTGCAGAGGATGAGGAGGAAGAAGAGGAGGAAGGGAAAGAAAAGACTTTTGAGGTATGCTCTGATTCAGGCAGAGATCCTCTTTAGAGTGGCTCTGTCAGACTTACAGTAATGTCCCTTATTTTAGTTAACTTTATCAAAACTCTGTTACCTGCAAAGAATTCAAAACAGGTACAATAAAATGTGTGTTGATGATGACTGCTGTGTGTGTGTGTGTGTGTGTGTGTGTGTGTGTGTGTGTGTGTGTGTGTGTGTGTGTGTGTGTGTGTGTGTGTGTGTGTGTGTGTGTGTGTGTGTGTGTGTGTGTGTGTGTGTGTGTGTGTGTGTGTGTGTGTCGCTCCTCAGGAAAAGGAGATGGAAAAGCAGAAGATCCTGTATCAGCAGGCGAGGCTGCACGCCCGTGGGGCCGCTGAGATGGTGCTGCAAATGATCAGTGCGAGTAAAGGTAAGGACGAGCTTATCGTTTCTACGGCTCACCATTTTGAAGGCAGTTCAAAGGAAATTATTCTGTTACCTTTCTGATGTTTTCAGCTGATAGCCGATAGTGGCCTCTTATTGGACAGTTCAGTCACTTCTGTAATCCACAGAAATGGAGGTTCTTCTTTGGGTCAACAGGCGTTTGTTCTTTTTTATTTTAATAATTACTTAAAATATTTTCTGTGAGTGATTATTTGATTTGCAGGCCTTAATGTATCAGATTTCTCTCCTGCTTATAGGATGTGTTGGATCACCCCGCCTTTAAACAACTGCCAGCCCACAAGAATGTAATTTTCCTGAGGTTCACTAGAGAGTTTTAGCTCCACGAGAGGCCCAGTGCACTTAAGATGTTTTTCATTGGTTTGGTTTTGTTTGTTTAATATTTTTGGGGCATTTTACAGTTTAATTTGATCATTAGAAGGGAAGGGAAAGAGAGGCCACACTCAAACTCAGGCAGCTGCAGCGAGGGCTCAGCCTCAACGGTATATACTCCATCCGATGAGCTACTTGGGATGCCCCGAGGGGTTTTTCATCGTTGACAGAAAAACATCCTGGGGAAAACAATGAATACTTATGAGACTATTCACTGCAGAGAAATCAAAACACAAAGGTAGCTTTCAATCTAAAAACAATTTATGTTTTGTAATGTTGACACAATACTGGGATTTCCAACTTTCATACAAAATATCAAAGGGCGATTAATGATAATTTTGATGGTGATAATATTTTGATACCAAGATAACCTTATTGTATGCACGCAGATTATTCACTGAACCCTCTGATGTGCTGCCTTTATTACCAGTCAGTCTCTCCTCCATGTTGCTGACTCACAGCTTTTATCTGACATTATTCCTTTCTAATCAGGTCGTCTGGGCCCCATGGTGACCTGCACCCTCAAACTGGGAATTGCCATCTTAAATGGAGGCAATGTGCAAGTTCAGCAGGTCAGATTATACGGATGAGATATCCAAATATATGTATCTGGTTTTTCCTATTAACCATAACATTTGTTATTTTATTGTCCATCCATCAATGTTTATATATATATATATATATATATACATATATATATATATATATATATAGCAGGATGTTTAATGCATTTTATCTCGTATCCCAGAAAATGCTTGATTACCTGAAAGAGAAAAGAGATGCAGGCTTTTTCAAGAGTCTCTCAGGACTGATGCAGTCTTGCAGGTACTGTTATATTATCTATATTGCTTAAAGGAACTTCTGTGCAGACATTAATTTTACTGTTGAGTTTTCTCCCACCAGTGTCTTGGACTTGAATGCATTTGAGAGGCAGAACAAAGCAGAAGGACTTGGCATGGTGACAGAGGAAGGCTCAAGTAAGTGAAAAGAAGCTTTTTTTATATATATATATTTGATATTCTGCCTCTTTTCCCCTTCCTTAGTCCTCTGAGCATCATATTTTTGACAGTTTTCTCCCATGAAATTCAGTAGAACGTTCCCTTCACCTTAACTAAACTAATGCTGAACCATGACAACTGTATAATGTCAGTGTCCATTCGAAGCTGTCCCTAGTTAGTAGTTTCTGTGGCCCTCGTAGATGAAACAATCAAAATTACATTGCTGACAATGTGAATTTTGATTAAAGGAATACTTTGCTCACAATGAGCCTTTTGTACATCAAACAGTCATACCGTTTTACCTTGAATTTGGAAAGAAAACTTTGTTTTTCTTGCTCACCTCCACCGAAAATGACGAAGATATTGATTTATTGATTGATTGAGGACTCCATTTAGCAATAGAAAAACTATATCAAAAACTAAAACACAGCTTGTGCACCATAATCCAAGTGTAATTTATCCAGCCATTTGCTCACTACCACAAACACACATGAACACATGTATCTTTGCTAAAAAAAAACCTGACTTTGAAGAGAGCATAGATAAGCTTCAGTTCAGTTTTAAATCATTTTTCAGCAACAATTGCACGTGTTTGGGAAGCACTGAGCATATGGCTGGATAAATGAGAGTTGAATTATACTGCTTTACTTGGGTAAGAGTTTTAAAATTGATATTTTGATGATGTTTTGCCATTAAACAGCTGCTAAACAGCAATCCCCAGTCCATCAGTATATCATATGTTCACCGTTATCTGTAGAGGCATGTGAGAAAAACAAAGTTGTCTTCACGAATTCAAGGTAACACAGCATGGCGGATATACAAGTGGTGATTTTGTGGCTGAAGTTTTCCTTTAATACTAAAATAGTTTGTTGCTTGTGCTACAGTCTTGAAGTCACTGAAGTCGTCGTGTGGTGTCTTTAATGTCTTCTTTTGCAGTGAAAAAAAGCCAGAGTTGTTTAGAAATATATTGTGGGGGCTGTGTAGTACGTAGTATGGGATTCAGTATAAGTAAAAAACCCGCTTTCTGTTAACCTTTATGATGATACAGAGGCAGGAATGTATCCTGTATCCTGTCATTTCAGAACAGTGGGTGGCTGTCAGCGGTGCAGAACTTGTCTTAGAGGACATGGTCCAGCATTAAAGCAAATCTTTGTCCAACATTAAATATAAACTATCTTCACTCGATGCTTTTCACATCAAACTATGTTCGTCTTTCCATCATTCAGTCCTCTGCTAAACATTTCCACCGAGTTCTGTGTTTTAACAAGTCACTGTTACTACTCGTGTCTCTGTTACTGTTATGGGTTTTCCACCATGACCAAACTCTTTTTTGGTACTCATCTCGGATACAACATAGACACAACCCAGGCCTATGATTTCCCCCTTCTAAAATTATTCTTTTTAAGTGCATGACTTTGGTTTTCACTCGTAGCCAATATATTCATAATTCTTCGTACTGTAACTCAATGTCCTCTCTTTTTGCTTATGTCTTTGTGTATTGTTTGTCTCCTTCCTGTCATTTAAAAAATCCCATCGATGGCAGTCCACACTCAGCGGGGTAAATAGCAAATTTAGATCATCCTGATATGGCTATGCTTCCACCCTGAATGTCTCCTCCATATCTGTGGTCCATACTCCCTGCTTTACTTGGTACCCGGCCTCTCCCTCCCTCAGATTTCTGTAGGGACAAACTGTGCATGCAGAGTGTACACAGAAAGTGGATCTTCAGAATACCATTTCCCTTCATGTTAACATTTACTAATGCAAATCCTATTACTGATGCTCAAATCTGTTGTTCCAAGGCTATCAGTGCCACCTCTCAAGGGTTTGACTGAAGGTTTGTGGAGCCTTCCACAGCCTAAGCAAAGCTTTGTCTTGCTTTGGATTTTGGGCCTATTTCACAAAGCTGGTTTCCATTCAGATGTCTAACTTTCACATGGTTTTTATCTGCTCACAGAAATGTTTTGTGCTCATTCTGTTCAGCTCTGATGACTGGATTATCTGATTGATTTTATTTTTTTTAAGTGAGTTATTCAGCTACGTCTGTCCGCTGCTTTTTTTCCTGAAATGATACCCTTCATCAGGCCCAATCCCGGCCTACATGTGAAAGTTATCAGGCTTCCTCCAGCTTATGGAAATGTCCTAGTGTTTCACTGTTGTTTAATCTAAAAGCATTTTTACAATAAGCACTTTGGATTCAGTTTTGAACTTGCAATCTAAAGGCCCTGGACTTCAAACACGTATTGAACATGAAACCCGTCCTGCTTGCCTCATATTAATCGCTTCTGAGGGGGGTTTCGCATACTGTTAGACCTTCTTATGTTGAGTAAGTAAAAACTAAAATTACTTTGTGTAGTGTCACAGTTTTGGTCACCAAGTTGTCTTTTCTCCTAAGGTTCCAAGGTGCTACAGAATGATGAGTTTACTAAAGATCTGTTCCGGTTTTTGCAACTTCTGTGCGAGGGGCACAATGGAGGTGAGGTCGTGCTTAATGTGTACTTTAAGTAATGTATCTTCATCGTAAATTGGAGCATTGTTTTGTTTGTGTAAGTGGTTTCTGCACTTTAACACAAGGGCACAGTGATCCATAAGAGGAGGAAAGAGCGTAGATGAGAAAATATTTCTTTCTATCAGATTTCCAGAATTTCCTGAGAACCCAAACTGGAAACACAACCACAGTCAACATCATTATCAGCACTGTGGACTATCTGCTACGGCTTCAGGTGTGTGACACAAAAGTATAATGCCACAAAATGTACACACTTTATTCCTTAAAAGATTTTCCTACTCGTGTCACCATTTTTATTGTCTGCCAATGTGATCCTGCTCTCCAGGAATCTATCAGTGACTTCTACTGGTATTACTCCGGCAAAGATGTCATTGATGAGACTGGAAAAGTCAACTTCTCCAAAGCTTTAGACGTTGCCAAGCAGATATTCAACTCACTGACTGAGTATATTCAGGTAAGAAGCTGATCCCTCAGTCAACACTGTTAAATACACAATGTAAATTACTTTCATCAGATATTTCACTGTGTGTTTTTTTCCCTCCTCATACCCACTATTTCCCTTTCCTACAGGGCCCGTGTATTGGGAACCAGCAGAGTTTAGCTCACAGCAGACTGTGGGATGCAGTTGTAGGCTTCTTGCATGTATTTGCCAACATGCAAATGAAGCTGTCTCAGGTACAGTAAACCTTGCAGTTTTTGTACTTGTAAAGCATCTTCTTTTTTTAAGAAAACGGTTCAGCTTGAGAGGTTAAAATGAAAACAAGCAAAATTCATGTTCTGAAGTGTGTTAAAGAAATAAGCCTCAAAGATGCAACACAATGTATTTCAAGTTATCATTTGTAAACCATTATTAACATGGTATCCATTACAAATTATGGTAACTTAAAGCAGGGGTCCCCAGCCATCTTTGGCTTGTGATCGCTTAAAATAGACAAAGTCTCCTTGTGATCCATCATGGCAAGTTGTAACCTTAAGCTCAGTTCAGACCAATGATTCACGACGAGATGAAACCATTTTAGAACGTTGCATAAAAAAGTTGCAGCAGTGTGAACTGGCCGTCTGACCTCGACTCGAGCCAGCTGATGGTGTCACCTGCAACCATGCTGGTCAAATCACCGGCGGCTGATTTAGAATGTAAGGAGCGTCACCTGTTTCTACTACAAAATGCAGCTGTAGCCAGTATCTCACTATCACTATCCTCATTTATATTTTAAGAAACTACAAATTATATTCAGCCTAAAAAGCTGGAAATCAGAACAAAAGTACAGAGAGTTGTTGCATAGAGATGATACACCATCTCATCTAGTTGCATTGGTGTGAGCTGGCAGATTTTTAGAACGTTGCAGAACAGTGTATTGCAAGTTGTTGCCTGTTTCAACTCGTCTTGCAGTGAATTTTTGGTCTGAATTGGGCGTTAGTGTCGTTACAAGTTGTAGTCAGTTATAAGAATTGTTTAATTGTAAGGATTTTTGGAGGCCTGAAGAGGTATTCCGAAGTTCACAAAAAAGCAAAGAAAAGAGATTTGTTCAACAGAATTACTCCTTTCTTTCTTATTACTTTGATCATCTTGTGCCCTCTTAAGGAAGTTGGGAACCACTGTGTAGATCATACAACATTATGACATGAAACTGAAAGTCTTAACTCTCTATTTAATAATGATCTTGTGGTAAAGGCATTGATAATACACTCCTCATACATGGACATCAACTTTGAGTTTTGCCTTCGGAGAACTCCTTCACAGCAAAGCTTTCACAAAACGACTCATCTTTTTGTAGGATGCCAGTCAGATTGAGCTGTTGAAGGAGCTGATGGATTTACAGAAGGACATGGTTGTCATGTTGCTGTCTCTGCTAGAGGGTAAGAGCCTGAAGCTGTCATTCGCTGTCAAAGAAATGACAAAAGAATGAAAATCTCTTGCCTGAACATCTCAAAATATTTGTAACACAAACATGCTGACACAGTTCAAATACATGTCTGCTAAGTTTTTTTTTAGTACAAGTCATGTAGTACATAACGCATTGTGTTTGTGTATAATTAGGTAATGTGGTGAATGGAACAATTGGAAAGCAGATGGTTGACACCCTGGTGGAGTCGTCTAACAATGTGGAGATGATCCTCAAGTTCTTTGATATGTTCCTTAAACTGAAGGACCTGACGACCTCTGACAGCTTCAGAGAGTATGACCCCGAGTGTAAAGGCATTATTTCAAAGAAGGAGTTCCAGAAGTCAATGGAGAGCCAGAAGCAGTACATCCAGTCTGAGATTGAATTCCTGCTCTCGTGCGCAGAGGCCGATGAGAATGACATGTTTAACTACAAGGAGTTTGTGGAGCGGTTCCACGAGCCGGCCAAAGAAATCGGCTTCAACGTGGCAGTGCTTCTGACCAACCTGTCTGAACACATGCCACACGACTCCAGACTCGCCACCTTCTTAGACCTAGCGGAGAGCGTACTCAGCTACTTTGAGCCTTACCTGGGCCGTATTGAAATCATGGGCAGCGCAAAGCGTATCGAGAGGGTGTACTTTGAGATCAGTGAGTCGAGCCGTGAGCAGTGGGAGAAGCCGCAGGTCAAAGAGTCCAAGCGCCAGTTCATCTTTGACGTGGTCAATGAGGGCACGGAGAGCGAGAAGATGGAGATGTTTGTGAATTTCTGTGAGGACACCATTTTTGAGATGCAGCTGGCCTCACAGATCTCTGAGCCAGATGCAGTTGAACAACCTGAGGAGGAGGAAGAGGAAGAAGCACACAGTATCCTGGACGAGTTGGCTGAAGAGGAAGAGGGCGCCCTGGAGTCTGCCTCAGCCTTTACCACCGCATGCCGCTCAGTCAAGAAAAAGGTCGCCTCCGTCCGCCAAATCTTTTCTATGAAAAACGTGCGTAAGCAGTTCAAGAAAATGAAGAACCTGAGCATCAGGGAGATTATCACCGGCTTCTTCTCCTTCTTCTGGATGCTCTTCACCGGCTTCTTCAAGGGAATCTACGGCCTCATCTTTGGGTTCTTCCACGTCATCTGGTCCTCCATGTTTGGCGGTGGCCTGGTTGAGGGAGCCAAGAACATGAAGGTGACAGACATCCTTGGAAATATGCCTGACCCAACTCAGTTTGGTATCCACGGAGATGTGATTGAAGGAGAGAAAGTGGAGGCCATAGAGTCATCAGGAAGCTTAGACACAGCCATGGCACCAGCAGGCGACCTAGCAGAGGTCGATGCAATGATGGAGATGCTGTCGAATCCCAAGAAAGAGGGAGGAAAACATTCGGAGCCGGGTCTGGGTGATGTTTCTGAGTTGAGTGCAGAGACCTCCAGTGCTGATCAGAAGAAGGTTTGTAATCACAATTCAATAACTTATCAGTGTAACGAATGATTTTAAAACGCTGTAGATATCAGATTTTCATTACAACTTTATGAAAATGTGTCACTACCGTTGCAGAAAACTGCATCCAAGCCTGCTGAAACCCCCGAGAGCGAACCAGAGAAAGCAGAGTGAGTATAATTAAGTGAGAGGAAAATTAATTATCGTAATACAAAATCAAATGAACTGTTTTGAATACAGCACAGAGAACCAGGAGAAGGAGGACAAGCCAAAGACGGAGGAGGAGGCAAAGGAGCCAGAGGCCGAGGAGAAGCCCAAGGCCAGATCGAGCCAACCTAAAGAGGCGGCGGCGGGCTCCATGTGGAGTATTTTTGCTGTTTTGGATGTCTATGTGACCAAACTGCTGGTGAGCCCTCAAACTACTTACACTTTAGTATTTTCAAAATATATTTTTCTTCAGCATTCTTTGGTTCAGCACGCATTCTTAGTTTTGTAAACAGTTGCCAAAATGTGGACAATTACAAAGCAGTCAGCAGTTGGTCTCTCCGTCTGTTCCAACTTCTCTCTACAGAACTACTTGGCTCGTAACTTCTACAACCTGCGTTTCCTGGCTCTGTTTGTGTGCTTTGCCATCAACTTCATTCTTCTCTTCTACAAGGTAACTCAAGTCAAGTTTCTTTGCAAATTTAGTACAAATTTTGATGGGATTTCCAGAAAATCAGTTTCTTAAACAAAACCTCTTTTTAAAAAAAAAAAAAAAAAAAATAAGCCAAACTTTTCAAATGTTTTAATGTCGTCTTAATACAAGAAGCTGTACAAGAACATGTCTGAATAAAATACAATCTATAAGTGGAAATTCTTACCAAAGAAAGTTGCAAGACCAGACATTCAATGCCAACCTTTTGACAATCCTCATTTCATGATACCAGTATGAAAAAGTAAGAGTACCAGCTAAAAGCGTAGTTGGAGTCAGCTACTGTTTAGTCTGAAAACTAAAACTAGAAACAATTATTAGAAATGTGTATTGGGAAAAACAGAAGTAAAAAAAAAAAAATACTTCAAAGGACAGATAATTAATTATTTGTTTAAGTTGTATTTATTCTTAACTCTTTGCTCTTTAGGTCACCGGTGAAAGTGATGATGAGGAAGTAGATGAGGCAATGACCTGGGGTGGCGAGGAGGAGGATGATGGTGAGAACACACTCTTCGACATGGATGAGTTTGTCCTGCAGGAGAGCACCGGCTACATGTTACCAACTCTGCGCTTCCTGGCTATATTCCACACCGTCATCTCACTCATCTGTCTGTTAGGATACTACTTCCTAAAGGTAGGTCTTTTTCTTTGCAGATGATCCCATTTCATAAGTTACAGTTGTAGTCATTTGCTTTTAATATTTTACCTCCAGGTTCCTTTGGTGGTATTCAAGAGGGAGAAGGAGATTGCCAGGAAGCTTGAATTTGACGGTCTCTACATCACCGAACAGCCGTCTGATGAGGACATCAAGGGCCAGTGGGATCGACTCGTCATCAACACCCCGTGAGTCACTGGCCTCTTTTACACTGGGCATTAACAGTAGTCTCAAATCTGAATTTTCCGATTTTTTTGTTTATTACTTTTTTTAAATATGGATTATTGAACAACCTGTCTTTATGAAGTTAAAAAAGTTTGTTTTTTTTCCCACCAACACAGATTGTCACGCACACTTCTTCTAGTGAACTGATGTTAAATCCCTCGTCCTGCTTGTTCCAGTATCCATTAATTTCATAAAAATCGGTTTATCTGTTCCACATTTTGGATCATCAGCATGACATAAGCAGTTCATGGGAATAATTATTCTATTAATCCTTAATTTGATTGATAGAGAATTAATCAACAGCAACAGATAAATTGTCAATTTATCAGATAAAATCATTTGTAGGTTCCAGCTTTTCCAGTTTGAGCATTTGCAGGTTTTTCTCCATGTCATATTATTATAAACTAAATCCTTTTAACTATTGATTGTGAAGAACTGCACAGTTGTTTGGACAGACGGTGTCCTGTTGGAAACTGTGGTGGGCATTTGTCCTTATTTTCTGACATTTTATGAAATAAACAAATCATACTACAAAAGCATGGGACGCTTAAATGAACAGCACTAGTTCTCACCTGGATATTGTCATTTTTTTAAATGTACAAACATGTGTGCTATCGGGATAATTTGAATCACAAAACAATTCTTTACATAGTAAATTTATTCACTATATTTATTCACTATACACTGACAAAAATAGCCAACACATTTTGTGGCAGTACAGCAAGTATCAGACTTTGGGAGGGAATTAAATGAAAGCTTCTCTAATAGATATATTTGATGAAACTATTTGTTTTACCACAGCTGAGTCTCACTTCTACTTCTACTTTCTACTCCTTCTAGGTCTTTCCCCAACAACTACTGGGACAAGTTTATAAAGCGCAAGGTGAGTCTGAAAGAAGACTTTCACGTCAAAGTGGTCACAACTGATCAAGAGATCAAGACAAAAATAGAAGATGCAACTAGATATAGTGATACTGTATCTGTCAATCTGGATTCCTACTGAATCACATCAGGGGTTGTTAAATGTTTTTGTGTTCAAACCATCTAATTAACCCACCAAGGAGGTTATGCTTTTGGTTTGGTTTGTTTTTCTGTCATCCTGCTGACAAACAAACCAAACCAAAAGCATAACCTCCTTGGCGGGGTTGTTAAATGTTTTTGTGTTCAAACCATCTAATTACCCCGCCAAGTAGGTTATGCTTTTGGTTTGGTTTGTTTGTCAGCAGGATGACAGAAAAACTACTGGCCTGAATTTCATGAAACTTAGTGGAAGGGTGTAGCATGGGCCAAGTAAAGCCACTTTAAATTTAGGGACGGATCTTAAAGTTGCAGTAGGTAGAAAGCCTGAAAACGGTAGATTTTTGAGTCTTATCTGAGTTAGTTAAGTTTCGTTTGTCTCTGCCCTGAGCCCCTCCTTCCAGCTGAGAATGTGAGCATTTTATCCTACTTGGTTCTATTTCTCCTTCTCTGGGAGCCTTGGCTCTCCCTCACCACGCAGCAGCCCGCCCCATCCCTCCCTCGCGGACCCGCACATATACCCCCTTGGCTTGGCTCTCCCTCTCCCTCTCCACGGAGAGCCCTCGGCTCTGCTCCCACAGCCAACCCTTGTGCCCACTGACCGGCCCCAGCCCCACCTCACCCTTCCCCTCCCTCTGGGGCTCTGGGGAACCGAGTTCTGTCTTCCTTTTTTTTGGGTTTAGCCATGTAGGCAGTTGTAGCCAATGCTGGAATAGCTATTTTACCTGGTGCACTGTTCGCCATTGTCGCTTGCTCTCCCCTTCTGCCAGCGGCACGGAAATGCGCATATGCAGTAGAACAGCCAATAGGAACGCAGTGGTCTGAGCTGACCTTTGATTGGTTGATGCACGGCACGATACTGATTCTTTAGAGGCTGAACATAGAGCCATGGTGAGGTGCAGAAGCCTATTGTTTGTCTCAGACCACTTGGTTTACATTATGCTTAGAGGATATTTTAAAATTTTTACTCAGTTATACCAAAACAGTGTTTCCTACTGGAGCTTTAATTACGGGGTGAAAATACAACTTATTTTAAACTGTCCTTAACATTACAATATAGGAGAAGAACTGACAATACAGTTTTTTTTAAACACTTTTTTCTAAAACTAATGTGTGGCTATGAAAATGTAACACACATATCATAATAATAATAATAATACATTTTATTTGTTTGGCGCCTTTCAAGGCACTCAAGGTTGCCTTACAGGTTAATAACAGAAAACATGAGAATAGTACAGTAGCAAATAATAAATATACAAATAACAAACATGCAGAACATAGAAATAGCAAAACAAAATAAAAAATACAAGTAATAAATATAGAGAACATACAAATAGAGATGGCTAAACGGATGGATAAACTATTGGGATTAAAGGGAGTAGGCAGTTTTGAAGAGGTGTGTCTTGAGGTGTGACTTGAAGGTATCAACTGAGTCCAGATTACGGATGTGTAGTGGGAGAGTGTTCCAAAGTCTGGGAGCTGAGCAGCTAAAAGCACGAGCACCAAAAGAACTGAGTTTGAAAGGAGGTGTGGTGAGCAGAGCAGCAGATGAAGAACGGAGTGGACGAGGGGGGATATATGGGTGAAGCATGTTAGAGAGATAAGGGGGGGGGGGGGGCGAGATTATGGAGGGCTTTGAATGTTAACAGGAGGAGTTTATATTGTATTCGTTGCTGGACAGGGAGCCAATGGAGCTGGATGAGGACTGGAGTGATGTGATCAGAGGACCTAGTGCGAGTGATTATTCTAGCAGCAGAGTTCTGGACGGTTTGTAGACGTTGAATGAGTTTGTGTGGTAGACCGGTGAGAAGGGAGTTACAATAATCCAAACAAGAGGTGACCAGTGCGTTGATGAGGACTTCTGTAGAATGCTGAGAAAGGGAGGGGCGGAGTCTGGAGATATTACGGAGATGAAAAAATGCGGTGCGTGAGGTGTTGTTGATGTGGGAGGTAAATGAAAGGGTACTGTCCAGAATAACACCAAGGCTTTTAACTTGTGATGAGGTGGGGACCAAACAGCCATCGATGGGAATACTGTGGGGGTGGGCTTTGGAGAGTGATGACTTGGATCCAATGAGGAGAACTTCACTTTTATCGGTGTTGAGTTTGAGCATGTTATTTGACATCCAGGTATATGCAGCTAATTATACTCTTCATAACCCTATCATAGAAGATATGTTATGTAGTTTTCAGTTGTTGTTTAAATGTTGTGCGGCAGTATTAATTGGTGGAAGTTTTACATTCTATGAAATAATACGTAGTATTATGGAGCATCATGCGTTGTTCCAGAGTCTACTAGGCTTGGACAATACTAGGCTTCTTTCTCACAAGTTTGATGTTAGGTGACCGAGCTGTCCTCCCTTTGTATGTGCAGGTGATCAACAAATACGGTGACCTGTACGGAGCTGAGCGCATCGCTGAACTCTTGGGCCTGGATAAGAGCGCTCTGGACTTTGACCCCACAGTGGAGACTGTGGAGAAGGAAGCTTCCCTGCTGTCCTGGTGAGAACATTAATTTCTCTGTTTTTAACCACTCAGAATACACATCAATTTCTACTATGGGGATTTAGTGGCATCCAGCGGGGAGGATTGCAGATTGCAACCAGCTGAAACTTCTCCTGGCTAGAATTCCTTTAGTGTTCATTGTTCAGGAGGCTTTTATCAGGAGCTGAATTATCTGCAGAGGTCTCTTTCTCTCCAAAACAAACAGACCTGGTGATTAAAACAAGTAAAAATGCTCTTTTCATGTTATAAATCAGTGTTTTCCTGACACTGCTCATTGCAGATGGGCTTCTAAATACAGTGGCTAATACGAAAACACAAATGGCCCCATGTGGAGCCAGTGTTTGGTAGTTTGATTCAACATTTTGTTTTCTCGTTGGCAGGCTGAGCTCCATTGATACAAAGTACCACATCTGGAAAATGGGCGTGGTTCTAACTGACAACGTAAGTTTATTTAATGTGTACTAAAAGCATTTGGATTTCCAGCGTTGTGAGGGAAATAAAGTGGAAAGCTTGACTTGTGAACAAGGTTTTGGTTATTAAGGTTATTTTGTAATGTCAAATAATTTTCTTAACTGGTGTTTTTGTATGCAACATTTTAACACAACAAGACACCTTTGGCTCAACTGGTTACTGAGGACAAGTTTAGTTCAACACAACTCTGATAGTAGTATACAACAAATCAAGGCATACATGTAAACTACCTGAACTAGATGCAAAAACAGGATCAATGTGTATCATACAGAGATAGAAAACCTTTACATCATCATAGTACAAATATCTACAAAATAAAATTACTGAATGTAACGTTACAGCCAGTTAGAACTACCAAAAACTGGCTAGTTTCCAAAAACTATAAAAAGATGAAGGTGTAATTGAACATCATAGAGCTGCAATGAATTTTAACACTTTCCCATAAAAAAAAGTTTCAAGGAAATTAAAGTAATCTTCTTGGGTAAAATATGCAATCAAAATATCTTCAAAATTACATTTTCCCTCTTTTTTTAATGCTAGATCAAATAACCTCTAGATGTGAGAACAATATTAATACCACAGATAATCAAAAATGTGTTGTAGGAGAGTGAAAAGTAATGGATATATTAATTTTTGAAAATTAAAGATTCTTCTCTCCCATAACAAAATAATTAAAAAAAAAATAAAACATTCAGCAACAACTATTGACATGAATACATATTGCTGTTTATCCTTGGATAATTTCCTGGATGTTCAGTACAAATCCAATGAAAAATAAGCAATTACTGAGGCTTAGAATACAGTCGCAAATTAATTAAATTCAGCTCTGAGGGCCAAACTTCAAAAACTCATAACTAAAAAACTTGTGGGAGTAGAGCTGGCTGTGGTATTTAGGTCCCATAAATTCAATCATCAATCGTCCTCGGTGAGTTGGTATGTAAAATCTACACGTCGCAATAATATGAAAAACTACACATTAACATTTTGTACAAGCTGAAAGACAAATATACAAATATGAGAAGCACTGCAAAGACTTTTAAAATTTGTCTTTCGTTTCCTGCAGTACTTCCTGTATCTGATCTGGTACACCACCATGTCCATTTTCGGACACTTCAACAACTTCTTCTTTGCTGCCCATCTGCTGGACATCGCCATGGGCTTCAAGACCCTCCGCACTATCCTGTCTTCTGTCACTCACAACGGCAAGCAGGTACGTGGTTTAACCAGCAGAGGGAGCCAGAGTACAGATAGGTGAGACAGTAATCACTCCTTACTCATGTATCAGAGCAGCTTTTTCCTATAACTTTTCTTTTCATCCTAACTTTTTTTTTTTTACTTAAGTAAGATGTTAATGGTGTTCTGAATTGTCACAAATTTAGAGGAATGTGGAGAAATATTCTGCCCTCAACTCACACTGAGACCTATTCTGCAATCTGCATGTACACATGGTCTGTGATAGATTAGAGTGACAAAATAACTAGACTTGTGATTGAAATTTAACACAAAAATAAAAAAAATCAAGGAGTTATCCTTTTGGAAAAAAAAGATGGAGCTTTGAAATACGTTTATTGAGATTGTCAGTCCTCCAGCTCACAGGATATCTAGCAATAAACATAATGAGAAATACATTGATAGAAATGAAATGGAAAAGGCATTCTTGAGGATGCTTCACCATTATTTGATAATTAGTTAAAAGGCTAGGGGTTCATCATTGTTTGAAAAATGGAAACTTTTTGTTGAAAGGCAAAACTAATGAATAAACAGCTGAAATGGCTGTGTTGGATAATTAGTGAAAAGGCAAACAGTTCATAAATGGTTAAAATAGCTAATGTAGAAATGGATTAAGGGTTGAAAAGTTCTGCAATGGTTGGGAACCACTTCTTTACACTATTTATTTGCTGAAAGTAAATATAACAGGCTCTATTCATATTTAAAACACTATAATAAGCAAGTGCACTGCAGGTCACTGATGGGGAAAAAAATAAAGTTCTGTAGCGGCAAGACTGATTTACCGAATTGTTCAAGGTCTCTTAAGTCTTTGAATACGTATAGAAGCTGCACTGAAATCCAATTCAAACATAAAGGCCTTGTTTTTTTGTGCTCCACTTTCCCTATCAAAGAAAAGTGCACTGACATTGACTCTGTGATTCAGTTCTCTGACAAAAGCCACAAAGATTACTCTCCAAATCTACATCTGAACAAGAAAAGATGCCGCTGCCCCCTCAACTCTCTCCTCAAGTTGTTACTGGGAATATGTAAAGGTCAAATGACATGTTTCAGTGCATGTTAAGTGATGAAATTTCTCTCCTTCTAGCTCGTGCTGACTGTGGGTCTGCTGGCTGTGGTTGTCTATCTCTACACCGTGGTGGCCTTTAACTTCTTCAGAAAGTTCTACAATAAGAGCGAGGATGAGGACGAGCCCGACATGAAGTGTGATGATATGATGACGGTACGACTGGCCACCTTATCCCCTCCACTGAAAATGTTTTTAACCTATTTAACATGTCTATATGATGTTTTTTAAATACTTTAAATACTATACTTTTAAACTTATAAATATATGTAGTTATGTGTGGGTCGGTGAAGATTCTCAGTCATCCAGGTCGTAGTAATCACAAGTGCTCTTTCATAGGCTTGCTTGAGTTTTTTGAAGATGTTTCGCCTCCTGCCTTTAACAATGGTCAACAGAGGAGGCGGCCTACGACACCATTTATCACCCCCTTAAGCCTAGTTCACATTACACAATTTTCACCCTGATTTTGCGTCATGGAGACTATTGTAATCTTTTCAGTGTTCATACCTGGCGATGTGTGTTTCTGTCAGCGGGAGTCTCGCCAACTGTGTTACGACCTGTGTGCACACCACAAGATTTCTCCACCAAGCCCTCGCCAACAGAGCCCGAGATAATGTGGTGACGTCACCAAACTTGGAGACGACACATTGTAAAAGCATGGATATTCTTCCCAGTGTTGAATCAGATCTGCCTCCAGGGCCTGGGTCCAAACACAACGTGCTCCCAGTGATCCTGTTGACGCCGCCATTGTTGTTGTTGCTTGCCGGCTTGTCAGTGTTGCCAGATCTTGGGAGAGAAACAATCAACCAGGGCTATGGAAACAAGCCGAAAAGAAGCAACTATCATGCATTTAAATAACTTAATAGACGGATATATATGTAGAGAGAGAAGGGGGACGTTTAGAGAGCAAGCCCAAATAAGCAACTCTACTTTAGAAACAAGCCCAAAGTTGCGGACCTGGCAAGTGGCAACCCTGCGGCTTGTCCTCCTCACATTTCTTCCGTCCTCCTGCGTGCTGACGTTGGACGTATCCCGCCTCTCATTGGCTGATGCTCTTTGTCAGGCATGTCAGATTTCTCCAGTTTTCTAGCATGCCAGATATCCAGTCCCGGTCACAGACGAGGGGGCGACTTGCTCGTAGGCTTGTTCATACATGAAGACTTGTCGTGGCAGACTATCTGCGGACTCACTCACTCACTCTGCCAACGTCAAAATCGCAGTGAAAATCGTGTAATGTGAACTAGGCTTAACCCTAATAACACACAAGATGGCCGAGTGGGTCAACGACTCACATGTGACCTTAACGTCTCTGTAAGGGTTCACACCCACACAGAGTTTAAAGCCTGCGTCCTTCATAACTGAAGAGGCCTCTGGGATGAGAGGCGAAGCGTCTTCAAGAAACTCAAGCAGGTCCAGTTGCCTACGATCGAGCACTCATGGTTATGTTTGGGGTTTCTCACATTTTCAACATCTGTGATGGTTTGAAAAATATTTTAGGGTCAGCCAGTTCTAAGGAAACGATCCTATTAACTTGCAGGGTGGCATAACACAAGGTTTATTCAACATTAGCAAGACATTGCTAGCTGCTTTATAACCTGGTCAAGCTAAGGGCTCATATTATCTGTTACTGTTTACAAGCAGAAGTTTGTGTGTTTGATGAGCGGAGTTGAAGGTTATCAGGTACGCTCAAGCGGTTAATTTGCATATTCATAGAGCCATGCATACTAAATGAGGCAAAGGTGTAGAGGTTTATCTAAGCCATCTGAAGGCGTGAAGGGATGTTTTCATGATTTTTTTCATTCTTGGATATACTTCTAAATATGTAATTTTGATGAATAGAGATGAGTTTTTATGGCTTTAATCAATGCCCAGAGAGAAACTGTAATGTAGGAAAAAACCTGTGAAAATAGAAAATGGCTTTCCATGGCTGCAGCCTTCAGCGAGGGCAAGTGTTTGGAGCTGAAAAGGATTCCTGAGGCTTTTATTTTGAATGTTTGACTCAAACAGTTTTGCCTGCTGGCCTTCGTCTTGGTATTAAAAGAGGAGGTGACTAATAGACTGAATAGAAAGTATTTTTCATTAGTCAACCTTGTACAGGATTAATTTTTAAAACCCTAATCATACACAACTTTTGTGAATGAAAAACAAAAATAATTTGGTGCATAACTGGTTTATTTATTAAATGTATTTCATCACCCCAGAGGAGCAGCTCAGAGAGTTCAGAGAATAGTTATTTATCTCAACCTTTTATTAGACACATCAATGGATGTTTTTCCAGTCACACACTCAATTCATCCATATATATTTTGTCTGAAATGGATGAACCTAGCCACCACAGAATAAGATACAGCTGCCTTTCATACTCTACAAATGGTTTCAGCTCATGACTGAATCTGTAAGTTACCCTCCTGTGTTTCTCTTGGCAGTGCTATTTGTTCCACATGTACGTGGGTGTGAGAGCTGGAGGTGGTATCGGAGACGAGTTGGAGGACCCAGCTGGAGACCCCTACGAGCTCTACCGCATCCTGTTTGACATCACCTTCTTCTTCTTTGTCATCGTCATTCTGCTGGCCATCATTCAGGGTACACAGTCTTAGTCATTTCTCTATGTTCTGCATCCTAATGCGTTAATACAAGTTAATATGTGACAGAAGATAAGTCACGCTCAGTACTGTAACCACCTGTTGCACCCTCCTACAGGTTTGATCATTGATGCCTTTGGTGAGCTGAGAGACCAGCAGGAGCAGGTGAAGGAGGACATGGAGGTGAGACTAGGGTGCAGCCAGGAGCAAACATTTCAGCCACAAAGTTCTTTTCATTTAGTTACATGCTTTAAGAAATGTGGAGGAAAATCTTTATACTCAAGGCGCCTTTACTCCTAACCTGTTGAACTCTGGTGCCGACTAAACAGGCGCACAGAATAAAATCTGAGTTGAATCCCACCAGAAAAGGAGGATCTTGGTTTGCTCCTAGACTAGATCGCAGCTCGTGCAGCATATTTCAGTCCACGCCAGAGAAAGTAGTAACCAAGCCCAGCCTAAACCCAGCACCCACTCTTAAATTTATGTCCAAACTCGACCAGAGCCTGATGCAGTTCATGTGAAGTTACTGAAGCACTGGGTTTGTCCCTGTAGAAGCAGCTTGTCTGTATTCTTCGATTATCGACATGGCACCTTGTTAATGACTGTCATAGTAGGGTTGCAACAGTATGAGATCATCACCGTTTCAGGGTATCACAATACACAGTATCACACAATTATTAATATCACTTACAATGTACCTTGAAGGAATCAAAGCACTTTTTTGGTTGGACAAACACTTTATTATTCAGTCATAAGATTCTCCATCCATTTTTTCAATACTGTAAATAACAACTGTACAGTGCACAAACTCTTCTTGAACTGTAACCGCTGGAACTGTTAATGTAATCCAACCATCGTGGTGTACTTGGAGCTATTGCAGAGGGAGGTGATAGCATCCACCGTGGATGGCTTCAGCGTTGCCCTCCTCTGTTTGATGGTTCTTCCAGTAACACTTAAATTCCATTTGCTGCTGCTGCTCCTTGCTGGAAAGGCCATAATGTCCAGAGCAAGAGCACCGAACTTCGGGTAACGTTAGGTGATGAGAAATTTTGTTTAACGTCCTCCAGCTTTAGCAAGCTAACGTTAACTTAAATTAATATTTTCAACCTGTCATATGTTGTCACATAAGTAACACATGCCAGCACTGATCAAGAAGTAGCCCTACACGGATAGTAGGTTCGTCATGGGCTGAACCAGAGCATCATTTGTAAATATTTATCCCAACTCCGACAGGTCCCGTCAGGCTCGGCTTGGGTATCCACACTCTATTCCAGACGCTCTGGTGCGGTTTGCTGTGATGTAAAAGGGTTAGGCAGACCGAACATAGGATTTTCCTACAGTCGATGCGTGTGATGTTTAAAATGAATTCAAAACCTAAACTAAAATGAAATCCAAGAAGTTATCTTGGCATTGTATTGTTTATTATATTTTTTAACTGATGAATCAGACAGTGTAAAGGAGTTTAAACAGCAGTGTATTGTGTTTGTGGTCCTCATCTAAAAGTGAGTAAGGACGCATTCACACTGGTCCTATTTGGTCCGCTTTTTTTTCTTTTCTTTTTCTTTTTTCTTTCCTTCCTATTTGGTCCGCTTCAAATGAACCCTGGTCTGCTTCCACGGATAGTTTGGCTAGTTTGGAGTGGTGTGAACCCTGGTCCGCTTGAAAGCTGGGGGTCTCGGTTCACTTGCATTTCCGTTTTCAGTCCTGGCCAATCGATGAGCGGGGTTTTCTTCTTCCTCATGCTTTTTTTCTTCCTGGTCAGTGGTCGTTTCGGGCAATACTGCCCCCAAACGAGCAGCTGTTGTATGATGTTGTTCAGACGGTTTGGTCCGCTTTAAAAAGTGCGGTGTGAAAGTGATCCGAACCAAATGAAGGTGTAAAATTTTTCTGCATTCCCTGCCCAATCGATCCAAGTAGTCCAACTGGGACTATCCTGGTGTGAATGCGCCCTAAAACATAGTGACAACTGTAACTATCTCCTTCTGTAATATAACCGTAAAAGACCCCTGTGTGTTCCTGAGTGACCAGGAATAGTGAACAAACACACCAGTCTCAGTAAAGTGCTGCATGATTTGCTGTCAGTCACTGTAATTTGATTTTCCCACGCGGTCAGTGTAGCAGTCATGATGCAGAAACACAACACTGTCCAGTCTATGAGTTACCTGTGGGTCTAAGACTGTGTGTTAGCAGCTGTTGATTTGTTTATAAAAAGGCAACAGTGTCACATTTCTGCTGGGAAAATGAATCAACTACAGCTGTGAAATCAACCCAACTGCAGCAGAGAATAAGATAATGTATTAGCTGACATACTGTGGCTCTGTATTTAAATGTAGTAATCTCCTCTTATTCTTCTTTCAGACCAAATGCTTCATCTGTGGGATCGGGAATGACTACTTTGACCGGACGCCTCACGGGTTTGAAACCCACACCTTACAAGAGCACAACCTAGCTAACTACCTGTGAGTGCAGCAGCAAACACCAAAGTCATATTTCTGATTTACAGTTTATTTTTGACACCACTAATGTTGCTCCTGTGTGCAGGTTCTTCCTGATGTACCTGATTAATAAGGATGAGACTGAACACACGGGTCAGGTATGTGATGAGTTTCACAACTTAATATTTCAGCATTTTCTTCTGTTAGATATCATGATGTGTCTGATCAATCTCAAGACAGCAAAGGAAGGTTACAGAAACTTCAGTAGGTTTTACTTGTGCAACATTTCAACCCACTTGTTGTGTTGCGTAAGTGCAGCTTAGCAGGAGGAAGAAGCAATGCGTGGGTTCACTTTGACTTTTTTGATATTAACCTGTTATTGTCGTGCACCTGAGACCCAGGTTGTTTTTATTTGATGTGCATGCACCGTTCTTATGTCACAAATTTAGCAGAATTTGTTGCAGCTCCTCCAGGCTGCAAAAACAACCTAATTGAGCTGCTCTTAGAGAATAAAGTCACAAAGCTTTAATGCTATGAAAAACTAATGCCATGCTTGTAACTTATGCGTTATCATGCAAGAGACCTGTATGACCCGCAACATTTATCTGGCTGGTGGCTGGGTCAGTGTGCAGGAATGTGGTGTGCTTTGACAAAAATGGTGACACAACTTTGACACTTTTGTGTATGTGTGTGTGTATATATATATATATATATATATATATACACAGTACAGGCCAAAAGTTTGGACACACCTTCTCATTCAATGCGTTTTTTTTATTTTCATGACTATTTACATTGTAGATTCTAACTGAAGGCATCAAAACTATGAATGAACACATGTGGAGTTATGTACTTAACAAAAAAAGGTGAAATAACTGAAAACATGTTTTATATTCTAGTTTCTTCAAAATAGCCACCCTTTGCTCTGATTACTGCTTTGCACACTCTTGGCATTCTCTCGATGAGCTTCAAGAGGTAGTCACCTGAAATGGTTTTCCAACAGTCTTGAAGGAGTTCCCAGAGGTGTTTAGCACTTGTTGGCCCCTTTGCCTTCACTCTGCGGTCTAGCTCACCCCAAACCATCTCGATTGGGTTCAGGTCCGGTGACTGTGGAGGCCAGGTCATCTGCCGCAGCACTATACTATGACGTTTTTTCATGATTTTGGACGACATGCTATACTATGATGTTTTTTTAATGATTCTGGACGACAAACTATACTATGACGTTTTTTCATGATTTTGGACGACATGCTATACTATGATGTTTTTTTAATGATTCTGGACGACAAACTATACTATGACGTTTTTTCAATGATTCTGGACGACATACTATACTATGACGTTTTTTCATGATTTTGGACGACATGCTATACTATGATGTTTTTTTAATGATTCTGGACGACAAACTATACTATGACGTTTTTTCATGATTTTGGACGACATACTATACTATGACGTTTTTTTATGATTTTGGACGACATGCTATACCATGACGTTTTTTTCATGATTCTGGACGACATACTATACCATGACGTTTTTTTCATGATTCTGGACGACATACTATACCATGACGTTTTTTTAATGATTCTGGACGACATACTATACCATGACGTTTTTTTCATGATTCTGGACGACATACTATACCATGACGTTTTTTTCATGATTCTGGACGACATACTATACCATGACGTTTTTTTAATGATTCTGGACGACATACTATACTATGACGTTTTTTCAATGATTCTGGACGACATACTATACCATGACGTTTTTTTCATGATTCTGGACGACATACTATACCATGACGTTTTTTTAATGATTCTGGACGACATACTATACTATGACGTTTTTTTCATGATTCTGGACGACATACTATACCATGACGTTTTTTTCATGATTCTGGACGACATACTATACTATGACGTTTTTTTAATGATTCTGGACGACATACTATACTATGACGTTTTTTTCATGATTCTGGACGACATACTATACTATGACGTTTTTTTCATGATTCTGGACGACATACTATACCATGACGTTTTTTTCATGATTCTGGACGACATACTATACTATGACGTTTTTTTCATGATTCTGGACGACATGCTATACTATGACGTTTTTTCATGATTTTGGACGACATGCTATACTATGACGTTTTTTTCATGATTCTGGACGACATGCTATATACTATGACGTTTTTTTCATGATTCTGGACGACATACTATACCATGACGTTTTTTTCATGATTCTGGACGACATACTATACCATGACGTTTTTTTAATGATTCTGGACGACATACTATACTATGACGTTTTTTTCATGATTCTGGACGACATACTATACTATGACGTTTTTTTCATGATTCTGGACGACATACTATACTATGATGTTTTTTCAATGATTTTGGACGACATACTATACCATGACGTTTTTTTCATGATTCTGGACGACATGCTATACCATGACGTTTTTTAATGATTTTGGACGACATGCTATACCATGACGTTTTTTTAATGATTCTGGACGACAAACTATACTATGACGTTTTTTCATGATTTTGGACGACATACTATACTATGACGTTTTTTCATGATTTTGGACGACATGCTATACTATGACGTTTTTTTCATGATTCTGTACGACATACTATACTATGACGTTTTTTAATGATTCTGGACGACATACTATACTATGACGTTTTTTTCATGATTCTGTACGACATACTATACTATGACGTTTTTTTAATGATTCTGGACGACAAACTATACTATGACATTTTTTTCATGATTCTGGACGACATACTATACTATGACGTTTTTTTCATGATTCTGGACAACATGCTATACTATGACTATTTTTTATCACATTTTAATGACATACTATACTCTGACTTTTTCATATTTTTTATGGCATACTATTCTTTTTCCATCACGGTAGTACCATCTAGTAAACTTAATGTAAAATCTAATGTGTAAAATTGATGGACTGCCCCTTCAAATTTTTAATAAATTGATTTACAACATCAGATTTGTTTTTGTTTTTTTTCCCCACCAGGAGTCGTTTGTATGGAAGATGTACCAGGAGAGATGCTGGGACTTCTTCCCTACTGGAGACTGCTTCCGTAAGCAATATGAGGACCAGTTGGGTTAGAGAGGGCCAGCTCTGTGTCGTGCCCCAAACACGCCTCTCTACTTTCCTTCTATCTGAAAGAGACACTGAACTTGACTTCACCCTGTTAACAGAACCTGGACAATTTCTGAACTTTCTCTGCTGCCATGGTGTCGAGGAAAAAAAAACATTCATTTTGAATTCAGATACACAAAAAAATAATGTCAAGAAAATGATTTGAAGACAAATGACTGATGACTGGACATTTCGGGGTTGTCCATCCAAGTCCTCTTCCTTGTTACTGAAAAACAGTCACTTGCCACGACGCCTCTTTTATGCAAATTCTTCTTTTGATTCTGATTCACATTGCCTTTTCACTTGCTTAACCCCAACCTGTTGCACAATTTGTTGTGTGTAGACATTTGATACACGTGAAGGGTTACAGCATGACAACTGAATGTCTGAATATGCACAATTTCTAGATTAATGCCAGGATGTTAGTGTCACTTATTACCAAACCAACTGAATGGATGTGTGCTGCTAGTACTGATCACTGTTGATCCAGTTAACATCAAATGACATGAGTGAGACCTGATCTGCCTTTCAAATCTGTCAGATGAAACGAGGAGTTGCAGAAGATGGTTCTTCCAGGACCAGAGACGACTCACTTTAGGTGTTTATCATGTGCCAACGTGCCTTATGAGAAACTATGCAAAACAAATTTATCATTTTTGTCCCTCCTGACACAAGCAGTGCTCTAGCTCTGGATTAGTTACAAGCAGATTTAGCTTGGTAGTTTTGTGGCTTTTAAATTATAAAAAGAGAAAACATTTGTTGTATAAAATCTAGATGATCCTTGTGTAAATGTTGCTTAGTTTGGTTTTGTTTCAAAGCTGTGGTGTCCTGCCCGCCTGCACTTCTTTCCACAGTAGAAGAGCCCCCAAACAGACAAAAATGGAAAAAAACAAAACTTGTTTCAAGGATTTATTGACGACAAAATGGTGAACTGCTATTGTATGGCCATTTGTATGTATGTAGTAGCTTTGGTAAACTGCAATTCTTTTGATGAGGGGGAGGAAATGAATAAAGTAATTGACGCAATAAAGCAAAGTTTCACTATCGTGTCTGTCCCTTCTGCAGCTGAGATCCCTCTGACGGCGACACTCCTGCGGTGTGTAACTTTCACAAGGAACAGAGAATTCTTTCTCTGAAACATGAAGTGTGCAGCAGGAACACTTTGACACAGTATCACAAAACAGAATTCTTTCTCCAAAACATGAAGGGAAGCAGGAATATTCTGACACATTATCACACACATACTGTCCTGTCTCGCCTCTGAACATACTGTCTCTCATTCAACCCAGGAAACCCTTTGTTGTTAAGCAAAACAAGGCAGAGACCAATATCCAACTTCAGTTCTTTACAAACATATGTCCAACATGTAAACTTTAGAATCAGCTTTCAGGCTGATTTTTAGGAAAATTTTAAGTTTGAAATCAAGACCAAAGTCCAACAACTCTTCTGTCTTTAATCAAGTCCTTTGTTGCGTTGATGGTCAGGAGATCATGCTGTCAAGCCAGTCCTCCAGGTCTTCTTCTGTCATTTCCTGCTTGACGGAAGCAGATTTGGGAGGTGTGACGTCTTTCACCTCCTCCATCTTCTCTTCTATGACTTCTGTTACCACCTCCTTCATTTCCTCACATGCTGCAGATTAAAAGAACACATGGTAAGAACATTGTGACTGGCTGCCAAGATTTGATTTCAGTGATTGTCACATTGATGAAGTTCTCCAAAAGCACCAAAACCGCTATGGCAATTTAAAGCGCTACTACCACTAATTGATCATAAGGCAGTAAAAATACCAGTAAAATCAGTAAAACAGCATGTCATCCAAAATCATGAAAAATCTTCATAGTATAGCATGTCGTCCAAAATCATGAAAAAAGTCATAGTATAGCATGTCGTCCAAAATCATGAAATAAAAGTCATAGTATAGCATGTCGTCCAAAATCATGAAATAAAAGTCATAGTATAGCATGTCGTCCAAAATAATGAAATAAAAGTCATAGTATAGCATGTCGTCCAAAATAATGAAAAAAGTCATAGTATAGCATGTCGTCCAAAATCATGAAATAAAAGTCATAGTATAGCATGTCGTCCAAAATCATGAAATAAATATCATAGTATAGCATGTCGTCCAAAATAATGAAAAAAGTCATAGTATAGCATGTCGTCCAAAATCATGAAAAGTCATAGTATAGCATGTCGTCCAAAATCATGAAATAAAAGTCATAGTATAGCATGTCGTCCAAAATAATGAAAAAATGTCATAGTATAGCATGTCGTCCAAAATAATGAAAAAACGTCATAGTATAGCATGTCGTCCAAAATAATGAAAAAACGTCATAGTATAGCATGTCGTCCAAAATAATGAAAAAATGTCATAGTATAGCATGTCGTCCAAAATAATGAAAAAATGTCATAGTATAGCATGTCGTCCAAAATCATGAAATAAAAGTCATAGTATAGCATGTCATCCAAAATAATGAAAAAATATCGTAGTATAGCATGTCGTCCAAAATCATGAAAAAATATCATAGTATAGCATGTCGTCCAAAACCATGAAATAAATGTCATAGCATAGCATGTCGTCCAAAATAATGAAAAAATGTCATAGTATAGCATGTCGTCCAAAATCATGAAATAAAGTCATAGTATAGCATGTCGTCCAAAATCATGAAATAAATGTCATAGTATAGCATGTCATCCAAAATCATGAAATAAAGTCATAGTATAGCATGTCGTCCAAAATCATGAAATAAATGTCATAGCATAGCATGTCGTCCAAAATAATGAAAAAATGTCATAGTATAGTATGTCGTCCAAAATCATGAAATAAATGTCATAGTATAGCATGTCGTCCAAAATCATGAAATAAAGTCATAGTATAGCATGTCTTCCAAAATCATGAAATAACTGTCATAGTATAGCATGTCGTCCAAAATAATGAAAAAATGTCATAGTATAGCATGTCGTCCAAAATCATGAAATAAATGTCATAGTATAGCATGTCGTCCAAAATAATGAAATAAATGTCATAGTATAGCATGTCGTCCAAAATAATGAAAAAATATCATAGTATAGCATGTCGTCCAAAATCATAAAATAAATGTCTTAGTATAGCATGTCGTCCAAAATCATGAAATAAAAGTCATAGTATAGCATGTCGTCCAAAATAATGGAAAAATATCATAGTATAGCATGTCGTCCAAAATCATGAAATAAATGTCATAGTATAGCATGTCGTCCAAAATAATGAAAAAATATCATAGTATAGCATGTCGTCCAAAATCATGAAATAAATGTCATAGTATAGCATGTCGTCCAAAATAATGAAAAAATGTCATAGTATAGCATGTCGTCCAAAATCATGAAATAAATGTCATAGTATAGCATGTTGTCCAAAATAATGAAAAAATGTCATAGTATAGCATGTCTTCCAAAATCATGAAATAACTGTCATAGTATAGCATGTCGTCCAAAATAATGAAAAATCTTCATAGTATAGCATGTCGTCCAAAATCATGAAAAAAGTCATAGTATAGCATGTCGTCCAAAATCATGAAATAAATGTCATAGCATAGCATGTCGTCCAAAATAATGAAAAAATGTCATAGTATAGTATGTCGTCCAAAATCATGAAATAAATGTCATAGTATAGCATGTCGTCCAAAATCATGAAATAAAGTCATAGTATAGCATGTCTTCCAAAATCATGAAATAACTGTCATAGTATAGCATGTCGTCCAAAATCATGAAATAAAGTCATAGTATAGCATGTCTTCCAAAATCATGAAATAACTGTCATAGTATAGTATGTCGTCCAAAATCATGAAATAAATGTCATAGTATAGCATGTCGTCCAAAATCATGAAATAAATGTCATAGTATAGCATGTCGTCCAAAATAATGAAATAAATGTCATAGTATAGCATGTCGTCCAAAATAATGAAAAAATATCATAGTATAGCATGTCGTCCAAAATCCTAAAATAAATGTCTTAGTATAGCATGTCGTCCAAAATCATGAAATAAAAGTCATAGTATAGCATGTCGTCCAAAATAATGGAAAAATATCATAGTATAGCATGTCGTCCAAAATCATGAAATAAATGTCATAGTATAGCATGTCGTCCAAAATAATGAAAAAATATCATAGTATAGCATGTCGTCCAAAATCATGAAATAAAAGTCATAGTATAGCATGTCGTCCAAAATAATGAAAAAATATCATAGTATAGCATGTCGTCCAAAATCATGAAATAAATGTCATAGTATAGCATGTCGTCCAAAATAATGAAAAAATATCATAGTATAGCATGTCGTCCAAAATCATGAAATAAAAGTCATAGTATAGCATGTCGTCCAAAATAATGAAAAAATATCATAGTATAGCATGTCGTCCAAAATCATGAAATAAATGTCATAGTATAGCATGTCGTCCAAAATAATGAAAAAATGTCATAGTATAGCATGTCGTCCAAAATCATGAAATAAATGTCATAGTATAGCATGTTGTCCAAAATAATGAAAAAATGTCATAGTATAGCATGTCGTCCAAAATCATGAAATAAATGTCATAGTATAGCATGTTGTCCAAAATAATGAAAAAATGTCATAGTATAGCATGTCGTCCAAAATCATGAAATAAATGTCATAGTATAGCATGTCGTCCAAAATCATGAAATAAAAGTCATAGTATAGCATGTCGTCCAAAATCATGAAAAAATATCATAGTATAGCATGTCGTCCAAAATCATGAAAAAATGTCATAGTATAGCATGTCGTCCAAAATAATGAAAAAATGTCATAGTATAGCATGTCGTCCAAAATCATGAAATAAATGTCATAGTATAGCATGTCGTCCAAAATAATGAAAAAATATCATAGTATAGCATGTCGTCCAAAATCATGAAAAAATGTCATAGTATAGCATGTCGTCCAAAATAATGAAAAAATGTCATAGTATAGCATGTCGTCCAAAATCATGAAATAAATGTCATAGTATAGCATGTCGTCCAAAATAATGAAAAAATATCATAGTATAGCATGTCGTCCAAAACCATGAAATAAATGTCATAGTATAGCATGTCGTCCAAAATAATGAAATAAATGTCATAGTATAGCATGTCGTCCAAAATCATGAAAAAATGTCATAGTATAGCATGTCGTCCAAAATCATGAAAAAATGTCATAGTATAGCATGTCGTCCAAAATCATGAAATAAATGTCATAGTATAGCATGTCGTCCAAAATAATGAAATAAATGTCATAGTATAGCATGTCGTCCAAAATCATGAAAAAATGTCATAGTATAGCATGTCGTCCAAAATCATGAAATAAATGTCATAGTATAGCATGTCGTCCAAAATAATGAAATAAATGTCATAGTATAGCATGTCGTCCAAAATAATGAAATAAATGTCATAGTATAGCATGTCGTCCAAAATAATGAAATAAATATCATAGTATAGCATGTCGTCCAAAATAATGAAATAAATGTCATAGTATAGCATGTCGTCCAAAATCATGAAAAAATGTCATAGTATAGCATGTCGTCCAAAATCATGAAATAAAGTCATAGTATAGCATGTCGTCCAAAATAATGAAATAAAGTCATAGTATAGCATGTCGTCCAAAATCATGAAAAAATATCATAGTATAGTATGTCGTCCAAAATCATGAAATAAAGTCATAGTATAGCATGTCGTCCAAAATCATGAAAAAATATCATAGTATAGCATGTCGTCCAAAATAATGAAAAAATGTCATAGTATAGCATGTCGTCCAAAATCATGAAATAAATGTCATAGTATAGCATGTCGTCCAAAATCATGAAAAAATATCATAGTATAGCATGTCGTCCAAAATAATGAAAAAATGTCATAGTATAGCATGTCGTCCAAAATAATGAAAAAATGTCATAGTATAGCATGTCGTCCAAAATAATGAAAAAATGTCATAGTATAGCATGTCGTCCAAAATCATGAAATAAAGTCATAGTATAGCATGTCGTCCAAAATAATGAAAAAATGTCATAGTATAGTATGTCGTCCAAAATCATGAAATAAATGTCATAGTATAGTATGTCGTCCAAAATCATGAAATAAAAGTCATAGTATAGCATGTCGTCCAAAATCATGAAATAAATGTCATAGTATAGCATGTCGTCCAAAATCATGAAATAAATGTCATAGTATAGCATGTCGTCCAAAATAATGAAAAAATATCATAGTATAGCATGTCGTCCAAAATCATGAAATAAATGTCATAGTATAGCATGTCGTCCAAAATAATGAAAAAATATCATAGTATAGCATGTCGTCCAAAATCATGAAATAAATGTCATAGTATAGCATGTCGTCCAAAATCATGAAATAAATGTCATAGTATAGCATGTCATCCAAAATCATGAAATAAATGTCATAGTATAGCATGTCGTCCAAAATCATGAAATAAATGTCATAGTATAGCATGTCGTCCAAAATCATGAAATAAATGTCATAGTATAGCATGTCGTCCAAAATCATGAAATAAATGTCATAGTATAGCATGTCGTCCAAAATCATGAAATAAAGTCATAGTATAGCATGTCGTCCAAAATCATGAAAAAATGTCATAGTATAGCATGTCGTCCAAAATAATGAAAAAATATCATAGTATAGCATGTCGTCCAAAATCATGAAATAAATGTCATAGTATAGCATGTCGTCCAAAATCATGAAATAAATGTCATAGTATAGCATGTCATCCAAAATCATGAAATAAATGTCATAGTATAGCATGTCGTCCAAAATCATGAAATAAATGTCATAGTATAGCATGTCGTCCAAAATCATGAAATAAATGTCATAGTATAGCATGTCGTCCAAAATCATGAAATAAATGTCATAGTATAGCATGTCGTCCAAAATCATGAAATAAATGTCATAGTATAGCATGTCGTCCAAAATCATGAAATAAATGTCATAGTATAGCATGTCGTCCAAAATAATGAAATAAATGTCATAGTATAGCATGTCATCCAAAATAATGAAATAAATGTCATAGTATAGCATGTCGTCCAAAATAATGAAATAAATGTCATAGTATAGCATGTCGTCCAAAATAATGAAATAAATGTCATAGTATAGCATGTCATCCAAAATCATGAAATAAATGTCATAGTATAGCATGTCGTCCAAAATCATGAAATAAATGTCATAGTATAGCATGTCGTCCAAAATCATGAAATAAATGTCATAGTATAGCATGTCGTCCAAAATAATGAAATAAATGTCATAGTATAGCATGTCGTCCAAAATCATGAAATAAATGTCATAGTATAGCATGTCGTCCAAAATCATGAAATAAATGTCATAGTATAGCATGTCGTCCAAAATCATGAAATAAATGTCATAGTATAGCATGTTAAAAAAATGAATGAGGACTCGAAGAAGTCTCAATAACAGTCTGGATAACAGTATAGTACAGGTCATAATATTGTATGTAAAAAAAAAAAGCATACTACAGTTTGCCAAAACAGACAAACACAAAAAGGTCAGTGTACTCTGTCATAAATATCTAAAAGAAAAAAGGATGTAAATAATTTTTGTATTTCGAGGTGCTGGAGGGCCAATTTTGTTCCCTTTGGACAGAGCCAGACTCGCTGTTTTCCCTCCTGTGCCTCAGACTTTATGCTAAGCTAAGTGACTGTTAGCTGTAGCTTCATATTCATTGTACCGACAGGAGTGGGATCAATCCTCTCAGCTAACTTTCCCACAGAAAACAAATAAGCTCATTTCCCAAAATGTCAAACGTGAATACAGAGCACTCAAATAAAACATGCTGAATAAACTCACCTTTCTTTGTGAGCACACTCTCCTCGTCTGTGACACTGACAGACTGGTTTCCAGTAACACCTGAGACTGGTTTCTGTAAACTTAGCAGCTGGTCCAGCTCTTCATCACCATCATCTTCCACCGGCGGCTCTGCAGCGCTCAAGGAAACCTGGGAGTCTGAGCCCGACGCTGGGTTTGTAGACACAGGGACTTTGTTGTTGGTGCTGGGGACTTTTAAAGGTGTGGACGGAGGAGTGAAGGTTGCCATTTTGGGCACTTCCTGTTTAGGTGCGAGGGTCATAGTGGGCAGCTCTATTGGTGTTGTGACCTGAAACAGGAGCAGCATGAAAATAAACATTAAAAACCTGCAACCAAAGTCCAGTTAAGAGGAGATGCAGTCAGACAGCCTACCTGAAGCAGCTCTGCATCCAGGTTGAGTCTCTGATGGAGAGGCACTTGTTGAAGGCTCTGGGCGAGCGCCGGGAGGTCCACAAACACTGCAGACATCTAGAGTGGAAACAGGGGATAAAATGTTACCAAAACAGCTGTTTGCAGTCACAATCTAGATGTTTGTTTTCAGATTTACTGCTGGTAAATTACAGATTGAGAATTTAAGAACTACAGCCACATTTTGAGCCCGGTAGATCTTCATCATCATGCTAACATTAGCTATGAAGCTACGTAGATATGCAGAGTGTTGGAGGTATTGGCTGTAGAGATACCTATAATGGAACTAGATGGCACATTGTCTCCGTGTAGTATCACCGTGCATCTACTGCTAGCTCACCTAGCACCACTGAGCTAGCTGATGTTACAGCTCAGCTGAGGAGGACGCCATTAATGTTTACATCTCATGCTGTCACAAGCATGAGCCTGTGGTCCATGAGTAGATGCACTCTTCCTTCTGTCATGATACAATTAGGTTCAGTTGAAAGAAAATAGTTCCTACATGAAACTGCTCACAACAAGGTCTGTGGATTATCTTGAGATTTCTGGACAGAGACATTACTGAGTTGAGTTTTTCCAATGTATTTTTTTTGGCGCTTTGAGCACCACAAGCTGAGTGCAAGAGACAGTCTAGACTGATTAACAGCACTACAGGTAAGAGGACATCCGACATCATTTTGGGTAAAATGTTGGTGGCATTCGTATGTAAACACAGGGGCGATATCGTACGATGTATGGACACGAACTCGATGATTTCTGCTGACCTCGACAGTCGGTTACAGAATTGTCATGATGCACCTATATGTGTTTGTGGTTTCGATGTTAAGACATCTCTGTTTGCTCACATTAAGAGCCGTATCAGTCCTGATCAGGGCAGGGTACTGATACTAAATACCTTTAAGGTACAAACCGAAATAACCCACTACCAAGTAGTACAGAAACTTCTCTAATCAAACGATCCTTTTTGTATCCAGAACAGAGCTAGAAAAAATTGTGATTGGCCCACTACCGCAACAGCTACAACCCATTTACTCTGTGATGTGGTGTGGTGAAGTCAAGTGCAGTGTATTTGATTGAGGTGGCAGTTCTGCATGCTGAGAGGGCTGCTAGCTTTGGTACTGGCATTGTGTTTTTTGAAATAATATCTAGCTGTAGTCCTGATCCTGCATGTGACGACAACGTTTTGATAACAATCGCTGTGCACGGATCCACAAAAATGACCAAAAACACTGTAGTATACATGCCAGGCCAGTAGTTGGTGGTGTGACGCTTACGCTTCCTTCTACAGAGAGGTGATGTATAAACAAACAAAATGGCAACTGCATATTACAAGTTTACATGACAACAGAGACGGTGCTGTTTCCAAGAAATTTCACTCTGGAACCTGTTTTCAAATCGTTGCCTTTGAGGCACCCAAAATGTCGCTGTCGTGTAAACTAAATTTTACCGTTTTCAGTTGAAATCGTTGTCGTATAAATGGAACCTAAGATTCATCATCTTGGATCAATAAGGTCCTGCAATATGCACTTCCTCTGAAAACGGGGACTTTTTGCACATGCGCATTACGCTTCCAGTCACCAGGCATGCGCTAGAAAGTCGATCACAACATCAACAATGGCGGACTCGCGAGCTCTGTTTGTGCTGCTCACCATATTGAATTTACCAACACTTCCCCATCATAGTGTAGATTTACTGTAGCAACTCCACCTTGTTGTCCGTCCAGACCATGCGGTTGCCATTTTGTTTGTTTATACATCGCCACACTGTAGAAGGAAGCATAAGCGTCACACTGCCACCTACTGGCCCGGCATGTATACTGCAGCGGTTTTGGTCATTTTTGCGAGTCCGAGTACACGGCGATTGTATCAAAACGTTGTCGTCTAAACACTAAACTTTTTTCAAAATGAAAATAAGAAACAATTCTGTTTTCAGTGGATCATTTTCGTGTAAACATGGCCTAAGTGTCTGTAAAAATTCTGTGCCAATCCATCTGATGGTTGGGGTATATCAATGTGAACCAAACTAATGGATCAACCACCTGCTTTCTACCTGCTGTGCATTTTAAATCCAGGTGTAATATGCCTATCTGAGGGATCCATACCTTACAAAGTGAGTTAAATCCATGAAAGACAAAGACGCCATGCAGAACGCTGCACACTGGGGAGAGTATAGATTTACCTGACTGGCTGCAAATGAGTCCATCTCCCAGTCCTTTTCTTCTGAAAACCGGAATTGAGTGAAGGAATCCCCTGAGAAAGACACACAGATACAGAGTTTGACATCTAACTGCTGCAGTCGGCGTCCTACAGGACTGCTGTCTCCTTTAGTTCAACTCAAAAAAACACTCAGTTTATTCATCTCTTTGTAAGTACAAAGACTCCAGGCTGTGTGTGTGTGTGTGTGTGTGTGTGTGTGTGTGTGTGTGTGTGTGTGTGTGTGTGTGTGTGTGTGTGTGTGTGTTTGTGAAGCAGTGAGCTGAGCGAGCGGCCTTCACACCTAAAATGTCTGAAATGCTGAAGCTTTGTTTCGCTGGAAAAGCAGGCGGTAGCTTTGTGTAAACTGTTGATCAGTGTGAGAGTGAAAGCAGGGCGAGCATGTGACGCCGCTCTGCTTCCAAAACATCAACTGGCTGAGGGCTGAGGGTTGGATCATTAATTAGCACAAACAGCAGCAGCGCCACATGTCCAGCAGACAGGTGAGGACTCTACATGCTGAGTTTTTAATAAAGAAAATGGACACAGACGCACAATTGGGTAAACTGTGCAGATGAAACGTGTGTTGGTGCAGAGGGAAACCATGTGTGAGGAGTGCGGAGTCAAAACACGACACCGAGTACAAACAGCTCTACGAGGATGCACAGTGTCAGATGTGAAGCACCACTAATAAAACTCCTCGTGTTGTGGATGTGGCTGCAGCAGGAGTGGTGAAACTCGACAGGGTGAATGTGAACACTTTTAGATAAAATGAGAAATGTTCAGAAGGAAGAAATATGTGCATTTCTTTTAGGTAACAAAGATGGAGAATTAAGAAGGAAGTTCCCTTTCTTTTATCTCATGTCTGGGCTGAATATGGCGCTGTAACCAGAGAGCAATTAGCTTTAGCTTAGCATAAAGACTGGAAGCAGGAGGGAGCTTAAGAACTACTGTTAAGAGAAATGAGTTAAATAACCACCAAGGAGTCCAGCTGATAGAGAATTTAAGGATAAGGGTGTGTTATCCTCGCTGATGCTGAACAGTGTGCAGGTCACGAGCCAGCAGACTGTGGTCACTCTGCCACACACAGATGGGCGGTCAGTGGGAGACCTGACAGAGGAGCTGCAGTCAGTCACAGCCTCTCGTTTTGTTATATTAAATGACACTCGGCCTTTCACGCGGAGATGCTCGGCACCATCTGCCGCTGTCCTTGATTGCTCGGCTGTACGGGGAGTGAAGGGGGTCAAGACGGAGAGTGTGCAGGAGGTCAGAGTCCCTGCTGTCACACGGGCCCAGAAAAGATGATTTATGAATAGAGGCATTATGGAGGTTACAATGAGTGCGAGGCAGGAGGCTAAGAGAGGGGAATGGGAATGTCAGCTTTACCTGACGGCTCAGGCGACGGATGCCTTTGTGTCGGGCCAGATGGGTGTCTTATCGGGGAGATCGACTGATTTTCACCCTCACAGGGAAAGATGTGGGCATATAAAACCTGGATTTGGTGGACGTGAAATCGAAAGCTTAAACCTAATTGACAAGACCGCTGGTATCTGAAGCAGATCAGAGATCGTTTGCTAACAATATACAGAGTGCCTCACCTTCAAATATGAAACAATACACGATTTACATTTCAATACTGGGTAACTGTAAGCAAAATAATATATTGTGATGTTGTAATCTGATCTATCTGATCCAGGGTGTATGAGTCCTTTTTCCTCAACTTAATCACATTACATAAAAAAAAGAAAACAGTAGCTTCTCTCTGAAGTCCAAGGGCGATTGCTCAGCAAGACTCATCCTGCATTGCCATGATATTTCATTAAGGCTTTACAGACAAGTCAGATCTGTGCTTGTGTCGCCACTGGCTTCAGTGCACGCAGCGCTGTGAGCAAGCTCTAACCGACGACAAAGCGAAAAGCCGTCGTGGCACGGCAAGCCATTGGAAATAATGGGTTTCAGAGCACAGCGGTGCTAATGTCGTGTTGTAACTGAAGGGGCCATTATGCTGCATCATTCTTCTACGTCTACCAAGGCTAGCTTTAAAGTCGGTCGTGGATATCTTCAGATCCTAAATGATTTCCGAGGCCTTCTTCAGCTGAATGATGGTGTACAGGATGGTGGCTCGCTTCGGTCAGGAAAGGAATGCTCATTGTACAGATATCTGGCACCTTCACTTCCCTCTCATGGACACAGAATGGCGTGTTAAAGAGTGACTCTCTCAATTTAGGCCATGCTTTATGGTTCATCTGGAAAACATTATAATTATGTAATTCAAATGTTCTAATGTCCACTCCAGTGTTAATTGAACAGCTGCAGGACCCAGTCGGAGGCCTCCCTGGTGGTTAAACTCTTGCTTTGTTGTTGTTCACGGATTGAAACTGAACAACTCTGCGTTAAAAGGGAAATCTCCGTCAAGTAGAAATGACCCTTCAACAGTGGCCTCTCTCTCTCATGTTCACTCTTTTTCCAACTTCTGCTCCTCTCTGTTTAATATCTTCCCAGACCCTAATCCTCCTCTTCCTCCTCCTCCTCTGTCTCCTTCAGTTTGTCTCCAACACACAGAACTGCTGACACCGCTGAACTGCCTCCCTCCTACACCTCACAGCCCAGTGTCATCCTGATCTGTGTCCATGGAAATACCATCCCAGGTAGTGCGGAGAGCGCTGACACAACCATGGCAACAGCTGCCGGTGAGGATGAGAAAAACTTCTGTCAAAGCTCCAGAGAAAAAGAGAGGATTGGAGGAGGGCGACGAGCAGGAGGTGTGGGGGTGAAGAAGAGGGGAATGAAGAAAAAAGAAAGAGAGCAAAGTCGACTCTTCATTCCTGCTCGTCCAAACAGATCTGTGAGACTTAAATCCTCTCTCTGCTCTCAGCTGACACTGTTTTAAGTGCATAGTTACACCTTCAGCCTCACATGTGTCACTATCGAGCGGTGTGAAAAACACATTTGAATCAAACTGCACTCAACTGAATAAACACTGGTACTTGGGCTTTGTTCACACAAATATCTCAGTGGGGATTTGCAGATCGTAGCAGATTCAAGAGCTACGACAATGAGTCTTTGAATCAATCAGCAGAAAAGTGTTGTTTTGTTTAAGCTAAATTACCAAACAACCTGTTTCAGCTTCTTCAATGTGAATATTTGTGGCTTTTCTATATTCAATATCACTGGTAACGGAATATCTTTACGTTTTGGACTGTTGATCAGACAAAACAAGACAGCTGTAACCTTCAGGTTTGGGAAATTCTAGCGAAGTATCATGGACGCCAAGGACCATCCATCATGAAAGCCAAGCGTTGTACATTTGTTGACATAAGAATATTTTCCTTGCTTTACCTTGCTGTCAGTCAGCCCTTTTCAACAGGGAACATAAAGCCATTATATCCCTCCCTTCAAAGCCACCAGACTCCACTGACAAAAACAGTGTTTGCCTCACAGGACACAGGAGCTGCTGGTCTACAGCTGCCTCAATCAGTTTGTTAGTTTGTGTTGTTGTGCGACTTTGGTGGATCCAAACCAACCCTATAAAAGATCAAAATCAAACACTGGCAGCTGTGTTTTCATTTGCCCACAGAAAATTCTGTTTAAGATCTGGATAATGTTATTTAAATTAAATTCACCTTGGCTCATACTGTTACCTAGCCTGAAACTCCAGATTCAAATCTAGAAAGATTTTGAGTTTGGCCCACCGATACACCCTTCCTACCCAAGGCACTAACTAAGGCATTTCAAATGCCGCCAGACACAACTGGATAGCACGATGGCCAATGAGAGCAAAAAACAAGGTGACGTATGCACTAAGAACTATGTGTTTGCCGATCAGTGGGGCTAACTGATATATTATGTTTTTGCCGTATCCCGTCGGCAAACCAGCAAAAGCATCCTTCCTGGAAATGAAGACTTCTCAGGCAGTCTTCTGTTCCTCGCTCAAGGAAAAAGATAAGTGTAGTTGGCTTAACGTTTCTTCCAAAACTAAATTAAATGGACGAGGTCCTTTGGCAGCTGCCATCTTGGCTGTTTACTTTTCGACTCATACAGCGCAGCGCTGTCGTCATCATGTTACACCTGCCCAGAGCCTGCCTCTGTCAGATAGACTGATCTGATTGGTGCGATAGGCGATTCAGCGGACTCTGCTCGTCGGGGCCAGATCCCCGTGCAGTGCAAATTAGAATTTGCTGGGGCGGGGCATCTGGATTTCCAGGTTAATTGTTATCCCCCAGTAAAAGTTGAACATAAGTAAGAGTTGAACATCATCTGCATAAAGCAGAGATGCAATTCTGAGGTCGCCAAACTGGACCTCTTCCCCCCTAGCAGCGCCTTGGGATCCTGTCCATGAATATCACCTAACAGAATCTGAGACAAGGAACAGGCCTGACGGAGGGCGACACCCACTAAGAACGTGTGTGACTTTGTGTTCGAATTACATGTTCTGTCATTTGTAAGGTATTCAGCTTCATCTGGAAACAATGAAATTAACTTTGGAAACTTTTCCTGTCCCGTGCAGGTAATAAGTTAAATATTAGTGTGATGACTCTGATGCCAGTAAATCCCTGACTTCACTGTACACAACTGATTAAAGATCAATTCATAGCTCAAATTATTGTCTAAGTGCGTCAGTTGGGCCAGTGAACCTGGGTGAGTTATTCCATGGTGAATAAACACTGCATTACTCATGCTGTGTGCTAAGTGGCTCGGCTGGCATTGTGTAACTTCTGTATAATGTGGTATCCTGTCTCTTGACATCTTGCTGGCTGAACCCCACATTAACAAATGTGGCTTTTTGCCTGCGACCCCGGCTTCGCTGAGCTATCTCTGGCTCGTCCCGCTCTCATCTTTTATATTTGGGATGTGTTGTGGCCTCGCTCCTGCCTTTCTGTTCCGCTCTGCTCTTTTCCTGCTCCACTCAACTCCACTCTGCTCTCACCCCTCCGCTGTTCATCTTCACCCCCTCTGCTCTCGTTCTGCTCTGTAAGACTGTCGAGCACTGGCACTGAGTCAGGATGAAGATAAGACGTGCTGGATGTGTATCACTTTGCTACGAACAAGGTGAAGCGTTGAGGAAATGCATCTACACTGAAACAGGAGGACAAAACATCTGTCATTGTCTCCTTAACTTGCACCCAACATTTACACTGTGGACTCTTCTTATATCGTCAGAATGACTCCTGTAGTTGCCCTGAAGAACTCAGTCTTGAACTATATTGATAATGAATTAATAATTTCAGACATTTTCATGTCAAACATTTGCTGGTTCAACCTTCTTTAATGTGAACACTCGCTGCCCTTTTCTCTTTACAGCATGTTAAATTGAATATATTTGGGAATTTAGACTGTAGCTTGGATAGCCTGGACATTTCATGGAATAAACTAATCTGCAGATCACTAATCTATATAAACAGACAATGGGATATTCTGGTCTGCATTTGGCATTGGATTAGTACTGACAAATCACATGTGAGCAGCAGGTAAACAGTCCATATGAAGAGCAAAAGAGGCTGAACGCATTGGCCAAATCTTGGAACCCATCAGCTATCGTCTAACGATGATTTAGATTTTTATGAGCTTTTAACTAATTTATCTGCATCCATATGCCCCTATCTGTTTAAAGAGATTAGCCGAAATGTTGTCTGAACCTGTCTAAAGTGCAAATCAAACTGTAAACGATGACTGGTGTACAGAAGCGAAGGTCTTGCCCCGAATATCTGCTGGCTACACATCTCCTATGCCTGTTGCCCACCAAGGCCTATCGTCATCAGATCAATAGCCAAGACTGACAGATCAATAAATACTAAAAATATAATCATTAGTTGCAGCCCAAAAAGATAACTTGAGACATCTACTCTCATCCTTTTAGAAAAAAGTTGTTTGAATTTTTCAACCCATTTACACAAAAATTTTTACCGTATGATTTGGTTTTTCAGCCTTTACTTCCTGTTCACAAATTCTCATACCACAGCCAAACAGTGCACTAAAGTATGTTTCTGAACAAATTGTAGGTGAGAATGAGGCAATACAGTAACAGGATATTGGTTTGTATGTGGTTAGCACTGCCTAGTTTTACGGTTTGATCTGAGTTTGAGAGAAACAGAGGAGTGGGTCTCCCTCTTCATCCGCTTCTAAACTCTTGGTGTCAGTGGTGGCTGGCAAACACAAAAGTGGAAGTGCAATCTGTACTTTGAGCAAAAGATTTAAAGCCATCGAAAATCAGCCAGATGGACACGAAATGCATGATCTGGCAGATCTGAGCTGAGAGTTGAGTAGGGAGATCTGGGCGCTGGTAAGATGGAGGGCAGTTTACCACAGTTAATTAACACATACTACCCACACTGTTATGATACAAAGCTGGTTGAAAATCAGCAAAGTATCCCTTTAACAGACTTGGATGGTGCCCTGAGGCAATTCTGACAATAATTACAACCGGGACCTATTTTGACAAATTAAAGTTGCATAATTAAAGTGACAACTTATTGACCTGTCATATTTGCAGACTTGTTCATTTCAAGTTGATGCTGGTATTTCATTTTAAAGCCTGAATCTGCTGATACAGATGACATATCGATATTATCGTGCATCCCAATATTCCTTCTATTTCATGCATTAACAAATGCATGGGAGGGAGACTAAGTTAGAGAAGAAGCATAAAAGCTTTAAGACAACTTGTGAACTGTGCTTCTCATCTCTACATCTTGCATATGGAGCTAACATTTAGAATATTTCATGTGCACAGCAAAAGTCTCTTGGGTTGTGTGTCCCTGTGTCCTGTTTGCCAGAGCATGCCGCTGTTGCCCTGTTGGTCGCAGAGCAGACAGCCATACACACCACAAACATCACAGATTCACACCCTTGTTGAGAGAGCCACTCCTTTAGCATACAGCTCAGTGCACAGACTCGGTCCGCTCGCCGTGTAAAGCTGCAGCTTCGACTTGTTCAGCCTTCTCTCTTGGAGCGGGTGACAGGAGGGACATGTAAGGAGCAACAGTACCGCTGCTCAGTCTCCACTAACACCTGCAGTGAAATGTTGACATTTTATCTGACTGGAAGAGGAATACACACATTCTCCGCTCCCTCCTTTCCTCCTCTATTTAGCAGCAGAGTAATGGCGTGTGATCAGTGAATGATTACTTTTCTTTTAAACCGGCTGTCGTAGCAGATCCTCACTTGATAAGAGAGGAGATGGAGCAAGGCGGCTCATAGAGAACTGATTGAGTGTTATTACTACTGTGACAAATCCCATCTGAGAAGTGTTTGGTAGCACTAAGGGGGGGGGGGGGGGGGGGGGGGCAGGATGGAAAATGTTAGAAAAAGACGAAAGGGAAGATAAGAGAGGAAAAGATTGAAGGAAGATGGAAGGAATGAACACAGACTCGAGAAAACACGCAGGAAGGACCGCACAGAGAAACTTCTCCTTGCGATCCATGGAGCCAATCCTCTTTCTGAGAGCTACAGCGTGCTCCCTGTCACGCCTTTTTAACCAAACCAATTAGCCTAACACGGCACGCCGCTGAAACCCACCACTACGCGTCGATAAATCAGCTGCGCTAATTGCAATTAAAATCCTGAGCAAACCAGGCGAGACAATGCAGAGGGCTGAAGCTATTTACTCTTAACTTTTAATGGTGATTGCGTGAGGCTGTGTTTATGACAAAGTCGTATCACAAGAGCGCCAATCCACTCGAGGCCTCGCTCTCATTAGGCGTGTGTTTTATGGCCGTGAAGCTTGTTTGGAGGTTTAAGAGGCTGCAGCTTGGGCTCGACCAACCTGGGATCTAATCAATCATATTCAAACACGTGATTATATGGACGTTCAGTAATATTTTTTGATGGATGATATTAGGCCACGATCTAAGTTTTTTTTCATGTTTTATACAAATTTAAGGACTGCTGAGATCAATAATGTCAAAAAGAAATATGTGGTGTACTTAGTCACCCTGTTACAGGAGCATGCACACATATACCTCACTGTGATTCATTTAAATACACTCATGTTTTCATATGACATAATGATATCAGACGACGATGCACAGAGACGTATTTGAATTGAAAATTGCACATCTCTGAATTGACTGAATCTCACATTTGCTCTGGTGAAACTGTCTCTGTTATAAAAAGCAGTGATGTATAATTTTGGCCACTTTAACTTGAGCTTAAGAATCACTTGTCACATGCTGATTACACTCATCTCATTATGCAACCTCTAACAGCAAACTGCCTGCACCAGTGCTGACTTACTGTGGATGTGTTATATTCTAAACAGTGTTAGGGGGTGTGGATATGTTGTGCAATTATTTTGTGTTTACATATCTGTAGAGATTTGTTTTCACTGTTCAAAATGAGTTAACTCTCAATAAGTGTAAACAGAGAGCAGTGCTCTGATGGTGCACCATGTTGCCTATGTACCACACAGGGCTGTACTTCAAACACATGTTAAATAAATGTAAGAAATGGTGGCTGACCACCCAAAACATTGTACAAATATACTTTTAAATTCAGGACAATCCCGAAATCCAAGCAGAATCCTGCCCCAATTGTCCCGACAATGACACTAGAGCAGAGTCTGGAGTAGTTATTGCCTGGTAGAACATTAAAAACTGAGTTGTCATGCAGCTCCCTCCGGCTGCAGCAGTTCCTACATGAATTATGGGTGTTGTAGTTTTTTAATTGTGTACAGTAGCGGCGATGAAATAGATGAAGAGAGCGCAACACATGTACAAACTGTGCCACCTGTAAGTGTACTATCAGAAGTATCTGATTGGAGACACAGAGGATCAGTCAAATGTCATGCTAGCTGCTGTTTGAGGCTTTACTGAAGCACAGTGGTCCTCTGAGCTGAATGCTAACACCAGCATGCTAACATGCTCTCATATGCTCGCAAAGGAGTTATGTTTACCATGTTCACCACCTAGGTTTAGCAACTAACACAGCACATAAAGTAGGCCTACAGTTAAAGCTGATGAAAATGTTATTAGTTCGAAACTTCGATTAGATGAAAAGTCAGAGGAACACCAGAGTCGTTACAATTCATCCTGAAAGGAACATGAACATCTGTACCAAATTTGATGGCGATCTGTTCTGCAGTTATTGACAAATTTCACTTATTAACATGAATGTCAACGTCATGGGGAAAAGTAAAAAAAAAAAATCAACAGAATCACCTGGATTTTTTCCTCTGGAGATCATAAATGTCTGAACATAATCAATCCAGATATTTCGGTCTGTGACTCTTTGTGTCACAGTGCTAGTGTGACGAACAAATGACGACATCAACTGTGATTAAAGTAAAAAACAAACAACTTTAACTTCATCAACTGATGGAAAACTCTTTACTCTCAAATGATTTGGACAGCTGTGGGGCATAAAACAAACCTGGCATTAACCCTCTGAGACCTGCTGGTTACCAGCAATCCTGGTCAACATTCCTGTCTTTCAAAGGCTATACAGGGGTGAGTTCTAAAGCTAGAGTGATGTTACTGGTATCGTATGAATTTTGGCAAGGAAAAAACAGCATGGCCACTTTCACAGAGGTCCCTTAACTACTCACCTCAAAATATCGGAATGAAAATGGGTTCTGTAGGTACAACAAGTCTCCCCTTTACAGACGTGCCCTCTTTATACTAGTCCCATTCAGTTTTGGGCACAAACTATGCACTTCTTTGCATGCAGTATAAATGTGTTATTATCGCAGATTGTATTTGAATATTTCTGCATACTGGGCTCCCTAAATAGACTTGGAAATGCATAAATTGGGTATGAATGGAAAGCTGAGCCTCTTATGAATTCAGTGGGCCCTGTTTTATTCATGTGATGATATTAGCCCCCAAAGTGGCCATTTCATTGTGGTGAGACCAGTTTTAAATGGACATCACGGTCTAAAAAGACCTAGTGACCTGAAGGATCATTACAGTGTCAGTAAACTTTACAACCAGAAATTAGAGACCTCGGGCAATCAGAGGATGGATGGCTTTCATAGGTTTATTGACAACAAGGGAGGTTCAAAGCAGTTTCCAGAACAGAGGTACACTCCATCCAATCACCAAAACATGCAATGCTTATAGAAATCACCAAATATCAAGAGTTTTTGATTCCAAATCCCAGCATGGATTTTTCTATGGTGTTCCTCAAGGGCTTGGTGTCTTGATGTGATATTATGGAGGAATTTTTGACCATTTTTATCAATTCTCGAGTGGTACAACATGCTTAAATTGAGCACTCAAGCTATGTAACAAATGGTATCATAAATGAGCATGGGAATGGCGTTCATATACTTCCATCGTGACGTTCTAAGCCCCTTTACACTCTAAACCTTTAAAATTTGAATAGGCACCATAGCGAAACACAATGTTTTTTCTATTTTTGTAGATTTGTGACTAGAAAAACTTAACACAGTGTTGAGCTGCATCTCAAATTAATCTCCAGGTTCCCTGCTTTCAGGTGATGTATACCAATTCTGTGTGGCATATACTGCTGACCTGCTATCTCCACCAAAAAAAGATAATAACTGGTCTATGTGGGTCTCAAAGGGTTAAATGACAATTAGATAAAAAATGACCAGTGTGACACGTCAAAACAAACCAGTAGATTAGACCAAAGACTCTTCAGTGTGTAACAGTGACAGTCATCAAGGCAAACCATACAACACATTCAATCTTTACACACAATCAATACGAACATCAATTTCAGAGCTTAATAGTGGCCTTTCATCACCCCTTTATGGGAAACAAATAGAGGTATTTAAGCGGTTCCCTTCATGCTGTCTGACATCATCTTGCTTCAGACCAACAAAGGGACACAACAAAGAAGGTCAGGTGAGAATGAGCCTCCAGGCGTTGGTCCCTGTGGCTGAAACAACCATCGGTCTTGAGACTGCTGGGACATCTGGGTCCCTCATTATAAAAGGTATAAGGAGCCTCAGCGATTAGGTTAGCTGACCGGACACGTAAACAGCTACTACTGATCAACGCCGGGCTAAAAAAAAATGGATCGATAGTGTGAAACAAGCAGGCTACACACAGATCCATACAGGATTTTAGTTGTTTAGCCACTCCAGCTAATTGTCATTATTCACCTAACAAGAAAAAGAACGTGCTATCCATCTGACATTTTTGTTTGTTACACTGATGGGAAAAAGGAAATTTTGCTCTCACAGGCGAAGCATTACCAGTGTTTTCTTTCTCTTTACAAAAGGCCTCAAAGGCCACAGGAAGATAAGAACAATGCACCCACAGGCAGCTAAATAAAGACCTGTGGATCGCCTTAAATAAGCACCAAACTGCCAGAAAGCATGAACGTTTCAATCCTTTGAAGAGCGGATGAACTGTGACAGACACCGCAGCACTAAAATCATAACAAGATATCCAGAGCAGCCACCCCGGTTTGATCTATTCGCTCCAGAAATCCCAAGTTCCTCTGTTCTTGTAGTAAATTCATCAGAAGACACTCATAACTGTCTGAGTCTGACTGAGTCATGATGCTGCAGTCTCAAAGACACAAAACACACACCGCCACCTGCACTCTGTACAGACACACTTACAAGATAAATACAGTTTGGAGGATCATTCATTGTGCTCGTGGCTACACAAAGACAACGTGGAAGAGTTCTTTGCACCGGCTTCTTTGTTGTAAATGAGTTCAAGCTGGATTACAATTTCCCAGAACTCATAGTGACATCTTTAAATTGCTAGTTTAGTCAGAACAACAGTCGGGAGCCTCAAGGATTAAACAAGTAAAAGATATCCAATTTACAGTTCTTTAAAACGGAAAGAAACAGCAAATCCTCATATTTCGAGGCTCAAACTTACAAACGTTCTGCATTTTTGCTTGATACTTAAAACAATTTACTGATCATTAAAGTTGTGTTAACCCTCCAACTGACACGAGGGCCGGACAACGTCCAACATCAAGCCATTAAACGGTCCCAAAAAACTCTCGTCAACGCTAAAACAGCTCAGCTGTCGTTATTCCTGTGGTGCTAACAGTTAGCCCTGTAACTGTGTGTGTGCGGGCAGACTCTCACCAACTCCCCCCAATCACTGTGTGACTGTTCATGTTGACATCATCATCAGACATAGATGGACTAGAGCAGAGAATAGGGGACTGTTGGAATGCCACTATACAAGTAACCCAGGGAGAGCTGGGGATTGTGACCTCCAAACTACGAGAGTGGCTTCAGCAGATTCCAGGTACAACATCTGAGATCTCTGCCCAGAAGGGTGCAGTACTAGGAACAGCTAAGATAATGTGCAGAACCCTCAAACTCCCAGGCCTCTGATACTGTACACTTTCCTGTACTATATATGCGCTCACAAACACATACATATTTATAACTTTACTGCTGTCTATACTGTATAAATCTGACCAATAGAGTAAACACCGCATTCATTTCATGTCCCCAGCTGTTTATTCTGTTTACATTATCGAACTGAATAGTTAATGTACTCATATTTGCACTGTAAATATGGTCATCTCTGGCTCTAAAAAATCAAGGTTGCAATAGCCAAAAAGTCAGACTCAAGGCTTTTAAAAAAAGGGTGACATAATGGTGGCTACGTCTATTATTTGTATACAGTCTATGTACAGTACTTCCAATGACAATTAAGTTTAATGTGATATAAAATCAGCCAATAGACTTCAGTGGATTAAATATTATATTCAGACACAGGAGAAAGACAAATGTCAGCTCCTAAAAACACAGCCCTTCTGATGCTTTTAGTCGAAGCAGTTTGACTCAAATGCTGCAATCAAAGAAAATGATTCAAAATAAAACCTCTCAAATTACACATGCAGAGGGGTTGCATCGTTGAGTCAATAGGTCCACAGGGAGACAGACACACACACAGCTTCATATTATCAAGAACCAGAGACACAAACATGGTGCACCTGCATGATATCGACATATCTCACTAACTGTCCAACAGATACTATTTGAAAACCATCACAAGAAGACATCAATTTATGGTTTAAATGTTTTCAATACCGATGTGAGGAACTGTGTCTTCTTGATTCATGGCAGCAATAGATGCATCAGTGTATTCATGAGGTATTGACCAGTTTACACATCCACATAATGCACACAGACACTGGGAAGCTATAGAGGGGTCAAAAGGTCTGGATCAATAAATGGAGCACTAAATACAAGGCAGTTATCCAAGGTGTTCAGCTCAGACTCTCGTTACGGTAACAAAGGCATGTTTTTTTCCGAAATTGTACTGTTGTTAAATTTTGCTTTTACTTCAATACTTTTTATCCACAGATGTTGTAATTCGCTACATTTCAAGTTGCGTCTGTTACAAAGTAAGAACTTCAGTCTGAGTTTTGTCCTCTTTTCTGGTTGAAGAAATACATCACTGCTGGAAAGATGGTCTTTTCATAAAACTGGGCTGTCCATGCAGAAGAAAGATGCAAATACTTTTGAAACTGGTGCCACATGGCCAGATAAATAAAGGTAGAAGACCTACCAGAATGCACTACAACTCACTAGACCAATAAACATGGACCACTGCTGGATGGGTAATTTAAGCTCGCCTGTTCGAGCAACAGCCCAATAAAATCTGATCTCTATCAGAATTTGAGATTTGAGCTGAGAGATGAGCAGGGAGATCTGGGCACTGGTAAGATGGAGGGAACATTGTTATTATACAAAGCTGGTCGAAAATTGGCAAAGCATCCCTTTAATTTCAGAAAGGTACACAGAGGATGGTGGTTATATATTCATAACTGATAATCAGTTGTATGCACAGACTGCAAAGTGTCATCTGTAGACAATGTTAGTTTGGACGTCAGGGTTCAGTGGCGTGATCTTGTTGCACTAATGTGTACGTTAACATTTACTTCAATTTATTTTGCAGGCTAAACGTGTTCTATAATCTAGCATCATATATCATCATGTATGATACTACTGTTAGCCTGTTAAAAAATGTAAAGCAGCAACGTTTACTCACAGTACATTTTATCTGACTTAATTTTCACTATAACCAAAGTGCGTGTACTTTTATTTTCACATGAATATACTTTCTTTTCCCCTTTTGTAGATGTGTTTATTTTCAAGGGCGAAACAACACACATTTTCAAAATCTTGAGTTCAATAGTTTTTATTCTATTACAAATGTTAAGGTGGGCAACAGTACATGTATTCATATTATACCGTTTGGTCCAAGGCTTTCGGTTCAGTACACATTACAAACCAAACAATACGTTTAACTATCCTACTACTTTTGAAACTGTGTCGAATACAATGTTCTCGGTGACACTGCGCTCAACAAGGCAGCCCACTGCAGAGCGACAGACTCTCATCAGCAGCCAAGCCCGAGGTACATACATGGTTGCGCAGAACAAACCCCCTGAACCAGAGAGGCTGCGCTGCATGGCTATGGCCTCTCATTCAGCAGCTAATAACTGCTAATGTTAGCACGAAATACAACCCACAGTAGTGAGCAGTAACTGCTGATGGGCTGGGTGGCCAAGTCAGCCAGAGAGACTGAAAGGTACTTCTGTGATGGCTGCTTAGTGTGTTTATATGATTGTGTCATTTAACAGAGATGTTTATCCACATACTTATTAGACTGAGAGAGCTCAGGAAGCTTGTTGGACGGAGCGAATTCGCAGCCGAACACAGTGGGTGGAAGAAACGACACTGATACCAAGTGCTCTAAAGTCAGTAGTAACATAGTACTTATATAGTAGGGAAGGGTTATGTTAAGGATGACTACAGTGCATCTTTGAGCGGGCATTTTGGCTCACCCAAAAAATTCAGGACACAGAAATGATGGAAAACAGTTCAACGGCCTAACTCGACAGTGCAGTACTTTCTAACATGTAAAATGATGTTTAGAAAGAAATATCTGATTTGACTGATTGATACCCAGACTTTAACAAGGCAATTTCAGCCAGACTGTAATTCCTGATTTGTGGAAAAAAAAAAAAAAAAAGTCCATGTTATGTTAGTTTAGTCCTATTGAGTATAATATTCTGGTACACTTTCCATCTTTGGGTGTATGATAAACTGGACAAAGAGTGTAGATTAATAATTTTACGTGACCACCGCTTTCCTTTCTTCAAGACCGTCTTGCCGAGATGCTGCAAGGCGCAAATGCCCTGCAGTCAGCTCTGCTTGTGTTTCAGCTGGAGCTTTATATGACTCTCGTTTATCTTGATTCCCTCCAACTGCAGACCGAGGTCACATTCATATTCAAAGGGAGGCTCTTTGGGACTTTGGAGGAACGAGAGATGCTCTCAAATGTGAGTAATGAGGCCGGTTCAAGAAGGCACCATTACAGAAGCCAATCTGTCTATCAAATGCTAATGATGCCTTATTATCTACACTGGAGGAAATCTTACCTCAGTGGTCTAAAGTAGTTACAACTCATTCAAATGCTTCTTGAATCGAAGGTCATCCTGGTTCACTAATGCCAGCAACACTTGTTGACAGAGAATCGGGCGCACACAGTTTGGTGTTTGTTTGAATTAAGACCGTTTGACTGATGACAAATGTTACGTTTGGTTGGTCACAGCTAATGAGCAGCCTGAGATGACATTAAATGCAAAAAATGTTCAGTCAGGACGAGGATGCATCTGGTGGAAAGCTTCATGTGCCAATATTATCAGCACCTCTATTGTTATTTACCATGAGACAAGCAACACAGTGTGGGAGGTGTGAAGCACACAAAGCAATTATCTTTATTTGAGGCAGAGAATCACACCATTAAATGACTAATTTGGCTTTTCTTTCCAAACCGCAGTCTTTTTATATAATTGGCTGAGCTGCAGGGAATTAAAGGTTATTTGACAATATAGCGCTGACACAATTATAATCAGTGGACAAAAATCAATGGTCATTTTCAATACAGCTTGAAAGGCGGTGTGCAGATAAAACAACATTATGCAACATTTTTACCGTAAAATAAAAGCTCCCAAATCATTTTGATGGCACACTGACTTATAATGGGGATGATGTCGTCTCTTTCATTCCCACAATGCCTCTTGTTACACTGTGTATTTTTGGTGAACGGGTCAGATCTCATAGGAGATGTACGTAATGCTTTACATCACTACATCATACACCACCACCTTCAATTATTTAAGCTATGCACTCTTTCATTGAAAAAATATCCCAGCTTCAACAGTCGGGCATATTTACAATACAAACCTCGTCAGTGAACTATGAGGGCAAAAAATAATCGTTCAGTAATCAAAATCGAGAAAAAATGTTCATTAGTTTTGAAGATTTGAGGCCAGTCCTAGGTAGAGGTGAAGACGCCGAAGAGGGCGTTGATGTAGGAATGAAATAAGAGGGAAAAGAGAGACCATGCGAGTGGCTGGACGAGAGTTAACTAACAAACAAACTGATGCAGTGTCGTAAACTGTCTCAATCAAAGGTAACAAAACGTAAATGTGACAGTCAACAGTGGCATAACTGAGAGCAGGTCAACATGTTATTGAATACAAAAACCTTATCAGTTGATTGATCTGATCTCTCTGTAAAATAGCGCTTATTACCTATACAACGTCGCCACTTATGGGAATTGAAACATATGCGTCTCCAGTCTATGGATACTTACATCTAAGTGTGTGGGGAATTTCAATATCACCCAACCCTGTCTTTACCATCCCGACTCATATCCATTCAAAAACACACTCACTCACTCGGTAACTCTGATGCATGAGTGTGGCTGAAATTGAGACAAAGACACATACAGCCAGGCTTCTCAGGATCTGGAGTGCGCCGAACTCATGGCAAACCTAAGCACCTCTCTCAGTCTGCCTAGTGAGAAGACATCCAGCCGGCATGGGTGTGTGTGTGGCTGGACATAGGCCTACCATAGGCTTGACCTGTACTGGTCAAGTGGACATGCACTTAAGTCTGAGAGGACATGTATGTATTTGTGCATGTGTGTGGAAAAAGAGAGTGAAAGACAAAGAGCTGTTGAGTCACTGGTTGGTCTTGCATGCTGACCCAAACTCCTCCCATTTTCCTCTGAGTATCTTAAAAATAGGTTTAACCAATTAGTCTTTCTGTTGCTAACAGCAAGGCTGCCAACATTTAATTGGTCGCCTAATTGCACACATATCAGTCAGGGTCAGGAGTTCTTCAAAGTGTTCCCTCCCCTGAATGACCATGATCTTAATCAAGATCAGCACGTCAGGGTGTGGACCTGCTTCTCATCCCCGAGATGTCTGAAGGTTTGAACGATCTTCTTTTAGGCCAACTGAACATCCCATACCACAAACTTCTTGTACTCATCCCACAATCCAGTTTATGCTTCCATCATCACAGAATCTACAGTCCATCTGGTGTCCTGGCATGTTGAATTGGGACTCCGATGGACAAACCAACTCAGAAAGGCCTTGTTCTTCAGCTTCACGGTCTTCTTCACTGCTGGTAACTGCCACAGCAGACGCAGATGACCTTTTAGCTACTGCTCAATCTAAGGGTGCTTTCACACCTGCCCTGTTTGGTTTGGATCAATCAAACTCAAGTTCGTTTGCCCCCTACGTGCAGTTCGTTTAGGCAGGTGTGAACACAGCAATCACAGTCAGGTACGCACCAAAACAACTGGACAGAGACCTTCTTGAAGAGGTGGTCTCTGTCTGGTTACATACAAACTCTAGTGCAGTTCATTTCATCGATCCGAACCAACTGCAGTCACATGACACATTGTTTGGCTTAAACATGAGCATGTTACAGTCCTGGAGGATTATTAATGTGCACCTCCTCTATGTAGCTACATTTGTTTCTTTATTATTCAATCAAAGTAGGTTTTGCAATCAAAAAAAGATTTGAGGGCAAAAGTATCAATATTGCAATCAAAAAATGATTTATTGCAAGTTAAAAAATGATTGATTAAAAAATGCAAATCCAAAAGTTTTCTTTGCAAGTCATTTCTTTTTTGTTTGCAAGTCAAAAAGCCTTGCGAGTAAAAAGTTGAACCTGGTGGGCGGGGCCTAAACTGAAAGCTGTAAGACACGTCTTTATTGGCCAGTCTCAATCGGAATGACAGTTTGCAAAGCATTTTTTTTTTCCTTCTTCTCTCGGTTGGCGGATTGCAAACAATTCAAAGGTGCATACCGCCACCTACTGTACAAGAGTGTGCAACATCATGTCATTTAGCCTGTTTCTTAAATTCTATTCATCAGTCTAGTACACTTGCAAAGCAACATGGGAGTTCTGTAGTTTACGGGGGAGCTATTGCGAAAATCAATTCTGAAACCGAAGTTTTTCGGCCTCCAGTTTCCAAAAAAAATTCGTCTACACAAGTGGTGTGATAAAAAAAAATCTGATATCCACACAAAACCGCAAAACCCGATACCAAGTGATGTAATACACATGTCAAAGCAGCAGGTGGCGATGCCCACAACTGATTTGAGTAAAGGCACGAGAGCAGATCTGGGTATATAAACGGTTGGCTCTTCAGTTGGCAGTTACACCTAGAGTAAAGCTACTGAAGACCAGCAAAACCACAGTTTGTTTTCATTTATTCTTTCAGGTGGGTAAATGTTACCTAAGCACCTTCAGATTTTATCAGTAGTGTACCCTTAATAGATAACTTGTTTATATAGTTTGCATTGTGCTTCGTAATATTGTTTGAACTGTAATGTAAGGTAACTACATACGAGTGGATTCAACCGTCGCTCTAACATCAAACAATGGAGACAGATAATAAAATACTATGGTTATCCCATCTACAACAACAAACAGCCAAATTGCATTGAATAATACACGGTATCAGAAGTACACGGGTCCGTGTGCCTACCGTCGTTGCCCCGGGATGTAGCAGTAATGCCGACTGTCGAGTGTATCCAGAGGGAAAGAGGGAATCGTGGATGTAGCCCGCTCTGTATGTATGGAGCCACGTCAAACCCACCAATAGAAACTCTTCTCTCATCCATCAACATAGGCCCCGCCCATTAAGTGCAGTTGAACTTGCAAACAAAACTTTAACTTGCAAGCAAAGAGTACTGATTTAAAAGCAAAATGATCATACGTTTTTACTTACAAACTTGATTTTTGATTGCAGTTGAAGAAATATGCTCTCAAAACACTTTTATATGATTGCAACAAAAAGACACAAAAATACCTCCATACTCCTTGTGTACTGCCTTAATATGCACATTCAGCACATCCAGTGCATCAAAACATTATTTTCTAGTTGGAGCCGCGCCTCGTTTTCAAACTGTATGGTTTGACTAAAATGAACAATGACAGCAATATAGTCCACGATGAGCAGCGCTAAAATCAACCTGCGTAGTTGTCCCTCCATTGTGACATTAGAAAGTGTCACATTTATCTTGCAAGTGTACTCTTCTTCAACGTTTTGTTTACTTCCTGGATTTTTCCAACATGGAAATTCTGACAGATCAAGAGCAGCTTTCTTGCTCAAGGCATTTGATCTGGTCCACTTGTAAATGCTGCCGTGAGAACACGAACCAACTCTAGGCAATTATGCGACTTTGTGACAAAATCAGTCGCTGATTCAGACCAAAGCAAGACAACTCTAGGTCTGAAAGCACCCTCAGACCCCACCCAGAAACTCCAAGAAGGTCACATACTCTCTCTATCCAACAAAGAGAGCCTAAAGAGTCCTCAGCATGTAAGTAATGAGTAAAATCCAGGCCCAGAGCCCAGAGACCGACACAAGAAAAGAAACAGAGGCTGACAGACCATGCAAAAAGAATAAAAATCTACTTTATTTCTTCCTTTCTCTCTTTTGAAAAACGGAACTTAACTAAAACACATTTTCAATTGCAGAGTGAATCAATAGTCTTGTAAGGAACAGAGTATTTTTTCTAGTCCCGCTTTACTAGATAAGAGCTCATAATTGCTCTCTACTGTATTGTTCTCCCATCAATCATTTAATATGCACAATAATAGTGGTGGGTAACAATGGTGTGGGTGTCACAGGGGTCAACTATGTGGGTGGAAGACTGTGATGCACCCAATCTACTGAAATCGAGCAGACGCCGTACATACAGTATGTGTGCCTCATTACATGAGCTCCCTGTGGGATACATTAGACATGCCTCATATCCTTTGTATTGTATTTTCCAGATGATCAATAGCTAGCCTGTAGCTTAGAGGTCCACTGGAACCTGTATGGTATATTTATATAAGAGCAGAGACTGTTCCAAAGAAATGCACAGCAGCCTGCTCCACTCAACCTGTTCAATCACAGAGTCAGGACGAAACAGCTGTGGTCGTTTCAGGGGGCTCAGGCAAGATTTGATTTCTGAAGGAGCCAGAGAAATGGTGGCTCTTCAGCTTCTGATGGGGCAGGAAGATGATGAGCAACAGCCACCAAACCCTCCATTATAATAATTGCCTAATGGAGCGACAATTTTCAAAGCTAATACTTTTGTTATGATGAAAAGACTGATTTTATGCGTGACATTTCACAGTGCACAAAATTAAATCATTTAAAGGGTACAAATCAAGAGCTCTGTTTCTACCGCGCTGTTCCAGAGATTAAAATATTAGGATTAGTTTAATTCTTTTCTATAAAACATAAAAAAGACTGGTGTTCGTCATGTTCTTTAATTTAAATGGTATCACTGATGCAGTGAACCAGTGTGGTAAAATATGGTACAAAAACAGCCTGTCGCTTAAAAACAGAATCAATGCATTGGAAACAGGGCTGCAACAGGTGTCTTTTATTGTCAGTTTATTAGGGTCCGGGTAGCTAAGCTGCCAGGACACAATTGAAATCCTAGGTATTCTTCTTCTTTCTTCTTCCGAGGAAATCATACTTCCCATGAGTGAAAACCCACCAAACTTTGCACAAAGGTCCAGTCCCATGCCAGATATCCTCAGCTGTAAACTCAAGCCAATAATGTAGAAAGAAACTTTTGTACATTTAAACGTATTAAAAATTATTAAGTTCATCACTCTGTTTTTTTTTTTTTTCAAAAACTGCAAAACGTCTTAAAACTATCTCCTCCCACAGTTTTATGCTCAATTGAAACCAAACTTGCTACAGAGTATCTTCAGACTGCTGTTGCTGACGGCTGCTAAACCTGCACATCTGGCTTAGTCAATTTGTGAAGCTACACATGAATTGTCACTGACTAATTAGCTCAGTGAGATAGAAATTGATCCATAGTCTCAGAGGTTGTGAGTTCAAGCTTTAGCTGATGCAAAAGGCAGATTGTGTTGCTAAATTCCTAAATATCTTCCAATTCTTCTGCTTGTTGCTCAGAATTGCCTAAAAATGCCCGGACCCGACCCATCGCTGCGCAGCAGCTATAATCTGTAGATTATTTTCACAATTAACTGAATAGCTGTTTGGTTATAAAAGTTTGAAATATTAATCAGTGCTTTCCAAAACCCAAGATGACACCCTCAAATGTCTTGTTTTGTCCTCAACCCAAAGATATTCAGTTTACTGTCATAGAGGAGTAAAGAAACCAGAAATGATTTCAAGTTAGGAGGCTGGAATCAGAGAATTTTGATTTCTTTTTGTTGGAAAAAATGACTCAAACCAATTAACTTATTGTTAAATTAGTTGTAAAATAATTTAACAGTTGACAACTAATTAACTTTTTGTTGCAGCTCTAAATGGAAGTTACATATTTCATCCTGTTTGTATTTTCATGCACTAAAATTGAAGCCCATGCTAGTTGGACCAATTTTCCACATTGTACACTGGCTCATTTAAATTCAAACACCGGGCTTCCACACAAGTGCCCGTAACAACTCTGCCATCTTTGCAGCAGACCTCACACCACTGCACAGGGCAACAACATGAGAAAGTATATGGGTTAGCTTTGATTAGATTTGAAAGATATAATCTCTATATCCCCAATTTGGAAGATACAGCAGCGGCACAGTTAATCAAATATTGATCACCATCACAATTTTGGCTTCCTACAATGGAATGAACATGATCGACTGCAATGCTGATGTCTAAAATGTTCCGAAACTCTGCTGCATATTAAATCAAGCGCTACCTGAACTAAGCTAAATCTAATCCTCCATTTTATGAAGAGCTGTCTGCTATGCGTAGGGTTGCAGCCATATACCGGTTTCAAGGTTTACTGTGATATGAAAACTGACAGCTATCACACCATGTGCATGTGCTTATCTACAATATTTTAGAAAATGCAACTGGTAGGTGACTCTCACCTGCATTTCCACTAATTTCCGAAAGGAGACTTTTTACACAGTGAACAAAATGGTTTCAAGTTTCAATTACAGTAATAAAACCTTTGTTTAACCAAAAATAACCCTTCTGTTTTCATTCCTTTGAGGGTCCTTCTGCCTGATAATAATATACATTCTGTAATACCATGATATGGTGAAACCGAAATATTATCTCCTACTGCTGCAACCTTAGCTATGTGTGCACCCTGCAGCAACCGCCTGAGAAAATCCTTCCTGAATTTTGCAGCTGTAGACTGAAAAAAATGAAATTCATCCATTCACCAACTGTCATCATCTGTTGTTTGGAAGTATTTCAGATTTAGGAGAGAACAAATTGGTCAAAGAGTGCATGAGACTTGTGCCTGCACCGGAAAGCAACACAACAAATTTGTTAAACCACCTCACGAGTTATATTGTTATGACAACTTAGCACTGTTTTAATCACTGGGGTCTGGAGACACATTGTTGGATCAGGACCCAAAGATGATGAGAAACATGGTCTAAATGACAACTTCATGTAAAGGTCATAAATAACTTAATAAAGCCAAAACTGCCATCCACTAACAGCAACATCTTCATCACTGCTGCTAACCTGTACGAGACGTCATGTCAGTGTGGTGTTGGGCGCTGATGGCATGTTCCACAACACGTGACCATGTATTAGTCTCATTGCGTCAACAGCGGTCACCAAGCTGTTCTTCACTGGAGTGGACCCTGCTTACAGATATGAACAGCTGCTCAGGAATCCAGCAACAAGTAGGACACAGATGAGAGGCTAATAGGTGCTCTTAAATAACGCAACAAACAGCTGAAAGCATTGGTCCAAAGCATGTTGAGAATTTGCTGGGGACGTTTAAGGGCTATTGTCCTTGACTAGTCAATAGTGGATCAATTGCTTGTTGTTGATCTTTCCATGTATCTCCTAATCCTTATAATGATACTCACAACAACCCATTACAATTGCCACATGGCTGTGGGGTTATGTCTCCCAAAAACATGGATAGTATCTTAGTAGTGGTACGGCTGGGCCATTAATTAAAAAGACACAGGAACCGACATTATTACTCTCTAACTTACCTAACTTTAACCATTTCGATCAACTGCAGCGAAGGCCAATATATTGATGATGGTTTGGAGCAGGAAAAAGCAGGTAGCCGATTGATGGGCTGATATCAAACCCCACACCCCAACCACTTTTATCAAAAACTGGATGATGCTCAAATAACTGCTGGACTGACTATTCAAGTCAGGTAATAAATACCTAAATAAATGAATTAATCTAGTGCATATAAAACTCAAAGTGGTAAATGTCTAAATAAATATATAAATCTGGAGCTGAACATCAGACTAACTGTGAAAAAATTTCTTCCATCAAAGTCAACCTGAGGTTCTCAGGTACACAATGGCATTACCTTCACTTTGTGTATGGAGCCTGCATTCAAAGCAGTAATTCAAATACTTCTGAGCACTTTCTAATTGCTGTTTGACAGGACTGAAAAAAAAATCAAATGTAAATTGTAACAAGAGTTACAAAGAGCGTTGAGTCATTTTGTATTTTCAGAATATTGAAATTATTTCATGATTCACTGAACATCAAAAAAAGACTGGCTCTGTAATGCTGGACGGTTTTTAATTTGAAATGAGGGCTTTTCATTTGAGACAAGAAGTGTGGCATTCACTCCGTCACAGACTTTCATGTTTACAGGGCCAGACCAGCTGCTGTGGCTCTGCCAAAAATATCATGCAATTACATGTTAAAATGAAGAGCAATAAACTTAGACACACTAATACAGCAGATGGGACCTGCTTTAACTGGAGTTGTAGCCACTGATCATTTAACACAACCCTCTTCTTCTCCAGTCAGTAATGTAGGCACATCACTGTGTCACGGGCGGAGGCTGTTCAGCTGTCGGCCACTGTCAGAGCCAAGTTCTGCCAAAAACAATAGTTTGTAAAATATTCCATTGTTGGTAGATTAATCAGCCAAACCAATAAATTGATCAACCTCTATTGCAGATATATCATCTATCCATTTTCATAACCTCTTATTCTGTTGGGGGGGGGCTGGAGCCTATCCCAGCTGACATTGAGCGAGAGGCGGCGTCACCAGACTATCACAGGGCTGACACATAGAGACCGACAACCATTCACACTCACATTCACACCTACGGACAATTTAGAGCCACCAATTAACCTGTGTGTCTTTGGACTGTGGGAGGAAGCTGGAGTACCCAGAATATTAGTGTTTACGTGGGCCGATGAGTAAGAACAAACTGCGGTACTGAAATGCCAAACTAGGTCTAAGGTCATTTAGGAACTGTTTAGACGATATATATATATATAGACATATTGCAAGTTTACATGACAACAGAGACGGTGCCGTTTCCAAAAACTTGCACTCTGGAACCCGTTTTCAAAACGTTGCATTTTCAGGCACCCAAAATGCTGCTGTTGTGTAAACGATCGACCAAAACGCAACTAAAGTTTACTGTTTTCAGTTGAAATCGTTGTCGTATAAACGGGACCTTAGAAACAATAGCCCCTTTTACACTGCCTGTTCAAGGTGAGAATTTCACGCCATTATGCTGCCTCTTTGTTCTGTATATAAGGTACAAACACAGAATGTGGGGGACAGAGTGATGGCACCTTTAAGCTGCTAAGAGCGGTAGTAACAGTGCAAAAATAGTGTCTGTATCAACAGGGCAGCTGGCGGGACAGGATCATGGGCGTGTGACGTCTTGATGATGTATTATGCGTGCAACCCACTGTGGGAGATTTAAAAAGTAGCTGTTAGCAGTTAGCTGCTAACTCAAAGAAGAGGAACCGCAGCTAAAAATGTCAGTAAATTCAGAAAACAGTGAGATTTGGGAGCTCCTTCCCCTCCGAGCAGAGGACAAGATCAGCCTCCAGATAACAGAGATGGTAAATGATTGGTATTGCCACGTTAATGCCTGTGTTATTGTTTAGAATGCGCTGTTGACAAGTATGTTTTATATCACACTGGAGGCTGACACCGTGGTGTTACATGTCGTGCCTCTCACACCTCTTGCTACCATGATGCTGGCATGCTGTCTAATGTCACACATGGAGTGGCATGATGTCGCTGTTGTTTGGTTCTATGTAAAATGCATAGGCGGTATGAAGAAGGGACTTTGTCGCAGCCCCACAGCATGATATCTGCGTAAAAAGGGCTGATGATTATGAATGTCCAGCAAAGACTTTTTCAGCTGTATAATATCCTGCTGAGTATGTATCTCAGTCACAATACATTATGAGTTTATGATGAAAAATCCCTTATTGGCTGAGCTATACTACTGATATCCTCTCTTCCTCTCTGCTTCCCACTGAATTTACATTTCAGCCACTGAGAAAATTAATTTCTCACTTCAGTGCAGCTACTTAGGAAGAAAAAAAACTAATTTGTTTGCTCCCTCCATTGTTGCATCTACAGAAAGAAGCTTATCTAAGCGGTGAAGGTCACACCAACAGAAACAGAAGGCGCACAGTGAAAACACTCACTGTGAGGCCAACAGAGGCGGCTGAGATTACCTGGTAAACTGAAAGCAGTTTAAAAACTCAGCAAATCTCTCCACACTGACTCTCACTGCTTTTAAAGAGGGTTCACACTCTGAGGATTAACAGAGTCACCATGAAGTGGGACATAGCCAGCAGTCGTGTGAATGCATTCCCCCTTCTGATGAAGACGTACGGCTGTGAGCACTGCATATGCAAAGGCAAACAGTCAGCCCTGACACCCACATCGACTCCTCCTCCAGCTCCACCCCTCCTCTGCTTCATCCTACTCCTCCACCTCCTCACCTCTTCCTCCCTCCTCTTACATGTTGCTCAGTGCTCGGATACAGGATGAAGCTTCCGGCCATGTGGGAATTTCTCCTAATAGTGGCTCACGGTTGAATCCGCGTGTTGGTTGAGGACGTTAGTTCAAACGTGCATCCGGGCAGCTTCATCAGACGTGGCGAGCAGAAGCCTGGTAGGAGACAAAAAGTCATCCAATCTGTGCAGCCTTGAGGATTGGAGAAGCTTTACTCCGCTTTCCTTGCCAGCGGAGTTGCTCAAAATTTTGCAGAAGGAGTGAGAAACTGCAACTTTTTCTGCTTTTTTTATCGATTTCCCAGAAGATGCTGAGTTTATCTTTGGTGAAGAAGAAAAGGCTTTGATGAGATCTTCACGTGATTATCCCTGCTGAGGACCAGGAGCCGTTTCCAGTAATTCATCCTTCTGTGAAAAAGCTCTGAACAGCACCAACGAGGCGCCTAAGCTGCTCTGTCAAATGGACACTGATGCTGAACAGCTGTTGCTTTTCACCATCTCATCTCGGAGAGAAAACCGGACTGTTCAGGAGCTATACAGCGCACGACAACGATGCTGAAAAACTTGTTCGCATCAAAGCACCTCGTACTTAGCAACTGATGAGGATGAGAGACGGTGTGATGACCTACCTGTATTTGGCAAGTGTGTTTTTCACCTCGTTGGAGAGAGGAGCACAGAGGAAAAAAAGTCAGCGAGAGGGAGCAGGGGAGGGGAAGAGCAAGCCAGCGAGGGAAGGTGTGAAGCCAACGCTTTGAAACAGAGAGAAGACGAACAGAGCTGAGAAAGACAGGGAGAAGAAATTGTGACAACTCTGCCAGACTGAAGGAGTAAAAGGAAAAACAGAGCGTATCAAAGAGCTGGCCGTGCGCCCATTTAACTCTGGAAGATCGTGTTTTGTCAAAGCCATACAGGGTGAGTATGTATTCTGTTTGATGTGGCTATTATGGCAGGAAATTAAACAGTGCATAGGAGCAGCTGTCAACTTACTGTTCAGTACACTCACATTATATATTCTAACATTGTTAAATTTTTATCACTTGAATCATAAATGTGGCCGAGTTACTACATCAATGAATCACGGAACAAGTGCTGGGGTTCATCACTTGTCAACAGTGCTTTTATAGTTCAGACTCTGAGCTCTGCAGTACATTTTGTACAACGTTGACTTTTTTTGACACCTACAAAAAGGTTATTAAACTGATCCTGAATCTTAAATATGCTTTACTAAGTGCGTGTAGGGGTGTTGTGTGTTTATTTTCTACTCAGGAAAACGTAGGAGGCACAAGGAGTAAGATGATTTCATTTAAGCCACACTTAATAACCATGGGGATGACAGGTCACATGACTGGCATCCCAACACTTGTACCACTGTAGTCTTAGAGGTATAAACACTATGAGCTTTATCCAAACAGGTTTTAAAACTGAGCTACAGCTCAAACAACTAACCACTAGTTGATTGCCAGAAAATGAACAGGCAGTTATTTCAATAATAAATTATTTAAGTCATTTTTAAAGAGCAACAGCCAAAAATTCCCTTGTTCGAGATTAAGAATTGCGGCTTTTCTGCAGCTGACGACTGTTTTTATCATTGATTCATTTGCAGATTATTTTCTTAATGAACAGATTGACCTGTAAAACACTGGAAAACAGTTGAATGCGTATCACTGTCCTAGATGGTGGTAATTAGGGCTGCAGCTAAGGATTATTTTCCCTCTCTATTAATCTGTCAATTGTTTTCTTGATTAATAAATCAGATGTTTGAATGGCAGAAAATGGTAAAAAAAAAATGTTGATGAGTATTTCCAAAGCCCAAGATGACGTCCTCAAATGTCTCGTTTTATCCACAACCCAAAGAGATTCAGTTTACTATCACAAAAAAGTAAAGAAACCAGAACGTGTTCATGTTGTAGACACTGAAATCAGAGCATTTTGACTTTTTTTTTTTTTTTTAATTACTCAAACAGATCAATTATTCCCAAATTAGTTGGCAATTAATTTGGCAATGATTAATTAACAATAAATTGTTGCAGCTCTATTGGTGACATCATCAAATGTCATGTCTTGTTTGACAACTGTCAAAAAACGAAATATACAGATATAGATTTATAAAAAATTACTAAAATCTAATACCATGAAAAGTGACGGTTCCAGCTTTTCAAAAATGCATTCATTCATTCAAATTCTCAAATTTGAAAAGCTGGAACTGTCAAAGCGAATGTTTGTCTTAAAAATGACGCCGCCTAAATGATTAATTAATTGTCAGATACAAATTCATGTTTTTATTCAATTGAGTAATCAAAGAATCGTTGCAGCTCCATAGCAAACTTGATTTAATTGCATTTTGCTGGCAAATTTGAATTTGAAGACATCAGTTTTAGCTCTGGGTCATTATGATGGGCATGTTTGACTATTTTCTGACATTATATAGATCAAACAACTAATTGTTCAATTGAAAAAATAAATGGCCGAATTGTCAATAATGGAAAAAACTGTTGGTTGCAGCCCTTTTTGGACATTTGGGTAACTGTTTCAAGTCATTTGCTGCTTTTCTATATTTTTTTACGACTGTAATTATAATATTTTGTGGTTTTGGATTGTTGGTCAGTTAGGTCAAGCTGTCTGAAGACATGACCAATGACTCAGGGAAATTTTGATGGACTTTTTCACTATTTCCTGGCATTAATTGAGACGTTAACCTGCAGTTTAATGCATAATGAAAAATAATTGCAGCCTTGAGACAAACCCTCACATGACCCTCATATATCAACATATTAACAGTCAAACAATGGAGCAGGTATTTAAGGATGAAAGTGGGTAAACTGTTGCTGCTGTGGGGGGATCTCAGTGAAGTGTCTAAGATCCACCTGCTGCTTTATTTGGCCTCACACCGTCCTCCACTGGCCTCATCATAATTAACATTAGCGGGGAAACGAACCACCTGTAATGCTTTGTTTCCTCTTTGTTTTTGCCGAGCAGACAGGACGTGAACAGCCTCATTCCTCTGCTTTGACGCCAGTGTCCTCCAGTCTTGGAGGCTAATCAAGTATCCATAACGACACCGGAACATATGAATTAATGGCATGATTGAGACTATTCATCTCAGTTAGGAAAACGTCCTTGTGTTTGTCAATCTAGTTAGCTGAATCACTGAAGCTCTAATGCGATTTCCTTTAGTCTCATTATGATTGAGCCTTGATAGGTGCCCATTAGCGACCTGGTAAACTACGGCTGCGGGGGAGCAGGATTGATCCTCGTGTTAATGTGTACAGATAGATGGCCGTGTAAGGATGTAAATAACTGCCCAGCAATCCCCCCAAGTCATATAGGCACATGGATGCACACACACACACACACACACACACACACATACATACACACACATACATACACAGGGAACAAGGCAATTGCACCATGTGTGCATTACCCCTAGCAACAGCACAATCAACCCCCAACAATGCGAGGAGACGAGACCTGACAAATAAAATCACCTTCGGGTTACAAAACAGCCGACAGTGATTCATTCCTTAAGGCACCTTGCTTTTAATTCAATCAATGCACCTGTTTTTTGACAAAATTCCTTTCCGGTGAAAAGCCTTCTGCACAAAAGCAGCTTCTAAAACGCACCTGATCCTGATATATTTCAAGTTTCAAAAGCACCAATGCTTCATCCTTGAAAAGTAACCTCAGTCCGGATGTCATATAGCAGGTCCGCTGCCTCCTGACACTGTTAATCTCGTCATTGGGTGTAATAATAGAAGGTGTATCAGAATCAATCAAAACACATGAATGCTAAAAGCACTCGGGATGTTTGGACAAGCAGCGCGGCCACATAATAGCCATCCACGAGGCCACGAAACAACAGAAATCATCATGACCTTCGATTCAAATCAAACAATCTGTTTACATAATTTCCCTGTCAGGCTCCATTTTTCCTCATCACACTGAGTACAGTAGAGCTTTCAATCGAGCCTCTGCAAACACACAGTCAGCCACTGTACATCCTGATGACTCAATTATACATTTCTAAATAGATTGTCAAGGCAAAGTCACCAAAAAGGTGCAAGTCCTTGTGGACCTTGTGCACACATATTTCCAGCTCCGTGCACTTAATTTGTGTTGTGTGAATTAATTAATCTACGCAGAGTAAGGATAAAAACTCTAATGCTCCTTGTGGGAGTTGCTGCAGCAGCAAATGTATTCGGATACAGAGGAAAAAGTCAAATTGGATTATAAGCAAACTGAGGTTATATAAATGGAGATTATATAAACAACAGCGACAGGTTCTGCACTAGAACATCTGAGGCAAAATGTAAGATTGGAAGGAGTGGGATGTATGGGCTGCAGCATTATTACACTGATGGAAGAAGTACTCACATCTTTCACTGACATCAAACTAGCAGTACTACTGTGAAGAAACATCCTGTCACAAATAAAAGTCATGCACTTTTATTATTCAAAATTTGCATCCAGCATCAGAATACACTTAAAGAAGCAAAAGTAAAGCCACTTATTAAGCAGAACGGCCCATTTCATAATTATATTATCATATTATTGGATTATAATAACTGATGCTTTAATGTGTATATAATTTTAATGCTGCAGCTGAGTAAAGGTGAAGCTAATTTAATAGCTAATTAAACTGCTGGATGCTTGTGAATTTTTCCCAGTGATCAATTAACTCTCATCTTATTTGACCTATAATAACACATCAGAGTTAATTGGCTGATTATATTTTGTAATTAACCTTTTTGAGGCAGAGTTGATCAAAAGGTTTCAACTGTTAAAATCTTAAACACATACCATGTATCTACCAATTTCTGATTACTATCATTTCAAACACTGACAGAAGAATCTTATCTCAACTTCAATTACAGATTCTCAAAAGATTGTCTTTTTATAAACCTAGGCTGTCTCCGCAGTAGAAAGACTTAAATACTTTTGAAATTGGTGCTACATGACCAGAGAAAACCTACAACTACCAGAATGCACTGTGATGCACCAGACCAATAAATGCTCCTCCTGGTGGGTGATGTTATGCGAGCTTGGCTGTTTTGACACAGGAAACAATATGGCCGCCAGCTGGTAACAAGTGTCATTATTTACCATGAGACAGAAATTTGTCTTTAGGCGAGAAATGAGCAACACAGTAATAGAATCTTAATACATATTTGATCAGCACTGCCTTGTTTCACTGTTTGATCTTAGTATTTTTTCAGCCCCCATTTTCACAATACAGGAAACAGTATGGCGTCCACTTTCTGTTCACAAATTCTCGTATTACAGCCAAACAGTGCACTAATATTTGTTTCTGAGGACATTTTATGTTTGATATAGGAAAAACAGAATCTTGGTTTATATTTGATCAGCACTGCCTAGTTTTAAAGTTGGATCAGAGTTTGGTCTGAGTTCGAGGGGGGGGGGGGGGGGGGGCGGGTCTCTCTCTTGATCCACCTGTATACTCTTTGTGTAGACCCTTTTACTGTTAGTGAACAGTGTAATGTTTTTGGTGGGCGGGGCTTAGCTGGAGGAAAAACAATTCTCCACAGACATTAGCTGGAGATGGTGCGAGTGGTGCATTCAGAAATACTTATTCCAAGTGTCGGAGTGCACTCTGGCACAAACTGGACCTTTCATAAAGTCAGAGCACTATCAAAACCTATCATTTAGTTATCTAGAACACCGCACTCTCGGAACAGCAGAGGAGTTAACGTGTGATTAACTTAACCGTTAATTCATATAGAAATATAACGCTCCGTTTCTTTGACAAACAGGGCTCTCGTTTTAGTGTAGAGCATCAGACTGAATTTACGATCGCACCATGTAAGGTCACTCACTCTCAGGACCGAAAGTGTACTTGAAAGAGTAAACACTGACCAATGGGACCAGACTGGCCGACCCGTATGCTCTCACTCAGTGGATGGATGATGTCACAGGAAGCTTTGTGTTTGATTACGATGCCAATCTTACAAAGGAGGACGACACTTGAACGGTTTCCAAAGCTAACATTAGCTAATGAGCTAAAGAGTTAGCGTTACAGAGAAATCTAATATTCCTCTTAATACCTCCCCAGTTTCTGATGAGGTGGACATGATAACCCTTAATACACATAACGTTATTCATCCCTACAACAGGAAATACTTTTTCCCTAACCTGATATGAAGTGTGCACATGCAGCATTTTTGATGATCGCCTCTGTCTTTTCGTCTTATCGCATTTAACCATAGTTGTCTTTGTTTTTGTTGACAAGCAGTAGCGGTATGTGATCAAATCTCAAATCAAAGTTTTGAGCCATGACTCCTTCTATTCTGGCTAGCTGTTCTGGTGCTTTCAATCACATGACGTGATCTTCATCGGATGAAATTTGCCTTGTGAATGTCCAAATTTCCATTTTATCTGAGCACTTTGAGGACTTCTTGCAAAAGCTTTACATGCTGGTTAGACCGTACAGTAATGTCTTATATATTACCACCTCTGATTTGAATCACAGTTTTTTCATTGAAATAAAGGAGGTGAACCGCTTTTAGCTGTTATTTTACTTTGCCTTTCAGTCATATACACACGACCTCTAAGATGTGTTTGGTTTTGCAACCACATGAGACTTTCTCTGACTAAGTGTCATTCATAAATTACTATAATTCTTATATAACTGGTATCTAAAGCCTCAGTGGCCTGGCTTACTGGTGAGCCGTTTGATTCTTTTTATCTGATATGCCTGACACTGGAGTTGTGAAGCAACAGCAGCTCTTGAAGGTGTTTTCTGTCACAGCAGACTGACAATCAGACCCTATTTTATTTTCCACTTTGTTTTCACATTGTAATAGCTGAAAAAAAGATCAGAGTTGTGGGTCGCAAATTAGAGGTCTTGAACAAAGCCTGTGTTAAAGGTGTTGACAGGTGTACTTCCACTCTCCCGGACAGGAAGAGGATAATGATGGTGATTTGTTTTATTATCTGTCCAGCCTCACGTCCACTGTCTGCCAAACAGTTTCAGCTCCATTTGTGCTGGCAGAATACAAAACTAGAGAAGAATCAGTCAGTAGGGATAAGGAGAGAGCAACTGTCTGTGGCCACCACATGTAAAACCTTTTCCTTTTTGGGGGTTGTCTTGCTTTTCCCTCTCCAATGTCATTTCGTCATTTTCATTTGCACCAAAGCAGGTGGAACTGATTCACAATCACTTGTGCTTCCTAAATGGACACAGTGATATCCCTGAAGTTTAACTGACTAGGTGTTTTCGAGCAGTGTATATTCAGCATCATACTTGTGTTTGGCCATGGCCTCGAGCTAGTTTGCTGTCTCTCTCAAGTAGCTGTCCGTTAGTCACTCACTCTACAGCAGGAAACAGCACTTCAAAATAAAAGCTCTCTGCTGGAAATTCACTGTACTTAATAAAGTGTAAAGTGTGAAAAAATAAAGTGTATTTTTTACCAACTTGAAACATTTGCGAGTCACTTGGTGTCCACTGAGAATGGACCTGCGACCCACTTTTGAACCACAACCCACCAGATGAGAAAAACAGATTTAGGCAGACATGGAGGAGAGTGAAGTTGTAACACTTGAAATATTATTGTCCTTGGGAACATTAAAGCTTCCATTTTAGAAACTTTTGCTTTCAACCGTGGTGTTGTCTCATGTAAGGCAGTTGGGGTTTTTTTTTTAGCTCAAAATAAAGGAGGAAATTGTAAGACGTAATGAGGTACAGTATGGTTATTTAAACCATTTTGTAATTGACTTTACAGAATAACTATTATATTGTGATTTATACTGCTACTGATATAAAATTACTGATACTATGAGAGAAGATTTTGGCCATATCCTCCACCTCTTATCAACAGATTTGCCATTTTTCTCAATTAAATGTTAATTAAATAAAACATCCCAAAGTAGTGAAAGTTGATAAGCTCGAATTCCTTAATTCATCTGACTGACAGTCCAAAACCCAGAGATATTCAGTTTACTATAATGGACAACAAAGAGAAGCAGCACATTTATACATCTGAGAAGGTTGAGCAATTGTTTATTTATTTATCGATAATTTTGGCTTGAAAAAAAAAAATCAACACATGCACTAACCGGCCACTTTATTAAGTACACCTGTTCAACTGCTCGTTAACACAAATAGCTAATCAGTCAATCATGTGGCAGCAACTCAGACACATTTAGGCACATTTAGGCATGTAGACATGGTCAAGACGACCTGCTGAAGTTCAAATGGAGCATCAGAATGAGAAAGAAAAGTGATTTAACTCACTTTGGACGTGGCATGGTTGTTGGTGCCAGACAGGCTGGTCTGAGTATTTCAGAAACTGCTGATCTTCTGGGATTTTCACACACAACCATCTCTAGGGTTTACAGAGGATGGTCCCAAAAGAGAGAAAATATCCAGTGAGCAGCAGGTGAAAATGCCTCGTTGATGCCAGAGGTCAGAGGAGAATGGCCAGACTGGTTCAGATGATAGAAAGTCAACAGGAACTCGAATAACCACTGGTTACAACCAAGGTCTGCAGAAGACCATCTCTGAACCAACAACACGTCGAACCTTGAAGCAGATGGGCTACAGCAGCATTAGACCACAGCAGGTGCTACTCCTGTCAGCTAACAACAGGAAACTGAGGCTACAGTTCACACAGGCTCACCAAAACTGGACAATAGAAGATTGGAAAAACGTTGCCTGGTCTGATGAGTCTGGATTTCTGCTGTGACATTCACATGGTAGGGTCAGAATTTGGTGTAAACAACATGAAAGCATGGATCCATCCTGCCTTGTATCAGCGGTTCAGGCTGGTGGTGGTGGTGTAATGGTGTGGGGGAGATTTTCTTGGCACACTTTGGGCCCCTTAGTACCAACTGAGCATGGTTTAAACACCACAGCCTACCTGAGTATTGTTGCTGACCGTGTCCGTCCCTTTATGACCAGTGTACCCATCTTCTGATGGCTACTTCCAGCAGGATAACGCACCATGTCACAAAGCTCAAATCATCTCAAACTGGTTTCTTGAACATGACAATGAGTTCACTGTACTCCAATGGCCTCCACAGTCACCAGATCTCAATCCAATAGAGCACCTTTGGAATGTGGTGGATGTGCAGCTCACAAATCTGCAGCAACTGTGTGATGCTTTCATGTCAATATGGACCAGAATCTCTTAAGAATGTTTCCAGCACCTTGTTGAATCTATGCCACCAAGAATCAAGGCAGCCCTGAAGGCAAAAGGGTCCAACCTGGTACTAGCAAGGTGTACCTAATAATATTCAGACTGTTAATTAATAGACCAGCGAATCGGTCAACTAATTGTTTCACGTCTGAACATCTTCCTTCAAACCGACTTGTTCTCACTTCAACAAAACTTCAATGCTCTCTGCCTTTTAATGTCAGGTTGAACAAAACAATCCCCACCCACACAGATATATATTTATACAGTTTTGTTTTAGGTTGTTTAGGTTATGTGCTCAGCTCTTCTGACAACAGTGGCTGGCAACATGATCAGACAGGCTCTTCTTCTGACAGGCAGTATCCCTGTATTTGATCACATACTGCTTATTGTATTTATTTGATTAAAATGTAGTAAAATGAACACATAATCTCACTCACATCTAACTCCTACATCACTCCGACAGCCTCTCTGCTCTGAGATATTGAATCTTGATACATTACAAAGGTTGGGAAAACACTGCTTTAGGCCATTTCTATCCGAAAATACAAATCATCTGCACACACATTCTGCCCAGTTGCACCAATACAACAGACAGAATACTTCAACACTTCAACACCTTGGATACAGAAAGTGACAGTGAAATAAGCTCCACAGTAATAAGTATTCTATAACAACTTAAGAGGAAAAGGGAGGTTTCTGCGGCAGATTCCTGATTTCACGGCTACCTTAATTGGCCAGAAAAACGACTCTTGAAAGCATCGACTCCCACGTACAATTAAGTATCCTCTGGAGAGCGGCAGCCTCTTGCTGTACGGCATGACTAATCTGACAATGTGGGCAAAACACAGAGACGAGAGATACGAGTCAAACAACTCACAGGAGCACCTTTGGCATTTACGCTACAAGAGAAGGGGAGAGAGACACGGCGCTGCAACACTCTCTAACTCTCTAATGGCTTGAGAAAAAAAAATCACAATAATCCTATAAAAACAGTTAGCTGCTTAAACACTCATCTGGAGTTAAAAATGGCCTCAAAACTTCCTGGAAAAACACGAGCGCGCCCTGCACAGATTGTCAGTGCCCACTCCTGGATATGTGGCAAAAACACAAATACACTTGGCTGATTTAAGGATAGCTTATCAGACTTTGTGCTGATTAATACACGGCACTTAATCAGCAAGTATTTAAAAGCTACTGAATACAACAGATTAGATTATTTCAGATCCATCAGCAATGCTTAGGCCTAATTAACAGCTTGACAAATGTGGGTTTTCATTAAAGGCTGATAATAAAAACAATACTAAATACATTAGTTGCTGATAAGAGATATTTTTGTTTTATTATCAACACCTTGTACATGTTTTCCTCAGCAGGAAACTGTATTCAGAAGTGTTCTTCCCAGAATTGCATCAATGTTTCCGTACCACCAAGCCCATGAAACACTTACAGGTGACCTATTGTGCTCATTTTCAGGTTCATACTTTAATTTCGGGTTTCTACTAGAAAATGTTTACATGCTTTAATGTAAAAATGTTTAAGAAAACTATCATATCTGTCCGCAACACTTTGTTTTAGCACCTGTCTCTTTGAGCCTCCCTCCTAAAAAGGCCCAGTCTGCTCTGATTGGTCAGCTTTTCCAGGTCTTCTGCATCTCAGCATCTCTGCACTGTCACTGCAGCCACAAAAAAAATCGCAGCACATTTCACCATGAAAAGTCACCAATAAGAGCTTGTAAACACAACTAGAAATGTTCCAGCGGGAATATGATCCAAAATCAAAGAGAAATAAACAACTTCGGTGACCAAGATTACAGGTGTCCCTGGCGTTAGCATGTAGCTACATGTAGCAGTGTACTTGCAGCTGAGGATTGACTGTAACGAAGTACAGCATCACGTTCTACTAGGGCTGGGCAATACAACAATACCAATAGAGATACAATACATGTTCAAAAAATCCTTGACATAATAAAACCACCCATATATAGTGGGGGGCAGTAAGGCATCTTAAACGCTAACTGCCACCCGCCATTAACCAGAAGAAGGAGAAGGAGAAGTAATAGCAGTAGCCGTAGATAAAGACGACAAGACCAGCCACTAATGCGTACGGTAACGTTCTAGCATTACAACAACATTACAACAACAGCAATCAAGCTTTCCCTATATGTTAGCATGTAGCTACATGTAGCAGTGTAGGCTACGTAACGTAAACACTTGCAGTAGCGTGCCTGGAGTAGATGACCATACAAAGAAAGCCATCACATGCTGACACCAGCTTGTCTCAAAACATCGGAAGCAGAGTGTTCAGAACAGTCTGAGGTTTTTGCTCATAGGGAGACTGAACCAAAACAGTAAAGCTGTGGGCCGTAAAACCAAACCAAAGAGCTGAAAAACACTAAAATGCACTATAGATTTGGGAAGAGCTGCAAAGGTGGCTGATATTTCTCTGTTCAATAACGACTATTAGCAACCACTCTTACATTACACAAATTCATTTGACCTTTTGTTACCATTAAAATATTGATTAATGCAGCTTTAAACCATTATGAAACCCACAACAGGCATTCAAAATTGACCAAAACATAAATGGATGATTAAAAAAAAACACAAAATGTACAAAGGAAGTCAAATCTCATTTACATGCTTTCCAGTTCATTTGTATGCCAGTGTTGTAAAAAGAGAAACTGAATCATTTCAGGCGGGCAACAAAGCAACTGGTTGAGGTTTGTTAATTAACACGAGGCCAACATGTTGGTGTAACCCTAATTTGACTAATGGTCTCTAAATACACATATCAAATCCTGCTGGTTTATAAAATTCAAATCAACCAACAGACACTAGGTAACATGAAACCAAACATTTCACACTTTTAAACTACAGTTAATAATAACACAGTGAAGCACGATGCTACAAAGCCAACAGCCGTGGCAATATTGCTAAATTACCGCTCACTTGGGAGCTGTTAAAATGAGCTTTATGTGACGGGCTGTGAGAATCGCTCCTAAATATGAAGAAATTTGAGCTCTGCTCTAATAAGACGGCACTGAGCTTTCTGCTCATGTTCCTTTGGGGGAAGACATATCAACAGAAACAGGGATGAGCCTGTTGAGCGCCCAGGGGGCTGCAACACAGTCCACTGAAAAGAGCAAACAAAGAGGATTTTCTATGCAGCCATCTGACAGCAGTGTCCATACAGAGCAATTAAAGTCCATTAAAACGACAGACGTTTCCTTTTAACTAATTGGGATCCAGAGACGTCTTCAGAAAAGCACAATTAGACTCAGTGGAGTGTTTGACACCGGGTGATTTTTCCATGTCGTTATCCAAGAACGGCTCATACACAACACAAACACATAACAGTTTCGTACTTTTCCTTTAATCCACAGATGGTTTGATTATTATTGTTAAAAAATTAGCCAAAATTTGTTTGTGCAAATTGAAGCACGATGGTGGAGCAGCAAATGAAAACATGGGAAATGGAACAATAATTAGTCCCTTACAACACTTACAACAATGTACAGACACACAAAAGCAATTCCTCTTAATAATCACTAATGACCTACTAAAAGCGTGTGGCAGTGTATGTGCTTTCCTATTTTCTCCTTACTTTGCTGTATTCAAGACATTCCTGGGCACAGCATGCAGGTGAGGTCAAGACTTCATAAAAAGTTATCGACCAGAAGACTGAACTATGTAGCAAGTTCAACATACCCATCTGGCTTCACTAACCCTAACACTGAGCGGTATCACAAAGCTGGCTATCAACTAGTTAGGTCATCTCTAGGTTTTCCTATTCAGTCATGAGTATGTTTAAGAACGATCAGAATCACGAATAAAGTCCTTCTTAAGATACGAGATGAAACCGTGATACTGATCACCTGCGGGAATTAGGTATGTGCAATATCATCTTGTTCACTATAATACCGGAATAATTTTTAATATCACGTGAAAAATTCATATCGTGATACTTGCGATATTTGGACTTGTTGACATATTGACATCATACCGTTACCCACGGCAACAACAAGCATGACTGAAAGCGAAATTATTAACGACTCTGCAGTGGTTCCAAAAAGAGGAGCAGCTTCAGTAGTGTGGAATAAACTGTGGCGTCCTGAATGTTTAAACAGCCCCGGACTTCTCAGACTCTTAGCGACTTACTGCTAAGAGGAAACTCATTCAGCAGCTACTCTGGCAGCAGCACAGTGTCTCTCCCTTTCCTATCTCGCAGTGTCCACACGGGAGTTGGTGTTGTTTCGTCATAAGCCTTTGGTAATGTAAACCTACGTGACGCTCATAGCTTGACAAAAAAAACAACATAAATGTGAATGTGCGATAGTTCTGGTGTCATAACAGCCTGTCACATCTCATAGAGGAGATATGGCAGAGCATAAAGGTCCAGGTGGAAAAAAGAGAAGGAAATCACCTGTTGATTTATATATATAGATCCCAGGATACATGATTTGTATTTGGGAGCTGTTTAAATGTGTAATTTGTGATAGATTTTATTTTGTTGAACTATTAATACTGTGTACAGAATCTGAATCTCACTCTGAGTTACTGTTGTTTACCAGCTAAAGAAATGACAGATCATTTTTGTTTAGTTTTTACTGAATATTTGAAGGCAAACTGTAAAACTACATCACTTATTTTGTTGTAATTCTATATTTATAAGTTGCTAATATATTTTTTTTCACTAATGTGTCATATCGTCAAGAATATAATCACCGCAAAAATACCCTGATGAATATTCTGATATTATTTTCGGGCAATACCACCCACTCCTGGCATGACAGTTCTGTTTTAGGGACACTAAAAAGTCAGTGAAATGTAGATTGTGGCCTATTTTCTCACAACAGAATAAGAAGATCTAAAAACGCTAAAAATCATATCATAATATTAAAAGGAGACCAAGGCTTAAAATATGTGTAGGTATGATTATATATGACCTGAGTACAGAATAAGTATTTTAGTTACAGTGCCATTTGGTTGGATGATGACGAAACCATTCTGAATATGTCACATAAAAACACTTCAAAGTAACACCACAATGTTTCTGCTACTAAAATAAAGAGTGGAAAAATAGTTAATGATGAATAAGGTCTATCAGACCGAAATGTTGCATTTATCATCAGGAGAGCTGAGTAACAATGAGAGGGTTATTTATTTCATAAAGAAATAATCTTTCATTCTCATTCCCAGTGTTGGTCACACAGGTGTCTCATGTTATTCTGAGCTGCAGTGATGAATCAGAGTGGAGAATCAGCCACACTCTCAAATATCACTGCGGGGACAAAATACACTTTGCACCATTCAAATGCAGCTGAAACCATCACTACCGAAAACCTGTACTAATTTATCGTCCAGTGATCTGATTAGTCAGTGGTCGGGGTGTTGACGGGTTGTAATCCGATCCACTGGGGCAGGTTAGTTGCTCAGCTTAAGTTACCACTCTGATTTATCCTGGTAAAAAGTGAACCAGCTTCATAGTATTGAAAACCCAGAGTTAACCCTGAAGTTACCTCGCTATCCCCAAATCCTGCTTTGTATTAGGCCTCTGGTGCCAGAGCGTCTCTGACACAAAAATCGTGGACACAGTGCTGAAACATAGAGCAAATCTGGGGTTGGCTTTCGCTTTTGCTGCAGATACTGTTTACAAAGAGAAGCCGGCAACTTCTGCACAGTGTACCTTTAAACCTTTGGAGCAAACTGGCTTTATGTCTTTGTTGTGCTGTGAACTAATCTCAGCCCCCCAAAAACTGAGTATTATAAGGATATTTTAAGTGTTTGGGAAGCTGAGATGCCTGGCCTCTCGCTCCTGCTGATGGACTACAGTGGGTGTTGGCAAAACAAACACAACCTCCTCAAGCTCTTCGTGGTCGGATCTAACCTGCTGACTCCAGCAGGACATGGTAGTCCGTTCCTCTCTGAGTGGGTGTGTCATCGTCAGGCTCCTGCCTCTCTGACGCCTCATATCGATCCCAGTTTGACTCCAGTTTCCTCCTGGAGAACACCTCCCTCCTGTCGTCTTCCTCCTGAAAGTTGTCCTCTTCATCTCGATTCTGAGAGAGGCAGAGCACGGTGGGATACAAAATAAGCAACGTGTGATTTAAGTGACAAATGGCAATAATAGTGCACACTCAGAGTCTTTCTTTAAAAGGCATTTAGGGTGTTGCACTCAATTGTACATATGAAAAGTGACAGATGTTCAAACCCTGACTACATCTCACCAACCACTGGAGGAAGTGAGAGTGATCACTGAATTGGTGGATTTGGAAAGTTAGAAAAATGACTGCATACAGCTCCAAATCCAAATGCCTTTTGCCTTTAATCCACCCAACTCCATCAAGCTAATGTAACAAATAGTGTTGTCACCACACTAGAATTTCTAACTTTGATACAACACTTTGAAAAATGTCAATACTATTTTTGAGTAGTTTAAATTTCTATTAAAAGATAAATATAACGAGGCTATAACATGACAACGATGACTTGTCTTTTCTTGGTTAGTAGCAAAAAACAGCAGAATGACTGACAATAGAGCTGGAAAGCACTGCCGTTATCAGTGTATCGATACTGCTAACAATGAGTAGCTGCTCTCACTGCTGGTTTTAACAATATGAGATTTTCATTGTAGGATGACCGTCCTAGAAAATATCACAGTTTCACAGTATACAGTACTACACAATTATTGAGTCATGTCAGATAGATTTTCATCTGCAATGGTGGTGGTTGTTTATCAATGAAGACAACAAGTCCCACGATCCCACACTACTTCACGATGACTCAAGTCCATCTTCTGTTATAGTTTTGATTGAGAGAACCCTAGCAGTGGAAATTACATACTGTGCGCATTCAAAAGATGCCACATTATAGACAAAACCAATAATCGAGAAGTTAATCGATAATGAAATTAATCATTAGTTGCAGCCCTGTAACATGACACACAAAAGTGCTACTGTTCCTGCACTCATCAGGAGGCCCACACACTATTTAATAAAAAATATTGCAGCCGAAAAACAGTCTTTCACAGTCCTGAGGAGACACTGCAGGTACTTTAACACCTTCTTTATTCCTGTAATTCATCAGAGATGGTTGGGAAATGTATGTGCACCTTCTGGCACACCATTACATAACTTCTGAAATATGCCACCTTTCCAGAGAACAAAACGAACTGCATTTTGATTTTAAATACTTTGGTGGCGTAGATCACTCCAGCTTTATAAACTATGTGGAGCCAGCTAGTCTTAGGTACAATGACTAAAGATTTTTCCATGACAGGAACAACACTCCTCTGACGGTGCTCGACAAAGCTAATTCAAAGAGCGCTTTGTAAAGTGGTCATTAACACATAGCTGTTACTCATGACTGGTAGCTAAGCTTAACAAAAGGGTCAAGGTAAATGGCACTGTATGACAAAGAATACATGTCCACAACTGAACTAATTAAATACGTCTGCGTCATGGATTTATTGCTGTTCTGTCACATAGCTGCACAAACCTTTGCTGAGGTTGTCATGGTAATGTGCAGATGTGTCAGAGGTACAAAGCCTGCTCAGATTTTCTGGTTGAAGGGGGATTGTTGGCGACAGCTCTTTGACACCGATCAAGGGATTTTTATTTTTGCTCTACACTTGCTTCTTATATTGAAAATGCTATGAAAATAAAAGCTTGTGAAAATCAGACACACAAAACAGAGCTATATTTTCTCACAACAGTATCATCAAAGCCCCCATGGTAGCTATGGATCCATGCCAGGATATTTTTTTATGATTGCAATCAAGGAGCCCCTATGTACCAAAAGAGATTTGTATGATTGCAATCACCGAGCCCCTATTGTTTCCCTGCTAATTCTGTAGTTACCATGGCAGGAGCATCATCTGACAGAACATCCTGGTGTAAATTAAGCACACTCTCTGGTGTCAAATCCAAGGCCCAGTGACAATGTTGGTGTTGTGGAAGAGCTTGATCACTACAAACATTCCTCTCAGTCTAACCTCATGCTGACTGGAAGTCATGGCGTGTGTATTACGCATGTACAGTAGATAAGTGTGGATTTGATTATGTTGACACAGACCCACTTATCTACTGCACAGTGCTCCACCTATCTGTTCTGAGGCTATTAATGATATGACTCACAAATCTAAAGCTGCTACAAAGCCTGTGCTTTAATTGCATGGAAAAATTGTCATATATTAGTAAACGTGTTGACGTCATATCATTTTGCCTCACTATCGGTCAGATTACCCACAAAGCACAACTTTTTCGGTATCGGTATTTAAAAGTTTACACGGTGCTCAGTTAAGAGAGTATTTTGGGACAAATGAGCGAACAATTACACTAAAATTCATGCTACTTATGCGGAAAGGAAGAAGAGGTCTTGTTAAGTTTTATGCCATTGTTAAAGTACTGTGGGTGTTGTCTTTGTGACGCAATCCCAAAATAACTGTTTTGGTCAATGAGGTTTGGTACAGCGGGGTGACAGGGAGCAGCGCCTGTGCAACGCAGCTTCCATGCTGTCTCACCCGGTGATGGAACTCTGCTGCATGGCCGCCTCCCCCGCGTCCACGACCGCGGTAGTGGTCTCTTTTCCCCCGGCCTCGGTAGTGGCCTCCCCGGCCTCTGCCCCGGTGTTCACCGCCACCGCTGTCGCCGTCGTTTCCACCCCGGCCGCCTCTTTTCCAACTGCCGCCTCTGCCTCTGCTCGGTCTACCGTCCATTGCTCACAGCTGTGGCCGGACGGTTTAGCATGTTACACCCTAAGAGTTGAACGGAACGAGTGTTACATGGAATGGTGTCCCACGACAAAATGGCGTTCCGAGTCTCATTTGGACCAAAATAATGTCACGGGCAATCATCATTTTACATTTCAAAATTGAACATACATTTTTTATAATTATTTCCGATATTAAGTTGTCTAAAAAAGACTAGACCTACATTTTATTTTGTTATTTAAAATTATTTTTTTGGGAAAAAAACGATGTAATATAACAAAAATAATTAACACGTTTTCAGCAATATAGCACATACATTACACCATATTGTATTACATTAAGGGTCTATTCCATTAGGAATACAAATACACAAATAAATAAAAATAAAATAAACAAAAAATAAATACATTTGAAAATAAAATATGAAAAATAAAAATGTAAAAAAAACAAACAGATAATTGATTGTTTTCAATTGATCTTATTCATTAAATTATATTAAATCTGTGGTTTATTAAAAATAAATCAAATTTCAATACAGCTCTAAGGAATTTTGTTCCTTTTAATTAATTAAAAAAATCAGCAAATGATATGCAAACACAATCAATAATCCATTTTTAATTTTTTAAAAAAAGGAATATTGTATAAAACCACTGTATTATTACAAACATGTTCACTGAGGACAGAAACATATTTCAATAAACGGAATACTGCAACTACTGCAGTACTAATAGTAGTGTACATGAGCATGTTTTCTTACCCATTGAAAATTATATATCTACAGGGATTTATACTGCTGTAAAAAAAAAAAAAAAAAAAAAAAATACATTTATGTGCATTGTACCTCATTTATGTTTTTCTTTTTATTTCAGGAAACCTCTTAATGGATCCACAAAAGTGTGCCTCCCTCTGACCTGTCAACTGCAACACAGACAGATAACAACATGGATGTAGATCCTCCAAACAGCACTTTTGCCAACACATCACAGGTGGCTCCCTTCAACGTCTGGGAGGTCATAACCATTGCTACAGTGTCGGCCATTGTCAGCTTGATAACTATCGTGGGTAACGTGCTGGTGTTGCTGTCTTTCAAAGTCAACAGCCAGCTGAAGACTGTTAACAACTACTACCTGCTGAGTTTGGCGTTCGCTGACCTCATCATCGGAGTGTTGTCCATGAACTTATACACCACGTACATCCTGATGGGTTACTGGTCCTTGGGGAACCTCGCATGTGATCTCTGGCTGGCAGTGGATTATGTAGCCAGCAATGCCTCAGTTATGAACTTACTTGTCATCAGCTTTGACAGGTACTTCTCCATCACGAGGCCGCTGACGTACAGGGCTAAAAGGACTCCAAAGAGAGCCGCCATCATGATCGGCCTCGCGTGGCTGGTGTCTTTTGTCCTCTGGGCGCCACCCATTCTGTGCTGGCAGTACTTTGTAGGAGAGAGAAATGTGCCTCCTGACCAGTGCCAGATCCAGTTTTTAACAGAGCCTGTGATCACATTTGGCACAGCCATCGCTGCTTTCTACATCCCCGTCTCCGTCATGACCATCCTTTACTGTAGGATCTACAAGGAGACGCAGAAACGGACCAAAGATCTGGCAGAGCTGCAAGGGCTCGCGACAGAGAATGTTCTCGAGGGGACTAAACCACAGAAAACTATCATTCATTCTTGCTTTCATTTCACCAGAGAGAGGAGGGACCGCAGTCAGGCCTCCTGGTCCTCGTCAAATCAAAGTAATGCCACTAAAACTACCACTAGATCAGACGAGGCATGGGCGAAGGCAGATCAGATCACTTCCTTTAACAGCTACTCCTCGTCTGAAGAGGAGGAGCAGCATGTTTCAATAGAAACCCCACAGGGATCTTTCAAAGAGCAAGGCAGTGGAGAAAATAACAAGAACGGGCAGGTGAATGATTACACAGAAGATCTGTATTTTTCCACTCCTAAGAAGAAGAGCAGTAAAAAACGCATCTCTTATAAATTCAAACCTGGCTCAAAGGGTAAAAACGGCAAACCTACGACTGCCACGCCCTGCCTGCCTGAAGCAGAGCCGCCCGCCAAGAACGCCTCCCCTTCCTCCTCCACCACCTCCAAACCCATCGACCCCGTCCTGAAGAACCAGATCACCAAGAGGAAGAGGATGGTGCTGGTGAAGGAGAAGAAGGCAGCCCAGACTCTCAGCGCCATCCTCCTGGCCTTCATCCTCACATGGACGCCGTACAACATCATGGTGCTCATCTCCACCTTCTGTGCAGAGTGCATCCCCACGTCCCTGTGGCACCTGGGCTACTGGCTGTGCTACGTCAACAGCACCATCAACCCCATGTGCTACGCCCTCTGCAACAAGACCTTTCAGAAGACCTTCCGCATGCTGCTGCTCTGCCAGTGGAGGAGGAGGAGGAGAGGCGAAGACAAGCTGTACTGGTGTGGACAAAACCCAAACGTCAACAATAAAATGACTTGATGTGGTGGACCGCAGTGTTCAAGCAGACGTATTGCTTTTGCTAACGTTTGGATTTTCTTGATATATACTGTAGTCAGTGTCATCTTCAGCATGAAGTGCTGCATGTGATTTTTGTGTTAAAGTGTTGGTAAAAAATGAGCTGAGCCTGATGCAGCATTTGAACTGCTGTCACAGATTATTACAGAAAAGAAACCTCATGAAGGTAGCGACACACTCTTACAAAGGTTAAAGGTTAAAGAACAGGTTCAGATTATTCAACAAGTCTATCTTAAAGGAGAACTTCACTGATTTTACGCATTAAAGGAGTTGCGTATGAATATTAGAGCATTAATATAGCAGTAAACAACTGTTTGTTGTGTAAGGATATAGTGGAATAATGGCGTCCTGAGCAGAGAGTAAAGTCACGCCACCTCTTGTGTGTTGTAATACGAGCTTCTCTGCCCACCCAGCGACGTGAGTCCCTCCCTTTATGTCCAGACTCCCAGGAACGCTGCTCCACCTTGCAGCCAATTTTCCCCCAGTGGCCACTCACACTATTGCAGCAAAAAAAATCCCAAGTGGCCCAAAGAGCATTCTTCCCATAGGCCACTATTATAAAAGAGACGTTTGTAAAGGTGTTGACAGGACACCTTGAACTGCAAACAAGGTCAATACTGACTCTTTTTATTATCGATTTTTTTATCCATGGAGGTTTTATGTTTGTAAAATTTTCCAGCAGCTGAGAAAAGTGATTTACAAATCCCTGACAACATCACAATGTAAAATCTATGAGGTGAGCAGGAACTTGCAGGCGGGGCTAGCGGGAGAAACACGGAGGATATTCAGTGGGCCCAATACCGCAGACGTAAACTTGGAAAGTAGAAACTTTTTTTGGCGCATGCGTCAGGCGAGCACTTCATTTGGAATGAACAGACGCCACCTTGGCATTTGGTATCAAGGTGTTATTATAAATCTATGAACATGTGCCACTGGCTAGCTAATTGCAGTCGCTCTGCGCTACGTTCATAATCGGTTACTATTGACAATGCTATCTTGACCCACGGTGACTGGACAGGGTTGGTCCTCTGGTTCCACCACAGGTCAACACCATTAGCTTTGTCAACACTGTTGCTATTGTAGCACTGTTTGCACTGTCAGCTGCTAGCCATCTGCTCAGCCATTGCCATGTTGAGAGCCATGTGTAGGCAATCACGACCAGACTTGAATTATAAATATGCCCTGAATGTTGTATGGAGTTTCTTTAAAGTCTGTTTACCGGTGTTGGGGAGTACGACTGAATGTGGAAAAAAAAACAAACATATAAAGCTTTGTAGCTCCAGCGGGAGCTGCACAGTCTGATATACTGACTCAAGTGATGTCACTTGAGTCAGCATCAGTTGGGGCTGAAGACATGTTTGAAAATTAAACAACCCCTTAAGGTTAGAGGTTAGAAACAAGTAAAGTCCTCCATAGCTCCTCATCTCTGTTTGATGCTAAATTAACCACTACTAGCATAACACACCCGAATCTACAACCTAACTGTCACAGTTGAGTTGCATTGTGGTTAATGTATGCGGCAGGTTTTTACAAAGAAGGAGTGTGTTACAGAGACAACACTGGTTCTGCTGCATCAGTTTTGAACCTGTACATTATGAGTCTAAAAATATCTAAGCAGTGCAACACTACATCAGTGGAATATTCCTTTATTACACATGCTAACATATATTATATTGAAAGAGTTAATGATTCCTCCTCTCCATACTGGTGGTAAAGTCTTCTTCTCCAGCTGCGTCATGACTCCCATGTAAAAATATTTTCACATTCATAGATTCTGTAATTCTTTTAATGAGGAAGAAGCAGATGTAATTCTAATTACATATATATAACTGTCATTGTGCATTAGAGTGGTAAAATCCTATCTAAAACAAATTATTATCCAATGCAGAGTATTTTAATTTGTCTCATTAGATGTCTAGATGGGATCTTTAAGGAGCCACGGCTAATATAAGCCTTCAGCTGCAGTAGGTGACAAACCACAACACATACAACAGGACATAACATATCTAAACATTCAGCACGCACAGCGTAGCCTATTGAATAACATCAATATGCTGGGTGGAGGCTAACTTCCTTCATCTTATCATGAACTCTATTTTTGCAGCAGTTCTCTCTTTTAACCGATTGTCTTTCATGTGTTCATAGTTAACCCTTCGAAATCTGAGCAAATTGGCTTCAAAAACATGGGAAGAAGGCAATGAGCAATGAAAGGAGAAATTACCCCCCCAAAATATAAAGAAATTAGTAAAAAGAGAAAATTAAAACAAGAAAATTAGTTTTAAAAAAGGGGGAAAAAAGAAAATTAAAAACAAACAAGGAAGTTACCTGAAAAAAAAACCAACTAAAAATCTGTAACATAATTCTTAATATAAAATAATGATAATTAGAAAAATAATTTTTCCCTATTTTCTTTTCATTTTTCCCTAGCTTTTTAAAAGTAATTTTCTATCTTTTTTTTGTGCAATTTGTGGAGCATTTTGTCAACTTGTCATGATAAAGACAACTTCTGGTAATGTCACTTTGATTAATGTCAAGTTGTCATAATCAAGACAACCCAAACAATGTCAACAAAAACTGAATGACACTTAATGACAGCAGTCATAAACGTTTATGACATGTACATAATGTTCATGACAGTGTCATGTCATAGTTATGACAGTGTCATGTCACCCTTATGTAGATACCTTCAAGTAAAGTGTTACCAATTTACTGTTTGTCCAATAATCTCTTATGCTGGAGTCACTTCAGGGCTGATATGGACCGGAGGAATGATTACAGCAACTAGTGACAACATATATAATGTACGCACTGTATGAGCTTGTGATTAGTAACTGAACCTGTCCTTTAAACCACATATAATCCTCCTTTATTCTATTGCTCACTTGCACTGTATATAAAGGATATGTTGTAGGCTCACACAGTAATTTATAGTATAACGAATATATTTCACTGATTCTGTTGGATTTTACAACTCTCGAATGATAAATGTAAATTGCTTAGTGTGTATCAGTGTTTGGTGAATGTTTGTGTTTTTTATCTCGGCTCTTGCAATCGATATCTGATCTTGTGTTCAAGGGCTAATCTGTACATTTCTGTGCATTTACAGCTGCATTAGTTTCAAAGCGGTGACACGAGATTGCTTATGGATCACATCTCTGTTCTTGTCAATATTCAGATTGCTGTAAAAAACAAAAGCAAAAAAAAAAAAGGTATTTTGAAGCAACTTTAAATAATGACTGCCACCATGTCTCTCTGATGGATGAGTGATGCTGTTGTAAATTATTGCACTTCTGTGTCTCTTAATGATGTATTGTCAGATGTTATCTCCCTGAACTCTGTGCCTTTTGTTCTGCTCAGAGGCAAACGTGTTTTGTGAATGAACCTGTGCTCATTGTCTGTGTGCAGTTTTGTGAAGGTGAGTCTGTGTGTACTGATATGAACACTGAAATACAAACTCAAAGGCAGAATTCTACTTTCGTCATGAAGGTTTCTACATCAAATGTGTTGAATCTGATCGGATTTGGTTTGTACCTGCACTTTAAAAAAAAAAAAAGAAATGATGCTAATCATTACCTGCTCCAACAGCTGAGTAATAAAACTAGCGTGCCATGGATAACATGTACAAATAGCCTGAGTGTTGCTAAGCGCAGAAAACAGCTCAAGACTTCCCGGAGAATTCATCAGAGGTCTGTCTGGTCCCCAGACTCCAGGTTAGTAGAGACGTTCCTCCACTTCAGTCTCATGCAACTCCATGTGATGATGATGATGATAGCTCTATATTTTCTCACTTTCGACATTTTCTCCAAAAACCTGAGGCCCTAACTGTTTAAATAAATCATTTATCATATATGCATAAAGACTTACATCTTCATATCATCATGCATCAACTGGGCTTGGGGCTGAGATCTCACAAATGTTGAGAGACATATGGTTTTGATGTTCAATTGGGATTTTTCTTGACTACAACTACAGATATTCACAGGCCTTATCGCTTAAAGCAGCAGTCTTCAGTCAGGACTCCTTAGCTGAAAGAAAGACGGAGCAGGGATCCTTTATGACATACGCTGCATGAGCCTGAGATGCATATTAGACTGTGCCAACAGAAACATATAGAGTGACCTCTAGTTCCATTTGTGAACATACTTTTTTATGGTGCATAGCAAGCCATACCATACCAAGCTATTAATACCATACTTATTGGTAAATTTATATATTGTATACATCATGTTTTAGTGTATGTATGCATGTATACATAAGTGTATGAAACAGTTTGCTTGTTTCGTTTGTCTTTTTTTTTTTTAAATAAGCCATTTGATGAAAGAAGCAGCTGACCCCCAGGTATTTTCAAGTTAGCTTAGCTGGCCCCTATTTTAAGTTTGGACACCCCTGACCAATAATTTGTTTTTGAAACCAGCCCTTAGAGCTCCTTAGATCATGTGATTTAAAAGATTTTTGAAGGCCTGAAAAGGTGACTCATTTTCTGCCTTTCTTATCCCTTTAAATCATCTTGTAACCACACACACCCCTCTTTCACCAAAATTAGCTCTGGTTCTAGAGCCGGGTCTGTTCAGGAGTCCTGGAGCATTGGAGCTATCTAGTCAAAAGGCCCGCTTTCACACCAGTTTTGCATGGGACCACAGCAATAACAGATGCCTCATTAATGGGGGGCATTGCATGATGTACGGAGAAAGTAGTGTAATGGAAGTAACCAAAATTATTGATAAGAAGACACTGAAGACTATTACGAGCAAGACCGGTTCACACTTCAGGCCAAGGAAAATCTGCTATTCTTTTGGTTCCATTTAGCAATCAACTTTTCGGGTTCTGAACGAATGTATTTTTTTGTCTAAATGATCAGACGATTCAAAATTAGGTGCGTGGACCGGGACCCCAGGGTCGGGAACCATTGCCTTAAAGATCTAGGATTCAGGGGCATCTAAGCAGTGATGTTACCAACTGAAACTTCTCCCGTGTACCAAGCCTCTAGTAGAACTACGGAGGAAAGCGCAAAAACACGAATGGCACAATCTAGAGCCAGTGTTTGGTTTGTCCATTCTGGGCGTGAAAGAGGACCTGCTCCATATGAAGATGTAAACGGCTCGTTCTAAGGTAACAAAAATCTCATTCTAAGTTTTAGGTGATTATAAACAAATACATAGTTATAAATATTACGTACAGTTTCTGTACATAGATGCCCCTAAATCCTACAAACAGGACATTTAAAGCATAAAAGCTCATTCTCGACCTTTGACATGGTGGATTAAAAATAAACCCATCTTAATTTCAATTTAGTGGCCTTTTCCTAAGATTTCAACCATATTACACCGTCTTCATCATAATGGAGTTTGCTTAGTCGTCATAGAGATGTATCTGTTGACATGTGAGCTCTTTTAGGACTAATCAGTGTTAAAACATTTACACCAAAATCATATCAGCTCCTGAGCTCATATGGCAATAGATCCATCTCCATGTCAACCCTTTTCAGATAAGGACAATGTGATATGACTGAAAAGTGGACCTTAATTAAATAGTCATTTGTCATTATATCCGTCCTATCAGCTACTATGAGTGACTCATCATAAACTGAGGACATTTATCACAAACACATTTTATTATGACTTTAATAAGGACTTAAAAGGTCCGCTTTATTAAAAGTTACACTCTAGAGATCTCAAAAGCAACCACACAGCTGCATCATCCTTTGAACTGCCCATCATGACCATTTTAATTTATACACCTTAGGCACGTAATGTACAGTACGTGAACTCTGGCCGTACAGTATGTCACACAGTAATTCAGAAAATTAGAAGGCCATGTGTTCACTCTCAAAGAAATAAGATGGTCTGAAATAAAAACACTGTTGTTATATACCATTGCAATTTATTTATCTAGACTTTTAAATAAGAATTTATCACTCTTAAAATTCAATTTATCTTCATTCACAGTCATGGCTGAAAAAAACTAAACAAAACAAAAACAAGAAAATCTCTGTATATATGTTCTCTTTCGGGTAGTGGAATTAGCAGCAGTGGAAAAATGCACACCGGAGGGTTAGCACAGAAAAGATTAGTGAGTAGTTGAGCGACATGTAGAAAGAATAGAGCAAATGAAGGTTTCGCAGGGTTTAAGAAATTTCTATCAGTGCAGTGTCAAGAAAAAAACTTTTTTTTTCTCAGTTTCCAATAGCATATTAGAAATCAAGATGTGCTTAAAACATCTAATAATAAAGAAGACTGTACAATAGACCCAGAGGGGAAAAATGACACTTTAAAATCTTGCTTCCATGGCATAACTTGAGCTTTTTTTAGGCAGACTGAGGGGACATGTACAGTACTACCTCCTCTTGGCAGCTGGCCTGGTGCCCTTGCTGCTGCTGCCTGCCTTGCTGGAGCCCTTGGAGCCGGAGAAGAGCTTGGTCATGAGCTCGGAGACGTCTGGAAGCTCGGGGTTGGGGTTCAGCATGTTCATGGACTGCTCCATTTCCTGTGAAGACAGTGGTGAAATGAAAACAGCTGTAGATGGAGAGCTGGAGGCTGGGGAGGGGCTCTGGACATTCTTAGGTTTTAAAAATCCATAACACAAACAATGAGTTATGATATGTATACCCTTCGAGGTAAGGCGAGGACAGTGTATCAGGAATTTAATGCAAGTATTCCTTTGACGACTGACATTACAAACTCTGTTCTTTCAGGAGCTAGCACTATCTTTTGTCAATTAATACATCCTCATTGACCTGATCAGAATTCCTCCAACACACTGCATGCTGAACTCAATTAAGGATTCTTTACCTTTCTCATCTCTGGGTCATTGGTGTTGACGACCTTGGGCAGCAGAACAATGATCAGCAGAGGCAGAACCATCATCATCACCTGCAGGAGCAACAAAGACAAGAAATGTAAATGTACAATATGTAATTTTCACATAAGATGGAGCAATGCCGTTGTTGCAACTAGTTTCTCCCAGTTAGCATAAGCACATACTGCGAGCAGCAGCAGCAACCCACCGTCCAACACCGTCACCACAGGTGACGTGCTTTATGTTTTAAAACCAGCTGGCACCATCAGCTGCCTTGAGGCGAGCTCAGACCGGCCAGTTCAGACCTCTGCAACTTTTCTCTGCGACGTTCTAAAACAGTTTTGTCTCGTCGTGAATCTTTGGGCTGAACCGGGCTTTAGACATTTTAATGCAGAGAATTACAAATTATATCTTTAAACAAGAGAGCCAGAAACGCAAGAAATATATTTTCCCCTGGCATACAGTGTGTATGGAGAGGTCTGAACAATGGGCATGTCTAATACGGAAAATAAATTCTGGGCAACAGCAACTGCACAGGATCAGGGCAACTACCGAATAGACTTCAATGACCATCTTTCTTGTGTAAAAGCAGATTTCACATTTCCTTCTGTTTGGTAATCAGGCAATGGGGTAACAGGCTAGTTTCTGTTGAGGCAAGGTAATGATACACTGAGCACAGAAAACAATGATTATTCTGTCCCTGCATTTCTTCGCTAAAATCATTCTAAACTAACCTCAATCTAAACTCATGTGACCTGTTGGAAACCTCTCTACACGCTGAGGGTATATTACATCAGATATATTCAATGTGACATCATCTTTTCTTTTTACCATTGGGTTCATGAGGAAGTCTGTCCAGCCCCAGGTTTCTCTCTTCATGAAGTAGGTGTGAGGACCGTTAGCCCTGATCTGAAGAGGATATGGCTGGCGAATGACTTCTGACGTCTTGATGTAGTTTACCAGACGTGCCCTGTGAAATGACACATGGTTACTTTAGAGGGTTATAGCTGCCTTCATAAACTGCACTATACAAGGCTGACTCAAGGAACATGCAACATCTGTGTGTGCCTTTTATGCCTCTCACTATAGTGAAGTCTTACCTCATTTTGCCCTTGGATGTGATATCAACACGTACTGGCTCAAATCTGTAGGTTGGAGTGACGACTTCCACAACATAGGATCCTGAGGGGACGTCATTCACAGCAAAACTTCCATCAGTTCTGCAACAGGAGAATGTAACAAGGATTGGATTTCATTAACACTGTACATGTATACAGTTTATTAGGGTTTTGGCAGAGAGAGAGAGGTGCTGAATCAAGTTAATGACATTTGGGCTGTAGGAAATATGGAAAGATGTGCATACAGAGCAAAAGTTTGGCCCTGAACCATATGTAACACTTAGTTTATCTAGAAGCCAAAGATTTTTAGCTGCACGTGAGAGAGCCGGTCCTCTGGCCACTGAGGTCAAGTGATTCAACAGTATTCAGGAAGAAAACAAAACCTGTGAGTTGCAGGATTTGGGTGAAGTGGAAAGTGAGTCCCATTTTCTTTTAAACTGCAAGTTAATGTTTTATGAAAGGGCTGGAATTATCCCTAACATATTATGGTGCTGAGATTACCAATAACTAGAATGGCTGTTTAATTTTGATGTGATCATGTTGCCAACTTTGTCGCAAATGCCTGGAAAAGAAGGCAAGATAGATTACTTGATTTTTCAGTGCTACACGGTAAATGTCTCTCTGAGTTATCCATGAACACTGTTTTACTGAGTGACAATTTGATCATTTAATTCCACTTCTCTCTGTTGTCTAGAAATATGTGCATGGCCTCTGGCCCTGGCTTATTTGATTTTATGGTGTCCTGTAAGCCAATGGGCATAATTGTCTGCATGACACAATAATAAAAAAACATGTATTCATGCATTACACTTTGAAATGTCTTGTCCACACAATTTATATATCAATAAGCGTAGAGCTGATGTTACTTTTCAGTACAACACGATACAATTGCATTACTTTGAGATGGGAGTACATAATAAACTAGCAACTGAGCATGATTTATCTTGGTTCATTGTTGAGGCTCTGCTTTTGGATAGAGGATGAGGCATCTACTGAAAATCACTGTCAAGTAACTCTCAAGAAGAACATCTGCATTCATATGGTTATGCCATGATAATGAGAACTGTCAGCAGCTTTGCTATTACGCTGCTGCATTGGCACACTTTTCACTCTCTGCAATATTTCCCTGGCGCCATGAATGTTCGAGTATTCTAACCAGCAGCAAATAAAAGGTTAAAGTCTCAGCTATAAAGACACGCTTTAGTGTACAAAAATGTTTTCCAAAATAAGGTGATCTGAGGTTAAAGTCATACCGTGCATTTCTGCCAACCAGCTCCATCACAGGTTTAGTTGGCACAATGTTAAAATGCTGTAGTTACAAAAATAAATAAGATGGCAACCAACAGAAACAATTTGAACACTGGATAACCTTTTTAAGCAATTCGTCAGTAGGGATGTCTGATTACTTTTGCTATTAACCATTCTAGGGATGCACCGATCCGTTATCTGGATCGAGTATCAGCTCTGATATCATCAAAATAGATGTTGCCTGTTGCCTCGAGTCTTTTCTGTTCTTCATGTAAAAGGTATATAGCTTTTTAGGTCACAGCATCGGGATCGGTGTCGAAACAGAAAAAGCTGGATCGGTGCATCTCTAAACCATTCAAAATAATACCAAGTAACTAACAATATAAATGCTGTTTTGATGTTACATTTTTGTTTCTGTGACCTTCAAAGGACCAGAAACTGTGTGCCAACCAACCCCAGTCTCCCCCATCACCTTACAGTATGATGTATTTGTATGATGGTTTGTGGGAAACCTTTGATTTAATAGCACTACCAGCTTTACCTCAGTGTTTGTCAGACTGCACCAACACACTTCTCTCGTGGCTCAGGTTTGTTATGGTTTCAGCTACAGAGAGACAGAGAGGCCTGGCTGAGCTCAAATTAACTATTGAGCTCACTGACAGTAAGGTAACAATAAAGTGTGCGTGTTGCTGTCCCGGTTGGCACAGTTACACCCACAATTATCCAGCTGTAGATTAGTTAGGACAGTATGGACCTGCCATCTGCCGACCGCAGCTGCCGTGCGGTTACCAGCAGGAGCACGTCAGCCAACCGTTGAGGTTAGCTCGGCTATGCTAATGCTAACTAGCCGACAGCTAAGAGGCTAGCTAGCTAGATAGCAGGTATAACTGTGGCTATTTCTTACCTCAAAAATCCCACGTACTCTTCACCTTCCACTAGTATTCTAGCCGATGAGACCCAGTCCTGTGTTTTAACCCCGGGGACTATCGCTCTTCCCTCGATTTTGAACCGATCTCCGTTCGGCTGTGTCGGTACACCTGCGCCAGGCCCCGTTTCCATGTCGGTGAAACACCACGCCACGACGACCGCAGCCTGCAGCAACAGCCATAACAGCGGTATTCTTTCTCTGCTCAACATGTTGTCTAACTGTGTTAAATTAAAATGAGCTGTAAATGTACGCGCGTCAACATGTATTCAGGAGAAGCCTGGAGAAGGAGCGGAACACTCGGCGCATCAGCTGTGTCGCTGCGGAAAGTGACGTCACTTGAAAAAACTTTATTGCACACATCGGTCACGTCTCATGTACAGTATATTTTTTGGGTTGAAATTAACATAATACGCAGATTTTAAAAACTGCCAGTTATATGTGTCATACTAGATTTTGAATATTTTTTTAGTCTATAAATTATTTTCCTAAAATAAAAAAAAAAATAAATGGACTCTTCCAAGACTTTTCATTACTGCTAATTATTTGATAAACTCACAAAAGCGGCATCTAATAGAGTACATTTTTAAAAATTAAAATAGCTTTTTTTTGTTCTATTATTACACACACACACACACACACACACACACACACACACACACACACACACACACACACACACACACACCTCAAAAACCAGTCTGGCCACTTTCAATATCTTAAGTGACATAGCAAGATTATAAGGGCAATTATGTATGTTTACTTTACCCACATTGGTTTCATCAACTGTTTTGTCAAAATGTGTCCTAATGTCTAAAGAAATCTGTCTGAGCCATACTTTATTTCTCCTGCCAGTGGTGTCAGGTAGTCACAAGGGGCACGGTGCATGCGATCATAGACTTGACATTGGATAACATCAACATATATATTACCCAGCAATCATCATTACATATCTTTATGTAACAACAAAACTAAAGAAACTAAGAAAGTCTTAATATAACCATTTTAATTTTTTATTTAGGCTATAGTTAAAGAATCAGCATGGAATGTTGTTATAGACGCTACTGACTATTGACAGAGATGGGTTTGCCTTTTTCAAGGGCATATACACTCACCGGCCACTTTATAAGTTACACCTGTTTAACTGCTCCTTAATGCAAATAGCTAATCAGCCAATCACGTGGCAGAAACTCAGTGCATTTAGGCATGTAGATAATGTCAAGACAACCTGCTGAAGTTCAAACTGAGCATCAGAATGAGGAAGAAAGGTGATTTAAGAGACTCTGAACGTGGCATGGTTGTTGGTGCCAGTATTTTAGAAACTGCTGATCGACTGGGATTTTCACAACCATCTCCAGGGTTTACAGAGGATGGTCCGAGGAAGAGAAAATATCCAGTGAGCAGCAGGTGAAAATGCCTTGTTGATGCCAGAGGTCAGAGGAGAATGGCCAGACTGGTTCAAGATGACAGAAAGGCAACAGGAACTCGAATAACCACTGGTTACAACCAAGGTCTGCAGAAGACCATCTCTGAACACTCTGGGCCCCTTAGTACCAACTGAGCATGGTTTAAACACCACAGCCTACCTGAGTATTGTTGCTGACTGTGTCCATCCCTTTATGACCACAGTGTACCCATCTTCTGATGGCTACTTCCAGCAGGATAACGCACCATGTCACAAAGCTCAAATCATCTCAAACTGGTTTTTTGAACATGACAATGAGTTCACTGTACTCCAGCGGCCTCCACAGTCACCAGATCTTAATCCAATAGAGCACTTTTGGGATGTGGTGCAACGGGAGATTCACATCATGGATGTGCAGCCGACAAATCTGCAGCAACTGTGAACCCTTTCCCTTTATACACACACAAACACAACACACACACACACACACAAAAAACTTTTCTTGATTTCCATCAAATTTATTTAAAAGAAGATTAAAAGAATCACTTGTTTTTACAATTTACATGATACAGTCAGATGTCATATGAAGAGGCAAAATGAAAACAAGAGGAGCTCTAATAACTTAAGACTGTTGTAGATTCAAGTTCCTGATTCCGGAGAACCCAGGTGCAAAAACAAACATTAAAAACAGCGGAGCATTCATTACATCCACAAGTGCATTTGCATTCCATGGCAAAGAGTGGTGTAGTGAGAGACAAAGAGCTTGGCACTTCATAGAGCGACGTTACACCCAGTCTCATGGAGGTCCACTAAATATGCCCCTTCACAAGACGGTCCACTTCAATGTGAAGCAGTCATTTGCTGTGCGTGTGTGTTTTTTTCCTCCTCTCTCAGCCCTCCTTAAGAGTCTCCAGCTCTAACTGAGGGAGTTGTCTGAATTGTCAAGTTCAGTCCCAGTAAGAGGTTTGAGTTTGAGTGGCAGAATGAACCAGTCCAGTTCTCTGGCGTCATTATCAGTTCAAAACACAGCCATGATCTGGCAGTAGTGGTCACATCCTCAGAGTGCTACACAGACGAGGGTTATGGCAGCTGTGATAGATAAGACTCAATGGCCTGTAACATGAAGCGGAGATAACACATTAGTTATTGGTCACAGTCAGATATTAGACAAACTTTTCCCATTGAACACAACACACATAATTACTCCATAAAATACTGCCTATGAAAAGGGGATGTTGAATCTGTTTTCTGCAGCTAATACTTGAAACTTTGAATTAGTAAATTCTTTTAACACATCTCATGAAGTAGCAGGAGGAAACAGGATGTGAAGATGGAAACAAATAAACCATAAGCACAATACAAACTCAACTCATGTCACAGACACCAATGCTGCTAAGCTAACAGTGGATGTGGAGGATTATTTAGGATGGGAGTGGTTGGCTGAGTTCACCCAAAATCAACAGAGGATAAAACAGAAGAAGCACTTGTATCTTTGTGACACAATGTTCATCTCAAGACATTTACAGGGGGATGTTTATTCAACTCTGTTGCAATTGTTTTCATTTAGTTTGTCCATTGAGAACAAGCACCTTACGAAATCCTAAAACAAGTAACCCAGACAACGCCTGAAACTAAACATCTGAATAATCTATATTTTGAAGGAGTGTTGAAGGCCATTTGTAACCCATTTTCAGGCCCCACTTGCTACAGTTAAAAATCCCATAAAATTCAATATATCACTGCTAGATTAGCAAAGTTGAGCCCCAATGTTACACTTCTTTTCCACCAGACTTGTTGTTCACAGGTGTTTTAAACACAGCTAAACTCCCTAAAAATAGGATACAGACTCTATTCCCATTGCCAGCAGACCATAGCTGTGTACACAGCTCTGCGGCAGATGAGCATGCCTTTCTGTGTGTGTGGATTTTTGGCGTGTCACGTTCCACGTCACGAACAGGTAAACAAAAGAGAGGAGCATGGAGGCCTGAGAAATCTTTAATGTGGTTACTTCTTTTCATATATATATATATATATCTTACTTATTCAGTCTCTCTTCAAACTCGGTTCAGACTCATTTGAAGGGATGTTTGAGTGCTGCTTGGGCGGAGACGCCAGTATTTTGTGGTGGCGTGGTATTTCATGTTGCTGGTAAAGGAGCTACAATTAGCATGTTCAACTGGATGATGTGTTCCCATCCCGATGACTGCAGAGTCATTTGGACTTTAGAGATGCCTGTAACAGGTGTAAACACTCATCCTCTAACCTCATGCTTAATTTAATTTAATTTTTAATTTTATATACTTTATTAATCCCCAAGGGGAAATTCAACTTTTTTCACTCTGTTGTCAATTACACACAGGTCCAAACACACACCCACAAACAGGAACTATACATGCACTAAGTGGAGAGATGTCAGAGTGGGGCTGCCCATGACAGACGCTCCGAGCGGTTGGGGGGTTGGGTGCCTTGCTCAAGGGCACCTCGGCAGTGCCCAGGTTATGGTCCTGTCTCGGGATATTAGGCTATTGGACAAAAATATCTGAAACTGCAGGATGTCATGATCATCGATCTTGATGGCGTCCCGACTGAAGCACACCCTCCCATAGTGCTGCAAAGGGTTCCGGCTTTCACAACGTTACTGGTCCAGCAGCTCCTTCTTTAAAGTGGAAACAAGTCTAACCCCCCACCCATGACAGATGGATTAAAGCTGTTCGACAGTGTATCAAACTCTTGAAAACCTTTCAAGAGACACAGAGACCCTTTCTGGATTGCATAACTAACATGACGGTTCTGTTTGACCCCCCCCCCCCGCCCTTTTCTTTTTGTTTCTCGTGTGTTTGTTTTGCTTTAAATTCAGGGTGTGGTTGGGTGGGTTGTGGGTTGTCACTCACAGGCCTTGAATACATGTACAATTTGATTTGTATGCTTATAAAACCTAAAAAGGAACTATAATAATGTCATCCTTCTCACCTTTGCCAGTTCTCCCGTAGATCCTGGAACCAAACATAACCGGGCTCCGTCCTTCCACAAGTCCTTCAGCCGCTGCTTCATGACCTCAATATTCCTGCAATAAACAGACAAACATTTCTTTTGAGCAATGTGGTGAGTGCACACAGGACCCCACAATAAACCCCAACACACTGTCTCTGCTATGAACCCTCCTGCTACAAGTTAAAAATGTGTGCGACCATGTTTTCAAATAACCAGGACTTTCCACAAGGACATAGAGTAGCAACCATTAGGGAAAAGTAGCCAGGTAGGGGAGCCCTAAAATCATTACTATGGTGGCATCTGACACATTCTAATAAAACTATTCCATCATACACACTGATAATAGTCATTGCATATTACAATGAATTTGCCTACCCAGCTGTCAACATTTAGTGCATCACTGAAAAGGAGAATAAGGCTCCTTGTGCATTTTAGCCTACACAGTCTTTCAATAGCTATTAATATTTAAAAACACACCTATACCTGACAGATCAGAACATCTGTAATTGAGAACTGTGCATTCATTCTAATGTATTTGATCAACTGACTGACAATTTTCTTCTTAAAGATGTCTGTCAGAGTTGATTTCCACCACACATTGTCTTTCTACTTTCTTTTCTTCTCCAGAAGCAGGTATGATTTATGAAGGAAGTGACATTAGTTTGCATAATTAATCAATGATTTAAAAAAAGCACAAAAGAATACAAGAAAAAAAAAAAAAAAAGCAGTCTAGGACATTTTTAGCTGTGAAATTTCAGTGTGAGGCTGAGGCACACATTTTCCTCATACGATACGATTATACAGATCAGCAAATTTCTCTATCATCATACCTGTATTGTTTCAAGTGGAGGCTAGCGTACAGAGCAAACTGCAACTTGTTAATCAAAATTATTTTATAAGAAAAATTAAAACAATTAAGTAGCCAACTGGACTTAAATGAGTGGTCAGCTGTTTGACTGGCAGCTCTGCATAACTTCTTGAAAACGTTAATTTAGAAACTAAAAGCAAGTCAGTGGTAAACTCAAGACAAGTGTTTGAGTTAGTGAAAATCTTCTTCTGTATGAGTCGGCGTTTGTAACAACTTTTTCCACCCATTATGATACCAAAATCAATACTTCAGTTCACTTGTGAGGCAAATAACACTGAAAACCTCCTTTGTTTATAAGCTAGTGCACGTTGGTCAGATCACTAGGCAAACCATGGAGGATGTGAATACACTGGCTGAGAATTCAGTAAGCTGAAGCTTTGGTGCTATTTTGAATTTCCATATTTGAAAAGACACAGCACTGTGACTAGAGGTGATTGTAAACTCTGTTCTGACAGTCATGTTTTGCAGTTTCACAACCAAAATGCAAGCATATCCACCTTGATCCCATCCAGAGGTAAATGCTTAGGAGAATGACAGGAAGTAGTATTAGCAAAAGATAAAGTAACCATAAATAACAACAAAGTCATATTATTTCATGATACATATTAACTTTGCTCCTTAGTAATTAATATAGTGTCCTATCATGGAGATAATGCCGTTTCTCATTCCTAAGAAACATTTTAATAAAGGTTGAAAGTTCTGTTATTTTCAACCTGTGCTATCTTCATCAAGCAAACTGAGTAGAATCTAAGCAGCCAATTCATAGTTTCCACACGCACAAATCTGCATGCACGCTCACTGCACATATGCCAATCTCTTGATGCACACTCCAGTTCAGTCACTGCGATCAAGCCAGCTGCAGCCGCAGCACTGCGGTGACATTAGTTTAAAGTTTGGACCCAATAACAGCATCTTACTTTCAGTTTCACCTGATGTTAGCAGTAGGAGGACAGCAGGCTCACCTCCCAAACCCTCCTGTTTACTGCCAGGGGCGGACACAGACAGCCAGTTGTACTATGAATAGAACCACGTCCGCATCTGCGTGACCGCAGCTGTCTGCGGATGCTCAAAACGGAAAGTATGTCAGAGCCTTGTATGTGTTGCGTTTTGGTGGCAACACTGCTCCTGCTCAGTTTCCACTGTGCTGATTAGCAGGATTTCCAGTGAAACATTGAACATTGGTCATACGGTAAAAGGGGAACACAGCTTAAATGGGAATTCTAACATGTTATTCCCATGGTCTAGGAAAGTTCAATCAATATTTGTGAACATGAGCTTCTTTCTCTCAAAGCTGGAGACGAGAGAAGTAAGTCTCAAGCTGATGAATGGGAGCCTGATTTTGCTGACCCACAGAATGTTTGTTTGCTTTTATGTACCCAAACTAGCTTTATCCTATTATAATGCCTCAGTCCTGAAAAAGAAAATACACCTTTATATAGGGAACATTCCCCTGGATGCTCTCAGTGTCATCTATAACATCTTTCCAGATTCACTCTCTAAGGAGCGGCTTCAGACTTCATATCCTATGATGTTACAAATTTGAGTTTTAGCACTCTAGCTTTTGGAGAGTTCCCCTTTAAGTCATTGTCAAAGATTTGCATAGACCCAAAACCTTGAAAAAATTAGAGTTTGAAAACAGCTGTAACTACCCTTCAAGTCTAGGTCACATCATGGAGAGTGTTAGGTTGTATTTAAGCATGCGGTGCCCACCTGTCCTCCGAACAACTGTCCCGCAGTCTTTTCTCATTCTTAGAAAGTTCTGGCCACCACTTCCTGATGACGGATTGAACCCAGTGTAAACCCACCATTATGTTTCTGTAAGAAAAGAAAGCAGACAAATCAGTCAAATCATAATGTCAGAGACGTCTATGGAACTGCTCCAGATCATAAGATACAAGCGCAAAGTCAAAGACATTTCATTACTCATTCAAGAGACTTCATCAGTTTTCGATTCAGGTTACTAGTCATTCATCAGACCAGCTGAAGCTTCTTGGATAAGTGAAGAAAGGCCTTGAAGCATGAAACTATAAATCCCAATGCCTTTAACTCAGTACTTGTAGGTATCATTAAAAGTTAGCAATTCTTCAGTGACACTTACTCTTCATATTTACTGGCAAGAATCACTTTCACTAGGGGCATGAGGTCGACGCAGCAGCCAAGTGATAAACATGGTGCTTCAGTCTGAAGGCTGACGAGAAACAAGAACACACATAAGAGAAAGAAAGTGAGCCGACGGTCATTGATGTGGGCAAGCACAGGAAAAAATGGTGCACTGGGTTTGAACTGTCTCAATTAGAGAAATACCAAGTATTCATTGCTTACAGATTAGAGCTGCTGCTTTTCTCTGTTTTATAGGACTGTAAATTAAATATGTTTAAGTTTTCAACAGTTGGTCATCCGCAACAAGAAATCTGAAGATGTCCCCTTGCACTCTGAATAAAAACTTGCTGCCCATTTTCACAATTTCCTAACATTTCTTGGACTTTCACATTCATTGAAAAAAGTCCATAAAGTACATACGGATTAATCAGTTAAAATAATCATTAGCTGCAGTCTAATGATGCTACTGTTACATGATTTCAGGAATTTGCAGTCCAGTCATTACAGGTGAAGGTAAATCATTAATGAGCAAAAAAGCCAAACACCCAGGTGAGACTCACTTGTTAGTTAAGACAGGTAAGCAGTCAAGCAGCACCCCAGTGTCCTGAATTCTGTGAAAACAGCAAATGATTAAAGGTGAAGCATGTCGTGTGATTGAGGGATGAACACTAACTACCAAGATGCAGTATTAGCTATTAGTCACTCCTTTACCTTATTAGGTAGGCCACTAATTCACTGGCGTTTTTTCGCCATAGTGTTTGGGCTACTTTTAGTCGTAGGTTCCTTCCGAAGAGGATGTGAGTCATAGCTTCGTGGTCCTTTGATAGCTGTGCATAAAGACAATACACAAAGGGAGTTCAGTCTGCAACCCTGTTTCATACTGTATAAACTACAAGAAACAATTACTACAACAAAGCAACAGTGTTTGAATAACTGTTATAACAGCAAAACAACCTTTTGTATTTCATTTACTTATCATGTGTTGCCTTTAATTCACAAAAAAAAAAGAGTTGGTTTTCTCACTTGCCTCCACATTGAATTGAGAATCAAAATGGTGAACAGTCTCCAAGAATTTAAGTAGGAGGGCACTGCGTTTAACAACAGCAAAACTTTTATCAAAACATCAAATTACAAGCTCTCAGACAACTCGTGCAGTATGACCCAAGCCTCATTTATCCGTCGTACACTCATTTCTTCCCAACACTTACATTTCACTAAAAAATTACGATATACAACATATCAGTACAAACAATCACATATACTGCCGAGAAATGGGACTGACAACAGGTACACCTTTGACTCTGCTCCAGTGGAGCTTATACAAATGTGTCTCAAATCATGTACTTCTGTAATTACACTTAATAATTTGGGTGCATAAGTGCATTCACACTGAGAAGTACAGAAAAATGCAGTGCACTATGAGTACCCGGATGGTGCACTCAAAACGGTCAAGAAGAAGCCCTCAATGGTCGGCATCTTGGCTACGTAGCGGAAGAGGAGGGTCCACTTTTCAAACTGTGACTGTGAACGTCGCCGCATTGTACAAATGTAAGTTGTACATCTGTTTTTTGCACTAAGCACCACTACACTGTTGTCGGATAAAAGCCAGCACTATGTTTATTGGGTTAATTTAGCAGTCTGTAATGATTTGGTACCACGAACGATAACGCGAATGCTAATGCTAGTTTGCTAACTAGCTAACAGCTGTACATTAGTATTAAAAGAAGACGACGTCAAAATTTGCAGTCGTCATTTCCCGTAAGTGTACAACGGCCGGGTTTGGTTTGAGACAACACTACCCTGTCAAAATTTGCACACTACGCCAATAAGTACATAATGCACATAGCATACTACATAAAAGTTTACTAACTGAAGTATGTGCATTAGATTATACTGCAATTATAGTGCAAGGGTTCATAAACAGATGTTTTGGTAATTCTGAGGGTGTTGGTCCCTCTTTATTTCAATTCATCAAGGATGTTGGCCATTTCTGGATTTTTCATTCATGGTGAAGGCATAAAACAAAATGTTTTCTCCACAAATTCAACAAAACAAACAGTGAGTAACTGTTAACAAATGGTCATTTTGCGGCTGAAGTATTCTTTTCACTCTCACCTCGGTAAAGTCACCATACTTGGAGCTGGCCCCTGCCATCTTGGAGGCCTCTGCAGAGTTCACAGGGAGCCCGCAGTTGTCATTGTGGTACATGCCCCGCACGTCATCGGAGCACGTCAGCTCATTTTCTTTGTTGGCCATGCCGGGGTCACGGGCACGCCCTACATCTGATGATTTGCGGCGCAGCTTTAAGCCCACCTCCGCCAATGGACAACTTTTCCTCTTGCAAGTTGACAATTTCTTCGCTTTGCCTGGGCTGTGTACTCCGTAATGCACTGGAAATCTGCCAAGAGAAAAATCATCATTGACTGGATGCAAAGCTGTCATGATCTGAAAAACCATAAAATTTAAAGCCACAGACGTGATGATAATGTTATGGAAAGGTGCCTGAGTGGTCCAGTGACTGACAGGGAAGATCCGTGGGACACAGAGTGAGTGGGTGATTATAATTGGATGAATCCCACAGATGTGGATCAGAGACTCACCTCTCTTTATCTAATTCTTCCTTATTTATAATATCCACCTAAAACAAAAGGATAGGGGATGAGGCCACTACTGCTACAATACCACTGAACTGAACTTCACACTCACCAGGATTTAAGAAACAGTTATTTACACAATAATACCACATGGCATTTGCTTTCACATCTCCATACCTGCTTCATGTTCTTTCCAGCAGAAAAGTGCAGGCAGGATCGCAGAAAGCCATATGGATGTATGCTGGTTGACCTTTAGGACTTCTCACTGCCAAACATGCTCAAGTTACCAGCTTCCATAGTAGGAGACACTGTTGGACAAACAATTGTGGAGAAACAGGAGGAAACGTCAGGCGTTGCAAGAGTTACAGTCACTTTACGTGGCCTTACAACTTACACATTGGCCTCCTGTAAATAACATGTGGTCTGACATGCAGCGGTGTTGTTCAAAAAGCCTTAAAGCAAACATTCAAATGAGATACACAAAACAAAAACGCTATATTTGCGTTACAGAGGCGTTGGCTGCTACGATACAAGCACTGCTAGCTAGGTGAGCTGCCAACAAATACCACTCTGTCATTAAAGTTTAACTAGTGGGTAGGTTTTTATGACTTGCTACAATTTATAGGACAACAAACGTTTAGAGGAAAGCATTTGGCGACGTCCTGTAGCTTAAAGTTAGCTCACGTCGCTTGCTAGTTAGCGTAGAAGTACAGTTACAGTTAGCTTAACAGTTAGCTTACAGGTTAGCACAACTACCAAGGATACACGGAGACGTTGGGAGTAACTAGCTGGGCCGCTAGCTCGAGCTAGCTAGTTAGCACTACGGCTCAGGGAACATATGGCTTCATAAAACGTAGTTTATTTTCACCATTTAAACGGTAAAGTCAAACACCAACCGCTTCATTTTGTGAGGCGCACCAGGTCCCCTCAGGTGTGTAAATCCCAAACGTGAAAAACTGGTTAAACTCCAGAGCAGCTCCTCTGTGTGCAGGTCCGCTAGCGTTTCAGAGTTGTACCATTCAAATGAATACACCGCCGGTGTGTGAGGATTGTGGGATTGATTTTGGCAAAGAAACGCTGCAGATTTAGCGACGACTGCTGGACGTTACGAAACATAGGCCTACTTAAATCCCAAGTGTGCGGTGGCGCCATCCAGTGTCGTGATGGGGGTACTGCAGCAGGGCATGCTGCGTGTGCTCCAGCAGTGCCTTCATTTGTGACTGCTGCGAACCTTCAGTGCTGGAAGAGGTTTCAGATCCTTCAATAAAGTAAAGATTATTTTACGGATTAATAAGATCATAGAGTTGTACAACTATAAATAAACTCAAGTAAGAGTTTGAAAGAGTTGCAGCAGGGTGAAGTGGAAAAAGAAAGAATTTGAGGCCTGTATCAGGACGTCAGAGCTAGTTAAAGGCTAGAGTGAACACATGTGGTAGTGTGTTCCATAGCTTTGGGGCGTAATTGACAAAGGCTGCATCCCTGATCTTCTTCCGGCTGTTTCTGGGAACCTCATGTAAACCACCAGCAGATGATCTCAGTGTTCTGGGAGGCAAATAGTCAACAAGAGAGTAAGCAAGGTAGCTTGGTCCCGGCCCATGTGGGACTTTGTAGGAGGACCTTAAAATCAATTCTACATATAATACCTTACTGTTAAAATACTCCACTACAGGTAAAGTCCTGCATTCAGAACCTTACTTATGTAAAGGTATGTAAGTACTATGCAAACTGTGGGCATAGGGCATTTTACTGCTGTAGAGGTTTAAGGCTGTGCTAGTTTCAACTAGTCTACTGCTCAGAAAAGCATTTCGTCGTTCAGTTTGTCATAATCTTGAGATGCATGGTTACCACTGCACAGGACGGATATTAAAAATTGTAGTCTAAGAAGTAATGTAACGTTACAGACAATGCAGTGGAGTAAAAAGTAATATTTGCCTTTAGGATGTAGTGGAGAAGAAGTATAATGTTGAGTACAATGGAAATACTCAAGTAATGTATAAGTACCCCACATTTAAGTACCTGAGTACTTTCTTGGTACTCGGATTTTTTGCCGATATCCGATATGCCGATATCAGCTTAGTTGACTTATATCAATTTATAGTGCAAAAGTATATAGTATATATCTTGCTTTATTTTTCAGGCTTTGGAGACACAGTTAGCAAATCTAAACTCATCAAATTAACCAACTCATCAAAATTTTCAATGTATGTTCCCCAGAATATTTTAATGTTTTGTTAAGCCTCTTAATTGTCCTAATATGTACAATACATGAGAAAATAGGAATTAACTTTGCTCTTAAGATTTCTAGTTTCTATAATTCATGTGATGTGATTCAGGGGCATAGTTTTATTATGTTTAATCTGAATTTAATTAAAAGTGACCTGTTAGAGACTACTTAAATTGTGCTGCACAAAAGGTTTCAGAGTGAACCAAGATTATGTAGCCAGCAACCTTCATGACCTTTACCTGTCTTTCTCCTTTTAATATAACGCTTCAGAAAAGATGTCAAAATACTGAGAAACTTGTGTGTATCTTCAGGCATCAGGTGCCTTAATGCGCAACAGAATACAATTTTAAAAATTCCTTCACGCTGTCTTGTTTCTTGTCTGAACCTTCATGACCTCCTGAAGGTTGTTTAGACTGATGCATTGTGTGAATTAAAGATGAAAGCAGCAATAAGCAGGACAGTGTTGTAGACTGGAGGTAAGGTAAGGTTATGTCATTAGTTTTAAGCTGGCCTGACATTACCTGCCGTTACAACCTGCATTCATCTGTTTATCGTGAGTCACACTGAGTTGAATTTCTGCTGTTGACGAAGTTTTTCCACACAGATCATTCATATTTTTTGAATCTCAGAATTAAATGATCTGGTCTTTTGGTTGCGATACAGCACCCTAAGCTATGTTTAAAAAAACAAACAAAAAACAAAACAACCTGCAGTGTGGTCTGGTTTAAAACAGGCAAGACACGGCGATTCAGGGTTATATGTAAACTCTGCACGTGGAGCACTATTTATATTGTATAAATAGTGCTCCACGTTTTTAATTGAAAAAAGACCTGAAAGTTGGAGACCTTTATACAATGCAGTATTGCCCATTAGGTTCAACCTGCTATCTTCAACAGGACACTGTGGTGTGGTTCTTTCCCTGTTGTGTTTTCTCAACTCAGCTGTTTAGAGTCAGAGTCAGAAAACTTTATTCATCCCGCAGTGGGGCGATTCTGTTTACAGTTCACAACATGTATCACAACAAACACATTCCCAGCAACAAAATTACAATAAAAGAAAATTACATTCAGATTGCATTCAGGCTGTCCGTGGCACTGGCTCTACATTCATAGTTGTTTGCTGTTCAGCAATGTAATAGCTGAAGGAAAGAAGGAGTTTGAGTGTCTATTTGTTTTCCTCAGAGGGACATTTAGGGGTTTAGTGAAGTCGTCTCACAATATGGCTAATGAGAGCACATACTGCAACACAAAGCTGTGTCTCAGATCACTTTTAAAATAATCGATGGGATGGTCTGCATTTTGCTTGAATTTGACTTTTTTATATTTGAATTTCATTCATTTCATTTTGGTTTTGCTTAGAAATGAATAATTCATATATAGGGCTCTGCGTCTCTTAAGGTCACCAAGTTCTCTTCACAGCGAGGCCATGAGTAGAATTTAAATCATGGCTAGATATTTGCAGTTTAGAGCAGAACTGTTTCTCAAAAGTGAGTTCAGTCTGCTGCAGGCAATATTTTGTTTTGGAAATATTTAGGGAGGTCTATTTGCAGTTTTCTGACTCCTGACGAGACACACCTGCTCGGCTGCACTCTCTAAAAATTGCTAAAAGAATTTTTGCTTGTACAAATCTGCTGTCAATTTGAAGCACGTGCATACACACGGCACAGGACTACCAGTTTAGAAAAGATTTTTTTCTCTACCTTCCCAGTCACACATTGTGTAATGTGATCGAGGGAAAGAAGACTTTTTTCAAAAGGACCAGATGAAGATCCATATAGTGTTGAAATGTCACATTGAAGTGATGGAATAAAGTTAAAAAAAATCTATTATGTGGGAACTCTGTAGGCCTTTCCTCTGTTTATATGATCATTACCTCAATCAAGTATGCAAGAGGTGCATGATTATTTCTCAAAGAATAATTCTGACATGTTGGGATTTAAACTTATTCTTGCTGAGGGTTAGATGGGAAGATTGATGCTAATCTCACACCTGTAGGGTGATTATGTAGGTGTACATGTAAAAAAAAAAGGAAGAAAAAAATACATTGGGAGATGTGTAACACCTCTATCAGACAGAGCGTTGTAGAAGCCTGGGGCGGGTTGTTTGGGTTGTTGATGTGGACCTTTTGTTGTGGTGAGAAAAACACGTGGAAGCATACAGTGTTAACCTAATATTACCTCACTTTCATTGCTGCCCTGGCAAGCTGCAAGACATATCTGAGCAAAATGTACATTTTAGCATCTATAATTAGGCCCAGCGATTGACAGCAGATTGTCAAACTATCCCAGACTCATCATCCGGGCGGAGCTCCTGGACCAGCTGGTGGTGCTCCATTTGATTTCTCCTCCTTCTGAGGGCCTCTCTGTTTCCCTGTGACCAGTCTTTAGGTGTTCTCCACCTGTCAATCTTTATGCAGATTTTAGAGTACAGATCGATGAGTTTACTTAAGAGAAAAATTGCAGTTAAGCTCAGGACAGGTGATTTGGTGGTTGCCTAGCAACAATTAAAAAAAAGACAGCAAGCTGCAAAAAGCGGTCTGTCTTATCAGGGCTGGCTTCAACAAAAAAAGACAGTGTTTTGCAGGTTGCTCTGTGTGATCAGTGTCTAAAACTATGTTTTTGGTTTGGAGCAGTTGCCAGGCAGCCAGTCGAAACTCCAGGAAGTTACTGCTCCCGGCACAGTAATAGTCAAGCACATAAAGCCATGGATGATACATAGAACTGGATACAGCATTGGGGGCAGGGCCACATTGAAGATTACCTGTATGATTGGCGCTGCCTCTGAACTGTGTGGCCCATGGAGCAGGTGCACTTGGGACTTCTAACTTCCACTTTAGAGCTCTGCTAACATGAATTGGGATAAAATGATTCAATTGGGCAGCTCTTCTAGACTTTCTAAATGTTATTGGATCGAATGGTTAAAATCCCAATATTAAAACTAGTAATTAGGTGGGGGTTGTGATGCTCAAAAAAATGTATCTACTGATTTAAAGACGTCTCTTTTGCCATGTAAGTCAATAGGAAAAAGTCTTTTTGGGCCGCAGAGCATCATGTGATGGTATAACTACACTTACACACAAATTGGCTTCAAAACCCAGCGTACATCCTGGGGGCCTGCATAAAACTCATTAAAAGGACAAATTGTCATTTTAACACAGTAAAGATGTGAATTACTGAGTGATTTTGTTAGCTTTGCCTGGAGCCAGGTTAGCTGTTTCTCCCTGTGTCTAGTCTTAATGCTAAGATAAGCCAACTACTTGCTGGCTCCTGCTTCTATAATTGTCATACAGAAGTATAAGCGACATAGATCTTCTCATCTCACTCTCAGCAAGAAAGTAAAGTGTATTTCCCCAAAATATCAAGCTATTGCTTTAATGTGATCATTGGACCATACTCCCAAAATGGAGCTTGAGAGAGACTCAACTACAGTCCGTTGCTTCAGAAGATACAACCCATATTATCTTATCTCAGTTTCTTTAAGGAGTGGATTATGTCTATCGCTACAGATGGCAGCTATACAGCCTTGAACCTGCACTTTTTCATTGAAGATCCTTTCACAATATCTTTGATTTCACCAGGCTGAGTGAGACTTTTCTGGCTGCTCTGTTATGCTATGAAGGACGAAAATTTCCTGGCACGTTTTTAGGTGGACTGAAACACTTAGTGGGCAACTTAAATGCCAAAAAATACAAAGCAATTCTGAGTGATTGCCTTCATCACCTTATGGTGAAGTGTTTCTATCCTGATGAAAGTGGAATGTTCTCAGGATGATATTGTCTCTTCACGCTGTGAGTGGTCAGTGCGAGGGCGGATGAAAATGAAAACAATATGAATCACTCACTGTGGCTGGTGCTGTCACCACTTCTCAACTCAGTTCAGCATCTTGGTGTGGCAATGGAAACAGCATGCTCCATGACTGCAAGGCAAACACTGAAGAATAGGATTTCCTAGAAAGAATACTGGTGTTAATGCAGCTTGAAAGATCTACGCCAAAACACAAATAAGGTGATCATAGGGAATCAACACTTTATTGAAAGACTTAATGTTGATGTTTCCTTTATTTTGGCTTTTACCTGCAATTACCTTCATTCAAAATCATGGCTGTCTCTTTCCTCAGACGACCACGAAAATGAAAATGCCTGGTAGCTGTTTTTGTTTATCATGTCCAAGAATGTAAGAGAGCAGCTGCACATACCAAACCAAACATACCAATTCCTGGAGATACCAAAGAAAATAAACCAAAGTATGAGAAATTCAAATAACTGTGCTTTTGGTGTATGTGAAAACCATCCAAACAAAATGTTCAGTCATCTGATGGAAGCATAATTAGATTTAGGTAACTCTTTGGCGAGTTTTGTTGTTCAGCAACAGTCTAGAGAATTTTAATCACATTTAATCCACCATCAAAGTCGGTGGGGAAAAACAACGCTGCTTTTACAGGCACTGGCATATTATAAATGATCCAGACTGCAAGGATAAGATCAGTCTGGACTGAGATCACATTAACATCTGATGTGGTCACATGGACGTTCAAACTCTCATGGCAAAAATGGCGTATTTTTGTTGTGCTCGCAACGAGAAAGGTCAAATACAGATCAGCAAGACTGAGTCTGCAGCCATGCTTTGAGCTAAATGCTAATGTCAGAATGCTAACATGCTGATGCTAAGCTGGTATAATGCTGACCATGTTCACTATCTTAGCTCAGCGTGTAGCGTCAATCTTCTGAACATTCTAAATGGGCATTAAGTGACTCCCTTTATTTTTAGGTACAGTCAATTTCCAGCACAGAGCTTTCATTTTGAAGTGACATTTTCTGCTGTAGAGTGAGTGACTAACCAACAGCTACTTAACAGAGACAGCAAACTAGCTCAACAAATGCAAGTATGACGCTCAGTGTATTAAACTGTGTGGACCACAACCTAATGACTGAGGAGAAATCTGGACGTGGCTGGACCAGTTGGGAACCACTGCTCTAAATTATTACAATTTATCCAGAGAGGAAACAAGGATTTTGCGGCAATCTATCCAACAGTAAGATATTTCAGTCTGGACCAAAATAGTGGACTGATATTTACTCTGTGTTACGTTGAATTCATGAAGAAAACTTTATTTTTCTCGCATGTCTCAGTGGTAAATCCAAAATACTGAGAAAATTCTTGATGAAGTGAAGTACAACTGCTCCACATTTAATTAAATTAATCCATGCTCTCCTCAAAGTCAAACTGCACAGACAAAACAGTGATTCAGTCAGGAACACTTTAGTCAAAGAAAACTTGATTTCCATTTGCAGTATTATATTTGGCAGTATGGCTCTGTTCTGGGGCCACTTTGGAAAGCCTGAAGCAGAGAGGCAAACCTCCCTGCCCTTCCATGCGCCTACCTGGAAAGCCTAAGGCAGGGAGAGCAGCAGCAAAGACCGTCTAGGAACAGAACAGAGCAGCATCAATGACAAACAGAAATGACATTCAAGTCAGACACAGCAATGAATGAGTCTGTCATTCACCGTCCATGGATATGATACTTCATTGTAAATACACAGTAACTTTTAACTCTCATGCCACCAACACTGCAATCATCCCCCCATCTCTACCATCCATCCCAGGCAGCATGAACACAGCATTACCACTGCATCAGATGTACAGGTGTTCATGATAAGTGTCTGCCCCTTGTATACTTCACAGCGGTGGTACCGTAACATATAGCAGCCTCCACATGTTAGTCATCACAGAGTGCATCATTTTGCTTTGAAACAAATTAGCATACAGATGTTTTAGCTTAAAAGTGAGGTAGATTTAATTATCGTAACTGAGTAATGCAATTTCAGTTCAACCCGCAGCGATGTAGAACGGCATTCCTTCTCTATTTGAGAGAATAAAAATATTATGTGCAAGACAGTGAGGGGTCTAAAATCCATTAACCACATTAAATTCTAATACGCACATCCAAAACATTAGTCATACTTTATGGTCCATTAGAAATGGATTACTTAGGCATCTGTCTGAGTTGTAAAAAAATAATACAGTCCTAGAAATATTTACTGCAGCCCCAGTCTCTGTACAGTTGGATAACCTGCTGATAACTACTGAATCTGTTCATTTTTGTACAGATTTGACACCACTGAGTGTGTCTGGTGAGTTGAGGGGCCACAGACTGTGTTCGTGTCTGTTCTTTTCACCTTTTTCTAAACATATTCTTTTCCAAAAAACAAGTTGAGAGATAAACATGGACCGCTAAATCAGATTTTCTCAGACAAAAGCAACCACCCACAAAGTCAGTAAGAGTATTAGGAGATTTACATGAGTAAGGAAGGATTAATATGACAAGGTTTCCTGCAGATAAAAAACAGAGCGTTTGTTAGAGTCTGCGGGTGTTAAAAATTTAAGCTGGAATTACTCTGAGGAGAAAGGAAAATCCTCTCCATATTCATAAACGCTTAAGTCTCTCGTAGCAGGATGTGCTTATTGCTAAGAAGCAGCACGACTTGTAATGGCAGAGAACTTTCTGTCAGCGGAGAAACATGAATGAAACTGTGTTGCTCTGCCAAGACATTTAGATTTTTTTTACAGGCTGATGAACAAAATAAAACCAATCCAGTCTGTGAGACAGGAAATCTGGCATGAAAAACCAAGACCTCTTGCTAACTCTTTAGAGTACAACAAGCTTAAAGGGACAGTTCACCCTAAAATAAAAAATATATAGTCTTTCCTCTTACCTTTAGTGCTATCTATCAAGATTGTTTCGGTGTAAGTTGCGGAGTGTTGTGGGAATGTAGGAGCTATTTTCTTTCTGCCAAACTACACGCCAATCAAATCATCACACAGAAGGAAGCATGCTGCATGTATTCCTGTGGTGCAGATTTGTTCTGCTTTTGCAGTGTGTTTCTGTATAGCTTCACGTGTTATCACATGATCTGTTGGGCAACCACCACTGGTTGTGTATATAGAGGTGTGTTTCGAAGGAGCTGTTCCCGGTGTGCAGAACTGCTTTTGTATTTTTGCGCTTGCTCAATGGGCCCAGTGATGCCGAGGATCTGGGTAATTTTGGACCATGGAAATTGAGCATTTTTGGCTTCATGCACCACTGAGCAACTTTCATAGGAATGAATAGGATCCCGCCTCCAACACTTTATCCAGTTGTCTTTATACATCCATGAGTAGATGCACACTTCCTTCTGCGAGGTGATATTATTTGGTGATTGTAGTTCTGTAGACAGAAAATAGTTCCTCCATGAAACAGCTCACAACAAGGTCTGTGGATTATCTTGAGTAATCAGGTCATGATTTCTGAAAAGAGACATTGCTGTTGAGTTTTTCAAATGTACTTTTGGCACTTTGATCACCACAAGCTGAGTGCCATCTAGTTCCATTACATTTGAAAGAAGGCAACATCTCTACAGCCGATATCGCCAACACTCTGCAACGCACAATCGAGACTGATAAATAGCACTAAGACGAAAAACAGGCTCTTGTCTTTTTGATTTTGGGGACAACTGTCCCTTTAAAAACCAGGTAGATCCATCATAGAAGTGTGAAACTGTTGGCATTCATGTAATAGGCGTTGGTATGCGATTCCCAACAAAGCCTTAGTCTCTTTCATTTATTCAAGTCACCTATCAAAATGGCATTCATAAATCAAACTCGTGCTGTCATGTGCCTTATTGATAATTTATAACCCATCAGTCATTAAGGCTGTTACATCAACACTCTAAGTTTCCTGCAGATTAAAGTCCTGCCTATATACAACCAGATCTCTGATCTAAAGTCAACACACAGCGCTTTACAAAGTGTTAAGCCATTAACAAGTGGCAGCACAGAGCGGCTTCCTTTGGGGCTGACAGCAAACTAGAAAAATAATCTGCTGCTTTCTTTTCTCAAGAGAGGGAGAGGACACGGTATTGAAGACCAATCAACTTTGCTCCCTAATCTGTCTTTTCCTGTCCCCCATGCCCCTTCCCCTCCATAAAAGCCCTCAGATCAGGGAGTGAAAAGGCTCTGGCCTGTTGCCCTTGAATTTACTTGTAGCCACTCAAGCTTAATGTGGGTAATTGTGTTGACATTATGTAAGACTGTTTTTTGAGGTGCCTCACACACAGCATCTCTGTTCCCGGAGCGGCTCTCTGCCACGATGGAGGGGTCCTCGGCGGCTGACTGCAAACCAAATAAAATACAAGGCATGGCGGAGATCGCAGGAAGGGAGAGGTGGCAGCATTCCTGTCATATGATTCAGGGACAAATGCCTGGGATTTCTCAAACCAAGACTCATAATTCCTGGGGTGAAACTCCCTGAAGAAGCATCTAACAACTCAATAAAACTGCATCACAGCTGAGCCTCTGTAGAAGTCGATTACATCGTCCTATGCAGATCCTTTAATGTACGTTGCACCTCCTCTCACGGGTCTTCCACAGAGGAGCAGCAGGAGACATGCTGATGTAATTTCACTCAAGTTATGATGTCTAACACACATCAGCTGTATGGCTGACTGCAGGAATGTTTCCATACTTTGTCAGATAATCAGGGACTTCAGGGAGTTGTTTAGATTCAGATTTAATCTTACAAATCTCAAGCAGCGGCGTCTTTTTTTTAAGCATTACGCCATTCTCTGCACACAGATTTGTTTCCTCGTGGCAAGATAGAGATATTGTTTGGGAAAGGAAAAGAAGTTGGTGTACTAATGTTGTCACATGTGCATATTATTGGGCTTTCTCTGTCACTGTGTGGTTAGCGACAGATTCATATGTTCTTCTCACAACTGTATTCACTTGTGCACAGATCTGAAGGTTTCTACCAACGACATTCATTCATAGAAACCCAACCCATGCACTGAGCATCTCAGCTTCAAAGCATCCATAACAAGGCCACAAAGCACGGGACGTATGTTTATTTCATGCTGTAAGCGTGACTCGTCATCCAGCCTGTCTGGAACTGTTTTCTGCCAAGTTTGTTTGCAATTTCAGGCCGAAGTGCTGATTTATTTGAGCCTCCATCGGCTGGGGAGGCCCGTCTGGATGAGTGGCAGATCCCTTTTGTTGCACTGAGTCAGGACATACAGATCTCCATGTAGGTGGCCCTTTACAGCAAACAGATGCTGAAGGTATGAACTCCGTCATCCCCTCAGAGCTGGTTGCACCACTAGATGGCAGTGTGTGTCTGTAGCTGCTGGACATCTGGCTGGGTGTCTAGACAGAGGGGTCTGCTGCCAGCGGCTGTGGGATGTAGCCGGTCAGTCCACCTCGGATGGTCTGACAAAGATTTCTACACAGCTGCGGGGCTGCCAAAGTCTCCATCCTCGAGAAGCCACAAAGATTACGCAAAGAGAATCACACAGTGCACAGAGTGAGGGAAGGCTGCTCCATGGGACATGGCAGGGGAGAGGTGGCATTGTTTGTTCTCTCACAGGCCCTTAAGAGTCTCTGTGGGGTTTCAATATATCTTATCTGAAGTCATGCTGAAAATGAAGTGTTTTCTGTCCTGTTTTCAATTTGAGTTGTTTCAGGTTGGTGTTTGGGGAATACTTCACCCACAAAACAATAATTTGTGTATCAGTAATTTACCTCATGTTATGCTGAATTTGTGAAGAAAACTAGAGTTCTCAATCTCAACCTGAGCCAGATGGGTCCCCAAAAGCCTGATGGGTTGGAGCATGTTCAGGCCGAAAATATGTGCTGATTGGCCAGGTCAGGAAGGGCTTGAGTTGTGGAAAAAAACTACTTTTTTTTTAGTATCAATAGAAAATATTAAAAGTGAACACTCATTGCTTAATTAATTTATTTCATTTAATTATCATTTATTCAAAATTTAAATCCAACATATATCATAGATATTATATATTGATTAACCGATTGAGTACTATCATCTCCTGTTTCTTTTGCTGTACCCGCGTGGCGTCTGACCAGTGACCGGCCTAGTGACACAACAGAAGGGGTGTGGTTAGGGAGCTGTCAGTGTCACTGTCACTATCAACAAGGTCAGAGAAAAGAAAATGTGAGAAGATAGAAGTGATGATAACAAAATTGAAGTTAGCCAAAGGTAAATATAAGTCTGGTGTGGTCAGTATTTTATTTGATGATGTCAAACAGTTTACTTCATGAATTCAAGGTAAACGCTGTGAGTGAGGTATATCTTTAATAAACACTATGTTATAAGAAGAATAGATAAGGGCATAAAAACATGTTAAAAGGTGTGCCGCTGACGTGTGGTGGCAGGTAAGAAGCTAAAAGGAGAATGAAGATTGGACTTACATTCATTAGATGGTCAGAAACATGACTTCAAATAAACGATAATATTGCTCTGAAACCGCTGGATGTGTAAATAGGCAACTCTTTGCTGACACGGTCATCGTATCAACTTAAAAGATGATCAAATATCAATGATGTATTGATGAACTGCCCCCAGTTGAAACCTTAAAAAATCAATCAGTGCAGGTGTAAATATATTCTTGTGTTGCCAAAGACAGTACAGTACCTTTCCTCTTAGTAGTTAGTGTTTTCCAATTGTATACAATATGTATACTTGTCTTTGCTGTTATCACAGTGTTGACTTTCACATGACATTGTGTTTAAATGTGCTGTTTCTTGTGCCAAACTGAAATGCAGAGAAATTATTACCATGTATCACACAGTGATAAAGGCAGCAGTGGCCCCGCCTTAACAGGTGCAACAAAACTAACTAGAGTGAAGCTGCCATCAGAAGTGCTTGCCAAATTGTCAGCTGGTAAATTTGTTTCGGCAACACCACACCCACCCCGACACCTTTCTGACGCTGGAATTGTCTCCAACAACTTCTGTCAATTTTCAAACTTGAAAACATAACATACAGTACACACCCACTTTGCGCTGTGATCAGCCAGCTGTACAGCGCTAAGAAAGAAGCCAGAGTTTGAACTTCCCTATTAATCCCTCAGTGCAACACTCTGGATGCCTCACTGGAGAGACTTTGCACCATTAGCCTCATATTTTGACAGTATCACGTCAGCGCTGTCTAAGACGGGTTGGCTTTTCACTTACCTTGAGTACAGCTGTTCAAAACAGCCATAAACACTTTTTATATGTGGCTGAACACACGGTGTATGGACCATTTCGTTTTTGAGTATAACCCAACCCTGGGAGAAATGAAGTCAGTGATGCAGAGTCTGTACACTCAGTCCTGAGAAGAGGTCTAAGCAGGCACAATAAGTGACACCTGTGCGGTTGGACTGGGGCTGCTCCATTATGGCAAGAATCATTATCACGATTACTTTGAACAAAACTGAGATCACAATCATTTAACATGATTACATGATTACAACATTGCATTCATTAAACTTTTTTTTTTCCTTTCCTCAATTTTTTTTTGCTCCATTATTGACGATTAAACAAATTGGTTATACTGCCTGCATGGAATTAATAAGCGGAAACTATACATTACTTGTGAAAACAGAAATCTATTTTAAAAAGACATAATGCATGTGACAACCAAAAATTGATACATCGTCCCTAAGCGTCCAAAAGTGACAGCGGAGGGGTATCTGAGTGTCATATTTTGACATGTAGGGCCACTGACCAAGCTTCAGTATTTGACGAGTTGGGAGGGAGAACATGTTGACATGCAGAGCCTGGCTGAGAGTTTGGGCTTCTGGGAAGGGACGAAAGTACGCTAATGTAAAGTACAGGGGTATGCTGAGTATAAGACTGTGGACAAAACAGGAGCATCAATGCAAAACGGAATGTGGCACAATAATCTTATTATGTTGTTTTAATAATTGTTGGAAGCCAAAATTGTAATTGAAAATACAATTTGATTAATTGCCAACGCTGGGTTGGACCATAGGTGTGAAGGGGCTTTGAAAAGTGTAGAATTGTAAAAAATAAATAAATATTTGTATATGGATGGCTGTGTAAAAATAAATGACATATGCCATAAATTGGGGTTGAAGAACATGTGCCCAACTAGAAAAAAGACACTTATAGGATAATTTCAGAGCAACAGAGCATCAAGCATGATTGAAATTGTAGGTATTCTCTGGTGGCAATGTTTGTACTCCTCAGTATTTAGAAGGATGAGAAGTCTTTGATGAGGCATGGTTGAAATGTGATTTAGGATCCAACTGTTTCCCATTATCATTTAAAATCAGGGCAAAGGGCAAAGGTTTCACTAATTTAATTAACCCACATCAAAACTATCAATATCACATCAAAACACGAGACCAGACCCGCTCCTGACGAGTGATAACTCAGAGCATAACCTCCGTCAGACCACATCACAGGCATCCTGACTCTCACATAGTAACCTTGAATCTCAGCTGCCCCCTTCACATTTGACCTTTCACCCTGGGCTGTCATTCAAGCCCCTTTAACTTTCACATGTTCCATATTTTTAGGAGCCACTATATCTGCTTATTATTCTACGATAATACATCTTACTGGGAGCACTTACTTGAGTGCTACTGGGGAGTATAACATTATCAAACGGCCACATTATTCACAATAACCATTCCATGTCAGGATGTGAGACTCGGATCCAGCCAGTTAAAATACACACGTATAACTTCACAGCGTGTGCTCGGACCAAATGATGATGAAGTGGTCTCACACTGAAGCATGTATGGAACATATTGCTGCACTGAGGCTCTCTTCATATTTACATTTTTTCAGCCAGAGATTTATAGATTGAATTTGCTGAATGTGTGTGTTGGCTTGACGTCTCTGGAAATGTTCTGTACTCTGTTCGCTCGTCGCAGAGAGCGTGAAATTGACAGGAAATAGATGCATCAATGTGCTGCACCTCTCAGACGGGAATGTCTGGAACAGGCAGGTCTGTTTGGACTGCAGGTTGACCCTGCGGCTTGGACATTCACTTTGAACACTTGGGTTCAGCTGGATTAGAGGATGTGGGGTGTTTATCAGGACGTGTACGCACTTTGTTTGAAGAAATCAGTAAATTTATTACAGCTTGGTTTTTCATAACTCTGATCATCGCTTCTAATGACTGCAAAAATATGGTACTCATCAAAGATCCAACAGAATAACAAACAAGCAGTCAGTTGATCACAGAGATTTTAAAATAACTCCCAAGTTAGTTTAACTTATTTGAAAGAGAAAACAAAGGGGAACAGTAATATTATTACCCAAACATCCATCACAGTTGATTGGCCAGCTTCTTGGTTCAGATTTAACTCACTGTACTTGCTGTAACCGTGCACAGTTTTCTGCACAGACATTATGGGTGCATTCACTCCTGGTTGTATCTCCAAAACAAAGCTGCAGTGTTCCACAGTTTCAGCAACCTTATCGGTTAAGTCCTCCAAATTAAATGACAAATATATTGTTCTTCTTGGGAGGGCAGTCTCTGTCTGGACTGTGAAACTGAAACCCAAGCTGTAATAAAACGTAGTTTCCTTAGAATTTGATTGGATTTTTTTCTGTTCCTCAAGGGTTTTATCAACCCCAAGAGGATTTGTCATCTCTGGCTGACCAAGCAAGTCTTTAAGAAGAAGAAGAAGCTATACTTAATCCCCAAGGGGAAATTTGTTTCTTACGCTTTGTTGTCATATACACACTGGCCCGAAATGCATACACATGCACAAACAGGACCTATACATGTATTAAATGCATGTATGTGCAATGTACAGGCCAAGGACGACATGCAAGAGTGACCCCACACAGGAGATTGGTTGTCCCGTTCCCAGCACTCAGAGATGAAGTCAATATTCCACAGCTATATACAGCTGACTGTATGTACGGATGAATAAACATTACTAGCGTCCCCTGAAAGAGTGATCCGCACCACTGACTACACTAAACAGCCTTTAATTCTAAAATTAAGACAGGAAGAGGGTGTCGGGCTGTGTGTGACACTGATGGCCATTCCTGCTTTGCAGTCAGGATTTTCCTCTTTAAATGTGGCTTTGGATGATTGTGGCATCCTGATGTTTGCACTCATGCATGCATGCAGCCATGCAGACTGTATAAAGTAGGAAAACGGTGGTAAGAGTCCGTCAATGGAAAAATACACTGAGCCACAAATACTTATGTTTAGGGTCAAAACAAACCATAAAAACTGCAGCACACAATGTACCCAAATCAGAGTACATGCAGCACACAGTACATACTAACAGCTTCACACAATCACAAGGAGGTCCTGAAGGTGCAGGATCACGTTACTGCAGGAGGCCTGTTCCTGTTCCATCCTGCAGTCAGATTTCACAACACCTATGTTTTTTTTTCCATTTAAATCTTTATCAAAACAATGTTTGTGACACTGACATGTCAGTTACAACAGCATAATAAAATAATTGAAAAATTAAACTGCCTGGGTAAATACACATTTTTACATCCTTAAGGCTTAGTGTATCTATTGATGGTTATTCCAGTCCAGTGTCGTCTTTTTGAGTCTTGTGTAGAGTCCATTTTTCCCATTTTCTTCCATAGTTGTTAGCCATTGGTGCTTTGTAGGTGGTGTTTCTTTACCCCACTTCCTGGTGATAACTTTCTTGTTTGCACCTGGCAATATTTTGATCAAATATCTATCACTAGCAATAACAGTTTTTTTTTTCACAACACCTATGTTGTCTCGACAAAAGTTCATCCATAGCCTGATGTCGAAATGCGAGGTTGTGGTTATTAAAATATTTCTCCACGAAACAATTCTTTCTCACAAGTGTGCAAGGCATCCATCTTTCTTTCTTTTCCTTTTTTGCAGATTTACATTCTCCCAAGGTGTTATCTACCTGTGTTCTGGAGTATTCTATGGAAAAACTATATTCATTCAATGCATTTTAATACAAATGAAAACCCAATATGCTTTACATTAAAAATAAAAGGAGGGAAAAGACGCAATCAGTAAATCTACAACAATTATTGATTATCGTTTAATTGTCTATGGAAAAAAAGAAGATGAAAGACAAATTTATGGGTTGCAAGCTCCTCAAATATGAGTATTTGCTGATTTCTACATCAAGTATGTTTAATACAGTTTGGCCTTCTACAGCTGGTTTTACACAAAAAAAGACATTCGAAGACTGGGAAATTTAGATGGGCAAGATTTTCAACTATCAACTATTTTATACCTATTAGATATTCATTCATTTCTCTCCCAGCTGACATTGGGCGAGAGGCAGGGTACACCCTGGACAGGTCGCCAGACTATCACAGGGCTGACACATAGAGACAGACAACCACTCACACTCACATTCACACCTACGGCCAATTTAGAGTCACCAATTAACCTGCATGTCTTTGGACTGTGGGAGGAAGCTGGAGTACCTGGAGAAAACCCACGCTGACACAGGGAGAACATGCAAACTCTGCACAGAAGGGCTCCCCTGTTAGATATCTTATATCAATTAGACCAAATAATGAACCAGTTAATCAAGAAATAATCCGCAGATGAGTTGTGAATGACTTCATTAGCATTTTATCAGCCCTAAAGGAGAAGCAGCTGCTCAGCCACAACACACAGACACTACTCAATTACTTCAATGCAATTCTTGTTTTTAAAAGCAACAGAAATAAAGCAACAAAAATGCTTATATGTTATGCATGTATGTATTGTAAACTCAACAAAACACTGTGTGAACTGCATATGTTGTACATGACAGTCACACACAGCTGGATAATTTGCAGTCAGAGGAGGTATGCAAAAGCAATAAAGAAGATTCATGTTGAGCTTAAGACGTTTTAAGCAGAGCCTTGTGCTGTCAGGGGTCTCACCTCCATGAAACACTACACCCTCTGCATGTGGTCCAAGTGTGTGTTTCCCGCACAAAACATTTCAAGCCACTTGAAAAAAGTTTCCATTTGGCTACTTTATGCATACCCCCCTCAGTAGTTGTTCGTGCTCTGCCTGACAGCTCCACCAGCTCTCTGGAGGAAGCCCCCGTCTGCACGTTCAGGTGCTAATCTCTTTGGCTACAGCTTAGTTTCAGACTGCACGAATATTTAAAACACTGAGGTTCAGACTAGAGCCAAGGACAGGCTGATATACTGGCCTGAGAGTCAGAAACCGGTCTGTCAACTCCTCAACCTGATGGAAAATCACTTCTCAACACATGAAAAATACACATGTGTATATCACAGCATTCCTAATCATCTTATACTACGGCAAACGAGTGAGATGCTGTTTGGGGAAAAGTGTTCTATATCTTCAAGATGTGATATTACACAATTTTCTCGTGTTACATCTTTACTGAAGCTGTAAAACTAGAGCCGCGTGTGTCCAAAAGAAATGTATTCTCTTACACCAACTGTGACTTTATGTCTCATTTCCCAAAGGCAGAAGAAATGGACAGTCATCATACACCTCATTAATGCTTAACACGTAATAGCATTACTTCATATTGAGAAATGCTCATTTCAAGGTCCAGTGTTTGGGACAGGGATACTCAACCTGCTTTGTCCAGGGGGCCTTTATTGCAAAATGAGAGGAGGCCAGGGGCCAGTAACAGCAGCTCAGTGCAGGTCAGGTGTAAGCAGGGGCGTTTCTAGGATTTGAGCACACTGGGGCTTAGCCTGTACCTCTGTTGGGGGGTCCATGGGATCAAATGGGTCCTACTTGGTAAGAGGGCTAACTAGACTAACTAGCAAACTAAATTAGACCACCCAAACCTGTGCTTTTATTTAAATGTACCTCACAGAACATGGCGCTACTCATTTTTGCACTGTCCATTACATGAAATGGTTATTAGCTTTTCTATGGGAAACGTTTGAGTTAACTATCCACCACACAGTAATCTGTTTGAATGAATGTTTTCCGGTTTTATCTTAAGGCTCTCAACTGCGTTCATTTCATGCTGTTATTAGGAATGTGCTTTGAAAGAGGGTTTGTTGTGCATATGTAATGTTTCTTCTAAATTTATAGTATATTCATCCTCGCTAGCTGTGTCGTTTTTCTATGAAAAGTAATTGTATGTCTGTAGCTTCATGTTAGATGTGGAATAGTATCCCATCAGCCAGTTATCTGGAAACTAAATAGTGCAGTTATCAAGCTATAAGCAGCAAACCAAAGAATTTTGGGAGAAAATGTATTCTTATTTCATTTGTATATGAAGAATAGCAGAACACATACAGTGTGGAAATTTTTGTGTTTTTACTGAAATTGAAATTTCTTATCTTGGATTGTATTATCCTTAGGTGAACTGGTAGAGCTTATGAAGAGACATGTGAAAATGTGGAAAATGTAGTTAAAATATAAATGTATAATTAAAGTGCAACAGAAGCAAGAGAAAGAAACACGTTACATTGCCTAGTCTTGCTCACCAGACCTTTCTCAAGAAAAGAAAGGTCTGGCTGAATGAATCAATTTATTGTTAGGTCCAAAAAATAGTTAAAAGATTCCAAACTGTAAGCTTCAAACTGCATGCTTTGTGTTGCTACAGTCACTTTTATACTATATAAAATGCCATGATAAATTCCTTAAGATTAAGTGATTATTTTCTCCCGGTTACACAATTAAACTGACAAATTGTTTAAGCCATAGATCAAAACAAACGAATTAAAAAGAAAAAGAGCATTTCAGTTGAGAAAAAAAATCGTTTTCATTTTATGGTGTTTTTAGGGGAACTATCCCTTTAAATTCTCCAACACCTGTCAGTAACAAATCATTCATTCAGTGCACGAAATGTAACCTCCTGCATATTATCTGTGTGTCATTAGAGGCTGCAAATTGGTTTGATGGATGACGATGCACAAACATTCCAGCATCCTCCTCTCCTCGCTTCTGTGCTTCCTTACCACTGTACCACCCAGCCACAGCTGGACTACAACAATATTTCCACTGCTCTCTCACTCACCCTTCAATTCGCAATAAGGAGTAATTGGACACACCTGGAGAAAGCATGAATCACGGACCACTTAACCAAAAACTATCTGACTACAATTTGAACCAAAAGGCAGAGATAAAGGGAATAAACAGCTGAGGGCAGAGGGGGCACACACACACACACACACACACACACACACACACACACACACACACACACACACACACACACACAATACAACTTCCCATGCAGAACTAAACAGCTCTGTCAATGAGCCACACGGAAACATCAGGAACAGACTGCAGCTTTACTTCTGTCGGATGGCGTGTCGGGCAAAAAGTATTTGAGCATGTGTGGGCCGACACATGTATGTGCTCTCCAGCTGACCAGGTCGCCGGCGCATTACACTGGTCTGCCTCTGTGCACTGTCACCACCAGCTACTGGTCAGAGGACAGCCTCCTACTGGAACTGAACACACGGCAACATGCTGAGCAGATGTGAGAAACCGCCCGTGGCTCTCCGTGCTGCTGGAATAACACTCTGCACATCAACACATGGCCATGTGAAGGAGAAAAAAAAAAACACTGCCGATCACGTTTACGGCAGCATGCAGCGCTCCTGTCCCACAGGGTAGAAAGGTCGGCTGAGAGAAAGTCAGGATGAGGTAGTGAAAGCACCTGGCTGCTCCTTGAAACCCAGATTCTCTCTAAGCAGAGTCTTTGCTGGATCGTCCTGAACTCATGAGGACACAGACGCCACAATCACGTGAGCCTGCCAGACGGACACCAGTAGTGCGCTTGTTTTCATAGAAGGCACCAGACTGCACACCAGGGATTTATTAAAGAGGACTAGATATATAAAAAATGCCTCCGCAGGCTCCCTGCGTGTCTGAGACTTCCTCTGGCCGAGCCGGCTGACTTGCTGTTTGTTCCCTTCACTCATGAATGGGATGAAATAATCTAATCAAACGGCTTTTTCAGACTTTCCATAAATTACTGGACTAAATGGAGCAAATTCTGATAGTAGAAAGAGTCATTTCAGGTTGTTGCGGCAATAAAAAAAAAAAAGTAGTCAGTGTTTCACAGCAGATTATTTTCCAATAATTGCGTATGGGGAAAAATGCTTTTGGGGCCAGTGTGCATCACATGATGCTCCCAGAAGCTGCAATACCAAGAGAGGAGTGTTTCACAAACTATGTTGAGTGATAACAGACCCCGTAACATTTACGAACAAACTATGGTTTGCGGCAAATTCAAGTGGTTTCATGCACCATCAACACATTCATATGCAGACACGTTTCAAGTTGATCCAAGCATGTGAGTGTTTTGTAGCAGTAGTGATCGTACATACAGCCATTTGGCCAGGAGCGTGAGATAAGAGTGGACCTCTACGAAGAACTTCAGTCACTGGGTCTCGTTCACCAACCATTTGTAAGACGAAATGTATTCTTAAAACCCACTTATACACCCTTTCTAGGGCTGACATCACAATGTCAGTTTGTTAGCTGGGGGCAAAACACAACTCTCCACCACAGGGCTACATACGAGTCTTAAAATGTTGTCTTGTTGTGTTATTGGGAGCCAGAATAGAAGGAGTCATGGCTCAAAACTTAAAACCACCCGCCACTATGGTTAAATGTGATAAGATGAAAGAACTGGACAGAGGCGATCGTCAAAAGTTCTCACATGTCATATCAGGTAGGGAAAAGTATTTCCTGTTGTCGGAATGAATAACTTTATGTGTATTAAGGGTTATCACGTCTACCTCATCAGACACTGGGGAGGTATTAAGAGGAATATTGTATTTCACTGTTATGTTTACTTTTTAGCACATTAGCTAATGTTAACATTCAAACAGCGCTCAAAATTTACAAACGGTCCAGTTTGTGCCAGAGTGCACTCCGACACTTAGAGTGAGCTTTTCTGAACGTACCACTCGCATCGTCTTCCTCCATTGTCTAAAACAATCTAACAAAACAATCCATAGTAGCTAGCGCTGGCTAATGTCCGTGGAGAATTGTTTTTCCTCCAGCTAAGCCCCACCCACCAAAAAACATCATACTGTTTACTAACAGTAAAAGGGTCTATAGAGCTTCCAAAAGGATTCTGACACTCACAGATGTTTTCTTATTTGGGATTTGTTCTAAGGTAAGAACAGAATCTTCGCACACTCACGACTTATGCACACTTGTGCAGAATAATTGGTTATTGCATGATGGTCTTTCAAATCACCTAATAATTAGGGATTGATCAAGCTAGAGAGTCACAAAGCAGCGTTACGAGTAAGTTATTATTAACTTACAGAAACATACAAAGCGTGAAATAGTCCACCTTCACCTTCTCTCTCTGTCTCTCTTTGAACGCACATACGTACATAGCACTCGCCTCTGTCCTCAGACCTGACAGTCATGCTACTAATATATATAGAGTCTGCAGTTTGCGGATCAGGTGCCTGATTAACATGTATTTTTAGCACCCAATGCATTTTTTGTGTTATTTTATATCCACTCAACACCACTACACATGAAAGTTTGGTTGGCGTTCACTTCCTGCAGAAGTACCTCCCCTTCAATACAGAAGTTCAGTTTCTTCAGAGACCTTTGATTGGGCATCCTCGACTTAATTCTCTCAACTTGACTTCATCAGTTTCTGTATGTGCACACCCAAATTAGGATCAACTGGCACACACTGTCAGCTTACGAGGACGACAGGATTCATCATTATAAGAACACAGGTGCAAACAATTCTGCCCTTTAAGAACACGTCATGAATCAGTCGTAAACTTTTCTTAGGCTCTTCCTCAAAAACAAATTAAATAGAACACTTAGGAAGATGTTGGTGAATGGAGCCCATTGTTAGAGGCGTAAAAATACTTATATACCTGCATTATCATAGATTTGGCAGGTATTTAGAGAGAGATACAGTAAACAGCCAGTTGAACAACAATGGAGAGCCTCAGCATCAACAGAAATTATACATTAATCGTTCTAAGACATTGGCAGGATTTACACAGAACATGATGAAGGCACCATTTTGACCTGGCAGAGACTGTTTCCACTGGAATTTAAAGGTGGTGGGAAACTGTCAGTAAAATCACCATTTGCAAAAAGACTGATTTTTTTTCTTTCTTTTGGCTTCACAAAGTTAATTGGCCAGTGGAAAAGACCTCCAGTCCTGATGGCTAAAGACTCTGTCATGTTTCAGTTACTGGGAAATGTTTTCACACTGTTTGTGTCCCAGTATAGAATAACAAACATCCGACTCTTTGAACTGTTGCACAAGTTACTCTCTCCACACCAGAAACCCGAGCAGGGACACAAACCTCCGGTATGTGTATTTGTGGAGGGTGATCCTCGCTGGTTAGTGAGTGTATAACCATCTGCCTTCTGTCCACACACAGTACCAAACAACACAATCAGTCAGTGACACAAAACCAGCCAAGGACCAGTTACAACATTTCTTGTGATAACAACTTGAACACTTCAACACTTAAATATTTGTGAACAGCTTGTTATGCTGCCCCCAAGTGGCCAGAAAGTAAACTCAGTGGCCATACACATACTGTGTCTTTAACCGCCGCGTGCAGGGCACTACTCTGTGCCACCTTTCAAGAGCATGGAGGTAGATTGGTCTGTGGTTGCTAAGCGACCATTACCAGCACTGTATCATAGACTACTTACCAGATACCAGAGTGCAGATCTTCTTCCAGGTGTTGTCTTGAAAATGTGTATTAAGCCAAAAATATTTTCTGTGGGTAGCCAGCCACTACAATGATTAACTTCTCCATCATATTTACCACTGTCTGATATTAATGGAAGAAGGGAGAGGTATCTGCCGGCTGTGGTTTGTTATCCTCGTCACATGACATTGGGTGCTTGATGCTGCGCTCCTAAAAAGTTGAACTCTGTTAATCTCAGAGCGCAGCCATCATGACGTGAAAAACAGGCGTTTGGGTGTGTGCACTGCAATAGTGTTGTTCTGGCGTTTGAGCACAACTGCTGTGTATCTACATTGAAAACAATGAATTTAAGGGTGCAAAAAATTTGCCATGTGTATGGCCCCTCTTATGCTGCTTCAAAAAAGTGTGAATTCAAAAAGTTGAAACATCACAGGAAATCTACTACCTGAATTGTTCGTAAGGCCTCTACACACTGGCTCTGGTGTTTTTGCATGCGATTAATTTGCAGCAACAGTTTGTTTTTTTCAAACTACTGTTTTTGTACTTTCACACAGAACATGAATATTAAGCAGCACAAAAAGATCGCAGTTATTTTTCTGAGCTCTCGTACAGCCAGTAAGGGCATCGACCAATCATGTTGTGCAAAATGATATCATGTCACAATGACATAATCACTGCCAGGGTAAATAGTTATGATGCAAAATATTCACATGTGAGTATTTCGCATTTTCGTGTCGGCCAATCAAATGCAATGATTGGCCGAGTATCCTGTCTGTCTTCCCCACGTGAAGGTCGACCAAAGTCGGGCTGTCGGTGAGCGTCTGTCGCCCTAGTTTTTGCGGTGTGTCCTGCAGTGTCAGCACTTTGGCGTCAGAGTCGGCAGCTTTTTGGCCGATTGAGCATGTTGAATTGGCGGTGGAGCTTGTCGGTAACGTTGTATTCCTTATATGTTTCCACTTACTAGTAACGTTAACGCTACTATTTAACGTTAGCATTGTAACCTTATTCTAAAAGTCATCAGTCATCACTGACTCCGGTTGAGTTTTAAAACTCCGGGGTTGCGTTTGACTGTCTTGGTTGGTACGTCACGCTCGCTCTCCTCTTCCGTGTGTCTAACATTACCTTGCCAACGCCTACGTGGAGGATGGGACTTTGGAGGGAGGCGGAAGTTGTGGAGTGCTGTATGAAATGCAAGGAAAGGTAAGAGTAGCTTTAAATACAGCTTTGATTTTGATGATGATAACTCTGCTGACAGAACAGATTAATGAGCCATCCTCCACATCATCACTGCCTCCATCTTGTAAACACTTCACTTCTCCTCACTACTCAGCTGTCCTACATTCCTGCTGGCCCTGATTAACCACTAAGCCTTTCACTCTGTTATTACTGCAAGAGTATCTCAGGTCATGAGACTTAAACACCAGCAAATTCCTGCCCTCTGGACCCCCCCCCCCCCACGTTAAGTTATGTATGTTAAAGCCGTGAATCACAGAGCTATGAGAAGAATGGGCGTCCAGACGTGGGCCTGTTGAAAGCTTCCTGCTCTGTGGTTTAAATGATGAAATGATTTACATGTGATTGGGAACAACTTTGTGCAGCCTGGTGGAACACTTTGTGGTTTGGTTGAACAATCTGGGAATTAATTTAGCTATGAGATCCATATTTAGTTGATCAACAAAGTTATTTGTGGTTTCCTTGAATGTTTACAGTTTTCCTGGCAGCTGTAGTGAGAAAATATGCCATAAATTTTTATCGGAAAAATTATCTAGCGAGGGAATTTACATACAGTCAGTCGCCACCTAATGGATTTCAGTTTAAATATTGAATGTAGGAGCAATGTTACACCTGTATCGTGATATTCTGGTGTCTGCAGTCACCAGTAAACATGTTCAATAGCTTGTTTACAGCCTCCAAATTCCTCTGTGCAATCACCTATCCTTTGGAGTCCATCCCTTAATTACAGTGATTATAATTAACTGGCCTAAGATTGAGTGACAGTATGATTGTGCACGCTGACAGTTGCTCATTGTTGCCTCAGCCAGATGCTACAGATTTGCACACATGCAAAGGCAAACACACGCACGCACAAGACCACAGATGTCACTCATGGCTACCAAAATCAGACAAACTGCATAACAACAGCACTACAGCCCAACAGCTACTTCCCTGCTCATAAAGATGGCAACACTCCGCTGATAAGCTCTTAAAATACTGAGGAACAGGGCTCAGAGTGAGTCGCAGAGCTCATGTTACGCTCTCCCGCCCCTGAAAACACACATGACTTAATCAGTGACATTCATGGAGATCTTTGGAGTCAGGGGATCACATTACCCAGGTAAGGCCCAGAGGAATGTGGCATATACTGTACATGTTATCAACTCATGACCAGGAGCTGATGAAAGGTCGACCTTTTTGATGATTAAACATGATGTAACCGACGACGGTGACGGCTGGGATGCCATGTGATGCTGGAAATGTGAAGCCACCTGGCAGCTGAAGAACACGAGGTCTGCAGCTTGTAGTGTAGAGTTTGTCCCTAACACAAACTGGGAGCTTTCTTGGTTCCTCTGACGTCTGCATCGCTGCACACATCTCCGAGTTGTTACAAGTCCAATTGTCCAATTGAGTGTGAGATAAAAGGACATAATAATGCGTAACTAATGTCTGAGAACTCTCTCGCCCTCAGTGGTGAGAAACTGATATACAGATGGTCATTTAGGGTGAAGTATTCCTTTAACTGAAGTTGTTTTTAGTAGTTTCCTCTTCATACCGTACTACATGCTTTACTAAAGCTCACTCACTTTAAAGTTGCACGTTACCATCTCAGCCAAACACTCATCCTCACATGGAGCACATGAAGGAGCCCGGGCCACTGTGACACCTCCCCTCATCTTATTTTGTCTGCAGGTCTAATCTTCTCTGTCTGTGCCTGAATCGACTCAAAGCTTCGGCTGTTTACCCTCCATCAGAGATTCAACCTGTGTCTGCAACAGTTGCACAACCAACTCATGAAAGAGTGCCTTAAATCTCCAGGATGATCACACAGACATGACGCTTTTTAAGGGGGGGTTTGAGTAAACATTCTTGTTTAGTGATTTACACAACTCACCAGTGACTGCAGCCATTCAAGAAGCTTGAAACAGCATGTACTGAAATCAAGTTATTCCACGCTGGGTTCGGAACATCGGCAAAGAGATAAACATGAACTGAGAGCTGCTATCTATTACATGTTTTTCCCTCCACTCATGTTTTATGTTTATGTCCTGTAAAATGTCTGACCTTGACGATACTGACTTGGAGCAAAGTCTGCCACTGGAGAGGTGCTTTTTCCACTTTTTTAACTGAAGAGGGAGATTTCTGTGCATTTTCCTACAATTTCAGATTCAAACGCAGCCCAGGCAAGCTAGATTGGTTACGCAGACCCATCGTCACTGTGTTTTAGCTCTGTGCCAGTGCTGGAGAAAGCGGAGAGCAAACTTTAACACAAGCAAGCCAGCAATCTTTCAATGAGGGAGAAGGAGGAGAGAGTTTAGGAAAAAAGAACAAGGTTTGGGTTTAAAAAGTCAGTGTTTGTTGGATGCTGCAAGTCTCTAACCTGGAAATCCAGATGCCCCGCCCCCAGCAAATTCGAATTTGCACTGCACGAGAATCTGTTCCCGACGAGCAGAGCCCGATGAATCGCCATCCGACCAATCAGATCAGTTTATCTGACAGAGGCGGGCTCTGGGCAGGCGTAACATGATGACGACAGCGCTGTGCCGTAGGAGTCGAAAAGTAAACAGCCAAGATGGCAGCTGCCGAAGGACTGCGTACATTCAGTTTAGCTTTGGAAGATATGCTAAGCCAACTACACTTATCTTCTTCCTTGAGCGAGGAACAGAAGACTGCCTGAGAAGCCTTCGTTTCCAGGAAGGACGTTTTTCCGACGGGATACGGCAAAAGCATAATATATCAGTTAGCCCCACTGTTCGGCAAACAAATGGTGCTTAGTGCAATGAATACGTCACCTTGTTTTTTGCTCTGATTGGCCATCGTGTTATCCAATTGCATGCAGCGGCATTTGAAATGGCTCAGTTAGTGCCGCCCCTTGGGTAGGAAGGGTGTATCGGTGAGAGCCAGACTCAAAATCTTTCTAGATTTGAGTCTGGATTTCCAGGCTAGCAAGTCACAAGTCACTGCTCAAGAGCTGGATTTTGATGACTTCAGGATGAGATCAGGTTCTAGTTTCAGCATAGTTTAGCTACACTGCTGTATGTCCAAGTGATACGTTTGGTTTTTATTAGTTATTTGATGCTATAAAAAGGGGGTTTGACATCATGATTGACAGCTGTGTGTGCCAGTCAGTGTGCTTGTGATTAATGTTGCTGCTTGCCATTGGTGTGATGGGTTCATGGGCAGGAACTGAATACAGTGGAGACCGCTACAATGCAGACTTTGGCTCCAAATGACGTCACCAGCCCAAGATGGCAGTGGGTGTCACAGGGATAAAGTGAAAGCATATCGTCCATCTTTACGTACAGTCATTGGTAATATTTGACCTGATGATGATGTTGGATGGAAAGTGAAGGGCTCACCAATGAACCATTCTGAGGGGTCAACAATGTCATGACTTTTCGGCCAGAACCACAAATGTCAACCTGCTGGTGGCGCTAGAGGAAAAGTAAGGGGTTCTCCAAAGTCAGTATATGATTCATCAACTGGGGACCATGAGTGTCTGTACTAAATATCATTAAATATCATGGCATTATTATTATTATTTCAGTCTGGATCAAAGCGGTGGAGAGACCACGACCACCCGTACAGCCATGCCGCTAGTTCACTTAAAACAACCCTGAAGAACTTACATACAGTTCATAAAAATATAAAACGTTTTGTATCTACTGTTCAGAAAAAAAAAGTCTTATATCATCCAAGGCTGTGAGGCTAGTATTTTTGTTCCATCCAAGCAAAGATGTTGTTTTGCTGCCAGTATCCATATTTTTCTTGTCACTTTATAGCAGTTAAGTTTTATTTTTCACATACCCATTAAAAACTGTGCACACCTGCAGTTATTTTTCTTTGCACCTCCCGAGCCCACATATTACATAACCCCTCCACTGAATTAATTAAAGCGACTTCCGAAAGCCAATTTGGTCATAAATTAATAGCAAGGGTGATTTATGCTGAATTAGCAGGCATCATTCATACGCCTCATTTGATATTTGTAATTCAAATATTGTTTTATGCAAATCTAAACGGCATCAGAGAGACTGCCGGGAAGGGACCAGCATTCCTCCTCACTGAATCCCACGGCTTGTTTCAGTGTGAGGGCGCACCAGAGAAAACTGAGAAAGAGAATATTGTGGAAAATGTGACATATTTTCACCCCGTCGACTCTAGAGAGAGAGTTTACAGAAGATGTTCACAGTCCGTTTTTCACGAGGGAAATGTGAGCAGCGACTGTCCGGGCTGAGTCATGGTGGTCAGGCCGCAGTGTTTACAGTTTCATCTTGACAGAAACACCCGAAAAGGATGAATATAGATCAGCAGTTCTATGTATAGTTGGAGCATTCATAGAAATTATATAAGATTGATTAGATTTATGTAATTTGTTGATTAGAAGTATAGAAAGTTTTCCTACTGACATGTTCAGAGTGATTTCAGATGTTGGGCTAAAATTGTTCTTGGATTCTCGAGGGAATTTCTCACTTGGTGTTGATTTTGCAACCTCACTGCAGTAATTATGGCGCATACTTTGAGTTACCCCGCACCAAAACTAAAGTCAGACGTCCAACTGAGATGACTTCTGTCTCCAAGACTCCTGCCTTCAAGATCAAATGTGCTTTTGATCATTTTTGCTTTCGTTCTGGAACAAAAAGCTCCTTTTGGCAAAAAGTGTGATAAAGCAAAACAAGAGCAATGTGTGAGGGAGAAAAAGCAAATTGATTAGATGAGAGAGGGCTGGAAAAGGTCACTCACAGTTCTTGATAACTCTTTATACAATTGCACAATAGACGTCTTGTCTGTGTCTGCCAGAAGCTCACCACGTTTGACAGGTTGGAAAATATTTGTCATTTGCATCGGAATGAAATGAAAGAACTGTCTTGTAACTCTGCACATATGTGTATGGTTTCTGTTGAAGCTATTGTTTTTATTGAATTTTTGTTTTGCATTTTTATACCCTGACCTCCAGATGCAAGTGACGGTGTGTGTTTTTCAACTAACAGCTGTTGTGGAAAACAAACCGCCACCGCCAAGCTCACGTGAAAATTTCAATATTGGTTGATTTAGATGACTAATACCAGGAAAGCTAAACTCATGGCTCAGAGCTTTGCAATGAGATTTTAAATAGTGGCTTTTTGATTTCCTGAGCATCACGAGCTGTCCACAGATTGCCAGCCAACGTGATGTAATCCTGTCGGGATCAGACAGACGGTTTTGTCGCTGGCTTGCCGTCGCCATCTTGCATCATCTGGCTGAGGAGCTCCTGTATATAAAATCTGCAGGCGAGGCTCTCTGTCTAACCCGAGTGTTGTAAAGGGCTGCGTAACTGCTAAATATTGAATTTCCAAGGATCAAAGTTTAACTGTCCAAATTCAGTGATGGCTCCCTGATGGAAATGGACACTTAAGAGGTCTGTCTGTACTGTGGCTCGCTCTCATACCGCTCAGGTGTTCCAAAACAGGAAAGGAACTCTTTCCAAAACCAGTTAAAGTGATCAGTTTCAGTCAAAGCATAGTGTCATCCAGTCAGGTCAGTGGTCTGGGGAAGCAGATGTTTATTTAAATGGAGGAGGAGGGTGAGTTAGGTGACACAGACAAACTCACAGTGAGGCAGTTACAAGAAGAATCTCAAGGGGAACGTCTGCACTAAGGCACCCTATAGCACTGGGTAGCAGTATTTTTTGATGTGGTGGGAGGGCAGGTGGATGGGCTAAACAAATTCCAGACTTGCACCTCAGTGGACTGTGAGACCAAAATGTTAATCCAATTATTTCCAGAACAATGTAGTGCGCTAGTGACATACGTTACTACTATCTTAGTAACAAATGTACTTATTTTCAGCTTCAGATGTTACTTCTTAACTCAACCACATGCATTTATTGCCCACTGTTAAGGAATGTAGCTAAAAATGAAATGTTTAATGTACATTCTAAGTTTATGCTGACAAGAGACTTTATACGATTCAACTGTACATTTCTTGTGAAAACGGAATTTAATTAAAAAATCAAACCATGTAACCAGCATAAATTGTCAGGCCATCCCTAAATGTCAAAAGCTGCCACGGACGGGGCACCTACAGTGTCAGTTTTTGACGAGCTTGGAGGGAAAATATGTTGAACCACGCAGGGCGCCTGGCATTTACTGTTAGCTCACCTAGCACCATTAAGATAGCTGACAATACAACCCAGCCAAGGAGGATGCCATTAACGTTACATCTTGTGCTGTCACAAGCCTCCTGTCGATGAGTAGATGCACGCTTCAGTCTGTGCGGTGAGACAGTTGATGGGTGTACTTGGGTAGAAAGAAATTACTTCCTTCCATGAAACAGCTCACAACAAGGTCTGTGGATTATCTTGAGTAACCAGGTCATGATTTCTGGACAGAGACATCGCTTAAGTTTTTCAAATTCATCATTTGGCACTTTGAGCACCACAAGCTGAGTGCCATCTAGTTCCATTATAGTCTAAAGAGGGTAGACATCTCTACAGCCGATATCTCCAACACACGACAACTCACACCAAAACAATCTAGACTGATGAACAGCACCACAGGTAAGAGGAAACATATGAGTTTTTGATTTTGGGCTGAACTGTCCCTTTAAATACAGTATGTAGGGAGGTTTGTTGAGGAGACAGAGTTCAATATGAAACGAAGAAGGAAGACGGCTTCAAACGAGGCCTCGTTTCCAAGTTTATTTAATATTGAATTAATGTTATCTTGTGTAATGAAGAGAAGCCAGACGTCGAGGTACAGTACGAGGGGGAGCAGGAGGGTGTCGGGTGGTGTGGGTTTGTGTGAGTCGACTCATACAATGCCCCTCTCTGTCTGGACCGCTCAGTCAGCTATGGTCCGATACTCCCTCACATACCCCGTCACCACCCCCTTTACCACCAGATATGCTCCAGGGCTACAGAAACAGGGGGGCCCGGGCCTCCGCATATTTCTTTTTTCAAGCTGGACTCAGTCTCCTCAGAGAAAAGGCCCGTCTGGTGACCTTGTGGTCAAATCTATCCTTTCCTGCTCTGGCAATCACAGCTATATCCTTTCAAGAATGAATGTTACCCACCTGTGCTCTGTGCAGAGAATCACATGCAGTGCACATGGATGCTCACTTGGACGGGGATGTCACGAGCCCTCTCTCAGTCATATGTGCATTTTGATTTCCTTTTTTAATATTATCTTTTGCCATGATTTTGGAGCCAGAATCTATATTTGAGAAGGCGTCTGCAGGGACAGGAGGTGCAGCAACCAACCTCTGAAGAGTTATGGTGACAGATGCACTGACCCAAGGACATCATGCAACAAATCATGATCTCAGCTTTCAAAGAGGACTGGAACATTTCGGATGATGTCCTTAGAATTGGCATAATTGGCTTGGACATACTTTCAGCACTGAACATCTGCGGACAGCTGTGGTCACACAGACGCACATGAGTTCAATTCATAGTACAACTGAGGGTCCACCCCAGCCCCTAGCAGTAAACAGGAGGGTTGAGAGATGAGCTCACTGTCCATATAATGCCAGCGTTGGGTGAAACACAAACTAAGAAGACACCACTGGGTCTGGAGTGAATGTCTGTTGAATATCCAGCTCACAACTAACTTTATCGTGGTGCGGCTGGCTTGACCGCAGTGTTTTGGATTGAAATAGAGTGTGGAACATTTGCACTATCTATGCATACAGTCTGCGCGGTCTGTACGCAGCAACTGCACAGCAGTCCGTGAGGACCCTGGCGGACATGGGTGGATGATGACATTTATGTCATGCGAACCAAAGCGGACCACTGCGAATGTGGAAACTTTGAATTGACTTTTAATCAAGTAAACAAACCACAAAATGTTCTTCTCTCACAGCCTTACTATGAACTTACCAGAGAATTTGGAAGTTTACTGGAGTTCAACGACGAGATGGAGGCAGGTTCAATTCTCACCTTTCACTCTGCTCTCTCCTCCGACCTCCCACTTCATCTCAGTCGTCCAGTATTATGCCTCTCCTTATTCATGAACTAGCCTTTCTTTCCTCATTCTCTGTCTTGCCCATAGACTGTTAGAGATAACGTATGTAGCCACCATGATGTTTTGCAATATGGCCATCACCATCCTGGATTTTTGAGGCCAGAAGTGACCATATTTGGAAAAGTGGGAGGAGCTGTGGATCTGACTCATCGACGCCTGCAGACAGCCTGTCACTCAAACCGGCTATATGTTTAATTAATCATAACTTAAAGCATTAAACAGGAAAATGTTAAAACCTGCGTCTATTTTTGCTGCAGACTTGGATGGTATCTACAGCTGCTGCTGCTGCTGCTCGATGCTTAAAGGCTCATTTGCCTCAATGTGGCAGGCAGAGCTGGACACACCTCACCTGCTCAGTATCAGGTATCGCCTGACATGCCACCCAATATTTATGTCGGGTATATGCTAAAGTTATTGTTATCCCCGAGTATTTCAAATGTAGATTAGTTTGCATAAAGGCAGTTGAGTGGAAAACGTGGAGCCGTAGGTGACGCACCAGGTGTTTGGAGAATTCCCCACATGTGCTCGATCATGAGGGGATCATGTGATCGGGCCGTTCCAGGGACATCCATCAGTGTCTATTAGAGCAGCAGCGGCGCTCGGTAAAAGGACTGTCACAGTGAGCATCTGTTGAGCTGTTATGTAACTTTTTAATGAGGCTGTGGTTTTTAGGGTTTGGCCTCCTGACAGAGCAGGGCTGTGCTGAAGATGAAGGAGCAGTACTGGCCTGTCATACCTGCCTCTGAAACCTTCTGTAGCTCTCTGTGAAAGAGGTGCACACCACTACACGCATATGCTATTTTCATGTATGCCTAAATACCCTACTGGAACATCCCAGCAGTCGTCTCTTAGCTGCTCTCTCTGTTTTATATGACTGTTTTATCTTTCCTCTGCTCCACCTCTCCCCTCCTCTCTGAGCGCTGACAGATTTCCTGTTTGGTTGAGGACGGTCTCATCCATGAAGCGGAGACTAACTGATAACACTGTGTCTGGCTGGTCCAGGTCCCTGTTCCCTGGGGTGCTGTCATCAGCAGACAGTCTTCCCAAGTCAGTGAGGAGGAGTCTTTCCCCTGCACCAACACAGCCAGCCAGTCAAACGACAACATATCACGGCTATTTAAGACTGTTGCTGTAAATGTTTGAGGGCTTTGTGTGTGTTTTTATGCTGCGTAGTCGTTAGGGTTGAGTAGGGTTCACATCTGAACAGATAATAACTGGTACCTGGAATTCTGTAATCAACTTAAACAGATATCTGTGTATGAATGTTGAATCTGTAGGCAACAGGACAGGATTTTGTGATTGGAAGAATTCTGGTTTCCATGTGTAGTCTTAGTAGTTTTAACTGATCACATCTGAACGACAGGTAAACAGTCTGTTTGGACAGGCGAAACGCATTGGCCGAAATGCAATCTCAGAACCCATCGGCTATCATCTGGTGAGGGTTTAGCTTTGTAAAAATGTATCTGCATTCATATGCAAATATCTGTTTATAGAGATAAGCCGAAAAAGACTGCCACACAGAAGACAAAGTCTTGGTTCAGACGTACTCTGGCTAGAGAGGATCATCCTAAAATATTGGCCCTCGCACCCAGAGGATTATTATCATCAGACTGATAGCTGATGGGTTCCAAGATTGGGCTCTCACTCTACACACATCAAAGAAATATGTGGCATAGGTATGTAATCTGAAAAACACAATCACAAACAGCAGTGATACTAGGCGATTTCTAAAATAAAATAAAAAATGAAAATAGGCCAGAGGCAGAAACTATGACTGCAGATTGTGAGCAGGCCACAGCTCGTCCTGTCTGAACAGCCAAGTGCTTAATATGGCTGCTAAAAGAAAGCGGGCAGCGCTTTGTCTGAACTTGGTGTTCACATGCAGTTACACTCTCAAGGACCGAAATCTGGTACCAGTTGATTTAATGTGAATCGGTAGCTCAGTAGGTACAGAGTTTGGTACCCAGCTCTAGCAGACTTTAGGACATACATGAAATACATAATAAATGGGTTAATGGCCACTTCCTTTGCGAGGACAAAGAGGGCGCGTAATTCCTTGTCTCCCCAGTTGCTCATCTTTACAGTGTCTGTCAGGTTTGTGTTTCCCTCTTGCTACTAGCTGCTCGCTAATTCCTGCTATCAGCTGTTTCCTGTTGATCCACCGCCAGTGCGCACGTGCGGCATCATCAACAGCCCCTCCCACAAGTCTTCTCGCTCGCAGCTTGCCGGCATAACGGCCCAACATTTGCAGAAAATCTTGCAGTGTAAAAGGGGCGAGAAAGTCCAAATGACAGAAGAACCGAAACTAACTGAAAACCAACCAGGATAATATGATGAACTCGGGTAAAAATATCCAAACAGAACACAAGACACCAGGCAGGAAACGGAGCAGGTTGAACACAGAAGAACTGACAAAGGACAAAGGGAAACACACAGGTATATACACACAGAAAACTAATCACAAGAATGAGACACAGCTGGAGAAGGATGGCACGGGCAAAAGGCCAGACATGGGGATTGGCTAACAACAAAGGTGTGGTTGTGAACAGGTGTGATGGGAAGACTCTGGAAACAGGGAAGGACTAACGAGACAGGTGTGACAGAAAACAGGCGGGAAATACACAAAGACAGGAAGTAAAACTAGACACAAGACTTGAGGAGAGAATTTACAAAATAAAACAGGAAACAGATAAAACAGGAGTGAATAACATGAAACAAGGAACACAAACAGAAAAGTCTAAACCAGAGTCCATAGGATAACAGTATCTAAACAAAACCCTGGGCTTTCTTTTTTGCTTCAGTGAAAGTCATTTCAGTATTTTGTCTCCATCTCTGCAGCTAAAATCCCAATCCTGTTATTTTTTGTGTCCAGTGCTGTGACTGCATACCTCACTGTGTGAAGATGCCACAGCTGTCACCAACATGTAAAATGTAACATACAACTGTCCAGATTTATTGTAAACAGCTCTGGAGAGCAAAGCATCACACTCAGCACAGTGATGTGTGTATAGACTTTGTTAAGAAGTGTGTATTCATGTGCACATTCACTGTTTATGTTCATGGTAAAAGACAGAAAAGACGACTTCACACGGGGATGTGGAAAGCCTCTGAATAATGTCCACTAATAACTCACAAACACACCAAAGACCACTCACTTCACTCATCTCTGCTCCTCTAATTTACACCTCCAAAACACAGACCCCTCCAGTGTGTGTTAGTGTGTATATGTCACATGTGCGCTCAACCCCTGCGGCTCTGAAAACAGACTTTGGAGGTGGTCAGCTTGGAGGCTGTCTGAGAGAGCAGAAAAACAAACGTGACTGATCCAAAACACTGGACTGGATACAATGAAGGATCAGTGCTGGGAAAGATGAAAAATGTGTAGAATTTAAATGTGGTGATTGAATCTTTCAAATGACTTTGATGCAGTAAGTTTTTGTTTGTAGAAAGAGAAACCTAACAGTTGAAACAGTCGGTGCAGTCATGCATGTTAGCAGCTGCCTTTATTGTGTCATCCTTAATTATACCACTGGGTGGCACCAAAGAAAGGAATTATCAAAAACCTTCACACAGCGGCTTTAAGATTGCATTACTGTCTACTGTCTACGTATGTCAGTCTTTTCTTTGTTTTTGTTATTGCTACTTTTGTGATCACTTGAGGTAAAGCTGTCTGTACTCGCGCCACTAAATAGGCGGACTTGGGTGCAGCACTCAAGTGTACATTCCCTGGGTTGCCATATCCGAAGCACAAGTAAGAGGGTAGGGTTTGGGAAAGTACAAAGTAGAAGTCCAAGTTGACTGAGAAGTAAGAAATGTTGAGCACAATGTTTGTAAAAGTACAAAAGGAGCTGTAGAGGAATAGATGATAAAAACATTGCTAAAGCCTCTTTCCCGCTGGAAGGAAAACCCACCAGCACCCTCTAACTTTGTTTGCCTTTAGTGGGAAGGTGAACGATCGGCATCCATTCCCGGGACAAAGAACTCTGCAGAATCAGGTATTTATCGGCTCCAGCTCCAATCGGTATGACATGACATTTGGGTGGACACACTAATGTTAGCCCTGTTTTAGGCGCAACTGTAAGTAACTTCCATGAGTCTTTGTCATCTCAGCCACATAATCTGTCCGTCTCCATCCATGCAGCGCTCACACTTCATTCCCAGTTAGTTGGCACCATGTTTGAAATGGACCTCATCCAGGACACCACAGTTTGTGTCCAGTTTAAAACCAAAAGTCAGTGTCTTTTTAATGTAATGTTATGCCATTCACATACGGTCGTCACGCACTTACATCACTCATGTGAAGTATTTACATTACAATACTTAACAGTAGTACTAATCTCAACCAACAAACATGATCTTTGTTCCCAAACCTAACCAAGTAGTTTTGTTGCCTAAACGTCACTGTGGCCATTTCACAACACTAACAGCATGTTACAGTGAGTTTCAGCTGTGTCTGTTGTGCGTCGCTATGAGATGCTGAGGGGTGTACCAATTTATCTGTATTTGATGACCTGGGATGAGAACAGGTTGGTCGAACATGAAACATAAGAAAAAACATTGGTCTACTGGCAATGGTAAAGTAGTCTATCACCTATTTTTAGCGTGTTTCTTTGCATTTAAAAAACCTGCAAATACATGCTAATTTTGGTGGGAAAATGGTATGAGAAACAGATCACTGTGACTTGCCAACCAATCTCTCCTTAATCCTGCAGTGCTCCTCAGAGTAGTGACCATGACTGTATCCAAAATCACTCCCTTTTCGCTACTCAGTCTATTTTATTTGGCATCTGCCATTATATGAGAGTGTATTTCTGAGCGTAAAATTTAGACACTATAAAAACTCAAGCAAGAAAACTAAAAAAGTAGTTTCCACAGCATGCACACTACTTCATGGGGGGAAAAAAAGCAGATGGTGGAGACCAAAACAGAGATAAAAGTAGAGTGAACACTGGGCTTACATTTGTCACTTGGACACAAACATGTTATTAACATATTTGCCATATTGACGTTATATGCGATCATGCGTCCACATTGTATTTATAGCTTACTGCGTTACTCCTTTGTGGCGAAAAAATAAATTAACGCAGCTTAAGTTAAATTAGGACTTGTGATTGATGTTAGAATGCACAGGCCCAGAAAAAGTACATGAAAAGGCTACAGTATCACTGTTTGTGCTCGTCATTGGAAAGTTAAATGCACATTTTTCCATTAAATTCCATCTTGTCTCTTTCATCCACTGTCCCTCAGTAGCTCTCCTGTCAAAGTGAGGGTTCAGGGGAACAGAGGCCGGCCTTCAGGCTGCCTCACTGAGCCCTTTGGCTGGGTCGCATCTCTCTGGAGGCCCCCTGGCCCACTGCTCTCTTTTCCTCCTTCCCAAACGAAGTGGGTAAAGTCAACAAATTTGGGCGGAGGAGGTGGAGAAGGCTGCTGGGGAGATCTGTGAGACAGGCCTGTGGTTGTCAGCGGGCATAGGGACGTTTGCCAAAGAGTCGCAGGGTGTGAGCGAACGAAAGAACGACTCACTGAGTGTGTCTGTACGCAGCAGAGAGGGTTTTGTAGCATTCGTCGCACTGCTTCATCTGCTGTGAAAATGAGACACACAAATATTTGCAGGTGATGTTTGGTAGATAACAGACACCACTGGGTGTAGGCTTTGACCCAGTGGTGTTAGTACCACCAAGACTTACAGACCCAGAGACCCAGACATCACATTGGCCCTTGCTGTGGATGGAGAAGGGGAGGATGGCTGTGTTTAAGCGCTTTAGTGTGTACATGTGTTCTGGCCCGGTACCAGTTAGTAAATACGAGTGATATGAGGCACAGTTATGGTGCTGCTGACCCACATCCAAAGACAGAAAGCCTCACAAGCACTGAATCTAATTCATATGCTGTTCACGCTGAACGCAGGAAGAGGATGTGAAGGACTGGGTCAGTGCCACACCACAAGGACGTGATCGACTGCTGCAACCCGACTCAAATCAAATGGGTCTCCTCATTTTGGCTGAAGAGGTAAAACACTGATTGAATTTAATGGTCTGTGTGTGTTCTGGCCATTTATCAATGTGGCCCCCTTCAGTATGGTGGAAATTCCTCTTAAACCACAGCGTCATGAAAAATCTGTAAAATTAAATTCTATTTTTTTTTTTGCACATTTTATTCATCTGGTTGTTGATAACCGTGTGGGGATCGTGTATCAGCCTGCCTCAAGGAACCAATGAATCAAATAAAAGAATTCAATAATCTGATTTTGATTTCAGTTTTGTTTTCAAAAAGTGGTCTAAACTTTGGAGGCTGTTTCACTCTGAGGTTTCCTGACAATAGTCTGGCATGAAAACGGATAAACTTGAAAATATCGTCGTGTAGTAACATCAACTAACAATGACTACCATATTGAAATGTCAGGATTAGCCGGGGGTCACACAGAAACCAGCTATGCATCAATAAAATTGATGGAGGTGTTGTTGTTTCAAGTGCTATTATGACCATGAAACACTCCAGAAGGTAACGGCAACAGTCATTTTACCCTCCACCACATCAATTGTAAAAAGCTGAAATACAGCTTTTGCTGGAGAATCCTGCAGTTTTTTTGTTGGAGCTCTCACCACCATCTGCACCCTGTTAATATGATGCTAATGGTCACATTCAGTTAAATGGGTGGCTCATGCATTTCTGTAGTCTCTCTGAACGGGGCCCTCCAAACACTCTTACTGAAGCTCTAGCAAAAGTTCAGACTTTTCATGCTCGGGCTGTAAGTTTCATTCTCACCCTGCTATTCACTCCTTGCACGTATTCTCACTCACTATCTCCAGGTGCCATTATCTGGGTAGGTGAATTGAGTCATCAGCTGATTCACAATTAACCAATAGCACGACGACACACCTTCAGTGTCAGCCTAAAATCTTACTGCTCCTCATTTTAAATATGGCAAAGGATTCATCAGCGTCATCAGCCTCAGAGTCATCAGCCACCACCTCCAACAGTGTCTGGACTCCACGGGGGAATTTATCCTGCTGACGCTCAGATGTCCCTCGATGACCAAATATCTTCTTCAGTTAAATCAGCACACGTCATCTGTTGATCTGCACACTCATATTCTGTATTAAATATAATCCTTACTTCAATCTTCCGTCTCTCCTGACTGAACTGATGGGATAAATCACAGTTTCCTCACAAAGGGCTGCAAAAAAGACATTTCCGATGCAAACATTATCCTCTTACTTTTTTTTCTTGCAAAATACTGGATAATTTTACTGGAAAGGTTCACCTAAAATAAGATCAATTAAAGGGCAATAGGAGAGTACAGACCTCCCCCAAGGCCAAATGCCCCATCTTGCTCGGCTGAAGGTGCAATGTACAGTATGACATTCAAGACATTAATTTAGTGGCCAACTACAATTATTCATGTCACCACTGGTTAGCTACCTGCTGGCAGTCTTCACTGCGCACTATCCAGACTTTGCATGCACAAGAGAGCCGCTGTTAGCTCTGTCAGCACTTTTCCTGTTGTTAGCACTGCACTGCTAGCCATCGCCACCTCGGCTCAGCCTGCTCCATGTTTGCTTGTGATGTCTGAGTAGAGAGCCATGTGCAAAACTAGTCTGAACTATAAATGTATCTTGAAAAGTGACAAATAATTTGTGTACCTGCCCTAGGAATTTGAATCCACGTTTCATACAAATCGGGCCAGTAGTTTTTCTATATGAATAGTGTAGATGACCTAGCATAAACTCTAATTGTGCAAATATGTTGTGTATGTGACCTAACAAAAACCTTATTATCCTCACATGACTTCAGCTAAATGATCTGGCATGATTCTGGCCAAATTTGGTTATCTGAGGAGAAGCAATTGTTCTCACTGCTGGTTGTCTGAATAACAGGAAAGCAGTAGCTTAAGTGATGGGAAACACCTCAAAATGTGTATTGGAAAGCCATGTGTCGACTGATACTGCTTGTTTGTCAGAGACTATAAACTGTCACGATGTACTAAATCTTTGACTTTCTCGCAAGTAAACCCTCAAATGTCCACTACTGTGTTTTCAGTCTCTTTATTCTACAACAAATCCTGCTGCCCAACAGATAAACAAACGCACAAACTGAGCTGAACAATTGGTTGAACTGGACACAACAGTTACAGTTATGTTAACATTTGCAGTATCTCATATGATACATACAGTCGGGTCTCTCTTCAACATTGGTTGCATCTGTGTATGTGTGCGTGTTAACTCTGGTTGAAACGTAAAAATGTCAACAGGTGGTCATGGACACGAAGGTGACCAGCCGTCACTGGTCACCAGTCTATAAACACCTCGGCCCACAAGGAGAGACCTCATAGTAGCAGACCAATTAGTAAACACTTTTAGTTATGACTGCCTTCTCATTCTTTCTCTCAGATACACTATAACATGAGTTTATCACGTTGAATCAAAGCAAGTTGCGGAAACATGCAGTCAAGCCCATTTAAGACGAAACAGGAGCTACAAAATACAAACATAAATATCTGATTAATTAATAGGGTAATTGCCTTCCATGTGATGTTGGGGTGCCAATTGACACAGACTAAAATGACAAACACTCTGACCATGCACACAATAGTCTCCCATGTATAAATAGGTTAATGATAGTGTGAGACTATACATCATGTGAAGACCACAACCTGTATTATTCATCAGTCATTAACATCTGGTAGAACTTATCTGATCTTTCACAAGGAAAAGAGGCAAAATCCTTAACTGAAGTCTAATGTTTGGGTTGTAGCAGCTCTGTGGCCTGCGACATGTCAAACCCTGAACTTCCCCATAAAGTGAAGGCTCACTTGGCTTTTCTGCACATCTAACAGAAGACTCTCCACCCCCCTCCTTCCCCCACCTCCTCCTCCTCCTCCTCCTCTTCCCCACTAAGTTATCTGACCCCCTCTGAGACTTGGCCTCAGCTGATGCTGGCGCGTCGTGCCGCAAGCAGCTGCTGCTGTTTGACAATTGCTCAGCTTGTTCACGGGCACTTTGACCTTTCACAGACAGCTCAGGAGGTCCTGCTGCACCACACGTCATACCAGAGGCTGCTGTACTCTGGAACACCTACCTGCAAGGTACACGCTGCTGCACATGAAATAGGCCAAATCAAAGGGTCAGTAAGTTTTACTACACAAAGCTGCTGTTGATGCACGAGAGCCAGACGTCACTGGCACAGACGGATGTTTGGCCTAAGGAGAATGCCGAGCTCTGTCTTCTCTTATTCGCCGTTTGATTTCTAGATTTAATTTTTACTGTAGAGATTCCAGGTGCTGGAGAAAAGACATGTATTCTCTTTTTGCAGCCATCCACAGAGACATCCTGCAGGTTTATATAAAAGCTCTCTGTATTCATATTACACTATCCAGTCCTATTCTGTATCTTTTGCATTAATGTGGAAAATCTTCCATCAAAGTAATTTCGAGCAATGCATGACTAGTTTCCCATTCCCCCGCTGGATACGGCGAAGGGATTTGCTCTTAAATTATATCAGCGTCTGTTAAAAGTAATGTCCTACCATCCAGCACATGAATGGATATTAGTGATTATGATGACATTGAGCAAGTATTTTGGCATCTGCAGTGTTTTTGGCACTTTTTTCTGTCTCTGTACTTGGAGACGCAGTACATCACGCCCACGCCATCCTCTGCCTTGTTTTAAGTGAAGTGAACGTGAGAAATTTTAACTGCAGATCAAAACAAGGACTGGGCAAACTTGTCTCTTACGATGAGACACGTGAGTTGATGCTGCCATAGTATAAATCCTTTAACATCAGGGGTTGGTTCGTCGGCCATGAGAGTTACAGTCATTGAAAAGAGATTTATCTGATGGAAACCTGCTGCATTTATATAAGACCTTTCAGACATGGAGTATCTGACATCGTTCAAGTAAGGATCAGGTCTTCATCATGTAAATGTTCATTATGGCTTCATTATGGTATGACGTGTCAGTTGAGCAGCAGTGCTTGTGTGAAATGTATGTCTTCTTACCTCCCTACGTCAGTAAGCAGGGGGCTAACTAACACAATCATTTGCCCTGTTTGCCTCTGTGGTCAGGTGTTGCTGGAATTATTCTTGAAAACTGATAAAAGGACCGTTCACTAAATGCCTCCCCCAAACAGCAATAGTAGTAGTAAAAGCAATACTCAGTCTAGAGTTTGGAGGATGGTGTCTTGTCCAAACCAAAAATGGATGCACAAAAGTGTGAGGACTGAATTTGCTAACTGCAGGCCTCATGTGGAAGCCAAATGATGGAGCTAAAGTTTAATTAGTGAAAAACTTGCCAGGCACAGCAATATGAAGCTCATACACCAGACAGGAGCAGAAATTGACTCAACTGTACTACCAAACAAAAACAAGTAGTCATGTTGTTTGTTTCCTACATTAATGATTCCATTACTTCTTTCTTCTTTATTTCTGACATAAAGCAGCCAGATGTTGCTGCCCATTCGGGGCCAGACTTTGTTTAAAATGAACATTTGTTAATATTTTAACTTAAATTTGGGGTTTCAGACAAACAGACAAAAAGCTCGCAGCCATGGCATAAAATCCAAGGTGAAGTTAATTTGGGGTGAGACGCTGCTGATCTGAATTTCACATCTCATACCGCACCGTTTTCACCAAACAGTACCGGGCTGTTTCAGCTCAGTTTGAGGCTTTCTTGAAATATCACAAGCATCTGTGTTCACTGCTTTAAAAAAAGAAACAATACCACTTCCTTCGACTTAAAATAACCTGTAATAACCAAAATGCTGTCTTATGCAAGTATGTTAATCTTTACACACAACTCCATGTCTACAGGCGTTCTGGGCTAACTGGTGGTTTAAAGAAAATAAACCCCCTCAGACAGGTTTTCACTGGGTCTTATGTGTCGTATTAAAGGATTTCTACCAGCTGGGGTCTAAAAATACGCCTTCTGAAAACCTCAACAGCTGTCTGTTTTTGAGGTGCTGAAAAACTTTGAATTTTGTTGCATTCAGGGTTTTCAGGGATCATTCGCAGCAGCTTTGACTGTCCTGGTTTAAAGTTTGTTTTGTTTTGTTTCAGGACAAACATCAGAAATCCTCAGATGTCATACTGAAAATATCCAGAAAATATCCAGTATCATAATTACTGAAAACTGGTCAATCGACAGAGAATTCAGCTTTTGGAGTAATCTCAAACAGAGTAATTTGCTGATTTTCTTCCACTTTACATAATTTTAAATTGAATATTTTTTGCCATTCGGACTCTTGGTCCAACAAAACAAACAGTTTGATGATGTTACTGTGAGCTCTCTGAACTTGTGATGGGTGTTTTCCCACAATTTTTCCTATCATTATACATCAAACAATCAATTCATAGCGAAAAAAAAATCATTACTTTCATGTTTCTATCATTCATGCAAGAAGTGAAGTCCATGAATGATCGTCCACGGCCACAGGCTCAAAGTCTGAAACCCAAAAACTGCTGCCTTGTGTTGAACCACAAGATAGTGTAAATGACGGAGATCTATTCGGACGTTTTTGCCCCTTGTGTTTTAACCATGGCATGTGCTGGACAAAGAAAGAGAAAGAGCCTCCAAGCGTTGGAGTGGGTGCGCTAACATGCAGGGGACAATTTGTGGAGGGCTGGAGGTGGATGTCACCGCTGTGGGTAGCACTAATGTTTACATTCATCTACTTTGTTGCAGGAATTACAGATTTTCCAGTAAATGTGATGAAAAAGGAAAAACAATTTGCGTGCCCATCGTCGTCTCCCTCTGAGTTTTAGACTGTTGAAGCAAACTGAGCTGAAATGTTGTGGTTGGAGGGTTTGATAGGCATGTTTGATGGGAGCTTTGAAGGACCTCGGTCCTCTCTCTGCAGTATTGAACACCAAAGAGGGAAAAAAGGCAAACAGAGGAGAGAATGACGATGAAAGATAGCAAAAGATAGATAGTAGGAGAGTCCACTGGTAATATCTGTCTTGCATCGGAACACTACGAAGGTACTGTTTGAACAAGAACCAAGGGGAACTGTACGTACTGTGACAGCTGACACTTAACATCCACAGAAATCATCTGATGTTTTCATGGAACTTCGACTCTTTATTGCTCATTACATAACAGTAATCACATCCAGCACATGAAATCTTTTACATTTATTATTTTAAACTTTCAGTGTCTGGTGGTTAAATCTTCTGGCACAGGAAAGATGTGCATGTAAGCCGTGGCTGTTTAAAAGAGCACAGAAGAAGAACCCAGCCAATATGTCAATGTTCATTTTGTTAATTGTCTAAGTTGGCTCAATGTCTCAGCTGAGCAGTGGCAGTGTTTTCACTGGCCCTATCTCTGGTCTCGTAACAGACTGGTAGCAGCACACAAACTCTTTCTGCTTTAATTTCTGTTCATCTACAATCGTCACTGATGACCCACTAGAGGTGTCAGAGTATTCTCATCTACAGAGACTGCCTGTGTTTCTTGTTTTCTTTATACCTTGCTGTGTCCGGGATGTTCTTGGGCACAGTGTGCAGATGAGGCCAGGTTTTTTTTTATAAAAATGTAACCATCAGGTGCCAGATTACTAGCAGCAGGCATCCAAGAGGAAGCTACGGAAATTGCCAACACATTCTCACTCCAACCTCGTCATGCATTGACATTTGGTCATGGACTTTCCATGTCAACATACAACGTGCAAGGTACCCTGGGTGCGTTGGTTGCTGACGTTGTGGTACACCGTGTCAAGTTCTGCCTGTTACATGCATTGTCTTCCAAAATACACTTCAGTTTTCACAGATAATGTAATGTTTGCATACAGTCTGCGTTACACGCAGTCTGCATTACACGCACGCACACACACACACACACACACGCACACACACAAAATATCATCTCTGGGCTGCAGCTGACACTTGTGGGCTGCAGATGAGTCCCACTGCATTTTACATTCAGCTGCAGCACCAGTGGGTTGTTGGGAAGTGAGCAGGAGGACTGATTTGTCAGCATGAGCAGTGATAACCGCCGTGGATGAACAAATGAAGAATGCTGCAGTCAGAAACTTGAACCACAACAAGACAAAAGATCTGTGGGAAGTGTAGCACAAAAGAAAAAAGACTAATACAAGAAGAGAAGCACAGCTTTTCACATGAGCAACAGCTAGAGAAATGTTCTCACGTATACGGCTAGTTTATATGAATCCAAGCATATCTGACAAATTTCCATGGCTGGAGCAAAAACAAAGAGCATTCTTAAGTGTGATAGTGCTGAAAACACAGAACAATTGATCTCTCATAATATTAGCTGAGGTTTTTCTAGTATGTCTGCAGAACAGGGTCCAGAGTCCAGATCAGCCTCTGTAGGTTCAGCCTGATCCTCTGATGGATCATTCAAATCCCGGCATTCCAGAGGGAGCTGTTTCCCAAGTGCTCCGGAGGAATCCCTGCTCGGGCCCTGGAGGAGGGGGCCCGCCACTCAGGAATGTCCCAGGACATCTTATCTGATGGGCCCTGGGTCTGTAGTGCTGGTGCATGGTAAACTGACCCCAGTTGGCCCTGGTCTGAGGGACGTTTTGTGCCCCCTGAAGGCCCCTGAAAACTCAGCGACCCTGAGGCCCCTGGTCCGAGAATCAGTCAGAGTTTGATAGCCGTCTGAGGGTCTCGACAACTTTAACAATTCACAAAGAGAACTCCCATCTGCAGAGGTGGCTACTGTGTGTCGGCTTTGCTTGTTACGTAACTATGAGCTCCTCAGAATATCAGGGGTGTGATAAACCTCCACAGCTGCATGGGAACTAGAGTTGCAACTAATAACTTCATTATCCATTAACAGTGCTGGGCTCATTACTTAAAAATATACTTTATTACTCATTATTGAAGTCATTACTTACTTATTTATTATCCTGCCAACAAATATAAAATATTCATTCATTCATTCATTTTCTGTAACCGCTTATCCTGTTGGGGGTCGTAGGGGGCTGGAGCCTATCCCAGCTGACATTGGGCGTGAGGCAGGGTACACCCTGGACAGGTCACCAGACTATCACAGGGCTGACACATAGAGACAGACAACCATTCACACTCACATTCACACCTACGGACAATTTAGAGTCACCAATTAACCTGCATGTCTTTGGACTGTGGGAGGAAGCTGGAGCACCTGGAGAAAACCCACGCTGACACAGGGAGAACATGCAAACTCCACACAGAAATATGCTAGCTTTAAAGCTCGAATAAGAAGAAAGTCGTCCTCATTTAACACCCAAATCAGGTTTTTGATGTACAGTTCACCTTCTCAACTTCTCAACATTTTCAGATTGTTGTTTCCTACTTTTGTTATTTCTGTTTTGACCACTGTAAACTTTTGCATTCTACCTGTCTTTGCAGAAAATATTATATCAACGTCAATATGTAACAGCATCTTTACAAATACCTCAGGACCTCTGCTATAAGCACAAAGCACAAAGCCTGCACATGTTCCGTCTTTGATTACATGGTGACATTCGATGTAAAACAAAATCATAGCTAAATTTACATTGACGTTTTACATTTACATATGCCAGTCCAAGAACTGGAAGCAGAACAGAGATGAGAACGGAGCCAAAGTGAACCACAGAGCGCGGTGCAGCCAAAGGCTTGTGACGAAAATACTGAAACCCCTCTGGAACCATTTGTGACTTCAGCTCGATGGATATGGTGTGGAAATTATTTTGGCAATGATAAATCTTTTTTTCCATTTCTGACTATGCTTTCACTCCTTCATCGGTCATTTCATTATGTAACACATAAAAGCCGGTTCTGTAAAAAGAAACACCCAGCTCAGTGGGTGCCAAAGCAAATCTGCTCTGAGTGGCCCGAGCAGGTAAACGCACTTGAAGTGCACTTCCTCCTAATTTAACACACGAAAACACACCAGGCAAGAAAGGGGTGGATTAGCATGATTTAAAAACACATTTCCTAAGGGTTTAGACAAATACGTACAGGGGTAGTGATTGTCACACGGGTGATCGGGGGCCCAGGTAAGAGCCAGTCGTCTCGTGCAAGGATATGATGAAGCATTTTGTTTGAAAGACTAGCTGAGGGGCCAGGAAGGTGCTGAACTCTCACTCACAAAGGCACCATTCTGCGGGCGCAGAGAGAGGAACAGCAACACCCAAGGAAAGTATGACACTGGACGTCCAGGTAAACATTTCCAAGGCAGCTAAGTTTACAATTGCATGTCGGCTGCCGTGCGCTCTTCCTCGCCTCTCCTCTTCATCCCTAATGCCCCGAATCAAGCTCTAAATGGAGGAGATTTGAGTGCCGGGCGTTGGTATATATGGCGGTTTATTTTCCCTCTGTGTAAAAACATTCCAGTCAAGGGTGAAGGCGGACGAAAGATTGGGAAGTGGGGAGAATTAAAGGGATTGTAGGGCTGTGGGGAGGCGTGAGAGACAAAAAAAGAGTAAATGTGCAGTTAGTGGTATGTATAAGGGGTTGCATAGGGGGGCGAGTGCACGGACACAGGGCAACAAGCCAGCGTGGGCAGACCGCGAGCGCTCCCTTAACAAACAGACAGCCGTGTGTTCAACAGGAACTGCAGCGGGGGCCCCCTCACTCATGAAAGCTGCTTCATAAATTGGTAAACCTAGAAGGCCGGTCGCTTTTCCCCCCACAGCGCTTTTTTTCTCATTCCGATACCTTAATGATGAAACGGGCAGAGGGCAAACATGACTCATACAGACATCTCTTTATGAGGCTGATGCACACCTGCAGAGGAGACATACTGTCCATCAGGGGAAGTAGGTGGAGGAGACTGGGGTCAACATCCCGCCACAGTGGACCTGTATTCCCCTCTCTGCAGGACACAGGGGCGGCTACTGTACACTCAGGCCCAGGTGCTGCTCAGTGATGGGCAACACTCGGTCATTTTACGAGGTGAATCTACCGTTCGCGAAAACTCTCCACTCAACAGCGACAGCGACCAAAAGGGCCCAGCAGGCCTGCAAAGCTCCGGACCTCTCCACATGTGGAAGTGGTGTGAAGGGGGCGACTTGGCATCGTAAGCATCAAGACGGACTGGCAACAAAAAGCAGCTCAGGCCTTTTCTGTCCAGCAGCACCAATTTGATACGAACATGTTTGTAAATCAAAACATCATTAATTTGAATTGTTTGTGTTAATATGTAAAATGATGTGTATAAGCAGAGGCAAAGCAAAAGTTGAAGGAGGCAGCATTTTAAAGTTGAATAATGAAATGATCACCTGAAACTCACTTAATGGCAGATGATGTACATTTTACAAGTACATACTGAGTCAACTGTGTCAATATCTGCACTTGTAATGAAGAAAAATCCTCATCTGGGTAGCTGTGTTCAGTCTCTTACTCCTGTAATCAATCCTGCTGATTGAAGTCACACCTGCTTCTGGTTTAAACTCCGCCCATTACGAGATAAGGATACAGAAAATGGTGAATTCGCTCATCCCTTAACACTGTGTTAGTATTTAACAAATTATTTTTATTGCTGGGTGGCCATCAAATATTATACGCTTTATCAGCTTTATCAGCCAACGCAGTGCCCACGAGCACCCAGTCACCCGCAGAGCACGTTCTAAAAATAACTATGGTCAAGCCAGCTTTCACTCGCACCTCCGTGATCAAACAGTTGATGCTATAACTGTAGTGCTCCACACTGACGCTCATGGTAAATGCATTGAAATGGTTCAGATAAAGCTGCTGAGGACAGTTGGAAAATGGATACAAGTGTGACTGCATCTGGCTTTCAAAATAAGGGTATGTAATGGCGAGGTTGGGGAAAAAACACTGGCACACTGGGAAAATTCCCAAACTTACCAATGGCCGGTCCACGCCTAATGTTAGGAGTTTGAAAGACTTTAAAAAACACAAGATAAAGAGTTCACATGGTTCTGAACACGCAACCCCAGGGCAAGAGTCCCAGGGGAAAGTTCGGGTTTACAAGACTGCTTTGGACTGCTTCCTGCACTGCTTCCTCCTCCCATCAGCGCAATGGTCACGTAATTGCAGCATTTCAAAAATACATGAGATATGTATGAATTTGGGTGCATGAGTTTTTATAGGAAAACATATGAACAGTTTGTGAGAACAGCCTGAATGTTGTGTTTAACCTTCGCAGCAACTGTAAGCATGCAATGAGATTTACTGCCAAAGGCAACAACCACATGTTGCATTTCATTAGGTTACAACTTTTTTTAGTTACTGTTCTTTAAAGCTCTGTTGATGATAACTCATCTTCTGTATAGATCTAAGATTCAAGTCTTTGCCATATGCACAACATTTACAGTAAAGCAGTCATTGTCAATTACATTATCGTTCTCCAGCTCACAGATGCGGGACCTGGAAGCTGCCAGACTTTAGGAGTAGAGCAGCTCTGAGCTACTCTGTACTTGGGGAAGTTTACACTCCAGCACTCCAAGCCTTTCATTCTTGTAATGTTAAAGCAAAACATACTGTTTCGAAACTATGAACTATTAAGTCTAAATCTAAACTTATCTTTCTTATCCAATTGTTTAAGCTCAGCAGCCAAACATTGTCATGTTACGACAGAATAAGGGATCTTTCTTACATTTTTCACTATCACATTTAGCCTTTCAGTACTCCATGGTAACACTAGGACTGGAGATGGTGTTCACAACCAACTAATGGAGATAACATTACTACAGCTGATAAAATCTGCTAGTGACGGTTGTTTTGAGCTGTCTAGAAATGAGAAGTCTGCTTTCCTGACAGTTATTGAGAGCTTAACCAATCTGTCAGTTTGCTAAATAGCTAAACCACATTCCTCTATAAAGCATTATACACGATGTCATCACAAAAAGACCTCTTCTTGTTTGTTGTCTGTCAGATTTCTCATAAAAGCCGTATATGCTGTATTAACTGATTACCAGAAGTGTGTCAGGGCTTATGTTTGATTTTAAAGAGGTCTGCTGGCCGGGTGAAGACTCTCCCCGTCTGCCAGAAGGTCATTTATCAGTGGAGGAGACTAATCTGCTTCTCCTCCCAGAATCATCCTCTGGAGATCAATACGTCTTCATCAGAGCTGCTTCAAAAACCAAATATGAAGTGATTCTGATTTATTTGATTTGGCAAAGCCCAACTCACATGAAGTCACTTTCTCCAACTCCTCTTTGCTGTAAATCCTCTTCACTTTGTGGATTCATAGAAATAAGTCCAATGATAAAATGACGAAAACTCAAATACATTTTATAAAGATAAAGTAATTAAGTTATCACAAAAAGCTGCTCTTTAAAAAGCTATTCACTTCCTACAGATCACTTTCAGCAGATGTGACCCGCATGCGACGATGCTGATTTGATTTGTGGGTTATTCGAAGGAAAAAATAAGTGCCCTATTACTCAAAATGACTGTAATATTTCTGCGGATGGTTAATGTGGTTGTTGATCAATATCATTGACTCAACAAGTACTTTACCAGGTTGTGAGATTTATTGCGTTTAAACGGATTTTCCAGGCTTTCTTCTGTTTCGGAACAAAACTCATAACCCGCTGGAGGTTGATGGGCTCATGACAGAAAGTTGTGTCCAACATGTTGAATCTGGAGAATTTAGAAACCTGGAGATGGAGAAACTCCAGGTCAAATGGCTTGGAAAGAAATTAGAATGATAAATTCACAGCTAAAATGTGGAGGAAATCATAGAGGAAACAGACAATATCTCCCTTTCGCCAGACGGCATTTGTCAGTTTAGACCTCTGACAGTGAAATAACTAATTTACTGCTAAAGTTACAGTGTGGTAACAAGATTACAAGCTCCGCACATTTAAAGGGGAACATCACTTAAAGCAACATTTCCAGTATGTTATTTCCATGGCCTAGGAAAGTTTGATCAATATTCGTGAACATGAGCTCTTACTTATGTCTCAAACTTGTGATGTCTTCAAGTATAAAACCTTTTTTAATATCCAAATGAGCTTTACTCTACTGTAGTGTTCTCCATATTAAAACAGAAAATATTCCCATATACTCAGAACACGCCTGAGTGCTCTCAGTGCCATCTATAACATCTTTCCTAATTCACAGTCTATGGAGCAGCTCCAGACTTTATACCATATGACATCACAAATTTGAGTTTTAACACTCCAGCTTTTGGATTTGGAAGAGAGCTGTTCATGTTTGCAAAAATCTGGGGACTGTCCTAGACCATAGGAGTACCATGTATGACTTTTGAAAACGGGCGTGATTACCCCTTGAAGGATGAGGCTGGCTCTATTTCATATTTTTGTCAACAGAACCCATGAAAAGACCAAAACCAACAATAAATTCATTCTAATATCAAGTATTACCAAAGTAGACAATATCTTCTTATAACAAATAATATCTGGTCTGGTCTTTGGTGCGTTCATAGCTGTTCTACTTGTTGCAGATCTTTACAACAATTTACCAAAAGAACAAAGAAGGCATGCCTTATTGCACGATCCACATCTTCCTCAAAACTTTTCGGTTTCAGCTTGAAGGTTGTTAGCTTGGAGGCTGTTGTTGTTTCCCGTAGCAAAGGGTATTTTGAAAACAGTAGGCGCAGAGGGGGGAGAATACCAGCCTAAATAGCCACCTTACAAAAGCCACAGTCAGTCTACTGTTTGACTAACATTTGCAGAAAAATATAAGTAGGCTCGTGCATTGTGAACACCATGTCGATTAGCGTCAGTGTTGTAGTACTTGAGACCAATCTCAAGACCACTTTTTAAGGTCTCGGACAAGGTTTAGGTGGTCTTGATGACAACACTGCGAAGAGGCGCTGCATTGAGGCGCTGTGTTAGACTGTTGCAGCGTTACGTGTATGGGGACATGTTTTCTTGTGGCATTTCTAAAATAAACTGTAATGAAAGTGACAATATTTTGTCATGATGGAGTAGACAGCGGAGATAGCAGATAGCGTTAGCTATTTAGCGCTCTTCGAAAAGTTGTCTCCTTCCACATAAAATGTTATTACATAGGGATGTCTCCACAAGAATTAATCAAGGAAAATAAACCAAATCCAAGCTTGACAAACACCAGCTTTTACAATTCCCCATGACAGTTCATTTGTTTCAACCTCATAAGCAGCAATTTAATAAACGGGAGACACAGATAGATCAGAAACCCTTGAATATAAAAATAACTCACTGCAGTTGGTTGAGAAATATAAAAGTAATAGTGCTTCTTATCCAGAAGAACCATGGCTCTCCCATTTACTTGCATTTGTTTACGGGCAAGTCTTGCTCTCTCCAGTATGGCGGCAATGTTGACCTACAGTCCAATGGCCAATTACATTGTTTGGTTCAAACTGCCAGAATTAGTAAATTGGGGTTGAAACTGTCCAATAATGTCTGAGGCCTTAGATAGTAGCATGTTTGAATGACTCATTTATAACCACTGCGGTTTGAGTGCTAATGATGCGGCTTGTGCCGTAATGCTTGGACCAAAGTTGCCCATAATTTATATAAATGAGAGAGACTTTTGCATGGAACATATATTCACACATATAGTTCTGTTTTTGTTTTAACTGTACCATAACAGGCAGAAACACACACACACACACACATACATTAAACGTGTCCCAACATGAATCCTGTTCTTCTTCAGATCGCAGGATCAAATGGTTGCATCTCTCAGCATCGTAACATTATCATCTTTTATTGATTTTCCTGAGCTGAAACCACTCAATAGCTTCAGCATGCCCCAGCTGTGACTACAAACCACATCAGTTATCTGTAAAGCTGGCCGCTGTCTTCACAGTGGCAAGACATAAATAAAAAACAGGTAGCCAAAAAATGAATGTTATCCTTGAAAAACAATAAAAGATCTTTGTAGGGGAGCAGGAAATCAAGAAAAGACTTAACAGAGTAAACCAGATCCAAGCCAATAAAAATACAATAGCTTTCAGATGAGTGCGAGCCAATTTGTTTTAAGTATCAGGGGACGATAACAGGAGGAGAAAAGAGCAGTAATACGTCTTGTTGAATAGATCTGTTTGAGACTTGTTTACCACAGCTCAACCTCATGTGGAGCTCCAACACGGTGAATGAGAACTTCTGTGAGACCCTCGCAGGAAGCAGGTCAAACCTCACATATCCATATGGAAATTCAATTTGTCCGTTGCTTTCCCTGCACCGGTCCAACACTTAGGACGACCTCCCACAGGTAATATCGTGGACTCTACCTGCAGGGCTCTACAGAGAGGTTCTGATCCAGTTCTAGAGGGGGGTAGGTTGGAAATTTGACGCATGTAGACCAGACACAGAGGGGTTTTCAGGCTCGAGCCGGAGGTCCGGACCTACAGTACGTACGAATACATGACTCTGGCAGAGCGCACAGGAACTGCTGCTGGATGTGGGCGCAGAGTCGATGCCGCGAAGCCAAAGAAACCTGAAAACAGGGAGGTTGTGTTTAGTTTGGTGAGCTTTAACAGAAAAGCTGCACAATCGCTGTACCCAGAGCAGTGATGTATCGTAACGGGAGCGTGAAAGAGCGTGATTGATTTATCAGCTGTGTAAAGTCAAACACACTCTGCTGGCGGCAGAAAAAAAAGGCCGGATGCAATAACAAATAGTTGTTTCTATCCTCTTTCTGTCTTTTTTTCTTTTGGCTCTTCTGTTTCATTTTCATCTCACGCTGACTTCCAGGCCTCTCACTTCTATCCTCTTTTTTCAAAGAGTGATAGATGGAAAGAACAAACCCAAATTTTCAGGTAGTTTTTTAGCTTTCACACTGTGAGGACAGAAACAGAGAGCTTGGCGGGGATGGAGCACTTGCCGCAGCAAGCGAATGTTCTGTCAGTGGTCATATTGACTTGACCAATGGACTTCACTACAAGCTGACTGGCTGTAGAAACAAGTGACAAGCTTATCGTTCTGAAACAAGCTGCTGAGTTGCACGCGACACCATCATCCTGCTTGAGTTGAGTTCAGACCGGACAGTTCACATTGGTGCAACTTTTCTCACCAATGTTCTAAAACAGTTTCTTTGGTCTGAACTGGGCTTAAACGTTGGCTTACAACCACGTTCTGTGGACAATCGACAAGGTGCAGATTCCATGTGCATTGAGGGCAAGAGGAAATACAGCGAGAGCTGGATGGAACAGTAATGCGGCTGTTCGGTGGAAACATGGCTTTAGGTCCTAGATTAATGAGTTCTTGTGGCTTCATAGTTCCTGGAACTTTTTTGGCTGAAAGGGACTTTTATTAAATCAAAAATACAGTGACTGCTTGACTCTCCTTCCTTTCTCTGTCTTGTTATTGGTCCTTATCACTCTGCTTTGCTCTCACTCAGTTTTATTTCACCATTTCCCTGAAAGTGGCAGTATAGCCACCTATAATTTAGGGAAAGAACCCATTCAAAAGCCCTCCATTTGCCCACTTGAGGTGAGGTACTCTCTGCCTTCCCCTAGGCTCCCTGAGCAGACACTTTGCCTCAGGGAAATAAAAAAAAGTCCAAAGATCTCCCTACCCAGCAAGTGAAATGGAAAGATGCCAAAACCACCTGTGTGTCACGGGTAGCTTAGGTTTTTTGATAGCCAGTATGGCCATTATGCCCTATAGAACAACTACCGAACATTTATTTGAAATAGTCATATAGTAGCCCGTATTTAAATGGCAATGAAGCACTTTAAATTAAATTAATTAAAAATAAACTAAATGAAGAAGCGACCTATTGACCAGAGTGACTAATCACAGGTTTAGTGGCAGAGAAAAGGAGGAAAATGACTCAGTGTCAATTGCTACGCAATCGCCTGACTGTTCATACCAGAAGCACATTTCCTCTGCTCCTCTGATCTGTTTTAATCACACGCAGAAACCTGTCTCTGTGTCTGTGTGTGTCCGCTCATCTCGTTCGCTCTCTGTTTAGACACAACTGATAAATATGTGGAAACATAGAGTGTATATTTCATCATTTATCATGATCAGATCATTTATGTCATATCTAATATAGCCTTTATATCGTTCATATACACTATCAGCATGTTTTCCTGCCAGATTCACTCGCAGCTCGAGGAAAAAATAGACCAGAGGCCAAAACTACTATAGGGCAGATTGTATCTCTGGTCTGTTCCACGAGGAGATCTGCAGTGTGTTGGAGGTCTTCCTGGAAAACATGATCCATGATGCCATCGCTTGATTACACCAAGCACAATGAGGAAGACAGTGACCACCATGGAAGTGGCGTACGCTCTGAAGAGGCAGGGACGCACTCTGTCCAGCTTTGGACAAATAGATCCGTTGGTAATTAATATCCGAAAATCTGGTCTGCATAATTTAAGTTTATGTTTAAGTTGTCTTGGCAACATATGTCATGGGTCACACAATATTAGATTATTCAACATGCTATTGACACAGCAGATGACGGGGATTGAACAAACAAAGACTGACACGACACGTTTATAATAAAAACATAAAGCCACGTTTGTTCTGCATGGAGTCCTCATATCTGTGGAGCACATGATGGACTTTGGTGTCCGTCATGTGCACTGAAGCTACTTCTTGATTCTGATTTGTTGGAGGATATTCATTATTTTCAGATTACTGTTGTAAATTAATACTCATAGCTGGAGGGCTGCTCATGTCTGCTGTTCCTCGGCTTCTGAGTAATGAAGCAAAGTTTATTCTCAGGCTGACAATGTTTAAGAGTCTGTTGCCCCAAATATAAATACATAGTATGGACTGTGTGTCTGATTGCTGGCAGGTGGCCGTCACATAATCCACTCAGACCTCTGTGGTCGTATAAAATAATATTAACCTGCTCTTGGCCTCCATGTCATGCATTACCTTTCAATGTCTGCCCGGCTCTGTGTGGATTATCCCTCCCATATACACAGCAGGACAATCTATGTGTCCCCTCGGGACAGGTGAAGGGGTTGATTTAGTGATTTGAAATTAAAAAGCTAATTCTACTTGTTGCCAGTTAATTAATGTACACAGGTATGTTTATGAATCCCTCATTATTCAATAGAATCTGAGACCAGAGGGAGATGTCTGTGAGATGTTATTCAACAGTAACCTCATTCACACACTATCAAGTCTGTCCTCCACGGCCCTGACGTCGGGCAGGTAAATCCACTCTCACAGACGGAGCCTCGGTCCCGGTCAGATGCACAGGCGCCTCTCTTTGCAGCTCATGGAAAGTATTTAGCTAACCTTCGGCAACTGTTTTAAGTAAACATCTATTTCCAGTCAAGATTGCAAAGCAGGTTTTCACATTTCACAACGATCGTTCTGTCCTTATCAACAGGATGCTAAATACAAGCAAGCCACATTTCAGACTCCGTGAATTTCACTCAGGTGGTTTGGAGAGATTTAAGTGTACATATACTGTCTGGATTGGTGTAGCCTGCTGTAGATGACTGAGTAGGCAAAGAACATACATGAAATGCTCACTGTGAAGCACCATATTTCATTCATGGGTCTAATGTAAATGTGAGTTTAGGACAGTGATTTTAGTCAGTGGTTCCCAGTCTATTTTGGGGTTACTGACCTCTTAAACATCAGCATTGTACACTCTAATTCAATTGGTTGAGATTAGCTGACTATTTTCATGATTGATAAACTGTCTAATTTGTTCATTAAAGGGAGCTCTATGCTTAATAACCTATATATACTCAGAGCATATCTATGATTTAGAAGTTGTCTGTATATGGCTCATAACATTGACGCGGCTGAGCAAGCAGCTAGCAGGCAACAGTGCTAACACAGGAACAGTGCTAACAACTGCAACAGTGCTGACAGAGCTTACAATGTTAACCAGGGGCTACACTAACTCTACGATGCCATCCCGATATCAGCAGTAACTGCAGTACTGCAGAGCTCAGTGCAGATAAACACGTGAGAACTCACATGCACTATATACGCATGGGGATGGATTTCATAAAACTTACATATTCAAGTACTTACATGAAATTATTATAGAGTACTCCAGTACTTGCAAAAGAAAATCTTACATAAGAATCGGAATGTGAAGTGGCCAACAACGAAATATAAGCCCAAACATGAAATTAATTTGTTAAACGACCAGGCCTCAATTAGCCTATTAAACTATAAATTCAAAGTTCACATGAGAAAATTCAGCAAAGTGTCTGACGCTGCCATTACATAGCTTACACGCAATGGAATCTAGAGCTGCTCTCTTTTGGTCAGTTCAATGTCTGACTCTCACCAACTGTTCCCTGGTGTGGAGCTCACACTCTTGCAGCAGTAGTCATATGACAAACAGGGAGAGAGCGACAGGGGAGCAAGGGAGCGGTGAAGGAAGCAATAAACTGCACGCAGTTCTAGTATGATAAGATATGACTTATTTTAAATAGTCAAAAAGGGTACTCAAGTAAACATGCCCAACCCGACTGGCTGTCACAACAAAAAAACAGAGAAGCTCAGATAACAACACACACAAAAGTAGCGTGACTTCATTCTCTGCTCAGGACAGCAATATTTAATTAAATCTTTACATAGCATATAGCTGTTTGCTGCTATATTAATATTCTGCATATTGTATGGAGCTCCTTCAAAGCAAGATGACAAAAATGTTATCCAGTATTCCAACGTCTACATTTTCAAGGATTTGCTGCTTTCCTTCATCTTTTTTGATATGACAGTAAACTGAATATATTTGGTTTTGGAACAATAGGTTGGACAAGAAATTTAAAGACATCAACTTGTTTTTTTTAATTTTGTTTTTTAAATGTTGTTTTTCACCATTTTATACTCTAATTAATAAAATGCACAGCAATGTAAAGCCATTTTACAACAAGTCCTCCAAGTTATACAGCAAAATATGCTGTTTGTACCCCCTCCTGATCTGATGACTTTATCTGCAGGACGACACGTCATCTGTCTGTGCCTTCTTAAACAGTTACAAATTACAGTTTTATAAAGTGACAACACTGTGTTTAAGCTTTGGTTAGGTCCAGGGTTTGGTCTAAAATGACTGCTCTGTTTAGGTTAGGGGACCTGCGTCGTCCTGGTTACAATAATAAACACGTGGTTAAGGTTTGGCAGCAATTGTGGTCATGCCTCTTAAAAAAAGCTGCAAGTTGTGAGCAGTTCAACCAGAGAAATGCTTCCTGCTTAGATGTTTAATGTGAACAGTTTCTGGAGGCCTGGAGTGCTGAAATTATTCTGTGTTTCACAAAAACCCTGCAAGGTTACAGAGGAGTCGTAATTTGTTTAGCAGAAGTGCTTCTTTTTCTTATTGCCTGTCTCTTTGATCATATCTGAACTCATCAGATTTATGCTGCGACCCCATGGAGCGTCCAGCCCCCAGGTTGGTAACCAGTGATTTAACAGACTTGGACTTCATGAGATCCAGCTTAACATCACGGCACTGCGGCTGTTTCAGCACTGAGCTACTTAATGTGGTCAGTGTGAGACAGTCCACAAACTGTTCTCATGACAGCTTCAGACATTGCAACTGACAGCATGATGGTGTTTAACAGTGTCATCCCCTGGTGCCCATTGTTCAGCGGACTCAACTGTCACGGAGAGTTACTCAGAAAACAGCACACCATGACAGCACATACACGAGAAGAGAGATGCTAACCAGTTTGTACAACATTTTCTATCCTCATCTTCCATGTCTGAGGCTGTTCTGGCATCAAAGTGTTGATTTCACCATTTAATTTCAGTAAATTCCAGTCTCCATGTGTTATCGGTCCGACTCGTGCAGCATCATTTGATCTTCTGTTATGACTAAGCAGGAGCACCGTGGTCCCTGTGGAGAGGAGACGGGGAGTGGGGATGACAACGAGAGGTTGCAAAACGGCAAATCCTGCATGTGAATCAAACACAAAGGGAAGGCTGGGAATGTTTAATTCGACATCTGGAGTCTATTCATCAATTTCTTATTGATGGTAATTATTGCTGTGGGAGGAACGGTGGATAACCTCTATCATATGCAGACAAAGCTAAGCCTTCTTTTCACCAGTTGTTTTCACTCTCACACTCAAAAGTGTTTTTGTGTTAGGAGTCTTTGGTTGTCCTGAAGGCTTTTTCTCTTTTGGAGAACATTCTCTGCCCGCTCTTGAGGGATTTAGTTGATGGCCAACAGCAGAGGAGAGCAGACTTTTTTCTCATATTTATCGCGCCTGCCGGGTCAAAGGTGACACGTGAGGGCTGAGCACACTTGTGAGGCAGTTCATAGGGTTTCATTTTGGAAAAGGCACACACGCACACACACATTTGGATGTTATGCTCACTTAAAAGCTGTCCATTAAACTGTGATTGGAAAATTGAAGTAAAATTACAAGATCCCCTCAAGTAGCGTACAGCTGTACAGAGAGATTCATTAGTGGTTTTTAATCCAATAGGTCATCCAGTATTACTCATAATTAAAAATGACAAAACAGCTGGGCCATTAAAAGACTTAAAGCTGGACTCATTAATGTTTTTATATTAACAATTGATCAAATGGCTGTGTAATGTGAGTAATGTGAGAGGGGTAGGGCTGCACAATTATCGAATATTATTCATTATTACGATTTTGACTTCCCACCGTTAAATGAACACGATCAACTGTGATATTGACGTTTAAAAGGCTCCGCTCATAGAAAACTCTGCTGCAAATTAAAATCAAGCACTTCCTTCAGAGTCAGCCTCCATTTTTTAAGAGCAGTCGTCCCGCTACGCGTGCACCATGCATCAGCAGAACGCCCGCGAATGTCGTGACTGCGGACGGACAAAACAAAAACTATTTCTCATCATCGAAAGGAAAGGAAATAACATCAAATTTCTGGAAAAAATGTTATGTTACTGAGATATCAGAGAGAAGCCGACAGAAAGGTCTTCAATATGCATGTGAGAGCTACATTTGCAATATCATCTGCTGGCGGAGTGTAAATCACGAGAACATGAAAATAGAGGGAAAAGCTCACCAGTCGCAATGCAAGCATGAGGCACCCCACGTCTTGACACTTCACGTGAAGGACAAAGAATGTTCTTGTACAGCAGGGTAAGTCAATATATGGTTTAAATTTAAGTTATGTTGAGTTATGGTACAAAGGAACAAACGTGTTTTAGCCATATGTTCCTTGGGTCACCTTCGACACTTTTTGGGTATCAGGTGTCGGACTTGAAGGTAACGTTACTGTATGCACGCTGCTTCGGTATATTAGCTTCTGCTGAAATCTTGACGGACCTCTCAGTTGCTAACATAGGATTGGACAGTGGCTGATTAAGGGAGAGGCTTAGTGAAGGGTCAACAGTTTGCGTCACACTGCCGTCATGTTGCCTGTTTCTAGCCAGCCTTGTAACATACAAGTACACAAACAAACGAGGCAACAGTTTGCAAGGCTGGGGTGGCAATGCATGCCCAGCAGAAAAGCCCACATATCTGGTCAGAGGGAGAAACACACCTGTGTTCAACCTTTATGAAAGACTTCGATATCAACAGGTTTTTGGATATGTGCAAATATCCCAACGCTGCACTCTTCAAGAACATGCCTGATGGAATGAAAGAGAGATGTTACCCCTCAAAAACGGCAGATATTACTTTGACAGAGCCATGTAAGCCGATTCCCCATTTCCAGTCTTTTCTAAGCTGCTCAGATATAGCGCACAGTTCCATATGAACACATAAATCTCAAGGACAAATTAGTCCTACACTTGTTAAGGCATGCTCCAAGTGTATCTTTTACATATTTCTACACAAAAAGACATCCAGGACATTCAGATAAAGATAAATGAAGGAACTCTGGTGCTTCAGATACTTTATCGCCATAGAGAATTGAAGTGTGTCTCCTTCTCGACTGTAATGGCCACTCTGCAGAGCCTCCTGCATCTCTCTTTGAGTAATAAATTCTTCCCATCTTTTTTCCCTTTTCCGCCACATGTCAGGGATTCGCATGCATCTGCTCTGTCTCTGCATCTCCTAAATGATAACCCGCAACTCTTTGTCTTCCTTTCAAAACAATAGGATGAGATCCAGGCCTCATAAAGTTAAGGGCTCACCCCCCCACAGTGGATTCCCCCCAAGTCTTACTAATGGGAACCTGCTGCATGTTCAAAGACGAGGATAGAGAGCCCTGCCTTGGCAGATTCCTCAGGAAAGCCCTGACTTTACTATCAAAAGACGGCAGCGAGGCGAGCATCATCACCACTGTCTCATCAATATAGGATCAGGCCACAGTCACTGAAAAACAAGGAGGAAGAAAGGTCTTAAGCATCCGCCCTAAACATCTTCCTCTCAGGTTTACGAGGCTGGAGGAGAGAGATCCGAGGCGGCGGGGCTGCATGTGCCCGCAAACTTGCTTTGATCGCATCTCGCCACCCCACCTTTGAAATGTTTAACACACGGAAAACACCGTTCCTCATCAAAATAGTGCTTCAAAGGGGAGAGAACACGGGAGGCACTGTAGGTGACCCTGCCCTGGTGGGGAGGGAAAAAGACTGTCAGAGAGGGGCCGGGTGGGGCCAAGTAGGCGAGCTTAAACTGCATAGAGCGTCCCTTTATGACCAAAAATACTGACTGTGATTTATAAATGAGATGAAGGATCACTTAGCAGGGGTGAGATGTGCTTCTCTGTGGAGCTGTGAACGCCAGAAACTGGTGATGAAGGGATGAAGGCGTGAAACTATTCATCCAGAAATCCTGCTTGGCTGCAGTAATCTTCCCAATAAAAGACTGCAGAAGTTGCCTCTAAGTCATTAGGTTGGCATTAGATTCGGCAAGTTTGGTGGTTTCTCATGGAATATGTCAAATAAAGTGGCTTGGCTGTTACTCACATGGTGTAACTAACGCCGATGGCACCCCGAGACTACTTTTCACTCTAAATAAGTTAAACCTTTCTCGTAAACCTCGCTGGCATAATTCAAAAGAAGGCCACATACTGCAGATGACGTTACCTCGTGAACACAATTTCATCTCACAGGCATGTATTATATGTTTGCCTGGCAGTCTGTATAATGCATCACGTGCTACCACATGTCGCACCCAACCAGACACACTTGCAAGCTCTTCTCCCTCAGCAAAAATCCATCACTGGTCGATCATGTTATTTCCTGATTTAAATAGCATGGAGGATCTGCTAAAGCAGAAATCTGTCTGGGAGGACTGTTAAAGGCTTTACTGCCCAACGTGGAGCTCATATAGACTCCTAGTAGTTCCTGGAATTTACCTGCAGTAGATGGATCTACAGGCAGTAAGAGACAAGGCTAGTGATGGCCGCAGGGAGGCTGTAAATCACGCAGGTTTTTATCTACATGTACAGGAGTATGTCACGTGCCTTTTTAAGTATTTTTTCTCATGCTGTTTTCAACTACTGGCTTTAAACAAAAAAAATCATCTTTCATTGAAACACTGACAAGACGTAAACTAGCCTTGTCGCCAGAGGAAAATGTTGGCATTGTACATATCTGCAAACCAGAAATACATTAAATTTGCACATTTCCTTCATATCAGACCAACGTGACGTACAGTCACATATGAGCTGACTTACAAACTGTCATCGAGAGGGGATGGTGGTCACCTAGGCGACACGCCTGTCAAGCTGAAGACCACTTTTCAAGACTGACAAATAACAGAACCTGTTGTAATTCAGCTAGTTATAGCTGTGTTTTCAGCAGCTTTTTGGGCACCAAATGTGGGTGTTTTTGTAGCAAGCAGTCACTGTGTTTGCAGCGACTTCTCAGGCGCGCAAAGCAGATGTTTTTTGCTTTGCTGCTTTTCCAGTGAGCGTCGTGCCCCCCTAGACTGCGCATTTTAAGACCTAAACATCTTTTTCTAACCATAACCAAGTTGTTTATGTGCCTAAACCTAACCACGTTCGCCACATGTAACATTTCAATGCATCCTCTACATAATACCATGCAAATGTTTGTAGAGACATACCACTGACGCCAACGATTTTTCTGGTTGGGTAAACATTTGTAAAAGTAATCCCTGTGAGCAAAAACCTCAGGCTTCAGACCGTTCTGAATACTCTGTTCCCAATGCTTTTTCCTACATTCAAGACAAGATGAAAAAACCTCCTGAGCAATGAACACTGAAGGAATCCTAACCAGGAGTCCACACTTGGCACATGGGAGAAGTTTCAGCTAGTTGTAATCTGCAGTCCTCACTGCTAGATGCCACTAAATCCTAGGAGTCCCAGGGTTTTTATAGGATAAGGTTGAAAGATCTTAACTTCAGGGTGCTGTGTGGAGTTCTTTAACAGAAGTAGCTCTATGATGCCATGTTGAGTGAGTCCTTGCTTTGTTTGCTGTCTATGGTATTAATCAACAGTTGTGCCAGTAACATGCGAGGAAACGCAGCAATGAGCAAATAAAAAGCAGAGCAGAAATGGTAAATGGACCTGCACTTGTTTAGTGCTTTTCTGGTCTTCCGACCAAAGCGCTTTTACACCATGAGTAACATTCACGCATTCACACACACATTCACACACTGGTGGCCGAGGCTACCATACAAGGTGCCACCTGCTACTCAGTAACCATTCACTTATACACACACAACGACAGCACAGCCATCAGGAGCAATTTGGGGTTCAGTAATTTGCCCCAGGATATTTCGACGTAAGGGCTAGAAGAGCCGGGGAGAAGCCAATCTTCCGATTCGTGGACAACCTGCTCTATCGCCGTCCCAGAAGAAGCAGAAGAAGACAGCTACGCTAATGTGAACATACACATAAACAATGCAGGTTTCAAATATGTGAAAAAAAAAACTAGCTTTGCAAATGTTGTAAAGGGAAAAAAATTGTTTGGGAAGTTCAAGGATAATCACTTTTAGTTTCCCATTTGAAATTTCTATCAGAAGCTGAGTGGACTGGAAACTGTCATGATTTGAATTTCAGATTTTAGCCCAGTGAATCCTGTGTTGTTTTAATTGACTCATTTGGATTTTATTTGATATGACCATGAAAACTGAAGTGCTTCTTCCCAGAAATATATTAATGTGCCATTCCAGGAAAGCAAATGATGATTTCATTTGGGTTTAGTTCCTGATCTGAGTCCAGCCATCTGAATATTACAAGAAAATGAGATTACAACAAGCAATTATCTTAACTTGAAAAGTTTTCTAAGATTTATCTTGGATTTGGCTGCATGTCGGATGTGTCCCTTCAATTAGGTATTTAAGTGGGCACATGAATCGTTTGGTCTACAGACTTCCACACACAACTGTTCCATCAGAGTAACACAGTAAACAGAGAGCTGCAGACAGGCATCAGTGTAATCATTTCCCAAGAGTTAAGCTGGTTACATGCTTGAGGTAGCTTTGGTTGACTGCTGTCTTACAGGGAAAATACTGACTCATGCCAGATATGATGGAAAGGACTGCTCCGTGACTCCATTTGTGTCTCTGAATCAGCTGTCAGGAATGTGAAACCCCTGCTGAAACAGAAACAGTGACATGACGGCTCAACTCTGCGTGCGGGGGGTTTACCTGCGACTCTGTGGGGTTTCTCACTCTTGTTAAACTTTATCTCATTCTTGCTTTTGGCTCTAACTGTCAATAGAAACCCAAATAACCCGAAAGAGTTCTTCCATATACGGTACTCACACATTTTATAGGCTTCCAGAAAAGGCCTGTGATTAATGTGAATAAATACAATTATTAATCATCATAAAATTCAGCTGTACACAATGTTTACATTATTTCTGGTTTCACTTTGATCCCTTTTGAGTTTGAACTCACTGTATGTGTGTGTTCAATTTGCCAGGTACAGCTCGAACAGTAAATATACGGTGGTTTGTGTTACCCAGAAACTGGCTTCTGGATGGTTTACGGAGTGAGTCATTGCAGGGGGAGCAAAAGTTTAAGTGTGGGCAGAAGGTCTGTACTTAACTGAAGACCAGAGGAGGAAAGGTCCTCCACTGTTACTATTTTAAGTCTATTTTCATGTTGAATAATTTGGAAAAGTCTATTTTTATTGAACCGTCAATCATCACAGCATGCAAAAGACCCAAAACCTCGCCATGAGATTTGGTGTTTAATATATAGTTAATTTAACATATAGTGCATTATTAACGCAGGTAGGCTGGGAGTTTGGAAAAACCTTCTTATAAGGCTGCTTTTTTAAAAAGGTTTATAAAGTGTAACTAAAAGCTTTATTAATGTCACTACAGAGTAAACCCATCTGCCGCAGTGACTTATTATAAAAAGCTAAAATGTCTGCGTGGGAGGGAAGGGTGGCTGGTGGGTCAAACAATGCAGGAATTTCACCACTACTTCCACTTTTCCTATTTGCATCCCGTGTGAAACCATAAGTACATGTTTTTTGAGTACGAAGTTAATTTCATGTGACATACCTGTTAACTGACTTACTAAGTAAGGTTATGTAACAAATGTACTTAATTTTTTAACCCAAAACAATGATCTTTTCTCTAACCATAACTAAGTATTTGTTGGTTAAACCTAATGGTGATCAAACTTACGCATCCTGTGAACATTAACCTTTTTTTCTAAAACACACTATGCATGTGCCAAGTGGACAGGCTGACCCTTAGGGTCCACAACTGACACTAGAGAGGCACCAGACTGTCATAGTTTGAAGCATAGGGCCACTGACCAAGCTGTTATATTTGAAGAGTTGGGAGTAAGTGCATGTTGTAAACCATCAAGTGTGCAGTGATGAATATTAATGACTGATAAATAAAGGGTCATAAACATCAGTTACACATGTTAATAAAGTGAATGATAAGGGTTATGGTTTTTTTTTACTTTCTAATAAGCCATCAGCAATAGTGAGCAAGTCATCTACAACTATAAATAAAGTCATTAATAACATTTTTGCAATAATCCATGTCATGCAAAAGGTCTGCAGTTTAATGTTGATGAATAGTTAATAAATTGATTATGGTTCAGAAGCATCCTGCTCAAGACACCAGCCAAAGACTTTTCAAGTCTTATAAATGTTTCATTATCCATTGATCATTTAAGTTAACCTCTCATCTAGCGGGCCGGTTCTGGCCCGAGGGCCATGTGTGTGACACCCCTGCTTTAGATGGAGCGTTCCAATCATTTGTTAAATGCCCCCTTTGTTTACCTGCTACTGTGGCTGGTAGTTTAATCAAATTCACTCGCTACTGGTCAATTTCACCTGCATTTGGCCGTTGGTGGGTGCTTGTTTCCAACGCTGACCTCATGCTAAATTACATCATGAAGATCAAGAAGCAAAGATGGAGAGAAACAAAGAGAAAAGAGAGGAAATTATGCAAAAAAAGTACGAATACTTAGATAAAATCAGCCTTTCAGTGAACAATCACTGTAAGACTGACACCACTGTAATACAGTAGTGTATAAAACACTGTATGGCACTGTGATTTTTCTGTAACGACAAAGAGGGAGACAGAGGGTTTGTTCCTCTGGATTAATGCCACTTCAGCTGAGTGACCTCCATAGAAGATGTACGGCTCTTGTTTTGGTGGCCTGGCCTGCCCTTACATGGGCAGGAGGATTTGCACAAAAGGACTGAGCGCAGTGTCGGTGTCATCAAACAAACAGGCAGACAGCGCTGAGAGGAAGACATCAATTATGTCACAGCTGCTCAAGTGGGAGGCTGCACAGTGCGTGTGATCTACTTTCAGACGGCTCTACGGTATCAGACACTTGTAATTACATGATGGATGTCAGTCAGACATGTCTGTTCGGATATGATGAGCTTCCCCCCTGACCGCAGAAACAAAGGCATGGGGCTTTATTTGTGTGCAGATACAAAGCCATCAGACGGACTAAAGCCTTCACGTTGTTTATTGTTTATCAGGCTTAAGTCCCACAAAAACAGCAGCGGTTTGGAAAGGCTGTCTCAGTTAGAACAGTATTATATTTTGGTTTGCGCTTTGGGTTTAAAGTGCACCTGTGCATCTTCTTCTAAGGCCCTGCAGAGCTCTGTTGTCTAAACCTGGCGTTCTCACCCACATGCACTCTCAGATCCCAAAATACATTAATTGTGGCGATGTTTTTCAGTTGGTACCCTTAAAAGTAAATCTTGTACCCAACCCCATATGACATTCTAAAACAAACAAAAAAAAGTAAATGCAACACTTTTGGTTTTGCTCCCATGCAGCAGAGGTCTGAGGCTACAAAAAAAAGAAGACTTTTTTATGCACGCAGTAGATATATTTATCTCAAATTTGGGTCACAAAATTGAAATCCATGTTAGAGAGCACTCCTTTTTCAAGATAATCCATCCACATGACAGGTGTAACATCAACATGCTGATTAAACAGCATCATTACCAGTGTGCTCCAGGTGTGCTCAGGACGGTCACAAGAAAAGTTCACTCTAAAATCTGCAGTTTGATCACACAGTGTTACAGATAGAGCGTGTCCTTGGCATGTTGACTGCGGGAATGTCCACCAGAGCTGTTGCACGTGAACTGAATGTTCATTTCACTACCATAAGACGTCTCCAATGTGGTTTCTGTTAATTTGGCAGTACATCCAACCAGCCTCATGACCGCACAAGCCGGTTATGGTGACAAATTGCTGTCAGGTCAGACCCTGGTGAGGATAATAAGCATGCAGATGAGCTTCCTTGAGATGGTTTCTTACAGTTTGTGCAGGAATTCTTTGATTGTGTAAACCAGTTGTTGCATCAGCTGTTCAGGTGGCTGGTCTCAGACAATCTTGCAGGTGAAGATGCTGGGTGTGTAGCTCCTGGTCTGGTGACATGTAGTCTGCTGCAGGCCGGTTGGATGTACTGCCAAATGAGTGAAACAACAGTGTAGACGTCTTGTGGTCGTGAAATGAACATTCAGTTCATAGGTAATGGCTCTGGTGGACATTCCTGCAGTCAGCATGCCAAAAGCATGCCCCCTCAAACTTGGGGCATTTGTGGCATTGTGTCGTGTGATCAAACTGCATATTTTAGGGTGGTCTTTTATTGTGACAATCCCAAGACAACCCTGTGTCGTAATGAACATGGTGTGTTTGTGACATGACATGAAAGATCAGGTGAGGTATGTTTGTTACATGGATGGGTAATGACTGATGGCAAATAACAGAGGGAAAGAAACAAGGTATGGGGAATAATGAATAAGGTTAAGTAATAATAATGATGACAAATGGATAATGTGGGTGATCTTAGTCTTGCTGGGTATTAAATTGACTGTGTAAGCCCCCTGGTCAGTAGGCCAGGGAGTGGGTAGGGGTGGAGGCCAATGGGCAGGCTTGATCAATGGTAGGGCAACTTTCAACCAGTGGGACCTAAATGAAAGTTTCCAGCACCATGCACTTACTGATCAACACACCTGTCTATATGACTTTCTGGAGTGCAAGAACCTTCTAGAGGTACATTCAATGTTAATATAAAGAAAGTTGTACCACCCAGTGTTGAATGCAGTATTCCAGGAATGCCCACAGACAGGAGCAGCAGGAGGTGACCACAAAGAGGCTGGTCAGGCTGAACCAGGACCACAAAGTGACTATTGTTCTCTCTGGCAGCGATCCGACCAGAGCCTGCACACTCCCCCGTGTTGTTTTGGAACAGAGTGTTTTTGTTTAGAAGTAAAAACGCTCCCGAATGATGATCCCAATTATTATTAATTATCACGTCAGCACTAATCACAGACGTGAAAAATGACTATACAATACAGACAATTTGCATACACTGCTCAGCGCTGAGCACCATGCTGAGTCACAACAAACACAAATAATCTGTCCAAGCCTCTCACCAAACGTCCTCCCCCTGTAATCTTTCATAATTTGACTTTAAAAAAAACACACATGAGATGTTCTGTCTCAAGAATGTTGAACACAAAGCAGCAGCTCAAAACAGGATTTATTTGTGGAATACAAAGGACCACAGATTATTTATCATTTTGTTAATCCAATGCTGACAGCTCACAAATTCAACCCAAACCAAAAGCTGCATTTCACACGGGGTCAACAGAGTACCTCAACAAACTCGCCGTGGGGGGGGGGGGACGGGGACGGCGGGGGGGGGGGGGGACGGTACTCTTACAAGCCTGACAGAAAAAGGAATGGAGAGATGGAAAATGCTCATGAGGCATGAATGCAGCCTAATTAGCTCGAGTTTGCCTACGTCAGGGGCTTTCTCATCTGAAAGCGTTTAGACATAACGTGGTGGAAACCTCGCTTCCCTTCGCTGCTGATGTGCTGGCATGGGTATCTGCCGTGAGCCGGTTTGGTCGGGGCTGATTAGCAGCTGGCAGCGGGGACTCAGGTCAGTGGGCCTGGAATCTGACCTTTCCTCAGCGCCAAGGTAAAATATGATCCTGCATTGTGTTTACGACTGCACTGAATTAGACTCTTCTCAGCTTGTTTTTGTGGGTACAAATGTAACTTCATACAGAGGCACTGGTGCGCAGGCGGCTTCACCAACTTTTAACTCAATTTTCATAGACCTTTAAACATGTCAAAATCACAGCACCGCTCACACAAGACATGTTTGCCCCAGATTGTTGTGGTATCAATAAGGGGCTACACAAATTAATATTTAAACAAAAAATCAAAACAAAGAACAATATTTAATTGAAAAAGAAAAACACAGAAAGAGAATGTAAGCACAGCGGACATTCCCATTCAAATCAACATAGCAGGATGGTGAGAGCAGCAGCAATTATTTTGTGTACAGTTGCAAACTTATGAACTTTGTATAAATAAATCAACTTGTGGCAATTCGCAAACTCACTGTGGTGAGGTTCAGCAGTATTGACCAAATGAGCAGTAGAGCTGGACATTCTCAAATAAGCAATATGTTACTTTTTGTTGCCATTAACTGCATGTTTGTTATAATATGATACACTGAAGCTGCCTCAGAGCGAGTTACAGCCGCTGCTCAGTGGAAATCTGTGTGACAGAGACCGTGGGGATAAACAGTTCGTAGCATGGCATATTTTCACATCTAAGTCTGTGAATCAAGGGTTTATTTTTAACCAAACCAGAGTTGGTGATTGTTGGAACAGTGGAGACACAAAAGTTAACTCAGATGGTTTTGCTGAGTTTTTTTTTGTCTCTGTTAAGTTTAAAAAAAGTGTGTTTTATGATGAGTTAACAAGGCAATTAAACAAAGGTTAGTCCTAGGTCAGAGAGACACTTGGGTTGGTCTGCGGTTGTATTTTTCCATTTAACGAAGACAGTAGATGTAAGAATAGGCCAAAACGGAGTTCTCAAACTAGCGTGATACACACTTTACAGCCCAGCTGATGTGTGTTGTCACCATAACAACCAACAACAATCACCATTTTCTTTAGTACCAGTAAAATGACCACAGCAAACAGCTCAGTGTCCTCACCATTTATTCTGTCTATGAGTCACTTTAGGTGTGTGTGCCTCCTCTCCCCAGGTTTCCTGTTACGCTCTCATTGGACGTTCCTTACCTCTCGTGTCACAGTCATTACCAGGGCACTCCCAATGTAAGTGAATCTTGTTTTTGGCTACTATATCATTACACACGTTTCTCATAGAGATAGCTCAACACTGCACTTGGCTCCAGTATGACATGGTAAAACGCATACGCCACTACACTCATTATCCAGCTGTCACCACCCTAAATCCACTCAATGCTTCAAAAGCCACGCTGCTGCAAGAAAACCTTTTATTTCTTCAGATTTTAAGCAAACTATAGTTGTCTTCAGACGTTTGTCTGGAGGAGAGAATGATATGAGGTCTTGGAAAGCTTGCAGTTAACCGCTGTGGCAAGCTTGTGTTACCAGGAAAAGAATATCAGGGGGGTTCCTGAGATTCAGAAATATGCTGAAACACCCTGAAGGTGTCAGCTGACAGGCTGTAAGATGATAAACTAGACTGGAAAGTTGAAGATGTTAGAACTTGGTCTATGATGACTGGCTGTTTTTACAACATTTTGGACACAATGTGAGGGGAACATATCAGTGTCACTTTGCTTCAGTGTAACAAAGGAGCTCAGATTTGCTGATTCTGCAAGTGTGAGCGTGTAATAAACACAATCGGCTTACAGTCTGCTCTAATGCATCTGACACAGCACACACATTTTACAGGCCGGTCCATAACGTCCTCATTCAGACCCTGCGGTTCCTCAAGCTTCTTACTTTAATGGTACATGACAATGTTTTCGTTAATTTGTCCTCCACATGCCTGGAGGTCTTCCTGTGCTGAGCCCACCTCCCTACAGTCGACATGACCATTGCCAAAGGGACAATGAAATGATTGCTTAACAGTTTACTGAGTTATTTCCTGTATTATAATAATGGATTAAATAATTTAATAATTTGAGTTTTTAAAGCAAAAAAGCCGACGATTCACTGCATTTAGCCTCATTTTAAATACAAATATTTGCTTTTTGTGTAGTATTCCAGTAGAGTCCATGATATCATACTGAATATCTTTGGTTGGTTCAACAAAACAAGACATCTGAAGATGTCACTAAGGATTCAGGGAAACTGTGATAGACATTTTCACTCATTTCTGACCAGACTGAACAATTATAAAATGTACTGGGCCCCGAAGACTTGTAATGGGCATTTTTCTTCTGACATTTAATAGAAAAATAATTAATCTATGGCCCTTTTACACTGCCTGTTCAAGGTGTTAATGTCGTGTCGTTATTCAGTGTCACCATTCTGTATAAAGGGTGAGATCGCAGACTGGGGGGGGGGGGCAGAGTTGACCCAGCCAGTAGTGGAGGTAGTATTGTAGCTTAATCGAGTCTGTGTAAAAAGGACAGCCGGCAACATGGGGCTGGTGTGTTACTTTAACGATGTGTTATGTGCGCAACCCACCACCAGCTAACTCAAAAAAACAGCAGCTGAAAATGTCCACAAAGTAGGAAGACAAAGAGGTCCAGGAGCTCCTTACCCTCTGAGCAGAGTACAAGATCAGCTGCCATTTGACAGGGACTGTGGTAGGGACTGCAAATGAATGTGATTGCTATGTTATACCATTGTTGTTGCTTAGAAAGTGCTGCAGACGAGTATGTTATTACTAGCAGGACACTTGGAGAACGCAAACCTCAGACAAGGCCAAACACCCTATCTCACAATGTTAACAAAACTGAAAAATTAATTGTGTATCCAGCCCGGATCCATTCCGAAATTTAGTGGGTTCTTTCTTAGGCCATGCTACATCCTTCCACTATGTTTCACAAAAATCGGACCAGTATTTCTTCAGCAGTCCTGCTAAACAAACAATATACAGAAATCTGACTCCAAAATATAACCTTCTCGGTGGAGGAAATTTACAAAACAACAACAACAGAATACCAGCACAGCTCCTCTGGGTTTCCATATCAGGGAGTCTATGAGAAGTCTGTATGATGAAATTCAAGCATCTCCAATCTGCGATATGGCTTTTGGCCTTGGAAAACCACACAGGAAGATCAAATGGTCTGAAGACTGATTAATCGCTGACATCATGTATGTCTGAGCCAGGCATACATTCCAGGAAATACACAGGGGAATAAAAACACATGTTTAGAGCTACTGTTCTCACACCAACACACACAATATTTAAGTGCTCTTTCACAGCATCAGTGTTTTATCAAGCTGGGGAACTACTCCTGGCACCACTGACTGCATCTCCTAATATGTTTTGAGAAAGCCAATGGAAGGAAAACACACATAATAAAAGAGGAAATCATTTCCATTTCTGCCCGACTCGAATAAGATGACATTTAAATGTAATGCAATAAGATCTTGGAAAAAGATCCTTCTGGCTCTTTCTTTGACTCACTATAATTTATATAACTTAACCACAGTTTAAAAAACACAATTGTATTAGTTTACGGCACCACATTGAAAATGTAAGAAATGCCATGGTGTCTCCAGATCCTGTCATCTACTGCTGAACTATTGCAACACGTTTCCACACAAAACCTCCACATGTCAAATAAATGCCAAGGTCATAATAAAAGGAAAGCCGCAGATGAGTTCGGTATGATAAATAGAGGCAGAGGCCATTTTACAACTGGCAGAGGTGTGAATGGTAATCAAATTAATGATTAGAACAACAGGAGCCAGCGGGCGAACCCGTTCTGAAAAACAAATGACGTCTACTGGTGTGTTTTACAGTTCAGTTCTTTCTAAAATCCTCCAAGTTACAAACCACAAACACACAGTTTCAGACCCTTGAACGATAAATTAACACTTTCAAGTATGGTAGCCCGAATAGCGTTTTATGATCGTACACAGTACCATGCTGTTACTGTGTCAACAAACAGCTGAGGGAAATATCAGGCTCCTCAGCTGCTACATCACCCACTGTGTTCATGCTAAGCAGTTTGTTCAGAGTGGATTTATCAGAGCTTTTTTTGTTAGAACTGTTGCCTGCTGTGACTGAAAACAGCAGCCCACTGATTATGCGCAGTTGTGTTTCTCCCACTGGCCTCGCCCACGAGTTCCCGCTTGGCCCATAGACTTAATGTTTTAATGACGTCACAGGTTTTTAATTGCTTTTCTCGGCCTGAAGAAAGTTTTACAAGTGTAAAACCACCTTCAAAAATCAAAAATTCAGAACAGAAAGGGTCATAATTGACCTTGTTTGCAGTTCAAGGTGTCCTGTCAACAGTTGTTATCATGATCTGAGCCCATGATCATGCTGGATGTGTTAGCATCCCTATATTTAAAATATAAAAGTAACACACACCAAGAATTATAATGAGGTGCTGATCTCTGGCAATAGACTTGATTGTAGAAAACATGTGTCGCACACTCTGGCTCCATATGCATCTCTTACATTTAGTAGTTTCTATTGATGATGTGTGACTTTTTCAAGAGTGAGCAATTTTATTTTGTTTATCCAAGAGAGCTCCCAGCATCTAATGATGATTACTCAGTTCCTCTCTGTACTTCAAACAAACCAGAACTGTAAATTGCATCCTTGTTTTCTGTTTAACACCAGATGTTTTCTCCAGGAAAGCTTAATCACCTAGCATGCTGCATCTACAACTGTTCCATAAATCACACCTGTCAGACTGCTGCATGATCGTCACTTGTTTTCACTTCACACTTCATTTTGTTTCACAAACAAATAAGTCATATTAGCATTGTAATGACTATGCAGGACTTTTATCATATTAATGAAATGTAAGCGTGATATAACTCTTTTAGCGCCTATGGATGTGGTCTTCTAGTTGCATCACTGCCATCCTTATCTGCAGTATGTTGTATATAATGGAGCATTGTCAGCTAACAGTTAGCAGCTCTTGTCAGCTTGTGAAGGACGACTTCCTCTGCCAATCATCTCCATGTGGCAGGAAACCAACACTTCCTGTTTATGCTGTTTTATACAGACATGTGCCACAAGCACATGCACACATGTCAAACTTCTAATCATGCTGTCACAAGACAAAACTCGAGGGTTTCATACACAGATGAATGTTTTGGCTGCCTTTTATGGTTGATGCCAAACTTTTTCCTAGTTTTGTCTTGGAGTATTTTGGGTTAATTACATTCTGGCAGCAGTGAAATATTGATTGTTATGTCAGAGTGTCAGAAAGAGAAACACATGCGATTATGCCAGGGGCGATACAATTCCATTTGATCAACAGCTTTTTCTGTTAAATGAGATAAATGACCCTTTTAATTGTGTCTTTGAAACTTTAAACGAATGCACACTCCTACAGAAACATTAACAGACACACACAAGTTATTGACACCCATGAAACTGAACCGAACCATGAAACGACGTCAGTCAGGGATGGTTTCGTTTCAAGCCATCTGATTTTGGTCAGATAACGAAATGAGGGGATTTCTGAGACAATAGCAAGTCTTTTGCAGGTATTTGGTCAAGAACCAAAGTATTACACAAACTGAAATCCTGACCCGATGATGGTTCTGGATGAAAGTTAAAGATGCCCTGTGTTTCTCACCATGCATTGACTGTATCTCTGAGCTTTAACAAGTGTGTTGCATGCATTTCCTTCCTCAAAGAACATTTTGCAAAGCTGATCTTTTTCAAAGTATTTAAATAATGGTTGACGTCAGTGTTCACAAGCTTACATTCTTTCCTGCTGTTGTTGGTGCACTGCTGCATTCCTGAGTGCAGGCCATTTAGTTCAGCGTTCTTAACGCTGTCCTGCAGAGAGCCACTGCACCACTGAGGCCTGACTGTGTCGAGGTGGTCGAAATTTACCAAAGCTTGTATTTGTTTTTCTTCATTGTTTCTTATCATATCCAGTCACAAATTTGAAGCCTGGCCCCCTATTGGCCTCCCCAGTCAGAATTGCCTTTTGGGAGCATTTCTCTTAGGCAGAATGGGATTTTTTTTCTAAAGGCAAAACCATTACTAGGGTTGCTCCCTAATCGCCGACCAAACGTTAGAAAGGTCATTAGCCGGCAAGATTTCATTGGTTGCTTAGTCGCAGAAAAAAACAACAATGTGAAACCCTATTAGATAATTGATAATTAAATTAATATTGTAAACATGTGGGTGACTAGTCGACTAATGGCCCTAAATGATGACTATTGGTCGACTAGGAACCGGTATCCACCGTGGGGTTATCCACAGGTCGGGCAGTTCAGATAAGCTTGTTGGAAAATATCCCAGGGTTTGGGTGGACAGGTCAGAAAGTGACCTACTCAGCATTCTGAGTAGGCTATTAATAACTTACAGAAACATTGTGCAATAGTCCATCTTCCATCTGCTCTTCCCCTCTCTGTCTGTCTCTGTACACAGCAACCAGCTTTATTATCAGCGCTGCTGTGCTCAGGCTTTCTGTTATTTGACTTTTGACCAGGAAAATCTGTTGAAGTCCGACACATTTAAATCTCTCCAGTCATAACGTCTGGTAAAAATATTTCCCTCCGCAGATATGTAGGCCCAGCACCATGTCCTCAAAGCAAGTAGCAAGTACCTCTGTTCACACTGAATACATAAATATGCACTTCTTTAATGTCATGTAATGTCAGTTATCAGCTGTGCACTCGAGATGATACTTAAAGTGGGTCGTGGGTCTATTCTGAATGGACCACAAGTGACATGCAAACCTGTCAAGTTTATAAAAAAGTGTCATAAGCTGTGCTCTCAGAACAGTTGATACTTTGTAGCTTGGGACATTTTTACTTCGTATGCACTGAATATTATTTGATGTATGTGGAGTGAGGCTATGTGTTGTAGGTGCCTAAAATGGGTTAGGTGCATTTTATATTGATTTCTGTGCAACCACAAAATGAACACTGGCCACCTCATTGAAAAATGCCTGGCTCTCCACTGATCATATCTATAGGGAGCACAAATAGCTAAAGCAAAGCTATCTGGTGAGATTTTGTTGATGACTGTTTTCTCATGAAGAAAGGTTGACTAAATAAACTGCCAAACGCCTACAAAATCCCTATCCTCAAACCATCTGAGAAACAGCTCGGGCCTGTGGTGGAGATTCCACACAGGTCACTATAGTAACTCGTGTTTACTCAGATGACGGAGTCGTGCACAATCTAATCATCCCTTCAGAGACATACAACTCCCACCCTGCATTCACTCAGTAAGCAGGAGGGACGTCTGCTCCTCCTCTGTCCTCCTGTCTTTGATCTCTCCCCTCTCCGGGTGAGGAAAACTGTTTTGGTAGCAGCAGTCAGATGGCCTCCTCCATTCCTGAGAGTGAGGAGACAAATCCTCCTTGAATTCATCACGCGCAGTGAGGAAATTCTCCTGACATTAAGTGGAGCCACGTTCGGGCCAGAGACGTATGAAACAGCACTTGTTTCCTTTCTCTTCGACAGACGCTGACAATCTCAAGAGTTTGGACCTTTCCGTCGCCTCGTCAGTGAGGGGCAGCCAAGTGCAGCGAGTGGAAACCGGACCAAACGAGGAGAGAGCATTGAGGATCTTGCCAAGTTCTGCGTGGCCTTGCCGGACATTCACAAAAAAGGGCCTTAACTTTCTCACGAGACGAGGCCCAGCTTTAGCACTGGAAGAGTATTTGGAGTATTTGGGCAAACCAGTGGAGATCCAGTTTGAGGACTCTTGCAGAATGTAAAAAAAAGGAAGGAGAATGTTTTCACATACGTAGCTACAGGACAAATGTGGAAAGTAAACTAGCACTCACACCGTTCAAGTACGAACAAGTACACACAACCATTCACACACTAGTGACAAAGAATTAAACTTCCATTGCAGGGAAAGGTTTGACTAACTAGCTGGTTACAATAACTCAAAATGACACAGAATTCTCAGATATACCCCAGGTTTGAATTTATATTGTCTATCACATTAAGAACAAAAAACAAAACAAATCCTGGATGACTGCTTAAATCTGCAGATTCCCTTTTGGTCTGCCAATAAAGAAACTGTAGACATGAAAACTAAATAAAATGAAAAGTTAATTCAGTGGGTCATACAAACACAGGACTTCAACCCAGGAGACTTGGGTTTGTGTCCCGTGTGAAACCAAAAGTCAAAATTAAGTCATTTAAAATTCATAATCACCTCATGTCATCACGTCATCTCATCACGTTACTTTAAGTCGTGACAACACCCAGCCATTATTCTTTCCTAAACCTAACCAAACTGTAAGAGATGCTGATTTGTAAGATACCACACAAACCATTGTGCAAGGACACGTTGCTTTGATCTAGGGCTGCCCCCAGCTAAGTATTTTCCAATAGTCATCATTTAGGGCCATTAGTCAACTAGTCGCCTGCATGTTTACAATATAGGGTTTGGGATTTGGGCGGGGCAACACAATGGTTTGAGTTGAAGGTGTGAGAAAGAATAGTATCAGTAACATTGTTAACACTGTGCTACATTACAGAGAAATACAAACCGTACTAATGAACCTTCATTAATATAGGCCTTTATTTTACACGTCACACACTGAGCGAGCCGCCTGTTAGTGACACTGTCAGGTTTTTTTTTTCTGCAACTAAGCCACCAATGAAATTTTGCTGACTAATGACTTTTCTGGTCAACAAATGTTTGGTCAGCTATTTGGGGGCAGCCCTACTTTGAGCTCATGTTCATTGTGTTCCTAACTCTCACAGTTTCACCGCAAAATAGCTAATGAAATGCTGCAGCAGTGGTTTGAGAAGTTTCTATGGACATTTTAATTTTTACTTTTCTGGGGACATCGTTGGAATCCATTATAACTGCTTTCAACTCAAACTTTAAGCTGCCGTTGCTAGGCGTAAGCTAAAAACTATTCAGATCCACCATGCAAGCCTACAGGGGTGTGAGTATTTCAGACTTAACAGATGCCAACATGCCTCCAACTCTTTTGGTCAAAATCTCTCCTTAACTCTTATCAGTGTAGCTGAGTTTTCTACCTCAGTGCAGAGCTTTCCGGCTTGAAGCAGTCTCATTATTGTGGAGCAGATTTAGCGTGCGGCATGCTTTGCATTGCTGTAATTAAATCTCTTTGTGCTTGCATCATGTTGTTGGGTGCTGGACTCAGCTTAATAACCACAACTAACTAAGCATTTTAAATTAAACTGAGGATTCATGTGCAGTGCGTACACAAACAGAGACCCACTGATAAGCTCTAATGTGCCTCAAGAGTGGCATTATGCAGGTTTAAGTACTCTTTGTGACCCCGAACACACTGTTTGTCAGGATGTACGCTCTTATCTCCTGCCTGTGTTGGTTGGCAGTTCTCTCATCCTGCACACATGCCTCAAAGCTCAGCCCGTCCAGTCCTCCACAGCGACCAGCTCGGGCCACCCACCACACCGCCAAACAAACCCAACTCTGTCAGATGCTGGTAGCAGCACGGCAGTTTCCTGCTTTGGGCTTCATGCAGCAAACCCACGGCCAATTATCTCAGCATGGGGAATAGACGTGTTTGCCTGGTTTTTACAGTAATGAAAACTGTGTTCTGTGGATGAACGGTACCTGAGAAGTGTTTTAGTTTACTCTAGGATCAAAGGGAAGGAAGCTGAGGGTCTGCAATGATGTTTTGGTAGTTTGGGCCACTGGTTAATATCTGACAGAAGCGCTGGTGCCAATGTCATCAGTGGATTATTCTGGTGATCTTTTTGTTACTGTCAACAAATCCCATGAAAAAAGCCAAATCCAGCAATGAGTTGATAGTTCTAATAAGTAAAGACTGTGTTGGCTGATCTTATTCCTCTGTTACAGAGAGCTCCATTCTTGTTTCGTAACTATAAAAAAAAAACATAAATGAGACACACTGTTGCACTCAGTGAACTGTTGCTTCATCACTGTTAACGTGGACACTGGATCTTATTTCAAGGCAATCTCACATCAACCCTCCTACAGCCAGTAATGCTCACAAGCACTGAAATACCCCCCCCATCCATCCATTCATCTTATAAAACCTCCTCCCTACACGGACTTTGTTGCTCTTCAGCGTCACCTTACTTCCTCCATTGCTCCTGTCATAATGATTACAACCACTAGAGGTCTCAGCCTTACAATAATGTAAATATGGGTCATAATGAGGCACTTGTACAAACTACAGCAGTATTTGTACATCTTGCAACCAAAACAAAAAGCTAAAAGATGAAGCTCAGTGGAGCTAAAGGTCACGGCAGCGTTGAGTGTTTTCTAAGGGGTTCATCAGTACCTAGCATGAGTGTATAAAGAGAAGTAGATACAGCATTGGAGGTGGGCGAAGTTCAGTCCTATGAAAGTTGCTCAGTGGCACATGAAGCTAAAACAGTTCAACTGCTGCCTATAAAATTACCCAGATGATTGCCGCTGCTTCTGCATCATTAGGCTCATCGAACAAGCACACAAGAGACTTCTGCCAGTCGATCCGGCTGCCTCCAATTTAGTGCCTCCACTCAAAAAAACGTATCCACTACAACATCTCTTTCACAATGTCAGTCTATGGGAAAAAGTCTTTCTGGACCCAGTGGCATCACGTGACTGCCTCTGAAACTGTAATTCACCTGTTTGGCCACTAGGAAAATTGGCTTCAAAGCCCAGAGCACTTTCTTTGGGGGCTGATGGGTAGTCATTTGATCCATTGTAAATACAGATAATACATTCTCATGGAGCCTTACTGTCTTAAGAGTTTAATAAATTTGATTTAATAGCATTCTTGTTAGCTTTTTAACTGGATATTATAACAACAGCCTTCTTCTGTACTGAATGGTCCTCGGCCCACACAACAAGACTAACAATCAGATTCTGCCTAACATTTGACCACTGCAACGTTTCTGAGCCATAAATCTCAAATCTCTTAACGATGCTCTTCCTTCACATTTGATCTCAACCCAGACGTCCATTACAAAAGAGGATTTATGCTGCTCCTTCATATAATGCCCATTGTTTCCCTCGTCCTTCCTCCTGCTCCGTCCACTTCAGACACTCTGTAGACTTTTACACAGCAGCTGTGTGTAATCCAAGGTATCCTCGTCTGGCACATAACCTGTGAGCCATTACACCTGAGGCTGTTTTTCAGGAGATTGAATCTACCAGATGGAGAGAGTGATGACATGAAGAAACCAGAGATTTTGGTTGGGGGGCTGAAGAAGTCTGGGAGCACTTTGTTACGTGGTATTTACAAAATCTTTGGATTTTCTGTCTTTTTTATCCTTAAAGTTTTTAAGTTGTGCACTTTTTCATTTGATGTTACTGACGGCCAGCATTTGTCAGCTGCTGCACCTTGTTGTAAAAGACCACCCACAGCACATTAAGTCAAGTGATCATTAATTTAGCGATATAAGCATCATATCGCATTTCTAAATATCCAGTGAAACAATTCATCTCAAAATTTGTTGATTTTGAGTCTTTAAGTGTTTCTGGTTTCTGAAAATGCTTCGTAAGCACAATAAACCACTTTCAAACCCACTGCAAAAAAATACTTTGTGATAAAGCTGACAATGTAGGGTATTTTTTCGTAGCTCATGAGAAGTTGATGTTTTGGATGTAAAAGGGACAGTGATAATATTATAATATAATAAATGGTTTATAACACACTATGACTAGTCGTATGCAGATACGCTATAGATGAAGCTGCAATTAAGGTGGAATTACACAACCACCAATACTTAGACTACTTTCTTAATGTATGTGCAGTAAAAGAGTTTATTTTTTAAGCATTTTTGTCAAGAAATGTGTCCAGAAGATCTTGTAGAACGTGTTGTATGTTGCAGATACAGTCATCATACATCGCTAACATAAAGATCAATAAAACTTAAATGTTTCAATGACTGAGATGGAAAAGTAAAAGCAACAAGCCTTTGCTCCATGAAATTACTTTACGTCACTGAAGATCTGCCTACATGGGGCCAATGGGCCTCTACATGGGGCCAATGGTGAGACACCAACCCACATATCTCTTGCTAGCTTTGTACTATGTTTCCTGGCAGAAATTCCACTTTTACAGCATCATGAGTTAACCTTTATAAAAACATAAACTTCTTTTGATAACAATGAAAGAAATTACTAAGTTTGATCATTTCAATGTAACGGCCCAAACACAACAAACCAACATCAGAGAAGTAGTTACACTGGAGGCCTACTGTCACATCACCTCACCCGAGTCTCAGACGAAAAAGTTGCAACAGAGCACACCACAAAGTCTACAGCCATGGTCGGCTAGCATGTACGTTCTTTGCTTGCGTGAGAGGAAATAGCTCTTCATTGCAGCAGGCGGCGGTAGTCTGTACTCGTCATTCAAAAAGAGAAACCGGAAAACTGACAGGACTGCCAGTTAGCACAATAACAACCCAACCTGATGTTGAAAGATAAACATTATATCTAGCCCGGGCTGACGAAAAATTAAACATTTCTGCGAAAAAGTTAATTGGCTAAAAATAAAATCTCACCTAATATAACAAGTTTTGACTTTAGCAGTTGTTTACTTTCCTCACTTCTGTTGTAGTTTCATGAGTGATTTCATTCACAGATAGTCTTCACCTTCTCCGACACATTCTACATGTTAAATCAGCCAAATAAAAAAAACGTCAACAAAGGCCGACAAGGGCCGACTAGTGCCAGCAGTCCAGGATGCACGACAAAAACTAGGATGACAGAAGCCCACTGATGGCCCAACACTGACACTTTCTGGGTTTAATTAGCTACTCCCTGCAGTACCTTCAGCTGTCGGAGAGGGTGACTGCTGATCATGATTAACTAAATATCTCTGCTTTCACTGTGAGTGTATATGATGTTTAGTTCCACTCTGAAAGACAATGCAATTGTGTTTATTAATGTACAGCATTTGTCAACAATTATACCTTCTCCTGTGAAGCTATGTGATGTAGAAGTGTTAAAGATAAGTGTTACAGATTGGTAAAATCAGCACATAATTACTGTGGCAATTAACCCCAATCTGAAAAAGGTTTAACCATGTCATTATCACTTCATAACAATGTAATGGCAGAACTACAAAGTGCGCTGGGTTAGTCACAAAGCAAAAGCTCCAGTTGCCAACAGGCAGCAAAACAGTGGCATACACAATAGCCAGATGTGCAGGCACATCGCGTGTGATCCACTCCAACAACAAACACTTTTGGAAAAGAAAGGCTAAATAACACATGGTATGTGCATCTCAAACTAAAATAAGAGTGTTCCTTTTTCCTCAGACTGTTTATGACATCTGTGGAAGAACGTTTGTACACGACAGCTGTATTTTTGGTAAATAAAAGAGTAAATAAAATCCAGCGTGACGGTATTTTTTGAGCGTGATACTTAATAACAGGTGTAACAAAGTGCTTTTAACAGAGGGTCATCCTCAGGGTATTTACAGCAATGGCATGCTAACAGTAAACACACATTTATTTTAGAACAGCTTAATGCCATTTGACTAAATATCTTTGTTTCTTTAAATAATAAAGTCTCCAGGGTTTTTCTCCAGAGTCCAGAGCAAAGTGACTTTTACCATACATCATAAACAGCATGAAGAGCACAGGGAGTGGGAACAGGAGGTGCTAGCAAGCATCAAATTAGGAGCAAATGGTGCAGAACTTTACGGAGGAAAATCCCATTAAAGCTGTCCAACCTTTGGATGCAGTGGGAGGTGGACGTGACAGAAAAAAAAGCTGATGATCTGCAAATTTGCCAGAAATAAGTTTCCATATGGAAAAAATTATGTAACATGTCCACCTCTCTGGTTTTTCTCTATGAAGCAAAGTGAAAACGAGAGGGGCCAAGTGTTCCTCCAGGGGCTCGCACACTCCCTGTCTGGTCAGACACAAGAATAATAGAGGTGGATGATCCGACCAGGTTCTGGCAAAGCTCGAGAGATGAGAGAAAAGGCGTCAAAAAGGGGACAGAAACATTTGAAAAGTCACAAAAAGACCTTTGATTTTCTCGCAACATGAAATAATGCAAGATGTCTAAACTCCCAGCGGAGCAGGCCTGTAGACTGCCTGGACAGAACTAAGGAGCAGTTGTAACTTGAGACAAATTAAATTAAATGGCCAGTTCCTGTTAAATCCACTGACTGTGCAAAGTGAAAGTTATGAAAGGTCTAGTTATATTTTAAAAGCCTCATGGAAACCTGTTGAATGGCGTTCAATAGACTACGTTACAGCAGTCAGCAAAAAAACAATCACGTGGACGATCAAATATTACCAGGTACGTAAATAAGAGTAAATTAATGAAATGAACTAAAGTATGAATCATGATAGTATTCCATGGATCATGGATTACAACACACACTGCAGTCTAATAGAACTGTCCAGTAGTAAATCCTGCCCCTATGAAGGTTCAGTTTTTGTTAACTATATGATCATAACTCTTTTTTTTTTTTAATATACAAAAAAGCAGGAAATTCTGTTTGTATTGGGCGTATTCTTTACCTGAAGTTTTTAACATTGCGTCATTTTATAATCTTATCATTTTAGAGCAGAAGTGCGATTACTTAGATTAGTGTTGCCAGCTTTATCATACATTACTTGCCAAATAAAGCTGTTTTTAGGCTTTATTTTTTATTTTTTTCAGATGAGCAAGTAACCATTTAGATTCCCAATATGTGGGGCGTCAGTGGCTTAGTGGATAGAGCAGGCGCCCCATGTACAAGGCTGTTGCTGTGGCCCTTTGCTGCACGTCATTCTTTCTCCCCTCTCTCCCCCTTTCACACTTGACTTTACTATCAATTACAGTCAAACCTGCCCAAAAAGATATATCTTAAAAAAAAAAAAAAAAGATTCCCAATATGTGATCAGTTTATCCACATAACGTCTATTTGGAAATTTGCACAGTACGTTTTCAGAGCTGCTGTTGACAGTTTTTTTGTCAATATACTCACTGTTAATGTTGAACATTAATACAAATGCTAGTGGCTCGCTGGGCTCAGGTGCTTGATATTACTGCCTGGCAGCAGGCTAACAGGTGAGCTACAGTTAGCTTTATGGGGGCAGTAAAAGTGGCGTACAGCAAGTGTCTATGGTGATGAAATATGGATTCCGCACAAGACATGAAATAATTAACGCTTTGTGATTGGATGGTTAGCTCAAACTGTTGACAGTTAAGCTTGATAATGGGAAAAAAGGACAGAATAATAATGCAGTGCATTACGGGGAAAGCACAAGTCTTTTTAACACTGATAATAGCTGAATTCCACTTCAGGGTGGTCCTGATTTCGTGCATGCTGGCTCACCTGAATACTGGAACACACTTAATGTTAGTAAACCACTGTTATTGTTATTAATCACACCTGTGCTTCTCCTGCTAATGCCTGCTGTGAAAATGGTCTTTCGTCCTTTACAGTGCAGTCTAAAAGATTTCAGTGCATTTTATTTATACTCTCTCGCTCTCATGACCAAACTATCTAATGTTATCCAAAAAAAATCTGGAGTTTTCAGAGACAATCTGTGACAGAAAATCTTTGGAAACATGTCAAATTCAAGAATCTTTCAGCAAGACTTTTAATCTGATGCAGCTCCAGGGTCGCTGCCCTGCTCTATCAGATTCTGACCTTTGACCTCCTCATCAAAAGGGGCATAAATAGTCTGACTATCTTGCTGGCAGCTGTGAACCTCCGTCTCATGGTTTTCACAGATGTTAGCTGTTGGCTTGGGCTGTCCTGAAAATAATTGAACACAAAATGAAGATCGTGTTTCCACACGCGCGTCTCACTCCGGCCTCTACGGTGTCTGCTGTGTGACGGGAACATGGACACCTTCACTGTTCAGAGAGCTGACAGGCAAGCTGACGTCCACTGTGTCGACCCTGACATTCTGGAGACGTGTGGGAAAGAATTAACATCAATTTGATCCATTGTAAAATTCACACAGAGAGGCGCACGTGCACACACACACACATAATCCAGTGTTTTATTACTGGATAATGAGACGCAGTAAATGTCAGCCCATAATTGGCATGTTTGTTTAAAACTGTCTACTGTATAAACTAATGACGTAATTATTAAATTCAATGATGTAGAAACAATAGTAAGTTATTTATGAATGTGTTATGAGTAATGCTTGGCACCAAGCAGAGTGCAAAACCCACAATATACAGTAATTATTCACGTACTGACCCTTTAAAGACCTTATCTCTATGTATTATGAATGGTAAGTTCATTATTTTAACCGTTTTTTGGTTTGAGGTTGTAATAAATTCTAATGATATTGACAGAAAAATAAACAAAACACAGTGCACAGACTTTAAAAAAAGAATGGGTTATATACATGCAAACATATAAAATCAAACTATAAATAGCAGGAAACACAGATTTAATGCAGAACATAGAATAAAAAAAAAGTCTCTATAACTTCTTGGTATGTCTGTGTCCAGCTGCAGCGCTCTCGTTTGAACAACCTTTACGTAACCAGGTACGACCTCATTTACAAGACCAGAGACCAGAACAGCTGCATCACGTTTACTCGCTCCTTCCTTGTGTTCTGTGCAGAGAACAGAGAGTACCACAACAGTCTGTTATTGAAGTTACGCCTGACGTTTTATCAGCAAACGCACATGTATGAGCTGTGTCTCAGTCCACTGTTGAGGCAGAAAAGAATGAGTGTACCTGCTGGGAGCAAAACTGGTATGTTTGTGTTCCAGTTGCCCATCAGTGACAAACAGCTCAAACAAGTCACAATGCTAAGATCCGCCATGGTTTTGTTTTTGGAGACGATGGCTAAAAAATAATCTTTTTCAGGGGTTATTTTTCATTATTTCCCCTACACTGTCTCACTGCCCAGTGCAGCTGTACGAGTCTCTGTTTGGATGTTTAATGCTGAAGCAGTTATCGTTGCTATTTGCACATTTGTCATGCAAAGAGAAATGCAGCCCAGCAGCAACACATACTCATTCACAAACTGGAGTAAAGGAGGGACCCACCGTCCAACACCAGCTGCGGTCATTTTGACTTGACCAGCTAACAAGCCGATTGGCTGTAGAAACAGGTGATCTGCTTCACGTTTTAAATAGGGATGTCACGATTACTTGATTTCACTATTAACCGTGATTTTAAACGCCACGGTTAATTATTCGTAAAGGTTCCTCAACACCGTCACTCTCCAAAGATTATGCCTGGATGCGAACCATATACAGTAGGCGTACCAGCGCAATTCTTTTTCTCACCGAAAACAAAGCTACACATATGGTACAGGTGAATAGGTGTCTCCGAGTGATGAAGTATGTATTGCTTATGTTTCAAAGGGCATCTTTAAGTCAAAAGCTAGCTAGATGGGTTTTTTTCCTGTTTAAAAATTCTCTTCTCAGGTCCAAAAGAAATGCTCAGAAACATTTTTGTAATATAGATTACAGAAAGTCTGTAGCATACATGTAGCATTTGAAACCTTTTTTCCCAAAAGGGTTTTTTGTTTGTATTTTTGTTTAATTCCAGTGGGATTATTGTCATTAAATCTTGTACTTTTTGGTTACTTTTCTTTGTTGCTATATTATTTTTGTTATGTTGGCATAGAAATAAATGAAACTTAAAAGATCTATAAGGAGTGTTCATGTGATTTTACACATTTATAGTGTTAAATTAATTAATGCATAATAATAGTGATAATCGTAAAACCACGATTATTTCTCTGACAATAATCGTACCAAGAATTTGACATCCACAACTGCATACAATTATGTGTGCCAACGCCAAACTCGAGGCCACATAGGTTTTCAAGTCATGAAATTATTTCTGGTTCTGGAGATCACAAAGGATAAACCCTGAGTTTGGATAATGTAATTAAAAATAAACGGCAGTATGATATATACACTAGCCTCATACAGAGTATTGTTGTTGTTAAATTGAATGTGAATACCTCACAGACCGTAATGAAAAGAAAAGTGGAGATCTCCGCTGAGGAAGTTTTATAATACTGTAGGAGGCGGGTCAGTGAAAGTGCTGACTGTGCCTGCAGCCTCTGTTTTTCTCCCTGGATCAAAGGCATACTTGTCCAATCTGGGCAGTAATACAGTGATTTTCTCCAGCTCCTGGCTGTGATGCATTAGGACCATTATGTAACAACACTTTAGACTGCTTAAGGGAGGTTCACCCAGTTTGGAGCCACAGCATCTTTACTTCCCCGGAGATTGTTCTCCTTCGCTTTTTAATCCTAATTGACAGAATTAGGCCAAGGTGGATTTGGACATCCTCAAGACCAAGAATTACAATCATGGAGGAGATATTGAGGTGAAATAATGTGAGGTTTAAACAATTTTCATGACACTCAAGCATGAAAATTGGGCTTCTAATCACTTCAAAAACCATGAGAACAGAGGGCTGAATTCCTATCACGTCATCACAGTTGCAGGACAAAAATCTACTGACCACATATCTGGGGCAAAGCTGCTTGGGTAAATCAGCATCGGTATGCCTTGACAAGGCGGTTATCCCTCAGACACAATAATAACCTCAGAGCTATTAGGCTGCATCTGATAGTGAGCAGGAACGTCTTATCAGTCTCTAAGTACTCTGTACTCTGCTCATGATCAAGGAGGAGTGCTTCCGTTACAACTTAACGGCAGAGCTGCTGTGCTAAACAACTCGACTGCAGCCTACGGAAAAAATGCATGGCAGCCAGACTCCTCCAGTTGATAACAGGTTGTCTATATGGCTCCTTTTCCTGCTGCTGAGCGCAAACAGTGTTGGTGATTGACAGGTTGTAAAAGCGTGCAGAAAATTAACATAGATGGAAAATGGGTGAAATTCAGCGGCAATTTCCAGAGGTCTCCCTAGATAAGAAGATTGCTGAGGATGTTTACATGCAATTATCAGAATGATACTATCCTGCAAATTATCTTGCATTCAAAGAACCAAATACCCAGGAATCACAACTTTCAGATCTTCTTAAAGCCACAACGTAAAATTAGAAGATTTCCGAATTGAGTGCCACATCATTGAGTGGAAGCAATGTCATTGACAAAAATGCTCAACCCCACTACTGAAGACATACACCTCGTGTTGAGATAAACTGACTGCATTTTCACGAGGATTGTTTTATTTTACCATGACTAAAACCATGAGGCAGAGGAATAATTTGAAGGATGTAATCACATGTAACTCTTCAAGGGTGAATAGTAACGCATTACAAGTAACACACAAGAGATATTTCAAGGAAACAAGTACTTTTCATATTACTTTTTTAAAACTGTACTTTAACTCTTTACTCGAGTATATTTTTGAGTCAGTAATCTTCTTTTTACTTCACTAAATTTACCATTTCTACCTTTATTACCAGTCTGCTCCAAGTGCGATTGAGTGTTGGGCGAAGGGCACGCAAGTAGCACCTCAATGGCAAACAAGGTGGCCTGCCTGACCCAAGATGATCCCCTGTCTGGACAAAAGCCTTGTGGATTTTTCAAAAAGTGTATTTTTGGATGATTATTTTAAACTACGGTAGCCTGGGAGGTCTAGAAAACACCCTTACAATAAATGAAACTAAGTGCACACACACATACAAGCGCAGCACAGAGCGGTCAGCCTCCTCTTCATCCCCTGTTGAACTTGAAGCTGCAGTGAGATCTCTTCATCACATTTTGTCCTTGGCAACATGCTGCTGCTCTCCCCATGCAGGGTGCATTTCCTACACACCTAATCTGCATCATATTCCATATGCATATGAGACCAAATGCTACATACTACACACAAAAAACTTGTTTCAGCTTTGCTGCATTGTTAACGTTAAAATCAGAACTAAGTGTCACTGGTCCCCTTTAAAAAAGACACTTGTTCGCCAGCCCACACCAGGACCCATCCAAAGATACTTGCTTACCTAACAACTTTTCTGGGGGAAACCCTACACTGAACTACACTGCACATACTGTTGGTGAAGCATCAGCCTTTGATGTTATGATAAAGAAGAGGAGGGTAGAGAGAAAGATGGACAGAGAGTGGTAGTGGTAGGTATCCTTATTGTTTGATTAGCTAACCTGCTCATCAAAGTAAGTGCTGCTCTCACTGCAGTGGCCAGCATAGAAAGTATCTTCTACTCTGAGTACTTTATCAACCAGGTACCTTTCAACTCTTCCCTGAGTAGGTTTTTCAAAGGGTAATTTTCACTTTTACTTGAGTCACTTTAATGGGAGTAACTGGACTCTTACTTGAGTATAGATTTTCAGTACTCTCCCCACCACTGCGACTCCTTCACAGAGTGGCTTGAAGGTGGTTTCAAAGCTACACCTCACTTTATGTGCACAAATTCAACTACTGGACTGTCGTTGCCGTTCTTGGTCTATTTGCTGTAGCCTCTCCAAGTGAACACAGGCAGTGAACTCAGAATTATGCAAGGAGAGGAACATTTGACCACAAAAAAAGACAGAAAGAAAAACACACACTATCATATCAGAATTTCCCCCAAAACTCAACTAGTTTGGACACACCTTTGCAACAACATTCCTGCATCTTCCTGAAGGAGACAAGACGTTTCCTCTGTCCAAACAGGAGACAGTTTGTGACAGAGCATCCAAAACAACTGTGAAGAGACGAGTCTTTTACATTTGCTTTGTACTCAACAAACACCTCCAAGGCTTTGAAAAATACTGGAATGCAGCAACAGCAAATAGCTCTCGTAACTTTAATTGTTCCCATTACTTCCATTAGACTTGCTTTGGATTGGCTGCATCACAGTTATTTGAAAAATGTAGTCCAATTGCTTTTCATCTTACAAAGAGATGTATTGTCTCTTATTACTGTTTGTAATTATTTTGAAAAAATAACTGGACTGAATAAAGTGCACAGTTCAGTGTACCCATTTGGGAAACTAAAAAATGACGCGGTGTAGTTGACAAACAAGTCTGTGAACTGGCAGCTTCACTCTCATCCACTTAACAGTGGTCTGCGAAGGAAAGAATGAGAGGAAAGGGAAGAAGAAACCCAGACACCCAGCAGAGGAGCAGCCAGATTATAAATCACTTAATTGTAACCAGAAAGGAGACGGTCCTCCTGCAACAGCATCACTGCTTTTCCACTGCAGCTTCAGACGCCGACAGTTAGTTCCACTTCAAAACACTACGGCAGGATGATGGAGGAGAGCTGCGTCAAAATGAAGAGTACTCATGGAAAAATGTTAGGGAAATGTCAAGATTTCACTTAGATTTCTGTGAAGCGTGACATCCCAGATTATACACTGTCTATACTTCATGTTTCCTCTGGATTTGTGGGCGCGGGTCTGAAAACGTGACGTGTTAAAGCTCCAGAATATTCTACATGGTATTTCAGTGTGAGAGAAAACTGTTGGCCGCGTGTGCGAAACCCGATCATGTTGTTGTTTGTTTATTGGCGCGAGTAGTGGGAAAGCTTTGAGGACTGTTAACTGGAAGTCAGCGCTCGGATTCCACTAAATTTCACTTTGGCGGGTGGTGACAACCCAGATGTAGTCAAACCCAAGTAAGGCTTAGCCGTGCACGGATCCAGACAGAAGCTTGGAGTGGGACGGTGGATGGGGAAAGGCTCGATGACTGTGATGACAGTGAGTCAGAGGGACAAAGACAGAGCCAGACAGTCTGAGCATCGCCACGGGGGCATGGCGCTTTTCATCTGCTGGAGATCTTCCGATATTCCCATGAGTATCAGTCTCAGGGGCGGTCAAGCAGAAATTCAAGAAGATAAACCCTCAGAGAATTTAAAATGGGTGAAAAAGATCAGAAAATCTAAAAAGAAAAGCACAAATACTGTACATGGATCGATGTAAAAAATCCACAGGTGCACTGCATATTATTCATAGCAAGAAAAAGTCTGCTGAGGTGAACAGGTGTTGGTCTGCTGTTGTCTTTTTTTTTTTTTTTACTGTTAATCATAAAACGAAGCTGCATGATGTGCACACGTGTGGCTCAGCTCAAAACAAAACCTTAAAGCAGGCAGGTGACATCATGACATCTGTGTTTGAGCTTCCTTTGTTTGTTGTAACGTCATGTAGATTTGAGCTTGAGACACAGATAAGCCAACATGCAGTGTGTGTATTTAGAAATGCAAAAAAATAAAATAAAATTTAAGGGTCAAGGAAAAACAAGCCGTTACGCAACAGTATTTTCCATCTTCTATTGGCATGCTTTCAAAGCTGCTCATTCACCGACCTCCGCTGTGAGACGCTGGAAACGTCCGAGGATTGCCAAGGACATTCAAGTGATAAAAGTGAACCAGGCCGGAACGGCTCCTTTGACTTCTAAGAACTGCAGTCCTGACGTAGAATCAATCAATCTTCAGATGACATGACTGTTTAACCATCAGCGTGAAAACTTTTTATCATCTGTGAAGTGATCTACTGTAGTGAAACACACACAGATCATGGCTTTACAACTGAATATAACAAAAGAAAGAGAAAGTTTTGTATTTTGTGGTACAGCTGGTTACTGTTGAGTCACATCCAAGAGAGGGAGTTGTTTACTTTGCACAAGTGCTCTTAATATGACGGCAACTAGGGGTGGGATGATAATGGATATAGGCCTAACTGTTAGTCCTAACAAGACAGTCAGTGCTGTAAAACACCTCATTGGAACAAGAAATTCCTCTTTTTCCGCCTTGACAGAACTGCTTCAACAACAAAACAATAGTTTGATAAAGTTGATAATGACAGTTTGACTCCATCCAACCCGCTCTCACTCCCAAGTCGTCAAATACCGATTCTTGGTCAGTGGCCTATGGGTGTCAGACAACAATGCACAATGGCATCCTGTAGCAGGGGTATGAGATGGCCTCTGCAACATTTGTTGACACTCCAGGCAGCAAAAATCAATACAGCATAGTACTGCAATATTTTTGTGTGGCAATATCATATCATCGCATGGACACCAAGAATCAATTAATATTACAAATACAGATTAAACTTTAGGTCGTCTACTAGAATGATATAATCAATTGCTTTTTCAGTCCACTGGATACATTATGTTGCAAAAAATGGCTTAAGTGAGATGAACAGATTGAAAACTTTATCTTATTAGATAAAACAGATGTTGACAAAGTCTTCCTTTGGGGACATTATAAATAAATCAAATAAATTGCAATATATGTTATTACCATACTCAGCATATCGCAATACATTTGAAATCACAATAATATCGTATCGTGGGGCCTCTGGTGATTCCCACCCCTGCAGCATAGTGCAGCATAGCAACAGTGGTTGGCATTGTCCCTTCACAACAAGAGGGATTCTGGTTCGAACCCCAGGGTGGGGGAGCTCTTCTTGTTTGCATGTTCTCCCCATGTCAGTGTGGATTGGTGCTCCAGCTTCCTCCCACAGTCCAAAGACATGCAGTTGGTGACTCTAAATTGTCCGTAGGTGTGAATGTGAGTGTGAATGGTTGTCTGTCTCTATGTGTCAGCCCTGTGATAGTCTGGTGACCTGTCCAGGGTGTACCCTGCCTCTCACCCAATGTCAGCTAGGGAAGGCTCCAGCCCCCCACAACTCCCAACAGGATAAGCGGTTACCGAAAATGAACGAATGAATGATACTTGTAACAAGCAAAACTTGACAGTGTCCTTGAACATCAGATGCAGATTGTGTGGCCCTTCACCTCAAATTATGGTGCACAGATGCAGTGCACCATAATTTGAGGTGAAGGGCCACAGACCAAGCAGCAGTATTTGACAAGATGAAAAGGAGAATATGTTGCTCCATCGGCTTTGTATCACAAGGCAGTTTGCATATCCATCACCATCCCTGCTTGTAAATTTTAAAAGAATATAGGACACTGGTGTTTCTTAGCAAGACCAAAACAACCCTCCAGCTCAGCGACGTGACCACAACAACATGCAGAGCTTTCTAAAGAGTTCTGTATCCACTTGTTGTTAACGTGCCAAATTAATTAGCCAACTTGTGCAACGATGATAAACAGGGTTTCCTACAGTGCATAATAGCAGAAGCGTGCAGCCTTGTCTGAAGTAAAGACCACCCACGCTACTGTCAGACAAAACAACCAAAAAGAGCAGAGAGCAAAACAAAGAGTTGAATGAAACCACAGCTTCTGGGTTCCGTTCCAGCAAAGAGAAAACCTCATTCAACATCACATTGGATGGGTGTCCATCCACATGTAATGCAAATTGTTTTACCTAATTTTCAGAAAAATTGCATAAGAAAATGCAAATTTAAGTGCTCTTCCATCCACTTCTGTTGGGCGAATATTGGGAGTTGGTTCATCAAGATAAGCAGCTGATGGCGCTGATTGCTAGTCAGGTGCTACTGCGGAAGAAGAGGGCGTATTGATATGACATCATTTAAAGAAAGCCAGTCAAACCTCAACCAAAGGAAAACAATTTGTGTTTTTCAAAGTCAAGGAAGGATCCTTGAATGGCTGAATTTCAAGGATGCTACGTCATCAAATACCGCCTAAGGACTGTTCCAATGTCAAGGATCCTTCAAATTATACCAAGGACTGAGTCCTTCCTTCAGATAATTTTAAAGATGCATGTGTGTATCCTCAGCAAGTAGCAAGTGCCATAAAAGTTTCATTTAGCCTACCTGTTTGTTTTTTAAAGTATAATCCAGATAAATATTCTCCCTCAAAGTCATGTGACTTTGAAAACACTGCTTACATTTGTTCGTATTGTACAACAACATTAGAGAGTGCCAAAATCATCACAGTAACCTGAAACCCCCTCAGTCTGCTGAGGGTTAGTGACATACACCTGGGGACACTTGTTAGTCTGTTCCAATGTGGGTCTTGCCTTGCCTCTGTAGGCTCCTTCCTTGGAGGGACTCTTCCTACCAAGGAAGGAGCCTTGACTTCTAGAAACACAAAATGGGTGTATAACAATGGAGACCACAATGAGGGAAGTACAGAATTTGGAACTGCAGCTCTGTGCTCTTGAAAGCTCTGGTAACAGTCCTGTGTCCACAAAGAAGCATATTAAAAGCCATCAAGGGATGATGAAGAGAGCCTGTAGTGGCGTAAGCAATGACTGTCTGTCAATATTAATTCACTGAAACTGTTTTCATTGCTCTAGTCACATTTACCTTTGATCCATACATCAACTTTCCCACCTCCCCCAAGCGTATAAAGTTTGGATTTTTTTTCAGAAAGGAGTCAATTCAACTGGATTTCCAACTTTGCTTTTAACACAGAGAGAACAAAGTGCTCTTGCTGCCACTAATGCACTAATGTAATGCACAAAGTTGCTAAGTAACATTAGTAATGGCACAAAATGCCTGTGTGAGTGTGCTTTTAGACACTAATTTGTACAGTATGTTCAGTGACAGCCAAGATGTGATGCCCTCAGCGATAAACAGCGTGCGAAGAGATGGTGTTGGAGATTACCATCCAGCTGCTTCACCCCTCATTATGGCCTTTTATCTCACAGATGCTGGGGGCAGATATTAAATCTGAGAAATATGTCAGCTCCCCGAGGCGTAGATACTTCTGTAGGTCTTAACTCCAGTGAGGAACATCATCGTGTGACAAGCTCCAAACATGCCTCAGAGCAAGAGGAAACTGAAGACAGGCAAAGACAGGGAAAGTGTCTAATGATTTTTGGGTGAGAACTAGTTAAGGGCACGTTTGTTATGGCGCACTTCATCTGAGAGAGAGTAGAGCTGTCAAAAGACATGATCTGACACGCCTGAACTTCTATATTCTGAGCCTGGCTGAGCACAGATCTGTCAGTCACTATGTGGCTGTTTTATCTTACCCGACTAATGATTTTTATTTTTTTTTTAGCTACTACTTGTCATGCTTTGTTGCAGTGTTTGATGAGCTCAGAGCAATAAGACATAATGATGTGCTGACAGTCAGGATGACTGTGAGAATAAAAAAAATGTGTTTTGCTGTATTTTGGATAACAACCTGCTACAGTGATACAGCACTGAGGAATTTAAGCACACATCACACCTCCAGCTGTTTTGATGTGGTCTGACTCTTAATGGACAGGTATAAAAAAGAAATTTCAGAGAATTTTTCTATCGTGTTAGTAAAGGTCACGGCATCCAGTGGCTTAGAAACTGGTTCCAGTTCAGACTTGTGCTCAGACCTTTCCACTGGTTTCATGTGATTGTTTTAAAGGCTGTCACGATAACCACAGTGTTGCAAATACCTCACTACTGACAAGCCAACTGCACAGGATGGAAAGCCACTGCTGCAGCCACCATGTTCATGTTTTGTTTTTTTTCCCCATGGGTTTACCCTGTGTTTACACTATGCTACAAATGGCAGCGGCGTGATGAGGCACTGCGTGTCTATTCTTCACTGACCGCTTCATGTTTCGATTTATTTTCCGGTTGCAAAAATATTCCCTCGCTAGAACTCCCTGCCTCAACCTCAGCCTTAGAGATACGGTAATAATAGTGCTGGGGAGAGGGACGTCTGAGGTGCTTTGCTTGGCCTGCTGCCCCGCAACCAGATGAAAATCGATCAATGGATGGATGCAAAAATATTCAACTGTTCGTCACTGTCACTTTTTACCCAGCTGCCCAATCACAGAGGAGGAGGAGCAGGACAAATACCGCAAAGACAACCATCACATCGCTTAACAACAACAATGGAGGAGAAATGAATGCTCAATCCACATACACTAGCGGATCCATCATCTCTTCCTATGCGTTACAGACTTCCCTTCATCCAGAGCCATGACAGCTTTACTGCTGACAGTTTTACGTCTACAGATACTCAATCTGAATCCAGATGCAACCAAAGCATCTCAGCTGAAAAACACTGCAGCCTCACCTTTTTGCCCTTCTATGTTCTTCATTTTAACAAAGCACAAGTATTTAACTGTCATAACTGGATTTCAGAATTTTCAGCAGCCTTTTTTAAACCTTCTCTTTTAGTTTTTGGTGATGTCAAATTCGAAACAAATCTGAATGAATGAAGTAAAAAGTATCAATGTTGTTCACTTTTGAAATAAAAAAGTGACAGTCACATGTCTGACCCAGGCACATCAGAGAGTGCAGAAACACAATAAAAAAGAGCTGTCTCAGTAACCAATAGCACACTCTCTCTCTCTCCCACACACACACTTAAACACACTTTACCTCATTTCACCTCACCTCATCTCACCTAACGTCACCTCGCCTTACCTCACCTCATGACATTTTCTATCAAGTAAAAGTTTTTTAAAAGACACAGGACAGTCCAGATGTTCTGTAAAGCTACTTAGTGTGGTCTGGACTGCATCACATATGAAAATGATTTGTGAGAGATATGACTGGCCAGCCCAGTTTTATTCTGAAGTTGTTAAATACCGACTCTTGGGCAGTGACTTTTGGCGTCAGACACCAACGTAAAAAGGCTTCCTTTCCCATTGGTATGATACATGGCCAGTTGCCCTTACCGTGTAATATTGTCTCCATTAATCCATCTATAAACAAACATAATATCATGTTCATCATGTTGTTATATTGCTTTTTACAAATGCAATTTAGCGCTGTGACAGTCAGCACAGACTGCTGATGTAGGCTACTTTTTAATTGGCCAGAACATGTCATAATGACAAATGTTGGTTCAGCTGGTTCGCATAAAATCAAACTGGTTTAAGCTTGTACACCAGACCAGACCAAACCGGCAAAACTGGAAAGTGACCTAACTCTAATGTCACTAAATTTAAGTCTGCAATAACTTCATTTTTTGGCTACTTGGGGACAGCAGATACAAGTTGTGAAAACAACTCTTCAAGGTCCAGTGTGGAGGATTAGGTGACATCTAGTGGTGAGGTTGCAGAACCAAAACTTATTTATGCATTTGACACCTAAGCATTCATTTGGAGTTTTGCTTCGGACCACCTAATAAATGTAAGACCAATATTCCCTCTCTTTTAGCTCTAGCCCTTTTTAGATTGAGCAAATATGCAGGAAAGCCCAATCAGTCTTTTTTCAGCATTAGCAATATAAAAACAAAATTGGGGAGTGCAGCAAAATGCCGACGTCGGAGGGAAGCCGCCGCTGGTCAGTCCTTTGGCGATTCTCTCGTAAGTCGGCCCCGTCATCTGACGGGTAAAGGGCCTCTTAATTTGCAAGGGCAAGGAGGGCGTGCAATTCCTTGTCTCTCCAGTTGCTCATTTACAGTGTCTGTCAGGTTTGTGTTTCCCTCTTGCTACTAGCTGCTCACTAATTTCTGCTATCAGCTGTTTCCTGTTAATCCACCGCCAGTGGCTCGCATGTGCAGCGTCATCAACAGCTCCTCCCACAAGTCATCAGCAGCCCCTCCCGTTGCACAAGGCCACCTTGGTCTGTTTAAACTAAAAGGGTTCTGCCAATATGTCTACCCTACGAGGCGGAAAATTGGGCACCTCGGATCAACTCGCCAATCCGGCTCTGTGTGTCTAAACGCTCGCACCTTGCCGGCAAAACGGCCCAACATTTGCAGAAAATCTGGCAGTGTAAAAGGGGCTTCTGTTTTGGTCTCCACCAATTCCTGAGGGGAATATCTGTCTCTTTAGCTGGTAAATGCTCCGCTATGTTCACAAATTAGTCACTAACTGTGTCTGTCTGCTGTTTAGAACCTGCCACGACCTGTAATTGACCTCGTCTCTCACATCATCAACTGATACATTGTTGCTATAAAAACATAGATTATAACATATTTAAAGTAAGTGTTGATATTTTTCACAGTGTTTGGAAGAAATTTTACATAGAAAAATACTGCAATAAAACCAAAACTTTAGTTTATGTTTACGAAAGATCGGAATAAATCGACATAGTTTTGTAATATGACTTATAAGGAGAAGAAAAGAAACATCCTTACCATACACTTAGTTCACCGCTGAATATTATGTTCTGCCGTTTTTTTGGATACACAATAATTACAACACTTAGGTTAAGTGTCTTCTAATAGCTCTAATCAAACAATCAGCTCTTCAATGTAGCTGCTCACACAGGCAGCGCTCACTTTTGTTTACATGCTTTACTTGTCAGAACTACTTTTTTTAACTACTTTTTAATATTGAGCGTTGATACCTTCAGCATAAAAAAATGGGTAAAATGTGGGGATTTTGGAGCTACATTTTAGGCTCTGAAAGAAAATGAGAGGGTGTATCATTGATACTTCTGTCTGCTGGCATTGGTGGACTTGCAGCTGTTTTTACAAGTTTTGTTGACAGAGTGCTGCAATTTGTGATGTGAGGTTGGAGATATTTCAGCTTGTAAAAATCCCACATAATGTGAATGGGATTTCCCCATTGGTAAAGTTCTAATTACATAATATTAAATCACAGCAGCAATGTACTTTAGCACGACTTCTTGTTAAGTTATATATCCAGTATTGCAGTATAACAACTGAGAAAATATTAAGTATTTTTATTTTATTTTAACCAACCGATAACTGAGTAATAATTAGGCCTACTTACATTTCTTTGTAACGAGTAATGTTAATATTTGTGCTGCAACTTGTCCACCCACTTCTGACACACACACAAGGCACTGATAAGGTGCTAGCAGCTCTTTTCTTTCAATGCACAGTCAAAACACTGTTATGTCTGGCGTGTGTGTCTCAGGAGAGACACAGGAATGCAGTCGTGGGCTATTTTGAGTTTTTAAAGGAGCACCGGGGTTTTGTGAGGTCTGCCCTTTGAGAAACTCTGACGTCTGACGTAACACTAATATTTGCAGGCCCGGTCTTCTTCTGTTATTTGCTTACTGCTCCCACAGTTCGAGGGGATCCCATCACACGCTGTACACACATATAGAGAGCATGCAAAGCAGGCACACACATTCTATGACAGTGCTTGTGAGTCATTGAGCTTCCTAATCTAAACCCAAGCTATAAACAATAAACAGCATTTTTCCAGAGAAAAATGAAAAAAAAAAAAAAAAAAAAGATGAAAGGGTGACAAACAGAGAGAGTTTATAAGAGCTATCTGTACAAAAAAATGTTCCCACACTAAAGAAATGTGTATGTTTCTGTTCACATGTATCTGTACATGGACAAACTGTGCTAACAAGAACTCATTCATCCGTTTTACAGCCACCAGGAGAAGAAAGTCAGCCTGGCTGTTCCGTGTATCATGTCACTGTTTGGCTCAAAGCTTTGCTTCATTAAAACATCCAGTGTAGTTATATTATCAAACGTTCTACAGTCATAGGAAAATGATCGCTAATGAGCTACCAGGGGACGGCAGAGGGCGTGGACCACCCGGCATCTCATTACCCTGGCACACTGCGGTCGTCATCATGCTGTCAGAAACTGCTCTGCACTCATCAGTCTTAAAATATAAAGAGAGGACAGAGAAAATGGCACCCCATTATGATGCATGAGTTAGTTTTAGCTTCTGTGCCCGCCCAGTGGAAGTCCGGTGATTTACATCGGAAAATCCACAATAACGATGCAGAATTTATGATAAATGGTTTTCAGTTTCAACCCAACACAGACTGACTTTTGACCTCCTAAAAGTTCAAGTCCTTAAGGGAGAAGTCTGAGCAGCCAATCAAACACTGCACTGTTAAACTGTTCAAGCTTGAAAGATTCTTTAATTTGACCAACCACAGGAGTAAACAGGACGCTGATGTTGTTGAGTAAACATCTGAAAAACATTTCCAAATCTGTCACAACATCTCATAAATTCTTTTCCACCAATTATCCAACTTGGGTCGTATTGGGTCGTTTTTTTAAACATGCATGCACCTGTTTCGTTTGTTATTTTTGATGGTATGATCACAGCATATCTTGTTATCTCCTTCAAACTGTGCAACACAGCTGTATTTTGAATCTGCAGCATTTCAGGCCAAGTAGTCAGAATTTGCAGTTTGCGTGTTACATAATAAAAAATAAAAATAAAAAAACTTCACACACCATCCATCCATCCATCCATTTTCACCCAGGGCTGGTCATGGGGGCAGCAGGTTGAGCAAAGCACCCCGGACGTCCCTCTCCCCAGCAATGCTTTCCAGTTCCTCCTGGGGGACCCTGAGGTCCCAGGCCAGATGAAATATATAATCCCTCTAGCGTGTTCTGGGTCTACCCCGGGGCCTCCTACCATTGAGACGTGCCCAGAACACCTTTAACAGGAGGCGCCCAGGAGGCATCCTGATCAGATGCGTGAATTACCTCAACTGGCCCCTTTCGACATGAAGGAGCAGCGGCTCTACTCTGAGCTCCCTCCGGATGTCTGAGCTCTTCACCCTATCCCTGAGGCTAAATCCAGCTACCCTACGGAGAAAACTAATTTCAGCCGCTTATATCCACAATCTCTTTCTTTCCAGATTCATTCTACCCAGATCTCATGACCATAGGTGAGGCTCAGCTCCCTTTTCCCTTTTTCTCCCTGGTGCATGCTGTGGAGGCCATGGTGTGATGAAGCCAGTAGAACCACATCATCTGCAAAGAGCAGAGATGCAATTCTGAGGTTCCTTCTCCCCCCAGCTGTGCTTTGAGACCTTGTCACACATCACCCTAATTTAGTTAGCTCAAGTGTGATATTTTTGGATATCATTTTTATACCAACTTCCTGCTTTCTTCAATTTATTTGTGTCTTTTTTTATTCTCAGTAGACGTAAGGAATATTTTTACACTTATTCGCTTTCTTGCCAAGAATTAGATTGATACCATTCTCATATCTGTGACAAATATAAGTCTACAGATAACAACAGTTTAGTATATCTTTGCATGAAGACTGGAAACAGCTATGGTAACAACATCTGTCAGTACTCAGATTGTCTACAGAGTTTTATCTGGTCTGAGATCAGGTAATTAAACAGTATGTAATATGCAGAAGAATCATGGCATGGAAATAAATTTTAGCAGCCTCAGAATTAAGGTTGTTTCATATGTATCTGAAGCTTTACACAATGAATTTGTCTTTTGCCAAAACATTCTTCACTTGTGTTTTAAATGAGAGACATTCATCTAATATACGTAGTACCAAGGTATTTGAAGTTGGGGATCACTCGAGGCTTCTCATCTGATACATGGACAGAATGTTCTGGAAAAGCACTCACCCCCTTTTTTAATTTTTTTTTTTCCACATTAAGATTTAAATGATGTGTCTGTGAGCCACCTGGTAACATGGACCATTGATTCTGTAAGCTGTGTAGCAGTATATAGTTGGTTGATTCAGATACTTTATTAACTCATGGCACCATTTGTAGAGAGCATACTTTGTGATCTTTGTGTTTGGGGTTTTCTTTAATCACGTATTTTCAAGTCAAAGTGAAGTCAAGAGCTATTGAGTGCAAGTCTTTTTTGATTTTGTCAAGATTAAAGTAATCAGATTTGTGACTCAAGTCTGACTCAAGTCCAAGTCATGTGACTCGGGACCACTCCTCTGCTAATTAATCCATTCCTAAGTCCCGCCCCTGGATGCAGACTGGCCAATAATAACGTAGCATCAGTCCAGCTCAGACCAGGGTCCAACAACAACACAGCTGTGCTCCACTGACTCTAATGCAGTTGTTTCAGATTTCCTTCATTTTCAGGCTGGTTTTGTGGATTTGTAGCTAAATGTTGTGCCTGGGGCACGTCGTGTATTAATGATACTCGTTACCTGGAGAGGTTGGAAAATGATATACGCTTCTTCCCTGTTCCAAAACCAAAATCAAACCCTGAAAAGCATAGGGTTAGCCCAACAATGTTCATCTGCACACACTGTGATGCCACACAGCTGGTTCAATATCAGCAAAGTTTCCCTTTATATTCATTGTCTTCTGTGGCGATCAGCAATGATGTGGTGGTTCACTTTTACACTGTGATCTGTAGCCTACAGTTCGGCTTTAGCTTCTAACTATCTTTAACCTGTTGTTGCTGCTGAGTCAGTTTGACACCTGGATATGTCCTTCAAACACAAACTGTAGACCCCTCTGTCTGCTCCTCTCTGGAATCACTGTTTCATTTTGCCGACAGCTTTCCGACAGCTTGTCGGACCATCACAAAGGGGTGGAGCTTAGCGAAAGGTCAATTAGAATGTTATATCTTGCTCCTTTAATTGGTGCATAAGTGAAGTATAAAGATGACAAGTCACAGCTCCTGGCCTAGATAAAGTCCTGCACATAACGTCTTGTAAAACCACAACTTGTCATTTTTGCCCTTCATTTCCTTTGGATGGAGACTGTTTCCATCTGTTTCTAGTCTTTATGCTAAAGCTAGAAAACAGACTGCTAGCTGAAGCCTCTAATGACAGATATGAAAATGGTATCGATCTTTTCATCTAAATCGTGTCAAGAAAGCAAAAGGGTATATTTCTCGAAACGTTTTGCTATAAGTTACTCATCGATGCATCTGACCTTGTACTTTAACCTCTCTGCATAGGCTCAGTAAAGCTTACCTCAAATGGAAAACTTGTGGAATTGATCATAAAACACTGAGTGATATTTTTCTTCCAGTGGTTCTTCTCAATAATGTTGTTGCATCTGTTATTCCTGTTATCAAGCTGATGCTAATTAGCTAGCTTGTAAGTTGGTGCCAAACTCTTGAGTTGCATAATAATCAGAGTGATGTCATTCTCCCCTCAGCCTTTTTAAGTTCTTGTTGCTCTCTGCTAGTAAAACAGCTGCACTTTGAATTTGACCAAAACAAGCGTAGTACCAGATCACGGTCTTGTATAACGACGAGGAAGAAGATCTATTTTAAATACATAGAGGATGGGACCTCAGATTGTCCTCTGGCTTGCTTCAGACGTGCTTCTGGATGGTGGATGAATTGGCCTTTTGGCTGCTCTGCAGGTTTAATAATGACCTCACTGCTCTCAGCTTTCTGGGTCCAGATCAGTCACTGCAACCCCAGTAGCTTATCACAGCAGGCCATGGAAAACACAAGGTAAAACATAAGCCAAGGTTTACTTCTGTTTTTCTTTAAATCTGCCTTTAAATTCACTCACTGCAACGCATGTAATCATACTGCAGGTGCCTGTGGATGTGCAGATTGCTCGCTGTTTCAATGGAATATTTGAGCAAGCCCTTAAAGTGTGTCACTCTCTGCGGGAAAGCAATTGTGTAACATCTTGGCAGTTGAGTCAGGAAAAACAGTGCAGATGAGCAGCAGATCGGAGTGTATCTTATCTCAAATGCTTGAAAAACACATTGACACACAAATATTTGGATAGCTGAATTTCAGCAGAAGAAACTTAAGGACTGACTTCTTCCAAAACAAGACTAAAATGGACTGACCCGTTTACTCAATTCCTGAAAGCTCAAACAGCTAAAACAAACTCTCCATCCACCTCAGCTGCGGCAAAATATAAATCACATCAGTGTTGACATGCACAGAAGCTGGGCTTGCTTCAGACCGGGGTGGTTTACAATGTGAACAGTGGGGTGAAACATAAATGAAAGTAACAGTGGTATGCCAACAATGCAAATACAAACATGGATCACGTTACCTCAAGTGGCTTACAAGGCCTCTCTCACTGCCAGGGTTTATTGTTTTTTGGTTTGACGACTATATTTTCTATCAAAGTACAGAAGAGCCATTGGTGGTCAAAGTTCAGTCATTTCAAACCTACTTTCCAGGGGAAGATACTCTACACTATACTGCAATTCTCCTCGGAAAATTTATGCCATGCTCTTAAGTGGCTTGGTGGTTAAAAAGTAACTCAGCTAGCATTAAAGGTCAGGTGTGTGGGATTTAGTGGCATCTAGTGATAAGGTTCAAGACTACAATCAACTGAATCTTCTCCCATGTTCCAACCGTGCAGGAAACTACAGTGGCCAATGCGAAAAAAGTTATTGACAGTATTTGATATGTGCATTCGGGGCTATATAGAAACAACATGGGAGAGGACCCTACCTCCAGGAAAGCAGCTCAGCCTTCCTTCCAATTACTCTGAATGGTCACTCGCAGTGTTGCAGTGAGAAAATCCCCTGCAGCCCAAAAGCATATTTCCCATAGGCCACTAGTATAAAAGAGGCATCTGAAAACCCTTGACTGGACACCTTGAATTGCAAACAAGGTCAATTATGATTCTTTCTATTATGAATTTTTGATCCATAGAGGTTTCATGGTTGTCAAACTTTCTTTGAGATGAGGAAAGCGATTTAAGAATCTGTGGCATCATTACAATGTAAAGTCTATGAGCTGAGCAAAGACTAGCGAGCATGGCCAGCAGGAGAAAACACTACTACACATATTCAGTCGGTTGTGTACCGTGGAAGTAAACCCGGAAACTAAAACCTTTTTTTGGCATATGCACCACGCGAGTAGTTCCACTAGACTGAATAGGCACCATCCTGGGGTTTGGTATTGAGATATTATTATGCACCTATGAAGAGGATTTACTCGATATGCAGATATAAACAGCTCATTCTAATGTAACAAAAACACTGTTGACACTGATGACACTGTGTTACGTAAGTCCTACACATGCTGAGGCAACACATCCTCCTTCCGACCTTGTTACATATCGATGTTTGGTCAAGTTACTGCCCCAGCACTGGTAGTCGACGACTTTCGGAGTGAGACAAGGTTAACTGAGGTCATTAGAAACCCAGTGCACACACCAAACGTAGACACTATAAAATAGAAATAGTTAAGCTACCTGTGAGTTTTAGACTATAGAGCTACTGTATGGAACATTTTGTATAAAATATTTTGTTTGTATCAGTGCATCTACAAAGGCAGTGAAGAAGACTGCTGGTCAGTAAACATGGATGTAACATTTTAGGATTTTAAAATATTTAAAAATAAAAAAGTTTTTTAAGCATTATTCTTAAGGAAAGAAACATGTTCACCACATTTTATAGAAATAAGGTATACACACTATACATTTTGGTAAGAAACACCGAAAACATGCTGGAAAAACCAGCGACCTTAGCATTCTTTGAGGTTGTATTTCTGGCCCGTTAGACTGACAGAAGCCCAGTCTTTCTTTGGTCTCCCTGAAAGAAATATTTTAGTCTTTAGCTTGCTCACTACTCGATAGCTTTGTCTCTCTGCTGTCTGGTGCTGAGGGGATAAGGGGCAGTGGGTTTATCAGTGCTAGTTTGCCAAAAACTGCTGCCTGCTGCTGCTTGAATTGGGGTTGATGAGTTTGATGAGAGAGATGGTGAGCTAACAGAAGCTAAAATGCTCCACGGAGACCATTTGTTTGTTTATGTATGACAAAATAATTATTACATAACTTTGTCACTCAAAAATAAACATTTCAGCGCAGACTGCAGCAGAGCAGTCTGAAGGCTGTGAGGAGACATCCGCTCCTCCACCCTCAGGTTGTCCAGTACCTGACGTTTCCTCCAGCATCTGCTCCCCATTCCCAGCGCCCCAAAGCACAGGGCCTCTCAGTGGGAGGGAAAGTCACGTTATATGTGAGCCTGACTGCGAGCAAAAAGCTTTACAGAGATATAACTTTGAAACGGGGCAGAAAACAGAACTGAGGGAAGCTCAGCAGATTTATGGTGATTACTGATGCTGGTCCTGAAGCAGACTGAAACAGATGATATTCTGCCTAGAGGAAGAAAATGTGAAAGCTTCTAGTTTGAAGACGGCTTTGTGCCAGACTGAGGATAAATCATGAAGGAACAGGAGGATTTACCAGGAAGTATATTGTAGTATTGCCCTTGTGCTTGGCATTGGTATGTCTCATATTTCTGTGCAAGTAAGTTGCAACATAACAACAAGATCAAGGAGATGAAAGTGTAAAAAGTTAGACGAATTTGCATCATGCTTGGTACCAAAATTATCAACAAACATAACATGTACTTTACCAAAAAACTGCACATGTGAAAACAATATTAAACATTCGAAGAGGCCTTTTGTCACACTGTCTAACTCTGTTCACATTTGTGGCATTGCAATGGAAAAAATGCCTTGCAGAACAAAAAAAAAGCATTTCCCCAGAGACCACAATTATAAAGTGGAGGCCTGTGAAACTGCTGACAGGATACATCGAGCTTAAAACAAGGTCATTACTACTCTCTGTATCACAAAGAATTTATATCTGTAAAAAATTCCCAGGGCCCAGGAAAGCTATTTGTATTCGCATGACCTCAGTCCACAAAGAAAACCTTGAAGCTCGAAAACGTGTTTGACGGTTTTCATTCTAGTGACCAGGCATAGAACAGTACCTCCATGACTATGCCACACAGTGTTGCTTTCCTCAGAGTGTGTTTCTCCATGTGTTAGCCATCACCATCAGCTGACTTGTGTTTATACCTGCAATTAACTCTCCTCGTGGGCTGCCTGCCCTGCACGTGCACTAGAGGCTGCTGGGAAACAACCTGGGAACTGCTGGAGGAACATTACCTCTTTGGACAACCAATGCAGAGGCGAGAGTTCATTCTGCAGTTATGCAACTTTGCCAGCACGCACAGACCTACATTCATCACGTTTCATTGTGTAGTCTACTGTGTTACCCACAGTGGGTTGGTGGCTACTGCTTGTTAATGTTCAGGTGGAGGGCTTATTAAGTCCTTTTTAAAAACTGCACCATACAGTTTGAATTGATATCACCTGCTTATCACTGCATTGAATAGGCGTTATCAGTGGTTATCAGACTCATAGATTTGGGTTGAAAGCGGTCTGCTACACTGACGAGTGGGATCAGAGGGTTGTTACCAGTCCATTAAATACCTATGTTACTGTTTGGTGGTGACCTCAAGTGGCCATAGTAATTACTGCTGGAGGAAAGGAGGAAGTCAGGTGATGTAACCTTCATGTAAGGAGCGAGAAAGTCTGTGTGTGGTGGAGGGCAGGGTGGTGGATGAGTCAAGCAAACATAGGACTTTCATACAGGAGACCAGGGTTTGTAACCTGTGTGAAACCAAAAGTCAACCTTGTCAAAAGTCAATCTTTTTCTAAACCAAACCACATAGTACTGGCACCCAAAACTCAAACTGAAACCTAACAAAACTGCTGTTGATGATAAATGATGGCCATTTAATGGGCTGATTAAGGCCCTCTGAATCTACTCGTTGTTCTAACCCCATATGACCTATATCTATGAGGCTTATAACCACCGACAACATCCATTAACGTTAAAGTAATTCTACTCTTCCTTAGATTCGCACAAGAGTGTGCCTCAGGAATGAGTCCTAAAACCCGGAAATGAGTCCCCATTTTTTCATATCCAGTTCCCTTGTCCCAAAGTAAATGGTTTTTTTGAATGGAGTTTTGGTTAGACTTCTTAAATAAGGTCTGTGGTTAACACAAGCTTAAGAGACTTTCACGTTTTGTTTTACAACGTAAAATGCGTCAGTAAATACCCTACTTGTGAATTTTGAAGCTTTTACGTGTCTTAAAAAAGGCAGTTGCTAACATGTGGCGACATGAGACTACGAATGTCATCACGCCAAACACAGCTACAACCTTCTTGTGGTGTCGACGTTAAGTCATGTGACCATTGTGTAGTTTGTTTACAGCCTAAAGTTAGCTTTTTCCTTCTGGTGATTACATTTAGGCTTCAATAATCAATAAAGTGGTGTTCTTACTGAACAAAACATGTGAGTGTCATAAATGTTTGTTTGCAACAGAGCTTATGTTTTGCAAAAATCCAAAATCCAATGGAAAAATCCCACAAGCTTTTTGACAAGGGAACCAGGACGATGCTAACTTTCATAACGGCCTATAGAAAATCATCCCTCGAGCGCTCTATTGTTTAAATATGCATACAGGCTGATTATCATATTAGCATAAATTTGTTTGCCGGGTCTTTTGCAAGTAAAAGTGTGATACTAAAATTGGGACTGATTTCCCGGAAAAACAAAACACAGTCTACTTCATTAGCAGGCCATGCAGTCAGACCTCTCACTGTCACTCACAGAGTGAGACACCTGCAAATATGAAGCTCTAATCTCAAATTAGTAGGATTATTTGGGGTTCATCATGCAAGGGAGGGACAACATTTACATTATGAGTCTATACAGTATCAGGTTTGTACTTGATATGATTCAGCAGCGGTTGATTCCAAACAACATCATGGTGAGAGATAATCACAGAAAGCCACACTACAAAGTGCACTCAGTTGGTAGATTTGAGAGATCTCTTTAGCACTCTGTGGAGATGTAAACCACACACACACACACACACACACACACACACACACACACACACACACACACACACACACACACACACACACACACACACACACACACACACACACAGTGGACAGGATATGTGGAACCTCCTCGGCGCTCAATGAATTCAGTGTGTTCCCAAAGTTAAATGAGATGGCATCTGGTTCATCTCAGAAGTGTGTCCACCAAACTTCGACCCATTCCTCCTTATGTAATATTTACACACTATGATAGATTACATAACAATCACCTTCATACCGCAAATGACTGAACATGTTTTTTTTTACTAAATGGTTTGTTTATAATCCATGTGCAAATGTATGCATACGGTAGCGTGTGGACACTCTATACCTTATTTATACGACGCCTTGAACCCTTTGAATTACTGGCAGAGGATTAAGTAAATCATTTAATGGACGACTTGGCTAAGTTGTTACACCTGGCATTGGATCATTCCTTATAGATGCTGGACAAATTAATCTTACTCATTGGGAGGCTTTTAAACTATGGGCCCGGTTTATATCATGAACGAATGTGTAAGTCGATTCTCCAACATCAGGATTTAAGCAATTTGCAGGCTGGTTTGGAAATGACTTGCACCCTGTCGACAGATATGGAAGAAGAGATTTAATGATGTTATAAGATGGCACAAATGCCGCTTTAAAAATCAAAACAGGCCAAACGTTATGCAAGCTGTAGGTCTCATCTGAGGCTGCAGTTCAGGGGATCATGGTTACTCCAGGAGGATGATATAATACGGACACGGTTACGCAAGTCATTCATTAAGAAGTGAAATCTGTTTTTATCTATTTTTTCAATCGCTGGCATTCCTAGGCTGTTTAAAGTTATCTTTGGGTTCTGTTTCTGCCAGCATGAAAATCAGAGCTGAACAGTTATTCTGTGATGCCTAATGGTACAATAATAAAATTAGATAACTAACCCATGGCTGCAATGCCTATGGAAACTCTGAGAATGAAAAATAAATGCGCCAGTTAATTTACAGAGAGGAGCTTCCTTTGAGGAGTGTTCTGTCAGTTTATAAAAACTGTAACAATTTTACAAAAATACAATGAACAAAACAAACACATGCAGAGAAGATGCAAAGACCACTGTTAGGCTAATGCTCATGGAGAAAGATAAACATGTGGAAAACTCATCAGGTCATCACTGAAAGTAAAAGTTGACCTTTGGAGACTCAGTACAGACTGTGAGACTGGATCCTTTTGCTGTTAAAGCTGGAGTTAATAACTTTTATGAAGAACGTGCAGTCATGAATGCCAATCCATCGTAAAGTGACAGCACGCTCCCGGTAATCAGCAATTAGCATAAATCCCCGCCCATGAATAGCCAATGACCACCATATAAGGAGGTGTAGGTGCATCCTGTCGACCTGTCAGTCATGGCGCAAAGAAAGAAAGAGAGAGAAAGAAAAAAAAAATTTCCGAAGCGGAGATCGAAATAATTTTGGGTGAAGTGGACTTAAGAAAAAACATTTTATTTTCTTCAGTTCGTAGTGGTGTGACAGGGACAGGCAAAGTGAAGGCCTGGAGGGAGGTAACAGATGCTGTTAATGTTGTCTCCGTAGTACAAAGAACCATGTCAGAGGTGAAGCGTAAATGGTTTGATATGAAACTGGAGGCAAAGAAGCGCATAAGCACACACACACAAAAATACAGCGGTCACCAAACAAACAGAAGATTCATTTGTGGGGTTTTGAAAGAAGTGGGAATGGGAAACTAGAGATGTTTTGTGCGTAATGGATAAACTCTAAATCAGTGATGGCTGAAAACAAACAAAACAAAAAAACGTGTTGTCTCAACTAATTCTTTCAGTTGGCGCGTGCTCCTTCGTGGCTCCACCACCTGCTGCTCCTGCTGCTCCTGCTGAACCAGAGGCCGAAGTAGCTGTGATCCGGCTGTCCGTACAGATATTTTTATTATCATCATTCAACATGTAGAAAGAACGTGTAATCTACTGAGTCGATTTACATAGATAATTCACAATCATGAACCTAATCTGGATCTTAAACCTGCTAAATGCCAACTAATTTAACTAAATGTGTTATATTTTTAATATTTTGTCATGTTTAGATTACGTGTTTCAAAGGCATCTGTGTATTGTGTACATAACAGATACGAGTTAAAATTGTAATTTCCAATAGTGACAAGCAATATTTATGTGCTTTACTAAATTGACACAAGCACTACGAGTGGTCAGGAGCAGATTTTGTTAGTAGCTACGAAAAGATCAGAGCTACTAAAATATCAATGAATGCAGACATGCATGTAAATTTCCGTCTGCTAACAGTTTACACACAAATTCCTTCTGCTCACGTTTCATGAATGAGACCCACTGTATTTCCTCCTTTGTCAGTCTGCACCTCGTTTATCGTCCACAGAACAAGGCTGCATATCGACATTTTCAGAACAAAATAAAACAGGCTGCAGTGAGAGTCTCTCTCCATGGGATATTTAAAAATAGCAGGTTTGTGCATTTAGTCCCACTAAGGCAAGCTCAGGGGTTTAGTGTTGCTGGAGCCCACAGGAACAACGCTCCGCGATGCTTTTTTTCCCCTCCGAGTGAAGATTAAAATGTATGCAGTTCACATAATCTGGACAAAATTAATACATATAAATACTTGAAGATCCACTCATTACTAAAAAAAACCCAACACGTCATCAGCTCATGCATTGAGTAACATTACAAGTAATCGTTCCACCTTAAAAGTTGCCGGCAGTCGTCCCAGTGAATGCAGTTATGTTTTCTCCAACCCCAGCTGCTGTGAGAGGCAGCAAAACATCCTTTCATTTTATAGTTACAGTCTACTAATAAAACTCTCCACGGTATGAACAGTGGTTACATGAGCCTCAAAACCAGCCACAGCTCAGCCCTGAGCAGAGTGACCATCCTCTACTGACCAATCAACACACTGCAGTGTTCACAGCTCCATCTTTTAGTACCAGATCTGTGTGCTAGCTACCCCAACAGAGGGGGGACCAAAAATTGGGACGGTACAGAACGGCTCCTAACACAGCTGTCAATCATGTCAACCACTGCCTGTGAACTGTGGTCAAACTGTCAAATAAGGCAGCGTTGATCAAATATGAATCAAGATTCTGTTACTGCACTGCTTTTTTTCTCTCCTCAAACATATTGAAGTGTACTGTTTTGCTGTAAAATGATAACATTTGAGGCCCGGCCGCCATGTTGGATACAATCAACCAAAGTTTCTGAAAACATTTGAGGAAAGAAACAGGCAATGCAGTAACAGAATCTTGATTGGGAGTTGTTGTCTTTGGTGAGGATAGCAGAGGCATGACCCGCTCTACTCTCCCTCTGATTAGCTAGTACTGGCTGCCTTTGTTGTTTGGGTTAGTTAGGTTTACAGAAGAGGAGTGAGACTGGTTAGCGGTTAGAGTAAGAATGTCAGCGAAAGCCAGTCAGAGACAGAGAGGGAGCGCCAGTCATGCCTTCACTAGCCTAGGAAATTTGTTTTTAGGAAATGCCACTAGAGGCAGCAGGAAGAGGAGGAAGGGCATGATTTTTGTCACAGATTATCTGTATCGTACATCTTTCAGAATACAGTTCACCAAATATGGCAAACACTTGTATAAGTTATCAACCGTAGCTTTAGAGGCAAGTGCAGTTCTCGTACATGGATTTCCATATAGGATAGACAGAATTTGAGAATATAAAAATTGCATGTTTTAATTGCAGCAAACTGTATATCTGTACAACTGTACATTTTAATACGAGGAGCCCACCTCTCTGACTCTCCCTGAGTGGGTGTATTACTGTGAAGCTGCAGCTCAAGTTGTACACAGTGACTTCCGCGTTTAAGATTATCCTGGATAATCATCTTGAGAAATGCATGAAGTTTCCTTGAGGCAAAACTGTGATAGGGCAGTGGTTTTTAGACAGATGAGCTCATGTAAAAACAAACAGTTTCTATTTAGAGAAGATAGCATTTTACATCATTACTCTGCATAGGGTGCTCTAACTAGTAATGTTTCAGTCTAACTGTATCTCCAGAGCTAAACTTAATAAAGACCTGGCTGCATTTACAGTATTTAAAAGAAAGGAAAGTTATTTAACTTCTGTCCTTCCTCAAAGGAAATGAGTCTGAACACCTGAAACTGGAGCTGACCTCAGTGACTGCCACAACATGTTTTATGATTCAACTAAATATATGATCAGTTCAGTATCTGTCAGTCTGTAGTTTTCTGTTACATTCTCCTTTGAATCTGCATCGCTCAAATATACATAAAATCCCTAACTTGAACTTGGCGTGACTGTAAGAAAATTCTTTAGCTACTGAGCGTAAATCCCTCAGGAGACCAGCTGCAATTCAGCAGATAGAGAAGTGAAGGCTGGCAGATTTAAAGCCAAACAGATTTCTTTCTTTAAAACTGCATACTTGATTACAAAAAAAAGTACCTCCTGAATGGTGTTCGTGAGGATTCTTGGAAGTCTTATCATTCCTTCTTGTTTCTCCCATTATCCTCTGATCTAAATTAATCATCAGATTTTTTTTTAAACTGCGCCGTGAACTTGGAGGCAGAGAACAAGGTGGAGCAAACGCTGCCCGGTAACGGCTCCAACGCCGGTAGCTGTTTTGGTTTTGATGGAATCACACTGGGAGTGTTGAAAAGCACACATTCCATCACATTTCCTCGTCTGAAGCCTAATCGGGGGGCTGCTGTGATTTGTTCTGTGCCTGGTGTTATTAGCTTTATCTGCAGTGGGCCTGCCACTGAAGTATGCTGCTCCTCGGTGCTTCCGAGACCTCATTTGGAGATACGATCGAGACTAACTTAACCCCGTGTCTTTGGCCTGAATGTCATACCAACAACAGGGCATCTGGGGCTAATGCTAGGCTGGCTGGGGACCAGGGATGGGCATTCTGAGTGTCCAAGTATTCATCTTTTTGCATTCAATCATTACAGAATATCTGAGTCAGTTTCTCTCTTGTCCTTTGTGCTCAGCTTGTCAGTCTTGACAGGTCTGCACCTAAACTAGCTACCATATCGTATCGTCATGTCACATGATCATGAGTTATTAATTTAAATGAATAGTTTCATACATATGAACCTATCCCATTTTTGAGGGCATATAGACTATAGTGAATGGCATTATTTTAATGTAATGGAGTTCGTCTTTGAATGATGTTCATGATTAGTCGTCTAAACGATTAAATGTTTGCCCCCTCACTAGTCAGCACCAGAAATATTAGTTGGTTAAACCAATTAGTGTTTTATTCATGTAGGCTGCTTAACTGTCATGCAGCCGCCCGCCACTAGTAGGTGCTACAGAGCCGTCAGACAGCAATCCCCCTTCCAGCAGTAATGCTCGAGTAGACTGGAGTTTTTAAACAGCACGGTGGGAAATAAGAGAGATGTCCTCTCGCGAAACCAGCACGGTTTGGCAGTACTTTGATGTAGAAAATGAAAACAAGGTAGCATGTAGTCTGTGTCAGAAAAAGGTTAGACACAGCACTGAAGGTCTCTCTCGCTCTCCTCTAAGTCAGTTCAGAGTCTGCCCGGTTAGCATGAGCTAACACAGCAACAGCGGCTAACATACAACACAGGGCTGTCCAAATAAACACCCAGGCCCGCACTGGCCCACGGGAGAACCGGGTCTGCTCTGGCCTGCCTGTCTTTTTCTTTTTTTTAAGGCACGCTCTGCAGCACAGGCTGGCAGAGAGCCCGCTCGCTGTCAGAAATGATAGGTGCTTTCAGGATTTGTCACAACGATTGGTCAAAAAGGTTTTTTAGATTCAAGACGTGATTCGTTTTTTTCACTTTCTGCCCGTGCCCGCCCCGACATCAGTGTGCCTGTAAACTGAAAGCAGCTTGGTTGTGGAGAGTCAGGTGGAGCAGAGAGCAGAGGGTGTGTACGTGTGCCTGTGTGTAGACTGTGCAATAGGAGCTCTGCAGCTCAGCAGCGCCGTTACAATGGACTGCAAAAAGAGGAAAGGTGGAGCTGAACGGGAGAGAGATAAAAAAAAGGGGGCCATTGAGTCATAAACTATGTTCAGAGCCCCCCCAGCCCCCAGCAGCAACGTGACGTCGTCAAATGATGATGCTGCAACAACTAAGTTAACATAGATAATTACGAAAACTGGTTATTCTCAACATGAGGTCCGGGGAGGATGGGGACCGACCCGAGGCCAGACAAATGATTGATGATAAGCTATAAGAGCCAAATTAACACATAAAGGCCCAAACATACTCGGGCGTACTATAAGCAGAGCGGACTCCGCGAGGAATGTCCGCAGTCATTTGGGCTTTCATAGTCGAGCGTACTTCCGCGTTGTAGTTTCCTGTAAAAATGTCCTTGAAAAATCCCTGCGATGTGTCACTGGTGCACAGAGTAGAGTCCGCGCGGTCGTAAAATCTGAGCTTTGTGCGCACAGGGCTTGCGGACGTCTGCTTTGAGTCCACGCTGACCTATGCGGAGTCTGCTCCGCGTACATTCCGCCCGAGTATATTCGGGCCTTAAGGGTGCATTTGGTTCCATTTTGTACGGAGTCAGGCCTATAACTGAATGCTGCATGATGTCAAACTGGGTCTGTTATTATTATCACTGTGCCACCAGAGAGGAGTGACTTATTTTCTATGCACTTTAAGTATGATTGAAGACAAATTAATTGCTTCCATCACAGCAAACACTGGTCTGTGTGTGTGTGTGTGTGTGTGTGTGTGTGTGTGTGTGTGTGTGTGTGTGTGTGTGTGTGTGTGTGTGTGTGTGTGTGAGAGAGAGAGAGAGACAATGGCAACATTAACTACGGTGTGTGACCATGGCAACAGTAACTACGTTGTGTGACCATGGCAACAGCAACCATGGTGTGACCGTGGCAACAGTAACTATGGCATGTGTGACCATGATTGACCAGTTGAATGTGTTCCGTTGCAACAAGTAGCAGAACCAAGACACTGTTAGCAATACCAGTTCAAGCGAGATTAGCAATGTTAGCAATACCATCTGATAAGAATCACGCTGTATTTTGCTCGTACAAACACCATAGCAACATATCCACAAATGGAAGTTGGACAAAACTGTGTACGACTAATTTAATGAGACACAAGTAAAACAGAAGTGCTAACAAACAGTATATTACTACAGCTGTCACTTGTGTTGACATCGAGCAGCCATCTTGGATTTTGACGTTAGGGTTGGTGATGTGCCTTCAAATTTCTGAGTTGTTAAACCATTTTCAAGGGACTTTCTAGTTAAAATTTCCAACCGAGCCTGGGACTAGAGGACTCAGACTGAGGATTTGGAAATTACAACTTCCCAGTGCAAATGGAGTACACCATCCCATTCCCACAGCAGAGGTCTCCTAAAAACAGAGAGACTGACCACGGGGCAAAGAGGCACTGAGCGAAGTAATGCACTGCACGCAGCTTGAAAATGAAGTAAACTTTTACCCATTTAAAAAGAAAAGGAAAAAAAAGAGTCATGTTCCCATGTGGGAGGTTAGGCAGCAATTACTCTTTACGTTAAATGAATACTGACGTCCAAATTGAGAACTCGAGTAGGCTACTGTGGACGGGGTCATTTCACTGCCGGACAATTATGTAAGAGCCCACAGGCCGTCGTAAAGCCTTTTATAAGGTGCGGTGGATTTCTTCTACAGTAGCAGCAGAGACAAATCCGTCAGTAAAGTGTATAATGGTGTGAAATGAAGAACTATGAATACATTTATGGTGCAATAAAGTTACAGGTGGTTTATTTAAATGCTCTAACAGCTGGTTTGCTTGCTGGACTGCTCTCCACTCCGGCCTATTTACTTCCACACACACAAACAGCAACTCCCAGAGGCCTGAGACTTTACTAAACTGCTAGAGATGCCATTTAGGCCAAAGAGACTGTTGCACAACAATCCTCCAGCTGCACTTTGACCTCCCAATCCACATAATCTTTTCAAGCTACTTCACTGCAGATTAAGTGAAACTCGCAAAACACTTGTCTGGTTAACAGATGTTTATTTGGGGGGAAAATGCTTTAATGATCTTGTGTTTTTGCTTTTGACACCATGAATCACATTTTGTGTCGCATGCAAACCTCAAACCTCAAGCCTACAGTATGTTCAGCTCGCCGCCTTTGATGAGCCGTTGTTTAAAGGAGGATGAAAGCGTTACAAGAATGGCGGGGAGAATTATTCTGATGTGGCTAGAAATATTTGTGTTCTGTGTTGGTGCAACCGCCGAGAATCATGGGAGGTTGTCACAGCAAAGTGCTTTCTATTACAGTAAATATGAGACACAAAGCAGGAGCAGGAGAGCTGTCTTTGATGGCCTGCAGTTAGCATAAAATGGGACGCACCTGAACAAGCTCAGCAGCTCAGGTAGGTTTTCTATCACAGGTGCAACATGCAACATTAACATCAACAAGTTCTTTCCTTATTTTAACCACATGAAAGCAGCCACCACAGGAATTTCAAATTTGATGACTTTGCTGATTACTTGGCTCCATGGGAAGTGTTTTTCATTACTGTTCCAAAGATGATGAGTCATAGTCTGTTATGGTTAATCTATGCAAGACAAAAATTATTATTTGGATGGTGGATATTTTAGTTACAGCAATGCCGGGAGAGAACAAAAGAGCCTTTGCTTCACAACTGTGGAACTCATAAAGTATGGGCAATGACGGCCAAGCTTTCTGGCTAACGGGCAAATGATTTGATACTGAACAGCAGCAAATCTGTTGAAGCACGGCAATGTAACAGAGGTGGTCTGTTCAGCTTGACAACATGAATAAAATGCTGATAATAAAGGACTGTTGCAGCACATCTAGCAAGACTGTCGTAGGTTTGGATATGTGGTGGTTGGATCAATCTCAGTGAAAAGAAACAGCAAGATAGAGACAGAAAACTTTCATAAAGGGTTCCTTACTGTCCACACTTTGTCAACACAAGCTAAGAGGACTGTAACTGAGGTAGATGAGAGGGAAACCACTCGTCAAAACATTCAGAAAGGGTCTCACATTAATTAGTCTATAATAGAAACAAACTAGAATACATTATGTTTATCATAAACATTCATTTTCTGTAACTGCTTATCCTGTTGGGGGTTGCTGCAGCCTATCCCTGCTGTCATTGGGTGAGAGGCAGGTTACACCCTGGACAGGTCAGACTATCACAGGGCTGACACACAGAGACGGACACCATTCACGCTCACATTCACACCTAAAGCCATTTTAGAGTCACCAATTAACCTGAGTACCCAGAGAAAACCAGGAACTCTCTTGCTGTGAGGCAAGAATTCCTAATTCCAAGGATATTGAAGTTGTTGTATAAGAAAAGTAAATCTAAAACTGTGTTCTCCTTTTACATGATTGCATTACAAGATTCATATAATTGGTTGTAATATCAGGTCCATTCACAACAAACAGGACTCGATGGGCCTGAAATTCTCCAGTCCAATGTGGTGGACTAATCAGCCAACAGAAAGACGGACATTGCACAGCATGGCTAAAAACCTATCACGTGCATTTTGTTTTGGTTGTGATCAGAAGACGACTCATCCAGCTGCATAGGTATCATCCGCAATTCCAAAAATGTAACACTGAGCTGTTTTGCAGATAGAAGATAAACAGCCTTTTGAGCGCACATCATGCATCGGCTTTTTGGAACAATGTTGGTGCTATTCCTGATGTGATCCATCTTCAGCCCCGAGTTGTGTCTCCTGTCAAATGTTTCCCCTTCCAGCCAAGAAGGTCACGATCTGTCTGCTGGCCCTCTGCATGCCTCAGCCTCTTGACCTCAAACATGGCCGTGGTTTTCTCTCTCCCCCTCTCATTTCATCTTCACAGCTGGTCATGCGATCGGTTGATAATACCTGCACATGGACATATCTTGTTTGGGCGCGCGTGCAAGAATGTAGTCTGTTTTTATCCATCTTTGTCATTGGACATGTGAAGTGTTTAATTGAATTGTGAAGTAAATGTAAAACAATATTTTACATCCAAGGAGGAAGGAGCAAGCCAATTGTATACGTTTCAATCTGAGTAAAAAGCAGCCACTTAGGGTTTGGGAATGTCATTAATTTCCTGTTGGTGTTGTCGGACTCGGTCAGATTTCTGCTCTGTATAGTTTGGCAGGAGCCCGCTGAGATGATGGAGGGCAGCCGCTCGCCTCAACGTCTCTTATTTCTCATCAGAGAGCAGCAGCGGGAGGATGACAGATACTCTCACATGGCTAATAAAACTGTTGGAAAGCACTTTATTTCCTGCTACTGGTTCTTGTGAATGGAGGGATCCAACTGAGGCGTTGAACTGTTTGGTCTGTGGTGCCTCAGGCTGACAGGAATAGGACTTAGAAATATTATTATATCAGACAGCAATCAGGGGGTGTATTTTTCTGACCATGCAGCATTTATGTACGTAGTTAAGTGCTGTTTATGTCGACAACTTCTAAGGGAAAACATACCGTACTGACCTCATGCTCAAAATCCCTTCTTGTTGGCCCTTGCTTGCAGAGAGAATGTTACTCCTCCTCACTTACACATTTTTGAAGAGCAAGGAGAGAGATAAGGGGCGACAGCAACCAAGATAAAAATGTTGTAGTGAAACTCTGGGTGGGCAGCTTGGATAAAATTAATGCTGCAATATTATCTTAGCATTATGTCATACCTGGTATGTTCAGATATTCACAGTAAACTCATCTTCATCACTTTGGCTGTTTTACAAGAACAACCAGTGTTGGACATGTCACTCAAAAAATGTAATTTACTCTTTTCAAAAGTAGTATTACTACTTTACTTATTACTCCCACCCAAGTCATTATACCAACCGTTATCTTACTTTTTGGTAACTGCGTCCTTTCTCTGAAGGTGCTTTCACACCTGCCCTGTTTGGTTCAGTTCAATTGAACTCAAGTTTGTTTGCCCCTTAAGTGCAGTTTGTGTGGGCAGGTGTCTACACTGCAATCACACTCGGGTGCGCGCTAAGACAAACAGACCAAGACCTTCCTGAAGAGGTGGTCTTGGTCTGGTTAGAAACAAACTTTGGTGTGGTTTATTTGTGGTGAGAACATGTTCCAACCTCAATCTGAACCAACTGCAGTCACATGACACACTGTTTGGGTTAAACATGAGCATGTTACAGTCCTGGAGGATTATTAATGTGCACCTCCTCCTGTACTGCCTTAATATGCACATTCAGCACATCCAATGCATCAAAACCATGTTTTCTAGTTGGAGCCGCGCCTCGTTTTCAAACTGTATGGTTTGACTAAAATGAACAATGACAGCAATATAGTCCACGATGAGCAGCGCTAAAATCAGCCTGCGTAGTTGTCCCTCTATTGTGACATTAGAAAGTGTCACATTTATCTTGCAAGCGTACTCTTCTTCAATGTTTTGTTTACTTCCTGGATTTTTCCCACATGAAAATTCTGACCAATCAAGAGCAGCTTACTGCTGTGAGAACATGAACCAATTCTAGGCAATTATGCAACGTCATAACAAAATATTCCCTGATTAACACCAAAGCAAGACAACTCGAGGTCTGAAAGCACCCTTAAAAATTCCTTAAAAATTCAGACTCCCCATGTGCACCGCTATGTGAATGTCAAGCTAATCTCACAAGCTAAGGGTCAACAGCATCCAAATTATTAGCCATTAAGGATCTGCCTGAACAGTGGATATAGGCAACATTTCACCCCCCAAATATCCTGCCACAAGCAACTTTAGTTCCTTATCATTTATAGCCTTGTAGGTTTGAGAACATGTTTTTCATAGTGTTTCATAAGAGTCTTAGCACCATTACCTGCACATATTTGACAACAACGTTCTTGTCATCTTTCTCTGATGAAAATCATAGTAATGGGAATATGTCCAGCCGCTGAGAGTAAGTATTATCATTTCTCAAGCTAGCATGCTTGCATGGTGATGTCAATGAATATGAAAGTAATTCCCGGGATGTGATTAATTGTTGGAATTCAAATCAGTAGGGAGGTGACAACAAAAGTAAGGTTGTAACGAGTTATTTGTTTTTGGGTAACCACTTGTTAACAAGCAGCAACCTCAGAAGCTGAATGGCCACTTGAGGCTGGCTCTGGAAGAGAGTCAGTGTTCCCTATGGACATCCATGTCCATAGGGAACACTGATTACAGCTATGTTATGTTAGTATGATATTTTCCAAAGGCATTGCTACACACATTCCTTCCACAGATTTCACACTATTTGGCTGATTGACAGTTGGTGACCGCTACAGACCACAAGATGTGCCAAAAAAGGCAATGACGAAGACGACTATCGGCAAGCAAACGTGTATGTGAACAACACTGGTTCCAAAATATCCCTAAAAAAAACAACTTCAAACACACACTCACACATTTAATCTACTGAGTGTTAGTGTGTTCAAACCAGCAGTTTACTTTACCATATACTACACAGTTTCAGTTATGGAATGAGCTGTTTGGACAAAAAATGTTAACATACAGTGTACACACACACACACACACACACACACACACACACACAGCTCTGGTGCACACGCAGACACACACGTCTTTGCACATTTTTGGCATAACTCCGTCTCCTGTCACAGGTCTGTTGGGATGGCAAACACTTTCATACGACCATCTCACAGCTGAGCTCCTGTTCCAAACACATCCTCCACCCCGTCACAACACGCCTTCTTCAATCAGCTCACATTTATTTCTCTCCTCTGCTCCTCAATGGGCCTTTATGGGCCATTTTCATCACACAAAACCCACCTTTGTCCACCAAAGCCTCTTTCTTGAGAAGTCAATCTACATTTTTTTTCTGGCAAAGCAATTCTTTGATGTGTGGATGTTTCCACTGGAATCGACGTAGTTCGGGGAAGCCAAACAAATCTTCATGCGAGCGGGGGTTACAGGTCCTCTGCTGTTTTGTATATTATGTAATTCAACCTGTCAGCTGGGGAAAATAGATGGAGCGCAATCCTTTACATGTAATAAATCAAACAAAAGTGAGATAACACATGTTTAATTCAGGAGTGTGACACTTTCCCTTGGTGGAGGTAGAAAAATGGGGGCTTCTGTTTTGGGTTTCACAACACCAGCTATATTTAAGCTAATGACAAGCAAATTAGGGAGCAGCCAAACATGTCTTTGAAGTTGCTTTTAAACAGCACCATTCCCCATTTAGAGCGAGTATAAATTTAAAAGAACTGTGTGCAATTTAAAAAACTGCTTCCCTCTGCTGAGGGACCCACCACAGTGATTGAAACTAAGACAGTGTAGAGGGAGGCTCGCTGCAGCAGGGTACAATCTCAGAGATAAAACTGTCTCACAAAAACACTGATTTAAATGACTTGGACCATCAAAACACAGCCTGCAGCCCAACACAGAGGAAAATAATCATCTCTCATATTTTACTGTACTACTCCTGCCTACTTAGGCTATGTCAAGTATGAAGTTTATGGTCATGTTAGTGTGCCACCATTGGCTCAGTGTCTTTTTATAGCTGGCTTGTAGGTGAAGCATTTCTTGGTTTTCATGCACAGACAAGAAGAACTTAAAATTTTGGCAGGAAAAAGCAGGAATGAGTTACTGGTACCCGTGCTCATTTGCCGCACACTGAGATCACAAGAGTTACTGAAACAAAGCCCTGATATAACACTTTCTAATCAAGTTATGTTCACAAGTTTATATACACATCCAGCAGACACAGAGTGATACCAGCATCCCACTGGAAGTGTTTTCTCTCTACAGATATGATCATCTACTCCAAAAATAATCTGGACGATCTGAAACAACTAATTTTCTTCACCACTCACTTGTTTACTGAGATAACATACAGCCAGCTTTTGTGAGCATGTTTACGGGAAACAGTTGCTTACATTTTAGTTTATGTTGATATGCATGGTGAGATGTAACCATTCAATTTATTTGCATGCTGAAAGAGCAATTAGATATGTGTCTGATTTTTCAGACATTTTTGTTGCAATATTCTTATATTTTTTGTCATTTTACAAATATTTTCTGGCAACATTTTGTAGAAATTCTTTTTTTTTTTTTTTTTACATTTACATACTATTATTTTTTGGCAATTTGTTCAGACATTTTACAAATATTTATTTTACTTTTTTTTTTTTTTTTTTTTTTTTTTTTACTTTTGAGTAATACCTTTAGAACTTTTAGTAACATTGTTTGGCACATTTTTCAGACTTTTTATTTTATTTTTTTTTAAATTTCACTAATATTTTTCAGACATTTTACAAATGTGTTTTGGCAGAATTTTCGGATATTTTACCAATAATTAATTTTCTTACAGTTTAGTAGAACTTATTGGCATTTTTTTTTAATTTTACCATTATTTTTTGGACATATTACTAATATTTTTAGACACTTAACTGATACTGCTATTACTGGTAGATTTTTTTTGGCAATTTTTCAGACATATTACTAATATATTTTTAAAATCTTTCTGATAATTTGGGAGGAAATTTTCAGACATTTTACCAATATTTTTTTGACATTTCACTAATATTTTTAGGACACTTAAATGATATCTGTTGATCATTTTCAGATATTTTCATAGTATCTTATGGACAAATTTCTAGTAGTTTTGGGGGACATTTTTTAAAGACATTTTACTGACATTTTTGTCATATTTTCAGTAATTTTACCTTTATTTTTTGGACATATTACTTATTTTTTTAGACACTTACCTGATATTTGTTGACCATTTTTCAGACATTTTCATAGTATTTTTTGGGCATCTTTCTGATAGTTTGGGGGGAAATCTTTCAGACACTTTACCAATATTTTTGTACATTTTTCTCATACTTTTCAGACATTTTACTAATTAAAGTTCTCAGAACTTTTCAGGGAGTTTGTCTCATTTATCACATCTTCAATTGGACCTGTAGAGCAGTGGAATTAACATCCACATGCAGTAGATAAATGAGAAAACCCAAAAAGAGACTTATTTCATCCTTCATCTCTCTCCTCATCTATAGACGACCCTTCATGTGCCACACTGTACATCTGAGACAGTGACAGATAGAGGGAGGCAGAGGAACTGAGATAAAGACAGACTGTACAAGTTAATTAAAAAGTCCATTCCAGGCATAACTGGGTTTGGTGAATGGGCAGTGTCAGTGCCTGGTCTTATGTAAGCCAGCACCTGGGATCCTTGAAGCATGCAAGAAATGCAGTTTGTGATCAGGTGCTGTAAGGGCACCGCCTCATTCGAGCTGTTAAAATAGTCAGGCCTGTATGACGAAGCAAGTTTAACTGAGGCAGGCTGTTTTTGGTAATCTGGCTTTACTAAACTGTCTTTAGCATCCTGAAAATGGTTTCAGACTGGCTCTGTTAACTTAGGGGTTTACAATTCAGCCAGTGTTCACACTCTGAGTAGAGAATGGTGATTTTTTTTCATACGAGACCAAATAAAACTGTTGGCCGCTGTAGGGAAATTAGGTCATTGTGATGGAAGAAAATGAAAACTAAAAACTATAAATCTGTAGAAATTGGGGGTTTTACTGGAGAATACTGTATAGGCCCTGTGAACTGTAAACAGTTAAATTGTTTTCAAGTTTTATTAGAGCACATAGTATGTGAAAACAGTATTTTATTGGCATGTTTGCTCTTGTGTTTAAAGATAAATAATTATTTAGTTCATCATCAATCATTAAAAAAAAGGGAAAAACATTCTAGTTACCATAAATCTGTGTATGAATGCACCTGGTCAGATCAATTCTCCACCCCAAATACTTCACAAAAGACAATAAAAACATGCAATCAATAAAAACAGACGCCACAAAAGGAAAGCTAAGAAAAGGCCATGAAACATAGACTAGAGGCCACTGAAGACCCCATCAGAGACACACCAAGGAACACCACCAGACATATAAAGGTAGGACAAAAGCCATTTTGAAAAGATGTCTTAAAGTGTTCTTTTAAAGGTTTCTTTAGAGACTGCAGACCATATACCTAATGGAAGAGAGTTCCACAGTGTTGGAGCAACTACTTCAAAAACAATGATCACCTTTTGTCGCCAGTACCTTAAAATAAATCCTTATGGGAAGCCAATATAAAGAAAGCAAAATGGGCGTGATGAGTGTTGTCCTGCTGGACCTGGTTAACAGCCTTTACAGTTAAGAGGTGATATGTATGTGTGCCAAAGTTTTTGGACAGAAAACTCATATTTGTTGGACATTTTTCAGACATATACCTACTATTTTTTTGGACATCTTTCTGATATTTTGGGGGCAATTTTTCCCAGCATCACAGCATCCACCTTTAAGGTTTTGTTCTGCATGCTCATATGTGAAAAGTCGATTAGAAACATGATTTCGCACAAATGTATACATGGCCAAGAAGTTGGTGTTCACCAGGAAAAATCTAGCTATGTCTGTTATGGAAAACTAGGTTTTCATGAGGTTTTAGAAATCATCTTATTAACCCAGTTACTTAATTACATGTAAATGAACAGTGATTAATAATCAATAAATATCAGCAATTCAAGAGACTGTAATAGTTCAAAGAATGCTGTAACTGCTGTCTGACTGGGTAAATAAATGGGCTCAAAGAAAATAGTTTAAAGCTTGATGAGGCCTATCTGAAGTTTTTTTTGCATGTAATTTACTGGGAGCTATTTAACACTTTGAGTATTGTTTCTCCACAATTTCTTAAATATTTTTTGTATTTTGTATTTGCAACAGTGTTGATAAAAGAAAATGAACAAAAGCCGCTGTTAGTCAAAAAAATGTGTGGTAAAATAAAGGGAACACAGACAATTTTATTGTGGGTGTGCTTTCCCTTTATTTCCTCATCCCTTTGGCTTGTATTATGCTGAATAATGGCTAATGCTCCCTCAGTTATCCAGAGCCTCTTATGATGTGTGATGAGAAAGAAGCTGTTTCTTGTTTATTGCCTTTGCTGTGGCGATGAACCTCACAGATAACGTAGCGGGAAATTAAAAATCCCTTGTAAACATGTACGAGAATCCGATTGTTCACAAACGTCTGAATGGTTACATTTTTCCTTTGATTCTACACAGAAATGTAACGGCCTCTCCAGACTAAATCTCTGAACCACACCATGATGTCACTGAACAACAATTAAACAACAAATGTTTGTCTTCTGTCGAGCTCTACTGTAAACTGCAGGGGCCTTCCTTTCAATATGTGGCTTCTGTGGTGGGCTAATGCTCGTAATAACAGGGAAGGAAATGGCTGAGCGACCACAGAAAAACATGGACACACACATACATACATAAAACACATCACTCCATCACTCCCCGTGTCTCTCTTCCTCTCCTGCTTTGTTGCTCATTCTTCGCAGGAATCTGGACGTCTGGCCCAGTCGCTTCCCTTTCAGCTTCGAGATCTAAGATTACAGCTGAAGTACCACAGACTTCCAGAGCACAGAGGGTATAAAGTTTGTCTCGCCAGCTGTGTGACGTCTCAAATATATGATGGATCTAAGACAATAAATTGGCAGGACAAATAATTACGTGTCTGGGGATTTTGAGCAAACAAAACTCTCTTTCTTTGTGCTTGCTTATGATTTTATCTCGAAGCTGGATTACAGGAGAACAATGTCCCTCTTTAGTCCATTTAAATGGATAAAGCCGTGTTCTTTGTGTAACCCAGTGGACATCAAGAATAAAAGCTGGTCGCTTATAATCTCTCTATCAAAGCCCCTGAACGACAGAAGAGCCTGTAGGGTTGAGAGTGAGAGTGAGTGAGAGGTGTAGAGAGATCGTGGACGAGTGTGTGGGTGGCTGGGTATCGGTGTGGGTTTGTTAATTGCTAACTTCACCCCCCACAAAGACTCTAATTCTTTAAACGCTTACGGTTATGCAACAGTGCCCCTGCTGCACAACATTTTGTGACAAAGTTCACTTGGCTGCCACGGCTGCTTTTGAACCCCTGCAGTGATCCTTGCTCCTTAACTGTTTTTCTGCACCAAAAAGACTTCAATCAGACGGATTGGACAGTCGTGTGATGACTTGGATTTCCTTTGTTCTTTTGTCGCGACTCATGCTAAAAGTTAATCACCATCAGTGGTTCCAGCAAAGACTTTCTTGTAACTGGAATCCAGAGCAGGAAGTAAACATGTTTTGACAAACTGGATCTTGATACTCTTAAAATGCATTTTTGAAGATTTATTTGGATAAAAAACACAAAAGCTTCTAGATTAATAGTGGATCAAATGACTGAATGCAGTGTGATCACAGTAAACACCCAGTACTGCCACCCAACTCTGCAGCTTTGAGGTGCTTTATAGCCTCTTTAAGCTTGATTTGTTTTAGTTGTACTGCCCATATATTCTGCTCCAAACTAGATAACAATAGTGGGGCATCTAGCAGCTAAAGAGCTGGATATTTTCTCAGGAGTCGATGGGGACTGAAACAGAGACGCATGGAGACTTGGGTATTTGTCACAACAGACTGTGGCACAGTTCTTCTGCATGACCTCATAAAATACAAGGTACTAGAAGAATGTAGGGGTGGGAATGGACTCTCATACTTCTTTTCCACAAGAATTAGCACGTATATGCAGACTCTTAAAGAGAGGAAAACCTGCTTCAAATAGGCTATAGAGTATTTTTCCATTGCCAGATGACTAGAGCCTTTAAGAAGGCTGAAGCAGGAAAGCATGCCTTTCTGACTTTTGGGTTGTTTTTAGACTGGTGTGTCACGTTCAACATTGCAGCCGGTCAGAAAACAGGTAAGTTAACAGTAGAGAGCAGCATGGAGGCCAGTGAAAATGTGATGGTGGTTACATCGTTTTTAAATCTCTATCTGTCTTTACATCTATCTCACTTATTGAGTCTGTTTTTCAAACTCAGCCAGTGTTTGAGAGCTACTGGGGCAGAGACATATGGTATTTTATGGTAGCTTATCATTGCATCTACCCAGTAGAGGGACTAAAATTTGATTGTTCAGTGGGGTGTTGTTTTTCCATCAATGCCAATCAGAGCCGGAGCTGATAAGTACCTGTATCTACTGCAGAGTCATTTGACGTGGAAAGCCTTTCCCATTACATACAAAAGCCAGATGTAAATGATGTAAATGAACGACACTGTCTGACCAAAACTCAATGCAGCATTAAGCAACTTAAAGCAATGCTGTAATGAAGAAAATAACTCTATGCTCATTTGGTTTCACATCTTTACCACTGGAGCAGATTATGCTGCCTCCCCCTCATTTTGTTACCGTCATACAGGCAGGTAACTGTGAGGTGCTTTCAAACTAATTCATCAGTGCAGTTAACTTTCTCATATAAAAAGGCTCCAGAGCATTTATCTTGATGATGACACCAGTGAGTGGTTTGTCACACAGCATAGCCTACTGGAACAAGAGACTGGAAACTGTCTATTTATTCTATTCAAAGTCTATTTGAATCAAATAAGACACCAAAGACTTGTTATCAAATTGAATTACTATGTTCCCAAAGATTCCCATTCATAGAAGATTTGTGACTACATATAGTAGTTTTATATATACATATACATGGTTTTACCATCACAAGCAAATCTTATATTTAGTTGATATGCATAGATGTTGCTTTTAAAATCTGGTGTGAGCCAAATTTCCAGACACATGACCCCTAATGAGTCCCAACACAAGTATTCAGTATTGCGTAGTTGAATACACTTCGGAAGTCTTCATCTCCACCTGATGCAAAGAAAGTTTTTGAAAAGAGCAGAAAAGTGTACAGCGGCAGGTGGTCGTCTTGGCAATACCACAATAGAAATGAGTTGATCATGTGGGTGGTCAGAGGAAGCTGGTCAGCTGCATTGCCTGATCCCATTATGATAATATTATATGGAGGTATTTCATCATGCAGCCTGTAATGAAGTGACCTTTGTAGGAATGTTACTTGTGAGTTCTCTCGCTCTCTTTCTGCTTGGTAGTGGCTGTCGAGCCTTGTGGCCTCTTTTGAAGATTCCCAAAAAGGTCTCAAAGTGTTGAAAGAAACAGGAAGTTGCTCTCCGACATCTACTAGTTTTTTTCCTCAGCTCTGACAAGTGATGGAGCCACTGCCGTCGTCTCTAAGCACAACCTATCATTGTGGTCCACATTTTCCCAAGGATTACTGTCACTGGCCTCTTCCTCTTGGCCAATCATGGCATCACTCACACTGTCCTTGATTACAGTGGCTGGCAGGTCAACGTGGAGGTAATCGCTATTCACTTTCTAATCCCTATTCTCATATCTGAGAGAGAGACAGCTCAGTGGATCTTCTCACCACCCATCAATCCTCTCACTTCTCCTCACTTTCTTTTATTTCTGTCTGTTCTCTCTCCCATGCCGCTCAGCTGCACAACAGGTCCATTCACCTCCCTGTCCCTCTCCTGGTTAAATGCTCGGATAGGCCATTAAGTGCTTTAATGACGCACGGAGGCGTGAATGATTTCAAAGAGAAGCAATGTCACCTCTGAGACGTGTGAATGTGTTTAATCACAGATTTAAGGTCTTAAAACCCCTCTGATGACAATATTAAAGTTGAATCAAAGGTAAACTGTATTCTTACATAAAACTCTTAGTGGGATCAAAAGCGTGTGGCCGTGGGAGCAAAAATAATGTATTATCAAAGCTCTGATCTCCTTCCAGGGCTTCTGTGTCTGTGATTACAATGCCACGAGACATGGAAAACAAACATAATACCAAAATCTTGTGAAGCATGCCCAGCAAATAGAGGACACGAGTTACGTGATAACTAACACATGGGAACCGAGTGGATCAGCAGCACGCATGTACAAACAACAGACCAACTTGTGATGGGATCACTCTAGCTGGGATACAGCAATTCAAGACTTAAAACTATTGTGGGTCAGGGGCGTAAAGTGGGGGAGCCAATGGCTCCTTCCCTACTTCCTACCCACCAACTTCTGTCCCCCTTGCTTGGACCACACCTATCTTTGAATTAGACCTTCATTTTGATCTCAGCTATGTACCTGTAAAGACTTGTGACTGCATCCTCTATGGATATGACACAAAATCTGTCCACAGGCAGACATATAAACACCTGGAAGAATACTCTAAACAGCTTTGGTGGCAGTTCCCACTACAAATGATGTCACCTAGACTGGATTTTTCCATGTTGACACACACATAAAGACTCACAAGGTGAAAACAATACCAGCCATCGTGACACTGTCCTTGTCCATTTTCGGACGAGGGGAGAAAGCATTTAAGAAAAAACGTTCATTATTTCCATGAACTCTTTTGGCTGAAACCTGAGCTGATGCTGTAAAGGTTGACATGTTAATGAGGAAATACGCAATAAGCTAGAAAAGTGCACTCAGCAGGGTGTAAATCTTCACCAGGCCACGTTGTGGCTGCAATTCGGGCACCCGAGCTACACTCCACACAATTCCTGTAATTCCAGCAGACCCACTGGTTAATATGATTAAAAATCCAGTTATGACCGACATGGCTCAAAGATCTGTGGCCATGTTCTAATTATCAAAGATAAATTCATCCTCATAATTAACTTGCATCTTCTGAAATGGGCTGTTTCAGAAGATGCAAGGTAAATCTTTGAGCCATATCGGTCATAACTGGATTTTTAATGGTACTAACTTAATCTGTATGCTTCAGCACAACAAAGTAGGGATTAACAACAATAAACAGAGTTGCCTTGAATTGTCTTCTCAAATGCCCTTTAACAAATAAACTTGTCTTGCCTAAAATAGACACAAAAAAAACATTTAAATGGGGTCGCCTACTCACTTACTTTTGGTAGAAGCAAGTATCAAGTAAAAATGACCAAATCAACTAAATCTGTGAGTCTACAAAATCGGGCAGGCAAAACGCACCTAGTGTGTGACACCATGTGTCAGGGAGAGAGAAAAGGTAAACAGAGTGACAACAACATTCAGGGAGCCTTTCAAACACTGAGCAAGCGTACAAACAGCTTGCTGTTCCTTTGAAAATAGTTTGGAGGTGGGCAAAGCTTCATCAAGATAGAGCGAAGACGATTAGTCTCTCAGCAGGTTAGGACATCTTCTTTGGGGAACACTGAAACAATCTGATGTGCTCTTGTTCACTTGTTTCCATTGTGTCCAGTTAGGGATGGGTGCTGCAGTCAAAGATAACAAAAGTGGTGATTTATTCATCTTGTATTGTGCCTAACTTTTGCCGATCTTAACATATGGGCTATGGAATTAATCTGTGGATGCTCCAGTTCTAAATGAGATCAAACTTTTCTATGGACATCAATTTATGAGCCACAACAAATGGCAAAACATGGCCTGCAACCTACAAGGTAAGATTTGTTGTTTCCAGTCAAGCCGATTTTCAGAAAACTTATAGCCAGCAGTCTGTGACGATTTAAAACAGTCAGTACAACAGGCACCAAAAGAAATAATTGAGCATTACAGTCACAATGTGTACACAAAAAATTAGACGGATTGTCCGGTCCAGTACTTTGCAAGATTAGCCGCAGACTGACACACACACTCACACACATACACACAACCAAATGCATGATCCCTTCCAGGCTTACACTTGGCGGAGATAACAAATCAGTCAGGGTTATTTATGGAGGGATGGCTAAGGGCGGCCATTACAAATGAGTCGTATGGGACAGCATGTTGACATGAGAGAGGTCTTAAGGAACTGTTCAGTTTCTGCTGATAGAAACTGCATGTTGAGTGTCTCTGAGCAGAGTGGGAACAAGGTCAGGTCAGCTGTTGTCAGCGGAGGACTCACACACTTGTACAGATAACTGATTTCAGGTCCGTGTTGGACCTCTACTGTCTTACAGTTGACATTTTTGGATTAACCTTATCTCCACACTGTAGGCCCGAGGATACACACACACACTGAGCCATCAGAGGAGCCTCTCAGTTGGAGATCAGGAGGTGAAGAGGCAGTGATTGGCCTGTCAGCTACCCTCTTCTCTCTAAGCACCGACACAGCAAGTGCACCCCTGAGACAAACACCTCACAGCCAGAGACAGACGGGACTAATCTGTCTCCACACAGAGACGCTGTAATGTCAAGCACTCAGCCTGTAGCACTTGTCAAGCCTGTGGCACCTGTTAATAGCTTCCTACAGGAGCTCCCAATAACCCTCCACTCAGCTGGAAACACATTAACATGCAAGCACACATGTGGTGCACAGATATTCCAGCAGCACATTGAGGCAGACATATGGACACAGCAGGCTGTCCTTGTGTTGTACATGTGGTAGACATGTATATACACATTACTGATGTAGTTATTTAACAACTGTATTGAGACATACACATTATTTTATGGAGCAGATTAATGAATACCAACGTTTGTACTGACTTTTTTGGTTCTACGCACTTAAAAGCTGTTGTGTTTTAAGGTGCAGGAAGACACTGACAGTTTTATAGTAAACAAGTGACTCTGACGGCTCAAAAAATTCTAAGATATAAAGGAAATTATAAACAAAATCGATAAATTCCCTTTCTATTTTTTGGAAATAAAAAAACACAAAAAGTCAAGAGTGCCTTTTATGCAAACTCATACACGTATATGTAATTTTTGCAAAATTTACACACACAAAAAATGACCAAAACCAAACCTTTTTATTGAATAAGAAGGAGGAGTAGAAGAAGAAAATGAAACACTGTCCATAAAAGTAAGATCTGATACAATTGGTATCAGCAACACAGTGATTATCACATTAGTTAAACGGAATCAGATTACAGGAGATAATCTCATTGGCTGATGTCCAATTTTTAATCATGTCCAACATCAGCCCCACACATTCTTCACAAGTCACTATCAACACCATGAAGAGAAACAACTTCCTGTTTGACACGTTGGCCTGTTAGCAGACCCGTTGGCTTCACACTTTGTGGTCTGTCTGAAGTTGGCAGCACAGGATGCCTGTTCAAAGCGTGGTAATCACAGCCCTTAATGAGCCGCTTATCCTGCCTTATGTAATCAGCGTATAAAGACTCGAATGTGAGAGAGGGGAAAACACGAGCATAATGGAGAGCAGACGTGGAAGAGACAAGAAAATCTTGAATATAAAGATGAGGTTTCAGTTGTTTCACAATTTCAGACAGTAATAGTCAGAGAGGCCTTTGGTTTTGACCATGATCGCGAACTCTTCACCTTTTTTGGGGAATGCTTCCATGTCTCTACAAATGACTCATGTGTATGCGGTGTATGTGGTCGATCTGAGTCAGTTTCTACTCTTTACTTTCAGTTTAAACTGTAGTAAACTAATAAAATATAAGGACACAGATATGGAAAGATCAAAGTCATGGTTAAGGTTAGAGAAAAACACCACCATGATGGTTAAAAGAAACCAACGTTGACTGTCGGTGAGATGCAAACTGCCCGTGTCATAGTCACACCCTTTATACGCCCACAGCCATCCAGCATGACCTCCTCCCAACAACAACAAGCAACTTTCTCCCATTGCTGCTAAAGACTAAACAACCCCCACGAGTTCAAAGAACAAAAACATGGGCCAACTTTGACAGTCCCACAATAGCGTAAGCAGTACGTCAGGGAGTAAGTCTGTGCAGAAAGTTTGTGTGACTAGAACGAAATCTTCATGATGAATCTGAGGTTTGACAATCAGACTAAATATTTTTAGCAGCTTCACAGAGAAGCATATCTTTGAATTGCTGCAATTAAATGCTCCTGTTCTCCTCTTTATTAAAATAAGTACCACCACCTCTCTCCTTTGTTGCATCACAATGAATCATCCACCATCAATGTCTCATCACTGAGAAAGTGGCCTCTGACATGAAAAGCTCTTATCTCCTTAAATATTTCAGCAGTGTTTCCTGTGTGGAAGACACGTCAGTCAACTTTAGGGGCTCACCACATTCCAACAATATCTGCACATGAGGTCACTGTTTGCCCCTCCCCACACTGAGAACAACATATTCTGTATTAACCCTTGTCCACAAGTCCCTCAAAGTCATCCCTCATACAGGAGCGTCTCTAAATTCCTCCTACTCTACAGCCTTTACTTCTGTAAGTGCCACAGCTGTACTGCTGTACTCAGCCTGGACGTCTCTTTCTTCAGCATGGCAGCGTCTCTCACTGCTACAGTCCACCAGCAGGTTTTTGGGTTGCCGCCACAACAAGCAATGACCACCCTCTGGCCACAGATCTGTGCAGCTGTGTCCATGATGGAGGTTTTGAACAGGGTCCACCCTGACGTCTTGTCCCCAACCTCCCTTTAAAATATGAGCCAAGTTCGCTCAGAGGTGAGAACACAGGCGTAAGTAGGTGCGATTAACACATTTGAGTCTGCTGAGCCTGACAACCTCTACTTATGTCTGATCCAACTCACCATCAGATGCCGATCGCTCTGCAGCTCCACAGCTCTTTTGATTTGATAGTCCAGAACATATTCCAGTCCCTAACAAGCGTGTATTGCCATGGCACAACTGGTCTCCATCGTAAAGCTGTTGGAGCACAAATATCCACTATTTCTGCAGTGTTGCCTGTGCGTACAATATATGCATAGAGCATTCATCAAGTTCTGTTGTTTTCAATAACACAGTTAATAACAGCACTGGAAACTGCAACACATGCTGGGAGATCTGCAGCGCTCCATTTACTGCACATCAAATGCCACCCATTGCACACACCAGACTCACAGACAAGTTGTTGTCAAAGTAGTAGTAGCTGCATTTTGCCAGTGTGGGTAGAAAAAGTGATGAAATTGCTGTGTCAGTCACACACATGTCACTACTGGACCACTGGTGTTTACTTGGCCCAAACAGCCAATGTACTGACTCTACGTAAGCTGTAATGTGGCCAGCAACACTTGCACCAAATGTTTCTGAGGCAGAGGCTGTGTTAACAGTATTTTCCAACACTGACTGAAAAATCTGAAGGCTGTCCATCACTTTGAGAAATAAGAACACTGAGGGCAGTCTACGATAGACTGAAGTACTTCAAGCCCCTGTCCAGTTTGGGGTGTGTGCATATGAAAGGGGGACGACGCCCATTTGAAAAATTGATACGTTATCCCTATGGTCTGAGAAAGTCCAATAAAATCTAAGTAAAAATGAACAACTCTCTCTCATATCCTAAAACTAGAGTGCAAAACTCAAATTTGTGATGTCATAGGGTATAAAGTCTGGAGCTGCTCCATTGACAATGAATTGAAAAAGATGTTTTAGATGACACTGAGAGCACCCAGAGGAATGTTCTGAGTGTATGGGAACAATTTCTGTTTCATAAATGAGAACACTACAATAGAATAAAGCTCATTTGGGTATAACAGGACTATACACCCTATGACATCACAGGTTTGAGACTTACTTCTCTTGTTTCTGGCTTTGAGAGAGAGTAGCACATGTTCACAAATATTGATTGACCCTAGTTCATGGAAATGACATATTGGAATTCTTAATTTGGGGTGGTGTTCCCCTTTAATCAGTTATTGTCTAGTCTTGCCTTTGATCTCATGTATGTGACCTCATTGTCTTGCTGGCTTTAGCCAAGGGGTTAACTCTTTGCTTTAGCCATTACACTGGTACGCTATATTGCTAAATACTATTGCAAACTGTCATGGCAGCTGAACGTCAGAAATTTCAAAAAAAAAAAAAAGATCCCAACAATATCACATCAGGGCTTAAAAGGCTTGACTCTGTCTTAAAAGTCTGTTAATAACCATCGGGTAATGTTAGCCACATCTTGCTAATGGTTAGCTTTGTCACTGTGTGTGTGCGGGCAGACTCTCAAGAAACTATCCCTGATGCAGAGCTCACACTCCTGCAGCAGTCTCATGATAAACTGTGAGAGCGGGGCATGGATAGGCTGAGTGAATCTATGTTTTGCATGCAGCTTTACAGTGAAGTCAGATTTTACCCCTTTAAATAGCTAAAAATGACAGAAATCATGTTCAGCAAACATTTGCTGTTGGTTACCAACGTTACCAAAGAAGGTGATGTGGTGGAGGATGAAGGACAAGCAGGTAACACTGATAACATTTATCAGCCAGCAGCAGATAAAATTAAAATGATGAGTAATATCAGATTGCAACAACATTTTTCTGGAAGAACCTCATATTTTAGGCTAGTCATTACATCATTACGAAATCCCTTCTAAAATATCTGCATCAGTATCACCCCTCACGGACCCAGGCCAGTGGATCCCTTATGTATTCAACTGTGTAAAATCCTTGTGAGTAACCATCACTACATCCTGCTCTGACTTGTCCTACACCAGTCAAACATCATGCAGTCCAACCATGTCCTCCTATCCATAAGCAGATTCCAGCTCTGGATACATACAGAGCAAAGGGTCCCATTTATGAAGTGGTATTAGGGTTTATTAAACTGGTGCTGCTGTGCTCTGGAAGCCCCCTCTGATAGAAGATCGAGATTCGACATTCCAGCCTTTGATCCTGGCAGTTTTTTCCCCAAGAATACTGTATGTGGAGGAAGGGGAAAACAAGCCCGACGTAATTATGGAAGAACTCATTTCTCCTGGCTTCCTGTTATTGAGAACATGCTGCAAATAGGCCGACTGCACGGTATCAGCGACATTAACAATGTTTCCTCTGACTGGGTGACTGCCGCTTTGATCTGCTGAGAAATAGTCACACATGCTGCCACTTCTGCAGGAATTAGAGATAGAGAAATAGATGGGTATATCAGTGAAGGAGGTAGAGAGCGACGTGTGAGAAAGAGAGAAGAAAGCGGGGGAGGGAGATGCAGAGACAATAGAGTCATTAGTTTGTCTGGTTAGTCTGACCTGAGAAAAAGAAATCCGAATGACAGTAAACTTTCCTGTTGACGGATCTTATCGTCTTTGATCAGAATGCATGTGTGAAACAGGAAAAGCTGTGGTGGAAGACGTATTCAGATCCTTACTAAAGTAAAAATAGGAATGCCAAATTGTGAAAAATATTCCACAGCAAGTTAAAGTCCTGCATTCACTTGACTTAAGTGAAGGTATTAAAGTATTAGCAGCAACACATACTCAAGTACTCATTCTGTGTCAGGTCAACTTTTCATGAACTTTGTGATGGGTTTTTCCCCCCTTCTTTTAGGGGGGGTTTTAACATAGTTGACTGAAGGCATGTCCTGATACCAAACATTTAGTAATCTGCACAAATACCAATGAAATTCAATGATTCTCAAAACTCAATTCAAAACCATGGTTAAAAGGATGCTGGGGAGGAGGCCTACGAGCGCAAGGGCCTTAACTATGCTGAGCTGGCAGCGAACGCTGAGCAACGCAGCTGGAAAGCGAAGGTTTGCCCAGTTGATGTGGGCTGCAAAGGGTCGTAGGCAAGTCAACAACCAGGCTGCTTAAAGAAATGGGAAATTGAGGCCAAGCCCAACATCATGCCATCAAAGCCCTCTCTGGTGCAGCTGAACAGGCAAGCCAGTGGCTACAGATCAAGAGAAGAGACACCACTTGGGCCCCGAAATACCACTAACAATGACAGGGTTGAAGGAAGTGAAAACACATGGGGGCTCACCTTGGACGCCAGGTGTTGCCGATGAGCCCTCTGGAGGTGTTGTGGATCTATATTTCAAAACATCAATGAAGGAGGATACCCACCTGATGATCCTAATGAAGCTTTTACCCTCCAATATTTCATTTTAAAGCCAATATTGGCTGATAATGATGACGTGCGGATATTTTCGTGCATCCCTAGCTTGCACGTTCTATCTTTTCTTGTGGCATTTAACGGCAGACTAAAAAACCTGAAGATGTGTTTGCTGCCAAATCAAGTCTGGAAGAACTGCATCCTGGTAGAGACATACAAGTACTGTCTCGTTTTAAGAATTTGGCATCTACTTGGTTCCAAAGTATCGCTTTCCCGGGACATCCCTAGTTCATTTATCTTAAGACGCAGGATCATTTTCACAATCCATAAAGGAACACATCATCCTTCAGTTTATCAGAAAACTTCAAATATCACCAAATTTGGAGATTCATGGTTTTCACTGAGTAGAAACGGTATGAAAAAGAAAAGAAACTACAGTGTTATTTACAGGAAACCTTATAAATTTCTCAAGACCCCATTTGAAGTCAACAAAATTCTGTAACTTCATATTCTTATTTACAACATCATGCAAAGTCAGAAAATAAAGCATATAATGATACTAGACATGTTTGGGCTTTAAATGATATTCTTTTCTGAATTGTCAAACTATATGTATACTGTGAGACTTTTCTCTCAAACACATTTCTGTGCTCTGATGTTTTGTTTTTGTGACATGCCTGGTCACAGAGTCTATAGGCAATACTTTAAAGAAATCTCCTGGACTCTCCTTCATGGAAACAACTGTACCATGATGTGGTACTGGACTCCAAACAATGCAACCAAACTCAAACATTTCCTGCAGCTGGTAATCTGTGGCTGATGACTTGAAAAAAAAAAAAGATTCATGCCGCACAAAATTAAGTGAAAAATGAAAGGAAAATGCGTATCCAAATATTTTTATTTAATCCTAAATTGATATGTTTGTGTATAACATTTCCCCAGAAGTTGTGGTTTCCCGCTGCTGCCTGGAGCGAGTTAGAAACGATGATCCAATACTGTAGCGGCACGCAAGCTGTAATTTTAATGCAAACACAATTATAAAAGTGGGATTCTCCACTATCATTAGTGGTGGGAGTCTGAAAGACAGCAGCGGGCGCAGCCCTGCATGCAGCTGACATTACATCGCTCCAGAATGAGTTGTAGTTGTAGAGATGTCTCATGTGAGACTTTGAAGACTGTTTGGGGCTGCTATGGTTTCAGTAAGCTAATCATCCCCAACATCCTGGAAGACAAAGACAGAATGAGCATGAAAATTAAAGAAAAATGCAGGACAAATCTGAAACCCTAAACTAGCCAAATTAAATAAAGTCTCAGTAGCAAAAGTTTAAGAAAACACTTGTGTTGGTGCAGTTCAGGCTGTGATCATCTGATAGATTTATTCAGGTTGCGGTGCAGGAAGTCTTGATGAAGTGTGGCATCTCCAGGCATAACACACATTGTTGTCATTTTTATGCTCCAGCAACAGAAAACCTCAAACAAGGATATCATTAATCCAGAACTCATTAGAGGCAGCAGGTTTAGGACTGCTGCAGAAAACAGTCATTAAATGTAATGTGATGCAATAAAGTTACATAACGAAATGCTCAATATTTCATACAGGACAGACACGTATCTGGGTGGTTTGGTAAGTGAGGACATGTGCTCAGTCTTTGAAGATTTCTCAGCAAATATGTTTTATTCCCAGACATCTGCAGCTGCGTGGATAAAAAGTGACCTAATGCACCTCGTCTATCAGGTGTATTGCTGAATTGCTATTTCCAAAACACCTAACTAACCTGAAAGTCCCACACAGCTTGCTCAAGAGTCTATTACTCCATCATCACTTTTCATCCTCACACTGAGAAATGCTGCATCGTTCTGTCATGCTGACCAGAGACCACAGTGTAATGTCACACCCAGCAGATACACATTAGTCTGTCATCACTTTTACTGCGTGATAGCTGCAGGGAAGACATAATGGAGCCGAGTGTAATATTGTGTCTCATCTCAGAGCATCAACAGGAAGAAGCAATTAACAATGAGAACACCTCAGCTACAACAAAGACAAGCACAAATGTTGTCAAGGCTGCTGCAACTATATATATGTTTTTTCTTGCCTATGTGCCCTTCATATCACCCTGTGTCCCCTTTCTAAATTCAGAGGTTTTTGCAGGACATGGACAAAGCACAGGCAAAACTGTTTGTGAGTTCTTTTTCTTTCCTAAGCAGAGTTTTGAGTCGCGGGGTGAGGGTTGAGTTTGACTTTCAATGCACCTCATGTTCTTCTGCTCCATCTGTGACCGGAGTACCGTGTCACAAATAAATAAATGTGTGGGGAATCCTGCAGAGTGACAGGGCTAACTGTTAGCATCACATGGCTAATGTTACCTAATGATTAATAACACATTTAATGACAGAGTCAAGCTGTTTCAGTGTCGGTGTGAGTTTGCTGGCACCGTTTAACAGCTCAATCAGCACGTTTACATGCACGCAGTAGTAGAGCTAAGCTCACAGCTCGGCTAATCACTTTTTGTCTTTGGTCAGTATACACGTAGAGGAGAAAATAGAATTCCTGACCCAACCCAAAAAACGTGTAATATGACTGTACATGGTTTGGATCGAGACCACCTGTTCAAGAAGGTCTTTGTCCGGTTGTTATAGTGTGCACCTGAGTGCGATTGCTGTGTTCACACCTGCCCAAACGAACCACACTTAGGGGGCAACCGAACTTGAGTTCAATTAACAAACAGGGCAGGTGTGAAAGCACTGTAAAGCTACAACAACATTAAAACAATGAATGAACAAACAGTTGACAGCACTGTTTGGTAATGTACAGCTACATACAGTATCATTTAAAGTCCTCCTCTTTATGTTATCAGTTTGGGAATCTTCAGAAATCCTCCCGAAACGGAGCACGAGAGTCATTCCCAGCAAGTAATATCAGGGCTGAAGCTCTGGTCTTAGGGTGACCACTGATCTCTGATCCTATCTGCCAGACTCTATTCACAGCAGTCACGCATACCACAAACAGGAGTCATCAGAAGTCAACTATACTCACTATATCCCCCCCTCCCTCTGTCTCTAACTCTCTCTCTTTCCAGTCCTGTTTCTCCCTCTCTCTCTCTCTCTTTCCAATTAATGACCGGTTGTCAGCACAGTAATTTGCATAGAAACTGTGAGAGCATCTTCAGCAAACTTTCTCAGGGATTTAATGCAAGTCCAAATGTATGACAAGTCTGAGAACCAACATGAGTCATTCAAATAAAGTGGGTGTGAAACTATTTGCATTCCAACTCCTGCTAAATGAACTGTATGCTTCAAAAGGTGCCTCCGAATGCTCAGTCACAAGGCCGGCAACGTGACCGCCGTGCCTGTACGGGCTGGGTGAAAAAGGAATGTTATGGGGATCTCACCCAATTAAAACAAGGTATTTAAATGGCACCTGCATTTTGAATTAGTCGCCTTTCACCACCAGCGGAAATGAGTGCTAAATGACGAGGGAATTCAAAGTATATTTCCCTTCGTCAATCCAAGTTAATCCGTTCTTTTCAAAAGGAAATGCTTCAGAACCCATTTCTTTAACCGCTGCTCAAAACAATACTTCCTCTATCCCACAAGTATGAAAAACAAAACTTAAATTTGCCTGCCAGCATGTTGGTCAAACATCGTGTCCAGTGCTGTGACGTCTTCTTTTTTTGGATTGTTCTGGTTGATGCAGAGTGAGTTTCTGTAAGTGGAGCTCTTTGCTTTGTTCAGCCACTGCTATTTATTTCAAACCACTGCCACTGCTGCTGGAAACAAAATGCATCACTTCCTGTGACACAGAGGTTCCAGACACTGTTTATGTAAAAGCTTTCAAGTAGAAGGACGAGACGGACAATTATTTACACCAAAGTGCCTCAGATTATTGTTTCAAGTGGCGGAATTTCTCATCCTCTTGAGATAAAATGTACTTCTTACACACAATGCACTTGGGAAACTATGAGGGAAAACTAAACCGAAGCAGACTTTAAACATTTAGACATTCACATCAGCATATCTGTGCTGATCCACCGTTCCAACCATAACGGTGACTAGTTTTCAGGGCATCCTTTAATTCAAACCATGCATGCCAGCCGCTAAGCTAAGAAACGAGGTGAATGAGGCCAGCTTTATTTTGGAAAGCGAGGGACTGCAGATTCTTGGCGAGGATCAGGGGGCACCATTATATCCTCCTAGCACCAGGTATTTCAGGGAGGTTGACTCTGAACAAATGAGCGACAGTCAGTCTGCGTTTGGGTTCACTGAGTTCATCTTCATATGAGCTTAATTTAACGCCCTGAGAGACATCCCACCCCCTGTGGACAAAGCATCTGCACCAACGTGTGGATTGCTGCATGTATATTTTTCAAAGTCCTTCCACAGCCTTGACAGCGATAGTATCTCACCACTGGTTTTGCACTTTCTGACACAATTTGATATTTAAAAGTGTCAAGCTGTGTCTCAGACAGGTTATAGAGAAGTTTTAAACCTACATTTCACACATGAGGACTGGAAACTGGATACTTGACAAAAGGGTGACCGCAAAATAAAGGAGAAGATGTCTCCCACTTGAACTCTTACTACAGGTCGAAGAAGATGGCGAAACCAGATCTTGGTCAGTCCGCGGTGGGCTACGCTGCCGCCTGGTGTAGAGGTATCAGTATAAAATTAAGACTGTTTAACGACCAGTTAAAAACTGCTTGTAGTCGTGTTAAACAGCAGTCGCATTTAGTGTTTTGGTACAATTGGTGTTCACACTTGACCACCTTTACAAGTGGTCGCACAGTGCCTGGACACAGTACACAGTGTTCACACTAACCAAACAAACTGGACTTTGAGGTCAAGTGTATTCCCATCAGGGCCCAGGTCCCTGATGTAAAAGCCCATAAGAGTCTTTATTCATGCTAGCGCCTCTGTGAGGTTGAACTCAGGAGGCTTTCACTTCAGTGCCGTGTGCACTTGACCTTAAAGTCCAGTTCATTTGATTAGTGTGCACACTGTGTACCATACCCAGACACGGGTCAATGAACCGTGCCCAGGTCTACATGAAGATGGTTTTGAGTACAGTTGATGTGTATCTGGGTATGGTAGCATGAGGTGGGGAACTTACTACACCAAAACAGGGAAGTGGACTGCTATTTAGAGATCGGTAAGTAGAGTTGCAAAGGTATTTCTCAACGCTGCCAGTCTCCAAAATCTGTGTATCTCACAGTCGAAACTGCACGGTCATAGGTGATCAAGACGGAGTACAGGCAAGAGGAACGTTCTTGACACTGTCTCCTAAATATAAACCATATTAGGCAAAATGCAAAGACCGAATCCAGTTTATGAGCATAAACAAACGTCACCTAGATGATAATGCAAGTGAAAGCTGAACAGCGGGGAAGTTGGGAGGGAGGCACTCATACTCAGGCACAGTACGAATCACTTGTACCCAGTGATTTAGTAGAGGGTATATGCAGGTAAACGGGGTATACCAACCTCTTTTTCAGACCGCTTACAGTATACCCACCTATCAGCCAAAAAGCCACTGGAATATATAGGAGAGTATACACATTTCCTCTTCAGTAACCTACCCGTTCACCTAGTAGTACACCCAGCTCACCAGCTCATGATCTACAACTAACATTTGCTAATTAGCACAGGAGCAGACTAATGGCAACCTCGTCCTTGTATGGTAGTCAATGACAGTTGACAAGCTTTGACTCCTGGTTTGCGCTTCAGCTGCAAATGTCTGCACACAGTTAAAGACTGTCTGTGTGGGACTTCTTGATTACCATCTCACACACGCAAAGGAAATTTTACTTCATTTACTCTGTAAAGGGATATATAGAGATGGGGATTCCCAGAACCGAACCCCGATCCTCTGAAATGAAGACAGTATCAAAGGTTTCCTGGGAAACATTTTATGAGCACCTTTCATTCAGGGACAAACTCAGACGGCAGACATTCTTTGCATTCCTGCCCCCTTCCAGTAAACACCAGTTGGGTGTTCAAAGTGGTGTTTGATTTTCTGACAGCAGCCTCATGCATCTAATGACTCATCTGTCCATTGTTTGTCTGGGCTGCTGCGTCTTTCATGTGCCGCTTTGTATGCAAATCCACACAACAAGAGACTGGAGCTGGGAGCCACATGTGAGCCACATGCACTCTGACTTTTATTCTTTCGCTCTATCATCCTCTCTTTTTTTCTGCCTGTTTTCTGACCACAGCTTCTCATTTTATGTAATCACTCCTCCAGTGAAAAATCACTGGAGTCTCCCAAATATTTGCCTTTCACTGTGCACAGAAGTGTCTCTTGGACTGGTCCATGTACATGCTACACCTACATACAGTCAATCATACCTAGCATTCTTCAGAAGTCAGAACATATGCAAGACATTCAACATCGGCACATTCCTCAAATTGGGTCTTTACATGCTCCATCACTGTGACAAATATCCTGCATACCTGCGGGGCTTATCCACCTGGGGTGTATATGGCAGGTTGGAGAGAAGCAGGCTTACCTGCACATACAATGACGGGGCCAAAGGCATTGTAATTAATCACTGCAGTTCAGTGGCTTAGCACAGCTTTCCTGCTTACAACAACAGTATGAATCGCACTGATCATAAAGCTACTTGTCACTTCCCTCCCTTTAAATATGCTTCAACTGTCTTACTAATACACACACAGTTGGGGCCTATATTTTTGTGTTGCTGTGGAACAGTGTGGGAAAAGATCACCCAAACACCCACACAACAACACACCTGGCAATCATTCTGTTTAGTTCTGCCAGACTTTCAGATTGCACGGACAAATTTGTGGGTGTAAAATTAAACAAGAAAAAGCCAGCAACACTCGGTGTCCTTCGTTACCAACTTTTAATACCTCCCTGGTCATCAGTGAGGTATTATAAGTTGGTAATGAAGGACACCTAGAGTTGCTGTCTTTTTCTTGTTTATATTGTTGTTCTGTGGCCGAGCACCTCCAGACTTTTTTCTTCTTTTTTGAGAGTGCATGTTGTCTTTCTTCATGGGTGTAAAATTAAGCCTTGGCTATTTAGAAGAGGTGGCTCATCCCTGGTCAGCAGAGCTAGCAGTTAAGTCATTTGTGATTAGCTTTGTAGTAGCGTGTTGTTTTGCTCGGTGCCTTAATGGACTGGAATTACTACTCGTTGATGTGGATAGTTTTCACACCTGCACATACTTTTTTTTGTTTGTTTGATAAACAGACAGGAAATAGTGAGGAACAGTGAGGGCTATGACATCCAATCCAAGGTCCTCAAACCAGGGGGGTTGAGATCACAATATATGGTTTATGTCTTAACCACTAGACCACCATGGCAGTCTATTTGCAGCATAACTATGACAGATTGCAAAATCATTAACAGGGTTGCAAAGCAGGAAAAACAAAGTTTGATTCTCTGATCTTTGCTTTTTTAATTCATTGATTACATATACCTCCTCAGGCCTCTAACAATTATTCAAATACAAGTTGTAGAAGAACAGTTCTCTCTGTTTGACCTGGTCACAACTCTGACATAGTCAGACTGTGATAATGGGAACCGCTGACTTTGGAAAGAAAAGCTCTAACGTGCACAGTAGGAAAGCACTACTGTAATTAATAAATGTAATGATGGCTGAATTCCATTTAACTGCTTCAGTATCAGGGTCCTGGTGTTGTGCATGCTGGGCACTTTAATATAACAGAGCCATTGTTTATGTGGTTACTAACATAAGCGCTTTTCCTACTATAACAAGTCAGAATGTCGGCTCATAAAAAGGCCTATTCTGGTGTTACAATTACCACTGGTCACCTATAGAGGCCGCTGAAATTCATAGATAATGATAAGCACCTTTGATTAGTGCCGTGACTACTACTGATGAGACGTTAGCTGGCTCTTTGTTTCACTTTCCTGCTTGGTCTTTTGGCTGAAATACATGAGGCACTGCCACAGCATGCCTGTGAGTGTGAAGAGCATGTCCATTTCAATCCACTAAAGCTGCTACACTGACCATGGAAGCCACCACGATGTTGTTCAACACCAGTTCATGAAGCTGGTCTATTTTTTTTCTGTATGTGCAACTTCACAGCCCTCCAACAGGTAAAAACTATACATAGAACTAGTGTTGTCAAAAATACTGATTTATCCGTATTGATTCTGAATATATGAAACTGTTTCAATACTCATTTTCTACAGTAGCAATACACCAGTTACAGCTGCGCTTTCTCACTCTCTCTTATTGTTGATGTTTACTACGGTCATTCTGCTCTTCTCTGTTCAGAAAAGAAAAGCTGCATATGTCATGTTTATCACCACAATGACGATTTTTTCACTGTGGTGTTGAAAATTAGTATTTTTCAAGGTGTTTTACCAAAGTTAGAAATTCCAGTATCGTGATGATGCCTGAAGAGTGTAAAAATGGGTACAATCTGTTTTAAAATGATAGAAATGATTCATTTTCCATAACTACCTATCCTCTTGGAAGCCAGTAACAGCTGACACTGGGCGAGAGGCAGGGTACATCCTGGACAGCTCACAGGGCTGACACATAGAGACAGACAACCATTCACACTCACATTCACATCTACGGGCAATTTAGAGTGACCAAGGAGTACCTGGAGAAAACCCATGCTGACACAGGGAGAACATGTAAACTCTGCACAGAGGAGCTCCCCCACCCTGGTTCGAACCAGGAACCTTATTTGATAAGGACAAATGCATAATACATTGTTTATATGTAAAATACAAAGTAGATGCAATGCATATGGTTTTCTAGCCACAGCTAATTTGTGTGTTTTTACTTTTCACAAAAAAATCAGTCAATCCTATCAATACATCCTGTAGTTGAAATGCTCCAATTAATACATTCAGTACAAGTTAATATAGCCTACATGTCCAAATCTCATATAACTAACTGTATTATCACTTGGCAAAACACAGGATGCACAGTGAGACCTGAGTGATAACCCGCTCCATCCAGCCAATGTGACATGTCACATCCCTGCCCCATGTATTTCGGCCATTACACTTAAAAAAAAAAAAAAAACTTGTTCTCAGTCCTACAATCCAAAGGTTCCTGGTAAAACTGCATGTGCAACAGCTCAAGATTGCTCCGGGAATTACTTGATGCCGAACAGATTCAAAGGCATTATGACTCTTTGAACTGTGCTGATGGCATCCTCTGTCAATTAATTTGATCTGAGTTTATTGCACAACACTCTGACTTTTGCAATCATATCCATGTGAAATCATATTTTATGGTAGAACGGCCTAATGCCAAGGTCAAGTTTTATGGGGAACTTCATGTTAATTTGCAAAGATGGTAAATCTTCACAATCCGCAGCAAAATACAAATAAGCTGTTTGTAATTTATTTTCATTACTGGTGGAATGTGCTGGAAGTAAGTAATGATGTTTTACATAAATTAGACAAAATACAGAGCCATTAAAAAAAGGTCAGTGCTGACTGATGAAAAGGTACAAACAAGCGATGCCAGAGGAGAACGCCATATCACCATTAAAAACAAGCTCAACAGCTGGGGCACATGTGTTGGTTATGTAACAAGGTATCTATCAGTAAAGGTACTGCTAGTGTGTGTGTGTGTGTGTGTGTGTGTGTGTGTGTGTGTGTGTGTGTGTGTGTGTGTGTGTGTGTGTGTGTGTGTGTTCAAAGCCAAGTAGTGCAACAGAGATGCTGATTCAAGATGTTGGACTTGGGCGGAGGATAAGCCAAATGGCACTGGACCTGTGACTGAGGACATGACCTGGCTGTTAGCACTAAGTTTTTCTTTAGAAGGTCCAATAAAAGAACGGACGAGGAAAAATTGAACCCACATTGTGTTGTTGCCTCGTAGGCCCGACCAGTTCATGCTGGGTGAGTTCCGTCACATCACACAAAAGCACATGGATGGCAGAAAAATGAGAGGCTAGATAAATGTGAATGAGATTTGAGAAAAGCAACTCCTGCTGGTGTTTATAGAGCAGCCAAACAAATCATGAGCTGAGCAGATTCATCGCTGCATTGTTTTTATTTAGAAAATACCTCAACAGTTTGCTTTTACTATCATGCCGTTGGCAATCCAGATCTGATCTCACGCTGTGTGAGTCCTTTTGCAAAGTTGAAGAAGCTGTTTACCTAACTGAATCATACAAAGGCATCTTCTTTTCCTCTCAATATTTAAAAGTACATTATATAATATATTCTTATTCAAAGTAATTTGTGGACAAGGAGGTTAGTTTCAGTTCATTTTGCTTAAAACAGCCAGACACCCAATAAACTAGTTACTTTTTAAGGGGAAATACAAACACACAAAAAGACTCTCCATTAACTCGGTCACGGTTAGCACTACATTTCAAAGTGCTATCTGTTTAGAGGGGGTGAAATATTAATGTTTTGTAATGATAATGCCTTTTATTTTATTCTATTTCCAATAGACCGGCATGCAAAACGGGTCAAAGATTTTCAGAGTTTAGTCGGGAACACTTCAGTTTAAGAAAAAAAGAAAACTTTATTTCCATTTGCAGTAATATATCTGTTCTGGGGCCTCAATGCCTTTCCTCGGGCCAATGTGGAAAGCTTTAGAGAGAGCAGACCTCTCTGCCCTTCCACGTGCAAACAAGGAAAGCCTGAGGCAGAGAATGCACAAATCCCTGCCCTTCCATGTGCCTACATGGACGCCTAAGGCAGGGAGAGTAAACCTCCCTGCACTTCCACGCGCAAACAAGGACAGCCTGAGGCAAGGAGAGCACACCTCTCTGTCCTTCCACGTGCAAACAAGGAAAGCCTGAGGCAGAGAGAGCAAATCTCTCTGCCCTTCCATGCGCCTACATGGAAAGCTTAAGGCAGGGAGAGCAGCAGCAAAGACAGAACAGAGCCAGCATCAATGACAAACAGAAATGACATTGATAAGTTAGAAACAGCATGAAAAGGAGGAGCTGGGGTGTAGACGAGTTGCAAAGTGGCTTGCAGAGCAAACAGCAACAGTAGGCAGACCAGAGCAATTTAAATAGGGCACCCTGAATGAGATTTGCCAATTGGTTGCAGAGAAAGACTGTGATCTATCAGCTGACTCCTTTCCATCAATCAGCTGCTACATCAGTTGAATGGGCTGTTTGAGATCAGCCAATGTAGCTGGGATGTGAGCTGAGCTTGACATCGTGTCCTGACTGAACTAACGCTACGCTCAAATACTGTCAACGTCCTTATTTACAAATCTGGACAAAACCACCAGTGAACAAATTGCAATTTAATGACTAATGGCCATCAGCGCTAACCTCATATTTGTGTGTTCGTTCACAGTAACTTACAGACAATGCCTTAAAACCAAACAGGAAGGTGAAACATTTTATTTTACACCGGGGTGGGCCGTTGTAAAGAAAACCCTCATATATTAGTGTTGGGGGTCACGAGGACCAAAAAGGTCACAGTGTAAAACATCTACAAAACAGGGAATTTAAAGTCAGATTTCTATCTGTAGGTCTTAGAGGTGGAAATTCAATCTGTTGTACCTCGCTATAAGCTAAATCCCTCCTGGTTGAATGCTGCTGGTGAAAAACAAAACACTTTTAACCAAGTATTAAGATTTGTTATCTTTTCCATCAGGCCTGGTGTAACCTGATATAATACCCAGGACTGTGTTAATAATCATATCTCAGCAGGTTTTCCTATCCTCCGAGTCAACAAGCATTCCTTAGCTGTGACCATGACAGACTTTCACAGATATCGGGATGGCTCCCAGGGCCAAACACAGCTCCAGCTGCAAATCAACGACGGCTTCAACTGATGCAGGAAAGCAGATAGGAAGCATGTGATAAGGGCCTTATCCCAAGTGTATCAAAACAGCAGAAACACCTGCAGAAAGTAGGATTTTTAGGATTCAGATGGCATCTCTTCAGCAGGATGGGAGTGGAAGGAGGTGTGTAGAGGTGAAAGTATTAACCTAAGGTGTAAGCAAAGTTCCTAGTCTGATGTTTACTATCTCTATTTTACAGGCAAAACACCATTACTGACAGCATCATCAAGTTCTAACAAGACAGACTTTGGATATTTGCAGAGGTGGGAGTGTATGTATAGTAGGGATATATCCAGCCGATAAATTATCAGCCAATAATGGGACATTTTTTATGATTATGCATTATTCCAATAATTAAAATTACATCAGATAAATAGTGCTGCTAATATGAAGCCAGGCTGACTTTAATGACTTAACAAGGGCAGCATCTACACACCCAACACAGTGTGTAGCGGTACATGTACCATTACACTTGGTCTGCGAGCCATCAATAAACACAGAGAAGAACAACAACAGCAGCATGCCGTCAAGCAAACAAAACATGTCGCAGTGTGGATGTCTTTCACAGTTCTCGAGGAAGACAACAGGATTGAGAGTGTTAGCACAACCAACACCAAGCTTTTAAAAGGCTCGACTGTTGTTAAACTTATTAATAACTGCTAGCTATGTGATGCTACAGTTAGCATTTTGTATTGTTACCTGGTAACCCAGTCTGGAGCACGTCTTTCTCTTTGGCGGTGTGTATGTGTGAGACACAGCTGCCTGTTTGTCTGAGCTGAGTATTAATATGTGAGGTGAATCAACAGCACATTGCTATTCTACTTGGTAGTTGTAGGCTAGTCTATCACTGGACGATGAGACAGCGCCTGGGTGTGTTTATAAAAATGCAGCGTACCGATATAAACACATCATACACCAAATGTAACGCTGACCTGCCGATTTGATCAGGTCAGAGCTGTGGAATATTAAATCAGCAGTACGTCTTAGCCTTTCTTACCCTCAGGTGAACATAGACTACAGGTTATATATGTCTTTTTAAAATACTAATTATTGGTTATTGTATCAGTTATTGGTAGAAAAAATCCATATCGGTGCATCCTTAATGTATAGTATTTGGTGCACAATGCCATCACAGCAATAAGTGTTTGGTGCTTTCAAAAACAAGCTACATTTTCGACATTTTAACATGTGGGTCGAAGGGGCATGACTCACTTTTGGAGCCAGCCTCAAGTGGCCATTCAAGGAACTGCAGTTTTTGACACTTCCATGTGTCTGGGGCTGAAAAATGTGTCATTTTTCAGCCCCAGAGGTTAAATAACAGAATCTTTAAAAATTCATAGTTTTAATTTAATTAAAAGAGGGGTGTTGCAGCGCTACGCAACCATCTCAGCCAAGAAAAAAGAGATGAGAAACGTCTGGCTGGGTCCTTCCTGAGTCATGTTCAGCCCACCCAAAATATTTGAATGCTTGCTGGCGATTACTATTGAAGCTCCTGAGGCCCAAATTGGGTATTCAGGACAGTCCTATTAAGTGGCCAACCTCTACCAAACTCCTGCCATCTTGGTGGTTGTGTTATCATACTGCTACGCTGGTACTGTACTGGTACATCCTGTAACATGTTATCAAAGGATGATAATGACATGATTCTGATTTGAGTAAAATCTCTGAGATACTCACTGCATATAAATATTTAGTAATTCAAGGAAAGTGATATTATTTTCTGTGTAGCTACGAGAAATGTCTGAAAGGTTTTGGGTCAGTTACTTTAAATCTTGGTGTAAAATTCTGGCCTGCACTCCACAGTCTCACAGCCAACAGAGTCTATCAGTCACCTCTGTTTCAACTCAGTCCGCCACCGTATCACTGCAAGGTCATGCTATTCCAGCTCTATTGTTTCTCCTCGAGGCGAGATTATGGTTTGTTTATTTTGACATTTCCATGGAGAGACACAAAAATGACATAGATTAGAGGAACTCAAAGAGCACTTGAAGGGGGGAACATTTCAGCCTTCAGTCTTTCCAAACACGTCACGCTGATCTAATGTCAGGGACACGGACTGGTCTCGAGATATTTACTTTGAAAGACTTCTTCCAAGTTTTTAATAAATCGTATTTGATCATTTCCATAACTGAAATCAAAAGGAATGAATAAAAGAATGGAAGGAAAACATGAACAAAATGTTTGGAATAAGAGGATAATTTGCCTGACAAACAAATAAATCTATGATATGTCAGCATGTGATTATGGCATGTTTATGTTTATTGAGTTTCATATCAGTGTTTTGAATCCACGAATATGCTCACTGCGAGTCAGGTCATGTCAAGAGCCTTCCGAGAAGCTCAAATTGATAATATCCTGGAACATTTAATCTGATGACTTCACAACAGCTACGCAATGGTTTTTGTATGCCAACATCTCCCTTATGTTACATAATTATTTAGCACATTCACATTGGTTTTCATTCTTTCATCAAGGGTTAAACTTTGAGAGTACAATGTCAAAGCGATTTCTTTTCAGGAAAACTCCTTGCAGGTTTTGAGAGATGTCTCTCCCATAATGAAAAATAACAAACACTAAATAACCTTTTCATTTGCAGCGCTGCTAAAAATAACTCCCTGTCCTGTTAAGGAGGCTTGTCAGAAAGCAACAGGGAGCCTGGCAGAAACAAATTCAACCTGCACCCCGTGTCACACCCTCCGGATCAAAGCGGAGGACTTGACTGCTATTGTGCCGTAAATCCTGTTGATGTCCACACAAACATGACCCCTCTGACTCCCGCAGCAGAGAGGCAGGGCCAAAGCTCTCCTCAGACGTTTCCATTCAGGATTCTGCTGCTGTTGGGGCCGGGCCAGAGCACCATGAGGAGTGATTATTTTGCAGCTATTTTTTAGGAGACCACAGAGGAGATGATTTGGATGGATGCCAGACGGTCTGCAGACATGGTGCACAGTTGTTTTATCGGTTCTTAAGTCACTCAGCAGAAAATATTAAATTAACAGTGTGGTTGTGCAAAACGAGGATGATGTGCCAAACAATTTGTCACCAATTAGCATGTGATGTAAACAGCGTAGTTAAAGCCCCCCCTCCAGACATGTATTACTATGCTTGCAGTAGGTTTTGCTTTCTGTTTTCTCAAGTGCTGCTCGCTCATGCTAAGCTGACTGGTGAAAGAGCAGTGTGCATCAACATGGCTAGCTTTAGCGTTATAGGAAATATCAGAGAGATTCAACCATACATGTTTGAGCCAGTCAGACCCAAACTCAGGTGAATTAGGGCTGGGCAATATGGACAACATTTCATATCTCAGTATTTACAGGCTGAGTGGCGATACGCTATATATATATCGGTATTTTCTACTAAATGGGCTACATGTTTTCAGTTGCAAGTCAAAGCCACATTTGAGATGTCACAGGCACTTTTAGAAAAACAGAATGATCAAAATAAAATACAAAGACAGGGATTTTATTCCCTGTTTGAAAATATGCAGCTGCAAAACACCTCCAAAACACTAGTCAGCAGTAGGGTTTCTATGAAGTCCTGGTAAGTTTAGTTGATTCAAAACACATCTAAGACACACATTAAATATGGCTTAATAGCTGCAATTTCAAAAACAAGTACACAAATGAGCTTCACTATAACTCACAACATTCGCAGACAAATTACTTGTCTTTATTTGAGCACATTTCCCCTACAGATACAACATGCTAATGTTTTTAGCACAAGCCTGTGGCATTTCACATTGTATAAATTAGTAGGGATGTCCGGTATCGGCCGCCCACATTAACAAAAAATGTGCATCAGCATCAGATCGGACTGCATGGAAAAATGCCGATCCAAGAACTTCGATCCAGTTTTTCATGGAGTCCGATCCAGGTTTTCTGGCCAGACCAGTGCTCAGCGATTCAAGCAGTCCATTCCACTGATCTGCTCCAGCACTTACTATCAATCCATCCGGCCAGCATGCAGACACACGGGAAACAGCAGCACCAGGCTGGCACTGACACTACCAAAATAACTGAAAAGGAAAGGCTGCATTGTTTGTTAAATGTCAACAATGTCTTGTGGTGTTAATCTATTTTTTATTTATTAGGGGGCCAAAGCACAAGTGTGTGGAGTCTTGCTGCTATTTTAATCTCAATGTTAGACATTTTAAAGATTTCTTGTGTTGATTTATTTTCTATTTATTAAGGGGCCAAAGCAGCCAAAGCAAACCAGCTATATTTTTTTATTTAATGTTAATGTTCAAGTTTAAAGTTTGTTTATTTAACCTTGTTAACAATAAACGGGTCAGTTTCTCATACCAACTGTTGTGGATCATTGTAACTAACTGGATTAAGTAGTTGTGCTTGTTAGAGTAATATCGCTTGATCAAACCTTTTCTAACATGACAAACAACCAAATAAGTGAATATGTATAATTCGCCCTTGGATCGGATCGGTATCGACCAAAACTCAAGGCTGTATCGGATCGGAAGTGAAAAAGCTGAATCGGGACATCCCTATAAATTAGCTTAGCAGCTTGCAGACTTTTCCTCTACTCATATGAAGCCAGGGACAACAGCAACATTAAACAAAAGTAACATCATAAAGTTCAGCTCCATTACAACTCAAAGTTCACAGACCAAACTGTCTTAGGCCCCGTTTATACGACAACGATTTCAACTGAAAACAGTAAACTGCGCATTACGGTTCCAGTCACTAGGCATGCCGACCGTCACAACAACAATGGTGAGCTCTGTTTGTGCTGCTCACCCTGTTGATTTGAAGTGAAGTGCAAACCTGTTACTGTAGCAACTCCACCTTGTCGTCCATCCAGACAAAGTTATCTGTGCATGCTTTCGCCATTGTGTCTTCATTGTTTTGGTTTGTAATCACCGCATTGTAGAGGAAGGTGCTTCAGCCCAGGCGCATGGTGTCGTGCCGTGGTGTTGCTTTGCAAATTTACACTGCCACCCATTGGCCTGGCGTTCTACAGCGTTTCCAGTAGATTTTGCAGCTCCATGTGAACGGGGATCGTTTCAATAACGTCCTCATATAAACGCAGAAGTTTTTTAAAACGCAAAAGGACAGACTTTTCCGTTTTTAGAGAAACCGTTGTCGTCTAAACAGGGCCTTATTCTAAACATGTTTTCCCCACAAATACAATATGCTAATGTTATTAGCACAAGCCTAAGGCATTTTACATTGTATAAATTAGCTTAGTGGTTACTTTTCCTTTGAAGCGAGAGAAACAGCAGGGGTCATCCCTATGTTTCCAGGGTTCTGTTTCCCGGGTTCTATGTTCCCCGCTCAACCATAAAGGGTTGGTTGAGCGGGGAACATAAAACCTTTTTTGCAGGGTTAAGTGGGGAACATAGAACCCGGGAAACATAGATACGCTCCCATATGAAGCCAGGATAAATCACACACAAGACTTAAAATCCTTTTTTGTGGAGGCTTTACTGTCTTCACAATTTTTTGTTTCTTAAATGTGAAATAAAACTCAATAAAAGCTTTGTTTCCACTGAGGGAAATGGTTTCAGCTTACAAAAATAGACAGGAGGTCTTCATCGCCACAATGTGTAGTTATGTTTCTTGGGAGGTGCACGTTAGGCTACGGCTCTAAAAAGTGTTGCTGGAGAACTTGTAAGTGGGTGGGGTTGGAAAAAAATCGATATATCATACATAGTCGTTATATCTCCCATCCCTAAGAAGAATCTGTTTCCACTTTAAATTCCATGATTTAGTGAATCCTGTTTTAAACTTCAAAGTAAACCATGATCACACACTGTTGTAAGTCTCATCTCAGCAGACACAAAGGCTTAATGGATAATTCCCATAATCTCACACTGACTGTTGGTATTTTTGATGCATGATATCCGAGCAGGGATCACCTTCCACTGCTGGTTTGCACCACATGTTTGGAAGTACGTCAGCCAAGTAGCAACAGTAGCATTCCCTTTTCAGGAGTTATTACAGTGTCAAAAAGGCATTAATTAATCCGGACTGTGGTGCTGGGTCACAGGCATTCCACCAGGTGTTTTCCAAGAGGTCTAAAAAGTCAAACGGGGAAAAACTCTTTCAAGGAAAACTGAGGAAAAACAGTTTAGAAATACATTCCACCGAAGCTTTGGCCTTTCTAACATCATTAGAGATCATCCGAGGGAAACAAGCACTTCATTCCAGAGGCTGCAAAATGTTTTGCTCCAAACCACGTCCACACCAGCAGCCATTAATGAGATTGTGATTGGTTTTATTTGTGTGTGTATGTGGAAGTTCAAAGTCATATTAGAGCCACTCCACCCAGTCATATTTACTAATGACTCTCCTCAGGAATGTGATACAGAGGAACAAGAGAAAAGAACAACACGCTGACAACTTAATGGCAAAGGACAAAGAGGTTTACATAGTTTAATGCGTGACTTTCTTCAACAACAGCGCTTTGTTTTATAAACCACAATCTTACTGAGGTCATCTGCAACTTAGGGGCCTCTAAATGGCATCTGATTATCAAATTTTTTATTACATTTGGGGCTGCGCTGGCCAATAGTTAGTCAAGTCATTATGAAAATGATTAAATGACAAAAAGTTGAAGCTGGAACATCCATCAAACTTGTGTGAATGTTGTTTAATAAACAACAATCTGCTGCTACAATAAACTGATTTTTCTTCTGCTTCATGTAAGATGCATTACTTCCTGTTCAGCAAAGAATATTTTCCCAGGAAAGACAAATCAAATATCAAGTGTTTAGAATTGTGTAGGGCAACCAAAAGGACTTGTATCACTGGCATTTATCATGTAGTCTTGTAACCTGAACATGTACAATTGTAAATTGTATGATTTAACAGACCAAAAAAGGTACAGTATCAAAGTGCTACAGATGCCGACAAGAAGATAAAATAATATCCAGGGGGTCCAGTTTGAGTAATAGATCCATGAACACTTCATCTGGGTAAATGGGACTTTACAAATCTGGCGAGTTGCTCCAGCTCTGTCATTTTCTGTCTGGACGACATTAAAATAAACAGTTAAAAAAATGCTTTTAAAGTAAAGAGTAATTTACCAGGAATGCAGCGCTTGCACAAATTGATGAGTGACGTTGCATCGCACTGCTGTTTTTGAGCACGGTTCAACTTTGTGGCTGTCCGGCACTATGTACTTTTCTGGGCTGGCACCCCCACTGTGCCAATGTAGTGGTTTCATTGAGATGATTGAGTAAGCAGTGTTGTTTGACACTGATGTCAGTCTAAACATGGCCTCACCAGCCCCGTCACCATGAGAAAATATTGCCATTGTGTGTTTCTGCAAACCACAGATACCTTACATTTGTACGTGTCATTCGTGTCTTATCAGCGTTTCTAAAGTTTAGTCTAGTTTAGTTTATGTTGGTCGTTTTCCAAGTAATACAACTCAAATTCACAAAGAAAAACAAAACTAATAATAACAATAATAAGTCATTACTTTTGAAGCCGTGACAAACCCGAGCAAGTTTTACTGACTGAAAAAGTGTAGGCTGAAGGCTTGGCTTTTTGAACCCACCCTTCTTACATTGATTGTTTTGTATTGTTCTCTTTACAATAATACAATGTCGACAAAAGAAACAAGCAAAACAAAATACATGTATAGTCTATATTTCCCAAGGCCCCAAACAAATATTAATATACACACACTGGCGATTATTTTCAAATGTTTTTTTAATCTATTACTTGTTTCACACTTTATTTCCTGCTCAAAACTTTCCCACAAATTAACTCCTTTGACTTTTTACATCCTTGTTTTGCATTTGTTCTAATCTTTGTTATTGTAAGAATACAACTTCCTCTTTACACTGACTCTCTCTAATTTTTAACAACTTCTGGACACGGTCTGGAAGTATCTTATTATCTTTTACTTTATATATTAATTCTGCAATTTTAAGTCCACCAAATCTTTGCAGTTGAGAGCATGTGAGTTTATAAATAATTTGGTTAGTACTTGATGATCAGCTCTATTAACGATTCTTACAGCTCTCTTCTTCTTTCTTTTGTATGTATTTCCCCAAACCTCCACACAGTAGGTAATGGATGGGGAACTATAAAGAGTGATACAATATATGAAATGAATTTAGGTTGATGATTTCTTTTGTTTTGTGCAGTTTTGCAATAGATTACGACATTGTATATGTTTTTTCAGCATAGTTTAAGGTCTATTGCAAATCCCAAAAATGTATTTTCATGAACTCTTTCTATTTCAGCATCATCTATCGTGATTTGTACTGGATTGTTGATTTTTTTTTTTTATATCCAAATACTAGGAATTTGACTTTATTTAAATTTACTGACCAATTATTAATATCAAATGGTTTTAAAGCTTTTATTTCCTTTTCCACTGTCTCCAGAACTTGCTTGAAATCTTTTCCCGAACAAAATCAATATGTATCATCTGCAAACAAAACAAACTATCATTTTGGACACAATATAAACTACTCTGGACCCAGCACTGAACCCTGTGGGACTCCACATGTGACCCTCAGCAAGTCAGATTTATCATAGTTTATTTGCACATACTGATGTGATATTGTAAATGAGCTGATATTGTCATTGGGAGGTGGAAGGGATGGTGAATGGCGTGAAACTCGGGTGCGACAGCTGCCAAGCTGCAGACCACTGTTCGGGACCAACAAACAATACCAGCTGTTTTTTGGTAAGACATTGCTGCATGTACAGCTATGATAGTGACACCAAAACTGGGTATTCTATGCCAAAACATAATATTTTCCTAGTCATAACCAAGTGGCCTTTGTGTCCAAACATGACCACATCATTGTAGAAGTGTAAAGTTTCAACATCCACGACACAATAATGTACATTGCTACATATACGTGGTTTACTAGAAATGTACAATGCCAACCTTTATCTGACAGTTGGGTTAGCCTAACTCTGCATCCACTGAGTGAGAAGAGGATCCTCTGAGTTTCAGCTGAACATTTATGGACCAGAGGAAGAAATTACACCATTCCACCAAAAGACAAGAAAAATGACTCTCCTCTGATGAAGGTTAACCAACAACCCTACTGCCCCCTTTTCGCTCTTCTCTGCAGCAGCTGGGTACACAGCTACGTTCTGACATGAAATAACCTCTGACGGTTCCACTCACCATAATACCAAGTCTGACACACTGAACTCATGACCTCAAGAAAGGGGAGACCAGCCTGCAGAGATGTTAAGATGGGCTGAAAGACAGGAAAGGCAACCATGACAGGTGGTGTTGTTTATGCTCCACATGAGAGGTCAGAGCATAACCAGTGGTTGTGGAAAGACTGACCACAGAGGGTGGAGAGTTTTATGCATTATTTTAAGATTGTTGCAAGACCCTACTAATCAAACAAGAACTTTAGACGATGAATGGCTTTTATGATATGTATTTTTAAGTCTCACCATGTCCTGAAAATGTGAACTGCTTTCATGTTTTAGTGCTTCACAGTCGGGCGAGTACTTGTAAAAACGATGTAAAAACCTAAGTTTATCCGCAGGAGGGGATGCATCAGATGAAAGTAAAAGACAACATGCCTGACATGTTTTTAGTGACCCAGGTATTATTAAGGAGCTTAACACTGGACGATTGACAACATCATCTGCACCCTGAGGTTCTGCAAAGTTCACTCACATGTTCAAGAACGAATACTGATGTCAAGAGTGAATTGAGGGTTACGGTTTCAATTCAAGTTTCAATTCTGTATAAACCTCTCTTCATCTCATCCATTAAAATGTTTGTACATTAACCAGGTTTTGGGGAAACACAGCGTTCACTTTAGTAAGATAGCAAACCTTAACTTTTGAGATTGTTATTTTAAACAGTATCAATCGGGACTTCTTGTGGAGTTTCCCGAGTTCAAGCTCAAACTGTTTTTATAATCCTTGAGACAAGACAAGAGTGGAGTGTTTACATGTCAACGTCTCAACCTATCTCTGTGTCCTTTTCTTTGGGGTCGTAACCCTGAAACAGCTCCCCATGTTACCCTGTCCTCCCCACTTCCTCCATGTATCCCGCTGTTGCTCGGCAACCTCATCAACAGAGCCGCCGACAGAAGCCTGGTTTATATCAGTTGTGACTCAAGAGGGGGAATAAAATGAGATATTTAGGGAATCATTTATAACATTTCTCTAGAAAAATATTTTGATTATTATTGAGGACAAAATGTTAGACTTTGCCAAAATAAGCAGCTGTTCCTTGGGATATACTTGATTTTAAGAGACATTACCGTAATAGCATCCCATTACTGTTGATGAAGTATGGTGAATGGTCAAGCTCTGGACCAGTATGATATTTCCTTTTGGACTTCCCGCAAAGCATTAGAGGTTATATCAAACTTAACTGATTCAGGAAGAAATGAGAGATACACATCAACATGTGATTCATTGGAGGCTTTAGAAAAACCTGTTTGAAGTTATTGAGATCACTGATTTACCAATGAAGGGTAAGGAGAAACTTCCTTTGCTTTAAAGTTTGTCATTTCTTCATGATATTAAGCTGTTTCCGTACAGTGCAGAGGCATTATTACACAACCTTCTACCATTACTACAATCATCCACAGGGAGTTTGGTCAATTTTATTAGCTTACAAGCCATTAAATGAGCCGGTGCAGGCTTCTCTAAGCCTAATGTCAGATTAATCCTTTTACCTTGAGCCTGGATGTTAGCCATCATAACAGTTTTTGTTTGATTCTCAATGTTATCTGGCAGTCACAGGTGTGAGGAAGAACAGCTGCTTCCAGTGTCTGTCAAAATCTTTAAAAAGAGACTTTACAGAGAGCTGCTTTTTCGTTTTGTAGCTGAATGAGTCTAGTCGGTACAAAAACAACAACTCTGGAAACAGGTTGCCTATGCTGTGCAGTTCTAATGCTAAAGCCAGAGGAGAGAATACCAAACATGACACTACAAATAAGGAAGCTTTAAGTAAACACTTCAATGAATGTCTGCGTGACAGACATTAACATCTGTTTTGTCAGACGGATTTGGTAAACAAAGGATTTCTCCCTCTGAGAGCAAACACACTGAGAGGTTCTCAGCGTCAGAAACACGCCTCACATAAGCCTTTAGACAGAAGACATTTAACTCACAAACATGTACACATAACTTCTAATAATGTCCCGCTGAACCTCCAGTCCTACTGATAACATGAAGTAACATGACGGTCAGGATGTTGCCTCAAGCTGGCAAGTACCTTGATATTGAATGGAGGGTGACAGTTTACACGTATGTTGATAAAGTCAAAACATAGCGCCACATGTCATAATACTGTATATTGTGTCTATATAGAGTTTGTTTGGGGTCAAATTAAACTGAAATATCATGTAGATAAGTTTGGACTTGATCTCTTGTCACACATCACCATCCATCACTCAACCGCAAATGTTTATGGTAAGGTTTTTTACAAGGTAAAAGAAAAATATCAGATATTTTGGAGGAACATCAACAGTTACCCTCAGTCAGTTAACGGCCAGGAATATTTTTGACCAGTTACGTGTGTCAGAGGTTAACTTTGCTATGTTTCAGTTTACTGTACTGGCCACCAACAGGGTCTGGTGGGAGCTAGCAAGCTAGTGGTGCTGCTCATTCAGTAATTACTGCTGGTTGTACTGTCCAGATCCAAAAGATTTGCTTTGCAAACATTGCACTCACCCTCCAGTCTCCCCCCAGCTCTCCCCAGTGAGTAAGCAGCTCAATTTTAGCTGCAAAACCCCTTTTAGCATCGTTGACCATGTTATCACTGTTAGCTCTGTTAGCACTATTAACAGTATCAGCACGTCTAGGGGTGCTAACATAATTAGCAACATTAAAGGGGTTTTGAGGTTCAAAACGAAGCCGCTTACTCTCCGGGGCAAACTGGGGAAAGACCAGAGGGCGGGTAGCATGTTTCCTCAGCAACACCATCCCATCACTGGGACATTTTTACCAGCAGTAACTGCCAAATGGGCAGCACCGCTACTTAGCTCCCACCCGACCTGAGTGGTGTGCAGTGCAGAGCTAACTATGTTCCCCTTATTAACCAACTGTCTCTCAGAAAAGCCAATAGCAAAATAAAATAAAAGATAAATTTACATCACAATCATTCATATTTCACCACTCCTAAATAAATAGTGCTTTGAAATGCAGTGTTAAGCTCACGGAGTCAACAGAGTGCCTGACTAAAAGGCAAGGCCTCTTGCATTTCCCATCATTTTACATTTTTTCTTAAATACTAACTGGGTAGTTACTGGTTAATGCATGTCAAGCTACCGAAAAGAAACACTAACCAAAACTGACAAACCTACTTTGAAGCCAAAACTATTTTGAAGCAATACATTTTATAACATAATATGTCAATTTTACAAAGGTAGGCAGGTAGCAGCTAGGGGTGGACTATATCTCTATTGAATTACTACAAACTGTAATGTTTCACATGTATTGATATAACAACATAACATTGGAAATACCATGATTGAGGACATTTCCTATATCACTCCCCCACAGTAGCAGCCATCAATTGTCTCTACATTTGCTTGTCATGTACTTACAAGCATGAGCAATCACAGCATTAGTCATTTGTTTAAATGCCTAAAATGACCTATGATGACTAACACAGACCTCTCGTGGAGTGAATTATTACCCTTGTCAGTCAGGACCAAACAAAGTAGACAACAATTACATAAACTTTGACATAGTTCACATCCCATTTCCAAGGAACAGCCACATTTAACCAAACTATGATACTTCTCTGATCTTAAATTATTTCGTCCAGCCAAGGGGAGAAACAGATGGGAAAAAGCTCATATTTGTTATTTTGGAAGTAAAAGACAAGTGACGTATTTTGTCGTTTACTTTGGCGCATTTATTGGAGTGACTGCTGGGACATTGTTGTCTTACAATGAGCGGCTCCTGAGCAAGCAGGTGGTTAGGGGATCCATTGAACTGTCAGTTGTTCAGTCATGCAATAAATAGTTGCTGAAAGATGTTTTCTCACTCAGAGGTACTTAACCTGGTGGTCGTGGCCCTTGGGGGAGGTTAAATTCGGGTCAAAGGAAAGGTTGTTGAAAAGTTGTGCTTAAAAAATTATTAAAATTGAAATTAAGGGGAAATTGTGTGGTAAAAATGATTTAATCCGATGGTCAAGATGTCATTATGAAGTCTTTGATTCAGAGCCATATCAGTTGTCAGGTGAGAGAAACAGAATTGAAAAAGACTTTAAACCAAACGAAAATAAAAATGTACTTAAATGTCAAGAACTGTGGGTCAATCAGGTCCCTGAACCTCAGATGCACTTTCGTCTGAAGGCCTGGGGCCACTCAAATAATCTCAGTCATCCAGATGGAACCAAGCGCTTCAGACTGGGTTCACTACACACTGCAGGAGGCTCAGCGACACATTTGACCGTGAGACAAATGAGGTGTGGTGCATGTCCTTCAGTAAAACCATTACACCTGATATAAACAATCCGAGGATGTCGGGATGACAAGATAGAGCCTTGCCAGGGTGCGAAGTGCCCGTACCTGCAAGAGGTGTGCAAACAAGCCCTCACTTTGCATGTCACTGCCAGGTTCTGATCCACACCCATTCTCTGTAACTGCTGGCACATGAGACACTCATCTAATTGTGTGTTGCTTGATTTTGGCTGAGCAGGTCTGGACCGATCCCTCCCTTTTGTCCATGCCCCCGTGACTCTGTTACAACACTATGTTTCTTTTTCTTTTTGTTTTTTTTTATAACTCCGTCTGGGAAATAGCTTCAAGGACATGGCAACATTTACATCGCTCCAAAGTGTGCAGGAAAAACACAGTTAGAAGTTGTTCCTAAACAAAACCATGTCACTGTGCTGCTCCTGAACACGACGGGCCTGTTGTACAAAGTCAAACAGAATCAGCTATGTGAAAACATCCTTGATGAGCTCAGATTTGCTTTCACTGATGACGCAGGACAAGGAGGGCTATTGTAGTAGCCTCTTGTTGTGTTGAGTGAGCTGAGAGGCAATCAGGGTGATTTCTGTCCAGCTCTTGGACAGATTAACAGATGGGGCATATGGAACAAGGCTCCCAGGATATTTATGTATGCTAAAAAGGTATTTCAGGAATGTGGACGTGGCGGATGACCACTCTATATCTCCAAATATGGTCGGCTGACCAGTTGTTTATTGCCGCTTTTGCCCAGGTCACCACAGTTTGTGTTTGTTTATCGGAGGAATGTGTGTGGAGCCGTAAAGGACGACCACTGTTTGAAATTCCCCAAAAAATTATGTCTATGGTAACAAAGAAATTGTGTTTTAAACCTGATGAACATGAGCCGTATGTGTAAATGTGTGTGTGAGTGTGAGTGTGTGTGTGAGTGTGTGAGTGTGTGTGTGAGTGTGTGAGTGTGAGAGTGTGAGAGAGAGAGAGAGAGAGAGAGAGAGAGAGAGAGAGAGAGAGAGAGAGAGAGAGAGAGAGAGAGAGAGAGAGCAGGGTGTGGGACAGATCATACGCTCAAGTATAGAGCCTGAGGATATGTGATTTTCCACTACTGATAATAGATATCATGGTCTAATTTGCTGCTGATGCCTCAGCAAACAAGTGCAGAGAAAGTCAAAATAATGCTGAGCTTTATTTATTTATTTATTTATTTATTTATTAGTAACAGGAATATCAGTGTACATCATTATGATGTAAATGTGCTAGATTTTGACAAAAGGCCACGTTTCCTCTGCAGTCCCAGGGCAGGCTGGGCTGAATTGGACCAAACACAATTTTACTTCATACTAGTGAAACCTATTTTGGATGACTTGACCTGGAAAATCTCAACAACTATTAGATAGATTTCCACAATATTAACAGGGGATCAACCCTACTTTAAATTAGCGCCACCATATGCTCCAAGTTTTAATTTTTTAATACTTTATATGAACAAATACCTGCTCAACTAATTCAAATACCTGATTAAATTTAATGATCATCTTAATATTCATTCACCATTTCCATCAGCCCCAGCTGTACACTGTGTCTAATGTTAATTAGCAGATGTTGGCATGCTAACAAGCTACACTAAAATGGTGAACGTGGTGAACATTATACCAGCTAAACATGTTAGCTTTGTCATGCTCAAGCTGCATCCTCTGGAGCCGAAAAATGGAGCAAGATGGAAGTGCAAAAACTGCAGTTCTTTGAACGGCCACTTGAGGCTGTTCACAACAATTTTTGTTCTCTACAGCTAATTTTACCATTCATGGCAACTGTATGGGTTTTTTTATATAACTCATCTGTTTAAATGTAGCTGAGGCTCAAAGTTGTACAGAATTAAGGGCATGGCCACTCTGAGTGACGAAGGTTGCCAATGCAACAATGTAACGCCAGATTCACAGATTATAGACGTAGCTGCTGTTTTTTAATGTGGTTTCAGTTCAGAAAAGGTAATGGCAACATTCTGGTCGCTTAAAAAAGTCTTGGTCAGCCTTTTGTTGTAATAAAAGACCTTTAAAGAATCAAATGTTCAGGTTTCCAGGTAAGTAAATTTTGTTTTTTAAGCCTGTTTTTTGCCAGCTAAAATTTGCATTGTCTCAGTAAACCATATCTGTAAATGCATCCTGCTAACCAAGCAGCTAGCGTTAGGCTTTGCTTCACCTTCTCGTCCAAACATGATCATTTCTGGCTCCAATAATAAAGTAAAAAAAAAAAAATTCCTCTTGAAATGGCAGTCGACAAACCAGTGGGTGACATCATGGTGGCTATGTCCATCATTTTATACAGTTATGGTCATGTGAACCTGCTAATAAGCTAATGTTAGCAGCTAACTCAAAGCACTGCATCTAATGGGCATTTCAACAGTTAACCGGTTAACGGTTATATTTTTGACTGGCTACAAATGTTGGTTAATTTTGCAACTCTTTAGTTTACTGCATCAAGCACCACCTAGGTCTAGCTAACTCCTAGCTAGCTCATTGGTCAGCTTTGCTGTGGAAACAATGTGCCTAACCTGTTTCCCCCCAGCTTGCCTGGTTAGTAAGTGGCTCAAATTTGAGCTGTAGATCCCCCTTTCGCATTGTTGACCATGTGTTATCACTGTTAACACCTTTAGCAGTGTCAGCAGGGCTAGCATTAGTAGGGGGGCGGGGACTACATGTTTCCGCCATTCCATTCCACCAGCGGGACAGCGTTACCTATCTAAAAAAAAAAAAAAAAAAAAAAGGCCACCAATAATATCAACGAAACTACTTTTACAAGTGGTCTCCTAATGTTTTACAGCATTTCCTCTTAGGGCTGTGGATTCACAACATCACTGCACTCGATTAAAAAAAGCATGTGTTCCTAATCTTTTAATGAATTCAGTGTACATTGAAGCACGGTGACAAGTTTCAAAGTTCCCACACTGCTGCCCGTGTAGTCTGAGTGGGCGGAAGTTCGCTGCATAGATCAGCCTCTCATTGGGCGGAACAAGCCACCCACTGAAGTCAATATTTTTGCAAGCGCACCGTTGCTGGCACCACCAAGAATGATTGTGATTGGTTGAAAGAAATAAAAAAAGCCAGGGCGCTTTTTTCCTCCAATCTTAAAGTGAGAGTTGGCGCAGCCAGACCTTTCTTTTCTTGAGAAAGGTCTGGTGAGCGAGACTACTGCCAGTGTAACCCAACTGTTGTGAGCATCTTTTTTTTTAGCAGTAAACAGTTGGTGAACAGCTGTGACATTGTTAATGGTCAAGACAGGCCTCTATATTAATTCTCCAAATTTGGGGAAAACATTTCACTGGTAGCCCCATTAGAATTAAATAGAATCTGCAGTTACGCTCTCAGCAGCAATTATATCAGATGATTCAGAACACCCAGACGTCTTTTTTCTCCAACCCGCTGAGCTCAGGAATGCAAATTACATTGTCCATGGAAGCCCATGAAAAGAAGCTGGCATACCGTGACCTCCTAATAGGCTGAAGATGGAACTGGATCCAGTGTACATTCCTAGACACTATTAGATATTTAGAAATCACTGAGTGCCTGAGCCTGTGGCAACCAATGTCTTTCTCCAGCTAATGGTCCTGGCTCGGGCCCAGTAATGTCATGGGTGAACACTCCAATGAGTAGTTTATTAGGAGCTAGTGGGAGCAGCGGAGGGGCCCAATGAAAGAGGCGCTCAGGTGGTCATCTGTGGGCCTGCATCGCCGTAAAATTTCTGAGCTCAAGAATGCATCAGATTTAATTGCATCGGTCGCACATGGACCCAGAGTGCAAACGGTCACTTCGTTGTTCAGAATTATGAACCAAAACGTACCAAAAAGTAACATACATTATGGATACCTAGCCGGTTTTTGCATTAAGTAGCTATACTTTTTAATAACTGCAAAGTTTTTGCTGACAAGTGAATGTATATGGGTGTAATTTGGCCATTGAGGCTCTGTGTTTGTGTGCTTTGTGCTGCTTAATTGCCGTAAAGAAGCAGAGGGTTGGAGCTGTCTGTGTCTGTGTGTGTGTTTGTCTGTCTGTCTGGGTGTTGTGCAGGGAGCAATAACACCAGTAATCTCCCATGGGAGTGTGTGACCTCAGGCAGCTTCTCTCAGCTGAACACACACACACTTCAGCACCAGTGTACAGCTCCATGTGTAGGTTTGCTTCACTGAAAATATGCTTGATATTAAGTTCTTCTAATACAAAAAAAGGTCTTTCTACTGACAGAACTTTAAAGACAAAATTAAAATTTACTCCACCCTGCTCTGCCCTGACCCAGGATCTCTGTCTCTCATTATACAGCAGTGAAGAGCAGACGCTGAGTTCATGCCATACTGTAAATATGAGCTGCTGACTGGGGGAAAATTCCCCATGTCATCCTTATTGGCATAATTGCGAGTAGGGCGTGGGAATAACTTCAGCAGACTGCGATGTCTTCCGGCTGGAGTCACAGATTGTAGAAGTGTGACAACACAAGTTGCATTCCTGAGAGTCCCACGACAAAACCAGGACCTCCAGTTTACTGAAATTTCCACTCATTCAGTTCTTGCTCTAATCTGATAGAGTCAAATTACGGACAAGAACAACTAGGAGAGGCCAATGACCGCACTGTCAGTTTACTGTATATCTTATAAATCTATCATCATTTCCTAATATCTGGAGTAAAAACTTAAAGGAATAGTTCAGATTTTTTGAAGTGGGGTTGTATGAGGTACTTTATCCATAGTCAGCGCATGTACAGTAGATGTCGAATGGCACAGCCCTAGTTTTGGAGAAGCAGGCAGGAGTACCAGCACAGAAGCTTAGCAATGTAGTGCTGTGGCTCAGGGGTGGCAGCAAATTGTATTTTAGTATCAGTTTAAGTGTACGTTTTATTTAGAATGTTTCACTGCTTTACTTTGCCGTCAGACAGCAAATTCAGATGGGGAACGGAAGCCATTATATCAACACATTCTCACTCTGACTTCGTCACATATCGACATTTGGTCATGGACTTTCCACGTCCTGATACGTGAAAGGTACCCTGGGTGCATTGGTTGTGGACATTCTGGGATGCCATGTCAAGTTCTGTCGTTACATGCATTGTCTACAGTGTCAAAATACACTTCTGTTTTCACAGGGAATTTACCATTTACATAGTCTTTTTCAAAATAAACGCAAATTGAGGGGTTTTTTTCTCTTCAGCAACAAACGCACGTGGTTACGTTTTGTTGACACACAAATATGTTTGGATTTAGGAAAAAAGAACAGGGTTTGGCTTTAGAATCTTATGGGAAGCAAACACCACTCTCCTGGGTGAAAGTTAGTGGTTGGTGGACCCATCCATCACCCCTCCCGTACACCCTACTCAGACTTTCACCACCTTATCTTTGTCCGGCTGTGTTTCCCCCTGACACCACCAGGGGTCGTTACACCATAACGACAACTGGCTGTTTATCATGCCGACATGAAAGGATGGCTTTCTTCGTCTGTATCTGACGCTGGAAGTCACTGTCCAAGTACTGGATTTCAACACGTTTGGAGTGAGACCAGGTTTGTTATATCGCTCTCTTCAAAGCCAGACTCCATTTAGAAAAAATGGAATTTATCATTGCTGACCACAGGAGCAGCTTGTCTGTTGCTGCCTTGATCAGCCAGTAGGTTTGTGTTATTGTGTGACTTTAGACATTAAAAAATGTCTGTGCAGATTCACTTCAGTCACTCAATGACAGAAACTAACTACCAATCAAAGCAGCAGTGGACCAGCAACTCCCATGTTCAGAGAGAAAAATTATTGTTTTTGTAAATGACGGCTGGTGGCTTTGATGAAAGCATAGGTGGAGAACTGAAGCCATTAACGACGAGACAGAAACAGAGATGTCTGATGACAAGGTAAAGTGGTGACAATATTCTAAATATTGCGTACAGCTAAACTGGTATTGATGTTTTTAGGTGGCTAGAATATGTTTTGCTGCAGCAGTACATTGCTTGGCTCCTGTGGTTCTCCTGTCTGCCTCTCCAAACCGTGGCCGTGCCAGCCAACATCTACAGTATGCACCACACTGACAACAAATAAGTACCTCATACAACCCCACATTAAGAGATCTGACTAACCCCTTAAACAAACTAACTGCAAAACAGTTAATCATTCGTTCATGTTTTCCCCATAACGTATGACGTCACTTCAAGTGAACAAACCCACCAGATTACTGGAAGTCTGACCTCTGACAGGGGCATCTTTCTGTCAGCTCTAACAATAAATCTCCCACATTTCATCACCGTTTATACCAAACACTTGATTCATCAGCTCTCTGACGCCAATTACCTGGAGCAGGACTGGGTCAGGACCTGTCAGGCTGCTCAATTGTTAATAATTCCTGTGGCTGCATTTAGAGAAACTCAGAGCAACAGCAGCCTATTATTGGAGTCAGTGACTGGGCTGTCAAATGGCATGTGTGTGCACGTATATGGATCTCTCTTCTCTCCTTATTACTCATCACCTTTTGTCCTCTCCTTGTTTCACCCATACTTTGCTTGTCTCTCCCTTGTTTCATTATTTCTCATTTATTCCCTTTACTTATTGTTTATTCTTTCCCCTCCTTGTTTGCCCTGTCCTCTCCCCTCTCTGCCTTTCCTCTCATCATTACTTTGTTACTTATTTGCCATTTCTGCCCTTCTTTCTACTCTCCTTTATTTTGTAGTTTCTACCTTTTCTGTCCTCTCCTTTGCTTGTTTCTTCTTTCCTCATTACTCCTCTCTTTTGCTTGTTTCTCCTCTCCTCATTGCTCCTCTCCTTTTCTTGTTTCTCCTCTCCTTTGCTTGTTCCCTCTCCATGTTTCTCCTTTCACTGCCTTGTTTCTCATCTACCCATTTCTCCTTTTCGTCATGTCCTGTGCTTATTTCTCCATTTCAATTGTTTCTCCTCTTGTTTACGTGTTTCCTCTCCTCATTTTCCAGCTTCTTTCCTTGTTCCGCCGCTCATTTCCTTGTTTGTCAATACTTCTTTGTTTCTCCATTCCTTTTCTTATTTATCCTGTCATGTCCTTGCCTCTCCTGTGCCTGTTACTCCTCTTCTTTTCCTCTTTGTGTCCTCCCTTCCTTGTTTAAAATCTCTGCATCTTGCCTCTCCTGTCCCTGCCACTTCTTGTTACTCCTCTCCTTTCCTTGTCTCTGCCACCCTTGTTTCTCCCTTTCTCATTCCTCCTCTCCTCTTCTCATTTCTCTATTTATCTTCTCAGCTCCAAATCAGTAAAGAAAGAGGGAGGAAAAAGAAGAGGATGCATGGTACACACCAGCGGTCTGTAGTGACTGTGTGTGGCAGCATGTGTGTATTCAGATGAATTTCCTCTTGATCCTTTTATTTATATTTACTCCTGCCAAAAACAGCAGCACATTTTTCAGTCCGCACATGTGCTTTCTTCTTCACAGGCCCAGTTTACAAAATAACAACCCAACACTAACACGAGTCTTAGATGAGCTTAAACAGGCTCCCAAATCGTGCATCACTCAAGCGCGAGTCGGCATCCCCAAGCTGATAAATCTTTATCATTTCATATCTTGATACTCTATAGGCAACTATCCTGACACCTGAGGCACCAGCTGAGTCCTCCACAGGCTGAGACAAGATACCAGTCTCCATCAATGGTCCTGATCTGAGGCAGAGACTCACAGGCACCAGAGGAGTCACCTCAGCTCTGACCTCAGGACCTCAGGACCCCTCTGGGTAGAGCCTCCACTGCCAGACGTTTAAACCAGCTCACAGGAACCCCCTTATATCAGCACACAAGCTCTACAGCCTGTCACATTACATATAAAGACATGTGTTAGGAGTCAAGTGGATAAATTACAATGCTACATAGAGCCAGAAGAAGCCTGAGTGACAGTGAACAGCAAAAGTAGGTATTTATCTGTCAAAGATCTGGGCACTGTCACCAGGTAGTCAAAACACAGGCTGATTTACACAGCAGAGGACACTCACTGTAACATTTGTCTGCTCTGTCTTTCTCGTGTCTCTTCCCTTAAGAGGAACTATGGTGATTCCAAAGGAAAAAGAATAAAAGGATAAGATAAGAAACTGATAGAAGGCCTCATGGTTTAGATAATTAAACTGATAAGATTACAATTCCACCACACCTGCTACTGGCTTGACATCAGGCGTTTTCGGACCAGAGGAAGAACCCCCCTTTTTATTGTGTGTTCACCTAAAGAACTAGGAACAATTGCAGTTCCCAGAACACTGCTTTGAGGGACTCTTTAGCTCCTATTTCAGAGCAGGTATTCACCCAGCACAAGATGTACCTTGGGTGGCGCAAGTGTATGAGCCACATGAGCCAATGCAACACCAACAACAGCCAGTGTCAAAAACCGTATGACAAAACACAACTAACAGCTCGTAATGAAAAAAAGTGTGGACACCTGTTCTGGTCATGGCTTTATATGTGACAGGAGGTGGAGGTCGTTGCGGCCATTATATACATCCCGACATGTGGATGAGTTATTTTTACGAACTTTATATTACTATAGATTACAGATTCTGGTTCTGCCATTATTTCAATGTCTTTGTCGTCTCCTACGGTCATTTATTGCTTGAACTACGCTTCACTGACTCCATGGTCTCTGGTGGTACTGCTCCATTTCATCTGTATCCGTAAGCTTTTAGAAAACGTGCGCAAATATGGACGAAATGGACAGAGGGCTTGGTCAACCTCTGTCTGCTGGTCCAACGTTGAGCATAAACATATCCTTATTCATGCCATCAGATATAGCCTATCTCATCGATGCTCTCGCTCTCTGGATTGGGAGTGGAAGAAAATAGTGCACTTAAGAATAAGTGCCACAGCTCTTGTGCCATTAAAATGTTTTGTTGAGGATTTTTCCATTGAATCTAAGTCAGTGGCGTTGTCAAATGCTTCCCAAATAAAGACACAATGGAGTCACCATTATGCATTATGTGTCAGCTGCTTCACATTTGAGCGACTGATACTTTTCCGACGCCACAGTGGAAGCACAGTCGAGAAACAAATTGAAAAGAATGTGATTCAGCAAATAAATTCCCGTCACCATCTGGTATAAAAGAAGGAAGTTTTTCCTATAAACCGCAAACAGTGATTTTCTTAGTTAGTATGAACAACTCAGTGAGTGTTTGGGGTCGATTTGAAACAGCACAAACTAAGCCAACAATTCCAAAGAAAGAGTTGAAGTGCCCTTACACAACTTATGTCTAACTAATATAACTATGAATATTAATCTTGATACTTGTGACACTTCTGAGAAAGCATCTGTGCTTGGTGCTTCCTGGATTTGTGTGAAATCAGGACTGAAATATGTGTGGCACCCAGGAACACAAAACTTAAACAAGACTGTCTAAAATGACCAAAACAGAATAATAAAGACAGTGTCATCTTTAAATTCCTACTTGAAATGAACTTTTTTTGGTCTTATTTTATATTGAATTTGATATTTTCTATATGTTTTGAAGTGTGAGTAATTTGATTAAATTATTCAAGTTTTATTCATTCATTTATTTTAGCAGTGCCATATGCTTTAGGGCCACTACATGTTTTTTCAGGTCATGTTTAATTTGGAAAAAATATATTAAAAAAATGAAAAAAAATCATAAATCATCTTCCTTGTCAGAATTCAAGTGCATTGCTTAATAACATACCATTGGCTTGCTCTGGGTGACAGTTTTCAAAGACTTAAAATGAGACGGTGCATTACATTATTATACATTATCTCCCTTTAATTATTTTTTTATTTTTATTAATTCTTTTTATTCTCCTTTCATTGACGCAACACACTCACTTTCTATCAGGCACTTTTTTGTCTCAGTTACATTTGTTTTGTTTTTTGTATCAAAACAAAAACAACCAACCAAACAAAAAATACATATAGGCTACATGCATATCCACATACATTAATATAGAAAAGGGAACTTTACTATACTGTACTTCAAACCAATACATCCACATGGGCATAGCCTATGCATATTTGTTCTTCCGTGTATTTACAGATCCATACCTACACTTACATATTCCTCTGTCTACACCTCTTCCATCAGTCATTTCAGATAGCAAAGAAAGAAAAGAAAGGAAAAACAGACAACAAGAAATACTGAAATAAATAAAAATGAAATAATAAAACTGCCCAAAAACATTATAACTTTTGTACAGAAGGTCATCAAAAACAGTGAAGCTGTGAGTGTCAGCCCAGGTGTGCTGCAGCACTTACTGCCTCAGGCACCTCTCCAGTGAACTCACATCAGCTCCTAGCGGCCGGAGCTGGAACTGCAACAAGCTAAGGCTCACACTGAAACTCTCAACTGAAACTGACTACTGTTCAGACCCAATGTGTGACCTGTGTGACGTGAAAAATGCTGTTTTTTACCAGTCAAAACTGTAACGATGGATAACACAGTCGTATGATTAAAATTCAAAAAGCCAAACTTGAAATAGCTGATAGAATATTTCCCACAGGATCACCTAGACATATAACAAATGAAAGAATGTAAAACCAAAAATGAATACTTAAAATAAGTTGCAGATGTGCATTATGGGCCACATGCAGAGTGCATAACACAGGCATATGAACACTGCAGCCACTGGCACCATAGGGGCTCTAAAATAACAATATATGATGTCATATTGAAAAAGATTTTGCACGTGATTTTTTTTTTCCTTTGCAGGACTGAAGACTGATGGATGGACGCTGTGAGAGGAAACACTGGTCCATTAAAAGTCTGAGTGCAACACACTGAAGTTGCTCTCTCTCTCTCTCTCTCTCTCTCTCTCTCTCTCTCTCTCTCTCTCTCTCTCTCTCTCTCTAAGAGGATAAGCTCGTCCCTTTTTCTCCCCTCACCGTGATTGGACGACGCCACTTCTTAGGAATGGCATCAAACTATTTAAATAGCACTTTGTCCCCCTCGGCTTAAAAGGGAGTTTTTAAGCAGCCGATACCAGCAGGACAAGTTTCAATCAAGACAGAAAATACACGCAAGATTTTTTATTATTTGTCTTCTTTGCGCTGTGGAGATTTTTTATTTTTAAATAAGTCACTCTTGAGGATTATTGCTGGATTTTTAAATATTTTTGCGGGATTTTATCGCTTTGCTCTGCTGTTCTTGTTAAGCAGGTGAGTGGGGAATATGTGGAGGAATGTGGCTGTTTCTGCAGCTGCACCGGCATTATTTATTGATTTCAATATTATTTTCTTGTGTTTTCAACCTGTTGCACGCTGATTTAGTCTGACTTTGACATTTATGTTATGAATGGTGGGGTTGTTTGCAGGCAGCAGCAGGTTGGTGCTTCACCATGAAGTTGACAGGGATATTTTTGCTATTGATGCTTTGGAGCTGCGAGAGCGCGCGAGTCGCAGGTGAGTTTACGCAGCATTATTTCTCTGTAAGACAGGAAATTATTTATTATAAGAGTCTGGTGTTGTTGTTTTTTTTAAAAAGTTTGCAGTGTATTGAAACTGAAGAGACACCAGCTCAGTGCCAGACAAAAGCTGACTGCTTGTCATTATCCCCCCGCAGAGAGCCGAGACGACAACAGCGTGTATGACTTGTTCGAGCTCGTCCAAGTCCCGAAGAAGAGCCAAGCGGTCACCATGGTGAAGGGAGACGACCCGTACAGCCCCGCCTACAAGATCCTCATGCCGGACCTGATCCCCCCGGTCCCCGAGAGCGCCTTTAGGGACCTGATCGACTCCATCCACGCCGAGAAGGGTTTCCTCCTCCTGCTCAACTTCAAGCAGTTCAAACGGACCAGGGGCAGCCTCCTGACCGTGGAGAAGCGGGATGGCTCCGGACCCGTGTTCGAGATCGTCTCCAACGGCAAAGCCAACACCTTGGACATAGTTTACTCCACCGAGAACAAGCAGCAGGTGGTTTCCATTGAAGATGTGGATCTGGCGACGGGCCACTGGAAGAATATCACCTTGTTCGTGCAGGAGGACCAGGCGCAGCTGTACGCCGGATGCGAGGAGGTGAACACAGCCGAGATGGATGCGCCCATCACCAGCATCCTGACGCAGGAGACCCCGGGCAGCGCGCAGCTCAGGATTGGGAAGGGAGCCGTGAAGGACAGGTTCATGGTGAGAGCACGAGTCGGGAGAAGTGTTTTTTATTACCATTATATTAAGGAGGCAATCTGTCACGTCTCTTTTAAATGTTGAAAGTGGTGCGTAATGATACCCAAATGCGTAAAAACGCGCGCACGGCAGGACTATAGTTTATTCTAATGCTTTCAGGCTGATGCAATGATAATAAGCGGCTGTATTTACTGATGCACCGGGTTCTACTTGCAGGGGGTCCTGCAAAACGTGCGGTTTGTGTTTGGAACATCTCTGGATGCCATCCTCCGCAACAAAGGATGCCAAAGCTGTAAGTAATCAGACATCCTGTGGGTTTACTCATCACTCATCTGCCTCATGCGCTGCCAAGTCCGAACACGTCCTTATCAAAGTAATGTGCAGCTTGTATACTTAATTTGCGTGCTGATTTCTACATTAAAAACCCTCCCTAAATGGGATGTTGTTTACAGCTTGTCACGCAGGAATGCAAGTTTACAAATATCTCAGGGTGCTGTGGTCTCAGAGTATGTTCTTATTAGTTTCCATAAGGATGTATTGCAGTGTGGGAAGTGTCACATTTTCATATCCTCCCTTGTTAATAAGGATGAGTGCAAATATGTGGTTTGATTTTCGGTGCTGCTCTTCTTTCAGCCATGACGACTGACTCCATGATCCTGCAGAACCTTAACGGCTCCTCAGCCATCAGGACAGAGTACACTGGACACAAGACTAAAGGTAAACACCACTATCACACTCCAGCCTAGAAACTGACCACACTAGCCTAAGATTTTTTTATGAATGACCTTTCTCCTTGTGTTTTTGCCCTGGTGAAGACCTGCAGATGGTCTGTGGCTTCTCCTGTGAAGACCTGGTCAGCATGTTTAAGGAGCTGAAGGGCCTCGGAGTAGTGGTCAAGGAGCTGTCCAACGAACTCCGTAAGCTGGTAAGCAGCAAACCCACAATACCGTCTGGTGGCAGGAGTGCAAGAGACTGTCTGCCTGTTGGCCTTTGTGTGTTTGTTGGATGTGTCTGGTCTCTGGGTTACAGTCACCGCCAGTGTGCAGTTGTGCAGCCAAATAACGTCACAACACATGCTGTATATTCAGCTGAGGAGTTGTGGTGACTCTGACATGTTGGTCATTGGGGTTAAGAAGACTTTGAGTGCTTAGAAAACAACAGAGCCTGTAGTAAGTAGCTCCTCAGACTCTGATTTTAAAGGTCCCATATTGTTAAAAAAAAAAAAAAAAAGAAGAAGAAAAAAGTCAGATTTCTATTGCTTTTTTTACTATAAAGCAGGTATACGTAGGTGCTACAAAAATACTGTGACAAAAAGGCTCATTCCACAGAGTGCACACAGTCCGTATTGACAACCTGTGCCTTTAAATGAGCTGCCAGGACTAATGTGAAGTTGTGATGTCACAACCATACCAGAAACTGCCTTTACAGTGCAGATTCAGTCATTTCTCGGCTGCAACGATGGTGCAGAAACACTAAGAATGCAGATGTGGAGGACGTTGTATACTGACCAATCAGAGCAAACTGGGCGTCTTTGGGAGGGGGGGCTTAAAGAGACAGGCACTAAAATAGAGCGTTTCAGACAGAGGGTGAATACAGTTACATTCGGGCAGGCAGTATGACAATAAAAATGTGTTTTTTGAGCCTTAAAGGATGTAAACATAATCTAGTAGACACCCCAAATACAAATAGGAACCTGATAATGAGTAAAATATGGGACCTTTAAGTTCGACAATGCCCTGCACAGATACTGAAATCTGCATAAACACAGCTGCAAGATCTGCTTTATTATTTTCTTTATGGCATCAGTTAGTCCATAAAGTTTGTCTATAAACTGAAACACCCTTTCTCTGCACACCATATAACACTGGATTAACAATGACCTTGTCATGCATGTTCCCATTTTTAACTACTTCCATATGCACATAAACATATACACCCATGCTCTTTGAATTACAGCTTTATTTACTGAATGTGCAGTACGCTTAAACATAATCCTTATTATACAGTGAATTTTAATATGATAAGTCGTTTTTGCCAAGCTAACAGCAATTTGGAAATTAAATGATCATTAAGCAATGCCGTTTTTTTCTGTTTTTCCTCCACCTCCCCCCAGACGGATGAGAACAAGCTGATAATGACCCGCATCGGCATTCACAGTGGTGTCTGCATCCACAACGGCGTTGTGCGCAAAAACAGAGAGGAGTGGACTGTGGACGACTGCACCGAGTGCACCTGTCAGGTGAGATCTCCTGAGTGTATGCGGCCTCTTATGTACTTGAATACACGTGTGAGGGGATGACTTGTTTGCACACGCTCGCACACACACACTGGGACAAAGACAACTCACACTTAGGCACACGCACACTAACCACCACTCAACTGATCTGGTCAGTAATTAGTAGTGTGAATGCCTGGCAGAGGGCCAGCAGCCTTTACTGTTGTAATGAGAGGTCTGTTGACAGAAGTTCAACTCAAGTGTGGCCTAGAGTGACTTGACCAGGCTTTAAGTGATGCAATGTAATTAAGAACAAGACTTTGGCTTTAGTAAGTGGAAAGGGATGGGTTCAGGTGCAAAGCACTTGGCAGGGACGATTGCTGCATTTCACCGACAGGCTTTATGTCCTGATTTCCTCTTCTACTGATACGCTAGTTGTCCCTTTTCCCCCTTTTCTTCCCTGTCACTGATTGGATCCAGGAGGGAGAGCATTAGCATGCATAGTTAGAAGCAGTTGTTACCCTGAGTCACTCACAGTGCACCCACACAGGTTGTGTTGGCAGGCTGGCTTTACTTGTTTGGGGCTCAGCGCCCAGTCCGGCTTCAAACTGACTTCCATTATTAGGACTCTGGCCTCGTTCCCACCTTCCCCTGACCCAGTGGGCAGGTGGTTGTCTGCAGGGGTCTCCGTTCTCAGCCAGAATCCTGCTTTTTAGTTTTTCTGGCATGGTAAGTCTGCACAAACTCAGATGTTGAGCGGAGAATTTAATGAGCTGGTTGCACGGACATGGACTAAATCTTGGATAGGAAATGACCCTGCCACACTCACTAGCTCAAAAAGGTTTACAAAACAATCAACTTCGCATTAGTGACACGGTTCTGTAGTGTCCTTTTGGAAAAGTGGGTTTAAGCCAGCACCTGGACAAGATTTAAAAGAAAATTGCTGCAACATTTGGTAGATTTTCACATATTTCAGCGCGTGTTTAACTGTACATATGATCTCTGTACTTGTGCAGAACTCTGCTACTGTGTGCCGCAAGATCTCCTGCCCCCTGATCCCCTGTGCTAATGCTACCGTTCCTGATGGAGAGTGCTGCCCACGCTGTGGAACACGTAAGCTTTCCTCATTTATAAAACCTAACTCATTGTTAGAATCTGTACAAGTACACTGTAATTGCATTTATGTAAACCTACACTGTGAGCTACTGTATAAATGGTCCCTGTAGGCTGGAGTGTATACGTTTCAACTAACAGACAGAGCATTCAAACACTAACCCATTCACGGAGAGAGCCGTTTCTATGCTATTTGCCATATTAAACAAAAAGCCACAAATATTTCCCTGAATGTAAAGGTTTCTATTCAAGAGAAAACATGTTAACTTTAGAGATGATTTAACTGAAATAACATCCGTGTAAATGAAAGGGTGCTTATGTGTTTGGAACATTGGCGCTTTGTGCTCCCAAACATCTTTGAAATGGCTGCAATTTGCCAAATTAGTTAAAGCGGGATGGAAAATTGGTCGTCTGTTTAGTGAAGCCATCTTCTGCGTGAGGTGAAGTGACATGTTCTTCATACCTTTGCAGGCTTGGCTGCAATGCTCCCCTAAAACCTAAATAAACAGGGGGAGCCGCATTCATCGAGACCTCAGCCACTTGCTGAAGTCATTACACACCCAGGGCCATGTTTGCAAAATCTGTTTCCTCTTTAGGAAAACATAAGCCAATGGGGCATCCCTGTGTATCCTGAGGACAGTGGCCCTTTCTGTTTCCCCAGCTCCTCTCAGTGTGTTAGTCTCTGCTCTCCTCAACAGACGGCCTTCTATCTGTCAGAGCCCCAGCTAAATCCACGCTATTAGCCCTCCGCTTTAAGAGCTTTCCCTCCTCATTTAGGCTCGGGGGTGTTTGTGAGGGGGTGCTGCCTCGCTGGAATAGCTCTTTTATTGTCTCCCTCTTCCCCTCTCTCTCTCTCATACTCTCTCCCTCTCCCTCCTGCTCAGCGAGCGACTATGCAGAGGACGGCTGGTCGCCGTGGTCTGAATGGACCCATTGTTCTGTGTCATGTGGGCGGGGCATCCAGCAGCGTGGGCGCTCTTGCGACCGTATCAATAACAACTGCGAGGGCACCTCTGTGCAAACCCGCGACTGCTACCTCCAGGAGTGTGACAAGCGATGTGAGTTAACACAACATGCTCTCACTCACCAGCCAAAACACAGCAATGAGTAAACGGCCAGCCTCATTTACATCTGGGAGATATACTAGCCCATCAATATGCTACAGCGGCCCTGATAACTAACCTTTCTGACCCTTTCTTTGCGGCCTTCAGTCAAGCAGGACGGCAACTGGAGCCACTGGTCACCCTGGTCATCCTGCTCCGTCACCTGTGGTGCTGGTGTCATCACCCGTATCCGCCTCTGCAACTCCCCCACCCCTCAGCTTGGAGGCAAAGACTGCGAGGGAGAGGGCCGGCAAACAGAGAAGTGCCAGAAGTCTCCCTGCCCCAGTAAGTCCCAACATCTGCTGTTTGCAGCCTGGTTGCATTTATGTGCTATATTCAGCAGGGACAGAAATTAATCATGTGTTCTTCTTCTCTCCCTCAGTCAATGGCAACTGGGGACCCTGGTCACCATGGGACACCTGCAGTCTCACCTGTGGAGGTGGTGTCCAGCATCGTAAACGTCTGTGCAATGACCCTGCACCAAAATATGGTGGCAAAGAGTGCGTTGGTAATGCCAAAGACACCCAGATGTGCAACAAGAAAGCCTGCCCAGTTGGTGAGGCATTTTTATTACTTACAGAACTTCTAAAATTGAATTCATGTATCTGTATTACTTTAAACATGCTGTGCTCATTGTGCTTTAATTTGCTATATTACTGTTGTTATTTGGCATGTTTGTTCAATTACTTGTTATATTTTTATATACACCGAGATCTCCCCTCGCAATGAGATCATTACTGGAATGGGCTTCATGTGATTAAAACGAGGTTACATCTACGTAATAACTTGTTGCAGATGATGTCTTGTTAATGAGCCAACGTTTCTGTTTTCAGATGGCTGCCTGTCTAACCCCTGCTTTGCCGGCGCCAAGTGCACCAGTTTCCCTGACGGTTCCTGGAAGTGTGGAAAGTGCCCAGCTGGCTACACTGGCAATGGCATCAAGTGTAAAGATGTTGATGAGGTAAAAACCTCTGATTATGATTTTGTCAGGTATAAATGTGGTTTGATGCCTGTTGTAACACGCAAGTCTGAATGAGCTTAATGGTTCTTCTTTTAATCCTAAAAACAGTGTAAGGAGGTTCCAGACGCCTGCTTTGAGTTCAATGGTGTGCACCGCTGTGAGAACACAGATCCTGGCTACAACTGTCTGCCCTGCCCTCCTCGCTACTCAGGACCCCAGCCGTTTGGCAGAGGTGTGGAGCAGGCTGCTGCTAAGAAACAGGCAAGTGCAGTCATGTCTTTGTGTCAAGCAGCCAATCGGGGAACAGCCCAATGTAAATGCTCTGCTAAAAAGAGATTCAACGTATGATAAATTTATACTGACAACAGGAGTAATTAGTACGAGTACATTTGCGTCTCCGGGGCAAGACCATGCTCATTTATTGCGATTAATGTTTGCCTTTCCCAGGAACAGAATGTCATGAATTTAGAATATGCCTAGCCAGTCTGATAACTGATCAAACTATGCATCCCATCTTCACTCTCCAGGTGTGCACGCCCCGTAATCCCTGCCTCGATGGAAGCCATGACTGCAACAAAAACGCCCGCTGTAACTACCTCGGACACTTTGCCGATCCCATGTACCGCTGCGAGTGCAAGCCCGGCTACGCTGGCAACGGCCACATCTGCGGAGAGGACACAGATCTGGATGGATGGCCCAACGCTGACTTGGTTTGTGTGGAGAACGCCACCTACCACTGCAAAAAGGTATGTTGTGGAGAAGCGGCAAGGCTCTGTGAGCGAAAGCCACTTATGAAAGTTTTTGACTTGTATGTTTGTTGTCGTCTCTGACTGTTTGTCTGTGTTGTGTTACTCAGGACAACTGTCCCAACCTCCCCAACTCTGGTCAGGAAGATTACGATAAGGACGGCATTGGAGATGCTTGTGACAATGATGATGACAATGATGGCATTCCTGATGATAGGGTAAGCGAAACTCTGCAGATGTGGCATTACAGTCGCAGTAGACAAGGGAGTGTGTGTGTGTGTGCTCTGTGATTTTTGCATTCATCATTCATGCTGAGTAATAAGAAGGCAGGTGGAGAGAGAGGAGGGTGGGGGAGGCAGGAAAGCAAATGTTTCTCCCTCGCCTGAGCCAAAACCTCAAATTCCAATACCGAGGTCCGGCTCTGAAGGAGCTGCACTGTGTGTTTGCTAATCCCAACATTAGATTTGGGACAGGGCCGAAAAATAAAGCACCTTTTCATCCTGCATCATTCCCTCTCTGTAATAGATCGACTCAGATGGCAAATGACAACCGCCACACCTGAAACCTATCCTCAACTCTTTCCTCTTCCCCTTTGTCTTCCTCTTTGTGAAATAGGACAACTGTCCATTCGTGTACAACCCCAGGCAGTATGACTACGACCGTGATGATGTGGGTGATCGCTGTGACAACTGTCCCTACAATAGCAACCCAGACCAAACAGACACAGACAACAATGGAGAGGGCGATGCCTGCGCTGTGGACATTGATGGCGATGGTGAGGACTGGAAGCTTAAAAACAATGCTTGGGAAATCTAAATCTCTCAGTAAAGTAAGGTCATGCTTTTTTGAGTGCTATGTGACATACTTCTCATATCATATGTCTGCATTATTTCCCAGGCATACTGAATGAGAAGGACAACTGCGACTATGTGTACAATGTCGACCAAAGAGACACAGATCTGGACGGAGTGGGAGACATGTGTGATAACTGTCCCCTGGAACATAATCCTGATCAGGTGTGTAGACAGACAGACAGACAGACAGACACACACACACACGCACACACACATACATACACACCCCCTTCCCCATTTCCTTCCACCTCACCCACCAAAAATAATCTACATTCACCTCCCTGCGTTCCTCTAAAGCTCAGCATATATCTGTCTTTCAATTGAGACGGAGCGGCGGTGATTAGCCCTGTATAGCTGTCTAAGCTTTATCACGCCATGTAAAGGTGGAGTAAATCCTGTATGCGGCTCAAGGACACATCATTTCAATAAGGCATGGTGGGGGGCTAGGGGTCTTTTCAATAGCCCATTGACGTGAGCCGGCTAATGTGAGGTAAGAGGCCCTAGGCTGGATATTACTGAGAAATGGGCTGGCCCTGGGCTGTGTGCACCACGGGCCTACTCAGTCCACCTGTGCCATGCTACACTGAGAAATAGGAATGTGTTAAACAACGGGACTCAGGAAGAAAATGGGGGAAGGAGGGGTGAGTCTAAATCTACATTTATGTAGTCTTTAAAGAATGAATTGGGAGTGAGAGTGAATAAAGGCAGAATTGCACGCTGAAATTGAAGGTCAAATGAAACAAGTACAGGCATGGACGCAGCAATGTTACATGCTGTTCCAAAGACTACAAAACTGCACAAAAATTCCCTCTTCAAAAGCTGTGGTCTCATTGAGGACTTTGACAGCAGAATTATAGTTCTACACAGTTGCCCAAATCCTCACATCCCACCCCTGCGCTCACCCATTCATCCTCCTCGCCCCTATTCTTTCTTAGTGCCGCAGGGTGTGTCTAGTTTTGCCAAGTAGGGCTAGCATGACTTCGCCCTCCACTGCAGATGCTGGAGGTGTTCAACAAGCAAACTGGAGGAGGAGGAGCAACAGAGTCTTGCTGAGTGATGTTTGATTTTCAAAAGCTGAAAACTGCTGACAGATTTTGGACAAATTGAGCTTTTCAGCTTTACAAAGGCAAAGTGATTTTAAGGAAAGTCCTTAATGAAAGCGGGAGAGGAGAGATGACAGAATAATTGTTATAGGAAACACTGCGGTGAAAGGAAATAAACACAGTGGAATGTAATCACCTATGTTAGAATGCTAATTAGGCTTGCTGTGGTAGTTACACTGTGTTACACGGTGTTCAGGCATACACTGATTACATTAGATGCCCACCGCCACCACTGTTGTTGCACTTTTTTTTTTTAAATCAGTACCTCAGTCAACAGATACTACAGTTATAACTTAAAGTGTCTGCTCTGTACAGCAGTATCAGCAGAGTCACAGCACAGAACAGCAGGAGTCAGATTTCTAGGGCTGTAACCAACTGAGACTTGTCAAAATTGAATTTGTGGGTTCAATATGTATACTCGACAATTCATTATGGGTTATTTTTATACAGAGTTTGAGAATTTGAATAGGGTTCGGGTTGACAGTGACATTCAAAAAATATAGTAAACGAGTAAAGTTAGCCTTCCAAGCTAATGCATGCTAACTGTGCTAACGACAGATCAAAAATGTGCAGCAGCATGTTTTTCAGACAGGAGATATCAAATAAAAGCAAGAGACTGAATCTTATTAAGTTGCCATGGGCAGTAAATTCACAACTTCTGAACAGAGGATGGAAGGTAATGTTATCTCGGAGCCTGACCGGGTAAAGTCTCTTTTCCTCCGTGCAGCTGCCTCCGTCTCACCCAGACTCACTCTGGATCTGGGTTAGCAGCTGCCTGTAGCATAGAGCAGCGTGAAAGTGGGCAGTGCTCACTTTGCAGCCAAATCTGGGGACAGAAGTGTCTCCAGAAGTACAATGCACACTGACTGACAAAAAAAACTGCTCAACTTGAAGAATCTCAGTCGGCTGATGATTTGATTCCTCGACTTCTAGGGGGAAGCCCTACAGAGACAAAGAGACAAGACGATAGCGGAGGTTGATGTCAAATCAAAAAGCAAAAGCACCTATTTGGCAATACTTTGCGATGTATCAAAGTCCTTTTCCCTCATTAACATTATCAGTGGGTTTAAATGCAAAGAAGTTGAAGGTGCCCTGCAGAACTGTGGCTGCTCCTTGTTGTTCCATTGCTCCCTGCGATATGTCACACTGCTTCGCTGTTAAGAAATGCCATTGTCTTGTTTTATAGACACGTTTTTGATTGCGTTTCCTGTGACTCTGTCCTAATAAGTCAGCTCGTTAGTCACCAGGCAAATGCTTTTAATGTAAAGCTGCAGCAGTAGGAAATGTTGGGTCTGCATGAGCATTTACTTAATACAGCGCTTCATAGATGTTGAGCGCCATTGTCAAGTATCTTTTGTGGCAAAATATCCAATGTAATCAGTAGCACAGGTGTTGTCATGAGCTTCTTAGCCATTTAGAAAGTCATAACTCTGACGCCAAAACATTGTGCCATTGCAGATGGATTCAGATGATGACCGGGTGGGAGACAAGTGTGACAGCAACCAGGACATCGATGAGGACGGACACCAGAACAACCTGGATAACTGCCCATACATTCCCAACGCCAACCAGGCTGACCATGACAAGGATGGCAAGGGAGACGCCTGTGACCATGATGACGACAATGACGGCATCCCTGATGACAAGGACAACTGCAGACTGGCCTTCAACCCTGATCAACTGGACTCTGATGGTGAGCAAAATGGGCCATGTTTCAACCCTAAGGACACAACAGCAATACCCTGAAACACAGCTTACGGCATGTCTAGACATCTTTGAAATATCTTACTATTATCATTGATGAATATTTTGTGTATTTTTAAGGTGATGGTCGTGGAGATGCTTGCAAAGATGACTTTGACCAAGACAACGTGCCCGACATCTATGATGTGTGCCCAGAGAACTTTGACATTAGTGAGACAGACTTCCGCAAATTCCAGATGGTTCCTCTGGACCCCAAAGGCACTTCACAGATTGATCCTAACTGGGTCGTCCGCCATCAGGGTAAAGAGCTGGTTCAAACTGTCAACTGTGACCCTGGCATCGCTGTTGGTAAGTGAAAAAAAGAATGTGCTGTGGTTGTCTACAAAATGCAGTATCTGAGTGTCAGTTGGAATTCTGGCCTCTAACTTGCATCTCTCCTTTAGGCTACCACGAGTTCAACTCAGTGGACTTCAGTGGGACTTTCTTCATCAACACAGAGAGGGATGATGATTACGCTGGCTTTGTGTTCGGCTACCAGTCCAGTTCCAGGTTCTACGTGGTGATGTGGAAGCAGATTACGCAGACGTACTGGTCGAATAAACCCACCAAGGCCCAGGGCTACTCTGGCCTGTCCATTAAAGTGGTTAACTCCACCACCGGCCCAGGAGAGCACCTCAGGAATGCCCTCTGGCACACAGGAAATACCCCAGGACAGGTGAGATATTCTGTGCTATTCCCCAATGGATGATTTTATTTTGGGAAGAGTACAAAGATAAACCCATGGCTGTTTATTTCCCCTTGCTTTAGGTCCGCACTCTCTGGCACGACCCAAAGAACGTTGGATGGAAAGACTTCACCGCTTACAGATGGCATCTGATCCACAGACCGAGAACAGGACTTATTAGGTGGGTAAAGGATATTTTAATTCACACAGAAAATCACTCTTCACATGGGTTTGATGTCAAAATCCAATCCATGGACCTGACCAACTTCCATGTTTCCTTTATTCCCACAGAGTTGTGATGTATGAGGGCAAGAAGATCATGGCGGATTCTGGTAGCATCTATGACAAGACATATGCTGGTGGCAGGCTAGGTCTTTTTGTCTTCTCACAAGAGATGGTATACTTCTCAGACCTCAAGTATGAATGCAGAGGTAAGGATTTCCGTAGAATCAAGGTCCAAGAAAGCACTGTATGTTCTGTTCTTAAAATCGAGGCTAACTCCTTTTATCGTGTCTCTGTCTCTCAACAGATGCCTAAATGCACGGCGCAGGAAGCTCTGAGGAATGCACCTTTTTTTTTGTATAAAGTATGAACTTATGTATTCTGATGCAAAGTCCAGGGACCGATTTATCTCCGCAACTCTTTCTTCTGCGGCACGCACACTTGGACGAGGCGAAGGGCATGTGGTCAGCCTCAGGGTAACTTGATGCTGGTTCGGGCAGAGCACCAACCGGTTGACTGCCAGTTGAGGATCAGAGAGCCCCTTCTCCTCCACCCTTAGCATCCAAGAGAGCAGGGAGAGCTGAGGAAAAAAAAAAAGTCTAGCTTTGCCAGTAGGACACAAACACCTTTCTATCCCAGCTCTGCCTGCTTTCTTGCTCTCTGAAAGACCTCATTCATCTCTGTGCGGGAACGGCTCCCCATAGACAACTATGCACTTCCAAGCCTTTACATCTCTCTCTCTCTCTCTCTCTCTCTTTTTCTGTCTCACCTCTTCAGCCTGTGTGCCTTTCTACCTTACCTTTTGGATGGACGTCCCAAAGAAAAAAAACTGACGAAATATTCCCTTTGCTTTACCAGATCTGCCAGGATGTAGATTCTGAATGATACAGCATTTGAGGACTCAGAGGATGAAGACAGCAATAACATTTTTTAGGGATTTGGGTTGATGAGGACTTGAGAAAACTGTTGGGAGAACAGCGAGTTAGAAAAAAGGGGAACATGACATTGTGGATGTTTGCGGTCATGCATGTACTGTATGTGGAAGACTGGAACAAGAAAGTGCTTTTACCCATCTACCTAAGAATCTCTGTACAGAGGAGAAATACAAAATCAAATTTAGGTTAGCTATCTTCTGAATTTACATGTATTGGTTTTTATTAATGCTGTCTGGTTAATTTAACAACTCTCAGGGTGAGATGGAAGCGAAGACCTTCCCATATCAAACCAGTAAGAAAAATATAAGGATTACAATTCACAGAAATTGCTATAGCCAGTGTGCCCTCCGAAATACTTCCCATTTTACATCACAGTCATTGAAGAGATGTATCTCCCTCAGTTTTTGAGGATTTCAATTTGAAATTATGTAAATACATGTAATTTATTGACTCTTGCCTACAATGTAGGCAGCAAAGGAAATTTAAATGCTTTGAAAAAGAAATCCATCCAATATCACAGGGATCCAAAAATCAGGTACAGCCAGGTTTCAGTGTCTATCATCCCCCGCTGTACAAAGTGAATTAGGTGTTCTTCAGATAGGGCTATTTAGCATGAAGTGTATGTGACTTGTGTGCCTTTTCTTCAGAGAGAGATGAAAAACAAAGGAAATCTTTGATGTACAAATATTACCTCATTGCTGTTGTATAATTTGATCGAACAAAACACAACCTGAGTACTTTTTCATATTCCTTTACAACGATGGACATCTTAGTGCCACTGTAGCATGAGCTGTAAATAATACGACAATTCATATCTAAAAACACAAGCTCCCAATCCCATGATCTACCCCAGTGAAAATAACAGTAAAATGGGAGATTTCTTTTTTTTATATATAAATAATTTTGCTCTATCACGTATGTCCAATGCTGTTTTTAGCAGATAAATTATTGTTTTGTCTTAGCTGTTTGTGAGAGGTTGATTTGTGTGTGTGTGTGCGTGTGTGTAGATAAATGCTATTTAAATAATTTATCAGGATCTGTCGCCTTACCAAAGGCCACACGTCCATCTGTATAAACGGTTTGCACACTGACGTGAGGATGTTCTGTTCTTTATCGTTTTTACCTTCTTTGTTATTGTGTATCGATGTTACTATTATTTTTGTACAATTAGTTTTGCTTGTCTGTAAACATTTTCTTAGTTGTACAAAGCGAAAATGCTGTTTTTATTCATAGCGATTATTTTGTTACATACTTCAAGACAATAAATAGTTGTTAAAATTCTCAAGTATGTCTGCGCTTTTTTGTTGTCACTATTTTTCATCCAAGTTTATTAATGTTGAGTCAAGACAAGTCTAGAACTTGTTTAGATGACGTGGAAATATATAAGGTAGGGATATACTAAGGCCTACTCCAACTAGATCACAAAGACAACTGGCTTTGATTAGGTCTACTGTAGCACCAATGCTCAAAACGTGAACATACTCCCAAGTCAAAATGATGGCTCAGAGTACCCTACGGCACAAAGTTGTACTTTCAGAGTACCCTACGGCACAAAGTTGTACTTTCGTCTCTCTGTGATGAAGGCCACATGAGGAATGTGACACAGACATCTGCTCCTCAGCTTGATCTGCCTGACCTCTCTGTGATCTGCACTGACCTCTGCAGAAGCTTAAATAACACAGAGAGCAAATATTGGGCCGACACAAACCTTGACATTGGCTGACTGGTTTCGTGACAGGGGCTAAAGAAATCTACTGGTGGACAAAATAAGCAGGAGAATAACACAGCAAGACCACAAACCACAAAAGAGTATAGACAGAAACATTACTAGTCTCAACAAAATTTTGAGTATAAGTTTGCGAATAAATTCATTTTATAATAAATGCTTTTCTATGCTGTAACTTTTTTTCTCGATTCTTTTTTTTTTTTTTATACCGATACCTATTGGTTGACCGATGCAATGTCCCCATCTTTCGTGTTAGATTTCACTATTGAAATGTGTCTGTACTGGATGATCACTGATAGACGTCTAAATATGCCCAAAAGTTTAGATAAACAATCTGCTACCCAGTTTTGGAGATCCTACCTGAACCTGATGTGCATACAGTGAATTTACTGTCCAAGAAAACAAAAGGACCTGGTCTGAAAAGGCACCCAGCGCTAGTTAGACCTGATCCAAACAAACTCAAGGACCTTATCAAAACAAAGAGAGAACACTAAAACTGGCAACAGCCTGGTGTGCTACCAATTAATGAGCAGCAGGGTACAAAAGAGTAGACATACATGTCATTGTTCCCTGTACTCGCTTTCTGTCTCACATCAATAAAACTGCATGTTGTTCTGCCATATTAATGATGCTACATGTGATCAGAGCTGATAGCAAGTTCATTCAGATCCACTTATGTCACACAAAACGGAGACCCACTGAGACAATTGGACTCTGCACAACCCAAGTACACTGAATGTAAATCACAGACGGCCTGACTCCTGTCCCGGGTTGGGTCTTTGATACTAGTAAACTATGGGCCTATGAAGGTACAACACGCAACTAGTAGGAACAGCGCCAAATCGACGTCTTTGTAAAAGTAACAGCCGGCAGGCGGATGGGTGTGATGTTTTGACGATGTGTTATGTGTGCAAACCACAATCATGATATTTAAAGAGCAGCTAGCGGCAGTTAGCAGCTAACTCAAAGAGGATGAACAACCGAAAATGCCCACAGAGTGGGGTGACAATGAGGTTTTGGAGCTCCTTACCCTCCGAGCAGAGGGCGAAATCAAATGGCATATAAAAGTTTGTTTAGAAAGCGCCGCCGATGCCTATGTTATATGTCACACTAAAGGCTGACGCTGCAAGTGTTATATGTCACACCTGTCTTGCTTCACTTGCTTAATGATTAGTGTCTCCTGCACAGTGGTGTCGTCTAACATTGACTGTCTGTTGATGTTTGGGTGACTTTCTTTGTCTGTTTAGCCATAGTGGCTACATCTCTGCTTGTGCAAAAACCAAGCTCTTCTTCAGTTTAGTCTAAAAAATAAAAGAAAATAAAATTTTCTGTGTGCCAGGAACAAACAACCTACCAGACACAGTGTGTTAAGACATGTTCAGTAAAAGATTTTTAAGAAGTGAGTATAGGATGACTCATTGTTATTCTATAGCAATCAGACAGAGTGAAGCCCATACACAGTTACGGGCTACGTTATGAAATTTTAGCCTCTTTTAATCCAGGAAGTCAATTATAGACTCAGTCTTATTAATGGTGACAGCCCAGCAGGAGTTATTATGGATTATTACAATGTGGCAACACTGAGGGCTAGACATCTTAATACCAGCTGCAGTTCTCACACATCTCTGCCAACTGTCTACAAACGCCCACATGTTTACTCTCAGACCCTTTTTTAGGCTGCATGTCAGGATGTGAGCGTTGCCACGCTGAGAATCCCAAACAGTTTAAAGACTTACCTGGCACACAGACAATTTTCTAACATGAATTTTGTCTTCCGGTAATCTCTGTTTTTATAGAAATCATTATCTTTCTTCCTTATATTTTGGAGAGATATTTTTTACATAACTATCCTCTAAAACAAAGTCACAAGGTGTTTTTTTTTGGAAATCTTTAATTCAGATATTTGACTTTTAAGCTCATGTTTAAGCCAGCTCATTAACAGAAATATTGTAAGCTACAACAACTATTGTTTGATCATTATTGTTCACTGCACGTTTCTTATGTTTACTCTTATTCTTTTTTTTTTTTATTTTGTTGATGTATATATTTTAGTGACCATTATAGCATGAATCATCACATGTCTGAACGTAATATATTAGTTTATAGAGTGTAATGTAACACAGTGCACATATTTGTGTATGTTTACACACTTACAGACTCAGCACAGTGAACATATTTTTATTCTTTATTTCTTAGGTGCTAGTGTATTTCTATTTTATTTCAATTTAATTTAATTTAATTCATATTTTTATTTCACCTTTATTTCTAATCTATATTTCCATACTGATTTTTCATATTCTTATAATTCCCTACTATTTACATCGGAGCGACTGTAATTTATCACAACCTCCCCTCAGGGATTAATACAGTATTTCTGATTCTGATGATTAGCTGATAATTTTCTGTATTATTTAGGAAGTCATCATTTGGTCTATAATTTCAGACAAAAAAAAAATTACCATCAAAATGTAAAATGACATATTTCAATGCATTGTTGTTCAACTCCAAAACCCCAAAATATCTAGTTCAGAATTATATGTTAGAAAGAAAAGCAGCAAACTGTCACATTTTAGTAGCTCAAGTTTGCTTAAAAGATAAATAAATAAATAAATAAATAACCACCGATCAAAACACATGAATTTTCGGTACATCAACTTATTGAATATTGACTTATTGTTTCAGCTCTGAATTGAGGGCACAATTTTAAGGAAATTACACATTTTGTTTTCTTATATAAATAAAGCAATGTACAGTAATTCTGGTATTAGTAGCTCTATCCTGATAGTTAGAGGCAATGCTGTTAGACACCTTGGTGGTGAATATTTATGGGAACCACCGTGTTTTGTTGCCCACTCTTTTCCCAGCAAGACTCAAACTGGCAGCCTTCTGGTCGCAAGTCATGACCATGATTACTTGCCACGCACACTCCTCAAATAATGACAGACCAAAGCTGAAACAGACCCACCCAATTACCTCCAGCACCTTTAATGTGTCTGCAAAAAGCACCTTTTCTAGTAAAAGGATACAGACATTAGCCTTGAAGTGTAGTGACTAATGCAAAGTGCTGATGAATGGAACAAAGGCCATCCGCCCTGGAGTTACAACGGCTTTATTTAGCTCCTGTAATCCACCCAGGGAAGTGGAGAGACTGCGCTCCATTTGCAGAACCCGCTGCCACAATTGGCCTCAAACCTCAAACTCTAAACCTGAAACGCTACATTTGATCTGGCCTCCCTCTTCCTCCAGTCTGTCATTTAACACCTTTGTGCTCCATGCTGCTGTGTATAGAGGTGTTGAAGTGTTATGTTAAGACGGAGGACCCCCCACCAAATGCGGCGGCATTTACCCACCATGCACGTCTGCTGAGCACAGGAGCTGCAGGACGCCACCTGTACATACAGTATTTATGACTCAAATAAGAATAGAATAACATTTTCTTGAACAATAAAGACCTGGGGAAAATAAGTCTGGAATGTGGTTGAGTCAGGGTTTAGTCAGTCTATTATAGTATTAGCTGGGTGCGTAGGGTGGGATCAAAATAAAACCTCAATGGCACCTGCAGTTTACGGTATCTAAGAAAAAAACAGCTGCAGGCACCACACTTGTTAAAATCATCACTTTAATCACCTCCGCTGTTATGTAACATCTGAAAGCATCTGTGTTTCTGGTTCGACACATGCTGCGCTTCGCTTTTACTGGAGATTTCTGTCTGCATATTGGAGGCTTCAAATGGCTAAAGCATCCAAATGTCGAAACCAAGAGACAAAGTACTGTAGGAGCTGAGATCCAAAAGATGTAATATTTGCCAGTAATATCTGCAAAATCCTATCACTACTTTTTAGAGGACTTTTTGTGTTTCACTTCCTGAAGGGCTGCTTTTTTTGTCGGTTGTCTGACAGCACAATGTGATCTCATCCCTACTCACCATATTTCTATGCTTGTGTAGCCTTTTGCATTGTATCTTGATGCTAAAAGTGACTGTAGTTTAGGTGTTAGATATCTCTTGGATCTGGAAAATAATTATTTATTGACAGATTTATTCATTTATCTAATTTTTAGAAGCCTTGCCAATGCTCAGAAGTTGTCACACTAAACTGGACTGAACTGTGGAGAGTGCTTCATATTTAAGAACAAATAAAAAGCGCTTCTTGTGAAAGTTGGGCGTTGTTATTATATCAACCGTCAGTATATAATGGCACACTTTGGGGCCATTCTTTAACAACTTTCTGAAGACTTTCTCAACAGCCTCAACCCACAACTGTAGGCCAGTTTAATTAGTTTTACAACACTCACTGTTTGGGGAAACAATGTTCTTTTGATTATGTCAGACTCAGTGACATAACTGCGAAATAATCACATAAACACTTTGGCTACTTTTCTATAATTCCCCTCTATAAGCCTTCATAACAATATGGTTCCTGTAATTGCTGGCAGTCGCAATGAGATTCCTGACTAGGATGTGCTATGACCTCTGACCCCTGTGCTGGCTGCACCTGGCGAACTCAAACATGCAGTGAGTATTTCAATGGAAAAAAACATGACCTTTATGACCTCTAACACATAGCGATAGGTAAAAAACCCATCTCCAAACTTCATTTTAAGGATGTCATAAATCTTTGCTCCCATGAGGGCAATACAGTGACAGGTAACGAAAAGCAAGGTCAACATTTAAAAACAAAGAAGTGAAAAAATGTTGATAATTTTCAAGTGTCTGGTATGAGAGGCATGCATTGATATCTAATCACAGACATGTTTTAGAGGCTTTAACCCATACACGTCATACATGTTTGCCTGTCTCGTCTGCTGGGTATGTTCTTTGTGCATTGCTACTGTTTGTTTTTCCTCCTTCTTCTGGACACAAGTGTTTGAACAGTGTAAAGATGAATGTTCCAAAACAACCCACACAGGACCATGTTGGAAACACAGAGTGTGTGTGAGACCAGAATTCCATTATGGATGAAATTCGTTCTTGTTCCTTATTTTATTACTTTGAAACAGACACCAAACGCCTGCTTTTACTCTGCAGTGTGGAAACGCCAAGCACATGCTCTCCTTGACTTTAATATACAAGTCGTCCACTGTCCAGGTTAACCACAATCAGAGAGAATCTCTTTTTCATGTGTGGCTTGTTATTAAAAAATTCAAACGTCAAAGAGCAGAAATGTAGGTTTCCATGAAGAACACCCTGCATCCAACGCAGATTCAGAATTTAGCCCAGCTTTTCTTGTCTCTGTACTAGATGTTTTTCTTTCCCTTAACTCATTAAGTGAAATAAGTGGGTTGAAATTCTTTCCTAACTTTGCTTTTTTCTTAACTTTACTTGTTTGTTAAATGTTTTCCAAGTTTCCAAAATCATCAGGTATGTTTTGACCTTATTTTGAAATGTTTTAAGAGACACGGTGGATGTCCCTTTGTTCACTGCTCACTTACCAAACATATTTTTGGAGCTCACAGTTACCTTGGACCACCAAAATCTGATCAGGACATTAGTGCCAAATTTGAAGAAATTCCCTCAAGGTCCTCTTGAGATATTGCATTCACGAGAATGAGACGGATGCAAGGTCACAATAACCTTAACCTTTGACCACCAAAATCTAATCACTTTATTGCTGAGTCCGAAGGGATGTTTGTGCCAAATTTAAAGAAATTCCATCAAGGCATTCATGAGAATGGGAGGCATATACAAACAGACAGACGGATCTACACATGTAAAAATGTACAGAACGACAACCCGAAAACAAAATGCCTCCAGCCACGACTATCACTGACATGGAGGCATAAAAATCCTTTCTGAGTGAATACCGGTACATATATTATAAAACTGCCCCTTACTGTTAGCTCATGTGGGTAGTAGCTACTGAAGCAATGTTACAGCAGGAGAATGACAAAGAGCATGGCTGGGGCCTATTTTTTTTCTTTCTCCCTCATCCTCCTCTTCATGATCTAACAACATAGGTGAAAGATGTGAGGATGCCATGCCCATCCACCTGACAAAAGTCTACCAGGTGACGAGTTTCGTGTCATAGATTGGGTGATAGATGGGGAAGCCAAACACTGTTTATCTGCATGCATACAGTCTCTCAGGGACTGTGTGATGAACAGCTGCCACCATCTATTAACCATTTGTTTATTCATATAAAAAGAATGCTTTGTTTCTTAACACAATAGCGCTTTCATCTTACAGTAGAGTGTCAGACTGGATTTATGAATGCGTCAAAAAACACATTGACAGACCTGTCTGCGCCTATCGTTTTTCCAACCCATCTGATGAAATCTGCTGTGATCCCATTAAAAGCAGTTTCCGTGGGATTTGCGAAACGTGACCGCTACAGCAGTTTTGAAAACAGTGACATGCCCCTACAGTGAGCTACTGCGACATATAGAGTCAGATTTTGTGGGAAACAGTAGTGTGACCTACAGTGCTAAATAATGAAGCCACAGTGGAAGTGTCAAAAACTGCACTTCCATGACTGGCCACTTGAGGCTGGCTCCAAGAGCAAGTCAATCCCTGTAATGCCCAACTTAACAGCAAAAATAAACGTGTTTACAGCCTGGTGCAAAAAAAAAAAAAAAAAAAAAAAAGGTTTTGGTCATGATAGCTAATTTCAACATTCACATATATAACTCACCTGTTTACATTTTATTAAGGTTTAAAGCTACAAATGGTCAAGGTCTCCTTGAGCGACAGGCTATGAGTCCGATCAAGCGTTCACTCCTCAACAGCTACACCCTCTTACCCAAATATGGTCACTTCTGGCTCCAAAAAAACAAGATGGCAATGGACGCAATACCAAACTCAAAGGTTTCAAAACTGGAGTCCTCAAACCAGCGGGTGACGTCATGGTAGCTACATCCGTGACAGACATTTCATACAGTCAATGTTGAAACACTGCACTGCCCACACTGTGATGACACAGAGTTGGTTGAAGATCAGCAAAGTTTCCCTTTAATATGCACACCAAAAACTGTAGGCTAATTTCTATAAAGAGCAATGGTTGCTAACCTCTGAGGAGGTGTTGAAATACAAGATTTGTTTTGTTTTGGTAATTTGAGATCTCTGGTAAAACTCTGATGAGTATTTTTGTCACTACTTAGAAAGATATGAAATCTAAGAAAGTGTTTCCAATTTGTTGCAGCAATGACTGACTGCAAGCTGACAATGCACCTTTCCTTTTTGTGCTGATATAACACTGCAAGCATGAAGATGACTGTCCTATACAGACAACAGCAGAAAAGAAAGACCCCAGACACTGTAAGTGTGCTATTCATTAACCGAACTGGCAGCAGATGAGAGGGGATAAGGAGACTGAAGGAAGAAGCAATGGCTTTTAATTTCCTGAAGGGAGCACGCCCTGCTGCTGCACTACAGCTTCTGTTTATCCGATGGCCTGTAATTCCTTCTGGCTTCGGCCTTGTGTCGAGTTACAGCTTCAAACACACAGCATCCCTGCCACAGCAAAGACAGTGTGTGCCCAAACAGTATACCTCTACTATCTGTACCAGTGTGACTCAGCTGCATATTACCGTCACTGCAGAACCACAGGCCCTAATGACCATAATATCAGGGGACCAGCTGTCGAGGTTAAACAGCACTCCAAAGGCTAAGCCTGTGTCGTACAGTACATATCAGATTCAAATAATTATACAGTACACTCATGGCTATGGCCACCACCAAATATGTGTAAAGATAGCAACCAAAGAATCCAACTGGCCTAATGTAAATGTGTAAGACCAAAAAGTAACCACAAATCAGATGTTTTCGACTTTTCCAAAGAAGTTGTTTTTTTAACAAATTTTTACACATTATTTCAATCTATGTAAATTTTTTTAAAAGATCCTCTTGGTATTGGGCCGAAAACAGCCACCTACTGTACAAATCAAAAAGTAACTCACTGCTAAGCAACAAGGCTTGTGGCATGAACACAAGTCCAAAGTTGGCTTCAAGCCACAGACACTGCTCTGAAAATGGACATAATGTCTCCTGTTTCAACACTCACAGAGATGAATGTCTACCTCGAGGAAGTCAAGTATTCTCTGTGTTGTTGACCACAAATCGGCCGCCCCCACTCTCCACACAGAGGCGCGAAATATTAGAGATAGCTGTGGCAGACAGATTTCCACACAGACACTAAACTTCCCTACAGGCCGGCATTGCGTGAGAGACGGAGATGTCAACAGTTGGGATAGAGACACCTGTGTTTCGTTTATGTTATGATGGTGCAATGTGGCTGAAAGTCACCGGCTTACATAAGTGGATTGTAAAAGTAAGGAATAACCCAGTAACCCACTTCGGTTGAAGTTATTTATATGATATACGTTGCTTTTAGGTGCTTCCTTTGTCAGCCTCTGGGCTTTATAAAAACAGGAAGAAACTTGCAACTTTTTCGTAATTCTTCTTTATAACGTTGAACTTCTGGAAATTCAACCAGAAGGCGATTTGTTAATTTCTAACAGGGGGGTCATAGGTCTGGGTCTGGATAGGACTGCTTCTGGGTTTAGTCCTAGGGGATGGAGAATGAGAATTTTCTCAATTTGTGATGCTATGGCCCCTTTACTGTGGTCTCCCCTGCACTTCTGGACATTATTTGTCAATCAAATTTCTGGAACTGGCTTCCTTTTTACAGTAAACATATCTGCATGTAGATTGACATGTCACAGTCTCCGTTTGTTCGAACAGTACACATCCTAACCTATGCTTGAAACGCTGCCTTTCCAAACATTTGACAAGACATAAACTTTTGGCTTGAGCCTTTTTTCCTCTGCTTGTCCCTCAGAGCAGGAGCTCCTCTGGCACAGCTGAACCAGAGACAGACGGGCAAACCTCCAGTCTCGAGCTCCTGTCGACGCAAAGACAAGGTTTGCACAAGTGACTAATGTGCGCACCAGGGCCAGGTCAGACCCCAGGTTTCCACTTGGGTTGCAAAAGTGCCACCCGTGGGCCAGTGCCAGGCTGTGCGACAGTTGGAAGTGGGGAAAGTCAATGAGGAAAAAACTCTAGATGAGGCCGACTGACAACCAGGTGCCAATCTGTTGGTGGGCATGACCGAGGGAAAAAACACTGACCTGAGACATGCTTCTATGGAGCCATAGAGTCAAGACTATCTATGCACTATTCATACAGGTCCATGACTGAAATGAAAGAATTGTAACTGTTTTAGTTTTGACTGGGCTTATGTGTCTTTTTCCCATTGACATCAGCTGCCCAGAACAACCACAGTCTTCACTTGTTCACTAAAGGTACACCTATTGGCAGCTGCTAAAGGAGAAGAAAGCAGTTCGTGCTTTCACACAACAGCTCTGTTGCTTCACAGAAAAACAAGTTTGTGGGTTGGAATGTAATCCTCTCTGTGTAGATCCTGCATTTTAGACTTTCACTTGAAGTAATGTAGGGTTAGGTGTGTTTGAAGCAACACGTAATGACTGGCTGTATGTAAGGTAGGAAGGTAAGTATAGTGTTTTGAGTTACTCCTGAAAAGTAGGTTTGGTAAATAAACCTTCTTGGACATGTCTAGGATGAATCTGTATCTTGAAGTAATAATCAAATACTGCAAAAATGACCATTTGTGAATGCAGAAATGCGAAAATGTTACAATATGAAACACTTCTGCCCTGAGTGTGCCTGAACACACACATGCGTATAAGCTCCGCTAGAGCAGATTTCAAATGCACGCACTGGCCCAGGCACGCTGCTCAGCTATACATGATTCTGCACTGACGTGTTTTAAAAGTAAGGTTGTAGCAAAAATATCATGTGTTTGGGAAGTAGTGCACATACGACTGGATAAATGAGACTTGTATTTTGCTACAGGAGTTGTGTGAGAGTTTGTAAATAAATGTATTGATATAGCTTGGCTGTTACTTAACTCAGTCCCCATTCATATTAATTCACGAGGCAAGTTTGCCTTTTTTGGATTCTCCGTTCACCATGGACGCATGCAAGAGTTTTCTCATAAATTCAAGGTAATGCTGGCATGGTAACTGACAAACAAATGGTAATCTTGCAGGTGAAGTAGTCCTTTTAAGTAGTAAATACAATGAAATTCATAGAAAATTTCATAAGCCATTGCATGTAACGATGTAACTAAAGCCGTGTTTACACCAAACACGTTCGGTATGGTACCTTTGGAACCAAAAGTAACCCTTCAGACATGGTACCTAGACCCTAGTGTTTCTACTGCTACTACTACCACTGCTATTTTTAAATATGGGCGGGGTTGTTGGCACTCAACAGGAGTGTCACAGGAAAGAAGCACTACAACGCTTTATTTTCGTGAGTGAGGAGTGAGGATTAGAATATATGCAGTTCACATAACCGCCATTGAAATTAATATATATGAATGCTTGAAGATCCATTCATTACTGAAAACTAAAGTGATGGTCAAAGTTTGTCACAGTGAAATTTAAGGTGTGCTGATGGATTCATGTCATCAGCTCATGATTTGAGTATTACACATTAGCATTCCACTTTAAAAGTTGCCGGCAGTCGTCCCAGTGAATCAAGTTATGTTTTCTCCGGCTCCAGCTGCTGTGAGAGGCAGCAAAACATCCTTTCATTTTATAGTTACAGTTTAAAAACAAAACTCTCCACAGAATGAACAGTGGTTACATGAGCCTCAAAACCAGCCACAACTCAGCCCTGAGCAGAGTGACCGTCCTCTACTGACCAATCAACAGACTGCAGTGTTCACAGCTCCACCTTCTAGTACCAGATCTGTGTGCTAGCTACCCCAACAGAGGGGGGACCACAAATTGGGACGGTGGAACGGTTCCATTGGTACCATCCACAACTTTTCACAGTGGAAACGGAAAAAAGCGCACTGAACTGAACTGGGCTTAAACACATGCAGTCAAACTACTAGCATGTGATCTCTCACAGGTACTGTATTCCTTTGACAGTAAGGGTCAGATTTGGTACCACACATATCTAATGGCAAATCTGTTTACGGGCAACATTCCTTCACCAAAAAGCTCCACTTACGAGTCTCCGCTCCGACTGGCCTCTGTAGTATTCAGGGCCAATGCTTCCAGAGTGGAGCCACTCAGAGGAAGGCATTTTGCTCACATTACTGGGTCAGTGGCATTGCTTTCCTGGGCAGCCCACCTGGGACGGTTTCAAGTGTGAGTGGGACATACCTATCTAAAGGTTACAGTTAGATGGTAGTGCCGTATCTAATATCAGGTTGACGCTGATGGATATAGAAGTTAAATATGTGTGATTGGTCAGTTTGCTTAATGTAAAAGATGCTGATAGAAAAGCAAATGTTTGAATGTTCACGGGGCCAGCTTCCATTTTTCTTCATTCCTGTGACTGTAGCTTCCACGGGGCGATGAGAAACGTGAGGGCGCGGTGTTGGGTTCCCTCCAGACCCATTTTGTGTCCTCGATCGGTGGCGCGAGACAAAAGGACCACAGAAACCAGAGCTGGAGGTAGTGCTGCACTTTTGCCGTGAGTCAGGAGGGGGAGAAGAATGGAGTCCTTTCTCTGTCCGGCCCGCCTGGCTGTACTGTACACCTTGGAGAAGCACTCAGCACCGAGGGGAGATGGACTGCCTTGATAATGGACACACACACACATACACACAAGCCCCCTCTTCAGGATCCCCTCTGCTTGCCAGAGCCTGAGAGAGAGAGAGGCAAGGGAGGGTTTGAGGCATTTTGTGGTGGTGTGAATTCACCCGCTCGCTGAGTCACGACAGTCACATTTGTGACTGTTCATGGCTGATTTTTGTGAATTTTCTAGTGTGAGTCCTGACACAAATACAGCTCTCTCTTCTATCCTGTCTTTTCACACACACACAAAAATACAATGAAAGCGCCAAGATGCTTTGAGAGAAAAACTGGCACACGCATTGTGCTCAAAACCCAAGAAGACAGTTCTGCAGAACATCGTGATGCTCCCATGAGGACTGGGCGCTCTAAACAATGGCCCTCGCTTCAAAGGAGCTTGTACTACAAATCAGTCAAAACAAAAATGAGAAATTGCATCGCGAGTGCTGAGCCAGGTGGGTGGAAGCCAAGTTCTCAGTCAAAAGGAAAAACAGAAAATCCCCTCGAGGAATATGGTCTATTAGACGATGACTCAGGTCTGCAGACACCCAGAGAGGGTTGATAGACATCTCTCAGTGCTCCGTCTATCAAGGCCACTGTTAAACTTAACATTTCTATCAAAAACACCTGCGCACATTCCTGTTTCTGTCTACCGTCACATAAAAGACATGGAGGTTGTAATATTGCCTGGATCAGGAGATCCATATGTGAGGTGGACTGCTTACATAATTGGGAATGTGAGGAATGTTCAAATATCAAGCTCGATTTATGTCTACCTGTTGAAAGAGGACAAAAATAAAGAACAATGGAGTTCTTATCTCATCATCTGCACTGTGTTTTTTTTTCTTCTTTTACTGTTTTGTATCACTTGGTCTGGCTGAACACTTTGTAAAGTTTGTTTTTGTCACTTATGTTTTGAAGTTAATTTCCTTAAAACAATTTTCATCATTGATTAATCTTCATTTAAAATTCATTAATCAAGCAAAGAAGTCAGAATTAGCTGATTCTTGCTTGTCCAGTGTGAGGATTTCCTGCTTTTCTGTTTTTTAAATCACTGTAAATTACATATCTTATATTAGGTTTTTTGTTGGTTGGAAAAAGCAAGCAATTTAAAGATGTCGCCATGAGCCAAGGGAAAAAGTGCTGGGCATGTTTCACTATATTCTGACACTGTAATGACTAAATAATTTGGGCTGAAACTAACAATTACTTTATTTAAATATAAATCTGTTTGTTCATCAAATTTAAAAAAAAAACTATGAGGGCACTTGAAGAGCGCAGACTTCGCCACAGCCAATGGTCCAGTCTTCTATGCAGATCTGCAAGCAAACCACTGCACATGTCTGGATATGTTTCCATAACTTTTACAATAATGTCAAAATATGTTTGCATCTAACTAAAGTCTCAGCATCTCAGCTTTGCATTTATTATGTAGTTTTAAATTTTCGTCAATAATATTGTTTGTTCTTGAGACGCATAAAGTCAGAACATTTAGTCAACGTCTTGAGTATAATTAGCTGCATGATACGTGTGTATTTACTATGTTTCCAGAGCTACACCTTACTTCGAAATCATTACAATTGTGGTGGTGTTACCATTGTACCTGTGTGTCCATGAAACCGTCCTCCATAACAACTGCTTTTGGGATGAAGTTTCAGTAACTACATATGTAGGCTCCCCCAGAGGGTTAGTGGTGCTCATAAATGTGGATTGTGATATGGAGTCATTGTATTTCTATAATTGGCCGTTATCTACTGAATTTAAAAATGTATGACATTTATTCTGTTACTATTCAGTGATTAAGGATCCAATATCATTGATGCAAAGTGAAAACACTGATCCATATTGTCATATTGAGGATACGCTTTAATTTGACAAGTTGGTGTCGCTGTCAAATGGCAGAAAAAAGTCAGTGAGGATTACATTATTTACTCTGGAATAAATCAGCAGTTTGGAAACATTTTGGATTTCTGAGAAAAAAGGGGTCAACAGACAGAGGTCACAGCGAATGTAAACAATGTAGTTTTAAGATGAAACAGGACGTATCTGCCATCTGGCACTTACTTCTCACTATAGCAACGTTAGCTGCTCTGTTTCAACTGTGTTTGGCTGAAAACACGTGCATGCAGGCTGAAATTTAACCGTGCTGTTCCTTGCAGCAACGGTGAGTATGAAAAATAATAATGTTACTTATAATTTGCTTAGCTACGAAATAGAGGAAAAGTCTGCTAGCTACTAGGCTAATTTATGTTATGTAAACATGCTTAAGCTAATAATGTGTCACTCACAATACAATCTTATTAATCCATGTATCATCTGATATCGATTGCAGGGCCTTGAATTGCATCAAATTGATATCGTATCGTGGCAGACTTTGTAATATCAGCAAATATCGTATTGTTGTCCAAAGAATCGATAATATCATATTGTGACGAAACCAGTGATTTACACCCCTAGTGTTCACCCTGTGGTTTGAATCTGCTCAAAATTTATTGTGCTCTTCCTTGGCCCATGTCACATCCTTCCACAAAGTTCCATGACAGTTTCAGTAGAGTTTCCTGCTAACAGACAGACACACAAACTAAACAAATCAAAAACATAAAACTTTCTTGGCGGAGGTAATAACTGAACATAACTGAGAACTGATATTCACAATTTATTATTTCCTGTGCTGACATATTTATATGCTTTGTTTTTTGTGACCATCTGTTCAAAACCCAAAGATATTTGTTGATTATCATTTAAGACCAAGAGCAATGGCAAATCATTATTTTTTTGTCATTTTGGCTTAAGCAGTTAATCAATTGTCAAAGTTGTTGCTGATTAATTTTCTGTTGATCAGCTAATTGCTTATTCAAATATATTTATTTCAGCTCTATAAATGATTAATCATAAATATTATCAACACAGTTAAAGCCCTAAATTATTTTTCACTTTATGATAAAAGTTTTTAGAGTTGACATTTATTTTTTAGCTTATTTCTATGTATATCAGTCAGCAATAAACATTGGTAACATGATGTCGTCTCTACATCGATGAAACCAAGATCAGTTCCCTTAAAATTACAGTCACAGCACAGTGTTTATGATGCTGGATATGGTGAATGGATATCATCTGAGCTGAGTCAGTCGGAACAATGTTAGAAGAGTAATGTTTTATTTGTTTCAACTCATAATGAAAGCCAGTAAAGTTTCCTATTTTGTCTCACACACCGTATTTAATTTTTATTACACTGTAGATAATAGCATCTGCTAAATCCCTCAAACTGTCACAGATCCAGGCTAAGTCAATTGACTGTAACATATAAACTTTGGGTTTCCATTTTAAATACACTAAAAATATGAGCCTTTTGTTTCAGCTTTAATTAGAGGAAACCCAGATTAAACTGAAAAACTCTAATCTAATGGTTTATGCAGGCTTTAAGCTAATAAGAAATGGGACATTTAAAAGGGGTGTGTAGTCTTAATATCCACTTTATGATCTGTTCACCACAATCTTTCAGAAACGCCTCTCAGACTGGACCATGCTCTTCCAGCACTACATAATGTAACCTGTTGATATGTCGCTAGCTTTAATGTCACAATAAAATCAGCCTTTCAGAGAGCCATAGTAATGCAGACAGAAGACTTTCACACAGCGATAAAGTCTGTTTTCCTGCAGATTTCCTAAAGCTTATGATTACTGAGCTAATTACCAACATTCCTCCGAGAACTTACAGGCTACTGCTCAGAACGTGGCAGCTTATGAGAACAGTGAACTCCTTATATACAGTAGCGCAGCCAGACATATGCACACAGACAATATGCTAGTCTGTCTTATGAGACGTCCCTTAATGAACCATGTATAGTTTATAAAAGAAAATATGTAGCAGACAGAAACTCATTTCAGGGGTATCGAAAGCAATATAAAGCAACATAATGCAAGATTTAAGTAAAAATCCACCTGTCTTAACTTAAATCAGTATGAGGGTGCATAAGGAAGTCATCCTTCCCCTGAGGTCTTTGTCATCTTTGTGCTATTGGTTTTCTCCTGGTTAGAGATGTACAGATAAATGGATATCGAAAAACCAACATTAGACTCCACGACATGGCTACATCAATACACAGAAACATATATCTATGGTATGCTCAAGTGGCAACCTCCAGGGGTGGGAAAAAATTTGAAACAGCATAGTATCGTGATATGTTTGTGTGGCAATATCGTATTGTCACACAGTGCCAAGTATCAATTATATAATCATAAATATTACAAATACAAATCAGCTTTTGGTACTCCACTAGAATAATATGATCATTTCTTTTTCCGTCCACCACACACACATGTCGCTGCTGCAAAAAAAGAGTGAGATGAGCAGACTGAAAATGTAATCTTATTAGATAAAACGGATGTCGACAAAGTTTTCCCTTGGGCACGTAATTTACAGTTGAAAAAACTTATTAAATCTCAATATATTTTGTCGCTATACTCAGTATGACGCAACATATTTAAATTCGCAATAATATTGTATCGTGGATCTTCTGGTGATTCCCAACCCTAAACCTCCAGAGCTGAAAAATGAAGTCAACACAGAAGTGAGAAAAAACTGCAGTTCCTCAAATGGCCACTTGAGGCTGGCTCTGAAAAGCGTTTAAATCTTGATTTACCCCCATGTTTTTTTCCACACCAAATAAATGGGACAAGTAACAATAGGTATTTTAACACTGTGACACTGTGTGTGTCGCGAGATCATTCCAAGTGTATGCTAGATGATATAGTTGTTTAACAGTGTTCCTGCTTTGGGTATTTGACAGACATGATTTTTTTTTCCATTCTCCACATTTTAGAGTTTCTATTGTTGTTGTTGGTGGTATGTATCCAACATTTACGGCAAACTTTATTCATGTTATTTATTTTTTTGTCTTCTTACTGTTTTTTATTGCTGTTTATAATTCTTGATCAACATTGTTGCTAGTTATTTGATTTTATGGACTTTTCATTATTTTAATGTGATTGCTATTATATATTTGTGTCTTTCTTGCCCACTGAATGTGAACTCAAGGCCTTGCTGTAAAAAAAACCTTAATGCTCAGTCAATTTTCCCTGATAAACAATGGTTTGATGATTAATATTTGGAATTCATGGGTTATTTGGGATTTTCGGGGTAATACCAAAAAAAAATAAAAATGAAGTTGTCAAATACTGATTTGGATGTTGATTACTATGGCAACAATTGAAGCTTTAAAGCATTTGCATCAAGCCCTACAGTCATGTTTGGTTACCAAACATGAGTGTGCTACAGTTCATTTACATAATATTATATGATTTCTAGGTACGTCTATTCAAAATGTTCAATATTGCCTCTACAGACTTGAGACACGAGGTTAAGCAGTGCAACTTTAAAAGTTAATATGATCCTGATGCTGGTGAAATAGTTTTAACCTCACTGATCACAGCCATTACTTTAGGAAAATAAAGACAATTTGAACGGACATGCTACTCTATAATTATTATTCATAGCAGTATAAACCATCAAACCAAACTCTGATTTGTGTCACCAATAAGATAGCACTTCTTCCGTTGGAAGTATATTGCTCTTGATGGGATGTCTAACCAATAATATCCAAGACGAATTGCTCCCAAAACTACACAGAAGTGTCACTGTGGCCAATAAACTTGCGGGCTTTTTGTCCTGCAGTTGACTTCAACCAACATAATTTCCTGGATAAAAATATAACATTGATGACTATGCAAAATGTAACCATTCAGCTAAGGGGCTGGGGAATATAAATGATTATGACAGAAATATGCAACCACTGTAAAAACATTACCCAGCAGTCTCCATTAAATATGAATATAGGACCATTAGATCTTCCATTTGTGAGGCTTTTGCAGTTCAGGTTATGTGATCCCAGTCTGTGGTAAAAAAGAATAACCTTTGTAATAATTTAATATTAAACAATTCAAAACACTGGCTGCTTCCCACTCACAGGAGACAGACATTGTGACCTAATTATCTCATTGGGTTGGCAGGCTCTGCAAATGACAGGGTAACATCAGTACGAACCTAAGATGGGTTGTAATGGTACAATCCTGACCAGGCGTCTTTCATCTACTGTACACTTTGGTGTTCGTATCATCAAACAGCTTAGCAGTAGGGGAAAAAAATCTGACCTTCAGTTTGAAGAGCCACTAAACTGTTTCAGCTGTCATCTGCTGGAGTGGGACTGCCCTTATAATTACTGAGTCTGTGACCACGTGATGGAGGCTAGGTAAGTCCGGTGGGGTGTGAAGAGTTTAGTCTGAATGCTGAAGAAGAGTGGTGATATTTGGTGAGAATGCTGCTGCCAGATGTCCTAAACAGTAAATCTAAAAAGGTAAATTAATGAACAAACATTTTGCAATTGCAAATGGCAGATCACATTTACTTAAATAACATGCATACACATTTATGATATAAAACACTGACGTCATTAACCTTAATCCAATGAAACTCTGCCCAAGTTTCATTCATTCATAATTCTCTCTCTCCCATCTCTATCTCACTCCTCCTGCTTCTTCCAATTAGCTGATTAAGGCGTTCACGCTTCCAGTTTAACCAATCAAATTTGACCAAAATCTCTAGCTAATCATGTTGCTGCTGTCAAACTTTATATCTGTTGTCCTCTCTATTGCTGTCAGCTCTAGGCAGAGTCATCACGCCCCTCCACCTCCAGTTATCATATCAGTCAAAAGTATGAAGCCAAGACTTCATAGGCGGGTTCCCTTTCTACCACGGCTTCACCATACATATTTTTATTATCTTAGATCAGCGGTTTCTCAAAAACACATCCATCTCTTTCTAGATGAAACTAAAAATTTTCTGACACCACTATGGAGGAAAAAAAACTTAAATACAGCTGCAGACTAGTTTAGAAAGAATATGGAGGTAATACAGATAAAAATAGCTTACAATAAAGCTGTTTTTATGTCTGTAGAATATTTCTGCATTAATTCCAATGACTGTACCAAAATTTTTTTACATATTTGCTATTTTTATCTCTAAGGTTCCTGTAATTACATCGTTTAACATTTAAAGCGTTCCGCTCACTTAGCAACCATGTATTTATGGTGTTATCTACGTAGCAATTTAGGAATTAAAGAGTTTTAGGACGCTGACCACAAAAAGGCAGAGAATTGCTCTCATTTTTCCATCACCTCAAAGCATGCGTGCGGCCTTTGCTCTCAGACAGTAACCGAGGAGTACACAGTGGGCTTCAATGTGCTGGCTAGTCAGCGTCCCCACTAATGAAGCCATTTAAAGCACGCTGCCTGATGAGGGTTAAGCCTGGTGTAACCATCATGTCTGTAAACTTGTCCAAAAATATTACACTCAAATGTGTCTCGGGTCTTAACGAGGCCGAGGAATGAGATCTAATCTACCGCAGCGATCCTGGTTTGTGATTATCAGTGTGGAAACGATCCATTTAAACGTGTAGCTGGTTTGACCGTGTAGGGACGGGGATCTCCCAGGGCTGAGCCGGGCCATGTTGAGGGGAGCGGGAGGTTTCAGTGAACCACAAATGAGCTTGATAGGGTTTGTAAGAGCTAAAGACAAAACAGCTGCCTGTCAGAAGTGTGTGGTCCCAGCCTTCAGACAAATACGAGAGACTAACTAAACTACTACTTCCTAATTTGTCTGTATTGTGACGCCCCTCCCATTCTGGTTGTGGCTTTTAGTGTGTTGTTTTGTTTTCATGTACCTTCCCTGTTCCTGTTTACGAGCCATTCACAGTGGCAGAGGTGTGCTAGGAGGAAGAGTTACATCTTTATCTATTCCTCCTGGTTGCACCTTTTGATTGCTATATAGAGGACTGAATATAGCAGTTCCATATGGGTTAAATCATTTTGTTTTATTTTAATCCATAAATATCTGTGTGCTCTCCCTTGTTTTTGGACTTTGAGCTGGTTCGTCATTTTCGTCACACATGCAACCAAACATCTGTCCAGTCCAGCTGAACATTTTTAGCGGTTGCACCGGTGCGTCAGACATTTATTACATCAATACAAGCAATGCAGAACCAAAGTTCACAAGCACACATTCCACTCAGAAACTTTTAGCCGTAGGCCTGAGCTGTTAGCAATATGCTGAGGTTACCACAACAAGCTGGCGTGCGAGTCACAGTACGGCAAGTGCAAATAAAATGAAGGAGCTGGAAGATGCGCCTGTGGGTTCCCAACAACAACAACAACAACAGAGAGTTGTTTATAAGATACAGACAAGTTAAGACAAGAGACAAGTTCTATTTTTAATATTCTAGGTATTCTGTATTTTCCATTTCATACCAGAAGAAATGATTTTCAGGTTTATACCCTGCTGAGACCTTTTGCCTTTTGGGAAAGTCTTTGTTCTGTGTTCGTACATATGTAATACAGAAGTGTTTGAAATGTTCTTTATCTATTTTTATAACAAAAATTGTTTACTAAAGTTGCCAGTGGGCACACTGCTGTCAGTGCCCAGCAAGAGAATTGCATCTGTCTGTACCACTAGCACTGCTGTCTTCAAAATAAATGAAAACAAGCAAATCCTTGTGCATATTTTTGTCCCCTGCTGTACCATACCGTGACTTCTTAGCCAGGATACAAACCAACCCATGACTTCTGTGTGCCCTTACACCCCTACCTAAGAAATACCAATGTGTGTGGGAACTAACAAAAAAGGTAAGACGGATTTGTTGCTGCAGTAAATGTCAGGAAGAATTTGAGGTGCATCCAAATTATGTTTTGGTGCACCTAAATGAAAAAGTTAGGGACACCTGTGCAAACAACGTAAAAAGTTCTGGAGTCTAAGTATAACTTTGTTTACATGTTTAATGTTACATTGGAAATTTAGCAGTTAGTATAGTATTGTTTATGATAACAGTTTGACATAATAATGTTAATTGTAGGTCAGCTTAATTCTCATATCTTACAGTCATTATCCTCAGATTGAGTTTATTTCAAAAAAAGTACTTAAAAATTTCAGATTTCACTGACCTCAGTGACCTTTGTGAAAACAGAAAGTCCCCTGATATTTCATGAATGTCAGTACATGTTCTAAGTTTGAGTCACGTCACTTTTATGTGTTTCAAAATGCTCAGAACCTAAGTATTTATTCCCCTTTACACCCCTGCAAAGAGTTAAAGGGATATTCCCTTGTTTGACATGTCTCTGTCTGCACACGACACCACTGTGCGTCAGTCAACACTGCCCTCTGAGCAGGGTCACCACGCTACATCAGCTTCGACTTATCTCCACTTCCACTGACATGCTCTGTTGTCGTCTTTCTGCGTGCTTCACTGGACAGAGACAATGTCCCTCCGGTGGATGACCAAAGTTTATTTCTTTTATCTTAACGCAGATGAGAAAATTATCAGATTCCAACGCTATGATTAAATGCCATGGCCTTTTCAGTGGAACACAATATGTGTGTATTAAAAAAGGTGGTATGATGAAAGAGAGAAAGAAATTGAAAGGGAGATGGACAGTGGAGATTGGCAGGAGACAGCTGGAAGAAAAAAAGAAGGAGGGATGGTTGGATGAAGGTACAATAGTAGATTGGAAAGCAGAAAAGTACAAAAGGCAATAAAAGAAGAAACAAAGCCGTAAATTTAAGGAAAGTGGGAAGAAATGCAGTAACAGCAAACATAAGATCTGTACAGAACTATTAATCTAATGTAACAACATATTCTTATACAACGGTTTATATGATATCTTACTAAATTTCCCATGATGTCTAATGAATTAGCGCCCCACGTTAAGCTACATAGGTCAGGTTTAGGAAAAGGAACGCTGCTGTGCGTCGTCACATTACTTACTTAACGTAGGTCCGGTGTAGGAAAAGGAACACTGCTGGGCGACGTCACACTACATACATAATGTTAAGATACGTAGGTCAGGTTTAGGAACACTGCTGGACATCGACAAGTTACATTTTTAACGTTAAGTTGTGTAGGTTAGGTTTAAGAAAGTAAAGTGACATAGGTTAGGTTTAGGAAAAGACACATGGTGACAGTGTACCTCAAAATAATTGAAAGGTCACTTGGCTTTGCTCAGAATCTTGGGGAAAGTCCTGTGTTTGTTTGACCCATCCACCACCACAACCCTGCCTCCATCAACTTTTACTCTCTACACAACTTCCTCCTTTCATACTATCAGTGCATTGGTCACATGATCGCATATTTTGAGATTACACGGATTACATACAAATTCAGGTGCATTACCTCTCATAGGTGTATGATGAACAGTGCAAGAACAGCCTGAATATAACCTGCATATAACTGCCAACCTTTTGACCCAAAAAAGGAAGGTTGAAGTCTCAAAGTTACAACATCACCAACACTTCATTCTCCAAAGACCAACATGAACATATTCTCCTTATTGTACTACAGGTGGGACATAGCATGGATCAGCTCTCACTATTAAGTAACACTGTACTTGCAGTGGCTGATAAATTCAGCAGGTTCACCAAACAATAGTTACACTATGAAAAATATGATTAGAAAAGAGCTGTTGAAGACCTCCTCTTCTTCATTTTGGACAAGTCATGCAGAGAGCTGTAAAATCTTCGAGAGTACATTGGTCTGTGTGTGTGTGTGTGTGTGTGTGTGTGTGTGTGTGTGTGTGTGTGTGTGTGTGTGTGTGTGTGTGAGTGAGAGAGCTTGTTCGAGCCTCAGCATGTGTGTACAAAACAGCATCTGTGTTTTCCCCTCTGCCATTCACATCAGACTGAGTTAAATGGAAGCGCTGCTGCTGCCAGGCCGCCTCTCTGGACGAGCCTGAGGAAACCCCTCTCTCTGTCGGCTACTGGACGGCCTGGATGCAATTAAAGTCCAATATGAGAGAAAGAGAGAGAGAGAGAGAGAGAGAAAGAGAAGCAGGCATGTCAGACGTGCCCAGTATAACCAGGCTGCGGCTGCAGTGGCCAGATGTGATCCTGCTCGGCCTGCTCCGGCTCTGGCACAAACCGCTTGGCTATTAATGGGGGTGAATGCCACAGCTCTGGGGTGTTCCAGGTGGTAAACGGGTGCTAATAGAAATCACAGAGACCGCAACCCTTCCTCAAACCTAAATACAAAAACGCTTATACATACAACCACAGGATTAAACTTGTGACTAAACATATAGCTTGTGAACGTATAGCAGGTAATGTCTGAAACCTGTGTAAATATTATGGATGTGTATGAAACCTAAACCTTTTATATGCCCATAGCACAGAGTAACAAAGTACCATGAATTGGCCATGAATGTCTGGCCAAAAATGGCCCTATCTGTGTTTGGTTGTCCATTCTGGGCTACTGCAGAAACATGGCGGCACCGTGGACTTGCATCTGCTCTCTTTTTAGACATAAACGGCTCATTCTAAGGTAACAAAAACACAACAGTTCTTATTTTTAGAGGATTACACAATAAAGATATTATATTATATTTAATTTCTGCAAATATATCCCCTTAAATCCAGCACACTGGACCTTTAATGTTGTGCTTTCTGAGTATGAATCCAAACCTCTGAATCCACAGTAGGAAATGAGGTGCTTTTTGTTTGTCTGAAAAATGACCCTCTTTGTAGGTAGATTAAGGCCCTTGTTTCAGGCTGTACTCGCACAGGGCACTCATTATAACAAAAGAAATAAGCAAACACTTAATTGCCACTTGCGCATGTCATATCAAAGGATCAGATCAAGGCGAGACTTTGCTAAAAGTGGTTTACATCGCTTCACTGCGCAGACTCAAAAGTTCAGTGAGGCGATTACAGTCTGCTTTGCTTTACCAGGAAGTCCCAAAACACCCAAACTCACCATTAGAGGTCCGACGGAGATTAACTACGGGATCAACACGATTAGCTACTGTGGTAACAAAAGTAAATCAGATTGGGTCCCTGGGGCATGCAAACAGATTCATTACTCTAAACAAAGGGTCATTTTTAAAGTGCAAGTATTCATGCTGTAAACAAGGACCTTATGTTTTACATGGAAGAAACAGGAGTGCCTTCTGGGCAGATTTTCATAACTTTGTTGGCATTTCGGTCCTGTTGTATAAAGCGATCATATGCTATTTAGAGCTTGACATGTATTTAGATATAAGCACGCCACTAATTCAACTGGAAAAGATAAAAGATTTAGCAAACGGCTGCAGGAAATATAATGTCAAGTTCAGATAACTACTAAAAACTAGTAACTTTGTGTTTCATCCAAACTGCTGGATTTTAGGGAAAAAATTAAATATCATCAGCTCACCCAGGCAACAAGTCAGGGCTTGGAGTTTGGCTGAGTTCATATTTTATTATGTATAACTGGGTCAGGTATGTAGGTTGGTCCCATTATATTGCCTGAGGTCTCGAGTCTGTGAGTCAACATATATAATATTTAATAGTAGACTGGATCCAGGTGGACTTGCTATCAGCTGTGATTACACAGCACATTGCAATTATCAGAATGTATGCTCATTAACTGGTGGCAAATCATATTGCAGCCAGTGTTGGGGTCCTTTTCTACACAAGTCTGCTCATGTCGGCTGCATTTGGATTCTACAGACGGGGCTCAAGGCATTATGTTTCAAGTTGTTTGTCCATCTGTCCCATTTTTGTGAATGTGATATTAGAACACCTTGAGGGAATTTCCTCAGTTTTCACACAAACATCCCCTTAGACTCAAGGATGAACTGATCAAAGTCACTACAACTTCACAAGACATGCTTTTGTCCACAACTCAAGAATTCATACACTTATATGACAAAATTCATACAAATGATGAAATGATGACTTTTTATTTCCAAAAGGTCAAAGGTCAACCTCACCATGACCTCATAATGTTCTTCAAAAAAACACTTTTTGGCCATTATTCAACACTATAGCTCAAGAACAGAAGGCAATTGGTCAGATACTGTTTGGTGACACTATTCTTGGGTGCCCACCTTCAAACTGTGGATTTGTTGCCAATCATTAAAATAACTGCGAACTTATTTGATAATCGATTAATCAGTTAGAGTAATTTCTCTGGGAAAAGAAAGCTACAATTCTCAGATTCCAGCTCTTAAATGTGAATAATTTCTGGTTTCTTTACTCCTCTATGACAGTTAACCGAATATCTTTGGGTTGTGGACAAAACAAAAAATCTGAGGATGTCATCTTGGGCTTTTTTCTGAGGCATCCAAATGCAAAACAGTAATTCTACTTTCAAATTAATTTATGCAGATAAGTTCTAGTTCTCTACTTGACAAGTGAGATTGGCACATTGTAATTAAAAAAAAAAAAAAAGCAAGATGACAATATATACTGCCGCCTCCCTCATTGATAGGGCTTGTTATGTTTCATGCAGCACCACTGCTTACTTTCCCTGAAGCTTTATAAGGGTTAAAGTTCATAAAAATGTAGTAATATCTTGACGGAGTAATTCTGCACCATAAAATGCTGCATTTGGAGGCATAAGCCATGTTGCTACAGTATGTTTGGTAATATAAAACTTATCTTGCTAACAAGAGAAACTCTTTTAAACATGACAGCAAAGTAGCTAAACATTTTCTAAAAAGTCACATAGCTGTAAACATCAGCCTTTAAGGCAGAAGAGAACTGATGCAGCCACTTTCTCGAGGTCGTCAGATTGAGACAAAAATTTCACATGTTTCAACAACATCTTTTGTGTGTAGTGTCTAAAAGAGGTCCTTCAGGACCCTTTGTGGTGTCCAAACCAACCTCAATACCAAGAATTCCCATACAACACGTGAAAACTCACAAATGTCAGCATATGGAGAAATCAGGCCACTAATCGTCCTTTGTCACCCTGCGACATTCCTGATGTTCACCCCTGGTAACCAGGACTTAGGGAAGCGCAGAGATTTTGTTTGACAGCCGTGTCACTGAGCTTAGTGCTTCTCAGGGCGGGGCTGACCGCCTCTCATGGGGGACCCCCATGGACTGTGTTTGGGTGAAGAGGGGGGAGGCTGGGGTGAGCTAATATCACAGCACAATGTGGTCCAGACAAGGACTCAAAAATGGTCTTTCTGCAGAACATCAAAACATGGAAGCAAATCTGACTATTGAACCAGCCTTTATCCACATTGAGTCAGTGTTGGCAGCTAAAAGACATAACGAGTAGTGCCACGACACTATAAGAGAGCATATTCTTTACTTGACCAGTTCACTCCTTCAGAGTTTTCAGATTCAAGTTCATGTCAAAGAGGAAAATCAGTATAGTCAGTGGTGTTGCCATTGATGTAGTGAGTCCCAGGGACCCTAAGGTTGTCATTTCAGTGGGCCCCAATCATTTTTGACAAATTTTAGAGTTAAACTTGTGTTTGATGTTACAATTATGGTCTTTTCATGTATGCTGAAAATGTAGGCTAACTGAAAAAACAAATAAAATCCCAAATCCTGAAAATTTTATTCCTAAAACATCATACAAATTTCACATTTGAGAATAGAATGCACCAAAATCATCTACTCAGTATCAAGTAAATCAAATGTGATACATGATTGTGATATGCGATAATCCATTTAAAAAAAAACCCCACTATTGTATAAACTTAAAAGTTCAATATTTTAAGAGATTTGCTTATTCTTTTTCTCTCTAACAAGAATTTTTATGTTTTCCTTTCACTCATTGAAACAAAACAGGATCTTGTCTGGACTCTGACATATGGACAGAGGGTAGGAAAATGGTGGTTGGCTGTAAAGAATATTTTTTCAGCATGGTGCATCCCCTGGACGGTGAAACATCGGGTCATCACTGACATGAGTACATCAGCTGTTACAGCAGACGTTGCATCGCAAGATTACAAGAATGTCTGTAACAATATCCTGTATATTAAAAAATTTGGATACATTTTATGAACCTAAAATTTAGAGCTGTCAAAATAACGTGTGAATTTCGATTAATTAATCTACAAAAAAGAAACTAAAAAAAAAAATTAAAAAAATAACGCTGATTGATCCCGTTCCATGGTGCCCTTTGCCCCTTGTGTCACTGAAAGGCCACAGTGGCTTTGTCAAATGATGGAGGCACCAGACGATGCTGCTCTGCCCAAAGAATGGAGCACTTCCATTTACAAACTCCGAGATGGGACTGGTGATAGGAGCCTTGTTCCCTGTTTCTGCAGTAAGGAATTTTTGTACCATCGGAGAACTTCAGGTCTGAAATATCACCTCAACGTAAAACATTTAGCAGCAAGCTAGCAAAGCCTCTGATGCTAGCGCTAGCAGCCATCCTCATTAGGCCACACTCAACTAGGCCTTCATACACACACCGAGTAAGTCTACCTGTGACCGACTAACTAACTTCCTTGCAAAATGGATTGCAGACCAGCACTACGACACTTATGCCAAAATTCATTTGAAGTGACATTTTTTAAATATGTTCACAGCAAAAGTTCATGTATGCAATTAATTTAAATTAATTAATCACAGAGCATGTAATTAATTAGATTAATTTCTTTAATCGCTTGACAGCCCTACTAAAAATATAAAGCTATTGTCAAAAACACCACCGCCTTTACCAGGCAACGACAGTGCACTGAGCTAGAAAGAGCCAGGGACGAGAGCCGGTACATCCAAAACACAAGTTTCACACTCAGTGCTTTTGATGACATCGGAAATACTCCATAGCCCCACCTAGTGGAGAAGTCACACAACATCACTGTTTCTATGATTTCAGCACAGATTTGTTGTCTATAATGTACCGATACTGTAAGAAAATAAATAGGGTGCATTCCGTGGACGGATCAGCTGTGAGTTTACGTCATTCCTTCAACTTTTACTGTCTCAGGGGAGGGTACCTTGCAACATCACTGACAGTACAGAGAAGCAACCCTACAGTGCTGTAAACATGCCTGGAAAGATGAAGACATATGCAAATGTTTTGGTTTGTGAGGATGACGGCCACAACTGAAACCAGCTGTGATGTGGTGAACATGTTTCTGAAATAAATATATGGTGTAAAATAAACATGTACAACTGAGCTCAGACCAAATACTGACAAATACATGAATGTAAATACCAAGAATAGAGTTCCTAAAGTTGTTCAAAGGGACTAAATATGAAAAATATCTTGTCAGCATGTTTTCCTATAAAACCAGCTGTGCTGAAAATCCCACTGTATCAACAACTCAGCAAAAACTACACTGCTTTCATGCCATTTTTATGTAGTTGGTACTGTAATTGACCATTTCCAGAATAAAGTGGTTTTGATCCTTTGATTAGAGACAGGGCCAGTTGGAGAGGCTCTAAAATGAGCACAGAGGCTCCTGACCCAAAATAGCCAGGTCTAACTCGAGCTCCTCTCTGGCCAGCAGAGGGCTGTTTCATGTTATACTGCCCTTAGCTATTCCTGTCACTTCTCCGCTGGGCTCAGATAAACACTTCCATTCCACAATCCCAAAGACATAGTTAAGAGACCGCGATTATAGCTTTGGGAGTGTTGTAAAAAGAGCTCCGTTTGCAGGGAGGGAGGGAGGGAGGGGCGTTCTGACAGCCACAGTTTCTCTTCCCCGTTTCTATGTTTCTAACAACTTTCCTCTCTCAGGCTTGTTGACCTGTAAGGTGAACTGTTTCTGCACGTGCCGAGACTTTCCCCTCGACTAAAAGTAGGTCCACTCAGACAGCCTGGCTCCCTGTCCACGACTCAGCCTCATAATTTTAAGAGCAAAGCAGCTATATTTATGCTTCTGACTGAATGTGACCCTTATGCACACTGTCTACCATCGCCTATTAAGTTTGCATGACACTGTACTGAAAATTTATAGTTTGTGTGCCCTACGTATAGAACAATGTAAACATTATCCTTTACTGTGGCACAAATACAATAAAACATGTCCACTTCACATTCACAACAACAGCCTCCACAATCTATGACCAGCGATGCAGTGCTGTGTTGAATCTTGACACATTAAAACTCACTCTGAAAACACCACACCGACATTACACGGTGTAACAGGGGACAAATTGTGAAAAGAAATATGACCAAACCCCTGGCTGCTGTTGCTGCATTCGAGCCTGCAGCTGCGGTTGCCAGGTTCTGGAGGAAAAACAATGGGAAGCGGCTGAGCAGCGAATGTGGTCGGCGGCAGAGAAGCCGCCCCTGTCCTTTAATGTGGCTTCTAGCTGTCTCATTGGCTGCCAGCTCCTCACTGATTTACACCACAGCAGCAATTCACAACCCAAACAAACCCCAGACAACTAATTATGTCAGGTTGACTCTGTCAGCTTATCATGGAAGCAAAACAGAAGAGAAAACGTTGACCACAAAGGCCGCCATCTCTGGAGGGTAGGTCCAGACAATGAGATGATTGAGCCCTGGTGCTGTCTGTTGTGGCCTGGTTGTGGATCTACTGTACTACAGCGCATAAGCCCAGGGAGGTCTGGAGAGAGCAGGAATTCCTGCAGAATAATTCATACCCCAACTCTAGAGGTATGAAATATCTTAAATCAGCAGATATGTATATTTTTACAAAAATTACCTGGACTCACGGAAGAAGCTTTCACTTGTCATGAAGTCTGTGACACTGTTGAACCCAGAGGGGCCACAAAAACAAATACCTGCCTCCTTTCAAATTCCTCCCAATCTGCTCCCAAATGAGTCCCAAATATGAAAAATGAAACACTTAAGTACCCAGATTTCGGTGTACAACCAGTAACTAGAAGACAAGGTAGGAAATTGTCCTATAAGAATAAGACTGAAAGTTTACATCTTATAATTGAATTATGCTAACTGTGTTTTTTTATTTATTTTTTTTATTTACAGTAATAAATCTGCAAGAAATATGCCTACAGTCCTCCTTCATTGTCCTCTACTGCATATTTGCCTAAAAGATACCAAAAAGTCGGGTGGCACTTCATATGACACTGTTTGATGAAACGCATTATGTTACCAAGACCAATAAATTCAAGTATAAAAGGATTTTATTTCCTTTGTTTTAAGGTCCTAGCTCAATCCTCAACTAGGGATGCACAATATTGGATTTTTGGCCGATATGTGGATATATAGCAACTTATTTGGCCGTTAATCAATATCGATATATCCACTTTTTTTCCTAACTAATTTTAGTGATCATCAAGTCTCTTCTGTAGTGGAATTATCATCATATTATACATGCATACTCTTATCGTGATGGCCCTCCAGCAGATGGAGACATGAAATATAATACTTTTCAATGTATGCAATATTCATTCATTGTGCAAAATAAGAGAAAGCATGTTGGCCGATACTGATGACGTACCGATATTATCATGCATCTCTACCCTCTGCTTGCTTCACACAGGGTATTTTTTTGTACTTTGAACATAAATAAGGTGCCAAAGTGCATAAAAAAAGCAGATCTTGTTTATAGAAAGTGCCAAGGGAGAATCCTCTCAACTTCCTGACAAAAGTCTGGGCTAATTTTTATAGATTAAATATTAATGTTTGTTTATTAACTGGCCGTTGGTTTTATCTGCAGGTTTTTTGTTTTTTTTTCTAAGTAACTACTGACATAACTAAACTAAAATTGGCCAAAAAAAAGAGTTGAAATACTGAACTTTGGATACAAAAATAGTGGAGGCTCGCTGAGACCACTCTCACCCCTTAAAAAAGGTGCAAAATGGTTTAGTCCGCCCTTGCACTAGAATTTGTCTCTAAGTACAGCTTGAGTTGGAGCACTAGCATATGAGAGGTCTTTACCAATAAAAGAGAAATTGGGGGTTTAAGAACGGAAAAGAAAGGAAAGGAAAACAAAGCAAACTGACTTTGGTAAGACAGAAAATTCAAAAGGTGCGTGGGGAAGACATGGATCCAGAGAGGATAAGCAGGGGGGCCCACAGAGACTGCTTACGCATAGGGCCTAGAATCTGGTGCTACACCCCTGCCCTGGACTCCTGTCCTGTTTTGCAAAAGTGTCCCCCAGACAAAACAAGCTTCATGTCCCTCCTCTACAGTCATCAGTACCAGTGTAAATATATCACCAACAGAAAGCTACAGTCACACTTAACGAAAAAATAAATAAATAAATAACACCATTATGTTACATTATAAAGTGACAACCTATCATTACTGACGTCTAGACATGTTGCAAATACAAGTCGGTGGTTTCATATCTACATTTTATACATGCAATAATCCAGTCTTTTTTTTTTTAACCAAAATCATGCACTAACTACAGAAGAATGCAGTCTGTGGATTGGCTGAGAAATGAAGGAGTCATTAGTTAAATCAAGACAAACAAGAACATAAGTAGTGCTTTTGCTATGTACATACAATGCACATCAAAGAAATGCAGCACTTTTATTATTCAAGTTACCTCATGGCTTCGCTCTATAAACTCAGATCCCTACAGAGATTAAACAGTATTTTTAGTACAGAACATCAGACACAACACCAGGCCCATTAGGTATTAACAAATCAGAGATTTTTGAATTTATTATTTCTGCCTCCTTTTGGATGTCAAGAGAAATAAGAGACAACTTGTTTTGTTAAATAGACTAAACCTCAATACAAATGAGACAAAACAAAAGATAAAGTTGCTACCATTGTTGTGTAGCCTTAAAATGAAAACCACCTGTAAATAGCATTAAGTTATTTAATCTCAGTTAGCCTGTAGCTATTTCATATCCACATCTTGACCTTCTAAGGTAAAGAATTTTAGAAGAATTCATCCCTCTATTGCCCTTTTCCAGCTGCTAGTTGACCTACATGTGCACCCAAAAACGTGAGGTTCCTTGACTCTGCTTTCTGAGGTTTAACTCGACCAGTCAGGTTATTTTTCCTCTGGAGAAGCACATTTTTCAGAAACACTCCAGCCTGCTAGGAACCCCAGCCTGATGTGCATGAAGCCTGCTGTTTAGTAGCCTCGTGTTTGGCTCTGTGTCCTTGCTGCATCAGTTTGGCGCTTGTTCAATCCACCTCTCGCCTGTTATAAAGGCTCTCTTTGCAGAATACTTTCCTATACACCCCTGGCCCTGAGGTTTACAAGTTTCCCAGTCTTTATGGCACCACTGCGGCATTTTTTGGAGTGTCCTAATTTTTTCCTCTTAACATGGTCTAAATGAGAATTAAAAGGTATCAAGGACGATTTTGACCAGATCAGACAATAACTTTTCTTACTTTGCTTTCTTCTGCAGAAGAAATACAATGCCTGTTTGTCATTATAGCCTCACAATACGTAAGACTATTTCATATCTACACTGGATCATGCTCACCTCAACATGTTTCTCTCCAAATGAAATCGGAAACGCAGATGCAGCTCTGCAGCTTACTGATACTGAACTACAAAGGGCACACAAGGCATTTAATATGATGCAGATCTCCACTGCCTATCTGAAAAGGATGGGAACAGTCAGGCTTGGCTCTTGAGGGAAATTCGGGTATTTCCTTTCGTCTTTACTCCCTTGGAGGCAGAAATAATGATATCTTCTCTCTTCGGTTTGTGCGGACACCAGAACAAGGACTGGTAGTCCAAGGTGGTCCTTTCTCACATAGCTAAGACAGACAGAAAATTATATTTGCTCATCCAACACAAGTAGACTGTTTTGTTTTTAAAGCTACAAAGGCCAGCAAAGAAAGATGATAAGACAGTAACGTATGGTAATTACTTATGATGCACAATTACTCATCATAATTACCACTGACATAGACAGAGAGAACTAAACAATCAGGGCTTCAATTCAAAGAGACGCTTGCATCAGTGCAATGGTATTGGATGACAAGAAATGCACTGAATTCAAACAGTGTGTTTTGTTTTTGAAAAACAATTTGATCACAAGCATAAACATGTGTGCAAAAAATCCAGCGTTTCTGTCTGGGTGCAATATGTTGACGGTTCAAAAGCTTGACATATTTAATGATTCATAACGGCCTTGATGTGGCTTCTAGGGGGTGCTACTGAGCATATTCCAGCTTATTCTGACACATTAGGTTTGTTTAATCACACAAATTCCTCTTAGAAATGAAGTGAATAGGCATTTCTTTAATGTCTACACTTAAACTTTATGATGTGTTTGCAGAGAACAAATATCAGAGACATAACTGTGATCTTTGAAGAAATTCCTGACACAGTGAGTGAACTTTGAAATGCACGTGTTTAATCATGGCCAAAACAGAAGTTTTAACAAGACGATTAACGTAAAGCTGTTTAATTAAACAATTGCAAACCAAAGAGTTGTCTGGGGAAACACATTTAATCTTTGTTAGGGCTCAGGCAAACACAGGAGCACAGACCGTAAACATTACTTTGAGAAACTTGAGAACAGGCCATGTTGGTTTCTTCAAGTCTTAAACAACTGACACAAACACTATCTTTCAAAGCCCTGTGTTTAGGCTGGAGACTCTGACTGTCTTCGCAATGTAGCGGACATTAAAAAGAGATGTTTGCAGTGTTTTGGTTTATTTTTGGTTGACATGCATGCCATTGCTGAAAATAAACTGAGGCCTTGTGTTTGTGTGTTGGATGGTCTTTTCATAGCAGCCTCTGTGCTGATGAAACTGAGACAAAAACAATGACGGTGAAACAGGAAAAATGGGTGTCTATGACAACAGGATGAAATTAATCCAGTAACACAGTGTCTTGTTACATAAATCATGGCATTATATTTGACAACTTAGGCTAATCTATGACAAATTCAAAGAGCTTATTTCTGTGTTAATTTGCATGGAAACTGACCTGTAAAAGGATGCAAGGTTGTAGGTTCAGCATGATTGTTTTTGCTTGGGTCTAGACCTTTAAAACCACCCACTACACCAAGTTCAAGTGGACCGATTCGTCTAGCATTGTGACATGAAACAGCTGTTTCTTGGTTAAAATAAAAACTGACGAATGACACGCTGCATGGGGAATCCATTAGCCAATTAGTGCCATGAGCTGGTCTGGAAGAGGGCGAACACACCAAGTATGGACCAAATATTAGTAAAGAGAGTGTCTGAGATGGCGCTATCCACAACACAAGGTTAGACATTAATTTGCAAGTGATGCTTTTGGATGTTGTTGCTTGTTTTGAATTCGTCGTGGTGTAATAGTAATAATAAACTTTATGTACTTATTATATTATCAAAAGATGGCATAAGTCAACCTAAAAGCAACACAGTCTAAAGTGCAGCAGAGAGCATTGCAGAGCGATTTAAATACTGGGCTAAAGGGGAAACTTATCCTTTAAAAATGCCATTTGAGCTGGCTTTACTGGTGCAATGAATCATATTTATCAAACAACCATACACTCAGCTGACAGGAAAAGGCTTGTCACTCAGGAAGACAACTAGGTATGAGCATCCCTATCACAGCTAACATGTTTTACTGGGATGGGGTGGATTTTGAGTCCAGATACTCCTCAGGACTTATGTGTTATGTATTTTGACATTACAAATATCAGATTTTCTGCTATCATTTCAAGTTATTTTGTATCCACTGTGTCCACTGAAACCAAATTGAACTTGGATGGAAATAAAGTATTTATATTCAAATCTAGACTCTCCCTATCAAGGCATTTGAGGGGCTAGTGACCAAGCCAAGTATATGCCGAAGCTGAGCACAAGGCTCTTTATATGCTGTCATCATTTGTGTTCACCTAACAGGAGAAGCAGCAGATGGAAAGAGCCATGGTTGGGCAGGCAAACAGTGCATTGTGGTATGAAACTGCATTAATAAAAACAATATAACAATACGATCTAAAAATATATAAAACTAATAAACTGCTCATATATTATTGTTATCATTTATGATTATTATTATTATTAATGTAAACGTTTTTCTACGTATTGCTCACTCTAATTCTGAGAAACTCAATCTAATGTAAAGAGATAAGCAGGCTCTTAAAAATTTATTTTTTTAAACATGATTTTTTAGTAGTACCATCAGTGATAAAAGAATGCCACCCTCAATTTAGCAAACTGTATTTATTTTTCTACAGTATGTACTGTTATTCTGTTTAAGTCCAACTAATCTGTACTATACTCATGAATCATGATATATATTGAGAGGTCTCTGGGGCTGCTGAGTCAGCTAATACTCATACAGGTCATTACATTAGTTGTGTAATGGAACCTTTGGTGTTTGAGGGTATGGCTGAGGTTGTCAGAGATTTCCCCTTGTTTCCAGCAAATGGTGATGGCCCAGCAGCTTTGCCATTTGGGAAATGCTAACTGCATACCCTGGAGTTGTAGTTTGGGTGAAGTTTTCTTGCCTAGAGAGGAACTGATCATCATTACAAGAGTTCATTATAAGACATGTGTACAACAATTACAGTGAAGCAGTCAACAGCAATTAAGTCAATCTCAGGCTCCCTCTTAGAGTATTTATAGGAATGAAAAACATGCAAAGAAAAGTAATAATACGAATAGAGGATGTAAAATAGGGTAGAAGTTAAAATATAGCTGGAAAAAAAGTATACAACAGAATGGTAAAAATATAATAGCCTACTGTAGTAGCAGGTGAGCAATAATAATAAACAACAGTGTAAGCAGGTTGTGCCCTCTAAGCATGAGATAAACGAGGCCGTGGAGAGCATAACCATTAACAGATTCATGACCAGTATGTACATAATGAGAACAGGTAAAGGTAAAGGTTAACTGACTGTACAAAGTGATATCAACTGTGCTCTTGCTTGGTTAGGACAAAAATGCAGTATAAAACCCTTCCTTTATCAGGGATATCATTGCTGGTTAGCATTGAAAGTTAACAGTAGCTAAGGTCAGCAATAGCGCCAAAACTTTGGTTTTCTTCAAGAATTTTAAAAATTGTAACTTACCTTATCAGCTGCAGCCATTTTCTCCTCCCTTTTTTTCATACATAGGAAAGCAGTAAACTGACAATTCCATGTTTTTTGGACTCAGATGTGTTCAAACAACAAAGAACACTGCAGTACTGTAAAAAATACATGACTTGGACCTGGAAATAGTATTTTGAAAGGCTGTTACGTCACTGTCTTAAAAGACAAGATAGACGCCATCCAGGCTGTTTTATAACTGATACATAGACGACATGTCTTCTCAATATCACTTGACATCCTAGTTTGTTTATTGCTTTGCTCCACTCCAGTCTTGAAACCCTGGCTAAACAGGTACTTTTGCATGGCTACTCTTAAGTGTGGACTTACAATTATATTAGCTTTCGGCAGATCCGTGGGTCTCTGGTGATTGTTTAGGGAAAACTGAATCCCTCTCCCCCACAGAAATTGGTTGAAGTGACACAAGGTCAAACTGAAGGCAGAAACAGAGTAACAAGTTGATAATTCTGTCTGATATCAGGCAACGATTGTTTGTGATTTTGCCAAATATGCAAAACTGTCATCCTCTTAAAATTACAGTCAAAATTATAAATTCCCATAGGGACTGACTCAAAGAACTGCCGGCTGCTCAATCCGGTCTGACTGCACTCTAAAAATACCAGCCTGCTTTGTAAACAACCAACTGTCCTGTTAAAAGTTGAGGAGTCCTCTGTTCTAAATCTGCTTTGCGTTGGGTAAGGCTGTAAATCTTGATACAGTAAAGATGTAGACGTGGTGTAAATCTTTCACTCTTCTTTGCCCTGTGGCCTCCTCCTTTGAATGGGGCTCAGTGTTCCAGTCACACCTGCTCAACTTTCCCAGCCTGCATCCCGGGGACGTGGGTGAGATGAGAGGCGAAGAGGGGAGGCCTTGGACAGCTCGGAAAGGGGCAATGACCTGGCATACCCCAAGAAGTCATGGTAAAGAGTACTGTGTGAAGCGCTGGTTGTGGTTTTCGGTCATGTGCGAGGGCGTTGTCACGTGCTTAGGAAAGATTCATGACCAGTGGATTTCAGAGCAGCGAATGCTGGCACATTTCGAACAGAACAAGCCACACAGCATGCAGTTTGCGAGGGCTTAAGTAAACACACTATATAGTCTCAAGTAGCCTTGCAGAGTGCCCTCAACAACACACTGCCATGTGACTGGGATGTCACTTATTCTGACCTCCAAGGAGGAGGAAAAAACTAGTGCCTCGTGTAGTTACTCACTCAAAACCACTAACAATCTCTCTTACTGTGCAGCTATATGTACACAGAACATGCTGTATTAGCCACAGCACGTCTAACATTAGCACGCCACAACTTTGCAGACAATATCACGCAGGAAAAATAGAGTCCTTTTAGTCCAAGCATATAATTCTCTTTTAAATTTTGTCCCTCTGTCTCGACATTACAACCACAAAGAGTTTGATGCATAGTCTGTGCATGCAAAAATATAATAATATATTATAAATACTGGAGGTGGGGAAAAAGATTAAAATGTTTTGAAGCATGCTCAGACTGGGGGAGTATGGAGGCATGGTAAGAAGCACAGATGATTGGCTTAACTAATGCTAACCAGGCTGAGTGAGCGGTAGGCAGACTCCTGCTTTTCATTAGCACCAGCTTGCTAACTGGCAAGTGCAGCCAGTTAGAATTTCCAGATGTGCCTGTCCTTGTATGATCCTCAGCTCTGCTCTGAGATCTCACCTCGGGGCTGGAAACCGAGACAAGGAAACACACGCAGCAAGGGAGTCCGCTCAGCCAGCCAGCCTTACAAAGAGCCGTATGTATGCAGGAAGCTGCTCAGACTGGGAGAAGGCTGCTCTGCAGAGGGTATGCCACGTTACCACCACATCTCTGCAGTCAATGACTGGCAACTCTGCCTGAAACGATGCCAGTCTTGTTTTTTTACTGTGGTTTTTTTCACTGCCTCATGCAGTTAATGGGTTATTGTGCTTCCAACAAACAATAGTCTATAATCAAGGGAAGACACAGGAGGTCTGTTCTGCTTTTAACAGCCTGTCAGTATCGTCTGGCACACTTTGTGTCTCTAAGGGGCTTTCACAATAGGGATGCAGGTCCAGATTTAACTACACTTGACTCCAAAGTTCAGTTCGTTCCAGATTAGTGTTCACACTGTGTACCATACCAGGGCACAGGGCACTGATCCGCGCCCGTGTCCACCTGAACAGATGGTCTTGAGTACGGTTCATGTTTATGCCAATACGTGCCGACGAGGAGTTTTTAACCAGTTATGAAACAGTCATAATTTAATACTGATGCCTCTACATCAGATGGCAGAGCTTGCAGTTCCAGCAGGAGGTGGAGAGCTCTGTGCCTAACAGCAGCAGCTCCTCTTCCAGCCAGGAGCAAAGCTTCGGGGCAGCAGTGTTAGTCTGCTGCGCTCTTTTCTATTCTGTGGTACAACAAAAATGTCACGTACATGATGATGCAACTGCAGTCGGATACAGAACAGCATTACTAATGTAAAAGCTGAGCGTCGGGAGAGTGGAGACAGGGGCAATCATACTCGAGCACAATATGAATCATCCATCCATCTTCATCTGCTTATCTGGGGCCGGGACGTGTGGGCAGCGGGCCGAGCAAAGCACCTCAGATGTCCCTCTCCCCAGCAACACTTTCCAGCTCCTCCCGGGGGAGCCTGAGGCATTCCCAGGCCAGATGAGATATGTAATCCCTCCAGCGTATTCTAAGTCTGCCCCGGGGCCTCCTGTCAGTGGGACATGCCCAGAACACCTCGAACAGGAGGCGCCCAGGAGGCATCCTGATCAGATGCCCGAACCACCTCAACTGACCCCTTTCGACGTGAAGGAGCAGCGGATCTACTCCGAGCTCCCTCCGGATGTCTGAGCTCCTCGCCCTATATATCTAAGGCTAAGCCCAGCCACTCTATGGAGGAAATTTCGGCCGCTTGTATCCGCAATCTCATTCTTCGGTCACTACCCAGAGCTCATTACCATAGGTGAGGGTTGGGACTTAGAGAGAACGATGGTCAAAATGGTGGTCTGACGACATGCCCGCATCACTGCAGACGCCGCACCAAACTGTATTATGAATCAATTGTATCTAATATGAAAAATGACCTAACCATCCACTTATATTTCAAGAGTATTAGAAAATTCATTGCTGACAGATTTTCAGCTTTATACTTAGCAAAACAAAAACAAAATAATACTATACTACTATAACAATTAATGGCTAACTATCTTATCAGCTGAAATTTGGGTGGCCTAGATGCTAGGAATTATCTCATCCCACTAAACTCTTTTAGGACCAAATGTTCAGCTCCGAGAGCCGAAGTGATTGATTCCAGTTTGCAGTTCCCCAACAAAATACATTCAGACTTGTATTCTCCTGACAGCAGGGTTTGTGGGATTTCAGGCTGACACCAATCTGCAAAGTTACGAAAGGAATGCATCACCAACAACACAAAGACACCAGCTGTTAGCAGAGCTGCTCTTTGGCCCAGTGACGCTCAAACTTAATTTATGCAAATTCATGTAAATCACACATCTGTAAAATGTAAGAACTTGGATCATTAAACATAAAACTAAACATCTGCAACATGAATGAATTAATCACTAAAAATCCCCTAAAACTGAACTTGGCTTTTAGATATAACCTGTAACCTAAATTTTCAAAACTACAAAGAAATCCAGGATCAATGTTTCTCAACCACAAAACATTATGTGCTATAGCAACAAAGATAATTGACGTTTGGATTATATCTTTACTTTGTGTGTTCGCTTGAATCACAATGAATGCCAAAGGGATCTGCCAGGGAGTGACGAACGCTGGCTCAGCTATAAAACTCTTCATAACCGACTTTTCATGTTTGTCCAAAGCATCAAGATCAGATTCAGTATTAATGCCATACGGTCAACTTCTCGCAAGGACAAACACGCAGATTGTCAAACCTATCCCATATCTGAGATCTTGGCGTGAGGTGAATTACTGTCGTCATGCTTCCTCTTTACCGCTTAAGCAGGCCAGGTCAAAATAAAGTTATTAGCGGGCAGAGAAAGAAAGCAGAGAGGTTGCTTGGTACATTAGGCCAATCACAGACTAAACAGTGATTGCATCACTTCCACAGTAGCTAATAAAGCATTTTTGTTAAGGTGAAAGCATGAAGCCAGGTCTGACATGTAAGGAGATTATATATCACGCAATTTCGAGGAAAAAGAATGGCACACTGAGGTAAGAAAGAGATGTGTGTGATTGCAGTTAGGAATGCATGAAGATGACTTATGGACAACTCAATTAAAAGGTAATAGATTTTAGGGTCCCATTTCATGCTGCCCCCAAAAGTCAATAATTTGAGTCATCGATCGTGAGGACCCTGAGTTAACTCACATTTTTTTAAGCTGCATCATTGTACACAGAGCAATGCAGGAGCAGCAGCATGGCAGGCTGTAAACTTTGCAAACACAGTCCTGTCCTAAAATGACCTAGAAAATGACCCAGAAGTAGAGAAGGGGGTTGGAAACAGAGAGGTGTGCGACATGAGGCAGTGCAAGGCAGAATGGTGAGATCGCTTTCTCAGACTGTGTGGAAATGTGATATTTGTATATCAAAGATGAACGAAGGAATGAAAACATGGGTCTAAAGACAAGGCAAGACACCTATCAACTGGTAACTGGTTAATTTTTTATTTAAAAAAAAAAAAAGATGTGAAATAGAAGAGGCTTCTCCTTTTAATCCGGCGCTCCATTGACTCCGAGACTTTCCAATGAGAGGTGGTAAAATTTTAATGTTCTTTGCAAATGTTGTAAATGTTTTTTCTTTTATTTTACTTTGTATAAACTTTGCTGACAGACAGTTGGCCAACAGCATTAACATGCAGAAACATAGTGCCCACTGCTCACCCTTCAGCCTCCACTGGTTAGCTAGCTTTGGCCACTCTGTGCTGCACACCACATGGGTCGGGTGGAAGCTAACTAGCAACACCGCTAATTTGGTGATTACTGTTGGTAACGTCATCCTAATCCATGGTGGAAGCACGTAACATTCTGAGGAAATTTGCTCAACAGTGAAGTGATAAACAAGGAACAACCCAGGAATGTATCAAGTTTGTAAGGCACAGAGCTTTTATTTTGGGTTGCTGTTTCCTGCTGTAGAATGAATGATCAACGGACAACTATTGTAACAGCAAAGTAGCTCGACAACATGGCCACACACTAAATATATTAAAATGTGTGAACCTTGAAATAATGACTGAGGATAAATCTGGACACTCGTGGCTGGACCACGGGGTCTGCACCTTCAAATATTGATAGGCCTGAATAGGTAAAACAGCCACAACTCCTAGGGGCATTTCGGTTAGAAACACCCACTCACAAAAATGTTGAAATCTGATTTCGTGGGCCCTTAACAACTGTCGGAAGCTAAAGGTTATACTTTTTAGAAACTAACAGTGCAATCTGCTGTTTCAATTTACGTTTGTACCAAAATTGGAAACTGCACAGACGGTGTTTTGTAAAATTGCTACAGCTTTAATTTGTGCCTCTGACACTGGACGAGGCTCAGGGGTATCATAGTACTTAGAGCCATCTGCCACACCAACCTGACAGGCGAAACATGATTTCTCAGAAGGTTGTACTTAAAAGAAAAACTTGGCAGAAACAGGAATTTTGTGTAAGGAGAAATACTTTATAAACCAGCCTACATCGTAATTCTATTGCTCGTTTACTGGATGCAGATTTATTTTCCTGTCAGCATGTAACTGAAGCTTTGCATAATGGACTAATCTGTTCTTTAAGCTCTAAGTGACCTGAAGTGGTCACAGTAATACTTTGGCACATAAACTGAGCATATTTCACCTCATGTGACTCCAGGTTTGCCCTGAAGTTGATTTTGTTATGCTCGACATTTTGAGCATGAGGAACTGCTGGCTATCAGATGTCGACATCTGTTTCTGTATTGCCATACACTTTCATGTTTTGGGGTTGTCACCTAGAGTTGCTTTTTGTTATATTGTATTGTCCAGGGAAACAATGTAAACAGACTGAGTCTCGGTGCAGTTATCTGGCATCGTCGGAGTTTAAGTGCATTGTACACCAAAACAAAAAGTGCACTAGAATTTGAATGAACTTCTCCAAAGCAATGTTTCCATGTTGAGAACATTGGAGGAACATAGTGCTGTTAAAGCAGATCTTACATCCATCCACATCGAGGAAACATACAGTAACTCTAGTCGGGCTGCTGACTTGATCCTCTCCCTGACTGTGGATAAAAATGTACATCAAATGGAAAAAGTGAGAGCATAAAAAGAAACAGATTAACACGTCAAATTTCTCATTTGACCTCAATCCAGCTGTGGCACTTCGTAAAAAGCCCGTTTCCTTCCCCACAAGGTTTCTGAGCTACACCAGACGCGGATGTTGTTGTCATCCACTCCCCACTTCTATTTAGGACTGCACAAACCAACCAGCCATTATCATACGATGTCTCCATGAAATCATATGCTGCTCGGATTCCTGATGTACGCCAGGGGGGCGATCATACCACATATGACGCAGTCACAGTTTCAAACCCAAATGTTTCGAGGAGGCTGTTGGTGATCTGCGATGGTCCCCCTGGTGTCATGGCTGCCAGTAACAAAGACAAACTGTGTTCATAAAAGACCACACAAACACAAACAGCGAGGGATCCATTTAAATCTGCGGGGGGATGCCAATTTCACAGTGGAAGCAGATGGATGCTGATATCATGTTGAAAACAATTACAGCATCACCTCGTAAATAGCGAGGTCAAAAACAGAGCGTTCACATTTAGAATATAAAATATTCAGGGTTTTCTATAATTTTTCCCAACCACAGTCAGAATAACATAATGCCTTTTTATGTCTTTGTGTGCAGTTTAAATACAAGCTGAATTATGAAATTAGTGCCACCCACCGAAAAACTGTTCTCTCACTACTGTTGTTGATTTGTGTTCACTCGACAGTCTTTCACCACCAAGAATGATTGACTGAGCTGTCGACAAGTTCTTAAGCAGAATGAGAGCTGAATGTTCAGTGAAAATCAATGAACTGGGATCAAGTGAGAAAGGTGGAGAAAGCCAAAGGAACAGGATATTATTACACAATGGCTCAAAAAGAGTATAGGAATGGGCATGAGTACTCGCCACTGCTCTTCTCACATGTAAAGATGACTTTTATACTTGTTTTAACAATTTAAAATTAGTAAAATCTTATTTTAATGTAGAGCTGCACGCAATGTTTTGCTTCACTGAGCGCCTCTTTGCCCCGCTGTCCCTCTCACTCCGTTTATCATGAGACTAATGCTGTGGGAGTGCAACAGGGTTTACTATTGGCATCACACGGCTATCAATGGGTTTAATGACGGTGTCAAGCTGTTACGGTGTCGGTGAGTTTGGTGAGACCATTAAACCGCTAAGTGTCGGATATTAGCTGCTGCTGCTGTGTTAGCTTGTGCTACCTGACAGACAGTGGCCTGGCTTTGAGGAGAGCGGCTCAGGGACGGTCCTTCAGTGCCATTTCTAACCTATAACGTTAACAACAGCAACAGGAAGATGGCGGATATGTCTTATGTTAACTTGCAATTGGTTTAATAGACAAATTGAAGCATGGTTGTTCCATAATTGACTTTAAAAATGCACTTGTTTTCCATGTTTGGCAACTTTACATTCCTAACAAGTGCCCCAAAATAATTTAATGCAAGCACTTAAATATGGAAGTTACTAAAATTGCCCATCCCTAATTACTATACCAGTTACTGATTGGTACCATGATCAAGACCAGTGACTCAACAATCACTTCACTAGGCACAAATGGATTTTGGGTTTCTCGTTGGTTTAGTACAAAATGTACCAAAACAGTAGAGGAAATTTCAACTTCCCTCCGAGATTAAAAAGCCTAATTTTCAAGCCCAAAAAGCACAAGACTTTGGATCTCTGCTTTCTAGGGCTGCTCCCTGAAAGTAAGGTATCGAATCACAAATTGGAGAGCCCTCAGTCAACTGAGATTCTTCAAGTCAAGCAATCATTTTTTTGTTTTGCTTTGTCTTGTCAGTCAGTGTGCAGTGTAGTTATGGGATCGTCTTGATCCCCAGATTAAGCTGCAAAGTGAGCTCTCCTCACTTTCACGCTGCTCTCCAGGACAAACTCACGCAGGGTGAGTCTGTGTGAGATGGAGGCAGAGAGGCTTTTCCTGGTCAGGTTCTCAGATAACATTATATTCTACCTTCTAGTTAGAAGTGATGGATTCACAGCTGACAGAAACGTAATACAATACAGTTTTTGCCTTTTGTTTGATACGGATTGCACAAAATGTTGAGCATTTCCAATGTGTCCTTAGCGCATTTAGCATGCAGTAGCTTGGAGGACTAACTTACAGGACTTATTTACTTTAATTACATGAACATCACTGTTGCCGTGAACATCCCATCCCAAATTCTATAGCCAATGGAAAAAAGAAGATAATACTCAAATATTCCTATTAAGCATCCAAATCCAATTTGATTTGAAATCATTCTAAGTCACATACAGCCCTGCTGCTTTTCTTTCTTATTTTGAAAATAATGTAAAAATGATAATTAAACAATTAATCATGTAATCTATAAAACTTCAAAAAATATAAAATGGCCGTCATCCCAGGTTCCTAGATCCCAAGGCCTTATTTTGTCTGACCAACAGCTCAATGACAAATTATTTTAGATTTTAGATTTGGACATAGAGACAGAAAAAAAAGTAACAATTTCTTCCATTTCATATGCGGAGAACAGAGAGTTTTTAACCTAATTTAAGATTTAAATGATAATTCCATTGACAAAATTAGAGTTGAAATAATTACTCAATTAATTAGTCTATCAAACTCAAATTAAATCAGCAGCTGTCGTGCTATTTTAATGATTCATTAATCTATTCAGTAATTTTTCAAGCAAACCTGTGAAACACTTGCTGGTTCAAACTTCACAGATTTGATGATTTAATGCTCTTCTTTGTTAATCATGAAAGCAAACTGAAAATTAATGAAGTATGAAATGATTGTAGTATAACACATGAAATTTGTAGACATTACTTTGAATTTTGGGAAGGGAGTGAGAGCATTATTATTTATGGGAAAAATGTTATTTGACTAATTTCAGAAAATTAAAAATTAAATTGATCAGTTGCAGCCCCAATCAAAATTCTTGTATATTTATCAGGAGTTCACAACTCTGACTACTAACAGAGGTTGACAGATGTTTTATCGGCTAATTTCTACAAAAACATACAGGATGTAAATGTCTCTAAATGGGCATATTGTAAATTCTCCATTGGTTCTGCACCCATCTGAGCCAAATGAGGGCTCTGCTGCTTATGATTAAACATCATAACCAACACTTTGATGGTGTGCGGAGTTACTGCGAGGAGTGGAGAATAACAGGGCTTGCTGTCTATATGGGTCACTGTGGGGTTTGAATGTGGCTGAGGGAATGTGAGTGAATGAGTAAAAGCGGAGGGCAGCCTGTTACTCCGTCAGCCAAGCCACAGCTGGCCAGATTACAAGAGTCTGGATTAGAGGCCAGGGGTTGGGGTAGGGATGTGGATCCCATTGATGTAGGAACTCAAACACACACACACACACACACACACACACACACACACACACACGGAAGCCACACATTATTAAAGCATCAATGTCACCATTCACACTGTGTTTAGCTATAAACAAAAGCTGTTTATTTTAAGCGGCACTTCATTGTGTGAATTGTGTTTTATGTAGCCACTTTGTTGGGACATCATCCATAAATATAAATGATGTGATTTCAAGCAGGTGTTTTTTTTGTCTCATTTAAGCTCAATCACAACAGACTGCACAAGCCGCAAAGGCCAGAAAATAAGGGAATGTAAACTTTGTCCAACTTTGTGAACAAAACAAAGATACGCACATTGTTACATTTGCATTTGACACCACTGTTTTCAGATAGCTTCTCGTAAAGCATAACCAGTATAAATGGGTGAATGAGAACAATATGCACACAGTGAGCCTCTGGCCACCACTGGCAGGGCATGAAAGCTGATGAAACAAGATGAGCTTTACAATTGCTTTTTGCATCTTGATCCCAACTAAATCACTGTATCAAAAATAATAACTGTTGCGTAAGAGCAGCCACATACCAAAACTGGATCAAAAAGTGTTGCTAATGCACGTTTAACATCAACACCGATATGAACGTTGTATGTCATTGTAATTCATATGAAACTAAAGGAAACCAACAAATCATTTCCAGGCAAAAATGTATCTTATAAATATTAGGCTGTTTGCCAACCCCAACACAGGGCCTCCAACTAGCATCCCTGCAAAGAAGCCACCATCCAGTATACTGAGATTGATAAATATAAGCCCAGTGATATCCACATAATATGCAGCAGAAGGTTAAAGGCGTCAGTAATGCAGCAAATAACAAGAGAGTCATTCATATGAAGAAGGGTGTTGCAGCAGATAATTGGGTCATTCCACAGAAACTGAATTTTTTATACTAACCAAATGTTGTATTTCATAGCAGAAGAAAGTATGTTAGACCTGCAGTAAAGCATAGGTTGCAAGTTCAGGCACAACGTCTTTAACCCATGCAGATATGAACCTGTGATGGGGGACAATTTGACAGGGTGGAAAGATTTAACATAACATGGCCAACATTTTAAAGCTAACACCAAACTTAGAATTCAGCTGAATGGAAAAAAAATCATGTTTTATACAAATACTTTATGAAAATTGCATTAAAAAAAATGTTTTTCCGTTCTCCTTCTAATTAAGGCATGGATATGTTATGCTTGACAGAGACGGTTTTGAAAGAATGTATTTAAAAAATGTTTTAAAACCAAAATCAAAGCTCACCAGCATTTTAATTTGTCTCCTTCAAACTCTTAAAAGATTCATTTTCTGTTAGTGATGTCACTGAAAGGAACAGTATAGTATTTTGGTGCAAAAATACATGGGTGTGACGGAGTGTAACTTGAAACTTGACACACATAAATCAAGCTATTTTAACCAAAATATGTTTTTTTTAAGATTTGATTAACACATTTCAGCAATTTCACTCCCAAATACAAAAAAAACCCTCCAAGATTTATGCAATATCTATTGTTACCGACGCCTGCGAGCCAGTTCTGGTAGTCAACTCGAGCTGCACTGATTCATACACACATGTCATACATCACTCTACATATGTCATCTACAAACACATCCTCCCAATTTGGCAGTCTATTTAAGCTGCAACATCTACCCAGCCCTCCCTTTGCATCGCCTATGCCACTGCTGCCCTGCATCTGTACTGCTGCTTGCTCTTTCGGCCCCACCTCCACCTCCACCTCCACCCCAGCATCCATCACACAATCATCACTCCCAAATATCTCATGTAAACATATCTGCGGGGAGCGATGAGGCCGGGGTCTAGACGCCAAACTCTAGCAATGGTTTGCTGTTAAAATAAACATTTGAAACGTGAGTTGTCTGACGAAAATCTGCAATTTCATTATATAATTTCATTTTAATTCTTGCTAATAAGTAGCCTACACTTAAATTAGTGTCTTCAGCCATTGCAAACAATATTGACAGTTTTATACTGCCTTGTTTGTCCCCTTTAAAAATTCACAGTTTTAATGAAATGACTCAATCATCTGTGTACGAATATGTGTTAAAAATGGGTGTAGCAGCAGTGCAAAGAGTAAAACTGGCAGTTTAGGTGATAGGAGGAAGGCAATCACAAACTTATTTCTATGAATTCAATAGTTTAAAACATTCTCTACTTCTGGTTAAATAGATATGCAATGTGAGACAAAAGCCATGCCAAGTTTCCGGAAACCAATTTCACATTCAAACCACTGTCTGTATGTCACTATATGCAAGAAAAAGTTATTCACATCACTACAGCCTTCATATGTTACAGCTTGCTACGGCACCAAGAGATAGAATAAGCTAAACAATAGCAAACCCTCCACGAGAGGCTCAGACACAACAAGATATTCATCCATAATCGTGCAAGCAACCAGTGAGTTATCCAACTGTCAGCCAGCAAGCTAATGTGGACAGCAGCTAATGTGGACAGCAGCTAACGGCTAACTTTAGCAGGTTTAGCAGCATTAGCTTAACACCAAACTAAAACCACTTTAAACATGGACTCACAACACATTAGCATGTTAGCAGTACACACTTAGCTTGTTGAAGTGAAGCAGCAGTCCCTGTGTCAGCTTGGGTAAGGTTAATCCTTCAGAAAGAGTCCACAGCAGGAAAGGAAACCCAGACTTCGGACTTTAAATGTTGACATGGACCAATGTTAGAAAATGGCAGCAGGTGAGCAGTGCATGCAATTAAAGTCCTCTAAGCCCCGCCCCCTTCAATTAGCTCACCTGAGGTACACCTGTCAAACACATGAGGGGTTTACAATGATAATAACAGGAGCTTTAGAAAGTCTTGTGTCTTTGATTTTAGACAAGAAGACACAATTTGAAATGATATATTATATATAAAAATGACAACAGTTACTACCAGAGTTAATCAGCTGTAGCTTGTTAGCTAATTAGTTAGCCCTGAGAGAGAGTTGATAAGGCCTCTTTTTTTTTTAATTAAATGCAGTCTGCCCCTTGAATTTCCTTGAAACTCAACAAACTTGCCATTTTCCATTAATCCATGGGCGGATTATAAGATAATGAGCCCCTGGGCACAGATATGCAATAGGCTCCTCCACCTCTCCTACATAGAAGCAAGACATATAGACTTTGTGATGGGTTTTTTCTTTGTTTTGCATCTCTTTCTAGTTCTTAGATATCTTTTGAAGTTTTGTTTCTTTTTGAGGTTGATTTATATCTCTTTGTGGCTGTTTGTTGTCTCTTTAAAGGTGCAGACACACGAAACTGACGTCAAATAACTCGCGGCGACGAAAGGCAACTGTTGCGTCGTTTACGTCGCCTCACGTCACCCTGTGTCAGTTGCATTTGAACACATTACACGGACGCTCACCGATGGTCCGACTTTGGTCGACGGCTGACCGTTGGCTTGGTGTGTCAGGGCCTTAAGGTATATTTTTTCTTTTTTGATCATTTTGTGTCTCTTTGTACTTCCTTTACATCTCTTTGTGGTCATTTGTTATCTCTTTTAGGTTGTTTCATGTCTCTCTGTGGTATATTTGTGTCTTACTGGTCATTTTGTGACCCTTTGCAGTCATTCTGTGTCTCGTTGTTGCTCCATTTGTACCACCTTTTGGTTGTTTTAAATAATTTATCTATTTGAGATATCATTGTGTCTTCTTTGATCGTTTGAGACTCTTTGTTGTCAATTTGTGTCTCTTTGTAGCTTATTTCCGTTTCTTTGTGACTGTTTCATGTTTTGTTGAGATATCATTTTGTCTCTTTTGGTCCTTTAAGACTCTTTGCAGTTCCTTTGCATCTCTTTTTGGTCATTTCTTGTCTCTTTGAGGTCATTTTGTTACAATCAACAAGGTGAACCCAAACGCAGAACACAGACTCAGGAAGGAAAAAGGGGTTTCATTGCCAGGTTAATGAATGTGGCAGCAGGGAAAAATCCAGGGGATGGAAGCTGAGGGAAGTGGATTGATGGCAGGGAAGCAAACTAAGTTGGAGGGATTTGGCTGGCTTGGAGCGAGGGAGATGAACAAACAGGTGGGCAGGTAGGCGGTGATAGATTATGATAGATAAAATAGAATGACAAAAATACTGTTTCCCTTGAAAGTTAGCTGTCCTTGAGCCAAGAGGAACCTGATCGAGCTGCATGCTGCTGGAAGATGGTGAGGAACCCTGTTTCACATAACCTGTAACCTCGCAGAATATTTTAACACAGCGACCTTGGTAGTAAAGTGAAGTTACTACATTAGGTTGTATGCCAGCATGCTTACATTTGCAGCTGATGTTAAACAGTATTAAACCCAGGGAGCAGACTGTGTTGTCTGCCTGAAGAATCTCACCAGCCTGCTCCATAAATTTCCATTAAAGAACGAAAATTGAAGTCCAGTTTTTGTCATCCAAGAAACTCCTAAATGGGTGTTGTAATCGAGAGAAAATGTATGATATGGAAAATCATAATCAATCATAAAATGATGTAGTGTTCGCCTGGAGAGGCAGATTGTTCTGATCTCCTGGAGCATGTGACACATACACACACACACACACACACACACACACACACACACTTCAGATCTGTGATTGACATTAGAGTGACCTGAACTCTACCTTGGCTTAAACAGAGCTTTTAAAGCACATCAGCAAACCACCGTCTTATTGTTTTCGGAGTCCATCCAGTACTTTTAGTGGCAGTGTCAGTGACAGGCGAGTGATTCTGAGCAGATGCTGTCTCCACCCAGCTCCTCCAAGAATCTGACAGAGAAAATTAATTCATTTTCACCGTCTGTGTGGAGGCGAGCTGACCTTTCAACAGCACTTGACCAGGAATGCAATCTTAGATACAACAGAGCTGAGATATTGAAGTTTTTATCCTGACTGACACAGCTTGGATAGAGAAAACTCTGCATTATGATATCATAAAAAATGCAGGGCACAAGTGGGGCAGCCCAAACTTTGTGTTAAACTTTAACTGTCTTAAAGATAGGACCCCAACCACTGACCCCAACATGTGAGCATGTGATGGCGGGTCCCATACGCCCATCAGTCAGTGAGTTTCAACCAATTCTGCTCTTTGTCCTGGCAAATATTAGCCAGAGATTGGTCCAAGCAGGCCCGCCTTCACGGGGGGGTCAAAGGGTGCAGATTACCTCAGCCCAACTGGGGGCCCATGAAAAGGTGTGGTTGACCTTTAAATGGGATCAAATACAACAATTTACTCACTGACTTATATCACTGATAGTTCCAGGTATAACTGGCACAGCTGAAGGTGAGAAGTGAGGCTTAGTCATTTCTAGCAAATAAAACCTGCTGTTTCAGGCTCAGTGAAGACACTGGTATCATATTAAACCAGAGGACCTAAGGCATCCATTGGTACTAACCATGCTATGCTATCTTGTCGGAAAGGCCAAATGACCCTCCAAAGTTACACTAACTTTTGGCAAGGGAAAAAGGAATATTGCCATTTTTCAAAGTGGTGTATTTAAACTTTTCTGCACACTGGGGTCCCTGAATGATCTTTTTTCATAAATTGGGTTTGACTGGAAAACTGAGAGTTGGCAACTATATATTTGTCACACTATTTCTTTTCTGCACACAATTTGACCAATATTTGATTAAAGTAGCCTCCCCCCTCCTGTATTTCCTAACGGCTGACCTAGGTCCAAGTACTTCATGCTGACATTTGATGGTCTTGGTACTTGCACAGACATACACAGCATCTGAATTACATACTATGGACTACATACCTAATATATGTACTATTGCATGTATCTATATTGTATGTATCTTTTCCAATGCCCTGGGCTGCAAAAACATCACTATACTGACTAAACTACACATAGAGACAGACAACCACTCACGCTCACATTCACACCTACGGAACAATTTAGAGTCACCAATTAACCTGCATGTCTGTGGACTGTAGGAGGAAGCTGGAGTACCCAGAGAAAACCCATGCTGACACAGGGAGAACATGCAGACTCCACAAGAAGGGCTCCCCACCATTGAGGCGACAGTGCTAACCACTGCACCACTGTGCCACCAGCAAAGTGAAATCAAACAACACCTAAACTGAGGCATTAATGACGTCACAGAGCTGTCTGGGATGTTGTCCGTTGTGAATGTTGTTTCTCTGTGATACTTTGCGCTGACACTCCCTTGGAGAGCTGGAAAAACCTCTTCACACCAAAGAACATGAGGCCACCTCTTCAGTTTTCAAATGTGCAAACCATCACACACATCTCTTTAAAATGTGACTTCTTGGGATTCATTTTAGACAGACATTCACACTAATGAACCAAAAACTAAACTAATGTCGAGACTGAATCTTCCACAAAGGTATTTAATGTGACTCCTGCATGAGGAACTCGTATTTGTGAAGAAATGTCAAGGTAGTACAGTGTTAATCAATATGTCCTTAAATGCCTTGTTTGTTGCGTTTCCATGAACATTTAAACTTTGGACCCGTCATTATGGTCAGCAGGAGTCAGAACCGTTAATCGGATGCTGTCAAGCCGTGGCCTCCCCACACAGCCCATATACTCAGCGGGTAGCTGTGACTTCATAACCACATGTATGAATTCCGTCGGCAGAAAAGAAAACATCAACAAGGTTTCCACATAAACGCCTAATTGTTTGTAGGGAATTCCCAAAAATCAAGCGCTTGGTCATGATGCAGTTTATAAATTAAAACGTGTACACTGGGCCGTGACTCATCCACCACTGGTGTATGTTTATGACACGTGACATTTTCTGTCTTTCAATGTGCTGCCTGAGACTACATATGACTTTTCAGCTTTGTTTTACATCAAAATACACCCAGCTGAATTCATTAAGTTGAGTTAAGTTAAGTAAGACAAGACCGAGGACCTCAAAGTACCTCCTGGCAGGTATGGTATCAGAAGGTCTGAGATATATCAACCAATGTTGACTGGTCAGGGAATCAAAGCCCAGGTTACTTTGTCAACGTCCTTTGCTCAACCCATCCATCGAAGTTGAATCACTCCAGAGACTGTGTCGCTCTTTACGTCACATCGCCTGACTTTCTGGTAGTATGTTTGTGAGTTTTTCCCCTGCTGCATAATTGGTCTGTTTAGAAAAGTATGAGTTGATGTGGATGAAACGTCATCACTGATTCTGACTTTTCTGAGCCTCCTTCAGGAGATACTGCTCAGGTCAGGCTGCTCCGTGTGTGTCTGTCTGAGGTGGTCCTGTCTTCGTGGCTGAAGCCGCCATAATAACTACACAAACTGAGGACCACAGTTAACATGAGCCAGCTGTGTGTCTTCACGTTTTTATTCCCCCTTTACATTTCTCTACCCGTTACTTTTTCCCTGCCAGAGAAGTTCCCATCTGGGCACAGCCAAGTTTTCCAAAATAGAAGCGTAAATGTAGCTGCGCACCACCCAAAACCAGCCGTCGTCTCAGTGTCTTTCCTCGTCGTTTACAGATTTGGCCCCCTGGCTTGATGTGGCCCCTAACAAGAGGGTGGTGGCAAAACTTTTCCTGACACTGTGCATGTGTTTAACCATCAGACGACAGGACTTATTATTTGTTGTTGCAGAGGGGAGAGCAGAGGGTTTATGGGAAATGCGGTCTTCAGCTGGAGAAACATGAGCATTAACAATACCTCTGCAGTTACGACAGAAGTCAACAATCATGTCAGCTATGGTCTCACAGTATTTGTTTACAACGCTCTTCATAGTGATGCATAAAGAAGTCTCAGTTTTCATTTTTAAAACAGTAAAAATGCTTTCCAAAGGGAGCAGGAGCCAACGTCAGTATCCCAGGAGGAACGCAGAGACCTTGACCTAAGCAACATGATTTGATTACGAGTAAATGGTGGCTCTGGAGTAACAGATGTGGTTTCACTGGTTTGCAGCATCGTAACTTACATGTCCCTTCTGCCTCAGAAACCTCTGTCTCTCTGGCTGCATTTGACCATGAATCCCCCTTATTAACCTCCATTCCAAGTCCCTCAAAGTAAGGAGCTTATTGACAAAGACGTCTGAAAAATTGATAATGGCATAAGGCTGCTCCTCTGCACTTCTTCAAGAAATCCTGATATTATCCTGTATGTCATAACTCTTATGGTGCTGGAACGCAAGGACTTTAGGATGGAATTACTCGGATCTTCTACATCATCGGGCCTAAAGAGCAAGCACATTATCCTGGCTGCTCTAAGTTGAAGGGGGATAAAAATGATTTGATCACGAGACTCTTCTATTTTTTGAAAATGTTAGCAGACCAAATGAAAACAAGTGAAAACTTAACTTAAACTTAACTTAAGTAAATAGGAAAAAGTCTTTGTGGGGCTAATGACATCACGTGACAAACCCCGAAGTTATATTACACAGTCTGGCCACTTTGTCAAATTGGCTTCTAACTACAGCGCACTTCCTGGTGGCCTAGTGGGGACCAAGGAGATTGAAAAGAGGTCATGACGTCACACAACACATCTGCAGTAAAATTTGATCTGCACTTGCCAAAAGGCTCAGTAGCTGGCGCTATTGTAGGACATGAGGGTTACTGATTCTTTGATTGAGGTGTCCGCAGTGGGCCTTGAGTTGGAATATTTTTGGACAAAAAAAGAAAGCTATGAGTGAGAAATACAGTTCTGTAATTATTGAAAATGTGCATAATAAAAGACAATTGTATATTGACCGCCATCCAATAGAATGACCCCAAAGTTCTGTCAGGTCGAGTGCACCCAATGAGGCAAAAAAGAGCGCACTCAAAGAGCACCTGAGTGGACACTTTCCTTTATTTCTAGCACTGTAACCCTCCAATATTGCAGCTCCAGTTACATTGCTGAAGCAGAAGAAGAGGAAGATCGGCGGCTCCATCCTCAGCCCCTCCAGTCCGTATGTCGAAGCATCCTTGGGCAAGATACTGAACCCCATATTGCTCCCAATGGCTGTTCCACCGAGTGACAAAGACTAGAGAGGCGCTATGCAAGTGCAGTCCATTTACCATTTTACCCCAAAGCTCCCATGGGGTCAGAAGACGTGTCCCAGCCTTTATTGAATAGCCTTGGTTAAGACCAATGACTAACCCCACCCCTTCTGTGTTAGCAGATGGGACATGAGCCAAAGTAAAAAAAAAATGTAAAAAAAAAAATCAACGTACACATCAAATACATTTTTTCCTGGAGATGCTTTTGGTGGGGCATCTGGTGGCGCAGTGGGCAGAGCAGACATCCCATAGACAAAGGCAGTGTCCTTGCTGCAGCGGTTGTGTGTTCAATTTCAGTCTGCAGCCCCCCGCTGCATGTCATCCCCTGCCTAGACTGTCCTATCTAATAAATACAAAAAGTTAAAAAAGCAAAATTTAAAAAAAATCATGAACCTACATCATGCTTGAACAAGTAAGGATCAAGGAAGTAGAGATGCGTTGTCCATCTTCATATACAGTCTATGGTTGGGACATGTGAAAGATTGCAAAGAATAATAATAATTGAATAAACTATAAAGTATATGTTTTTTCATCAATACTGCTTTATTGTTGCACACTCAAACACTCTGGGTGCCTGTGGGGTAGAGTGGGTCGTCCACCAATTGGAAGATCCGCAGTTCAGTCCCCAGCTCCTCCCATCCACATGTTGAAGTATCCTTGTGCAAGATACTGAACCCCAAATTGCTCCCAATCTGAGCGTGTTAAAAACCGAGTAGCAGGTGGTACCTCCTTTGGTAGCCTTGTCCATGTGTATGAATATGCGTGTGTATGGGTTAATGTGACTCTGTAAAAAGCGCTCAGTGGTCTGAAAACTAGAGAGGTGCCACGCAAGTGCAGGTCCTACATGCAGTATCCCATTAAGTCCACATCAGGTGTGATAGAAGGTTTGGACAACTCTGTCCATCTTTAGATGTCAAAGGTCACTGATTAAGTCTGCCAGGAGACGACTGCTCATCTTTACATCTCAGAGTCCACGGGGTGCATGTCACTAATCAGCAGCTGATGAATGCTAGCCTGGGGTCACTCTGCAAGCTGCCTAATAACGGCTGTCTGCTGCCTGTAGTAACCATCAGAGATGAAAGCCCTCGAGTGGCTGATGTTCCCAGACTCCCAAGACTGCTGAGGTCAAACTTGATCTCAATGGGACACTATCTCAGTCAGCTGGTGGTGTGCGGGAACATCAGTATGTTAGTGTCAGATTTTACTCGTTGACCATCACAGCACTCGACTCGACTTCCCCAGTGTGTTCACATTCTTCCATCATATTGTGACTTTGAAAGTGATTTTCTCGAACCATTTCTTTGTGTTCTCCTCTTCTAATAATTTTGAGTGTTGTGGACCCCATGTCATGTTACATGAGTTCTCAGCCCGTTTTCATTCCTAAGGTGTCAAATACTGCCACTTTATACTCCATACCCTGATAAAGATTGTCTGGTCGAAACGTTGGTATTTCAAGAGTGAGACCCAGAGGAAAGGAAAATTCAGAGTAAGATCTCTTCTTTGTCCAGCCTATTTCTTTTAGACATAACTGAGCTCAATATGAGATTTTGACCATTTTCTCCTACTTCTTAAATCAGTCTCCTGAGTCTCCTTGTCTCAGTCTGATCTTAATCTAAGATCTTAAAATGCTCTTTTTCCTAAGATCCAAAAGAAAACTTGACTGGCTTACAATGAGCCTGCACAGTTTCAAAAATGTCTCATTTCTCCTGGGGAGGGGGGTTGAGGAGAAACTGATCAGAATGCAGTAATCTCCAAATAAGACGCTCATTTATTTCTGATGAGACAAAGAAAAGACTATTGTGAGCACCAAAACTTTCCTCTGAGGAAAGTCAGGCTGAAAGAAAAACAAAAGGTGGATGGATAAAAAAAAAAAAAAACTTTCATCTAGGGGACCACAGTTCATTTCCAGTCCATTCATCCATCCATTGTCAACCACTTATCCAAAGCCGGTCATGGGGGCAGCAGGTTGAGCAAAGTATTCCAGACGTCCCTCTCCCCAGCAATGCTTTCCAGCTCCTCCTGGGGGACCCTGAGGTGTTCTCAGGCCAGATGAGATATATAATCCGTGTGCTGTGCTGGACCATTATGGAGAAGAGGGAGCTGAGCTGGAAGACAAAGTTTTCGATTTACTGGTCCATCTACGTCCCAACCCTCAGCTATGGTCATGAGCTCTGGGTAGTGACTGAAAGAATGAGATCGCCAATACAAGCGGCCGAAATGAGATTCGTTTGCTGTGTGAAACCAGAAGTCAGTGTTGTGGCAACATAATGTCACACATTTTACGCATGGTATTTGAGCACTGACATCAGTCCTGTGACTTATCAATGTAATTTATATGTGTAACAAAGATACTTATTTTAACCCTAAAACCTGATCTTTCTTCTAATCCAAACCAAGTAGTTTTGTTGCCCAAACCTAACCAAGACCGTTTTACAACCTTAACCCTGTGTTACAGCTGTGCATTACATAGATGTGTTACAGGCTGCCCTGTGTGTCGCTATGAGCTAAAGAGGGGTGAGACAAAGCATCTGTATTTGACGCCCTGGATTGAGAACAGGTTGGACTTCTGAGTATTTTTGTCCAGTTACTGCCATTCAGTTGCTCTGTGATGCTTTAAGCAATTGCTCACACTTTATTGCTAGAATTGAGCATATCACTGTGATAAGAGATTAAAATCACTTTATACATATCATATGATATGCTGCGGATAAAAAAGCTGAGTGCAGACAGCCACACATTCAGAATCACTAAAGAGAGCTCCCACTTATGCCCAGCACCACTTACCTCCCATAGATGTGTTTATGCAACACTAATGACCACCATTCACACTAAACATCGCAGCACGTACCTGTGCAAAAGGTCTCGGCAGGTTTGAGAACATCTGTGTCCCTCCACAGGCTCCTGCCGAGCGCAGAGGCCACGAGCTGCGGCGTGTTGTTACTGCAGCTGCAGCCAGACATTTCCTGGACGTCCTGCACGTGTTGTGGAAAAAACATCACCGTCCGCTTCCAACGTGAAATCCGCTGCCCTTTACCAATCCACACAAGAATGTGAGTGACGCATTAAAATCACAAAATTAACAGACAGACATACCTGAAAATGAATGGAAAAGCAATAAAATAGGGACAATCTGTAAGATGTTTTCAATTTTGAAGGGCGGCCACATGATGACCAGGATGGAAACTATGGACTGTTGTGCCTTTATATTTTATTACATTTAGTTTGTTTCTTAAATGGAACACCTGGACACAAAAGTGGCATCGTGCTAACCACAAATCACACAGTGCATCACAGTAAACATGTTTACATGCACAGTGAGTATACAGTTTTTATCCATTTAGACCAGCACTTTGAGCTGTTGTGCATAAGCCTCTAATGATCTCAGTCAGCTCAAGATTTTAACCACATTAGAGCCTTATGTGTGTGCATGTTACAGGTAAGTATGCTGGTAGGTATGTAAATGTAATCAGTCACCAGCTGTAATTGTAGATATTCAGTCTGTGACACCAAAATCTGTGGGAAAAAGTTAAGCAGCCTCATCTTAGACCTGCATTAATGGAGTTTTGGGTCATTTGGGGGGCAGCAGGAACAAGCTGTGAGCACAACGGTGACATGTGAACACCTTTTAGGCTGATACATGTTTGCAACGGTTGCTGAATCACACATCTAGCAGACATGGAGTTTCATTCCTGGTCACCCAGAGAATTTAAGTCCAGTATTCACTTTTGTTAGCTCTGATTTGATCTCTATGAATGCCTGAGAAAAGAAATTCAATCTCATTAGCTTCTAAATGCACCACTTTGTTCATAAGCTAGTCGTTTGGCTATCTGCTGTTTGCTGCTGGGCAGGTAGGTTGGTTTTTAGAGCTGATGAGCATGCACCAAAACCATCCATCCATTCATTTTCATTCGCTTATGCGGAGCCGGGTTGTGGAGGCAGCAGACTGAGCAAAGCACGTTAGATGTCCCTCTATCCAGCAATGATTTCCAGCTCCTCATTGGGGATCCAGACGCGTTCCCAGTCCAGATGAGATATGTAATCCCTCCAGCATGTTCTGGATCTGCGCCAGGGCCTCCTACCAGTGGGACGTGCCTGGAACACCTCTAACTGGAGGCGCCCAGGACACTTCCTCATCAGCTGCCCGAACCACCTCAACTGACCCCTTTTGACACGAAGGAGCAGCGGCTCTACTCCGAGCTCCAGAACCACAACAGTTGGCTAAAATATGACGTACAGCTCCATAGAGCTGAAGGAAGAATCAAATGACATTTATTTATGCCATATTTCCACTGTAAGGTACGGCACCACTCGACAAGTCTCACTTTGATCCATTCTTTTCTAGTTTTCCATTGGAAAAATTTGTGGATAGTACCTGGTATGTTTTTGGCACCACCTCGGTCGAGGTTCAAAGTGAGCCCACCCAATACTGGAGGATGACTGGTTCTTTTTCTTTTCTTTTTAAACTGCAGCTTTCAAAACTACACTGTGGTCAATTGATGAAGTACAGATTAAGGCTGTACCCACTGGTACCATAGGCATAATCATTTGATCCTTTGCCAGTATAAAAATATTGAGTATAGCAGCTTTAAGGGATCCAACTGACTCAAAAACCAACTCAGAAAAGTAAATAACAAGCTGGGGCCTCAAAGGGCTTTTAAATCTATACATCATCCAACACTCTATCCTTAGACCCTCTGTCCTAAAGAAGAGTGGTTGTGTCTCATTACTCTGCGACCTGCCTCCATACCTGCATCAGTTATATTGGATGATAAGTAGGAGAGATGATAGACGAGCCCTCCCTCCCCTCCTCTTCTTCTTCATAAACAGCTGCAGCACTCTAACCTCATGAGTGGCTCCACTACAAGAGAAAGATGACTCAGAAACACACAGCTGGTCATCGGTGGACACACACACACACACACACACACACACACACACACACACAGATCAGACAACCTGAGCAGTGAGTTATATTACTACAGGTCAGTACTTGTCAACCTATTCTGAAGAAGACGGAGGTTTACTGGCATGTGAATGTATTTTTAATCACCAGGTGAGGCTCTGATTCATGTGCATTTCATCTGGTTTGTGAAAATAGTTACACCCCAGTGACAGGTGGCAACATATCCTCACACAACACTTTATATAGTTTCCTATGAATTAGCACCCCATGAATAATGTTACGTCCTTCAGCTTAAGTTATACAACCAACGTTAAAGTTACAGCGGTTAGCTTTAGGCCTTAAAATGACTCATACTCACTCAAAGTGCGAACACCGGACCTCTCGGGAAAAGTCCTGGGGGAAAGTCCTGTGTTTTGTGACCCATCCCCCACCCCAACCTGCTTCTTAACTGGAGTACTCTGGACCACTTTCTTCTTTACTCCCATCAGTTCATTGGTCAAGTCATACGTACATACATGGGTTATGTATTATGTACTGGCTAATCCTCAAGACAAATTCAGCCACTCGTCAGCCCCATCAGTCCGAACATAAAATCAGGTGTAAAAAATCTGGGTGTTTTCTGGACGGAAATTTCACCCTGGAGCAACATGTAAAGAATGTTGTTCAATCTTGCTTTTACCAGCTGAAGAATATCTTGAAATGTAGGTCACTTTTGTCCTTCAATAACACAGAGAAATACATGCTCTTATATCTTCCCGCCATGATTACTGTAATGACTTGTTCACTTGAGGTTCAATTGAAGTGATCTGACACCTGAGTATATAACTGAGCTTCTCACACCGTACCGTCCAAACAAGCCCCTCAGGTCTGCTAGTCTGGGTCTTCTATCAGTGCGCTATGTATGAATTTTGTTGCTTTACTTTTCATAGAAAACGTAGGAATGGTTCATGAGAACAGCCTGAGTAAAGATTGAAAAACTTTATTGGCGAGGTAACTGGTGATGTTAGCCCTGCGTTGACTCAAGCAGCTGGCCCGACACAGACACACCAGGCAGGTTTGTGTAGGGTCCAAACACAACGTCCCTGACCTCTGTTGGTTGCAACCTGATGTAACCCCATCCCCTGTTTTTGAAGGCTGTCCAAAAAAACTCTCTGACCTTGAAGATACATATTGAAACAGTTTCTGCGCTGCGAGGTATTTTTCCTGAAACATAATCTCCCAGAGAGCCTGGTGCATATGGAGGGCGCTGTGAGGTGCTGTGTGGCACCAGTGGCACAAATGAGTCTTTGTGTTGCCTTGTGGTTCCTACATTATCTCCAGCACCGACCGCTGAAGGGTCTGCTGGGACATCCCCGCAGTGCACTTGACCGTACCCTGAACCCGTCTGATTTTTACCTTTCTCACAGGAGCTGCTGTTAACTACATCACAACCTCATAGTGTTCCCATGTAAGGTTTTCCAGGTTCTGTCAGGCCTGTTGGCTGCAGTCTCACCTCCCCGTCCTGTGTCGGCCTCCGAGCCTTGCTGCTTTGGATCAGGAGCTGCAGGGAGTGCTCGCTGGCAGGTCAATGGCCTCAGTGTTGCTGCACGACAGTATGGCTGCTTCTGCTTCTGCTTCTGCCTCTGCTGCTGCTGCTCCATCTCACCCTGCCTGCCTGAGCTCAGCTTTTCCAGACATAATTCATTCCCGCTAATTAGGACGAGGGCTCTTGCCGGTCGGCGAGGGAACCACTTTCACATGGGAAGCCCTTCGTTTGTTTCCACCCTGCAGACGAGTATAATCCTCTCGGCTCTTCCCTGAGGTCACCTTCACTTGGCGGATAAAAAGTTCCCCTCACGTGAGCTCTGCTCAGCCAAATTCATATACATAAACAATCGATGGAAACACTTATGAGCTGCTCATCCTTCATTCAGCGGACATCTTTTTAGATGATCTGAGTTGACACAGTAAAACTACTATGTGGGTTATTTTCCTAAACCACACAAGCTTCAAAACAAGGTTCTATTGATCAGAACCAAACATGCTACAAGCCGCTGACATGCTGGCTGTGACTTTAATGACTCATCAATTCCAAATCTACATTTTGTATGTCATTACTGGGAGGTCAAATGGATGGGCCAAGTACCTGTTTGTGGCTCAGGTAACTCTTACTCCTGCCCTTGTGCAACATAACCAGTTTGAATGTGGCCAACAACACAATGTGATCTCATTCCTGCTCATCATACTGTATTTTTGCATTTTGTTGCTCAGGCAGAAGCCCCGAGCATCAATGACACCAGGAGGATCTGTCCAAGCGCCAAACCTTTGGCATTGTATCTTGATGCAGGGGGTCTGTTGTTAGATTTAACAACAAAATAGCTCAACGCTGACTTTTAGTTTCACACAGGACACAATCATCAGTCTCCCAAGGCAAAGTCCTATGCTAGTTATTCCACCCATGGGCGAATTACGAGACAATGAGACTCTGGGCTGACGTGCAGAAACCCCCACCACCTCACCCATATAGACATCCCTCTGTGGTTTTGCGTCTCTTTGTAGTTATTTTGTGTCTCTTTGTGGCCATTTTGCATCTCTGTAGTTACTTTGCATCCCCTTGTAGTCATTATATGTCTCTTTGTAGCTGATCAGTGTCTCTTTGTGGTTGTTTTGCATCTTTTTGTTGTCATTTTGTGTCTCTGTGTAGTTGTTCCATGTCTCTTTGTGGTTGTTTTGCATCTCTGTAGTTACTTTGCATCTCTTTGTAGTCATTTTGTGTCTCTTTGAAGCTGTTATGTGTCCCTTTGTGGTTGTTTTGCATCTCTTTGTGATCATTTTATGTCTCTTTGTAGTTACTTTGCTTATCTTCATCGTAATTTTGTGTCTCAAAGTTGTTATGTAGTTACTTTGTATCTCCTTGTAGTCATTTTATGTCTCTTTGTAGTTGTTTTGCATGTTGTTTTAGTTACTGTGGATCTTTCTGTGATCATTTTGTGTCTCTTTGTATTTGGGTTGTGTCTTTTGTGATCATTTTGTGTATCTTTGCAGTTATTTGCATCTCTTACTAGTCATTTTCTGTCTCCGTGTGGTCTTTGTAGTAATCCTGTGCCTCTTTGCAGCTATTTCATCTCTTTATAGTTGTTTTGTGTGTCTTTATGGTCTTTTGTTGTCTTTTATGTCTTTTTTGTGGCCTATGAGTCTCTTCCTGGTCGATACATGTCTCTTTGAGTGACATTTTGCAGGTGAAGGTCAGAGGAGGCCCTGTCACTTTGGGCCCCTGGGCCTGTGCCCAGTAGGCCCATGCAGTAATCCATCCATGCATGCACCTAAGCTGACTTTTTCTTGCTCAGTAAACTGTGTCTGTTGCTCCAAACGTATAATAATGATGTGGCTGGGTTTAGACAAGAGTTGGATTAAAGCCTAGTGTATCTTATACAGACGCTAAAGGGTGAGTTGTGCATCTGTATCTGCCACTGAGGGCCACTGACCAAGCAGCACCCTGGAAGCGAGACCAGGCTAAAAAAAAATCCTGTCACCCTGCAGGCTTCCCTCCTCTTTCCTTTTTTGACATGCCACAAAATGTGTGAGTTTCCCAGATGATAAAATTGCACTGTGGTAGCAACACCACTCAGCCCCGAGAGTGAGCCTCTGAGAGCTATCGTGCACGTTTTTTTATATGAGACTCAGTAAAATTGGTATGTGGCACAGAGTGAAGTGACTGGATTGGAAATAACAAGAGGAACACACAGCCTGAGCCACTGTGGGGAACGGAGAATGCTGGTAAACCATGAAAATCTCCCTTTAAATTACAAGAGGCCAAAAGAACAAGGACTGGGAGCCAGCATGGGAGAAACAGAAAAAGAAAGGGAAAGTAAGAAAAAAAATACAAGAGGGAGGCAGTGGTAGTAGAGAGAGACCATAAAAACTGGAATACACCCTCAGAACAGTAAATGCCTTTAATTGGGACGCTCTTCTGAGCTCTTAGAAATCTATATAGCTCTACAGGCTCCATAAGGTTTGAATAAAGCTCGCAGCATTATATCATAGTTGTGTGAAAGTAGCCAAGGCTTCCTCTTGCTATAATGGCTGGTATTTTTATGGTTACGATGACTTTATTACATAATAATAAACACATGCACACGCACACATACACTCATCCTAAACAGTTACATACAAAGAAATAGGAAGGAAGTTTACATTTTAAGGGTCCTCTAAAAGCAGACTTCTGGGTTTATGTTTCTGACACTGAACCAAAGGCTTGTCAGAAGTCGTGCTTGTTTTCGTGGGACTCCCTTCCTAAAAAACAAATCCATTTGGCACCCAGGAGGTGTTTCTGGCACCGGGGTGAGACCTTATTCTACACTAGCTGCAACTGTCCACTCTGCTCTCTGCCACAGAATAACACGTTTTCTTAAAAAGGACTTCTCTCCAAAGCAAAGCACTAATAAATCCTTCGTCAGGTTCATGCAACAACACCATAAATCAGCATCACGCAGCTTCTGAGCCAGGGTATGTACCAGAACAGTATCAGATTGTTATATTTTCATCGTCCACATTCATGTTTGTCCTTTTCTCAACCCGTATTCAGTGACACAGTGGCTTTCTCGCATCACATTTGGCCTGCAGGCTTTGTCATATTTGGCCAGTGTGTCAGATATCCTGATTGCTGGCACATAAAGACGGCAGCACAGTTTAAACACTTTTGTGAATCACCCTCTCACTGCAATATGTAAACAGTGTTTCAGTGTTTTACCCCGTTTTATCCAGCAGATGGGGTCAGAACTCCAACCAAACTGATTGGAGTCTTTGATTAGGGATAATTATGATAATTATGGTTATTTCGGGGATATCCTATCTCATGCAGTCATATGAACATAAAGCTTGATTCTGAAAAGACCCGAAACATTGACAGGAATTTAATGCCAAATCCAACAAAGCCCACAAATCCTAATTAAAATCTGATGATGAATTCCTTTCAGCAGCACTACTTCCAACAACATTTTTGAACCAGAGCCCGTCCACAAACCTGATCAATTTACCGAGGCCTGTAAGACCAAAGCTCGTCCGGTCTCACTGGGTCTCACCGGACTCTGATGGAGTAAAGCCAGCGTCTCAGGAGGGAGGAGAATCAGTGTGTTGGTGTGCTCCTGCAGGGAGGCAGCTGATGGAAGATGAAGTCACGTAAGACAGCTACACATATACATGTGGGCCTCCTGCTTTAAATTAATTACACATCATGGCTTGGATGTGAATGGGCTTCTGTTAATTATTGCATTTCATGAACAATGTGGTATCAATCATTTTACAGTTGTGGCTCAAAACTGTCCTTATTGTGAGAAATGATCATTAACTCTCTTTCAGACTATTCACATTGTATTCAAAATTAATATTATGTTCATAGCATTACAGCTGATTGCTTAACCCTTTATGTCCTACCATAGAACAAGTCCGCCAGAGCATATCTTTACATTTTTGGAGTAGTTTAATATGCTATATATCAATACAACCCTTATATCCCAAATTCTAATGATATGTATGGACTTATGTCCATACTAATGAAAAAAATAAATTGTTGCTACATGTAGCTACATGCTAACATCGGGGAAACGGGGTTATCCCTATGTTTCCAGGGTTCTATGTTTCCCACTTAACCCTGCAAAAAAAGCTTCTATCATTTAATTTACCTGACCGGTCACGGCGCACCATCAATGTAGAAATACACCCGCCGGGAGCCGTTCAGCACCGCGGACCGTCGGACTAATGGGATGTCGGACCAATGGGCTGTCGGACCAATGACATGGACCCCTTCCAGTATAGCATTCTACTAACTTAAATGAGGATAAAATAATTTGATCGTGTGGATCTTCGACACTTTCTAAATGTCACTGGACCAAATGGATTACATCCTGATAGTTATACAAGTCACTTTGCAGGGGTTGTGACACTCAAAAAAGTTGGAAGGCAAAGCGTCATGTGACAGACCTGGAGGTCGTTGGCCACTGTGTCACATTGGCTTAGAATTCCTGTGCACTTCCTGGAGGCCTGGTCAAGGGCAAAGGTACACGAAGGGTCCAGATGAAGTCTTGCAGACTACTCACTTTACTGCATGACAACCACTCCCACCCACATCTCTTCTTTTCCTAACCCTCACCTTGGCGTGTCTGCAGCAACAGCTAAACTTGATACAAAGACCCTAGGAGCACTGATCAGGAGGGGGGCTTAAAGAGTTAGGGGCTAAAATTGAGCCTAATCAGACAGAGGGTGAATACAAGAAGAAGATATACAACGTTACAGCACTGTGGTGAGGCCAGCAGGCCGACAGTGACTTCAGAGATGGTGAGAGACGTGTTTCATTAAGATCCCCTGGTAAGAATTGATAAAGGGGGGTTTGGTGCCTTCAAGGGCACCTCTCCAGCTGCCAATTCACACTCCATAATTGGTCCATTATGGGGACTTGAACCACTGACCCTCTGGTTCCCAAGCCAAAACCCCATGGACTCCAACTGCCGCCCCGAAAAGGTATCCACTTTCACTACCGAATCCCAGGATCGAGCCAGGGACCTTTAGATCTTCCATCCAACACTCTCTTAACTGAGCTATCTTGCTGCAAGTGTTGCGATACAGACAGTGTGTGGAAAATAAACTGTATTTTTGTAACATGTAAACATCCCCTTTAACACTGACCTGTATGGTTAATGTGTGCAACACATGCTCATTACCAGTATCGCTCTGTTTTTTGTTTCATTTTTTAGGTTTATTGCATTGCTGTTTTGCTGCTAAGTGTTGCTTTGGCATGGCTAATTCATCTAAGCACTGATTCTGTTGCTAATGTAGTCAGTGCCACTTCTTACTGCCTTATGTTTGTATTTCTCAAACAAAAGACATTTACAGGTAATATTCTGCCTTCCACTGAAGTTTGAAGTTTCGGGGTTGCAAGCCCTGAAGTTCTTTTTGTTGTTTAATTACACCAGAAATATCACACAACATTTAGCTTTAAACAGCTGAAGCTGTCACATTACAGTGCATAATGTCATATTGTGAATATTTAATGCTTGACCAATAAATCATGTTAACAACACAGCAAAGAGCCCGAGCACAGTCATCCATCAAATGCCTGTTAGTTTGTCTGCAATCATCTGACTGTTAACAGAGATCGATGGGCGTCTGTCAGCACATCACGCCGCCGCCGCCGCTGCTGCTGCTCACATTCCACGTGTAAATCTGCTTAAAATCCTTCAAAACACTGAAGCTTTGATGGCCGCTGTCATAAGCAGAGAAACACATGAAAGTGTGCCAGTGTGTGAAAGCTGTTCAGCAATGTGTGTTTAACTTGTCAGGAATGGAGAAAGTGCCTGAAGGATGGGACGGCCTGTTATCTTGACGAGTCATCACGGCCAGACGTCTCTCGCTCCAAACAACATGACCTGGGAATATCTCTGGTTGTATCTGACCCCGTTCACATTCCTCAACACTTTATAGTTTTGTTACCTCGACTCAGCACCTCTGTTACTCACTCAGTAAATCAGATGTGTGTGTGTGTGTGTGTGTGTGTGTGTGTGTGTGTGTGTGTGTGTGTGTGTGTGTGTGTGTGTGTGTGTGTTAATGTCCAGTGTTGTTAAGAGAATATTTGAATGTGGTGTATGGCTTCTTCTGTGTGCAGAGAATATGTAGAACATGTCCATGCCTCTGGAGGCTGCTGTCAATACAGGAAAGAAAGTAAGTGGTCAAAACATGCTTCCTATGGGGCACTACTGCCCCCTATTGGCAGAGCTGGTTTGTTTTTTTGCCTACAGTTGTGTGTGCAGCTGCCTTTCTTGTGAGATCTCTCTGATATTGCACTTAAAATGCTTCATTTTATACATTCTTTACAGCAGTCCAGTGCTGTATCTGTTTGTGTTTAAGGTATGCATCAAGGTATATGCAATATGAGTGATACATAATATAGTAGTAGTTATTTTTGATCATCCTGTTTCTGCTGAATCTCCCTGCAGGGATAATTAAGTCTAGTCAGTGCCTCCTAACAGGCTGAGCTGTTCCAATATAGGTCAGGTAAATTAAATTTGAAACACCCAATCATGTCATCTAATGGATCTGCTCAAGTAGACAAATTCAGAAAATGAAATGTCACACTAGATCAGCGCCGTGTGTGCTAAATGTCTGAGGAGCGAGCTCGCAGCAGAATTAGGAATTGCAGTCATGTTCGGGACAAAATGTCAGTCGTCTGGGTCGGCAAATAATGAGAAAGTAAAAATGTTAAGCCTTTTAAATCACAGTCAGATGAAGCTGTATTGTAAATTGTGAAACTGGGAGATGCAGCGATGTAACTGAAAGTTAGTTTACAGGAGTGTTTTGGACTCTTTTCGGCACTTCTTAACGCTGGCATGGAACAACAGTGCCTGTCTGAATTTAAGCATGTACAGTATATGAAGCATGGATAATCAGCTTTCTGGGGGTCTGACATCAGCACTTCACCCCACAGATCACCATTTGTACATCAATAACTCATGTTGAATTCACAAAGAAAACGTCCATGCCTCTGGGGAGAATCCAAGAACAGAAAGTTCTTGATTAATTGAGGTCGTGTTGGATCAGGTTTAACAACAGCAAATCAGGGTTTCTATGTTTGTTTATGATTAGCTTTTGGCTGTTGGCCTTTATTTGACAGGACAGCTTCAGCATGAAAGGGAGGGTCTATTCCTTAAAAGATAAAACAAGGAAACTGTATAATAACTTTTACATCAGAACGAGACATGCTTCCACATCTGTGTTTTCAGGACATTTTCCAAAAGATTTGTTCACACTCCTTCTGTTTTTCCCCTCTGTCCACACTAAGGTGTTTTTGACACTTAAATGTGCGCTTTTTAAAGCACTGGCTGCACTGTATGTTTCAGTGTGAACAGGTACGCCTGAGATTTTGGAAAATGGGTACAATAATGTAAACCTGACTTCTTGCCCATTACTCATGTTTTATTTTTGTTGTTTGTCCTTTTTAAACATACAAAATATAGATTATAGCAGCTTTCAAGTCAACGAAGACAGCAATAAAGTTTAATATGGATGTGATGAGACTCTAAAACGTTCTGAGATGTTAAAGGCAAACATTTTGTACCATCACTCTTAATAAGACCTGTCTACTGATATTTTCAAAGATGGCTATTTTCCCAGACCATTGAAAAAATCTCTCCACACAACCTGTCTTTTATAAAATATCTCTGTCCTCCACAGTCTCCCTTCATCACAAAGGCAGTAAAGTCTACAGGCTGACATTACCTTGGGTCTGAATACAGGTTGGAGATGTCATCACTGTTGATTCCTGTTTGATATAAAGGATTAAAGAGCTCTCTCAGAGATACAAGAGATGCTCTAGACATGCAGAACTTTTCCTTCCACTCTTCACTGACATTAATCCCACTCTCAAAATTGGCCCTCCATCTGATGATATGACCAGTCCTGAGGATCCAAAAAGACAGTATAAATTGTGAACACTGAACTTTGGGTGCAGCAGATGCCTCTGTTGGTCCGTGAAGTGGTGCAGCAATACTGCAAATAATTCAGAACCAAGAATGAATGCTGATTATAAACTCTCCTATTAAATAGATAAGCCAGATGTTAGTGAGTGTTAGTCCAGCAGGAAATGGGAGTTTAAAAAAGTCTCCATTTCAGTGACCTAAATCTGTTTGCTTGTGGACGAGAGGACAAAACGCAGAGGGAAATATCCATTCACAAAATGTCAGTATATGTGCAGACAGGGCCTTTGAGTTTTAAAAAATGTGGGTCGGTCTGATCTCCGAGAAAAGCTGTGATGACTGCTGCTGATTGTCACGCGCTCTTAAGGTACTGCAGGGCAGATACTCTAAATTTAGCCCCAAAGGTCAGCCTCACCTGACATTAATCTGGTGAAAATGATTTATTATTGATTCCGTCGCCCTCTAATTAATGCATTCATCACCTGAGGCAGGCAGGTTGTCGTGCAGTGAGACCTCCAGACCTCCCGTAGACTCCTGGGAGGGTTTTTGCTATCATTGTTCCTTGAATCACTGTCTGACACGATCGCCGCGTGACTCCCAGAGAGCAGCAGATGCCTCGGGCAAATGCCGAACTCCTAGAGGGATGATGCTCTGTCACTTAAATGTCTCTGACAGACCGGGAACAGTTTGGGTTAGGTCCTGCCCTGCGCTCTCTGCCTGTCTGTCTCTAACAGTTAGATATTTGGTGACAATGTGATCGTCGGTATCAGCGCTCCTCTTGCAAATCAAAATCTGATTTCCTGAGACTATGAGAGACTGGGAAGTAAACATGTGTGTCTCCTGTATGATCTTACAGTTCACATTGTATAGATTATATAACAGGTCATTTGGTCTATTTTTGCTTTCACCATCAGCACCATTATTCTTAGAATTGGGGGAGAGGTTGCCATGGGGATGTTTGCTGGCCGCCATTCACTAGCAGAGGTAATTGTTCCTCTTCACTGTCTTTCTCTCTCTATCATGTCCTCCTCCCCACACTCACTCACCACTTTACCGCCAGTCAAGGGTGTTCTTCCAAAACACCCAACAAAAGGCACGATTCAGTTTGAACAGCATCAGCTGATAAAAGATGAGTTTGTATGTACTTTTCCTGCGCTTATTGTCATATTTGTACATTAATTTTACACCTGATATTGAAGTTGAGTGCAAAACAAGACACGGCATGTCATAATGAAGTTTCTTCAATCAAGAACTTTACTTTAAGGCAGCAAACTCCAAAGTGTCAAGTGTACATGTGCACATTAACGTAGCAGGACGTGAGGTTTTTCAAAAATATCCCTGCTTGCACATTCATTAACAGAAAAAACATACTGTACCCTTGACAAAAAGCAACAACTGTAGATGTTGGCCATTCAAAGCAGATGTAAAGCCCTGCGCACATGGGCTGCATTTCATTTCACAGCAAATGGATTGCATTTATACAGGACCTTTATACATTCGCCCACACACACACCGCAAACACACTTACTGTTGGTCGCAGAGCTGCCATGCGAGGTGCTGACCTGCTCATGGAAGGAGGTCGAGGTTCAGTGTCTTGCTCGAGGAAGCGTCATAATGCTGCTAGAAAGAGCTGAAATACAAACCACCACCTGTTTGATTAAATGACCGCAAGACACTTTTACTTTGTCTCGATTTTAATGGCTCCTGTGAACAAAAGTAGTGTTTCCATGACCACCACCATATGTCGTAACGATCTTGATCTGGTAAGCATGTGCATTTGTTTTGTAGGTGAAAGAAGTAACGTATCTATTTGTGGCTATGTAAGATTAATAACTGTAATTGCCACTCCTGTCAGCTAAGAAAACTGGACAATAGAAGACTGAAAAAACGTTGCCTGGTCTGATGAGTCTGGATTTCTGCTACGACATTCAGATGGTAGGGTCAGAATTTGGTGTAAACAACATGAAAGCATGGATCCATCCTGCCTTGTATCAGCTGTTCAGGCTGCTGGTGGTGGTGTAATGGTGTCGAGGAGATTTTCTTGGCACACTTTGGGCCCCTTAGTACCAACTGAGCATGGTTTAAACACCACAGCCTACCTGAGTATTGTTGCTGACCGTGTCCATCCCTTTATGACCACAGTGTACCCATCTTCTGATGGCTACTTCCAGCAGGATAACGCACCATGTCACAAAGCTCAAATCATCTCAAACTGGTTTCTTGAACATGACAATGAGTTCACTGTACTCCAGTGGCCTCCACAGTCACCAGATCTGAATCCAGTAGAGCACCTTTGGGATGTGGTGGATGTGCAGCTGACAAATCTGCAGCAGCTGTGTGATGCTATCATGTCAATATGGACCAGAATCTCTGGGGAATGTTTCCAGCACCTTTTGAATCTATGCCACCAAGAATTAAGGCAGTTCTGAAAGCCAACCCAGTACAAGCAAGGTGTACCTAATAAAGTGGTCAATTAATATATATTTCTTTTTGCTGATCTTGCCCCAGTATCAGACATAACCATGAATTACAGCATCAAAAATGAATTCTCTAAAGATAACCCCCCCACTCTTCCTTTTAACTGCCTAATGTCGTCCTCACTGTGAAACTCAGACTGAGGAAATGTAATATAAGATCTTTTGTTCTCCATGCCGTAAATCACTTCATCTGATTTCGCAGATAATCAGACCCAGGGACGGACATTAGGAATAATTACAGGCCTATAGAAATAGCCGGTCTTCTGTCTGATGGTCTCCTTTGCATGTGGAGGTTATATAGAGGCCTCAGCATTAAACTGAGGCTGGCTCATAATGAGGCCACTACGTCCTGCAGCTGTTGTAATAGATCAGTGGAGTTTCTTTTACAATAGCTGAATTGATTTTGGGTTTTATTTAGTTCATTGACACCTCCACAGTTCATTCTGTTAAGTGGGAGATATTGTAGCCATCACAAATGTCTGATAATCATATGGAGCTTTGTTCCATGTCTTTTTATCCGTATTTCCTCTCTCTGCACTGACGTCTGTCAAATAAAGGCAGAATACCAGAATAAATCACCTGCAGAAAACAGAAACCAAAAATAAAAGACATGAAACATGAACACAGAGCGTGTAATTCATTGAGCAGATGTGTGTGCTGTAACAGAAAATACATGCTGTTTCATTTCAGTCTGTCTCATCATCTCACTTTTGGAAAGAAAATAAATAATTTTCCTTAAATGGGCCAAAAAATATGAAAAAAAACCCAACCCAAAACACCAATATGGTTTAAATGGTGCAAAGAAAGGCAGCACAAGAAGAGACACTAAAATTTTTAATGTTATGTATATGATATGTAATATTCATATGTACATTTGTTGTGCATTTGTGCTGCTATTAGACACTCTACTGTACACACATTCAGCACTGCACGCTGTAGGCTGATTCAAATGTACAGAAAGCTCCAACACAACATCACAACACATCGCAACCCACTTGAAGTATTAAAAGAATAAAAAGCACTAGTTCAGTATATCTATCACCAGCACCAGCCTGAGGTGAATCATCTTGACAGGCGTATGTATCTGATGAAAGAGGACAGGGGTGTGTGTGTGTGTGTGTGTGTGTGTGTGTGTGTGTGTGTGTCGGGGGGGGGGGGGGGGTGCCAGCTGAGCTCCGAGGACACGTCCAGACTATAATCTGAAAATAAGTCTAAGGTGTATCTTCTTCTCTCATTTTAGGGGTTTTGTCCACATCCTGTGTCGAGCGCACGGCTGTGTGAGTGTGAAGCTTTCACAGGTGTGGTCTAGTGCCGGAGTCAAGATGACCTGACACTGACTGTGATCACACCTGTCACACACACAGTCACACCTACACATTTGCTCACACACACAAATACAGGATCCATTCCAATTTTTTTTTTAAAATTCATTGTGTACATACATTTGCTGTCTTTTGTCCATTTAGTCGTCTTTCAGAAATACTCTCCTCCTGAGCGTAATAACAGAGCCGAGTGACGTGCTGCTGCTGCTGCTGCTGCTACTGCTGATGATGAGTTTCAGGGCACTTTGACTCACTCAGACTCTGGCAGAAGTGCAAAAAGTCAGCAGGAGCACTCGACTGTGACTCACTACATTTTATTTTACGGGCTGTCGGACAACCTGAATCGAGCTGAGAGGAAGAGTTGTGTCTCTCTGCCCTCCGGCACTCACACAGCTTCCTTCCACCTGTCCTAAAGGGCTGTGTTTATTTATCAAGGACACACAATCAGACAGATGTCTTACACCTTTATGTGTGAATATATACAGAGAGAGATAGAGAGAGAGAAAGCTAAAGGTGTGTTTTATTTTGTTTTGTTTTGTTGTGTTGTGTCATCTACTCGCTTTCAAATGTCCGCCACGGACATTTACACAATGTCACGGATAAACATGGGTAAATGCATGAAAAAAAATCATCACATATCACCTCTGATAATGGTTTATTCATTTAAAAACACATTGTCATACCTGTCAAGTTTTGGATTTGAAAATAAGGGAAATTTTTTGACGCCCACCACAAGAACCCCCCGCCCAGGGCTCCCCACTCCCCACAGTACAATACCAGTGAAAGTATCACGGTTCTGAGTAGTATCACGATACCACGGCAAAATTGAGGCAGATGTGCCTTTTGTCATTTATTTATATTTCAATGGAATAAACTACTTATTGACTTAATCATACTTCAAAAACAGCATCAATAAGTAATTTAACATTGGGGGGGATCAAAATAAAAAAAATTAGAATAAAAATCAACCAGCCACCCTCCTCCCCTCACAAGTTCCTGGGTGTACAGGAAATCTAAAATAACCACTTGTCAACCAGACCCGCTGTCGACACTAACCTCGCGACAACTGCGAGGCTAGTGACAGAGTTCAGTTTGGAGAGGCAGAGGAATGTTTTTATTGTTTTTTATGTTTTTTATTATAATACAGGAGATTTACAGGAAAATACTACAGGAGGACGGCGGGAAAGAGGGGTAAAATACGATAGATCCAGCTATGTTAATACGGACATAGGCTAATAAAACATGATGAGTTGTTCGGACCACTTTTGGACTTGTTTGCCCACATATTTGTACCGAGAGGTCTTTGGATCCGTTCTGCTGCTATGTCTGCTTCTTCTTCTTCTGGCGGACCAGGTGTGTAAGTGCGTCTTTACCTATTGCACTGGAATTGTAACGACAAGCTACATTCACAGACAGTGAGTCCCATTATAATGTGTTTATGAGCCAGGTCGAACAGGTAGTGCCAAAAGCAGAAAAATCTATATGTGGCGGAGATGATTTATTCGTGGCGCACCGCCACAGATAAATGAATGTATGGGAAACGCTGAACAGGCTGGTTGAGGTTTGAACAAAAAGCGAGTTTTAATACAGCCAATCAAAAGCACCCAGATGCAGCAGGTAATTGAAAGTCCGAATGAAAGCAGAGCAAAAAATCTGCTGACAACCAACTGGGAAAAATACAATGAACTCAGTTAAAATATTCCTAACACAAGATATCAGGCAGGATATGGAGCATTGACAACATCAAGAACACAGGGACGCGCACAAGAGGAACACAGACGAACTGACCAAGAACAAAGGGAAACACGCAGTTATATATACACAGAAAACTAATCACAAGAACGAGACACAGCTGGATCAGGAAGGCATGGGCGAAAGGAGGGAAAAGGAGACAAGGGTGGAGCAATCAAGACTAATACAGAACAGGTGTGAAGGGAAGACTCGGGGGAACAGGGAAGGACTAACGAGACAGGTGACAGAAAACAGGCGGGAAAATACACAAAGACAGGAAGTAAAACCAGACATGACACATGAGGTGAGACAAAATAAACAGGAAGCAGATTCAACATGAGTGAATAACATGAAACAAGGAACACAAACAGAGTCCATACGATGACAGATTATAAACAAACCCAGGATCAAGACAGTTTGAAGGATATATCCAGGATGTCAAACTGACACAGGTTAAAAAGACAAAGATAGTTAGAAGCTAAAGCCGAACTATAGGCTACAGATCACAGTGTAAAAGTGAACCACCACATCACTGCTGATCGCCACACAAGACAATGAATATAAAGGGAAACTTTGCTGATATTGAACCAGCTGTGTGGTATCACAGTGTGTGTGAATGAACGGTGTTCACCTAGACCTAGACCTCCGCTGCCAGACGGGCAGGGATCTCCAGGGGAAGTCAATGTTCATCTGCACACACTGTGATGACACGCAGCTGGTTGAAGTTTCCCTGCGTCCCTTCACTGGTTCCTGTACAGCAGGGTCGGTCTTTTTTTCACTGTTATATTCATTAAAAAGCAAAAGCAGCATGTGTATACATTCAGTAGGCTATATCTTCAGTAGCTAGCTAGCTAACCCTACACTTTTCAGGGTTTGATTTTGGTTTTGGAACAGGGAAGAAACGTATATATTTTTCCAACCTCTCCAGGTAAAGAGTATCATTAATGCATGACGTGCCCCAGGCAGTATGAAAAAGGTGTGTATTTCATTCGAATATACGTGTACATCGCTCTCCTGAAATGTTCATGTTCTGTTTTGTTATTTCAAAAGAGAAAAAAGAAAAAAAAATAGATGTTTATACTTGAATTTGCTCCATAGCATCAAGCGTGTTATTGTGAAATTACATTGAAGGTCAGTTTAATCATACTAGGAGGAAATACAGATGTAAAAAATAAAGCATTCAGTAAGTACTGGAGGGGAGAAGGGCTCACATAACCGAGAGGGTGAGATAGTTTCTCAGAAGCTGAATTGAATCATAAGAAAGCAGACAAAATGTCACGCTGATTTGAAAAGGAGTTTGAGGAGAAACTGTCTAGAATAAGATTACAGCTTTGTAATTTCCCTTCCCTCTGGAGTGCTCTTAAACTGAACTGAAACTCTTTGCTTGCACTGAGTCACTGCACATTAACACCACCTTTCTATATCATGTCCTTCGCCTCGGCTCTGTGTTTGAAGCCAGCGGTGAGGAAAAACACTGACGCTGCTATATAGATCCTGTGCTAAAGCATCTGGGTTACCTGTTGCCTAGCAACCATGCTAATTAAATCAGTCTTTGCTTCCAGTTATTACAAGTAATGACTACTAAAAAAAATCAAGTTGTTAAAAACTCTTTGATGCTGCGTGTGTTTGTTAGTCCAGTAAGTGGACATGTTGTTAATGAATATATGCATAATGGCTCTCTGGCAACCGTTTAGTGATTGATTTTCTCTAATGAAAATAAGCTTTAACTGCTGCATAATAAGAGGGAGCATATTAAATTATCATTACTGTTGTGGATTAATATGAACCAGTCACATGTAATGCTGTGCTGCTGTTTTCTGTCACTGTTAGCGTACAGCCTTCAGCAGCTGCAGCATGGAAGCAGCATTTCAGTTTCGTTTCAATGAATGCATGATATACTCTTATCATGTGGGGTGTGCAAATATTGTTCCTGTAAATCTGTAAAACTACTTAATTTCAAGTAGATGCTCTTAAAATTTCAGAGGGAAATATTGTACTTTTTGCTCCACTATGACTATTTGACAGCTGAAAATTTACAAATTGAGATTAAAAGGTGTAAATTTGGTCTTTTTCAACCTGGACCCTTTTTTCTACTTATAGCTAGGAGAAATTACAAATGCATACCAAACAAAAGTTCAGGTCTCAGGAGGATATAAAAACAACATTTCACTCATCTTTGGTGTTTTCACTGACTAAACTTTACTGAGTGAAGTCATTCCAGCTCGAATGTGGACTGCATGGATATGCATTATGTTTTAGCATTACAAAACAATTACAAAGAAATCCTGTGTGATGCATTTCCATAAGTTCGTCTGAAAGGGCCTGGAAAAAAGAATATTTAATTCAACAGCTCAGTTAAAATAATGTTTTCATGAAAATTCATCAAAATAAAATATAAATATGAATTAAATCATGTTGTTATTTCAGATCACAGGACAATGTGTTTGTGTGTGTGTTTGTCGTCTATTCCTTGATAACACCACTTAAGTGGTTGTACCCACTGGCTTAAAACTGCACCAGTAACACAATACCAGTTTCCATAGTGGACGTGCCATGAAGATGAAGACTGGGGGGGATAAAAAAAAATCGATGACGACACCAGTGACGTCATGAATAATCCCACTGACGACAATTCCTGCTTAGATTACAATAAACCAAAGCTAACAACAAACAGAGACTTTGTTCTCCTGCCTCTGTTGCTCAAAAGCCCCTCATGTGCTCCATCTTACACCGACTGCAAAGAAGATTAAACTCTACTTCTACAGTCTGGATCGCAGCTGCTAGAATTTGCTCTAATTTAAAATGTTGCAACTATGATTTCTTTTAAAGAGAGCCCATTTCCAGCTAATAAAAGATTGTTTTAAAGCAACTCTGACATCCTGAATTGGACCTGTGCTGCAGAGCTTTATTGTTGACATGCTGTTGGATGTCCAAAGCCAGTGGTTGTGCTGCTGACAGAATACATTAGAGCCTTTGCGTAGGCAGTAAGCCTCTGATCTCTTATTAATATGTCTAGACATTCCCTACCCCATCAGTCAGAGATCTGTGAAAACATGATGAAAACCACGGCTTTCTCTGAAAAGTCACTGGAGGAAAAAAATAACTACTTGAGTTTTACTGCCCGTGTACAGTGGTTGTGTAACGTAAAAGTAATGAAGCTCTGGTAAAAGTTCAGACAAGAAGACAATACTTTTCTCTAAGTTTCTTTCTCACAATGCCATTCACTCCTTGCACATGCACTCACTCACTATCTCTTGGTGTCTTAGTCTGGGTCTGTCTGTCATCAGCTGATTCACAACCTTCTCTGTCAGCCGATCATCTTACTGCTCCTCATTTTAAATATGGTTCTTTCTCTGCCATAGTTCTTTCTTGCTGCAGTCGTGCGCACCCTCCACCTCCCCATCACCACCTAGTCTTTACATTATTGTGGATTTTTGTATTATATATTTGTTGCATTTTAAATGTGTCTCGGCCATGTCTCTCTTGTAAATGAGATTTTCAATAATGAACAAAATCAGCTACTACTTTTCAAGAGTTTATCACTTAAAAACTGAGGTAATTTGTCTGTGACAACATAAGCAAACAACCCACCAGCTGTCACATCACAGTTTGATTCAACTGGTGCTAAATCCTGATTGGTACACTACACAGTGCATTGGTGTAATACATGACAGGGAATGACCCAAGCTGTTTTAACGCTGGCATAAAATTTAGTGTTCATGTAGAATCATATCCGTCATAGTAAGACTCTGATTGAGAAAAATGAGTCAATGAAGGCCTTTCACACTAGAAATGTCAGGTCTTTTGTGCAAATCAAAGTTCAATGATTTTTAAACTCACTCACTGTATATGTCTGTGTTATATTACTGCACTGTATCTCTGTTGTCAAGGTCTTAATGGTTCTGGGAGTAAATGATTGTTTGAGTAAGCCTTGAATCAAACCAGGTGGAAAATGAGAGCCAAGGCCGGAGTATTCTTTAACACCAGAGAAATCAATGGACTTCCTGTTTTCTTTCTGTGTGACACATTGAATTAGCAACAGCACTCTGGGCTCAGTGCTGTATGTACCATAACAGCTACTGTATCAATAACCATCCTGACATAGTCATCACCAAAGCAGACACAAGAATAAACATATTACTCATCTCTTTCCTGCTTGTAAGTAGTAGCAATGGATACTGTTTCCACTCAGGCATGGCTGCACAATTTTGCCTGATAACAGCATAGATTCAGGTTCTCTGTAGACATAGCAGGGGATTGTGGGTAGCCCCCGAAGGGAGTTACGGCTTGACAAATATTTGAAGTGCAGCCCGGCTCTGTTTACCTCAGCCAGAGCTTCAGGTTGAGGCTGCTACTATTGAATAATGCATCACAAAGGAGACAGAGCCGACAGTATCAGAGTCTGAGAAATTTAAAATTGAAAACCATGTCAGAGAGTTTCTGATGACATAAAAAAATATGGTTGTATCTTGTATTTGCTTCATTTTGCAGTCATTTGATTGAGCAATTGATTTTCAGGAAACCTGGGATAAATCCATAAAACTGATTGAAGGAGGCTGCCTGACCTGGATTTTCCTCTCTTTCTTATTTGTGTTAAAACACACTGGTAATATTCTTCCTTTTTCTGTCTGTTTGATTGATGTTGTGCTCCAGAAAAACAAGTCTAAACACGGTTAAACTCTGAAAATTTCACATTTTTATGACATGTATTTGCATACAGTACATCTGCATTTTTCATCTTTATCAAACCCACTCACATTTAAAGTACAAATGACAACATCTACCACATTAGAAGAAATATTCCAGAAGTCAGACAAAAAGGCCGGCAAAGGGCGAGTTAATCCCAAAACCTGGAGTAAAACATGGTTACAAAAAACAGCCCCACAAAGGGTTACGTAAAAGGACCGACACTGAGATGTTTTCATTTACAGAGTGCAATCACAGCATAACCATTTTACAAAATGTTAGAGGTTCAATATCCTCACTTGATTATTTGCTATGGAAATATTATTCAGTATCAGTGCATCTCTCGGGGTAATTGGATTTGTACAGTGTGTTCATTAAACTACTGATGCCGGCTCTAATCACAACAGGGAGACTCAAATAGCCTTCTCAATAATCATGCAGCCTTTACAGGAGTCTTTAATCAAGGGATCAGTCCGAGTCATGAAGTTGGACTGAGCAGACACATTTCTCACAGTATTGTAAATATTTAATATCAAATTGATTCTCATTCGGTAAGAAAACTGCAGCGCCTCAGGCGTCTACTTCTGTGCAGTAAAGTAAAAAACTGGACTTCTACAATAAGAAATTTGGAGAAAAGGGTTTAAATTAACTAAAAGAAACCAGGTGTCTCACTGAGAAGCTCCACACATCAATATCCTGCCATGGCATGCTCGACCTGCTCTGTATTGAGCCGTGTCCGGTGTCACAGATCAGAAGCCAGCAGGAGTAATTCACGGGTCCACAGTAGGGATGGTGCTGACCTTGTTGTTCCTGCTGATTCTCCGCTCAGGCCGCGGCCGTGGCAGTTTGGTCTGGATCAGCTCCTCGGGTGTGTTGCCCAGCGGAGGCAGCAGCCTCTTCTTGCTGTTCCTGGTCTCTGGTAGCCACTGAGGCGGCAGCTCAAAGGGTCCAAAACCAAACTGCGTGGAGTCCTCAGCTTCTGTAGGTGTAGCCGGTGCCACCTGAGATGAAGAGGCGTAAACACATGTGTGCACCGGAGAGGCCCGGGGTGCTATGATTGAAGGAGGGCAGTCCTTGGTGATGACCAGCCCTCCTGTCCCCTGAACAGAGTCCTTTTTGGTGATCACCTCCCCTCTGAAGCTCCCCATTCTCGACCCACCCTTGTGTTCCTCTTTAGGCCCAGAGCAGCCTCCTGATACTTGAGAAGGGATTTCGTTCTCTATGTCCTCTTCCTCTCCTTCCTCCTCAGAGGGCCTGAAGATCTGCTGCTGGCCAATGTTAAACATCTCCAGGAGCTGGCTCCCAGAGCGGCCGGCTGTCTCCAGTCCCACCGGCTCCCCAATCGCACCCTCCGCTCCTAACGAGGCCAGCCCCCCGGTGCTGACCACGTTACGGCGGCTGTAACGTCTGTGAATCCTGGCCAGCAGGTCCAGCCAGCTGTGACGCGCTGAGCGGTTAACAGTCAGAAACAAAAGCGGGTTTGTGAGCAGGGACACCTTTGGGAGCCAGAGTGCTGTCAAATACAGTGAGATAGGGAGTTCTTTAGTGTCTGCCAGAATGGTGCGATACACCACCAATGCTCCATAGGGGGCGCTGCAGGCTGAGAAAGCCAGCACCACAGCCAGCAGAGTGGCGTGCAGCTCAGCCTCTCTCTGAGACACATAGGGGATGGAGATGCTGTTCTGGGGAGTCCGCAGCGCTGCGATTATGACCTTCTTCTTCTGGCTGGCACTGAGCGCTCTGCGGATCAGCAGCATGAAGAGGAAAACCAGCGCGAGGGGGAGGATCACCGTGGTGATGTTGTAGATCAACACGTACACCATGTGGCCCAGGGAGCGGGCGTGGTCGTCGGAGCAGGACGAGGTGACGTACACATCCGTTACGTTGGTCACAGCGAACACAGGAAGGCTCGCTACTGTCGCGTGGACCCAGATGTAGATGACCAGATCGCGGGATCTTGCATCAGAGATTTTCCTTTCTAACGGGTACAGCACAGAGTAATATCTAGACACACAAAGACAAATTATTAGCAGAAAGACTCACATGTGGGCCTTTTTTAGAAAGACATTGAGCCTGAGGTAATAACATGCGTCTTGAACAATCCAATTACAAGGGTACAGCGCTACATTCAAGAGTAAAACCACCAAGACGCATTGTGATCTGATCATTTAAACCACTTGCTGAGGTGGTCTGGGACACATTTGACTACATATCTTTTGTAGTGTAAATGCTAATGCATGCTGTTGCACGGACTATGTCATCAGTGCAGGACATGATGCTTGTTTTGATGACAGCACGCTCATGCTCTATAACCTTCCCATGTTAGAATGAGCTCGGTAAAGTATTGGGCAACCGTCCATCGTTTTGTCCTCTGGAAGGAGACGTGTTGAATTCTGCTGGACCAACACAATCGCTAACATGCCTAATGAGCACGCTAGCTGAGGCACACTATCAGGGGAGGCAAATCCTGCAAATGTTTGGGGCCCCCAAAAAAACGTGGAAAAAGGAGCCCTCGATGGCCACTCTCGTTGGCACATTTTACAATGACAGCTATAAACCCTCTTGAACGTCTCATAAAGGCACTATACAGTGCACCTCCACTGCCCCAAAAACCTCTAAGTGGGGACCCTAAAGAGTGTGTGTAAACTGTGTGAAAGTGAAGGTGTGGCGACTGGAGCAGAGAGTATGGAGTTAAACGCCTCAAGACGTGAGTCAAGCTCCCATGTCTTTGGTGAGGGGCTTTGATGAGCCTCCTTGCCTTGGGCCCCCCAGAATCTGAGGTCGCCACTGCATGCTAGCAAGCAGCTAGCAAGTGTGTGGACGAAAAAACTGTGTGACCTTCTACTGTAAGTGACAGGCAGTATCGAAATCTGAACACAAGCAGTCAGCTGGAGACGCATGATAGACACAGGCATGAACGGCAATGTGTCTCTACTGTCCACTTCTGTTCGGATCACAGAAACACGTGCTAATACCAGGTGTACAATAAACTTAAAGAAGGCTGAATTCCATTTCACTGCTTCAGCGTCAGAATCCTGGTATTGTACTTGCTGGCTCCTTGTCAACACTGCCATGGCTCACTGGGACATGTGAAGACATCTGAGCTATCGTTAATATAATTAATAACGCCTTTGCTTTTCTCTCTGTGTCTGCCTTTAAAAATGCCTGTTGTCTTACTGCAGTGTTGTCTGAATGCAGTCCTGCTGACTGCGCCTGACTAAAATCCCTCATTAAATGACTCACATGGAAATACAAATAAACAGAGTGGAAATTAGAAGTGGATGCTCCTAAAATACCCACATCCATAACAGAAGCTACAGTATCCTGTTCTGAAAATACATTTCTGCTATTTTTGGCGGACGTGTAGTTAATCATGTTAGTTAAGTGAAACTATGACCCTCTTACCGAAAGTAGAGCTTCGAGTGGTTTTACTGGAAAGACTATAAGCTGAAATGCTGACTAAAAGGAACGAAGTGCAGTAGTTTCTTTAGTCTAATCTGTAGACCCCAAATCTTTCCTGCAGCCTCTTAATATATTTATGGTCTCATTGCATTACAGGGGGCTTATTAAAGCTGCGGTAGGCAGTTTTATTTTGGAATCACTGAGTAAAAATGCCATAATAAATTTTGAGCATATTGTAATTTATCGGTCTGAAAGAAAACCAGACTTCTGCACTTTCTCTTGGCTCTGTTTTCAGGCTTAGACTTTGGCCAATCACAGGTCATTTCAGATGTTCCTACTGGCTGTTCTACAAATGCACATGCACATGCATGTCCCTTCAGTGAAAGTGTGATTCATTAGTTAAGGTTCCTGCAGATAAAGTTGATGTTCCAACATTGGCAATAAGTGCCTACACTGCAAGCAACACAAAAATGGAAGACAAATAGTTAGTCTTAAAGAAAGTCTGACGATAAATGACGAAAAAACAGAAAATGGAGAACCATACAGAGGTGGTGAGGGGTGATGCTGAACAACTTCCTGTTTTTCTTTCCCAGCTTTGATCATTTCCGATCCATCCGTGAGGTCATCAACATATATATGTATATATTTAAGGAATAGTATCCTTACATTTAATTTGATTAATTTTTCTTGTTGTTTTAATTTTTTTGTTTGTTGCATCTTTAATTATGTTTTTGGAAAAGTATCTTTGTCCTTTTACTTTTTCTTTTTAAAATAATATTTTCAAATGCATGACTGGAGACCTGACACATTTTTGGAACTGCTCCTGCACTGTAATTTGAGCATCTGTTAATAAAAGCAAATCTTTCCACAAAAAACCCCCAACATGTCAATGTTAGCGAAGCATTTCTGAGATGCTCTGAAAATGTTGCTAATAGTTTAGCCTTATGGTAACTGTAGCCAGAGGCTCACAGCTGCAGCTTTGCAGCTTCAAGTTGACGTTTATGTAGCTAACATTAGCTAGAGCCTGAAATCACAGTGTGTCCTCCAACTCACCCCCCGCCGCTACAGACCACCTCACTGTGAGAAGAGTGGGCAGCAGCTCTAGAGATGGACCCCCAGTCAGCGGCCACAGCTACATGAATCCAGCCAGCACAAACCCAAGCTCTAACTCCCCACCAGATCAGCAAACTTTCTGTTGCTGCCATTACACCGATATGACCAGACCCTACCGCCAGCCACCAGCTAGCTATAACACCCGGTACTGGGGTTTGCACAAGCAACTAAAGCTGCTGTCTGAGGGTGAGTCTGCTGAGCTGCTGCCTGTCTCCTCCAGGCGAAGCAGTCCACAGCAACGGGGATTGAGGCGAAGGGACCATGTGGTGGCTAGCTGGCTAATTTGTGTCTCATTTGGGGTCTGATTCCAGATTTTTGCCTTCTCCAGCTTTAATGCAATTTGACAGTGCTAGTTTGTTAGGTATTTTTTAAAAAAAACAAAACAAAAAAAAGGAACATAATATGTGCTTCCATAAAATACTTTGAACAAGAAATTCTGGCGAATAATTGACACGTATCTTTAATATTATTGTCTTTGTTGACTGAATTGGACCTCTGAAATAATGCGATAAACCAAAAAAAATGGCTGCAACATAAAGTCATGTAAACTGGTTTAAAGAAAGGCCCTGGGCGCTGTGTTCTGTGGTGTATTAACCGAAGTTGAAGATGTTTTTAATGCACACCCACAAACACATCAGAAGATCTCTTCATATCCCCCTTACAGATAATAGTATGTAGATTGCCTCTCATGTTGTTGTCCTTTAATAAAAAAAACAAAACAAAACAAATGGCGTGAAGGACTTATTTCCCTGGATTGCCTCCTCAACATTACACGCTGTACGTATGAGTGTGTGTGTGTGTGTGTACATGAGCCGATAACTGCTGCAGTTCTCAGCCCTCCTGTATATACACAGCCTTGACTGCCCTCCTTGAGAATAAATAATTCATCCGTTTGATAGCATTCTGACTGTATTAGTTGCTATGGAGGCAAAATAATCTTTGTAGCAGTAAAACCAAGGCTGAGGTGAGGCTGCAACAATACACAATCTGACTGCAATCTCCATTAAAAATAAATGAAACCCACACTTAAAGGCGTTACTGCTGAGGAAGTCCTGCATATTGTTTTATTTATGGAGAATGAGGCTTAATAGTGTTGTAGCCTGAATATACTCCTGTAATCTAATATACAGTATGTGTTTGGCACATACATAATTTCTAGTCTGATACAGTTTGAGGAAACTGCAGGATTTAATTACAATCTAATGTTATGAATTAAAGATCCAGAATGAGGGGGCTTCTGTGCTTCTAACTCACAACAGCAGGGAGTTCACATATGCTAATGTGAGGGGTTAGAGCGAACTTTGTGTGTTCTCAGTCAGTGGTATCACTGCTATCAGCAGCCAGAGCTGACAGATATTAATTAAAGTGTAGCATGTGTTTTAAACAAACAATAAACAAAAACATTTTGGTAACGCAGGGATGGTTTAAAGTAAGTTTCTTTCTAAATACTGAACATGTCCATATGTAGGCTATGCTAGACCTATACAATATATATTATTTATCCTCCTTTGCAGAATGGACTGCTCTGGAAAAGAGGAATAGTTTACAGATGGTTGCTGGTTAGAAGGAGGAGTTGACAGCGATGGAAAGAACAACTTACTCTCCAAAAAACAACCACACAGGTCAACTGTTTCAGCAGCTTACAACATCTACTTACACTTATTGTAAGGAGACACCCATTAATTACCTGTATTCATTTTTACAGGAGCAGAGAAGGAAGTGATGTAAGGTAGCATGAAAAGCAACAAAGTCCATGTAATATCAAAGAAGTCCCTATGGGGTGGGTGGGAATGGGTCAAACAAACACAGGACTTTCACCCAAGAGACCAGTGCTCACATCCCAGAGTCGACTTTGTTTCCTTTTAATAATAACGTAGCTTTGTATGTTAGTATGTGTAGCATGCTATGCTACTGACCTGAGTAACAGAAGTTCTAACTTAATGATAAACCATAAGGTTTTTCTGAAACTTTACCCCACTTTGCCTAAACCTAATTGGGTAGTTTGGAGCAGAACTGGGTCTATTTCATGACATCAGGACATGTTAGAAAGTGCACCCATTAGAACAATAATATATGTTGTTTGGGGCTGTTTATATAAGTTGTTTTGTCAGTCAGTAGAAATTGACGTGTCCTGTGGTTTAGGTATGAGGGAGCGTAGGTAGACTGTGCACTTACTTTCCCATAGCTCAAACGCCAGAGTGACGTCGTTGCAGCTGGCACATGTCCACCAGCACCTATTTGTCAGGGCATGACTGCTGCACCCTGAGATAAACCTGGTTAAACTTTTGGAACTCGGCATGCACTGCATGTCATGTGACGACGACCAACCAATCACAGCAGACAGATAACTTTCCCGTCTTCCGTAAATGTTAGTGCAGGGCTACGCAGAGCTTTACGTCTGTCTCATGGAGGATAGGCCCACACACTTATAAACAGCACCTGGAAGAAGATCAGCTCTGCACTCAGGATTTCAGGTAAATGTGCTATGATACGGTGCTTATTAAAGTTGCTTAGAAACCTCAGACGCAACCTTGAAAGCTGGCTAGAAAAAGGCCCAAAAGTAGCACCCACCCATTTTCCAAACAGTTAAAGATGCGACATGTGTACAGCCCTTAAACCAGGAGTTCAGGGCAAGAATCTTGATAACATTTGAGTTTTTTCCGCACATTTTTATCCAGTAAGTAAAATATTAATAACAACAATTCTCTCAGCTATTCTGATCTCATTTCAAAGGATACTAAAGTCATAGCCTACAAGACTTAAAGAGTTTGTTACTGACTAGTGCTAGCTTGTTATTAGTTAGCCAGCTGCAGCTAATATTTCTGTGTTGGTGCTTTGAATAACGTCTGATGTAGTTTTGACTTAATATTCTTGTGTGGTTCTTGTGGTGTAAGGCGAGAATTTAAATGAATTCAATTTAATTTAATTAGGGTTTAGTATTCTCCCATTAGAAAGCTGTAATGTCTAGAAGGCTCTGAATATTTAGACAATATCCTTAAGAGATATAATTACAGAAAATTTAAAAGAACAGTTAAATGAATAAACAAAATATGAAACTGTGATTTTTTTTTTTAAATATTTAGTTAGTGACTAAACATACATTTTAATCACTGTGTTTCTAAACTTACAGCTCTCTGAGTGGGGGCAATTGAAGTAGTAACAGTAGTAGAATTACTATTTCATTTATTGATAGTAATACAAATATATTGTTTAAGTAAAGTTTAATTTGACAGAGAAAGCTATGAATAAAACGCAAGATGTTTAGTCGAGGTAAATCTATAGCTTCCAGATCCATAAGGGCATCATTAGCATTAACTTACATTGTGAAAAGTAGTGTGTGTGTGTGTGTGTGTGTGTGTGTGTGTGTGTGTGTGTGTGTGTGTGTGTGTGTGTGTGTGTGTGTGTGTGTGTGTGTGTGGGCAGCAGCAGCAGCCATCTCAGGCTGCTTTTGGCTGCAGCTTTTAGTGCTGCAGGGGGCCTGGGACACGGCCGCTTAGCGTGGCGTACACATGCTCCATCGATTGCAGCCCCCCCCAATTCCCTCTCATCCACGCCACAGGGTGCCGATGGAGATTGAAAAAAAAAAAAAAAAGACTTTTTTCCCTTCAACAAAACAATCTCTCAGAGTTAAGTCCCAGTTTGATGTTGATGTGCAGCGTGGATGTTTGTACTTCTGTCAGGAAGAGAAAAAACTCTGCCAAGCAATGTATTGGTAAACTGATCAGAGAATCAATCCGAACCATCCACTTCTCTCAAGTGGTGCTTCCAAAAAAAAGTGAGTGGGACGTACCCACTAGCCTTTTTCAAACACATATTTCAAAGTCAGTGGTTCTGGCTGCTGAAGTGAGCAAAAAACAAAACATGGCTCTCGTCCTACTCAGGGACAGAGTGCTCTTTTTACTGGTTCTGTAAGAAGTGGATTTTAATTCCAGTTGCTAGCCACAATGATCTATGACTAAAACGTATATCATCTCCATCTACTTTACCTAAATTGGAAATGCTTTGTGTTTTCTGAACTGACCTGTCGAGTGCGATGGCGCTGAAACTGAGCACAGTGACGGAGCAGAAGAGCTTGTGGAGGAACTTAATGGTCTTGCAGAGCAGCAGAGTGTGAAGCCACCAGCAGCAGCGAGGGCTGGCTCCCAGGGCCACGTCGAAGGGGACGCACAGCAGGCCGGCGCAGATACCCGAGCACGCCAGGTTCTTGATGAATCGGTTGGTCACGGATTTGAAGACGTTTGTGCAGCAGGTGCACCACAACACCGTGGCATTTCCTGTGGGGAGGAGTGATAAGGAGGAGTTTTAATATATTTTTAACTTGTAACCAACTGTGAAAAAGGACCAAAATCAGTATTGTTGCTGTAATTTTTGCTACCTTTATTCTACTGGCATTACTGGCACTAGAAACCCCTCAAAGTTGGAGGAAACTACTCTGAACCCTCGTAGGAATGTAACTTTTAACTAAAATATTTATAAGGTCGAGTCTCTGGGTTTTTCTGCATCCTCTTGTAGTGCTTGTTTACGTTTAGATTTCTCACTTCATTTTCCTCCCACAGTCCAGAATAAAAATAGTAGGGTCGTCTGGAGACTCTAAATTACCCATTGGTATGTGAGACGGGTGACAGTCTGTTTGATCTATGTGAGTTAGCACAGATGGTTGGATAATTTATCCATCATATCTTCCTCACGTCCACCCAGCACAGAGACTGGGACTGAATAAATTGAGGAGTAAAAGATTGCATGGACTGAGGAGTAAGAAATAAAGCTTTAACCACGCCTATACATAATATACACATTAGATCCAAGCTCCGTCACATATCAACATTTGGTCATGGACTTTCCACGTTCAAATACGACTAGAAAGGTACTTTTTTTTCCCTCCAACAACTAACGCACGAGGTTAGGTATAGGGAAAAAGAACATCATTTGGCTTTAAAATCTTACTAGATGCGAACACTACTCAGAGTTTCACCGCTTTAATTTTTGTTCTTGTCCCGCTGCACTTCCCCCTGACGCCACCAAGCAAGCATTGAACTATAATGGTGACCAGTGTCTGATGCTGCAAATCACTGCCAAAGCGCCGGATTACGGTGACTTTGGAGTGAAGCTGAGTTGGATTTACCTGTGAACTGTGCGTTTTGAAGAACTATTTCATGGCTGGAAAGATGGTCTTTTCAGATCTGGGCTGTCTATACAGAAGAAACACTCAAATGCTTTTGAAATTGATGCTACATGATATGAGAACACAGACTTAAAGGGCTGTGGCATTTGCTTTTGATCAAGAGGTAGAAAACCTACAACTACCAGAAAGCACGGCACCACACCTAACCAATAAATGCTCCCGCTGGTGGGTGATGTATAAGAGCTTGTTTGTAGATTGTAAACAATATGACGGCTAGCTGGTGACAATCTCAAATTACAGTTAAACAGTACACTAAAATGTTTATATAAATATTTGAGGTGAGAAATAGGCAACGCAGTAACAGAATGTCAGTTCATATTTTATCATGCTTCATAGTTTTATCATTTACTGACCTTTTGCCATTCTACTCCACTTTTACAATACAGAAAATAGCATGACACCCATTTCCTGTTTACAAATTTTTGCATCACACAGAAATAGAATCTTGGTTTATTTTTGATCAGCATTTTGGGAGAAAGAGAGACAGAGGGGGGGCAGGTCTCTATCTGCTTCTACGCTCTTTGCCTCATAAATGGGGAAGTACAGTCTGTAGTTCAAGTAAAAGCTCTGGAGCCAGCGAAAATCTGCCGAATGACGCATTTCGATTAGAGTTGAGAGGTGAGCAGTAAGATCTGGCCCTGGGCGAGTTGGAGGGAAGTTTAGCAAAGTTCATTTACATGTACTATCTATTTTGTTGTGGCACAAAGCTTGTTAGAAATCAGTGAAGTATTAGTTTAAGGCCAAAACTGCCAAATAATTTAAATTTTTGCACCACATAGCAAGACAAGACAACAATAATGCACGTTCACTGTTGTTTCACAATCAAAGATGCAAAAGACATTTGGAAATTACAATTTTTGCTGCTTTAGTTTTGGAAATCTGAGAAGCTCCAAACATTTGATATGTGTCTGAAGGAATTAGGTCTTTATGTTTTACATTTAGAGAAAATCAGATTCATCCTGTCAAACGGAGAGGGACTCTTCAAGTTGTTTACAATGCAAACTGTGGAGATCAGTGTCTTCTTGCAGGGAGAAACACGACATTTTTTGGACCCGTGGACACATAAAATTCAGATCACAGTTTCAATGTGTTTTGGGGTTGTTGTTTTTTTGGTTAAAAAAAAAAGAAGAAAAGAAGCAGAGGGACAGTGTGTACTGCATCCTGCGTAGATCTGATGGCACAGAGACCATCCAGGTACCTCGTCATGGAAAAGCCTTCCACTCTGCATCACTGAAGCCCATCTAAAATAGGTTTTTATAAATGCAAATAAAGATTATTCTTAAAGGGGAACTATGCCAATTTTCTACATTCATACATGTTATTCTTATGGAGTGCTAAAACTCAAATTTATGATGTCATTGGGTTTAAAGTCTGGAGCTGCTCTAAAGACAGTGAAGTGGGAAGGATGTCCTAGATGACACTGAGAGCACCCAGGGGAGCCTTGTGAGTGTATGGGAACATTTTCTGTTTCAGCACTGAGAATACTACAATAGAGTAAAGCTCATTTGGGTAGAAAAAAGGAAATGACGAGCCTGATGGGAGCCTGATTTTGAGAGGGTTCACATGATCAGGCTCCCATACATTGTCTAGGGAGCAGCTCCAGACTTCATACTTGATGACATCACAAGTTTGAGACTTAAGGCCAAAACACAGCCCCACACTGACTTTCCACCAGTGTCCTATTTCCAGCATTAAATGCATTTCCCCCACCCACTCTCTGCTTGTACATACCAGCTCCCATAGCAGCTCTTTTTCTCTGCTCCTATGGCAGCTCAACTCCTCTCCTCACCATGGACGCAAAGAGAACACTGTAGCTGTCGCTGTGTCTCATGTGCGACAAAGACGGGATGAGGAGAGACTCTTTGTTGAGGTCGAGAAATATCCTGAGCTAAACGACTCACAGTCGCTTCATGATAAAAACAATGGCCAAAAAGATATTGCCTGGCGCTCCGGAGATCAACTCTTCAGGTGAGAAACCAAGTATAATTAGGGGTTGTCCACAAACGATTTTAAGTTAACGCAGAGGTGAAGGAAGTACAGATCTGTCAGTAAAAAAATATTGATTGCACTTTCTTCAGCAGTGGAAATAACATACTGGAATTCTTAATTTAGGTGGTGCTCCTCTTTGAGTCTTAAATTGTGAAGACTGATTTGTAACGATCCAAAGAAATATTTGATTATATGTTGCATCTTTGCACACAAATAATCAAACCAGATTTTTACCCTGAGCAGCAGATAAATGTCAGAGCCCTTTGCAGGGCAGAGAAATCAATTAAACCTAAACCAAGTGAGACAGCTCACAATCAGGTCAAAGCAACTGTGGCATTTATATGTTGAGATCCCTCCAGAATTCGGAGCGACGAGACGGCAATGAATGTTAATTAGGTTTAAAAAGGTGAACCGAAATACTCCCCGTTGCGCGCCATCTGATGTCAGGTCACACAGGGATATGTGTGATACCAGTCTCTCCAAATGTAATTACCCACAGAGTGTTAGCTGTGCTCTCGTTGTCGGAGACGGAGCAAGATGTTCTCTGGCGAGGGAAACTGTGTTATTTTATCCCGAGGTTATTTGTTTCTGATGTCTGTAAATGTTCAGGACACACACGCTCGCTGTCGATTCAAAGCAAAATATCTACGGCTCGCAAAGAAAAATATAAAAGCTATCAAAGCAGGGTTGGATATAAAAACAATTATTTTGGATTAGGTTGTTGAAATGTGGCCTGAGAGGTTTTAGATGGAGCTGGAGGAAGCTGTTCTGAGGGGAACATTGTGTGCTTTGCTGCTGATGGTGTGACTGTGCAGGATTCAGAGCAGCACGCTGGAGTATTTTGGGGAAACCCTAATGTGGCTGTGATTAATGCTCAGCCTCTGCATTCTGTGAAGCTGACTCACACAGGATAATGAAATTAGCACAGACAATGCATCATTACGTAGATCGGCAGAAAACATTTGTGCAGATTCCGACATGTACGGACATCATTGATATTTTAAAATTCTGTTTCTTGTGGCTAATGATGAAGCTAATGATAGGCTGTCACCTCTTCAAAAGAAGGAGAGAAACAGGAACGATGCAACACCCTCCAATCTAAATGGCAAATAAACTGTGCTTTGTTACTGCCTTCAAAAACAACCCATTAGCGTTCTCTGATCTGCACCGCTGTTAGAAGCACAACATCATTACCAAGGGCTGGCCTTTCAAAACTGGTAGTACGTTGTTAGGGACGTACTGTGGTCATGGTTTTAAGAAAACAATATTGACTGTCGACAGGAAACGAGATGCAAACAGCAGGCATCTGCGTCAAACATGTTTTGCATCCACTCTGACCTCCTTCCTAAAGGTTTCTGGTGTTACGACAAAGTCACGCTGCTTCCATCTTTACTTCTGAGCGACAAAAATCAGAATTTGCATGGTCAATAGCGGTCTTGTAGGTAAACATGAGTCATTTCAGTCCTATTACCCCCCTAGAACATCAATATCAGAAGATTCTGCCAAGCCCCAGATAATCTTCAGTTCCAGTGTTATGGAGAGTCTTGCTTTCTACAATATCTGTGCCTGGCAACCTGATGGCAACTAGGTTATGGTTTGGGTTAAGGATAAATTCTGGCTATGGCAAAAGATTTATGGTTAAGGTATCATCACAGAAAGGCACCTAAAACACTTGTGGTCGGGAAACGATAATGGATGCCAGGGGCGTTAACATACAGTGCAGGCAGTGTGGGTGCACTGGGGCCCGTGGGGTTCGGGGGGCATTGTGAATGATTCAGACTGCCACCTTGGAACTACATCTGTGTTCAAGGAAGAACTCACATCTAATTAAAATCGCCATCATGATTGTCTGTCTTTCTTTTCTTGAATTAATCCATGAATTAACCACACACACACACACACACACACACACACACACACACACACACACACACACACACACACATACGTATATGCATCTAAAACTGCAATAGCCCCTTTTACACTGACAGATTTTCGGCGGACGTTGGGCCGTTTTGCTGCGAGCGTTTAGACACACAGAGCTGGATTGGTGAGTTGATCCGTGGTGCCCAGTTTTCCACCTCGTAGGGTAGACATATTGGCGGAACCCTTTAGTTTAAACAGATCGAGGCGGCCTTCCGCAACAGGAGGGGCTGCTGATGACTTGTGGGAGGAGCTGTTGATGATGCTGCACGTGCGAGCCACTGGCGGTGGATAAACAGGAAACAGCTGATAGCAGGAATTAGCAAGCAGCTAGTAGCAAGAGGGAAACACAAACCTGACAGACACTGTAAAGATGAGCAACTGGGGAGACAAGGGATTGCACGCCCTCCTTGTCCTCACAAATGAAGAGGCCATTAACTGTCAGATGACGGGGACTTACAAGAGAATCACCACCTGACCAGCCGTGGCTTCCCTCCCACGTCACTGGTTACGTCACACGCTGAGCTACACATTTGTTACTTGCTCACGCCCCCCATTGCCCTGAAAAAGGTGAATTCTGTATAAACAAAAGTAGGCAGGCAGCATTTTGCTGCACTCCCTGATTTTGTTTTGATACTGCCAATGCTGAAAGAAGACTGATTGGGCTTTCCTGCAAATTTGCACAACTCCAATCTAAAAAGGGCTAATGATTCCAATGATAAATTTGCCTAATATTAAGTCTCTATTTGATCGTGTGGCAGGATGATACCATACAGTAGCTAGTTTAGGTGCAAAATGTGTCAAGACTGTCAAGCTGAGCACATCTGTCCGGCGAGCAGTCATGCCTTTTAAACATAAAAGCGGCAGTAAGGATAAGAGAGACATGAACAGAAGGAAAAGGCAGCAAAGCTACTTAAATTAGATGCCTTTAGCTTTTTTATAAACAGTTGCCAGTGTGTGTTTTATAACTAGTAACTAGTGAGCATGAAGGCCAGTCACAATAGTGTGCACTGGGCCCATGGTAATGGATACAGTATATAAACACAACTAAGAGTCTGCAGCCGAGTTACCAGAGTAAAATGTTGGCACTGCACATTCTGTAAACCGCAGATATTTCATCCGGTTCTCATTCTGAACTCGTCAAATACCGCCACTTTGTCAGTGATATGGCCATTAGATACTGACACACAAAGGCACCTTTCGCAGCGTTATGAATCGCAACGTTATTAAACACATCGGCTGGCGGCTGTTTGTAACGCCACCAATAATAAAGTAATATAGGCAGGTGTTTTTCAATGTGTACGTAAACGTGATTTGATTTAGGTGAAAAGTGATGGATTATAGGATAAATAAGGTTCATCATCTGGGAATGTTTGTACAAAATTTCATGTCACAATTGAATCAAAAAAATAACTGATTTTTAATTTAATAATTTCAGACATGGCAAATTAAAACTGGATTTCATTTTCTTTTTTTTTTCTTTTTCATGGCATCTCCACCTTTATTTGCAAGACAGAGGCAGAGTGGTAAAGGGTGAAAGAAAGAGGGATATGACCTGCAACAAACATCCCGAGGATGGAGCCAAATCTGGGATGTTCAATTATGTGGCATGTGCTGCAACCACTCAGCGACCAAGGCTCACCAGTCCCTGATCATTTCCAGGGTTTACAGATCACAGGAGGTAGTATTAGTACAAGGAGGCTCTCGAGTGGAGAACAGTATGTGGGATCACAGTTCCAGCACAATATTTAGTTTGAGAAAAACACGTTGTGTTATGCACATTTAAAATCATTTCGCACCTAAACAAAAAAAAAACCCACAAACACGACCAAAGAGGGATTTCATTCATTTCTTTCAGATGCTAATTAACGAGTTTCTTTATATATATAAAGTCATTTCATTGTTATTAAGTGACAAGTGTACACAAACATTACATAAGTGAGACATTAAGTGCTTATTGAGGACATCTATAATAATAAATGAATAGTGCAGCAGATTTTAAACCCAGGGTTACAGGGTGCTTCACATAACTGTAACTACCTAATAAAATATGTCCTTGTTAGTGTCGCCCTGCTGACAACATCTTTACTCTTTTATACCCTGAGCTTTTCGTCATCGTCTGTAAAATCACTTTGTCCTTTGTGCCTGAAATACTCACCTGCCACTCGAGGAACACCTTGGCAACCGTACTCATGGCAGCCAATTGGGAAAAAGAGCAAACACTAAACATGATTGCTTTTTCCTCCTAATAAATGGCAACCCAACTACAGGTACAAAATGCTTTGTTTGTCTGCTTCACACACGTGACGGTAAGTTGCGTCGTCATCTCTGCGCTGGTGTTAATGATCTGCTGTTAGCTGTGAAACAAGCCTCGTACAGGTGTCTAAACATAGTAGATGTACAAATTCAGAGTGTGAAACATCTTTAACACCCTTAACACCCTCTTAGTTGCATCTCTGTGGTGTTATAAGTCATTTATTTTCGAAGGGAGATTTATTTATGAATGGTAAACAACAAAGGAGAGTACTGTAAGTCCTCACAGACGGTAATATTAGCTGGTGCCGTGCACACTGTGGCACATTAATCAGATTTACAGCCAGACTCTGATCTGAGCTTTATCTGGAAAAAGTGATGACTATCTGCTAATTAATAGGAACGTTATACACTTGAAAGAATTATTAATTTTGGGAAAGACAGATAAATGAGGAAATCAGTATGTTGCTCTTGTCTGTGCCTTAAAGGTACACTGTACAGGACTGAAAATAAAAAAACAATGTACAGACTGAATCATAACCCTGCACATAAAATGTAATGCCACTGAGCAAATGCTGCCTCAATTTAATCACCTAAAAAAAAATCATCATCAGTTTAAGCGTACCCTAGAACATTTTCACTGCTTTACCTTGCTGTCAGACTGCTCTTAACGCCAGGGAACTGAAGCTGTTATCTCAAAGCCACCAGACTCCATTGATAATAACAGTATTTTTAACTAGGACCACTGTGTTAAAACATATGATTTTCAAATGTTAGAGCTGAAAATGCCAATCGAAATAAACAAGCTTGCCGATTTTACATATCTACACAATTATAATCAAGTGCCAGTAAATGTCTGTTATTAGCGCAGCGTCACAGTGCTTCAGTCTATAGACTCATGCAAAGGTAATCCCTCTCAATCATCATTTATAATCCACTTCATCCTTCCGAAGAAATGGCTGAAAAACTACTTTAAAGGTTAGGCAGCAATAATGGCCGTGCCCTTTCTTCCCTTAGAATAGAGAGTGTAAGGTCATGGTGGAATTTAGCAAAAGAAAATTTTTAGAATTCAGATTGCATTAGAAAACTTTGTGTTTTAACTGCTAAAATAAGCGGGGAGGAGGGGATGGAGATGGGCACATGGATTCTTCTAGATAAGATTGGCCACATTCATAGGCATCTCCTCGATGGTGGTGTTATAGAATGTCTCAGTGTCCCTCAGGGTTCACTTGTTGTCTTCGGTATTCATGTTGAACTACTCCCTTTCTGCTGAAGGCAGTGTATTTATCTGCGGAAACTGACTATGTCCATTTTTTCTACAGTCTATAGCAGAGACTGCCCTCCACTTGTATATATATTTATTTCTTATTTCTCTCTGTCTGGGATGTTCCTCGGCACTGAGAGCATGTGAGGTCATGACTTTCTAAAAAAGAAGCGACCAGGTATCAGACCGTAAACACCATGCATCTAAAGCCCCTTTTACACTGCCAGATTTCCGGCGAATGTTGGGCCGTTTTGCCGGCAAGCTGCGAGCGTTTAGACACACAGAGCCAGATTGGCAAGTTGATCTGAGGTGCCCAATTTTCCGCCTCGGAGGGTAGACATATTGGCGGAACCTTTTTGGTTGATAAAGAACAAGGCGCCCTTCTGCCATCGGGAGGAGCTGTTGAAGACTTATGGGAGGAGCTGTTGATGACGCCGCATATGCGAGCTTAAGAGAAAGCTACCAAATTTGCAGATACAGTGCCAAATAAAAAACAATGCAAATAAAGCCAACAAGACTGAATCTGGGATTGGATTTCACTTTCACTTTCACTGGTGATACTGTTTACAATCAGTAACCGACAATTCTTGCATTGTTCTTGGCCTGTCTCAGCTCCAAGAGTGGAAGCAGGGGGAAACAGCTAACCTACAGCACCCAGTCAATACTCTCAAACCTCACTATTTACTTATTAAACCTTTTATCAGTACACACACAAGAAGATAAAAATAATAATATCCATAGTTAGCGTATTACCTACAGTACAGGTCTGTCATAACGAGAAACAGCAGGAGTGATGAAACAGACGCTAAGCAACCTCCTGCTGTTGACTGAGTTAAGTGTATGCTATATCGAGAGCATTAACCTTGTTACTTTGCTGTCTGATGGCCTGTTTCAAGGAGAGAGCCGTTTATGGCTTTAGAATTCTATCCAGTATATTCTCTCTTCAAAACCACCAAACTCCATTGACAAAAACAGTGATTTTGGCTCACTGAACACAGAGGCTACCAAAGCCTACCACTGCTTTGATCAGTTAGTTCCTTTGTGTTACTGATTCTGAACTCACCACTTTAAACACCAAAGTCACATAATAACAAATAAAAAATAAAATAAATAAAAACAACTGATCGAGGCAGCCGTAGACCAGCAGCTCCGATGTTCTGCAATGTTAAATCACTGTTTTTCTCAATGAGGTCCGGCATTGAAGAAAGCAATATAACGGTTTTTGTTTCCCGTCTGACATCTCTGTGTGAGTGAAAATACTCTTAATACAGCATACACTTTTTAAGGTGGCTAAAATACGTTTTAATACTGACCCCATCAACCGCAGTACATTGCTTAGCTTTTGTGTCAGTAGTCCAGCCTGCTTCTCCAAACTGAAAGTGTGCCAACCACCATCTACTGTAGGCAATACACTGACTATACATAAGTACATCATACAGTCTACCTTCAAAAATCCGAACTATCCCTTTAAAGGATAGTTACATGATGTAACTATTGTGGAGTAAAAGAGGGAAAACTTATTATAATAATGATGCGAGGTTAACACCAACACAAAGTGCACAAACTAACAACACTGCCAACCATCCACATCAGTGCTACAATCGAATGAGCCCTAGTTGTTGCTCCTTTTATGTGTAGTTATGTAACATGAGGTCACATTTTCTTTTCTCCTACACATCTCTGCGTGTGTCACGGACAAGCAATCATCTGTAGCCTATTATTTCTTTTTCATGCCCGTGCGTCATTTATCAAAGATGCAACATGAACTGATACGACACTTGGAAGAAAATTGCTGGCATCTTTTAGTCACTTACGCAGATTTCCTTTTAGAGATGGAAAGAAATTAAACCACCCCACACATCAGGGCAACATAAATGCCCACTTGTGTGTCCCTGATAATAAGTGCTGTCTGATGACGTGTCCTGGCTTTTATCATGGTACAAAACCTTTTTTTTTTTGAAAATATCTTAAAAAGCGGCTTGAGAGTCGTGAACACACATTCTAAAAAATCTTAATCCCAAAGACTTGTCTCACTCTCTGGGGTTAATTTGTGTGTTCACAGTCATACCAAAAGTTGCCTGCCGAGGAAATTACATTTTCCCCCTTTGTTTTTGCTGTACAGGTGGAATGAAACGACTTTCCAGCTTTTCAATGGCTGTTAAAATGGCGACTTTCCCTAAAATTGATTCAGCTATTTGATGCATTTCATATTTTGTGCATTCAGCGACAATACTTTTGCGTCACAGACTCTGTGTGAAAAGGGCCAACCCTTATTATTATCATTATTTCTGTTCATATTTTACATATACTTGCAGACCAAATCAGTCTGTCTGCGAGTGTTCTTCTTGATGCTACCACCTGGGGGCGCCAAAGTCAGACATTTTTAAATTATTCTCATGAGTTTGACATTTGCTACAAAATACTGCATTTTTAATGCTTTATGTATTTCTTGTGCTCCAGTGGTGCGTTCAAGCACTGTGGGAGCTTCTGCCTTTAAGACAGCAGCCTCTTTTAAGCTTCTTATAGGACATTTTTGGGTGCATGTAGATGGGGCTGTTTGAAAAGGAAAACAGATGTAGCCTATGATATGTTTTCCTAGCCATAAACACACAGACATAAAAACAGCAGGCAGTTTGAGCCGTGCTGCTGAGAGACAATTTTTGTGCGGCCATTCATGTCATGCTTCCCTGACCCTGCCACTTTGCACTGCACAGCAGGAGGTGGTACTGAGTCAGAGCAGTAGCCATTTGGTCGTTTTCAGCTGTTTGTGGGGTCAGTTTCGCCGTAGTCACCCTGTCATTGAGTCTGTCATTTTCCAAACAGCACTATCAATCACAGCTGAGTGTGTGTTTTGTGCAGCGAGGAGACAAGGAGGATGCTACAGTAGCATTTGTGACAAATAACACATTCATATGCGACGCTCATTTTAAGCAGGAGGATTCTGTTTTTTTGGCTGCCAATAAGATGGAGGGGATGTCAAATTTTGTGATGCGCTGGTGCGGTCCATCACTTCACACGGCTCCTTCCTCACTCCCATCAGCAGCAGCAGCAGCAGCAGCAGCAGCAGGCTGCTCTTCTATTGGCACAAACATGGATATTTGTCACAGAGCCAGCACAGATTCAGCTTAAAGGAAGCTCAGAGTGTGTACGGTATGTTGTTGCTGCTAATATTTGCCAATTTCATGGTGAAATAGGAAGCTAACACCTGTCAGGGTTACCGCCAGTGCCAGTATCTCCTTGGGCTGCCAACAAACAGTCACTGTGATACAACAAGGCACCAAACACACATTATAAGATCTGCTTAAGTCTGTGTTTGCTTCTTCTATGTTTTATGTTTCACATCCTGTACTCACAAATCTGACCCATAGTCAGACACCTCTCAGTCTCGGGATGTCACACAGCATTTTACTCTATAGTGCATCGTCCCCTACAGCGCTTTAAGAGCAAGGTTGCTGACAGTAATCTTTTTAAATGACCAAAGAACTGCCGTGTGTCTTGACACTGAGTCTGAGCGGGTACAGCCTGAACCATGTAAGCATTATCAAAAGGAGTGTTGCCACCTGTCAAGGGCAAAGTGGGGTAGAAATGAGCACACCCCACCCTGCAACATCAGGAAACATACTTGCATCCTACACCATGATGTGCAGTGAAGTCTGAAATTTTGAGGTGACCACCGACCCAAGTGGCTGTTGGGTTACAGTGTTTGCAATTTAACAAAGAAATGGTAACATTAGTATTGTAACACTGTAGTAAAACTCTAGGATGTGGCTACAAGAGATTCAGTTCTTGCAGTATGCACTGAGCAACGGTTTAAATGGGGAATGCCAGGAAATCTGAGGGGGAAAAACAGACTGCTTCTTTTGTTTTTAACACTTTGACACCATTTTGTTCTCAAAATTGGTTTCTTTTTAATGTTTTTGTTCATGTTTTTAGTCATCTATGTACAGTATGTGTAAGACCTGCATGCATTAGGCGGTGAAGATGACTGAAAGTGAATGGAATCCAATTCTAGCTCTATTGTGATTTCACATTTTGGTTTAGAAGACACCAAACTGCTTCAGATTCAAGTCTTTAAGGCTGATTTTTGGAAGAAATTTCCTCTGATATTTGAATTATTCTTGCATATGTGGTGTCCCCATAAGGTTCCCTTGACCCAGATTTGGGAATCAAACTGTTCATGAAAAACATGAAATCATCAGTGTTTTAATGGAGTATTTGTATACAATATTTGGAGGGTTTCATGTCTGCAAGAGGTATTTTGGGGGCCCTTTTTTGTCAAGCATGCACACTATGTACATTTGCATGACTTACCGAGCAGCGAACCTATGAGGATGAGAACCTGGAGGGTGGTGGTGAAGTCCCGGTAAGCTTGCTCTCGGATGAGGCGCTGCTGCTGCTGCTCACCAAGCCCGGTCCCCTCGGCAGCCGGGCTGCTGTCCCACCGAGTCGGCGGACTGGAAGCGTTCAGGAGATCCAGCCAGAGGTTGGCTGCGGCTGTGAAATTGGCTGCACCGTCTCCGACCGTCGCAGCCCGGCTCCCACTATCCATGTCGGCTCAGCCCGCGATCCTGACGCTTTTTGAAGACGGCTGGCGGGATGTCAGCAGCCAGCATTGGAGAAGCTTCTCTGTGGGGTTGATGGTGATGATGTCTTAAAAATATTGGGGATGGATATCTAAAAAACACAGCTTGCATGCAGGGATGTCAGTGAAGATGTGACACAGGCAGGTAATGCGCGCAGCTGCCAGCAGTGAGAGGATGTTTTGTCAGTGAATATGTCTGGAAAAAACATGGTGAGATGATCATACATCAAAAATAGCAGGCTGGATGAGCCAGAATCCCCCAATGCGGATGCATGGCAGAAATCAGTCAGTGAAATCCGTGCGCAGTGAGGTCGGTTGGATGCGCCTCTCTGACACCCAGTGCTCCTAAAACCACAGCGTGTGGCGAAGTGTCCGCCCCGGGGAGCAAGCCTGCAGCGCCGGGAACACACTGGCATCACCTCCGGGAAAAATATTGTGTCTGTCAGGTCTGGTACTCAGGCTGCTGCTGCTGCCAATCGCACGGTCAGAGGCTGTTAATTGGTAGAGTGACTGGTGTGGGGAGCCTGCGAGTGAATATCTCACAGCGTGAGGTGCAAGACTGGAGAGGAAGAGCCCCTCCTCTTCATCTAGCACCAAGAAACTCCACTGAATCTTATGAATGACAAGCAGGTGATGAAGGGGAGTGTGGCCGAATTACATACTGATCAGATGGGTAAACATCCTGTCATCCCCACACACACTTAAATCAGCCATACTTTAAAAAACATAAGTTATCCTCATTCACTTATGTATACATTTGTATAATAATAAAGCCAACTATCAATCTGTTGTCAACCCCAAAATGTTTTCAGATATTCAAAGGTAACCACAGGGTTTAACCTCAACAACAACCCTGCTGTAGTTTTGCCAAGGCTGTTCTCTCACAGGAGCTTGTGACATTCCTCTTTGGTTTGCTGAAAATACCAAAATAGGAGAAGGCATGCTCCAGTAGGACAAAACAGTTTTCTATAATTTGCTTTATGTGTTAATTAGTAACAGTGAATCTATTTGTGGTCTCAGGCGCTGAGGGATCCCCGAGGAGGTGCTCATTTGTGGACTCGCTGTGGAGAAAAGCTCAGGATCAATGCATGGATATTACTTATTCATACATTTCAATGAAAACACTGTAAAGTGAACCTCTGTGGAGAAACACTAGGAGTCCTCTGGAAACAAAAGGAAGCACAGGATAAAAAAAAAACCTTCACTCCGAGCATTTATATTTGTTGAATGAGAGCACATTACAGATGCCTGACATTCTGTGCTTTTGTAAGATGTCATGGTGTCCGCACCAGCTTCTGTAAAGACACGCTTCACACAGAGTGAGAGAGATGTCAGTGTCAGAGAGGCCCTTCTCTGATGCAGACTACATTGTTAATAAATCCCTGAGAGGCAACCTTACATCATCAAAGTAAATCCACTTGCCTTTGAAACAGAACAACGGCCTTTCATGTAAAAAATTCCAAGGTTCTGAACTTTAACACGGAAATTAAAAACAGTAACTGTGGGATTAACGTTGATTTAATGCCTTTGTTTCACAATCTTTCATCACAGTCTGTTTCACATTATATTGTGTGTAACCAAACATGGCTCACATGATGTGTAAAGAGACATCAAAGATAAATGTAGGAAGGCTGAGCTGCCACTAGATGCCAACATTTACACAAATGAGGATTCACATTCATGGAGTTTATTTCTGGGAGGCTAATGAACCTCATTGCTGTACTTAACTTTATTATAATAACACCCATTAGTGTAAGAGAAGGACTTGTTACAGTTTGAAACAATGCTGTGATGCAACTGCTGATCATCTTAGTGTAAGACTGATTCTTGTAGAACACCACAACAACTTACAGTGTTATTAAAATATCAAAAGAACAGTGAGAATAGTATTTCTACAGTTAAATAATCTTTTGATCTCAAACCCTGAGCTAGATAATATGGTTGCAGAATGAGGTGTAAAACAATCGTTATTGTTCAATGCAAAATGTTAAAACAAAACCTCACCACTCAAAAGTCAATAAAATATTAAATTAATAATCCTTTTCGAACCACAAACAAAATAATCAAAGTGTTAGCATATACAACGATCAGCCAAAACAGTAAAACTACTGACAGGTTAAGTGAATAACACTGATCGTTTCATTACAGTGGAATGTTCTGCTGAAAAACCTTTGGTCCTGGCATTCATGTGGACACACCTTTATGGACTCCACCCACCTAAACATTGTTATAGACCAAGTAACCCCACTCATTGCGAAAGGACCCCTGATGGCAGTAGCCCTCCAGCAAGGCAATGCACCATGCCACACTGCAAAAACCTCTCAGGAATGGCCTAGCATCGACCTAGCTTTCAAATTTCACAGATCCCAATATGATCAAGCATCTGTGGGACAAACCAGTGCCCCGGGGGTCCTTTGTCCAGGCCTCGACAGGTCAGAGTCAAGTCTGATCTATGATGGGGCCTCTGATCTGTCGAGGCCTAGACAAAGGACCTCTGGGGGTGTCCTGTGTTGTCTGGCACCAAGGCGTTGTGGACAGATCCTTTGGGCCCTGTGGGTTGCGAGGTAAGGTACCGGCATGCCCAATTGATGTTCGATCGGATTGGGATCTGAGGAATTTTGGAGGTCAGGTTAAGGAATGTGACGAAGAGCTCAAGGCATCGACCGAGCTTTCAAATTTCACAGATCCCAATCGGATCAAGCATCTGTGGGACAAACCGGAACCCCGGAGGTCATTTGTCCGGACCTCGACAGGTCAGAGCCAAGTGCAATCTATGATGGGGCCTCTGACCTGTCAAGGTCAAGACCTCTGTGGGTGTCCTGTGTTGTCTGGCACCAAGGCGTTGTGGACAGATTCTTTGAGTCCTGTGCATTGTGAGGTAAGGTAGCAGCATGCCCAATCGATGTGCGATCGGATTGGGATCTGGGGATTTTGGAGGCCAGGTCAAGGCCTTGCACTTAGTCACACCTGCCGAGCCATTCCTGAGCAGTTTTTGTGGTGTGCCTGGTGCATTGTCTTGCATGGGGGGCGCACTTCCATCAGGGAATGCAGTTGCCAATAGAGGGGTGTACTTGGTCTGTCATGTCGTTTGAGTGGGTGTAGCGTGTCAAGTAGCATCTACATGAATGGCAGGAACCAAGGCTCCTCAGAAGAGCATTGCACTGTAACAAAATGATCAATGTTATTCACTTCACCTGTCAGTGGTTTTAATGTTTTGGCTGATTGGTACATACTGGAAATTAATAATCATAACACTGCATTTGACACTGACACAAGGAGTGTTGCTGGTTGTTTTCAAGGCAGACATTTTGTGGTGCCACTGTAGGAGAAGCACATGATTGCTACATTACCTTACGATGCATCAGGTCCAGGGTCCTGGTATTGAGCATGCTCGCTCAGTGCCTTGCCTTAGCTGAATACTTAAACAGAACAGAGGCATCATTATTATCGGTGTTAGTGCCACCTGTTATTTTCCTGGTCAAAATATCTGCTGTGAATATGAAATATATCTGATTTTGTGTTGTGTGGTTCATTGAAGCTTATGAGAAAAAAACTCAGTTGGAACAAAATATGCTGAATTTGTTCATGGTCCAGAAAAGTCATAAACCCAGCATAATTTAATATTCCTCATTCATTAGACTCTAAAGGCCAGGTTAAGCACTGCTCGCTAACAAGCACTCTAAGTGTCCAAGTGGCTCTTGAAGAACTCCTGGACCCTTTCCCACAGGTCCAGCTGAGCCTCAGTGTGGGCTTTTGGCTCACCACCAAACACCACTTCCCTTCCAACTGCCCCATGGAACGCAGACGGACAATAAGGCATGTAAGGGACTTCCAAAAAGTGTCCGGCTTTCGGGTATGTCACCACCTCAAAAGACTCTTTACCGTGTTTTCTCAGTGTTGCGGCAGCCTGCTCTGCAAATAACGGACTGTTCCAATTGCAGTCATCTTCAGAAGCAGCAAATAGGAACTGGCAGCTGGCACGTTCGATCGGAATCAATGACGCCTTGTTCTTTTCCAAGGAAGGGTCAGAGGAGGCATTGCGTATATTTAAGAGCCAAGAGGTTGCGATTCTGGTGATTCTGATCTTCCAGATGACAGAGGGAAGTGGAGGCATAATGATGTCTTTGTAGTGTAAAGGAATCACAGTATTTGCATTGCAGGTGTTAATACAGACAGTTGCTGAGATCCCAGAGAGGAAAGATGACATGGCCAAAGCCAAACCGCCACTGTGGGAGATTGAGATGATGCCAATCCCGGGACCTTTAACCTGCACACAGAGGCACTGCGTTAATAATCATGTTTAAAAGATTGTAACCCCACTAATATGTCCTAGGATCAATAAATAAAAACCATGCCTCAATTATATCCAAAACCATTTAAAAAGGCAAAATTCCTCGACCCGTCAGTGGCATCGTTATATGTCTTGCTTTGCCTGGTCCAAAACTTAAAGATATTCAGAACTGGAGAATTCTAAGAAATAGTTCAGATCAATTTCCTGCCTATTGATCAACTAGATCTAGAGTTATCTTAAAGGTATACTATGCAGGATTTTGGAGCAATAGTGTATAAGCAGGAGAGAGATGTGTTTTGTATCTGCATGGCTCCAAATCATGCCAATTTTGACACATGTTGTGACCATGGAGCACCAGCGCGACTTGCAATTATTCTTAATATATAATATGGAGAGGTGTTAGTTTGTTTCCTGCTCACTTTAGGTAAATCCTCACATTTAACAGCACTGCGGTAACAGTTTACCTTTCTGCCAACTGCAAACAACTGCTGACTGGATGTTCCATATTCACACTAATACCCTTTTTACACCACAGTGGCCTTGGTTTGGCCGGTCAGCCTCCACTATAGAGCTTTTTATTTCCATTACAACAAATGCTACAGTAAGTGGTGATGGAAAAAGGGTAGAAAAACATCCACACATCTAGCCCAAGAACAGGGAAACTATAAAACCTATAAAAACCTTTATAATTTACTTGCCTGAAACAAGCAGGGTGCTTAGGAATAAAATCACCAGTGGTTCCGCTTTAATTTATTTCATTATAACAAAACTTAAACCTTATTTTAACTGTACTATATTTAACTGTATAATATAACAGTAGCTACCTTATTTAGGATTACAGTATCTATAGTATATTTAGTAGTTTAATGTTTTTGAGACCAAATCTGGGGTTGACTTTTACTTTTAGTTTTTAGCTTTTAGCACATTTACAAACAGAATCTGACAATCTGCACAGTATACCTTTAAATTTGTATAGTTTACAAAGAAGGATCTTATTAAAGTCTTGAGTTTGCGTCACATTCACAGATTTGTGCCATCACATGTGGCCAGCAGATGGCAACACTGACACAGTAAATACAAATATGGACCTAAATATCTAATATATTCTCACAATATTCAATCAGTACAAAACATTTACAACACACAGGGGGGATAAAATTAAGATTACATTATTATAAATGTCTATCTTATATCCATCCTTAGTGTTTTAATCTTCAATACTAACCTCTGGCTGCCTCCTCAGATATGTTACAGCTTCTTCAAAGTACTCCAATTCCAACTTTTTAGGGTTTTTTGGCAAACTCTCATAGCCCATATAAGCCAAAGCCAGAACAACAAACCCTTTATTGGCCAAGAGGCTGGCTCTGGCCTCTGTAAGACGACCACCAAATGTGTACAAATCCACTATTCCTGGGAATGGACCCTTTCCTGGAGATGACAAGAAAATAAAAAGGGAGGAGTAAAAGACATCTGTCTGATTTCTCAGCTATCATCAACAGTGCACAGCTAACCTGGTGGTACGAAGAGGACTCCTCGTATTCTTCCCTCTTGCACAGGTATTCTCTTCATCCCCTCTGTCATGTAGCCTCTCTCGTTGGTTTCAGACGCCAAGACCTCACCAGTCTCTGCACACAGTGCCTCTATGTCCACCAATGTTGGGCTGACGACGTTCTTCTTCAAGAATTTACTGTGCGGTGTCTCTGGTGCCACTGACCAAAACAAACCCATGGGCTCCACACCGGTGTAACTTCCTCCCAGAGAAGGTGCACAGCACACGTCCACCTGGCCAGTTTCATCTGCTTTGTACAGGGCAGAAGCCTTGAAAAGCACCCCTCTGTCATCAACTAACTTGGACCTCAGCTGAACTTGTTTGTGAGGAGCAAGACCCTCTACTTTTACCTGCACCAGTTTATCGAAGAGACAGCGAATACTGGGGAGGATTTTCAGGCGGATCTGTGAAAAAGCCATTTCAGCTCTTCAAAGATGGAGACAGTGACTCACTGTAATGGTCTTAATGTCCTTTCCCTTTACTCAAGCCTTTATTCCAATCTTGTAGGTACAGCTAAGTTGTCATTGCATCTGTTAAGGCAATGAAAAATCAAATTAATAGCTTTCACCACACAAAAAAAAACACCTCTATGTCTTGTTTGTTCATTTGCACTTATAAAAAGAAACATTACACAGATAAAAAAAAAAAGAAAATAAGACAAGAAGTGCAGGAGAGGTCATAAAAAACCTGAATCGAACCTTTAATTAAAATACTGACATTTATAGACCTTCAATAGATCATTTCACATGCCACCACCATCCTTATTTTACATTTTTACAATCACACTGTGAAGAGTGCCTTGAACCTGGGCACAAAGTACTCAATCACAAGATGGAGGCATTGATCCAGCTGTTTGGTTTTGTGACTGTGAATGATATATATATACACATGGTATATTTAATATAGTCTGCATAAAGTAGATGGATGTATTAACAAGGCCCTGCACAGACATTTAGGGGCAGGTAAAAACATTTTACAAGGCCAAGAGTAAACTGCATGAAGACATTTATTACCTGTCACCCACATGCTTATAACTCCTTGACACAGTCACATGAGCAGCACCTGTGTGTGTAGATAGACATGTGTCAAGCTACGGCCTGTGACTAGAAATGTTTCAACTGAGAAATGCTGGGAGTCTTCATCTGACGGAGAGCAGGTCATTCAGGGACACAGTGATGTCTAACTGGGTGAAAGGTCAAGACATTTCACTATTCTACAAATGTAAAAAGAACCAGGGAGGAGTAGTTAGCAACCAAAACATGAAAGCTAACTTTCCATTGTGGATGAATTCCTCGTGTGGATGTAGCTAAATTAGCTGACGAAGTTAGCCTGTTAGCAAAATAAGTGTTGTTTGTATGTTCTGGTGTATTTACCGGCTTTGTTTTGAACCAACTGGTTTTACGTAAGGCCTCCTAAGTCATACTGCCGATAATAATCGAAACATTGTCTCCAAACAGTCATAAAATAACCGAAGACATACCTGTACACATGAGTAGCATGGATGTGCACGAAGATATGTAAAATAACTGTAGATACAGGAAGCGCCCAACAGGAGGCAACCGGGCGCAACCACTTTGCCATTGTAGGGGGGAGTAGGTTTTTGGATCAGCTTCCTTTGGTGTGTGTTTCTTTTGTAAATGTATGGCTTTGTGTACTAATCGTATGCCAAAATACTCCTTTAAAAAAACTGAATTAAAATTAAAATCTGAGAAGATTTGTATGGCAGCGCGACGAGGACAGTATGTGTCCATCTCCCCCTTTGTGGAATGTAACCGTCCATATCTCTGTCAGTCGTACCTGAGCCCCAGCAAAAAGTTAGAGACAGCTTCTTTAAAATATGAGATAAAATGAAAGTAAGATGTTACTTTAAGACATTATAACTTTTTTCCAACAAATATGACTCGACTCATGAACCTTCACATATGTGTAGGAAGCTGTAGCAGCCACTAGATGTCAGCATTAGCACAGAAAATACAAAAAAAAACACTTAAGCAAGCTGGAAAGGTTAAGATGCCCTTCCTGAACAAGAGTAACATTTAATTTCCATCTCCTAACACGATATATGGCATTTGGATGTAGCTATGCCCTTGTGCTATCACCAAGAACACAGTAAGACAAGACCAGTACATGATGGGAAACTCATTTACATCCCATGCTCCCCCTATGGAATAGATTATCTGATTAGCTGGACCACCTTGCTGCATATATTTTCATATTAATGAGCAAAATGGCAGGACACTGGGCTCAGCTGCTTCATGTTTATCTCAAGGGTAGGCCCTTGCGTGTGTTGTCAGAGGTTTTCTACAGGACTCAATGACATGTCAAGGTGTTTAGCTGGAGTTTTGTCCAATTAATCATTGGTTGGCCTGTGCCAGGACTTCAAACCCTCTGGGATCCTGAAGAGAGAGGAATCATTCAAGGATCGAGATAAAAAAGGGACATTAGGACAGGAGGGGGTGCAAGTAGAGACCAGGGAGGGAGCCAGCGTTAACTGACATTGGAGAAAGTGAAAGTAAAATTGGATTTAATAACAGCTATGTGAACACACTTGTAAACATCTGTCAATTGTGTTTGTGCTATTTGAATAACATGTTAGGATTCTACCTGATAGTGATCTGTGTTTGGACTTTGAGGCACTTTTCAACACAATTTTCTATATTTAGAGTAGCACCGCTTTCTGTGGAGTCTGAATTTCCTTCCAACAGCCGTTGCATGAAGTGATTTATATGACTTGAGTTGACCTTTGCACCATTTTCCAAGTGCAATAACATCGTAACAAGCACAAAGACAGGTTATTTAGACATTTGGAGAGCAGAAGAAATATTTAAAAGTAGAAGAGAAATGGGGACAAAATGTAAAATAGGAATTTAATAACCATAAAAATATGAGGAATACCTCCACAAAATACTATGGGTCATTAACATAAATTCTTGTCTAAAAAATATACAATAAATATTTATCTCACCTTGCTAAACCGTGAAATGAGTGCAGTTTCTTAAAGGCACCTACTTTCTATGTAAAGTGAAAATGACTACGAGGATAAAGGATAGATTATAATATGATATGGATGAAATTATCCTGACATTAAACTCACATTAAATCTTTGTAGTCAACATTTTTGGCTGCCCTATATGTAGCCTATTTTATGGGTCCAGAAAACCAGTAACTCATTAATTTTCTTTAGAACGATTACTCCATATATGTGGAAGAGATGACTTATACAAATACTGTGTATAGGTTTAAGCTGGGGATTTCAAAAACAAGTGACTACGTGTTTTGATGTTTCTTTGCGGTGACGCATTATGTTTCACAGGGTTACAGTGCAGAAGAGTGAACTGCAGTTAGGTGAGATGAGAGATCTCACTTCCTTCACCCGCTCAGTGAATGAAAGTAGAAATTCCACCCACTCATTCTCCTCTATCTTCTATGTGCAGGCACATTGTGTAAATACAGTGCAGCACTTAATGGAATATACTCATGGGCTTACTGTACAAGCAGGTTGTGTAAATACAGTGCAGTGCTGGACATCATATAGCAGAATATACCCATATTGTACAAGCACCTTTAGATCACATGTGTGTTTATTCATGACCTGTACACCTCTCATCTTGGTGTATATCTAATACATATGCAGGCTGTGATGATGTGCTCTCTGCAGCAGCAATAGCTATAAAGAAAACCCATCTCAGATGATCTAATCAAACAGCCTTGCAAAAGCAAAAGCAACAGCTAAGACTGTGTGAACTGATAGAGATGGCTGTGACATTGCAGTCACAGAAACGTTCTTTCAGATGGCACAGCTATAGGTACTCATAGATAAGTAGTGTAGATGATGCAAAAGCAGGCAATACACATCATAAAAGCTCAGGGTGCAAACATCAGTGTGTGAAAACATGAACCTACAGTCCACTCTTTAATGTCTTTTTCACCTTTACTTCTCTGGAGTTGAATTTGTTTACATTGCATGTTAAATGATAATTAAATATGGTGACAAAATTATTAAAATAGCCATATTTTGGAAGAAACTCTCAACCACCAAGCTGGACTCTGTGGTTGAGGGAAATGATTCAGCATCTCAAACTTGAGAAACTAGGACTCACATTAAATGGCTCTTCTTTTTTGGAATTAATAAAAGCTAGACTCTAAACATCCACTTTAAATCTCCACTCCTGTTTTATTTTTTTTTATTACATCTTGTAGCCAGTCATAATAGGTTGGTTAGGCCATTATCGGCTGCAGCTGCCTGTTCCTTTGAAGGTTCTATGTATACTTTTCTTTTTCTTTTGTAATGCAGTATAGCAGTTTATACGTTGTTAAAACCCAATAAAAAAGTGTTAACAAATTGCCATGTTTTTGTCATATCAGCTACATTAAAGTTGTCTTTGTGCAGTCAGTTTACAGGAGGTCAAAGAAAGTACCTCTAGGATTATTTGGCTGCCATTCGTGATTCTTTGCAAATTTTTTTGCTCATATGAATGGTTGTTTGCCTCATTAAGATCCTCAAGTGGAGGTCGTCTGCCTACTTATTAAATATTCTATCATTCCAGCTGAGCATATGAGCCACTCTGCAGATAATCACAGCATATAATTGTACATTTCTTAATTAATCAGTCAATAAAACTTTATTTATATAGCTGTCTCCATACATAAAGAATGCAACACAAAGTGCTTCACACAATAAAACACACACACACGCAGATATAAATTCAGAGACTGTGATGCTAAAGACTAAAATTCTAACATTTCTTATAAAAACAGGAACTAAGGAAACTGAGGAAACGTAATGGGGAAACGCCAGAGACCATTTTAGATCCGTCGATAAATAAGTAAATAAATACGTTTTAAAAAAAAAAAAAAGTAACGAAATAGAAGAATATGCCAGCTGAAAAGACAGACTAATGAAGTAAATAAATACACAATAATCATACCTACAAAATTAAAAAATAAATTAATTAAATAATAATGAAATAAAATTATTTTATGAGGACATTCCCTATAACGACGCATACACCATAATACATGCAAATTTTAGCCTCTAGTGGTGACATTTGCTGTTTTATTGTCCTAAATTTTGGCGTATTTTCCTATTTTTGTCCATTTCTTTTGTCTCCGTACCAAACTCCGTGCTTTTATTTTGAAGGCGAGCCCCGTGGTTGGCTTGACAGATTAGGATCCGCCCTTCTAACGAGGTCGCCATGGAGACCGCGCGAGAGCGAGGCAGCTGGTAGAGTTCTCACAGCGAGTGTTTCCGCTCACCTCAAATAAAGAGCTGGCGAGCCGAGCGGACCGGGAACAACACAGCGGCACTGACGGAACTAGACGACGAAAACATTGTTATTTATATATTTGGTGTTAATTCGCCATATTCTGGTGTTGGGGAGTCTCCATTTTTCACGAGCGTTAATGCCTCGACTGTGAAGCAGTGAGAGGAGGGCTCGCCGTTGGTAACCTTTACGTTGGTGAGTCTTGTCTGTTTTTCGCAAGCTAAGCACACACAGGCCACTACGAGCTCTCTTGCGCTTGTCTTTCTCTTTCCTCTCGTCGACGACAGCATTAAAAATATAAAAACACGTTTCCCACGCTGGCGTAACATTCACCAATGTCTCAAGGAGAGTAATGAGTTGGCAATTTTGCGTTAAACTAACTAGCTAAAGTGTTAATTAAGCTAGCCGCGTCAATTGACAAACGTTAATAAGCTACCTGATAACGTTAAATTGCGCAAGTGACAAGTCTGCTGTGTTAATTTGGCTGAAATGTGTTATTAGACGCCATGAATTAGCTTGACAAAGTGCTTAAAGGTACAATAAAAGCGGAAAACCGGCTGTAGTAGCTAGTTAGTCCTGTCTCTAACAGTTAACAGCTGTAGCGTTACTGTAGTGCTACATTCAAGTACAGTAAAAAAAAAAAAAACATGTCGCACTATATACATGGTGTTTTAACGTAAGCCTAAGTGAAACAACGATCTAACAATTGTGTGTGTTGCTACATTGTTAAAATGGGTTTGCTTTGTTTTTGTCTTGTGTGTGTGTGTGTGTGTGTGTGTGTGTGTGTGTGTGTGTGTGTGTGTGTGTGTATAGTCCTGGCAGCTCACCACACTCTTTGTTTAAATAGCTCGCAGTACAGTTGCACGTGTCGAAGCGTGTGACTCTGCTTTAGAGCTGCCATAAAGGCAGTTGACCACGTTTCATGCAGTCGCAGGGATGTGTTATTGAGCTCTGAGGGTCTGCCTTGCTCGGATATTCCCAACACTGCAATTTCCCACACCCTCGCTTTATTCCAGTAAGAGTTTCTCGTTAGGTTGGCAGGGGAGGATATGACACTTAACCACAGCAAAGGGCAGGGAAGTCCAAAGGAGGGCTGTTGTTTATTATCATAATGGAGACAAGGATTAAATACATTTTGAGGGTCTATGAAGTCAAGTATCTGGGACTAATGTTCCCTCTGAGCAAATAATTTGGTGGGCTGTGTCTAATATAAGGCTAACTAATGTTTTGATCACGTTGTTGTGCACCACATTTTGTTTTGTTTGAGTTGAGGTGGTAGTGATCCCTACTTTACATTAAGGTTGGATTTTAGTTTACTTTTTGCACCAATGTGATGATCTAGCTCTAGATGACTGTTATTTGATGCTCTATAGTCATAACATATAAAAGTACTTTTCCATAATGCTGGATTTTATCCACATAACCCACCCCTAGACGTGTTCTTTCTTCTCTATAACAGAATTTATTACCATTGCTGTAAATGTATTCTGCCCCCACGCATATAAAACCCACTGTCATTGAGCGTTATCCAGACAGTGGGCTACTTTGTCAAGTAGGACAGTTCTCTCCGAACAAATCTAAAAACTGACCAAACATTATGATGTTTGCACTCAGCCATCCCTCCACTTTGTCCCCAGACATTCAGTCAATAAGATTTCTGATGGCAGCAGTACACAATGTTTGCTTTTATATTTAGAGATTAATATTTAGAGGGTTTATTTTACTGGGCAGTTTTTTATGGCTTGAAACCTCAAGATATTTGAGTTGATTTTTTTCTAAGTGTCACAATCACTCATTTGACTGCCATTGTTCAGATTGACTTGTTTTGTCTTGACACATTGTACACACTCTGGTCTTTCACGCAGAAACGAGCAGATATACAATGGGCAGCTTTAATGGTTCTCAATTTAAAACCCATTGTGTGACTGCGGTGAGATTTTTATAACTCCCAGTCCAGCATTCAGAGGCTTTTTCTGTTTGACAACATAGCTTAGAGAAAACATCTTGTGAGCAAAGATAAGAACACTGTGCTTGGCTTCAATCCCATTCTCAGATTTCCCCACCTTTCACCACTGTCAACAAAACATACGACAGTGTTTCCCTTGTTTCATCGTACCTCTCTCTCCTTATGTTCTTTCTTTACACTCTTTTTATTTACTCTTCTCCATCATTCTGTGTGTTTGTGTCCCCTTCCTTGCGGCAGTACAGAGGGATGCTCGGGCGCTGTGGGGCTTAACACTACAGAATACTTCATAACAAAGGGTCCTTTCTGTGCTGCCATGCAGACCCCATCTCTGGGCTCCCTCCACTGGCCCAGGCTGGCTCTACCAGAAGCAGTAGCATTGGGGCCTATCGGGTGGAAATCTCCTCCCGGCTGTTTCTTTGGCACACTGAGTGCTCTCTGTTCCCGGACACATGCCTGTGCTGCTGCTCTCCTTGGCTCCCTTTGCATTCCAGGAGCCTCGGGCAGCTGAAAAACTGCAGTAGCAGCCTGCTGGCTGGCTGGTTGTCTCACTGGTGTCTGAAGTGGAGGGTTGCATAGTTTTTTCCCCAGTGGAGCACCAAACAGACAGTGTGTTTATGCTGGAAAAACCTCAAATTTCTAAATGACATGGGCCAAAACACTGCTATTTTTAGCAATGTCATTTGGGCCTGCAGCTAATGATGATTCGCATTGTTGATTTTTTTTATTTTTTTAAGTAGGTAACATCTTCAGTTTGCATGTTTGTTTAACCAACAGTTAAAAAAAACCCAAATATTCAGATTATACTTATATAAAATGGAAAAAAATGGCAAATCCATTTCCTGTGTGTATGAAGCCAGGTAACTTTTGCCTTTCTTGCAGCATCTGTGTGTATGGGCTGTCATGTTTCGTGTCATTGCATGTTTTTTAGTCTGTTAAGTCAGCCTTAATGACTTTTGCTTTCTGCATGTATTTGTATTCCTGTCAGTAGCCCTCTGATGGTGCTTCAAGTGTGATTAGATTTATCCCATTCCAGTGACACTAATATAACTATGAGTAGTCATACTTCAGTGATGGCTCTAATGTCAGCCATTAAGAATGACATTGTAATGATAGTGATAGATATTTAACCAGCATTGTTTGACTGTTCTTACAGAAATGGCACTACAAGCCCTGAATTGTAATTTGTGCAAGCTGATGTTACCTGGCTGCATGCAGCTGCCAGCAGGAAGTGTTTGTTTACGTGGTTTGACACCAAATTTTGTTCCAGGAAACGCAGACGCAAAATCTCTTGAAGTTCAGAATAGCAGCACACCCTTTAATGTGATCTGTCAAGCCTGACATCTTTGGCAGTGTCTGACAGGAGGCCCACACAGTTGCAAGTTAGAAAGTTGACATCTAAACTTGAAGTATTTCTGTGCTTTCGCTGTCAAACTGCCTGATGTGCTATTAATCAATTAAATGCACAAGCTTACAGTCAGCGCATTAAAAGCCCTGTTAAAACTTCATTTCAGGCTCCAAGCTATGTTGTTGCAGCTAATTGGAATGCTGTATTTTGTGGGATACCTTAGCACAGAGTTAATGACTTTGTCCTTTCTCAGACGCTCCTGTGTGAAAGCAATTAAGCTAATTCTGCTTAAGTTTTCACTTTGCAAACGCACGGGCCGGTCAATACTTTGCCCTCGGCTTTCTCAGGAGGTCAACCCTGCATTATAAATGCCATCCCAAGTGGTTATTTACATTCCAACAAGTGCCTTTGAGCCAAACATGTCATTTTTTTGTCCTGCCTGTGACTTTTGTTTGTCCTTGATATTTCTAAGATGTTCATGGTGAGGACATCATCTTAGTTAGCATAGGGCCTCTCTGTAACCTAGGCCTTAACAGCAGCGCGCTGATCCCAACATGGCCAAATGAGTAAGTGTCTATGGATCAAATGGCTGGCACACGTTCCCCGCATGTGGTTTTGACTGTCTGCCCTTTGGCTCAATGCAGTACCCAGACTGTCCTGCCAAATCCGGCTTACGTCACTCTCTCCCACTGGCATGCGCCACATGCAGGTATCTGTCTCCATCCTACTCTAGGGGACATTAGAAAGGTGGCAGGCAGTAGGGGGCCCTGGTGTGTGTGTGTGTGTGTGTGTGTGTGTGTGTGTGTGTGTGTGTGTGTGTGTGTGTGTGTGTGTGTGTGTGTGTGTGTGTGTGTGTGTGTGTGTGTGTGTGTGTGTGTGGAAATGTTTTGCCAATAATGGTCATATAAAATGCAGCCCAGTGCAGGACACTCTGACGTGAAAGCACAGGCAGTGTGTTACAAAAAACAACCACATATGTGCACGTGTGTTTACAGTTCCTTCCCTCATCACTGTAGTTCTGGCTTGTCTGTGGCAGTGCCAGTGGCCACGCAGCAGATCTGCAATCAAATTCGCAGCTCTCTAAGTGCAACCATGCCATTACTGTAGCCATTAGCTCAGCAGCCTTGTGTAACTGTAATGGGCCCTCTGCCCTCTCTTGAGGATATGCTGGCTGCCAGCAAGCTAGTTCTGCACAAATTGCAACTACTGCTACATCATCCCAATCTATCTGTAGAAACACAACCAGGACTGCGTGCACCTGCATATCATTTATGTAATGATAGTGCACATCTCGTTGTATCTACCCCCCCAGTCAACCTTCAGTGCTTTAAGGAAGTTACTTAAGTTGGCATCATGAAAAGAGATATGTGAAGAGAGGATGGGGGTGTCTGTGTTTTTCCTCCCATTGATTTAAAGGTGTCTCTCAGAAACTCTTCATCACCTCCCCTGCTTTTCTCTGCTGTCATCCAGCTGTTTTGGGAGTGCAGCATTTGATTTATTGTTAACATTTTAAGGTTTTTTGCAGACATTTACAACAGATACCACTTATTGTAGAAAAAGAGAAATGGAACAGCAACTTTTGGTGCAAGGTACAAAACAAAAGCTTATTAGGCCGCTTTTTTGGCCGATATAAAAATACTTTACAATCAGCTTATACAATGTGTTGGCCATATGAGTGGCTAAAAAGTGCAGAAGACATTTCAGAAAGTAGCATCTGATGAAGTTGTCTTTACATAATGTATCCATCAAACTCTGCTGCTAATAACAGTGTGCAGCATATGGCAGAGTAGGATCACAGCTGAGCAGACGGCGGTATGGCATCTGTTTATCATTCAACTGTAAAGTACTGTACCCTCTTTTTTTGCAACACTTTAATAGCTGCATTTGAGGAATCCCTGCTACAGAGCTTTAGTGTATGTGCATTTAAGAATACATAAAAAACTAATATTGACCAAATACCAAATGTGCTAACAACTACTGCTGCCCAAACACAAGGGAGCAGTCTGAAACTTATTGAACTTCTACTTATTTAATTATGAAGCTGCGGTAAAAGGCAGGCTCCTCTCCGTATCATCACGAGTTTTTGCAGAAGTTGCAGTAATCACTGTTTTGTTTTGCGCTGACTCTTTCTCACACACACTTTTAGCCTCTCTCCCCCTAATGCTCCTACCTCATCAGCAGCAGGGATCTGTTTCCCTGTTACATCATCTACAGCAGAGTGTAATGGCTGGTTCATTTAGTTAGATCTTGTGTCAGAGCCAAAAGTGGGGATCGAGGGGAGATCAGAGGAGCCCTCCTGCTGCTGCTGCCACTGGTGGTTTTTAAAAAAAGAGCGCTGGGAATTGCCGTCTGTCTGCCCGGGGGGTGGTTAAAATAGCAGGATGCTGTTTAAGGAGCTGCACGAGAAGAGGAAATACACATAGAGTCGTTCTTGACGTTGTTATTATCAGTAAACCAACTGCTATTTGATGACGTGCAGAGAGGGCCTTTTCTCTGTCACTTTCTCTTTCCCGTACAGTCGTTATAGCTCTCTCACTCTATTCCCTCCTGTCTCTCTGTGTTGCTTTTGGTTACATAATCCTCGCTGAATGTTGATAGTAATCCGCGTCCTCCCTCCCCCCTCCCTCTCTATCCCTCCCTCTCTATGTGGCCTGGACAGGTTAAGCCGTAGAGGACTCTCTCTGGTCGCTGGAGGAAAAGATGTGCGATGGAATGGTAGCGTTTCAGACGAGAGCCCTGTCCTCCTCCTCCTCTTCCTCCACCTCCTCCTTTCGAGCCCACAGGCTGGCTGCCTCCGTGCTTCTCCTCCTCTTCACCCTGCTCCCTCATGGTCACGCATCAGGTAAGACGCAGACACACAAACACACACATCTTTTTTTTCTCCCCCTCTCTGTCTCCGCTCCCACATGATACACATCGACTAAACCGCCATCTTCGCCCGTCTCTCGTGAATTGATTGAGCTTATTTTCCCCTCTGTCTTGCAGGTCAGTTTGATTAAATTGGTTCGCTTTACCCTTGGGTCGGTCAGGTTGCTCTGCCTCAATCCCACCCACTCTGTAAATCTATTCACTGCCCTAATGAGTCACAACCGTTTTCGTCCGCTGTATCGAGTGAAACAGAGAGATGATGTTGTCTGCGGTCACATTGCTGTCATAAGGTTTTAATCAGCCGTGACATTTAGCGTCCTCTGAGAGCTTTGAGCACGGCTAGCGAGCTTTGGTTAATGCCCCAAAATAACCTTCAGATCAGGTTATGATCTTAGGTTAGTCATTTTGAATGTAATGTATCAGGTTTTTGATTTGATTGTGGTCTCGTGCAGGGAAATCTGGTTCACACGTGGAGGTTAAAGTGAACATAGGTAACCACAGGACCTATAAAGCTTGTGCTCTTTTTGTTCCCTGCAAAATAATACAATGTTAATGGAATGTACTCACTGAACTCCGTCACTTGTGCCAGCTTTCCTTTCACTTTAGCCGTTCAATGTTCCAGTCCCCCTCCCCCCCACGCAAACACACGCACACACGCCTTCCCACACACACACTACCCTCACATAGCCAGCTTGTGAAATGTGCCAGATGTCCTTGCCACAGAGAGGAGGCAGGCAGACTGTGTATGTGTGAATAAGGAAATGTGTGTGTGAGGGGAGGTTTAAGGCCCCGAGATGCTTTAAAGCTTTAATTGATTAACTTTCGTGAATGCCTTTTAAATAAATGAATGTGTGTGAGAAACAGTAACAGAAGTAATAGAGGGAGAGAGATGGGCGGATGGGCAGGGGGAGGGCACTGCTGATCCCAATGGTATCATCTCTCTCTCTCTGTCTTATGTAATACACATGATTCATGTGGAGCCCAGAGGGGCTGGTATCACACTCACGTTCTGCATCCAACACACTCACACACATACACTGCCTACCAATACCAAGGAGATGTGTCCTCAAATCCCCGGCCCACGTGCTCTACTGTATTTGTGTGTATATGTGTTATTTTTTTGTGTTTGTGCTGCATACTCGCGCTATCCGTGCATGTTATGCATATAACGCACAGTATAAGGCTGTACCTTGAAGTTCTGTGACTCCATGCACTAAAAGACAGACCCTCTATTGACCATGTTCGTGACAGTTGGCGCATTACGAGGAGCAAATGTGCACTCGAGTGTTTCTCTTCAGTTCCCATGATGCACCTGCGCCTTTAAGACTGCCAGTCAACTGATGGAAAAGGACAGATAGTTCTCTAGACTCCACCACCAGAACTATTTTCAACTGGCTTGTTTAAAGATGATTCATGAACTGCTTGGTCTCAATCTCAATAGATGCTTTAAAAAATCCTCATGGACAACACGTCCATTCAAATGTTACATTCATGTTTTTAAACATAGTCTCTTTTCTTTTCATACAGACACTTGCATTCATTTTACATTGTAGTTATGTTAGTTTTCAAGAATGTAATGGAAAAATTCTATGAGTGAGCTGACAATGATACAAAGGTTATTTTTAGGCGTCGTCATAGCAGTGTATTTGTAGCGCAATTACTTCCTTATTGTACACAGGGCAGTATTCATGCTGACTCATGGTTCAACAGTTCAGGCTCTTCAATGTGGTGTTAAGCACTTGATAATTGCTCTCCTGCATTAAATGAATGCAGGATAATGCTTCTAGCTAATCTGTATTGAAGTAAACCTTCTCTCTAACCTGTTAATGATGATTGAGTACAGAATTTTCTGATTTCTGATGAGGGCGTTCTCAATTCAGGCAGTGTAGCATTAATATTTAAACACACATCACAAGCCACTTATACTGAGGAATGAAAGATTTAGAGTTGTAGCTCCGTGATAACAGAAGTAACAGAATGAAAAGCAAGAGGATTTTACTGATCTAAGTCCTGATCATACAAGACAAGATGACACTTTAATGCTTATTGATAAGGAAAGGGTTCTCTTCATTGCAGCAGAAGGCAGAGGACACAGCCGGGAAGTGAATATAAATCACAGCAGACACAGCAATCACAATACCAAAACAACCAAGACAGGCATTGCAGCATTTGCAGCATGGAAGTATGAAAATAAATCTATAATTAGACAAATTATCATAAAGGTGAGGCATATTTAAGGTCCTCATGTTATTAGTTCTCCTGTTCACCGTCCTGCTTCTCTCTCCTGCTCAGCATACATAATTCACATAGGTAATCCCTTGACGTGTTCCAGGGATGGAGATTGCTCTGGAAATTTACATGAATATGAAATTTCATCACTGCTGACAGGCTTATTCCAGACTCATACAAATAGCAGCGTGCAATATGAATAGAAATGGATACCAAAAAAAAGAACTACTGTACGGCATTTGCATATTAGAGCAAAATCTCTAAACACCAGAGACAACACAGAGCTGCATCAAACCTCTATTTTTGGTCCATGGAGGTTTGTGTGTCACTTTTGGTGTTTTGTGGATGTTGCTCTTTTAAGAAATTTGGCCTTCAAGTGATGGGAATTAAGATGGAGAGACAGGGTGATAGACAGTAAAGGTCGGGGTACTCTTTGCTCCCGTTTGTGGTTCTTTTAACAGTGAAAGGAAAAGCTATAAGCTTCCTCATTGGTGGCTTTGTGGTCTCTGTAGAAAGGTCACAACAACAATTTCTTGTACCTGTTAATACGTTCTGTTAGGAAGTAGTCACAAAGCCTTCTGTGGCCGGGGTATTTTTAGAACCAATCAAAGTCCAAGCCATGTCTTTTTATCTGTTGTTCGGCTGCTCATTGTAAACAGGATTACCAGCGGGGTGTCTGCTGCGCTAATGTAAATGGCTGAATCAAATTTGAGTTTGTGATTAGTGCGTATGATTACATTTGTGTTAATGATTCAGGACGTTTTACTAAAAGTAGCAACGTGCTAAAAAAATCTTCTGCATTCAAGCAGGGTGCCAGTAAACAAACAGAGCAACAAAGCGGCACTCTGGGTTTTGTGTATGCACAATATTAATGGCATCAGTCTGGAGGATTTTCAGGGCATGGTGCAAATATAGCTTGTTTCAAGTCTTTCATGAGTCTGTCTGACATCCCACTAATGTTGGCTGCATGGAGCTCAGTTCCTAATATGGTGTCAGTTCTTTACAGTGAGCCTTTGTGGCTTGTTTTAGAGGAAGTGGACCCAGACAGTGAGTCAGGACTGACAGAGTAAAGATGGGAACTCCAAGTGCCAGAGAGTCTATTCACACAATCACATGGCGTGTTTTCTGCTGTATCGGTGTTGTCAGGAGGCAAAGAGACTCGGACCATCCTTGTGGGTCCACTTAAACAGATAAACGATGCTCTCTAAAAACCCATTGTCTTCTGAAGTTGAGTTAAAGCTGTACAGGAAAGTGCCAGCGAGGACCAGAAGTCTCCCACAAACAAGCCTGCTGTGTGCTCTGTGTGGCGGTGACGTTTATGTATGTTGGTGTGTGAGAACGGGAAATGGCCTTCTCCCGGCCTGGAAGAAAAGTGGAGTCATAGGGTAAAGTCAAGAGCAGGGGGAGGAGAGCGAGAAAAGCAGCAGAGAGCTGCCTCACTAATTTCCTCTGGGATTCGTGTTTGTTTTTGACAATCGATTGTTGTCCGTTCTTGGCTTGAGTTGAATACATTTTTGCTCCACCTGATGAAGGCCTATTGCACAAACAGATCCCTTTGTTTTGGCAGGTCTTGCATCACTGTGCAGGACCAACCCAAGGATGTGAGGATGTTTTTTTCTCGAAAGTCGAGCTCAAGGAAAGAGACTCGACAACTCCCTCTTTCTTTTTAATAACAGAGTAGACTCCAGTGGCCAGTATAGCGTCATTGCTCCGACCACAAAGGAAAATATCTGAATGAGCCATGCCCTACTTCAGGCGTCTTCAAACAGCTGTAGTCTTTGAAACTTGTTGCCCTCTGTAGCCAAACAAAAGTGTGTGTGTTTGTGTATGCATGCACATTGTTGGTTTCCATCCCTCACAGAAAGTTTGCTAGATAGGCTGGGTATACAAACAGCGCAGCCCAAGGGGGGGAAGCAATGGGTCCTGTGCAATTAACTGTTCAGAATAGTCCCCTAAAGTCCTGTTAGCATGGCAGTTTGCAGGTAGGAAGGAGTAAAGCAATACTCTGGCTACTGGCTCCTTTCTGAAATGTGAGAACAAAGAGGGCTTTTAGGGGGGTGTTGGAAGCCACGGGCCAAACCACAGCAAGCTGGAGCTCCGCTAGATCACCAGTCTGCAATTAGGACTGCTAACTCACTCAGTGTGTGTATGTGTGTGTCTGAGAGAGAGTATGTGGAGCACAGCACAGCCACTCTTCTATGATGTCTCTGTTCTTCTCTCTCTTTCTCTCTTTAAGGCTCCAGCCATTAGCCAGGTGAGACCAGAGCCCATTAGTGGCAGTCTGGTCGAATCCATCAGCCTTTCTCTTTCATTACCTGTGTGTTTATCACTTGAGCCATCACTCTCTGCTCTCACCCTGTGCCACTTAACAGCTCTCCCACCCAATCAAGCCCTAAAGGGAAACTTTAACCGCCTCACCAGACAAAGAAATGCCCCATAGAAACGGATAACTGCAGTGCGGACAGGCGACACAAGACCGTTTCATTCACTGTTAACAGTTGACCAGACAGTTGCATTACTTGGTGAAGATCCCAGGTGGCTAGGATTATTGTTGACTACACAGCAGTGCCACTTCACCTGGCATCAGAGTACCCTGCTTGGACAGTGTCCACCAATTCAGTATGGTATAGTCCAACAAATGCAAGACTTTAACCCAGGGGACTAGTGTCTGAGTATAACAAACAACAATATCGGTTGTAGCATTTGTGCCACTCATAGCTGAGTGCTTTTTAGTGACACACTGCTGCTTTTCTAGTAGTGTTTGTGCCACTCTAAGCTGGGTGCATTTTAGTGACACAGCGCTGTCTTTCCAGCCCTGTTTGTGCTGCTGAAAGCAGGGTGCGACACACAGCTGCCTCTCTAGCCCAATTTGTGCCGCTGAAATCCGGTTGTTTGTTCGCGATACACTGCCGTCTTTCCAGCACCGTCTTTGCTACTCTAAGCTGTGTGCATTTTAGCGACAAACCGCCGCCTTTCCAGCTGCGTATGGGCTACTCAAAGCAGGGTCCTTTTTTTAGCAACCCACAGCTGCCTTTTTAGCCCCATTTGTGCCACTCAAAGCTGGTTGTTTGTTAGCGACACACTGCCATCTTTCCAGCACTGTTTGTGCCACTCTAAGCTGTGGGCATAGCGACATTTGTAATCTTTTCCCGGCCATAATGAAATAGTTTTGTTGTTTAAACCTAACACTGCTGACCCTTTTTGCTGCTGGCCTCCTCCACATCAAGATATTCTGTGTTTCACATTTTTCTCCTTATATTTTTCAGTGTGTGTGTGCTGTGTGTTGGCTGCCATCTTCTTATCTTTCCACATGTGATAGGTGCTGTGTAGTAAAGGTTAATGAATGTCAAAACAGGAAGTGGTGGCACTAGCAGCACCAGACACACCAACGTTCAAATCTGATAACACACAAAATAAGTTGAGATATACGGAGCATTTATAACCAAGCTGTTACTGGTTATTTGTTATGCTAATGCAATGGATGTGATGTTACAATGTCTGCAGTTATTACTAAAAACACCATGTTACTTTGCATTGTTCAAAGCTTTGTTTGTGGGCCTCTCTCCAGAACTTGAGGATTATTTGGAAGCTACTTTAACACTGGGGAGAGGCAAGGCAGTTCGTAAATTGTTTTCCAGTGAAATGTGTGTGGTTGTCTGAAGCAGCAGGCAGTCATAATGATTTCCAAAGGGCCTCATCTGAGGGACCAGCCTGCTGAGTAGAGGACATCTCTGACTAATGAGCTGCTAAATATATCCCCCAGCCTCCTGTCTTCTGTTGCTTTTGCTTCTGTTCTCTCATTCAGTCTTTTATTCATTCTTTTGCTTTAGTTGTTTTTTTTGCTTACATTCTGTGTTTTTGACCATCTTTGTACTTTCTTGTTTGTGTTTTGTGTTTTTGTAAATGTGCATTGTCAAGCTGTCTCCTTAAAATCTTGCCAAAGTACATATTCATGTTAATCACTCTCTTTTTAAAAAAAACAAAAAACAACAACTCTGTTCTGTCTCCCATTTTCTCATTCCTCCTTCGTCTGTCTTGTCTTTTTTTCCCTCCTCTTTGATGTGTGTTTTTCAGGCCCACTGAAATGGTGTGGGCTGATTTTTTCGTTACACCGTTAGTCAACAGCAGCATCCTGTTCAAACAAGTTCATCAGCTTACACATAAAGGCACAGAGCATCCTACACACATGCTGAATTTGCCAATGGCCGAGACATCCATGCTGTGTCAGACTGCGAGCATCCATGTCAGAGCTCGTGACGCATGAACAGCATGAATGGTTTTCTGTGGGACAGTGCTGGAGGTCAGAAGGTGATATCTCGATGACAAGTTAAAGGTTTATTCATCTATCTAGTTTGGCTTTTTACCATTTTCTCTTAATCACTGGGACATTTTTGAACTGTACACTGATTGAAAGTGAAGAACAACATCCCCAGTTTGGTTACAGACTAAAGAGATAGGAATTGTTGGCTAACCTTGGTACTGTAGCTGCGTCACAATAAAGCTTTCCACAGGGCTTCAGACTAGCTTTTTACAGCGGTTTCTTTTTCATTTAGGTACAGCAGCACATTATTTAGGTGCACCTTAAATTTTGCACTGTGCCTAACATTTTAGGTGTTACCCTTCTTATCAGTTATGTAGATGGCCGAAAAAGGAGAGGTTGTATCAGGATTAGCCATCTTATCGAGGACAGGGGAGACAGGTGGTGGCACAGTTATCTCCACTGATCATGTCGGGTCTGGGCTGGGTCTTTCAGGCCCTGTAACACAGGATTCATAGTGGACGTGGAGCGCTGCACTGATTTTTCGTGGAGTGCTTCCTTTCTGTGCCGATGTTATCAATGGGGTTATTCTCACAGGACGCGCCGTGATGCCGAGCTGTGCGGCCAGCTTGCAATCTGCAGCGATACTTTAGGCTTCTGGACTGTTTTTTCCGTGGGTTGTGAGCGAGAAAACACATTGATAATCTATAATGACAGATATTAAGGATATAACATATATGATATGTAATGATATGTGCATCCCAGGCTTCTACATATTTGGAAGTTGCGTCTGAACAGAGAGCGAGAGAGACAAGTTGACACAAATATAGCGAGTACTGACGGATGGCTGTGCGACACTTGACATATTGGGGTGTTTCCGTATCTGTGTGTACATGGCGCAACGGGCTCTGCAGAATTTTTCTTGACAAACAATCAATAGTTCTCCTTACTTTGAATTGCTGGTATGTTTTACAGTAAAGGTTGTGATATCGTGACAGAGTAGGGGTGCTATCACACCATGTGGGTGGGGTTAAAAAGTAACACCCCTCACACAGACCTGCTATAAAATGTTTAGCCCCACTTGACAGACTGTCTCACTCTTGAGTCCTGTTTTAGCGGTTTCTGTGCTGTTAATGCAAAGCAGCAGCAGTAAATGTTTGGCTTGCATTAGCACTATCTTAAAAATGGCAATTACAACTCCAGCCCACAGAAATTCTTAGGTTCGACAGCAGCTACTAAAGTACTGACAGCTGGATATAACAAGAGTTTTACTGTTTTTTTAAAAACAGTGCTTAAAATGATGACCGTCAGTTTAGCACAACAACAGCTCAGTTGAGGGTGGCAGCTGTCATGTTTGGACTGAAATATCGCTGGCATTTTAGAAGAAATGCGCGTTGAGGTTCAGTGTGGAAATACATACGGTCATGTCTCAACATGCCACAGCTGTAGAGACAGTAGCAATGGGGCAATACTGTTCTGCATCATGCACAAACCCTCAATTTGTTGACGCAGCTTTTTACCTTTAGTCATCTGTAGCTTTGTTAGTAGCTGTCATGAAAAATTTTACAGGTTTACTTGATTAATAACTCATCCAACGTGTGAGTAGGTTAATCAAACACAGTCAGTCTCAGGCTGCAGATAAAATAAACCACTTGATGTGACAGGCTTGAGCTAAGGGGAAGGGCTGGGCTGTACATGTGCTATCCTGCTGCATATGTGTTGCTTGTTGTCATGGGGTGGAGGTGGCGTACAGCTGTTTCTCTTTAGCTGACTGCATTTCAGCAGAAACGGCTTCATCACTGCTGTCTCATTTTCGGCCGTTACTGCTTCAGTACATGTTAATAGAGATTGTAAATAAGGGGAAGAGAGGGGATGACACTTCACAACCCATGATTCTTAGCTGATCTCACTCCAGAGGGGAGTCAGAGCATAGAGTTTGGTTCAGAACAGCACCCCTGGAGCTGTTAGAGATTAAATGCCTTTCTTAAAGACACTTCAGTACGGAGAACAGTTGCTGACTCGTAGGCCTGACCCTGGGTCCTCACTTAAAGTATGGCCTCTCTAGTTTCTGCACCACCCTCCTGACACAGCTAAAATACAGTTAGTCTCATTTTAGCCGGCAGTATGTTGTAATTAACATTCACTGTTCTCTGTCTACCTCTCATTAGTCCCTGTTTTTTGTTTTGCTCTGTCCAGTCTCATCCCTCAAACTGTAGCCAGTCCATTAGATGGAGCGTTGAGATGTTTAGTGGCCAGTTGGCGTGGCTCCACTCTAATGCCCTCTGTCCTTATTACATCATCTGTAAACAGCTCTCTGCAATAAGCAGCAGCCACGAAGCAAAGGTCTTTGTACAGGCTACACAAGAGTCCATTTGGATAATTGTGTTGGGATTTATGGGAAGCGTGCATTGCTTCGTATGTCATATCTATATTTATTTGCATATGTATTTGTATAAGCCTATAGATGTATAAATTAATCTCTGAGTTTATATTTAATTTGAAAGTAATAACAAATGGACATCACAAGCTATCAGGGTCTAAAGGAATCTTTGCCAGGAAGGTCAAATAATCAATTCATAATGAGTAGTGTGAGCAACCTTCGCATTTGTGAAGCTGCAACCTGCAAATATTTTTTTAATAGATAAATAACTGGAGATCTGATTAATTTTCTGTTATGCTAATCCTTTCAGCTGCATAAATCATGTTATTTTTAACAGCTTGTGTTTATGTGTGTGGGCTGGAGCCATTGTTATTAACTGTAGATGGCAGTTGGGCATGAGTCAGCAGGCAGGATGACTTCTAAGTTACAGCCAGCATTGTCCAAAATGTCAATTTATCGATACTTATCGAATCTGAATATTTGAAATGGTTTAACATTTATTTTCCATAGTAATAATTATACACTGGTACCAGCTGCTTTTTCTTGCTCTCTCTCTTATCGTCAGTGTTTGCCACAGTCATTTGGCTCATCTCTGCTTCTAACCAAGAAATAGTCGAAAAAATATCATATTTTTCAAGGTTTCGTATTGAAATTAGAAATGCCAGTTACATCATTAATTTCAGTATGTGTAAGTAACAATATTATTTATTGTGCTGTGCTTCCTTTCACACTCTCAGTCACTCACGTGGCTGCAAGTTACAAGGTAGTGTAGGTGATGTTACCATGCTTTTTTTAACTGGCAGTAGGCCCATCCAGGCTTTGGATGATGGAATTTAATTTCTGTGTATCCATCCACAAACTGTTCGCAGTGCTGTGAGTCTAGTCTGCGATATTAACAGTACTTTGTGTCTTCCTCATGATGATAAACAGTATTTTGTTGGTAACTCTCACTGGACCTCCTTACTGACAAGGAAATCCCCCAAAATCAAGTAGATCTGGCTCAAGTTAAATTTGTCTTCCAGAATTTCTGCACTTCCTCAACTTAACTTTTTATTGTACACCATGTTAGGTTTCAGTATGACAGTATATTCACAGGTATCAGTTTAAGTTCAGTTTAATTCAGCAGCAGCTTTGTCCAACTCGTCTTGACGTGGCTTGCTTGGCTTTTACTTGAGGCCAATGGATAGGTTCCCAGGAGCTTAATATTTTTTCTTGGGAATTTTTTGCTATTACTGCCAAATAAAGGTGGAGGCCATTGCTAATCCTGGCTTTTCTACTCTGCTCAGTTGGACTGATGTAGAGATACCAGGGAGTGGAGATATTCTCATCAAGCTTTTCTTTTGTGTCCATTCCAGATCCAAGTCCTTTAAATATTCAGCATCTAACACTCCTGCTAATGCACATTTATGTGTGAATTGAAATTGCTGGCTGCTTTCTTATGTGGTCGTATGCTCACTGTTGTGTTTATAGGAACAGCAGTTGCTCTACCAAGAACAAACAGAGATTCAAGAAAGGATCAGGCTTTGAAGTATACAGCCGATAAGATCTATCAAAAAATGCCTGGATTGTACCTAAGGCAGCCTTAACAGCAACACTTAAAGTATCTGCACTTGCTTGTGACAAGTAAGTCCTTTGATCAGCTTCCCTTTGTGATCGGTAGCAGTTTCAGTTTTTAGTACTCTGTGTTGTGTTTTGAGGTGACAGAAATCTGCACTAGCCTCTATGTTTTTTTTAACATAAGCTCCTTTCATACATGCACTGCAAACCTGAAATTATCTAGACATTACACAGAGGAGCTGTACATGAGAACGCACATGTCCAAATCAGCTGAATCAGACATTAAACAGACTTTATCCTGCCAGCTCTCTAGTGCAACTCCTGTGTAATGTCTGATTGAGCGCACGTGTGAATAGAGCAGGTAATTGTCCCTAGAATCATATAAGTGGGTGAGTTTATGATAATCCTATCTTGTGGCCCTCTTGAAACTGGAAAGAGCAAACATGTGACGGTGAGTATGAACAGTCATGTACACTAAGACGGCAACAAAAATGTCTAACTGGAGAGATCACATGATCGGGGAACCTCTGTTGATAAGGGCCAAAGCCGAAATTGTCAGACACATTAAAAGAAGAGAAGAGAAGAGAAGAAACTCTGTTATTTATCACAAAATTAAGAACCAGCCACAGGACTGCAGTGCAGTCTGCATGATGTCCTGCCCCTCGACTTAACCAAGACATTGTCTATAGTTTTTGTTAGAAGGCCACTGCACGGTATGACAGCGTGTAAGAACTAAGCGGCAATTCTGGCTCCAAATATCCAAGATAATGAGGGCCAAAATGCCAAACTCGAATCTTTAAAATGGGAGCTCACAAAACAGTGGGTGACGTTCATTATTTCAATAAAGTCTATGTTAAGAACCCACTGTTACCAACAAACAGCATACCACTTCTTTCAGCAGAGTGGTCTGCATGTTTTCAGAGGTTACACACTTGCTGCCATTTGTTCTTCCCCTCGGTGACTTGCAAGAGCAGTTGCTCTTTCAAAGTTCATTTGGAGTGTATCAGGGTGATAATGGCTGTAACAGTGGCTGCATTGTTGAATTATTGGAGTTGTAATGCAAAGTGCGGGACGCCCGTTTTTTTTCTCCCTGCCTCTTTGTGTCTTATATAAACCACCATAATCATATATCCTAAATCCTGCTGTAAGTTTCCCTGCTCTCTGGTATATGACTGCTCCATTTAAAATAGCTTTCCTCCTCGCTGTTGTCTGTAGTACAGAGTGTGCTGTGCTATTGCAGTGAACCTGTTCACCAAACAGTCTGAGCATGCAGGTTAAGATCAGTTCACCAGAACAGATACACCAGCTGCAGACTAAGCTTTGTCTCGCTGCAGTTTTAAAAAATTTCCATACTATTACAGCTCTCAATAGACCTGAGCTGCCCTCCCCTCACTGGTACTACCAACATATCAGCGTGCCAGCCCTGGTAAGCAGGGTTGGGATTATTTCCCTGACTTTCACCTTCAACAAATGTCCCAGGCTCAGCACTCATACCTCTGCTGGCTGGCAAGCCCAGGCTGCTGAAATATGATCAGCCCACAGTTGCATTGACAGTTTTTAGGGGGGGGGGGTGTTGTCTGAACACATGCACGTGTGTGTGGGAGGGGTCCCACACACTCTTTTGTTTTGCTCTGAAAGCTGAGAAGAAGGAATGTCTGCCTCCCAGCTGTCCTCAGCAGTGCGGGTGATAGAAAAGAGAAGGGGGAGCTCACTGTTCGCCTTCGCTAACATCCTCCCATCTGTTACTCGAGGGCAGTGTGTGTGTATGCTTGTATCTTTGGGGTTGGAAAGAGGGTCACACAATGGTGATACCCCCCACCCCCTGCTTTCACCCATTTTGGCCTCACATGCATATTTAACCCTTCAAATGCAAAGTTGTCTGTTGTCCTGTTCTGAGGCACGCTGCTTAAATCTGTCGCTGTGCCCCGTCCCTCAGCGAGCAGGGACAATGGGGTGTAATGGCAGCACACGTGGCTTGCTAAATGCATCGCAACAGCAGGGGAAGAACGGGTGGGGAGAGGGAGGATGTTTCTGTCTGTTCAGAGACTTCCTTCACCCTGGGTGTATGCAGCAGCGTGTGTGTTTGTTTCTGTGTGTTGCAGCTGCGGGAAAAGATGAGACAAGCGGACGGCAAAGTTCTCTGGAAACGCTCTTTTGGGAGCCCACAGCTGCTTGACTCATGTTTTCTGGCAAGCTTCCTGTTTACTGTAGAAACAACACTGTTGGCTTTGACACCAGTGCACAATACGGACACTGGTTGGCCTTTTTTAGGAGTGTGGGGTGATGATATGAGTGCCCACCGCTCTGTCTGACACTCCTACCCCTAACCATCCACACACGCATTCTCAACACAGATAGGATGTCAGCGAGCAGCACAAACCCGTTGTTTACAAAGGCGCCTTGGGACACTTGCAACCTACACTTGCATAGTGAGTAAACTGTCCGCCTGTATCTGTGTGTACTCAGGCTTTTGTATAAATGTGCCGGCACCACCCTCACACTGCCTCCCTGCTCTTCATCCTCCTCCGCCTCCTCCCCCCTTCCTCCACGGTTAGGTCCCTCCACCTTCCCCCAGAGGCCCTAGAGATGGAACAACGGCGCTTTTTGAAAAAATGGGTTTCATGCTTTGAGGTTTCAGCTTTGTTCTGCATTCTTTCTGCCCTACAGTAATACAAGTCCACCTTCATAAGCTGTTTTTTTCCCCCCGAATTTTCTTTCCCATAACCTTTCCCCTTGTTTAACAAAATCTGCTTTTCTCTTTGAGTCAGTTCTCAGCTGTTATGAGAGGGCAGGATATGAAAGCAGAAAGGAGCTGTGTGTCAGTGTTACAGCATGACGACTTCTCACTCGCTCTCTGACGAATATGACACTGCTAGTATCGCTCAACCTGACATTAAGCGTCCTATGTTACGGTCCCGTGTCACCCACTCAGGTCGACACGCAGCCAGTCGTGTCACCTCATACTCTGTGAAGTGTCTCTCACTGAAAGCTCATCTGTGATGTTTGTGTATATGTGAAAGAAGAAATGAGTGCAGGAGGCTCACTCATATACACCTTGTATCACTTTTTGCAGTTACACTATTACTAATAATTTAGTGTTTATAGCTTCACTGTCAATTGGTTCAAAGCAAGATGTATGTATGATACCTGAAGTTTATTTAACTTAAATGTTCTCATTTTGTATCTTGTGATGGACCAATCTAGTCACTTTGAATTTAAGGACTTAGGAGACCTCGGTATCTCAGATGTGTCATTTTAACCAACCTACAAACACAATTCTTTGTAGTTTGTGATCCAGCAGATGAAGCAAGGACATAAAGGGTTCCTCATTTTTCGGAACACAAAATGCGTGTTTAAAAGTTTGATAAGGATTGGTGGCATTAATCTTGTGAATGGTGGCGTTCATCAGCCCATCAGTGGGTGTGTCAGCTCCCGCAGCCATCACCTCATTATGTCCTTGAGCTGTGCTCTTGTGTTGCTTTGAGCTCCAGCGCTTGTCTAGCCTTGTGGTCCTGTGGTATGTGCTACCTTGAGCTAGTAGAGTTGATGCGTCACTTATCGAGGTGTAAGTTGTACATGCTTTGTAGTATAAATTTCCGTCACTCAACGATGCTTGGACTAATTTAAATCAATTTGCACACATGTGGTTTTTATGACATTGACAGTTCAGTTGAAATTTTCACCCTGCAGTCAAACAAGTTAATTTGCATCGCCATTGTCTCGAAAAAAGATGCCTTTGCACATGTGAGTAAACACACTGCAGCATTGTCTGCTTCCTGTTCTGACTGTAACAGCAGTGTTCAAATATCACTAATGCAACAAATAATACAATTGTATTTATTCAGGGTGCACATTTACCTGTTTTAAGGTAAAAGTGGTTACCACTGGGAGCAACCAAAGGCCAAGAACTGGTTGCCAATTTCTCAAATTGTTTGCTAATGCCAACCTGGCAACTATTACTGTCGAGCCCTGTTAATAATAATCAATTAATTGTTTCAGTCATTTACTGGCTCCAGCTTTTCAAATGTCATTAAATTCTTAATTAAATATATTTAGGGTTTGGCCTGTTGTTGAAATGCGTAATCCAGCAAGTAATTTAATCAATTCTGAACATACAGCAGTCTTGCAATAAATCCTGCCTTCAAGATGGTTCAGTTTTTGTTGGATCTGTTTTGGAGAGGTGTTGATTCAGTTGTTTGTTTCACTTTGGAGGCTGCCATTGGTGCTGCTGTCAAACTGTATTACATTATACTGACAGGTGTTGATATTACTCAGTCTACACCATTTATTCCAATTATTTACTTGAATATTTAAAGTCATAAAATGGTGAAAAATGCCCATTAGAAGTTTCTAGAGCCCACGGTGATCTTGATTCATCTGCCTTATTGTGCGAAACCCAAATATTGTCAGTTTAATATCATAAAATTGAAAATATTACATAAACGTCAGTCTTGAACAGGTGAATATTTTCTTTCTTTGCTTGAAAAATATCAGAATGAAAATTGTAGACTCAGTTGCTACTGTACTTTGATGCATGTCTCACCCCCCCTCCTCTCTTCCCACCTCCCTCTACTGTGAGCTGTCCATTAAATGCAAAAAATCCCAAATAAGTAATACAGAATAAAAATTTGAGCAACTACTATCAACCGATGGTGTGAATGAGCCCTCCTTTCTCCAGCACTCGCAGCACCCGCCATGGGCTCTGCTGCACTGTACTGCGCTCTAATAACAACAGCTTGGCTAAAAATCCCGTGGATTATCGGGGGAGATGGGGGAACATGGCAAAAAAACAAAAACACCCGTAGCTCAAAATTGACAGCGACATCATCAAAAACAACACAGGACTTGGCGAGGGGCCAGCAAAGGAACAAAAACATATTTACCAGGCCAAAGAGAGCATCATCATCCTCTTGGTCTTTAGCCTAATCCAACACACAACCCCCCCCCCCCCCCCCCCCCGTAGCATACATTCACACACACAAATTCCCCTGCTCCTTGATACACTTGAACACACACACACTGGAATACACACCCTCTTTTTTATGGCCTATTGTTCTATGGAGCAGCCAAACAGCTGGCTGCAGAAGTCATCAGTATCTGATCTGCTTTAGAGCGCTCCCAGCTTGTAATAGAGGATAATTAGAATTTTAATTTGTCTGAGCAAAGAGGGGCTAAAACCCTTGTCTCCCTTCTCCGCCACCCGTGTTTTCTTCAATCCACCTCCCTCGCAGCTCTTGGCGGGCGAGTGCCATCGGTAACAGATGGGGAAAGGGAGATATTCACAGCCAGGCGGGCACTTCAGAGCAAGGCAGGGGATTTTAACACCCCCCATGGCCTGAGTCTCCTCCAGCACGGCCTTAAGGAGCTGGATGTTGAGATTAGCGATCAGCCTCATCGGCGCTCCATCCTGGCCCAGTCCTCCCACTGCATGAAGTGCTCCTCCAACCTTTTAGCAATTAAGCTCTGTGATCAGCTTACAGTTGTGTGCCCAGACGATTTCTAATTGTTTAACCTTTTTATATGTCCACTTTATTTAACTCAGTATGGCAAATGCCACAGCTCAAACTCTGTTCAAGTCATCAGTGGACATTTGAAGCTGCATGCACGGATCCCTCTCACATCTCTAAACAGAAATGTACTTGTCATTTCTGTAATTTCTGAAATTATGCAAGAATGCTTTTCCTTCTCTCCTCTTCCACCAGCTCTCACGAGGCACTTGTGACTCTGTTTTAGTCATTATTGTTTTTTTGACATTTCTCAAAAACCTTTTCTCTTGAGCAAACTCTTAACATCAGACCAGTGGGAGAACAGCTTGTGTTTAACTGTGACTCATTCCCTTCCTCATAAGCACAAAACATGGCGTGCTGAAATCCACTCTGGCATTGCTTAGTGCTTTAATCAGTTTTTTTTCCTGTGTGTGTGTTTTCAAAGCCAATATTCAATCTGGGCTGAGAGGGCGATGGAAAAGGGAGAGACAGCAAGGTTATTAATCTTAACCACTCTACCATCTCTGGATACTGAACCAGCTTTCATTCTTTCCTTTAGCAGAGTCTCTTCATTTGTACTAGCCCAACCCACAGTGTGGTATGTACTGTAGCTGACGGCTGCCTCCTCTTCCCATTGTTGCCGTATAGAGCCTCTCCCTCGCACACAGAACTATCGGTCGACCTGCCACGACATGTCTCCTTTTAGCTTGTAATTGCTCAGGGCCACAGTGCTCCATGATGCTGACGTTTCTTCCCCTCCCCCCTCTCTTGCTGCCCCTGCATCCGATGATGACTACCTTTTCCCTGTCAGTAGTTTTCCCTTTTTTTTCTGTGAGTTTCTCGATTACTCCTTCTGCTACTTTCTAACCTCACCTCTCTGTTTCCTGGTAATTTGTAAAAGTAGTGTCAGGTTTTTGATGTTGAATATATTTATATATTTGTCTCACATTTCCTGTTCTGACTTCTTCTGACAGGTATAATCTCAGGGGAGAGTGATTTTTAAGAGAAAATTCTTCACTGCTCCAACTTTAAGAAGCACTTTTTTGACATTTCTTTATCTTTCTGTATTTTGTCTTCATCTCCTTTTTTAAGCTGACACAGGTATGAGTTGCTCTATTCTCAGGAGATGTAGTGTGCAAGGCAAGTGTGTGTGTGCATTAATGTGTATCTAGTCTATATTTGAGCTCTTTGTTGTAAGCTGCCACTAATATGCAATATACAGTTGAGGGCTGACTAACAATTATTCTGCTGACTAGTTTCTTGGTATAGGTTAATCATTTTGTCTGTTAAATGCTAAAAAATAATGCCCAGTAAATTAAATTGCATTTTCATATTTGGTATGATTGATTTGCAGCGTGTCTAAGTACAATTTCTTCCCCACCACTCAGCTTTCACATAAGTAATGTTGTCCCATCTCCAAGTACACTTGGGTCATCATATACTTGACATTTTTGTCGTGCTACTGTGTAGAAAAGGGTGTTAAAGATGGCACTGCTGCTCCAGAGGCCCATCATCAGTGGCGACAGGCGGAGCAGCGAGGCAAAGCTCTGCTTTTGTTGCACGCGGAGCTCTGCCTCCCACCAGAGCTTCAACTCTTGGTCGAAGGTGGCAGCGAAGCCAGATCTGGGTCTTTCCACGGCAGGCTGCACTGCTTTCTGACGTAGAGGCATCTGTGTTAAATTGAGGTTGTTTTATAACCAGTTAAAAAATCCTAGCAGTCCACTTCCTTGTTTTGGTACAGTTTGTGTTCATACCCAATATGTGCAATACTGGAGCACACATAAATGGTGCTTTAGACCATCTTTTTAAAGGATAACTAAGGTATTTTTCAACCTGGGCCCTATTTCCCCATGTGTATGTGTGCGTATGATTCATAGGTACAACTCGTTGGTTCACTATTGAGGGAGGCGGATGCAGTGGGCAAATGCGTCCCGTATAAGTTTGCGCATTAAAAGTGCTTTTTTCGCCACTGACCGGTTCAGATCGCCAGTGTTATCTCTGTAAATAGCATAGTAAACATTTCCCTTACCTCTGGGCTGTGTGTGACGTCATCTCACGAGAGCTTTGCTCCACTGTGTCTGTAGCTCTCTCTGCTCGTGGGGCAGCCGTTTTCTTGAGAAAGAGGTGTTTCGGGATTGGATGTCTTCTCTTCTTCGGCTGGCAGTAGTCATCTTGGGAGAAGTGAGCACTGCAGACTCAATGGTCTGCAAGGCGCAGTGTCTGGACAGGAGTGTTAGCATCCATTTGTCGCACAACTAGCCACAACTTCAGCATCTCGCCGTCCGACAAAGGCAGCCTCTGAAAGCTGTACGGGGTGTTGAGGGAAATCCTGTTCTTGCAAGCACAAACAAGAACCATTGTTTTCAATCAATGCAGTAAAACTCTCAGCTGTACTCCGGGACAACCAGCGCCACTCTCAGCAGTGCTCAGCATGGCTCCTCTGTTTTCTTCCGGCAACAAGCAAAGCTCTCGTGAGATGACGTCACAAGTGAAGGGTAAGGGGTACGTTTGGTATGCTATTTACAGAGATAAAACTGGTGATCTGAACCAGTCATTGGGGGGAAAAAAGCACTTTAATATATATGGGACGCATTTGCCCCCCCGTTACCGTTTTAGCTCGTTTCGCGGCTCCCGCCTCCCTCAATACTGAACCAATTTTAGAACGAGTCGTACCTATGAATCATACGCACACATACACATGGGGAAATAGGGCCCAGGTTGAAAACTACCGAAGTTACCCTTTAAGTGGACTGGAGTATGGTTCGGCATACCACGTGCGGGTATGGCACACTGTTCACACTAATCCAGCAAACTGGGCTTTGGGGCCAAGTGTACTGTGATCCAGGCCTGGTGCCCTGATGTGAAAGCCCCCTCAGTTTACTAACGTGTTGCAGAAAGGACAGCAGCATATTCTCTCATTTGAGGAACTGGAATCAGGAAGTGTTTGGCAGTTTTACATGGAAAATGACTGAAATGAATAATTGATTCGCAAAATGGTTGCTGATTACATTTTTGTTGATTGAGGCATTGGGTAATTGACTGTTTCAGCTCCAGTACAGTGAAGCATGACATTAGGACCTGCATAGTAACATAACCTAGAGATGCATAGAAATATATTAGAGTCCTACCTATCATTGTTATTATCACTGCTGTGAGTTTGAAATGTATACAACAGTTTTCAGGTAATACAGTCCCATTTGAGAACTTATGTTGGTTTAAAAGCCTCGTGTTGAAGATACAGTATCCCTAGTTTATGTTGCATTGCACAATCTTGGAGTAAAAATATCACACTGGTACATTTTGTTCTTGCGTGTATTGTAATAATGTACGCGGCAGGTAAAGGCTTGTAACAGATATTCCTTTAATGCCATCTAACCACTAATACTTGTGCAAGTGCGGTAGATGCAGATGACACTTGGATGGTGAAACTGGCTGGCTTGTGCAGGCAGCTCAAGGTTTTCTGGCATGTGAGGGAGAGCCTGGTTTGTTGTGTCTCTGAGAGGACCGCATGTTTCAAAATGGACATTTTACTGGCTTCATGGTTCGTTTAGACTGACCTGACTTCAATGACCTCTGTGACCTGATCTCTCTGTAAGAATTAACCCTCGAGTGGGCTAAGCCTCTCACTGTAACCAGTCTTAATGCTAATGCATAGAGGTTCCTTGGAGATTTAACAACAATAGAAACAACAGTGGATGTGCTTAAAGCTCCAAGAAAAACTAGCTTGTCCTATTCTGTATTTACCTTGTCTCTCTTTGAGTTTAAAGCCAGATTATGTTGTATGTTCTTCATACTGGAGCTCATTCTCTGGTCTCTTCAGTGTTTCCCTTCTCATTATTTTTTTATTAAGCAGTTAGTGTTTACTCGGGTCTGTTCGCTTCAGACGTCTGTGTGGTAGAAGCCTTTGTTACCATAGATTTTGAGTATTGGCAGGGCCCACATGCAAGGTGTTTGGTATTAAGACTCCTACTGTATATCTTTTTACTATGAAAAAGAATGAAAGCACTAGGTATGCACATGCCTTTATTCCAGAGACAATCCTGCAGATAACACAGCTATTCAGAGTCAGATAATGAATGCCGTTAATGCTCATCTGTCTTCTGCAGCTGCATTGACTGCCTCCAGTGCACCACAAAAGATCATAACAGTGGCTTTTGGCCAGGGGCTATTGTCCTAAACTGCCCCCTAAGGCCTTTTTGTCCCCTGCTGCCCCCCCATCCCGGGGTCATCAATTCATCATCTTTACCACCTCCATTAACACCATCTCCTCCTCAGAGGGCCTTTAGTCGCCCTGAAGCAGCTCAGCGAAACAACTGCTCAGGTCATGGTGTCAAATGGCATCCTGAAATGTGGGTGTGTGGATAGAGTTTCTACATGTGAGAGAAGGAGCATTGATGTGTTTGAGTGGGAGAGATTAATACTGCGTTGTTAACACACAAACTTTGTGTGTGTGTATGTGTGTGTGTGTCGCATCATATTAAACAAACATTCAGCTTGTGTTTGAGACATTATACCAGACTGTAATCAATATCAGTGTAGAACCTGAGTCTGTATTTTGCTCTCTACATACCACAGCTAAACCACTAAATTACACAAAATGTAATTATTTACAGAGCTGTTGCGTCATCATTTTAATCAGAATACAATAGTTGTTATACTGTTGTTTGAAAATGGGTGACTTAATGTGTGTTTTAATGTCAGGGGAAGTTTATTCATTCTCCGCTTAATCATGCAAATGCTAGCCGAAGCTGACACGATAAGTTGATGAACTGATTAGTTGATCAACAAAACATTAATCTTGCAGCTATTATAATAATTGTTTGTTTGTGTAAGTAATTTAAATGGCAACAATACATTGTGTATGTTGAGCTATAGAGACAGAGCAATTATAAATATATGAATACAAGCTTTCAATTACCCATGTCTATTATTGTCTGTATTCAAACACTTTCAAGACAGAGATTTTTTTTATCCCATCAAATTCACAAACATTTAAGTAGGTATGCACCTGATTATCGGTCGAACATTGGTATCAGTCGATATTCACCTTGTTGACTACCATCGTTTTGCTGGCATGTAAGATGACCTTCACCACTGGCAGTGGCCGATGATTTTCTTTTGTGTCACATCAATTTTGTGAGGGCTAAAAAGCAGGGCTTGAAACTAACAAACTCTCGCCATTCATGGGACAATAAAAAAACATGTCTTAGACAAACAGAGATCTTCCCTTGGACATTGCTGGGACGAAAGGACGCAGTAAACTCACTAACAAAGCATCAGGGGACACACCCTATTGTTTCCCTGATAGTGCTACATGTGAACAACAAATCTGTGTTGACCCTGGCAGGAGGAGAGCTAGTTAACGTTAGCTGTTAGCAGCTGGTGGCCACAACTAAGTGCAGATGGAGGTTCACTGAGTTACATGATGCATGATACATAATTAGTTACATGATGCAGTTATGATGCACTTAAGCTCTCTTCGATAGAGTATTCAGCGTTATTCAGGTGTTTGAAGGAGACATTTGTTGATGTTTTCACAGCAATATAAAATAGATATTAAAGAGAGAATTACAATCTAACACATATATAGTAAAAAGACCTTTGAAGCAGCTCTCTATCTTTGGAAATGGTTGTTATGTGAAAGACGGTTGTATTAAAGGCTGTTTCATTAATGTGTATGATTGAATTTGTGCTCATTCAGAGATAGTTTAATGAAGAGCTTACTGACTTTAATATGCTTCAATTATTTTTTTCTGTAGTTGTTTGGTTGTTTCCCTGGCACAAAAGGAGGAATGAAAAACAAAGACAAAATAAATAACAACAAAACAGCAGCACATTGCCCAACCCTAATAAATCAATGAATCAAAAAGATAATCAGCCGGTTATTTAATAATGAAAATAATGATTGATTGTTGCCCTGTACTAAAGTATCTCGTGTTAGAGACAGACAGCTTGAACAGGCTGAAGCTGACCTCTGTTGTAGTTCGTAGTAGTTGTATCATGACTTTGATTTCATAGTATGGCAGTGTTGGCTCTTCTGGAGCACACACACCATATCTGTCCTCAGCTAAATTCAATAACACCCCCTTTGGTATCACACGACTTAGTCCTGGGAGTGTCTTTGTTTGTGGGTGTTGAATGCGTCTGTGTATGTGTGTATGTATGTGTGTGCGTGGGTGAGTAGGCGCTCGCACATTTGAGTGTTTGCTTTTAATCTTGTGCTGCCAGCTTAGAGCAACGTTTCTTCCCGGAGATTAGAGGATGTTAGAGGCACTGCTGTGGAAATAGTCTCTCTTTCAATCTCTAAACACACACAGAGGCAAGACAAAGTGGCTGTTTGCGATGTTGGTGTGTTTGTTTACGTCAACCGAGCCATAAGTCCCCGCAATAGACCATGGCTAATATGATTTTATAAATACTCAGACCAAGGATTAAATAATGAGCCATATGGTCATTAGTGTTTATGGCATTATTAATGTTCTCCCTCGTGGGGGTGTTTTTAAATGTACTTATGTCTGGGCCTTGTTACTGAGAGAAGTCACTGCACATTGTATAATTCCATTTAATAACTCAATCAGATAAGATGCGGAGATAAAACACTGAGAATCCTTTGCTTATTATGACAGACTTAATTTATGTATCATTGCCCAGACGGGTTTATAGTGTTGAGAGTCAGTACTGGAAAAAATGTCCACTGAAGCCCAGATTCGAACCACTTCACAGATGATCCAGCTCAGCGGTAATACAACTGGTATGTCTGTTGGCCATTCTTGAAGATCAGTAATATTGAGAGTAAAGTCGGCCTCCTGCTGTCCTGTCTCAGTTTACACAGGTGTTGCAATGTTATGTCAGACCTGCTGGATTTAGACGCTCTGCTCTCGCCAGATTGCAGCTCCAAATGCGTGCGTATTAACGTGAGCCTGTGTGTGTGGACAGTGTTTGGAGCCGTGGGAGGGCAGAACACATTCAGATAATTTACTCTCACACTGCGATGAAACACACCGAGACACAAGGAGCTGGCGTGACACTGCAACATCGTAGATGGAGTGTGGGAAGGTGGATCAAAGCACAATTAACTTTAGGTCTTCTGCCTCGTCCCTGTCTTTATTGGCTGGCTTAGAGCTGCGAGTCTGTCATTAGACCCAAGCAAATGAGCCTTGCCGAAGATCTCGTCTCACCGCCGGACAGATAGACCCAGCGCTGGCCTGGGATGGAGACAGTTTAATGAGCAGGAGATAATCGAGAGAAATCAGATCTATATGAAGCTCCTTGTGACATTTTAATCCACTGTGGGCACTTAAAGTATTCTCTGTACTGCACACTATGGCCGTCTCCAACTAACTTGTCATGTTGATACAGTGCTTCTCCCTCGCCTGTGTAAAATGCAGCCTAGTTTCAAGTAACAATACCTCTGAGTTTTAATTATCAGCTCCAACCTGTCAACTTGACAGAGTTTCCCTGTGAAAAGTTGTTTGACCCAGTGGCAGCTGCCTGCGGAGGAGACCAGCAGATAGTTTGTGTCAGCGCAATGATAGAGCAGCAGCACCACATTTATGTAAGGCTTAAATTATCAAGGTTGTCTATGAGACTATGATGGAGCCAGTTATAATGAGCACCATTAGTGATCTTAAATACTCTGTTTGTTTGACCTAATATTGGAACATTATTCGTCAAAGAACCACATAAGACAACTTGTCCTTGTTCCCCAGCAGGCCTGTAATACCTTAAATCCCTGCATAAATTGAAAATTAAGATGTAATATCCTGTCCACAGGCGGTTTCTAACTCTACTAAGTTAACTTACATGCCTCATAATTACCTTGTTACCTTACATTATTAAAATATGTTTCAGAATCCTAACTTGGCTGCGTGCCTGAAGCTGGTAGCTCCTCACTTACAGAGTACACGATCATAAGTCCAGCCTGGAGGAACGAGCTTCTTATCTTACATTTGTCTGGTTCAGAAAGCAAAACCTGAAGGGCCTCTATCGTTTACGCCTTCAAGCAGCCAGCTCATTCTTATTCTCTCCACTTGTTTCTGTGTCCTCAGGTTGTGCGCGGCCACCCGGCGTGCAGCACGGAGACTTGCTGAACCAGACCGAAGCTAACCGGGGCTCTTTCCCCCCGGGCACCCTGCTGACTTATGGCTGCGAGCCCGGTTACACTGCAGATGGAACCACCACCATCATTTGCACCAGCTCTGGAACCTGGTCCCATCAACCTCCACGCTGCATCAGAAGCAGCGGTGAGCAATGCAGATATACGTGCATATGACAAAGCACACAAAAACATAACATAATAATAAGTTGTTTATGATCTGTTCTGCAGCTCTTTAAAGGAACACTTCACTCACAAAATTATGATTTGTGTATGAATTACTCACCCTATGTTATGTTAAATTTTAAACTGATATACAGGTGATCATTTTGTGGGTGACATGTTCCTTTAAAAAGGTCATTCCTGGCTGAGTATGCTCACGTGCAGGCCTAATTCGCGTGTCCATAGAAAACCCTTATTATAACCGGAATAATTAATTGTCATGGCTGCTTGTTACTGAAAACATTTCATGGTCAAGTTAATGAAATGATGAACAGTGCGATTGTATTCTCACTTCATCAAAAGTCAGCTTTGTAAACATCTGAGGTCGAGTGTGTGCATCAAAACTGAAATATCACACAGTTCAATATCCCACAGTATCATAACACTAATAGTGAGGACTGTCCTTGAGAGCCAGCAGGGAGTGCTGGGGAATCTCACCCAGAATATAAGTATTTAAACCACAGGGATCAAACCTGACCACAGGTAGAAATAACACATTCTTGGTGCACAACAACAGACAGCATTGTTAAAATCTGTTTCCTCTGTTTTCCTCTCAGTGTGTTCGCCCCCCACTGAGCCAGAGAACGGGGGCTACCGTTGTCACCCATCTCCCTGCCACCGCCTCACCCAGAAAACCGTCATTGAGTACTTCTGTGACGAGGGCTACGCTCTGAAGGGGGACTACAAGTTCCTCACCTGCCAGAACGGCGAGTGGGACGGTCCCATGCAAGTTAGCTGCCGACTCACACAAGGTCTGTCACCTCCGCTAACCATTACCTTTCATGTGAGCACACACAACGTCATGTGAGAAATGTCAATCGAAATCTGTGAACCGCATTCTCACTTCCTCTGTCTCGTCTTGTGCCCCTCAGACAAGGAGCCGAGCTCTCCGCTGGGTATACCCGCTCTGTCTATTGTGGCGTCCACAGCCAGTTCTGTGGCGCTCATCCTGCTGTTAGTGGTGCTGTTTGTTCTCGTACAGCCAAAACTCAAGTCCTTCCATCACAGCAGGTAAGACACACACACATCACTGTATTCTCACCCCCAAATAAAGCCAAATCCTTAACATCACTATATCTGGACTCACTCTACATACTCACTGGTAAGAAAAGTGCTGACACAGCTGGTCTCCATCTCATGCCAGCTCTGTTTTTTTTATAGGTGCCATGCAAATCATAGATTAATAGTCACACAGTAACTCGACCCAGCACGTCTTTACACAATCATGTGCTCACTGTACGTCAGCAATAGACATCAGACTAGATATCATCTTAGATTTTGGGATATCATTATATTTTAAGTGTTCTCTTTTTCCTGGTGTCAAAGACTGCATTACAGCTTGAGCTTATCAGACTGTTCTAGCTGTTCTATTATTTACCTTCGCCCGCTCAGTCATTGTATCCACATTGCAAGGGCTGGGTGTTGGTACGCGATACCTTCAAGGTGTCAACCAAAATAACCCAGCACCAAGTAGTGTCAATACTTCTTCAGTCAAACAGTACCTGCATTTGATCCTTTTTGTACCCAGATATACAAAATAAGACAATATGTATGGATTTTCTCACAGCCAGTTATCACAAGTGTGTTAATGCAACATTGAGCATGGTGCATTTAGGGAGCTGGCAGTTCAGTTCGGTTTGACAATATGTCTATTCTACATGATTATCTGGTGGCATTTTACACAGCCTAATGCCTCCATTGACATGGTTATAATTGAGTGAAGTAGAACTAATAAAAGGGTATTAATTTAAATACTCCACTGGTTTCTGTATCACTCTAATGGTGCTGGTATTGGTACTGGTGTTGTGATTTTTTTAACGATATCCAGCCCTATGCATCGCTGATGACGCTTTATTAAACTCTCATTGTGTTCATATTTTGTTAAAGCATGAGTCAACCCCACAACATCGTCGGAAAATTGATATTGAGGTGTTTTGACAAAGATAATGTGATATTTGATTTTCTTAACACTGCCCTAATTTAAAGTGTTAAAAGCTTTGAGGTTGCATGAAATACAAGCTGTTAAATGGCAGAAACAGTGCAGATATCCTGCCTGTAACACATCTCTGATCCTTTGACTTCTTGTGTTGCTAGCCTTAATAAACTCCATTGTAAAGTTGTTCTAAGGAAGCTGACCCTTTCCCAGATCACATAAGATATTTCTATGCTTTTTAATGTCCAATTTCCCCCTTAGTTTTTAACATGAAGAGAATGTATGTGCCCCACTTAACCCAGAACCTTCAGCCTCTATGTCACTGTCTGTGATCTGTTTCTTGAACGTGTTGAAAAATGATTTCTTTCCTGCCGTTTCCTTCTCACACAACCTGTTGTTGCAGGAAACTCTTGAAAGCTTAGTTTTGTTTGTCCTGGAGGAACACTGCCCCTTTATGTCTGGAGCTGTAAAACCACCTCCCAACATGTCATAGTGACACATCAGATTTTGCATTCATTCTTCCTGTGGACACACCTAGCATTCAGTTTTGGTTGAAACTAGTTACATAAACGAGTTGGAAGCACAAAACCTGTAAACTAGTTTATCCAGTTGGCATTTCTTAAGTACTTGAGAAATGAAAGTAAAAGTATAAAAAGCAGTCCGTCGCTGCCTGAGAGATAAAAAAGGGCAGAATGATTTGATCTAATGCTCATTGGCACTCTTGTTGATTGTGTTGTGGGCCTGAGGGCTTAGTGCAGCCTGCTATAAAGAGATTGTACAGTCAACGCTAATCACCTCCTTTCAGAGGTTCGACTGTGGCACGCAACGCACATGACTGCATCAACCCGAGCCTTCAGTCGTGATTCACCTCGTCCACACCTGTCTTTCTGCCTGTCTCACTCTGTCTTTGTCTCTGTGTCCATCAGGAGGGAGCAGGGAGTCTCAGGCCAGTCCAGCTCCATCATGGTCGAGGGCGTCCAGGTGACACTGCCCTCCTATGAAGAGGCAGTATATGGAAGCGGTGGACCCTGTGGAGCATCTGGTCCTCCTCCTTCTCCACCACCTCCTCCGGCTCCTCCAGAGACTCGGGTCCCGATCGTGCTGTCCGAGGGGCTTCCTCAGGGAGCCACAGGAGGCCAAGGCCCCAGCAGATCCCGCCACCACAGAGACTTAGACTTCTGTCTCCCATCCACGTCCTCCTCATCGTCCTTCTCCTCCCGCCGTCATGCAGAGACGGTGTTGGTTCATCAGGCCCCTTCTTCGTCCTCCTCTTCTTCATCGTCATGGGCTAGAGAGCACCCTGGGGGTGCATGCGCAGGCCCTCTACCTCTGCGTAGAGACTCTGAGAGTAGCGACCAGCACAGTCTGCTTTCTGTCACCTCTGCGGATGATTTCTCTGATGGTAAGAGGATGTCTCTGATGTTATTCTACATATCTGCCGACATATACAGTGAGCAGTGAGAACATATCTGCAGATTTATCCATCTAGCTCTGATAACACCACATACAAAGTCCTTCACACACGAGTCCTTCTTGGTTGCCATGACTAGTGAGGAAACCTGTCTAGAGTTGTTTCAGTGACCAGCAGAGTCAATATTTTTTAATAGAAATGTCACCGCATTTACAGTGTCCTTAGTTGTATACACTCAGGTATTGCTTTAGACATTCAGCAAAGACCCCAAAGTAGGTTTAATTAAAAGCTTGAATGCTCTGTATTCGATTAATTAAACAGGAAGTAATGCAACACATTTGAATGATGTCACCTAAATATTTCAACATACTGCGCACGCTGTGGTACAATGATGGGGAACGTTAAGACATGACTGTTTTGTTGTGGAGAAAAGTGTGACGAGTAGCCAATCAGGAGCCTGTTGAAGGCAGCAGAAGTTTGTAAACACGCTTACCAGCAAAAGTTAAAGCAAAAGCCGACCCCAGATTCACTCTTATTGATGTTTCGCCTCACTATATCTGCCGTATTTTGGTACCCTGTCTATTTGACGCCTGCTGCCTATGGTCTCACACCTGGACAGTAATTTGTGATACAGCCCCGGCCTCACCTGAGCTCTGACGCTTATTAAAGTCCTGAACACACACTCTAGTGTGTCAGGAGTGGTAACTGAGAGAGATCACTTCTGTATGAGTCTGTATATTGTGTTTTTAAGGGAAAATTCTGCATAGTGTATCTTGAGAATGTCTACAGGGACAGAATATGACAATAGGCCCAAACAGTGACGTCTAGTGACGCAAATGCACGTGAAATCCAGTTATACTGAAATATCTTTGGTGATGTAATGGATTGCATGACTGTGCAATGAGTAAACTCCGGAGCCACTTCTCCTTCCTAATATGTCCACTCTGTTCCCCTGCAGATATTCCCCTGCTGAAGGAAGCATGAAGTCTCCCAGCCCGCTATCAGCATCAGCAGCAGAGCCCTTATTTCCCTATCTCTCACTGCTGACCAGGACTGACTGTGGCTGTCAACCCACTTCTCCTCCCGACTCCCCTCAGCAGCCAGCAGAGAAAAGACTAGAACTACGCCCCCATTCCCCCCACACAACCCTCTTCTGCCATTGCTACCCATGCAGAGCAAAGCCAATACTCGCAATGACGGAGCACCACCGGACCCAGCTGCTGGATCAAAGACAAGCCGGACAAACAAAGTGGTGCCAGCTCAACATAAACCCTGTAGATCCTATGTATATGTAAAACATACATACTGAGTCAAGGTTGTGTACTATAGGCTATGTATCACCATACACTTGCCTCCTCCCAGGTGTAGATCTCTATATAAACACTGCTCACAGACTTCATCGGAGACGGCTATAGCAATCGAGACACGCTGACTCTGTCTGGGATTACTGCGGATAGGGGGAAAAAAAACTTGTGATGTTCGCTGCTGATGCCGTGGCGCTCAGAATCAGAATCGTCTTCCCGCTGTACTTGAAAAGTTGTGAGTGATGGCTGGGTTTCTCTTTTTTTGTGGCCCCGCTTTGTGAATGCTGCATGTTGTTTTTAGTTATTGCTGTCACAGCACGGTGGCCCACTCTGAATGAAGCATGAAGCCTCCTCTCTCTCTCTCTCTCTCTCTCTCACTCTCTCTCTCTCTCTCTCTCTCTCCCTCTCTCCATCTCCGTTTCTAGCTTTCTGTGAATGCGGTTGGCGTCTAGCATATGGATTAGCGGGACCGAGAAGCACTTCACAGGAGCTAAAAGCAGGGTGCAGCGTTTTACGAAGCACCATATCACAACTATAAAAAGACCCGCTCCTTTCTTTTCTGTCGCCAGCTGCACCCGGTATCTGAAAGGTGCTCCTTCTGTCGCACGAGTGGTATCGATTGGTGCGTTTGGTTCCAGGGCTGTACTATACATCTTCCTCGTATAAGGAGAGACGGACATGATGTCACGTTGTGTCTGAGGATGTCTTTCATGGTGACTGGGCTTAACTTTAAAAGCTTGTTTGTGTTTAATTTTCCTTCCCACTGTATTTATTGTGAGCGGCGCAGTTTGCTTTGAGTTGCTGAATCTGAGTGTGTGTGCGTGTGTGTGTGTGTGTATGTGTGTGCGCATCTTTGTGTGTCAGCCAGGCAGGAGAGGACATGTCCATATGAGGACAGGCCTCGATTCAGCCATTTACTGATTTGCCTCTCCTCAGATCAGAGCCTGGCTTCACAATGTCCCCTGTCTCTCACCATAAGAAAAAAATCCCCCCCGGCATTGAATAAGTCACATGAACAAACCAGCGTCACTTCAGGCAACGAGTCAGCTACACAATGTGTGTATTATTCATCCGCTCTCCAGCTAGATTATTTATCATTTTCTGCTGAATGGCTGGAAAACACAAGTCCCCTCAGAGGAACTGGCCCTCGCCCACCTCCACACTGAACCCAAGACTCTCCACTCGTGTGCATTATTGACACAACTGCAGCTGGTTGCAGTGAGACGCTCAAGTTTTGTGATATAGCACCCCCACCCTCCACCAACCTCCTAATGCCAAGTGGAAACTTAAGAGAATCATGTTATTTTGTTAGAAATCATCCTCTGTTTTCATCGCCAGTTGAAAAGCTTCGGTGGGTTGAGCTGGTCACCCTGGAAACGGCATGACTCTGAAGGATCCTGAGAATTGCTTTTCAAGCTTAACTGCTCCGAACACCCCCCACCCCCCCAGAACAACCCATTAGAGTTTCTATTCCCATTTTATTTGGCATTTGTGGCTGTCTGTCGTTGTCAACGGCTACATTATCAATGCAAACAGAATGTTGCCTTAGACTTGTACATTTTCTTTTCTTTTGTTTTTTTGTATAATCTTAAGCCTCCGCGTCGGTTGCTTTACAATACTGCAACGTATTCTGTTTTCCCGATGGCCTTACTCTGTTCTTTTCTATTCTATGCATAAAACTGTCTTTGTGTATTTATCGATGAGTTTACTTTTGTTGTGGACACGACTTAACGAATGTCCATCCTTCTCTGTCCTCCCCTAGCTTTTACAGCTACTGTGATGATGATGACGACGATGACGATGAACCTATAAGCACCTATATTTCACTATTCCTTTGCTTCTCCTTTGCTACAAGGCATTAAAATATTACGGGATTGAAAAGAGAAAAAAAAAAGAGAAAGAAATTAACTTTGCGTTCAGAAGCACTGTTGTACGGTGTTGGCGTCCCTGAGAATAACAGGTTAAAAAAGTACACATCTTGATTCTTAGTTTCAACGCTCTCAGCTTTGGTTTCTCCTCTGTACATGGCAGTGGGTGTGAAGATAGTAATTTAATATTTGTATAAAGTTTAATTTAATTTTACAGTGTGTATATAACTTTCTAATTAAAGCTTTCTTTTGAATGTGGAAGATGACGTGTCATTATTTGAAGCCGTGTCTGTGTTGCTGTGTAGTTCATGACCAAACTGACACCACACACTTTTCAAACACATTTCCAGTAACTGTTGACCATGGCAGTGTGTATCTGCTTGTAATAGTCAAAAGAAAATTATTCCATTTTCCTTTGGATAACGTCCCGAAAGATTTGAAACTTCACTGGAAATCCTGCTCCTGTTTAATATCCGCCTGAGTGAATGCACTGGCCTGCTGCCTGGCACTGTGCAGCCAGTGATCAATGTAATATCTTAAAACTACTCCAACTGTCCCTCAGGTACATGGTAGTACATTAGTCACATTATAGTACTTCAATGATACTATGAGATCACTATTAAACCTCTAGCTCTCCATCTGCTCCCTCACTTTAAGGTCAATCATTAACCACTGTACAGTGAGAGTACATGTATTCTCAGTCAAAGGTCGTCAGAGTTTATTAGTCTTTAAAACTGCTTCCTGAATCATGCTGCTGTGTTTGATTAGACTGCAGAGTGACTGGCCTGGGGAGCTGGGAAAAAATCTAGTATCTTAAAACCAATTTTATAAGCTTGCAGTTATGAAACAAAAATATTTCTGGATGAACTTGTGGTTTATTATAATGTCTTTTGTCCTGCTGTTATGTTTTTTCAGCTGAGTCCTATAAAGGATACTAAGCAGTGTGTACAGTGTGATGTGATGTTTATAATGCTGTGTCTGAGTGACACCTAGTGGGCAGAGTCGGGAACTGCACTCATTTTCCCCCCAGTTACTGTATTGTGCACTAGATAGATAGATAGATAGATAGATAGATAGATAGTACTTGATCCCAACTGGAATCAGCAGCAAGTCATCAAACAGTATGTGGACATTAGAAAATAGAAATATAAAATATATACAAAAATAAGTAGTAGAAAGTAGAAAGTTCATTTATAAAACTACAAACATACATAGACAACAAACAAAAGAAAACGCATAATAAGACAAAAAATAATGCAAGCAGAAAAAAATAATAATAATTACATTTTAATTTTATAATATCAGAGTTTGTGTTATATGCATCATATTATAATCATTTATTCTGGTGTAAAGGTCCTAATTAAACATTAGATAAGATGGTGCTATATTGTTGAAATTCATTAATGAAGTGTAGGTTTGTGTCTTAGGAATATGGAATTTTTCAAAAATAAGTTATTTCCAAATTTTATCTGGACTGAAATAGAGCATTAGAGCAAACATATTTATTTTAACATTAAGTTTCTATTTTTTTTTTATTTTTTTTTTAACATCAATCCAAAACATTCTGGTGAATACACAGTGAGAAAAAATAAATACTTTCCTTTTCCAGTCCACAGAAATCACATGTATAATCAATATTCAGCTTGATTTTTTTTTTTTCACACAAGCTTCACCAGGTAAATCCTATATAACATCTTGAAATATACTTCCCTTAACTTGTTACTGATGTAATATTAATTACAAATATACCATGTTTTCTCCCTCTGTACACCATAAAATAAAGAAGACCAAAAAACATCTAAATTAAAGGACTGTAGCATGACACATTAGGAGGGTAGTATTCGGTGGGTGAGTGACGTCATGTTCGGAAACCCTCCAGCCGCACTTCGGCTATTTCCGTGTTCTGCAGTGTCACCTTCAGTCAGGTGAGCATCAGAACATTGTGTTGGTTGTTCACAGGAAATACCTATCAGAGATGGAGGACCCTGTGGAGGAAATGAAGAAGGTTGTAGGAGGGTGTTTTTTTTTCTTGAAATGTAAAAAAAACCTTTATTAACAATTTTCCATATCAATCCATCATTTTATTTGTCACATGAACTCATACACGGTGCAGCTCCAGTGAAATACTATACTGTCCCTTTTGCCTCCTCTATTACTGTCTTTCTTTCTTACATTACAGGTCTGCTGCTTGATAATGCCTCCATGTCTCCAGGCTGCAGCCCTGGTGCATTTCACCACAGTAGATAACAGACAGCCAGGCATCACCAGACTAACTCGCAAATGCATCTGCCAGAGGAAATACAACACGAGCTCGCAGAGAAGTGGTCCTGGACTACATGACAGACGCTTTTAATTAAAATACATTAAAATATAAATAAAGGTCGAGGTCCTTGTACTGTAGTAGCTAAGTATGTCCAGCAGGGGGCGGTAATGTAGCACTAAAGACTCCGTTAATCATCAAAGAAGAAACATAAACTGTATAAAGGATACATTTTTTAGATTGTGTATTATTCATAACAAAATCAAACAAATGTGAAAATGTTTATTTTTATACAGGCTATTATAAAAACGAAAAGGGAAGTAGTAGAGGGGCCCTCCATCGCACGTCACGTGGGTGTTTCTCGTGCCCCCTCCCTGCACAGCGGAGACTCCATTTTGTTTGATTTCTGCGGTCACAGTCGACAAGCTGCACGGAAACACCACCAGGACCACTTAAAGGTACGTGTACAGCGATTTAAATGCACCGAACATCACCGTACAGCTTTTGTTTTGTTAGCAATAACCGTTATCTGTCGTGTTTCGGTGTCGTTAGCTTTAATAGTGCGAAACACGGCCCGGTAAAATCGGTTGCTAGGCCCCGCGGTTGTCTGGCTAGCTTGCTAAATAAAAATGACACAGGTCAAGTAACGTAATGGCTTCATTTATGGATACGCAGCCGGTAATTGTAGTTCCCCGTGTTAGCTAAATCTGTGGGGGTAACGTGTGTTTGCAGGAAACTGTTACCGGCGACACCAACAATGAGTGGATGTCGTATCTTCATCGGCCGTCTGAGCCCCTCGGCCAGAGAGAAGGATGTGGAGAGGTTCTTCAAAGGATACGGCCGCATCCGAGACATCGACCTCAAGAGAGGCTTCGGCTTTGTGGTGAGTCACCGACACACGGCTTTATTGTGCCGAGCATTGCTCCCAAATCTACTCTCTAATATATGACGATGTATGCTTGACTTAACAGCAACAGGATATTATGTGTATCTGAGTCCAGCTCTGTTCATCTTGGTGCAGGCTTAACCTTCAATTAAAATCAATCCATTATAACAGAGTCAGATTTTCACAAATAAGAAATCTTCCTTCTCCTTTTTGGTGCATGCAATACATATTCAAAGAGGAAATTAAAGTAAAGGCAAAACGCAGGATAGGAAAACCATAATCAAAACTGAAAAAGATACTATAACCAGAGTGTCTACAGGTCCTATAAAATCTCACAAGTTTAATGTTAAACTGTAAGGCATTTAAGGCATTGTAATGTTTTTTTGTGAAAGAGCGATGCATATGTTTTCTACAAAAAAAAAAGGTATTTTAATTGGTGATTCAATAAAGATATCCAGAATATTGTAGTGAGGCGCCATGGTGCTTTAGTGGTACGCATTGTGTCCTCACAGCGAGACAGCAGGGGGTTCAAACCCAGGGTGGGGGAGCCCTACTGTGTGTAGTTTGCATGTTCTCCCTGTGTCAGCATGGGTTTCCTCCAGGTACTCCAGCTTCCTCCCACAGTCCAAAGACATGCAGGTTAATTGGTGACTCAAAATTGCCTGTAGGTGTGAATGTGTGCGTGAATAGTTGTCTGTCTCTGTGTGTCAGCCCTGTGATAGTCTGGTGACCTGTCAAGGGGCAGCTGGGTTAGACTGTAGCCCCCCTATGACCCCTAACAGGATAAGCGGTTATGGAAAATGAATGAATAAAAGAGTATTGATAAACAAACACAGAACCAGTAAGGACAAAAAAACAACCTCACCCACCCATCAACCCGGGAACAAACAGAGAAAGCCAGACCAGTCACAGGAAATCTAGTAGACAAGAAAGAAAATGATAAAAAGGAAAATGACCTCAAATTAGTTAACGTAGGGGACTGTAGCATGTCTCAGTACAATATTTCAGCTTCCATATTTGCCAGGTGGCAAAGAAATGTCCATTTTATCCTTAAATAAAACATATTTAACAAAAATTATAACTGTTTTCAATTGTGTATAATCACCTGAAACTTAGATTGCACTGCTCATATTGACCTTTTGCATTTTTGCGTCAGCCACCGCAGTTGTTCTACATACTTAACACACGAGAGAAGATCTAGTTGTGCAGCCTCACAGCTAGGTGCCACTAAATTCCTCACACTGGACCTTTAAGTTGTTAAAAAAAGACCATATTGCAGAAACTGATGTTATATTCATTAAAGAAAAATGATCTAATAAAAAAGACTAATTAAATTCAACTAATTCAATCTGATGAATCACTTAATTCAAGTTGAGGATTTTGTTCAAGGATTTTTATTTTTAGGGTGATGATGTAATAAAATATGATGACAGACAATGATGAAAGCCTTGTTCGAAAACCTGAAATAAAAACTTTGAATATTAAAAAAAAAAAGACATTTGCTACAGCCCCATTTACATACTTTTACTTATTTGACATGTCATTGTTAAGTTTTACTTTAACCCTAATTCACACTTAATAACCAGTAATGACAAAGTTGAAAATACTGGATTTCAGAAAACAAGTTAAATCTCATATGGGTAAATGTTCAGATCCGTTGCTATGGTAGTCACACACAAATTGAGCTCAAGCACATCCTGTTTGTATCAGTTTGCTTGTGTTGAGTCTAGAACTATTAAGGCATACATACTGACCTTCTGATAGATGCTGATGTGGCACAGTGATGCACGCAGCACCTGAAGGAGCTTCTCACAGCTGTGTAAAATTAAGGTGTCAAGTAACAAGTCTAGGTACAGGATTAAAGTGGGTCAGAGCAATTTTCAGCCTGGTGTGTGCATTTTGAACTTAAAGCCTCTGGAAACCCAAATCCAAAATAGCCTTCTAACTATGTAATTTAGGGTATTATGTACATAATATTAAACATGTAAAAACAATTAGAAATCAGTTTCCATCCAAATTCGAAATATCTGTCTTTTAAGTTTTCGTACATTCTTGAATGTACATTTGGCCGTGGTTATCTCTGAGATTTATTATGCAATAAATTCCAAACCAATATAAATCAATCGTCAGTTGTCTGATCCCGCCCCCCAGTGGCAGCGCAACAAACCTTTCTGCTCCAGCTAAATTAGAAAATACAGATCGTAAACTGGCTGAACTGCTCGGCTGCGACCCAGCGGAGGCTCTGCCTCCGGCGGGCTCCCAGCAGCACTCGAATCAGGTTGACCGGCTCCAGAGCCCGGACAATCCAAGCCTTTGCAGCTCGTGGAGCTGCAGGAAGAGGCGGCTTATGAGCGGCCGGGCTTGCCCCCTGGGCCCAGTGCCAGTGCTGGCTTGTGGGGAGGGGACGTAATGTGCACCCTTCCTCACCCCTAACCCCAACCCCAAGCAGTTAGCTTTGCTAGCATAAACATATCCCCAATCGCGGAGGTGATGCTGCGGGAAACAACACAATTTTAGCCAGAGGGGAACATTATTCGAGGCGGGCAAATACTTCTACACAACGCCAGAGAGACGGCCGGCCGGCACTGGTCTCTCCCACTTTGAGGGTCGGTGTGTGTGTCAGAATAAAGACATATTTAATCTATTAAGACTGGATGTGTTTGAATGAAAAAGGCTATTATCAGAAAAACAGCAGAGCAGATTTATGTTTTCAATGAAAACGTATCTCAGTGAAGAAAGGCAAAGCGCTAGCCTCCCTGGTAAGTGGTCTAAACAGCAAAATGAGCTGTTTTTAAACCAGTTTTTCTAATAGTTATGAATGGTTATTTTCACTCAGACTTTTGTGGATGATTAATGAGACACTCGACTTTGATATAATATCTGCATTTTTACTATTTCAAGCTGTGTTTCCAAAGTTTTTAAGGGAAGAACGGCTGTACTACCATGTGTAAAGTAGTTAGGTGCTTTTCTCCTCATACAGAACACGGGTTGAAATGGCACAGACGGTACTAAGTGATGTTGTAAATGTTCTGTTTGTTGCAGGAGTTTGACGATCCCAGAGATGCTGAAGATGCTGTTTATGAGCTCGATGGCAAAGAGTTGTGCAATGAAAGGTAGGACAGTGTGCTAAATGTGACGTGAATTAGAAATGCGTCTTTCTTTCCCTCTGTCTGTTTCCATGGTAATAGTTTTTTTCCCTCCTGTAATTTCAGGGTGACCATTGAGCATGCCCGTGTACGTCTGCGAGGCGGCCGTGGCAGAGGAGGCGGCGGTGCAGGAGGACGTTTCTCTGATCGCTATGGCCGAGGCTCCCAGAACAGTCGGAGGTAACGTTCTCACACCACCCACGGTTTTTGTAACGGCAGGTCACCTGCTTTATGATGGCAGATATGCTCTACTTAATGTCATTCAAATGAGGGAGGACTGCATGTAAAATAATTTGCACAAGTTGTGTTAGAAGTCATGAAAGCTACTGTCCAAGTTCCTTTCTTTTCTGTCGGTGAACCAGTTTAATCAGACTGTAATAAATGACCCACAGACTGGACACGTCTTACTTAAAATGCACTGTGTTTAATGCATTTTAAAGATTCATGACATGAGTTAGCCTTGCTGCTGACAAGCAGCTAATCAGCTCTCTGTGCTGCAGTCTGTGTCTCAGTGACACAATGTTGTCCTTTAATTGATTTAGTCTTTATTTTTATGTGTTTGTTTCAGCCGAAACCCTCCCCCAATGCGCACTGAGAACCGCCTGATCGTGGAGAACTTGTCCTCCCGCGTCAGCTGGCAGGTTAGTATTGCCACATGTTTTTTATACACAGCAAGTCTCTGCAAGCTGCAACACCACAAATGTTATGACCTCCAGCAGTCTGCCTCCAACAATACACACAAACAGATATAGAATTTCCATGCTGCTAAAGAACATAGAACATCTGGAGTCAAATTAATACTTATTATTATAATGTTTAAACAATCTGTGTTATTGTGATAAGGCCCAAATTGTTCTTAATGATTGAGCACTCTATTAAATCTGCATCTCATGCAGTTAAGTAATGAATCAAAGACTAGTAACAACAAGAAAAGCACTTAATTTGTTCCTTTATTCAAATTTTAACCAATTCTTCACCCCTTTATTTGCCAGCCTGACTGTTGAGTCATGTGGAAGAGCTCGCTTATGGTGGAGTTAACCCCTTCTGGGTCCTTCTGTCTGGGTTGAGCCTGTGGTGTCAGCCAGTCTGTCCTACTCCTAGTTGACGCCTGCTGGTCATGTGAGCGCTCGCTCCACACTAGAGGCGCTGGCGGCCCCTTCACTCGCTCGCAACGCCCCCTGTCGAAGGCAGGGGGGCGCCTGGTGTGTGGCTGAGAGCGAGAGAGAGGAAACAGAGAGTTGGCAGAGAGAAAGGAGAGGAAAGAGCGAGAGTCGATGGTGATGGTGGTGGCGTATTGATCGAAGGTTCGTTTATTTGAGGGGCTTCGGTCGATCGATATCCCCCCCTCCCTTCCCCCCTCTGGTGTTCCCGCACATCGCGAGCGAGAGAGAGAGTGTGAATTCCTCCCAGGTGTCCATGGATATAATCTGCTGTTATCCCGAGGTTATGGTGGGCTCGGAGAGCCTGCGGCCCACCACAAAGGGTTTCGCTCTCAGGTAGTAGTTTCCTCTCTTCCACCCTGTTCACTCTCTTTACTGAGGCAGGGTGCCGAGACAGGGGCGGTCCCGGCGTGGAGCCCTGTGCCCTCCTTGCTAGGGAAAACGGGGCTCTTGGTGCCAAAGGCTGCCCAAGTGGCGCCACTGCAGCTCAGTTCATGCAGATGGTGTTCATGTCTCTGTAGTTGTAATGAGTCCAAGAATCTCAAAGCTTTTGCAAATACTTGGGACTGTTTATTAATAAGGTATGACAAAATTGGGTGATACCTAAATTGGCACACTTTATGTCTTTACTAAGGTTTTATATGTATCTTTTTTTAATCAAACACACTCACTGATTGAACAGCCTCCGAGGTTCTTGGACTCATCCTCCTTATCTGCAGTAGCCTGTGTAGTCCTCTCAGACAATCTAACCATCTCTCTTTTTGGGTAAATCAGTCCTGTTTAATGTCTCAGGCTGTGCTTGTGTCCCGAGCCTCTCCATAAGTTGACTGATGTTTACATGTGTAGGACCTGAAAGATTTCATGAGACAAGCTGGAGAGGTGACATTTGCAGACGCACATCGGCCCAAGCTCAACGAAGGGTAGGAGCGTTATCTCTGTTGCTCCTAACTGCCTAATAAATATCACAGAATGAGTCACGTTCGTATCATATCAGATATCTAAAACTGAAACTAAAATCTTGGTATGTTTTTACAGGGTTGTTGAGTTTGCCTCTGGCAGTGATCTGAAAAACGCCATGGAGAAACTGTCTGGAAAGGAAATCAATGGCAGGAAAATCAAGCTCATTGAGGCAGCCAGGAAGAGGTGAGAGATGTTTTCTTTTTATTCACAATAGGAAGTATCCAAGATTACTCTATCTATCACTAACAGATTAATGCTCAGCCTGCATTCAAGAACAGAGTTAGCTGGATGAGCAGTAACAGGCTCATTTTAGATGGCTGTATGAAGAACATGGCTCAAGGCATAGAACATATGTGACTAAATGTATCCCTCTAAATGGATTCAGTAGAGCTGGGCTGAGCTTTCAGGACGTAACATACAGTTGTAACTCTACTGCTGAGAAGCATAGAGAGTTTGTAAATGTGAAATCTGTCCAGGTCAGAAGAACATGTATTTTTGATTTTGGGGTGAACTGTCCCTTTAATGTTCTCCTGTCTCTCTTTTCTCCTTCCCAGGTCGAGAAGTCGTTCCCGGTCTGAGAGCTCCTCTCGCTCACGGTCCCGTTCCCGCGGTCGCTCCCCATCCCGCTCCCCCAGGCGGTCCCGCAGCCCCGCCCACAAAACCCACAACCGCTCACGCTCCCACAGCGGCTCCCCTGCCGGCGGCGCCTCCTCCCCAACCCCCAAATCAAAAGAGCCCGCCAAACGTTCCTCCAAGACGAGCAAATCCGCCACCCCGCCCTCCCCTCCACCGGCACAGAGAGCCTCCGTCTCCCGCTCCCGCTCTCGTTCACGCTCCCGCTCTCGCTCCCCTTCCACTGACAGTCAGCGCTAAATGCTGCGTTTAGGTGTAATGGGAATCAACAGTAGACACAACTTGATTCAGCCGTAGAATCAGTGTGGAGGAGTTGGCACACTGGAGCTCCCATGATCCCCCTTCTGAGAGAGACGAGAGCTTCCCTCGAGTAAAGTTTTGTCATAACTATCAAGTTCCTCACATGAAATCAATGACCCATCGCCAGACAGGAGCGAAGATACTCAAATATTTTATCGTCATTATAGGAAGTTTAACACTTGTTACACAGTGATGCTGTTTTTGTACCTGTTACCCATCCACTCTGAACCCATATCTATGTCGACACCCTCCGAATTAATTCATCCAATCAGGCTGCAACTCCCCTGCCACTGCACCGTCGTCTCTTCTCACAAAATCTCCAAAATGCCCAGCGTCAAGTTTCACTGTCATCTCGACACTTTGAAAAACTTTAAAGAGGGAATCTGTCTTTTCTTCGGCAGCACAAGGATGCTTTTGATAAGTCGTGTGACCACTTTATTTTTATTTTGCGATGCGTCTGTGTGTTTTTGCTCGTCAGTCCTGATCACTCGTTGTCCAAATCCTTTCACCTCTTCTTCCCTTGTTTTCTGACCGACTGTATCCACCACAGCCGGTGTGTTTGATATATATACCTGAGGATGCTTGCATGTGTTTTTGGTTTGATTGGATTTTTTTTTTTTTTTACTTTTTAAAAGTTTTGCTAAAGCTCAAATACCACCATCGTTCCAGCAGGAAAACAGCTGTACAGTAAATTAACTGTCAGTGTCCCGGATCTTTTCTCGCAGTCGACTCACTTCTGTTTCGTCGGGATTCTTTGAGGATAAGGTCAACACTTTAAAATGGTGTTGCTCCCAGAATGCAGTTTGCTCTAGCATTGTAATTAATGTTTTTATTTTTTGGTTTAAGGTTTTTGTGTACAGCATTGCAAGACTTTTGTTTGACATCAGTGTATAATGTGATTCCACGAATGCTTGTTGGTACTGTGACTGATGTTACTGTGGTTTAAATGAACGTGTAGACAAGAGTTTGGAAAAACAAATGAAAAAAAAGCAACATTTTTGTACGTAAGGATTTTATTTTCAGTGAAAAATATGATGGACGTTTGTATGGTGTAGGAAGACGGTGGACTTAATAAAACAGTTTTAACTAAATCATTCATCTTGTGTTTATGTGGCCTTTATTTTAAAAATGAAAAATACAAAGTTGTCAATTTACAATTCAGTGCAAACATAAATATTCACTTTCTCAAAAATCATTCGGCACAAAATGGCTTCTCTGTAGTTAGACATCATGTGTTCAAAGAAGTGCAGGTGTCCTTCAGTCTCCATCAAGCTGGAGGCTCCAGTCAGCAAGAGTTCACGTTATTAGAAACAATAAAGCTCCATCATCATACCGTCCCCTCAGAGGCCTCTTTTAACTTCTCTTCAGTGGTTGCGGGCTGGTACGTCACTGTGGGTCAGACAGAGAGATTGTAAATGGAAAACATTTATGATACGAAGCTTAAACTAAAGCGACATCATTAATTTCACATTCAAAAATGTATTTATTTATTTTTCCCCAAAAAGAGTAGCTCTTCTGTGTGAAAATCCACATTTTTAAATCTACAGCTGAACCTAATACTGTCTTACTTTATACATAAGACCAGCTCTGTACAGCACTACGTATATAAACCTTAGCTGTAATGATTGTATAAGAATCTGAGTTAAATATGGTTAAAAATAAGCATTAAAATCTGGTTTTGAATTATATAAAAAAGGTCTTAGAAAGCATTAAATCTGAGTGACCGATACCTGCAGACACTCTATGCACTCTATGACATGGGTCTGACATGTAACAGAGGTCACAGCCAGAATCAAACAGAACATTGTTGGTATACAGTAACACACTGTCTTAATGACCCAGCTGTTAAAAAACATCTATCAGAATCACAATAATCCAGATGTGGAAAGCCCATATTTTGCTATCCAGGATCAGATAATCGTACTTTTGTGTTTTTTCAAAGCAACATAGCACTTTAAATGGGACTGCGTGTGACAATGTAGGCTGCGTAAAGAACAACAGGCAGAACATCCAGTGTGGGGTGAATTTAAGTGGCCAGAGGCATTAAGTTTTTGGGCTGCCCATCCATCCATTCGTCTGTCCATCCCATTCTTGTTTACGTGATGTCTCAAGAAGGCCTTGTGGGAGTTTCCTCAGATTTGCCACAAACGTCCACTTCGAGTCAAGGATGAACTGATTAGATTCCAGTGGTCAGGTCAAAGCTCACTGTGACCTCAAAAAATCTGTTTTTGGCCATAACTCTGGAATATATACACTAATTATGACAACATTTTACACAAATGTCTAACAGGATGAAACAATGAACTGATGACATTTTATATCCAAAAGATCAAAGGTAAATTTCAGTGTGACATCATAATGTTCTGCAAAAACACTTTTCTAGACATTATTCAACGTCATATCTCAGGAACAGAAGCGGAGACATTTGGTCAGATACTGAATTGGTGACATGGACATAGACATGGATGTAAACTGTAACTTTACTGGTTCATGGAGGCATACAACCACCATGCAGTATTTCTAGTTTTACTTAACTATACTGAGAGGCTCAGTAGGAAGCCAAATGTAAGCTTTATCGCTGTAACAGTTTAACAAATCAAGTCTAAATTTAAATAAATATACATATATTTGACTCATTTAAATGTTTTATTACAATTTCTTGCTGAAATTCAGCTTGAATCCAGCCTTCTGCTGGGGTCAGGACAAGTCCTGATTCTGGGGATCAAAGGTATCCCAGTCCTACTGAAAAGTTTTGAACAACACATGCTAAGGTTTGATCCAGAGCAAAACCACATCTGGATAACGTGATCTAACCTGATTTCTGAATCATTTTCATTTGTGATCATTTTGAGCATCTTCCTTGTCGGTATGTTTCTTAGTTGAGTGACATTCACATGCAGGTGAAGACCAGAGGAGCCCCCTGACACTTTGGGCCCCTGGGCCTGTGCCCAGTAGGCCCGCTCAGTGACCCATCCATGGATCCAATCCAACAGCAGATAACCGATCAGATTACTTCTGATCAACTGGGCCAAAGCTACCAGGATCCCTAATAATCTTAATATCTACTTTATTCATTGGCACCAAAATGCTGTGCAGACATTCGTGGTCCCCAGAGAATGAACTGTAAAATCTATGATACCCTGACTCTTAATCTAATCTAATTACAATTTTTTGTTTTGTTAGATGAGACTTGTTTCTCCCAATATTCACCATGGAAATTAACTATTAGCTTAACACACCAATATTTCATTCTTTAAAGCCAAAATCTTTTATATTCTATGTATCTATATTCCTGGATCCTTATTTTCTTACACAATGAGGAGCAGCAGGTATGTCCACCTACAGTGATACAGTGCTGTAAATACATCCAGTCTGTGTTACTCACTCAGGTGAATGACCTCTGTTCACAGAACCAGTCAAGCAATGATTAGCAACTCAGTCTATAAAACACAAGATAAGATAAATCTGTACTTTGAGGGAAACTGCTGCTCAGTGGTTATAATAAAAATTGGTCAGAGTGCAAATATAAAGAGTGAAAATATAAAAGTCTAAGATAACGATAAGGTGCAAAGTTAAAGTATATATGATGGCAGAATTATCTGGATCATAAAAATATACACAGGTGGTGTCAAGGTGTCAGAAAATTAAAGATGCCTCTCAAAATTTCTCTGAACTCTTTGACTTTGTCAGATCAAGACCCCAAAATTCAATTTTAGATAATTCAAAGGCCAAGCTCTCTAGGTTGGGAGTGAGTCACTGCTCCAAGCAAGGGAGTTCATGTACCTCGGGGTCTTGTTCACGAGTGAGGGTAGAATGGAGTGTGAGACGGATCGGCTCTTTGGTGTGGCATTTACTGGTCCATCTACATCCCAACTCTCACCTATGGTCATGAGCTCTGGGTAGTGACCGAAAGAATGAGATTGTGGATACAAGCAGCCGGGCTCAGCCTTAGAGATAATGTGAGGAGCTCGGAGTTGAGGTGGTTCGGGCATCTGATCAGGATGCCTCCTGGGCGCCTCCTGTTAGAGGTGTTCCGGGCACCTCCCAGTGGTAGGAGGCCCCGGGGCAGACCCAGAACACGCTGTAGGGATTATATATCTCATCTGGCCTGGGACCCCGTAGGGATCCCCCAGGAGGAGCTGGAGGAAGGGATGTCTGGGGTGCTTTGCTTGACCTGCTGCCCACCGCAACCCGGCCTCGGATAATTAGGTGAAAATGGATGGATGGATGGATAAAGGCCAAGTGTGTAGAATTTAGGGGTATCTATTAGCAGAAATAATGTATAATAGCCCATAACAGACAAATCAAACAATGGATCTAGATGGGGCCATTTCAGTTTTTGCATCCGCCACCATAGTTCTCCTACACATGGGAGAAGTTTCAGTTCTGCAACCTCACCGTTACAAACACAACATCAGTGTTTGTGTGGTCTTGTGTTTTCTCTCCATGTCTGCATTAAGCCTTTAAATACCTGACGTCAGCCTCACCTTTCTCTTTCTGTTTGCGTGTGAACCTGTGGTGACCCCAGAACAGCGTGATGAGCAGCACCGCCTCCATCACTTGGAATATCACATACACCATAGGGAACAGGAACAGAGGGCCGATCAGCTCCGGGGGAAAGGCCAGTTTCAGGATAGTGAAGCACAGCTGGATGTTCTGACAGCCTGTTTCCATAGCAACAGTCCTCCGCTCCCTGTGGGGTGAGGGGTGGCAGATTCATTCATAAGTCGACATGACTGATACTACCTGTCACAACATCCACCAGAGCTCGAATGTTTAAGCAGATGACTCACGGTTGGCTGAGTCTGAAGAGCGAAGAGATGACGTATCCGAAGACGTAGCCTATGAAGGGCATGAGAGCAGCGATGGCCATGAGGGGAGGAGACAGCACTGTGAGGAGAGTGTCTCCGATGGCAAAGCTAGCGACGGTGGCGATCACCACCATAGAGATACCCAGGTAAATGAGGCCTGCCTGAAACACAGCAGGACAGGACACACATAAGATTTGTCTTTTATTTGACAGACTGAGTGAAAACATGAGGCAGCTTTCCGAGCCTGAAGGCCCAGGTGAGCCCAATCAAGGCAACAGCCCTCCCATGTCAGCCAGCTGCCCGATGAGGTCGACTGGAGCAGCCTCCGAAACAGTGCGAGGGGCATCGGAAACCATTCAGCTCATCGTCCCAAACTTAATCAGGGTCATCTATAGTATCAAAAATGCATCATTTACCTCTGTTTGACTAACATTTGCTGAAAACCAGCTCCAAGCTGTTTAAGGAAATTACTGAGCCTGGTTTGAAAATGAAATGTCACATTTGTAACCCGTTTTTCAAGACCTTTGTTTTCACTGGGAGCAAATGTGTGTGGGACTTATTTTATTTTTACCAACCATTAATGAACCATTAATCTGACCCTGGGACCTTCATGTATATGCACTCACCTTTGTGACAGTCTTGGCTAACTGAGGCCTGTAGTGGTTGATGAGGATGCCGGCACCGCAGGGTATGAGGATCAGAGCCAGCGATATGATGATGTCAACGTAGGGCACTGCGTTCTGCAGGTCGAAGCCCTGACAGTAGAGGTAGAGCAGCAGAGGCATCATGCCCAGGGCCAGCAACGTAGAGCAGGACGTCATCACGAGGCTGAGGGGAAACACATAAGGGTGAACATATCTATGTGGTTGTTGATGGAGACGACAGGGAAACATCTGCCACTGGGCCAGAGATGGTCATTAAACAGAGTTAGTGAAGTTCAGTCACTGGGTGATCACATGGACAGCAAAGCTAGATACTGTAACTGTTCATGGTCCCCAGAGGATGATTTGTTGTTATTTTGGTGACCTACTACCTTTAGTTTAGGCACACCACATGAGTTTAAATGTCTCCTTTATCAACATTCTGGTCTGTAATGGGGAAAATTACTATATGTAGAAAAAGACAAGGTTCATTCAACAGCTGACCCGGAGCTTTTGAGAGGTATAGCCAATATCCAAGGTCAAGAATGAACTTTGAGCCTCAGATTTTAAGACAAAATGGAAGAAAAGTCTGTCACAAATTTGACTACTTTAAACTTGTCTTAAATCAAAAACAATTGTGACTTCAGCCTATTGACTTGAAAATACTTGATACCTTCCCCCAAGCCCACAGATTACGAGTATGTTAATTAAAAAGTGTGCCACGATTCCATTAATTTCCCTTCCTACCTGAATCAACAAACATTAGTGTTATTAATTCCCAGCGAGTTGACATTGAATGAAATTGAAAATTACAGAAGGAAACACAACAACTTCCAAAAACTACTTTAACAAATGAGTACAAATTTAAAAAAGCATTCATGATATTTGTGAATTTAATATATGATCATTCACGGCATTACACTTGTGAAGAGCACATTATGACTTGTTTAGGACTCAAAATTCAAAGTTGGCGTCTTGGTACTTTCCTGTCTTAACTTGGGACTTTAGTGCAAACACTTGAGACGTACCTGTGACTTGAAAAGCAATGACTTGGTCTCACCATACAAAAGCTTAGATTACGGTTAGATTGTTTTCTGGTGACCCTCTAACCATGAACGTTTCTCTTGTACATCAGAACTGTCAAAACCAAACAGGCAGATACTTGAACACACTAATCCTGCAAAGAGGAGATCTGTAGGTTATAAATTGTATCTGTTTTTTTAGAATAAAAATTGAATTTGATTAGAATTCTGACTGTTAACACTCCACAAGCATTTTGAGCTCACACCTTCGTATTGTTGTCATCACTTCGCAGCTAATTTGACAGTATAATGTTAAACATGTGAGGTGGAGTGCACGCTGCAGCCACTAGGGGGTGCATGTGGAGCTGCAGGTTTATTGCAGGTTGATTATTTTCTGAGAGTCAAGGTTTATCTGATTTATTATACTGCCCCTTTATATGACAGCAGCTGTTTACCAACATGCTACAGTCACCCTTACACCACAGACTGTATAAAAACATGGACACAGAGCTTTCCACACATGCATAGTGGTATTTTGATTTGTCAGTAGCTACTGTGACCCATTGGCTGGTTTTGATATCTCGAGTTCGGCATGTTGGTAGTCACATCTTGGTTTTTTAGAGGCAGAAGTGATCATATTTGGGGGAGAGGCTGGAGCTGTGGAAGAGCTACGGGTGGATCTGACTGGACACTATCTGCAGTCTGTCACTCAAAGTGGCCACGCCCTTTATTATGCATAACTTTAAGTCTCACTATAATGTAAACCGGTGAGTTGCATAAAGGTTTATCCTCTGTAACGCTGTTATGAGCAGGGAAATTAGCTACAGAGAACAAAACAGTTTTTTGAACCGTTTATTTCTGATGTAAAGTTAGGTACAAGTCGTTAAACTCTCTATGGCTGCAAAGTTCAAGTGTTACATTGTGTTCTCTCAGTGGGACTGTAATTTGGTAACTAGAGGTGATAAGTTGGACCAATATTTTATTTACTCTGTGCAATTTCCTGTTTGGTCATAGATCTTAAGAGGACACAAGCATTATCATTTCCACAGGCACCACATTGCATATAAATCTCAGACCTGTGACAATAAGCACCAGCTCAGTCTTAAAGATAACTGTCTACAGACGACAATAGAGTAATAGTGGATCGCATTAATTGTTTTAAACACTGTGTTAATTGTGTTATATCCTCAGAGGCTCTTAAAAGACACATCATGTACACTGCATGGTTTTTATCCCTGAGGTATCTGCTGTTAGGTGATTTTACTGCAATCATTTTAACCATTACTGATCTAGGAGAAGTTTCAAGGGCCACCAACGTCTGAAGCTTCTGTGATCATTTCTTACCGTAATCAACCCCATTTTTGGGGTCTAGCACAAATACATCACATCAAACATGTTGTGTGTGTGTGTGTGTGTGTGTGTGTGTGTGTGTGTGTGTGTGTGTGTGTGTGTGTGTGTGTGTGTGTGTGTGTGTGTGTGTGTGTACCTGAGGTTCATGTCTCCCTTTAGAGCGAGGGCCAGGAGGTTAGAGAGGCTTCCTCCAGGACAGCAGCCACAGATCAGAACCACCACAGCCAACATATCAGCCAGCTGGAACATCTACACACAACATGAAACCATAATGAATTCATACAGTGTCTGTTTGTATGTCTGACTCATGGGTGGATTACTGAACAAGCCTATCAGGCACAGGCCCTGGGGCCCAAAGTGTCAGGGCCCCGCCTGGCCTTCACCTGCAAAATGTCACGAGCACAAAGAGACACAAGAATACCTACAGTACAACCAGGCAAAACATCCACAAAGAGACAGAAAACTAGAAAAAGAGACACAATACAACAACAACAATTACAACAACAACAACAAAAGAGGCACAACCTCAAAGCCTATGTAGGCAACTCATTCACATCCCAGCTTGTCAAATACTGCTGCTTCTTCAGTGGACCAACATGTCAAAATATGACACACAAGGTAGCCCTCCTGCATCAGTTTTGGACATTCAGGGATACCGAGTTAATTCATGCTTGTTACATGCATTATGTCTTTTCAAAATAAACTAACATTTTCACAGGAAATGTACAGCATTAATATTCTTTAAATCAGTATAATGGGGTGCATTTTTTAGGACGGCAGGAGGCCTCACATGCTTCCTGCACTGTAAAATAAAGTGTTTATGATCTTATAAACAGGAGCACCAACCTTAGCCAGGCAGAAGGCTGTCAGAGGCATGACTCCATACTGAGCCAACAATGCTATGGCCACCCCCTTCGGTTTCACTATGTGATGCTGCAAAGAAAGAAAAAGATCTCAACATGATGGTTTCTATCTTTTATAAAGACATGTAATGTATTTGGACATGTGTGGAGATACCTTGATCTTGGAAACCTCCATGGTGCATCCCATTGAAACCATGGTGACAAGCATGCAGATTATCATAAGGATGTTGATGGCTTTGTTCATCTCTGGCGACATGACATCCACAAAAACTGAGCTGGTGTTAGCGGCCGTCATGTTGAGCTTGAAGCTTTGATTCTGATCAGAGAACAGATCGGCTGTTTGGTCCGGGGTGTCCTCCATGTTGGGGCCGCACAAGAGGTACTGAGCTGGGATCTTAAAACACAAGAGAGAAGTAAGACAATAGATCAGTGGTGGTGGCCATAGACAGCTGCTCTGTCCTTATGATGCGGTCTAGCCACTTGGTCGAAGATAATAAAGCGTGTGATGGCATCTTGCATGCAAAGAAAGAGCTGGGTCAAAAAGTCTTGTTGTCCCCCAATAACAAAACACCTATGGGTGCTGGGTGAGCTTGCAGCAGATGCATTCTTCCTCTGCTTACCTACATAAAACTGCTCACAACAAGGTCTGTGGCTTATTCTGAGTAACCAGGTCATGATTTCTAGAAAGAGACATTGCTGTTGAGTTCTTCAAATGTACTTTTTTTTGGCTCTTTTGGCACCACAAGCCGAGTGCCATCTAGTTCCATTATATTCAAAACAAAGGAGACATCTCTAGGGCTGATACCTCCAACACTCGGCAGATCACACCGAACCATCTACGCTGATAAACAGCACCACAGATAAAACGAACAACTTGTAATTTTAATGTTGTAATGAACCGTCCCTTTCAGAGGTCATGTAGAATAAAAGCAAAGCAACACACTGTCCTCTGAAGACATATTAAGACACTCTGAACAGGCAGAAAGGTCGCTGTGAGTGCTTATATGCCCATAAACAATGACAGTGTATCCTTTCAGTTCATAGTTCACATTATATGGCCCTGAGAATTTTTAACTTTAATAGTCCATGTGAAACACCGTCACTTCATATGGACAACAAAGACATCTTCAAACATCCTGTATTTCCAAACTGGTTTAAATGCCATGGAAATGTCAGAAAAATACCCTTAAAGTAGAAGAGATAACTTGGTAGATATGTGTGACTTTTAATCTCCTTGGTGTGTTTGTTTACACACATGATTCGTGCACTGTCAGTGTGTGTTCTCACATGTACTCGCCCAATGTCATATTTCATATCATTACAACTGTATTTGACTATATTATCATTCATTGCCTGTACTTGTGGTTTCCAACAGGAGTTATAGTTGTTGACAAATGCATTAATAAATGCTTATATCTACTCATAAGTATGTCATAGTGTGTTACAAACCAGTTATTTAAAGTTTATATGCTGCTTATAAATGCTGAAAATAGAAGGAGTTAAAGTGTTGCTGGCAACTTATTATTACTCTGAGGGATGCAATACAGAGAAACTGTAAACAAACAGTGGCTGACAATCAAGTAATCATGAAATCAAAAAAGCAGCTGTATATGTCTAATTAGAATGACCGTGACAAGCCATTTCCAAATACATGAGTCTTTTCCAAGAAAATAAAAGTCAATCATTTCTCACCTGTTCTTGTTTTTGTATTTTTAATTTTAGCAACTGAACCAAAAATACATTTTCTGCAGGAAACCACTAAATTCCTGCTGATGTTACCAACTGAGGAAGAACACACGTCATTTTCTCTCTCTTTAAACCTCACTTTCCTTTCACCTTCGATGCCGACTGAACCTCCATCTCCAGGGTTTACAACCACATCCTCCCTGCTGACACGCTCACATGCTGCGTGCAGACAGATTACCTTCACAGGATTTCTCATATCTATTTTACACCTGTAGAAAGAAACGCACGTCCAAAGAAATTAAGCACCACAGAGCTTTATAAATGTGTCACCGGACCACACTCCGACTCTGGACTGTTCTGCAGGTGAGAATTACACACCTGTTCTTAGAGTGCAAAACAGAAGAAAAATCAAGTGGATTCCCCAGAAACAAACACTTGCCCCTGTGTGAAGTGTAAAGCTGACAGACATGTTTGCAGCTATATTTCATATATTGTGTTGTTACCTGTTGGGCCAGAGGTTCCTGTACTCCTCTCTCCTCTCCTCTCTGAAACAAAATCCACTCCTCGTGTGTTAGCAGTCTCTTTTCTGTCAGTCCGGAATGAACGATGAAGACCACTGATGGAAGACAGGTGCCATCTAGTGCTACAGATTGAGAGATACATGAGAGGCAGCTGGAGAACTCCTCGGATCTGATTAACTAAAGTGTGAAAACAAAAATAAAACATATCACTAATACATCTGATATAAAGAGACCAAAATGTGTACTTGTGTTTTAGGACACAATTTTGCCCTGTGGGCTTAGAACATATTTGTTTGTTAAGATATGGAAATGTAAATATAAGGTACACCTTACTAGTACCAAGTGGGGCCCCTTTTGCCTTGGTGTCATAGATTCAAAAAGGTGCTGGAAACATTCCTCAGAGATTCTGGTCCATATTGACATGATAGCATCACACAGTTGCTGCAGATTTGTCAGGTGCAACATCAATGATGATGTGAATCTCCCGTTCCACCACATCCCAAAGGTGCTTGAGATCTGGTGACTGTGGAGGTCTGCTGATGTGTGATATAAACCAAAATTACAAAATTACTGACTCATAAATAACAACAACAGTGTGGGACCTTATGTGAAGTATAATTTAAATGACTTAAACAAAATGCGTACACACACATACAGTTGAAAGAAATCAATGAATAAATTAAATTTAAAACTACAGACAGGGAGAAAGAAGAAGAACGATGATCAAAAACTTACTATGCATTTCATTTAAAACTTGGTGCTCTCCTGCCATCTGCTGGGCGTATGGAGGAAGGCCCATGGGTTGTTTGTGAAACATAACAGAGGCAGGGAGGTTAGAAAGCACAGTAAGTATTGTTACCTTCTGTCTGTCCTCTTTCTGCTCTCTCTCTGCCTGCTGTCCTCTCTGGGTGGAGTCCATCCTGTCATATTGATATGAACATAACAGAGCTACATGAGTGACAGCTCTGCCACCATCAACAAAAGGTCATGGCGACAGCCTACTTTTATGTAAAGGGAGGATGTGCAGACAAATAAAAAGTTTGTCAACATAAAGGGGGGAATATCTTGTCTTATTTCAGAGACTTCAGATTCTCACTATTTATGACATTAATATCTTTCAAATATGTGTTTTTATGCCCAAAATACTTTCAGGTGAAGGGAATATTCCTTGACTTTTAGTGTTTTAATGGTGCAAAAAAATAAACTATACACTGTTGCATCTGGTCCGTGCATGAAGTATAATTCATCTGCATTGCTCACGTTGTGTTTTGGGGGTATTTCCTATTTCATTGTCGTATATTAATGCAATTATATATATATATATATATATATATATATATATATATATATATATATATATGTATGTATGTATGTGTGTAGACAGAGAGAGAGAGAGATTCCTCTCCCTCCCATATTGGTGAAATAACATGACAAAAGAGACAGTGATGCAAAGGACACAATGACAGAGACAATGCCAATATACAGTAATGACACAGCAATACTGGTATGTCATGAAAAGAGATATATAAATAAAATATCATACACACATAGGCCTACACAGTTTTGTTTTTGCCTTTTGACTCCCCCACCCTCCCTCCTATCAATGTATGAGGTTTGGGGGTGGGGAGCAAGAGGCCTGTGTTATATACATAAATGTGCTCACATATTTACATACATACATGCACACATGTACATACACACATACAGATACACCTACAACCAAATGCACGCACGCGCACACACACGATGGACATATTCGTTATGGTGAGACTGAACATGTCCATTGGTGTCAGTTTATCCGAATCAAAAGTTTGGACAAGAAAGAACAAAGACTGAAACAATAAGGCAGTCGGTGTACGTTCAAACTAATGAACATGTTTGTGGTGGTAATGGTTAGGGTTATCGTTGTTATTGATTAATGACAGCAAATGGTAAGGAGTAGATTGATTAGTTGAATTGAGGGGATTGGTTCGCAGGTTTTGAAGGATTTGAAGGATTCTATTTCTTTAAGTTAGTGGGTATTTGATAACTCCCTCCACGTATTTAAGACATTTTGCATTTTAATAGGCATTTAACTATGGCAAGAGAGGGTACAATACACCAGTAAAATTAACTTTATTTCATGAATTGCTACATTTTTAACTGACATAATTACACCATGTTGTGCACACCTTCACTGATGAATACAAACAACAAATACAATACCACAGTGATTTTTAATGACTTCATTTTCTGGGACCAGTATGAGCTACTGTACATGTTTCATGTGGACACTGTACAAAGATTAACCATTGTAATGGAAATCCTCTGCTGCTGGTGAATAATTAAATAGAGACTTCTGCCGGCTGACAAGATTTTTTTATTTTCTTTGCAAAGAAAAGGTCAGTCATCACACGAGCAGTCAGAATGAAGAAAGACCCCGAGCATGGGGAAAGCTTAAAGATTTATACCTGAGGACCGCCTCTTACGGTGTGTTTCACACCCTTCTGTCTGCGGCAGGGAGTGGCGCCCCTACCCATTGTTTTAACACTCTTTCGTCTGCTGCAAGTATTGGCTCTGACCCCCTAGGGTGTGTTTCACACCTGGCGTATCCTGCAGGATTTTGTATCTAGGTGGGAGGTTAAGAGGTCTAGACATTCTTTGTATTTGAAAACAAAGAATACACAAATGATAATGAAATTACAATTACACCATCTCTTCTAATCATCCAGTAAATTAAAAGGCAGTTCTTAGATACAAAACTGAATCAATGTACTCTTACTTAATGTGTATTTAATACACTCAGAACTAAAAGTGCCTTGGATTTCTTACTTCTTGTTTACAATTGTTTGTACTGATATCATATATCTTGTCATGCTTTGATAAGACATCTGGCATTAAACTGTGTGGTGCCTCTTTGGCTCTCTGCATCCTTTCTTACAGAAGAATTAAGCAAGGCTGTGTTCTAAACTCATTTATTATAATTGTTTCAATATCTGTAAAGACCCAGCACCATGTGTGTCTTAGTCCCTTCCTTTGCACTGAAAAGCTAGCTGTGTTTCGCTGTGAAAGCCACTCTTAGTAGGTACAGTTTGGGACTCAGAAAGAAAACATGTTGAAACTCCTTCACTCCTTCTGAGATGAGCGACACTCATCCACATCTGCCTCTCCCAGTGTCTCACAAGCTCTCTACTCTGGTCCTCTGTAAACTCTGTAATAAAAGAAAATGTTTTGTTAGGTTTAAAACAGATGTTTTACATAAAGACTGCATAAAGAAAATATATGACTGAGGTTCATCTTTCCTCTTTACTTTGATTGTACATCCGCAGATGAACAGTGTATTTATTGTAACTTTAGTTTTTACCAAAGTCCCCCAATTTTAGTGGACCAAAGATCATTTGACCAATTAAAACAAACTTCAGTCATGATATCAAATATTTGGTGTCAAATTGTTTTCAGTCATCGACTGTCTGAACTCTAAACCCCGAGGACATGTATATCTCCCCTGCCCTGGTAATGAACAAGAAAAGCAATTTACAATAAGAAACAGTGTGTGTAGTATATACAGAATATGCAGAATATTTTTGTTTTACCATGGGTGATAGAGCTGTACATTGTGCAGGATTATATGCACAATTATAGGGACACCAGACATTTATTATATTATTTAAAACTTTTCTTTACTTTGCAGTCTGCATGCACAAACACTGCTGATAATATACTCATTTGTGAACACAGACCACACTAGAGTTTAATAAATCAAAAATGCATATCAAAACATTCCTATGTCCTTACTTACATGACCAGTAAGGTCTACCATAAATATAAACATTTCACACAGACTTATGAGCAAATGTTCAAATGAGGTGCAAAACGGCTGATAATAACAAACGAGTAAGGTTATCATACAACGGCTGTTTATTAGCTACAACAGCTAGCTAGTTTCCCTGCAAACAAATTAGCATTGTTAGCGTTGGTTATCTTCTGTAGCTAGCAGTTAGACTTCTGGCAAGTCAACAGTTTAAACAATGTTGGGTCTGAGACGTTTAGTGGATAAGATCAACACCAACAAAGTCTGATTTAACGTTAAGTTACTTCATGACTGCGGCAACAGTGCGTCTCAAACACGGTGTGTTTACTTTGAAAATCCCCGGTGGTCATCTCTTTCAGTTGTGAGAAAGTGGCGGAAATATCATCGTATAACAGTTATGAATGATGTTAATTATGTAGGCTATTTGTTGTTAGTTGTAACGTTATTCATTTCGTTTCGCGCTCCTTAAATTGACCGCTGCAGCCAACGCGCTGAATTGCATTACACGTCTTACGACAATGAAATAGTAAATATCTATTTTTCATTATACAACGCAAATGCAGATGAATTATACTTCATGCACGGACCGCATCTGACTGCATCACTTTTAGCTAAAACGCTGATATTACATAACCACAATCGGATAAACATCTCACCTTCGCGTTTCGTTTCAGAGAGCTGTGTCGTAGTAAAGTGTTGGTGCTGGTACTCCGTCTCTTCATGATGGGGTTGAAACGGGAGAAGCTTTAAATGCGCACCCGTGACACGCCTGATGTTATTTGAAGAGGCGCCTTCCCTGATGTCTCCTGCTGTCAGCTGTGTTGCCGGCGCCTAGCAACGGTTACTATGCTACAGTCGCAAGCTCGTCGCAAAAATGTTTTTGTTCGGGGGGCGGGACTTAGCGATGACGTCACGCTGTAGAACGCTCTGATCTGGAAAAATCCCTTTGTGACATCACGATGCATAAATCCAGACTTACTAAATAGTCTTCAATTTCTCCCGAACTCTCAGATTCATATTGAAGGTTTTGGAAAAGCATCCAGGACGCAGGACTGTGCAGGAAGCTACAACAACGATTGCCGAATGAAATGGAAAGTTCAACGGTGCTATGCTGGTGGGAGCCTATGGCTCCTGGCAGGTTCAACCATAGCAGACTGGTCTTGGGTGAGGAGTGAGACGAAAGGCAGCACCTGGTCCTCCAGGTTGGGGGTTGGGCGTGGCTTATTTTCTGAGTTTGCCAAAAGAGGAATGTGTAGATTTTTGGAAGATTAATGGCAAAAGTGTGGTTTCAGACAGGTCATTGCTCAACATAGTTGATCAGAAGGAGAGGACGTTCATCATTAACCACATCTTATGAGCCATTTATATTTTCAAAAGCTGCAGTATTGCTATAGTTTACCCTAACTTGAGTTCATTCTTGTGAGTTTTGATGTCTGGCTTCACACTCAGACCTGACATATTTTTGTCAAGTTGCCCTCAGCGTTATTTGTTGGATGTAGCTTTTGCCTCTTAAATTGCTTATTTTCTGAGTGTGCCAAAAGAGGAATGTGTAGATTTTTGGAAGATTAATGGCAAAAGTGTGGTTTCAGACAGGTCATTGCTCAACATAGTTGATCAGAAGGAGGAAACGTTCATCATTAACCACATCTTATGAGCCATTTATATTTTCAAAAGCTGCAGTATTGCTATAGTTTACCCTAACTTGAGTTCATTCTTGTGAGTTTTGATGTCTGGCTTCACACTCAGACCTGAAATATTTTTGTCATCAATAACCACATGTTATGAGCCATTTTTTCTCCCTGTGCTGTGACCTTATCGTGGTGGAGAGGCTTGCGTGCTTCTATGATCCTGAGAGCTATGCTGGTGGGAGCCTATGGCTCCTGGCAGGTTCAACCATACCAGACTGGTCTTGGGTGAGGAGTGAGACGAAGGGCAGCACCTGGTCCTCCAGGTTGGGGGTTGGGCGTGGCTTATTTTCTGAGTGTGCCAAAAGAGGAATGTGTAGATTTTTGGAAGATTAATGGCAAAAGTGTGGTTTCAGACAGGTCATTGCTCAACATAGTTGATCAGAAGGAGGAAACGTTCATCATTAACCACATCTTATGAGCCATTTATATTTTCAAAAGCTGCAGTATTGCTATAGTTTACCCTAACTTGAGTTCATTCTTGTGAGTTTTGATGTCTGGCTTCACACTCAGACCTGAAATATTTTTGTCATCAATAACCACATGTTATGAGCCATTTTTTCTCCCTGTGCTGTGACCTTATCGTGGTGGAGAGGCTTGCGTGCTTCTATGATCCTGAGAGCTATGCTGGTGGGGGCCTATGGCTCCTGGCAGGTTCAACCATACCAGACTGGTCTTGGGTGAGGAGTGAGACGAAAGGCAGCACCTGGTCCTCCAGGTTGGGGGTTGGGCGTGGCTTATTTTCTGAGTGTGCCAAAAGAGGAATGTGTAGATTTTTGGAAGATTAATGGCAAAAGTGTGGTTTCAGACAGGTCATTGCTCAACATAGTTGATCAGAAGGAGAGGACGTTCATCATTAACCACATCTTATGAGCCATTTATATTTTCAAAAGCTGCAGTATTGCTATAGTTTACCTTAACTTGAGTTCATTCTTGTGAGTTTTGATGTCTGGCTTCACACTCAGACCTGACATATTTTTGTCATGTTGCCCTCAGTCTTACTTGTTGGATGTAACTTTTGCCTCTTAAATTGCTTATTTTCCGAGTGTGCCAAAAGAGGAATGTGTAGATTTTTGGAAGATTAATGGCAAAAGTGTGGTTTCAGACAGGTGGTTGCTCAACATAGTTGATCAGAAGAAGAAAACGTTCATCATTAACCACATCTTATGAGCCATTTATATTTTCAAAAGCTGCAGTATCCTATAGTTTACCCTCACTTGAGTTCATTCTTGTGATTTTTGATGTCTGGCTTCACACTCAGACCTGAAATATGTTTGTCATGTTGCCCTCAGCGTTACTTGTTGGCTGTAACTTTTGCCTCTTAAATTGCTTATTTTCTGAGTATGAATAAGAGTAGTTCTGAAATGGCTGTGAAAATTGATCTTAGAGTCACTCTTATCCTATAGACATTTCCTTAGCCCATTTTAATTTCTCCCTTACCTGTGAAGCCTTGGGCTGGTAATTGGTGCTGCTGTCAGGTCCCTGTCCTGATACCCGCCTGGTGTCTCGCTGTCTCACTTTTATCTGTTGCAAGAATATAGATAATAAATGTGCAAAGCAAAATTTATAACAGGATTAAGAATAGTAGTGGTGACATAGCTGTGGAAATTGATCGCAAATTGAGCCATTTCTTCTCCCTGTGCTGTGACCTTATCGTGGTGGAGAGGCTTGCGTGCTTCTATGATCCTGAGAGCTATGCTGGTGGGGGCCTATGGCGACTGGCAGGTTCAACCATACCAGACTGGTCTTGGTTGGGGGTTGGGCGTGGCTTATTTTCTGAGTTTGCCAAAAGAGGAATGTGTAGATTTTTGGAAGATTAATGGCAAAAGTGTGGTTTCAGACGGGTCATTGCTCAACATAGTTGATCAGAAGAAGAAAACGTTCATCATTAACCACATCTTATGAGCCATTTATATTTTCAAAAGCTGCAGTATTGCTATAGTTTACCCTAACTTGAGTTCATTCTTGTTTGTTTTGATGTCTGGCTTCACACTCAGACCTGACATATTTTTGTCATGTTGCCCTCAGTGTTACTTGTTGGATGTAACTTTTGCCCCTTAAATTGCTTATTGTCTGAGTGTGCCAAAAGAGGAATGTGTAGATTTTTGGAAGATTAATGGCAAAAGTGTGGTTTCAGACGGGCAAGTGCTCAACATAGTTGATCAGAAGGAGAAAACGTTCATCATTAACCACATCTTATGAGCCATTTATATTTTCAAAAGCTGCAGTATTGCTATAGTTTACCCTAACTTGAGTTCATTCTTGTGATTTTTGATGTCTGGCTTCACACTCAGACCTGAAATATGTTTGTCATGTTGCCCTCAGCGTTACTTGTTGGATGTAACTTTTGCCTCTTAAATTGCTTATTTTCTGAGGATGAATAAGAGTAGTTCTGAAATGGCTGTGAAAATTGATCTTAGAGTCACTCTTATCCTATAGACATTTCCTTAGCCCATTTTAATTTCTCCCTTACCTGTGAAGCCTTGGGCTGGTAATTGGTGCTGCTGTCAGGTCCCTGTCCTGATACCCGCCTGGTGTCTCGCTGTCTCACTTTTATCTGTTGCAAGAATATAGATAATAAATGTGCAAAGCAAAATTTATAACAGGATTAAGAATAGTAGTGGTGACATAGCTGTGGAAATTGATCGCGAATTGAGCCATTTCTTCTCCCTGTGCTGTGACCTTGTCGTGGTGGAGAGGCTTGCGTGCTTCTATGATCCTGAGAGCTATGCTGGTGGGGGCCTATGGCGACTGGCAGGTTCAACCATACCAGACTGGTCTTGGTTGGGGGTTGGGCGTGGCTTATTTTCTGAGTGTGCCAAAAGAGGAATGTGTAGATTTTTGGAAGATTAATGGCAAAAGTGTGGTTTCAGACACTTACATGCTCAACATAGTTGATCAGAAGGAGAAGACGTTCATCATTAACCACATCTTATGAGCCATTTATATTTTCAAAAGCTGCAGTATTGCTATAGTTTACCCTAACTTGAGTTCATTCTTGTTAGTTTTGATGTCTGGCTTCACACTCAGACCTGACATATTTTTGTCATGTTGCCCTCAGCGTTATTTGTTGGATGTAACTTTTGCCCCTTAAATTGCTTATTGTCTGAGTGTGCCAAAAGAGGAATGTGTAGATTTTTGGAAGATTAATGGCAAAAGTGTGGTTTCAGACACGCACGTGCTCAACATAGTTGATCAGAAGGAGAAAACGTTCATCATTAACCACATCTTATGAGCCATTTATATTTTCAAAAGCTGCAGTATTGCTATAGTTTACCCTAACTTGAGTTCATTCTTGTGATTTTTGATGTCTGGCTTCACACTCAGACCTGAAATATGTTTGTCATGTTGCCCTCAGCGTTACTTGTTGGATGTAACTTTTGCCTCTTAAATTGCTTATTTTCTGAGGATGAATAAGAGTAGTTCTGAAATGGCTGTGAAAATTGATCTTAGAGTCACTCTTATCCTATAGACATTTCCTTAGCCCATTTTAATTTCTCCCTTACCTGTGAAGCCTTGGGCTGGTAATTGGTGCTGCTGTCAGGTCCCTGTCCTGATACCCGCCTGGTGTCTCGCTGTCTCACTTTTATCTGTTGCAAGAATATAGATAATAAATGTGCAAAGCAAAATTTATAACAGGATTACGAATAGTAGTGGTGACATAGCTGTGGAAATTGATCGCAAATTGAGCCATTTCTTCTCCCTGTGCTGTGACCTTATCGTGGTGGAGAGGCTTGCGTGCTTCTATGATCCTGAGAGCTTTGCTGGTGGGGGCCTATGGCGACTGGCAGGTTCAACCATACCAGACTGGTCTTGGTTGGGGGTTGGGCGTGGCTTATTTTCTGAGTTTGCCAAAAGAGGAATGTGTAGATTTTTGGAAGATTAATGGCAAAAGTGTGGTTTCAGACGGGTCATTGCTCAACATAGTTGATCAGAAGAAGAAAACGTTCATCATTAACCACATCTTATGAGCCATTTATATTTTCAAAAGCTGCAGTATTGCTATAGTTTACCCTAACTTGAGTTCATTCTTGTTTGTTTTGATGTCTGGCTTCACACTCAGACCTGACATATTTTTGTCATGTTGCCCTCAGCGTTATTTGTTGGATGTAACTTTTGCATCTTAAATTGCTTATTTTCTGAGTGTGCCAAAAGAGGAATGTGTAGATTTTTGGAAGATTAATGGCAAAAGTGTGGTTTCAGACGGGTGGTTGCTCAACATAGTTGATCAGAAGAAGAAAACGTTCATCATTAACCACATCTTATGAGCCATTTATATTTTCAAAAGCTGCAGTATTGCTATAGTTTACCCTAACTTGAGTTCATTCTTGTGATTTTTGATGTCTGGCTTCACACTCAGACCTGAAATATGTTTGTCATGTTGCCCTCAGCGTTACTTGTTGGATGTAACTTTTGCCTCTTAAATTGCTTATTTTCTGAGGATGAATAAGAGTAGTTCTGAAATGGCTGTGAAAATTGATCTTAGAGTCACTCTTATCCTATAGACATTTCCTTAGCCCATTTTAATTTCTCCCTTACCTGTGAAGCCTTGGGCTGGTAATTGGTGCTGCTGTCAGGTCCCTGTCCTGATACCCGCCTGGTGTCTCGCTGTCTCACTTTTATCTGTTGCAAGAATATAGATAATAAATGTGCAAAGCAAAATTTATAACAGGATTAAGAATAGTAGTGGTGACATAGCTGTGGAAATTGATCACAAATTGAGCCATTTCTTCTCCCTGTGCTGTGACCTTGTCGTGGTGGAGAGGCTTGCGTGCTTCTATGATCCTGAGAGCTATGCTGGTGGGGGCCTATGGCGACTGGCAGGTTCAACCATACCAGACTGGTCTTGGTTGGGGGTTGGGCGTGGCTTATTTTCTGAGTGTGCCAAAAGAGGAATGTGTAGATTTTTGGAAGATTAATGGCAAAAGTGTGGTTTCAGACAGTTACATGCTCAACATAGTTGATCAGAAGGAGAAGACGTTCATCATTAACCACATCTTATGAGCCATTTATATTTTCAAAAGCTGCAGTATTGCTATAGTTTACCCTAACTTGAGTTCATTCTTGTTAGTTTTGATGTCTGGCTTCACACTCAGACCTGACATATTTTTGTCATGTTGCCCTCAGCGTTATTTGTTGGATGTAACTTTTGCCCCTTAAATTGCTTATTGTCTGAGTGTGCCAAAAGAGGAATGTGTAGATTTTTGGAAGATTAATGGCAAAAGTGTGGTTTCAGACGGGCAAGTGCTCAACATAGTTGATCAGAAGGAGAAAACGTTCATCATTAACCACATCTTATGAGCCATTTATATTTTCAAAAGCTGCAGTATTGCTATAGTTTACCCTAACTTGAGTTCATTCTTGTGATTTTTGATGTCTGGCTTCACACTCAGACCTGAAATATGTTTGTCATGTTGCCCTCAGCGTTACTTGTTGGATGTAACTTTTGCCTCTTAAATTGCTTATTTTCTGAGGATGAATAAGAGTAGTTCTGAAATGGCTGTGAAAATTGATCTTAGAGTCACTCTTATCCTATAGACATTTCCTTAGCCCATTTTAATTTCTCCCTTACCTGTGAAGCCTTGGGCTGGTAATTGGTGCTGCTGTCAGGTCCCTGTCCTGATACCCGCCTGGTGTCTCGCTGTCTCACTTTTATCTGTTGCAAGAATATAGATAATAAATGTGCAAAGCAAAATTTATAACAGGATTAAGAATAGTAGTGGTGACATAGCTGTGGAAATTGATCACAAATTGAGCCATTTCTTCTCCCTGTGCTGTGACCTTGTCGTGGTGGAGAGGCTTGCGTGCTTCTATGATCCTGAGAGCTATGCTGGTGGGGGCCTATGGCGACTGGCAGGTTCAACCATACCAGACTGGTCTGGGGTGAGGAGTGAGACGGAGGCAGCACCTTGTCCTCCAGGTTGGGGGTTGGGCGTGGCTTATTTTCTGAGTGTGCCAAAAGAGGAATGTGTAGATTTTTGGAAGATTAATGGCAAAAGTGTGGTTTCAGACAGGTCATTGCTCAACATAGTTGATCAGAAGGAGAAAACGTTCATCATTAACCACATCTTATGAGCCATTTATATTTTCAGAAGCTGCAGTATTCCTATAGTTTACCCTAACTTGAGTTCATTCTTGTGAGTTTTGATGTCTGGCTTCACACTCAGACCTGACATATTTTTGTCATGTTGCCGTCAGGGTTATTTGTTGGATGTAACTTTTGCCTCTTAAATTGCTTATTTTCTGAGTGTGCCAAAAGAGGAATGTGTAGATTTTTGGAAGATTAATGGCAAAAGTGTGGTTTCAGACAGTTACATGCTCAACATAGTTGATCAGAAGGACGAAACGTTCATCATTAACCACATCTTATGAGCCATTTATATTTTCAAAAGCTGCAGTATTGCTATAGTTTACCCTAACTTGAGTTCATTCTTGTTAGTTTTGATGTCTGGCTTCACACTCAGACCTGACATATTTTTGTCATGTTGCCCTCAGCGTTATTTGTTGGATGTAACTTTTGCCCCTTAAATTGCTTATTGTCTGAGTGTGCCAAAAGAGGAATGTGTAGATTTTTGGAAGATTAATGGCAAAAGTGTGGTTTCAGACACGCACGTGCTCAACATAGTTGATCAGAAGGAGAAAACGTTCATCATTAACCACATCTTATGAGCCATTTATATTTTCAAAAGCTGCAGTATTGCTATAGTTTACCCTAACTTGAGTTCATTCTTGTGATTTTTGATGTCTGGCTTCACACTCAGACCTGAAATATGTTTGTCATGTTGCCCTCAGCGTTACTTGTTGGCTGTAACTTTTGCCTCTTAAATTGCTTATTTTCTGAGGATGAATAAGAGTAGTTCTGAAATGGCTGTGAAAATTGATCTTAGAGTCACTCTTATCCTATAGACATTTCCTTAGCCCATTTTAATTTCTCCCTTACCTGTGAAGCCTTGGGCTGGTAATTGGTGCTGCTGTCAGGTCCCTGTCCTGATACCCGCCTGGTGTCTCGCTGTCTCACTTTTATCTGTTGCAAGAATATAGATAATAAATGTGCAAAGCAAAATTTATAACAGCATTAAGAATAGTAGTGGTGACATAGCTGTGGAAATTGATCGCAAATTGAGCCATTTCTTCTCCCTGTGCTGTGACCTTGTCGTGGTGGAGAGGCTTGCGTGCTTCTATGATCCTGAGAGCTATGCTGGTGGGGGCCTATGGCGACTGGCAGGTTCAACCATACCAGACTGGTCTTGGTTGGGGGTTGGGCGTGGCTTATTTTCTGAGTGTGCCAAAAGAGGAATGTGTAGATTTTTGGAAGATTAATGGCAAAAGTGTGGTTTCAGACAGTTACATGCTCAACATAGTTGATCAGAAGGAGAAGACGTTCATCATTAACCACATCTTATGAGCCATTTATATTTTCAAAAGCTGCAGTATTGCTATAGTTTACCCTAACTTGAGTTCATTCTTGTTAGTTTTGATGTCTGGCTTCACACTCAGACCTGACATATTTTTGTCATGTTGCCCTCAGCGTTATTTGTTGGATGTAACTTTTGCCCCTTAAATTGCTTATTGTCTGAGTGTGCCAAAAGAGGAATGTGTAGATTTTTGGAAGATTAATGGCAAAAGTGTGGTTTCAGACGGGCAAGTGCTCAACATAGTTGATCAGAAGGAGAAAACGTTCATCATTAACCACATCTTATGAGCCATTTATATTTTCAAAAGCTGCAGTATTGCTATAGTTTACTCTAACTTGAGTTCATTCTTGTGATTTTTGATGTCTGGCTTCACACTCAGACCTGAAATATGTTTGTCATGTTGCCCTCAGCGTTACTTGTTGGATGTAACTTTTGCCTCTTAAATTGCTTATTTTCTGAGGATGAATAAGAGTAGTTCTGAAATGGCTGTGAAAATTGATCTTCGAGTCACTCTTATCCTATAGACATTTCCTTAGCCCATTTTAATTTCTCCCTTACCTGTGAAGCCTTGGGCTGGTAATTGGTGCTGCTGTCAGGTCCCTGTCCTGATACCCGCCTGGTGTCTCGCTGTCTCACTTTTATCTGTTGCAAGAATATAGATAATAAATGTGCAAAGCAAAATTTATAACAGGATTAAGAATAGTAGTGGTGACATAGCTGTGGAAATTGATCGCAAATTGAGCCATTTCTTCTCCCTGTGCTGTGACCTTGTCGTGGTGGAGAGGCTTGCGTGCTTCTATGATCCTGAGAGCTATGCTGGTGGGGGCCTATGGCGACTGGCAGGTTCAACCATACCAGACTGGTCTTGGGTGAGGAGTGAGATGAAAGGCAGCACCTTGTCCTCCAGGTTGGGGGTTGGGCGTGGCTTATTTTCTGAGTGTGCCAAAAGAGGAATGTGTAGATTTTTGGAAGATTAATGGCAAAAGTGTGGTTTCAGACAGGTCATTGCTCAACATAGTTGATCAGAAGGAGAAAACGTTCATCATTAACCACATCTTATGAGCCATTTATATTTTCAAAAGCTGCAGTATTCCTATAGTTTACCCTAACTTGAGTTCATTCTTGTGAGTTTTGATGTCTGGCTTCACACTCAGACCTGACATATTTTTGTCATGTTGCCGTCAGGGTTATTTGTTGGATGTAACTTTTGCCTCTTAAATTGCTTATTTTCTGAGTGTGCCAAAAGAGGAATGTGTAGATTTTTGGAAGATTAATGGCAAAAGTGTGGTTTCAGACAGTTACATGCTCAACATAGTTGATCAGAAGGAGAAGACGTTCATCATTAACCACATCTTATGAGCCATTTATATTTTCAAAAGCTGCAGTATTGCTATAGTTTACCCTAACTTGAGTTCATTCTTGTTAGTTTTGATGTCTGGCTTCACACTCAGACCTGACATATTTTTGTCATGTTGCCCTCAGCGTTATTTGTTGGATGTAACTTTTGCCCCTTAAATTGCTTATTGTCTGAGTGTGCCAAAAGAGGAATGTGTAGATTTTTGGAAGATTAATGGCAAAAGTGTGGTTTCAGACGGGCAAGTGCTCAACATAGTTGATCAGAAGGAGAAAACGTTCATCATTAACCACATCTTATGAGCCATTTATATTTTCAAAAGCTGCAGTATTGCTATAGTTTACCCTAACTTGAGTTCATTCTTGTGATTTTTGATGTCTGGCTTCACACTCAGACCTGAAATATGTTTGTCATGTTGCCCTCAGCGTTACTTGTTGGATGTAACTTTTGCCTCTTAAATTGCTTATTTTCTGAGGATGAATAAGAGTAGTTCTGAAATGGCTGTGAAAATTGATCTTCGAGTCACTCTTATCCTATAGACATTTCCTTAGCCCATTTTAATTTCTCCCTTACCTGTGAAGCCTTGGGCTGGTAATTGGTGCTGCTGTCAGGTCCCTGTCCTGATACCCGCCTGGTGTCTCGCTGTCTCACTTTTATCTGTTGCAAGAATATAGATAATAAATGTGCAAAGCAAAATTTATAACAGCATTAAGAATAGTAGTGGTGACATAGCTGTGGAAATTGATCGCAAATTGAGCCATTTCTTCTCCCTGTGCTGTGACCTTGTCGTGGTGGAGAGGCTTGCGTGCTTCTATGATCCTGAGAGCTATGCTGGTGGGGGCCTATGGCGACTGGCAGGTTCAACCATACCAGACTGGTCTTGGTTGGGGGTTGGGCGTGGCTTATTTTCTGAGTTTGCCAAAAGAGGAATGTGTAGATTTTTGGAAGATTAATGGCAAAAGTGTGGTTTCAGACAGTTACATGCTCAACATAGTTGATCAGAAGGACGAAACGTTCATCATTAACCACATCTTATGAGCCATTTATATTTTCAAAAGCTGCAGTATTGCTATAGTTTACCCGAACTTGAGTTCATTCTTGTGAGTTTTGATGTCTGGCTTCACACTCAGACCTGACATATTTTTGTCATGTTGCCCTCAGCGTTATTTGTTGGATGTAACTTTTGCCCCTTAAATTGCTTATTGTCTGAGTGTGCCAAAAGAGGAATGTGTAGATTTTTGGAAGATTAATGGCAAAAGTGTGGTTTCAGACGGGCAAGTGCTCAACATAGTTGATCAGAAGGAGAAAACGTTCATCATTAACCACATCTTATGAGCCATTTATATTTTCAAAAGCTGCAGTATTGCTATAGTTTACCCTAACTTGAGTTCATTCTTGTGATTTTTGATGTCTGGCTTCACACTCAGACCTGAAATATGTTTGTCATGTTGCCCTCAGCGTTACTTGTTGGATGTAACTTTTGCCTCTTAAATTGCTTATTTTCTGAGGATGAATAAGAGTAGTTCTGAAATGGCTGTGAAAATTGATCTTAGAGTCACTCTTATCCTATAGACATTTCCTTAGCCCATTTTAATTTCTCCCTTACCTGTGAAGCCTTGGGCTGGTAATTGGTGCTGCTGTCAGGTCCCTGTCCTGATACCCGCCTGGTGTCTCGCTGTCTCACTTTTATCTGTTGCAAGAATATAGATAATAAATGTGCAAAGCAAAATTTATAACAGGATTAAGAATAGTAGTGGTGACATAGCTGTGGAAATTGATCGCAAATTGAGCCATTTCTTCTCCCTGTGCTGTGACCTTGTCGTGGTGGAGAGGCTTGCGTGCTTCTATGATCCTGAGAGCTATGCTGGTGGGGGCCTATGGCGACTGGCAGGTTCAACCATACCAGACTGGTCTTGGTTGGGGGTTGGGCGTGGCTTATTTTCTGAGTTTGCCAAAAGAGGAATGTGTAGATTTTTGGAAGATTAATGGCAAAAGTGTGGTTTCAGACGGGTCATTGCTCAACATAGTTGATCAGAAGGACGAAACGTTCATCATTAACCACATCTTATGAGCCATTTATATTTTCAAAAGCTGCAGTATTGCTATAGTTTACCCGAACTTGAGTTCATTCTTGTGAGTTTTGATGTCTGGCTTCACACTCAGACCTGACATATTTTTGTCAAGTTGCCCTCAGCGTTATTTGTTGGATGTAGCTTTTGCCTCTTAAATTGCTTATTTTCTGAGTGTGCCAAAAGAGGAATGTGTAGATTTTTGGAAGATTAATGGCAAAAGTGTGGTTTCAGACAGTGACATGCTCAACATAGTTGATCAGAAGGAGAAAACGTTCATCATTAACCACATCTTATGAGCCATTTATATTTTCAAAAGCTGCAGTATTCCTATAGTTTACCCTAACTTGAGTTCATTCTTGTGATTTTTGATGTCTGGCTTCACACTCAGACCTGAAATATGTTTGTCATGTTGCCCTCAGCGTTACTTGTTGGATGTAACATTTGCCTCTTAAATTGCTTATTTTCTGAGTATGAATAAGAGTAGTTCTGAAATGGCTGTGAAAATTGATCTTAGAGTCACTCTTATCCTATAGACATTTTCTTAGCCCATTTTAATTTCTCCCTTACCTGTGAAGCCTTGGGCTGGTAATTGGTGCTGCTGTCAGGTCCCTGTCCTGATACCCGCCTGGTGTCTCGCTGTCTCACTTTTATCTGTTGCAAGAATATAGATAATAAATGTGCAAAGCAAAATTTATAACAGGATTAAGAATAGTAGTGGTGACATAGCTGTGGAAATTGATCGCAAATTGAGCCATTTCTTCTCCCTGTGCTGTGACCTTGTCGTGGTGGAGAGGCTTGTGTGCTTCTATGATCCTGAGAGCTATGCTGGTGGGGGCCTATGGCGACTGGCAGGTTCAACCATACCAGACTGGCCTTGGTTGGGGGTTGGGCGTGGCTTATTTTCTGAGTTTGCCAAAAGAGGAATGTGTAGATTTTTGGAAGATTAATGGCAAAAGTGTGGTTTCAGACAGTTACATGCTCAACATAGTTGATCAGAAGGACGAAACGTTCATCATTAACCACATCTTATGAGCCATTTATATTTTCAAAAGCTGCAGTATTGCTATAGTTTACCCGAACTTGAGTTCATTCTTGTGAGTTTTGATGTCTGGCTTCACACTCAGACCTGACATATTTTTGTCATGTTGCCCTCAGCGTTATTTGTTGGATGTAACTTTTGCCCCTTAAATTGCTTATTGTCTGAGTGTGCCAAAAGAGGAATGTGTAGATTTTTGGAAGATTAATGGCAAAAGTGTGGTTTCAGACGGGAAGGTGCTCAACATAGTTGATCAGAAGGAGAAAACGTTCATCATTAACCACATCTTATGAGCCATTTATATTTTCAAAAGCTGCAGTATTGCTATAGTTTACCCTAACTTGAGTTCATTCTTGTGATTTTTGATGTCTGGCTTCACACTCAGACCTGAAATATGTTTGTCATGTTGCCCTCAGCGTTACTTGTTGGCTGTAACTTTTGCCTCTTAAATTGCTTATTTTCTGAGTATGAATAAGAGTAGTTCTGAAATGGCTGTGAAAATTGATCTTAGAGTCACTCTTATCCTATAGACATTTCCTTAGCCCATTTTAATTTCTCCCTTACCTGTGAAGCCTTGGGCTGGTAATTGGTGCTGCTGTCAGGTCCCTGTCCTGATACCCGCCTGGTGTCTCGCTGTCTCACTTTTATCTGTTGCAAGAATATAGATAATAAATGTGCAAAGCAAAATTTATAACAGGATTAAGAATAGTAGTGGTGACATAGCTGTGGAAATTGATCGCAAATTGAGCCATTTCTTCTCCCTGTGCTGTGACCTTGTCGTGGTGGAGAGGCTTGCGTGCTTCTATGATCCTGAGAGCTATGCTGGTGGGGGCCTATGGCGACTGGCAGGTTCAACCATACCAGACTGGTCTTGGTTGGGGGTTGGGCGTGGCTTATTTTCTGAGTTTGCCAAAAGAGGAATGTGTAGATTTTTGGAAGATTAATGGCAAAAGTGTGGTTTCAGACGGGTCATTGCTCAACATAGTTGATCAGAAGAAGAAAACGTTCATCATTAACCACATCTTATGAGCCATTTATATTTTCAAAAGCTGCAGTATTGCTATAGTTTACCCTAACTTGAGTTCATTCTTGTGATTTTTGATGTCTGGCTTCACACTCAGACCTGAAATATGTTTGTCATGTTGCCCTCAGCGTTACTTGTTGGATGTAACTTTTGCCTCTTAAATTGCTTATTTTCTGAGTATGAATAAGAGTAGTTCTGAAATGGCTGTGAAAATTGATCTTAGAGTCACTCTTATCCTATAGACATTTCCTTAGCCCATTTTAATTTCTCCCTTACCTGTGAAGCCTTGGGCTGGTAATTGGTGCTGCTGTCAGGTCCCTGTCCTGATACCCGCCTGGTGTCTCGCTGTCTCACTTTTATCTGTTGCAAGAATATAGATAATAAATGTGCAAAGCAAAATTTATAACAGGATTAAGAATAGTAGTGGTGACATAGCTGTGGAAATTGATCGCAAATTGAGCCATTTCTTCTCCCTGTGCTGTGACCTTGTCGTGGTGGAGAGGCTTGCGTGCTTCTATGATCCTGAGAGCTATGCTGGTGGGGGCCTATGGCGACTGGCAGGTTCAACCATACCAGACTGGTCTTGGTTGGGGGTTGGGCGTGGCTTATTTTCTGAGTTTGCCAAAAGAGGAATGTGTAGATTTTTGGAAGATTAATGGCAAAAGTGTGGTTTCAGACGGGTCATTGCTCAACATAGTTGATCAGAAGAAGAAAACGTTCATCATTAACCACATCTTATGAGCCATTTATATTTTCAAAAGCTGCAGTATTCCTATAGTTTACCCTAACTTGAGTTCATTCTTGTGATTTTTGATGTCTGGCTTCACACTCAGACCTGACATATTTTTGTGAAGTTGCCCTCAGCGTTATTTGTTGGATGTAGCTTTTGCCTCTTAAATTGCTTATTTTCTGAGTGTGCCAAAAGAGGAATGTGTAGATTTTTGGAAGATTAATGGCAAAAGTGTGGTTTCAGACACTGTAGTGCTCAACATAGTTGATCAGAAGGAGGAAACGTTCATCATTAACCACATCTTATGAGCCATTTATATTTTCAAAAGCTGCAGTATTGCTATAGTTTACCCTAACTTGAGTTCATTCTTGTGATTTTTGATGTCTAGCTCCACACTCAGACTTGATATATTTTTGTCATGTTGCCCTCAGCGTTATTTGTTGGATGTAACTTTTGCATCTTAAATTGCTTATTTTCTGAGTGTGCCACAAGAGGAATGTGTAGATTTTTGGAAGATTAATGGCAAAAGTGTGGTTTCAGACAGTCACATGCTCAACATAGTTGATCAGAAAGAAGAAACGTTCATCATTAACCACATCTTATGAGCCATTTATATTTTCAAAAGCTGCAGTATTCCTATAGTTTACCCTAACTTGAGTTCATTCTTGTGAGTTTTGATGTCTGGCTTCACACTCAGACCTGAAATATTTTTGTCAAGTTGCCCTCAGCGTTATTTGTTAGATGTAACTTTTGCCTCTTAAATTGCTTATTTTCTGAGTGTGCCAAAAGAGGAATGTGTAGATTTTTGGAAGATTAATGGCAAAAGTGTGGTTTCAGACACTCACGTGCTCAACATAGTTGATCAGAAGGACGAAACGTTCATCATTAACCACATCTTATGAGCCATTTATATTTTCAAAAACTGCAGTATTGCTATAGTTTACCCGAACTTGAGTTCATTCTTGTGAGTTTTGATGTCTGGCTTCACACTCAGACCCTGACATATTTTTGTGAAGTTGCCCTCAGCGTTATTTGTTGGATGTAGCTTTTGCCTCTTAAATTGCTTATTTTCTGAGTGTGCCAAAAGAGGAATGTGTAGATTTTTGGAAGATTAATGGCAAAAGTGTGGTTTCAGACACTGTAGTGCTCAACATAGTTGATCAGAAGGAGGAAACGTTCATCATTAACCACATCTTATGAGCCATTTATATTTTCAAAAGCTGCAGTATCCTATAGTTTACCCTCACTTGAGTTCATTCTTGTGATTTTTGATGTCTAGCTCCACACTCAGACTTGATATATTTTTGTCATGTTGCCCTCAGCGTTACTTGTTGGCTGTAACTTTTGCCTCTTAAATTGCTTATTTTCTGAGTATGAATAAGAGTAGTTCTGAAATGGCTGTGAAAATTGATCTTAGAGTCACTCTTATCCTATAGACATTTCCTTAGCCCATTTTAATTTCTCCCTTACCTGTGAAGCCTTGGGCTGGTAATTGGTGCTGCTGTCAGGTCCCTGTCCTGATACCCGCCTGGTGTCTCGCTGTCTCACTTTTATCTGTTGCAAGAATATAGATAATAAATGTGCAAAGCAAAATTTATAACAGGATTAAGAATAGTAGTGGTGACATAGCTGTGGAAATTGATCGCAAATTGAGCCATTTCTTCTCCCTGTGCTGTGACCTTATCGTGGTGGAGAGGCTTGCGTGCTTCTATGATCCTGAGAGCTTTGCTGGTGGGGGCCTATGGCGACTGGCAGGTTCAACCATACTAGACTGGTCTTGGTTGGGGGTTGGGCGTGGCTTATTTTCTGAGTTTGCCAAAAGAGGAATGTGTAGATTTTTGGAAGATTAATGGCAAAAGTGTGGTTTCAGACGGGTCATTGCTCAACATAGTTGATCAGAAGAAGAAAACGTTCATCATTAACCACATCTTATGAGCCATTTATATTTTCAAAAGCTGCAGTATTGCTATAGTTTACCCTAACTTGAGTTCATTCTTGTTTGTTTTGATGTCTGGCTTCACACTCAGACCTGACATATTTTTGTCATGTTGCCCTCAGCGTTATTTGTTGGATGTAACTTTTGCATCTTAAATTGCTTATTTTCTGAGTGTGCCAAAAGAGGAATGTGTAGATTTTTGGAAGATTAATGGCAAAAGTGTGGTTTCAGACGGGTGGTTGCTCAACATAGTTGATCAGAAGAAGAAAACGTTCATCATTAACCACATCTTATGAGCCATTTATATTTTCAAAAGCTGCAGTATTGCTATAGTTTACCCTAACTTGAGTTCATTCTTGTGATTTTTGATGTCTGGCTTCACACTCAGACCTGAAATATGTTTGTCATGTTGCCCTCAGCGTTACTTGTTGGATGTAACTTTTGCCTCTTAAATTGCTTATTTTCTGAGTATGAATAAGAGTAGTTCTGAAATGGCTGTGAAAATTGATCTTCGAGTCACTCTTATCCTATAGACATTTCCTTAGCCCATTTTAATTTCTCCCTTACCTGTGAAGCCTTGGGCTGGTAATTGGTGCTGCTGTCAGGTCCCTGTCCTGATACCCGCCTGGTGTCTCGCTGTCTCACTTTTATCTGTTGCAAGAATATAGATAATAAATGTGCAAAGCAAAATTTATAACAGGATTAAGAATAGTAGTGGTGACATAGCTGTGGAAATTGATCGCAAATTGAGCCATTTCTTCTCCCTGTGCTGTGACCTTGTCGTGGTGGAGAGGCTTGCGTGCTTCTATGATCCTGAGAGCTATGCTGGTGGGAGCCCATGGCTACTGGCAGGTTCAACCATACCAGACTGGTCTTGGGTGAGGAGTGAGACGAAAGGCAGCACCTGGTCCTCCAGGTTGGGGGTTGGGCGTGGCTTATTTTCTGAGTTTGCCAAAAGAGGAATGTGTAGATTTTTGGAAGATTAATGGCAAAAGTGTGGTTTCAGACAGGTCATTGCTCAACATAGTTGATCAGAGGGAGGACACGTTCATCATTAACCACACCTTATGAGCCATTTATATTTTCAAAAGCTGCAGTATTCCTATAGTTTACCCTAACTTGAGTTCATTCTTGTGATTTTTGATGTCTGGCTTCACACTCAGACCTGAAATATGTTTGTCATGTTGCCCTCAGCGTTATTTGTTGGATGTAACTTTTGCCTCTTAAATTGCTTATTTTCTGAGTGTGCCAAAAGAGGAATGTGTAGATTTTTGGAAGATTAATGGCAAAAGTGTGGTTTCAGACAGGTGGTTGCTCAACATAGTTGATCAGAAGGATGAAACGTTCATCATTAACCACATCTTATGAGCCATTTATATTTTCAAAAGCTGCAGTATTGCTATAGTTTACCCGAACTTGAGTTCATTCTTGTGAGTTTTGATGTCTGGCTTCACACTCAGACCTGACATATTTTTGTCAAGTCGCCCTCAGCGTTATTTGTTGGATGTAACTTTTGCATCTTAAATTGCTTATTTTCTGAGTGTGCCAAAAGAGGAATGTGTAGATTTTTGGAAGATTAATGGCAAAAGTGTGGTTTCAGACACTTACATGCTCAACATAGTTGATCAGAAGGAGAAAACGTTCATCATTAACCACATCTTATGAGCCATTTATATTTTCAAAAGCTGCAGTATTGCTATAGTTTACCCTAACTTGAGTTCATTCTTGTGTGTTTTGATGTCTGGCTTCACACTCAGACCTGACATATTTTTGTCATGTTGCCCTCAGCGTTACTTGTTGGATGTAACTTTTGCCTCTTAAATTGCTTATTTTCTGAGTGTGCCAAAAGAGGAATGTGTAGATTTTTGGAAGATTAATGGCAAAAGTGTGGTTTCAGACACTGTAGTGCTCAACATAGTTGATCAGAAGGAGGAAACGTTCATCATTAACCACATCTTATGAGCCATTTATATTTTCAAAAGCTGCAGTATTGCTATAGTTTACCCTAACTTGAGTTCATTCTTGTGAGTTTTGATGTCTGGCTTCACACTCAGACCTGAAATATTTTTGTCAAGTTGCCCTCAGCGTTATTTGTTGGATGTAACTTTTGCCTCTTAAATTGCTTATTTTCTGAGTGTGCCAAAAGAGGAATGTGTAGATTTTTGGAAGATTAATGGCAAAAGTGTGGTTTCAGACACTCACGTGCTCAACATAGTTGATCAGAAGGACGAAACGTTCATCATTAACCACATCTTATGAGCCATTTATATTTTCAAAAACTGCAGTATTGCTATAGTTTACCCGAACTTGAGTTCATTCTTGTGAGTTTTGATGTCTGGCTTCACACTCAGACCCTGACATATTTTTGTGAAGTTGCCCTCAGCGTTATTTGTTGGATGTAGCTTTTGCCTCTTAAATTGCTTATTTTCTGAGTGTGCCAAAAGAGGAATGTGTAGATTTTTGGAAGATTAATGGCAAAAGTGTGGTTTCAGACAGTTACATGCTCAACATAGTTGATCAGAAGGAGGAAACGTTCATCATTAACCACATCTTATGAGCCATTTATATTTTCAAAAGCTGCAGTATTGCTATAGTTTACCCTAACTTGAGTTCATTCTTGTGATTTTTGATGTCTAGCTCCACACTCAGACTTGATATATTTTTGTCATGTTGCCCTCAGCGTTATTTGTTGGATGTAACTTTTGCATCTTAAATTGCTTATTTTCTGAGTGTGCCAAAAGAGGAATGTGTAGATTTTTGGAAGATTAATGGCAAAAGTGTGGTTTCAGACGGGTGGTTGCTCAACATAGTTGATCAGAAGAAGAAAACGTTCATCATTAACCACATCTTATGAGCCATTTATATTTTCAAAAGCTGCAGTATTGCTATAGTTTACCCTAACTTGAGTTCATTCTTGTGATTTTTGATGTCTGGCTTCACACTCAGACCTGAAATATGTTTGTCATGTTGCCCTCAGCGTTACTTGTTGGATGTAACTTTTGCCTCTTAAATTGCTTATTTTCTGAGTATGAATAAGAGTAGTTCTGAAATGGCTGTGAAAATTGATCTTCGAGTCACTCTTATCCTATAGACATTTCCTTAGCCCATTTTAATTTCTCCCTTACCTGTGAAGCCTTGGGCTGGTAATTGGTGCTGCTGTCAGGTCCCTGTCCTGATACCCGCCTGGTGTCTCGCTGTCTCACTTTTATCTGTTGCAAGAATATAGATAATAAATGTGCAAAGCAAAATTTATAACAGGATTAAGAATAGTAGTGGTGACATAGCTGTGGAAATTGATCGCAAATTGAGCCATTTCTTCTCCCTGTGCTGTGACCTTGTCGTGGTGGAGAGGCTTGCGTGCTTCTATGATCCTGAGAGCTATGCTGGTGGGAGCCCATGGCTACTGGCAGGTTCAACCATACCAGACTGGTCTTGGGTGAGGAGTGAGACGAAAGGCAGCACCTGGTCCTCCAGGTTGGGGGTTGGGCGTGGCTTATTTTCTGAGTTTGCCAAAAGAGGAATGTGTAGATTTTTGGAAGATTAATGGCAAAAGTGTGGTTTCAGACAGGTCATTGCTCAACATAGTTGATCAGAGGGAGGACACGTTCATCATTAACCACACCTTATGAGCCATTTATATTTTCAAAAGCTGCAGTATTCCTATAGTTTACCCTAACTTGAGTTCATTCTTGTGATTTTTGATGTCTGGCTTCACACTCAGACCTGAAATATGTTTGTCATGTTGCCCTCAGCGTTATTTGTTGGATGTAACTTTTGCCTCTTAAATTGCTTATTTTCTGAGTGTGCCAAAAGAGGAATGTGTAGATTTTTGGAAGATTAATGGCAAAAGTGTGGTTTCAGACAGGTGGTTGCTCAACATAGTTGATCAGAAGGATGAAACGTTCATCATTAACCACATCTTATGAGCCATTTATATTTTCAAAAGCTGCAGTATTGCTATAGTTTACCCGAACTTGAGTTCATTCTTGTGAGTTTTGATGTCTGGCTTCACACTCAGACCTGACATATTTTTGTCAAGTCGCCCTCAGCGTTATTTGTTGGATGTAACTTTTGCATCTTAAATTGCTTATTTTCTGAGTGTGCCAAAAGAGGAATGTGTAGATTTTTGGAAGATTAATGGCAAAAGTGTGGTTTCAGACACTTACATGCTCAACATAGTTGATCAGAAGGAGAAAACGTTCATCATTAACCACATCTTATGAGCCATTTATATTTTCAAAAGCTGCAGTATTGCTATAGTTTACCCTAACTTGAGTTCATTCTTGTGTGTTTTGATGTCTGGCTTCACACTCAGACCTGACATATTTTTGTCATGTTGCCCTCAGCGTTACTTGTTGGATGTAACTTTTGCCTCTTAAATTGCTTATTTTCTGAGTGTGCCAAAAGAGGAATGTGTAGATTTTTGGAAGATTAATGGCAAAAGTGTGGTTTCAGACACTTACATGCTCAACATAGTTGATCAGAAGGAGAAAACGTTCATCATTAACCACATCTTATGAGCCATTTATATTTTCAAAAGCTGCAGTATTCCTATAGTTTACCCTAACTTGAGTTCATTCTTGTGATTTTTGATGTCTGGCTTCACACTCAGACCTGACATATTTTTGTCATGTTGCCCTCAGCGTTATTTGTTGGATGTAACTTTTGCCTCTTAAATTGCTTATTTTCTGAGTGTGCCAAAAGAGGAATGTGTAGATTTTTGGAAGATTAATGGCAAAAGTGTGGTTTCAGACAGTGACATGCTCAACATAGTTGATCAGAAGGAGAAAACATTCATCATTAACCACATCTTATGAGCCATTTATATTTTCAAAAGCTGCAGTATTGCTATAGTTTACCCTAACTTGAGTTCATTCTTGTGATTTTTGATGTCTGGCTTCACACTCAGACCTGAAATATGTTTGTCATGTTGCCCTCAGCGTTACTTGTTGGATGTAACTTTTGCCTCTTAAATTGCTTATTTTCTGAGTATGAATAAGAGTAGTTCTGAAATGGCTGTGAAAATTGATCTTCGAGTCACTCTTATCCTATAGACATTTCCTTAGCCCATTTTAATTTCTCCCTTACCTGTGAAGCCTTGGGCTGGTAATTGGTGCTGCTGTCAGGTCCCTGTCCTGATACCCGCCTGGTGTCTCGCTGTCTCACTTTTATCTGTTGCAAGAATATAGATAATAAATGTGCAAAGCAAAATTTATAACAGGATTAAGAATAGTAGTGGTGACATAGCTGTGGAAATTGATCGCAAATTGAGCCATTTCTTCTCCCTGTGCTGTGACCTTGTCGTGGTGGAGAGGCTTGCGTGCTTCTATGATCCTGAGAGCTATGCTGGTGGGAGCCCATGGCTACTGGCAGGTTCAACCATACCAGACTGGTCTTGGGTGAGGAGTGAGACGAAAGGCAGCACCTGGTCCTCCAGGTTGGGGGTTGGGCGTGGCTTATTTTCTGAGTTTGCCAAAAGAGGAATGTGTAGATTTTTGGAAGATTAATGGCAAAAGTGTGGTTTCAGACAGGTCATTGCTCAACATAGTTGATCAGAGGGAGGACACGTTCATCATTAACCACACCTTATGAGCCATTTATATTTTCAAAAGCTGCAGTATTCCTATAGTTTACCCTAACTTGAGTTCATTCTTGTGATTTTTGATGTCTGGCTTCACACTCAGACCTGAAATATGTTTGTCATGTTGCCCTCAGCGTTATTTGTTGGATGTAACTTTTGCCTCTTAAATTGCTTATTTTCTGAGTGTGCCAAAAGAGGAATGTGTAGATTTTTGGAAGATTAATGGCAAAAGTGTGGTTTCAGACAGGTGGTTGCTCAACATAGTTGATCAGAAGGACGAAACGTTCATCATTAACCACATCTTATGAGCCATTTATATTTTCAAAAGCTGCAGTATTGCTATAGTTTACCCGAACTTGAGTTCATTCTTGTGAGTTTTGATGTCTGGCTTCACACTCAGACCTGACATATTTTTGTCAAGTCGCCCTCAGCGTTATTTGTTGGATGTAACTTTTGCATCTTAAATTGCTTATTTTCTGAGTGTGCCAAAAGAGGAATGTGTAGATTTTTGGAAGATTAATGGCAAAAGTGTGGTTTCAGACAGTCACATGCTCAACATAGTTGATCAGAAGGAGAAAACGTTCATCATTAACCACATCTTATGAGCCATTTATATTTTCAAAAGCTGCAGTATTGCTATAGTTTACCCTAACTTGAGTTCATTCTTGTGTGTTTTGATGTCTGGCTTCACACTCAGACCTGACATATTTTTGTCATGTTGCCCTCAGCGTTACTTGTTGGATGTAACTTTTGCCTCTTAAATTGCTTATTTTCTGAGTGTGCCAAAAGAGGAATGTGTAGATTTTTGGAAGATTAATGGCAAAAGTGTGGTTTCAGACACTTACATGCTCAACATAGTTGATCAGAAGGAGAAAACGTTCATCATTAACCACATCTTATGAGCCATTTATATTTTCAAAAGCTGCAGTATTCCTATAGTTTACCCTAACTTGAGTTCATTCTTGTGATTTTTGATGTCTGGCTTCACACTCAGACCTGACATATTTTTGTCATGTTGCCCTCAGCGTTATTTGTTGGATGTAACTTTTGCCTCTTAAATTGCTTATTTTCTGAGTGTGCCAAAAGAGGAATGTGTAGATTTTTGGAAGATTAATGGCAAAAGTGTGGTTTCAGACAGTGACATGCTCAACATAGTTGATCAGAAGGAGAAAACGTTCATCATTAACCACATCTTATGAGCCATTTATATTTTCAAAAGCTGCAGTATTGCTATGGTTTACCCTAACTTGAGTTCATTCTTGTGATTTTTGATGTCTGGCTTCACACTCAGACCTGAAATATGTTTGTCATGTTGCCCTCAGCGTTACTTGTTGGATGTAACTTTTGTCTCTTAAATTGCTTATTTTCTGAGTATGAATAAGAGTAGTTCTGAAATGGCTGTGAAAATTGATCTTCGAGTCACTCTTATCCTATAGACATTTCCTTAGCCCATTTTAATTTCTCCCTTACCTGTGAAGCCTTGGGCTGGTAATTGGTGCTGCTGTCAGGTCCCTGTCCTGATACCCGCCTGGTGTCTCGCTGTCTCACTTTTATCTGTTGCAAGAATATAGATAATAAATGTGCAAAGCAAAATTTATAACAGGATTAAGAATAGTAGTGGTGACATAGCTGTGGAAATTGATCGCAAATTGAGCCATTTCTTCTCCCTGTGCTGTGACCTTGTCGTGGTGGAGAGGCTTGCGTGCTTCTATGATCCTGAGAGCTATGCTGGTGGGAGCCCATGGCTACTGGCAGGTTCAACCATACCAGACTGGTCTTGGGTGAGGAGTGAGACGAAAGGCAGCACCTGGTCCTCCAGGTTGGGGGTTGGGCGTGGCTTATTTTCTGAGTTTGCCAAAAGAGGAATGTGTAGATTTTTGGAAGATTAATGGCAAAAGTGTGGTTTCAGACAGGTCATTGCTCAACATAGTTGATCAGAAGGAGAGGACGTTCATCATTAACCACATCTTATGAGCCATTTATATTTTCAAAAGCTGCAGTATTGCTATAGTTTACCCTAACTTGAGTTCATTCTTGTGATTTTTGATGTCTGGCTTCACACTCAGACCTGAAATATGTTTGTCATGTTGCCCTCAGCGTTACTTGTTGGATGTAACTTTTGCCTCTTAAATTGCTTATTTTCTGAGTATGAATAAGAGTAGTTCTGAAATGGCTGTGAAAATTGATCTTCGAGTCACTCTTATCCTATAGACATTTCCTTAGCCCATTTTAATTTCTCCCTTACCTGTGAAGCCTTGGGCTGGTAATTGGTGCTGCTGTCAGGTCCCTGTCCTGATACCCGCCTGGTGTCTCGCTGTCTCACTTTTATCTGTTGCAAGAATATAGATAATAAATGTGCAAAGCAAAATTTATAACAGGATTAAGAATAGTAGTGGTGACATAGCTGTGGAAATTGATCGCAAATTGAGCCATTTCTTCTCCCTGTGCTGTGACCTTGTCGTGGTGGAGAGGCTTGCGTGCTTCTATGATCCTGAGAGCTATGCTGGTGGGAGCCCATGGCTACTGGCAGGTTCAACCATACCAGACTGGTCTTGGGTGAGGAGTGAGACGAAAGGCAGCACCTGGTCCTCCAGGTTGGGGGTTGGGCGTGGCTTATTTTCTGAGTTTGCCAAAAGAGGAATGTGTAGATTTTTGGAAGATTAATGGCAAAAGTGTGGTTTCAGACAGGTCATTGCTCAACATAGTTGATCAGAGGGAGGACACGTTCATCATTAACCACATCTTATGAGCCATTTATATTTTCAAAAGCTGCAGTATTCCTATAGTTTACCCTAACTTGAGTTCATTCTTGTGATTTTTGATGTCTGGCTTCACACTCAGACCTGAAATATGTTTGTCATGTTGCCCTCAGCGTTATTTGTTGGATATAACTTTTGCCTCTTAAATTGCTTATTTTCTGAGTGTGCCAAAAGAGGAATGTGTAGATTTTTGGAAGATTAATGGCAAAAGTGTGGTTTCAGACAGGTGGTTGCTCAACATAGTTGATCAGAAGGAGAAAACGTTCATCATTAACCACATCTTATGAGCCATTTATATTTTCAAAAGCTGCAGTATTGCTATAGTTTACCCTAACTTGAGTTCATTCTTGTGAGTTTTGATGTCTGGCTTCACACTCAGACCTGACATATTTTTGTCATGTTGCCCTCAGCGTTATTTGTTGGATGTAACTTTTGCCTCTTAAATTGCTTATTGTCTGAGTGTGCCAAAAGAGGAATGTGTAGATTTTTGGAAGATTAATGGCAAAAGTGTGGTTTCAGACAGGTCATTGCTCAACATAGTTGATCAAAAAAAGGAAACATTCATCATTAACCACATCTTATGAGCCATTTATATTTTCAAAAGCTGCAGTATTGCTATAGTTTACCCTAACTTGAGTTCATTCTTGTGAGTTTTGATGTCTGGCTTCACACTCAGACCTGACATATTTTTGTCATGTTGCCGTCAGGGTTATTTGTTGGATGTAACTTTTGCCTCTTAAATTGCTTATTTTCTGAGTGTGCCAAAAGAGGAATGTGTAGATTTTTGGAAGATTAATGGCAAAAGTGTGGTTTCAGACAGGTCATTGCTCAACATAGTTGATCAGAAGGAGAGGACGTTCATCATTAACCACATCTTATGAGCCATTTATATTTTCAAAAGCTGCAGTATTGCTATAGTTTACCCGAACTTGAGTTCATTCTTGTGAGTTTTGATGTCTGGCTTCACACTCAGACCTGACATATTTTTGTCAAGTCGCCCTCAGCGTTATTTGTTGGATGTAACTTTTGCATCTTAAATTGCTTATTTTCTGAGTGTGCCAAAAGAGGAATGTGTAGATTTTTGGAAGATTAATGGCAAAAGTGTGGTTTCAGACACTTACATGCTCAACATAGTTGATCAGAAGGAGAAAACGTTCATCATTAACCACATCTTATGAGCCATTTATATTTTCAAAAGCTGCAGTATTGCTATAGTTTACCCTAACTTGAGTTCATTCTTGTGTGTTTTGATGTCTGGCTTCACACTCAGACCTGACATATTTTTGTCATGTTGCCCTCAGCGTTACTTGTTGGATGTAACTTTTGCCTCTTAAATTGCTTATTTTCTGAGTGTGCCAAAAGAGGAATGTGTAGATTTTTGGAAGATTAATGGCAAAAGTGTGGTTTCAGACACTTACATGCTCAACATAGTTGATCAGAAGGAGAAAACGTTCATCATTAACCACATCTTATGAGCCATTTATATTTTCAAAAGCTGCAGTATTCCTATAGTTTACCCTAACTTGAGTTCATTCTTGTGTGTTTTGATGTCTGGCTTCACACTCAGACCTGACATATTTTTGTCATGTTGCCCTCAGCGTTACTTGTTGGATGTAACTTTTGCCTCTTAAATTGCTTATTTTCTGAGTGTGCCAAAAGAGGAATGTGTAGATTTTTGGAAGATTAATGGCAAAAGTGTGGTTTCAGACAGTGACATGCTCAACATAGTTGATCAGAAGGAGAAAACATTCATCATTAACCACATCTTATGAGCCATTTATACTTTCAAAAGCTGCAGTATTGCTATGGTTTACCCTAACTTGAGTTCATTCTTGTGATTTTTGATGTCTGGCTTCACACTCAGACCTGAAATATGTTTGTCATGTTGCCCTCAGCGTTACTTGTTGGATGTAACTTTTGCCTCTTAAATTGCTTATTTTCTGAGTATGAATAAGAGTAGTTCTGAAATGGCTGTGAAAATTGATCTTAGAGTCACTCTTATCCTATAGACATTTCCTTAGCCCATTTTAATTTCTCCCTTACCTGTGAAGCCTTGGGCTGGTAATTGGTGCTGCTGTCAGGTCCCTGTCCTGATACCCGCCTGGTGTCTCGCTGTCTCACTTTTATCTGTTGCAAGAATATAGATAATAAATGTGCAAAGCAAAATTTATAACAGGATTAAGAATAGTAGTGGTGACATAGCTGTGGAAATTGATCGCAAATTGAGCCATTTCTTCTCCCTGTGCTGTGACCTTGTCGTGGTGGAGAGGCTTGCGTGCTTCTATGATCCTGAGAGCTATGCTGGTGGGGGCCTATGGCGACTGGCAGGTTCAACCATACCAGACTGGTCTTGGTTGGGGGTTGGGCGTGGCTTATTTTCTGAGTTTGCCAAAAGAGGAATGTGTAGATTTTTGGAAGATTAATGGCAAAAGTGTGGTTTCAGACAGGTCATTGCTCAACATAGTTGATCAGAAGGACGAAACGTTCATCATTAACCACATCTTATGAGCCATTTATATTTTCAAAAACTGCAGTATTGCTATAGTTTACCCGAACTTGAGTTCATTCTTGTGAGTTTTGATGTCTGGCTTCACACTCAGACCTGACATATTTTTGTGAAGTTGCCCTCAGCGTTATTTGTTGGATGTAGCTTTTGCCTCTTAAATTGCTTATTTTCTGAGTGTGCCAAAAGAGGAATGTGTAGATTTTTGGAAGATTAATGGCAAAAGTGTGGTTTCAGACACGCACGTGCTCAACATAGTTGATCAGAAGGAGGAAACGTTCATCATTAACCACATCTTATGAGCCATTTATATTTTCAAAAGCTGCAGTATTGCTATAGTTTACCCTAACTTGAGTTCATTCTTGTGATTTTTGATGTCTAGCTCCACACTCAGACTTGATATATTTTTGTCATGTTGCCCTCAGCGTTATTTGTGGGATGTAACTTTTGCATCTTAAATTGCTTATTTTCTGAGTGTGCCAAAAGAGGAATGTGTAGATTTTTGGAAGATTAATGGCAAAAGTGTGGTTTCAGACACTCACGTGCTCAACATAGTTGATCAGAAGGACGAAACGTTCATCATTAACCACATCTTATGAGCCATTTATATTTTCAAAAGCTGCAGTATTCCTATAGTTTACCCTAACTTGAGTTCATTCTTGTGATTTTTGATGTCTGGATTCACACTCAGACCTGAAATATGTTTGTCATGTTGCCCTCAGTGCTATTTGTTGGATGGATAGTCTCTTCTCACCTGTGAAGGACGCTGCATGATCATTCTTGCTAGCCTCTGGTCCACTGTCTCCTCCCTGACCCTGCTCTTCCTATTGTAGCAATACAGATAAACAAAACATATGTGCAAAGCAATAGTGAGCACAAGTCTGGCTTCACACTCAGACCTGAAATATGTTTGTCATGTTGCCCTCAGCGTTATTTGTTGGATGTAACTTTTGCCTCTTAAATTGCTTATTGTCTGAGTTTGCCAAAAGAGGAATGTGTAGATTTTTGGAAGATTAATGGCAAAACTGTGGTTTCAGACACTCACATGCTCAACATAGTTGATCAGAAGGCGGAAAAGTTCATCATTAACCACATCTTATGAGCCATTTATATTTTCAAAGGCTGCAGTATTGCGATAGTTTACCCTAACTTGAGTTCATTCTTGTGATTTTTGATGTCTGGCTTCACACTCAGACCTGAAATATGTTTGTCATGTTGCCCTCAGCGTTATTTGTTGGATGTAACTTTTGCCTCTTAAATTGCTTATTTTCTGAGTGTGCCAAAAGAGGAATGTGTAGATTTTTGGAAGATTAATGGCAAAAGTGTGGTTTCAGACACTCTGGTGCTCAACATAGTTGATCAGAAAGAAGAAGCGTTCATCATTAACCACATCTTATGAGCCATTTATATTTTCAAAAGCTGCAGTATTGCTATAGTTTACCCTAACTTGAGTTCATTCTTGTGATTTTTGATGTCTGGCTTCACACTCAGACCTGAAATATTTTTGTCATGTTGCCCTCAGCGTTATTTGATGGATGTAACTTTTGCCTCTTAAATTGCCTATTTTCTGAGTTTGCCAAAAGAGGAATGTGTAGATTTTTGGAAGATTAATGGCAAAGGTGTGGTTTTAGACACTCACGTGCTCAACGTAGTTGATCAGAAGGAGAAGACGTTCATCATTAACCACATCTTATGAGCCATTTATATTTTCAAAGGCTGCAGTATTGCTATAGTTTACCCTAACTTGAGTTCATTCTTGTGATTTTTGATGTCTGGCTTCACACTCAGACCTGAAATATGTTTGTCATGTTGCCCTTAGCGTTACTTGTTGGATGTAACTTTTGCCTCTTAAATTGCTTATTTTCTGAGTTTGCCAAAAGAGGAGTGTGTAGATTTTTGGAAGATTAATGGCAAAAGTGTGGTTTCAGACGGGGTGTTGCTCAACATAGTTGATCAGAAAGAAGGAAACGTTCATCATTAACCACATCTTATGAGCCATTTATATTTTCAAAAGCTGCAGTATTGCTATAGTTTACCCTAACTTGAGTCCATTGTTGTGATTTTTGATGTCTGGCTTCACACTCAGACCTGACATATTTTTGTCATGTTGCCCTCAGCGTTATTTGTTGGATGTAACTTTTGCCTCTTAAATTGCTTATTGTCTGAGTGTGCCAAAAGAGGAATGTGTAGATTTTTGGAAGATTAATGGCAAAAGTGTGGTTTCAGACACTCTGGTGTTCAACATAGTTGATCAGAAAGAAGAAGCGTTCATCATTAACCACATCTTTTGAGCCATTTATATTTTCAAAAGCTGCAGTATTGCTATAGTTTACCCTAACTTGAGTTCATTGTTGTGATTTTTGATGTCTGGCTTCACACTCAGACCTGACATATTTTTGTCAAGTTGCCCTCAGCGTTATTTGTTGGATGTAACTTTTGCCTCTTAAATTGCTTATTTTCTGAGTGTGCCAAGAGGAATGTGTAGATTTTTGGAAGATTAATGGCAAAAGTGTGGTTTCAGACGGGCAAGTGCTCAACATAGTTGATCAGAAAGAAGAAACGTTCATCATTAACCACATCTTATGAGCCATTTATATTTTCAAAAGCTGCAGTATTGCTATAGTTTACCCTAACTTGAGTTCATTCTTGTGATTTTTGATGTCTGGCTTCACACTCAGACCTGAAATATGTTTGTCATGTTGCCCTCAGCGTTATTTTTTCGATGTAACTTTTGCCTCTTAAATTGCTTATTTTCTGAGTTTGCCAAAAGAGGAATGTGTAGATTTTTGGAAGATTAATGGCAAAAGTGTGGTTTCAGACGGTGTGATGCTCAACATAGTTGATCAGATCAGCCATATATATATATATATATATATATATATATATATATATATATATATATATATATATATATATATAGATAGATAGATATATAAATATATATATATATATATATATACATATATATATATAGATATAGATATAGATAGATATAGATAGATAGATATATTTACCTAAAGGTCTAATGTAAAGGTCTCTGGCAATAACGAGCATTTGATTTGTCACTCCCTGGGGTAGGGGAGCATGTTCTCCTCGTATCCTTGTTGGTTTTCTCCGGGTACTCCAGCTTCCTCCCACAGTCCAAAGACATGCATGTTAATTGGTGATCCTAAATTGTCCGTAGGTGTGAATGTGAGTGTGAATGGTTGTCTGTCTCTATGTGTCAGCCCTGTGATAGTCTGGTGACCTGTCCAGGGTGTACCCCACCTCCCCCAAACCCTGGCTGAGCTGCAACACCTGAACACTTTGTGTTACAAAGTGTAGTTTAATGACAGTGTCTGCCCCTACAAGTATTTGGAGAGCACATACAAACTTGACAGAGCTTCAAAACTAAACCTAACCAATGACAATTCAAGGATCTCTCTGTCTTGTGTGTTTTGGAACTTGGTTGGTGGTGTCGAAGTTGGAACTTGAGCTTCTTGGTACATCAGACAAAAATGGAGATAGCTGTTTGGGAAAGAGTGCACCTCCATGCACTGAGATCGACAGGGTGTAGGAGGGAGTGCTGTGAGGCAGTGATGGAGGTGGACCAGTGATTGTCTCACTGCTGAGACGTCACCGCCACATGCAGTAAATCTCTTAGAGAGTGGAAATACTGCACTGACTGCATTCTGTTTGACTCGTTGGGGAATATTTACGATGAGTCATGAATTGTTAAAGAGTTAAATATGTAAATACGTCTTCACCCCAGTGAGACAATAAACCCTGGGTCATCATCCACTGATGCAACAGTTGAGTAATATTTAAAAACTGATTATTGATATCATGTTAATAACACACATGATAACAAGGGTGTAGATTTTGTTTGAACGTTTTGGGGGACATTTATGAAACTGGGTTTTTTTGGGGTCCTCTGGCAGAAACTTTAGAGCATCAAACACCTGACTTCCTGCATTCTGTTGGATTTTTATTCACCAGTTTGCACCTTCCCTGCATCAATTCATGGTGTAAATGTCTTTCACTTTGTCAAACTAAAAGTCCTCTCCTACTTTAATATTTTTATTAACGGGGACAGATGTTCTAAATATTGAGGTGGATGTCTCCCTTGTGTCCCCTCTGAAATCTACACCTATGTATGATAATATTCTGTAAATAAATCCAGTGCTTTTTAAATCATTTCTGTTTCTTTCTGTTCTCGCTTTGTCTCCCTCCCCCAGCTCCATCTGGTTGCCTTTTCACTATTCATAAAATGTAATTGCTCTTTTTGTACAGTTTTGTACAAGAACAGTTTTATACCTTTTGACACTCTCCACCTCTTTACACTCATATTCTGAGTGTAATTTATTTGCTAAAAAAGAGAAAAAGGCAGAACAAACCCCTTTTTCTAATTTTACACACATATATATACATATATATATATGTATATATATGTATATATATGTATATCTTAAACAATGCAGAGTCCTTTTCAAAACTCTCATTTTATTCACTCTCCTCATCTTCTGTAAAGCAAAGCAGGTTTATTTATAAAACGCATTATATGCATTATATATGGCACATTTCAGCAACTCTATAAACATCAAAAGCATTTAGACAAAGTGCAAAATAAATACATTTTAAAAAGACATTTAAACAAAATTTAAAACCCTGTTAAAGAGCTGGACAGTAGAAAAAAACATACTACTACTACCACTGACTGAAAAATGAAGCCAACAATGAAGTGCCAAAAACTGCAGTTCTTTGAAAGGCCACTTGAGGCTGGCTCTGGAAGCCAGTCAGTCCCCATGGACCCCTGTGTTAAGGTGAATTTATACTTGTGTGTCAGCTCTATGTGGAGCCTGTGCCATAGACTACGTGCATGGATGGCCTATGCCGTTGTGAGCATTTATATTTGTGGAGTTGTGTCTGTGTCACTCTGCAGTTACACCTCCAAAACACTGGTCGGCTGTGGGGTTTCTGTGAAGTATTGAAAAGTTTAGTTGGAAACAGTAAATGTGGCTTAATAAGCTACACTTTCAAACACAAGTGCACAAATCGGCTTCACTGAAACTCGCAGCATTCACAGACAAAGCACTTGTCTTCTGCTAGACTCATTTACCTACAATTACAACATGCTAATCTTTTTAGCACAAGCCTATGGCATTTTATATTGTATAAATTAGCCTAGTGACAAGCAGAGATTTTCTCTGCTTATATGAAGCCAGGATAAATCACATACAATACTTAAAATGCTATTTTAGTGGAGGCTTTATTATCTTCACAATTTATTGTTTCTTAAAAGCTTTGGGTCTCATTGATGAAAAGTTAGTAAATCTGTGTGTAGATTTGCACATAAAAGCCTACTCTACCAAAAACCTTCTCCGGATTCAGGAACGCCGCGGGAAACACGTAAACATGTGTGTATGATCATGAATGCCAATCCATCGTAAAGTGACAGCGCGCTCCCGGTAATCAGCAATTAGCATAAATCCCCGCCCATGAATAGCCAATGACCACCATATAAGGAGGTGTAGGTGCATCCTGTCGACCTGTCAGTCATGGTGCAACGAAGGAAAAAGAGAGAGATTTTTTTTTTTCCGGAAGCGGAGATCGAAATAATTTTGGGTGAAGTGGACTTAAGAAAAAACATTTTATTTTCTTCAGTTCGTAGTGGTATGACAGGGACAGGCAAAACAAAGGCCTGGAGGGAGGTAACAGATGCTGTTAATGTTGTCTCCGTAGTACAAAGAACCATGTCAGAGGTGAAGCGTAAATGGTTTGATATGAAACTGGAGGCAAAGAAACGCATAAGCACACACACAAAAATACAGTGGTCACAGGAGGAGGAGGCTCACAGCCCCAACTATCTGCTGAGGAGCGCATCGCTGGCATAATTGGGGAGACCTCTCTGTCAGGAATTATTCCTGACGGAGACAGTGACATGCCACTGGAGTCAGTGATGGCTGTCAGAATGTAGAGCTATTCAACATTTATTTTAACAAATGATACGGATAACATGCAGCCTACAGCAGTTTGTATGCATCGTCTTCAAATTATTTGAATTTTGTCATGTTTAGATTACGTGTTTCAAAGGCATCTGTGTATTGTGTACATAGCAGAGCGCAATAAAGTTAAAATTTTAATTTCCAATAGTGACAAGCAATATTTATGTGCTTTACTAAATTCACACAAGCACTACGAGTGGTCAGGAGCAGGAGTAGATTTTGTTAGTAGCTACGAAAAGATCGGAGCTACTAAAATATTGATGAATGCGGACATGCACGTAAATTTCCGTCTGCTAACAGTTTACACACAAATTCCTTCTGCTCACGTTTCATGAATGAGACTCTTTGTTTCCACTGAGGGGAATGGTCTCAGCTTACAAAAATAGACAGGAGGTCTGTGTCCCCTGTAATTACATTTCTGTTGAGGTGCGTGTCAGGCTATGGCGTAGGCTACGGCGTTGGCTCTGCGCCAACACAGAGCTACGGCAACGATTCAGCGCAGTATAAAGTATAAATCCTGCTTTAAATGCCCAATTTAAGAGCATTAATAAACAAAAAAATACAGTTTTGATCTCTATAGCTAATTCCCTCATTAATGAGAACTTTTAAAGAACAAATTTTATTTTAAAAAATTACCCTGATACATTTTCCTAAGGCTTAAAGTTACGCATAATTTAGGGTGGGCCACTTTGAGTGACAGGCTGTCTGTTGATAGTGTCCTCCACTTCTCAGTCAGATCCATTCCTCTCGCCCAAATAAGTCATGTTTAGCTCCAAAAAAAACCAGGACGGCGACTACCGAATGGCTTCAGCCTAGCAAGGCTTCCTCCCTGGGTCTACCTCCTGTGTGGTAGTATAGGTAAGGTAAAGGAGGTTGTGTGGTCAGTGTGTGGAGCAGTGAGACCTGGCATTAGGGGAGTGTCTCTGGGACGCCAGAGATCACTGTCTAGCCTCCTGGAGGTGTCGTGGGACCAACTAGACGAAACACCGGTGAAAGGAGGTTCCCACCCGATGACCCCAAAGACATGTTAGTTATCACTGCTCATTGGTCTGTATAGGTAAGCCTTGCCATAATAGCTTATCATAGGGTTTAGGAGAGTATTCACTGAGTGTTGATCCTTTTCTAGAGCACAAACTTCTTGTGTTTATTTGAATTCAGCCTGCAGTCTGCAAAACAATGGGTGACGTCATGGTGACTACGTCTATAACTTTTGCAGGTTATGATTGCAGTTTACACCTCATTAAATCCTGCGGTCACACAAGACAAAATATTGATTATGACCGCACAAGTTTAACTGCATCAGTTTGTAATTCCATCCTATCACTAGTAGGTAAAATTCCTGTGTAAAGAAATGTTAACACGGCACAATTAACTGTCTGAAACTATGCTCATCCAAGGCACTTCACGTTGAGAGAGAAACTGCCTTAATCTGATAGTGCCCCCCCCCCCTTTCATAAATCATGCACTGATGACAACAGCAAGAACAAAAAAAATCTCTAATGGTGACTGGGATCCTTCCAGCGTAGTCTGCAATATGCTGGAAGGGGACAAAAGGAGGGCATTTTAATGGTTTAGCGGGCCAGCCCTATAAGGACACAGGGGGAGGGGAGGGAGGCTCTGCCTGCACTGATCAGCCTCTGCCTATAATTACAGCCCAGTGCTGCACATACCTGGATTTTTACTACTATTCCTCCTGCAGCCTCAGCCACAGCTAATCAGTGTCGGAGTTCCCTGCAGCCTGATTATTATGGACTGAAATGGTGAACCACTTCATAACTCAGCTCAGGCCTTGAGGGGGAAAAGCATTAAGGGTGTGGCGAGACGGCAGTAGAGAAAAATCTTGGTTTCTATGCGCGCTGCCTCATTATCATATTTTCCTCTGTAACATTACCCATCCCTGGAGGTAATTTAAATGCGATTGTGGAACGCAAATATAGCTAGATGCTTTCTCGCTGTCGTCCATGAAGACAGAGAGGCTTCACTGCAGCAGATGCATTATTAAAGCCTGGCCTTGTTGTGTTGTCATCCTTTACATAGGCTATACTGTTACCGACCATGTTTCTGGGTGACCCCGTTTGACTCTGCTGCTGCAGGACAAACTGTATGATTCTATAACATGGTAGATGGGGTGTAAAATTGGTGGGAGGACTAGATATAGGGGTAAGACAGAAAAGGAGGGGGGAGATCCAGGCTGGTTGAAGAGTGGAGGACGAGATGGTAGGATCAAGGTCAGTGCAGGTCTAAAGCGCTGTGTCACATGGAGGGCAGGGTGTCGCTAACAGCTGCTGTGGCCTCTTGACCTGCTACAGGGAGGGATGAGGCTGCTCCCAGCTTGTTTTTTACACATTTACTGATCCACTGTTGCAGCGCAAAATAATCCACAGTGTAAGCTCCTTATCCACAGCACAATTTTGTGAAAAAGCAAGCACCAGAGCAGATTATTTGGTCCTGAGACCAGCCTTTGCACTACATAAAACATTTCCCCCATCATTACATGTTTATAAAATAATCTTAAAGGTATGTTGTGAGAAAGTAATGCATCATTATCATGGCTGTATGTCAGATTTACTGGACTACAACCAACAATGGGTATGTAATAATTCTCTTGATTAATTGTTTGGTCAATGAAACATCAGTAATTGCCAAAAAAGATGTACATCAAAATATCACAGAGTGCTTGTTTTGTCTGGCCGACAGTCTATAACCAAAAGATATTCAATTTACAACCATAGAAAATAACAAAAACCACAAAATATTTACACTTTAGTCACTGGAACTTTGTAATTTTTTTTGCCATTTTACTTGAAGAATTACTTCAATGAGTCATGGGTTATCACAGTATTTGCAAATTCATTTTCTTTCACTGGATTTACCAGTTATTTGGCAACCTGCACCACAAGGATAATAAATAGTAAATAGTAAATGGACTGCACATGTATAGCGCTTTTCTCGTCTTCCGACCACTCAAAGCATTTTTAACACTACACGTCACATTCACCCATTCACACACACATTCTAACACTGGTGGCTGAGGCTACCATACATGGTGCCATCTGCTACTCAGTAACCATTCACATGCTTACACACACTCATTCAACACTTTGGATCACTGCTATACGCCTTTAAGAGGCAGCTGCAGACCAGAGTCGCTGCCCATATATGGGAGGAGTGAACATGCGACCATCTTGTTGAGGTTAAGATATAGAGACAAACTATAGCACATGCCCCCAGTGATGTGAGAGATGGAGCCAATCAGAGTCTGAAACATGTCACAAGCAGGCCCTCAGAAAGTGCTTTCGAGACAGTTTGACTTAGTGGCCAAACAGTGGAATTATAATTTCAGAGCCAGTCATGTGATGCCATTGGGTCGAAAAGACTTTTTCCCTTAGACTTACATGGGGAAAAAGACATATATATATATATATAGATAAATATCTGGTACTCCCCACCAGACTCTTTTAGAACTGAAGAAGCTTCTTGGATGAGAGGCAAAACGTCTTCTACTCACACGAGGTTAGTCCAGTTGCCATATTTTATGCTGGTTTGAGATTAATCATGACCTGGATGACTGAGAATATCCACATATTCATTATAACCTTACATGTTAAGTCTACAATAGAGCACTGTTCTCTAAAGCCTTGTAATTCAGTGTATTTTTCTAAAATATTTCCAATTCAGTTCAAGTAAGGGTTGCTTCACAATGTAGATTTATTTCAACATGAGAGCACATCTCCAACATTATTCTTCACAACACAGCACAACATCCTTTTCAACAATATCAGAATCTATATTCTGTTCAAATAAGTAGTGCGCACTCTGGACTTGTGGGCTCATGGCTGGTGCTTGGTGCTGGATCTTGCTTCTGAGGGGCTACAAGACAAAGTTTCCCAGTTATGTGGCGTCACATCATACTATTATTTAAATGATATAATGTTATGTTATATGTTACAACGCCACACAATTCAATTAATTAACTTCAACGGTGGTAGTTGTAGATGTATGCATATGTCTCGACCCCAGGTGCCGCAGGGACTTCGGCGTTCTCCGTCCACTCTTCTGATGAGGAGGCGTGTCGGTGGTTGATTCCACAGATCGTTGGAGATGTGCGCATAATCAGACCGCAGCTGCAGAGCACAGTGGAGCCGGTGTCTCCACCTCAGAGGGCGCCAGTGAAGGCGGTCCAGGGATAGCGGTAGCAGCATATGTGATACCCAGTGCCATGACTGAACACCAACCCATTAAAAAAAAAAACTGAACACCGTCCCTCCCTATTAGCCACTCCGGGCCTGGTGGATACACCCGTGAAATGAGTTGCATCACTATCTGGATTTGATCCATTCGGTTCAATAACATTTGGAAAGTCTAGAAGAACTGCAGGATTAAATAACTTTATCCCCATACAAGTTAGCAGAGTGCTAAACTTCAAGTAGCCCACTTGGCTAGCTGTAAACAGCCACTAGGCTAGTGTAGTCTTAATTGTCCCTGCTCAATGGGCTGAATGATGCAGAAGATCCGGATAATTTTACACCGGTAAAGTTGAACTTCTTTGGTTTCATGCGCCACTGAGCCAACCCGGTCTCACTCCGAAGTCGTCTAAACCTGGGGCTTGGGCAGTGACTTGTGGCATAAGACACTGACGAAAGAAAGCCGTCCTTTAACAGCAGCATGATACGTGGCGGGTCACCGTTATAGCTTAACTGCGCTTGGTGGCGTCAGGGGGACACGCGACAGGACAAGAACAAAAGTTAAGGCAGCGAAAATCCAAGTAGGGTGACTGGGAGGGGTGATGCATGGGTCCAAGATTATAAAGCCAAACCCTGTTCTTTTTTCCTACACTTAACCATGTGCTTTTGTTGCCTAAATCCAACCACATGATTTAGTTGTTGGAGGAAAATAAAACTTCACTTGTTGTACTAACAAAGTGTGATTATTTTGAAAGAGACTGTATGTAAACGTATAATTTCCTGTGAAAACAGAAGTGTATTTTGAAAAAAGACAATGCATTTAACAGGCAGAACTTGACCAACGCACCCAGAGTACCTTATATATTGTATCTGAACGTGGAAAGCCCATGACCAAATGTCGATATGTGATGAGGTCGGAGTGAGAATATGTTGGCTGAACAACTTTCATAGGAATGAATGAGGCTCCACCTCCAACGCTGTATCCAGTTCTCTTTAGACATCCATGGTTCCAGCACACACCATTGACGTCACCAATGACATCAATGAATTCACTGAGTCTGTGGTGGATTTAATTTGTGAAACAACAAAAGCAACTGTCCCAAACTACGGTTAAATCGTTCCACAACCATCTGGGTTACCATAAAAGCACACACTGGAGCCAGTCTGAAAACACAGACTACTGAAAAGCAGCAGCCTCCAATGTCAGAAAAGGCAAGAAAGACAAAAATGCACCACACAAGCTGAAGGAAGTGATAAAATTGCATTTCACTGCAGTTGTACTTTGTATGACTTTATTTTGATTTGTTCTGTACACACAATTCTAATTGCATGTCTGCGTGTCCTGGAAGAGGGATCACACCTCAGTTGCTCTTCCTGAGGTTTCTTACATTTTCTTGCCTGTTAAAGTTTTTTTTTGGCAAAAGGAGTTTGGACACAGGGGAAATAATATGTTGCAAAGGTCTCTGAGACAAACTGATATGTGATATTGTGTTTTATCAATAAATTTGAAATGAATGTGACAAATAAATGATTGATTAAATTGTTTCAGCTCAACAATTGTAAGTACAGTCATAAAGGCTGTGAGTGAAGATGAAAGCGAAATATAAAGACAAACTAAAACAAATATCAGTAAATAAGGCTGAATTTGTGACTAGAGAAACCAATCACATGATTGGGGTTTGTTTGTTCATAGGCTGTTGTATCTGGGCCCGAGTGTGTGTGTGTGTGTGTGTAGGCGTGTGTGTGTGTGTGTGTGTGTGTGTGTGTGTGTGTGTGTGTGTGTGTGTGTGTGTGTGTGTGTGTGTGTGGTTTTGTGTTCCTTGAGTGTACTCTTAAAATCCACGTGTCTCAGCCATGGCCTTATTTAGCTTCTCTGACATACAAATATGACTCCGACTACAATTCCCACAGTGCTTCTGAAGCAAGGGGACGCTATGACGTGGGAAGCTAGCTAAATGACTCGTGGATGTTGTAGTTTACGAAAAAACACTGCTCTCTGTTTTTTTAAATTTAACGAGCGGAGTAATGTCTCTGCCATTCGGCGTTAAATAAATCTATCTTTCAAAATTAGTTTACATGAAAAATCATTCGATAAATTTGAGGTGTTTATGGCGATTTACCGAACAACTGCCGGAGCGACTACATTTCCCACACGCCCCTGGGTTGCCGCGCATGTGCGGTGCGCAGCGGTGTCTGTGTGTGTGGAGTGTAGTCACGTGGAGCAGTCCTCCTCGGCTCTGTCCAAACAGTGAGCGTTTAGCAGTCTGTCTGTTGGAGCGCCGCTCGGTGCTAAACTGCTTCATGTTGTTTTTTTAGCCTCCCGTCCCTTTAAACTAGACTATTTTATCGAAGAATGAGTGATAACGATGACATCGAAGTCGATAGTGACGTGAGTATGAACACTTTTAGCCCTTTACCGATGTTATTCTTGCTAACCCGACGATTTAGCTGAACTAGCGGCTCAGCTAGCGTTAGCTACCAATAAGCTGGCTAGCTTTTTCTGTCTTGATAAGTATGTGTGTTTTTGTCGGGTTTCTAGTTAAATTGATACGCAACGCTAGCCTTTGTTGCTGCACAGCATTATACACATACTAAATTTGACTTTCAAGTGACTTCAGCGGAAGAGTGAGATGTGCTGAACAATTATGGCTACAATTGTACTTTTTGTTCTGTTTCTTTGCAGGAAGACTCGCCGAGATATCACTGTGTGGTGCGTAATGCTGGGGGGATTGTGTCCAATGTCGATAATGTCTCACTGTTATTGCAAATTTGATTTTATCCATCACATTCTGATTATTTTTATGGTGTTTATTTAATCGATGAGGAAGGTTACACACTTGGAGGATGATTGAAAGTGAATGGGAAAGCACTGTTTTTGTGGGGCAGCTGTATTTAGGTGTAAATTAATATTTGTGCACGGCAATATACCGTCATTTTCTGTAGCTTTTTACACCAGTGTGGCTTCAGCAGCGCTAGCAGTGCACTGCAGGGTATCCCCCATCCTGTGTGTACGCGACCATAGGGAGACGGTGACACGACATCTATATTTAGACCAAAGCTTTATCCCGCTACAAAGGCGTTATTGTTGCTTGTTTATTATTTTTTCCGGTTAATACAAAGCTGTCTGTGCTCTGTGGCAGCCGGCTAGTCGCTCCGAGTCGTTTCCTCGCCGGTGGTTCACCTCACACCACGGGGATTCCGCTCGTGATCTTTTTTGTGTGCAAATTACACATCTAGGTCATCTGAGTGACGAGAGAGCGCTTACATTTGTGCTGCATTCATGGTGATGCAGATGAGGCTTGTTGCATGTGTCGGAGGAGCGGCAGCCGCGCCTGCTGCCTGCTGCATCTCGGGTCGGACGAGCCTTCGTGTCAGGAAGGGGTGCTGCGGGATGTTTTCCTGTGTTGCAGCCGGTGATTAGAGCCATCTTCTCTCTACAGGCCACTAAAGGGCTGGCAGCCTAAATGAATGACGTATAGCTGCATCGCATGCCGGCGAGAAAAACACCCTGCACGACTCGGTGCACAACACGACGCCTCACCTCCTGTCACATAACCTGAACCTGAATTCAGAAATTTAACATTAATACTAAATTATAGAGCATGCATTAGTAATATTAAGATAAATATATCTTTTTTTTAAGCTGGTGTCCTCCGATAGACCTTTCTCCCTTGATCATGGTCACTTAAGCCTCAATTGCAGAGCCACAAAACAAACTGAAACATGATTTCAGCACACTTACTGTTAGTAAATATGATTACCGAAGCTGTAAACATAAAACATGTATCTCCTGATCACTGTTATGTCTCTTATAGTCACACAGTTGCCTCCATTTCTGCATGTCTTGCCTTTAATTAATAAAAATGAAGCCTTAAAATGTGCAAAATGGGGCTGGATAATAGGAAATATCTACCAGCTTAAATTTTCACTGTCAACTATATAAGTAATAATTAAATATCAGCTCTTCCAGTTTCAAAATTGCAATTTCATTATCAAAAACCACGTGTAATTCCGCCGTGCATACAAGCATAGGAGTAAAACCATTAAGCGGTAGTGGTGGGTGGAGGATGGCAGACACTGAATGGGTTTTCCAATCTAGATAGTTGGTTCTGTTGTCAAGTTGGGCAGATAAGACACAAATTGAAATGGGTGGGGAACACTAAAGGCTTGATGTATAGCGTCCATGCTATCCAACGGACTTGAGTTAGAGCCAAGACTTTAAGTCAACAGACAGACAATGTTTGGGCAACAATTAAGATAAACAAAGTAATTTCTAACCAAAAATGTAATAAAAACACAGGTTTAGATCCTCAAATGTGAGGCTTGATATTGTTATAAATTGAATATCTTTGAGTTTTTGACATTTAGATTAAACACACTGGGTTCTGAGAACTTGTATGAGCACTTTTTTTTTTACAATAGAGTGATGCAGATATGACTTTTTTTGAAGGCTGATGTGAAAGTTAAGGTTGTCCTGGTCAAAATTCAGTGGGAAATCCCATTGGATTTCTTTGAGAAGGGAACCATGGCGACTGTAGAGAGATGGTGAAAATGGGATTTCCCCTTTGGATTGTGGATTATTGCTGAAAATAAGCTCTGTGATAACCAAACGTTTTGTTCAGCAAGATCATCTTCACAAATGACTATCACTTTTATGTTCTTTGAGTGTAAATGCAGTTGCCACAAGCAAAACCATAACATTAGGCTATAAACAAACTACACCACAGTTGCATGGCTTCAGAGTCTGGCTGTGTTTGCTGTGATGATTTCCTTGCAGTCTCATTTAGCCAATTGTGAGCAACCACCTTTTTTAAGACATCTAAAGGTGTCAAAATTCACTTACTGATGTATTTGTTGTAGAGCACAACGTGAAAGTCTCTGAAGCTTGTGTTAACCACAGACCTTATTTCATGCATTTAACCACAAACCAGTTTAAAACAAACATTGAATTAAAGACAAGGGATACGGGAGTGCAGAGATGCTAACTCCAAGTTTTAGGTCTCATTCCTTCACCACTATTTGCTGACATTTTATAGATGAAATAATTGACAACAAAAATAAAAATATACCAATCAAAAACGAAACCAGTTTTTGCAGCTCAACTTGAACATAGCTCCACAGCAGGGAAGAACATGGTGTTTATCTTATACTTTCTACTTTATCTTTGCCACAGTGGTTTCAGTCACCTGTAGCTGGAGCTCCTGTACTATTGGTGTTTCCACCAAGAAGGTTCTCCACGTTCTCCACCAGCACGACAGAAGTGTAGGCTTTCATGCAGAGAATGTGAGGCGGCCACCAGTGGCCGGTAAGCAGCAGCTACCAGCTCTTCCACCTGGAGCTGTTATGTAATGTGTCATGGTCAGGTATGAATAGAATGGAGGCAGCAGCTCAGCTGGTGTGTCCTCTTAGGCAGCCAGCGAAAGGTATCGGTTTTATGATGGACTGATAACGGTTGCACTGAGGTAACAGGACACCTGTTTTTCAAAGTGCCAGATGAGCTAAGCCACTCAGATAGTTTATACCATGTAGGTAAGAAGGCACAAGAACATGTCTGAGTACAATCAGCTGTATTTGTAATGCAGTTTGTCATTAGTGAATCAGCTTTTGTGATTCAGCACCAAATAAGATGTTCATAAAACTCTCTTGTAATAAACCTATTTCACCAAGTCTGGAATACACACATGCAAAATAACATAATTTCATGGAGAGATTGAAAGTTGTGCAGAATTCTTTAAATGAAGTTTGGAAAAATAAGTGATTTTGTTGTACAGTTTATGCCATTGTGTCACTTCTCAGTGTGTATTAGACCATGGTACACAACATTACAAATCAGTTAAAATAATTAAATTTTAGCAATATACATATTTTTATATCATTTAAGTATCTTGATTTACCAAGCCATGCTGGATTATGCAAAAAAAAGATTTCCCTGTTTGATTACTGTATCCGTCCAACAAGTGTCATTAGATGTTTCAAGAAAATAATCACGGCATATTTTGATATTTGGCACAAAAACTATTACATATACCGTGATCAGTATTTTTATATCCATATCACCAATTTTTTTAGCAGCAGTGGTAAGCCGCCTTGATCCTAATGCATCATGTCTTGTGATCCATTTAGTTGTAGATGACGGCCTAAAAGTTGGCCACACCTATTGAATACTGTACGTGTCATTTCCTGTGTAAAAGAGAACATCTGACCTCTTCCGTAAAAATCAACATTTTAATTCATAAAACTGTACAGAGGTGGCCTGTCTTGACCAAAAAACTGGCAAGTAAAACGGAATTCTTTCAAAAAAACAACAACAACATATATATATATATATATATATATATGTATATATATATATATATATATATATATATATATATGTTTATGTATAAATTAGAATTCAAAATATCAATTCAAAGTACTGCACCTCTCTTAATCTACAAAGGCAACTTGATTTTGGTCAAGTAAAAACAGACAGGAAACAGACAGACGTTTACAAGCAAAGAAGCCATTTAAATTCTCAGACGCCCCAAACCGACATCAACAAACTAGAAGCATTGAAGGCCAACTTTTGCGTCATATCGCGTTGCCTGTGACTTGGCCAAAAAGTTGCACTTAAACACACCTCAATGACTACAACCAAGGCCTAACTAGCGTGTATGTTCTGCACCTGCCTGAGAGGAAATAACTTCATTCCAGCAGACGTTGGTAGTCTGTATTATTCAAAAAGGAAAACCAGAAGACTCACAGGATGAATTCAAGACACTAGTTGGCACATTAACATCCGAATGCTAAGGATATTCACCGTGTGATAGTGAAGAACAATCCATTACAAACAGTAACTGCTGAAGAGCTCAGTGGCTAAAAGCTTAATCTTACCTGACATAAGATGTTTGTATTGATTTCACACCCTCTTGACTTAAGTGGTTTGTTTGCTTTCCTCACTTACGTTTCTCTTCTTCTGCACAGACTTAAACTGCCTATCAGAGTAATTTCTATTACTGACAGACTCTTCTATCACCAGAGATAATTCACCTTGCTGAATTGGCCAAAAAACAGCTGATAAGGGCAAAAAAAGTGCGAATGGTGTTGGACACACCGCAGAAACTAGGGCAACAGACGCTCACCAAACTGGTAGGCTATAAACCTTATATCCAACCTGACCTGGTATGTAAAGAAAAAAAAGTCATGATAAAATAATAATAAAAATGAATAAGGAAATTGTCCACATGGCAGATATGCAGCTAAGTTTTGTGCCAAGCTTCAGATAGAGCACAGACTCGTCCTTCAGCTCCTTGTTCACCAGGCTGATGGCCTCTGGGTTGAATGACGCTCTGTGCCAGTCGGTAGAGCACCTGGGAGACATGAGTGTTGCCTGAGAGGGAGTATCTGGAACTGGGGTGGGGCACATGGGCACTGCCCCATGATGTCATGGGCCTTTGCCCTGACCTGCTGCTCACAGAATAAGGCAAAACCCCAGAGGGGCACTCCAGTGATTTTGTCAGGCCGTTTTATCATTATAGGATCATTTTATTAAAGATTCCTGGATGATTCCGCTTGTAAAAGCTTCACAGTATTGACATGTAGAAGTAGCTGATTACAGAATGTTCACATTAAATCACCCCGGGGCACTTAATACCCATAATGGAGCGGCTCCAGGGAGCTGTGCTTAAATACATGTTTCCATCATAATTACCTTTTTAAAGCTTAGTGATATTAAGTACAGTGCCTCATAAATGTGTGTGCGTTTTGTAAGAGTTAAAACAAGTCAGCTGATGCTCACATCCTCTCTTAAGACCCAGGCATACCAAACTGGCATAAAAAAATGAATGGCGACGGAGGCTGACTGTTACGTTGCTGTGTCTCGGACAAAAAGTTGCACTTGAACACACCATGACGACTACAGCCAAAGGCCAACTGGCATGTACGTTCTCTGCCTGCGTGAGAGGAAATAACTCTTGTCTGTATTTGTTGTTCAAAAACTGAAACTGGAAGCCCAACAGGACGGATTCAAGAAGCTAGTTAGCCAGTTCGCACGTTATGAACACAACCACATTATGAAAGAACAAATGATATCTATGGTGTGTACAAAAATCTTGACACCAGATCTCCATGTTCGGGGACTACACTGACGGCTGCGTCTGAGAACAGTTAAATGAAAATTTGGAACAGACATGGTGTTGTTGGAGCTTCCATGATTGGTCATGTCTAAAGGCACTTCCGATAGTGAGATACTGAGCGAGCTTTGAAAGAGTGCAAACAATTACGAACTGTTTTTGCTAAACAGCTCAATGGTTAAAAAAAGATCTTACCTCGTTTACCACATTGGTTTAAATCTCATGCCTTTTAGCTGTTTGTTTACTTTCCTCACCTCCATTTTTCTTCTCATGCACTGAGCTGAACCGCTAGTCAGAATGATTTCACTCACCGACGGGCTCCACGATCCAATATGCTGAATTGACCGAAAAACAGCCGACCAGGGTCGGCTTGTGCCAACAATGCGGGACACACCACAAAAACTAGAGCGACAGATCCTCACCGACAGCCTGACATTGACCAACCGCTGACCGTCGGTTTGGTGTGTCAGGGCCCTCAAGTGTTTAGTGGAAATTGTGTGTCACCAAATGTGCTCAATGCAACTCGAAAATGTTAAAATTTAGTGCTAAAGGCAAAAAAACAAATCAAAAGACACATTCAGTCACACATGGGATCTGAAAATGCAGAAACAAAAACTTAAATACAGTAAGCATGACACAGGATAAAAAAACTCACGTTAAATTAACATAACCTCTTAATTTTAAATTAGGAGCAAATGCTGATGTGTAATCTGGTTTCTATGATAATATGGTGTCTCCCTCCTAGTTACAAGGAGGGAATCATCCACGTGTACTTTGTTAACCTCCTTTCGATTAGTGAAACAGTGAGAATCACAATGGCTGCCAGACTTGTAATTGCACATGCCTTCAATACCAGTCATGTGTTTGTGCCGGGGTTAATGGAGGGAGTGGAGTCTTGCCTCTCTGGCTTTGTGTATGACACGAGGAGGAGGCACATAGTCCTCGTGGATTTGTCTCTCCTGGATGGTTTGTGGCTCTTGTGCAACAGGCCGCAGGAGCAGCTGTCACCATGCCAGCCACACTAATCACAAGACGAGCGTTGTGCGGGACATGCCGTGAATTTTGTTGAAGTGTTGTTTATTACGGTGTCAGTTTTCATATGTGTGGCGTTTAAGGGGATAGTTTACAGTGCATGTTGGGTCATTTCCTGTTTTGTAGCATTAAGTTGCTAACTGTTAGCTTGTATTCGTTGCAGATGTTGGTAATTGAGTCACACTTGACACACTGTTTCTCCCACCCAACATATGACACCCTGAAGGCGTGTCTTAACCTGCGTGTCGTCTCACTTGTGGCTCGTGGACACGAGTCAGATGATACTAGCTCGTGTGACTTCCACCTTGTCTCCCATCTGCCCGAGGCAATGTCATGACCACACCATTGTGCTGTTTCAGACCTAATATATAAATCAGGCCCTGCTTTAATAGAGTATGAAGTGAGATGATTAGTGGAGCTGTGTGAGCTTTGATTGGGTGCTGGACTTAATGTCCCAGCCTGGTGACAGCGTGGATTAGGCCAGACTCAGATGTGATTGGAGGCTGTGATGGTTTGGCCTTAAAACAGGTCGGACCACAGGCAGCAAACTGATCTCCTGCCTGCTTCTGGTCATGTGATTATGGCAGCCATCTTATGCCTTAACACAGTAATTAGAAAACAAGTATGTGGTTGAAATTTGGAGCCTGATAGATGCAGCTGAACGAGCCTTTGTGTGTTACTGGAGATGTTTAAGATGAGGGCTGGGCTCTTGTGAAGAAGCCAGTTATTTAACTTGGCAAAAGACGTGAGAAATGTGGCTCGATGCAGAAGGAAAAACAACAATCCCTGCACATCATCCAAGTAAATTCTTCTGCGCATAAACCCTTTAATCTTCAGCTACCAAACTCTCCAAGAAGTACCGTCATAAATCTACACATCACTAAGCCTTTGTCGGTCATTGTGCCATTTTATTCAGTCGGTTTAATCTTCATCCAGGATCAGCTGTTCATGTCCGCCCACCTCTCACCCCAACTGAGTGACTTGAGTTCCTTGACTTTGGCCCAGGTCATGAGTTTGAAGGGCCACTCCTGTGTGCAAGGAGGGACAGAAATGCACTGAGGGTGGGGTCGGCTCGGGTCACAGTAAGGAGGGGGATGGAAGCTCAGGAGGAGGCCCAACGACAAAAAGACCACAGAATGATCTAACCTCTAGAGAGCAACATTTAGATTTGTTTTCAACACTGTTTGTTGAGCCTTTTTACCATATATCTGTCAGGTGACAGACAGTTAATGCTATTTCACTATTGATGATCTGTATGTCTACCAGGGTGGCAATCAAATTGCTCAAAGTGGGACTAACACACTTAGGTAATGTGATTGGGAGTCCAATTATTCGAGTCCAATTATTCCTGTAAACATGTATACCATTGGACCCAAACTGGCTTAGGCGCTCTTTGCGTGCTCCACAGTTTCCACCCCAGGCTTTGACCTGGAATTTACATTGCATCAAATGTGTAACAGAAGAAGAAGCTAGTAACAACATGACGAAATCTACATCCTGAGCCGTGCATTTTTTTGGATGGACGAGGAGATGCAGTTCATGCTGTGTCAGCTGAAAGAGTTAAACATTTTAAAATACATGGATCGGAGGAAAACACAGAATGGCGAATGTTTGGTCTTTGATGTAATAGGTCAACCCGAAAAAGTACTTGTTAATACTAACAAGCTGGAGTGGAGTCGGACATACTTCTGTCAATAAATGGATTCCCCTCCCATGCTTGTGTACTGGGACAAGGACAGGAGTCCAATTAAATGGCCTAGTCGAGCTTTAGGCGTAGCTCCACTTAACTGTACATGTAAACATGCTGATGATTTCAGTTGTGTGAGATTGTGCAGTCTTGATAACACTTTTTTTAACTTAAGGATTTCCCTTAGCTTCTTCAATCAATCTTAAAGACTACTTTTTTTGACCATTTAACAATTTTAAGATGTCTCTGGTAACATGGAACATTTTGTAGACCAGGTTCAGTTGTTGACCCACGGCATCAACTTTGGCTGCCACAACTGAAAATATATTGTCATTTTTAGTCACCTTAGATTTTGAGTTATTAAAATACTGTGCAGTTAATAACGAAAATATGGCACAAAGAATGTTTTTAAGCTCCTTAAAATAACCACACAAAAGTCCTTGTACTGTAAAACTTCAATTAGCAGCATGGGCGATGATTTGCTCAAATCACTGAACTCAGCAGTTTATATATATCGGGGGACATCTATATGGGACAGGACTTTAATTCCTTCAACCCAAAATTATTGTGCTGCAAAGATGGGAAATGGAATCAATTTATTCATGTGAACCAGTATGAATATAGCTTGTGTAAAAAATAATCTTCAAATAATATATCAAATATGTGTTATGACACTCGCTTCACCGCACCCAAGGATTACGGCACCCAGCATACCAACACAATGGTATTGAAATCCTGTTCAAACAATACTCACAACTTGGATTGGTTTTTACGAAAAACACTTGATTCTTTTGATCAGTGGACTAAAGGAATATAAATAACTTTACAGGTAATCAAGGAATGGACACATATTCTGACTTTATGACAGCTTCAGAGGAAGAGTGTCACCACTTGTCTTTCGTCATGCTGGTAAATCTAAATAAATTGCAGTCTTCTCTGGTGCTCATGCTTGCAGTAAAATGAACCAAGCTAAAACATTTATATGTGTATGTGCGATCTAAACAGCTAACTAACGTTAGCTCAAGTGGGTAGCCAACAACCTTTTATACATCCAAAGAACTTCTATAAAAATTAACTGCTTGGTTACCAGACCAGGCCTCTAATTGAGACCAACCTTTATTTGTCAAAGTCTGTAGCTACACCAGGCTAGTAAAAAGGACTTAAATTGGGATTAGTCTTTTAACCTAAATTAAATGGTAGTTTGCGTTTTATCTGATTATATTTATCGTATCGTATCTACTAGCTCAGGTTCATCCGGTTCTTTGTTAGTTGATCTATAAGTACATTTGTTTGTGATGTTGACGGGTTAGTTGAAGGTGTCGACCCTCAGTCAAACAACAAAATTTGCTTTGGCTCTAAAGCAGCTGCTTTTGCGCACACAAGTAAACACACCAACACACTATCGAGTTTTGACTGTAACGGCAATATTTAGATATCACCAATGCAACCAATATCTTTCATTTTTTCAGGTTACACATTCTGTTTTTGCTATCCCTGTTTTTTTGTATTTTATTTGCTAAATCGTCAAAAAAGTGGTTGCTGATTTCTCAAAATGGCAACAAAATGGCTAGACAGCTGTTACAGTCTAGCCCTGTGACCCCCTTGATAAACTGAGTAACATCCTCCAAAAAAAAAAAAAAAATATATATATATATATATATATATATATATATATTCATCAGTATTCTGTATGTAAACTACGTGAATTTTGTCAATTTGGCTGCTGCCACAATGCAGTTTTTTTTGTTCGTTTTTTAGTATTTCAATTTCATCTACTTACCGGCTTCACCCAGAGTACACAAATATTTAGTGCAGGATTTTCCTTCCTTTTGTTCTGTTACCAACTTCACTAGGTCGCCACGAAACAATAGCATCCTTATCAGCAGCCAACACAAGAACCAATGTTAGTATGTCATGGTTTGATGTCGGCTTCAGTTTAAGCTTTAATGTAAATAACAGCTGTCCTCGGAGCATGACAGTTGTTTGTCTGAGGTTTGGTTGATACTGAAGTTGTTGTTATCTTTAGTAAAGATGTCGTGCAACCAAGAATAATTACGTCAAGGTTTTTGATGAATTATAAGCTTTTGGAAATTAGAGTTAGATCAGTATTTTGTCTGTAGCTGGAACAGTTAGTAATAAAAAAATCTTTAGGGTTCTGACTGTTGGTCAGACTAAACAAGCAGTTATAAAGATGTTACCTTGGGCATGAGAAATTTGTGAAAGGTATTTTTATAGCGCAATTCATCAAGAAAATAGATGGCAGATTAATCAATAATGAAAATAATCACTGGAGCTTTGATGTAGTAAATGTTGGCTTCTTATTAAATCTTAAATCTCTTACTAGCTTGTCATTCAGATCCGATGTGATGGATAGAAAGATGTCTGTATATGTTTTGGTTGGGGGTACACTGGGGGTGTTGTTGTAAAGGCAGCAGAGCTGTTTGTGTAGGTCGACCACGGATGCCCGCTGTCGTCTGCTCACGCTGCTCTGCTGCCAGGCTTAAGGCCTTGTGACTCTTCTCATTGCAGGCAGACAAACGGGCACACCACAATGCGCTGGAGCGCAAACGTAGGGACCACATCAAAGACAGCTTTCACAGCCTCCGGGACTCGGTACCTGCCCTGCAGGGAGAAAAGGTTGGTACAGCTCAGCCTGCAGCTCCTCCAGGCACACGATGTTCAGGCTCTCATGTAAGAAATTTTTGAACTTTTGCCATGTTGTTTTTACTAAAAGGTGAAGTATAATACTGTGGTATGCTCTGTGAGTTCTTTACAGTAGAGGATATTTCGGGATGAGTGTGTTTCTGCCATGATGTAATTTTAATGAATGTACAGAGATGCAGATGTCTTTACTTGGCTGTGTGTGCGTCAGTGGAGAGAAGCAGTTGAAGGGACTGGGCGGAGGGCAGATGGTGGAGGACGACTGCAGATTGGCAGCAGCGAGACAGTGATGCAGTCTAAATACTTGGACCAGCGTCAGGAAGTTATTATGGGGAAATTTTGTTGCTCTCTTCCTGTTTTGACATCCATGACATTGAGAATATTTGGAGAGCTGGTTCAGGAACTGGGCACACAGGGTTTTATTTTCCCCTAAAAGACCAGTTCATGGCTCTGACACAGTGTGAGGGGCGGGGGGCTGATGAGATGATGTGAGAGATATTTGCTGATCATTTGTAAGAAGTGTTGGGTTACAGCTGCCTCAGTGCTCGACCCTCTCTTCTCTCCCAGGACCATCCTGCTATTATAGCTCTGATTTAGGGCCAGCATGCAGCATTTTTCTTCCTGTGAGAGGAAACCGAATATTAAGAGAATGTTAGGGCTGGGTACCAAACCTCAAGTACTTTTTACAGACTGAAATCTGTCTGTAGCATCACGTTCTCAAGACTGCTGTGGTAGTTGGTGTCACCATTGTTACACGGGGCCCTTTAACGCTGCCTGTTCAAGGTGGGGATGTTGCGCAGTTATTTCACCTCGCCATTCTGTATAAAAGATACAGTCACGGATTAGTGGGACAGAGTCATCTTGTCTGAAAGCCAGCAGCGGAGGTAGTAACAGTGCAGAATTGATGTCCGTGTGAAAGGGACAGCCAGCAGAACGGGACGGGTGTGACATTTTAATGACGTCTTAAATATGTGACCCACTGCTGGGAGACTAAGAGGCCGTACACATGCCACGTCTTAAACTGCCTGGAAAACGCGACGTCTGGCACTGGGCGCAACTTTTGTGCCTTTTTGAGTCAGCTTTCAAGACTGCAATGACAGGTTGTGTCTGAGGTTGCAAAGCAACCTTAACACGCACTGTATCATAACCTTTTTACCTAAAATCTTAAATGCAGAGCTGATCTTCTTCCAGGCACTGTTTATAAGTGTGTAGGCCTATTGTACGTAGGACAGATGAAAAGCTATGAGTAGCCCTGCACTAACATGATCAACTTTTCCGTATTTATCAGACTACATATATATATAATATTTACAGAAGAAAGGAAAGATATCTGTCGACTGCGATTGGTTGTTCCTCATCACATGACATGCAGTGTGCGCTGCTGTGTTCCAAAAGTTGAACTCGATGGTATCGCTCTGGCGTTTGAGCTTGCCTGCTGTGCATCTACATTGAAAACAATAAATTTGAGGTTGCTAAAAACCCAGCATGTGTACAGCCCCTTTTTAAAAATATAGCTAGCAGCAGTTAGCAGCTAATTCAAAGAAGATGAACAGCAACTGAAAATGTTTGCAAATTGGGAAAACAAAGAAGTCCAGGAGCTCCTTAGCCTCCAACCAGAGGACGAGATCAGCTGCCAGATGACAGAGATGGCAAATGATTGATATTGCCACATTATCCCATTAAAGCACTGTCGATGCAACTGTTATATGTCAAACTAGAGGCTGACACTGTTGTGTTATGTCACGCCTGTCACCTCTTTAGCTTTCAGGATGCTGCCATGCAGTCTAAAATGACAAACTTGGGCGTTACTGTTTAGTTCTGTATAAAAGAGCAAAGCAGGTGTGATGAAGGGACTTCATTGCAGCCCTATAATGCAGTCTCTGTGTAAAAAGGGCTACAGGGTTAGGTAATAAACCAGTTATATTACTTGCCCTCTGCCCCCACCATAGTTTCGCTTTCTTTTTTTAATCAATACAATGGCTGATGTGCTCCACAATTAAAATCTATGCTGCTGTTGGGTTTGTGTGTGCATGTCACACTCAGAAACACAAAGACCTCAGTCGTTACTTGCACCCAACAAGCTATAAATTTAACACAAGTACAGAGAGTTGTAGCTATGGAGATGATACACCATCTCATCTCGTTGCGTTGGATTAAACTAGTGGATTTTCAGAACAGTGCAGACTGACGCGTTGCAACCAGTTAAAAGTTTCAACTCATGTCATCGCAAATCTTTGGTATGAACAGGGTTTTATTTAATAAAGATTTTTAAAAAACTGTAACATAACAGGAGGGCGACTTGCTCTTAGTGAATGAAACTGGAGTTTTGGTATTGATACAGAAACGTGAATCTTGTGTCCACACTACTACAGAAAATGATACCCAGCCCTAATGAGTACAAATCTCTGTGATGCTGATATTAAGTCAATAATTGGCAGTGCCAGATAGCTCGTGGACAAAAGGGAAGCTCTACAGCGAGGCAGCATTAATTAGAGATGAAGCAAATGTCTGTTTTCTGTGAAGATTTAGGAGCTGATTTGCAGCCAGCTGACGGGCTGCTGCGGCGCTTTTGTTTGCTGTAATCGCGGCGAACACACTGACAGTAATGTGTCAGGGTTGTGACCTAGCCTGTGGATGTCAGACAGAAGTGCTGCAGGAATTTTGAGAGGTTAAGAGGAGGCAAGCTGTGCAGAAACACACAGCGGTGTCCTAGATTTGGCATGCGGTAGTTTGAGTCTGCAGTATCATGATAGGAGTTATGACTGTGTCAAAAATGTGATGAGAACTCTGTATACTTGCGTCATTGCTTCAATTTTTGCATGTGTCACTAACAGCAGTCTACCAAACAGGCGTCTCGAGCTCAAATCCTAGACAAAGCCACAGAGTACATCCAATACATGAGGCGAAAAAACCATACGCACCAGCAGGACATCGACGACCTGAAGAGGCAGAACGCACTGCTGGAGCAGCAAGGTAACAACACCACCTCTCCTGTCACTGTGTTCCTCAGGGTGGGGATGCTGTACATGACTGCATTTGTTTTTCAGAACTTCAGTTTCGGACAGCGGTGAGGTTTCTATGGTTGTGAGTATTAGCTAATTAAATTTGTCAGAGAGAGTGTGTGTGAGGAAATGCAAATGCTTCACCGCCATGTTTGTTTTTCGTTGGAGTTACAGTGATTGTAGTGATAAGAGAGCATGTGGGTGAATAGTTTTGAGAACATGAAGTTCCAATCTCAACATCAAAGTGTTTGTGCCACCACAATTCATCAGATAAGTAGAAAGCCAATGTTTAGCCCCTCTCCGAGCCTAATTTAGCTTTTATAACTCAGTGTGTTTTCTTTGAAATGTTGACAGTGTGTCAGCGGCTGAGATGCCTGCAGGACTTGAGCCAGGATTCTCAAAATACTCAATCAGAGCCCTCCCAGCCTGCCCTGATTTCTTATTTAATTTAGATCTTCACTTTTTAAAACACTTGAATAATATTTTATTCATTAATATCAGCCCCAGAAACACATCCCCAGGTTTCCCCTAAAGGAGCAGTGTGTGGGATTTAGTGGAGTCTTGTGGTGAGGATTGCAACCAACTGAAACTTCTCCCGTATGCCAAGCATGAACTCGTGGTTAGGACACCTTTAGTGTTGAGGAGGTTTTAAGCAAGAGTTGAATTATCCGCAGAGGTCTCTTCCTCTCCAAAACAAAATGACTCAGCGATTAAAACCGGTATAGCACTAAGTAAAGCACGTTCTCGTTAAGCTTAGCGTTCTTACAACGCTGTTTGGCTATTGCAGCAGGGCTTCTAGCTGCGATGGCCAACGCGAATAGCCCAGTTTCAGGACAGTGTTTGGTTTGTCGATCTGAGCTGCTAATGAAACAAGGCGGACTCTGTTGACGAGGACCTGATCCCTATTTAGACATAAGCAGCTCATTCTAAGGTCAGGAAAACATGATGATTCCTGTTTTTAGGTGATTAAATGTTAAAACAACAACAACAACAAAAAACTTGATTCCGCCAATATATCTCCCTTAATCCTACACACTGGACCCTTAATGCTGTTTTAAATTTTTGTTTGGAAAATATTTACTTCAGAAATAAAATATATTAAGTCCAAATATTTATAATCCTAAAAGCCCACTATGTTTAATCTTCCATTATGGAGTAAGATCTGTTGTCAATAGCACTAAAACTACCATATTCCCTGCGGAATAGACAGAATGTGACCTCAGTGGTTGTTGTAGCCGTGAACATCACTGCATCTTGTCAAAAGGTCCGATATACGACTCCGAGAGACTTGGCTGGGATTGCCTGCACATGGCTCTCATCTCCCATGTCATAAGCAAACATGGAGGTGGCCAACAGTGGTCACAACAGAAACATCTGGGATCGGGGGTGGGCGTTTATGTTTCTGTGATGTCCATCCTCTGTGCTGCTGGGTTAGGTTAGCATTATCAGGAATATTTGCTACATGAGCGCAGTGCAGAGCGGTGATAAGCTCACCAGTGGAACCATAGACTGTACATGAAGGTGAACATGACAGCTCCTCCTCGATCGCCCCCTGGTGGCTGGCTGCAGTACAGGTCATAAACCCCAACTCCTCCATGTTAGCGGATAGGACATGGGCCAAACTAAAAACTCAAAGTACATGCCGAATAAATTTCTCCCAATGATGGTTTCTGCCATTTTAGGTCATTCTCATCACGCTGCTTTATGTTCAAGTGTTAATCTTTCTAAGCTTGTTTTTAATACGTTATTCTATAATAACATATAATGCTATTAAAAGGGGTTGACATCAAGATTGTCAGCTGTATGTGCCAAATCAGTGTGCTCGAAATCAGTGGTGCTGCACGACATGTTGGTCTGGTGTCTGGGTGGACTTAATACCATCTAGACTGCTACCGCACAGACTCTTGCTCCAAATAATGTCACCAGTGCCAGATGGTAGCGGCCATATCCATGATATTTAGCCTTCATTTTTGTACATGTGTCAGTCATAGACTGTATATAAAGATGGACAACACGTCTCCACTTCCTCCCACAGTGGAGACGCAATGTACATCTTTATATATAGTCTGAGTGACACATGAAGGGGGGCACTCGCATGCACACGCAGCTGGGCAGAGGAGCTTTTATAACAGCACGCACAGAGGCAGGAGGCCTTTACCTAGAGTATTAATTGAAAATCTGATGAATGTGTGGCAGGTTTTTGAAAGTAAATACAATAAGTATCAGATGGCAGTGCAGCAGAGGCTAGCTGGAAGATGGGGCATGACTGGATATGCAGAGGGAATCTCTGCTGAGGGTGCTTCCCACTCAGCAGAGCAGGGTTATATAAAAACTGGTGGTGCAACACAACAATATCCATTTTGTATTCTGAGATCATCTGTGGAGGCTGTTTGCCACTGGTCAGCATCACAGATGTGCTGGTTAGACTGGGTCCATTTAAGGACAGCATGTTGAGTCATGTTTTGAAATCCTGCCGTTGACCTTCCTCACCCCCCTCCTCCCTGTTCTTCCTGTGTGTGTTACTGCAGTCCGTGCTCTGGAGAAGGTGAAGGGCTCTGCGCAGCTCCAGGCCAGCTACTCCTCGTCTGACAGCAGCCTGTACACCAACCCCAAAGGCAGCGCCGTGTCGGCGTTCGACGGGGGCTCTGACTCTAGCTCCGAGTCTGAGGCCGAGTCGGAGCCTCCCAACAGGAAGAAGCTGCGCGTGGAGGCCAGCTAGAGAGCGGAGTCGGTTAAAACCTAGCCAAGGTCAAGGCGGCGGGGGCACAAAGGAGGGCAAGAGGAAGCGCAGCCATCAAGGCTCATCGACCCCCCCCTCTCATGCCAACAACCACCGCCCCCCGGCCTCCCTCACCGTCCTCATCGCTCTCTCTTCTCCATCTGTGGGTGGGCTCGCACTGGAGACTCATGACCCCTCTAACCTCCTCACACCGCCGCCACAATTGTCTCTCTCTCCACCCGATCTCCACGAACAGGAGGGAGGAAGTCAGCAGGGTGGAAGACAACTGCGTCAGTCCATGTAGAGAGCTTCAGGTTTTTCTCCCCTCCTCTCCCCATCCCTCTCCTTCTCTCTTTTCTTTCCATCATTGGTATTTCCCCCCCTCTGGCAACATCTACAATCCAAAACCCAAAAAGAGGCAGCTTGGCTACTTAAGGACTTGATGCTTTTTTTGTACCCTCAATAAAGCCCCTCCTCCTCCCCAGGTTGTTTTTTGGGGGGGAAGGGCGCGCCTGGCGTACTCCAAGCACTGCTATATTATATATTTTTGTTTTTGTTTATTTTGTTATTCTTGATAAAAACCTGTTTAGAATTTACACACACACACACACCCCTAGATAAATTGTCCCAGAGAAGTTTACCTTTTTAAAATAAAAAAAATCAAACATTTGTAGCTTACTTTTTTCCACTAAAGAATGTGAAGATGCTTTGAAGCAAATCTTTAAGTGATGATACCCACCTCAGGCCCACTGGATTGCAGATGTTTTCTGCCTGACACGTTTGTTAACACAAGATTTAAAGAAAAGAAAAAAAGAGAAAACACGACTCCTTTGTTGAAATTGATGTTTTGAAGGAGAATATTCCTAAACTTGTATCGTAATTTGTCCTTTAGCTTGAAGTAGTGAATGACTTTAGGAGGCTGAATACGTTAGGCATCTCGTTTTATATATCATTAAAAAAAAGAGCATTGATTGGATGTTTTGAAGTTCTAAAGTATGTTACGCATTTTGTAGTAATCTCACGAGTCATGGGAAAATGCCAATTTGTCACGTAGTTTTCCTTAAGGGTATGAAATAGGTATTGAATGTCAAAAAGGTAGCTCCCGTCTTTTGCAATACAAGGAAGCAAATTAATCCCTGTCGATGTGTCGTGCTTTACACAGTAAAAATCAATGTTGCTGAATCCCCCCCCCTCGAGGAAAAAAAGGAAGCATTTTTGCGTGTCTAGGAAACGTGTGTGTATGTATATTGTTTCCATTTTATTTCCATTTAGGAGGATATAATTAGTGTAATAGGTCTTTGTTTGTCCGATTCCATTCCATGGAAATTACAAGTATGTTGTACATACTGCCAACAATTGTCTTGCAAGTTGAGGCCTACCTTTACTATGAGACTATAAAATAAACTATTTTATCCTTTAGAACGCTCCGTGTGTTTGTTTTTTTTTTAGCTTACAGACCAAAGTGTTAAATAACATTTCCTGTTGTCTATAGGGGACCAAGTCAGTGGTTTGCATGCAAGTCTCAAGCCTTTGCATTCAAGGGTGTTCTCACACTTGGTCCTTTTCAGCTCTCTAAGCTGACGCAAAGCGGTGACTCACCACTTTTGCCTTTATGTGATCACTCCAAGAGGACTTAGACCACCTCGGTTCACTTCAAGTCCGCAGTGCAGTTTTGTTAACCTGTGCCTTGTGAACACAAAGCACTCCTGGTTTGCTTTGCTCTTTGCCATGTATTTACCCCTCTAGATCACATGCTGTTGCACTGGGATGCTTGGAAAAAATAGACAAAACCACATCAGCTTGTGACACTTGCAAGGACGCAAGACGAGGAATAGTTTGGTCCACAGAAGATACTGCACATCTCCAGATGTGGAACGTAGAATACATTGAATGGCAACAGTTTACAGCACAGAAACACTAAGGGTTTCCTCTGATTTTAAGGCGAGGGGCTTCATATCTGCACTGCAGTGCCACCTCAAAGTAAAAACAAAACTATATCAGTATAGTGTGAACAGAAAGAAGACTGAGGCCCCGTCAGAGCTGAAATTGACTAGAAAGAGAACGGAGTCCCTTTTCTGTCCGTCCACTTTTCAGTGCACTGAGTTCGGTTTGTTTAAAAAGGACCAAGTGTGATCTCTGCAAGTCATAATGCGCTTTTCATCAAATCCAATGACATTTTACCAACAGAGTAATAATATATTAAATTTACAAAACTCACGAATGCCTTTTAAAATAAGTATCTGTCAAAATAACTTTGTTAAAAATTTATTTGGCTGTGTAGCTAACATTAGCTAAGAATTAGTTTGCTCACTGTGTTAATACTAGTCTTGACTTACTGTTCAAATGTCATGAAGTTATAAGTTTTTGCCGTACGCCTCCCTTGGGCCACATTTGGTGCGTGTACAGTGTTTTTAAATGAGACCCCTGGGGAGTTAAGTGTCGACTTGCTGGGTATGGAAAGCATTGTTACTTGATTCAAGAAATGAAGAGAATTTGATGTTTGGTGACCTTTTTAAATAATATACTTAAAATATTTGGGGTTGGGTGAAGGTATCGATTATTTTAAAGTCAAAAGGTCCAAGTCCAAGTGAAGTCACAAGTCATTGGTGTTGGAGTTTATGTTGAGTTCTGAAGTCATCAAATTTGTGACTTGAGTCCACACCTATGACAGGTATGGGATGCAATTTCATGTCTCAATTCTCCTGGATAAAATAATTGCAATAAAAAAATGTAATTTCTGGGGGCCCAGGGACGTGTAGCGTCAACAATTTGGACATGCCACACATTTAGTCTTTATAAATCATTTTATGAGTGGTTTTATGAGAAAGCTGCTAGCAGCAATACCTGGCCTGTTTTAGACCGGCTCTGTACTACCACTAATAATCAGTCACCTTCCCCTCTCACTGCCAAAACTGCTGCAGCAGAGCTCTCAGGACCGGACGAACAGCAGGCAAACATGACTTCAGGTTTTTCTGGTTTCCAGAGATGCTGGCAGGTGTCTGCAATAAAGACTGAGGGCACACTGTCCTTTCATGTCCTGTTATGTAACCATTCTCCCCTTACACTGTAGTGTGGAGTCTTCAAGTACGTGGAAAACAGACTGCAGACGGGGCCAACTGATGGTTGTGTCATGTGTGAGCAACAGCCAGAAGCCAACCTGCCTACCCACAATGCAACACGGTGAATCTGCCTTTTCTTATTTCAGACATGCAGTATTTGCTGCTTTTAGGAAGAGACGTCACCTGGATGAGTCAAAGTCTAACAGCCCCATGCTGACCCCAAACGGGAGGTCTAACATGTTAAATTATTTGGATCTTATTTTATTTACTGAGTAGCTGATTCTGATCTACAAGTTTGATTTGAATGGAGCTGTGTGCCTTTTGTGCTGCTGTCCCTTTTCCCTCCACTGCAGATCTGCCCAGATGTGTTGCGTTAGTTAACGAGGTGCAGCACACCTGGCATGGAGGAGGGGCTTAAGAGCTCCTTTGCAGCAACAGAGCAGAGGCTCTGGTGTGGGGACTGCTGGTCCTGTTGCCTCTCACTGTGGGATTTTTGTTGTCTTGTTTAATTTGTAATAAATCCCATGGATTGTGTGTGTGTGTGTGTTATTTGCAGTTCTTTGCAGATGTTTTTTAAGGAAATGACAGAACATAAATTCTAGTGGAGATACAGTAAATCCTTTATTCTTTCATTTTGTTGTCCTAAAAATAACGAAATTTAAATAAACTGAGTCAAAAAATATGCACCATGTGTCACTTTAGACTGTAAACTCTCCCCAAGGTGGATAAAAACCAGAGAAAATACTGAGGACCAAACCTGAAGGTGCTCAGTTGGAGTTTCAGCCCTGCTTCAGTCTTGGTTTTTGCAAAGATAATAAAGATATTGTTTATATATTGAGGTGTGTGTACTGTGTTTTATCTGTTGTATCTTAGTATTTTTAAAGTAATAATGTGTCTGGAGTGTGTGTGAAATTGTAAATCATTTTATAACACCATTATGAAAATTGCTATATAAAGTTTTATTCATACTGAAACCTTACCAAGTCTCCCTTTTATTTCAGAGAATGAAAACATGAGGCATTGCAAGCACAAATTCAGCTGAATGCTAAGCTGCCCACACACAACTGTTGACCTTTATTCAGGCAAACTCCTCCTGAACTCCAGCCCTCATTTCTACCGACGGTCGACCCTCTGACCGTTTTTTATTTAGGGCTCGTCTACATCAGACTGCTGACTGCTGTTTGCTGGTTCGAGCCCGTTCCCCAGAGTCGGCTGGTTCACACACACAGTGACGTCTCTGCCAATGACTAACTAGGACTGATGGTCGTCTGGTCCGGAGGCAGTGGCGGAGTCCGACGGTGTGTCGTCAGCAGAGGCTCCTGGCTGTCTGTTGTCATCGGGGACGGGCAGCCGGTGAAAGAACTGCAGGGCCTGAGCCACCCTCTCTGGACAGATGTTGTAAACTGGATGAGTTGGAGCCTATGAGAGAGAACAAGAGGAAAATCATACTCCTGCTGAACCAGAATATTTTATTTTAAAGCTTCTGGTTGCTTCTATTGATCTGTTTTTGTGTTTATTTTGGGCCCAAATTTCCAGCAGCTTTATTTAATCTGGGTGTAATTACAGCTTCAGTATTACCTCTACAGTACGTTTCAGTTACAGTACAGTGTAAACCGTACTCCTCTGTCCATGGAGACTTTTTATTGATTACTTCAGAATATGACTGGTCTGCTTAAGTATCCATTTCTTGAAACACCTTCACACTGTATAAAGTTGTATGTAAACTGTTTATTCTAAATGTTTATGAAACAAAAACATCCCTCAAACATAACAAGCTTAGCGCAGTGATTCCCAACTGGTGGTTTGCAGTCCAAAAGTGGGTCGAGGGTCTATTCTAAATGGACCACCAGTGACTCACAATGTGTCAAATTTGTAAAAAAACAAAAAATTATTTTGAAGTGCAGTGAAGTTCTGCCACAGAGCTTTTATTTTGAAGTGGTGTTACCTGCTGTAGAGTGAGCGAGGACAGCTACATGACAGAGGCAGCAAACTAGCTACTAGAAGTATAATGTTGCATATATTAAAGTGTGTGGACCTTGAACTACTGACAGAAAATAAAAACAGCTGTTACATGCAGGCCTGATCCCAAAAAAGACTGGACGCTGTGTTAAATGAATGAATGAATGAGTGCATATTTACAAAAAACAAAGTGTATCAGTCTGAGCATTAAATATCTCGTCTTTGGACTGAATTCAACTGAATATACATGAAGGTCTGAAAGGATTTGCACATCATTGCATTCAGTTTTCATTCACATTTTACCCAGCATCCCCACTTTTTTTTTTTTACATTACAACAGCCCTGCAATAAATACCACTTTTGTCCTGTCCTGTATTTTGTCAACCTTTGTCTGTGGTGGGGACAAAACAGTGCAATGCAGTCTAATGCAACACCACCACTTGTGCAGCCTCCAAACTTTCCAGTGTTGAATCAACACTTCTCTGATGACGTCTGAAAAAAGGAGAAGATGTAATAATGCTTACTGAGGCAGCATTTGTTGCAAGGCTGATTTATTACAATGAGCTTGTGTCCCTAATATTTTTTCCACACCCTGTGGGTTTATACGTACATGGACAGCATAACTCTGACCTAAACCGTTATGTCCACTCTTACTGAAGACACAATAAAACAAACCCAACTGTTGTGCACATCGGCTGCAGACTCATGTGCTATAACCTAAGAGGTGCTGTGTGCATGTGCCGTGGGCAGATTTTCTGTAACCAGCTCTGTGTGCCAGTAATACAACAGGAAACAGGAAAATAAAACCAACACCACTGAAATCTTAAAGTCAAACCACATGACATCTTACTCTCAGCACCACCCAGACGTCAGTGCTGCTTATTTTAAATTTGCATCAGAATGCAACCTGATGATCAGGAAGTGAACCCACAGACCATCATGCTGAGAATTAAAGGCACGTCTTTCATTCAAAGGTGCAGAAATGAGGAACAGCGTCATGCTCTCTTGAGTAAATTCATCAGAAAACACATCTGTGTGCTGCAAAAATGGCAGGTGCGACTGCATCTGAGGCAAAATCAGACTTTAAAAAGCCGTTCAGCTAATTTAGATTTTTTTTCTTTTTCATTTTCAAGGAGAGACTCCATTAAATCATCAAAATGATGTCGTTTGCTAATTAATAAAATAACCCTCTGACTAATGCTGATGATTTGGGGCCACTTGACAGCAATTTGGGAATAAAAAATGTTTTGATTTTCTTCATGAGTCACTTCAAGAGTCACTGTGGAGCTTTTCTTGCAGTTCCTGCAGCAGAATGTAACAACCAGTGATTCTTAACCAGGGCCACTTGTACCGCAGGTGGTACATGGCTGGCAGGTACGCTCTCAGCAGGACAGAGAATATGCAGAGTTTTACAAAATGTCTGATTCCTTTAAGCACCACCTGCCGGCTGACTGTGCAGAAAAACTAGTTTGCAAGCTGGCTGAGAGGTCGAGACAGAGTAATGGGTACATGGGTAGCACACCTGGTTTACAATAATTAAAACATGACAGGTAACTTCAATAAAAAGGTATTTTAGCTCATGTAATAGGTGGAACAACGTTTCCAAATCACTTCAACTCCACCAGTGCTTTTGTTTTCTTAAGGAACTGGAGAGAAGTCATTTTTTTCTCCTAAAACTGGATCCATTCTTGATAGCAAATAATCCATCTCTGAATTAATCCACCCCCGCTCAGCCGTTCCTCCCTCCCAGCCCTGCTGCAGCCTCACCAATCTGTTCTCCTCCCTGCCAAGGATCATCTCGTGATGGAGGTCCATGTTCCCAAAGTGCTGCGCTACGGAGAGGCCACTCAGGCAGTAACACGTGTGGTAGAAATCCCTGGACCTGCACACATAAAAACACAACACAGGAGAGAGTTAATGATGTGAATGAGTGAAAACCGTGTGAATTACATTTGATAGTGTCACCAGCCTTTAATGTCGTGTGTGTGTGTGTGTGTGTGTGTGTGTCCAGATGGTGCGGTACTGACTTGCCAGGCTTATCCAGAAGGCCCCCTGTTGGGTTCTGACAGCACAGGAGGATGTATTCCTGCAAGGCCTGCTGTTCGAACATCCACCGCTGCCGACTCAGCTCCGACTCTCCTGCACAAACACAGTTCAGCCAAACGTGAAACTTCATGTTCACTAGTTTGCCATTTTTGTCCTAAAACTAACTAGATTAATTAAATAATAATAATACAAATAAAAAAATAGCAAAAATTAAAGCAACGATTTAATGAGTGAATGAGAGAGAAAAACAGAGATCTAATCAAAAATCCAGGTGAAAATGCAATAATAAAAATGACATTTCAAATGTGAACACAAATAAGTTTGTTTAAGTTGAGTTACTGCGACGTGCTCTATCAGCAGCTTATTTGCAATTAGCCCCCATCTCCCTCTTTACTTCCCACTGTACAGTACAATGCATTTCCTGGGCAGTGCCTGCTACAAGACGACCTTGTTTACTGTAAACTGTGCTAATCAGTGTCTTTAAAATGCATCAGCATATAGATTCCATGTGAAGTTAAACATGACCTCCAGCACCTCAGATTTATGGTGAGAAACTGGTCCATATTTATCCTACTGACATTCATTGTGTGTAGCAGGGATAAACACAAGCCAACACAGGAGAAAAACTAAACCAACCAACTAAACTAAACTAAACCTTGCTGTGAGACCTTTGTGTGTATCGCAAGGTGTGTATCCATGTGGGAAAAATCCAGGAAGTAAACCAAGTGTTGAAGAAGAGTACACTTGCAAGATAAATGTGACACTTTCTAATGTCACAATGGAGGGACAACTACGCAGGTTGATTTTAGCGCTGCTCATCGTGGACTATATTGCTGTCATTGTTCATTTTAGTCAAACCATACAGTTTGAAAACGAGGCGCGGCTCCAACTAGAAAACAATGTTTTGATGCATTGGATGTGCTGAATGTGCATGTTAAGGTAGTACAGGAGGAGGAGCACATTAATAATCCTCCAGGACTGTAACATGCTCATGTTTCACCCAAACAATGTGTCATGTGACTGCAGTTGGTTCAGATCAAGGTCAGAACACGTTCTCACCACAAAGGAACCGCATCAGAGTTCGTTTGTAACCGGACTGAGACTACCTCTTCAAGAAGGTCTCGGTCCAGTTGTTTTGGTGGAGGCATGCAGCAGCCTGACACTGGGCGAGGAATTGCCATCGATTTTGTGGTGTTCTTATGGGAAAATTCTCAAGCCGAGTGAAGCGATTTTCTCTACGTGTTAGTGTGGAAATTGTAATTGATATTGAGTCGACTCTCGAGGGAGAAAGCTGCAGTGATCAGTTTAATAACATGTTGTGACTGGACCATTTGTTTAGTCATTACACACTAATTAAAAAATGAGCAAGACGTTTGATTAAGTAAAAAAAAATGCAATTAGTAGTCAAAAGCCTGTCCATGTAATTATACAGTACAGCCACTGTACACAGCCTCGGGGCTTTGCTATGAGCAGGGATACAGTACCTTCTTTGAATAAGGCTCTGTGGAGAAGAGGCAGGAGTCCAGCCTGCCAGAAAGAGTAGCAGCCGTCCACCAGCTTATTACAGCGGCCCTGGAAGCCTCCTTCAAACCGCATCTGTCTACTGACCACCCACCTCTGAGGACGACACAGGACAAACACACAGTTAATAGGATCACATGTCCATCCTGTGGAAACTCTGAGGATGGTTTAACTCTGATGGAGTCACTTTGACTGTAATCACATCGACCCTGAGCACTGCCAGAGACAGAGCTGGAGCCCCGCAGGGTCACACAGGACCAGAGACAGAGGCGAAAGGGATGAAGGAAAGCCATGTTTTATTTTCAAAACTGGAAAGGAAATGGCCATATCGTTGCCACGGAAACCACGAATTGCTGCACATCCAGTCTGCCCAGCTTGGATTGGGCAACCATGGAATATTGGGTTTAATACCAGCTGGGGTCTGGTCTGTCTGCAAGACGAGGGAGGATAATGTTTAGCTCATTATCGTTAGTTTATAGGGATTCATTCCAGACACTGAAGAGGGAAAACTCAGTGTCAGTGAAGGAGGGATGAAGAGGAGGAGGAGGACGAGGAGGTTCATGGTATTTCTAACTTTGATATGTTATTTTGAAATACATTTTTGAAACCACTGGGAAAACAGATATTGAGGGAATACATTTTTGTTAAAAGATAAATCACCTGACACGCTCCACCCACCTAAACACCAGTGCTGACCATGTACCCCCCTCATGGTAACACCACTCCCCAGTAGCTGTGGCCCCCCAGCAGGACAATGCACCATGCCACACTGCAAACATCGCTCAGGAGTGGCCCATGGAACATGACCGAGACCTCAAAACATTGACTTGGCCTCCAAATTCCCCAAATCCCAGTCTGATCAAACATCTGTGGGATGTGCTGGTACCCCACCCCACAACCCACAGGACTCAAAAGATCTGAAGCTAATGCCATGGTGCCAGACACTATAGGACACCCTCCAGAGGTCCTGTGTCCATGCCTCGACAGGTCAGAGCCAAGTACGGTCCAAGGAGGACCCACCGTGGATCAGGGGTACCTCTGGGGTACCTGCATGTCCCACAAATGTTTGATCAGATTGGGATCTGGGGTGTTTGGAGGCAAAGTCAACACCTTGAGCTCTTTGTCCCGTTCATTGGGTCATTTCTGAGTTCCTGAAAATTCTTCATCTGTCCAATGATTGTAAGTCTTTCATGCTGGAGCAATTTTCACGGTAATGTGACCGAATGTATTTAAGACCCATCGAATCCGAAGACATTTTAAGGCTTTTTAAGGACCAAAACGGTGCCACAAAAGCCCGGATGCAACCTGAGCGAACAAGACAAGTGACAAGAAGACAGGACTGTGAGTGACAGGAGGCTATCGGAGGCCCTGCAGCGGTGTGTGTGTCAACTCGCTGTTGGAGAAGAGAGAGAGATAGCAACAAAGTGGTAGTGACAGTGTGGAAAATGAGTATTATGCAAGAATAAACAGCTTTACAGTGGAGAGAGACTTTCAACATCGCTAGTTATTTAGCTGTAACATGCACAGATCCTAATGTTCTACTATTGTTTTGAAGGAAAAGAACTTTGGCCTCATACAGTTACAAGGACATTCAAAAGAATCATTTAATTTTTAATCAGTAATCTACATCATAAATGCTTCATGCTGCTGCTGCTGGGTTTAGTGGGAATTATGCTGCTTCCCTTTCTCTGTACTCGACAGAAAGGGTCTAAATTAACACCAACCAAGTGCCAAATGTGGGTAGATTAAATACGAGACAAGTAAATCTCAGAAGAAATGTTTGCACCAAAACAGTCATGTATCAAAAACAGTGCAGAGAACCTCTGTCTTGTTTTGGTGTCATTGACGGCCACGCTGCTTCTGTCCTCTGTCATCAGTGTCAGAGTCTGACATGTATGCACCCACTATGAAATGTGTTTTTACATGCGTCTTAATTATGCCGCCAAACTGACCATCTTGAGCTCTCTGAGGTCATTCACTCAGATGCAGCACCTAGCATTGATTAATCAATGGCAGCGGCACATCTGCACTTCTCTACTTCAAACTGCCATCTTCAGGTTTTGAAAACACTCAAAAGGAGCAGTTTTGTTTTCGCAGCCTTGTGCTCGCTATACAAATTCAAGAGGAAGAAGAAGATAAATGTCCACACTCATCACCGGATTGTCAATTGTTGTCCCTGAAAATGCAACAAAAGTACAAAAAAAAGTACAACGAGGCCAGATACATTTGAGAGTTGCTTAAAAAAAAAATCTTTTCTCAATGTTGATTATTTGTTCATTCTTTCAGAGATGAAACTGGGGCTGATTTACGCAGCGTGACTCATCCTACATCACTCGATAAAGGACAACTTCATGAAAGAAGTTTTTGTTCACACCCACTTCAAAACTGCATCATTTTAATTCAATTCAATTCAATAGAACTTTTTAGTTTTCCTGAAGGAAATTCTTGTCCCAGAGAACGCTTCAAGTAATCACAATGTTAATGATTCACAACCAGAACAACCAGTGGGTTCCCCGGGTCAGGGTCACTCTCTGGGCCCAGTTTTAGAACAACAGAGTATTAAATATCTGTGTAAACAGACGTTTTTGCCTTGACTTGTAAGATGTAATAGCTACAGAATAATGACACCATCTGCGATTACACTGGTTCCTTATAAGCCTAATTTTCATCACAAGTCTGTCTGGCACCGAGTACGATCTGCCAGGAAAATGAGATGGCACTTGTGTTTTCCCCAGTAGCTATGCCCAGTTACTAAACAGTACTAATAGAAGTTTAGTTACTGTCTCTAGTAAATACAAACAGTGGAACAACTAAAACTTAAAACCTTAAACTGTGTAAAACAAAATGCAGTGTGTCTTGTGTTGCTCTTAGCTGCCAGGCTCTGAGAACAAACAAAAAAACAACAACCAACAAAACCCTGTACGGGATCTCAGAATCTTGAAAAATCCGTTATCACTGTGCTGCAGTGAATTAGAGACCAGTGTTAACTTCGTTGATGAAAACTATGACAAAAAAAATTCGTCAACATCCTTTTTTCCATGACTAAAACGAGATGATGACAAACTAAAAATAATAAAAACAAAAAAGACGAAATCTATGTTTCATTTTCGTTGATGAGACGAAACGCGATGACAGTGTTCATGGTCAACTATCGGACATTGAAAATGGAGAGCGGGTGTGCTTGTAATTATCTTCATATGTCATAAAACGACAGGCTGGCAAACTCGTTTGTTGTTTGCTAGCCAGCAAAAACACTCACACGTTATTCACAAGTTATTTTTCTGCCTCTAAACAGATAGATCGATGAGTCAGATTTTACAATGAACGTTGGTACAGGTTAGTTATTTGTGGTGTCAAAGTTTTTGAGAGTATAAATAGAGAGATGTTGAGCTTTGCAAATGATGATCAGTAAGCGTGTGCTCATAAATCACCCCTTAAATCTGTCAAACACTGCTGGAGAAATAACAGTCTTTAAGTGTGAAGAAATGATTTGTAGCTGTGGAAAAAAATTCTAAATGAAATTTTTATACAAACTGTCACCTTGAGTCTAAGTTTTGATACCTGAATTAGCCTGACTGGATTAAATTAGAGATTTAAAAAAACCATAACGACTAAAATGTCATGAGTTTTCTCTGACTAAAACTTGACTAAAACCACGAAGGATAAAAATGACTAAAATGTGGCTAAAACTCGGAAGTACCTTCGTCTCAAGACTAAGACTGAATCTAAAATTTTACAGACAGATGTATTCTGATTTTATAATGTGGATGTTTTCTCAAGATGAGATATTAACATTCATTTGTTATGATGACTAGAGCTTAAATGTCAGAACGCAGAGGAAAATGCCCATCATATTTTCTTCAAAGCTCATGGTCTTTAAATGTCTTGTTTTGTATGACTAAAACTCCAACTGCTGTGTTTCAGTTGTCATCGACCATCCCCAAAATGTAGTTTACTTGGTGATTAGTCACAGAAGATGTGTTTTATTTTATCCAATAGCAATCACATTATCACAAAGGTCTTCAATACAACCAGTAAAGGGTTAACTATTGTAGGCAAGAGCTACCTGGCTGCAGGTGAAATATCAGCGTCCTTGACTGACTGAGGGGCTGTTTATAAATGAAGATCTGATTGGACCAAACCTCCAGCATGCTCGTCTGAGCTGCGAGGGTTACTGCAGTAACTCTGTGACCAATGTCTTGCAGGGATAGCAGGAGTCTTTACTTTTCTACATACCTTAAATTCTATTAACTTAAGAACTGATTGTTCAAACAAATCCATATTGAACAACAATCAAAGTTATGTCCACCTTCGTCCTTAGAAGGCCAACTCAGAGCTATGACTGTCAACAAAAGCTGCCCACACAGCGCCCCCAGCTGTAAATCTGCTGAAGATGCCACTGCTTTATTACTGGGCATCTTGCTGAAACCACAGATGCACGTTTAGTCTCCAGCGATGCACACTGTTTTACTAGTTGGCTATTCTAAGTAACCACTCGTCCACAGCCCAAAAAGATTTGATTTACAGTGACATAAAGCAGAGAAAGACATTAAATCCTCACATTTTAGAAGCTGTACACTCGCATTACAAAACCTTACAGGACTCTGAGTGCCACCTGCTCTGACACACATCTGTCACGGCTCAGCGACGGACGCGACAGCGTGCAGCAGGTGAGTCATGCTGCTGTAGATATTCTCGACCTGGTGTCGACTTACAACCTTTGCTGAACCACCACAGACCGTCTCTGGCAGCTCCAGCACCGCTGACACTCAGGTTAAACCACTGAGACAGAAATCCATATTAACAGGGAGGTTTCAGTGACAGAGGATACTTTAGAGCACGCGCTCTGTTAACCTGTGACTTTGGCTGGGTGTCAAATGAATGTTCACATCTGTGAAGCTGTTTAAAGAACGGGGGGTGTTCCTAACGACCAATTTCCCTGCTGACGGTTAAACGGAGGTCCATCAGTCTAAAAGTAAAAAACACTCTTGATTTATTTCCTGAATGATGGCTAAAAGAAATTAAAGCACTGATTCTGAACATCAGCTGTGTTTCTCCTTTCAATAGTAGATGTAAGCGCTGCAGGTTGGCCTCCTGGTGACACACCATCTCTGTTTCTCTTCCAGATGACCTTAAGCTCCGTGTCACCGAGCATCTGCCCTGCTGCACAGTCCCTGAGCACAACTCTAAAGCTCTACCCCAAACTTCATCCTCCTCTGGAAGCAGTCAAATGACGAGAGAATTTCCCCACAGGCATCAACACAGTATCTCAAATGGTGACAACTCCAGCCACTGAAAGAAAACGGATGGAAACTTTGTCCTCTGATATGCTGAGAGCCCGGTGGCTACATAAACAACTAAAATGAAAAAATGTCACAGTATCGCTGACGGCGACGTCTCTAAATAGATCTACGAGACACAAAATGGTGCTGAACACACATTCAGGACAGAATCTTATCTAAATAAGCAACAAAAAAAGAGCCAGGCTGTGTACTATTTCACAGCACAATGGCTCTCCAGCAGGCATTATCAGTAGTTTTACTTAATGAAATCTCGCTCTGGGTATAACATTTTATTCTATCACAGCTGTGTGTTTGTGCTCGGCCCTGCACAGCGGTGAGACGCCTATGAAAGGGATATTGCTTCAGCACAAAAGCTCTGTTGTCACGGATACTGATAGCATCTTTTATTGTTGTCTTTAGGACTCGACATGCAGCACCACAGGTCCTGTTTAATGTTATTTCAATACTTATTTGTCAGGGGTCTCGAGATTCTCTAAATCCATGCTTCAATTTGACCTTCCACTTCAAGGTCCTGATTCGATTTATACGATTTAACTTTTGTTAGATCAAGTCTCAAATCGTTAATATCAACAGATCACTGTCATTTCATGTCAGTCACTGTCATTTGCATTTTCAGATTCTTCTTTAAAAAGAAGCCTACATGTGTTTGCTTTGGTAATTAAGTGCTGCATCACAACATGTGCTAGCTTAGATGATTTGAATTGGCTCTCTTAATAACTTCTACCATGTGTCTTAGCATGGATGTTAGCATGGATGGAGAGATGTTAATTAGACTTCTTTAAAGGAGGGAAAGTGAATGTAATGATTTAATAATTGTAAATGTATATTTTGTAAGAATTGAGTTTAAAGATATTTTTTTGAACAATACACTTCCTGTCAGTGTTGTAAGCTTCCTGCATTTGGAGATTAAAGTATCCTCTCTCGCTGGAATCACTCACGCGATAGTTGTCCAACCCAAACCAGTGTATCCCTGAGGTCCCCATCCTCACATGTAGTTTAATTTGGTTTTAAAAAAAAGTTCACAGGGAACCTATTTGTCGCAGTTCACAGGCAGGAATTATAAGTGTGTGACACATCAAAAGCCCTGACTGGCAGCCAGTGTGAGGCATGATAACATTTAAAAGGAGAAAGCCATGAGTGGGACAATTGATCGCTTTATTGTACAGAGCAAATGACAACAAAGCACCAGTGAAGACGACCTACCGCTGAAAGAAAAGTCAAAGAAACTGTCAGTAGACTCTATCATGAAAGCTACCTGTCTTATTTCTATTTATTTTTATTGTCTTATATCGTGATAAGAGTGACGCACATTATGGAGGCTGTTGTGCACAGATATAAATACAGGTGTGCCTTGAGATTTTGGGCTTGCTCTTTGATGTGCCCTGGGAACAAAAAGTTTGAAAACCACTGGGCTACATGGAATCAAGCGTGACGTTTTTTGGAATGTATCACGCTTAAGCCATTGGGTCAAATTTAAATAATTTATTTGTAAATTAATAACAATGACTTATTTCATCAGTCAGTCGGGGACAAAAAGCAGAGCCACTAGATGACAGCAAGCAGCTTTTACTTTCAGTTTACTAGCTCAGCCTATAAACTAGTTTTTCCGTCAATGATGCATTGGTTGTTTACAAAACTCATGGTGAAGGCAAAATGCTGGCACGCCATTAACTTTAGAGGAGGGGGAGGATTTTCCAGTTCTACTGTTCTTCCTCCGTCAACTTTGACTCAGCGAGTGGCCGTGTTGTCTCAAAGGGCAGCTGCGTGCTATGGTGAGATACGCCATGTCTGAAGCGTTGTGTTTGTCTTTGGACATGCAAGCACACAGGGGAGAAGGGATTTGCTTATCTTTGGATTTCAATTAGGGAAATTGACAGCTCACTTGTTTGATTCTTGATTTAGAATCAGAAATGTGACACCCCATTATCCACGAAAAATGTGCCTGTGATTGAGAAAGTGAGAAAATGTCAGGTGAATGAGAGTTCCTCACCAGCAGCGCCTTGAGATCCAGCATATGCTCTTTGCCCAGGATGACGAGGGCAGCCGTGCCACAGAACGTGTAGCCACCGTGGGCCTCCAAACCAGGCACTCCACTCAGACCTCCCTCCCAGTTCTGACAGCTGCAGACAGAGGAAATAAAACACACACTAAAACTCTGCCTGGTTTACGGAGGAATGGAGGCACAAAACAGTTTTGTGATGGTGGCGGCATGTACCTAAGGATCCAGTTGGTCGTGTCCTCAAACAGTTTAGGTGTGATGATGTTCGTGAGTGACGCTACAGAGGCTGCACAGTACGCACTCCTGTAAGAGAGAAAAATACACAGGCAGATATGGATGGACAGAGAGAGACGTGGGTGAGCAGGAAGTCTGCTCGTCCTACACTTACACATTGTCATCCAAAGCTTAGTATTTTTAGACTGCCAGCAGGCCAAATATAAACATCCATTTTGTTTTTTGTGGCTCAGAGGTAGAGCGTGTTGCCCACCAGTCCACATGTTGAAGTATCCTTGTGCAAGATAGTGAATTGCTCCCGATGGCTGTTCCATCGGTGTGTGAGTGTGTTAAAATCTGAGTCGCAGGTGGCACCTTGTATGGTAGCCTTGGCGACCAGTGAGTGAATGAATGGATGAATGTGACATGTAGTGTTAAAGAGCTTTGAGTGGTAAGAAGACTAGCAAGTCAATGTGAAGTCACCTTGGCTTTTATGTATTTCCTTTGTCAAGAGACTGTAAAGCTTTAACAAATAATAAGATAAAGCTGGTTAAATTATCTGTGTTACTATCGAGACCAGAAACATTAGTAAATTATCAAACTAACTGGTACCATCTGTGTAGCCAAAGCCTGATGAAGCTTGTTCCTGTGTGCATGTCCAGTGTTTATGCTTTTCAGCAGTGTTGATGTGGAAACACAACTCCAAGCATGCTCAGTGACGTCTACTTGACAGGGTGCTTCTTCCAGAGCTTAAAAATGCAGTCGTGGAGTTGTTTCAAAATAAAAGACAGAGGTCATTTTAGCACATATATCACACATATGCCCAATTTGTACAGAACTATCAATACCAGGGGGACTTCATGTGGTTCTGAAACACCATCCCAAGCTGAATTTAAACTTGCTCTATGTGCAACGTGTCTCCACGCTGTGCAGCGAGATGAGCGTCTTGCACCCAAAATGCTGTCAAAACTTTCATATCTAATTGCCAACACAGCTTTCATATTTCTCCAGAGGGACAGAGGCAAACGACGCACAGAGGAAACAAAAAACACTAAATACAACCCTAAATGCTCTGCTGAGTTAAAAGTTGGTTTTAAATGCTCAAAAAAACAAAGTTCATGGGGAGTCACAGGTACCCCTAGAGGTACTTTGGAGTACTGCAGGGTTTACAAAAGATTTTTTTTAAGAAAATGGTCATTTAAAAATGTCAGTCATGCATAATCTTTAAAATAATTGCTGCTAAAAACAAGTTCAATGAAAAAATGCAAATGTAAGTTTGATAAGCCATATTTCATATTCAGTTTTCCTATCATAAATGCAATCGCTAATGGCTGTAAATCTTCAACAACAGTGGCTGTATTGGTGGTAATAAAATAATGTGAAGGGATCAAAAGGGAATAGGATATATCAGGCTTTGGCTACACAGACATAAGGTTGACCCCCTAATAGGTGACCAAGCATTAGTCAACCAGAAAGGTCATTAGTCAGCAAGATTTCGCTTAGTCACAGAAATTAACAAAACAAGCAAACGTGAAACTCTATTAAGAGCTGCGCCTTGTCAAAATAAATCAAATCTTATATGACTGGACCATGTGGAATTTAATTTGAAAGGTCGGGCAGGAAATCCAAAGTGTGGGATCATTTTGAGAAGGGGAAGGACGAACCCAAGGTGATATGTAAACTCATTTTCATTGGTCAACTATAAACATGACGTATCATCTGAAACATGGAAGTAGCTACATGCCCATTAGCCACTTAGCACAATCATTACTGCTTTGCCCACAGCGTCATTAACAGGCGGCTCGCTCAGTGTGTGACCAGGCCTATATTAATGAAGGTTCATTAGTACGGTTTGTATTTCTCTGTAATGTAGCACAGTGTTAACAATGTTACTGTTACTATTCTTTCTCACACCTTCAACTCAAACCATTGTGTTGACCCGCTAGACTGTTGGTCGACTAGAAAAATTCTTAGTCGGGGGCAGCCCTACACAGACAATGCTTGTCAGTCGGACCAATATAATGTTGGTTTTAGTCTTTTAATGGGGTTTGCTGACATTAAGAAAAACACTGAATATCACAAGACGTATCCTTGAATGAATATTAACAACCTTTAAAACCCACTCTGTTTCCTCAGAAATTAAAACAAGGCTTCGTGAATAGCTACAATACGTGGTTCTCACAGGACAGCGACAGATAAAGAAACCCGTCGCAGAGGAAAAGAGTTTAAATAACACGTAATGACAGCAGAACATTAATTGGCTGGCAGCAGATAACAGCCTCCTCGGAGAGTGAAAAAGTAACTTTGACTTCTGAGCTTCTTTGTTGGAACAGAAGACGATACCTCAAAGCTGCTTATTAAAAAACCCACTGTGACACACACACACACACTAACTCAAATAATATAAATCCACTCTTACGCAAGAGAGATGTGGGTATTTCTCCTCTTTTATATCAACACTCCAGGGGAACAAAAGAGCATAAAAGGCGATGGAGATAAAACGGGAGGCTTACTTTTTAAAAATGTCCTACTTATTTGGTGGAGAGACTAAATGTGCAAATTCATCTGCAGAGTGTGTCGACTGTCACACAGCAAACACACAGTAATGAATAACTGTGGATACCAGACGTGTTTTTAATCGAGCCTGTGATTGTGGTGATTTTATCTTCCTGCTAATAGAAAAAAAAAGAGGACAGAGAAGAAGAGAGGGTGGAGAAGGTGGCGTTATCTTCTGGGCACTCACCTGACATCCACCTCCCCTCCGACGTGCATCACAAACGAGCCATCTGGCTGTTTCACTGACATTAGGAAATCTAACAGCTTCTCCCTGGAGAGGGTACACACAGGAGGAGAGAGGGGGGATTAGAGAGAAGAAGACGAAGGGAGATAATGGACAGATGAGGCGAGAGAAATAACAGAGGGAGGGGGTGCACAGTGAGAGGAGCAGTGTAAGTACTGCAGATTTAATAAACAGTCAACAGAAATTACGACTGTAAACAGTGGCATCAGTTACTCAGATATAAATGCAGAAAATAAGGAGTCGTGTAAACGCTACCTCTACATGCTTTTATAATTAACTACTGGTCAATAACACTAACAAGATGTGTCTGTAATATTCTCCTACAACTGTAATAATGTCATAATAAAAATTCAATTATACTAAAAGAGATTTAAAAAGCATCATTATACAGCCACTGATTAAAGCTTTGACATGTAAATATGGTTATTATTATACCTACTTATACGTGCCATCAAACTGATTTAATATAAATGGAAATAAAAGGCCTTGCTTTATTGTTTTATTTATAACCTGAAGCCCTCTACACCATTCAGATTGCATGTGACTTCAATATAAAAACAATGTGATACTCTTGAGGTGATTTGATTTATTTGGCTGGCAGAGAATTAGGGCTGTAGTATTCTTGCAGCAAACAACGCGAACGCAACCGCATCATGGCTGCCATGCATGATCTGCGTTCGTTTGATGCGTCGGCCGCACATCTCAACGCGAGGTACCGTGACGTGTGCGTGAGATGCAATATTGACATGACCGCTAGAGGCGGTACGGCATCCATGTTTGTTTACAACAACCCGGCATGCACTACCCGATTTCTAGGTTATATTTCTGTTGTCTGCCCCAAGTGGAGGCTGCCAGTATTGTGCGATTTGGCTGCGTAGTGATGCAGCAAGTATATACACAGACACGGCACATTGTGTAAGCATACGTTCGATTAAGCGGCAAGTCTATATGGCCCTAAATCGATGTGTTCAAGATCTAATTTGTGGCCTCAATTTATGTAAATCATTCTCATGTTTTAATTAATGCCTGCACGCGAGGTAAGTGCATATACAGAGAGCCAGCACAGCACACCCTGCAGTCCTGCCGCAGTCAACTCCACCATCAGGGGTCACAGCAGACTAGTGGCCAGCAGCAGTGCTTGGTTTAACCTGTGTAATGGCAGCAACAGAAAGTTTGCTAACCCAGTGGTGGGGAGTCGGAGCAGCCTGGGATCAGACAAACTTGACAAAGTTTTGCTGGCTACCAGCTCACTGTGAGCCCTAGCACTGGGGTTAGCACTGGCTTATTTTGATTTGATACAGCTGCTAACTTACTGGCAAGAAAGAACGGACCTGAGGGAGTCTAAAGCAGGTGAGAAGTTTAAGTGCAACTTTTCATGGAGCTGTATCAACTGTTTTTATCGTGTCACTCTCCAACACAACTGCTGATCTGCACAAGAAACTGAGTGGAATAATTCATCAAAATGACATGTTCTATGTGTGTGTAAACACGAAGGGTACTGTGGTTATTTTACAACGATCTGATAATGGTCGCACAAAATCTTACCAGCAGATCTGTCCTGCATTTTTTTTTGCGGCTTCACGGTTCACAAACACTCCAGTTAGAGACTGCAGATGGAACAGATACTTAATGCTTTCAGATGGCTGTAAAGAGTCACCAGAGTAAAGGAAAGGCCTTCAGTGTAGCAGTAAGGTGCAGCAGAGAACACGAGTGACCATATTTACATGTACAGGAAAAGGAAAACTACCACAAACAGACCAAACTAAATTGGAACTGGACTCATTGTGCTGGCTCTGTGTATACACACTTATCTCATGCTCAGAAATTAACAGAAACATGGCCTCAATTTATTTATTTTTTTTCTCCCTATGGCCACTCCCAGGCACCGTACATTTGATGTATACAGTGTTGTGTGTATTCTGCTGTCTATAGTGCATCGTGTCACTCAGAGTTAGCCCTTTTTTGTGCTGTCCCCAAAGTGACTTCACTCTAGGCTGCATTTTGACATTGAAATATCTACAGAAGAAGCATCCAATCATCTACATATAAAGGAGTATTACGACAAAACAAAAGCCTGCTTTAACAGAATATTTTCTGTGTTCTTTAGCGTTATGTTTGGTGTGGTGTTAGAACAGCGAGGTAACTGCGGTTGTGTGACCATCACCGTACCTGTCTATAACATTATAGGCCTCTTCTGTGCCGATGATACAGAGGGCGTTGACAGCAGCATAGGTAGGTGCAAGGTGAGCATGTTGTGCTGGTCCACCGGCGAAACCGCCTGTTGGGCTCTGACAGCGAGCCAGAAACTGACACACACTGGAAGGAGAAGAAGATCAAAAAGTTATGACCACAAACTGTTTCATGTACTTACACAAGCAGACACTATAACAGCTGAATGTTACTGACATAGCAGCCTACAAAAAGAGAATGAGCGATTGTGTCCTGCATATTTGATCACAAGATGTGCACTGATTATGTAACCTTAACCAACAGAGATATTTGGGTTGGAGATAGAAGCATTAACAGTGGTATAAAACATGAGGGTCTGCAATTTTTATGGGTTTTGTTGCAGTTCTCATCAGTGTGATTTATACACACTGTTGTGTATGGTGACTTTGCACATATTATTCTCTAAGTTGACCTCACTGCATCCTTAAAACTAGAACTTCAACAAATCTGCACATTTGTTCAATGTACAAAACAGTAGTAGTTATCCTATGGATAGATTTGATATTTTTTTGTATTTTAGTACATATATTGTCTATTCTATAGATGTATATTTTGAGCAGTGGTTCCCAACTGGTCCAGCAACGGGGTTCAGATTTCTTAATAAATATTTCTCTCTTCTAGTTTGATATAATGTGTCTTTTTTACTGTTCCCATGCAATGCCTAATAAACCTGTTGCTGTGACATCAGAATTTCCCACTTTGGGATCAATAAAGGACTGAAAGACAAATGCTAAATATCATGTCGTGCATCATTTTTGGAACAGAGTGAACGCGTGACAGTCGTGGCTTGTTACTGTTTGAGTAATCCTCTCTCCTCTCTCACAAATCCCAAATGTTGCCACTCTGTTTCCATCAGACATTGTACAGGACAGATTTCAACGTGAATGTGTCTCAGTATAAAGCCTAATGATGCTCAAAAAGATGCCACATGCACACATAGTCTCAAAAACAAATACTAACACTTGTCCACTGATAACTTCACATGGACAAACCACTTTTTCAACACATTAAAGGGGACCTGTTATGCTAATTTCCTGGTTCATATTTGTATTTTGAGTTCCTGTCTACATGTTTAAAAAAAACACTTTATTTTCCTAATACTGTCTGCACTGGAACACCTGTATTCACCCTCTGTCTGAGATGCTACGTTTTAGTTGTGTCAATCACATTTGCACACTGAGTCCAAAACTTTCGTCCGTCAGTAAAATTTTTGAACAGGTTCCATTTTCTGCATTTTTCACATCTGTCAGAACCTTTTACAGACGTTTGACCGAGAATCAGGGAAGAAAATGCGGCGGTGGGACACAGCCGCAACGAGACAGAGGAATGGGGTGCACAGAATCATTTCTTAGCTCAGAAAGCTCACTGTCAACAGGTCAGATAGTGATATTCAGGTGGATGATGGTGACGAACTACACACAGAATGTGGAGACAGAGAGGGAGGACAGCTCCGCCCTTCATGCAGCTGTGGTGCCAGCCAGAATTGTAACTCTAGTGGAGAGAGGCAAATGAGGAAATGTGTCTTTTAATCCTGTCATGTATTGACAACAACAAATAGAACAATAAAACACATCAGAATCAGTGTGCAAGGTTTGTGTGCTTTTTTCGGTTGACAGATCAAAAAACGCATCAAAAAAAAAAAAAAAAAACAAACTCAGTGCTAAGGCCTTAAGTCCATATTTTTCATGTGTTTTTTTTAAAACATTATCACATAAAAAACGTAACACACAGAAAGTCTGATGCATTTTATCGTTCTATTCATCGAAAAAAATTGCAATATGAGACAAAATGGAAACAGACATTTGCTCCCTTGCTCCTCCCTGGTTGTCTCCACTCTCAGCTCGTGTCTTGCATTTGGCACCGTTGCTAACTGAAGGGGCTGAGCTGTCCTCCCTCTTTATCGACACAATCGCTTTCTGTTTGTGTGCAGTCCTTATCCTTTAATACATCGTCATGCACCTGAATGTTACTATGAGACCTGTTGAAAGTGAGCGATCTGAAATTTGAAATGTGAAATGTTTGAAATGTTCCTCTCTCCTGTTGTGGATGTACATGTCCTGCATGTTACGCCACATTTTCTTCACTGCTTCTAGGTCAAATAACACAGTTGAACCTGTTCTGAAAACCTTACTGACGGACAAAAGTTTCAGAGTCAGTGTGTAAACATGAGTGACACATGTTTTTATTTTCAACTGTGTGTCAAAGCCCAGTCAGCTCTGATTCATCAGCAATTTCAGGTCTCGCTCGGTGTCTGTATATCGGCACTTTCTATCGTGAAAAGTCACAAAACAAAAACAAAACCATTACATATTCCAGCAGGAATATGATCCGAAATCTGTTTCCCTGATGTTAGCATGTAGCTACATGTAGCAGTGTAGGCTATGTAATGTAAACACCTGCAGTGACGTGCCTGAAGCAGATGACCATATAAAGAAATCAATCATGAGCTGTTGGAAACATTCAGAACAGTCTGAAGCCTGAGGCTGTTGGTCACATCGATTACTTTCACACATGTTTACCTTATTATTTGAAACTCTGTTTAATATGAACATCTGGCACTGTAACTATATATATGACAGGAAATACAAGAGAGCCTAATAGGTCCTCTTTAAACACACACTTTCTATACACTAGTTAATCAGAGCTATAATTCTGCATCTCAGATCTGCAGGACTTCATGAGGCTGTGAAGTGAGCACCGCTGGCTGAGCTCCCTCTCGCTGACGTGGCACCGAGCACGGATCATCTCAACCACAGTTCTCATTTCTTTCCAGTCCTGTGCACCGAGCTGCTTCCCTCATAAACGTCCTCCTCATCCTCCGCCATGGAGAGAAATCACAAAACTGCGAGCGCGCTGCGAGCCAACTGAGTTGGAAGTGAAACCTACATTAACTCTGGCCGAACAGCGCGGTGTCAGTACTGACCTGAGAACAGTGTACGTTTCATGCGACGGCGAAAGCAAGCTGTTGTAGGTTGCATTGTTGAAAATCCTTGAACAGGGCCTGTGTGTTTGTGTGTGTGAGCACGAGGGTGTCACATTGGCGCTGGGCAGTGCCAGCCGGTGTGTTGGCACGCCTCGCAGTCATAATGAGAGTGTGGGTTGGCAGCCTGGCATCACTGCTCGCCACGTGCTCTGCTGAGCGTTACTTTGGACTGGCAGTAATTTGATCAAATGACATTTTGGTGGCAATAAAAGCGACAGCGTTTGAAGTCACGGCTGCATAAACATGTCTAAAACAATACACCTGCTTGTTCTGCTCAATGCTGTCATTACACTAATCACAATTATCAGTCACAGTGATCGGAGGAAAACATTAATTTCTTCTTACACAAACACCATGGCGATAATTACTGTGGGTGTTCGATTACAGATATGAATTAAAATTAATTGGGGCAGTTATTTATGAAACAACAGGCAATAAATGATTTAACAGCACAACCCTGAATATCAATTACTCACTGGAGAAATAGTAAAAAAAAGTATTTTAGGGTTTATATTTTAGTATAAAATCTACCTCTCTATCTTCATCATGTTCAGTAAGATGTCTGCAGTAAATGATACAGCCTGGAGCTCTTCTGTTTTGTACTGGCAGGAACAAAAATAGGACCTTCAGTGGTCAGGTCAGTGCTTTTTTTATACAACAAAGTGATGGGTTATTAATTCAAATTTTGTGTTTGTCCTTTAACATCTTTGGACCATTTCAGGGTCCGACAGCTAAAGGATTTCAGACTTTTATAATGACAATCAGAATGACAACTTTTGAGTGTAAGACTGTGTCAGACTAAAAAAAAAAAAAAAAGATAACTATATGAACTGGAACCCATTTTTTTTTTACAAATGTTTATTGAGACATAAGACTTGACTTTTTTTGGTCTCATGGAGGGAACAAGGGAAGAAGAGAACTATGAAATGTGTGGTGTTTGTTCTCACACTTCCTCACTCTGAGTCTGCATGTGGGATTCCACTGTCTTGATTCCCATTCTGACGAGTTTTAAAAACTCCCTGCATAAAATACACCAAGCCTCGTCTGTACTGCCCTGTACCAATTTCAGCCAGGCTGAAAAATCTTGGTTAAACAGTCAATTTTCCCCATGCAGACAGTTAATTCTCTTCTCTGAGCATCCCGGCTGTAAACGAAATATGAATGTTGTTGGTTCCACTATCATGGTCTGTGTGACGTTAATGTGAGAGGCGGGGGAAAAATTGGATTATTATCATTAAATTATCCATTTATTTGGAAATTTTAAAATGCAGCATCAGAAAAAAAATTAATTACTTTCCGATGTCTGAGCATTTATACGACTATTGAAACACTGATTTTAGACATTTTAATACAAATTAAGGCCTTATTTTAGATTAATCAAATCTGTGCCTTTTAACCCTTTGAAATCAGGAGCGACATCACTTTTCTTGTGCTGCTTTCAGACCCCTTCCGCAAGTATTTAAACCTTTGAACCGTGAGCACATTGGTGCGATTTCTTAACAAACATGGGAAAAACATTTGGCAAAAATAACCCCATAAATTACAAAGACTTAACAGATTCAGAAAATTATTTAAAAAATAAAACTAGGGAAAAAATGTTTTCTTTTAATTCTCATTTCCTTCTTCCCATGTTTTAGAAAGAAATTAAGCCAATTTGCTCAGGTTTCAAAGGGTTAAGACTTTTCAAGGATCTGCAGGAACCCTGAAGTTGGAAATAACTGCTGTCACTTTAACATTTTATCCCTGTGTTTGGAGCGGAAATATTGTGTCTTATAGGTCTATGTGCGTAGGGCAATTGTATTACGTTACTTGTCATATATATTTATATTGTATGACACAATAAACCAAAACTACAACTGCTCATGTTGCAGTTAGAGAGTGTGTGCGAAGCTGAAGTTAATTATCAACATTTTTTCATTTCATTGCAGCAGCATTATTTGCTCTACTCCAGTAATTATGAGAATTATGCAATGGCAATAAATAATAAAAAGTCTTTGGCAGTGTCTCGCCGTAGCAGCCTAGTTGTGAGAGTGAGAGCGTGTGTGTGTGTGTGTGTGTGTGTGTGTGTATGTGTGTGTGTGTGTGTGTGACTCACTCAGAGGCAACCGTAGCGGGAATGTGCTCCTCTAGTAGCTCCAGACTGTGAAGAATCCAGAAGCAAAGCCACGGTCTGCTAGCATCCAGACACTACCCGTGCACACACACACACACACACACACACACACACACACACACACACACACACACGATCAGATGACCAATTATAGCAGTAAATGAGATAGTGAGATCAGTCAGTCAGAGGCAGAGACGAGAGTAAACAGAAGCAGCAGAGAGCGAGCCTGCAGGAGGGGAACCATAGCGCTGAGAGATGATGGTGTTTGTGATAAAAAAACAACACAGTGATGAGCTGTTTCTTTATTACATAATATTGTGACTCAGCTTCTAATTTCCATCAGCAGAGCTCTGCAACATTGCTGCAGTGTTTGAAGTGGACATATAGATAGTGAGCAGTGTGACAACACAGTAACACACTGGCTGTCAATCAAACACTGACATGAGGGCTGAGTGGACGAAACATGCCTTCATCTCTCTTTTCTGGTGAAACTAGAGAACAGTTAACACAAAAACAGAGGTGACCTTCCCCTGAGCAGACGAGTATATGTTTTGCAAAGTGAACACAGTGGTATTTCTATTTAAAGCAGAGGCAGCGAGTGTTACTGTCCTTCTGTCCAGGCTACGACTGACACACTGGAACTAATGCAGCCGCTGAGTGAACAGACCGGTATGATAATGTTATTAGTCAGACTCATCTTTAACTTTGTTTATTGTGCGTTTCATCTCGTTTTTTGACAAATGAATCAAACTGATAATACGAGTGCAGGGAGGTGAAGAGACAGTCTGTAACCATAACTGTACAAAGTGTACAAAAAGAGCAATAACACTTAATAAATAGTCAAAAAGCACCCAGATGGCGCTGGGGGAGGGAGGCAAAGCAACAGCAGAAAGAAATGGAAATGATTTAAGAGGCGCTGGATAATGTACGTGGTATTATTATGGGTTTTTTTAACATGATATTAATATTTCATTTTTAAATATCATGGTTATCATCAATACTGCTATGCTGCAACATGCCTAGATGCAATATTTAGTTAACACTTTGACACCTGGAGCGACATCACTTTTCTTGTGCTGCTTTCAAACGCCTTTCGCACATATTTAAACCTTTGAATGCTGAGCAAGATGGTGTGATATATTTTTTTTTTTTTTTAAATCATGGGAAAAAAGGCGAGAAGCAACTTGGTGAGAAATGACAAAATGCAACAGAGAATTAATTAATTAATTAATTAATTAAGAAATGAAGAACAAAAATAACGAAAGCAAGAAAAATCTAGGGGAAAACTATATTTATAATCATTATTATTAATATTATATTTTAAAATCTTGTTACAGAATTGTTGTAATTTTTAAGTAGTCTTTCCAGGTCATTTACTTGTTTGTTTTTAACTTTTTTTCCCTTTCTTTCTTTTTTTTTAAAATTTTCTCTCTTTACCAATTTTTGAGTCATCTCTTCTTTCATTGCTCATTGCCTTCTTCCCATGTTTTTAATAGAAACCAAGCCAATTTGCTCAGGTTTCAAAAGATTAAAGGGGCCAGTAAGATCATTGGTGTTGAACTGTCTGATCCGTCTCATACCTTCCGTAAGAGTGAAATTTTTAAGGCTTAAGGTATTCACAGTGTCCTCTTTCTCCTCTGTATGGAGAAAATGAGCTGTTGACCTGCACAGGCCAGGTCTAACAGGCTGAACAATCAGTCCCTCCAGGATTTCATGATGTTGGGATCACAACCGTTGACGCAACTGTATTCAATCCCTGTGAATTCAGCACGACCTTGCAATTTTGTCCAGTCATTGCAACTTTACTGCAAATTTGACCATTTGCGCGATTTACTCAGCCCCTCTCTCTCTGTTTATCATGGGACTGCTGCTGTAGGACCACTGCTCTGTGCCAGACGGCCACTTCACTGGATAAGTTTGTAATGTTATTTATATGTGGGATAAAAAAAATGTGTATATGCTGGTATTTTCCCCCTATTTATTTATCAAAAGTATCTCTGGTACAATATTGGAGTAAACATGTACACATACACACACACACACACATACATATATATATATATATATATATATATATATATATATATATATACATATACATATATATTCTTGGTATATTTTTATCATGAATAATGAAGTTTTAGTCCAAAATCTACCAACCATTCATTCAGTGTTTTTTGACTGGTGACTGATGCAAATCCAGCAGCCAGAAGTTGGCTGGTGGCTGGTGCTAATTTCCAGCCCTGTGTTGGCTGCCTGCTGGACGTGTGATACTGTACCTCATAAGCATCTGATAAGTGACGTAAGCCCTTCTTGAGATATAGGTAGTGCTGTTCCCGCAACAACGTCGGCCTGGACACCAAACACAGGACAGAAGGATCAGTTAGAAACAGGCAGCAGCTCAAACAGACAAGAAAATGTCAAAAAGAGACAGAACAGTTAAAAAGGAGACGCACAATTCAGTCCCTTTGGAGAAATGCTATTAATGGACACTCTTGTTTTTGCCATTTTAAACATCATGTGTAACCTCATAGCTATGACACAAAACGAAAAATGGTTTTTGTTTCCATCAGATGTCCACCAGGTGATCACTCTTACACTTAATACTTTTAAACATTAAAACTATGTCACAAAATCTGAGACTAACTGAAATCTATTCCTCACATAAGGCAGTGCTGTCAGCTTGTTTATTTATTTATTAACCTATATATGTTTTGAGGTATCTTGGCTCCTCTGCAGCCTCATTAGTGTCTCCTTTGTGTTTCTCTTCCTAATTTATTATTCACGTCCTATCAGCAGGAGAGTTTCATGGTCTGTCCTCATTTAGAACAGGAAAGAAAAGGGAACATCTGGCAAACAAACACAGGAGTTTGAACTGGTTTACTACTTTCAGGTGCCAGTAATAATAAATGTGCTGTTTTGTGCCTTTGCATAAAGGTCCATTTCGGGATGAGAGCTGCAAACTAGCTTGAGCTAACAATGCTTTGGTATGTAGCATTAGTCCATGATATACTCAGTACTTGTCTCTCTAAAAAATGAACATGAGATTAAAAAAAAACAACCAAAAAAATAGGCCCCAGGCAAGTATAAGTAAGTAGAAAAAACAGTACAAATATTCAAATATGAAAGCTATGCACTCTATAAACCATGACTGTGCTTTGTGTGCATTGATGTAGTGTGTGTCAACCACAGTGAAGTTTCCTCGTATCTCTGAGCAGAGTGACAAAGTAGTATTTATATATGAGCACATAAAAACATAAAACCCTCTGAGCCTCAGTCACACACTGTTCCCCTCCATCCTTTGAATGTCAGCGTGCTCCACAGGCACTTTCATCTGCATCTGTAGCTCCTCACACACACACTCACAAGTGTCTGACAGTGTGTGTGTGTCAGTGAGTCAAAGACAGCTGACCCTCCCCTCCTTCCTCTCCACCCACCCAGTCCGATTCCCCGCCTGCGTTCTGTACGACCATTGTGATTACACTCTACCTACACAGGGTTAGTCACAGACCGCTGCCCAAGGTTTCATCGCAGTTATTCTGCAACACAACAACAATCAGTAGGGAGAAGAGGACGAGCGCTAAGCAGCTAAAAGCCAGCCGCCCACCTCGGCTGTTCAGGAGCTGAGGGCAGACGAGCAACAGACGAGCGTGGAAATAAATGAAACCGTTAATTTCACATTGAGCAGAACTTACATTTAAAAAATAAAGAGCAGTAAACACTTCTTCACTCTTCAACTGCCTCTCAAACTGTATGTTTGTTTTAGGCCGTCTCATGTTGGTTTCAGTGGCATATTTGGATGATTATACGACTTTCATGTAAGACTGCAATTACCTTCCCAGAGTCCAGGCCAAACACATGATCACTACTAAACACACGACCTCCACTGATGAACACGGTTAATTTTCTTGTACTATATCTCCCCATTGACTGCAGCGCCGGTGACACTGAGGTCCGCGCAATTGTCATAGAAATGAGATGAGTCACCCCACTGAGAGGAGACTGATGACAGCTGATAGCAGGAGCAAAGTATGTGGGCTGATCAACATGTCGTTTAGATAACAGCCATCATACATCAGCATCGCCGCGGGCAAACAGCAGGTGTCGGTGATCAAAAACAGCCGCAGCCAATGAGCAGTGTTCCTGGAAATGTCTCGTAATGGCAGTGAAATGAATTCAGCATTATGAGTGTGATGAATAGATGCTCCTCATCACTACGGCTACACATTATCTGAGCAATTTGTTACTCTGGGTTTGAAAATGCATGTTTTTCCACACTCAGTATATACTATATAAAGGCTTTTATGATCTACTGAGGTGAGGTCAGGACAAATTAGGGCCCTGATTTTACGTAATTATTGTATTAAAATCTGACAAAACAGAGTAACACCTGAAGCACAAAGCAAGGCTACTTCATTTTCCATTTCATATACCAACATGAGGCAGTTCCACCTCCCTTAAAAGAGTACACCACAGATTTAATATTTCACTTCTCTCTCATAGCTGGACTCACACTGATTTAAACTGAATATTTGGGATATGAAATATTTTGTCATTTCACCCTTTGGAACCTGGAGAAACATCACTTTTTGTGCTGATTTCAGAAACCTTTAATAAGTATGTAAACCTTTGAACCCTAAGCGAATTGGTGCAATTTCTTTCAAAAATATGGGAAATATGGAAATAAAGGACAATGTAAAATGTCCCACATATTAAAAAAACCAAAAAGTCTAGGGAAAAACTACCTTAACTATATTTCAATTATTTTTATTACATATTTAAAATCATGGTACAGAATTCTTATAATTTTAAGCACTTTTTCCAGGTCATTTACTTTTTTTTTTTTTAATTTTTAAAAAATAACTGTCCTGTTTTTTATTTTCTCTTTTTTACTATTTCGATAAGAAATGTCCCACAAGATTGCAAAAATAAATAGATTCAGAATTAATTTTTTTAAACTAGGGGAAAAGGAAAAAAGGTTTTTCATATATTTTAAAATTATGTTACAGAATTTTGTGTAATATTTAAGAATCTTTTTCTGGTCATTTTCTTGTTTGTTTCTTTTTTAACTTACTTTCTTTTCTTTTTTTTTCCTTGCTCCTAATTTTCTCTTTTTACTAATTTCTTGCAATTTTTTTGGGTCATTTCTTCTTTTGTTGCTTACTGCCTTCTTTCGTGCTCTGACAGAAATCTCACCAATTTGCTCAGGTTTCAAAGGGTTAAAGAATAACTACGATTTAGATATTCGTAGAGATGTTCCGATTCCATTTTCTCGTTCCCGATACTGATTCTGATACCTGAACTTGGGAAATGACTGATATTGATTACCAATCTGATATCATTGCATGAAAAAAATAATAATAATAACAGCTGTATAGTACTAACCCTGTATTGATGTGAAATAATTGCTATTGTTGTTGTGTGGCATAGCTCAAGATAAACCCTTTGTAAAACATGAATACATGCAAGAAATGGATGACTTAAAACTTTCTTTTTTTATCCGGTATATAATATTGCCACATTACATTTTATTAATGGCTTATGTTCCAGTGTATTTACCAGATACCGGTTCTTCTTCACTGCTCTAAAACAGTAGTCGCCAGTGGCTCCACAACTTGCCATGTAGGTTAGTGTGTTAGAGCGGCAAAGACAAACTGATTTCCTGGAAAACTGAGTGTAAATCTATTATGCAGTTTATTGATATATTACTTTGTATCGGATCTGTGCATAGACTTGCCGACTCACTGATACCCAATCTAGCATTTTAGACTGTCTTGAGCAACACTTGGGGTGAACTTAGGGTGCTTTCACACCTGCCCTGTTTGGTTTGGTTCAATATAACTCAAGTTCATTTGCCCCCAAAGTGCGGTTCGTTTGGGCAGGTGTGAACACAGTGATCACACTCAGGTGTGCACCAAAACCGAGACCGAGACCTTCTTCTTCTTCAAACTGTATGGTTTGACTAAAATGAACAATGACAGCAATATAGTCCACGATGAGCAGCGCTAAGATCAACCTGCGTAGTTGTCCCTCCATTGTGTCATTAGAAAGTGTCACATTTATCTTGCAAGTGTACTCTTCTTCAACATTTTGTTTACTTCCTGGATTTTTCCCACATGGAAATTCTGACTAATCAAGAGCAGCTTTCTCACACAAGGCATTTGATCTGGTCTGCTTGTAAATGCTGCCGTGAGAACACGAACCAACTCTAGGCAATTATGGAACTTTGTAACAATTCAGCCCCTGATTCAGACCAAAGCAAGACAACTCCAGGTCTGAAAGCACCCTCAGTCTTCCCTCGATTATTTTGCATGCATATCAGATTTTTGTTTAACACTGTGACATCTGACCAAAGTCAGGGAAGTTAAATAATGTCTGTAGGGCAGAGCTTTTCCTGGAAGATACTTTCCTGTCAGATGTTGGGTGAATGTTGGTTAGCAGCATTAAGCAATGTGTAACATCCTTGCAACCACTGATGTGAAAACAGCTCAGACCTAATGGAACAGCACTGCAACAGAGAGTTTTCACTATGATAGTGTAGCTTGGTTTTAGAAAATGCTGTGTAAAGGCGAAGTGGTACAATAAGAAAAGAAAGATATAAGTCAGAGACAAACTCTCCAAACCCAACCATTGTCTGTGCTCCCATTTGCTGGAACTTGTTATTTCAGAAACAGCTGTAGCGGCACACGGCGTCTCTTTGGATACTTACTGTGGTAGGCTGTGTATTTGCTTGTAAACATTGATGACTTCTTCAATGCTGCGCTCCACTTTTTTCTGGTTGAAAAGGACAGGAAAGACAAGAAAAGGGCAGAAAAGAGAAGAGCATGAACAGTGATTATGAAGGTCATTGTGAGCTAAAGACAACCAACAGTAAAATCAGCCTTTCATCAGCTGGTTGTTTTCATCAGACAAATGCAGAGCAGATGTTCGGTTTGCTTACAGAGCTACAGACTTAAAGATAGAAGCATCACATATGTTGCATTGCGCTGATTCTAAATTGCAGTAGTTACATTTTTGACCTGGCATGACTTTTATAATTTCTCTGTGATAGATAAGTGACACTTATAATTACAATTTTTTGCCACAAAATAAACAAATGATGACAAAAGAGTGGAGGTGTAGTATGATTTAGTGTAAACAAGTCGATTTGTAATGGGATAAACCTAAAATATGACTTGGTGACAGGGTTTCTAAATGACCTTAAACTTATCTTTGGCAGTTTCTTGGTACCTAGCAGCTGATGGATGCAAATTACAAAATTCACTGTTGAGGAACATGAACTGTCTCCTATGAATGAAAAAAGTAAGCAATCAAATGCTATGTGCCAGCTGGTAATATCATGAAAGCAAATTGATCAGCCAGGCTCTAAATTGGGTAACTTCTGGTTGCGGGCCCCTGGCTGGAGAGGGCCAACACAAGTGTGTAAAAATACTTCGCTACAAATTGTCCTGCATTCAAAATCTCACTTAAAGCCCAGTTTGTAGGACTTAGAGGCATTTAGGGGCAAGAAAACTTCTCCCTGTACTGTTATGTTGTTGTGGTGCAGAGGCTTATGCACTTCTAAAACCCTGAGAGCGACCCCCTGGACGGGGGTTTAGGATCCCTGGTAGGTTCAACCTTACCACACTGGTCTCAGGCGATTAGCCAGACGAAAGTCAGCACACTGGCCCTCTAAGCCTGGGGGTTGGGCCTGGCATTAACAACACCACCCCATAAAAAAAAACACTATTACAGAAACAGCAATGAGCAAAAATACTGAGCTCTTTGAAACCTCATGTCCCATAAGGGATTAAGAGGAGTGGGTAAGGGCAGGACATTGTCTCTAATATTCCTAACCATGTTTTCATTAGTTTGTAATCACCTGAAAATAAGAAACGTATTATTGTCACCTTAGAATGAGCTTTGTACACCTACATACGGAGTGGGTCCTGTTCCTCAGAGTCTGCCATGTTGTTCAGTAGCCCAGAATAGATTAACCAAACACTGGCTTTATACAGTGCCTTTTGCAAATTGCGTTGGCCTCCATAGTTCTCTACATGCTTAGCACATTGGAGGAGTTTCAGTTCTGCAACCTGACCACGAGATGCCACTAAATCCTACACACTAGACCTTTACGATAAAGTAGTAAATAAGTATTAGCAGCATTAAAATATACTTAAAGTAGCCTACCAACAGTAAAAGTCCTCTGTATGCAGAATTGCCCACATCAGAATAATAGATATGTCACTATAATAAGAAATAAAGCATTTCTTTGCCCATAACTTGAATGTTGCAGCTGGCAAGGGTGGAGCTCATGTGATATATTTTACATACTGCTGGGTGGGTGGTTTAATCCATAATAAATAATACATCATAAATTAGTTGATTTATATTTTGTATCAATAATCTAATTCTGCAAAGTAACTAGGAAATGATGTTATTAAATAATTGTAGAGGAGTGAAAAGTAAAACATTGGCTTCCACAAGGCAGTGGAGCAGAAATATGAAGTAGCATGTAATAGAAATACTGAAGAAAAGTACAAGTACCTCATAACTGTACAGTAAAGTACAGATAAGAACACTCTTTTTACTTCTACTACTTTTACTATTTATCATTACTTGCGTATTTCTGCCTTGACTCTACAAATGGCAAATAAAGTTATCTCATCTTATCGTACTTGAGCAAAGATACTTGGATCTTTGATCAAGGGGTGGAAATCACCAGAGGCTCCACGTACAATATGTACAAAATACAAAATGTTCTTAGTAAACTCAATAAGCAATTGTTTATATTATTTTATTATTCTTCTGCTGTATTGATTATTTCCCCCACCCCTACTTTAAACTAATGACTGGAGAAATTCGACCCCGTGCTTGGACCAGTTGTGAACCATCAAATAGATGACACTGAGCACCCAGAGGAATGTTCCCTGTATATGGGAACATTTTCTGTCTCAGGACTGTACAGTACAATAAAGATCATTTGGGTATTGAAAAAAAGACCCATCCTGATGACAACATCCTGATGGTCCACAAAATCAGGGTCCCATTCATGATCTACGGAGCAGCTCCAGACTTTATACTTGATGACATCACAAGTTTATGGTTCCTGTCTTTGAGAGAATAGCTCATGTCCACAAGTACTGATAAAACTTTACTAAACCACAAAAACAACATGTCAGAATTTCCCAATTTAAGTGTTCTTCCCCTTTAATTGCTGCATCCTTGAATTAGGACCACACTGACTCAAATCCAGACCATAATAAGTCTATTAGATGTGGAGTTTTTCCTCTCAGTCTGGTCAACAGTCTCACAGTAAATTGACATGTGTTGTACTCAGGCTTAACTGTTTAAGTTACTTAGCTAAAGGCTAACTTAATTCATAATCTCATTAAGGTAATGCTAGCTACCTAAAAGCTCAACTTTGCTAACCAGCTAGCTAATTACTTCTGATCAGTTTCCGGTCGTTCTCCTAATCTACAGATTGATTCATGGTGATAAAAATGAGGTGTGTGAGAGTTCAATCTCTATCACACTTCTTCGCACGCGCCTCCATCCTGAGCAGAGAGGCTGCCACTCAAATCTCAGCATCGGCATTAGCATTAGCCACATTACCTAACAGAGCTAATCTGTGCCGCCACTCACCTGCTCCACTGAAGTCACAGTCTCCACACCGTCATCCACGAACATTTCCGCGGGGTGGCATTCATCGAAGCACCGCAGAGGCGTCGGTACACCGTCCATGGTGCTGGTGGCGACAGGACCCGTAAGCTGCAGGGGAGCGGGGAGTGAAGCGACGCTGTTAGTTTGTTTTGGTAGTTTAGTTTCTCTGGACTCCGCTCACTTCCTGCTGAGGTTGGAGTGGGCGGAAACTGCGCGCACTCCCGCTACGGCGTCTCCAAGGGAACAAACTTGAGTCATTCACAGTGCGATAAAAGGCACACAAACACTCGGAGCCTGTGTTAAAAGTGTTTGACGTGAGATTTGTGATAAATTATGAATTAACGAGTGAGCTCATATCTGTGTTCTGCTTTAATGTCATCCCTACTCCCTCAGTGGTGTTATGGCACTAACGTCGGAAGAAGCAATGCCACCGCGCGCGTTATTTCTACGTTGATCTGCGTCAAGTCGCCTACAAACAAAATGGTGCACCACCGGATGTGGTGTGACCTAGCCTTCAAAATAAACGCTCAAAATGAAAAAAAAAACCCTCACATTTCTACATTTTTTTTATTTCCATACAGCCTTTATGGACACTTATGACAAAAGTGACACAAAGTTAGTCACCCCTGTAGTTAGCATGTTTAAACCTTTTCTTCATTTGCATTTCTTTTTTATTGGGGGTTTTCAGAGTAAAACACACAAGTTGAATGATAAGTGTTTTGTAAGTGCAGGTAGGCTATTAAGAAGACATTAAAAAAACAATTATATATAAGAGAAATTAATTTTTGCAAGTTCAGTTCTTAAATAGACAGCAGAAAAAATTAATTGAGACAAGCTGAATAAGACGAAATAAAAAGGGAAGAATGCAGGAGGAGAAAAAAAGAATAAGCTGGGGAAAAAAGTATTTCAAATATGTCAATAGTGCTTTTGTGAATGGTGTTTAATCCAGGCTAGTCTGTGGAAATAATTAACAACATTATTGAAGTGGTCGATAAAGGGTGGCCAGATCTGGTAGAATTTGTCTTCACATCCTCTCAATGAGAATTTTTCTCCAACATCTTTCAAAGGGCAGGCAGAGTGTGTTGGAGCTGTGCCTGCTTTCAGTCCAGTAATATCAGTCTGTGTGATAGAAGGGTTACAAATGTTATCATGTTGTATTGAAAGGTGGTTTACACAAGGTCAGATCCTTTGACTCCAAACTACACACAGATGGATTACCAACCAGGCAAAGCAGGAAACTTCTCAGTTGGCTGAGATCTTAAGAGGTCCTGTAGCTTCAGATTCAATTACTTAATCAAAAATATGTTTGTAAATAAATGTTATATTTGCCATTGTCACACTGTTAGCACATCTTATGAGTTGATGTTTGAGATGTGGTTTGATTTATTAACAAATGCACACAACTAAGATTAGTGTGTAGGAGGAAGTGTTTGCCGGGCAATCCTGTTGGCTGCCAGCTGAGGTACAGCTAATATACCATCTGACAGTGGCAAGAGTGTGGTTGGGACAGTAAGAAAATATGGATATATGGTTACTGGATGTGATGGGCTGTTTAAATAACCACTGAAGCATGTTCGACACTGAACGTTTAAATGCAACACGTTCGTCATTAACCTTTCTAGTCTTGAGGTCCATGTTGCAGAGGGGCTTTGAGTTAAAATCTAGCTTTAATTTTACTTAACAAATATCCCACTCTAGTAGTGGGATATTTGATCAGTTTTAAGCAAAGTACGGATACTTTAATAAACATTGTATAAAAAGTGGATGATGTGTAACCTGCAATAAGCAGATGTAATAAGAATATGCTGTGAGCTTTATAAACTATCACACATAAAAGAAATCCCCAGGGTGCACTCAGAGCTTGGTAAAACTGCTTTTTCCAAAGCTCCAAAGTGTTGCTACCTTAGAAGCACTCTCATCCTTGAACATTATAAAGGTCTTTGAAAGTAAAGACCTTTCAAAGTAAAGACATAAAGTCCTTGACCTATTCTGTATGGTGGATTGTGTCTGGACATTATTGGTTTAGCCTGTAAACCCATTTTCTTTTTACGTTTTTCTCTTGTGTTGCTTAATGTATTGTGTATGTTGTATGTGACATAGCTTTTTATTTTTTTTACTGTAACTGCCTGTGCCGCTGTCTTAACGAGGGTTCCCTGCAAGAAGAGATCTTGTATATCGATGGGACCTTCTTGGCTAAATAAAATAGAATAAGATTAAATAAGATTCAATTCATTCATTCAATTTAGTTCAACACAGCCAATAACCTATTTACAGGTAAACACCATATAGGCATAGATTTAATGCAAATACCATATACAGAGAAGATGTGGATATGTGCATGCTTTTCTCAGACTTTCACAGCTTCCAAATACAATCAAAATCTGAAATGTTCACAGGTTTGAGTTTTATAATGACAGTCATGATGTCATAAATATGTCTTGGGAAAAATGCAATCATACTGTTACTAGATTTGCACCAAAACATTAAATCTATCCTTCTAAAGAATTACTGAGGCTAATAATGATGATAATGCATGTTCTTTTTTTTTTTAAACCACGGACCATATATTTTTTTCATGCTTGACATGTCATTTACAACTGGATGAAAAAGTATGTTTTGTCATTTTCAGCTTCTCTTTCAAGAAACAATATTATATCTGGTATGATCTTAAGAAACAAAAATAAATCACTCTGTTGCAACGTAGTTCTAAAGTCTGGCCAAAAAAAAAAAAAAAGTACATATATATATATATATATATATGTATATGTGTGTGTGTGTGTGTGTACATGTTATTTTATTTTTTTATTTTTCTAATTTAATTTAATTTTATTTTATTTATGTCTTAATTTTTTTTTTTATTTCATTTTTACTTTATTTATTTCATTTTATTTTATTAAAATTTTCCTCTGTTATCTAATATATTTTCAGTACAGTTAAAAACACGCCCTTTGCGATAATGTCATGGTTGTATCATAAGATGTTTATATTTATTTTATTTACCACTGTAACTTCTTTGCACTGACCTGTACTTAAAATGAATGTGATTTTTGCCAGAGATGTTTTCATTATCATAAAAATTCCTTTAAAATAAGTCCTCTGCAGCTTTTATGTTGGAAAGCAGCACCGGAAGTCTTATTTCCTCACTGAGTCCTACCTGACAATGCTCCACCGCACCCACTGGAAGCTGGAGGCAGCCTGGGAAGCTGGAGCATCCCTGTTTTGTCACCCACCGACCCAGCGTCAGTGAACACAAAGCAGCAGAGCCACAGCCTCATGGTGACCGTGTGAGCAGACATGGGATGCAGGAGGGGAGGGATCGCTCATCCATCCTTGAGTTAGCTGACTGGGGCTGTTTCTAATCCAACACTACATCCAACACCATGGCTAAACAGTACGATGTGCTCTTCCGACTCCTGCTCCTCGGAGATTCTGGGGTTGGGAAAACATGTTTGTTATGCAGATTCACGGACAACGAATTTCACCCGTCTCACATCTCCACCATCGGTAAGACTCTGCACTGCCACCAGGAGTTATTGCTTCATTTACATCCATCATATTTGCCTTAATTAACAGCCCCATTGCTTTGCATGGTCTCTCAGCCTTTTCTCTTGATGTCATCAGCCTCTCTTTGTGGCCACTGGATCATCACTTTCAATCCCACACATTAGATCTGATCAGGAATTTAACAGGGCTTTGTGCAGATTTAATTAGAGGTTTATTCACGTGGAATAAAGACTGTAAAATCAGTGTAATTGCATTGGCTGGGGAAGCCCTGAGGGGGAAGATCCAACACTTGGCAGTCATACAGATGAGTTTACCAACTATCAGCACTTGGCACTGCCAGTGGAAGCAAGTGCCACAGAATATAGCAACGGCATACGTTCATACATGGGAGCAGGTTGTGTTTGGCATCAGGCACCCACCAAACTGTTAGGGGCCTCAAAATGAAGAACAGTTTTATTTCAGTATCATGTAAGTTTGCAGAATTAATACGTGGATGCCTGTCATGTGTAGAGATGAAGGCGTGGTGATTGGTTAAGACATCTTTAAGAAACCTCTGATCCCCCAGTCGTTGAAGATGTTTCGATGCCTACTTGCCAAACAATTATGGAACAAATATAAGTTGTTTGACTGAAAATTAATCAGTAACTATTCTGGTAATTGGTCAATCGATTCAGTTGGTTTTCAAGTAAAACGTTATGGTTTCAGCTTCCTCTTTAATCACAGTAATTTTTTGTGTTTTGGAGAAAAATATAAGGCTGGACAATATGGAGAAAATCAAATATCACTATATTTTTGACCATGTCCCGTGATATCGATATCGAGCCTATCCCAGCTGACATTGGGTGAGAGGCAGGGTACACCCTGGACAGGTCACCAGACTATCACAGGTCTGACACACAGAGACAGACAACCATTCACACTCACATTCACACCTACGGACAATTTAGAGTCACCAATTAACCTGCATGTCTTTGGACTGTGGGAGGAAGCCGGTGTACCGGGAAACAGGGAAAACAAATCCAGCACTATACATATATATATATGTATATATATGGCTGTAGAGTAAACTAACAGTACCTCTTCCTACCTGTGCTCGTGGATTTGCCTCATCCCTGGATATAACTATTGACTCAGCAAAGCCGAACCAGCCTCTTTCCTCTATAGTTAATATGGGCTGTGCAGTATATCTACCTCCATAGTTAGGTTTCAGAGTGCAGAGCATGACAGGTGCATTACTGTGCTTCACTTTGAGGTGAGCGCAATAAGGATATACAGTGAGCAGTGGGGTTTTTTTTCTTTCCACATGCTGCGGTTGTGTCTCTTATCTCTTTGTGGGAGCGACTACTTTCTGACATTGTTTGCAGTAATTGGACATAATGTGGACAGAATACAGGATACAGACATCCCTGTGGCTCGAGTGTGAAGTTAACGTCAGGAAATGCTCCTCCTGGTTTCCTGGTTTTGATGGATAGCTGACTTTTTGTTGTGAAGATAGAGAATATGTTGTCTAAATAAGGTCAAGACGATAAATCTTGGAGCTGGTGGTCAGGCTTGGATGTGCTGACAGATGGTGCTTGAAAAGATCTGACAGTAAAGAGAATACAATTCCAGCATTAATTGTTAATTTTGGCATCATTTATTAACATGGTTTGGACCGCTGGTGCGTTTGCATGGAGGCTTTTATGGTGGATTCAAAGTCTGTATGAATTCAGAGCGCTCAGTGAACTCCTGCAAACACCCCACTGCCACAGCGTGAGACTCAAACTCATGTTTCAGACTCTCCTGCTTATCTCACTGCACTTCAAAGGCTTTTGTTGTTTCACCAGCTCCACCCAATAATGATAGGAGCTCATAAGGCTTACTACGACTGCAGTATGCTATTTAAAGTCGTGCACCTATAGCGCTCTACAGGACACTTCCTCCCTGTAGAGTCATGTTCATATAATTGCAGCCTTTTACAACAAAGGTCCATCCTCTCTCCATGTAGTGATCTGTTTGTGCTTTTGTTGCAACTGCTCTCAACCACAGCTGGATGCTGAGGTATCAGGCTCTTGTGTCGACACAGGTGGCAGAGTCCGGATATTTATACTGGACTGAATAGTTGTGGGCAGCAGCCTGTGTCTAGAAGCCGTGCTGGGAGGTCCTTCACGGGCGATAATTCAGACTCGCCTCCTGAGACTGTACAAGCCAGACAAAGTCCAAAGAGACAGAGAGATCAAGAGTGACCACCGTCAGTGCTCTCCTGCGGACGATCAATAAATAATTTCCCAACCTTCACATTGACAGAGGGATATAAATTCTCTCCCATGTCCCCCCCTCCATGGTTAACTCCATAATTCATCAGTTTCCATTTCAGTCGACTCCCCTCGCTCAGTTTTTGCTCTTAATCATCTCAAAAACTGCTGGACCTCTCACCCATGCAGGGTTAGAATCAACAGAGCACCTCAAGTTTTTGTAGAAACATTAGAGGAATAAAAGGTGACGAGAGTCTTATTTTGCATTTCCTGCAGGTATGCATAAAAATGTACCCATAAAATTCATAGACTGAGCAAATAGATACTGATACAGTATGTGGGGACCCAAACATTACTCCTGTGTGACTGATGATGAGCATCTTATTCTAAAACCATGAACACTGATGCTTCCTTCACTCTTATATTGACAATTCATGGCACTTTCATGGTATTTCAGTATACCAGGGTATTTAGAAATCCAAACAGTATGATTTTCAATACTGTCTAAACAATCGTCACATAATGACGTGCTAGGTCATGGACTTTCCACGTCCAGATATGATGTGCTACCAGTCCACACTCCATATTTGGTCGCGATGGGGACTTGAGCCAGTGACCCTCCGGTTCCCAACTCAGGTTCTTATGTGCTGAGTTACTGCTGCTTGCTTAGTGTGGTGAAAGAGACAAACTTGAATTCAGAAGGTGCACAGTTATATTTTTCTGTTTAATAAGTGAAATATGTGTAAGAATATGACCTTTTTGACAAGTTGTTAGTTTATGTTGTTTATTCATTACACTGAAAAGCTACAAGAGCTTGCAAAACGCTGCAAACTTGCCATTAAGAGGGCAGGGTCAGGGTAGATTGCGCTGCACACAAATATCATCATATACTGTGTACTCCGTTAAATTTTAAAAAGGTATTAAGGTCTGAAAAAATAGATACTGCCGAAACCTGCTTTACACAATATTTTGGACTGCAGGGATTTGCTCCTTTCAGCCACAGGACATCATTTGAGTTCATCCCAGAGATGTTGGATTGTGTTGAGGTCAGGGCTCTGTGCAGGGCGTCAACCTCACCAACACCAATCTCAGAAAACCTATGGACCTCGTGTTGTGCAAGACGGCATTGTAATGTTGAAACAGGAAAGGGTCTTCCCCATCCTGTCATAAAGTTGCGAGCACGGTGTTGTCTAAAACAAGATTTTGCTAAATATTCAACTTAAACGGGTACCCGCTTCCAGAGTTGTTTGTTTCCTGTGCTGTAAACAGGTATTTAGAGATTTTTATGTTTATCTTGGTTCATGTTTAACACGACTTTCTCCCAGCCTTTATATGTTTTTTTTGCCATTCCACATCAGGTCAGTGGTGTCCATTTAAATTGATACAGCAAATAGTCTTCACAGGCAACATGATGAAATACAGTAGATATTTATTTTAACCTTATGGTCTTGTTGAAGGACATCCTGGGTTTTTTTCATTCAAACGTTTGAAAGAGTTTCACACACAAAAGGAAGAGAGTGGTAACCACAGAACGAGTCATTCATATCCACCATTGTTGATCCGCCATGCTTTTCGACAATGCACAGGACACTCAGAGCTGCAGATAGCAGATGAAAATATGTATGAAAAATATTAAAAGGGTATGACATTTTCCCCTGGTCAAAGCTCATGATAAAGCAAAAGTTCCAGCTTTTACTCTCCTTCAGTATCAGTAAAAATCAGTAGCGGGCTCTAACCTGGAGGAATAAACCACCTTGGCTCATTCAGGTATCACATATTATTTTAACAGGTCACTCTGTTCCACATAAGACTTTCATCTGGGCCCCAGAGAGCACATTGCTCTGGCAAAGAGCAGCTGTAGAGATGATTTATTAATGCTATTCAGTCACACTGCTCAGTTTAATCTTCCTCACCATTACCTCGGCAGCCTCGTCACCGGACTCCTGCGAGCTCCTGGCTGTCACAACACCTATAAAGTACGAGCGCGGCCCTGCCCTATATCATAGCTCAATAAGCAGCTGTCCTCCTGGTGGTGATCCCTGTGGTGTTATGGTCACGGCCTGGTCGTACACCCGGCCCGCCGCTGCTGGACGAGCTCATTAGTCTAAAGGGCCGGGCACGGGTCACAGCCGCCACAGACAGTTATCAGCTCATAAAGAGCTATCAGAGAAAACAGAGGGGTTGTCAGAGCTGTATTTCTGTCTGGGTTTTCCTGGAACATAAAAGCTGTGGTCTTATATCTCTAGTACGGCATTTAGAGTTTTATGAGTCTCTTTTGTTGGTTTGTTAATCTTAAAAGCTGCTAACGGATGCTCTAGTGCTGGGGATGTCTAAGAGCACAGCTTTGCAAACTACCAGTTACTTTATAGTGGATGAAGTTGAACTAATTAAACTGACTAAGAATTTTACTTTTCGACCAATAGCCGTCATTTAGGGCCATTAGCTGACTAGTCGCCGCATGCTTATGATGTTAATTTAATTATTAATGCTATATTTTGGGCGGGGCAACACAATGGTTTGAGTTGAAGGTGTGAGAAAGAATAGTATCAGTAACATTGTTAACACTGTGCTACATTACAGAGAAATACAAACCGTACTAATGAACCTTCATTAATATAGGCCTATATTTTATCTACAAGTGCACGTCACACACTGAGCGAGCCGCCTGTTAATGACGCTGTCAGCAAAGCAGTAATGATTGTGCTAAGTGGCTAATGGGCATGTAGCTACTTCCATGTTTCAGATGATATGTCATGTTTGTAGTCGACCAATGAAGATGAGTTTACATATCACCTTGGGTTCATCCTTCACCTTCTCAAAATGATCCCACACTTTGGATTTCCTGCTCGACATCTTATTAACTAGCCTGTGTAATAACTGCAGGTACCAGCCCTGGAAATTAACCTGACTCCTGTCTGACTGCTGAGCGTGGACATTTCCTGTGTCTGTCCTTTCAAATTAAATTCCCACATGGTCCAGTCATATATGGTTTGATTTATTTTGACAAGGCGCAGCTCCTAATAGAGTTTCACATCGTTGTTTTTTTCTGCGACTAAGCAACCAATGAAATTGCTAACTATTGACCTTTTTGGTGGACTAATAGTTGGTCGTTTATCAGGGGGCAGCCCAAGTAGTTTCAGTAGTTATCTACACAAAAAAGGTTTAAAAAAAGTAATGTAACTACTTGAATCTCTATGCACATGTAAATGTAGTTAAAGATATCTGTATGTAACAGCTGTATCTTAGGCAACTGGACTTTCTTGAGTTTCTTTTTTTCTTTCTATTTTTCTTGTTGCTAAACCCTCAAAAAGACCCAGAGCAGGCAGAGAGGAAGAGACACACAAAGGAAACAACACTGTCATTCTTTATGTTGCAGGAGTATCTAAGAAACTTTCTGGTGAGGATCCTCAACAACCACCACATCCCTGTGCACTTAAAACCCAGTAACACACTGAGGCAGAAACTTGTTCACCCTAAGGACAAAACACCCAGGCAGATGCAGGGTAATGTCGTGTATGCAGTTCAATAGTCAGGAATGCACATTCAAGAAACTCAAGCAGGTCCAGTTGCCTACGATACAGCACTCAAGATTATTACCATGACCTGGATGACTGAGAATCTTCACCAATATAAACTACCAGCACGCTTCTCAAAATGGAGCAGTATGAGGCTGAGGCTTTTAAGTCTTCCCACACAACTGTAAACCAGGTGCAGACCAAACTGTTTTCTTAGTTTTAGTGAAAGTGATGTTTTTCCTCTCAGTTTTCACTCAGTCTTTATCTCTTGGAAGAGATATAGATTCAGTTATGTCTTTAACTAAAATCCTGATCCAAATATAAATGCTGTGTACCACTGGTCTGGTATAAAACAACCATCGTACAGGTTTCATCACATTAGAGGCCAATACAAAGCTTAATTGTTCAGTCCAGGTTGATAACAAGTTCTTAATTGGACAGAAAGTGTCCCGTGTCCTGCTGCACCATAAAGGCAGCAGCTGCTGACAGCTGTTGGCCGTCCTCTGATGGTCATGGATGACAGACCCGTTCCCTGGTGAATTTGTGTCAGTGCCAAAGCGCCCATCCGTCCATCCATTAGCGAGCCTGTTGCCATTACCTACAGCACGCTGACACGTGTCACCGCCTAATCCGTCTTACACAGTCGAACACAGTCATCCTGGTAATTCGTCAAGTCAATTTTGGGTGTGTACCCATTAGTTTTTACATGGTTTTCACACTGCTGATTGTGAAGGGCTGCCATGTTAAATTAACTGCTGTCTCTGCCTGCACATTGTGCTTGTCTCCATTGTCACAGCTCGCTCTGAAGAGGAGAGGGAAATCTGTAGAATGACTTCTTTTTTCTTTACAAGCTGGCGTTCGTGATTTAGGATGGACAGCCGAATTATTCTCAAAACCTGGCAAATGCGAGGGCCTTCAGTCAGTGTGAGGTGGGAGCTTTTGTTTGCAGTGAAAGAACAGTTAAGACAAATGTGTCATTCACAGTTTAGTCTCAGTTTGCATATGAAAGCCTGCAGGTGAGTTTGCTCCTCTGCAGACTGAACTGATGCCAGATACGTAGCCAACATGTGGATGTTGTTGTATGTGGGGTCCATGTGGGCACTACATTGGCTGGAAAATGGGCCCTATATGGGATTGTTCATGGGCTCCGTCTTGGCCCCATGCGTTTATCCAAGTGGGCTCTACATTGGTTATGCTAGGGCTACCTGGGTAGCAACTGTGCATGGTGTGGTACCTAGGCGAGAAAGCTGCCACTGTTCAAGACCAGCAAACAAAACCATCTGATTTAAGTAAGACACAGCAATCTAGCCATTTGAAGGTTGCTGTTTTTTAGTGTTACATTGGCTGCATTTTCAGTTACATTTCCAGCGGCATTTCCCCCTAAGCAAAACAGCTACCAATCTGCAGACCACTGTTCAAGACCAACAAACAACAAATAGCCAGACAGCAGCAGCATTTCCAGGGGCCTACCAGACGCAGTGTGATTTTTTTGGTGAGACACTGGCGAGACGTTTGCCAAGCTGCAGACCAAAGTTCAAGTTCGATGAACAGAACTGTTTTTTTTTGTTTTTTTAGTCAGACATTAGCAACAGTTCCAGCGGCAATCATGTGAATATGGAGGCTTAATCGTGTCAGGTAATAACAACTGAAACAAATTCTGTGTAATTATAATACTTAACATTACAACTGCACATTTGACTTTGTTACACATATTACTGCTGTAGAATTGACCCTGTTAGATTAACCACACCACTTTTGAAACATAAAGAAACGTGAAGCTTCAGTGTACTCACTAAACAATAATATACAAATAATCATAATGTTTGTGGTTTGCAGAAACGTACAATGCCAACATTTATTCTGGCAATTCGGTTGTCTTGAATGTTTTTGATTGAGGACGATGACATGCGTGCACCTCTGATCTTCCTCTAACAGTACCTACATTTAGGACTTTCTTTACCACTTCTCAGCCAGTGGGACTTCTGCTGTAGTGATGGAGAGGCCCAGAACAATTTGAATATCAAACCTCTAACAAGGAGACACATTTTTCATACCTTCACGACAGCCGTTGAGTTATTCATTGTTTGCAAACAGCCTCATTTCACCAGGCAGTCATAAAACAATGTAGAGCAATCAGATGGGTGCTCATACAATTTATTTGTTGAGCAGCAGGAAGCAGACAGTGTGGGCGGAAGCATCTTTTGTTTTCTGGTAAATATAACTCAAAACGCACTAATGTCTGAGAGACCAGTTACTGATTTTGATTTATTCTCATAAGAGTTGTCTGGGTAGTCATCTTGACTTATTTTCGTCTTTCCAGACTTGGTCCATCCCCTTGCCGTAGACTCGTACGGCACAGCTGGAGAATGTATTAGTACATATCATTGCTGCTTGCATGGATGGCTCCTGACTTGAGGTTTACACACTGCTAATATAACCGGACGATAACACGGGAGGACAGCCTCTATTTCATGATCTCCTCTCCAGCCTGAGGCAAGGCAAGCCACTGATTGTTATGCTGACCTTTCACTTAGTCTGAATGCTCTCTCGTCAAAGGCAAAGGCCGCCTCGCGACTTAAATGAGGCCTCATGCTGTCGACTCCGTGAGCTCCAGCCTCTGCGGAGTCTTCCCTTGACTCCAGCTTGTTTTTAGCAAACAGCCAGGCCAGCCATAGTACATATGTCAGCTGTTTCTTTATGTCAATCTCCTGGAATACAAACCTTGCAGAAATGAAGCAATAAAAACTGTCAGTTCTTCCAGTTACGTCAATCGATTGGACTCAGTGGCTCTTTCTCAGAGCATGATGCCTGCTGTGACATATTGGTGTTGAGTGTCAGGTTAATTGGGATGAACTGTTAATTGATTTCTCAGGGATTAGTGTGGTCTGTAGAAGCCTGTGGGTTTGCTTTTCCTCAGCTTGGATGCATTAGTCCAAGGAGACAGTCGTGGAGAAGAGAGACAAGAGGAAAATAATTCAGTGGAGACAGAGTTAATGGATAAACTGGCATATTTAAATGGTAAAAGCTTGATTCTTTGACTCAGGTTTTTGATTGTACCCGTAGTGCTGTTCATCTGTCTAGATCATTTTGGTGTGAGTTGCAGAGTGTTGGAGATATCAGCTGTAGAGATGTCTGCCTTCTCTTGAATATAATAGAACTAGATGGCACTCAGCTTGTGGTGCTCAAAGCGCCTAAAAGTACATTTGCAGAATTCAACAGCAATGTCTCTGTCCAGAAATCATGACCAGGTTACTTAAGATAATTCACAGACCTTGTGAGCAGTTTCATGTAGGAACTATTTTCTGCCTACATAACTACACCCACCAATTGTATCACCATGCAGAAGGAAGCATACATCTAGTCATGGACGAAAGGTTCATGACAGCGTGCGATGTAAACAGTAATAGGGTCCTCCTCGGTTGAGCTGTAGCATTAGCTTGCTCAGTGGTGCTAGGTAATTCATGATTGATTCATATTTGGTCAGCGCTGCTGTTTGCCAGTTTGACTGCAGTTCACGAGCAGTGATTGGCAGCTGACTTAGAGACTCCTCCGATTTGATTGCTTGTTTTCATCCACATGTGTAAGGACATTATAAGAAATACGACGAGGCAGAGAAACAAAATATGTATTTTTGATTTTGGGGGGATCTATTCCTTTAAAACACAGAGCTTTACAGTTAGAGGTGTTGCTGTTGGTTAAAAACTACATCTGAACTTCAGTATTTTCTCGAAGCTGTTGATAAATATAGGCTGTCTAAACCCTCCATCCATCTATGTCCCTCTGTCATATCTCTGTGAATAAAGATGAGCTTACATTCTACGTTTGAACATGCTTTACATATGCTGGATTTTTAAAGCTGATTCTGATAGATTTTAGTCTAAAATAAATAGTTTTTTGACTCTTTAGAGGCATTTACAATTTAGATATATTATTCTCGACGTTACACACCTTAGACTTGAGTTTGGTTATTGTGCAGTGAAATAATTCTCATGGAAGTGAGGTTGTGCTACAGGAATTTAGATTCATGACTTGTTGTATCCCGTATACATGGTCTTTTTCCACCCTGACAAAATGAATTCCTGGTGAAGTAATCGATATATGGATTTATTTTTTGTTATAAAAGCATAAAAATATACTTAGCATCAACAAAAAATTATTTACTCTGAGCAGCCTCTCTTCACATATATCAATATCTACTCAGGCCTTTGAAAATGAACTCAGGGTGAGGCTTGATAGAAATAAAAAATGGGCCCCGCCTGTGGTTTTCCATCCATGAACAATATCACAGCCGTCTGAGAAAGATCAGAGATCACTGAAGCATGAGTGACCCCCCCTCCTCCTCTCCATCTCAGCTCTGCTCCTTCTCTTTCATCTCCTCCTCTATCGTTTCGCCCTTCTCCCTTATTTCACCTCCCGTATGATCGATGCAGAGAAGTGAACTAAACGAGGACTGTGCTCGCTGGATCATTAGCCCCATCTTCTAACAGGCTGATTATACAGGGATGATGTGGCTCTCGTTGCGTTAATGCCCTCTATGATGTTGCAAAGCTGCAGCAGATACTGGTGAACCTTCGTCTGTAAGAGACACACCGGCTTAATTGATTTCAGTCAATTATGGGGTGGAGAGTGCAAACGCCTGTGAGAAGATTCAGAACATTTAGTCAAAACACAGCACTTACAGGTTTGGAGGAAGATCACATACATCCAGAGCTCCTATGTGAGTGTAATGTTTCCTAACGTTATCTCTTCTCTCCCACAGGAGTCGACTTCAAAATGAAGACACTGTTAATAGATGGTATCAAAGTACGGATACAGATATGGTAAGACTGTGGCATGGGACGCCATGTTGGACGGCCTTGTGCAGGAGATTAAAAAATGTTATTAGATATTACACAACAGCAGTTCATACAGAGGGGATATTATGGGATATTATTTATTTGTAGTCTTTGCCTTCAGCCCAGAATTAAACCTCACAACTAACAGTAACTTCAAGCAGAGATGGTTTACAGAGACACACAGTTTTTCAAATTACTTTTACCTGACTGCTGACAAATGATCATATTGACCATCATCATGTTATACTGGAAAATATTTGCAACTAAATAGTGTTGTTGACATTTATTTGTCCTAATTATGTCAAACAACAAAAATCTACTCAGATGAGGGGGTAGTGAGGGGATGGTCTGTGTTCTGATATCAGTGTAGTATGTTGCTAATAGATGCTCAAACAGACTAACAAAGCCCACTCTCAATTTTCATGTACATGCATGTGAAACCAAATACACCAATTATAGGAACACGTTAATAGTGTATTCTGTATGTCTTCATACTTGTAGCGTGTGTTATTCAGTCTAGTTTCCCTAATTTTCAAAGCTTTAGTAATAAAATCAGTCTATACTTTGACACTTCAAACACTCCAAGTCCAAATTCTCATTTTCATCAAACCAAAATAATTCAGGATTTTTGTTCTGCATTCTTGCAAAGGTACATGCATGCTGTCATATAAAGAGGAAAACCCATGAACATGCACTTAAAGCACAGGCTGGGACAGTCGAGAAGCTTGCTGAATTCAATTCAACAGAGCTTTATTTATCCCAAACGAACATTTTTTTGTGCCAGTGAATGCTTCAATTACAGTAACACAAACTACAGTAGCAACAATTAACATTCACAAATCAGTAATAACCAGAACAACCAGGGGGTTCCCTTGGTCAGAGTCACACACTGGGCCCAGTATTCAAACAATAGTCTGTTAAGTATCAGTCAAAAATATACAAGCATGCACTGCTGCATCCTGTAATACCACGCCCATCCTAGTACATACCAAGTTTTTAAGGAGTCCACAGCACTGAGGTCATGTCCTTTGTAATTTTGGGGAATTTTTTTTGCAGCCTGGAGCAATTTTAAGTTTGACTAGCTAATTTGTGGTCATCATTTCCAGTGAGTGCACAATGGCCATGTTTGGTTTGAGACAACACTACCCTGTCGAAATTTGCACACTACACCAATAAGTACATAGTGCACATAGTATACTACATAAAAGTGTACTAACTGAAGTATGTGATTTGACACACACCACAGGTTTACCACTTTAGCTTAGTCTGTTAGCATGTTAACATTTGCTAATCAAAAGTAAAACACAATGTACAGCAGCTTGGGCTGATGGTAATATCAATAGTTTTACAGGTATTTGCTCATGAACCACAGTATTGGACACATTTAACATTTGCCGTTTATGGCTGTTGTCTTTCCAGGGACACGGCAGGCCAGGAAAGATACCAGACCATCACCAAGCAGTACTACAGACGAGCACAGGTAGTCCTCTACTCTCCTCCACTGACTCTGCTGCTGCAACTCATTTTGTCAACTTTTTTTTTGTTTTTTTTACCTGTACCCTATTTTCCCTAATTTCACATGTGACTAATGGAGACAACATTTTCGGTTCAGCAAAACAGACTGTGATGCAATCCTTATAGGCAACTGTGCAGCGTGAGTTTACAATCTGACAGGCTCAGATTGTTATTTGATATTTGACAACATTATGGACCCTACAAAGAAATGAATCATCATTCTGGCTCACTCAAAGAAAAGTCTCATTCTGAAATCTCATGGACTTTTTCACATTGTTGAAATCAGCTGAACATTCAGCCATAGCTTAGTGTTATCTTTTGAATAACAATAAGCTACACTGTCTGTACTCCAACACAGCAAACCCTTCCCTGCACTCCTCTCACCAATGTTTCCACCGTTGTTTTTCCTGCAACATGTCGCCTCTTATGACATTTCAGAACGAGACTTCTCCTTGAGCGAGACTTGGTCATAATAACAGATAAGCTAAAGGTAAAGAAAAATGTTCCATTTCACTTAATAACAATCTGAGCCTGTCAGTGGCAAAACAAACACTTTTAATGGATGTAAGTTGGTGGTGCACAGTTGCCTGTGGGTTTACATCGCAGCCTGTTACACTGCTGTGGCTGCAGCAGTCTGACTCAACACTGGATCACTTTCAGGAACTGATGTCTTCATTAGTCACTTAGATACAAAAACATAGGAAAATTGGTTTCAGGGTGAAAAACACTTAAGTTCCCCCTTAATGTGATATTATTATTATTATTATTATTATTATTATTATTATTATTATTATTATTATAAAGTAGCACAACAAACTGAAATCAAACTAATCTCTGAAATTAAATTAGTCACAGCTACAAGAATAACTCATGACTCATAGTTGGCACCACTTGAGGTGCTGTGATGAACCATTGAGGTGCTTTTAAAGGGATCTCTCATGGATCAAAGTTTCTATGTGTTGTAATGGAACAAGAACTGTAAGAAAACATCACAGAAACTTAGAACGAGACCAGTGCAGTTTAAAGTATCAAACAGGGTATACCAGTCCTCCTTGAGGTTATTTAAGGTGAAATTAACAGAGGCAGCCCGTATTGCTGGAGATGTAGGATGAGCGTTGGCACACTCGTCCTGCCCTGCTGCACAGAAATCCTGGTCTGCCGTACATGAGAATATCAAAATGATCCTTAAATTAGACATCCCATTTTCACTTTTTTGTCCTGGGAGATCCCGTCCCTTTAAAACCCTTGCCTGCACCCTAGGCAGACTGGGTGCAGATATCATCCTCATATTGGGGAGAAAAGTTAATATAACAGAATGGAAGGCAGTCACCTTACTGCCAGCCAGGGTGTGGTTCACCCACCTGGGTGATGTGGCTGCACATGAGGTCCCCTCCTTTAGGGTTATTTATTTGGTGGAGAAATACTATGCAAAGTGGTTGAATTGCATCTCCTTCATTAAAGGTCCCTGAGGTAACTATACAATTACATACTGGCTCAAATCCTTCAAAATGATTAAGAAATGTGTCCTGTGATATTCAGTTGTTTTCACATTTGCCGATTATTATTTAATTAATTAATTTATTTATTTTAAATTTACTTATGTATTTTTTTTATTTACTCATGTGTTTTTTATTTACTTATCTATTATTATTTGTTATTTTTTATTTACTTATGTTTTTTTATTTTCTTTATTTACTTAGGCATTTTTTTATTTACTTATGTTTTTATTTTTTTTTTATTTATGTATTTTTTGTTATTTTATCTACTTGTGTATTTACTTTTGTTTTTTGTTTACTTGTGTATTTTTATTTTCTTATTTTTGATTACTTATGTATTTTTATTTTTTATTTACTTATGTATATTTATTTATGTATTTTCATTTTTTATCTACTCATGTATTTTTTTTTATTTTTTTTTCCTATGTATTTTTATTTTTTATTTTCTTTATTTACTTAGGCATTTTTTTTTATTTACTTATGTTTTATTTTTTATTTATTTTTATTTTTTTTGTTATTTTATCTACTTATGTATGTTTTTTTATTTACTTATGTTTTTTTGTTTACTTGTGTATTTTTATCTTTTATTTTTAATTACTTGTGTATTTTTATTTTTTATGTACTTATGTATTATGTATTTTTATTTTTTATTTACTTGTGTTTTTTATTTTTTTATTTACTCATGTATATTTATTATTTATTTACTTATGTATTTTCATTTTTTATCTACTCATGTATTTTATTATTTTTTATTTACTTATGTATCTTTTTTCATTTTCTTTATTTACATAGGCATTTTTTTATTGACTTATGTTTTATTTATTTATGTATTTTTATTTTTTATTTTCATTTACTTATGTATATTTATTTTTTTATTTACGTATTTTCATTTTTTTAGTATTGTTAATTGTCATGTATTCAGTTTGTCTCAGCATTGTCAGATTTATATGGCCATATGATGTATCCCATTTGATGCTTTTTTTCTGCTCAAAAGTAAATAATAAAAATGACTGACTATTAAAAAAAAAGGTTTCTACATATAGCAGTTTTAAATTATCACTTAAACATTAGGAGGATTTCACAGCAGCTGTATTGTAAGTGTGAGGATGTTACGAGTAGCTCTTCATGGCCAAACCCAGCCACCACCCTGACGCTGCTTTATTTTGCCTCTGCTTTCTGTCGTTAAAGAGGTTACAGAGGTTAAACAGACTGAAACTGAATTGTCCATTTCCCAGAAACTGGCAGTGGTATTGTGTCCTGTTCCTGTCTTGTGCTATAAAAATCAGCAGATGTCTCACAATGTAAAATGAATTGTTGGCAGAGGCTGCCAGCTCTCTAAGTGGTGGTCTGGATTCTTTACAGGAATCAAATTAATGTTTCCAAATGTATTGATTTTAAAATTCTGCATTTAAGCATCACAACATGCTGTAAAATGCGTTGTCTGTTTTTTAATCCTGGAACATCTCTCCTCAGGGAATCTTCCTGGTGTATGATATCACGAGTGAGCGATCCTTCCAACACATCATGAAGTGGGCCAGTGATGTGGACGAGGTGAGTCACACAGATTTGGGATTTAGTATCAACACACAGTTTTCTTCCGCAGTGTAGACAAAGGGCAAAACTGACACAACTCCTCATTGAGCAGAGGCCTCGGGTTGACAAAGAGCAGACGCCTGACGTGGTGTGATAAAAACCAAACTGCTCTGTTTATTATTTTCCATCTTCCATCAATACCTGTCATCTTATTTTTAAATGTGGACTCATGAATATTTGATAAAGACATTTCTTTCTCTTGTAGTCACATTCTTTTATTATCTTTGAGTCTTCATAAAGCCATCTCGTCTGCCCTGCTTCCCCCCTGTCATTTCCCACATGATTTTATTCTATTAATTTAGTCATTATGGACCTAATTTCCTCTATGGGTCCCTCCGAATATACACTCTATTGATCTTGGCACGCTTCCCATTTACTTTTAATCTAGGTTTCATTTCCTGAGCGCTGTGTTTTCTCCCCTCTGTAATCTCTTGACATTTGAAATCTCTCTCTTCCTGTCTCTTTAATGTTGTTTTATATTCCTCTTCCTTATTTGTAAATATCCCTCGTTCGACTTATCTTCACATGACAAACGCCTGCAGTACGCTCCGGAGAAGGTCCGTAAGATCCTCGTGGGGAACAAAGCAGATGAGGTGGACAAGAGGCAGGTGGCCACAGAGCAAGGCATCAAGGTGGGTACATTATTATTATGCTGGTTGTCTTTGTTGTATTAGTTTAGCAGATGATTGTGGGTTCAGTTTGGGTCCTGTAAGAAATTATTAGGATACTGATGCCACTTTGATGTCTGTATTAGTTTTGCAGCTGGAGGCTATTAGCTTAGCTCAAAATGATGCCTTTCATCACCTCTTAAACTCATAAATTAACACGTTGTATCTTATTTGTTTAATCTGCAAATATAAAAATGTCACTTTGTTGTTTTAGACAGAGTTATGTGCTGTTACAAACAACAATTATCCATTTGCACAGCACTTAGATATACTTTATTAATCCCCGAGGAGAAATTGGATTTTTTTCATTCTGTTGTCATATACACACAGGCCTGAAATATACACACACACGCACAAAGATATACATGACAGCTAAAAAAACAACAACTATGTTTTCCTCCAAGAGTTTAAGATGACAGAGGATATAAAGGAGTGTTTGAGTCTGTTGGTTTAGCTAGAGGAAGTCTGAGGAGGGTTCCAGATGGCAGAAAGTGAATCTGTTGATGTGAAGGATGGGAACAATCAGACAGGATGGATTCTGTCTTCTTATGTAACTGCATGTTGTAAAGATCCTGCAGAGTTTCCTGTGCAGTGCCAGTTATTCTGCTGCAAACACTGGCCACTTTATTGAGGACATTATTTTAGTGCCGTTTATGGAGTTAGCTCTGTTAGCTGCTAGCCACCAGTTCAGCCACGTCCATGTTGAGGACTTTGTCCGGACAACTCATACGCTCTGAATTTCATGCAGAGCCTCTTTGTAATAACAACAAAACACTTTGCACTGATTCAGAGGGTGAGCCTGATTGCATCCTGGAAGTCCTTCTTTTTGATGGTGTCTTTGATGGGTCTCTCCGCAATATCATCTGCCATGCTGACACTGACACCCTGTTGATTTGGATGGATTTTGATTGGCTGTCAGTGTTTCTATCAATCATAAAATCACTCTGAAAGTGATCCCAACAATATTGTTTGTCACTGTTGCCATCCGCCATCTGTGATAGCCGTAGCCGGGGGCATTATGTTTTCAGGTTGTCCGTCCATCCTTTCGTTCGTCTGTCCCTCCCTCCCATTCTTGTGAACACTATGAGGAATTTCCTCAAATTTGGCACAAATGTCCCTTTGGACCTAATAATGACTTCATTCAATTTTGGTAGTCATAAATCCAAGGTCAAGGTCACTGTGTCCTTGTCTGTCCGATTCTCATGAACGCAAAATCTCAAGAACACCGTGAGTGAATTACTTCAAATTTGGCACAAATGTTCACTTCAAATGAAGAATAAAATAATTAGATTTTGGTTGCATCCATCTTATTCTCATAAATGTGATATCTCAAGAACACCTTAAGGGTTTTAACTCAAACTTCACACAAATGTCTTATAGGATATAATGATGGAGTGATGACACTTTATATCGAAGAGGTCAAAGGTCAACTGCAATCTGACATCATAATGTTCTGCATAAACACTTCTCTGGCCAATATTTAACAACATATCTCAGGAACAGAAGGGGAGACATTTGGTCAGATACTGAACTGGTGACACTAATCTTGAGTGTCCACCATGAAACTGTGCAGATTGTATAGATCTTCTGTGCTGCCCAGGAGAAGATATGTGTGAAGTATCCATGTTTTCACAGACTCAGATGTAAACTGTAAGAGAAACTTGACTGGTGTGCAGAGGCATACAGCTGTGGGACAGCAATTAATGTTTTAGATATTTTATTTTTTGAACTTTGAAGAAAGCCAGGCTAACTGTCTTCCTCTGTTTTACGTCTTAATGCTAAGCTAGGCTAATTGCTTCCCGGCAGTAACTGTATAGTTATTGCAAATTAGGTTCTTTTAGCAAGACAGCAAATTAGGTTATCTCCATAAATGCTGAATTGAACAAAGGTACTTTCTCCAGGTTGCCCAAAAGCTTGTAATCTCAAGAATAATTTTCAGTTAGAAAATCAGGCTCAGAATTCCATCTGGGTTCATCAAACTGTGTCACCCTCTGGGCTTGACATGGACACTGGTATAAAAACAATTAGTGCAGTTCCAGTCAGGCACTCATGTCTGCTCTGTAGGCCCTGACACACCGAGCAGACCTCAGACTAAGACTGACTAATGTTTCACCTCCTGTTGCCTCACATTGCCTCATATTTTCCATTAAAAGCAGACAGGCAGCAGAGCACGCTGCACCTGTGTGGAAGGAAATAACGAGTCAGTTGTCTGTGCTCCTAATTCAAAATGACAAAAACAGCGAAGTGAAATGCGTCACTGTTATCTGTCTTGCAGCTGGCCAAGGCTTACGGAATGGACTTCTTCGAGACAAGTGCCTTCACCAACCAAAACATAACAGAGGTGAGCTGATCCAAACTCATGTCGTTTTATGACCATGTGCAGAGCAGCATTTAGCCATGATTATAACATGGGACAGACAGAATTTTATTGGATACAGGCAATGAGACAGTACTATTTAAAGGAAACAGGCCCCAGTGAGATTTGAACTCACGACCCCTGGTTTACAAGACCAGTGCTCTAACCCCTGAGCTATGAGGCCTTCAGATGAGGACATCAGTGGATCTTATCTGTGTTATCTTATCCTGTGGCTGTGTTTCTCTCCCAGACTTTTACACGACTGGCTGAACAGGTGCTGGCAGCCAATAAAAAGGACCTGGATCTTCTCCGAACGTCCATTAATGACGAGATTAATCTTGCTGCTCTGGAGGAAGAGGAAGGACTCTGCGACAGCACGGCTGGCGACCAAGGCAAAGGCTGCTGGTGTTAAAGAAACAATTTAAATCAGTCTGTTATCACCAAACACTCTGCACACGCTGGGCAAAATGTGTCTCCTTTTGTTGAAATAAATGGAAACATCGACCTGCAATTTTTAAAGCAGCTATGTTCCTCTGTTTCACATTAGCATTGCCAGAAATGCTAACGAGCCATTTGAGAGCAGTTTCAAGGACAAAGGTGGAAACATTTTGCCACGCGGTGCCAAGTGTGCGGTGGATTAGCCGAATGAAGGTCCAAATGTCAAGGTTTCCCTCAGTGGGCCCGAATGTTCATTGTCTAAAGCACTAATTCCTGCTCAGTTCAGTGTGTCTTTGGTGTAAACAAATGCAAACCCTGTCCACTACTAATTCTGCAATTGACAAACAGTTGAAAAGTCTAAACACAAAACTTCCAGGAGAGCTGGAAACGAAGATTGCATCATCTTTTCTTGCAGATTTTGTACAGTTGTCTGATGTAGAGGACGGGGAATGACTTCATCACTGACTTGAAACTTTTAACAATGTTGTGTTTCACGTTATTTTCCAAGCACTGTCTCTGATATTGATCATAGGGCTGGCAAATCAATGACTGATTACATTTGGCCTTCATCCACCCCTTTAGTGTTTTCCTTGTATGTAGGTATTAGCTCTCCTGCACCCATAACCTTTCTACCTTTGAATGCATGAGATGTAGTGTGAGGATTTGACCACAAGAGGGTGCTACATGCATTGTGAAAACAGCACACACACTGGAGAGGCGTTCGGTGTTAAGTTATGCTAGTTTACTCTCTTATGTGTTTGTTTTAAGTTGAAATCATGGGTGGATTATGAGACAATGGGTCCCTGGGCACAGATATGCAAAAGGCCCCATCATCTCTTCTATGTAGGAGTAAGACACACAGACTTTGTGGTTTGGTTTTGCCTCTTCTTTTTTGTTGTTGTTTTACTGCACTATGTAGTGTTTTTGCGTCACTTTTAAGTTATTTTGCGTCTTTTTTGGTCGTTTTTGTGTCCCTTTGCAGTTCCTTTACCTTCCCTTCACTAAGTCCCGCCCCCGGACGCAGACTGGCCAATCATAACGAAGCATAGGGCCGGCTCAACCAGGGTCCAGCACCAGCACAGCTGTGCTCCATTGACTCTAATGCAATCTTTTCAGATTTCCTTCGTTTTCAGGCTGGTTTTGTGGATTTGGAGCTAAATGTTGTGCCTGGGCCACGTCGTGTATTAATGATACTTGTTACCTGGAGAGGCTGGAAAAAGATATACGTTTCTTCCCTGCAAAAATGCAAAGTTGACATAAAGAAGGGAGTTTGTAGTGCTTCATCGTGCAATCTCTGTGTTTTTTTGTTGTTGTTTTTTTTAAAAAAAAGGCCTTAGGAGTCTCTTCCTGGTTAATCTGTGTTAATTTGAGGGACATTGTGCAGATAAAGGCCAGGGGGGCCCTTACACTTTCGGCCCCTGTGCCTGTGCCCAGCAGACCTGTTCAGTAATCCATCCATGCTTGCAATGACTACCTTTAATGTGATGAAAAGATTTTAAGTATATGCAGCCATTTTATTATTTTCTTTGATCGTTTATATGCAAATATTTGCTCCAGAGGAAGTTTTGCAGCTTGTAAAATCATCCATGTGAGACCACACATACACTCTGATTGTTTGCAGTTAAGTTTACCTGTCAGTCGTTAACTGAGGGAAACATTGAGAGCAAAGTGATTATATTTCCCTGTAGCAAAACTGAAGATATTTTTCATTTTATAGTGTGTGTTTATAACAGACAGTATCTCAAAGAACAGATGGCTTGAAAATTGCCCACTGCATTGTACATACCAGTTTTTTCAGAGAATTGTAGATCGGTAGAATCATGAGAATACGCCATTTATTTAATGTGTTACCATTAATGGGGTTGTATAAAAACGTTGATATCCTAGATGGTCTGAAATATTCCCTCTGTGAAGATAATAATGTCTTGGTCATTCTGTCCTTTTCTCACTGTTTTGTACAGAGTCCAGTGGAGATGCCATTTCTTCTTTTCCCCCCTCAGACTTTAAAAGGGACAAGCGAGAGTTTTGCATGCGACCCGCTCTTCTTTCCTTTCCTTTATTGCAACTTCAATGAAGTTAATGATCAACTGACCGTCATACAAGTATAGCATTTGACCAGAGTTGCCTGTTTGAGACTTAAACAGAATGGCCATCATCGGACGAACTTTGGCTACTTTATTTATTTATTTTTTTTTTTTTTTTGCAATTTAGTAATACGAAATGCTACTCAAAACAGTTGTTTATCTGTGCACTGTGTGAAATGGCAGTATGTTGTGCTGAATGATGTTCTGGACTAAGCTCTAGATACACAATGTATCTGTGTTGTTTTCAAGAACTCTTTTTCTTTCTTTTAGACTACTTCAACTTGTATTTGTGGAAATATATTACATGCAACATGTAAAATGCAACATGTTATTCTTGGAGAAAAGATGTCAGATGTTTATGATTAAATACTTGCAGGTATACGACTTAGTGCCAGCGTGTCTTCTTGGTTATGTTGGGACCCATGGTGCAATATATAGGCTACTATATACTATATACTTTAACACTGTGTTGGAGTAATGACTACTTAAAGGGATAGTTTGGATTTTTTGCAGTAGGGTTGTATGGGGTGTCTATACATTGTCAGTGTAGTACACACCCCCAGTTTGGAGAAGCAGGCTGCAGTCAAACATAGAGGCTAAGCAATGTACCGCTGTGAGTGGGGGTCAGCAGCAAAATGTATTTAGCCACCTAAAAAAAAGTCCCACCTAAAACTATCAATATCAGTTTAAGTGTACGCTATATTGAGAGTATCTTCAATGCTTTACCTTTCTGTCAGACAGTCTGTTTTGACAGGGAAGCTGTAAATGGTTTCAGCTCCCCATCTATGCTTTTGTCAAATCCACCAGACTCCACTGGGAAAAACAGTAATTTCAGCTTGCTTACCATTGAAGCTGCTGGTCTACTGCTGCCTTGATCAGTTAGTCAGTTTGTGTTATGATGTGACTTTGAGCTAACCTTTTTTAACACCTAAGCCACACAATAACACAAACAAACTAACTGATCAAAGCAGTGGTAGACCAGCAGCTTCTGTGTTCAGCGATGTTAAATCACTGTTTTTCTCAATGGACTCTGGCATTAAAGAAAGTGATATGACAGCTTCAGTTTCACACTGAAATCGCTGTGTGATGGAAAGGTAAAGCAGTGAAAATACTCTCAACATGCACCAACAGCATATTAATGTATTATACTAATGAAGGCTATAAGTAGTACAAATTTGTTGCAAGCTAGAGGACTTCCCGCATTTTCTAATATTGGTATTTGTTTATAAATATTGTTTTATTTTCCTGCATAAAGGTTTGAGTTACTGATGCATTCACCGGGTATAAAACCAGGTAAGTAAGAGCACATGTATTTGTCTTGCATGGACCTAATTGTGCATTCATCCCTAAAGGGGGACAAGAAGTTATTAGTAACAACATGTCACTATGTGTTCAGTGACATAAATTGTACATGTAGAGGTGGTGAACAAAATAATGAAAAAAAGGAGGACTGAGTCATGCAGCTAAAAACAATATCTGGATATTAATAATATTTTTAACGTACTAAAATACAGGGGTGGGCAATATGGAGGTAAGGTATTCTCGTATAACAATTAAGATATATGCTGTGATATTGTAATAGGAAGTATAAAGTATAACTCAAACTAATAAACCTTTGATAAATCACCAGATAGTAATGCCTGATTTTGGCTAAACCAGTGATTAAATACCTAAATATCAAAGTATTTCATTACATTTAAGCAAAACATCTTGTAAATCCAGTACAGTCATAAAGTAGTCGTTCACATTAACTATGATGACAGGGAGCAACTGAAAACAGAGAAAACTCCCATTTACTGGGGAAGAATGTGCGGCGTGGCTAAAAGGAATTTTACCGCTCAGTATAAAAATAAAAATTAAAAAAAAATGTTTTAAATGAATATTTTATTAAAGGTTTGAACCAAAAATAAACAAGGATCACTTTACCTAAACCAGTAAAAATGTTGCTGCAAATTTTACAGAAACTTACTAGCAGCTGGATGCCAGTAAGTTACTGTAAATGTTTTTTACAGTATCATTACTGTATTTTTACTTATAGTTGCTGTATTGTCATGTATCATCACTGTATTGTGTATTGTACACTGATCACGGTATCTTATATGTAAAAAAATAAAAAATAAAAAAATCAGTTACACACACACACACACACACACACACACACACAAACATCTTATCCAACGCTAAGCACATCAATCCAGCAGTAACACTTGATTATTGATTACTATTGAATGATTAACACTTGATTATCTTAAAATTACTGATAACCAAGAAAAGGGCCCTTTGTAAATATTCATCATGCTCGACCCATTATTGCAGCCCATGGGACACTTTTTCCTCCAATGAATTTGTAGTATCCATTTAACTGTAGTAATGGTTTGGTAATTTATGTAATGATACCTGCCTGGGGCATGAAAACAACATTTAGTTTAAATGTAAAATCACAAACAGGAAGAAGTACCTGTTAAAATACTTTGTAAACCACTCATCCATGTTTAAACTTTAATTATTTTTTATTTAATGTGAGTTGTTTTTTTTTTTGCTTTTTTAACAGGCACATATCTAAGGTGGCAACCTGAATCACCCACAAGGCCCTGTGTGTCTGTGGGCGTGGTCTCATCAGTCCTGCTGCCAATCTGCCTGCTCACCTGAAAGCCACCCACTGATCAGCCCCAGCACTAGAAATAACTCAGCTCTGCAGTCCAGTCTCTGCCAGATCACTCAGTCTACCTTGCAGTACTACCAACAGCTTACTTTTTTTACTTTTGGATTTTTTTTGCCTGTACCTTGTTTCCTTGTGCCTCAGATCCACACTCATCAGTCACCAGTTTGCCTGCTATCCAGCCTGCCAACCTGTTTTCAGCCCTGCTCAACCTGCCTGCCCTGTTTCTCCACAGTGCCCTGGATCAACACAAGACATCCCCTCTTGCCTTATTGAAAATAAATCCATTTATACCTGCAGATACGACAGATGCAGTGTTGATAAAATGATCTGTGAAATCTTAAAACGTTCATCTTCATATATTAAAACCAGATGGGAGAAGGAAGGAGGGATAAGCCGATGAAAAGTAAATTACAATTTAAAAAAGAAAAGAAAAAAATCTTTAAACTGAACCGCTGTCTGAGTTAATGTCTCTGTACTATACAACCCTGTGGATAAATACCCTGATTTGGAGGATATACTCTGGACAAAAGTTGTTGCTGTACTGATACAAAGAGGTTTCTCTTTTATGTTACTTCATAATTTGACCACTAGGTGACAGATTCACCCCATGATTCTGTTCCACTCCTCAGTTTGTCACAGACTGCTTTTAAGAGTGCAAGGCACTTAAAAATGTGTCACAATGAGAGTTATTAGTCACTTATTGTGTTACATAGGAAATATTTACAACAATAAACAGAACCACTAGTTACCACAGAATCATGTAATCACATCTGTGGCGACTTTTATTCACATAACTTGAATGCTTTACATAGCCTAAAGGCCACTTTATCCCTAAACCCCTTTGAGGCCTGACAGTTTTACCACCCTGCCATCCCCAACACTTAATTTAGTGTCCACAGGAAAATTACAGTAACATAAATTTGTCATTAGTCGTCTGTGTTGGGGCTTTCTCAGTAAGAGCTGCAGAGAAAGAAAAAAAGCTGCAAAGCTTTTGTTCATCACCTCATCTGAGTTGTTAATGTTGTGAACTCATTAAAAGCTCTTTGGGTGAAAATCAGCATAATAATGAATATGCATGCAGGACTGTTGTCTGGTTGACAGATATGACAGCTCAGTATCTATCACACGGCTGAGTGACACACGGACACACGTACAGAATAACAAGTCAACTTGCACGCTGACACATAGCACCCACGCGCACACATGTACACACACAAATATATGTACACAAGCAGGGAGCTCAGTGTTGTTGTTGTGAACAGAAGCCCATCATCATCATTTTCTGCAACACAATCCCCCACCACATTACTCCAGGTCTTGCAGCTGTCTGACATTCGGCCATATGGTGTGTGTGTGTGTGTGTGTGTGTGTGTGTGTGAGTGTGTGTCAACGTATGTGAGTGTAAATGACTGAGTGTTTGGGCGTACGGGTGATAAAACTGTATCTGCGCGTGGGAAAGTGAGAAAAAAAGGAGTAAGACAGAGAAGCTCTGTGATAAGGACAGGTACAGAATACTGAGAGGAGAGTTCATTCATGTTCACACGAGGGAGTGAGCTCAATTTCCTTGACCTTCACACCGTACAAGCTTTGACTTGTTCAGTACTATCAACATGGAAGTCCAGCTGGCAACACCCAGACAGGAAAATAAGAAATATAAGTAGCCTTGAGTGTTGGGAGTATAAAGATGATGGGTTTTTTAAAAGGAACAGTTCACCCCAAAATCAAAAACACATATTTTTCCTCTTACCTGTAGTGCTGTTCATCAGTCTAGATTGTTTTGTTGCGAGTTGCTGAGTGTTGGATCAGCTGTAGAGATGTCTGCCTTCTCTCCAGTGTAAGGGAACTATATGGCACTTGGCATTTGAAAAACGTTGTATCTGGCTGTGGATGTGGAAAGTCCATGACAAAACGTCAATATGTGACGAGGTCGTAGTGAGAATGTGAATCCACAGACCTTGTTGTGAGCAGTTTCATGGAGGGACAGTTTACTTTCTACCAAACTACATCCGCCAACCGTATCACTGCACAGAAGGAGAGGTGCATCTACTCATGGACAAGAGGCTCGTGCTCATGCCAGCGCAAGATGGAAACATGAATGGCGTCTTCCTCAGCTGAGCTTGAATGTTGGCTCGCTCAGTGGTTCCCCCTCCACAGTGTTATGGTTAGCAGGTGTTGTTCAGTAGAAAGAAAATAGTTCCTACATGAAACTGCTTGCAACAAAGTCTGTGGATTATCTTTTGTAACCAGGTCCCATAAGCGCAGTTACTTTGTTGCGTGCCCCAAACTCTGCAAAGACAGTGTATATACAGTGTATGTATTGAAGAACTGTAGACCAGGCATTTCTCATCAGTCACGCGAGGCTCTACAAAGGCACACACGTCTGCATTACCTGGCTGCAAGGTCATTAATTAGCTTCTGAGGGAGTTCTGCATTGAAGCTGATGACAGCAAGACCACTCAGACATTCCTGTACCATTGTTGAATGCAGGTATGTTTTAATGAACTTAAGCTTCGAAAATGCACAGCACCTGATGTACGTGTCTCTAGCAGTGGCGCTACACAAGCTGATTGCCATCTAGTTCCGTTACATTGGAAAGAAGGCAGACATCTCCACAGCTGATATCGCCAACACTCTGCAACTCACACCAAAACAATCTAGACTGATAAACAGCACAACAGTTGAGAGAAAATATGTGTTTTTGACATGGGGGTGAACTGGTGCTTGCTGTCCTTGCTGCAGTCATAGTCAAGGCCACTGGAATGGCCCCTTCTGTTGAGCTGGTCACACTTAGCCTGCAAAGGTCTTGTGGCTTGTGGGAAACACCTGTGTTTAAGAAAAGGTTTTTCTCACAGTTTCACTCTGTATATCCTCTGCTGATGCTAACTTCTACTACAAAAATTTAGAGACAAGTTTATAATTAAAACACATTTCAGACACAAGGGCATTTTAAAGTGCTTTACATAATCATAAACGCAGAGAACAAATAAAACCATATAAGATAATTACTAAAAGAGAAATTGGGAAAAGCAGTGATCAAGAGAAAAGTTCTGAGCCTCGATTTAAAAGAACAAAAGGTTTTGAATCAACTGTTTTGGAAGTTTGTTTCAGACCTGTGGTGCCTAGAAACTGCTGTCCCAAATTTCATCGGAGCTCTCTTAAAGTGTCATTACGATTATTTTTTTTTTTTGATCACCTGGGGACAGAAGAACTCCAAAGCAATCTGAAAAATCTCTGTTTCCAACATATTTCATTATTATGTTATTGTGTAAATGTATTAGCAATGACTGTGTTACTGACTCACCAGGCACACATGGAGCATCATTAGCTCTCATTTGGAGTGCAGAATGCTTTCCTCATTAGCAAGTTGCTAATTGTGTGTGGTGACCAGGTAGTGTACAGTCAGTTTACCTGTGGGTTCCTTTGTTAAGATAACTGTCTGCTGCTGGACACAGGATTGATGAGAGTGGAATCTGCAGACCAAAACAACTGGCTAAAAAAGAATAAAAAGAGTCCACAGACCTGGGGACGGCTGCAGACCCAACACTGTGGATTTGTTGTTTCGCAACACATAGTCACTTCATTCATTGTTAATATGAAAATGCTGATCAGTGCAGCTTTAGAGATCACAAGAAATCAAAGTTCTTCTGTCTTTATAAAAATGTTTTTGTGGCTTCATGCCTGTTTTCTCTTTAATATGCTTTGACAAATTATTCGGTCCACGATATCGTTTGAAATTAATTACAAGCCATTCTGCTCTTGATCAAAAAATATTTATTTTTTATGATGAAAGAGAGCAGGAGTGATGTGATCTGTGGAGGGGGTTCTGGTTATGATACAGTCGGCTGAATTCTTGATCAACTGGAGTTTATGAAGACACTTCAGCAGCTGCTAACTGCTATCAGTTGCCTTTTAAATCTCCCAGCGGTTGGTCATACACATAATATGTCATCAAAACATCACACCTATTCCAAGATTTAATAGCCAATAAGCAGTCAGAGAGGGAACTGGGGGGAGAGAGAAGTAGGCCTAGTGAAAAGATAGAGCTGGGTGTCATCAGCCTAACGGTGGAACTGAATACCAAATTTTGTCATCTTTGAAAAGTCTAAAGAAAAGAAACAGAGTGAGACTGCGAGAGAGAAAGCGCGTGCACGCATGAGAGAAATGCAACATTGATTTACAATTGTGGTGACCGTCTCCCAGGCTACCTTTGCTTCATCAGCCTGTGGAGGTCTGCTCGCAGTTCTGTATATTTGGACACTGCAAGCTTGGACCTCCCGGACCAAAACATCAGTTTCATCCTGGGAGGAGTTTAGCCGTCTGACGCTGCTCTCTTCTGCCTAATTGAGTAAACTCTCATTACACCTTCGCGCAGCGCATTTAAGGGCGAGGAGAGGGGCTCAATTGATTGGTGTGATGTGTGTAAAACCCACTCCACGCCTTCTCTCCTCCCTCTTTCCGACAGGTAGGAGGGACGGAGGTGGGAAAGAGGAGTAGCTGCGCCAGCGTGCACGGTGTGCCAAACTTGCAAAATCTGCCTGGCCACACCCAGTTGGCGAACTTAAGGTGCGCTGCGCCTCCGCCTTGCTCAGTCTGCAAAACTAGAGGCCTATGAGTCACTTTTGAGCACTTTGTTGAAATAATATTCCTCTGCTACTTTAATGTTTTTACTCGAGGAGACAAATGTTGCTCTGTTGAAAACAAATCATATTACACATAATAGTACAATACACAATCACACAGTAGTATCATGGTTCGATGGATATGTAGGCTATGATTTGCTAGCCAGCAGGATGACATTTTAGCACAAGATTAATCACTGACAAAAATGCTCCGTGCCCAGTTGTAACAAATCATGAAATGAATCCTTCACAGTCACTGTTACCCACAAGATGATGACTTCACGTGAAGGCGACCAGAGGACCTCTCTACACACCCACTCCTAATCCTAAATACCTGCCCGGCAGCTTTAATTAACTGCTGCAGCGCCCTGCTGACAAGCCAGACCCAGACACCCCCCCTTCCGCTCTGCACTTCCCAGTATCCTCGCCAATGCCTCCATTCCAAATGGAGCTGTAGCTTCATGTTCACAGCGAGCCAGGAAATCAGTGGAGAAAATAGACTCTAAATCACACATTCAGATGGAGCAGTGTAGGTGGAAGGTTTCTTGTACAGCCAGATCTAGCATTGAATCATTTTGTCCTCCATCTTCTCATGCCACCTGTGGTTGCACTGTGCTTTTTAAAGCTACCTGTGTTCTCAAGAACCACCTCCATCTATCCTCCTTAACAATATCTAAAAAACAAACTGAGTGGGAAGGGCTAGTCTGCTGCAGGAACATCTCCCTCCAAAAAGCAACAGCAGTGGAGACATTTGCCTGACTCTGTTGTCGTCGGTACTTTGGAGTAATTTTGCAGTTCATATTCAGTGCTCTCACTTAGTTCAAAGAGAAAAGAGCAGGTAATGAGGAGATGTTAGGAAAAGAGGACTAATGGTGTAAATGATGTAGCTACTGTTATGTCTCTCTGAGAATAATAAATGCTGCACAGTTACAATTTAACATATACAGCAGCTATAGCAAACTAAAGCTGCGCTATTCAATACTTATATATTAACAAGTGATCAAATGACTATGGGTAATGTAAAAGGTGTTGTTCATAGTAACAACCAACAGAGAATTATCACAGATTTTTTAACAGAGTTTAAAGGACTTGTAGGCGACATCCAGAGCAAAAATAAAGCAGCAGACAACTATTTGTTCGGTAAAGATATAGTGGAGTAATGGTGACGTGAGCAGAGAATGAAGTCACACTACTTCTGTGTAATCCGAGCTTCTCTGTTCTTTGTTGTGGTTAGCTGGTCCGACTGAATGCGCATGTTGTGAGTTTCTGTGTGTGTGTGTGTGTGTGCGTGCGTGCGTGCGTGTGTGTGTGTGTGTTCTTCCAGCTAGCTTATTGCTGCCTCTCAGCACTGCGTTCATATGGCTGTTACTGCTGATACTGGGACGGCGTTGTTGCAGAAGCGAAGCACCCACCCTCTGGTTCCCCTGCAGGTAACAATGGCCCTTTTTACACTTTATGCTACCTTTGCAGTTTTACACAGAAGCAAACAACAGCAGCATCATGCCGCGTAATTTCAGATAGCATGCCAGCATACTGAAAGCGATAGAGATGTGACTAGGGTTGCAATACATTATGGTTTTCCCTGGATTTCCCAGTGTAGGGAGCTCCCAAACCTCCTTGTTTTCCCAATTTGTGGACATTTTCAGCTGCTGTTCTTAGTCTTTAAGTTAGCTGCTAACTGCTATCAGCCTGCTGGCTGTACCTTTTACACAGATGTTGTTTCGATGCTGTCACTACCTCCGCTACAGGCTTATAGGTGAAACAACTCTGCCTCCCCATTCCAAGGCGGCATAATGGCATGAAATTCCTGCCTTGAAGAGGCAGCATAAAGGTGCTGATGTTAGCTTTGTCAGCACTGTTGCTATTGTTAGCACTGTTTATAAAATCAGCACTGCTAGCTGCTAGCCGCTGGCTCAGCCACCTCCATCTGAGAATCATGTGCAGACAATCCCAGACTCTGAATCATAGATGTGCTCTGAATGTCACATTCAGCTCCTTTAAGCATCTTACAGATGACTGTTTTAGCTGACTGTTTTATTTTCTCCAACCCGCAGGTTTACTGTCTTGATTTAGCCTACTCTCAAATATTCTTTCATCCTTGCTTCCAGATGCAGCAGGCAGCTGCGCCCCAGATAAAGCCACTGTATGCTTCTTGTCCAGAGGCAAGCAGTAGACAAACAAAGTTAAGGCAAGCTAATGAGCATCAAGCAGCTACTACTAGCCCTCTTGTCGATAGATCTGATTTATCATAAATGCTGGCAAAGCAACACAGTCCATAACATAAGCATAGTGGAAATGTCAGATAGGTCTGATTGTGGTGTTAAATATACCTATGTCTTTAGGGCTGTCAGCATTAACACCTTAATGAACTGAAGTCTGAAGTTAACATATTTTTTGTTTTTTGTCCTCTCAACGCACCCTTACTTGTAGTCAAGCTGCCACAGTGGCTTTCCTCCTTCCTGCTGCTGCAGCAATGAAAAATAACAACACCACTGCGCTTTAAATGGCTCATTTATCTTAAAAACCTCCCATATGGCTACAGTAAGTTGACCAGTCAAAAGTAATATGCACCTTGTGTCAAACAGAATTAAAATATCAAAGAAAGCACTTTGAGTTTGAGCTAAGCACTCAGGTGCAGCTAATCAGACTGACGTCAGCGGGGAACTAAATCACAAATCCAGCAAAGCACTTTTTTGGAGTAAGTGAATCGCCACAGACATGTGGATCAAACTAAATCGAAAAAGTTACCCACAGCGCTTGCTAAATGGGTAGAAACTGAATCGAGAGTGGAAGAGTCCACACTGTGGAAGTCTTTGGGTCTAAGGGATGTCCTTAGATTAGCATGTTGTGATCAGTCATATGACGTACTGTCTTGTGGAGCAATAGTTTCATGTAAACAGGACCGTTCTTGGAGTATCTGCACACCATTATACAGCACTGATTTAAAAGAAATAAATCTACAAGTCAAGATCATAGAGTACATTTCTTTGCATTCATTTCACTCCCAATCAAGACACTTTGGTAAGAACTGTTTCACCTTGTTAATATGAACCTCAAAACTGTCTTAAAAGGCAAAAATATTGGAATTTTAAACATGTGATTAAAAATGTGATTTATTGCAATTAACTATTGAAATTCAGTGATTCATTGCGATTTAAAAAAAAAAAAAGGCTATTATTTGCTTAAATCACTGAACTCAACAGGCCTATATTTGGGACAAGCCTTTAATTTCATTCACACAAAACTGTTGCTCAGCAAAGACGGGACATACGTTCAAATTGTATAGTGAAACTGGTATGAATATTACATGTCCAAACTTTGGGATTCTCTTTTTACAGCACTCGAAGATTAAGGCACCCAACATACCATCACAACACCACTTTATCCTGATAAAACAATACTCACAACTGGGATTAATTTTCATAGAAAAATCTTCTTTATTCTCTTTATCATTGGACCCTTACAGACTAAAGCAATATGAGTAACTTACTGGGTAATTGACGAATGGTCACATATTGTGACTTAATGACAGCTGCAGAGGAAGGGAGTCAACATTTTTTTGGTTATGCCAGTAAATCTGAATGAATTATGGTCTCTGGTACTCATGGTTTCAGTAAAATGAACCAACTGTGGAGAATCTAACCAAGCTAACAATGCGTAGCATCTCTAAATTGACAAAAGTTTAAATGTTTGTATTTGTATGCGTGATCTAAACAGTTAACTAAGTTAAGTTCAAGTGGGTAGCCAACAACCTGTTTTTATACATCCAAAGGACTTGAAAAGATAAAAATGAACTGCTTGGCACCAGACCAGGCCTCTAATTGAGACAAGTGTTTATTCATCAAAATGTGTAGCCACACCAGGCTAGTAAAAGGGACTGGGCGTTTAATTGGGACGAGGCTTTTAACTGAAGTTTTATGGTACATACATACACATTGCCGCAATTCAAAACAAATGCCAGTAGTCTATCCTGAGGTATATCAGAATATTACTCAAACATTATTGACATGATACATTTTCTCTCTTTTATTTCTCATCTGCAGCTCAAAATAAATCTTTGCTGCTTGATGTTGATAATAAAACAACTAGTGAGCAGTTTCTTTTTACAGGGTCCTTGCAGTTATTAATTCTGCCCATATATGCACTTTAATCTAAAAAAAAAGTTGTACCTCAGACTTACAAACTAATAACTGCGGGATTCCAAGGAGTGCTCTAAAACAACACAGAGCCAACGCAATTCAAATGAGTCAGCTCTGCCATCCTCCCACCTTTGTGCACACAAGAAACACACCTGATTGCACTGATTGCATCACATAACAGGTAACATGTTTTCACGTGGAGCTCTCAGTGTAGATTTTAATCCTTTAAAGACATTTCAACAAGAACCAGAAGCTCTAATCAATATTTTAAAGGGATCAAATGTGTGAACATGGAAGGTGAAAGGGTCGCCTGTAGAATGAACCCACTCAGCTCTGCAGTTCCCCTTTGCTCTAAAGAGCTGTTTTTAGGGCACTTTGAACATCTACACTTCTATAATAACTGTGCAGTCTATCAGCCAATGAAGATGTTTTATGATTCAAAGCTCCAGAACAGCTAGGAAATAGACTTTGTTTTGTCAAAGGCAACCATGTTTGCATGACTCAAGCGTGTATTCTTCTATTTTTAATCACTGCCAAGGAAGACACAGTACTTGTCGGAAGCATGGTGAAATGTGTTTTTGTTGGTGAATCACTGCATCAGCAACTTGTCTCAGAGATCAAGCTTTAATCCTGCCTCCTTCCTTTCAATCGCGTTAGAAACACTGAGCATGTGCGTGTTCTTGCATCTGAATGCGGTATGTATGGGGGGGGGGATTTCTGTTTGACAATTAATCACACTTCCTTTCTACTTGTGCTGTCATCACAGGAGTTGGAGCTCTGCCATAGCAGCAGGGGGTAAACATATACTGAATGCAGGTATCATACATAGACATGAGAGATTGGTGGAGATTCATGGCATCTGAGTTGGATGGTACCTTCTCCTTTCTAATATCTATTTTTTTCAACCGCGGCCCCCAAATCCCATCAGAGTGTGTCCGTATCCAGGCCAACCATTGGCTCGCCTCTTCCCACGCCCCCCCCCCCCCATATGAAGTTGGGAATCAAAAACATAACAACTCCAAAGTCTCCTCAGGACAACAAACGTTATTTCTGGTGAGGGAACGTTCAGTGTTTGTGTGCACGTGTGGCGGGGGTGGTTGGTGAAATTGAGAGGCGGCGGAGGAGGTGTGTACATGTGTGTGTGTGTGTGTGTGTGTGTGTGTGTGTGTGTGTGTGTGTGTGTGTACATATAGCTATATATATATATAGGTGTGTGTGTGTGTGTATGTGCCCTTATATGCGTTCCTGAACTGGGTCCAACTCCAATGCACTTGTTCTTCTGCAGGGTGCTGTGATGTCATCCTCCCACCTCTCCACTGTGTTTTCACACCAACGTGAGTCACACTGCTCCAGCTCTCTTCGTGGGGAGGTGTGTGCGTGTGTGTGTGTGTGCGCATACAGAGCCAAATGGGGGGTATTTTGAACTTGAATTCTGTCTATGCCTCTGCCTTTTTAAACATATCTTAAAAGAGTTCTCTGTTAGTTCCTGCACTCTACAAAGGGAGGCTGGGATCGAGAGGATCATAGAGCAGCGCAGCCTTTGACAGGCAACTCCGATGTTAATCCTCTGCGAAACCACCTGCCTCTTTGCCACATGCAGAGATGGAGAACAATATATATGCTATATATTCATCTCTAGTGATGCACTTTCTTTAATATACAAGTTTCTTAATAAGTAATACAAATCTAGTAATGGAGTTTACATGGAGCATGCAATGATGACTTAAATTCCCATGAGACGAACCTGTCTGGGTCCCTGTAGCTGAGGGAAAACAGATCTGTGGAGAGACAGCTCTTCAAACTGGCTTCAGCTGCAATCCAGCTACATGTAATGAACAAGAAAACAAAGACAAATCTTAATGCATTACTGAGAGTGAGGGTGATAAAGGTACACGAGGAGCTGAAAGCCTGTCTCTCTGTTTTGCTTTTATTTCTAACTTCCATTCAATAGATTCAATATGCTCCCGGCATACAGCTGAAGCTGCGCCCATAAAATATACACATGGTAAATAATTGATGATTTATCCTTCCTTAGTCTGTCTTTGCTGTGTTTGTTTTAGCAACTGGCATTCAAGTTGGTGGACAAGACTTTAAGGCGTGTTCAAATAAAGCAGATTGCGCAGGGCTTGTGATGAAGGAGTTTATTTGTCTTGCTCTAACTGCTTCAAACCAAGTATGTCTCAGCCATATGCCCTAGGCTACAGACTCCAACATGTGTAACAACAGGAATAAAACATACAGTTTTTATGATAATGTCACCTCCAACCAATTATCAGTTCATTCTCTTAAGTGTTTCGTCTGTTCAAGGCCATGATATCAACAGATTAACCAACGTTTTATCTAGTTTATCACCAGGTCAAACTTTTAATTCCTCCCATATTTTGGTTTATGGCAAATACCTGAAAAATAACAACATTTCCATCAGCCTCAGCTGTACTTTGTGCGTGGTAATACTTTGCAAGTGTTAGTACCAAATGTTGTGTTCACGACAAACTCACGCAAGTTTGAATGCTAGAATTTTTTGTGTTGACTCGCTTCATGTGCCTGAATAACTGGTGTCATACATACGTGAAATTGCTGAACTGATGAATGAACTTCCGCCGGTACATCCTCAGAGTCATATGTCCCTGGAGGATCTTAATGCTGATTGGCGACTGTGATGCAAATTGATTGCTGAATTTCATATTTTTCAATTCTCGCGAATAAGCGCATGATGCAAATAAGTGCTACTTGCTTCATTCGTGCTGCTTCATTTGCCTAATTGCATCACGTCCATCGCGCCGCCTGGGGGAAATTTGTGTCTAATCATGTCTTTACATTGACTTTATATGTAATTTAGTTTGCACACATTGTTTATTAGGGCCTGGTGTGAACGCAACACAACACTCTCAACAAAGAGCACGGATGTATTATGATGATGTATTATTATGAACAGGCCTACTTGGCAATGGCCCAGGGGCCCAAAGTGTCTTCACCTGTAAAATGTCACACAAATTACCCTGTATGGAAAAGACTCAAAAAGACCATCAAGAAATGCAAAGGAACTGCACAAAATAATTACAAAAAAGGCCAAAGCAACCATAAAGAAACACAATCAAGAAAGACACAAAATCAGCTTGAAGAAACATAAAAACACTCAAAAGACAAAGTTGCCTCAGAGACACAAAATGAGCAAGAACATGCACAAATTTACCTCAAAGACACGCAAAGCACACAAAACATGCACAAAGTTACCTAAAAGAGACACAAAACAACCAAAAACTTGCACAAAATGACCACAAAGAAACTAAAAATGGGTGCAGAAGACACAAAGTTGCCTAAGAGACAAAAAACAAGTGAAAAAGACTCAAAATTAGCTCAAAGGCACAAAACGGCACAGTGGTGCAGTGGTTAGCATTGTTGCCTCACAGTTAGAGGGCTCCTGGTTTGAACCCAGGGTGGGGGAGCCCTTCTGGGGGAGGCGCTCTCCCTGTATCAGTGTGGGTTTTCTCCAGGTACTCCAGCTTCCTCCCACAGTCTAAAGACATACAGGTTAATTGGTGACTCTAAATTGTCCGTAGGTGTGAATGTGGGTGTGAATGATTGTCTATCTTTGTGTGTCAGCCCTGTGATAGTCTGGCGATAGTCTGTACCCTACCTTTCAGCCAATGTCAGCTGGGATAGGCTCCAGCCCCCCTGCGACCCCAAACAGGATAAGTGGTTATGGAAAATGAATGAATGAGAAACAAAATGAGCGACACAAGAACCCAAAAAGATGCAAGGCAACTACAAGCGCAAAACAACAATGAAGAGTCTTTGTGTCTGGCTTCTATGTCATAGAGGTGGTGGGGCCCCTGCATATCAGTACCCAGGGGCCCATTGTCTCATAATCCTCCAAGACTAAATGGTGAACACAGTAAACATTACCTGTTAAACATTACTATGCTAACGCTGTATTTGTGTGTATGCTAGTATGCTGAAGTTTAGCTGACATCACAGCTGTATCTGAGCACAGCCTCACAGAGCTGCAGGCGTTGCTTCAGACTCTTGCTTCACTGTTAATTTGTGTTTCTTCTTCGTGTGCAATCTTGTGATCACATCCTTTAGGAATGCATGGGGCATAAACTATCCACTTAGCTCAAAATGTCCCACAGCATTGATGCAGCCTAAAATGTAAGTGCTGAGAAAAATGGTTGTCTATCTGTGAGCATGTTCTCTTTCTTTTTAAGTAGCGATTGGACTGAACATCATCAGCTGCTGTTCTTCTCCTGTCTATCCTAAAAAATGTCTGCCAATCACTCAATCTAGTGAATTAACCCCTCCAGTTTACTCTCAGAATAACAATGTGCGACAAAACACTAATTACACACACACACTCCAATCAAGAAACAGTGGTCTCCACTTATGAAAAACAAGCGCATCAAATTCTGTCTATTTTAAGAGCGCACTGTCTGCATAATGCCCCTTAGTAAAGGAGACAAAAGAGCCAGTGTATGTGAAAACAACTTGTCGCCTTTCTTCATGTCAATCTCTATTAGTGTAGGAGCGCCGCTTGAGTGGAACTTTGTGAATGGGGCCCATTCTTTTCATTCCTCCGCTTCCAGGGGCAACACAGCCAGGAATTTCACCACTCTCCCTCTCTGGGGCACTGCGGTCATGTATCCTATAGGTGGTCGCCCCATGTCTGACTCCACTACTTGACATCTTAATATATCTGAGACAGAACGTAACAGTCGGCCCCATCAGACATGATAACATCTCGTTTGATGCTGTACAGTAAAGGGCATGCTGTAAAAGAGTGGAGGTCAAAGGCTGAGCTTTGAAAACAACCTCGCTCATTAAGATGTCTTCTTTCCCCACAGATCAGTCCATCATACCACCAGGAGAGAGCATCAAAGATAATGGTGGAGGTATAGGCCAAGACGCTGCAAATTCAAAGACAGGCCCCATACCTCATGAAATTAGAAGGACATACTGTAAAATAACCTGTGACAGCCATTGCTATGAAGTAGGAACTGCAACCTTATCTTTGGTTTTGTACTAATTTCATACTACTAACAAATTTTAGAGTTTAGTAGTCTAGTTTATAATGTGTCCAAATTGATGAGGTGTATTCAAGTAAAAATCAGGAGAAAAAAACCTTAGAATTAGAATCAGCTTTAATGGCCAAGTACAAACACATGGAATTAGACTCTGCATTTTATTTTTGCTTGTTTGTTTTTTGTGCTTTCAATGTACATGCACAGAAAACTGAGCAACAACTCCTATAAACATTTGACTACTATATGTATATCAGTTTATCAATATCAGTTTAAGGAGGGATTTATACTTCTGTGTCAAATCGACGTCATGCGTGCAGCATAGGGTCTGTGTTGACGAAGTGCCTACGCCATACTCTACAGCGTCCCAGCGACACAGTCTATTTTTGTAAGCTGAAACCATTTCCCTCAGTGGAAATGAAGCTTTTATTTACTTTAATTTCAGAGATAAGAAACAATAAATTGTGAAGACAATAAAGCCTCCACAAAATAGCATTTTAAGTCTTGTGATTTATCCTGGCTTCATATGAGCAGAGGAAATCTCTGCTCGTTGCTAGGCTAATTTATACAATGTAAAATGCCATAGGCTTGTGGTACTAATGTTAGCATGTTGTATTTGTTTGGAAAACGTGTTTAGTATAAGACAGTTGTTTTGTCGGTGAACCTTGTGAGTTGTAATGGAGCTGAATTTTGTAACATTACCTTTTTAAATTTTGCTGTTGTCCCTGGCTTCATATGCGTAGAGGAAACGTCCGCTAGCTGCTATGCTAATTTATACAATGTAAAATACCATAGGCTTGTGCTAAATACATTAGCATGTTGTATTTAATAATAATGTATGAAATTGTCTCTATTAAGCCATGTTTAATGTGTGTTTAATGTCTGTTTTGAATCAACTAAACTTTACAGCACTTCACAGAAACCTCTGCAGCCGACTAGTGTTTTGGAGGTGTAACTGCAGAGTGACATAGACACACCATCGCACAAGTAAAAATGCTCACAATGGCGTAGGCCACGTGCATAGGCTATGGTGTAGGCTCTGCAGAGAGCTGGTGCACATGTATAACTTTAGCTTAAAACTGTACGCTATATTTGGAGCATTTTCACTGCTTTGCCTCACATGTTAACCTATGAAGACAGTGGAAGACCAACTGCTCCGGTGTTCTGCAAAGTAAAATTACTGCTTTTGTCAACAGAGTCTGGTGGCTTTGAAGTTACTGTAAACAAATATTAGAATTTGGTCTATAGACTGTTTCAAATTTGAAAATGTAAACATGCTAAATAGGTTCAATGTTCCTCCTCAGTGTGTTTGCCCTTAGCCCCCCTGTCTTGTGCTTTATTTTGTTGTTTTCATATTGATAACTTGTATACTACTATTTGCTAGTCATTTGTTTTGTTGTTGTTCGTCACATTTATAGTTAGCATTAACACTGTAAAGTTTAGAATTGCATAATGTTCATGGATAAAAAGATAAACAGGATTTGGACAAACCTGAAGACTCCTCCATAGTTCCCATTGACCATATAAACACCAGACTACCTGTAACCACCAGTCCACCTGTAACTGTCCACACCATGAAACAAAATGAAGTCATCAGAATTTTGAGTTGCGTAAATTTCAAGTTAAGCCATATTGAAAACTAAAAAAAAAAAACTGCATTGCAAATCACACTACAACCCATCATATTTCACCTTTGACTGAAAAATCCTTCCACCATATTAAAAAACACACATTACCTGATGTCAACTGACGTTTTTCATCGCACTTTTATTTTCCTTATTTGTCTCCAAACAGATCATGGCTCTGTCCACCAGCGGCTGAGATGCAGCTTTTTCAGTCGAAGCAGAAACAACAAAGATATGATGGGTCATAGTGTGATTTACAGTGGCCGCCCCATTGAATAGAACTGACACCAACTTCTTTCTCCTCCAGCGCTGTCACTGACATCATGACTGTTCCTTCTTTCATAATTTCCCTGAACAGCTCCAGGAAGAATATGGAAACCAGCACAGAGAAATGAACAACGCATAAATAATTCTGAAATCTTTAGACATTTTGCTTTCTCTTTATTATTGTTTATTAGCTGTGGTAATCTTAAGTTGAAGTGTTGTTGGAGTGCATCAGGACATATGCTGCATCATTTCCTGTGTAACACTGAAAAGTATTATGCTGAGTTTTTGTATGCTAATGGAAAAAATGGCGTATGAGGACACACTGTTTGCTATATACAACAGTAAATAGCAAACAGTGTGTACAATTAGTATGGAATTAGGACACACTTATTGTTTTATTGCATACCAACAGAACAAACATGATACATTACAATTGGTATCTAGTACAAACTGTACATAATTGATATAAAGTATGGAACTGGGACACAGTTTGTGATACAACCTGTGTCCTGATTCCTAACTACATACAAACTGTAGCCATACTTTGTTTATGCAGTACTGTACATTCACACTGAAAGTGGGACTTCTGAATGGACACTACTTTCACACAATGCATGCACAACAGAAATGGAGGCTATTGTATTTTCTCTTGTTACATTTTCAAATATGAATTGAAGGGTGGTTTTCCAAAGATGTATAAAAGTATGACAATTAATGGACCAATCTGATACACTCGGTCGGCATCTGCAGTTCTACTGACATTAAGGTGATGGAATATCCAGCCATGATGTGCCCGAACCAAATTAAAGGTCCAGTGTGTAGGATTTGGGGTGATGTATTGGTAGAAATAATAAATAATAAGTATGTTTTCTTTGGTGTATAATCACCTGAAAATAAGAATCCTTGAATTTTTGTTACCTTAAAATGAGCTATTTATTTCTACCTAGGGAGCTTGTCCTTGTCCATGGAGATGGCCATGTTGCACCGCTATGTTTGTACAGTAGCCCAGAATGGACAAACCAAACACTGGCTTTAGATAGTGCCATTTTCACACCTGTCACCATAGTTAAAAACCCCATCCATGCTGTTAATGTGAAACTGCTTTATTCAGTGTTTTTACTAGTTTAAATCACTGGGTCTGTTTGTTTTGGAGAGGAAGAGACCTTTGTGGATAATTCAGCTCCCAGTAAAAACCTCATAAACATCTGGATCTTAAGCTATCAGAGAAAAAAGGTTAGCATATGTCATTGACATACCAAATAGCATGTCAAAAACACTGATATTTAACGTGAAGGTGCTTTACTCAGTGTTTTTTCTGGTTCTAATCACTTGGTCTGTCTGTTTTGGAGAGGAGGAGACCTCTGTGGATAGTTTGGCTCCCGGTTAAAACCTCCTGAACAATGACACTGAGGAATATTCTAACCGGGAGAAGTTTCAGCTAGTTGCAATCTGCAATCCTCACCACTAGATGCCACTAATTCCCCCTTAATCTTACACACTGGGACTTTAATACAGCGTTGTTGGTTTTTTTGACAGTGTTATTCTAAAAATTCAGCATTATCAGTACTGTATACCATACTCGGCATCAGCAGATGCCCCAGGTTGAAGTGTCAGAATTGATATTTGGAACAAAAAAGTTAGATTGCTGCACTCCTAAAGACTAGTATCTAGAATGTAGTGACACATTAGGAGGCTATATACGCCCCCCACCCTCCCTCACATTCTTGCAGTATCAGTCGTGTGCTCCGGGAAAATGAGCTGGAAAGTGAGTTTTGATAGGAAGAATTGTCAGCAGCTGGTAAAGTGTATGTTGCGTCATTGCCACACATGCTGAAGGACACACACACACACACACGTTCCTTTGCATCAGTCAGTATTTGGAGATGCTGTCTGCCTCTGCTCTGCACAGGGTCTTTTCTTATGAGTGGCAGGTAAATGTGCCATTCATTTTTTAATCTAACACTGAAGGGAAAGTAGTCCAAGGTGTGTATTACATTGTTATCATAAATAAAAACAGATGAAGGACATAGGACACTTCTCAGACTGTATAAACCTCATAATTTCTCTTAAAGTCCAATCACCAGATGAATAAAATGTTCTGAAGTTGTCACACTTTTTTTGCCACACAGGAAACTAATGCCTCATTATTTTATTGGCATAGCAAACAGTAACGTTTCACTGTCATCATCTACTGTCGGTGATGTTGTCTTCTCTGTGCTTTAATCCATGCTGAATCTCATTCTGTGGCTAACCCAATTAGACTACTTGAGCTAATCCTGGGGGAGCATTTTTTTTTCCACCAGAGAACAATACAGCCCGCCCACACAAATATCCGCCCCATGACAGAATGGGGTGGGTAGTGTTAGGACCCACAGAGCTACAGGAATAGAGAGGTTTTAATGACGGTAATCTCTTTTCCTTTGTCTTTATTAGATTGTTATGTAATCCTGGATGACATTTTAGAATAATGGATGCATAGATGGAAAGTGGAAATGAAAGGAAGGCAGAGGTAAATGTGGAGAGAACGAGTAAATGAAGACGAGAACCTGAAGTACTGTCGCTGGGACCAGAATTAATAATTATAGAGAAGAAAAGACAGGACAGACTTTGTAGACAGCAAGCAGCGAGAACAAGGTTGTAACTATTCGCAGGTGATTATGTAGGAGAGAACGATGAATTCCTGTGACTCCCATACTATTCACCCACTCCTTATGTTGGTACCTGCTGAGCTGCTTTAATTAGGGCAGTGTTCTTTCTCTTATCTAATTAAAATTTCATGCCGAAATAATTAATGTATGTGAGGAAAGCAAGCAGGTGGAATTTGCAAAGCCGAGCTCACAGCATTGAAGTTATAATCAGTTTTTTTCCCCCACACACATAAATGCGTCACCATTTCCGTTAGTGACATTTAATGTCTGGTGGATGGCACATAGGAGGATGTGATGTGTTTTATTATTAATGCCATGGTGCCAAAGCTGTCTGATGGGTGGCATAAACAACCATGGCCATGGTATATTGGTTATCATCTCTCTGTAGAGGTTTTAATAAAGGAGTCTCACTGGTTGTGCTCTCAGGGACGCTCAGAGGCCATCGCAGATCAACTTTTCCTCAGGGTGCCAAACAATCAGAAGTGGGAAAAAAGTAAGTTCATTTACTCAACACCTGTAAAAGTCTTTTTATAGGTCTTGAGGAGCACGATTACAGATGTGAAAAAAAAAAAGTTACATAAAGCCTTTGTGGTGCTGGAAAGAGCTGTGTCAAGTCTGATAAACCACATCAAGTGATGTCACTTGGTTGTGTCAGAGGACTATTGCTTTGAAAATGAAAAAAAAAAAAAAAAGATCTGGAGGTGTAGAGTTAGAAGCAAGTGAGTTTAACAGATCTCTAGCCTGCTCCCATACTGAACCCACCTATAGACGCTTTTAAGGCTGACGTCATGATGTCGTCAGTTGTTAGCTGGAGGCAAAACACAACTCATCACCACAGGGCTGTAGGCTACACAGGAGTCTTAAAATGTTGTCTTGTTGTGTTATTGGGAGCCAGAATAGAAGGAGTCATGGCTCAAAACTAAATTATATCACATACCAGCCGCCACTGCCCATCAACAAAAACAAAGACAACGGTATGGTTAAATGCGATAAGATGAAAGGACTGGATTTATAATTGTGCGGCAGACCCTACGCCGTAGCCTACGCAGGTCGCTTACGCCGTTGTGAGCATTTATACTTGTGTGATGGTGTGTCTGTGCACGTCGGGCTACAACATAGGCTCTACGTTGATGCATAGCCTATGTTGAAGCTACGGTATTGATTCAAAGCAAAAGTATAAATTCCGCCTTACTCTAAACTTAACCACCTCTCTTTTAACCTAATTCCTCATAGCTAGCTAATCATTAACTTAACATTTTTGTCAGAGCTTCCACTTCTGGGCAAAGAGCAAAGGGACCGATTGTGGACTGACGTGTAGGTTAAGGTGGGCGAGTCATGTAGCGACCCACTTGCATTTTTCAGCCTCTGAGGTTGCCATTTTCTGTTTTCAGCACAAAAGTTCTGATAAAGCCACTGTGTGCTACATTCACAGCACAAACATGGCAGTGAAAGTTTGAAATAATGGGTAAGGAAAGTCAAACATCTGTAAACTAAAGTCCTTAACATTTTTTTCACAGGTAGTGGAAACCAAAGCAGGCCTAAAAGGAGCATAAAGGCCAATATTTGATTTGGCCAGAAACTGATTTCTTTTCTTTTCATTAGATTTTTCAAATAAAGCACATACATATCGAAACAAACAAAGCCAACCAACATAAACAACACCTAGACATTAAAGACAGACAAGAGAGAAAAGTATAGAAAAGAATATCCATAAAAAAACACCCCAAAAGAACAAATGCTACAGTATATTAGCCTAGAACTAAGAATTAATATGCTAATAAGTTTTAAAAAAGAGATTGTACAGCAATGTGATATTGACATCGACAGATGGAGCAATCAGTTACTGCCTTCCAGTGATGAGGAAGTCAGAGTTTCTTAAGGAAAATGTGTGCCAAATTTGCCAGAACTTGTATGATTTATTACTGAGATCATAAGTCAGTTTCTCCAGAGGAAACACAGCTGATATCTGTGATAACCACATGTCAGCCGAGGGGATCTGTGGAGCAGACCATCGCAGCAAGATGCACTTTTTAGGTCCTGTTTACACGACAACGATTTTCAATTGAAAATGGTAAACTTTAGTTGTGTTTTGGCTGATCGTACATGACAGTATTTTGGGCGCCTGAAAACGGGTTCCACTGTGCAATTTTATGGAAAGTGCATCATTTCTGTTGTCATGTAAACTTGCAATATGCAGTTCCTCTGAAAACGGAGACTTTTCGCACATGTGCATTACGCTTCTAGTCACTAGGCATCCGCGAAAAAGTCGACCATCACAACAACAATGGCGGACTCCTGAGCTCTGTTTGTGCTGCTCACCTATTGAATTTATCAACGCTTCTCAAGCAAAGTGTAAATTTACTGTGGCAACTCCACCTCATCATCCGTCCACACAAATGTTCGTGCGGTTGCCATTTTGTTTGTTTATACATCACCCCTCTGTAGAAGGAAGAGCATGTGCGGAGGTGCATGTTGTTTCATTACAAAGTCACACCGCCAACTACTGGCCTGGCATGTATGCTGCAGCGTTTTTGGTAATTTTTGCGGATCATTGTGCACGGTGATTGTTATCAAAACGTTGTTGTCTGAACGCGGAACTTTTTTCAAAATGAAAATGAGAAATGATTCCGTTTTCAGCAGATCGTTTTTGTGTAAACATGGCCTTAGCCAAGTATAAAAGAATTGTTAACAGAGATTTGACATCCATACCAAAGAAATCTGAAATATGGTGCAACAAGTAGAATGAATGAGTCGGTGAGAACCGTTTGCACATAGCCTCCTGAATTACAGAATTAACCTCTTTCGAAAAAATATTTGGATACACTGACACAACCAGAGCACATAAAAAATGTACCTTTGTGTGTTTAACATTTAAAACAAAGGTTTGAGCTGTTAGGGAACATTTTCTGGAGGCGAGAAACTATATATATATTTTTAAACGATTTTGAAGGCTAAGAATGAACCCTCTAATACTGGACGTATCTCCTTAACTACATGAGGTGCTACACAATATAACAGTGGCTCATTTCGATGTCATATCATGTCAAGGGACCCAGAATTCCCAACAACACAGCTTCCAGCTAGGCTTTATGGCTTCTGATGGCTGTCCATACCTGGATGCAAACTGCAATAGATGATGCAACAGAAGCTGCTATGATTTCATCATGTGCAGTGATCATCATCAACACCCAAACCTGCCACACAAACACCAGTTGCGTGCGGAGAAAAGCTGTCGCTGAAAAGCCCATCCGATTCTGTTGCCAGAGCAACGCTCTCCCTCTCTCCCCCATCCTCTCACCAGCAATCCTTTTTGCTCCACTCTCGCGAGACTGCGCAGTGTGCTCATTCGCGTATAGCACCATCGCTCCGAGTCGTATCGCGAGAGTGGGGCGCAAAAGGAGTTTGAGAGGCGGTGACCTCATCGTCGTCGCGAGGCGGAGCGAACCGCTGCAACTTTGGATGAACTTCTGATTTGAACAAACCGAGAGGCGGTCGGCGGAGTGCTCGGACAACAACACACACAAAGGTGAGGACGTGTAGAGGTTTTGTGCTCCGAAGTCTTCACAGCAGGTTCGTCTTATCTCTACCGGCCGTGACGGTTTGTGTACGCCGGTGACTGACCTGCGAGAGCGTGAATTTTTCCTCTCGAAAACGCCGACAAGGTGGAAATTAATAAAGGTGAGTGCGCTCTGTATCCTCGTTGGTGTTCCCTCTGACACACAGGCTGTAACAACACCGTTAGTTTGGTGGTAACAGCCTAGTTGTTGGGGGTTTGTTTCATGTATGTGCATTCAGTGTCTAAGCAAACCTTCATGTGATGCATTCACGGATGCCAGGTGGGAAAACTACACTTAAAAGTTTAGCTAGCAGTCGGTTGGTGATGTTAGTGGGTGGTGTGTCAGGGCGCCTGATATCTGATGAAGTTAGCTGTATGGTAACGAGCTCTGTTATGTCATTAGCTTATTACACACATACCCTCCGTAGGCTACCTCTCATTGAGACATACCACAGTTTAAAATTTAACGGTGGCTCTTAAAGAAACAGGAAACCCCAGCGAAATCACCATCAGATAGAGGTAATTGTTGTTTGGTTAAGTCCCTGCGTGGCTGCTGTGTAATTGGGATGGCTAGCTGCAGTTGTGGGTTTCCTGTCCATCGACACAGACAAACCCTGTCATACTTATGGTGAAGCTGCTCCTGTGTTTTTCCCGAAGCTCTTCGTGCAAAGTCAGTGCAATGTTGCTGTCATGCTTCGCTGCAGTTTGCACGGGTTGTTTGGACATTTGCAGTGTGTGCATGCACCGACCGTGTGTTTTTTTGCAGGGGAAAGTTTAGGAATTGTTTCCCTGCAAACCAGACTTTTGGGGTATTTAAATCGTATGAATAATGCATTATCTGTTGCTAAAGAAAGCAATGCACATACCTGGGAGCCTGCAGGGAATCAAACATTAAGTTAAAACATCAATTCCACCCTGTCAAAAGCAGTCTCATTAATCAAAATGGCCGTCTGTGTAGTCAAGTCAGATGTGAATAGTGATGTAACTGCCACATTTAAGTGATGAAGCTTTTGATCATCACATGATTGAAGCGCAGAATGAGCAAACTATATCCTTATGATGCTTTAGCTCAACACAAAAGTTAGCCTGCAAGTTTGTTAGTCTATTCCTCCGAGCCCTCCTCTGCCCTAATGACACCCTGAGAGGGATTCTTATTCTAAGTGCCCCCCCATGGCTGCCATCTCAACCTGTGGAGTTTGTCCCCAGGCTACCAGCTTCAGCCTCCCAGGGGGCTCACACACACACACACACACACACACACACACACAGAAACACAGCTTCCTCCTTTGACAACTCCTAAATGGACACGTCAAAGAGATGCCATCTCTATTCATCGGGGTGGCCAGGGTGGGTCAGATTCTCAACTTGAAACACAACAGCAGCATTAGAGATATATTCTCTCCGGGAGACAGCATTTCAGCTGCTTTGTCCGCTTTGCTTTAGCTGCTGCAGCCTCTGTGTCGACACCACCCCCCTCTCCCCAAAACTCTTATGTGTGAACATGCCATGAGCCCTCCCTTGTTGGTGCTTGTGAATGCCAAGGCTGAGCAGATCTGGGGGCTGTGTTGCATTTACAATATTAAGTAGGCTATTGAGATTGAGTGTGTAGGTGGCAGCACACATGTTCTGTGACACATGTAGCTGGCGATTAAAGGAGAGGTGGGAGAAAGGAAAAAGAGGGAAACGGAAAGGGCTGCTGATGGGCAGCTAAAAGATTATCAAAGGGCTTTTGGGGATGTAGAGCAGCCGAAACATCTCTCCAGGTGTTCCTGGATTAAGCAGCTGGGATTGGCTGAACTTGTCTTCGGAAATGCTTCAGCCCTCTCCAGCGTGCGCACAGTCGGGGCTCTTATTGGGACTTTCAAATGAAGGTTTTCCCAGGCCCTAGTTAAAGCTTGCAAGATAAGTCTTTAGCTTTAAATTTGTATCAGATGCACTGTGATCGAGACGTGGTCACTCTTTCAAAAAATCCTCTAATGTGTAGCCGGGGCTGATCTGGAACAGGCAAGGCTTTTGGCAGTGCGCACAGAGAGAAATCTGGCAAATGCAAAGTCAGGAAAAAGAGGACATTTCAATCTCATAGCTGGCCAGCTTGCACTTTCACTGTCTACATGCGATGCGTTGCGCTGACAGGAGCTGAAAATGGGGTCTCACCTATTTACGATCTCCCACACTATGCCCCCCCCCTCCCTTGCCCGGTTACTTTCTCACATCTCTGCCTCGTCCTCCCCTTCTGTCTCACTTCTGTCACTACTTTTTTACTCTCCACCTCCCACGATTCCCTCCTCCCATCACTGACAGTGCCTTTTCCTCTTGTCTTGCTTCCTTCCTGTTGTGGAAAGCATGACAAGACTCTGACATTCTCATCATTTCTGTCCACATCCCTCACCTTATCTATCCTTCTCTCTTTCCCCCCATTCCCCCTCCCGCTCCCTGGTCTTCATTTCTCCTTTTCCTCTCCTCCGTGTCTCCGTCTCCCTCCCCTCCTCGTCTGTCTCTCTGCATACTGGAGATTGGAATGTGCGTTCCCTCTGTTTAAGGTCTTAGGGTGGGCTGTCTCTTGAGAAATACCAGAGCAAGAAATACTCGTTAACAGTGAATATATCACACTGCAGGGCAGAATGATTTAATAAAACTACTAGGCTCCGGCAAATCAGGGTTTTCCTTCGTAGAGAATTTAAAGGTGGCCTTCTGGCTCAATTACTGTGCAGATTTTTTACCTTAACCTTAACATAACATCTATTTCAAGAGTGGTATGTTAAATGAGTCACTGCCAACTGCAGTTGCAACAACAGAATCCATCCAGGATGGCTCAAGGATGCTGTGCCAGCTGATTAGCAGAGTCAACTTAATTCTCCCACACAGGGTAATTCATTTTGTCTACTGCTCCAGATATTAAAGACAGCATTAAATCCACACCATAGACATTAGAATAACATATACAGTAAGGCCACAACATAATCATACACACTGACCATTATAAGCGAAATTCATATTACAAACAAGACATGGTATATTTGTCAGGTCTGACAGTAGACAGAATACAAGAAGAGAAGGTCTGATGATGGAAAGACGAGTCAGAGTGCAGCTGTTATTGATCAACTGGTGTTCCTCTCAAGTGGTGACTTTCCTGTGAACTAATTGGTGGTTGTTTGTCGTGAAGGTTGATGTTGAACGATAGAAATGCACACCTTTCTGTTGCTCTCTTGCATGCCGACCTAATATCTTTTTTGCTTTTGGCCATTTAAGATAAAGACAGAACCTAACTAATGTAAATACTGTAACTGGTTAAGTGCAGTAAAGTTTACTTTAAAGTAATGATCCATAGATCTGGATCAGCCTCTCAATTCAATGATCAATGATCCTGCACCATTAATGCAAAGTAAAAACATTGATCCGTATCATCAGCCGAGAGAAAGACAATGAGGATAACATTATTTACTCGGGAATAAATCAGCAGTGTGGAAAAAAAGGGGTCAACCGGCACAGCACATGCCTTATGTAAACAATGCCATTATGAGATAAAACATGACGTAACGTTACCTGCCTGGTCGGGCATCTCATCCTGCTAACTTATCACTACAACAATATTAGCAACTCTGTTTTAACAATGTTCAGCTGAATAAACGTGCGTACAGACTGATATTCAAATGCGCTCTTCTGTCAGGTGATGCAGTGACTTAAACCAACGGTGAGTAAGTAAAACTATAAATAATTAATGTAATCATTCATGTAAGTTATGAATGGAGGAAAGTCTGCCAGCTGCTAGACTAATTTATGCAACATACTTTAGCAAGTAATGGGTGAAACAATTGACGTGTCTATGAACCTTGACAGTTGATACAGAGCTGAATTTTATACCTTTTGTTAAATTATCTTGTTATTAATCCATGTTTTATGGCTGTTAGGAGACATTTGCCTTCAGGGATAGAGTTTTAGATAAAGATGATGGTTTGGGTTAAAACGAAAACATTCCTTGATGGACTTTCTAGCAGAAAGCCCTGAAGATTTACGTATTTATGTGTGTTAGTGGAGTCAGTTTAAAGTAAACTTTACTGCACTTAAGTGATTACAAATACTTAAATTATTCATGTGTCGATTTTATCTTTTCTGGCCAAAAGCAAAAAATAAAGGGGCAGCAGCTTCTGTAATCGATTATGTTAAATAGGCAGATGATATTATGATATCAGGAGCATCATATCAAAGTTGTATTGTGGCAGACTGAGTAATATCAGTAAATATTGGATTGATGTTCAGAAAATCAATATAATACCGTGATGAAAACCTACTAACACACATAAATCAGCATATAAGATAGCCTTCAGGATTTTCTGACAGAAATCCATTTCTGGAAGCAGTATCTTAATTTAAACCCAAACGATCCCATATTGTTCTTAAAAAATTAGAGCGATGTGGCTTGAAGGCCTTAAGGCAAACTTCCCCCAACAGACAGATAATGAATGGATTAACACGATAATTTAACAAAAGAACAAAATTTGGCTCAGTTGTAACTGTCAGAAGTAATGGACAAAACAGTTTGTCTTTACCTAGTCACCATTATGGTCTCAAGCACTTTAACATTGCATAATGTAGCCTACAGGCTTGTGGACTCTTTCTGTATTCATATAGCTTAACAAATTACATATATTATTTATACTTTTTCCTACTCACCATTGGTTTACGTCGCTGCATCTCGTGACAGAACAGCACGGTTGAATATCAGCCAGCATGCACATTTTTTCAACCTAGAATTATTGAACCAGAGCAGCTCATATTGCTATAGTGAAGAGTTAGAAGAATGACATGCCTGTACGTTGTGTTTCCTTAGTATTATATCTCATAACAGCATTGTTTACACATGGCATGTGCTTTGTCTGTTGACCCGTATCTCTCCTAAATCCAAACTATTTTCACATGCTGATTTTATTCCAGAATAAATAACGTTATCCTCATTGTCTTTCTTTTGGCTGCCTGCCATTATCTGCCTGGTGCTGGTCGATGGTGACACAGACTTTCAGAATAAAAGCATATCCTAAAGATGATGATATAAATCAGTGTTGTCACTCTGCATCAATGACATTGGATCATTGAATCGGTACACTGATCCAGACTGATGGATCGTCACATTCCTGTTTTTAAAAAACATTAGCTTAGCTGTATTAAAATTTTAAATGCACTTATGAGACTTTTTATTCAGTCTTTCACTTGAATGAAAGTATTGAGTTGCACGATGAATGCAAAAACAGACTCATCATAGTGAACACTATCATTCAAGGATAATTAACACTTGTAACAAAGGTGCCAATCTAAGCTGTTTCACCACCAAACACATTCTCATTTTGGCTGTGCATGTACACTTCATACCTGTCTTTAAAGATAATAACAGCCAGATGAACTTGAAACAATTCTATTAATTCAACTGATAGGTGGGCATGTCTGGGCTATTTTGCAATGATTGCAAAACCAGAAAGTATTTTTAAATATTGCATCCCTGAAGACTGGAGTGCAGCGTTGTTAGAAAGGCTAGGTCTGTGTGCTCTGACACATTTGAAGTGCAAGCCAGCATATTGTTTTCACTTAACAAACAGCCCTTGCGGTGTTTTCTCTGATATGTGAAATTGCATATCTCTTTTGATCCATTTCTTTTTGCAGAGAATAAATCGGAAACCCTGTGGAGGCTTTCAGTCGGTCGTGTCAGGGCCTTTCATAGCAGCCAGAGGAAGGAAAGAGAGGGCACACGAAGAGCCAGTTAATTTTAGCCGTTCCACCTGAGGTGAGGGGACTTAAAAGCTAAATTTTCCCTGCTATCGGATCCCTTTCTCTTTCTCCATTTTTCTCTTCTGTGTCTGCTGAAATAACTTCTTAATTAGGGCTGTAAGAGTGGATTATGGAACATGAAAGCAGTGTGGATTATTAAAAAAGCCCAGATTTCAGTTGTGACAGATGAGCAAAAAAATCTATAAAAACATCATGAAACAATGACTAAGCAGGCTAATCCATGCAGAAGTAAACAGAAGGAACATACTGTACAGATGGAGAGCCCTGAGAGAGAGAGAGAGAGAGGGAGAGGGAGAGAACAGCCGGGATATTATGAGAACCATGCTTAAATACTGTCAGCATTAGCTAGCAGTCATAATTCTTACAGTAGTACAAGCCAGGGTGGCCAGTTAATATCAGATAAAACCTAAACTTTTATATAAAGATGGAAACACTATGCACTCTTTATGACTGTTTTGGACATCATTTAATGAAAGTCTATGAGGGATGTGTGGATCCAACACTTTCTGTCCTGATACCGATCCAAACACCTCAAGTTGGGGTTTCTGCAGTGTCCAAAATTAACTCTTGGACTCCCCGGCCAAGGGGACTGAAAATCCAACGCTCAAGGATATTGTTTTACAGACGATATGTTAAATTGAGTTTTTGTACCATATAAAGTATATATTAGTGTCAGCACATTTCTCAAGATAGTGAGGCATCATGTTGAATCCTGAATTAAAGAAGAGGCCAGACAAAAATCAGTTGTTTCTGGTTTTTTGGTGACAAGCAGAAAAAATCATCACCATAGCCTTAGCATCATTCTGTACCCAGTGTTTTACAACTCCTTCATCTTCAGATATCCATTTCTGGTAGAACTTTCATTTTGTATTTGTGGACAACGGATTGTAAACTTTGTACATTTTTTAAAAATCACGTCACATCCTGTCGTACAACTTGTTAGTCAGTGTGAGTCCGAGGAAGGATGGACGAGGAGAAACTCATAGTTGAAGTGGAAAACCATAGTATTTTGTATGACACCACACTAGGACCGTCACGATACTAAAATTTCAAACTCGATATTGATACCCAGGAAAATATTAAATAGCAGCAAATAATTAAGAGGCATGTCATTTTTTAAATAAAGATCAGAACAGTAACATCAATGATAACAACAAAAAATCCCCCCAAAATAAATAACAACCAGAAACAAGATCTGTCCATACAAATGTATTTATCTACAGTCCTGTTTATTTTCGGTGCTTCTGGTGAATTGGCACTATATTTTCGTTGCTGATCAAATAGAGTTGGTAGTTTAGGCTCAGGATGCTCCTGTTTCTACCTCACTATGTGATCAGAGAACCAGGGGTTACGGGAGAAACCAAACGTTTTTTCAGCTTCAATCTGTGACTTTACAGTTAACATAACTTTTCAGACACACATAATTGTGTTGTCCTGTTAAACTAACATTGTCTATTAATGTTACAGACAGACATGACTGATAAAGTTTTCTACTTAGCTCCCACATTAACGTTAGAAGTTATATTGTAGTTTGATGCTGGCTACACCAGCTGCTCAGCTGCTAGTGAGGGGAGGGGCTGTACCTGCCGTCTGCAGCGTGCTGTGTTCACTTCACTAAATATTTCCAAAGAGCGCTTTTTCCTTTATCATTTTTGACCAAAACTGGCTGCTCTGATCCTCCTGCAGCTGCGCTGGCCATATTACAGCAACAGAAATGTGTACATGCATGCGGGTTGCAGCGAGGGCTCTGTGCCTGCCAGACGCTGCCTGCACAGTGCGTGTCCGTCGGACCTGTTGCGCACACCCGACAGGTGCTGAGCTGGCGTGCACTGTTAGTATCGATACTTTTGTAAATTAGTATTGTATCCGGGGACAGTGTTTGAGTATCGATACTTTTCAGAGTATCGATACTTTTGACAACCCTACACCACACATCCGGGGGATGACTCCTGGATTTTTTCGGACCTAATTGTATTGCGGAGTTTTGCACAGCGGCGACCGGATCTTTGCTCTCAAACCACAAAAAAATGTGATGGCGCAACAGTCTCCTTCGGTAGCTATGCTTTTTTTGATTTTCACATTGGCTAGTCATCCTGTTTAATTTGTCTTCTGATTAAATCAGAACCATTGAAACAGGTTGTAGGAAGCCTCTGCAAGTAATTGGTTGCTGGCAGACACTCAATAATAATAAAATGGTTAATCAGCAGTGCCGTGCACTGTAGAGCTGATGCGCTGCTGGTTCTGCAGGCCTGAATAGAATATAATGTCTATATCCTTACTGTTGTGTTCAGCCTTTATAGACTGAGCTGAGTAGTGATGCGCGGGTCGACCCGTAACCTACGGGACCCGCAAATGGACCTGCGGGTCGGGCAGCAGTGATCGGCTGTTAAATCGGTCTGTAAATGATATTTTGACATTATTGGCTATTACTGTCATGGCATCCGAAGGTACTGACGCGTTGAGCAGGTGACAGTCTGCGGTCGTTTTCAAAACACTCGTGTCATGCACTTCAAAAGAAACTTGTTGAAACTTAAAACAATAATTTATTGTACAAAACAGGGGAAACAAACTTTGACAAAAACGGTTCCATAATTCATATTAAATTCAAAAGATAACGAAAAAACAGCCACAAGTTAGAGGAAATAACTTGTGGCTGTTTTCATGTGACACCAAAACATGATGGAGACAATCAGCATGGTCTTTTATTAGGCTACTTCACTATTGTGGTACAAGCATTAACCTGCCAGCGTTGCGGAAAGCCTTCTGAGATTTACCCGCCAAACAGAAAATCTACCCACATTTGGGCGTTTGCTGGTGTTAGTTTTGGACCCTAAATATCTCCCAATACAGAACCTGACGATACAAGTAAATTTATCTATTCATTTATTATTCAAAGTCTTTCCCTGCTAACATTGGACTGTGGGAGGAAGCTGGAGAACCCGGAGAAAACCCATGTTGGCACAGGTAGATACATGCAAACTCCACAGTGCTAACCACTGCACCACCATGTCGCCCCAAATAAATTTAGATAGCTCCAAATTGTAATTCAAATGAGGCTTGTATTGAAGATACGAAATCCTAATGCTAGTCTTTTAAAGCCTATTAAGGACATAACAGCATTTGCAACCCTCTGCTCAAGCACAGCAGGTTGATACAGCTGAACCTTTGAAGTTTAATTTGTGAACCCTTCAGCTTATTTAATGTGTGTAAACCCTAAATCCTTTAGAACTATGAATAAAATTGATTGCACTCCTGCTGAAGGCAGAATATCCAAGTGAGAATTTCACTTTGCCTCTGTTTTTTTCCATCATGTGGCCTCAGACCCCTTTTAGGCTGATGATTGATCCAGAGTGAACCGATTAAATAGTTCAACACATATTCCATCCGACTTTGTGATTCGGCTCCTGTCCAGGGATTTAATGTAGGGCTGACACTATTCACCTTTGAGTGATGATAGATATTGGAATACTGTGCTACTGTAAAATAGCAGGCGGCTACTGAAGATATCGGAAAGGCATTGTTGTGGAAGTTAACACTGTTAACTTTGTCAGCACTGTTGCTGTTGTTTAGCATTGTTTATGGAGTTAGCATTGTTAGCTGCTAGCCACTAGCTCAGCCACCTCTATTTTGAGAACTGTGTACAGACTAGGGTTGCACCGAAATGAAAATTTGTGGCCGAAGCCGAATAAAATTAAATGCTTGGCCGAATATCAAATACCGAATACCATTGTTTAGTTTTTCATTAGTTTTTGCAGATGAACCCCCTCCAGATAAGTGTTGTCACGGTACCAAAATTGGGACCCACGGCACGATACCAGTGAAAATATCATGGTTCTGAGTAGTATCACGATACCACAGTGAAAATGAGGCAGGTGTGCCTTTTGTCATTAATAAAAAGATAAATCACTTTTCTATAATACATTAATTATATGTCAATGGAATAAATTACTTATTGACTTATTCATGCTTCAAAAACAGCATCAATAAGTGATTAACATAGGGGGGATCAAAATAAAATGAATGACTACAATAAAAATCAAACAGCTACCCTCCTCCCCTGACAAGTAAAGAACAGTCCCTAAAGTGCGTTGAGGTTTGTCGACCATTACCTGCCACAGAGAGAGGAATGTGAACGTCTCGTTTTTCTACTTTTGGGCAGTCATGACACCAAGAAGAGGATATTATTGGAGCTGACTTCTCCGCCGGTAAGCCGATGGCCGCTGTGTTTGACAGGAATACATTCCTGTCTGTGGCTGTGACCCCCGTTCAACCCACAACCGGCGGGATTCACCCTTTCGTTTCTGGTGCTGGTTGAAGTCTGTACTCACACAGTGTGCTGAATGATTTATTTTGCTCGAACAAAACTATTTTTAGTTGCAAATGCGAGTGCAGTGACGGACGGAGTAAAGTTTCGCCTCACTGCCTACATTTTACTCCATCCGTCACTGCACGCTGTTTGATTGCGTTATCAAAACACGCCGCTATTATTCGTTCTTGCTTTTCACTTATTCCACCGAATACCAAATGTGTGTTTTTTTGCAATATTCGGCCGAATATATTCAGTTACCAAATATTCAGTGCATCCCTAGTACAGACAACTCATAGGCTCTGAATTTTTGCAGAGAGCCCCTATAATCTCTGAGAAGCTCAAACATGCTGTTAAGTGTACGAAGTTGTGTTAACTTTATATCTATAGAAAATAGTCACAACAGTACTATCACTGCAGTGATGATCCAATACCGTTATTGCAAAAAGCTTTCTCATACAGTGTTGAGTACAATTCTGTTGTGCTCTGTTATAAATAGTTTGCAGAAGAGGGAGAGCAGTCACAACGTGGCAACTGTCAGCTTTGAAAAGTCGAGTGCAGGTGGAACATGTGTTCATTAATCTGCATCAAAAATGGATTGTGGGTGAAAGTGGATGATTTTGTCAGTGTCAGTCCACAGCCCCTCCCCTCTTAGACACCACAAAGACATCACAAGAACGCGACTGTGCACGAGAACTGTAAATCTTATCCCCCAAACATGTATGGGAGCATTGCCGAAATTCCCACCAACTGCCTTGCCATCTGTTTCCAAGCAGACAGAGCTCTCAGATTTCTGTCTTGCTGGATGACTAAAAAGATGTTCCTACTGTTGGCTGCCTGGGTTGGTATTACTGATAGAAATGCTCATTCTGACCCTGTTGGATTTGTTAATTGTTGCCGTCTCTCCTGTGCCATTTTGGGAAAATTAGTGTGTGTGTGTGTGTGTGCGTGGAGCCGCAACCTGAAATTTATGCAAGCTATTTGTCAGGAAATTACATAGCTATTTCAGCACTCGATGAGATGGGATGGGATGAAGATGTGATTTGATTGTTGTCAGTCTGAGCTAGATTGAATTTCTCGTATGACATGGAGCTACTGGCTCAGGTAGAATTAATATTTGGTAACTTGAGTTTAATCTTCAACTTAGAAATGATTGTAATGTATTCCACATATGTTGCATGTTGCAAATTCTTAAGACAGGCTGAGCATGAAGCTTTCTAAATATTCTTATGTTGCTGACAGCCTACATTTTAATCAAAAGTCATCAGGTAAAATCAGAATTCAGAAATTTGTGTGACTTAAAGCTTTAAAAGCAGCTCACCTTTTTGAGTTTGGTTTTGGATATGGCAATACTTGCAGCTTTGATTCATTTTTATAAACAAAGCACACAGGCAAGTCTTACACAGTGTCTCTCCCTAGTTGGATTTTTGTCTCTCTGAAATATAGACAGTTTGAAGGAACATATCAACCACTTTGCCTGTTGGTGTTTACAGTCAAGCACCAACCTGGAAGACATGCCTGTAGTGGGACAGAACATAATGCACCATCATTTGTAAAACATAAATGATCCTGTACCCAGTACCAAACATGCTTTAAGCCATCTGCTCATCCAGATGTTTTTGAAAATGGATATTTTTCTGACCACACAACCTTTGTCATACAAAATATCTATCTATATCACACTAGAACACAAAAATGACCTCAAATGCTTGCCAGTGTTGGCGATCTTCAACAGCCTCCCCAACAAGGTAGTAAAGTGTACAGTGTACAGCCTTAGGCCCTGATCACACAGAAAGCATTTTGCAACCTGTAAAATGCGAGGCACACCACACTGCCTTAAAATTAAAAAAAAAAAAAAAAAGGCAGTTAGCAAAACCCTCTTGCTGTGCCAAAAATGGACAGGTTGAGTGGCTGTCAGCAAATAGTTTTGCAGACACAGGGAAATAGAGATCTGTGTGGGTACATGACACCCAAAAAAAGAGGGTGGATCACGGGGAGCACCATTAGTTGGTCCATGAGCTTCGCCTCGATGATGGCTGTTTCCAGGCATATTTTAGGGTGACTCAGGGGCAGTTTGACAACCAGCTGTCTATTGTCGGCCGTGTAGCTTCGGGTATCCAGCAACTGCTACCACTAGTTTCTCCTCCATTGTTTAGCAACTGTAAACTTGTTGTCGTGACCACCACAGAAGGCCCGCCTTTCAAATTAGTTTTTCAACAGGAGGAGTTCTGAGCTGTCCCGCAAAAACGCGAGGCGCCTAGAGCACAGAAACACAAGGCGCATTGCAACGTAAAAACTGCGAGCAAAAAGTTTCATTCTCATTAAAAACAATTACAAAATGGCACCTCCAGCTGCTAAAACACTTTCTGTGTGATGGGAGCCTTACAAAACCTTTTACAAAACCTACTACTGGAGATCTCATCACCGTTGATTGCCGTTCGATGTAAGCATAGAAGTACTCACTGAAATGTAAGAGTGATGCACTGGACATGTGAAAGTCTTATTTTTCTATTCTTTAACTACTACAATCCCATTCTGGAAAGCATCCCACCATCTGCTGGTTTGACTGGGACCAGTCCAAAACTGTCATTTCTGGAGCAGATGCATCTGTTCATCTATGAATTGGCATAACAATACTGAGTAGTCATTAGACCAAGCAGTGCTAACAAAACTTAAGCACACTGGTAGTCTGCTTGTGTTGTTGTTTCTAGCATATGCGCATTACACAAAGCAACAATGGGTATGCATGAATTTATGAGATGACATCATAATTTCTAGGACTGCCCCCTAATAGTTGACCAAATGTTTGTTGATCAGCAAGGTCATTAGTCGGCAAGATTTCACAGTGTTAACTCAGTGTTAACAATGTTACTGATACTATTCTTTCTCAGACCTTGACCTCAAACCATTGTGTTGCCCTGCCCAAAATATAGAATTTAGTAATTAAATTAATATCATAAACATGCAGGTGACTAGTCGACTAATGGCCCTAGTTGATGACTACTGGTCAACTAGGAAAATTCTTTGTTGAGGGCAGCCCTAATAATTTCCCAGATGCTCTGTTTGGTTCTCTATCAGTGGCCTAAAACTGTTTGCGTGTGGACGAGAGGCCAAAGCTCATTATAGTTTTACAGAAGCTAACATGTATCTACAGCTCTACATGGAAAAGAACGTCAGGATCTCATCAGTGTTGACTTCAGTGTCTTTGGATGTTGGTTCAATGTTACCTTTAGAAAATTTCGCACTTTAAGTGACATCAACACTTAGTGGAGTTAACATTTCAACATCACATTTTGAGGATGTATTTGTACATAGGATAGCCAGTGTTTGGGTGAAGTTGAAGGAAAAGGAAAATAGAGCATCAGTTTTGCTCTTGACGCTTGCCAGCAACAGTCAGTATAAATGCAAGCAGCTGAAACCATGGCAACAATGTCAAATACTACATCACATTGCACACTGAATCCAGGCCCACCTAAATGGATTGGTAAATTGGTGTCAGGAGCAAAATATGGAGCCCAAAAAAACCCCACACTATCTAAGTTTACGAGTATTGCCCTCCTGTGGGCAAACATTCAGCCAGATAGGCACGCGTTTTTGCTTTGTAAGACACTGAGTGAAGAACAAAGTGAGATATGAGAAATAATGAAGAATGGTTTGTATTTTGCAAAGGACAATCTATTAAGAGATTAAAGCACTTTTATTATGTGATAGGTTTTACCTGAGGAGTCTCTGTAATTGGAAGTTTTATCCATTAAAGCCCCGTTCAGACAGGATTAGTTTTTTCATGGAGATGTACTGTGATTTTTACTGCTGTATGAAGTGCACAAGATTTTTCTCTCCCATCTCTAAGTGGATCTGTAAATAGTCTCTGTTTTTTGACATGCTTCTCTTTTTTCTTTTTATTAGTGAGCCTTCAACTAAAATTATTTGTCAAGGACAACGAGACATCTTATTCTTTGCAGTACATCCAAGTATTTGTGTACTTGACCTCTGTTGGGTGCAATGAAAGGTTTTAGTTAAGATTTTGTCAATGTGAATAGAGTCTAATTTACACAAACAAGTAAAAAACAAACTGTAACTGCCACTTTGCAGCAGTATATCCAGGCTCTTAAGCTGTGTTTGTGTAACTACATGTTTAAAGGCTACTTACATTCAGAAAGCCTGCTGGTGATGCACTTCACCTTCCGCAGCGTATCCAGGGAAAGTGGTTTTCATTACTAATCACTTACTGTGTTTTTGCACTGGCTAACATGCTGTCCAAAGCAATCCAGTTACACCAAGGAGCATGGCTATTTTTTTTTATCACCCAAATGCCCCTGGAACATTTGACCCATCCTCGTGGGACTGAGTTGGCATCTGAGCATTCTCATGGCATGAGACGTCCACTCAATTTGATGCCTGAATTACTCAGATAAAATCTAAAAAAGAGCACGGTCAGTTGTGTTACGCAATGCACACAGTTTGGTTTGGGAAAAGAATATTCCTTCCTTCTGCATCTACTGCAGACTCTGACTATGTTTATGACTGATGAATTTGACAGACTGTATATGATACTTAATATTCTTGTTGTAGCCTGTCCTTTTGTCGGTCCAAGCTGGCCAGAGAGTCTGCACTATTGTATTCATTTTAATGAAAATGAAGGAGAGTGCACCATGAAATAAGATCATCCTCTTTAATAACTGATAACAGTATATACTGTATATGTACATATATTTTTGTACATCATCACATGTATATCAGGCTGTTAGAATTAAGTCAGGTTTTACTTTTTTTTACTTTTTATGCCTCCATACCAGCAACATGAACGTGATATCTCAGCAACGCCTTAAAGAAATTTCATCAAATTTGGCACAAATGTCCGCCTCGACTGAAGGATGAACTGATTAGAATTTGGTAGTCAAAGGTCACTGTGCCCGACCTCACAAGAAAAGGTTTTGGCCATAACTCAAGAATTCATAAGCTAATCATGACAAAAATTTCATACAAATAGGGTAAAATGATAAACTGATGACATTTTATACCCAAAAAGGTAAAAAGTTGGCTTCACTGTGGCATCATAATGTTCTGCAAAAACACGTCTCTGGCCATTATTTAATACCATTTACCAGAATAGAAGGTGGGACTTGGGGTGTGCCATAACATCTCATTCCCGATAATACTGGTATAATTTTAATATCATAAGAAAAATTCATATTGTGATATTGGCGTTATTTAGATTTGTGGACATATAAACGTCATACTGTTCACCACGGCAACAACAAGCATGGCTGAAAGTGAAATTATTACCGTGGCTCTGAAAAGAGGAGCAGCTTCAGTAGTATGGAATAAAGTGTGGGGTCCTGAATGTTTAAACAGCCCCGGACTTCTCAGACTCTTAGCGACTTACTGCTAACAGGAAACTCCTTTAGCGGCTCCTCTGGTAGCAGCACAGTGTCTCTCCCTCTCCTCTTGCCATGCACACACGGGAGTCAGTGTCCTCAAGTGATTTTGTCATAAACCTTTGGTAATGTAAACCTACGTGCTGCTTGCAGCTTGACAAAAAAAACCATATATGTGAACTTGCAGTAGTTCTGGTATAACAGCCTGTCACAGGTTACAGCGTGATGATTAGAGGAGAAATGGCAGAGCATAAAGGTCCAGGTGGAAAACAAAACAACTCAATAATTTAGGATTTTGTTTAAATAATTATAATAATAAATAGGAAATCACCTGTTGATTTATATATAAAGATCCCAGGGTGCATGTTTGTATTTGGGAATTGTTTAAATGTGTAATTTGTGGGGCGTTGGTGGCTCAGTGGTAGAGCAGGTGCCCCATGTACAAGGCTGTTGCAGCAGCGGCCTGGGTTCGAGTCCAGCCCGTGGTAATTTGTGGTAGGTAGATAGAATTTTTTCAAAGTCTACACTATGTGTATATCAGCCCCTCCAGGATGTTGTGATGTTGCATTCGCAACAGTTAATACAAATTCATCCAATCCTTGTGAGTTCTCTGCAACCTTGCAATTTTGTCCAGTCACCACACGTTACATTAAACGTGACTATTTAAAATGGGTGAAGTCTTTCATCGTAGACCTTTGTGCAGCGCAGTGATTCACTCAGCCTCTCCCTTACTCTATTGAATCCGTGCCTGGGATCAGGTCACACAGACACAGTGACAGGGCTAACTGTTAGCCTCACACAGCTAATATTACCCAATTATAACCCAGCCCAACCAGGTAGAGCGATCCATCGAGCCATTTTGGTGTCAGTGTGAGATTAACTGTTCAGTGTCAGATGCACCCATTGTTGCCTTGTTAGGTTGTGCTAACCGGGCAGAGGGAGCAAGATAAGAGTGCTCAAGGAGACGGTCCTTCAGTGCTGTGTTGAACGGCAAATCCTGGAGGGACTGATACACTATATCTAGACAGACATGGATGTAAACTACAACCTGACTGGTTGGAGGAGGCATACAACTGTGAGGCGCAAAATCAAGTTTGTCAATTGATAGTTGGTTTCTGGCAAGTGTTTAGGTGTTCAACACAGGCTGTCTGTAGTTTGTCAAATATGCAATTTCCTTAACAGACTCCTGCTTTTCTCATACACAGCTGAAGGGAAACCTCCTCTGATGACAGTAGGCACAGGATTAAAGGAAGACCTATCCTGGTCATTGTTTATCGCTGCTGGATGGAGTCGTTTCTCTGATCTCAAGGAATCCGCTACCACTTGAAGTTGGGAAAGCTGTCATCCTTTGGCAGTAAGTTTTCTTTTCTGTTAAAATACTGCATGCAGTGTTAAAAAAAAGCTATCAGCAACTTTTGAAGCAGCTGCCTTTTTATGTGATGAAAAAGGAGATATAAGGGATATTGTCTTTCTCTGTGTCATAGCATGCATCACAGATCCACCACAGCATGAAGAAGTTCAGAGGGAAAAATCTGGCTTTAAAGTCAACAGGCTTTTGAGTTGTTTCCCGTCCTTGAAATTGATTCATTAAGTGTGCTGTAATTGACAGTCTCTGTGATTTCACTGTCAGTTTGAGTTCTTTTCCACAGCTTTAATGCCCCACTGAGCCACAGCAAACCCAACAGATAATCTTGTGGCCATGTTGATGTTTCTGGTAATGTGGCAGCTTGGGAGGGGTTGTGTTAAGATACTGGAACACTGTTTAAGTTCTTGAGATACTTCAAAATGTCAGTCACGAAAAGGGAATCTGTCAAAAGTTTAAATTAAGTGGACGTTTTTTAAAGAAAGAGCTGTTTTTAAAACAAAGTATGTAGGCAGTTGTGTTGGTGCTATTTTTGCTTTCTTGAATAAAAAAACGGTGCTCCTTAGCAGCTCTGTTGAAGTCTTTGTACAGCACCTGTCTATAATACTAATAACTGCAGAACAATGTTACTGTCAACTATGATTATCATGGTGGATTAACATCATCCTGTAATAGACTGGATCTGATCAGGGTTTAGTTTTTTAAGCTCCTGGAGACTTGGTTTCAAATGTTATTTCTCCATAAAATGTAATATTATGACAAAAATTATGACATAAACTGATGAAGCAAAGCTGCCTCATCAGACTGACATGACTGTGTGGGCATGGTTTGATCACATTTGATTGACAGTGCCGGCAACATAACTTTATATGTATATTCAGTCCTTGTGTGAACTGTTATCTAACTTACCCCGGCATGCAGGGAATATTTGGGGAGCACATAGTCAAGGCTCCAGCCTTCTGTGACCTTGAATAGGGCAAGCAACAAAGAATATATGGATGTTTTTTTCTTGAGCTCAGCTGTTGCCATCTTACTAACAGTGATTCTTGTGCTGGTTGGAGCTACTTTTGTTGCAGAGGGTTGGTGGTGGTTTCATGTCTGTGGGTATAATGTTTGCATCATAAAGCAGATCTACTATTTAGCTGATCACACGCTGGTATTAAAGTCTTACTGTAAAAAGCAGCATGGATCCGGATTAAAGACTGTTGTAAGAAAAGTTGCATTTGATAAACACAAGAAAAAACGAGGCATAGTTTCATTGATGTAATTTCACTAAGAAAAGTTGAATGAGGCTCCAGCACTCACTCATTGTGCCAAGGAGAAGAAAGCTCTGGTGAATCCTTGTAATTAAAGTCATCTTGCTGGAGTTTGTGGGTTCCAAGGAGGTCCTCGATTGTGCCAGGAGAGGTAAACACATAAATCCGTGCTGATGTACTGAGAGCAGCAGCAGCAGTTTTTGGCTGAACCTTCGATTGTCTTCCTGCTTCGCAGATCCATGTACTGACACAGAGCCAGAGATAATGCTGATAGTGGTGGATTCCTCACTGACACTTGTCAGGAGCCGGATATGATGCTCATTTTGCAGTTATAGTTGGGACAGGGCTATATTGTGTTATTTATTGTCACTGGATTTACTTTTGGGATTTATTGTCCAGTCTATGGACTGAATTACAGCGATGCCAGGCTGACAACAGCAATCACTTCCCAGGAGACAATTGCCAATTGATTTGAATTGTAGTGATATATGAAATCAGTGAACTTGTTTTTTTCTGTTGTCATTATCAGCCGGAACTGTAATGTTTAAAGATACATAGTTTAACACAGTGGTTTGACCTGACGTTTCTGCTGTGCCAATTTTGTAGTCTGAGAAACACTGAATTCAACAAATTCAGTGCCCCATATCATAGTTTCAGTGCTTCCCGGGACTGAAAAAATCTCTGAGGGAACACTGACATGTGAGATACATTGTGATGTGTGGTTTTTTAGGTGAGTAAAAGCTGACAAATTGAGGCAGCATTTGCTAAGCCCCATTTTACGTAAGTCACACAAGGATTTGCTATCTGAAACTTACTGCAAACAAACATTGTGATTCGGTCTATAAAATATCTGTTCATGCTGAAAAATACCTATCACAGTCAGGCTTCGTATTGCTTCTGTAAAACTCATAGGCAGTCAATTTAAATGATATAAAACAGATTTTTTTAGAAACTTGAATTGGCTTATGTTGGCATTTTTGATTGATGAATCACTTAAACAGTGTATTATTGAGTTAATGTTGAATTTTCCTTCAGCCAAAAAATAGATTAATTGGGCTCATACTGTTGCTTCCAGTGTCAATTCCAGACACAGACATAAACTGGGCGAGAGGATCGGACCGGCGCTAGTGGACCTGCAGATGCTTTTCTTTAAAACCAGAGAAACGAGGTCACATTGCCCAGGCATTCAACATCTGGCTCGCAGGTGGTGGAAGCAGAAACCAAAACAGGAAAGTGGCCTGTCATGATCTGTGGTGCTCGCTGCAACCTCTGCGCTCACTGCGCTCATCCAAGAAGGGGAGTGTTTTGGCATGTAAGGTGATGGCCTTGAGAGCCGGAGTGGAGTTTCCATTCTTGGTTTAATGGATTTCAGGTTCGTGGCTTTGTGAAGACCAAATGTCTGGTAAAAGTGTATCAGTCTTTCACTAGGTTCATCCCATCATGCTTTTAGTTGAGCCATGGGTGTGCAATGGCATGCAGCAGAATGTGTGAGAAAGCGGCGTGTACACAATAGGGATGACCTCATTGTTTTCAAATTCATCTAAGCTCAACATACAGAAGAACAATGAATTCTGCATGCCACACTGCCCCGACCTCCCTCTCCTTACACTGTGTATGTGTGTGTTTACGTCCCCCTTCTCTGAGGTGTGTGTTTACCTTCTAGTTTACAGAGGTTCTTAAAATATTTACTCAGGGCTGAACTAGTTAATGATTATTTGGACAATCATGATTGAAAGTGTTGGGCTACACACACTGGGGTATGTTGTGGCAGAGCAGCCAGCTCCATTGGGCTTTGTTCCTGGTGTCAGTTATTGAATGCAGTCCCAACCTCACTGACCCTGCTGAACTTTTGCTCCGATAGACTGTAAAGAGAGAGAAAATCTGATTTGTGCTTTCATCTCCAATCACAAAGATTCGCTCAGTGAAGCTGGCCTGCATTATAGTGTGTTGTGATTTTTGTTGTATTTTTTTTTTATAATTGTCTTGAATAGGGACGTCAGTTTTGGTTAATCCTGCTTTCGATACCCTGACAATAATTAACCAGTAACTAAATGGTTAATTTTTAAGAAAAATAAATAAATAACATGAAACAGAAGAGGTCTTGTTTTTCAGTTCAGTGCTCCATTGACTCAGTGAGCTTTAGCACTAAATTTCAAAGTGCTATCTATCTTGCCTTTTATTTTATTATCTGTGGGCTTTGCTGACAGAAAACCAGCCAGCTGTGTTAACACGTGGAAACACTGTGCCCACTGCCCACCCTCTGGTCTCCACTGGATAGCTATCGTTAGCCTTGGCTGCTCTGTACTGTGCACTGCCTGGGTCAGGAGGAAGCTAACTAGTAGCACCTCTCATTCGGTCACTACAGCCTCTGGTCTCCCCACATATAGCCCTGGTGAGTAAGCACCACTAGCTGTGCTGATGCTTTTAACTGTGCTAACAGTGCTAAAGTTTGTTTGACCCTGGAGGAGACTGGAGGGTGAGCACAGTGTTTTCCCAGCAATACTGTTAGTTTGGTACGGTATTACTAGCAGTAATTTACCCTTTGCTAAGCCTGGTCTGTCAAACTGTCGGAGTAAGCATGGAGCCCACACTGTAACTAATTGCACTCCCTGAAGAAATATTATCATGTTTTTGGAAAAATGAAACCGTGATTCCAGAGAGAAGCAGACAGAGGGGTCTACAGTCTGTGTTTGAAGGATATATCCAGGATGTCAAACTGACTCAGCAGCAACAACAGGTTAAAAAGACAAAGATAGTTAGAAGCTAAAGCTGAACTATAGGCTACAGATCACAGTGTAAAAGTGAACCACCACATCACTGCTGATCGCCACAGAAGACAATAAATATAAAGAGAGACTTCACTGATTTTGAACCAGCTGTGTGGCATCGCAGTGTGTGCAGATGAACGGTGTTTGGCTTCGCCCCTTTGCTGCTGCCAGCACCCAGACCTCAGGCAGGGATCTCCAGGGGAAGTCAATGTTCATCTGTGCACACTGCGATGACACATAGCTGGTTGAAGTTTCCCTGCGTCCCTTCACTGGTTCCTGTACAGCAGGGTCGGTCTTTTTTTTTACTGTTATATTCATTAAAAAGCGAAAGCAGCATGTGTATACATTCAGTAGGCTATATCTTCAGTAGCTAGCTAGCTAACCCTACACTTTTCAGGGTTTGATTTTGGTTTTGGAACAGGGAAGAAGCGTATATCTTTTTCCAACCTTTCCAGGTAACGAGTATCATTAATACACAACGTGCCCCAGGCACAACATTTAGCTCCAAATCCACAAAACCAGCCTGAAAATGAAGGAAATCTGAAACGATTTCATTAGAGTCAATGGAGTCAGCTCACAGATAATTCTCAGCTAATTTGAAAACTGATGAAGCATTTTGGGTATTTTTTAGGCAAAAATGTTGAGCGTTTTTTGTGTTTTTGACTGTTCATCTGAGAAAAAGAGCAACTTGAAAACGTCATAGTTCAATGGTGTTCATTTTGTCTTCAGTTTCTGATAATGACTTTAGTTGTTCTTTTATCTCGCACGTGTGTTAGGATGTTACATACCTTGACATGTTTCGGCGGAAACTTCTGCCTTCCTCAGAAGTGTCACTTGGTGGTGGTTGTGACGCTTCTTTCTCTTGACAGATTGGCTGATAAAGACGCGTCACAACCACCACCAAGTGACACTTCTGCGGAAGTTTCCGCCGAAACATGTCAAGGTATGTAACATCCTAACATGCCTGAGATAAAATAACAACTTAAGTCATTATTGAAGATGTCATGTTGTGCTCTGAGAAATTGAAATGGGAAATTTGTTTTCTGTTTTTTGACATTTAACAGACAAAACAATTATTTGAGAGAATAACTGCAGATTAATTGATAATGACAACCCTTTAATATTGTTCTAATTTATTGTTGTTTCCCAATGTTTATAAAACCAGATATTTTGTCATCTCCCATAGGGCTGGGTGGCGTACCAAAAACCGGTTATTATTTTCATTATGATATGAATTTTTCATATACCGCAATACTGGTGAATAGCCCAAACAACGTCCATAACATGTGTGGCGGGAAAGTGTTTCGGGGGGACCCATTTCACTGTTGCACACCACAGGCGTGCTAGAGCTGGCGAGAGTGAGAGCATAGAGAAAAGTTTAGAGGCGAGAATGGCTGCCTGAGAGTCCTGAAAGTGAAGCAACTGTACACGTTGCTGAAGAAGAACACGGCGGCGGAGTTTTGCCCCAATATGCGCGCGCGTGCGCGCGCGTGCACACACACACACACACACACACACACACACACACACACACACACACACACACACACACACACACACACACACACACACACGCGCGCGGGGGAGCACACTAGAGCACGGCTCGGGCCGCATTTTCCTGACTGAACCCGACCCAAGTCAGCAATTATAACCGAGCACAGCACTAATGGAGCGGAGCCTGTGTTGCGTTTAGGTGTTGTCACGTAAATAACCAATCCCAGCACTTGAATAGGCCATAGCACAACACAGCAGCATGTCAAGTGGGTGGAATCCGAGCAAAATACCATCAAATACCATGAAACCGACATGATTTTAAAAACAAAAACTTGATATGAAAATTTTGTCATACCACCCAGCCCTAATCTCCCAATAACCTGCTGTCACCCCTCAGTCCTCCTACAATGACACTTGACTCAAGGAGCAAGTGATGTTGACCTTGTCTGTCGGAAAGCCTCCCTGCTCTTCTCTTCTCACACCTGTCTCCTCCGCATCTCTCTCTCCTTGTCACCACGAACACAGACTGTTGCTGCCTTGTTACGCAGTCACTCAAATTGAGCGGGCCGCTCTCTGGCGTTAGAGTGCTTCAAATGGTCATCGGAGGCGATTTACCACACAGAGCTTTGATCCATGCCAGTGGAGTTCTGACAACTTCTAGCTAATGCCTCTGCTGGGTCTCTCCAGCTGCGAGGAGGAAAGCTCGATCAGTGGTTTATGGATGTGAGACGTGTGAGCTTAAGCAAGCTGCTGTTTTTCATTAAGAGGCAACCGGCGCATGGGAGGAGAGTTGACTGCCCTGGCGGTTCTTTCTAATGACAGCCGGTTAGTTTGGAAGTAAAGCGTCTTCAACAAGGGCCCACAGGGTTGTTTTTAATGAAGAGACTGCCTGAAGCCCTTTAGCATCTCATATAGCACTTGGGGAAAACGGCCACGGTTGAGGAGAGGTTGAAATGAAGGGACTCACTTCAGCATGCCTCCTTCGCCTTCTCTATTATATGGTCTCATCACTGACACACTGGTTTGAAAGAAATGGCCTTTTTCGTCGACTTTGTAGTCAGAGAGTTCGAGAACAGACCTTTACAAAATAAACAATGGACCTGAGTAACTGTCAGGGGGATACTTTTGCTTCATGAATTAATGTGTATCAGGTTTGTGGCTGTGTAGGATTATATCAATGGCTGCGAGAGGCCAGGTGTAGAGATTTAATGGGATATCAGATGACTTGAATAGCATGATTGTAGTCGGACATCACAGTCTGTACCCAAGATGAAAAGAGTATCTAGAGGGTTGTAGCTCAAAGCACCACTGGGTTCTCGTTGCTTCCTGATATGAGATTCAATAAGCTAATGTTGCCAGGCAACGGGTGCAATTCCACTTTTGGCAAGTATTGCTTAGTAACAAAATTTGTTTCCAAGAAGTAAAGGCAGAATCACTGGTGGGATCAATGATGGATACAACCCTGGAATCTAATCACCCATTTCAGGAATTTAAAGCAGCTACTGTGTTAGACCACAGCTGAGGGGAGTGTATGTCCCTCACAGGATCCCTTATGTTTTTATTTTCAGTTGAATTAATTAAAAAAAACAACGGTGGGGGGAAAACAAACATTAACACAGTACGCTGTGAGCTGATGCATCTCCATGCACGGGCGTCATCTTTTTTAGTTTTCCGTATCTGAATCCTCCACAAATATCCCCACAGGTTGTGTCAGAGCTGGAGCACTCTTGTCTCACAATGCACCTCTGCCTGCAAATGGCCAATGGTGCACTAGTGGGAGGTGGAGTAGGAGGAGAGGGGTAGTGTGAACAGGGCCTGCGGGGGTGGTGCTGCTGCGTTACATAATATCAGATGAACCCAGCTGTGCTGTGCTGTTTAGCCCATGGGTGAAGCGGTGCCAGCCCAGCCGACTGATGAGTCCACCTGCGCTCATCACAGTGGGTTCGGCATTAGGGTACAGGTCAATGAACAGATTGACACTGCACAGACTGATCACATGTCGTCAGCGTGGATCAGAGGCAAATTGAAATGGGCAAATCATGAAATGGCAGCGCCAACATCCTCTCTTCCGGCACTGTGTTGCCATGGCAGCGCAGTTGTTGTGTTGTCAGAAACCTTGGAGTGTAATGATAATGCAGGGTTCTAACAACGGTAATTAGAAGCTATTTTCCTTTTTTTCCCCTAACGACTAAAGCTCCCTTCTGTAGTGCTCTCTTATCCCTACAGCCACTCATCAGTGGAGCAATGCACCAAGAGGAAATATCCCTTCATCATATGTTGTAGAAAAGCGGCAGCTTACACTAGTTAGTACTATCTTCTCCTCTCATTTTGGCAATGTGTTACTCTGAGATTGTGGACAGCAACCTTTGCAACGACTCGCTTACCATTAATTTCCCCGGCCAACTGGTGTGTTTCTTTTGGCAGGCTCTGCAAGTAGCATAAACCTTGAATAAAGACTGAATAATACACTGCAGGTGTCTTCCAGGAAGGGGCCTATCACCTTGCAAGCTCTATTTAAAAAGCCTGTATCAGAGTCACTATCATTAAAAGCTCGTCATGTTGCCCTCCCAGACCTCTGTAATTAAAGGAAGAGGCGTCTGTGTTTTATCTCGAACTCTGTGTCTCTGATACGACGTAACAGCTAGACACACAGACAAACTCACATTTACCATGAACTAGAAGTTCGTTTTTAACAAACACAGGCTGAAACTCAAACTCCTGTGTACACGTCAGTCATTAAGGGACATCGACCATTAAAAGAAATGTCAGCAGGACTGTCGGCTGTGTTCTGTTTGTGTATAGCAATTTATCTTGTTATAGCCAAAGGAAATGTCTAAACTAAAAAGCATGAGGTTCAGCTCTTGATGTTATGGTGGGCATGCTCAATGGAAAGTTTGAGTTGATGTATCTATTTCTGGTGTGCTTGTTGTATTGATGAAAATGTAATTGGGGAAAAGTGAACATTTTCAAAGTTGCCAGTAGATAATCACATTTTTGTTGAGCCAACAGCAATCTAGCACACTATACACAATGTCTTTCTTTGAGTGTACACTCCGTAGAAAAGAAAAAATGGGACCACACAGACAGGCCTCAAGTGATTGATGGATGGATGATACCATGTAGCAACGATTTGTTAAGTGCTGCCCGAAAACACCCAACAGGAACTCGTCTTATGTTGGCTTCGCCTCGCCCAGCCTCTCCAGACCTCTGCCATTTTTGGCCTCTTTGACAGGATTCGATGAGTGCATGGTGGAGCCTCTGTCACTGTATGTCTGCATTGTGAGCACTCCCTGCAGCTCTGTTTCAGCCTTCAAATGAGATTGGGTGAGAGTGAGATGGCTACAGAAATTACAGAGATTCTTGGATAGCGACAAGACTGGGTAGAGATATGCAGGGGAAGGAAGATAGATGGAAGACAAGTTAAGTTTTGGCTGGTGAAAGTGGAGAGGACAAAATGAAAAATGAAGACATTTGATCCGTAATGGGAAAAGGCAGAAGGTAGAGAGCAATATATGAGCAGAAGAGGTTTTAGAGTGATGAACTCGAGGGAGGGAAAGGTGGACCTCAAGAAGATCCAGCCCCCGGACTTAATTGTTTTGTTTTGCTAGGAAAAACCCCAGATGCCTGTAGTCAAGCAACAGCTTGACCCTTTCTATGGTCGTGAGCTGCGGGACTGAGGGCACTGCACAGAAAGCTTAGTGGCAGGCCTTTTATTCAAAGGCCTTTTCTCTGTTTTGGCCCTTTGGGAGGTGCAAAGCTTCACATCTGTCAAAGTGTCACAGGGCTAGCTGTCTGCAGCCCTATCCTCCTCCCATCCCTTATAACAGCGATTACCCAGGAACCCCTGCACACTGTTTCTCACGGCCATTAAACATGCACTTGTCAATCTGCCTCCTCACCGTGTGACTGATTGCCTCACAGCCATTTGCCTCTCAGCTGGTTCAGGCCCTGTCGATACAAGTGCAGATCCACCTCAGTGGTCTCCAACCATGTGGCTTTGAGAGACGCATCTATGCATAGTAACATCCCGCCTCATCAATTTTTACTTAGAAGTGATTAATTGCCTTTTCAATTGGCTACCATTAGGGCTGGATATCAAACACAATACTTGTAAGAGTACCTATGGCATTACATCTATTCTACTGAGCACCAGTTTACGTTAAATGAATCAGTGCCAGATGTTGGTACCTGGGAGTGCATCTTGGTGAGAACACCAGGAAGCCAATCACACAGCTCTGAGGCCAGCTACAGAGCTCCGTGGAGTGAGTTGCTTTTTAGTCTATTATGTCACCCCTGCATCTTGTTCAAAAATTTGTTATAGCAGAGGATGTAAAGTACCAAAAAAGGTTCAGTTAAGTACCGTTACTGAATTACATGCACCGGTATCAGTTCAAATGTGAACAGTACCCAACCTACGCTGTCAGTAAGGGTGCTTTCAGACTGAGAGTTGTCTTGCTTTGGTCTGAATCAGCGACTAATTTTGTCACAAAGCTGTATAATTGCCTAGAGTTGGTTCGTGTTCTCACGGCAGCATTTACAAGTGGACCAGATCAAATGCCTGCATGAGGAAGCTGCTCTTGATTGGTCAGAATTTCCATGTAGGAAAAATCCAGGAAGTAAACAAAACGTTGAAGAAGAGTAAACTTGCAAGACAAATGTGACACTTTCTAATGTCACAATGGAGGGACAACTACGCAGGTTGATTTTAGCGCTGCTCATCGTGGACTATATTGCTGTCATTGTTCATTTTAGTCAAAACATACAGTTTGAAAACAAGGCGCGGCTCCAACTAGAAAACAATGTTTTGATGCATTGGATGTGCTGAATGTGCATATTAAGGTAGTACAGGAGGAGGTGCACATTAATAATCCTCCAGGACTGTAACATGCTCATGTTTAACCCAAACAATGTGTCATGTGACTGCAGTTGGTTTGGATCCAGGCCTGAACATGTTCTCACCACAAATGAACCTCACCAGAGTTTGTTTGTAACCGGACTGAGACTACCTCTTCAAGAAGGTCTCAGTCTGGTTGTTTTGGTGCACACCTGAGTGCGATTACTGTGTTCACACCTGCCCAAACAAACCACACTAAGGGGGTAAACGAACTTGAGTTCGATTAAACCGAACAAAACAGGGCAGGTGTAAAAGCACCCTAAGATTGAATGGAAAATGAATGGAATGTGGTCTCGTCTCATGGTGCATGCATTGTATGCTATAGCAAGATACAGATAGCGTCTGTTGCTAGACCTGTACATACAGTAAAGAATGTTAAAAAAATCTGTGAATATTTGCCAAACTAAATATTTGTCATAAAAAAACACCTAACATTAAATGCATAAAAAGATAAGTAATGTATTGCACTGCACATCACGGGTTTAAAGCTAAAACCACACCACCAATCAAAGAGCTATCTTTGTGTTTGTCAAGACATGGGTATTTGTTTATGTTGTTTACAGTTGACCACGTTCCCCTGTTAGGTTGGTCTGTTAACTTAAGCTGTCTGCCCACTGAACTTATCAGACATTGTTTTTGGCTCTGCCTGTTAATGATGCTACCTGGGACCATGTCTGGAGATTGTTTAGACTGTCAGCACAAAAAGAAGAGTGAGAACAAAACTCTGGGGTAATTGCTGTAAGTACGGGGCATGTGTCTTCAGATGTCAGGATTAAAAGCATTAGCGTACAGTTGCCTACCTCTCCCTCTTGTATTTACCTTGATGTTAGAGCTACAGTTTTTCTTATGCCTTGTTTAGGAGCCAGGCATGTGTGTGTCTGGTTAGTAAACTGACACACATCTCTCATTGACTCCTGACTTTATGTCCTATAAAATAACACACTTGCAGACAAATGCAGTTAATGACAATTCATTTGATTCAGAATGGTAGGATAAAGATCAGATCATATTGTGAAGAAACACAGAATTAGATCTGTTTGTGCAGATGAGTGTTCTGGCTATCAATTACGTACAGCTTCAGTTGTTATTATGTATACACAAATAAACAAAGCATTTGGTTCCACTGTACAAAATACACAACAAAGTATGCGGACTAAATGACAGATTGTTAGGAAATAGATCTTGGATCACAAAACAACATTAGTGTTTGTGCATTTGTGCCAAGTTGTCACAGTACAGGGATCACAGTTTGGTGCATGCAGCCACACGCGGAAAATACACAGGATGTAGACTGATGGATGGAATGTGGAACCAAAGTTCACAAACACAAGTTTTGCTCAGAAACTTTTGGCTGTATGCTGTTAGCAACGAGCTGAGGTTAACACAACAAGCGGATTGGTGTACAAGTCTGTTTGTTTTGCATTTTCAATTTCATAGCATAAGAGATTCTTTTCAGTTTTATAGCCTGGTTTGACCTCATTCAAGCATTCAGTGCTTAATGCCCTATAGTGCTGTTATCCAGGCTACTGTTACGGTTGCTGCTACAGACTCTCAGCAAAAAAGACTCGCCCACCTTGCTCTGGGATTGGATAGTGACATGATACATTAATCTAAGCATCTCCCGTTGGCTGTTTAGGAGGAAGCATCTAAGTATTTCAGGGCTCCAGACTAACTTTTTCTACTAGGAGCACCAGTGCTCCTTACTGAAAATTTTAGGAGCACCAGCGCAAAATTTAGGAGCACTATCTATATGACACAACATATTCATAATTTTGTCTATATTAACTGCATTACTGATAATTTAGCAATAAACACAGACAACCCTGCATCTTAAATGATGTGTGCAGCGGCGCTTTTGCTCCATCATTGCATCTGTCCCTGCATAATTTATGCCTGATGCTGTTGTTGTGCTTAACTAGCGTTTTATGTTTGAAGTGTGGTGGAGTCAGCGAATTTAGTTTTCCCCACAAATTTTCGTACAGCACTTTCTTTAAAATATCTCAACCACGTAAATTCAGTGAGCCATTCTTGTCGGAAATGATGGGGCTTTGACTTTTTCAGTGCTGTGACATCACCTGCTGACTCGTCCGCAGTCATTCGGGCCTCCTTAGTCGAGCGCACTTCCGTGTTGTAGTTTCCTGTAAAAATGTCCATGAAAAATCCCCGCGATGTGAAAAATACATGCCGAGCAGTCACTGGTGCGCGGAGCGGAGTCTGCGCGGTCGTAAAATCTGAGCTTTGTGCGCACAGGGCTTGCGGAAGTCCGCTTTGAGTCCGCGCGGACATCCGCTTTGAGTCCGCTCTGCGTACTTCCGCCCGAGTATGATCAGGCCTTAAATCAGGCTTAACCCCTCACACAGTGCACACGTACTTAAACTGCTGCACGTTGCAATGGTCACTGGCGGGGCCCCGCCTCACAGTGCGCATCCAGACACACATGACAGGCACACACACACACACACACACACACACACACACACAGACACTCGCTTCTGCTCCTCCATGAAATGCAATTATATGAAAAAAAAAAAAACAAGAAAAAGGGGGAGAGGGGTGGATTTGTAAGTCGCGCTGGTGCTCCTAGTTAAAAAACTATGTCGCACAGCCTCCAAAAAAGGTCGCAAAATGCGACCCATTATGCGCAGTCTGGAGCCCTGTATTTGTACTTTTAGGTTTAGGTTTAGGTTTGAAACCTTGGATCCACAGCTCTGTGTGAACTTTTGTTTACCCACAAACACATTAATTTTTAACTGCAAACTCGATGTGTACCTGCAAACCTTTTTTGTAACAGGAAATGTTGGTGCAAATATTCTTTATGTACTCACAAATGTTTTTCATTTATTCAAAAATGTCATGCACAGCAGCAGATCTGAACTCACTTGATCAAAACATTTTTTACAAATTGACACACTGAATTAATAGAAAATGTTTTCACACACCGAGATATGGTCATACACAGCTACAATACTTCATACTTCATACTATAAGACTCCCCAGATTGTCCACCCACCACCCTGGCAGACACACTGCACTAAGTGCAGCACCCTTCCTGACCTCATGTTTGTAATAAAACTGTTTCCGGTTGCTGTAACTTGACATGTTGCTAGGGTCAACATATGCAGTAGATGTCAAAGTCTTGCCCTTTTTGTCATGGCTGAAGGGCGAATATGAATTTTGTTCATACTGGCCAAATCAACTGTAGTATCATCATATGCCAACAGAATCTATGCGATTATTTATTCAGTCCTATTCTCAGAATTGGCACCTTTTACATCTCAAGTTTGCAGGCCTGCATATGTAGTTGTCAAAAAGATCACCAACTAGAAAGACTTGTGGTCAAAATCACCTTTGACTACATCTCCTAGTGTTGGGTGAAATATAGTAGGGAGAAGCAAGAGGCAGGAGTCTTAATGGTGACTTTGCTGTGCCATGTCTACCCCTGCCACTGCTGTTGTTTATAGTGTGAATGGTAGAAAGAAGAAGAAAAGATCGAGAGAAGAAACTTAAAAAAAAAGAAAGAAAACAACATATTATTGTTGTCAGGCTGTTGAAGGCTGGAGTTTTATGAGCTTCGAGGCCGGGGATGTGGTAACGGTGATTTATAGCTTTCATTATCAAGGTTTTACCACACTGTTGGTTTCCAATAGACACACACAGACCTGCACACACACTTGAGATAACTGAATGCTTGTACTTCGCCAGGTTTTGGTGAGCCAGAGGTGCTGGGCAGTTTTAAGTTTTCTAAAGTGCAGTTTTGACCACAAGGATTAAATGTTAATGCTGCCCAAAGTCTGTATCAGAGGCTGAGGTGCAGGTGGCCTTTGGAGACAAACACACATGTACACTTGGTCACACACTCACACACACACACACACCCTTGGCTACCTGAATCTTTTATATTTTTCTTTTCCTGTTCTTACTGTCAAGTGCAGACGAGGGGGAAGTGGAGAGAGCGAAAAGGTTTTTTCCAGCTGAACTTGTGAACTCAAGTTGGGACTCTACACTCCTCTGTCTCCTCAATATTTTCTTCTCTGTCTCACTTTATCTTTTTGTGTTTCTATCTGTAGCACACTCTTTGGGCTTCAACCCCTCTTTTTTCCCTCTGATTTAGCCTGTTTTTCCTGGATAACACTCTCTCTCTTATTCCTCTCTCCACCTAACCTTCCTCTCTTTTCTCCCTGCCTCCTCCTTGTGGACTTCAGCTTTGACGTGATTTACAGTCGTTGCAGAGGAACTGCTACTTTGGTCATGCTTTTCTTCCTCGCCACATTTTGTCAATTCCCCTCTGTGCACAGATGATTCCCAGGCTTCTTCAGACACACACAGACTTCTTCATTTCTTTTCCTTCTTTCTTCTCTGTCTTTAATTCTACTCATCTTTTTGGCTTGATTGTAGTGATACTTGGCTAAAAAATCGACCACATCGCCGCCACGGCACTCAAATGCACTCCCCTCAATACTCTTGTGATTAACATTGATTCTCTGAATAGACTCTTCGACCACGCTCGCATTACAGGGTTTAATGCTCAATTCTTATCATTTCCTTAGATCTGTTCATCACATTCATGTTTAATGTGACCCATATATGAGGCCTCACATGCAACCAATAACGCCACACACGGGCCAGTTGGAATGACATCAGAAAATGTCACGTTTGTAAAACAGCCGTTTTGGGCCGAAATTAATGACATAGCGATGCAAGCTTCATCTCCCAAGTGATCGCTATAGTAGGAAGGTCTGATGATGTCATCCCACATAAAAAGTAGCCATGCGCTTCTGTTTGGAAGAGTGTGTAGTGTATTTTCTGAGAAATAGCCCTTCAGAGCAATGGGTGATTTGGGATAAGGGGCTGTTGTACAAATGGGCTTTCGGTCCACTAGCAGTTATTACTGGTGGTTCTGTGGAGAGCTAAGTGTGGGTAGAGGAGAGGAGTCTAGAGTGATGGGGCCGCGATGTGGAGGGTTTCCCTGAGGTAAAAATCTTCCAAACCTTAGACTGTCCAGGGTTATGTTCTAATATATCTGTCAGCAGCTCACGTCAACGCTGTAACTGCATGTAGGTAAGGGGCCAGCTGCAGTCAGGCTCTATTGGCTGGCAACTTGGGCAGCCTAGCGTAGCAGTAGTACGACTACGGCAGCCTTCTGTAGTTTTGATGAACCGCTCCCATACTGTATGATGAATGATCTGTGTCTGCACAGCGAAATATAATCGAAAAACTATGGATCTATGGGAAAAGCAGACATGAATTCAGATATGACCATTCTCACAGTGGTTGGTCAGTAATCAGATATGTATCGGATTTTGGTTGCACTGTTCATACGTTCTCATTTGATGTAATGTGAGTAATGCGTCAAATTCGTACATATCGCATGTAATCATGAACCAATGTAGTGAAGGGGATTTAGCAGGATGCGGTCCCATAAGGAGGTAGGTTGGGGTGCTGGAGGGATCATAAAACATGGGACTTAAAGAGACTGGTGTTCGGAACCATTATAACTTCAAGTGAAATTTGAGTCATGTTAAGGTATGTTGTCACCACATTTCCTTTTCCAAATGTAACCACAATAACTGTACGTTAAGTACATAACGTTGTTCAGGGGGCACTAATTTGTAGGATATCATAGGAACTGTTGCATCAGGATACATAACATAGAAAGTTGCCCACATCTGATTGGAAAATAAATTGAGTTTCTGTGTCCACACTGCTCTGAAAAAAATCTGAGTTGTGTCACATGAGAGCAAGAAAATGAGATTTGGGTCACATTTTCTTGTTATGTGACTGCAGCCTCAGTGTGTTGACTTGTGGAAAATTACACAAAGTTGCACAGACCCACATGTACGCAGTCAAAAGCACACACTTCTCATGACTATAACCATGATGATAGTAAATTGGAGGCTTTTGTGGCCGTTGGGTGAACTCCTCCTGGCATGTCAGGAGCTTCACGAATAGCTTGGCCCATTCAAAGCACACTGGCCGTCAGTGCAAGCAAACGCACACGCCAGGTTTCGCTGAATAGCAGCAGCAGCAGCTAAAAGCAGGCCTAATCCAGGCTCCACTCTGAAGAAGGTTAAACCGACAAATAGATTTGATACAGCGGCTCGGCCAGCCTGTATCCCTGTTTTCCGAGGGGCTGAAGAGTGTGGGAGAGGAAAAACGAAGCTTATGTCCCCATGACTAAAGAATGTGAAAAGCAGGCAGCTGAGACTTGATAGAGAGCTGTGGCCAAAACAATGAAGATAGGTTTAGAATAGGCAGAAAGTGAGGATAGGTGGCAAAGGAACAAAGCTGCTTATGCTGGCTTGTGGTGGCTTTGAAATGGCTTTGAAATGGAATCCACAGAGAATTTGAGTTTCTGCAAGTTCTCTGAGCTTCCCCATACACCTTCATGGGGCTTTACATAGAGCCCTTCTTCACTCCCTCTATGCATCACATAGCACCCCTCACTTTATTGACTCATTCTGTAATGTGGGGCATTTTCTTAGCGTTGGGCGTGAGGTTGGTATTTTTATGGGCCATTAAAAAAAAAAAGGTGATGATTTTATATCAGTGCAGTTTTTCGTTTTTACAGTCTTGGCATTTGTAAAGCGTTGCCAGCTGAGGATTAGAGCCCAGGCTCAGGTAGAGTGGGTTACATAAGAAGTACTTAAAAGGTGCTAATTATTCTTGTAGGTTAAATGCTTCTTCTCAGCTAGACAGGAAGTGAGAACCTAATAGCACACGTGGCGACGCTTGAATTTATGTCTTAAGAAATGGGTTACAATGGCAGCTTTTTGGAAGCATATTTTGGTTGAGGCTAATTTATATCAGTGGAATTCTTTGTGAAAGAATACAAAACATCATTAATTCTCCCTTTTCTGTATCGCAAGATCTACAGCTTTTCATAAGTCTGCATGATTAGACCAAGGCAGGAAGAAGTGTGTCATCGTGAGACAGGTTATTTCTAGTCTCTTATGTCATCTCTTGCTCTTCAGAGGCCCTGACATCATTGTTTTGAGAAGAATTGAGCATAGCGTAAGTTCAGGCAAGATGTCAAGCTCAGCTCACATCCCAGCTACATCAGCTGATCTCAGATAGTCCAATCAACAGATGGAGTAGCCGAGTGATGGAAGGGAGCCAGCTGATAGATCACATGATTCCTTTCCATGCAACCAATTGAAGAATCTCATTTAGGGCGCCCCATTTGAACTGCTTCAGCCTGCCTGCTGCTGCTGCTTCCTCTGCAAGCTGCAATGCAACCCGTCTCCACCCCAGCTCCTACTTTTCATGCTGTGTCTGACTTATTAGTGTCATTTCTGTTTGTCATTGATGCTGCTCTGTTCTGTTCCCGGAGGGTCTTTGCTGCTGCTCTTCCTGTCTTAGGCTTGCCCTGTAGGCGCATGGAAGGGCAGCGAGGTTTGCTCTCCTTGCCTCAGGCTGTCCTTGTTTGCGTGTGGAAGTGCAGAGTGGTGGGCTCTCTCTGCCTTAGGCTTTCCACGTAGATGTGTGGAAGACGCTTTCTGCATAGGCCCAAGGAAAGGCAGAGAGGCCCCAGAGCAGAGCCATACTACCAAATATAATACTGCAACTGGAAAAACAGTTTTCTTTGACTGAAGCGTTTCTGACTGAACTGTAATGGTGAAATTATGACATACCTACGGACAGCCTAGCAATCATATAATAGGATCCTAAAGTCACTACTGACTCAGACTGCATGGAGCTCACACTCCTGCAGCAGTGGTCTCATGATAAAAACACAGAGGGTGCGACAAGGGGGCAAGGAAGCGCTGAGTGAAGCAGTAAACTGCATGCAGCTTTACAACGAAATAAGGTTTTACTCATTTTAAACAGTAAAAATAATATCTAAAAGTCATGTTCACATGTGGGAGGTTGGGTGGCGAATATTCTATAAGTTGAATTAATACTAACGTCCAAATACTTGAGTACTTATGCCAGTCCCTATTTGTTATCCTTTTTTTGATATATGTGAACTGGTCAACGCTAAGTGCCACAGACAGGGTAGAGGAGATGTAAAGTATTGAGAGACGGACGACTGCACTGTCGGTTTTGGTCTTTCCCAGGGTTTGTTAACATTGACAGAGATATTCAACAATGCTAACTTTATCCTTTAAAAACACATTAAGGATGAAAGGTGGTTTCTTTGATGTTTCCAGAGCAGTTCCCAATAAGGATTTGATCCCACAGCCCAGAGGAACTATGACCATCAGTAGCCGACTGGGAAGAGAACTAGCTCCCTAAACCCTCTGCTGCGTTCTTGTGCATCCTGCCAGACATCTGGACGTTGTCTCTTTTACGACCTGCAACTTGAGCTAATGCTCTGTCTGAATCCAGTATACCACAGCATGATTTGTATTGTCAAGCTGTCTCCTAAAACAACCCTGCCAAAGTACACATTCTTCCTAATCACAGCATTTACTCTGGTCATATTGGATTTTGTTTTATTGCTAATGGATGGAACATGCTTCAGATCTGCAGTAATAATGCATTATGGAGGGAAATCAGCTGTTGGTCTTGTAAACTTTACATTTTATGGAATGTTTTGCAGATTGAATTTGACATTTGGTGCTTGACTTTACCAGACATGATCTCTAAATCCAAGGTACTGTGTGCAGCTGAGAGGCCTGAATGTGTTGGATCATCCCTAACAAACAAAAGCTGATGTTGAAAATCACAACTGACTTCTCACAGAGCCCCCACACTTTGTCGTTTCAAAAGACTTGGAGATCTATCAGCTTGTTTTTGTGCGATATTTTTTTAATTTCAAGGTTACTGTAAGCTGCCCTTGCTCCAGGGCTAGTGTAAAAGCATCTGGAGAAGCTTGTGGCTTTGGCCTTAGACGTGAACTCTCCTGCCAGCCCACACGATGGCTTTACCAGCTCTGACCTGTTTTGCCCTTCTCTTTTTCTTCCGCTCTCCCTTTCTCCCTGCTCTCCAGAACCTGCATCTCTCTTTCATTTCTCTGCCATCTGTCTGCCCTCTCTCTGAAACTCTTTCGCCCTCTCCTATCGAGCAGTCACGGTACCAGTCATAGCTGCAGCTGCCTGTGCTTCCCCAGACAAGCTTGATTGGATTATGCAGTTTCATATGAAGCTCTGATTCCATCGCATTCCTAATAAATGACTGCATACAATTATGTTTAATAAATAATTTCATGTTGTTGTTTTTTTTAGGTTATCCGGCTAGCACAGCAAGCAGCTCCTCAGAGTCACAGGCAGTATTTTCATATATAATTTCCTTCTCAACTTTTACAAAAGCTGGCAAAACTGGGTACTGTGGTGTCAAATTTAACTCCTGTGTGTCATGTGAACCCACAGTCAGAGGCCACACTTTATAAATGTGTTGAAACAGAGCTTACAATCATTAACTAGTAACATTAACAGAGCATGACTAATGGACAAGTTCCTGTTAGCATGTGGCCTTGTGAAGCCAATCGAAGTTAGGCCATGCAGCAGTAGTCATCACCAGCGTCCTGGTGGGTAAGTGGTGGGGTGGAACAAAAGATTGTCCACTTAGTTACTGTACTGAGTGTTTCATTCCAGTGTGTATGCTCACTTCTATTACGTGTTTTCCTATTATCTCCTACAAATGTGGGTCATTGATGTGTAAACTGTTGGCTGCTTTTTTAACATTGTTAGACTCAAGATTACTCAGTCAGAAACCTAAAAAAAAAATCTTCTGTAACATGACTAAAGCATGCTTAACTAACCCAAGTTAAACATCTGCAGATTGGTCAAGCAGGGGAAGATGAATGGACTGGTGAGATACAGTATAATAGGATGATAGAGGTTTGTTGTAAAGTTGACTCATGCCTCAGCTATGTGTGTCCTTTTATCAGCTAAGCGGATAGTGGTAGAAAGTGTGTGTGTGTGTGTGTGTGTGTGTGTGTGTGTGTGTGTGTGTGTGTGTGTGTGTGTGTACTGAGCAACTGTGTACATGTGTTCCAGTTTGCATAGAGAAGATGGTTTCCCCCAGATTGACATGGGTGGACCATTAGCAAGCCTCATTAGACTGAATGCCAGCATGCAGAAACAGACGACGGAGAGGTCCAAGGTCCAGGTTAGCAGTCTGTACTAATAGCTTGGCATATAGAGAGACGGTAATGAAGCTGACTGTTTAGGTTCGGAAGATACAAATGAGTTTGGAGAGTAAATCTGAGTAAGTTTGGAGTAGAGGATCGAAAAATTAAAATACATTTGTGTTTTTTTGTGATTGGAAGTTTTGTAGAGAAGGAATGCAGTTTTTTCTGGCTGATAATAGTGCTCATCTCGAATACTGTTTTTAATTGTCTCTCTTAACACCTCTTCTACACAATTCCCTCAGCTGTTACAAGGTGTTGAGTAAGGCTACGTTCTCACCAGATCAGGCATTTTGGCGATTAGCTGCAGGGTTGTGCGGTGGTGTGAGAGTGTCACTAATATGTCCCATTTGTGACTGAGTATTTGTCTTCGCTAAGTTGCATTCGCACACACAAACAAAGCGAGTGCTCTTCTTTGTTCTTTTTACTCACTATAATATTTAACAGTAGAAATAGACTATTACTTTATTCAGTGGTCTGCAGATGTCTTTTGGCGTGATCCCTGGTTACGTGATTGGCCAGCCCAGTGTGACATCATGTTGCATTTCTCCAAAAGTTTATATTGCTTCAATTTTTTGCCCCAGGCCGCTGTGTGTTATTTTTCTGCATCTCCCCCTTGCAGCAGCCTAGATGCACTACTCACATTTAAATTAATGGGAGGACTGATTTCGTGTGACTGCAGCCTAAGAGGCTGCACACATTCTGCATCTCCTGGAAAATGCGAGGTCAGGCACTGGGTGCTAATTTTGTACCTTTTTTCAGCCAGCTTTCAAGAGCATCTTAGGGTGCTAAGCAATCTTGACAAGCACTGTATCACAGCCTATTTACCTGAAATCCTGAGTGCAGAGCTGATCTCCTTCCACGCGCTGTTTTTACGTGTGTAGGCATATCGTCTGTGGGTCAGACTTTTCCCTATTTACCGCAGACTTATATTTATGGAAGAAGGGAAAGATATCTGTCGACTGTGATTGGTTATTCCTTGTCACATGATGTGGTGTGCGCTGCTGCATTCCAAAAGTTGAACTTGGTTTATCTCAAGAGTGCAGGAGTTGCACCCTGAAAAATAATAAGCGTGCACGACGCGAAGGCGTTGTTCTGGCGGGCCTGCCATGCATCTACATTGAAAACAATGACGTTGAGGGCACAAAAGATGCGGCATGTGTACGCCCTCTAAGAATGATAATAAATGTGTGATAAAATTCTTGTTCTTGGATGTCAGATCTCTCAGGTTAATCGTACAAGAGACTTGAGTGCTTCGCTAATATCTTGCACAAATCAGTTCCTTGTTTTTTTAATATGTTAAGTTCATATAGATTGTGTTTGTCAGATTTGTCAAACCATGGTGCCATGAGTCGGCTAACAAGGTAATTACTGGATTGGCGATATCTGGTGGGAAGCAGAAAGTTAAAGTTGGTTGTGATGAGTCAAATCAATTGAATCCACAGGACCACACAGATGGAACTTATATCGAGTCTGCAGAGTCGGAGGCTCCAGGAAATCCAGCCAACCTCCACAGAGAGAAAATGAAATGTGTGCTGGTGGATGTGTGTTTAAAAACAACTGCCAGATGACTTGTTTGAGCTCTGAATACACTGGACACCTTCGTCACTGACTGTTTAGCATGTGTGTGTCCGAAGCACGATTTGCGATTTTTCCTTTGCATTCTCTTCTTTGGTGCCGTCAGCACAAGCTGCCTATGAGCATCATAAATGTAGATCCCTTCTGTCTCTGCTCTAATGGATAATATTCATTAGACTGTGAAAATTAAGGCGTGTGCATCATTAGAGGCATGATGGTTTTAGAGTCTTGTTAGTGTGATGGTCCTTGAACTTGGATTACCACTACCATTTTGAGATACTCCATTAAAGTCTATACTGATATGTTTTCCCAGAGGCTTTTTAAGCTGATTTTAACAAGCTGAAAGATTTCATGTCACCATGTAAAAGATACAGTGTGACCCATCCTTTGCAGGGATGTGCAGCATATCCCCCTCAACCATTTCTGCAATTTAAAATGGAGTAAAATGCAACCAGTCATTAACTCATACACACTTTTTGCAGTGGGACCCAGCTTAGATTTTGCATTCTCAAAAAGAAAGCCAAGGCTCTTGTTGTTGTCTCTGTCTCAGTTTTCATCAGGACGCTGTTGTAAAACAGGTTATTGTTCTCAGGGGGATTTAGCTTTTTAGATAATGGTATCACATAAAACTAGTCTCCAAAGCAGGAGGTATCACTGAAACCAAAACCAAACTCTGGCTTTCCAGTGATTTCAGGTCATTTCTGCAGTATTTTAATAAGGAATCTAACTCAGGCAGCAGATAGTCCAGAGCGCCAGCTTCAGGTCTCTCTGCCTGGTCGAGCTGAAATTATGAGTCTGGTTATTGTTGAATCAATGGACAGACAATTAATTGACAATGGTTTTGATAATTCATGAATAGTTTCAAGCTTCAGTTTATCAGTTAGCCTGCTAAATTCAGCCAAAAATATTTCTCACAAACTTCTTGATCCAAATAATGAAGGGCCTGGTTCAGAAGTCTCAAATTCACAAGCTTAAATGTTTGATATGATATGAATGAAAGATTAACAGGGAGAATATGAGTCCTGAAGATGATGTGACATGACCATCTTGAGAGGAGATATATCACTCTGTTGGAGTTGTGGGAACCACTTGGTCGACTGTTATGACCTGCCGCCGGTGACACATTTCATTTTAACAGAGGAAAGTGACGGTCAGCGCTGCTGGCTAAAAATGAGAAGCTGCTACCTGAATGTTTTATAGACTGCTTTTTGCTAATGAGAAGGAGAAAGTGTATTTTCACAACCTGGGTGTCAGAAACTGTCATTCTTCAACCAAATAATTAATCTAAACCAATATAAATTTAACTTTCTGGTGCAGTAAAATGCTGGCACTGGCTTCCACTAAGGTGTTTGTGTTTGAGGAGGACAATTCAGTAAAATTCAGTAGAGTAAAGTTCAGTAGAATTATACTTTTAGGCTTTTTAGCCGATACCGATCCTTGAAAATATCCCTGGATTGGTACCTGTATGTTAGGGTTTCTAATTTAGAAATTGTTTTGTGGCCGATAGCTGATCTTCTTTAGCCAATCATTGACCGTAAACTGACATTGTAGAGTTCCATGTAGTGTTTTGCTTCAATTAGGGCCTCCTTTCCCCGCTGTCACTGACTTTCTCTTAATCATGACACTACTGCTGTGGAGTTTGAGCTCCACACATGCACACTGACTGGGCTAACTGTTAGCATCACATGGCTAATGTTACCTAACGTGTTTAACAAGAGTTACGCTGCTCTGAGTTTGTTAGGAGCGCTTAACAGCTTGGTGTTGGATATTAGCCGCTGCTGCTGCATGAGTTTGTGCTAAGTGGGCAGGCATTGAACTGACCTCTGCCTCTGGTTCATAAGCTTGTTGAGGGGTATGTGGTCGTCTCCTATGAGCAATATCATTGCATTACCCTGCTGAATCCAAGCTAGGCAGAAGCAGACTCTGCTTTCTCATCATCTCCCCCTGTATTGCCAATATAATACATTTAATGTACATTTCAACTGTCTTAACTGATTAGTATTGGTTAAGCAGCCAGTCATTAATAACTCTACTGTCTCTCTTTCAGGGTCGCCTTAGAGCCTTCAGACCGTGTTGTCTGCAGTTCACTGGCCTCGACGAGATACTGGAATCATCAGTGAGTATCCAACTTACTCACTTTTGGTTTGAGGGTCTGCTGCTCAAAATCTGTTTCTGTTCAGGCTGAGTTAAATTTACAGGCAACACTTGTACAAGTGTTGTCAAGGTAACTGTTCTTCTGCTGCACTTATTTTTTCAAGAAAGACCACTGAAATTCCTCAAGTGAAAGACCCTGTATTTTAGAGCTGTTCAGGAGGAAGTACACCAGTTTTCATCAGTCTCTTTGTCCCCACCTTTGGGAAAATCAAGTTAAAAGGTCTGTCCCAGCACTTAATGCCTCCTACTTGAGATCTGGAGTTATACTCAACAGATGGGGTATCTAGCAATGTAGTTCAGTTGTGTGAAGAAAATGCCAAAGGATAATGTTCCGGTTGTCTCGGGCTATAAAAAAGGTAAGATATAGACTTAGAAATTCTAATATAATTTAGTATATAAATCTTAGGGAATAATATGGATTGAAAAAATGAGGAGTAATCTGCTTTGAGATGAAACATGGTGAGTAGGCGGCCCTTATCTATGAGATTGAAACAGCATGTTTTGTTCCAGTAAATGCTTTGCTTCTCTCTCTCTCTCTCTCTCTCTCTCTCTCTGTTTCTTTCCCTCTCTTGCTTCTTTTTCTTTCTCTCTCACCTCCTCCTCCAACCAGCAATGCCGCTCTCCTCCCCTCCCACACACACACACACACACACACACACACACACACACATAGACACATAGATACAGACACTACTATGCTCACACAAGTATGAAGAAGGAAGGGGTTGAAAGACGAGGAATGCGGAGAGCGAAAGAAAAACACACCAGGGAAGAGACATAGAGATGATGATCATAAAAAGTGGGAGAGTGGAATATAACGAGAGTAATCAAACCAGGGCTGGGGTCGATATTGACAATTATCACAATAAATGTCAAATCATTACTTGAAAAATAGACTGATTTTTTTCTTCTGAGTGAAAGGTTATTTATTGTCAGAACGTGACAAACACAAACAGCAGAACATTTCACAAATCTGAGGTAGATACAAAACGATGATAATCAAAATAATAATAGTAAATAATGAATAGACAGTGAAATCTGAACTGTGGTCAACATAATGTCAAACCCAGACAGACAGTGTTTTAGCTGACAGTGTGAACAAAATAAACGGACAAAAGAAGACTGTGGTCGGTATTTTATGTAAAAGTTTTAAACACAGCAAGTAATTTTTGCCTGACATCGTAACATGAACTAAATAACTTACCATTAGCATTAGACGAGTCGACTATGAGCTACTGTAGCTAACATTATGTCGTGAATTCAATTTATGTTGTAGCATTGCGCTGTTATCCGGGGGCAAAACAGTTATACTAAAATTTATCAGCATGTTGAATGTTGTCGTAACATTATAATGTTACTGCTGTGGTTCCGAACTGGTGGGTCACGGCCCAAAAGTTGTATGGGGCCCATTCTGAATGGACTGCAAGTGACCCGCAAACAAGTTTGTGAAAAACACACTTAACTGTTAAGTACACTAAATTTCCTGCACAGAGCTTTTATTGTAAAGTGTTGTGTCCTGCTGTTTACTCGCTCAACAACATGGCCATATGCAAGTGTGAAGCTGAATGTATTAAACTGTGTGGACCTGGAACTAATGACTAAGGAGAAGTCTGGACCCTGTGGCTAGACCACTTGGGAACGAGTTTGGTGGCTGGTCTTTACTTCTTTTTCTTCCACTACTACTTCTTATTTTGTTTAATGGTGGTTGGCAGCTAGCATTTATGGTGCCCTATTCTCCTGGTATATGGGTAGTTTATTATCTTGAACATTTATCCAACATTTGTTATATTTTAATCAAGGAAAATTACACTGAGATAATCGTTTTATCGCTCAGCCCTAGATAATTGTTATATTGCTAAACCCAAAGAGGAGGACACAAATTAAAATTAAATACTTGAGTGCATTTTATTAAAAGCTACAAGGGTCCAAAATTAACACCAGTAGTCAATAAAGTTAGTAGATGCCTGGAAGTCACTCTGTCTGTTGAGAAACAAAGATACAATCCAAATATGCAGTGTAAGTTAAAGAAAATGTATGTGGAAATTACAAAAAACCTAGTCTAGCATCTTCTCATGTGCATGGAGCATAATTTGAAGCAGTGCAAATCATCTTTATATTTTAATACAGACATGGTAGTGGACAAGCTGAGTTTCTTCATATAGTAGGTCCTAGAAGATAATGGATTTTATCCATTTAAAAATGATTGCAACTGGGTCCCGTTTAAGGTCTTGGTGCTTTCAAATTTCAAAAGATTTGTCACCTTGAATTCAAAATCACCAGAGACCACAATCAATTTCAAGCTCAGTAAATGTATTTTTGTTTTTTATGTTGAGGCCTTCAAGCTACAGAAACAAAGCGCAACACATCATGTTCTGAAAACCACGCCCAGGGGGTGGAAAACAAACGGTGTCATAATATGCAACTTAGGGCTAGAGCGCTAACAAAATGCCTGTAGCTCAGTAAAAACAGTTGATATCAGCATGTCAAATGATTGTTCTATCACCTTATGTCTACTAGAAAGGAAAAATTAAATTGACAATCTCAATATTGTCGGTCTGTCTCAGTGTCCCTTCTCCTTAAGTTACTAATGATTCCACTAAATGGCCAGTGGTGACATACTCTGATATTTACAGCTGTTTGATTGAATCACCAGGTAAGATCATTAGTTAAGGTGACACAGTTCAAAACCAGGCCTTGTTTGTCTGGCTAAATTAGAAAAATACTTGCTGCCAACGATATACTGGGTATCAGGATCCCACAGTTTTCCCATTGTCCTTGCTGATGCCTCATGTCTGCATCCACTTTTTCTCAAAAGCTCAGTTTGTTTTTTGGTTTGGCACCTTATAAAAACTTAGATCTGGGTCCTTTACCCTGTTGGCAGTGCATCCCATCACACAGCAGCTTTAAGGCATTTTTCTGTTGTTTGCTAGCAGATGGAAAAGATAAGGAGGCACCTTTACTCAATATAAAGTCAATGGAGAACAATGAATTGTTTTCCCCTCTGGTGGGGGTGGGACTTAAATGTGCTGTGTCTCTAAAGACTGTATCAAATTTGACAACAGAAATATTCTAAATGCGCCCTTTTGTATTTTCTGTTGGCAGTTTTTTGCAGTGTGTGTGAATGACATCAGCCGACAGGAAGTAAACATGGACCCAAGCTGTTGCCTAGCAATGCAATTCCAGTGAAACGGTCCATAGAGACAAACTATTTTGCCCTTTATCTTTAAGCTAAAGCATGCCAGCTATGGATGTCTATCTTTTTTTTGCACACAGTGGTATCCATTGCATCAATTGTGCCTTAGTTGTTCGTTAGTTGTCTGGGATTCTCTGAACAACCTCTGTTGCCAAAGTGCAGCACTGATTATGTAAGAGTGTATGCTTATACGTGGATGCAAGGGATGTACAATAGCTGCGTCTGCATTCAGTCAGGTACAATGGACTGCTGTGTCCACACAGGCCCATTAAATTTTGTCTGAATGGAAATAGAGTGTCTTTGGGCAGAGCTCTCCCTTCCTGTCGAATGTTTGCCCTGGTTTTCCAGGTTTTGTTCTGCTTGTAGTAAACGCTGCGCGGCCTTGACAAATCGTCTGTGGTTGTATCACAGGCTTAGATATGTTTGTATGCAGTGAGGCTGTACTTTGAGGACTTCTGTTATTGCGGATGGTTCCCCCAGTGCTGCCTCTGCCAGCTGTGCTTTTATTGGATGGATGGATGGATGGATGGATGGATGGAAAGAAAGAAGAGAGAGAGAGAGAGAGAGAGAGAGGGTAGTTGACTGGATGGACTGACTACTCACATACTTTCTGTATCCATCTCTCTTTTTCCCAATTTCAGTCTCAGCATCTCATCTCCTCCCACATGCTCTCACATTGAGTGAGGAATCAATCCTTCTCACTTCTATTATATCTCCCTATCAATCTCTATCGCTCTTCCTGCCACTTCATTCTGGCCATTCTCTACGAACCGAATACGCTTGCTGTGGGCACAAATGAGCGCGTGTCTCTCCAGTCCCACAGCGATCATACCACGTCCTCATCAGGTCTATTCTAGTGGCCCGCCTTATCCTGCTTCATCCCTTTCCTCCTATAATTGGGCAAAAGCCTCTGCCTACCTGTCAGCTAGAGGCCCAATACAAATGCTGCAATTTATTCCTTACTGCCACAGGGTCTATTAGCTGTGTGTAGGTTTTGACAATGGCCTCAGAGTAACCATGGGTCACTGCTGTCCAGTGTCATTTTCAGTAAATGGTTGGACCCTGTGGAGTCAGATATGGTTCAGACCACCACCACCTTTGCCGCCTTATGGATAATGGCTGCACTCCACATAGAAAGAAAGGAGGATTAAATGTATACTGTTTGTTTCCTGGCCCTTTAGGTCAAAGTAGAAGATTTTTAGCCTCATTATTGCTCTGTTTTTTTTTTCATCATGACTAGTGTTAAAGATAAAGGTTGCTTGTATGGCATGGTTCCCTTCACAGATGACCTTGTGAAGGACAAAATGTTTTGAGAATGTTCTGGACGAACAGACACATTAAGGGTTTGCATTTGCATGCACAACATGGAAATGAAAAATGATTTAAATAGCAGGGCTGTACGTTAACTGCCTTTACAATGTGTTGTTTATAATCTGTGAAATAAAAGTAAATAAAAGCTTTGTTTCCACTGAGGGAAATGGTTTTAGCTCACAAAAATAGACAGGAGGTCTGCGATGCAGCAATGGTAGTTGCATTTCTGGTAAGGTTCATGGCTATTGTATAGGGTATGGTATGGCATAGGCTCTACGTCAACGCAGAGCTTATGCTGTAGATACACTGTAAATTCAACTCAGAAGTATAAATTCCGCCTTAGTGTTGCAGGAGAACTTGTGAATAAGTGACTGGGGCGGAGCTGTGCAGAGAGTATGAGAGAGGAAAGATGCATATTGTTATGCATTATGTAACGCAACTTGACCCTATATTGATATAAATGGTGTTGTCTAAATTTATATCTTGCTTGAAAATATGTCGATGTATCGCACATAGTCATTATATCGCCCAGCTCTAATATGGGGTTTGCGAATATTTTGGTTATCCAATGGTCAACCATGTACAGAATGGTCCTCTTTAGTTAGCTTATTTCAAGTTAATTAAAAAGTTGATCTACTTAAGTGTTCTTTTGTTCTTAAATGTTCTTGTAGTTGATTTAATACCACCCACACCCACCCACACCCTCAAAAACAATTTGGATGGATTTGGAGAATCATTAAACCCTTACATTATATATTTCTTCATTAGCAAAATAAGACAAGCACAAGGCTTTGTGCCAGATTGGGTTTGAAGTAAGGGTGCATTTTCACAGTTTTGTTCTTCGGGGGGAGAACCCTGCTGTTGTGTTTAAGAATGCAGCACATGTTGAGTTACATGAGTCTTGAGAACAAGAGGAAATGTTGAAGCAAAATAACCTTCACCTTTACAGTTGTTGTGCTTCTGTATTGTGCTGTCGGCAGAGCTTGTTGATATAATAGAACTAGTTTGTGTTGCAGGAAAGTGTGTGCAGCATGTAAACCCATTCTTACTGTTTGTGGCAAGTATGGTTGATCCTGAAATGGCCTCTACTGTGCTGTTATGTTTATTTATATCAGTGTCACATATGTCATGAAGGCAGAAGCAGTAGATTTAAAAATACAGACAGTAGAAAAAAGCTTTTGTAGAAGCGTTCATATGTGACGTTCAAGAATAAAAACAGTTGTATGAACAAACCGCTTTCATGTCTTAAGAAGTTAAACCTTAAATTAAAGCATGCATGCTGTGAGCCTTTTCATTTATGCAGTAACAACAACTAGCAGGAACATAAAACAAAAACTGGCAGCATAAAAATATTGGCAGCAGTACGAAGACACATCCCAAAATCTTGATCAAAGAGTCTGTATTGAGGCTCTGTACATAAGCGTCTGATTGCAGTAGTATAATTTGCAGTCCTACAGAGCATGTGCTGTAAACACAACTGAGTAGTGTTAACACACTCTAACACTTAAGCAAATAATCTCTTGTTTATTGAGCTATTGTTGAACTACTTTGGAAATGGTTTTATTTTTCTTGAAAGCCACTCTTACCCAGACTTCAGACATGAGCACGCCTGGCTCACCCATTCCCTGTATGACCTGTCACTTCCTCACGGGAAGCAGGAAGCGGCTGAGATGTGTTTCCTGTTGGAATGTGAGACGGCTTCCTTGGCTACAGCAAAGGCTTTCACAGCCCTGTCGGAAAGAAAAAGGAAGGAACAGCGTTTCCTTACTATTTAGTCACTGCACATTACAGCCACGTGCATTTAACTTTTACTTTATCCACACCTTAATGCAAGGTATAAACCACTTTAATTCTAGTTTAACTCAAGTGTTTGTTTTTGTCTTTTTCCAGGGTGTCTGCAGGTCCTTAAAAAGTCTTAGAATGTTACATTTTATAACAATAAGGCCTTAAAAGTCATTAAATAGTCACAAATTTGAATCGGCTGTGAGGTCTTAAGTACTACAAACTTTTGATCCTATTTAATACATCCATTTTTTAAATTTCTTTTTATGAGAATGAGTGAAGCCTTCCTATGTAAAAGTCCACAAGTCTAATGTTACGAATCTTTAAAAAACTATAATACTGTCATTTCACTTCACACTTACTTTAACCTGTTGGCAAAATGCAGATTGACTTAACTCACTCTGATAACCATATTCCTACATAACACTCACCTCTGCACAAGACCACATACATTTACTACTTACCTGCAATGCGTACCTGTGATGCTTGTCCAAAAATCGGTCCTAAATTTGGTCAAAAGTTGTCTCGAAAGGATCTTAAAAAGCATTAAATTGAACTATCTGATACCCGTAGACACTCTGTTTTCTCCTCTGATAAAAATGCAAACATTCCCTGTCATGAGACTTGGGTGGTGTATATCTTTTCATACCTTTTTCACCCTATTAAACAGAAAAATGCAACCACACACCTTCAAAATTCAAGTTTTTGTCCTTCACCGAACTTAACTGCCTCGTTAATTCATCGGAAAACACACTTTATTAAAACTCACCAAAGCTGTCTCGGTAAGTCTTTCCAGTGTTCACATAATTACAATCTATGGTTTGGTAAAAAACAACTAAGACTAAAAGCAAAAACATTGATTCACTGAGTCACATGTGCTAGCTCTACTGCTGTTCTCCCCTGCTGTCTCTCTGCTGCTGCTGGCTGGCTACAGTCCTGTGACGTTATCCCCACCACTCACAGGCGCCATCTTTCTCAGTTCAGCTGCTTGCTTTATCAGCAGAGCCTGACATCTGGTGGTGCATGCTGTGCACTGCATCACCTCAATACAGTGTTGTCTTAATAGTTAATAGAAAGCATCTGTCTCTTTGACAGTATTGAAAATCATACCGCTAGGTTTTGTAGGTATCATATCTTGTGCCTCAAAACGAAGGGCTTGACTTGCACGTTTCTACAAGTAGGGTTATAATAGAGTTGGTGCTTTTATGCCGCATAGCACTGATTGTGATCCAGTACTGTAACATGCTCATGTTTAACCCAAACAATGTGTCATGTGACAGCAGTTGCTGATTCTGATTGGCTGGATTGACAGTTGAAATGAGAGATCACTGAGAAAGATTAGAGTGGGGGAGAGTTCGACCCACTGGGGGGGACGTGCACCATTATTTGCAAACGCTCTGTTTTTTCTTGTACACACCAAACTGGCATTCAAGATTCATCCACTGTCGAAACACTTTGGGTAAAGCTTAGTTTTGGGGTGACAAATGCTTTTAATTGTAGATAGAAGGTTGAAATGTAGAGAAAAAGATGCACTTGTAAAGTTAACCTGTTTAATGTGCGCATACTCTTACCATTGAGAGCACAGGTGGGAAGCACTACGTCTCCTCTGTGGCTTCATTCGTATTTCTCCTCCTTGTCATTTTTCATGCGTGTCATTTCTCCACTGCTGTCCATGTATCTGTCCGCCTGTCTCTTCTCCTCTGTCTTGTTGCACAGAAGCCACACATACACAAGTATTGTGGAGTGAGCTGCTCTCAGTTCTCAGTCCTACTCACTCCTCTCCTTACTGCAGTGCTGTAGCAGCCCACGCAGAGCAGCGCCATTTTGGAAATCTGCAGCTCTTTTCTGATGGCTGTAATCCATGTCTTTCTCTCTGTAGCCTCAGAAGTCACCTGTGCTATAAGGCAGCGGATAACGAGACGTCTTCATTCAGTCTGTGGACGTCTGCATGAATGAAAATGAACCCTGTCACTACTTAATAAACTTTGCATTATAGAAATGAAGTAGAGCAGGTGAGATGTTTAGATATGTTCACGTTTATTTGTATATAGCGCCAATAGTTCTTGTATGTGGTCATATAATTTGAGTATGACATGGTTTCTGCTGCCTCTAACTAGGATGTAATTAACTCTTTAGTTTTAATGACAGGGCTGCAGTTTGGTTTGCTCTCTCACCTCCTCCGTTCCTCTCACTTTTGTTTTCCTTTCTTCCAAAATGTTCCTCTCTTAAATTTCCCATTCTTTAATTCATTTAATTTCTTGCATATCTCTTCCCCATCCTCTCCCTCAGCACCCTCTCCTCACTCCCCTTCTTTATCTCTCTACAGTACATCAGCCCCGAGCCACCATGTTAATTACACCACAGTTCTTTTTTCTCTATTATTCACCACTCTGCTATTTCTGTCACCCTCGCTGCTGCGCCTGCTTCTGCTACGTTGCCAGCATTTTGCTAGGGTCTGCAGTGGCTGTTGAAGTGAGGAGGGGGCGTGCGCTGGTGCCCAATTCAACAACAAATGGCTGTTTAGCGTCATCTGATTGGCACAGATTAGAGGGCTCTTGGTGCTGGTGCAGAGGTGGCTGTTGCAGAGGACCAGGCGGCTTTGTCGCTGCTGTCTGAGCACAGCTGACTGAGCCATTTGCCTCCAATGTGTTTTTACTATTTTAATGACATTTTGCTCTATTAAATCTAATTGGATGGATGAAGACAGATTAATGGGTTAGAAGAAGCCAAATCTCACCTGATTAATGGTTTTATTTTTTAACAGTGTCACCTCACTGCTGAGGTCGGACCAGCCGTCAGACTGATGCAACAGCCCTGGAAAAATACTTGTTTCTGAGATGTAGTTATCTGTTAAACAGCTTAGCACTGTTGCACAATTCTCCTAACTGTAGTCCAGACATTTTCCCAAAGCTATTTGTATGACAGCTGCCATCATAACAGCTGACCATTAGCCTCTGAGTGACTAGATACTTTTATATACCTTGTTTAATGTACATTTTGGGGAAGATTTACTGACTGAACATGATGTAATCGGCACAAGCAAATCTTGTCCTTTATCTTAAGTTTAATCAAGTTTAGTTTACTAGTCTTGACAAGTTCTTTGTGTTAGTGTTGTTAAAAATACTGATTTATCCATCGATTCTGAACATTTGAAATGGTTTTAACCCTTTGAAATCTTGTGCTGCTTTCAGACATCTTTTGAAAGTATATAAACCTTTGAATCCTGAGCAAATTGGTATGATTTCTTTAAAAAAAAAACATGGGGAAAAAGGCAAAGAGCAGCTTGGTAAGAAATGTACCACAAACTGGAAAAAAACAGGGGAAAATTTATATTATTATTATTACTACGTATTTAAAATTATGTTACTGAATTATTATAATTTTTATGCACCTTTTCCAGCTCATTTCCTCCAAATGTTTTTTGTTTCTCTTTTTACAAATTCTCTTGTTTTTTATTTTCTCTTTTCACTAATTGCAAATGTTTTGGATTTGGATTTCTTCTTTTATTGCTTCCCATGTTTTCGAAAGAAATTAAGCCAATTTGCTCAGGTTTCAAAGGCTTCATATTCATTTTCCCTTAGTATTTGATACTATCTATACTACTTTCTCACATTCTCCTCTCTCTGACAGTGAGTTGACGCACAAGCACATATTTTGTGGTTGAACAAATATTTTATTACTATGACTAAAACTTGAAACCATTTTTTTCCATGGAAGTATGAGTAAAAAGTCTTCCCTTTAAAAATAATAACTCAAATAAAGGTCAGATTCTCAATCCAGTTGCATTTTTTCAATGTTATACAAAACCAAATGTACACTTTACGATAATCGTCAGTGTTCATATCACGGTATACCTTGAAATCCGCATATCGCTGCAACCCTATTGCAGGAAGAATATTGTTCTCATTAATGCAAAAAAGGCTTTAATTATTGTTGTTTACTTCAGTCATTCTGCTGCTCTCTGCGACTAACGAAGAAAAGTCATCGTGTGATAGCCTTTGTATGTTTATCTTTTAATATCAATTTAAAATTTTGTGCCCTCACTGTCAGTTTTACTTGTGGTATCAAAATTGGTAACGAATATTGATATTTTTCAAGGTATTGTATTGAAGTTAGAAACTGTAGTATCATGACAACTCTACTCTGTTTACACTGCCAACTCATGTCTTTATTTATTTGAACTTTTTTTCACTTTCCTATAACTTTTTTGCCAGTGTTGCTCCAATACTAATATTGAGTGTCAACTTAGTGCATCACACATGCCATGCACCTACTGTCAAATCACAGAGAGTCTGAGGAGCCGGAACAGTGTTATTTTTAGGCACTGAAGAAGAGCTATGGTAAATGGGTTGGAACCTCTCAGACAGGACCCTTGTTCAGTCCGGGTGTCTCTGAGTGCATGTGTGTGTTCTCCACTGTTTACTTATTTATTGTTTCATGGAGACACCCAGGAGTGAACAAGGTGTGACAGCATGTGTGTTGCAGTAAATGTCAGCAAGTGCCCAGGTGTTAGGGGAAGAAACGAGCGCTAGTCAGGCAGGGCTGGGCCGATGGACAATGCTGTCTTCGTGATGGCTGACAGTCATCAATCACTGAGCCCAAGATTGTGATTTAGTAGTTGTGATCAATAGTGGAGACAGTTCAGTGAGATTCAGGACAGGAAATATCTAAATAGCAAGAGCAGTGATGGACAGCATGGCTCAACAGGCAGGAAACAAGAGCGCAAAAAACTTCAACAAAACAGCTGTTTGACAAGCCACTCAGGAAAGTGCAAAGTTAAAACAACTCAGCAACCTCCGTTCTGCACCACAGTTTTTTCTAAAATCAAAACAAATAAAACATGCAGTCCTTAACCAGCAGGCCTCAAGAAACAGGCACCTCTCAGGCGGGTTAGTAATGAGATGCGTCATACCTGCAGTTTGAATAAAATTAGACGAGTGGAGCAGCAGTTATGACTTTTCAGTGTTTGGAAATTTGACCTTAATACCACTCCAGTCAGGCCAATTATAGGATTGCATAAAAGTGTGTCATCCCTCTAGCTTTGGCAAAATGTGACCAGTGATGTAAACCTCACATTTTAGCTGAGGCAATTTATTATTATTATTTTTTTGGCAAGGATGTTTTCTAACCACTAGTGTGGTGCAGGAAATGTTTGAACTTGTGCTGTACCTCATCAGGCCATTTAGCTGCCACCTGTCTTGTGTCATGGATGGGTGGACGGCCTGAACTAAATGTGCTTGTGATTAATGGGTTTTCTTCAGCAGAATAACATGGAACATTAAAATGTGCGTCCCATCATCCTAAACTGAACATGCACATATGCACAGTCCATGTACTGTAAAATCAGGGCTCCGGACGCCAACACAAATTAATGTCAACCAGATCAAAGAGGACCTCACAGTCACCAGTGGAACATGTTTGTTCTACATCTGACCAGTAAAATACTTCATGCTCAAATTAACCAGTGCAGCCTAAATGTGGAGCCAGCTGTGTCACCAATATTATTGGGAAGAGCAGTGGAGGCACCCTAAGGACATGCCCACACTCCTACATGTTATCGGTCAAAAATAAAAGTGAGAACTCAAACATGCATAACTCAAAGATCTAACATGAGATGGGCAGTGATACTTTCAGTTGTGAAGTAACATAGTTACATCACTATTATCAGTCTAAAAATAACACATCAGCCTAAAGGGAAAAATCACTCTACCTATCGACCAACCCCCACCCTCCCAAAATCCTCTCTGCTTGCCATAAATAATAAATCAGCCTGTTAGGAGGGCAATTGGCTCTATGGACCTGATTCATCAGAGCTCACGCGACCCAGATACCACCGTCCTGTGTGAACGGTTAAAAGCCAGTGTGATGGTAAGGAGCACAGTAGCTCAATAGTTCATATGGGATTTGTTTGGATATGGATCAACAGTGGTTACAAGTTTAGTTCAATGATGATTGAACTGGTGTTGCCAAACCAACAGGAACACACGTCAGTGTTAAACAAACAAAGCTGTTCACATCAACATGTCACAAACGTGTTATATAATGCTTATTGGATTGGATTGCTGGACAGATATCCCCGTTGTGTTTTCAAAATGCTGTATGTTTTTCATGTTAATCAATACTGTACTTAGTAAATAATTGGGCAGCAGCTATTGATTATTATCCTCCTGAGACCTGAACTTTTGTTGGGTAATCATTTTTAATTCCTCCTAGCTATTTTGGATCAGTAGGACCAGATAAATATAAAAAACAAAACACTGACAAAGATAATTAAGTCCCAATGTCTTCAAACGAGTACTACCTAATTGACCATGTCCATCTTGTTACTGTTGCTATAATTTGTTGCCATATCAAGCTACAAACATTATTAATCATAACTAAACAAGTTTCAACTATAAAATGTCATCAGGTTTTTGACCTTGTCCACTTTTGTGTCAGGGTCAGCTGCAGACTGACAGAGATGGCTGCCATCTTGTTTTTACATGGATTGGTGTACTGTGCTCTTACTGCCACTAGATGGCACAAAAAGTGTCCACGAACATGGACAACAGGTCTAAGTTAAGAAGAATAAAGCAGAGTCGAGTAAACCCAAAATGTGCTGTCCTCTTATATTAAATGAGTATTCTACCGATTATTCCATTGAATCAGGTAATCAGGTAAGAAACACTTTCACTTTATTAAAGAGCAATAGTAAGTATACAAAGGAAATAATAAGACAGGTCTTCTGTATGTCCTTTCATGCACTTATGTGCTTGTTGACTGTCGCTTTGGTGTGTTCATGTGCATTTTTTTGGCCAAAACGTGGTGACGTGAGGGGACACAGCAGTGAGTTCTTGTTGCTGCTAGTTCTCTGATGTTGGTTTGGTGTGTCTGGGCCTTTCTGCTGAGATGCTGAATATTGACGTCATGCTGTTCTGGTAGGCTAGTTTGGTTTTTCAATGGACGCAGTAGAGTTGAAGTGAAGATAATATTTAATACAGAATATGAGTGTACAGATTAACAGATGATTTGTGCTGGTTGAGATTTAACAGAAGTCTTTGGCGCTTGGACACCAAAGGAAATTGTTTTGTGATCGAGGGACATCTGAGCGGCAGCAGAATAAATGATGACTCTGAGGCTGATGGCTGCTGAGGCTGATGAATCTGTTGCCATATTTAAAATGAGGAGCAGTAAGACGATAGGCTGACAGAGAAGGTGTGTCGCTGTGCTATTGGTTGTTTGTGAATCAGCTGATGACTCAGTTGATCTACCCAGGCCATGACACCTAGAGATAGTGGGTGACCATACGTGCAAGGAGTGAATGGTAGGGTGAGAAAGAAACTTACAGCCTGAGCATGAAATGTATTGTCCTCCTGACTGAACTTTTGCCAGAGCTTCAATTGTTTCATCCTGATAAAGGAATGTGGATGTGTATTGACTAGAAAAACATCTAATTTCATCATGGCGGTAGAGAGGAGAGGAAACAAAAGTGTTGGACCCCTGAGACACAGTTGAAGGAAGGCAAGGAAGTGCGTGTTATGTCATATGCGTGAGGGCAAAGCAGGTATTGTTGTCTTGCCGTGGAAATGGTTTGTGGCTTTGAATAAACTGCACTGCTGAGCAGAAGAAGAAGTCATACACGTGATGCTGTGGTAAACTACCTCTTCCTGTATATATGCTCAGTGTACTTGTATAATAAGAAGTCTTTTTTAACAGTTCTGCAGTGGGAACAAACATTGACACACTTGCATGTAGGGGGTGTATAACGGCCATGCTATTTGTGTCATCGTTGCACGCTGTGGACCGAAAAACAAAGTGGCACTTAGCCTTAGTCACTCTCTCCTCTAAACCCCCGTAATATCCCCCCACCCCTCCATTTCCTATCACTCCTATCTCTTCTTTTCCCCACAGACAGAGGCATCATCATAGCTGTTAATCCAGAGGGATGGAGTGAGGAGTGTTTGAAGAGTGTTAACAAGTTCACTGACATGGGACACCGAAAAGTATTGAAAACTGTGTGTTCTCAAGCCAGCAAGAACAAAATGTTGAATTACTGTCTCAGGTCAGGGCAGATGTATTTAACAAAATACATTTCATACATTGGAGACACTATTTTTGTTTTTAATATATGCTTTATGAAGCCAATCGAGTACATGTCTGGTCCTTTACTTACCTGAGGTGGATCTGACTGTTGTCACTTGATGGATTTTCACAGCTCATAACATCTATCATGATTCAGAATAAAACAGACTTTATTTAGTCAGGATGAAACAGTTTGAGGTTGATACTGGCAGCGTTGGACCTTTTTCATCTTCTTTTCATCTTTTTAGGTGCTTTGTCTGAGCAAGAGATCCAGCCACCCACAGTCAAAGGAGAGCAGCTGTTTTTGTGTCAAGGCCAGGTAAGAGTATTTTTATAAAGCATCCGCATATGCCAGCTTTGGTAAAAAACAACAACAACAAAAAAAAACAATAAAGAGGATTTCAGTAAATTATGAGTCACAATGAAATTAATGCAAGTGTCAATGGAGTCATGAAGAAATGAGTTACAAGTATGGAAATTAGATGTTATATATTTTTGACTCAGGACTTCAAAAACTTATTTGACTAATGAGACAGTAAGTGCTGTTAAAATGGAGACAGAGCCTTCATATGGATTGTAAAGGCCCTGACTGCAGCTCTGTGCAACTCACTGGTGTCGAGCAAACCGTGCCCCTGGGTATTACTGCTGCTGTTTGAGGTATTCAGTAATAAATATGTATGACATTACATCTGTTGTCAGTCATTGTTCAGTGTGAAGGGTCACAACAGGTATCAAACTTAAAGTATATATATGACAGGGAACAAAGCAAGAAACCCAATCACAATCCTCCCCAACAGGACAGCCCTCCTTATCCTCAATGGTACAAAAAATGACAGATGAGCTGAAAGTCAGGCTCAATATTAAAAGAGATGGGGAGAGATGCCTGTGCAAAAGGCAGGTTCAGAATGATGAGGCACTTTATCAGAGTATACACTGACAGAAAGCACCAAGAACAAAAGACAAACACAGAATCTTCAGATAAACTGACAGCTCTGGAAGTATTTCAGAAAGGAGCCCCAAACCTTTTGGTATTTTATATCTGAGATACAAATTGAGTAGCTGATCTTTTCAAGACTAAGGCAGGACATAATGTCCCTCAGTCGCTGGGCATATGTGGGCAGGGCAGCATCCCTCCATCTGATTAGAGCTGCCCGTCTGGCCAGCAGAGAGGCAAATGATAGTGTACAGCGTTGGATTGGAGTCAGGTGTACACCATCTGTGGTAGTGCCAAAGAGGGTGACCAGAGGGTTGGGTTGCAAGAGGATAGGGTTTGGAAAACATCCCTGCAGTATTTTTAAAGCTCAAACACATCCAGTACAGCCTCATTTCCACCAAACACTTTCGGCATGGTACGTTTGGAACCAAAAGTAACCCTTCAGACATGGTACCTAGACCCTAGCGTTTCCACTGCAAACAGTACTCTTAAATGTGGGCGGGGTTGTTGGCACTCACTGCTCCGTCCAGCACTCACTGTATTTCCCGGTTACCTGGTTTAGTTATGCCCCAGCATTTTCTGAACAAATTAAAACAGGCTGCAGTGAGAGTCTCTCTCCATGGGATATTTGAAAATAGCAGGTTTGTACATTTAGTCCTTCTGAGGCAAGCTCAGGGGTTTAGTGTTGCTGTAGCCCCCAGGAACAACGCTCTGTGATGCTTTCTTTTTTCTCCAAGTGAGGATTAGAATATATGCCTTTCTCATAACCCGATCCAAATCCAAACGTATATAAATACTGGAAGATCCACTCATTACTAAAAGTGTATGTCATATAAAAACTAAAGTAATCGTCAAAGTTGTCACAGTAAAATTTAAGGTGTGTTGATTGAGTCGCATTGTCAACTCATGCATTGAGTAACATTACAAGTAAACGTTCCACCAGCCACAGCTTAGCCCTGAGCAGAGTGACCCTTGTCTATTGACCAATCAACAGACTTGAGTGTTCACAGCTCCACCTTTTAGTACCAGATCTGTGTGCTAGGTACCCCAACAGAGGGGGGACCAAAAATGGGAATGGTACCGAACGGTTCCATTGGTACCATCCACAACTTTTCACTGCAGAAACAGAAAAAAAAAAGCAAACTGAACTGAACTGTACTGCGCGGTGGAAACAGGGCTATAGATGGTGGATACCAAATGTTTGTGCGACGGGTTTGAGCAAAGAATATCATCAGCGGTGTTCATATTAGGCTGTTCAGGGAAGCTTGATATCTGAGAGTGAAGAAAATGTCTGATTTGCAAGTATCTGGAAAAAAATTGATATTTGGTAGGTTGAACTTTGCAGAGAGCTGTTCAAATGACACAGAACAGCTACACATTAAAAGGTATTTGAAGTGCACCAAGCTTTGTATATAAGTGAAGGGTCAAATAAAGAAGGCTGGAAAAGGTTTTTTAGGATAGGACCAGTTTTTAGGTCTTTTATAGTGATGTTTAAACCTTATCAAAACCTTTAAGGTACCTGGAACAAGAACAAAATTCAAATATTCCACTATTAAGTGACAGCTACTCATGGTAACCATCGTTACCACACACACACACACCTCACTCATCACTCGGTCAAATTTCTATGCTCATCTCCTCTCTGCCTCCATTGCCATCCTGTGATAGCCGGGGATAGGGGAGTGAACGTTGTAGAAAGCCTTCGTAATTTCACACTCGAGAGAAAAAGACAACATCGGCAGGCTTCAGAGCACCCAAAAAGCCCCTTTTTACGTCTCAGTGAGCTGGAGAGGAGACCCCACCCCACTGCTGAGCTCTGCAGAGGGAGAAAAAAAAAACAGCCAAGCACGTTTATCTTTCCACACAATTACAATTTCACTTTGAAATGCTCTGAGCTGAAACTCCAACACATTGGACTGCCTGCTGCCTGGCAACTTTCAAAGAGAATAATGTTTGATTTATTTACTTTTTTTCCTCGCCTTATCTTTCCTCTGTGTCTCGGCCTGCCATTTCCTCATCTACACACAGACAAGCTGAGATTAAAAAGCTGTTTGGCTTTCAAATGGCTATGTAGCATTTAAGAACACTGGGCCACTACCGTTACATTCTGACACACAAGAGCTGTAGAGTACCTGCAGCTCGTTTAATATGTTTATTTTGGGAACATCTTTGGTGCAGAGCAGTCGTTGCTGATGTTTTTGTGAACTGCAATTCCCAGACAAACACTTAAAACTCTCATTACTACTGTGGAACATTTTGCAAGTAGTTTATATTCAATCACATTTGAATATGACTGAAGAGTTTGATGCTTCCTGTGCAAAGTTTATAACCAACTGGAAAGTGAGACACTAATGGCACTGAGCCTGGGAAAGACGATGGTGAGAAAATACTAATGTGATGCAACATTTGTCATCATCTGGGTCCTTTGTTTGAGTGTACTTGTGTGTGAGACAGAGAAAGAGACTAAATGCCTGAGTCATTAACTGGAATTTGTCCATGTTTTTTTGTTCCTAAGGCTCTTTGTATTACCTGCAGTGGCTCTACTCCCACACACACACACACACACACACACACACACACACACACACACACACACACACACACGTCTTGCCTTAACGGTCACACCTATGCCCAGCAGCATCTTGGCAGCAGGTGTTTTAGAGGACATGCTGTCAAAGTTTTAATCAGTGTCGCTCTCTCTTTCTGTTTTTTAAATAATTGCCATTTCCCCTCATACAGCCTCTGTCACACCCCCAGCCATCCAAGAATGGGGATCTCTCGTTGAATTTCCTCTTGAGAGGTTCCTTCCTGTATTTTCTTTATGTCTAAAGGATCTTACTTCCTCCTCCTTGTTGTCTTAGAGAGCATGGGCTGGGTCTCAAACAGTCTCTGTTGCATGTGTTGTCCGGATTTACAGAAAACGTGCCGTGACTTGACTCGACTCACCAGTTGGTGTGGTAATGATGTGTATCAGGGAAACAGGTGTATATTTGGTAATATAAAAAGCAGCACGATTGAAACTTTGTTGACAGTTTTTATTATTTTCTCTTCTTTTGTTTCTTTAAATGTCCTTTTTTTGTTTTCCTGCCTCCAAACTGTCATTGTCATTAAAGGACTGCTGTGTGATTGCAAGGTGGTGATCGTCATTAACTATGGGCCTGAAAAAACCCCAAAACTGTCTGCATTCTTCCACTACAATACAGGCTGATTAATGAATACCAATCACTAAGCACTCTGCAATTGTCTGAAAATATTAACCAGCTCTAAATTACTGTATTTCTGAGAATGGGGACAGGAAATAGAGGATAGCCTACAGCGTTTCAAGGTCTCTGCACCTGAACTACACACATACACACATACACACACACACACACACACACACACACACACACACACACACACACACACACACACACACACACACACACACAAAATCTTCTGCTCAACTTTTTGTGCCCTCTCTTTTCAAGTCTATCTATGACTGTGTCTCCTTTTATTGTTCGGCACTGGCCTCTTTCAGCCAGTTAGTCAGTCAGTTCGTCTGCTCTGTCATTTTCAGGTGTGTGTGACTCACTGTGCACTAGAGCAGATTCACAGTCACACAGTGCACGTACTGACACACCTGTGCTGCTCGACAACAGCCTTGCTCTGTAGATGCCAGAAACATATTAATCAAGTGTAAGCACATACTGTGGTTTAAACGTTTTCATGTCAGTGTTGTAAAAATCATGACACCCTCATGACATTTCACTCATTGGTAAATCACTAAAATCAGACTTAATTTATATAGCACCTCTCATACAGTCATACAGCCCAAAGTGCTCCACAGAGCAGGTGTAAAACAGCACAGAAAAAGTAACAAGTGAATAGCTAGACATTACATCAATAAACCATAAAATAGTTAAAATAAATAACATTTAAAAGAACAGATACGTACAAAAAAAGATGACTTTAAAACAAGGGCAATAAATGATGAGGAGTATAAAGTAAAAGCCAAGCTAAAAAGATATGTCTTAAAGGGATAGTGCACCCAAAAATGAAAATTCAGCCATTATCTACTCACCCATATGCTGAGGGAGGCTCAGATGAAGAGTCCTCACATCCCTTGCGGAGATCCAAGGGGAGAGGAGGTAGCAACACAACTCCACCTAATGCAGGCTGACAGCACCCCTGATTCAAACGTCCAGAAACATATAATTGAAACCACAAAATATCTCCATACTGCTCGTCCGTAGTGATCTAAGTGTCCTGAGGCACAGAGAGGCAGTTAGACCTGCGGGCTACAATGAGGCTAAAAACAGAGTTCAAATTATGTTTTTCTAACAACTTTTTATGTTGGAGCTTCAGGACACTTGGATCACTACGGACGAGCAGTATGAAGATATTTTGTGGTTTCAATTATGTGTTTTTGGACGTTTGAATCTGGGGCGCCGTCAGCCTGCATTAGGTGGAGTTGTGTTGCTACCCCCTCTCCCCTTGGATCTCCGCAAGCGATGTGAGGACTCTAAAACTTCACCTGAGCCTCCCTCGGTATATGGGTGAGTAGATAATGGCTGAATTTTCATTTTTGGGTGCACTATCCCTTTAAGGTTTCTTTTAAAAATGTCCACTGAGGTGGAGTTCCTCAGGTGCTCAGGCAGACTGAAATTCATAAATAATTCATTGTAATTTATTCCTCATCAACATTTTTGGTAATACTTTATTTTATGGACTGCATAGTTTCTTATAATTTCATAAAAATAAATTGATATGCAACTGTAAAGTCATTAACAGGCTCTTGGAAAGGAGCTGTGTAATTTTGTTCCACCTGTTTCGCATATTGAGAGGTTGTTCAGTCAGTACGCTTGAAGTCCATATGTACATGGGTATTTTTGAAGACCGTAATTATGCCCCCTTTGCTGTAAAAAAAAAAAAAAAAAAATCCCATCCACACATGCAGTGTTACAAAAAAATGTGTCAAATTGAAAACACAAACACAGCTGAAACACTTTCAAGAAAATGCCCAGCCAACAGACAGTGGTATAACTTTAACCCTAAAGCCAGACGAAGAAGGCGATGAAAAAGAAGAAGTTGGCCATTTGGAAACCTGAAAAAAGCTAGGAAGGGTATCTGGAACAGGGATCTAGGTAGTGCATTCTGAAGCCTTTGTTCCTCAGTATAGTGGAAGAATAAGTGTACATGTATGTGTAAACATGTAAAGACCTCTGTTAGCAAGGTTAGAACCAGCATTATTTTGCCCATGTCTGCCAATGCATGAAATGTTGCCTCATTTGTGAAGCTTCACAAAGCAGATAACAGCGTACACTCTCACTTCTCAAGCCAAAACCTCCCTGTCTACATGTCAGAAAATTGAAAACAAGTCTCTGATGTCACCCTTGATGGAGTTTTCCAGTGGGTCTGTTTTCAGCAGTGTTTGGTATTTTACTCAAAATCAGAATGTATTACTTAACTTTATTTCTCCGTGTAGAAAATAATTTGTAACCCTACATGTTATATTACTTTTGCATTACTCTGCATTATCACCTCAGATGCACTGCCACGTGGCTAATTACAAGTTAACAATATAACATTAAACCTCACATATGCCTACATATCAGCACAAAACGAGGCTCAGGAGAATCAAGACGGCACTGTTGTAGGTTTTAACAGCCTAAAAATAAAACTGTATCAGAGGTTGGCGTTCCTAACACCACCTAGAACAAATACTAATTGCCTCAAAATAATACATCAACAGGCCTAAATAAAATAAGAGACCAGCTATACTAACGCCATTAGATGATGACAGACCTGAGGGGAAACACATTTCAGTGATATATGAACTGCATGTAACAGGCCACACACACTTAAACACTTGAGCAAAGGTGAAAGCCACATTTTCAGGTACACTTGTGTACATGTGGACTAGTCCTTAATTGAAGCCTCGAGACACAGCAGATCAGGTGAACAGGCAAAATGTTAAAAAAAAGTGTCTAAATCCAAACAAACACTGAGAGAATTCAGCACTTAAATAATGAATTAATATTGAGGAATATTAACTATTGACATGCTCAACAACTTTTTTATTATAGCAACAAAACAATGTCATGCTATCCCTGCAAGTATTAGAGAGTGTATTAGTTTTAGTCAGTTTAAATAGTAGTTTTTTTTATATTGTTATGTGTATTATATACACATACGTATATGTAACACATTTACTGTACGCCGCTCCTGTTTAAATGAACTACTCAATGAGTGACATGAAATACCTATGTACCATCCAAAGTTAGTCTTTTTAGCACATATCTGTCTGTAGAGAATTGACTTTTAAACTCACTCTCCAGTAAAATACCAGATTTGTATCAGTAATATCAAATGCTCAGTAGAATATTAAAACAGCACTTTGATGTTTGGTAATGTCGTGCTCATGGTTCCAGCCGCCATTATCAGTAAGATGCAAATAAGTCTCTGTGTTAACAGTTTCCAGTCGACTGGTCCAGAAGACAACCCTGGCAGCACTTTGCTCTATTGAGCAGTGATGCCACATATTTACCTCAGGAATCGACCTCATTTAGACACTGCTAAAGGTTACTGAGTATCTGTCAGTGTAATTGGTCCTCTGCGACTGCAGAGAGGCACGCTACGCCACATTCATTCATTTCAATTCCCAGTCTCCCTACCGAACATACAGTATAATCTTCACCCCGCTCACTCTGTTCTCTAACTCCTGCTTTCTCTTTCACTGTTTTTCTCATTGTCTTCCAGCTCTCATTAAAGAGCACTACCCAGGCCTCAGCGGAGAAAGAGAAAGGCACTCTGCAGGTAGTTATTTGGGATATACTTCTTGAGTGTGATTTCAGAGGTGTCATTGACTTACAGTGGAGGGCAATGTGGTGTTCCTACTTTTTGACTTATACTTTCTTATTTTACTTTCTTGTGAGGCTCATAGAAACATTTTCTCTTGGGCTCATTTGGGTAATAAAATTAAGTTTTGCTCTCTTTTTGTAGCCACCTATGGGGCGTCCTTCAACTTACCTTGTAGAGCAGACGCCCCATGTACAAAGGCCCTGTCCTTGCCCCTCTTTTCAACCTAGGGCCCTTTGCTGCATGTTATCCCCTCATTTTTTGTGCTTACCCTTGAGATCACCTTACTGGCTTTCTCTGGTATGATAATCTAAATAATATCTTGAAGTGTGTAATACGCTAAAGCTTGTAGTGTGTGATCGTTTGAGATTAGTGAGAAGAACATCTGTGAAGCTACTCCTTATGATTAAGATTAGGATTTTAAGGGTGCTTTCACACCTGCGCTGTTTGGTTCGGTTCAGTCAAGTTTGTTTGCCCCCTAAGTGTGGTTCATTTGGACAGGTGTGAACACAGCAATCATACTTGGGTGCGCACCAAAACAACCAGACTGAGACCTTCTTGAAGAGGTGGTCTCGGTCCGGTTACAAACGAACTCTGATGCGGTTCATTTGTGTGTTTCATTACGTGTTCCGACCTGGATCTGAACCAACTGCAGTCGCATGACAAATTGTTTGGGTTAAACATGGGCATGTTACAGTCCTGGAGGATTATTAATGTGCACCTCCTCCTGTACTGCCTTAATATGCACATTCAGCACGTCCAATGCATCAAAACATCGTTTTCTAGTTGGAGCCGCGTCTCATTTTGTGTGTGTATGTGGCTGGGGGGTTGTATTCATGCTGTCTTAGTTGCACAATTCAAAATATTGTGTGAGATTTAATTGAAATTTTTTCAATTTGTTCCCCACCTGAAATGATTTTATATCTGAACACCTTAAGGGATTTTTTTTCAAATTTGGCACAAACGTCCACTTTGCCTCAAATATGGACTTAATAGATTTTTGTGCTCAAAGGTCAAAAAGTCTAGGTCACTGTGACCTTGCATTTATCTTACTCTCATGAACACAATACAGTGAGAACACCTAAGGAGGTTTTCTTCAAATTTGGAACAAAAATCTACTTGGACTTAGGAATGAAATGATAAGAATCTGGTGACTGAAGGTCAAAGGTCAAGGTCACTGTGACCTCCAAAAGCATGTTTTAAACATTCATATGCAAATTATGACGAGAGACAAATGTCTAATAAGATGTAAAGACGAAGCGATGACATTTTACAACCCAAAGGTCAACCTCAACTGTGACATCATAATGTATGAAAAAACACTTTTCTGGCCATTACTCAACATCACATCTCAGATACTGAATTGGTGACTCTAATCTCTGATTATATACAGTGGTGGACAAAAGTTTTCGGACACCCTTAAAATGTCACACAATCTAAAATATTATCATGAAATATTTGTGGAAAAATCTTTTTTGTGTTTCAAAAGGTGTGGCTGCATTAGACAGATGCAAACAAATGCAAATTATATTTTTTTGTTTATTGTTTCCAAGAAAAACTAACAACTAAATTCTTGACAGTTTCAATATGTCAGTTCTCAACATTGTCGGTATCAAAGTCAACAGATAACAGAGAATGTGTTCAAAACTGAACAAAAAATAAATAAACCATCACATCATCAAATTGATATTTAGTAGTCCTGCCATTGGCACGTAGTAGAGCTCTAATCCTGGCTGGCATGTTCCCCACGAGCCTTTCACACTGTTGAGGGGTAATCTTGTCCCATTCTTCTTGAATTACTGCTTTTAATTCTTCTAAATTCTTTGGTTTATGCTTTGAAACAATGTCCGGGGATTGAGCTGGCCACTCTAAGACCTGGATACTGTGCTCCTGCAGCCAAGTTCTACTGGCCTTGGATGTGTGGCAAGGGGCATTATCTTGTTGAAACATCCAGTTTTTACCTCGACGGAACAGTGCACGCGCAGAAGGGAGCATGTGGGTTTCGAGAATGGTACAATACTTGATAGAGTTCAATGTGCCATCACAGACAGTGAGATGACCAACACCAGCAGCACTCATGCATCCCCAAACCATGACACTGCCTCCACCATGCTTGACAGTAGGTACTGTACATGCTGGAGATAATGCTTCGCCTGGCCTTCTGCGTACCCTCACATTAGTAGGAGGAAGATAAAGCTGGAAACTGGACTCATCTGACCACAAAATCTTCTTCCAATTCCTGGCTGTCCAGTTCTTGTGTGCCTGGGCCCAACGACGCCGGGCTAACCTCTGTCTCTCATTGATCAGGGGCTTCTTGATAGCCTTGTAGGACCTTAAGCCATGATCTAAAAGTCGGCCACGTACAGTGCGGGTGGAACACTGGACACCAGTTTGGTTTGACCACTGCTGCTGAAGCTCCTGTGATGTCATTCAGCGGTTTTGCCTGCACATGCGGATCAGGATGCGGTCATTTCTTGCTGAAGAAACCCTTGGACGCCCAGATCTTGGTTTGTCTTCCAAGCTGTTGGTTCGTCTGTATTTCTGCAGAGTGTATCCAACTGCTGAAGGACTGCATCTGCACTTCCTGGCTATCTGGCGGCAGCTGTACCCTTCCTGGCTGAGAATCTTTATCTTCAGGCGTGTTTCCTGTGTTAGGTTCCTTGTTTTAGCCATTTTTGTGTCTGAAGAACTTTCAAATGTGCTGGCTTTATGTAGACACGAAGCTTGGCAACAAAAATTGTGTCTTTTGATGAAAAGAACGACCTTTATCACTGGTACCAAAATAACCCAATACTCAAAATTTCTTATGTATTTTTATGGAACCAATCAATTTTAAGTTTTTAATGGCTTTTTAGGATTTATTTAGTATTTTGGCTGTGACTGTGCTAAAAGAAATTGCACTTGAAGACCTAAGAGTGATTCTTAATGCAATATTTCACAAATGCATGGGGTGTCCGGAAACTTTTTTCCACCACTGTAGATCTCACGTGATGTCACGGGGAGGATGTGTGTGAAGCATTTATGTTTTCACAAAAATAGATGTTAAGTACAGTAACTGCAACTTGACGGGTTCGCAGAGGCAAACAACTGCGAGGCGATAATTCTAGTTTGCAATTTAATGTAAACTCATTGAAAACTGAGAGGCCTCTGTAGCATAATAAAAACGTTCCCGCCTATGCAGTGTGTGTGTCTGCGAATGTAAATCTGCCGTTCTGACTCACATATGCTCACCAGCACCTGGCTGTGAAACAGGGAAAAATCTGAGTTTTTGCTTTTGAGTTTCTGCCTATTAGACTTCAAACACTTGGGTGTTTAAAGCCAAACCAAAGCCCACACTAGGATGTGATGCTGCTCAGACAGACCCATCTAAACAAGTGACAAACAGCGCAAGAGTGGAGGAGATACTGTAGTTACAAAGTACTGCCTACAAAGCTGCAGAATGCTCCAACACATCACCTCAGATCTTTGTTAAAGGGCCAGTCACAAAAAGTACCTTATCAGACAACTTGTGGCATTGATCCATGCAGATTGTTTTGGATTTATGAGAGAGCTGTGTTTTTTCCATTGCAGCAGTATATATATATATATATTTGTGCTGTTGCAAGTTGCTCAGCTCAGAGATGTGTTAGCTCAGCAATGAACATGACTGCGCTTTGTTGAAAAAGCACTGTAATGAATATTTGTTTTGTCATCATATCATCGTCATAATCTTTTGTACTAATTTGGCCATTGTTTGACTGCAGTGTAATGCTCCATATGCTGCTTAGAAACCAGTCGAGAACAGAGGAACAAGTATTGAAAAGTTTGAAATATACTGGATATTCTTTATGGCCTTGAAGGTTGTACTTGGATATATTATAAGACTATGATTTCTAACTGAGGAAGTGGAGAGTAATGTTAGATATTAAGGCATTTATTTCCCTATTTGGACCTTTAAAGTTAATGGAAATTATTAGGTTTCATGTTAAGCCCATCAAGCTGTTCAGTACGGTTCAGTTCAGTACGCTTTTTTACTGTTTCCACTGTGAAAAGTTGTGAATGGTACCAATGGAACTGTTTTGTACCGTCGCCATTTGTGGTCCCCCCTCTGTTGGGGTAGCTAGCACACAGATCTGGTACTAGAAGGTGGAGCTGTGAACACTGCAGTCTGTTGATTGGTCAATAGCGGATGGTCACTCTGCTCAGGGCTGAGTTGTGGCTGGTTTTGGGGCTCATGTAACCACTGTGGAGAGTTTTATTAGTAGACTGTAACTATAAAATGAAAGTTTTGCTGCCTCTCACAGCAGCTGGAGTCAGAGAAGAAAACATGGAATGGAATGTTTATTTGTAATGTGACTCAGCTTAACCTTTTTTGCATCATTTTTTATTTTACAATTTGTTATAGTCTGTTTGTTGTATTGTTTGTGTTGATAAACGTGAATTTTTAATTGATTGATTGAGCTTTTCGTAACCCCATTTCATCCATTCTTCCTTCAAACCCCTGAGCACATTTCAGGAACAGAAATCTTCCTTGTTTTAAGACCTGCATTTCCAACACAAGCCCAGAGTATAGAAGGGATTGATGGTCTGTTTTTGCTGCTTAAAGCATTAATAATTACATGTGAGAAACTCAGCAGTAAGGTTTTTGAATTTCGTGTACCTATTTACAGTGAGGTCTGTGGGAAGGAATCAGTCGTCCTCTCTCTCCCTCTCTCTCTCTCTCTCTCTCTCTCTCTTCCTCTCTCTCCCTCTGTCTCTCACTCTCTCTCTCTCTCTCTCTCTCTATCTCACACACACACACACACACACACACACACACACACACACACACACACACACACACACACACACACTGACAGAAACATGCACTGTACAAGTCCTTATCTCCATGGTGATACAAAGTGGTGATACAAAGTGTGGTCTGGAGGAGAGGCATAGCACTATTATGGACAAACACATACTCAAGCAAACTGAAGTTTTTTCTAAGCTCTTCCATTTTACTGGCTGTGTTAGCCAGTAGCTGTCAAGTCAGTTTTTCATTGTTTGTTTCATTGTTTTGCTTTTTATACATATGGTTTTATATTACATTAATCTCCTGAGCCCTTCATGGGAAATTCTACATTGTGTTGGCTGTCCAAAGGCTTCGACAGCCAGGTCAGATGTGTCATGGTTGCTTTAATATTACGAAGAAAAATCCAAACAAGACAGACTGGACTCCTCTGGTGATGGCAACAAGAATTAAATCTTGAAGCATCTCTGATTTTACTTGTCAAGTTATTTAATTGACACAGTTCTCTTGAATGCGGTAAAAATACTCCACAGGAATAAATGCATGACTACCTCAAAAGAATGCTTCAACAATTTTGCATCTCACTTTACTGTATTTTTGAGATGTGTAATGGACATGTTTGAAAAAGGTTACAATCAGTGTAGCAGAGGCCTGCAAACAGTGCTCTAAGGATGATGTTCTTCTGGAGACTGATGTGGAATTTAGCATCACCATGGTTTCCTTGCATTTCCCATTGGATTTTGGATTACTGCAGAAAATAAGCTCTGTGTTAAACAAACGTTTATGATACATACATGTTTTGTTCAGCAATATAATCACTTTCACACCTTTTTTAAAGATTTTTTCGAAGCCTTTATACAATCACCAGAAGTAAAAAGCTAACGTGAGGCTATAAACAAGCTACACTCTGGTTGCATGACCTAACGCCACAACCGTAACAAGACTGTAAAGCTGTGTTCAGGGCGGCTCGATGTGTTGACGTTCTGTAGTCTCATTTAGCCACTTGTTAGCAACCGCCTTTTTTAAGACATATGGAAGCTTCAGAGTTCACAATTGGGATATTTACTGACATATTTTTTGATGTAGCTACAGACCTTATTTCAGGCATCTAATCAAAAACACATTCAAAAAAACCATTGCCTTCAAGACGAGGGAACCTTGAGTGGACTCATTCATGGGACACTCTATACCTCAACCTTTATTCCCTGCTATGGTTCAGAAACCAAAGATGCTGCTACAGTTTGATGATATAGCTCAATCTTAGACTCTCGATGCCTGTGAATGCCCATGTGTTAAAAACTTTGAATGGTTTCCTGTTTGTAACAAAAGCTTTCTGTTAAAAATTTTAGTCTCCAAGAAAAATGTAGTGGCAGAGTTGGAAATTAGCACCAGCCACCAGCCAAATGTTGATAAAATATTCAAGTGGCTGTTTCATTTGCTTCACTCAACAGCCCAAAATAAAAACCATTGGTAACCTACTGAGTAGCTGATAGAGTTTTGAATCCACCAGGCAGCCACAGTGGCAGCCGGTGGACAAAGGAGTTGATTTCCAACCCTGAGTGGTCCGGACCCTGCAGGATGGATTCTCAAAACTATAGACCACCTTGGCTCTCAAACGTCATTTTTATACTTCGTTCTGCTTGTTTGTGTATATTATCAACACACAATCCTTTTGTTTTGTTGCCATTGCTTGCTTTATAATGGTTGCTCTTGGAGTGTCTGAAATTCAGGTTTGCGATACTCAGAGAGCTTTGATACTGTGCAACATGTGCTGCTGGGTGTTCTCTAATTTGATATCACTGTGATTCTTTCTGTTTCCTTTTGACTTCTACATATCCTCTTTCTCTCTCTGTACTGTTTTTCTCAGTTGCTGCATTGGCCCCATACAGACTGAATTGAGTTCTCCTGGAGCATGGTTGCCATGCAGACTGCTTTATAGAGACTTCAGCTGTGAAAGTTCACCATCAACACATTTCTTTTCCATCAGGCTTTAGCTCCGTTAAGGTACAGAGTCTTTACTTTTTGATTCAAAGAATAAAAACCTTGAAAAGGTCTTGAACTTAGTGTTGTGTGATGAGAATATAGCTGCCAGTGTTTAATGTTCTGTGTAAGGTGTATTTTACCTTTTTACCTCAGTTTTTGATTTGTAAAAGTTTAAAGTCAGCCATAGTGTTGTCACGATACCAAAATCTTTGTTTCAGTACCCATACCAATATGAATTTCGATACTTTTCGGTACTTTTCCAAAGGAAAAGTCCTTTTGGCTACAAACCTTTAGAACAATAAATAGTAGTGGTGTAACGGTACCAAAAAATTGTGGTTCGAAAGTACCTCGGTACGGACGTCACGGTTAGGTTGCTCAGATGTTTCACCAAGTTGGTGAAACATGCCTTTGCGAAGCAGACTTTCTCTTGTCTTTTTTTTTTTTTTTTCCCCACGTGTACCAGCTGTGAATGTTGATACAGGTGTTGTCATACACACCACTTGTGCAATCTCTGCTCCAATAGGAACAAGGAAGGCATTTGTGTGCATAAATGAGTAAAATAAATTAACTAATTTAATGAATTGAATCAATTTCAAAGTACCGGTATTTTCCAAATGCAGTATAGTACCGTTTGGAATACTCTAGTACCATGATACTATTTTAGTACCGGTACTGTATACCGTGCAACACTAGTTAGCCATCTTTGGCACATTTCATAAGCCGGAGAGTATTGGTGAAATCCCACACGCTTACTGTATTCACTGCTATTCAATTTAATGCCAGGGACCTATTACGCTTATGGTTCATACTTGTAATTTGGGTTTCTACCATATCCTGTTTACATGCGTTAATGGTCAAAAAATGAATTATTTTTCTTATACTTATACTGCCCCCCTACCAAAAAATCCCAGTCTTCTCTAGTTTTTCAGGGTTTTAGGGTCTTCTGTATCTCGGCATCTCTGCACCAAAAACACAACGGGACATGTTCCAGCAGGAATGTGGTGTAAAATCAGAGAGAAATTAACAACATCGGCAACCAAGATTACATGTTTCTCTGATGTTAGCATGTAGCTACATGTAGATTATTGGTGTACTTGCAGGTGGGCAATGACTCTAACTGCGAGTAGTGGCACTTTTTATGGTAAAAAATCACCAATAATAGCTTAAGAACACATCCAGACGTTCCAGTTGAAATCTGGAAATTAAAAACATCACCAACCAACACAACATGTTTCCCTGATGTTAGCATGTCACCTCATTTAGCAGTGTAAGCTACATAATGTAAGCACTTACAGTAGTGTGCCAGGAACAGATAACCACATGAAGAAATCTGTCACACTATGATGTCATTCTGTTGCCAGAGTGGAGTCTTCTGAATTGAAGTCTTAGGTTTTATGCTCACATGAATTACTTTAACATTTACATTTAACACTATATATAAGACAAAATATGGAAAAGCATAATAAGTCGCCTTTTACATCATTTCTTGACCATTGATAATTCAACATTGAGCCTTGTTCATCTTTTCTCTTTCTTTGCTCTTTCTGCAGCACCAAATGTGTCCGTGAGACCCTCTCATCACTTCACTCAGCGGGCATTATGTTGACCCTAATCTAAACCCATCAGCAACCAATCCCTACCTTTCCCTCCCTTCTCCCATCTCCCCTCCCCACACCCTTTCCCATTTCCATCATGACCAGCCTGAAGCGTTCTCAGACGGAGCGCTCGGTTGGGGGCTCAGTGCCGGCTTCTGATGAGTTTTACACCCGCCGTCTGCGACTGCCTAATGGAGGGGCACCTCCACCTCGCAGTGAGAGCGCCCACATCTCCTCTTCCTCCACCACTGGCACGAACCCTGGGGTCCCCAAGATGGGGGTTCGGGCTCGTGTGGCTGATTGGCCCCCAAGGAAAGATGGAGGAGGAGGAGGTGTTTGGCATATCACAGTGGAAACAGACTCACCCAGCTCTACCAATACCACCAGCTCTTCGGGATCAGGTAGTGGAGATAGAGAAAGACTTGGAGGAGGTGGAGGAGGAGGAGGAGGAGGAGGAGGGGGAGGAAGTGGTGGTAGTGGTAGTGGTGGCAGCGGAGGCGGTGGGGTGTCAGCCGTCACAGCCCACAGCAATCTGTCAGCCAAGCTGGGCCACCTGATAAGCCCGCAGGACTCATCCATGCTGCGCAACATCCATAACACACTAAAGAACAAGATGCAGAGCAAGGGAAAAGACAATCGCTTCCTGTCACCTGATGGCTATCTGGGCTCACCTCGCAAAGGCATGAGGCGCATACGCCAACGCAGTAACAGTGATATAACTATCAGTGAGCTGGATGTGGACGGCAATGAGGGTTGGTCATTCTCTGGGTGGACACCCATGCACCGTGAGTATGGAAGCACTTCATCCATAGATAAACACGGTGTTTCAGGAGAGAGCTTCTTCGACATGCTAAAGGGATACCAGTCCTCTGAGGCCCCTGATCAGCGAAGCCCAGCTCCAGAGAAGCTAACAGAGCTACTCAGTGTGGCCCCGACAAAGCAGGCTGCCCTGGACCTGCCAGATGGACCTTTGGGTCCAGCCAGAGGTAGTCCTGCCAGTCGGCTGAAGGAACGAGAGAAGCACTTGAAGAGGAGGTCAAAGTCAGAGACAGGGGGAGAGTCAATATTCCGTAAGCTGCGCAGTGTGAAGGTGGAGGGTGACACATCGAGGGGTGGCTCAGATGCTGAAGATGGGGGGAAAGGGGATGAGAGTGGCCCACCTCCCAAACCCTGGGCGTGCCAAAAAGGCTTCTCTCATTTTGATGTCCAGTCTCTGCTCTTTGACCTCAATGAGGTAATCCATAGTCGGCAATCTGGGTCCAAACGCAAGAACACCACTACCGGTGCCTCGGCTGCTGCTGCCGCCTCTGCTTCGGCCACGTCCTCCCTTGCCTCCAATCAGAGTGGACTGTATGGGTCACCCTGTGGCTCACAAGAGGAGCTGAGCAAGGAGGGGACAGGAGGACACAGTACCAACCCTGCCTTGGACCCTGGTGATGACAAGAGCAATGACTTGGTTCTCAGCTGCCCTTGTTTCAGGAATGAGATTGGTGGAGAGGGTGAGAGGAACATCTCTCCTGCTAAACAGGTAGGTTTTTTGCAGGAGTAGGATGAGTAGACTTTATAAAACATTTATCTGGTTGTTCCTGAAAAGACAACTGTCTGAGGCTCCTGAATTTTAAGCATGAGACTGCAGCCTGCAATATTACTTCCTGAACTTTCTGGCCATTTTAAAAACACCAAGATTGAAGATACCATAAAAGTTGATTATTGCATGTTGAAGATGCACTGAAGACAAACAATATGGTTGTCAGCTTACTCGCTTTACTTTTCCTTGTCTTCCATCCCTCAGCAGGGCAGCATTGGTAGCGGTGGGAGCTCAAGCAATTCTTCTGGCAGTACAGAGGAAGGACCTTTGGATGCCACCCTCACTACGCATTTTACTAACGCTGGGGTGGCTGTGTTGGAGGCCCCCAAAGACGGGCCAAGCCAACACGCTGACAGGTCCAAACGATACATTGTGGAACATGTTGACCTTGGCACCTATTACTACCGAAAGTACTTCTACCTCAGAGGTGAGCAAAACAGGATAGTGTGCACTTTTTAGATTGGTTGTTCTGGACTTGAACACTACGTAGTATTGATGCAGAAGCTGCAGCTTGCATTCCAGTAGAATAAAGAGAAAGGTTGCCAAGCAGTGGCATTAATGAAGTTCTGATTTTTTGTGCAAGGGTAATTTTTGTGTCAGGATTTACATCCCTCCCACACATGGAGCTTTCACACTGCCACATGGTAACTTGCTACCTCCAGTCATTTAAAATTAGGGGACGGCAGTAGAGTGGAAGCCGTTTTTAACATGGTAGTAGAGGTATGAGGTGGTCACTGCTTATGTGAATGCGCACAGGTTTTGCTCTGCTGTGCTGAGTTTGCCGTTTTGAACTTCTAGCGTTAGTTGCCTGGCTATGGAGAGTCAAACAGTGGGCATCAGGGAAGCAGAAAGAAGACCAGACAAAGGAGCTGATGATGTTGGTGTCTGAATACTCCGAGTTGTACAACATGGTGCTAGCAACTTATAAGGGCAATTGGAAGAAAAACTGAGCCCGGGATAACATTTCTACCACACTTAAGATCACTGGTAAATTGTCCATATACACTCACTGGCCCCTTTATTAGGTACACCTCGCTAGTACCATGTTGACTCCCTTTTGTCCTCAGAACTGCTTTAATTCTTGGTGCCACAGATTCAACAAGGTGCTGGAAACATTCCTCAGAGATGTTGGTCCATATCGACATGATAGCATCACACAGTTGCTGCAGATTTGTTGGCTGCACATCCATGATGTGAATCTCCCGTTCCACCACATCCCAAAGGTGCTTGAGATCTGGTGACTGTGGAGGCCATTGGAGTACAGTGAACTCATTGTCATGTTCAAGAAACCAGTTTGAGATGATCTGAGCTTTGTGACATGGTGCGTTATCCTGCTGGAAGTAGCCATCAGAAGATGGTACACTGTGGTCATAAAGGGACGGACACGGTCAGCAACAATACTCAGGTAGGCTGTGGTGTTTAAACCATGCTCAGTTGGTACTAAGGGGCCCAAAGTGTGCCAAGAAAATATCCCCCACACCATTACACCACCACCACCAGCCTGAACTGCTGATACAAGGCAGGATGGATCCATGCTCTCATGTTGTTTACACCAAATTCTGACCCTACCATGTGAATGTCGTAGCAGAAATCCAGACTCGTCAGCCCAGGCAACATTTTTCCAATCTTCTATTGTCCAGTTTTGGTGAGCCTGTGTGAACTGTAGCCTCAGTTTCCTGTTGTTAGCTGACAGGAGTAGCACCTGCTGTGGTCTTCTGCTGCTGTAGGCCATCTGAGCATCATAAGCGGCCGGCAGCCATTCATTTTCAATGTACGCTTGCTACGAAGGGCATCTGGAGCGTCGGCAGCAGCAAGCAGCGCGATGCCAGCGACCGGAGCATCACTGTGAAGTTGAGAGAAGCTCAACTTTATGCAAATGAGCAGCGACGCCGACGAAGCAGCAGCGAGCAGCAGCCAATTGCTGACCCTGAATATTCTCAAGGCGGGACAGTTAAAGAAAGAAAGAAAGAAAGAAAGAAAGGGATCTTCTGCAGCGCAGCTTGAAAGCCCCGCCCCTTGGCAGCCCCTTCTGCAAGCCCTGCCAGAGCTGCCAGGCAGCGCGATGCCAGCGACCTGAGCGACTGCTGGCGCTCATGAAGCTTTTGGTGTGAATGCACAGTAAATGAATTGAGTTGCTGGCACTTGATTGGCTGATAAGCTGTATGTGTTAATGAGCAGTTGAACAGGTGTAGCTAATAAAGTGGCCAGTGAGTGTATGTAGAAATCTTTGATAATGTTAGTGATTTCTGTAGTCTTCCTACAGTATGATGCTACAAGGGCGGTTGCTGCGTGATGGTGTGAAAGCAGCTTTTGGTCAACAGAGTTCAGCTTTAAAATGAGCAAAGTGGCAAAGCTGCCCTTGATGTTTCTAAGTTCTCCACTTTTCTGTAGTTTCCTCCTGTCTTTCACATCATTCCCTTCTGTCAGTCGCTTCCTCAAATCCTGTTCCTCCTCATTCCTAGAACACTGGAACTATCTGGGGGTAGACGAGAACCTGGGCCCAGTGGCAGTGAGTCTGAGGAGGGAGAAACTGGATGAACACAAGGAGCATGGCCAGCAGTACAACTACAGAGTCATCTTCAGAACGAGTGAGGTACATTAAAATGGACACATGACTTGTGCGTTTTATACTGATTCATATGGTGTTTTATCAGCTTCATTTGCTTATTGTTGTGTTTATGCACTCACCAGGATGTACTGTATTTGTTGCTCTTCCCTCTGGAGCCACGATCGTTCATGTGAACAAATGTGTCAATATTTAGTACACTGTGTACTTAGTGATGTCACTGAGAAGCTCTTATGTATTTGATTTGTGTGGGTGTAAACGTATAAGATCAGGACGCAGCCTTGCTGATAGAAAAACCCAGCTGGAGGGATCCATTGTAAAAGCTTCATCTCTGTGTTGTCAGATATGGCTCAAGACCTTGGATGCCTCCGCCTCCATTCCTTAACACCACCACAAATGATTGCATGTTTGATTTAATTTGTAATGTATTCTCCCAATTGCTCATTCACGATGCTCAATCTGCAGTTCACAGCGATAGGACATCTCGTGAATCCCTCTAGGCTCTGCTGCCATCCCCTCCTATAGACACACTAGAGCCAGGGATCCATGTCCTCATTCTCTGAGCTGAACGCCCACCTACCATCTTTGTCAGCCTTCATCTGTGAAGGACCGAGCTCTGCCATTTCACAGCTAAACGAGACTAAAATACCGCCAAAGGTATTTGAGCAGAGAAGGGAAAGCATTGCTCTTGTATTAAAGAGCACCATGAGTAATAGCCCTACCAATCTCTTGGGATGACGCACGGCCTACAGGCTTGTGTTTTCCCCTATTTTCTTCCCTTCTCTTGACTCCCTCTTTCCTCTCTAATTGCTATTTTCAGACCAGGGAGCTGGGCAGGTATGGATATATATGTGTGTGTCCGTGTGGGAGTGAGTGGGATGCACTGATGTTGAAGAGATAAGTCCGGTGTCCACTGAGGACAGCCATTGTCCTCTCTTCATGAGAGTATTTCTCTTCAGTTTCTGTAAACCTGGGGGTCCTGGCACCAACCTTGGGCCTACTGAACACTATGCGAAGACACACAAACACTGTAAGTGATTCTTAAGAGCCATGGGAGCACTAAGGGTATCCAGCTGTGTTTATTTGTTCATGATGGATATTCAGGTCCTGGTCCTTCTGCAGTCTTCTTGATTTATTCATGGATGCCCTCCTCGAGTTTGTTTTAGCCTCAAGCCCTGAGAGTCTTCATAGTGGAAACTACAGCAGCAAAACCTACATGCATTCTTTCTTCCTGCTTAGCCAGCCAGTTTGTTTTTCCCTACACCAGCAGAGAGCATGGACTGGCAGAATCCATTTTTAGCCTGGGTTTTCCAGAGAAAAGGCTGATTTCATGAAGCCCATGATGCATCGATGGCCATGATTATCTTTTGAATAGAGCCCTCTTATGCTGGTGAGCTGAATTTAATTGCACAGGCCTTTAGGCCACATCACAGGCTTCCTTGCAGTTTTCCAAACATAGACTTAGTAGTGTTCTTCTGGTGACTGGACAGCTAGTTCTGCTTGTGTTGCCAGCTATAAGGGCATTTTGAAAGAACAAACACACTGCACGGAGCAAAAAGAGAGGGACCCTGAAAAAAAAATGTTAAAAACTCAAAGAAGAATTATCTAAGCAACAAACATCAACAAGCCAGACTAAATCCGTTTCTGTTATTGTGGCAAAGCATCTGCACTACTGCAGTATAATATGCTCTAAAGATAAAATCTCACTGGGGAGTGTTTGAGTGTTCAACATATTGTATTGAGTCATTGTGATAAAAAAAAAAACACAGAGGAAAACATCAAGCATTTTATAGCCCACTGATGAGTGAAGAAGAAATTAGGAAATGGCATTCTTGTATTTTGGGCCACAAGTGCCCTTTCATTCTTTCTGACCGCCAGACAGCGGTGCTTAAGCCCTGGATATCTCCCATCTTGTGCATGTGTAGGTTGAGTCACCTGTGACCATGCAATGATGTAGGGTGTTCACACTCGTATAAAACCCCAAAGAATATTCTCACCCAGAATCCGAGTGACAGATAACTCTGGCGGTCATCCAGAATTCATAGAACTGTGGTTACAGCTGTAACTTTTTTTTCGTGCGACATTGAGTTTTCACTCACTTTTTTTTTTTTTAATGTATGACTTAAATAATTAACCGTGGAGCCACGCAACTGCCACAACGAACCAAGACCAAGACAATGCAAGTCACCAAAGATATGAAGCCTAACTGAAGCTCAAGGAAAGTCAGTTAGCTGAAAACACCCTGCAGCCACCCTGCTGCTATATGACATGCGTTATGTGCTGCCCCTTGCACCAACAGCACGCTGCAGTGTGTCAACAGAGGACACACACAGTTATGACTACTTTTACTAAAACATCTGTCCTTCCTTTGGATTAGCCTAAAACCATGTGTGGACACCCACTAATTAAACCTAATTTTTAAACTGAAGAACCAGGCAGTTCCTTTTTTGCCATTGTCTTTATAATGACAGGATTGTAGGTTGCATAACTCAAGATATTTCTGGGTACTCCAGCTTCCTCCCACAGTCCAAAGACATGCAGGTTAATGACTCTAAATTGTCTGTAGGTGTGAATGTGAGTGTGAATGGTTGTCTGTCTCTGTGTGTCAGCACTCTGGAAAGGTCGCCCAATGAGTCTGTGATACTGCATTTAGTCAAAGGGTCAAGTAACTGGTGGGATCGCATGTTAACTAAAGTGGATACTGATACGAATTCGTGCTACGGTGCACATTACCTTGCAATTTTATGTCCTATACATGTTCTGTGTGATTCCTTTTTTGTGGTGGGTTAATACAAAAACAAAACTAACAAAAAAAAGAAAATTGTTTTGACACAGTTTGCGTTTAGTATCAGTGTATTTTGGCATTTAGGCAACAGTATAAGGTGTAAACGTCAAACTACAGTATTGTATATTTGATTCATTATTTTTAGTTGGTATTGAAGTCATTTCCACATTTTGACAGTGAATGTTTTTTAATAAAAACTCAAGAAATCAGTTGTTTTCCTGATGCTTACATTTTCTAGTTTCTCTTCCCTCTCTCTCTGGTTGTGCTGACTGCAGCTGAACACCCTGAGGGGCTCCATCCTGGAAGATGCAGTACCTTCAACATCCAAGCACGGTTTAGCTCGAGGCCTGCCCCTGAAAGAGGTGCTGGAGTACCTGGTGCCTGAGCTCAACGTGCACTGCCTGCGCCTGGCACTCAACACACCTAAGGTCACTGAGCAGCTAATGAAGCTGGATGAGCAGGGGGTAAGGAGACACAGTGGCTGGGTTACAGTGAATAATTCCTTTGATCGCATATATTAAAAAACTTCCTTTTTTTTTTTTTTTTTTTTTACTGCCGTCCATTTAGTAAGAAAGACCGTCTTACAGAGGCTTAATATTGTCATTATCATTCTCAGAAATGTGACATTATCCAGTACTATGTACAGCAAATTATTTTCATGATGTGTTTTATGAATCATTTTATGTGTAGGTGTTATTTTTCCCAAAGGGGGATGTCTCATTGTAAAGCAGAATTATTTAGTATTAATTTTATTTCTGCTTAATTTATCCGTTCACGCCCACAGACTATTATGTGGGATTTAAGTGGAGAAACACCCTCACACATCTGCCCACACACAAACACACACCTCGACCTTAAAAAGGAGAAAAACACAAAACAAGCTCTTTGATACTCGTGCTCCGTGATGCAATCATCAAAAGCTGAACCTCTGAAAATGCCAACATGATTTCTCTGGAAAATGGCACAGCGATCACTGCATAACAACCCAAGGTGGTTATTCTTAAAATGCCAACATGAGTTCTGCCTAAAATGTCAACATGGTTACTCCGACATGATTTCCACACAGTAATATACGTACATGTATCGCCCCTTCTCATTGCCATGATCTCTGCTCTCCCCGTAGTTGAGTTTCCAGCGGAAAGTGGGGGTGATGTACTGCATGGCAGGCCAGAGCAGCGAGGAGGAGATGTACAACAACGAATCAGCCGGTCCTGCGCTGGAGGAGTTCCTGCATCTGCTGGGGGAGAGGGTTAGACTCAAAGGATTCACCAAGTACCGGGCCCAGCTGGACACCAAGAGTATGTACATGCACAGAAATCGCAAGTTGATGGTGTTTCACTGACACTAAACTAATGTCTGATCCACAGCAGCAGGGTAAACAAGCATGGGCACACTGTGTAGAAGTTCTTAATGATTAAAGGAGGCTTGTGTTCAGTCGCCCGGCAAGCATTGGATGGATTGTGTCATGCAGGAGGTGACTAACCCCTGAGACATGGAAATTCTGACCAATCAAGAGCAGCTTTCTCACACAAAGCATTTCATCTGGTTCACTTGTAGATGCTGCTGTGAGAACACAAACCAATTCTAGGCAATTATGCAACTTTGGGACAAAATGAGACCCTGATTCAGACCAAAGCAAGACAACTCTAGGTTTAAGTCTGGATAAATTAAAATGAGAGATTTCTTCTAAACACAGTATACCTGTCAGAAAATACTTCTTAAAGCGTGATTCACTGCTATGCCATTGATATTGCAGCGTTCACAATGTGCATAGTCGTGCTACGTGCATCTTTGAAGCCTATTTTTGTCCTTTTGCAGTGTTAATTACGGAGGCCCAAGATGTTTAAAATGCTTCTGAGACCTCTGCTTCTCCCTTCTGCCCTTCACCCTCAGTCTGCTTTAATCCCTACTGCTTCCTCTCAGTGACTCTTCTGTTTCCTCTCTGTGTACCACCTTAAAAACAAAAGTTTCTTTTATACTAGACGTGCGACAGATGGCCTTTGGTGTCAGATTATTCTGCTGGAGAACTGATCCCCTACGTATCTCCTTTTTTTCTCCTTTATCCGACCACTTCTGCATTGATGGCCACATCATGTCTGCTTTGATATTTAAGTCCGTGCTATTCTTAGATCAATTAAGTCATCTCCCATAGTGCTCTGTGAGACAAAACCTCCCAGTCACTTCTTGCAGGACATGTAATAAACCTTCAGTGGCCTTGCGTAAATTAAATACAGCCATGTGAAGCACTCCCTATAGAAGGAGTGTAATTAATTGCAGTAATCTAGCCAGGTTAAGTATGGTCTTTTAAACACCTTGTGACTGTTTTGTTCTCTGAATAGAGCACATCAAAAGACTGTGAAGGTGGTTATTAACATGCAGTGGCGCTCTTTAGGGCCAGAGCCTGTTAAGAGCTCAGTGGGTACAGGGCCATCTGATTAGCCTTTGCAGCAGAGGAAGATGGGGAGCATAAAGTTGGTGTTTGCTCATACTTGTTCTACATACTTGTTATACTTTGTCAGTTGACTGTTGTCTGTTAGTATTCCTGCATGTGTTGTGATCGGTTCTCTATATGTGACAGAAAGTGTTGTTTGTAGAGAGGATGTTTATGGTTAAAATGCTATTTTATTTTGTCATCTTTAATACTGAATACTGCTTTTACACTGACAACATTCTTACTTGGGAATTTAAATGGGATGTGGACCCAGAAACAAGAGTGGCTTAAAGTCAGTTAGAGTTATAACTGCATTACAGTGAAAATTAAGTTGTTTCTAACATGAGACATTGACATGTATTTTTGTCCCCCCCCAGCTGACTCCACGGGCACCCACTCCTTGTACACCACTTACAAGGACTATGAGATCATGTTCCATGTGTCCACCATGCTGCCCTACACACCCAACAACAAGCAACAGGTAGGTGTCAACACACTGAAGTCCTTATGTCCATGAGCAAGTTGTAGTTATTTGTTTATTTATTATTTAATTTCCTTTTTATTTTGAAATGTAGTGTCAGATCAATATACAAGCAGTGAGACAGAGAAAGAAAAAAAACCTGACAAAAATGAAGAAATTAATAAATTAATAAATTGATTAATATAAAACTAAATAAAAACTAAATAAATAACTAAAAATTAAATAAACAAATAAAATCAACAAAAAAAGTAAAAAAAAATCACCACACACTAAAAAGAGGTTGTAAAAAAGAATCTTGTATCACAAATAAAGCCTCCTCACCCTCTTTTTCATTTAGACTAGTGTTTAAAACACTTGTGCATATGAGTAGCGCACTTGAGCAAGAGCATGTGTTTGAACTCTGTTGTGCATTCAGTTAAGTTGACAAGGCGCGTTACTCGTCCATGTTTGACACTGTTTATGCAGAAGTGTTTAGTAAGGTTTCAGCTGACATGCATGTGTTTGGGAAATACTGAGCATACAAGTGGATAAATGAGACTTGGATTATAATACATGAGTTGCATGAGAGTATGTAAACTGATGTTTTGATATAATTTTGTTGTTAAATGTGCCCCTCCGTTACTTTAGTTTGATTCATCAAGAGCGTTCGCTGTTTTTGGATTCTCTGTGCACACGTGAGGCATACAAAATTCAAGATAACACAGGGTGAAGTGGTCATTTTTGAAGTAAAGTATTTCTTTAGTATCACTCAACGTCTGACGCCAGTTTCTCCTGCTGTCTTTGTGGTCTTCCAGTTACTGAGGAAGCGTCACATTGGGAATGACATAGTGACGATCGTGTTCCAGGAACCCGGGGCGCTCCCCTTCACCCCCAAAAACATTCGCTCACACTTCCAGCATGTCTTTGTGATCGTGCGCGCTCACAACCCATGTTCCGAAAACAGCTCCTACAGGTGAGATCACATTAAGTCATTCAAGGTACAGCTTCAGTGAAATGCAATCCTATTGGTTTTTTTCAACTTGTGCATTGCAGTCAAGTTCTTTTTAACCTCTTTACCCTAACATTGCTGCTCTGTTGGGCTTCTAGCTGTACTGCAGATTGTTTTCTAGAGCTCTCAGCCCCAAAAGTGCTAAGTCAGTCAAGTTTAACAGACAGTACAGGGGATATCTACCTTATGTTACATGCTCTTTAAGCTATACTGGGCAAGATTTTCCTTAAAAAAACAATGTATAGACTCAATTATCCCTCTCAATCGTCACCTATGACCCACTATATCTTTCTGTATTTCTTATTTTACTCTTATTTCACTATGTTTGGGATGTTCCTGGGCACAGTGCACAGGGGAGGTCAGGACTTAATAAAAGGTAGCGACCAGGTGCCACACGGTAAGCAGCTCACCTCCAAGAGGAAGCTATGAAAATTGTGGACCCACCAGTGTCTCACAGGAGGGTTTATGTGACTGAGAAACAGATTTAAGGAATGCCAATTACCAGACCAATTATTCAGCTGATGGCTTTTGAAATCACTTAACAGCTGAATTCAGTGGTTCATGCTGATTTTCTTTAAGGTGGTACAATGGAGCTAGACTGAAAAATGGGCTGTAAATTGTCAGTTTTATGGCGTTTTGTTCACCTGCACAGTTAAAAAAGGTTAACTTAATGCATTTTTGTTCATATGCAACAATACCTTTAAACATTTAAAGTGTGGTTTGGTAAAGTGTTTCTGAAGTTTGATTGTTTCCTACAACAGGTAGTCGTTTTATAATCATCTCACATTGAAACCAGTGCAGCAGATGCATTTTAAAGAAGTCTAGATGGATTATTTGGACTTTGTTTTACCTGAACTGTGCACATGACTTCTTCATGAATCACTCTCTGTCCCTGCTGAAACAATAACGCCGTTATCTGTTGCTTCAAATGGTTGCACGTCTCTCAGTGCGTTTGCATTCCATCACTCCATCATAGAGTAGGCTGTGAATGTTGAGAGCCCTCTCCACAGCTCACGATTTATTACCACATTGTCAGAGACGTGTGATATGAAATACAACGTGCCAGCCCGCAGTCATTTTTAAGAAATAATGAACTTTCTGCCTGCTCAGCTGTGAAGGACATTTCATTCTCTGTTTATTCCTGCCTCTGTCTTGTTATCTAGTTTCTGTCATTCTCTCTTATCTTTCTCTCTATGACTCCTCCTCCCTCTCACACTAATGGCTGTTTTAATTGCTGTCTGAGCACATTGTGTGAGGTCTTAATTGTCCCCCATGGGGCTACTTCGTTACTGAGCAACCACACACACACACACACACACACACACACACACACACACACACACGCACACGCACGCACGCACGAACAAAGAGCCCAGCAATAGAGAGAATATGGAGCAAATGCTGTTTACATGTGCCGTCTGTGATTCACAAATGTAAATGAAGTTTTCTGAAGTGAGAACTAATTCTTCACACACACTATAGAGGTGAAAGATCAGGTTTCTGAAGTAAATTTACGATTCATAGTCACCACAGGGGATTTGACTGAGTCATAATGTATTAAGTAAGGATGACCTACATGCTTTGAAGCTGCCGTGTGTGTGTTTTTGGTGGACGTTCACACACACACGGGGCAGGGAAAAATTGCACACTTTATTGTTGTATTTAGTACGGTTCTGCCCTCTGAAGCAGCGGTTCCTTTTTTAGAACCATGGCAACCCTTCAAAGGAAATGCTCTGTCATGGCACCCCGAGCCACCCAACCCCTGGTCTAGCACTGTGCTGGAGAGCGGTCCGGCTGAACCCGTTATAATTCTGCACTAAAGTAAAAAACACTCTTAGTTATTTGTATTTCTTTAAAACAATAACGATGGTGCCCTTGCAGCATAGTAGCAGGTAGGGGTGGGAATCACCAGAGGAGCTATGATACAATATTATCATGATACTTAGCTCACGATCCAATATTATTGCGATATGCTGAGTATTGTGATGAAATATATTGCGATATATTACCAACTGCCATTTTTTCCCCAAAGGAAAACTTTGTCAACATCAGTTCTATCTTATAAGATAAAGTTTTTAGTCTGTTCATCTGAGTTTAATCATTTTGGCAACACCCATGTTTGAAACTTTGTCTGTTCCAACTGTTGTGGAGCTTGGGTGCAGCTGTGTCGGTGGAAAAACGTCGTGAAGGAGTCACATATGGACAGAGTGTTTTTAGCATGTAACAAAAAGCCTTTGTTGTTAACAGCGCTGTATGGACGCAGATCTTAGCACATTGAGTAGCTGATGGTCTGTGTTGTTTTCTTAGCTCTGTCAGAGTTGGATGGTAGTTTTGTCGAGCTAAGTATGTCCAGTCTTAGTTGATTTTTCTGAGGAGATGGTTTAGCGTTAGGTTGGCCGTCAGTGGCTTACACTGTCTCTGGATATTGGCGTGTGAGGTGAGCCCTCTTGTTCGTTGTATTGCCAGAGTATTTTATTTTATGACACTGCTTGCAAACTGCATGTGTCATACCCAAGTCTCTCTTTCCTTCTGTCTTAAAAACATATAAACACTGATAGCACATTTCTGATTTCTGTCTCCAGTGCCTGTAAAGCTCTGGGTAGCCCTGCACTAAAATGATCAACGTCTTGTCCATATTTACCACAGCCTGATATTTGCAGAAGAAGAGAAATGTATCTGCCAGCTATGATTGGTTGTTTCTTGCATTCCAAAAGTTGGACTGTGTTTATCTCAGGGTGCAGCTGTCGCGCCCTGAAAAATAGGTGCTCGGGAACGTGTAAACGCAGCGACGGAGTCACTCTGGCTTTTGAGCACGCCTGCTGCATGTCTACATTGAAAACAATGAATTTTAGGGACACAAAAAACATGGCCCCTGCGAGAGCTGTTTGACAGAAGCAGTGAAGAAAATGTAGCATAACTTGTCGGACACATCAGCAGCAAGACTGAGAATAGGTTGCATAGAATAATTTTATAATTCAGGTTGCCTACTTGCAAAGGGTCTGATCCAGGAATGTCCAGGTGGAAGATGAGGAGGAGGATTTAATTGAGGATTAAGATTGCATGAGGACAGAGAAAGAGCAACAGTGTGGAGACAGAGAGGGAGGACAGGTCAGCTCCTTTGGGTAGTCTCGGTGCCAAATGCAAAACATGGTCACAGAATGGGGCGGCAGCCAGGGAGGTATCTCCAGTGCAGAGAAGCAAGGGAGTGAATGTGGGGCAACAAAATAATAAAATGCATCAGACTCAGTGTGCAATGTTTTTGTGCTTTAAGGATTTCAAAACACATAAGGAAAATATGGACTTGGTGTCCAAAGGCCTTAACTATGTCTGGCCAAAGAAGCAACTACACAAACCTAAATTCTGTATAGACTGTTTCATTGCTATTTTGTTGCCAGGGCAACAGCTTTTGTCCCTGTTTACTTACTGTCAGCTAGTGCATTAACAAACATTTCAACGGGGAATACAAAGGTATGTTTATGTTGTCAGATTTGAAACAGTGTATAAGGTAAATGGTTTGTGCTTTGAGGAGCAGTTGTCACAAGTAGACAAAAACACATTGTGCGTACCTTCCCCACATCCACACACAGGCATACAGTACACCTCTTAGCCACCCACTCCAACAGGTATTGACATGTTCTTTTCTTGCCCTGCCTCAGTGGGCAGCAGGTCGTGGATACTGGAAGAGCGGAGCTGCCCACACACTGGATATTTATAAGACCACAAATCACTGAAACCACAGGAATGTGCTCTTTCGTTTCTGCTGCCAAACCTCCTGCCATGAGGATCACACAGCAGCCACACAGCACCATCACACTACACTCTCCTTTCCCTCTCCTTCCCTGGCTTTATCACCTTCACCCTCTTTTCTCATTCAGTCTCTCATTTTCCTCATTCAGGTTTATTTTACTGCCTTTTCCGTCTTGTTCGGCGGCTTTCATACCTCCACCCCTCTCCCTCCATCGCTTCTCTGTGACCTGCATGAGTCACAGGTCTCTGGTCGACTGACTCACAGGTGTTTGAGATCAGTACAAGTGCTTTTAGAGCTCCAGTGTAATGTATTGAGTGATGTTTGTAGTGATGGAGAAGAATAAGAATAAAAGGTCACATTTTATTTTAACCATTTGTTCAGCCTACTTAAAACCACTTCAGCTGCTCCTCTCCGAAATACTCTGCATGATTCATTTGTCCCCTACAGGAGAGCAGACGAGTGTTGCGTCAAGTCTTTGTCGCTTAGATTGTACTTTATATCGGCTGTCAGTTTAAATCAAAGATTTTATATGCTAGTATGAAGCAAGGTGAACGTTAGTTAAAAGGAAAAACTGTTTTTTTTTTTAAAATCTTGGTTTTGTTTTGTCAACATTCTCAGTACTGTAATTACAGTGTTAAGATAGAGCAGCTTTTCAGTGTAATTCAACCAGCCCAGTTGTTGAGGAAAGCAACAGCAACAAATGTGTCTTTTGCAGCATATTAACACCCATATTTCGTGCTGCATCGCCTCCATTGAAGGCGATTTACAAGGGGGAGGGAATTTGATTAATTAATTAATTTGGTCCTCCATTAACGCGAGTAGTGGCGAAATACCTCGATAGCATTGTTAATGTGGTCTGTAGGATCTGCAGCGGTCGCCATTGTTGCTATCCTCACCAGTTACCCACCAGCGTACAGCTTGACATCAGCGTGGCGCTGATTGGCTAATCGCTAGACCCCCGGCGTTCATTGGTATACCAGACCAGTGAGACAAGCCTACTCAGTTGAGTGGGCGGGGTCTATGGTCTGGAACCAGGCTAGTAAAACTGAGCAGTACTGATCAAATATGGACCAAGATTATGTTACTTCATTGCCCATTTGTCATCTTAAATGTTTTCAGAAACATATTTTCGTGCAGTGGTTCCCAAATGGTCCAGCAATGGAGGCCAGATTTCTCCTTAGTCATTAGTTCAAGGTTCACACAGTTGAATACATTTAACGTCATGTTTGTGTTTGGCCATGTTGTCGATCTAGTTTGCTTTGTCATCTTTTGTCTCTGTCAAGTAGCTGTCCATTCATTTACTCAGTTTGCAGCAGAAAATGGCACTTCAAAATGAAAGCTCTGTGCCAGAAATTCACTATACTTCAAAATAAAGTGAGTTTTTTTTTTTTTTTTTTTTTTTACAAACTTGACACGCCGTTTAACTTTAATTTGAGATTGTTTGTCACCAGCCGGCCGCCACATTGATTCCTGTGTCAAAACGGCCAAGCTTGCATCACATCACCCACCAGCGGAGTGTTTATTGGTCATGTGTGGCCCAGTGCATTCTGGGAGTTGTAGGTCCTATTTGGGTCTTCCTACTGCATTGACGTCCCATTCTTATGAAAAGACTGTCCTTCCAGCAGTGAAATACTTCTTTCATATGCGCTTTAACTAAAAGGTAGAACATCCAGGTACTTATAATGCTTTTTGTTCATCCGATGGGAATTATCTGTAAAACAGCTGGGGAAGAGCATTTAAATCAACCTGTGGATCCAACTACAAGTCCAATATGTATTAGGGCATTTACTAATGTTGGCTTTTTAAGGTATTAAAAATCCAAATTACATACCAGCACTTACATTTACACTAAAAAAAAGTTCTAGTCATTGCATTGCAGTCTGTGGTGCACTTATGCTTAACTTTAAATTCAGACTACAAAAGCGCTCTCAGAGTTACAGGATAGTACAGTGATGCTGTCAACCTCCAGGGAAAAAATATTCTCCTTTCTTCTCACTTTTTCTAACGTGACAAAAACACATTAAAAAGCATCAAACAGTAAGCAACCCTAAAATGTATTAGATCAATTATGAATTGACTGTTATCCTATTTTTATTCGACTGTTTGAATTTTTCTCTATGAAGGTAGAAATAAGGTTCACATTGAAAACACGCAAATGCCTTCCCCCCGTACCTGCAGGTATGTTTAATGCTAGTATGTTTGTCTGACCCTCCACCCTCACCCTCCTTCCCTACTTCTTACTTATGTCCTTGGGTTCAGTACCTATGTCATGTGGGAAATGCAGGATTTTGACAAACCACTGCAGCAACCGCTGAGGGTATTCCCAGCGTTTATTTATCAACACAGCACTATAAAAGTCTGTGTTCGCTCTCCAAGGTAATTTCAACCAGGAAAAAAAATTGTTTCTTCTCTTACCTCTGTCTGGCACAAACAAGAACAGGTGGGAAATGAGGTGTCAACAATTTGACGGTTAGTATAATTTAACACCACACGTCTCCAGTGAGGACGTTATGTCTCCGAGGTATGTTTAGAAAAATGTGGGTGACATTTTGACTTTAGTTGCTTATTAGACAAAGCAATTAATCCCGGTGTCAACATGTGTGCTGATGCATGTCAGTGGGGAGGCGTGTAGGACGAGGGCTCACGACTTCCGGTGCTGGTAATTATCACCTGAGTGAGGATCTGTGATTGAACTCATTTGGGTCAGGACGAGGTTGAGACCAGAACATGTGACCCATGTGGAGATATTGTGCTTTTTGGTCATATAAAGGCCATTTCAGGGCACTGCTCACCTTTTTTTCTGTCAGCTGCTTCAGACTGAGACGCTTAATAGATCAGGTTGTGTCTGTTTGTCTCACATAACAGAAAAAAATGCATTTTTTTTCCAGCAAGCAATAATTTCCCTCTCCTCTCAGAGTCTCCCACACAGAACTCCTCTCTCAGCCACATTTTCCTTTTCCCTCACTCTGGGTTCTGTGGGGCTTTGAGCAGGAGATTTGGAATAGTACTCTCCCCTCGTCCTCGACTCTCCTTCCTCTCCATGGCTGCTCAGCTGAGTTCCTCACATACCAGACGGGGCAGACAGCCTCAGATTGCCATTCCAGGGACTTAATCAAAGGAAAGAGGGCTTTGGGGAAGGGAGGTAGAGAGCAGGAAAAACAGGGAGATAGAGGACATGGGAGTAAAGTGCATGGCACAGAATGAGAAAAAGGCAAATATACATAGCCTCGACACAATAGCAAACTAGACAGATGAAGATAGTGGTAGACAGAAGACAGACAGACAGAGACTGGAAGTAGGTCTGTTGTCTTTTCCATTTTTAAATTCACTCTAAATGTTTTTATTTTTATCCTGACAGATGATGCACCAGTCAAGAATTGTGCCTTTTATGTGGAGTGAGCAAACAGCATGGGGCTTTATATCAAACAAACACTCTGCAGAATCTGGCAGCATTTCTGTTTTTTTCTTTTGCTTTTAAATCTTAATGACATAAATACTTGCTTGGATGTGATGTGAATTTCTAAGGAGATTTACAGTGTAATAAAACACTGAATCTAAGCCACAGGATCTATGGTATCTAAATATGATACTCTTACGAAATATGGAAAATTGTTGGTCAATACTGGAACAACTGATTTGTTCGTCATCGATTCTTCTCTCCCCCCACCTTCCCTTCTTCCTCCTCCTCCTCATCTGCTCCTCTCCCTGCAGTGTGGCTGTCACCCGTTCCAAAGACGTCCCCTCTTTCGGCCCCCCCATACCGGAAGGCGTGACCTTTCCCAAGTCCTCTGTGTTCCGGGACTTCCTGCTGGCCAAGGTCATCAATGCAGAAAATGCTGCTCACAAGTCGCACAAGTTCCGTGCCATGGCCACTCGCACTCGCCAGGAGTACCTGCGCGACCTGGCTGAGCGCCACACCACCAGCACGCCCATTGACCCCTCGGGGAAGTTCCCTTTCATTTCCCTGGCGCACAAGAAAAAAGAGAAGAGCCGGCCGTACGGAGGGGCAGAGCTGCGCAGCCTGGGAGCGGTGACCTGGCTGGTCCACGTCGAGGATCACGGGACTGGAGGGGAGTTGGAGGCCCTTCTGGCCATCTCCAATGACTTTGTCATCCTCTTGGACCAGGAGGCCAAGGCTGTGGTGTTTAACTGTGCCACTAAGGACGTGATTGGCTGGACGCTGAGCAGCCCTGCGTCTTTGCGGATTTTCTATGAACGGGGAGAAAGTGTGTCTCTAAGGAGTATCAATAATAACACTGAGGATTTCAAAGAGGTCGTGAAACGTCTGGAGGTAAGAAAACGCATGCTCTGATACATTTCATATGTGATATGATTGTTTGCTCAGTATGCTGAGATAATGAAATTCTAAAAGCTGTTCCCACCTGTGTTTTAAAAGTAGTTATTTGATCTATTTTTACAGTTATAGCAATCATTTATATTTGTTGGTTTTCCTGCCCTCCTAGGTCGTAAAAATCTTCAAACCAGTTTGATATTAAGGGTGCTTCCAGACCTAGAGTCGTCTTGCTTTGGTCTGAATCCGCGACTGATTTTGTCACAAAGCTGCATAATTGCCTAGAGTTGGTTCGTGTTCTCACGGCAGCATTTACAAGCAGATCAGATCAAATGCCTTGTGTTAGAAAGCTGCTCTTGATTGGACAGAATTTCCATGTAGGAAAAATCCAGGAAGTAAACAAAGCGTTGAAGAAGAGTACACTTGCAAGATAAATGTGACACTTTCTAATGTCACAATGGAGGGACAACTACGCAGGTTGATTTAAGCGCTGCTCATCGTGGACTATATTGCTGTCATTGTTCATTTTAGTCAAACCATACAGTTTAAAAACGAGGCGCGGCTCCAACTAGAAAACAATGTTTTGGTGCACTGGCTGTGCTGAATGTGCATATTAAGGCAGTACAGGAGGAGGCGTGAAAGCACCCTAAGAGCTGGACCGGACCACTACACTGAATTTTATACAATTAGGTGTTGCACTTGAGTCAGCAGCTGCTTCCAAGCGGAGTACAATGATGTTAAGTCCAACAGCCAATCAGCATTGGACTATGTCATCATATCCCGTAACATCATAGCTCTCTGTCCACACTGAATTCATTAAATATGCTCTACTGTTATGTCATGTAAACCACATAGGCCTACCTGTCTGTGTACTCAAGATCAGACCAGAGATGTGACTGATGTACTTCCTCTTGTGCTGTTTTAGAAAACACACATTTTATATTTTGATGTTTACTGGAAATGACACACAGTAAAGCCAACAGCAAGTACCCTAGCTTGTTACCACAGGGTCATATAGCTCACCAGAAACTTTCAGCTCTCTGGCGATCTCCTTCCAGCCAACTGCCACCTTATTCAGGTTTTTGTAGTGAAATAAGAGGACATGGTATAAATAATTCCTCATTTTAACTTCATGAATCAGCTGTTAGTAGTCCATTGGTGATTCAGAATTGCACGACAGGAATAAATAAAAACATGGCGTCTGACAAAAGTTCAGCTCAGAACAGCACACCAACTGCATTGTTCTTGCCCCCGGGCCCTGAAGTTTGATCTCCTCCATGTTGCCCTCAAATACTAGTTTCTCAGTTAGTCTGTTAATAAACAGACATAAAATAAGGGTTGAGCTGAATATTAAAAATGAAACGAGTATCTGGTACAGATAATATCCTTGTCATGAGTATGAGTATCGTACTCATACTTAAATCTATTACTCTTGTGATAAAAAAATTATCTGAAGCTCAATTCTGTTCTGTGAATGCTTTTCTCATAGGTTATAAATAATACAAGTTCTCATCAATCCAGAAAAATTTAATAATAACTGATCAGGCCAAACCCACTTTGATTTAAAGTCCACCCACTTCTGGCATAAACCCCGCCCATTCCAAGTACAGATACAGATAATTAAGTTGGTTGAACAGATACAGATAATGATGTATTGGCTCATCCCTATATAATATTATGTTAATCACGTTGTTATATGACCGACAATTGATGCAGTGTAAGTTGTTGTTATAAGTTTAGTTAGCGCTGTGTCACCGTCACCACAGGTTGCTGATGTAGGCTGCTTTTTAATTTGCCAGATTGTGTCATAACGTCAAATGCTGGCTCAGCTGGTTTGTGTTAATTCAGACCTGTTAAAGCTTGTGTGTCAAGCAGGACTTGCAAAACCAGAGAGCAAACTAACTCTCCTGTCCTTTTCTGCCACAGCTGAGGGCGTGGCAACTACACATTCAAAATCAAATCAAGCCAATTGGTGCCAGCTTTATTTGCCAAGATAATTAACATAATGTAGTTTGTCAGTGTCAACAGAGTGATGTTTGGTCCTTGTAATCAAATGGGTGTCACTACTCAACGCTGCAAAATGAAAACAGACTCCATGTGGTCTAATAAAACCCAAGAGTGGCTGAGGGGACAAACATTCATTCATTCATTCATGTCAGCAGACAAACGCTGAGAAACCAAATCAATGGACTAAAATGCTGCTGGCTACCATTGATCATTTACCTGGCCCACTCACGGTCTCTCCTACTATTTACTGCTGGTTGTCAGTCTGCCAGAATGACAACGTTTTTGTGTCTACATGCCAAAGCTGCTGTCTCATTACTGGTCTCAGCTTATCGAGGGAGTTTCAGAAACACCTCTGGACAACATACTCGTAATGGCTCATACACCTACACATACAGTGAAGTGGTGCTAGCTCTTCCTTAGCTGTTTCCATGGAAACTGGTTCGGAAAAAAAAGGTGTTTTCTTATGCAATCATCAGTGCTTTAGAATACATTCATTTCCCCAGCCTCTCCCCACCTTCAAACTGTGTGTGTGTGTGTGTGTGTGTGTGTGTGATGGTTTCTATCATGTATTTATGTAACCTGGATTGAGTCCACCATCTTTGATTTGCACACATGCATACAGATACATTTGAACACACACACACACACGCACACGCACACACACATCGTTTTTTGGCTCAGGACTCAGAAATGCATCACTTTCATGTTGTATTTTATGCATCTGGCGTTAATCTTCAATCAGTTGGACTACCTCGGTTCCAGAGAGAGGAAGAAAAGCGGCCTTGGGCCACTCGCTTTTTTGGAACTCTGTCTCTTTCTCCTCTTTTTTCCTCTTGTTTGCTCTTTATCATTCTCTTCTCCCTTGTACTTTCTTCCTCTCCCACGCACACATTCAGAAACATCAGAGAGCATCATAACAATTCCTATCAGGTGCCAGTCTGCAGCATGATTTATTCACGCATCCTTGTGAGTTTGACTTCTATAGAGCTCTTGCTAACGCCCTGTTCAGGCAAGGAAGTGCAAGGTGCCCTGAAGCCGCCAGGAGCGTCACTAGAGGGAGGAAGAGATGGATGAGTTTTGACTGTCCACATGAAAAAGTGGTCGGGAATGAGGACTGGCTTCACCAGATACTCTGTAAACTCATTGGTTGCCCTTTGCAGCCTGACAGGTGATCCTGGCTGTTTTTTTTTCTTTCTTGCTTTTGCTTAAAAAATTTACCTGTTTTCAACTTTTCCACCTCCCTGTGATAAAGAAGCACGGCTCCATCACAGCTTTCCCCCGCCCACCTGAATGCTAAGAGTCACATCCTTCCATGAAAAAAACATGAAGTTCAAAAGTGTCTCTCCTAAGCGACGCATCTCTGTGTGAACACAGCCTGAAATGTCACAGCAAGAGACGCACCTGCTTTCATTTCTGTTGTCTGTCAAGTGTGTGTGTGTGTGTGTGTGTGTGTGTGTGTGTGTGTGCGTGCACATCTAGCGAGAGGTGTACCGCTTATGCAGGAACGCTAATCTTTATTTATGGCCATAAATCTCTCAGGGATCACTTAAGTTGTTTCAAAAAAATCTCTTCTTCAACTTAAAAGAGGAAACGTGTAGAGATGCAGCGAACACACCTGCACTCTACATATCTGAAGAGCTCCCATTAGTCGTCCCAGTATTCTATTAAAAGTTTTTCCAAACAGCAGCTGATGCTACGTATAAATTAGTGTTTGGTGGTTGTGCAAATTTGACAATGAAGTTTGAGGCTGAGGAAGAGAAGAAGAACTTTTTATACGTGTTTTGCACAATGTCCCTTTTTCTATGAACTTTTTTGTCCTCAACTCCTACCTTTTTTTTCTCATGTCATGATTCCTCTCCTTTGCTCTGCCCTCCATATGTCCAGTTCCTGACTAAGGGCTGTGAGACATCGGAGATGACTCTTCGTCGAAATGGCCTGGGACAGCTGGGCTTCCACGTGAACTATGAAGGCATCGTGGCTGAGGTATCTGTCTCTACATAATCACAATGTTCTTCTGAAAATGTACTCTAAAACAACCTTGTTCATTGGGGTAGAACATGTGTTAACATTAAAGATCAGACTTAGGCAGGATACTTGTGTCAGCTTTATGCAGAGCCTGCACCATAGCCTACGACTGTGGCCTGTGTCGTTGTGAGCATTTACACTTGTGAAGTTATACTGATTCAAACACACCCAAAACACACATTAAACATGGCTTCATAGAGGCAATTCCAATTACAAGTACACATATCAGCTTCACTATAACTCACAGCAGGGCTCAACAATAACGATTGCCCGATTGCCCGGGGCAAGTAAAACTCAAGGTCGGGCATGTAAACTAACAACTCACTTGCCCGATTGGGCAAGTTGCTAAAAATAGTAAAAGTTAATAAGTAATTGATAAAATAAATGTATTTTAAAACGTGCTCCTTCGGCTCTGATGCAGCGGTCTCTCTGCCTGAAGTCACAGGCACAGTGTGTAACAATGTCCTGCCCACAGCCCCCATTGATATTATTTTGCGCGCCGGACGCTTCATATAATAACATAACAATATACTATTTATGGTGTTATGTCATCGTGTCATTTCTGTCTCTACATGGTCACGAGTTAACAATTCTCCTCTGCTCTCTGTATCGCACACGGCGGAGTTCCGCCACACACACACAGGTGAGCACGCTAGAGTGCGGCTCGGGACGCATTTTGACTAAACCTGACCCGAGCCTGGTGCAGTTTGTCAGCTGACAAAGTTATTGAAATGGACAGTGTGTAAACAACCATCAACAGACTGCTGTTACGCACAGACAAACATTCGCAGAGCAGCGTAGCACGGCACTCATGCTGAGCTTGTGTTGCGTTCAGGCGTTGTCACGTAAATAACAACTTCCAGTACTTAAATAGGTCATAGCACAAAACAGCAGCATGTCAAGTGACTTTTTACTTTTATTATTTTCAATACAATTGTATGTTCCTAAATCTTGAGACACCTCATATGTAAGCTAGACAGACATTTCACCTGCTCATTACTGTGCACACATGTACTGTATGTACTTAGTCCTAAAGAGCCCTTCTGGTGCCAGTATACATAGAAACATCTCAGCAGGCTGTGCTTTGCAAGCATACAAAAAAGTTTCACGCATGTGAAAATTATTTTTCATGCATGTGCTTCACCTCCTCTGCTACAACTCCATCCTAGGGGAAACACTACTGTGTGCGTTTTGTGCAGCAGGTGGATGTGGTAGTCTACTGGTAAAGCAGAGAGAGCTAAGTAGCGTTGAAGTAGAGTAGAGCAGGGCAGAGAGATGGAAGCAAAATATATTAAACCTGGTGTTAATACAGCAGAACTGGAGAGAGGGGTGAAAATAAATAGCGGTGGGCATGGGCGCAAATGACTGACAAATTTTTCACTTTAAGCCCTGACACTGTCACTTTTGTGTAGGAATTAAGCTACAATACATGACATATGTTGTTTTAATGAATAAATACAGAATGAATAAAGATTACATAACATAAAAATAACTGTGGTCTTTGCTAATTGATAGCCGCTTAAATTAAACAGTTTTTATAGGGCAAGTAAAAACTGACTTCGAGCAAGTAGATCTCTGACCAACTTGCCCAACCGGGCAAGTGAAAAAAAAAACCTTAGTGATGAACTCTGCACAGCATTCACAGACAAGCACTTGTCTTCTGCTGGACACATTTTCCCCACATATACAACATGCTAACGTTATTAGCACAAGCCTATGGAATTTTACATTGAATATATTTGCTTAGCAGCTAGTGGACTTTTCCTCTTCTCATATAAAACCAGGGACAACAGCAACATTTAACAAATTATGCCATTGCTCTCCCTCACTTAAGGCGTGTGGTCTATTTTTGTGCATTATCGTATATTAGAGGTGCTTCATTTTTACAACATGTTCGAATATATGAATATGACAAGTCAGGTTACTCAAAATCACATTAGGAAAACAAATGGTAATATGTTTCATTTTTCAGTGGAGAAAATTTAATTGAACATAACAACACGAAAACATATGTGTTCACTGTGACTCCCTGTCTTGGATATCACTATGTGGATAATGAAGCATTTAACCACTGCAGCTGTAACGTAATCAAACTTTGTTATTATTAGGTGGAGCCATATGGTTACGCCTGGCAGGCAGGACTGCGGCAGGGAAGCAGATTGGTAGAGATCTGCAAAGTTGCCGTAGCAACGCTGACCCATGAGCAGATGATTGACCTCCTGCGGACCTCAGTGACAGTGCGTGTCGTTATCATCCCTCCACATGATGACGCTACTCCACGCAGGTATGTGGGGATGGGAGAGGGTCCATCATTTGTTTCCTGAAAAGGGGGACACCACCTAAATTAAGAAATCCAAACAGTTATTTCCATGGCCTAGGAAAGTTTTATTAATATTTGTGAACAAGAGCTACTCTCTCTCAAAGCCAGAGACCAGTGAAGTAAGTCTCAAACTTGTGATGTCATCAAGTATAAAGTCTGGAGCAATGGGAGACTGATTTTGCGATATTACTCTAACAAGAAAAACTACTTTATCAGGTTAGTTAGAATGATCCACAACAGTTGGTATGAGAAACTGACCCGTTTATTGTTAACAGGGTTAAATAAACAAACTTTAAACTTGAACATTAGCATTAAATAAAACATATAGCTGGTTTGCTTTGGCTGCTTTGGCCCCTTAATAAATAGAAAATAAATCAACACAAGAAATCTTTAAAATGTCTAACATTGAGATTAAAACAGCAGCAAGACTCCACACACTTGTGCTTTGGCCCCCTAATAAATAAAAAATAGATTAACACCACAAGACATTGTTGACATTTAACAAACGATGCAGCCTTTCCTCTTCAGTTATTTTAGTAGTATCAGTGCCAGCTTGGTGCTGCTGTTTCCTGGGACCAACAGAGGGGACAAAAAATCACACACAATATTGTACAACTGTTTAAACAAGCAATAGTCCATCCATGGCTCCAATTTCACTAATTGTGCCCAAAACAATGCCATCAGTGCTCTTTACTTAAACAGTAAGAGTGTAAACCAAATAAAAATATCACTCTCAAAAAAACAGAACAGAAAACAAATAGTCAGTAAACTAAATTGACCGCTTCTCTTCCTACTCTTCCCTCCGTGTGTGTCTGCCGTCTGCATGCTGGCCTGGTGGACTGATAGAAAGTGCTGGAGCACATTTGATAATTTTCTTCTTCTTGAACTTCCACACACACACACACACACACACACACACACACACACACACACAAAATGCACTTTAGTAAAGAAAAGACTCAAAATGGTCAAATGAAAATTCATTCAAAACGGAAGCTTGAGAACAATAATTTTAAGTGTTACAGGTTTCTCTGGTTTCTCTTTTTCTCCTCCATGCCTTCCCCAATAAAGTTACCTGGAGAGGCGGCTGGATTCCCTGAGATCACAATCCTGATTTGCTACGTAGCCTGCCCCGAATGCCTCCTGTGGTAGAAACAGTATTATCAGATCTCTCATGCGTGGAGCAGGAACAAATGCAACGGAATTAAGTTAAAAAGCTTTTATTCAAAAAACATGGCTACTTACATTAAAAACCAGCCGGTTTCGACCCCAAGGTTTTCATCAGGGTGCATAAAAGATGGTGAAGACCTTAGATTCAAAACCGGTCAGTGTTTTAATGTAAGCAGCCATGTTTTTTGAATTGATTTGTTCCTGCTCCACACATGAGTTCATTCATTCTTCCCATGTGCTGACCCTGAGAGAACCTGTGTTTTTTCTTGAGTTTCATGTGATGAAGATGGTCCTTGAGTACACCACTAACCCGTTCTCCATTATCAAATCTCTAACAGTGGACACATTTCTGCTGTTCTGGATATTCAAAACACTTTTTCTTCCTCCCCTTCCTCAGGGGCTGTTCCGAGATGTATCGGATGCCTGTGTCAGAATACAAGGGCAGCAGCAGCGACAGCGGCTCCTTCGAATACAAGTTTCCCTTCCGCAGCAACAACAACAAGTGGCAGAGGACGTCCAGCAGCCCTCAGCAGTCACTGACCGCCTCGCCACAGCCCCACACACCCAACCGGGCCATCAGCCTGGGTAGCTCGGTGGGGAAGACCCTGTCAGCTGAGAGGCTGGAGAGGGGCGCTGTCATCCCACGCAGTGTCAGCAGTGATGGCCGACCCCTGGACTCCAAGAGGTCAGAGCCCCTTAGCTTTTTATATATGGATTATTAGAATATAACATTAACATCAAGAGGAGGGGGGAGGTTTAAAGTAGAGTACAATATTTTGAAGGCCATGAATCTCAGCAGCATGTGAAGTAATCACCGACTATTTGTACGCTGTTTGTTTGAGTTTCTTTTTTCTCTTCTTGTGAAACAATGAATATTTTCACTTCTGACACTGCTAGAATTAAAACAAATATAAAGCAGCAGATTCTGCTAGTGCGTCAACAAAGCAAACAAAAGGCAGCCGTTGATTGTGAAGCTGATTTTTAAGCAGAATTCTTTGAGTATTCATTTCGTCCTCCAGTCTGTGTGGGAACTGGAGCCACAGAGTAGCAATCAATGGGATTTCCTCTGAAGGCACAACGTAGAACATTTTGCTCTAACAGCGCTCTGCTGTGTTTGTTTCTTCTTCCTTTAGTTCCTCCTTTCCAAGTGCCCGTAAATTCTCATGGTTCCTGTGTATGTGTGTGTTTGTTGGAATACCAGGATGTCTCCTGGCAGTGAGAGCTACAGCCTGGCCTCCTCCCTGGCGTTGGGTCGCTCCCCTCACAATCGCAGCTCTCCCAGCAACCTGTCCTGTGCCAGTGACGCCTCCGGAAGCTCTGCTCACTGGAGACAGAAGTCGATGCCTGAGCAGTAAGGAAGAAGATTGTGTTTGTCTGTGGGATTTGGGTTTGTTTCAGAGTATTGTTTTATGCAAATCATGATATATCAAATCAGAAAAGCAAATCAGAAGCAGTTGCACAAAATCCTTTTTGCTGCCTTGGGATACTTTGCTTAGTTTTTTCTGTAATTATTAGTGATAAAAGTGTTTGTTAATTTGTATGGTCATGAGCTGATTTATTATAATGTATATACTGTAATGTATATAATATACTGTTTTTATTTTAGAAAACTTGATGTTTTCTAAACACAGTAACATCACAAATCTTACAAGGCCACTTCTACTGTTGTCCGGTTTTTATTTAACCTTTATTTAACTAGAAAAACCTTGAGATTAAAAATCTCTTTTTCAAGAGTGTCCTGGCCAACACAGGCAGCAACATAAAGCTCCAGATAGAAAACATAGAACAAAAATACAGAATAAAAAAGTACAGCTCTTAAACAAGCAATATAAAAAACAAGATAAGATCACTACAAAGAAAAGGCAGTAAGTATTTTAATGTGTGTAATAAGTGAACCATAAAAACGCAAAAACACCAACACATGATTACAAGGACCAGTTTTGACACACCATGACACTGGCATATAGAAGATTGGGTACAAAAATTCTGCAACAGTGCTTTGAAACGGACGAGAGGACCCAATGAGTGCAACTTTAAATCCTTCTGCAGCAGATTCTTCTGCATACATAAATGCTTGTTTACTAAACTCCGTACATACCCTTGGCACAGACAATAAAAACATGTTCTCTGAACGGAGCACAGCCATTTTCAATTATTTGCTTAATGTGCACACATAAATATGCTGGAAGCAAACCAAGAGTAGCTTTGTGAACAAGAGAATGCCAATGAAAAAGTCTTCAAAATTTTAAAGAGAGCCATCAAACCCCAGTAATCAAGATACGGTGATGAGTTAGGGGCTTACAGGTGGTAATAAATCTCAATGCACTATGATAGACAGAGTTCAGAGCATGCAAACACTGGGAGGGTGCATTTATATATGATACATCCCCAAAATCAAGCACATTCAGGAATGTAGCAGAGACCAGTCTTTCTCATTAATTTCCACAGTTGTAATAGTGTATGACGACAGTGTAGGAGAAAGAGGTGATAACGTTTGTGTGTCTCTGAATAATATAACGCTCTTGTCAGAATGTCTTTTTTTTTTTTTTTATACTTCCACCCACCACCGCCTGTGGTCAAATGTATTGTCTCTCAAACTCTTATTCTGTCATTTCTAGCTCTGCATTTTTAATCAGTGGAAACACACATTTAGCTGATGAATAAAAAACTGATTTAGTGTATGTGTGTTCATTCACCAGGTTTGCGGGCAGCCGCCACTCTCCGATGTCTGGGGAGAGACGAGAGGTTGGAGAGGGTGGGTCCAGTGGAAAGTCTACTCCTAATTGGTCGAGAATGGAGGAAGGGGGTGGAGCTGAACGAGGGTCAACAGGTGAATATATCTTCCTTCCTTGGTAGGAAGGATCCTTCCAAGTCAGATCCTCCAGAGGCAAGGCGAGAGTCCTTAGTAGCATTCAGTGAACACATATTGGAAATGAGTAGCGCTTGTCCTCAGGTGTGCGTCATTAACCCTCTGGAGACCAAGGGGGTTTCAGGGTACTGTGATAATTTTGTCTCTCTCTAATGTTGTACAATTTGTGCAAATATAAGCAGCATTTCCAGAGTCTCTTGACTTTTGGGAAGAATGTATTTCTGGATTATACTTAAAAAACATTCACTCCAACTCTGGTGTGACAGATTAATTTAAAAACTGTTATTTGGCAGTGGACACATTTGATCACGAATGGAGTGTAAAGAATTGTGGGTGCTTTATGCCCATTGAGGATCCACACATGCACCCTTAAATATTCTCTGAAGGAAGGACTCAGTCCTCGGTAGACTCGGTAGAATTCAGCCATTCGAGGATCCTTCCCTGACGCTGAGAAACACACAAGGTGCACCGCGCTGCCTTTTTAAAAAAATTGAATGCCACTAGTAAAAAACAATTCCTGCTGTGCCTTTTTATTGTTGCCAGGCAGCCACCCCACTGTAATAGGTATCTAGTTCCTAAAATGTTGAGGCAGAGGGTACTTGCTGTAGCTCTGGTTGAGGGTGAGAGGCTGTCAGTAAATAGTTTGTCGGGTGCAGGGAAACAGAGATCTGTGTGGGTACATGAGACCCTATGAAAGAGGGTGGATCACGGGGAGTACCACCAGTTGGTCCAGGAGCTTCTCCTCGATGATGGACGTTTCCAGGCATATTTTAGGATGACTCAGGGGCAGTTTGACAACCTGCTGTCTATCATCGGGCCGTACAACTCTGGGTACCCATCAACCGCTACCACCAGTTTCTCCTCCAGTATTTACCAACTGTAAACTTATTGCCGTGACCACCACAGAAGGCCCGCCTCTCAAATCATCGAATTGGACAATGGCGAAAAAAGAGATGACGTGGGGTGCTTTTCCGATATAGATTTTATTTAGGTGGTTAAAATAATTTTTGGCTGCTGCCCCTGTTCACAGCAGTACATTACTGGTGGGGCGCCAGCTGCCAACTACTGTCTATAATTGTGGGTATGTTTTCAGCAATGTATATGTCTTAACTAATGCTGGTTTTCTAAACATCAGTCTGTGGTTGTGTGTGTGTGTGTGTGCTCATGGACATGTGTTTTTATATGTGAGGGCACTGACTGTTTAGCAGCAGGGGAGGAAGGGATGGCACCGGAAAGAAATCATGCATATTTATCCTTTTTACTGAATCCTTTGGAGCGACACGATCCAGAGGAGTGTGTGTACAGTGTTTCTGTTTGCCTCCTCATCTGCCCGGGACAGCTTTTTGGAGCTGAGATACCAACTCTGACAGCATCCTCTTCATCCTCCTCCTCTTCCTCCACCTCTTCTGCAAGCTGTGAATTTTATTGCCTTCACAGAGAAGGTCTTAATGTCTCTGCAAGCAGACAAAGGGTGGGAAGATAATGAGACAAACAGAAAGGAAGGAGATAATTATTGAATGGTGGAATTGAGATGAAACAGTGATCTCAATTAAAGTATATGGCTTTCACTCTGTCACTTTTCACTCCTTTCTGGAAGGTTTAATAAAGAGAAAGGAGAAAGGAGAGACATTCCTTTCTTTCCTGTCACCGCAGTTGGCCGACCTCCTCTTTGTGTGCCCTTCCTTCCCTCCCTCCCTTCTTCCAGTCTGCTCCCCATTCTTCCACTGCCACTTATGTTTGCCTCTTGTTCATCTTTTCATGCTCTTGTACACTTGCTCTCATTTAATTACCAGTATTCTCCCATGCATCGTTTTTGGGAGTTTTCTCCTTGTTTTCCAGCTCGGTCTCTGAAAGCCACAGAAGCTACATGCTCCTCTGCTGTTCCTCTAATTCCCAGCAGGATGTTGCTTTGGTTGATTGTTGACCAGCCGACTTTCAGCCGTGTCCTCAACCTGTTCCCGACCGCCACAATCACAGAGAAAAGGCCCTGGTCTCTCATTTTGTGGTTGTTTATAGCACTTATGTCTTTATTGGTCAGGGTGGAACAATGCAGGCTGGGCCAGCACTCACCGTGTCAGCCAAGTGTCCGGCCCTTTACAGTCTACTGTGCTGTCTCTGTGGTTCCTCTTCCTCCCGCTTTTATCCCTTTGACCCGTTAGTCTTCAGCAATCATGATGTGGCCGTGCTCTGTCCAGAAATAACACGAGTCACACAGAGGGCAGAATACTCATTTTTGCTCTTTCAAAGCCTGCCACACACAAACGGGACATGACTTCAGTTCTTAATGTACAGGGTTTTACATTTGAGTAATTATTGCATCAGGGTTTCCAGCTGCATCTATTTAACACAGCATTTGCTCCATTTTCTTTTGATATTCTGTGGCAGGTTTATGATTAATTCATGTGATGGATGAGTGGTGAGATGCAGAAAATTGTTATTTGTCATGACTTCCCTTCCTATGCACAGAACTTTTTAAGTACCCGAACAGTGTTTTTAAAGAGTACAGGAGTGCATACATTAACCCAAGGTGCTGGGAAATCGTGATTTTGGTTTGTCACGACACAGGGTCTTCATACCCACATATCTGGTTGAGCAGTCCTATGAGCATAGATTTCAAGGAGGACACCGGGGACTGGTACCCCTCAACCACCTAAAAACACTGAAGTAGTAGAGGACTTCTATTTCAAAAGTTAAAGCGGCTACAAGGAACTTTTAACTGGATATGCAAAAATCTCTCGTTTCTGCTGATGTCTGTGCGTGACCTACAACAGCAAATGAGACCATCGGTGTGAAGATAAGCTATTTCTATATAGTGTATATCCATACCTTTAGGAAACTGTCTCCGGGTCCGCCCCAGGTCGCTTCCAGGACGAAACGATTTACGGCATTCAGACGGCACACGCCATCTTACCTAGCTGCTTACATTAATAGTGACTCATATAAATAGTCGCTATTCCTCCTCCTCGACCAGACGTCCACGGGGAGTTTAAATAGCAGCAATCATCGGGTAAAAGTTCTGTGAAAGCACTGGACTCACCAACAGTCAGCCATGTCTCAGTTACACAGAGAAAATGCAATCCTCGAGAAGTCAGGAAATCCTTCAGGATAAACGTTTTGTTCGCTAGCGATCTAGCATTTACCAGCCCAATCCTGGCAGGAGCCGGCGGGTCCACGGCGTCAGCTGTCCGGGGAGCCACACACAGAGGCCACAGGTTGCGTAGATTCACCCCGTGCCAGCGGGGACGAGGAGAGCAGGGGCCGCGGGGCTGGAACACCTCATCCGGGCCGACGACAGGTACTAGCCAGTCATCGACAGGGTCCAGCAAATGCTGAGAAACAAAGAGGCGAGGCACCGCTCCATACTCAGTCCAAGCAGCTGTGGAAGTGCTCACCAAACAGGCCTTCAGCCTTACCAGCCGACCGCTGCGTTTACCCTGGCGGTGGTAGCGCTTACGCCGGAGAGGTGGAGCTGGGGCACGGCAGAGGTGAGCTGAGATCCCCGATAGGAGCGGGGGCAAAGTTTTCCCGTCTTGTTGTTTCATTCATCCCCAAAACAAACACATGCGCGAGCCAGGTAAGCATCTTTACGACAATACGCGCTAGAGCTCATGGGAAATGTAGGCTTCATTCCGGCAAAACACTACCGCTTTTGTCCACAGGGTAGCCAAAATCAACTCAAAATGAAAGTTCCTTTTAGGGGCTTTAAAGACATTTACACCATAAAATGATGCAGAACACACAAAAATTGTCGCATAGAAATTCACCAGAATGCAGGAAAAGAATTTATCACACGGATATATGTAGTCACATACACTCACCTGCCACTTAATTAGGTACACCTTGCTTGTACCAGGTTGACTCCCTTTTGCCTTCAGAACTGCCTTAATTCTTGGTGTCATAGATTCAACAAGGTGCTGGAAACATTCCTCAGAGATGTTGGTCCATATTGACATGATAGCATCACACAGCTGCTGCAGATTTGTCTGCTGCACATCCATGATGTGAATCTCCCGTTCCACCACATCCCAAAGGTGCTTGAGATCTGGTGACTGTGGAGGCCATTGGAGTACATTGAACTCATTGTCATGTTCAAGAAACCAGTTTGAGATGATGTGAGCTTTGTGACATGGTGCGTTATCCTGCTGGAAGTAGCCATCAGAAGATGGTACACTGTGGTCATAAAGGGATGGACACGCTCAGCAACAATACTCAGGCAGGCTGTGGTGTTTAAACCATGCTCAGTTGGTACTAAGGGGCCCAAAGTGTGCCATGAAAATCTCCCCCACACCATTACACCACCACCACCAGCCTGAACCGCTGATACAAGGCAGGATGGATCCATGCTTTCATGTTGTTTACACCAAATTCTGACCCTACCATGTGAATGTCGCAGCAGAAATCCAGACTCATCAGACCAGGCAACGTTTTTCCAATCTTCTATTGTCCAGTTTTGGTGAGCCTGTGTGAACTGTAGCCTCAGTTTCCTGTTGTTAGCTGACAGGAGTGGCACCTGCTGTGGTCTAATGCTGCTGTAGCCCATCTGCTTCAAGGTTCGACGTGTTGTTGGTTCAGAGATGGTCTTCTGCAGACCTTGGTTGTAACCAGTGGTTATTTGAGTTACTGTTGCCTTTCTATCATCTTGAACCTGTCTGGCCATTCTCCTCTGACCTCTGGCATCAACAAGGCATTTTCACCTGCTGCTCACTGGATATTTTCTCTTTTTCGGACGATCCTCTGTAAACCCTGGAGATGGTTGTGTGTGAAAATCCTTGTAGATCAGCAGTTTCTGAAATACTCAGACCAGCCTGTCTGGCACCAACAACCATACCACATTTAAAGTCAGTTAAATGACCTTTCTTCCTCATTCTGATGCTCAGTTTGAACTTCATCATGCCTAAATGCATGGAGTTGCTGCCATGTGATTGGCTGATTAGCTATTTGTGTTAACATGCGGTTGAGCAGGTGTACCTAATAAAGTGGCCGATGAGTAAATACTTGCCTATATATGCACAGGCACTCAAACAAGCAGGCACACACACGTGCAGCTATCTGTAATTAGTGCAGAGAGCCCTTTGGGCCGCTATGCAGAGAAAACTATGCAGAGTAATGAATATTCTAAGTGTGATATGGGGGGGTTCACTACATTACTAGATTCACCCCAGCAGATGTTATGATACCTCCCTTAGCTTTGCCTCTCATGGTGCTGTGGTCATTAGCTTCCTACTCTGTATATCTTGTTGCATAACATGTAGACAATTACACAACAGTCCCATTTATACCCCGAGTTTTGCTCCAGGACAGATACACACACTCCCTCACGTGGAACAGCTTGCCCAGAACAAACAAAGCCAGCAGGGACCGTCTGGGGACGAATCTCTGTTTGATGTGTGTTACTTTTCATGACAAGTGATTCGGGTTTTTGTCCATGGCCACGGCGGAGGCAGAAGAGAACGATGCCATTGTTATGAACCTCGAGGAAGCCTGAGTGCTGTAGTAGCACAATACACACAAGTGAGCAGAGAGGAGAACGACTTCTCTGTTGAATCATCAACAAATCATCTGTTTGCACCGTAGGCTCTGTGCATGTGTTTGTCACTAACCCCAGCTGTGTTCATTGCTCTGTTTATTGCAGAGGCCCCATCATCCAAGTCTGGCCAAGGCTATTCGGGAGCTCCCCGCATCCAGAGGCAGGAGCAGGTCATCCACCTGTCCCCAAAGAAGGGCAGCCAGGTCAGGCTCTACACCCATCTTACACTGTTTACCTACACCATTAGAGCTCTGACAGTTTAGATACTCTCTAACACCTCTTTTTTCCAAGTTCTGGGGCTGAGATGACGTAATTTTATTACGATCTCCTGCACCTCTGTGAACATAGTTAATAATTTTGTAGACTGATATTTTAAAGTAAATTTGACGTTGAAAAACTGATGTTTTCATTAACATGGAAATCTCTCTCAACTGTAATTTCCCCTCGCTTTTCCACTTCCTGTTTGTTCTGGCAGTCGGACGGCCCTTACTCCGGGCACTCCAGCAGTAACACTCTATCCAGCACAGCTTCCAGCGGGGGCCACAGCGACAGTGATAAATGGTATGAAATGGGAGCGGGTGGAGGCTCCAGTGGTGACCAGGGGGAGACAGAGCCTAATGGCCTGGGAGGAGGAGGCTACCTCCAGGGGGCGTCGGCAGACAGTGGCATTGACACCAGCTCTTATGGCGCCTCTCATCACTCACACCCCCACTCTCATCACGGCAGCACCACCTCCCTGCTGGCTCCAAGCGGAGGCAGGGAGAGCAGGGAGCGGTCTCCATGGCACAGCCCCACAGAGGGAGGCCGCAGGATGCTGGAGAGGTCGCCGGCTGCTGCTGAGTCTCCGGGCCCTCCAGGAGAAAGGAGCCACGAAGGGACAGGCCGAAGCCCACCCACTCATCTGCTGGTTCGAGACAGCAGCACCTACAGTCTGAGTGAAGCTGGATCACACTCAAGGTCTGTGTGTGTGTTTGTGTGTGAGGGGAAGTTAGTGTGTCTGTGCAGAACAGGACAATATACAGCTTTGTGATTTAATGGAGTGTTTACAAACCTAAGGGGTGACGATCTGATTAATGAGTTAAGACAGAAGAAGAAAAACATGTCTGCTTGTTCATTTTTTGACCTCTATTTAAACTAGTCAAATTAATGTGAGAAGGGATTCCTTCTTTGGCTGAACTGCTTACAGTTCATGAACATAAACACATAATCATTAATGAGTGGTCTCAGTAGGTATTGCTTGTCTTTTAAAGAAGTAGTGTGTAGGATTTAGTGACATCTAGTGGTGAGGATTGAGGATTGCAACCAGCTGAAACTTCTCCCATGCGCCAAGCGTGAACGCCTGGTTAGCATTCCTTTGGTGTTCACTGTTAAGCAGATTTTTACCAGGAGCCGAATTATTAGCAGAGGTCTCTTGTTCTTAAAAACAAATGCAACAGGCGTCTCACTTATAAAACTATACGTAGGATCCATACCAAAAATGTGCATACAAACAAAAGCCAAAAATGGCATGTGCCAAAAAATATTCGTCAGTTTCTCCACCTCGCCATCTGCAGTGTACTGTTTTAAAAAAAAATATCGTTTTTTTATGTTATTATTTTTTCTCTGACAACCTTAACAGGACAAACAGCTGACCGTTAACATACACACTAAATATTTGAAACCAGCAGCATAAAACAGCTGCGAAAGCACTTCCATCAGTACAGACTGATAATAAATAAAGCATGAATCTAATTTCTCTCAATAAAAGTTGCATTTTACAGTTGTATCTAATTTGTGTTTTAATTTCAAATTTGACCTCTTCCACTTTGTCATGTGTCGTCGCAGTCTGTGCCTGACCTACGGAGCGTGTTTCCAATTCTCATTACTCAAGCCAATATTTCTTCGCCTCAGAGGGACACAGACTAGACCTCCTCCCTCTCAATGAGTCTTTCCTGGAAACTGAGCACGGGAGCAATTTTAACTCCCTCTTATCTTTCCACATTAGGCCTCAGGAAATGTGGAACACGTGTCCAACTTTTTAGAGCTTGAACTGGATGTCTGTAGCTCAGAGAACTCCAGTGTCTCGCTTTTGCAGTTTGATCAATGCTCGGATAGAGTTAGACTTCATGACTTGGGCATCATCTGTCCGGCATTTAAGCTCCATTTGTATTCTGTCAAAGCGCGGAGGGGGAGTAAGAGGGGGCTCTGAAATGAGTTTGCCAAGATAGGCTTGACCGCAGGTGAAACATTGATATAATCTTCCATCTGTTACTCAATAATGTATGTCCTCCCTGGAAATTCCTCGTTGATTAGAATGTTACACATAAAGATTTGTTATTAATGCTTAACCCAGGACCAAAACAATATCTTCAGGGGTGAAAATGTTTAGATTCTCCTCTCTAAACAATACAGAATCCAGGTAAGCCATAAAACAAACCAGTCATTGCTTAAAGGATGGTTTCAAATCCAGGATTACGATTTAACCTGTGTCTCTTTCATCAGTGTGTTGGTGCATTTCCAAGATGAATAACCCCTGTCATGCTCTCTGCTCTGTTTGTCCATCAGCGCCAGGCACTCAGGCCACAGCTCCCCAAGAGAGGAGTCCTCCTCTTCAGCCACCTCCCCGTCATCCCAGTCCTCAGCTTCCCCTGGGCCCAAGAGCTTCTACCCCCGCCAAGGAGCTCAGTCTAAGTACCTGATTGGCTGGAGGAAACCCGGCTCCACCATCAATTCCGTTGACTTCGGAGACACACGCAAGTAAGGACAGAGGAAAGACAAAATAAACAAACAAACAAAAAAACATTCAAGGTTCTGCATGTAACGTTCAGACCCCTCTTTCTGAAGTCATTAATACACTGTAGTCAGCATTGTGATGCTCTTGCTTGCACGTCATCGGCCTAAACAGTGACGAACACAAGACTGTCATTGTACATCATAGTATTGATAGAGTGCTGGAAACACAACACAGCGTAGCTTAGTTACAGCTAGCAGGCTAACCCCAGTTCAGGTTTTGGTTAGCCTTTTGGCCACCCTTGCATCGCTCTTGGCAAGTAGAATGCACTTTGTTCCGATACATCTTTTATTGTTAGCTATATCAATGCCATTTGTCTTAATATATTAGTTAGTGTAATATGGGTCATGATGGCTGTACAAATAATTTGGCAAGTTAGCAAACCAGCAGATCCACTCAGAAATATAAGCAAGCAAGAAGGTTAAGTTTAGTCAGTTAGCTGTAACTAAGCTATGCTGTAGTGCGGTAGTTGCTTTGTAATGGTAGCTGGTATAGTAATGTGCAAATGGCAACATGCAAATTTAACAGCCAAATGAGCCCTGGAATCTGGATGAATTAGGTGACAATATTTTGCGACATTAGCTAGCTAGCAATTTGTCCATGTTTGCAAGCAAGCCTATGTTAGCTAACATTAGTCAGCGAAAACTACAATCTCACATGTCAGGACTGTTTTTTAGCATCTAGGGGAACTGAAATTCTGATATAGGGCACTGAATTTGATATATTTACTGTTTATCAGACTAAGAATTAAATTAGCTTGCTAGAGCAGCCAGTGGACCTTCCGCTTTGCTCCCCTCTGCTAGGACACAACTTTCTTTATAGAGCAGAGAAGGAAAAGCAGCTTGGACCTTAGCCACTGTGGCAACACAAATTCAGCCAGTGCAAACCCCAACTCTGTTGTTCACAGCAGGCTAGTGGCCAGTGGCAGTGGTGGGTCTAACCCTTGTAACGGCAGCAACAGAAAGTTTGCTGATCCAGTGGGGACTCCGGACAGTGTGGGATCAAAATCAAACAGATCGGCAGTGCTCTGTATTTCTCTGGCTGAATTTGAGTTGCTACAGGGCTCTGAGTAAAGGTCCGTTTCTGCTGGGCCACCACTGCGGAATAAGTGTAATTGAAACACGGCATGTTGTGACTCTGTGTCGTGATGGGTGGACATTAGCAACTGTTGCACACTTAGTGCTGTCATGGAGCTGTAGAGAGGCAAGGCACTCGCACAATCTGTTTTTTTTTTTTCTCCTGTGAAAGTCCTTCAGGGCCTGTGTGTGCAGCATTTTTATGCCCTCAGATATACTGTTTTCTAGGTAGATGCACGTCAGGTGCACTCAAAGCCAGGACGACGCTGTTGCAGTGCGCACTGCATGTCATGTGCCGAGGAACAACCAACCACAGCCAACCGATTTTGTTCCTTTCTTCCCTAAATATCAGTCCATGGTAAATATGGAGGAGATGTTGATCACTTTAATGCAGGCTACCCAGAGCTTTACATCTGTCCCACCGACAGTACTTTAGGTATAATACACATTTACAAAACAACTTAAGAGAGATGATCAGCTCTGCACTCAGGACTCCTGGTAAGTAAGCTAAGATACGGTGCTGGTTATTGTCGCTTAGCAACCTCAGACACTGCCTGCCTCTGCGCTCTTGAAAGTTGGCACAGAGTAGCACCCAGCGTCCGACCCCACGTTTTGCACATGGTTAAAGATGCATCACGTGTTCGAGCCTTTACATAGAAGTCAGTCCACAGGCTGTTGTAAGCAATCCAGAAAGTCAGGTATGGTCTTAATTTTTAAGTTAGGTTACAACCCATTGTCAATAAAAAACAAATACATGTAAAAAGTTACAAACAGAACCTTTGAATTGGTCTTTAATTGTAGTTCCACGTCCAACAGTGAATTTAAACTGAACAGTTGAAGTTATGTGGTGTTGATGGTGCCACCAGAGTTTGTGGAGTTTAAATGAAATGCTCAAAGGTGTAACAGGTGGCCCTTTAAAACACAGTCATCACAACATTCACTTTCTACCAGCTATTTGTCCCCTATTTTGCAACAGTTTTCTACAGTGCTTAAATAGAAGGGAATGTACCTACCAATGTCTGCAAGCTGTGGGCAAATGGACACAAACACTTGTGCGATATAATGCAATTTATTCACAGTAACACTCCATCAATACTACCTTTTGTTAAGCTTATAATGTTTATGTTGACACCATAGCAGAGGTGACGATGCAGTGTTGTTCTATGGTACCAGACTGCAGCTTTCTTCATCGTCTTTATCCCTGAATGTATTGGAGTGACAAAATGAACACTACCAGCTTTACAATGGTAGTGTTTATTGTAGTTCTGATGTATAACACTGCTTTGGATCCCATTATTTATCCACCTACTGTACACTCCTATTAATGTCGTTTGGTAGTAATAATATGTGCACTACTTGACCCCCCCCTTGTGGCTGAAGATGATATTACACTCAAGTCTTAATGCAGTAACTGAAAACAGTTTTCCAGTTACAGGCTCTACTTGTGAAGCTGACCACATGTTTTTATTGTTTATTAGTTTTATTATAAGAATATAGAGACGACACATTAACATTTCAGCGTGCATAATAAAACTCTCATGAATGGCTTTGATTTAATCGTCTGTCTGTGTCTGTTTGTGTGTGTTACAGGAAGTCTCCAGGAGAGGGTGGAGTCGAAGTTCCAACCCCAGCAGCCAGGCCCTCTCTCCGGGACATGCACTCACCTCAGCCTCATGCCAAATCTACTATGGAGGAAGATGTGAAGAGACACAATGCCCCAGACAGCCCTCCACCTCCACGCAGGCATAAGGAAAAGGTACGTCTGCAGGCTTGTTACAGGAACAACCTGTTCGTAAACACAAAGGAGCACATATTGTAGCAACATGTTGCTGCTGGAGTTTCTATAGGCTGTTATACTTCAATAAATATTTCTGGTGAGTAAATTTGATTAACAGCAGATTATGGTACTCTACTGCCATCATTTTAATCAGGTCGTTATAATTCTGCCCCCGACACAGTACCCTCTGAGTGTGTTTCTCATCTGTAGAAATCTTTGTGATAGGGTGGGTACATTTGGAAACCTCAATGAGTTACATCCATTTCATTATTGGTGTAAATTGTGTTTGCAAATATCAAATTAAAAATCAGGCAAGAAATGAAAGCCCAGTTGCCAGAAAAAAATATTGGCGTTGTGCATTTCTGCAAACTACTAATACATTACATTTGCATGTTTCATAAGTATCATTTCATTTCTAAAGAGATATGATGTGTAAGATGAAGGTGGAGGTGATGGTGGATGGCATGTCATGAAGGCTAGATACCTGCCAAGCTGCAAACCATTGTTTGAGACCATCAAGTAACCAAAACTGCTTGTGTTTTAGCGAGTCATTGCTGTGTTGCTGTTGGCTTTTTAGGTTCCAAACATGGAAGTTTTCTAGTGACCCACTTGTAGGGATAGCGGCATGAAAAGTGGTGTTTTTTTTTGTTGTTTTTTTGTTTACAGAGACATCGCTGCATTTCCTGCAAGGATAATGCCCCCAAATTTGGGTAGTTTAAGCCAAAACATGGTCATTTCCTAACCATAACCAAGTGTTTTTATGCCGAAACATGAACAAATAATGTGCAAATGTAATGAATCTGTAGTTTGCTGACAATGCCAACATTTTTTCTGGTGATTAGGTTGTAAATGACAAAAACAGTTTGTGATTTATGTCATTAAAAAATGACTTAAACTAGACAACGTTTTCCCACATACAGAACCATTGATGTCATTGATCGTAATGTAGGTGTTCACCCATGGCATGCGTGGGTTCATCCTGTGTTTCAGTAATATTAAAAAGACACTTCCCCTATATCCTGTGCAGCATAGTCAGAAATCACCACCCAGCCAGCCTCTGAGGCGCCGCGGCTCGCTCCATCGTACCCTTTCAGATGAGAGTATCTATCGTGGCCAGCGCCTTCCCCCCCTGTGTGACGCAGTGGCTGAACCAGCACTTAGCCCTGATGTCCTCTTCAGCTGCTCCACCCTCCCACGCTCACCCACCACCCGTGGTGTTCCCCTACGACGGCCCTCCTATAAGCTGGGAGTCAAACTTCATGGTAAGAAGGATGTTGAGTGTAGGCAACAGCTGGAGTCAGTTCATATTCAGAAGATGTTAATAGGGGATTCTGTTGATTTGTAAAAGACTATATTTTTTAACTGTAGTTTTTCATGTTCTGTGGTCACTTTATCCATGGAGTGACAGCAGTGGAAGTTAATCCAGCCACACTACATCATGTGATTTGTTTCTAATATGATAAAAAATAACTGTAATAATAAACAGTAAAAGTGTGTGATGGACCTGATTTGGCTGGTGTGTATCTGCCGCCCCCTTGTGACTGAAAATACATGATTGCCGTACAAACAGTAATTTTACATTCAGTTCTTTTCACTATTAAATTTCTGCTTACAGGCGACCTTTCGGCTTCTGACACATCATTGGTGGATTTGGTGGAGCGTCACCGTGGACCCCTCCCTCAGGAACTGATGCCCCTCCCGTCTCAGGACAGGGACAGTCCTCTAGAGTGGACACACCTGGTTGATGTGGCCAATACCTTTGAGAGTGAAAGAAACACACATTATGGTACTACAAATCACTACTTACTGTCCAGGTCTGTCCTTTATGTGGTTTTGCTGTAGTGCATTTATTAAGCCCCAGACTTTGGGGAGTTCTGTGTGTTAAAACCCAGAGATAAAGATAAAGGTAGCATGAAATTAGCCTAAAGGTTTTGTCAAGTCATACCGATATAGTCTGTCTTCACCTTTGTGTTTTTCTCTCTTCCTCCAGTCCAGAGAAGTTACGTGTTTGGAGATTCAAACCACCGAAGCAGCGGTGCCTCCAGTCCCCAACAGCCCCACATAGAGCTGCAGCCTGCTCCACTGTCACGACCCTCTTCTAGGTAACACCATACCCATACACCAGGCATGTCCAGAGTCCAATCCTGGCACGTGGACCAATTTTAAACGGCCCTTGGCTTTACTTTCAAAATATATTGTGTGTGGTCAGCCACACAATATTGGGTAATGAAACAAGATCACTTTGCATTTTTCCCTTCACTTCTCCACAGCGAGGGTCACATAGGGCTGGAGAGGAAGGTGACCAAGCTGGAGGCCATGGTGAAGATGCTCCAGGAGGACCTGAAGAAGGTGGGAGAGAACACACATACACATACACAGACTGCTTATATTGTGTCAGAGTTTTATTGTAGTTTATTGGAGCACTTCTGTCTGCATGTTTACAACTTTTCCTCTGTGTTTGGCTAAAAGATCATTCTCTGGTTCCAGTAGCTGGAGTGAAAAGTGACAAATGAAAGTCTATGGTTGATTTACATGCAGTGGAGCAGGGAGCAGGGGGTGTAAACAAATATTTTGTCTTCAATAGAAAATTAACAGTCAGCAGTCGAGCGCTGCCACTGTTAATTTGGTTCTGCTCTGCTTCTTATCGTTAACCACTGACTCAGATGTCACTGCAATCACTCAAACTGTTATTTTTACTTCAGATCACCTGGAGGGAGGGGAACATTTTAATTCTGCTCCTCTACTCATAAAAATCACTTAAAGTAATGGACCCAAATGGTTTCCTGTACACACTTTACCAATTTGTCTCTCCATTTCAATTACTTCCACCATGTCCCCAGTGGTTAAAGGGATGTACTGCTTGCTGTAGAAGCAGGTCCAGATCCAGGCTCACTCCCCAGAGTCAAACAATTCTTGCAGATTTTGTTCACCTTCTCCCTAAAGGCCCTGCTCAGACAGAATGCATTTTGCAGGTTGCAATACGAAGGGTGGGCGATACAGCATATTATCGTGACATGTTGCGTGCCAAGTACCAATTTTTTTTGTTGTATAAATTATTAATTTACAAATACAAATTAAATTTGGTATAAATTAAAATTGGTACCCTACTAAAATCATGAAATCAATTGCTTTCTCAGTCCATTTAGTTTCATACATTTAGCTGCAATAAAAATGAGTGAAATCTGATGAACAGAGTGTAAACTTTTTTTCATGAGAGAAAACAGTTTTCCTTTGGGGACAAAATTTGTGATTTGTACAAAAAAAAAAAAAAATTTGCATAAAAAATGGACAGGCCGAGGAAACTTACTTTGGAAACTACCTCTCACCATCAATCAGAGCCAAACAGTACATTGGTCACAGAGAAACTGAGATCTGTGTATGAGATCCTCAGAAAGAGGTGAAAGCATGGGGAGTACCACCAGTGGGTCCACCAGCCTGCCCTGGATGATGGTCGGTTCAAGACTTATTTTGGGATGAGTTGTGGACAGTTTGACACTCTGCTGTCAGATATCAGGCCTTGTTACTGTTGGTAAAACGTAGCTGAAACAGGGTGTATACAGGTCCTTAAAAAATCTGAAAATGTCCTATATTCAGTGTTACAACAATAAGGCCTTAAAGTCATTTAAGAGTACTAGATTTGAATTTATGAGCTCTGAACTACTGCAAACATTGTATCTTATTTCCTTTATCATTTCTTAAATTTCTCTTTGTGAAAATGAGCAAAGCTTTTCTTTGTAAAAGTCCACATTTCTAATGTACATACAATTTTTTGGGGGCATTTTTTTTAAGCCTTTAACCGATAGGACAGACAAGTGTGAAAGGGGGAGAGAGAGAGGGAGTGACATGCAGCAAAGGGCCATAGGCTGGATTCGAACCCGGGCCGCAGCCTTGTACATGGGACGCCTGTTCTACCACCAAACCACCGGTGCCCTATACAAATCTTTAAAAAACTACAATATGGCCATTATACTTCATTCTTGCACATGTTGGCAAAATGTAGATTGACTTACTTACCTCTGCAAAAGACCACATGGATAATACTTACCTGCAATGCTTAAATAAGTAAAACATGATTTGTCCAAACAACTGTGCTTAATTTGGTTCAAAGGTGTCTTGAACGAGTTTTAAAAAGCATTAGATTCAACTGTCTGATACCTGTAGACACCCTGTGAAAGTAGCTGAGAAAGAAGGTGAGGCCACAGTTTGTTCTAGTGTTGTCACGATACCAAAATCTTTGTTTCGGTACCCATACCAATATGAATTTCGATACTTTTCGATACTTCTCGGTACTTTTCCTAAGGAAAAGTGCTTTTGGCTACAAACCTTTAGAACAATAAACAGTAGGGGTGTAACGGTACCAAAGAATCGTGGTTCAAAAGTACCTCGGTACGGACGTCACGGTTTGGTTGCTCAAATGTTTCACAAAGTCGGTGTTGTCTTGTGTTGTCTCCCTTTGCAAGGCAGACTTTCTCTTGTCTCTTTTCACGTGCGCCAGCTGCGAATGTTGATACAGGTGTTGTCATACACACCACTTGTGCAATCTGTGCTCCAATAGGAACAAGAAAGGCGTTTGTGTGTATAAATGAGTAAAATAAATTAACTAAATTAATGAATTTAATCAATTTCGAAGTACCGGTATTTTCCAAATGCAGTATAGTACCATTTGGAATACTCTAGTACCGCGGTACTATTTTAGTACCGGTATACCGTGCAACACTAGTTTGTTCAGACATCTCTTGCACTAGGGCGATGATGAAAGTGTGCCAATGTTAGCTTAACACAAACCTATATGCTACCGCTTGCTGTCATTGTCACTACAGAAGGCCAGACTCTGAATTAATCTGATTGGTCAGTAGGAAAAAACCATCAGTGACGTCAGGCCCCTTATCACTCTGAGCTGAAGTATTTTCCACTTGAGACAACCAGTGCTCCTGCAAAAATGCAACACAAAAGCAGCGAACAAAACACTTCAATCCCTCTCATTAAAAACAATTACAAAACACCGCCCCTGACTGCTAAAACTCTGTGTCATCAGGGCCCATGTCTCTACTGTTTTAAAAATTCAAGAAACGAACCTCAGACTGTGACCTTTATCCTGTAAATTTCAAGATAATAGACTCTGGCTGTGAAGAACCAGCCCAGAGTGTACCAAGAAAACCTTCCTCACACCTTTATGCCAGCAGCTCCAGCCTTTAATGTTGATCCCAGACGGGATGAATTATTCACACCAAATTCTCCTTATGAAAGCAGCATCAAGGAAACTGTTTAGCTGACAGGACTGGAAGCTAAAAGGTCCTCTGCAGTTCCTTTAAAACATTTGGACTGCGAGCTGCAGACTTTATGGCCGAGCCGTTAACTACTTTGACCTGTTAACAGCGAGGAGTTCTCACCCACAGAATAGCTGCAGTCTGGTTGTGATTTAATTCTTACGCAACTCTTGGTAAACTCTCAGCTGTCTGTGAAATGCTGGAAAGTGTTCAGCTGTCTGCATTTTTTAAAGTAGCAGTAGATTAGTTTGACACCAGGAAAACTAATATGCTTCACTCTCGCCTTCTTCACCCTCCCTCCAGCCAGTAGCAATCACCCTGCAGCTGACTGACAGTACGAAGCTAAACTCCCCAGTTTGTTTTCTTCAACTGGATACGTGTTTATGTTCATGCATCCAACCAGGGATTTACTTTTGTTGTGCTTTTGGCAGATTCAAAATGTCAACTGATAAAAATCTACCCACAAAGCCCTGAAGTTCAATCGAGTGTGACTCATTGTCTGCAGGCCTGAGATGTTTATGTAAACAGCAAACAAATAGAGTTTGTTGTATTTATACAGAGTGAGGTGTTTACATTGAGTCCTGAGTGTTTAATGGTTTTGTTTTTATTGTACTTGTGAGACACTCCATTACAACAACTATTCCATCAGTGTTGTTCTCCAGAGATAACTGCTTAAAGCTGCGGTATGCAGAGATCTGGGAGAGGCAAACAAAGACTCCAAAACAAACAAAGGAGAAAAAAAGGCAGAATTTGAAAATACACCCTCTTAATGCGGCTTCCCCTTAGCCCCTCTTTTTCCTAAGCCCCCCACCACACAACCATGGGCGTATACACACAATCCATACAGTAAACCACCTCGCTCCACGCTGCTGTGGAATGCTTCCCCTGGAGGAGAGTGGGCAGCGGACCTTCGTTGTGCAGCTGCAGCAGCTCAATTTCAGCCAGTGCACCCCCAGCACTGATTGACACAGCAGGCTGGTGGCAGCAGCACTGAGCACTGGGTCTAACTGTGTAATGGCAGCAACAGAAAGTTTGCTGATCCAGCAGCAGGTTTTGACTGTCTGGTCCCCTGGTGCTGGGGTTTGTGCTGGCTGGATTCGAGTTACTGCAGCCACTGACATGGGGGACCATCTCTAGAGCTGCTGCCCGCTTTCCTTCTGCTGAGGTGATCTGTGGCGGCGGGGAGTGAGGCAAAGGACACACTGATATTCGAAGCTTCCACTAACGTCACTTACATGAACATGAACTTGATTTACAACCATGAGTCCTTAGCTCCAGTAAGCAAAAGGCTAAACTATTAGCAACATTTATCTCCATCTTTGAAACGCTTCACTGATTAGACTCTTTGATAAGTCAGTTTGCTATGTAGGCAGATGTTGCCAATGTGAGTATAGCAATTTTCTCTGTAGGAAACTGCCTACCCAGCTTTAATAACTGGTTTAATTTATTGATTTTACCCAACCTCTGTCCATCTTCCACAGGAGCGTGAAGAGAAGGTGAGACTACAGGGTCAGATCAAGAGGCTGTGGGAGGACAACCAGAGACTGCAGGAGGAGTCGCAGACTTCCGCTGCAAAGCTCAAGAAGTTCACAGAGTGGGTCTTTAACACCATCGACATGAACTGACTCCGACCTGCACATTTTAACCCGCACACATACGAACACAAACGCATACATCAGCACACACAGTCTGGATGGCGAGGCAGAGGGGGAAGAAATTGCGCACAAGAAAAGTGGAGACTTGCTTTTGGACTCAATCGGCCTGATGCTGAACCCTCCGACCATCTTCCATTGGCTTCAAATATCCGTGGGTAATATTGTCGACCAGCCTCAGTCTCCACAGACCCCTCTGTTGACTTTCTCAGGATGAGACTTGTTTATCAGATGATGAAGGACTGACCTCTACTCCAATGGGATCACAAAAGCATTGCTGAATTGATCTTTCTCTCATATTGCTGTGCCAAAATTGTTTTTGCAAAATTGCCAACAAAGAGGAAGCTCTTCCCCTCCCTCAGCTTTGACTCTTCCTGACGTAAATGGAAAGACTCCCTCCACCATGTTTCCTCAGTGGATGTACTTCTCTTTTTAGGGACACCCTTCAGCAGATATCTGGCCTTTTCCTCTTTGCTCCGTCACTTTTTTTCTAACGTTGCCCATCTTCTCTGAGAGGTAACTAATGTCTTTTGTGCCAAACCAAACCCGCCACAGCAGAGGGTAGCAGAGACATCCATGTGACTTAAGAGAAGACGTCTCTGAAATGCCACGCAACAGGTACGCGACCAATCTGCCAGCCCGGCCACAAAGAAACACACGTAATAAATCTGAAGACCATAGGACACAGGAGAGGTTTTCATTTCCTTCACATGTAAATGGAGTGTATAGAAGTTTCCTCAGAACTGAAGGGTCATCGCGGCTGTTTGTCCGTCAGCCACCAACATGGAAGCAGGTCCATCTGCCTCTGAACATGAAGGAAATGTGGATTTGTACAGTGTTCTTTTCTTTTTTTTTCCTTCTCTGTGTCTCTCAGATCTGGATTACTGCATCCTGTCTGCCTCCAGAGCACAAACAGACACCTGACAGAGGAGTGTATTTATAAGCCATCGGCAAGTGGTGCCATTAATGACTGATATCCAGAGTGCTTTGGTCCATCCCAATTGTATGTCTTAAAAGCAATAGGAAGAAGTCAGGACTCCTGTCCCTCTCAAACAAAAGGGGGAGCGTTTGCTCTGGGATAGAAGTTCGACGTGGGATTTTTTGAAAGGTTAATTTAAAAGACACCAGTCTGTGCTACACAAGAGCCTCCATCTTCTTCCAGTGACGCATCATGCTGCCGGGAAAAGGAAAGGGAGGACTCCGCTCGCCATCCCACTGTCTGGAATACAGAGAGCCAGCTGATAAGAAAAGACAGAGACATTTTTGGGAGGGAAAAGTAAGAGGGGACTTTCTCCCCCCAGGTTAATTTATTTCCTTGTATTATAATTCCAATAAATAAGTTGTTCTCTTGGTAAAGTACAACTGACATCAGTGTTTAGTTCCTCAAGAAAAAGGTCACTAGCTATATTATTTAAATGGCTTTCTTTCTTAATTCTGGCTAAAGCCTGACTATATGCTTTTTCTTCTGTATTCTGTTGTATTTTGTGGTGCCCAAGCCTGCTGTCGTGTTGCTTACAGTGCTCTCTAGTGATGACCAGTGGAAATTTCATGGTTATTAAATGTGCTGCCAGTCACTCTGTATTTTTCCCCACGCCTCTTCAACAGTCAGTCAGACATCGACCGGGAGGCCACGCAAACACAGAACACGAAAAATCAGGAGCCGGCTTTGAGAGACAATCAAAGGTTGTTGTTTTTGATAAAGGGTGCAGACCTTAGGTGTACTTGTGTGTGTGTGACTGTGTGTGTTGTCTGTGCTTGAATTTAAACATTTGTAGTTTTCCTCCGGGTCAGTATTTGTTGGAAACGTAAGGATTTTTTTGAAAAGGTAATTCAATAAATTAAACTTCCCACAGTGAGACGGAGGTATACTGTACCAGCGGCAGTGTGTATGTGTGTATGTGTTGTCATTGTGTGAATGTACATCAGTCTATCCAGCCGTGCCTACAGTCACTTATTTTGGTTATTTACTCCCAGGCAGAGAAGGGATGTGCCTTTGAAACAGCACCTGGGGAGCAGATGAAAGGGAAAGGCTCTTCTTCCTGAAAAACAAACACACCTGGTAACACACACACAGAGACTCACCTTACACACTTACTAGTTTTAAACAGCGTCATACTCACAGCTGTAGACCTCATAAATGTCTGTACGGGGTATCTGCTGCGAGGCTTCAGCCTTTCTCTTTGTTCGTATGAATATTTGTAACGAACACAATCAGGCTGGTCAGCCTCCAGACACAGGGACAAACGAGTGTGTGGAGTGTATGGAAATGTGTCGGCGTGTGTGTGTGCCTTTTGCATTCAGTTATTTGCAGTATATCTTTCAGGGCAGCTGGCCCCTGTAATGAGAGCGCATTGGAAGAAATGTTCCCCCAGATCACAAAGTTACTTACAGCCCAAGCAGGAGCCACAGAGCTGTTCCCTCAGCCAGGTGACTGTGTCGGGGTTATTTCAGGTCTCTAACTTGAGCATGAAACTGTTGTTCATAAACGTGGTGTAAGCCTTAATTCCCTGTCCTCTGCTATCAAAGCCGTTTGATGGAAAAACGTTCCCAATTTTTGAATCTCTTAAAGTCAATTTGCATCCTAAATTGATGCAATTAAAACCCTGCAGCATACAGCACAGAGCGGCACCCGGTCTGAATGTAAAGAGAAAATAAACAAGCCTAAAGAAATGTGATGTTTACTATAACTAACATTCAGCTCTGCAGTTTTGCGGTGAGATGAATGAACTCTTAAAAGATGTAGAAGGTTCTGTTTTAAGAATCTCTGTGGATTATAACAACACCAGTGAACAGGCAGTTGCTCAGTTGTTTTGCTTGTTAATATTATTTTGTTCCTCTAACAAGTCGGCCAGTTGTGAAAAGCAGTTCAGTCGTCATCCAACAATGTGAAATCCTCAAAAACACACACAAAATCCGATCCGTATAGGCAGGAATGTTCCTGATCCAGCAGGTTCAGACTGTACATTGTTTTGAGCACTGGTTTCCTGACAAGACCTGCAGTGTGTCAATGCTTAAATGATGACTAATAAGTAGTTTCGTATTTTATTGTACATGGAAAGTGCTCTAGTTTTTTGTATTTCAAATGAAGTATGGCCACACGGCCAACTGTGCAGTGCAGATGTTTTGCTCGCATCTTTAAAAGTGTGCATCAAGTTGGATGTTAGATACAGTTGTCCACCTTCTACAGAAACGTATAAAAACACAAACGCCAGTTACTCCAGTGTGAATGTTGAATTATTTTACAGTGCATATGGTTTATTTCTTTCCACTTTGTTTTTTGGTGCTTTTCAGAGGGGGATGGGAAATGTGAATGTTCAGATGTTTCAAATGTTCCATTTTGTACTATCTTCTGATTTTAAGAACCTTTGCACAATGTTTTATAAAAAGGATTGTGTCGACAGGTTTTGGATAAGAAGGGTGAATTGATCCATTCCTGTACGATCTTGTCTCGATGTTGCTTCGTAGTTTTCCTGTCAGTGCAGTTCCTGACAAACAGAGGAAGGTGCTTGACTTTATTTACTTAAAAAACAACAACCCTGAACCATTATTTTCCTCAAGCATCAGTGATCAGATAAGAGCAGGCTGGATGTTGTTTGTTCTGTAGGGATGCTGGTTTTCAGTCAAGCACAACTTGCGAGGTTAGCGATTGCAGCAGGAGAGGAAGGTGTCACAAAGCTCAGAGTGACAGCTTATGCTGCTGTGTCAGGATGCGTTTTGTTTCCTCCTGTCAGAAGAACAAACTGAACAGTAAAGTGATCAGCCCTGACTGGAGATATAAAGCACACATTTCAGGAAGTTTGGAAAAACTGAAACTATGGTTTACATCCCGGATCCATTGTCTTTGTATAATGTAAAGATATGAAAAAGACATTTGCAGTGATCACAGTATTAAAGTTTCTGAAATAAATAAATGCTGTATCGAGTTTTGGGTGCTGCTGACTCGTTTGTGTTTCTGCACTTTACTGCTTTTGCTATTCATTTGTCTTTATTTCTGCCTTACTTTAATGAGTAAAGAAAAAGTAGAAACACTAAACAATAAATGGACATTGGGAAGCTACAGAATATGCAGTGCAACACCCTGACTAAAGGTTCATAAATGTTATCTATAAAAAAAAAAAAAGGATTAAAAAAAGGATTTTAACTAGTCGTGTTTCCCCATATTATTGAGTCAAGTGGGAAAGTGATAGATATACAGTAATAGTAGATAATACAATATCCTCCTGAGGCCCTGTGTCCCCATGTAACAACATCACATTTTGGGTTTACTTGACCTTATACTTAATTCTACTTAACGTAGACCTGTTGTCCTCGTTTGTGGACAGCTAACACTAGCAGCAAAGCTAACATCAGGACGTCATCTGTTCAAAGCCTCCCGCCATGGACACGGAGCTTACTGTTTCTGTAGATACACGTTGCCTGGCGACACCTGCACGTCTCGGCCACGCCTCCTCTATTGTGATTGGCTAAAGCACAGCATCGTTCAAACTCCGACAGGTTCGACAGTAGATTGCAGAATCGAATCAGTCTTGAGAGATCAAGTGGTCGGTGAATGCACGAAAGCAGGGATTTTGTCGCTCGCTACGGTAACGTAGCCGCCAACAGGTGAAGACAGACCGGCAGAAGATGTAACATTTGATTAGAGTCAAGCATTTGAAGCATCAAATGGGACATTTGGACTGAATGTATTTGTTCCGGGACCAGAGGAGGAGCGGGGCTCTGCAGAGCAACATGCCGTCCGCAGCGTGCCGGGGTCCGGCCACATGCAGCTGGGTGACCGTCTTCTGCCTGGACCGCAGCACTTCGCTACTCTTCACTTCCCAGGAGTCAACGAGTGAAGAGTGTACAGGATCAGAGACTCTCTGCAACTGCAGCTCGAGGTGTGTTTGTCATACTAACTTTTAACACTAATAACTTTACCGCCCTAATTGATACTTCTGTCTACATTATATACGACTGGCTGTTCTGAGATGAATCAATCTGCTGAATGTGTTTCACCGGGTTTTAGAGCTGAGCATCACATGAGTCTTTCAGGGGCCTATATAGTGATTTCGGGGCTTCATGCCTTGTTACCTTTTCTCTAACTGGGAATGTTGGTATCTGCACTATTAAGAGGAAAACTATTGTAATAAGTTTTAGTTAACGATTAACCTTTTGTTAACCTGCTCTGGTCTGGTGCCAGAGGCAAGAAAGCATTCACTCCACATAGACAGATGTAGAATACAAAAATAGCCTTTTATTGAAAATACAAATTCCTAAAAACTAAAGGACACCCCACACAACAAGTCCCACAAGGGTCAATCACGATGAAACTCAGACAGCCACCCCAAGTCCCTAAAACACACAGCACTGCAGGTGAGCTAGGATAAAGTTTGCTCACACCTTAAGAGGAACACTGCACACACTGTTGATTGCTGTGCATTTTGATATGCACAGCAATATCTGCACATTGGATGATGGCACTGTGTGCCACACAGTGCCATCATCACAGCAAATGAGCACACTGCGCACTACTACACAATATCAAAATGCACAGCAATCAAAAAAATGACGCTAATACGGGCTGTATTGTGGGAGATCAAGTTGTCAATCATCTTATGTACACTGATGACCTTGTTGTACTTTGTCCATATACTGCTGGGTTACAACAACTGTTAGGATATGCACACAAGCCGGCTTTATGGTTGAAACTTGTTTTTTTATGATTAATATTTGTAGTTTGATATGGCAACAGATTTGACCAGTTTTAGCAACAGTGACAAGAGGAGACACTGTTGATTATAAAGTATTCGTTTGACAATGTTTAGTTTTTTATACTTAAGGGATCCTATTGATCCCACATCGCTAGCAGAAATTAAAAACACATACCAAACAAAAGTTTGGGTTTCAGGAGGATAATAATGTATTGTGATATGCTGAAATAAATTACTACAACACACACACAAAAAAATGTATATATAGATAAATATACAATAGATCAATATTGATAATATGCCATGTATTATATGTATGTATAATCTCAATAACAAGTAAATACAGCTTAAAAGTGTAAATATTTAAAGAAAGGAATCTGTGTGTGTGTGTGTGTCTGTCTGTCTGTTGTTCGCATATTTCAAAAACTGTAAATCTGATCAACCTCATGCCTCTCTGAATACATCCGTGCTTCACACTTGGTGGGTGTATAGGGTGCCCCAGTGAGGATGTTTTTCTGTAGGCCGGCATGGATGTTAGCATTGCACTGTTTCCCTCCTCAAAAAGCCTGTTGGATTTCTCCATTGGATTTTGAATTATTACAGGCATTCAGCAATGACTTTGGCAAATAACAAACATTTATGATACACAGCAAGATAATCGTCACAAATGAACACCACTTTCATGATTATTATTGAAGTCTTAATGCAGTTGCCAGAAGTAAAAACTAACATTGGGCTATGAACAACACTACAGTCACATTACCTAATGTCGCCACCGTAACAAGACTGTAAAGCCGTGTTCAGTGCAGCTTGCTGTGAAGACGTTCTGTGGTCTCATTTAGCCACTTGATAGCAACCACCTTTTTTAAGACACATAGAAGCTTCAGAGTTCATGAGTGAGGTGTTTACTGACCTGTTTGATGTCATAGAACAAAACATCAAAGTCTCTTAAGCTTGTGTTAGCCACAGACCTTATTTCAGGCATCTAACCAAAAATCCATTCAAAACCCCACTGACTATTAGACAGCGGAACCGTGAGTAGTAAAATGCTAACTTATTTCCGGTTTTCACGACTTATTCATGAGGCACTTCATGGTTGGGGGCCCCGGAACATGCAGTGTAGAGTTTGGTGTGATTTAGACATGCCCCACATCCAGTATTAATTTTGAATGAAAAGAAATAAACAACAGCACTCTGTGGCTCTATGGAGTCATGTAGTTGTGACATGTTTTCATCTAGTCAGCGGCCACTTTATTAGGTACACCTTACTAGTACCAGGTTGAACCCCCTTTTGCCTTCAGAACTGCCTTGATTCTTGGTGGCATAATATAGAGCTATCCACCTTATTTCCAAACACGGAAGTAAATAGTGATCAACTTCCGTGTTTTTGTGCGCAACTTCCGCTCAGCCGCTTTCCCTCATGCTTCCCCTTACCGGAGCTAACGATGCAAGCTACTTTTTTTTTTTTTTTTCAATTTTCAATTGTTTATGTTAGTCAATCAGTTTGTTAGTTGGTTAGTCTGTGTATTTTACATAGTTAACTGAGCCCACGTTTCTGTTATCCGGTAATTGCCGGTAAAAATAAGTCCCTCTAAACGCGAATAAATCGCATGTCAAGTTTTTTATTGACTGAGTTGATTATTAAGCCATAGTGATGCGCGGGTCGGCTCTGACAGCACCCCAATCAGCATGTACGCATCAACCATCCAGCCATTACAACATGATTGAGCTAGCAAAGCAGTCTTGTGTTGCTATGTGTGGTATTTATTCAGTTTTGGGAAATCACGATGTCTAGAAAGCATCAGTGGCTGCAGCTGGCAGGGACAGCTAACACTAGCAGCAAAGCTAACATCAGGACGTCATCTGTTCAAAGCCTCCCGTTGTCGGATACGACATGAAACTACCAGTCAGCTCAGTCATGTTGTAACTAAGACATCTGCTGGATTTTTTTTCCCACGTTGACGAGACGGCGTTTTGGGGGGAGCGGTCGCCATGGACACGGAGTGTGGTGGCAAAATCTCTGATCAATATACAATCCAATAAGGAGTCTTCACACGTTGGCTGTCTTTCTTGAGTTTTAATGAGCATTCATGAATGGAGTCTCACAAACAGTACAAACTGCATGAACAGTCAGTCAGAGTGAGAGCTGGCGAATGTCCTCCAGCCCTCTATCTTTATAGTTACCTAACACACATGCACATCAACAGTCAAATATGTGGCGCCTTGACATTCCTAAAAGACAACATCTCTTGAGACCAACAAGGACACCTGGCTCATAATCTTGGTGCCTGAGCCTCCCTGGCTTGTGACCTTGCTGTCTCTCACTGCTGTCACAGTAGGTGTTAGTGAGCAACACACCGTTCATCGTAACATTCAAACACCAGAATTTTCCATCACATTCCTCCCTTTTAGCATTCTCATGCTAACTCATACACGAACATGGAAAATTCACATCAATCTTGCTACCCTATGTCCTGTGAGTTCTACCTGCACCAGCCAAATGCTGGTTCCCCCAGTCCTCCCTGAACATCAGAGAAGTAGAAAAACAGGCAGAGGTCACAGGTCATAAGCATGGACAAGCCAAACATCCCCCCTCCCTTTTGACGCAGGAGAAAGGTAAAAGACTTGACCATCTAGCTGCACTATCTAAGAAGGGAAAAAAAAACCTCTTTATGGTGAGGGTAAAAATCCCTTATACTACATGCTAAGCTAAAGCATAGTAAGCATAACACATAAAAGATAGCAACACAATTAAGGGAACTTGACTGTCATGTACATGAATAGGTGAGAACCAAAATGAAAAGTAAAAGAAAAGGTGTGAATATGCTGTATACTAAAGTGACGTTAAATGTGAAAAGTAACTTAAAACTATGTGAATAAATGATGAGTGCAATCAGTGTGATGTGGTTAAATGTGATTGAAACCACACTCCTGGAGACTCAATTTAATGAATCATGCATTTTCAAACCCAAATAGTTAACTGTAAATGAAGAAAATTTAAAAGAGTGTCTCTTGTGAATTATAAGGAGGAATCCACTGATCCATCTGCATGTGGCACGTAGCGCTCTACAGCAGAGGAGATCATTGATGTGGTCAAAGATTTCACACAAGGAACAATGCAGCACATAAAAATGCACAACAGCAACAGAACAGGTATCACAGGGGCAAACAGACGCATTAATGACGCTTTCCATCCAGTCAATACCTGATCGGTTAAGGCTAACTGTGTCTGTGAGGTTCAAAGTTGCAACGTATGGTGATGCACCTTTACAGTCCTTCATGCTATGAGTCCACATCAACCCACACGTCGCTTCAACTGCCCGCACACAGGCAGATGTCCCCAGAAAGTGATCTTTTGGCATTGCACAGTCTCTAGAGAAACAAACAACTCCTTTCTGGCTTGTGGGGTTAGTGCTCATGACAGGTTGATATATCCCCTGCAGGAAAATCTTTGTCACATTCCAGAACCTTACAGTTGCTCCCTCATAGTTCACAGCGCTGACATTGATCTTCTCCAATGCAGCATCAAGGTGTCGCACAGTTCTGTTGGGTGAGTGAACACCCTGGGTGAAAGCAATCATCGCCCCCCAAGTCTCTGAAACATTCAGGGGATACGGTTTTAGCGGCAAAGAATTACCTAGCTCGTGTGGAAGCTCCGCGCAGACATAACAGCTCCCGTTTGTCAGCGCTCTCGCCATTGTCAGCATAGCTCGATACCACACGTTGGTAGCATGGATGTCATGTTGCCAATTGGCACAGCAGATCTCTTCCCCACGTGATGAGGCGAGGCCGTGCAGTTGTCGTCTGAATCAGTGAGATTGTGTCTGTAGAGCTCGTCCAGAAGCAGGAGTGTCAGCCCCACTCCGATGGAGATGACGAGCAGGAAACCCACTCCCCCTCTTAGGCCGCACCCCAGGCGCCTAAGGGGATGCCACGGCTTTGGTGTCTCGATCATCGTCGCAATGTGCACACGGATCCGGAACCCGTCTGCAGTGACTGGCGTGTATCCACGTAGCCCTCTCTGCGACCTTCACCGCTGTCTCCGTCACCAGAAGCACCTGGAACGGACCGTTCCACCTGCGAGCTTTCCAGTTCTTTCGCCTCAGATCTCTGACCACAATGTAGTCGCCTGGCTCGAGGTCATGCAGCTTTCCTTCTGCTGGTTTGGGCAGGGCAGCTTTCACCTGTTGGTGGATTTCAGACAAAACAGAGGACAAGGTTGCACAATATCTTAACATCTCATCCTCGCAGTGGCCAGTGTCTGGCAACTGCCTTTTAATGGGCCCAATCCCAGTATTGAGAGGTCTGCCAAAAAAGATCTCGAATGGACTGAATCCATTCTTGTTTCTCCTCCTGGCCCTCATGTGCATCAACACAATAGGAAGAACTTTTGTCCATGACAATTTAGTTTCCTCACACACTTTCACAAGTTTGTTGTTGTCATCAAAGCTTTTGCGACTGCTGCTGCATCCTGTATAGCTGTGGGAAAAGCTTCAGCCCATTTGGAAAACATGCACACAATCACCAAAACAAACTTTTTCCCTTCACTTGGTGTTAGTTCAATGAAATCCATTTGCAAGTGATTAAAAGGTCTTTCTTTAAAAAGGTATACTATAAAGTATAGTAGCACAGATCACACATCTTTTGCAAAACTTTATTGCATCACTAGAAAACTGTAACCCAGTATCTCTGTATCTCATCTCATCTCATCAACCATTCCCCCCTTTGACACGTGGTCCAAACCATGTGTCAATTTAGCAAAGAAATGAAAAAGGTTGCTAGGGAGACAGGGCAGGCCATTAGGGCCCGTCCACACTTTATCAACCACAGTACATCGTGCTTTTTCCCCAAACGTCCTTCTCCCCCGGAGAGGCCCTAATCTGCAGGTCTGTTATCTCAGCCGTAGCCACAACTGTAGGAGCAGAAGCAGGGGTTAGTGAGGTAGCATGCAAGGCTAAAGACAGTGGCAGCACATGATGAGCAACTTCCCTGTTGAAGTTAAGAGAATCCCTATCCTTCCCAATTTGTCCAAAATCATGAACCCCACCCCTAGCATATCTGCTGTCAGTGTAAATGTTTACAGATTTGCCCTCTGCCAGTTTACACGCCTCTGTCAGAGCCACCAATTTAGCTGCCTGTGCTGAATGTGAGGATGACAAAGGACGTGCTATCACTGTCTCCTGCAGTGTTGTGACAACAAAAGTTGAAACATTTTTACTAGTGCTAGGGTCTCTTGAAGCTGATCCATCTATAAAAATTCAAATCAGCGTTGGCAATCTATGGGTTTCTCAAATCTGGCCTGGAAGAGCAAGCAGAAGTTATCACAGCCACACAGTCATGTGTGGGCACGATCAAGTTTAGATGTAAAATAAGCTACAGGTCGCTTCCCCCCGTGTTCTTGTAACAGTACAGAAGTCATGTACCCCCCTTTTTCGTCAACAGTCTGGGTAAACGGTCGTGTGCAGTCAGGCAGTCCAAGAGTCGGAGGTGTTTGCAGAGACAGTTTTAAATCAACAAAAGATTTCTCTGCTTCAGGGGTCCAAATGACACGATCAGATGCTTTCAGGCCTTTCCCATGAGCAATTGCTGCTAATGGTGCCTCAATTTCAGCATAATTATTGCATGCAGTAGCCTGTCATCCCTAAAAATGACATGACTCTTTTCTTAGCCTCAATTTTTTCTCAGGTTTTTTGGGATCTTATGAATGGCTTCAATGCGCTTGGATGTGAGGGTCTTTCCCTCAGGAGAAATCACAAAAAAACGTCCACATTTTCCCATCAAAACAAAATGCACTGTCCGGATGCACCGGGACACTGAAGAATGCATTTGACAGATCAAGCACTGAAAACCCACTTGCTATCAGCTGGAACCTGAGACAGAATTGTGTGTGGATTTGGAACTGTAGGCGCTCTGGCCTGTATTGCAGCATTTACAGCTTGCAGGTCTTGCACAAATCTCCACTCAGCAGGTGCATCATCAGGACGTATTTTACGCACTGGAAATATGGGTGTCCTCACAGGAGAGTTTGGACACGGAACAATCACACCTGCATTCAACAGAGCATCAAACACAGGTTTAATGCCTTCAACAGCTTCACGTTTGAGAGGATATTGATTACGACAGAGTCTGTAGTCTGATTTGGGTGTGATTATCACTGGTTCACAATTTTTTATCAGGCCAACATCATGTTTACTTTGAGCCCAGAGCCGTGCAGGGACCTGCTGTAGCTCTGGAATGTCGGCAACGGACTGAAACATGCACAAGTCAGCCTCAGAAACAGTTTGGTCTGTAAGAGTAACAGAACGAGAAGCCTCAATAACACAATCAAGTTTCCTTCGTACACTCCCATTGCATCGCTTTAAACCAACATGAGGATCAGCAGAAGACCTCTAACATGGAGAGGCGTTCAGCTCCCGCACCCACAGACCCAGGTCTGTGCCGCTGGGATTCACCAGTGAGATGTGTGGATCAGAGTTTTGTGCCAAAATCAACTCATGCAATCGATTAGGAAATTTCACAGAGACTGCACAATTGACGTCATTCCAATACAACCATTCTAGCTGTAACCTATCCTTTCCCTGCTCTGAGTCACAGAAAACATCCTCACTATCACAGTCAGCGTGTGAGACAGAGGCCATGTGTGCTGTGTAGTGCAGGCATGTGACGTCAGCGTGTGTGTGTGTGTGTGTGTGTCTGGGAGCTGCAGCAAAACAGATGGGGGCAGAGTCATCTTCCATTCACACATGAACTGTCCCCAAGCATGCTTGAAAAAAACACCGTTTTCCCTCAAATCATTCACTCTCTTCACCTGAACGCCTTAAGGTGTACAAATCAAAACAATAGCCAACCTACACATGAGATCACGTCCCATCAAATTGACTGGGCATCTGTCAGAATACAGGAATGAGTGTTTGAAAGATTTCTCTGTTTCAGAATCAAAGCAACTCAGCAGAGCAGTGTATTTTTCAACAATTGCTACCCCTGCAACCCCAATTGTTTTCTGGTATCTCCCACTGAGCTTAGGTGTAACGCTGGGAGGAAACTCACAACGTCTCACCAGTAATTCCACAGCCCCGGAATCCACCAAGAAAGAGAGTTCAACACCTTTAACTGTCAGTGTATATCTGGGCATTTTTTTATATGCCTCTGCCGAAAAATCAGCCAGCATACTACGATGCTCACTCTCTCTCTGTTTGGATTCAAGGTGCAGAATCGCATCAGAAACAAGCTCATACTCTGCATCAGTCATGATGTGTGTGTTGTGTGTTTCTGTGTTTGTGTTAGTGTCAGTGCTCTCACGTGTCTGAAGTGTTGGTTGGTTTTCCGGGTCAGTGTCGTCACCAGATTCGGCCGTCCTCGTGCTCTCACCACATAGTCAACCTGACTCATCTGCCCCATCTTTTTTCTTGTTGTTTCCCCCTTTACGGCAGTTTCTTGCCCAGTGTCTCTTTTTGCCGCACTTGAAACAATCATTGTCTTTGTGTCCTCCTTTTGACTTTCCTCAAGTTCGGTCAGTCCACCACACTGCATCGCTGCTTGACTCAGGCAGTATAGATAAGCAGAGACAGTCTCATCTGCATCCTGCTTAACCACCACCACTTTTCCCAGTCCACACGAACAGGGAAGTCTGTTTTCAATCTTCTCAACAGCTGAGAACAATATCTCTGTAAGCAGCGCTGATTCAGAGAGGCCAGCTGCTCCCTCTGGTTCGTGGTGTTCAACGGTGGAGGCCGTTCAGGTGGAGCCGAGTTTAGGTCCGAATCCAGTTTCGGACACTGCACCCTGAGACCTTTAGGGCCCTGCCTATGCTTGGCCTCGTTCATCCAATCATTAAATGCTGATCAATTTGCCTCGAATTTAATCTTACCTCCAAATTTTCCCACTAATCCTCTTTTTTTCTAAATCTGTTAACCTTATCTCCAACGCCTCAAGTTGTTTAACAATCAGGCTGCCCCCCCCTGGAAAACAGCACTCCTTAACCCACAGATCTAACTGAGCCACGCTCTCCCCCCCATACTTGTTCCTCACAAACTTCACATTGGGAGCGCCATAATCAGGCTCTCATATCCTCCTTGCGGTCGTGCTCTGGCCAGACCCCACTGTAATCAAAATTTCAGGTTTTTCAACATGGAATAATTTGCAAAATGAATTTCTTAATTTCTTTTACCTTTAAGTGAATATCAAATTTATGAGCAAAAAAAACAGATTTACTACTCTGTCTGTTCTGTTCTGATAGCAAGTGTATCTATCATATATATATATATTCCCTACGCCGCTTACCACCCTTTCCCCCTGTCCCTGACAGCTGAGAAAACAGGTGTCGTGTTAGGTTCCCAATCTACACTGACTTAGGTCCCTGACCTGAACTGACTTAGGTCCCTGACCTAAACTGACTCAGGTCCCTGACCTGAACTGATTTAGGTCCCAGACCCAAACTGAGTCAGGTCCCTGACCTGAACTGAGCTCACACTTTTCCTGCACTCAATTTCCCAGAAACGGTGCCTGACACATCTGCCAACCTATCACAACAGAACAAAAACTCACCAGAACAGACAGCGAGGTGTTGTCGGCCACCAGGTTCGTTGGACCCCAACGGTGAAAGGAATCCCAGTTTTCCAGACGTCAGGCCCTCCTCTCAACCTTCCTTTGTGGGGGAGTTTGAGGTGGTAAGAGCCTCAGCTCTTGCTGTGCACACAGTCTTCACACCTTCAGTCCAGAAAGTCCAGAATCCGCTCACAGATGAGGCCCACCCAGGGACGCCAAAATTGTGGTGGCAAAATCTCTGATCAATATACAATCCAATAAGGAGTCTTCCCACGTCGGCTGTCTTTCTTGAGTTTTAATGAGCATTCATGAATGGAGTCTCACAAACAGTACTAACTGCAGAGCAACATGCCGTCCGCAGCGTGCCGGGGTCCGGCCACATGCAGCTGGGTGACCGTCTTCTGCCTGGACCGCAGCACTTCGCTACTCTTCACTTCCCAGGAGTCAACGAGTGAAGAGTGTACAGGATCAGAGACTCTCTGCAACTGCAACTCGAGGTGTGTTTGTCATACTAACTTTTAACACTAATAACTTTACCGCCCTAATTGATACTTCTGTCTACATTATATACGACTGGCTGTTCTGAGATGAATCAATCTGCTGAATGTGTTTCACCGGGTTTTAGAACTGAGCATCACATGAGTCTTTCAGGGGCCTATATAGTGATTTCGGGGCTTCATGCCTTGTTAACTTTTCTCTAACTGGGAATGTTGGTATCTGCACTATTAAGAGGAAAACTATTGTAATAAGTTTTAGTTAACGATTAACCTTTTGTTAACCTGCTCTGGTCTGGTGCCAGAGGCAAGAAAGCATTCACTCCACATAGACAGATGTAGAATACAAAAATAGCCTTTTATTGAAAATACAAATTCCTAAAAACTAAAGGACACCCCACACAACAAGTCCCACAAGGGTCAATCACGATGAAACTCAGACAGCCACCCCAAGTCCCTAAAACACACAGCACTGCAGGTGAGCTAGGATAAAGTTTGCTCACACCTTAAGAGGAACACTGCACACACTGTTGATTGCTGTGCATTTTGATATGCACAGCAATATCTGCACATTGGATGATGGCACTGTGTGCCACACAGTACCAACATCACAGCAAACGAGCACACTGCGCACTACTACACAATATCAAAATGCACAGCAATCAAAAAAATGACGCTAATAAGGGCTGTATTGTGGGAGATCAAGTTGTCAATCATCTTATGTACACTGATGACCTTGTTGTACTTTGTCCATATACTGCTGGGTTACAACAACTGTTAGGATATGCACACAAGCCGGCTTTATGGTTGAAACTTGTTTTTTTATGATTAATATTTGTAGTTTGATATGGCAACAGATTTGACCAGTTTTAGCAACAGTGACAAGAGGAGACACTGTTGATTATAAAGTATTCGTTTGACAATGTTTAGTTTTTTATACTTAAGGGATCCTATTGATCCCACATCGCTAGCAGAAATTAAAAACACATACCAAACAAAAGTTTGGGTTTCAGGAGGATAATAATGTATTGTGATATGCTGAAATAAATTACTACAACACACACACAAAAAAATATATATATACATTAATATACAATAGATCAATATTGATAATATGCCATGTATTATATGTATGTATAATCTCAATAACAAGTAAATACAGCTTAAAAGTGTAAATATTTAAAGAAAGGAATCTGTGTGTGTGTGTGTGTCTGTCTGTCTGTCGTTCGCATATTTCAAAAACTGTAAATCTGATCAACCTCATGCCTCTCTGAATACATCCGTGCTTCACACTTGGTGGGTGTATAGGGTGCCCCAGTGAGGATGTTTTTCTGTAGGCCGGCATGGATGTTAGCATTGCACTGTTTCCCTCCTCAAAAAGCCTGTTGGATTTCTCCATTGGATTTTGAATTATTACAGGCATTCAGCAATGACTTTGGCAAATAACAAACATTTATGATACACAGCAAGATAATCGTCACAAATGAACACCACTTTCATGATTATTATTGAAGTCTTAATGCAGTTGCCAGAAGTAAAAGCTAACATTGGGCTATGAACAACACTACAGTCACATTACCTAATGTCGCCACCGTAACAAGACTGTAAAGCCGTGTTCAGTGCAGCTTGCTGTGAAGACGTTCTGTGGTCTCATTTAGCCACTTGATAGCAACCACCTTTTTTAAGACACATAGAAGCTTCAGAGTTCATGAGTGAGGTGTTTACTGACCTGTTTGATGTCATAGAACAAAACATCAAAGTCTCTTAAGCTTGTGTTAGCCACAGACCTTATTTCAGGCATCTAACCAAAAATCCATTCAAAACCCCACTGACTATTAGACAGCGGAACCGTGAGTAGTAAAATGCTAACTTATTTCCGGTTTTCACGACTTATTCATGAGGCACTTCATGGTTGGGGGCCCCGGAACATGCAGTGTAGAGTTTGGTGTGATTTAGACATGCCCCACATCCAGTATTAATTTTGAATGAAAAGAAATAAACAACAGCACTCTGTGGCTCTATGGAGTCATGTAGTTGTGACATGTTTTCATCTAGTCAGCGGCCACTTTATTAGGTACACCTTACTAGTACCAGGTTGAACCCGCTTTTGCCTTCAGAACTGCCTTGATTCTTGGTGGCATAATATAGAGCTATCCACCTTATTTCCAAACACGGAAGTAAATAGTGATCGACTTCCGTGTTTTTGTGCGCAACTTCCGCTCAGCCGCTTTCCCTCATGCTTCCCCTTACCGGAGCTAACGGTGCAAGCTACTTTTTTTTTTTTTTTTTCAATTTTCAATTGTTTATGTTAGTCAATCAGTTTGTTAGTTGGTTAGTCTGTGTATTTTACATAGTTAACTGAGCCCACGTTTCTGTTATCCGGTAATTGCCGGTAAAAATAAGTCCCTCTAAACGCGAATAAATCGCATGTCAAGTTTTTTATTGACTGAGTTGATTATTAAGCCATAGTGATGCGCGGGTCGGCTCTGACAGCACCCCAATCAGCATGTACGCATCAACCATCCAGCCATTACAACATGATTGAGCTAGCAAAGCAGTCTTGTGTTGCTATGTGTGGTATTTATTCAGTTTTGGGAAATCACGATGTCTGGAAAGCATCAGTGGCTGCAGCTGGCAGGGACAGCTAACACTAGCAGCAAAGCTAACATCAGGACGTCATCTGTTCAAAGCCTCCCGTTGTCGGATACGACATGAAACTACCAGTCAGCTCAGTCATGTTGTAACTAAGACATCTGCTGGATTTTTTTTCCCACGTTGACGAGACGGCGTTTTGGGGGGAGCGGTCGCCATGGACACGGAGCTTGCTGTTTCTGTAGATACACGTTGCCTGGCGACACCTGCACGTCTCGGCCACGCCTCCTCTATTGTGATTGGCTAAAGCACAGCATCGTTCAAACTCCGACAGGTTCGACAGTAGATTGCAGAATCGAATCAGTCTTGAAAGATCAAGTGGTCGGTGAATGCACGAAAGCAGGGATTTTGTCGCTCGCTACGGTAACGTAGCCGCCAACAGGTGAAGACAGACCGGCAGAAGATGTAACATTTGATTAGAGTCAAGCATTTGAAGCATCAAATGGGACATTTGGACTGAATGTATTTGTTCCGGGACCAGAGGAGGAGCGGGGCTCTGCAGAGCAACATGCCGTCCGCAGCGTGCCGGGGTCCGGCCACATGCAGCTGGGTGACCGTCTTCTGCCTGGACCGCAGCACTTCGCTACTCTTCACTTCCCAGGAGTCAACGAGTGAAGAGTGTACAGGATCAGAGACTCTCTGCAACTGCAACTCGAGGTGTGTTTGTCATACTAACTTTTAACACTAATAACTTTACCGCCCTAATTGATACTTCTGTCTACATTATATACGACTGGCTGTTCTGAGATGAATCAATCTGCTGAATGTGTTTCACCGGGTTTTAGAGCTGAGCATCACATGAGTCTTTCAGGGGCCTATATAGTGATTTCGGGGCTTCATGCCTTGTTACCTTTTCTCTAACTGGGAATGTTGGTATCTGCACTATTAAGAGGAAAACTATTGTAATAAGTTTTAGTTAACGATTAACCTTTTGTTAACCTGCTCTGGTCTGGTGCCAGAGGCAAGAAAGCATTCACTCCACATAGACAGATGTAGAATACAAAAATAGCCTTTTATTGAAAATACAAATTCCTAAAAACTAAAGGACACCCCACACAACAAGTCCCACAAGGGTCAATCACGATGAAACTCAGACAGCCACCCCAAGTCCCTAAAACACACAGCACTGCAGGTGAGCTAGGATAAAGTTTGCTCACACCTTAAGAGGAACACTGCACACACTGTTGATTGCTGTGCATTTTGATATGCACAGCAATATCTGCACATTGGATGATGGCACTGTGTGCCACACAGTACCAACATCACAGCAAACGAGCACACTGCGCACTACTACACAATATCAAAATGCACAGTAATCAAAAAAATGACGCTAATAAGGGCTGTATTGTGGGAGATCAAGTTGTCAATCATCTTATGTACACTGATGACCTTGTTGTACTTTGTCCATATACTGCTGGGTTACAACAACTGTTAGGATATGCACACAAGCCGGCTTTATGGTTGAAACTTGTTTTTTTATGATTAATATTTGTAGTTTGATATGGCAACAGATTTGACCAGTTTTAGCAACAGTGACAAAAGGAGACACTGTTGATTATAAAGTATTCGTTTGACAATGTTTAGTTTTTTATACTTAAGGGATCCTATTGATCCCACATCGCTAGCAGAAATTAAAAACACATACCAAACAAAAGTTTGGGTTTCAGGAGGATAATAATGTATTGTGATATGCTGAAATAAATTACTACAACACACACACAAAAAAATGTATATATAGATAAATATACAATAGATCAATATTGATAATATGCCATGTATTATATGTATGTATAATCTCAATAACAAGTAAATACAGCTTAAAAGTGTAAATATTTAAAGAAAGGAATCTGTGTGTGTGTGTGTGTCTGTCTGTCTGTTCGCATATTTCAAAAACTGTAAATCTGATCAACCTCATGCCTCTCTGAATACATCCGTGCTTCACACTTGGTGGGTGTATAGGGTGCCCCAGTGAGGATGTTTTTCTGTAGGCCGGCATGGATGTTAGCATTGCACTGTTTCCCTCCTCAAAAAGCCTGTTGGATTTCTCCATTGGATTTTGAATTATTACAGGCATTCAGCAATGACTTTGGCAAATAACAAACATTTATGATACACAGCAAGATAATCGTCACAAATGAACACCACTTTCATGATTATTATTGAAGTCTTAATGCAGTTGCCAGAAGTAAAAACTAACATTGGGCTATGAACAACACTACAGTCACATTACCTAATGTCGCCACCGTAACAAGACTGTAAAGCCGTGTTCAGTGCAGCTTGCTGTGAAGACGTTCTGTGGTCTCATTTAGCCACTTGATAGCAACCACCTTTTTTAAGACACATAGAAGCTTCAGAGTTCATGAGTGGGGTGTTTACTGACCTGTTTGATGTCATAGAACAAAACATCAAAGTCTCTTAAGCTTGTGTTAGCCACAGACCTTATTTCAGGCATCTAACCAAAAATCCATTCAAAACCCCACTGACTATTAGACAGCGGAACCGTGAGTAGTAAAATGCTAACTTATTTCCGGTTTTCACGACTTATTCATGAGGCACTTCATGGTTGGAGGCCCCGGGACGTGCAGTGTAGAGTTTGGTGTGATTTAGACATGCCCCACATCCAGTATTAATTTTGAATGAAAAGAAATAAACAACAGCACTCTGTGGCTCTATGGAGTCATGTAGTTGTGACATGTTTTCATCTAGTCAGCGGCCACTTTATTAGGTACACCTTACTAGTACCAGGTTGAACCCCCTTTTGCCTTCAGAACTGCCTTGATTCTTGGTGGCATAATATAGAGCTATCCACCTTATTTCCAAACACGGAAGTAAATAGTGATCGACTTCCGTGTTTTTGTGCGCGACTTCCGCTCAGCCGCTTTCCCTCATGCTTCCCCTTACCGGAGCTAACGGTGCAAGCTACTTTTTTTTTTTTTTTTCAATTTTCAATTGTTTATGTTAGTCAATCAGTTTGTTAGTTGGTTAGTCTGTGTATTTTACATAGATAACTGAGCCCACGTTTATGTTTTCCGGTAATTGCCGGTAAAAATAAGTCCCTCTAAACGCGAATAAATCGCATGTCGGGTTTTTTATTGACTGAGTTGATTATTAAGCCATAGTGATGCGCGGATCGGCTCTGACAGCACCCCAATCAGCATGTACGCATCAACCATCCAGCCATTACAACATGATTGAGCTAGCAAAGCAGTCTTGTGTTGCTATGTGTGGTATTTATTCAGTTTTGGGAAATCACGATGTCTGGAAAGCATCAGTGGCTGCAGCTGGCAGGGACAGCTAACACTAGCAGCAAAGCTAACATCAGGACGTCATCTGTTCAAAGCCTCCCGTTGTCGGATACGACATGAAACTACCAGTCAGCTCAGTCATGTTGTAACTAAGACATCCGCTGGATTTTTTTTTCACGTTGACGAGACGGCGTTTTGGGGGTAGCGGTCGCCATGGACACGGAGCTTGCTGTTTCTGTAGATACACGTTGCCTGGCGACACCTGCACGTCTCGGCCACGCCTCCTCTATTGTGATTGGCTAAAGCACAGCATCGTTCAAACTCCGACAGGTTCGACAGTAGATTGCAGAATCGAATCAGTCTTGAGAGATCAAGTGGTCGGTGAATGCACGAAAGCAGGGATTTTGTCGCTCGCTACGGTAACGTAGCCGCCAACAGGTGAAGACAGACCGGCAGAAGATGTAACATTTGATTAGAGTCAAGCATTTGAAGCATCAAATGGGACATTTGGACTGAATGTATTTGTTCCGGGACCAGAGGAGGAGCGGGGCTCTGCAGAGCAACATGCCGTCCGCAGCGTGCCGGGGTCCGGCCACATGCAGCTGGGTGACCGTCTTCTGCCTGGACCGCAGCACTTCGCTACTCTTCACTTCCCAGGAGTCAACGAGTGAAGAGTGTACAGGATCAGAGACTCTCTGCAACTGCAGCTCGAGGTGTGTTTGTCATACTAACTTTTAACACTCATAACTTTACCGCCCTAATTGATACTTCTGTCTACATTATATACGACTGGCTGTTCTGAGATGAATCAATCTGCTGAATGTGTTTCACCGGGTTTTAGAGCTGAGCATCACATGAGTCTTTCAGGGGCCTATATAGTGATTTCGGGGCTTCAGGCCTTGTTACCTTTTCTCTAACTGGGAATGTTGGTATCTGCACTATTAAGAGGAAAACTATTGTAATAAGTTTTAGTTAACGATTAACCTTTTGTTAACCTGCTCTGGTCTGGTGCCAGAGGCAAGAAAGCATTCACTCCACATAGACAGATGTAGAATACAAAAATAGCCTTTTATTGAAAATACAAATTCCTAAAAACTAAAGGACACCCCACACAACAAGTCCCACAAGGGTCAATCACGATGAAACTCAGACAGCCACCCCATGTCCCTAAAACACACAGCACTGCAGGTGAGCTAGGATAAAGTTTGTTCACACCTTAAGAGGAACACTGCACACACTGTTGATTGCTGTGCATTTTGATATGCACAGCAATATGTGAAAGCCTTTGGAAACGCAGCTTGAAATGGTAAAAATGCAGATATTATATCAAAGTCAAGTGTCTCATTAATCATCCACAAAAGTCTGAGTGAAAAAATCTATTCATAACTATTAGAAAACCTGGTTTAAAAACAGCTCATTTTGCTGTTTAGACCACTTGCCAGGACAGAGTGGGCGTGGCAGATAACGCTCTGATTGACAGCTCCCTCGTTTTGATTGACATCTCCCTGGCTCAGCAATGGCTGCCATAAATTTAATCCAGCCGTACATGTTTGAGCCCTCTGATGATTCAGAGGACGAAGCAGAAGCCCTGCCAGCTGAAAATGATTCCTTTCAGGTGGTCACTGAATGGTAAGTTTCAAAATGTTTTGTGATTCATATTAATGTTACTAAGTAGAATAGTTAGCATTACTTTTACATGGAATATTACGGCCGGGCTCCACCGGCTGCAAACGTACAGCGTAGCGTCGCGGCATATTCATTTGGGCTCCACTGACTGTGCACGGAAGCAAGACGTAGAGAAGCCAGCGGGGTTGTTTACCATTTTCCACCTAAGTTATTACATATATTTGAGTTATCTACAAGTTTACTGTACTGTTTGTCATCTACTCGCTTTCAAATGTCCGCCACGGACACAGTGTCACAGATAAACAATAGAAGAGCCGCGTACTTGTCGTGCCGCTCCCGTTGCCGGTGGAGCCATAATTAATTAACAGGGGGGCGAGCTGCTACGGGACTCTCGCTGCAGACGTGCCCGGTAGAGCCCGGCCGTTAGCTGAGATGAATGACCGCGGGAGGCTGGCGCTTTGCCTTTCTTCTGCTCTGTTTTTCTGATAATAGCCTTTTTCATTCAAACACATCCAGTCTTAACAGATTAAATATGTCTTTACTCTGACACACACACTAACCCTCAAAGCAGTAGAGACCGGTGCCGGCCGGCCGTCTCTCTGGCGTTGTGTAGAAGTATTTGCCCGCCTTGAATAATGTTGCCCTCTGGCTAAAATTGTGTTGTTTCCCGCAGTATCACCTCCGCGATTGGGGATGTGTTTATGCGTAGCAAAGCTAACTGCTTGGGTTTGGGGTTAGGGGTGAGGAAGGGTGCACATTACGTCCCCTCCCTGCGAGCCGACACCGGCACCGGGCCCGGGAGGCAAGCCCGGCTGCTCACAAGCCGCCTCTTCCTGCAGCTCCACGAGCTGCAAAGGCTCGGATTGTCCGGGCTCTGGAGCCGGTCAACCTGATTCGAGTGCTGCTGGGAGCCCGCCGGAGGCAAAGCCTCTGCTGGGTCACAGCCGAGCGGTTCAGCCAGTTTACAATCTGTATTTTCTAAACATCAGACTAGAAAGCTGTTTCTCAGACTCCACTAAACAATAAAATAATTTTAAGTAACACTGCTGTCCTGAGCTCTGGGTAGCTAATCGCAAAAGGCTATGTAGAGACAAGTTGGCTCAGACTCAAAGAGGCAGATTTGGCTGGAGCAGAAAGGTTTTGTTGCACTGCCACTGGGGGGCGGGATGAGACAACTGATGGATGATTTATGATTGGTTTGGAATTTATTGCGTAATAAATCTCAGAGATAACCACGGCCAAATCAAACCCAATTTCAAGAATGTACAAAAACTTAAAAGACAGATATTTTGAATTTGGATGGAAACTGATTTCTAATTGTTTTACATGTTTAATATTATGTACATAAGACGCTAAATTACATAGTTAGAAGGCTTTTGTGGATTTGGGTTTTCAGAGGCTTGAACATTGGATGATGGTTCTGTCTGCCACACAGTACCATGAGCAGCACAGCACATGAGCATACTGCACACTACTACACAATATCAAAATGCACAGCAATAAAAAAAAATGACGCTAAAACGGGCTGTATTGTGGGAGATCAAGTTGTCAATCATCTTATGTACACTGGATGTAACTTTTGCCTCTTAAATTGCTTATTGTCTGAGTGTGCCAAAAGAGGAATGTGTAGATTTTTGGAAGATTAATGGCAAAAGTGTGGTTTCAGACGGGCAAGTGCTCAACATAGTTGATCAGAAGGAGGAAACATTCATCATTAACCACATCTTATGAGCCATTTATATTTTCAAAAGCTGCAGTATTGCTATAGTTTACCCTAACTTGAGTTCATTCTTGTGATTTTTGATGTCTGGCTTCACACTCAGACCTGAAATATGTTTGTCATGTTGCCCTCAGCGTTACTTGTTGGATGTAACTTTTGCCTCTTAAATTGCTTATTTTCTGAGTATGAATAAGAGTAGTTCTGAAATGGCTGTGAAAATTGATCTTAGAGTCACTCTTATCCTATAGACATTTCCTTAGCCCATTTTAATTTCTCCCTTACCTGTGAAGCCTTGGGCTGGTAATTGGTGCTGCTGTCAGGTCCCTGTCCTGATACCCGCCTGGTGTCTCGCTGTCTCACTTTTATCTGTTGCAAGAATATAGATAATGAATGTGCAAAGCAAAATTTATAACAGGATTAAGAATAGTAGTGGTGACATAGCTGTGGAAATTGATCGCAAATTGAGCCATTTCTTCTCCCTGTGCTGTGACCTTGTCGTGGTGGAGAGGCTTGCGTGCTTCTATGATCCTGAGAGCTATGCTGGTGGGAGCCTATGGCTCCTGGCAGGTTCAACCATACCAGACTGGTCTTGGGTGAGGAGTGAGACGAAAGGCAGCACCTGGTCCTCCAGGTTGGGGGTTGGGCGTGGCTTATTTTCTGAGTTTGCCAAAAGAGGAATGTGTAGATTTTTGGAAGATTAATGGCAAAAGTGTGGTTTCAGACAGGTCATTGCTCAACATAGTTGGTCAGAAGGACGAAACGTTCATCATTAACCACATCTTATGAGCCATTTATATTTTCAAAAGCTGCAGTGTTGCTATAGTTTACCCGAACTTGGGTTCATTCTTGTGAGTTTTGATGTCTGGCTTCACACTCAGACCTGACATATTTTTGTCAAGTCACCCTCAGCGTTATTTGTTGGATGTAACTTTTGCATCTTAAATTGCTTATTTTCTGAGTGTGCCAAAAGAGGAATGTGTAGATTTTTGGAAGATTAATGGCAAAAGTGTGGATTCAGACACGCACGTGCTCAACATAGTTGATCAGAAAGAAGAAACGTTCATCATTAACCACATCTTATGAGCCATTTATATTTTCAAAAGCTGCAGTATTCCTATAGTTTACCCTAACTTGAGTTCATTCTTGTGATTTTTGATGTCTGGCTTCACACTCAGACCTGAAGTATGTTTGTCATGTTGCCCTCAGCGTTATTTGTTGGATGTAACTTTTGCCTCTTAAATTGCTTATTTTCTGAGTGTGCCAAAAGAGGAATGTGTAGATTTTTGGAAGATTAATGGCAAAAGTGTGGTTTCAGACAGGTGGTTGCTCAACATAGTTGATCAGAAGGACGAAACGTTCATCATTAACCACATCTTATGAGCCATTTATATTTTCAAAAGCTGCAGTATTGCTATAGTTTACCCGAACTTGAGTTCATTCTTGTGAGTTTTGATGTCTGGCTTCACACTCAGACCTGACATATTTTTGTCAAGTCGCCCTCAGCGTTATTTGTTGGATGTAACTTTTGCATCTTAAATTGCTTATTTTCTGAGTGTGCCAAAAGAGGAATGTGTAGATTTTTGGAAGATTAATGGCAAAAGTGTGGTTTCAGACACTTACATGCTCAACATAGTTGATCAGAAGGAGAAAACGTTCATCATTAACCACATCTTATGAGCCATTTATATTTTCAAAAGCTGCAGTATTGCTATAGTTTACCCTAACTTGAGTTCATTCTTGTGTGTTTTGATGTCTGGCTTCACACTCAGACCTGACATATTTTTGTCATGTTGCCCTCAGCGTTACTTGTTGGATGTAACTTTTGCCTCTTAAATTGCTTATTTTCTGAGTGTGCCAAAAGAGGAATGTGTAGATTTTTGGAAGATTAATGGCAAAAGTGTGGTTTCAGACACTTACATGCTCAACATAGTTGATCAGAAGGAGAAAACGTTCATCATTAACCACATCTTATGAGCCATTTATATTTTCAAAAGCTGCAGTATTCCTATAGTTTACCCTAACTTGAGTTCATTCTTGTGTGTTTTGATGTCTGGCTTCACACTCAGACCTGACATATTTTTGTCATGTTGCCCTCAGCGTTACTTGTTGGATGTAACTTTTGCCTCTTAAATTGCTTATTTTCTGAGTGTGCCAAAAGAGGAATGTGTAGATTTTTGGAAGATTAATGGCAAAAGTGTGGTTTCAGACAGGTCATTGCTCAACATAGTTGATCAGAAGGAGAGGACGTTCATCATTAACCACATCTTATGAGCCATTTATATTTTCAAAAGCTGCAGTATTGCTATAGTTTACCCTAACTTGAGTTCATTCTTGTGATTTTTGATGTCTGGCTTCACACTCAGACCTGAAATATGTTTGTCATGTTGCCCTCAGCGTTACTTGTTGGATGTAACTTTTGCCTCTTAAATTGCTTATTTTCTGAGTATGAATAAGAGTAGTTCTGAAATGGCTGTGAAAATTGATCTTCGAGTCACTCTTATCCTATAGACATTTCCTTAGCCCATTTTAATTTCTCCCTTACCTGTGAAGCCTTGGGCTGGTAATTGGTGCTGCTGTCAGGTCCCTGTCCTGATACCCGCCTGGTGTCTCGCTGTCTCACTTTTATCTGTTGCAAGAATATAGATAATAAATGTGCAAAGCAAAATTTATAACAGGATTAAGAATAGTAGTGGTGACATAGCTGTGGAAATTGATCGCAAATTGAGCCATTTCTTCTCCCTGTGCTGTGACCTTGTCGTGGTGGAGAGGCTTGCGTGCTTCTATGATCCTGAGAGCTATGCTGGTGGGAGCCCATGGCTACTGGCAGGTTCAACCATACCAGACTGGTCTTGGGTGAGGAGTGAGACGAAAGGCAGCACCTGGTCCTCCAGGTTGGGGGTTGGGCGTGGCTTATTTTCTGAGTTTGCCAAAAGAGGAATGTGTAGATTTTTGGAAGATTAATGGCAAAAGTGTGGTTTCAGACAGGTCATTGCTCAACATAGTTGATCAGAGGGAGGACACGTTCATCATTAACCACACCTTATGAGCCATTTATATTTTCAAAAGCTGCAGTATTGCTATAGTTTACCCTAACTTGAGTTCATTCTTGTGAGTTTTGATGTCTGGCTTCACACTCAGACCTGACATATTTTTGTCATGTTGCCCTCAGCGTTATTTGTTGGATGTAACTTTTGCCTCTTAAATTGCTTATTGTCTGAGTGTGCCAAAAGAGGAATGTGTAGATTTTTGGAAGATTAATGGCAAAAGTGTGGTTTCAGACAGGTCATTGCTCAACATAGTTGATCAGAAAAAGGAAACATTCATCATTAACCACATCTTATGAGCCATTTATATTTTCAAAAGCTGCAGTATTGCTATGGTTTACCCTAACTTGAGTTCATTCTTGTGAGTTTTGATGTCTGGCTTCACACTCAGACCTGACATATTTTTGTCATGTTGCCGTCAGGGTTATTTGTTGGATGTAACTTTTGCCTCTTAAATTGCTTATTTTCTGAGTGTGCCAAAAGAGGAATGTGTAGATTTTTGGAAGATTAATGGCAAAAGTGTGGTTTCAGACAGGTGGTTGCTCAACATAGTTGATCAGAAGGACGAAACGTTCATCATTAACCACATCTTATGAGCCATTTATATTTTCAAAAGCTGCAGTATTGCTATAGTTTACCCGAACTTGAGTTCATTCTTGTGAGTTTTGATGTCTGGCTTCACACTCAGACCTGACATATTTTTGTCAAGTCGCCCTCAGCGTTATTTGTTGGATGTAACTTTTGCATCTTAAATTGCTTATTTTCTGAGTGTGCCAAAAGAGGAATGTGTAGATTTTTGGAAGATTAATGGCAAAAGTGTGGTTTCAGACACTTACATGCTCAACATAGTTGATCAGAAGGAGAAAACGTTCATCATTAACCACATCTTATGAGCCATTTATATTTTCAAAAGCTGCAGTATTGCTATGGTTTACCCTAACTTGAGTTCATTCTTGTGATTTTTGATGTCTGGCTTCACACTCAGACCTGAAATATGTTTGTCATGTTGCCCTCAGCGTTACTTGTTGGATGTAACTTTTGCCTCTTAAATTGCTTATTTTCTGAGTATGAATAAGAGTAGTTCTGAAATGGCTGTGAAAATTGATCTTCGAGTCACTCTTATCCTATAGACATTTCCTTAGCCCATTTTAATTTCTCCCTTACCTGTGAAGCCTTGGGCTGGTAATTGGTGCTGCTGTCAGGTCCCTGTCCTGATACCCGCCTGGTGTCTCGCTGTCTCACTTTTATCTGTTGCAAGAATATAGATAATAAATGTGCAAAGCAAAATTTATAACAGGATTAAGAATAGTAGTGGTGACATAGCTGTGGAAATTGATCGCAAATTGAGCCATTTCTTCTCCCTGTGCTGTGACCTTGTCGTGGTGGAGAGGCTTGCGTGCTTCTATGATCCTGAGAGCTATGCTGGTGGGAGCCCATGGCTACTGGCAGGTTCAACCATACCAGACTGGTCTTGGGTGAGGAGTGAGACGAAAGGCAGCACCTGGTCCTCCAGGTTGGGGGTTGGGCGTGGCTTATTTTCTGAGTTTGCCAAAAGAGGAATGTGTAGATTTTTGGAAGATTAATGGCAAAAGTGTGGTTTCAGACAGGTCATTGCTCAACATAGTTGATCAGAGGGAGGACACGTTCATCATTAACCACACCTTATGAGCCATTTATATTTTCAAAAGCTGCAGTATTCCTATAGTTTACCCTAACTTGAGTTCATTCTTGTGAGTTTTGATGTCTGGCTTCACACTCAGACCTGACATATTTTTGTCAAGTCGCCCTCAGCGTTATTTGTTGGATGTAACTTTTGCATCTTAAATTGCTTATTTTCTGAGTGTGCCAAAAGAGGAATGTGTAGATTTTTGGAAGATTAATGGCAAAAGTGTGGTTTCAGACACTTACATGCTCAACATAGTTGATCAGAAGGAGAAAACGTTCATCATTAACCACATCTTATGAGCCATTTATATTTTCAAAAGCTGCAGTATTGCTATGGTTTACCCTAACTTGAGTTCATTCTTGTGATTTTTGATGTCTGGCTTCACACTCAGACCTGAAATATGTTTGTCATGTTGCCCTCAGCGTTACTTGTTGGATGTAACTTTTGCCTCTTAAATTGCTTATTTTCTGAGTATGAATAAGAGTAGTTCTGAAATGGCTGTGAAAATTGATCTTAGAGTCACTCTTATCCTATAGACATTTCCTTAGCCCATTTTAATTTCTCCCTTACCTGTGAAGCCTTGGGCTGGTAATTGGTGCTGCTGTCAGGTCCCTGTCCTGATACCCGCCTGGTGTCTCGCTGTCTCACTTTTATCTGTTGCAAGAATATAGATAATAAATGTGCAAAGCAAAATTTATAACAGGATTAAGAATAGTAGTGGTGACATAGCTGTGGAAATTGATCGCAAATTGAGCCATTTCTTCTCCCTGTGCTGTGACCATGTCGTGGTGGAGAGGCTTGCGTGCTTCTATGATCCTGAGAGCTATGCTGGTGGGAGCCTATGGCTCCTGGCAGGTTCAACCATACCAGACTGGTCTTGGGTGAGGAGTGAGACGAAAGGCAGCACCTGGTCCTCCAGGTTGGGGGTTGGGCGTGGCTTATTTTCTGAGTTTGCCAAAAGAGGAATGTGTAGATTTTTGGAAGATTAATGGCAAAAGTGTGGTTTCAGACAGGTCATTGCTCAACATAGTTGATCAGAGGGAGGACACGTTCATCATTAACCACATCTTATGAGCCATTTATATTTTCAAAAGCTGCAGTATTGCTATAGTTTACCCTAACTTGAGTTCATTCTTGTGAGTTTTGATGTCTGGCTTCACACTCAGACCTGACATATTTTTGTCATGTTGCCCTCAGCGTTATTTGTTGGATGTAACTTTTGCCTCTTAAATTGCTTATTGTCTGAGTGTGCCAAAAGAGGAATGTGTAGATTTTTGGAAGATTAATGGCAAAAGTGTGGTTTCAGACAGGTCATTGCTCAACATAGTTGATCAGAAAAAGGAAACATTCATCATTAACCACATCTTATGAGCCATTTATATTTTCAAAAGCTGCAGTATTGCTATGGTTTACCCTAACTTGAGTTCATTCTTGTGAGTTTTGATGTCTGGCTTCACACTCAGACCTGACATATTTTTGTCATGTTGCCGTCAGGGTTATTTGTTGGATGTAACTTTTGCCTCTTAAATTGCTTATTTTCTGAGTGTGCCAAAAGAGGAATGTGTAGATTTTTGGAAGATTAATGGCAAAAGTGTGGTTTCAGACAGGTGGTTGCTCAACATAGTTGATCAGAAGGACGAAACGTTCATCATTAACCACATCTTATGAGCCATTTATATTTTCAAAAGCTGCAGTATTGCTATAGTTTACCCGAACTTGAGTTCATTCTTGTGAGTTTTGATGTCTGGCTTCACACTCAGACCTGACATATTTTTGTCAAGTCGCCCTCAGCGTTATTTGTTGGATGTAACTTTTGCATCTTAAATTGCTTATTTTCTGAGTGTGCCAAAAGAGGAATGTGTAGATTTTTGGAAGATTAATGGCAAAAGTGTGGTTTCAGACACTTACATGCTCAACATAGTTGATCAGAAGGAGAAAACGTTCATCATTAACCACATCTTATGAGCCATTTATATTTTCAAAAGCTGCAGTATTGCTATGGTTTACCCTAACTTGAGTTCATTCTTGTGATTTTTGATGTCTGGCTTCACACTCAGACCTGAAATATGTTTGTCATGTTGCCCTCAGCGTTACTTGTTGGATGTAACTTTTGCCTCTTAAATTGCTTATTTTCTGAGTATGAATAAGAGTAGTTCTGAAATGGCTGTGAAAATTGATCTTCGAGTCACTCTTATCCTATAGACATTTCCTTAGCCCATTTTAATTTCTCCCTTACCTGTGAAGCCTTGGGCTGGTAATTGGTGCTGCTGTCAGGTCCCTGTCCTGATACCCGCCTGGTGTCTCGCTGTCTCACTTTTATCTGTTGCAAGAATATAGATAATAAATGTGCAAAGCAAAATTTATAACAGGATTAAGAATAGTAGTGGTGACATAGCTGTGGAAATTGATCGCAAATTGAGCCATTTCTTCTCCCTGTGCTGTGACCTTGTCGTGGTGGAGAGGCTTGCGTGCTTCTATGATCCTGAGAGCTATGCTGGTGGGAGCCTATGGCTCCTGGCAGGTTCAACCATACCAGACTGGTCTTGGGTGAGGAGTGAGACGAAAGGCAGCACCTGGTCCTCCAGGTTGGGGGTTGGGCGTGGCTTATTTTCTGAGTTTGCCAAAAGAGGAATGTGTAGATTTTTGGAAGATTAATGGCAAAAGTGTGGTTTCAGACAGGTCATTGCTCAACATAGTTGATCAGAGGGAGGACACGTTCATCATTAACCACATCTTATGAGCCATTTATATTTTCAAAAGCTGCAGTATTGCTATAGTTTACCCTAACTTGAGTTCATTCTTGTGAGTTTTGATGTCTGGCTTCACACTCAGACCTGACATATTTTTGTCATGTTGCCCTCAGCGTTATTTGTTGGATGTAACTTTTGCCTCTTAAATTGCTTATTGTCTGAGTGTGCCAAAAGAGGAATGTGTAGATTTTTGGAAGATTAATGGCAAAAGTGTGGTTTCAGACAGGTCATTGCTCAACATAGTTGATCAGAAAAAGGAAACATTCATCATTAACCACATCTTATGAGCCATTTATATTTTCAAAAGCTGCAGTATTGCTATGGTTTACCCTAACTTGAGTTCATTCTTGTGAGTTTTGATGTCTGGCTTCACACTCAGACCTGACATATTTTTGTCATGTTGCCGTCAGGGTTATTTGTTGGATGTAACTTTTGCCTCTTAAATTGCTTATTTTCTGAGTGTGCCAAAAGAGGAATGTGTAGATTTTTGGAAGATTAATGGCAAAAGTGTGGTTTCAGACAGGTGGTTGCTCAACATAGTTGATCAGAAGGACGAAACGTTCATCATTAACCACATCTTATGAGCCATTTATATTTTCAAAAGCTGCAGTATTGCTATAGTTTACCCGAACTTGAGTTCATTCTTGTGAGTTTTGATGTCTGGCTTCACACTCAGACCTGACATATTTTTGTCAAGTCGCCCTCAGCGTTATTTGTTGGATGTAACTTTTGCATCTTAAATTGCTTATTTTCTGAGTGTGCCAAAAGAGGAATGTGTAGATTTTTGGAAGATTAATGGCAAAAGTGTGGTTTCAGACACTTACATGCTCAACATAGTTGATCAGAAGGAGAAAACGTTCATCATTAACCACATCTTATGAGCCATTTATATTTTCAAAAGCTGCAGTATTGCTATGGTTTACCCTAACTTGAGTTCATTCTTGTGATTTTTGATGTCTGGCTTCACACTCAGACCTGAAATATGTTTGTCATGTTGCCCTCAGCGTTACTTGTTGGATGTAACTTTTGCCTCTTAAATTGCTTATTTTCTGAGTATGAATAAGAGTAGTTCTGAAATGGCTGTGAAAATTGATCTTCGAGTCACTCTTATCCTATAGACATTTCCTTAGCCCATTTTAATTTCTCCCTTACCTGTGAAGCCTTGGGCTGGTAATTGGTGCTGCTGTCAGGTCCCTGTCCTGATACCCGCCTGGTGTCTCGCTGTCTCACTTTTATCTGTTGCAAGAATATAGATAATAAATGTGCAAAGCAAAATTTATAACAGGATTAAGAATAGTAGTGGTGACATAGCTGTGGAAATTGATCGCAAATTGAGCCATTTCTTCTCCCTGTGCTGTGACCTTGTCGTGGTGGAGAGGCTTGCGTGCTTCTATGATCCTGAGAGCTATGCTGGTGGGAGCCCATGGCTACTGGCAGGTTCAACCATACCAGACTGGTCTTGGGTGAGGAGTGAGACGAAAGGCAGCACCTGGTCCTCCAGGTTGGGGGTTGGGCGTGGCTTATTTTCTGAGTTTGCCAAAAGAGGAATGTGTAGATTTTTGGAAGATTAATGGCAAAAGTGTGGTTTCAGACAGGTCATTGCTCAACATAGTTGATCAGAGGGAGGACACGTTCATCATTAACCACATCTTATGAGCCATTTATATTTTCAAAAGCTGCAGTATTGCTATAGTTTACCCTAACTTGAGTTCATTCTTGTGAGTTTTGATGTCTGGCTTCACACTCAGACCTGACATATTTTTGTCATGTTGCCCTCAGCGTTATTTGTTGGATGTAACTTTTGCCTCTTAAATTGCTTATTGTCTGAGTGTGCCAAAAGAGGAATGTGTAGATTTTTGGAAGATTAATGGCAAAAGTGTGGTTTCAGACAGGTCATTGCTCAACATAGTTGATCAGAAAAAGGAAACATTCATCATTAACCACATCTTATGAGCCATTTATATTTTCAAAAGCTGCAGTATTGCTATGGTTTACCCTAACTTGAGTTCATTCTTGTGAGTTTTGATGTCTGGCTTCACACTCAGACCTGACATATTTTTGTCATGTTGCCGTCAGGGTTATTTGTTGGATGTAACTTTTGCCTCTTAAATTGCTTATTTTCTGAGTGTGCCAAAAGAGGAATGTGTAGATTTTTGGAAGATTAATGGCAAAAGTGTGGTTTCAGACAGGTGGTTGCTCAACATAGTTGATCAGAAGGACGAAACGTTCATCATTAACCACATCTTATGAGCCATTTATATTTTCAAAAGCTGCAGTATTGCTATAGTTTACCCGAACTTGAGTTCATTCTTGTGAGTTTTGATGTCTGGCTTCACACTCAGACCTGACATATTTTTGTCAAGTCGCCCTCAGCGTTATTTGTTGGATGTAACTTTTGCATCTTAAATTGCTTATTTTCTGAGTGTGCCAAAAGAGGAATGTGTAGATTTTTGGAAGATTAATGGCAAAAGTGTGGTTTCAGACACTTACATGCTCAACATAGTTGATCAGAAGGAGAAAACGTTCATCATTAACCACATCTTATGAGCCATTTATATTTTCAAAAGCTGCAGTATTGCTATGGTTTACCCTAACTTGAGTTCATTCTTGTGATTTTTGATGTCTGGCTTCACACTCAGACCTGAAATATGTTTGTCATGTTGCCCTCAGCGTTACTTGTTGGATGTAACTTTTGCCTCTTAAATTGCTTATTTTCTGAGTATGAATAAGAGTAGTTCTGAAATGGCTGTGAAAATTGATCTTCGAGTCACTCTTATCCTATAGACATTTCCTTAGCCCATTTTAATTTCTCCCTTACCTGTGAAGCCTTGGGCTGGTAATTGGTGCTGCTGTCAGGTCCCTGTCCTGATACCCGCCTGGTGTCTCGCTGTCTCACTTTTATCTGTTGCAAGAATATAGATAATAAATGTGCAAAGCAAAATTTATAACAGGATTAAGAATAGTAGTGGTGACATAGCTGTGGAAATTGATCGCAAATTGAGCCATTTCTTCTCCCTATGCTGTGACCTTGTCGTGGTGGAGAGGCTTGCGTGCTTCTATGATCCTGAGAGCTATGCTGGTGGGAGCCCATGGCTACTGGCAGGTTCAACCATACCAGACTGGTCTTGGGTGAGGAGTGAGACGAAAGGCAGCACCTGGTCCTCCAGGTTGGGGGTTGGGCGTGGCTTATTTTCTGAGTTTGCCAAAAGAGGAATGTGTAGATTTTTGGAAGATTAATGGCAAAAGTGTGGTTTCAGACAGGTCATTGCTCAACATAGTTGATCAGAGGGAGGACACGTTCATCATTAACCACATCTTATGAGCCATTTATATTTTCAAAAGCTGCAGTATTGCTATAGTTTACCCTAACTTGAGTTCATTCTTGTGAGTTTTGATGTCTGGCTTCACACTCAGACCTGACATATTTTTGTCATGTTGCCCTCAGCGTTATTTGTTGGATGTAACTTTTGCCTCTTAAATTGCTTATTGTCTGAGTGTGCCAAAAGAGGAATGTGTAGATTTTTGGAAGATTAATGGCAAAAGTGTGGTTTCAGACAGGTCATTGCTCAACATAGTTGATCAGAAGGAGGAAACATTCATCATTAACCACATCTTATGAGCCATTTATATTTTCAAAAGCTGCAGTATTGCTATAGTTTACCCTAACTTGAGTTCATTCTTGTGATTTTTGATGTCTGGCTTCACACTCAGACCTGAAATATGTTTGTCATGTTGCCCTCAGCGTTACTTGTTGGATGTAACTTTTGCCTCTTAAATTGCTTATTTTCTGAGTATGAATAAGAGTAGTTCTGAAATGGCTGTGAAAATTGATCTTCGAGTCACTCTTATCCTATAGACATTTCCTTAGCCCATTTTAATTTCTCCCTTACCTGTGAAGCCTTGGGCTGGTAATTGGTGCTGCTGTCAGGTCCCTGTCCTGATACCCGCCTGGTGTCTCGCTGTCTCACTTTTATCTGTTGCAAGAATATAGATGATAAATGTGCAAAGCAAAATTTATAACAGGATTAAGAATAGTAGTGGTGACATAGCTGTGGAAATTGATCGCAAATTGAGCCATTTCTTCTCCCTGTGCTGTGACCTTGTCGTGGTGGAGAGGCTTGCGTGCTTCTATGATCCTGAGAGCTATGCTGGTGGGAGCCCATGGCTACTGGCAGGTTCAACCATACCAGACTGGTCTTGGGTGAGGAGTGAGACGAAAGGCAGCACCTGGTCCTCCAGGTTGGGGGTTGGGCGTGGCTTATTTTCTGAGTTTGCCAAAAGAGGAATGTGTAGATTTTTGGAAGATTAATGGCAAAAGTGTGGTTTCAGACAGGTCATTGCTCAACATAGTTGATCAGAGGGAGGACACGTTCATCATTAACCACACCTTATGAGCCATTCATATTTTCAAAAGCTGCAGTATTCCTATAGTTTACCCTAACTTGAGTTCATTCTTGTGATTTTTGATGTCTGGCTTCACACTCAGACCTGAAATATGTTTGTCATGTTGCCCTCAGCGTTATTTGTTGGATGTAACTTTTGCCTCTTAAATTGCTTATTTTCTGAGTGTGCCAAAAGAGGAATGTGTAGATTTTTGGAAGATTAATGGCAAAAGTGTGGTTTCAGACAGGTGGTTGCTCAACATAGTTGATCAGAAGGATGAAACGTTCATCATTAACCACATCTTATGAGCCATTTATATTTTCAAAAGCTGCAGTATTGCTATAGTTATCCTAACTTGAGTTCATTCTTGTGTGTTTTGATGTCTGGCTTCACACTCAGACCTGACATATTTTTGTCATGTTGCCCTCAGCGTTACTTGTTGGATGTAACTTTTGCCTCTTAAATTGCTTATTTTCTGAGTGTGCCAAAAGAGGAATGTGTAGATTTTTGGAAGATTAATGGCAAAAGTGTGGTTTCAGACACTTACATGCTCAACATAGTTGATCAGAAGGAGAAAACGTTCATCATTAACCACATCTTATGAGCCATTTATATTTTCAAAAGCTGCAGTATTGCTATGGTTTACCCTAACTTGAGTTCATTCTTGTGATTTTTGATGTCTGGCTTCACACTCAGACCTGAAATATGTTTGTCATGTTGCCCTCAGCGTTACTTGTTGGATGTAACTTTTGCCTCTTAAATTGCTTATTTTCTGAGTATGTATAAGAGTAGTTCTGAAATGGCTGTGAAAATTGATCTTAGAGTCACTCTTATCCTATAGACATTTCCTTAGCCCATTTTAATTTCTCCCTTACCTGTGAAGCCTTGGGCTGGTAATTGGTGCTGCTGTCAGGTCCCTGTCCTGATACCCGCCTGGTGTCTCGCTGTCTCACTTTTATCTGTTGCAAGAATATAGATAATAAATGTGCAAAGCAAAATTTATAACAGGATTAAGAATAGTAGTGGTGACATAGCTGTGGAAATTGATCGCAAATTGAGCCATTTCTTCTCCCTGTGCTGTGACCTTGTCGTGGTGGAGAGGCTTGCGTGCTTCTATGATCCTGAGAGCTATGCTGGTGGGAGCCCATGGCTACTGGCAGGTTCAACCATACCAGACTGGTCTTGGGTGAGGAGTGAGACGAAAGGCAGCACCTGGTCCTCCAGGTTGGGGGTTGGGCGTGGCTTATTTTCTGAGTTTGCCAAAAGAGGAATGTGTAGATTTTTGGAAGATTAATGGCAAAAGTGTGGTTTCAGACAGGTCATTGCTCAACATAGTTGATCAGAGGGAGGACACGTTCATCATTAACCACATCTTATGAGCCATTTATATTTTCAAAAGCTGCAGTATTGCTATAGTTTACCCTAACTTGAGTTCATTCTTGTGAGTTTTGATGTCTGGCTTCACACTCAGACCTGACATATTTTTGTCATGTTGCCCTCAGCGTTATTTGTTGGATGTAACTTTTGCCTCTTAAATTGCTTATTGTCTGAGTGTGCCAAAAGAGGAATGTGTAGATTTTTGGAAGATTAATGGCAAAAGTGTGGTTTCAGACAGGTCATTGCTCAACATAGTTGATCAGAAAAAGGAAACGTTCATCATTAACCACATCTTATGAGCCATTTATATTTTCAAAAGCTGCAGTATTGCTATGGTTTACCCTAACTTGAGTTCATTCTTGTGAGTTTTGATGTCTGGCTTCACACTCAGACCTGACATATTTTTGTCATGTTGCCGTCAGGGTTATTTGTTGGATGTAACTTTTGCCTCTTAAATTGCTTATTTTCTGAGTGTGCCAAAAGAGGAATGTGTAGATTTTTGGAAGATTAATGGCAAAAGTGTGGTTTCAGACAGGTCATTGCTCAACATAGTTGATCAGAAGGAGAGGACGTTCATCATTAACCACATCTTATGAGCCATTTATATTTTCAAAAGCTGCAGTATTGCTATAGTTTACCCTAACTTGAGTTCATTCTTGTGATTTTTGATGTCTGGCTTCACACTCAGACCTGAAATATGTTTGTCATGTTGCCCTCAGCGTTACTTGTTGGATGTAACTTTTGCCTCTTAAATTGCTTATTTTCTGAGTATGAATAAGAGTAGTTCTGAAATGGCTGTGAAAATTGATCTTCGAGTCACTCTTATCCTATAGACATTTCCTTAGCCCATTTTAATTTCTCCCTTACCTGTGAAGCCTTGGGCTGGTAATTGGTGCTGCTGTCAGGTCCCTGTCCTGATACCCGCCTGGTGTCTCGCTGTCTCACTTTTATCTGTTGCAAGAATATAGATAATAAATGTGCAAAGCAAAATTTATAACAGGATTAAGAATAGTAGTGGTGACATAGCTGTGGAAATTGATCGCAAATTGAGCCATTTCTTCTCCCTGTGCTGTGACCTTGTCGTGGTGGAGAGGCTTGCGTGCTTCTATGATCCTGAGAGCTATGCTGGTGGGAGCCCATGGCTACTGGCAGGTTCAACCATACCAGACTGGTCTTGGGTGAGGAGTGAGACGAAAGGCAGCACCTGGTCCTCCAGGTTGGGGGTTGGGCGTGGCTTATTTTCTGAGTTTGCCAAAAGAGGAATGTGTAGATTTTTGGAAGATTAATGGCAAAAGTGTGGTTTCAGACAGGTCATTGCTCAACATAGTTGATCAGAGGGAGGACACGTTCATCATTAACCACACCTTATGAGCCATTTATATTTTCAAAAGCTGCAGTATTCCTATAGTTTACCCTAACTTGAGTTCATTCTTGTGATTTTTGATGTCTGGCTTCACACTCAGACCTGAAATATGTTTGTCATGTTGCCCTCAGCGTTATTTGTTGGATATAACTTTTGCCTCTTAAATTGCTTATTTTCTGAGTGTGCCAAAAGAGGAATGTGTAGATTTTTGGAAGATTAATGGCAAAAGTGTGGTTTCAGACAGGTCATTGCTCAACATAGTTGATCAGAAGGAGAAAACGTTCATCATTAACCACATCTTATGAGCCATTTATATTTTCAAAAGCTGCAGTATTGCTATAGTTTACCCTAACTTGAGTTCATTCTTGTGAGTTTTGATGTCTGGCTTCACACTCAGACCTGACATATTTTTGTCATGTTGCCCTCAGCGTTATTTGTTGGATGTAACTTTTGCCTCTTAAATTGCTTATTTTCTGAGTGTGCCAAAAGAGGAATGTGTAGATTTTTGGAAGATTAATGGCAAAAGTGTGGTTTCAGACAGGTCATTGCTCAACATAGTTGATCAGAAGGAGAGGACGTTCATCATTAACCACATCTTATGAGCCATTTATATTTTCAAAAGCTGCAGTATTGCTATAGTTTACCCTAACTTGAGTTCATTCTTGTGAGTTTTGATGTCTGGCTTCACACTCAGACCTGACATATTTTTGTCATGTTGCCCTCAGCGTTATTTGTTGGATGTAACTTTTGCCTCTTAAATTGCTTATTGTCTGAGTGTGCCAAAAGAGGAATGTGTAGATTTTTGGAAGATTAATGGCAAAAGTGTGGTTTCAGACAGGTCATTGCTCAACATAGTTGATCAGAAGGAGGAAACATTCATCATTAACCACATCTTATGAGCCATTTATATTTTCAAAAGCTGCAGTATTGCTATAGTTTACCCTAACTTGAGTTCATTCTTGTGATTTTTGATGTCTGGCTTCACACTCAGACCTGAAATATGTTTGTCATGTTGCCCTCAGCGTTACTTGTTGGATGTAACTTTTGCCTCTTAAATTGCTTATTTTCTGAGTATGAATAAGAGTAGTTCTGAAATGGCTGTGAAAATTGATCTTCGAGTCACTCTTATCCTATAGACATTTCCTTAGCCCATTTTAATTTCTCCCTTACCTGTGAAGCCTTGGGCTGGTAATTGGTGCTGCTGTCAGGTCCCTGTCCTGATACCCGCCTGGTGTCTCGCTGTCTCACTTTTATCTGTTGCAAGAATATAGATGATAAATGTGCAAAGCAAAATTTATAACAGGATTAAGAATAGTAGTGGTGACATAGCTGTGGAAATTGATCGCAAATTGAGCCATTTCTTCTCCCTGTGCTGTGACCTTGTCGTGGTGGAGAGGCTTGCGTGCTTCTATGATCCTGAGAGCTATGCTGGTGGGAGCCCATGGCTACTGGCAGGTTCAACCATACCAGACTGGTCTTGGGTGAGGAGTGAGACGAAAGGCAGCACCTGGTCCTCCAGGTTGGGGGTTGGGCGTGGCTTATTTTCTGAGTTTGCCAAAAGAGGAATGTGTAGATTTTTGGAAGATTAATGGCAAAAGTGTGGTTTCAGACAGGTCATTGCTCAACATAGTTGATCAGAGGGAGGACACGTTCATCATTAACCACACCTTATGAGCCATTCATATTTTCAAAAGCTGCAGTATTCCTATAGTTTACCCTAACTTGAGTTCATTCTTGTGATTTTTGATGTCTGGCTTCACACTCAGACCTGAAATATGTTTGTCATGTTGCCCTCAGCGTTATTTGTTGGATGTAACTTTTGCCTCTTAAATTGCTTATTTTCTGAGTGTGCCAAAAGAGGAATGTGTAGATTTTTGGAAGATTAATGGCAAAAGTGTGGTTTCAGACAGGTGGTTGCTCAACATAGTTGATCAGAAGGATGAAACGTTCATCATTAACCACATCTTATGAGCCATTTATATTTTCAAAAGCTGCAGTATTGCTATAGTTATCCTAACTTGAGTTCATTCTTGTGTGTTTTGATGTCTGGCTTCACACTCAGACCTGACATATTTTTGTCATGTTGCCCTCAGCGTTACTTGTTGGATGTAACTTTTGCCTCTTAAATTGCTTATTTTCTGAGTGTGCCAAAAGAGGAATGTGTAGATTTTTGGAAGATTAATGGCAAAAGTGTGGTTTCAGACACTTACATGCTCAACATAGTTGATCAGAAGGAGAAAACGTTCATCATTAACCACATCTTATGAGCCATTTATATTTTCAAAAGCTGCAGTATTGCTATGGTTTACCCTAACTTGAGTTCATTCTTGTGATTTTTGATGTCTGGCTTCACACTCAGACCTGAAATATGTTTGTCATGTTGCCCTCAGCGTTACTTGTTGGATGTAACTTTTGCCTCTTAAATTGCTTATTTTCTGAGTATGTATAAGAGTAGTTCTGAAATGGCTGTGAAAATTGATCTTAGAGTCACTCTTATCCTATAGACATTTCCTTAGCCCATTTTAATTTCTCCCTTACCTGTGAAGCCTTGGGCTGGTAATTGGTGCTGCTGTCAGGTCCCTGTCCTGATACCCGCCTGGTGTCTCGCTGTCTCACTTTTATCTGTTGCAAGAATATAGATAATAAATGTGCAAAGCAAAATTTATAACAGGATTAAGAATAGTAGTGGTGACATAGCTGTGGAAATTGATCGCAAATTGAGCCATTTCTTCTCCCTGTGCTGTGACCTTGTCGTGGTGGAGAGGCTTGCGTGCTTCTATGATCCTGAGAGCTATGCTGGTGGGAGCCCATGGCTACTGGCAGGTTCAACCATACCAGACTGGTCTTGGGTGAGGAGTGAGACGAAAGGCAGCACCTGGTCCTCCAGGTTGGGGGTTGGGCGTGGCTTATTTTCTGAGTTTGCCAAAAGAGGAATGTGTAGATTTTTGGAAGATTAATGGCAAAAGTGTGGTTTCAGACAGGTCATTGCTCAACATAGTTGATCAGAGGGAGGACACGTTCATCATTAACCACATCTTATGAGCCATTTATATTTTCAAAAGCTGCAGTATTGCTATAGTTTACCCTAACTTGAGTTCATTCTTGTGAGTTTTGATGTCTGGCTTCACACTCAGACCTGACATATTTTTGTCATGTTGCCCTCAGCGTTATTTGTTGGATGTAACTTTTGCCTCTTAAATTGCTTATTGTCTGAGTGTGCCAAAAGAGGAATGTGTAGATTTTTGGAAGATTAATGGCAAAAGTGTGGTTTCAGACAGGTCATTGCTCAACATAGTTGATCAGAAAAAGGAAACGTTCATCATTAACCACATCTTATGAGCCATTTATATTTTCAAAAGCTGCAGTATTGCTATGGTTTACCCTAACTTGAGTTCATTCTTGTGAGTTTTGATGTCTGGCTTCACACTCAGACCTGACATATTTTTGTCATGTTGCCGTCAGGGTTATTTGTTGGATGTAACTTTTGCCTCTTAAATTGCTTATTTTCTGAGTGTGCCAAAAGAGGAATGTGTAGATTTTTGGAAGATTAATGGCAAAAGTGTGGTTTCAGACAGGTCATTGCTCAACATAGTTGATCAGAAGGAGAGGACGTTCATCATTAACCACATCTTATGAGCCATTTATATTTTCAAAAGCTGCAGTATTGCTATAGTTTACCCTAACTTGAGTTCATTCTTGTGATTTTTGATGTCTGGCTTCACACTCAGACCTGAAATATGTTTGTCATGTTGCCCTCAGCGTTACTTGTTGGATGTAACTTTTGCCTCTTAAATTGCTTATTTTCTGAGTATGAATAAGAGTAGTTCTGAAATGGCTGTGAAAATTGATCTTCGAGTCACTCTTATCCTATAGACATTTCCTTAGCCCATTTTAATTTCTCCCTTACCTGTGAAGCCTTGGGCTGGTAATTGGTGCTGCTGTCAGGTCCCTGTCCTGATACCCGCCTGGTGTCTCGCTGTCTCACTTTTATCTGTTGCAAGAATATAGATAATAAATGTGCAAAGCAAAATTTATAACAGGATTAAGAATAGTAGTGGTGACATAGCTGTGGAAATTGATCGCAAATTGAGCCATTTCTTCTCCCTGTGCTGTGACCTTGTCGTGGTGGAGAGGCTTGCGTGCTTCTATGATCCTGAGAGCTATGCTGGTGGGAGCCCATGGCTACTGGCAGGTTCAACCATACCAGACTGGTCTTGGGTGAGGAGTGAGACGAAAGGCAGCACCTGGTCCTCCAGGTTGGGGGTTGGGCGTGGCTTATTTTCTGAGTTTGCCAAAAGAGGAATGTGTAGATTTTTGGAAGATTAATGGCAAAAGTGTGGTTTCAGACAGGTCATTGCTCAACATAGTTGATCAGAGGGAGGACACGTTCATCATTAACCACACCTTATGAGCCATTTATATTTTCAAAAGCTGCAGTATTCCTATAGTTTACCCTAACTTGAGTTCATTCTTGTGATTTTTGATGTCTGGCTTCACACTCAGACCTGAAATATGTTTGTCATGTTGCCCTCAGCGTTATTTGTTGGATATAACTTTTGCCTCTTAAATTGCTTATTTTCTGAGTGTGCCAAAAGAGGAATGTGTAGATTTTTGGAAGATTAATGGCAAAAGTGTGGTTTCAGACAGGTCATTGCTCAACATAGTTGATCAGAAGGAGAAAACGTTCATCATTAACCACATCTTATGAGCCATTTATATTTTCAAAAGCTGCAGTATTGCTATAGTTTACCCTAACTTGAGTTCATTCTTGTGAGTTTTGATGTCTGGCTTCACACTCAGACCTGACATATTTTTGTCATGTTGCCCTCAGCGTTATTTGTTGGATGTAACTTTTGCCTCTTAAATTGCTTATTTTCTGAGTGTGCCAAAAGAGGAATGTGTAGATTTTTGGAAGATTAATGGCAAAAGTGTGGTTTCAGACAGGTCATTGCTCAACATAGTTGATCAGAAGGAGAGGACGTTCATCATTAACCACATCTTATGAGCCATTTATATTTTCAAAAGCTGCAGTATTGCTATAGTTTACCCTAACTTGAGTTCATTCTTGTGAGTTTTGATGTCTGGCTTCACACTCAGACCTGACATATTTTTGTCATGTTGCCCTCAGCGTTATTTGTTGGATGTAACTTTTGCCTCTTAAATTGCTTATTGTCTGAGTGTGCCAAAAGAGGAATGTGTAGATTTTTGGAAGATTAATGGCAAAAGTGTGGTTTCAGACAGGTCATTGCTCAACATAGTTGATCAGAAGGAGGAAACATTCATCATTAACCACATCTTATGAGCCATTTATATTTTCAAAAGCTGCAGTATTGCTATAGTTTACCCTAACTTGAGTTCATTCTTGTGATTTTTGATGTCTGGCTTCACACTCAGACCTGAAATATGTTTGTCATGTTGCCCTCAGCGTTACTTGTTGGATGTAACTTTTGCCTCTTAAATTGCTTATTTTCTGAGTATGAATAAGAGTAGTTCTGAAATGGCTGTGAAAATTGATCTTCGAGTCACTCTTATCCTATAGACATTTCCTTAGCCCATTTTAATTTCTCCCTTACCTGTGAAGCCTTGGGCTGGTAATTGGTGCTGCTGTCAGGTCCCTGTCCTGATACCCGCCTGGTGTCTCGCTGTCTCACTTTTATCTGTTGCAAGAATATAGATGATAAATGTGCAAAGCAAAATTTATAACAGGATTAAGAATAGTAGTGGTGACATAGCTGTGGAAATTGATCGCAAATTGAGCCATTTCTTCTCCCTGTGCTGTGACCTTGTCGTGGTGGAGAGGCTTGCGTGCTTCTATGATCCTGAGAGCTATGCTGGTGGGAGCCCATGGCTACTGGCAGGTTCAACCATACCAGACTGGTCTTGGGTGAGGAGTGAGACGAAAGGCAGCACCTGGTCCTCCAGGTTGGGGGTTGGGCGTGGCTTATTTTCTGAGTTTGCCAAAAGAGGAATGTGTAGATTTTTGGAAGATTAATGGCAAAAGTGTGGTTTCAGACAGGTCATTGCTCAACATAGTTGATCAGAGGGAGGACACGTTCATCATTAACCACACCTTATGAGCCATTCATATTTTCAAAAGCTGCAGTATTCCTATAGTTTACCCTAACTTGAGTTCATTCTTGTGATTTTTGATGTCTGGCTTCACACTCAGACCTGAAATATGTTTGTCATGTTGCCCTCAGCGTTATTTGTTGGATGTAACTTTTGCCTCTTAAATTGCTTATTTTCTGAGTGTGCCAAAAGAGGAATGTGTAGATTTTTGGAAGATTAATGGCAAAAGTGTGGTTTCAGACAGGTGGTTGCTCAACATAGTTGATCAGAAGGATGAAACGTTCATCATTAACCACATCTTATGAGCCATTTATATTTTCAAAAGCTGCAGTATTGCTATAGTTATCCTAACTTGAGTTCATTCTTGTGTGTTTTGATGTCTGGCTTCACACTCAGACCTGACATATTTTTGTCATGTTGCCCTCAGCGTTACTTGTTGGATGTAACTTTTGCCTCTTAAATTGCTTATTTTCTGAGTGTGCCAAAAGAGGAATGTGTAGATTTTTGGAAGATTAATGGCAAAAGTGTGGTTTCAGACACTTACATGCTCAACATAGTTGATCAGAAGGAGAAAACGTTCATCATTAACCACATCTTATGAGCCATTTATATTTTCAAAAGCTGCAGTATTGCTATGGTTTACCCTAACTTGAGTTCATTCTTGTGATTTTTGATGTCTGGCTTCACACTCAGACCTGAAATATGTTTGTCATGTTGCCCTCAGCGTTACTTGTTGGATGTAACTTTTGCCTCTTAAATTGCTTATTTTCTGAGTATGTATAAGAGTAGTTCTGAAATGGCTGTGAAAATTGATCTTAGAGTCACTCTTATCCTATAGACATTTCCTTAGCCCATTTTAATTTCTCCCTTACCTGTGAAGCCTTGGGCTGGTAATTGGTGCTGCTGTCAGGTCCCTGTCCTGATACCCGCCTGGTGTCTCGCTGTCTCACTTTTATCTGTTGCAAGAATATAGATAATAAATGTGCAAAGCAAAATTTATAACAGGATTAAGAATAGTAGTGGTGACATAGCTGTGGAAATTGATCGCAAATTGAGCCATTTCTTCTCCCTGTGCTGTGACCTTGTCGTGGTGGAGAGGCTTGCGTGCTTCTATGATCCTGAGAGCTATGCTGGTGGGAGCCCATGGCTACTGGCAGGTTCAACCATACCAGACTGGTCTTGGGTGAGGAGTGAGACGAAAGGCAGCACCTGGTCCTCCAGGTTGGGGGTTGGGCGTGGCTTATTTTCTGAGTTTGCCAAAAGAGGAATGTGTAGATTTTTGGAAGATTAATGGCAAAAGTGTGGTTTCAGACAGGTCATTGCTCAACATAGTTGATCAGAGGGAGGACACGTTCATCATTAACCACATCTTATGAGCCATTTATATTTTCAAAAGCTGCAGTATTGCTATAGTTTACCCTAACTTGAGTTCATTCTTGTGAGTTTTGATGTCTGGCTTCACACTCAGACCTGACATATTTTTGTCATGTTGCCCTCAGCGTTATTTGTTGGATGTAACTTTTGCCTCTTAAATTGCTTATTGTCTGAGTGTGCCAAAAGAGGAATGTGTAGATTTTTGGAAGATTAATGGCAAAAGTGTGGTTTCAGACAGGTCATTGCTCAACATAGTTGATCAGAAAAAGGAAACGTTCATCATTAACCACATCTTATGAGCCATTTATATTTTCAAAAGCTGCAGTATTGCTATGGTTTACCCTAACTTGAGTTCATTCTTGTGAGTTTTGATGTCTGGCTTCACACTCAGACCTGACATATTTTTGTCATGTTGCCGTCAGGGTTATTTGTTGGATGTAACTTTTGCCTCTTAAATTGCTTATTTTCTGAGTGTGCCAAAAGAGGAATGTGTAGATTTTTGGAAGATTAATGGCAAAAGTGTGGTTTCAGACAGGTCATTGCTCAACATAGTTGATCAGAAGGAGAGGACGTTCATCATTAACCACATCTTATGAGCCATTTATATTTTCAAAAGCTGCAGTATTGCTATAGTTTACCCTAACTTGAGTTCATTCTTGTGATTTTTGATGTCTGGCTTCACACTCAGACCTGAAATATGTTTGTCATGTTGCCCTCAGCGTTACTTGTTGGATGTAACTTTTGCCTCTTAAATTGCTTATTTTCTGAGTATGAATAAGAGTAGTTCTGAAATGGCTGTGAAAATTGATCTTCGAGTCACTCTTATCCTATAGACATTTCCTTAGCCCATTTTAATTTCTCCCTTACCTGTGAAGCCTTGGGCTGGTAATTGGTGCTGCTGTCAGGTCCCTGTCCTGATACCCGCCTGGTGTCTCGCTGTCTCACTTTTATCTGTTGCAAGAATATAGATAATAAATGTGCAAAGCAAAATTTATAACAGGATTAAGAATAGTAGTGGTGACATAGCTGTGGAAATTGATCGCAAATTGAGCCATTTCTTCTCCCTGTGCTGTGACCTTGTCGTGGTGGAGAGGCTTGCGTGCTTCTATGATCCTGAGAGCTATGCTGGTGGGAGCCCATGGCTACTGGCAGGTTCAACCATACCAGACTGGTCTTGGGTGAGGAGTGAGACGAAAGGCAGCACCTGGTCCTCCAGGTTGGGGGTTGGGCGTGGCTTATTTTCTGAGTTTGCCAAAAGAGGAATGTGTAGATTTTTGGAAGATTAATGGCAAAAGTGTGGTTTCAGACAGGTCATTGCTCAACATAGTTGATCAGAGGGAGGACACGTTCATCATTAACCACACCTTATGAGCCATTTATATTTTCAAAAGCTGCAGTATTCCTATAGTTTACCCTAACTTGAGTTCATTCTTGTGATTTTTGATGTCTGGCTTCACACTCAGACCTGAAATATGTTTGTCATGTTGCCCTCAGCGTTATTTGTTGGATATAACTTTTGCCTCTTAAATTGCTTATTTTCTGAGTGTGCCAAAAGAGGAATGTGTAGATTTTTGGAAGATTAATGGCAAAAGTGTGGTTTCAGACAGGTCATTGCTCAACATAGTTGATCAGAAGGAGAAAACGTTCATCATTAACCACATCTTATGAGCCATTTATATTTTCAAAAGCTGCAGTATTGCTATAGTTTACCCTAACTTGAGTTCATTCTTGTGAGTTTTGATGTCTGGCTTCACACTCAGACCTGACATATTTTTGTCATGTTGCCCTCAGCGTTATTTGTTGGATGTAACTTTTGCCTCTTAAATTGCTTATTTTCTGAGTGTGCCAAAAGAGGAATGTGTAGATTTTTGGAAGATTAATGGCAAAAGTGTGGTTTCAGACAGGTCATTGCTCAACATAGTTGATCAGAAGGAGAGGACGTTCATCATTAACCACATCTTATGAGCCATTTATATTTTCAAAAGCTGCAGTATTGCTATAGTTTACCCTAACTTGAGTTCATTCTTGTGATTTTTGATGTCTTGCTTCACACTCAGACCTGAAATATGTTTGTCATGTTGCCCTCAGCGTTACTTGTTGGATGTAACTTTTGCCTCTTAAATTGCTTATTTTCTGAGTATGAATAAGAGTAGTTCTGAAATGGCTGTGAAAATTGATCTTCGAGTCACTCTTATCCTATAGACATTTCCTTAGCCCATTTTAATTTCTCCCTTACCTGTGAAGCCTTGGGCTGGTAATTGGTGCTGCTGTCAGGTCCCTGTCCTGATACCCGCCTGGTGTCTCGCTGTCTCACTTTTATCTGTTGCAAGAATATAGATAATAAATGTGCAAAGCAAAATTTATAACAGGATTAAGAATAGTAGTGGTGACATAGCTGTGGAAATTGATCGCAAATTGAGCCATTTCTTCTCCCTGTGCTGTGACCTTGTCGTGGTGGAGAGGCTTGCGTGCTTCTATGATCCTGAGAGCTATGCTGGTGGGAGCCCATGGCTACTGGCAGGTTCAACCATACCAGACTGGTCTTGGGTGAGGAGTGAGACGAAAGGCAGCACCTGGTCCTCCAGGTTGGGCGTTGGGCGTGGCTTATTTTCTGAGTTTGCCAAAAGAGGAATGTGTAGATTTTTGGAAGATTAATGGCAAAAGTGTGGTTTCAGACAGGTCATTGCTCAACATAGTTGATCAGAGGGAGGACACGTTCATCATTAACCACACCTTATGAGCCATTTATATTTTCAAAAGCTGCAGTATTCCTATAGTTTACCCTAACTTGAGTTCATTCTTGTGATTTTTGATGTCTGGCTTCACACTCAGACCTGAAATATGTTTGTCATGTTGCCCTCAGCGTTATTTGTTGGATGTAACTTTTGCCTCTTAAATTGCTTATTTTCTGAGTGTGCCAAAAGAGGAATGTGTAGATTTTTGGAAGATTAATGGCAAAAGTGTGGTTTCAGACAGGTGGTTGCTCAACATAGTTGATCAGAAGGACGAAACGTTCATCATTAACCACATCTTATGAGCCATTTATATTTTCAAAAGCTGCAGTATTGCTATAGTTTACCCGAACTTGAGTTCATTCTTGTGAGTTTTGATGTCTGGCTTCACACTCAGACCTGACATATTTTTGTCAAGTCGCCCTCAGCGTTATTTGTTGGATGTAACTTTTGCATCTTAAATTGCTTATTTTCTGAGTGTGCCAAAAGAGGAATGTGTAGATTTTTGGAAGATTAATGGCAAAAGTGTGGTTTCAGACACTTACATGCTCAACATAGTTGATCAGAAGGAGAGGACGTTCATCATTAACCACATCTTATGAGCCATTTATATTTTCAAAAGCTGCAGTATTGCTATAGTTTACCCTAACTTGAGTTCATTCTTGTGATTTTTGATGTCTGGCTTCACACTCAGACCTGAAATATGTTTGTCATGTTGCCCTCAGCGTTACTTGTTGGATGTAACTTTTGCCTCTTAAATTGCTTATTTTCTGAGTATGAATAAGAGTAGTTCTGAAATGGCTGTGAAAATTGATCTTCGAGTCACTCTTATCCTATAGACATTTCCTTAGCCCATTTTAATTTCTCCCTTACCTGTGAAGCCTTGGGCTGGTAATTGGTGCTGCTGTCAGGTCCCTGTCCTGATACCCGCCTGGTGTCTCGCTGTCTCACTTTTATCTGTTGCAAGAATATAGATAATAAATGTGCAAAGCAAAATTTATAACAGGATTAAGAATAGTAGTGGTGACATAGCTGTGGAAATTGATCGCAAATTGAGCCATTTCTTCTCCCTGTGCTGTGACCTTGTCGTGGTGGAGAGGCTTGCGTGCTTCTATGATCCTGAGAGCTATGCTGGTGGGAGCCCATGGCTACTGGCAGGTTCAACCATACCAGACTGGTCTTGGGTGAGGAGTGAGACGAAAGGCAGCACCTGGTCCTCCAGGTTGGGGGTTGGGCGTGGCTTATTTTCTGAGTTTGCCAAAAGAGGAATGTGTAGATTTTTGGAAGATTAATGGCAAAAGTGTGGTTTCAGACAGGTCATTGCTCAACATAGTTGTTCAGAGGGAGGACACGTTCATCATTAACCACACCTTATGAGCCATTCATATTTTCAAAAGCTGCAGTATTCCTATAGTTTACCCTAACTTGAGTTCATTCTTGTGATTTTTGATGTCTGGCTTCACACTCAGACCTGAAATATGTTTGTCATGTTGCCCTCAGCGTTATTTGTTGGATGTAACTTTTGCCTCTTAAATTGCTTATTTTCTGAGTGTGCCAAAAGAGGAATGTGTAGATTTTTGGAAGATTAATGGCAAAAGTGTGGTTTCAGACAGGTGGTTGCTCAACATAGTTGATCAGAAGGATGAAACGTTCATCATTAACCACATCTTATGAGCCATTTATATTTTCAAAAGCTGCAGTATTGCTATAGTTTACCCTAACTTGAGTTCATTCTTGTGTGTTTTGATGTCTGGCTTCACACTCAGACCTGACATATTTTTGTCATGTTGCCCTCAGCGTTACTTGTTGGATGTAACTTTTGCCTCTTAAATTGCTTATTTTCTGAGTGTGCCAAAAGAGGAATGTGTAGATTTTTGGAAGATTAATGGCAAAAGTGTGGTTTCAGACACTTACATGCTCAACATAGTTGATCAGAAGGAGAAAACGTTCATCATTAACCACATCTTATGAGCCATTTATATTTTCAAAAGCTGCAGTATTGCTATGGTTTACCCTAACTTGAGTTCATTCTTGTGATTTTTGATGTCTGGCTTCACACTCAGACCTGAAATATGTTTGTCATGTTGCCCTCAGCGTTACTTGTTGGATGTAACTTTTGCCTCTTAAATTGCTTATTTTCTGAGTATGTATAAGAGTAGTTCTGAAATGGCTGTGAAAATTGATCTTAGAGTCACTCTTATCCTATAGACATTTCCTTAGCCCATTTTAATTTCTCCCTTACCTGTGAAGCCTTGGGCTGGTAATTGGTGCTGCTGTCAGGTCCCTGTCCTGATACCCGCCTGGTGTCTCGCTGTCTCACTTTTATCTGTTGCAAGAATATAGATAATAAATGTGCAAAGCAAAATTTATAACAGGATTAAGAATAGTAGTGGTGACATAGCTGTGGAAATTGATCGCAAATTGAGCCATTTCTTCTCCCTGTGCTGTGACCTTGTCGTGGTGGAGAGGCTTGCGTGCTTCTATGATCCTGAGAGCTATGCTGGTGGGAGCCCATGGCTACTGGCAGGTTCAACCATACCAGACTGGTCTTGGGTGAGGAGTGAGACGAAAGGCAGCACCTGGTCCTCCAGGTTGGGGGTTGGGCGTGGCTTATTTTCTGAGTTTGCCAAAAGAGGAATGTGTAGATTTTTGGAAGATTAATGGCAAAAGTGTGGTTTCAGACAGGTCATTGCTCAACATAGTTGATCAGAGGGAGGACACGTTCATCATTAACCACATCTTATGAGCCATTTATATTTTCAAAAGCTGCAGTATTGCTATAGTTTACCCTAACTTGAGTTCATTCTTGTGAGTTTTGATGTCTGGCTTCACACTCAGACCTGACATATTTTTGTCATGTTGCCCTCAGCGTTATTTGTTGGATGTAACTTTTGCCTCTTAAATTGCTTATTGTCTGAGTGTGCCAAAAGAGGAATGTGTAGATTTTTGGAAGATTAATGGCAAAAGTGTGGTTTCAGACAGGTCATTGCTCAACATAGTTGATCAGAAAAAGGAAACATTCATCATTAACCACATCTTATGAGCCATTTATATTTTCAAAAGCTGCAGTATTGCTATGGTTTACCCTAACTTGAGTTCATTCTTGTGAGTTTTGATGTCTGGCTTCACACTCAGACCTGACATATTTTTGTCATGTTGCCGTCAGGGTTATTTGTTGGATGTAACTTTTGCCTCTTAAATTGCTTATTTTCTGAGTGTGCCAAAAGAGGAATGTGTAGATTTTTGGAAGATTAATGGCAAAAGTGTGGTTTCAGACAGGTCATTGCTCAACATAGTTGATCAGAAGGAGAGGACGTTCATCATTAACCACATCTTATGAGCCATTTATATTTTCAAAAGCTGCAGTATTGCTATAGTTTACCCTAACTTGAGTTCATTCTTGTGATTTTTGATGTCTGGCTTCACACTCAGACCTGAAATATGTTTGTCATGTTGCCCTCAGCGTTACTTGTTGGATGTAACTTTTGCCTCTTAAATTGCTTATTTTCTGAGTATGAATAAGAGTAGTTCTGAAATGGCTGTGAAAATTGATCTTCGAGTCACTCTTATCCTATAGACATTTCCTTAGCCCATTTTAATTTCTCCCTTACCTGTGAAGCCTTGGGCTGGTAATTGGTGCTGCTGTCAGGTCCCTGTCCTGATACCCGCCTGGTGTCTCGCTGTCTCACTTTTATCTGTTGCAAGAATATAGATAATAAATGTGCAAAGCAAAATTTATAACAGGATTAAGAATAGTAGTGGTGACATAGCTGTGGAAATTGATCGCAAATTGAGCCATTTCTTCTCCCTGTGCTGTGACCTTGTCGTGGTGGAGAGGCTTGCGTGCTTCTATGATCCTGAGAGCTATGCTGGTGGGAGCCCATGGCTACTGGCAGGTTCAACCATACCAGACTGGTCTTGGGTGAGGAGTGAGACGAAAGGCAGCACCTGGTCCTCCAGGTTGGGGGTTGGGCGTGGCTTATTTTCTGAGTTTGCCAAAAGAGGAATGTGTAGATTTTTGGAAGATTAATGGCAAAAGTGTGGTTTCAGACAGGTCATTGCTCAACATAGTTGATCAGAGGGAGGACACGTTCATCATTAACCACATCTTATGAGCCATTTATATTTTCAAAAGCTGCAGTATTCCTATAGTTTACCCTAACTTGAGTTCATTCTTGTGATTTTTGATGTCTGGCTTCACACTCAGACCTGAAATATGTTTGTCATGTTGCCCTCAGCGTTATTTGTTGGATGTAACTTTTGCCTCTTAAATTGCTTATTTTCTGAGTGTGCCAAAAGAGGAATGTGTAGATTTTTGGAAGATTAATGGCAAAAGTGTGGTTTCAGACACTTACATGCTCAACATAGTTGATCAGAAGGAGAAAACGTTCATCATTAACCACATCTTATGAGCCATTTATATTTTCAAAAGTTGCAGTATTCCTATAGTTTACCCTAACTTGAGTTCATTCTTGTGTGTTTTGATGTCTGGCTTCACACTCAGACCTGACATATTTTTGTCATGTTGCCCTCAGCGTTACTTGTTGGATGTAACTTTTGCCTCTTAAATTGCTTATTTTCTGAGTATGAATAAGAGTAGTTCTGAAATGGCTGTGAAAATTGATCTTAGAGTCACTCTTATCCTATAGACATTTCCTTAGCCCATTTTAATTTCTCCCTTACCTGTGAAGCCTTGGGCTGGTAATTGGTGCTGCTGTCAGGTCCCTGTCCTGATACCCGCCTGGTGTCTCGCTGTCTCACTTTTATCTGTTGCAAGAATATAGATAATAAATGTGCAAAGCAAAATTTATAACAGGATTAAGAATAGTAGTGGTGACATAGCTGTGGAAATTGATCGCAAATTGAGCCATTTCTTCTCCCTGTGCTGTGACCTTGTCGTGGTGGAGAGGCTTGCGTGCTTCTATGATCCTGAGAGCTATGCTGGTGGGAGCCCATGGCTACTGGCAGGTTCAACCATACCAGACTGGTCTTGGGTGAGGAGTGAGACGAAAGGCAGCACCTGGTCCTCCAGGTTGGGGGTTGGGCGTGGCTTATTTTCTGAGTTTGCCAAAAGAGGAATGTGTAGATTTTTGGAAGATTAATGGCAAAAGTGTGGTTTCAGACAGGTCATTGCTCAACATAGTTGATCAGAGGGAGGACACGTTCATCATTAACCACATCTTATGAGCCATTTATATTTTCAAAAGCTGCAGTATTGCTATAGTTTACCCTAACTTGAGTTCATTCTTGTGAGTTTTGATGTCTGGCTTCACACTCAGACCTGACATATTTTTGTCATGTTGCCCTCAGCGTTATTTGTTGGATGTAACTTTTGCCTCTTAAATTGCTTATTGTCTGAGTGTGCCAAAAGAGGAATGTGTAGATTTTTGGAAGATTAATGGCAAAAGTGTGGTTTCAGACAGGTCATTGCTCAACATAGTTGATCAGAAAAAGGAAACATTCATCATTAACCACATCTTATGAGCCATTTATATTTTCAAAAGCTGCAGTATTGCTATGGTTTACCCTAACTTGAGTTCATTCTTGTGAGTTTTGATGTCTGGCTTCACACTCAGACCTGACATATTTTTGTCATGTTGCCGTCAGGGTTATTTGTTGGATGTAACTTTTGCCTCTTAAATTGCTTATTTTCTGAGTGTGCCAAAAGAGGAATGTGTAGATTTTTGGAAGATTAATGGCAAAAGTGTGGTTTCAGACAGGTCATTGCTCAACATAGTTGATCAGAAGGAGAGGACGTTCATCATTAACCACATCTTATGAGCCATTTATATTTTCAAAAGCTGCAGTATTGCTATAGTTTACCCTAACTTGAGTTCATTCTTGTGATTTTTGATGTCTGGCTTCACACTCAGACCTGAAATATGTTTGTCATGTTGCCCTCAGCGTTACTTGTTGGATGTAACTTTTGCCTCTTAAATTGCTTATTTTCTGAGTATGAATAAGAGTAGTTCTGAAATGGCTGTGAAAATTGATCTTCGAGTCACTCTTATCCTATAGACATTTCCTTAGCCCATTTTAATTTCTCCCTTACCTGTGAAGCCTTGGGCTGGTAATTGGTGCTGCTGTCAGGTCCCTGTCCTGATACCCGCCTGGTGTCTCGCTGTCTCACTTTTATCTGTTGCAAGAATATAGATAATAAATGTGCAAAGCAAAATTTATAACAGGATTAAGAATAGTAGTGGTGACATAGCTGTGGAAATTGATCGCAAATTGAGCCATTTCTTCTCCCTGTGCTGTGACCTTGTCGTGGTGGAGAGGCTTGCGTGCTTCTATGATCCTGAGAGCTATGCTGGTGGGAGCCCATGGCTACTGGCAGGTTCAACCATACCAGACTGGTCTTGGGTGAGGAGTGAGACGAAAGGCAGCACCTGGTCCTCCAGGTTGGGGGTTGGGCGTGGCTTATTTTCTGAGTTTGCCAAAAGAGGAATGTGTAGATTTTTGGAAGATTAATGGCAAAAGTGTGGTTTCAGACAGGTCATTGCTCAACATAGTTGATCAGAGGGAGGACACGTTCATCATTAACCACACCTTATGAGCCATTTATATTTTCAAAAGCTGCAGTATTCCTATAGTTTACCCTAACTTGAGTTCATTCTTGTGATTTTTGATGTCTGGCTTCACACTCAGACCTGAAATATGTTTGTCATGTTGCCCTCAGCGTTATTTGTTGGATGTAACTTTTGCCTCTTAAATTGCTTATTTTCTGAGTGTGCCAAAAGAGGAATGTGTAGATTTTTGGAAGATTAATGGCAAAAGTGTGGTTTCAGACAGGTGGTTGCTCAACATAGTTGATCAGAAGGATGAAACGTTCATCATTAACCACATCTTATGAGCCATTTATATTTTCAAAAGCTGCAGTATTGCTATAGTTTACCCGAACTTGAGTTCATTCTTGTGAGTTTTGATGTCTGGCTTCACACTCAGACCTGACATATTTTTGTCAAGTCGCCCTCAGCGTTATTTGTTGGATGTAACTTTTGCATCTTAAATTGCTTATTTTCTGAGTGTGCCAAAAGAGGAATGTGTAGATTTTTGGAAGATTAATGGCAAAAGTGTGGTTTCAGACACTTACATGCTCAACATAGTTGATCAGAAGGAGAAAACGTTCATCATTAACCACATCTTATGAGCCATTTATATTTTCAAAAGCTGCAGTATTGCTATAGTTTACCCTAACTTGAGTTCATTCTTGTGTGTTTTGATGTCTGGCTTCACACTCAGACCTGACATATTTTTGTCATGTTGCCCTCAGCGTTACTTGTTGGATGTAACTTTTGCCTCTTAAATTGCTTATTTTCTGAGTGTGCCAAAAGAGGAATGTGTAGATTTTTGGAAGATTAATGGCAAAAGTGTGGTTTCAGACAGGTCATTGCTCAACATAGTTGATCAGAAGGAGAGGACGTTCATCATTAACCACATCTTATGAGCCATTTATATTTTCAAAAGCTGCAGTATTGCTATAGTTTACCCTAACTTGAGTTCATTCTTGTGATTTTTGATGTCTGGCTTCACACTCAGACCTGAAATATGTTTGTCATGTTGCCCTCAGCGTTACTTGTTGGATGTAACTTTTGCCTCTTAAATTGCTTATTTTCTGAGTATGAATAAGAGTAGTTCTGAAATGGCTGTGAAAATTGATCTTCGAGTCACTCTTATCCTATAGACATTTCCTTAGCCCATTTTAATTTCTCCCTTACCTGTGAAGCCTTGGGCTGGTAATTGGTGCTGCTGTCAGGTCCCTGTCCTGATACCCGCCTGGTGTCTCGCTGTCTCACTTTTATCTGTTGCAAGAATATAGATAATAAATGTGCAAAGCAAAATTTATAACAGGATTAAGAATAGTAGTGGTGACATAGCTGTGGAAATTGATCGCAAATTGAGCCATTTCTTCTCCCTGTGCTGTGACCTTGTCGTGGTGGAGAGGCTTGCGTGCTTCTATGATCCTGAGAGCTATGCTGGTGGGAGCCCATGGCTACTGGCAGGTTCAACCATACCAGACTGGTCTTGGGTGAGGAGTGAGACGAAAGGCAGCACCTGGTCCTCCAGGTTGGGGGTTGGGCGTGGCTTATTTTCTGAGTTTGCCAAAAGAGGAATGTGTAGATTTTTGGAAGATTAATGGCAAAAGTGTGGTTTCAGACAGGTCATTGCTCAACATAGTTGATCAGAGGGAGGACACGTTCATCATTAACCACACCTTATGAGCCATTCATATTTTCAAAAGCTGCAGTATTCCTATAGTTTACCCTAACTTGAGTTCATTCTTGTGATTTTTGATGTCTGGCTTCACACTCAGACCTGAAATATGTTTGTCATGTTGCCCTCAGCGTTATTTGTTGGATGTAACTTTTGCCTCTTAAATTGCTTATTTTCTGAGTGTGCCAAAAGAGGAATGTGTAGATTTTTGGAAGATTAATGGCAAAAGTGTGGTTTCAGACAGGTGGTTGCTCAACATAGTTGATCAGAAGGATGAAACGTTCATCATTAACCACATCTTATGAGCCATTTATATTTTCAAAAGCTGCAGTATTGCTATAGTTTACCCTAACTTGAGTTCATTCTTGTGTGTTTTGATGTCTGGCTTCACACTCAGACCTGACATATTTTTGTCATGTTGCCCTCAGCGTTACTTGTTGGATGTAACTTTTGCCTCTTAAATTGCTTATTTTCTGAGTGTGCCAAAAGAGGAATGTGTAGATTTTTGGAAGATTAATGGCAAAAGTGTGGTTTCAGACACTTACATGCTCAACATAGTTGATCAGAAGGAGAAAACGTTCATCATTAACCACATCTTATGAGCCATTTATATTTTCAAAAGCTGCAGTATTGCTATGGTTTACCCTAACTTGAGTTCATTCTTGTGTGTTTTGATGTCTGGCTTCACACTCAGACCTGAAATATGTTTGTCATGTTGCCCTCAGCGTTACTTGTTGGATGTAACTTTTGCCTCTTAAATTGCTTATTTTCTGAGTATGTATAAGAGTAGTTCTGAAATGGCTGTGAAAATTGATCTTAGAGTCACTCTTATCCTATAGACATTTCCTTAGCCCATTTTAATTTCTCCCTTACCTGTGAAGCCTTGGGCTGGTAATTGGTGCTGCTGTCAGGTCCCTGTCCTGATACCCGCCTGGTGTCTCGCTGTCTCACTTTTATCTGTTGCAAGAATATAGATAATAAATGTGCAAAGCAAAATTTATAACAGGATTAAGAATAGTAGTGGTGACATAGCTGTGGAAATTGATCGCAAATTGAGCCATTTCTTCTCCCTGTGCTGTGACCTTGTCGTGGTGGAGAGGCTTGCGTGCTTCTATGATCCTGAGAGCTATGCTGGTGGGAGCCCATGGCTACTGGCAGGTTCAACCATACCAGACTGGTCTTGGGTGAGGAGTGAGACGAAAGGCAGCACCTGGTCCTCCAGGTTGGGGGTTGGGCGTGGCTTATTTTCTGAGTTTGCCAAAAGAGGAATGTGTAGATTTTTGGAAGATTAATGGCAAAAGTGTGGTTTCAGACAGGTCATTGCTCAACATAGTTGATCAGAGGGAGGACACGTTCATCATTAACCACATCTTATGAGCCATTTATATTTTCAAAAGCTGCAGTATTGCTATGGTTTACCCTAACTTGAGTTCATTCTTGTGAGTTTTGATGTCTGGCTTCACACTCAGACCTGACATATTTTTGTCATGTTGCCGTCAGGGTTATTTGTTGGATGTAACTTTTGCCTCTTAAATTGCTTATTTTCTGAGTGTGCCAAAAGAGGAATGTGTAGATTTTTGGAAGATTAATGGCAAAAGTGTGGTTTCAGACACTTACATGCTCAACATAGTTGATCAGAAGGAGAAAACGTTCATCATTAACCACATCTTATGAGCCATTTATATTTTCAAAAGCTGCAGTATTGCTATGGTTTACCCTAACTTGAGTTCATTCTTGTGAGTTTTGATGTCTGGCTTCACACTCAGACCTGACATATTTTTGTCATGTTGCCGTCAGGGTTATTTGTTGGATGTAACTTTTGCCTCTTAAATTGCTTATTTTCTGAGTGTGCCAAAAGAGGAATGTGTAGATTTTTGGAAGATTAATGGCAAAAGTGTGGTTTCAGACAGGTCATTGCTCAACATAGTTGATCAGAAAAAGGAAACATTCATCATTAACCACATCTTATGAGCCATTTATATTTTCAAAAGCTGCAGTATTGCTATGGTTTACCCTAACTTGAGTTCATTCTTGTGAGTTTTGATGTCTGGCTTCACACTCAGACCTGACATATTTTTGTCATGTTGCCGTCAGGGTTATTTGTTGGATGTAACTTTTGCCTCTTAAATTGCTTATTTTCTGAGTGTGCCAAAAGAGGAATGTGTAGATTTTTGGAAGATTAATGGCAAAAGTGTGGTTTCAGACAGGTCATTGCTCAACATAGTTGATCAGAAGGAGAGGACGTTCATCATTAACCACATCTTATGAGCCATTTATATTTTCAAAAGCTGCAGTATTGCTATAGTTTACCCTAACTTGAGTTCATTCTTGTGATTTTTGATGTCTGGCTTCACACTCAGACCTGAAATATGTTTGTCATGTTGCCCTCAGCGTTATTTGTTGGATGTAACTTTTGCCTCTTAAATTGCTTATTTTCTGAGTGTGCCAAAAGAGGAATGTGTAGATTTTTGGAAGATTAATGGCAAAAGTGTGGTTTCAGACAGGTGGTTGCTCAACATAGTTGATCAGAAGGATGAAACGTTCATCATTAACCACATCTTATGAGCCATTTATATTTTCAAAAGCTGCAGTATTGCTATAGTTTACCCGAACTTGAGTTCATTCTTGTGAGTTTTGATGTCTGGCTTCACACTCAGACCTGACATATTTTTGTCAAGTCGCCCTCAGCGTTATTTGTTGGATGTAACTTTTGCCTCTTAAATTGCTTATTTTCTGAGTGTGCCAAAAGAGGAATGTGTAGATTTTTGGAAGATTAATGGCAAAAGTGTGGTTTCAGACACTTACATGCTCAACATAGTTGATCAGAAGGAGAAAACGTTCATCATTAACCACATCTTATGAGCCATTTATATTTTCAAAAGCTGCAGTATTGCTATAGTTTACCCTAACTTGAGTTCATTCTTGTGTGTTTTGATGTCTGGCTTCACACTCAGACCTGACATATTTTTGTCATGTTGCCCTCAGCGTTACTTGTTGGATGTAACTTTTGCCTCTTAAATTGCTTATTTTCTGAGTGTGCCAAAAGAGGAATGTGTAGATTTTTGGAAGATTAATGGCAAAAGTGTGGTTTCAGACACTTACATGCTCAACATAGTTGATCAGAAGGAGAAAACGTTCATCATTAACCACATCTTATGAGCCATTTATATTTTCAAAAGCTGCAGTATTGCTATGGTTTACCCTAACTTGAGTTCATTCTTGTGTGTTTTGATGTCTGGCTTCACACTCAGACCTGAAATATGTTTGTCATGTTGCCCTCAGCGTTACTTGTTGGATGTAACTTTTGCCTCTTAAATTGCTTATTTTCTGAGTATGTATAAGAGTAGTTCTGAAATGGCTGTGAAAATTGATCTTAGAGTCACTCTTATCCTATAGACATTTCCTTAGCCCATTTTAATTTCTCCCTTACCTGTGAAGCCTTGGGCTGGTAATTGGTGCTGCTGTCAGGTCCCTGTCCTGATACCCGCCTGGTGTCTCGCTGTCTCACTTTTATCTGTTGCAAGAATATAGATAATAAATGTGCAAAGCAAAATTTATAACAGGATTAAGAATAGTAGTGGTGACATAGCTGTGGAAATTGATCGCAAATTGAGCCATTTCTTCTCCCTGTGCTGTGACCTTGTCGTGGTGGAGAGGCTTGCGTGCTTCTATGATCCTGAGAGCTATGCTGGTGGGAGCCCATGGCTACTGGCAGGTTCAACCATACCAGACTGGTCTTGGGTGAGGAGTGAGACGAAAGGCAGCACCTGGTCCTCCAGGTTGGGGGTTGGGCGTGGCTTATTTTCTGAGTTTGCCAAAAGAGGAATGTGTAGATTTTTGGAAGATTAATGGCAAAAGTGTGGTTTCAGACAGGTCATTGCTCAACATAGTTGATCAGAGGGAGGACACGTTCATCATTAACCACATCTTATGAGCCATTTATATTTTCAAAAGCTGCAGTATTGCTATGGTTTACCCTAACTTGAGTTCATTCTTGTGAGTTTTGATGTCTGGCTTCACACTCAGACCTGACATATTTTTGTCATGTTGCCGTCAGGGTTATTTGTTGGATGTAACTTTTGCCTCTTAAATTGCTTATTTTCTGAGTGTGCCAAAAGAGGAATGTGTAGATTTTTGGAAGATTAATGGCAAAAGTGTGGTTTCAGACACTTACATGCTCAACATAGTTGATCAGAAGGAGAAAACGTTCATCATTAACCACATCTTATGAGCCATTTATATTTTCAAAAGCTGCAGTATTGCTATGGTTTACCCTAACTTGAGTTCATTCTTGTGAGTTTTGATGTCTGGCTTCACACTCAGACCTGACATATTTTTGTCATGTTGCCGTCAGGGTTATTTGTTGGATGTAACTTTTGCCTCTTAAATTGCTTATTTTCTGAGTGTGCCAAAAGAGGAATGTGTAGATTTTTGGAAGATTAATGGCAAAAGTGTGGTTTCAGACAGGTCATTGCTCAACATAGTTGATCAGAAAAAGGAAACGTTCATCATTAACCACATCTTATGAGCCATTTATATTTTCAAAAGCTGCAGTATTGCTATAGTTTACCCTAACTTGAGTTCATTCTTGTGAGTTTTGATGTCTGGCTTCACACTCAGACCTGACATATTTTTGTCATGTTGCCGTCAGGGTTATTTGTTGGATGTAACTTTTGCCTCTTAAATTGCTTATTTTCTGAGTGTGCCAAAAGAGGAATGTGTAGATTTTTGGAAGATTAATGGCAAAAGTGTGGTTTCAGACAGGTCATTGCTCAACATAGTTGATCAGAAGGAGAGGACGTTCATCATTAACCACATCTTATGAGCCATTTATATTTTCAAAAGCTGCAGTATTGCTATAGTTTACCCTAACTTGAGTTCATTCTTGTGATTTTTGATGTCTGGCTTCACACTCAGACCTGAAATATGTTTGTCATGTTGCCCTCAGCGTTACTTGTTGGATGTAACTTTTGCCTCTTAAATTGCTTATTTTCTGAGTATGAATAAGAGTAGTTCTGAAATGGCTGTGAAAATTGATCTTCCAGTCACTCTTATCCTATAGACATTTCCTTAGCCCATTTTAATTTCTCCCTTACCTGTGAAGCCTTGGGCTGGTAATTGGTGCTGCTGTCAGGTCCCTGTCCTGATACCCGCCTGGTGTCTCGCTGTCTCACTTTTATCTGTTGCAAGAATATAGATAATAAATGTGCAAAGCAAAATTTATAACAGGATTAAGAATAGTAGTGGTGACATAGCTGTGGAAATTGATCGCAAATTGAGCCATTTCTTCTCCCTGTGCTGTGACCTTGTCGTGGTGGAGAGGCTTGCGTGCTTCTATGATCCTGAGAGCTATGCTGGTGGGAGCCCATGGCTACTGGCAGGTTCAACCATACCAGACTGGTCTTGGGTGAGGAGTGAGACGAAAGGCAGCACCTGGTCCTCCAGGTTGGGGGTTGGGCGTGGCTTATTTTCTGAGTTTGCCAAAAGAGGAATGTGTAGATTTTTGGAAGATTAATGGCAAAAGTGTGGTTTCAGACAGGTCATTGCTCAACATAGTTGATCAGAGGGAGGACACGTTCATCATTAACCACATCTTATGAGCCATTTATATTTTCAAAAGCTGCAGTATTCCTATAGTTTACCCGAACTTGAGTTCATTCTTGTGATTTTTGATGTCTGGCTTCACACTCAGACCTGAAATATGTTTGTCATGTTGCCCTCATCGTTATTTGTTGGATGTAACTTTTGCCTCTTAAATTGCTTATTTTCTGAGTGTGCCAAAAGAGGAATGTGTAGATTTTTGGAAGATTAATGGCAAAAGTGTGGTTTCAGACAGGTGGTTGCTCAACATAGTTGATCAGAAGGATGAAACGTTCATCATTAACCACATCTTATGAGCCATTTATATTTTCAAAAGCTGCAGTATTGCTATAGTTTACCCGAACTTGAGTTCATTCTTGTGAGTTTTGATGTCTGGCTTCACACTCAGACCTGACATATTTTTGTCAAGTCGCCCTCAGCGTTATTTGTTGGATGTAACTTTTGCCTCTTAAATTGCTTATTTTCTGAGTGTGCCAAAAGAGGAATGTGTAGATTTTTGGAAGATTAATGGCAAAAGTGTGGTTTCAGACACTTACATGCTCAACATAGTTGATCAGAAGGAGAAAACGTTCATCATTAACCACATCTTATGAGCCATTTATATTTTCAAAAGCTGCAGTATTCCTATAGTTTACCCTAACTTGAGTTCATTCTTGTGATTTTTGATGTCTGGCTTCACACTCAGACCTGAAATATGTTTGTCATGTTGCCCTCAGCGTTACTTGTTGGATGTAACTTTTGCCTCTTAAATTGCTTATTTTCTGAGTATGAATAAGAGTAGTTCTGAAATGGCTGTGAAAATTGATCTTAGAGTCACTCTTATCCTATAGACATTTCCTTAGCCCATTTTAATATCTCCCTTACCTGTGAAGCCTTGGGCTGGTAATTGGTGCTGCTGTCAGGTCCCTGTCCTGATACCCGCCTGGTGTCTCGCTGTCTCACTTTTATCTGTTGCAAGAATATAGATAATAAATGTGCAAAGCAAAATTTATAAAAGGATTAAGAATAGTAGTGGTGACATAGCTGTGGAAATTGATCGCAAATTGAGCCATTTCTTCTCCCTGTGCTGTGACCTTGTCGTGGTGGAGAGGCTTGCGTGCTTCTATGATCCTGAGAGCTATGCTGGTGGGAGCCCATGGCTACTGGCAGGTTCAACCATACCAGACTGGTCTTGGGTGAGGAGTGAGACGAAAGGCAGCACCTGGTCCTCCAGGTTGGGGGTTGGGCGTGGCTTATTTTCTGAGTTTGCCAAAAGAGGAATGTGTAGATTTTTGGAAGATTAATGGCAAAAGTGTGGTTTCAGACAGGTCATTGCTCAACATAGTTGATCAGAGGGAGGACACGTTCATCATTAACCACATCTTATGAGCCATTTATATTTTCAAAAGCTGCAGTATTGCTATAGTTTACCCTAACTTGAGTTCATTCTTGTGAGTTTTGATGTCTGGCTTCACACTCAGACCTGACATATTTTTGTCATGTTGCCCTCAGCGTTATTTGTTGGATGTAACTTTTGCCTCTTAAATTGCTTATTGTCTGAGTGTGCCAAAAGAGGAATGTGTAGATTTTTGGAAGATTAATGGCAAAAGTGTGGTTTCAGACAGGTCATTGCTCAACATAGTTGATCAGAAAAAGGAAACATTCATCATTAACCACATCTTATGAGCCATTTATATTTTCAAAAGCTGCAGTATTGCTATGGTTTACCCTAACTTGAGTTCATTCTTGTGAGTTTTGATGTCTGGCTTCACACTCAGACCTGACATATTTTTGTCATGTTGCCGTCAGGGTTATTTGTTGGATGTAACTTTTGCCTCTTAAATTGCTTATTTTCTGAGTGTGCCAAAAGAGGAATGTGTAGATTTTTGGAAGATTAATGGCAAAAGTGTGGTTTCAGACAGGTCATTGCTCAACATAGTTGATCAGAAGGAGAGGACGTTCATCATTAACCACATCTTATGAGCCATTTATATTTTCAAAAGCTGCAGTATTGCTATAGTTTACCCTAACTTGAGTTCATTCTTGTGATTTTTGATGTCTGGCTTCACACTCAGACCTGAAATATGTTTGTCATGTTGCCCTCAGCGTTACTTGTTGGATGTAACTTTTGCCTCTTAAATTGCTTATTTTCTGAGTATGAATAAGAGTAGTTCTGAAATGGCTGTGAAAATTGATCTTCGAGTCACTCTTATCCTATAGACATTTCCTTAGCCCATTTTAATTTCTCCCTTACCTGTGAAGCCTTGGGCTGGTAATTGGTGCTGCTGTCAGGTCCCTGTCCTGATACCCGCCTGGTGTCTCGCTGTCTCACTTTTATCTGTTGCAAGAATATAGATAATAAATGTGCAAAGCAAAATTTATAACAGGATTAAGAATAGTAGTGGTGACATAGCTGTGGAAATTGATCGCAAATTGAGCCATTTCTTCTCCCTGTGCTGTGACCTTGTCGTGGTGGAGAGGCTTGCGTGCTTCTATGATCCTGAGAGCTATGCTGGTGGGAGCCCATGGCTACTGGCAGGTTCAACCATACCAGACTGGTCTTGGGTGAGGAGTGAGACGAAAGGCAGCACCTGGTCCTCCAGGTTGGGGGTTGGGCGTGGCTTATTTTCTGAGTTTGCCAAAAGAGGAATGTGTAGATTTTTGGAAGATTAATGGCAAAAGTGTGGTTTCAGACAGGTCATTGCTCAACATAGTTGATCAGAGGGAGGACACGTTCATCATTAACCGCATCTTATGAGCCATTTATATTTTCAAAAGCTGCAGTATTCCTATAGTTTACCCGAACTTGAGTTCATTCTTGTGAGTTTTGATGTCTGGCTTCACACTCAGACCTGACATATTTTTGTCAAGTCGCCCTCAGCGTTATTTGTTGGATGTAACTTTTGCATCTTAAATTGCTTATTTTCTGAGTGTGCCAAAAGAGGAATGTGTAGATTTTTGGAAGATTAATGGCAAAAGTGTGGTTTCAGACACTTACATGCTCAACATAGTTGATCAGAAGGAGAAAACGTTCATCATTAACCACATCTTATGAGCCATTTATATTTTCAAAAGCTGCAGTATTGCTATAGTTTACCCTAACTTGAGTTCATTCTTGTGTGTTTTGATGTCTGGCTTCACACTCAGACCTGACATATTTTTGTCATGTTGCCCTCAGCGTTACTTGTTGGATGTAACTTTTGCCTCTTAAATTGCTTATTTTCTGAGTGTGCCAAAAGAGGAATGTGTAGATTTTTGGAAGATTAATGGCAAAAGTGTGGTTTCAGACACTTACATGCTCAACATAGTTGATCAGAAGGAGAAAACGTTCATCATTAACCACATCTTATGAGCCATTTATATTTTCAAAAGCTGCAGTATTGCTATGGTTTACCCTAACTTGAGTTCATTCTTGTGATTTTTGATGTCTGGCTTCACACTCAGACCTGAAATATGTTTGTCATGTTGCCCTCAGCGTTACTTGTTGGATGTAACTTTTGCCTCTTAAATTGCTTATTTTCTGAGTGTGCCAAAAGAGGAATGTGTAGATTTTTGGAAGATTAATGGCAAAAGTGTGGTTTCAGACACTTACATGCTCAACATAGTTGATCAGAAGGAGAAAACGTTCATCATTAACCACATCTTATGAGCCATTTATATTTTCAAAAGCTGCAGTATTGCTATGGTTTACCCTAACTTGAGTTCATTCTTGTGTGTTTTGATGTCTGGCTTCACACTCAGACCTGACATATTTTTGTCATGTTGCCCTCAGCGTTACTTGTTGGATGTAACTTTTGCCTCTTAAATTGCTTATTTTCTGAGTGTGCCAAAAGAGGAATGTGTAGATTTTTGGAAGATTAATGGCAAAAGTGTGGTTTCAGACACTTACATGCTCAACATAGTTGATCAGAAGGAGAAAACGTTCATCATTAACCACATCTTATGAGCCATTTATATTTTCAAAAGCTGCAGTATTGCTATGGTTTACCCTAACTTGAGTTCATTCTTGTGATTTTTGATGTCTGGCTTCACACTCAGACCTGAAATATGTTTGTCATGTTGCCCTCAGCGTTACTTGTTGGATGTAACTTTTGCCTCTTAAATTGCTTATTTTCTGAGTATGAATAAGAGTAGTTCTGAAATGGCTGTGAAAATTGATCTTAGAGTCACTCTTATCCTATAGACATTTCCTTAGCCCATTTTAATTTCTCCCTTACCTGTGAAGCCTTGGGCTGGTAATTGGTGCTGCTGTCAGGTCCCTGTCCTGATACCCGCCTGGTGTCTCGCTGTCTCACTTTTATCTGTTGCAAGAATATAGATAATAAATGTGCAAAGCAAAATTTATAACAGGATTAAGAATAGTAGTGGTGACATAGCTGTGGAAATTGATCGCAAATTGAGCCATTTCTTCTCCCTGTGCTGTGACCTTGTCGTGGTGGAGAGGCTTGCGTGCTTCTATGATCCTGAGAGCTATGCTGGTGGGAGCCCATGGCTACTGGCAGGTTCAACCATACCAGACTGGTCTTGGGTGAGGAGTGAGACGAAAGGCAGCACCTGGTCCTCCAGGTTGGGGGTTGGGCGTGGCTTATTTTCTGAGTTTGCCAAAAGAGGAATGTGTAGATTTTTGGAAGATTAATGGCAAAAGTGTGGTTTCAGACAGGTCATTGCTCAACATAGTTGATCAGAGGGAGGACACGTTCATCATTAACCACATCTTATGAGCCATTTATATTTTCAAAAGCTGCAGTATTGCTATAGTTTACCCTAACTTGAGTTCATTCTTGTGAGTTTTGATGTCTGGCTTCACACTCAGACCTGACATATTTTTGTCATGTTGCCCTCAGCGTTATTTGTTGGATGTAACTTTTGCCTCTTAAATTGCTTATTGTCTGAGTGTGCCAAAAGAGGAATGTGTAGATTTTTGGAAGATTAATGGCAAAAGTGTGGTTTCAGACAGGTCATTGCTCAACATAGTTGATCAGAAAAAGGAAACATTCATCATTAACCACATCTTATGAGCCATTTATATTTTCAAAAGCTGCAGTATTGCTATGGTTTACCCTAACTTGAGTTCATTCTTGTGAGTTTTGATGTCTGGCTTCACACTCAGACCTGACATATTTTTGTCATGTTGCCGTCAGGGTTATTTGTTGGATGTAACTTTTGCCTCTTAAATTGCTTATTTTCTGAGTGTGCCAAAAGAGGAATGTGTAGATTTTTGGAAGATTAATGGCAAAAGTGTGGTTTCAGACAGGTCATTGCTCAACATAGTTGATCAGAAGGAGAGGACGTTCATCATTAACCACATCTTATGAGCCATTTATATTTTCAAAAGCTGCAGTATTGCTATAGTTTACCCTAACTTGAGTTCATTCTTGTGATTTTTGATGTCTGGCTTCACACTCAGACCTGAAATATGTTTGTCATGTTGCCCTCAGCGTTACTTGTTGGATGTAACTTTTGCCTCTTAAATTGCTTATTTTCTGAGTATGAATAAGAGTAGTTCTGAAATGGCTGTGAAAATTGATCTTCGAGTCACTCTTATCCTATAGACATTTCCTTAGCCCATTTTAATTTCTCCCTTACCTGTGAAGCCTTGGGCTGGTAATTGGTGCTGCTGTCAGGTCCCTGTCCTGATACCCGCCTGGTGTCTCGCTGTCTCACTTTTATCTGTTGCAAGAATATAGATAATAAATGTGCAAAGCAAAATTTATAACAGGATTAAGAATAGTAGTGGTGACATAGCTGTGGAAATTGATCGCAAATTGAGCCATTTCTTCTCCCTGTGCTGTGACCTTGTCGTGGTGGAGAGGCTTGCGTGCTTCTATGATCCTGAGAGCTATGCTGGTGGGAGCCCATGGCTACTGGCAGGTTCAACCATACCAGACTGGTCTTGGGTGAGGAGTGAGACGAAAGGCAGCACCTGGTCCTCCAGGTTGGGGGTTGGGCGTGGCTTATTTTCTGAGTTTGCCAAAAGAGGAATGTGTAGATTTTTGGAAGATTAATGGCAAAAGTGTGGTTTCAGACAGGTCATTGCTCAACATAGTTGATCAGAGGGAGGACACGTTCATCATTAACCACATCTTATGAGCCATTTATATTTTCAAAAGCTGCAGTATTCCTATAGTTTACCCTAACTTGAGTTCATTCTTGTGATTTTTGATGTCTGGCTTCACACTCAGACCTGAAATATGTTTGTCATGTTGCCCTCAGCGTTATTTGTTGGATGTAACTTTTGCCTCTTAAATTGCTTATTTTCTGAGTGTGCCAAAAGAGGAATGTGTAGATTTTTGGAAGATTAATGGCAAAAGTGTGGTTTCAGACAGGTGGTTGCTCAACATAGTTGATCAGAAGGATGAAACGTTCATCATTAACCACATCTTATGAGCCATTTATATTTTCAAAAGCTGCAGTATTGCTATAGTTTACCCGAACTTGAGTTCATTCTTGTGAGTTTTGATGTCTGGCTTCACACTCAGACCTGACATATTTTTGTCAAGTCGCCCTCAGCGTTATTTGTTGGATGTAACTTTTGCCTCTTAAATTGCTTATTTTCTGAGTGTGCCAAAAGAGGAATGTGTAGATTTTTGGAAGATTAATGGCAAAAGTGTGGTTTCAGACACTTACATGCTCAACATAGTTGATCAGAAGGAGAAAACGTTCATCATTAACCACATCTTATGAGCCATTTATATTTTCAAAAGCTGCAGTATTGCTATAGTTTACCCTAACTTGAGTTCATTCTTGTGTGTTTTGATGTCTGGCTTCACACTCAGACCTGACATATTTTTGTCATGTTGCCCTCAGCGTTACTTGTTGGATGTAACTTTTGCCTCTTAAATTGCTTATTTTCTGAGTGTGCCAAAAGAGGAATGTGTAGATTTTTGGAAGATTAATGGCAAAAGTGTGGTTTCAGACACTTACATGCTCAACATAGTTGATCAGAAGGAGAAAACGTTCATCATTAACCACATCTTATGAGCCATTTATATTTTCAAAAGCTGCAGTATTGCTATGGTTTACCCTAACTTGAGTTCATTCTTGTGTGTTTTGATGTCTGGCTTCACACTCAGACCTGAAATATGTTTGTCATGTTGCCCTCAGCGTTACTTGTTGGATGTAACTTTTGCCTCTTAAATTGCTTATTTTCTGAGTATGTATAAGAGTAGTTCTGAAATGGCTGTGAAAATTGATCTTAGAGTCACTCTTATCCTATAGACATTTCCTTAGCCCATTTTAATTTCTCCCTTACCTGTGAAGCCTTGGGCTGGTAATTGGTGCTGCTGTCAGGTCCCTGTCCTGATACCCGCCTGGTGTCTCGCTGTCTCACTTTTATCTGTTGCAAGAATATAGATAATAAATGTGCAAAGCAAAATTTATAACAGGATTAAGAATAGTAGTGGTGACATAGCTGTGGAAATTGATCGCAAATTGAGCCATTTCTTCTCCCTGTGCTGTGACCTTGTCGTGGTGGAGAGGCTTGCGTGCTTCTATGATCCTGAGAGCTATGCTGGTGGGAGCCCATGGCTACTGGCAGGTTCAACCATACCAGACTGGTCTTGGGTGAGGAGTGAGACGAAAGGCAGCACCTGGTCCTCCAGGTTGGGGGTTGGGCGTGGCTTATTTTCTGAGTTTGCCAAAAGAGGAATGTGTAGATTTTTGGAAGATTAATGGCAAAAGTGTGGTTTCAGACAGGTCATTGCTCAACATAGTTGATCAGAGGGAGGACACGTTCATCATTAACCACATCTTATGAGCCATTTATATTTTCAAAAGCTGCAGTATTGCTATGGTTTACCCTAACTTGAGTTCATTCTTGTGAGTTTTGATGTCTGGCTTCACACTCAGACCTGACATATTTTTGTCATGTTGCCGTCAGGGTTATTTGTTGGATGTAACTTTTGCCTCTTAAATTGCTTATTTTCTGAGTGTGCCAAAAGAGGAATGTGTAGATTTTTGGAAGATTAATGGCAAAAGTGTGGTTTCAGACAGGTGGTTGCTCAACATAGTTGATCAGAAGGATGAAACGTTCATCATTAACCACATCTTATGAGCCATTTATATTTTCAAAAGCTGCAGTATTGCTATAGTTTACCCGAACTTGAGTTCATTCTTGTGAGTTTTGATGTCTGGCTTCACACTCAGACCTGACATATTTTTGTCAAGTCGCCCTCAGCGTTATTTGTTGGATGTAACTTTTGCCTCTTAAATTGCTTATTTTCTGAGTGTGCCAAAAGAGGAATGTGTAGATTTTTGGAAGATTAATGGCAAAAGTGTGGTTTCAGACACTTACATGCTCAACATAGTTGATCAGAAGGAGAAAACGTTCATCATTAACCACATCTTATGAGCCATTTATATTTTCAAAAGCTGCAGTATTGCTATAGTTTACCCTAACTTGAGTTCATTCTTGTGTGTTTTGATGTCTGGCTTCACACTCAGACCTGACATATTTTTGTCATGTTGCCCTCAGCGTTACTTGTTGGATGTAACTTTTGCCTCTTAAATTGCTTATTTTCTGAGTGTGCCAAAAGAGGAATGTGTAGATTTTTGGAAGATTAATGGCAAAAGTGTGGTTTCAGACACTTACATGCTCAACATAGTTGATCAGAAGGAGAAAACGTTCATCATTAACCACATCTTATGAGCCATTTATATTTTCAAAAGCTGCAGTATTGCTATGGTTTACCCTAACTTGAGTTCATTCTTGTGTGTTTTGATGTCTGGCTTCACACTCAGACCTGAAATATGTTTGTCATGTTGCCCTCAGCGTTACTTGTTGGATGTAACTTTTGCCTCTTAAATTGCTTATTTTCTGAGTATGTATAAGAGTAGTTCTGAAATGGCTGTGAAAATTGATCTTAGAGTCACTCTTATCCTATAGACATTTCCTTAGCCCATTTTAATTTCTCCCTTACCTGTGAAGCCTTGGGCTGGTAATTGGTGCTGCTGTCAGGTCCCTGTCCTGATACCCGCCTGGTGTCTCGCTGTCTCACTTTTATCTGTTGCAAGAATATAGATAATAAATGTGCAAAGCAAAATTTATAACAGGATTAAGAATAGTAGTGGTGACATAGCTGTGGAAATTGATCGCAAATTGAGCCATTTCTTCTCCCTGTGCTGTGACCTTGTCGTGGTGGAGAGGCTTGCGTGCTTCTATGATCCTGAGAGCTATGCTGGTGGGAGCCCATGGCTACTGGCAGGTTCAACCATACCAGACTGGTCTTGGGTGAGGAGTGAGACGAAAGGCAGCACCTGGTCCTCCAGGTTGGGGGTTGGGCGTGGCTTATTTTCTGAGTTTGCCAAAAGAGGAATGTGTAGATTTTTGGAAGATTAATGGCAAAAGTGTGGTTTCAGACAGGTCATTGCTCAACATAGTTGATCAGAGGGAGGACACGTTCATCATTAACCACATCTTATGAGCCATTTATATTTTCAAAAGCTGCAGTATTGCTATGGTTTACCCTAACTTGAGTTCATTCTTGTGAGTTTTGATGTCTGGCTTCACACTCAGACCTGACATATTTTTGTCATGTTGCCGTCAGGGTTATTTGTTGGATGTAACTTTTGCCTCTTAAATTGCTTATTTTCTGAGTGTGCCAAAAGAGGAATGTGTAGATTTTTGGAAGATTAATGGCAAAAGTGTGGTTTCAGACACTTACATGCTCAACATAGTTGATCAGAAGGAGAAAACGTTCATCATTAACCACATCTTATGAGCCATTTATATTTTCAAAAGCTGCAGTATTGCTATGGTTTACCCTAACTTGAGTTCATTCTTGTGAGTTTTGATGTCTGGCTTCACACTCAGACCTGACATATTTTTGTCATGTTGCCGTCAGGGTTATTTGTTGGATGTAACTTTTGCCTCTTAAATTGCTTATTTTCTGAGTGTGCCAAAAGAGGAATGTGTAGATTTTTGGAAGATTAATGGCAAAAGTGTGGTTTCAGACAGGTCATTGCTCAACATAGTTGATCAGAAAAAGGAAACATTCATCATTAACCACATCTTATGAGCCATTTATATTTTCAAAAGCTGCAGTATTGCTATGGTTTACCCTAACTTGAGTTCATTCTTGTGAGTTTTGATGTCTGGCTTCACACTCAGACCTGACATATTTTTGTCATGTTGCCGTCAGGGTTATTTGTTGGATGTAACTTTTGCCTCTTAAATTGCTTATTTTCTGAGTGTGCCAAAAGAGGAATGTGTAGATTTTTGGAAGATTAATGGCAAAAGTGTGGTTTCAGACAGGTCATTGCTCAACATAGTTGATCAGAAGGAGAGGACGTTCATCATTAACCACATCTTATGAGCCATTTATATTTTCAAAAGCTGCAGTATTGCTATAGTTTACCCTAACTTGAGTTCATTCTTGTGATTTTTGATGTCTGGCTTCACACTCAGACCTGAAATATGTTTGTCATGTTGCCCTCAGCGTTATTTGTTGGATGTAACTTTTGCCTCTTAAATTGCTTATTTTCTGAGTGTGCCAAAAGAGGAATGTGTAGATTTTTGGAAGATTAATGGCAAAAGTGTGGTTTCAGACAGGTGGTTGCTCAACATAGTTGATCAGAAGGATGAAACGTTCATCATTAACCACATCTTATGAGCCATTTATATTTTCAAAAGCTGCAGTATTGCTATAGTTTACCCGAACTTGAGTTCATTCTTGTGAGTTTTGATGTCTGGCTTCACACTCAGACCTGACATATTTTTGTCAAGTCGCCCTCAGCGTTATTTGTTGGATGTAACTTTTGCCTCTTAAATTGCTTATTTTCTGAGTGTGCCAAAAGAGGAATGTGTAGATTTTTGGAAGATTAATGGCAAAAGTGTGGTTTCAGACACTTACATGCTCAACATAGTTGATCAGAAGGAGAAAACGTTCATCATTAACCACATCTTATGAGCCATTTATATTTTCAAAAGCTGCAGTATTGCTATAGTTTACCCTAACTTGAGTTCATTCTTGTGTGTTTTGATGTCTGGCTTCACACTCAGACCTGACATATTTTTGTCATGTTGCCCTCAGCGTTACTTGTTGGATGTAACTTTTGCCTCTTAAATTGCTTATTTTCTGAGTGTGCCAAAAGAGGAATGTGTAGATTTTTGGAAGATTAATGGCAAAAGTGTGGTTTCAGACACTTACATGCTCAACATAGTTGATCAGAAGGAGAAAACGTTCATCATTAACCACATCTTATGAGCCATTTATATTTTCAAAAGCTGCAGTATTGCTATGGTTTACCCTAACTTGAGTTCATTCTTGTGTGTTTTGATGTCTGGCTTCACACTCAGACCTGAAATATGTTTGTCATGTTGCCCTCAGCGTTACTTGTTGGATGTAACTTTTGCCTCTTAAATTGCTTATTTTCTGAGTATGTATAAGAGTAGTTCTGAAATGGCTGTGAAAATTGATCTTAGAGTCACTCTTATCCTATAGACATTTCCTTAGCCCATTTTAATTTCTCCCTTACCTGTGAAGCCTTGGGCTGGTAATTGGTGCTGCTGTCAGGTCCCTGTCCTGATACCCGCCTGGTGTCTCGCTGTCTCACTTTTATCTGTTGCAAGAATATAGATAATAAATGTGCAAAGCAAAATTTATAACAGGATTAAGAATAGTAGTGGTGACATAGCTGTGGAAATTGATCGCAAATTGAGCCATTTCTTCTCCCTGTGCTGTGACCTTGTCGTGGTGGAGAGGCTTGCGTGCTTCTATGATCCTGAGAGCTATGCTGGTGGGAGCCCATGGCTACTGGCAGGTTCAACCATACCAGACTGGTCTTGGGTGAGGAGTGAGACGAAAGGCAGCACCTGGTCCTCCAGGTTGGGGGTTGGGCGTGGCTTATTTTCTGAGTTTGCCAAAAGAGGAATGTGTAGATTTTTGGAAGATTAATGGCAAAAGTGTGGTTTCAGACAGGTCATTGCTCAACATAGTTGATCAGAGGGAGGACACGTTCATCATTAACCACATCTTATGAGCCATTTATATTTTCAAAAGCTGCAGTATTGCTATGGTTTACCCTAACTTGAGTTCATTCTTGTGAGTTTTGATGTCTGGCTTCACACTCAGACCTGACATATTTTTGTCATGTTGCCGTCAGGGTTATTTGTTGGATGTAACTTTTGCCTCTTAAATTGCTTATTTTCTGAGTGTGCCAAAAGAGGAATGTGTAGATTTTTGGAAGATTAATGGCAAAAGTGTGGTTTCAGACACTTACATGCTCAACATAGTTGATCAGAAGGAGAAAACGTTCATCATTAACCACATCTTATGAGCCATTTATATTTTCAAAAGCTGCAGTATTGCTATGGTTTACCCTAACTTGAGTTCATTCTTGTGAGTTTTGATGTCTGGCTTCACACTCAGACCTGACATATTTTTGTCATGTTGCCGTCAGGGTTATTTGTTGGATGTAACTTTTGCCTCTTAAATTGCTTATTTTCTGAGTGTGCCAAAAGAGGAATGTGTAGATTTTTGGAAGATTAATGGCAAAAGTGTGGTTTCAGACAGGTCATTGCTCAACATAGTTGATCAGAAAAAGGAAACATTCATCATTAACCACATCTTATGAGCCATTTATATTTTCAAAAGCTGCAGTATTGCTATGGTTTACCCTAACTTGAGTTCATTCTTGTGAGTTTTGATGTCTGGCTTCACACTCAGACCTGACATATTTTTGTCATGTTGCCGTCAGGGTTATTTGTTGGATGTAACTTTTGCCTCTTAAATTGCTTATTTTCTGAGTGTGCCAAAAGAGGAATGTGTAGATTTTTGGAAGATTAATGGCAAAAGTGTGGTTTCAGACAGGTCATTGCTCAACATAGTTGATCAGAAGGAGAGGACGTTCATCATTAACCACATCTTATGAGCCATTTATATTTTCAAAAGCTGCAGTATTGCTATAGTTTACCCTAACTTGAGTTCATTCTTGTGATTTTTGATGTCTGGCTTCACACTCAGACCTGAAATATGTTTGTCATGTTGCCCTCAGCGTTACTTGTTGGATGTAACTTTTGCCTCTTAAATTGCTTATTTTCTGAGTATGAATAAGAGTAGTTCTGAAATGGCTGTGAAAATTGATCTTCGAGTCACTCTTATCCTATAGACATTTCCTTAGCCCATTTTAATTTCTCCCTTACCTGTGAAGCCTTGGGCTGGTAATTGGTGCTGCTGTCAGGTCCCTGTCCTGATACCCGCCTGGTGTCTCGCTGTCTCACTTTTATCTGTTGCAAGAATATAGATAATAAATGTGCAAAGCAAAATTTATAACAGGATTAAGAATAGTAGTGGTGACATAGCTGTGGAAATTGATCGCAAATTGAGCCATTTCTTCTCCCTGTGCTGTGACCTTGTCGTGGTGGAGAGGCTTGCGTGCTTCTATGATCCTGAGAGCTATGCTGGTGGGAGCCCATGGCTACTGGCAGGTTCAACCATACCAGACTGGTCTTGGGTGAGGAGTGAGACGAAAGGCAGCACCTGGTCCTCCAGGTTGGGGGTTGGGCGTGGCTTATTTTCTGAGTTTGCCAAAAGAGGAATGTGTAGATTTTTGGAAGATTAATGGCAAAAGTGTGGTTTCAGACAGGTCATTGCTCAACATAGTTGATCAGAGGGAGGACACGTTCATCATTAACCACATCTTATGAGCCATTTATATTTTCAAAAGCTGCAGTATTCCTATAGTTTACCCGAACTTGAGTTCATTCTTGTGATTTTTGATGTCTGGCTTCACACTCAGACCTGAAATATGTTTGTCATGTTGCCCTCATCGTTATTTGTTGGATGTAACTTTTGCCTCTTAAATTGCTTATTTTCTGAGTGTGCCAAAAGAGGAATGTGTAGATTTTTGGAAGATTAATGGCAAAAGTGTGGTTTCAGACAGGTGGTTGCTCAACATAGTTGATCAGAAGGATGAAACGTTCATCATTAACCACATCTTATGAGCCATTTATATTTTCAAAAGCTGCAGTATTGCTATAGTTTACCCGAACTTGAGTTCATTCTTGTGAGTTTTGATGTCTGGCTTCACACTCAGACCTGACATATTTTTGTCAAGTCGCCCTCAGCGTTATTTGTTGGATGTAACTTTTGCCTCTTAAATTGCTTATTTTCTGAGTGTGCCAAAAGAGGAATGTGTAGATTTTTGGAAGATTAATGGCAAAAGTGTGGTTTCAGACACTTACATGCTCAACATAGTTGATCAGAAGGAGAAAACGTTCATCATTAACCACATCTTATGAGCCATTTATATTTTCAAAAGCTGCAGTATTCCTATAGTTTACCCTAACTTGAGTTCATTCTTGTGATTTTTGATGTCTGGCTTCACACTCAGACCTGAAATATGTTTGTCATGTTGCCCTCAGCGTTACTTGTTGGATGTAACTTTTGCCTCTTAAATTGCTTATTTTCTGAGTATGAATAAGAGTAGTTCTGAAATGGCTGTGAAAATTGATCTTAGAGTCACTCTTATCCTATAGACATTTCCTTAGCCCATTTTAATATCTCCCTTACCTGTGAAGCCTTGGGCTGGTAATTGGTGCTGCTGTCAGGTCCCTGTCCTGATACCCGCCTGGTGTCTCGCTGTCTCACTTTTATCTGTTGCAAGAATATAGATAATAAATGTGCAAAGCAAAATTTATAAAAGGATTAAGAATAGTAGTGGTGACATAGCTGTGGAAATTGATCGCAAATTGAGCCATTTCTTCTCCCTGTGCTGTGACCTTGTCGTGGTGGAGAGGCTTGCGTGCTTCTATGATCCTGAGAGCTATGCTGGTGGGAGCCCATGGCTACTGGCAGGTTCAACCATACCAGACTGGTCTTGGGTGAGGAGTGAGACGAAAGGCAGCACCTGGTCCTCCAGGTTGGGGGTTGGGCGTGGCTTATTTTCTGAGTTTGCCAAAAGAGGAATGTGTAGATTTTTGGAAGATTAATGGCAAAAGTGTGGTTTCAGACAGGTCATTGCTCAACATAGTTGATCAGAGGGAGGACACGTTCATCATTAACCACATCTTATGAGCCATTTATATTTTCAAAAGCTGCAGTATTGCTATAGTTTACCCTAACTTGAGTTCATTCTTGTGAGTTTTGATGTCTGGCTTCACACTCAGACCTGACATATTTTTGTCATGTTGCCCTCAGCGTTATTTGTTGGATGTAACTTTTGCCTCTTAAATTGCTTATTGTCTGAGTGTGCCAAAAGAGGAATGTGTAGATTTTTGGAAGATTAATGGCAAAAGTGTGGTTTCAGACAGGTCATTGCTCAACATAGTTGATCAGAAAAAGGAAACATTCATCATTAACCACATCTTATGAGCCATTTATATTTTCAAAAGCTGCAGTATTGCTATGGTTTACCCTAACTTGAGTTCATTCTTGTGAGTTTTGATGTCTGGCTTCACACTCAGACCTGACATATTTTTGTCATGTTGCCGTCAGGGTTATTTGTTGGATGTAACTTTTGCCTCTTAAATTGCTTATTTTCTGAGTGTGCCAAAAGAGGAATGTGTAGATTTTTGGAAGATTAATGGCAAAAGTGTGGTTTCAGACAGGTCATTGCTCAACATAGTTGATCAGAAGGAGAGGACGTTCATCATTAACCACATCTTATGAGCCATTTATATTTTCAAAAGCTGCAGTATTGCTATAGTTTACCCTAACTTGAGTTCATTCTTGTGATTTTTGATGTCTGGCTTCACACTCAGACCTGAAATATGTTTGTCATGTTGCCCTCAGCGTTACTTGTTGGATGTAACTTTTGCCTCTTAAATTGCTTATTTTCTGAGTATGAATAAGAGTAGTTCTGAAATGGCTGTGAAAATTGATCTTCGAGTCACTCTTATCCTATAGACATTTCCTTAGCCCATTTTAATTTCTCCCTTACCTGTGAAGCCTTGGGCTGGTAATTGGTGCTGCTGTCAGGTCCCTGTCCTGATACCCGCCTGGTGTCTCGCTGTCTCACTTTTATCTGTTGCAAGAATATAGATAATAAATGTGCAAAGCAAAATTTATAACAGGATTAAGAATAGTAGTGGTGACATAGCTGTGGAAATTGATCGCAAATTGAGCCATTTCTTCTCCCTGTGCTGTGACCTTGTCGTGGTGGAGAGGCTTGCGTGCTTCTATGATCCTGAGAGCTATGCTGGTGGGAGCCCATGGCTACTGGCAGGTTCAACCATACCAGACTGGTCTTGGGTGAGGAGTGAGACGAAAGGCAGCACCTGGTCCTCCAGGTTGGGGGTTGGGCGTGGCTTATTTTCTGAGTTTGCCAAAAGAGGAATGTGTAGATTTTTGGAAGATTAATGGCAAAAGTGTGGTTTCAGACAGGTCATTGCTCAACATAGTTGATCAGAGGGAGGACACGTTCATCATTAACCGCATCTTATGAGCCATTTATATTTTCAAAAGCTGCAGTATTCCTATAGTTTACCCGAACTTGAGTTCATTCTTGTGAGTTTTGATGTCTGGCTTCACACTCAGACCTGACATATTTTTGTCAAGTCGCCCTCAGCGTTATTTGTTGGATGTAACTTTTGCATCTTAAATTGCTTATTTTCTGAGTGTGCCAAAAGAGGAATGTGTAGATTTTTGGAAGATTAATGGCAAAAGTGTGGTTTCAGACACTTACATGCTCAACATAGTTGATCAGAAGGAGAAAACGTTCATCATTAACCACATCTTATGAGCCATTTATATTTTCAAAAGCTGCAGTATTGCTATAGTTTACCCTAACTTGAGTTCATTCTTGTGTGTTTTGATGTCTGGCTTCACACTCAGACCTGACATATTTTTGTCATGTTGCCCTCAGCGTTACTTGTTGGATGTAACTTTTGCCTCTTAAATTGCTTATTTTCTGAGTGTGCCAAAAGAGGAATGTGTAGATTTTTGGAAGATTAATGGCAAAAGTGTGGTTTCAGACACTTACATGCTCAACATAGTTGATCAGAAGGAGAAAACGTTCATCATTAACCACATCTTATGAGCCATTTATATTTTCAAAAGCTGCAGTATTGCTATGGTTTACCCTAACTTGAGTTCATTCTTGTGATTTTTGATGTCTGGCTTCACACTCAGACCTGAAATATGTTTGTCATGTTGCCCTCAGCGTTACTTGTTGGATGTAACTTTTGCCTCTTAAATTGCTTATTTTCTGAGTGTGCCAAAAGAGGAATGTGTAGATTTTTGGAAGATTAATGGCAAAAGTGTGGTTTCAGACACTTACATGCTCAACATAGTTGATCAGAAGGAGAAAACGTTCATCATTAACCACATCTTATGAGCCATTTATATTTTCAAAAGCTGCAGTATTGCTATGGTTTACCCTAACTTGAGTTCATTCTTGTGTGTTTTGATGTCTGGCTTCACACTCAGACCTGACATATTTTTGTCATGTTGCCCTCAGCGTTACTTGTTGGATGTAACTTTTGCCTCTTAAATTGCTTATTTTCTGAGTGTGCCAAAAGAGGAATGTGTAGATTTTTGGAAGATTAATGGCAAAAGTGTGGTTTCAGACACTTACATGCTCAACATAGTTGATCAGAAGGAGAAAACGTTCATCATTAACCACATCTTATGAGCCATTTATATTTTCAAAAGCTGCAGTATTGCTATGGTTTACCCTAACTTGAGTTCATTCTTGTGATTTTTGATGTCTGGCTTCACACTCAGACCTGAAATATGTTTGTCATGTTGCCCTCAGCGTTACTTGTTGGATGTAACTTTTGCCTCTTAAATTGCTTATTTTCTGAGTATGAATAAGAGTAGTTCTGAAATGGCTGTGAAAATTGATCTTAGAGTCACTCTTATCCTATAGACATTTCCTTAGCCCATTTTAATTTCTCCCTTACCTGTGAAGCCTTGGGCTGGTAATTGGTGCTGCTGTCAGGTCCCTGTCCTGATACCCGCCTGGTGTCTCGCTGTCTCACTTTTATCTGTTGCAAGAATATAGATAATAAATGTGCAAAGCAAAATTTATAACAGGATTAAGAATAGTAGTGGTGACATAGCTGTGGAAATTGATCGCAAATTGAGCCATTTCTTCTCCCTGTGCTGTGACCTTGTCGTGGTGGAGAGGCTTGCGTGCTTCTATGATCCTGAGAGCTATGCTGGTGGGAGCCCATGGCTACTGGCAGGTTCAACCATACCAGACTGGTCTTGGGTGAGGAGTGAGACGAAAGGCAGCACCTGGTCCTCCAGGTTGGGGGTTGGGCGTGGCTTATTTTCTGAGTTTGCCAAAAGAGGAATGTGTAGATTTTTGGAAGATTAATGGCAAAAGTGTGGTTTCAGACAGGTCATTGCTCAACATAGTTGATCAGAGGGAGGACACGTTCATCATTAACCACATCTTATGAGCCATTTATATTTTCAAAAGCTGCAGTATTGCTATAGTTTACCCTAACTTGAGTTCATTCTTGTGAGTTTTGATGTCTGGCTTCACACTCAGACCTGACATATTTTTGTCATGTTGCCCTCAGCGTTATTTGTTGGATGTAACTTTTGCCTCTTAAATTGCTTATTGTCTGAGTGTGCCAAAAGAGGAATGTGTAGATTTTTGGAAGATTAATGGCAAAAGTGTGGTTTCAGACAGGTCATTGCTCAACATAGTTGATCAGAAAAAGGAAACATTCATCATTAACCACATCTTATGAGCCATTTATATTTTCAAAAGCTGCAGTATTGCTATGGTTTACCCTAACTTGAGTTCATTCTTGTGAGTTTTGATGTCTGGCTTCACACTCAGACCTGACATATTTTTGTCATGTTGCCGTCAGGGTTATTTGTTGGATGTAACTTTTGCCTCTTAAATTGCTTATTTTCTGAGTGTGCCAAAAGAGGAATGTGTAGATTTTTGGAAGATTAATGGCAAAAGTGTGGTTTCAGACAGGTCATTGCTCAACATAGTTGATCAGAAGGAGAGGACGTTCATCATTAACCACATCTTATGAGCCATTTATATTTTCAAAAGCTGCAGTATTGCTATAGTTTACCCTAACTTGAGTTCATTCTTGTGATTTTTGATGTCTGGCTTCACACTCAGACCTGAAATATGTTTGTCATGTTGCCCTCAGCGTTACTTGTTGGATGTAACTTTTGCCTCTTAAATTGCTTATTTTCTGAGTATGAATAAGAGTAGTTCTGAAATGGCTGTGAAAATTGATCTTCGAGTCACTCTTATCCTATAGACATTTCCTTAGCCCATTTTAATTTCTCCCTTACCTGTGAAGCCTTGGGCTGGTAATTGGTGCTGCTGTCAGGTCCCTGTCCTGATACCCGCCTGGTGTCTCGCTGTCTCACTTTTATCTGTTGCAAGAATATAGATAATAAATGTGCAAAGCAAAATTTATAACAGGATTAAGAATAGTAGTGGTGACATAGCTGTGGAAATTGATCGCAAATTGAGCCATTTCTTCTCCCTGTGCTGTGACCTTGTCGTGGTGGAGAGGCTTGCGTGCTTCTATGATCCTGAGAGCTATGCTGGTGGGAGCCCATGGCTACTGGCAGGTTCAACCATACCAGACTGGTCTTGGGTGAGGAGTGAGACGAAAGGCAGCACCTGGTCCTCCAGGTTGGGGGTTGGGCGTGGCTTATTTTCTGAGTTTGCCAAAAGAGGAATGTGTAGATTTTTGGAAGATTAATGGCAAAAGTGTGGTTTCAGACAGGTCATTGCTCAACATAGTTGATCAGAGGGAGGACACGTTCATCATTAACCACATCTTATGAGCCATTTATATTTTCAAAAGCTGCAGTATTCCTATAGTTTACCCTAACTTGAGTTCATTCTTGTGATTTTTGATGTCTGGCTTCACACTCAGACCTGAAATATGTTTGTCATGTTGCCCTCAGCGTTATTTGTTGGATGTAACTTTTGCCTCTTAAATTGCTTATTTTCTGAGTGTGCCAAAAGAGGAATGTGTAGATTTTTGGAAGATTAATGGCAAAAGTGTGGTTTCAGACAGGTGGTTGCTCAACATAGTTGATCAGAAGGATGAAACGTTCATCATTAACCACATCTTATGAGCCATTTATATTTTCAAAAGCTGCAGTATTGCTATAGTTTACCCGAACTTGAGTTCATTCTTGTGAGTTTTGATGTCTGGCTTCACACTCAGACCTGACATATTTTTGTCAAGTCGCCCTCAGCGTTATTTGTTGGATGTAACTTTTGCCTCTTAAATTGCTTATTTTCTGAGTGTGCCAAAAGAGGAATGTGTAGATTTTTGGAAGATTAATGGCAAAAGTGTGGTTTCAGACACTTACATGCTCAACATAGTTGATCAGAAGGAGAAAACGTTCATCATTAACCACATCTTATGAGCCATTTATATTTTCAAAAGCTGCAGTATTGCTATAGTTTACCCTAACTTGAGTTCATTCTTGTGTGTTTTGATGTCTGGCTTCACACTCAGACCTGACATATTTTTGTCATGTTGCCCTCAGCGTTACTTGTTGGATGTAACTTTTGCCTCTTAAATTGCTTATTTTCTGAGTGTGCCAAAAGAGGAATGTGTAGATTTTTGGAAGATTAATGGCAAAAGTGTGGTTTCAGACACTTACATGCTCAACATAGTTGATCAGAAGGAGAAAACGTTCATCATTAACCACATCTTATGAGCCATTTATATTTTCAAAAGCTGCAGTATTGCTATGGTTTACCCTAACTTGAGTTCATTCTTGTGAGTTTTGATGTCTGGCTTCACACTCAGACCTGAAATATGTTTGTCATGTTGCCCTCAGCGTTACTTGTTGGATGTAACTTTTGCCTCTTAAATTGCTTATTTTCTGAGTATGAATAAGAGTAGTTCTGAAATGGCTGTGAAAATTGATCTTAGAGTCACTCTTATCCTATAGACATTTCCTTAGCCCATTTTAATATCTCCCTTACCTGTGAAGCCTTGGGCTGGTAATTGGTGCTGCTGTCAGGTCCCTGTCCTGATACCCGCCTGGTGTCTCGCTGTCTCACTTTTATCTGTTGCAAGAATATAGATAATAAATGTGCAAAGCAAAATTTATAAAAGGATTAAGAATAGTAGTGGTGACATAGCTGTGGAAATTGATCGCAAATTGAGCCATTTCTTCTCCCTGTGCTGTGACCTTGTCGTGGTGGAGAGGCTTGCGTGCTTCTATGATCCTGAGAGCTATGCTGGTGGGAGCCCATGGCTACTGGCAGGTTCAACCATACCAGACTGGTCTTGGGTGAGGAGTGAGACGAAAGGCAGCACCTGGTCCTCCAGGTTGGGGGTTGGGCGTGGCTTATTTTCTGAGTTTGCCAAAAGAGGAATGTGTAGATTTTTGGAAGATTAATGGCAAAAGTGTGGTTTCAGACAGGTCATTGCTCAACATAGTTGATCAGAGGGAGGACACGTTCATCATTAACCACATCTTATGAGCCATTTATATTTTCAAAAGCTGCAGTATTGCTATAGTTTACCCTAACTTGAGTTCATTCTTGTGAGTTTTGATGTCTGGCTTCACACTCAGACCTGACATATTTTTGTCATGTTGCCCTCAGCGTTATTTGTTGGATGTAACTTTTGCCTCTTAAATTGCTTATTGTCTGAGTGTGCCAAAAGAGGAATGTGTAGATTTTTGGAAGATTAATGGCAAAAGTGTGGTTTCAGACAGGTCATTGCTCAACATAGTTGATCAGAAAAAGGAAACATTCATCATTAACCACATCTTATGAGCCATTTATATTTTCAAAAGCTGCAGTATTGCTATGGTTTACCCTAACTTGAGTTCATTCTTGTGAGTTTTGATGTCTGGCTTCACACTCAGACCTGACATATTTTTGTCATGTTGCCGTCAGGGTTATTTGTTGGATGTAACTTTTGCCTCTTAAATTGCTTATTTTCTGAGTGTGCCAAAAGAGGAATGTGTAGATTTTTGGAAGATTAATGGCAAAAGTGTGGTTTCAGACAGGTCATTGCTCAACATAGTTGATCAGAAGGAGAGGACGTTCATCATTAACCACATCTTATGAGCCATTTATATTTTCAAAAGCTGCAGTATTGCTATAGTTTACCCTAACTTGAGTTCATTCTTGTGATTTTTGATGTCTGGCTTCACACTCAGACCTGAAATATGTTTGTCATGTTGCCCTCAGCGTTACTTGTTGGATGTAACTTTTGCCTCTTAAATTGCTTATTTTCTGAGTATGAATAAGAGTAGTTCTGAAATGGCTGTGAAAATTGATCTTCGAGTCACTCTTATCCTATAGACATTTCCTTAGCCCATTTTAATTTCTCCCTTACCTGTGAAGCCTTGGGCTGGTAATTGGTGCTGCTGTCAGGTCCCTGTCCTGATACCCGCCTGGTGTCTCGCTGTCTCACTTTTATCTGTTGCAAGAATATAGATAATAAATGTGCAAAGCAAAATTTATAACAGGATTAAGAATAGTAGTGGTGACATAGCTGTGGAAATTGATCGCAAATTGAGCCATTTCTTCTCCCTGTGCTGTGACCTTGTCGTGGTGGAGAGGCTTGCGTGCTTCTATGATCCTGAGAGCTATGCTGGTGGGAGCCCATGGCTACTGGCAGGTTCAACCATACCAGACTGGTCTTGGGTGAGGAGTGAGACGAAAGGCAGCACCTGGTCCTCCAGGTTGGGGGTTGGGCGTGGCTTATTTTCTGAGTTTGCCAAAAGAGGAATGTGTAGATTTTTGGAAGATTAATGGCAAAAGTGTGGTTTCAGACAGGTCATTGCTCAACATAGTTGATCAGAGGGAGGACACGTTCATCATTAACCGCATCTTATGAGCCATTTATATTTTCAAAAGCTGCAGTATTCCTATAGTTTACCCGAACTTGAGTTCATTCTTGTGAGTTTTGATGTCTGGCTTCACACTCAGACCTGACATATTTTTGTCAAGTCGCCCTCAGCGTTATTTGTTGGATGTAACTTTTGCATCTTAAATTGCTTATTTTCTGAGTGTGCCAAAAGAGGAATGTGTAGATTTTTGGAAGATTAATGGCAAAAGTGTGGTTTCAGACACTTACATGCTCAACATAGTTGATCAGAAGGAGAAAACGTTCATCATTAACCACATCTTATGAGCCATTTATATTTTCAAAAGCTGCAGTATTGCTATAGTTTACCCTAACTTGAGTTCATTCTTGTGTGTTTTGATGTCTGGCTTCACACTCAGACCTGACATATTTTTGTCATGTTGCCCTCAGCGTTACTTGTTGGATGTAACTTTTGCCTCTTAAATTGCTTATTTTCTGAGTGTGCCAAAAGAGGAATGTGTAGATTTTTGGAAGATTAATGGCAAAAGTGTGGTTTCAGACACTTACATGCTCAACATAGTTGATCAGAAGGAGAAAACGTTCATCATTAACCACATCTTATGAGCCATTTATATTTTCAAAAGCTGCAGTATTGCTATGGTTTACCCTAACTTGAGTTCATTCTTGTGATTTTTGATGTCTGGCTTCACACTCAGACCTGAAATATGTTTGTCATGTTGCCCTCAGCGTTACTTGTTGGATGTAACTTTTGCCTCTTAAATTGCTTATTTTCTGAGTGTGCCAAAAGAGGAATGTGTAGATTTTTGGAAGATTAATGGCAAAAGTGTGGTTTCAGACACTTACATGCTCAACATAGTTGATCAGAAGGAGAAAACGTTCATCATTAACCACATCTTATGAGCCATTTATATTTTCAAAAGCTGCAGTATTGCTATGGTTTACCCTAACTTGAGTTCATTCTTGTGTGTTTTGATGTCTGGCTTCACACTCAGACCTGACATATTTTTGTCATGTTGCCCTCAGCGTTACTTGTTGGATGTAACTTTTGCCTCTTAAATTGCTTATTTTCTGAGTGTGCCAAAAGAGGAATGTGTAGATTTTTGGAAGATTAATGGCAAAAGTGTGGTTTCAGACACTTACATGCTCAACATAGTTGATCAGAAGGAGAAAACGTTCATCATTAACCACATCTTATGAGCCATTTATATTTTCAAAAGCTGCAGTATTGCTATGGTTTACCCTAACTTGAGTTCATTCTTGTGATTTTTGATGTCTGGCTTCACACTCAGACCTGAAATATGTTTGTCATGTTGCCCTCAGCGTTACTTGTTGGATGTAACTTTTGCCTCTTAAATTGCTTATTTTCTGAGTATGAATAAGAGTAGTTCTGAAATGGCTGTGAAAATTGATCTTAGAGTCACTCTTATCCTATAGACATTTCCTTAGCCCATTTTAATTTCTCCCTTACCTGTGAAGCCTTGGGCTGGTAATTGGTGCTGCTGTCAGGTCCCTGTCCTGATACCCGCCTGGTGTCTCGCTGTCTCACTTTTATCTGTTGCAAGAATATAGATAATAAATGTGCAAAGCAAAATTTATAACAGGATTAAGAATAGTAGTGGTGACATAGCTGTGGAAATTGATCGCAAATTGAGCCATTTCTTCTCCCTGTGCTGTGACCTTGTCGTGGTGGAGAGGCTTGCGTGCTTCTATGATCCTGAGAGCTATGCTGGTGGGAGCCCATGGCTACTGGCAGGTTCAACCATACCAGACTGGTCTTGGGTGAGGAGTGAGACGAAAGGCAGCACCTGGTCCTCCAGGTTGGGGGTTGGGCGTGGCTTATTTTCTGAGTTTGCCAAAAGAGGAATGTGTAGATTTTTGGAAGATTAATGGCAAAAGTGTGGTTTCAGACAGGTCATTGCTCAACATAGTTGATCAGAGGGAGGACACGTTCATCATTAACCACATCTTATGAGCCATTTATATTTTCAAAAGCTGCAGTATTGCTATAGTTTACCCTAACTTGAGTTCATTCTTGTGAGTTTTGATGTCTGGCTTCACACTCAGACCTGACATATTTTTGTCATGTTGCCCTCAGCGTTATTTGTTGGATGTAACTTTTGCCTCTTAAATTGCTTATTGTCTGAGTGTGCCAAAAGAGGAATGTGTAGATTTTTGGAAGATTAATGGCAAAAGTGTGGTTTCAGACAGGTCATTGCTCAACATAGTTGATCAGAAAAAGGAAACATTCATCATTAACCACATCTTATGAGCCATTTATATTTTCAAAAGCTGCAGTATTGCTATGGTTTACCCTAACTTGAGTTCATTCTTGTGAGTTTTGATGTCTGGCTTCACACTCAGACCTGACATATTTTTGTCATGTTGCCGTCAGGGTTATTTGTTGGATGTAACTTTTGCCTCTTAAATTGCTTATTTTCTGAGTGTGCCAAAAGAGGAATGTGTAGATTTTTGGAAGATTAATGGCAAAAGTGTGGTTTCAGACAGGTCATTGCTCAACATAGTTGATCAGAAGGAGAGGACGTTCATCATTAACCACATCTTATGAGCCATTTATATTTTCAAAAGCTGCAGTATTGCTATAGTTTACCCTAACTTGAGTTCATTCTTGTGATTTTTGATGTCTGGCTTCACACTCAGACCTGAAATATGTTTGTCATGTTGCCCTCAGCGTTACTTGTTGGATGTAACTTTTGCCTCTTAAATTGCTTATTTTCTGAGTATGAATAAGAGTAGTTCTGAAATGGCTGTGAAAATTGATCTTCGAGTCACTCTTATCCTATAGACATTTCCTTAGCCCATTTTAATTTCTCCCTTACCTGTGAAGCCTTGGGCTGGTAATTGGTGCTGCTGTCAGGTCCCTGTCCTGATACCCGCCTGGTGTCTCGCTGTCTCACTTTTATCTGTTGCAAGAATATAGATAATAAATGTGCAAAGCAAAATTTATAACAGGATTAAGAATAGTAGTGGTGACATAGCTGTGGAAATTGATCGCAAATTGAGCCATTTCTTCTCCCTGTGCTGTGACCTTGTCGTGGTGGAGAGGCTTGCGTGCTTCTATGATCCTGAGAGCTATGCTGGTGGGAGCCCATGGCTACTGGCAGGTTCAACCATACCAGACTGGTCTTGGGTGAGGAGTGAGACGAAAGGCAGCACCTGGTCCTCCAGGTTGGGGGTTGGGCGTGGCTTATTTTCTGAGTTTGCCAAAAGAGGAATGTGTAGATTTTTGGAAGATTAATGGCAAAAGTGTGGTTTCAGACAGGTCATTGCTCAACATAGTTGATCAGAGGGAGGACACGTTCATCATTAACCACATCTTATGAGCCATTTATATTTTCAAAAGCTGCAGTATTCCTATAGTTTACCCTAACTTGAGTTCATTCTTGTGATTTTTGATGTCTGGCTTCACACTCAGACCTGAAATATGTTTGTCATGTTGCCCTCAGCGTTATTTGTTGGATGTAACTTTTGCCTCTTAAATTGCTTATTTTCTGAGTGTGCCAAAAGAGGAATGTGTAGATTTTTGGAAGATTAATGGCAAAAGTGTGGTTTCAGACAGGTGGTTGCTCAACATAGTTGATCAGAAGGATGAAACGTTCATCATTAACCACATCTTATGAGCCATTTATATTTTCAAAAGCTGCAGTATTGCTATAGTTTACCCGAACTTGAGTTCATTCTTGTGAGTTTTGATGTCTGGCTTCACACTCAGACCTGACATATTTTTGTCAAGTCGCCCTCAGCGTTATTTGTTGGATGTAACTTTTGCCTCTTAAATTGCTTATTTTCTGAGTGTGCCAAAAGAGGAATGTGTAGATTTTTGGAAGATTAATGGCAAAAGTGTGGTTTCAGACACTTACATGCTCAACATAGTTGATCAGAAGGAGAAAACGTTCATCATTAACCACATCTTATGAGCCATTTATATTTTCAAAAGCTGCAGTATTGCTATAGTTTACCCTAACTTGAGTTCATTCTTGTGTGTTTTGATGTCTGGCTTCACACTCAGACCTGACATATTTTTGTCATGTTGCCCTCAGCGTTACTTGTTGGATGTAACTTTTGCCTCTTAAATTGCTTATTTTCTGAGTGTGCCAAAAGAGGAATGTGTAGATTTTTGGAAGATTAATGGCAAAAGTGTGGTTTCAGACACTTACATGCTCAACATAGTTGATCAGAAGGAGAAAACGTTCATCATTAACCACATCTTATGAGCCATTTATATTTTCAAAAGCTGCAGTATTGCTATGGTTTACCCTAACTTGAGTTCATTCTTGTGTGTTTTGATGTCTGGCTTCACACTCAGACCTGAAATATGTTTGTCATGTTGCCCTCAGCGTTACTTGTTGGATGTAACTTTTGCCTCTTAAATTGCTTATTTTCTGAGTATGTATAAGAGTAGTTCTGAAATGGCTGTGAAAATTGATCTTAGAGTCACTCTTATCCTATAGACATTTCCTTAGCCCATTTTAATTTCTCCCTTACCTGTGAAGCCTTGGGCTGGTAATTGGTGCTGCTGTCAGGTCCCTGTCCTGATACCCGCCTGGTGTCTCGCTGTCTCACTTTTATCTGTTGCAAGAATATAGATAATAAATGTGCAAAGCAAAATTTATAACAGGATTAAGAATAGTAGTGGTGACATAGCTGTGGAAATTGATCGCAAATTGAGCCATTTCTTCTCCCTGTGCTGTGACCTTGTCGTGGTGGAGAGGCTTGCGTGCTTCTATGATCCTGAGAGCTATGCTGGTGGGAGCCCATGGCTACTGGCAGGTTCAACCATACCAGACTGGTCTTGGGTGAGGAGTGAGACGAAAGGCAGCACCTGGTCCTCCAGGTTGGGGGTTGGGCGTGGCTTATTTTCTGAGTTTGCCAAAAGAGGAATGTGTAGATTTTTGGAAGATTAATGGCAAAAGTGTGGTTTCAGACAGGTCATTGCTCAACATAGTTGATCAGAGGGAGGACACGTTCATCATTAACCACATCTTATGAGCCATTTATATTTTCAAAAGCTGCAGTATTGCTATGGTTTACCCTAACTTGAGTTCATTCTTGTGAGTTTTGATGTCTGGCTTCACACTCAGACCTGACATATTTTTGTCATGTTGCCGTCAGGGTTATTTGTTGGATGTAACTTTTGCCTCTTAAATTGCTTATTTTCTGAGTGTGCCAAAAGAGGAATGTGTAGATTTTTGGAAGATTAATGGCAAAAGTGTGGTTTCAGACACTTACATGCTCAACATAGTTGATCAGAAGGAGAAAACGTTCATCATTAACCACATCTTATGAGCCATTTATATTTTCAAAAGCTGCAGTATTGCTATGGTTTACCCTAACTTGAGTTCATTCTTGTGAGTTTTGATGTCTGGCTTCACACTCAGACCTGACATATTTTTGTCATGTTGCCGTCAGGGTTATTTGTTGGATGTAACTTTTGCCTCTTAAATTGCTTATTTTCTGAGTGTGCCAAAAGAGGAATGTGTAGATTTTTGGAAGATTAATGGCAAAAGTGTGGTTTCAGACAGGTCATTGCTCAACATAGTTGATCAGAAAAAGGAAACATTCATCATTAACCACATCTTATGAGCCATTTATATTTTCAAAAGCTGCAGTATTGCTATGGTTTACCCTAACTTGAGTTCATTCTTGTGAGTTTTGATGTCTGGCTTCACACTCAGACCTGACATATTTTTGTCATGTTGCCGTCAGGGTTATTTGTTGGATGTAACTTTTGCCTCTTAAATTGCTTATTTTCTGAGTGTGCCAAAAGAGGAATGTGTAGATTTTTGGAAGATTAATGGCAAAAGTGTGGTTTCAGACAGGTCATTGCTCAACATAGTTGATCAGAAGGAGAGGACGTTCATCATTAACCACATCTTATGAGCCATTTATATTTTCAAAAGCTGCAGTATTGCTATAGTTTACCCTAACTTGAGTTCATTCTTGTGATTTTTGATGTCTGGCTTCACACTCAGACCTGAAATATGTTTGTCATGTTGCCCTCAGCGTTACTTGTTGGATGTAACTTTTGCCTCTTAAATTGCTTATTTTCTGAGTATGAATAAGAGTAGTTCTGAAATGGCTGTGAAAATTGATCTTCGAGTCACTCTTATCCTATAGACATTTCCTTAGCCCATTTTAATTTCTCCCTTACCTGTGAAGCCTTGGGCTGGTAATTGGTGCTGCTGTCAGGTCCCTGTCCTGATACCCGCCTGGTGTCTCGCTGTCTCACTTTTATCTGTTGCAAGAATATAGATAATAAATGTGCAAAGCAAAATTTATAACAGGATTAAGAATAGTAGTGGTGACATAGCTGTGGAAATTGATCGCAAATTGAGCCATTTCTTCTCCCTGTGCTGTGACCTTGTCGTGGTGGAGAGGCTTGCGTGCTTCTATGATCCTGAGAGCTATGCTGGTGGGAGCCCATGGCTACTGGCAGGTTCAACCATACCAGACTGGTCTTGGGTGAGGAGTGAGACGAAAGGCAGCACCTGGTCCTCCAGGTTGGGGGTTGGGCGTGGCTTATTTTCTGAGTTTGCCAAAAGAGGAATGTGTAGATTTTTGGAAGATTAATGGCAAAAGTGTGGTTTCAGACAGGTCATTGCTCAACATAGTTGATCAGAGGGAGGACACGTTCATCATTAACCACATCTTATGAGCCATTTATATTTTCAAAAGCTGCAGTATTCCTATAGTTTACCCGAACTTGAGTTCATTCTTGTGATTTTTGATGTCTGGCTTCACACTCAGACCTGAAATATGTTTGTCATGTTGCCCTCATCGTTATTTGTTGGATGTAACTTTTGCCTCTTAAATTGCTTATTTTCTGAGTGTGCCAAAAGAGGAATGTGTAGATTTTTGGAAGATTAATGGCAAAAGTGTGGTTTCAGACAGGTGGTTGCTCAACATAGTTGATCAGAAGGATGAAACGTTCATCATTAACCACATCTTATGAGCCATTTATATTTTCAAAAGCTGCAGTATTGCTATAGTTTACCCGAACTTGAGTTCATTCTTGTGAGTTTTGATGTCTGGCTTCACACTCAGACCTGACATATTTTTGTCAAGTCGCCCTCAGCGTTATTTGTTGGATGTAACTTTTGCCTCTTAAATTGCTTATTTTCTGAGTGTGCCAAAAGAGGAATGTGTAGATTTTTGGAAGATTAATGGCAAAAGTGTGGTTTCAGACACTTACATGCTCAACATAGTTGATCAGAAGGAGAAAACGTTCATCATTAACCACATCTTATGAGCCATTTATATTTTCAAAAGCTGCAGTATTCCTATAGTTTACCCTAACTTGAGTTCATTCTTGTGATTTTTGATGTCTGGCTTCACACTCAGACCTGAAATATGTTTGTCATGTTGCCCTCAGCGTTACTTGTTGGATGTAACTTTTGCCTCTTAAATTGCTTATTTTCTGAGTATGAATAAGAGTAGTTCTGAAATGGCTGTGAAAATTGATCTTAGAGTCACTCTTATCCTATAGACATTTCCTTAGCCCATTTTAATATCTCCCTTACCTGTGAAGCCTTGGGCTGGTAATTGGTGCTGCTGTCAGGTCCCTGTCCTGATACCCGCCTGGTGTCTCGCTGTCTCACTTTTATCTGTTGCAAGAATATAGATAATAAATGTGCAAAGCAAAATTTATAAAAGGATTAAGAATAGTAGTGGTGACATAGCTGTGGAAATTGATCGCAAATTGAGCCATTTCTTCTCCCTGTGCTGTGACCTTGTCGTGGTGGAGAGGCTTGCGTGCTTCTATGATCCTGAGAGCTATGCTGGTGGGAGCCCATGGCTACTGGCAGGTTCAACCATACCAGACTGGTCTTGGGTGAGGAGTGAGACGAAAGGCAGCACCTGGTCCTCCAGGTTGGGGGTTGGGCGTGGCTTATTTTCTGAGTTTGCCAAAAGAGGAATGTGTAGATTTTTGGAAGATTAATGGCAAAAGTGTGGTTTCAGACAGGTCATTGCTCAACATAGTTGATCAGAGGGAGGACACGTTCATCATTAACCACATCTTATGAGCCATTTATATTTTCAAAAGCTGCAGTATTGCTATAGTTTACCCTAACTTGAGTTCATTCTTGTGAGTTTTGATGTCTGGCTTCACACTCAGACCTGACATATTTTTGTCATGTTGCCCTCAGCGTTATTTGTTGGATGTAACTTTTGCCTCTTAAATTGCTTATTGTCTGAGTGTGCCAAAAGAGGAATGTGTAGATTTTTGGAAGATTAATGGCAAAAGTGTGGTTTCAGACAGGTCATTGCTCAACATAGTTGATCAGAAAAAGGAAACATTCATCATTAACCACATCTTATGAGCCATTTATATTTTCAAAAGCTGCAGTATTGCTATGGTTTACCCTAACTTGAGTTCATTCTTGTGAGTTTTGATGTCTGGCTTCACACTCAGACCTGAAATATGTTTGTCATGTTGCCGTCAGGGTTATTTGTTGGATGTAACTTTTGCCTCTTAAATTGCTTATTTTCTGAGTGTGCCAAAAGAGGAATGTGTAGATTTTTGGAAGATTAATGGCAAAAGTGTGGTTTCAGACAGGTCATTGCTCAACATAGTTGATCAGAAGGAGAGGACGTTCATCATTAACCACATCTTATGAGCCATTTATATTTTCAAAAGCTGCAGTATTGCTATAGTTTACCCTAACTTGAGTTCATTCTTGTGATTTTTGATGTCTGGCTTCACACTCAGACCTGAAATATGTTTGTCATGTTGCCCTCAGCGTTACTTGTTGGATGTAACTTTTGCCTCTTAAATTGCTTATTTTCTGAGTATGAATAAGAGTAGTTCTGAAATGGCTGTGAAAATTGATCTTCGAGTCACTCTTATCCTATAGACATTTCCTTAGCCCATTTTAATTTCTCCCTTACCTGTGAAGCCTTGGGCTGGTAATTGGTGCTGCTGTCAGGTCCCTGTCCTGATACCCGCCTGGTGTCTCGCTGTCTCACTTTTATCTGTTGCAAGAATATAGATAATAAATGTGCAAAGCAAAATTTATAACAGGATTAAGAATAGTAGTGGTGACATAGCTGTGGAAATTGATCGCAAATTGAGCCATTTCTTCTCCCTGTGCTGTGACCTTGTCGTGGTGGAGAGGCTTGCGTGCTTCTATGATCCTGAGAGCTATGCTGGTGGGAGCCCATGGCTACTGGCAGGTTCAACCATACCAGACTGGTCTTGGGTGAGGAGTGAGACGAAAGGCAGCACCTGGTCCTCCAGGTTGGGGGTTGGGCGTGGCTTATTTTCTGAGTTTGCCAAAAGAGGAATGTGTAGATTTTTGGAAGATTAATGGCAAAAGTGTGGTTTCAGACAGGTCATTGCTCAACATAGTTGATCAGAGGGAGGACACGTTCATCATTAACCGCATCTTATGAGCCATTTATATTTTCAAAAGCTGCAGTATTCCTATAGTTTACCCGAACTTGAGTTCATTCTTGTGAGTTTTGATGTCTGGCTTCACACTCAGACCTGACATATTTTTGTCAAGTCGCCCTCAGCGTTATTTGTTGGATGTAACTTTTGCATCTTAAATTGCTTATTTTCTGAGTGTGCCAAAAGAGGAATGTGTAGATTTTTGGAAGATTAATGGCAAAAGTGTGGTTTCAGACACTTACATGCTCAACATAGTTGATCAGAAGGAGAAAACGTTCATCATTAACCACATCTTATGAGCCATTTATATTTTCAAAAGCTGCAGTATTGCTATAGTTTACCCTAACTTGAGTTCATTCTTGTGTGTTTTGATGTCTGGCTTCACACTCAGACCTGACATATTTTTGTCATGTTGCCCTCAGCGTTACTTGTTGGATGTAACTTTTGCCTCTTAAATTGCTTATTTTCTGAGTGTGCCAAAAGAGGAATGTGTAGATTTTTGGAAGATTAATGGCAAAAGTGTGGTTTCAGACACTTACATGCTCAACATAGTTGATCAGAAGGAGAAAACGTTCATCATTAACCACATCTTATGAGCCATTTATATTTTCAAAAGCTGCAGTATTGCTATGGTTTACCCTAACTTGAGTTCATTCTTGTGATTTTTGATGTCTGGCTTCACACTCAGACCTGAAATATGTTTGTCATGTTGCCCTCAGCGTTACTTGTTGGATGTAACTTTTGCCTCTTAAATTGCTTATTTTCTGAGTGTGCCAAAAGAGGAATGTGTAGATTTTTGGAAGATTAATGGCAAAAGTGTGGTTTCAGACACTTACATGCTCAACATAGTTGATCAGAAGGAGAAAACGTTCATCATTAACCACATCTTATGAGCCATTTATATTTTCAAAAGCTGCAGTATTGCTATGGTTTACCCTAACTTGAGTTCATTCTTGTGTGTTTTGATGTCTGGCTTCACACTCAGACCTGACATATTTTTGTCATGTTGCCCTCAGCGTTACTTGTTGGATGTAACTTTTGCCTCTTAAATTGCTTATTTTCTGAGTGTGCCAAAAGAGGAATGTGTAGATTTTTGGAAGATTAATGGCAAAAGTGTGGTTTCAGACACTTACATGCTCAACATAGTTGATCAGAAGGAGAAAACGTTCATCATTAACCACATCTTATGAGCCATTTATATTTTCAAAAGCTGCAGTATTGCTATGGTTTACCCTAACTTGAGTTCATTCTTGTGATTTTTGATGTCTGGCTTCACACTCAGACCTGAAATATGTTTGTCATGTTGCCCTCAGCGTTACTTGTTGGATGTAACTTTTGCCTCTTAAATTGCTTATTTTCTGAGTATGAATAAGAGTAGTTCTGAAATGGCTGTGAAAATTGATCTTAGAGTCACTCTTATCCTATAGACATTTCCTTAGCCCATTTTAATTTCTCCCTTACCTGTGAAGCCTTGGGCTGGTAATTGGTGCTGCTGTCAGGTCCCTGTCCTGATACCCGCCTGGTGTCTCGCTGTCTCACTTTTATCTGTTGCAAGAATATAGATAATAAATGTGCAAAGCAAAATTTATAACAGGATTAAGAATAGTAGTGGTGACATAGCTGTGGAAATTGATCGCAAATTGAGCCATTTCTTCTCCCTGTGCTGTGACCTTGTCGTGGTGGAGAGGCTTGCGTGCTTCTATGATCCTGAGAGCTATGCTGGTGGGAGCCCATGGCTACTGGCAGGTTCAACCATACCAGACTGGTCTTGGGTGAGGAGTGAGACGAAAGGCAGCACCTGGTCCTCCAGGTTGGGGGTTGGGCGTGGCTTATTTTCTGAGTTTGCCAAAAGAGGAATGTGTAGATTTTTGGAAGATTAATGGCAAAAGTGTGGTTTCAGACAGGTCATTGCTCAACATAGTTGATCAGAGGGAGGACACGTTCATCATTAACCACATCTTATGAGCCATTTATATTTTCAAAAGCTGCAGTATTGCTATAGTTTACCCTAACTTGAGTTCATTCTTGTGAGTTTTGATGTCTGGCTTCACACTCAGACCTGACATATTTTTGTCATGTTGCCCTCAGCGTTATTTGTTGGATGTAACTTTTGCCTCTTAAATTGCTTATTGTCTGAGTGTGCCAAAAGAGGAATGTGTAGATTTTTGGAAGATTAATGGCAAAAGTGTGGTTTCAGACAGGTCATTGCTCAACATAGTTGATCAGAAAAAGGAAACATTCATCATTAACCACATCTTATGAGCCATTTATATTTTCAAAAGCTGCAGTATTGCTATGGTTTACCCTAACTTGAGTTCATTCTTGTGAGTTTTGATGTCTGGCTTCACACTCAGACCTGACATATTTTTGTCATGTTGCCGTCAGGGTTATTTGTTGGATGTAACTTTTGCCTCTTAAATTGCTTATTTTCTGAGTGTGCCAAAAGAGGAATGTGTAGATTTTTGGAAGATTAATGGCAAAAGTGTGGTTTCAGACAGGTCATTGCTCAACATAGTTGATCAGAAGGAGAGGACGTTCATCATTAACCACATCTTATGAGCCATTTATATTTTCAAAAGCTGCAGTATTGCTATAGTTTACCCTAACTTGAGTTCATTCTTGTGATTTTTTATGTCTGGCTTCACACTCAGACCTGAAATATGTTTGTCATGTTGCCCTCAGCGTTACTTGTTGGATGTAACTTTTGCCTCTTAAATTGCTTATTTTCTGAGTATGAATAAGAGTAGTTCTGAAATGGCTGTGAAAATTGATCTTCGAGTCACTCTTATCCTATAGACATTTCCTTAGCCCATTTTAATTTCTCCCTTACCTGTGAAGCCTTGGGCTGGTAATTGGTGCTGCTGTCAGGTCCCTGTCCTGATACCCGCCTGGTGTCTCGCTGTCTCACTTTTATCTGTTGCAAGAATATAGATAATAAATGTGCAAAGCAAAATTTATAACAGGATTAAGAATAGTAGTGGTGACATAGCTGTGGAAATTGATCGCAAATTGAGCCATTTCTTCTCCCTGTGCTGTGACCTTGTCGTGGTGGAGAGGCTTGCGTGCTTCTATGATCCTGAGAGCTATGCTGGTGGGAGCCCATGGCTACTGGCAGGTTCAACCATACCAGACTGGTCTTGGGTGAGGAGTGAGACGAAAGGCAGCACCTGGTCCTCCAGGTTGGGGGTTGGGCGTGGCTTATTTTCTGAGTTTGCCAAAAGAGGAATGTGTAGATTTTTGGAAGATTAATGGCAAAAGTGTGGTTTCAGACAGGTCATTGCTCAACATAGTTGATCAGAGGGAGGACACGTTCATCATTAACCACATCTTATGAGCCATTTATATTTTCAAAAGCTGCAGTATTCCTATAGTTTACCCTAACTTGAGTTCATTCTTGTGATTTTTGATGTCTGGCTTCACACTCAGACCTGAAATATGTTTGTCATGTTGCCCTCAGCGTTATTTGTTGGATGTAACTTTTGCCTCTTAAATTGCTTATTTTCTGAGTGTGCCAAAAGAGGAATGTGTAGATTTTTGGAAGATTAATGGCAAAAGTGTGGTTTCAGACAGGTGGTTGCTCAACATAGTTGATCAGAAGGATGAAACGTTCATCATTAACCACATCTTATGAGCCATTTATATTTTCAAAAGCTGCAGTATTGCTATAGTTTACCCGAACTTGAGTTCATTCTTGTGAGTTTTGATGTCTGGCTTCACACTCAGACCTGACATATTTTTGTCAAGTCGCCCTCAGCGTTATTTGTTGGATGTAACTTTTGCATCTTAAATTGCTTATTTTCTGAGTGTGCCAAAAGAGGAATGTGTAGATTTTTCGAAGATTAATGGCAAAAGTGTGGTTTCAGACACTTACGTGCTCAACATAGTTGATCAGAAGGAGAAAACGTTCATCATTAACCACATCTTATGAGCCATTTATATTTTCAAAAGCTGCAGTATTGCTATAGTTTACCCTAACTTGAGTTCATTCTTGTGTGTTTTGATGTCTGGCTTCACACTCAGACCTGACATATTTTTGTCATGTTGCCCTCAGCGTTACTTGTTGGATGTAACTTTTGCCTCTTAAATTGCTTATTTTCTGAGTGTGCCAAAAGAGGAATGTGTAGATTTTTGGAAGATTAATGGCAAAAGTGTGGTTTCAGACACTTACATGCTCAACATAGTTGATCAGAAGGAGAAAACGTTCATCATTAACCACATCTTATGAGCCATTTATATTTTCAAAAGCTGCAGTATTCCTATAGTTTACCCTAACTTGAGTTCATTCTTGTGATTTTTGATGTCTGGCTTCACACTCAGACCTGAAATATGTTTGTCATGTTGCCCTCAGCGTTACTTGTTGGATGTAACTTTTGCCTCTTAAATTGCTTATTTTCTGAGTATGAATAAGAGTAGTTCTGAAATGGCTGTGAAAATTGATCTTAGAGTCACTCTTATCCTATAGACATTTCCTTAGCCCATTTTAATTTCTCCCTTACCTGTGAAGCCTTGGGCTGGTAATTGGTGCTGCTGTCAGGTCCCTGTCCTGATACCCGCCTGGTGTCTCGCTGTCTCACTTTTATCTGTTGCAAGAATATAGATAATAAATGTGCAAAGCAAAATTTATAAAAGGATTAAGAATAGTAGTGGTGACATAGCTGTGGAAATTGATCGCAAATTGAGCCATTTCTTCTCCCTGTGCTGTGACCTTGTCGTGGTGGAGAGGCTTGCGTGCTTCTATGATCCTGAGAGCTATGCTGGTGGGAGCCCATGGCTACTGGCAGGTTCAACCATACCAGACTGGTCTTGGGTGAGGAGTGAGACGAAAGGCAGCACCTGGTCCTCCAGGTTGGGGGTTGGGCGTGGCTTATTTTCTGAGTTTGCCAAAAGAGGAATGTGTAGATTTTTGGAAGATTAATGGCAAAAGTGTGGTTTCAGACAGGTCATTGCTCAACATAGTTGATCAGAGGGAGGACACGTTCATCATTAACCACATCTTATGAGCCATTTATATTTTCAAAAGCTGCAGTATTGCTATAGTTTACCCTAACTTGAGTTCATTCTTGTGAGTTTTGATGTCTGGCTTCACACTCAGACCTGACATATTTTTGTCATGTTGCCCTCAGCGTTATTTGTTGGATGTAACTTTTGCCTCTTAAATTGCTTATTGTCTGAGTGTGCCAAAAGAGGAATGTGTAGATTTTTGGAAGATTAATGGCAAAAGTGTGGTTTCAGACAGGTCATTGCTCAACATAGTTGATCAGAAAAAGGAAACATTCATCATTAACCACATCTTATGAGCCATTTATATTTTCAAAAGCTGCAGTATTGCTATGGTTTACCCTAACTTGAGTTCATTCTTGTGAGTTTTGATGTCTGGCTTCACACTCAGACCTGACATATTTTTGTCATGTTGCCGTCAGGGTTATTTGTTGGATGTAACTTTTGCCTCTTAAATTGCTTATTTTCTGAGTGTGCCAAAAGAGGAATGTGTAGATTTTTGGAAGATTAATGGCAAAAGTGTGGTTTCAGACAGGTCATTGCTCAACATAGTTGATCAGAAGGAGAGGACGTTCATCATTAACCACATCTTATGAGCCATTTATATTTTCAAAAGCTGCAGTATTGCTATAGTTTACCCTAACTTGAGTTCATTCTTGTGATTTTTGATGTCTGGCTTCACACTCAGACCTGAAATATGTTTGTCATGTTGCCCTCAGCGTTACTTGTTGGATGTAACTTTTGCCTCTTAAATTGCTTATTTTCTGAGTATGAATAAGAGTAGTTCTGAAATGGCTGTGAAAATTGGTCTTCGAGTCACTCTTATCCTATAGACATTTCCTTAGCCCATTTTAATTTCTCCCTTACCTGTGAAGCCTTGGGCTGGTAATTGGTGCTGCTGTCAGGTCCCTGTCCTGATACCCGCCTGGTGTCTCGCTGTCTCACTTTTATCTGTTGCAAGAATATAGATAATAAATGTGCAAAGCAAAATTTATAACAGGATTAAGAATAGTAGTGGTGACATAGCTGTGGAAATTGATCGCAAATTGAGCCATTTCTTCTCCCTGTGCTGTGACCTTGTCGTGGTGGAGAGGCTTGCGTGCTTCTATGATCCTGAGAGCTATGCTGGTGGGAGCCCATGGCTACTGGCAGGTTCAACCATACCAGACTGGTCTTGGGTGAGGAGTGAGACGAAAGGCAGCACCTGGTCCTCCAGGTTGGGGGTTGGGCGTGGCTTATTTTCTGAGTTTGCCAAAAGAGGAATGTGTAGATTTTTGGAAGATTAATGGCAAAAGTGTGGTTTCAGACAGGTCATTGCTCAACATAGTTGATCAGAGGGAGGACACGTTCATCATTAACCGCATCTTATGAGCCATTTATATTTTCAAAAGCTGCAGTATTCCTATAGTTTACCCGAACTTGAGTTCATTCTTGTGAGTTTTGATGTCTGGCTTCACACTCAGACCTGACATATTTTTGTCAAGTCGCCCTCAGCGTTATTTGTTGGATGTAACTTTTGCATCTTAAATTGCTTATTTTCTGAGTGTGCCAAAAGAGGAATGTGTAGATTTTTGGAAGATTAATGGCAAAAGTGTGGTTTCAGACACTTACATGCTCAACATAGTTGATCAGAAGGAGAAAACGTTCATCATTAACCACATCTTATGAGCCATTTATATTTTCAAAAGCTGCAGTATTGCTATAGTTTACCCTAACTTGAGTTCATTCTTGTGTGTTTTGATGTCTGGCTTCACACTCAGACCTGACATATTTTTGTCATGTTGCCCTCAGCGTTACTTGTTGGATGTAACTTTTGCCTCTTAAATTGCTTATTTTCTGAGTGTGCCAAAAGAGGAATGTGTAGATTTTTGGAAGATTAATGGCAAAAGTGTGGTTTCAGACACTTACATGCTCAACATAGTTGATCAGAAGGAGAAAACGTTCATCATTAACCACATCTTATGAGCCATTTATATTTTCAAAAGCTGCAGTATTGCTATGGTTTACCCTAACTTGAGTTCATTCTTGTGATTTTTGATGTCTGGCTTCACACTCAGACCTGAAATATGTTTGTCATGTTGCCCTCAGCGTTACTTGTTGGATGTAACTTTTGCCTCTTAAATTGCTTATTTTCTGAGTGTGCCAAAAGAGGAATGTGTAGATTTTTGGAAGATTAATGGCAAAAGTGTGGTTTCAGACACTTACATGCTCAACATAGTTGATCAGAAGGAGAAAACGTTCATCATTAACCACATCTTATGAGCCATTTATATTTTCAAAAGCTGCAGTATTGCTATGGTTTACCCTAACTTGAGTTCATTCTTGTGTGTTTTGATGTCTGGCTTCACACTCAGACCTGACATATTTTTGTCATGTTGCCCTCAGCGTTACTTGTTGGATGTAACTTTTGCCTCTTAAATTGCTTATTTTCTGAGTGTGCCAAAAGAGGAATGTGTAGATTTTTGGAAGATTAATGGCAAAAGTGTGGTTTCAGACAGTGACATGCTCAACATAGTTGATCAGAAGGAGAAAACATTCATCATTAACCACATCTTATGAGCCATTTATATTTTCAAAAGCTGCAGTATTGCTATGGTTTACCCTAACTTGAGTTCATTCTTGTGATTTTTGATGTCTGGCTTCACACTCAGACCTGAAATATGTTTGTCATGTTGCCCTCAGCGTTATTTGTTGGATGTAACTTTTGCCTCTTAAATTGCTTATTTTCTGAGTGTGCCAAAAGAGGAATGTGTAGATTTTTGGAAGATTAATGGCGAAAGTGTGGTTTCAGACAGGTGGTTGCTCAACATAGTTGATCAGAAGGATGAAACGTTCATCATTAACCACATCTTATGAGCCATTTATATTTTCAAAAGCTGCAGTATTCCTATAGTTTACCCTAACTTGAGTTCATTCTTGTGTGTTTTGATGTCTGGCTTCACACTCAGACCTGACATATTTTTGTCATGTTGCCCTCAGCGTTACTTGTTGGATGTAACTTTTGCCTCTTAAATTGCTTATTTTCTGAGTGTGCCAAAAGAGGAATGTGTAGATTTTTGGAAGATTAATGGCAAAAGTGTGGTTTCAGACACTTACATGCTCAACATAGTTGATCAGAAGGAGAAAACGTTCATCATTAACCACATCTTATGAGCCATTTATATTTTCAAAAGTTGCAGTATTCCTATAGTTTACCCTAACTTGAGTTCATTCTTGTGTGTTTTGATGTCTGGCTTCACACTCAGACCTGACATATTTTTGTCATGTTGCCCTCAGCGTTACTTGTTGGATGTAACTTTTGCCTCTTAAATTGCTTATTTTCTGAGTATGAATAAGAGTAGTTCTGAAATGGCTGTGAAAATTGATCTTAGAGTCACTCTTATCCTATAGACATTTCCTTAGCCCATTTTAATTTCTCCCTTACCTGTGAAGCCTTGGGCTGGTAATTGGTGCTGCTGTCAGGTCCCTGTCCTGATACCCGCCTGGTGTCTCGCTGTCTCACTTTTATCTGTTGCAAGAATATAGATAATAAATGTGCAAAGCAAAATTTATAACAGGATTAAGAATAGTAGTGGTGACATAGCTGTGGAAATTGATCGCAAATTGAGCCATTTCTTCTCCCTGTGCTGTGACCTTGTCGTGGTGGAGAGGCTTGCGTGCTTCTATGATCCTGAGAGCTATGCTGGTGGGAGCCCATGGCTACTGGCAGGTTCAACCATACCAGACTGGTCTTGGGTGAGGAGTGAGACGAAAGGCAGCACCTGGTCCTCCAGGTTGGGGGTTGGGCGTGGCTTATTTTCTGAGTTTGCCAAAAGAGGAATGTGTAGATTTTTGGAAGATTAATGGCAAAAGTGTGGTTTCAGACAGGTCATTGCTCAACATAGTTGATCAGAGGGAGGACACGTTCATCATTAACCGCATCTTATGAGCCATTTATATTTTCAAAAGCTGCAGTATTCCTATAGTTTACCCGAACTTGAGTTCATTCTTGTGAGTTTTGATGTCTGGCTTCACACTCAGACCTGACATATTTTTGTCAAGTCGCCCTCAGCGTTATTTGTTGGATGTAACTTTTGCATCTTAAATTGCTTATTTTCTGAGTGTGCCAAAAGAGGAATGTGTAGATTTTTGGAAGATTAATGGCAAAAGTGTGGTTTCAGACACTTACATGCTCAACATAGTTGATCAGAAGGAGAAAACGTTCATCATTAACCACATCTTATGAGCCATTTATATTTTCAAAAGCTGCAGTATTGCTATAGTTTACCCTAACTTGAGTTCATTCTTGTGTGTTTTGATGTCTGGCTTCACACTCAGACCTGACATATTTTTGTCATGTTGCCCTCAGCGTTACTTGTTGGATGTAACTTTTGCCTCTTAAATTGCTTATTTTCTGAGTGTGCCAAAAGAGGAATGTGTAGATTTTTGGAAGATTAATGGCAAAAGTGTGGTTTCAGACACTTACATGCTCAACATAGTTGATCAGAAGGAGAAAACGTTCATCATTAACCACATCTTATGAGCCATTTATATTTTCAAAAGCTGCAGTATTGCTATGGTTTACCCTAACTTGAGTTCATTCTTGTGATTTTTGATGTCTGGCTTCACACTCAGACCTGAAATATGTTTGTCATGTTGCCCTCAGCGTTACTTGTTGGATGTAACTTTTGCCTCTTAAATTGCTTATTTTCTGAGTGTGCCAAAAGAGGAATGTGTAGATTTTTGGAAGATTAATGGCAAAAGTGTGGTTTCAGACACTTACATGCTCAACATAGTTGATCAGAAGGAGAAAACGTTCATCATTAACCACATCTTATGAGCCATTTATATTTTCAAAAGCTGCAGTATTGCTATGGTTTACCCTAACTTGAGTTCATTCTTGTGTGTTTTGATGTCTGGCTTCACACTCAGACCTGACATATTTTTGTCATGTTGCCCTCAGCGTTACTTGTTGGATGTAACTTTTGCCTCTTAAATTGCTTATTTTCTGAGTGTGCCAAAAGAGGAATGTGTAGATTTTTGGAAGATTAATGGCAAAAGTGTGGTTTCAGACAGTGACATGCTCAACATAGTTGATCAGAAGGAGAAAACATTCATCATTAACCACATCTTATGAGCCATTTATATTTTCAAAAGCTGCAGTATTGCTATGGTTTACCCTAACTTGAGTTCATTCTTGTGATTTTTGATGTCTGGCTTCACACTCAGACCTGAAATATGTTTGTCATGTTGCCCTCAGCGTTATTTGTTGGATGTAACTTTTGCCTCTTAAATTGCTTATTTTCTGAGTGTGCCAAAAGAGGAATGTGTAGATTTTTGGAAGATTAATGGCGAAAGTGTGGTTTCAGACAGGTGGTTGCTCAACATAGTTGATCAGAAGGATGAAACGTTCATCATTAACCACATCTTATGAGCCATTTATATTTTCAAAAGCTGCAGTATTCCTATAGTTTACCCTAACTTGAGTTCATTCTTGTGTGTTTTGATGTCTGGCTTCACACTCAGACCTGACATATTTTTGTCATGTTGCCCTCAGCGTTACTTGTTGGATGTAACTTTTGCCTCTTAAATTGCTTATTTTCTGAGTGTGCCAAAAGAGGAATGTGTAGATTTTTGGAAGATTAATGGCAAAAGTGTGGTTTCAGACACTTACATGCTCAACATAGTTGATCAGAAGGAGAAAACGTTCATCATTAACCACATCTTATGAGCCATTTATATTTTCAAAAGTTGCAGTATTCCTATAGTTTACCCTAACTTGAGTTCATTCTTGTGTGTTTTGATGTCTGGCTTCACACTCAGACCTGACATATTTTTGTCATGTTGCCCTCAGCGTTACTTGTTGGATGTAACTTTTGCCTCTTAAATTGCTTATTTTCTGAGTATGAATAAGAGTAGTTCTGAAATGGCTGTGAAAATTGATCTTAGAGTCACTCTTATCCTATAGACATTTCCTTAGCCCATTTTAATTTCTCCCTTACCTGTGAAGCCTTGGGCTGGTAATTGGTGCTGCTGTCAGGTCCCTGTCCTGATACCCGCCTGGTGTCTCGCTGTCTCACTTTTATCTGTTGCAAGAATATAGATAATAAATGTGCAAAGCAAAATTTATAACAGGATTAAGAATAGTAGTGGTGACATAGCTGTGGAAATTGATCGCAAATTGAGCCATTTCTTCTCCCTGTGCTGTGACCTTGTCGTGGTGGAGAGGCTTGCGTGCTTCTATGATCCTGAGAGCTATGCTGGTGGGAGCCCATGGCTACTGGCAGGTTCAACCATACCAGACTGGTCTTGGGTGAGGAGTGAGACGAAAGGCAGCACCTGGTCCTCCAGGTTGGGGGTTGGGCGTGGCTTATTTTCTGAGTTTGCCAAAAGAGGAATGTGTAGATTTTTGGAAGATTAATGGCAAAAGTGTGGTTTCAGACAGGTCATTGCTCAACATAGTTGATCAGAGGGAGGACACGTTCATCATTAACCACATCTTATGAGCCATTTATATTTTCAAAAGCTGCAGTATTGCTATAGTTTACCCTAACTTGAGTTCATTCTTGTGAGTTTTGATGTCTGGCTTCACACTCAGACCTGACATATTTTTGTCATGTTGCCCTCAGCGTTATTTGTTGGATGTAACTTTTGCCTCTTAAATTGCTTATTGTCTGAGTGTGCCAAAAGAGGAATGTGTAGATTTTTGGAAGATTAATGGCAAAAGTGTGGTTTCAGACACTCACGTGCTCAACATAGTTGATCAGAAGGACGAAACGTTCATCATTAACCACATCTTATGAGCCATTTATATTTTCAAAAACTGCAGTATTGCTATAGTTTACCCGAACTTGAGTTCATTCTTGTGAGTTTTGATGTCTGGCTTCACACTCAGACCTGACATATTTTTGTGAAGTTGCCCTCAGCGTTATTTGTTGGATGTAGCTTTTGCCTCTTAAATTGCTTATTTTCTGAGTGTGCCAAAAGAGGAATGTGTAGATTTTTGGAAGATTAATGGCAAAAGTGTGGTTTCAGACACTGTAGTGCTCAACATAGTTGATCAGAAGGAGGAAAATGTTCATCATTAACCACATCTTATGAGCCATTTATATTTTCAAAAGCTGCAGTATTGCTATAGTTTACCCTAACTTGAGTTCATTCTTGTGATTTTTGATGTCTAGCTCCACACTCAGACTTGATATATTTTTGTCATGTTGCCCTCAGCGTTATTTGTTGGATGTAACTTTTGCATCTTAAATTGCTTATTTTCTGAGTGTGCCAAAAGAGGAATGTGTAGATTTTTGGAAGATTAATGGCAAAAGTGTGGTTTCAGACGGGTGGTTGCTCAACATAGTTGATCAGAAGAAGAAAACGTTCATCATTAACCACATCTTATGAGCCATTTATATTTTCAAAAGCTGCAGTATTGCTATAGTTTACCCTAACTTGAGTTCATTCTTGTGATTTTTGATGTCTAGCTCCACACTCAGACTTGATATATTTTTGTCATGTTGCCCTCAGCGTTATTTGTTGGATGTAACTTTTGCATCTTAAATTGCTTATTTTCTGAGTATGAATAAGAGTAGTTCTGAAATGGCTGTGAAAATTGATCTTAGAGTCACTCTTATCCTATAGACATTTCCTTAGCCCATTTTAATTTCTCCCTTACCTGTGAAGCCTTGGGCTGGTAATTGGTGCTGCTGTCAGGTCCCTGTCCTGATACCCGCCTGGTGTCTCGCTGTCTCACTTTTATCTGTTGCAAGAATATAGATAATAAATGTGCAAAGCAAAATTTATAACAGGATTAAGAATAGTAGTGGTGACATAGCTGTGGAAATTGATCGCAAATTGAGCCATTTCTTCTCCCTGTGCTGTGACCTTGTCGTGGTGGAGAGGCTTGCGTGCTTCTATGATCCTGAGAGCTATGCTGGTGGGAGCCCATGGCTACTGGCAGGTTCAACCATACCAGACTGGTCTTGGGTGAGGAGTGAGACGAAAGGCAGCACCTGGTCCTCCAGGTTGGGGGTTGGGCGTGGCTTATTTTCTGAGTTTGCCAAAAGAGGAATGTGTAGATTTTTGGAAGATTAATGGCAAAAGTGTGGTTTCAGACAGGTCATTGCTCAACATAGTTGATCAGAGGGAGGACACGTTCATCATTAACCACACCTTATGAGCCATTTATATTTTCAAAAGCTGCAGTATTCCTATAGTTTACCCTAACTTGAGTTCATTCTTGTGATTTTTGATGTCTGGCTTCACACTCAGACCTGAAATATGTTTGTCATGTTGCCCTCAGCGTTATTTGTTGGATGTAACTTTTGCCTCTTAAATTGCTTATTTTCTGAGTGTGCCAAAAGAGGAATGTGTAGATTTTTGGAAGATTAATGGCAAAAGTGTGGTTTCAGACAGGTGGTTGCTCAACATAGTTGATCAGAAGAAGAAAACGTTCATCATTAACCACATCTTATGAGCCATTTATATTTTCAAAAGCTGCAGTATTCCTATAGTTTACCCTAACTTGAGTTCATTCTTGTGTGTTTTGATGTCTGGCTTCACACTCAGACCTGACATATTTTTGTCATGTTGCCCTCAGCGTTACTTGTTGGATGTAACTTTTGCCTCTTAAATTGCTTATTTTCTGAGTGTGCCAAAAGAGGAATGTGTAGATTTTTGGAAGATTAATGGCAAAAGTGTGGTTTCAGACACTTACATGCTCAACATAGTTGATCAGAAGGAGAAAACGTTCATCATTAACCACATCTTATGAGCCATTTATATTTTCAAAAGTTGCAGTATTCCTATAGTTTACCCTAACTTGAGTTCATTCTTGTGTGTTTTGATGTCTGGCTTCACACTCAGACCTGACATATTTTTGTCATGTTGCCCTCAGCGTTACTTGTTGGATGTAACTTTTGCCTCTTAAATTGCTTATTTTCTGAGTATGAATAAGAGTAGTTCTGAAATGGCTGTGAAAATTGATCTTAGAGTCACTCTTATCCTATAGACATTTCCTTAGCCCATTTTAATTTCTCCCTTACCTGTGAAGCCTTGGGCTGGTAATTGGTGCTGCTGTCAGGTCCCTGTCCTGATACCCGCCTGGTGTCTCGCTGTCTCACTTTTATCTGTTGCAAGAATATAGATAATAAATGTGCAAAGCAAAATTTATAACAGGATTAAGAATAGTAGTGGTGACATAGCTGTGGAAATTGATCGCAAATTGAGCCATTTCTTCTCCCTGTGCTGTGACCTTGTCGTGGTGGAGAGGCTTGCGTGCTTCTATGATCCTGAGAGCTATGCTGGTGGGAGCCCATGGCTACTGGCAGGTTCAACCATACCAGACTGGTCTTGGGTGAGGAGTGAGACGAAAGGCAGCACCTGGTCCTCCAGGTTGGGGGTTGGGCGTGGCTTATTTTCTGAGTTTGCCAAAAGAGGAATGTGTAGATTTTTGGAAGATTAATGGCAAAAGTGTGGTTTCAGACAGGTCATTGCTCAACATTGTTGATCAGAGGGAGGACACGTTCATCATTAACCACATCTTATGAGCCATTTATATTTTCAAAAGCTGCAGTATTGCTATAGTTTACCCTAACTTGAGTTCATTCTTGTGAGTTTTGATGTCTGGCTTCACACTCAGACCTGACATATTTTTGTCATGTTGCCCTCAGCGTTATTTGTTGGATGTAACTTTTGCCTCTTAAATTGCTTATTGTCTGAGTGTGCCAAAAGAGGAATGTGTAGATTTTTGGAAGATTAATGGCAAAAGTGTGGTTTCAGACACTCACGTGCTCAACATAGTTGATCAGAAGGACGAAACGTTCATCATTAACCACATCTTATGAGCCATTTATATTTTCAAAAACTGCAGTATTGCTATAGTTTACCCGAACTTGAGTTCATTCTTGTGAGTTTTGATGTCTGGCTTCACACTCAGACCTGACATATTTTTGTGAAGTTGCCCTCAGCGTTATTTGTTGGATGTAGCTTTTGCCTCTTAAATTGCTTATTTTCTGAGTGTGCCAAAAGAGGAATGTGTAGATTTTTGGAAGATTAATGGCAAAAGTGTGGTTTCAGACACTGTAGTGCTCAACATAGTTGATCAGAAGGAGGAAAATGTTCATCATTAACCACATCTTATGAGCCATTTATATTTTCAAAAGCTGCAGTATTGCTATAGTTTACCCTAACTTGAGTTCATTCTTGTGATTTTTGATGTCTAGCTCCACACTCAGACTTGATATATTTTTGTCATGTTGCCCTCAGCGTTATTTGTTGGATGTAACTTTTGCATCTTAAATTGCTTATTTTCTGAGTATGAATAAGAGTAGTTCTGAAATGGCTGTGAAAATTGATCTTAGAGTCACTCTTATCCTATAGACATTTCCTTAGCCCATTTTAATTTCTCCCTTACCTGTGAAGCCTTGGGCTGGTAATTGGTGCTGCTGTCAGGTCCCTGTCCTGATACCCGCCTGGTGTCTCGCTGTCTCACTTTTATCTGTTGCAAGAATATAGATAATAAATGTGCAAAGCAAAATTTATAACAGGATTAAGAATAGTAGTGGTGACATAGCTGTGGAAATTGATCGCAAATTGAGCCATTTCTTCTCCCTGTGCTGTGACCTTGTCGTGGTGGAGAGGCTTGCGTGCTTCTATGATCCTGAGAGCTATGCTGGTGGGAGCCCATGGCTACTGGCAGGTTCAACCATACCAGACTGGTCTTGGGTGAGGAGTGAGACGAAAGGCAGCACCTGGTCCTCCAGGTTGGGGGTTGGGCGTGGCTTATTTTCTGAGTTTGCCAAAAGAGGAATGTGTAGATTTTTGGAAGATTAATGGCAAAAGTGTGGTTTCAGACAGGTCATTGCTCAACATAGTTGATCAGAGGGAGGACACGTTCATCATTAACCACACCTTATGAGCCATTTATATTTTCAAAAGCTGCAGTATTCCTATAGTTTACCCTAACTTGAGTTCATTCTTGTGATTTTTGATGTCTGGCTTCACACTCAGACCTGAAATATGTTTGTCATGTTGCCCTCAGCGTTATTTGTTGGATGTAACTTTTGCCTCTTAAATTGCTTATTTTCTGAGTGTGCCAAAAGAGGAATGTGTAGATTTTTGGAAGATTAATGGCAAAAGTGTGGTTTCAGACAGGTGGTTGCTCAACATAGTTGATCAGAAGAAGAAAACGTTCATCATTAACCACATCTTATGAGCCATTTATATTTTCAAAAGCTGCAGTATTCCTATAGTTTACCCTAACTTGAGTTCATTCTTGTGTGTTTTGATGTCTGGCTTCACACTCAGACCTGACATATTTTTGTCATGTTGCCCTCAGCGTTACTTGTTGGATGTAACTTTTGCCTCTTAAATTGCTTATTTTCTGAGTGTGCCAAAAGAGGAATGTGTAGATTTTTGGAAGATTAATGGCAAAAGTGTGGTTTCAGACACTTACATGCTCAACATAGTTGATCAGAAGGAGAAAACGTTCATCATTAACCACATCTTATGAGCCATTTATATTTTCAAAAGTTGCAGTATTCCTATAGTTTACCCTAACTTGAGTTCATTCTTGTGTGTTTTGATGTCTGGCTTCACACTCAGACCTGACATATTTTTGTCATGTTGCCCTCAGCGTTACTTGTTGGATGTAACTTTTGCCTCTTAAATTGCTTATTTTCTGAGTATGAATAAGAGTAGTTCTGAAATGGCTGTGAAAATTGATCTTAGAGTCACTCTTATCCTATAGACATTTCCTTAGCCCATTTTAATTTCTCCCTTACCTGTGAAGCCTTGGGCTGGTAATTGGTGCTGCTGTCAGGTCCCTGTCCTGATACCCGCCTGGTGTCTCGCTGTCTCACTTTTATCTGTTGCAAGAATATAGATAATAAATGTGCAAAGCAAAATTTATAACAGGATTAAGAATAGTAGTGGTGACATAGCTGTGGAAATTGATCGCAAATTGAGCCATTTCTTCTCCCTGTGCTGTGACCTTGTCGTGGTGGAGAGGCTTGCGTGCTTCTATGATCCTGAGAGCTATGCTGGTGGGAGCCCATGGCTACTGGCAGGTTCAACCATACCAGACTGGTCTTGGGTGAGGAGTGAGACGAAAGGCAGCACCTGGTCCTCCAGGTTGGGGGTTGGGCGTGGCTTATTTTCTGAGTTTGCCAAAAGAGGAATGTGTAGATTTTTGGAAGATTAATGGCAAAAGTGTGGTTTCAGACAGGTCATTGCTCAACATAGTTGATCAGAGGGAGGACACGTTCATCATTAACCACATCTTATGAGCCATTTATATTTTCAAAAGCTGCAGTATTGCTATAGTTTACCCTAACTTGAGTTCATTCTTGTGAGTTTTGATGTCTGGCTTCACACTCAGACCTGACATATTTTTGTCATGTTGCCCTCAGCGTTATTTGTTGGATGTAACTTTTGCCTCTTAAATTGCTTATTGTCTGAGTGTGCCAAAAGAGGAATGTGTAGATTTTTGGAAGATTAATGGCAAAAGTGTGGTTTCAGACACTCACGTGCTCAACATAGTTGATCAGAAGGACGAAACGTTCATCATTAACCACATCTTATGAGCCATTTATATTTTCAAAAACTGCAGTATTGCTATAGTTTACCCGAACTTGAGTTCATTCTTGTGAGTTTTGATGTCTGGCTTCACACTCAGACCTGACATATTTTTGTGAAGTTGCCCTCAGCGTTATTTGTTGGATGTAGCTTTTGCCTCTTAAATTGCTTATTTTCTGAGTGTGCCAAAAGAGGAATGTGTAGATTTTTGGAAGATTAATGGCAAAAGTGTGGTTTCAGACACTGTAGTGCTCAACATAGTTGATCAGAAGGAGGAAAATGTTCATCATTAACCACATCTTATGAGCCATTTATATTTTCAAAAGCTGCAGTATTGCTATAGTTTACCCTAACTTGAGTTCATTCTTGTGATTTTTGATGTCTAGCTCCACACTCAGACTTGATATATTTTTGTCATGTTGCCCTCAGCGTTATTTGTTGGATGTAACTTTTGCATCTTAAATTGCTTATTTTCTGAGTGTGCCAAAAGAGGAATGTGTAGATTTTTGGAAGATTAATGGCAAAAGTGTGGTTTCAGACGGGTGGTTGCTCAACATAGTTGATCAGAAGAAGAAAACGTTCATCATTAACCACATCTTATGAGCCATTTATATTTTCAAAAGCTGCAGTATTGCTATAGTTTACCCTAACTTGAGTTCATTCTTGTGATTTTTGATGTCTAGCTCCACACTCAGACTTGATATATTTTTGTCATGTTGCCCTCAGCGTTATTTGTTGGATGTAACTTTTGCATCTTAAATTGCTTATTTTCTGAGTATGAATAAGAGTAGTTCTGAAATGGCTGTGAAAATTGATCTTAGAGTCACTCTTATCCTATAGACATTTCCTTAGCCCATTTTAATTTCTCCCTTACCTGTGAAGCCTTGGGCTGGTAATTGGTGCTGCTGTCAGGTCCCTGTCCTGATACCCGCCTGGTGTCTCGCTGTCTCACTTTTATCTGTTGCAAGAATATAGATAATAAATGTGCAAAGCAAAATTTATAACAGGATTAAGAATAGTAGTGGTGACATAGCTGTGGAAATTGATCGCAAATTGAGCCATTTCTTCTCCCTGTGCTGTGACCTTGTCGTGGTGGAGAGGCTTGCGTGCTTCTATGATCCTGAGAGCTATGCTGGTGGGAGCCCATGGCTACTGGCAGGTTCAACCATACCAGACTGGTCTTGGGTGAGGAGTGAGACGAAAGGCAGCACCTGGTCCTCCAGGTTGGGGGTTGGGCGTGGCTTATTTTCTGAGTTTGCCAAAAGAGGAATGTGTAGATTTTTGGAAGATTAATGGCAAAAGTGTGGTTTCAGACAGGTCATTGCTCAACATAGTTGATCAGAGGGAGGACACGTTCATCATTAACCACACCTTATGAGCCATTTATATTTTCAAAAGCTGCAGTATTCCTATAGTTTACCCTAACTTGAGTTCATTCTTGTGATTTTTGATGTCTGGCTTCACACTCAGACCTGAAATATGTTTGTCATGTTGCCCTCAGCGTTATTTGTTGGATGTAACTTTTGCCTCTTAAATTGCTTATTTTCTGAGTGTGCCAAAAGAGGAATGTGTAGATTTTTGGAAGATTAATGGCAAAAGTGTGGTTTCAGACAGGTGGTTGCTCAACATAGTTGATCAGAAGAAGAAAACGTTCATCATTAACCACATCTTATGAGCCATTTATATTTTCAAAAGCTGCAGTATTCCTATAGTTTACCCTAACTTGAGTTCATTCTTGTGTGTTTTGATGTCTGGCTTCACACTCAGACCTGACATATTTTTGTCATGTTGCCCTCAGCGTTACTTGTTGGATGTAACTTTTGCCTCTTAAATTGCTTATTTTCTGAGTGTGCCAAAAGAGGAATGTGTAGATTTTTGGAAGATTAATGGCAAAAGTGTGGTTTCAGACACTTACATGCTCAACATAGTTGATCAGAAGGAGAAAACGTTCATCATTAACCACATCTTATGAGCCATTTATATTTTCAAAAGTTGCAGTATTCCTATAGTTTACCCTAACTTGAGTTCATTCTTGTGTGTTTTGATGTCTGGCTTCACACTCAGACCTGACATATTTTTGTCATGTTGCCCTCAGCGTTACTTGTTGGATGTAACTTTTGCCTCTTAAATTGCTTATTTTCTGAGTATGAATAAGAGTAGTTCTGAAATGGCTGTGAAAATTGATCTTAGAGTCACTCTTATCCTATAGACATTTCCTTAGCCCATTTTAATTTCTCCCTTACCTGTGAAGCCTTGGGCTGGTAATTGGTGCTGCTGTCAGGTCCCTGTCCTGATACCCGCCTGGTGTCTCGCTGTCTCACTTTTATCTGTTGCAAGAATATAGATAATAAATGTGCAAAGCAAAATTTATAACAGGATTAAGAATAGTAGTGGTGACATAGCTGTGGAAATTGATCGCAAATTGAGCCATTTCTTCTCCCTGTGCTGTGACCTTGTCGTGGTGGAGAGGCTTGCGTGCTTCTATGATCCTGAGAGCTATGCTGGTGGGAGCCCATGGCTACTGGCAGGTTCAACCATACCAGACTGGTCTTGGGTGAGGAGTGAGACGAAAGGCAGCACCTGGTCCTCCAGGTTGGGGGTTGGGCGTGGCTTATTTTCTGAGTTTGCCAAAAGAGGAATGTGTAGATTTTTGGAAGATTAATGGCAAAAGTGTGGTTTCAGACAGGTCATTGCTCAACATAGTTGATCAGAGGGAGGACACGTTCATCATTAACCACATCTTATGAGCCATTTATATTTTCAAAAGCTGCAGTATTGCTATAGTTTACCCTAACTTGAGTTCATTCTTGTGAGTTTTGATGTCTGGCTTCACACTCAGACCTGACATATTTTTGTCATGTTGCCCTCAGCGTTATTTGTTGGATGTAACTTTTGCCTCTTAAATTGCTTATTGTCTGAGTGTGCCAAAAGAGGAATGTGTAGATTTTTGGAAGATTAATGGCAAAAGTGTGGTTTCAGACACTCACGTGCTCAACATAGTTGATCAGAAGGACGAAACGTTCATCATTAACCACATCTTATGAGCCATTTATATTTTCAAAAACTGCAGTATTGCTATAGTTTACCCGAACTTGAGTTCATTCTTGTGAGTTTTGATGTCTGGCTTCACACTCAGACCTGACATATTTTTGTGAAGTTGCCCTCAGCGTTATTTGTTGGATGTAGCTTTTGCCTCTTAAATTGCTTATTTTCTGAGTGTGCCAAAAGAGGAATGTGTAGATTTTTGGAAGATTAATGGCAAAAGTGTGGTTTCAGACACTGTAGTGCTCAACATAGTTGATCAGAAGGAGGAAAATGTTCATCATTAACCACATCTTATGAGCCATTTATATTTTCAAAAGCTGCAGTATTGCTATAGTTTACCCTAACTTGAGTTCATTCTTGTGATTTTTGATGTCTAGCTCCACACTCAGACTTGATATATTTTTGTCATGTTGCCCTCAGCGTTATTTGTTGGATGTAACTTTTGCATCTTAAATTGCTTATTTTCTGAGTGTGCCAAAAGAGGAATGTGTAGATTTTTGGAAGATTAATGGCAAAAGTGTGGTTTCAGACGGGTGGTTGCTCAACATAGTTGATCAGAAGAAGAAAACGTTCATCATTAACCACATCTTATGAGCCATTTATATTTTCAAAAGCTGCAGTATTGCTATAGTTTACCCTAACTTGAGTTCATTCTTGTGATTTTTGATGTCTAGCTCCACACTCAGACTTGATATATTTTTGTCATGTTGCCCTCAGCGTTATTTGTTGGATGTAACTTTTGCATCTTAAATTGCTTATTTTCTGAGTATGAATAAGAGTAGTTCTGAAATGGCTGTGAAAATTGATCTTAGAGTCACTCTTATCCTATAGACATTTCCTTAGCCCATTTTAATTTCTCCCTTACCTGTGAAGCCTTGGGCTGGTAATTGGTGCTGCTGTCAGGTCCCTGTCCTGATACCCGCCTGGTGTCTCGCTGTCTCACTTTTATCTGTTGCAAGAATATAGATAATAAATGTGCAAAGCAAAATTTATAACAGGATTAAGAATAGTAGTGGTGACATAGCTGTGGAAATTGATCGCAAATTGAGCCATTTCTTCTCCCTGTGCTGTGACCTTGTCGTGGTGGAGAGGCTTGCGTGCTTCTATGATCCTGAGAGCTATGCTGGTGGGAGCCCATGGCTACTGGCAGGTTCAACCATACCAGACTGGTCTTGGGTGAGGAGTGAGACGAAAGGCAGCACCTGGTCCTCCAGGTTGGGGGTTGGGCGTGGCTTATTTTCTGAGTTTGCCAAAAGAGGAATGTGTAGATTTTTGGAAGATTAATGGCAAAAGTGTGGTTTCAGACAGGTCATTGCTCAACATAGTTGATCAGAGGGAGGACACGTTCATCATTAACCACACCTTATGAGCCATTTATATTTTCAAAAGCTGCAGTATTCCTATAGTTTACCCTAACTTGAGTTCATTCTTGTGATTTTTGATGTCTGGCTTCACACTCAGACCTGAAATATGTTTGTCATGTTGCCCTCAGCGTTATTTGTTGGATGTAACTTTTGCCTCTTAAATTGCTTATTTTCTGAGTGTGCCAAAAGAGGAATGTGTAGATTTTTGGAAGATTAATGGCAAAAGTGTGGTTTCAGACAGGTGGTTGCTCAACATAGTTGATCAGAAGAAGAAAACGTTCATCATTAACCACATCTTATGAGCCATTTATATTTTCAAAAGCTGCAGTATTCCTATAGTTTACCCTAACTTGAGTTCATTCTTGTGTGTTTTGATGTCTGGCTTCACACTCAGACCTGACATATTTTTGTCATGTTGCCCTCAGCGTTACTTGTTGGATGTAACTTTTGCCTCTTAAATTGCTTATTTTCTGAGTGTGCCAAAAGAGGAATGTGTAGATTTTTGGAAGATTAATGGCAAAAGTGTGGTTTCAGACACTTACATGCTCAACATAGTTGATCAGAAGGAGAAAACGTTCATCATTAACCACATCTTATGAGCCATTTATATTTTCAAAAGTTGCAGTATTCCTATAGTTTACCCTAACTTGAGTTCATTCTTGTGTGTTTTGATGTCTGGCTTCACACTCAGACCTGACATATTTTTGTCATGTTGCCCTCAGCGTTACTTGTTGGATGTAACTTTTGCCTCTTAAATTGCTTATTTTCTGAGTATGAATAAGAGTAGTTCTGAAATGGCTGTGAAAATTGATCTTAGAGTCACTCTTATCCTATAGACATTTCCTTAGCCCATTTTAATTTCTCCCTTACCTGTGAAGCCTTGGGCTGGTAATTGGTGCTGCTGTCAGGTCCCTGTCCTGATACCCGCCTGGTGTCTCGCTGTCTCACTTTTATCTGTTGCAAGAATATAGATAATAAATGTGCAAAGCAAAATTTATAACAGGATTAAGAATAGTAGTGGTGACATAGCTGTGGAAATTGATCGCAAATTGAGCCATTTCTTCTCCCTGTGCTGTGACCTTGTCGTGGTGGAGAGGCTTGCGTGCTTCTATGATCCTGAGAGCTATGCTGGTGGGAGCCCATGGCTACTGGCAGGTTCAACCATACCAGACTGGTCTTGGGTGAGGAGTGAGACGAAAGGCAGCACCTGGTCCTCCAGGTTGGGGGTTGGGCGTGGCTTATTTTCTGAGTTTGCCAAAAGAGGAATGTGTAGATTTTTGGAAGATTAATGGCAAAAGTGTGGTTTCAGACAGGTCATTGCTCAACATTGTTGATCAGAGGGAGGACACGTTCATCATTAACCACATCTTATGAGCCATTTATATTTTCAAAAGCTGCAGTATTGCTATAGTTTACCCTAACTTGAGTTCATTCTTGTGAGTTTTGATGTCTGGCTTCACACTCAGACCTGACATATTTTTGTCATGTTGCCCTCAGCGTTATTTGTTGGATGTAACTTTTGCCTCTTAAATTGCTTATTGTCTGAGTGTGCCAAAAGAGGAATGTGTAGATTTTTGGAAGATTAATGGCAAAAGTGTGGTTTCAGACACTCACGTGCTCAACATAGTTGATCAGAAGGACGAAACGTTCATCATTAACCACATCTTATGAGCCATTTATATTTTCAAAAACTGCAGTATTGCTATAGTTTACCCGAACTTGAGTTCATTCTTGTGAGTTTTGATGTCTGGCTTCACACTCAGACCTGACATATTTTTGTGAAGTTGCCCTCAGCGTTATTTGTTGGATGTAGCTTTTGCCTCTTAAATTGCTTATTTTCTGAGTGTGCCAAAAGAGGAATGTGTAGATTTTTGGAAGATTAATGGCAAAAGTGTGGTTTCAGACACTGTAGTGCTCAACATAGTTGATCAGAAGGAGGAAAATGTTCATCATTAACCACATCTTATGAGCCATTTATATTTTCAAAAGCTGCAGTATTGCTATAGTTTACCCTAACTTGAGTTCATTCTTGTGATTTTTGATGTCTAGCTCCACACTCAGACTTGATATATTTTTGTCATGTTGCCCTCAGCGTTATTTGTTGGATGTAACTTTTGCATCTTAAATTGCTTATTTTCTGAGTATGAATAAGAGTAGTTCTGAAATGGCTGTGAAAATTGATCTTAGAGTCACTCTTATCCTATAGACATTTCCTTAGCCCATTTTAATTTCTCCCTTACCTGTGAAGCCTTGGGCTGGTAATTGGTGCTGCTGTCAGGTCCCTGTCCTGATACCCGCCTGGTGTCTCGCTGTCTCACTTTTATCTGTTGCAAGAATATAGATAATAAATGTGCAAAGCAAAATTTATAACAGGATTAAGAATAGTAGTGGTGACATAGCTGTGGAAATTGATCGCAAATTGAGCCATTTCTTCTCCCTGTGCTGTGACCTTGTCGTGGTGGAGAGGCTTGCGTGCTTCTATGATCCTGAGAGCTATGCTGGTGGGAGCCCATGGCTACTGGCAGGTTCAACCATACCAGACTGGTCTTGGGTGAGGAGTGAGACGAAAGGCAGCACCTGGTCCTCCAGGTTGGGGGTTGGGCGTGGCTTATTTTCTGAGTTTGCCAAAAGAGGAATGTGTAGATTTTTGGAAGATTAATGGCAAAAGTGTGGTTTCAGACAGGTCATTGCTCAACATAGTTGATCAGAGGGAGGACACGTTCATCATTAACCACACCTTATGAGCCATTTATATTTTCAAAAGCTGCAGTATTCCTATAGTTTACCCTAACTTGAGTTCATTCTTGTGATTTTTGATGTCTGGCTTCACACTCAGACCTGAAATATGTTTGTCATGTTGCCCTCAGCGTTATTTGTTGGATGTAACTTTTGCCTCTTAAATTGCTTATTTTCTGAGTGTGCCAAAAGAGGAATGTGTAGATTTTTGGAAGATTAATGGCAAAAGTGTGGTTTCAGACAGGTGGTTGCTCAACATAGTTGATCAGAAGAAGAAAACGTTCATCATTAACCACATCTTATGAGCCATTTATATTTTCAAAAGCTGCAGTATTCCTATAGTTTACCCTAACTTGAGTTCATTCTTGTGTGTTTTGATGTCTGGCTTCACACTCAGACCTGACATATTTTTGTCATGTTGCCCTCAGCGTTACTTGTTGGATGTAACTTTTGCCTCTTAAATTGCTTATTTTCTGAGTGTGCCAAAAGAGGAATGTGTAGATTTTTGGAAGATTAATGGCAAAAGTGTGGTTTCAGACACTTACATGCTCAACATAGTTGATCAGAAGGAGAAAACGTTCATCATTAACCACATCTTATGAGCCATTTATATTTTCAAAAGTTGCAGTATTCCTATAGTTTACCCTAACTTGAGTTCATTCTTGTGTGTTTTGATGTCTGGCTTCACACTCAGACCTGACATATTTTTGTCATGTTGCCCTCAGCGTTACTTGTTGGATGTAACTTTTGCCTCTTAAATTGCTTATTTTCTGAGTATGAATAAGAGTAGTTCTGAAATGGCTGTGAAAATTGATCTTAGAGTCACTCTTATCCTATAGACATTTCCTTAGCCCATTTTAATTTCTCCCTTACCTGTGAAGCCTTGGGCTGGTAATTGGTGCTGCTGTCAGGTCCCTGTCCTGATACCCGCCTGGTGTCTCGCTGTCTCACTTTTATCTGTTGCAAGAATATAGATAATAAATGTGCAAAGCAAAATTTATAACAGGATTAAGAATAGTAGTGGTGACATAGCTGTGGAAATTGATCGCAAATTGAGCCATTTCTTCTCCCTGTGCTGTGACCTTGTCGTGGTGGAGAGGCTTGCGTGCTTCTATGATCCTGAGAGCTATGCTGGTGGGAGCCCATGGCTACTGGCAGGTTCAACCATACCAGACTGGTCTTGGGTGAGGAGTGAGACGAAAGGCAGCACCTGGTCCTCCAGGTTGGGGGTTGGGCGTGGCTTATTTTCTGAGTTTGCCAAAAGAGGAATGTGTAGATTTTTGGAAGATTAATGGCAAAAGTGTGGTTTCAGACAGGTCATTGCTCAACATAGTTGATCAGAGGGAGGACACGTTCATCATTAACCACATCTTATGAGCCATTTATATTTTCAAAAGCTGCAGTATTGCTATAGTTTACCCTAACTTGAGTTCATTCTTGTGAGTTTTGATGTCTGGCTTCACACTCAGACCTGACATATTTTTGTCATGTTGCCCTCAGCGTTATTTGTTGGATGTAACTTTTGCCTCTTAAATTGCTTATTGTCTGAGTGTGCCAAAAGAGGAATGTGTAGATTTTTGGAAGATTAATGGCAAAAGTGTGGTTTCAGACACTCACGTGCTCAACATAGTTGATCAGAAGGACGAAACGTTCATCATTAACCACATCTTATGAGCCATTTATATTTTCAAAAACTGCAGTATTGCTATAGTTTACCCGAACTTGAGTTCATTCTTGTGAGTTTTGATGTCTGGCTTCACACTCAGACCTGACATATTTTTGTGAAGTTGCCCTCAGCGTTATTTGTTGGATGTAGCTTTTGCCTCTTAAATTGCTTATTTTCTGAGTGTGCCAAAAGAGGAATGTGTAGATTTTTGGAAGATTAATGGCAAAAGTGTGGTTTCAGACACTGTAGTGCTCAACATAGTTGATCAGAAGGAGGAAAATGTTCATCATTAACCACATCTTATGAGCCATTTATATTTTCAAAAGCTGCAGTATTGCTATAGTTTACCCTAACTTGAGTTCATTCTTGTGATTTTTGATGTCTAGCTCCACACTCAGACTTGATATATTTTTGTCATGTTGCCCTCAGCGTTATTTGTTGGATGTAACTTTTGCATCTTAAATTGCTTATTTTCTGAGTGTGCCAAAAGAGGAATGTGTAGATTTTTGGAAGATTAATGGCAAAAGTGTGGTTTCAGACGGGTGGTTGCTCAACATAGTTGATCAGAAGAAGAAAACGTTCATCATTAACCACATCTTATGAGCCATTTATATTTTCAAAAGCTGCAGTATTGCTATAGTTTACCCTAACTTGAGTTCATTCTTGTGATTTTTGATGTCTAGCTCCACACTCAGACTTGATATATTTTTGTCATGTTGCCCTCAGCGTTATTTGTTGGATGTAACTTTTGCATCTTAAATTGCTTATTTTCTGAGTATGAATAAGAGTAGTTCTGAAATGGCTGTGAAAATTGATCTTAGAGTCACTCTTATCCTATAGACATTTCCTTAGCCCATTTTAATTTCTCCCTTACCTGTGAAGCCTTGGGCTGGTAATTGGTGCTGCTGTCAGGTCCCTGTCCTGATACCCGCCTGGTGTCTCGCTGTCTCACTTTTATCTGTTGCAAGAATATAGATAATAAATGTGCAAAGCAAAATTTATAACAGGATTAAGAATAGTAGTGGTGACATAGCTGTGGAAATTGATCGCAAATTGAGCCATTTCTTCTCCCTGTGCTGTGACCTTGTCGTGGTGGAGAGGCTTGCGTGCTTCTATGATCCTGAGAGCTATGCTGGTGGGAGCCCATGGCTACTGGCAGGTTCAACCATACCAGACTGGTCTTGGGTGAGGAGTGAGACGAAAGGCAGCACCTGGTCCTCCAGGTTGGGGGTTGGGCGTGGCTTATTTTCTGAGTTTGCCAAAAGAGGAATGTGTAGATTTTTGGAAGATTAATGGCAAAAGTGTGGTTTCAGACAGGTCATTGCTCAACATAGTTGATCAGAGGGAGGACACGTTCATCATTAACCACACCTTATGAGCCATTTATATTTTCAAAAGCTGCAGTATTCCTATAGTTTACCCTAACTTGAGTTCATTCTTGTGATTTTTGATGTCTGGCTTCACACTCAGACCTGAAATATGTTTGTCATGTTGCCCTCAGCGTTATTTGTTGGATGTAACTTTTGCCTCTTAAATTGCTTATTTTCTGAGTGTGCCAAAAGAGGAATGTGTAGATTTTTGGAAGATTAATGGCAAAAGTGTGGTTTCAGACAGGTGGTTGCTCAACATAGTTGATCAGAAGAAGAAAACGTTCATCATTAACCACATCTTATGAGCCATTTATATTTTCAAAAGCTGCAGTATTCCTATAGTTTACCCTAACTTGAGTTCATTCTTGTGTGTTTTGATGTCTGGCTTCACACTCAGACCTGACATATTTTTGTCATGTTGCCCTCAGCGTTACTTGTTGGATGTAACTTTTGCCTCTTAAATTGCTTATTTTCTGAGTGTGCCAAAAGAGGAATGTGTAGATTTTTGGAAGATTAATGGCAAAAGTGTGGTTTCAGACACTGTAGTGCTCAACATAGTTGATCAGAAGGAGGAAAATGTTCATCATTAACCACATCTTATGAGCCATTTATATTTTCAAAAGTTGCAGTATTCCTATAGTTTACCCTAACTTGAGTTCATTCTTGTGTGTTTTGATGTCTGGCTTCACACTCAGACCTGACATATTTTTGTCATGTTGCCCTCAGCGTTACTTGTTGGATGTAACTTTTGCATCTTAAATTGCTTATTTTCTGAGTGTGCCAAAAGAGGAATGTGTAGATTTTTGGAAGATTAATGGCAAAAGTGTGGTTTCAGACGGGTGGTTGCTCAACATAGTTGATCAGAAGAAGAAAACGTTCATCATTAACCACATCTTATGAGCCATTTATATTTTCAAAAGCTGCAGTATTGCTATAGTTTACCCTAACTTGAGTTCATTCTTGTGATTTTTGATGTCTAGCTCCACACTCAGACTTGATATATTTTTGTCATGTTGCCCTCAGCGTTATTTGTTGGATGTAACTTTTGCATCTTAAATTGCTTATTTTCTGAGTATGAATAAGAGTAGTTCTGAAATGGCTGTGAAAATTGATCTTAGAGTCACTCTTATCCTATAGACATTTCCTTAGCCCATTTTAATTTCTCCCTTACCTGTGAAGCCTTGGGCTGGTAATTGGTGCTGCTGTCAGGTCCCTGTCCTGATACCCGCCTGGTGTCTCGCTGTCTCACTTTTATCTGTTGCAAGAATATAGATAATAAATGTGCAAAGCAAAATTTATAACAGGATTAAGAATAGTAGTGGTGACATAGCTGTGGAAATTGATCGCAAATTGAGCCATTTCTTCTCCCTGTGCTGTGACCTTGTCGTGGTGGAGAGGCTTGCGTGCTTCTATGATCCTGAGAGCTATGCTGGTGGGAGCCCATGGCTACTGGCAGGTTCAACCATACCAGACTGGTCTTGGGTGAGGAGTGAGACGAAAGGCAGCACCTGGTCCTCCAGGTTGGGGGTTGGGCGTGGCTTATTTTCTGAGTTTGCCAAAAGAGGAATGTGTAGATTTTTGGAAGATTAATGGCAAAAGTGTGGTTTCAGACAGGTCATTGCTCAACATAGTTGATCAGAGGGAGGACACGTTCATCATTAACCACACCTTATGAGCCATTTATATTTTCAAAAGCTGCAGTATTCCTATAGTTTACCCTAACTTGAGTTCATTCTTGTGATTTTTGATGTCTGGCTTCACACTCAGACCTGAAATATGTTTGTCATGTTGCCCTCAGCGTTATTTGTTGGATGTAACTTTTGCCTCTTAAATTGCTTATTTTCTGAGTGTGCCAAAAGAGGAATGTGTAGATTTTTGGAAGATTAATGGCAAAAGTGTGGTTTCAGACAGGTGGTTGCTCAACATAGTTGATCAGAAGAAGAAAACGTTCATCATTAACCACATCTTATGAGCCATTTATATTTTCAAAAGCTGCAGTATTCCTATAGTTTACCCTAACTTGAGTTCATTCTTGTGTGTTTTGATGTCTGGCTTCACACTCAGACCTGACATATTTTTGTCATGTTGCCCTCAGCGTTACTTGTTGGATGTAACTTTTGCCTCTTAAATTGCTTATTTTCTGAGTGTGCCAAAAGAGGAATGTGTAGATTTTTGGAAGATTAATGGCAAAAGTGTGGTTTCAGACACTTACATGCTCAACATAGTTGATCAGAAGGAGAAAACGTTCATCATTAACCACATCTTATGAGCCATTTATATTTTCAAAAGTTGCAGTATTCCTATAGTTTACCCTAACTTGAGTTCATTCTTGTGTGTTTTGATGTCTGGCTTCACACTCAGACCTGACATATTTTTGTCATGTTGCCCTCAGCGTTACTTGTTGGATGTAACTTTTGCCTCTTAAATTGCTTATTTTCTGAGTATGAATAAGAGTAGTTCTGAAATGGCTGTGAAAATTGATCTTAGAGTCACTCTTATCCTATAGACATTTCCTTAGCCCATTTTAATTTCTCCCTTACCTGTGAAGCCTTGGGCTGGTAATTGGTGCTGCTGTCAGGTCCCTGTCCTGATACCCGCCTGGTGTCTCGCTGTCTCACTTTTATCTGTTGCAAGAATATAGATAATAAATGTGCAAAGCAAAATTTATAACAGGATTAAGAATAGTAGTGGTGACATAGCTGTGGAAATTGAACGCAAATTGAGCCATTTCTTCTCCCTGTGCTGTGACCTTGTCGTGGTGGAGAGGCTTGCGTGCTTCTATGATCCTGAGAGCTATGCTGGTGGGAGCCCATGGCTACTGGCAGGTTCAACCATACCAGACTGGTCTTGGGTGAGGAGTGAGACGAAAGGCAGCACCTGGTCCTCCAGGTTGGGGGTTGGGCGTGGCTTATTTTCTGAGTTTGCCAAAAGAGGAATGTGTAGATTTTTGGAAGATTAATGGCAAAAGTGTGGTTTCAGACAGGTCATTGCTCAACATAGTTGATCAGAGGGAGGACACGTTCATCATTAACCACATCTTATGAGCCATTTATATTTTCAAAAGCTGCAGTATTGCTATAGTTTACCCTAACTTGAGTTCATTCTTGTGAGTTTTGATGTCTGGCTTCACACTCAGACCTGACATATTTTTGTCATGTTGCCCTCAGCGTTATTTGTTGGATGTAACTTTTGCCTCTTAAATTGCTTATTGTCTGAGTGTGCCAAAAGAGGAATGTGTAGATTTTTGGAAGATTAATGGCAAAAGTGTGGTTTCAGACACTCACGTGCTCAACATAGTTGATCAGAAGGACGAAACGTTCATCATTAACCACATCTTATGAGCCATTTATATTTTCAAAAACTGCAGTATTGCTATAGTTTACCCGAACTTGAGTTCATTCTTGTGAGTTTTGATGTCTGGCTTCACACTCAGACCTGACATATTTTTGTGAAGTTGCCCTCAGCGTTATTTGTTGGATGTAGCTTTTGCCTCTTAAATTGCTTATTTTCTGAGTGTGCCAAAAGAGGAATGTGTAGATTTTTGGAAGATTAATGGCAAAAGTGTGGTTTCAGACACTCACGTGCTCAACATAGTTGATCAGAAGGAGGAAAATGTTCATCATTAACCACATCTTATGAGCCATTTATATTTTCAAAAGCTGCAGTATTGCTATAGTTTACCCTAACTTGAGTTCATTCTTGTGATTTTTGATGTCTAGCTCCACACTCAGACTTGATATATTTTTGTCATGTTGCCCTCAGCGTTATTTGTTGGATGTAACTTTTGCATCTTAAATTGCTTATTTTCTGAGTATGAATAAGAGTAGTTCTGAAATGGCTGTGAAAATTGATCTTAGAGTCACTCTTATCCTATAGACATTTCCTTAGCCCATTTTAATTTCTCCCTTACCTGTGAAGCCTTGGGCTGGTAATTGGTGCTGCTGTCAGGTCCCTGTCCTGATACCCGCCTGGTGTCTCGCTGTCTCACTTTTATCTGTTGCAAGAATATAGATAATAAATGTGCAAAGCAAAATTTATAACAGGATTAAGAATAGTAGTGGTGACATAGCTGTGGAAATTGATCGCAAATTGAGCCATTTCTTCTCCCTGTGCTGTGACCTTGTCGTGGTGGAGAGGCTTGCGTGCTTCTATGATCCTGAGAGCTATGCTGGTGGGAGCCCATGGCTACTGGCAGGTTCAACCATACCAGACTGGTCTTGGGTGAGGAGTGAGACGAAAGGCAGCACCTGGTCCTCCAGGTTGGGGGTTGGGCGTGGCTTATTTTCTGAGTTTGCCAAAAGAGGAATGTGTAGATTTTTGGAAGATTAATGGCAAAAGTGTGGTTTCAGACAGGTCATTGCTCAACATAGTTGATCAGAGGGAGGACACGTTCATCATTAACCACACCTTATGAGCCATTTATATTTTCAAAAGCTGCAGTATTCCTATAGTTTACCCTAACTTGAGTTCATTCTTGTGATTTTTGATGTCTGGCTTCACACTCAGACCTGAAATATGTTTGTCATGTTGCCCTCAGCGTTATTTGTTGGATGTAACTTTTGCCTCTTAAATTGCTTATTTTCTGAGTGTGCCAAAAGAGGAATGTGTAGATTTTTGGAAGATTAATGGCAAAAGTGTGGTTTCAGACAGGTGGTTGCTCAACATAGTTGATCAGAAGAAGAAAACGTTCATCATTAACCACATCTTATGAGCCATTTATATTTTCAAAAGCTGCAGTATTCCTATAGTTTACCCTAACTTGAGTTCATTCTTGTGTGTTTTGATGTCTGGCTTCACACTCAGACCTGACATATTTTTGTCATGTTGCCCTCAGCGTTACTTGTTGGATGTAACTTTTGCCTCTTAAATTGCTTATTTTCTGAGTGTGCCAAAAGAGGAATGTGTAGATTTTTGGAAGATTAATGGCAAAAGTGTGGTTTCAGACACTGTAGTGCTCAACATAGTTGATCAGAAGGAGGAAAATGTTCATCATTAACCACATCTTATGAGCCATTTATATTTTCAAAAGTTGCAGTATTCCTATAGTTTACCCTAACTTGAGTTCATTCTTGTGTGTTTTGATGTCTGGCTTCACACTCAGACCTGACAAATTTTTGTCATGTTGCCCTCAGCGTTACTTGTTGGATGTAACTTTTGCATCTTAAATTGCTTATTTTCTGAGTGTGCCAAAAGAGGAATGTGTAGATTTTTGGAAGATTAATGGCAAAAGTGTGGTTTCAGACGGGTGGTTGCTCAACATAGTTGATCAGAAGAAGAAAACGTTCATCATTAACCACATCTTATGAGCCATTTATATTTTCAAAAGCTGCAGTATTGCTATAGTTTACCCTAACTTGAGTTCATTCTTGTGATTTTTGATGTCTAGCTCCACACTCAGACTTGATATATTTTTGTCATGTTGCCCTCAGCGTTATTTGTTGGATGTAACTTTTGCATCTTAAATTGCTTATTTTCTGAGTATGAATAAGAGTAGTTCTGAAATGGCTGTGAAAATTGATCTTAGAGTCACTCTTATCCTATAGACATTTCCTTAGCCCATTTTAATTTCTCCCTTACCTGTGAAGCCTTGGGCTGGTAATTGGTGCTGCTGTCAGGTCCCTGTCCTGATACCCGCCTGGTGTCTCGCTGTCTCACTTTTATCTGTTGCAAGAATATAGATAATAAATGTGCAAAGCAAAATTTATAACAGGATTAAGAATAGTAGTGGTGACATAGCTGTGGAAATTGATCGCAAATTGAGCCATTTCTTCTCCCTGTGCTGTGACCTTGTCGTGGTGGAGAGGCTTGCGTGCTTCTATGATCCTGAGAGCTATGCTGGTGGGAGCCCATGGCTACTGGCAGGTTCAACCATACCAGACTGGTCTTGGGTGAGGAGTGAGACGAAAGGCAGCACCTGGTCCTCCAGGTTGGGGGTTGGGCGTGGCTTATTTTCTGAGTTTGCCAAAAGAGGAATGTGTAGATTTTTGGAAGATTAATGGCAAAAGTGTGGTTTCAGACAGGTCATTGCTCAACATAGTTGATCAGAGGGAGGACACGTTCATCATTAACCACACCTTATGAGCCATTTATATTTTCAAAAGCTGCAGTATTCCTATAGTTTACCCTAACTTGAGTTCATTCTTGTGATTTTTGATGTCTGGCTTCACACTCAGACCTGAAATATGTTTGTCATGTTGCCCTCAGCGTTATTTGTTGGATGTAACTTTTGCCTCTTAAATTGCTTATTTTCTGAGTGTGCCAAAAGAGGAATGTGTAGATTTTTGGAAGATTAATGGCAAAAGTGTGGTTTCAGACAGGTGGTTGCTCAACATAGTTGATCAGAAGAAGAAAACGTTCATCATTAACCACATCTTATGAGCCATTTATATTTTCAAAAGCTGCAGTATTCCTATAGTTTACCCTAACTTGAGTTCATTCTTGTGTGTTTTGATGTCTGGCTTCACACTCAGACCTGACATATTTTTGTCATGTTGCCCTCAGCGTTACTTGTTGGATGTAACTTTTGCCTCTTAAATTGCTTATTTTCTGAGTGTGCCAAAAGAGGAATGTGTAGATTTTTGGAAGATTAATGGCAAAAGTGTGGTTTCAGACACTTACATGCTCAACATAGTTGATCAGAAGGAGAAAACGTTCATCATTAACCACATCTTATGAGCCATTTATATTTTCAAAAGTTGCAGTATTCCTATAGTTTACCCTAACTTGAGTTCATTCTTGTGTGTTTTGATGTCTGGCTTCACACTCAGACCTGACATATTTTTGTCATGTTGCCCTCAGCGTTACTTGTTGGATGTAACTTTTGCCTCTTAAATTGCTTATTTTCTGAGTATGAATAAGAGTAGTTCTGAAATGGCTGTGAAAATTGATCTTAGAGTCACTCTTATCCTATAGACATTTCCTTAGCCCATTTTAATTTCTCCCTTACCTGTGAAGCCTTGGGCTGGTAATTGGTGCTGCTGTCAGGTCCCTGTCCTGATACCCGCCTGGTGTCTCGCTGTCTCACTTTTATCTGTTGCAAGAATATAGATAATAAATGTGCAAAGCAAAATTTATAACAGGATTAAGAATAGTAGTGGTGACATAGCTGTGGAAATTGAACGCAAATTGAGCCATTTCTTCTCCCTGTGCTGTGACCTTGTCGTGGTGGAGAGGCTTGCGTGCTTCTATGATCCTGAGAGCTATGCTGGTGGGAGCCCATGGCTACTGGCAGGTTCAACCATACCAGACTGGTCTTGGGTGAGGAGTGAGACGAAAGGCAGCACCTGGTCCTCCAGGTTGGGGGTTGGGCGTGGCTTATTTTCTGAGTTTGCCAAAAGAGGAATGTGTAGATTTTTGGAAGATTAATGGCAAAAGTGTGGTTTCAGACAGGTCATTGCTCAACATAGTTGATCAGAGGGAGGACACGTTCATCATTAACCACATCTTATGAGCCATTTATATTTTCAAAAGCTGCAGTATTGCTATAGTTTACCCTAACTTGAGTTCATTCTTGTGAGTTTTGATGTCTGGCTTCACACTCAGACCTGACATATTTTTGTCATGTTGCCCTCAGCGTTATTTGTTGGATGTAACTTTTGCCTCTTAAATTGCTTATTGTCTGAGTGTGCCAAAAGAGGAATGTGTAGATTTTTGGAAGATTAATGGCAAAAGTGTGGTTTCAGACACTCACGTGCTCAACATAGTTGATCAGAAGGACGAAACGTTCATCATTAACCACATCTTATGAGCCATTTATATTTTCAAAAACTGCAGTATTGCTATAGTTTACCCGAACTTGAGTTCATTCTTGTGAGTTTTGATGTCTGGCTTCACACTCAGACCTGACATATTTTTGTGAAGTTGCCCTCAGCGTTATTTGTTGGATGTAGCTTTTGCCTCTTAAATTGCTTATTTTCTGAGTGTGCCAAAAGAGGAATGTGTAGATTTTTGGAAGATTAATGGCAAAAGTGTGGTTTCAGACACTCACGTGCTCAACATAGTTGATCAGAAGGAGGAAAATGTTCATCATTAACCACATCTTATGAGCCATTTATATTTTCAAAAGCTGCAGTATTGCTATAGTTTACCCTAACTTGAGTTCATTCTTGTGATTTTTGATGTCTAGCTCCACACTCAGACTTGATATATTTTTGTCATGTTGCCCTCAGCGTTATTTGTTGGATGTAACTTTTGCATCTTAAATTGCTTATTTTCTGAGTATGAATAAGAGTAGTTCTGAAATGGCTGTGAAAATTGATCTTAGAGTCACTCTTATCCTATAGACATTTCCTTAGCCCATTTTAATTTCTCCCTTACCTGTGAAGCCTTGGGCTGGTAATTGGTGCTGCTGTCAGGTCCCTGTCCTGATACCCGCCTGGTGTCTCGCTGTCTCACTTTTATCTGTTGCAAGAATATAGATAATAAATGTGCAAAGCAAAATTTATAACAGGATTAAGAATAGTAGTGGTGACATAGCTGTGGAAATTGATCGCAAATTGAGCCATTTCTTCTCCCTGTGCTGTGACCTTGTCGTGGTGGAGAGGCTTGCGTGCTTCTATGATCCTGAGAGCTATGCTGGTGGGAGCCCATGGCTACTGGCAGGTTCAACCATACCAGACTGGTCTTGGGTGAGGAGTGAGACGAAAGGCAGCACCTGGTCCTCCAGGTTGGGGGTTGGGCGTGGCTTATTTTCTGAGTTTGCCAAAAGAGGAATGTGTAGATTTTTGGAAGATTAATGGCAAAAGTGTGGTTTCAGACAGGTCATTGCTCAACATAGTTGATCAGAGGGAGGACACGTTCATCATTAACCACACCTTATGAGCCATTTATATTTTCAAAAGCTGCAGTATTCCTATAGTTTACCCTAACTTGAGTTCATTCTTGTGATTTTTGATGTCTGGCTTCACACTCAGACCTGAAATATGTTTGTCATGTTGCCCTCAGCGTTATTTGTTGGATGTAACTTTTGCCTCTTAAATTGCTTATTTTCTGAGTGTGCCAAAAGAGGAATGTGTAGATTTTTGGAAGATTAATGGCAAAAGTGTGGTTTCAGACAGGTGGTTGCTCAACATAGTTGATCAGAAGAAGAAAACGTTCATCATTAACCACATCTTATGAGCCATTTATATTTTCAAAAGCTGCAGTATTCCTATAGTTTACCCTAACTTGAGTTCATTCTTGTGTGTTTTGATGTCTGGCTTCACACTCAGACCTGACATATTTTTGTCATGTTGCCCTCAGCGTTACTTGTTGGATGTAACTTTTGCCTCTTAAATTGCTTATTTTCTGAGTGTGCCAAAAGAGGAATGTGTAGATTTTTGGAAGATTAATGGCAAAAGTGTGGTTTCAGACACTGTAGTGCTCAACATAGTTGATCAGAAGGAGGAAAATGTTCATCATTAACCACATCTTATGAGCCATTTATATTTTCAAAAGTTGCAGTATTCCTATAGTTTACCCTAACTTGAGTTCATTCTTGTGTGTTTTGATGTCTGGCTTCACACTCAGACCTGACAAATTTTTGTCATGTTGCCCTCAGCGTTACTTGTTGGATGTAACTTTTGCATCTTAAATTGCTTATTTTCTGAGTGTGCCAAAAGAGGAATGTGTAGATTTTTGGAAGATTAATGGCAAAAGTGTGGTTTCAGACGGGTGGTTGCTCAACATAGTTGATCAGAAGAAGAAAACGTTCATCATTAACCACATCTTATGAGCCATTTATATTTTCAAAAGCTGCAGTATTGCTATAGTTTACCCTAACTTGAGTTCATTCTTGTGATTTTTGATGTCTAGCTCCACACTCAGACTTGATATATTTTTGTCATGTTGCCCTCAGCGTTATTTGTTGGATGTAACTTTTGCATCTTAAATTGCTTATTTTCTGAGTATGAATAAGAGTAGTTCTGAAATGGCTGTGAAAATTGATCTTAGAGTCACTCTTATCCTATAGACATTTCCTTAGCCCATTTTAATTTCTCCCTTACCTGTGAAGCCTTGGGCTGGTAATTGGTGCTGCTGTCAGGTCCCTGTCCTGATACCCGCCTGGTGTCTCGCTGTCTCACTTTTATCTGTTGCAAGAATATAGATAATAAATGTGCAAAGCAAAATTTATAACAGGATTAAGAATAGTAGTGGTGACATAGCTGTGGAAATTGATCGCAAATTGAGCCATTTCTTCTCCCTGTGCTGTGACCTTGTCGTGGTGGAGAGGCTTGCGTGCTTCTATGATCCTGAGAGCTATGCTGGTGGGAGCCCATGGCTACTGGCAGGTTCAACCATACCAGACTGGTCTTGGGTGAGGAGTGAGACGAAAGGCAGCACCTGGTCCTCCAGGTTGGGGGTTGGGCGTGGCTTATTTTCTGAGTTTGCCAAAAGAGGAATGTGTAGATTTTTGGAAGATTAATGGCAAAAGTGTGGTTTCAGACAGGTCATTGCTCAACATAGTTGATCAGAGGGAGGACACGTTCATCATTAACCACACCTTATGAGCCATTTATATTTTCAAAAGCTGCAGTATTCCTATAGTTTACCCTAACTTGAGTTCATTCTTGTGATTTTTGATGTCTGGCTTCACACTCAGACCTGAAATATGTTTGTCATGTTGCCCTCAGCGTTATTTGTTGGATGTAACTTTTGCCTCTTAAATTGCTTATTTTCTGAGTGTGCCAAAAGAGGAATGTGTAGATTTTTGGAAGATTAATGGCAAAAGTGTGGTTTCAGACAGGTGGTTGCTCAACATAGTTGATCAGAAGAAGAAAACGTTCATCATTAACCACATCTTATGAGCCATTTATATTTTCAAAAGCTGCAGTATTCCTATAGTTTACCCTAACTTGAGTTCATTCTTGTGTGTTTTGATGTCTGGCTTCACACTCAGACCTGACATATTTTTGTCATGTTGCCCTCAGCGTTACTTGTTGGATGTAACTTTTGCCTCTTAAATTGCTTATTTTCTGAGTGTGCCAAAAGAGGAATGTGTAGATTTTTGGAAGATTAATGGCAAAAGTGTGGTTTCAGACACTTACATGCTCAACATAGTTGATCAGAAGGAGAAAACGTTCATCATTAACCACATCTTATGAGCCATTTATATTTTCAAAAGTTGCAGTATTCCTATAGTTTACCCTAACTTGAGTTCATTCTTGTGTGTTTTGATGTCTGGCTTCACACTCAGACCTGACATATTTTTGTCATGTTGCCCTCAGCGTTACTTGTTGGATGTAACTTTTGCCTCTTAAATTGCTTATTTTCTGAGTATGAATAAGAGTAGTTCTGAAATGGCTGTGAAAATTGATCTTAGAGTCACTCTTATCCTATAGACATTTCCTTAGCCCATTTTAATTTCTCCCTTACCTGTGAAGCCTTGGGCTGGTAATTGGTGCTGCTGTCAGGTCCCTGTCCTGATACCCGCCTGGTGTCTCGCTGTCTCACTTTTATCTGTTGCAAGAATATAGATAATAAATGTGCAAAGCAAAATTTATAACAGGATTAAGAATAGTAGTGGTGACATAGCTGTGGAAATTGAACGCAAATTGAGCCATTTCTTCTCCCTGTGCTGTGACCTTGTCGTGGTGGAGAGGCTTGCGTGCTTCTATGATCCTGAGAGCTATGCTGGTGGGAGCCCATGGCTACTGGCAGGTTCAACCATACCAGACTGGTCTTGGGTGAGGAGTGAGACGAAAGGCAGCACCTGGTCCTCCAGGTTGGGGGTTGGGCGTGGCTTATTTTCTGAGTTTGCCAAAAGAGGAATGTGTAGATTTTTGGAAGATTAATGGCAAAAGTGTGGTTTCAGACAGGTCATTGCTCAACATAGTTGATCAGAGGGAGGACACGTTCATCATTAACCACATCTTATGAGCCATTTATATTTTCAAAAGCTGCAGTATTGCTATAGTTTACCCTAACTTGAGTTCATTCTTGTGAGTTTTGATGTCTGGCTTCACACTCAGACCTGACATATTTTTGTCATGTTGCCCTCAGCGTTATTTGTTGGATGTAACTTTTGCCTCTTAAATTGCTTATTGTCTGAGTGTGCCAAAAGAGGAATGTGTAGATTTTTGGAAGATTAATGGCAAAAGTGTGGTTTCAGACACTCACGTGCTCAACATAGTTGATCAGAAGGACGAAACGTTCATCATTAACCACATCTTATGAGCCATTTATATTTTCAAAAACTGCAGTATTGCTATAGTTTACCCGAACTTGAGTTCATTCTTGTGAGTTTTGATGTCTGGCTTCACACTCAGACCTGACATATTTTTGTGAAGTTGCCCTCAGCGTTATTTGTTGGATGTAGCTTTTGCCTCTTAAATTGCTTATTTTCTGAGTGTGCCAAAAGAGGAATGTGTAGATTTTTGGAAGATTAATGGCAAAAGTGTGGTTTCAGACACTCACGTGCTCAACATAGTTGATCAGAAGGAGGAAAATGTTCATCATTAACCACATCTTATGAGCCATTTATATTTTCAAAAGCTGCAGTATTGCTATAGTTTACCCTAACTTGAGTTCATTCTTGTGATTTTTGATGTCTAGCTCCACACTCAGACTTGATATATTTTTGTCATGTTGCCCTCAGCGTTATTTGTTGGATGTAACTTTTGCATCTTAAATTGCTTATTTTCTGAGTATGAATAAGAGTAGTTCTGAAATGGCTGTGAAAATTGATCTTAGAGTCACTCTTATCCTATAGACATTTCCTTAGCCCATTTTAATTTCTCCCTTACCTGTGAAGCCTTGGGCTGGTAATTGGTGCTGCTGTCAGGTCCCTGTCCTGATACCCGCCTGGTGTCTCGCTGTCTCACTTTTATCTGTTGCAAGAATATAGATAATAAATGTGCAAAGCAAAATTTATAACAGGATTAAGAATAGTAGTGGTGACATAGCTGTGGAAATTGATCGCAAATTGAGCCATTTCTTCTCCCTGTGCTGTGACCTTGTCGTGGTGGAGAGGCTTGCGTGCTTCTATGATCCTGAGAGCTATGCTGGTGGGAGCCCATGGCTACTGGCAGGTTCAACCATACCAGACTGGTCTTGGGTGAGGAGTGAGACGAAAGGCAGCACCTGGTCCTCCAGGTTGGGGGTTGGGCGTGGCTTATTTTCTGAGTTTGCCAAAAGAGGAATGTGTAGATTTTTGGAAGATTAATGGCAAAAGTGTGGTTTCAGACAGGTCATTGCTCAACATAGTTGATCAGAGGGAGGACACGTTCATCATTAACCACACCTTATGAGCCATTTATATTTTCAAAAGCTGCAGTATTCCTATAGTTTACCCTAACTTGAGTTCATTCTTGTGATTTTTGATGTCTGGCTTCACACTCAGACCTGAAATATGTTTGTCATGTTGCCCTCAGCGTTATTTGTTGGATGTAACTTTTGCCTCTTAAATTGCTTATTTTCTGAGTGTGCCAAAAGAGGAATGTGTAGATTTTTGGAAGATTAATGGCAAAAGTGTGGTTTCAGACAGGTGGTTGCTCAACATAGTTGATCAGAAGAAGAAAACGTTCATCATTAACCACATCTTATGAGCCATTTATATTTTCAAAAGCTGCAGTATTCCTATAGTTTACCCTAACTTGAGTTCATTCTTGTGTGTTTTGATGTCTGGCTTCACACTCAGACCTGACATATTTTTGTCATGTTGCCCTCAGCGTTACTTGTTGGATGTAACTTTTGCCTCTTAAATTGCTTATTTTCTGAGTGTGCCAAAAGAGGAATGTGTAGATTTTTGGAAGATTAATGGCAAAAGTGTGGTTTCAGACACTGTAGTGCTCAACATAGTTGATCAGAAGGAGGAAAATGTTCATCATTAACCACATCTTATGAGCCATTTATATTTTCAAAAGTTGCAGTATTCCTATAGTTTACCCTAACTTGAGTTCATTCTTGTGTGTTTTGATGTCTGGCTTCACACTCAGACCTGACAAATTTTTGTCATGTTGCCCTCAGCGTTACTTGTTGGATGTAACTTTTGCATCTTAAATTGCTTATTTTCTGAGTGTGCCAAAAGAGGAATGTGTAGATTTTTGGAAGATTAATGGCAAAAGTGTGGTTTCAGACGGGTGGTTGCTCAACATAGTTGATCAGAAGAAGAAAACGTTCATCATTAACCACATCTTATGAGCCATTTATATTTTCAAAAGCTGCAGTATTGCTATAGTTTACCCTAACTTGAGTTCATTCTTGTGATTTTTGATGTCTAGCTCCACACTCAGACTTGATATATTTTTGTCATGTTGCCCTCAGCGTTATTTGTTGGATGTAACTTTTGCATCTTAAATTGCTTATTTTCTGAGTATGAATAAGAGTAGTTCTGAAATGGCTGTGAAAATTGATCTTAGAGTCACTCTTATCCTATAGACATTTCCTTAGCCCATTTTAATTTCTCCCTTACCTGTGAAGCCTTGGGCTGGTAATTGGTGCTGCTGTCAGGTCCCTGTCCTGATACCCGCCTGGTGTCTCGCTGTCTCACTTTTATCTGTTGCAAGAATATAGATAATAAATGTGCAAAGCAAAATTTATAACAGGATTAAGAATAGTAGTGGTGACATAGCTGTGGAAATTGATCGCAAATTGAGCCATTTCTTCTCCCTGTGCTGTGACCTTGTCGTGGTGGAGAGGCTTGCGTGCTTCTATGATCCTGAGAGCTATGCTGGTGGGAGCCCATGGCTACTGGCAGGTTCAACCATACCAGACTGGTCTTGGGTGAGGAGTGAGACGAAAGGCAGCACCTGGTCCTCCAGGTTGGGGGTTGGGCGTGGCTTATTTTCTGAGTTTGCCAAAAGAGGAATGTGTAGATTTTTGGAAGATTAATGGCAAAAGTGTGGTTTCAGACAGGTCATTGCTCAACATAGTTGATCAGAGGGAGGACACGTTCATCATTAACCACACCTTATGAGCCATTTATATTTTCAAAAGCTGCAGTATTCCTATAGTTTACCCTAACTTGAGTTCATTCTTGTGATTTTTGATGTCTGGCTTCACACTCAGACCTGAAATATGTTTGTCATGTTGCCCTCAGCGTTATTTGTTGGATGTAACTTTTGCCTCTTAAATTGCTTATTTTCTGAGTGTGCCAAAAGAGGAATGTGTAGATTTTTGGAAGATTAATGGCAAAAGTGTGGTTTCAGACAGGTGGTTGCTCAACATAGTTGATCAGAAGAAGAAAACGTTCATCATTAACCACATCTTATGAGCCATTTATATTTTCAAAAGCTGCAGTATTCCTATAGTTTACCCTAACTTGAGTTCATTCTTGTGTGTTTTGATGTCTGGCTTCACACTCAGACCTGACATATTTTTGTCATGTTGCCCTCAGCGTTACTTGTTGGATGTAACTTTTGCCTCTTAAATTGCTTATTTTCTGAGTGTGCCAAAAGAGGAATGTGTAGATTTTTGGAAGATTAATGGCAAAAGTGTGGTTTCAGACACTTACATGCTCAACATAGTTGATCAGAAGGAGAAAACGTTCATCATTAACCACATCTTATGAGCCATTTATATTTTCAAAAGTTGCAGTATTCCTATAGTTTACCCTAACTTGAGTTCATTCTTGTGTGTTTTGATGTCTGGCTTCACACTCAGACCTGACATATTTTTGTCATGTTGCCCTCAGCGTTACTTGTTGGATGTAACTTTTGCCTCTTAAATTGCTTATTTTCTGAGTATGAATAAGAGTAGTTCTGAAATGGCTGTGAAAATTGATCTTAGAGTCACTCTTATCCTATAGACATTTCCTTAGCCCATTTTAATTTCTCCCTTACCTGTGAAGCCTTGGGCTGGTAATTGGTGCTGCTGTCAGGTCCCTGTCCTGATACCCGCCTGGTGTCTCGCTGTCTCACTTTTATCTGTTGCAAGAATATAGATAATAAATGTGCAAAGCAAAATTTATAACAGGATTAAGAATAGTAGTGGTGACATAGCTGTGGAAATTGAACGCAAATTGAGCCATTTCTTCTCCCTGTGCTGTGACCTTGTCGTGGTGGAGAGGCTTGCGTGCTTCTATGATCCTGAGAGCTATGCTGGTGGGAGCCCATGGCTACTGGCAGGTTCAACCATACCAGACTGGTCTTGGGTGAGGAGTGAGACGAAAGGCAGCACCTGGTCCTCCAGGTTGGGGGTTGGGCGTGGCTTATTTTCTGAGTTTGCCAAAAGAGGAATGTGTAGATTTTTGGAAGATTAATGGCAAAAGTGTGGTTTCAGACAGGTCATTGCTCAACATAGTTGATCAGAGGGAGGACACGTTCATCATTAACCACATCTTATGAGCCATTTATATTTTCAAAAGCTGCAGTATTGCTATAGTTTACCCTAACTTGAGTTCATTCTTGTGAGTTTTGATGTCTGGCTTCACACTCAGACCTGACATATTTTTGTCATGTTGCCCTCAGCGTTATTTGTTGGATGTAACTTTTGCCTCTTAAATTGCTTATTGTCTGAGTGTGCCAAAAGAGGAATGTGTAGATTTTTGGAAGATTAATGGCAAAAGTGTGGTTTCAGACACTCACGTGCTCAACATAGTTGATCAGAAGGACGAAACGTTCATCATTAACCACATCTTATGAGCCATTTATATTTTCAAAAACTGCAGTATTGCTATAGTTTACCCGAACTTGAGTTCATTCTTGTGAGTTTTGATGTCTGGCTTCACACTCAGACCTGACATATTTTTGTGAAGTTGCCCTCAGCGTTATTTGTTGGATGTAGCTTTTGCCTCTTAAATTGCTTATTTTCTGAGTGTGCCAAAAGAGGAATGTGTAGATTTTTGGAAGATTAATGGCAAAAGTGTGGTTTCAGACACTCACGTGCTCAACATAGTTGATCAGAAGGAGGAAAATGTTCATCATTAACCACATCTTATGAGCCATTTATATTTTCAAAAGCTGCAGTATTGCTATAGTTTACCCTAACTTGAGTTCATTCTTGTGATTTTTGATGTCTAGCTCCACACTCAGACTTGATATATTTTTGTCATGTTGCCCTCAGCGTTATTTGTTGGATGTAACTTTTGCATCTTAAATTGCTTATTTTCTGAGTATGAATAAGAGTAGTTCTGAAATGGCTGTGAAAATTGATCTTAGAGTCACTCTTATCCTATAGACATTTCCTTAGCCCATTTTAATTTCTCCCTTACCTGTGAAGCCTTGGGCTGGTAATTGGTGCTGCTGTCAGGTCCCTGTCCTGATACCCGCCTGGTGTCTCGCTGTCTCACTTTTATCTGTTGCAAGAATATAGATAATAAATGTGCAAAGCAAAATTTATAACAGGATTAAGAATAGTAGTGGTGACATAGCTGTGGAAATTGATCGCAAATTGAGCCATTTCTTCTCCCTGTGCTGTGACCTTGTCGTGGTGGAGAGGCTTGCGTGCTTCTATGATCCTGAGAGCTATGCTGGTGGGAGCCCATGGCTACTGGCAGGTTCAACCATACCAGACTGGTCTTGGGTGAGGAGTGAGACGAAAGGCAGCACCTGGTCCTCCAGGTTGGGGGTTGGGCGTGGCTTATTTTCTGAGTTTGCCAAAAGAGGAATGTGTAGATTTTTGGAAGATTAATGGCAAAAGTGTGGTTTCAGACAGGTCATTGCTCAACATAGTTGATCAGAGGGAGGACACGTTCATCATTAACCACACCTTATGAGCCATTTATATTTTCAAAAGCTGCAGTATTCCTATAGTTTACCCTAACTTGAGTTCATTCTTGTGATTTTTGATGTCTGGCTTCACACTCAGACCTGAAATATGTTTGTCATGTTGCCCTCAGCGTTATTTGTTGGATGTAACTTTTGCCTCTTAAATTGCTTATTTTCTGAGTGTGCCAAAAGAGGAATGTGTAGATTTTTGGAAGATTAATGGCAAAAGTGTGGTTTCAGACAGGTGGTTGCTCAACATAGTTGATCAGAAGAAGAAAACGTTCATCATTAACCACATCTTATGAGCCATTTATATTTTCAAAAGCTGCAGTATTCCTATAGTTTACCCTAACTTGAGTTCATTCTTGTGTGTTTTGATGTCTGGCTTCACACTCAGACCTGACATATTTTTGTCATGTTGCCCTCAGCGTTACTTGTTGGATGTAACTTTTGCCTCTTAAATTGCTTATTTTCTGAGTGTGCCAAAAGAGGAATGTGTAGATTTTTGGAAGATTAATGGCAAAAGTGTGGTTTCAGACACTTACATGCTCAACATAGTTGATCAGAAGGAGAAAACGTTCATCATTAACCACATCTTATGAGCCATTTATATTTTCAAAAGTTGCAGTATTCCTATAGTTTACCCTAACTTGAGTTCATTCTTGTGTGTTTTGATGTCTGGCTTCACACTCAGACCTGACATATTTTTGTCATGTTGCCCTCAGCGTTACTTGTTGGATGTAACTTTTGCCTCTTAAATTGCTTATTTTCTGAGTATGAATAAGAGTAGTTCTGAAATGGCTGTGAAAATTGATCTTAGAGTCACTCTTATCCTATAGACATTTCCTTAGCCCATTTTAATTTCTCCCTTACCTGTGAAGCCTTGGGCTGGTAATTGGTGCTGCTGTCAGGTCCCTGTCCTGATACCCGCCTGGTGTCTCGCTGTCTCACTTTTATCTGTTGCAAGAATATAGATAATAAATGTGCAAAGCAAAATTTATAACAGGATTAAGAATAGTAGTGGTGACATAGCTGTGGAAATTGATCGCAAATTGAGCCATTTCTTCTCCCTGTGCTGTGACCTTGTCGTGGTGGAGAGGCTTGCGTGCTTCTATGATCCTGAGAGCTATGCTGGTGGGAGCCCATGGCTACTGGCAGGTTCAACCATACCAGACTGGTCTTGGGTGAGGAGTGAGACGAAAGGCAGCACCTGGTCCTCCAGGTTGGGGGTTGGGCGTGGCTTATTTTCTGAGTTTGCCAAAAGAGGAATGTGTAGATTTTTGGAAGATTAATGGCAAAAGTGTGGTTTCAGACAGGTCATTGCTCAACATAGTTGATCAGAGGGAGGACACGTTCATCATTAACCACATCTTATGAGCCATTTATATTTTCAAAAGCTGCAGTATTGCTATAGTTTACCCTAACTTGAGTTCATTCTTGTGAGTTTTGATGTCTGGCTTCACACTCAGACCTGACATATTTTTGTCATGTTGCCCTCAGCGTTATTTGTTGGATGTAACTTTTGCCTCTTAAATTGCTTATTGTCTGAGTGTGCCAAAAGAGGAATGTGTAGATTTTTGGAAGATTAATGGCAAAAGTGTGGTTTCAGACACTCACGTGCTCAACATAGTTGATCAGAAGGACGAAACGTTCATCATTAACCACATCTTATGAGCCATTTATATTTTCAAAAACTGCAGTATTGCTATAGTTTACCCGAACTTGAGTTCATTCTTGTGAGTTTTGATGTCTGGCTTCACACTCAGACCTGACATATTTTTGTGAAGTTGCCCTCAGCGTTATTTGTTGGATGTAGCTTTTGCCTCTTAAATTGCTTATTTTCTGAGTGTGCCAAAAGAGGAATGTGTAGATTTTTGGAAGATTAATGGCAAAAGTGTGGTTTCAGACACTGTAGTGCTCAACATAGTTGATCAGAAGGAGGAAAATGTTCATCATTAACCACATCTTATGAGCCATTTATATTTTCAAAAGCTGCAGTATTGCTATAGTTTACCCTAACTTGAGTTCATTCTTGTGATTTTTGATGTCTAGCTCCACACTCAGACTTGATATATTTTTGTCATGTTGCCCTCAGCGTTATTTGTTGGATGTAACTTTTGCATCTTAAATTGCTTATTTTCTGAGTGTGCCAAAAGAGGAATGTGTAGATTTTTGGAAGATTAATGGCAAAAGTGTGGTTTCAGACGGGTGGTTGCTCAACATAGTTGATCAGAAGAAGAAAACGTTCATCATTAACCACATCTTATGAGCCATTTATATTTTCAAAAGCTGCAGTATTGCTATAGTTTACCCTAACTTGAGTTCATTCTTGTGATTTTTGATGTCTAGCTCCACACTCAGACTTGATATATTTTTGTCATGTTGCCCTCAGCGTTATTTGTTGGATGTAACTTTTGCATCTTAAATTGCTTATTTTCTGAGTATGAATAAGAGTAGTTCTGAAATGGCTGTGAAAATTGATCTTAGAGTCACTCTTATCCTATAGACATTTCCTTAGCCCATTTTAATTTCTCCCTTACCTGTGAAGCCTTGGGCTGGTAATTGGTGCTGCTGTCAGGTCCCTGTCCTGATACCCGCCTGGTGTCTCGCTGTCTCACTTTTATCTGTTGCAAGAATATAGATAATAAATGTGCAAAGCAAAATTTATAACAGGATTAAGAATAGTAGTGGTGACATAGCTGTGGAAATTGATCGCAAATTGAGCCATTTCTTCTCCCTGTGCTGTGACCTTGTCGTGGTGGAGAGGCTTGCGTGCTTCTATGATCCTGAGAGCTATGCTGGTGGGAGCCCATGGCTACTGGCAGGTTCAACCATACCAGACTGGTCTTGGGTGAGGAGTGAGACGAAAGGCAGCACCTGGTCCTCCAGGTTGGGGGTTGGGCGTGGCTTATTTTCTGAGTTTGCCAAAAGAGGAATGTGTAGATTTTTGGAAGATTAATGGCAAAAGTGTGGTTTCAGACAGGTCATTGCTCAACATAGTTGATCAGAGGGAGGACACGTTCATCATTAACCACACCTTATGAGCCATTTATATTTTCAAAAGCTGCAGTATTCCTATAGTTTACCCTAACTTGAGTTCATTCTTGTGATTTTTGATGTCTGGCTTCACACTCAGACCTGAAATATGTTTGTCATGTTGCCCTCAGCGTTATTTGTTGGATGTAACTTTTGCCTCTTAAATTGCTTATTTTCTGAGTGTGCCAAAAGAGGAATGTGTAGATTTTTGGAAGATTAATGGCAAAAGTGTGGTTTCAGACAGGTGGTTGCTCAACATAGTTGATCAGAAGAAGAAAACGTTCATCATTAACCACATCTTATGAGCCATTTATATTTTCAAAAGCTGCAGTATTCCTATAGTTTACCCTAACTTGAGTTCATTCTTGTGTGTTTTGATGTCTGGCTTCACACTCAGACCTGACATATTTTTGTCATGTTGCCCTCAGCGTTACTTGTTGGATGTAACTTTTGCCTCTTAAATTGCTTATTTTCTGAGTGTGCCAAAAGAGGAATGTGTAGATTTTTGGAAGATTAATGGCAAAAGTGTGGTTTCAGACACTGTAGTGCTCAACATAGTTGATCAGAAGGAGGAAAATGTTCATCATTAACCACATCTTATGAGCCATTTATATTTTCAAAAGTTGCAGTATTCCTATAGTTTACCCTAACTTGAGTTCATTCTTGTGTGTTTTGATGTCTGGCTTCACACTCAGACCTGACATATTTTTGTCATGTTGCCCTCAGCGTTACTTGTTGGATGTAACTTTTGCATCTTAAATTGCTTATTTTCTGAGTGTGCCAAAAGAGGAATGTGTAGATTTTTGGAAGATTAATGGCAAAAGTGTGGTTTCAGACGGGTGGTTGCTCAACATAGTTGATCAGAAGAAGAAAACGTTCATCATTAACCACATCTTATGAGCCATTTATATTTTCAAAAGCTGCAGTATTGCTATAGTTTACCCTAACTTGAGTTCATTCTTGTGATTTTTGATGTCTAGCTCCACACTCAGACTTGATATATTTTTGTCATGTTGCCCTCAGCGTTATTTGTTGGATGTAACTTTTGCATCTTAAATTGCTTATTTTCTGAGTATGAATAAGAGTAGTTCTGAAATGGCTGTGAAAATTGATCTTAGAGTCACTCTTATCCTATAGACATTTCCTTAGCCCATTTTAATTTCTCCCTTACCTGTGAAGCCTTGGGCTGGTAATTGGTGCTGCTGTCAGGTCCCTGTCCTGATACCCGCCTGGTGTCTCGCTGTCTCACTTTTATCTGTTGCAAGAATATAGATAATAAATGTGCAAAGCAAAATTTATAACAGGATTAAGAATAGTAGTGGTGACATAGCTGTGGAAATTGATCGCAAATTGAGCCATTTCTTCTCCCTGTGCTGTGACCTTGTCGTGGTGGAGAGGCTTGCGTGCTTCTATGATCCTGAGAGCTATGCTGGTGGGAGCCCATGGCTACTGGCAGGTTCAACCATACCAGACTGGTCTTGGGTGAGGAGTGAGACGAAAGGCAGCACCTGGTCCTCCAGGTTGGGGGTTGGGCGTGGCTTATTTTCTGAGTTTGCCAAAAGAGGAATGTGTAGATTTTTGGAAGATTAATGGCAAAAGTGTGGTTTCAGACAGGTCATTGCTCAACATAGTTGATCAGAGGGAGGACACGTTCATCATTAACCACACCTTATGAGCCATTTATATTTTCAAAAGCTGCAGTATTCCTATAGTTTACCCTAACTTGAGTTCATTCTTGTGATTTTTGATGTCTGGCTTCACACTCAGACCTGAAATATGTTTGTCATGTTGCCCTCAGCGTTATTTGTTGGATGTAACTTTTGCCTCTTAAATTGCTTATTTTCTGAGTGTGCCAAAAGAGGAATGTGTAGATTTTTGGAAGATTAATGGCAAAAGTGTGGTTTCAGACAGGTGGTTGCTCAACATAGTTGATCAGAAGAAGAAAACGTTCATCATTAACCACATCTTATGAGCCATTTATATTTTCAAAAGCTGCAGTATTCCTATAGTTTACCCTAACTTGAGTTCATTCTTGTGTGTTTTGATGTCTGGCTTCACACTCAGACCTGACATATTTTTGTCATGTTGCCCTCAGCGTTACTTGTTGGATGTAACTTTTGCCTCTTAAATTGCTTATTTTCTGAGTGTGCCAAAAGAGGAATGTGTAGATTTTTGGAAGATTAATGGCAAAAGTGTGGTTTCAGACACTTACATGCTCAACATAGTTGATCAGAAGGAGAAAACGTTCATCATTAACCACATCTTATGAGCCATTTATATTTTCAAAAGTTGCAGTATTCCTATAGTTTACCCTAACTTGAGTTCATTCTTGTGTGTTTTGATGTCTGGCTTCACACTCAGACCTGACATATTTTTGTCATGTTGCCCTCAGCGTTACTTGTTGGATGTAACTTTTGCCTCTTAAATTGCTTATTTTCTGAGTATGAATAAGAGTAGTTCTGAAATGGCTGTGAAAATTGATCTTAGAGTCACTCTTATCCTATAGACATTTCCTTAGCCCATTTTAATTTCTCCCTTACCTGTGAAGCCTTGGGCTGGTAATTGGTGCTGCTGTCAGGTCCCTGTCCTGATACCCGCCTGGTGTCTCGCTGTCTCACTTTTATCTGTTGCAAGAATATAGATAATAAATGTGCAAAGCAAAATTTATAACAGGATTAAGAATAGTAGTGGTGACATAGCTGTGGAAATTGAACGCAAATTGAGCCATTTCTTCTCCCTGTGCTGTGACCTTGTCGTGGTGGAGAGGCTTGCGTGCTTCTATGATCCTGAGAGCTATGCTGGTGGGAGCCCATGGCTACTGGCAGGTTCAACCATACCAGACTGGTCTTGGGTGAGGAGTGAGACGAAAGGCAGCACCTGGTCCTCCAGGTTGGGGGTTGGGCGTGGCTTATTTTCTGAGTTTGCCAAAAGAGGAATGTGTAGATTTTTGGAAGATTAATGGCAAAAGTGTGGTTTCAGACAGGTCATTGCTCAACATAGTTGATCAGAGGGAGGACACGTTCATCATTAACCACATCTTATGAGCCATTTATATTTTCAAAAGCTGCAGTATTGCTATAGTTTACCCTAACTTGAGTTCATTCTTGTGAGTTTTGATGTCTGGCTTCACACTCAGACCTGACATATTTTTGTCATGTTGCCCTCAGCGTTATTTGTTGGATGTAACTTTTGCCTCTTAAATTGCTTATTGTCTGAGTGTGCCAAAAGAGGAATGTGTAGATTTTTGGAAGATTAATGGCAAAAGTGTGGTTTCAGACACTCACGTGCTCAACATAGTTGATCAGAAGGACGAAACGTTCATCATTAACCACATCTTATGAGCCATTTATATTTTCAAAAACTGCAGTATTGCTATAGTTTACCCGAACTTGAGTTCATTCTTGTGAGTTTTGATGTCTGGCTTCACACTCAGACCTGACATATTTTTGTGAAGTTGCCCTCAGCGTTATTTGTTGGATGTAGCTTTTGCCTCTTAAATTGCTTATTTTCTGAGTGTGCCAAAAGAGGAATGTGTAGATTTTTGGAAGATTAATGGCAAAAGTGTGGTTTCAGACACTCACGTGCTCAACATAGTTGATCAGAAGGAGGAAAATGTTCATCATTAACCACATCTTATGAGCCATTTATATTTTCAAAAGCTGCAGTATTGCTATAGTTTACCCTAACTTGAGTTCATTCTTGTGATTTTTGATGTCTAGCTCCACACTCAGACTTGATATATTTTTGTCATGTTGCCCTCAGCGTTATTTGTTGGATGTAACTTTTGCATCTTAAATTGCTTATTTTCTGAGTATGAATAAGAGTAGTTCTGAAATGGCTGTGAAAATTGATCTTAGAGTCACTCTTATCCTATAGACATTTCCTTAGCCCATTTTAATTTCTCCCTTACCTGTGAAGCCTTGGGCTGGTAATTGGTGCTGCTGTCAGGTCCCTGTCCTGATACCCGCCTGGTGTCTCGCTGTCTCACTTTTATCTGTTGCAAGAATATAGATAATAAATGTGCAAAGCAAAATTTATAACAGGATTAAGAATAGTAGTGGTGACATAGCTGTGGAAATTGATCGCAAATTGAGCCATTTCTTCTCCCTGTGCTGTGACCTTGTCGTGGTGGAGAGGCTTGCGTGCTTCTATGATCCTGAGAGCTATGCTGGTGGGAGCCCATGGCTACTGGCAGGTTCAACCATACCAGACTGGTCTTGGGTGAGGAGTGAGACGAAAGGCAGCACCTGGTCCTCCAGGTTGGGGGTTGGGCGTGGCTTATTTTCTGAGTTTGCCAAAAGAGGAATGTGTAGATTTTTGGAAGATTAATGGCAAAAGTGTGGTTTCAGACAGGTCATTGCTCAACATAGTTGATCAGAGGGAGGACACGTTCATCATTAACCACACCTTATGAGCCATTTATATTTTCAAAAGCTGCAGTATTCCTATAGTTTACCCTAACTTGAGTTCATTCTTGTGATTTTTGATGTCTGGCTTCACACTCAGACCTGAAATATGTTTGTCATGTTGCCCTCAGCGTTATTTGTTGGATGTAACTTTTGCCTCTTAAATTGCTTATTTTCTGAGTGTGCCAAAAGAGGAATGTGTAGATTTTTGGAAGATTAATGGCAAAAGTGTGGTTTCAGACAGGTGGTTGCTCAACATAGTTGATCAGAAGAAGAAAACGTTCATCATTAACCACATCTTATGAGCCATTTATATTTTCAAAAGCTGCAGTATTCCTATAGTTTACCCTAACTTGAGTTCATTCTTGTGTGTTTTGATGTCTGGCTTCACACTCAGACCTGACATATTTTTGTCATGTTGCCCTCAGCGTTACTTGTTGGATGTAACTTTTGCCTCTTAAATTGCTTATTTTCTGAGTGTGCCAAAAGAGGAATGTGTAGATTTTTGGAAGATTAATGGCAAAAGTGTGGTTTCAGACACTTACATGCTCAACATAGTTGATCAGAAGGAGAAAACGTTCATCATTAACCACATCTTATGAGCCATTTATATTTTCAAAAGTTGCAGTATTCCTATAGTTTACCCTAACTTGAGTTCATTCTTGTGTGTTTTGATGTCTGGCTTCACACTCAGACCTGACATATTTTTGTCATGTTGCCCTCAGCGTTACTTGTTGGATGTAACTTTTGCCTCTTAAATTGCTTATTTTCTGAGTATGAATAAGAGTAGTTCTGAAATGGCTGTGAAAATTGATCTTAGAGTCACTCTTATCCTATAGACATTTCCTTAGCCCATTTTAATTTCTCCCTTACCTGTGAAGCCTTGGGCTGGTAATTGGTGCTGCTGTCAGGTCCCTGTCCTGATACCCGCCTGGTGTCTCGCTGTCTCACTTTTATCTGTTGCAAGAATATAGATAATAAATGTGCAAAGCAAAATTTATAACAGGATTAAGAATAGTAGTGGTGACATAGCTGTGGAAATTGAACGCAAATTGAGCCATTTCTTCTCCCTGTGCTGTGACCTTGTCGTGGTGGAGAGGCTTGCGTGCTTCTATGATCCTGAGAGCTATGCTGGTGGGAGCCCATGGCTACTGGCAGGTTCAACCATACCAGACTGGTCTTGGGTGAGGAGTGAGACGAAAGGCAGCACCTGGTCCTCCAGGTTGGGGGTTGGGCGTGGCTTATTTTCTGAGTTTGCCAAAAGAGGAATGTGTAGATTTTTGGAAGATTAATGGCAAAAGTGTGGTTTCAGACAGGTCATTGCTCAACATAGTTGATCAGAGGGAGGACACGTTCATCATTAACCACATCTTATGAGCCATTTATATTTTCAAAAGCTGCAGTATTGCTATAGTTTACCCTAACTTGAGTTCATTCTTGTGAGTTTTGATGTCTGGCTTCACACTCAGACCTGACATATTTTTGTCATGTTGCCCTCAGCGTTATTTGTTGGATGTAACTTTTGCCTCTTAAATTGCTTATTGTCTGAGTGTGCCAAAAGAGGAATGTGTAGATTTTTGGAAGATTAATGGCAAAAGTGTGGTTTCAGACACTCACGTGCTCAACATAGTTGATCAGAAGGACGAAACGTTCATCATTAACCACATCTTATGAGCCATTTATATTTTCAAAAACTGCAGTATTGCTATAGTTTACCCGAACTTGAGTTCATTCTTGTGAGTTTTGATGTCTGGCTTCACACTCAGACCTGACATATTTTTGTGAAGTTGCCCTCAGCGTTATTTGTTGGATGTAGCTTTTGCCTCTTAAATTGCTTATTTTCTGAGTGTGCCAAAAGAGGAATGTGTAGATTTTTGGAAGATTAATGGCAAAAGTGTGGTTTCAGACACTCACGTGCTCAACATAGTTGATCAGAAGGAGGAAAATGTTCATCATTAACCACATCTTATGAGCCATTTATATTTTCAAAAGCTGCAGTATTGCTATAGTTTACCCTAACTTGAGTTCATTCTTGTGATTTTTGATGTCTAGCTCCACACTCAGACTTGATATATTTTTGTCATGTTGCCCTCAGCGTTATTTGTTGGATGTAACTTTTGCATCTTAAATTGCTTATTTTCTGAGTATGAATAAGAGTAGTTCTGAAATGGCTGTGAAAATTGATCTTAGAGTCACTCTTATCCTATAGACATTTCCTTAGCCCATTTTAATTTCTCCCTTACCTGTGAAGCCTTGGGCTGGTAATTGGTGCTGCTGTCAGGTCCCTGTCCTGATACCCGCCTGGTGTCTCGCTGTCTCACTTTTATCTGTTGCAAGAATATAGATAATAAATGTGCAAAGCAAAATTTATAACAGGATTAAGAATAGTAGTGGTGACATAGCTGTGGAAATTGATCGCAAATTGAGCCATTTCTTCTCCCTGTGCTGTGACCTTGTCGTGGTGGAGAGGCTTGCGTGCTTCTATGATCCTGAGAGCTATGCTGGTGGGAGCCCATGGCTACTGGCAGGTTCAACCATACCAGACTGGTCTTGGGTGAGGAGTGAGACGAAAGGCAGCACCTGGTCCTCCAGGTTGGGGGTTGGGCGTGGCTTATTTTCTGAGTTTGCCAAAAGAGGAATGTGTAGATTTTTGGAAGATTAATGGCAAAAGTGTGGTTTCAGACAGGTCATTGCTCAACATAGTTGATCAGAGGGAGGACACGTTCATCATTAACCACACCTTATGAGCCATTTATATTTTCAAAAGCTGCAGTATTCCTATAGTTTACCCTAACTTGAGTTCATTCTTGTGATTTTTGATGTCTGGCTTCACACTCAGACCTGAAATATGTTTGTCATGTTGCCCTCAGCGTTATTTGTTGGATGTAACTTTTGCCTCTTAAATTGCTTATTTTCTGAGTGTGCCAAAAGAGGAATGTGTAGATTTTTGGAAGATTAATGGCAAAAGTGTGGTTTCAGACAGGTGGTTGCTCAACATAGTTGATCAGAAGAAGAAAACGTTCATCATTAACCACATCTTATGAGCCATTTATATTTTCAAAAGCTGCAGTATTCCTATAGTTTACCCTAACTTGAGTTCATTCTTGTGTGTTTTGATGTCTGGCTTCACACTCAGACCTGACATATTTTTGTCATGTTGCCCTCAGCGTTACTTGTTGGATGTAACTTTTGCCTCTTAAATTGCTTATTTTCTGAGTGTGCCAAAAGAGGAATGTGTAGATTTTTGGAAGATTAATGGCAAAAGTGTGGTTTCAGACACTTACATGCTCAACATAGTTGATCAGAAGGAGAAAACGTTCATCATTAACCACATCTTATGAGCCATTTATATTTTCAAAAGTTGCAGTATTCCTATAGTTTACCCTAACTTGAGTTCATTCTTGTGTGTTTTGATGTCTGGCTTCACACTCAGACCTGACATATTTTTGTCATGTTGCCCTCAGCGTTACTTGTTGGATGTAACTTTTGCCTCTTAAATTGCTTATTTTCTGAGTATGAATAAGAGTAGTTCTGAAATGGCTGTGAAAATTGATCTTAGAGTCACTCTTATCCTATAGACATTTCCTTAGCCCATTTTAATTTCTCCCTTACCTGTGAAGCCTTGGGCTGGTAATTGGTGCTGCTGTCAGGTCCCTGTCCTGATACCCGCCTGGTGTCTCGCTGTCTCACTTTTATCTGTTGCAAGAATATAGATAATAAATGTGCAAAGCAAAATTTATAACAGGATTAAGAATAGTAGTGGTGACATAGCTGTGGAAATTGATCGCAAATTGAGCCATTTCTTCTCCCTGTGCTGTGACCTTGTCGTGGTGGAGAGGCTTGCGTGCTTCTATGATCCTGAGAGCTATGCTGGTGGGAGCCCATGGCTACTGGCAGGTTCAACCATACCAGACTGGTCTTGGGTGAGGAGTGAGACGAAAGGCAGCACCTGGTCCTCCAGGTTGGGGGTTGGGCGTGGCTTATTTTCTGAGTTTGCCAAAAGAGGAATGTGTAGATTTTTGGAAGATTAATGGCAAAAGTGTGGTTTCAGACAGGTCATTGCTCAACATAGTTGATCAGAGGGAGGACACGTTCATCATTAACCACATCTTATGAGCCATTTATATTTTCAAAAGCTGCAGTATTGCTATAGTTTACCCTAACTTGAGTTCATTCTTGTGAGTTTTGATGTCTGGCTTCACACTCAGACCTGACATATTTTTGTCATGTTGCCCTCAGCGTTATTTGTTGGATGTAACTTTTGCCTCTTAAATTGCTTATTGTCTGAGTGTGCCAAAAGAGGAATGTGTAGATTTTTGGAAGATTAATGGCAAAAGTGTGGTTTCAGACACTCACGTGCTCAACATAGTTGATCAGAAGGACGAAACGTTCATCATTAACCACATCTTATGAGCCATTTATATTTTCAAAAACTGCAGTATTGCTATAGTTTACCCGAACTTGAGTTCATTCTTGTGAGTTTTGATGTCTGGCTTCACACTCAGACCTGACATATTTTTGTGAAGTTGCCCTCAGCGTTATTTGTTGGATGTAGCTTTTACCTCTTAAATTGCTTATTTTCTGAGTGTGCCAAAAGAGGAATGTGTAGATTTTTGGAAGATTAATGGCAAAAGTGTGGTTTCAGACACTGTAGTGCTCAACATAGTTGATCAGAAGGAGGAAAATGTTCATCATTAACCACATCTTATGAGCCATTTATATTTTCAAAAGCTGCAGTATTGCTATAGTTTACCCTAACTTGAGTTCATTCTTGTGATTTTTGATGTCTAGCTCCACACTCAGACTTGATATATTTTTGTCATGTTGCCCTCAGCGTTATTTGTTGGATGTAACTTTTGCATCTTAAATTGCTTATTTTCTGAGTGTGCCAAAAGAGGAATGTGTAGATTTTTGGAAGATTAATGGCAAAAGTGTGGTTTCAGACGGGTGGTTGCTCAACATAGTTGATCAGAAGAAGAAAACGTTCATCATTAACCACATCTTATGAGCCATTTATATTTTCAAAAGCTGCAGTATTGCTATAGTTTACCCTAACTTGAGTTCATTCTTGTGATTTTTGATGTCTAGCTCCACACTCAGACTTGATATATTTTTGTCATGTTGCCCTCAGCGTTATTTGTTGGATGTAACTTTTGCCTCTTAAATTGCTTATTTTCTGAGTATGAATAAGAGTAGTTCTGAAATGGCTGTGAAAATTGATCTTAGAGTCACTCTTATCCTATAGACATTTCCTTAGCCCATTTTAATTTCTCCCTTACCTGTGAAGCCTTGGGCTGGTAATTGGTGCTGCTGTCAGGTCCCTGTCCTGATACCCGCCTGGTGTCTCGCTGTCTCACTTTTATCTGTTGCAAGAATATAGATAATAAATGTGCAAAGCAAAATTTATAACAGGATTAAGAATAGTAGTGGTGACATAGCTGTGGAAATTGATCGCAAATTGAGCCATTTCTTCTCCCTGTGCTGTGACCTTGTCGTGGTGGAGAGGCTTGCGTGCTTCTATGATCCTGAGAGCTATGCTGGTGGGAGCCCATGGCTACTGGCAGGTTCAACCATACCAGACTGGTCTTGGGTGAGGAGTGAGACGAAAGGCAGCACCTGGTCCTCCAGGTTGGGGGTTGGGCGTGGCTTATTTTCTGAGTTTGCCAAAAGAGGAATGTGTAGATTTTTGGAAGATTAATGGCAAAAGTGTGGTTTCAGACAGGTCATTGCTCAACATAGTTGATCAGAGGGAGGACACGTTCATCATTAACCACATCTTATGAGCCATTTATATTTTCAAAAGCTGCAGTATTGCTATAGTTTACCCTAACTTGAGTTCATTCTTGTGAGTTTTGATGTCTGGCTTCACACTCAGACCTGACATATTTTTGTCATGTTGCCCTCAGCGTTATTTGTTGGATGTAACTTTTGCCTCTTAAATTGCTTATTGTCTGAGTGTGCCAAAAGAGGAATGTGTAGATTTTTGGAAGATTAATGGCAAAAGTGTGGTTTCAGACAGGTCATTGCTCAACATAGTTGATCAGAAAAAGGAAACATTCATCATTAACCACATCTTATGAGCCATTTATATTTTCAAAAGCTGCAGTATTGCTATGGTTTACCCTAACTTGAGTTCATTCTTGTGAGTTTTGATGTCTGGCTTCACACTCAGACCTGACATATTTTTGTCATGTTGCCGTCAGGGTTATTTGTTGGATGTAACTTTTGCCTCTTAAATTGCTTATTTTCTGAGTGTGCCAAAAGAGGAATGTGTAGATTTTTGGAAGATTAATGGCAAAAGTGTGGTTTCAGACAGGTCATTGCTCAACATAGTTGATCAGAAGGAGAGGACGTTCATCATTAACCACATCTTATGAGCCATTTATATTTTCAAAAGCTGCAGTATTGCTATAGTTTACCCTAACTTGAGTTCATTCTTGTGATTTTTGATGTCTGGCTTCACACTCAGACCTGAAATATGTTTGTCATGTTGCCCTCAGCGTTACTTGTTGGATGTAACTTTTGCCTCTTAAATTGCTTATTTTCTGAGTATGAATAAGAGTAGTTCTGAAATGGCTGTGAAAATTGATCTTCGAGTCACTCTTATCCTATAGACATTTCCTTAGCCCATTTTAATTTCTCCCTTACCTGTGAAGCCTTGGGCTGGTAATTGGTGCTGCTGTCAGGTCCCTGTCCTGATACCCGCCTGGTGTCTCGCTGTCTCACTTTTATCTGTTGCAAGAATATAGATAATAAATGTGCAAAGCAAAATTTATAACAGGATTAAGAATAGTAGTGGTGACATAGCTGTGGAAATTGATCGCAAATTGAGCCATTTCTTCTCCCTGTGCTGTGACCTTGTCGTGGTGGAGAGGCTTGCGTGCTTCTATGATCCTGAGAGCTATGCTGGTGGGAGCCCATGGCTACTGGCAGGTTCAACCATACCAGACTGGTCTTGGGTGAGGAGTGAGACGAAAGGCAGCACCTGGTCCTCCAGGTTGGGGGTTGGGCGTGGCTTATTTTCTGAGTTTGCCAAAAGAGGAATGTGTAGATTTTTGGAAGATTAATGGCAAAAGTGTGGTTTCAGACAGGTCATTGCTCAACATAGTTGATCAGAGGGAGGACACGTTCATCATTAACCACACCTTATGAGCCATTTATATTTTCAAAAGCTGCAGTATTCCTATAGTTTACCCTAACTTGAGTTCATTCTTGTGATTTTTGATGTCTGGCTTCACACTCAGACCTGAAATATGTTTGTCATGTTGCCCTCAGCGTTATTTGTTGGATGTAACTTTTGCCTCTTAAATTGCTTATTTTCTGAGTGTGCCAAAAGAGGAATGTGTAGATTTTTGGAAGATTAATGGCAAAAGTGTGGTTTCAGACAGGTGGTTGCTCAACATAGTTGATCAGAAGAAGAAAACGTTCATCATTAACCACATCTTATGAGCCATTTATATTTTCAAAAGCTGCAGTATTCCTATAGTTTACCCTAACTTGAGTTCATTCTTGTGTGTTTTGATGTCTGGCTTCACACTCAGACCTGACATATTTTTGTCATGTTGCCCTCAGCGTTACTTGTTGGATGTAACTTTTGCCTCTTAAATTGCTTATTTTCTGAGTGTGCCAAAAGAGGAATGTGTAGATTTTTGGAAGATTAATGGCAAAAGTGTGGTTTCAGACACTTACATGCTCAACATAGTTGATCAGAAGGAGAAAACGTTCATCATTAACCACATCTTATGAGCCATTTATATTTTCAAAAGTTGCAGTATTCCTATAGTTTACCCTAACTTGAGTTCATTCTTGTGTGTTTTGATGTCTGGCTTCACACTCAGACCTGACATATTTTTGTCATGTTGCCCTCAGCGTTACTTGTTGGATGTAACTTTTGCCTCTTAAATTGCTTATTTTCTGAGTATGAATAAGAGTAGTTCTGAAATGGCTGTGAAAATTGATCTTAGAGTCACTCTTATCCTATAGACATTTCCTTAGCCCATTTTAATTTCTCCCTTACCTGTGAAGCCTTGGGCTGGTAATTGGTGCTGCTGTCAGGTCCCTGTCCTGATACCCGCCTGGTGTCTCGCTGTCTCACTTTTATCTGTTGCAAGAATATAGATAATAAATGTGCAAAGCAAAATTTATAACAGGATTAAGAATAGTAGTGGTGACATAGCTGTGGAAATTGATCGCAAATTGAGCCATTTCTTCTCCCTGTGCTGTGACCTTGTCGTGGTGGAGAGGCTTGCGTGCTTCTATGATCCTGAGAGCTATGCTGGTGGGAGCCCATGGCTACTGGCAGGTTCAACCATACCAGACTGGTCTTGGGTGAGGAGTGAGACGAAAGGCAGCACCTGGTCCTCCAGGTTGGGGGTTGGGCGTGGCTTATTTTCTGAGTTTGCCAAAAGAGGAATGTGTAGATTTTTGGAAGATTAATGGCAAAAGTGTGGTTTCAGACAGGTCATTGCTCAACATAGTTGATCAGAGGGAGGACACGTTCATCATTAACCACATCTTATGAGCCATTTATATTTTCAAAAGCTGCAGTATTGCTATAGTTTACCCTAACTTGAGTTCATTCTTGTGAGTTTTGATGTCTGGCTTCACACTCAGACCTGACATATTTTTGTCATGTTGCCCTCAGCGTTATTTGTTGGATGTAACTTTTGCCTCTTAAATTGCTTATTGTCTGAGTGTGCCAAAAGAGGAATGTGTAGATTTTTGGAAGATTAATGGCAAAAGTGTGGTTTCAGACACTCACGTGCTCAACATAGTTGATCAGAAGGACGAAACGTTCATCATTAACCACATCTTATGAGCCATTTATATTTTCAAAAACTGCAGTATTGCTATAGTTTACCCGAACTTGAGTTCATTCTTGTGAGTTTTGATGTCTGGCTTCACACTCAGACCTGACATATTTTTGTGAAGTTGCCCTCAGCGTTATTTGTTGGATGTAGCTTTTGCCTCTTAAATTGCTTATTTTCTGAGTGTGCCAAAAGAGGAATGTGTAGATTTTTGGAAGATTAATGGCAAAAGTGTGGTTTCAGACACTGTATTGCTCAACATAGTTGATCAGAAGGAGGAAAATGTTCATCATTAACCACATCTTATGAGCCATTTATATTTTCAAAAGCTGCAGTATTGCTATAGTTTACCCTAACTTGAGTTCATTCTTGTGATTTTTGATGTCTAGCTCCACACTCAGACTTGATATATTTTTGTCATGTTGCCCTCAGCGTTATTTGTTGGATGTAACTTTTGCATCTTAAATTGCTTATTTTCTGAGTGTGCCAAAAGAGGAATGTGTAGATTTTTGGAAGATTAATGGCAAAAGTGTGGTTTCAGACGGGTGGTTGCTCAACATAGTTGATCAGAAGAAGAAAACGTTCATCATTAACCACATCTTATGAGCCATTTATATTTTCAAAAGCTGCAGTATTGCTATAGTTTACCCTAACTTGAGTTCATTCTTGTGATTTTTGATGTCTAGCTCCACACTCAGACTTGATATATTTTTGTCATGTTGCCCTCAGCGTTATTTGTTGGATGTAACTTTTGCATCTTAAATTGCTTATTTTCTGAGTATGAATAAGAGTAGTTCTGAAATGGCTGTGAAAATTGATCTTAGAGTCACTCTTATCCTATAGACATTTCCTTAGCCCATTTTAATTTCTCCCTTACCTGTGAAGCCTTGGGCTGGTAATTGGTGCTGCTGTCAGGTCCCTGTCCTGATACCCGCCTGGTGTCTCGCTGTCTCACTTTTATCTGTTGCAAGAATATAGATAATAAATGTGCAAAGCAAAATTTATAACAGGATTAAGAATAGTAGTGGTGACATAGCTGTGGAAATTGATCGCAAATTGAGCCATTTCTTCTCCCTGTGCTGTGACCTTGTCGTGGTGGAGAGGCTTGCGTGCTTCTATGATCCTGAGAGCTATGCTGGTGGGAGCCCATGGCTACTGGCAGGTTCAACCATACCAGACTGGTCTTGGGTGAGGAGTGAGACGAAAGGCAGCACCTGGTCCTCCAGGTTGGGGGTTGGGCGTGGCTTATTTTCTGAGTTTGCCAAAAGAGGAATGTGTAGATTTTTGGAAGATTAATGGCAAAAGTGTGGTTTCAGACAGGTCATTGCTCAACATAGTTGATCAGAGGGAGGACACGTTCATCATTAACCACATCTTATGAGCCATTTATATTTTCAAAAGCTGCAGTATTGCTATAGTTTACCCTAACTTGAGTTCATTCTTGTGAGTTTTGATGTCTGGCTTCACACTCAGACCTGACATATTTTTGTCATGTTGCCCTCAGCGTTATTTGTTGGATGTAACTTTTGCCTCTTAAATTGCTTATTGTCTGAGTGTGCCAAAAGAGGAATGTGTAGATTTTTGGAAGATTAATGGCAAAAGTGTGGTTTCAGACAGGTCATTGCTCAACATAGTTGATCAGAAAAAGGAAACGTTCATCATTAACCACATCTTATGAGCCATTTATATTTTCAAAAGCTGCAGTATTGCTATGGTTTACCCTAACTTGAGTTCATTCTTGTGAGTTTTGATGTCTGGCTTCACACTCAGACCTGACATATTTTTGTCATGTTGCCGTCAGGGTTATTTGTTGGATGTAACTTTTGCCTCTTAAATTGCTTATTTTCTGAGTGTGCCAAAAGAGGAATGTGTAGATTTTTGGAAGATTAATGGCAAAAGTGTGGTTTCAGACAGGTCATTGCTCAACATAGTTGATCAGAAGGAGAGGACGTTCATCATTAACCACATCTTATGAGCCATTTATATTTTCAAAAGCTGCAGTATTGCTATAGTTTACCCTAACTTGAGTTCATTCTTGTGATTTTTGATGTCTGGCTTCACACTCAGACCTGAAATATGTTTGTCATGTTGCCCTCAGCGTTACTTGTTGGATGTAACTTTTGCCTCTTAAATTGCTTATTTTCTGAGTATGAATAAGAGTAGTTCTGAAATGGCTGTGAAAATTGATCTTCGAGTCACTCTTATCCTATAGACATTTCCTTAGCCCATTTTAATTTCTCCCTTACCTGTGAAGCCTTGGGCTGGTAATTGGTGCTGCTGTCAGGTCCCTGTCCTGATACCCGCCTGGTGTCTCGCTGTCTCACTTTTATCTGTTGCAAGAATATAGATAATAAATGTGCAAAGCAAAATTTATAACAGGATTAAGAATAGTAGTGGTGACATAGCTGTGGAAATTGATCGCAAATTGAGCCATTTCTTCTCCCTGTGCTGTGACCTTGTCGTGGTGGAGAGGCTTGCGTGCTTCTATGATCCTGAGAGCTATGCTGGTGGGAGCCCATGGCTACTGGCAGGTTCAACCATACCAGACTGGTCTTGGGTGAGGAGTGAGACGAAAGGCAGCACCTGGTCCTCCAGGTTGGGGGTTGGGCGTGGCTTATTTTCTGAGTTTGCCAAAAGAGGAATGTGTAGATTTTTGGAAGATTAATGGCAAAAGTGTGGTTTCAGACAGGTCATTGCTCAACATAGTTGATCAGAGGGAGGACACGTTCATCATTAACCACACCTTATGAGCCATTTATATTTTCAAAAGCTGCAGTATTCCTATAGTTTACCCTAACTTGAGTTCATTCTTGTGATTTTTGATGTCTGGCTTCACACTCAGACCTGAAATATGTTTGTCATGTTGCCCTCAGCGTTATTTGTTGGATATAACTTTTGCCTCTTAAATTGCTTATTTTCTGAGTGTGCCAAAAGAGGAATGTGTAGATTTTTGGAAGATTAATGGCAAAAGTGTGGTTTCAGACAGGTCATTGCTCAACATAGTTGATCAGAAGGAGAAAACGTTCATCATTAACCACATCTTATGAGCCATTTATATTTTCAAAAGCTGCAGTATTGCTATAGTTTACCCTAACTTGAGTTCATTCTTGTGAGTTTTGATGTCTGGCTTCACACTCAGACCTGACATATTTTTGTCATGTTGCCCTCAGCGTTATTTGTTGGATGTAACTTTTGCCTCTTAAATTGCTTATTTTCTGAGTGTGCCAAAAGAGGAATGTGTAGATTTTTGGAAGATTAATGGCAAAAGTGTGGTTTCAGACAGGTCATTGCTCAACATAGTTGATCAGAAGGAGAGGACGTTCATCATTAACCACATCTTATGAGCCATTTATATTTTCAAAAGCTGCAGTATTCCTATAGTTTACCCTAACTTGAGTTCATTCTTGTGTGTTTTGATGTCTGGCTTCACACTCAGACCTGACATATTTTTGTCATGTTGCCCTCAGCGTTACTTGTTGGATGTAACTTTTGCCTCTTAAATTGCTTATTTTCTGAGTGTGCCAAAAGAGGAATGTGTAGATTTTTGGAAGATTAATGGCAAAAGTGTGGTTTCAGACACTTACATGCTCAACATAGTTGATCAGAAGGAGAAAACGTTCATCATTAACCACATCTTATGAGCCATTTATATTTTCAAAAGTTGCAGTATTCCTATAGTTTACCCTAACTTGAGTTCATTCTTGTGTGTTTTGATGTCTGGCTTCACACTCAGACCTGACATATTTTTGTCATGTTGCCCTCAGCGTTACTTGTTGGATGTAACTTTTGCCTCTTAAATTGCTTATTTTCTGAGTATGAATAAGAGTAGTTCTGAAATGGCTGTGAAAATTGATCTTCGAGTCACTCTTATCCTATAGACATTTCCTTAGCCCATTTTAATTTCTCCCTTACCTGTGAAGCCTTGGGCTGGTAATTGGTGCTGCTGTCAGGTCCCTGTCCTGATACCCGCCTGGTGTCTCGCTGTCTCACTTTTATCTGTTGCAAGAATATAGATAATAAATGTGCAAAGCAAAATTTATAACAGGATTAAGAATAGTAGTGGTGACATAGCTGTGGAAATTGATCGCAAATTGAGCCATTTCTTCTCCCTGTGCTGTGACCTTGTCGTGGTGGAGAGGCTTGCGTGCTTCTATGATCCTGAGAGCTATGCTGGTGGGAGCCCATGGCTACTGGCAGGTTCAACCATACCAGACTGGTCTTGGGTGAGGAGTGAGACGAAAGGCAGCACCTGGTCCTCCAGGTTGGGGGTTGGGCGTGGCTTATTTTCTGAGTTTGCCAAAAGAGGAATGTGTAGATTTTTGGAAGATTAATGGCAAAAGTGTGGTTTCAGACAGGTCATTGCTCAACATAGTTGATCAGAGGGAGGACACGTTCATCATTAACCACATCTTATGAGCCATTTATATTTTCAAAAACTGCAGTATTGCTATAGTTTACCCGAACTTGAGTTCATTCTTGTGAGTTTTGATGTCTGGCTTCACACTCAGACCTGACATATTTTTGTGAAGTTGCCCTCAGCGTTATTTGTTGGATGTAGCTTTTGCCTCTTAAATTGCTTATTTTCTGAGTGTGCCAAAAGAGGAATGTGTAGATTTTTGGAAGATTAATGGCAAAAGTGTGGTTTCAGACACTGTAGTGCTCAACATAGTTGATCAGAAGGAGGAAAATGTTCATCATTAACCACATCTTATGAGCCATTTATATTTTCAAAAGCTGCAGTATTGCTATAGTTTACCCTAACTTGAGTTCATTCTTGTGATTTTTGATGTCTAGCTCCACACTCAGACTTGATATATTTTTGTCATGTTGCCCTCAGCGTTATTTGTTGGATGTAACTTTTGCATCTTAAATTGCTTATTTTCTGAGTGTGCCAAAAGAGGAATGTGTAGATTTTTGGAAGATTAATGGCAAAAGTGTGGTTTCAGACGGGTGGTTGCTCAACATAGTTGATCAGAAGAAGAAAACGTTCATCATTAACCACATCTTATGAGCCATTTATATTTTCAAAAGCTGCAGTATTGCTATAGTTTACACTAACTTGAGTTCATTCTTGTGATTTTTGATGTCTAGCTCCACACTCAGACTTGATATATTTTTGTCATGTTGCCCTCAGCGTTATTTGTTGGATGTAACTTTTGCATCTTAAATTGCTTATTTTCTGAGTATGAATAAGAGTAGTTCTGAAATGGCTGTGAAAATTGATCTTAGAGTCACTCTTATCCTATAGACATTTCCTTAGCCCATTTTAATTTCTCCCTTACCTGTGAAGCCTTGGGCTGGTAATTGGTGCTGCTGTCAGGTCCCTGTCCTGATACCCGCCTGGTGTCTCGCTGTCTCACTTTTATCTGTTGCAAGAATATAGATAATAAATGTGCAAAGCAAAATTTATAACAGGATTAAGAATAGTAGTGGTGACATAGCTGTGGAAATTGATCGCAAATTGAGCCATTTCTTCTCCCTGTGCTGTGACCTTGTCGTGGTGGAGAGGCTTGCGTGCTTCTATGATCCTGAGAGCTATGCTGGTGGGAGCCCATGGCTACTGGCAGGTTCAACCATACCAGACTGGTCTTGGGTGAGGAGTGAGACGAAAGGCAGCACCTGGTCCTCCAGGTTGGGGGTTGGGCGTGGCTTATTTTCTGAGTTTGCCAAAAGAGGAATGTGTAGATTTTTGGAAGATTAATGGCAAAAGTGTGGTTTCAGACAGGTCATTGCTCAACATAGTTGATCAGAGGGAGGACACGTTCATCATTAACCACACCTTATGAGCCATTTATATTTTCAAAAGCTGCAGTATTCCTATAGTTTACCCTAACTTGAGTTCATTCTTGTGATTTTTGATGTCTGGCTTCACACTCAGACCTGAAATATGTTTGTCATGTTGCCCTCAGCGTTATTTGTTGGATGTAACTTTTGCCTCTTAAATTGCTTATTTTCTGAGTGTGCCAAAAGAGGAATGTGTAGATTTTTGGAAGATTAATGGCAAAAGTGTGGTTTCAGACAGGTCATTGCTCAACATAGTTGATCAGAAGGAGAAAACGTTCATCATTAACCACATCTTATGAGCCATTTATATTTTCAAAAGCTGCAGTATTGCTATAGTTTACCCTAACTTGAGTTCATTCTTGTGAGTTTTGATGTCTGGCTTCACACTCAGACCTGACATATTTTTGTCATGTTGCCCTCAGCGTTATTTGTTGGATGTAACTTTTGCCTCTTAAATTGCTTATTTTCTGAGTGTGCCAAAAGAGGAATGTGTAGATTTTTGGAAGATTAATGGCAAAAGTGTGGTTTCAGACAGGTCATTGCTCAACATAGTTGATCAGAAGGAGAGGACGTTCATCATTAACCACATCTTATGAGCCATTTATATTTTCAAAAGCTGCAGTATTCCTATAGTTTACCCTAACTTGAGTTCATTCTTGTGTGTTTTGATGTCTGGCTTCACACTCAGACCTGACATATTTTTGTCATGTTGCCCTCAGCGTTACTTGTTGGATGTAACTTTTGCCTCTTAAATTGCTTATTTTCTGAGTGTGCCAAAAGAGGAATGTGTAGATTTTTGGAAGATTAATGGCAAAAGTGTGGTTTCAGACACTTACATGCTCAACATAGTTGATCAGAAGGAGAAAACGTTCATCATTAACCACATCTTATGAGCCATTTATATTTTCAAAAGTTGCAGTATTCCTATAGTTTACCCTAACTTGAGTTCATTCTTGTGTGTTTTGATGTCTGGCTTCACACTCAGACCTGACATATTTTTGTCATGTTGCCCTCAGCGTTACTTGTTGGATGTAACTTTTGCCTCTTAAATTGCTTATTTTCTGAGTATGAATAAGAGTAGTTCTGAAATGGCTGTGAAAATTGATCTTCGAGTCACTCTTATCCTATAGACATTTCCTTAGCCCATTTTAATTTCTCCCTTACCTGTGAAGCCTTGGGCTGGTAATTGGTGCTGCTGTCAGGTCCCTGTCCTGATACCCGCCTGGTGTCTCGCTGTCTCACTTTTATCTGTTGCAAGAATATAGATAATAAATGTGCAAAGCAAAATTTATAACAGGATTAAGAATAGTAGTGGTGACATAGCTGTGGAAATTGATCGCAAATTGAGCCATTTCTTCTCCCTGTGCTGTGACCTTGTCGTGGTGGAGAGGCTTGCGTGCTTCTATGATCCTGAGAGCTATGCTGGTGGGAGCCCATGGCTACTGGCAGGTTCAACCATACCAGACTGGTCTTGGGTGAGGAGTGAGACGAAAGGCAGCACCTGGTCCTCCAGGTTGGGGGTTGGGCGTGGCTTATTTTCTGAGTTTGCCAAAAGAGGAATGTGTAGATTTTTGGAAGATTAATGGCAAAAGTGTGGTTTCAGACAGGTCATTGCTCAACATAGTTGATCAGAGGGAGGACACGTTCATCATTAACCACATCTTATGAGCCATTTATATTTTCAAAAACTGCAGTATTGCTATAGTTTACCCGAACTTGAGTTCATTCTTGTGAGTTTTGATGTCTGGCTTCACACTCAGACCTGACATATTTTTGTGAAGTTGCCCTCAGCGTTATTTGTTGGATGTAGCTTTTGCCTCTTAAATTGCTTATTTTCTGAGTGTGCCAAAAGAGGAATGTGTAGATTTTTGGAAGATTAATGGCAAAAGTGTGGTTTCAGACACTGTAGTGCTCAACATAGTTGATCAGAAGGAGGAAAATGTTCATCATTAACCACATCTTATGAGCCATTTATATTTTCAAAAGCTGCAGTATTGCTATAGTTTACCCTAACTTGAGTTCATTCTTGTGATTTTTGATGTCTAGCTCCACACTCAGACTTGATATATTTTTGTCATGTTGCCCTCAGCGTTATTTGTTGGATGTAACTTTTGCATCTTAAATTGCTTATTTTCTGAGTGTGCCAAAAGAGGAATGTGTAGATTTTTGGAAGATTAATGGCAAAAGTGTGGTTTCAGACGGGTGGTTGCTCAACATAGTTGATCAGAAGAAGAAAACGTTCATCATTAACCACATCTTATGAGCCATTTATATTTTCAAAAGCTGCAGTATTGCTATAGTTTACACTAACTTGAGTTCATTCTTGTGATTTTTGATGTCTAGCTCCACACTCAGACTTGATATATTTTTGTCATGTTGCCCTCAGCGTTATTTGTTGGATGTAACTTTTGCATCTTAAATTGCTTATTTTCTGAGTATGAATAAGAGTAGTTCTGAAATGGCTGTGAAAATTGATCTTAGAGTCACTCTTATCCTATAGACATTTCCTTAGCCCATTTTAATTTCTCCCTTACCTGTGAAGCCTTGGGCTGGTAATTGGTGCTGCTGTCAGGTCCCTGTCCTGATACCCGCCTGGTGTCTCGCTGTCTCACTTTTATCTGTTGCAAGAATATAGATAATAAATGTGCAAAGCAAAATTTATAACAGGATTAAGAATAGTAGTGGTGACATAGCTGTGGAAATTGATCGCAAATTGAGCCATTTCTTCTCCCTGTGCTGTGACCTTGTCGTGGTGGAGAGGCTTGCGTGCTTCTATGATCCTGAGAGCTATGCTGGTGGGAGCCCATGGCTACTGGCAGGTTCAACCATACCAGACTGGTCTTGGGTGAGGAGTGAGACGAAAGGCAGCACCTGGTCCTCCAGGTTGGGGGTTGGGCGTGGCTTATTTTCTGAGTTTGCCAAAAGAGGAATGTGTAGATTTTTGGAAGATTAATGGCAAAAGTGTGGTTTCAGACAGGTCATTGCTCAACATAGTTGATCAGAGGGAGGACACGTTCATCATTAACCACACCTTATGAGCCATTTATATTTTCAAAAGCTGCAGTATTCCTATAGTTTACCCTAACTTGAGTTCATTCTTGTGATTTTTGATGTCTGGCTTCACACTCAGACCTGAAATATGTTTGTCATGTTGCCCTCAGCGTTATTTGTTGGATGTAACTTTTGCCTCTTAAATTGCTTATTTTCTGAGTGTGCCAAAAGAGGAATGTGTAGATTTTTGGAAGATTAATGGCAAAAGTGTGGTTTCAGACAGGTGGTTGCTCAACATAGTTGATCAGAAGAAGAAAACGTTCATCATTAACCACATCTTATGAGCCATTTATATTTTCAAAAGCTGCAGTATTCCTATAGTTTACCCTAACTTGAGTTCATTCTTGTGTGTTTTGATGTCTGGCTTCACACTCAGACCTGACATATTTTTGTCATGTTGCCCTCAGCGTTACTTGTTGGATGTAACTTTTGCCTCTTAAATTGCTTATTTTCTGAGTGTGCCAAAAGAGGAATGTGTAGATTTTTGGAAGATTAATGGCAAAAGTGTGGTTTCAGACACTTACATGCTCAACATAGTTGATCAGAAGGAGAAAACGTTCATCATTAACCACATCTTATGAGCCATTTATATTTTCAAAAGTTGCAGTATTCCTATAGTTTACCCTAACTTGAGTTCATTCTTGTGTGTTTTGATGTCTGGCTTCACACTCAGACCTGACATATTTTTGTCATGTTGCCCTCAGCGTTACTTGTTGGATGTAACTTTTGCCTCTTAAATTGCTTATTTTCTGAGTATGAATAAGAGTAGTTCTGAAATGGCTGTGAAAATTGATCTTAGAGTCACTCTTATCCTATAGACATTTCCTTAGCCCATTTTAATTTCTCCCTTACCTGTGAAGCCTTGGGCTGGTAATTGGTGCTGCTGTCAGGTCCCTGTCCTGATACCCGCCTGGTGTCTCGCTGTCTCACTTTTATCTGTTGCAAGAATATAGATAATAAATGTGCAAAGCAAAATTTATAACAGGATTAAGAATAGTAGTGGTGACATAGCTGTGGAAATTGATCGCAAATTGAGCCATTTCTTCTCCCTGTGCTGTGACCTTGTCGTGGTGGAGAGGCTTGCGTGCTTCTATGATCCTGAGAGCTATGCTGGTGGGAGCCCATGGCTACTGGCAGGTTCAACCATACCAGACTGGTCTTGGGTGAGGAGTGAGACGAAAGGCAGCACCTGGTCCTCCAGGTTGGGGGTTGGGCGTGGCTTATTTTCTGAGTTTGCCAAAAGAGGAATGTGTAGATTTTTGGAAGATTAATGGCAAAAGTGTGGTTTCAGACAGGTCATTGCTCAACATAGTTGATCAGAGGGAGGACACGTTCATCATTAACCACATCTTATGAGCCATTTATATTTTCAAAAGCTGCAGTATTGCTATAGTTTACCCTAACTTGAGTTCATTCTTGTGAGTTTTGATGTCTGGCTTCACACTCAGACCTGACATATTTTTGTCATGTTGCCCTCAGCGTTATTTGTTGGATGTAACTTTTGCCTCTTAAATTGCTTATTGTCTGAGTGTGCCAAAAGAGGAATGTGTAGATTTTTGGAAGATTAATGGCAAAAGTGTGGTTTCAGACACTCACGTGCTCAACATAGTTGATCAGAAGGACGAAACGTTCATCATTAACCACATCTTATGAGCCATTTATATTTTCAAAAACTGCAGTATTGCTATAGTTTACCCGAACTTGAGTTCATTCTTGTGAGTTTTGATGTCTGGCTTCACACTCAGACCTGACATATTTTTGTGAAGTTGCCCTCAGCGTTATTTGTTGGATGTAGCTTTTGCCTCTTAAATTGCTTATTTTCTGAGTGTGCCAAAAGAGGAATGTGTAGATTTTTGGAAGATTAATGGCAAAAGTGTGGTTTCAGACACTGTATTGCTCAACATAGTTGATCAGAAGGAGGAAAATGTTCATCATTAACCACATCTTATGAGCCATTTATATTTTCAAAAGCTGCAGTATTGCTATAGTTTACCCTAACTTGAGTTCATTCTTGTGATTTTTGATGTCTAGCTCCACACTCAGACTTGATATATTTTTGTCATGTTGCCCTCAGCGTTATTTGTTGGATGTAACTTTTGCATCTTAAATTGCTTATTTTCTGAGTGTGCCAAAAGAGGAATGTGTAGATTTTTGGAAGATTAATGGCAAAAGTGTGGTTTCAGACGGGTGGTTGCTCAACATAGTTGATCAGAAGAAGAAAACGTTCATCATTAACCACATCTTATGAGCCATTTATATTTTCAAAAGCTGCAGTATTGCTATAGTTTACCCTAACTTGAGTTCATTCTTGTGATTTTTGATGTCTAGCTCCACACTCAGACTTGATATATTTTTGTCATGTTGCCCTCAGCGTTATTTGTTGGATGTAACTTTTGCATCTTAAATTGCTTATTTTCTGAGTATGAATAAGAGTAGTTCTGAAATGGCTGTGAAAATTGATCTTAGAGTCACTCTTATCCTATAGACATTTCCTTAGCCCATTTTAATTTCTCCCTTACCTGTGAAGCCTTGGGCTGGTAATTGGTGCTGCTGTCAGGTCCCTGTCCTGATACCCGCCTGGTGTCTCGCTGTCTCACTTTTATCTGTTGCAAGAATATAGATAATAAATGTGCAAAGCAAAATTTATAACAGGATTAAGAATAGTAGTGGTGACATAGCTGTGGAAATTGATCGCAAATTGAGCCATTTCTTCTCCCTGTGCTGTGACCTTGTCGTGGTGGAGAGGCTTGCGTGCTTCTATGATCCTGAGAGCTATGCTGGTGGGAGCCCATGGCTACTGGCAGGTTCAACCATACCAGACTGGTCTTGGGTGAGGAGTGAGACGAAAGGCAGCACCTGGTCCTCCAGGTTGGGGGTTGGGCGTGGCTTATTTTCTGAGTTTGCCAAAAGAGGAATGTGTAGATTTTTGGAAGATTAATGGCAAAAGTGTGGTTTCAGACAGGTCATTGCTCAACATAGTTGATCAGAGGGAGGACACGTTCATCATTAACCACATCTTATGAGCCATTTATATTTTCAAAAGCTGCAGTATTGCTATAGTTTACCCTAACTTGAGTTCATTCTTGTGAGTTTTGATGTCTGGCTTCACACTCAGACCTGACATATTTTTGTCATGTTGCCCTCAGCGTTATTTGTTGGATGTAACTTTTGCCTCTTAAATTGCTTATTGTCTGAGTGTGCCAAAAGAGGAATGTGTAGATTTTTGGAAGATTAATGGCAAAAGTGTGGTTTCAGACAGGTCATTGCTCAACATAGTTGATCAGAAAAAGGAAACGTTCATCATTAACCACATCTTATGAGCCATTTATATTTTCAAAAGCTGCAGTATTGCTATGGTTTACCCTAACTTGAGTTCATTCTTGTGAGTTTTGATGTCTGGCTTCACACTCAGACCTGACATATTTTTGTCATGTTGCCGTCAGGGTTATTTGTTGGATGTAACTTTTGCCTCTTAAATTGCTTATTTTCTGAGTGTGCCAAAAGAGGAATGTGTAGATTTTTGGAAGATTAATGGCAAAAGTGTGGTTTCAGACAGGTCATTGCTCAACATAGTTGATCAGAAGGAGAGGACGTTCATCATTAACCACATCTTATGAGCCATTTATATTTTCAAAAGCTGCAGTATTGCTATAGTTTACCCTAACTTGAGTTCATTCTTGTGATTTTTGATGTCTGGCTTCACACTCAGACCTGAAATATGTTTGTCATGTTGCCCTCAGCGTTACTTGTTGGATGTAACTTTTGCCTCTTAAATTGCTTATTTTCTGAGTATGAATAAGAGTAGTTCTGAAATGGCTGTGAAAATTGATCTTCGAGTCACTCTTATCCTATAGACATTTCCTTAGCCCATTTTAATTTCTCCCTTACCTGTGAAGCCTTGGGCTGGTAATTGGTGCTGCTGTCAGGTCCCTGTCCTGATACCCGCCTGGTGTCTCGCTGTCTCACTTTTATCTGTTGCAAGAATATAGATAATAAATGTGCAAAGCAAAATTTATAACAGGATTAAGAATAGTAGTGGTGACATAGCTGTGGAAATTGATCGCAAATTGAGCCATTTCTTCTCCCTGTGCTGTGACCTTGTCGTGGTGGAGAGGCTTGCGTGCTTCTATGATCCTGAGAGCTATGCTGGTGGGAGCCCATGGCTACTGGCAGGTTCAACCATACCAGACTGGTCTTGGGTGAGGAGTGAGACGAAAGGCAGCACCTGGTCCTCCAGGTTGGGGGTTGGGCGTGGCTTATTTTCTGAGTTTGCCAAAAGAGGAATGTGTAGATTTTTGGAAGATTAATGGCAAAAGTGTGGTTTCAGACAGGTCATTGCTCAACATAGTTGATCAGAGGGAGGACACGTTCATCATTAACCACACCTTATGAGCCATTTATATTTTCAAAAGCTGCAGTATTCCTATAGTTTACCCTAACTTGAGTTCATTCTTGTGATTTTTGATGTCTGGCTTCACACTCAGACCTGAAATATGTTTGTCATGTTGCCCTCAGCGTTATTTGTTGGATATAACTTTTGCCTCTTAAATTGCTTATTTTCTGAGTGTGCCAAAAGAGGAATGTGTAGATTTTTGGAAGATTAATGGCAAAAGTGTGGTTTCAGACAGGTCATTGCTCAACATAGTTGATCAGAAGGAGAAAACGTTCATCATTAACCACATCTTATGAGCCATTTATATTTTCAAAAGCTGCAGTATTGCTATAGTTTACCCTAACTTGAGTTCATTCTTGTGAGTTTTGATGTCTGGCTTCACACTCAGACCTGACATATTTTTGTCATGTTGCCCTCAGCGTTATTTGTTGGATGTAACTTTTGCCTCTTAAATTGCTTATTTTCTGAGTGTGCCAAAAGAGGAATGTGTAGATTTTTGGAAGATTAATGGCAAAAGTGTGGTTTCAGACAGGTCATTGCTCAACATAGTTGATCAGAAGGAGAGGACGTTCATCATTAACCACATCTTATGAGCCATTTATATTTTCAAAAGCTGCAGTATTCCTATAGTTTACCCTAACTTGAGTTCATTCTTGTGTGTTTTGATGTCTGGCTTCACACTCAGACCTGACATATTTTTGTCATGTTGCCCTCAGCGTTACTTGTTGGATGTAACTTTTGCCTCTTAAATTGCTTATTTTCTGAGTGTGCCAAAAGAGGAATGTGTAGATTTTTGGAAGATTAATGGCAAAAGTGTGGTTTCAGACACTTACATGCTCAACATAGTTGATCAGAAGGAGAAAACGTTCATCATTAACCACATCTTATGAGCCATTTATATTTTCAAAAGTTGCAGTATTCCTATAGTTTACCCTAACTTGAGTTCATTCTTGTGTGTTTTGATGTCTGGCTTCACACTCAGACCTGACATATTTTTGTCATGTTGCCCTCAGCGTTACTTGTTGGATGTAACTTTTGCCTCTTAAATTGCTTATTTTCTGAGTATGAATAAGAGTAGTTCTGAAATGGCTGTGAAAATTGATCTTAGAGTCACTCTTATCCTATAGACATTTCCTTAGCCCATTTTAATTTCTCCCTTACCTGTGAAGCCTTGGGCTGGTAATTGGTGCTGCTGTCAGGTCCCTGTCCTGATACCCGCCTGGTGTCTCGCTGTCTCACTTTTATCTGTTGCAAGAATATAGATAATAAATGTGCAAAGCAAAATTTATAACAGGATTAAGAATAGTAGTGGTGACATAGCTGTGGAAATTGATCGCAAATTGAGCCATTTCTTCTCCCTGTGCTGTGACCTTGTCGTGGTGGAGAGGCTTGCGTGCTTCTATGATCCTGAGAGCTATGCTGGTGGGAGCCCATGGCTACTGGCAGGTTCAACCATACCAGACTGGTCTTGGGTGAGGAGTGAGACGAAAGGCAGCACCTGGTCCTCCAGGTTGGGGGTTGGGCGTGGCTTATTTTCTGAGTTTGCCAAAAGAGGAATGTGTAGATTTTTGGAAGATTAATGGCAAAAGTGTGGTTTCAGACAGGTCATTGCTCAACATAGTTGATCAGAGGGAGGACACGTTCATCATTAACCACATCTTATGAGCCATTTATATTTTCAAAAACTGCAGTATTGCTATAGTTTACCCGAACTTGAGTTCATTCTTGTGAGTTTTGATGTCTGGCTTCACACTCAGACCTGACATATTTTTGTGAAGTTGCCCTCAGCGTTATTTGTTGGATGTAGCTTTTGCCTCTTAAATTGCTTATTTTCTGAGTGTGCCAAAAGAGGAATGTGTAGATTTTTGGAAGATTAATGGCAAAAGTGTGGTTTCAGACACTGTAGTGCTCAACATAGTTGATCAGAAGGAGGAAAATGTTCATCATTAACCACATCTTATGAGCCATTTATATTTTCAAAAGCTGCAGTATTGCTATAGTTTACCCTAACTTGAGTTCATTCTTGTGATTTTTGATGTCTAGCTCCACACTCAGACTTGATATATTTTTGTCATGTTGCCCTCAGCGTTATTTGTTGGATGTAACTTTTGCATCTTAAATTGCTTATTTTCTGAGTGTGCCAAAAGAGGAATGTGTAGATTTTTGGAAGATTAATGGCAAAAGTGTGGTTTCAGACGGGTGGTTGCTCAACATAGTTGATCAGAAGAAGAAAACGTTCATCATTAACCACATCTTATGAGCCATTTATATTTTCAAAAGCTGCAGTATTGCTATAGTTTACACTAACTTGAGTTCATTCTTGTGATTTTTGATGTCTAGCTCCACACTCAGACTTGATATATTTTTGTCATGTTGCCCTCAGCGTTATTTGTTGGATGTAACTTTTGCATCTTAAATTGCTTATTTTCTGAGTATGAATAAGAGTAGTTCTGAAATGGCTGTGAAAATTGATCTTAGAGTCACTCTTATCCTATAGACATTTCCTTAGCCCATTTTAATTTCTCCCTTACCTGTGAAGCCTTGGGCTGGTAATTGGTGCTGCTGTCAGGTCCCTGTCCTGATACCCGCCTGGTGTCTCGCTGTCTCACTTTTATCTGTTGCAAGAATATAGATAATAAATGTGCAAAGCAAAATTTATAACAGGATTAAGAATAGTAGTGGTGACATAGCTGTGGAAATTGATCGCAAATTGAGCCATTTCTTCTCCCTGTGCTGTGACCTTGTCGTGGTGGAGAGGCTTGCGTGCTTCTATGATCCTGAGAGCTATGCTGGTGGGAGCCCATGGCTACTGGCAGGTTCAACCATACCAGACTGGTCTTGGGTGAGGAGTGAGACGAAAGGCAGCACCTGGTCCTCCAGGTTGGGGGTTGGGCGTGGCTTATTTTCTGAGTTTGCCAAAAGAGGAATGTGTAGATTTTTGGAAGATTAATGGCAAAAGTGTGGTTTCAGACAGGTCATTGCTCAACATAGTTGATCAGAGGGAGGACACGTTCATCATTAACCACACCTTATGAGCCATTTATATTTTCAAAAGCTGCAGTATTCCTATAGTTTACCCTAACTTGAGTTCATTCTTGTGATTTTTGATGTCTGGCTTCACACTCAGACCTGAAATATGTTTGTCATGTTGCCCTCAGCGTTATTTGTTGGATGTAACTTTTGCCTCTTAAATTGCTTATTTTCTGAGTGTGCCAAAAGAGGAATGTGTAGATTTTTGGAAGATTAATGGCAAAAGTGTGGTTTCAGACAGGTGGTTGCTCAACATAGTTGATCAGAAGAAGAAAACGTTCATCATTAACCACATCTTATGAGCCATTTATATTTTCAAAAGCTGCAGTATTCCTATAGTTTACCCTAACTTGAGTTCATTCTTGTGTGTTTTGATGTCTGGCTTCACACTCAGACCTGACATATTTTTGTCATGTTGCCCTCAGCGTTACTTGTTGGATGTAACTTTTGCCTCTTAAATTGCTTATTTTCTGAGTGTGCCAAAAGAGGAATGTGTAGATTTTTGGAAGATTAATGGCAAAAGTGTGGTTTCAGACACTTACATGCTCAACATAGTTGATCAGAAGGAGAAAACGTTCATCATTAACCACATCTTATGAGCCATTTATATTTTCAAAAGTTGCAGTATTCCTATAGTTTACCCTAACTTGAGTTCATTCTTGTGTGTTTTGATGTCTGGCTTCACACTCAGACCTGACATATTTTTGTCATGTTGCCCTCAGCGTTACTTGTTGGATGTAACTTTTGCCTCTTAAATTGCTTATTTTCTGAGTATGAATAAGAGTAGTTCTGAAATGGCTGTGAAAATTGATCTTAGAGTCACTCTTATCCTATAGACATTTCCTTAGCCCATTTTAATTTCTCCCTTACCTGTGAAGCCTTGGGCTGGTAATTGGTGCTGCTGTCAGGTCCCTGTCCTGATACCCGCCTGGTGTCTCGCTGTCTCACTTTTATCTGTTGCAAGAATATAGATAATAAATGTGCAAAGCAAAATTTATAACAGGATTAAGAATAGTAGTGGTGACATAGCTGTGGAAATTGATCGCAAATTGAGCCATTTCTTCTCCCTGTGCTGTGACCTTGTCGTGGTGGAGAGGCTTGCGTGCTTCTATGATCCTGAGAGCTATGCTGGTGGGAGCCCATGGCTACTGGCAGGTTCAACCATACCAGACTGGTCTTGGGTGAGGAGTGAGACGAAAGGCAGCACCTGGTCCTCCAGGTTGGGGGTTGGGCGTGGCTTATTTTCTGAGTTTGCCAAAAGAGGAATGTGTAGATTTTTGGAAGATTAATGGCAAAAGTGTGGTTTCAGACAGGTCATTGCTCAACATAGTTGATCAGAGGGAGGACACGTTCATCATTAACCACATCTTATGAGCCATTTATATTTTCAAAAGCTGCAGTATTGCTATAGTTTACCCTAACTTGAGTTCATTCTTGTGAGTTTTGATGTCTGGCTTCACACTCAGACCTGACATATTTTTGTCATGTTGCCCTCAGCGTTATTTGTTGGATGTAACTTTTGCCTCTTAAATTGCTTATTGTCTGAGTGTGCCAAAAGAGGAATGTGTAGATTTTTGGAAGATTAATGGCAAAAGTGTGGTTTCAGACAGGTCATTGCTCAACATAGTTGATCAGAAAAAGGAAACATTCATCATTAACCACATCTTATGAGCCATTTATATTTTCAAAAGCTGCAGTATTGCTATGGTTTACCCTAACTTGAGTTCATTCTGGTGAGTTTTGATGTCTGGCTTCACACTCAGACCTGACATATTTTTGTCATGTTGCCGTCAGGGTTATTTGTTGGATGTAACTTTTGCCTCTTAAATTGCTTATTTTCTGAGTGTGCCAAAAGAGGAATGTGTAGATTTTTGGAAGATTAATGGCAAAAGTGTGGTTTCAGACAGGTCATTGCTCAACATAGTTGATCAGAAGGAGAGGACGTTCATCATTAACCACATCTTATGAGCCATTTATATTTTCAAAAGCTGCAGTATTGCTATAGTTTACCCTAACTTGAGTTCATTCTTGTGATTTTTGATGTCTGGCTTCACACTCAGACCTGAAATATGTTTGTCATGTTGCCCTCAGCGTTACTTGTTGGATGTAACTTTTGCCTCTTAAATTGCTTATTTTCTGAGTATGAATAAGAGTAGTTCTGAAATGGCTGTGAAAATTGATCTTCGAGTCACTCTTATCCTATAGACATTTCCTTAGCCCATTTTAATTTCTCCCTTACCTGTGAAGCCTTGGGCTGGTAATTGGTGCTGCTGTCAGGTCCCTGTCCTGATACCCGCCTGGTGTCTCGCTGTCTCACTTTTATCTGTTGCAAGAATATAGATAATAAATGTGCAAAGCAAAATTTATAACAGGATTAAGAATAGTAGTGGTGACATAGCTGTGGAAATTGATCGCAAATTGAGCCATTTCTTCTCCCTGTGCTGTGACCTTGTCGTGGTGGAGAGGCTTGCGTGCTTCTATGATCCTGAGAGCTATGCTGGTGGGAGCCCATGGCTACTGGCAGGTTCAACCATACCAGACTGGTCTTGGGTGAGGAGTGAGACGAAAGGCAGCACCTGGTCCTCCAGGTTGGGGGTTGGGCGTGGCTTATTTTCTGAGTTTGCCAAAAGAGGAATGTGTAGATTTTTGGAAGATTAATGGCAAAAGTGTGGTTTCAGACACTTACATGCTCAACATAGTTGATCAGAAGGAGAAAACGTTCATCATTAACCACATCTTATGAGCCATTTATATTTTCAAAAGCTGCAGTATTGCTATAGTTTACCCTAACTTGAGTTCATTCTTGTGTGTTTTGATGTCTGGCTTCACACTCAGACCTGACATATTTTTGTCATGTTGCCCTCAGCGTTACTTGTTGGATGTAACTTTTGCCTCTTAAATTGCTTATTTTCTGAGTGTGCCAAAAGAGGAATGTGTAGATTTTTGGAAGATTAATGGCAAAAGTGTGGTTTCAGACACTTACATGCTCAACATAGTTGATCAGAAGGAGAAAACGTTCATCATTAACCACATCTTATGAGCCATTTATATTTTCAAAAGCTGCAGTATTCCTATAGTTTACCCTAACTTGAGTTCATTCTTGTGATTTTTGATGTCTGGCTTCACACTCAGACCTGAAATATGTTTGTCATGTTGCCCTCAGCGTTACTTGTTGGATGTAACTTTTGCCTCTTAAATTGCTTATTTTCTGAGTGTGCCAAAAGAGGAATGTGTAGATTTTTGGAAGATTAATGGCAAAAGTGTGGTTTCAGACAGGTGGTTGCTCAACATAGTTGATCAGAAGGATGAAACGTTCATCATTAACCACATCTTATGAGCCATTTATATTTTCAAAAGCTGCAGTATTGCTATAGTTTACCCGAACTTGAGTTCATTCTTGTGAGTTTTGATGTCTGGCTTCACACTCAGACCTGACATATTTTTGTCAAGTCGCCCTCAGCGTTATTTGTTGGATGTAACTTTTGCATCTTAAATTGCTTATTTTCTGAGTGTGCCAAAAGAGGAATGTGTAGATTTTTGGAAGATTAATGGCAAAAGTGTGGTTTCAGACAGGTGGTTGCTCAACATAGTTGATCAGAAGAAGAAAACGTTCATCATTAACCACATCTTATGAGCCATTTATATTTTCAAAAGCTGCAGTATTGCTATAGTTTACCCTAACTTGAGTTCATTCTTGTGATTTTTGATGTCTAGCTCCACACTCAGACTTGATATATTTTTGTCATGTTGCCCTCAGCGTTATTTGTTGGATGTAACTTTTGCATCTTAAATTGCTTATTTTCTGAGTGTGCCAAAAGAGGAATGTGTAGATTTTTGGAAGATTAATGGCAAAAGTGTGGTTTCAGACGGGTGGTTGCTCAACATAGTTGATCAGAAGAAGAAAACGTTCATCATTAACCACATCTTATGAGCCATTTATATTTTCAAAAGCTGCAGTATTGCTATAGTTTACCCTAACTTGAGTTCATTCTTGTGATTTTTGATGTCTAGCTCCACACTCAGACTTGATATATTTTTGTCATGTTGCCCTCAGCGTTATTTGTTGGATGTAACTTTTGCATCTTAAATTGCTTATTTTCTGAGTATGAATAAGAGTAGTTCTGAAATGGCTGTGAAAATTGATCTTAGAGTCACTCTTATCCTATAGACATTTCCTTAGCCCATTTTAATTTCTCCCTTACCTGTGAAGCCTTGGGCTGGTAATTGGTGCTGCTGTCAGGTCCCTGTCCTGATACCCGCCTGGTGTCTCGCTGTCTCACTTTTATCTGTTGCAAGAATATAGATAATAAATGTGCAAAGCAAAATTTATAACAGGATTAAGAATAGTAGTGGTGACATAGCTGTGGAAATTGATCGCAAATTGAGCCATTTCTTCTCCCTGTGCTGTGACCTTGTCGTGGTGGAGAGGCTTGCGTGCTTCTATGATCCTGAGAGCTATGCTGGTGGGAGCCCATGGCTACTGGCAGGTTCAACCATACCAGACTGGTCTTGGGTGAGGAGTGAGACGAAAGGCAGCACCTGGTCCTCCAGGTTGGGGGTTGGGCGTGGCTTATTTTCTGAGTTTGCCAAAAGAGGAATGTGTAGATTTTTGGAAGATTAATGGCAAAAGTGTGGTTTCAGACAGGTCATTGCTCAACATAGTTGATCAGAGGGAGGACACGTTCATCATTAACCACATCTTATGAGCCATTTATATTTTCAAAAGCTGCAGTATTGCTATAGTTTACCCTAACTTGAGTTCATTCTTGTGAGTTTTGATGTCTGGCTTCACACTCAGACCTGACATATTTTTGTCATGTTGCCCTCAGCGTTATTTGTTGGATGTAACTTTTGCCTCTTAAATTGCTTATTGTCTGAGTGTGCCAAAAGAGGAATGTGTAGATTTTTGGAAGATTAATGGCAAAAGTGTGGTTTCAGACAGGTCATTGCTCAACATAGTTGATCAGAAAAAGGAAACATTCATCATTAACCACATCTTATGAGCCATTTATATTTTCAAAAGCTGCAGTATTGCTATGGTTTACCCTAACTTGAGTTCATTCTTGTGAGTTTTGATGTCTGGCTTCACACTCAGACCTGACATATTTTTGTCATGTTGCCGTCAGGGTTATTTGTTGGATGTAACTTTTGCCTCTTAAATTGCTTATTTTCTGAGTGTGCCAAAAGAGGAATGTGTAGATTTTTGGAAGATTAATGGCAAAAGTGTGGTTTCAGACAGGTCATTGCTCAACATAGTTGATCAGAAGGAGAGGACGTTCATCATTAACCACATCTTATGAGCCATTTATATTTTCAAAAGCTGCAGTATTGCTATAGTTTACCCTAACTTGAGTTCATTCTTGTGATTTTTGATGTCTGGCTTCACACTCAGACCTGAAATATGTTTGTCATGTTGCCCTCAGCGTTACTTGTTGGATGTAACTTTTGCCTCTTAAATTGCTTATTTTCTGAGTATGAATAAGAGTAGTTCTGAAATGGCTGTGAAAATTGATCTTCGAGTCACTCTTATCCTATAGACATTTCCTTAGCCCATTTTAATTTCTCCCTTACCTGTGAAGCCTTGGGCTGGTAATTGGTGCTGCTGTCAGGTCCCTGTCCTGATACCCGCCTGGTGTCTCGCTGTCTCACTTTTATCTGTTGCAAGAATATAGATAATAAATGTGCAAAGCAAAATTTATAACAGGATTAAGAATAGTAGTGGTGACATAGCTGTGGAAATTGATCGCAAATTGAGCCATTTCTTCTCCCTGTGCTGTGACCTTGTCGTGGTGGAGAGGCTTGCGTGCTTCTATGATCCTGAGAGCTATGCTGGTGGGAGCCCATGGCTACTGGCAGGTTCAACCATACCAGACTGGTCTTGGGTGAGGAGTGAGACGAAAGGCAGCACCTGGTCCTCCAGGTTGGGGGTTGGGCGTGGCTTATTTTCTGAGTTTGCCAAAAGAGGAATGTGTAGATTTTTGGAAGATTAATGGCAAAAGTGTGGTTTCAGACAGGTCATTGCTCAACATAGTTGATCAGAGGGAGGACACGTTCATCATTAACCACACCTTATGAGCCATTTATATTTTCAAAAGCTGCAGTATTCCTATAGTTTACCCTAACTTGAGTTCATTCTTGTGATTTTTGATGTCTGGCTTCACACTCAGACCTGAAATATGTTTGTCATGTTGCCCTCAGCGTTATTTGTTGGATGTAACTTTTGCCTCTTAAATTGCTTATTTTCTGAGTGTGCCAAAAGAGGAATGTGTAGATTTTTGGAAGATTAATGGCAAAAGTGTGGTTTCAGACAGGTGGTTGCTCAACATAGTTGATCAGAAGAAGAAAACGTTCATCATTAACCACATCTTATGAGCCATTTATATTTTCAAAAGCTGCAGTATTCCTATAGTTTACCCTAACTTGAGTTCATTCTTGTGTGTTTTGATGTCTGGCTTCACACTCAGACCTGACATATTTTTGTCATGTTGCCCTCAGCGTTACTTGTTGGATGTAACTTTTGCCTCTTAAATTGCTTATTTTCTGAGTGTGCCAAAAGAGGAATGTGTAGATTTTTGGAAGATTAATGGCAAAAGTGTGGTTTCAGACACTTACATGCTCAACATAGTTGATCAGAAGGAGAAAACGTTCATCATTAACCACATCTTATGAGCCATTTATATTTTCAAAAGTTGCAGTATTCCTATAGTTTACCCTAACTTGAGTTCATTCTTGTGTGTTTTGATGTCTGGCTTCACACTCAGACCTGACATATTTTTGTCATGTTGCCCTCAGCGTTACTTGTTGGATGTAACTTTTGCCTCTTAAATTGCTTATTTTCTGAGTATGAATAAGAGTAGTTCTGAAATGGCTGTGAAAATTGATCTTAGAGTCACTCTTATCCTATAGACATTTCCTTAGCCCATTTTAATTTCTCCCTTACCTGTGAAGCCTTGGGCTGGTAATTGGTGCTGCTGTCAGGTCCCTGTCCTGATACCCGCCTGGTGTCTCGCTGTCTCACTTTTATCTGTTGCAAGAATATAGATAATAAATGTGCAAAGCAAAATTTATAACAGGATTAAGAATAGTAGTGGTGACATAGCTGTGGAAATTGATCGCAAATTGAGCCATTTCTTCTCCCTGTGCTGTGACCTTGTCGTGGTGGAGAGGCTTGCGTGCTTCTATGATCCTGAGAGCTATGCTGGTGGGAGCCCATGGCTACTGGCAGGTTCAACCATACCAGACTGGTCTTGGGTGAGGAGTGAGACGAAAGGCAGCACCTGGTCCTCCAGGTTGGGGGTTGGGCGTGGCTTATTTTCTGAGTTTGCCAAAAGAGGAATGTGTAGATTTTTGGAAGATTAATGGCAAAAGTGTGGTTTCAGACAGGTCATTGCTCAACATAGTTGATCAGAGGGAGGACACGTTCATCATTAACCACATCTTATGAGCCATTTATATTTTCAAAAGCTGCAGTATTGCTATAGTTTACCCTAACTTGAGTTCATTCTTGTGAGTTTTGATGTCTGGCTTCACACTCAGACCTGAAATATGTTTGTCATGTTGCCCTCAGCGTTATTTGTTGGATGTAACTTTTGCCTCTTAAATTGCTTATTGTCTGAGTGTGCCAAAAGAGGAATGTGTAGATTTTTGGAAGATTAATGGCAAAAGTGTGGTTTCAGACAGGTGGTTGCTCAACATAGTTGATCAGAAGAAGAAAACGTTCATCATTAACCACATCTTATGAGCCATTTATATTTTCAAAAGCTGCAGTATTCCTATAGTTTACCCTAACTTGAGTTCATTCTTGTGTGTTTTGATGTCTGGCTTCACACTCAGACCTGACATATTTTTGTCATGTTGCCCTCAGCGTTACTTGTTGGATGTAACTTTTGCCTCTTAAATTGCTTATTTTCTGAGTGTGCCAAAAGAGGAATGTGTAGATTTTTGGAAGATTAATGGCAAAAGTGTGGTTTCAGACACTTACATGCTCAACATAGTTGATCAGAAGGAGAAAACGTTCATCATTAACCACATCTTATGAGCCATTTATATTTTCAAAAGTTGCAGTATTCCTATAGTTTACCCTAACTTGAGTTCATTCTTGTGTGTTTTGATGTCTGGCTTCACACTCAGACCTGACATATTTTTGTCATGTTGCCCTCAGCGTTACTTGTTGGATGTAACTTTTGCCTCTTAAATTGCTTATTTTCTGAGTATGAATAAGAGTAGTTCTGAAATGGCTGTGAAAATTGATCTTAGAGTCACTCTTATCCTATAGACATTTCCTTAGCCCATTTTAATTTCTCCCTTACCTGTGAAGCCTTGGGCTGGTAATTGGTGCTGCTGTCAGGTCCCTGTCCTGATACCCGCCTGGTGTCTCGCTGTCTCACTTTTATCTGTTGCAAGAATATAGATAATAAATGTGCAAAGCAAAATTTATAACAGGATTAAGAATAGTAGTGGTGACATAGCTGTGGAAATTGATCGCAAATTGAGCCATTTCTTCTCCCTGTGCTGTGACCTTGTCGTGGTGGAGAGGCTTGCGTGCTTCTATGATCCTGAGAGCTATGCTGGTGGGAGCCCATGGCTACTGGCAGGTTCAACCATACCAGACTGGTCTTGGGTGAGGAGTGAGACGAAAGGCAGCACCTGGTCCTCCAGGTTGGGGGTTGGGCGTGGCTTATTTTCTGAGTTTGCCAAAAGAGGAATGTGTAGATTTTTGGAAGATTAATGGCAAAAGTGTGGTTTCAGACAGGTCATTGCTCAACATAGTTGATCAGAGGGAGGACACGTTCATCATTAACCACATCTTATGAGCCATTTATATTTTCAAAAACTGCAGTATTGCTATAGTTTACCCGAACTTGAGTTCATTCTTGTGAGTTTTGATGTCTGGCTTCACACTCAGACCTGACATATTTTTGTGAAGTTGCCCTCAGCGTTATTTGTTGGATGTAGCTTTTGCCTCTTAAATTGCTTATTTTCTGAGTGTGCCAAAAGAGGAATGTGTAGATTTTTGGAAGATTAATGGCAAAAGTGTGGTTTCAGACACTGTAGTGCTCAACATAGTTGATCAGAAGGAGGAAAATGTTCATCATTAACCACATCTTATGAGCCATTTATATTTTCAAAAGCTGCAGTATTGCTATAGTTTACCCTAACTTGAGTTCATTCTTGTGATTTTTGATGTCTAGCTCCACACTCAGACTTGATATATTTTTGTCATGTTGCCCTCAGCGTTATTTGTTGGATGTAACTTTTGCATCTTAAATTGCTTATTTTCTGAGTGTGCCAAAAGAGGAATGTGTAGATTTTTGGAAGATTAATGGCAAAAGTGTGGTTTCAGACGGGTGGTTGCTCAACATAGTTGATCAGAAGAAGAAAACGTTCATCATTAACCACATCTTATGAGCCATTTATATTTTCAAAAGCTGCAGTATTGCTATAGTTTACACTAACTTGAGTTCATTCTTGTGATTTTTGATGTCTAGCTCCACACTCAGACTTGATATATTTTTGTCATGTTGCCCTCAGCGTTATTTGTTGGATGTAACTTTTGCATCTTAAATTGCTTATTTTCTGAGTATGAATAAGAGTAGTTCTGAAATGGCTGTGAAAATTGATCTTAGAGTCACTCTTATCCTATAGACATTTCCTTAGCCCATTTTAATTTCTCCCTTACCTGTGAAGCCTTGGGCTGGTAATTGGTGCTGCTGTCAGGTCCCTGTCCTGATACCCGCCTGGTGTCTCGCTGTCTCACTTTTATCTGTTGCAAGAATATAGATAATAAATGTGCAAAGCAAAATTTATAACAGGATTAAGAATAGTAGTGGTGACATAGCTGTGGAAATTGATCGCAAATTGAGCCATTTCTTCTCCCTGTGCTGTGACCTTGTCGTGGTGGAGAGGCTTGCGTGCTTCTATGATCCTGAGAGCTATGCTGGTGGGAGCCCATGGCTACTGGCAGGTTCAACCATACCAGACTGGTCTTGGGTGAGGAGTGAGACGAAAGGCAGCACCTGGTCCTCCAGGTTGGGGGTTGGGCGTGGCTTATTTTCTGAGTTTGCCAAAAGAGGAATGTGTAGATTTTTGGAAGATTAATGGCAAAAGTGTGGTTTCAGACAGGTCATTGCTCAACATAGTTGATCAGAGGGAGGACACGTTCATCATTAACCACACCTTATGAGCCATTTATATTTTCAAAAGCTGCAGTATTCCTATAGTTTACCCTAACTTGAGTTCATTCTTGTGATTTTTGATGTCTGGCTTCACACTCAGACCTGAAATATGTTTGTCATGTTGCCCTCAGCGTTATTTGTTGGATGTAACTTTTGCCTCTTAAATTGCTTATTTTCTGAGTGTGCCAAAAGAGGAATGTGTAGATTTTTGGAAGATTAATGGCAAAAGTGTGGTTTCAGACAGGTGGTTGCTCAACATAGTTGATCAGAAGAAGAAAACGTTCATCATTAACCACATCTTATGAGCCATTTATATTTTCAAAAGCTGCAGTATTCCTATAGTTTACCCTAACTTGAGTTCATTCTTGTGTGTTTTGATGTCTGGCTTCACACTCAGACCTGACATATTTTTGTCATGTTGCCCTCAGCGTTACTTGTTGGATGTAACTTTTGCCTCTTAAATTGCTTATTTTCTGAGTGTGCCAAAAGAGGAATGTGTAGATTTTTGGAAGATTAATGGCAAAAGTGTGGTTTCAGACACTTACATGCTCAACATAGTTGATCAGAAGGAGAAAACGTTCATCATTAACCACATCTTATGAGCCATTTATATTTTCAAAAGTTGCAGTATTCCTATAGTTTACCCTAACTTGAGTTCATTCTTGTGTGTTTTGATGTCTGGCTTCACACTCAGACCTGACATATTTTTGTCATGTTGCCCTCAGCGTTACTTGTTGGATGTAACTTTTGCCTCTTAAATTGCTTATTTTCTGAGTATGAATAAGAGTAGTTCTGAAATGGCTGTGAAAATTGATCTTAGAGTCACTCTTATCCTATAGACATTTCCTTAGCCCATTTTAATTTCTCCCTTACCTGTGAAGCCTTGGGCTGGTAATTGGTGCTGCTGTCAGGTCCCTGTCCTGATACCCGCCTGGTGTCTCGCTGTCTCACTTTTATCTGTTGCAAGAATATAGATAATAAATGTGCAAAGCAAAATTTATAACAGGATTAAGAATAGTAGTGGTGACATAGCTGTGGAAATTGATCGCAAATTGAGCCATTTCTTCTCCCTGTGCTGTGACCTTGTCGTGGTGGAGAGGCTTGCGTGCTTCTATGATCCTGAGAGCTATGCTGGTGGGAGCCCATGGCTACTGGCAGGTTCAACCATACCAGACTGGTCTTGGGTGAGGAGTGAGACGAAAGGCAGCACCTGGTCCTCCAGGTTGGGGGTTGGGCGTGGCTTATTTTCTGAGTTTGCCAAAAGAGGAATGTGTAGATTTTTGGAAGATTAATGGCAAAAGTGTGGTTTCAGACAGGTCATTGCTCAACATAGTTGATCAGAGGGAGGACACGTTCATCATTAACCACATCTTATGAGCCATTTATATTTTCAAAAGCTGCAGTATTGCTATAGTTTACCCTAACTTGAGTTCATTCTTGTGAGTTTTGATGTCTGGCTTCACACTCAGACCTGACATATTTTTGTCATGTTGCCCTCAGCGTTATTTGTTGGATGTAACTTTTGCCTCTTAAATTGCTTATTGTCTGAGTGTGCCAAAAGAGGAATGTGTAGATTTTTGGAAGATTAATGGCAAAAGTGTGGTTTCAGACACTCACGTGCTCAACATAGTTGATCAGAAGGACGAAACGTTCATCATTAACCACATCTTATGAGCCATTTATATTTTCAAAAACTGCAGTATTGCTATAGTTTACCCGAACTTGAGTTCATTCTTGTGAGTTTTGATGTCTGGCTTCACACTCAGACCTGACATATTTTTGTGAAGTTGCCCTCAGCGTTATTTGTTGGATGTAGCTTTTGCCTCTTAAATTGCTTATTTTCTGAGTGTGCCAAAAGAGGAATGTGTAGATTTTTGGAAGATTAATGGCAAAAGTGTGGTTTCAGACACTGTAGTGCTCAACATAGTTGATCAGAAGGAGGAAAATGTTCATCATTAACCACATCTTATGAGCCATTTATATTTTCAAAAGCTGCAGTATTGCTATAGTTTACCCTAACTTGAGTTCATTCTTGTGATTTTTGATGTCTAGCTCCACACTCAGACTTGATATATTTTTGTCATGTTGCCCTCAGCGTTATTTGTTGGATGTAACTTTTGCATCTTAAATTGCTTATTTTCTGAGTGTGCCAAAAGAGGAATGTGTAGATTTTTGGAAGATTAATGGCAAAAGTGTGGTTTCAGACGGGTGGTTGCTCAACATAGTTGATCAGAAGAAGAAAACGTTCATCATTAACCACATCTTATGAGCCATTTATATTTTCAAAAGCTGCAGTATTGCTATAGTTTACCCTAACTTGAGTTCATTCTTGTGATTTTTGATGTCTAGCTCCACACTCAGACTTGATATATTTTTGTCATGTTGCCCTCAGCGTTATTTGTTGGATGTAACTTTTGCATCTTAAATTGCTTATTTTCTGAGTATGAATAAGAGTAGTTCTGAAATGGCTGTGAAAATTGATCTTAGAGTCACTCTTATCCTATAGACATTTCCTTAGCCCATTTTAATTTCTCCCTTACCTGTGAAGCCTTGGGCTGGTAATTGGTGCTGCTGTCAGGTCCCTGTCCTGATACCCGCCTGGTGTCTCGCTGTCTCACTTTTATCTGTTGCAAGAATATAGATAATAAATGTGCAAAGCAAAATTTATAACAGGATTAAGAATAGTAGTGGTGACATAGCTGTGGAAATTGATCGCAAATTGAGCCATTTCTTCTCCCTGTGCTGTGACCTTGTCGTGGTGGAGAGGCTTGCGTGCTTCTATGATCCTGAGAGCTATGCTGGTGGGAGCCCATGGCTACTGGCAGGTTCAACCATACCAGACTGGTCTTGGGTGAGGAGTGAGACGAAAGGCAGCACCTGGTCCTCCAGGTTGGGGGTTGGGCGTGGCTTATTTTCTGAGTTTGCCAAAAGAGGAATGTGTAGATTTTTGGAAGATTAATGGCAAAAGTGTGGTTTCAGACAGGTCATTGCTCAACATAGTTGATCAGAGGGAGGACACGTTCATCATTAACCACACCTTATGAGCCATTTATATTTTCAAAAGCTGCAGTATTGCTATAGTTTACCCTAACTTGAGTTCATTCTTGTGATTTTTGATGTCTAGCTCCACACTCAGACTTGATATATTTTTGTCATGTTGCCCTCAGCGTTATTTGTTGGATGTAACTTTTGCATCTTAAATTGCTTATTTTCTGAGTGTGCCAAAAGAGGAATGTGTAGATTTTTGGAAGATTAATGGCAAAAGTGTGGTTTCAGACGGGTGGTTGCTCAACATAGTTGATCAGAAGAAGAAAACGTTCATCATTAACCACATCTTATGAGCCATTTATATTTTCAAAAGCTGCAGTATTGCTATAGTTTACACTAACTTGAGTTCATTCTTGTGATTTTTGATGTCTAGCTCCACACTCAGACTTGATATATTTTTGTCATGTTGCCCTCAGCGTTATTTGTTGGATGTAACTTTTGCATCTTAAATTGCTTATTTTCTGAGTATGAATAAGAGTAGTTCTGAAATGGCTGTGAAAATTGATCTTAGAGTCACTCTTATCCTATAGACATTTCCTTAGCCCATTTTAATTTCTCCCTTACCTGTGAAGCCTTGGGCTGGTAATTGGTGCTGCTGTCAGGTCCCTGTCCTGATACCCGCCTGGTGTCTCGCTGTCTCACTTTTATCTGTTGCAAGAATATAGATAATAAATGTGCAAAGCAAAATTTATAACAGGATTAAGAATAGTAGTGGTGACATAGCTGTGGAAATTGATCGCAAATTGAGCCATTTCTTCTCCCTGTGCTGTGACCTTGTCGTGGTGGAGAGGCTTGCGTGCTTCTATGATCCTGAGAGCTATGCTGGTGGGAGCCCATGGCTACTGGCAGGTTCAACCATACCAGACTGGTCTTGGGTGAGGAGTGAGACGAAAGGCAGCACCTGGTCCTCCAGGTTGGGGGTTGGGCGTGGCTTATTTTCTGAGTTTGCCAAAAGAGGAATGTGTAGATTTTTGGAAGATTAATGGCAAAAGTGTGGTTTCAGACAGGTCATTGCTCAACATAGTTGATCAGAGGGAGGACACGTTCATCATTAACCACATCTTATGAGCCATTTATATTTTCAAAAACTGCAGTATTGCTATAGTTTACCCGAACTTGAGTTCATTCTTGTGAGTTTTGATGTCTGGCTTCACACTCAGACCTGACATATTTTTGTGAAGTTGCCCTCAGCGTTATTTGTTGGATGTAGCTTTTGCCTCTTAAATTGCTTATTTTCTGAGTGTGCCAAAAGAGGAATGTGTAGATTTTTGGAAGATTAATGGCAAAAGTGTGGTTTCAGACACTGTAGTGCTCAACATAGTTGATCAGAAGGAGGAAAATGTTCATCATTAACCACATCTTATGAGCCATTTATATTTTCAAAAGCTGCAGTATTGCTATAGTTTACCCTAACTTGAGTTCATTCTTGTGATTTTTGATGTCTAGCTCCACACTCAGACTTGATATATTTTTGTCATGTTGCCCTCAGCGTTATTTGTTGGATGTAACTTTTGCATCTTAAATTGCTTATTTTCTGAGTGTGCCAAAAGAGGAATGTGTAGATTTTTGGAAGATTAATGGCAAAAGTGTGGTTTCAGACGGGTGGTTGCTCAACATAGTTGATCAGAAGAAGAAAACGTTCATCATTAACCACATCTTATGAGCCATTTATATTTTCAAAAGTTGCAGTATTGCTATAGTTTACACTAACTTGAGTTCATTCTTGTGATTTTTGATGTCTAGCTCCACACTCAGACTTGATATATTTTTGTCATGTTGCCCTCAGCGTTATTTGTTGGATGTAACTTTTGCATCTTAAATTGCTTATTTTCTGAGTATGAATAAGAGTAGTTCTGAAATGGCTGTGAAAATTGATCTTAGAGTCACTCTTATCCTATAGACATTTCCTTAGCCCATTTTAATTTCTCCCTTACCTGTGAAGCCTTGGGCTGGTAATTGGTGCTGCTGTCAGGTCCCTGTCCTGATACCCGCCTGGTGTCTCGCTGTCTCACTTTTATCTGTTGCAAGAATATAGATAATAAATGTGCAAAGCAAAATTTATAACAGGATTAAGAATAGTAGTGGTGACATAGCTGTGGAAATTGATCGCAAATTGAGCCATTTCTTCTCCCTGTGCTGTGACCTTGTCGTGGTGGAGAGGCTTGCGTGCTTCTATGATCCTGAGAGCTATGCTGGTGGGAGCCCATGGCTACTGGCAGGTTCAACCATACCAGACTGGTCTTGGGTGAGGAGTGAGACGAAAGGCAGCACCTGGTCCTCCAGGTTGGGGGTTGGGCGTGGCTTATTTTCTGAGTTTGCCAAAAGAGGAATGTGTAGATTTTTGGAAGATTAATGGCAAAAGTGTGGTTTCAGACAGGTCATTGCTCAACATAGTTGATCAGAGGGAGGACACGTTCATCATTAACCACACCTTATGAGCCATTTATATTTTCAAAAGCTGCAGTATTCCTATAGTTTACCCTAACTTGAGTTCATTCTTGTGATTTTTGATGTCTGGCTTCACACTCAGACCTGAAATATGTTTGTCATGTTGCCCTCAGCGTTATTTGTTGGATGTAACTTTTGCATCTTAAATTGCTTATTTTCTGAGTATGAATAAGAGTAGTTCTGAAATGGCTGTGAAAATTGATCTTAGAGTCACTCTTATCCTATAGACATTTCCTTAGCCCATTTTAATTTCTCCCTTACCTGTGAAGCCTTGGGCTGGTAATTGGTGCTGCTGTCAGGTCCCTGTCCTGATACCCGCCTGGTGTCTCGCTGTCTCACTTTTATCTGTTGCAAGAATATAGATAATAAATGTGCAAAGCAAAATTTATAACAGGATTAAGAATAGTAGTGGTGACATAGCTGTGGAAATTGATCGCAAATTGAGCCATTTCTTCTCCCTGTGCTGTGACCTTGTCGTGGTGGAGAGGCTTGCGTGCTTCTATGATCCTGAGAGCTATGCTGGTGGGAGCCCATGGCTACTGGCAGGTTCAACCATACCAGACTGGTCTTGGGTGAGGAGTGAGACGAAAGGCAGCACCTGGTCCTCCAGGTTGGGGGTTGGGCGTGGCTTATTTTCTGAGTTTGCCAAAAGAGGAATGTGTAGATTTTTGGAAGATTAATGGCAAAAGTGTGGTTTCAGACAGGTCATTGCTCAACATAGTTGATCAGAGGGAGGACACGTTCATCATTAACCACATCTTATGAGCCATTTATATTTTCAAAAGCTGCAGTATTGCTATAGTTTACCCTAACTTGAGTTCATTCTTGTGAGTTTTGATGTCTGGCTTCACACTCAGACCTGACATATTTTTGTCATGTTGCCCTCAGCGTTATTTGTTGGATGTAACTTTTGCCTCTTAAATTGCTTATTGTCTGAGTGTGCCAAAAGAGGAATGTGTAGATTTTTGGAAGATTAATGGCAAAAGTGTGGTTTCAGACAGGTCATTGCTCAACATAGTTGATCAGAAAAAGGAAACATTCATCATTAACCACATCTTATGAGCCATTTATATTTTCAAAAGCTGCAGTATTGCTATGGTTTACCCTAACTTGAGTTCATTCTTGTGAGTTTTGATGTCTGGCTTCACACTCAGACCTGACATATTTTTGTCATGTTGCCGTCAGGGTTATTTGTTGGATGTAACTTTTGCCTCTTAAATTGCTTATTTTCTGAGTGTGCCAAAAGAGGAATGTGTAGATTTTTGGAAGATTAATGGCAAAAGTGTGGTTTCAGACAGGTCATTGCTCAACATAGTTGATCAGAAGGAGAGGACGTTCATCATTAACCACATCTTATGAGCCATTTATATTTTCAAAAGCTGCAGTATTGCTATAGTTTACCCTAACTTGAGTTCATTCTTGTGAGTTTTGATGTCTGGCTTCACACTCAGACCTGACATATTTTTGTCATGTTGCCCTCAGCGTTATTTGTTGGATGTAACTTTTGCCTCTTAAATTGCTTATTGTCTGAGTGTGCCAAAAGAGGAATGTGTAGATTTTTGGAAGATTAATGGCAAAAGTGTGGTTTCAGACACTCACGTGCTCAACATAGTTGATCAGAAGGACGAAACGTTCATCATTAACCACATCTTATGAGCCATTTATATTTTCAAAAACTGCAGTACTGCTATAGTTTACCCGAACTTGAGTTCATTCTTGTGAGTTTTGATGTCTGGCTTCACACTCAGACCTGACATATTTTTGTGAAGTTGCCCTCAGCGTTATTTGTTGGATGTAGCTTTTGCCTCTTAAATTGCTTATTTTCTGAGTGTGCCAAAAGAGGAATGTGTAGATTTTTGGAAGATTAATGGCAAAAGTGTGGTTTCAGACACTGTAGTGCTCAACATAGTTGATCAGAAGGAGGAAAATGTTCATCATTAACAACATCTTATGAGCCATTTATATTTTCAAAAGCTGCAGTATTGCTATAGTTTACCCTAACTTGAGTTCATTCTTGTGATTTTTGATGTCTAGCTCCACACTCAGACTTGATATATTTTTGTCATGTTGCCCTCAGCGTTATTTGTTGGATGTAACTTTTGCATCTTAAATTGCTTATTTTCTGAGTGTGCCAAAAGAGGAATGTGTAGATTTTTGGAAGATTAATGGCAAAAGTGTGGTTTCAGACGGGTGGTTGCTCAACATAGTTGATCAGAAGAAGAAAACGTTCATCATTAACCACATCTTATGAGCCATTTATATTTTCAAAAGCTGCAGTATTGCTATAGTTTACCCTAACTTGAGTTCATTCTTGTGATTTTTGATGTCTAGCTCCACACTCAGACTTGATATATTTTTGTCATGTTGCCCTCAGCGTTATTTGTTGGATGTAACTTTTGCCTCTTAAATTGCTTATTTTCTGAGTATGAATAAGAGTAGTTCTGAAATGGCTGTGAAAATTGATCTTAGAGTCACTCTTATCCTATAGACATTTCCTTAGCCCATTTTAATTTCTCCCTTACCTGTGAAGCCTTGGGCTGGTAATTGGTGCTGCTGTCAGGTCCCTGTCCTGATACCCGCCTGGTGTCTCGCTGTCTCACTTTTATCTGTTGCAAGAATATAGATAATAAATGTGCAAAGCAAAATTTATAACAGGATTAAGAATAGTAGTGGTGACATAGCTGTGGAAATTGATCGCAAATTGAGCCATTTCTTCTCCCTGTGCTGTGACCTTGTCGTGGTGGAGAGGCTTGCGTGCTTCTATGATCCTGAGAGCTATGCTGGTGGGAGCCCATGGCTACTGGCAGGTTCAACCATACCAGACTGGTCTTGGGTGAGGAGTGAGACGAAAGGCAGCACCTGGTCCTCCAGGTTGGGGGTTGGGCGTGGCTTATTTTCTGAGTTTGCCAAAAGAGGAATGTGTAGATTTTTGGAAGATTAATGGCAAAAGTGTGGTTTCAGACAGGTCATTGCTCAACATAGTTGATCAGAGGGAGGACACGTTCATCATTAACCACATCTTATGAGCCATTTATATTTTCAAAAGCTGCAGTATTGCTATAGTTTACCCTAACTTGAGTTCATTCTTGTGAGTTTTGATGTCTGGCTTCACACTCAGACCTGACATATTTTTGTCATGTTGCCCTCAGCGTTATTTGTTGGATGTAACTTTTGCCTCTTAAATTGCTTATTGTCTGAGTGTGCCAAAAGAGGAATGTGTAGATTTTTGGAAGATTAATGGCAAAAGTGTGGTTTCAGACAGGTCATTGCTCAACATAGTTGATCAGAAAAAGGAAACATTCATCATTAACCACATCTTATGAGCCATTTATATTTTCAAAAGCTGCAGTATTGCTATGGTTTACCCTAACTTGAGTTCATTCTTGTGAGTTTTGATGTCTGGCTTCACACTCAGACCTGACATATTTTTGTCATGTTGCCGTCAGGGTTATTTGTTGGATGTAACTTTTGCCTCTTAAATTGCTTATTTTCTGAGTGTGCCAAAAGAGGAATGTGTAGATTTTTGGAAGATTAATGGCAAAAGTGTGGTTTCAGACAGGTCATTGCTCAACATAGTTGATCAGAAGGAGAGGACGTTCATCATTAACCACATCTTATGAGCCATTTATATTTTCAAAAGCTGCAGTATTGCTATAGTTTACCCTAACTTGAGTTCATTCTTGTGATTTTTGATGTCTGGCTTCACACTCAGACCTGAAATATGTTTGTCATGTTGCCCTCAGCGTTACTTGTTGGATGTAACTTTTGCCTCTTAAATTGCTTATTTTCTGAGTATGAATAAGAGTAGTTCTGAAATGGCTGTGAAAATTGATCTTCGAGTCACTCTTATCCTATAGACATTTCCTTAGCCCATTTTAATTTCTCCCTTACCTGTGAAGCCTTGGGCTGGTAATTGGTGCTGCTGTCAGGTCCCTGTCCTGATACCCGCCTGGTGTCTCGCTGTCTCACTTTTATCTGTTGCAAGAATATAGATAATAAATGTGCAAAGCAAAATTTATAACAGGATTAAGAATAGTAGTGGTGACATAGCTGTGGAAATTGATCGCAAATTGAGCCATTTCTTCTCCCTGTGCTGTGACCTTGTCGTGGTGGAGAGGCTTGCGTGCTTCTATGATCCTGAGAGCTATGCTGGTGGGAGCCCATGGCTACTGGCAGGTTCAACCATACCAGACTGGTCTTGGGTGAGGAGTGAGACGAAAGGCAGCACCTGGTCCTCCAGGTTGGGGGTTGGGCGTGGCTTATTTTCTGAGTTTGCCAAAAGAGGAATGTGTAGATTTTTGGAAGATTAATGGCAAAAGTGTGGTTTCAGACAGGTCATTGCTCAACATAGTTGATCAGAGGGAGGACACGTTCATCATTAACCACACCTTATGAGCCATTTATATTTTCAAAAGCTGCAGTATTCCTATAGTTTACCCTAACTTGAGTTCATTCTTGTGATTTTTGATGTCTGGCTTCACACTCAGACCTGAAATATGTTTGTCATGTTGCCCTCAGCGTTATTTGTTGGATGTAACTTTTGCCTCTTAAATTGCTTATTTTCTGAGTGTGCCAAAAGAGGAATGTGTAGATTTTTGGAAGATTAATGGCAAAAGTGTGGTTTCAGACACTTACATGCTCAACATAGTTGATCAGAAGAAGAAAACGTTCATCATTAACCACATCTTATGAGCCATTTATATTTTCAAAAGCTGCAGTATTCCTATAGTTTACCCTAACTTGAGTTCATTCTTGTGTGTTTTGATGTCTGGCTTCACACTCAGACCTGACATATTTTTGTCATGTTGCCCTCAGCGTTACTTGTTGGATGTAACTTTTGCCTCTTAAATTGCTTATTTTCTGAGTGTGCCAAAAGAGGAATGTGTAGATTTTTGGAAGATTAATGGCAAAAGTGTGGTTTCAGACACTTACATGCTCAACATAGTTGATCAGAAGGAGAAAACGTTCATCATTAACCACATCTTATGAGCCATTTATATTTTCAAAAGTTGCAGTATTCCTATAGTTTACCCTAACTTGAGTTCATTCTTGTGTGTTTTGATGTCTGGCTTCACACTCAGACCTGACATATTTTTGTCATGTTGCCCTCAGCGTTACTTGTTGGATGTAACTTTTGCCTCTTAAATTGCTTATTTTCTGAGTATGAATAAGAGTAGTTCTGAAATGGCTGTGAAAATTGATCTTAGAGTCACTCTTATCCTATAGACATTTCCTTAGCCCATTTTAATTTCTCCCTTACCTGTGAAGCCTTGGGCTGGTAATTGGTGCTGCTGTCAGGTCCCTGTCCTGATACCCGCCTGGTGTCTCGCTGTCTCACTTTTATCTGTTGCAAGAATATAGATAATAAATGTGCAAAGCAAAATTTATAACAGGATTAAGAATAGTAGTGGTGACATAGCTGTGGAAATTGATCGCAAATTGAGCCATTTCTTCTCCCTGTGCTGTGACCTTGTCGTGGTGGAGAGGCTTGCGTGCTTCTATGATCCTGAGAGCTATGCTGGTGGGAGCCCATGGCTACTGGCAGGTTCAACCATACCAGACTGGTCTTGGGTGAGGAGTGAGACGAAAGGCAGCACCTGGTCCTCCAGGTTGGGGGTTGGGCGTGGCTTATTTTCTGAGTTTGCCAAAAGAGGAATGTGTAGATTTTTGGAAGATTAATGGCAAAAGTGTGGTTTCAGACAGGTCATTGCTCAACATAGTTGATCAGAGGGAGGACACGTTCATCATTAACCACATCTTATGAGCCATTTATATTTTCAAAAACTGCAGTATTGCTATAGTTTACCCGAACTTGAGTTCATTCTTGTGAGTTTTGATGTCTGGCTTCACACTCAGACCTGACATATTTTTGTGAAGTTGCCCTCAGCGTTATTTGTTGGATGTAGCTTTTGCCTCTTAAATTGCTTATTTTCTGAGTGTGCCAAAAGAGGAATGTGTAGATTTTTGGAAGATTAATGGCAAAAGTGTGGTTTCAGACACTGTAGTGCTCAACATAGTTGATCAGAAGGAGGAAAATGTTCATCATTAACCACATCTTATGAGCCATTTATATTTTCAAAAGCTGCAGTATTGCTATAGTTTACCCTAACTTGAGTTCATTCTTGTGATTTTTGATGTCTAGCTCCACACTCAGACTTGATATATTTTTGTCATGTTGCCCTCAGCGTTATTTGTTGGATGTAACTTTTGCATCTTAAATTGCTTATTTTCTGAGTGTGCCAAAAGAGGAATGTGTAGATTTTTGGAAGATTAATGGCAAAAGTGTGGTTTCAGACGGGTGGTTGCTCAACATAGTTGATCAGAAGAAGAAAACGTTCATCATTAACCACATCTTATGAGCCATTTATATTTTCAAAAGCTGCAGTATTGCTATAGTTTACACTAACTTGAGTTCATTCTTGTGATTTTTGATGTCTAGCTCCACACTCAGACTTGATATATTTTTGTCATGTTGCCCTCAGCGTTATTTGTTGGATGTAACTTTTGCATCTTAAATTGCTTATTTTCTGAGTATGAATAAGAGTAGTTCTGAAATGGCTGTGAAAATTGATCTTAGAGTCACTCTTATCCTATAGACATTTCCTTAGCCCATTTTAATTTCTCCCTTACCTGTGAAGCCTTGGGCTGGTAATTGGTGCTGCTGTCAGGTCCCTGTCCTGATACCCGCCTGGTGTCTCGCTGTCTCACTTTTATCTGTTGCAAGAATATAGATAATAAATGTGCAAAGCAAAATTTATAACAGGATTAAGAATAGTAGTGGTGACATAGCTGTGGAAATTGATCGCAAATTGAGCCATTTCTTCTCCCTGTGCTGTGACCTTGTCGTGGTGGAGAGGCTTGCGTGCTTCTATGATCCTGAGAGCTATGCTGGTGGGAGCCCATGGCTACTGGCAGGTTCAACCATACCAGACTGGTCTTGGGTGAGGAGTGAGACGAAAGGCAGCACCTGGTCCTCCAGGTTGGGGGTTGGGCGTGGCTTATTTTCTGAGTTTGCCAAAAGAGGAATGTGTAGATTTTTGGAAGATTAATGGCAAAAGTGTGGTTTCAGACAGGTCATTGCTCAACATAGTTGATCAGAGGGAGGACACGTTCATCATTAACCACACCTTATGAGCCATTTATATTTTCAAAAGCTGCAGTATTCCTATAGTTTACCCTAACTTGAGTTCATTCTTGTGATTTTTGATGTCTGGCTTCACACTCAGACCTGAAATATGTTTGTCATGTTGCCCTCAGCGTTATTTGTTGGATGTAACTTTTGCCTCTTAAATTGCTTATTTTCTGAGTGTGCCAAAAGAGGAATGTGTAGATTTTTGGAAGATTAATGGCAAAAGTGTGGTTTCAGACAGGTGGTTGCTCAACATAGTTGATCAGAAGAAGAAAACGTTCATCATTAACCACATCTTATGAGCCATTTATATTTTCAAAAGCTGCAGTATTCCTATAGTTTACCCTAACTTGAGTTCATTCTTGTGTGTTTTGATGTCTGGCTTCACACTCAGACCTGACATATTTTTGTCATGTTGCCCTCAGCGTTACTTGTTGGATGTAACTTTTGCCTCTTAAATTGCTTATTTTCTGAGTGTGCCAAAAGAGGAATGTGTAGATTTTTGGAAGATTAATGGCAAAAGTGTGGTTTCAGACACTTACATGCTCAACATAGTTGATCAGAAGGAGAAAACGTTCATCATTAACCACATCTTATGAGCCATTTATATTTTCAAAAGTTGCAGTATTCCTATAGTTTACCCTAACTTGAGTTCATTCTTGTGTGTTTTGATGTCTGGCTTCACACTCAGACCTGACATATTTTTGTCATGTTGCCCTCAGCGTTACTTGTTGGATGTAACTTTTGCCTCTTAAATTGCTTATTTTCTGAGTATGAATAAGAGTAGTTCTGAAATGGCTGTGAAAATTGATCTTAGAGTCACTCTTATCCTATAGACATTTCCTTAGCCCATTTTAATTTCTCCCTTACCTGTGAAGCCTTGGGCTGGTAATTGGTGCTGCTGTCAGGTCCCTGTCCTGATACCCGCCTGGTGTCTCGCTGTCTCACTTTTATCTGTTGCAAGAATATAGATAATAAATGTGCAAAGCAAAATTTATAACAGGATTAAGAATAGTAGTGGTGACATAGCTGTGGAAATTGATCGCAAATTGAGCCATTTCTTCTCCCTGTGCTGTGACCTTGTCGTGGTGGAGAGGCTTGCGTGCTTCTATGATCCTGAGAGCTATGCTGGTGGGAGCCCATGGCTACTGGCAGGTTCAACCATACCAGACTGGTCTTGGGTGAGGAGTGAGACGAAAGGCAGCACCTGGTCCTCCAGGTTGGGGGTTGGGCGTGGCTTATTTTCTGAGTTTGCCAAAAGAGGAATGTGTAGATTTTTGGAAGATTAATGGCAAAAGTGTGGTTTCAGACAGGTCATTGCTCAACATAGTTGATCAGAGGGAGGACACGTTCATCATTAACCACATCTTATGAGCCATTTATATTTTCAAAAGCTGCAGTATTGCTATAGTTTACCCTAACTTGAGTTCATTCTTGTGAGTTTTGATGTCTGGCTTCACACTCAGACCTGACATATTTTTGTCATGTTGCCCTCAGCGTTATTTGTTGGATGTAACTTTTGCCTCTTAAATTGCTTATTGTCTGAGTGTGCCAAAAGAGGAATGTGTAGATTTTTGGAAGATTAATGGCAAAAGTGTGGTTTCAGACAGGTCATTGCTCAACATAGTTGATCAGAAAAAGGAAACATTCATCATTAACCACATCTTATGAGCCATTTATATTTTCAAAAGCTGCAGTATTGCTATGGTTTACCCTAACTTGAGTTCATTCTGGTGAGTTTTGATGTCTGGCTTCACACTCAGACCTGACATATTTTTGTCATGTTGCCGTCAGGGTTATTTGTTGGATGTAACTTTTGCCTCTTAAATTGCTTATTTTCTGAGTGTGCCAAAAGAGGAATGTGTAGATTTTTGGAAGATTAATGGCAAAAGTGTGGTTTCAGACAGGTCATTGCTCAACATAGTTGATCAGAAGGAGAGGACGTTCATCATTAACCACATCTTATGAGCCATTTATATTTTCAAAAGCTGCAGTATTGCTATAGTTTACCCTAACTTGAGTTCATTCTTGTGAGTTTTGATGTCTGGCTTCACACTCAGACCTGACATATTTTTGTCATGTTGCCCTCAGCGTTATTTGTTGGATGTAACTTTTGCCTCTTAAATTGCTTATTGTCTGAGTGTGCCAAAAGAGGAATGTGTAGATTTTTGGAAGATTAATGGCAAAAGTGTGGTTTCAGACACTCACGTGCTCAACATAGTTGATCAGAAGGACGAAACGTTCATCATTAACCACATCTTATGAGCCATTTATATTTTCAAAAACTGCAGTATTGCTATAGTTTACCCGAACTTGAGTTCATTCTTGTGAGTTTTGATGTCTGGCTTCACACTCAGACCTGACATATTTTTGTGAAGTTGCCCTCAGCGTTATTTGTTGGATGTAGCTTTTGCCTCTTAAATTGCTTATTTTCTGAGTGTGCCAAAAGAGGAATGTGTAGATTTTTGGAAGATTAATGGCAAAAGTGTGGTTTCAGACACTGTAGTGCTCAACATAGTTGATCAGAAGGAGGAAAATGTTCATCATTAACCACATCTTATGAGCCATTTATATTTTCAAAAGCTGCAGTATTGCTATAGTTTACCCTAACTTGAGTTCATTCTTGTGATTTTTGATGTCTAGCTCCACACTCAGACTTGATATATTTTTGTCATGTTGCCCTCAGCGTTATTTGTTGGATGTAACTTTTGCATCTTAAATTGCTTATTTTCTGAGTGTGCCAAAAGAGGAATGTGTAGATTTTTGGAAGATTAATGGCAAAAGTGTGGTTTCAGACGGGTGGTTGCTCAACATAGTTGATCAGAAGAAGAAAACGTTCATCATTAACCACATCTTATGAGCCATTTATATTTTCAAAAGCTGCAGTATTGCTATAGTTTACCCTAACTTGAGTTCATTCTTGTGATTTTTGATGTCTAGCTCCACACTCAGACTTGATATATTTTTGTCATGTTGCCCTCAGCGTTATTTGTTGGATGTAACTTTTGCCTCTTAAATTGCTTATTTTCTGAGTATGAATAAGAGTAGTTCTGAAATGGCTGTGAAAATTGATCTTAGAGTCACTCTTATCCTATAGACATTTCCTTAGCCCATTTTAATTTCTCCCTTACCTGTGAAGCCTTGGGCTGGTAATTGGTGCTGCTGTCAGGTCCCTGTCCTGATACCCGCCTGGTGTCTCGCTGTCTCACTTTTATCTGTTGCAAGAATATAGATAATAAATGTGCAAAGCAAAATTTATAACAGGATTAAGAATAGTAGTGGTGACATAGCTGTGGAAATTGATCGCAAATTGAGCCATTTCTTCTCCCTGTGCTGTGACCTTGTCGTGGTGGAGAGGCTTGCGTGCTTCTATGATCCTGAGAGCTATGCTGGTGGGAGCCCATGGCTACTGGCAGGTTCAACCATACCAGACTGGTCTTGGGTGAGGAGTGAGACGAAAGGCAGCACCTGGTCCTCCAGGTTGGGGGTTGGGCGTGGCTTATTTTCTGAGTTTGCCAAAAGAGGAATGTGTAGATTTTTGGAAGATTAATGGCAAAAGTGTGGTTTCAGACAGGTCATTGCTCAACATAGTTGATCAGAGGGAGGACACGTTCATCATTAACCACATCTTATGAGCCATTTATATTTTCAAAAGCTGCAGTATTGCTATAGTTTACCCTAACTTGAGTTCATTCTTGTGAGTTTTGATGTCTGGCTTCACACTCAGACCTGACATATTTTTGTCATGTTGCCCTCAGCGTTATTTGTTGGATGTAACTTTTGCCTCTTAAATTGCTTATTGTCTGAGTGTGCCAAAAGAGGAATGTGTAGATTTTTGGAAGATTAATGGCAAAAGTGTGGTTTCAGACAGGTCATTGCTCAACATAGTTGATCAGAAAAAGGAAACATTCATCATTAACCACATCTTATGAGCCATTTATATTTTCAAAAGCTGCAGTATTGCTATGGTTTACCCTAACTTGAGTTCATTCTTGTGAGTTTTGATGTCTGGCTTCACACTCAGACCTGACATATTTTTGTCATGTTGCCGTCAGGGTTATTTGTTGGATGTAACTTTTGCCTCTTAAATTGCTTATTTTCTGAGTGTGCCAAAAGAGGAATGTGTAGATTTTTGGAAGATTAATGGCAAAAGTGTGGTTTCAGACAGGTCATTGCTCAACATAGTTGATCAGAAGGAGAGGACGTTCATCATTAACCACATCTTATGAGCCATTTATATTTTCAAAAGCTGCAGTATTGCTATAGTTTACCCTAACTTGAGTTCATTCTTGTGATTTTTGATGTCTGGCTTCACACTCAGACCTGAAATATGTTTGTCATGTTGCCCTCAGCGTTACTTGTTGGATGTAACTTTTGCCTCTTAAATTGCTTATTTTCTGAGTATGAATAAGAGTAGTTCTGAAATGGCTGTGAAAATTGATCTTCGAGTCACTCTTATCCTATAGACATTTCCTTAGCCCATTTTAATTTCTCCCTTACCTGTGAAGCCTTGGGCTGGTAATTGGTGCTGCTGTCAGGTCCCTGTCCTGATACCCGCCTGGTGTCTCGCTGTCTCACTTTTATCTGTTGCAAGAATATAGATAATAAATGTGCAAAGCAAAATTTATAACAGGATTAAGAATAGTAGTGGTGACATAGCTGTGGAAATTGATCGCAAATTGAGCCATTTCTTCTCCCTGTGCTGTGACCTTGTCGTGGTGGAGAGGCTTGCGTGCTTCTATGATCCTGAGAGCTATGCTGGTGGGAGCCCATGGCTACTGGCAGGTTCAACCATACCAGACTGGTCTTGGGTGAGGAGTGAGACGAAAGGCAGCACCTGGTCCTCCAGGTTGGGGGTTGGGCGTGGCTTATTTTCTGAGTTTGCCAAAAGAGGAATGTGTAGATTTTTGGAAGATTAATGGCAAAAGTGTGGTTTCAGACAGGTCATTGCTCAACATAGTTGATCAGAGGGAGGACACGTTCATCATTAACCACACCTTATGAGCCATTTATATTTTCAAAAGCTGCAGTATTCCTATAGTTTACCCTAACTTGAGTTCATTCTTGTGATTTTTGATGTCTGGCTTCACACTCAGACCTGAAATATGTTTGTCATGTTGCCCTCAGCGTTATTTGTTGGATGTAACTTTTGCCTCTTAAATTGCTTATTTTCTGAGTGTGCCAAAAGAGGAATGTGTAGATTTTTGGAAGATTAATGGCAAAAGTGTGGTTTCAGACAGGTGGTTGCTCAACATAGTTGATCAGAAGGATGAAACGTTCATCATTAACCACATCTTATGAGCCATTTATATTTTCAAAAGCTGCAGTATTGCTATAGTTTACCCGAACTTGAGTTCATTCTTGTGAGTTTTGATGTCTGGCTTCACACTCAGACCTGACATATTTTTGTCAAGTCGCCCTCAGCGTTATTTGTTGGATGTAACTTTTGCATCTTAAATTGCTTATTTTCTGAGTGTGCCAAAAGAGGAATGTGTAGATTTTTGGAAGATTAATGGCAAAAGTGTGGTTTCAGACACTTACATGCTCAACATAGTTGATCAGAAGGAGAAAACGTTCATCATTAACCACATCTTATGAGCCATTTATATTTTCAAAAGCTGCAGTATTGCTATAGTTTACCCTAACTTGAGTTCATTCTTGTGTGTTTTGATGTCTGGCTTCACACTCAGACCTGACATATTTTTGTCATGTTGCCCTCAGCGTTACTTGTTGGATGTAACTTTTGCCTCTTAAATTGCTTATTTTCTGAGTGTGCCAAAAGAGGAATGTGTAGATTTTTGGAAGATTAATGGCAAAAGTGTGGTTTCAGACAGGTCATTGCTCAACATAGTTGATCAGAAGGAGAGGACGTTCATCATTAACCACATCTTATGAGCCATTTATATTTTCAAAAGCTGCAGTATTGCTATAGTTTACCCTAACTTGAGTTCATTCTTGTGATTTTTGATGTCTGGCTTCACACTCAGACCTGAAATATGTTTGTCATGTTGCCCTCAGCGTTACTTGTTGGATGTAACTTTTGCCTCTTAAATTGCTTATTTTCTGAGTATGAATAAGAGTAGTTCTGAAATGGCTGTGAAAATTGATCTTCGAGTCACTCTTATCCTATAGACATTTCCTTAGCCCATTTTAATTTCTCCCTTACCTGTGAAGCCTTGGGCTGGTAATTGGTGCTGCTGTCAGGTCCCTGTCCTGATACCCGCCTGGTGTCTCGCTGTCTCACTTTTATCTGTTGCAAGAATATAGATAATAAATGTGCAAAGCAAAATTTATAACAGGATTAAGAATAGTAGTGGTGACATAGCTGTGGAAATTGATCGCAAATTGAGCCATTTCTTCTCCCTGTGCTGTGACCTTGTCGTGGTGGAGAGGCTTGCGTGCTTCTATGATCCTGAGAGCTATGCTGGTGGGAGCCCATGGCTACTGGCAGGTTCAACCATACCAGACTGGTCTTGGGTGAGGAGTGAGACGAAAGGCAGCACCTGGTCCTCCAGGTTGGGGGTTGGGCGTGGCTTATTTTCTGAGTTTGCCAAAAGAGGAATGTGTAGATTTTTGGAAGATTAATGGCAAAAGTGTGGTTTCAGACAGGTCATTGCTCAACATAGTTGATCAGAGGGAGGACACGTTCATCATTAACCACACCTTATGAGCCATTTATATTTTCAAAAGCTGCAGTATTCCTATAGTTTACCCTAACTTGAGTTCATTCTTGTGATTTTTGATGTCTGGCTTCACACTCAGACCTGAAATATGTTTGTCATGTTGCCCTCAGCGTTATTTGTTGGATGTAACTTTTGCCTCTTAAATTGCTTATTTTCTGAGTGTGCCAAAAGAGGAATGTGTAGATTTTTGGAAGATTAATGGCAAAAGTGTGGTTTCAGACAGGTGGTTGCTCAACATAGTTGATCAGAAGGATGAAACGTTCATCATTAACCACATCTTATGAGCCATTTATATTTTCAAAAGCTGCAGTATTGCTATAGTTTACCCGAACTTGAGTTCATTCTTGTGAGTTTTGATGTCTGGCTTCACACTCAGACCTGACATATTTTTGTCAAGTCGCCCTCAGCGTTATTTGTTGGATGTAACTTTTGCATCTTAAATTGCTTATTTTCTGAGTGTGCCAAAAGAGGAATGTGTAGATTTTTGGAAGATTAATGGCAAAAGTGTGGTTTCAGACACTTACATGCTCAACATAGTTGATCAGAAGGAGAAAACGTTCATCATTAACCACATCTTATGAGCCATTTATATTTTCAAAAGCTGCAGTATTGCTATAGTTTACCCTAACTTGAGTTCATTCTTGTGTGTTTTGATGTCTGGCTTCACACTCAGACCTGACATATTTTTGTCATGTTGCCCTCAGCGTTACTTGTTGGATGTAACTTTTGCCTCTTAAATTGCTTATTTTCTGAGTGTGCCAAAAGAGGAATGTGTAGATTTTTGGAAGATTAATGGCAAAAGTGTGGTTTCAGACACTTACATGCTCAACATAGTTGATCAGAAGGAGAAAACGTTCATCATTAACCACATCTTATGAGCCATTTATATTTTCAAAAGCTGCAGTATTCCTATAGTTTACCCTAACTTGAGTTCATTCTTGTGATTTTTGATGTCTGGCTTCACACTCAGACCTGAAATATGTTTGTCATGTTGCCCTCAGCGTTACTTGTTGGATGTAACTTTTGCCTCTTAAATTGCTTATTTTCTGAGTGTGCCAAAAGAGGAATGTGTAGATTTTTGGAAGATTAATGGCAAAAGTGTGGTTTCAGACAGGTGGTTGCTCAACATAGTTGATCAGAAGGATGAAACGTTCATCATTAACCACATCTTATGAGCCATTTATATTTTCAAAAGCTGCAGTATTGCTATAGTTTACCCGAACTTGAGTTCATTCTTGTGAGTTTTGATGTCTGGCTTCACACTCAGACCTGACATATTTTTGTCAAGTCGCCCTCAGCGTTATTTGTTGGATGTAACTTTTGCATCTTAAATTGCTTATTTTCTGAGTGTGCCAAAAGAGGAATGTGTAGATTTTTGGAAGATTAATGGCAAAAGTGTGGTTTCAGACAGGTGGTTGCTCAACATAGTTGATCAGAAGAAGAAAACGTTCATCATTAACCACATCTTATGAGCCATTTATATTTTCAAAAGCTGCAGTATTGCTATAGTTTACCCTAACTTGAGTTCATTCTTGTGATTTTTGATGTCTAGCTCCACACTCAGACTTGATATATTTTTGTCATGTTGCCCTCAGCGTTATTTGTTGGATGTAACTTTTGCATCTTAAATTGCTTATTTTCTGAGTGTGCCAAAAGAGGAATGTGTAGATTTTTGGAAGATTAATGGCAAAAGTGTGGTTTCAGACGGGTGGTTGCTCAACATAGTTGATCAGAAGAAGAAAACGTTCATCATTAACCACATCTTATGAGCCATTTATATTTTCAAAAGCTGCAGTATTGCTATAGTTTACCCTAACTTGAGTTCATTCTTGTGATTTTTGATGTCTAGCTCCACACTCAGACTTGATATATTTTTGTCATGTTGCCCTCAGCGTTATTTGTTGGATGTAACTTTTGCATCTTAAATTGCTTATTTTCTGAGTATGAATAAGAGTAGTTCTGAAATGGCTGTGAAAATTGATCTTAGAGTCACTCTTATCCTATAGACATTTCCTTAGCCCATTTTAATTTCTCCCTTACCTGTGAAGCCTTGGGCTGGTAATTGGTGCTGCTGTCAGGTCCCTGTCCTGATACCCGCCTGGTGTCTCGCTGTCTCACTTTTATCTGTTGCAAGAATATAGATAATAAATGTGCAAAGCAAAATTTATAACAGGATTAAGAATAGTAGTGGTGACATAGCTGTGGAAATTGATCGCAAATTGAGCCATTTCTTCTCCCTGTGCTGTGACCTTGTCGTGGTGGAGAGGCTTGCGTGCTTCTATGATCCTGAGAGCTATGCTGGTGGGAGCCCATGGCTACTGGCAGGTTCAACCATACCAGACTGGTCTTGGGTGAGGAGTGAGACGAAAGGCAGCACCTGGTCCTCCAGGTTGGGGGTTGGGCGTGGCTTATTTTCTGAGTTTGCCAAAAGAGGAATGTGTAGATTTTTGGAAGATTAATGGCAAAAGTGTGGTTTCAGACAGGTCATTGCTCAACATAGTTGATCAGAGGGAGGACACGTTCATCATTAACCACATCTTATGAGCCATTTATATTTTCAAAAGCTGCAGTATTGCTATAGTTTACCCTAACTTGAGTTCATTCTTGTGAGTTTTGATGTCTGGCTTCACACTCAGACCTGACATATTTTTGTCATGTTGCCCTCAGCGTTATTTGTTGGATGTAACTTTTGCCTCTTAAATTGCTTATTGTCTGAGTGTGCCAAAAGAGGAATGTGTAGATTTTTGGAAGATTAATGGCAAAAGTGTGGTTTCAGACAGGTCATTGCTCAACATAGTTGATCAGAAAAAGGAAACATTCATCATTAACCACATCTTATGAGCCATTTATATTTTCAAAAGCTGCAGTATTGCTATGGTTTACCCTAACTTGAGTTCATTCTTGTGAGTTTTGATGTCTGGCTTCACACTCAGACCTGACATATTTTTGTCATGTTGCCGTCAGGGTTATTTGTTGGATGTAACTTTTGCCTCTTAAATTGCTTATTTTCTGAGTGTGCCAAAAGAGGAATGTGTAGATTTTTGGAAGATTAATGGCAAAAGTGTGGTTTCAGACAGGTCATTGCTCAACATAGTTGATCAGAAGGAGAGGACGTTCATCATTAACCACATCTTATGAGCCATTTATATTTTCAAAAGCTGCAGTATTGCTATAGTTTACCCTAACTTGAGTTCATTCTTGTGATTTTTGATGTCTGGCTTCACACTCAGACCTGAAATATGTTTGTCATGTTGCCCTCAGCGTTACTTGTTGGATGTAACTTTTGCCTCTTAAATTGCTTATTTTCTGAGTATGAATAAGAGTAGTTCTGAAATGGCTGTGAAAATTGATCTTCGAGTCACTCTTATCCTATAGACATTTCCTTAGCCCATTTTAATTTCTCCCTTACCTGTGAAGCCTTGGGCTGGTAATTGGTGCTGCTGTCAGGTCCCTGTCCTGATACCCGCCTGGTGTCTCGCTGTCTCACTTTTATCTGTTGCAAGAATATAGATAATAAATGTGCAAAGCAAAATTTATAACAGGATTAAGAATAGTAGTGGTGACATAGCTGTGGAAATTGATCGCAAATTGAGCCATTTCTTCTCCCTGTGCTGTGACCTTGTCGTGGTGGAGAGGCTTGCGTGCTTCTATGATCCTGAGAGCTATGCTGGTGGGAGCCCATGGCTACTGGCAGGTTCAACCATACCAGACTGGTCTTGGGTGAGGAGTGAGACGAAAGGCAGCACCTGGTCCTCCAGGTTGGGGGTTGGGCGTGGCTTATTTTCTGAGTTTGCCAAAAGAGGAATGTGTAGATTTTTGGAAGATTAATGGCAAAAGTGTGGTTTCAGACAGGTCATTGCTCAACATAGTTGATCAGAGGGAGGACACGTTCATCATTAACCACATCTTATGAGCCATTTATATTTTCAAAAGCTGCAGTATTCCTATAGTTTACCCTAACTTGAGTTCATTCTTGTGATTTTTGATGTCTGGCTTCACACTCAGACCTGAAATATGTTTGTCATGTTGCCCTCAGCGTTATTTGTTGGATGTAACTTTTGCCTCTTAAATTGCTTATTTTCTGAGTGTGCCAAAAGAGGAATGTGTAGATTTTTGGAAGATTAATGGCAAAAGTGTGGTTTCAGACAGGTGGTTGCTCAACATAGTTGATCAGAAGAAGAAAACGTTCATCATTAACCACATCTTATGAGCCATTTATATTTTCAAAAGCTGCAGTATTCCTATAGTTTACCCTAACTTGAGTTCATTCTTGTGTGTTTTGATGTCTGGCTTCACACTCAGACCTGACATATTTTTGTCATGTTGCCCTCAGCGTTACTTGTTGGATGTAACTTTTGCCTCTTAAATTGCTTATTTTCTGAGTGTGCCAAAAGAGGAATGTGTAGATTTTTGGAAGATTAATGGCAAAAGTGTGGTTTCAGACACTTACATGCTCAACATAGTTGATCAGAAGGAGAAAACGTTCATCATTAACCACATCTTATGAGCCATTTATATTTTCAAAAGTTGCAGTATTCCTATAGTTTACCCTAACTTGAGTTCATTCTTGTGTGTTTTGATGTCTGGCTTCACACTCAGACCTGACATATTTTTGTCATGTTGCCCTCAGCGTTACTTGTTGGATGTAACTTTTGCCTCTTAAATTGCTTATTTTCTGAGTATGAATAAGAGTAGTTCTGAAATGGCTGTGAAAATTGATCTTAGAGTCACTCTTATCCTATAGACATTTCCTTAGCCCATTTTAATTTCTCCCTTACCTGTGAAGCCTTGGGCTGGTAATTGGTGCTGCTGTCAGGTCCCTGTCCTGATACCCGCCTGGTGTCTCGCTGTCTCACTTTTATCTGTTGCAAGAATATAGATAATAAATGTGCAAAGCAAAATTTATAACAGGATTAAGAATAGTAGTGGTGACATAGCTGTGGAAATTGATCGCAAATTGAGCCATTTCTTCTCCCTGTGCTGTGACCTTGTCGTGGTGGAGAGGCTTGCGTGCTTCTATGATCCTGAGAGCTATGCTGGTGGGAGCCCATGGCTACTGGCAGGTTCAACCATACCAGACTGGTCTTGGGTGAGGAGTGAGACGAAAGGCAGCACCTGGTCCTCCAGGTTGGGGGTTGGGCGTGGCTTATTTTCTGAGTTTGCCAAAAGAGGAATGTGTAGATTTTTGGAAGATTAATGGCAAAAGTGTGGTTTCAGACAGGTCATTGCTCAACATAGTTGATCAGAGGGAGGACACGTTCATCATTAACCACATCTTATGAGCCATTTATATTTTCAAAAGCTGCAGTATTGCTATAGTTTACCCTAACTTGAGTTCATTCTTGTGAGTTTTGATGTCTGGCTTCACACTCAGACCTGACATATTTTTGTCATGTTGCCCTCAGCGTTATTTGTTGGATGTAACTTTTGCCTCTTAAATTGCTTATTGTCTGAGTGTGCCAAAAGAGGAATGTGTAGATTTTTGGAAGATTAATGGCAAAAGTGTGGTTTCAGACACTCACGTGCTCAACATAGTTGATCAGAAGGACGAAACGTTCATCATTAACCACATCTTATGAGCCATTTATATTTTCAAAAACTGCAGTATTGCTATAGTTTACCCGAACTTGAGTTCATTCTTGTGAGTTTTGATGTCTGGCTTCACACTCAGACCTGACATATTTTTGTGAAGTTGCCCTCAGCGTTATTTGTTGGATGTAGCTTTTGCCTCTTAAATTGCTTATTTTCTGAGTGTGCCAAAAGAGGAATGTGTAGATTTTTGGAAGATTAATGGCAAAAGTGTGGTTTCAGACACTGTAGTGCTCAACATAGTTGATCAGAAGGAGGAAAATGTTCATCATTAACCACATCTTATGAGCCATTTATATTTTCAAAAGCTGCAGTATTGCTATAGTTTACCCTAACTTGAGTTCATTCTTGTGATTTTTGATGTCTAGCTCCACACTCAGACTTGATATATTTTTGTCATGTTGCCCTCAGCGTTATTTGTTGGATGTAACTTTTGCATCTTAAATTGCTTATTTTCTGAGTGTGCCAAAAGAGGAATGTGTAGATTTTTGGAAGATTAATGGCAAAAGTGTGGTTTCAGACGGGTGGTTGCTCAACATAGTTGATCAGAAGAAGAAAACGTTCATCATTAACCACATCTTATGAGCCATTTATATTTTCAAAAGTTGCAGTATTCCTATAGTTTACCCTAACTTGAGTTCATTCTTGTGTGTTTTGATGTCTGGCTTCACACTCAGACCTGACATATTTTTGTCATGTTGCCCTCAGCGTTACTTGTTGGATGTAACTTTTGCCTCTTAAATTGCTTATTTTCTGAGTATGAATAAGAGTAGTTCTGAAATGGCTGTGAAAATTGATCTTAGAGTCACTCTTATCCTATAGACATTTCCTTAGCCCATTTTAATTTCTCCCTTACCTGTGAAGCCTTGGGCTGGTAATTGGTGCTGCTGTCAGGTCCCTGTCCTGATACCCGCCTGGTGTCTCGCTGTCTCACTTTTATCTGTTGCAAGAATATAGATAATAAATGTGCAAAGCAAAATTTATAACAGGATTAAGAATAGTAGTGGTGACATAGCTGTGGAAATTGATCGCAAATTGAGCCATTTCTTCTCCCTGTGCTGTGACCTTGTCGTGGTGGAGAGGCTTGCGTGCTTCTATGATCCTGAGAGCTATGCTGGTGGGAGCCCATGGCTACTGGCAGGTTCAACCATACCAGACTGGTCTTGGGTGAGGAGTGAGACGAAAGGCAGCACCTGGTCCTCCAGGTTGGGGGTTGGGCGTGGCTTATTTTCTGAGTTTGCCAAAAGAGGAATGTGTAGATTTTTGGAAGATTAATGGCAAAAGTGTGGTTTCAGACAGGTCATTGCTCAACATAGTTGATCAGAGGGAGGACACGTTCATCATTAACCACATCTTATGAGCCATTTATATTTTCAAAAGCTGCAGTATTGCTATAGTTTACCCTAACTTGAGTTCATTCTTGTGAGTTTTGATGTCTGGCTTCACACTCAGACCTGACATATTTTTGTCATGTTGCCCTCAGCGTTATTTGTTGGATGTAACTTTTGCCTCTTAAATTGCTTATTGTCTGAGTGTGCCAAAAGAGGAACTTCTCGCTGTCTCACTTTTATCTGTTGCAAGAATATAGATAATAAATGTGCAAAGCAAAATTTATAACAGGATTAAGAATAGTAGTGGTGACATAGCTGTGGAAATTGATCGCAAATTGAGCCATTTTTTCTCCCTGTGCTGTGACCTTATCGTGGTGGAGAGGCTTGCGTGCTTCTATGATCCTGAGAGCTATGCTGGTGGGAGCCCATGGCTACTGGCAGGTTCAACCATACCAGACTGGTCTTGGGTGAGGAGTGAGACGAAAGGCAGCACCTGGTCCTCCAGGTTGGGGGTTGGGCGTGGCTTATTTTCTGAGTTTGCCAAAAGAGGAATGTGTAGATTTTTGGAAGATTAATGGCAAAAGTGTGGTTTCAGACAGGTCATTGCTCAACATAGTTGATCAGAGGGAGGACACGTTCATCATTAACCACATCTTATGAGCCATTTATATTTTCAAAAACTGCAGTATTGCTATAGTTTACCCGAACTTGAGTTCATTCTTGTGAGTTTTGATGTCTGGCTTCACACTCAGACCTGACATATTTTTGTGAAGTTGCCCTCAGCGTTATTTGTTGGATGTAGCTTTTGCCTCTTAAATTGCTTATTTTCTGAGTGTGCCAAAAGAGGAATGTGTAGATTTTTGGAAGATTAATGGCAAAAGTGTGGTTTCAGACACTGTAGTGCTCAACATAGTTGATCAGAAGGAGGAAAATGTTCATCATTAACCACATCTTATGAGCCATTTATATTTTCAAAAGCTGCAGTATTGCTATAGTTTACCCTAACTTGAGTTCATTCTTGTGATTTTTGATGTCTAGCTCCACACTCAGACTTGATATATTTTTGTCATGTTGCCCTCAGCGTTATTTGTTGGATGTAACTTTTGCATCTTAAATTGCTTATTTTCTGAGTGTGCCAAAAGAGGAATGTGTAGATTTTTGGAAGATTAATGGCAAAAGTGTGGTTTCAGACGGGTGGTTGCTCAACATAGTTGATCAGAAGAAGAAAACGTTCATCATTAACCACATCTTATGAGCCATTTATATTTTCAAAAGCTGCAGTATTGCTATAGTTTACCCTAACTTGAGTTCATTCTTGTGTGTTTTGATGTCTGGCTTCACACTCAGACCTGACATATTTTTGTCATGTTGCCCTCAGCGTTACTTGTTGGATGTAACTTTTGCCTCTTAAATTGCTTATTTTCTGAGTATGAATAAGAGTAGTTCTGAAATGGCTGTGAAAATTGATCTTAGAGTCACTCTTATCCTATAGACATTTCCTTAGCCCATTTTAATTTCTCCCTTACCTGTGAAGCCTTGGGCTGGTAATTGGTGCTGCTGTCAGGTCCCTGTCCTGATACCCGCCTGGTGTCTCGCTGTCTCACTTTTATCTGTTGCAAGAATATAGATAATAAATGTGCAAAGCAAAATTTATAACAGGATTAAGAATAGTAGTGGTGACATAGCTGTGGAAATTGATCGCAAATTGAGCCATTTCTTCTCCCTGTGCTGTGACCTTGTCGTGGTGGAGAGGCTTGCGTGCTTCTATGATCCTGAGAGCTATGCTGGTGGGAGCCCATGGCTACTGGCAGGTTCAACCATACCAGACTGGTCTTGGGTGAGGAGTGAGACGAAAGGCAGCACCTGGTCCTCCAGGTTGGGGGTTGGGCGTGGCTTATTTTCTGAGTTTGCCAAAAGAGGAATGTGTAGATTTTTGGAAGATTAATGGCAAAAGTGTGGTTTCAGACAGGTCATTGCTCAACATAGTTGATCAGAAGGAGGAAAACGTTCATCATTAACCACATCTTATGAGCCATTTATATTTTCAAAAGCTGCAGTATTGCTATAGTTTACCCTAACTTGAGTTCATTCTTGTGATTTTTGATGTCTAGCTCCACACTCAGACTTGATATATTTTTGTCATGTTGCCCTCAGCGTTATTTGTTGGATGTAACTTTTGCATCTTAAATTGCTTATTTTCTGAGTGTGCCAAAAGAGGAATGTGTAGATTTTTGGAAGATTAATGGCAAAAGTGTGGTTTCAGACGGGTGGTTGCTCAACATAGTTGATCAGAAGAAGAAAACGTTCATCATTAACCACATCTTATGAGCCATTTATATTTTCAAAAGCTGCAGTATTGCTATAGTTTACCCTAACTTGAGTTCATTCTTGTGATTTTTGATGTCTAGCTCCACACTCAGACTTGATATATTTTTGTCATGTTGCCCTCAGCGTTATTTGTTGGATGTAACTTTTGCATCTTAAATTGCTTATTTTCTGAGTATGAATAAGAGTAGTTCTGAAATGGCTGTGAAAATTGATCTTAGAGTCACTCTTATCCTATAGACATTTCCTTAGCCCATTTTAATTTCTCCCTTACCTGTGAAGCCTTGGGCTGGTAATTGGTGCTGCTGTCAGGTCCCTGTCCTGATACCCGCCTGGTGTCTCGCTGTCTCACTTTTATCTGTTGCAAGAATATAGATAATAAATGTGCAAAGCAAAATTTATAACAGGATTAAGAATAGTAGTGGTGACATAGCTGTGGAAATTGATCGCAAATTGAGCCATTTCTTCTCCCTGTGCTGTGACCTTGTCGTGGTGGAGAGGCTTGCGTGCTTCTATGATCCTGAGAGCTATGCTGGTGGGAGCCCATGGCTACTGGCAGGTTCAACCATACCAGACTGGTCTTGGGTGAGGAGTGAGACGAAAGGCAGCACCTGGTCCTCCAGGTTGGGGGTTGGGCGTGGCTTATTTTCTGAGTTTGCCAAAAGAGGAATGTGTAGATTTTTGGAAGATTAATGGCAAAAGTGTGGTTTCAGACAGGTCATTGCTCAACATAGTTGATCAGAGGGAGGACACGTTCATCATTAACCACACCTTATGAGCCATTTATATTTTCAAAAGCTGCAGTATTGCTATAGTTTACCCTAACTTGAGTTCATTCTTGTGATTTTTGATGTCTAGCTCCACACTCAGACTTGATATATTTTTGTCATGTTGCCCTCAGCGTTATTTGTTGGATGTAACTTTTGCATCTTAAATTGCTTATTTTCTGAGTGTGCCAAAAGAGGAATGTGTAGATTTTTGGAAGATTAATGGCAAAAGTGTGGTTTCAGACGGGTGGTTGCTCAACATAGTTGATCAGAAGAAGAAAACGTTCATCATTAACCACATCTTATGAGCCATTTATATTTTCAAAAGCTGCAGTATTGCTATAGTTTACACTAACTTGAGTTCATTCTTGTGATTTTTGATGTCTAGCTCCACACTCAGACTTGATATATTTTTGTCATGTTGCCCTCAGCGTTATTTGTTGGATGTAACTTTTGCATCTTAAATTGCTTATTTTCTGAGTATGAATAAGAGTAGTTCTGAAATGGCTGTGAAAATTGATCTTAGAGTCACTCTTATCCTATAGACATTTCCTTAGCCCATTTTAATTTCTCCCTTACCTGTGAAGCCTTGGGCTGGTAATTGGTGCTGCTGTCAGGTCCCTGTCCTGATACCCGCCTGGTGTCTCGCTGTCTCACTTTTATCTGTTGCAAGAATATAGATAATAAATGTGCAAAGCAAAATTTATAACAGGATTAAGAATAGTAGTGGTGACATAGCTGTGGAAATTGATCGCAAATTGAGCCATTTCTTCTCCCTGTGCTGTGACCTTGTCGTGGTGGAGAGGCTTGCGTGCTTCTATGATCCTGAGAGCTATGCTGGTGGGAGCCCATGGCTACTGGCAGGTTCAACCATACCAGACTGGTCTTGGGTGAGGAGTGAGACGAAAGGCAGCACCTGGTCCTCCAGGTTGGGGGTTGGGCGTGGCTTATTTTCTGAGTTTGCCAAAAGAGGAATGTGTAGATTTTTGGAAGATTAATGGCAAAAGTGTGGTTTCAGACAGGTCATTGCTCAACATAGTTGATCAGAGGGAGGACACGTTCATCATTAACCACATCTTATGAGCCATTTATATTTTCAAAAACTGCAGTATTGCTATAGTTTACCCGAACTTGAGTTCATTCTTGTGAGTTTTGATGTCTGGCTTCACACTCAGACCTGACATATTTTTGTGAAGTTGCCCTCAGCGTTATTTGTTGGATGTAGCTTTTGCCTCTTAAATTGCTTATTTTCTGAGTGTGCCAAAAGAGGAATGTGTAGATTTTTGGAAGATTAATGGCAAAAGTGTGGTTTCAGACACTGTAGTGCTCAACATAGTTGATCAGAAGGAGGAAAATGTTCATCATTAACCACATCTTATGAGCCATTTATATTTTCAAAAGCTGCAGTATTGCTATAGTTTACCCTAACTTGAGTTCATTCTTGTGATTTTTGATGTCTAGCTCCACACTCAGACTTGATATATTTTTGTCATGTTGCCCTCAGCGTTATTTGTTGGATGTAACTTTTGCATCTTAAATTGCTTATTTTCTGAGTGTGCCAAAAGAGGAATGTGTAGATTTTTGGAAGATTAATGGCAAAAGTGTGGTTTCAGACGGGTGGTTGCTCAACATAGTTGATCAGAAGAAGAAAACGTTCATCATTAACCACATCTTATGAGCCATTTATATTTTCAAAAGCTGCAGTATTGCTATAGTTTACCCTAACTTGAGTTCATTCTTGTGATTTTTGATGTCTAGCTCCACACTCAGACTTGATATATTTTTGTCATGTTGCCCTCAGCGTTATTTGTTGGATGTAACTTTTGCATCTTAAATTGCTTATTTTCTGAGTATGAATAAGAGTAGTTCTGAAATGGCTGTGAAAATTGATCTTAGAGTCACTCTTATCCTATAGACATTTCCTTAGCCCATTTTAATTTCTCCCTTACCTGTGAAGCCTTGGGCTGGTAATTGGTGCTGCTGTCAGGTCCCTGTCCTGATACCCGCCTGGTGTCTCGCTGTCTCACTTTTATCTGTTGCAAGAATATAGATAATAAATGTGCAAAGCAAAATTTATAACAGGATTAAGAATAGTAGTGGTGACATAGCTGTGGAAATTGATCGCAAATTGAGCCATTTCTTCTCCCTGTGCTGTGACCTTGTCGTGGTGGAGAGGCTTGCGTGCTTCTATGATCCTGAGAGCTATGCTGGTGGGAGCCCATGGCTACTGGCAGGTTCAACCATACCAGACTGGTCTTGGGTGAGGAGTGAGACGAAAGGCAGCACCTGGTCCTCCAGGTTGGGGGTTGGGCGTGGCTTATTTTCTGAGTTTGCCAAAAGAGGAATGTGTAGATTTTTGGAAGATTAATGGCAAAAGTGTGGTTTCAGACAGGTCATTGCTCAACATAGTTGATCAGAGGGAGGACACGTTCATCATTAACCACATCTTATGAGCCATTTATATTTTCAAAAGCTGCAGTATTGCTATAGTTTACCCTAACTTGAGTTCATTCTTGTGAGTTTTGATGTCTGGCTTCACACTCAGACCTGACATATTTTTGTCATGTTGCCCTCAGCGTTATTTGTTGGATGTAACTTTTGCCTCTTAAATTGCTTATTGTCTGAGTGTGCCAAAAGAGGAATGTGTAGATTTTTGGAAGATTAATGGCAAAAGTGTGGTTTCAGACAGGTCATTGCTCAACATAGTTGATCAGAAAAAGGAAACATTCATCATTAACCACATCTTATGAGCCATTTATATTTTCAAAAGCTGCAGTATTGCTATGGTTTACCCTAACTTGAGTTCATTCTTGTGAGTTTTGATGTCTGGCTTCACACTCAGACCTGACATATTTTTGTCATGTTGCCGTCAGGGTTATTTGTTGGATGTAACTTTTGCCTCTTAAATTGCTTATTTTCTGAGTGTGCCAAAAGAGGAATGTGTAGATTTTTGGAAGATTAATGGCAAAAGTGTGGTTTCAGACAGGTCATTGCTCAACATAGTTGATCAGAAGGAGAGGACGTTCATCATTAACCACATCTTATGAGCCATTTATATTTTCAAAAGCTGCAGTATTGCTATAGTTTACCCTAACTTGAGTTCATTCTTGTGATTTTTGATGTCTGGCTTCACACTCAGACCTGAAATATGTTTGTCATGTTGCCCTCAGCGTTACTTGTTGGATGTAACTTTTGCCTCTTAAATTGCTTATTTTCTGAGTATGAATAAGAGTAGTTCTGAAATGGCTGTGAAAATTGATCTTCGAGTCACTCTTATCCTATAGACATTTCCTTAGCCCATTTTAATTTCTCCCTTACCTGTGAAGCCTTGGGCTGGTAATTGGTGCTGCTGTCAGGTCCCTGTCCTGATACCCGCCTGGTGTCTCGCTGTCTCACTTTTATCTGTTGCAAGAATATAGATAATAAATGTGCAAAGCAAAATTTATAACAGGATTAAGAATAGTAGTGGTGACATAGCTGTGGAAATTGATCGCAAATTGAGCCATTTCTTCTCCCTGTGCTGTGACCTTGTCGTGGTGGAGAGGCTTGCGTGCTTCTATGATCCTGAGAGCTATGCTGGTGGGAGCCCATGGCTACTGGCAGGTTCAACCATACCAGACTGGTCTTGGGTGAGGAGTGAGACGAAAGGCAGCACCTGGTCCTCCAGGTTGGGGGTTGGGCGTGGCTTATTTTCTGAGTTTGCCAAAAGAGGAATGTGTAGATTTTTGGAAGATTAATGGCAAAAGTGTGGTTTCAGACAGGTCATTGCTCAACATAGTTGATCAGAGGGAGGACACGTTCATCATTAACCACACCTTATGAGCCATTTATATTTTCAAAAGCTGCAGTATTCCTATAGTTTACCCTAACTTGAGTTCATTCTTGTGATTTTTGATGTCTGGCTTCACACTCAGACCTGAAATATGTTTGTCATGTTGCCCTCAGCGTTATTTGTTGGATGTAACTTTTGCCTCTTAAATTGCTTATTTTCTGAGTGTGCCAAAAGAGGAATGTGTAGATTTTTGGAAGATTAATGGCAAAAGTGTGGTTTCAGACAGGTGGTTGCTCAACATAGTTGATCAGAAGAAGAAAACGTTCATCATTAACCACATCTTATGAGCCATTTATATTTTCAAAAGCTGCAGTATTCCTATAGTTTACCCTAACTTGAGTTCATTCTTGTGTGTTTTGATGTCTGGCTTCACACTCAGACCTGACATATTTTTGTCATGTTGCCCTCAGCGTTACTTGTTGGATGTAACTTTTGCCTCTTAAATTGCTTATTTTCTGAGTGTGCCAAAAGAGGAATGTGTAGATTTTTGGAAGATTAATGGCAAAAGTGTGGTTTCAGACACTTACATGCTCAACATAGTTGATCAGAAGGAGAAAACGTTCATCATTAACCACATCTTATGAGCCATTTATATTTTCAAAAGTTGCAGTATTCCTATAGTTTACCCTAACTTGAGTTCATTCTTGTGTGTTTTGATGTCTGGCTTCACACTCAGACCTGACATATTTTTGTCATGTTGCCCTCAGCGTTACTTGTTGGATGTAACTTTTGCCTCTTAAATTGCTTATTTTCTGAGTATGAATAAGAGTAGTTCTGAAATGGCTGTGAAAATTGATCTTAGAGTCACTCTTATCCTATAGACATTTCCTTAGCCCATTTTAATTTCTCCCTTACCTGTGAAGCCTTGGGCTGGTAATTGGTGCTGCTGTCAGGTCCCTGTCCTGATACCCGCCTGGTGTCTCGCTGTCTCACTTTTATCTGTTGCAAGAATATAGATAATAAATGTGCAAAGCAAAATTTATAACAGGATTAAGAATAGTAGTGGTGACATAGCTGTGGAAATTGATCGCAAATTGAGCCATTTCTTCTCCCTGTGCTGTGACCTTGTCGTGGTGGAGAGGCTTGCGTGCTTCTATGATCCTGAGAGCTATGCTGGTGGGAGCCCATGGCTACTGGCAGGTTCAACCATACCAGACTGGTCTTGGGTGAGGAGTGAGACGAAAGGCAGCACCTGGTCCTCCAGGTTGGGGGTTGGGCGTGGCTTATTTTCTGAGTTTGCCAAAAGAGGAATGTGTAGATTTTTGGAAGATTAATGGCAAAAGTGTGGTTTCAGACAGGTCATTGCTCAACATAGTTGATCAGAGGGAGGACACGTTCATCATTAACCACATCTTATGAGCCATTTATATTTTCAAAAGCTGCAGTATTGCTATAGTTTACCCTAACTTGAGTTCATTCTTGTGAGTTTTGATGTCTGGCTTCACACTCAGACCTGACATATTTTTGTCATGTTGCCCTCAGCGTTATTCGTTGGATGTAACTTTTGCCTCTTAAATTGCTTATTGTCTGAGTGTGCCAAAAGAGGAATGTGTAGATTTTTGGAAGATTAATGGCAAAAGTGTGGTTTCAGACACTCACGTGCTCAACATAGTTGATCAGAAGGACGAAACGTTCATCATTAACCACATCTTATGAGCCATTTATATTTTCAAAAACTGCAGTATTGCTATAGTTTACCCGAACTTGAGTTCATTCTTGTGAGTTTTGATGTCTGGCTTCACACTCAGACCTGACATATTTTTGTGAAGTTGCCCTCAGCGTTATTTGTTGGATGTAGCTTTTGCCTCTTAAATTGCTTATTTTCTGAGTGTGCCAAAAGAGGAATGTGTAGATTTTTGGAAGATTAATGGCAAAAGTGTGGTTTCAGACACTGTAGTGCTCAACATAGTTGATCAGAAGGAGGAAAATGTTCATCATTAACCACATCTTATGAGCCATTTATATTTTCAAAAGCTGCAGTATTGCTATAGTTTACCCTAACTTGAGTTCATTCTTGTGATTTTTGATGTCTAGCTCCACACTCAGACTTGATATATTTTTGTCATGTTGCCCTCAGCGTTATTTGTTGGATGTAACTTTTGCATCTTAAATTGCTTATTTTCTGAGTGTGCCAAAAGAGGAATGTGTAGATTTTTGGAAGATTAATGGCAAAAGTGTGGTTTCAGACGGGTGGTTGCTCAACATAGTTGATCAGAAGAAGAAAACGTTCATCATTAACCACATCTTATGAGCCATTTATATTTTCAAAAGCTGCAGTATTGCTATAGTTTACCCTAACTTGAGTTCATTCTTGTGATTTTTGATGTCTAGCTCCACACTCAGACTTGATATATTTTTGTCATGTTGCCCTCAGCGTTATTTGTTGGATGTAACTTTTGCATCTTAAATTGCTTATTTTCTGAGTATGAATAAGAGTAGTTCTGAAATGGCTGTGAAAATTGATCTTAGAGTCACTCTTATCCTATAGACATTTCCTTAGCCCATTTTAATTTCTCCCTTACCTGTGAAGCCTTGGGCTGGTAATTGGTGCTGCTGTCAGGTCCCTGTCCTGATACCCGCCTGGTGTCTCGCTGTCTCACTTTTATCTGTTGCAAGAATATAGATAATAAATGTGCAAAGCAAAATTTATAACAGGATTAAGAATAGTAGTGGTGACATAGCTGTGGAAATTGATCGCAAATTGAGCCATTTCTTCTCCCTGTGCTGTGACCTTGTCGTGGTGGAGAGGCTTGCGTGCTTCTATGATCCTGAGAGCTATGCTGGTGGGAGCCCATGGCTACTGGCAGGTTCAACCATACCAGACTGGTCTTGGGTGAGGAGTGAGACGAAAGGCAGCACCTGGTCCTCCAGGTTGGGGGTTGGGCGTGGCTTATTTTCTGAGTTTGCCAAAAGAGGAATGTGTAGATTTTTGGAAGATTAATGGCAAAAGTGTGGTTTCAGACAGGTCATTGCTCAACATAGTTGATCAGAGGGAGGACACGTTCATCATTAACCACACCTTATGAGCCATTTATATTTTCAAAAGCTGCAGTATTGCTATAGTTTACCCTAACTTGAGTTCATTCTTGTGATTTTTGATGTCTAGCTCCACACTCAGACTTGATATATTTTTGTCATGTTGCCCTCAGCGTTATTTGTTGGATGTAACTTTTGCATCTTAAATTGCTTATTTTCTGAGTGTGCCAAAAGAGGAATGTGTAGATTTTTGGAAGATTAATGGCAAAAGTGTGGTTTCAGACGGGTGGTTGCTCAACATAGTTGATCAGAAGAAGAAAACGTTCATCATTAACCACATCTTATGAGCCATTTATATTTTCAAAAGCTGCAGTATTGCTATAGTTTACACTAACTTGAGTTCATTCTTGTGATTTTTGATGTCTAGCTCCACACTCAGACTTGATATATTTTTGTCATGTTGCCCTCAGCGTTATTTGTTGGATGTAACTTTTGCATCTTAAATTGCTTATTTTCTGAGTATGAATAAGAGTAGTTCTGAAATGGCTGTGAAAATTGATCTTAGAGTCACTCTTATCCTATAGACATTTCCTTAGCCCATTTTAATTTCTCCCTTACCTGTGAAGCCTTGGGCTGGTAATTGGTGCTGCTGTCAGGTCCCTGTCCTGATACCCGCCTGGTGTCTCGCTGTCTCACTTTTATCTGTTGCAAGAATATAGATAATAAATGTGCAAAGCAAAATTTATAACAGGATTAAGAATAGTAGTGGTGACATAGCTGTGGAAATTGATCGCAAATTGAGCCATTTCTTCTCCCTGTGCTGTGACCTTGTCGTGGTGGAGAGGCTTGCGTGCTTCTATGATCCTGAGAGCTATGCTGGTGGGAGCCCATGGCTACTGGCAGGTTCAACCATACCAGACTGGTCTTGGGTGAGGAGTGAGACGAAAGGCAGCACCTGGTCCTCCAGGTTGGGGGTTGGGCGTGGCTTATTTTCTGAGTTTGCCAAAAGAGGAATGTGTAGATTTTTGGAAGATTAATGGCAAAAGTGTGGTTTCAGACAGGTCATTGCTCAACATAGTTGATCAGAGGGAGGACACGTTCATCATTAACCACATCTTATGAGCCATTTATATTTTCAAAAACTGCAGTATTGCTATAGTTTACCCGAACTTGAGTTCATTCTTGTGAGTTTTGATGTCTGGCTTCACACTCAGACCTGACATATTTTTGTGAAGTTGCCCTCAGCGTTATTTGTTGGATGTAGCTTTTGCCTCTTAAATTGCTTATTTTCTGAGTGTGCCAAAAGAGGAATGTGTAGATTTTTGGAAGATTAATGGCAAAAGTGTGGTTTCAGACACTGTAGTGCTCAACATAGTTGATCAGAAGGAGGAAAATGTTCATCATTAACCACATCTTATGAGCCATTTATATTTTCAAAAGCTGCAGTATTGCTATAGTTTACCCTAACTTGAGTTCATTCTTGTGATTTTTGATGTCTAGCTCCACACTCAGACTTGATATATTTTTGTCATGTTGCCCTCAGCGTTATTTGTTGGATGTAACTTTTGCATCTTAAATTGCTTATTTTCTGAGTGTGCCAAAAGAGGAATGTGTAGATTTTTGGAAGATTAATGGCAAAAGTGTGGTTTCAGACGGGTGGTTGCTCAACATAGTTGATCAGAAGAAGAAAACGTTCATCATTAACCACATCTTATGAGCCATTTATATTTTCAAAAGCTGCAGTATTGCTATAGTTTACCCTAACTTGAGTTCATTCTTGTGATTTTTGATGTCTAGCTCCACACTCAGACTTGATATATTTTTGTCATGTTGCCCTCAGCGTTATTTGTTGGATGTAACTTTTGCATCTTAAATTGCTTATTTTCTGAGTATGAATAAGAGTAGTTCTGAAATGGCTGTGAAAATTGATCTTAGAGTCACTCTTATCCTATAGACATTTCCTTAGCCCATTTTAATTTCTCCCTTACCTGTGAAGCCTTGGGCTGGTAATTGGTGCTGCTGTCAGGTCCCTGTCCTGATACCCGCCTGGTGTCTCGCTGTCTCACTTTTATCTGTTGCAAGAATATAGATAATAAATGTGCAAAGCAAAATTTATAACAGGATTAAGAATAGTAGTGGTGACATAGCTGTGGAAATTGATCGCAAATTGAGCCATTTCTTCTCCCTGTGCTGTGACCTTGTCGTGGTGGAGAGGCTTGCGTGCTTCTATGATCCTGAGAGCTATGCTGGTGGGAGCCCATGGCTACTGGCAGGTTCAACCATACCAGACTGGTCTTGGGTGAGGAGTGAGACGAAAGGCAGCACCTGGTCCTCCAGGTTGGGGGTTGGGCGTGGCTTATTTTCTGAGTTTGCCAAAAGAGGAATGTGTAGATTTTTGGAAGATTAATGGCAAAAGTGTGGTTTCAGACAGGTCATTGCTCAACATAGTTGATCAGAGGGAGGACACGTTCATCATTAACCACATCTTATGAGCCATTTATATTTTCAAAAGCTGCAGTATTGCTATAGTTTACCCTAACTTGAGTTCATTCTTGTGAGTTTTGATGTCTGGCTTCACACTCAGACCTGACATATTTTTGTCATGTTGCCCTCAGCGTTATTTGTTGGATGTAACTTTTGCCTCTTAAATTGCTTATTGTCTGAGTGTGCCAAAAGAGGAATGTGTAGATTTTTGGAAGATTAATGGCAAAAGTGTGGTTTCAGACAGGTCATTGCTCAACATAGTTGATCAGAAAAAGGAAACATTCATCATTAACCACATCTTATGAGCCATTTATATTTTCAAAAGCTGCAGTATTGCTATGGTTTACCCTAACTTGAGTTCATTCTTGTGAGTTTTGATGTCTGGCTTCACACTCAGACCTGACATATTTTTGTCATGTTGCCGTCAGGGTTATTTGTTGGATGTAACTTTTGCCTCTTAAATTGCTTATTTTCTGAGTGTGCCAAAAGAGGAATGTGTAGATTTTTGGAAGATTAATGGCAAAAGTGTGGTTTCAGACAGGTCATTGCTCAACATAGTTGATCAGAAGGAGAGGACGTTCATCATTAACCACATCTTATGAGCCATTTATATTTTCAAAAGCTGCAGTATTGCTATAGTTTACCCTAACTTGAGTTCATTCTTGTGATTTTTGATGTCTGGCTTCACACTCAGACCTGAAATATGTTTGTCATGTTGCCCTCAGCGTTACTTGTTGGATGTAACTTTTGCCTCTTAAATTGCTTATTTTCTGAGTATGAATAAGAGTAGTTCTGAAATGGCTGTGAAAATTGATCTTCGAGTCACTCTTATCCTATAGACATTTCCTTAGCCCATTTTAATTTCTCCCTTACCTGTGAAGCCTTGGGCTGGTAATTGGTGCTGCTGTCAGGTCCCTGTCCTGATACCCGCCTGGTGTCTCGCTGTCTCACTTTTATCTGTTGCAAGAATATAGATAATAAATGTGCAAAGCAAAATTTATAACAGGATTAAGAATAGTAGTGGTGACATAGCTGTGGAAATTGATCGCAAATTGAGCCATTTCTTCTCCCTGTGCTGTGACCTTGTCGTGGTGGAGAGGCTTGCGTGCTTCTATGATCCTGAGAGCTATGCTGGTGGGAGCCCATGGCTACTGGCAGGTTCAACCATACCAGACTGGTCTTGGGTGAGGAGTGAGACGAAAGGCAGCACCTGGTCCTCCAGGTTGGGGGTTGGGCGTGGCTTATTTTCTGAGTTTGCCAAAAGAGGAATGTGTAGATTTTTGGAAGATTAATGGCAAAAGTGTGGTTTCAGACAGGTCATTGCTCAACATAGTTGATCAGAGGGAGGACACGTTCATCATTAACCACACCTTATGAGCCATTTATATTTTCAAAAGCTGCAGTATTCCTATAGTTTACCCTAACTTGAGTTCATTCTTGTGATTTTTGATGTCTGGCTTCACACTCAGACCTGAAATATGTTTGTCATGTTGCCCTCAGCGTTATTTGTTGGATGTAACTTTTGCCTCTTAAATTGCTTATTTTCTGAGTGTGCCAAAAGAGGAATGTGTAGATTTTTGGAAGATTAATGGCAAAAGTGTGGTTTCAGACAGGTGGTTGCTCAACATAGTTGATCAGAAGAAGAAAACGTTCATCATTAACCACATCTTATGAGCCATTTATATTTTCAAAAGCTGCAGTATTCCTATAGTTTACCCTAACTTGAGTTCATTCTTGTGTGTTTTGATGTCTGGCTTCACACTCAGACCTGACATATTTTTGTCATGTTGCCCTCAGCGTTACTTGTTGGATGTAACTTTTGCCTCTTAAATTGCTTATTTTCTGAGTGTGCCAAAAGAGGAATGTGTAGATTTTTGGAAGATTAATGGCAAAAGTGTGGTTTCAGACACTTACATGCTCAACATAGTTGATCAGAAGGAGAAAACGTTCATCATTAACCACATCTTATGAGCCATTTATATTTTCAAAAGTTGCAGTATTCCTATAGTTTACCCTAACTTGAGTTCATTCTTGTGTGTTTTGATGTCTGGCTTCACACTCAGACCTGACATATTTTTGTCATGTTGCCCTCAGCGTTACTTGTTGGATGTAACTTTTGCCTCTTAAATTGCTTATTTTCTGAGTATGAATAAGAGTAGTTCTGAAATGGCTGTGAAAATTGATCTTAGAGTCACTCTTATCCTATAGACATTTCCTTAGCCCATTTTAATTTCTCCCTTACCTGTGAAGCCTTGGGCTGGTAATTGGTGCTGCTGTCAGGTCCCTGTCCTGATACCCGCCTGGTGTCTCGCTGTCTCACTTTTATCTGTTGCAAGAATATAGATAATAAATGTGCAAAGCAAAATTTATAACAGGATTAAGAATAGTAGTGGTGACATAGCTGTGGAAATTGATCGCAAATTGAGCCATTTCTTCTCCCTGTGCTGTGACCTTGTCGTGGTGGAGAGGCTTGCGTGCTTCTATGATCCTGAGAGCTATGCTGGTGGGAGCCCATGGCTACTGGCAGGTTCAACCATACCAGACTGGTCTTGGGTGAGGAGTGAGACGAAAGGCAGCACCTGGTCCTCCAGGTTGGGGGTTGGGCGTGGCTTATTTTCTGAGTTTGCCAAAAGAGGAATGTGTAGATTTTTGGAAGATTAATGGCAAAAGTGTGGTTTCAGACAGGTCATTGCTCAACATAGTTGATCAGAGGGAGGACACGTTCATCATTAACCACATCTTATGAGCCATTTATATTTTCAAAAGCTGCAGTATTGCTATAGTTTACCCTAACTTGAGTTCATTCTTGTGAGTTTTGATGTCTGGCTTCACACTCAGACCTGACATATTTTTGTCATGTTGCCCTCAGCGTTATTCGTTGGATGTAACTTTTGCCTCTTAAATTGCTTATTGTCTGAGTGTGCCAAAAGAGGAATGTGTAGATTTTTGGAAGATTAATGGCAAAAGTGTGGTTTCAGACACTCACGTGCTCAACATAGTTGATCAGAAGGACGAAACGTTCATCATTAACCACATCTTATGAGCCATTTATATTTTCAAAAACTGCAGTATTGCTATAGTTTACCCGAACTTGAGTTCATTCTTGTGAGTTTTGATGTCTGGCTTCACACTCAGACCTGACATATTTTTGTGAAGTTGCCCTCAGCGTTATTTGTTGGATGTAGCTTTTGCCTCTTAAATTGCTTATTTTCTGAGTGTGCCAAAAGAGGAATGTGTAGATTTTTGGAAGATTAATGGCAAAAGTGTGGTTTCAGACACTGTAGTGCTCAACATAGTTGATCAGAAGGAGGAAAATGTTCATCATTAACCACATCTTATGAGCCATTTATATTTTCAAAAGCTGCAGTATTGCTATAGTTTACCCTAACTTGAGTTCATTCTTGTGATTTTTGATGTCTAGCTCCACACTCAGACTTGATATATTTTTGTCATGTTGCCCTCAGCGTTATTTGTTGGATGTAACTTTTGCATCTTAAATTGCTTATTTTCTGAGTGTGCCAAAAGAGGAATGTGTAGATTTTTGGAAGATTAATGGCAAAAGTGTGGTTTCAGACGGGTGGTTGCTCAACATAGTTGATCAGAAGAAGAAAACGTTCATCATTAACCACATCTTATGAGCCATTTATATTTTCAAAAGCTGCAGTATTGCTATAGTTTACCCTAACTTGAGTTCATTCTTGTGATTTTTGATGTCTAGCTCCACACTCAGACTTGATATATTTTTGTCATGTTGCCCTCAGCGTTATTTGTTGGATGTAACTTTTGCATCTTAAATTGCTTATTTTCTGAGTATGAATAAGAGTAGTTCTGAAATGGCTGTGAAAATTGATCTTAGAGTCACTCTTATCCTATAGACATTTCCTTAGCCCATTTTAATTTCTCCCTTACCTGTGAAGCCTTGGGCTGGTAATTGGTGCTGCTGTCAGGTCCCTGTCCTGATACCCGCCTGGTGTCTCGCTGTCTCACTTTTATCTGTTGCAAGAATATAGATAATAAATGTGCAAAGCAAAATTTATAACAGGATTAAGAATAGTAGTGGTGACATAGCTGTGGAAATTGATCGCAAATTGAGCCATTTCTTCTCCCTGTGCTGTGACCTTGTCGTGGTGGAGAGGCTTGCGTGCTTCTATGATCCTGAGAGCTATGCTGGTGGGAGCCCATGGCTACTGGCAGGTTCAACCATACCAGACTGGTCTTGGGTGAGGAGTGAGACGAAAGGCAGCACCTGGTCCTCCAGGTTGGGGGTTGGGCGTGGCTTATTTTCTGAGTTTGCCAAAAGAGGAATGTGTAGATTTTTGGAAGATTAATGGCAAAAGTGTGGTTTCAGACAGGTCATTGCTCAACATAGTTGATCAGAGGGAGGACACGTTCATCATTAACCACACCTTATGAGCCATTTATATTTTCAAAAGCTGCAGTATTGCTATAGTTTACCCTAACTTGAGTTCATTCTTGTGATTTTTGATGTCTAGCTCCACACTCAGACTTGATATATTTTTGTCATGTTGCCCTCAGCGTTATTTGTTGGATGTAACTTTTGCATCTTAAATTGCTTATTTTCTGAGTGTGCCAAAAGAGGAATGTGTAGATTTTTGGAAGATTAATGGCAAAAGTGTGGTTTCAGACGGGTGGTTGCTCAACATAGTTGATCAGAAGAAGAAAACGTTCATCATTAACCACATCTTATGAGCCATTTATATTTTCAAAAGCTGCAGTATTGCTATAGTTTACACTAACTTGAGTTCATTCTTGTGATTTTTGATGTCTAGCTCCACACTCAGACTTGATATATTTTTGTCATGTTGCCCTCAGCGTTATTTGTTGGATGTAACTTTTGCATCTTAAATTGCTTATTTTCTGAGTATGAATAAGAGTAGTTCTGAAATGGCTGTGAAAATTGATCTTAGAGTCACTCTTATCCTATAGACATTTCCTTAGCCCATTTTAATTTCTCCCTTACCTGTGAAGCCTTGGGCTGGTAATTGGTGCTGCTGTCAGGTCCCTGTCCTGATACCCGCCTGGTGTCTCGCTGTCTCACTTTTATCTGTTGCAAGAATATAGATAATAAATGTGCAAAGCAAAATTTATAACAGGATTAAGAATAGTAGTGGTGACATAGCTGTGGAAATTGATCGCAAATTGAGCCATTTCTTCTCCCTGTGCTGTGACCTTGTCGTGGTGGAGAGGCTTGCGTGCTTCTATGATCCTGAGAGCTATGCTGGTGGGAGCCCATGGCTACTGGCAGGTTCAACCATACCAGACTGGTCTTGGGTGAGGAGTGAGACGAAAGGCAGCACCTGGTCCTCCAGGTTGGGGGTTGGGCGTGGCTTATTTTCTGAGTTTGCCAAAAGAGGAATGTGTAGATTTTTGGAAGATTAATGGCAAAAGTGTGGTTTCAGACAGGTCATTGCTCAACATAGTTGATCAGAGGGAGGACACGTTCATCATTAACCACATCTTATGAGCCATTTATATTTTCAAAAACTGCAGTATTGCTATAGTTTACCCGAACTTGAGTTCATTCTTGTGAGTTTTGATGTCTGGCTTCACACTCAGACCTGACATATTTTTGTGAAGTTGCCCTCAGCGTTATTTGTTGGATGTAGCTTTTGCCTCTTAAATTGCTTATTTTCTGAGTGTGCCAAAAGAGGAATGTGTAGATTTTTGGAAGATTAATGGCAAAAGTGTGGTTTCAGACACTGTAGTGCTCAACATAGTTGATCAGAAGGAGGAAAATGTTCATCATTAACCACATCTTATGAGCCATTTATATTTTCAAAAGCTGCAGTATTGCTATAGTTTACCCTAACTTGAGTTCATTCTTGTGATTTTTGATGTCTAGCTCCACACTCAGACTTGATATATTTTTGTCATGTTGCCCTCAGCGTTATTTGTTGGATGTAACTTTTGCATCTTAAATTGCTTATTTTCTGAGTGTGCCAAAAGAGGAATGTGTAGATTTTTGGAAGATTAATGGCAAAAGTGTGGTTTCAGACGGGTGGTTGCTCAACATAGTTGATCAGAAGAAGAAAACGTTCATCATTAACCACATCTTATGAGCCATTTATATTTTCAAAAGCTGCAGTATTGCTATAGTTTACACTAACTTGAGTTCATTCTTGTGATTTTTGATGTCTAGCTCCACACTCAGACTTGATATATTTTTGTCATGTTGCCCTCAGCGTTATTTGTTGGATGTAACTTTTGCATCTTAAATTGCTTATTTTCTGAGTATGAATAAGAGTAGTTCTGAAATGGCTGTGAAAATTGATCTTAGAGTCACTCTTATCCTATAGACATTTCCTTAGCCCATTTTAATTTCTCCCTTACCTGTGAAGCCTTGGGCTGGTAATTGGTGCTGCTGTCAGGTCCCTGTCCTGATACCCGCCTGGTGTCTCGCTGTCTCACTTTTATCTGTTGCAAGAATATAGATAATAAATGTGCAAAGCAAAATTTATAACAGGATTAAGAATAGTAGTGGTGACATAGCTGTGGAAATTGATCGCAAATTGAGCCATTTCTTCTCCCTGTGCTGTGACCTTGTCGTGGTGGAGAGGCTTGCGTGCTTCTATGATCCTGAGAGCTATGCTGGTGGGAGCCCATGGCTACTGGCAGGTTCAACCATACCAGACTGGTCTTGGGTGAGGAGTGAGACGAAAGGCAGCACCTGGTCCTCCAGGTTGGGGGTTGGGCGTGGCTTATTTTCTGAGTTTGCCAAAAGAGGAATGTGTAGATTTTTGGAAGATTAATGGCAAAAGTGTGGTTTCAGACAGGTCATTGCTCAACATAGTTGATCAGAGGGAGGACACGTTCATCATTAACCACACCTTATGAGCCATTTATATTTTCAAAAGCTGCAGTATTCCTATAGTTTACCCTAACTTGAGTTCATTCTTGTGATTTTTGATGTCTGGCTTCACACTCAGACCTGAAATATGTTTGTCATGTTGCCCTCAGCGTTATTTGTTGGATGTAACTTTTGCCTCTTAAATTGCTTATTTTCTGAGTGTGCCAAAAGAGGAATGTGTAGATTTTTGGAAGATTAATGGCAAAAGTGTGGTTTCAGACACTGTAGTGCTCAACATAGTTGATCAGAAGGAGGAAAATGTTCATCATTAACCACATCTTATGAGCCATTTATATTTTCAAAAGCTGCAGTATTGCTATAGTTTACCCTAACTTGAGTTCATTCTTGTGATTTTTGATGTCTAGCTCCACACTCAGACTTGATATATTTTTGTCATGTTGCCCTCAGCGTTATTTGTTGGATGTAACTTTTGCATCTTAAATTGCTTATTTTCTGAGTGTGCCAAAAGAGGAATGTGTAGATTTTTGGAAGATTAATGGCAAAAGTGTGGTTTCAGACGGGTGGTTGCTCAACATAGTTGATCAGAAGAAGAAAACGTTCATCATTAACCACATCTTATGAGCCATTTATATTTTCAAAAGCTGCAGTATTGCTATAGTTTACCCTAACTTGAGTTCATTCTTGTGTGTTTTGATGTCTGGCTTCACACTCAGACCTGACATATTTTTGTCATGTTGCCCTCAGCGTTACTTGTTGGATGTAACTTTTGCCTCTTAAATTGCTTATTTTCTGAGTATGAATAAGAGTAGTTCTGAAATGGCTGTGAAAATTGATCTTAGAGTCACTCTTATCCTATAGACATTTCCTTAGCCCATTTTAATTTCTCCCTTACCTGTGAAGCCTTGGGCTGGTAATTGGTGCTGCTGTCAGGTCCCTGTCCTGATACCCGCCTGGTGTCTCGCTGTCTCACTTTTATCTGTTGCAAGAATATAGATAATAAATGTGCAAAGCAAAATTTATAACAGGATTAAGAATAGTAGTGGTGACATAGCTGTGGAAATTGATCGCAAATTGAGCCATTTCTTCTCCCTGTGCTGTGACCTTGTCGTGGTGGAGAGGCTTGCGTGCTTCTATGATCCTGAGAGCTATGCTGGTGGGAGCCCATGGCTACTGGCAGGTTCAACCATACCAGACTGGTCTTGGGTGAGGAGTGAGACGAAAGGCAGCACCTGGTCCTCCAGGTTGGGGGTTGGGCGTGGCTTATTTTCTGAGTTTGCCAAAAGAGGAATGTGTAGATTTTTGGAAGATTAATGGCAAAAGTGTGGTTTCAGACAGGTCATTGCTCAACATAGTTGATCAGAAGGAGGAAAATGTTCATCATTAACCACATCTTATGAGCCATTTATATTTTCAAAAGCTGCAGTATTGCTATAGTTTACCCTAACTTGAGTTCATTCTTGTGATTTTTGATGTCTAGCTCCACACTCAGACTTGATATATTTTTGTCATGTTGCCCTCAGCGTTATTTGTTGGATGTAACTTTTGCATCTTAAATTGCTTATTTTCTGAGTGTGCCAAAAGAGGAATGTGTAGATTTTTGGAAGATTAATGGCAAAAGTGTGGTTTCAGACGGGTGGTTGCTCAACATAGTTGATCAGAAGAAGAAAACGTTCATCATTAACCACATCTTATGAGCCATTTATATTTTCAAAAGCTGCAGTATTGCTATAGTTTACCCTAACTTGAGTTCATTCTTGTGATTTTTGATGTCTAGCTCCACACTCAGACTTGATATATTTTTGTCATGTTGCCCTCAGCGTTATTTGTTGGATGTAACTTTTGCATCTTAAATTGCTTATTTTCTGAGTATGAATAAGAGTAGTTCTGAAATGGCTGTGAAAATTGATCTTAGAGTCACTCTTATCCTATAGACATTTCCTTAGCCCATTTTAATTTCTCCCTTACCTGTGAAGCCTTGGGCTGGTAATTGGTGCTGCTGTCAGGTCCCTGTCCTGATACCCGCCTGGTGTCTCGCTGTCTCACTTTTATCTGTTGCAAGAATATAGATAATAAATGTGCAAAGCAAAATTTATAACAGGATTAAGAATAGTAGTGGTGACATAGCTGTGGAAATTGATCGCAAATTGAGCCATTTCTTCTCCCTGTGCTGTGACCTTGTCGTGGTGGAGAGGCTTGCGTGCTTCTATGATCCTGAGAGCTATGCTGGTGGGAGCCCATGGCTACTGGCAGGTTCAACCATACCAGACTGGTCTTGGGTGAGGAGTGAGACGAAAGGCAGCACCTGGTCCTCCAGGTTGGGGGTTGGGCGTGGCTTATTTTCTGAGTTTGCCAAAAGAGGAATGTGTAGATTTTTGGAAGATTAATGGCAAAAGTGTGGTTTCAGACAGGTCATTGCTCAACATAGTTGATCAGAGGGAGGACACGTTCATCATTAACCACACCTTATGAGCCATTTATATTTTCAAAAGCTGCAGTATTGCTATAGTTTACCCTAACTTGAGTTCATTCTTGTGATTTTTGATGTCTAGCTCCACACTCAGACTTGATATATTTTTGTCATGTTGCCCTCAGCGTTATTTGTTGGATGTAACTTTTGCATCTTAAATTGCTTATTTTCTGAGTGTGCCAAAAGAGGAATGTGTAGATTTTTGGAAGATTAATGGCAAAAGTGTGGTTTCAGACGGGTGGTTGCTCAACATAGTTGATCAGAAGAAGAAAACGTTCATCATTAACCACATCTTATGAGCCATTTATATTTTCAAAAACTGCAGTATTGCTATAGTTTACCCGAACTTGAGTTCATTCTTGTGAGTTTTGATGTCTGGCTTCACACTCAGACCTGACATATTTTTGTGAAGTTGCCCTCAGCGTTATTTGTTGGATGTAGCTTTTGCCTCTTAAATTGCTTATTTTCTGAGTGTGCCAAAAGAGGAATGTGTAGATTTTTGGAAGATTAATGGCAAAAGTGTGGTTTCAGACACTGTAGTGCTCAACATAGTTGATCAGAAGGAGGAAAATGTTCATCATTAACCACATCTTATGAGCCATTTATATTTTCAAAAGCTGCAGTATTGCTATAGTTTACCCTAACTTGAGTTCATTCTTGTGATTTTTGATGTCTAGCTCCACACTCAGACTTGATATATTTTTGTCATGTTGCCCTCAGCGTTATTTGTTGGATGTAACTTTTGCATCTTAAATTGCTTATTTTCTGAGTGTGCCAAAAGAGGAATGTGTAGATTTTTGGAAGATTAATGGCAAAAGTGTGGTTTCAGACGGGTGGTTGCTCAACATAGTTGATCAGAAGAAGAAAACGTTCATCATTAACCACATCTTATGAGCCATTTATATTTTCAAAAGCTGCAGTATTGCTATAGTTTACACTAACTTGAGTTCATTCTTGTGATTTTTGATGTCTAGCTCCACACTCAGACTTGATATATTTTTGTCATGTTGCCCTCAGCGTTATTTGTTGGATGTAACTTTTGCATCTTAAATTGCTTATTTTCTGAGTATGAATAAGAGTAGTTCTGAAATGGCTGTGAAAATTGATCTTAGAGTCACTCTTATCCTATAGACATTTCCTTAGCCCATTTTAATTTCTCCCTTACCTGTGAAGCCTTGGGCTGGTAATTGGTGCTGCTGTCAGGTCCCTGTCCTGATACCCGCCTGGTGTCTCGCTGTCTCACTTTTATCTGTTGCAAGAATATAGATAATAAATGTGCAAAGCAAAATTTATAACAGGATTAAGAATAGTAGTGGTGACATAGCTGTGGAAATTGATCGCAAATTGAGCCATTTCTTCTCCCTGTGCTGTGACCTTGTCGTGGTGGAGAGGCTTGCGTGCTTCTATGATCCTGAGAGCTATGCTGGTGGGAGCCCATGGCTACTGGCAGGTTCAACCATACCAGACTGGTCTTGGGTGAGGAGTGAGACGAAAGGCAGCACCTGGTCCTCCAGGTTGGGGGTTGGGCGTGGCTTATTTTCTGAGTTTGCCAAAAGAGGAATGTGTAGATTTTTGGAAGATTAATGGCAAAAGTGTGGTTTCAGACAGGTCATTGCTCAACATAGTTGATCAGAGGGAGGACACGTTCATCATTAACCACACCTTATGAGCCATTTATATTTTCAAAAGCTGCAGTATTCCTATAGTTTACCCTAACTTGAGTTCATTCTTGTGATTTTTGATGTCTGGCTTCACACTCAGACCTGAAATATGTTTGTCATGTTGCCCTCAGCGTTATTTGTTGGATGTAACTTTTGCCTCTTAAATTGCTTATTTTCTGAGTGTGCCAAAAGAGGAATGTGTAGATTTTTGGAAGATTAATGGCAAAAGTGTGGTTTCAGACACTGTAGTGCTCAACATAGTTGATCAGAAGGAGGAAAATGTTCATCATTAACCACATCTTATGAGCCATTTATATTTTCAAAAGCTGCAGTATTGCTATAGTTTACCCTAACTTGAGTTCATTCTTGTGATTTTTGATGTCTAGCTCCACACTCAGACTTGATATATTTTTGTCATGTTGCCCTCAGCGTTATTTGTTGGATGTAACTTTTGCATCTTAAATTGCTTATTTTCTGAGTGTGCCAAAAGAGGAATGTGTAGATTTTTGGAAGATTAATGGCAAAAGTGTGGTTTCAGACGGGTGGTTGCTCAACATAGTTGATCAGAAGAAGAAAACGTTCATCATTAACCACATCTTATGAGCCATTTATATTTTCAAAAGCTGCAGTATTGCTATAGTTTACCCTAACTTGAGTTCATTCTTGTGTGTTTTGATGTCTGGCTTCACACTCAGACCTGACATATTTTTGTCATGTTGCCCTCAGCGTTACTTGTTGGATGTAACTTTTGCCTCTTAAATTGCTTATTTTCTGAGTATGAATAAGAGTAGTTCTGAAATGGCTGTGAAAATTGATCTTAGAGTCACTCTTATCCTATAGACATTTCCTTAGCCCATTTTAATTTCTCCCTTACCTGTGAAGCCTTGGGCTGGTAATTGGTGCTGCTGTCAGGTCCCTGTCCTGATACCCGCCTGGTGTCTCGCTGTCTCACTTTTATCTGTTGCAAGAATATAGATAATAAATGTGCAAAGCAAAATTTATAACAGGATTAAGAATAGTAGTGGTGACATAGCTGTGGAAATTGATCGCAAATTGAGCCATTTCTTCTCCCTGTGCTGTGACCTTGTCGTGGTGGAGAGGCTTGCGTGCTTCTATGATCCTGAGAGCTATGCTGGTGGGAGCCCATGGCTACTGGCAGGTTCAACCATACCAGACTGGTCTTGGGTGAGGAGTGAGACGAAAGGCAGCACCTGGTCCTCCAGGTTGGGGGTTGGGCGTGGCTTATTTTCTGAGTTTGCCAAAAGAGGAATGTGTAGATTTTTGGAAGATTAATGGCAAAAGTGTGGTTTCAGACAGGTCATTGCTCAACATAGTTGATCAGAAGGAGGAAAATGTTCATCATTAACCACATCTTATGAGCCATTTATATTTTCAAAAGCTGCAGTATTGCTATAGTTTACCCTAACTTGAGTTCATTCTTGTGATTTTTGATGTCTAGCTCCACACTCAGACTTGATATATTTTTGTCATGTTGCCCTCAGCGTTATTTGTTGGATGTAACTTTTGCATCTTAAATTGCTTATTTTCTGAGTGTGCCAAAAGAGGAATGTGTAGATTTTTGGAAGATTAATGGCAAAAGTGTGGTTTCAGACGGGTGGTTGCTCAACATAGTTGATCAGAAGAAGAAAACGTTCATCATTAACCACATCTTATGAGCCATTTATATTTTCAAAAGCTGCAGTATTGCTATAGTTTACCCTAACTTGAGTTCATTCTTGTGATTTTTGATGTCTAGCTCCACACTCAGACTTGATATATTTTTGTCATGTTGCCCTCAGCGTTATTTGTTGGATGTAACTTTTGCATCTTAAATTGCTTATTTTCTGAGTATGAATAAGAGTAGTTCTGAAATGGCTGTGAAAATTGATCTTAGAGTCACTCTTATCCTATAGACATTTCCTTAGCCCATTTTAATTTCTCCCTTACCTGTGAAGCCTTGGGCTGGTAATTGGTGCTGCTGTCAGGTCCCTGTCCTGATACCCGCCTGGTGTCTCGCTGTCTCACTTTTATCTGTTGCAAGAATATAGATAATAAATGTGCAAAGCAAAATTTATAACAGGATTAAGAATAGTAGTGGTGACATAGCTGTGGAAATTGATCGCAAATTGAGCCATTTCTTCTCCCTGTGCTGTGACCTTGTCGTGGTGGAGAGGCTTGCGTGCTTCTATGATCCTGAGAGCTATGCTGGTGGGAGCCCATGGCTACTGGCAGGTTCAACCATACCAGACTGGTCTTGGGTGAGGAGTGAGACGAAAGGCAGCACCTGGTCCTCCAGGTTGGGGGTTGGGCGTGGCTTATTTTCTGAGTTTGCCAAAAGAGGAATGTGTAGATTTTTGGAAGATTAATGGCAAAAGTGTGGTTTCAGACAGGTCATTGCTCAACATAGTTGATCAGAGGGAGGACACGTTCATCATTAACCACACCTTATGAGCCATTTATATTTTCAAAAGCTGCAGTATTGCTATAGTTTACCCTAACTTGAGTTCATTCTTGTGATTTTTGATGTCTAGCTCCACACTCAGACTTGATATATTTTTGTCATGTTGCCCTCAGCGTTATTTGTTGGATGTAACTTTTGCATCTTAAATTGCTTATTTTCTGAGTGTGCCAAAAGAGGAATGTGTAGATTTTTGGAAGATTAATGGCAAAAGTGTGGTTTCAGACGGGTGGTTGCTCAACATAGTTGATCAGAAGAAGAAAACGTTCATCATTAACCACATCTTATGAGCCATTTATATTTTCAAAAGCTGCAGTATTGCTATAGTTTACACTAACTTGAGTTCATTCTTGTGATTTTTGATGTCTAGCTCCACACTCAGACTTGATATATTTTTGTCATGTTGCCCTCAGCGTTATTTGTTGGATGTAACTTTTGCATCTTAAATTGCTTATTTTCTGAGTATGAATAAGAGTAGTTCTGAAATGGCTGTGAAAATTGATCTTAGAGTCACTCTTATCCTATAGACATTTCCTTAGCCCATTTTAATTTCTCCCTTACCTGTGAAGCCTTGGGCTGGTAATTGGTGCTGCTGTCAGGTCCCTGTCCTGATACCCGCCTGGTGTCTCGCTGTCTCACTTTTATCTGTTGCAAGAATATAGATAATAAATGTGCAAAGCAAAATTTATAACAGGATTAAGAATAGTAGTGGTGACATAGCTGTGGAAATTGATCGCAAATTGAGCCATTTCTTCTCCCTGTGCTGTGACCTTGTCGTGGTGGAGAGGCTTGCGTGCTTCTATGATCCTGAGAGCTATGCTGGTGGGAGCCCATGGCTACTGGCAGGTTCAACCATACCAGACTGGTCTTGGGTGAGGAGTGAGACGAAAGGCAGCACCTGGTCCTCCAGGTTGGGGGTTGGGCGTGGCTTATTTTCTGAGTTTGCCAAAAGAGGAATGTGTAGATTTTTGGAAGATTAATGGCAAAAGTGTGGTTTCAGACAGGTCATTGCTCAACATAGTTGATCAGAGGGAGGACACGTTCATCATTAACCACACCTTATGAGCCATTTATATTTTCAAAAGCTGCAGTATTCCTATAGTTTACCCTAACTTGAGTTCATTCTTGTGATTTTTGATGTCTGGCTTCACACTCAGACCTGAAATATGTTTGTCATGTTGCCCTCAGCGTTATTTGTTGGATGTAACTTTTGCCTCTTAAATTGCTTATTTTCTGAGTGTGCCAAAAGAGGAATGTGTAGATTTTTGGAAGATTAATGGCAAAAGTGTGGTTTCAGACACTGTAGTGCTCAACATAGTTGATCAGAAGGAGGAAAATGTTCATCATTAACCACATCTTATGAGCCATTTATATTTTCAAAAGCTGCAGTATTGCTATAGTTTACCCTAACTTGAGTTCATTCTTGTGATTTTTGATGTCTAGCTCCACACTCAGACTTGATATATTTTTGTCATGTTGCCCTCAGCGTTATTTGTTGGATGTAACTTTTGCATCTTAAATTGCTTATTTTCTGAGTGTGCCAAAAGAGGAATGTGTAGATTTTTGGAAGATTAATGGCAAAAGTGTGGTTTCAGACGGGTGGTTGCTCAACATAGTTGATCAGAAGAAGAAAACGTTCATCATTAACCACATCTTATGAGCCATTTATATTTTCAAAAGCTGCAGTATTGCTATAGTTTACCCTAACTTGAGTTCATTCTTGTGTGTTTTGATGTCTGGCTTCACACTCAGACCTGACATATTTTTGTCATGTTGCCCTCAGCGTTACTTGTTGGATGTAACTTTTGCCTCTTAAATTGCTTATTTTCTGAGTATGAATAAGAGTAGTTCTGAAATGGCTGTGAAAATTGATCTTAGAGTCACTCTTATCCTATAGACATTTCCTTAGCCCATTTTAATTTCTCCCTTACCTGTGAAGCCTTGGGCTGGTAATTGGTGCTGCTGTCAGGTCCCTGTCCTGATACCCGCCTGGTGTCTCGCTGTCTCACTTTTATCTGTTGCAAGAATATAGATAATAAATGTGCAAAGCAAAATTTATAACAGGATTAAGAATAGTAGTGGTGACATAGCTGTGGAAATTGATCGCAAATTGAGCCATTTCTTCTCCCTGTGCTGTGACCTTGTCGTGGTGGAGAGGCTTGCGTGCTTCTATGATCCTGAGAGCTATGCTGGTGGGAGCCCATGGCTACTGGCAGGTTCAACCATACCAGACTGGTCTTGGGTGAGGAGTGAGACGAAAGGCAGCACCTGGTCCTCCAGGTTGGGGGTTGGGCGTGGCTTATTTTCTGAGTTTGCCAAAAGAGGAATGTGTAGATTTTTGGAAGATTAATGGCAAAAGTGTGGTTTCAGACAGGTCATTGCTCAACATAGTTGATCAGAAGGAGGAAAATGTTCATCATTAACCACATCTTATGAGCCATTTATATTTTCAAAAGCTGCAGTATTGCTATAGTTTACCCTAACTTGAGTTCATTCTTGTGATTTTTGATGTCTAGCTCCACACTCAGACTTGATATATTTTTGTCATGTTGCCCTCAGCGTTATTTGTTGGATGTAACTTTTGCATCTTAAATTGCTTATTTTCTGAGTGTGCCAAAAGAGGAATGTGTAGATTTTTGGAAGATTAATGGCAAAAGTGTGGTTTCAGACGGGTGGTTGCTCAACATAGTTGATCAGAAGAAGAAAACGTTCATCATTAACCACATCTTATGAGCCATTTATATTTTCAAAAGCTGCAGTATTGCTATAGTTTACCCTAACTTGAGTTCATTCTTGTGATTTTTGATGTCTAGCTCCACACTCAGACTTGATATATTTTTGTCATGTTGCCCTCAGCGTTATTTGTTGGATGTAACTTTTGCATCTTAAATTGCTTATTTTCTGAGTATGAATAAGAGTAGTTCTGAAATGGCTGTGAAAATTGATCTTAGAGTCACTCTTATCCTATAGACATTTCCTTAGCCCATTTTAATTTCTCCCTTACCTGTGAAGCCTTGGGCTGGTAATTGGTGCTGCTGTCAGGTCCCTGTCCTGATACCCGCCTGGTGTCTCGCTGTCTCACTTTTATCTGTTGCAAGAATATAGATAATAAATGTGCAAAGCAAAATTTATAACAGGATTAAGAATAGTAGTGGTGACATAGCTGTGGAAATTGATCGCAAATTGAGCCATTTCTTCTCCCTGTGCTGTGACCTTGTCGTGGTGGAGAGGCTTGCGTGCTTCTATGATCCTGAGAGCTATGCTGGTGGGAGCCCATGGCTACTGGCAGGTTCAACCATACCAGACTGGTCTTGGGTGAGGAGTGAGACGAAAGGCAGCACCTGGTCCTCCAGGTTGGGGGTTGGGCGTGGCTTATTTTCTGAGTTTGCCAAAAGAGGAATGTGTAGATTTTTGGAAGATTAATGGCAAAAGTGTGGTTTCAGACAGGTCATTGCTCAACATAGTTGATCAGAGGGAGGACACGTTCATCATTAACCACACCTTATGAGCCATTTATATTTTCAAAAGCTGCAGTATTGCTATAGTTTACCCTAACTTGAGTTCATTCTTGTGATTTTTGATGTCTAGCTCCACACTCAGACTTGATATATTTTTGTCATGTTGCCCTCAGCGTTATTTGTTGGATGTAACTTTTGCATCTTAAATTGCTTATTTTCTGAGTGTGCCAAAAGAGGAATGTGTAGATTTTTGGAAGATTAATGGCAAAAGTGTGGTTTCAGACGGGTGGTTGCTCAACATAGTTGATCAGAAGAAGAAAACGTTCATCATTAACCACATCTTATGAGCCATTTATATTTTCAAAAGCTGCAGTATTGCTATAGTTTACACTAACTTGAGTTCATTCTTGTGATTTTTGATGTCTAGCTCCACACTCAGACTTGATATATTTTTGTCATGTTGCCCTCAGCGTTATTTGTTGGATGTAACTTTTGCATCTTAAATTGCTTATTTTCTGAGTATGAATAAGAGTAGTTCTGAAATGGCTGTGAAAATTGATCTTAGAGTCACTCTTATCCTATAGACATTTCCTTAGCCCATTTTAATTTCTCCCTTACCTGTGAAGCCTTGGGCTGGTAATTGGTGCTGCTGTCAGGTCCCTGTCCTGATACCCGCCTGGTGTCTCGCTGTCTCACTTTTATCTGTTGCAAGAATATAGATAATAAATGTGCAAAGCAAAATTTATAACAGGATTAAGAATAGTAGTGGTGACATAGCTGTGGAAATTGATCGCAAATTGAGCCATTTCTTCTCCCTGTGCTGTGACCTTGTCGTGGTGGAGAGGCTTGCGTGCTTCTATGATCCTGAGAGCTATGCTGGTGGGAGCCCATGGCTACTGGCAGGTTCAACCATACCAGACTGGTCTTGGGTGAGGAGTGAGACGAAAGGCAGCACCTGGTCCTCCAGGTTGGGGGTTGGGCGTGGCTTATTTTCTGAGTTTGCCAAAAGAGGAATGTGTAGATTTTTGGAAGATTAATGGCAAAAGTGTGGTTTCAGACAGGTCATTGCTCAACATAGTTGATCAGAGGGAGGACACGTTCATCATTAACCACATCTTATGAGCCATTTATATTTTCAAAAACTGCAGTATTGCTATAGTTTACCCGAACTTGAGTTCATTCTTGTGAGTTTTGATGTCTGGCTTCACACTCAGACCTGACATATTTTTGTGAAGTTGCCCTCAGCGTTATTTGTTGGATGTAGCTTTTGCCTCTTAAATTGCTTATTTTCTGAGTGTGCCAAAAGAGGAATGTGTAGATTTTTGGAAGATTAATGGCAAAAGTGTGGTTTCAGACACTGTAGTGCTCAACATAGTTGATCAGAAGGAGGAAAATGTTCATCATTAACCACATCTTATGAGCCATTTATATTTTCAAAAGCTGCAGTATTGCTATAGTTTACCCTAACTTGAGTTCATTCTTGTGATTTTTGATGTCTAGCTCCACACTCAGACTTGATATATTTTTGTCATGTTGCCCTCAGCGTTATTTGTTGGATGTAACTTTTGCATCTTAAATTGCTTATTTTCTGAGTGTGCCAAAAGAGGAATGTGTAGATTTTTGGAAGATTAATGGCAAAAGTGTGGTTTCAGACGGGTGGTTGCTCAACATAGTTGATCAGAAGAAGAAAACGTTCATCATTAACCACATCTTATGAGCCATTTATATTTTCAAAAGCTGCAGTATTGCTATAGTTTACACTAACTTGAGTTCATTCTTGTGATTTTTGATGTCTAGCTCCACACTCAGACTTGATATATTTTTGTCATGTTGCCCTCAGCGTTATTTGTTGGATGTAACTTTTGCATCTTAAATTGCTTATTTTCTGAGTATGAATAAGAGTAGTTCTGAAATGGCTGTGAAAATTGATCTTAGAGTCACTCTTATCCTATAGACATTTCCTTAGCCCATTTTAATTTCTCCCTTACCTGTGAAGCCTTGGGCTGGTAATTGGTGCTGCTGTCAGGTCCCTGTCCTGATACCCGCCTGGTGTCTCGCTGTCTCACTTTTATCTGTTGCAAGAATATAGATAATAAATGTGCAAAGCAAAATTTATAACAGGATTAAGAATAGTAGTGGTGACATAGCTGTGGAAATTGATCGCAAATTGAGCCATTTCTTCTCCCTGTGCTGTGACCTTGTCGTGGTGGAGAGGCTTGCGTGCTTCTATGATCCTGAGAGCTATGCTGGTGGGAGCCCATGGCTACTGGCAGGTTCAACCATACCAGACTGGTCTTGGGTGAGGAGTGAGACGAAAGGCAGCACCTGGTCCTCCAGGTTGGGGGTTGGGCGTGGCTTATTTTCTGAGTTTGCCAAAAGAGGAATGTGTAGATTTTTGGAAGATTAATGGCAAAAGTGTGGTTTCAGACAGGTCATTGCTCAACATAGTTGATCAGAGGGAGGACACGTTCATCATTAACCACACCTTATGAGCCATTTATATTTTCAAAAGCTGCAGTATTCCTATAGTTTACCCTAACTTGAGTTCATTCTTGTGATTTTTGATGTCTGGCTTCACACTCAGACCTGAAATATGTTTGTCATGTTGCCCTCAGCGTTATTTGTTGGATGTAACTTTTGCATCTTAAATTGCTTATTTTCTGAGTATGAATAAGAGTAGTTCTGAAATGGCTGTGAAAATTGATCTTAGAGTCACTCTTATCCTATAGACATTTCCTTAGCCCATTTTAATTTCTCCCTTACCTGTGAAGCCTTGGGCTGGTAATTGGTGCTGCTGTCAGGTCCCTGTCCTGATACCCGCCTGGTGTCTCGCTGTCTCACTTTTATCTGTTGCAAGAATATAGATAATAAATGTGCAAAGCAAAATTTATAACAGGATTAAGAATAGTAGTGGTGACATAGCTGTGGAAATTGATCGCAAATTGAGCCATTTCTTCTCCCTGTGCTGTGACCTTGTCGTGGTGGAGAGGCTTGCGTGCTTCTATGATCCTGAGAGCTATGCTGGTGGGAGCCCATGGCTACTGGCAGGTTCAACCATACCAGACTGGTCTTGGGTGAGGAGTGAGACGAAAGGCAGCACCTGGTCCTCCAGGTTGGGGGTTGGGCGTGGCTTATTTTCTGAGTTTGCCAAAAGAGGAATGTGTAGATTTTTGGAAGATTAATGGCAAAAGTGTGGTTTCAGACAGGTCATTGCTCAACATAGTTGATCAGAGGGAGGACACGTTCATCATTAACCACATCTTATGAGCCATTTATATTTTCAAAAGCTGCAGTATTGCTATAGTTTACCCTAACTTGAGTTCATTCTTGTGAGTTTTGATGTCTGGCTTCACACTCAGACCTGACATATTTTTGTCATGTTGCCCTCAGCGTTATTTGTTGGATGTAACTTTTGCCTCTTAAATTGCTTATTGTCTGAGTGTGCCAAAAGAGGAATGTGTAGATTTTTGGAAGATTAATGGCAAAAGTGTGGTTTCAGACACTCACGTGCTCAACATAGTTGATCAGAAGGACGAAACGTTCATCATTAACCACATCTTATGAGCCATTTATATTTTCAAAAACTGCAGTATTGCTATAGTTTACCCGAACTTGAGTTCATTCTTGTGAGTTTTGATGTCTGGCTTCACACTCAGACCTGACATATTTTTGTGAAGTTGCCCTCAGCGTTATTTGTTGGATGTAGCTTTTGCCTCTTAAATTGCTTATTTTCTGAGTGTGCCAAAAGAGGAATGTGTAGATTTTTGGAAGATTAATGGCAAAAGTGTGGTTTCAGACACTGTAGTGCTCAACATAGTTGATCAGAAGGAGGAAAATGTTCATCATTAACCACATCTTATGAGCCATTTATATTTTCAAAAGCTGCAGTATTGCTATAGTTTACCCTAACTTGAGTTCATTCTTGTGATTTTTGATGTCTAGCTCCACACTCAGACTTGATATATTTTTGTCATGTTGCCCTCAGCGTTATTTGTTGGATGTAACTTTTGCATCTTAAATTGCTTATTTTCTGAGTGTGCCAAAAGAGGAATGTGTAGATTTTTGGAAGATTAATGGCAAAAGTGTGGTTTCAGACGGGTGGTTGCTCAACATAGTTGATCAGAAGAAGAAAACGTTCATCATTAACCACATCTTATGAGCCATTTATATTTTCAAAAGCTGCAGTATTGCTATAGTTTACCCTAACTTGAGTTCATTCTTGTGATTTTTGATGTCTAGCTCCACACTCAGACTTGATATATTTTTGTCATGTTGCCCTCAGCGTTATTTGTTGGATGTAACTTTTGCATCTTAAATTGCTTATTTTCTGAGTATGAATAAGAGTAGTTCTGAAATGGCTGTGAAAATTGATCTTAGAGTCACTCTTATCCTATAGACATTTCCTTAGCCCATTTTAATTTCTCCCTTACCTGTGAAGCCTTGGGCTGGTAATTGGTGCTGCTGTCAGGTCCCTGTCCTGATACCCGCCTGGTGTCTCGCTGTCTCACTTTTATCTGTTGCAAGAATATAGATAATAAATGTGCAAAGCAAAATTTATAACAGGATTAAGAATAGTAGTGGTGACATAGCTGTGGAAATTGATCGCAAATTGAGCCATTTCTTCTCCCTGTGCTGTGACCTTGTCGTGGTGGAGAGGCTTGCGTGCTTCTATGATCCTGAGAGCTATGCTGGTGGGAGCCCATGGCTACTGGCAGGTTCAACCATACCAGACTGGTCTTGGGTGAGGAGTGAGACGAAAGGCAGCACCTGGTCCTCCAGGTTGGGGGTTGGGCGTGGCTTATTTTCTGAGTTTGCCAAAAGAGGAATGTGTAGATTTTTGGAAGATTAATGGCAAAAGTGTGGTTTCAGACAGGTCATTGCTCAACATAGTTGATCAGAGGGAGGACACGTTCATCATTAACCACATCTTATGAGCCATTTATATTTTCAAAAACTGCAGTATTGCTATAGTTTACCCGAACTTGAGTTCATTCTTGTGAGTTTTGATGTCTGGCTTCACACTCAGACCTGACATATTTTTGTGAAGTTGCCCTCAGCGTTATTTGTTGGATGTAGCTTTTGCCTCTTAAATTGCTTATTTTCTGAGTGTGCCAAAAGAGGAATGTGTAGATTTTTGGAAGATTAATGGCAAAAGTGTGGTTTCAGACACTGTAGTGCTCAACATAGTTGATCAGAAGGAGGAAAATGTTCATCATTAACCACATCTTATGAGCCATTTATATTTTCAAAAGCTGCAGTATTGCTATAGTTTACCCTAACTTGAGTTCATTCTTGTGATTTTTGATGTCTAGCTCCACACTCAGACTTGATATATTTTTGTCATGTTGCCCTCAGCGTTATTTGTTGGATGTAACTTTTGCATCTTAAATTGCTTATTTTCTGAGTGTGCCAAAAGAGGAATGTGTAGATTTTTGGAAGATTAATGGCAAAAGTGTGGTTTCAGACGGGTGGTTGCTCAACATAGTTGATCAGAAGAAGAAAACGTTCATCATTAACCACATCTTATGAGCCATTTATATTTTCAAAAGCTGCAGTATTGCTATAGTTTACACTAACTTGAGTTCATTCTTGTGATTTTTGATGTCTAGCTCCACACTCAGACTTGATATATTTTTGTCATGTTGCCCTCAGCGTTATTTGTTGGATGTAACTTTTGCATCTTAAATTGCTTATTTTCTGAGTATGAATAAGAGTAGTTCTGAAATGGCTGTGAAAATTGATCTTAGAGTCACTCTTATCCTATAGACATTTCCTTAGCCCATTTTAATTTCTCCCTTACCTGTGAAGCCTTGGGCTGGTAATTGGTGCTGCTGTCAGGTCCCTGTCCTGATACCCGCCTGGTGTCTCGCTGTCTCACTTTTATCTGTTGCAAGAATATAGATAATAAATGTGCAAAGCAAAATTTATAACAGGATTAAGAATAGTAGTGGTGACATAGCTGTGGAAATTGATCGCAAATTGAGCCATTTCTTCTCCCTGTGCTGTGACCTTGTCGTGGTGGAGAGGCTTGCGTGCTTCTATGATCCTGAGAGCTATGCTGGTGGGAGCCCATGGCTACTGGCAGGTTCAACCATACCAGACTGGTCTTGGGTGAGGAGTGAGACGAAAGGCAGCACCTGGTCCTCCAGGTTGGGGGTTGGGCGTGGCTTATTTTCTGAGTTTGCCAAAAGAGGAATGTGTAGATTTTTGGAAGATTAATGGCAAAAGTGTGGTTTCAGACAGGTCATTGCTCAACATAGTTGATCAGAGGGAGGACACGTTCATCATTAACCACACCTTATGAGCCATTTATATTTTCAAAAGCTGCAGTATTCCTATAGTTTACCCTAACTTGAGTTCATTCTTGTGATTTTTGATGTCTGGCTTCACACTCAGACCTGAAATATGTTTGTCATGTTGCCCTCAGCGTTATTTGTTGGATGTAACTTTTGCATCTTAAATTGCTTATTTTCTGAGTATGAATAAGAGTAGTTCTGAAATGGCTGTGAAAATTGATCTTAGAGTCACTCTTATCCTATAGACATTTCCTTAGCCCATTTTAATTTCTCCCTTACCTGTGAAGCCTTGGGCTGGTAATTGGTGCTGCTGTCAGGTCCCTGTCCTGATACCCGCCTGGTGTCTCGCTGTCTCACTTTTATCTGTTGCAAGAATATAGATAATAAATGTGCAAAGCAAAATTTATAACAGGATTAAGAATAGTAGTGGTGACATAGCTGTGGAAATTGATCGCAAATTGAGCCATTTCTTCTCCCTGTGCTGTGACCTTGTCGTGGTGGAGAGGCTTGCGTGCTTCTATGATCCTGAGAGCTATGCTGGTGGGAGCCCATGGCTACTGGCAGGTTCAACCATACCAGACTGGTCTTGGGTGAGGAGTGAGACGAAAGGCAGCACCTGGTCCTCCAGGTTGGGGGTTGGGCGTGGCTTATTTTCTGAGTTTGCCAAAAGAGGAATGTGTAGATTTTTGGAAGATTAATGGCAAAAGTGTGGTTTCAGACAGGTCATTGCTCAACATAGTTGATCAGAGGGAGGACACGTTCATCATTAACCACATCTTATGAGCCATTTATATTTTCAAAAGCTGCAGTATTGCTATAGTTTACCCTAACTTGAGTTCATTCTTGTGAGTTTTGATGTCTGGCTTCACACTCAGACCTGACATATTTTTGTCATGTTGCCCTCAGCGTTATTTGTTGGATGTAACTTTTGCCTCTTAAATTGCTTATTGTCTGAGTGTGCCAAAAGAGGAATGTGTAGATTTTTGGAAGATTAATGGCAAAAGTGTGGTTTCAGACACTCACGTGCTCAACATAGTTGATCAGAAGGACGAAACGTTCATCATTAACCACATCTTATGAGCCATTTATATTTTCAAAAACTGCAGTATTGCTATAGTTTACCCGAACTTGAGTTCATTCTTGTGAGTTTTGATGTCTGGCTTCACACTCAGACCTGACATATTTTTGTGAAGTTGCCCTCAGCGTTATTTGTTGGATGTAGCTTTTGCCTCTTAAATTGCTTATTTTCTGAGTGTGCCAAAAGAGGAATGTGTAGATTTTTGGAAGATTAATGGCAAAAGTGTGGTTTCAGACACTGTAGTGCTCAACATAGTTGATCAGAAGGAGGAAAATGTTCATCATTAACCACATCTTATGAGCCATTTATATTTTCAAAAGCTGCAGTATTGCTATAGTTTACCCTAACTTGAGTTCATTCTTGTGATTTTTGATGTCTAGCTCCACACTCAGACTTGATATATTTTTGTCATGTTGCCCTCAGCGTTATTTGTTGGATGTAACTTTTGCATCTTAAATTGCTTATTTTCTGAGTGTGCCAAAAGAGGAATGTGTAGATTTTTGGAAGATTAATGGCAAAAGTGTGGTTTCAGACGGGTGGTTGCTCAACATAGTTGATCAGAAGAAGAAAACGTTCATCATTAACCACATCTTATGAGCCATTTATATTTTCAAAAGCTGCAGTATTGCTATAGTTTACCCTAACTTGAGTTCATTCTTGTGATTTTTGATGTCTAGCTCCACACTCAGACTTGATATATTTTTGTCATGTTGCCCTCAGCGTTATTTGTTGGATGTAACTTTTGCATCTTAAATTGCTTATTTTCTGAGTATGAATAAGAGTAGTTCTGAAATGGCTGTGAAAATTGATCTTAGAGTCACTCTTATCCTATAGACATTTCCTTAGCCCATTTTAATTTCTCCCTTACCTGTGAAGCCTTGGGCTGGTAATTGGTGCTGCTGTCAGGTCCCTGTCCTGATACCCGCCTGGTGTCTCGCTGTCTCACTTTTATCTGTTGCAAGAATATAGATAATAAATGTGCAAAGCAAAATTTATAACAGGATTAAGAATAGTAGTGGTGACATAGCTGTGGAAATTGATCGCAAATTGAGCCATTTCTTCTCCCTGTGCTGTGACCTTGTCGTGGTGGAGAGGCTTGCGTGCTTCTATGATCCTGAGAGCTATGCTGGTGGGAGCCCATGGCTACTGGCAGGTTCAACCATACCAGACTGGTCTTGGGTGAGGAGTGAGACGAAAGGCAGCACCTGGTCCTCCAGGTTGGGGGTTGGGCGTGGCTTATTTTCTGAGTTTGCCAAAAGAGGAATGTGTAGATTTTTGGAAGATTAATGGCAAAAGTGTGGTTTCAGACAGGTCATTGCTCAACATAGTTGATCAGAGGGAGGACACGTTCATCATTAACCACATCTTATGAGCCATTTATATTTTCAAAAACTGCAGTATTGCTATAGTTTACCCGAACTTGAGTTCATTCTTGTGAGTTTTGATGTCTGGCTTCACACTCAGACCTGACATATTTTTGTGAAGTTGCCCTCAGCGTTATTTGTTGGATGTAGCTTTTGCCTCTTAAATTGCTTATTTTCTGAGTGTGCCAAAAGAGGAATGTGTAGATTTTTGGAAGATTAATGGCAAAAGTGTGGTTTCAGACACTGTAGTGCTCAACATAGTTGATCAGAAGGAGGAAAATGTTCATCATTAACCACATCTTATGAGCCATTTATATTTTCAAAAGCTGCAGTATTGCTATAGTTTACCCTAACTTGAGTTCATTCTTGTGATTTTTGATGTCTACCTCCACACTCAGACTTGATATATTTTTGTCATGTTGCCCTCAGCGTTATTTGTTGGATGTAACTTTTGCATCTTAAATTGCTTATTTTCTGAGTGTGCCAAAAGAGGAATGTGTAGATTTTTGGAAGATTAATGGCAAAAGTGTGGTTTCAGACGGGTGGTTGCTCAACATAGTTGATCAGAAGAAGAAAACGTTCATCATTAACCACATCTTATGAGCCATTTATATTTTCAAAAGCTGCAGTATTGCTATAGTTTACACTAACTTGAGTTCATTCTTGTGATTTTTGATGTCTAGCTCCACACTCAGACTTGATATATTTTTGTCATGTTGCCCTCAGCGTTATTTGTTGGATGTAACTTTTGCATCTTAAATTGCTTATTTTCTGAGTATGAATAAGAGTAGTTCTGAAATGGCTGTGAAAATTGATCTTAGAGTCACTCTTATCCTATAGACATTTCCTTAGCCCATTTTAATTTCTCCCTTACCTGTGAAGCCTTGGGCTGGTAATTGGTGCTGCTGTCAGGTCCCTGTCCTGATACCCGCCTGGTGTCTCGCTGTCTCACTTTTATCTGTTGCAAGAATATAGATAATAAATGTGCAAAGCAAAATTTATAACAGGATTAAGAATAGTAGTGGTGACATAGCTGTGGAAATTGATCGCAAATTGAGCCATTTCTTCTCCCTGTGCTGTGACCTTGTCGTGGTGGAGAGGCTTGCGTGCTTCTATGATCCTGAGAGCTATGCTGGTGGGAGCCCATGGCTACTGGCAGGTTCAACCATACCAGACTGGTCTTGGGTGAGGAGTGAGACGAAAGGCAGCACCTGGTCCTCCAGGTTGGGGGTTGGGCGTGGCTTATTTTCTGAGTTTGCCAAAAGAGGAATGTGTAGATTTTTGGAAGATTAATGGCAAAAGTGTGGTTTCAGACAGGTCATTGCTCAACATAGTTGATCAGAGGGAGGACACGTTCATCATTAACCACACCTTATGAGCCATTTATATTTTCAAAAGCTGCAGTATTGCTATAGTTTACCCTAACTTGAGTTCATTCTTGTGATTTTTGATGTCTAGCTCCACACTCAGACTTGATATATTTTTGTCATGTTGCCCTCAGCGTTATTTGTTGGATGTAACTTTTGCATCTTAAATTGCTTATTTTCTGAGTGTGCCAAAAGAGGAATGTGTAGATTTTTGGAAGATTAATGGCAAAAGTGTGGTTTCAGACGGGTGGTTGCTCAACATAGTTGATCAGAAGAAGAAAACGTTCATCATTAACCACATCTTATGAGCCATTTATATTTTCAAAAGCTGCAGTATTGCTATAGTTTACACTAACTTGAGTTCATTCTTGTGATTTTTGATGTCTAGCTCCACACTCAGACTTGATATATTTTTGTCATGTTGCCCTCAGCGTTATTTGTTGGATGTAACTTTTGCATCTTAAATTGCTTATTTTCTGAGTATGAATAAGAGTAGTTCTGAAATGGCTGTGAAAATTGATCTTAGAGTCACTCTTATCCTATAGACATTTCCTTAGCCCATTTTAATTTCTCCCTTACCTGTGAAGCCTTGGGCTGGTAATTGGTGCTGCTGTCAGGTCCCTGTCCTGATACCCGCCTGGTGTCTCGCTGTCTCACTTTTATCTGTTGCAAGAATATAGATAATAAATGTGCAAAGCAAAATTTATAACAGGATTAAGAATAGTAGTGGTGACATAGCTGTGGAAATTGATCGCAAATTGAGCCATTTCTTCTCCCTGTGCTGTGACCTTGTCGTGGTGGAGAGGCTTGCGTGCTTCTATGATCCTGAGAGCTATGCTGGTGGGAGCCCATGGCTACTGGCAGGTTCAACCATACCAGACTGGTCTTGGGTGAGGAGTGAGACGAAAGGCAGCACCTGGTCCTCCAGGTTGGGGGTTGGGCGTGGCTTATTTTCTGAGTTTGCCAAAAGAGGAATGTGTAGATTTTTGGAAGATTAATGGCAAAAGTGTGGTTTCAGACAGGTCATTGCTCAACATAGTTGATCAGAGGGAGGACACGTTCATCATTAACCACACCTTATGAGCCATTTATATTTTCAAAAGCTGCAGTATTGCTATAGTTTACCCTAACTTGAGTTCATTCTTGTGATTTTTGATGTCTAGCTCCACACTCAGACTTGATATATTTTTGTCATGTTGCCCTCAGCGTTATTTGTTGGATGTAACTTTTGCATCTTAAATTGCTTATTTTCTGAGTGTGCCAAAAGAGGAATGTGTAGATTTTTGGAAGATTAATGGCAAAAGTGTGGTTTCAGACAGGTCATTGCTCAACATAGTTGATCAGAGGGAGGACACGTTCATCATTAACCACATCTTATGAGCCATTTATATTTTCAAAAGCTGCAGTATTGCTATGGTTTACCCTAACTTGAGTTCATTCTTGTGATTTTTGATGTCTGGCTTCACACTCAGACCTGAAATATGTTTGTCATGTTGCCCTCAGCGTTACTTGTTGGATGTAACTTTTGCCTCTTAAATTGCTTATTGTCTGAGTGTGCCAAAAGAGGAATGTGTAGATTTTTGGAAGATTAATGGCAAAAGTGTGGTTTCAGACACTCACGTGCTCAACATAGTTGATCAGAAGGACGAAACGTTCATCATTAACCACATCTTATGAGCCATTTATATTTTCAAAAACTGCAGTATTGCTATAGTTTACCCGAACTTGAGTTCATTCTTGTGAGTTTTGATGTCTGGCTTCACACTCAGACCTGACATATTTTTGTGAAGTTGCCCTCAGCGTTATTTGTTGGATGTAGCTTTTGCCTCTTAAATTGCTTATTTTCTGAGTGTGCCAAAAGAGGAATGTGTAGATTTTTGGAAGATTAATGGCAAAAGTGTGGTTTCAGACACTGTAGTGCTCAACATAGTTGATCAGAAGGAGGAAAATGTTCATCATTAACCACATCTTATGAGCCATTTATATTTTCAAAAGCTGCAGTATTGCTATAGTTTACCCTAACTTGAGTTCATTCTTGTGATTTTTGATGTCTAGCTCCACACTCAGACTTGATATATTTTTGTCATGTTGCCCTCAGCGTTATTTGTTGGATGTAACTTTTGCATCTTAAATTGCTTATTTTCTGAGTGTGCCAAAAGAGGAATGTGTAGATTTTTGGAAGATTAATGGCAAAAGTGTGGTTTCAGACGGGTGGTTGCTCAACATAGTTGATCAGAAGGAGGAAACGTTCATCATTAACCACATCTTATGAGCCATTTATATTTTCAAAAGCTGCAGTATTGCTATAGTTTACCCTAACTTGAGTTCATTCTTGTGATTTTTGATGTCTCGCTCCACACTCAGACTTGATATATTTTTGTCATGTTGCCCTCAGCGTTATTTGTTGGATGTAACTTTTGCATCTTAAATTGCTTATTTTCTGAGTGTGCCAAAAGAGGAATGTGTAGATTTTTGGAAGATTAATGGCAAAAGTGTGGTTTCAGACAGTCACATGCTCAACATAGTTGATCAGAAAGAAGAAACGTTCATCATTAACCACATCTTATGAGCCATTTATATTTTCAAAAGCTGCAGTATTCCTATAGTTTACCCTTACTTGAGTTCATTCTTGTGAGTTTTGATGTCTGGCTTCACACTCAGACCTGAAATATTTTTGTCAAGTTGCCCTCAGCGTTATTTGTTGGATGTAACTTTTGCCTCTTAAATTGCTTATTTTCTGAGTGTGTCAAAAGAGGAATGTGTAGATTTTTGGAAGATTAATGGCAAAAGTGTGGTTTCAGACACTCACGTGCTCAACATAGTTGATCAGAAGGACGAAACGTTCATCATTAACCACATCTTATGAGCCATTTATATTTTCAAAAACTGCAGTATTGCTATAGTTTACCCGAACTTGAGTTCATTCTTGTGAGTTTTGATGTCTGGCTTCACACTCAGACCTGACATATTTTTGTGAAGTTGCCCTCAGCGTTATTTGTTGGATGGATAGTCTCTTCTCACCTTTGAAGGACCCTGCATGATCATTCTTGCTGGCCTCTGGTCCACTGTCTCCTCCCTGACCCTGCTCTTCCTATTGTAGCAATACAGATAAACAAAACATATGTGCAAAGCAATAGTGAGCACAAGTCTGGCTTCACACTCAGACCTGAAATATTTTTGTCATGTTGCCCTCAGCGTCATTTATTGGATGTAACTTTTGCCTCTTAAATTGCTTATTTTCTGAGTTTGCCAAAAGAGGAATGTGTAGATTCTTGGAAGATTAATGGCAAAAGTGTGGTTTCAGACGGGTGGTTGCTCAACATAGTTGATCAGAAGCAAGAAAAGTTCATCATTAACCACATCTTATGAGCCATTTATATTTTCAACAGCTGCAGTATTCCTATAGTTTACCCTAGCTTGAGTTCATTCTTGTGATTTTTGATGTCTGGCTTCACACTCAGACCTGAAATATTTTTGTCATGTTGCCCTCAGCTTTATTTGTTGGATGTAACCTTTGCCTTCACAGTTTACACAGCTACCCACAGAAACCACCTTCAACCATTAACTATATGAACACAGCACTGCCAGCTGCTGGATGTTTGAGTATTCCTGTTTGGAAACCTTACAAACTGCATGAAATACAGTAGAAACAGAAGCAGCCTGGATAATCATACTGGTGGAAAGTCACAGGTTTAACTCCTTCGACTGGCCTGCAATCATTTGTGGAGAAAACAGAAAATACACTGCTGACACACAGCAGTTGACAAAGAGGAGGTCATATCATACAGAGAAATATTAGCTTTTACTAGTTAAATGTTTTTATTGTGACCATAACAAATGGAAGCTAAACATTAATGACAGTGCTGGGCTTTCATGTTTCATCAGAAGTCAAAACCACCATCAAGCACATCACGTTAGCACGGTGGTTTAACATGTACACAAAGGGCAACAAGGGAAATATTTACTGCTGCCGTTACAAACTGAGTACAGCAATTAGCTTACAGTTAGCGTTAGTGTTATATGGCCAAAGTCCTCTGATTGATTCGACATTAATACAGTCTTTTAAAATGAGCTCCATTTGCGTGCAAACTGTACATCCGGGTTGGGTGATATGTTAAAAATTTCCAACCGGCCACCGTCAGCCCATCAACCGGCGGTTGCCGATATATTCGGCAGTTGTGTGTGTGGCGGAGAAAAATAAAAGAGGGGGGATGCTGCATTCATGTGATGTCGGAAAGAATAGAAAAATGACTTTCAGAATGAGATAATTCACATGAACTCCACCTCATGTCAGAACAAAACTCCGCAACTTGGATCTCCAGACACCACATGAGTGCAGCAAATTGCAACGTGCTTTGCAAGCCCACTCATGTCCAACATGGCACAGAAATATCTGTGCATACTGGCAACAAGCACGCCATCAGAGAGGGTGTCTAGCACGGCTGGTAACATTGTTAACAATATGCGCATTTCAGTTCACGTTACGGCCGGGTTCCACCGGCTGCACGTCAAGCGTCTTGTTTACCGTTTGCTGAGCCATGATAGTTAAAGCATTTTCCACCTAAGTTGTTACATATATTTGAGTAATCTACAAGTGTATTGTACTGTATGAGGGGCCGTACAAGACATAATTCATTCTGGCCCTCTTACACACATACATCCTCCTTACACATACATACATTTTCACTCACACATTTATATATTTTCACTCACACATTTATATATTTGAACACACACACTGATACATTTTTTTGTAGTGGGTGGCGGTATACAACGCGCCATTAAACCAAACGAAGAAGAAGAAGAATTTATGGCGCTGTGATTGGCTGAGAAGGATGTTATTGACGTGGGTCTGCTGTGGTGAAACTACAATGTTCTGAAGATGGACTACTACGTGCATTCTCATTGTGTTGTTTCATGCAGGATATATAAACGTGGACAACACCGTGAAAGATACCCAGATAGCACACATACATCTGGCCGACGTCGGGCTGAGGACGACACATCGGCCTTGAATTTATAACGTGTAACAAGCGTTGGCCGCATGGGCGGATATCTTCAAATGTAATACTCTGTCCCAGCTCATCAAACGTCTCTGTTATGTTGGCTTTGGGTCGGCCCAGTGCCAGAGAATGTCTGCCACATACAGAAGTTGCCGCAGAGGCGGAATTTCATCTCCGCGGTGTTTGTTTGGAGCTGATCCCGCAGGACACAGCATCTCATCGCAGTTGGTTTCAGGTAAGCTAACTGGAATAAATTGGCAGAAAATAGCAAACGTTATGTTGTTTATTCTGTGGCCATTAAAAGAGGTTCCTGGTGAGTGACAACTGGGTGTATAAGTTATAGCACCGGTCCCCACCAGCTAATGTTATCTTTCGTTAGCTGATAGCTAGTTTAGCTTATGTTAGCTAACAGGCTACAACTGTGGTGTTTTCATTTTATTTTCCCCAGTTGACGTTATCTGCTCATCTGGTTATCGTGAGCACTCGTTTTGGGTTAAAGTGGAAGGGTCCGGAGCTGCCACCCTTGGTCCCGCGGCCCCCCAGCCTGACCTCCAGGACCCTGGGCGTGTGCTCAAGTGTCTGGGAGAGGAGCGGAGAGGAGCGCGGAGGTAAGGCGGGGCGGGCCGACACTGTGTATCCCAGAACGGGTGCTCAAGTGTCGGTGAGACCAGCGGAGAGGAGCGCGGAGGTGAAATAGTGAAGTTTAAGGATGCCTTCGGTATGTTGTTAATGTGATTTTTATGGGCAATTTATCAGTCGAGGTCTCCTCCTCTGCAAAGCAAACTGACCCGGTGGCTACAGGTAATAGCGCAGTTTTGAAACCACTGTTTTCCGAGATGGATTGTTGAGCTGCTGTTAAGTTAATGGAGTTAACGCCGGATCCCGTTATTTAACAGTTTCAACACTAAATTAAGCAGAGTGTCGGACCCAAAGCCTTAAATCTGGCTAAAATATATCTGAAATGTTAAAAAAAATACAGTGGTGAAGTTGGAATTTGTTTCTTGAAGTTTTGTGCTCATCATCTTTTCTGTGTCTTGCAGGCTGCCAGGAGAAGCAGACTGGCCATCAGATATTGTTTGTGGAAATTTGAAAATAAAGTTTGTCAAATGACTTTTGTTTCTTCATTGTGCACACTTACACACGAAATAGAATAACAGGTATGGTGTAAGACAACTTTCAAAAAGATGTGCGCATAATTTTAACCATTCATATTCGTAATGTTAAACATTTGCATGTCAATAAAATTGATGTACACAATTCTGCGGTCATACATGAGTCTGTGAAACTGTTTGGGTTAGGATTGTTTTTATGTGAGTATGAAATTAAAAGCTGTGAGTGCAAAGTGTTATGAATACAACTCTAATTTCTACAACTAAGTCCTCACTGTGAACACCAATTCAAGTTTATGGGTGCGAGTAGAAAAGTGCTGAAACAACGTCACTGAAGTCACAGGGGAAAGTAATCAAAACACGATTCCTCCGAACGCGCATGCCCCAACGGCAAAGATGACCGCGGACTGAGTGGAGCTGCCAGCTTATGTTGCTGTGTCCTATTCCTACACTCATGTAAATCATTCTTTAGACCAAACAGATAAGGGTACCCTGATCCAAACAGCCTACATCAAGAAATTTTTGATGTAAACCGCTAACAGCAGAGTTGGAACAGTGTGACATGCAGGTTTGACTCTGAGCTGAGAGTAAATGATGAGCTACAGTGTACAGGTGGTGCTGTGACTGGCTGGTAACTGAAGCCTGATCCACTGAATCGTGTCTGATAAGAACAGCCAAATGTGTCTTTATTTTTCGTTTATTTTTCATTTTCATTTCTGCCACACTATCAACACATGCTCATTCTTCCATAGCCTACAGGTAGGCCTACTTGTGGATCTGAAATGAAAAGTAAATACATGTTATCTATAACTAGAGAGCATATCTCTCTATATGGTTATATCTATAACCCGTTCCGGTGAAATTAAAAAAAAAATTCAATTCGAACACAGGTTGCTGGCGCGCAGACACCGCGACATGCGCCCTCTCGCGCGCTGCTCAGCTCGGCGGCAGAGCGGTAGCGCATACACAATAAATGGGTTCATTGGCGGAGGTCTGCGCTTTACGCGCTCTGTGTGAAAAGGGCTTGAAGCGGCCTTCACATGATAAGAACAACGCGCTTCGCTCACCGCCAGGTGCGGCGCAGCGGCGAGGTCAAAGTTCAAATAATCTCAACACTGAGCACAGCGCTCGGGCGGACAATCCGAGCGATGCGCAACGCCAAGGGTAGCTATCATGAGGGGCCGCTTTGTCAGGCGTTGCCGCCCTCTCCAGAGACAAACAATGGGACAGCCAGCGCAAAGCGGTTTTACAGCTGATCATGTGTAGAGGCCTTAAGACAGATGAGCTTGCCAGAAGTCCAAGTAAATATGGGCCTTTCAAAATAAAAGCCAAGGGAATACAATAGAATACATACCAGGGTAACATCTGAAGAAAAATACATTAATATAAATTAATCAGTCAGACAAATACAGTTCGCAATATAGTTCAACTAACAATTACCAACAAATACTGTGTGTGCAGAGTTGTTACTGTTAACTGGGTTTCCACCGTAATGCGCTGTTGCCTGAGCAAAACAGAGTAGAAGTAGGTTAAGCTACTCTCCACCAGTAGATGGCAGTATGTGGCCTGGTTTGTCTCTTGGTGAACTGCTGGCTTATTTTCCAGGTTATTGATGGAGATGTATGTAATACTATTAATTTAATTTTATGTTTATGGTTCATTTACAACCTAGTTATAGATAGCATGTATTTACTTTTCATTTCAGATCCACAAGTAGGCCTACCTGTATGGAAGAATGATCATTTGTTGATAGTATGGCAGAAATGAAAATGAAAAATAAACAAAAAATAAAGACACATTTGGCTGTTCTTATCAGAAACGATTCAGTGGATCAGGCTTCAGTTACCAGCCAGTCACAGCACCACCTGTACACTGTAGCTCAACATTTACTCTCAGCTCAGAGTCAAACCTGCATGTCACTCTGTTCCAACTCTGCTGTTAGCGGTTTACATCAAAAATTTCTTGATGTAGGCTGTTTGGATCAGGGTACCCTTATCTGTTTGGTCTAAAGAATGATTTACACGAGTGTAGGAATAGGACACAGCAACATAAGCTGGCAGCTCCACTCAGTCCGCGGTCATCTTTGCCGTTGGGGCATGCGCGTTTGGAGGAATCGTGGTTCGATTACTTTCCCCTGTGACCTGCCTGTGACCTCAGTGGCGTTGTTTCAACACTTTTCTACTCGCACCCATAAACTTGAATTGGTGTTCACAGTGAGGACTTCATAGTTGTAGAAATTAGAGTTGTATTCATAACACTTTGCACTCACAGCTTTTAGATTCATACTCACATAAAAACAATCCTAACCCAAACAGTTTCACAGACTCACGTATAGTATGACAGCAGAATTTTGTGTACAGCAATTTTATTGACATACAAATGTTTAACATTACGAATACGAATGGTTAAAATTATGCACACATATTTTTGAAAGTTGTTTTACACCATAAACAGTCAGCTATTTTTGAATGTTAGCATTGATTTCTCACATTGAATGGTGAAATATTTGTCATTTGAAAGGTTCAACCTAAATGAATCAAGGTCATAGTTAACGAAGCATATGAATATTAATGAAGAAGCACCCACTGAGCGCAGCTTCTTTAATTGATCGTTTGAATCGCGTGGTGGTCATTTTCGATTAAAGGCCGACGTCTCAGCGACATCTTGACAATGAGCAAACACTCTCCCTGCTACGTCTGAACGATCTAAACTTGATACATGGGGCCGACATCAGCCAGATGTATAATAATATAATGGAAATCCTTGTGCTTTTTCCATTTTCTTCTTGTGCAATTGGAGTAGAAATTAGACCACAACCAGTAATTAACTTGTGTTTGGCCTTTATTGTTAAATCAATATTATGTGCCCCTACTGCATAGATAGACAGATAAATAATAATAAATAATAATATTAACAATAAAAGGGACGCTGCTGTGCTTCGTGCGTAAATGCGCACAGCGTTTCTCTTTATGGGGAAACGCACTTATTGTTTCTGCTGTGGGGTGGGAGGTGGGGTGGGGTGCTCCCTGCAAGTATTTATTAACCTCAGGCAGATATCTTTTAATGTTACAGTCTTTTGTATTTTTTGTTATGATCCTTCCATTGTAGCACTGCAGGGAAACACTGTGCAGGGGAATAAAAAATGGGAAGCAGTAACTTCATTGATTATTTAAATCTCCAGATACGCCAAGTATATGTGCATTTACGCACGAGGCACAGCAACGTTACTAGATTGGGTTATCTATCTATTTTTTTTTTTCGATTCAGTTTTATCTATATATTGCCAAATCACAACAAAAGTCATCTCAGGGCACTTTACACGTAGAGCAGGTCTAGATAATGCTCTTGAATCTATCTATCTATCTATCTATCTATCTAGGCCATAAGCATAGCCGATGCCAATGTTTTGAGATGCAGTAGGAGCAGATAATATAGATATAACAATAAAGGTGAAAAACAAGTAGGTTTCTGGTTTTGATTTAATTTCTATATCAATTAGCCATTTGAAGATGAAAATGGGAAAAGCACGTGGATTTCCGTTTTTTCTCATTCACACGAAAATCGTAAAATAAAAATGATGCATTGTATATTTGTTTATCCTGTTATAAAACAAGTTAAACAAAGCTGTGGATGGAGGGTACACCAATACTAGCAAAACATTCATAGTTCACATCTAAGTTTAACATAATGTTGAAAGTTGAAAAAATATATATGAACAAGTTATGGCATGAGATGTATAATGCTTCATAAAGCGGTAACTTAAATGGTGATCTCTTTCCTTTCTCGGTCATGTTGATCTTTTTCTTTCCTAATCATTTAAGTTTGTGAATGGTGCATAAATATTGCCGCTGCAATGACTTGTGGGATGGAATTATCTCCTTTCCTATCACTTAGGAAGCTCCGATGTATCCTATGCTAAAGGAGATCTGAAAGGAAGCATTTAACCTCCTTTCCTTAGTGTTTAGAGAATTCGAACAGCTCTTATCATGGCGGCCACTAAAATACTTCTAAGTCATTTTGGGAGGATAAGGACTCCCTCGAAAACAAGATGATTCATCTTAAAGGACTATCCTTCAAATAATTAAATAATTAAATTTCTCATTTCACTCAGCTAGGAACCCTCCAAAGCAAAAAAGACTTCCCAACTGCAGCCTATGTGTATGTGTTGAAAAGTAAAGTGTATATATATACGTGAGAGTGAAAATATATGTATGTAAAAGAATAGTGAAAATATATGAATGTGAAAGGAGAATGTATGTGTGTGAGAGTGAAAATATATGTATGTGCAAGGAGAATGTATGTGTGTGTGAGAGTGAAAATATATGTATGTGAAAGAAGAGTAAAAATATATGTATGTAAGAGGAGAATATATGTGTGTAAGAGAGAAAATATATGTATGTTTAAGGAGAATGTATGTGTGTGTGAGAGAGAAAATACATGTATGTGTAAGGAGAATGTATGTGTGTGAGAGAGAAAAAATATATGTATGTGTAAGGAGAATGTATATGTGTAAGAGAGAAAATATATGTGTGTGTAAGGAGAATGTATGTGTGCAAGAGAGAAAATATATGTGTGTGTAAGGAGAATGTATATGTGTGAGAGTGAAAATATATGTATGTGTAAGGAGAATGTATGTGTGTAAGACAGAAAATATATGTATGTGTAAGGAGAATGTATGTGTGTGTGTGAAAGGGCCAGAATGAATTATGGCTTGTACGGCCCCTCATAGTACTGTTTGTCATCTACTCGCTTTCAAATGTCCGCCACGGACATTTTCACAATGTCACAGATAAACATGGGTAAATGCATAAAAAAAAAAATCATCACATATCACCTCTGATAATGGTTTATTCATTTAAAAACACAAGGTGCTCATTTAGCGCACTATTTCATGTAGTTTTTATCAATCAATCAATCAATCAACTTTATTTGTAGAGCGCTTTTCCTGCACGGACATGCAACACAAAGTGCTTTACAGAATTAAAAACAATTAACACAATTAAAGAAAGAAAAACAATTACAAGGAAACCCCCTCCCTCCCACCCTCCATACTAGACACACACACACACACACACACACACACACACATACACACACACACACACACACACACAATCACACGCAATAGGGAGTCATGGCATGGCACTGAGGATCAAGGAAACGCCACCTTTGGGGTCGTCCACACTGGGAGGAGCCGCAGGCCGTGCCATCGGGGGGACCAGCACCCAGGCCCCCCGACTCCGACAGAAAGGTGGACCCCCACATCAAAGGGAGGAACTACCAGCCGGCCGGGCCGAAGGGACCCAAGGACAGCACCCCCACTAGCAGACCTGACACAGCTCCCAGTGTGGAGGACCCCCCTGAGGAAACACTGGAGTTAAAAGCTAAAAACTAAAAGCATAAAATAGGACTAAAAGAGTAAATAAAATAAAATTAAAATAACCCTAACCCTACAGTACCAAAAATAAAATACGTAAGATTATAAATAAAATAGAATAAATACAGTACCAGTGATAAATAAAAGCAGAAAATTATTAAGAAAATTATTAAGATTAATATCATCTGCTGGAGGGTCGCGTAGGGGAGCGTAGCCCGACAAAAATAGAAAAGCATCCTAAAATGGAGAGTTGTTGCGCCACTCCCGTTGCCGTTGCAGCCGCTGTAATTGATAAGAGGGGGGCGAGCTGCTACAGGACTCATGCTGCAGACGTGTCGCGCTGTGCCCGTTGCCGGTGGACCCCGGCCGTAACTTTCAGCTCCACCATCACTGACGTGTTTTGTGAAAGACTCTTCATAAATCAGTGTGAAGCTGCAGGTTCCAATACGCACACTTTGAATTGTGCTCTATATAGTAATTATGGACTATATGTACCGAGTAGAATTCTGTAGAGACAGACCATTAATTTAGCAAAATAAAATGACAAAAATCGCCCAAAAATAATCGCCAAAAATGAAACCAACCGTGATGGACTTGGCCGATGGGCGATTGGCGATATATTCGTCCATAGCCTACTGTGCATTTTAGCCTACTGCAGTGTCCCTCAGTGCCTATAGATAAAATTTATTATTATTATTATTATTACATTATTATTACTTTAATTATTTATTCACACATTTGTATGTTCATTTATTTATTACTATATCCATTTAGAAAAAAGAAAACATAACTATACCATATTAAAATCAGATGTTAATCTCTGAAGTGTTGCATTAAATCAGCTTATGTTAAATTAATAAAGCAAGTCTTACTTACTCCATGCCTAATCCATCCTGTAACTTGACAGCCGCACCAGATCAGATCCAGCAGAGGAGGTGAGGATGTGATGAGTTCCTAATTTTTGAGAACATAAAGAAACATTAATTATCCAATATTTACAGCTGAAACCTGGTGCTTGCTGTTTGTTCTTTACAGTAAGTTATTCAGAGGACAAAAATAGTAGGTTAAAAAGGCTAAAAATAATTCAGTTGTTAATCCACTGTTAATATGAAAATTGAAATCAAACTTTACAATAAACATAACTTAATGTTTTTGTACCTCAGCAATAAATCAGTGCTCAACTCTAAAGTTTAAAACTAGTTTCCCAGGCTGGTAACCAGGCATCAGCTTTTGATTGTCAGAACTAATAATATGATTGCCTTTTTAGTCCCCTTATATTTTGAGTAATTAAGATAAAAATGTACAGTTTGTATGCAAATGCAGCTCATTTTAAGAGACTATATTGATGCCGAATTAACAATAGGACTTTGGACATAACACACCTTTTATCTTGTGTTTCTATGTGTTTTTGCAGACACACAAGGAATTGTCTGCTTGCTTGCTTGCCTATATAACAGAACCCAGAGCACACAATAAAAATGGAACAGGCCTACTCCAGAAAGGTGCCCCTGTACTTGGGAAAAAAACATCCTAAATTTCCAGGATACATGAGAGAACTAGGTATGTTTTCACAACTTTAAACATCTTCACAGTTTACACAGCTACCCACAGAAACCACCTTCAACCATTAACTATATGAACACAGCACTGTCAGCGGCTGGATGTTTGAGTATTTCTGTTTGGAAACCTCATAAACTGCATGAAATACAGTAGGAACAACAGCAGCCTGGATAATCATACAAAGGTGGAAAGTCACAGGTTGAACTCCTTCAACTGGCCTGAAATCATGTGTGGAAAAAAACAGTAAATACACTGCTGACACACAGCAGCTGACAGAAAGAGGAGGTCATATCATACATTACAGAAATATTAGCTTTTACCAGGTAAATATCTTTTATTGTGACTACAACAAAGGGATGCTAAACATTAATGACAGTGCTGAGCTTTCATGTTTCATCAGATGTCAAAACCACCATCAAGCACATCAGGTTTAGTTAGCATGGTGGTTGAAAAACATGCACACAAAGGACAACAAGGGAAGATATCCACTGCTGCCGTTACAAACTGAGTACAGCAATTAGCTGACAATTAGCCTGATCGGCCACCATCAGTAATCAATACACACCTAAACTCAACTATTAATTAAACCAATAAATAACATGTCAATCTGAGAAAACTATGTCATAATTAAACAGTTACTATCCAGTGTTTCTGTAGAGGTGTCAAACCATTAAAAATATACAAATAGCGGTTTGAATTAAACTATTGGTCCCTGCGCTCTCCGGGGGAAATATCACGCCAGATTCCCTTTAAGATATATGACATATTAACAACTCCTTATGTGTCCGCAATAACACATGAATGTAGAAACACAAAATAAAATGTGTTATATGGCCAAAGTCCCCTTGTTGATTAGGCATTAATACAGTCTATTAAAATGAGCTCCATTTGCGTGCAACCTGTACATTTTAGATTTTGTCAGCTCAACTCGCTAAACCAGCCTCCGTTGGTTCAGTGCGCTATTTTAGTGGGAGAAGACCGTGGGGATGTGGCGAGTCTTTGTAAAATAAAGATTTATCACTAGTGCAGGCTGGTGGATCATATACACGCCGAATTAAACACGAAATTATAATACTGTTAATACAAAATCTGTGTGTGTAACTATTTTTTCCCTCCGGCCGTTAATTAGTAATTACTCACTTTGCTGCTTTCCGCTTGGTGCTGGGAGAGAGCGAAAAACTTGTGAAAATATTTAACATGTATGATTTTATCCAGACGTCAAGATGAGAGTGACTTATAAAAAGTTGGACTGAGTTTCATGACCGCATTAACATTATTCAGCGAGTCAGATGGCGGAGCATAATGTTATAGCGAGTGGCTCCTTAATGTTAATGTAACGTTATACACCTAACATTATTGTTGTAAACAAATAAATAATCTAAAGACTCACAGAGGTTTTGTGTTTCAGCCTTTATTTACACTGCCTTGTCTGGACGGGGCTGTATGAAGATCAGTGTAATAGTATGTAAACTAGCTTGATTTATAATAGGTTAGCTAAAACACTCACTGCAACACTAACGTTAGCTTAGCTCAAATTAGCAAGTTGGCTGCTGTGATTGGCCAGTGTCTATAGTCTTTATTAAATACACAATACTTCGATATTTAACGCGTCGGGTATATTATTAACATATCTTTACATGATAGATAATATCGATTAGATAATTAAATTGACAGATGTACTCACCAAGAAGCTTCTTTACTAGCTCCCTCTGTCATCAGCTAAAGATATTTGAAAAAACCCACCATCCGCGGTAGCGAGGTCAGGGAGGGAAAACATACAATGAAGGAGGGGGGCGCCATTTTACGTACGGCGCTCTGTTCAGTAGCAGGTACAGCGAGTCCTCACAAGATGGCGCCCCTGTCCTAAACATTTAACATAGCGTGACGTCAACTAAGCACGTTCCAAACTCAGATGCATGGCTGCAGTTCCTGGACATTAAAGATGGAGCATTGACTATCCCAGCAAAATTATTCTGTTACGTGTTATTAATTCAAAAATCCAATTAAAATAAATAAAATAATAAATAAATTAAATAAAATCAGCTTCTTATATGAATTAATTCATTCAAATTTTAATTGAATTGTTTTCTAATATAAAAATAAACAGGTCCATAGGACATGAAGTCAGTCAATTATTGGTAGACCTATGAGAATGGTCTTGATGAAACAGATGAATAATAAATAGAAAACTGACAGAGAAAAAGGTTTAAAATTCAGTCCTCTCAAAGTGTGTTTTGAAAAAAGCTAGATAACTTAAGAAAAACCTGTTTCCTTTCAATGCCATAAAAAATATTAACATATCATAATAATTAATCAAAAATAATGGTTATTTTTGTTTTTGAAATTATTAGCATTATTATTACTGTTTAAAAAAGTATATGTGTATATGTGTATGTATGTATGTATGTATATACGTATATATATATATGTATATATATATATATATATACATATATATTCCCAGAGGTGTTTAGCACTTGTTGGCCCCTTTGCCTTCACTCTGCGGTCCAGCTCACCCCAAACCATCTCGATTGGGTTCAGGTCCGGTGACTGTGGAGGCCAGGTCATCTGCCGCAGCACTCCATCACTCTCCTTCTTGGTCAAATAGCCCTTACACAGCTTGGAGGTGTGTTTGGGGTCATTGTCCTGTTGAAAAATAAATGATCGTCCAACTAAACGCAAACTGGATGGGATGGTATGTCGCTGCAGGATGCTGTGGTAGCCATGCTGGTTCAGTGTGCCTTCAATTTTGAATAAATCCCCAACAGTGTCACCAGCAAAACACCCCCACACCATCACACCTCCTCCTCCATGCTTCACAGTGGGAACCAGGCATGTGGAATCCATCCGTTCACCTTTTCTGCGTCTCACAAAGACACGGCAGTTGGAACCAAAGGTCTCAAATTTGGACTCATCAGACCAAAGCACAGATTTCCACTGGTCTAATGTCCATTCCTTGTGTTTCTTGGCCCAAACAAATCTCTTCTGCTTGTTGCCTCTCCTTAGCAGTGGTTTCCTAGCAGCTATTTGACCATGAAGGCCTGATTCGCGCAGTCTCCTCTTAACAGTTGTTCTAGAGATGGGTCTGCTGCTAGAACTCTGTGTGGCATTCATCTGGTCTCTGATCTGAGCTGCTGTTAACTTGCGATTTCTGAGGCTGGTGACTCGGATGAACTTATCCTCAGAAGCAGAGGTGACTCTTGGTCTTCCTTTCCTGGGTCGGTCCTTATGTGTGCCAGTTTCGTTGTAGCGCTTGATGGTTTTTGCGACTCCACTTGGGGACACATTTAAAGTTTTTGCAATTTTCCGGACTGACTGACCTTCATTTCTTAAAGTAATGATGGCCACTCGTTTTTCTTCAGTTAGCTGATTGGTTCTTGCCATAATATGAATTTTAACAGTTGTCCAATAGGGCTGTTGGCTGTGTATTAACCTGACTTCTGCACAACACAACTGATGGTCCCAACCCCATTGATAAAGCAAGAAATTCCACTAATTAACCCTGATAAGGCACACCTGTGAAGTGGAAACCATTTCAGGTGACTACCTCTTGAAGCTCATCGAGAGAATGCCAAGAGTGTGCAAAGCAGTAATCAGAGCAAAGGGTGGCTATTTTGAAGAAACTAGAATATAAAACATGTTTTCAGTTATTTCACCTTTTTTTGTTAAGTACATAACTCCACATGTGTTCATTCATAGTTTTGATGCCTTCAGTGAGAATCTACAATGTAAATAGTCATGAAAATAAAGACAAACGCATTGAATGAGAAGGTGTGTCCAAACTTTTGGCCTGTACTGTATATATATATGTATGTATGTATATATACGTGTGTGTGTGTGTGTGTGAATATATAGCCTGCATATACATATATGGGGCATTCTACCAAATGTGTGCAAAGTTGGGCTGGAAATATTTTGAAATTTTTTATATTTTATTTCCAAAACTTTGTTCCTATATATATTGTACCATATGTAAAGGTCACATATCTAGTAAAATGACTGTAAATTTTTATATTATATTTTCAGACTGCTTTGGAATGTTTTTCCTCTTCCAAAATTTGTCACTACTGAAACATATAGTATTAGGCTATATTATACAAAAAAATATATATCAACCTGTTATGCTTGTTCCTTCCCTTGTTTAAAGATTTAATTTTTTACAAATTTTGACTGAAGGTTTTCACAATTAAATCTATAAAAATTAATATTTTAACAAATTTCAAAGTTCAAATTATAGAATTCTTCAAAATCTAAATGCAATCTTTCATTGTAAAATGCATAACGCTGATCAGATTGATTTCAGAGTTAATAATTGATGAAACAGAACATAAGTTGATAACTCAATATACTTTATTTTTTACAAAACACCCACTGTTTCGGTAGTGACTGTCCTTTTTCGGTAGTGACCATTATACTGTTTTTAAGGTTACATCATATTTCCTGAAATATATGCCTTATGGTGGGAATTACAAATTCCAAGACAAATATTTTGTGGTCAATAAAACAATTTAATTTTTGAGAGGGCAGTGCAGAGTAGAGTAGAGTAGAGTAGAGTAGACTAGACCAGATTATAGAATAGAGCAAAGTATAGTAGAGTAGAGCAGAGCAAAGCAGAGCAGAATAGAATAGAGTAGACCAGAGTAGAGCAGAGCAGAATAGAGCATAGTAGAGTAGAGCAGATCAGAGCAGAATAGAGTAGAGCAGAGAAGAGTATAGTAGAGCAGAGTACAACAGAGCAGAGTAGAGCATAGTATAGTAGAGCAAAGTAGAGCAGAACAGAGCAGAGTATAGTATAGTAGACCAGAGAAGAGCAAAGTAGAGCAGAGTATAGTATAGTATAGTATAGAAGAACAAAGTAGAGTAGAGTAGAACAGAACATAGTATAGTATAGTAGAACAGAGCAGAGCATAGTATAGTATAGTATAGAAGAGCAAAGTAGAGTAGAACAGAACAGAGTATAGTATGGTAGAGCAGAGTAGAGCAAAGTAGAGCAGAGTAGAACAGAGCAGAGTAGAGCAGAATATATTATAGTAGAGCAGAGAAGAGCAATGTAGAGCAGAGTAGAACAGAACAGAGAAGAGCATAGTATAGTAGAGCAGAGTATAGTATAGTAAAGCAAAGAAGAGCAAAGTAGAGCAGAGTAGAACAGAACAGAGTAGAGCGGAGTATAGTATAGTAGAACAGAGTAGAGCAGAGTAGAGCAGAGCAGAATATAGTATAGTAGAGCAGAGAGAGCAAAGTAGAGTAGAGCATAGTAGAGTAGAGCAGAGAAGAGTATAGTAGAGCAGAGTATAGTAGAGTAGAGCAGATTAGTGCAAAGTAGAGCAGAGTACAACAGAGCAGAGTAGAGCAGAGTATAGTATAGTAGAGCAGAACAGAGCATAGTATAGTAGAGCAGAGTAGAGCAACGTAGCGCAGAGTAGAACATAACACAGCATAGTATAGAAGAGCAGAGTAGAGTAGAGCAAAGTAGAGCAGAGTAGAACAGAACAGAGCATAGTATAGTAGAGCAGAGTATAGTATAGTATAGTAAAGCAGAGAAGAGCAAAGTAGAGCAGAGTAGAACAGAACAGAGTAGAGTATAGTATAGTATAGAAGAGCAAAGTAGAGCAGAGTAGAACAGAACAGAGTAGAACAGAGTATAGTAGAGTAGAGCAGAGCAGAGTAGAGCAAAGTAGAGCAGAGTAGGACAGAGCAGAGTAGAGAAGAGTAGAGTATAGAGTAAAGCAGAGTAGAGTAGACCAGGGTAGGGTAGAGTAGAGCAGAGCAGAGCAGAGCAGAACAGAACAGAGCAGAGCAGAGCAAGACTTTGGACCACAAAATTATGGGGTTTAACTACTGACTATTTCATTTTGTCATTACTGAAATGATCATGTCACTACCGAAACTTTACCATAGGTTTCGGTAGTGACTGTTTCAGTAGTGTTTCGGCTATTTTTCAGGATAACTAAAGAATGCTACCAGTCACATGGCTAACAAGCACATGTTTGAAGAGTTGTTCACACAGAAAAACAAACAAACACATTTTTTGCATAATCCCCCAAATTTTTACATAATTGAAGAGAACATGTGTTCGGTAGTGACAGTTTTAAAAGTTACACACTGAATGTCAGACTTTGGAAGACATTGATTTAAAAAATGATGGGAGTCAGTGACTTACCATGTAGCCATGTGGGACGGGGGTACAGTACTACCCCCTTCTCAGAAATTCAGGGGTATGGCTAAAATCCAGACTCAACTAGAGCATTAAAACTCTTGTGTTTCGGTAGTGACATGAAAACAAGGGACACTATTTTTTTTAGCATAGTTTCTTAATTTAAAAATTAATCCCACAATACATCTAAATCTTTCAACTTTGGTTTAAACTTAATACAAATAATCTATGTCAGAATACTGAATTTTATTATTTTTGTTGGGGGTTTTTTTGGTAAGAGACAGCCCTTTGCACAAAATCGGTAGAATGCCCCATATATGCCTGTATATTTGTTTGATTTTATAATGTCTGCATACATTCCTGCTTGGTCTTTTAACTTTGTGTTGTACAGTGTCCTTCAGTGCTTCGAAAGGTGCCTATAGATACAATGTATTATCATTATTAAAATTATTATTATTATTATTATTATTACTTTAATTATTATTTATAGTTATTTGTTCACACATATCAATTTAGAAAAAAGAAAAATTAACCATATTAAAATCAGATGTTAATCTCCGAAGTGTTGCATTACATTAGCTTAAGCTACTCCATGCCTGATCCATCCTGTAACTTCACAGCCGCACCAAATCAGATCCAGTAGACGAGGTGAGGATGTGATGAGTTCCTAATTTTTGAGAACACAAGGAAACTTGATAATCCAATATTTACAGCTGAAACCCGGTGCTTGCTGTTTGTTTGTTTTTTACAGTAAGTTATTCAGAGGACAAAAAGAGTAGGTTAAAAAGGCTAAAAAGAATTCTGTTGTTAATCCACTTTAATACTTACTTTAATAAAGTAAATGAAAATTGAAAACTTTACAACAATTACAATAAACATAACTAAATGTTTTTGTAGCTTTGCAATCAATCAGTGCTCAACTCTAAAGTTTAAAGAGGACATGAAACACTAAACATGGTTATCATAATTTAAAGAGGGTCTCTCACCCTAAAAAGATAATTTTATTTTAAACACTGAAAATGAAAGGAATCTCAAAATCCTGTCATCTAAGTTCAGCTGTTAAAACAAAGGGCAGCGCCATGTCTGTTGTGTCGCCGGACGTGAGGTCACCGGAGTGGTTGTCAAGCTAGCGATCGCAGTGAAGTGAAGACAGGGGAGCATTTCTGAACCGGGTTGAGCACCACACTTTTTGACAATGTAGGAAGACGAACTGTAGAGGCCTGTTGAGTCTGTGACAAGCCCCATTGCCTATGCATATGAGCCTATAAGGCGTGGGAATCGAGCAGTGGTACGGGAGGAATAAGTGGTTGAGCCGGTGATTTGGGGTCAAGGGTGTATCGGCAACATTACATGGTGTCAGTGTAGCAATGCCCACTGTGCCAGAGTCCGTTTGCTGCCAGGAGGCTGGTCTGGACCATCTTCTCCATGACCACCCCTGTATCACCATGGTGCGCTCTTTCAGCATCCTGTGCCGGGATGCTGAAAGAGCGCTAACCCTTAGCGTTAGCTAGTTGACGCTAACAGCTATTAGCTATCAATGCTGGTATCTAACATTAGTTCGCCGGTTCACATAGCTGACTATGTTACATATTGCTACTGGTGAATGAGCCAGTTAAATGCGGAACATGTCTGAGAGACCTGACATAACAATATAATGCCACCTGAATGCTTTCTATACGTAGTTTGTTTACATCGTGTTGTGCAGCACGTTTATGAAACCAACGTTTGGGAAACGGCTGTCAAAACACCGTGACGCAGACAGTTTGATGTCAGACATTCAGATGGGTTCACCCTCAATAACTTTTGAGTGAGATGAGCAATACACAGTTGAAGTATATTCTGGAATCTTAAAGGAATGATTCAATATTTTGTACTTTGTAGGTGATATAGAATAAAACATAGAAGTGGATATGAAGCAAGGCTCAAGTTAACTTAAATTACCAAATGGATTTCCACTCTCACACGCTAAGTGGACACATATAAAAGAAAAAAGGCGCCCTGTATTATCTTTCCTGACAAAAATCAACTTGTTTATGATTTTAAAAAATTGAGACAAATCTAACCAATATATTTCTTTTCCATCAGTCTCTTTAGGTTGACTGCCTACAGACAGTTTACCCTCTGGGCCAGGGGCCATTTGGGAAGGATGAACCGGGTCCCGATTCCAGCTTGTGTGGCCTGGCCTTCCACAGATGTACAGTATGAGTGGCCATTGTTTATAAACTGGTAGGTAAGTATGTCATCTGTCAAAGTGCCTGTGCAAATGTACTGCTTATTGTCTCCCTCTTCTGTATCCTGTTGAAATGGATCAGTCTGGGTGCTGACACTGACTGTTAGGGTGTGCACACTGCCTGTCACCTGCTCTATCTCCTCACTGATGGCGGCCTCTGGGAATTTGCTGCTGGCCACCAGTTGCATGAATGCCTGCCTAACCTGTTAACACAAAGGTGCACTTTTTAGGTCCCCAAATGATGTTATCAGCCTTAACATGAAAGACTTTGTACTTACACCCTGACTACTGATTTATTAAAGATTCATATACCCTTAACACTTTTTGTTGTGTTGTTATTCTTTCGAGAACCATGCATAGAAAACTATCCAGTGTATCCTCTGTTTTGTTTCAGTGACGGTTGGGTGTAATTGGTTTTGGTTAAATGTCCGTACCAGTTCTGGCTGCAGTGCTTGTTGAATCAATATAATTATTTGGTGTTTTATTATCATAAGATTAATGTGTGTCAACACTGAGGATGTTTGCTTTGCTTCTGAGGGACATTAAACAAAATTAACAAAATTATAATGTTATTATCACATTTCTTGTAGGAGCCTGGGTACAGAATGTAACAGCCAGAATCATATGTCATAATGTCACCAGTTCTTTTCCACACTGACTGATCTTATTTTCTACAGTTCTACTAGTTATTATTATTTTGTCAAAAGTATCAATGTACAGTTATTCTAATGTCCATGGAGAATCATGCACCTCACTACATTAGCAATGTCCTCCTGATTTGCACTAATGTACAATGTGTTTTTCCTAAGTGCTGTAGTAGGTAATAGTGACTAGTACTAGTTTTTAGAGACTGATAGTATCTGTCATGAAGTGTCTGTTGTGTGTAACTGCAGTTCAGGACCAATACAAAGTTCCAGTGCTATTTGCATAAATATCTACAATGTATGTTCAGTAAAAGGTAAAAGCTAGACTAGAATGAAATGCTGAATAACTGCCAAATGCATCAATATATTATTTGGCCTGCCACCGTGACTATTCTTGTTGACTATTTAGTGTTATGGTAATGTTGGTCATGACTATACATTAGCAGTAGCGAGGAGATAGCACTAACATCGGCCAATTAAAAATGCTAATTTTGTTGTGAGCCAATTCCGGTGCGGTGGTAAACACAACATCAAGTGAGGCCTCAAGCGGGTTGCTGGACGGACGATCAACACTTTCAGTTGAAAAAGTAAATTATTGTCCCTTACGTTGTGTCGTGATGGCTCCAACATACATAGGTACATGTATATTTATTTTTTTAATTTGCCACTAGACGCGTGTGACGGCTAAGTCACAGTAAGTAAAGTAAAAGCTAGCTAGAAAAAACTTTAGTGCATGCATGGCAAGAGATGGCAAGAGGAATAAAAAGGATGACGGTGAGGAAGATAACGGGATTGGAGTTGATGTATGGGGAATTTATTACGTTTGGATTCCTGACTGACTGCTGTGGAAAACGTGGAGTCACGGTAAGTAGTGTTTCTTTAGCGGTTTGCATCAGCTGTGATGACCGCTGACTGTATGGAGTGGGATAACATGAGTTTTAGGTGAAAACTCTCAGGCCCCAATGTTTATATGGGTTGTGGTTCATTTTTAGTTTCGGACAGTAATTTTGGTACATACACCATGCAGTGTTGCCGTCCCTCTCCTGACTGCCACCCTCGTCCGGAGCAACTGCCGCCTCCTCTGCAAAATTGTGACTTTCCACCCTCCTCCTCGTCACTGACTCAAAAGCATAGGCTGAGCACGACCCAAAACGCATCGTAAATGCATTTAAAAAGTGGATTTTCTCTAAAATAGGCTGACTTTTCCAACTTTTTATTTCGTCAGTGTGTCTTAATAATGCACACATCACCTATGCTGGTGTCTGTTCCGTTGTTTCATGTCCTCTTTAAAACTAGTTTCCCAGGCTGGCAACCAGGCATCAGCTTTTGATTGTCAGAACTAATAATATGATTGCCTTTTTAGTCCCCTTATATTTTGAGTAATTAAGATAAAAATGTACAGTTTGTATGCAAATGCAGCTCATTTTAAGAGACTATATTGATGCTGAATTAACAAGAAGACTTTGGACATAACACACCTTTTATCTTGTGTTTCTAGAGTAATGTGTTTTTGCAGACACATAAGGAATTGTCTGCTCGCCTACGTATGATGTGACAGAACCCAGAGCGCACAGTTAAAATGGAGCAGCCCTACTCCAGAAAGGTGCCCCTGTATGTGGAAAAAAAACCATCCTAAATTTCCAGGATGCATGACAGAACAAGGTATGTTTTTACAACTTTAAAACAGCTTCACAGTTTACACAGCTACCCACAGAAACCACCTTCAGCCATTAACTATAGCCGTTTCTCAATACTCAAGTTCGGCAGTTTGGACTTGTGGACTTGGCAAGTCCACGCGAGAGTCCGGACTTCCCAAGAACGGGAGAACGGGAGAACAGGAGGACGGGAGTACAGTCATTTCTGCTTTTGGAACAGCAGCGAACTTGATGATGTCACCACCTCCGCTCGCCTTGGCTGTTGTACTGTGTTGTATACATGCATTTAGAATAAAACAATATAAATACAGCCCAGCCCTGCGTCTTTTCATAGACATTGTAAGAAATTAATATGTATGTTTTTAACGTTTCAACATATATAACTGACACACAAAAACATATAAATAGCCAAAACATTTTCATAAAATGTCTTTTAAAACCTTCTCCCCGCAGCTGGCTTCTGATTATAATCAAAAGTCAAGTGCAGGGGGAAAAGTTTGTGGAGAGTTGGTGGTTATTGTGATCGTGAGAATTGGCGAGATGGAAATCAAAAATCAATAACGGATCGGAGAAGGCGTCTTGGCGCAGTTATTGCAGCAGGACTGCTGTACCTGCAGGCTGAGGAGGAGGCTGTCCAGCTGAGGAGGCAGATCCCAGAAAGACAGTGGAGAATGAGGATGAGGATGAGACGTGCGATGCTTGCATGTCTGTTCAATATGTTTGTCCAGTTGTGGACAAAGTACCAAGGAATATCACAACAAAGAACAAAAACTCAGTCACAAGTACAAATGCTGCAAATCTGACTTGAGTAAAAGTATCTGGGTATTGTCAGCAAAATGTAGGCCTACTTAAAATTAAAAGTTCAAAGTATTCATGATGCAGAGTTACCCAGTTTCAAGTGTTGTGATCATCACACATGAATATGTATTGAGTATTAATTGATCATCATAGGCTACATGTAAACAGCATTTAAATGTTGTCATGGTAGAACTAATTTCAACACCTTTCACTGTTGCACTAGTCTGATCTATAACAACACACATCAACCTGTAAATATGAAACAACAACATATAAAACAAACTAGCCTATCTGAAAAGTAACTATAGCGATCAAATAAATGTAGCTTGAGTAGAATGTACAGTATTTCCCTCTAAGTAAATGGAAATACCCAAAGTATATCAAATTTGTACTTAAGTACAGTAAATATAGCCTACTTAGTTACTGTCCATCACTGCATTTGTCTCACCATTATGCTTTCTGTCTACATTTTTATGGAGACTTGACGGTTTACTTGGTACACCTAAAAAAACAACAGAAGTTTAATATTGTATTAAGTCTGACATTTTATTGAAGTGTTGAGTTGTAGATTGTGGTGCTGTTGAACTGTACTGGATTACACTGACAGCAGTTTCTCATTTAGTCTGTCCTCGCCAATATAAATGGGATCAAACAGGTCATTAGTGAAGAGGAAAAGTTTATTCAGCCACACTTCAGACATCAGGTATACAATTCATATCAGATAATCAATATTTAAAATGCTGTTGAATAAATACTACAATAAAGACAATTAATCTTTAAATAGGTCTACAATAAATAAATTACAATAAATTCTTAAAATCATTACTGAATGGTAAAAACACATAAATAAGCAAAAGAATGCAAAGAACAATAACGTGTTACAACATTTAATAATATAAGAATATATCTTATACTGAGTTTGAATATTGCCCATTAGACATTCCCCAAACGAATTACATTTCATATTTAACCACTACAGAGATATCAGCCACGAATTTCAAAAGGACTACCTGAGAGAGGCTGCTCTCTGGGGCAGCCTGAGCACTCATACACACATTTATTATCTATGATCGCTGACACCGCTGTCATTCAGTCACAACTGGGCTCTATATTAAAACATCGACCACGGGTCTGATGTTAAAACTACGCATGAAAACAGTTCTGTGACAAAACAACAGTAACATATTGGTAATTATGGCTTACAATTGTGCGCCTTTCCTCACTTGACATTTTCCGATGACTGTTGCGAAGTGCATGCTGGGAAACCTGGCTGTCTGAAGTCCACACAAGTCTGCTCCGATGCATCCTCGGTGAAATGGGTGTGGCGAGAACACATCCGGGAATTTGGACTGAACTTGGCTAGATGTGAACTTTGAATTGGAACAGTACTTGGGCTGTGACTGATGACGTGTCTCAAGTCCACAAGAACACAAGTCCGCACAAGAACGCATATTGAAAAACGGCTTATGTGAACACAGCACTGTCAGCAGCTGGATGTTGGAGTATTTCCTTCTGGAAACCTCACAAACTGCATGAAATACAGTAGGAACAACAGCAGCCTGGATAACCATACAAAGGTGGAAAGTCACAGGTTGAACTCCTTCAACTGGCCTGAAATCATGTGTGGAAAAAGCAGTAAATACACTGCTGACACACAGCAGCTGACAGAAAGAGGAGGTCATATCATACAGAGAAATATTAGCTTTTACCAGGTAAATATCTTTTATTGTGACTACAACAAAAGGAAGCTAAACATTAATGACAGTGCTGAGCTTTCATGTTTCATCAGAAGTCAAAACCACCATCAAGCACATCACGTTTAGTTAGTATGGTGGTTTCAAAACATGCACACGAAGGGCAACAAGGGCAGATATCCACTGCTGCCGTTACAAACTGAGTACAGCAATTAGCTGACAATTGGTCTGATTGGTCATCATCAGTAATCAATACACACCTGTAAACCAACTATTAATTAAACCAATAAATAACATGTCAGTCTGAGAAAACCATGTCATAATTAAGTAGTTACTACCCAGTGTTTCTGTAGTGTTGTCAAAACATTAAAAATATACAAATTGCACCAAATTCCCTTTAAGATATATGACATATTGGCCGCGTTTCCCAGATCGGTCTTAGCGCTAAAGCCTGGCTCACACTACAAGATTTTAAAAATCTTAAAAGATTTTGAAATCCGGTTGTATCACACACATAAAGAGAATCTTCACAGATTGTCCAATCTAAAATCTTCATTGAGCACTCACTGCAAGATTTGAAAATAATGACCAGCACAGACTACAGGATTTCATCAAGATTATCGGACCAGAGAGAGCGGTGCACCACGTAATGTACGTCATCTCACAAGGAAGCGGAAGTCAACAGTACAAAAACAAAAACATGATGGAGACAAGTGGTGCAGTGATTCAGCATAAAAAAAAAAAAGAGGAAGAAACGCGTCTGGATGAGAAAGTGGCTGGGGAGACGAGGACAACAAGGGTTGCCAGTTAGAGCTTAAATTCACTGCCTGAGCCCAAACCCGACCCGGCCAGCGGGCCCAAGCCGGGTCGAGCTGCTAGCGAAATTGTACATAATAAATGAAGACAGAGACATATTTTCAATACAAAACAATGAGTTGAACGTTCATTTCAAGCTTTTGTAGTACAACGAATTTGATGCAGGAAACTCGATATGGACTTGAATATCTATTTCGGATTAGGGGTGGTTCGGAACGGCAGGGTTTCAGAATGGCGGGCTGTCCCCTGTTGGAACATTGTGCGCGCACAGCCCTTCACCACCTGGATCCTAAAATAAACACCTGTTTTATTACATAATCATCCGTGTTGCGCCATTCATTAAGATCCTATATTATATCATTCAAATAACAAGAATTGTGGTTTAATACTCTTGATTATAACAGCCAACTTACTGAAAAATGTCGGGTTTAAATCGGACTTGGGCCCATAATTACAGTTAACTGGACGGCCGAGCCGGTCCCGGACTTAACGTGCACAGGCTCGGGCCGGGTCAGGCTGGATTTTTTGGGCCCGATCTAAGCTCCATTGTCAGTATTACAAAGAGAACTGGAGGTGAGAAATTAAATTCATCTGTTAGTTTTATTATCCATGAACAGTAACCTTAGCATGAGGCTACCGTTAGCTTCAACGGTCTGGCCTCTTCTTCTTCATCTGCTTCTTGTACGGCAGTTGGCATCCACTTCCAGCGTCATCCCGATAAAAATCAAACATGTTTGAAAATTATCGGGTCGGCCTTGACGAGTCTGTGAGCCAATTGTGGAGTTTAAGATTCACCTTTCACCCGCTCACACTAGAAGATAATCTGGGCCAAACATCGGGGCCAATCAAGGTCCATTGTCAGGAGGGCGGGGGTGGTGAAACTCACCAAGCTGGATGTGCTTCAGCAGGATAGGGTGAACCCAAAAACGACAGCGTTTGGCCCTCCGACGCATCTGGGACTTTCAGAGCAGGTATAAAGCAGCGATGGTGGTTATCTCAGCCATTTTTGATTGATATGCAATTTATTCGCGTTTACAGGGAATTATTTTTACCAGCAATTACCGGATAACGGAAACGTGGGCACAGACAATACACAGACAAATTAACTAACTAACTGGTTGACTAACAATTAAAAACTGAAAAAAAATAGCTTGCACCGTAAGGGAAAGTGGCGGACCAGAAGTAATGCACAAAAACACGGAAGTTGATCACTTTTTACTTCCGTGTTTGAAAATAAGGTTGATACCCTGTAGCTGGATGTTTTTTCCCCATGTGTTCAATAATTTTTTGTGTCTGTAATGAAAAGGTTTACATGTTTTTAGCACATGTTCTAATGTTGCTCTGTTTAGCCCTGTTCTGTTGTTTTTATACATGTTTTTGTTCTGTTTGAGCCTATGTAAGTTATGTATCTAAATTATTTTCTACATTAAAATTTTATAATGTTTCTAACCAACAGTCTTAATATACTTATTATCATTACCAAAACCAGCAACCTCATTTCCGAAATGTATGTATCATTACTGCAACAGTGTTCATTTAACATTAATTTAATGAATAGAAAAATAGTAGTTTGTTTTTAAATGCATGTGCACAATGTACATGTTAAAGTGATAGTTCAGATTTTTGGACATTAAGTCGTGTGAAATGCTGACCATCTGTAGCTCTGATGTAATGGTGTCACTACTCTCAACGAGCCTCCTGCTCTGAGAAATCGCCCGTAGCCTGCCAGAGAAAAAGTAGTTCTGAAGATGTACAGGGGACACGTAACCAAAAGGTTTTAAGCTACAAAAAAGTATGCATGTGTTTTGTTAGACTATTTCAACAATTTTAAAACATCTCCGCATTACGTCATTGGGACTATTTTCTGGCCAGTATCACTCCGCCGTGCAGGCCCGCAAGACAGCACGCCAACAGAAAACAATTAGACAGTTCATCACCACGCTGTGCAGGTGTGCAGGATAGCAACGGCTAACGAAAACTTCATCGGCTGTTTCCAACAGAGAACCAGTAGGCTATTATTAGTGAGGAAAAATATGTACTAGCCCTACCTACTACAGCGTGAACACCGGCTCAGGCTCACGACACACTCTCGTCAGCTGCTGTAGGTTAACAGAGGAATACCAAAATGGTGCGAACTTGTGATTTCCCCCGCTGTGGGAATAAAATCATCGTCGGCTCCCAATTCCATCGGTTTCCTCGCTACCTGTGCCCAAAGAGAGATATAGCCTATTAACGTTACCTAATGCCTAACTGATTGTCTATAAAACAAAATGTTTGATTGAACTAATAGCCAGTTGTGTTGTGGAGAATACATTATACGCGGCCTCGTTTTACCGTCGGCATTTAGTTTATTATATTAGGCGAACTGCTAAATCCATGACATGAATAATCAATCACATAGAAATGTGAATTCATATGTGATTACGACCAGTCTTTGCTTTGTTCTGGTGGTGGGTTAGCCAAAGTTGCCTACGGGTTACATCTGTAACAGGAAACCGATGGAATTGGGAGCCGGCGATGTTTTTATTCCCACAGCTGGGGAAATCACAAAGGTGCCTATAGATAAAATGTATTATTATTATTAGTATTATTATTATTATTATTACATTAAAGCCTCAGGGCCGAATTCACAAAAGGATTGCTTGGCTTTTGCAGCCGCTAAACCAGTAAAAATGGAGCAAACAGATACCGTCTAATTCACAAAGCACGCACAGAGGGTGAAATGCTTCACTAACTGCGCTGCCAAGCAGATTGCGTCTCGGTGCTCTGGTGTTATTTGCACGTATTTAAATGAGGTAATATGCATATATTTGGCGCAAAAATTTCCCCTTTCTATGCAAATGAGCCTCATTGATAAACAACGTCTAATTCACTAACACCAGCAATAATAGCCACACGCAGTTTGAGTGAAGTAAATAACGTCTTTAGAAAGCTGGTGCAAACTGGGTGCACCTCTGTGGAAGCCTCTCGCCCAGACTTTCCAGTGATCGTGGCAGCAGTGATTGTCTGTTAAATCAGTCTGTAAATAATATTTTCACATTATTATTATAATCATTATTACTTTAATGGCATCCGAAGATACTGATGTGTAGAACAGGTGACAGTCTGCAGTCGTTCTCAAAACACACTTCTGTCACAGACTTCAAAAGCAACTTTCAATAATTTATTTTACGAAATGGGGAAACAAATGTGAACAAAAACGGTTCCATAATTCATATTAAATTCAAAAGATAACGAAAAAACAGCTACAAGTGAGAGGGAATAGTGATAAAGTGGTCAAACCTGGTCAAATCCACAACATGAGGGTATACAGTATTCAGTACTTTGCCAAAAAAGTCTAATTAGCTAATAGCAACGCTATTAGCCACACGCAGTTAAGTGAAAAAAAAATAAAGTCTTCAGAAAGCTGGCGCTAACATAAGGTATTTAACGGTGTTTTGAGGAATGGGTTCGCACCTCCTTGGTCAGGACCTCAAACTCGCGTTCTGAAAATTTCATCTTTCTCTTCCTAGCTGCCATTGTTCTGCCATGGTGTTCTTGGTGCAAAGCCAGCATTTATACTTTGCCATGTGGCTAACTGCAATCAGGGGCAAATCAGGGACAAACTGCACTCAGCTGCCAAACTTTGTGGGTGTGTTTGTGCTGGTATATCATTAGCGCAATATCCTTTGTGAACAGGACGTTAAGACGGAGCAAACTGCGGGTGCAAGTGAAGTGCAATTCAAGGTGCTATAAGCGACCGCAGTTCATTCTTTATGAATTCGGCCCTCAGTGTGTAAAAACGATGAGTAATAGTGACATCGGTGGTCAAATTCTAGATTGCAGTGCTCACTTGCACTCACTCTCTCACCCCTCCTATCTGGTAAGTTTCAGTGGACTCGTAAGACAAAAAGCCTTGAGCAGACTGCAGAGATATAGCAGAGATGGCATCATCCACGAGTTTTTCGACTATCTAGCGACGAGGTGAATATTTATCTAAACCATGTTACGATATGTTATAGCTTACCAGTGAGATATAGTTAGGCTGACTTAGGCCTAGTCTGCCGGGGGACCCCCTATAATACATTGGGCACCTTCTCTCCTTCTCTCTCTCTCATGTCCTGTTACTGTATCTTGCTAACTCGACTGTACTGCATGTCAGTAACTCGGCTTCTTCTTCGGAGCCTTTGTACTCTACTGTCTCGCAGGTTAATTTCTATCACAGCGGTGCCTGGATAGTGTGACGGGTGAGGTTGTGCTGCTGCCGTGGTCCTGCCAGATGCCTCCTGCTGCTGCTGTTATCATTAGTCATACTTCTACTGTTATTACACACATATGATTATTGTCACATATGTATACTATATACTTTCAACATATTGTACCACAATAGCCAGAATTATAATTATAATATTATTACTTTCATTAATATTGTTTTAAGCTACTGTCATTACCGTCTGTCCTGCATCTCTCTCTGTCTCTGTCTCTGTCTCTCTCTCTGTCTCAATGTGTCATACGGATTACTGTTAATTTATTATGCTGATCTGTTCTGTACGACATCTTTTGCACATCTGTCGTCCTGGAAGAGGGATTTCTCCTCAGTTGCTCTTCCTGAGGTTTCTACCGTTTTTCCCCCTGTTAAAGGTTTTTTTGGGGGGGACTTTTTCCTTATCCGCTGTGAGGGTCCTAAGGACAGAAGGATGTCGTGTGTATGCTGTAAAACCCTGTGAGGCAAATTGTTATTTGTGATATTGGGCTTTATAAATAAAATTGATTGATTGATTGATATAGGTTATCTGTGAGATATATGTTAGGATTGTTTTATTTCTAATTGTTTTGGTAACACGAGCAAACATTAGCACAGTAATGCTAAAATAACACGTTTTATGTGATAGTCACGGCACAGTGCGGCAAATATAGGTTGGTACGATTATAATATATGCGTTTCCAGAGTGTTCTTCCATAGGACACAGGGAGAGGAGGAAGAGGAAGAGGGGGAGGGAGAGGAAGGGGGCGAGGGGGTAGAGGCGGTGCAGGAACAGCCAGGCGAGGAGGTAGTGTCTCGGATTGAGACGGGGCTAGTGCCAATGTAGCTAACAAAACTAGTCGTCTCCACTGTTTTAGATTCACAGCTTATATGATCTTTTTCTTTTATTTGGTGGCGTGGTTTTCCACTTACAGGGCAAAACATATGTGTGGTCCTCCATTTAAAGTGCAACAGAATCATAAAAGTACAAAGCAGGTTCACGCAGAAGCGCCCCTGATTGAGCTTCACCTTCTCTGTCTCCAGTGACGGCAAGTTCTAGATAAACACGAAAGGCGAAGCGCTTATATCCCTTTCGGCCACTGTATTCAAATATGGCGACGCAATAGGGCAGCCTCCAGCAGACCGCGCCCTGCCTGTGTATATCATTCTAAGCCTATGAGAAAGCCTCCATTTGTATGTGAATTGCATTACACTTTAGTAAATATATATTTATCAGGGTCCGACATTAACGGTTGCCCGAATGCCCGGGGCAAGTAAAAATAGCCGGCGGGCCAGCAGACCCTGCGCAGACATGCCCGATCGGGCAAGCAGCACCGACTCGGGGACACACACATACTGGACAGCCTCTCAGTCCTTACCCGCTAACGTTAGCTGTAGAACACAGGTACCACACAGAAACTTTTACAAAGGGTCATAATGTGCTTCTAGTGACTGTCAAATCACCAGTGAAAGATGTTTTAAATGCGGACACGGAGAGCAGAGCGATAGATATAAGAACAGCATGCTGCCTGCTCTCATGGGACAAAGATCCTCTGAGAAGAAAGACGGTTTACTCTGCTCTGTCGCCAGGAACAAACTGGGAGGCAAAGATCCTCTCTGAGGAAGAGGGCTCCCTTTGCTGCAGGTTTCACCAAAACGTTTTTGTTTTTTTTTTCTTTTAATAAATTGAACACACATTAAAGAACATACAAGATCCTGTAGAGAATTAATACATATAATACAATACAATAAACATTGTCAAATTAAATGAAGTTAGAGGATTTTTTTTAAAGTCAAATAAAATATTGGGGATTTATGTAAAAATATACATAGAGACATATAAATAACTATATAATTAAAGATATGTAGGCTATGTTAGGTGAATACTCCTGTCAGTGACCCTGACCACTGGCATTGGCAAAAGAACTGGAGTTGGTCCCCGGATGCTGCACTGCGCTGCCCACTGCTCCCAGTGTATACAGTAGGATGGGTCAAATGCAGAGGTCAAATTTCGTTTCAATGTATGTAATATGCTGAGAAAGGACAATGAAGAATCTTCTTTGAATAATAATTTCCTAATAACTAGGAGATAATAAAAGAGTAAAGAGATTTCAAAGACTTAAAAAATAAGGGACACGAATCAAAACAAGAAACGCTTCTGAAGAGTGCAGACGCTTTCCTGCTTGCTCCAGCCTGCTTCCTTCTTTCCTCTGCTTTTTAATCGTTTTACTCCATCTACAAATCCTGGAAAATCTCTATATCCATCATTTCATGAATTATTTTAAGTAAACCAAGACTTTGAAGAACATTTTTATATTTTTAACCGATCTGACGAGCCAGCAGCATGTCCGGGGGAAGAAACCAAACAAATTCCTTCTGTGAACGCTGTCGGAGATATCAACAAGAAATTAATGAGCTACAAGCACGGATTTTTGCTTTAGAATCTGAAAAAGGACTTCACAAGAAGCTCCCAGTGACATCCGGTGGTAAGAAGCCCACAGTTACTTTCAGTAAAAAGGGTGAAAACCTGAGTGATACTGTGTCTTTTCCAAAACTCTGTAAAGACCAAAATGCCTCATCCTGGAGAGAACTTGGTGCTAAGCCAAAGCAGCACAGTGATGAGAGACAATGTTAATACCTACGTAACATCACCCAAAATACAGCTTACAAACAGATTTTTGCCACTGTCAGAGACTGAATTTAATGTTTCTAACGAACAAAGAGAAAATCTTCACGAAACTGGAGCCATAAAGTTGGCAAAAGACAGCAGGCAGACAGACAATCTGGACCAAACGTCAAGGTCAGAGATACGCTGCTGATAGGAGACGGTGCTATCAGTGGCATAAACCACGGAAGAATTCAAACATGCTGCTGTCCCAGTGCCACTGTCTCTGAGATAACAACACTCCTCCCAAAAGTTCTCTCTACACACTGAGGAGTCAAACAGCTGATCGTGCACGTGGGTGCAGTGGACATCAGAAAGGAACAGACTGAAGTCTTGAAAAGGGATTTCACTAAGTTCTTCAAGGAGCTTGATAAAGTGGAGGTCAAGGCATTCATTAGTGGACCTCTTCCAAACATAGACAGGAAGATAAACAAGTTCAGCCGGCTGCTTCAGCTGAACACATGGCTGTCCAAAGAGTGTGCGCACAGAGGATTGCACTACATTGAGAACTTTTATCTGTTCTGGAAACGAGAGGACCTGTTCAAGGGAAAGGGCCCACACCTGTGCAGAGGTGGGAGGAGAGTGCTGACAGAACACCTCCTCCACGCTCTGAGGCATCAGAATGGGCCGGGACAGGGTCCTGAGCGACCAGTGAGAGAAAAGAGGAACGGGAGAAGCATCTCTGTCGCAGAAGCCAGAGACCAAGCCAGTGTTTCAGCACCAGCTGCACCACAACAGCCTCCACCGCCCCCAGCGAAGGATTCAGCTCCAGTATCACAACAGCCTCCACTGCCCCCAGTGAAGGACTCAGGCCCGCCATCGGTTCCACCTCCCCCCGGGCCCTCATCACAGGCCTTGGACTCGTCTGTGACGGCCCCAGCGAAGGTTTCAGGCCCGCCATCGGTTTCACCTCCCCCCGGGCCCTCATCACAGACCTTGGACTCGTCTGTGACGGCCCCAGCAGAAGTTTCAGACCTGGCAGCACCCCCATCACCTCCTCTACTAGTGATGCGCAGATGGGCTCTGACGGCACCCGAATCCGCATCTATCCATCAATCATCCATCCGCCACCCATCCGAGCAAATTAATTTTCTATAATTACAGAACTGCATCCACCCGCACCTGCATGTTTATATTATCAGGAAGGATTAGATCCTGGCCGATCCCGTCAGCTGACTGACATTAAAATAATCAATAAAATGGCACCATTACTCCGTGCGTAAAGGCACACATTGGCACTCTTAATGAAGAGACACTCATTTCTGCTGCGGGAATCACTATGTTAAATAAACCCTTCCACATGACACATTTAAAGAGTATGCTTGCCCAACCAATCATACATTATTTATCAGCGGGATATAAGCATGATGATATAGAAGGCTGTGTGGTTCACATTTTAGAGCATGCAATACATTTTCCCCTCATTAATGTTTGTCAAAGCAATTTGTAAACTTTGTTTTTAAAGGGTGCGATTTAAATAAAAGTTATTATTAGGCTATTATTTTCACCCGCCCATAACCCATCTGCCATTAATCAGACTGTTCATTTTTATCACCCGACCCGCCCGATCCGCGGATTAACCGCAGACCGGGTGGTTATAACTGCCATCCGCTCATCTCTATCCTCTACCCACAGACCAGCCCTGGGCCCCCCCTGCCGCATCTACCCCCTCTAGAGACTTGCCCCTCTCCCTCTCCTCCTTTTCATCCCCACCTTCCCCCATGGCCTTCCCAACCATCTTGAAAGCCTGATCAAATCAGGGATTAAGATGGTTCCCCTCACCCCTAATATAGCAAGGTCAAGACTTCTATCCCCGTATAAAACTGTGCCCCTCAAGTCACACAGGAGCTTCAACTCTCCTGCTTCACAAACTAAAGCTCCCCCAGTTCCTCCCCCTCAGTTTTCATCTGGTCCATCACCCAAACTTCCCCCTGCTCGTCCTCCCCTGCCTGCCCCCAGAGCTGGTATCCACCTAAGAGCTAGGATGCACAGGGCCTCTGCTGTCCCAGGACTTACAGCCATGATAAAGGTAATATCAAGCTGGGGCCCTGTGAGACAATATTCTCCCCTAGTGCTATATCTACAGCCACACCACAGAGATCAGATTACAGAAGGACAGTTAGACCGTCCAATCGGAGAAATTTAATCCATATCCCTTGTAAGAAGATAATGTCCAGTTCTACTGAAACTAATCTGAAACTTGCTGTGCTTAATGTCAGATCCTTGTCTAACAAATCATTTTTAATTAATAATTTGATCTCTTTGTATAATCTTGATTTTATGTTTTTAACTGAAACATGGCTTGACAAAAACACAGGTAATGCTGTTCTAACGGAATCAGCTCCACCCAACTACAAATTTGAATCTGAAACACGAGAAAACAAAAAGGGTGGAGGTGTCTGTGCAATAGAGAGATCATATGGTTATGCACAGGTTGTCATTTGGGGTGTTTTCATCATTTGAGTATGTATCCTTTAAAATGGAGCTAAAACAATCTCCTTCCATACTCTATGTAGTTATATACAAGCCTCCCCAGCACCGTCAAAGTTTTATTGATGATTTTACCAGGATGCTTTCAATTGTATGCACAGACTTTGATGGTTTGGTCATTACAGGTGATTTTAATGTACATGTGGATAATGTCTGTGACAGAAATGCTAAAGAGCTCAGTGCTGTCCTTGAAACCTTTGGCCTGACTCAGCATGTGTGTGAGCCCACCCACAGCAGAGCGCAGCACACTCTGGACCTGCTCATTACAAAGGGGGTTAATATTTCAAACATCAATGTGGTTGATGTTGCTCTGTCTGATCATTTCTGTGTCTTCTTTGACCTGTCTGTTTCTCACAAACCACCGGCTGGTCCTGCAGTTGTTCGGAGGAGACACATAAATAACAGCACAGGTGCTCTGTTCATGGAAATGATAAACTTTGAAAATGCCTCTTGTTCTAATGTTGATGATTTGTTGAACTCTGTTACTTCGGGTGTTTTGAATGTTCTGGACACCATTGCCCCTGTGAAGGTTAAAATGGTTAAAAATAAGCAGAAGGCGCCATGGAGGAATGACGACTCAGTCAGGGCACAGAAAAGGGAGTGCCGGAGGGCTGAGCGGAAATGGCGCAAGTCAAAGCTTCATGTTCATTATGAAATTTATAAAGAAAAGTTGATCTTACGTAGAACAAGGGAGAGGTACTTTTCTGAAATTATTGGAAACTGCAGTAACAACTCGCGTGTCTTATTTGCAACAGTGAACAGATTAACAAACCCTCCAGCTCAACTGCCGTTGGAACTGATCTCTACATCTAAGTGTAATGAGTTTGCAGTATTCTTTTGCGACAAGGTTCAGACCATTAAAAATGCCATCAATTCCACAACACCAATAACAACCCTGCAGCCACCTAGACACTTAGAGCTGACTCATTTTGCACCTGTAACTGACAAAACTGTCTAAGAGATCATCACCAGTCTGAGTTCATCTACATGCTGCCTCGATGTGTTACCCACTAAATTTCTAAAGTCTGTGCTGAGCAGTTTGTTACCACCACTCGCTCACATAGTTAACATGGTACTACAATCTGGAACATTCCCAAAGGCCTTGAAAACTGCGGTCATAAAGCCTCTCCTAAAGAAGAGCAGTCTTGATGCCACAGTACTAAACAACTACCGGCCCATTTCAAATCTGCCGTTTGTAGACAAAGTCCAAGAGAAAGTAGTACTTTGTTGAAATTGGTAACTGTGTCTCAGACCACATGGCCTTGACCTGTGGGGTGCCCCAAGGGTCAATCCTGGGACCCCTTCTGTTCAATCTCTACATGCTGCCTTTAGGCCAGTTAATACAAAGTAATAATGTGTCCTACCACAATTATGCAGACGACACTCAGATCTATGTCTCACTGACAGCAGGTGAATATGGACCAGTGGATTCACTCTGTCACTGCATCCAACAGGTCAGTGTGTGGATGCAAAACAACTTTCTCCAGCTAAATTCAGACAAGACTGAAGTCATCGTATTTGGTCCACAGAAACAAAGAGAAAGTGTCAGTAGTCACCTCCAGTCTCTCTCTCTAAAACCTACAAATCAGGTTAGAAATCTCGGGGTAATAATGGACTCAGACTTGAACTTTAACAGCCACATCAAATCAATAACATCAGCAGCTTTTTACCATCTAAAAACATTGCCAAAATCAAAGGTATAGTGTCTAAACCTGACTTGGAGAGACTTATCCATGCATTTGTCTCTAGTAGGTTAGACTACTGTAACGGCCTGCTCACTGGCCTCTCCAAACGGGCCATAAGACAGCTGCAGTACATCCAGAATGCTGCTGCTCGGGTCCTGACCAGAACCAAGAAGTACGAGCACATTAGTCCTGTGCTGGGTCTGCTGTGTAAAATATTAGCTTAATCTTCAACACATTAATGTCATATTTCACATGAAATAGGTCATTTTAAAATGTAAAAAAATTATAAATGTTTTTTTAGCGTTATCCAGAAAGACACATCATGGTGGTACATCATGTACCACTGAGCGATAAGGTCAAATTATCAACATTTTAAGAGACTTACTGATCTTGTGTTATATTTTGGGGGTCCTTCAGAATCTGTTGGCTGATGCAACACCCTGTCACATGACTATCCAAATCCAAATATGGTCATGTATAGCCACTTTATGTCTGTTACCCAGGAAGGACATTTGAGAATCCAAAAATGGGGACGAAAGTATTTCTTTAATAAAAATGTAAATGACCTCAGTGTTGTTACTATATTTGTAGGTGTCATGACAAATATCAACACAATTATGCCCCAGTACATCATTTATGCTTTTATTAAGATTTTGGACATTTTTAGCATATTTTTGTGCTTAGATTTTTAGCCCGGACGTTATCCAGGAAGGACAGTTTTGTACTTTTGAGCTAAATAGCTCCTTAAATTTTCATTTCTTATAGTAAATACTCATGTGAGTAAGTAAAGTGACCAGAGTTGAGTAACAAAATGTAGTGTTTTAAATTTTCTATATATTTTTCATATTATAAACATGCCTCGGACACCAGAATTGACATGCCACGTCTTTGACCCATTTATTCACACATTTGTATATTCATTTATTAATATATCCATTTAGAAAAAAGAAAACATAACTATACCATATTAAAATCAGATGTTAATCTCTTAAGTGTTGCATTAAATCAGCTTATGTTAAGTTAATAGAGCAAGTCTTACTTACTCCATGCCTGATCCATCCTGTAACTTGACAGCCGCTCCAAATAAGATCCAGCAGACGAGGCGAGGATGTGATGAGTTCCTAATTTTTGAGAACATAAGGAAACATTAATAATCCAAGCTGAAACCTGGTGCTTGCTGTCGATTCTTTACAGTAAGTTATTCAGAGGACAAAAACAGTAGGTTAAAAAGGCTAAAAAGAATTCAGTTGTTAATCCACTGTTAGTATAAGTAAATGGAAATTGAAATCAAACTTTACAATAATAACAAAAAACATAACTTAATGTTATTGTACCTCAGCGATTAATCAGGGCTCAACTTTAACGTTTAAAAATAGTTTCCCAGGCTGGCAACCAGGCATCAGCTTTTGATTGTCAAAACTACTAATATGATTGCCTTTTTAGTAATATTTTGAGTAATTAAGATGAAAATGTACAGTTTGTATGCAAATGAAGCTCATTTTAAGAGACTATAAATTTCCAGGATGCATGACAGAACAAGGTATGTTTTTACAACTTTAAAACAGCTTCACAGTTTAAACAGCTACCCACAGAAACCACTTTCAACCATTAACTATGTGAACACAGCACTGTCAGCTGCTGGATGTTGGAGTATTTCTGTTTGGAAACCTAACAAACTGCATGAAATACAGTAGAAACAGCAGCAGCCTGGATAATCATACAAAGGTGGAAAGTCACAGGTTGAACTCCTTCAACTGGCCTGAAATCATGTGTGGGAAAAAACAGTAAATACACTGCTGACACACAGCAGCTGACAGAAAGAGGAGGTCATATCATACAGAGAAATATTAGCTTTTACCAGGTAAATATTTTTTATTGTGACTACAACAAAGGGATGCTAAACAATAATGACAGTGCTGAGCTTTCATGTTTCATCAGATGTCAAAACCACCATCAAGCACATCATGTTTAGTTAGCTTGGTGGTTTAAAAACATGAACACAAAGGACAACAAGGGCAAATATTCACTGCTGCCGTTACAAACTGAGTACAGCAATTAGCTGACAGTTAGCCTGATTGGCCACCATCAGTAATCAATACACACCTGTGAACCAACTATTAATCAAACCAATAAATAACAGCAGTCAATTTGAGAAAACCATGTCATGTCATAATTAAGCAGTTACTACCCAGTGTTTCTGTAGAGGTGTCAAAACATTAAAAATATACAAATAGCTGTTTGAATTAAACTAATGGTCCCTGCGCTCTCCGGGGGAAATATCACGCCAAATTCCCTTTAAGGTAATATGACATATTAACAACTCCTTACGTGTCCGCAATAACGCATGAATGTAGAAACACAAAATAAAATGTGTTATATGGCCAAAGTCCCCTTGTTGATTCGCAACTAATATAGTCTATTAAAATGAGCTCCATTTGCGTGCAAACTGTACATTTTGGATTTTGTCGGCTCAACTCGCTAAACCAGCCTCCGTTGGTTCAGTGCGCTATTTTAGTGGGAGAAGACCGTGCGGATGAGGCGAGTCTTTGTAAAATAAAGATTTATCACCTGCAGGCTGGTGGATCATATACACGCCGAATTAAACACGAAATTATAACACTGTTAATACACAGTCTGTTATGTGTGTGTAACGTTTTTTTTTTCCTCCGGCTGTTAATTAGTAATTACTCACTTTGCTGCTTTCCGCTTGGTGCTGGGAGAGAGCGAAAAACTTATGATAATATTTAACATGTTTGATTTTATCCGGACGTCAAGATGAGAGTGACTTATAAAAAGTTGGACTGAGTTTCATGACCACATTAACATTATTCAGCGAGTCAGATGGCGGAGCATAATGTTACAACTCTATAGCCAGCGGCTCCTTAATGTTACTGTAAACACTTAACATTATTGTTGTGAACAAAAAAGAATAATAGTCTAAAGACTCACAGAGGTTTTGTGTTTCAGCCTTTATTTACACTGCCGTGTCTGGACAGGGCTGTATGAAGATCAGTGTAATAGTATGTAAACTAGCTTGATTTAATAGCAGGTTAGCTAAAACACTCACTGCAACACTAACGTTAGCTTAGTACAAATTAGCAAGTTGGCTACAGAGTTTGCCCAGTGTCTATAGTCTTTATTAAATAAACAATACTTCGATATTTAACACGTCGGGTATGATATTAACATATCTTTACATAATAGATAATATCGATTAGATTCTAATTAAATTGACAGATGTACTCACCAAGAAGCTTCTTTACTAGCTCCCTCTGTCATCAGCTAAAGGCATTTGAAAAAACCCGCCATCCGCGGTAGCGAGGTCAGGGAGGGAAAACATACAATGAAGGAGGGGGGCGCCATTTTACGTACAGCACTCTGTTCAGTAGCAGGAACAGCGAGTCCTCACAAGATGGCGCCCCTGTTCTAAACATTTCACATGGCGTGACGTCAACTGAGCACGTCCCAAACTCAGATGCATGGCTGCAGTTCCTGCACATGAAAGATGGAGCATTGAATATCCCAGCAAAATTATAGTGCAAATGTTATTAATTTAAAAATCTAATTAAAATTTTAATTAAATAATATCAAAAAATTATATGAATTAATTCTTTCAAATTTTAATTGATCCGTTTTCTAATATAAATAATACAGAAATAAACAAGTCCATAGGACATGAAGTCAGTCAATTATTGGTAGACCTATGAGAATAGTATTGATGAAACAAATAAATAATGAATAGAAAACTGACAGAGAAAAAGGTTTAAAATTCAGTCCTCTCAAAGTGTGTTTTGAAAAAAGCTAGATAACTTAAGAAAAATCTGTTTCCTTTTTATGTCATAAAATTATCAATAAATAATAATAATAAATCAAAATAATGGTCATTTTTATTTTCAAAATTATTAGTATTATTATTACTACTCTTGTTTAAAAAAGTACATTATATATATATGTGTGTGTGTGCGTGTATAAAATATATTTATATATGTGTGTGTGTGGTTGTGTGTGTGTATGCCTGTATTTGTTGAATTTTAATTTGTCTGCATACATTGCTGCTTGTTATTTTATCTTTGTGTTGTAGGCTACAGTGTCCTTCAGTGCTTTGAAAGGTGCCTATCGATAAAATGTATTAGAATTTTGATTATTATTTTAATTATTATTTATTGTTATTAATTCACACATTTATATGTTCATTTATTTATTCATATATCCATTTAGAAAAAAGAAAGCATAACTATACCATATTAAAATCAGATGTTAATCTCCGAAGTGTTGCATTAAATCAGCTTATGTTAAGTTAATAGAGCAAGTCTTACTTACTCCATGCCTGATCCATCCTGTAACTTGACAGCCGCACCAAATCAGATCCAGCAGACGAGGTGAGGATGTGATGAGTTCCTAATTTTTGAGAACATAAGGAATCATTGATAATCCAATATTTACAGCTGAAACCTGGTGCTTGCTGTTTTCTTTACAGTAAGTTATTCAGAGGACAAAAAGTGTAGGTTAAAAGGCTAAAAATAATTCAGTTGGTAATCCACTGTTAGTATAACTAACTAAAAATTGAAATCAAACTTTACAAAAATTACAATATACATAACAATGTTTTTGTACCTCAGCGATCAATCAGGGCTCAACTTTAACATTTAAAACTAGTTTCCCAGGCTGGTAACCCGGCATCAGCTTTTACTACTACTAATATGACTGCCTTTTTAGTCACTTATATTTTGAGTAATTAAGATAAAAATGTACACTTTGTATGCAAATGCAGCTCATTTTAAGAGACTATATTGATGCTGAATTAACAATAGGACTTTGGACATATCACACCTTTTATCTTGTGTTTCTACAGTTATGTGTTTTTGCAATCATACAAAGGTGGAAAGTCACAGGTTGAACTCCTTCAACTGGCCTGAAATCATGTGTGGAAAAAACAGTAACTGCTGACACACAGCAGCTGACAGAAAGAGGAGGTCATATCATACAGAGAAATATTGTAGTAAATATTTTTTATTGTGACCACAACAAAGGGATGCTACACATTAATGACAGTGCTGAGCTTTCATGTTTCATCAGATGTCAAAACCACCATCAAGCACATCAGGTTTAGTTAGCATGGTGGTTTAAAAACATGCACACAAAGGACAACAAGGGCAAATATTCACTGCTGCCGTTACAAACTGAGTACAGCAATTAGCTGACAGTTAGCCTGATCGGCCACCATCAGTAATCAATACACACCTGTGAACCAACTATTAATCAAACCAATAAATAACAGCAGTCAATTTGAGAAAACCATGTCATAATTAAGCAGTTACTACCCAGTGTTTCTGTAGTGGTGTCAAAACATTAAAAATATACAAATAGCGGTTTGAATTAAACTAATGGTCCCTGCGCTCTCCGGGGGAAATATCACGCCAGATTCCCTTTAAGATATATGACATTTTAACAACTCCTTACGTGTCCGCAATAACACATGAATGTAGAAACACAAAATAAAATGTGTTACATGGCCAAAGTCCCCTTGTTGATTCAGCGTTAATACAGTCTATTAAAATGAGCTCCATTTGCGTGCAACCTGTACATTTCGGATTTTGTCGGCTCAACTCGCTAAACCAGCCTCCGTTGGTTCAGTGCGCTATTTTAGTGGGAGAAGACCGTGCGGATGAGGCGAGTCTTTGTAAAATAAAGATTTATCACCACTGCAGGCTGGTGGATCATATACACGCCGAATTAAACACGAAATTATAACACTGTTAATACACAGTCTGTTATGTGTGTGTGTAACTATTTTCTCCCTCCGGCCGTTAATTAGTAATTACTCACTTTGCTGCTTTCCGCTTGGTGCTGGGAGAGAGCGAAAAACTTATGATAATATTTAACATGTTTGATTTTATCCGGACGTCAAGATGAGAGTTCTTATAAAAAGTTGGACTGAGTTTCATGACCGCATTAACATTATTCAGCGAGTCAGATGGCGGAGCATAACGTTATAGGGAGCGGCTCCTTAATGTTAATGTAACGTTATACACCTAACATTATTGTTGTGAACAAAAAGAAATAAATAATCTAAAGACTCACAGAGGTTTTGTGTTTCAGCCTTTATTTACACTGCCGTGTCTGGACAGGGCTGTATGAAGATCAGTGTAATAGTATGTAAACTAGCTTGATTTAATAGCAGGTTAGCTAAAACACTCACTGCAACACTAACGTTAGCTTAGTACAAATTAGCAAGTTGGCTGCCGTGATTGACCGGTGTCTATAGTCTTTATTAAATAAACAATACTTCGATATTTAACACTTCGGGTATGATATTAACATATCTTTACATAATAGATAATATCGATTAGATTCTAATTAAATTGACAGATGTACTCACCAAGAAGTTTCTTTACTAGCTCCCTCTGTCATCAGCTAAAGGCATTTGAAAAAACCCGCCATCCGCGGTAGCGAGGTCAGGGAGGGAAAACATACAATGAAGGAGGGGGGCGCCATTTTACGTACGGCGCTCTGTTCAGTAGCAGGTACAGCGAGTCCTCACAAGATGGCGCCCCTGTTCTAAACATTTCACATGGCGTGACGTCAACTAAGCGCGTCCCAAACTCAGATGCATGGCTGCAGTTCCTGCACATGAAAGATGGAGCATTGACTATCCCAGCAAAATTATAGTGTCAAATGTTATTAATTTAAAAATCTAATTAAAATTAAAATTAAATAATATCAACTAATTAAATGAATTAATTCATTCAAATTTTAATTGATCCGTTTTCTAATATAAATAATATAAAAATAAACAGGTCCATAAGACATGAAGTCAGTCTATTATTGGTAGACCTATGAGAATGGTCTTGATGAAACAGATAAATAATGAATAGAAAACTGAGAGACAGAGAAAAAGGTTTAAAATTCAGTCAACACACTTTGAGAGGACTGAAAGTGTGTGTTTTGAAAAAAACTAGATAACTTAAGAAAAAACAGTTTCCTTTTTATGCCATAAAATATCGATAAATAATAATAATAAATCAAAATAATGGTTATTTTTATTTTCGAAATTATTAGTATTATTACTCTTGTTTAAAAAAGTATATTACGTGTGTGTGTGTGTGTAAAATATATTTATATATATGTGTGTGTGTGTGTGTGTGGTTGTGTGTGTGTATGCCTGTATTTGTTTGATTTTATGTCTGCATACATTGCTGCTTGTTATTTTATCTTTGTGTTGTAGGCTACAGTGTCCTTCAGTGCTTTGAAAGGTGCCTACAGATAAAATGTATTATAATTATTATTATTATTACTTTAATTATTATTTATTGTTTTTAATTCACACATTTATGTGTTCATTTATTTATTACTATATCCATTTAGAAAAAAGAAAACATAACTATACCATATTAAAATCAGATGTTAATCTCTGAAGTGTTGCATTAAATCAGCTTATGTTAAGTTAATAGAGCAAGTCTTACTTACTCCATGCTTGATCCATCCTGTAACTTCACAGCCGCACCAAATCAGATCCAGCAGACGAGGTGAGGATGTGATGAGTTCCTAATTTTTGAGAACATAAGGAATCATTGATAATCCAATATTTACAGCTGAAACCTGGTGCTTGCTGTTTTCTTTACAGTAAGTTATTCAGAGGACAAAAAGTGTAGGTTAAAAGGCTAAAAATAATTCAGTTGGTAATGTATAACTAACTAAAAATTGAAATCAAACTTTACAAAAATTACAATATACATAACAATGTTTTTGTACCTCAGCGATCAATCAGGGCTCAACTTTAACATTTAAAACTAGTTTCCCAGGCTGGTAACCCGGCATCAGCTTTTACTAATATGACTGCCTTTTTAGTCACTTATATTTTGAGTAATTAAGATAAAAATGTACACTTTGTATGCAAATGCAGCTCATTTTAAGAGACTATATTGATGCTGAATTAACAATAGGACTTTGGACATATCACACCTTTTATCTTGTGTTTCTACAGTTATGTGTTTTTGCAATCATACAAAGGTGGAAAGTCACAGGTTGAACTCCTTCAACTGGCCTGAAATCATGTGTGGAAAAAACAGTAAATACACTGCTGACACACAGCAGCTGACAGAAAGAGGAGGTCATATCATACAGAGAAATATTGTAGTAAATATTTTTTATTGTGACCACAACAAAGGGATGCTAAACATTAATGACAGTGCTGAGCTTTCATGTTTCATCAGATGTCAAAACCACCATCAAGCACATCAGGTTTAGTTAGCATGGTGGTTTAAAAACATGCACACAAAGGACAACAAGGGCAAATATTCACTGCTGCCGTTACAAACTGAGTACAGCAATTATAATTAAGCAGTTACTACCCAGTGTTTCTGTAGTGGTGTCAAACCATTAAAAATATACACATAGCGGTTTGAATTAAACTAATGGTCCCTGCGCTCTCCGGGGGAAATATCACGCCAGATTCCCTTTAAGATATATGACATTTTAACAACTCCTTACGTGTCCGCAATAACACATGAATGTAGAAACACAAAATAAAATGTGTTACATGGCCAAAGTCCCCTTGTTGATTCAGCGTTAATACAGTCTATTAAAATGAGCTCCATTTGCGTGCAACCTGTACATTTCGGATTTTGTCGGCTCAACTCGCTAAACCAGCCTCCGTTGGTTCAGTGCGCTATTTTAGTGGGAGAAGACCGTGCGGATGAGGCGAGTCTTTGTAAAATAAAGATTTATCACCACTGCAGGCTGGTGGATCATATACACGCCGAATTAAACACGAAATTATAACACTGTTAATACACAGTCTGTTATGTGTGTGTGTAACTATTTTCTCCCTCCGGCCGTTAATTAGTAATTACTCACTTTGCTGCTTTCCGCTTGGTGCTGGGAGAGAGCGAAAAACTTATGATAATATTTAACATGTTTGATTTTATCCGGACGTCAAGATGAGAGTTCTTATAAAAAGTTGGACTGAGTTTCATGACCGCATTAACATTATTCAGCGAGTCAGATGGCGGAGCATAACGTTATAGGGAGCGGCTCCTTAATGTTAATGTAACGTTATACACCTAACATTATTGTTGTGAACAAAAAGAAATAAATAATCTAAAGACTCACAGAGGTTTTGTGTTTCAGCCTTTATTTACACTGCCGTGTCTGGACGGGGCTGTATGAAGATCAGTGTAATAGTATGTAAACTAGCTTGATTTAATAGCAGGTTAGCTAAAACACTCACTGCAACACTAACGTTAGCTTAGTACAAATTAGCAAGTTGGCTGCCGTGATTGACCGGTGTCTATAGTCTTTATTAAATACACAATACTTCCATATTTAACGCGTCGGGTATATTATTAACATATCTTAACATGATAGATAATATCGATTAGATTCTAATTAAATTGACAGATGTACTCACCAAGAAGTTTCTTTACTAGCTCCCTCTGTCATCAGCTAAAGGCATTTGAAAAAACCCGCCATCCGCGGTAGCGAGGTCAGGGAGGGAAAACATACAATGAAGGAGGGGGGCGCCATTTTACGTACGGCGCTCTGTTCAGTAGCAGGTACAGCGAGTCCTCACAAGATGGCGCCCCTGTTCTAAACATTTCACATGGCGTGACGTCAACTAAGCGCGTCCCAAACTCAGATGCATGGCTGCAGTTCCTGCACATGAAAGATGGAGCATTGACTATCCCAGCAAAATTATAGTGTCAAATGTTATTAATTTAAAAATCTAATTAAAATTAAAATTAAATAATATCAACTAATTAAATGAATTAATTCATTCAAATTTTAATTGATCCGTTTTCTAATATAAATAATATAAAAATAAACAGGTCCATAAGACATGAAGTCAGTCTATTATTGGTAGACCTATGAGAATGGTCTTGATGAAACAGATAAATAATGAATAGAAAACTGAGAGACAGAGAAAAAGGTTTAAAATTCAGTCAACACACTTTGAGAGGACTGAAAGTGTGTGTTTTGAAAAAAACTAGATAACTTAAGAAAAAACAGTTTCCTTTTTATGCCATAAAATATCGATAAATAATAATAATAAATCAAAATAATGGTTATTTTTATTTTCGAAATTATTAGTATTATTACTCTTGTTTAAAAAAGTATATTACGTGTGTGTGTGTGTGTAAAATATATTTATATATATGTGTGTGTGTGTGTGTGTGGTTGTGTGTGTGTATGCCTGTATTTGTTTGATTTTATGTCTGCATACATTGCTGCTTGTTATTTTATCTTTGTGTTGTAGGCTACAGTGTCCTTCAGTGCTTTGAAAGGTGCCTACAGATAAAATGTATTATAATTATTATTATTATTACTTTAATTATTATTTATTGTTTTTAATTCACACATTTATGTGTTCATTTATTTATTACTATATCCATTTAGAAAAAAGAAAACATAACTATACCATATTAAAATCAGATGTTAATCTCTGAAGTGTTGCATTAAATCAGCTTATGTTAAGTTAATAGAGCAAGTCTTACTTACTCCATGCTTGATCCATCCTGTAACTTCACAGCCGCACCAAATCAGATCCAGCAGACGAGGTGAGGATGTGATGAGTTCCTAATTTTTGAGAACATAAGGAATCATTGATAATCCAATATTTACAGCTGAAACCTGGTGCTTGCTGTTTTCTTTACAGTAAGTTATTCAGAGGACAAAAAGTGTAGGTTAAAAGGCTAAAAATAATTCAGTTGGTAATGTATAACTAACTAAAAATTGAAATCAAACTTTACAAAAATTACAATATACATAACAATGTTTTTGTACCTCAGCGATCAATCAGGGCTCAACTTTAACATTTAAAACTAGTTTCCCAGGCTGGTAACCCGGCATCAGCTTTTACTAATATGACTGCCTTTTTAGTCACTTATATTTTGAGTAATTAAGATAAAAATGTACACTTTGTATGCAAATGCAGCTCATTTTAAGAGACTATATTGATGCTGAATTAACAATAGGACTTTGGACATATCACACCTTTTATCTTGTGTTTCTACAGTTATGTGTTTTTGCAATCATACAAAGGTGGAAAGTCACAGGTTGAACTCCTTCAACTGGCCTGAAATCATGTGTGGAAAAAACAGTAAATACACTGCTGACACACAGCAGCTGACAGAAAGAGGAGGTCATATCATACAGAGAAATATTGTAGTAAATATTTTTTATTGTGACCACAACAAAGGGATGCTAAACATTAATGACAGTGCTGAGCTTTCATGTTTCATCAGATGTCAAAACCACCATCAAGCACATCAGGTTTAGTTAGCATGGTGGTTTAAAAACATGCACACAAAGGACAACAAGGGCAAATATTCACTGCTGCCGTTACAAACTGAGTACAGCAATTATAATTAAGCAGTTACTACCCAGTGTTTCTGTAGTGGTGTCAAACCATTAAAAATATACACATAGCGGTTTGAATTAAACTAATGGTCCCTGCGCTCTCCGGGGGAAATATCACGCCAGATTCCCTTTAAGATATATGACATTTTAACAACTCCTTACGTGTCCGCAATAACACATGAATGTAGAAACACAAAATAAAATGTGTTACATGGCCAAAGTCCCCTTGTTGATTCAGCGTTAATACAGTCTATTAAAATGAGCTCCATTTGCGTGCAACCTGTACATTTCGGATTTTGTCGGCTCAACTCGCTAAACCAGCCTCCGTTGGTTCAGTGCGCTATTTTAGTGGGAGAAGACCGTGCGGATGAGGCGAGTCTTTGTAAAATAAAGATTTATCACCACTGCAGGCTGGTGGATCATATACACGCCGAATTAAACACGAAATTATAACACTGTTAATACACAGTCTGTTATGTGTGTGTGTAACTATTTTCTCCCTCCGGCCGTTAATTAGTAATTACTCACTTTGCTGCTTTCCGCTTGGTGCTGGGAGAGAGCGAAAAACTTATGATAATATTTAACATGTTTGATTTTATCCGGACGTCAAGATGAGAGTTCTTATAAAAAGTTGGACTGAGTTTCATGACCGCATTAACATTATTCAGCGAGTCAGATGGCGGAGCATAACGTTATAGGGAGCGGCTCCTTAATGTTAATGTAACGTTATACACCTAACATTATTGTTGTGAACAAAAAGAAATAAATAATCTAAAGACTCACAGAGGTTTTGTGTTTCAGCCTTTATTTACACTGCCGTGTCTGGACGGGGCTGTATGAAGATCAGTGTAATAGTATGTAAACTAGCTTGATTTAATAGCAGGTTAGCTAAAACACTCACTGCAACACTAACGTTAGCTTAGTACAAATTAGCAAGTTGGCTGCCGTGATTGACCGGTGTCTATAGTCTTTATTAAATACACAATACTTCCATATTTAACGCGTCGGGTATTTTATTAACATATCTTTACATGATAGATAATATCGATTAGATTCTAATTAAATTGACAGATGTACTCACCAAGAAGCTTCTTTACTAGCTCCCTCTGTCATCAGCTAAAGGCATTTGAAAAAACCCGCCATCCGCGGTAGCGAGGTCAGGGAGGGAAAACATACAATGAAGGAGGGGGGCGCCATTTTACGTACAGCGCTCTGTTCAGTAGCAGGTACAGCGAGTCCTCACAAGATGGCGCCCCTGTTCTAAACATTTCACATGGCGTGACGTCAACTGAGCACGTCCCAAACTCAGATGCATGGCTGCTGTTCCTGCACATGAAAGATGGAGCATTGACTATCCCAGCAAAATTATAGTGCAAATGTTATTAATTTAAAAATCTAATTAAAATTTAAATTAAATAATATCAACTAATTAAATGAATTAATTCATTCAAATTTTAATTGATCCGTTTTCTAATATAAATAATATAAAAATAAACAGGTCCATAAGACATGAAGTCAGTCTATTATTGGTAGACCTATGAGAATGGTCTTGATGAAACAGATAAATAATGAATAGAAACCTGAGAGACAGAGAAAAAGGTTTAAAATTCAGTCAACACACTTTGAGAGGACTGAAAGTGTGTGTTTTGAAAAAAGCTAGATAACTTAAGAAAAAACAGTTTCCTTTTTATGCCATAAAAATATCGATAAATAATAATAATAAATCAAAATAATGGTTATTTTTATTTTCGAAATTATTAGTATTATTACTCTTGTTTAAAAAAGTATATTACGTGTGTGTGTGTGTGTGTGTGTGTGTGTGTGTGTGTGTGTGTAAAATATATTTATATATATGTGTGTGTGTGTGTGTGTGTGGTTGTGTGTGTGTATGCCTGTATTTGTTTGATTTTATGTCTGCATACATTGCTGCTTGTTATTTTATATTTGTGTTGTAGGCTACAGTGTCCTTCAGTGCTTTGAAAGGTGCCTACAGATAAAATGTATTATAATTATTATTATTATTACTTTAATTATTATTTATTGTTTTTAATTCACACATTTATGTGTTCATTTATTTATTACTATATCCATTTAGAAAAAAGAAAACATAACTATACCATATTAAAATCAGATGTTAATCTCTGAAGTGTTGCATTAAATCAGCTTATGTTAAGTTAATAGAGCAAGTCTTACTTACTCCATGCCTGATCCATCCTGTAACTTGACAGCCGCACCAAATCAGATCCAGCAGACGAGGCGAGGATGTGATGAGTTCCTAATTTTTGAGAACATAAGGAATCATTGATAATCCAATATTTACAGCTGAAACCTGGTGCTTGCTGTTTTCTTTACAGTAAGTTATTCAGAGGACAAAAAGTGTAGGTTAAAAGGCTAAAAATAATTCAGTTGGTAATGTATAACTAACTAAAAATTGAAATCAAACTTTACAAAAATTACAATATACATAACAATGTTTTTGTACCTCAGCGATCAATCAGGGCTCAACTTTAACATTTAAAACTAGTTTCCCAGGCTGGTAACCCGGCATCAGCTTTTACTAATATGACTGCCTTTTTAGTCACTTATATTTTGAGTAATTAAGATAAAAATGTACACTTTGTATGCAAATGCAGCTCATTTTAAGAGACTATATTGATGCTGAATTAACAATAGGACTTTGGACATATCACACCTTTTATCTTGTGTTTCTACAGTTATGTGTTTTTGCAATCATACAAAGGTGGAAAGTCACAGGTTGAACTCCTTCAACTGGCCTGAAATCATGTGTGGAAAAAACAGTAACTGCTGACACACAGCAGCTGACAGAAAGAGGAGGTCATATCATACAGAGAAATATTGTAGTAAATATTTTTTATTGTGACCACAACAAAGGGATGCTACACATTAATGACAGTGCTGAGCTTTCATGTTTCATCAGATGTCAAAACCACCATCAAGCACATCAGGTTTAGTTAGCATGGTGGTTTAAAAACATGCACACAAAGGACAACAAGGGCAAATATTCACTGCTGCCGTTACAAACTGAGTACAGCAATTATAATTAAGCAGTTACTACCCAGTGTTTCTGTAGTGGTGTCAAACCATTAAAAATATACACATAGCGGTTTGAATTAAACTAATGGTCCCTGCGCTCTCCGGGGGAAATATCACGCCAGATTCCCTTTAAGATATATGACATTTTAACAACTCCTTACGTGTCCGCAATAACACATGAATGTAGAAACACAAAATAAAATGTGTTACATGGCCAAAGTCCCCTTGTTGATTCAGCATTAATACAGTCTATTAAAATGAGCTCCATTTGCGTGCAACCTGTACATTTCGGATTTTGTCGGCTCAACTCGCTAAACCAGCCTCCGTTGGTTCAGTGCGCTATTTTAGTGGGAGAAGACCGTGCGGATGAGGCGAGTCTTTGTAAAATAAAGATTTATCACCACTGCAGGCTGGTGGATCATATACACGCCGAATTAAACACGAAATTATAACACTGTTAATACACAGTCTGTTATGTGTGTTTTACTATTTTCTCCCTCCGGCCGTTAATTAGTAATTACTCACTTTTCTGCTTTCCGCTTGGTGCTGGGAGAGAGCGAAAAACTTCTGATAATATTTAACATGTTTGATTTTATCCGGACGTCAAGATGAGAGTTCTTATAAAAAGTTGGACTGAGTTTCATGACCGCATTAACATTATTCAGCGAGTCAGATGGCGGAGCATAACGTTATAGGGAGCGGCTCCTTAATGTTAATGTAACGTTATACACCTAACATTATTGTTGTGAACAAAAAGAAATAAATAATCTAAAGACTCACAGAGGTTTTGTGTTTCAGCCTTTATTTACACTGCCGTGTCTGGACGGGGCTGTATGAAGATCAGTGTAATAGTATGTAAACTAGCTTGATTTAATAGCAGGTTAGCTAAAACACTCACTGCAACACTAACGTTAGCTTAGTACAAATTAGCAAGTTGGCTGCCGTGATTGACCGGTGTCTATAGTCTTTATTAAATACACAATACTTCCATATTTAACGCGTCGGGTATATTATTAACATATCTTAACATGATAGATAATATCGATTAGATTCTAATTAAATTGACAGATGTACTCACCAAGAAGCTTCTTTACTAGCTCCCTCTGTCATCAGCTAAAGGCATTTGAAAAAACCCGCCATCCGCGGTAGCGAGGTCAGGGAGGGAAAACATACAATGAAGGAGGGGGGCGCCATTTTACGTACAGCGCTCTGTTCAGTAGCAGGTACAGCGAGTCCTCACAAGATGGCGCCCCTGTTCTAAACATTTCACATGGCGTGACGTCAACTACGCGCGTCCCAAACTCAGATGCATGGCCGTGTGTTTTGAAAAAATAATAACGATAATAATAACTAAAGAAAAATCTGTGTCCTTTTTATGCCACGAGAAATATTGATATTTGACTTATAAAATGTAAATAATTTATTTTGAAATTATTATTATTATTATTAATAATAATATGTTAAAACAATTCATAGTTTTTGTACTAAATGTTTAATGGAATAAAGTACAATTATCAGTCTTAAATAAAAAATTTAAAAAACTAAAATGATTCCAGTGGCATGACACTATTCTGTTGTTGTAGTTGATTGCCCTCAATATTTGATGTTATTTCTGCTCTGAGATGACTTTGTTCATGCCACTGTGTGGCTATTTGAGTTTTTGTGACCTTCCTGTCAGCTTGAACCAACATGGCCACTCTACTCTTACCTCTCATGCTTCTGCACCACAGATCTGCAGCTTTTTCACAATATTCATAGGCCACACCCTGCCACTGTCCACTCTGCCACTGAAAAGAAAAGTGTGTACACTTGTGTAAACTCAACACAAAACAGAATTAAATGAATAAAATCGCATTTTTCTCTCCTCATACAATTATATACAGTTTCCATGGCCTGCAATAACGGGGGTCTTTTCAAGAGCTCCCTTTGTCCTGTAATAGAGTTTTAACCTTCTGTGTCCGAATTGTGAAACCTTTGCATTATTTTCTTGCTTTATTTTGGATTTTAAATTCCCATTCCATCTTTCTTCATCATCTTTAAGCCTGAACTGATCTGCTGATCAGCTGATGTGTGACAAGGCAAGCAACTAGAACTGAAACTGTTATTTTCATAGATGTATTGTTTTAATTAGAATCTAGTATTGTCGACAGTGCCATCCAGGGGAATTTCACGCCCACAAGTTATTAGGTCTAACCACTTCAAGACTCAAAGGGACACAAACGTTTGAAAGCACTCTGACAGAGTCTTTTCTTTAAAATAGCAGATAAGGTCATACTGTCTTTTTAAAACATGGTCATCCACACCCACCCAAAATCATTTAAACTGAAGAAACCAGAAGAAAATCATCACAAAACAAAAGACATAAATTTTGCAAATTAACAAACCAAAAAGCAACCCAATAAAACCACTTAAATCAACTTCAGTAAAAAGACAAGGATACAAACACACTGCTCATATTCCTATTGTCTTAAAAAGACAGTTTCAAGTGCGGACAGAACCACGAAACAAAACCAATCATTCTCCCCAAAAACTAAGTAAAGAAACAAGAAAAGTAAAAACATTTCAGAGATAGCAGAGTGAATAGACGCAGAAGCAAAAAACATGGACACAGAGCCGCTGATGGCCATTTTTGTGCTCTAAGTGCAACAGCTGTGTTTGGAAGAATGATATTTTCATTATGTTACCAGTATTGTTGAAATTAATGTATAACTACAATTACAGCTTTGCAGTTTAATGCCTCTGTTAACTAGTTGCACTTACAGTTTACATAAATGTCTGTTACAACATGGATGTTTCACACACACATCTGCCCTTGGCAGCACAAAGGATACGATCAGCTAAGTTTCAAGATGGACACCCAAGATCAGTGTCACCAATTCAGTATCTGACCAAATGTCTCACCCTCTGTTTCTGAGATATCATGTTTAGCACTGGCCAGTGGTGTTTTTTCATAACATTATGATGTTACTGTAAAGTTGACCTTTAACCTTTGGGTATAAAATGTAATTACCTCATCATTTATCCTAGTAGACATCTGTGTGAAATTTTGTCAGAGATAGGGTATGAATTCTTGAGTTATGGCCAAAAACACGTTTTGTGAGGTCACAATGACCTTGGAATTTGACCTCCAACCACGAAATTGTAATCCGTTGATTCTTGAGTTGAAGTAGACGTTTGTACCAAATTTTAGGAAACTCCCACAGGGCCCTCTAGAGATACTAGCCGTTTCTCAATACTCAAGTTCCGCAGTTCGGACTTGTGGACTTGGCAAGTCCATGCGAGAGTCCAGGAGTACAGTCATTTCTGCTTTTGGTACAGCAGCGAACTTGATGATGTCACCACCTCCGCTCGCCTTGGCTGTTGTACTGTGTTGTATACATGCATTTAGAATAAAACAATATAAACACAGTCCAGCCCTGCGTCTTTTCATTGTCATTGTAAGTAATTAATATGTATATGTTTTTAACGTTTCAACATAACTGACACACAAAAACATATAAATAGCCAAAATATTTTCATAAAATGTCTTTTAAAACCTTTTCCCCGCAGCAAGCTTCTGATTATATTTAATCTATATCCAATTCCCGCACCTGGCCTCTGATTATTATCAAAAGTCAGGTGCAGGGGGAAAGTTTGTGGAGAGTTGGTGGTTATTGTGATCATGAGCATTGGTGAGATGGAAATCAAAAATCAATAACGGACATGGATCGGAAAAGGCGTCTTGGAGCAGTTATTGCAGCAGGACTGCTGTACCTGCAGGCTGAGGAGGAGGCTGCCCAGCTGAGGAGGCAGATCCCAGAAAGACAGCGGAGAATGAGGATGAGGATGCTATGCTTGCATGTCTCTGTTGTTGCTATGCTTGCATGTCTCTGTTGTTTGATATGTTTGTCCAGTTGTGGACAAAGTACCCAGGAAAGGTAGTAGTATCACAACAAAGAACAAAAACTTAGTCACAAGTAAAAGTGCTGCAAATCTGACTTGACTAATTAAAGTATATGGGTATTGTCAGCAAAATGTAGGCCTGCTTAAAATGAAACGTTAAAAGTACCCCTTGTGCAGAGTGACTCAATTTCAAGTGTAATCATCATACATGAATGAGTATTAATTGATCAATTTACACATAGGCTACATGTAAGCAGTGTTGTCATGGTAGAACTAATTTTAACACCTTTCACTAGTATACTAGTCTAATCTATAACTACGCACATCAACTAGTAAATATGAAACTTACAACATATAAAACAAACTATCTGAAAAGTACCTATGGCTATGAAATTAATGTAGTTTGAGTAGAATGTATAGTATTTCCCTCTAAGTATAAAGTAGCACAAAATGGAAATACCCAAAGTACAAGTACATCAAATTTGTACTTAAGTACAGTAGCTACTTGAGTAAATATACTTAGTTACTGTCCATCACTGCATTTGTCTCATCATTATTCTTTCTGTCTACGTTTTTATGGAGACTTGACAGTTTACTTGGTACACCTAGAAAAAAACAACAGCAGTTTAATATTGTATTAAGTCTGACATTTTGTTAAAGTGTTGAGTTGTAGATTGTGGTGCTGTTGAACTGTACTGGATTACACTGACAGCAGTTTCACATTTAGTCTGTCCTCGCCAATATAAATGGGATCAAACAGGTCATTAGTGAAGAGGAAAAGTTTATTCAGCCACACTTCAGACATCAGGTATACAATTCATATCAGATAATCAATATTTAAAATGCTGTTGAATAAATACTACAATAAATACAATTAATCTTTAAATACAATAAATAAATTACGATAAATTCTTAAATTAAAATCATTATTGAATGGTAAAAACACATAAATAAGCAAAAGAATACATACAAAGAACAATTACATTAATAATGTTACAACATTTAATAATATAATAATATATCTTATATACTGAGACTGAATGTTGCCCATTAGACATTCCCCAAACGAATTACATTTCATATTTAACCACTACGGAGATATTAGTGACGAATTTCAAAAAGGACTATCCGAGAGAGGCTGCTCTCGGTCGGGCAGCCTGAGCGCTCATACACACGTTTATTATCTATGAGCACTGACACCGCTGTCATCTAGCAGGACCTTACATTCAAGTGGGCTCTATATTAATACATCAACCACGGGTCTGAAGTTTAAACTATGCATGAAAACACTACATTCCGTTACAAAACAACAGTAATGTATCGGTAATTATGGCTTACAGTTGTGTGCCTTTCCCTCACTTGCCATTTTCCGATGATTGTTGCGAAATGCATGCTGGGATACCTTGCTGTCTGAAGTCCACACAAGTCTGCTCCGATGCATCCCCGGTGAAAGGGGCGTGGCGAGAACACATCGGGGCATTTGAACTTGGCTAGATGTGAACTTTGAATTGGAACAGTACTTGGGCTGTGACTAATGAGGTGTCACAAGTCCACAAGAACATAAGTCAACAAGAACGCATATTGAGAAACGGCTATTGTGCTCATGAGAATAAGATGAATGCAAAGTCACAGTCACCTTGACCTTTCACCATAAAAATCTAATCAATTCATTGAGGAGTCCAAGTGAATGTTAGTGCAAAATTTGAAGAAATTACCTAAAGGTGGTGATGAGATATCATGTTCATGAGAATAAGACTGAGGCAAGGTCACAGTGACCTTGACCTTTGACCACAAAAATCTAACCAGTTAATCATGGATTAACGTTTTTGCCAAATTTGTCAACTTTTTCCTCTTAAAAAGTCCCAAGAAGGAGAATGTTTTAATGTTTGTGCCCCAATCACTGCAAATATCAAGAACACATCTGACCCTGAAACACTGAGAGGAGTGGGTTGAAAGCAACCACACAGATTCGACTAAACGTCATCAGTGTGCCAGAATAATTTGAAAGATGCTTTAAATTCAGACAAAACTGAAGTTATTGTTCTTGGCCCCAAACAACTCAGAGACTCTTTATCGGATGACATAGTTTCTCTAGATGGCATTGCTCTGGCCTCTGGCACTACCGTAAGAAACCTCCTCATTTAAAACAAACCTCACGGACTCCATTTATTCATCTGCATAATATTGCGAAAATCAGGCCTATCCTGACCCGAAAAGATGCAGAAAAATTGGTCCACGCTTTTGTTACATCAAGGCTGGATTACTGTATTCTCAGGTAGCTCTAGTAAGTCCTTAAAAACTCTCCAGCTAATTCAGAATGCAGCGACACGTGTACTGACAGGAACTAAGAAACAAGATCATATTTCTCCTGTTTTAGCTTCTCTGCACTGGCTCCCTGTAAAATCCAGAATTGAATTTAAAATCCTACTATTAACTTATAAAGCTCTAAATGGTCAAGCTCCGTCATATCTTAGAGAGCTCATAGTGCCATATTATCCCACCAGAACACTGCACTCTGAGAACGCAGGGTTACTCGTGGTCCCTAAAGTCTCCAAAAGTAGATCAGGAGCCAGAGTCTTCAGCTATCAGGCTCCTCTCCTGTGGAATCATCTTCCTGTTGCGGTCCGGGAGGCAGACACCGTCTCTACATTTAAGACTAGACATAAGACTTTCCTCTTTGATAAAGCTTATAGTTAGGGCTGGCTCAGGCTTGCCTTGTACCAGCCCCTAGTTAGGCTGACTTAGGCCTAGTCTGCCGTGGACCCCCCTATAATACATCGAGCACCTTCTCTACTTCTCTCTCTCTCTCTCTCTCTCTCTCTCTCTCTCTCTCTCTCTCTCTCTCTCGTGTCCTGCTACTGCATCTTGTTAACTCGGCCATACTGCATGTCACTAACTCGGCTTCTTCTTCTGGTGTGACGTGTGTGGTTGTGCTGCTGCCGTGGTCCTGCCAGATGCCTCCTCCTGCTGCTGTTATCATTAGTCATACTTCTACTGTTATTATACACATATGATTATTGTCACATATGTATACTATCAGATATTAATATATACTTTCAACATATTGTACCACAACAGCTAGAATTGTAATTATAGTATTATTACTTTCATTAATCTTGTTGTAAGCTACTGTCATTACCGTCTGTCCTGCATCTCTCTCTTTCTCTCTCGCTGTCTCTCTTTCTGTCTCTTTCTGTCTCATTGTGTTATACGGATTACTGTTAATTTATTATGCTGATCTGTTCTGTACGACATCTATTGCATGTCTGTCCGTCCTGGAAGAGGGATCCCTCCTCAGTTGCTCTTCCTGAGGTTTCTACCGTTTTTTTCCCCCCTTAAAGGTTTTTCTGGGGGGGACTTTTTCCTTATCCGCTGTGAGGGTCCTAAGGACAGAGGGATGTTGTATGCTGTAAAACCCTGTGAGTCAAACTGTGATTTGTGATATTGGGCTTTATACATAAAATTGATTGATTGATTGATTGATTTAAAGGTCTGCACATAGTGGCATTGTTGCACATCTTTAGAGATTCATGTTACCTGACATATTTCTATCAGACTACAAGTGTTCTGTCCATAAGAAGGTTGTCTTTTATTCTAATGCGGTTTCATATCCATTTCATCTCTGCTGCCATATGACAGGAAAAAAAGAATGAAATATTTCTGTTTACTGGTAGCATGTGGTCATCTCTCTTTCTTTTCCTCTTGTGTCATGTGTGGAACCTTGATGCTTTTATCCCACACTCTCCAGCAGCCCACACAACGCCTTCATGTCTCTGTGCGGCTCTCAGCTCTTATCAGGCACTCAAGAAGAGAGTCAGAGAAAGTAGAGGTGTTTTGTTCTTCAGAGGCAGAGCTTTGTTGTTCGCTGTCATTCCAGATGCAAACAGTCCCCTTCGTGCTGGCGATCTGTCGATTTACACAAAACCTGTCAGTCTGCGCCATTGTCTGTAATGGCTGTGTATATTCAGCAGACTGTCCCTCTGACACAGACACATCTTTGGCATCTCTGCTATTTCTATTTTTGATCACAGATTCTTTTAATAAGATGTGAAGCATTGTGAGAAGCTTGAATAAGTCCATTAACCAAGACTTTCTGTAGGTGCACGCCTGCTAATTTTTAATCTGATAAAACTGCCACAAAAATGTTTTAATTTGGTAGAAAAGTAAAGTTGAGAAGACAAGCACCCAAAACTCGTGTTAGCCACCTCTTCATTTGCTAAATAGAGATCACCTTTCTGACATGCAAACTCCATCTACCTACTCACTCCTGCACTATATCCCTTAGATTTGGGTCATGAGCTTTCTTTTGCAGGGCCTCTGAACTAACAGTTCTGTTCCTTGCACTGAAAGGAGCTAGTTGAGATGGTTTGGGTGTATGATAACAATGCCCCCTGGTTGCCCGTGGAGGCACATCCAAGTTGATGGAATTCCCTTGGACAAGACCCAGAACACACTTGAAGGATTATGCATTTCATCTGGCCTGGAAACGCCTTTGGATCCTGCAGCAGAAGCTAGAAGATGAAGCTAGAGAGAAGGGCATCTGGGCTACTTTACTTGCCCTGTTACGGTATTCGCACCACCCAGACCCAGATAAGCTGCAAAAATGGATGAAGGAAGGCTGAATATTAGTTTTTATCTTCATGTAAATGTTCTCAGGCTCAGGTGGAATCAGGTCTGTGCAGATATGCTCTAGAGCTGAGCCACACAACTTAAGTCACAGTTAATGGGCCTCATTCAAAAACAGTGCGTACATACAAATCTGAGCTGCAACTGTGCAAAGGCACATTTACATATGAATCCAGGATTCATTTATATTTTCTTATCTGAATTTGTTCGTACTTTGCAAACAAAAAGGCCCGGCTGTCTTAAGCCCAGTATACACTGTGCAGTTCTGACCTCTCCCAGGCAAAACGAGAAAGAAAGTGGCAATATCTTTCGTCGTAGCTATAAAATGGTGGTTCTACATCGTACAGTTAGAGGTGGCCGTTCTAAAGGTTTTGCAATCAAAGACAGCCTGGGATAAAATTCACAGTGTCATCTCACTATGTGGCTGCTGTTACAACCTCTGTCTACTAACCAATAATAATGCAGCATGAAATGATGCACTGGTACTAAACCCAAACAAACAGATGGATAGCAGCTTGCCATGAAGGCAAACGCGCTAAAAGCAATGCTCCTATCATGATCATGTAAAGAAGGGCGAAGCATGGAAGGAAATGGCAGTGGAGTTGCAGCTGCCAGGTGAGCAACGCCACAGTATATAGTGCCCACAAAACTTTAGGTTATTTAATGATGTGACCTTCTATGTTGTGCCTCACAGTTGGAGAAGTAATAACCCATGCAGCATCTTTGTGCACTCAGTATGGGAAGGTATTGTATGTCATAGCCTGCGATTCAGCAGGAGCTGTCATCGTACAGTCTGCATACGTCAAACTTCCTACTTGCCTGCAGCAGTTTCTATGCATCGTCTTCAAATTATTTGAATCTTAATAGCCTAAAGCTCTGTTTTATATGTGACGACCCTCTCTGCCCTGCCTGCCTTGTTGTGTTCTCCCTTGCAGGTTGCAGTGGGCGTGGCTGTGGGTAATCAGGGAAGTGGCAGCACCTGAGCTCAGTGAGCTTTTAAAAGCTCTGGGCTGCTCACTGCTCTCTCTCTTCTCCTTCCTGAGGCAGCATTTGGATTTGGGTTTGGTTTTATCTTAGTTTCTACACCTTACAACATCACACACATACACTGTTTCACTGATGCCCTCACCTACACCACTGACTTTACTGACTGCAAACGCCATGTTTAGTTAGGTTCTTTTTTTTAATGTTTATTCTTAAAATAAGAATAAAATCCTTTAATTGGCTTTCCTTGTGTATGTGTCTCCCTCTTTGTCATGGCCGTGCGGCCCGATTTGTGACATATACAACGTAAATTAAACATTTTCAAATCAGATTTAGTCATTCAAATGATCAAAAAGCCAAAAAAAAAAACGAAACAAAAAATAACAGGTTGTCTCAAATAATTCTTTCAGCTGCTCCTGCTGAACCCAGGTACAGAGGCCGAAGAGGCTGTGATCCGGCTGTCCTTTTTTTTAAATTTTCATTATCATTCAACATGTAGAAAAAATGTGTAATCTCCTGAGTCGATTTACATAGATAATTCACAATCATGAACCTAATCTGGGATCTTAAACCTGCTAATTGCCAACTAATTTAACTCAATGTGTTATATTTTTAATATTTTTGTCATGTTTAGATTACGTGTTTCAAAGGTGTATTGTGTACATAACAGGGTGCAATACGATTTAAAATCGTAATTTCCAATAGTGACAAGCAATATTTATGTGCTTTACTAAATTTACACAAGCACTACGAGTGGTCAGGAGCAGATTTTGTTAGTAGCTACGAAAAGATCAGAGCTACTAAAATATCGATGAATGCAGATATGCATGTACATTTCCATCTGCGAACAGTTTACACACAAGTTCCTTCTGCTCACGTTTCATGAATGAGACTCATTGTGTGTAATATATCCTATCCTGGCTCTTGGCCTCAACTGCTGCAAAGGACGCTAACAGACAGATCCACGTCACACTAACATGAGTGTGTGAACACATGTCATGAGAAGTAGCTTTGAAAAAACACCGAATGTGGGGCAACTTCCACCAAACCACACTCACACTCACACTCACACACACACACACACACACACACACACACACACACACATCCACACATCCCAGTGGGACCTTCTCTTCCTGTTTACTGTTGCTGAATAATTCAGTTGGTCCAGAGTGGAGTCTATAGTTTCCATCCACATGTGTGTGTGTGTGTGTGTGTGTGTGTGTTTGCCAATCTGTCAGGCCAGAGTGGTCCATTAGTATCAATGTTGTTTTTGATGACAGTTAGCTGGTAAGTGCACGTATTGATTTGTGAGCATATTGACATCCATTTTTCCATTTGCACACTAAATGGCAGATGAAAGTGAGAATGCAAATAAAAAGAGAGAGGGACAACTGGCTTTTGAAGCATGCTGTCCCCTCACTCTCTGTCCCAGTAATGTTCTGTTGAATTAGGCCAGCAAATATTTTTAGTCTCCATCAGCAGCAGTGAGAATCTGCTGCCTGAATCACTGTAAACACAGTGTTGACATGCTTAATGTGAGATGTGGTCGCATCCACACACAGTAAGAGACTGTAACCCCCCCCCCTGACTACAGTAAGCACCCAGTTTCCTCCCGCAGTCTATCATTGCATCAGATGCTTTGATGTACCTCAGTGCTCGGCCAAAAGTCCCCATCAGCTCAGAATTTATCTGCCGGGTCCGTGGCTCCCTGGTTTAGAGCTGTTAGACCTGTTTCTGTTCAGGGTGAGGAATTAGCAGAGATTACGCCGAGCGGGAAAAAAGGGGAAGGGGTAAACGTGAGGAAAGGTTTTAAGAGGAAAAAAAATATGAGCAGTTTACTGGCATTACAGGATGATGAGAGTCCAGAATGTTTACCCTTTACTGAATATTATAAAGCTTGTGAGTGCATTTGCCTCAATGATGTGTGCTTTTCTCTTTTCATTTGAGATACAAAACCACAAAAGTATGGAAGCTGAGGAGTGACAACAGGTTCATTTTGTTATTATCTCAAACAAACCCCCTTTCTTTCTCATGAGCTAATTGAATAATGAACTTGTTATCTTGAGAAAACCACTTTGCTCTCGTGAAATAATTAACTCAAAATGCATTCATGTTTCATCATACAACTCCTAAACAAGGTAGCAAATGAAAAATTGCTTTAAACTTTGTGCTAACAAAGTGTGTATGAGTTCACCACCTACCTTTGCGTGACTCAATACTCCAGCATTCCTATCCACCTGTTGTGCGTTAGATGTTATCTAGTTTAATTAAGAAATACAACAACAAGATAATGAGAAGGACAAAAGCTTTACTTTCTAAAAAGTTTGGAGGTGACCCCATTAATTAGATAGATTAATGGGGATAGAGCCTTACAGATAGCAGCTAATTTGACATCGAACCTAAGGAGCTGTTGACAATGCCGTTAGTAGGAGTGAAAAAAAGGGTTGTTTAGATTGTTAAACTGCTCTTCAGCTACAACTAGTGGATGATACTAAAGTCTGCAAACAAATCCTAGTGAAATCACTGGAAAATTACAGAGAGGCGGAGCCCCACAGAGATGACAAAAATGTTTTCCTGCTCCAACTTGTGCTAAAAGTTACATGTGGCAAACATCAGTCAGGTTAGAGTCACTAAATGCAAAAATATAACTCCTAAATGTTCTCGCAGTTACCCTCCATTTCCATGCGAAGCCACCAGTGTGTGGTGTTATGTAATACTTTTAAGAAGCTTTAAATGTGTTCATGGTTGCTTTTGATTCATTCAACTAATATAGCTCAGCCTAAATTCCATCAGGAAAACTTTCTTTATGCTATATCCATTCACAGTTCTCTCATTCCCACCAGTACCAAAAGAGAAACTGTAATTTGAATCCCATTTCTTGCATTTCCTCATAATTAAAAATGTGGGAAATAATTCAGTTGGTTAAGCTGGTGTCATGTCTATTTCGCAAGTCTTACTGGTCTTTTAGTGGTTGGCTTTGGACCCTGGTGGTGTGCGGTCAGTCTCCCACCAAGATGCAGAAATCAGCTCATGTTGACCTCTGCTAGTTAGCTGCTAGCTAGCCAGGTCGAGTTCTTCAAATAAAAACATCAGAAAACACTGAGGAAAAGACAGAGAAGATGGGCACCAGCTGAACTAGTGACCTGCTCGCCATTGTACCAGCGTTGGAAATAAACCGCACAACCTCTATGCCACAGTGGGGTATCAGCAACTGTAATATCTTTCGATTCATCGAAAACAGCCAATTCTTGGACAGCACCATTCAACCAGGTGACTCTTTTTCTAAAAGCTGATCAAACAGAGCAGAGGACTCAGGTGAGAGAAGGAGCAACGCACTCTCACTCCGAACTTTTGATCATGGACCTTCCACATCCACAAACAATGTGCAAGGTACCCTGGGTGCGTTGGTTGTTGACGTTCTGGGACAACGTATCAAGTTCTGCCTGTTACATGCTTTGTCTTCCTCCAAGATACACTTCCATTTTCACAGGAAATTTAATGTTTACATACAGTCTCTTTCAAAATAAATGCATTATGTCAGTACAACACTGCGAATTGACCTTTTTTCTCCTTCAACAACAAACCGACATGGTTAGATTTCAGAAAAAAGATTATCGCTCTCTCAGGTGAAAGTCGGTGTTTGTTGGACCCATCCACCACTGTTCCCGCCCGTCCTGGTCGGACTTAACTATCTTCCTCGTCTCGCTGCCTTATCCCCTGACGCCACCAGGCGCTGTTAAACTAACTCTAATGTTAAAGGACGCCTTTTTTCATTCAGTCACTGCCCAAGCAACAGATTTTGACAACTTCAGAGTGAGCCAACAATGTGAAAAGAAGCAAAAAAGGACTAAATCACAGCACACAAGTTAAAGGAGCGGATCCCATTTCACTGGAGTTGTATCTTGTATTCCATGGGACAAATGATTGATTGACTGACTGACTGACTGACTGACTGACTGATCTATTGATGTGAAATTCTGCTAGCAAAGCACTAAATATAGTAGGCTAAATATGCTACTCCTCTGTGTGTACTGGAGTATATCAGGGGCAGAAACTGACAGCTGGCCAAACAGTAGTGTATTAGGCATAATTTTGCAGTCAAAGAAATATCGAATCTGAATATTTGAAATGGTTTCAATACTCTTTTCCACAGTATTGATATGTTGGTACCATCTGGGCTTAATCATAGCAAAGTATTAAAGCATGTCTGGAGGGGCTCTTTAAAAATCATTATTATCTGTAATCCTGACAAAGGCCCCTTGTTACAAGGAAATACATTCATTGACCCCTATAGTGTTTCCCCCGGGGCTGCTATACAAATCGGACACCAGGATTTAAAAAAAATAAATGAACTATCTCAACTGCAATAGGAGGCAAAACATGATTTGATCGAATAATATAGTCACATAACTTTCTGTCAAATTAATCTTAGCAGTTGCATGTTACAAATCAGTCTCTCTCTGATGCTGTTCAGCTCATCAGAGGCAGGCTATAGCCCGGCACCTGCTACTAGGTCTGTGTGCTCACCTTTTTCCTCTAATAACCGCCAGACGCCAGATGTTCAGGAGCTTTTTGGTTTTTTTGGGTACCAGGAGCCAGGTCTCTTCTTCTTCAAAACAAAAGGCCCTGGTGGTTTAGAATGTTAAAAACACAGAATAAAGCTGTTTCACATTAAAAATCTGTGTTTTTCTGGTACTGTTTTACTTGTTGCGGAGGGGCTGCTAACTATGGTGGCTGATGTGAAAACGTGAATCTCCCTATCTAGTGCAGCGTTTGGTTTGTTTGTTCTGGGCTACTGTAGAAACAGCAGTGTCACAGCTCAAGTTTCTTAGGTTATGTTTTTTTATTTCATTCATTCATGTTGTTTCCTGTTTTACTTTGAAAGTCTCATCTCTCGTTTCAGATCCCTTCACTTCCTGCCCCTGTGTTCCCGCCCTGATGAGCCTCACTTGTGTCTCGTTAGCCTTCCCCTCACCAGAGTATTTAGTGTGTGTCTTGTTTTCTCTCAGTGCCAGTTCGTCTTAGCTTCTTGTGTTTTTAGCATGCCAGCCTTTTCTTGTTTTTTGGGATTTAGCCTGTTGATCGACTCTTCCTCTGCCTCATCCCTATTGGATTTGTTTGCCTCCACTGATAGCCCTTCAGTGTACTGAACCTTTTGACACAGTAAAGACTGTGTTATTTTATAAGAACTGTCTCCAGAGTCATGCGCTTGAGTCCACTCTCACCTGGTTTACCAGTTGTTAGAAGTGGTACAACATGTCAGACTCCGTTGATGAGGACTGCTCCTTACAAACAGCTGATTCAAAGGTAACAAAAACAGGACAATTCTTATTTTCAGGTGATTATACACTAAAGAAAACACATGCATTACATTATATTACATTTCTGCTAATATACCCCCCCCCCCCCCCCCCCCCCATCTCATACTGGACCTTTAAATAGGAAATAATCTATTCCCATTTTTTTCTGAGGAACCCCTGGAACCCCGTTAAGGACCGTTGGATGTCCCCAGACTTGGGTTGAGAACCACTGTTGCAGTTTACATTGTGCAAAGGTCTACATTTACAGGCCATAGGGGCCAACACATTCCCACTCCAACCTCGTAACACAGGCCTATAAATGTTTGGTCATGGACTTTGACTGTGTGTCAAACTTTTAGTCTAGTCCTGTTATTTTGTTAAGTGTTATGTGTGAGGTGTGTGTGTGTGTGTGTGTGTGTGTGTGTGTGTGTGTGTGTGTGTGTGTGTGTGTGTGTGTGTGTGTGTAAAGTTGTTGTAGACCTTAGGAAGAATAGTTGCTGTAAACTAAACTAAACTAAACTGTGCATCATATATCCTCCTGAAACCTAAACTTTTGTTTGGTATCCATTTTTGAATTCTCCTAGCTATTTGGGATTAGTGGGACCTGATAAGTATAAAAAAGCTAAACACTGTCAGCAATAACAAAGTCCCAATATCCTTAAATGTGACGATAGTAATGTCCCAATGTCTTCAAACAAGCTGATGATAAATTCCCAATGCCTTCAAACGAGTAGCCTACTTTCTAATGAATAGCGTCTTAGCTTTTTACCATTGCTAAAATGAGTCAAATTGCGTATCAATGCCATATCAAACTAGTTATTAAACATGAATAAACTAATTTCAACTATTAAGTCTTATCAGGTTTTGTACCTTTTCCATTTTTGTGTCAAGATCGGCTGCAGACTGACTTGGCAGAGATGGCTGCCATCTTGTTTTTACATGGATTAGTGTAATGTGGTCTTACTACCACTAGATGGCACAAAAAATGTCCACAAATGAGGACAACAGGTCTTATGTACAAGGTCTGGTGATGTCCTCATATGAGGACACAGGGTCTCAGGAGGATATGTCTACGACCTGGAGCCTATTTCTTCCTGCAAATCCAAAAAGGAGGAAAATAGAGGATTTAATAGTGTGTGGACAGATTCATTTACTTTCACCACCAACACTGGAAAGTTAAAGTACATAATAACAAATAGGTACAAATAGCCCACTGCAGAGTAACCACCTGTACTAAATCATATTAATGAGTGTTCATTAAGAGCTATTCATAATGTTGATGTGCTAATTTAGATTTATTAAGCTTTTACCTTTATTCAAATATATTTTGCGGCTCCAGACTGATTTTTTTTCTTTTTTAGGCCAATAATGGCCCTTTTAATAGTAAAGGTTGCAGACCCCTGCCCTCATATGTTAATCCGGCCATTGTGAGCCCGCATAATGTGACTGTGTGAGTGGAGTTTTGTCCTCACAATGATAGTAATGCAAGAATAAACACACACACACACACACACACCAGGAATAACTGCATATTAGTGGAAGAGAGAGCAGCAGCTGCTTCTGATCCCACAGCTTCTCTCTCTCTGTCTCTCCATCTCTCCATCCCTCCCTCCCTCCCTCCTCCAGTGTGCAGCTCTGGTGGGTCGGTGAAGCCGCTTTTTGGCTTCGGAGCTCCAAGCGAGAGAGCAGCCAGCGCTGAGGTAAGGAAGCAGGGTGGAGGGGTGAAGAAGCTAGAGAAAGAGAGGTGGTGGATGAATGAATAAATGAAGAGTAGCTTTAAGAATATGTGCAAGAGAAGACTGGTTTGTGCTGGGCTGTGCGCTTTAACGCGTCCCATGATGTTGATACTGTCAGTGCTGCGATGTTAATGTAAGTGGAGTGAGGACCTGGTCGGATGCTGGTACAGTACTGCACACAGCGGAGATGGACGTGTGTGCGCGCGCGCGCGCGGGGTGGTGTGTGATGATGTTAATCCCACTTGTGATTAAAAGGAGCGTGCACTTTGCTGCTTTGTTAAGTGACACTCGAAGGACACTAAATCTGAAATGAATTTTTGTGTGTGTGTTTGAGAGACACACAGGTGTGTACTGGTCAGTAGCCTATCTCAGTGTTCACCATGTCTGTGCGTTTTGGCGTGTTTGGTGAAAATGTGCATGTTGCTGTCTGCAGCTGGACCCATAAAAAGCGACCACAAGTGTGTGTGTGTGTGTGTGTGTGTGTGTGTGTGTGTGTGTGTGTGTGTGTGTGTGTGTGTGTGTGTGTGTGTCTAAATTAGGCTGCAGCGCTGCTGGCTGTGTGTATGTGTGTGTGTATTTGGGAAGTGGAGGTTCTGTGAGGATACATAGACCACAGACAGCTGTTGGAGACAGAGATATTTTTTGTTTATGTTCTTATGTAGATGTGCATCACCACCATCCATCAAACCTAAACTCTGCAAACTTGTATCATGTTGTTTATTTGAGCCTCATGCTGCTGATCATTATCACATGGAGCTATGATTACTCTGTGGGGTTGATTATATTGGATAGTAACATGTTGTAATTAATGTATGGACTGTCATGTCCTGTTCTGTCTGATTGGACTCAGACGTTATGGTCAAAAGTATTGGGACACCCCTGCTTAGTTGTGTGCTTTTAGTCTGCGTCTGTCTGTCATGGTTTGGGCTATAGTGCATTTAGTTCCTTTTACGGCCAGGTGTGTCTGAAGTCCAGCCCAGGGACCAATTATGGCCCTTGGACCAATTTTAAATGGCCTGTGGCTCGTCTTTAAAAAGTATACTGTATGTGGCCTGCCACACAATATTGGTTAGTCCAACGTAGTCTCACTCTGGTGTTGTTGAAATCCGGGGCTTGGGCAGTGACTTCTAGTGTCAGACACTGACGGAAAAAGCCATCCTTTCACATTGGCATGATACTCGGCTGCTTGCCCTTATTGCATAACAGCCCCACCATCGGGGGAAACGCAGTTGGACAGCAGAAAAAGTTAAGGCAGCAGAGGTCCGAGTAGGGTGGGCAGGAGGGCTGGTGGATGGGTCCAACAACCACCGACTTTCAGCCCTGAGGCCGGTGTTTGCTTCCCATCAGATTTTTTCTTTCTTTTTTCCTAAACCTAACCACGTGAGTTTGACGTTGAAGGAAAAAAACGTCAATTCGCAGTGTAGTACGTTTATTTTGAAAGAGACTGTATGAAAACGGGACATTTCCTTTGAAAAACAGAAGTATACCTTGCACATTCTATCTTGACGTGGAAAGTCCATGAACAAACCTCGATATGTGATGAGGTTGGAGTGAGAATGTGATAACACGTATGAGTGAGAAGCAGCAGCCCCCCAGTTGTTTTCATCACCCAGTCTCACTCCAAAATCATTGAAATCCAGTGCTTAGTCAGCGACTTCCGGTGTCAGATACTGACGAAAAAAGACACCCTTTTACATTGGCATGATATGCGGCGATAATTTCAAGGCTGGTGTCTGCCTCCTGTACGATTGTACAGCCAAACCCAAAACCATGTGTATATGTGTCTGCAAAATGTAACCATGTGTGTTTGTTATTAAAGACAAAAAGAATTTTGAAAGAGAGATTTTGAAAGAGGACAATGCATGTAACAGGCACGGTGTCCCAGAACGTCAACAACCAATGCACCCAGGGTACCTTTCATTTTCTATCTGGACGTGATCCACATACGTCATTAGTACTGTACTCAATTCAGTTTTATTTCTATAGCCCAATATCCAGCCACACATTAAGAACCTTGTTGCAAAGTTGAAAGTGAAAATTGGTTTCTTTTTTAGAAACAAATCCTGTTTCTCTCATCAAGTAAGGAAAAACCTGATTTCTGCCACGTTTTTACCGTTGTTAGATTATGGTGATCTACTGTATATGCATGCATCTGACCAATGCCTTAAAAAACTGGACACCGTCTACCATTGTGCCTTACGGTTCCTTACTGGCTGTGGACATCTTGTACACCATTGTTTCTTATACTCTGCTGCTGAGTGGCCATCTTTGTATCACCGTAGACTCTCGCGCTGGTTGGTCTTTGTGTACAAGTCCTTCCTCGGTCTCCTTCCTTCTTACCTGTGTATTCACTTGCCTAAAACTGAAAATCAATACAGCCTGCGCTCCCAAAACTTTGTACAGATGTTGGTCCCTAGAGTTAGAACCGAACTAGGTAAAACAGCTTTTAAATATGCTGCTCCTAACTCCTGGAAAAACCTTCAGAGGGAACTGAGACTTCCAGAATTGGTTACCTTAGGAGAATTTAAATCGATCTTAAAAGATCGTGAGAAAAGCAGTCTTGGCCGTTGTTTCTGTTTTTAGTCGTCCCTCTGTTTTTATACGCTTGTCTTTTTATGTACTGTATTACTTTTTACTGTATGCCTTGTTGTTGTTCCCTTAACAATCACTTATTGCTTTTATTGTAAACCGCTCTATTTCATTGTAGTGAATGCAGTTTGAATGTGTGTGTGACCTATGTACGTACTGTACTGTAACCTGAGTCTATGCTGCCTTCTTGGCCAGGTCACTCTTGTAAAAGAGATTTTAATCTCAACGAGGCTTTTACCTGGTTAAATAAAGAATATATATATATATCACAAATCCCAATTTGCCTCAGAGGTCTTTACAACATACAACATACAACACCCTCTGTCCTTGGACACTCACAGTGAATAAGGAACCTTTGACTTAATTTTCTAAATATGAGAATAAATGTGACACTAAAATGATTTGGCTTTACATCTACAAAAATCATCTAACATGGTTTGATTAATCACACAAAATGAACATTAATGTAGCACGGAGATTTTAGAGTCACATGTTATTGTCAGGCAGCACAGTGGTGCAATGGTTAGCATTGCTGCCTCACAGAAAGTGGGTTGTGGGCTCAAACCGGCTGCCTGGTTAGTGCCCTTCTGAGTGGAAATTGCATGTTCTCCCCATGCCAACGTGGGTTTACTCTGGCTTCCCCCCACAGTCTTGAGTCATGCAGGTTAGGTACACTGGTGACTTTAAATTGCCTGTGTGTGTCAGTGGTTTTCTGCCAAATGGGCTGACAGATAATGGATGGATGGACATTACAGTTTTGTTTCCAGTTTTGCAACAAAACCTTTATCATTATGCTACCCTGGGCATAAAAGATGGCTACCTGCTTAATTAACAGTGTTCTTTATTTTACACACACCTCCCAGCATAAAACATCCAGACAGCCTCATCTAGTCTTGCCTGGAGCATAGAGCGTAGAGGATGGGTGGGTGGGGAAAACTCGGGGTGTATGTTGCACTGCGGAGGGTAAATGATACTAGAGACTTAACAGTGAGACGTCTCGCTCTGCATCTACATCCTGCCACCACAGCATGAGATGAGAAGGAAGATGTGTAATCAGGTTCATTTATAATAATAATAATAATCTTCCTAAGAATAAATGTCATGTTTTTCTTTCAGTCGTCACTTGATTTCTTAAAATTGTGTATGAAATTGGATTGTTTCTGGAAGAAATCCTTTTGTGCAGTGTAGTGAAGGATCATTGCTTTCTCACTAGTTTACCTGGTGTGTCCATACCAACTGAAGACTAACTGAGGAATCTCTAATGTGGAGTGTTGCTGAATCTTTAATATTCTTTTGTAAAGCAGAAGAATAACACTAAATTGCACACTGATGAAGGCATCAGCTAAAACGTTTGTGTTAGCTACTCGTTTACATTACAAAAGAATTAAGAGAGAGCAAATCTGAACATTTAGAGACATGTTTTGAGCTAACCAGATTACTTTTTATTATTCACGTGTTTATAACACATATTTAAAGGTCTAGTGTGCAGGATTTAGGGGCATCTTTTGGCAGAAATGGTATAAATTATTCATAGCTGATCTCATTAGTTTATAATCACCTGAAAATGAGAATCTTTTCATTTTTGTTACCTTAACGTACTTGTGTGTCAGCTCTTTGCAGAGCCTACGACATAGACTACGCATATGGCCAATGCCACTATGAGCATTTGTACCTGTGCGGTGGTGTGTCTGTGTCACTCTGCAATTACTCATCCAAAACACTAGTCAGTGGTGTTTCTGTGAAGTTAAGCTGATTCAAAACACACCCAAAACACACATTAAACATGGCTTAATAGTGACAATTTTGAACACAAGTACACAAATCAGCTTCGCTACAACCTACAACTCAGAACATTCACAGACAAAGTGCCTGTCTTCTGCTGGACACATTTTCCCCACAAATAAAACATGCTAATGTTTTTAGCACAAGCCTATGGCATTTTACATTGTACAAGTTAGCCTAGCAGCTAGCAGAGATTTCCTCTGCTCATATGAAGCCAGGGACAACAGCAACATTTAACAAAGGTAACGATACGAAATTCGGCTCCATTACAGCTCACAAGGTTCACCGACAAAACAACTCTCTTATACTAAACATGTTTCCAAACAAATAGCCTACAACATGCTAATGTTATTAGCACAGGCCTATGGCATTTTACATTGTAAAAATTAGCCAAGCAACTAGCAGAGATTTCCTCTGCTCATGTGAGGCCAGGATAAATCTCTCACAAGACGTAAAATGTTATGATGTCATTTTGTCATCTGGTGCCACCAGGTTAGCATAAATCAGTTTATGGTCAACTGTTTTTTTTAGAAACTTTTGTTGACTTTCCTCTTGAGTATGAGTATATAGTGGTAAAATGGAAATACTCAAGTAAACTTCACTCAGACTTAAGTAAGAGTAGATACTCTCATCAGAGCTTAAGGGCATTACATTCTGAAAATGTAGGCCTACAGAATCTTCTGATTTTGTCATAAAGTTAATACTCATTTCCTCAGTTGTTGAGAAGAGAGTCAGAGTTCATCTAGACAATCAGTTAAAACAGTTTTTGATTTATTTTTTCTCCTATATTATACCCCAGATTGGCGATGTTTTTCTCATGTGTCCTCTTTATTCCTGTCAGCCTGTTCACCAGCCAGTATCAGTAAACATCTGGGATCTTTATGCATCCTCACGTACGTCTATTTTTAGAAAGACAGATTAGATATTACATCAGATGTGTTTGCATTTTTCTGTCAAGGTGACCACACCTGACAACTCAATTTCTTTAAAGCAGTTAGGATGATTACAGCACCCCAGACAGAGAGGGTGAGAGGCCTTCTCTGAATCACTAAATCACTGTGTGATTTAGGCCGATCAGACGAGTGTATTCAACCTGAACATTTCATTTATATGCAAAATCGAGAGTCGGAGTCAGATTTTCGAGGTATTGATTCTAGGCCAGCCAGGCTCCATGTGATCCCAGGAGCAGGAAGGATGGAGCAATGGGACTGTGAACTTGAACATTACTGGGCAACATATCAGGCATTTCTTTTCATTCTAAGTTGGAATACCTGTTAAGCAGATGGTACACCGATAATGAAGACAGCAGGCTGAAAGCCACTGATTCGAAAATGCATTCTACTCTTCTCCCATTAGGATTCTCAGACACATGCTGCATGTTCTTGTCTTCACACAGAGCGGCCCTCTGAGGCTCAGATGTGCACATTGTGTTTGCATGTTCTCTCACAAATTCTGGTACGCACAAACACCTGGCTGATGTGAGTATTGATCTAAAGAGAGCCAGTTGACATGGAGCTAAATGCCTGCGCCAATAGCAAAGACATACACACAATGTGCATCCACACAGAAACAAGCAATGCTCTACTTAGAGTTCACAGCCAGCCAGCATTAGAAGTTAGTTCTGAAAACTGGAGCACATTGTGTTTGCAGCCATCCATAAGTTAAATATTGATTTAGTCATGTGCAACAACTGTAAACTCAAATGATAACACGACGAATGACTGTGATAACGTGCATGTGGGGGGAAAACATGCAGTTTAAAGGAATAGTTCCGTCTCTTTGAAAACCCTTGTCTGTCAGTGTTAGCTGGCAAACTTGTAACTTCCTCGAACCTCAGAAACAGTTTTTTTTTTCCATCACTGTTTGTGTACAGATTAAACAAATGACATTAAACACGTTAATCTGTGATCTTTAGATGTGCTGGTAGGCAGCCCTTTGAGCTGTGGGCAGAGCCAGGCAGGGGCAATTGCTCTGAGACAACAAGGGAGGCTGAACTTCCCCTAAAATTTCATAGAAGAAATGATCAAATATGCACTATTGAATTTATATTAGAATAAGAATTTACATTGCATTAAATGTGCGCTAGGGTGTGTTTAACATCATGACTATGATGTTCAAACGTTAGCTGTTAATCACCAGTTTTCAAAAGCGACCTCCCTGTTATACATTCCCATGTCAGCACGGTGGACACAGAGCCTCCAAGCATTCCTATGAGACAGCGCTGAGCAGGTTTTTTTCATGCAGCAAAGCGGTCATTGGATAAATGCCACAAAATCGTCACTTCCAGTGAGGCTCAGCTTCCCTGGGACCTAATGGAGTGGTAGGCGGGAGAGGATGCTTGGTGTATGCATGATGATTGGAGGAATTGTCTAAAAGGCTGAACCCCTTTGTGACTGACAGTGCCTCGCATTTCGAGCTCATCCCCATATGGATATTTGCAAGTGGAGCCTTATGGCAGAGTGCCATCCAGAGTTCCTTATTTCCATAAGCCATATAGCTCATTTTCACCGTTTTTACAGTACAGTTCAGGTGTTTAAACCCATCTGAAAATCTCTGAGGTGTGTTTTGCTGTGGTTCTATGGCATGAGTGTGGTTAAAACAGCTTCAATTAAATGTTCCTGCCTCGCTACAACATGACAAATTTTATGATGTAAACTTAAAGTGAGCTGAAAAGACCAGCAGCCGCCACTGGAGCCAGGCTATCTTATGTGTTTTATTGCCAAGAGTGTATTAATACCACTCTAATGTCTGTATGACACATATGAAGCAACAGCCAGCAGTCCATTAAAGGTGTGTGTAAGGATTATGGAGATTTAGTGGTGTCTAGCAGTCAGGATTGCAGATTGCAACCAGCTGAAACTTCTCCTGATTAAATTTCCTTCAGTGTTCACTGTTCAGGAGATTTTTACCAGGAGCAGAATTATCCACAGAGGTCTTATCCTCTCCAAAACAAACCAACCTGGTGATTAAAACAGTTAAAAACACTGAATAAAGCAGTTTCAAGTTACAAATCAGTTTTTCTCCGATGCTGTTTGGCATGTCAGAGACGTACCATTAGTCTAGCTACTGCTAATGTGTGCTCACCTTTTTATCTCTGATAAGTTAAGATCCAGACGATCACTAGGAGTCGAATTATCAACAGAGGTCTCCTCCGGTGATTTAACCAGCCAAAAACGTTGAATAAAGCAGTTTCACATTTAAAAAGTTGCATTTTTCTGATGCTGCTCATCATGGAGGGGCTTCCAAATATGATGGTTGATGCAAAAATGCAACTGGCCTTATCTAGAGCCAGTGTTTGGTTTGTCCAGCCTGGGCTACTGTAAAAACATAGTGGTGCAACATGGCAGTCCCCCCTCCTGTGTAGATCATTGATAGGCAACAAAAACACAATAATTCTTACTTTCAGGTGAATACATAATAATAAAAACAAACTTATTATATTGCATTCCATTTCCAAACCAAAGGTCTCACTCAATGTACACAAAAGGAGAGACACAATAGCTGTTAGAGTATGTGAAGGTTATACTTTCCTTGATGACTTTCATATCATTTGTGCTGCACTGTCTGCCTTATGTATTTACTTTTTCTGTCCTGGTTGCTTTGTGTATCAATTTCCACTTTTTTCATATGTTGGTATTTCTGGAACTTCCTGTATTTGGACTTCAGAACTACAAAGGTGAACTGCATTTCCCATGAGCACTTGCATGACAAAGCACAGGTGTGGTCTGTTTGATGTTAAATGTTTTGTCAAACATTTGCCAGATTAGGGTCCAGGGAGTTTGCAGAGCCTTCTTCCCTCAACACTTACATGTTTTGGCCTTCTGGCTCCGCAGCTTTTCATTGTGAGTGTGCTGATCTGTTTCTTCAACCTGAGAATGTATGGAGGAGGATTTTAAGTTTTGATTATAGCTTTAACTTCACTTCATTATCAGTTTTTCCTGAGATAAAGCAGGTTGCCAAAAGACCTGAATCTTTAGTTGAAACAAGGTTTGCCGTGCATCATCTAACAACATGCAGCCAAATCTGGTGTCTCTCAGTGTAAAGACAAGAGACTTTCCAAAGGAGAAGATTGGACTGGAGCACACTGATCAATTTACAGCCTTTAATAGTAGAAACAGACTACCACCACTGTTTCAACACCACTGTGTCCTCATCAGAGTAAAAATTAATAAATAAAAATGACTCTGAGAAAGAGACAGTAGTGTTGAAACTTAATTTGTTTGCACTGTCAGAAGCTGTTAATTGATCAGTGTGCTCCAGTCCTTCCGTCTCCCTCAGAAAAGTTGAATCTAGAGGTGGGGAAAAAATCAATGCAGCATAGTATCACAATATGTTTGTGTGGCAGTATTGTATTGTCACACAGTGCTAAGTATAGTGAACAGTGCCCCTTTTATATATATATATATATATATATATATATATATATATATATATATATATATATATATATATATAGACATACATTTAAATATATATATATATGTATATATATATATATATATATATATATATATGGGGCGGAAGTAGCTCAGTCCATAGGGACTTGGGTTGGGAACCAGAGCGTCGCCTGCTCACGTCCCTGTCCGGACCAAATATGGAGCGTGGACTGGTGACTGGAGAGGCGCCAGTTCACCTCCTTGAGCAAGGCACCGAACCCTGCAACCGCTCGGGGTGCCTGACCAAGGGCAGCCCCCTCACTCTGACATCTCTCCACTCTGTGCATGTATAGGTCCTGTTTGTGCATGTGTTTGTCATTCGGACTTGTGTGTTAATTGACAAGCAAGAGTGAAAACATTGAATTTCCCCTCAGGGGGATTAATAAAGTAAATAAACTTAAACTTTATCATATGAATTGTTAATATTGTAAATACAAATTCAACTCTAGGTAGCCTACTAAGTTTTCCTTTGCGGACATAGTTTACTTTTGTAAAAAGGTAATAAATAGCAAAATACGTTCACAATACCCAGCATATTTAAAATCGCAATAATATTGTATCATGATTGAACTAGAAAAACACTCAGAGAGTGCAGATCTCCACCAAGTAGGTGATATTCCTTCCCCCTCTGCAACAGATTTTGCAGCCTGCATTACAGTTAGGTTATTTGCATCACTATCATTATTAGGTTATATTCACCAGGGAGACACTGTGGTGTATTTATTTCATTTTTATTTTGTACCAACACATAATATAATGTTTTCTTGTATTTTTCTCTTTCTTTTTTTCCAACACAGCATATTAATTTCAACTTTAGAATTACAACAATATTAAGCAAGTAGAACAAGACGTGCTTTCCGGCCACCAGATGGCGTTATTTTCACTGTCTTTAGAGATTGGAATTGCTGCTGAGGCTGTCAGACGACAGCACCCAGAGAGCGCAGACCTCCGCCAAGTAGCTCGGATTTCCTGCCATTTTATTATTTTATCCACTTTACTTCAACTGATCACCACCAAAATACTATCATCTGTTCCTTGTCCCATTATCCACCTTTCCTGAAAATTTGATCAAAATCCATTCAGAACTTTTTGAGTTATGTTGCATACAAACAGACAAAAAGACTAACGCAGGCGAAACATAACCTCCTTGGCAGGGGCAATATCGGGCGGCACAGTGGTATAGTGGTTAGCATTGTTGCCTCACAGCAAGAGGGTTCCTGGTTTGATCCTGGGTGTGGGAGCCGGTCTGTGCGGAGTTTGCATGTTCTCCCCATGTTAGTGTGGGTTTTCTCTGGGTACTCCGGCATCCTCCCACAGTCCAAAGACATGCAGGTTAATTGGTGTCCGTGAGTGTGAATGGTTGTCTGTCTCTATGTGTCAGCCCTGTGATAGTCTGGTCACCTGTCCAGGGTGTACCCCGCCTCTCGCCCAATGTCCGCTGGGACAGGCCCCCGCGACCCTCAAGAGGATAAGCAGTTTAGAAAATGGATGGATGGATTGAAGTATCATGATAATATCATTTTGTGGATCACCCTCTTTTTTTGTTTCCATTTGCCCCAGAGGAAGTTGACCGCATTGACAAATCATTTTAAAAGCATTACAATTGAAGCATATACGTTGAAAATATATATATATTGTATGAATGGACATGTAATTGATTTTAGAGACAATGCAGTCAATTACTTTTTGATGCACCTGCAACATAAAGAAGCCTTTGCAGTTTGTAAACAATAACAGAGTTGATACTGGATAAAACCTGTGTTTCCTTTGGTTTTCATTTAAAGTTGGCAGCATTTTCATTGTATTTTAAACAAATAAGGAATTGCCTTAACTTTTTATAAATTTTTTTCCCAATAGAATTTTACTCTGCACATTCATGGTGTTTCATTCAGCCAGTAAGGAAACCAGCTGGCTGGAGATGAATGTGCTTTGATGAGGAAGTGAAAGGCAGCTTCGTCTTCCATTTAGGACGGGCTGAATAGAGAGAGAACTGGTCCCAGTTATGGCTGGGATGTAATATGCTGGGACAGTGATGCTAGTTGAGTCTGACAAGGAGAGAGATATGGAGGGATGCAGAGAGGCAGAGTCCAGAGTGAGGAGGAGGAACAGATCATCTTTGTCTCCTGTGTTTTCCATTTTACTCTCCTCTTCCTGCTGCATACTGTCAGTTATTCTCTTTTCCTCTCTGTATACTCTCCTCTCCTCCTTAGATGTTGCTGTCCTTCTGCTCACTTTGTCTCAGCTCATCTGTCCACAGGCGTCAATATTGTGACAGCCTTCAGACCAGCAGAAAAGAGTAGGCCTGAGTTATGGGATGCCAGCAGTGTGGGTTTGTGAATCATGGGCGTCGTACATTATTTTACTGGGCTCCGTTCTGCCCTGACAAAACATAGCAAAATGTTTATTTAAATGGAGACGTTGGTGCGTTAAACAACCTGTTGAATTACTTTAAGGTCCAGTGTATAGGATTTAGGGGGGATATAATGGTATCTAGTGGTGAGGACTGCAGACTGCAGCCAGCTGAAACTTCTTTGAGTTAGAAATCCTTCAGTGTTTATTGTTCAGGAGGATTCTACCAGTAGCTGAGTTATCTGCAGAGGTTTCTCCCTCTCCAAAACAAACAGACCCAGTGATTGAAACAGTGAAAAACACTGATTAAAGCAGGTTCATGTTGAAAAAAGTCTGAGTTTACCAGCGCATTCTCACTCCAACCATTTGGTCATGGACTTTCCATGTTCACATACAACAATTTCGTTCTTGTCCTGCTGTGTTTCCCGCTTTGCCACCAGACACCATGACTGGCCACGTATCATGTTGATGTTAAAGGACAGCTTTTTTGTTGGCGACTAACTCCGGAAGTCACTGCCCAAGTGCCGGATTTAGACTTCGGTGAGACCGGGTTGGTTTTTCTGATGCTGCTCGTCACAGAGATGCTGCTATGGTGGCAGACGAGAAAACGCAAATGGCCCTATCTCGAGACGGTGTTTGGTTTGTCTGATCCGGGTTTCTGTTGAAACACGGAGGTGCAACATGGTGATCTCTGTAGACAAGGACTCGCTCCCTATGTAGATATAAACAACTCATTCTAAGGTAAAACGCCTCCCACAATAATTCTCATTTTCAGGTGATGATACATGAAAGAAAACAGACTTATTACATTATATTTCATTTCTGCCAGTATATAGGATGTAGTCCTACACACTGGACCTTTAATGTCATCGCCTCTTTATATGGCAGGGGCTTCATTGGCATGGGAAGCGTACTTCACCAAAGCAAAAACAAAAAACAAAAATTGTGTGCACAGTAAGTAGGGATTTGATAGACATTTATTAACATACGGACGCATTGCTGCTGATTTGGTAACACCAAATCACACACGGATTCCCAAGTGCTCCTATCAGTGGTTATTCAGTTATGTTACACCAGGGTGAGATGGATGTTTAGTCAGAAATATACATCTACAGCTTTGTTTCTGCAATTGTGAGCATTTTATTTGAGTAATTCATGCTTTCTTTTTGCATTTCTTGCATTCATTGCATTTGTCTTAGTCTATACATATACATTCAGAAAACATCATTCACTGTAAAAAGTTAAGTAAAGAAATACATTCCTGTGTTTACAAGTGGTGATATCACTATCTTTAATGGTGAATAAGCCTGTAACACTCCTCTAACAGCTTATTAATAATTGAGATGAGGAAAGAAGCCTCAGGGGTGAAAAAGAGCAAAACTTAAACATGATGCCTTCTGTTCTCCTGTAACTTCAATCTCATGTGACAGCTGAGCAGGAGGAATAGCAGAGGAGAGATAGCTGAGGAAACTAGGAGAATTTATGATGCCTTCATTTCATCCATCCTGTGCCTGCTGACAGAAGACAAGAAAGAAAGGCAGAGAGATGGGAGACTGGAGCCCAGTGGTGAGTTGCGCTGTCTAATTCATCTCTCTGTCTCTCCCTACAGCAGCCTCTAGACACTGAGGAGAGAGCAAAGGAGGGCATAAAGGAGGAGGAAGAGAAAGACTGCCGCAGATAAAGAAGAGGATAACTCAATACTGGAGGAGAAGACTGAGAGGGAGACTGTAGTGATGGCTGAGGCGCAGCAGCAGCAGCAGCAGGAGGAGGAGGAGGAGGAGCAGCAGCCGAGCACTGTGGAGGCGACGGAGACTGACGAAGGGTCCGAGGAACCGAAGGAGAGTGTACAGACGACCCCACGACCTCTGCTGTCCATGAGGTCCATGAGCAGCGTGGACCCAGATGACGACTCCCCCAACATGATTGTCTACAGAAAGGTAGGAGAAAAAACTGATGAATTTGTTGAAAATTTGTGACGTCGTGTTGCTGCTGGGAGTTCACAGAGCCTGAAATATTGTTGGCCTCAGTGATCTGCAGTTGTTCTTGGTCACTTTATTTTTTCACACAGAGACTGGGATTAGCTACAATGCCGTAATTATTTGAGTCCAAGTCCAAGGTTTAACATTTAAAGAGGTAAACTTCTTGTTGGTGCTTCAGACTCAAGGGAGAGACTTTAATTCCCCAATAACACACTCAGGCAATGCAAAGTCCTCTCAAAGTGCTGTTATGTAGAGCAGTTTGTGTTCTCCAGTCTTTTTCGAGCCATGGCACCCTTGCACAGGGATTTTTTGGTGTACTTTTCAGCTAAAATGTCTCCATGGATATCTGTAAGAATTGATTTTAACAAGCTGACAAGAAAGTGAATAACACAAATGTAAAACTTACAACATATATGAGTAAAACACGCAAGTTATTTGTTTCTGTGCAGATTTACAGATAAATATTAAACTTAAAGGGACCATTCACCCTCAAATAATAAATACATGTTTCCTCTCACCTGTAGTGCTATTTATCAGTCAAGATCATTTTGGTGTGAGTTGCAGAGTGTTGGAGATATCGGCTGTAGAGATGTCTGCCTTCTCTCCAATATAATGGTACTCGATGGCACTCAGCTTGTACATTGGAAAAACTCAACAGCAATGTCTCTTTCTAGAAATCATGACCTGGTTACTCAAGATTATCCACAGACCTTGTTGTGAGCTGTTTCATGTAGGAACTATTTTCTTCTACCAAACTACACCCGCCAACCGTATCACTGCATAGAGGGAAGCGTGCATCTACTGCTAGCTCATGTAGCACCACCGAGCTAGCTAAAGTTACAGCTCAGCTAGGGAGCACACTATTAATGTTAACATCTTGTGCTGTCATGAGCATGAGCCTCTTGTCCATGTGTCAATGCACGCTTCCTTCTGTGCGGTGATACTGTTGGTGGTGATATGGTTTTCTTTTTTCTGGTGCTTTGAGCACCACAAGCTGAGTGCCATCTAGTTCCATTATATTTGAGAGAAGTCAGACATCTCTATAGCCTATATCTCCAACACTCTGCAACTCACACCAAAACAATCTAGACTGATAAATAGCCCTACAGGTGAGAGGAAAAATATGAGTTTTTGATTTTGGGGTGAACTGCCCCTTTAAACCAAAACCAAAAAAAGAAGACATTACCAATGGTTTTACATTTTTCAGTTGAAACATGAAATTAGCTTACATTTTAAATTCAGTGATGAAAAACATGCACATAGGACAAAATACATTCACTCAATTTTTATTATTCACTTGAAATATTCAATGGGTATTTTTGGAAAAGGGAGGGATTTTTCCCAAGAGGTCACTACTCCCACTTTGGCTGGTTCCTACTGTATGGCGACACCACATTTTCCCTTTGAGTTGTCGGTTCAGATCTGCTGGATTGTCTTATGGCACAGAACAGGAAGTGAGCCACACTGTTGTTGCTCCAGAGCAGTTTCTAAACAGATGGTGAAAGTAGTGAAAGACGGGTTTCGGAACAAAGCTAACAACATGTTGTTCTGATCAGTAAAGGCCAGCTTATTATATTTTTATACAGAGGGATTTAGGAAACACGCAGCAGAATCTCTTTGTGACCAGCAGTGGGCCACGTTGTGAGAGAAGGAACAGTAGCAGTGGTCTCAGGTAGACAAAAGGTCTGCCTCATTCACTACCAGGACAGAAGAAACTGCATCACATCGCTGGCATGTTTTCACATCACAGTTAATTAGGCAATGATAAATTTGTGTTTAAAAATGTTACACAGGAGCAAATATAGGAGCTGGGATTTGGTTTCTGTGTGGTAAGCATCCCTCCTGCTAAGGTGCTGTTTGTGACCCTGACCTTTGACCTCATAGTGAGCAGGGAAAGAGAATATACTGTTTCTCCTGTGGGAATCAATATAGACAGCGTTGTTTATCTGCAACTGAATGAAAGGCGAGAAATGAATCTGTTCCAAAGGCAACCTCCCTCCCTCTAAAATGATCCAGGCTTGTGAATAAACACAGGGACATGTGAATATAGACATCATCCCCCCGCAGTGTTTTATCATGATAGATGAACTGTATGAGGGAGAGAGTCGGGGTCTGCCCTGTGAGTCATGGCTGCAAAAATACACATTGTGCAGGGAAGATGAGACGGGACACAGACTGAAACACCATGACAGAATGTTAAAACACGTTTAGGATAATCTGAAAATGTTTAACTGTTACAGTTCGCCATATAGCTTGTCTGTAACTAATTAACTACATGGAGACTAATGATAATAATGCACATTTTGTGGCACGTTGAGGAAGTCAAAATCAATTTTTTAGGAGCCTACTGTTTAGGATGCAGCACAGCAACCGCATCCACAGCGCTGTTAGTCAGCACAATAAAGACAGAGCTGCCTCAGGTAGAGCCTCCTGGTGGGATTTGTGCTTCAGCAATACAAACCAAAATGTAAAGGGGACCTGTTATGCTAATGTACAGGTTCATACTTACATATTTTTGTCTACCATAACATGTTTACATGCTTTAATGGTCAACATTTTTCCTCATACTGTCTGTGCTGGAACACAGTATTCACCCTCCGTCAGAAACACTCCATTTTAGTGTCTTAGTCTATAAGCTCCCTTCCCGAAAAGGCCAATCTGCTCTGATTGGTCAGCATTTCCAGGTCCTCCCCATCTACTCTCATTGCAGCTGGGGAGTGACTGTAACAGAGTATGGCGGCACTTTCTACAGTGAAAATCACCAAAAACAGTTTCTAAACCAAAATCTTTACCAGACATGTTGCAGCAAATTAGGGAGGAATTAACAACACTGGCAACTACTGCTACTACTGACTACATTTTTGTTTGACATTAGCATTTAACTACATGCTAACTACACGTGGGGAGACTGTGGCTCAGAGTTAGTCATCCACCAATCGGAAGATTGACAATTCGATTCCTGACTTATTCAGTCCGCATGTATCCTTGGCCAAGGTACTGAACCCCAAATTGCTCCTGATGGCTGTTTCATCCGTGTGTGAGTGTGTGTGAATGGTTACTGAGTAGCAGGTGGCACCATGCATGGTAGTCTTGGTCACCATTGTGTGAATGTGTGAATGGGTGAATGCGACAGGTAGTGTAAAAGCGCTTTGAGTGGTCAGCAGAATAGAAAAGTGTTTTACAAGTGTACTATTCACCATGTCACAGAATGTGACAGAAAAATAAGGAAAAGTGCAATAGGTCCCATTTAAGTCAAGGTCAGAGTTGAATTCAAATCACTGGACCAGAGTTACTGGGATAGATATGCTTGTGACATATTTGTAAAAGCTACGCAGTGTTGTAAAACTACAGGATGTGACATCATTTTCCCCAAATATGAACTTTGTGTGTTTGTTTTGTAATGTGTTTGCTTTTGTTTGTATATCTTTGTGAGAGGCATTTTTGTTTTTTGACCTTGAGTTTGAAGACATATTTGGAAAGCGCGGACATTCAGACCATCCTCATCTCTTTTAAGGGTTGGTAAATAGGTGGTTAGGTGGAAATGAAACGATTACTGATGTCATGATAAATGTGATAAACGGTCGTTGTTATAATGACAGTTTCAAATTTTAAATATCATTAAAACTGTGTTTGATTACCACTCTCTGAAATACTGTCCTCCATCATCATCATCACTCTCCCAGACACAGGAGTGCAGGCGCGGCATGCAACATGGGTTGGTTGTGCTATTCCCCTGTTTACAGAGTGGGCGTGCAGCAAACCCAGTGATGCAGCTGGTTCCTTGTCCTCATCTACAGGGACACAGAGACTTGAGCAGGCATTTCATACACAGGCTATCCTTAATGTTAAGGCACATTTGCTATGGTTTCATATGCTTCCGAAAGGTATTGGCTATGTTATTACTTTGATGTTAATGCAAATAAAAAGTGCTGCTGATTTTATTTGTGGTTTTCTGTATAAAACTTGGTGAAAAGATTCCAGTGTGTGTAAAAGTGTAAAAATCCTTCATACTTTTAATTTGAAATCTTCAGACCTTTTCATCTCTTATTTGTGGGTTTTGGTTGGGTTTGGTTTGGTTATGGTTTGATAATGGTTTCATGCACAGTGGTGCAGTGGTTATTATTGTTGCCTCACAGCAAGAGGGTTCCCGGTTCATATCCAGGGTGGGGGAGCCCCTCTGTGTGGAGTTTGCATGTTCTCCCTGTGTCAGCATGGGTCCAGCCTCCTCCCACAGTCCAAAGACATGCAGGCTAATTGGCGACTAAATTCCCTGTAGGTCTGTCTTGTCTGGTGGATTGTCCAGGATGAACCCAGCTCCAGCTCCCCCCATGACCCCCAACAGGATAAAAGGTTACAGAAAATGAATGAATTAATGTTTATGGTAAGATTTAAGGTTGAAGTGAGGGTTGGTATTAGGCAACCTGGTGTACCGATTTCTGCATTATGACTCCATGTGTCTGACACACACATTCACCAACCTTTGTTGTTGACAGTTCATGCACCGGTCAGAGAACTCATTTTAATGTGATGTCGAAGAATTAGAGAGAAATTAACAGACCTAAAGTGTGTTTTAATCCTTCTTTCAACGGACCACAATTATCTATCTGCAGTAGCATTTCCACAGTGAATAGAACAAAACAGATGGAAAAGGAACAATTAAATATTACTGGCACCAAATATATGCTGCTGGTGAACTCACCGTAGACCAGTAGTATATCAGGCTCTGAAAATTTGTATCTGGTGAAAGAGGCTGGAGGCGCAGCAGGAATTGCAGGACACCATAAACCACTGTCGCCTTTGATAAATGAGTTCCTGATGCAGGGTTGAGTGGGGGGGTTTAGGGAGCAAGAAGAAGAGTGTGGAAGGGAAATTAGGTAGAGAGAGAGAGAGAGAGAGAGAGAGAAAGACACTGAGACGAGGAGCGAGAGAAAACCAAGAGGTGATGGAGAGAGAGAAAGAGAGAGAGAGAGATACAGTGAAGAGATAAAGAGATGTGAAGAAAGATGATATTCTGAATCAGTACAGTAAGAGAGGAGCAGACGGATGTTGCGGCTGTGAGAGATCTCAACGTATCTGCAAACACATGGCTGCTACACACAGGAAAAGGTTACTTCAGGTGAAACAGCAGCCGAAATGTGTTGTAGTATCACTTGCAGATCTTACAGAGATGAATAGTCACCTCAGGAGACAAGAATATGTTCTGGGGTCATGATTCATGATGTTGAATGTAGCCTGTTCTCTGTTCTGCTTCATGTAGGATTTCAGCATCAATAAATCGCTGTCAGACTTCACAATTAAGACATGTGGGACATGCCGGTATTATTTAGATTTGAGGAGCATTCTTTGGACATGAAGACAAAGCATTGAAAATATATGTCTCAGCTGGACTTTTTACCACAGTTTGCAACACATGGCCAACTCGGTGTGTTGTATACAAACCAACTGGTCAACAGTTTGTAAGGCTGTGGGGTGTTGCGGTGTTGTACTGACGATGTGTGTTTATATTGAAGGAGACTGTATGTAAATTTTAAATTTCTTGTGAAAACAGAAGTGTATTTTGAAAGAAGACAATGCATGTAACAGACAAAACTTGACACGTTGCCCCAGAACGTCAAAAACCTACGCACCCAGGGTACCTTGCATGTCGTATCTAGATGTGGAAAGTCCATGACCAAGTGTCGATATGTGACGAGGTCGGAGTGAGAAACGCCTTACAAATGTCTAATAGGGTAAAGAGTCAACTTCATAGTGACATCATAATGTTCTGCTAAAACACTTTTCTGGCCATAATTCAGTGTCATATCTCAAAAGAGAAGACATTTGGTCAGAAATGGATGTAAACTGTAACTGCAACTTCACTGGTGCATGGAGACATACAATCGCGGGACAGTAATTCTAGTTTTTTATTGGGTGATGATGTAATAAAATGTAATGACAAGTATTTGAATCTTCAATTGAAAATCTGAATCAAAGCTTCAAATATAAAAAACTAATTTACTACAGTGCTGGAAGAAAGAAAGAAAGAAAGAAAGAAAGAAAGAAATGTGAAGAGGTTTCAGATTTTGGCATATTTTATTACCCAAAGTATCTGCCCATTTTTTCTAGCCGAGGCATTGTGTGAGAGGCAGCATGCATTGTGGACATTTCGCAAGTTACCTAAATCACTATTTTTAAGCTCTTTTATTTGCAACCACTGCTTAAGCTGACAATTGTCCTGAGAGGAAATGGACAAATTGTTCCCCCAGAAATGGGGACAAAAAGCAGGAGAGATGTTTAAACATGATAAACCTAGATGAGTGGGTGAACGTGACTGACATTAATCAGTTGGTCCAGTCAGGAAAAACTACATTTCTAAAAAAAAAAAAAAAAAAAACCTCAAACACAATAACAAAACTTTTAAGGAAAATGAATTGCCTTCATAAAGATACTTTAATTACATTTTTAAGCTGTTATTATTGCTCAGATTATTCTTAAATTAATGTAGGTACTGCTGCTGTTATGGTACACATCTGGAACTGATGTCTAATGGCTCTTATTCAGCAGCTGCCAAACATGCTGAAATGTCTATTTATCAGTGAAATCGATCACATAACTGTATTATGGATGACAGTATAAACTGTATCCCACTGCGATCCGGTGATTTATAACAGAGACAACAGAGAGAGTTTTCATTTTTCGTCTTCTACAAGACAAACAGCCTGTTCCAGTGCAATCAAGCTGTAGCAACCCACTGGGAGCTGTCAGGAGAAGATGTCCACATCCAGCAGGATAACAACAACACAGCTGAAAAAAAATGCAGTACAGAAAACAGAAAATAAACACACAATGAGATCTGACAAGTGTCAGATGGGTTTTACTGAAGGCAAGTTTTTAGAATGTCACAGTAAAATGACATTTTTGATCTTTGACCGGGAAAAGGAAAAATGTTTGGGACTTCCTGAGGTGTCACTGCCGTTTACTGTGAACTAATGTCGGATACATTTGAAACTGCAGATGATGCTTTCAATGAGAGTGAAGAGTTGTGGACAATTGCAGCTGCAAAATTGCATTGCTGAGCTCCTTGAGTTTTTTCACTCTATGCACCTCATGTTTTGAGCGCCCTCAATAAATAAAATAAATTGAAAGTTGAAATAATTTGTTTTGGGTGATTTGTTGTAGCCTATATTTAATGTGATTGAGTAAATTTACACCATAAATATGTGAATGGATGTACAGGGAAATACTTTTTCTCTCTTGCAGTCTCACTCTGTTTCCTTTCTTTTGTCTTTTCTAAGATGACAGATGCTGAACATAAACTCCCTATCTGATGCTGTGGCTGTTTGTGGTTGGCTGAGAGGGATGTGAACTCATTAGTTTGCAGCTGTGTTAGTCAAATCAGGCTGGGTTTTCATTACGGTGCCAATCCCCTTTGATCTGACATCAGATGTGACGGGACAGTCGATATAGAGATACATTTATGTGCTGATTGCAGAGAGTTGCATTGAATAGTGTTTTTTGTGGGTATTTATTGCATCGTTAATGTGCCTGACATTCTGGAAACCTGCCTGTGAGATTTTGGCGACGTGTGCGCACCGTCCGCTGGTCAGCCAAACTTCCTCTACACCGGCTGCGCTCCGCCTGCGCTGACAGTAGACCTGGTTTCAGCTGGCGAGCTTTTAGCGCACCTTCGGCGAAGCCTTTTGGCACGAAACTGTCACTGCGCCAAGCTGGATATATCGACACCTCCCCCTGCTGCACCGCCACACCCATCTCAGCACACCTCGGTCTGCCAAACTACCAAACTGAGCGTGCCTCGGGTTGCGCTGATCGAAACTAGCACTGCGCGGGGTTCGCCACCCTGCGATTTAACTTGAATTCAAATTTTATCATTGTCTTGTGTGACGGACTGGCAATTTAGAATTTCATTGTAGGGTGCAAACCGCTGCACTTTTTACTGTGCATATGACAATACATTTCTTAATTCTTGAATCTGGTACACTACGTGAATCCATAATAACACTTAGTGTCACTTTTTTCAAAGTGCATTTCCCATAAAAGTATTAAAAACTCAGCTTCTCTGCATTCAAACAATATTTGGTTATCATCTGAGCCACTAATTCACAGCATTTGCTTTTACATGAAAGGTTGCTGTCTTATGAAATATGGATGTCCTGGACGGCGGTCTCATTAGTCTTTCTGGATGAGTCATCAATCATTCACAAGCATGAGGGCAGAGGAAAATACAAATTGTGATTCATAGTTTACACACATTTGGGGCACAAAGTAGCGACCTCCACTTGAAAATACTGTTGTTTTAAAAGGTATCTATGCACATCTTAAAACTGAATCTTAAACCCTGGCTTTTGGCTGCTGCTGGGTCAGTTTGAGTGATAAGGGGGTTACTGATGTAAGATGGAGCTTGAGAGCTGATTCTGGGTCAGTGCTTGAAGCGTAATTAGGATGATAGGTGATGCCTCTGGTCCACAGAGAGCCAGTCGTCTCCTCGAACAATGGTTTATGGCTCTATGTCTCTTTTTCACTTTCCTCCTCCACCATTTCATCATCTTCTTCACCCTTCCTTTTATTAACTTTGGTGGTTATGGCTCTATATTCTATGTAAATCTACACCCTTATATCTTATTTTAACTATCTTATTTTTCATATTCTATTCTGTCTCACACTATTTGAATCATTTTCATTCTATTCTGTGTATATCTATCTGATACAGATTAACACACTATATTGTATGTATAGGCTATGTTGATGTATGAGGCACACAGTGTTCCCTTATCTCAGACAGAATAAACATAAAACTAGACATTGCTCACTAACACAGATTTAGACAGATTTGTGAACAGTATTTGTGAGAAATGGTCTTTTGTGTATATAGAAAATGTTTTACATCTTTGAGTTCAGCTCATGAAAAATGGGAGCAAAAACAAAAGTGTTGCGTTTATATTTTTGTTCAGTGTATTTTTCTTTATTCTGTTCTGTCTAGTTTTATGTTTATTCTGAGATAAGGGAACATTGTGTGTCTCATACATCAACACAGCCTATACATACAATATAGTGTGTTCATGTGTATCAGTCCCTCCCCACTAGATTCTTCTTCTTTGTCACCATCCAATGCGTGCACACACACAGACACACACAGACACAGACACACACAGACACAGACACACACACACACACTCTGAAGATAATGTTAAGGTGAGAGTCAATACTGTTGACAAGAGTGGAGGGTGTTGACTCACCTTTTCACCATGTATTCATACCTGTCAGGCAGCATCTGCTCAGAAACTCTGTGTGTGTGTGTGTGTGTGTGTGTGTGTGTGTGCGTGTGCATGTGTGCGTGCGTGTGTGTCCGTGCGTGCGTGTGTGTGTGTGTGTTAAAAAAAGGAGTGGGAAAAATAGGATGCAAGGTATTTGTGTATGCTGACTGTGTGTGTTTCGTGTGTGTATCCCAGTGTATTGCACCTTTTTTCATTATCCCCTGGTCTCCCCAGTCCTACAGTAGCAGCTGCTGAACTGCAGCCTTGTTTACTCAACAAGCTGTTTATACAGATCCCTGTTCCCATATTCCTCTGAGCTGCCGGAACATGCCCTGAAAGAGAGCTCCGAGGCTGGAAAGCCACAGTGAAAGGGTTGTTGGATGCTACCGACGCAGCATGAGTTCACTGCTGCACAAACCTGAACCTTCTCAGAAGCGTTGTTTTTGGGATTTGGTGCCACAATGAACAATATTTGTGCCAGTGTGCCATGGCAATATTTGAATATTCATTCATCCATGATCATCAGAGAGTCCAGTTTGTCTGTCTCTTCTAAAACAAGCCAAATGAGCTTTTTAAAACAAAGGATTTGTTTAAATATTTTCTGAACTGTCAACCCTAGGATAATGTTCAGGCACCCAGCTGGTTAATCTTGGTTAGATTATTAAAAAGGTTATGGTCACGGCATGGTTAGAGTTAGAGAAAGATTGTCTTCATGTTTGAAAGCAGCCATCTCAGAAGTTGAAGTCAGACACTGTACAAAAAAAATCATCCGTCAAGTTTCGTCTAAGTACTTCACATGTTAAATACCCAGGCAGAAGGCTTTGTTGTTTGAGGAAATTAAATGTCATTTCAGACCAGTCACCACAAGGTTGTCAGAGTACAAAAATAGGTTGATTTAATGTAAAGGTTTGAACAAAAGGCATGTTTTATTCATTCTCTGGGTGAGGGAAGTCTCAAATTAGATCTTTCAGATATAATTTTTTGTCCGCAGATTGTCTGCACTGTTTGCAGGTGATCAGATCAGATTTCTGTGTCCAGACAGCGCCAACCTATCTGTATGAGTTATAACATGGAGGCATGAGACATTGAGGATAACAACAGTAAACAATCACAGAGGACATTCAGTGTCAGATTAATCATTATGGATTAAAGTTCAAAGCTGGATTACAAAGCTCCTGAAAGGGATACGATCACACCAGAGCCCTTGTTGGAACTGTGTGATGCCTAAAGTTAGCTTCCGAGCAAACCAGAGGTTTTTAACGTTAGTAACGTTACGCCGTCAACGACATCGTCAACCCCACAGTTAACCTCAGTAGTGTCCAATGTGTCAGATTTTTCTCATCTGTCCTGATCAGTGCTTGGTGGTGAGACAAACTTGCACACACAGCTCAGCCGGAAAACCTCCACTTAGACACTTTGAAATAGGGATGTCTGGATCCATTTTTTTTTGCCCCTGATTCAATCTGAGTCCCGTTTTGAATGATATTCATACCAAGGCACGATCCAATACTTCTCTTCTCCTAGATAATACAGCTGCACAGTGCACACTTCAAGCACAGTGAACTTATTTAAATCAAATGTATCCAAGCTGCTCCTTAATGTTTATTCATTATTTTATTTTTACAAAATAAGTAAATAGATCTAACATTACAATCTCTCCCTTTAATCTTTATGGCCTTGTCACTGTCTTGAGGGGATGTCTCTGTCCCTTTAAGACAGTAGCATATTCTCCAGTGTTTGTTGCTTGTTGCTGAATGGTAATTCATTCAGTGTTAATGTTCGTCATCTGTACATGTTTTGAATAAATTAGGCTACTTTATTACAAGTCCCTTATGTGCTTTTTACTCTTGGGACTTTTGTTGCGCTTGCAGTTGTGTGGTGAGTGCGGTTGTTGTCCCTTCTGCATCGCTATCTATCTCTATTTCTCTGCCTGTGGGAAAACACCACGCACCATGAACACACGAGACTTTCACACTGAACTGAAATTAAATTAGTGCTCATAATTTTGGTAAAAAAACAACAACCACGAGTTAACAGTCTCGCACTGCATTTTAGCTGTCGGTTATGCCGTGTTGTGTTTTGCCGCAGTCAGGGCTCTTGCACACATGTGAGCTCAGCTGAGTGAGTTGGAGACAGCTATACTCTGTGAGGGTCTTTTGTGAATGAAAACACCTACGTGACAGCTGACATAAAATGAAGAATATGCTCCTTTATATAACTCAGTATACCCAATCAAGATCAGTTAAGAATGCCTTGATTGGCCCAGATCCCTATCTTTAACACCAGAATGGGACATCCCCTTTCTGAAACCTGATTTACGTGTCCAGAGCGTCCAGACTCATACGCATCTGTAGAAATCCAATCACATCTCAAACCACCTCCAAATATGGTTGTGATCCAGCTGCAATTACGTTTCATGTGTTTGTTTGCCTTCCAGACTTTATTAAATTAATCTGGATACAATCTAAATATGCCAAAAAACTGATTTGGGCCAGCAGTCTAAACAATGGCAAGTTGCAGTCTCTCATCCAACCATCAGTCTGGTTCTTCCCATGTTTGACTATCCCCATCTGGAAAAAAGCCAGAGGCCAAAACATCTTCAGTGGTCTCAGTGATGTGTTCATTGGTTTGGGAGAGTGCACCACCTGCCTCCTTCCTAGTGCTGTAGGCGGCTGCTATGAAACCGTTGTGAGCATATTTCGGCTCCTGTTGGGTTAACCCTTGATTTCTGTGACAGTGTGACCTTTGCTCCAGTGCCACCCACATTTCTGACCCCATAATCACTAAAGCTTGAGGAGGAGCTGAATGCTGTTTGTTTCATCCCTCAGTTATATTTAGTGATGTGCAATGAACAGGCTCAGAAGCTACAGGAGAGAATTCGTGTTATTAAAGCACACCATTACACATTTTCAGCACAGTGTGATATCAGGGATTCATATTTATTTGTTAGTACAGTGAAATAAATCAGAATTTGACATAGTCACCTAATAAACGAAATCTAATTAGTAATACTGAAAACCCTGGAGAAAATATTGATCATGTCAATCATTTCTCCATTAGGTCCACAACTAATGGTCTACATTTACTCTGTTTACAACAAGTAATGGATTGGATCAATGCAATCCATAAAAAAATCTATAAATTCTCATCTTCCAGTTTCATTTGTTGTCTTGAAATGTTATTTTCTCTTGCAGCATGAAAATCCTGCAAAATATTTTGAGAAAATCTAAACAAACCTGAGACTTTAAGTCTAAATATAAAATTATTTAAAGGTTATTAATTGTACACAAATATCAGAGGCAGATCTAGGGCCTCATTGATTACTATTGCGTAAGTACAAAAAAGAGCTTAAAATGTGCCTACACCAGTTTCATAAGCATAAGCATAAATTTGGATCTCAAATCAACTGTATCCTGACGCTCGTGGTGAGCTGTGGAGAGCACCGTGCACAGCTGGATGATGCCAGTCTGTCGCAGGTGGCAGGAAAGTTTGGTTTTCCTTTACCCAATAATAGGCGTATATACTGAGTCTTTTTTCACCCCAACCACATTAACCAGGCTAAATGATAAAATTAACGTTGATGGTTGTAGAAATCCAAGATAACATCAAACAGCATTAAATAAGAACAGTACAGTGCGTCAGCTGTCTTCAATAATCTCTTCTAATACTGTGCAGATATCACCAAGTACCATTCAGATACACTCACTGGCCACGATTGGGTACATCTGTTCAACTGCCTGTTAACACAAATAGCTAATCAGCCAATCATGTGGCAGCAACTCAATGCATTTAGGCATGTAGACATGGTCAAGACGACATGATGAAGCTCAAACTGAGCATCAGGATGAGGAAGAAAGGTGATTTAAGTTACTTAGAACGTGGCATGGTTGTTGGTGCCAGACAGGCTGGTCTTACAGAGGGTGGTCCAGGAAAGAGAAAATATCCAGTGAGCAGCAGTTGCTGGGTGAAAATGCCTTGTTGATGGCCAGACTGGTTCAAGATGATAGAAAGGCAACAGTAACTAAAATAACCACTGGTAACAACCAAGGTCTGCAGAAGACCATCTCTGAACCAACAACACGTCCAACCTTGAAGCAGATGGGCTACAGCAGCAGAAGACCACAGCAGGTGCTACTCCTGTCAGCTAACAACAGGAAACTGAGGCTACAGTTCACACAGGCTCACCAAAACTGGACAATAGAAGATTGGAAAAATGTTGCCTGGTCTGATGAGTCTGGATTTCTGCTGTGTAAACAACATGAGAGCATGGATCCATCCTGCACTGAAAAGCACGTGGATCTCTGCATCAGGAATATTCATTTTCTTGGTTTTCCTCTTGGTTGTTGCCATAATTTACTGTAAAAAAAACCCATGTGCCCATGTCTGTGCATCCGCATTAATCCGCATTAATGGAGTGCTTTGCATTGACAATTTACTGTTGAATATGGACGTGTCAAGAGTGGGATATGAGACTGGTCCACGTGCAGACAATTCCAAGTTGATTTGGGATTTATAAAAGAAAATTGCATACTAGCAGACGAACGCATGGTTTTATAAATCATAATATTTTTGAGGTACGTACAATTTCTCATTTGTACCTACGCAAACATTTAATATGGATTCTCCACACAGTTTTATAAATGACGCCCCAGATCTCTTGCGTCTTCTGGGCTGTTTCAGTTTGTCCGTCTACAAAAACAACCAAAACTTATTTACTGAAACTTCAATGCTGCAGCAGGCCTTCAGCTGTTAACACCAAGATTCAAACTACAAAGTCTGTGAAAATTATTCTCTTCACGCCTCTCTTTCAAGAGCCGCAGAGCATCAGTAAGAACTTTTTTGTTGTTGGAGACACAGTTCTCACCGTCTGGGCAGTGTGCCTTTGTTTGGCTGTTTTCATGTTGCAAATACCCGACCAAAGTCCAGAACACTTCAAAGTAGTCCTGAGGGGGAAGAAGGGAGTCTTTATGGATTAATATGCATTTTTTTCAGCTACATATTGTTTTTCATGTCAGCTGCTCGTTCTTTGAAGTCTACAGGGCGACTTTGAAGACCTTCAGAGGGTAAAAGCTTTTCTCTTGCAAACATGGCTGCAAGAATTTACACACATGTACAGAGAAAAAAGGGTTCCCCTTTAGAGCAAAGGAATCTTCTGATGTGTTTCAAGAGAACGCCAGAAAATAAGAATCACAATTCAAAGAAGAACCGTTGCTGTGTAATTGTTTCGAGAACATTCCCTAAGTGGTCCATGCTGCAATGAAAACAATTTAGTGTGATTTAATGTCACTATTTAACCTTGATTTATTAATTGTTTTGTTTAGTGTTAACATGAAATGCAGGCTGCACAAGGTGATGACTTATTTTATGCCTCTGAGCTCCTGAGCCCCTTTACGAACCATAAAATTCCAGTCATGCCTAGTCACTGCGATCCGGCGCATATTTATTAGGCAATTTCACATGGCAAAGATATTCATTGGTGAGCAAGAACATGAATCATAGCTCACTGAACTCCCTACACAGCTTCCTGCTGAACTCTGATGGCATCAGTATCCGAGCAGATACTGCGGATCAGGATTGTTAATTTGATCACGTACGAACATCTTTATTCATTTTTTTTTTTTAGCAGGAAACCGCTGAATAGATTTTCATTCTTGAGGCTCGCTGTAGTGCCTGCTGGAGATTTTTCCATTTCACTCGGTCAAAACATTTGTCTGGTGTGCTGTTGCTTTTCAGGAGAAATGATGTGGAGCAAAAGTAGGGTCATATATATTCACTTGCAAAATAACACTGAATGACACAAGGCAGCATCTGCTAAACTCTCATAATGTGAAAACTCTAAAGCATATGTGTGTGTGTTGTAGTGTTGATTTTAAAAAAAAAATCAATGTTTCCTAGGTTTATAAGCAAGCATTGTGTGCATGTATAGACCTACACTTAAAGTTGCTTTTTGGGCTTTTGCATAAGTGAATGCGAGATGTTTTCATGTATGTGTCTGCCTGCCTGCCTGCGTGTGTGTGTGTGCTGCTTGTCACTTAGTGAATGACTAAGCACATCTAATCACAGCGCAGCCGCCTGCAGATATCTGAGGAGAGCTCATCAAAACAGAGCAGGTAGAGAGCAGCAGGCTAATCAAATCAAGGTGATGGGGAGACGCTAATTGGGGGCGTTTAAATTGCAAATTTTTATGACAGGATGATCACTCCTATCACACATTTATTATTTATTTTGCTGTTTTTCAGTGGGTCTTTGCTCTAGTTTGATGATGTGATCGTGAAATATGAACAGGGCTGGGCGCTGAGGCTAAAATTATTATCATGATGAAAATGTTGGAGTCAGTTGATATCGATTACTGTCACGACAAATGTCAAATCATCATTTTATTTCACATTTATTTTGCTCTTGAGTAAAGTTGAAGAAGCCATACAGTTTATCATTTACTATCAGAGGAGCAAACATTTCACAAATCTGATTATATCTGTAGATTCTACATAGTTTCAATTAATTAAACAATAAATTGAAAAATCTTAATTCTGGTAAGGAGCATGTCAGGCTCTTTGTGCAGACAGTTTAAAACATTCTGTACGTGTTTAAGCTGACTGTAAACAAAATAGACAAAACTAAAATCTCAACTGTCAGTACTTTCTGTACAAGTTTTACACCCACAGTATGTAATTTCTGCCGTTTCTAAATCAAAACCGTAACAACAGATGGATCTGTGATGACGTCTTGAAATGTCCAAATGTAGGGTCACTTGTTGCTAATGAAAGTCTAATGAAAGTAAAGATGATTGAGGCAGACATCATGTTTACAAATGAAGAAATGTTTTTAAGTTTTATTCACCTCAGGCATTATGTTATATAATTCTAATGACACTGCAGGTTAGTCCGTCATGTTAACTTACTAACTTACCATTAGCATAAGAAGAGTCAACTGCCCATTCTTCTTCTACTACTACTACGTGTTGCCATTCTTCTAATTCTGAATAATAGTGGGTGGCAACTGGTGTATAGCGTGCATTGCTGCCCCCCTTTACGGGCCTATGGGTGGTTTAGTTATATCCCAGATTTATTGAACATTTATTATATCTTTATCGAGACGGATTATAGCGAGACAATTACTGTCATCGTTTTATCACCCAGTCAGGGTTGAATATGAACTTTTTTTTGTCTCCCTGTCACTGTGGCTGGCAATTTCACAAAATAGATCACTTAATAGATAACCGTTAATTTTATTGGCTAGTGAATAAAGCAAATCAAGCAGCCACATATTTGACTAGCATTTGGCTTACATTACACCCAACCCGAAATATGAAGGTAAATTTTTTAGCATTGGTGACTGCTTTAGCTACTGATCAGGTTTTTGAGTGAACTTGTGTTGCTACTACAAGCAATCCCAAGCCAACGCTGTTTATATGTACGTCTGAAAAATTCAAGGGATGTGATTTTAACATTGAGCCGTGCCTCATTGCCACAATCTATGTCAATACTTAAAGCAGTAATCTTTAGTTTCTTTGGCTACTTGGGGACAGCCAAACAATCTGAAAACACGACACTTACATATTTTCACTTTATAAGGATTTTCAACCCAATCACCAGAATACATTTTCAACACAGATTTTGAAAGAAAAACTATTCCATGAAACAGCGGGGAATAGTGTGATACACATGCAGGGACCCATGTGAACTGTATGCACAGCCAGATCATCTGGCAAAACAAAGAACAGAGAAGCTCAGATTACAACACACACAGAGGGAGCGTGGAAACCACTACTTCACTTTGTCTTTACATAGCAAATAGTTGTTTGCTGCTATACTAATGCTTTGAGTGTTGCTTACAGCTCCTGTGAACAGGTGTTTATTTAATTTTCTTTATTCAGATGTGTTTTATTGCATTTCTCTTCCTTTTCACAATAAAAATTACCTTTGGGACTTAAAACAAAACAGAATGCTGTTTTAAGTATTCACTACACTAAAGCACTAAGGCTGTGTGCCTTAATTTCAAATATCTGCTTGTAGTCTCTTGTAGAGACTCCAACATCTGTTATGTTGACTGCTGTCACATCAAACCTGGAAGAAATTACCAAGCAGAGAGTTTGTGAAAACTTCGACTTGAAGTTTGTTGTTGTTGTTGTGTAATTCACCTATGCACTCATGCAACAAATTTGAATCGCTTTCAATGGAGAAAATTAGAAGCAGCCTCATTTTGGTCTAATTAATCCTCAGGGATCTGATTCTTTTTAGTTCATTAAAAGTGATAGATCAGTTAAAGATGGGGGTCTGGCCAATATTTACTGCAGAATCTGGTGCTGGCAGTGATAAGTGGCAGCAGTCTTTCCCTAGGAGGGAATATTCCCCGGGCCTCCAGAAATAATGACATCCTGAGTCCCCACTGAGTTCCTGTATCACTCAGTTCTAATCCAAACTAATCCTCCTCAGTGTACACTTACAGCTGCACTCATTCAATATGGTATTTATGGTTTGAATGACTAACTGACACAATGAATGAATCTTTGATGTTTTAACTGATCTAAGATTCAGAATGAGTGTTACTGTGTTTAATCCTTGGTAAAGTCAGGCTTAAACCAATTGAAGTTGATCCTTCGTTGCTTCCCAGTGATTAAAAAGATTGATTCGAGAATAAGGCACAGTCCACAGGTTGGCTTATCTTTGATTTCCACTCAGTGGTTCTAGTGAAGCAAGCCACTGAGGACTCCTGTGTGTCAGTTTATATCCAAATATCAAACCACCAGAGCCCAAGAGGGAACATGAACAACTTTACAAGCAGATGCACTTGAATGAGTCTGATCTGAACCAGTTCCAGAGTTCCTTGTAAACCCATTCACTTGTTTACTTCAATCTGACAGCAAAGAGCCAGTTGGTTTCGCAGATCTATTGAGGCATCAGTGTATTTGTCATGCTCTGTTTCTGTCGGACAGCAGGTGTCAGAGGAACCAACCTGGACCTGCTTCTCTGTCAACACTTTGGATTTTCACCTGTTCGTATGAATGTAAAGTGACTGCAACCAATCTGTAGGTGCATTTGGGAATTTGCAAGCAGGCATGAATATACAGGGTGTGTGTGTGTGTTTGTGTGTGTGCAGTGGTTGGGCAGCACATCAGTGAATTCCCCTGGCTGTTTTTAAACTGACAGTGATACTATACGCTACAAGTGGATAAATATTCATGTGTTTGGTACAGGCATGACTTGAAATCAGTGGTGCCTGACTGCATTTGATAAAGCATTATATATACAGTACATTTACTTACTTGAGAAATAACATTTTACACTACTTTATACTTAAGGACAAAACACACCGGCGTCAAATGCCACGCGTCAAAACATATGCTCCTATTTTTTTCTGTACAACCGTACATTGGTGGCAGCTACACGTACTTCAGCGATTCTGGACGCACCACCTTGCTACACTTTACGCCACTCAGGGCAGTAGTCACCATATACATTGAGAGGCACATGTCCCCCCCAATGGTCAGGTATGCCCAAAATGCCCCCAAAGTCGTTCTCAAAGTCCACCAGTTGGGGGACTTTTGGGTTTCCAACAATTTGGGCAACCCAATAATAGAAGACGAGTGCTCATTCTTTGTCAAAATTCTTTGTCAAAATACATTAAAATCACGCCTTGCTACCCCTAGAATTAAATGCATTTTCCCACCACTTGGTCTCTGGTTGTAAAAACCAGCTCCTGTAGCAGCTCCTTTTCTCTGCTTCTGTGGCAGCTCAACTCCTTTCCTCACCGTGGATGCATAAAGAGAACTCTGTTGCTGTTGCTGTGTCTCGTGTGTGACAGAGACTGGATGAGGAGAGTTGTTGAGTTGTTGAGGTGGAGAAATATCCCAAGCAAAATGACCCACAATCCTGTCATTATAAAGACAGTGGCCAAAAAGATATTGCCTGGCGAGTCATAGCTCTGGAGATCGGCTCTTCAGGTGAAAGATGAAGTTTTGAAGTTTAATTAGGGGCTGTCCACACATGATTTTAGGCTAGCGCAGAGGTGGAAGAGGTACAGATCTGTCAATAAAAGTAGCGATTACTTTGGGTGTTCATCTGTTGACAAGCTGCAGTGCAAGACGTCTGCTGTGTGCTGAAACACATTGTGCTGCGGTGGCACAATGGTCTTTTCATCTTTATACTCCACTACATTTCATTCCCCCACATTTATTTGAAAGTGATAGCTTCCAGCAATGAAAGTGTTGTAGGTTGGCTACCAAGCTGCATTTCAATAATTTCTCACCACAACTTGATGTCATGGCCACAGATGGCTGACACTACTTGAACTAAAATCATTTAAGGCTACCTTTTGTCATGACATATCTTTGTTTTGAGCAAGATATTGTCAAAAGCATCAGCTGATCATAAGAGAGAGAGTTTGTAACTGTTAACAAGCTCTCAAGATAGCCAGGGGTGTAGCACCAGATTCTGGGCACTGTGCATAAGCAGTCTGTGGATCCCATGCCCTTCCTCTCTTAAGCACCTTTTGAACATTTTTCTTTGCTTTTTATTTCCTTTCTTCCTTTTCTTTTTTGGAACCCTGATTTCCTGTTCTTGGGGAAATACATGACCTGTCTGGCTGTATTTAAAGATGAAACTAGTGCAAGGATGAACTGACCCATTTTCTTCTGCCTGTGAGGGGTGGGAAAAGAAATATTTTGCATATTGTATATTTTTTTAATTCAAAGTTCAGTCTTTCAACCAATTAATTCAGCCAGTTTTAATTTAGTTATGGCACAAATTATACAGAAAAAAACCCAAACTTCTTATTCCAGGCTTTTCATGGGCTCCCCTCCCATTGGGACCCTGGATAAACAGTCCCACTTTCCCTCCCACTCTGATGCCCCTGACGATAGCCTCAATGTAATGTTATCTGATCATGTCAAAGATCCTCACCAACGATACCACAAAAAATTGAAATAGGGACACCTTGCGTCAAACACTGCCTCAGGCTGTTCAGGATTGACTGGCTCTCTGTAGTTGGTCTTCTGTTTCCTCATAGAGGGGGCAACCATCTCTAGAAGTGCCTCAAACTGTCCAACCCTCATCCTAAAGAAACCCCTGAAGCACCCATGGTACATTTTTACTCAGTTGATGATAGTCCTCTACTCTGCTTCATCTGCTGTAATAATGGCTGTACCCAAAGTGTTCTCCTTTTTTGAGTCACAAAAATATATTAGAAATTCATTGCTGCTTGAAGAGTCCATGACAACAATGAAGGTGACTGTGTGGCGGTGCAAACATTTAATTTTCATTGAAATGTGTGGAATATTTGTATCGGCCTTGGTTAAAAAGGTTGAACACGAAAATTGTTTCAGAAAAAAAAGCATTTTCATTCTGGCTCTGTTTCAACCCCAGAGTAAAAAGGTTTTTGAGTGTTATGCAGTGTTGAATATTTCAGCACAAAGGAAACGATTGGAGAAAAGTCCAAAATTAATCTAAAGTTGTTCAGCAAAACTTTTCTTTTCTTCTCTGACACCCCATTAATCCTCTTGCCAAGGGCATAGGTTTTGTTTCAACATTGCTGGGGATGCATGACAGAGACATTTGGGGATCCTACGTCAAAATTTTGAGCATCAAATGCTGAACCTTTTTGCATTCTGTTGAATTTTCTTATGCAGCAATTAGTGCCTTCTCTGCTTTAATTTACAATTTATGGTGTAAATGACTTCAATTTTTGTCAAAATAAAAGCCCACTACTAATTAAACGTGTTTATCCCCCACCCCAAAATCCACAGCTATGCATCCCCAAACCCCTCAGATTCCTCTTCTGACCCTGAGTGCAGAACTTTTTGTTTTAATGGAGTATTTTACACTGGTGTGCAACATTTAAGAGAAGTAATTCTTCAACTGCTGGTGAAAATAGAAAGTCTGTGGTTTCATACGTAGGCCTGACACAATGTTCTCGCAGTATGACAGCAAAAATTTGCATTGAAACGGCCTGAGGACACTTCTGAAGTCACATCAAAGATATGTTGTTTCACAGAGAAATGTTGTGTTAATTTTCTATTTTGATGCTATATTTACACACAGCTTTAAACCTCCGGTTTATTATTAACCCAAAGATATTAATAGTTGTGCAGCCAGGGATTAAACACAGGGATGTATAATTGGCGACAAAAACAATCTGTAGTCAAAGCATAAAAGTTATATAAATGAGAAATCATACAATCATTCTAAATGCTATATTATTCATGTTAGTTTAAAGGAGAGGGGGTGTGTTTTAGTGTTTGTGATTGTGTAAACTGTATGAGAGATATATTTATGATGCAGATGTTGACATCAAATAATGAGCAGGGGCAACAACGCTGAATACGCAGGCAGTTTTGTTGTTTATCTGGGTTTTGTAGCACCACGACTCTTTGTTGCTCACACAGTGGTCTTGTTCCGGGAGCAAATTGTTTAATCCCTAATTAATCTCGCAGATATTCATAGTATAATAGGGATTAACATTTTGTTTTGTTAGGGAAACAATGACACAGGCGTTTTCTGGGTTGTAATCAGACGTAGCGCAACCTCCTCTCGCTCGTCAAATTTTGGCAGAAATTAGAAAGGACTGCACATCAAAGGACCGCAACTACACAAAGAGCATTTGAGCTGCAACACACACACACACACACACACACACACACACACACACACACACACACACACACACACACACACACACACACACACACACACACCCTACATTCAGACACAATTATAAAAAAGGGAGTGTGAGTAGGAGACTCAGCAGAGTTGCACAAAGTGGAAGTGAATATATTTAGAAAGGTGTTAATATTTGGACGGGAGGTCGAGCTCAGCAGTGAATAAATACACCTGCAGCCATTATTGTGCTAATGCACTGTCGAGCTGCTTCGGCCCAATGTGGTGACACCTGTTCTGTTTATTGGAAGCAGCCCACCAAGCAGACAGCGCTAAAAAATAATGAGGCAGCACAGTCCATTCAAAGCAAGTCTCTCTTATCATCCTCCAGCTGGGACGGGATGGTCCTGTCCACAGAGGTGCCAAAATATTAAATATGTTCCAAATAAATAATAGAGGCGTTACATGCAGGATGTAGACATCAATAAATCATCTCCACATTCATTTTGAGGCATTGTTAGAAATATTGGGACCAAACAAACAGCGATAAAAGCTCCTCCTGTCTCTTTCACTGCTTCAACTTTTTATATTTATGCAGTAGTAGTAGTTTTCTAAGTTGTTAGATATCACAGAAGAAGTCACAATCAATGAATCCCCTTTTACAGCCTGGGTCAGTTGTTGTTGGCGTTTAAAGTGAAAGTTCACCCCTAAATCACAAATACATATTTTTCCTCTTACCCATAGTGCTATTTAACAGTCTAAATTGTTTTGATGTGAGTTAACAAATGCTGGAGATATTGGCCGTAGAGATGTCTGCCTTCTGTTGAGAATAATGGAACTAGGTGGCTTGTGGCCAAAAAACGCTAAACTCCAAAACAAAGTTGACTAAACAGCACGACAGCAATGTGTCTTTCCAGAATCGTGACCCGGTTACTCAAGATAATCCACAGACCAGTAGATGCACGCTTCTTTCTGCATGATGATTTTGTCGGTGGGTGTAGCTTGGTAGAAAGAAAATTGATCCTACATGAAACTGCTTTACTCTTTTAATAAAAAACTTACATTTTATGCTCTCGATGTCAAGTTTTCCCAGTGTTAAAAATTATAATAAGTAGTAACATATTTTTTTAAAATATTTTATTAAAGTTATAAATTCCAGTATCATGACAACACTACGATCTTGTGTCAGGAATTGTAATAGTTTATAGGAATTGTTGTAGGCTATTCTATTTTGGTAAATACGGCATCAATGGCATCCTGTGTGGGAAAAATCTAATGATCATGTTGACTAGTCTTACGAGGTTTTCACATCAGGGATCTGAGATCTCTTGACCCAAAAGTCAAGTTTGTGTGATTCATGTTAACATTGTGTACCATACCCAGGCATGGTATACCGATATGTGTCCAAGTGCACTGGAAAAGATCAATCAATCAATCAGTTTTATGTATAAAGCCCAATATCACAAATCACAGTTTGCCTCACAGGGCTTTACAGCATATGACATCCCTCTGTCCTTAGGACCCTCACAGCGGATAAGGAAAAACTCCCCAAAAAAACCCTTTAAAGAGGAAAAAAACGGTAGAAACCTCAGGAAGAGCAACTAAGGAGGGATCCCTCTTCCAGGATGACAGACATGCAATAGATGTCGTACAGAACACATCAGCATAATAAATTAACAGTAATCTGTATGACACAATGAGAAAGAAAGAGACAGAGAGAGAGAGAGAGATGCAGGACAGACAGTAATGACAGCAGCTTACAGCAACATTAATGAAAATAATGATATTATTATAATATTATAATTATAATTCTGGTTATTGTGGTACAATATGTTGAAAGTATATATTAATATCTGATAGTATACATATGTGACAATAATCATATGTGTATAATAACGGTAGAAGTATGACTAATGATAACAGCAGCAGCAGGAGACATCTGGCAGGACCACGGCAGCAGCACAATCACACACGTCATACTATCCAGGCAGCACTGTGATAGAAGTTAACCTGCGAGACAGTGGAGCACAAAGGCTCCGGAGAAGAAGCCGAGTTAGTGACATGCAGTATGGCCAAGTTAGCAAGATGCAGTAACAGGACATGAGAGAGAGAGAGAGAGAGAGAGAGAAGTAGAGAAGGTGCTCGGTGTATTATAGGGGGTCCCCGGCAGACTAGGCCTAAGTCAGCCTAACTAGGGGCTGGTACAAGGCAAGCCTGAGCCAGCCCTAACTATAAGCTTTATCAAAGAGGAAGGTCTTAAGTCTAGTCTTAAATGTGGAGACGGTGTCTGCCTCCCGGACCGTAACAGGAAGATGATTCCACAGGAGAGGAGCCTGATAGCTGAAGGCTCTGGCTCCTGATCTACTTTTGGAGACTTTAGGGACCACGAGTAACCCTGTGTTCTCAGAGCGCAGAGTTCTGGTGGGATAATATGGCACTATGAGCTCTCTAAGATATGACGGAGCTTGACCATTTAGAGCTTTATAAGTTAACAGTAGGATTTTAAATTCAATTCTGGATTTTACAGGGAGCCAGTGCAGAGAAGCTAAAACAGGAGAAATTTGATCTCGTTTCTTAGTTCCTGTTAGTACACGTGCTGCTGCATTCTGAATTAGCTGGAGGGATTTTAAGGACTTACTAGAGCTACCTGATAGTAGAGAGTTACAGTAATCCAGCCTTGAGGTAACAAAAGCGTGGACCAATTTTTCTGCATCTTTTCTGGTCAGGATAGGCCTAATTTTTGCAATATTACGCAGATGAAAAAATGCAGTCCGTGAGGTTTGTTTTAAATGAGAATTAAAAGACAAATCTTGATCAAATGCTACTCCGAGGTTTCTTAGGGTGGTGCTAGAGGCCAGAGCAATGCCATCGAGAGAAACTATGTCATCAGATATAGCACTCAGTCTCTGAGTTGTTTGGGGCCAAGAACAATAACTTCAGTTTTGTCTGAATTTAACATCAGTAAATTGGTGCTCATCCAGGTTTTTATGTCTTTAAGGCACTGTGTATCATCCGCATAACAATAGAAATTTACAGAGTGATTTCTAATGATGTTACCTAAAGGAAGCATATATAGAGTAAATAGGATTGGTCCGAGCACAGAACCTTGCGGAACTCCAAAACAAACTTTAGTATGTAAGGATGATTCATCATGAACATGAACAAACTGAAAACGATCAGATAAATAAGATTTAAACCAGCTTAGTGCAGAACCTTTTAGGCCAATTAAGTGTTCCAGTCTCTGTAGCAGAATTCGATGGTCAATTGTATCAAACTCTTAACACTAAGATCTAATAAAACAAGTACAGAGATGAGTCCTTTGTCTGAAGCAATCAGAAGGTCATTTGTAATTTTAACTTGTGCTGTCTCAGTGCTATGATGCGCTCTAAATCCTGACTGAAATTCCTCAAATAAATTATTATCATGGAGAAAATCACACAGCTGGTCTGCGAAAAGATGACTTAGGTCCCAAGTGCTGTTCATGTGTGCTCCAGTACAATTTGTATCTGCAGAGCAGAGCTTCTCATTGCTGATAATGGCACTCAGGGCAGCAGTGTTTGTCTGCGTCGTACTCTGGCACGGTACAGATTGATCATACCTAATACCTAAAATCAGGGGCGAAAATCCCATTTCATAGTTGGGGGGGACAATAAACAGTAAAATTTTAGAGAATAATTACAGGGGGGGGGACAAGGGAAAAAAGTTGTAGCCTGTCTTTTATATAGCATCTTTTACCGCATTTTGACGCTTTAATCTTCTCTCTATCTCTCCAACAGGCAGGCATAGGACCTTTCTTAGCACTGGCTGAGTCCACCTGCACATGTCCAGATTTAAAACAAAATGACTGAAATCAAATTAACATGTACACATCGACAACAGTCAGGTGCGCCGTGCTGTCCAAGGTGCTGAGTGTGTCTGGAGTCTCCCCATGCGCAGTAGTGTAAATATATATGCTATTAAGTAAACGGAGAAAACATGTCTCTCATTGTTTAATAGCAGCAAAACAATAAGGCTTCATTCATCAAAGACAGAAACTCAATCTCTCTCCTTCTCTCCCTCTTTTTTCTCTGGCTCAGGTGTGTGGAATGGATCATTCGTCTCTGATTGGCTGCAGGAGCAAATCGTTTTTTGAGGGGGGGTTCCCTTGTTTTTTACCGGGAGTGAGATCATAACTTTAAAAAATGTTTGAAAGAAACGTAACCAAAAAATGTGTAATACTGAATATTTCATTTGTTGAATTTTGAAACCTGTTTTATTGACCTGTTCATAATAAATTACTTTTTTGGACTTTAAACATTTATCTCAGCATTGTAAGTTATTGATAATGAGAGAGTCAAGACTCAAGCCAGCAGCAGCCACATGTAGAAAAGTGGATATACAGTGAATGTCTATACTTATGAGAAATGGCTTAACAACTAAACATTTCCTGCAATTAAACTGGTAAACTGGTTTATAAACAGTGTGCTGTGAGATCTGCAGCTGCGCACCTCACAACCGTGCATAATAGTCGCGCGTTATGACCGCTCCTCGTCGGTTAAACTGCATGTCTCTCATGTTTGTCTCACTAACAGGTGGAGAGCCTACAGACAGGTACCCATTAGCTACGAGCCGCTCCATCACTGACTGATCTTGTCCTGTCCTCTCCCTCTTCTTTCTCTCCTGTCATCTCTATTACTAAACTCTGAGCTTAATCATTAGCCTTTAGCTTAGCAGCACTGTAATTGAGTAGGCTTTTGAACAATGCAGGAGAAATGTTGCAGACAGTTTATATTATCAGCCTGGGCCTGGGGCTTGTTGTAACAGCAAATGGGATGTGTTGTAACTTGTGTAAGTTAAACTGTGTCTGTGTGAGTGTAGGCTACATCTTACCCCTTGATGATATTGTGCTTTCAATAAATACTACTGCATTGTTCAAAAATGATTGTGTCTCAAATTATTCTAGGGGGGTACAGCTTTACTTGAGAGGAGGTCATGTCCCCCCTGCCCCACCCCCTCACCCCGGGATTTCCGCCCCTGCCTAAAATACCCTTATGCCACTTATACAGTGACACATTAACATGTAAAATGGCACATACTGCAATACTTTGGGTTGATTATCTGTTTGCAAAACCTACAGAAAAGACAACTCTAACAAAGGCCAGTGCTTGTTGTCAACATACTGTTTTGAATTTTGGAGTCATAGTAAATTCCGTTTCTGTACGAGCAAGTTTTAACTTAGTTTTAGTTGATTATTTGCTTCTGTTTGACATGGTTAGTTCACACCAATGCAGGACTGAATTTAAAGGTTAGTGGACCACGGCAACATTGATAGTCACTCAACTTGTAGTCAGAGAATGTCACATACAGCACGAAGCGGATGAAGTATGGATCTCTGCCTGTGTTTCGGGTGAAGTGGATGAGATGTAATGGGGCTTTACTCAAGAGTCTGAGGGAGCTCGGGGATCGGAAGGAACCGAGGTAGCAGAGGTTGCAACGCCAAGTGGCAGGTTATGACTAATGAATGTGAACCTTTGTCAGGCACGCTCCCCATGTATCCCCGGGTCCATTAGGGAACTTGGATGCACGCACGCACACACACACACACACACACACACACACACACACACACACGCACACACACACGCACACACACACACACACACACACACACACACACACACACAAGTAAGGGAAAAGACAACCCACACTTAACTGATGGATGATACGGAAGTAGGACCACACATCGTTTTTCCATTAGTGTCTCCTCTCATTCTGCTCCGTCTCTTATTCTGCCCGAACCAATCAATCTTTAGCTGCACGCCTTTCTTCTCCTCACTTTTAACATTTGTTGTTGCTTTTCTGCTTTACCCAGCTTTGTGTCTTCTGTGTCTGACAGATGTGTTCATATACAGAAGGAAACACACATATTTTCCAGTGCAGCCACTCTGCTTCATCGTCTCTCCTCATTAGTTAATTTCTTCTCATTGACATGACACTGACACACCTCTTACATTAATCAGGGCCAAAGGTGGCACAAATATTGATCACGAGAGAACAATATTGACCTATCAGGAGCAGATTCCTGCAGTGTAACTCTTCATTTAGTATTGTTAGCCATTTACATGCAACCCAATTGCCAGAATAAAAGATTGCACTGTATGTTTTGGGAAACATGAATATGTTACATTCAGGGAACAAAATGAGCACCCTCCACCACAGTCAAACGCTGGTACAGAAAGTGCTTGGTAGATTAGTCACTCACACAAAAATCACAACTGTAATCTCATGAACACGTGTTTCCAGGGGAAAGTCCCTGGGGGAATTGTCTGCGTTTCTGTGACTCATCCACCACCCTAACCTGCTTCCTTACAAAACAGCTTGGGATTTACTCCTGTCAGCGCATTGGTCACATGATCAAAGCCTTTCAAAATATGTGGGATATGTACAAAATTAGGTACCTTACTTTTCATAGGAAAACACAAATGGTTTGTGAGAACAGCCTGACTTTCTACCCTTCCTTCTTTCTCTTTTGGATAAATCCAGAAAAACTGAGTTGTCTTTTCACCACCTGGACCTGTGCACTTTGCCATTTCTCCTTACTCTTCATGCTGTGTCACTCACCTCACTGTCAGTTGTTTGTTGGTTTCGAACAGTGGTCTGCTGCTGTCTGCTGTCTAGGTGTCATGGCATGGCAAACCTCAGTTCATATAATTGTAAGTTGAACTACATGTCACTTTAGAAATATTTATGTGGGAAACATACAAATGTGATACATTCATTGTTTGCACAAATGTACAATGCCAACATTTTATTCTGGCGACTGGGCTGTAGCGTGAGTGGTCACATCCAGAATTTTATCACATTCATAAATCACTACAGCATTTATTTTTCAGCAGCATTATTTTCATAAAACACAGAACACCATCAAGATGGAATTTGCAGCAAACATGCTGGAATTCTTTACAGCACAAAAGCAAATGTCTTCATTGTGAGACTCAAGGGAGTGTTACTGTGAGCAAGGTAATAAGAGCGAGTAGCCACCTTTAGTTCGTGAAAGGAAACGAAGGGTTGTGTGTGAATTTTTGAAAACCATTCATCACAAGAAAACCACTAGTGTGAGATTGAGGTCATCAGTCATCTCAACCACAGTCTTATGTGTTGCATTTTAAAAGAGTACATTTCTCATATATAGATGAAACAATATATGTTTACATACTACTGGTTTGCTTTGCCAAATAGCCTATATTTTAAAGGAACAATAACAAAATGTATTGACATAAATTGCTGTGGGGTCTTATACTGCACATTGACAGAATACAATAAAATATAGACCACTGGAAGAACATTTGTGGGCTCACTGGCAACGTTTTCTCCAGTCCCAGATGTTTGACATTTTTAATACTTAAGAGAATCTGAAAGGAGGAGGTTGAGGTTTGCAGAGTTTGCATGTTCTCCCTGTGTCAGCGTGGGTTTTCTCTGGGTACTCCAGCTTCCTCCCACAGTCCAAAGACATGCAGGCTAATTGGTGACTCTAAATTGTCCGTAGGTCTGAATGTGAGTGTGAATGGTTGTCTGTCTATATGTGTCAGCAGGTCTGGTGACCTGTCCAGGGTGTACCCTGCCTCTCACCCAGTGTCAGCTGGGATAGGCTCCAGCCCCCCTGCAACCCCCACAGTTCAGGGAAGTTTTCCACAGTTCATTTACATATGCTACCTACATTGTTCATGCAAAGCTGGTTGAAAATTGGTAAAGCACCCTTTTTAGACCTTTTACAAATGAACCAAGCAGAGTAAACATGAAGTTAACAGACTGATGGGTAGCTTGTTAATTGGACAGTTTTGGGGTTTGTCATCCTGCATCAGTAAGACCTGTGTGCGGAAATCAAAATTCATTGACTAACAGAAGTATATGCAGCACTGTGATGCTTCTGAAGTGTATATGTTCTCATGTGTCACAAAGAGCTCCGGAAGAAGCATTGTATTATTATCTGCATATTATGATTAATAATAATTACGTCTTGTACAATAATGATTCAGGGCTAATTGCTGTGAGATCGCTGTTTGCACGTTTTCTAATGGACTTAATGAACCTACAAAGTATATGGAGTCAGATACAAGTGCAACAGCTTTAACAGCTTTTTAATCAATGAATATACTCATGCTGATGTGAATACCTGTTACTATGGTTCCCAAATGATTTGCATAATACACAGCCTTATATGGATAATTTACGAGATCACTTCCTGGACAGATTTCACAATCAGCAGATGGATTCATTAGTAGTTTAGCTCTTGAAATAATGCTTTGATTGAGAGCTTTCACACCTGCCCAAAGCATCCTTACTATTGGTTATTTTAATGTAATGTATTTAAGATGTTATTGCTGGAAATAATTTTAATAATGATGATAGGCATCTTTAGCCTACATCAAACTTTGTTGGCTAATACTTGATATTTGTGCAGTAGGGTGTGATTTGATGTCCTTCTTTTTGTAACGTTGAATAAACTAAACAATTAAAATGTTAATTATGCTTTTGTTACCAAGGGTAGATCGTGTCAGGGTAACAAAGTATTTTGCAGATACATTCAGAGGGAACATTCTGGCCGATGGCAGTGAACAGATTGAAGCTGGGTGATATTATGTTCCCCACAAAAAGTACTTGTTGTGTATTAACATAATTATTCAGAAGTCAGGTTTTCTCTGATTTAATTTTTCTCCCTAACCAACCATTTTTACTTCTACTGTACTTTCCTCTCTCTTCTCCTCTCTCTACACCGTACGTGTCCCTTATTGTACGATTTTGTCTCGGTGCTGGCAGAGAATAATACTTCAGTAAAGTGAGAAGTAGGCCAGACTGTGTCTCAGCTCCACTGGGAACGGAGCCAAGGGAAACTCAGCAGCTCAGTGCATGTGCAGTTATTGGGGTTAAAACAACTCTCTAGCCTCATCTCAAGTTTGACCGATCTAGATAAAGACATCCGATACCCCAGAGTGCAAGGAGTGGATGAGCTACAGCCTGATTAGCTCGAAACTGGTGAATGACAGATAAGAGGGAATAGATCAAATGGTAATGGCATTATTCTACTTTTACAGACGCATCCTGCTGAGGTAAAACAGAATATCCTCATAAAATAACAACCAGAGAGCTCTGCAAGTTATCCTTCCAGTGGGAATCAGTTTAGAAATAGAGGCGCCCCCAGGGTGCGTAAAAAGAGAGCAGAATCAAAGCAGGTGGCGGCTGAGGTTGGGGATGCTCCTGCCAACACAAGCAGCAAAACACTTTTCAGAAAAAGCGAGTAGAGAGTTCTGTAATGTGGCCAAAACAGTGCAGTTAGTTAGGTGTGCTGGGTGAAGTTGGCTTACCCTTGTGACTTGAGATGCTGAGTTGCAGTACACTCAGATATTCCTTTCACTTCAGTTAACATGCATGTGCAGGATATATCTACATCTGTCTTTGCTCTTATGTCAGTGTTCACTTGTAGAAAAGTTTGACTGGCCTAGTCTGACCTAAATACACTCGAGCCACTGAGGTCACATGTCCTCTCGACTCAGAAAAAAATCAATGTTGAAGGAGGAAGTTTATAGGATATAAACCAACAGAGAAGCTGCATGGTTTGTGGTAAACCAGTCATAAAGTTTTAAGTGTCTTAATGTTGAGAAACCTCACTTCCATAGCAGAATATCAAAGTCTACTACTTCAATGCACAGAACAAAGTAACTCCGGGTGTACAAGTGGTCATATGACTGCAAATTTAAAAGACATCTCATTATTTGGGTGCCACTAAAAACATTGCTAAAACCAAAAGACTTGGGGGGTTCGGCGACGTCTTTGTTGGGCGAGACAATCACTTGTTTTATACCATGTTGAGTGTCATAATGAAGGACTACCCACCGCCTGGTTAAACATCATCTCTGACATGTAATTTTGATTCATGTTGCTTATGCTTTCAGATGGAAGATTGGGGTTGGTCCCTGGTACCTCCCTCCTGTAGCCTCCGTCCATCACACCAATCCTGAAATATGGCTAGCTATCGCTCAAGGGTTCTAATGTGTAATCGGCAATGTTCATTCATTAAGCAGAGTGAAGCCACCCCTCATTCAGCTGGTTCAGCTGTTATCAGGCCATTAAATGGCCATTATTATTGTGTAAAAGCGTCATAAATATGGGTTAGAAGGGGCCCGCTACACTTACTATTAGGTCAGGAGGCCATTATCAGGCCATGAAATGGCTGTTTACATTTAGTGTTAGACGGCGACCTCTCATTGAGGTAATAATTATGATGGAAGGAAATGAGGACGTCAGGTGATGTAGTATAAACAGCAAGAGGAAGTGGGAGGTGGCGGAGGGGTTGAACGATCACAACACTTTAACCCAAGGTAGCGGGGTGTTTGAGCCCTGTGTGAAACTAAAGGTCTGTGCGGTTTATATTAACCAAAGACTGTTCTTTTACCTGACATGAGTGCCTTGTGCCTTAACTAGTGAAAGTGAAAGTGAAACACTATGAAATGGTTTCACTTTGTTGGAAATGCAAATGTCCATTTAATGGCCCGATAACAGCCTTTGAACCTAATAGTAGGTGTGGCAGACCCCTTCTAACCCATATCTATGAGACTAAAAACCACCAACAAGGGCCACATACTGCCCAATTTGTTCTCAAGCAGGCCGGACAACAGTGGTGCAAGGCACAGCAGTTACCACGGGCCCCAGTGCATGCTAGTGACTTGTTATAATGCACACACACCAATGGAAACTGTTAATAAATAAGCCAAATTAATCTAATTTAGGGAGCTTTGCTACTTTTTCCTCGTGTTAGTTTCTCTCTTGTCCTTTCTTACTGGCGTTTTTATGTTAAAAAACCACGACTTCTCGCTGGGCTTGTAGATGTGCTCAGCTTGTCAGTCTTGACAGATTTTGTGCCTAAACTAGCTGCCATATTGTATCGTCCTATCACATGATCAAATAGAGACTTAACATTAGACAGTGGTAACATACATGTTACCAACAATCATCACTGCATAACTGTATATGAAAAAATAAGAAAGAAAATAAGAAAATATTATTGATTTAATTGAACAGATTTTTTAATAGCTGAGGGAATGCAGCCTATAGCAAATGGCATTGTTTTTACTTTAATGTGAGTCCTTTTTTAAACGCAGGTGCAACTTCAAGGTTGCAGTCTGAATCATTCACAAGCCCGAGTCTGATACAGATTGTTTTGTACTGAAGTGGCTGGTTGACGATATTTTGCACAATGCTCAATATCTTTATAAGTATTCTTTTATTCAGAGAACTGTATTGTGGAAAGGATGGAAAGCCTCTGAGTCAGCAGTTTCCATGAAATAGCTCCTTACTGTTCAACTCACTCCTGAAACCTGACACCTCTTAGCCTGTAGAAGTGTGTCAGTGTTGGGTGTGCAAAGTCGTCCAGTGGGCCGGATTAATAATGACAACAATAATGACTTTATTAAGGACACAGAGAATGGTCCGTAGCGTACCACATAAAAACAGACAATCCTCTATGTACAAAAATATGATATAATGAATACAATATATATAAAAAAGACAAAAAATATGCAAGTTCATAAAAAAAAGGCATAATTCACTCCTTGGCGGGCGAGTTCTGGCCCACAGGCCGTATGTTGGATCGATTCATTATGCTATGATATAGAAGCAAGAGTTTTTATGTGAGTTTTTTTTTTATTTTTTTTTTATTTCCGTACTTTAAAATAGATGTATCTTGTGGGTCTCATCACTTAGGTTGACAACTATTGACTTAGACTGTTTGTTAGCAGATGCAATGTAACCAGCTTTCATTGATTTCAAGGAGGCAGTTTCTCTGTGAGGCAGATTTAATTACAGACTTTACAGACTATTGTGTAAACTCATCCACCACCACACTCAAACGAGCTCTCTAGTTGTATGTATGAGATACTAAAAAAATGAGAGTGGTGGTCTGAGAGGAACATGAATGATATCTGAAGTATCAACAAAGTTTAAACTGAAGGCCAGTATTGTAAAGCCCTGTGTATTTGAGCTCATGTGAGGCTTTGCAGGTTAAGCTTTTATACATGCTGTACCATCTCTATTTGTTTCCCTCTCCAACACACACACACAAGCTGCCACACTCCTTCCTCCACACGCTCTGCTGGTTGATAAACACATTGGCAGGACTGACGCCAACCCTCTCTCGCTCAGCGACAGAAGGTTATAATATGTTTAATGGCTTTCATTTGACTTTGTTCCCATCAGCTGAATTGTGATGCTGACCTTCTAGCAGGAGCTCAAGTTGTGGTGAAATTGCGTGCCGTACCTGAGGTTTTATGATTGACATGGAGGAACGGCAGCTTTTAGGCGTGCATATAAAAGAGAAGGAGACACAAAGGAAGATAAAAAAAAAACATCACTTTATGCATGGGAGTCTTAATTTAATAGAAAAATTTCAATCCTCCTCCTCCAGTCTACATTTCATTTAGCTGCATTCACACCTGACAATGTTCACATTAAAAAACACATTAAAATCTAATTTATTTTCTTGTCTGAGACACTTTATTAGATAAGCTGTCTGCCGGCTCCACGAACGCGATTATCTTAACAGTCCTTTTGTGATAACAATGTTCCAATCTGAGATGTCACATGTGGATGCGTGCTTCCACAGTTAAGTGTTATTCTATTATTCTGTTAGTGCAGTGAAGTGACAGTGCGGAAAATGGATTCTTTAAGGACGGGGGCGCTATGTAATAAAACTTAATACAATTTAAAAAAACAACCATGACAAAAAGCAGCAACTTCCCAGAACTATTATATTCTTTTATTATTAACAGCCAAGCTTAACACATGTCAGTATGTTTTGTTTTGCAGACACTCTTTCTTCTACAAATCCAAGATTGACTGGTTAGAATCTGGTATGGAGCACAACTGAATATAGTGCTTTAAAGAAACCCAACCCATACTAGCACTTACTGTATATCAAGTAGAATTTAACACATATTATGTGGTATATGGTTCACATGCAGTATGTTTACTGGTGATATTATGTAAAAGAAGGATATCTTAGGGTGCTTTCACACCTGCCCTGTTTGGTTCAGTTCAATCAAACTCAAGTTCATTTGCCCCCTAAGTGCAGTTTGTTTGGGCAGGTGTGAACACAGTAATCGCACTCAGGTGTGCACCAAAACAACTGGACTGAGACCTTCTTGAAGAGGTGGTCTCTGTCCAGTTACAAACGAACTCTGGTACAGTTCATTTGTGGTGAGAACATGTTCAGGCCTCGATCCAAACCAACTGCAGTCACATGACACATTGTTTGGGTTAAACATGAGCATGTTACAGTCCTGGAGGATTATTAATGTGCACCTCCTCCTGTACTACCTTAACATGCACATTCAGCACATCCAATGCATCAAAGCATTGTTTTCTAGTTGGAGCCGCGCCTCGTTTTCAAACTGTATGGTTTGACTAAAATGAACAATGACAGCAATATAGTCCACGATGAGCAGCGCTAAAATCAACCTGCGTAGTTGTCCCTCCATTGTGACATTAGAAAGTGTCTCATTTATCTTGCAAGTGTACTCTTCTTCAACGCTTTGTTTACTTCCTGGATTTTTCCCACATGGAAATTCTGACCAATCAAGAGCAGCTTTCTTGCTCAAGGCATTTGATCTGGTCCGCTTGTAAATGCTGCCGTAAGAACATGAAGCAACTCGAGGCAATTATACAACTTTGTAACAAAATTAGTCCCTGATTTAGACCAAAGCAAGACAACTCTAGGTTTGAAAGCACCCTTAACTGTGAGAGAGAGTTTGAGGGAGAGACTGAAGTAAGAGATTTAAAGAATAAGTAACCAGAGAAATTTTCCATTTTCACTGGTCTTCATGCTGCTTTCTGTTGTTTGCTATCCTTTTTTCTGGCCTGTCCATAACTTTCTAAACACATTTTATTGCAGTAACACAGAGATGGTATCACAGTACCAGAAATACAACTGTTAGGAAGAATGTTTGTTCACATATTCAACCCATTAACCCAAACATCACTTATCAAATCCCACTCCACCCCATTCCCACCAGTCCACAGTGTAACAGGGTATGGCTTACTTTCTCAGATACAGAGCCTAAACATGTGTTCATAAATATACCCCAGTATTCAGATGTATCTGTTCAAAGTGATTTGTAATGGTTTTGGTAGGCACAGACAACTAACATCGCCCTGCTAATAGTGTTGTTAGATTGGACAACGCTTCTGTGTGTCGTTCTGTAGAGCGCATGGACAAAAAAACGTATTTTGTCATTTATGTGGAGGACTTGTTGGTGTCTTGATATGTCGAGAACTGATTTGGATGAGCAGGCTGTCAGTTTGTTTTGGCTCCATTTGTTATTTATCTGCTTAGAGATGATCCACATAATAAAAAGAACAGGGTTCATTCTTTACTTTGTTTTTATTGCCTCGGATTTGCCTTGTTGATTCAAACACTGAAGCAAGAATGGAAATACTCCTCCTACTGCAAGACGTGTCTCTGAGGGGATGAATGCATAAAGACGCCTGCACTTTCACACTACTGTATGTTATGCAGATTCTCTCTGGGATTTAAAGTAATTTATACACACCTGTACTTCTGCACCTCAAATCTGGTTCAGTGCTCCTGGTTCCTGATATGAAACAAGACAGCTACATTTTACAGAATCTTTAGAAAAATGAAAATACTGGGATCAAAAACCTGTATCACAGCATCTAACTAACATTCAGTTAAGGTGTGATTAAAATGTGGTCAAGGACTTTATAGAATGAGCTCTGAAATATGATTTTAAAGCCTTTCCGCGATGCTAAATGGTTTGTTGTAACTTGTCAAAGGTTACTTCATGAATAGCTCAAAGCAAAGTTTGTGGTGATAATGCTATTTATTTATTCAAACTGGCCAACTCAAGCACTTTATAACAAAACTGAATTCAAAGCAATCCTCTTAAAAAAATGCCTCCACAGAGAGATACTGAATGGAGGCATGTCATTCGACAGTTTTCCAATTTTACTCCAGCATATAAAAGAGTAGAGGCTTATAAAGAGCTCCAGAGTGAGAGTAAGAACTCCCGAAATCTTACTGTACACACTCTAAACTGTCTGAATAAGAACTGCTCAAACATGAAGATCTCAGTGCTGAGAAAACTGCACACAGTTTGACTTGAGCAGTCAATTACCTTTGCCATTATACTGTATATTGTCACTCAACATTTTTATGTACTTTTAACAATTTGGCCTTGAGATTATTTTGTTAACGGTCATGCAGACAGAACACCCGCCTTCTCCTCCCCTCTGCTCTCCCTCTTCCTGTCAGTGTAGCAGTATCTCTTCAAGCCGCTGCACATCAGCTTCCTGCTTCACTCTGCGTCGTGACCACCGAAGTGAGTCAGCACAGCAGGGAGATAGAGGGGTTATACTGCATGTGTGGATTTGATTTATTTATCATATTTCTGAGGATGTCCTCACAATGACTTTGCAGCTGTTTGGACAGGTGGTACTTCAGGTAGAGGTGAAAAAGTTTGAAGATTTTAGACTAAATGTTTGGTGAGAGAGGGGATCCACTGGGATATTCAGTTCAAATTACAGTGACAGCTGGATAGAAACTTGACTGATGATTAAGACTGAAGACAAGGGAAAGAAAATGTTGGGACAGAATGAAAGACAAAAATAGGAGGCCAAAAGTGTGAACTTATTTGGCATATTCAGCCAAATGGCAGTTAGAAAGCAGAAGTTTAACATCGGCATTATACATGGCTGGCCAGCGTTATAGTTTACGGCCCTAGGCAGCGTCAGGAGGAAACACGGTGGGACGAGAACAAAAGTTAAGGTGGTGAAAGTCCGAGTAGGGCAAGAGGATGCAGTGTTGGATGTGTCTGACAAAAACTGACTTTCACTTGGAAGAATGGTGTTCGCGTTGTGCACGATTATAAAGCAAAACCCTGTTCTTTTTTCCTAAATCTGACAATGTGTTTTTGTTGCCTAAACCCAATCACGTGTGTTAGTTGTTGGAGCAAAAAAGACGTCAATTCGTATTTTGAAAGAAGACAATACATGTAACAGGCAGAACTTGACACGGCGTTCCAGAACGTCAACAACCAACGCACCCAGGGTACCTTTCACGTTGAATCTGGATGTGGAAAGTCCATGACCAATGTTTGCTCATTGGCCCATGCTGGGATACATTGTGATATATCCTCCTGAGACCCGAACTTGTGTTTGGTATGCATTTTCAATTTTTCCCAGCCATTTGAGATTTGTAGGACCTGATAAGTATAAAAAACTAAACATTGTCAACAATAATAAATAAATAAAGTCCCAATATCCTCAAACAAGGATATCAGGATGATATCGGAAATGCTGTGAAGGGTCACGATTGTTTGTTGGTCTGGAACAGTGGTCTGCAACTTGGGCAGCCATCTTGCCTATGTGTCACGACATCCACCATCTCCTCCACCTCCCAGTCACAAAATCAGCTCATAAACTACGTCACTTTAGTAACGTTGATGTGCTACATATGAAACATACAAATGTAATGTATCTATGGTTTGCAGAAACGGTCAATACCAACATTTTCTTCGAGCGACTGGGCCGATCAGCGATGACGTGTCATCGTGCCAGAATAACAGAAGTGAAGAAGAGGCCTTGGAGAATAGCTCAGCAACAACAAAAACAAGTGTGGAGGATGATGAATCAAAGACTGGGATCCAGATAAATGTGTCAGGATAGGTAGACAGCAGCTATTTTCCCCACATGGCATTTCCTCTAATTCCAGAAAGAGAAGATGGAGGAGGTGTTTACACAATCCAGATAAGTATAGATTTTATAGATCTCTGCATCTTTGCCTCCTCTATCAATAGAGCCCATTAAGATGTAGACATCAAGCCATCCATCAAAGAAGAAGCTTCCTGCTCTATCAGGCTGATCTATTATGGCATGACGCTTGTTCAATTATATGAACCCATCTCTCTCTTTATGTATCTCTCTCCTTCTTTTTCCATTTCAATCTGCTTCTTCCTTGTTTGTTTGTTTTTCTCTTCACAGATCCATCACTCTCACACTCTCCCTTTCCCCTACAAATCATACACACACACAGAGGAGTCTACAATTCCCTTAATTCACCTCCTGTGTAATCCTTTCTTTATCTTTTCTCCCTGCAAGCCTACGGGCAAACTGCTGTTGCTTTGTAGTGAATCTGCTAATTTGCTGCTTCAGTTCAAAAACATCCTCCTAATCTTTGCATTGTTCCAGCCGCTGGAGACATATTGCTCCTTTATTCATTCTTTGCGGAAGTTCCTGTTTTGAAACAAAGATTTGTAAAACAAATCATAAAAACCCTTTTGTGAAGCTGCTGGTGAAACTCTGCGCTCTCTCCCAAAACAAACATTTCAGTATTGTTTTTTCACTGCAGAGCTTTTCCTTAATTCTTCAGTGGCTCCGTTGATTAAACACTTCACTCTCATTCTTCTCCTCGAACACCCACGGCCACAACCATGAGGGATAATTCAGTGTGCAGCTGGCCTGCAATGACTGAATCTGGATTTATTTGCAATGAAATAACACAGAGGCTTAGTTGGATTTAGGGGATGCCAAAATCCAGATCATCTTCCCTTTAAAGTTTGGACTCTGAGAGGCATTGATCCATGAGATTGGCCTGTGCTGGCCAGTGTTAATATTTCATAAGGTTGAAGGTGATGCAGGGATTCAGATGGTTAGATTGACAGACAAAGCTCACTGAGAGCAAGTGATCAATATCCATCAGGGACGAGCCCTAATCAGAAGTGTTGGGAGGAGAAGGCCTGGCAGCAACCAAGAGACAGCTGAAAGGCATGCAGCAGTGAAGACCGGCTGTCGATCAGCAGGGTGTGAGCAGGGGAAGCACTTCTGTATCTCTGGCTCTTTACACATCACTAAGCAGCAACCTCTGGGGTTAAGAAATGAAGCCATAAGTGCCAAAAATTGCAGCTCCTTAAATGGCCACTTGAGGCTGACTCACTTTTGGAGTCAGTCTCATAGGCCCCCATGTTTCAATGCCCAACTTACAGCACAAATAAATGTTTACAGCCTTGTATGAAAAAAGATTTTGGTCTCTATTATTTCCCTGTTTGTGACAACAGCACAGGGGTTGAATTTTATGGCTCGCCTGAACAACATGTGAGATATATGGACATTTAGTGGCATCTAGTGGTGAGGATTGCAGATTGCAATTAGCTGAAACTTTTCCTGGTTCCAATTCCTTCAGGGTTCATTGTTCATTGACTTGTTTTAGCAGGAACCAGATCATCCACAGAGGTCTCGTCCTCTCCAAAACAAACAGACCAGGTGATTAAAACTGGTCAAAACACTGATTAAAGCAGTTTCATGTTACAAATCAGTGTTTCTCAGGTGCTGTTCAGCATGTCTGGGACTGGCCACTAGCCCAGCACCTGCTTATGTGTGCTCACCTTTTTTTCTGATAACTTAATATTTAGACATTCAGGAGGTTTTTACTGGGAGCTGAATTATCCGCAGAGGTCTCTTTTTCTCCAAAACAAATGGACCTTGTGATTTAAACTGGTTAAAATACTGAATAAAGGAGTTTAACTTTTTTAAAAAATCAGCGTTTTTCCACTGCTGCAGCTAGAGCCAGTATTTGGTATGTCCATTCTAGGCTACTGTAGAAACATGGCAGTGCCACATGGTGACCAGTGTTGGGCAAGTCACTCTCAAAATACTACTTACCTTCATTTAACAGTAATAACTTACTTTATAATATTACTCTCTGTGTAGAGCATTAAGTTACATATTTCACTACTGGTTGCAGTAATGGTTACTTTCACCAAAGGCCTGTGAAGAACCAATAGGCATTTTAAATGGATGTGAATCATGTTATTTCGTTGCAGGTAATCAAAGCACAGAGGCTCCAGTTTGTCACAGGTCATTTCAAATCCAGTGCTGTGCTATGCTGACCCATTCATGCATTCACATACAGTGGTTGCCACTTAGTATTAAAATCCCCTACTTTTATTAATAATTATATGATGATATAGACTTTTCTTAAAATAAATGAATTGCCTCAGACACAGGAAGAGTCAAGCAAAAGAGCAAAGTCTGATAATTACGAGATATGGATAAATATTTGTGAGCCTATGATATGAAACACAATAAACAAATATTGAGGTTAGCACAACAAACAGAATGGTGTGCGATCGAGTCACTATGACGATCGCAAATTAATACACTGGAGCTGGAAGACACACCTGCCAGTTCCTGGTTTGCAGGTTAGCTACAGCAGCGTCTCATGCCGACAGTCAGATCCACCTCCCACAATTCCACAGCTCCACCCTCTCCAAATATGGTCACTTCTGGCTCCAAAAATCCAAGATCCAAAAGTTTTACTTTGCTTTCATGTTCAGTTTCAGCTTCTCTTTTTGAATTTGTTGAAGACTCTTTAAACTTTTTTGATAGAGACTTTCGACAAACCTCAGTAGAGCTTGGTGTTGCAATTATAAAACTAATACCGATACAGTACTTCATTAATTCGTACTGGCTTATTTTGTTCCGTACCTTTAAAGCTAGTGAGTACCGATACCCCGTCCTGCACTTTGACGCAAGAGATGTTCTTTCAGCTCAGAGAAGTTTGTGGATATTGTTCCAGTTGCTCATTATTAGTCGGCCCTCTCAGAAAAGATGTCTCTGTGAGGCTGACTCAGCCAAACATGTTGAGCCTCTGGGTTCGTTGGGAGTATTAAAGTGTTCACGCAGCCAGAGTTGCACTTGTTAGTGTTTAGGCTTACTCCAATAGTTGCCAATGTGCTGTCACCAAAGCAAAAAACAACAAGTCTTTCTGTTAAGCAATGAATAATTTATAAGAATGAGGTCCTTGGAGTCTGACTCCTCCATGAAAAATAAAGTTGAGAAACTGTAGAGGAGGGTCATCAGGTTAGTAAAAGCTGCTGCTTGGAGCTTGTGGGACTCAGTTTTCTTTTGTTCACGTGATGGTTTCTCTGCTTCAGGAAGCTTTAACTCACATTTTGGTGCTTTGGCTCGATAGTGAAGATGTGTAACTTTCTTTTCATGATGGGGGCAGTGTTCTCCGGTCACTGCAGGCTCTTAGTAATGAAACCAACTACAGTTTCTCTTTGAATAATCTTTAATCAACACCAACAGGTCAAGACATTAAAACACCCAACTTGTCTCCCTCTGGGCTCACGTCAGGATTCTCAACTCTAATTGCTGCAGACGTTACTCTTTTACATTTACAACTGTCCCCTGTAAAACTACAGCAGGGAGAAACTAAAGTTACTCTGAAGCAAGGGGACATGATTCAGCAAATTACTCTATTGTTGTATGATAACAGCGTGGTTAGTATTTTTAATTGAACTGTTGTAAACTTACCTCGATCTTACCAGCGCCCAGATGTCCCTGCTCATTTCTCAACTCAAATACATAGGCTGTTGCTAAACAAGTCGTCCAGCAGGTTGTCGCTGTGGAGCTGTTGCTTGAACTACAGACTGTACTCCCTCATTTTTGTATGCCCGTCACCACAGACACAAAGAGTACAGAAGCGTCTCTCTCTTAAACTCAGACTAAGCTGTGAAACTAGGCAGTTACTCTGCCATTGTATTGCCTTTTTCTCCTTTAAAATATCTTCAGAAACACACTTAAGTGGGATGCCCAGTAATTCACCTGATAGAGCAGGCACCCCATGTGCAAAGGATGTGTCCTTGCCACAGTGTCCCAGCTTTGATTCCAACCTGTGGCCCCTTGGCAAAATGCCAAAATAATCTTTAAATAAAAAAGAAACTTACAGATATTTTACTGTACTGTTTGGCTGTAATATGAGAATCAGTGAACAGGAAGTTGGCGCCACACTGTTTCCTGTATTGTTAAAACACAGGCTAAAAAAAACACACCTAAAAAAAAAAGTCACCTAAAATGTTTTCAGAAACATATGTTCGCTTACTGTATAACAGTTATTTAAAATCGTTTGTTACCAGCCGCCATATTATTTCCTGTGTCAAAACAACCAGGCTCTTATAAGTTACCCACCAGCGGAACCATTACTTGGTCGTCTGTGGCGCAGTGCGTTCTGGCAGTCGAAGGTTTTCTACCTCTTGCGCTAAAGCAAATGCCACAGCTCTTTTCCTCTGTTTCCTAAGCTCATGTAGCACCAATTTCAAAAGTATTTGCGTCTTTCTACTGCATAGACAGCGCAGTTCTGAAAAGACCATCTTTCCAGTAGTGAGATACTTCTTTAAGTGCTGTAAAGGATAATGAAAAAAATGTCATGTGTCCAGTAAATAAGGCTTACTGGACTTAAGACTGTAGTTTGCAAGGATCAGGCACCAGACAACAAAAGAACACTCAAAAGTTTCTCTTAAGCCCAGTTCAGATGATTCATGATGAGATGGGACCGTTTTAGACGGTTACAGAGAAAAGGTGTGAACAGGCCAGTCTGACCTTGACTGAAGGTGGTTGATGGTGTCACCTGCAACTCTGCTGGTCAAATCACTGGTGGCCGGTTTAAGAACGTAAACACGACGCCTGTTTTAACAGCCAGTTAGCTCGTAGTGAAGCTCCCTTGTCAAGTCAAAATGACTGCAGACGGCGTGTTCGCTCACTGAGGCAGGTGATTTGACCCCACCGGGCCCTCTGTTTCTGTCCTCACAGTGTGCCGGTGTCTGACAGTGCATCACTGCTGCTGCTCACTGTATATGCTTATGCCCCACCCTGGCAGTATCAGTTGACACACCTACAAGCTTTCCAATACACACGTTAAAAGGTGTTTCCTGTCACTTAAGCTGCAGTTTCCTGCTATTTACAAAACCAATTCTACGCTATAAAGTACAGAGAGTTGTTGCATCTCATCTAGTTGCACTGGTGTGAACCAGCAGGATTTTAAAACATTGTAGAACAGTGCATTGCCAGGAGTTGCCTGTTTAAACTCATCCCATCCCAAATCTTTGGTCTGAACTGGGCATTAAAGTACTTATATCTTGCTTCTGTTGCACTGCTTACTCCAAGCAAGTTCTCTACCAGAGAGAAAGGTTGAGCATGCTTTAACCCTCTCCAAAGAGATGGCAGGCCTGTCCGATGCTCTCAAAGTAGGGCAATCTCATATCAGGGGAGACTTCAGAGATGAGGTCCAAAGTATATTCGAGCACACTGACTAGAGGCAACAAACTTTATGAAAAAGACTAACGTCAGATGTATTTTGACTCTAATGAAGGCGCATGTAGCGTCTTTTCAATAAAGCTTGTTGCCTCTAGTCTGTGTGCTCCAGCAGACTTTGGACCTCATCTCTGATGTCTCTCCTGATAAAAGCTCTCTACTACACTATGCTCTAAGGTTTCCTAACACCCACCTTACTGTAAACAACAACAAACATCCTATAGCTTATTCTCGGCTCCCACTACCTTCTTATCCAGGATGGGTCACCCTTATTACGTTCTAGTTCCCATTAATTTGCCTCCCATGACGAATTCATGCATCATGCATCTATTCTTTGAGCCATTAACTAAGAGAAAACATTCAGGCATGGTCGTGTGCTGCTCTTTAAAACCCTGCGAGGCATGTCAGGATTCGTAGAAAGCGGACTGCCACAGTGATTTGTCTGGGTATTAGCTTGGAGAGAATCAATGGTGAATAATGGGTGAATCCATCCAGCTTTTTATCGCAATTGACATGTACCCTTGACAAATTAAGTAATCCTATTAGATTGTTACACCTCGCAACATCCCCTGCGTGTGGGTAAAGGTTGCATGCCTGTGTAGATGCATGCACAGTAGCTGAATGTGTGTGTGTGTACTTTGTTTCAAGGCCTGTTCCTGTGGCACTGATGGTAAATAGACCTGTCATTTCCTTTTAAGCACAGCCTGGATGTTTTGCTGTAATGATACTGTCAATTTCCCTTTTGCCTACCAGAACTGCGCCCTCCCATCCTGCTCCGAGCCCCACAGGTCACCGCTAGAGAGAGATTGTGTAGACATCCTAATGAGAAGGTCTGTTTCATTGTTACTGATACCATTTGGGAACCGCAAGCTCGTGCCCACCCCCCCTCACCATGCCTCATTTTTAAAGCCTCATTTCAAAGCCACCTCCCTTGTCACACTCATTCCTCTGCCTCAGAGGACGGCTGTTTTCAAGTCGAGAACAAATGCGACTTGTCAGAGAGGCAGGGCGACACGCCAGAGGGAGACGAATATGAATCGCAGGGCAGGTCAAAAAGTAGGAGATGAGACATTTCACTGTGCAGGAGATGGGAGCGTTTATAAACGATAAACGATGCCATTTAGGTTAGCTGATGGTGACCACCTTAAAGAGCAGAGAGATGTGAAGTAAATTACTTGCCCTTGTAGTTTAGAGAGCATTTCTCCTCATGTAATGAGCTGATGTGACATAAACAGTATTGGGTACTGAAGTTCAAACTCCCAGCAGCACCTAAAAACAATAGAAAAAGGAGAATTGCAAAATAGAAATCTGCATGATACAGTAGGTGTAGGTGACTCAGACTGTGCTGTGTGCAAATCAATTGTCCTTATTTATTCTTCCCACTAATTCATAAGTGCCACAGAACAAATGTTTTAGGTATCCGATAATACGCTACATAACGATTTGCGCTGTGCAGTCTGGTTCCCAGGCAGAGTCACATCCAATCTGCCTATTAGAGGTGGAAAATAGCAGTAAGAAAGCTATTCATAATCTCTGACATTACCCGATAATTTGCCTAAATTGCATCTGGTGGAAATGCACTTACATGTCTGTGGAGCTGTTTAAATAATTGGAGCTCTTACTCCTACATAGATACGCTTTGCTACGTCTCCGGCTGCATACACACACACATTGCTCTGAGTCACGGTAAACTCCCTCTTTGAATTACAGTATGAAAACTGAAAGGAAGAATGAGTGCAAATGCATGGGGGAATTCTAAAAACTGGGATATTTTACAGCTGTTTCACAGTTTGTTTAAAATGAATCGCTGAGACTGGTTCTGACATGACATAACTTTTCCTCATGACAGAAAATGTCTTAAATGCTTTTTTTTGGGGGGGGGGGAGCTGGAAAGCAGCAACTCAGAGGAATGGATGTTTACTGAGAGAAAATGATGTTGATGTTTACCTGCTGGGTGCTTTGCTGGAGGGTTTCACACCTTCACTTCCACCTAACCTCGCTTAAGTGCCATTGACCTGAAGCACTTCACCTCAAGCTGCTCCAGGGGCAACACATTGCAGGCAACCCTGAGCTCTGACCTCTCTGAAGAAATTGCAATTGCGTAGGAGGCAGTACATGTTTCTGCCTCAGAGGGATATTTGAGAGACAAATCTCAATCACTTTGCCTGAATTGCCTGGTAAAGTATTTTTTAATAATGTATTTCTATGTTTATTAGATTTGGTGGAATTGCTGTGAAAAGGGGGCTCAATAAGAATCAATCTTCTTTTATTTCAGCATTCAATACCTAAGCTCTGCTAATGAGGTATTACCATATTAGCTCCCCAGATGATGAAATATCATCTCCAGAGCATTTCAAGGATCTCTCATCATATTTCCCCTCACAGCTGTCAAATAATTGCTAATTTCATTCCTGTGAGTCAGAGAGCATTTCATACACTGGGCTCAAATGTGGTTTTCCGTCATGCTGCATATCGATGAGCGTTTATTTTCTCCAAGTTAAATAGGGGTTGCGAGATTTGACAGATTCTTGTTTAGTGGTATTTTGAATGAGGTAAGTAGTTGTGAATGTTTATTAAAGTGTTTATAAAACACTTTCCATCCTTCCTTCACTACAGGCTCTGTATTTGTAGGATTCAGTAGGGATGGACAACACCACAGATTTTTTTTTGGTCCAGTACTAAGTTATACCAAAGCTATAATATAAGCAATACTGATACAGAGGCTCCTCTGTGCACATACACACAAGGGCAGAATGCAAGGAGTACATGCATTAAGGAGGAGATGCATGTTTTTTTTCCCAGTATTGCTCATATTGATGCTAGTATTAATACGCAAAACAGGATTTAGTGTCATTCATTAATTTTCCGTAACCGCTTATCCTCCTGAGGGTCGTGGTGGTGCTGGAGCCTCCCCCAGCTGACACTGGATGAGAGGCAGGGTACACCCTGGTCAGGTCACCAGACCATTCACACTCACATTCACACCTACGGACAATTTAGAGTCACCAGTTAACCTGCATGTGCACTTTGGCGATATTAGCACATGTTTTACTTTGTTTGTTGTCAGACTCTCTTTAAGACTTTCTTTTTGATAAGTCTGTTTTTTGGGGTTGCTTCGCAGTGTAGGCAGAGGTTGCCAATGCTGGAGTGGCAACTTTCTCTGCCGGATTCTCTGCCATTGAATCAGGCTTTCACCAAAGAGACGTACACGCAAGTCTGTATTTGTAGAACAGCCAATAGGAACGTCCTCTCTCTAAAATGACCGGTAATTAGTCAGAGTCTGTTGTCATGGACTGGTTTTTCTAAAGCCTAAAAACAGAGCCAAGAGGAGGTGCTGAAGTCAAGTTTTGTGTCAGTCAGTTTGAATTACAATGTGCTCAAAGCTACCCCAGCTTCAATTCATTGACAACAAATTACAGTAAGAGGTGAAAAGACTGAGTACCAGACCAAGGAAATAATCTGCACATAACCCCCCGTAAAATCATGACTTGTTGTCTTTGGTTTCTGACGTATGCCCAAAAATTTTGAACTGTTCCTTTATATTGAGATTTCACATGCTGCATGTTTTTTTGTTTTTTTTTATTAAGTTTAGGTGTTATTAACTATCACAAAACATCTTTATTGTGCTGCTGCTGTCATCACCTGAAAGCCATTACTTAGTATTTCAGTTGCACAAATGATTTTGTCATTGGTGCGTAAATGATATTCCAGTGTGAACTTAAGCACCATCATAGCAGTCATACTAAAAACAGTAGGGGCCAATCGTCAAGAACAGAAATGTCATTTTGGAAACACACAGTATTGCTGAAGCGAGGCAGAGCAGGGATGGAGAGATGTTTCTTTGAGTCTTGAATATTATTAGCTCTTCATGTTCGCCCACTCTTAGTGATGTAGATGAAGACTGTGAAGTTTTTTTTTAATTTGTTATTATTGTAGGTTAATGGCACCAGCAGGAAACCAAAAAGTGTAGCATTTCATTCAGTTTTCTATGACAGCATCAATCAATCTACTGCAGCAATATCAGTTTGGCAAGGTTATTGTGCAAAGCAAATATACAAAGCCATTGAGGTTAATGGTTATTGACACGCTGGGTTTATGAAAAACAATATATTCTGTTCATCTGACAATTTATCGTTATTTTTATAGGGGCTTCACAGATGGCTTTACAGCCGTCAGTTCTTTCAAACCAAAGCAATTATGTCAGGTTGTGGATGTGCTCGAACTGATGTGAAAAGTTGCCTGCGTGTCACTGGGCGATTAACGACAATCAGTCAAGACAATGAAGACCTCTGGCTGTGGTCAGCCCGGTGAGAAGCAGCAGAGGTCAGTCAAGGATGAAACAGGTGGCCATTCAGTGGAAGGCTTAATTAAAGTGGAAATAGAGACGCTTTTCAGTGCCCCATAATGACCATCATTTTAATAGCGGGGTATTGATTGAAGTGGTGATCAATTAAAGTGACAAAAATTCCCCACAGCAAGTCACCTGTAGTGCCAGAGATTGTAACTCATCTATGGAAGCTGAAAAATCTTGTTTGTTGGACAAAGGAGAAACTGACAAAACACAATTAACACTGCAATATTAATCATGGTAATATACTGTGTCTTTTTAACGCATATTGAGAGTCTCAGAAACTTATGACACATATGAAAAACTTTAATTTACATCGGTCACTGGTAAAGGACAAAAACAAATACACACCTGAACTTCTTTTTGACCATATACGCTAATTTTCATCAGTGTGAATGTACAGAAATCAATCTAATGTGCAATGAATGAGTGAGTCAACTAATCATCTCATGAAAATGTGTGATCAGATTGCACGATATCTTTGTATTTCAATATGGTTTCTATGTCTGGTTAGTTATCAAACAGTCTTGAATTCTTGCTGTGACTTGTGGTTGTGGAGGGGGGGGGGGGGTTCAAACTCCAGGGTAGGGGAGCCCTTTTATGTGGAGTTTGCATATTCTCCCCATATCAGAGTGGATTTTCTCTGGTTACTCCAGCTTTCTCCCACAGTCCAGGCTAGGTTAACTGGTGACCCTAAATTGTCTGTAGGTGTGAATGTGAGCATGAATGGTTGTCTGTCCCCACGATGGTCAGGCAGCCTGTCCAGGATGTACCCTGCCTCTCACCCAATTTCAGCTGGGATGGGCTTCAGGGCCCCTGCGACCCCCAACAGGATAAGTGGTTACAGAATGAAGGAACATGACAAAAAGCTCAAGCTATCAATCTGGCCTCTAAATTCCCCAGATCTAACTCCAGTGTAGCGTCTGTGGGGCATGCCAGTACCCCAGCACCAAATCAAGTCCATGGTACAACCTCTGACTTGTTGAGGCATGGACACAAGACCGTTGGCCTATATATGGAGACAAGGTTGATGCCTTCATCTCCTTCTCAAGTAGCTTGGGCCATTCTTGAGCAGTTTTTGCAATGTAGCATGGCACATTGTCATGCTTGGGGTCACTGCTATCGGGGAGTGTTGTAGCCATGAGGAGGCGCACTTCGTCTGCAGACGTGGTTGCATTTTTGGTAACATGTCAAGTGGCATCCACATGAATGCTGGAACCCAAGGTTTCCCAGCAGAACATTGTATTGTAACAAGATGATCAATGTTGTTCTCTTCAGACGGTTTTAATGCTGTGGCTGATTGGTGTGTTGCATGCAGGGGTGATTTATTTTGCATAGTGCCTCTGGCCCCAGTTTGATAGTCAAATGGTTACAAGTTCACGGAAAAAAAGAAAAAAAAATGTGCGTAAGAGTGCCATCCTAGGGTCAGCATCATGTTATATGTCGTTGTCAGACTAGGTGAGAGTGAGCAACGAAGAGTCTTTTTTTTGGGGATGTTGTGGTGCATCCCAGGGGCTGTGTTGGCTGTCATCTGCTTGTGTGTGTATTTTGAAAGAAGACAATGCGTGTAACTGGCAGAACCTCACAGGGTGTCCCAGAACGTCAACAACCAACACACCCAGGATACCTTGCCCGTCGTATCTTGGTGTGGAAAGTCCATGACCAAACATCAGTGAGTGTTGTCCGTTCTGGCACACTGCACAAGATAAAACAAGCACTCATTTTTATTTCTGACTATTGGGATTTGGTTGTTATTGGACTGAATATCATGTAGTTTGATCCTAGCATAAGACTTCTAGAAATTCCTAACTCAATACAAACATTAAGCAGATATGAACAGAGGCTTCTTTTCAGTATCTGCTGACACAAGTACAATGTTATTATTTTGTGTGCTTTATTTTGTTGTTGATGGTGCTTCTATTTCTGCTTTGTGGCTTCACTTTAAAATCTACAGTCAACCAACCACTGTCATCACAAACATATATATGTATCTGTCTATCTAATAAATCCCTTCGCCTCCAGGCTAAGAATAGTATCTCTCTGCCAGAGTGTCTAACTTCTTTTTAGTGAGGCAAATTATTGAGCCTCGGGTTGCGCAATTATCCGATAATAATAGAGCACCTTTTGTAAAAAATAGCTAGTCACGGACTCTGCGTCGTCATTAATGGTTGAAGCCCAGACAATACAATGAAGCCTTTGACAGGCCATTTCAGCACATCTGCAATCAGACATCATTGCCTGGCTCTAAAAAAAACAAAAACTGCCATGATTTAGCACACACTTCCCCTTTGGTGTGTTTTATCTCAATTTAGCCGCTGCTTGCTGTGATGGAGATGAAGTGGCCCCATCTTATTTCTTTTATTTTTCCTCACTGAGAAGCCAGCAGTAATTGGTAGGTTGAGATTTTGACAAGGAAACAAAAAGGCAAAAATTCACCGTCTGCCATCACACTCACTCGCTTGCGAAGCAGCCGGGGATTGAAAGTGGTTCTGAAAAACTCAATTTGACTTCAGTCTGCATGCACGCACATGGACTGTGAATTTTAACAGGCATAAATGACAGAAAAAAGGATGTGAGAAGAGGAGGTCACTCTTATTTGAACGTTGTTCACAGCAAAGTTTGAGATTCTTGAAACGATAGCAAGTAATTGGTTTGTATAATTGGAAACAGCTACATTGTTGTACGGTGATCATAATGGTGTTAAAATTAGTCTGACACATTAGTCTGACTGACTGTCTCTATCTGCACATGCTAATTGGCACTCAGTGAGTAAAATCCAGGGTGGCCCTGAGAGCTCAGCACAGTGCAAGTTAAGAAAACATATGCAAATAGAAACAACACAGACAAATTGAGAAAAGTTTCACCAACTTAACAGCATACAAATTCGTCAATATGATGACAGATAGCATTTAGAAAAAGTGCTGTAGGTAGAGAAGCTTTCAGCACAATGGAAACTGTTTCCAGGGGACATTAAAAAGTGATGCACACAGCTGGGACATGTTTGTTGTTTATGAAGTTACTGAAGTCGGCTATCTGTCTTTGTGATCACTGACTAATAAGCAAAAGGCTACATTAGCAGCGTATACATGCAATAATATGTAAATAATGGTAAATAAGGTTATTTTCTAAAACCACTGAAAGATAACCAACTCCATTGACATCATAATCAAGATGAGGCAACTACAGGCGCTGCATGCAGGCCCCCAGGAAGTGCACTGGGCTTTGAAGCCAATTTTCGTGGTGGCCAAACAGTGGTACTGCAGCTTAGAGAGTCGTTACATCATGTCCTGTGGCTCCATGAGACTTTTCCCATTGACTTTCATGGCAAAAGAGATGTCTGTAAATCAGTGGATACATATTTTTGTGTCACAACCCCTGCAAAATGACTCATTCTACTATCAGGATTTTATCCATTCGGTCTGATATCATTTTGGGAGTCTAGAAGAACCACACATTTGAATAATTTTATCCCCATTCAAGTCAGCGGAGTGCTTAACCAGAAGTTAGCCATTCAGCTGGCGGAAGTCAGACACTTGGCGGCACTTGGTTGTGCTCAACCATTGTAAGTCTCTAGTACACCTGCTCTTTGGCCGCACAGTGTGGAAGTAGTGCCTGTGATACCCAGATCGCCTCCAATGCTGTACCCACTTCTCCTAATACAGCCACAGCTGCGTGTCACACACTGTCATTTTGCGAAGTAGGACATGCTCCTGGATTAACATCCCACATCGAGTTCCTGGACCAAGATTGTAATCAACCAATCACAGCCCTCTGACATCACCAGTGTACTGCTCCTGTACTTCTTTCAAATGTCAAAAGCTAGTTCCCTAAATTGAAGTTAGTACAATGAAAGGGGTAAGGGCCACGTGCAGGCATTCCCAGCCTGAATACGGTATATAGCACCTTTAAATTTCTCCATAGCGTTCCCGTCTGTCAAATGCTTCCTGGCAGAACTTGAGATCAAATTACAGAGCATCTCAACATCCTGGCTGAGTGTGTAGAGAGTTGTAATGTGCAAACATAATTATCTTCCTTCCATTGGGTTGTGTATGCCTTCATGGTATGTATCTATAACTCCTCTCCCTTCTGGCTCTATTGATGCATCAGTCCTCTAATGGCCACCATCACCCTTGTTTAATTGCTTCTGTAATGCTCACTGTAGGAATACCAACCCCCACCAAAAGCCACAGTGCGTGTGCGACTACTAATCAGTCGAGACAGGGCCATTTTTCAAAAGGAGCTGCTTCATCTGTGGGGTGGACAGCAGTCTAATTAACCCAGAGGACCAAACAACACCTTCAGACTTTATGGCCTTGTGATCTATCATGCTTTACTGTGTTGCACACTGGCTGTAACATTTGCCTACTAATCAGTGGTCTGGTAGAATAGTTCTAAGTACACCACAAACTTTTATCATCATGTTTTATGTTGACATAACTTGATCTTGTTAGTGTTTTTACACCCAAAACTTTGGTCAAGAAAGAGTTTGCTTGTGGTCATAATGGCATGACATTTAAATACTCAACCAATTAATGTTTTTGCTAATCCCAAAGTATTTTTCTATTGATGCTGAGCAGAATAGAAATCTATATCTAAAGGGCAGATTATTCTGTGCATATAATGTTACACAGTGGTATGATGAGCTTTCAGCACCCATGTGAGAAATTCAAAGATTTTGAAGACTGAGTCAAATGGACCCTTTGGATAAAGGTGGAAATAGCTCCGTGCCTTTTAGTTTGTTTTTTGTTTTTTAAATACCTTCAGCTTTGTTTAATTCAGGTAATAATATAAGCGCATAATGTTTATCCTACTATGCTGTTCTCTAAAGAAATCTAATATTATTGAGTAAATGCTCTTCTGTTGGCCTAATATTCACCTCAGGGTATTGAAGATCACATTTAATTGGTATTGTTGATCCTTGTTTTGCAATTAAAGCAGCCTATAGATTATTATTATGGTATGGATTCAAATGTAGCACTGGTCTGTGAAGTATACTCCCACACCCCATGCAAGGTGGGGACAGTGTTGGGCAGGTTACTCTAACAATGTTATATATTACTCATTACAGTTACTCTTTTCAAAAGTAATAATATTACTTTACTCCCTGCTTACAGTAAGTTGTTACACTACTTGATATATTACTTTTTTACCTCTTCAATTCAGGCTTCAGTTGCTGTGACCAGTATTTCCCCAAAGATCTGGAAAGTCACTTGTGGAGCAGCATTTCATCCACAACACATCAAGCCACAAGCTTCATTACTTCTCTGTAGCTGCAGATGTCCATCATTAAAATCCACTTTTGGTTGTTTAGCCAGTGTAGGGCTGCAGCCGACCTTGCAGTTTTTCGCAGTGGAAAGAGTTTTATTATGACCACCTGCAGCAACAGTGTTCTTGTCATCTTTCCCCAACAAAATCAAAGTAACGGGAATATTTCCATCTTCAATCTAGCTTGCTGCTTTGTGACGTGCCTGCGCAGTGCGACAATTACAAAATGAGGCCACTGATGTGATGTTGAATTTCAAGTCAGTAGTGATGTGATAACAAAAGTAACGTTGTAACCAGTTGTTTGGTTTTGGCGTAAGTGTAATATTGTTACTGAAATCTTAATTGTAATTTTTTACACTACTCATAGCTGTAAAAAGTAATATTATTACTGTATATTATTACTACTGTAATGTGTTACTGCCCAACACTGTGTAGGGGCCTCCACAGTTCAAACAGGCCCCGCCCCCACCCGTCAACAACTACAATTACATAGGATGCACATATGATGCATTTTCAGAGCCAATACATAAAACAAATATATTAAAAAATATTTGCTGGTCCCAAGTTCTCTTTGTTATATACCTCAGAGCCAGTCAGAAGTATTTGGAGGTTGACAACGAGGTCCATGAGGATGAAACAGGCCTACCTGATTATAAAGACAGTGATCAACAGGACGAATAGGAAATATTACAGTTGAGGCTGACTCGCTAGTAGTGTTAGCATCAGATGAGAAAGAGGCAAGGCAAATGTATTTATGTAGCACATTTCACACCTAAAGGCAACCCAAAGTGTTGATCTACAAAGTCCAATATTACAAATCACAATTTTGCACCTTTGATGCATATGACATCCCGCTGTCCTTGGACCCTCACAGCGGATAAGGAAAAACTCCCCAAAAATAACCCTTTAATGGGGGAAAAAGACCACCCTGTGCCCTGCAGCTTCACTATCAGGTGACGGAGAGCCTGGCATCCCAACAGCTTCAGTGTCAGGTGACAGAGGGACACCATCCTCCCTGCAACTTCAGCATCAGGCAAACAGTAACTCTGTGAACTCTACTCCAGCATAGTCTAACAAAAGTAGGTTTCAAGATTCTTTTCCTCAGCAACCATCATGTTTTTCCCCCAGTGGCGCACAGATTGTTACGCATTCCATTATCACAAATGTTTCGAACATGTGGCTCCGCCCCTGGCAAAACCAAACTACCACCATGCAAATCCAAAACAAACAAAAAAAAAGACTCCAGAAATTCATGATACACACACACACACACACACACACACACACACACACACACACACACACACACACACACACACACACACACACACACGCTCACACAGCCACCATCTGTGCTCAAATTGCTACATTAGAGGCCATTTTAACAAGCAGAGAAGTAATACAGCTACACGATTCCCGCTGGTTATTAAGCATGTGCAGCAGGGGTACATGTTGGGCCCTGTGCTGTCCACCATGAATAACATTGTCCTCTCTATGCATAATTGATAAACACACCTTTGAAAGGCCGTGTGTGCTCGGCCAATCTACCCTGTATAAATCCACACATCGTGTTGAAGCAGCCAAACGAAACTGACAGTGGTTTTGATCTGTGATTCCTGCTATGTTGCCTTAACCACTGTCTTCCATCTGAGTAAAAGACGTACTGCAAAGTGACAGGGTGCAAAGGATTGAGCGTGTTTTTGTTAGCCTAATTCAAGGCAAGACAAAGCTTCCAGTAAGGGGTGAGAGATAAGACTGAACCCAAAGCAAATATTGACTCCTCACAATTCAGTTTAGCAGCAGCCTTGACAGCAAATCTTTGAGTTTCTGTAACTCAAGTCAGTTTTTTACCCTAACAGGCTTTCCTCTTCTCACATCCACTCTGCTCCAGCCACTGTATAAAACCAGCTGAGGGAATGAATCACTGAACACAAAGACACATCAAAAGACAAATTTGGCTTTGGTGTATCAGTGAATATGTTTTATCTGAAAAGAATTTACACAAGCTCGCCATGTTAGACATATTTAAATTTTCACCCTCTGTGACTACATTATGCTGAAACGTTGCCTTGGATTTCTGGCTGGTTGGCAGCAGAGACGAACAACTCTGACTCTTACATTTGATCCGCACAAGCTGTGCTGCCACACGCTACTTTCCATGCGAGGCATTTTAATGGCTTCAAACAAGCCGTACCAGCGGCGCTCTCAGCGGAGTGTGATTTCATGTTGATGTCACTGCCCCGTATGCGCTTTATCGCCTCGTTAACGGGGCCAAAGGTTCCGTTTTCTGACATTAGCTGAATCACAATGGCCTTTAACAGTCCTGAGAAGTGACTAGAAGTCTCCCACTGCTCGACTTTATCACTTTGACACTTCTAAATATCATCACAGACTAATGGGCCCCCTGTGCAGTGGCCAAATGATTGTTGTGAGGCTGTTGTGTGCAGGCATATATCGGAATAATATGCCTTTCAGGATTGTTCATGTTGTCAGCGAGTCCTTTGAAACAACACTGAGATGTCTGAAACCTTTTGCAGCAGAACAGCATGTGTGTGCATGCATGCTTTCTCCTCATGCATGTGAGTCTTTGCACGCAAGAGTAAATTATTGATAGTCTGAGTGAAATTACTCTCCATCTGCTGAGATGTGTTCAATATTGCGTCTAATCTCCGATCCTGGTGAACATGATCTTTTTGCTGCTTTTTGGCAACATTACCAAGTCTCTCTTTTTATGATTCATCCTCTTTTCACCTCCACACATCACTTCTGAGTCTTTTCCCCATTTTTGTTTTAAATCAAGCACATTTTCTTTCATGCCTTTACTTTATTTTGACGCCGTCCTGCTGTCAGAAAGTGCTTTACACAGCAACAAATGGACAATGTGTGTATGTCTGTGTCAGAGACATTGGAAGCGTGTGTGTGTGTGTGTGTTATCTCCCCCCCGGCTGCCCTAAGGAATAACTGTCCAGAGCGCTCCTTGTGCTTGGTAATGGCATGCTGCTATCTCCCTCCACGCTGTGCTGAAAAGAAATGACTTTCCAACGCTGTGGCTTTCCTTGACTGCTCAAGCCAGATTCGGCAGCAATGAATGGAGCCTCATCTTCTGCTCTTGACATTCCAGCCAATCTCTATTTTCATTAAAAGTAACTTTTTTTTTTATGGCATTTCCGCTTTATTTGATAGTCCGCAGCAATAGAGACAGGAACAGACGGAGCGAAAGGTAGCGTACATGTTAATTCACAACCCCTCAGCCGCTCTGTAAATATGTAAATCACTGAATTTTATTTTTCAGCCCGTCTGCCATATCCTCCCTAAACTTACCAGCTCTTTTGGTAATGGCTTTTCAAATTTGACGAGTGGTGTAGAGGCGGTTTTCCAGTGCAGTTTGAGCATGGTATAATGAGTACATTATCGCCTCACCACAGTTAATTCCAGCATAACTTGTTTATGAGTGGCCAGGGGCTTGACTGGCCCTCGGTGAAGCTGAGCTAAAGTGATACTGCAGTCTGAACTGCTGCTTCATTGGAGCCGGAGAGCTTTAAAAAAAAAAAAGGCCTCTTGTCTGGTGCTTTTCAAGTCAAAATGAACCATCACGATGAGCTCTTTCTCTCCCTGATATACACTTCCTGTCTGGCTGTGTTGCGCATCCCTAAGCCCCACTCACTCGTTGGTTTGCAGAGTGCTCTCTCTGCCGTGTGTTTTCTCCGTCACTCTTTGTCAGAGCGTGCACTTGTGTGCTCTCCTGCTCGAGGGCTCTCAAGAATGGCGAAAAAGCAGTGGCAGCTCGGGACCCTATAATCTACACGGTGGCAAAACCAATGGGCATATTCATCTTTTGGGTCTGACAGAGAAAGAGGATATGGCTCTGAGATGGGGCCAGGACGAATAGGCCTGTGCTGGACCCCAGGATGTCTGGCTGCTCTGCTATCTATCAGGCCAGCAGCTCCCGGGGGGCCATCACAGCAATCGATGGCTCTCCTTGATGCGGGGCTGAAATATGGGGGTTTCTCCACAGAGCTGGAGGAAACCTGTGCTGTTGTTGTTGTTGTTGCACTTTGAATACCAACAACAATAAATGGATTGCCTCTTGGTTCATTTGTCCCGTGCCTTCTCTCATCCCGGCCAGATAAAGCTGTCTACTCTCTGTTTGGTTAAAGGCACCTATTTGTCACTTTGCAGTAAATCACCGGAGCATTTTATAGTTCACACCTTGAAATGAAAAGCTGTAACTAAATGCATGATTAAACTGTTGAGTTATTTACCGGGACTGTTTTGAGGTGAGTGTTTAATGGCCTCAGTTTGATCATGGTTAGAAGTAACACACCTCCGCTCCTACAAATAGGCAGCACCAGACCATCTTGGTTTAAATGAATGGAGCTGCTGAGGCGGTAGATCCTGAGCTGACAGCAACATTGATAAATTGCTCCCCCTACTCTGATCTATGGCCCAGAGGAATCCCAGCCTTTGCACTGGGGTGTCCTGTGACTTGGGGAGAACCTCCAGAGACACGAGCCCTGCGGGGGAACGATGCATAAGGGCCATTTTAGGTCATGTAGATGGGAAATATTGATGGAATAACCTAATGGGGCGACATTTATACCTTAAAGGGAAAGGACATTTGCTTTGCCTTCTGTTAAATGCATTGGTTAGGGTCTCGCTCTCATACAAAGTGCTATACATAATTTCAGGCAATTCAAGAGTCAACATCGAAATGAATCCTAAAATTAACTGGTAATTTGTCAGTAATTATTCAGAATAGATACAGGTAAAATAAACAGCATATTCTATTTGGATATTCTGGATAAGGCCTCATTTAAAATGAAGCATTTCCCGAATAAGACGTGCTGGATATGCCAGTATTATTTGGGTTTAGGAGAATTCTTTAGATATGTATACCATGCCATATCTGTTGGGGTTTTTGCCACAGTAAGCCACACATGACCTCTTGCCTGTTTATGGTCAGCTCTGCGTGTTGTTCACAAACCAACTCTCCAACCGTTTGCAAGGCTGTGGGGTCATGCCCAAAAGAAAAGCCCACATTTCTGGTCAGATTTAGAAACAGGCATATTTCTAAATATTATGAAAGACATCAAATAAAATAAAATGAAAGACATGAACATCGCCTCCTGTTAGAGGTGTTCCATGCATGTCCCAGAACAGGATCGAGGGATTATATTATATACGTTTTATATTATATCTCATCTTGCCTGGTAACGCCTTGGGATCCCCCAGGAGGAGCTGGAAAGTGTCGCTGGGGAGAGGGACGTCTGGTGTGTTTTGCTCAGCCTGCTGCCCTCAAGACCCAGCCCAGGATAAATGGCTTCTTTGGTGGCATTTTTCTTTTTTCTGTAAACATCTTCTCAGTTTTGACTCTGGTGTTATTAGGCTGCTTGTTTTCTGCAACAGTTCTTGCAGATATCCGACACTTTACAATCCAATGAACTGTTTTCTAGAGAAGGGTATATCTTACTATATATATGTTCTATATAATGACGAAAACTCTGTCTGTGTGTCTGTTCCACGTTTTTCTACTCACTGACTTGGTCAATCCATGTGAAATTTGGCACAGTGGTAGAGAGTCATGGGAGGACGCGAATGAAGCAATATTATTTAATATTAATATTAATCAATTGGCCAAAGGGAGGCGCTATAGCAACCGATTGAAATTGCAAACTTTGAATGGGCATATCTCATGCCCCGTATGTCATGGAGACATGAAACTTTGCACAGAGATGCCTCTCCTCATGAGGAACGTTACTACTGCAACAAGAGCTAGCCGCACCTTTCCCATGTGAACTACCAGTGCGCCCCACTTTTAAGTCAATACAACATATAAACACTTTAACTATCTGCATTTCAACATGCTACCTCAACTATTAATGTACAGGATGTATCCCTTAATGTACAGTTTTAGCCCACTAACTATCCCACTATTGGCAATGGTACTACTGATCAAATTCACAAAAACTCTGTCTGAATACATTGCTTTTCTTAATGGGTTCAGTTGACTATTTAATCTGCAATTTCCTATTACCTGTATCCCAAACACACACCATGTGAAACTGTACGTGGGCAACTGTGTTATTCTAAATACATTCCTTAAGATGTTAACATCTGACAATATTAAATGTCTATTTTGGTTTGAGCAGTTTGAGCAGCACGTTATTGTACGGAGCAGCTCTCGTGATAAACACAATATTGCACTTGGCCAGTAAATCAGCATCAATGCAGGGTTTTATAATCCACTTCCACACTTTGGTAGTTGCTTTAGGACAGCACTCAATGTGGTGGACCGTCTACTTAAACAAAGAAACACGGTGGAAGTGGTTAGGGAGAGGGGTGGGGGGTGAAGGCCTTTAGTCATGTTCAATGCCCTTAATGTGACAACAGTTACCTTTTAACAAGCACTCCTAAAGGGCAAAACTGACGGCGATACCAGACAGATAAAAGCCTCTCTATGGAATAACTGCAATATCCAACAGTTTCAAGCTCTTCGGCTGAAGCTGTAATATGAATCCAGTTGTATTAACATGTTTATGAATCAGTGCTATTTTCTTAAAATGACTGCCCTTTTCAGTCAGTTTCAAGTCACTGACTCAGGGAAATTCCTGAGGGATGTGACACTGTCTTATAAAAATTAAGCATATTTTTCATCAAGACGAAAAAGGTTGTCAAACTAACCTCAAACTACCAAACAGTTCAGGCTATCAGTTTGATAAATGTGGAGAAATAAAGCTATAAGCATTTGAGATTTTCAGATCAAACATGGGAGGGAATGAGTTATTGAGGAGGACATTTTTCACAGCGTGGTGTCCTTTGAAGACACCTGGGATTTAAGAAGAATAAATCCTCTGTGGACGGTGTTACGGCTCTATTTCAGTGGGACATGTAGAGTGTGAAAGAGCTCACTCTCCAGTCTAACAGGACCTCAGGCTCTGTAGTTGAATCTGTTGGGGAGCTCACACTATCACTTACTCAGACCCTTAACATCTGTTTTATATGATCATAGGCTTCAAACCAATAATCACACAATCTGAAACCATGTGAATACATATGTTCTCTGCAGTCACTGATCGTAATGACAGTACTTACATTTACTGTGCATAAGTACAGTTTTGAGGTCCTTGTACTTTACTTGACTATTTTCATTTCTGGCGACTTTATACTTCCACTCCACTGCATTTCTGAGTTATACTTTTATTTAATAACTTTTGTAAGAAGTCACTTTGCAGACTCAGATTATTGATACAAAATATAACCCAATGGAATGTTTTGATCCCTGGGGGGGTATTTGCAAGCCTACCAGTAAGTACATGCATTTAAAATGAATCCCACCTGTACCAGCTGCAACATTAAAGTGATGAACACATTAATGCATCAGTAGTAACAGTCCGGTCTCAGTTCGAAATTGTCAGAAAATGCTGCTTGGCCATTGATTTCTGCGTCAGACACCAACGAATAACAGGCATCCTTTCAGGGCGGTGTGATACACCATCAGGTGGTATCAGTAATAACCCCACTAGACAACAACGTAATTTAAGAACCTGGAAAGTCCTTGGGACAGTCAGGAGGGGTGGCGGATGGGCCCAACAAAACTGGACTTTCACTCAGGAGGTCGGTGTTTGCCAAACCATGAGTTTTTTTCACTGATGAAGCAGTGATATGTGATGAGTTGGGAGTGAAAATGTGTTGGTGAAAAACATAGACCGAGAGACACAGATGGCAATATTTGGTATGACCCATAGAGGTCTGGGTCTCTCCTGAGCCCAGACACATGCTTTGACCTTCTCATCATTGCTAGCAAGTCGTCTCATTCTGTACAACTGGAAGTCTGCTCCCTCTGTTTGGCCACTGGGTCCATGATGTCACGGCTCACTTGAAGTTGGAAAATCAATGAATTCCATAAAGTATGGCAACTGTAATACTGTCTATACTTCAAGCATTATTCTGACATGAGGCACTTCACATCTGGAGTACTTTTACTTTTGGTATTTTAATTATATTTCAAAGCCAATACTTTTATTTAAGTAAATAATTAATTGAATTAATTAGAATTCAGTAAAAAATTCATCAATAAAACTGTATTTACTAAAGTAAAATATACTTAATATATACTTAATACTTTTGTTTATTTGTAGTCTACTGTACTTTAGAGGAGATTTCAAAATATCACAATATATTTTGCGTATAAAGCTTAAACATATTGCATATTATTTTTAAACCATGTGGCCCAGCCCTCTCTGACATTAAAAGAGCATTCATTAATCTTTTTAAACTATTATTTCTGTCTTATGTGAGAAGTGTCCACCTTTTTTATTAACTTTTGGCTTCAAAAGACTGAGTCAGTAAATTTAACAGCGATAAAGACCTAAATCTAAATGATGTGTGTGTCTAACCAATGCAAAAGCATAATAGGAGATCTTGAAAATCATCTGATAAAAGACTAGTTTCAGATGCTGTATTATTATAATGATTATTATATAATTCCTCTGTGTGCAAATTTAAAACTGCAAGTCATGAATCTGAGATTAAATTAAAAATATAAATCAATTACAGACACGTCTTGAGGGCATTCAGGCTCTGTGCATTAAAGAATTACAGCTCAGAGATTGAATCTCTTCTCTGGTGACCCTAAACGCCTCACAGCTCCGCTTCATTAGAACAGAGCAGAGCTGAAACCTGGCACTCGCAGAAATCAGAGTCTGTACACAAAAGACCAAAGGTATGCAGCGTATGTTTGAATAGACTTATCTTTTTCTCAAGATCCACAGCAGAGACATAATGTGAAAGATAAGGCTGAAGCTCCTCAGAAAACACCTCACTGCGTCCAGTGTTCACTGAGTATTATCGAACAGATGGTGTATAGACAGCTTGTTCACACCAGCTGTTTTGCTGCAGCGTCTTCAGTATATTTCCTTCTTGTGAGAGATGGCCAAGGAGCCATGAATATGTCTCTGAATAATACTTTAATCTCACAATCTTCACTGATTCTTGTACATATTTGTCAGTGTTTGGACAAATGCCTGAACAAGAGATACTGCAGGGATAAAACATGAGAGGGGAGAAGAAAGATAAGTAGTTTTGCCTTCAGCTAAGCCCCACCCACCTAAAAAAAAAAGTCATAGTATTTTCTAACAGTAAAAGGGTCTATAGTTTTGCATCTTGAGGCACACAGTTGGAATGAGAGACACACGATTGCAGAGTCCTCCGTCAAAACGCACACATTTCCAACAGCTCATGTTGTTCTGACAGACTTCAAAGCTCTAATGAGATCCAAAAAGCTTTGGAAAGAGTCCTGACATTCTTCTATGAGTGCTATTTCATGTTGAATCCTTGAAGTGTTAGGTAAGATAAAAAGATTTTAATGAGGGCCGTTCCACAGACACCCACGTACCCGTCCCTATTCACTCCGACGGTGCAGCAGGAGAGCAGTAAATTGTAGGCTAATGGATTTCTCTGACAAATTAAGAATGAAGTTGAAATGGGCACGGTCTCATCTACAGAATGAAAGGAAAAGCCAAGTGCCTTTTCCCTCGCTGCTTTTATTTGAATTATTTTTATTTAAAGCTCTCTCTCTTTTGATGCACTTTCACTATTTCACACACAGCTCCAACCCCTCAAAGGAAATTTTCAAAAGGCAATCGCCAGCGTTATTTACCTCAAGCATCTGCAGTTTAGGAAACACAGAGTACGTGACACTGGCGGTGTTGTTGTGTGTGTTACTGGGTTGCAATCAACAAGTAATTTTGCTCCGGGAAAGAGGACAGATGACGAGGGACATGCTGAGCTCAGAGCTTCTCTAGTGGAGAAATGTGGATTTCCTCTGTAGTCAGGATCATTTTAATTTGCATCTGTGGGGACAAAATGATACAGAGAGCTTTAGAATACATTTTAATCTCTCTGGAATATCTGAGTGTTGTTCTCAGCGGTGGTGATGATGGTGAGGATAATGATAATAAAATGGCCGTTTTTATCTCCCCAGTGTTTCATGAGGGAAACACGGGATAAGTTGTTATTTGATATCACAGTAATAACAGTTGCTGCAGGCACGCTGGGCTCCCATGGGTGAACAGGAAGAATAGAAAATAATCAGCCTCCTCCTGTGATGATTACTCACTCTCTGCCAGGTATGGATGTGTCTGGCTTTGAGACGGGAGGTCAGCTCTGTTGGTGTCCCTCACTGGGAGCAATGAAAACTTGTCTGGATTGATTATTGCCCAGGGAGTGTTTGGCCTCAGCTCACATCCTGCTGTCTGCGGCTGCTCGGCTCTCTGCCTGGCTGGGAACTCAATCACCAAGTTTTTACGAGAACTTTGACCTCTTAACATTTTCTGACAGAAATTCCCTGCTACCTCTTTGTCTTTACAGCTAGAAAAGTTAGGTTAGGCTGGGTACATGGCGTCGGAAATGCTGATGACACTGGTGTATTGTACAGTAGTAGCTTCAGAAACTGTATCTGGTCCCAAAATATTCAGCATATTATGATATTTTAATGCGAAAACTAAAACTCAGACAGTAAATTCATATCTGCCACTAGTAAAATGTAACTCAGTGCATTCCTTCTACCACTGTGTTTAAGTTTAAAGTTGTGATACTTATGTATGCTAATCCTATTCCACTTTCTTTTTCTACTTTATTGCATTTCAGAGGGAAATATTGTACTTTTACTCCACTTGTTAGATAACTTTACAAATTAGGATTTTTGCACATGAATCATATGAAAATATACAAGTGTAGCAGAAATTGATGAATTGATTGATTAGAAAACTGATTGGCAACTATTTTGATAATCTCCTGTTATTTTTTATTAAAAAATATTTCATGGTTCCAGCTTCATAGGCTATAAATACACACACATGCCCTAACAGGACCTATATATGCATTAAAGGGAGAAACGTCAGAGTGAGGGAGCTGCCATGGACAGGCGCCCCGAACAGTTGGGGGTTCAGTGCCTCGCTCAGGGGCACCTTGCAGTGCCCAGGAGGCTAACTGGCACCTGTCCAGCTACCAGTCCGTGCTCCATATTAGGTCTGGTAGGGGGGACTTGAACCGGTGACCCTCTGATTCCCAAGCCAAATCCCTATGAGCTACTGCTGCCCACATACTTTCACTTTAGTAACATTTTCAAAGCACTTTTATGAATATCTTTACAGTCTGGTGTAACTGCAGTGAGAAATCAGAATATGTCCTCCATCACTGATTGCTGCATTAAGTACTATGCTCAAGTGCAAATTTTGTGCAAATTTTTGCAAACAAAACTTATGAAATGCTTATGAAATGTGATGTTTTATTAAAAAATGAACTGTAACAAAGGGGCAAACAAGTGGAGCTGAAATAATTAGTTCAGTATCTTGCCAGAAAATCATTTGGCAGCTATTTTGGTAATTTTAATTTGTTTTTCTTGCAAGAATGCCAATTTTTTTTATTGTGAGGATATGCTGCTTTTCCTTTTAATTATTGTAATTATTTAGATAATTTGTAATACTTTGGAGGTTTTGACTTTTTGTTGGAAAAAACAAGCATTGTTAAAGTGTCACTTTAGGCTTTAGGTAATTGTGATGGCATTTGTCACTATTTTCTGAATTTTTGCAAACTAAAAAATCTGTCGATTAATTAAAGGACTGGTGTGTTGGATTAAGTGGCATGTAGCTGTGAGGTTACTGAACTGAAACTTCTCTTATGCCAAGTCTGTAGGAGAATCACTGTGGCTGACATAAAGATGCAAAAACGAGAATGGCCTTGTCTAGAGCTAGTGTTTGGTTTGTCCATTATGAGCTACTGTAGAACAACATGGCGGACTCTGTGAGAGAGATCTGCTCTGTATGTAGCTCATTCATTACCGTATGGCTTACTGTATAGAGTAATGCAGCATAACTGCACTGCCTGCACTGTCCATATTTACGCCCCCTGATTACACTTACTTTTACTAAAGATAAGGCTCTAAATACTTGTGCTGCTGTCCTACAGCACAACATATTTTGTTCTTATTCATCCAGAGAAAGTTTTGAGTGAGAAAGTAGCTTTCAGTGCTCACTGATCTTGTGTTGTACTTTCTCTTTACCTGTAGGATAGAGCTTTTATTGTAGTGTGACAGTAAAAATCCACAGTGCCGTGGAGCTGTTTCATCAGAAACAACTAACAGTTGACAGTTGATATGACAATAAAAATAGAGGCTTCACAGGAGAAACCACACGTGTAACACATTCAAGCAGACACACAGGTTAATTACATCACATTAAATCCAACATGACAACAGAGTTTACAGTGTGCTCTGAAGAACTCTCCATGACAGAGAAACAAATTGTTGGAAAATGGGTTTGAACAAAGTAACCACAGAACATCACTTGTTCCGTTCACACACACTCCAGCTGGTGATTGGAGATGTCCTTCAAGAGACGAGGACAATCACCAGAGCATTAGCCAAATCCACAGTCTTACAGCAGCCCTCCATGGCAGCACCCACCTCCCAACAACCAGATGAGAATTATTTTCAGCATAAAAGAAACAACCAAGAAAGGACTTCAAAAGCTCTCCTGAGGAGTGGCTAAAAATAAACCATGACACTTTGAATGAAGCAGCTGTTTGTCCTTCTGGGACTCCAACAGGGACAAATTTCCAGTGGCAATGAGTGTCCTTTCCATGCTCTGTCTCCAGAATTTTATTAGTGCTCATATTACCTGACACCAGGCTTCATCAGGCCAAAACTTTAATTTGTCCAGTTGTTTGGTTTATTACCAAATACCTGCAGAACTAATGACATTCCCATCAGCCTCAGCTATACTGTTTAGTGCAAACTGGCAACTGTTAACTCGCTAACAAGCTAAATACATATGGTGAATTTGGTCTGGTTCCAAACAGCATGTTAGCAGTGTCATTGTGATGATGTTAGCATGCGGGTGCTAGCATTTAGCTCACCGCACCACTGTGCCTCTGTACAGCCTCACAGAGTTGGTAGCATGGCTGTAGACACTGGTACTGCAGTAGTGAAACACTGGTTAGGAACATTTCTTCTACAAAGCAATTTTTTTCCTTGAAAAGATATTTAAAGAACAACTTTAGTCACTGTTGAAAAGACGTTCAGAAATCATTCAAAAGTGAAAGTTTTTTCACAGACCATTTGTAGATGTTGATTAAATGTTCACATTTAGACTATATTTCTCCGGGATCTGCAGTAGTGAGAGTTTTCCTCCTGTACAGCGTGCAAATAACAGTCTGTTGTCATTTTGGATCCTAACTAAGAAATCACATTCAAATTTGTCAGTTGAAAGCCAACATTGCAAATCCCTGTGAAACATGGTCTAAATGTAACTGTTCAATCAACATCTTCAAATAGTCTGTGGAAAACGTTCACTTTTGAACCTTTTCTGAACGTCTTTTCACCATCACTGTTTAAAACGCCTTTTAAACCTCAGAATGCTCAAACTGTAATAATAAACTGTACAAGTGGTTCTAGCTTTAGGATGACAACAACAGCAGCATATAAGTTACATACTTAGTCATACCAACACATTCACAGCTTCAACTTAAAAGATAGAGAAGAGCCTGTGACACAAACCTGTAAATACAACAAGTATTAAGAAGTGATATATTTTCACTGAGGAAAGGGTGAAGGTCCATCAAGAGTTTGAGATAAATGTCATTTTTGTATAATCCTCTTGTTTCCACATCACTTTGCTGTAACATTACTAACTCGTGAAGTATTTTTGAAGCAAAAATGCCTAAAAATTCAATGTTACAGGCTACTGCAATGGTCCATAAAGACAATCACATGAGCAAGCCAAGATTACACTCACACACATGTGGTGAAAAGAGTCTGGCAGCATGTTTATGTTTACTTTTGGTCCTCACCACAGCATGCTACAAGCTAGCTTAGCACAACAGCAGCCTGGGCTGCATCGGGAGTGGAATAAAATAAAACTAATAGTGCTAATTTCTGGTTTGCTTTATTGAAATATAGTAGCACAGGTACTTACAAAGTATGTAGGTAGCATGAAGACTCATGTTTATTCCATCAGCTGCCTCTCCTCAGTCTGCAGGCCCCGGTGGGCCATAAGACGTCCATACATCTGAGCTAGTCAAAGCTGAAACGGTAACGTACTTGCGCAATAACGTCTTGCATTTGAGACATTCAGACCAAATATTACCCTATTGTCAACTGGAATTCAACGTTGAAATCCCAGTTAGTGCTGGGTATAGACATATAGAAGTCATGATTAATTTATCAGTGATAACTATTTCATTCAGCCACTTGTATTGAATGTGAAGAGTGGTTGTGGATGAGTACATCTTAAGTGCACTCAGCCACTGAGGTATGACTTAAGATGATCTTTTCATTGGGTATTGGTTGTAGAAGAAACAATATGATGTGTTTCAGATGCACAAAGTAGATGACTTTCATGTTATGGTCCAGGATCCTGACCGGCCTCATAAATTGCTTCGGGAAGGCTTCGGCTGTCAGGCAGAGATGCACCGGCAGTCAGCTGTGTCAAAGCCATCCTGTCGTCATTACACTTCCATTAACAGTCACATCACCCTGCTGCCAGACGCACTGGGCTGAAACCAGTTCGACTCATCATCACTGTCACAAAGCCATCGTCTCTGACCTTCAGACAAAAACCCGCACGCTGCAGGCAGACGGCTTCAGCGTCTCCACAGTCATTACACCAACTCTGGGTGATGGCAATTCATCGTGTGTGTGTGCTGTGTCTTAATGTGTGACTGATGCCCACGCACACACACACACACACACACACACACACACACACGTACATTTAAGAACTACATTTAATAAATCTGATGAAACTAATTTGACCTTTGCCAGGTTGGCATGGTGATTCTCATCCTGAGTAAGGAAACATGTTCTTATCCAGCATGAGATATTAGGTTTAATGTGGGATTTTTGTGGAACTGCGTGTTGGTGAACTGTACGTGCCCAGACTTTATTAAACAATTTCCATCACAGATAAGATTCATTATCAAATTCTTAGTATCGCACACTTTAGCAGAAGGTCGGCATATCAGAGTTAGCCTCCTCATGTTACTGAGAACATGTGCAATAGATATATTTCCTTTTTATAGCAAAGAGCTCAGTGAGGATATGTAGATCAGGGAAATATAATAGTGTGAGAAAAGGAAGTCAAACATGGTAGCGCCACTGGTACAATTATTTCCGCTCCATTTTTGCATGGAACGAGGACGATGTATGTTGTTCCACAATGTGAGGAGTTGCTTCTGGAAGAACTTTCTATATAGACGGTATGGACCAAACAATAACTTTGTAAGTGTGACTGAGCAGTTGTTGATTCAACTTGATATCAAAGGTTTATTAAAAATAGTTTCTCAACTTGATTTGTTTCATATTATAATAATTAATAATAAGTTCAGTTGTCTATCTTCTTTCAATGAGCTCTATCCGATATTCAGAGCACATCTATTATTCAGAGGTTGTCTGCAACATCAACATGGAGACGACTAAGCTGGCAGCTACAGTAGTAGCTTAAAGTGCAAACAGGGCTTAGAACAGAAGCAGTGCTGACAGAACTTATGGTGTTAACCTTTGAGAGAACTGGAGGGCAGGCGCTATGCTTCCGTGACAATGCCCGTCTCGATATCAGTGGTCATTGATGTTCAGTGCAGAGTGGTGACGATTAACTAGCTAGTAGGATATACACACATGCACGCACAGCTGGACCATCAATTATGGGATCAATAAAGGTGTATCTTATCTTATCTTATCTTATCTTATCTTATCTTATCTTATCTTATCTTACCTCAACAGCCCACAGAGAAGCTTCAATTACAACACTCAGAGAGTGTGACTTCATCCTTTGCTCAGGACACCATTACCCCACAATATCTCTATATAGCAGATAGTAGTTTGCTGCTTTATTTATGCTCTGAATATTGTATAGAGCTCCTTAAAAGGAATACTTCACCTGCAAAATCAAACCAAACCCTGTTCTTTTTTTCTATACTCAACCATGTGTGAGGAAAAAAAAACATCAATTTGCGATGTTGTATGGATGTTGTGTGTGTTTATTTTGAAAGAGACTGTATGTAAACTGTAAATTTCCTGTGAAAACGAAGTGTCTTTTGAAAGAAGACAACCGTTGTAACTTGACACAGTGTCCCAGAACGTCAACAACCAACAAACCCAGGGTACCTTTCATGTCGTATGTGGACGTGGAAAGTCCATGACCAAACGTCAATATGTGACGAGGTTGGAGTGAGAATGTGTTGGCAAAATGGCCATATATTTATCACTTCTTAACCGTATGTTTGTTTGAATTCGTGAAGAGGACTTTTTCTTGCATACCTCCACAGCAATCAGAGAATCAAAGAAAGACAAGCATTCTTCATTGATTAAAGTAGGTCTAATCATTGTCGGCATTTAACAAGAGCAAAACTATATCATCAAACATCCCTTTACAGACTCTCACACATGTATTTTTGCTAAAATGCTACGATATAAAACACTTCTATCTATGAGTAGTGTAGATGCCTGAACATGCCAGTGAGCTCAGCGTGCCCAGGTATGCTACTCAGCTATGCATCAGACTGTGTAACTGACATGTTTTGAATTGTAATGTGTTCACAAAAATGCATGTATTTGGGAGGAACCAAGCATACAACTGAATTATACTGTAAAAGTTGTTTGTTATGCTGTTATTAAACATGGTCCCCGTTTACTTCGATCCATGTAGACTTGCCTTTTTTGGATTCTCCGTTCACTGTTGAGGCATGCGAGAAAAACAAAGTTTTCTTCACCTATTTAAAGTAACACATGGGGAAACATTGATATACAGTACAGATTGTCATTTCATTTTGCTGGTGAAATATTCCTTTAAGGCGGCAGGGCTGCTTACATTTTAGCTGAACCACTTTACACTGATTCACAGTGTAAATACAGGACTGAATCAAGGCTACAGCATGGGAGAATTTCTAACCAAACTAAAGGGCAGCTGATGGTCTTATCTGACCTCCACATGTAATTCTGCTTTTGTGTGAGAGCTGATGTAGCTGAGTTTCTCTGTTGTCGTGTTGCTTGGACCCCAGTCACCATACAATGTTTTTATTTTTCTAATTTCTATATAACTTATACTATAAACTCACAGTAGGTGTAGTGTTAAATCTAACAACCAGCAGATTGACTCTGTGGAGAGTTTCATTTCCGCCTCCTCAAAGATGCTTGAGTTAAAGTTTTTTTATACTTGGACAACTCAGGCGGCATAAAGTTCAACCATTGCATAATATCTGCTGATGCTTATAAAATGAGCTGCCTTCCATTTAAAGTAATCATAAAGAAGTCATACAGTGGTTATTGCAGAGTGCTATCTCCAGAGGCTAATAGGTCCAAATGACACAGAGAGGGAGAAATAAAAACAATATACAGTGTTATGTGAGACACAGGGCGGGCTTTAATGCCTGTGCTGCTCCCTGTAGTGCATCTCAGTGCATTCCCCATCAGAGCACTTTCATATTTCACAGCATCGACAGGCACTCACTCCCCAGTGTTTGGCCTAGAAATTTCTCACCTCTAACTTCTGTGTGTATTTATTAGCTGTTGATAAATTGTTGCTGGGAATCTCTATGTAAAAATCCCTTAAACACCTGTGAAAGAGGGAGTGAAACCACTTAAGGGGTGAAGTCCACAGAAATCTCATCAATAAACAGAGTGCAGGGTTGTTTGTTTTGTCACCACTACTTCTCCTTTTCATTATGATAGCCCTGCACAGAAATCTATGTCTTTGCCTGCTTTATAATTTTATATTTTAGTGCCTCACAGAAAGTGGAGTAATATAAAGTTGCTCACAAAGTTAACACCATATTTCATGTTAATGCTTATTATTCTCTCTGAATGTAGTCCAGAGCTTCAGGGACTAAAATGTTCCACCACCAGGATCACCCTAGTTCACCGATTTACAATTGAAAAAGTGATTTTATTTAACACGAAGAGGCTTTGGGGGAATCTGGCTTCGTCTTTTTAATTTGTTTCGCAAAGTTTATTGGATGGCATCACAACTATAGTTATGGTATTTATTAGGGGTTCCCCGGACTAAGAGTTTTCCTAGTCTACAAATAATCGTTGTTTAGGGCCATTAGTCAACTACTTGCCGCATCTTTACAATATTAATTTGATTATTAATGATATATTTGTAGCTACTGACATGTTTCAGATGATATGTCATGTTTGTAGTCGACCAATGAAGATGAGTTTACATATCACCTTGGGTTCGTCCTTCACCTTCTCAAAATGATCCCACACTTTGGATTTCCTGCCCGACATGTTATTAACTAGCCTGTGGAATAACCGCAGGTACCAGCCCTGGAAATTAACCTGACTCCTGTCTGACTGCTGAGCGTGGCCTCTTCCTGTGTCTGTCCTTTCACATTAAATTCCCACATAGTCCAGTCATATAGGTTTTGATTTATTTTGACAAGATGCAGCTCCTAATAGAGTTCACGTTGTTGTTTTTTTCCTGCAGACTAAGCAACCTGTGAAATCTTGCCAACTAATGACCTCTCTGGTCGACTTACGTTGGGTCAACTATTAGGGAGCAGTACAGATAAGATGTTTTATTCTACGACACAATATCAGTCAAGTATGTAGTCAGTACAAAATATTCATTGGCTGGATTGTTAGAGGAAGGTAATCATATTATAATACATTACCATATTGCAGTATATTACACTGGAAATATAATAATGACAGCAGGCTCACAATGCTCTTTTAATATACATTCATGATTCCTCCAAATACATTTCATAAAGTTCACGATGATCCTGTTACTGAAAATGTAATTTGGGAAAAACCCAGACACGGATTTATTCTCAGAGGATTCAGTATAAATAAAATTGCCATTCTGCCATCCTTCACAGCAATATGAAATGTACCAGAGTACAGGGTAGATGGATACAATAAAAATGCAAAAAAGAGAGTTATCCCCGGAATGACCCCTGGCAGTCTAATCTAAAACTCCTCGCCTGATTGTGATCCGCCCTACAGAGAGCCATAAGATATCTGTAGCGGTGCAGCAGCTGTGTGATTCAGGCACTGCAGGGGAGGAAAGGTGCCCTACTGCAAGGAGAGACTGGTCTTAGAAGGAGCCGTTTCCTGAGATGACACATACAGTATGCAGACGCCCACGCACACAGTTAAGTGCACACACCAAAGGGTCTATACATACCACCTTCCACACTCTACTCACCCCACTGTTAGCTCTACACAAACAGAGCCTGGTGTACAACTACGGACACACAATGCTTCGTATTAATCACAATCTGGTACTGCGGCGTTAACAAAACAGTTGTGTTGTCCAAGCAGCAACATTAGATATGTATTACGGACACAGATGGAGCCTTCTGTTCGTACTTGTGCACATTTTCTGAAAGCTTACTGATACAGACAAAACAGAGCAGCACCACCAGACATCTTGAGAGCAGCGTAGTGTAGTTTAAGCAAGATATGACCATAGGAGATGATGATGATTAAAAGGTACATTATTACGACCTCCTCTGGACCCTATGCGTATGCAGTCTCTGTGGGCACCATTGCCCTTCCTCGGTTGATCCATGTCTCTCACACGCATCTTTTGAATTTTTATCTTTTTACAAAGTCAGTCAAACCATTTGTTGTGCCTGTGAGGGGTGACAGGGGCCTCTGAGAGCTTCTGCTATTTATTTAGACAAAGTTCAACCAATTTACTTAGCCAATTTTAATTTAGTTATTGTACTAATTATTCACTATTATTTACTAATTATTTATTTAAAAAAAAAAAGGAAATATACCAAACTTTTAATTCCAGGCTCATCGTGATCCCCCCGGGTGATCAATTCCACTTTCCCCCTACATTGACGCCCCTGACCTCTTTCATTGCATTGCATTGAGTGGCACAGATATATTTTTAACACAAGGAAAGATATGAACAAGAAATTTTTTATTCAGATCTGAATATCTCATTCAATTCATTTTATTTTACTTTATTTTATTTGCTTAAGAAGAAAATGATTTAACTGTTATTCCTGAGGTACTTCCATAGATGTGTGATATTATCTAGATACAAGACCCCAAGATGGCACCTGTTGGTTCCAATGAAGTTGTTCACCAGACAGGTACGCCAAAAAGAGTTTCTAGCTTCCAGGTTTACTTCTGGTATATGTGGCCCACTGAATATGCGCAGTAGTATTTCCCCCACTGGCCTCACCCAGGAGTTCCCGCTCAGCTCATAGACTTAACATAGTGATGACTTTGCAGATTTTTAAATTGCTTTTCTCGACTCGATTAAAGTTTTACAAATATAAAACCTCCATGGATCAAAAATTCATAATTGAAAGAGTTGTAATTGACCTTGATTGCAGTAGAGATGTCCTGTCAACAGTTACACAAACATCTCTTTTACAATGGTGGTTTTTGGGCAGCATTAGATTTTGTTTCTTTTTTCTTTTTCTTTTGCTGCAATACTGCAAGTGGCCACTGGGAAAAATTGGAAGCAAGGCTGAGCTGCATTCCTGGAGGCCTGGGTTGGTGCTTTTCCTCCTCCCTCGGCCATTTTAGATTTATGAGACAATGGCTGCATCCCAAGTCCCTTAAAATTACTGCTAAGTTAGGAGTGAGGAGTGAGGATTGCTGATTAGAGACATGAGACGGCCTTACTCTGAAGCGTCACGTAAAGCGACGTCCGTTTCTGATGGCGGCGACACAGCTGGATCTGCTGCATAACGGAGCCAGCATTTGGCGTACATCCCAAGTCACATTATATTCGCTGATCAAAGCCGTAAGCCGAATGAAATAAATTTAATTACAACTTGATAGTCTTGCACGAAATATCATTAACGTTACTCTTTGTAGTCACGTAGGCATGTGGATTACAGCGTTTCATTGCAAAGAATGCACGTAACGGTTACACTTGCACTGTTTCTCCACCATCTCATTCAAATGAGCCAGACATAGAGGGCGGGTATTTAGACGTAGGGGGCAAGTATTTATACATCAGGGCCTCAAGCTGAAAAAGACTTCCTGTTAGGAACCTCTCGTGTTACCTTACTCATCGCACCTAACAGATCCCTCCTAACGCTAACGCTAACTCCTTACTGGCAGGAATAAGAGACATGAGACGGCCTTAAAGATGGTGGACCTCGAACGACTTCCGGTTCAAGTCAGGAGTTAGGAGTTAGCAGTATAAAATAAGGGACTTGGGATGCAGCCAATGTCTCGAACTGATAAAGAAATACAAGGAGAGCAATGAAATGGAACTGGACACTTTGGGGGTCCATCACCTGGTGGTTGAGACATGGTACTACAACCTATGGTTCAAATTGACTTCCAAATATCAAAACTTTAGTTTGTCATAAAGTATACATGCAGCAGATCATTGAAAAAAGTCTACCAGAGACATTTGACCAAATATATCTGGGATATTGGTGGTTTCATGCCATATGTTTGCTTTGGTTTGATGACTAGCTTTTTGAGAGGGAGTATTGTTGCTGTTTTTATAGATTTAACATTCATGATACTGATTCTGAACTCAATGATTCATATTTTCTCGTGTGTGTTAGAGCTGTTTCAGGTCATGTTAGCAGCAGGCTGTGAAATCTCAATATGCTAAGGTTGTTTCCAAGGCAGATTTGTTTGCCAGGGAGCTTCACACAAAATTTGCACTATTCCAGGATGAGAGTTGCCAAGGTGACATTCATATGTTTTTGTCACATACAGTACAACATCTTATTATTGCTATATTATAGCATACGTACAGTACAGTAAGAAGTGCACAATTCACTCTTTGAAGTACAGTAACTATAGTTCTTAGATTGCCTGACAACAAGCATGTTGATTGTGTTGTGTATTGCCACTTTTATTACTGCATTCTCAGACATCTTGATTGAGCTGTGTGATATTTGGATAACTCTGTAGCAACATGATACTCGACCCCGTGTGCCAACAACGCTTCTGCCTTATCGCCACATTACTGGAGCCTCTACTCATGAAATGAGCTGCTTTCCATTTCAAGGGATCATAATTAAGTTATTTTTAGTGAGCTATCAAATGTTGTGAGAGTTTGTGGAGAAACTTTGTGATGATATAAAACACAGCATACTGGCCTTCTGGGACATGTGGATAATGAGTCTCCTCAGACATATTGTGTCAGATTTTAAAACAGCTTTGAGATAAACAGGCTATATGAAGAATATGTGCATGACATTGACCTAAAATGCAGATTAAATTTCTTTGAGTCTATTTAAGTGCAGAAGTTGAGCCAAAACGTGGCCTCCTGTGACCGGATCTGTGATTTAATATTTGGCTTACTTTTAACCACTTACAGTATATAAAGGGAATCTAATGGGCTTGATGAACATTAAAGGGACAGTTCACCCCCAAATCAAAATGACATATTTTTCCTCTTACCTGTAGTGCTATTTAGAAGTCTAAATAGTTTTGGTGTGAGTTGGGGAGTGTTGGAGATATCGACTAAAGCATGTACCCCTCCAGCATCAGTTTTTGATGCTCAAGGACAGCATGTCAATTTCCATTCCTTCCATGTGTTTTGTCCTTTGCTTTCACAGGAAATAAGCAGTTTCTCTTTATTCAATTCATACAGTCTCTTTTCAAAAATAAACTTTAAAAAAAACCTCTGTTTTTTAGGTTTACCGCTTAGGTTTAGGCAACAAGATACTGTGTTAAGACTTAGAAAGAAAATAGTTTGGCCTATGATAAGGAGTTTGTTACCGTACTATCATGTGATAAAAGTCACATACGTCACATGACAGAAGTCACTGGTGTAGTATACTACCCATACCAGCATTTTATATTGTTATTAAAATAACTAGATTGACTTTTGGTCTCTCAGGTGAAAATCCATCCACCTCCACGCTCACCCACCCTTTCGGACTTTCGGGGTATACTACAGCAGTTGCTTACCATGTCAGAAATTTCGGCCACCCCATGAATCTCATAATGCCACTAAAGGGTGCCTTTCTGGAAAGATATCTAATGCAAAGAGCAACTGATCATGTGCTGGTATTTGGTGAATTGGGAGTGAAGCCCGCTTGCTAAAGGCGATATCTCTCCAACGCTCTGCACCTCACACTAAAAAATAACCAAGACTGATAAATGGCCCTACAGGTAAGAGAAAAAAATGTGTATTTTTGATTTAAGGGTGAACTGTCCCTTTAAGTACATTTGTTACTACAGATATTTATGGTTGTGTCGCTAATAACACATCATTGATTGATAGGTACAATTTAATGTTGCCTACCTAGAAGGTCCTAGGTTATATATTCCAGTAAACCCCTGGAGCAGGCAGGGATTCAGTGTATATTATGAAAGTTTTCCACAGTCAATGGTCTTTCTACAAATTGTATCAGCTGTAACACATCTGCATAAGCTTACATTCTGGCATTTTCCCAAAGCCTCAGCAGCAGTGTCGTGTGTACCTGCAGCACTCAGGCTTAACACTGATTACAGTTCATTACAAATACAACCCAGCAGCCCACTCACACATATTCTGTGGTCTGATGCAACACTATAAGCCTCTAATTTTTAATTTGTGTGTGACATTTTAAACATGTCTGAATCTATATTGGTGGCCATCAGCCTGTTCTTCCACTCTTCCTCTCCCATCTCCTTTTCCTTTTGTTGTCACTTGACTTTCTGTCCGAGTGTTCCTCGTCAGCGCGGAAGTGCCACTTAAAGCACAGAGGAACATGTTGCAATCAGTGTGGTGTCTCAGCACTTGATTGTGGAGGATCTTGTGGAGGTAATATGCAGATGTGCTGAAGCAGCTCTGGAAGGAGCTAAATCAGCGAATGGTCTTGTGTGAGTAGTCTGATCACATACTTCCCCAGAAATCTAAACTAATTCAAGGGCGTAGGTTTGATTTTCACATTGGTAGAGACATAAAAGTGCTCCATGGCGGCCAGGGACGGTTTTTGTTATGGGCAATGTGGGCGACCGCCCAGGGTGCAATCTATGTGAGGGCGCAAAAAAAAAAAAATCACCAGTTTTATAGACTACCGCTCATTTCTACGTCAAGTTAGTGGAGTGGGCGCTGGGGCGCCCCTATTATCATGTTTCAACCAGCAGCAGACAGGAAAGGCGAATCCTGGCGGTTGTGGGTTGAACAGGGTTCACAGACAGGAATAAGGCGGAGGCTCATAGTGCTCTGAGGTGCAAGATAACGGCTTACCGGTGACAGAGAAGTCCAACTCCAGGTCCAGTAATTTCCTCTTTCGTTGGTGTCATGACTGCCCAGTAGTACCTGGACAACCGAGCCGTGGCGGCACACAGGTATGTGGCGTGTCAGAGGAGAAATGAGCCGAGGGATGGTTCGCCCAGGGCGTAAAACTTGCCAGGACCGCCTCTGATGGTGGCGACCTGTACGTTGATGATTTTTTAATGCAATTTCACGTCATGCGAAACTGATCACTGCTTTATAATGCATATTTAGATATCTACAGTAAATACAAGAATGTCTTGGTTAATGTAATCTCTAATGCTGTCAGTTACATGAATATACACTGATAACTTCACCACATCTGTCCGTATGTGCTTCCCAGGGTAAACTATAGTATCTATGATTATCAAGATTTAATAGAATCTTTTTCAGGCCCAGTGCTACCCACTTGATTGAGACGTAGGAAGGAGGCAGTCCTTTTTTCAGGCAAAATTTGACATACCTGCAAAGGGTCCTTAAAATGAGCCATGATGTCTCCCTATAGAGATCCGAATTGATATTGGGTAAAAACGTTATGCATTAGTCAATATTTTTACTTACTCCTGGTCACAATGCTGAATCTCACTATCAGCATAAATCTTTCAGGATTCAATCTCACCTGTTAGGCTCGTGTCTCTCCTCTATCTCCTCCTGTCTCTCTACTGTTTGTCATCTGACAAAAAATATATTGATGCAAGACATGTGAACAGTGGGACAATTTGAGATGCAACAGTCAGATTTTTATTGTTGTAGCCTGAGGAAAACATACTGTATGTTTTACAATTATGTAATTCATTAAACAACATCTAAATGTATACAGGCTAAAGAACAGCCATAATGTCAGCACAAGTTAGTCAGCTTCATCATGTTAAACATAAATAAAATATATATAAATAAATAAAAATGTAAATGCTCCAAAATCATTATAATACAACTGTGTGCAAAATGTTGCACTTACACCCAATATCTATTACATAGATAGGACTCAGTTATGGTGTTTTTACTGGGAGCAGTGGATCTCTATTCTCCTAAAGGCCAAAACACACCATGCGAGTCAAGTGTCGCCCCCAACACACACGAAAAGCATTGCGCTGCGGGGCGTCAACTGGATTTCTATTGCACAGGAGCTGGGAAGTACAAATTAGCGCTTTTTCAAGGGCGGCGACGCTGGAAAAATAGGACAATAGCGTAAAGTGCTGCCGCCGCCAGTGTGAGTTTGTAAATAGAAAATAATGGGGGTGGCTGTTTTGACACGCGTTTTGGCCTTAAGTCTCTCCTTCACACACCATGGATGCTGAAGACTGTCACTGAAGGAGCTATTATTTATAGTGTTTACACTTTATTTATTCAGACTGTTTCTATCATGTCATCTTAATTTGAACTGTGTCATCACTACATGACATCTATGACTGCTGATGGAGCATGTGAAGTGGAATTTCATGTTCTCTGGCATATAATATTGATCTAATAGCTGCCAAACTTAATTCAGCTAGTATTAGCTCATTAGCGTCTCATTATCTAGCAAAGAGTTGCGAGGAATGCCATTCAGTTAGCCTAACATCAGCAGGTGTTGGGAGAAAATACGATTTTTTTTAGCTTATTTACTGAACTAACCGACTCACATCTGTTTTCTTCCTTTTCATCCAGTTCATCAATGACTGTTGTTGAGCCAGTGTTTATATTGGTAGGGACAATACAGAAGGGGCTGAATATTGGTAGGGACGTGTCCCTGCCGTCCCTAACCAATCCTACGCCTATGAACTAATCAGTTCTACTCTGCTCATGTACAAGATTTATACACCCAATTTTAAACCATACAGCAGGTAAAAAAAAATAGACTGCACTTACGGTATTAAGGTTGTTTGGTTCATGATACATTTTGATGCTTAAAAATCACCTGAAGCTTCAATGCATCATGATGCAATTATCATTGACAGAACAGTAATAATAATGTTCTGAAAGCTGTGCTCTCTAAGATGTGTAAACTGTCTTACACTCAAAGTTATGTGTAAATAAATGGCTACAATATTCAGCCCTTGGTTCACCGACTTGAATGCCCATCATCCGAGTGTTGTTCTCCAGCTGGCCGTCAGCCATCCTGTTATCACTCTGGCAGCATGTTAAACTGTCACTGTGTGGAAGGCTTGGAGCTGCATGGTTCAGAGGACATCATTTTCTTTTTTTTCTATCTCTCTCTCTCAAAGTATGTTAGCCAGGTATCTCTGCGCAGACATCCTCAGGGCCATGGCTGACATTTTCTCTCTCAGCAGGATGTATAGCTGCTTCATTATAGCCACAGTGATGGCCTCGTCAGCCCCTTTCACAGATGTCTCTTTGGGTAAAGAAGGTAATTGCAGCCGTTAAAGGGTCAGAAATTCAAAAGTGGGGTGTTTTTTATTTGAAATGAAATGTACTTTTGTTGGCCTCCTCTGTGTTTGTGGTATGCATGCCAGGTTGTGGGTCCAGCTGACAGTTATTGTGGCCTCTTACCATGGTTCCTCATGAACGTTAGCCCACTTTCATTCTAATAACCTCTTGTGTAACATGCTGTTCTTTGATTTGTCTGGTGTGACAGCACGAATCAGGGACTCGTTTTGTTACAAAGTTGGATAATTGCCATAATTGGCAGCATTTGCAAGCAGACCAGATTAAATGCCTTGCACGAGAAAACAGCTCTAGATTGGTCAGAAAAATCCAGGAAGTAAACCAAGCGTTGAAGAAGAGTAAACTTGCAAGATAAATGTGACACTTTCTAATGTCACAATGGAGGGACAACTACGCAGGTTTATTTTAGCGCTGCTCATCGTGGACTATATTGCTGTCATTGTTCATTTTACTCAAACCATACAGTTTGAAAACGAGGCGCGGCTCCAACTAGAAAACAATGTTTTGATGCATTGGATGTGCTGAATGTGCATATTAAGGCAGCACAGGAGGAGGTGCACATTAATAATCCTCCAGGACTGTAACATGCTCATGTTTAACCCAAACAATGTGTCATGTGACTGCAGTTGGTTCAGATCGTGGTGGGAAGACGAACGAACGCTTCACTCTCCATCAGATGCTTTCATCAGTCTTGCATAGGAGTCCAGTTAAGATGATACCCAATCAAACAATAAACAGATTGCTGAGAGACAGAGACAATGGCATCAGCACCGCTGGTGAGGCCGTCCTATTACCCAACGGGATCATTAAACCACAATCAACAGCAGCATAGTCCTCATCACAGCATAACCTAGCTGTCTGTTGAGCTGGTTGCCAGCCCACTAGCTGCTCCATGCTACACACATGGTGGTAACACTGTAATCAGGCGGCCCACAGCCCCACAGGGCGTTAAATAGAGTGGCTCGCAATAAGTCTGATGAAATCTGCTCCCACTGGGCTGCACTCAGAGCGACACAGAAACATAAACACTCAAACACACTCATACAACCCAAAACAGGGGAACACATACAGTCAGATACCTTGTGAGGCTTTGAAGTGATGCTCCTTTAGTTGCTTTTGATTGTGTCTTGGTTCCTGCTAAGTGACTGTTACTGTGGTGATCCACTCCCCAAGGATGTGATGTATTTTTGCCTCGGATATTTTGGTCTTTAAGTATGAGTTTCTTGTATTTGTTCACCCATAGTGGCTGTCACCGATGATTCTAACTGATATGAGTAATAATCTAATATATGCTTACATAAATCTGTCTGTTTGTACTCACAACTGTGACTAATCTAATGCAACTATGACTCAACTTGTATCTGTGTAAAGGGAAACATCCTCTGATGCACAGGAAGGGTTGCATTTTTAAATCCAGGGTAGGCAGTTTAATTTTGGCTTCCTTGGACAAAAATCCCATTATGTACATTGAGTGTATTGTAATGCAAGTGGTCTGAGAGAAAACTAAACTTCTGCACCTCCTCTTGGGTCTTTTTTCAGGTTTAGAAAATCTAGGCCATGACAAGAGGTTTTGGCGAATCACAGGTTATTTCACAGAGAGGATGATCCTACTGGCTGTTCTACAAATGCAGATGCACGTTCACATTCTTTTGGTGAAAGCCTGATTCAATGGCGGAGAATCCTGCAGAGGAAGTTGCTATTCCAGCTTTGGCAACATCTACTCTGGAAAGCAACCCATAAAAGGAAGATGGACTTACTAAAAACGAGTCTTAAAGAGAGTCTGACAATGAATGAAATTAAACACTTGTCAATATCAAGCGTCTCAGAGATCGACAGAAAATGTTGCTTATAGTTTAGCCTTTTGCTAAGCGGAGCCAAAGGCTGCTGCTTGCGAGTGGCTAAGTAGGGTGACCAGATGTCCCACGTTGTGCAGGACTGCACAGCATTTCTGTCTCTTTTCACGTGTCATGCACGGTGCGAGCATTTTACTTGCATTTGCGACTAAAAATAGTTTTGTGCAAGCAAAACAAATCATTCAGCATGCTGTGTGAGTACAGATTTCAACCAGCAGCAGCAACGAAAGGTGAATCCTGCCGCTTGTGGGTTGAACTGGGGTCACAGATGCTGTATTCCTGTCAAATACGGCGTAAGATAAGGGCTTACCAGCGATGGAGAAGTCCGGCTCCAGTGTCCAATAATTTCCTCTTTGTTGATTTCATGACTGCCCAGAAATACCTGAACAGCCGAGCCGTGGCAGCATACAGGTGTGATGTGTCAGAGGAGAAACGAGCTGGTCACATTTCTCTCTTTGTGGCAGGTAACGGCCCACAAACCTCAGCACACTTTCTTTACTTGTCAGGGAAGGAGGGTGGCTGGTTGATTTTTATTTCATTTATTTATTTTTATTTTGATCCCCCCTATGTTAATCACTTATTGATGCTGTTTTTGAAGTATGAATAAGTCAGTAAGTAATTTATTCCATTGAAATATAATTGATGTATTATAGAAAAGAGATTTATCTTTTTATAAATGACAAAAGGCACATCTGCCTCATTTTTGCTGTGGTATCCTGATACTACTCAGAACTGTGATACTTTCACTGGTATCATACCGTGGGTCCCAATTTTGGTACCGTGACAAGTCTCTGATGACTAAACTTCGCACTGGGGGCGGGTGTCCCACATTGTCCCTCACAAACCACTCCTTATTGCACAACTGTACAATAAATTGATCAATGTATCAAAAACACTGGGTCATTGTATGAAGCATGTACATATACTCATGGCCATCTGGTGGGAGGGGCTCAGGACAGAGAGCCGCAGGTTCTTTTTCAAATTCTGCCTGTTTTCCTTTTCCAGATTTCTGCCAATCACAGCTTCAATGATAATACTTTTTGCCAGATTAAAGAATAGCAGCATTTTGTGATCAGCCATACAGGCAGCAATTTTGGTGTCTCTTTCTGAAAATCTGGGGTCGACAGCAGTTGTAAGCTGTAATAAACCTGTTGTGAATGCCCATTTTGATTGGTGGGGCAGGAGTGAATTGTTCATGACAGCGGAAGCCATTAAAGTCATTTGAGCAGCTGTTGCTACGGACCATCAAGGTCTTGTTAGAATGGTATTATTACATTGATTCTGATGTGTGGCCCAAAGCTGCCTGTGCCCTTGCTTGTGGCAGACGGCCAGGATCTGTTTCTCTCAACAAGAGAGAGGAACAGTGTGACAGCAGTCTGATGGCCAGAGAGGTAAAAGCTCAAGCCTTGTCAGTTTGAATCTTGGCTGGGAACATCTGGTCTTGGGAGGTGAATAAGATGTGCTCTTTGAGCCTTATTTTTCTTTAGTAGGCCTATTTGCTCTATATGTGTCCCTGAGCAGTGCACTTAACTGGCAACAAGAGCACCTGGGCTGAAGTGTTGACTCTGTTTACACCATTACCCCAGACTTAGTTAAACATGTAACTACAGTTATTCACTTTTTTGCAAGAAGACACTCATAATACTGGATCTTTAAGTAAAAAGCAGAGGAGGGAAACAACCAGGCTGTCCAAAACTGAACACAAACAGAAATGTATAGGTGTCGAGTTAATGAGGAGTTACATGCTCTAATTATTTCTTGGCCTGGCACAGTGAGTTGTTATGGAGTCTTGTTGTTACTGCAGAGACTCCAGGAAGTCCTTGGCCCTGCCAAAAGTAGTTGTAAAACCACCAATTGTTTCTTTTATATGGAGGTGCTGGTAGGCAATGTTTTTAAAAGGAGGCAGGCTGTTTCCCCGTTTCCAGTCTTTGTGATAAGCTTATTGTGTGCTGGCTCAAAATTCATGCTTAAAGAAGGGTCTCACTGCTTGAAATATGGTCTTTTCATAAAACTAGGCTGTCTCTGCAGTAAAAAGATGCAAATACTTTTGAATTGGTACTACATGACCAAGGAAAACAGAGACAAGGTGAGAGCGACTGTCTGTGGCCACCACATGTAAAACCATTCCCCTTTTGTCTTGCTATTGCCTCTCCATTGCACCTGTTGTCATTTTCATTTGCTGCAAAGCAGGTGAAACTGGTTCAGAATCATTTGTGCTTCCTAAATGGACAGATTACAGGAATAGTGCACCCAAAAATGAAATTTCAGCCATTATCTACTCACCCATATGCCGATGGAGGCTCAGGTGAAGTTTTTGAGTCCTCACAACACTTGCAAAGATCCAAGGGGAGAGGAGGTAGCAACACAACTCCACCTAATGCAGGCTGACGGCGCCCCACATTCAAACGTCCAAAAACACATAATTGAAACCACAAAATATCTCCATACTGCTCGTCCGTAGTGATCCAAGTGTCCTGAAGCTCCGACATAAAAAGTTGTGGGGCAAGTGCACACACGTGAGCGCAGTGTACAGAGAGGCAGTTAGAGCTGCAGGCTACAATGAGGCTAAAAACAGAGTTCAAATGATGTTTTTCTTACAACTTTTTATGTCGGAGCTTCAGGACACTTGGATCACTACGGACGAGCAGTATGGAGATGTGTTGTGGTTTCAATTATGTGTTTTTGGACATTTGAATCTGGGGCGCCGTCAGCCTGCATTAGGTGGAGTTGTGTTGCTACCTCCTCTCCCCTTGCATCTCCGCAAGCGATGTGAGGACTCTAAAACTTCACCTGAGCCTCCCTCAGCATATGGGTGAGTAGATAATGGCTGAATTTTCATTTTTGGGTGCACTATCCCTTTAATATCCGTGAAGTTTAACTGACTTGGAGTTATACTGTGCTGATTAAGTGCTCCTTTAACTTTTTTGAGCGGTTTTTGTATATTTTTCACAGTGTTGAACTAGTGGCAAAAACACAAGATGTTAATGTTGAGCTGTATAACATCTCAAGGTCGACAGGAGATAGAGATGCAACACAGCACAACCCTGGAGCTTGTTTGCTCAGGGCTTTTTTTTTCTTAGTACTTAATCCCCTTCTTTGGTCGATGCTTGTGTCCATTGTGGTAAGTGTTGATGGACTGTAAAATACCAAGGACAACAGTGTGTTGTATTAGACGGCTAACAATAAACCCAACCAAACAACCGATCGTGATATTTTCAAGAAACTACTGATGGTCATGCTGTGGGAGCTGGTGTGCAGAAAAAAACAGCATATTGAACCAGCTGTGTTGCACAAAATAAATACACAGACCAATACTAATATGATGCTTTGCTCCTTTGTCCTTTTGTTCTTCTGAAGCAGCTGAATTTCTCTCCTGCAGCACAGTTACTGCCGGCTCTAAACTCCCTCACCGTGCATTTCCTCCCTGAGGTGACCTGTAAATAATCACATGTTCTCAGTCAAATAATCGAGCGTCTAAAGACGGAGGAGATCGAACAAGATGCTTTTCTGTATTCCAGGACATATGATGATAGTACAGTCATACAAGGGGAAATTACACAAGCAAAGCAAAATGGTTTTGAGTGTAATTGTCACAGTGTATGATCACAGAGATCTCGGAAGATCTGTACAGTTCAGGATGTGTCATATGTTCTGTCTATTTAAAGCATTGTACATTAAGCAGAGTCTGTATGAGTCTGTTGTGGATGTAGTCATGTAAGCTTTGACCCAGCGTGGGTGCCTGTGAGAATTGCTCACTGAAAGCTGCTGCGCACATTTTAAAGATAAAGCTAAAAGGGTCAGAAGAATGGTCACAACATGCATGTGAATGTGTGTGTTCAGTACAGCACACTGTATGTACTAGAAACACAGGAAGTTGAAGTGTTTTGTCCTCAGAGCTAGAACTCTGTGCATGCCTGACTGTGTGCACACGTCTTTCGTACTGTGTCTTTGTTTATGCTCTTCTTCACTGTGATTGCTTTAATGGTCCAGGTGTAAATAAACACATGCAGCCACCTCTCTCTTTCTCTCTCTCTCTCGTTCGCCTCAGGATTTGATTTAGAGTTTATATATAGCTGCTGAGTTGTGTGGTTGTTTTGCATTAGCTGTCTCCAAAGCGACCAAACTTCTCACTTCCCACTCTCTGACGCCAACAAAAAGCATCTGTGCAGAGAGAGGGGTGTCAATACTGCAATGAACACAACAGATCTGACTACTACAGTGTAAAGTGGGCATGTTGTTTCATTTAACATCTGTACAGTTACATTAATAGCCTGAAGGCACGTGCTGTACCTGCTGAACCCCATCTCCTGCTTAGATCACATACTGTGTATTTTCCTTAGCCCTCATGCTGTTAGCAGCTTTTGTAGATGTTATCACCATTACTGAATGTAAAGGTCTTATGAAATGGGATCATTATTTCCTCAATGAGTGTCTCTAAAACAGGCAGAAAAAGTGGACTTAAATTTGATTTAATTTGTTTTGTTTCCAAGTTTCACCAACTATTGCAGCATGATTTCACTGATAATTGTAATGTAACATCAGGATTCCATGGTTAAATCAATCAAATGCCCTGTTTCACCAGAAACTCTCAGAGCTTTGTGTCTGTTTGTGCTTAAATGAAAGACTTCCTGTTTTTAACCCCCACCAGTACACACACTAGCTGTGTTTAATTTCAAACCAATGGCAAGAAAAAATGTTGACATGGTACTTTTCTCCAAACCACAATGGATACATTGAAACTTTACATTTCAACAGTGCTGAAGTTAATGTGTGGTTGTGTTAGGAGAATCATGTTTCACCTTAACCAACTTTGGGGGGCACAATCTTGACTAGAAAAGCAGTAATGTCTCGGTAAAAACACATGTTGAGTTCAGGCAGGACACAATGTCAAGCTCAGCTCACATCCCAGCTACATCAGCTGATCTCATCTCATTCAGGTCGCCCTATTTAAACTGCTCTGCTTTTTTTTTTTTTTTTTTTTTTTTTTTTTTTACAATTCAACAACACTGTGGTTAATGTTGGTTATGTTAAGGCACAAAAAACACTTGGTTATGACTAGGCAAAGATCATGTTTTGGCTTAAAACACATGCTTCTGGTGCACAGTTGCTATCGCTACAGCTGCTGATGTCTTGCTAAAAAAACAGTTCTAAAAAGTTCTTTAGAAATTAGGAAAAACGCAGGCTACAAATATGCACCATTTCAAGCAAAACATTTAAAATTCAAATGCAGACCATGACAGAGGCAGATCCAGGAAATGAGACACATCGCACATCTAAAATGCAGAGTAGAAACCGGCAGATTAAAACTAATGCGGTGATGGTTTATTGATATGCTGAATATAGCATATTTAATGAGTCCTTGAAGTATGACTAGCCTCAAATGGATGGTATTAAAGTTTCAATCTTAACCACCCTGTTTTAACCGTATCTCTTTTTCCCTGTCTGTCTCTGTCTATCCTTCTGTCCTCTTTGCCTGCTTCCCTTCCTCTGCAGATTGAAGAGATTGTCACTAACATTCAGGATGAGACGGAGGGTGTGCCCATCAGAACTGTCAAAAGTTTCATGACCAAAATCCCCAGTGTTGTTACAGGTAAGAAGCAGAGGGAGGAAAAGATGTCAAAGACTATGTGCAAGATTATGTTACTAAAATGATGCATATGTTTATCTTTGTATGTATGTTAAGGTTTGGTTTGTCCAGGAAACTTTGAGGAAATTATTCGGAAACTACGGGCATGTAAAATGCAAACTGATTTCCTAGCAGCAACACCAGGACTGATGTCAATTACCTGCATTCAGTTGTGGGTTTTGCAACAAGCCTAATGGTGATGGCCGTGAATAGTGATAGCAGTAGTGTTGGAACATCCACAAGCTAGAGCTCCAGCAGCTGAGTCACACCCTTACATATATATCTATATATATCTATATATATATACAGGATCCATATTAATATGTGTTGTGGTTGCATTTCATTCTGCTCCTGTTGAGGCTGCTGCTCAGTTTCTTCAGCAGTGGCTTGCCGGAATGTAGCCGAGTAGCTGGAGGGAAAGTGGGAGGACAACATATGATTAAATGTTTGGAAAAGAAAGTGTGAGAGTGGAAACGGAATGAGTAATGCTGTCCTCCTACTGTCAAGGTGCCCTTAAGCAAGGCAATCAACCTCCGACTGCTTCAGCAGAGCTGCGGCTGTAGGTGTCAAAGTGTGGAACTGCGCTGATGTGAGTCACCGGGGAAACATGCACACAAACATTTCCAATAGAAAAATAAACACATTATTAGCCAGTTGTACCTGTCAGGTGAGGATTAAAGTCAGCCACCTCGGCCGCCGGCTGTGGTTGCTTCGATTGATAATCTAAATAAATCTGGAGCTGCGGTGGGAGGTGTGACACACCCCCAAACAAATGATGAAAACAAAGAAAGGCTATTAACATTCTTCTTTTCTTCTCTCTCAGTCCTCACACTTATGGAAAATACATTACTCCAATATGCCATAAGCAGAGCATATCAATAAACACAATTACTACAGCAGTGGCTGAGATGTTTGCAGCTGAGTGCCGAGGGGCTCGGAAACTAATGAATGATGAAGAATTAAACACCGCCTCCCTCAGGACTCAGAGAAAGCAGAGGGGAAGCACTGATGAGATCATTCCCTATCTCCACCGCAAAATAAGAAAGCTTTTTAGTATCTTTGCTTATCATAAAGAGACTTTTCTTGTTTGTTATATCTGTTTCAAGACAAGTCCTTGAGATGAAGTAGTCAGAAAGTTTATTTTTTCTTCATTGGAACTTTTGTTTTTAATTATTCAATTTAACTAGCAGATATAATTCTTTTAGTTTAAAGCCAGCAAATTGTCCTTTATTTCACATCATTTTGAGTACAGTTAATTATGCACCTTCTTGCTATTAATTTAATTTAATTCATCTTGTCTTATTCCCTTGAGACTCAATTTATATATTTACATATAGCCCCAAAATGTGGCTAAAAACAGAGGGGATGAAAGAAAACTCACTCAAGCATAATGCATCTGATATAATGACATTATTGTGTCAGAATTGCTTTGCTAAGTCCCGCCCCTGGACGCAGACTGGTCAATCATATCGTAGCATCAGGCCGGCTCAGACCAGGGTCCGACACCAACACAGCTGTGCTCCACTGACTCTGATGCAGTCGTTTCAGATTTACTTCATTTTCAGGCTGGTTTTGTGGATTTGGAGCTAAATGTTGTGCCTGGGGCACGTTGTGTATTAATGATACTCGTTACCTGGAAAGGTTGGAAAAAGATTTACGTTTCTTCCCTGTTCCAAAACCCTGGAAAGTGTAGGGTTAGCTAGCTAGCTACTGAAGATATAGCCTACTGAATGTATACACATGCTGCTGTTGCTTTTTAATGAATATAACAGTTAGATATGGATAGGATATATCCTTAAAACACAGACTGTAGACCTGCTTCTCTCTGGAATCACAGTTTCATTTTTCCAAAAATATGATAATATTTCTTCAGGGGATGCAGTTAGTTACAATGTGGGCTCCATGATTACTGCGACAGCTTTATGGACCAACGCAAAGGGATAGGGCTTAGCAAAAGGTCAATTATGATAATTTTTTTCATGGAAAAAAATCTGCTCGTACTCGTACTCGTTGTCCTCCGCCGGGTCCGGGTCACGGGGGCAGCAGCCTCAGCAAAGAAGCCCAGACAGTCCTCTCCCCAGCCACTTCCATCAGCTCTTCCGGGCGAACCCCAAGGCGTTCCCAGGCCAGCCGGGCGATGTAATCCCTCCAGCGTGTCCTGGGGCGGCCCCGAGGTCTCCTCCCGGTTGGACATGCCCGAAACACCTCCGCCTCTACTCCGAGTCCCTCCCGGATGTCCGAGCTCCTCACCCTATCTCTAAGGCTGAGCCCAGCCACCCTGCGGAGGAAACTCATTTTGGCCTCTTGCATTCGCGATCTCATTCTTTCTGTCACTACCCAGAGCTCATGACCATAGGTGAGGGTTGAAACGTAGATCGACCGGTAATTCGAGAGCTTCGCTTTCTGGCTAAGCTCCCTCTTCACCACAACGGACCAATTAAGCGCCCGCATCACTGCTGACACCGCCCCAATCTGCCTGTCAATCTCCTGCTCCATCCTACCCCCACTTGTGAACAAGATCCCGAGATACTCCACCTGAGGCATGACCTCCCCCCCGACCTGGAGAGGGCAATCCACCCTTTTTCCTTCTGAGGACCATGGCCTCAGACTTGGAGGTGCTGATTCTCATCCCAGCCGCTTCACACTCGGCTGCGAAAAATCTGCTCATTTTCCTAAATTAACAAAATGATCTTGTAATTTCTAATTTTTCTGAATTAACAAGATTAAAGACTGTAAAAGAGACTCAAAACAGAATGGACATTTGAGGGGTTACTCGCAAGAAAGCCAAAGAATTGGTACATCATGACAAACTACAGTTAAGTGTCTGACAAACGCTTTCCAATACACTAATTAAAAGGTGTTTGTTTCAGACAAACATTTTTTTTGTCAGGCAACAATAATATGCTTCTGTGCTTTTCTACTGCCTTTCTCACTTTTTTCGCAGACTACTTCTGCCACGTAAATTGTACCTCATCTTTACCAGACGTATGACCGAACACTGTATATTTGTCTTTCTCTGTCTGCCCTGGTTCAGGTACTGATATTGTACAGTGGCTGATGAAGAATCTGTCCATGGAAGATCCAGGTGAGTTTTGAAAAATGTTACCAGACTGTACTGTGCTGAATATAATGACTGTGTTAATGGCACCAGGCCTCCCATGACATCAGGAATCCTGCAGAACTACAGGGCACTATTTACTGAAAGACATACAAATGCGGTAACTATGATATACATAAAGTTACTGGATGCAGCTTCTCCCAGTTGACATTATTACAGATATAAACGACCAGTAATGGGATGCCCGGGTAGCTCACCACGTAGAGTGCCTGCCACTGAGGCTGGGTTCAGCCCAAAGTATGGATGTGTTCAGAGACCTGGATACAGCCTTAAAGGCGGGACTCTGTTCGTTCCTGTGAAAGTTGCTCAGAAAGGAAGCTCTAGTTCCATGGTATGAAATTACATGGATGATCTGCACTGCTACCACATTATTATTAAATATTATTATTTTAGAAATAGAAATATGATTTTATTATTATTATGTATGTGTGTGAGTGAGTGTGTGTGGCTCTTTTGTCACTCTCAGTCTCTGTTTAGACACAGCTAACAAATATGTGGAATCATGGGATGCCTTTTCTGTCATTTATCAGATAATGTCAGATAATTTAAAATACATTTAATATACACTTGTGTGTGAACCTGCCATTAGAGACTTCTGCTGTCTGAACCAGCTTTTATCTCTCTCAGTGACAACAACATGACACCTCATGAGAGCTGCTTTCCTCCATACACACACAAAGCGCACATCACCGACCGAATGGATCAAATCCTGATATTGGAATGACTCATTTTGCACGGGTTGTGATGCTCAAAAATGATCAACAGATTAACAAATGTCCCTTTCCCAATGTAAGTCTATGGGGAAAAAAGGCTTTTTGGGCCCAATGGCATCATGTGATTGACCTGGGAGTTGCTTCACCACTGTTAAGCACAAAAAAATCACTTCAAAGCCCAGCTCACCTCCTGTGGTCCTGGCCTACAGCCCATTGCTGCAGGTCCTTCCCTCTCTCTCCCCTATAATATCTGTCTCTCACTATGACAGTGCCAAAACACAATCAACAACAACAAAAGCAGAAAACCATTAAGATCAAAGTCTGTGTTGTCCTTTATGTAGCTGTGTTACTGTACAACAGGTGTTTTCAGTTCCAGTCCTGGAGCACCAGAGCCCTGCTTTTGTTCCTCCTGAGCAGCTAATAAGCACCTGGTCTCAGGTGGGTACTGGACAGGTGTGGCTCATTAACTCCCAGCGAGTAACGAAGAGCTGCCAAGCTTTGGCCTCCAGGACTGGAACTGAAACACCCTTTTATATGGTGTGAAATACAGGGGAACATTTATGGTAGCTTGACCACAGGAGCTTGTCACAGCAGTCCAGTCTGTGAAAGGTCAGACACAGTGTGTGGTGGACACTGCAGATCTGTCATAGGAAAAATCTTTAAGGTTTTACCTTTTCAGAAGCATAAATACTGACATGGTTGAAATAGATAGAGGATATTTACAGTTACACTTTACCAAGAAAATAAAGTTTTCCACAAGCTGGTACTGGTGAATACTGAGTAAAAACATAACACGGAGCAGGAAATGAAGAAAACCAGAGTTTTAACAAAAGTCCCGGCTAGTTTTTGCTGTGGATTTGTTGTGTAGTTGACCCGACCTGAAGGCATGTGGTGGGAGAGCAGTGTTTGCTGTCTGGACACTGAGTCAATCATTGAGTCATCCATGTCCAGCCAACATACCTCAGGGCTGAATCATATAGCTGAATTCCATTTTGAATTCAAAGGGACACGACATGCTGCTTATATATATATATGGTACACTGTGAAAGTTTAGCTGCAGCTACAGTAATGTGTGACCTTTTATGACACAAAATTGTACGTTTGTGGCTTGTGACTTTAGCAGTTTCCTCATGGTATTATATTTATATCTTGTTCTAAAATGACACTTTAATGAGAACCTATTATGATTTCATTGTCCCTACCACTGAGATTATTTCATTCAAGTAGATATTATATCACAGATAATATGTGACGTGCTGAAGAGCCCACAGTGATCAGTACTCCTTGTTCTCCTCCTGTCTCAGCTGAGGCCATGCACATCGGGAGTCTCATCGCAGCTCAGGGGTACTTCTTCCCTATATCAGACCACGTCCTCTCCCTCAAAGACGACGGCACTTTCTACCGCTTTCAGGTGAGCAGAGCGTCAAGTGATGATAAAGACACAGAGGAGGCTGAAGGAGAAGTGGAGAGGTCTCAATAGAGCATGTTCACGTTATATTTAGATAATTCAAGAGTGCAATGAAGTGAGTTCTAAGAAAATATGCTGTTAATGTCTTGGGTTCAAGTTAAACGTTTATGGTTACAGTGTTGAGTATCCTGAGATTGGTAATTGACTCTTTGTTGAACTTCTCTTGTGTCACCTGATACTGAGCTGAGTATCAGATGTTGCCAACAAAGCTAACACATTGATTTTAAAACAATGTTATAATTACCACTACATGTATGAGGTCATTGCAAAGAGAACTGAGAGGGTATCTTGTTCAGCATTTTGGCAATTCAGTGTATGTTTATAGGATAAAAGAAGAAAAGACTTAGTTTACAGCAGTGATTCTCAACCACTTTGTGAAAAACACACTTTATTTTGAAATATAATGAATTTCCAGCACAGAGCTTTTATTTTGAAATGCCATTTCCTGCTGTAGAGCAAGTGAATTACAGATAGCTACTTGACAGAGGCAGCAAACTAAGTGGAGACATGGCCAAACACAAGTATGACACTGAATGTTTTAAACTGTGTGACCTTGAACTAATGACTAAGGTGACTTCATAATGTGCTGATATGTTCAACTTTACACAAGCGTCTCTGATAATAATGCCATCGTAATAATGTTATGCAACATGGTTCCTGTCTCCTGGCTAGTTTTACGCCCTGGGCGACCCATCCCTTGGGCCCGACCTGGAGTCGGACGTCTCTGTCGCCAGTAAGCCGTTATCTTGCGCCGTAGAGCACTATGAGCCTTCGCCGTATTACAGTCTGTGACCCCCGTTCAACCTACAACCGCCAGGATTCGCCTTTCCCATCTGCTGCTGGTTGAAACGTGATAATAGGTGCGCCCCAGTACCCACTGCACTAACTTGACGTGGAAATGAGCGGTAGTCTAGAAAACTGGCGAGTTTTCGGGATTTGTGGTTTTTTTGGAGGGTGCTTGTGCGTTTTGTTTGGGGTTTTTTTTGGACGAGCGCCCTCACACAGATTGCGCCCTGGGCGGTGGCCCACATTGCCCTTTTAAAAAACTGCCCCCGATGTATTGTCTGGGGTTTTAACAAGTCCAGTGAGCTTCTTTTCCCCCTATAGTAACAAGATAAGCAGAGTGATTCCAGACCTTTCTCTACTGCTGATACTGCACTGTGGAGATGGGTCTGGCTATGCAAGACTCAGCTGCAACAAACACTTACTGTCATTGTTGATTAATCTGCTAATTATTTTCTTGATTAATGAGTTAGTTTGGTCTATGAAACGTCAGAAAATGGGGAAAAATGTCAATCAGTGTTTTCCAAGCCCAAGATGATGTCCTCAGATGTCTTGTTTTGTCCACAACCTAAAAATATTCAGTTTACTATCATAGAGGAGTAAAAAAAAAGAAGAAGAAAATATTCACAAGATACTGGAATCAGATAATTTGGACTTTTTTTTTTTTTCTTAAAAAGTTAACCAAACTGATAAATTGATTATCAGATTAGTCAGCAATTCATTTATCCTCCTGAGACCTGAACTTTTGTGTGGTATGCATTTTTAATTTTTCCTCACTATTTGGGATCAGTTGGGCCTGAAAAGTATAAAAAAACTCAACATTGTCCACGATAATTAAGTTCCAATGTCCTAGACGTTAAGAAAGTCCCAGTGTCTTCAACCAAGTAGGCTACTGACTTATTAACAGAGTCTTAGCCTGTTACTGTTTCTATAGTCTCCATACACAGACTTTACATTCAGTGAACGCAGAGTCTGTAGGCAAACCCCGGAGATCTTGCCTCTGGAAGAAGAGCGGAAGAGCCCTGGTTTCCGGTTGTAGACTGTTTTGTAGTCCGCGTGATATTGACCAATCATGTTTGATCCGGCTGCAGTTGTTGCCAAGTTAAACGGTCCATGCGGTGAACTAACGAGGCCGAACATAATTGGCGTCACGGCAAACTCTGAATCCATCGCAATGGTTCAGCATATTTACTTGTATATACGGAAGTCGGAAACGGATATTCGCCTCCTCCGCCCAAATCAAACCAGAATGCCAAAAAATTGGGGGTCTACCCCCAGAGGCTGTATTCGCCGTCTGTTGGAAGTCAGACGCCGAATACAGCCGATGGGTTCCGAGTATGCTGTTGCTACAGTTGGTCAAATTTGTTGTCATGTCAATCTACAAACATTATTCATCATAAAATAAAGCTACGAATTTCAACCATAAAGTTTGATCAAGTTTTGGACTTTGTCCATTGTGTCAGGGTCGGCTGCAAACTGACTTGGCAGAGATGGCGGCCATCATGTTTTTACATGGATTGGTGTATTGTGCTCTTACTGCCACTAGATGGCACAAAAAGTGTCCATGAACGAGGACAACAGGTCTAAGTTAAGTAGAATGAAGTACATACCTGTCAAGTCTCCCGTTTTGGCCAGGAAACTATCGTATTTTACCCCTCTTTCCCGCCGTCCTCCTGTATTAGTATTTTCCTGTAAATCTCCCGTATTATAATAAAAAACATACAAAACAATAAAAACATTCCTCTGCCTCTCCAAACTGAACTCTGTCACTAGCCTTGCGAGAACTGCCACCTGCAGCAGCCTGGGTGGCAGCTGTCGCGAGTTTAGTGTCGACAGCGGGTCTGGTTGACAAGTGGTTATTTTAGATTTCCTGTACACCCAGGGATGAGTTTTGCTATGGGCAATGTGAACGACCGCTCAGGGCGCAATCTATGTGAGGGCTCTCGTCCACAAAAAAACAAAAACAAAACACAACTCGGCAGTTTTCTAGACTAGTGCTCTGCGGCACAAGATAACGGCTTACCGGCTACACAGAAGTCCAACTCCAGGTCCAGTAATTTCCTCTTTTGTTGGAGTCATGACAGCCCAGTAGTACCTGGACAACCGAGCCGTGGCGGCACACGGGTATGTGGCGTGTTAGAGGAGAAACGAGCCGTTCACATTTCTCTCTTGTGGCAGGTAACGGTCCACAAACCTCACCGCACTTAAGGGACTGTTCTTTACTTATGAAGGGACTGTCAGGGGAGGAGGGTGGCTGGTTGATTTTTATTCTATTAATTTATTTTATTTTGATCCCCCCTATGTTAATCACTTATTGATGCTATTTTTGAAGTATGAATAAGTCAATAAGTAATTTATTCCATTGAAATATCATTGATGTATTATAGAAAAGTGATTTATCTTTTTATAAATGAATAAAGGTGCATGTTTAAATTCCCTGCCTTTCTAGTTGTTACTAATGCTTTTTGTCTTTCACGTTGCCCTTCTCAGACCTCTGATTGTCTTGCATTTAGAGTGGTGTTGTGGGGGGGGTAGCATATTTTGATAGTCCAATAACATCCTATCAAATAATTCTCCCACTACTCAATGCATTCACCTTGTTTACATTCTCTCTTTTTTGTTTTTTACCTTTTAACAACCCACCCCCCACCCCTCGCCCTCACTCCTAGGTATGTCTGGGACACAAATAATAGTAAAAAAGTGACTATTTTATTAGATATTTTCTCCAATAAATTCAAATTGCCCTGTGCCTTTTGTAGCAGACCTAAACTCAAACTAATCCACTCTTCATTCTGCATTAGTGTGAGAGATAAATCCAGTGAGGTTAATCTGATCGCGGGTGCGCTTACTTTTCATAAAGACCTTAATCAGCTGTTGAAGATTACTCACTGTGTTATGGAATTACTACACACCAATCTTGATCCTGACGACAAAAGGCCCTGTCCACAATCTACAGCCTCCTCAGTACTATGCTGGGATCCTGTGTGACCCGATTAAAAATAAATGGTGATCTGTTAAAATATTCATCAAGCAAGCGAGGGAAGCAGGTCTGGGTTTGGGACTGAGTAGGCGGCTACCAAAAGCCTGACAGAGAGACACAGTGTGGTAGAGTAGTATACTGGAATTAGAGTCTCAACAAGGGACAGAAAGGAGAGAGAAGCGTGCTGACATTTTACTCCTCCTTCACCATTCGCAGATAAGACGGTGGCATTAAAGTCACAGATTAATTATCCCAGACTGTTTTATCCAGAATTTCCTAATTAAAAAAAGGAAACAATGTTTTCACATTCCTCAGTGGGGAACGGCAAGGCAGCACGTGGCGAGATTAGAATGATCTCTGTGTAGCATCTTCCTTCCTATTCACTGAGTCTTGTTGGAGGGCTCAGTCTCCACCCGAGCTGGAAGAGCAGTTTAATTAAACCAGACGGCAGTGCACATTACCGTGCTGTGACCTTGGTTCTCCTCCTTCAAAGTGAAGTGGAAGAGAAGACAAGAAGAGGAGGAGGAGGAGGAGGAGGGCCGTTCGCCATCGTAGCAAAGCTTCATAAAGATAATCACCATTCATTAGCATTTCATTTTCTCGGCAAATTAAGTACAAGGCAAAGAAAAACACGGAGCAGGAAAACCAAAACAATTAACTCCATCTAAATCCCTCTTCGCTGAAACAACTGAAGATGGTTTTAAAAACTGATTCAAAACCCTGCCAGCTATGTCAAATAACAATCCTATCAGCATCTGTGCTTCGCCCGCTGGCTTTATTATTCTGCTTTGCCATTGTTTATTTTGCAGCTTTCATCGCTGCTCGTTTTTATTGTGTTGCTGCAGCACTCCCACGCCTCTGCAACACCCCAGGATGCCTCTTACTCTGTGAAAAGTTTTAGGAGTCAGCTGTTCTGAATTGGTTCAATACTGATAATAAAAAAAATAGTGTGATTGCTCACATAGTGGTGCAGGGCAATCATGTGCACAGCTGTGTCTCTGAGGCACAAACAACTTCCCCCGTAAAGGTCAACGTCATCACTCCGGATTATGTCGGAAAGTTTCGAAAGGACCCGTGTCTTCATAGTTTTGACTCTCCGTCCTTGAAATGCTAACCACTGGTTGATCCACGTCTCTTGTCTGTCAACTTTTCCCTTTGTTCTCTCGTCAGGCACCGTATTTCTGGCCGTCCAACTGCTGGGAGCCTGAGAACACAGACTATGGTAAGAGCCGTAATTTGTGACAACTTCTCCTTGTAGTATGTCCTCTTGTGTATTTTAAGGAGCAATGCTTGGTCATCAAATTGGCCCTAGGTGTCCCTCCAGACCCCCATGTATTATGTTCAACGGAGGCCACTGTATTGCTTTTACACACCTAGTTTTAGATAAATGAAAAGGTCGCAAACACCTACCTTTACTTACTGGATTAAAGACGTATTGTGCTATTTTAAGTTTGAGAAAATTCAGTACTCTTTAAGGGGCTCCAGAAAGACCTTTAATTAAGTATGGAACCCTTTTTTTATAGGTCCAGTGTGAGGGATTTAGGAGCTATATTGGCCACCGTAGTTAGAAACCCATCAGTAATGTGAAGTATTCAGTGTTTTTACCGGATTTAATCACCTGATCTGTTTGTTTTCGAGAGGAAGAGACCTCTGTGGACAATTCATCTCCACATAAAAACCTCCTGATCAATAAACACTAAAGGAATTCTAACCAGGACAAGTTTTAGCTGGTTGCAATCTGCAATTCTCCATTAGATGCCACCAAATCTCCCTAAATCTTTTTCACTTCACCTTTAACCATATAAAAGAGAAAATCCAATAGTTATCCAGTAGTTAATGTAGTGCTTTTGTTATTTTTTCAAAAATAATTATTATTATTTTCTGTTTTTCTTTTTTTTTGTGTGTGTGTGTGTACATTATATGTCACTAAATATATCATACAGTATTGTACCGTACCAGTTGTCAGAAATCACAATCCATTATCTCAGGATAGTGTTTAGCACACAGTACCATTGCATTAATCAAAAAGACAATAATACAGTATTGAAGTGCTAATCAAGACGTTGATCAGAATGTCTAAACTGTAATATTTTACAGGTATTCTGATTTCTATCATTCTCCGGTTATGAACAACTTTCCGGTCGCACTGGAAAATGTTTGTGCTCCACTCAGTCTTTAAATGGAATTCATGGCAAGTGTTTATAAGGCCGATGTAGAGGGCGTTCTACATTTATCAAACCAGCAGAATATAATTAACCATACTTTACATGCACAGGGGTTTTTTTTGTTTTGTTTTTTAAAGATTTATTTGGGGGCGGTTTGCCTTTAATGGACAGGACAGTGTGAGAAATGGGGGAGAGAGAGAGAGTGGGGGGACAACATGCAGCAAAGGGTTGCAAGCCAGACTCGTACTCGCAACCGCTGCAGCGAGGCATCACCTCTATACTTGGGGCGCCGGCACTATCCACTACGCTACCGACGCCCCACATGCACAGGTTTGATAGTGATTAATAGGTGACACAAACCAAAAGATGTTGTATGGGCATCTATTTGATCACAACCATATAAACTGTGCTGCAAACTTATTAATTTAACTGCATTATTATATTTTTGTCTCTTTTCACTCAGAGGCTGAATAAATAGCAGAATTAGTTTTTAATAAAGGTCTAGTGGGTCATCATGCTGAAGAGCTTCTAACAATAAAATTAATTCTGGTGAAGAGTTGTAGCGTCCCATCTTGATCTGAATTCTGCTTGAGAGGTTTTTATTGGCAAAAATAGCGAAGATGATTTGAATACAGTGAAAGCCACTCATAGTGATCATGTCTGTCTAGGTCAAACTGATTACAATAAGTGGATGATTATTATAACTGAATTTTACTGACTGTTTCAAAATACAATACAGCTGTTTCACTTCAGGGGCATAACGTAACCAGGCTCTATCAATCCACTTGACAAGGGCGGCTACAGCCACAGGTGCTTTCCCCATATGCATTCATTCCCTGTCTCCATCACCAACAGCTATAAGCTTCAAGGAGACTGCATTTTTCATTGGGAGGGAATGACTTTCTTTTTCCTGTCATGACCTTAGTGTGTACACAGCACCAGCCTCAGGTAGCCTGCTGAAAACAGACGGGTCACCACAAGGCAAAGTATCAAGACAGCCAAGTAAAAATATTGAACCACAGTAGTAGATTGTTTCCATATGTTTTCATGTATGAAAAGACCCAAAATGAACATTTGGATCTTCACAAAAGGAGCTGGAACACGGCCCAAAACTGAGACACCTTGCAGACTAATTGGCTCAGGAACTTGGTTATGTTAAAACGGCTACTTTAAAGCAGTTGAGCACTGCCAGCCCTAACGATAAGCTTTATCAAAAAGGAAAGTCTTAGTCTTAGATGTGGAAAAAACATAAATAGTTTAAAAAATGGGATTCTGTTTTGCAAAAAATCTTAATAACACCTTTAATACATGTAAATATTTGACACAAAAATAATCCATTTTACATTAAATTTCAATTCAATTCAATTTTATTTATAAAGCCTATTATCACAAATCACAATTTGCCTCAGAAGACTTTACAGCATACGACATCCCTCTGTCTTTTGGATCCTCACAGCCGATAAGGATAAACTTCATTGTTGACAATGACAATGATAACAAATCTGCAAGTATCCTGATTCTGGTGTATTGATATGACTTCAAATACTTCATATACTTGATTATAAATACAGATGACCTTCTACTGAGACACTGACTGTACTGTAGAAGAGCTGGGCAGTATATTGATATCAATATTATGTCATGAGACTTGATACCATCTTAGAGCTTGGATATCATTATATTGAAAGTGTTGTCTTTTCCTGGTTTGAAAGGCTGAATTACAGGAAAGTTTTCTGAGCATACCAGACTGTCCTAGCTGTTCTATTGTTCGCCTTTACCCACTTAATCTTTATATTTACATTAATAATGAGTATTTATCAGAAATGTCATCATGTAAATCACCAATAATTGGTCAAAAACATTGAGATATTTGATTTTTTCCATATCACTCAGCCCTACACTTTAGCTCTACTTGTACCCTCTGCTGTAAAGGGCCCAGTAAACAGGGTTAGTCAAACATTGCTCTACTTCCTGCCCTTCATCCTGTCACAGAGGCAGCCATGGCTGGAGTTTAGGGCTCAGCTCCTCTGCACACACAGCTCATAATCCTAAAGCAACAGATAGATGGACACGTAACCTCCGAAACTGATTGTACTCTCATACCATGCGAGGTGAGGAGAGGTGAGGCAGGTACATATGGGATGAGAGATGCGTGCCTGAAGGAGATGCATGCCTGAAGGAGAACATGTATACTGATAAATCCCAGTCTTCGATTTTCTCTGTTCCTGTCGCAGCTATTTACCTGTGCAAGCGGACCATGCAGAACAAGACCAGGCTGGAGCTGGCTGATTATGAGGCGGTGAGTGCTGGATTGTTCCTCTATAGACAGATCAATACGTAGCATTGATCTGCGTGTCAAGCTTGGGGCAGAAAAACACAACCTCTTAAAGGTCAGATTTGTGTGTGTGTGATAGTATGGGATCTTAATTGCATCACAGACACTTTAAAACTGCAGGATATCTTTGGATTTATTTGATAAATCTTTAATATTACTTTTTGATTATAACATGTCTCAGTGTCTCTGTCTTCTCTCCAACAGGAGAACCTAGCCAGGCTGCAGAGAGCCTTTGCCAGGAAGTGGGAGTTTATCTACATGCAGGCTGAGGCCCAGGTCAAGTAAGTGTGCTTTGTTACCACGGCAACTCATGAAACCACAATACAGCCGGTAATGTCACTTACAAGTAAAAACTCACTAAGGTAAAAGATAAACAATACAACATAACCTCAATGTGTGACATGTCGTATTACGAGCCGTGAGTGTTTCTGACTGACTCCATTAACCCTCATGTTATGGGATTTCTCAAAACATTACCTGTCGAATGTTGTCAGGGCACCGCGGGTCATCTGCTTTATGTTTCTGAGGTTTCTCAGGTAGACATCATGATGGATAAATTTTTAAACCAGCAATGATGGACAGCATGCTGTTGGGACATATAGAGACTGGAAACTGGAGACAGAAGAGGGATGGAATACAAAAAGATGGATGTCTGCCCTCACCAAAGCCCTGTGTGATTAATTTATAGATATACACTGAATCCAAGGGCGAACTTTATAAAGTGAGAACAGTATTTTCAACACGATCCCAAGATCTTTACACACAGCACAAAACATTTGGGCCCCTGTTCTTCACACCACTGTGTGCACCTGCAACTTACAATTTAACCACTACACACTCACTATAACTCTGCAATATATTCGACAACGCTTTACGCATGAAGAACAAATCTATAACTGCAGATATCTCACATCCATAACACTCTGAGTTTGAGCTGCTCCCATCTGGCCATCGATTCAGGGTCCCAGGAAGCAGCCAGAGCAAACATATGAGGTCCTTTACTCCTCATGACATACAGGCATTGAACACAGAACGACTGCATCAGGGTACATTGTTATTTTATGAGATGTGCTCTCTTCTATTATTAATATAACTTATTGCTGCTACCTGCCGATATTGTATGCTTGTATGTTGTTAATGGTGTATTGTGTTTGTATGTACCAGGGAAATTCATGGAATTTCACAAACACATTTTCCAGGCCTGGAAGTCACAAAATTAGTAAAAACCATTGAAAGTTTTGGAAAAGTCACGGAACTTTGTTCTGTATAATGAAATTGTTACAGTGATCTTCCATCGATAACCCTCTATGTAACATCATGGTACATTTATTTTCTGTAGCTGTCGACGTAACATAGCTGGCATCGGTGTGTTATGGCGGCAAAGGTCTCAGTAAGATTATAAAACCAAACCCTGTTCTTTTTTCCTAAACCTAACCACATGCGTTAGTTGTTGAAGGGAAAAAAACGTCAACTTACGGTGTATTTTGAAAGAAGACAATGCATGTAACAGGCAGAGCTTGACACGGTGTCCCAGAACTTCAACATCCAACGCACCCAGGGTAACTTGCACGTTATATCTGGTCATGGAAAGTCCATGACCAAACATCAGTAAGTGACAAGGTTTGAGTGAGAATGTGTTGCATGTACGTTTCTTAATTTTCTTCCCACATTTCATCTCTTCCGTCATGTATGCCAGCAAGCTGAAATCATGTTTGGATAGAGTTTGAATCTGATATGTTTCATATTGTTGGGCAAGAGGGGCAAGAAATGTTTTTATGCCTCTATGCCAGTGATAGCTGTAGTCGGAGGCAATATGTTTTTGGGTTGTATGTCTGACTGTCTCATCCTTGTGAGCGCGATATCTCAAGAATGCCTCATGGGATTTTTTTTTTCAGATTTGGCACAAATTTCCATTTGGACTCAAGGATGAACTGGTTAGGTTCTGATTAGAACTGATTAGATTTGGTAGTCAGAGGTCTTATTTTTATGCATGTGATACCTCAAGAACAGCTTGAGGGAATTTCTTAAAATGTGACACAAACGTCCACTTAGACTGATTCAAATTCTGTGGTTGAAGGTCAAAGGACAAGGTCACTGTGACCTCACAAAATATGTTTTTGGCCATAACTCAAGAATTCACTGCGGACAAAAGTTCACACAAATGTCTAAGAGGATAAAATCATGACGTGATGACATTTTATATCCAAAAGGTCATCTTCACTGTGACATCATAAGTTTCTGCAGAAAACACTTTTTTACTCCACATCATAACTCAGGAATAGAAGGGGAGACATTTGGTCCAATACTAAAATGGTGACACTAATCTTGAGTGCCCACCTTGAAATTATGCTGATTGTAAAAATCCTCTGTGCTGCTGGGGGAAAGATGTGTGTGAGGCATCCATGTTTTCACAGACATGCATGTAAACTATAAGAGAAACTCTTTAAATTTAAATTTCGCCCGTGAAAATGTGAAGGAACAATAAGGGGGGTTGACAGTATGGTCTATTTAATCTAATCTTAGACATTATGCATGAAGCTCCTTTTGATGATTTCTCTCTTTCTTTCTTTCTTTCTTTCTTTCTTTCTTTCTTTCTTTCTTTCTTTCTGTCTTTCTTTCTTTCTTTCTTTCTGTGTGACCAACATTTCGAAAAAGCTGGTGGTCACAAAGAACTATGTTCTTTTCTCCAGAGAACATGATTTTGATATTGTTTTATCTATTTTTAGCAGGCTTTTGGAGGTTCTCTTTATGAATAACTGTCATTATAAGCTTAATAAAGATGGAATATGTCACAAAGCAGTTTCACTGGATTGTATTAGATTGTGTAGGTGTACCTAATAAATGGGCCAGGGAGTATTCAGATACTGTACTTTAGTTTGAAAAAAAGTTACAAATAAAAGTCCTGCATTTATATTCCTTCCCAAGTACAAGTTAGTATGTCTCAGAACTAAAAGTAATCTTTAAATGTTTTCTGCAAGAGATAAATCACTACATATCTTGGTTTATTATTATTGATGCTTATATTATAATATCTTATGTTTCTATGTAAAATATAGATCTGAAAGTAACTAGCTGTGTATGATGTATATGTATAGCGATCTAATGAAGTATGAAGGACATGTAGCAGAGTAAAAATATTAAGTAGTATGAAATTAGAATACACATGTACAATTTTGAGTTTAAGTACTTGAGTAAATTTACTTATTTTCTACTATTGATTTAATTGTAGTAGCACATTTAATAGTTTCATCCATTCAATTAAAATCTGTGAAGCGTACATTTCCAAGGCACTTGCTTATCACAACAGCACCAAATGATCAGCTTTGTCCAAATAAATGATTTCCTTGCAGTAGATTTGTCCACAGAGCAAACCACAGTGTCGGAGTGCAACCGCAGCTCCTGTAGTGACAAGAGTACACATCAGTGGTTGTGAACAGAGCACACACACAGTAGAGATAGTGCACAGACGGGTGCAGGGACCATGCCAAACCTTTGAGCACAGGAGCTTCAATATTGTTAAAAACTGATGGACGTATAGACTTTATAGTCTCCAGACTATCTCTGTCCCCTTCTTATCCCTCCATGCTAGTTCAACTGCTACATCTAACACTGAAGCCAGAAGAGCTGTATTTCTCACACTGACTGATCTCATCTACAGGATCGACAGGAAAAAGGATAAAACCGAGAGGAAGATCCTTGACAGCCAGGAGAGAGCCTTCTGGGACGTCCATAGACCTGTGGTAAGCCTCTGTCGTGCATGTGAGAGTGTAGCCACCCACCTCGTCTTCCATCCAATCCATCCATCTTCCATGTCTTTTCTATCTTTCCACAGCTTCTGCTTTGGGTTAACTTAGAGTCCCACTCTCCTCAAAAATGTGTTTTATATATATACGTATATATATGTTTACATCCCCTATAATGTCTGAACTTGACCGGTTTTGCTGGAGTGCACTGGAATGACGATAAGCACTTGAAGATCCATTCATTACCAAAGTGCATGTCATGCAAGAGAGCCAATTAACACAAGTGGAATGGTCAGAGTTATTATATTGACATTACAGTGTGCCTTCAGTAACGTTCAAGAAAAGGTTCCACCTTAAATTTGCCAATAGCTGTCAGCATTAGCCTTTGAGGGGCACAGTTAATAAAGGGTGCTTTCAGACCTAGAGTTGTCTTGCTTTGGTCTGAATCAGCGACTGATTTTGTCACAAAGTGCCATAATTGCCTAGAGTTGGTTCGTGTTCTCATGGCAGCATTTACAAGCGGACCAGATCAATTGCCTTGTGTGAGAAAGCTGCTCTTGATTGGTCAGAATTTCCATGTTGGAAAAATCCAGGAAGTAAACCAAACATTGAAGAAGAGTAAACTTGCAAGATAAATGTGACACTTTCTAATGTCACAATGGAGGGACAACTACGCAGGTTGATTTTAGCGCTGCTCATCGTGGACTATATTGCTGTCATTGTTCATTTTAGTCAAACCATACAGTTTGAAAACGAGGCGCGGCTCCAACTAGAAAACAATGTTTTGATGCATTGGATGTGCTGAATGTGCATATTAAGGCAGTACAGGAGGAGGTGCACATTAATAATCCTCCAGGACTGTAACATGCTCATGTTTAACCCAAACAATGTGTCATGTGACTGCAGTTGATTCAGATCGAGGTGGGAACAAGTTCTCACCACAAATGAACAGCACCAGAGTTCGTTTGTAACTGGACCAAGACTACCTCTTCAAGAAGGTATCGGTCTGGTTGTTTTGTGTTCACACCTGCCCAAACGAACTGCACTTAGGGGGCAAACAAACTTGAGTTCAATTGAACTGAACCAAACAGGGCAGGTGTGAAAGCACCCTACATTACTCTACTAGATTGTACATATGTGTGTGACGTATCCATGTTTTCATAGACATGGATGTAAACTGTAAGAGAAACTTGACTGCTGCACAAAACCGCTGGGCAGTAATTCTAGTTTGTCTGTTTTTTTATGTGTTTTTTTATCCAGCCTGGATGTGTCAACACGACAGAGATGGACATCAGGAAATGTAGACGCATGAAGAACCCTCATAGAGTTAAGAAGGTATAAGCTACAGTTACAAATAACTTAATCATATCAGCACTGTTCCTTAATGAGTTTTACATTCATGCAAGCAATCACTTGTAATTACTGAAATTCAACCCTTTAATTTTACAACACAGTGCACCGTAGCTTTCTTGTCAGCTGTTTCCATGCTTTGTCTGCACTGCGAGGAAAACAACAAGTACAAATTGTTATCTCTCTATTACCTCTCCCACTTCTCCTCTCTCATCATGTTGGAATGGCCCAGTCAGTGTACGGCTTGGCGGAGGAGGGAACACAGTCTCAGAGTCCCATACATACTCCCTCGCATCACTGCAGGAAAGGCACCAAGGAGGATGTGGAGAAAGAGGTAAAAGTCTGTCCGTGCAGAACTTGCCAATATAATCAACTCGCTCAAACAAAGCCTCAATATTTGTGCTGCGCTGTATCATGTTTACTCCACCAGTGTTTGGGTTCCTTTCCACAGAAGCATTGCAGAGGAGATTGACAGCCTCTACACTGCATTTCACACTTTGTGCTATAGGGTCAGATTTAGCAGGAATTCTGCTTTATTGCTTTCTAGAACAAGGGAAGATTGATTTTTACCACAAGACAAGAACACAACCAAAAGCAACAGGGTGCAACTGGCCTGTGGGAAAATAGTAGAAGCACTAATGTTACTACAGAGGCTGCCAATCAGCTCAAACATGGTTTTGTTTGGTCCTTATGATAAAGCCAAGTTGTCGTTTTCTGCATTTGGACAATCATACTTTTTTTTTTTTAAAGAATTCGAGGAAGTTATTTAACTGTCATGTTTGCTGTTCTCATACAAAACCAGCATGAACAAACACTGACTGCTGTCACCTCCCCTTTCAGATCTTATTCCTGAACACCCAGCTAGACCGTCACCGTATGAAGATGTCTAAAGTTGCTGAAAGGTACTGCACTAAAAATACTGCACATCATGAAGAGCATGTCGAATATTTATCTCTTCAATCCACACATTGTGTTGGCTGAGAAAGAAACACCAGCTTCTCATAAAGAGACTGCCTGCCTGCTTTCACATCTGCTCTGCTCTCTCTGACCATCTCTAATCAGACAAACCAGTGCTCTGCTGACTTCCCTTTTATCAGATGTGTATCTGAGCAGGGGCAGATGGAGGTGAACCTGCAGCGGTTTCAGTCTGACATTTGGAAGCAGAGTTAATACGAAAAGAGCCTGAATTCCACAGCATCTGTGCAGTGACTGTTTGTGTTGATGGATGCACTGGGTTACAGGTTTAGTAGGTTGTGGTTCCTCCCTGGATTTCCCTGCTTAGCCCCTTGGGTTGGCAATGTGGAATCGGGGTCCAAGAGAAAGGCACTGGCCATGGAGCAAATAAAAATAAGGGCTGCCTTTATAACAGTATTAACAGTTGGTGGATCCAGATGCACCAGACTAAACTCAAGCGGGGTGAAACAAGGTAAAGTACAAGGGAAGTCTGTTCAAAAATCAAGTAAAAAAACATCAAAGATAGGTCTGTTCACCACAAGGAGACACGGCTGGGACGCTTGACATGGAGGTACAAAGACAAACTGGCACAGAAGAGGGAACACACAAAAACACCAGGGAGGGCAGGATAATGAGGGATAGATGAAACTAATCAGGGTGGAGTAGACAATCAAACGTGGAGAAAAACACACAGACAGGAAGTAAAACAAGACGTGACTTGTGAGGAAGGTGACTACAAAATAAACCAGGAAACTACAAACAAAACCTAGAACCATGGCAGCCTTCACTGTCCTTACTTTGTAATGGGTCCAGCAACCAGATTGGAGGGGTTAAAAGATCCACAGAGGCTGTTTGGGCTTATCAAGTAATTTCTTTCTGTAGTCCAAACACTTTACTTCATCAAAAAAAGGTGAAAAAGTGAAATATTACAGCCTGCTGTCTTTGGAAATCCATTCGTTCTAAAGAATATTGTAGAAATGAGAGTCTGTGTTGCCATGTTGCTGCGCTAGAACTGGAAAAATTGCTGGTGAAATACTTAAAGGTTCATCGTGTTGGATTTAGGGGGATATATTGGCAGGCAGTAAATATCATGAGATTGTTTTCTTTAGTGTATAATCACCTGAAAATAAGAATCATTGTGTTTTCATTACCGTTTTAACTACCACTACACTACTAAGAGGAGTGGATGTGGAGATTAACACACCGCCTAGGGCACCAAAAGTGCTAGGGCCGCCACTGTTGCACTGCCATGTTTCCACAGTAGCTCAGTGTAGACAAACTAAACTAAACTAAACACTGGCTCCAAGTAAGGCCATTCATGTTTTCGCATCAGCCACTTTAGTTTGCAGCCTCCTCATGGTGACAGCATTGGACAAAGACTGATATTTTTAACGTGAAACTGTTGAATTCAGTGTTTTCACCAGTTTATATCACCATGGTTTCTGTTGGAGAGGACGAGACCTCTGTGAATAACCTCCTGAACAATGAACACTGAAGGAATTCTAACCAGGAGAAGTTTCAGCTGGCTGCAATCTGCAGTCCTCACCACTAGATGCCACTAAATCTCCCTAAATCTTACACACTGCTCCTTTAAAATACTTGAATCAAGTCCGTTTGCTTTAGAAACACTTTTTACAGTACTGGCAGATTTTTTTACTTGTTTGAAAACAATTTCCAGGTAAAGTAAAGACAACAATTATCCTCATTCACCAATCCCTCCAAAAAAATGTTTTTCTTAAAACCCAATTACACAGTTTTGAGGAGATTCTGACATTCACCAGTGTTTTCTTATCTGCGATCTGTTCTCAGGTGAAAACTCTTCCGCACATTTTGAGCTGACATGTTTCTGTAAATTAATGGTTGTTTTGTTTTCTTCAAATCTACTGTTGTATAATGTCATAGGATTTATGAAATTTGTACCTATACAAATAGGATCAACTGGCCTGTGCTATCGACTTACGAGGACAATAGGATTCATCATGACAGGAACACAAACTCGAAGCCTCAAAGCAAACACTGTAAGCTTCACAAACATTAGATTCATTGCAGGGATTTTGTTTTGCACTCTGCAGGCATTCTTTGTATTTTGTCCACCTCTCTATATAGTGCAAGAGAGACATGAAGCGTTATTGATGTATATGTGTTTGTATATGTGTTATAGCACCTATTATAGTACCTGTCCCCCACTGTGTGGTAGACACTCTGCTGTGTTTACTTGCCTGACAGTCCCATCCTGTGCTCAGTCAGTCGGGACAGCCATTACCTCCCAGCAGAGCAGAAAAGTGTGATTACTGCTCCGCTGCTCTGCCTCGGTGACCCTTTAACCTCCTGACTCCTCATACGGAGCCAAGTTTAATTGGTGCTCCACAGAGCGAAATGTTTGAGTCGTTAACCCAAACAGTGCAGGAAACAACATGTCAAACAACATCAATCTTGTTGGGCGATAACATTCAAAACGATTACTTTCATAAAGTTATTTTTTATTCACCTCACGTTAGGAATAATTTGTCAGATATCATCACTTTCTGGGTTGGTGAGCATCTGATATCTCTGTAGGCTGGAATGTTTTCCATCAGTGATCCAGCTTCAGACTGAACTGCTGTTTCAACAAGATCATATAGGATGTTTGACAAACGTGCTGACTGAACCACTGCAGGTAGAAAATATTTTCTTTGCAAGTGAGTGTGCAGTGGTTTGTCGATGCTTTGTTTACTTAAGTGCCTGAATAAGTCTCCTCAGGCTCAACAGTATGTACGATGAAGCTCATGTGTATATGTCAAGATAAAAATATGAATCAGACACATTCAAGCTCAAGTACAGATTCATATAAACAACTCAGGAGTGCAAAAATCCTGATTTAACAGTATCCTGCACTTCCCCAATAATAAAAACAACAACAACTGTTTTCTTACAAGCGTGGCTGACAGTGAGACAGGAGGAAATACAAGGCACATTTAAGTCTATTATTCACATTATTTAAGTACATAAACTGTGTATAAACTCTTAAATTAAACACAAGATGTTATATTACTTATATGTCAAAAAATCATGTTAAATATTTAGAGCTTTCCCCAGGATTTGTTTTTAAATATCCATCTATTGGCATAAATGGTAAATCTGAATGTCACCAGAAAAATGAACTGGTAAACATTGTTTCTAATTGGATTTTCTAATGATACAATGATCTTATAATGCATTTGATTGATTATGTAGATAGAATATTCATCTCAAGAGGTTTTTAACATATTGTTTTTTGGAGATACTTCAGATGCATTGTTATGAATAAACATTTATGGAAAATAAATATTATAAATATGAATTGTTCAAAACAGAAAGCGTCATTTCCACTAGTATGTGATGTATGCATTAAAGGAAATGGCCACTTTAGAGTGAAAATACAGACAGTACTTACTGACCTTCATGCCGACAAGAAGTCCAGTGTAGTTTTTTAATCCACAAAACTCGTTCGGGGTATCGGAGGACAACAGCTAGCTGAAATAACAGCTACACTTGAAATGCACGGAATCCACATTTTAAAAATGGCTAGCTGTTATCCTCTGATACCCTGAATGAGCCTTTAAGGCCCTTTAAGGCCTAAGAGTACAGGCTGTCGTGAGTTCAGCTCAGGCTGCCTCTGTCCATGGTCCTGATTCTCTTCCTGCCTTGTCTTACTGCATCCTGTCCTCTGGATACATGTGAGAGGACTTAACAAACATTGTCTCTTCTGTTTGGTCTGATCATTACATGCTTGCTCTGGTCGACACTGCCTGACATCCTTGATTTGATTGACTGTTGGTTGTATTTAAGCTTCCTGGTTGACTAGTTTGTTCGTTTCTGTTGCTAACAGCATAGACTTCTGCTGTCTCTTCAGCTTGTCAGTAGTAACACTAAAGTCCCGCTATAAGGCCTATTTTAACAATCACCTTACCTTTAAAGCCTCATTATGAGTTGAATTCCAAAGCTATAGTGTTTATTTAAACTTTGTTAAAGGGGAGTAGACAAAATTAGGAACCTGACTCTGTGTCCCTACTGACACCAGCAGAAGAGCGTACTAAAAGTAACTTAAATAGGCTCAAACATTATTGATATATATATATAGTATTCCCCTCTCCAAATGAAAATATAGGAGACAAAAAATTAAAAGAGGTATTTGTAAGAATGTCCACCTAGTCCAACTTAAGACAATGTTTTGCTCTTCTTTTATACAACTTGAAGATGTTTACCATGAACTGGCATTCTCAGGTGATTTATAATCTCATAAGGTTTTTGTTACAAAGCTTGAAAATCCTCACGTGTTATAACTGCAGTAAAATACTGTATGCACAGTTTGTTATGGAGGGATGTTATGTGGCTAAGAAGGTGTAGGAAAAAACAAACACTGAAAAAGATAATTGAGTTATAGTTTATAGTGTGAGCTGTAAAACATTTTCAGAGTCCTTCTGCTGGTGTTGATTCACTTTCTGCTTGGCTGCATCTCTCAGTTGTTGTTTATCTCAGACTATCAAAGAGAGGTAGGAGGTTCACATCTGAGCTTCTGATCAGAACAGATGCTCCTGCTTAACGATTTGTTTTTTTTCTAATTCACTCATTAACTTCTGAAAGCTTTCAAGTCACAGTTATATCAGGTAAACAGAGGGAAAATTGATATCATTGAACAAATTGTCAGAATATTAAACTTTGTCCGTAAACTTTTAACCAGCGATTGAATCAGCCTCTCTTGTGCTCTGTCCCCTGTGTTGTGTCTGTGTGTCAGTCTGATAAGTTACACTGAGCAGTACATGGATTATGACCCGTTTGTGACGGCACAGGAACCACCCAACCCGTGGACCAGTGACGACCCCTCCCTCTGGGATCTGGAGGCCAGCAGGTACAAAACCAGAAACTATAGCAGTGTCACTGTCACAGCCAGTGAAGGTTTCCTCTTCATTTCTTTTTCTTTTTTCAAGCTCTGGCTTGGACCTCACTCTTCTTCGATCTCACACATGTAAAGTTTCGTTGCTGTATTTCACACAGTTGGAAAGTCACTGCCTCAACAAAGTCTGTCCACAAGCTAGTTTGCTGTCTCTGTAAGTAGCTGTCTGTAAGTCACTCACTCTACAGCAGGAAACAGCCCTTCAAAATAAAAGCCCTGTGTCAATCATTCACTCTACTTGAAATTAAAATGTGTTTTTTACAAACTTGACATGTTTTCAAGTCACTTGAGGTCCAATCAAAATGGACCTGCAATTGGACCCAACCCACCAGTTGGGAACCACTGAGTTAAAGTAAGGGTGTATTTCCAGGAAAAAAAGTGAGCTCTCCAGACTTCTGAGGCCTGTTCCTCATCTCTGCTTGAGGCAAGCACCTCAAGGCTTCGTTAGCTGCCATGAATCTCAAACCACACTGTTCAATTGAGTTGCACTGTGGGTAATGTAGGTGGCAGGTTTTGGCAAGGAGGAAGAAAGTGTGGCATAAAAAAAGATGATATCTCTCCCTCTGCTTCATCAGTTGTAATCCTTTTTCACAACAACAACACAGCTGTCCATCTGTCTTTTTGAATTACAGCAGATGTGATAGATGAAATTTGCCTGACTTGAGCAATGAATGAACAATGGAGAAAAAAAGGGAAACTAAATAAGACTTTTGGTGAATTCTTAAAAAAAAAAAAACAGTGCAAAAAATCCTGCCTGTTATAAAATTATCTTTTATAAAAATCTGAAAAAAATAAAAAGCTTTATAAATAGCATCTGGAGCTGAGGCACAATAAAAGGGATCAGTGCTGCAGAGTGAGGAGTAATTTGACAGCAGCTCTGAGTGGTATTTACAGGTAATTACTCTGAGTGATTGCCCATTTTCTGCAGTGAAGGAAACTCAGAGGTCATTCTGCTTACTCCATCAATCCAAATCAAATAATCCAACTGCGTTTATGTGTTACAGTCACATATCAGACAATGTCAAATTATCGATCATCCTCTGAAATGTTCGCAGAGGTAATGAACTGAAGCATTGTCTCTCAGAGAGGCCGTTCGCAGCTCCAAAGAAGTTACACTCTGCTCTGCACTCCTGGCCTGCTCTGAATTATGCAGGAATTAATTAGAGAAGACGTATAATCATTGTGCCTAATGTAGTTTAATAATTCAGCTGAATTGATTAATTGCAGAAGAGGAGAAAATGTATTCCCTGCAGAGATTAAAATTGATTGATGATGATGACAGATGGCATAATGCGCAGCTTTCCCGACACTAATCTCACATCAGCATTGGGCCTTTTAGACGACTGATTGCATTTTAGGTTTTAATGTCTTCTTATGGCTTCCTCTGTATTCATGTCAGCCCTCACGATACTGAGTATTTCTCCACCATTTCCCTGTAATTTAATCTCTCCTAATCTCTGTCTAATCTTGACCTCCCTGCTGAAGCTTCAGGTGGATGTCTCATACTGCCTCCCTCTGTCTCCCAGTAAGGAGCCCAGTCAACAGCGGGTGAAGAAGTGGGGGTTCTCTCTGGAGGAGGCCCTGAAGGACCCGGCAGGACAGGAGCTCTTCCTCAAGTTCCTGGAGTCAGAGTTCAGCTCAGAAAACCTGCGGTGAGCACAGTAGATGCTTCAATAATCATCTCCAACCGTCTTATGTCCTGGTGTTTTTTTGCCAGTGAATGAAAACTTTTACATTTGTTGTTGTAAACATGCTGCGCTGCAGGGAGGGAGAGGAATCATGTGGTGCACGCTGGTGGTCCATTTTACATTTTGGTTGTATTTCTAAGGAAAAGTTTCTTCTGCTTTGGACAAAATCATACTGCAGACATGTGGTTCTGTGTAAATCCGAAGCTGTTCAGCAGCACCGTTTGTGCATCTTCTCTTGTGACATCGTGAGGAGAGTATAACAGTTACATGTAGTCAAAAGCTTTCACTGCTCTGAAAATAGCCAGAAACACAGATTTCTCTTTGGCATGCCTTTTGTTCCAACCTACCATTTCAACCCACTTGCATGCTGTAAACACAGGAAGAAAAAAAAATCACAAATGAAAGATTTTCCTCACACAAACACAATATTCCGGAGTAGGAAAAGGATCCTGTCGGGCTGGATTGTTACGCAGACTATCTTTGCACTTGGAAATATAATTACCCTGTGAGTTGTGCTCAGTAAGATATATCCGAAACTGATTTCTTTTAAATGATGTTCTCCCTAAGAACACATTTGCACGGTCGAAAAATTCAATGCAACAGTGGAAAAAAGCGGGTTATGTGAAAAGATCAGATAAAACAAAACTCCACTGATGCCTGTGGAGAAACTTGGTAGAAAAGACAAAGAGAGAATGTGAAGCTGATGTCACGCCGTGTTTAGTTTTTAGGACAGGGACACCATCCTGGGAGGAACACGCTGTGCTCACTGTGCCTGCTACAGTGGTCAAGCGACGGTGTTTGGACAAACTAATCATGATAAACATCACAGATCCGTTTGAACTGGCAGCCCAAGGCTGGATTATAGACCACAATGCACTGCCTCCACTCACAAAGATATTGTAAACTGACTTGTTATTTGGTTTGCACACACTTTGGTGACAGAGATAACAGTGAACGTACCTCACAAGATAGAGCCGTCCTCCTATGTGGTGTGACACATACAGAGCTGTGTGTGTGTGTCTGTGTGTGTGTGTGTGTGTGTGTGTGTAGAATGGAATCCAAATTAAATGACAATTAAATGTAGCTCTTTCACACAATATTAGATTACTTGTGGTGTAAAAAAAAAAAAAATTAAGGTATTGGTTTGACATTTTGGCAGTACACACATACATTCCCAATACAACTCTCATATCTAAAAAGCAAAAAAAAAGCAAGGAAATTTGTGTTTGGTAGATCATTTCTTTGTTGTAATAATGCCTTTTGGCAATATATCTTATACCGTTGGAAAGCCTGTTTATTTTCCTTTGAAATGGTGCCACATTTGTTAAGAACATGCATTTGTGGGATGAGCAGCAGAGCTGAGTATGTGGGTTGCACCCTTGAAAAATTTGCCAAATCTTCTGCCAAACAGCTTTTTTTTTTAGCTGTTGTCTCTTGTTTGGTGCTCTTTGGTGGATTGGATGATTGAATTCTGAAGAAACAAGACATATTGGCATCAGTAGTGAGGACTTGTCTTGGATCTCCCTTGCTAAGCTAGTTATGGATTTTGATCGAAAAAAGTCTTGGAGGATGATAGAGAAGTTAACAGTGTGTGGACATACTTGTTTGCTTTTACTGCCAACCCTGCAAAGTTTAATTACCCAACAGTCATATATAGCCCACTGCAGAGTAGCCACCTTGTAGTAAAATGTTAATAAACGCTCATTTGCACTTAATGGTAATGTTGATGGGCAAATTTAGACTTTTTGTTACCTTCATTAGAAGGCCCAAATATGTTTTGCGGCTCCAGGCAGATTATTTGAGGGTTTTTTGGCCAAGAACGGCTCCTTTGATAGTCAAGGTTGCTGACCCTTTCTCGAAGGGCCCAGACACAGCAAACCAACATCAAAGGAATAGTGGCAACGAAGGCCAACTGTTGCATTGCCTAACTTTTGTCTCAGCCAAAAAGTTGCACTTGGACATACCCAAAGCCATAAAACCAACACCCACCTAGTACATATGCTCTGTGCCTGGATGACAGGAAATAACTCTCTGTACCAACAGGTGGTGGTTGTCTGTATTCATCATTCAAAAAGGGGAGCCAGAAGACTGACAGGACGGATTCAAGATGCTAGTTAGCCAGTTAGCACATAAGCAACACAACCCAATGTTGAAAGAACACATGATACTGCTTTGCACTAGTCAGCAACAACACACAAAATCACAAACCAATGCTGCAGAAGAGTAGCCTGGTGCGACCCTCCCAACATTCTGTTTTGCTGTCTCAGTCAGTCTGGCCCTGCTGCAACCCCAAACACTTTCAGTGGGCGGGTGAACTCACATTGACAGACAAACTCTGTTAGTCAATCAACGTAACAAAACACCAGATAATTTCTTCATCACCAACGGAGCCAGTTGATAAATTAAGATTTTGTCAAATCCATTCTGAAGAACGATGAATTGCATTTTATGTCATCAACTGCAACGCAATCCCTGACTCGCTGCTTACCTTGTCAGCTGTGATGTGGATCCCTGACTGGCTGATTGAATTTTAATTTATGAAGAGTATTTAGGTTGGCAGTGGGCCCAGACTGATGCAGAGAGCTCACGTCATCAGGTTGGTCCCATCAGGCTAGCAAAAGAAGTCAAAAGTTAAAAATAATCTTACCTAATATAGCAAATTTGTTTCGATCTCACACCCTCTTGACCTTTGTAGTTTGTTTATTTTCCTCAGTCACGTATCTCTTCTTATGGACTAAGCTGATCTGTGAGTGATTTCGCCCACAGATGGGCTCCGCTGGCTCGGACGCCAGAGCAGACAATGGCTGACTAGCGCCAGTGGTGCAGGACACATCGTAAAAACAAGGCTGACAGATGCTCGCCGAGGCCCGACATTGACTGATGGTGATGATGTGTCGGTGCCCTAACAGAAAGATACAATACAGTCCTTGCCTGTGTTAGACCTTGTTTGAAATACAGTCTGATGCGCTGATCAATAACACGTACTCCATGACATCTGACATTTCCAGCTTGAATCAGCTGGTACAGTTGTCAAGACGCCATCCATGCACACTGACATGGCACTCCTGATCTCTGATAAACATTAAAAGGAACAAGAGGAAACAACCTTTTGTTTTCTCATGATAACGGCTTGATTATTTCATTATCTCCAGATAACAAAGCTCATTCTCTCATAATAAACAAAATAATTACCTCTTGATCTTGTAGTTAATGAAGCACAAAGCAGTGATCTGCTGATATTCCCACTAATATCCTCAAAGCTAGCTGCTGCTAGTGCTGTACATCTGGTTAGTAATTTTGAAAAACTGCATTGGGGTTTGTTATGATAGTGACATTTGGACCTGTTGTCATCCTTCTGTTCATCCTTTGACCGTCATCCTCCTTATGTTACAGTTAGAAATCAAATACTGCTCCTCAGTATGAGATAATTGAGATGATTTCACAGGATTGTCTCCTCTTGATTCACAGTACAAATATTAAATTCATCCTTCATTTCCACACACAGATTCATGCACTCACATCGTGTTCAGGCCTTTATGCAGCGGAGCAGCAATAAGCGAGTGTGTCTGTGATGCGAATGTGTGAGATGAGGATGAGTGAGCGTCTTAAAAAGCCAGAAAGAAAGAAGGAGAGACCTGTGAGGAATCACAGTCTGGGAGTGAACTGTGAGAGATAACGGGGAGGTTGCTGATACCTGTGAGCTACACAGGAGAGGAGAGGCGATAACACACATACACACACATGAGCAGGAGAGAGTTGGAGCACACACCCTTATCACCACTCACCTCTTGGCTATCCCACCAGCCTCCTCGCCTCTCTCCCTCCCTCTCTCTTATTCCTCTTCTCCGAACATTTAATTGCTTTTGCCTTTATGAAGGAGCTTTTGGAGGAGCGCTATTGAGGGGGAGGGTGACAGTGAGTGAGAAGGAGATAGAGAGGAGCAGACCCCAGAGTGTTTCTCTCCACAGTATATTATTATATCTCTGAAGCAGTCCACAGATCAATATAGATACAAAGTAATATTGGAGGCAGTCAGCCTGTGGCTCTCTGCTGCCTCTGGTGTTTAACACAGTTCACGTCCTGCTTCCCTGCATATCTGTTTGTTGGGGTGTTTAAAATACACAGAATCAGCGGTGTAGTTGAAGGTATGCCCACTGGACTTACCCATCCCTCTCAGATTCTGTTCTTGAATGTAACATAGATAAAAAACAGTCCATAAGTCAAATCTACAAATAACTCAGTGCTCATAATCTTTCAGCTTTGGACTCTTTAAAGCAGAGATGGGAGGAGGATTTTGGAGAGCAGATATTGGACGAGGTCTGGCATACAGCTGTTCAAAAAACTGATTTATATTCTGTTTGTCTGAGACACATTGTTGTTCACTTTAAGACTGTACACTGACTCCACTGGTGCAGAGCTCGGTTGGCAGTTATACTGATCTTACGTGCGACAGGTGTCAACAATCTTCAGCCACTTTATGTCACATGTCCTGGTCATGTCCGAAACTATTTCAGTTCTGGGATTTAATATTTAATACTTTTTCAGTAATGTTTTGACAGTTGGTTGCCCCATCTATGTCCATGGCAGTATTTGGAGTAACTTCTCTGTATAGCCCAAGCAGACATTGTGTCTTTCTGTTCACTTATGGCCAGAAGGCTCATCCTGTGTAAATAGAAGGCTTCTTTACCTCCAACATATGGGCATTGGATCATAACTGGAAAAAATCTGTTGTTTTAACTCAATCAAACTTAATTTATATAGCACTTTTCATACAAATAGAATGCAACACAAAGTGTTTCACACAATAAAAACAATAACCCAGAGGCCAGAAAAAAAAATCTGAATAGAAAACAATTTTAGGGCTGTCAAAAAAAAAGGTTAATAAATAAGTAAGAATTAGAAGAATATGCCAGCTAAAAAATACATTAATAAAAATAAATACACACTAATCATAAATACAAAATTAAAAAATAAAATACAAAAAAATGCATAAATACATTTAAAAATAAAATAAAATAATAATACTAATCATGTGGCAAATACTGAATCTGAAAGTTTTTGAATAAGAGTTTAGTTAAGTTAATTAATTTGTCATCATTTTTCCCTTTTTTAAATTTTTATTTAATCATTTCTGTAACTGCTTTTCCTGTTGAGAGTCGCAGGGGGGCTGGAGCCTATCCCAGCTGACACTGGGCGAGAGGCAGGCTACACCCTGGACAGGTCACCAGACTATCACAGGGCTGACACATAGAGACCGACAACCATTCACACTCACATTCACACCTACGGACAATTTAGAGTCACCAATTAACCTGCATGTCTTTGGACTGTGGGAGGAAGCTGGAGTACCTGGAGAAACCCACGCTGACACAGGGAGAGAAGGGCTTTTTTTAAAATTCTTATTTATTTATTTGTTTATATATTTTCTTTCTTTCTTGTCTATCAGATTTCCTTTGACTGGTCTGGCTTCCTCTGTCCGTTCCTGGATTGATGGGTGCCTGGGGTTCTGTGTTTGTTTATTAAAACTCTGTAGGCCTTTATCTTTATTGAATTACCAATAAAAATACTTTGTTTAAAAAAAAGCCACTGGACTATTAGGTGGGTTTACCCACTTCCTCCTTGGTAACCCACCCATGTCCCTGACAGTACAGCCACCTCATCATCAACCACTACACAGAATGACAATGATAACAAATAATATAAAGTGCAGGAAGAGGCAGAAAACCCGGTGTATTGTCTGAATCTATTTACCAGTGTTGTCAGTTTTCTAAAATGAATGCCTTCAAATGTAAAAAAGGGCTATATTGGAGCTACTTTTTTCACAGGTTTCACACTTCATGTTAACTGTTTTTATATCGCCCGATACAGTTTCAGGCTCTCAGAGCTCTCTCTGCCTACTCTCGAGGGGTAATGCATTCACTTGAGAAATAATATTTGTTCTGTTTGTCCAAATTAACAAGATTGTTATCTCAGAACTCTGAGTTTTCATGAAAAAATCATGGCTCTTTGTTTTTGTGTTTTTACAATTTAATTACACGACAAAGAGTAAATACACACACACCACACAAACACAACACAGTACAGTACAAATCCAAAACACAAAGACTACATTACAGACTAAAATACATTAATATAATATCCTCACTTAGGGAGTCATATCACCGTTCTATCTTGAGAGGGTTTCTGCCTTCTGCCTAAAAGCTTTCCTATTCATTGTACTGGCTTATCTCTATACTAAACAGCTCTTAAACTACATTATATGCATCTTGTTTACATATTCTTTGATGACCATCTAAACCAGTGGTTCCCAACTGTCCACCCACAGGGTCCAGATTTCTTCTTAGTCGTTAGTTTAAGGTCCACACAATTTAATACATTCAGCCTCATACTTGCATATGGCCATGTTGTCGAGCTGGTTTGCTGTCTCTGTCAAGTAGCTGTCTGTTAGTCACTCACTCGACAGCAGGAAATGGCACTTCAAAATAAAAGCTCTGTGCCAGAAATTCACACATTCTTTCAAATCCCAATCTTAATAAAATGAAACAGTTCAATTGTATAAAAATCCATCCCACATAGGCTACAGTGTCTTGAACAGAGAAATTATCAATAGAGACCAAAACTATTTTTTGCACCAAGCTGTAAACATGTACTTCTGCTGAAATGTTGGGATTTTTTACATGGGAGTCTATGAGGATTGACTCACTTCTGGAGCTAGCCTTGAGTGGCCGTTCAAAGAACTGCAGTTTTTGGCACTTGAGCGTTGGCTTCATTTCTCAGCCCTGGGATGTGCTGCTTGGCAGCTGTCTGTTTGACAATTTTCACATTTGCCAAGAAATTCATACTCGCTTTCTGGGAGCTCTTAAGGAAAGATTATTTTCAGTAGAAACAATTGAAATGACCCACCTTACTCTCAGATTTGTGGATAATTCTTCAGAAAAAATGTCTTTAACTCAATCTGAAACTAAGAACTTTTTTCTATTGTGTGAAAGAGCTTTTCCCTCACAGAAAAGTTACCACTGAGAAATCAATTCTACACATTGTTTTGTATGCAGATCAGGTTGTTTAGACGTTCTTTAAAGATATACTATGCAGGATATTTTCCTGCAGAGACTTTCCCTGTGTTTTCTGTGTTTGGGATGCTCATGGGCGTGTAGCCCCACAGCACTAAGATGAGGTTGGGGCTTTATAAGAAGGGTAGCAACCAGTTGCCAGACCATAAGCAGCACACATCCAAGAGACACAGCTCCTGAAAAAATGTACATTTAGTGAGGCAAAACGCCAAACAAGTAAATCTCAGGGTGGCTTTTACTTTCACTTGGCTGGCGAGCATGTTAAAAACAGCAAATGACAATCCTGCACAGCATACCTTTGAGTCAAGTGATTATCTGAGGTGAATTTTATCTGTATTCCAGGTTCTGGTTGGCGGTGCAGGACCTGAAGAGGATGCCCCAGCAGGAAGTGGCACAGAGGGCACAGGACATTTGGGCAGAGTTCCTGGCGGAGGGAGCACCCAGCTCTATCAACCTGGACTCCCACAGCTATGAACGCACGAGCCAGAACCTGAAAGACCCTGGACGATACAGCTATGAGGACGCACAGGTGAGTAAAGACAAGATACAGGGGGAAAGAATAGTCATGCAGAGTACAGTGAGTTCTGGTAAATTTATCCCATCCGTTCTAACAAGTTAATAAAGTCAAAGCTAGATTTGGAGATCAGTCATCAAAGCAGTCACACATTCCCATTTCACAGGTCTCCTCTGTAGTGCAATAACAATAATATTAAAGTATTCCTCATTTTGCTGTGCACCCACAGGGACTCTGGTTTTAATATTTTAATGACACACTTCACAGTAAAATCAAGGGAAAAGTGACTAACATCCCTTTAAGACCTCATTAACTTGCTCACCCACACACGAAAATAATACCCTTAACCGCCATTTTTAAATTACATTTAAAAGAGAGAGCCAGAAAATAATCAATAAACTTAATATGCAATGCAGAGTCCCTTTTTTTCTTTTGGTGATGCAAAAGCCAAACCTCCATTTATTCCCACCTGCCAGCTGAAAGGTTAACCCATCTGTCTGCACTGAAATTTAATAATACACATAAATAATACACCTGCTGCCTTTCATTGTATAGAAAAGACTGGCTAAAGATAGATAGAGTGCTGTGTTGACCTTGGATAGAGATTTTATTTATTTATTTTGGTACAGCAGCAAAAAAAAAAAATCCCAGCAACGTTACAATACTAATATATAACTCAAATAAGTGTGGAACATTCTGCTGTACACGTGTGGATATGGTGCAAGCATAAACAGTTGCAGTGCAGTTATTGATCAGATCATTTAAAGGTGCTGAAAGATGTATCTTTCAACACCCGAGTCCAGGGGGAAAAGTGTTTCAGTCTTAAGGCCTTTACTCACTAAATCTGTATTTTTTTATATGTGATCTGTTACACACACAGAAATCTCTCACACTGGGTTCAGTGCCTATTATTCTTGTATTCACTGCGAAAATTTGCATTGCAAGACAAAATGCGAAGACATATTTGTTGCCCACTCAGCGTATTCATTGCTATTATGCCTCCTGTATAAGCTAACATTACTTTCTCTTTGTCATCAAAGACGTAAATAAGAACATTTTTTCCATAGCCTATATTTCCACTTGTTTTCCTACTGGTAGGGCGATACCACCAAATTTATTTTCAACCTGATACAGAGTAATACAGGGCAAAAATAATCAATATTGATACCAATACGATACTTTTTATTATTAAAAGTGGCAATTTTTTTAAGCCTATGTAGGGTAATTTACTTAAGTACCAGCTAATGATGATCAACTACTGTCTGAACCCATAACATTAACCAATACCGAATATTCATTTTGACTAAAATATTAATTTTACAAGGCTACTGGGATGAGATCAGATAAGATTTTAAAAGAGTTGCAGCAGCGTCAAGCATAAATGGAGAGTAAAAGAGTAAAAAGAGTTTCGGGCTAAAGTGAACAGATAAGTTTTAAGCTTTCTTGTAAAAAAATATTTAGCAAGCTAGCTTCCCTGATATCTATAGGTAGTGTGTTCATAGCTGTGGGCCGTAATTGACAAAGGCTGCATCCCCGATCTTCTTCGGGCTTTTCCTGTCAGCCTCCAATAAACCAGCAGCAGATGATCGCAGGAGACAAATAGTTACCAATGGGAGTTAGCAATGTAGCTCGGTCCCAGCCCATGTAGGGCTTTGTATACAAGGAGGAGGACCTGATAATCAATTTTAAATGTAACAGGAAGTCAGTGCAGAGCAGCTCTCACCGGCCTGATGTGCTCTCTCCTCTTGGTTCTGGTTAATATCAGTTAAAATTGGTTATAGTAGTCAAGTCGTCTTGAATTAAAGGAATGAATCAGTTTCTCTGCATCTTTTTATTATCTAGAAATGGTCGATGTTTCTGAGGTGGACAAATTATGTTTTTGTCAGCTTGTTAATGTGGGACTTGAAGCTTGGATCTGAATCAAGGATCACACCAAGACATGTCACCTCGCATTTAATCCAGGGAGTTAAATTCCCCAGATTATTGCTCATTTATTGCCAGAAGACAGGTAGTAATGGAGTTTATGGCTTCAGCATGGACCAAGGCAGCTCCTTTGTGCATCTCAGAAACAGAGGTCATGTTTGTCAGACACATGATCTCCAAGGCTGATGCAAAACTTCCTCCCTTTAATGATTTAATGATGACGATTGATTAAGATGTCATGGCCAATCATATCAAATAGTGCGCTTAGGTCTACAACTGAGGTAATCGATTATTTACTTACACTGATTATTACTGTTACCTGGATATTCCTCGTCTGAGCCTCTCTGAACAGACTCTGCCAGTGAACTCTGCCTCTGTGTCAGAGGTCTGCATGCTGAGGCATTTCTACCCCTACCTAGTGGTCATCTGTCCTGTCCGATCTTCACCTTCCTTCTAAGGGCTTCTGTAAACAATTTTGAAGGATAGGAAAAAATGAATTGAATGAATATGTTGGAGCTGGTGTGCAAATGCCTCTGGTACGTTCAGTGGAAGTTTTGACTCAGAGGGGACTGGTTAAACAGGGAGTTTGCAGCCGACAGAAGAAATCCTTGTCACAGTGGAGCTGGATCAGTCTCTCACTGAAAGCGCTCCTCTGTTTGACCAAGAGGATGTTAAAAGGTATTTTTTTCATGATGCAGCAGTTTGTGCATTGTCTTCTTCTCCACCACCGCCTCTGATGGCCTCAGGGTAGCTCCCAGAACAGAGCTGACCTTCCTGATCACATTGTTCAGTTTGTTTTGGCTGCAGGCGCTGATGCCACTGACCCAACGTGATGTAGCAAAGAAGAGTTTACTCAACAGATGGATAAAAGAACATTAAAGGACCTGAGTCTCCACAGGAAGCAGGGTTTGCTCTGCTAAAGGAGGGACTCTTCACACGTATTGCTCGCTGATCACACTGAGTTTATCGTTCAAAATGTATAAAAGAGATGGCACAGAAGTTGAATACAACAGAGAGAAGGAGGTTACATCCATTCATCTCAGTTTACATCTCATCCTTTATAACACAATGACCAAGTGACCATCATATTTACAAGGCATTTAACCGTCCTCACCTTCTATTATCATCACTAACATCTCCATCCAACAAACTCTCCATCTGTTACCATGAAACACACAAATTACACACACAGTCCCGGAGAGTGAGTGAACTCTCATGGTGCATTTGTAAATTAATTCTGATGCTCTACAGTAAAATGAGTTGCAGTATTTCTGAACACACCTCTGGCATCATCTCCCTCTATTGTTGAAAACAAGCCAACAGAACTTGCCTACCAAGCCCCGCCTACCAAAGAACATCATGTTACTACTATATATTGGCCTTTACATAGTCAGCACCCTGTTAGCTTAGCTTAGCTTTAAGACTGGAAACAGGTGGCCTGGCTCCATCTGAAGGTTACACAACCACCTACCAACACCTTTAAAGGTTATTAACCAACATGTAATCCCTGGTTTGTTTAATCTGTACAAAAACTCAAAATTCATATTTACTGCAGGTCTACTTCTTGCCCAATATGTTGATGATCTAATACTATGGATGCAAAGTGAAAACATTGATATGTATCCTCATCCTGGCACGTCTGTGTCACCATTCCAGTCCAAGCACACCTTCTTCCTGTACATTCACACATTACTTTATATCTACCAGTCATTTTCTGTGGAATAGGTTGTCTCAGCTGCACATATACTGTAGCCTCCTATAGGTATAACCTCTCATTGAGGTCAGAGTATAGAAGGGAGTATACAGTAACAGCAAAGCTCAGATCTTCCACCTTCTCTCACACTGCAGGGAACTACTCTATGTGCAGTTCAGAATGGGTATATCACCCTTTTAATTTATATCTCATCAGGTGATCAGTGTCAGTGCTGCCTCTTCAGAAACTCTATCACATACTGTTGTCTGCCTCATTTGTCTTTCTTACACGCTTCACCAATATCAGCTAATGGGTTTATATTGTGGAGTGATTTCTGGAGAATACGTCTCGCTGGGAGACAGATAAGGTTGGTGGAGAGAAGTGCTGGGGGTTGGGTGGTGTCTGTCAAATGTGTTCTCCTGTTACACGCTTAAAAGGGAAGAGTTTAAAAAAAAAAAAGAAAAGATTTCTCCTGTCAGCAAGTTGGCAATTTGCTTCAACCATTTTTCTCCCTCAGTGACTGCCTTGTTTAGTTCAACCTGAATTTGCAAGTTTTGTACATCATTAGCACGGAGCCACTTATATACAAGTCCTGGCAAACATTTAGACCCGTGTGTCACCTCTCTCCTTCTCTTTCTGCCTCTTACTCTCTCCCTCCAGGACCACATTTATAAGCTGATGAAAAGTGACAGCTATACACGCTTCCTGCGCTCCAACGTGTACCAGGACCTGCTGATGGCGAGGAAGAAAGTAAGTGTGTGTCTGTTTGTCATCATTGCACAGGTCAGTTCCTGTGTGCACATTATGTATAAACTAACTATGACTCACCAGCGATGGAAGAAGTACTCAGATGCTTACGTGAAAGTGCCAGTACAGTACTACACTGCGAAAACACTTTTAAGTAAAAGTCCTGGATTCAAAACCTGAAATAAAAGTATGTAGATATAATCAGCATACTTTAAATATCCCTACATGCTTTTACCTCTCCATACATATACACCTCCCTCCCTTCATCCGTATACCTCCTCTTGGCCACTGAGACCATTCAGCCAAGGTCTCTAATTCACAACCTGCTCCTTTTACAAATCCAAGGGTGATTGATCATTTTTATTACATTTTGTATGACATAGTGTAGTTTCTATGTGCCATTTTTGTACACAGCGTTGCCAATGCATGATCTGAGGTTTCCTTTTACCACACTAAACACTGCACAGCATTCACACATTTCTGCATGAATTAAATTGCATTTACAAGTTCTAATAACAACTTAAGAATTTATGATTGCAATCTGTGATTTTAGTGAACTGGTCCTTTAATGTGAACAAATGTGTTAAAGTGTGTGAGATGCATGCAGATATATTAGCTTTGAACACGGAAATGTTGAACTCTTCCTCTCCCTCTGTTTCCCCTTTTCCTTTATTTTTTTTGTTTTGTTTTAATTCTCCAGCCTGAAACAGAGCAGGGGCGACGCACCTCCCTGGAGAAGTTCACTCGCAGTGTGGTGAGTGTCCCGCTGCCTCTGCTTTTAACTCTTTAACTGCATTTATTACAGCACAAAGATTTTTGCCACACGCCACTGCTGCATCATATCCCAGCAAAAAAATAAAAAAAGATTACAGGGATTTTCAGGCACAAAATTGAATCAGTTATTACAACTACTGTATGAAAAAATGCCCCGCATACCATGAAGAGGAGATGCAAAATTAAATGTGTAAAAGGAGGTTTTAGGATGTAAAATTCAAGCTAAAGAGGATTAAAACATTCCTGTGCTCTGCTATTGGTGTCATTCATGTCGCCTCTGTGTGAGTTTTGTTTGCTGTCTGTGTTTGTTTGGATTTATGAAACAGTGATAGATATTATCTATTTCAAACCGGCAGCTGGAGTTTTTGGTGTACACAGAACTGCAATCATAGCAAACCAAATAATGCATCTCTCCATAGAGGCACTATGAGCATGACAGATTAAAGTTGTAATATCACTGGATTTAAAGGGACGGTTCACCCCCAAATCAAAAATATATATTGTTCCTTTTACCTGTAGTGCTATTTATCAGTCTAGATTGTTTTGGTGTGAGTTGCAGAGTGTTGGAGACATCAGCTGTAGAGATGTCTGCCTTCTCTTGAATGTAATGGAACTAGATGGCACTCGGCTTGTGGTGCTCAAATGCCCCCAAAAAGTACATTTGAAAAACTCAACAGCAATGTCTCTTTCCAGAAATCATGACCTGGTTACTCAAGATAATCCACGGACCTTGTTGTGAGCAGTTTCATGTAGGAACTATTTTCTTTCTACCAAACTACACCTGCCAACTGTAACACAGTGCAGAAGGAAGCGTGCGTTGTCTTATGAACAAGAGGCATCCTCCCTGGCTGAGATGTAATGTTAGCTAGCTCAGTGGTGCCAGGTGAGCCAGCAGTTTTGAGTAGATGCACGCTTCCTTCTGCATAGTTACACGGTTGACAGGTGTAGTTCTGTATTTTCTGATAATACTTATTAATATATATTTTTCTTTTTTGGGTGAACTGTCCCTTTAATCTAATCTCTCTGTAGTGTGTGTGTGTGTGTAGTCCACAGTGCTATTTCCTGGTTGCATCATTCATTTACTGACAATCATTTGTTGTCTGCCAACCATCCATCACTACTTTGAGCTTCCATACATATTTTGCTGCCTTACTTTTCTTTCACTTCTCCTCCCACTCTGCTCTTTTTGAGTCCTGTGGAAAGCTTTTATCTTGATGGCATTTTGATGGCTGTCACCCTCCCCTCCCCCGTCTCCCTTCTTCCTACCAGGGCAAGTCACTGACAGGCAAGCGACTGACGGGCCTCATGCAGTCGTCCTGACAAGGCCCGGATGAAGAGTAGGAAGAACCATGCCCAGAAGAGCTGCTTACTCCCAGGGAGCAGGAGGATAAGGACTCTGGGGTGTTTGGGTGTGGCTGTGAGAGGCGGGTGAGGGCGTCAAACGAGCCCAGACCGCCAGACTGGACCGCCACCACATTTGAAACTCACCTCAGATCAGTTCAAGCGGACTGACAGCATGCAATAAGTCACCAGACCTGACACCAGGACAGTGCTGTCACAGTGTAGAGGATAAACAACGCTACTCTTCTTAGGAGGTTTCTACTCAAAATCCTGCCCCACGCCAGGCTTTGTTGTTTCTCTCTCGTTTTTCTCTACTATCTACACTCATGTTAATATGGTTACTTTCAGTGATATAAACATGGAATGCTTGAATGCAAACGAGACTTAGATTAATGCTGTAGCTAGCTGTTTTATCTCACGTCATTCACTAGGATGATATAAAGGGAAAGAGGGATGAGGAGTAAACATCTGCACTCTTGAGCTGAACTTGCGCTCAATCTTCACACTGATGGTGGTCAGACGTCCTGCTTTAACGGTGGCACAGGTGGATTAGTACACTGACTTTTTAGTTAATGAGCTTTTTGATCAATCTGCTGATGTGGGATGACACAAGATTAACGACCTCTGTGTGTACAGTCGTGGTTTAACTGGTTACACTGTGCATTAACATCCAAACTAATGCCTGTTTTTTATGCTCATTAAAACTGCAGATGGCAATTTCACCTGTACACACCTTAACCTGCTCTGGTACAATAAAGCAGGTAAAAAGGAAGGGTTTTTTGGTTTTTGTCGTGTCACAGTACTGGCAAACTATTCTGGTCTATATCTATTTGTTAGATTATCTCCCATGATCTTAGAAAACAATCACAGATTATCACTGCCACTGTCTGTTTCTAACAAGCACTTCTCCAAACCCTTGTAACAACCGCACTGAACAGACAGAGGTGTAATGTTGTCGTCACTAAAAGGTAAGGAGAGGTGTTCGACTTTATATGAGTGGGTTGATATAATGTTAGGCTTTATTCTATCTTCTGAACATTCCACTTCAGGCAGCCACAACAAGATTTTAGTGGGCTGACCTCTAACCATTCTTCACCGTATGTAAAGAGGACCATGATAATAAAAGAGGAATGCACAATAAAGTGAGAGGATTTTGCCTGTTATTTCATCTTTGTGTCGATTTAATTCCTCCATAATCTGTAGTGAAGTTCCATTTCACATTTACATTCTTTACATCACATGAAATGAGGAAATGTCAGTTTCTAGACAAAGCCTGAGGTAATGGAGCTAAACGTCAGCTTTTTAACTGTAAATGCAGTTCCATCGAACAAGTACATACTTTCTTTTTGTGTTCACATACCACCCTCTAGTGGGTCAAGAATGTCAGTGCTGGAAAAGGTCTGTCTTAATTTTACAGGATTCATGCAGGAATACTGAAGTTAAAATTTAATACCTTTTATTAGCGGTTTTAAAGACCTCATCATCACTTTGAGTTCTAACTGGTTACATCATTGACACACTTTTAATTACATTTATTACACACTGATACCACAACTACACAGCCTTAGCTTGTGATAACTTATTGGATCACTGTATGAATGCAACATGACTCATATAGATGGGCTGCGAACAAAGCAAAAGAAATTGAATTCAGTGACTAACCCAATGCAAGGCTTCACTAGTAAAACTTATGTGAGCATTGGGGGGGTTGACATCATTTCAGTTGGGAGAGACTTAATTGAACGAGATGCTTAAAGATTAATAAGATGAATTTATTTGCAAACTGCACAATAGAAGACTTGAAGAGAATGTGTCGCCAGTGATTGTGATGTCATATTGTAAACGGGTAGTGATGCCATGGGTTTTACAGGATCAGCCTCCCAGTGGAGTTGGAACAGTGGTGGTAGACAGGTGAGTAGGTTAGGGTTATAAGTTCTTGACAGATGGGATTTATGAGTTCTGATGGGCTCACTGGAAGGCAAGCAAAGAAGACTGCTTGTGATGAAAACTGGAGGTGAAGGGGATGAAGTATAGCAATAGCATATTTATCTTAAGATGGTATATTGATTAAAATAAATGTACTATCAAGCAAAGATAAAATTACAGTCCTAATATAAACATCCTGGACATGAGTTAAAACTATTTTACTGAAAATTAATTTGTCTAAATGCAATTGTAAAGTCCACATGTTTTCAAGAGTTATTGAATGAAACCATTGTGTGATACTATAAACTGCTAAACAATCATAATATTGAATGTCATAGGTATATCATGAAAAAATTAATAGAAAATGCCATAAAAACAGTTGTTGCTACACTATTGTGTGTCTTAAAAAGTCACAGTATACCATGTCATAAGAACATCACAAAATAGGATACCAAAAAAAGTCATAGTATAGTATGTCGTCCAAAATCATGAAAAAAAAGTAATAGTATAGTATGTCGTCCAAAATCATGAAGAAAAGTCCTAGTATAGTATGTTGTATAAAATCATGAAAAAAAATTCATTTTATAGTATGTCGTCCAAAACCATGAAACATTATCATAGTATGGTATGTCGTCCAAAATCATGAAAAAAAGTCATAGTGTAGTGTTAAAATGTTGCCAAATTCGGGGGGGAAATTCATAGTATTATATGTTGTCCAACAGTCACGAAAAAATGTCATAGTATAGTATGTCGACCAAAATCATGAAAAAATGTCGTAGTATGGTATGTTGTCTAAAATCATGAAAAAAATGTCACAGTATAGTATGTCATGCAAAATCATGAAAAAAAAATTCATTTTATACTATGTCGTCCAAAATCATGAAAAAAAGTCAGTAGTGTTAAAATGTTGCCAAATTCGGGGGAAAAATTCATAGCATTGTGTGTTGTCCAACAGTCACGAAAAATGTCATAGTATAGCATGTCGTCCAAAACCATGAAAAAAAGTCATAGTATAGCATGTCGTCTAAAATAATGAAAAAAAGTCATAGTATAGGATGTTGTCCAAAATCATGGAAAAAATGTTATAGGATAGTATGTCGTCTAAAATCATGAAAAAAAGTCATTGTATCGTATGTCGTCCAAAATCATGAAAAAAAGTCATAGTATAGTATGTCGTCTAAAATCATGAAAAAAAGCCATAGTATAGTATGTCGTCCAAAATCCTGAAAAAAAGTCATAGTATATAGTATGTCGTCCAAAATCATGAAAAAAAGTCATAGTGTAGTGTTAAAATGTTGCCAAATTCGGGGGGAAAATTCATAGTATTATATGTTGTCCAACAGTCACGAAAAAATGTCATAGTATAGTATGTCGACCAAAATCATGAAAAAATGTCGTAGTATGGTATGTTGTCTAAAATCATGAAAAAAATGTCACAGTATAGTATGTCATGCAAAATCATGAAAAAAAAATTCATTTTATACTATGTCGTCCAAAATCATGAAAAAAAAGTCAGTAGTGTTAAAATGTTGCCAAATTCGGGGGAAAAATTCATAGTATTGTGTGTTGTCCAACAGTCACGAAAAATGTCATAGTATAGTATGTCGTCCAAAACCATGAAAAAAAGTCATAGTATAGCATGTCGTCTAAAATAATGAAAAAAAGTCATAGTATAGGATGTTGTCCAAAATCATGGAAAAAATGTTATAGTATAGTATGTCGTCGAAAATCATGAAAAAAAGTCAATGTATCGTATGTCGTCCAAAATCATGAAAAAAAGTCATAGTATATAGTATGTCGTCCAAAATCATGAAAAAAAGTCATAGTATAGTATGTCGTTCAAAATCCTGAAAAAAAGTCATAGTATATAGTATGTCGTCCAAAATCATGAAAAAAAGTCATAGTATAGTATGTCGTCCAAAACCATGAAAAAAACTCATAGGATAGTATGTCGTCCAAAATCATGAAAAAAAAGCCATAGTATAGTATGTCGTCCAAAACCATGAAAAAAAGTCATAGGATAGTATGTCGTCCAAAACCATGAAAAAAAGTCATAGGATAGTATGTCGTCCAAAATAATGAAAAAAATGTAATAGTATAGTATGTCGTCCAAAACCATGAAAAAAAGTCATAGTATAGTATGTCGTCCAAAACCATGAAAAAAAGTCATAGGATAGTATGTCGTCCAAAATAATGAAAAAAAGTCATAGTATAGTATGTCGTTCAAAATCATGAAAAAAAGCCATAGTATAGCATGTCGTCCAAAACCATGAAAAAAAGTCATAGGATAGTATGTCGTCCAAAATAATGAAAAAAAATCATAGGATAGTATGTCGTTCAAAATCATGAAAAAAAGTCATAGGATAGTATGTCGTCCAAAATAATGAAAAAAATGTAATAGTATAGTATGTCGTCCAAAACCATGAAAAAAAGTCATTGTATCGTATGTCGTCCAAAATCATGAAAAAATGTAATAGTATAGCATGTCGTTCAAAATCCTGAAAAAAAGTCATAGTATATAGTATGTCGTCCAAAATCATGAAAAAAAGTCATAGTATAGTATGTCGTCCAAAACCATGAAAAAAACTCATAGGATAGTATGTCGTCCAAAATCATGAAAAAAAAGCCATAGTATAGTATGTCGTCCAAAACCATGAAAAAAAGTCATAGGATAGTATGTCGTCCAAAATAATGAAAAAAATGTAATAGTATAGTATGTCGTTCAAAATCCTGAAAAAAAGTCTTAGTATATAGTATGTCGTCCAAAATCATGAAAAAAAGTCATAGTATAGTATGTCGTCCAAAACCATGAAAAAAACTCATAGGATAGTATGTCGTCCAAAATCATGAAAAAAAAGCCATAGTATAGTATGTCGTCCAAAACCATGAAAAAAAGTCATAGGATAGTATGTCGTCCAAAATAATGAAAAAAATGTAATAGTATAGTATGTCGTTCAAAATCATGAAAAAAAGTCATAGGATAGTATGTCGTCCAAAATAATGAAAAAAATGTAATAGTATAGTATGTCGTCCAAAACCATGAAAAAAAGTCATAGTATAGCATGTCGTCCAAAACCATGAAAAAAAGTCATAGGATAGTATGTCGTCCAAAATAATGAAAAAAAATCATAGGATAGTATGTCGTTCAAAATAATGAAAAAAATGTAATAGTATAGTATGTCGTCCAAAATAATGAAAAAAAATCATAGGATAGTATGTCGTCCAAAATAATGAAAAAAAATCATAGGATAGTATGTCGTCCAAAACCATGAAAAAAAGTCATAGGATAGTATGTCGTCCAAAATAATGAAAAAAAATCATAGGATAGCATGTCGTCCAAAACCATGAAAAAAAGTCATAGTATAGCATGTCGTCCAAAATCATGAAGAAAGTCATAGTATAGTATGTCGTCCAAAATAATGAAAAAAAGTCATAGTATAGTATGTCGTCCAAAATAATGAAAAAAAGTCATAGTATAGTATGTCGTCCAAAATAATGAAAAAAAGTCATAGTATAGCATGTCGTCCAAAATAATGAAAAAAAGTCATAGTATAGTATGTTGTCAAAAATCATGAAAAAAAGTCATAGTATAGTATGTCGTCCAAAATAATGAAAAAAAGTCATAGTATAGTATGTCGTCCAAAATAATGAAAAAAAGTCATAGTATAGTATGTCGTCCAAAATAATGAAAAAAAGTCATAGTATAGTATGTCGTCCAAAATAATGAAAAAAAGTCATAGTATAGTATGTCGTCCAAAATAATGAAAAAAAGTCATAGTATAGCATGTCGTCCAAAATAATGAAAAAAAGTCATAGTATAGTATGTTGTCAAAAATCATGAAAAAAAGTCATAGTATAGTATGTCGTCCAAAATCATGAAAAAAATGTAATAGTATAGTATGTCGTCCAAAACCATGAAAAAAAGCCATAGTATAGCATGTCGTCCAAAATCATGAAGAAAGTCATAGTATAGTATGTCGTCCAAAATAATGAAAAAAAGTCATAGTATAGTATGTCGTCCAAAATAATGAAAAAAAGTCATAGAATAGTATGTCGTCCAAAATAATGAAAAAAAGTCATAGTATAGTATGTCGTCCAAAATAATGAAAAAAAGTCATAGTATAGTATGTCGTCCAAAATCATGAAAAAAATGTAATAGTATAGTATGTCGTTCAAAATCATGAAAAAAAAGCCATAGTATAGTATGTCGTTCAAAATCATGAAAAAAATGTAATAGTATAGTATGTCGTCCAAAACCATGAAAAAAGTCATGGTATAGTATGTCGTCCAAAATCATGAAAAAAATGTAATAGTATAGTATGTCGTTCAAAATCATGAAAAAAAAAGCCATAGTATAGCATGTCGTCCAAAATCATGAAAAAAAGTCATAGGATAGTATGTCGTCCAAAATCATGAAAAAAAGTCATAGTATAGCATGTCGTTCAAAATCATGAAAAAAATTTCATAGTATAGTATGTCGTCCAAAATAATGAAAAAAAGTCATAGTATCATATGTCGTACTCGTGACAGTGTTAAAATCTTGCCAAATTCGGGGGAAAAATTCATAGTTTTGTGTGTTGTCCAAATGTCACGAAAAATGTCATAGTATAGTATGTCGTCCAAAAACATGAAATAAATGTAATAGTAGTATGTCGTTCAGAATCATGAAAAAAAGTCATAGTATAGTATGTCATCGAAAATCATGAAAAAAAGTCATAGTATAGTAAGTCGTCCAAAATCATGATAAAAAAAGTCATAGTGTGGTCTGTCGTCCAAAATCCTGAAAAAATGTTATAGTATAGTATGTCGTCCAAAATCATGAAAAAAAAGTCATAGTATAGTATGTCGTCTAAAATAAGGAAAAAAAGTCATTGTATCGTATGTCGTCCAAAATCATGAAAAAAAGTCATAGTATAGTATGTCGTCTAAAATCATGAAAAAAAGCCATAGTATAGTAAATCGTCCAAAATCATGATAAAAAAAGTCATAGTATAGTATGTCGTCCAAAATCCTGAAAAAAACATCATAGTATAGTATGTCGTCCAAAATCATGAAAAAAAGCCATAGTATAGTATGTCGTCCAAAATCATGGAAAAAATGTTATAGTATAGTATGTCGTCCAAAATCATGGAAAAAATGTTATAGTATAGTATGTCGTCTAAAATCATGAAAAAAAGTCATAGTATAGTATGTCGTCTAAAATCATGAAAAAAAGTCATAGTATAGTATGTCGTCAAAAATCCTTAAAAACAGTCATAGTATAGTATGTCGTCTAAAATCATGAAAAAAAGCCATAGTATAGTATGTCGTCCAAAATCCTGAAAAAAAGTCATAGTATAGTATGTCGTCCAAAATCATGAAAAAAATGTAATAGTATAGTATGTCGTTCAAAATCATGAAAAAAAGCCATAGTATAGTATGTCGTCCAAAATCATGAAAAAAATGTAATAGTATAGTATGTCGTTCAAAATCATGAAAAAAAGTCATAGTATAGTATGTCGTTCAAAATCATGAAAAAAAGTCATAGGATAGTATGTCGTCCAAAACCATGAAAAAAGTCATAGTATTGTATGTCGTCTAAAATCATGAAAAAAAGCCATAGTATAGTATGTCGTCCAAAATCATGGAAAAAATGTTATAGTATAGTATGTCGTCTAAAATCATGAAAAAAAAAGTCATAGTATAGTATGTCGTCTAAAATAATGAAAAAAAGTCATAGTATAGCATGTCGTCCAAAATCATGGAAAAAATGTTATAGTATAGTATGTCGTCTAAAATCCTGAAAAACAGTCATTGTATAGTATGTCGTCTAAAATCATGAAAAAAAGCCATAGTAAAGTATGTCGTCCAAAACCATGAAAAAAATGTAATAGTATAGCATGTCGTCCAAAATAATGAAAAAAAGTCATAGTATAGTATGTCGTCCAAAATCCTGAAAAAAAGTCATAGTAAAGTATGTCGTCCAAAACCATGAAAAAAATGTAATAGTATAGCATGTCGTCCAAAATAATGAAAAAAAGTCATAGTATAGTATGTCGTCCAAAATCATGAAAAAAATGTAATAGTATAGCATTTCGTTCAAAATCATGAAAAAAAGCCATAGTATAGTATGTCGTCCAAAATCATGAAAAAAAGTCATAGGATAGTATGTCGTCCAAAACCATGAAAAAGGTCATGGTATAGTATGTCGTCCAAAATCATGAAAAAAATGTAATAGTATAGTATGTCGTCCAAAATCATGAAAAAAATGTAATAGTATAGTATGTCGTTCAAAATCATGAAAAAAAGTCATAGGATAGTATGTCGTCCAAAACCATGAAAAAAATGTAATAGTATAGTATGTCGTCCAAAATCATGAAAAAAATGTAATAGTATAGTATGTCGTCTAAAATCATGAAAAAGAAGTCATAGTATAGTATGTCGTCTAAAATAATGAAAAAAAGTCATAGTATAGTATGTCGTCTAAAATCATGAAAAAAAGTCATTGTATCGTATGTCGTCCAAAATCATGAAAAAAAGCCATAGTATAGTATGTCGTCCAAAATCATGAAAAAAAGCCATAGTATAGTATGTCGTCCAAAATCATGGAAAAAATGTTATAGTATAGTATGTCGTCTAAAATCATGAAAAAAAAGCCATAGTATAGTATGTCGTCTAAAATCATGAAAAAGAGTCATAGTATAGTATGTCGTCCAAAATAATGAAAAAAAGTCATAGTATAGTATGTCGTCCAAAATCATGGAAAAAATGTTATAGTATAGTATGTCGTCTAAAATCATGAAAAAAATGTTATAGTATAGTATGTCGTCCAAAATCATGGAAAAAATGTTATAGTATAGTATGTCGTCCAAAATCATGGAAAAAATGTTATAGTATAGTATGTCGTCCAAAATCATGGAAAAAATGTCATAGTATAGTATGTTGTCAAAAATCATGAAAAAAAAACATTTTATAGTATGTCGTCCAAAATCATGAAAAAAAAGTCATAGTATAGTATGTCGTCCAAAATCATGAAAAAAAGTCATAGTATAGTATGTTGTCTAAAATCATGAAAAAAAGTCATAGTATAGTATGTTGTCTAAAATCATGAAAAAAAGTCATAGTATAGTATGTCGTCCAAAATCATGAAAAAAAAGTCATAGTATAGTATGTCGTCCAAAATCATGAAAAAAAGTCATAGTATAGTATGTCGTCCAAAATCATGAAAAAAAAGTCATAGTATAGTATGTTGTCCAAAATCATGAAAAAAAGCCATAGTATAGTATGTCGTCTAAAATCATGAAAAAAAAAAAAATCATTTTATAGTATGTTGTCCAAAATCATGAAAAAAAGTCATAGTATAGTATGTCGTCCAAAATAATAAAAAAAAGTCATAGTATAGTATGTCGTCCAAAATCATGAAAAAAATGTCATAGGATAGTATGTCGTCCATAATCATGAAAAAAATTTCATAGTATAGTATGTCGTCCAAAATCATGAAAAAAATGTCATAGTATAGCATGTCGTCCAAAATCATGAAAAAAAGCCATAGTATAATATGTCGTACTAGTGACAGTGTTAAGATGTTGCCAAATTCGGGGGAAAAATTCATAGTATTGTGTGTTGTCCAAAATAATGAAATAAATGTAATAGTATAGTATGTCGTTCAGAATCATGAAAAAAAGTCATAGTATAGTATGTCATCGAAAATCATGAAAAAAAAGTCATAGTATAGTATGTCGTCCAAAATCATGAAAAAAATTTCATAGTATAGTATGTCGTCCAAAATCATGAAAAAAATGTCATAGTATAGCATGTCGTCCAAAATAATGAAAAAAAGTCATAGTATAGTATGTCGTCCAAAATCATGAAAAAAAGCCATAGTATAATATGTCGTACTAGTGACAGTGTTAAAATGTTGCCAAATTCGGGGGAAAATTTCATAGTATAGTATGTCGTCCAAAATCATGAAAAAAAGTCATAGTATAGTATGTCGTCCAAAATAATGAAAAAAAGTCATAGTATAGTATGTCGTTCAGAATCATGGCAAAAATGTTATAGTATAGTATGTCGTCTAAAATAATGAAAAAAAGTCATAGTATAGGATGTTGTCCAAAATCATGGAAAAAATGTTATAGGATAGTATGTCGTCTAAAATAATGAAAAAAAGTCATAGTATAGGATGTTGTCCAAAATCATGGAAAAAATGTTATAGGATAGTATGTCGTCTAAAATCATGAAAAAAAGTCATAGTATAGTATGTCGTCCAAAATAATGAAAAAAAGTCATAGTATAGTATGTCGTTCAGAATCATGGCAAAAATGTTATAGTATAGTATGTCGTCTAAAATAATGAAAAAAAGTCATAGTATAGGATGTTGTCCAAAATCATGGAAAAAATGACATAGTATAGTATGTCGTCCAAAATCATGAAAAAAAGTCATAGTATAGTATGTCGTCCAAAATAATGAAAAAAAGTCATAGTATAGTATGTCGTTCAGAATCATGGCAAAAATGTTATAGTATAGTATGTCGTCTAAAATAATGAAAAAAAGTCATAGTATAGGATGTTGTCCAAAATCATGGAAAAAATGACATAGTATAGTATGTCGTCCAAAATCCTGAAAAAAAGTCATAGTATATAGTATGTCGTCCAAAATCATGAAAAAAAGTCATAGTGTAGTGTTAAAATGTTGCCAAATTCGGGGGGAAAATTCATAGTATTATATGTTGTCCAACAGTCACGAAAAAATGTCATAGTATAGTATGTCGACCAAAATCATGAAAAAATGTCGTAGTATGGTATGTTGTCTAAAATCATGAAAAAAATGTCACAGTATAGTATGTCATGCAAAATCATGAAAAAAAAATTCATTTTATACTATGTCGTCCAAAATCATGAAAAAAAAGTCAGTAGTGTTAAAATGTTGCCAAATTCGGGGGAAAAATTCATAGTATTGTGTGTTGTCCAACAGTCAATAAAAATGTCATAGTATAGTATGTCGTCCAAAACCATGAAAAAAAGTCATAGTATAGCATGTCGTCTAAAATAATGAAAAAAAGTCATAGTATAGGATGTTGTCCAAAATCATGGAAAAAATGTTATAGTATAGTATGTCGTCGAAAATCATGAAAAAAAGTCATTGTATCGTATGTCGTCCAAAATCATGAAAAAAAGTCATAGTATAGTATGTCGTCTAAAATCATGAAAAAAAGCCATAGTATAGTATGTCGTTCAAAATCCTGAAAAAAAGTCATAGTATATAGTATGTCGTCCAAAATCATGAAAAAAAGTCATAGTATAGTATGTCGTCCAAAACCATGAAAAAAACTCATAGTATAGTATGTCGTCCAAAATCATGAAAAAAAAGCCATAGTATAGTATGTCGTCCAAAACCATGAAAAAAAGTCATAGGATAGTATGTCGTCCAAAACCATGAAAAAAAGTCATAGGATAGTATGTCGTCCAAAATAATGAAAAAAATGTAATAGTATAGTATGTCGTCCAAAACCATGAAAAAAAGTCATAGTATAGTATGTCGTTCAAAATCATGAAAAAAAGCCATAGTATAGCATGTCGTCCAAAACCATGAAAAAAAGTCATAGGATAGTATGTCGTCCAAAATAATGAAAAAAAGTCATAGTATAGTATGTCGTTCAAAATCATGAAAAAAAGCCATAGTATAGCATGTCGTCCAAAACCATGAAAAAAAGTCATAGGATAGTATGTCGTCCAAAATAATGAAAAAAAATCATAGGATAGTATGTCGTCCAAAACCATGAAAAAAAGTCATAGGATAGTATGTCGTCCAAAATAATGAAAAAAATGTAATAGTATAGTATGTCGTCCAAAACCATGAAAAAAAGTCATAGGATAGTATGTCGTCCAAAATAATGAAAAAAATGTAATAGTATCGTATGTCGTCCAAAATCATGAAAAAATGTAATAGTATAGCATGTCGTCTAAAATCATGAAAAAAAGCCATAGTATAGTATGTCGTTCAAAATCCTGAAAAAAAGTCATAGTATATAGTATGTCGTCCAAAATCATGAAAAAAAGTCATAGTATAGTATGTCGTCCAAAACCATGAAAAAAACTCATAGGATAGTATGTCGTCCAAAATCATGAAAAAAAAGCCATAGTATAGTATGTCGTCCAAAACCATGAAAAAAAGTCATAGGATAGTATGTCGTCCAAAACCATGAAAAAAAGTCATAGGATAGTATGTCGTCCAAAATAATGAAAAAAATGTAATAGTATAGTATGTCGTCCAAAACCATGAAAAAAAGTCATAGTATAGTATGTCGTTCAAAATCATGAAAAAAAGCCATAGTATAGCATGTCGTCCAAAACCATGAAAAAAAGTCATAGGATAGTATGTCGTCCAAAATAATGAAAAAAAATCATAGGATAGTATGTCGTCCAAAACCATGAAAAAAAGTCATAGGATAGTATGTCGTCCAAAATAATGAAAAAAAGTCATAGTATAGTATGTCGTTCAAAATCATGAAAAAAAGTCATAGTGTAGTGTTAAAATGTTGCCAAATTCGGGGGGAAAATTCATAGTATTATATGTTGTCCAACAGTCACGAAAAAATGTCATAGTATAGTATGTCGACCAAAATCATGAAAAAATGTCGTAGTATGGTATGTTGTCTAAAATCATGAAAAAAATGTCACAGTATAGTATGTCATGCAAAATCATGAAAAAAAAATTCATTTTATACTATGTCGTCCAAAATCATGAAAAAAAAGTCAGTAGTGTTAAAATGTTGCCAAATTCGGGGGAAAAATTCATAGTATTGTGTGTTGTCCAACAGTCACGAAAAATGTCATAGTATAGTATGTCGTCCAAAACCATGAAAAAAAGTCATAGTATAGCATGTCGTCTAAAATAATGAAAAAAAGTCATAGTATAGGATGTTGTCCAAAATCATGGAAAAAATGTTATAGTATAGTATGTCGTCGAAAATCATGAAAAAAAGTCATTGTATCGTATGTCGTCCAAAATCATGAAAAAAAGTCATAGTATAGTATGTCGTCTAAAATCATGAAAAAAAGCCATAGTATAGTATGTCGTTCAAAATCCTGAAAAAAAGTCATAGTATATAGTATGTCGTCCAAAATCATGAAAAAAAGTCATAGTATAGTATGTCGTCCAAAACCATGAAAAAAACTCATAGGATAGTATGTCGTCCAAAATCATGAAAAAAAAGCCATAGTATAGTATGTCGTTCAAAATCCTGAAAAAAAGTCATAGTATATAGTATGTCGTCCAAAATCATGAAAAAAAGTCATAGTATAGTATGTCGTCCAAAACCATGAAAAAAACTCATAGGATAGTATGTCGTTCAAAATCCTGAAAAAAAGTCATAGTATATAGTATGTCGTCCAAAATCATGAAAAAAAGTCATAGTATAGTATGTCGTCCAAAACCATGAAAAAAACTCATAGTATAGTATGTCGTCCAAAACCATGAAAAAAAGTCATAGGATAGTATGTCGTCCAAAACCATGAAAAAAAGTCATAGGATAGTATGTCGTCCAAAATAATGAAAAAAATGTAATAGTATAGTATGTCGTCCAAAACCATGAAAAAAAGTCATAGTATAGTATGTCGTTCAAAATCATGAAAAAAAGCCATAGTATAGCATGTCGTCCAAAACCATGAAAAAAAGTCATAGGATAGTATGTCGTCCAAAATAATGAAAAAAAATCATAGGATAGTATGTCGTCCAAAACCATGAAAAAAAGTCATAGGATAGTATGTCGTCCAAAATAATGAAAAAAATGTAATAGTATAGTATGTCGTCCAAAACCATGAAAAAAAGTCATAGGATAGTATGTCGTCCAAAATAATGAAAAAAATGTAATAGTATCGTATGTCGTCCAAAATCATGAAAAAATGTAATAGTATAGCATGTCGTCTAAAATCATGAAAAAAAGCCATAGTATAGTATGTCGTTCAAAATCCTGAAAAAAAGTCATAGTATATAGCATGTCGTCCAAAACCATGAAAAAAAGTCATAGGATAGTATGTCGTCCAAAATAATGAAAAAAAATCATAGGATAGTATGTCGTCCAAAACCATGAAAAAAAGTCATAGGATAGTATGTCGTCCAAAATAATGAAAAAAAGTCATAGTATAGTATGTCGTTCAAAATCATGAAAAAAATTTCATAGTATAGTATGTCGTCCAAAATCATGAAAAAAATGTCATAGTATAGCATGTCGTCCAAAATAATGAAAAAAAGTCATAGTATAGTATGTCGTCCAAAATCATGAAAAAAAGCCATAGTATAATATGTCGTACTAGTGACAGTGTTAAAATGTTGCCAAATTCGGGGGAAAATTTCATAGTATAGTATGTCGTCCAAAATCATGAAAAAAAGTCATAGTATAGTATGTCGTCCAAAATAATGAAAAAAAGTCATAGTATAGTATGTCGTTCAGAATCATGGCAAAAATGTTATAGTATAGTATGTCGTCTAAAATCATGAAAAAAAAGTCATAGTATAGTATGTCGTTCAGAATCATGGCAAAAATGTTATAGTATAGTATGTCGTCTAAAATCATGAAAAAAAAGTCATAGTATAGTATGTCGTTCAGAATCATGGAAAAAATGTTATAGTATAGTATGTCGTCCAAAATAATGAAAAAAAAGTCATAGTATAGTATGTCGTTCAGAATCATGGAAAAAATGTTATAGTATAGTATGTCGTCTAAAATCATGAAAAAAAAGTCATAGTACAGTATGTCGTTCAGAATCATGGAAAAAATGTTATAGTATAGTATGTCGTCTAAAATCATGAAAAAAAAGTCATAGTATAGTATGTCGTCTAAAATCATGAAAAAAATGTCATAGTATAGTATGTCGTCTAAAATCATGAAAAAAAAAGTCATAGTATAGTATGTCGTCTAAAATAATGAAAAAAGTCATAGTATTGTATGTCGTCTAAAATCATGAAAAAAAGCCATAGTATAGTATGTCGTCCAAAATCATGGAAAAAATGTTATAGTATAGTATGTCGTCTAAAATCATGAAAAAAAAAGTCATAGTATAGTATGTCGTCTAAAATAATGAAAAAAAGTCATAGTATAGCATGTCGTCCAAAATCATGGAAAAAATGTTATAGTATACTATGTCGTCTAAAATCCTGAAAAACAGTCATAGTATAGTATGTCGTCTAAAATCATGAAAAAAAGCCATAGTATAGTATGTCGTCCAAAATCCTGAAAAAAAGTCATAGTAAAGTATGTCGTCCAAAACCATGAAAAAAATGTAATAGTATAGCATGTCGTCCAAAATAATGAAAAAAAGTCATAGTATAGTATGTCGTCCAAAATCATGAAAAAAATGTAATAGTATAGCATTTCGTTCAAAATCATGAAAAAAAGCCATAGTATAGTATGTCGTCCAAAATCATGAAAAAAATGTAATAGTATAGTATGTCGTTCAAAATCATGAAAAAAAGTCATAGGATAGTATGTCGTCCAAAACCATGAAAAAAGTCATGGTATAGTATGTCGTCCAAAATCATGAAAAAAATGTAATAGTATAGTATGTCGTCCAAAATCATGAAAAAAATGTAATAGTATAGTATGTCGTTCAAAATCATGAAAAAAAATCATAGTATAGTATGTCGTCCAAAATCATGGAAAAAATGTCATAGTATAGTATGTCGTCTAAAATCATGAAAAAAAGTCATAGTATAGTATGTCGTCCAAAATCATGGAAAAAATGTTATAGTATAGTATGTCGTCTAAAATCATGAAAATAAAGCCATAGTATAGTATGTCGTCTAAAATCATGAAAAAGAGTCATAGTATAGTATGTCGTCCAAAATCATGAAAAAAAAGTCATAGTATAGTATGTCGTCCAAAATAATGAAAAAAAGTCATAGTATAGTATGTCGTCCAAAATCATGGAAAAAATGTTATAGTATAGTATGTCGTCTAAAATCATGAAAAAAAGTCATAGTATAGTATGTCGTCCAAAATCATGGAAAAAATGTTATAGTATAGTATGTCGTCCAAAATCATGGAAAAAATGTCATAGTATAGTATGTCATCGAAAATCATGAAAAAAAAGTCATAGTATAGTATGTCGTCCAAAATCATGAAAAAAATTTCATAGTATAGTATGTCGTCCAAAATCATGAAAAAAATGTCATAGTATAGTATGTCGTCCAAAATCATGAAAAAAAAACATTTTATAGTATGTCGTCCAAAATCATGAAAAAAAAGTCATAGTATAGTATGTTGTCTAAAATCATGAAAAAAAGTCATAGTATAGTATGTTGTCTAAAATCATGAAAAAAAAACATTTTATAGTATGTCGTCCAAAATCATGAAAAAAAGTCATAGTATAGTATGTTGTCTAAAATCATGAAAAAAAGTCATAGTATAGTATGTCGTTCAGAATCATGACAAAAAATGTAATAGTATAGTATGTCGTTCAAAATCATGAAAAAAATGTCATAGTATAGTATGTCGTCCAAAATCATGAAATAAATGTCATAGTATAGTATGTCGTCCAAAATCATGAAATAAATGTCATAGTATAGTATGTTGTCCAAAATCATGAAAAAAAGCCATAGTATAGTATGTCGTCTAAAATCATGAAAAAAAAATCAAATCATTTTATAGTATGTCGTCCAAAATCATGAAAAAAATGTCATAGTATAGTATGTCGTCCATAATCATGAAAAAAATTTCATAGTATAGTATGTCGTCCAAAATCATGAAAAAAATGTCATAGTATAGCATGTCGTCCAAAATCATGAAAAAAAGCCATAGTATAATATGTCGTACTAGTGACAGTGTTAAGATGTTGCCAAATTCGGGGGAAAAATTCATAGTATTGTGTGTTGTCCAAAATAATGAAATAAATGTAATAGTATAGTATGTCGTTCAGAATCATGAAAAAAAGTCATAGTATAGTATGTCATCGAAAATCATGAAAAAAAAGTCATAGTATAGTATGTCGTCCAAAATCATGAAAAAAATGTCATAGTATAGCATGTCGTCCAAAATAATGAAAAAAAGTCATAGTATAGTATGTCGTCCAAAATCATGAAAAAAAGCCATAGTATAATATGTCGTACTAGTGACAGTGTTAAAATGTTGCCAAATTCGGGGGAAAATTTCATAGTATAGTATGTCGTCCAAAATCATGAAAAAAAGTCATAGTATAGTATGTCGTCCAAAATAATGAAAAAAAGCCATAGTATAGTATGTCGTCCAAAATCATGGAAAAAATGTTATAGTATAGTATGTCGTCTAAAATCATGAAAAAAAAAGTCATAGTATAGTATGTCGTCTAAAATAATGAAAAAAAGTCATAGTATAGCATGTCGTCCAAAATCATGGAAAAAATGTTATAGTATAGTATGTCGTCTAAAATCCTGAAAAACAGTCATAGTATAGTATGTCGTCTAAAATCATGAAAAAAAGCCATAGTATAGTATGTCGTCCAAAATCCTGAAAAAAAGTCATAGTAAAGTATGTCGTCCAAAACCATGAAAAAAATGTAATAGTATAGCATGTCGTCCAAAATAATGAAAAAAAGTCATAGTATAGTATGTCGTCCAAAATCATGAAAAAAATGTAATAGTATAGCATTTCGTTCAAAATCATGAAAAAAAGCCATAGTATAGTATGTCGTCCAAAATCATGAAAAAAATGTAATAGTATAGTATGTCGTTCAAAATCATGAAAAAAAGTCATAGGATAGTATGTCGTCCAAAACCATGAAAAAAGTCATGGTATAGTATGTCGTCCAAAATCATGAAAAAAATGTAATAGTATAGTATGTCGTCCAAAATCATGAAAAAAATGTAATAGTATAGTATGTCGTTCAAAATCATGAAAAAAAGTCATAGGATAGTATGTCGTCCAAAACCATGAAAAAAATGTAATAGTATAGTATGTCGTCCAAAATCATGAAAAAAAGCCATAGTATAGTATGTCGTCCAAAATCATGGAAAAAATGTCATAGTATAGTATGTCGTCTAAAATCATGAAAAAAAGTCATAGTATAGTATGTCGTCCAAAATCATGGAAAAAATGTTATAGTATAGTATGTCGTCTAAAATCATGAAAAAAAGCCATAGTATAGTATGTCGTCTAAAATCATGAAAAAGAGTCATAGTATAGTATGTCGTCCAAAATCATGAAAAAAAAGTCATAGTATAGTATGTCGTCCAAAATAATGAAAAAAAGTCATAGTATAGTATGTCGTCCAAAATCATGGAAAAAATGTTATAGTATAGTATGTCGTCTAAAATCATGAAAAAAAGTCATAGTATAGTATGTCGTCCACAATCATGGAAAAAATGTTATAGTATAGTATGTCGTCCAAAATCATGGAAAAAATGTCATAGTATAGTATGTCATCGAAAATCATGAAAAAAAAGTCATAGTATAGTATGTCGTCCAAAATCATGAAAAAAATTTCATAGTATAGTATGTCGTCCAAAATCATGAAAAAAATGTCATAGTATAGTATGTCGTCCAAAATCATGAAAAAAAAACATTTTATAGTATGTCGTCCAAAATCATGAAAAAAAAGTCATAGTATAGTATGTCGTCCAAAATCATGAAAAAAAGTCATAGTATAGTATGTTGTCTAAAATCATGAAAAAAAAACATTTTATAGTATGTCGTCCAAAATCATGAAAAAAAGTCATAGTATAGTATGTCGTTCAGAATCATGAAAAAAAATGTAATAGTATAGTATGTCGTCCAAAATCATGAAATAAATGTCATAGTATAGTATGTCGTCCAAAATCATGAAATAAATGTCATAGTATAGTATGTTGTCCAAAATCATGAAAAAAAGCCATAGTATAGTATGTCGTCTAAAATCATGAAAAAAAAAAAAATCATTTTATAGTATGTCGTCCAAAATCATGAAAAAAATGTCATAGTATAGTATGTCGTCCATAATCATGAAAAAAATTTCATAGTATAGTATGTCGTCCAAAATCATGAAAAAAATGTCATAGTATAGCATGTCGTCCAAAATCATGAAAAAAAGCCATAGTATAATATGTCGTACTAGTGACAGTGTTAAGATGTTGCCAAATTCGGGGGAAAAATTCATAGTATTGTGTGTTGTCCAAAATAATGAAATAAATGTAATAGTATAGTATGTCGTTCAGAATCATGAAAAAAAGTCATAGTATAGTATGTCATCGAAAATCATGAAAAAAAAGTCATAGTATAGTATGTCGTCCAAAATCATGAAAAAAATGTCATAGTATAGCATGTCGTCCAAAATAATGAGAAAAAGTCATAGTATAGTATGTCGTCCAAAATCATGAAAAAAAGCCATAGTATAATATGTCGTACTAGTGACAGTGTTAAAATGTTGCCAAATTCGGGGGAAAATTTCATAGTATAGTATGTCGTCCAAAATCATGAAAAAAAGTCATAGTATAGTATGTCGTCCAAAATAATGAAAAAAAGTCATAGTATAGTATGTCGTTCAGAATCATGGCAAAAATGTTATAGTATAGTATGTCGTCTAAAATCATGAAAAAAAAGTCATAGTATAGTATGTCGTTCAGAATCATGGCAAAAATGTTATAGTATAGTAAGTCGTCCAAAATAATGAAAAAAAGTCATAGTATAGTATGTCGTTCAGAATCATGGAAAAAAAGTCATAGTATAGTATGTCGTCTAAAATCATGAAAAAAAAGTCATAGTATAGTATGTCGTTCAGAATCATGGAAAAAATGTTATAGTATAGTATGTCGTCCAAAATAATGAAAAAAAGTCATAGTATAGTATGTCGTTCAGAATCATGGAAAAAATGTCATAGTATAGTATGTCGTCTAAAATCATGAAAAAAAAGTCATAGTATAGTATGTCGTTCAGAATCATGGAAAAAATGTCATAGTATAGTATGTCGTCCAAAATAATGAAAAAAAGTCATAGTATAGTATGTCGTTCAGAATCATGGAAAAAATGTTATAGTATAGTATGTCGTCCAAAATAATTAAAAAAAAAGTCATAGTATAGTATGTCGTCTAAAATCATGGAAAAAATGTTATAGTATAGTATGTCGTCTAAAATCATGAAAAAAAGTCATAGTATAGTATGTCGTCCAAAATCATGGAAAAAATGTTATAGTATAGTATGTCGTCCAAAATCATGGAAAAAATGTCATAGTATAGTATGTCATCGAAAATCATGAAAAAAAAGTCATAGTATAGTATGTCGTCCAAAATCATGAAAAAAATGTCATAGTATAGTATGTCGTCCAAAATCATGAAAAAAAAACATTTTATAGTATGTCGTCCAAAATCATGAAAAAAAAGTCATAGTATAGTATGTTGTCTAAAATCATGAAAAAAAGTCATAGTATAGTATGTTGTCTAAAATCATGAAAAAAAAACATTTTATAGTATGTCGTCCAAAATCATGAAAAAAAGTCATAGTATAGTATGTTGTCTAAAATCATGAAAAAAAGTCATAGTATAGTATGTCGTTCAGAATCATGAAAAAAAATGTAATAGTATAGTATGTCGTTCAAAATCATGAAAAAAATGTCATAGTATAGTATGTCGTCCAAAATCATGAAATAAATGTCATAGTATAGTATGTCGTCCAAAATCATGAAATAAATGTCATAGTATAGTATGTTGTCCAAAATCATGAAAAAAAGCCATAGTATAGTATGTCGTCTAAAATCATGAAAAAAAAAAAAATCATTTTATAGTATGTCGTCCAAAATCATGAAAAAAATGTCATAGTATAGTATGTCGTCCATAATCATGAAAAAAATTTCATAGTATAGTATGTCGTCCAAAATCATGAAAAAAATGTCATAGTATAGCATGTCGTCCAAAATCATGAAAAAAAGCCATAGTATAATATGTCGTACTAGTGACAGTGTTAAGATGTTGCCAAATTCGGGGGAAAAATTCATAGTATTGTGTGTTGTCCAAAATAATGAAATAAATGTAATAGTATAGTATGTCGTTCAGAATCATGAAAAAAAGTCATAGTATAGTATGTCATCGAAAATCATGAAAAAAAAGTCATAGTATAGTATGTCGTCCAAAATCATGAAAAAAATGTCATAGTATAGCATGTCGTCCAAAATAATGAAAAAAAGTCATAGTATAGTATGTCGTCCAAAATCATGAAAAAAAGCCATAGTATAATATGTCGTACTAGTGACAGTGTTAAAATGTTGCCAAATTCGGGGGAAAATTTCATAGTATAGTATGTCGTCCAAAATCATGAAAAAAAGTCATAGTATAGTATGTCGTCCAAAATAATGAAAAAAAGCCATAGTATAGTATGTCGTCCAAAATCATGGAAAAAATGTTATAGTATAGTATGTCGTCTAAAATCATGAAAAAAAAAGTCATAGTATAGTATGTCGTCTAAAATAATGAAAAAAAGTCATAGTATAGCATGTCGTCCAAAATCATGGAAAAAATGTTATAGTATAGTATGTCGTCTAAAATCCTGAAAAACAGTCATAGTATAGTATGTCGTCTAAAATCATGAAAAAAAGCCATAGTATAGTATGTCGTCCAAAATCCTGAAAAAAAGTCATAGTAAAGTATGTCGTCCAAAACCATGAAAAAAATGTAATAGTATAGCATGTCGTCCAAAATAATGAAAAAAAGTCATAGTATAGTATGTCGTCCAAAATCATGAAAAAAATGTAATAGTATAGCATTTCGTTCAAAATCATGAAAAAAAGCCATAGTATAGTATGTCGTTCAAAATCATGAAAAAAAGTCATAGGATAGTATGTCGTCCAAAACCATGAAAAAAATGTAATAGTATAGTATGTCGTCCAAAATCATGAAAAAAAGCCATAGTATAGTATGTCGTCCGAAATCATGGAAAAAATGTCATAGTATAGTATGTCCTCTAAAATCATGAAAAAAAGTCATAGTATAGTATGTCGTCCAAAATCATGGAAAAAATGTTATAGTATAGTATGTCGTCTAAAATCATGAAAAAAAGCCATAGTATAGTATGTCGTCTAAAATCATGAAAAAGAGTCATAGTATAGTATGTCGTCCAAAATCATGAAAAAAAAGTCATAGTATAGTATGTCGTCCAAAATAATGAAAAAAAGTCATAGTATAGTATGTCGTCCAAAATCATGGAAAAAATGTTATAGTATAGTATGTCGTCTAAAATCATGAAAAAAAGTCATAGTATAGTATGTCGTCCAAAATCATGGAAAAAATGTTATAGTATAGTATGTCGTCCAAAATCATGGAAAAAATGTCATAGTATAGTATGTCATCGAAAATCATGAAAAAAAAGTCATAGTATAGTATGTCGTCCAAAATCATGAAAAAAATTTCATAGTATAGTATGTCGTCCAAAATCATGAAAAAAATGTCATAGTATAGTATGTCGTCCAAAATCATGAAAAAAAAACATTTTATAGTATGTCGTCCAAAATCATGAAAAAAAAGTCATAGTATAGTATGTCGTCCAAAATCATGAAAAAAAGTCATAGTATAGTATGTCGTCTAAAATCATGAAAAAAAAACATTTTATAGTATGTCGTCCAAAATCATGAAAAAAAGTCATAGTATAGTATGTCGTTCAGAATCATGAAAAAAAATGTAATAGTATAGTATGTCGTTCAAAATCATGAAAAAAAATGTCATAGTATAGTATGTCGTCCAAAATCATGAAATAAATGTCATAGTATAGTATGTCGTCCAAAATCATGAAATAAATGTCATAGTATAGTATGTTGTCCAAAATCATGAAAAAAAGCCATAGTATAGTATGTCGTCTAAAATCATGAAAAAAAAAAAAATCATTTTATAGTATGTCGTCCAAAATCATGAAAAAAATGTCATAGTATAGTATGTCGTCCATAATCATGAAAAAAATTTCATAGTATAGTATGTCGTCCAAAATCATGAAAAAAATGTCATAGTATAGCATGTCGTCCAAAATCATGAAAAAAAGCCATAGTATAATATGTCGTACTAGTGACAGTGTTAAGATGTTGCCAAATTCGGGGGAAAAATTCATAGTATTGTGTGTTGTCCAAAATAATGAAATAAATGTAATAGTATAGTATGTCGTTCAGAATCATGAAAAAAAGTCATAGTATAGTATGTCATCGAAAATCATGAAAAAAAAGTCATAGTATAGTATGTCGTCCAAAATCATGAAAAAAATGTCATAGTATAGCATGTCGTCCAAAATAATGAGAAAAAGTCATAGTATAGTATGTCGTCCAAAATCATGAAAAAAAGCCATAGTATAATATGTCGTACTAGTGACAGTGTTAAAATGTTGCCAAATTCGGGGGAAAATTTCATAGTATAGTATGTCGTCCAAAATCATGAAAAAAAGTCATAGTATAGTATGTCGTCCAAAATAATGAAAAAAAGTCATAGTATAGTATGTCGTTCAGAATCATGGCAAAAATGTTATAGTATAGTATGTCGTCTAAAATCATGAAAAAAAAGTCATAGTATAGTATGTCGTTCAGAATCATGGCAAAAATGTTATAGTATAGTAAGTCGTCCAAAATAATGAAAAAAAGTCATAGTATAGTATGTCGTTCAGAATCATGGAAAAAAAGTCATAGTATAGTATGTCGTCTAAAATCATGAAAAAAAAGTCATAGTATAGTATGTCGTTCAGAATCATGGAAAAAATGTTATAGTATAGTATGTCGTCCAAAATAATGAAAAAAAGTCATAGTATAGTATGTCGTTCAGAATCATGGAAAAAATGTCATAGTATAGTATGTCGTCTAAAATCATGAAAAAAAAGTCATAGTATAGTATGTCGTTCAGAATCATGGAAAAAATGTCATAGTATAGTATGTCGTCCAAAATAATGAAAAAAAGTCATAGTATAGTATGTCGTTCAGAATCATGGAAAAAATGTTATAGTATAGTATGTCGTCTAAAATCATGAAAAAAAAGTCATAGTATAGTATATCGTCCAAAATCATGAAAAAAAAGTCATAGTATATAGTATGTCGTCCAAAACCATCAAAAAAAAGTCATAGTTTCGTATGTCATTAAACTGTCATAGTTCAGCACGTTAAGGAAAAGTCATAGTGTAGCATGTCAAGGGTCATACTCTACTTATCTGCTGTTAGGGTCCAGGGACGGTGGGATGTCGTTTGTTGTAAAGACCTCTGGGATAAATTGTAATATGTGATATTGGGCTCTATAAATAAAATTAAAATGAATTGACAAAATTTATGGTTTAGAAAACCTGTATTTGTGAATGGATTGATTTAACAACTTTTACTGCTGTTTAAAACCCCCTGTCTTTATTCTTGCCTCTTGGTTACTGTGACAAAGTATACAGAATAAATATTATTTCAAATCAAGATAGCAAACACATATAAATGATTAAATTAACCAGAATAATTAGCAATTTAATATAGAAATCTTTATGCATATTCCCAAAAGTAATTAGATTAGATGGTCTAAAACTTGAATTACTGTAAGCTACTGGACACTGTGTTAATCAACCTGAAACTCATGAAGCAGCAGTGGACACTAATCTGATTATACTTGAGTATTTTCATTTGGTGGATGCATGCTCTCTTTCATCGCAGCTGTGAAGTGCTGTAGCACCACTTAGTGGAGATAAAGTAAACAGCAGCAGTAGATTTTTTCCAGGTGTCTTCTGAATCATTTTCTTTTTTATTTATACTGAAAAATCAGACAAATATCTTATTTTAAAAATATTCAGCATTTGTATCAATGAATGAGTGCACAGTGTGTGTCCTGACACATGCTGCAGGTTCAGTGGAGATTTCTCTTTATTTCCCAGAATGCAGTTCAACATGATCACATTCAGCAGTTTGAAAGAAGGACAGGACAATCTGAGTGATGCTTTCAAGAATATATTTCAGAAACAGCTGCTGAAGAATTTTCAGCCACACCATGCAGAACATACACTGTCATTAGTGTCCTACAGAAACCTTGTACCTCCAGTTTGGTATCACAACTCTATCAACAAGCTACACAAGCTCCAGCTTGAATGAAAATGTCCTGTACATCAAATCAATTGATGAAGTGTGGAATGTTAAAGGGATGTTGCACCCCCCCAAAAAGTAAAAACTGCTCTCATCATCTGGTCAACATTGTGTCTATTAAAGCATCAGTAAAGTCAGCATGTAGATAAAGCAAAGTTTGTACTGTATTAGTACAACAATTTTACTACTCATATTCACATTTGGGGTTAATCAAGACGACTCATTTAATTGCTTCGATAACGAGATAGTGGACATTTGAACCAAAGCTCTTGTGGCTTTAAAACAATCTAATCAGAAACCTGTTTTGTTTTCTGTGTATCATTTTTAGATGCATTGAGATCACTGTCCACATCAGTTGCTTTACAGCGGGCTGAAAAGAAGTCCAACTTCATGCGTTGTTTTGAGGGTGAGAAGGTAATCACTAACAAATTATTCCTTAACAAAAAAGTGTACAAATGATTCAGACTTTGTCGACAAATTCTCAGGGAACAAGGTTTATGAAGGACAAATGTAGAAAACTCAAGCTAACATATATATATTGTCATTTTTATTATCTTTCCAGAGAAGTTTGTGTAACAAGGGTAAAATAAAGTAACTGGAGGGCTGGACATACCCTGTTCTACCTCGTCAAGAGGGACTTTCCTGTTAAACTAGCTGACTTATTGTTCACATGATCACACATATCCAAAAATAATCTTAGCTTGAATACTGTGAGCACCTGTGACCACAGCACAGGCCTTAATGCTAGCTTCCATTGTGTAAACTTAGTGGACTAATCATGAAATACATTTTAAAACACTTTCAGACCTCCATTAGTAGCCATATTTATTTTGACGTACACTGAACATAACGTGAGGGCCTCGTACCAACAATGTTAGAGGAACTTTTACAGGTAAAGAAAATGTTTTTGAATGTTTCTGACTGGATAACTTCACCTTCATATCCTCAAACAGGAAAGTGTACATGTGTCTTTCTCTGGATATTGTGTTTGCTGTTTAGTAAGTTACCACAGGTAAGTATATATGCTATACACTGAGGTTATAGTCAGTGACCACACCTGGCAGCAAAATTAATTCAAACAAAATGGATGAAAGTGTTATTTTATTTTGTGATTGAGGCAGATAGAATCTGACCATTTGTTGTATAGACACTGTGTTTCACAAGGACTCACCTGTTCACAAACAGTTTTTCTTTGATTAATTTAGCAAGATGACAACATTGAGACCTGGTTGGCTCTTCATCAGCAATGTGGGGCAGTTAACTTAGGTGTGTGTCATCTTTGAGCCTCAGACACAATATGGAAGCCTGTAAACCAACACTGTGTACATGACGGAAACCATATTCAAAGTGAAGATTTGAAAAAAATGAATACTAAATTGCTGGAAAAGCAATCCAAAAAAAAATATCACTCTGATCCAATACTTCTATTATTATAATCTCCTTTACAAGCCATCTGACGATATTACTCTGATACATTTTGTATTCTGAGTGAGTCGCTGTTGGAGAAGTGCACAAATTCTGTGGTTGAGGACACATCTGTGATGTCTCTGCATCTGATGAACAGCCAGTCAGAGGGGTGTACCATGAAGCAAGATGAGTAGGTCAGAGAGGTATGTTGAGCATGAAGTCAGAGTTTTTCGTGCCATGAAGGTGGCTCCTTTTTAACCTGGCTAGATCTCCATGGTAACTTAAGGTAAGGTAAGGTAAAACTTTAAGCTGTACAGCTGACCTGTGTCTGGGGCAGTTTAGAAAAAGCGTCTCTCACGCATTCTCCTTTGAAGATAGCATCACTCTTTTGTCAGTTGTTAATCTATGAAACCATATCATACCTTTACTGTCTCAAATTGTGTTTCTATGCTTGATCCTGATTTGCTGGTCTGTTAAACATTGCTAGTATATTACTGATATACCATATATATAATACTGATAAAACACAGTGATTAGAACTAATTAGTCTATTGATCTTTATCACAAATAATATTCAGTGAAATATTTTACTTTGATTTGGCCAAAAGCTAAAATAATTTCCACATATCCTTTGTAACGGGATAGTGTCAGTATATCTTGAGTATAAAATTGGAATCAGCTGCATAAAATTTTAAGTTTCAGAGCTGTAAAGTGTGCCGCTGTCATGTTAGAAATCAAGTAGTAAAAGTAAATATAACTTGAGAATTCACAAGTTAAGTATTTTTCTGCCAACACTCTTCTTATCTTAATCAACAGTATTACTTTTTACTGTTATAATTTTAAAATATTCTTCAAAGGCGAAAGTAGGCGGTGCAGAATCGATCAAGAGTCATGAGACGCCCTGAGAATGTCTTGTTCTATGTTCACGATCAAAGAGGCTTTAGGATGTGTTACACCATCTAAAGCAAAGTCTGGCCCTGTTAAACCTGCGTCATGGTACACCTCTCTGAGCTGGAAATAAGCGAGTCCTTGTGAAACACATATCTACGTTTTGGCTCAACACTTGGACAAAAGTGGATGTGCATGTTTTACACACTGATGTATAAACACTGTGCCCAGTGCAGGTTCAGAGACCAGGATATGGATGAGGTACTGCATTAGGGAAACAACAAAGTGGAAGCTCCGGTACTGATTAGGCAGCGACAGCGGGACAAGAGAGAGGCTGGACTCCTTTAATCTCTAGAGCCTTGTTGAAGTGTACGTCCATGGTCTTAGCAGCCTTGGTGATCTTCAGGTTCCTCATGCAACCTCCGAAGGAAGTGCTGGTAGAGAGAGCTGCCTGTCGGACTCCATCTGAGGGAGAAATAAAGGAATGACATCACAGTGCTCAGTGCATTACTGTATGTGTGGAAATATACAAGTGAATTTAATGTGTTTTCTACAACAGGCTCCACTGCATAGCAACATATCTATTTTATTTTAATTACATAACAGATTACAATTCCAATGTGTTAACAGATGTTTTACTTTAAAGGGAGAGTTCACACCAAAATCAGAAATACATATTATAAGTCTTACCTGTAGTGCTTTTTATCAGTCTAGATTGTTTTAGTGTGAGTTGCTGAGTGTTAGATATCAGCCTTATTGATGTCTGCCTTCTCTCTAATATAATGGAACTAGATGGCACTCAGCTTGTGGTGCTCAAAGTACCAAAAAATAAATTAAAAAAAACCCCCAACATTAATGTCTCTTTCCAGAGATCATGACCTGGTTACTCAAGATAATCCACAGACCTTGTGGTGAGCAGTTTCATGTAGGAACTATTTTCTTTGTACCAAACTACACCTGCCAACTGTATCAGGAAGTGTGTATCTACTCATGGATGGGAGGCTCGTGTCATTGTGACAGCAGGCAAATTACAATCAAACAATCTTAGTTGATTCATAGCACTACAGGTAAGATGTAGAAGGTACATTTTTGATTTGGGGATGAACTGTCCCTTTAAGGATCGTGTGTGTGTGTGAAGGCAGTCATACCAGGATATCCTCCGACGTAGATGGGGTCGTTGGTGTCACATGTGTTGGAACGTGGGTTAAGACTCTCTGCTTGGCTCAGCTTCTCATCGACCACCAGCTCCACCCTGTGGCGGAGTTTTCTAGCAATGACAGAGTGCCACTGGCCGTCGCAGAAGCCATCGCCCTCTGGCATGTGCTCCGCTGTGATTCGTCCAGCTCCGTTGTCAACATGGAAGAGCAGCTAGGGGGAGGGAAAGGGAGATGGGAAAAATATGAATTGAAAATACATGGATTAAAAACTAGTTTTTTTTTCAGTCATCAATCTATAACTATCCATTAATGTATGTTTACATATATGTAAGTACCTGTATTATTCTGTGATACTGTAAGCACACACTGTGCTATACAGTACCTAGATAGTACCTATTCCTATAACTATTGTTATATACCTTGCCCTCGACGATCTCTAGTCCCAGTCCATCGTTGGCTTGGTTACTGACGCCCAAAAGCACACCGTTGGTTCTGCTGGTTCTGAACTCTAATGCTATGGACACATCCAGACCCACTCTGTAAGAGGCGACTGGAGAGACAAAGAGATCATTAATCACCTATAACAACAACAAGTGCTTTGTTCCTGAGCAAGACACAGCTACTCTAGGTTTACAAGTCACTATTGGGTGGTTGTTACATAGCTGCTAGTTCAGGGCTTCTTAATGTGCCAGTTTAGGGAGCCATCATATGATTGAGACCACACAGGTCAAGGGCACACATAAAACAAAATATCTTTTATCTTACTTTTATATTACTGTCGAGTTGCCCACTGAAGTTACTAACTTAAGCAAACACCACAAGCACGGATGACAAAATGTAATTCTCGCAGTTTGACACAGCAGCAGGTAGTGTAATAAATGTAAGCTACTGAAAGTAATGAAACATACTGCGGATTCTTAAAATATAATGCATGGATTTCATGTAATGTTCAGGGGCCACACAAAGTGTTTCTGAGGGCCGTCATTTTTTATCTAAACTATCAGCTTGTTATATTTTTGAACCTGCTAAATTATGACCTTTTTATGACATACTATACTATAGCTTTTGGACTTTATTTTCGATGACTTCTTTATAACACACTACACTATTTCTTTTTTAATTTCTATGACTTTATGGCATACTGTACAATCAAACTTTTATGACATAAAATTTTATGACATTTTTAAAAAAAAACTTTTTTTATGACATACTGTACTATGACTTTTTTTTCCCCTCCACTTTTTGAAGGACAAATATTTTTGGGCCCTTTTTTAATGACATTTTACTGTGACTTTTCTAAAGCATACTATACTATTACTTTTATGATGACATACTATGCTTTGACTTTTCTTTGGACTTTTATGTTTTCTGTGATTACCTCCGCCAAGGAGGTTATGTTTTCGCCGGCGTTGGTCTGTTTGTCTGTTTTTCTGCAAAATAACTCAAAAAGTTCTAAACGGATTTTGATGAAATTTTCAGGAAAGGTTGATAATGGGACAAGGAACAGATGATAAAATTTTGGTGGTGATCGGTTGAAGCGAAGTGGATAAAATAATAAAATGGCGGGAAATCCGAGCTGCTTGGCGGAGGTCTGAGCTCTCTGGGTGCTCTAGTTTTTTTATGGCATACTCCTCTATCACTTTTTCAGACTTTTTCCATTACATACTATATTATGAATTTGTATGGCAAACTATGACTTTAATGTTTTAACATACTTTATGACTTATATACTATGACCTTTTTTTTTGACTTTTTTTTATGATACACTACACTATGGCTTTTTTACTGACTTTTTATGACATACTATACTTTGACTATTTTATGACATACCCACCTCTGAGACATACAGAAGGATGCTTCTAGATAAATCACAATCACATGCAGTATCTCACCCCATGACAGACTAACAAGATTTCATACTGTACCTCATTTTTTAGAACTGACCCACAATTTACAGGATGTAAGTGACATGTCAGTGTCTCATCTCACCTGCTTTCAGGAAGCCAGTTCCGTCAAAATAGGTGCCTGTCTCAGTAGCAACAAAGCATCTTCCCACCATGTGACTGGAGGTGGGTGTGGCCATGTCCAATTTAAAATCTTCAACGACAGCCTCAGCACGACCTAGACAAAGACGAGGGGAAGGGTTACTCAACTGGAGACAAAATCCCAAAACCTATTGTAGCATTAACAAATATTAAATATAAACAACAGACATATGAACATTCTAATCTGGGTAGATACAGGTGTAAAACATGTGACACATGTACAATCCTTAACACAATACAATATTATTACCTGTAGCTGCCGCCTTCGTGCTCACAGGACCTCCCACCATCTTTAAGTTACGGATACATCCATTAATACTGTAGAGAATCTAGTAAGAGAAAAAGAGAGAATGTTTAGTTTAAGTCTAACAAACTCATCCAAAAATACCAATCAATCAACAATCCTGCAAGTCGTGTTGACTGATATTTACTTTCAGTATTTGTACGTGTGTGTGTGTCTGTGTGTGTATGTTCCATTTACCGGTCCTATCCTCTTGGTGGTGTAGTTTGGTGGTAATCCACCAACATAAAGCAATCCCACCACGTCTAACAGGTCAGCCTGGTAAGAAGAGGAGAAATTATTAATGCAACAAAAGACAATCTGTTTAACACTGATCTGAGGTCGATGACTGGATCATTTGTCTTTATTTTTTCTGAAGGATATACTAAGCAGGATTTTTCTAAAAACAGTGTATAGACTGATACAAAGTAATCCCTCTTAATCATCACTAATGATAAACAAGGAGTGTGTGGCAGTGTGTTTATCTGCAGAGACTCTGCCCTCCGCCTGGATTTTCTTAGTTTCTTTTTATTTTGCCTTGTTTGGGATGTTCCTGGGCATGAGGTGAATCACCAAGGGGACACAGCTCGTTCCAAAATTAAAGTGAAGCTGGGGTTGACTTTCATTTTGGCTGGCAATACTGTTTGTAAACAGCAGCCGATAATTCCTGTATAGTATAACTTTAAGGGAAATATTTTCTTCTTACTAATCTGCCAAGTAACTCCTTGTATGTGCAGTTATGTAGTATATTTTCATATGAGAAAAGTAGTTAAAATAGAAAAAATTACCTTCTTTGGACTGATCATCTGTTTACTATATCGCCCATCGACCATAAGTAGACCTCTCTGTTTGTTACGACTCACACGGATCTGAGAGGAAAAGGAAAAGAAAGAGTGAGAGGAGGTTTAGAAAGACATGGGGGGACAGACACTGAGCTGGAATCATGTAGACAAATAGACATGTGCAGTCCTTCCACAGTATCAGCAGAAATCATATGTTGTCCTAGATGTAAGGAAAGACAAATGTTGCCATCAGGTGTTTGTCACTTGAAATTGAGATTTAGTGTTCATTAACAGTGCAACAAAGTGCCTAATTCTTCTAGAAAATTGGGACTTCCTGTGATAAATGAGTCTCCGGGATCTAATGTTCTGGATGGCAGAGAGCAAGGAAAGTGTGAAATACAGTATAAAATAAAGACAGAATCTAAATCACATATTATTGTATAGCAAATGAATGAATAAATAAATTAATGAGTGAATAAGCATGAATGAAAGACTGAAGAACTGTCCACCTACCTTGTGCCAGTTCCCATCATTGATCGAGAAGGGAACGCAGCCGGATATGTTTCCATGACCGAGATCATAACCCAGACAGACCTGTCCGTCCTTGATCTACAGACAGAGACAGACCGAGGGTCATGATGGAAGGATGACAAGCTGACATGGTTAACAAGAGCCATAGACTGTATAAAAGAAGTGGATGTAGCCACTGTGACATCACCCATTGTTTTATGGACAACCATTTCAAAGCGTCAAGTTTGGCATTTTCGCTTTCTTGGTCTTTTTGGTGCCCTAGGTGACCATATTTGAACTAAAGAGTGGGGTTGTTGAGGATAAGTATCGCTACACCTCTCTCCTGATTGAGAGGTCACTGTGATAGTGACTTGTCATTCACAAGGTAGCCATGCCCCTAAGCATACCCTGCTTCATCATGCATTTTACCCATAATTTACATAATAAACATCAGGCTGTATTGAAGGAAACATGAAACTAGCGACTGACATAAACTCATTATGAAAGTGTTTACTGAGGTAATTTCTCTGATGCCGGCAAACTCAACATACTCCTCCTACTTGACTTGACTCCTTCCTTGAAACCGCTCTCAACATCACCGGCACTGCTGATACTCTCCTGGCTCAATTCCTATCTCTCCGACAGATATCAGGTCATCGGCATAAACCATTGCAAATCCCCCACTGCTCCCCTCTGCCAAGGTGTTCCCCAAGGTTCAGTTCTCGGCCCCCTCCTCTTAGTCCTGTACATTCTCCCCCACGGTCAAATCATCCGCCATCATGGACTTCAGTTTCACTGCTTTGCCGATGACATTCAGCTCCACATCTCCACCAAAGCCATCACTCCTGCCACTCGCTCTACCCTCACCAACTGCATCGCCGAAATAAAATCCAAACCCACTTCCTCAAACTTAACTGTGACAAATCAGATGTGATCATCATCAGTCCCAAATCTCTTATCAAATCCACCCATAACTTCTTTCTCCCCATCGATGGCTCCACTGTGTTCTCCTCACCCCTTGCCTGTAACCGTGGTGTCATTTTCTATCAAACCCTCTCCTTTGACCAGCATATTAAACACATCAACAAAACAGCCCTCTTCCATCTCAAAAACATTGCCCACCTCCGCCCATCCCTCCCCTTTTCAGACTAGACCACTGCAACAGTCTCCTCTACGGTTCATCGTCCAAAACTTTCAAGAAAAATCAGTGTATCCAGAACTCAGCTGCTCGTCTTCTCACACACTCCCGCCTCAGTGACCATATTACCCCCATCCTTCATAACGTCCACTGGCACCCCATCCTCCAGCATAACCACTTCAAACTCCTCATCATCACTTACAAAGCTCTCCACAACCTGGCTCCCCCCTACCTGTCTGTGCTCCTCCACCGGTACACTCCCTCCTGCACTCCTGTTCCCCTGCACCAGGACTAACCACCAAACCTAGGGAGACAGGGCCTTTTCCATTGCTGCTCCAATCCTCTGGAACTCAACATCTGAGGACATCTGAGACTACCCCTCACTCTCCACCTTCAAGAAAACCCCCAAAACACACCTTTCCAAAACTGCCTAGAACCTCTAAAATCAGTGTACTTTGCCCTTCTGCATTATTTCCCTCTCTACCTCCCTACGGATTATTTCATCTTCTTTTTTTTTTCCAATTGTTGTCCTGAAATGCACCATATAAATCCAATATATTATTATTATTATTATTACGAATCAAGTGAGAAACAGAGTAATTTTCTCTTAGAGTTTGATACAATCAGACTTCTTTTTGCAGCCAGTGGAGTCGCCCCCTGCTGGCCGTTAGAAAGAATACAGATTCAAGGCACTTCTGCATAAACCTCACTCCACAAACTCTGAGGCTATGTCTGCTTTTATACAGTCTATGATATTACCCTCTTTGATGACCTTGGTGAAATAGAAAAACAAATCCTCTGTACAGTCTCAATACACAGGTAGAAAACAGAAGAAGGATGTGGCAAAAAAGATAGGGAACATGAGATTATCCAAATGTTATGATTTATTTTTCTGTTTTTTCATTAAGTAGTCATAACTTGTACTTTGTGAGCAGCTGGGCCTCAGTTTGCAACTGTTTTATGGTACAAAAAGAAGTGGGCATTGTTCTTCCTCCTCAGAGCTGAGACTTATTTCAATGAGAAGAGGTGAGATAGAGTCAAAGACTGTGCTTCAAGAGACAAAGAAGCACCTTGTGTTACAGGAAAAAACAATTATTGGAACAATAGGCAGAGCAGTAGGTGGATACCTGTATGGAAACAAAGTCTGCATGGTTGATTCTTGCCATGTAGAGGACGAGACCAGACTCCTCCCTCGTTCTCAGCTCAAACTCCAATATAAGCCTGAAACACACATGTAAACGCTTTAAACTTTTTTTTTTTTCCAGAAAACAAACATGTAATAAGTAAATCAGTTTTAGATCATGTATATCTTTGTGATGCTTTGCATTATTTATCAGGCTCCTGGGAAAGAACAATAATGGATTCTCACAGCATATCAATATAAATAACAATTTCCTGCAAAGGTAATAATGCAGTAAACAAAACTGTAATGAACTTATTCAAGCATGCAAGTATAATTTCTCAACCAAATTTAATATAACAAATCAAATTATTTGTATTCAGTAAGGCGTAGTATGGGATATTACGGTAAGCAGCAGGGAAGATAAATTGCAGTTTTAAGAGAGTGGGACACCTATCTTGACATTTCATCATGTTTTCCAGCACTGACATTTTGATGTAGACAGCAGGATGACTCACTGCTTAGAGAACATGTCAAGGAAATGAATGTTACGAGTCTGATCCCCAAAATACCTCAAATCTGTAAGCAACATGTTTTTCCTTTTTTCAGCTCATCCCTTAACAAAACCATTAGATTAGATGACAGACCACATCACGTGTACTGGTGTCCCTTAACATGGCTGGCTCCCAAATACATTTCTGAGGTCCTCTGCCCCCGTTCCAACCCAAGATCTCACAGAGAATTCTTTAGTTATGGCTAAAAACATGTTTTGTGAAGTCAAGTGACCTTTGGCCACCATTATCAAATCAGTTCATTAGAGTTCAAGCTCAGGTTCGTTCGCTTTCACCACAAACACTGCAAAGTTAAAGAACCAAATAATTATAAAAAGCTCACTTCAGAGCGGCCATGTTGTGTTAAAACATAAATGAATGCTCATTTAGACCTGTTGGCTAATTCAGACTCAATATGCTGTGTTACCTTCATTATAAGACCCCTGATTTAGAGGAACACTGTCATCTCTACTTAGCATCAGTGTTTCTCAAAAAGCTCAGTCTGTTATCTGTGGTAGGCGCTGTATAACTTGCAAAACAACACACCTATAATGACTATTTATTTTTGAATACATACCTCTCTCTGACTTTGGTGTCATCAAAAGCAAAGCTCATGTGGCTGTTCCTGGTCAGTCCAAACTGATAAGCCTTCTCGAGCGCTGTCGGGGCCACAGCTGATGCACATGAATCCTGGAGATAGGAACATAACATGTCAGTTACACTGACAGGGTTTCACCACACTGTTCCTATTGCCTCTTGTCAACAGACACCTTTACACCTGAGCAGAACACATGTCAATCACACTAATAGGGTTTCTGCTTCTGATCTGCAGGGACCTAAAGGGAGGGTCACTCACTGGTCAGGTCATCAAACAGTTCTTTATATAAAACAGATCAAAGAAAAGTTTACAGAAGAATAAATCCATGTAGATTTAAAAGTGAGGCCTTGGATGTGCGATGACAAAAGTGTATTTTTATAGTGAAAATTTACCATACGGGATATTTCAGATGGTCTCAGCAAGTTGCAGCATATGGCCTATTAAAATGTGTTTAATTGCAGTCATCTTTCATCACTGTTTTGTTTTCCTCTTTATCATTTCAAATCAGTGACTGCCAAGGTGGATTTGGCTGACACTGTTCTCAAATCAATGGACCCTCCCACAGTTTGATCAGCATAAATCCAGCACATATTCTCTCTCCATCTGAACCAGACATCACACACTACAGTCTGATTTCCATTTGATTTGTGCTTCACTTTGGCAGCAGGGTAAACAAAGTATTAGATGAGTATTACTGTGCCCTTTGTCATGTTACAGGCTGCAGTTCAACCAGTGGCCACAGGGTGTCAGTGTTGCAATACAAGTAAAGGCACCCAATTTATGACTAGTTTTCTTTTTTTTTTACTCCTCTACCGCAGTTCTTTCTTCGCTCATCCACTTGCCTCTTTGTCATCCCTCCTCTCACTCTTATATCCTTTTCTCCTTGTCCAAGTCTTCCTCTCGTCCTCTATGTCTTCCTCCTGTCCTCCCATCTGCTACTACTTTATTTTGCTTTACACTCGTACTCTCATATCCCCTTTCTTCTCACTTTCTCACATTTTCCTTCCTGTCCTGTTCACTTCGCCTCTCATTATTTACTTCTCTTGCTACTGCTCTCCTTTATTCTCCCAACAACTCCTCTTCCTGCATCCTCCTCTCCTCTGCATCCTTTTATTTATTTCTCTTCCGTCAGCTCAACTTTCTTTTGCTCTTCTTTAAAATTATTTGTCCTCTCCCCCTCTTGCCTTCCATCTTTTGGTTTCCTACTCCCTTCCTTCCTTTTCTCTACTTCTCCTTTTTGCTTTCATCACCACTCTGTTTGAAGGCTTGTCTGTGCTGGTTTTTAATTCTTCATCTATCCAACTTTATCTGCTCTTCAGTTCTCCTGCATAGTGTTCCCTCTCCACTTCCCATCCTCTACTGTCCTGTCCTTGCCTCCTCTCCCATCTTTCCTACCCTCTTTCCTTTCTTTCACTCTCCTCCTGCTGCCTCTCTCTAATGTCATATCCTGCTCCTCTCAGTTTCTCTTACCTTTCTGTTTCCTTCTGCTGTATTCTCTCTACTCTTCCTCCTCCACCTCTCCTGATCTCGTTGACTCCTATCCTGTTGTGTCCTCTACTCCCATTTGTCACTCGTTCTCCACAACCTGTCTCTAATCCCCTCCTCTCATTCACTCCTTTTTTATATACCGCTGTTGCCTTATTTTCTTTTTCTCCACTTATCTTGCTCTTCTGACTTTTTTTCCACCTGGCCATATTCAGTGTTGTCATGCTTGAGATCTGTTTTGGTCTTGAACAACATTTTGAGGGTCTCATCTCAGACTTGACTACAATTTTACCTGGTCTTGTCTCAGTCTCAGACAAAGAGGACTCAGGATTTTATTCAATCACTAAACTGCCTGTGCAAAAGAGGAGTGTTAATAAAGATGGCTACAGCCGATTTCAGCTTCGTAGTGTTTGTATTTGTTTGCTTATAGAAAACAAAGGAAAAGTCCCAGACATAAAAATCACCTGCAGCGCCTTTTGATTAGTTTATCCACACATTTCTCATGATACTATTATACATACACACACATAAATATACATGGCAGTAAAAAGAATTTAATGAAAAGGATTATTTGGGTGTTTTTATGGTAATGTGGATTTTTCAGATCAATGTGCCAGTTCCACTTCTTATTGTCAGTGTGTCCTGCAGTGTGGGACTCGCACTGGTCTGGTCTTGATTTTGACTTGGACTCAAATTTCGAAGTCTTGAGCCACGTTTACACTGCCCTTTCAAGGCGGGAATATTGCACAGTCATGCTGCCTTGCTGTTGGGTATGTAAGATATGACCCATCGTGGGACGGGGGGGGGACAGAGTCTTAGTCAGGAATGGAGGTAGTAGCAGACCCGAAACTAGTTCTGTGTAAAATGGGTGGAACGAGTGTAATGTTTTGATTACATATTATGTTGGTGACCCACCACAGGAGATCTAAAAAGCAGCTATTGGCAGTTAGTGGCTAACTCAAAGAGGAATAAGAGTCGCCGTCTTCCAAACAGAGGATGACATCAGCCACCATATAACAGCGATGGTAAATGATTGTTATTTACATGTTAATGCCATTGCTGTTTAGAAAGCACTGCTGAAGCGTATATTCCATGTCACACTAGAGGCAGATGCTGATGGACCTGTCATGCCTCTTTTGATTGCAGGATGCCATGACACTGTATAATCACACACTGAAGCAGACTGATGCCGCTGTCGTTTGGTTCTATGTAAAAATGCAAAGGAGGCATAGAGAAGGGATTTTGTAGCCGCTTAAAGCGCAATCTCTGTGTAAAAAGAGCTTTGGTGTTGTCTCGGTTTTGATACATCCTGGTCTTGGTCATGACGGTTTTGGTGGCCCTGACTACAACACTATCCCATCTAATCATCCTGCTTCTTCATCTGTCTATTTCTTCTGTCGCCTGCTCATGCCTACAATGGAAGGCATTCCCAGACCTTCACCTTTTTTTTTATCTCCTCCTCTCCTCAACTTCCCTCACCTGTTCTCCACTCCATCATCTCCACTCTCACTTCTTGCTCCACTGTTTGTCTCTACCGGTCCTCACCTCATTCTCTGTTTCCCTTCCTTCTATCTGTTCTTACTATCTCCCCTCCTCTCTTGAATACATCTCCTCTTAAGTAACAAATCTGCTTTGCCATACCTCCAGTGTCAGTGTGAGACAAAGTTAGAGCGAAAGGGAGAGCATCTTAGACGACCGAGCGTCTATGTGTGTGTGTGTGTCTTAATCTCCTCTCCTCTCTTGTTCTCTTTCAAGTGAAGACATTCCCCACACCGTGACCTTGCTTTGTTACAGCTGACACTCACCTCTTATCGCGCTCTGTCCTCATATCCGCTCCTCCTCCTCAACCTCCCTCTGTTTTTTCCCTCTTTCTCATTCTCTCCCTATCTAACAAAAGGGAGATGTCACTTGCTCAGAAGCTCTTTCCTTCCCTCTCCTTTCATCCTTCTCCAGCTTCCTCTCCTCCGTCTTTCCATTAAGCCAACAAAAGGCGGGCGCCGCTCTGTTCAGAAAGACTCTCCCTCTCTCTCTCTCTCTCCTTCCTCCTTTTCCTCCATGGCTGCACCTTTTCTCTCCACTCACATCCCCTCTCTGTCTTCAGTCCCCTTTTATCCTCCTCTGCTTCCCTCCCTTTCTCTCATCCCCTCTGCATCTTTCCATTAAGCTAACAATAGGAAGACCGTCTTCCATTCAGAATGGTTGGAGGTCACACCAATAGAATCTGAAGTCATTTAGACAGGATTTTGTATAAGTGTGTGTGTGTGTGTGTGTGTGTGTGTGTGCATGTGTGTGTGTGAAAGACGTTGCCATCACTCTTGAGAGATCAGAAGTCCTCACTCTGCTTATTGTAGTTTTCAGAGGAGCTTCTCTTTTGGCCTCTGGTAGTAATTAGCTTTAGCTACAAGTGTCTCACTGCTCAACTCATGACCAACTTAAAGTGCATCATTCCTTAAGCATATGTCAGTGGTCATTATATTGCTTAATAGAGTTCAAACTTAAGTCTTGAACTAAAACTAGAAAACCATTTGGCAACTTCAATTCAACTGCAGATCCAATGGCTTTACAACTGCACTAAGAGCCTAAAGAGGCAGATATCTCTAAGCTCCATCTGCCAAAATAAGACTAAGTATGTTGCTATGTAAACTAATCACCTGAAAAGAAAAAGCTATGTGAGTCAGCAACTGCATGGCCTGTTAGAACACCTCACTATGAGAGTGTCAAACGAAATGAGCTCTCCCCTCTCTCAATAACTAATATCAAGGACTTGCTTGGGCAAAGCACTTAACCTCCAGCTGCTCAACAAGAGCTGGTCAGTGGCCACCAGTGGAAGACTGTGTTTGCACAAAGCAGCTCAGTGCAAATGTGAAGTGGGTCGATGAAGGAAGCTTTGCTCGCTTTGAGTTTCCCTGAGTAAAAATACGTTAAAATAGAAAATTAATATATGAGAGAATACACTTTGGATGGAAGACAGTGAACTTTGTGCGTGTGGCTACCATATTTTAAAATTCTAGACCTGACTGCAAAAAGACAGAGTAGAGAAAGCAAATCAGCAAGTTTTTCCGTTACAGTGGCTGATTGTTAATAACCACATACACAAGTGTGTGTTACAAAGGATAAGCTGGTGATATTCTATATTTTTGTTAGTGTAAACAAAACCTATTAAAAGGCTAAAACCTACACTGATCCAACTAACAAGTTTTGTTTATGTACCCAAAGCCTAATAAAACCATGTCTCTGCCCCATGGCTCTCCACTGTTGATCAAAAACTATTTAAAGACAGTGCATCTGCCACAACACTGAGTGACATGTGCCTTTATTACCATGAATGTGGGTTTTGCACTTAAGTCTTAAGTCAACCCAACGCACACCCTCCTGCTGCAGCAAATGTAGTGCATCAAAGCAGTTAAAATAGTCCTCAACAAATACACTATTTAACCCTGTTAGAGTAAAACTTGTTGAAAATCTACAGTATTTGGCTGTTCCTTTATTAATTTGCGCATATTTTGACATTTTTTATGACCAATTTTTAAACATTTACAGCTTCAGAAGGGACCAACAGGCTTGTGCCTGAGTCCCAGGGGCTTAAACATAGACCGTTTGCTTGCAATGGGGCCTGTGGGGTGGAGCGGGCCCTCCAGCAATGGGTTAGGCAGAGAATGGGCCCTTGTGAGTGTTTCAGAATGTCAACCTGTATTAAAAAAAGAACTCACATTAAATCAAAATTAAATTTTTGATTTTCATACACTTTGAAAACTATTGAAAATACTATTCAATTAAATACATAGACTTGTACTGTATAAGTGTATACTTCATCTACAACTAAATACTAGCATGAACTGCTAAATATAGAGTATCACCAGCCTTATCCTTTAAAGATCTACTATGCAAGATTTCCCTAAAAACAATATTTAGACTCAGAACTAATCCCTCTCAATTATCACTTATGAGTAATTAGAAGTGTGTGGCGGTTTATTTTTCTGCAGAGACTTTGCCCTCTGCCTGTACTTTACCACTTCCCTCTTATTTCCTGTGCTTGGGAAGTTTATGGGCCCCCACAAGGCTCAGGTGAGGTCGGAGCTTTATAAAAAGGAAGCGACCAAGTGCCAGAATGTGAAAGCGGCAGGCATCCAAAAAAGCTCAAATATGGCGAGGCTACATGCCAAACGATAAAGAATCTGGGGTCGGCTTTTAATATCACTTTTGCTGCAAGCCTATTAACAAACAGTAACCAACAATCTGCATAGTACACCTTTAAACAGTGTTAACTGTGTGCGAGTGTGTTTGTGTGTTTGTGTGTGTGTGTGTGTGTGTGTGTATACCACTTCAGCGCTGGGCTCCTGTTTAGCAGTGGGTGGGGCAGCAGCAGCAGTAGGTGTGGCAGCAGGTGCAGCAGGGGGCGTGGCCTCCTGCAGGTCAGCAGTCAGGGAGTGGGAAGGAAGGGGATTAGTGGCAGCCAAAGAGCCAGAATGATGTCAGTGTTTATGACAAGCACACAGCCCTCCAATCAGCTACAGGAAAGCAAAGATGTCATAAACATGAGAGGCCAAAGAGGTTAATGAAGTAATGGCGAAACTTTGAGACTCCAGCTCCGATGAACTGAAGCGTAATTACTGTAAGAACGTTGTACACTATTTAATAAATGTGGTTCTCTCACCTTGTCAGACTCAGACCATGTTAGATTTTGTTACCTCTACACTGAAATAGTAAAGGTCTGTTTCCAGTCACTACAGAAAGAACTGGAGCTGAGAATCTCTCCTATGTTATATAATGCTGAGTTTCAGTGTGAATGAGGGGAATTAGAGAGCCATGATTTAAAAGGCTAATTAGAGGCAGTTGTCATGATGTCATCAACTACAACACCAAGTAAATAAGAATTACACAGTGAAAAATAGGATTCAGGATTTCATTCTTTAAGAGATTCACTGGAACCTGTACGGTGCCTCTTTTCGAGCCTCTTCAACCTCTAAATTGGTGCTCACATCTATCTCAAGAATCAGAGGTACAGAATATGCTGTGACAGAAAAGTGGGAGATAAAGAAGTCTCTTTATTCAAGCGCATGCTGAGACTGTTGTTGACTGTCAACTGTGATTCAACTTATGATTACTTTTTCAGTCTAACAATATTCTCTTGCTGTTGATGAAAAATGCATGTTGCAACCTCTGTGCAGAGCTCTGTCACATGGTGCAGCAGCACAACAACACAAAAATATTAATTAGGGTAAGGTGATACATCAATTATACTCAGTGTATCATATATTGATACACGTGGGATGTATAAAATGACTTTATTGTGAAAATTGACAGAATATTGACAGACTATGGCTCTTAAGTCGCATTTTGCAACCCTGGAGCACCAGTGCTGCTTGCAAATAGTATTAATATATGAACTGGGGAGCTGTTCGTTTATTTCATATTGAATAAATCATCATATTTAACAGCACACAGGTAACAGTTCTAACAAGTTTGAGGATAATGTGAGCAAGTGAGGCATGTTTTTGTATCAGCAGGGCTCCAGACTGCAACTATTTAGTCGCATTTAGTGACCATGGAGCACCAGCGCGACTTGCAGGTATTTCAAATGTATGAACATAAGAGCTGTTAGTTTGTTTCTTGCCCACAGTAAATAAGTTCTCTTGTTTAACAGCACCATAGCAACAGTTTATCTTTTAAAGAGTTTCATGATGGTGTCACTGGGTGAGGCATGTGTTTTTTTGTATTTGCAGGGCTCCAGACTGTGCCTATTTTGTCGCATTTTGCAACCATAAAGCACCAATGCCACTTACAAATAGTATTAATATATGAATTGGAGAGCTATTGGATTGGTTCACGCCCACAGTAAATAAATAGTGCTAATTATACTTAATTATAACCGTGCTATATGTAACTTTATAATAACTGTACTTTAGCTCCTTTATGTAACAGCAGCTACTTTATTTGAACTATTGTAACCGTAGTTTATTAACTATTACTGGCTAAAAACAAGAACGAATTTGGTGTTTGCAAACAGAAAATGTACCTGTTTATCTGCATATAGAGCAGGGCAGTGAGACCCAAACATAAGTGATCACTTGAGACGTGGAAATGCTTTCTAATGCTAAGGATGAACAGACAGACTTGAAACTGTCCACTTGTAACTGGATCACCCAAGACACAGTTAATACCAAGAATAAACAGGTTCAGTGGTTCTCCGTAAGCTGCAAACAGTGATGTTGGTGGAGGAAATGTAATATCCTCTAAAGACTTAAATCGTTTTTAAAAATATCTCCCATTTTCCTCTGAAGTCTGGTGAAGCTTGTATAGTTCATTTAGCTGTTCCAAGAGTCAACAAGATCAACATAAACAAAACACCCAATAAGACATGAATTATAACGATAATTACTCGCTGAAATAAGATGAAAACTTACCTTCAGCCTTGGCTATAATATAGAGCTATGGCTTCTCTCACCCTGTAGTCTATTCTGTATCATAAAACAGATGAACTTACAGCCCATAAAGCAACAGACCACAGGGTTATAGAGAAGCTGGGACAGCTCTTTGGCTCTGTGCTTCATGATCAATGTCCTTTTAGAGGTGTAGTTTAGCAGGTAACTGGGTAACTGATAAACTATGACTGCTGTAAGGCTCATAATATATTAAATATATGAAATATATATTGCCTATCCTATCGCTAAGGGCATGATGTGAATGACTCACTACCTACCAGCCTCTTAGCATAGTAGCTAAGTGTTAGCTGAGAGTGCTTTGGCTCCTGTGGGCTCATAAAACATAAATGGCATGCACAGTTAGCGTAGCGTAGCGCCGTGACTCCGCACCGTATGACAGGCTGCCAGAGGTGGAGTTTAGTGGCTCAAGGCTAAAGGGACTATAAAGAAGAGTTAATGGACTGTACAACTGCTATGTGATGAAGCGCTAAGCTAACAGGGCGAGGCCATGGCTGCATTTCAACAGAGAGAAATAGGGGTGTGTTTGTGTGAGTATGTGTGAATAACAGTCAGAAAAAAAACAAAAACAATAATATGGTGGAGAAGGACATGTGCGCTTCAGTAACTGTGTATGCATGTTGGTGTATGTGCTTCCTTTTACTGCATTGCATCTCCATATATGTATCATATATATATGGGTGCTTTCTCTCTGTATGTACAGTACATGTGCCAACAGCACCTAAACAAAAGTATTGGCCATCATATAACTGTAAATAAAAACCCTCTGGTTTAATAAGTATCCCTTACTTAACTACATATCGCATTTATTTTTAAAACCGGAAAACCTTCTGTTGAAAAATATAATGATTAAAGTTATGCCCATTAGAGGTAAATAGTTCAAATGCATGTGTGTGTTTTCCCACGTTAATTTGAGCCACTTACAGCAGGAAGACCTGGAGGTGGTGTCGTGGTGGCTGGGGTCAGTGGAGGAGCGAGGGGCTTCAAGTCCTCCTTTTCTTTCTCGGGTTCCTCTACATCTGGCAGATGAGGTAGAGGCGGCTCAGGGGCGAGGTTGGGGCACTGTCCGATTTCAGCATTCTCAAAGGACACGGGCAGGGAGAAATCTGAGAGACTGAGAGATGGACAGACAATTAGAGTTACATTTTCTTGACTGATTAGCTGACACAGACAGGAGCAGACGAGTCAGATTGAGCTAAAATTACAGAGAGCTGTTTCTGTGTTTGGACTAAATGCTACAGGAAGTAGATTCCTTTAAGAGCATGAACTTCACTGAGGGGCTCTACTTGTGTCTACTTAACCTTGTTGAACACAATAAAGGTGTTCATCACATGTACAGACGAAGGGATGCACGATATATATCAGGCCGATAAATTGTCGGCCAATAATGGGACATTTTAATAATTATACATTCTTGCGATAATAAAAACTATAGCTGATAAATAGCACAGACAATACAAAGCTAGACTGCTTTCATAGACTTAACAAGGGCAGCATCTACACATCCGACACAGAGGGTGGCGGTACATGTACCTTTAAACTTGGTCTTAGAGTCGCCCATAAACACAGAGAAGAACATCAACAACTGAAGCATGCTGTCTAGAGTGGACGGCCGCCTTTCACAGTTCTAGAGGAAGACAACAGGACTGCACCAAGAGTCTAATCTCCGACCGCTGAACATCTTAGACACAGCGCTGAAGAACCGTCTCAAGAGTGCTAGCACGGGCTAATTAGCAGGAGCTGATTAAATCCGACACCAAGGCTCGACCCTGTTGTTAAACTTAAGCTTAATTAATAGCCGCTAGCTATGTGGTGCTACAGTTAGCAATTATTTGTATCGTTACCTCTCTGGCTACATGTGTGAGTTAGACACAGCTGCTTGATTGTCTGAGTTCCTTGTTAATATATGAGGTGAATCAACAGCGCATCGATATTGTAATTGGTAGTTGTAGGCTAGTCTATCATGGGATGGTGAGACAGCGCCTGGATGTGTTTATTAAAATGGAATTTAAGCCTTTTTTACCCTCAGGCTTACATAAACTACAGGTTACACACTTCTTTTCAACATACAAAAATATGAAATTATCCGTTATCATATCGGTTATCGGCCATGAGAAGCAGGTAATTATCTGTTATCTGTATTGATTAAAAAATTCCATATCGGTGCATCCCTGAGACAATCCACTGAAAGGCCTAGACACACCAAACCAACATCAGAAAAACTAGTGGTGGTGAAGGACGACTTTGCGTTTTGTCTCTTCACTTGTGTCTCAGCCAAAAAGTTGCACTTGAACACACTGCACAAACTACAGCCGATGGCCAACTACCACGTACGCTCTGCACCTGCTTGAGAAGAAATAACTCTCCAAACCAGCAGGCTACTATAGTCTGTATTTATCATTCAAAAAGGGAAACCAGAAGTAAGACATGACTGATTCAAGAAGCTATTGAGACAGTTAGAACATCAACACAACCTGACGTTGAAAGAACACGCACTAGCCAACAACACAAACAATTACGCAAACACAGCAAAAACCAGGATGACAGTTGCTCACTTATGGCCTGATACTGATTAGCAACAGACCGTTGGCTTGGTGTGTCATGGCCCCAACACTGAATCCTCAGACCGAACTGACTATCATAATTGTCACTGGCAATTTGTGCCATCCAGAGCATATCTGGATATGTTCCATGTTTTCTTACACTTTGTACTTAGTATTTTACACTGCATCTACAATTTGTTTTGAGTGTGTCTTAACACATCTTGTAAGATCTAGAGTCAGGGTCACAGCACACTCACTGACAAGGCTCCAATTACCATTGAATGATTATGTATTACTACTAGGAAAAGGAAGTATAGTAGGAGTTATTCAAGAATAGCACCCAAATAATATACATAAGGTAGGTTCCATCATGATGGGTGCTTCAAGAACAACCACAGAAAATGCACACAAAGAATAATGAAGACTCACTGACAGGCAGACAGATGTATATCAAATACAAATTACAGTGGCAGGGTGAGAGGGTTGAAATGAGGTGAGCGATAGACAAACAGATACAAACATAAACACACAAAGATGAGAGAGGAGTGTAATTTGAGTTATGAGTATGTTTATGATGTTGGACAGCTCTATTACTGCTGTTCAGGCAGAAAGAGGCGCTGGCTTTATCATCATCATCATCAACAGCATTATCGTGACCTCTTGCAATCACATTAACGACGCTTTAACCCGACAGTATATGAGGTCAAAATGAGGGCCTGTCGTCCACTGCCAGAAAACATTATTGGATAAACATTAGGACAATGAGGGAAAGCTGCACAGTCTGAAGCATGAGTATTAATACAGTGCATTTAAGGTGAACAGTTCAAGTTTACAGAGGTAAAGTAAGTTGGTCAGTTTTGCCTGTGTCAGTGTTTCAACATGGTGGAAGGCAGGGCAGAGAAATATCCAAAATCAAAAGCTGACTCTGTTCTTTTACTCGGTATTTATCTTTTCATGTCAGAACCATATTATGCTGTGGATGGATCAAAAGCAAAGAAATGGTTTCAGTTATTTTAAACACATTTTCATCTGATCAGATCATAACACAGAATGTGATTGGTTCTGATGGAAAAACAAACTGATGGCAAAAACGGTCAGTCACTAGTTTTTGGTGTGATTCAGCTACAAGAAGTTTGAAGACACGGAGGAAAGAAGTGGATGTTAATGGTTAACTGAAAAATAAAACTTACTTTGAAATGGCCACTGCAACAATACACACTCACGGTATTTCAGGTCGACGTACTACGATGTACTGCTAAGCTTTTACAAAAACCTCTCTACTCTGTTCAAATACTGATACTTCAAAAAGACAGAAGCATGATCATGTCCCCAGAACACACTCTACATTTCAATTTAATAAGAAGAGTAAGACCAAATGCACCACTCCAAATTACTCAGCTATATTTCAGATTCAAGAAAAAGCTAATTTTAGCTCTAGGTTTCAGTTCATCGACATCTGACTGAATATACAGGTCCAATCCCATGTCTTATTTTTTACCCCTGCACCTAATTTTCGAACGTCCCTTTGCCCCTCAGAAAAAAGTTACAAGGAGCAGTGGTTGAAATCTTCTCCTACAATATGGGACAAGCTTTCAAGACCATAATACGTCATCAGAAGACATCAATGGTGTTTACGTAGAAGTAGAATCGAATGGCAACAATGGCATTATCACAATGACATTTGCCATTTATCTGAAGGAGACAGGAAAGCGTGGATGCTCACAATTTGTGCACATCGTAAGTTACACAATATCAACTGTTGTCATGAGTCCTCAAGAGCAAAGCACTTTTGTTTGGAGGGCCATGTAGCTCCAACACTTTGCTTTACCCCTCTATCCCAACTAGAAGGGATACCCTAGAGACACCCTAACCCTAGACATGAACACACAAAATGGAAGGGTAAGTGTTGGAGGCAAGGGGTGTAATGAGACTGAGCCATAGACGAGATGTTACGTACACAGCGTTGACCATGAGATTCCATATACATCCCTGGAATGGGACGTTGGCTCTGTTGGACGTCTGCTCTACTTCTGCGGGAATACCACCAAGGAAGATGCGCTGCAGGCTCACTGGCTGGTCGTTGGGAAGCGCTGCCTCCCTTTTGGGCTCCTCGTCCACCTGAACTGCGAAAGATCTGAGTAAAAGCACCCACAGAGACAGGCACACAGGAAGTGTTAAATTGATCATGCAGTGTAAAAGTCTTCAAGAGAAAACAGATTCTGTTGCCCAGGTATGGACATAAACTGAACAGACACACAACACCTACCTGCCTGGAAGCCTCTCTATGCGCAGTGAGTGCTCTCTCCCATCATGCAGTATGCCATGCTCAGGTCGCCTGATGACACGACGCGGACTGTGGTGGCCAGTGAACACCAAGACCTCCAGAGAACCTTTGTTCAGCATGACTGAGAGGTAGGGCTGCAGGAGTAGGAGATAAAATTTATTAGCTGTGGAAATCTGAGCATCCGTACTGCTCTCAGGACACAGAGCCGGAGAGAGGAGATGAAATGAAGAAGCTCAGGTTGATTTACGAGAGAAGGGCTTTGAATTTCACAATACTTATACAGTGTATATACCACCTAAAAAGCCAATTCGTCCAAAAAATACTGACTGAAAAGGCTAGCGTGAAGGAGCTATTATACTGTTTGTAGATAATTATATACTGAACAGTTTGATGTTGAGCAAAAGTTATTATAACCATCTGCACCGATGAAAGCCCCATGTAAGTGTGGGTGTGTTTATTTCTAATATAACCTTTATTTAACCAAGAAAACCTTTAAGAGATAAAAAAAAAAAGCTATTTTCGAGAGTCTCCTGGCCAAGGTAGGCAGTAATAACAGTGTGTTACTTATCACAAACACGAAACTGATAACATAAAATATCCCACAAGGTCAGAAGTAAACATAACTGCAATTATAAAATCATGAATAAAAATGGGAGTAAGAATCAGAGTAAGGATCGCTTCCTGGGAATAACTTAAAGTGGAATTGCAAAAAAAACTTTTTAAAAGCTGGGAGTGAATGTTCATTCTTGACGGTAATAGTTTGGCAAAACAAAGAAAAATAATAATAATTTTCAAGAGCTTTCAGCTGTCTTCACTAATATGGATTGAATGTCTAGAAAAAGCTTAAACATACAAACATAAATAAATAAGATCAATTCAATTCTATCGAACAATAAAACAATATGACTACAGTACATTCAGATTTAAAACATAAGCAGCTGCGGCCATATTCACAAATATTCTGAGAACACTTTCAGAGAGCTTCTAACTTTGCCTAAAAATTTCTAACAAGGAGTCCTAGCTTAGGTGGCTCTCAGCTCAACTCTGAGCAAGTAAGAGGCAGAAACTTCTTCCTTAGCAGGGAAGTGTGTTCGACCCCACTAACAGGTATGATGCATTTTTTTTAAAAAGATATGATTGGTTGTCACAGAACCTGCAAGGTGTGGACACCCAGCTGAAATAAAATAACCTGTGTCGTAATATGAGACAGTGAAAGCTCTGTATTTGTTTGTGTGATCACTCAGCTGATGGAAGGTTGAGACAGACCCAAGTCATCACTGCTGCACTGTTGCATTTGTCCAGATGCCAATTATCTTGTGTTGTTATCACTTTCATTTCTGGCGTTTTACCAGTTTTGGGTTGGGGGGGAGATGTGAGCGCATCTCTAATGAGATCGACCACAAACATAATCCCTGCACCATCTAATCTGTGGCGTTTTATTTACTCAATGTCATTAGTTTCCGGCACAAAGCTTTTATTTTGAAGTGTCGTTACCTGCTGTAGAGTGATTAAACAACACGTATGACACTAAATCTATACCGAACCAAACTCCTCCCAAAGTGGACCAAAAAGTGGACCAACAGAAAAGGAACTCAGTTCTTTTTCAGTTCACATTGTCAGTTCTATTTCTGGCCAACTTCAGCTCTGATGGGGCCTCAGTCCTCTTTCTGTTCACACTACATATAATATATATTGACATAGTTTTGTTTTTACTTTGACATGGCACTGCAGTGCAGTTATGAAGCCCCTCGCTTTCAGATTAACTTAAAATCGGAGGAAAACCTTAGTGTTTCTGTGCCGTAAACTGTTGCCGTTTGATGAATTGTACATTCCACATCTGGGGCCGTGCAGTATCTTCTGTGGCCCAAACTACTCCCCGTCCTGCGTCCCTGCAAGTGTTACAGGCTGATGTGGTTTCATCTGTTTTTTCAAGCTTCCCAGTGCAACAGCATGTGATCTAGAGGGGTAAATACAATGACAAAAGAGCAAACCAGGAGCGCTGTGTGTTGACTGCAGACTTGAAGCGAACCGAACTCAGAAAACATTCGCTTCAGAAGGGTCTGAGTTCTCTTGGAGCGTTCACATATGCGGAAAAAATGCTGAGTCATCGCTCCGAGTCCATTTAGATAACGGGGGAAATCTGGACCTCGTGGCTGGACCAGATGGAAACCACTGGTTTAAGACACTTAAGGCCCTAAAAGTCCTCCTCCCTACTATTAACAGTTTTTTACCTTAGGAGCTCCCTTAAGAGCTAAGATGCTTTGTGAATAACCTTTATCTTAACCAGAATCTAGTCTTAACTGTAAGAGGAAATTCTTAGAAAACATCAGGATTCAAAGAATTTTCTTAGAGTTTCATCACTAGGAGCAACTCTTTGTACTCAGAAGCTTTATGAATATGGCTGCAGGTGTTCTTGAATAGAAAGTTGTCAGCTGTAGTTGCTCCCTACATAGATTTTTTGAAATAAGTATCTAAATAATCAAAGTTCAGCTGATTTTTTTTACAATGTACTTCATCACATTATAAATATTATGTGGCCAACACAGATTAAACTTGTTCACCTCCTGCATGTCACAATTCTTTACATGTTTGTCGGGAAGAGGAGAGAATGAGAAAGGAAGGACGGGGGGAAAAACAGACAGGTAAGAATGGAAGGGAAGAGAAAAGACAAACAGGAGGGAGGAGAAACTGGTGATTAAATAGCGGAGAAAAGTCAAAGGCGAAAGGGGAGATGAGTAGGGAGAGGTGCAGGGGTATATAGAGAGAAATTGTGGGGGAAATAAGAGAGGTAGGAGAGGAGTGGAGAGGAGAGTGGGGAGGAAAGGATAACAAGAGATGAGAGGAACAGAGAGGAGAGGATAATAGGGGGAAGAGATGAGAGGGCAGAGAGCAAAACAGCGAGCGAGATAGAGACAGGGGGAGAGAGAAAGAGAGAGACAGACAGAGAGGTGCTAGAGAGCAGTGGTGCAGGGTCAGGCTAATTTGAATTTTAATTCACTGTGTGCCAGAGGGCGAAGTGGGAGACAATTTACCACCTGAAAATGGAATTTCAATTTGAGGTCGGGGACAAATTGAACTGAGATGTAGCTACAACATGCCTCTCGCTGCGCTGCCTCGCACACACACACGCTCACACACGTTCGCACAGATACAAAGGCACACACAGGTGCACAGACACAGACACGTCACACATACAGACAAAGGCAGACTATCACAGATGAACTCGCACACACACATGAATTCAAACACTGCGGGAAACGTACACACACACAGACACGTAGACATACAATCAGGAAACCAAATATGGAACAGAGTGCAGAGCTAACACACGTGCAAAGACCGACATGTTCACAAGAAAATCACATGTAAAACACACGTAAAAAAACATCTCACGCGAAACCACCTTCAATATTTTAAATCTTTCAGCTTCTGAAGTTCATACAAGTATGATTATATTTTGGCTCTGGGTTTCATGCTCCAGTGTTGCCGTACAACTGGAATCAGTGCAGAATACAGACAGGGCAAAGCTGGGTTTGTATTGTTTGTTCAATATTAATGAATCAATCTAATCTAATGTCTTCATTTTAAAACTGTTTGGTATCATCAAACCTCAGAACTAACACAATGTTTCTTGTACACTTTTGTTTTGGGATTGCATTTTTCAATTTAGCACAACAAACAGAGCCAGAGGATTTGTTCAGACTTAGCAGCCGCGTGTAACATCATTCATAATCTTATAAGGGAAGTAGCATTTTAAATTTGCCAGTATACTTTTGAGGGAGGTTGGTTTGATGTACTGCACATTAACACTGATATCAGGTTTTGTTATTGTTGTTGTTTTTCTTGCAAGCCTCCATGGTGAACAAACGGAAAATTCTTGATGAATTGAAGTCATAGGGGGCTGCGTTTTACAACATAAAAACCATATCAAAACATCCATTTACAAACTCAAACACAACCTGTGCAGTGTAATCCCAGTCACATATATCCAGTCGTATGCTCAGTACTTCCCAAACAGACAGCCCTTTCTGACAGGGAACTGAACCAAGAGTGAAACATATCTATTCTCTAGACTCCCTTAATAGAAAACAATGCTTTAACCTCGCTTAACACAGGAGCTGCTGGTCTACGACTGCCTTGGTCATTTTTTGTTTGTGTATTTGTGTGACTGTTGTGATTCCAAACTAACTCTTTAAAACAGCAGTCTGTAAACAGATGCTTTGATACACACTGCACAAAAAAATTAAGGGAACGCTTGATTCACACATCAGATCTTGTTGAATTAATTATTCAAGTTGAAAGTATTTCCTGATGTACACTGTATAATTTGTTGAAAACAAAATGACGTAACAATGGTCAATGGACACCAAAACCATCAGGGGCGAATTCAAATTCTTCAATCTTCAATCACACCAAAAATCAAAATAAAAAATTGAAAATACAGGCTGATCCAACTTGTGTGAATGTTATCACAGCAACTGATAATGTGACTCAGTAGTGTGTATGCACTTCTGACAACATCTGGGCATGCTCCTGATGAGTCGGTGGATGGTGTCCTGGGGATCTCCTCCCAGACTTGGATCAGGGCATCCGTGAGCTACTGGACAGTCTGTTGCAGATGCACCGATACATGAAGTCCCATAGGTGGTCAATTGGATTTAGGTCAGGGAAACAAGAGGGCCAGTCAATGGCATCAATGCCTTCGTCACCCAGAAACTGCCTCTACACTCTGTCCACATGAGGCAGGGCATTGTCCTGCACCAGGAGGAACCCAGGGCCCACTGCACCAGCATAAGGTCTGACAGTCGCTCTAAAGATTTCATCCCGGTTCCTAACAGCAGTCAGGGTACTGTTGGCTGTGACATGGAGGTCCTGTGCTGGGAGACACAGCAAACCTTCTTGCAACCGCATGTATGGATGTGCCAGCTTGGAGGAGCTGGACTACCTGTGCAACCTATTTGGGCTGCAGGTACCGCCTCATGCTACCAGTAGTGACAAGGACACTAGCAGAACACAAAGCTAGAGAAGAATCAGTCAGGAAGGATAAGGAGAGAGCAAATGTCTGTGGCCACCCCTGTTAAACCATTCCCTTTTGGGGGGTTGTCTTGCTTTTGCCTCTCCATTGCACCTGGTGCACCTTTCATTTGCACCAAAGCAGGTGAAGCTGACTCACAATCACTTGCAGGGCTTGACGCAAATTTTTTTTCCCCAAGGAGCACATGTGCTCCTAAGTTGAAAAAGTAAGGAGCGCACAAAGAACTTTAGGGGCACAATGTAAATTGATCAAATAATGTGTTTTCCGTAATAAACGTGATGCAAATAGACATTTACAAGCAAAATTATTTAATGAATTTGTATACAAAATGTACAGAAAGGTAAAATCAGCAATTTTTGAAAAAGTATTGCAATTTAATTTTATCTTTAATGTTATCATCTTATATATATTATCTTTGCAATGTGATTATCTTATATAATGTTATTACTATCCTAAAACATTCTCCAGGTCCTCTGAAACTCTGTAGGACTTATTTCCACCCTGCCCTGCTTCGGCTGATTTTTTTATGCGCACGTGCCCCTAAATATTTTTTACAGTTCACACACACCTATTTTTTGGTCGCAAATGCAAGTGAAACGCTCGCACTGTCGAGCGCTGACTTGTGCTTCCTTAATGGACAGATTGATATCCCTGAAGTTTAACGGACTTCCTGTTAGACTGTGACCATTAAGTGTTCCCTTAATTTCTTTGCGCGGTGTAGTTTTGCTGTTGTTAAACACAACCCCTATGAATTTTCTCTGTTTTTGGATTATTTGTGCACAGAAAACATGAAAAAAATCCTTCCAAATTCAACATAATACTGGCTGAGTAACTGATATACAAAAGGACATTTGGAAAAGTATTCCTTTGATCCTACAGTCAGCTTACCTGCAAAAAATAATGAATAATAGTAACTGGAAAAATCACCAGTCTTTTATTTGCAAACTTTTACAAGCATCTAAAGCTCCTTAATAAAATACTGTAGCTGAAGAGGCATTTTAGCAACAAAACAAAACAAATTCTTTGTATCTTGTCATAAACAGAAAACCAGAGGTGCTTTTTTCTGAGGGCATGGGGAGTCTCCATTCTCCATTTTGTATGCCATGATATTCCCCGGAAATCTATTGTTTCAGCCAGAGGTGTGTGCAGCGCTCATATCCAACATCACAGTCGTTCATCTACTTCGCTGTTCATTCTTCTATCACACCAAACACCAAACAGTCTGACGGTGAATATCTTGTATTTTGTGAAAGGTCTAGGCGGACATGTATTTTTTAACTTCTAGCCTCCCTTATGAATTCGTCTTTTACTCTCTCTCTCTTGCTCTCTGTCTTCTCACTACACTCTCTTTCATCTCCCCTTATTCTGCTCTGAGCTTGTTCCTTTTCATCTCTCCTCTCTGTGACCATTCTCTCTTTCTGTCGACAATCAACTCTCCCCATCTTTTCATTTTTCTCCTTCCCTCTGTTATCCTCCCTCCTTGTATCATTTCTCTTCTTCTCCAGCTCCGCTCTTTCCCCTATCTCCTTCCTTTCACCTCTAAATCCCTCTCCTCCATCCCTCCATCCTTTGTCTCCTGTCCCCTTCTCTCTTTCCCGTCTCTCTCTGTCCCTCTCTAAAACATCCATTAGTCAGGGCCAAGTTGAGTTGATGGTGTTTTTAACCTCGGTTAACCTTTCTCCCCACACACACACACACACACACACACACACACACACACACACACACACACGCCCTGCCTGCCAGCGTAGTTAGTAAAAATAGATTTATGCGCCCAACAACCAGTGATGATGGATAAGCTAGAGGTAACCCTCTGTCCTCCCACTCACACACACACACACACACACACGCACACTTTCAATTTTACATTCATGTGAGCAACGGCCTCCTAATGAGATACACACACACACATTATGCTAAAACATGCATGCTCGCACACAAACAACCACATTTGCCGGACACAGACACTAATACAGTGTGTACAGCTACAAATATGAATGCATGTGCACATACACAATAGTTACACAACACATACATGTCGTTTCCAGCAGAGATAAAGGAGTGGATTTGTTTATTTATCAGTGATTAGGATGAAAGTGGGCAGTATCAGTACGGACTTCAAGCGCCTGTGTGTGTTGGCGTGAGCATGTGTGTATGTGTGTGTGTTGGCGTGAGCATGTGTGTATGTGTGTGTGTGTGTGTGTGTGTGTTGGCAGTGAGTGAGAGCGTTTTTAGCCGTAAGACAATCTAATCAGCATAGCTGCCAACAAATTCAAATCTCATTAATATGCACTTATGGAAACTTCATTCACTTACAAGAGGAGTGCTTGTGTGCACGGAAGTGTGTGTGTGCTTGCGTGGTCAGCTAAAAGCTAAAAAAGCTACTATATGTATCTGTCAGTGGGCATTTGTGTGTGTGTGTGTGTGTGTGTGTGTGTGTGTGTGTGTTGGATAAAAGACAATCCAATTAGCCCAGATGCCAAAAAATGCAAATCTCATTAATATGCACTTATGAAACCGTCATTCACTTAAGGAAAGGTGCGCAGTGTTTGGGTGAGTATGAGCGCGTCAATGTGTTGAACTCACCTCTACAGACTGTCTGCGTTTTCTCTTGGTGCTGAGGGTGTTTGTGTTTCGGGCCTGTGGTGGGAAGATTTTCAGAAAAATTTAGTTTAGTTTGTTTTATTTAGAAAGAAGAAATGAAAACATGGCTGCACCAGATTTGGTGAAACCCTAATTTCCATCTGTAGTCCTACACATAACAAGTACGTGCAATAAGTAAGAATAAAATTCAAGGTGCAATGCAGACTGCAGTAAATCCATGTGCCTGACATAATCAAAGCAGTATGTCCACACTGCATAGTACAAAATACAATATGAAATGCACTGTCTCTTTGTGCCGAGCGTCTGTCGAAAATATTGCACATTTTGTTAGTACATAGAGCCAGTGAAGACCGAAGGAGTCATTTTCCTTTAGAGTGATTTATATATGTTTTACCTGATTCCTTAACACATATTTATAGTTTACAGTCATAGCCTACATTTTTTGCTGTTCCTTTACAATTTCTGCAAACAGAATATAACACCTCTGTGAGCAAACGATGGCACTCCAACTGTGACTTATAGAATAGAGAATAGAGCTCTCAATTAAACCTCATGAAGGGAATGAAAATTGTTTTCAAAAGATTTTATTGTTATTTGTTTGTTAAGATCTTCCTGGTGCAGTCTTATCTCCCTGCATGATTTCTTTTATTGTTTTGCAGCTGTGTAGCTCCCCTATTTCCTCTGTGCATTGCATTGTGGGACAGCTGTGTGCATCAACAGTACCCTAAAAAGTCAAGATAATTTAGTGCTCTGTTTTTGAGGATACCAATTCGGTCATTCTTTGTTTTAGGGGTCCACAATTTTTGAAGAATACCCAGGGTACACTTTTACTTTCAATTAATTCTACCATACCCAGACTCAGAGAGTCCATTAGTCAGTGCAGATAAGCTGAACATATGAGGCATACTGTGATGGCTGTGCCCGCAGCCACCAAAAGGTTGAACAATTCCTATTCTCACCTACTCCATTACCACATGTTCAGTTTCCTTTAATTTGCAGTCACTTAAAATACACACAACACCAGTTTTTCTAAGTTAAAAATCTATTAGCACTTTGACATCACACCGTTTTCAAGATGAAGCACGCATATTTAGTTAACATTGTTTTTTCATTTTGCTATTTGCTTTTGTAAGTTATTAAATCGTTTTGTCTTTGAGTTACCTTAGGTCACTTCCTGGTTGGAGTTGGGCAAAAGATGGGCTGAGGGCGGAGCCTGGATTTATGCAGGCCATCTCACAGAACGAACTAAGAGCTGTGACATCATGGGGGGGATTATGGGTTTCTTTGTGTTCATTTTAAGTATTGCCTTTGTAAGTTCTCCCCTTTGTGTTTAATTTGGTCTGATCAGTGAGTATATATGTTGCCCCACTGATTCACTGTGTTAGGTCTGTTTGTTAAGTTACCGTGTAGCTTTGTTAGCCTTTTTTGTCAGTAGAGTGATGTTTTCTCCTTTAAGGGTCCTATCACTCAAATTCTGTTATCTTTAGTCATTCGCTTCGTAAAATGTATTTTTTGGGAAACTAAATCCACCTTTTCTGAACTTTAAATCTGTGGGCTTTTTTTGTGTTTTGACTGCTTGGTCTACGACACACACAACTAAACATATTTAAAGAACTCAAGGCCACTTTGAGAGCAGAGAGAGCACTTGGGTTCGGCCAAGGCCAAATGCCCTGTCTCACAATGTTAACAAAAGCAAAAAATAATTCCTGTATCTGTGAGTCAGATCCACTCCAAAATTTCATGGTTTATTCCTTGGCTCATGTTACACACTTCTGCCAAGTTTCATGATAATCAGGCCATAAGTTTTTCCATAATCCTGCTGACGAAAGAACTAACCAAACCGAGAACGTAACCTGACGAAGTAATAATGTCTAGATTTCTCCTTAGTCATTAGTTTAAGGTCCACACAGTTCAATATATTCAGCATCTCACTTTTGTTTGGCCATGTCGTTGAGCTAGTTTGCTGTCTTTGTCAAATAGCTGTCTGTTATTAACTCACTCTACAGCAGGAAATAACTCTTTAAAATAAAAGTTATGTGCCAGATTCACTAGACTTCAAAATTAAGTGTTTTTTTTTTTTTGTTTTTTTTTAACAAACTTGACATGTGCGTGAGTCACTTGCGGTCCATTCAGAATGAACCCATGACCCACTTTTGGGCCATGACCCACCAGTTGGGAACTACTGATCTACAGAAAAAAGTGAAACAGCTAAATTGTTGATTCTCCAATGATGAATTATTAGGTTGTAAACTGAGCTTTTCCTTAGGGAAATTCCTACTTCCCATATAATTAGTACCAGATCACATAGTTCTTTCTAAGAAACTTCCTAGAAATTATTAGGAAACTACATACCTGTCAAAGCACTGGATAAGGAAGTGAGTCACAGCTTAAATGTACAAAGATGAAACTGAACCTGCTGGCCGACTGGTGAAGCTCCGCCCACTGCCAACAATATGGTCCCAGTGTCTGCAAGAGTGCTGAACGACAGGCTGATCTCCGTGCCGACTGCCAGCGAAAGGCCACCCAGCTCCATGTATCCAGGCTTAGAGAAACTGACTGTGTACAGGTTCTGTGAGACAGACATGAAATAGTTGCAGTCAATGTACATTAGGGTGGGGGAAAAGAATCAATACAGCAGAGTATCACGATATTTTGCGTGGCAATAATGTATCAATACAAGAAATCCAAGTATCGTTTCTTTTATTATATAACTTATTGATATTGTGACTAAAAATGTAACTGTGGTAGAATACTAGACTAACAAAGTCCACTAGAACCATTTTGCTGAAATAAAAACGGTGACATTAGATGAACAGACTGTTAGATACTATTAGATTTAACAAATGTTGACAGAGTTTTTCTTTGTGGACACAATCTGCAGTTGAAAAAAGGTATTAAATCACAATGTATAGCAATATATGTTGTCGCAAAAACACAATAATATTGATTCCCACCTGATCCCCTGATGTTGTTGTACATTAGTATACCTCAATGACTGCCAGGATAAATGATCCAGTCTTAAATATTACAAATCATAGTCAGATGGAAAAGCAAAAGAAATATTTGAAAAGCAAAAGTAGTGAAAAAAATAGTTGAGTTTGGTTGATGAAAAGTACAGTGCATGATCAGACTAAATTCCTGCTGATGCTTAAGTCAAGGTTTTACTCTCAAAAAGAGACAACTTTTAGACGCATGCTGCTTTACAAAAACTATGAAATGTGTCCTCATCCACTTCTCATTACTTTGACTGCAAAGTGGAAATATTCACTCACATACACACTCACACAGAAACCCTCATCCTTGTAGCATAGCAGAGTGGCTGTGAAGGAAGAAAAAAAGATAAGAGGAACAGAAAGACTTTCCCTCTACATACATTCAACCCTGGGCCTTTATAATCCTCCATACAGTCTTTAGATACTCTGCGCGCATGGCTGCATGTTTGTTCAAATGAAAAGTGCCAGTGTATAGAAATCTTGGTGAATGGCTTTAAAATCTCTAATGTAGATTCAATGCAAAAGTATATGTGTTTGTATAAGTTAACATGAATGACACAAACAGAAAAGGCGACTGAGGAAGTGTGTGTGTGTGTGTGTGTGTGTGTGTGTGTGTGTGTGTTCAGAGTGTATAGATTCATTCTAAATAGAGCTGATAATTACATTTTCTGACCTTCACTCTCACACTTTCTCTGTTTTTCTATTTTATTTTTGACAGAAAGAAACCTTCACTTCCTGAATACAGTAAGGTATGAAAGATACAGAGTGAATAGAGTGTGACCCAGAGGAAGAGGTCAATCAGGTTATACATGTCATGACCAAAACTCATTTGTACTGTACAATTTGTTTTCCATGTACGCACTCACTCACCTTCTATTCACGGACATTCTGACATGTTTAAACACATACACACACGTGATAAATCACCTATATATAAGTATGTAACCCTACAATTAAACAATCTGCAGATGGTTAATTAATTTTACATATGTGCCACACTCTTCTAACTCTACTGAGAAGTATTTAACTGCTGAAAAGATGGTCCATTCATCAAACTTGGCTGTCTATGCAGTAAAAAGATGAAAAGGAGCTGTGGCCTCGCCGTTTGCTCAAGATGTAGAAGGTATAAAACCTACAACTGCCAGAATGCACTGTCCCGCTGGACCAATAACGCTCCCACTGGCTGGTGATGTAATGTGAGCTTGTCGGTTTTGACACAGGTAATTATGAGGTAGCCGACTGGTGACAAACAAACTCAAATTACAGTTAAATGGTAAGCTAAAATGTTTCTTATGACATTTTAGGTGAGAAATGGGCAACTCAGTACAGGTAACAGAATGGCACCAATTTCCTGTTAACAAATTCACATATAACAGCTAAACAGTGCATTAAAGTATGTTTCTGAAGACAAGAAAAAATGTGATGCCCACTTCCTGTTCACAAATTCACATATTACAGCTAAACAGTACACTAAAATATGTTTCTGATAACATTATAGGTGAGAAATGGGCAACTCAGGACAGGAAACAGTGTGACACCCACTTCCTGTTCACAAATTCTTGTATTACAGCTAAACAGTGCACTAAAATATGTTTCTGAAGAGATTTTAGGTGAGAAATAGGCAACTCAGTACAGGAAACAGTATGGCACTCCTGCTGGTGGACGTTGTAATGCATGCTTGTCGGTTTTGGACATAGATAACAATAGAGTAGCCGGCTGGTAACAAGTGGTAAATGGACCTGCACTTGTATAGCACCTGTCTAGTCATCTGTCCAAAGCACTTTTTACACTTCCGAGTCACATTCATCCATTCACACACACATTCACACACTGGTGGCCTAGGCTACCATACAAGGTGCCACCTGCTACTCAGCTTTAACACACTCACACACCGATAGAACAGCTATCGGGAGCAATTTAGGGTTCAGTATCTTGTTCAAGGATACTTTGACATGTAGAGTGGAGGAGCCTGGGATCAAACTGCCAAACAATCTTGAATTACAGTGAAAGGGTAAGCTAAAATGTTTCTGAGAACATTTTGGGTGAGCAACAGGCAGTTACTTCCTGTTCACACATTCTCGTATTACAGCTAAACAGTGCACTAAAATATGTTTCTGGAGACATTTTAGGTGAGAAAGAGGCAATGCAGTGACAGAATCTTGGTTTATATGTGATCAGCAATGCCTACTTTTACTTTTTGATCGGAGTCTGAGAGAAGGGGAGAGGTTGGCGGGTCTCTCTCTCTCCATCAGCTTCTATACTCTTTGTGTCTATGGTGGCGGACATACCAAAATGTGGGAAATACAATTTTGCCTTTCATGACACTCAAGGTCATCTTGATTAAAAAAGTCAAGGAGATAAGGAACATACTTGCATAAAATAAATAACTACATAATAAAATAATAATAACATAACAACAAATAAATATTCAATGAATAAAATTCTATGTAAATAGTGGATATGTGTGACTAGACGGACAGGAGTCCTACTGAAAAGGCTAGTTGAAAGAGGTGAGTTTTGAGGTGGGGTTATTTAACTGGAATTTGTAGTCTGAGCAACAGCTGTAGAGCCAGCTAAAATAATTTCAATCATCATTTCAGCCGAGAGACGAGCAGGAAGATCTGGGCTCTGGTGAGATTGAGGGAAGTTTAACATACTTTATCTACACATATTACCCACATTGCTATGATAAATTGCTGGTTAAAAATCATCTTAGCATCCCTTTAAAATATGAACTAGTGAGAAACATTAAAGAAATGTTACAATGCATCTTCAGTTATGTGTATACATGCAAGTAGACAGTCACATCTCTGTAATATAATCTGACTATTTTGAGAGTTTAAATACACTGTAGAGCCATAAAACTTTACCTCTACATTACATCCTTTAGTGACTCCTGTATAATCTGAACTGCTGAGGAGATTATAAGGAGTCCTGGAGACCTCAATCTCCCGAAGACAGCCAGCATACCGCTTCAGCGTGACCTCTGACCTATTAAGAAATGATGATAGTTTTAATAAAGAGCATATACAGATGAAGACAATTCAGACTCCATGGAATTTCCTGTCTCTCAGCAGTGTAGTATAATTTCATAAAAGCTGAATTACTGCAGCAGTGAAGCTATTGCATCATGTATCCAGAAGCAGAGTGACGGTTGGACGTCAAAAACAAGAAGTATCTGAATATGCCGTTTGTCCATATCAATATATTTGATTTGTTATATAATTAGTTTTTGCATCAAGTTTTGCTCAGGTTACAGTATTACTCACAAGGGAAGGAATAAAAAACATAATGTTGGGCTGTGATCAAACTGAACATGCTATTAGCAGTTTGATGCACCTCTGTAATCATTCTCAGTGATTTAGGGTTTTATTTTTGTAACTCAGCAAAAACTGTTGCTTGCAGTGCTACAAAAAAACAAATCGGTAGAGACACTTAGCTCTGCGTCTGAAATACAATTTGAATCTGATTATGGCAATGATGCCTGTGAGGCAGGGTCATAAATGTGAGGAATTCCACCTAAATGTTGCTGAACAGACAAACGTCAAATTCAGATTAATAAAGACAGAGAAAGTGATTTCCAGCCGCTGTGTGGAGGAGCAGGAGCCCTCGGGGGGTGGGGGGAATCAGCCAAGATACAAACAAACACACACATTCACTGTGGGCTGTACAGCATCATCAGCATGGCTAGCCTCATGCAGAGGGCAATATATGATAAATATTTACTATATGTCTGATTATGAGATGTGTTTATTTATTTATTCATTTACCTGGCTGTCATGCTGTTAAGACAAAATGTGATATTAAAGCATTAGCACACTTCACACAACACAGTTTCAACTAATGACTCATGTACACTGGATTCTGGCACATGATTCAATGACAAGACTGGTAGGTGAAAAAAGTTGTAACTGACTGTGAACAGGCTGATTGTATTTGGTCAACAACTAAACCAGGGTGATTAAATAGCCTCAGCAGCTTAATTTTACAGCAATCAGGTGTCTAAATAAGTTTTTACATCATGAAATATCATTAAATATAACAAGTAAGACTAATCTCCATTGTCTACAAAATTTTAAAGATCCTTCACTTTTAATGCAAAACACATCACCCTTTATTAAATACACCTGATATATGATGGCCTTCTTTACAATAAATTCATGTAAAGTGTATGTGAGTGTCTTAACGTGCACATTGATATGTTAAAACTTTGAGTGTGCACCTGTAGTTTCCAATAGTCGGCAGCCCTCCAAAGTAGATCTTCTGGTTTTCCCTGAGGTTCAGACCAGTAGCTGAACCCTGAGACGTGGCCGATATCTTCTCCTCGGCACCGCTGTCGATGTCCACTACGCTCACCGTGGCTTCGTAAACAGTTAAAGAGACATGAATATAAACAGGCAGGCAGAGATAATGTACTTTGAAAGTGAAATCTATTTTAAAAACATAATATTTGTGGATTTTAAATGCTACTTGAAATTGTGTATTGTGTAGAAATTATGAGAATGTTTATTCATGTGCATCAGTATTTCTTGAAGAGATATTAATCTTAATGGGACTACCTGTTTAGGCAAAGACAAATATGTATATATGTGAAGTTTTATGTAATCTAGATTAATATAATGTAAACTGGTTAAGTAGAATTTGGTTTTGTAGTTTATTTCAGATCGGTCTGATCTCCTTCACGTGGATCCAGGCAGACAGTGGACTGCAAACCTGATTTCATTTTATGAATTACAGCTATGTTTGTTTTGGTTTTCCTGTGCGGTCCAGAGGGTGATGTCCACCTGCCTGGGTCCATGTGAATGCAACATTGGCCTAATATTTTCCTGATGTACACTCTAGTTGTTGTGCGTACCTTGTTTCTTGTTCCGTGACATGGTGAGAGACTTCCAGCGCCCATCATTGTGGCGGTTTGCTGATAGGGCACTGCCAACTCCTGAACCAAGGTCAAAGTTCACCTTCACCTTCCCCTCTGACAGCTCCAGGGACATAAAGTCTTTCTACAGAGACAACGAGGAGCAAGTGTCGTGAGGTACTGACGTTTGAAATCCAATAATAATCCACTAATAGTATTTTACAGCCATAGGTTAAAATGATTGATTTACATGTTACATTCATCCCTGTCAAACTCTATTAGGAGCTCCACCTTTTCAAAATAAATCAAAACCTATATGACTGGACCATGTGGGAATTTAATTTGAAAGGACAGACACAGGAAGTGGCCACGCTCAGGAGTCACCTTAATTTCCAGGGCTGGTACCTGCGGTTATTCCACAGGCTAGTTAATAATATGTCGGGCAGGAAATCCAAAGTGTGGGATCATTTTGAGAAGGTGAAGGACGAACCCAAGGTGATATGTAAACTCGTCTTCATTGGTCGACTACAAACATGTCGTATCATCTGAAACATGGAAGTAGCTACATGCCCATTAGCCACTTAGCGCAATCATTACTGCTTTGCCCACAGCTTCATTAACAGGCGGCTCGCTCAGTGTGTGACGTGCACTTGTAGATAAAATATAGGCCTATATTAATGAAGGTTCATTAGTACAGTTTGTATTTCTCTGTAATGTAGCACAGTGTTAACAATGTTACTGATACTATTCTTTCTCACACCTTCAACTCAAACCACTGTGTTGCCCCGCCCAAAATATATCATTTTATAATTAAAGTAATACTGTAAACACGCAGGCTACTAGTTGACTAATGGCCCTAAATGACGACTATTTTGACTAGGAACATTTCTAGTCGTAGCAGTCTGATTAGAACTGAGGCAAAAAACAGATTGTAGCCTGCACAGTCTTTGATTACAGGCTTGCCTCAGTTTCACCCTCATTTTTTAATTTTGAGATGATGAGTGCATTCCACAGTTGTATACCTCTTACTGAAAACACTCAAGAGAGAATTGCACTTGCTCCACGAGCGCTCCGTGCACAAACCGTCCATTTTTTAAATATCTCATCAGAGTGACAGAGACGCCAAACAATCCTGCCTGCTCTAAAATGTGGGCGAGCAGCACTGTTCCGTGGACGATCAATGAGATTCAGATGCTCCTCTGCATCATCGGTGAAGAGGAAAAAGAGCAAGAACGATAACAACCCTGCCTTTAGTTAAGGGTACTATCTGTGGTGGAAACGCAAACCATATCCATGTTTTAGATGCATGTCTGTAAGGGTTACACAAAGGTTCCATACCAAATGTGTTTGGTGGAGACTTGGCTTTATATGGGTTAGAATATTTAGGGTTTCACTTTGTTGCATACATACCATATCATCGGTTGCCAAATACATGAGCAGGGATTCAGAGGAAAACGTGCGGAACTTGAAGGTCACGGTTGACACATTGGGGTTCCACCTGGTGGGTCGTCCCACTGCGGCGTAGCCCTCGCCATCCAGCTGAACTATCCCCTCACCATCTGAACGCTGGGGGCTAAAAACACAGATAAGAAATAGCCCATTTTACTTTCCCTTTGTTTCCAAACCAACTGTGAAAGAAGTTTAAAATGTCACAAAAATAAACTGAAAAGTAGCGAAGATGCAGAAGTGGCCTTTTTGAGTATTAAAAAGTATATAAGTAATATGAAAACTTTGTGACGAAGTGTTTGCATACCTGACAACACATCCCTTACAGTCTCCCTGTCTCTCTCTGTAGTTCCACAGTCCAATAGGTTTACCATCCAAGAAGGTCTCCCCCATGCAGCCTGTGAATGTCGTTGATCGTACTGCGTCTGCTTTCTGAAAAAAGGAAGACGGAAAGAATGAGAAAAAGAGAGACAGATTTCCTGATGTTGTTTCACACTGACCCAAAGCGACAGACAGCTACCTTGACAGTGCCGAGTATTCCTCCCACAAACAGGTAGGCGTTCTGGTCGACGTCCAAGATGGTGTAGGTTGTGGGCGAGTTGGCACTGGCTGGGGTCGGCATCATACCAGCCATAGAGCCTTCCAGAGGATATACTGATATGGTGCCATTCAGCCCATTACTGGAGACAGAGAGAAGGAGAGAAGGAGAGGGAAAGAGTGAGGGTTTGATGTTATTTTGTTTGCCTTTCTGTTTTTCCTGGAAGACATTTGCAATGACTGAACACGCTGGAGCCACTTGGAATCAGTTTTTATGAACTCTTGGTGGTAAAGATGAATGATAGAAACACGGAGTGCAACCAGTTTGTAGCAGTGGAACCTCTGAGCTGTAAAGTGAAATTAATCTCCCACCTCGGAGTTTGTTTTCAAAGCAGGAACAGCATTTCTGCGTCGTGTAGGGGAACATTTTTATGACTTATAGTCCGTGTGATCCCATTGGAAAACACATTTGGGAAATCTCTCAGATGGTAATGCATGGCGCAGGTGGGACGTCTGCTTGGTGTGAATGGGTCTCGTATTGGATGGTCTGTATACAGCGTCGCTTTTACCTCTCACAGAAAAAAAATAGATCTACTAGATTACACAGTATCTATGTAATGATGTACCACAGGCTGTCAGGGCTGCAAACTCTTGATTTCCCAAGCGAAACGACATGTTTTCCTCCACGGCATGAGTGAAACGATGTCCTGTGGTTGTTGTGTTGTGTGTGCTGACACTATTGGTTGTTGCTGGTTAGATTAAGTTGTAGTGGGAGTACTGTAAATAAAGTATTTTATACAGAACATCAGTACCACAACATGATGATACAGAAGCAAAGTATGACACATGTCTAATAAAATTTGTGTTTTACTTTTGAAATGTAGATTCTCACTGTCAGAAAAATATTGTAGTGTATCTTAGTTTTTAAGAAAGAGAGGGGAGTAACGATCCATCAATCTGGATCGATGTATTGATTAAATGATCAACGACCCAGTGCCATTGATGCAAAGTGAAAACATCAATCCACATTGTCATCATTAGGGTATGCCTTCATTTTGAAAGTCTATGTCACAGTCAAACAGCAGCAGGCAGACAGCAAGCAGCCAGGAGAAAGATAATGAGGATAACATTATTTACTCTGAGATACGTACTGTATGAGAAATATTTGGGATTTTGGAGAGCATAAGGGTTTAACAGACAGAGCACATGCCCTTACGAGATAAGACATAACGTATCTGTCTGGGCGGGCATCTCACTCCGCTAACTTCTCACGACAGCAATGTTAGCTAATCTGTTTCAACAATGTTCAGCTGAATAAATATGCATGCAGGCATCACATGTAATTTAGTAATGTATGAGGAAAAAAGTCTGCTAGCCACTGAGCTAATTCATGCAATGTAAACGTGCTTAAGCTAATAATGGGTGACTAGCAAAAAACAACTGTTTTGTCCACAGTTATTACTGAGCTGGATTTCATACCATTGTTAACTGATGCTGCTGTTAATCCATGTTTAATGGCATTTTGCCTTCAGGGATTTAAACCAGATAGACCTGAAGTTTTAGGCAAAAGATGATGGTTTGGGTTGAAATGAAAAGATTTCTACTAGAAAGGGCTTTCTGGCAGAAAGGTTAACTAATCCCATGTGTTGTTTTATGTGTTAGTGGAGTCAGTTTAAAGTAAACGGTTACATTACATTATTTCTGTGTTGTTTTTATCTTTGCCAAAAGCAAAAAAGAAAGGGGTGGCAGCTTCTGCTGTAACCAATTGTGTTAAATGGGCATATTACATTTTCTCATATCAATCACAGGCCCCACAATCGCATCAAATCAAAATTGTATTGTAGATTTCATAGACAGCATCCAGATAAGATTTCATATCGTTGTCTAAAGAATCAATATAATATTGTACCGTGATGAAGCTGATGATTTACACCCTCACTACTTTAAGTAATAACACTGAAGATTATGATTTAAATAAATGCCCGTTAAGTTGCTATGTATCATGAAATAAGGTGACACAATGGGGATTGAGCCTATGTCACACTGATCAAAGTACTGCAATATTTTATGTGTGCAGTATTATGTGTCCAGCTTGCGCACAAGACCAGCAAAAGCACGTGAACACACATGAACGCATTGCCCACGTCTCACTGTCTTACACAAGTGCACACACGTGAACGCAGTGTACAGAGAGGCAGTTAGAGCTACGGGCTACAATGAGGCTAAAAACAGAGTTCAAATGACGTTTTTCCAAACAACTTTTTATGTCAGGGATTCAGGACACTTGGATCACTACGGATGAGCAGTATGGAGAGATTTTGTGGTTTCAATTATGTGTTTTGGATGTTTGAATCTGGGGCGCCATCAGCCTGCATTAGGTGGAGTTGTGCTGCTACCCCCTCTCCCCTTGGATCTCCGCAAGTGTTGTGAGGACTCTTCACGTGAGCCTCCATCAGCATATGGGTGAGTAGATAATGGCTGAATTTTCATTTTTGGGTGCACTATCCCTTTAATGCCAATGCAAATCCAACATTACCTACTGCTGTTGCTTCAAATTAAAATCATGTAACAAGTTGAAACACAAGTTGACTTTTATTATGAAGTAGTCACAGGAAATGCAATATGTTTTTCAGTGAGCCTTGCATGTAGCGCTATCATTCATTAAAAAATGTGTCTACAAAACAAGACAATGTAAAGCATTTCAGCATTTGTTGACAGTAGTTGAGATGAAATGAGGGATGCAATTAATTATCGGCCAGTAATAGGACACTAATTATTATGCATCATTCCAATAATTAAAATTATAACAAATAAATAGCTAAGATAATACAAGACACTATATTTTAGCCTTTCCTACCCTCAGGTGTACATAAAGTACAGGTTATACACTCTTTTTTTGAAATACAAAAATGTGAAATTATCAGTTATTGTATCGGTTATCTGCCATGAGAAGCAGGTCATTATTGGTTATTGGTATCAGTTAAAAATATCCATATCGGTGCATCTCTATTTGAAATATTACATGATCAAATCAGCAATTAAACAAAAACGAGCAGCCTTTTGAGGAGCCGCGGGCGACAGGCTGCACAACTCAAATTTATTAGTAATGTAACCACCACCTTTCACTGTGTCCTGCTGTGTGCAGCGTAAAATCAGATCACAGTTACTAACAGAATGATGGAAAAAGGACAATTATTGCCTGACTACTTCATTAAATCAAAAATAGTTCTGCTCCCCCAAGAACTCTGTGACCTGTGGTATGAAACCACATTTGCTGTTACCACAGTAACTACAGGCATCTCCAAAATAACCAGGACATTTTTTTTTTTTTGCGACTGCAACTTAAAAAAGCTCACAATAATGATACAAACACATAATAAATAATAAATATTTCAAGTGCAGAGTACTTGGGTTTTTGAATCACCATGTTTTGTTTAAACGTAAAATCTAACATACATATTGTCCATTAATACTGTGTGTCTGCATCTAACTAATAGGTTGCTGATGTTTATCATTGAGTGGACATGGAGAACCAGTAAGTGCTTCACATTTCCATGTCAGTGTATCTGTCCATGTACTCTACAATGGATCTCCTTTGTGATGCCACTCTCTAACATTGTAAGTTCAATTTGAGGATGCGTGTATTGCATATGTATGTATGTCTGACTATAATGTAAGTGCATAAGCTGTGTGTCATTACTATGCTCCTCAAGGTTCCTTCTCTTCCAAGGTGAAAAGTAAGATGTGACTATTCTTTGTGCTGCAGCCAACATCCGTGTTGGCATTGGAAGCCAGTTTGTTTGAGAAACACTGCAAACATGTCAGAGAAACAAAGCATGCACACGTTTGTGAGTGCAAATGTCTCACCGAGATGCCTCTATTCTGTGCCAGTTCCCATCATGGATGGTGTGATGAGGATATTCGACCCTCCCCACACCTGAACCCACGTCCCAAAGGAAATAGACCTTCCCCTTACGCATCTCCAAGGCCAGGAAATCAACCTGAAACACACAGAAGGAATGAATGTACCGTAGATAACCTGTTTTTGAAATGTGACACTGTGCTCTGTATTGCTTGAGATAAATCATCATGTCAACAAAGAACTGAAGAGAATAAAGAAGGAGAGAAGGAAGAGTGAGAGAAATGAAGATACACAGAGAAGGCCAACCTATTGATGTTATTTAGGTTTGATGTATTTTATCCAGGAAAAACAATTTCATTTTAAACCTTATACTTTAGTTAAACACGAAATCCTGTAAAGGGCCAATGTATTTACAGTAGAGCCGTATCATGAAGTTACTTAAGAAAATGAAATTAATTTGCAATTTTTTTCATAATCAAATCATCATTTTAATATTTTCTTTAAGCAAAAAAGCCAAACATTCACTGGTTGAATGCTTCTTAATGCCTGGTTCACACTACACGACATTTTTGTTTGTTCGGACGGTCACTATGTCAGATTATGCAACTATGGAGTCATAAAATCATGCCGTGACTTGGCCGACAAACATGACAGACTACACGTTGGTCCATGACCAATCATAACTGTTGTCTTTCACAACTTGTGTGATGTCATCATGTTATTCTTATTATTACTATTATTCCAGTCACTATGGCTGTTTCTGTAGCAACCGAAATGTTACTGTAGTAACATAAAAAGTGCCAGCAGATGGCAGGAGATACATCTGAAGTACCACATGCAAACTATGCAAGCCACTGAATCCTCCTCAACAAGTTCCTGCAAATGTTTCACAATAAAAGCCTTTTTAGAAACTGAAGGGATTCTCTCAACTGAAGTTATAATGGGCTTTTAATTTGAAAAAGATACAGGAAGTGTTGAGTTTGAAATGATGGTGTGATGCATAAACTTTGACAGGGGCAGAAAAAAAGTTAAAAATATAAAAATACAGAAGGAATAAAAAAATAACAGCCGGTTTATAATGTAGTCTGTTTCAAATGAAGCTGGTGGCCTCTGCGGTTGTGGTGAGTAAAAGCCCCTACACTACTTTTTAATTTTATTCCTTTATATCCTCCATTATGTAGAAATAACACTCTTTGCTAGCTTGATGTTGCCAGCATTTTACCTCTTTACATCCCTAAAGTAAATACCAAAAAGGACACAGTGCTGTTGCCATACAGTTGCCCACGGCAGCACATGTACGCCAGTGCATGTATTAAATGTGTACCGCATAAACGTTGCAAAGCAATAAAGTGGGGGGTCTCACGAGAGACGAGAGGAATTAAATGACCTTACTTAAGGTCCCAAGATTGTAAAGCCAGGGGAGTTAACCTTGAAATGTGATGGGAATGATGACAATGGTGATGGAAAACCTTGGAGGACATACCTCAACTAATCAAACACGTTATGACAGCGGTAATGTCAGCAATGTAACCAGAAATTGAGTTGAGATGAGAGGCTGGTGAAAGTAGCTTTGTCAGCAGTGGATTTACCTTTTACCCTTAACTAAGGTTTTATTTAGTTGCCTCCAGGCCTTTCAGTCTGACGCTAATGTGCATTTTGAAAGACTGCATGGTTATCTGATCGCAGATAAAACAGGTCAAGCTCAGGTTTAAACTCAGGCAAGATACGCATACTGATCATCTGGACTCACAAATCTCAACCAGATGTCGTCAGATAAACATCTGGCCATCAGCTGTGAATACAGTGTATATCTAACTAAGCAGATAATAAACTTTAATTCACTTTGCTGTTCAGCAGAGTTTTGCTTGTTGTAAATTGTACAATGCAATGCCTCACATTTGCTCCTGAAATGACAGAACACAGGAGTTATGCAACACGGTTGGTGGTGATGCAAAAAGATGATGATTAATAAGTACCCACATTCTCAATTTATTACTTATTATAGAGAACCTTATAGAGTATTTATCATGCGGGGAATAGTGAATGAGCGCACAGCGGTGCGGCTTCACACCGATTCCTGCTCTATTCTGAGGGTACAAAGGCTGAAGTTTTCTCCATCTGTCTCTATAAGTGGATTTTCACAGGATCTTGCTGTATTTTGATTAATGGCTGTATTACTTATGTATGAGCCAAAAAAATTAATAAGAATTTTGAGCATATGCTCTCATCTGGATGCTGTCTCTGGTGCACACACACATACACACACGGCATTATTATTCATATAGTATTATGCACAATTAGAGATTATTAGGGAGTCACATTTGAAGACACAAATGACACACATATACACACACACAGCTACACACACTTATCTTTCTAGTCTCTCCAGGGTAATGGCGATTATTCATTAGCACAGATCACAGGGCAGCATCGTTATTATTCAACTAGCATTACACACTATTAGTGAGATGGTAGAGGTGTGCGTGGGCACACACACACACACACACACACACACACACACACACACACACACACACACACACACACACACACACAGAGCATTACTATTCATACAGAATTCTTCACTATTAGAGAATATTAGTGAGCGACACACACACACACACACACACACACACATGCATGCGCGTTCAAGACTTCCCAGTCAGATGAAGCAAAGCAGTGATTTCTCGGGGGAAATCAGGATAAAGCAGATAGCAACATAAACTTGTTGTTAATTGCTTCTGCTCCTAAGGACACACACACATATTCATAAGCACGCACCCACACACATGCACACACAGGGATTATCAGTGATACCTTAAAACAGCAGGTTGCTATGTTTATAGGGGTGTTAGTGAGTAAGTGTCAAGAAGTATTAATTATTCTCATATTAGACAAATCACTCTGGGATTGTGTGTAGTCCATGTGTGTGTGTCTGAGAGAGAGGAGTGCAAGTGTGCATGTATACTTCTGTGCGCGTGTGTGCGTGCCCTTAGAAAGCAGGCATTTTCAAGTATGATAAATGCTACATAATATACAGCCCCTCAACATTGTATTAAATATGATTAATGATTTAATATGAAACATTTAAAAAATGTGAAAATGTCGACTGGATTTTCTGTTTGGTTCGCAATAATACCAAAGCCATATATGGACAAAGTTCAGCCATTTTTCTCTCAGGAAGCCACAAAGACATATTAGTTACCCAAACACAAGTAATGAGTGCTTATATACAACAATTCATTAGTTTTTTTTCAAATACAATTCTGAATAATTCCTTTAGGCTGCTGTATACATGATGTATCACAGTTGAGGACAAACTCCTGGCAGTCCCCTGCCTTGTGAGAACATTTTTGAAATTTTGGCCAGATGACATGAAAAAACAAACAAACAAAAAACAACAACTACAAACAAACTAGAAAACCGCCTCACGGTTGTGCGCCTCCATTAACAAGTCAAATTGCAGTTTCAGTTTCCATCCATGTCTGTAGCCAAGACAGTTGACAATGCTTGAAATATGGTGAAGTGGGCGCCCAAGATTTGTGTCACTGCAATTCAGTATCTGATCAAATATCTCCCCTGTTCCTGATTAATGATGTTAAATAATGGCCAGAAAGGTGTTTTTATGATGTCACAGTGAAGGTGACCTTTGACCTTTTGGATATTATATGTCATCACTTAGATATTTGTGTGAAATGGTGTCATTATTAGTGTATGAATTCTTGAGTTTTGGCCAAAAACATATTTTGTGAGGCCACAGTGACCTTGACCGTTGACCAGCAAATTCTAATCAGTTCAGCTCTGAGTCCAGGTGGCCAAATTTGAGGAAACTCCCTAATGGCAATCTTGACATATCATGTTCAAGAGAATGGGACGGACTGACGGATGGACGGACAACCAAAAACATAATGCATAAAAACAGTAGTCATATTGCTTCTCTGGTTGAAGCTAAGGTTATAATAGGCCTCTTGAAAAGATCTATGATTCAATGACAACGAGCATACCATTGCAAAGACAAGATGTATCTATGACTGTAGTTTTGACAGTGATATATGTCCTTCTGGACAGTTTGTATTTGATGCAATCTGTGCTTTATGCTCAGTACATACGTTCAACACTACTTACGTATTTGGCTGATCCCAGGTAGAAGAGCAGGTTATCAGGTGTGGTGGTTTTAACGTGAAGGATGATGGTGTTGTACCTCCCTTTCCTGATGTCGGGGCGGTAACTACGGAGACAGTCACCACCTGATGACACTGACACTTTGATCTGGAAAGAGGAAGAAAGAGCATAAATTTGCAGAACTTTGCATCATAGCTTTTGTCTTGCACTTTGAGTTTGGATTTGTTTTATATGTAGTGAAACAAAACTATTTCAAAACTGGATTAAAGGTCCAGTGTGTAGGATCTATGGGGATATATATTGGCAGAAAGGAACATAATATAATAAGCAATTTTTCTTTACTGTATAGTCACCTGAAAAAAAGAGTTGTTGTGTTTTTGTTAGCTAAGAATGAGCTGTTTACATCTACAAAGGGAGCAAGTCCTCGTCCATGTTGCACTGCCAAGTTTCTACAGTAGCCTGGAATGGACAAACCAAACACTTGCTCTACATAGGGCCAGTTGCATTTTTACATCGGCCACTGTAGTTAGCAGCCCCTCAGCAACCAGTGTTGGAAAAACAGTTTGTTTGTTTTTTTTTTAATGGAAACTGCTTTATCAGTGTTTTAACCAGTTTAGGAGACCTCTGCAGCTCCCAGTAAAAACCTCCTGAAAGTCTAGATCCCAAGTTATCAGGAAAAAAAACAAAGCACAGATTAGCAAGTGCTAGGCTAGCAGTGCCATCTCCAACATGCCAAACACCATTAGAGAAACACTGATTCATAACTTGAAATTGCTTTATTCAGTGTTTTTCAGTGGTGTAAACAGCTTAGTAGGGAATCTTGTCTTTTTGGGAATAAGGGCAAAAAACAGAATATTTTGCGCCTGTGACCTTAGTCAGTGTGTTAACAACTTACTGAGTTAGCCTGTTTCCTGGCTTGGTTGATCAGCTCCTTGATTTGCGAGATGTTACGCCTCAAATTGTCCTGCAGCTTTTTGATTGGCTGCAGCTTCTCCAACAGTCTGTCGGCTTCATCCTCCAAATCCTTCACTTTAGCTCCTGCAGCGTGGACTGAGGGCGGAGAGATAAAGTACAGTAGTGATAGAGAACAGTGCGGTAGTGGTTATCGTCAGCACTGTACAGTATATTATAGCTGAGAGAGCGTGGAGAGCTAGCGTGTAAAGAGTGAGGAAAGGACGACAAATGATGGCAGCTGAGGAAATCACCGATATTACTCATAGAAGGAGGAGAGAGAAGGAGAAAGAGCGAGAGAGAAGGAGAAAGAGCGAGAGAGATGGAGAAGCCAGTGAGAGCCGAGCAATTAGTGTAGCTCAGCATTCAAAGAGAACATTTTTACATTATTGACAATTATACATTGTACAGGCTTGAAATTGAAAATAAGAATAAAAAAAGAAAGAGCGAGATAGAAATAAAAGGACACAGCTCCATGCTTTGCAGAGTGCAGAGCTCTCATGCTCGAGCGGAGCAGAGCAGAGCAGAGCAGAGCGGAATGGAGGCATTATTAGAAGCAACTACTGTTTACTGTATAGCTATTAAAGAGGCTCATAAAACTAATGGGTGGTGCTCCAATACTGTTGTTGAAATCAGATCATTTTCACATAGTTGCTATTGATTTCGCTCGAAACAGCACATAAACACAATGCTGCTGATGATACAGTGTTTAAGTGGTAATTGAAAATGTCCCAACAAATTATTTCAGGATGGAAAGCCGATGAATGCCTACAAGTTTGAACTCTCTTCATTATTGGGTAATTACAACATGGTATTGGTGCACCACATATAATAATAAGAACTTATACTTATAATTGAAATATACATACTGATGGCTGTGGGGTTGAGAAAAGAGAGACAGAGAGAAAAAATATCAGGTTTTGGTTGAATTCATCATTTATGTGGCTTCATTGCTCCAAAAAGTAAAAAGATTTCAGACATTAGTTTAGAAATCTTTAAACTGGCACTGAGTTTCGAGGTTCTCTTATCTCGGTTTTTGAAACTAGAAGCTTTACGAGGTAAATCACAGAACCAAATGAATAAAGTATGAATAGAAAACAAATTGTTTGTCACACAAAAGCAGCTCAGTAGCAGAAACATTTTTTTCAGAGAGCACTCATAGTTCTAAGTGATCAGTTAATCAAAAAGAAATCTTTATCAACACTAAACAAGCTCACAAATGTTTCCTGGAACATTAAAAACACAGTACTTTCCTGCTGGTTTTACTTATTACTACTACAGAGTGGTGCAAGCATGATGTTCTGTAGGCAAACCTGAAAGTTAGCGTCTCCCTAGTTCCCTCGACAAAATGCTATTTTGTCTGGATTTTGGATCTTTGCCAAAAATAAGCTCTGTAGCAAACAAATGATTATCATGCACTCTGGTACCTGGTGTTTTTGCTGGAGCACTCTGTACTCCTCGAGTTGAAGAAAAAAAAAAAACTCAGTGCAAAAAAGCACCCCACGTCATCTCTTTTTTTTGTCATTTTTTCCATTGTCCAATCAGATGATTGGAGAGGCGGGCCTTCTGTGGTGGTCACGACAACAAGTTCACAGTTGTTAAACAATGGAGGAGAAACTGGTGGTAGTGGCTGCTGGATAACCTGAGCTATATGGCCTGATGCTGGACAGCAGGTTGTCAAACTGCCCCTGAGTCATCCCAATATAATCCTGGAGACGGTCATCATGATGGCGAAGCTCCTGGACCAACTGGTGGTACTCCCCATGATCCACCCTCTTTTTTAGGGTCTCATGTACCCACACAGATCTCTGTTTTCCTGCACCCGACAAACTATTTGCTTACAGCCTCTCATCCTCAACCAAACAAACGTTTATCATACTAGGTAAGTCATTTTCACAAATGAACACCACTTTTGCAATTTTGTAAGTGTTAATGAAATTACCAGAGATAAAAAGCTTACATTAGGCTATAAACGAACCACACCATGGTCGTACTAAGTTAATGTCTTCACCACAATGAGGCGTAATGAGGCAATTTGGTGTAATGACGTTCTGTACGTTCATTTAGCCACTTGTCGGCAACCACCTTTTGTAAGACATGTAAAAGATTACAAATTCATGACATTTTTTATTTTGTAGGACAAAACATGAAAACATCCTTCTCATTGTGTTAACCACAGACCTTATATCAGGCATCTAACAAAAACCCATTTTAAAAAAAACACTAACTTCCAGGCGAGGGAACTTGAAGTGCAAAAGTGCTGACTCATTTCTGTGTTTTCGGACATAATCCTGCACCACTCTGTTACTAGACTATGTTACTATGTAACCAGCCAATAGTAACTAGAAAGTAATGATAATAAAAGAACCTTACTGTTTTTCTCTGGGTCCTGGATCATCTGATTGGCTACATTGACAGTGTCCTCCAGGTCGCTGTAGTTCCTCTGTAGGCCGTATAGTTGCAGATTCAACTCGCCGAGGCGCTCCAGTACGTCTATGGCCGTGGCGTTAGCATCTGCTGCTACAGCCTTTGTGGCTGCTAGCTTAGCTGCCGTGTCTGTCAGAGAATGTAAAAAACTGAAAAATAAAAGCTCACCAAATTATATGTGTTCATCAGGGGCAGAAAATTACTATAATACTAATTACCAATATTTGTTTTTGTGTTGTATTGGGCGGCTGATGATAAACTGTAAATTGTTGTGATGGATATTATGGAGCTTACTTTTTATAAATACTTTTCTCTGAATTCTAAATTTTACCCCAATGTACAACAAAAATTACGTAGCTAGTGACAGTTGGAAATGTTTAAAATGAACTGTCGTCAGAAAGACAATCCCATGAACAAATAATTTCAAAGTTGGAAACTTTCACTAACTTTTCAAAGACACAATTTGTAAGCCACTTGTTAACACAGATTTTGTATAAAATACTTTTAGTACAAAATGGTGTAATGCATTCATTTTGTGTTTATTAGCTGCCAAAACAGCATACCATACAAACATGTACATATTTTATAGTTCATGATCTAGTACTGCGGGACATACTGTATCTTCAGTTTTGGTGTATTGTAATCCATGCACACCAGACAATTGCCTAAATCAGTAAACAAAAATATCCTGCTGACTCTTGAAACACCACCCACACCACCTTGTAGTACAGAATGTGCACAGAGGTCAATAATTGCACGTTACATTTGCACTGGGAAGTCAGAATTTCTGAGCTCCCAGTTGTAAATTTCAACTGGATCGTCTCCTTAAGTCGGATATCTGACTCAGAATGTCAGAGGAACCTCACTAAACCCAACCTCAAAATCCAAGATGCTGCTCCACGGATCAACAACAGGCCCAGAGAAGGTGCACCAGGCTTTGAAGCCAGTTTTCGCAGTGGCCTAACGGTGGTTTTTCTGGGGTCTATTACTTGATGCTCTGCGCCCAAAAGGACATTTCTTCATTGACTTAAATGGCAAAAGAGATGTCTGTAAATCAGTGGATACATTTTAGGAGCATCACAGCCCCTGCCAAATGACTGGTTCACCATCAGGATTTAATTCAGTCCGACAGCATCTCGAAAAGATGCAAGATTAAACCAATTTATACCCATTCAAGTTAGCAGTATGCTAAACCGTAAGTTAGCCGTTCAGCCAATGAAAGTAAGACACTCTACTCTGATGACTCTCTCTTGTTTCTGCTCTATGGGCCGCAAAGCATGGAAGTAGTGCTGATAATCCCTTGGTTATGGGGGTAATTTTAGGCACAGCAGTTGAACCATTTTAGCTTCATTGCCACTTGACCATTTTCGTAGCAATGAATGGGGCATTAATCGCTGCATCCACTTCTCTCAATACATCCATGATCAACAGTGGTGAAAACTGTAGTAATATACAGTTTATTAGCACCCCTGTCTTATTTGTCTGATTAAATCTGTCATACACATATTTGTGTCCAACCTCTATCTGTGGACATGTTACAGTATACAGCACAATGTGTTTTTATCAACTGGTATTGCTAACAATGGCTAACCTGGCTGGAACTGGTATTGTTGTTGCTAATGGTACTGACTTGTTAAACTGAAATGTGTTCAACTCAGGTGTGATTTTATTCCAAGCTCTGACTTCTGAGGTAAGTGAAAGGCAGTATTAATGTCAGTAAAATCTTGTTTTTGTTGGCTGTTGAACCCTGACTCTGGAAAAACTCTTTGCTGACCTTATATCATGGAATTTTGTCAGTATTGTAGATTTCCAGACGTCAATACCAAACTTTTTTTGCTGCAGATGAGTGTGTAAGAGAATCACTCACTGTGTTTATGACTGAAACTGTAAACCCATCACACCAATCGATAATAATTGCTGAACATCAGCCGTGATCAAAGATCTGGTTTTGCTACCAGGCCGAGTAAATCTCGTCAGAAAATCAGACTGATGGCTGTTCAGTCTCGAGCATTCTGACCACAACGTGTTTACTCACTCACAGGGATTTAAATTGTAATTAAATATGTTGTGTTAACCTCTGGGTTCATCCCATTTACAATTTGTAGTAGCTGTATTTAACACTTTTCTGCATGTTGATCCAAACGCAACCATGTGCATCACTGCGGTTCAACAACCCCGCTATCACTGCAGTGCATTTCTGTGTGTCTGTGTATCTGAGAGTACTGACATGTGTCAAGTTGAGTTTACCAGAGCAACTGACCTCTATCGGCACAGTGATATTGATCCACTCTCTCTTTATCTCACTCCCACGCACACACACTCATATACACACTGTGTGTTTTGCCGTACCATTGGGGATAGCGTTGAGCGTTGCCATGGTTCCGTTGACAGCTTTCAGCAGGTCTTTGGTTTTGTCTCTCGCTGCTTTAACTCTGCCCTTCAGCCCGGCCACGCCATCGGCATTTTCTACACAAACACACACACACACACACACACACACACACACACACACACACACACACACACACACGCACACACACACACACACAATGATGATAGTTTGATTTGAAGCCAAGGCTGCCTACTAATAAAAATACTTCCCTCGCCTCTCTAATGGGAAGAGTGACTGACAGGTAGTCTAGAGAGGCAAAATGAAGCGCGACATTGATAGGGGTAAAAATGTTTTAAATTAATAAAACATTTAGAGACTACAGCTTCTTGTACAAGAATAAGTTGCCTTCCTACATCCGTGTGCTAGTCATAGTGTCTTTAGCATACACTCATTGTTACCTTTGACATCATTCTGAAGTTGTTTAGCTTGGTTTAGCAGTCTGTTGCTCTTCTGAAGGGCACCTTCAGCTGCCTCCTTTACTGGGGCCTCTGGATCTGAAGCCTACACACACACACATGCACACGCACACACACACATACACAAAGCATCAGCGCAAAATCTGTGACTTTGCATGCCTTCACAAAAAATGCCTCCAGAATAATTTAGATCCCACACATGAATTTAAAAAATATGTTTCGTCATACATAAAAAGGTGCAGTAATCTGCATGCTACCTTTCTGTAAGATCAAAGCACTGCTATTTTGCATTGCTAAATGGTATTCTAGGAAATGCATTCAGCAGAATTAACTTCTCACATTCATTCTCCTCCAACCCCTTCTTTCTTTATGTCTCTGCCTCCTTTCACTGTCATTTTAGCCCTTTCTCCTTTTGCCCTTTACCTTGTTCTTGCCAAAGGAAAAGAAACATAGAGGTGAAAAATGCAAACGAGAAACGGAGTCGAAAAAGAAAAGGGTAAAATATTGGCAGAAAAAAAAAAGCACAAATAAATGAACTGGCACACAGGACAAGAAAAAGGAAAAGAGAGCAAAAGAAACTATTATAGAATAAAGGGGGGAAAGAAAATCAAATGGGAGCAATGTAACCAAGACAAAAGCAAACAAATGGGAAATGAACAAAAAGATGTTTGAAACAAGAACATGGGAAAAAAGAGAGAGAGGGAATGCAGGAAAAAATGAATAAATTAAGAAATAAAAGAAGTGAAGAGAGAGGAAAAAGGGAGATTTCAGGTGTGTGTGGTCATGATAATGAAAGAAGGAGAGGGGAGAAAAAAGACGGAAGAAGAGGGACAGAGAAGTGCTTTGATCTCTCAGCCATGACTAATGGAGAGCCCGAGCTTACATTACTGTTACTGCATGCGAGACACACAAACACACACACACACACACCATCTCTTGTGCTGAGGATACACTTTCATAGTGCGGATAGCTAGAATGCCTGAACTCAGTATTTACAGTATGTCTGCAGTACCTGAACACAAGTATAAATAAACACGTACAGTTCAGCTTTTCGTTGTTCACAATCGTGCAATAAATAAAGTATTGGAAAACATGGAAAGCAAGACTAATTAGACACAGGATGTTTTCCTCATAATGAATTGATAACATAATAAAAGTAATGGGATATTTTGTTAAAGCCTGAAGGAAGCAGTTGGACTAAATAAGAAATTGCTGCTTTGAATTTAGTCAATAGTCGTGCGTGTGTCTTTGTGTGTTGGTGTACGTGTCCACTTACCAGCACCAGTGCCTCACTTGCCCTCTGTTTGGCTGCTTTCGCCTCTTTCTCTGCTGCATCCACATTTGCTTTAATGTTGCTATAGGCCTTGAAGGCAGCTGTTGCGTTGAAGGAGAGGTTTTTCGCTTCGGCTAAAATACTGTGAGGACAAAAGAGAGAAACAGATCTCACTTTGATATTTCTCATTTGATATGTTGTGCACACATTTTGTCAAAAGGGACCTATTATGCTCATTTTTTTAGGTTCATACTTGTATTTTGGGTTTTTACTAGAACATGTTTACATGCTTTAATGGTAGATAAACACTTTATTTTCCTCATACTGACTGTGCTGAAACATCTGTATTCACCCTCTGTTTGAGGTGCTGTGCTTTAGCATCTGTCCCTTTAAGCTCCCCTCTTAAAAAAGCCCTTTATTATGATGGTAAGAATGAAAGGGGGAAGAAAGAGGGGAGATTGCAGCAAAAGGCCATAGGTCAGACTGGAACCCAGGCCGCTGCAATAAGGACCCAGCCTTAATGGTACGGGCACTACCCAGTGGACTACTTGGGTGCCCCATTAGAGCATCTACAACTGTGACAAAGGTTCTGAACCAAAATCTTCACAACCGGACATGTTCCAGCAGGAAAATGATCCAAAACCAGGAAGAAATGATAACATCAGCGACCAAGAAAACATGATGTTAGTATGAGAGTACATGTGGCAGTGTACATGCAGCCAGGGAATGAAGGTAATGGCGGGAATTGCAGTAGAGTTTTCTAAACCAAAATCTTAAAAATGGGACACATTCCGGCTAAAATGTGATCCAAAATCGGGGAGAAACAAAGGCAGCCGAGATTACATGTCAACCACAAACACAGTGCAGTAGTTTTTAGGGAGGCAATAACAATTATTCTAATCATGTAATTCTTGTATTTAAAATAGGGCTGTCAGTGTTAATGCATCAATCGTAATGTGATTAATGGTCCAACATTATGCGTTATTTTTTTAAATCCTGTTAATCGTGTGCTGTTATTTTCGCCACCACCTGTCTTTCAGAGGCTATAGATGTCTGAGCATTAAAGCTAGATTTATTTTCACAGAGGTCCATTGACCTCTCATATAGAGATCTGAATCTCATCTGAATAAAAATGGGTTCTGTGGGTGCCCACGAGTCTTTACAGACGCGTCCACTTCATGTTAGTCCCATACAGCCTTGGGCACAAACTATGCACTTTTTTTGCATGCAGTGTTTATTACATATTTATGACTTGTAGAACTTGACACAGTGCTGAGCTGCATCTCAAATCAATCTTCAGATTTCCAAATACCACTTCTGTGTGGCATATAATGTTGACCTGCTATCACCCCCAAAAGATCCCCTGTACCCTGCAGAAAAGACAAAAATAGGTCTACAGTATATGGGTCTCAGAGGGTTGTTTGCATGCTGCTATTTTGTCTCTTGGACCACACTGTTGTAACAGTGCAGCACTGATCTGAAATAAATAAATAAATAAAGATCAAGATCATAAGATACGTTTTTTTGCATTCATGTAATTACCAATCATGACACTCTGGTACAAATTACCTCACCTAGTTAATATAGATTTTTCAACTGTTTTGAAATGTAAAAATAATGGAATTTAAAAACTGTAATTAAAGAAAAAGTGAATTTTAAAAACTAATCCTTTGACAGCCCTAATTTAAAATGTTGTTATTTTTGTGTCATTGATCAATCAATCAGCATTTGGCCATCGCACATTTCAGGAGCTTGAAATAATTCAAGTGTTTTTGATCAATGGTCCAAATTGCCAGAAGAAATTTAATCAAGCACACGCACATTAAGGCAAAAACAACCAAAGTCTTTTCAGTTGAGAAACTGTAACCAGCTAATGGTTTTGACAGTATTATTTGATAAATAACAAATACAATAAACTCGTTATCACAATTATTATAGATTAACTGATGGTAAATCCAAAATTTGCTTGGTTAATCATCTCCTAGTTCCAGCCCTATCTAAAGTAGATTTACCTGGTGTTAACATATATAACTGTGTAGTGATGTGTTTATACTTACCTGTCCAAAATAGCAGCAGATTCATTCAGCTGCTTGGCGTGTTCCTCTGCATCATGTACGTGACTAGCCAGGCCACCGTCACTTAAACCATCAGTGAGGTGAGTCACTCTATCATCCAGCTGGTCATGAAGAGGACCCAGCTCTCTTCCCATCCCCTCCAAGTCCTACAGACAGAAAACAGAGGCTCTGCTCGCTTTGCTCGACGGACGCATTCAAATCACTCTCTGTTTGCATCCTTGCTAATTGTTTAGGTAGTAATTCTGTATTTAATGGCAATGAAATTATTTGAATCAAAGAAAGATTACAAACAGACAAAGTCAAAACACAGAGAGATATTCTTCAACTCATACGAACTCCTTTTTCCTGATACGAGAAGACACAAATCTCGGATAGACTAATTAACAGCAGACTCGGTTCACAGGTTTTCTGGTAGCTTGACTATTTCACCTCTAGCTCCTTGTTGATGTTCTCAGAAAGCTGGTTTGCTTCATCCAGTAGACGTTCTCCTTCTCCAAGGACCTCCTGTGCATCCTGTTTCAGCCCGCTCACAGCGGAGCGCTTCCTCTGCAAAAAAACAAACCACAATCAATAGCTGAAAAAGATTCTGATGGACCAACGTATGGACATCAGGGCTGCAAGTAACTACTATTTTCATTCCTGATTATTCTGCTGATTATCTTCTTGGTTTCTAGGGGTCATAGCAAACGAAGAACTGTGTTGGAAAAAGACCATGAAGTCAACTGGTATCTTTAGTAGAGTTCGTTCATGGGTCAATATATAGCTTATTTGACCCTCACATTATGTATTGTAATACTGCTTAGGTTGCCACGTGTCCCACTTATCTCAATAAGATTTTTCCAATTCAAAAGAAATTTCTGAGAATATCTAGCTTTGCTAAAATACGAATCATCTGTTTCTCTCTTTAGAAAATACAACTACCAATTTGAAGTGAACATATACCAGACTTGTGTATTCATGCATAAATATGTAGCTACATCTCACTCATGACTTGCCGAGTGTTTTCCACAACTTTTTTAAGTCTTCCTCAGACATTCACTCATATTCCACAAGACACTCTAACAACTTTCATCTTCCATATTATCGGACTTCTCTTAATCAATATTCACTGAAATAAAGAGGACCATCTCTTTGGGACATCCTTCTTCCATCTCTCCAATCATCATCTACATTAACGTTGTTCAAAAAATATCTGAAAAGGACTATTATTTGGAAAGACTCTTAACACTTCATTGATTCATTTGTAGTTTTTTTGTGTTTTTTGTTATTGCTGATGTATATTGCACTTCTTTTTTTTTTAAAGATAATTTTTTCGCACTTTTCTGCTTTTAATGTAAAGGACAGCTAAGTGAATGAAGGAGGAGAGAGAGAGTGACATGCAGCAAAGGGCCGCAAGCCGGAATTGAATCTGGGCCGCTGCAGCAAGGACGAAGCCTCTGCACATGGGGCACCTGCTCTAACCACTATGCCACCGACGCCCTGAGAGTTGTACATCTTTAACAATTCTGTAATACTTTCTCGTCTGGAACTTTATTCAATTACTGTATGCAATCTCCGTTTTGATCCTTTTCTTTTAATGTATGATTGTCGTTATTTAATAGGGGAGGTATTTTGATAAGACATCGTTGGCTTCTAACCTCTCCAGCACAATGTTTTAACTTTTAAATGTCTTTCCTTTATTTTCTATACATGTACGTGCAAGTAAACTAAACAACACTAAATTCATAAATTCAATGTTTGGTATATAAAATATGAAGTAAAAGTAAAAAAATTCCCATTGAAATGTCCGACAGCTCCAGGTGATGTCATCAAATTGCTTGTTTTGTTTGACCAACGTTCCAAAACCTTAAGATCGTTAATTTGTTTTGACAAAGAAATGAAGAAGAAGCAAACAACCTCGGTAAGTGCCTTGTAACAACACAAGAACATTGAGCAATGAGATGATGTGTTGCATTGTATATTTCACCTACAAAGATTCTAGATTCATATATATATATATATATATATAAGTTTTTAATCTGTAATGCACAGATACCTGGATGCACACCAGCAGTATAGGAGAGCCTGTGTTTGAATCTGTGAGGCTGTTGCAGTATTTTTTGGTCAGTTCGCTGAAGTCAAATCTAAATTGAATCTGTGGTTCCCATAATATTGACAGACAGCGCAATCACTCATGGAGATTATTATTTTCCATACTGATTAGCTTTAAAAACCTCTTTATGGTAAAAAAGATTTCCAGTTATTGAAAATCACAAAAACGGGTAGAGGACACACGGGACACACAATTAGTGATTTGATGAAATAACGTATGAACTCGGTACAACCCCAGTGTGTATAGAGTGCGTATTCCACTTTCTTCACTGAATTAAACTTTTCTTTAAAGAAAAGACTGCAGAGTCAGGGAGGCACAAAGACAGATGTAAAGACAGAGAAAGATGGAGAGTACACTGTATGTGTGTGTGATCGCTGCAGAACGTTTCCTCCAGGACATGTATAATAATCATTTCAATAAATGCTCGTTGTTTTGCTCTATTTGAAATCTGTGCTGCCTGTGAGCTTTCCTTGATGATGAATCATATGCAAAAGTGTTGAAAGGAAAATAAGACCACGTAGAGAGATGAATAGATGCTTAGCTGCTCCGATCTTTACGATTCTTTAGGAGTTATAGGATTTAATTTTTAATAAGTTTGAGACAACCCGAAAAGTTTAGATACTGTTATTCAACTAAAATGGAGGAAGTCTGTCTGTCTGTTTGTCCTTCACTTTTCTCAGCAACCCTTCATCCAATTAACTGTTGCAATGCCAAACAGCATGCTGAGTACACCTTGCTCGCCATCGCTCACTATATTATTCCCCTTGTTCATGATGAACTGCTCCTCGCCTGGAGAGTGGACAATATCAAGCAGCAGCAAAGGGATTAGGATTAGGATTTTCTATAAAACAGGGTGTTTGTGGTCAAAACTCAAAGCTAATCAGCTCATCGATCAGGTGACAACCAGATGTTTTCCATAAAGCCCTGGGTCTTACAGTAGATGGACAGCAGCTGCGGCCCTGGTGCTACCAACAACAGCTGCCTTGATCTTGTGAGGTTATCATTGGCCATGTGTGCATGACATCAGAGCAAGTCGGGATCATGTAGGACACAAATCCAACTGGCCTGCATTGTCAGCTATTACTGGTGATTGATTCTGCGCAGGACTGGCTCATCTCATACAAGCCTATTAAGCCCCGTTTTTCACCAAACACTTTCGGTATGGTACCTTTGGAACCAAAAGTAACCCTTCAGACATGGTACCCAGACCCTAGTGTTTCCACTGCAAACAGTAACTGTGGGCGGGGTTGTTTGCACTCACTGCTCCGTCCAGCACTTACTGTACTCTGCACATCGTTTATCGTCCACAGAACCAGGCTGCACGCCGGCATTTTCAGGACAAAACAGGCTGCAGTGAGAGTCTCTCTCCATGGGATATTTAAAAATAGTGTGTTTGTGCATTTAGTCCTTCCCAGGCATGCTCTGGGTTATAGTGTTGCCCACACCATGTATGCTGAGTGATTCACGTCGTCAGCTCATACATTGAGTGACATTACAATTTAACGTTCCAAATTAAAAATCCCGGCAGTCAGCCTCAAAACCAGCCACAGCTCAGCCTTAAGCAGAGTGACCGTCCTCTACTGACCAATCAACGGACTGCAGCGTTCACAGCTCCACCTTTCAGTATCAGATCTGTGTGCTAGGTACCCCAACAGAGGGGGGACCAAAAATGGGGACGGTACGGAACAGTCGGTTGTATTGCTGAGAACCTGAGGAAGTGGAGTGTCAAGTGAGAAGATGTTTGGATGAGCGGTTCTTGAGAAAGCTGCGAGCAGCAATACCACAGGCCGAGCAATCAGCCCATTATGACAGGCAGGTTTTGAATGGGCACTGCACTAGCATGTAAAATCACACATACAATGGGCTCAGTACCCCCCACAACAGTAATCCATCACTTCACTGTTGTCATTCATGTGAAAATAAGGTTATACAAGTCAGCCAACTCATATGGATTCTATTAACACAACAATGTAGAGCACAGACCCGACCTTTTGTTCACAACCTGATAATTATTTAGTTTCATCTCAAAAACTGGTGACAGGGTCATGTGTAGAACCCACCAGTGCTGACTGTCAATGTTTCTGTCATTCTTTTATTTATCTATCCTTTGCTTGTCACAGTAAGAAAAAAACACATGACAGAATTTAATTAGTGTGCTTGAATAGTGGTTCATTGTTCTCGTGATTTTAAACGAGTGACCGTGAGTACAGAAATGATTCAGCATTCAAGCTTTCTGACTGAGTTTGTGGATGTTAAACTTGTGTGTGGGGGTGTGTGTGTGGCTTGCGTATGAGTTTCTGTGAATGTGCACCTCCAGGGCTGTGAGGTTAGCCTGGTTTTGTTCAGCCAGTGAGCCAGCCTGCCTCGTCTTTCCCTGGGCAGAGTGGAGGAGATCCTGGGCCTCCTGGAGCTTCCCTGCATGGTCTGAGAGCTTCTCTTTTATCTGTGGGAGCAGACGGGGGGAGCATTAAGTTAACATCATTAATTTAGGGACATCGAAGACAAAAGAGTAAAGATTAGAAGTTATAATTACCTCTGCTTTCAGGTCCTCTGTGGCCTGATGGGGGTCACCAAATAATCTCTTCACCTTCTGATACAACTCCTCTGCAAGGCTGGAGGAGGAAGCAATATTTACATTTTTATTTTGGTTATTTAACACAGTCGTATTCATGCTTTACAAAAGAGTAATCCTGGAATAAGTTGGATACGTGAATGCAACAATTCAGAGGAGAGGAGAGTTATTGTGATGCATGACAGAGCTTCTGCTTGTGTGAAGACGATAATCACTCCATATGACTGAATGTTGAAATACCAGAATGAAATTGGCGATTTTCTTCTATTGATGCTTCAGGCAAAGTTGGATTAAATTGTGGCTGTGTAAAACATTTCAAATATTGTCACACTAATGTGTGGGTGTGTTTTCATGTGACTGGGCGGACGGGTGAAGGAATATGTGCGAATGTGCACTGCAGTATGGCATGCTGTATCAATAAGACCAACAGGTAAAACCAGCGGAGACCTGTGCCGCATCAGGCTGCGTGTCTGAGGAAAAAATTCTGAGGTGTATCTTTGCATTGTGTCCTTCAATTTCATGCAACAGATACCCAGAACTGACAATATGGTAAGTGGTAAATGGTAAATGGACTTCCTCTTGTATAGCTCTTTTCTAGTTGCTTTCACATTCACTCATTCACACACACATTCATACACTGGTGTCAGAGGCTACCCCACAAGCTGCCACCCCCCTACTCAGGTTTTTAAACATTTATATACAAGCACATACTGATGCCATCGGTAGCAATGTGGGGTTCAGTATTTTGCCCAAGGATACTTTGACATGTGCACGGGAGTCAGGAATCAAACCGCTAACCTTCCTGTTAGTGGATGACCTGCTGGATCTCCTGAGCCACAGCCAGCCCATATAACTTATATCAAACCATGGTCTGGGTGAATACTCGATTCTGATTGGCTGCAGGGTGTCCGTTAAAAACTAATGGACACCAGGGCATTGGTGGCTGAGTGGATAGAGCAGGCGCCCTATGTACAGGGCTGTTGCTGCAGCGGCCCGGATTCGTCTCCAGCCTCTGGCCCTTTGCTGCCCCCCCCCAAACTAATGGACACCTACTAAGTAGTTCAGATGAAGCTGTTCATTCAATGCTCTAAATTAATGCTCCGGTTACATAACAGTATCTGTATCTGTAATCTATTTACATGTAATATTCAGCACTGAATATACTATATGTACTACACTGCCCCTCTGAACTTGAGCAATCATTTCACATCCTGTCCAATACTAAACTTCAAGCTGCCATAGACAGTACCATTACACATGGTGGATCGTTTGTTCTTGAAAATCCTGGTATTAATTTGAGGACAATGACAAAGATGATAGCTAGCCCGTCTTGTTGTTAAACTTACTGTCAAATTATGTTTACTGTTTGTCAACTGTATACAATGTTCTCTTGCTAGCATATCATTAGCTTTCTGGCTACTAGCTGGGCCAATGGGTTCCATGAGCTGGGCAGACTATAATATCTCCCGTTGCTGGGTCATATCTCAGGTTCATCCTGTTTACTGGAGTAGTGAATAATGTTTCCTCTGCATGAGAAGCTCATGGGGTGGCAATGATTGTTCCAGGTTTTAAGTAAACCCGCAGGTGTTACCAAGGAAACAGAGATTTGGTCTGTGAAAACTTTTGACTGCAAAAAAGCAGAAACAATATGAATGAATATTCTTACTTTTTATTTCTTTGGTGAGCGACCAAGGTACCTCTGAACACCTACAGCGGGAGATGTCCTGAAGGGGGCGTGATCAGATGCCCAAACTACCTCAACTGACCCCGTTCGACATGAGGGAGCAGCGGCTCTACTCCAAGCTCCCTCTGGATGTTCAAGCTTTCTTTTTTTCCATTCTTCACACAGCTGTTTTTTGTCACTTTGTGCACAACTGAGTGCAACACTATGAATGGCTTCTAAAAATGTGCGCTGTTACCCCTGGCGTACCACAATTATTACGTCTCACCCCTTTTTATGTCAATAGGCCTTTCACAGCACCTTTAGACATAGTCAGATGACATGACACATAAACTAGTTCTTTGCTTGCATAACCAGGTCCTTAAATACACCGTCATAGAAAAAAACAGTGTGTTAGATATATGTTACAGTTAAAAAGTATGACATGTGACTGTAGCTCCAGACTTAAGTTGACTGTCTGAACTATCTTGCAGGCTTCTCTTCAACTGATCCACCCATCAAACTTTGCAATACAGCCTTTAGTTTACTCCAGATTTTCTAATTATACTTTGCTTTGACATGCATTTTTACAAAGCTTTCTCATTTTGGAAGTATTTAAAACAGTTTAATAACCATATGTTTACCACAGCATCCCTTAATGAGCCTTATTTTTCACCTTCAGCATTAATTAAGACAACAAGGTACCAGTGTCCTCCAGCTGACATCACTCAGAGGACAATTTCACACAGTTTTGGGGATACATGCAAGGTAATTTTTGGGTTTGATGAATCTTTAATGAACCCTCTGGGGAACAGCGCGAAGAAAACAGTATAAAACTAAGTAAAAACAAAGGGGAGGGGTGTTTAACTATTATTCAAGCCACTATTACAACATTACAATATGAAATAATACAGCATATGAATGAGTTTTTGCAGTCTGAACGCATACTGAATATAGATCAAATATGGGAAAAATTAAAGTCATATATCCGTGCTAGCTTTGTTTATGTTGTTGAAGTATCCTTTCAACATTTGTTGATGCTTGTGTTTTTCTCAGCTGCTCTGGTTGAAATCTCCCCTCAGGGTTCAGTCAAATAATTAACCACAGACTGACAGACAAGTCATTCAGTGGCAGTGGCAATTTCTCTTTGTCTCCCTACTCTATCCCACGACAACTCTCCGTCCATCTGTCAGTTGTTCTCCTGTCTCTCTGTGGCTTTCCTTCTCACTACACCTTCTCTGTACGTCTCTCTCCGTTTCTACCCCCACGGCAATACAGTACTTTTAATTAACTCATCGACCTTGTCAACATTTACTGCTGAAAGAGAGACAGACAGAGGAGGAGAAGAGAGGGATCAAGAGAGTAGATTACTAATTCCACCAAGTGCCTTGAGAAGGAGAAAGTGAGAGCGAAAACAGTGAGAGACACTTTGTTAGAACATCAGCAGAAAGTCATGGCTCTAGGATATTTAGTAATCGAGTATCTGCTCAGTGGAAGGCGTTTACTCCTGATGTCTCCTGTGTCAGCCGAAAGAAGGAAAGAAATCAAAGAATGAAAAAGAAATGAAAGGACCAGTGGTTCTGCATGAATTAACCTCTTTACTGTACTATAAATCATGTGTAATCTACATTACAGCTAACCGTTTTGCAAACAATGTTGTGTGTTTTTTCTATCACTAAAGGCATCCATAGAGTTCCACTCATTTCTGTAAGATATGAAAAATGAATTTGACTTTACCTAAAAGAAGTTTCAGAGTCTTGAAATTACACTCAGCTACAAACCGCCCCAGTGCATGACGGAGGTCATGGTGTGATGAAGCCAACAGAACCACATCATCTGCAAAAGGCAGAGACCCAATTGACCCTTTGTGGGCCTTCTGATTGGTCAGCTGACCCACCAACCAGAGTGCTCCTCCCCATAGCAACAGTTGCTAACGTACTGGGGTTTGCCAAACATCGCCCCGGGCTGCGTACTCCCAGGCTCGTTGTTAATGGCATCACGGTGAAACGCAGAGCTTTCTACCTGGCAAACACGGATAAATCATTGATTTATATTATTTTAACATGGTTAACAAGTGTGCTTGGGGTGTCTGCAACAGTGACTTGAGATATCCAGACAAATTCCCCGAGTAGTTTTTATTCAATTCCCAAAACCTAAGGGAAATCATGAGAAACGTCTCCTTTGGATTTGAGTCTATAGACAACCACACTGGCAGTTCAACACATCGTCTATCAATAAGCATACTTACATATGCTTGAAGGTAAGAGAAGCAATGTTGTTTTCATATTTTATAATAGGTGATGTGATCCAACAATGTTACGCTAGCTACAGACTGTTGTTAGCTCACTATGCTAACCTGCTGGGCAGGCCGCAGACAGGCCCGGCTCGTATTAAAGGTTAACTTGCTGGCAACGTTAACAATTGTAGAGGACAACATTGCTATTTATATATCGTCAGCTAAGTATTACTGTGGTGTTAAACTTGTAAACACTCTCAATATCAGGTTAACGTTGGGCGAGAGAGCTAGCAACCGCGGGGGGACAGCTCACGTTAGTGGCCTTGGCTACCGTCAGACAGCGGGACAAAACAACGATTTTCACCAGTTTTCGGATGTGTCAGGTAATGCCCGTTCACAAAACTGTAGCCACGTTTTGGACAGAATGATCAACTCAATTTGAATTATGAGAAAGTTAAATCTCCTGGTATTTTCCATTGTTTCCTATGGGAATGAACCCCCGCAAGACTAGTTTTGTCAAACCCAGCAATAGTAACCAAGAAGGGCGGGACCATGGGCGGGTCTTGACAAAGGGTGAGTTCTGAGTTTTTTTGTTGTTTTTTTTATAATAAAGCCTCAGAACTTTTTTTTATATAAAGATTCCTCTGTTTCCTTGGCACATGAGGGGGAAGAAATAACAACAAAAACAAAATAGAATTAAAAACAAAAAAAAATCATTATTAAATGAGAATTCACAATCCCACATTAGATTCACAATATGAGGTAACATAGTGCATACTTTCTAAATAATTCTGCACTTGAACAGCTTTCAAGGCAACTTTACTGTGACTGACAAAAAATCCAAGTGTGATGTTTCCATGGATATATTACACAGCTCATGTTTCATAAGCCTGCTGTCTAATTATAGGACGTAAATAAATGAACAGAAATCACTGGTTCAATGGAATGCTATGAAAAGTGCACCCTAATATCTAAAAATGTTCAACATTAAAAATGCTCTTCATATTTATTTACACAGGTTACATTTTCATGAGTTTATCATTTTGCTAGTGTAACATATCTATAGTATGCAGGTAAGATTTTTTACCTATAGATTTATTGGGGTGAATTTAATGCATATTCCACCTCTCTCCTCTCGTCTCTCTCTTTCTCATTGTGCAAGTTCAGCAAAAGAAAAGGTCTAGTGGGGAAAAACCCTGCAGAACAACAAGCTAGAAGACAGAAAAGTGGGATTGAATCCCAGCAGGGCCAAAGGCAATCCAAGACACACAAGGTGAATGCATTAGCATACAGGTGTGAGTAAAACAAAAAATGAATCAGAAATAAAACAACAGGCAGATGAAAACAAGTGTGATTTCCATGCAAATGGAAGAATGAAGGTTTTGGTCATATTCACCAACAAGACTTAAAAAGGAAACAGAAACAACTCTGAAGACAAAAAACTCAAAAACTCTAAAAAGCGCAAAACATTAACACCAAAGAAAGTGCTCAAAAGCAAAGATGCTCACTTACTGCCTGTCTCCAAACACTATTCTTGGCACATTTTCACTCCGTTCCTCAAGAAATTTACACCTTTTGTCTGCTCAAAAATGTGTGTGTGCACTCTGAGACAAAGACTGGTATGTTCGCAAAGTTTTCTTAAAATCTGTCTTTTTCTTGTGTGTGGGAGAAAGATACATGACCTGTTTGTGTGTGTGTTTATATGTGTGTGTTCGTGTGTGTCCATACTCCATCTCCTCCTCGGCGATGCCCTTCTTCCCTCCAAGCTGTCGTTTTCTCATCTCGGCTAGCATGGCCTGGATCTCCTCTTTCATCTCCTTCAGGCTTTTGTCTGGAGTTCCATCTCTCCGCGAGAGAGTCTGGTTCAAGTCGGCGGCCTTTGACTGGAGGTCTGGACACACAGACACACAGAAAGACTGCTATGAGGGGGCAGAGGAACCTCAAAATGAGCTGGCAGATACACAGCCCTGACATATTATCACCTTATAGAGCTGTTATGGTTTACATTCTAGCCAAACATTCCAAAAGTCCAATATTCACTTTCTGTTTTGTTTTTATTTTTTACTCCTTTTTGACTCCTGAGAAAAAGCTTCTGAGTCCTTAGCTGCTGGAGGATCAACTTTCTATCTAAACTAGTTGCTAACTTTGTCTGTCTGCTGTCTGGTGCTGTGCAGGTGGTGTACAGTGCGTTTTTAATGAAGGTATCGATTAAAAACTGAGATAATTCGAGCCAGGAGGAAGACTTCAGTTGGGAGGGATGTTTCTGAGTTCTGCGAGGAAGACAGTTAGTGGAGTTTCCTCCTTCGCCCAATGAAATTTTGTTGCAAGTTATTGTCCGCATGTTTAATGTCTGGGGCTGTACCCAACTGTCAGTCGAATCAGACCCGGCCATTAAATACAAATATTCAGTGATTCTTTTTTTTTCCACATAAAGTTTAGAAGTTTGAATGAGGGTCTGCAAGACATTCAGTGTAATAGCGACATTAATGTAATAATAAACGAGCTCATGGCGCTAACAATGGATCAGAAATGTTGCTATCACTGATATCAAATAAAAGCCAGGGACTGTGTCAAATTAAGTACCTGTGAGCTGTAAAGTCACCACTTCTAAGCAGAGAAGAGAAGATAATGTTATTTCAGAGCCTTAAAGTGAAACAGTTCTCCTCTTCTCTGCCGCTGCATTGTGTCTGCAGCTGTCTGTAGCAAAGAGTAGGGTGAAAGTCAGGAGTGCTCACTTCGCAGCAAAATCTGGGGACCAAAATGTCCCTAGATGTACACTACGAAGCACACTGATGGGCAAAAAAAAAAAGACTGCTGAACTTAGTCGACTGAATAATCTCCAACTGATGATTCAAATCTCTGAATTTCAAGGGGCAGCCCTATTAACGTCTACAAATAAACTGTCAATGGAGTATTGACACTAAGCAGTGTCAGACCATGGTGAGCAAGCTGACCAAGTGATTTTGGTTGAATCAGCCCTGGGACAGCAAGGCAACAGGTAGGCCCATATGCCTTACCTCTGGAAATATATGTATGGGCAGCCAAGCCCTGGAAGCCCTAGACGGGTGTTACCCTTAAGTATAAGTATTGAGTGCCCAGGGTGTCTGCAGCGACACAAGGGAAGAGCAGGGTACAACCTAGCACATTTTAGTTTTCTGCTAAATGTTATTAAAACTGTTTGGGTTTAATAATTTTTTTGTTTTATTCTAACTACACACACATCTCTACTACAAATAAACAGTTGTTATTTTTTTTTTATAACTTGTCTCCATCTACATCAGGGGAAGGACAGGTATCTACAACACCGCGTTACAACTAACCCCGCTGGCTAGAAATTTAACCAGGCCTAGCTAACACTTGCTGGGAGTTGGTTACATACTTCAAAATGGTGCTATGTTTAAGACAGTTTTTAAGATGATATATGGTTCGATTCGGTGACAGCTTAGTAATTGAAAAACAAGTATGACTTATTTCGGCTGAAAACACTCATTGCTACTGAACTCCAGTAAAACACGTCCAATCTCTGTGGAATTTTGTGGGTCAGTGTTTGGTGGTATTGTGGTCAGCTGGCCCCAAAGCAACAAAGGATTGACCCTGTGTAACCACATAAAAAGTCCATGTTACAATTTACCCCACGTTAGGTCGTGCCCCTCGCTCCCCTACCTTAAGGGTAATGAGTACAGATACCCAGCTCTAATTTTTGGAGGGTTTTTGGCTTTTAGGTTGGCCTCGACAAACATGGCTGAGGAAAGTGGTGAGAGTGAAGCATAAAGGAAAAACAAAGACTAAAACGATGAGCTTAAAGAGGCTAAGCATGTTTCAATAGCAGAAGCAAAAACAAAAAAGTTGTTTTCTATTATAAGAAATCATCTCCAGACATAGAAATGAACAGTGTGTGGAGATATGTTACAAGTAAACACAGACAGAGCTCAGTCCTGATGGACATTCTGTCTGTGGGCGCTGCTGTCATGTCTCAGCTTTATGACTCAAACAGAAAGACAGACAAATCACACCGTTTGATCTTCACTCATTTAAACACAGACACACACTGAGTGTCAGACACACACACACACACACACACACACACACACACACACACACACACACACACACACACAGAATGTTTTAACACCATTCAAAGCCAGTGATTTTGGCAGGCTTCATGTTTGCCCTGCTTTTATCAAATTAAAGGCAGTGAAATCTCAAACCAATCAATGATGAAACTGCACTAAAACACTCCAAGGCTCATTTGAATAAAACTGCTGGAACTTAATGAGGAGTGTGCGTGACTGTGTGTGAGTGAGCGTGTGTGTTTGGGCGAGAGCAAAACAGAGGAGGGTAAAGAGGTGTGTTGTGCGTTTCCATGTGTACGCAGCAAGCTGTTTGTGTATGTGTGTGTGCTGCAGTGATGGTGTGTTCCTCTCTCATCTGAAATGTAAACGTGATATGATTAAAGCAAGTTGAAACTTGAAAGAGTGTGTGTGAGTGTCTGTAGGTGTGTGTGTGTGTGTGCGTGTGTGTGTATGGTTGTGGCAATGCAGCATTTCCTATCATTTGAAATGTAAACATGATGTGATTAGAGCCAAGACCAAACTAAAGCCATCATGCTAATGAACAGCTGTACTGCATGTGTGTGTGTGCGCCGCATTTGTGTGTGTGTGTGTGTGTGTGTGTCACAGCCATATAATTACATAGTGGGATTTAAAAGCCAATTAAACACTTAAAACGTGGATGGAATCATATTATGGTATCTGGTAAACATGGGCACACACACACACGCAGACACAGAGGAAAGTGTGTACAGTATTTTCTTGCCTCATTATGTGTGTGCCTGTGTATGGATATGTGTGCACAGTTGTACGAGTGTGTGCACATCTGCATCAGTGTTTGTGTATGTGGTGTGTTTGTGATAGCCAATAATTAAGTCTCTAATTGCTACTCTCAATCATACAGTGAGCCACAGCACACTCTCTTTTACACACACACACACACACACACACACACACACACACGCACACACACACACACACACACACACACACACACACACACACACACACACACACACACACACACACACACACATAATCACACTGTGATTAGGCAGAGGGCCAGAGAGCTAGGAGCAACAACAAGGAGAGGACAGTTTCATCACAGCCAGTCAAAAAGCGTCAGTTTGGTAACTTTCGTTTCATCCCAGAAGCCATAAAAATTTCATAACAGTAATCAAAATGACTAATTATCTGAACTGCACAGTTTTACATGGAGGACATTTGTTCTGGTTTAATAACAGTGCAGGGTGGGGGAGTTACTTAAAAGTGAATTTATACCTGCTAAATCCTACTTTGACTTGACTGCAGCTGTCTGAGGTTAAGTGATTTAAAATTGGAAACAGACTAGTCTCCTCATACATGTTAATGTTACAGTCTTGACAGTCTGAAAGGACCACATATGGAAAGACTGAGTAAAGAAAGAGGACAAATCACCTCACAGCAGGTGCTGTAGACTACAGCCACTTCCCCACTTTAGCACTCGCCTAACTTGAACGGGGATAAAATGATTTAATCGTTTAAAAGTCTAGACTTTGCAAATGTTTTCGGACCAAACGGCTTGGAAGATGTAATTCCAAGTTTATCTACTAAGAAAATTGGCTTCAAAGCCCAGCCCTGCCACTTCCTGGGGGCCTGGGCTTTGGACGTTCTAATTTTAGCCCTTTTGCCGGCAGGATGCAATGATAGGCCGCCACAAAATACCGTCTGTCTCCGTCCAGGCAGCCCTCAAAAATTATTCCAAATTAGTCAGCATCAAGTTTGAGAGAGACTGAACAAGTAAGAGATAGAAAATGGAAGTGAAGTCCATAACATTTTCTCTGGCCTTCATGCTGCTTTCTTCTGTGTACTAACCTGTTTTTGGCCCTTCTGTGACATTAAACTTGACACCAGAAAGAAAAAAAAAAACACCCAGAAAGGTATTCTCCTCTGCTGCAGAGCCGTGTGCAAAGCTCTGGTCTACTGGTAAAAGAAGAGTCTATTCTAAACGGATATCTCCATGTTTGAAAACCAGCATACATGCACCAGGAGTTCCTGTGTGTTTTGGTACCTGTAAACTTCATCCACACATGAAAGCTCCAGAAGTAAGAGGAGACTGTTTTGTAAACTGCTCTGTACAAATGCCAAGAATGAATTACGAAGCTCACCCGCATAGACTGGTTTATAATTAAATCTCATGACACACTGCACTATTTTAAAGTTTTTTCCCTGTTTTTGTTTTTAGACTCATTGGAAAATGTTATCATTAACACTGCTGTAAGGGTGCACAGGTATCAGACACCTAATATAATGCTTTTAAAAACCTTTAAAAGATCATTTTTAACCAAATTTAAGACTGATTTTCAGATCAATTCATCTTTTTCTTAGTCAAGCAGTGCAGGTAAGTATAGAGGAAGTAGTGAATTATATGTGGTCCAGTGCAGAGGTAGGTTTTATATGGGGATATGGTTATTAAAGTTACTTATATTAATCTACCTTTTGCCAAAAGGTAAGTGCAAGTATAGAGTAAGTAAAACAGAATTAGTTTCAGTGGTAGGTTTAAAGATCTGTAACATTAGATATGCAGACTTTGACACAGTAAAGTCTAACTCCTATTTAGAAAAAGAAATTAAACAATGGATGAGCTGAATTCGATCAGATGTTGCGGCAACAGCCTTGTACATGGGGCGTCTGCTCTATCCACTAAGCCACCGACACCCCATCTGTGCCTTTTTAAATGTGGTGAGCCTTGGCAGCAACCAAAGAGCTTGACGAATCCCAGCACAAACGGTCAGAGTAACCTGCAAGGTGGCACTCCTGGCCGAGGATGGTGAGAAGACGGCTTGAACAGAAGGTCTGCACACCTCTTGTCCACTGATAAAATTAGCTCGCACATGGAAGGACACCGATGGCCTGGAATGACTGCACAAAGCAATGAAACCCCCTCTAGACTTCAGAGATACCCTTTTCCAGTGGAGCGTACGTGAGGGCTGTGACTGTGATGTCGCAGGAGAAAAAAACACATCACAAGCTGGTCACACGGCTATTGATGCAGGGGCTGAGGGAGGAGATGCTGCAGCTGCACTGGCAAAAAGATACCCAAGCTGAAATGAACAACTATCTGCCAGTTACACATGCAGAGAGAGGGCAAGACAAGTCCTTTGTAAGTAGCCACCTGAGTGAACCAACTGCACTGTAACACTGCCTGTGAGATAATGTTTTACATCAGTGGGGACACAGCACACAGCTGTAGGGCTACACTGAACCTTGGAGCTGTGGGAAAACATCTGATGTTTGTGGTTTGTGACTAAACAAAACCATAAAAGCTTAAAGGACTAAATGTGCATAAGAATGTGCAACCACCATTTTACTCTTGTAGTCCCTCTGTTACTTGCTAACTATCTGCTAACAAAATAAATCAATCTGATCCTCTGCACCCTGTTATCTTGGTGGGTGACTCTTTATCACCATGGTTAGTGATGCTGCAGCCTGCTGGATTTGTATTTAATGTTCAGGCAACACTTTGCACCAGCAGCTGGCACCAAGCGCCAGCAGCTGGCTGCCGGCCCACAAGCCATTGTGTCTGAGCTAAGTTTTCCATTAGAGAGCTAACAAGGGGGCAGAAAGATGTTTTGGTCGTTACACTTTGAAGATGCCTAATAGAATTTGAAAAAGGAAAGGGCTGTAATGCAATCAAGGTCTCTGCTTTTTGTTGATTTTGGGTGGAAACACTAACACTAGTCCTGACAGTAAAGAGATTTTTCTTGTATTTCTCTTAGGGCTGTGTATTGGCAAGAATCTGGCAATACTATATGTATCACGATACAGGGGTTATGATTCAATATATTGGGATATATTGTGATTCCGTAAGCAAGACGAAATATTGCAATTTATTTTAAAAAATCTAATTTTAGGAGCTAGTGGTGCAATCTTATTCATTTAATTCTATTTATTGTTTATCAGGGGCAATGCACATAGATGTATAGTTGTATGTATAGTATAAGCTCATTTTTAAATTGAGCATAGCGTTAGTTCAGACAGGACACTATGTCAAGCTCAGCTCACATCCCAGCTACATCAGCTGATAGATCACATGATTCCTTTCTATGCAACCAATTGGCAAATCTCATTCAGAGCGCCCTATTTGAACTGCTCTGGCCTGCCTACTGTTGCTGCTTCCTCTGCAAGCCTCTTTGCAACCTGCCTCCACCCCAGCTCCTCCTTTTCATGCTCTGTCTGACTCATCAATGTCATTTCTGTTTGTCATTGATGCTGCTCTGTTCTGTTCCTGAGGGGTCTTTGCTACTGCTCTCCCAGGGCAGGGAGGTTTGCTCTCTCTGTCTCAGGCTTTCCTCGGTTGCACATGGAAGGGCAGAGAGTTGTGCTCTCTCTGCCTTAGGCTTTCCACGTAGGTGCATGGAAGAGATTTTCTGCGTAGGCCCAGGGAAAGGCAGGGAGGCCCCAGAACGGAGCCATACTGCCCAGTATAATACTGCAAATGGAAATAAAGCTGTCTTTAACTAAAGTGTTCCTGACTGAACTGTAGTTCCTGGGCAGAGACATTAGAAAATAAAACGCCATATGAAAAACTTAGTCGCAAGACAACAAATAACAACTATCCTGAAACAAACAACAGAACAACAACATGAAATTCCCACCAGAGAGCACACCATCAGCAGTCCCAGCAACACTGACACCATCATTATGACTGTTTCATAGGCTTGTGTTCTTTGCGTTTGGTTTAGCGATATGTTGTCACGTTGGAGTGAAAGAGTCAAATGCCTGAAGATAGATTACACTGAAGCATCTAGCAGTCAGGGGATCCACTCTCATGAATCTTTGCATGCACCACAAAGACTCCTGCCAGCTGCCGATCAGTATGTACGTTCTGCACCTGCATGAGAGGAAAGTACTCTCCATACCAACAGGTGGCGGTAGTCTATATTTATCATTTAAAAACAGAAACAGTAAGACCGACAGAACGTATTCAAGACGCTGGTTAGCCAGTTAGCACATTAACAACACAACCCAGTGCTGAAAGAACAGAGGATATTTGCCGTGCGCAAGCGGACTATAAACCATTTCTGCTACAGAGCTCAAATGGCTAAAATAAGTTCCCTAATATAAGAAGTTTGTTTCTATCCCATGCCATCTTGACTTAAGTTGTCTGTTTGTCTTTCTCACATCCATCTCCCATCTTGTGCACTGAGCTGAGCTGCCAGTCAGAATGATTTCACACCAACAGGCTCTACTGTCTCCGACACAAATATAACAATAACAATATAACATGTTGTACCAAATAACAAACAGGTGACAAGGGCCAGTGGTGTGGGACACACCGCAAATAGGGTGACAGATGCTACTGACGTCCCTACACTGACCAACGACTGACCATCAGCTTAGTGCATCAGGGCCCTTACATCCAATTCATCTTGGAAGTCTCTCTGGTGATGCTACACCTGCATTTAACTGCTGCTTTTTAATATGTTCTGCCTGTATAATTATTCATTTCATTTATCTTATGTTTTCATCTTTTCATATCCTTATCTATATCCCACTGTCCTCTAATGCAATAAGCTAAATTTCCCACATGGCTCCCTTACATTTATTATAATGTAATATAATGCAATGTCCTCTAATAACAGGCGAAACAGGTGAGACAGTAGACAGATAAATCCAGAAATCCCAGTTGGCAGGATATGGAGGCAGTTAATGGAGGAGAGGTGGTGTTCGTCTCTGCTACCTTGAGCTCCCAGCAGTGTGTCCCTGATGAACTGCTCCAGGTCCTCGGCTCGTTTATGAATCCTGTCAGCATCATCCTCAACCTGCTCTCCATCAGCAGACACCTTCGTAGCCTACACACACACACACACAAAAACACACGTTATACAATAATAATAAACAAGTCTTAAATAAGTGAACATATTGACTTCTGTGTAACGGAGGAAAGGAAAAGACGGAGATCTTACAGTAGATGTAAAGGAATGACAGAAGATGATGGCAATATGTACACACACACACACACACACACACACACACACACACACACACACACACACACACACACACACACACACACACACACACACACAATCAATATCCAGTCCAGTCTGTCACGCTCTGCTTTCCTTGTCTACATGTGCACTCACATGCCACTACACACACACACACAGAGATGGATGAATTATTGACATAAAAAGAAAACACAAAGTCACACATTAACCCACACTCATACACACACTCACACACGCATAGACACAGAGGACCAGGAAGGCGAGAGATGGATGAAACCTTGACAGACATGAAAACACCACACACACACACACACACACACACACACACACACACACACACACACACACACACACACACACACACACACACACAGAAAGAAAGAGCAGGTAATTATTGTTGTGATTTGACAAGACCATGCTATATCATTTTCGCTGGTGTGTGTGAGTGAGTGTGTGCGGTGGGGTGTGGGTGATAGCATCGCTGTCAACAAATGTCAAGGCCCCGGTCCCTAAAAGGGTGTAGCTTGACAGCGTGAATGTGAGTGTTATTTTTCCTCACTTGGAGGTAGACCCCCTCCGCTCACGTTTTTCTATTTTGGTTCACTCCTCTTAGAGATACAACTGTGACTCTGAAGATGGTGAAGTAAAAACAAAACATTTATATAGATTTCTGTATTCTGTACGAGGGCCAAGACATAGAAATGCTTTTGGGTGAACATGTTTGATGGAAAAACATCAAAAAAATTTATTTGAAATGCAGGCATCGATTCCTGTATTGGTCTACCGAAACACAGGCCAAGGGACCTAGGGACCCCTAATAGCCTCTGTCAGAGGTGACGTAACATTTGTGGTTGAAAATTCATGTTTCAGTCAATACTGGGGAAGACCTAATCAGGATTTATAATCCAATCTTAAGCTACATCAATATCATTTCTTATTTTGTTATTCTACTATCTATCCAGGGACCCTGAAAGGTACAGCTTCACTTTGTTGGTGCCAGTTTTATTAAAAACGTGTTTTGAAATATGTAATTAAGTATGATATAAGTACGATATATATTTGTTTGTATAGCGCACGAATAACAGGGCAAACTTTACAGAGCACCTATTTTATCTTAATCCTGAAGCCATGTCCTGAAGATGATCCCCATGCCGCAACCCAGCTTTGAGACTTTTATGATATCAGTTTTGTGTCTACATGTTGCATATTCCTGAATGCATTTTTGTGTTATCAAACTACCACAATGCAAACCTGAGCTCCAGAGGTAATGCAGAAGGACCAGAAGGGTTAATCCTGGTACGGCGCTCAGGGTTCTATTGTGTCAAAATCTGTTAATTGCTAAAGTGGTTAACTAAGGGCGCTTTCAGCCCTAGAGTCGTCTTGCTTTGGTCTGAATCAGCGACTAATTTTGTCACAAAGTTGCATAATTGCCTAGAGTTGGTTTGTGTTCTCATGGCAGCATTTACATGTGGACCAGATCAAATACCTTGCGTGAGAAAGCTGCTCTTGATTGGTCAGAATTCCAGGAAGTTCATTTTAGTCAAACCATACAGTTTGAAAACGAGGCGCGGCTCCAACTAGAAAACAATGTTTTGATGCACTGGATGTGCTGAATGTGCATATTAAGGCAGTACAGGAGGAGGTGCACATTAATAAGCCTCCAGCACTGTAACATGCTCATGTTTAACCCAAACAATGTGTCATGTGACTGCAGTTGGTTCAGATCAAGAGTTTGTTTGTAACCAGACTGAGACCACCTCTTCATGAAGGTCTCTGTCCGGTTGTTTTGGTGCACACCTGAGTGTGATTACTGTGTTCACACCTGCTCAAACAAACTGCATAGCGTTAGTGAACTTGGGTTCAATTGAACCGAACCAAACAGGGCAGGTTTCTGTTTTAAAATGTGTCACTGATCCCCTGTAGACATCTGTCTCTATGTTTTGAAGCCATTTTTGTGTTGATAACAAATTATATTCCCACAATTTTTTCCAATTTATTTAGGTAATGTAAATGTTTTTGATGGTGAACTGTTGTGACAGAAGGAAGGGGTGGGACTTAGTCTTGTTTTTTGCTTCACATTTTATTTAAAGTGAGAATAAAACAACCAAATGAGGGCAGCACAATCAGCGACTGCCGTGTTGTGAATTGGACTGTTGTGAAGTGGAGTCCTGTGAAAGTGGCACAGTTTAAAACAGTTAAAAAATCAGGCCATGACACTATACAAAAGCCCATGTTGGACTAATATCCTGGTACGCTGCACATATTTCTTACACTGTGAACTTTTGCACATCTCCTGATCAAAAAATGTGCACTATAGTTTACTTCCTTTCTTGTATGCACCAAACACAAAGTTGAACTCCTTGTAAGTAAAAACCTGCTTGGCAATGAACCTTAATCTAAATCTGAAAGTCTCTGACACTTGATCAACATGTTAGAGAGGCGGTTAAATAGGGTAGACTGGTTTTTGTGTTGTCCCTATTGTAATGAACAGCTTGTTGCAGAAGTGACACAGGATTTGTGTCTTTGCTGTTCTTTGTACATTAGTTTTGCCCTTATGATCTCCCTCCCTGCCTCCGTCTTTAGTTGCTCCATCTCGTTATTTTAGAGCCAGACAGAGAAGGACGGATAAAGCGAGAGAGGGGAAGACAGACATTGACAGCGACTTAAGTCGAGTCAAAAGAAAAACAAAAGTGTCTGTACCCTGCTGTGTAGTTGGTCCATCTCAACAACCAGTGATCCCAGGTTGGAGTCGGCCAGTTGCAGTAATCTCTCCGGAGCTTTCTGTGGTGACAGCATGTGCTGCAGGTGAGAAAGAGAGAGATGAAGGAATTACATAGAGGAATGTCTGACACATTGTGGCCCAGGGCTAGGCTTTTGAACTGCCTGGCTCTGTGCTGTAGAGCCAAAGAGAAGAGGATGAGCCAGGGAGGGCAGCAGGTAGGGAAGGAAGAAAAAAATAATTCAACAGAGAACATATCCAACACATAAAACTCAATATATTTGAAATATGTCACAGTAAACATGATAATAATGGTAATGCAGCCACGGTTAATACCTTCTCATTACAATCCATTTGTAACATATTAAGTGTTAATCAATTTTAACAGCATTGTGTTGTGACAGGTGATGATTTGTGTAGAAGGAGGAGAAAAGTCCTAACATTTTAAAAACACTTAAAAACAAGCTCACAACGAGCTGCTAATAATAATGTTTGTCTGAATAGTGCAGGTTGAGTGAGCTGAATGAAGAGTGGGACGGTAATTTTATATCAGCGTAACAGCATATATCAGGAAACACTAATTGTTCTGCAAATTAAATTAAGAAATATGCTTAAATAACCATAATGTGATTCATTACATTTGATTATTTTCTTCTTCCATACAAAGAAACTAAAATTACCACCTGGTGGTTGTATGCGTCCATGTACCAGTCAAGTTTCTCTCAAGGTTTACATCCACGTACAACACAGTCTCAAGGTGGACACCATAGATGTGTGTCACCAATTAAGTGTCTGACCAAATGTCTCCCCTTCTGTTTCTGATGACGTCACAGTGAAGCTGACCTTTGAGCTTTCAGATATCTATTGACATCATTTCATCATTATATGCTATTGGACATTTTTGCGAGGTGTGTCATAATTAGCATAAGAATTATGAGTGATAGCCAAAAACATTTTTTTTGTGTTTTGTGAGGTCACAGTGACCTTTACCTTTGACCACCAAATTCTAATCAGTTTATTTCCAAGTTTCTAAGCCATTTGTGCCAAATTTGAAGAAATTCCCCAAGGTTTTCTGTAGCAATTGTGTTCACGAGAATAAGACAGATGCAAGGTCACACTGACCTTGACCTTTGACCACCAAATTACAATCACTTCAATGTTAAGTCCAAGGGAATGTTTGTTCCAAACCTGAAGAAATTCACCACCAAAATCTAATCAGTTCATTGTTAAGCTCAAGGGGATGTTTGTGCTAAATATGAAGAAATTCTCTCAAGATGTTCTTCACGAGAATGAGACAGACAACCCAAAAACATAATGACAGGGCTGTCTTCCATTTCCACGGTAGAGGCACTGTAACAGAAACTCTGGAGTGTAGTTACTCTTTTAAAAATGATTAAAACATCTTTCCAGTCAGGCAGAGAAAGATCTTACCTTGAGTTCCTCTGTCATGTTCTCGAAGCGGTACAACACCTTGTAAGGTGGCGGAAGGGGCGTGGTCAGCGTCACCTCAGTGATGATGCGATACAGGCGGTCCATGTCACTGATCAACAGACCTGAGCACTCATCATCACAGGCTGGAGGAAGAAATATAAAAACACAATTAGACACAGCTAGAGTGTAATGAGGCCAACTAAATCTATTAGAGAGGTTTACAGACGGTTTGCATGTGTGTGTGTGTGTGTGTGTGTGTGTGTGTGTTGACACTTCCGCAGTTTGACTTGGCAGATAGAAATGAGAGGAAGAAAATGATAGGAGAAGAAATAAAGGAAGTGAGAAGTGTGTATTTTTACTTCTGAGTGTGTGTTTCTGTGTCTTATTTGTGAGTCTGTAAACACATCAGTGTGTGATCATAGTGACTGCTTGTGTTTTGTGTTTTAGTGACTCTGGCATCAAAAAGACAGGGCTGCCGATGCATGAAATTCAGCACAGAGAGGCAAAAAGCACCTATTATGAGCACACACTGCAGGCTAAAAACACACAAGCCAATGCACAAACACACCAGGGAATTCACTCAGACACGTGCATTCACATTTTTCTTTATTGTGTGTGTGTGAATTTCTCTTCCTTTCCATAGCCCGAAGCTGATTTATTGCAGAAATTAAAATTTCTGACAAGGGAAATCAAAGATGAATTAAGTAAAATAAAAACTGTTTTTACTCTATCAATCTCTGACAAAAGCAGAACACTCAAATACACTAAAGCATTAATGCAGTCACGTGCACACACACACACACACACACACAAACGCAGGTACAGTAAATGTACAGCACATTGTGTGAGGAGTAAAAAGCTGTACGTCAAATCCAAGATATTCACGAATCCCTGTGACAAAGGATCGTAATCACTAACTTCCACACTGCGTGAAAACATCCTGTGCTACAAGGTGTGATTACACACAAAAGCCTCACTTCCATCACTGTCTGCTCTCTGTGCTGCTGGGTGGTTGCCTGCCTCTACAATGTTGGCAAGGCAGACCAGAGATTCTCAAAATTAGCTTCTTTCTGTCTCCTCTTCTAAGGAGTTTACACAAGATGGAGTGCATTTGGCTACCTTGAAGTTTGCTTTAAGAATTACTGAGTCTTTATTGGGATGATTCAGCTGTTCACTCACCAAGTTTATTCTACTGTGTCACAATTCGTCCATGCGAGAATTTGATAGTGAAACACATTACTGTCAAAACCAAGGAGATTACAAAAAAGTAATCTTAATGTCACCATAAACCATCTAGTGGCTTTTAGATGCAGATGAAGTTCTCAGTGTGCCACATGTCATAATATACTGTGTAATATACAGGAAAACCAATTCTAAAAGCTGGGGTTCAATATTATAGGATGACTGATCAATAAAATGGCGTCACTTACAAGGTAAACTATGGCTCAACAGTCTACTTGGTAGAAATTAAGTGACTTTAAAGGAACACTCCACCCTCCGGTGACCTTTAGTGTACCAATTACCCACATCATGTTGCCTTTTTTTTTTTTTCTAGAGTGCCTTCACAGCGAATGAAGAATCCAAAAACAGAGGAAATACTTGATGACCTCAAGTCATGTGCGACCATGTTTAATAAGAGCAAAACTATATCAAAACATACGTTTACAAACTCTCACACGACTTGTGCAGTATAATCCAAGTCGGCCTTTTCTTCTAAGGAATTAAACGGAAAGTGAAACTTATCTACGTTCTCTTCAAAGCCAGACAATGAAAATAACAGTAATTTTGCTGAACATGGGAGCTGCTGGTCTACCACTGCCTCATTCAGTTAGTTTGTTTTTGTTTTTGGGTGATTTTGCTGAATCTAAACTAACCCCATTAAACACCAAAGTCACAGAAGTAACACAAACAAACTAACTGATTAAAGCTGTGGTGGACCAGCAGCTCCTGTGTTCAGCAAGGTAAAATTACTGTTTTTGTCAATGGAGTCTGGCTTTGAAGAGAGTTCACTTACCTATTGGAAAGGGCTGTCTGTTTGGGATGTACTGAGTATATGATTGGATGAATGAGACTTGGATTATACTGTGAGTTTGTAAATGGATGTTGTGATAAGGTTTTGCTGTTGTTGAACAAGGTCGGCTGTGACTTCAACTCATTAAGAATTTTCTCAGTTTTTGGATTCTTTGTTCACAGTGGGCATGCGAGAAAAACAAGCTTTCTTCATGAGTTCAAGGTAACACAGGGTGAGTAACTGATAAACAAATGGTCACTTGAGAAGTGATGTAGTCCTTTAAAATGGATTTGCAGTTTGGATAGCTCAAATGAACATCCCATTCTGTTATCTTTAATCTGATTGAAAGAAGTGACACTATTTATTGTTTCATGATAAGAAGCTGAGAGGAAAACACAAGAATGATCGCATAACTTTAAGACTTGGCTTAAAATATCACCTCAATCGTTGAAAGCTACACTAGCTGCTGGATTGGTGGCCACAGAACTCTAATACAATATAAAGTCATTAGACTCATAGTGAGAGCTGTAACGGATTGAGCTGCAGTGCCGCTCATGGCACCGTAATGTATATTTTTCTGTTCAATGATGCACATCATCAGAGTTTTACTTCACTGTATATACAATTTATAGTATATTATGATTTATTATGACAACCATATAGCTAGAAGATGAAAGTAAACCCCAGTGAGTGTAAAGGATTATTTTATGCTCAGTTTAGTGTACGCATGCTTCACACTGGAAATTCAAACATGCATGCACAACAAACAAGTGCAATAATACACACCTGTGACTGTGTTTCTTAAACCAGGGGTGTCAAACTCATTTTAGTTCAGCCCAATTTGATCTGGGATGGGCCAGACCGATAAAACCAACAAACAGCAAGTAACATCAGCTCCAATATTTTCCCTTTTTTGTGTACAGGATTTCATTCTGTAGATATCTCAGTTATTTCACATTCAGTCAGTCTACTTCTCACCTTCATTACATGTGCATTTATCCATATATTTCCTTAAGCAGATTCTTCTGAACTGAAGCTGCTGACTGACAATATTTTGCACAGGGTGGAAAAGCCTCTGAAGCAGAATTTTACACGAAGTTGGCATTGTGTAACCTCTTAGTCTACTCATCTAATGGCAGCCTCGGTCTGGCCCACTGGCTGTATGTTTGAAACCCCTGTGATTTACAGTTTAATCTTCGTATCTAGAAAATCCTTTTCTGCAGGTAAAGCATGTCTTGTACTTGGGTGTTGCATCACTATTGTTACGTGTTGTATTTATTGTGCTCCAAGTTAAATTTGTATCACTGCTATGAGTCGAGCGGCAATTTATCCAGGTTGTGCTACGGACGCCAGGTTGCTATAAACTCAGTATATTTTTTCTGGGTTCCCACACATTTTCAAGGACCTTTAATAAAATTTTAATTAAAATTCCATGACTATTCCGAACATATAACACAAACAGAACTGAGCAGGGGAGTGACTCCCTCAGGCTAAGTTGGCCCGCTAGTTAATTTGTTAGAAAAAAATAATGCTCTGCACTTTTGGACTGCCATGCTCTATTTTCAGAGCAGTTAAAACATAACCAAAGTGAGCATTGGCGCTCTGATTGACAATTAAAAGCACTCGGCTTCCCATGCCAATTGCTCCATCTGAAAACTGCAGTACAGTTTAAAAATAGTAAGGGGGTACAGGTGTGGAAACTTTGAGGTGCATGACCTTACATTTTAAATCACAGTGTCACAACATTGTTGTTCTTTCTCTAGTGTCTGGCGTTATTCAGACATATAACATTCAAACTCCATTGAAACATAATTCCAGGTAACTGGCATGTAGGAAGGAACAGATGGAGAAAATGAAGAAACAAACGTGGCAGTGTACAAAATGTCAGTCATTGGAGCAATGTTACATAAAGAGCCACAGAAAATACATTTGTTAATATGTTACATTATGTTGAAGGTTATTCACAGAAGACTACTAATTTCATAAGTTTTCTAAGCTTGGAAAATTAGATTATGGCATTCCATGACTTTCCAGGTTTTCATGACCGCAGGATCCCTGTATTTAGCTTCTAGGATAAATATTGAGTAATATCTTCGGGGGGGCTGGAGCCTATCCCATCTGACATTGGGCGTGAGGCAGGGTACACCCTGGACAGGTCACCAGACTATCACAGGGCTGACACATAGAGACAGGCAACCATTCACGCTCACATTCACACCTACGGACAATTTAGAGTCACCAATTAACCTGCATGTCTTTGGACTGTGGGAGGAAGCTGGAGTACCCAGAGAAAACCCACGTTGACACGGGGAGAACATGTAAATTACACATGGAGGAGCTCCCGCATCCTGGGGTTTGAAACCCCCACCCTGGATTCAAACTGGGAACCTTCTTGCTAACCACTGCACGACTGTGCCGCCAGACTAACAATGTACTTAAGTTCAATTATATTTACAATGTCTTTATGAAGCACTGGTGATTTTACTGATCAGATTTTTGATCTACTACTATTTAAACCTAGCTTTAGTATCTCATTGTGCTACAGAAATTAAATTAAATTGAACTAAATATACAAAAATCCCTGAGGGACACATCGTGTACAATGGCTCATTGTGATAATGTTTCTTTCTGTTTGAAAGCAGATGTGTTTCGCTATTTCCTGAGGTCATAACACTCACTGTGTGTTTCACCCTGAAAGAAATAATTACAACTTGATCATAAACTCTCCTGCTGATGAAGGCAACATACAATAATGCAACCCATGACATCACGTGTTGTAATTTAGCTGCATATCAGTGCATATGATGTTACGCAGCAGATGTGGCTGAGATAGCAGCTTTTCCCTCATTTGACACTGCCGACTCCCCGAGTGTTCGCTCGCGTCTGATAGGATGGGAGAAAGGGCAGAGCAGAGGCAGACTGTAGAGCGCAATCACTCTTCAACAAGTGAACAGCGCCCTGATCGCTCCACTCTGTGTAAACCATCAGGACTTGTGATTATAGTCTGGATGTAGAGGCGACCGGTTTGGTGTCAGGGTGCACTGCAGCACTCACACTGCCAATTTATGAACACACGCTTTGTGTCTGAACACATAAAGACCTGAGCAAGCAATTTCCTCTCTGACCTGACAGCAGCAATTTCACATCAGCTTCTGTCTCACAACCTTTCCTGCTATATTCTCGTACCTCTAGACATGCTAATGGCACCGAATTGGCCCTGCCATTATGGTCATATTAAGTTTAAATTAGCTCCAAATTACATTGAAATTATTTTCTAAATGACTTGAATCTGACTTCTGCCACGATCCCCTGTCTCCCATGGCAACCGGAGAAAAGGGCTTTGACTTCTCATTTGCATTTCATTGCCAAAATAAAGCAAAAACCACAACATCAGGTGACACTGCCGGGTGGTGGGCCACTGGAGGAAACACAATAGAGGAAAATAGAAGAGAGAGGATGTCTGTACGTTTCAAGAAGCTAAAGACACTTTCAAAATTACCAAATGTGCTTTTTTGTTATCGTGGTAAAGTTAAGTTCTGAGGTCCTTTTGTGGCAGCTTCTGTTGTTGGAGACTAATCAAAGAGGCCTTTATAATCGGCTCCAATTAATTTTCTATTTCAATTATTGGCACTAAAACTCATGTTCTCATAATTCAGACCAAATGTCCAATAAAACCTGCACCTGTTGGCTGTTTGTTTCATAACTATAATTTAAGCTCTTAATATTTCAACCTGCACACACCCTGAATGAAAAGAAGGCAAAAAAGGGAAAAGAAAACACCAATGATAGATTAAATAAAAAGCTGCGTGTTAGTCTTACAGATGATCCCAGCTGGTCCACACACATGCCTGTCCATGCACTGGTCACACGACCTCCCCGATGCCCCGACCCTGCAATGGCATTGGCCCGTGACAGAGTCACATGGTCCGGGCAGCGCCCCCCACAAGGAACACTTACACTCCTCGCAGCTGCCGCCCGGCATCCGCGGGTTACCATGGTAACCAGTAGAACACCTGGACGGGGTGGGATCATGGAAAGAAAGAAAGAATCAACTACTGTTTTTGTTTGTAATTAGAAGTTTCCGTGACTAGATATTATATACACCAGAAATTACCTCGGCCCCATCACAATTTTTTTTTTTCTAGGATGGCAAAGGCATGGCCTCCCCTACTCTCCTTCTGATTGGCTAGAACTCATTGCCGTTGTTGGTTGGACTGGTTGGGTTTAGGTATAAGGAGTGAGATAAGTTAGGGTAAGAATATCAGGAAAAGCCAATAAAAGGCAGAGTAGGGAAGAGGTCATGCCTGTGCCATGCTCGGAAAAAAAACCTTGTGTCCCCACCAGATGTACTGTCCCAGTGTCCTGGGCACTTGATTCATTCCATGTCCCATATTAAAATTTCATGACCCCTAAGCTAATCTTGTTTTCAATAATTATATTAGACTATGATTTTCTATGTGTGCTTGTGTGTGTGTGTCTCACCTCTCACAGTGTTTGCCCTCATATCCCTCAGGACAGGCAGTACATCGGTAGTCATCGTATCCCTCCGTTACACAGGTTGGACTGAAACTGACACCAAAAAAAGACTTGAAAATACTTTCATTGAATATATAATACTTATTTTGATTTGTTTACAGTCTGATGATGAGAAATCATAACAGTATGATTTTTTGTACTGTTGAAAATACAGACGCTCCTATTAATATCAAATACATTTGGAGAGGCTGTAATAAGGATGTAATGTATGTAGCTCAAATTACACACCACCAGAGGTCAGTCTGGTGGAACAGGCAGCTGAGCTGACAGATATGGGGACTGGGAGTGTTGGGGATAACTCTAAAACAGGTGTAACAGTATTACATTTCTTGACATTATATAATAAATAATAAATATGTAGAACAGCGTTTCTCAAATGGTGGTACAGACACCCCTAGGGGTGCTTTGGAGTACTGCAGGGGGTATGTAAGAATTTTCTGAATGTTGATTTCAAAAATATCAGTCATGCATTGTTCCTAAAATAATTAAACTATGATAAGTTCAATAGAAAAATGTAAATGTAAGTAATAAACCACATTTTATAATGATAGTCCTGTTGTCAATGCAACTGTTGACTGCTGTAAGGTGTCGCAACAAATGCAATCACGTCTACGTTTATGTAGGTTTACTCTGACCAGGAGTTTGTTTTTTTTATTGCAGAACAGAAATCAAACCAGGGGTAGCTAAGGTTGGAGCAGCTATGTAACCCACCAACCAGCTACATGACTCTCCCACCATATTTACACGGTCAGTGCCCTTTGATCCTCGGTCTGGAAGATACTAAGCTAGTGTTTAGCTAGCTATTATTATCATAGTGTTGAAAAAGAGGGTTACAGTAAGGGCTACATCTCCTTACTTTTAAGGTGAATCATGTCTTCATGGATAATTACTGAAATAAATTAATAAAGTGGATTTTTGCTACATTTGGCCTCATATTTATTTACTACAATGTTGCTTTGTAGCAGGATTCTAATAACCGCTGTGTTGGTTGATTCGTCTTGTACAGGTGGTGGGCGTAATTGTTAGGGGTGTGTCCTGTAGGGTTCAAACACAAAGTGGCTGCAGCTATACATGTCTCAGAAAATCAAGCAGATGGACTACAGCTGACAACATAGAGAAGTGAAAAAAGAACCAACCAAATACCACAAGTAGGCTATCAGGATTACTTCATTCTATTGTACCTCTGTATATTTTTCCAAAATTGTTTGGTACTAGTCAAGGGGTACTTGGCTCAAAAATATTATAAGGATATTGAATTGAGAAGTGTTTGGGAACCACTGTCACAGAAAATGACAAACAAACATGACAAACAAACACAGAAAGTTTACTTGTTCTCTGGGTTACTGAGAGGACAGGCGCAGGGTTTGCAGTCGTCATGGAAACCTCGGACCACACCGTAGAATCCTGGAGCGCAGCGCTCACACCGATCACCCTCTGTGTTGTCTTGACAGTTCTACAAACACACACACACACACGCAGGCATGAAATTAATGTTATATATGTGGAGACGCCGCATCGACTTGTGTTCATTCTGTAACCCAACCCGACTCTCCCCCTGGTGTGTAGGTGGTACATTTCCCATCATCCTCCAGCCAGCGTGAGTTCTCGGTGTGTGTGGTTAGTTTTGAAAGTAGAATTTGAGCGTGTGAGCAAAATGTAGACAGCTGTAACACAATTACAGAGAAAAAGAACCCAACTCTTTCTGCTTATCCAGAAAGCTTTCATCTTTAAAAAAAAGCAAACTAATTTTCAAATTAAATTAACAGCAGTTAAGCTACACTTTTATCTGTGTGTTGTATTTGAATATTGCCACTGGCGCAGTGAAAGCGAGATGCCAGATTTGTTTGAGTGAGAGAGAGAAAAAAAGAGAGGTTGGAGGAAATTAGTATCACTCTTAAGCTGTGTACAATCCCTTGTATGTGTCTACTTGTCTCAAGTCGACAATGAGTAATTGAAAAGACGACAGACGGGGTCACCCATCATCCCCTCCTTGATTACTGACAAAGTGGCATTGGGGAGGCTTGTTTTTTGGCAAGTGAGATAATTATCCTGGCACCAGTGGTTGATTTATACCGAGACTAGATGATGAGTATGAAAAAGAGAAATAATGGCGTACTGATATTATTACCCGCTGTCAGCTCACTTGACAATTTTGGAAAATAGTAACACTTTTGATAACTGGTGTTCTTTGCTGTAAGGTGGTAAACTCCAAATGTTTGACAACACGATGACAGAAAGGTCATTCCAGTTTAAATCTCTTCTAAATCAGGAGCTGCCTGTCCTCTTAGATTTGTTTTTCTACAGAGACAAAGACATGAAAACAAACATCAGATGACTTTTTTTTTTCAGGGAAAAAAGTTGATTGAGCAGTCGCCGCCGTCTTTACATGCATACAGATTCACACATCCGGACTGTCACTGGGAAGTACCCAGTGTGATCGCAGCTGCTTCTGCGGTGCTGAGCATCTCTACCGGAGCAGCGGGGAAGTCATTACTCATTTCTTTTCACCACCCACAGTTTCTGAGCCATTCTCGGGGCCTTCGCACACACACATGCGCGCGCACACACACACACACACACACACACACACACACACACACACACACACACACACACACACACACACACACACACATAAAAATACCTAGCATGGACAATTTCTGATAGGAAATGTAGCCGTCCACACACAGTAATAAATGGTTTTTGGGCCCAGTCCCACTCCTGCATGATGAGGTGCTGTGAGACCGTGCACAGCAGCGGCCGGCTAGCTGTTAGCTGACAGGTGCGATCTCACACGTCAAAGAGTTTAATAAGCTTCCTTCCTCAAGAGCGGGCCATCTGAAATACTCATTTACTTTGCAGGATCTCACTCACCTGTTGTTATGAGGGGAGCCACGAGGGTACAATGACACGCACAACCATAAATATGTCCAAAATATTTTCATATCCAGAGTTGTTTGTGTTTATTTTCAGCTCTTTACTTCTTATACGGACTAACACACACACACACACACACACACACACACACACACACAACACAATATCTATTCATATTTGTATTCTGACAGATACTTTGCCAAAAAACAGTGTGTTTATATAAATATGCAGTGCATTTCCACAACATGTACACGCTCCATACACAAAAACACACACACACCAACGCCCACAGATGCAACACACACACTCTGTGCACTCAATCATACAAACACACCCAATGTAAATGCACACAAATTCATTACATACTGTACACAAACACGCGGCCCCCTCCCCTCCATCTCCCCGGGGTTCGGTCTTATGTGTTTCGCCTTGTTTGTTGAAAACGCGAACTTCAATCAGTGCAACAGGAAGTTGCCTTCTAACGAGGCAAGTCATTTCCATTAACTTCCTGTGTTCCTCGTTACCACTAATTACCACAGAAACAAACTCGTTTAGCATTTTCAATTTAGCCCGCTCGGTTAGAAAAATGCTAATGACGCCGTTATGGAGAGTGAGATGGAAACGGGCGAGGGAAAAATGTCTGGGAGGCAGAGAGAGACAGAAATCCAACAGAGGAGAAGACGGAGGGGAGAGGTAGAGAAAAAAGGTAGAGAAACAAATTGGAAAAACTAGAGAAATTAAGGAGAGGTGAGAAAGAAAGAGGGAGGTGTAGGGGAAAATTGGGGCAAAGAAAAATGAGAGAACAGACGACAGAGGACAAAGAGAATGGCGGGGTGATGAAAGGAGAAAAAGGATGGGTAAATACATAATTGAGGATGAGAGCGGAAAGAATTTAGAGGATGAGAAGGGGCAGATTAAAAGAAACAAGAAAATTAGAATGAGAAACAATAGAAAGAAGGAGAGCTGATAAAACAGAGGAGAAAACAAAAGGAACAAAACAATAAAAATAATGAGAAAGCAGAGAACGTTAGAGAGGAAACATATTGGAGCACGACTCTTCTGGTGTGCGGCGACACACTGGGTGACTTTAAATCCTATTACAGCCAACATTCATCTGTCACAACTGTGTTGGTGCCAAATTAGGTCTATCATACAGTCGATCTCATGGAACATGAAAGGACTTGCAGTTTATATATACATACCTTCAAACATATTCCTTTAAAGGGTACAGTGTTTAGAATTAAGGGGAATATATTAGCAGAAATGGTATATAATATTTATATCTATATTTTTTAGCTGCTAAAGAAATTTTAGTTTAGCTAAAGTATAGCTTAATCACCTAAAAATAACAACCACTGTGTTTTAGTTACCTTAGACTGAGTCGTTTATATCTACATACGGAGCAGGACTCCTTCACAGAGTCCACCATGTTGTTCTACAGTAGCCCAGAATGGACAATCCAAATCCAATCCAAATCCAAACACGAATGGCCCTATCTAGGGCCATTCGCCATTTGTTTTCGCATTGGTCATCATAATTCTACTACACCATTGACACAGTGGAGAAGTTTTAGATCTGCAAATTCTCTGCCAGATGCCACCAAATCCTAAACACTAGACCTTTAACCCTTTGAAACCTGGAGCAACATCACTTTTCTTGTGTTGCTTTCAGACACCTTTCACAAGTATTTAAACCTTTAAACCCTGAGCAAATTGGTGCAATTTCTTTCAAAAACAAGGGAAAAAAGGCAATGAGCAACTTGGTAAGAAATGTCCCACAAATTGCAATAAAACAAGAGATTTATAAATTCATTAAAAAAACAACAACAAGAAAAAAAGCTGGGGATAATTATATGTAAAATTATGGTATGGAATTATTAGCACTTTTTCCAGGTAATTTCATTCTGTGTTTGTTTTTAACTTTCTTCTTTTTTTTCTTACTTATGTTTTTGAAATCATGTTTTTAATCAAGGCAATTTGCTCAGGTTCCAAAGGATTAAGAATAAGATTTAATTCAAGGTGTTTCCATCATGCTACACATAGTGCTTCACAACACGAGCAAAACAGCAACAGCCTGGCCAGTCACATCATCGCCGAGTCATCACTGAAGTGCTGCTCAAGCTTTTGTTGACGTAGTTATGTTGTTATCGGTGTGTGTGTGTGTGTGTGTGTGTGTGTGTGTGTGTGTCTGCTACTTGCAACAAAGCATAATGACTGAATATTATCTGAAGTTCGAATATGGTCAAAATATACCTATACTTTACATCAATGTCTGTGCCCCATGAAATATCACATTTTGCTGCCTCATTGCATCCCGAGTTTCTTGAAGATGTTTCACCTCTCATCCAAGAGGCTTCTTCAGTTCTTATGGACTGATGTGGAGTCACAGGCTTTAAACTCTGTGTGGGTGTGGATGCTAACAAAGTCAATGAGGTCATCTGTGAGTCGTTGACCCACCCGGCCATCATGTGTGTCGTTAGAGTTAGATGGGTCCAAGTGTGAATAAATGTCAAGTCCTCTGCGGAGGGATCTTAACACTGCATTGTAAGAAGGTGATAAGTGGTGTCGTAGGCCACCTGTTGTAGCAGGTTGCTGTGTCGCTCGCCCTGTAAATGCAGCATTAGATTAAATATTTTATGACTGAACTACTTTTTGGATATCAAAGGAATAAAATGTTCCATTAAGCTGGTGACGGTAACATGATGGTTACATTCCAAATTCAATTAATCAGAGTGAAAATGACGGAAAACCATTTTACATAATTGCTTTTAGCTGTCCTGTTTATGTGCTCTTCAGTCAGTAATCAGAGAGTCACACTCTGTCACGACCAAACACCATCCAGCACTTCACCTCGAGGAAGCCTCTCACTAAAAACTGAGCTCCACTGGACGCTTGGTGGTATTATGGCTTGACAGCTCAGCTTTCCAAAAAGAAGAGTAGTAATAGCGCTGCAATTATTTAATGAAAGAATGCGAGCCACCTGCACAACCTGCCATGTTTCATGTCTTCCAGATAAATACTGAACATTATGTTCAAAAAAAGGGTATCTATTTTCTGAAAAGGCTCCGTGAAAACGCAGCTGCCAGCATCTTTCACAGTTTGTTTACAAGTGTTTATGCCTATTTATCTTACTGGTTATTCAGTGCAGCAGTGCTCTGGTCACATCAAGACACATAATTAAATCAGCTGATGGATTTTTCTAACAGTATGAACAGATTTCACTGTGGTCATACAATCATGGCTAAAGCAGTGACAGTCTGCTAGGGTTTTACAGATTAAATCTGACAATGACGTGTTTGCAGCATGTGACCAACTGCTCCCTGAAACCAAAGTTCTCAGATAGGGACTTATGAAATTCAGACAGCAAATCAGTTTTTTTGAGAAGCATCTGTAGAAATTCTGACTTTCTAAAATAAATCTGGATATAATCTGGGTGTGCCAAATACAGATTTGAGCTGGCAGTCTGAACAAGACCTAACAGCTAACCACTGGATGGTGCGTATTACTCACTGGATTAACGAAAGACATGCAGGCAAAATATCTTGTAAAAACACACTATCAAAACAAACCTGAGGGAGGAGCATTTCAAGGTTTTGCTATTTTATTTTTTTCCCTGCACTAAATCATAGTTTCTCAAAGTGCTGCCCGTGGGTCGACAGCAGCCCTCAGAAACATTTTTTGTTATTTCTGGATCCTCCACGGTCCCTTGTGATACTTTCCCTTTCAATAGCTCATGTTTAATACACTACTACGCTAACAAGCATCCGTCCGGTTAAGTATTAGGGGTGGACGATATGGCCCTAAAGTAATATTATGATATTTGAGGGTATTTTTGTGATAACAATATTCTTGACAATATGACAAATAAGTACATTTTTTAAAATTAATTTAAGGACATAGAATTGCAACAGAAAAAGTGATATAGTTTTACAGTTTGCCTTCAAATATTCAGTAGAAACTAAAATGATCTCTCATTTCTTTAGTTTATGAACAACAGTAACTCAGAGCGAGATTCAGATTCTGTATACACTATTAATAGTTCAACAAATAAAATCTACCACAAATTACACATTTAAACAGCTCCCAAATACAAAAAAAATGTACCCTGGGATCTATATATATAAATCAACAGGTAATGTCCTTCTCTTTTAACATAATCCACCTGGACCTTTATGCTCTGCCATTTCTCCTCTAATCATTATGCTGTAACCTGTGACAGGCTGTTATGATACCAGACCTATCACATATTCACATATATGTCGTTTTTGATTGAGCCGCGACCATCACGTAGGTTAACATTACCAAAGGTTTATGACAAAATCACTTGATGACACTGACTCCCCAGCATAGAGGAAGCGACGCTATGCTGCTGCCAGAGGAGCCGCAAACTGAGTTCCCTCTGAGCGGTAACTTGCTAAAAGAGTCTGAGAAGTCCAGGGCTGTTCATAAAACATTCATATGATGTTAAAAAATATACCGGCACTATCGTGAACATGGTGATATGGCACACCCCCTATTAGGTATGACAACTCGCACAATGCTACTTGGCAACAGTGGCACCCTGTGAGTCATGGGAATTGCATTCTGACATCAATGCTAGTGCTGCTAGCTAAAAGTAGCAATTTCTGTGGGCAACTTTGGAAGTGAGCTATTTTATTTGTCCATTTTCCCTCTGCAGCCCTCAGTCATACACTGACTCCCTCAGTTAGAACACAGTCATCAAAACTGACAACTCGGGCACTAAATAAAAAAAAATAAAAACTGCAAGAGCTTGTTTCTGAACAGTTAGAAAATCAACAGTTTCATATGGTCACAGCTGGAATGTGCTGCTCAATAATGGTGCTCATCTGAAACTAACTGCTGAATACATTTAGTGTTAAACTGTCCGGGTCAGACTTCTTTGCCTTAATGTGTTGTAATTGTATAGCTTGTGATGAAATCATCTTCTCCCTTCTTTGGAAAAGTAAGGATGTAGCTTTGGGTCAGATCCAGAGGAGAGGAAATTACACAAAATATGAATGAGCCCGGGGTCGTTAATTATTGCAGGGCTAATTACGGTACCTGACATTCCCCCCCTCAACACACACTTCATTCACTCTCTCACCTCGCTCTCTTCTCCAGGAGCTACCTGGCATATGGCTGTAAGACGGTCTCCAGTGGCAGAACACACACACACACACACACACACACACACACACACACACACACACACACACACACACACACACACACACACTTACACACACACACACACACACACACACACTTACCTGGCATATGGATGTCTCAGGGTCACAGGTGGAAGAGTGCCCACTGCATTGGCATTGAACACAGCTGCCCATGCCGACAGCGGTGGGCATTCTGGACGCTGGAGCAGATGCCGGGGAACCGGCGCGAAGACGGTAGAAGCCGGCAGCACACTCCTGCACAGAGAGAGAAAGACAGACAGACGGACAGACACAGAAAGATAATGAGAGTAGTGATTTATTTATTTTTATTTCATTTTTTGAAAGCTGAAACACAGAAATACAAGACCCAATTTTGATCACGTGTTCCCACAGTAATCATGCACCATGCCTGCTATTTGAACACACACACACACACACACACACACACACACACACACACACACACACACACACACACACTAGACAACTATACACATGGACCCATATAATTATCCCTAATTGTTATTTCTCAAGGCAACTGTTGACCACTCGCTCTTTCACACACATACACACAATTAAGAGTTACTCCCTTCAGTAACTTTTGATCGCACACATACACACACCCGCTCAGCGCAGAACACACACACGCACACACACACACACACACACACAAACACACACACACAGACATGCAAGGTAACTCTCTCCCTCTCTCTCCTGTTCAGTAATAATTAATGGAGTCCATTTAAAGAGCCATCTGTTCCCTCTGCTAGCACTAAACGCCCGTTTAAAAATACTTTATTAACAACGACGGCAGCTACAAATAGAATGGCCATCTGTCAGCCAAGACCTCTACGACCTGAACATTTCAAGTTTAGCTACCGCTTGCTATTTGGCTTCCATTTGGCAGTTTTTCAACAGTATCTGTAGCTTCTAAATTATGTACACGGCTAATTTTTTTTTCCCCGGCAATATACATGTCTGCTCCTCTGCACTCCAAGTAGCAAACGCCAAAGTGAAACAGAGGTTGAAAAATATAGTTAAAAGTTTGCTGGCAACTCATGTGTTCCTTTGAGATTAACACAATAATACCTAAGTGACTCTCAGGCGCCGCCATCCAGCGGAATTGCCCAGAACTGTTGCCTCCATGTATCATAAGCTGCCTCTCCAAAATCCTCATTAAAGTAAAGATTGAGTCACTGCTATATGCTTTCTGTGGCTTAAGAGAAGGAGCTGGACGCAGCTGAAAGTCAATTGCTTTGACAAAATCACAACTGAGTGGAGGAGACGCTCAGTGAAGCTTAATCCCAGCTAAGCAAAGCAAAAAAAATAAAAAAATAAAATAAAAACACGAGAGTCTGAAAGGCGTCGTGGAGGCTTAAAACTCTGAACTAAATGTAAATTGGAAACTTGTGAGATACTATTGAGAGCTGAGTGTGACCTCCATGTTTACACTGTGAAGGGAGGAGACAAAAAGTATTCATTCCTCTGAGCGCTGAGAAAGGAGAGAAAGAGGGGGCTCTGTAATTAATGTTTGTAGTGTTAGATAGTTTTGAACTTGTGTCAATATGAACCCTTTTTCTTTTTGTCTTCTGCAATATTCTCACTACACTGTACTCCTTATATTTTCTTAATGTCTTGGATATCTTATATGTTCCACCCTTTATGTATTGTGCTTTTTGCTGCAACACTTTCATCACATATATTTATTACAAATACTGGAGGTGAGTTACAGAAACATCCCAGATCCATTTTCACATTGATATTTACTCTGCAAGTCTCCAAGGTTGTCACTTTGTGTTGCCAAGTGGTGGGACAAAAGGGCTCAGATGAAAAACAGTCTAGGCAATATAATGGCGATATGGGTGTGAGGCCAGGGTAGATAATTACAGCGAGTCAGGAAAAGTGTTTCATCAAAACAGCATTGTCCAAACATTGCTGGGTAAGGGGGTCGGGGCTGTCTGCTAGAACATTTCTGGGCATCACACACTTTTTTTGTCCCACATACTAGTAAATTATTATGCACCTATTTATGATGGAAATGTCTTTCTGTAAAGAAAAACACAAAACTCAGGTGGCAGGTGGCAATTTAAGATATAAGAACATAATGGAATATAATGGAGTAAAGGTCTCAGGCAGTCGGTTTTGCTTTCAAATATTTATTCTCCTCCAGCACATGTGAGGCAAAATATGCTCTACAGTGCATTTTTGTTTGAGGATGTCCCCTCTTTCAAGATGCAATTGGTAACACTTATGAAAATAACTTACATGAGACAGATTATCTGTGAAAAAAAATCATGTCCTTCCTCCTCTCCTACTACCTCTAACGGCATCCGCTAGAATCAGACCGCAACAGTCAGCAACAACCAACGCAGCAGTCAATCATATCAATTGCTCCAAAAACTATAGCCAAACGGTCAAACAAAGCAGCGCTGATCCAATATGAATCAAGATTCTGTTATTACATTGCCTTTTTTCCACCTCAAATGTTTTCAGAAATGTATTTTAGTGTACTGTTTAGCTGTAAAATGGGACAGCTGGAGGGCTACTACACTAAATGATGATTTTAGATTTTATCATAGGGAAACTTTTAGCTTATCAAAGATTTTGTTTTTGGTGTGTATGTTGCAATGAGAAACTGCAGTGCAGAAAAGCCAAAGACATGTTTATACTGGGTTTTGTTTTTTAGAGACAGTGTTTTCATTACATTGTTTATCCACTAGAGAGCACTGATAAGTTATTTTCGCAATTTTAAAATATTCTGCTCAGTACTACCTGCTGTGCATTGGTTTCAATTCAAAATAATTTAGAGAAATTTAAAGCAGTTACTTGAAAATACTATGGAACTATGTGGAAGTACTTGCCGACTACTACAACGTATTACCTGTGTCAGAATTCTTACAGGAAGACCTTTTAGAAAAGCTGAAATATTGCAGTTATAATGTCTTCATGTGTGCAGTCTTGTGTGTGTGCATGAATACATTAAGTTGAGCACCCACCTCACAGGAAAGTCCAGAGTATCCAATTGGACAATCACACTTTTCTATCTGATGTGCTTTCTCACTCTCTTTGGTTGGTCTGCCTTCCTCGGCCACTGTTAGACTGATTTCCGAAATACTGGGAGAGAAAAGTCAATCAATCAAACCCATTAATACAACACAGTCGGAAGATTACAACAGTTTTCTTTTATGTTTGTAATAGCACTGGTTTATTTGGCTTTCATCAGGTCAAAGAGGACATACTCATGTGTCTGGATACATCATATATCCATACAACAACAAATTCATTACACCCTGAGATACAAATACAAAGAGAGGTTTTCCCCACGGGTTATCCTTTAATCAGTGGTCCAATTTCCTGTTTAATAGTGGACCATACTGTGTAGAGGTGCAGGCCACTGTGTGTGTGTGAGTGTGTGTGCGCGTGTTTTACCGGCTGTGTCTCATCAAGTTGCCGTGTGATGCCTTAATTAGGATGTAGTCCACATAGAACAAAATATCCATGAAGTCCTCTCGAGTCATGGACCTGCCATCTGCGTACTTCCACTCATGCTGTGTACACACACACACACACATTAAACACATTGACAAATCAATTTCACCACTGTTGTCTATTATCAATGTAACAGACCCTGTTTGTATTGATCCAAAGAGCTCGCCAGAAATAAGTGCAATCAATATTCTGCTTAGGTCTATTATTTTTGTAGTTGGTGTTTAATAGAACACGTTCTCTCTGATCCTCATAACTCAAATATTACTTCTATTATTTTTCCAATATTTCACTTTCATCCACAGCCTCACTCCACCTCTGTCATGTCGATCTCGTGGCGGGTGAGCTGACCAATCTGGAGTCCAGGTATGTGGCGTGTCATCACAATGTTGCGGTTTGGACCACCCTTAATGATGACCTGAGGCTCGTAGGAGGAAGGACCAGTTTCATCTCTGGCCTCGTAGTACACAGCGTACTTCAACTGCCCACCATATGCTGTGATCTGAGGAAGGACGTAGAGAGCTGATTGAAGACATGCCGAGACTGTAATGATTTTATAGTTTTCCCCGTTCCGACAAAGCCTTTATCTGCCGATACCAGTGACGTGCCAACATTAGCGTACGTCTCTGTTATGATTGTCAGAGAACTATAACTTTCTGTAGAAAACAACTGAACACTGTATTTTCTTGTTTTCTAAAAGTGAAGTGGCACTGTACAAAATGATATATGTTACAATAAAACAAACAAACAAAGTAACATAAAAACGAACCCAATTAACTTTCCTACCATAGAGCCTCTGAACTGCTCCGGCAGTCTCCAGTAGTAGGGTTCAGAGAGAGTTGAGGTGACCAGCTCTGTGTGAGCGAGGATCTCAGGGTGCTGGAAGCTCACTCCTCTCCTCGTCTCTATAGTGTTGGATTTATCCACCAGGGGGAGCACCGTCTGCTCAGGCTTCAGCGTTAACTAGGACACACAACAATGATGTCAATATTAATGTGATGCTGAGTTGATCCTTGTTGAAGTTAATACTACTTATTGAAGAGAATATAACGATATAAAAGGCTATCAAACGTGGATGTTCTGTCCTCAGTGGGAAAAAAGTTCAAGGTCTTTTAAACTTAGTACTGCTGGGTTTGGGATCGAGTAATTAACTCAGATATTTTGAGTGATGTCCGCTCTTTTAGACACAGTCTTATCTCACCATGTAGTATATGACACAAACTGAGCCAGTTACAACATTTGTATATGCACTTGTCGGCCACTTTATTAAGTACACCTTCAACTGCTTATTAACGCAAATAGTGAGATACCTGTTAACGCAAATAGGTCATCAGCCAATCATGTGGCAGCAACTCAGTGCATTTAGGCATGTAGACATGGTCAAGACGACCTGCTGAAGTTCAAAGTGAGCATCAGAATGTTGAAGAACCCTGATTCAAGTGACTTTGAACGTGGCATGGTTGTTGGTGCCAGACGGGCTGGTCTGAGTATCTCTAGGGTTTACAGAGGATGGTCTGAAAAAGAGAAAATATCCAGTGAGCAGCAGGTGAAAATGCCTTGTTGATGCCAGAGGAGAGGAGAATGGCCAGACTGGTTCAAGATGACAGAAAGGCAACAGTAACTCAAATAACCACTCGTTACAACCAAGGTCTGCAGAAGACCATCTCTGAACCAACAACACGTCCAACCTTGAAGCAGATGGGCTACAGCAGCAGAAGACCACAGCAGGTGCTACTCCTGTCAGCTAACAACAGGAAACTGAGGCTACAGTTCACACAGGCTCACCAAAACTGGACAATAGAAGATTGGAAAAACGTTGCCTGGTCTGATGAGTCTGGATTTCTGCTGTGTAAACAACATGAAAGCATGGATCCATCCTGCCTTGTATCAGCGGTTCAGGCTGGTGGTGGTGGTGTAATGGTGTGGGGGATATTTTCTTGGCACACTTTGGGCCCCTTAGTACCAACTGAGCATGGTTTAAACACCACAGCCTACCTGAGTATTGTTGCTGACCGTGTCCATCCCTTTATGACCACAGTGTACCCATCTTCTGATGGCTACTTCCAGCAGGATAACGCACCATGTCACAAAGCTCAAATCATCTCAAACTGGTCTCTTGAACATCACAATGAGTTCACTGTACTCCAGTGGCCTCCACAGTCACCAGATCTCAGTCCAGTAGAGCACCTTTGGGATGTGGTGGAACGGGAGATTCACATCATGGATGTGCAGCTGACAAATCTGCAGCAACTGTGTGATGCTATCATGTCAATATGGACCAAAATCTCTGAGGAATGTTTCCAGCACCTTGTTGAATCTGTGGCACCAAGAATTAAAGCAGTTCAGAAGGCGAAGGAGGTCCAACCTGGTGCAAGCAAGGTGTACGTAAAAAAGTGGCTGGTGGGGGTATATGGGTAGCGTGGCACAATCCTAAATAAAACCACATAAATTACATTGCATTCTAAAACACAAACCTGTAAATCAGAGTTCGGTAGTCATGTGTGTACTTTCAGTGTCTTCCTTTTCTCGTTCAGTCACACAATCTCCTCATTTCCTCACCTCCTAATGACGATGACTCAATGCTCCACCCTTACCACTCTTTTGGCAGACTTCAATTTCAAATGCTTTTTGTCTTGTTACAGAAAATTTCAGTATCTTTGGTTTCTTTCCTTGTTTTATCTGTGGGCACAGACGATTGTGGAACATCCTCACTAATGAGGATGGATCTATTCAGCTCTAAAAATTGGCCAAACAAAGGCAACTTCTAATGCGAACATCTGACAAGAACACGACCAGATGCATTCTTGTCCACAAAACACTGTCAGGCGGCATGTTTTGCAATAACAAACATTCTGTGGGAACCTTGATGTATAAGAGCCAAATGAATATGAACAGGTATGCCTATAGGAATTCTAGTGAAGTCTGCTATTTTATAGACAACGATCTTTACTCTTCAGCTGAATCTGATGGCATTTAGTAGCAATCTTGCTGCTGGAGTCACAGTACGTCTTGTGTAACAAAACACCTTCACTCCCTCTGCCTCAGTCAAGTCACACCTGAACAGTTTTATATGTGATTATGCATCTTATGTACCCCGGCAAATGTGTGACATTTGAGATATTAACGGCATGAAAAACAAAAACAGCTTTTTTTGGTATTTTTCAGTGCAGCAGAAGTTGCTCTCCTCTCATAAATGTTTTACTGATTGTCTTCTTTCAGTAAGAATAAGACCCAGTATTTTCTAATAGAGGTATTGTGAATAAGAAAATCATCAAGTCTGTAATTTTTCCTGCTGATTGTGTTGTGACTTTGCAAATAATCTTTCCATTCTGAATATAACTTGAAACTGATGTTGTCAGTCTGTCAGTAATAACTCAAATATGACTGACATGCCAGAGAGAAAGACAGCCTGGAGAAAATGTAGCTTTCTTTCTTTCTCATTCTCTCAGACTCCCACTTTATATGTTGATATTTCAATATTACTTGAATAATATCAGGGTTTATTATTGACTGTGGGTTGTGGTTGAGTGGACTAATTTAAAATAGATTCATCTGCTGGAGCTTGGATCTCTGCCTCTCTCTGATGCTGTAGTCCTCCAGTGCTGATATGTTGATACTGTGTGGGTAATATCTGACACATAACAGAAGAGTGCTCTTGGGAAGAACTATGAAGTCACTGTAATGCAGTTTGGACACGCTATCAATACTGGCTGCATTCGCACATGGGTTATTGTTAATTTCTGTTACTTCAAATGAATTAAAAAAAAAAAAAAAAAATCTGTCATCTCAAATCTAAATTTGAGATGTTTCAGTAGAAACACTTGGACATTAATCCTAACCAAAGGAAGTTATTTAGGGAGGATTTAACTTTTCACCTTCCTGCCTGGTACGGTCACCTAACCTGTACATCTAAGAATAAACTCTCTAGGACTGTGTAGTTGGCAGCCCATAAAAGTCCTTGACCTAACTCCTAACAGGAAGCAATTTTCCGAATCCTTGGATAGCGAAGGAATTATCCACCCTACTCTCCTTATGACTGCCTAGAACGCCTTCAGTGGTTCCCAACTGGTGGGTTGCGGTCTAAAAGTGGGTGGCGGGTCCATTCTGAATGGGCCGCAATTGAGTTTTTTAAGTGCAGTGACTTTCTGGTACAGAGCTTTAATTTTGAAGTGCAGTTTCCTGCTGCAGAGTGAGCGATTAATGGACAGCTACTTGAGCAGCAAACTAGCTCGACAACATGGTCAAACGCAAGTATGACGCTGAACATATTAAGCTGTGTTGACCTTGAACTAATGACTAGAGAGAACTCTGGACCATAGGGCTGGACCAGTTGGGAACAACTGGTTTAGGCAAGAGGGGTGGGATTGGTTAGGGTTAGGATAAGAATGTCAGCCAATCAGAGGCAGAGTAAAGGAGGCCATTTCTTCACTATACTAAGATGTGCAGATTTGCTTACAGGAAGGACAATAAAGAAAGCAAGGAATGTCATAGCAAATAGCTCCCATCCTGTTTTCATCCAGATTGAGCTCTTGAGCTCTGTGAGGAGCTACAGAGTCCCTCTGGCAATTAAAAATGTTTCTAGGCAGTCCTTAATCGTAAGTACTAGTAATCGTAAATACTCCTACTACTTGTTTATTCAAACCAGCATGAATATTACTTGTTTTAAAAGATAATATATCAATTGTGAATCATTTGATCGAGCTCCGACAGACAGCACATCAGACAGAGAGTGAGTTACGGCACTCAAGGATTACAGCACCAGGCACACTGACACAACACCACTTTATCCAGTTAAAACAATCCTCATAACTTGGATGTATTTTTCATGACAAACCTTTTTGATTGTTTTGATCAGTGGACCCTTTCGGACTAAAGGAATATGAATAACTTACCAGATAATTGAGGAATGGACACATAAATTGAGGTCCGAAGACCTTCAGTGAAAAAAAAAAAATTACCTGCTTGGCAATCAGACCAGGCCTCTAATTGAGACAGGCCTTTATTAGTATAAATGTGTAGCCACACCAGGCTGGGGACTGGGCATTTAATTGGGACTAGGCTTTTAACTGAAGTTTTACTTTATAGTTCAGGGTTTGTACACATTTCCTAATGTGTGCACAGCATGCCATCACTAATAACAATGAATTCAGCTGATAATTGATTCCTGATCTATTTCAACTATTTACAAAATGCTTAGACAGATAATACAAAACATAGCTGGCCTCATCTCTCTGTTAAAATCACGGCTTTCTGTTATTTAGGTAAGTGTCTGTTACTTAAATGTTTGTTGGCCATGAGTGGCGCTTAATGGAAAGGACCAAATTGCAACTGCGTGCACATCACATAACAAGGTGGATATCTGGGGACTGATAAAATTCAAGAGTTCATATACTTTTATTTTAACAATTATTGATTTTCAGGCATAAGTAGCCATTTTGCCTGCTCAGGTCTTTGTTCTTAACGTTTCCTTTATTTCCTCAGCTCAGCAGCTCTAATAATGTTGTTAGAGAGTGCTGCAATTTGTGCGGAGCAAAACCCCTCTGTTCTTTAAGAGGAGCGTCCTATTGAAGGTATTTTCCTTTTTCTTCTCTTATCATTTCTTTCATCTTATCTCAGTTCTTTAAAGATTTTTACTTTATTTTATTAGTGCAGATCTTCGCAGCAGTATTTAAGCACCAGTCGTCCAATCACACGCACAGTTCTCCCGTCAGAGATAAATATCACAAAAATGGCTGTGTGTGTGTGTTTGTATGGTAGAATGTGTGTGTGTGTGTGTGTGTGTGTGTGTCTCTTCCCTTAGCTCCGTGTAATCCCCTGTAGTGTGAGTTTTTGTGTGTGTTTGTGTATGTGAAGGCATGTGTACTGTGTTTGTATAGTGTATGTGTATGGTGTCTAGATATGGTGAGTTTGCGCGCGTGTGTGTGTGTGTGTGTGTGTGTGTGTGTGTGTCCCACTCCACTCAGTGTAATCTCACGATTCAGTGGTTCAGAGAAAATCTCCCTCTTTCCAATAAACTCTCCATTTTTTCTGTCTTTCTCTCTCTGTCCGGCTCTCTCTCCCTCTCTCTCTCTCTCTGTCAACAATAAATGAAGTGAATGTTTGTCGTTCAAATGAAGCCTCTCGCCACACTCCATCAGAAAACTCCACGGTTACCACGGAAACGGCAGTTTATCGCCGATGGCAACCGTTTCTGAGATGAAGGGCCTTTATTAAAAACAGTCTGCCACTCAACAATCGATTGCTAACTTGTCGGCTGACTGTGTGATGGTGTGTGCAACGCTGGCGTACCTCTGTTTCTGACTTACAGCTGCTGTCCGTGATGCTCGACCTGTACTATAATGTATGGAAGTCAGCCAACACTGATCTAGACTAGGATGGAAGATGAAGCCTAATGGCGTCAACTGTCACCCGAATTACCCTCAAGTTTTCATATATCCAGGAGAATATCTACCAGTGAAAACACCCTAATTAATTGAAATTTTAATTTGCCATCGGCCGCAGCTTTACTTTGTGTTTAGTGCAAATTAGCAAATAATGAAAGAAAAAAATTAAAGCCATCAAGAGAGCAGGACCAGCAAAGCTCATCAGATTGTCAGCTACCAGTATTCTCCATATTCTCCTTTGAGCCTCTTTTTTTAACATGTTGGCAAAGTGGCACCATTAAAACTATCCCTATTTATCTATTAGCAGTTCCTGTTTGCAAAGTCCCCGCTGATGTAAAGACATTGAGACTTAGTGAAGCCTTTTTTCTCTGATTTCTCAGAAAATCTGTGGACTTTAATTCCCTATAGACATCTGAGATATAATATCTTTGGAAAGTTTAAGTCACACTGAGTGACATCAATGTTTTTTGCTCAGTGTTTGAATTGACTCAGTTATGAGTCCTGTGGCACGTTCACACTGGACACAGAGGCGCTACGATATGTCAACTGTCGAGCGAGCAGTCGCCTGGCTGTTCACACCAGAGGCGTATATCTGTGCCACAGTCTCTGATTTTTACTAATCAGAGACATAGCTGTGTGTGTGTGTGTGTGTGTGTGCCTGTCTCTACTTATCTCTCGCTCTTTGTTTAGACAGAGAATATGTGGAATACGTGAGCATGGAAAGCATATTGCATAATTCATAAGGATCAGATAATTTATGTAATGTAGCCTTTATATATACGTTCATAACAGAATATCAGTGTGTTTTCTTTCCAGATTCATTCGCACCTCACAAGCTGGCAGCAGAGCTTGGCATTGCAACTCATACAGTGTGAATCGCAGAATCGGTTAACATAGCCGCCGAATGTAACTGAGCAGCTCTTAATGGAAAATCAACTTGCTTCACTATGCTCCCATGTCTTGTTTAAAACCAAAGCAAAAGCAGAAACGTGGTCCAAGTATGCAAACAAAGAAGCTTCAAGCTTCACCTGAAAATCGTAACAACAAAAGTGCAAGATGCGGTATGACTTTAGACCCCAGGGTGCACCATAGCATGAAACAACAAGAGACCCCTTGTGTTTGGTTTCACTTCTGCTCAGAACAACGACTGACCAGTTTGACGAAGCTCTCGCTGACAATGTCTGTATACATCTTCATTTTTTGTGACACTTTGACACGTCCTCACACACGTCCAGTTGTCTCATTTCCTCTCTCTTCCTTCTTGTCCACAGTTCGTCCACAGACACTGTATTTGTTTACTACTGTAGTTATGGAAACACTGTGATTAGCTGCATAACGCCAGCTTGAGGACTGATGCTTGTTACAACCACAAGAGCGTAGGAGCATGTGTTAGGTATGTTCAGCTGGTTTGGGTGTTTGTACCAGCTGGGCCAGGCATTGTCATTTGCGTTCACATACTTGCGTGTACAATGTTTTTGCGTCAAGAAAAAGTACAACCTTGACTCAAATACACCTCACATTTCTCCCTCTGCACCTCCCCCTCTAACTCTCCGACAGCCCCCCGAGGAGGCCACTGAGAACTCCTCCTGAATCTATGGTATGTAGTTATTACAATTTCCTATTTGAGTAATGAATAATTACACCAACTTTCTTTCCAGCGTTAAATTGTGATTATGCATGAGACAATCTAAAACACAGCACACCTATCTTATCTCTGTAAGCATCAGCCCATCCTCTCTTTCTTTAATTCTATTCGTTAATATTTGTAACCTGGCTGCAAAAAACTACCCAGCATCACTGATCTTCTACTGGCCGGAAATAAAGTTAAGTGAGATCTATTAACTTTAAATATTTGAGCAAGCCTCTAATTATCCATAGATAATGATTAATGAAGAACATGAAGCTTACAACATTGGCATAATGCAGAGTCAGTTGTAGGCAGCCAGCTGTCAAATGTGTTGTCTCAGCAAGGAAGCTGGCACACACAGTGTGTACGGCGAGGACAGCTTACAGGCAACTGCTGGTCAGATCCACGGATAACACATTAGAGGCGAGAGAGCTGCAGACCAGAAACTTATTATACACTGAATATAATCAGCAGAGTTTGGGACAAGATGGGGCAATATTTCATCCATCACTTCAGTTAATTAACACATTCAATGGAACATCTTTATTTAGGGAGTCTAAATTAAGTTTCCCCAATAGTTGTTTTGCGGCACTGACTCACTCTCAGTCCAAAGTCCCAACACAACACTTAGCTGTTGCTCTAAAAATCAAGTGCGAACTGTTTAAAATATAAATGTGGCCAAAGACTAAGGTGTTGCTTAGGCTCACTCAAAGCCAAAAACGTAAACTCAGGAAAGAAATGTCTACTCACCCACATCCTGATGAGCCCCTGCGCCTCTGTACAGGAGTGTGTCAGCCCGTAACAGTAACAGTTGCTGCAGCCAAGCGGGTTTCGTTTCGACAACCCAAACGTGTCTGGCTTACAGCGGTCACAGTTGTGTCCTTCCACATTTGCCTTAAATAACAAACACAGACAAACACACACAGGTGAGCAACATGTTAACATTAATTCAGTGACACATTCTGTTTCAGCGGACAGCATGTGGTGGAGAACAGAAGTCATGTGACAACACTGAAAGCAGCTAATTCCACTCAACTGATAAGTGACCCTAAAATTATTAGTAGCTTCAACATTCGGTTATGCAGACAAATTATATTCATCATTCCTCGAACGTGCACTGACTTTGGTTAAAGTGCTTTTGAAGTTTTGCACATTCATCTTGGGTGGGATACACCTTAAACTAGATAATTGCATATGCACGGGGGATTATAAAAACAGGATTAAGGACTATTTCACCACTGAATGCATACATCCTGGTACTGAACACTGCTGCTTCATTATTCAGTGTGATTTGGTGTTTGTTTTTAGTCTGTTGTTTGCCCTTTTATGTGAATATTTTCGTGCTTCTGTTTGGGCCAGGAGTCCTTGTAAAAGAGACTGTTAATCTCAATGGGAATATTCCTAAAAGGTTCAAATAAAGGTTAATAACTAGAATTACAGCTTTGCAGCTATATGCCTCCGCAAACCACGCAAGTTAGACTTAACAGTTCACAAGGTGGGCACTCAAGACTAGTGCTACCAATTCAGTATCTGAACAAATGACCTTTGACCTTTTGGATATAAAATGTTAGTGCTTTATCATTTGATCCTATTAAACCTTTCAGTGAAATTTGTCATAATTGCTGGATGAATTCGTTACTTGAGGCCAATGTTTTGAGACATCACAGTAACCTTTGACCACCAAATTCTAATCAATTTATTCTTGAGTCCAAGTGTGAGATATCATGTTCGCAAGAACGGGACGAACTGATAACCTGAAAACAATAATGCCTCTGGCCATGACTATCGTTGCTGCAGAGGCTTAAAGCCCAGTTCAGAAGACCAGTTGAAACAGGCAGCTACTTGCAATGCGTCATTCTGCAACATCCTAAACACCTGCCAGTTCACACCAATGCAACTAGATGAGATGGTGTATCATCTCTATGCAACAACTCTCTGTACTTCTGTTCTGATTTCCAGCTTTTCAGGCTCGTTTTGTGGCTGAATATAATTTGCAGCTTCTTAAAATATGAATGAGGAGATGAGACAGCCAGTTAACACCGCTGCAACTTTCCTCTGCAACATCCTAAAAGGTATTCATCTCATTGCGAATCTTTGGTCTGAACTGGGCTTAAAAATGAGCAATATGTAAACTAAAATTAATCTGAAAACAATATAATGCAATGGCCAGTTATGAGAAACAAAAAGGGACTTTGGAAAGCCTCATATCCTTCTTTTTTACAAACCTTTATACAATTATTAACAACGTTAATACTTTGCTGATACAACAGGAACACTTTCTATCCTGCTTGAAATCAATGAGCTCCTACAGCTGTGCTTTTTAGGATTTAATACCTTGCATCAGGACGTTTCAGCAAAGACAGAATGCGAGCCAAGTCCTCGAGCTGAAAAAGTGTCTCTCTAATAGGGCTGCAACTAACGATTATTTTCATTGTTGACTAAGTTGCACATGCTACGCTAAATTAGTCTGTGAGATGAGTGAAGTTACCGCAGCGCATGTGCAATCCAGTGATGCACTGCTAGTTTATGTGTGAGGTAGATCATAGCGTGTCGCTGTACTTCTTGGTAGTTGTAGTCTATTTTGTGACATGGAGACAGCGCCTGGATGCAGGTGACCGATGTGTTTAAAATAAATGCAGTGACAACACAGACGTATACATATGTTCAAACACTAGATTAACTTGAAAGAAAAACAGGTGGAAAGCGACTTTTTACTAGGGCTGCAACTAACGATTATTTTCATTGTCGACTAATCTGTCGATTATTTCTTCGATTAGTCGACTAATCATTTTATCGAAAAATGTGTTAAAATGTTGAAAAATGTCGGTCTGTCTCTCCCAAACCTCAAAATTACGTCATCTAATGTCTTGTTTTGTACTCACGCCAAAGGGTTTTAGTTCACCGTCATGGGAGAGTGTGTAAAGCTGCCAATATTTGAACGTAAGAAGCTGCAACAAGAGCATTTTGGGGTACTTTTATAGTACTTTTCTATGAAACATGGACCAAACCGATTAGTCGACTACTAAAATAGTCACCGATTTCTTTAATAGTTGATTAGTCATCGATTAGTCGACTAATCGTTGCTGCCCTACTCTCTAACCTTTAGAAAACCATCTAAACATCATTGGGATTCTGTCTATATTATAATAATTGGTACCTACTTAAACTTGTACCATGTCGCATATTTTAGCTATTAAAATACACCCATCCAATGCTACACAGAAAATGCATTTTTTCCTTGTATGCATTGGGGCAGAAAAATATCTCACTGCACTGCATTGTTTACATTTGGAGTAAATAAGCTGAGAGCTGACTGGTCTAAAACAGAATTGTGGACAGGTCTGTGAGCCTTCTCTCTGCTTAGAAAAGGCTCACAGTGCTGTCAACAAAACGTCATCCAATTAATGTTGAGCTCTGTCAAAAAGTCCTGCAGGTTAGTGGGGAAGGACCGAGAACAACAGAGGGATGTCGAGGTATAGTGAGGGAACCTAAAACGTCAACTTTAGTGCTCCACATTATTAGCATCTGTTACATCAGAGGGAGGTCAATATGCTTTAACTTATATGCTAATTACTCAATAATCAAAATTGTTCTATCGATCAACATTTCAATACAAGCCCTAAAAATTAAGGCCAAATTTTGATTGCTGGCATCTTGAATGTGGCTTATTTTATTTCAGAGATAGCTGATGTTACTAAAGGATACGCATCACACTCTTCCATAGACAGCGGCGTTAAGACAGACAGACAGACAGACAGGTAACCACCTTAACAAGTCACAGACGGGAGAAATAACTGATGAACAGAGAGACAGGTGACAAATCGAACGGCTGTTTGAGTGACAGACCATCAACCTCCTACCTGTTTTGAGTGAAGATGATACCCAGTGATCTGAAGCCTCATTACAGGCCATGAATCAGGTGTGTAAACGTGAGCGTGTGTGTGTGTGTGTGTGTGTGTGTTTGCATGCAAAATTTTGTTTTAGCATTTTTTGCTGTCTATGTGGGACAATGTGATCAGCGAGTGACAGCAGAGATGAAAAGTGTCTGCAGTCTGGGGGTGCCATGTATTCAATAAGTGTATGTATTCATGTGTGTGTGTGTGTGTGTGTGTGTGTGTGTGAGGGAGTGAGCTGTGACAGAGAGGTATTGATGAGAGGCGTGTGTGTGAGATATATGATCAAGTTGTCACAGTGAGGATGAGAGGTGTGAAATATATGCTTTATATGTGTGTATATACGTAGGTGAGTGTGTGTGTTTATGTATGTGGGTCTATCTTTTTTTACTTTGCAAATTAAATAGGGATTTATAGTGTGTGTCAGTGTGTGTGTGCATCACGACTGTCACAAACGAGTTAGAGGAGAGGCGGTGACATCCCATCCACACACTTTCTTATTCCATTTCATTATAGAGGGAAAAATGCACATGTATGAATGTATGCATTTATATATCTATCTAACTGTGCCGGCAGCATTTGGAGGAAGTCACACAGAGACGCCCGTCTCCCTCAGTTCTGTGACATTTACTGAAATGATTACACACTTGCACACATGCACACATGTATTATAAAACACACATGCATTGACTCGACATATACAGATAAAGAGACCTGTGCGGGTTTTAAATCTGCATTGACATTTGAAATCTAAACATCATCTCCTGGTAGGATTCAAAACCATCAAAGGCATTTTTTCCTCAGTGTCTCACGTTCATTCACTCAGACTTTAGGATGATTCTTTTGCGAAGTAAAAGTTGCTGTGCAGAATGCCAGCAGTCACTGGATGGGTGAACTGAGATAGCTTTACAGACTGCACCCATTGCACTGAACCCATTAGCAAATTATGTGGAGCACTGAGATGGTAATGTGACCATTTAAACCAGCTGTTAAAGGGAAACTTCAGTGTCTTTTAATTTGGTCCCTATTTTCTAATAGGGACTGTTTCCCTGGAGCAACAGTCTCTGTTATCTTGGCAAAACTCCCTGACCTGCTACGCTCACTACCACTGTCTGTCCACAGAATTATTATCATTTTGGTTGCGTGGATGCATCCCGTCGACAGTCAGAAATCACCAAAGCTGAGTTCAGTGTTCACCACACATTGACGTCTCACTGGAAGAGGCGGCGTCGTGGCCTCAGTCCATAAGAGAGACCTAAGAATCACCATCATATCCATCAGTCATAAACTAGGCGACATTTCCACCTTTTACTTTGGCAGCAGAAACAGTCTGGCATTACTTTCGAGTGTTTTATGTGACATATTCAGAGTAGTTTCATGATCATCCAACTTAATAGCAAAAAAAAACCTCACTCCACATTGATTTCATATACACTAGAACCTACCCTACACATAGTTTAAGTATGGCCGCTGTTTAATACTTGTACATTATTTCCAGTGTTTCTACATTATCTGTTGAACAGCTTACAGGCTATTGTTTGTATTTCACACTAATGGAATTTAGTTGATAACCAGCTTCATGATACCGGTTATCCAGACAGCCAATGTTTGGGTTAGTCATGCCAGATAACGAAAAAGATATCATGGGTAAGATGAACTGGCTTAGAAGTAAAGGCCCTATAGATCAAGTGAAAGGTAAAGAAAATCATTTCATTTCTCTTTAGGGTCCTTTCTGTAATGTTTTCAGACACTTCTAACAACAATCTGAGACCTGTCAGTGACAAAAAAAATGTAGTGGACATAAACTGACGGTGCATAATTGCACATAGGAATTACATTGCAGCCTGTTCGACCACTGTGGCTGTCTCAATACTGGACCAATTTAAGCCTTTGAAACCTGGAGTGACATCACTTTTCTTGTGCAGCTTTCAGATGCTTTCTACAAGTATTTAAACCTTTGAATAATAATAGAAGAATAATAGATTCAGAAATTTACTTTAAAAAAAAAAGGGAAAAAGAAAAAAGCTATGGAAAATATATGTATAAATATTATTTTTGAATTATTTTACAAAACATTATAATTTTTTAGCACACTTTCCAAGTCATTTCCTTGTTTGTTATTTTTACTTTATTTAAAACTAATTTTCTTGATTTAAATTTTCTCTTTCTTGCTAATTTTTGGGTCATTGCCTTCTTCCCATATTTTTAAAAGAAGCCAATTTGCTCAAGTTTCAATGGGTTAAAAAACAGATGTCTCCATTAGTCACTTGAGACACAAAAAAAATGGGAAAACAGGGTTCAGGTTGAAAAATACAAGAGTTTCCTTTTAAGTACTGTGTGATGCTACAACAGCATGATCTGATTTTGGTGTAAAGTTTTGACGAAGTTCAAAATGTTTCCTGCACAGCTGCTTTCTTTTTCAAATTGGAAACAAAGACGAGTGACAGTTTATTCAGTCATGTGTAAAAGTGTCTCATGTCGAAGGAGAGACCTGTCATTAATCGTTTGACCTAATTGAACTGACACTGGATTTAAGAAAATTCTTACATAGTCCTTCCAGGCAACAAATTAAAATTGTGGGTTGGCACGGAGAGACTAACACAGACCTGTTCACTTCAGGATTTCTTTATCCATTTATCAAGGTTATTCTCTATTTGAAACATTACACTTGTTTTATTAATGAGGCATCCAAGCTGATTATTACTGGTGTTGCTTGTTCGACTTTTTATTCCTTGTGAAAGCTTAAATTAACTAGTGAAAAACACTAAGGCTTAAATTCTTCTTTAACATCATGTGAGTAGATCACATAGTGAGTGTGTATGCCGTACCTTGCAGCTGCACTTTCCCGTTCGATCTGCACAGGCACACACTTCTCTCTCCAAGTCACAGGTCTGGCTGTCCGATCCTGAGACGTTACACTCGCACTGGGTGCACTGTGGGAAATGTGGATGCAGACAACGCCAAGCTGCTGTTATCAACAATATAACAGGCTGAGAGAGGAGCTACCAGAGTGTGTCCTGGCTTTATGCTTCACCAAACAATTAAACTTCACTCCAAAATGAAAATGTTGCCATTATCTTCTCACTGCCATGCTGGTCCAAACATCAGTGAAGTTCAGACAAATGGCAAACACAGAGTTGTCCTGTAATTTTACTTTTTCACTGAAGCTACTGAGCTCCAGAAAGTTTTAAAAGAAACCATGAAATTCCTCTGAACACTGACAGGATCACTAAGTTCTTTTTATTCTGTTACTGTGCTATTCATGAAAATATTCAGTTCCTCTACCCTGAATTCAGCTACGCATTTATTATGCTCATAAAATCCATTATAATGTCATTGTCATGTCTATGAAAATCTCCCTCCTCGTCCTTGTATAGTGACACACACTCTCACCCCCAATGACTAAATCCTATCAGAAATTTTTTCCCAAGCCTCCTCTCATATCTCAATAAAATGAAAAAAGCCCCCTTTGTGATGATAACAGTGATATTTGCAGTGTTAATATCATTTGGATCGTTCACCTGAGGAAAGTCTCTGTATCCCAGTTGACATTCGTTGCACTTCTCTCCTCTGAAGGAGTCGCGACACATGCAGCAGCCTGTGTTGACGTTACACTGCTGGGTCACTGAGCCGATGACGCTGCAACCGCACGCCTACAAGCACAGACACAAAGATGAAGACGGAGATTATTTCTGTTGCTGTTATTAGTCTTTGTGTTTTAGAAGAAGCTTTGTTCAGACATTAGAACATCAAACAGAAAGTTTTTTTCATCAAGTATAATGCAAATATTTATTCTGTTGCAGACAGTCAACATTTCCAAGGCGCACAACAGAATACTGTCAAATCAGTGTGGAGTTTTATTTGACTTCTTTGAGGTGCAAGATGAGTTTCATGTTCAAGGAGTGTCTAAAGATTGAACATGTGGAGTTTCGTGTACAGCATGCATGACAGGAGTGAACTCACTTTAAAAACTCAACCTGTTCACACTAAAGTTCAGGGGCATCATAACGTTACTAAAAAGCTGACCAACACTGGGTGTCATTACAATTGACCCTTCGCTAAGTCCCACTCCTGGACACAGACTGGCCAAAAAAGTGTAGGGTTAGCTAGCTAGCTACTAAAGATATAGCCTACTGAATGTATACACATGCTGCTTTTGCTTTTTAATGATTATAACAATAAAGCAAAAAACAAAAAAGACCGACCCTGCTGTACAGGAACCAGTGAAGGGAAGCAGGGAAACTGCTGATATTCAACCAGCTGTGTGTCATCGCAGTGTGCACAGATGAACGCTGTTTGACTTCCCTCGGAGATCCCTGCCCGTCCAGCGGCGAAAGTCTGGGTGCGGCAGCAGCAAGGGGGCGAAGCCAAACGCGTTCATCTGCACACACTGTGACGCCACACAGCTGGTTCAATATCAGCAAAGTTTCCCTTTATATTCATTGTCTTGTGTGGCGATCAGCAGTGATGTGGTGGTTCACTTTTACACTGTGATCTGTAGCCTATAGTTCGGCATTAGCTTCTAACTATCTTTGTCTTTTTAACCTGTTGTTGCTGCTGAGTCAGTTTGACATCCTGGATATATCCTTCAAGCACAGACTGTAGACCCCTCTGTCTGCTTCTCTCTGGAGTCACTGTTTCAATTTTCCAAGAATATGATAATATTTCTTCAGGGAGTGCAGTTAGTTACAGTGTGGGCTCCATGCTTACTCCGACAGCTTGTCGGACCATCAAAAAAGGGGCGGGGCTTAGCGAAAGGTCAATTGTGAAAACACCAAAAAAAAAAAAAAAAAGACTTTCGTATGTGTTGCAAGAAAATAAGCTGCACAATCATAAGCTCAACAGTTGTAAATGCATGTTTGGTTAAATGAGAACAGCTGTGGTGGTATGAAGGTGGTCAGTGTTCATGTGAGGGAGCTGCGCCAGAAAAGAGTTTACACTAACTGGTGATTTTAAACTCTTTAACCAAGGTAACAGTCTCTCACTGTTGATAATTATGATTAAGTTTTTATTTTTTACATTTTGTGTTGATGTCTGATATAGCTTTTTGCCAAGTGTTAAACATTAACCTCTGTGTAACTTTAAATGACTAAAATGTTTCATACTTCAAGAAGTACTTCATCCCCCCAAATGAACACCCCACACCCTCGAATTTGCGAAGAATCCAGAGTGAACGAAGAATCAAAAAAAGGAGACAATTCTTGATGAACTGAAGTCATAGGGGTCCGCGTTTAACAACAACAAAAGTATCAAAACATCCATTTACAAACTCTCACACAACTTGTGCAGTATAATCCAAGTCTCGTTTATCCAATCAGCCAGCCCCTTCTGACGGGAAACTGAACTGAAAGTAAAATTTATGTATGCTATGGTGAATCCGAACTAACCCTTTAAAACACCAGTCACAGTATAACACAAACAAACTGATCAAGGCCAGGGTAGACCAGCAGTGTTCCTGTTTTCAGCAAGGCTTAACTCACTGTTTTTGTGAATGAAGGTTGGCTTTGAAGAGAGAATAGATAAGAATCACTTTTAGTTCAGTTTTAAATATGAATACCTTTGGTGAAAACGCATGTGTTTGAGAAGTACTGAAAATAAGCCGGGATAAATAAAACTTGGATTATACTGCATGAGATGTGTGAGAGTTCGTAAACAGATGTTTTGATATAGTTTTGCTGTTGTTAAAGGTGTACCCCTCTTATTCATACTCATCAAGAATTTTCTCAGCTTTTGGATTCGTCCTTACCCGTAAAGGCATGCACGATCATTTTGTGGGTGAAGTATCCCTTTAAAAATATGCTGTGTGTACGTATTTTGCTCAGTTCTGGCTTGTTATTTCTTTTGCTGTACTTCACTGACTGTTCTGTTCCTATGTTTTTACTTTGTTCTGTTGTCTTTGGTACCTTTTTATATTTGTTTTGTACCACTAAGATGCGTTTCATCCCTCTTTGTTGTCCCGATGTACCCTTTCTGGATCAATCAGCTGTTAAACTGAGACTTACAGTACTTTCATGTTCAAGCCTCTAATTGCTAATAGTCTATTGCTACCTCTAATAGTTTACTGTTATTGCTACCTCGCGGCCCTTTGGTGAGATGGTTTCAGAGCAGAACAATTACTTTACAAACACTTTGAACAAAGTCGTGTTGCAAAACACAGAAGTAGAGGAAATGGGAGTGATAGAGTCACAGAAAGAAAGGTGATAAAGAGGAGGGAATACAGAGAGAAGGCTGTGTAAACAAGCGCTGTGATAATAAGAGAACAGTATGGGAGGAGAGAGAGCGGAGAGCACACAAGAAGAAGCAGAACATAAGAGAGGGAATGAAGATGAAATGGAGCTAAGACGGAGAGAAAACTGAACAGCAAAGATGATAGTGAAGAAAACAACTAAATGCTAACCAGCTGGAATACAAAAAGGCAAATTAGATAAAGACTCATGCATGTTTAAACTTGACCAAGTGTTTTTCTTTTATTATATTACCTTTACTGTGCTGTTATTGAGTTAAATTTATGTGGGAATTTATTCTGTGTCTATGTTGATTGATACACAGAGCAGTCGTTCCTAATCTCTTCCTTAAAGAACACCTTTTCTACCATTGATTGAACTGACAACCCCAGATCAAGTGACATGTTTTATGGATGTTTCATATTATATTTAATGCATAACAATAAGAGTACAGAATAACTCATAAAATGTACATTACCGCAAATAGTGAGCACAATAACTGCAGGAAATGTGTGTAAAACGATCAATGTGGATGAATTTTGAGCAGATTATTTCCTGTGAATATATCACATCAAAGATGATTCATTCATTCATTTTCCGTAACTGCTTAAGCTGTTAGGGGTTGTTGGGGGCCTGGAGGGGTGGGGTACACCCTGGACAGGTCACCAGACTATCACAGGGCTGACACAGAGACAGACAACCATTCACACGCATTCACACCTACGGACAATTTAGAGTCACCAATTAACCTGCATGTCTTTGGACTGTGGGAGGAAGCTGGAGTACCCTGAGAAAACGCTGACAAGGGGTGTGATGTCCTGTCTAAAATTCTGTGCAGTTTCTGACTACTCAGAGTTGTAACTGGATTTCACTCAAATGTTAATGCAACTTTTTCCTCTTCTTCCTTCTTTTAAGTTGAAAGTGCAGTTATTCATTTTAGCATGTTACTTTGGATAATTTCAGTTCAGCCATTTATTATATTATTTGAACAACCGGCTGCCTCTCTGCTTTTGTCGATGTCTCCAATTGCACAGGTCCAGTGTAACTTTCAATCCAGGCCACTACCAGCCTCTCACTGTAGTGGCGTCTGCACCGGCGGTGTTTCTTGTCTCTTCCCCTCTAAGGCTATGTGCCGCTCTTAAAGGTTTGGGTAGCACATGGAGCGATGGCAGTGGACTCTCATGCTTATTTATCTTGCTTTATCATCATATAATATCATTCGACACAGTTTGAACACAGTTTGACTTGACCAGGGGAGAACATGCAAACTCCACACAGAGTTCCCCCACCACCCCAGAGTTCGAACCAGGAACCCTCTTGCCGTGAGGCGACAATGCTAACCACTGCGCCAACATGCCAAAGATGAGTTTTTGACAAATTCAGTGTTTTCGTCTCCCTGATTCTTGGCCATTGTTCTGTTAGCTCTTTGTTGTTTTAATTAAGTGTTCTAATGCAAGATAAGGATGTTTAGCAGAGGGTGAAGGCTCTGTGAGTACAGCTTGTGTTCAGGTCTTCACCGTGCTCTTATCCTGTGAGATTTTTTTAAGTTTATATCTTGAATAATAATCTTAACAATTAATACAATTAATAACAATTAATATCTTAAAGAGTTTTCTTACTCAACTTAAAAAATTACTAAGGTTTTGCGACCCCCAGTGAAAGTTTGGCGCTCAGACTTTGAGGTTGGGAACCAGTCATATAGTGCGTTTTGCTAGTAGCGTTATATTAGAATTGAAAAAACTCAGAATTTTTTCATCACTGACAATGTTCAAATAATGGAAAGTGAAATGACTTAGTTTTTCACTGACATATAGACAAGTTAATTCATCTTTATCTAATAGAGTATATGCCTAATTTTTATGCTGTCCCTCTAGCGTGTTTGCTGAGCCCCTTCATATCTTACTACATGTACTCTAAGATACACAAATGTTAGCTCCTGCACTTTGCAAATACAGTTTCCAGCCTACCTTGCATCCAGTCACGATATCATGGCCCCAGTGGTTGGGAGCACAGTGGTCGCACCTCTCACCAATGGTGTTTGGAGGACAGATACACTGCCCTGTGTTGGCGTCACAGTTATTCCCCACATGGCTGCACTGGCAGGCTGCAGGAGAGGAGACAAGGTACATTTTAAATGGCTTTGAATAAACTGAAGACAAATCAAAGTGATTATATTTCAGTGACACAGCTTTGCTTTCACAACATGACACGCTGGCTAACAGACTCCAAATTGAAACAAAAGCAACGTGTCTGGGATTGAACACACTGAGCCACGTTTTGTTGGAAACTCAAACCTTCGGGGAAATGTTTTGGTGGCAGTGTGTTTCTAGTTGTACTGTTCATTTGTGAGAAAGAAAAAACACTGTCTTTATCTAACTGTTACTTGACACTTTCCAAAAAACTAAAAGAGTAAATGTGAACTGTTTATGAGATTGATACTGAGGGGAATGTTATGCGCATACCGAATTATATGGACAAGCCATCATTAAATAAAACAGCTTCAGTTATAGGAATTTGAAAGGGTAATTTATTGAGTTACGGCATAAATATTGAGCTGTTTATAGTAACACCCATAATCCTCCAGTGTCATTCATTTCCATTTATTTCACCACCAATTAACTGACTCAATCATCACCATTTCCTAGAAAACACAATAGCCGATGCCAGAGGACTCTCGCTTTGTACGCTGGCTGAAAAGAAATGTTAACGCTCATGAAATGTGAGGTCATCTTCACAGGAGAGCTGCATTGTTTTGTTAATATTTTAATCAATCTTATGATACTAACTTTCCTTATTAATCCATGTTAATGGTAATCAAAGTTATGCATCATCAGCTAGTTGTGGACACTCTATAATTTCATTTTTGGAAACCACATGCCTGCATCATGTTTGTATTCTGACTTGCCTGCAGTACATTAAACACCAGCCAGCATCTTGTGTCTGTAACCTGACAGCAGCACTGTGGCACTGATGTTAAGATGAATCAAAACAAATAATTCCCAGTCCTATCTTGTCTTTCTGATGCATGATCAGGCTCTCTGGCTAACTTACGACTGTTCTTCTTGGCTGTCAATAGCGGTTGGCATCAATAATAAATTGCATAAGGAGATATGTGGGAAAAGCTATTCATAGTCTTACTTGGGGGTGCGTGGATGCTTAATCCTCATTTTGGGCAGCACCAAGTTTCCTGCACCTGCTGTCTGCGTCGCCAAGTTTTTAGGGCATACGACTTAATAATTTGAACATATTCCGGTCTAATAATAGACATTTGCAAATGACTCAAGTATTCTCAGATGACTCGACACACCCTTGGGCAACGATAATGAAAATCCTCAGCTCTAGCAACAAACAGCTGATAACAGCTAATTGCTTTCAGATGTAAACTTTTTGATCAGTTCACCAATGACGGGTGTGATTGATAATAATAACTAGTACTCTGATAATATACCCACATTTGACTTGTAGAATATGGTATGGTACCTACAGTATCTAGTAACTAGAGTCTAGTAACTGACTCTTTGCTAAGTCCCGCCCCTGGACACAGACTGGCCAATCATAACGTAGCATCAGTCCAGCTCCAACCAGGGTCCGACAACAACACAGGTGTGCTCCAATGACTCGTTCGCAATCGTTTCAGATTTCCTTCATTTTCAGGCTGGTTTTGTGGATTTGGAGCTAAATGTTGTGCCTGGGGCATGTCGTGTATTAATGATACTCGTTACCTGGAGAGGTTCGAAAAAGATATACGTTTCTTCCCTGTTCCAAAACCAAAACCAAACCCTGAAAAGTGTAGGGTTAGCTAGCTAGCTACTGGAGATATAGCCTACTGATTGTATACACATGCTGCTTTTGCTTTTTAATGATTATAACAGTGAAAAAAAGACCGACCCTGCTGTACAGGAACCAGTGAAGGGAAGCAGGGAAACTTTGCTGATATTTAACCAGCTGTGTGTCATCGCAGTGTGCGCAGATGAACATTGTTTGACTTCCTTGAGGCCTGAGAGATCCCTGCCCTTCCAGCGGCAGAGGCCTGGGTGCTGGCAGCAGCAAGGGGCCAAGGCCAAACACTGTTCATCTGCACACACTGCGATGCCACACAGCTGGTTCAAAATCGATGAAGTCTCTCTTTATTCATTCTTTCTTTTATTTATCTCTCTATTTATTCATTGTCTTGTGTGGACACTGTGATCTGTAGCCTATAGTTCGGCTTTAGCTTCTAACTATCTTTGTCTTTTTAACCTGTTGTTGCTGCTGAGTCAGTTTGACATCCTGAATATATCCTTCAAACACAGACTGTAGACCCCTCTGTCTGCTTCTCTCTGGAATCACTGTTTAGTGAAGTGTGTGACACATGATTCTGTCGTTTACCACTGGCAAAACTTGCTGATATTAAATAAATAAAACAACATTAACAATGTGTAAATAGTCTTCTTTTAGAGTACAAGCTCTTAATGTTTTACACAGAAACTTCTTTTTCACACATTCATAAAACTAATTCCATCCTCTACATCCAATACCAGCACGCTGCAACTTTGAATCTCTGGCATGTTGAACAATTTAGGCAAACCTTGACCTTTAATTTGAGGTGAGTACGGATGTGCTTGGTGTTAACTCCCTGCTGATTTAACTTTGAATCACCGCTCCTGCAGAAAGCTATTTCGGTAAAACAGCCGAAATTGAATTGGCTGAAACATTTGCAGTTCGACATAAATCACTGATCATAACAAGATGGGAATTACAGAACTAAAGTGGGAACATAATGTCAATAAATAGAAATCTAAAACAAAAGCAGAGGTATCTCACGTCCTGTTTTCTACCTAACATTTATTGATTAACAACATGTATTTCCCTATAAAACTGAACAAAGTTGGTAATTATCAGCTGTTTTTCTTGTCCACCAGCCAAGATGACTAAGAAATATTGTAGCTCTATAATTTATTGGTCATATCATTATTATTCTGTTTGTTCAACCTTCAAAGATATTCATATCAGTCAGCAGCTAGTTTTTCCGGCAACATTTCATCTTTCCTCAGCACTTTAATTTGACTGTTCTTTATTGCTTCCCTCTTGTTCTTTCCATCATGTAAATATATATATATATATGTGCACGTATGGGTGGGTGCTTTGTTTGATGTGGCTATAGCTTTTGCCAACACATGTTTAATAACCCTGAGGAAAATTATTACACACTATTTATAAAACACAGCGTAATGTCAGAAATACATGATCGATGGCAATAAAATTATGAGGTCTTCATTATTTCTGCGAGCCCGGCTTTAATAAGATAGAAGTTTGTGGTTTCTGCAGGAAACTGATGATATTTCAAATTACAAGTTATTTGTTGTACAGTACAGATGCAAACTTCGTTACGTCCATGAGAAGCTTAAACAGGAGGAAATGCCTACACTGACAAAGCACTGTTCGTCTGAAGACAAAGCAGTGCTCATTTAACTAAAGCCAGCAGCTCACATTTATATAATTTTGTCCTATTTTGCTGTGATGTTTTGTGTGAGAGGTTTTTAGCTGTGGTCTGCTTGTGAGCGAAAAAAGGTTTCGCTTTGCAATAATTATAGAACTGCCAGCATGATGTGAAGGAATACAATTACACAATAGCTTTTTTTTAATGGAATAGCTCTGCTGACAATGTGTGTAAACTTTAGATTAAAAAGACAGAAAAGTGGAGCAGCAGTTTTGTGATTGCTGACTTTCATTACAAATTACAGTATAAACACAGGTTTGAATTTGTCAGGAGTTCCAGTGGATTGAGCTATTCTTTTGTTCTGTGGGTGATTGCCAACGTTTTAAACAAACACTCTGCTCTCTCGTCTCCACTTTCAGTGCTTACGTGTGCAGCCGCCCTCCTGGAAGTTAAAGAATCCTCGTGCACACCGGTCGCATTTGGGTCCGGTGACGCCCGGCTGGCACCGACACTGACCGGTTTCGTCACAGTCAAACGACTTGGAACCAAACGAGTTGCAGTGACACGGGACACACGCTCCGCCTGTGCTGATGCCGTGAGTCTGAGGCTGGAGGAACACAGACAAAGACAAAGGGAACAGGTAGTTGAGAAAGGGTAGTGGATTAGGGTGAGACAAGTTGCAGACACACTCTAGCAAATCATAGACAAGGAGGTTATAACAGCACACACTGCAAACCTTGTCTCTGAAGAGTGAGGAGGTAAAAATGAAGGAATTGTTTTTACATATTTGTTGAGATTTTCAGTCTTCTCAGGGTAATATTCCGGGAAAGAGAGAGGACATGAAAGATGACTTGACCTGAATTCTTATTCATTTTAATTTGACCCTAATTTTACCCCTTAAAGGATAACTTCAGTATTTTTCAATCTGTGCCCTATTTCCCCATGTGTATGTGTGCGTATGAGTCATAGGTACAACTCATTCTAAAACTGGTTCAGTATTGAGGGAGGCGGATGCAGCCGGGAGCCGCGAAACGAGCTAAAACGGTAAGGGGGGCAAATGCGTCCCGTATAAGTTTGCGCATTAAAAGTGCTTTTTTCGCCTCTGACCGGTTCAGATCGCCAGTGTCATCTCTGTAAATAGCACAGTAAACGTTTCCCTTACCTCTGGGCTGTGTGTGTCGTCATCTCACGAGAGCTTTGCTCCACTGTGTCTGTAGCTCTCTCTGCTCGTGGGGCAGCCGTTTTCTTGAGAAAGAGGTGTTTCGGGATTGGATGTCTTCTCTTCTTCGGCTGGCAGTAGTCATCTTGGGAGAAGTGAGCACTGCAGACTCAATGGTCTGCAAGGCGCAGTGTCTGGACAGGAGTGTTAGCATCCATTTGTCGCACAACTAGCCACAACTTCAGCATCTCGCCGTCCGACAAAGGCAGCCTTTGAAAGCTGTACGGGGTGTTGTACGACATCCTGTTCTTGCAATTCGGATGAGCACAAACACGAACCATTGTTTTCAATCGATGCAGTAAAACTCTCAGCTGTACTCCGCGACAACCAGCGGCACTCAGAGCAGCGCTCAGCATGGCTCCTCTGTTTTCTTCCGGCAACAAGCAAAGCTCTCGTGAGATGATGTCACAGCCCAGAGCAAGTGAAGGGTAAGGGAAACGTTTAGTATGCTATTTACAGAGATAACACTGGCGATCTGAACCGGTCAGTGGCGAAAAGAAGCACTTTTAATGCATTTGTCCCCGTTACCGCTTTAGCTCGTTTCGTGGCTCCCGCCTCCCTCGATACTGAACCAATTTTAGAACGAGTGGTACCTATGAATCATACGCACATATACACATGGGGAAATAGGGCCCAGGTTGAAAAATACTTAAGTTATCCTTTAAGCTACAATGTGCCAGCCTAGACGATTTCAACAAATCTTTTCAATGTTACCAGAAAAAAAAAATGAATGAGTCGTCAGCTACCTCAGAAAAAAATCATAAAAATAATGACATTTACAACACCAACAACAAACATCTTAAGTTACTTAAAGAGGTTTTTGATGACACCTCATTGGCACATTGATATTAAAATGTGTAAAAGATTGCTCATTATGTGTACATTTCCCTTCATGCTGCACTCGTGACCTTGCATTACTGCTTACACTTAGCAACATCTTTAAATGGAAATGTGTTTCACACAAAAACACTAAAACAGCCGTGCTAATTACTCATGCAATGGTTTCAAAATTAAAGCCTCAAACCATCATAAACACAAAGAGTTTAATCCTTGATATACACGAGAAATGTGTTCCTCATCTAACACGTCTACACAGCAAGAAAACACACCCATGCTGCTTAAAACACACCATGCAGTGTGTGTTACCCCTGTCCTAGGCCTGTACGCCCCCCTGGGACAACCCCCCGTGCGGGAGGACCCCCCCCATCTCTGCTGCACGGCCTCTATGGGAACACGCTCCACTGGCCTGCGGGTCTCCCGCCTCTCGTAACCTTGGCGACGCAGGTCACAGCGTCGGCCCACAAAGCCAGGGCGACAGATGCAGCGGCCCTCGATGTCACAGCGCTGAGACATAGAGCCGTGGGGGCTGCAGCGACAGGGAATACAGTCCTGACGCTCAGCATCCCACCAACAGTTGGGCTGGACCAATCACAGCGCAGAGCGGTGGAGGGGGACCAATAAGAATGAGTGAGCAGGACAAATAAAAACAACAAATGGAAAGTACAAGAACTGAAAATGAAAGCAGAAAACCAAAACAAGAGCATCCTGTCTTTTGTGAGAATGAAATAAAATCATTATGAAACATCATCATTTAATTATCACAATTATTGTTATGCAAATAATAAAAGAATATTAGAAATACCAGAAAACATGAAGCACTTGACGACAGATTAACCTTTATAGAACCAAAAACATTAGTTCACATTTTAAAGGGGACCTATTCTGCTCATTTTCAGTTTGAGTTTCTACTAAAATTTATTTACTAAAATTTATTTACAAACTTCAATGTTCAAAAAAAACACTTTATTTTTCTCACACTGTCTGTGCTGGAAACACTGTATTCGCACTCTGTCTGACACACTCCATTTTAGCGCCTGTCTCTTTAAGAAAACCTCTGAAAAAAGCCAAGTCTCCTCTAAGTGGCCAGCTATTCCAGGTCTGCCATATATTTTGTCCCTGTACCATCACTTCAGCCATGGGAATGACTGTAATGGAAGAAAAGGGGCATTTTCTACCATAAAAACTGCGGCAAGCAAGATTACATGTTTTCCTAGCGTAAGCATAGCTGCACGCAGCAGTGTAGACTACGTAATGTCAACACTTGTCAGAAGAAATCTGTCACAAGCTGATGTCAGTTTGTCTTGAAAGTAAAAAGTTGGAGGGAGAGTATTCAGAACGATATGACGTCTGAGATTTTTGCCAACACTTCACTTCTTTATTTGAATCGTTTGATATGGACATCTGACATTGTAACACTATATGTATATTAGGGCTGGGGGATATGGACAGAAGTCCATATCTCAGTATTTATAGGCAGACTGGCGATACACGACATACATGTCGGTATTTTCTACCAAATGGGCCACATGTTTTCAGTTGCAAGTCAAAGCCACATTTGAGATGTCACAAGCACTTTCAGAAAAACAGACTGTGATCAAAATAAAATGCAAAGACAGGGTTTTTTCCCCATCTGAAAATAAACAGCTGCACAATGAAAAATGTTTGAAAATAAATATGCTTTTCACATCAGCGACGTGTCAAGTGACTATATTCAACTTATCTTGCATTGTAACATGCATTATGACAACTTAATAAGGGTTTATGTTTGTTTATGAAGTGGAGGAGCCGACAAGTGTTTTGTTTAGTTTGTCTCAAAAGCTGCAGAGGGTCTCACATTTCATTGGGGGCGGGGAAAAGTGCGAGGGAGTCAGCAGTCATTCAGTTTGTTGCCCTAACCAAAGATACTGGATTACTACTGTACTAAACAGTATATATTATACTGTACTATTACTACTGTTATTACTGGTTTATCCACCGTCTTTGCCCTAACGTCTTGGTGTCCTTCTGCATCTTCTTCTTCTAGTGTAACCTTGTGTGTATTGGTGGTTAATACAGCCGTACCGCCACCTAATGGATTGAAAGCACATTACACCTATAATGGGCTTTTATTGGGAAAAAATAGCTCAAATGCGACCCCCAGTGGTAAAATTAGGTATATAATTCAATATATCAGTTCGGTTAGATATTTGGCTTTAAATCAAACCGGTTGGAAAATTTTCACACTGGCACAAGCCTAGCTACAGAGGTTTAAATGTTTGCAGCACAGGACACTAAACTATAACATGAGTATAAAATTATCAAGTAGGTCTAAATCCATTGTAGTTTGGAACAATTAAAAATCTTTGTGGGGGTGGTAAATCGGTCAACTAATCTGTTTGAGTCATGTTTCATAGAAAAGTACTATAAATGTACCCCAAAATACTCTTATTGCAGCTTCTTGCGTTCAAATATTTTTCTACATTTTAACACATTTATCGATAAAATGATTAGTCGACTAATCGAAGAAATAATCGACAGATTAGTCGACAATGAAAATGCTCGTTAGTTGCAGCCCTAGTAAAAAGTCGCTTTCCACCTGTTTTTCTTTCAAGTGAATCTAGTGTTTGAACATATGTTTATTTATGTAGGCTATTAATGTTATTTATGCACAGAGCATCAACAGAGAGGCCAAGAGAGGGAGGGACACAGACACGTTGTCCGCTTTATATACATACTGTATACGAAACATCTGTGTTGTCACTGCATTTATTTTAAACACATCGGTCACCTGCATCCAGGCACTGTGTCCATCTCAGAAAATAGACTACAACTACCAAGAAGTACAGTGACACGCTATGATCTACCTCACACATTAAATAGCAGTGCATCACTGGATTGCACATGCGCTGCGGTAACTTCACTCATCTCACAGACTAATTTAGCGTAGCATGTGCAACATATAGACTGATGTCACACTGTAGACTGATGAACAGACAGATGAAACAGAGGAGCAGCTCTGTGTCTCTCTGAGTGTCGATGGAGAACTTGTGAGTGAATGAGTGACTGGGGCGGAGCTGTGCGGAGAGTGTGAGAGATGAGAGATGAACACCTTTCAACAATAATAACCGATTTGTGTGGAATATTAATATAATGCTGCACGTGTGACGTTACTAATCATGAGGCAACCAGGCCTGACAGCTTACACAGCAAAAACTGCAGGAAAATGTAAAAATATACATAACAAACTGATACCTGCAGGATACTGATGAGTAAGAAGGACTTTAAGGGTCTCAAAATTCCCTTAACTCCTTATACTACCTCATTTATAGAATTACAATTTGACAAAACATAAATCAGCATTTAACCTACCAGGTACACATTTGATGTAAAGTAAGGAAAAAATAAGACATAATACAAATAAAAAGTCTGCACAGCAATGGCGCCAACACATTTACAATATCTGTAAAGATTATTGGCATCTGTCACAATACTCACCATGCACTCATCACACTGTTGTCCAACCACGTTCTTCTTGCACTGACACCCTCCGGTCTCCTTGTCGCAGATCTCAGACACAGAGCCATTTGTATGGCACTGACAAGCTGCAGGAGAGGAGACGGCATATTTAACATCAATTATCATTTCCTAATGGCACTACTTCTACATGAGTACATATAGTAACACATATTGATTTAACAATAGCACAAGTTGGTGAGTGTGTTTACTTCACACTACAGTCAGCTGGATGAGCTCTGATCCTGCTTAAGGTCTTCTTCAGGATTAGCTGTCGATATGCATTTTAATATCCCTCTGACTGCACTTTGGAGAAAATCTCCTCCTCCTCAAATAGATTCTTCAGTCTAGTGGGCTGATTTAGTTTTGCCAGATTATATTTTGAATATTAAAGACACATCAAGTTTGACAACAGGCTAACTAAATTTCCCAAATCATACACATGCATTCATTGCTATAGTCTTTTTTACATGTACAAATTGAAGGAACTGATGGGATTACATTCACTTGAACTGTATTTTATATGACTTTATGTCATAAATAAATTGACTAAAGAAAAACTGATGTTGAGGGTGAACAGAAAGCAGAGCTATTAAGTTCTCCTTCCAGACAAAGCTTCAATCGCCAAAACCGAGTGAACCTCTTCACCACCTTCAATCCAACCAAACACTGACAACAATTAAGGACATGAAAGATGACACGACTGAATCCTCTATTTTAATTTGTCTTTAATTCAGAAGCCAGCTAAAAACCACATCAGGGCTCTGAGAGCTGTCTGGCAGTGTGAAAATGTCTCCTCGCTGCTGCTGAAGGAAAATAAAACACTGAACTCAAGATTCACCAACTGCCCCTGAAGCTACAATGTGCCAGCCAAGACAATTTCAACAAATCTTCTGAAATGTTGCCAGATAACAAAAAAAAATGTGAATTAGGTACAGTTGGGCTGAAATGAAAGGAAAATAAACCAGCTCTCTGAATGCTGAATATAGCTACCTCAGAAGAAAAAATCCTGAACACCATGATTTGCCTAAATTATCATGACATTCAGCAACAACAAACAGCTAGATATCATCAGCATATTTTGGTCTTAAATGTTCTCTGATGAGTAAATCCACAGTTTTGAATAAATAAGAAACGTTTAACATTTCATAACACTTTATCCCCTCCACAGCTGAAAGATGAAGATGCAACGGAATACAACAGAGAAAGCACTGCTGGAATCTGACTGTGCTGAAACAAAGCAGGTGCTCCTGTTATATACCCCTTCAATTCCCCTAAAAGGACAAGGTACACAAGGCTAACCAGACTATCCACTGCCAGTGGCGGGCACGTGCTGCATCATCAACAGCTCTTCCCACAAGTCTTCAACAGCCCATCTGGCAGTGTAAAAGGGGCTTTAGAGACAGACAACCATTCACACTCACTTTCACACCTACGGACAATTTAGAGTCACCAGTTAACCTGCATGTCTTTGGACTGTGGGAGGAAGCTGGAGTATCCAGAGAAAACCCACGCTGACACGGGGAGAACATGCAAACCCCCACACCCTTTGCTTGAACCAGGAGCCCTCTTGCTGTGAGGCACCCATGCTAACCACTGCATCACCACTGGGGAGGGGTTCAGTCCCATTTATAATGACAGTATATTGACCTAAATATAAATCATCAGCTTTATTTCTCTGCCGTTTAATTCATGGCCTTTGTCATGTACATGCAGTTTTTATGCTTCCTGAATGGGTTACTTACAGGAATATCAAAACCTATTCCCACAAACGATCTTTCAAGTCTAGTAGTGAGGTGTCTGAGAGGATGCACCTTCCCAATATCTGACTGTGGTGCTAAACCAAAGTTCATTTCACTCTAATGTTGAAGGTAAAAAAGGTAGCACACACAGGTCTTCAGGACAAAGTTGACTGATCCTGACTGACCTTTTTATTTTTGGCCAAGTAAAGCAAAACATGCTAACGTTTCAGCCTGCTGGGCTTCATCAGAGCTCATTCCAATCCTCCCTCTCTCTCTCTCTGTCTCTGTCTGAGATACTTCAACTTTATTTAACTTGTTTAAATCCTACGGGAAGGGAAAAAAAGACACACCCACACACGCCAATCAGCCCCTTAGATATACAATTAAAAGCCTGAACATCACAGCTCCCATCTGGTGGATGGGCTGTCAGAAGCACACACAAATCACGCACACAAAAACACACACACACACTTTTCTCAAGAAACGAGTTGCACACATCACATCACATAGACACACATGCGTACTAGTGGTCGCTTCTTTTACCTCCTGCCATTTCCTACTGTTAGATGTAACAGAGACAGAAGGACCGACCTGAGTGTGGGATGGGAAGTGAGAGAGAGAGGGGTACAACAGATGTCCACACACACACACACACACACACACACACACACACACACACACACACACACACACACACACACACAGAAATATGCAGAAAACACACATACCATACACAACATACATTGATTTCACCCTTACATAGATATGCAGAGAGGCACGCATGCCCTCCCATACACACACACCTACTCAACCACACATGCCTGACTACACATACAAGCAAACATGAACATTTACATCCGTCCCTGTTTCACACACTCTCTCTCACACGCAGTCTCTCACCCCCCTAGCTTCACCCTTCGGGGACCATCTGGACTCCGTTCTGTCAGTCGCTACAATGCGAGCCTTGTTGTGGGATAAAATGTTGCTTTTTGTTGTATATTTCTTTTTCCTCGGCGTCGGCCTTGATGGTGAAGATAACAATCTTCCTGCAACTTGAAATACATTATGTTCTGTTACCAAGCAATCCGCAATCTGTCGTGTAAACAAACGTCAGGAGAGGCTAATGTGTATCTATTCTATATCATTAGCACTACAGTGGTGCGTTGGTGAGAAGTCCAAGCGCCATACAGTCCATTAGGCAGTCATACAGTGCACACCAACCGCAAATTGAGTCCACAGTCGAGGTAAACAAGTGCACGTACAAGTAGGATATTTCTGTAAAGAGCATGCTGATGAGATGTGGTGTCCATAGGGCTTAAGGTGTAACGACAGAGAGATGGAACGTTATGTAGTAAATGCATTAAAACGTCAACTTGATATATAATCTTCTGGCCCACTGCAACACAAATTAGCCTCGTGTAATGTTATTAGTAATGCTCCTGGGTTTTTGGGTTTGGAAAGACCCACTTGTAATACCTTTAAAGGGTGACGTCAGTCTTTTTTTTTTCAAACTTATTTTATTATGTTTTTGTGTCAAAGTGAATAATGAGGCAAACATTAGTTTTTTTAGAAGTTGGTCCAGCATTGAGAGAGACGGGAGACGCGAGACAGACGGCATATGCCACGTCAACGAGCGCCCACTGGTGCTTCTTTTCGCCACTGACAGGCTCAGATTGTTATTGCACTTGTCACACAACATAATAGAAAGAATCCCTACAGAGACAGACCTCTTTCCTGAAAGTAGGATACTTTTCGTAAAATAAGAAACAGCCCCGAAATCACTATTGTGAAATCCACCAGATTACAATTAAATAAAGAAAAAATTGACCCTCTTATTTTATTTATTTATGAAAAGGGTCAGTTTACATTAATCAGCTTTTTAACAAATGTCAATGCACCCGAATTAGCTGAAAGGCTAGTTTTCATCGGCAGTCCCTTCACCAGCTGTAAAAATGCATCCTAGGCAAATTAAAAACAACAATAAAATACAGCATGTAAAACAGGTCAAAACATATTGCATTAAAGCAAAAAACACATCACATATAATACTATAATTATTAAAAGCAGACTGAAACCAAATAATACTCGACAAATAAGAGCATCTTGGTTCGTTTTTCTCACAATGATCAACTCTCGTTTGTCTGAAATAAACCCTTAATTCACCCAGACAAACGAGAAAATACGCTGGTTCTACAAATGCTAAAATTAATGTCTATCTTAATGGAGTCTGGTGGGTTTGGCTACAGCAAATTCAGGGCTGCCTCTGGTTAAACAAAAAATGTCTTAGTATTCTACAAAAAGGTCTTTCTCTGTCTGGATCATTTGCATAATGTTGTCAGACACTTGGATTTATAATCTGAGCCTGTCAGTGGCAAAAACAAACACTTTTAGTGGACATTTATTGACGAGGCATTGGTACCAGTGGTTATATTGCTGCCTGTTTCCAGGCTGCCAACTTTCATTCATCACTTGGACACAAAAACATGGAAAAATAGAGTTCAGGTTAAAAATAACCACCCTTTCAGTATCGCTCTTACCAAATTTACATTACAAAAATGTAGCTTTTTCTTAATCAAATCTGTTTGTGTCCCTTCACACTGAACTTTCTCTTACTGTCAGCAATTACAAGAAAAGTGGAAATGTGTGAGCAAAATTCTACGGTATGGACAAAAAAAGATGTAATTTGTAGGGGTGTAACGGCTCACAAAAAACATGGTTCGGTTCAATACTATACAGTGGCGTCACGATACAGTACATTTTTGATACAGCAAAAAAGCTGAAATGCCAGAGATAAATCCTTTTGATATCTAACTCTATGAAAAAATAACATAATTTGGGCTTTTGTTTTTTGTACAAAGCAGGAATTACAGCTTGGCTGAAATTGACTTGTTAAAGTCTGGTTAAAGCAAAATCAGTGATTTCTCTCTAAACACATTATACTTGTTAGAAAATACTTGAGAACAAGTGAAAAACAGGGAATTGCTAAGTACTGAATTGTGGAGTTAGACTGCTGCACTGTTTGTTTTTTTATATTATTATTTCTGTCTCCAGGATTTTTTGGATGGGCATAAAATCTTGAAGCTCGAGGACACACTGGAGTCTTCCTTAACATAACCCCTTACACACTATTTCAATACCACGTTACTATTGGCATTAGAGCGCAGAGTATCAGTGTATTTTCTTTCACCCACTCAGCCTAATAAATATGTGAATTAACATCTCTGTGAAATGCCACAGTCATACAAACACAAGCTAAGCAGCCATCACTAACGTACTTTTTAGTCTCTGTGGCAGAATAGCGACCTAGCCCACCAGCAGCAACTGCTTACTGCTGTGGGTGTGTGCTTTGTGATAATGTTAGCTGCTGTTAGCTGCTGAACAAGAAGCAACAGCCATGCAGTGGCTGTTGCTTCTTGGTTCGGTGGGTTTGTGCTGTGCAACCCTACACTTTGTGTGCTACTGAGTTAGCTGCTAATTAGAGTCTGTCACTGTGCAGCTACTTGTGCTTTTCTGGTCTTTCATGTTACTAATGATCTTGCAACGAGCTAGCTTAGCGTAGCTGCCTCCCAGTGTGTCTCACAGGAGGAGCAGGATGTTTTGGTTTTGGGGCGGACGGGCAGACAGCATGTTGCCTGTCGTCCTGTGGGCTGCCTTGTTGAGCGCAGTGGCAATGAAGACATCATATTAAACACAGTTAGAGCTGTATATCTTATTTTCCAAATGTAAAAGGATAGTTCAAGGTATCGTTCAGTTTGTAATGCACGCCAAACTGAAAGCCTCGTACCAAACGGTTCAATACGAATACATGTCTTGTTACACCCCGAGTAATTTGTCCTGTAAATAACAGTTAAACGAACTGATACTGACTTATTAAAGGCTGCCTCAATTTGGGCTTTGGCACGAGTTATTGTTGGTTCACACTCAGCTTTTCCAGGCTTTTAATTGTACTTTACTACTTTTTGGGGGCCTATCATTCCAATAAAGAGTTGGTGCCTCAGCACAGAGGACTGCACCACACACTCCATTAAGAGTGGTAAAACTGGAATAGTGAGGTTTCCCAACGATCCCCTAAGAGGTTATTGATCTACCCTATGAAGTATCTATGAAGCATTCATTAAGTCTCAGACGCAGAGGAAGCATAATTACATTATTGAATTACTACATATCCACTTTGTTCCAGCGATCGGACAAATGTGTGACAGTGCAGTTCACACATCTTCACAACAACTTGCAAATTACTTTCTCCAATGTGAGAAATGGTCCGAAGGGTTCATTTTCCTGAATTTATTCCTCAAACAAATTGCTTTGTGGTCAAGTTTGCTTGCAAAATCAAACCTCTCTCCATTCTCTGACTGAATTATACCCGACCACTATTAGAGGGAGACACAAAATGGCTGCGGCAACAATGTCCGCAGACGGGAACTCTGACATCAAAGGAAAAAGTAAAGGATTTTTACAGTCTAATAGTGCACAAATGGACTTGGCCTGAACTCTCCTGCTCCACTCAATAAAATTCATTAAGACCAGGAGCGATAGGCAGAGCAAGGCAGGCGGAGAGGGAGAGGGATAGACTGACAGAAGCGGAGAGAGGGAGAGTTGTTGTGTTTTAATAATTCCTGGTGGTCGTTCGTACAGGATCAATAACAACCCTCCAACTCCGAGACACGAGCAGCCGATCAGCACTGTAGGAGAGCAATAGATCAGGCTGATTAATCAATAACCATTTAGCTGGGTGGAGAGGGGAAACAACTACAGAACAATGGACTATCAAATTCACATTAATACCCCCCGTCAGCCTGTCTCCCTGCCTCTGGGCCTGTCTGACGCTTTTATCTGTCTATTTATTGGCAGTGCCTGTCTGTCTCTCAGCAAGGTGTCTATCTGTTAATGTGTCTCTGCCTGTCTCACTGCCAGTGCCTCTGTTTTCGTCAGCAGCGCAGGTTTTAATGAAGATCTTCACAAACAAACGCCATCTGTACGTCTGTATTCGCTGCCATCTCTCCTTTCCTCTCTTGTTCAGTCTCTCCACACTCTTTTTTTTTTTTACAGGTATAGTTTTTTTTTATTCTCACTCTTAAACACAGCTGGCAGTCAGTGGGCCGCTCCGACATCACACCTCCTACTACCACAGCTGCTTGCCGATGCAGAGTCACACGCGCACACACACCACACACTCCAGATGGTGTATCTACTCAGTGTTTTAGTAAAAGGATTAAAGGTATCATTTAGTTAAAATTGAGTTTCATAGGGGAAGCACTACTGTTCAGTGTAACGCCCCTGCTGAGACACTGAAGCTGCAGGATTGGCTTTTTTGTAATGATTTTTTCTGAAAAGTAGCTGATATTTTTCCTCTTAACGTCCCCATGTCTAGGATTTTTTTTTTTTTCTTACAGCATCCTTAAAATCATTTTGATGGCAAACTCTTCATATGAAATCTCAAGACAATTTGTTCAATCGATATGCTGCTTTTAAACAGTTCACTCTCAGTGTCTCAGGGCTGGTCTCAAGGGATAGAAGGTATCAGAGGGTGTCCCCACACTCAAATCTTATGCAGTGGCTACACTGAAGACGTAATGGATGCGAACCGTTCACTGAGTGGCTGCTGCAACACTATGCTTCCATTATAATCAATGAAACTGGCTATACCAGGCATGAGAGCAGCGCATTAGTGGTGCGTATGCACCACAGAGATCTTAAGTATAAACGTAAAGTTAGGCCAGTCTTTCATTTATATTTCTACGCCTTCTTAAACAAAAATGGGTCACAAATCGTCGATAGGACCTTCAGGTTTCCTGTATACGTTGGAGAATTTAGGCTAGATAAAAGCTAGACATTTCGGAAAACAAGCTTATTGGTCTCTTTCAGAGAGTTCACTAAACATGAGATGATCGCATAAATATCTGTTGAATATGAAGCCTGCTAGCTAAAAAATGACAGTTAGCATACAGACAGGAAGCAGGGAGAGCTTAGCTCATCCATCTTATCTTACTATATAATGACGAAATCTCTGTCTGTGTGTCTGTTCCACATTTTTCTCCTCACTGACTTGGTCAATCCATGTGAAATTTGGCACAGTGGTAGAGGGTCATGGGAGGACGCGAATGAAGCAATATTACATCAATTGGCCAAAGGGGGGCGCTATAGCAACCGATTGAAATTACAAACTTTGAATGGGCATATCTCATGCCCCGTATGTCGTAGAGACATAAGACTTTGCACAGAGATGCCTCTCCTCACGAGGAACAAATGCCTCCAGAACACATAACTTCCGGTTATATAGATTTTCCGCCATTTTGAATTTTTTGAAAAACACTTAAAATCGATCTCTTCCTAGGAAGTTTGACCGATCTGCATGAAACTCGGTGAACATAATCTAGGGACCAATATCTAAAGTTCCCTCTTGGCAAAAGTTGGAAAACTTACTAAAACTGAGCTTCTATAAGGCAATGAATATTGCAGAGGGCGTGGCTCATCACATAAAGGTGTATAACATCTCAAGGGTTTCACCGATCACCACGCAACTTTGTAGGCATATGACCACACATAATCTGAGGGGACCCCTCCATTATTGACCCCATCAAACAAAATGGGGGCGGTAGAGAGCTAATTTCTTATCTAGGCCTAACCGCCATATCAATTTTTACTAAACTTGGTAGATATGTAGAACAGGACGCCTCAAGGTGACTGGAGAAATTTAACTCTAATTGGGAACTAGGTGGCGCTATAACAACAGAAAAACACTTAAAATTGGCTAAAATGCGATCGCTGTGGCTCCCCCTGTGGCCCAATGTTCCTTTTCCCCCCAAAATTTTGGTATGACTAAGTCATGGTATGGTATGCTGTACACAATCACGGAAATTGTCAGTGTGCCCCACTTTTAAGTCAATACAACATATAAACACTTTAACTATCTGCCTTTCAACGTGCTACCTCAACTACTAATGTACAGTTTTAGCCCGCTAACTATTCCACTATTGGCAATGATACTACTGTACTTTCAATAAAGCAATCGTACTATCAAATTCACAAAAACTCTTTTTTTAATTAAATTACTAATAATACCAACAACAAGTTGTTGTTTGTTAATTTAAAATGATCTTTGATAGGTAAGTTATCCATTCTGGATATTGGCTACCTTGCATCAAACATGGCCTCCACTTACACTCACACATAAGAGGTAAATGAGGTTTTGGTACCAAAACCTCATTTAGTAAGAAATCAGTATTTTGGAGCATACAATACGGTAATATCAGTCAGGACTCTAAAGCGAGTGTAACTTTTGCTGAACAGCTGTCACTGTGGCACTGTGCTTTACTTGCTTTATTAGTTATTAGTTACTAGTTCAACTTTTAATTTTGTTTTAAACTTTAAACAGTGACAACAGCGAATCACCGCTACTGATAGATTTACATGTATGTGTTTTGTTTTTGTTTTTTCCTTATGTATGCTTGTTGTTTTTTGACGGTCTTCTTACCCTGGCAGTTTTTAGCTGTGACGGCATCTCCGTAGTAACCATCAGCGCAAATTTCACACGACGCGCCACCATAACCTTGGCGACAACGCAGACACTGGCCTGTGATCGGATCACAGCTGCCAGGTATGGATAGGTCCAGGTTGCTATGGCAGTCACAGGGCTGGCAGGATCCCCCTGGCACACTGGGCTGGCCGTAATATCCGTTGGCACACCTAGGAGGCGGCAGAGAGACACAGAAATGTGTGATTATGCTGTTTCATATTGGAAGTACTCTTAACAAGATGTGCTGCCCAGGAAAAGAGTTCAGCAGTTAATAAAAAAAGGATATGTTGGGATATTTCAGAGGGTCTAGTATTTATTTGGCATCACATATTGCGTCGGCACATCAACACAGAAAGCTAAGCTAACACGCCATATAAAGGTCTGTGCAGAGTTTTCCTCGGGATTGTTCAAATTGCTGACTTTGGTGACGCCTGAGGCATCAAAAAGGCACTAATCTGCCCTGCTGAGGACGACTGGGCTGAAACTGACTGCACAACTTTCCTCGAGTGCCTCCGTTTTTCTACAAACAAAAACGTCTGCCATCAGTATAATCTGAAAGACACTATAATCACGTACGATTCCTCACATAGGGGCTTTAAAATACCTCAACAATTGATCACCAACCCACCTGGTGTGCTTTCAAGCTGTTGCAATGAGATGTCATCCTGTTATTCTCCTTCTCAGAATACAATTTTAGTTTGGGATAATACTACATTATGTCTTATTGAAAGAGCAGGTAGTGCAATAATGTCTCTAGAAAATTTGCTCGGCTTTCATGTTGCAAATAATACTTGAAAATGCAGCTTTCCTCAGCTTTCAGGTCTGCGAGGAAATATGCAGTGGCTCACCTTGTCTTCTTTTTTGTGTCTAACAACTACAGAATAAACAACTCTCAGATTTCGGCATAAAAACATTATGAAAATATTGTTTACCTCAGCTTCCAGCTTGTGTGACAAGAACACACTGATCTCCAAATACAAGATCAGTAATTACAGCAGGTCTCATCCCACAAGGTCTGGCAACCGATATCCAATCACAAAATAAACAATCACTAAAGCTCATCTAGCGGAGTCCATGGGAATCATCAGTATTGTTGCGGGTGTGTCTTTGACCAGTGAGACTGCTCAGCTGAGGGCTGCTGTGTAATTCACATTATACACGCACTCACATCTCACACACACACACACACACACACACACACACACACACACACACACACACACACACACACACACACACACACACACACACACACATACACACATTAACTCATAGATGTACACACAAAAGAGCTGCAGGGCAACAGAGCCAAACCAAACATCAACAGATATGAAATGAAAGTTTATAAAAAAAAAAAAAGCTTTACCAGAGATTTAAAAAAATGTAGATTTAATGCCTTCAGGCAGTAAGTTTGAAAACAGATTATGTGCAGCAGACTGTCCAGGTTTTAGTCATGAAAATATTCATATAACTGAACTACTGTTATAAATTTGAAGCAAGGAATATCTAAATGCTACTCAAGCTAATAATAATAATAATAATAATAATACAAAGTCAATGTGATGTATTGATATACATGTCTTTTAGAGGTTTTCCTTTTCTATTCATAAAAATTACAATTTAACCTCCTGAGACCTGAACTTTGTTTGGTATGCATTTTTAATTTCTGCTAGCTATTTGGGATCAGTAGGACCTGATAAGAATAAAAACAAAACACTATCAACAATTATTAAGTCCCAATGTCCTTCAACTAGTTGATGATAAATTCCCAACGTCTTCAAACAAGTACTTTCTAATAAACAGTGTCTTAGCTTGTTACTGTTGCTGAAATTGGTCAAATTTGTTGCCATATCAAACTACAACCATTATCAATCATGAATAAACAAGTTTCAACCATTAAATGTGATCAGGTTTTGGACCTTATCCATTTTTGTGTCAGGGTCGGCTGCAGCCATTTTGTTTTTACATGAATTAGTGTATTGTGCCCTTACTACCTCTAGATGGCATGAAAAAGTGTCCACAAACGAGGACAACAGGTCTAAGTTAAGTAGAATGAAGTATAAGGTCCAGTAAACCCAAAATGTGATTTCCTCATATGAGGACACAGGGTCTCAGGAGAATACAGAGTGTGTAAGTAAGACTGACAACATGACAGCGCCCCACAAAGTGAAGTCAAAACAGCCCAATTACTCTCTAGAGGCTGGCTACTGTATAGGTCATGAACCCCGAGGGGACGAGGAAATTAGCGTCACCCTGGTTCCATCGTCAAAAAAAACCTATGGGATTTTTCCATTGGATTATTATTGCAGAAAGTAGGCTCTGTGGTAAACAAACATGTCTGCTACTTGCAAGTTTTGTTGAGCAAGATAATCTCCAAAAATGAACACTACTTCTATGATATATGAAGCCTAAATGTAATCGCCAGAATTAAAACGCAAATGTTAGGCTATAAACAAACTACTGTACACTACTGTGCACTGTGCACCATCATAACATCGCCACCACAACAAGCTTAAAAAGCCATATTTGGCTTGATGAAGTTTTGTAGCCTTCATTTAGCCACTTGTTAGCAACCACATTTTTTAAAACACATTAAAGCTTCAAAATTCACGACTGGGGTATTTACTGACGGATTTTATCGGATTTTAGGACTCATTCCTTCCCGATCGCTGTTGCGTAGACTCTGGCTCCAAAAGTGCAAGATGGCAGTGCCCGTATCCAGGATATTTTGGCTTCATTTATTTGTACTGTTGGAAGAAATGTACACACATCGCCCATCTTTATATACAGTCAATGGTTCATGCATTTTATCTTTACAAATGTATGACTTTTATCTTTGTTGTGTCAGTGGAAAGCAAACATTTCAACTGAACATATTAGGGATACTGACAAATAAAAAATTAAAACTCCTTTGTTTCTTTTATGCAGTCAAGTTCTTTGTGTTGGGTGGAAAAATAAGTGAAAGAAAATGCAAAAACAGAAACTTCCTCATCCATGGAAACAAAAATTAAAAATGATTGTTAGCACCTTTGAGCAAGGACAAGGACATACACATGTATGAACTGTCAGGTGATATTGAGATTTTCATTTTTTCTTTTCAGCCTCTTTTGTTTGATTAATAATGCAAGGAAGTTCGAGATGCTGCGAAATATATTAACCTGAGAATGCTGCGGCGTGTCAGGAGCCACTGAAACCAAATAAAACAGGTCTAAGCTGAAATAAAGCTCCACGGACTATAAAGAGAATTGAGATGAAAGAGACGAGAGAGTGAAGAGAGGAGGGAGGCTGGTGGAGAAAGAATAGAGGAGAGGAGGGAGGAAGAGAAGGGGGGAAAGGTCTTCACATAGAAAAGAGAATTGAATTTAGAGAGGAGGGAAAAGAAAGCACAGAGAGAGGGAAAGAGTCAAGAGCAGCCAGCCATTATTACCACTGACCCTCCTTGGTACTCAATAGAACTGGTTTATTAGCTTCTGTGCATGCGTGTGTGTGTGTGTGTGTGTGTGGTGCTACAAGTACATTCCTCTAGTCAAGTGGAGAATCCTACTGCCAGCAATCGAAATTCTTGATAGGAGAGTGTGTGTTTGTACTATTTACAGGATTAATTCACACTTTCAGGTTTATAAATTCTATAATAACATATACTGTCAGCATGTGTGTGTGTGTGTGTGTGTGTGTGTGTGTGTGTGTGTGTGTGTGTAGTAACTTGGGCTTGAGGAGGAAGTGAAGGTATTTTTAGCCAAGAGTCCAGCATGTTTAAAGGAGATATATTTGGGGGGTCAGACACCTGGTCAAAGCCTTCAGAGTGTCCAGGAAGCGTACGGCGAGCACAACTGGTGGAGGGTTACGGAGGGAAAGAGAGGGGCCGGGATCCTAAAAGCGGTGTTCTTTTATTTTTAGTGTTATAAATGGGGAGTTGGCGTCAGGGGAAGACAGGCTCTGCTCCTCCCTCAGACATTTTTCCCCCCATAACTTTCAAAGCATTTTGAGATCAACTTGTTCTCTCTGAGTGCTACTGTAAGTTATTTCCTGAAATTGGGGCAGGTTGTTTTTAGGAAGTAAAATGGGACTTTCATATAAATAGACATCTTGAAGTTATTTTGTAATTTACTTTTAAATGTATATCCGTTACGGCAGGGGATTAAGATCAAATTAGGTCTTGTTTTTGTTTCAGTATGACTTAGTTGTAATAGACAACCTTGCAGTCACTTGAGGCTGCCGAAGCACAAAGTTCCATCATGCAGTTTTAAATCACCTCAATACATTTAAAGAACAAATGTGAAGTGCTGCACTCAGTCAGTGAGTGGAGCCATGGAAGTATCGCTACACCTCCCATAAAGCAGCCATTTCAGCACCTCTCTCTCTCTATCTACAATTACCACCCACTTCATTAGGTGCACCTTGCTAGTTCCAGGTTGGATCCCTTATGCCTTCAGAACTGCCTTAATTCTTGGTGCCACAGATTCAACAAGGTGCTGGAAACATTCCTCAGGGATTTTGGTCCATATTGACATGATAGCATCACACAGCTGCTGCAGATTTGTTGGCTGCACATCCATGATGTGCTTCCTGCTGGAAGTAGCCATCAGAAGATGGTGGTCATAAAGGGATGGACACGGTCAGCAACAACACTCAGGTAGGCTGTGGTGTTTAAACCATGCTCAGTTGGTACTAAGGGGCCCAAAGTGTGCCAAGAAAATATCCCCCACACCATTACACCACCACCACCAGCCTGAACCGCTGATACAAGGCAGGATGGATCCATGCTTTCATGTTGTTTACACCAAATTCTGCCCCTACCATCTGAATGTCGCAGCAGAAATCGAAAGTCATCAGATCAAGCAAGCTCGTGGTGCTCAAGGTGCCAAAAGTCCATATGAAAAACTCTTTCCAGAAATCATGACCTAATTGGTCAAGATAATCCACAGACCTTGTTGTGAGCAGTTTCATGTAGGAACTATTTTTTTATACTGAGCTACACCTGCCTGTATCACCAGGCAGAAGGAAATGTGCATCTACTGCTAGCTCACCTAGCACCACTGAGCTAGCTAACGTTACAGCTCAGCTGAGAATGACAGCATTAATGTTTACATCTCACACTATTGCGAGCATGAGTCTCTCGTTTAGCAATAGATGCATGCTTCCATTAGTGCAGTGATAGGGTTGTAAATAGTTCCTACACGTATGCTCACAACAAGGTCTGTGAATTATCTTCAGGAACAGGGTCATGACTTCTGGAAAGAGACATTACTGTTGAGGTTTTCAAATATATTTTTTTGGCGCTGTGAGCTCCCATTATACTGAAGAGCAGGCAAACGTCTCTACATCTGATATCACTCACGCACCATCTTTAAAATGCTTAAATCAAATTCCAAAAATGTTCATTATAAAACATTTAATTAACCCCTGTGCACCCTTTCTGTCTGTTTGCATCATACTGTACATGTTTAAAAGAGAGACAGACAGATAGACAGGAGGGATCACAGTAAATGTGGCCTTCAGATTTTCATTTTTTTATTTTCCCCTTGCCAGATGAATAGTATCAATTTTCTCATGCAAAACCACCGAGATACATTTCTAAAACTTTCAAAAGTACTTCCAATTTCATGATTTCAACACTCAATTTTGTCACTTTAACCAGATGAGCCAAAGGTGTTTTGTAAACTATGTTTTTTAAAAAGAATGTCCTTTCTTTGTTTGAGTAACATTCTTTGTACTTTAGCCATTCATTCATTCATTCATTCATTTTCTGTAACCGCTTATCCCGTGAGGGGTCAAGGCAGGGCTGGAGCCTATCCCAGCTAACATTGGGCAAGAGGTGGAGTACACCCTAGACAGGTCGCAAGACTATCACAGGACTGACACTTAAGGGTCCGTCCCAATACTCACACTTCCCCTCAAAATTGGCCCTAGCCCTTGTTTTTGCGCGTTCCTGTGAAGGGCTAGGGTGTCCCAAACTTTAGGGAAGTGCTTCTCAGCCCTTAAAATCCCCACTTAATTTGAAGGGCCGTGCGATGCACACTTACGAACCCATCTCAACTGAGGGGAAGATTGAATTTCCCAGGATGCATTGCGAAACTATCCAGCCAGGCAAGTTTTCCAGGAAGATGGCAGCAGGATTCTATTTTCTTCTCCGTTGATCTGTTAAACGAAGAAGGATGAAGACAGCCAACGAAACAGGCAATACAACCACTGGAGCTGGCATTTTGGAAATGAGTGCAAGAAGCCTACGTCGACGATAAGCGCGACGTAGGTGAACACGTCTGTTACGCTAATTTGCATGAAGTGGCGTCCCAATCCGTAGGTAAAATTCCCTACCCCTCAACACTACCCCTTCGTCGTTGAGGGGAATCTATCTGGCGAGCGCACTTGAAACCAAGGGGTAAGGTTAAGGGAAGAGAATTGGCCCTAGAGTCACCAATTACATGTAACCTGCATGTCTTTGGACTGTGGGAGGAAGCTGGAGTACCCGGAGAAAACCCACACTGACACGGGGAGAACATGCAAACTCCGCACAGAAGGGCTCCCCCACCCTGGGCTTGAGACAGGAACCCTCTTGCTGTGAGGCGACAATGCCAACTACTGCACCACCACGCCACCCAGATTGGAACTATGCACCTCAACGCTCATGTGACCAACCATTTCACTGGACTATGGTCTACTCTTTGTGATCATTAAAATTCAGATGGCATACTGCACTCCGAAGCCGACATAATCATGGCCATCACCACTGCTGATATAAAATGATGTCCAGCACACAGTATTTACAGCTACATGGTGCAGAGCCACTAAAACTCTAAATGATATGTAAAACCTGAGATACCTTTGACCACCAATAACAGCAAACCCTAGATAGCACTAAAGAGCAGCTTACAGCTCAAAGTGTTTTAGTGGACTTATTTGTAAGGCAGTTGCATTAAACAGGTTTCAGCCAAATTCTAAATGGCCGTTTATGGACGGGAAATTGAAAAGCAGAATCACTTAGCAGCCAGAGGATAGTCTATTAGCATAGGGGGAATAGAGTAGCTTATTTCGTTAAAGCCCATAATACAGACAAATTGGCACATTACAATTAATTACCACTAACAACAACAAAAGCACTGTAGATAATGAAGTGTAATGGCAGGTAGTGCATTGCAGGTATCAATTAGACTAATAGAACAAGAAGGAACCAAGTGCTGATTACCTCTCTAATACTGCCATTAGTAATAAAATATTATTATACATTATGGCACCTCCTATGTGCTCTGAGTCGACCCAGCATCCAACAGGCTCTCTTTCTTTTTTGGTTTTTGTTTACCAGCTGTCCTCTCCCACTGACTGGAGGCACCATATGGCATCAGAGCAGCACACACGCACGACCACGGGAGCGTACATACACAGATGCATCCTATATATTCAAAGACATATACATATTTACATGCACACACACACACACACACACAAAGACATAAATACACATTTGGCACTCAATCTCTTCAAAGCAAATACTACAAACTCAATTTAGAGAAAGTTGCTCTGATGACACCCTCCGATCATTATTGGAGCTTTATCCCATTTAGCACATCCTCACTAACAGACAGACACAGAAAGACTTCAGACAGAGAGTCAGAGCAATTACTTTTTGTACTGGTTATACCTTTTGTCCATGCTGGACCAGATGCAGATGCCTCTCTGTGACACACAACTTAAACAATTTGAATGACAATGAGTCGGTTTGTTATTTCCAGTGGCAAATTAGGTTTATAAAAAGACCAAAAGGCAGACAGAGAGATTCTGCCATGGACAGCACGGCGAGGCATGTAGACTATGCATGGCAGCTAGCTGAGGTCCCTGTGGGCCGTGTGTCCACCAGCAGCTCTCATTTAACTGGCTGCACAGCAAAGGCCTGGATAAAATGCGACCTATCTGAAGCACAATATTTTATCCTTGACATTAAAATTGCTCTCATAGTTATCAGTGTAGATACAACAGAATAGAAAGTTTTGACCAGCTCATTAAAGCATTTTCATTTGCTATTCTTGCTATGAAAAACGACACCTTCCACAGGGGCTGAGGCACAATCTACAGAAATTTACACATCAGTAAGAGAAAGGAGTTTTGTCATGATACTATAATTTCTAACTTTGATACAACACCAATATTCGGCACCATTTTTGATACCACAGGGGATAACTGAGGCAAAGTTTAAACATGATAATGACATTTGGCTCATTTGTAATCAGCCGTTCAGAACACACTGAGAATTCACCTATGCTCAGGTGGGTCCTCCTTACAATAGTGAACTCTTTACTGGTTGTATTAATACCTTTCTGACAAACTGAACTATTTTTATTGGGTGAAAAAAATGCACTAGACTAGTTATGTTTACAGAAGATCTAGCTTACATGTTGTTTTACAGTCACGTTGTCTGGTTTGAGAGCTACAATATTCACTCGGGATTTTTTGCAACATTATTAGAGTCCATGTTTTGAAACTAATTAAGTAAAACCAAAGAAGATAACTATAAAAAACATTTACAGATTTTTTTGTAATATTCAGTATGATTATTATAGCAAGTGATTACATGACTTATTTTTTGGGAGGTACAGTAGTACTTTAAAAAAAAAAAATCACCTTTTTTTTTCTCCTTTTGTCATTAGCCGCAATGTGCCGTATACAATAGGAGAATTATATAGAATCTTTGGAAAACGATACAATATATGCCGATATTATGAAGTCTGCCATGATATGATTGCGATTCAGTGTGATTCAGGGCCCTGCGATCAATATGAGATGATATTATCTGCCCATACAACACAATCAGTTACAAAAGAAGCTGCCATAACTTTCTTTTTTGCCTTTGGCCATTAAAGATAAAAACAACACATAAATAAGTAACTAACTGCATAAGTAAAGATCAATTTATACTGACTTCACTTACACATAAAACAGCACATATCAAAATCCAGCTAAGTAATAACAGACAAGGTTCACAAACAAAACAGCTTTTTGTCACACATTGTTAGCTTCAGCATGTCTACATTGCAAAAATTAGCCTAGCAGCTAGCAGACTTTCTCCTCTACTTATAGCTTAACAAATTACCTGTGACGTTATATTTTTTCTTATTCACTGTTGGTTTAAGTCACTGCGTCTCCCGACAGAGAAGCTCGGTTGAATATCAGCCTGCATGCATGTTTTTTTCAGCCTGACATTGTTGAAACAGAGCAGCTAATGTTGCTGTAGTGAGAACACATACATTGTGTTTAATCTCCTAACAGCATTGTTTACATACAGCATGCGCTCTGTCTGTTGACCCCATTTTTCTCCCATATCCAACATATTTCCACACTGATTTATGCTGATTTATTCCCAAATTATCCTCATCGTCTTTTTCTTGGCTGCTTGCCATCTGCCTGCTGCTGTTTGACAGTGACACAGACTTTTAAAATTACAGCGTATCCTGAAGATAACAATAGTGGCCGGTGTTTTCACTTTGCATTGATGATACTGGATCGTTGATATACTCGATATACATCGATACACTGATGCAGATCGTTGGATCGTAACACCACTTTCTAACATTTATAACTTAAGACTTGATGGCTTACTACAAGTGAGAAAACCGTGTGTATTTATGAATGGATTACCAATATTTATAACTGCATTATTACCAAACAGAAACCATAAACACCTGCCAAAGGGATGTTTCAGAACCTAGCAACAAAAACATTTTAATAATGATTCATAATTCAGCAATAAAGCATACCTTAATGATTTATCAATGGTTGATAAAACCATGAATTTATCCATTTTTATACAGGATGACTTCCTGCAAAGCAGTACATATTCTGTCTTTGGCATACAAGTATACAATAAGTATACAGTATGTGAAATTCTGTTTTTGTGTCCTGTTGCAATCTTTCTGACAAACACTGAACATATATAAGTCTGCAGAAACACACATTAACATGACAAACATCTCTCTTTGGAATGGAAAAGATACTGTGCGAGGTCACTTACTCATCGATGCATTAAATCACAAATAAAACATTTCAAGCAATTTGACCTCCCTGCACACCTCAGCTCACACATGCTTATTTCAATAATACACTGTCAACAACATTCAGTTGACATTCAATGTTCAGTCAACCAACACTGCCATCCAACAACACTGAGCACAAGGACTTGTCTGAAGTTGCACAAGGCGAACTTTTCAGAGCTAAAAGCTTTCACTTGATTGCAACATTTTGTACAGTAATTACTTTTCAATATGAAGAAAAAATATACATATATATATATATACAGAGTACTAACTCATAAATTCAGCTGTGGGCAGTTTCAGTTCAGTATAAAACAGTGCAAATGTATTTCAGTGAGCCAGCGTGGTGAAAAAAAACAGCCCATATTTACTCAGTCTGCGTCACCACATGACAGTATAGCCTGAAGTTTTAACAAGACTAGCATCCAGAGAGACTTCTCATTAGTCCTGGGCTGGTAAAAAAAAAAAGCCCACAGCTAATAGAACAAAAATGTCACTCAGCTAATAAGTGTGCTGTGGACAGACAGGTAGATGGACAATGAGACATAGAGCACTCATAAAAACGCTTAATGAGGAGCAGTTTCTGGTTTCATCTGGGAATGGCTGACTATAGACCTCATTTATTTTCCAAATAGTCAGTTTTAGGAATGACAACAGCATTGGCTTTAAAGGGGCAGTTCACCCCAAAAAAAAAAAAATGCATTTTTTCCTCTAACCTGTAGAGCTATATAGATTTGGTGCAAGTTGCTGGATGATGGCCGTAGAAGTGTCTGCCTTCTCTCAAATATAATGGAACTAGATGGCACTCGGCTGGTGGTGCTCAAAGTGCCACAAAAATACATTTGGAAAAACTCAACAGCAATGTCTCTTTCCAGAAATCATGACCCAGTTACTCAAGATAATCCACAGACCTTGTTGTGAGCAGTTTCATGAAGGAGCTATTATCTCTCTACCGAACTACACCCGCCATCCGTATCAAAGCACAGATGTAAGCGTGCATCTACTGCTAGCTCATGTAGCACCACTTTGCGAGCTTATGTTACAGCTCAGCAGAAGAGGACACCATTAATGTTCACATCTCCTGCTGTCGTGAGCATAAGCCTCTCGTCGATGAGTAGATGCACGCTTCCTTCTGTGATGTGATACAGAAGGCGGGTGTAGTTCGGTTGAAAGAAAATAGGTCCAACATGAAACTGCTCAGAACAAAGTCTGTGGATTATCTTGAGTAATGGAAAGAAACGTAGCCAAGAGAAGGCAGACTTCTCTGCGGTTGATAACTCCAACACTGCACACAAAACACCAAAAAAATCTAGACTGATAAATGGCACTAAAAAAGTAAAAGTAACAATATGTATTTTTCATTTGGGTGTGAACTGTCTTTTAAATTTTAGATTAGCGCTCATATCCACATATGAAGCTGTGAACTTAGTTCTGTTCTGATGCTGCAATTAGGTCATGGGATAAACTTTATTCTTAATGGGCCAAAGTGTCATTTTTATACAGGTAAACTGTAAAACAGACTTGGACTCGGAGGATTTATAGATGTGCATTTCTAGGTTTTGGCATGATGAACTGACTGATATCCAGCTCTGTTCAGCAACAATGAACTTGGATACACTTCCATATCAAGCTTGTAGCCAGTAAATACAACAGTTTAAGCATAGTTCTGTGTTGATCTGTGAGTAACTTTTAACGTTGAGTGTGTGTTTTGTGTGTCTTACCTGTCACATCGTGGTCCCGTGTATCCAGGCTGGCACTGGTCACACAACAGCTCCCCTTGTTCACTCAGGTGGCAGGTGGGGCTGAAACTATCATAGTTGCCAAAAGTATGTTGTTGTTGTTGTTGTTGTTGTTTTTGTTGAAGTTGTTGATGGATTCGGTAGCGTTGTCCCAGCGTGGAGAGAGGGAGGAGGAAGAGGAGGAAGAGGAGAGGACAGAGGCGAGTTAAGGCCATTGTATGTCTCCTCAAATACACTCAAGCACACACACACTTGTGTCCCTACTTTCACCTTCCAGTCTTCACATTCACACTCTGTAAGACACATACACTTAATTTCCTCTGTCTCACCCACACATCTGTACTTCCACACACCCCTGAATTTTGAAAACACTCTTCCTCTCTTCTACAAACTGTAACCTAAATGAACTGAGAGAGAGAGACGGAGTGAGACGACGCTCTGTCACCCTCCCACTTCCATAAACTATAGATAGTTCTGCTGGCTCGGGTTCCAGGCCCCAGACTGACTCACTGGCTGACTGACTGGCTCGCGAACTGCAAGCTGGCTCGCTGAGTTACAAATAAACTTGTTAGGCCAGAGCATGTGAACAACAAAAAAACTGTCAAATAATACCAACAACACACAAACGTATATTGGCTGGATTTGTATGTTTAATTGGGGTTATTTCAAACCAACCATAATCAGGGACACTGGTAAACTTGGTGCTGTTGTTGTGCCCTTTCTCAATGTTTTTTAGGGGAAGGGAAATTACCATAAAACTTCAATTAATAGCCCAGGCTATTATTTGCTTGAATCACTGATATCAACAGGCCTATATTTGGGCCTATATATTAGCCTCGGTTACCAGTGTGTGAATGTGTGTGAGAATATGAATGTGACATCTAGTGTTAAAGCACTTTGAGTGGTCGAAAGACTAAAAATGTGCTATATAAGTGCAGTCAATTAACACTTTACCATATATACAACACTTACAGAACATTGTTAACTCATATTACAGATCACATCCTGTTCCTGTAGGAGAGGATGATGAAAGGGTGGACGAAATCTACTATCATCATACGCGCAATTTTATACAACAGCAATAACTTTACTGATGAAGTAACCTGACCACAATAAAAATCCAAACATCACCAATTTCCGATTTCACCATTAATCACATTATGCTTGAATCGCCCTACAACTGCTATAGAGAGAACGGGTAATTGAGCTGAGGTTAACGTATGGCTAGAATGAAGAAAGAGGAAATTTGAGGTAGTACAGCTCATCAAAAGTTGATGTATAAGTTAAATCATTGTTCCGGCAACACAATCACAACCTACAAAAATGTAAGTGTATATAAAGGCTTCACTGACTGAGACACAACCAGAAAACACCTCTGCCGAGACAGCATTATCATCCAAATGAGTTGGCCTAATAATAGAACAAATTTACATGTGATCCAGATCTACATCAAAAGACAAATAATAATAGACAATAATGCAGATGTTAAACATAAATCCTGAGAGTGTTGGGGCTTTTTATGTGGGTTAATTGAGCGAATTTTAAGAGTCAAACCACAAACTGACTTTTGTACTACTGTGGCACCATTTATACCTGCTTCTCCTCCGCATTCTCTAAAAGCATCTTGGACAAGTAATCATGTGTGACCAATGGACTGTTGTTAGCATACCCTTGGAGAAGATGTCAGCATGTGTTTATCGGTGATTATGTCTGATGAGTCTGCTAAGAATCGATGAAGAATGTTGAAGTTGAACAACCATTATTTTGGATTGTGACGCAGGCACAGCATGCTATAGCATTTTAAATAACTCCATGACTTGAGTTTCAACTGCGTTAGGTTTTCTAGCCGCGGTTGTGTTGATTCCGCCTATGGTGATGACATTTCCACCCACAGGGATGATGTTTCTCCACTTATATGGATGCTTTTACCTGCGGAGGTGATATTTCTATTCCTCTCTTTCATAATTATATTCCTACCCACGCAGGAATTTGCCTACCTGTTAGGAATATGAAAAAAATAAATTAAAAAATCTATAATTTTTTGGGTCACCCAAGTATGTTGTGTGGCAGTTTCAGTAAAGATTGGGGAAAAAAGCTGGTGACACTAGCTTTTAAAGAATTAAAATAAAGAGGAGGTAAATGATTCAGGCCTTAATGAGTAGATAATTAACCAAGGACCCTCTACTAAATTTTTTACATATGTAGATTTAGATCTACCTGACAGACAAATAAAAAAGACTAACAATCCCCTTGGCAGCGAGGTAATTAAGCCTGGGTGTAAATAAAGAAGACCAGATCTCCAGGACTAAACTAGTCCACTGTAAATCGCTACCCTGCTTCTTCCTGTGCTTGAGCTAATATCACTTTATCAGATGTTCACAAGAGCTCAAACGTTACCGCTAACTGGAACAGTCGAACTGTCTGGGCCAGCTATTTGAGTGATTGGCTTCAGTGAACATAACGGACTGGATGGCTATTTTGAGGGGCTGAAAGGCTCGGCACCTTCAAGCTATTATTACTGCAGGGGTTTATGGAGAGGTAGGGAAGGGGAGAGGTGGGAGACAGAGAAAGTTGTAGCTTTCTTTAGCTCCGAGAGTTTTCAACATGACGTGTCGAGATTGCATGAGGATTCTCAGCTGCTGCTGCCTGTGTGTGTGTGTGTGTGTGTGTGTGTGTGTGTGTGTGTGTGTGTGTGTGTGTGCCCATGCCATTGACATCTGTGCCCCAAACACACAGCATCTCTCTCTGGTCATTTGGAGAAACTGCAGATGTAACCAGTGATCATAATATCATTCCTACTCGGTGACAAATCTTCAACAGTTGGTTTTAGTTGAACATCCCGTTGCTATAGCAACCCCTACTGGCACAGTTCCTTATCAGTTACATGAAAGAGGCATTCACATGGACAAGAATACCCCGTTTATGATCAGGTGTTTGGAGTATCCTGTTTATGTGTCTGAGCATGTAAACACCTTATCCTGTTTATGATAAACCCACGTATGCTACCTGGAGTACTCCGAAAATAACAGACACTGCTGCATGTAAGCCGAGTCGGCTTCAGCCAATTGACGAAACAGAAACACAAACAATGGTGACAGACAGAGTTTTTGTCTTTCCGCCGGGTCATATCTTCATCCACTGCTCCCCTGCAAGGTTAATATAGTTAGTTAGTTAGTAATCAGAAGCTGGGTCACTAGTTTTATTCATGTATACGAGGAATATGAATAATCTGATTTCTCTTTGCTCATGTTAACATCATTTCCTGAATGTGATCATAACCAGGTGAGAGGAAAAATATCTATTTTTGGGGTGAACTGTCCCTTTAAGTACATTTTTAGCAGAGGCAGAGTGAGTTGTTTTCTGTACAAGAGGAGTGGTATGGTAAAAGATTTTAAATCCCTAAATGACTCGTGGGAGGTTCAACTTTGCTTTTGTTTTAAGTTTCCCAGCCACAGTCATGTTGATTCTGCCCACTGTGACGACGTTTCTACGAGCAGGGATGATGTTTCTCCACTTATATTAATGCGTCTACCTGCAGTGATGATATTTCCATTCATGTCATTAAAATTATATTCCTCACCACAGTGATGAGGCCTCTGTTTATGGCAATATCCTTTAAAGACAAAAAAAAAAGAAAAAAAAAAGTAGTCCAAGCGTCGGGAGAGGAAAGGAAAGGAGAATGGAACATTATGAAGCGACGGGTCAGACAGAGAGAATAGGGGCCACAGTGCTGAGAGGTCAGCAGTGATAGATTGAAGCATTTGATTAAATCTTGTCGTTATGACACCATTAACCCCAGTGTCTCCACAACCTACTTGTTACTGGGAAGATTGAGCGGGCAGGCGCAGGGCTGACAGTCCGCGGGTGACCCACGGGTGGCGTTGCCATAGTAACCAGGTAGGCAGGTATCACAGTGGGGGCCTGTGGTGTGGTGGGAGCAGTCCTGGGGAAAACAGATAAACTATTATTGGCAAACAAACGTCTGATTAGGTAACGTGAGTGTCATGAGAAGATCTGATGCAGTTTATGCAACGATGAAAATCTCAGCAACCCATCGTGTTAATATCTTCAATCACATTTTAGCTGAGAAAATAATGAGCCAACTAAATGTGTTTGACATCTTTTCAAATAATATTTTCTTTGGGCAATTCAGGGATATTTGCTTTTTTTTTTTACAACACAAATTATTTTAAAATGACTGAAAAATATGAAAACAAATGTCTTGGAAATAAAATAAGTAAAAAAGTAAGTTAGTAAATAAATCTTTATCTACAACCTTAAGAAATTTGGGCCGCTGTGAAAAATGTAAACAAAAACAGAATGATTAGCAAATCCTTTTGTAATAAAGTGGAATGACAAAGGAAAAACTGATGTACATGCAAACTAAAGTTCATTAAATACTGCGAAAAGCCTTTGTTTGAAATGCCTGCTTCAAGATGCTTCCGTATGAAGAAAAATAATCTCTCAGTGTTTAGATGGGGTTTTGGCCCATTCTCTCACACAAACAGTCTTTAAATCTTGAAGATTTTGAGGCCCTAATTGTGAATCTTGAGAAAGAAATTTCACTTCCAAAACTTCAACAATCAGTATCCTCAGTTAGCAAATGCTTACTGTGTGTTATTAAAGGAAAGGGTAATGTAACACAGTGGTTAAAATGGGCCAGCCCCAACTTTTTTGAGGCGTGTTGCAAATTCAAAATGAGGTTCATACATTGTACACAGCACCCCAACTTGTTTGGAATCAGGGTTGTATATAGCATTTTCAAACCTAGGCTACAAAGTGATTTACAAAAGGAAAAAGGTTAAAAGAACAACGAGAAGTGCAACAAAAACATTACAACAGGAGAAAATAATAGAGTAGTTTTTGGAGGAAGGATGAATTTCTGTTTTGTTTTGGGTTTTTTTTTGTTTGTTTGTTTTCTGCATCCCAAGAACTCGGAAGCTAAATCCACGTGTTGTACACAGTACAAGATAACCTTGCTCACCTTGCTTACCTTGTCTTGTCTGCTTTATGTCAGTTCTATTTTCATGTGAAGCACTCCGTGCTTACACTGCCCTTATCATAAAGCACTGTGCTGCATTTCTTGTATGAAAGGTGTTATATAAATAAAGTTTATTATTATCATTATTATTATTATTATTGCATCATCTCTAGTGTACATCTAATTACTACATCTACTTTTATAATTAAAAAAATGATGAAGCTAATCAGCCCTGATTAGATTATCTGATCTGTTATCTACCCCACGACTCAAACAGCACAAACCGCTGCTTTGGAAAAAAAAAGAACTCATAAAAAGTTCTGTGCTGCGTTCACAGGCCCACAAAACCTCCACCACTATCCCAGTTGTCAGCTACCACCACACATAGATTCAAATTCTGTGGGAAACACTACAAAATGCACAATAGACAAAGTTAAAGATTAATTTGACTGATGGTGGGTTTTTTTTTTTCAATTTTCAATAGATATCATGATATTATATTTATTGCGAACTCTTTTAGCCACAATAATCAAGCAGTAAAATTCTGATATCACACCAGCCCTAGCACCAAGCATAGGATTCTAGTTAGGACCATGAAAAAGAAAGGAGAAAACCAAAGAGCTAACAATACACCTGTTCTATTTTAGAGTAATTAGTGTCACACCTTGCTTCTAGAGGTTAAAGGCTAGAAAGGTAAAAGCAAATAGGCTCGAAGGTTACGGCACTGCAATAAGGAGAGCAGACACAAGGTGACGCGTTTTTGTAACAACAAAACTGTTGTTACTGAATAAAGCTGTCACATCAAATCACTGTCAATCAGAAAGCAGCAGGAGAAACAGTCTCCAGGAGGTCAACATTAATGATATGGTTCAGGATTAGCATCACATTTTGTTACCATAGTAACCAAGCACACAGGGTTCATAGGTGCGTCCTCGACCAAACACTTCTGGTACAATAATGTCTCTCAGAACCTTTAAAAAATGTGAGCATTGGTGAGTATTGATTTTGATTGGCTGATAACCGCCTCTCATGTTGATACATTCAGCTCACAGACTGACGACTCATTCAGACTGCTGTGCTTTACAGCTCTGCCTCCAACAGTAACACCACAAAATGTAAATTATTCTTAATAACCAATTCCAGAGCTGCCTCAAAAACAAAGTTAATTAAAAACACTATTTTTCAGCATGACATTTCAGTGATCTGATGCAGAATAAAAATAGTAATTTACTATTTAACATTTCACTTTAAGATCATTTTACCACTTACAGTAAAATTAAAATTGTGTTCCTCCCACTGGGGAAATCAGGTTGTGTGATCTTTTTCCTGTCTGGGCCGACACGTCCCTGTTTTGATAAGTCCAGCCACAACAACAGTTGCAATACCGTGCTGCTACTGTGTGTATATGCACATGTTTGTGTGTGTGTATGTCAGTTATGTTCCAAATCATTTCCTTCTCAGATCAAATATCTCCTCACTGCTGAAACACACCCTGCCAGAAACACAGTCCTCGGGGAAGAAGTGTGTGTCCATCTGTCTGTCTGCCTGTCACTGTGTATGAACATGTATACAGGAATGCGTGTGTGTGTGTGTGTGTGTGTGTGTGTGTGTGTGCGTGTGTGTGTGTGTGTGTGTGTGTGAGAGAGAGAGAGAGATTGAGCCTGCTCGTCTGTCTGTCTTTGTCTCAGAGTGTATGTGTTCTCCCTCTGACATATCCCAGCATCCTCCAGCATCTATAATGAAACATAACATGATAATACAAAATCCTGTGGGTGTATGTGAGCGTGTATCTGTGTGTGTGTGTGTGTGTGTGTGTGTGTGTATTAGCTTGATGCTAACTGACAGCTTAAGCCTGAGGCCATGTGTAGACCAAGGAGTGACGATGTGCATGTGCAGCTCATGAGCAGGTTGGCGTGTATATGTATGTGTGCATGTGCGTGTGTGTGTGTGTGTGTGTGTGTGTGTGTCACCCCAGTACACTAAGATGTGTGTGTTGTGTATGTGAATTATCTGTGCAGGAATTTATTGTTGCCAGGCACAAGTGTTTTAACCTGCAGTTCCCCTGATGGCCACTAGATGGTGGTTCCAAAGAGGTTATAACACCAAGAATCTGTCAGGTTAATGACGTGTTCTAAAACCGCAGAATTGTTCTGTGTTCTTATAATGATGAATCCCATAGCATACACCCCGCATATCCCCATAAATGGGCATGAGACTGCAGTAACTTGCGCAGTTCTGAAGTGGAGGTGTTTCAGCAGGAAGCGAACAGTAAACAAGCTATCATATTTAGCAGCGTCAGTAACGAGATGCATAGGATGATAAAAATACACGTTAATCACCCGCCTGACTTGCAAAATTTGTGATACAGTAGCACAGTTGTCAGAACCGAGGACAGAGACAAGTTGGGCAGTCCAAGGTGTGTGTGAGAATGTTCAGAGAGACACAGAGAGAGAGGGAGAGAAGGTGGAAGGTGGACTATTTCACCAAGTGTTTCTGTAAGTTATTAATGAAGCTCAGCGAAAGTTCAATCAGGAGGACCTTCTCTGTGCTCACTCTTTCACATTCCTCTCCATCCCACTCTCACTACTCCCTCTAATCAGCTGACTATGGGTGTTCACTTTGCCAAGATCTCTCAGCCAATCAGGAAGCCACTGCAAAATTTTAAATCTCTCTCTTCTGCTGGGGGGGTCTAATCGCCAAAGACTTTCAACATTTTTATTCATACGCTCACATGTTAATAAATATTCTTTTACCATTAAAAACAAGTCTCTCCTGATTGAAATTACTTACTCAGAACAGTGCTTTGCCACTTTTTTGTCCTGCCCACCTGAACTGCCAGTGATATTTTCTAGTGTGATCAATCACGAATTATTAGGTGGCATTGTTCCCATTAACAGAACTGATGTAAATCAAAGTGTTAAGAGTGTAGGGTTTTCTAAGACCATAATCATTTTGTTTAAAGATTAAAAGTATCATTAAAAAATATTATTAATTATATTAAATATTATTGTAATTTAAATCCTATAATATTATACAAATGCAAAATTGAAGAAAATGCAATAACCAATTATTCTGCACAAACATGTCAGCACATATGTGCGCAAGAGTGCTCTCGAGTGTACTTGAGAACAAATCCCGAATAAGAAAATATTGGTGAATGTCAAAATCTTTGTGAAAACTAAGTGGTTTAGTAAGTGGATTTTAAGAGTAAGTGGATTTTAAGAAGAAATTTCTCCTTCGGAACGGTTAATGAATGAGGCCTGTTATATTAAAGAGGTGCCCTTTAACCGAATACAACATCAATGTGTATTTTTTCTCCACATGAGGACATGGTTTTAGTGATTCACTAATTCTGCTTGATTTGTGCTTTTGTGGCATCAAATGATACCAAATACATTATCATATCCACACCTGTTAGCACTCAATTTGTCACACTTGCGTACCAGGCTATGAGTCATCTCACACTCAGCACTACTACTTTCTATAGTTTATGGGGTGAACTCTCAACTATAAATTGATCAATACATGTGAGTAATCCTAGGCTCCCCTGCAATTGATTTCACCCCTCCTAATGATTCATCTCAAGAAAAAAAAATCAATGCTGTGAACATGGGCGAGTTGACTGTTTAAAGCATAAATAAAAATGTCAGCTCATTTACTTATGACAGACAGGTCACTTGCTATTATACCTTAATGATGATGAATGGGGTGACAGCTGTGTGAGTAAAAAGAGAAATGACAGCGAATGATGTGTCGAGCACGATCACAATACAGGCAATATTCTGCCTGAAACTATGAAGCTGTACCTTGACATATTCTGGATATTTTTCAAAATGTATTTTTTTCCCATTTTGGCATTATCTTTTGACATTCTGTAAATATCAAAAGCAATACAGTCTTTTTTATGAAAGCTTTTACATTTGCTGCTCTGAACACTTGATGTCTGGCTCCTCTTACCCTGGAAGAAAAGACAGAGAATCAAACCAAATGATCAGACAAACAAGCATCAGCTTATTGATCATCTTACCAGGCAGTGTCCTGTGACGTCGTGACATTGTGCAGCGTGGCCGTGGCAACGACAAGCTTCACACACACCATTGTACAGAATCCCGTTGACCCTACGGAAACCTGGAATACACATCTGAAACACACACACTCATCTGTCAAAATCTCATACATATCAGACATTGCTCAAAGTGTACGATGGGTTTTGATTTCTATAAACTAATTTCTTTCCAGCGAGCAATTACTTCTCTTTCTTTATCTCACCACGAGATAAAAATGAACTTCCAAAGATTTAAAGGTCCAGTGTGTAGTATTTAGTGGTATCTAGCAGTGGATTTGCAAAACTAAAAACTTCTGCTGTATGCCAAGAAAGTAGGAGAGTGTGAAAACACTAATGTCTAGAGCCAGTGTTGTCCTTTCTGGACAGTTGTTCAAACAACATGGCCGACTCTGGGGAAGAGGATCTGCTCTGTATGTGGATGTAAACGGCTCATATGAAGGTAATTAACACACACCAATTCTTAGTTTCAGGTGATTACAAACTAACGAAAAAAGTTATAGGTTATAAATTCCATTTCTTCCAAAATATGCCACTTAATCCTACACACTGAACCTTTAGAATATTCTTGATATATACATATATATAATATATACTACACTATATCATAGTTTGTGTTATACCTGATACCACTGCATTATTAGTGCTATTTTTATTAATAATGTTTTGCAACAACGACTGAACACATGCCAATACTTTTTCAGCACTTACAGACGCCACTCTTGTTGAGCTTAATTTGAAAAGATTATTAATAAATCTATTTTATCCAGTCTGCAAACAAAAGTCTGCTTACTTTGTATCCTAACATTTTATGGTCAAAATATCTTTGTGATATTTTTATGTGGTTTTATAGTATTTTTACTTACGTACCTTTCTTCAAGACTGTTTTCTATTGATGGCTGTTGAGTAGTTTTAACATTGCAGCAGGCGTGTGTGTGTGTGTGTGTGTGTGTGTGTGTGTGTGTGTGTGTGTGTGTGTGTGTGTGTGTGTGTGTGTGTGTGTGTGTGTTTGTTTGTTTACCTCACAGGAAGTTCCAGCATATCCAGGAGGACAAGAGCAGCTTTCCACAGCTGATGCTCTCCTCTCTCCTCTGGCAGAGGGATTAGCTACCTGCATTGAGAATGAGTGGAGTCTACATGCATACAAGCATACACACACACACACACACACACACACACACACACACACACACACACACACACACACACACACACACACACAAACATGAGGCACACTGGTAGTCTGTTTATTTTTACAGTTCAACATTTGCCTTCACTTACATCTACAAGGCTATTTGGCTGATTGGGCTTTTAGAATTTTTATGACCTGAGTTTATTCTCTCAGGCAGAATTTACTCCCAGACAGCCATAGTTTTCATTAATTAAACTGCCACTGTGATGTTTAGGTAACCTATAGAAGGTTAAAGTAGGGTTATTCACAGACAGGCTATTAAAAAGAGCTGCCTGAGAGAGTCAGCTCTGATCGACTACCACTATTTCATTTTTAAAGCTGCTGTGAGTTTACATCTGTTGCTAGTAATCAATACTTAATATGTTAAGTTTTGGAGCAAAGGGTAATGGCTGTATAAAACAACAAAAGCACTATGAACATTTAGTTAATCTTGTGAAGGGTTAGGCAACCTGTGGCTCTGTAGCCATATGCGGGCCCTTAGCCCTTCTCCTTAAGTTCCCTGTGGCTTTGACAAAAAATAATATGGAAATGAATGACCTATCCTCAAATGTCTTAATCGATTATCAAATTAGCTGGTGATATTCTTGATAGTTAACAATTAATCCATTGATCAATTAATCGCTGCAGTTGTAGAAATGCATGAAATATGTGTTTGTGTGTGTGTGTGTGTGTGTGTGTGTGTGTGTGTGTCTACCTGTACACAGCGCTGGGCTCTGTGCTGTAAGAGGCCCGCACCATAATGCTGGTTACATTGGCCAACACAGACAGGAAATCCCTCCGACTAATCGGCTGTGCACTCTCTGGAACCAGGAAGTTCTCTGGAAGGAGAGCAACATGATTGGTGCTGGGCGAGGACGGGTACACCGGCTGGCCATACCTTCTGTCGATGATCTTAATTCCACCTCCCTGGCAGAGAAAGAAGAAAACATTTTTAGTCTGTGTTGTTCTGTTGTTTTTTTGGTCTCCTTCTTTGCTTTTTACTTTTAATTCCATAAATGTAGACAGGGGATATTCTCCAAAACATTAATACAGTATGACACCTCTTTCAGAAAGGCCTCTGATATTCAACTGATCCGAGAAAAAAAGGGAGTAAGAGTGAATGATGTGTCATTAGGTAATGAGCTGCAGTTTCTATTGACATTTTGAATGGACTGAATGCAAAGTGAATTGAGCCTGGGCCTGGTATCTGACTATCTCTTGTTGAGAACAGATCAATGGCATGTAGCAGCTAACGCAGAGTGACAACTACTGATGGAGGGAGGGAGAGGGAGAGAGAGCTTACCATGCCAATAAACCATTAAATAAAAACTAATTGAAAGAGAGGAGATGGAGGGAGGGATAAAGAGACGGAAAGCAGCAGCAGGGCCGAGAGATGCAAAGATAAAGACGGAGAGAAAGAGAGAGACAAAGAAAATAAGCAGACTGACGTGAAAAAAGACAGTCACCTCAGAGAAAATTGTTTTCATTAAGTCTGTGAAAGAGAGGCTTTTACTGTCTTTCTTTTGTTTTCTCTCACTTCTATTTATCACACCTTAAAAAATCAATTAGATTGCACTTTCCTATATTTTTCTTATTGGGGAGAAACCCCATGAAAAGACTAACACCAACAACAATGTGTTAGTCTGTCTCTCAATGTTTCACATCTTTCCCTGTGGCTTCAAGCCCCATCGTCCCCTCAAATGTTAGTTTCTAGCAAACACTACTAACAGGAGTGAATCGTTGATTTGTATTTTCAGCTGTAGATTATTACTCATTTGTTTAGAATCACCTAGATACGCACATCAGGCCTCGGCAACAATGGCAAGACTTGTTTGAGGACTTTGTTGGGGTAAAAGAAAAAAAAATTACACATGAAGCACTGACAAAAACCTAACGGCGTAATGAGAATTTTTTTTTTCATTTCTTTTAACCTGTGTCAAGGTGGTTCTGGAAAAAGCATCTGGTTCTACTGGCAGAAGAACCCGAAATATTTCAGTCAGGAACACTTTAGTCACAGAAAACTTTATTTGCAGTGTTATATTTGGCGGTATGGCTCTGTTCTGGGGCCCCTCTGGCTTTCCTCAGACCTACGCAGAAAGCCTCTTTCATGCACCTACATGGAAAGCCTAAGGTGGAGAGAGCACACCTCTCTGCCCTTCCATGTGCACACAAGGAAAGCCTGAGGCGGAGAGAGAGTAAACCTCCCTGCCCTTCCATGTGCCTACATGGAAAGCCAAAAACAGCAAGAGCAGCAGCAAAGACCCCCGTGAACAGAATCGAGCAGCATCAATGACAAACAGAAATGACACTGATAAGTCAGACACAGCATGAAAAGGAGGAGCTGGGGTGGAGGCAGGTTGCAAAGCGGCTTGCAGTGGAAGCAGCAACACTAGGGCCTGTCAAACAGTGTGCAGTGGGGCCCATCGTAATTTCCTCACGCCACTGGGTGGAATTATGGCAGCCCGTCTTTAAAATATGTTTTTCATCTGATTTTATCAAAGGTTGTTAAATTTGTATAACTGAATGTGTGCCCATTTAAAGATAGTGAAAAATGTCCCTAAAATAGTTCAGTTATCTTTTTATAGATTACTTTGTTTACCTGGCACAGGATAGGGGGAAATTAACCAAAACAAAGTAAACACCACAACAAAAAACATCTGTGAGGGTGTTGGCTATCTATGACGAAAACTCAGTCTGTGGGTGTGTCTGTGTGTCTGTTCCACATTTTTCTCCTCACTGACTTGGTCAATCCATGTGAAATTTGGCACAGTGGTAGAGGGTCATGGGAGGATGCGAATGAAGCAATATTACATCAGTTGGCCAAAGGGGGGCGCTATAGCAACCAATTGAAATTACAAACTCTGAATGGGCATATCTCATGCCCCGTATGTCGAGACATGTAACTTTGCACAGAGATGCCTCTCCTCATGAGGAACACATTTGCCTCAAGAACCCATAACTTCTGGTTATATAGATTTTCTGCCATTTAGATTTTTTTGAAAAACACTTAAAATCGATCTCTTCCTAGGAAGTTTGGCCGATCTGCATGAAACTCGGTGAACATAATCTAGGGACCAGTATCTAAAGTTCCCTCTTGGCAAAAGTTGGAAAACTTACTAAAACTGAGCTTCTATAAGGCAATGAATATTGCGGAGGGCGCGGCTCATCACATAAAGGTGTATAACATCTCAAGGGTTTCACCGATCACCACGCAACTTTGTAGGCATATGACCACACATAATCTGAGGGGACCCCTCCATTATTGACCCCATCAAACAAAATGGGGGCGCTAGAGAGCTAATTTCTTATCTAGGCCTAACCGCCATATTGATTTTTACTAAACTTGGTAGATATGTAGAACAGGACGCCTCAAGATGACTGAAGAAATTTAACTCTAATTGGCAACTGGGTGGCGCTATAACAACAGAAAAACGCTTAAAAATGGCTAAAATGCGACCGATCGCTGTGGCTCCCCCTGTGGACCAATGTTCTTTTTTTCCCCCTAATTTTTGGTATGACTAATGACTCAGTCATTCTGTCTGTCCCACGTTTTTCTACTCACTGACGTGGTCAATCTATGTGAAACTGCACATAGGCATTGAGGATTGGCATAGGTAGAAGGTGACAAAGCTACCAATGGGTACGGATTAGTTAGTCAAATTTTAAACATTAGTGTTGGCCTAGAATTTTACAATCAATGCATCTGTGGTTTAAAGATGTATAACATCAGAAATGTGGAGCTTCAAGCAGAGGTTTTGGACTTAGTTTGACAAACAGAAATTTAAAGATTGATAAATTAAATTAGATAAAATGTCTGTGCAAATTACACATCACAAAGTCAAGACTATTTCATTACTTTCAAGACCTAATATTTATAAAACTGAATTTAAGAAATCCTAAGATCATTTAACAACCTACAGATTTCCTGCTGTATTAGTGAATATTCAAATTCAATTTGGAAGTAAATCAAAATTTAGTTTTCATCTGTTACCTCAAGGAAAACAAAAAAAAATGAAGATGCAGTACACTGGCTGTTATTGTTGCTGCCATGAAAGGCTCGGTATTTACATTTTTTTTAACTGCGCTGATGGAGGGCTGATAAAGTGGGCTGGATAGAGAAAAAGACATGGAAGTCAACAAAGCCATACAGACAAACAAAGACAGAGAGATTATTGTCTATTCAGATCCCACATACTTACAAACAAGGCACGAGCGTCTTTCTGCGCTTCACAAAACCATGCAGCAAACAATATTACAACTTGATGCAGATATGCAGAGTAAACACAGGGAGGGGGGGGGGGAGGGGGGGGGGGGGGGGGGGGTTGGGGCAGAAACTAAAGGAGACAAAGGCTGAAAGAGAGACAGTGAAGAGGGAGAAAGCTGGTTGACAGTGTGTAGGTGGTTCATTATCGTCATCATTTGGAGAGGCTTTTTGTTGACAACAAGACCGACACTTGTCCTCCTCTCCTCCCAGTCTGTCGATCTGACTGACATGTCTTTAAATAACACAAGCTCATTGGTCTGTGACTATCCATCTATCAGTGTCCTGTCTTTCCTTTACTGTTTCCAATTCTTTCTCTTTTCTCCCATGTTTCTTTCTACCCTGCTTCTTCCCTTCCTTACTGCCCTTTCTTCCTCCTTACTTTATTCTTTCCATTTCTTTGTTCCCACTTTCCTTCTGCCTTCCCTCTGTCTCTGAGTTTCTCATTTTCTTCATCTTTCCTTTCCTCCACTAAATGAAAATACATAAAAATTTGAAGTCGTAACAAATATTTTTTTGCATTCGCTTCCAAATTTAATCTAAAATTCCATCTCTACAGGAAACTTTTTATTTATCTTTTAATTCTTCGCAGTCAGTGCCTGAGAAGTAGATGTTATTGCAGCTTATTAAAGACACGGCTTTTTTTAAATTTTTCTCCCAACCATTCTAATTAAAACTTCCGCTTCTTTAACTCATCATTGGGAGAAAGTTCTGTAGTTGAAATAACGGGATCGTTACTGCAGCTCTGGCACACTGTGAACATGCGCACATACGCACACACACCAACCTGCCTATGTGCCTGTTTGTATTTTTTGTGTACTGTGTGTACACACACACACACACACACACACACACACACACACACACACACATGCACACAATGTTGTTTAGTGATGTAGGAGATATAAACAGTTAACTAATAGTGTTGCTGCTTTGCTTATTGCTGCCATACATCATATCACAACCTGCTCATTATAAAGACATACAGAGAGGGGAGGGAGGGACTCTCTATCTGCATTTTTTATTGCTAAGTTCAGCATTTCTCTGCCAGCTGTGGCTGTTCGTGTGTGTGTGTGTGTGTGTGTGTGTGTGTGTGTGTGTGTGTGTGTGTGTGTGTGTGTGTGTGTGTGTGTGTGTGTGTGCTTTTAACAGCTTTTATTTACTACTTCATTTAGTGGTCTTCACTGTTGCAAAAGTCAATGACTTGTGGGAAAAGATAAATAATGCTGCAGACACAAATACATAAACACATACAGATTCATGCTCATGTGGGTCTCCTCTGGTAGTGAACGTTTCCTCCCAAAACAAAATGCATGTGTGTATTAGGTGGAAGGAACGCTGCTGGTCAATGCACTTGACCAAGGAGCCATCCAGAGTGCTGGAGCTTATTTTACTGCTCCCAAAGAATTTTCCATTACTTCAAAAATCAGAACCTCACACCATATACAGTCGTACAAATAAATAAAGGCAGATGTATTGTTAAACAACTCTTTATCAGACTTTATCTTTGTGTGTGTTTGAGAACTTACCTCTATGATTAGGTCCGGTTGTGAAGTGACTCTAATGGCCCTTTGTTCTTGTTGGTCCGTAGTATACGACACAGTGTAGGCCACACTCCCTCCATAGGCTGAAAGCTGAAGAAAGACAGACACAGATTAGAGAGGACGCACATGAGCATACATAGGTAATGCTATCTGACTGATCTATAGGTGGCCACCTGTGCATACTCCAAACGCTTTGGCCCATTTCAAGAACCTTACAAAAGGTGTTTCTACAGAGAGCATACTGGTGCGGGAATCTACGGCAGCCCTGGTGATTCTGATGCAGTGGTTTTCAAACTTTTTACTAAGGTACACCAAAGGCCAAGCCAAAATCTAAAGGCACATCTGTGTCTATATCTGTACATAAAAGCTTCTATAACATGTGTTATCACTCTCATCACGACATAAGACAATAAAAATGAGAAAAAATAAGACAGGTAGCTTTCATGATACTGTCTACTGACGGTGGTAGGTTGTTTTTTGCTGGTGCTTTGTTGTAATTTTCTCCGTACAATAAAGCGATCCATTGTCTCACTTACAGCTTTTTCCTTTTAAATGTTATCATCCCTCACACTGGTTGCCAATCAGTGCTTTAGATGTGTCACACACACTATAATTCCCACGCATGAATGGTGACAAATAGATTCCTAATTAAGATTTTTTAAATTAAATTCACTTGCATTTTTTAGCTAAAGTTTGCCTCTTTTTTAGAAAATGGGTGCACACAACATACTGATACAGTCAATTAAACATTTATTCATAACTTTCTGTATAGGCCCAGTTGAATATTGCAGTGATAATGTGTGGTTATGACAAAATCCCACAGCACACCTGGATTGGCATCAAGACACCAGTGTGCCATGGCACACCATTTGAGAACCACTGCTCTGGTTAATCAATGGTGACTAAGTCTGATCTAAATGGTTGCTGTAACACCCATTTCAGCCAGCTGAAGTGCACCACTACCACATGATTTAAGTGGTTTATCCTGGCAAAACCTCTTTTTGTTTCACCTGCTTTTAAGTCGTACACATGTGAGAGAGAACCATTTAAATCAGAATAAGAGAGCAGATTTTTTTTTTTTACAAGCATCTCATGCCTTCTGCAAAAACCCAATCATGTCCAATTATGGCTACAAAAAGTCCTTGAAATCCCACTATAGAATTAATGGCTTAAAGTGTAGAATATATTGATAGAAAAACTGTGAGACCAATTTTTGAAGCTGTAAATGTTTTATGTATGTATGTTCTGGCGAAACTACATTATGTAGATAGAAATGTGTCAAACACAACATGAATAAACAAATAATTCCCACGTGTACACAGTTCATTTCATGTGTACGTAAATCTTTTATGGCAGCAGCACTGCTGTAACTACTTGAACATCAACAGCTACTGCTTCAACTAATGATAGTGATTTCCTAAAAAATATATCTTAAAATGTTTCAAGAGTAAGGAGAACAAGAATTTGCTACAATCTTTGTTGTCTTGTGTGTTACGATGCAGCGTTTCTGTCGAGTCCACAGGATGAGCTTTAGCTGGAGAAACGCTGCGTCGGCATGATCCTGAAATTTATTATTCTGCTCCGACCTGAACAGTAATGGGTGGGAGAGCAAGATAATAATGCCACCATAAAAACAGAGAGAGGGGGACACTCAGGAAGAAGGGGGAGAGGGACAGAGAAATAGAGCCCGAGACTGAAAGACACAGAGAGAGAGTGAGAGAGAGAGGGGGGGAGTAAGAGGTGGACTTAATGCCTCTATAAACCTCTTCCATTCTACATCATTACTCTCAGTTCTTAAACCGGGAGGAGGAATCACCCATTTCACAGCTGACTGAAAATACACACTCACATACACACAAGCAGGCATGGAGGTGTACTTGGGTGGACGTTTTATTGACTAACACTTACTCGCCATCTAACCCCATTTGCTGATTTGGACTCCAGAAGACAGTAAAATCATAGTTTAAACCCACACTACACAGCCTACACACATCAGACACTTGTGCTGCTCGACCTCCTGCGCCATTAGCTCATCTGCACTCCACTATAGACTCTGCGTTCACACTTAAGTCTCTCAGCTAGGGGTGTAACAGTACACAAAAGTCACGGTTCGGCTCTGACCCTGGTCCACAAGTAAACTTTAATAACTTGATGCTTCATCAACACACTCTAATCACAGCATAGGAAAGCACATTGCTATCATCAGATGAGTGACAGCTTTGTTCGACTCAACTTCTGTAACCACTAAACAAGCTAGCTAACTAGCCAGCCACGGGTGTAAAAGCAGTTTTGCAGATTTGTTCTTTGCTGCTCTTTCATAACTCATTTTTGTATAATGTATGAAAGTCTTATTTTGTCCTCATCCATTATAAGAACACAACAACATTGGCTGCATCTTATTTTTGCTATCAAAATGTAGACATTGTAATCATGCTCACTATTCAAACCACTTTACGATACCTTTCTCCTCTCATTATCACTTGAGAGGAGAATAATTTATTAATTCCATTGAGGACCCCCTTGAAAAAGAGTTGGTAAGGGTTACTTCTGATTTGACAGATTACAGTTGTGAAGCTTCTAAGAAAACTCTTAATATGAACTCATTTTCATTAGGCAGTTCATTAGTGGTAGAAAGAAGTCATTTCAAACCATCTTGAATTGTGACACTAAAATACAGCAACCAGAAACACCCTGTCAGAGGCTGCATGTGTCTGAGCTATGAGCAGTTTAACCAGAGAGTGGCTTCCATTACCAGCTGAAACCTTCTGAACATTTTTATAGAGGTAAACCTACACTGGATTTCACAAGAATGAACCTGATACAAGAATAAGTTACAAAAATCACATTCTAAGGCAGTAGTGTTTTGTGCCAGCCTGGAAATCCAGACTCAAATCTAGAAAGATTTTGAGTTTGGCCCTCACCGATACACCCTTCCTACCCAAGGGGTGGCGCTAACTGAGGCATTTCAAATGCTGCAATTGGATAACACGATGGCCAATCAGAGCAAAAAACAAGGTGACGTATGCAGTAAGCCCCATTTGTTTGCCGATCAGTGGGGCTAACTGATATACCACGCTTTTGCCATATCCCGTTGGCAAAACGGCAAAAACGTCCTTCCCGGAAACGAAGGCTTCTCAGGCAGTCTTCTGTTCCTCGCTCAAGGAAAAAGATAAGTGTAGTTGGCTTAGCGTTTCCTCCAAAACTAAATTAAATGGACGTGATCCTTCGGCAGCTGCCATCTTGGCTGTTTACTTTTCGACTGCTACGGCGCAGCGCTGTTGTCATCATGTTACACCTGCCCAGAGCCCGCCTCTGTCAGATAGACTGATCTGATTGGTGCGATAGGTGTTTCAGTGGGCTCTGTTCATAGGGGCCAGATCCCCGTGCAGTGCAAATTCGAATTTGCTGGGGGCAGGGCATCTGGATTTCCAGGTTAGTTTTGTTCTTCTTTCTGACTCGAAAACATGTCATGACCCCTGGCCCTCATGTTGGGAATTGGCAGTTTAGATCTGTAAGTACGTAAGAGGTTTTGCACACAAAAGCTTATTTGTATGTTTGATCCTCATTTTTTACAGTTGTGTTCAGTCAGCGGGATATGAACTGAGAAGCAGAAGCAAAAGCTTCTCCTGCGTATTCACACGGGCACTTTTCACTGATGGAACTTGTACTTCTTTGTGACTGATTCTCTATCCACCATGCGCACCTGAGTTTAGCAATTTACTTCCTTTGAAATTATTGACATTTCTCAGAAAAACTCATTTCTCTGACGCCATCCACTCAACCTGGACAATAATCAAAGCTTTTGTCATGGCAACCTGATGTCCTATCCCTACCTAGAGGGATAGGATATAAAAGAAATACAACACAGGGAAGAGACAAGGCCGACAGAATAGCACAGCAGGAGAGGGGAAATTGTGGGAGAAGAGAGGGGAATTATGGGGAGTAGAAATGGTGGAACAATAAACACTCAGCCACACAGCTACAATAGACATCAGTCGGATCCCTCTGAGAGCTCCATAAGCCTGTTATTAACTCTATCAGTGGCCAGAATGAGAAGACCAAGACATAATCCTCCCTGTTAAAACCCTAATCAAGAACACGACACAATCTTCATTAAAGTGAACATTTTGTCATGGTCATGAGTATATCAGAGGTATACAACTCATTCAGCTTAATATGCGAGTAAAAGAAAGCAGTTTGATATCCCATATCACAGCAGTAATAATTACAGAAAGAATATAACATGTTGAACTAAATAAGTTGTTGAGATGGACATTTTGTGTATTACAGGTTTTGTTGCAGTCCATCAGAAGTAAGCATGGATAGGATCATGTATTTGGTCTTGTGTGTCTGTCCCCAGCCAATCTTGCAAACTACTGCACCGATCAGCCTAATATTTTGTGTGCATATCAATGACTGTATGCTTAAGAATCTCTTGTGATTGAGGTCATTTATAATTGTTAAAAACCTAATTTACTTACTGTCTTATACCGTCACTGACTGCTGACTCCTCACTCCTCTCAACCAGCTGGTAGGGACCACAAGCTTTCTGGAAATCAGCTCAGCTAAAATCAACAAGCCTTACCCAATCTGTTGCAGGCCACATTTTGGCCTTCATCGTGACTAAAAAACTGACAACCATAGAAGAAGTTTGGTCTCATTTTGAACCAGAGCATCTGCAGATTAATTTAGTGACTGTTATGTTATGATCCACTTAAGTTGGGCATGATACATGATTAATTTGTCTCTTCTTTCGGTATCTTCACTGTCATCTTGACCATATGGGAGCTCGGACGATTCTACCGGTCGCAGGTGAAACACATTCCGACTGCAACCTGGTTTTGTTCTGTACTTGGAGTTTATCGGAAGCATGCGTTTTGCCTGCCTGATTTTGTAGACTTATACATTTTGTTGATTTTTATTCCTTGATATTTGTGCTGTTATCGTAAGTAAGCAAGTAGGCTATGTGGTTAAATAGTTTCTTTCTTTTTTTTTGGCCTATTTTCATTGTGTTTATATTATTTCCTACTTGTGCTGTAGCAAGATTAGACTAGGTTTACTAAAAAACATTCATCCTCCTGATTACATTGTATCTGTACATCACATATAGTGCCTGTTAACAGGAGGACTCAATCTGCTCTGTAAAATGCGGTACAGCTCCTTCATAATTAGCCTCAACAAGGCACTTACGTTCTTTGGATGCTTTTGAATCATGTTGTGGTGCATCTGCTGAAACAGTCGAGAGTGGCCGCGAGCAGCCCGGGTGAGCCCCTGGCGGAGATCTGCACTATGCTAAGTGCACTTCCCTAGCTGTATGCACTAATACAAACGTCTGTCCTCAAATCACTGAAAATTCTAGGACTAAAATACTGATGAACACTGCAGTGACATACATGCTAGGATCCTCTTGGTTACTCTTAATCACTTGAAGTGAACAGGAAGTGGACACAGAAGAGAGAGAGACACACAGAACAAGGATAAAGTGAGAGGGGAGGAAAGGAGGAGAGGAGAGGAAACGAGGGGAGATAGACTCATGAGATTGAATTTGCTGCCCATGCTAAGGAGTGGGTTTGGCGAGAAGAGGTGTGAAAATGAGTCACTATCGACCTCAGTCCTCCTCCAGGGTTCCCACCAGAGCCCTGATGTAATATGACTTCTCCAAAACTTTAAATAACCAAGTCAGAGCATTTTAATGACCTACAAGTGTTAGCCCCTCCTGATTTTAATACTGTTGTTATTCTAAAAAGGTCACACTCCTGCTCTAGTTTGACGTTGTGCAGGGAAGATAATTACATAAAAAATATATATATATATTCTGGCATGTTCTTGTCAAAATACACTTTTATTTAATTCCCCAGTGTTTCCTCACATACACAGAGAATAAGCTTTTTAGGTAGATATACTTTTTTTAAACATATGTTAAATCAGCTGTTGTAAATTTGGTGAAGACAATTTGAAACTAAACCAAGCATTCCCTTTTTCTCTCTGTCAGTCAAAAGTACGTTACCTCACATAAATCACTGTATAGGAAGCTGAAATAACTGACCAGCCTCACAGGGTCTAAAAACTGACAAAATGTTTACTGACACCTTGGAAATCTCGGTAACAGTATTTTCAATCCTGAGCTCTCCAACATCCCTTAACACAGTGACACAACAGTAAACACTAACATCACCACTGTCAATATAGAAGTATTTAACAGAACAGTCTTATCTTGAGGTCCACTGAGTGATTGCTCTGGAAAACATCGAGTCGATCATAGTCGGCCATAAGGCAAAGAAAACTGTGTTCAATTGAGTCTGTCCAGATGTCATGGAATCAGAGATTTTACTCCTTGGTACTTTAAGGACTTCTTGTCTATGGACTTGTGTATGGGAATTGATCGGATATAACTGATACCAAGTCTGCTTATCAGTCCCATTCTTTATCACTTCCCTTATTGATTCCCAATCAATTTTCTTTGATCGATTCTTTCTTTGATTCTTCGCAAACTGGTCAAGTTGCAGTTGCAGTTTACATCTATGTCTGTCCAGACTTGTATGTAGCAATTACAGCTGACAATGTTTCAAATATGGATGTTGTTGCAAAAGAAATGACAAATTCTACAACATGGATGCTTCACGCACACCTTTAACCCTATACAAACACCGCAGGTTTAAGGTGAACACCAAAGTTTAAAGTCACCAATGCAGTATCTGACCAAATGTCTCCCCTGAGTCACTGTGCTGAACAACAGCCAGAAAAGTGTCTTTGCACAACATTATGACGTCACACTGAAACTGACCTTTGACCTTTTGTATATATAATGTCGTCACTTTATCTTATCCTCCGACATTTGTGTGAAATTTTGTCATTATTAGCGGATGAATTCTTGAGTTACGGCTAAAACATGGATTGTGAGGTCACAGTGACCTTCAACTTTTGCCCATTGGAATCTAATCCTTGAGTCCAAGTGGACATTTGTGCCAAATTTGAGGAAAGGCCTTCTTGAGATACCGCTTTCACAAGAATGAGACGAGCTAGATCACAGTGACCTTGACCTACAACCACCAAAATCTATCGATTCATAGGTGAGTCAAAGTGGACATTTGTGCCAAAGTCCATCAAGGCATTCTTGAGGTATTACGTCCACAGGGATTGGACGGACAGACAAACAGTCAACTCAAAAACATAATGCATCTGTCGACGCATTTCACCGGCGCAGAGGCCTACATGGGTTTTCAGCTTCAATGCGACCATGTCACTCATTCAGCCTTTCTTCGCTCATTTTCCCTCCCTGTGCAGTAGGCATTAATGGGGGAGCTGATTGGTGAGTTGACCTGGACTGATCTAAAATGGTTGAAGTTAGAGAATATTTATACAGCATTCACTTTCATTTAGGTTTTCTAAGCTCTAAGCCCTACTGTGTGGCGCATTACAACACAGGATATTTACCCTTGGAAACAAACATGCCGCTTGATTGGGAAGCAGTGGCACTGTCCTGTAGAGTGTCAAACACAATGCTTTCCTGGAATTTGAGCCCATGTTGCTTAGAAACATGTTTTGTCAATGCAAAACTGTCAGAAAAACAGGCCAGCATCAATAAAAGGAACTGATAAACTCAGAGGTATATGATTTTGGTTGGAACTGGTTCTCAACAGGAACTGTCCATAGTAGCTTAAAAGTTGAGACTGAAAATTCATTATTGTGGCATGATTTATGGATTTGAATTCCTTAACTTGCTTAAAAAAGAAAAAAATCAGAAATTCCAATCTACTAACGACAATTAAGTGGTGATTGAAAGATCTTGAATATCTATCAAACAGACCTTGAGCTAGGATTGTCCAGCAGTTTCCAAGGCTAAGAATGAACACTGAAACTCAACTGAATTGGTCTCTCTCTCTTTATGTATTTGTCCATCTACACATAAAATTGAGGGTAAATAAATACAAAAATCAAATCACAACAAGATCCCCTCAGCTTTCATCATAATTTGTTGTCGTTTTACATGACAAAGAACAAGTTTTTTGTGGATTGACGAATCCTCATCACTTTAATAATTTGATTTTATACAACAAAAATAAACAGAAACATTAGACATTGTTTGTATTCCCTCATCTCACACACTGAGGAGAAACTGTAGAAGCAAAGTACCACAACTAGAATAAAACAAATTACTGATTATAGGGAGTAATGACATTACTTACATTGAGAGCTATTAGTATGCAACTTTCTTTTGTGGCTACCACATGCTAGTTTCTACAAGAGAAATGTGTTTGCCAATCTGCATTCGCACGCCTGTTTGCTGTCAATTCTTGGGAGTACAAAAGCAAGCGACGCTCTCTTCAGGAGATTGGGCAGAGAGAGAGGGGGGACAAAGGAAATCATCCTTCAGGAAATGAAAACCAGATTGTCACAAAAGCTTCAGAAAACAAACTCCTCAAAAATGACACACACAAACACACATGCAGGCATACACAAGAACACACAAATACCCAGTGAAACAAAGACATATACACACACAGAAACTTAGAAATATAAACACACACACACACACACACACACACCTGGGTCGCCTCTCTGATGCCTGTGGTTGTATGCAATTGGAATCTGGAGTTTTCACTCTCTGTTTATCTACCGGTTACACACACAGATGCACACACAGACAGAGTGTTGTTGTTTCCAGCAGTGGGGTCAGATTGGCTCCAGATGGACCAATAGACAGTGGAATGCTGAGCAACATAAAACCAAACTGGCCTTGTGAGTGTGTGTGTGTGTGTGTGTGTGTGTTGGAAAAGAGAAAAGAAAGTCCTTGTCAAAAAGCAACAAAGCCAAAAGTCCAGTCTGTCAGTAAAACACTGGGGTATGTCCAAGCACCACCTTGTTTGGTTTCACGTCTTCAAGGACAGCCTCGTTTTTAGTTGTTTGTGCTGCAACAGGCTTGCGGGTGGGGGAGGGGTGCAGAGCCAATATTTTGCATTCAGACTTTCTCCTGGTGTAAAGGGACACCATAGGTTGTTATCAGGTCATTAAATGGCCGTTATCAACTGTTACAAGCATCATAGATGTGGTTCAGACTGGGGTTGCAACACCTACTATTAGGCCTCTCCTGACTGTGATAAATATGACAGGAACAAAGGAGGACATCAAGTAATTAAAGTTAGTATGAAGAGTCTGTGACAGGAGGGAGAGGTGGTGGAGGGGTTAAACAAATATAGGACTGTCACCCAGGAGAGTGATTTATGCCCCTGCAAACAGCAATCCATCCATAACATAAAATTTTAATGTTCGGTCTAAAAAAGCCACCGCTCATCCGTAGGCAAAACACTTGATGCCTGAAGAAGGTCACAATGACCGAAAGCTTGCATTAAACTGACATATGCATAGTGTTTGAGTGTGTGGCTGGTGTTTTGTTGTTTTCTAATGTAAAGTCTACACAAATGCCCCAGACTGTCAAATGACAAAAAAATTGTGCTCACTTGACATATAAACTCATCCCTTGTGAGCTTGACATATTTTTTTATGTTAAGTCAGCAATTTTTGAGTTTCACGTTAATTTGAATAAAATGTATAAGGCTGATTTTGCCTAATTAGTTTAAAGCTAATAAACAACACTATCATTGTCCACTACACATATTTTGGTGTGTTGGGCCTAAATGGTTGGAGTTTCCCTGCATGCTGTGAGACAGTGTGTTTAAGGCCATAAGGCAAAGAAAACTGTGTTTAATTGTGTTTTAAATCACTCACGTTACCGTGGTTCTAATGGGTTACAAGTTAATGTTGTGGTAAAAGACATTCTGCACCATGAGTTAAGTTGTATACACAGTTAATAAACTCCCGCCTGTTTGGGTAGGGTAAAGTTTCTAACATGAAGTTGTGCTGAGGTGAGATAAAGAGCATTTCCTGGTTCAGAAGGTTCAGAATTAATCTCTTTACCTTTAAAGTTATGATGATGATATAAAATTCCTGTCAGACAAGGGTCATGTGACATTTATTTTGCGTCTGGTGTACTTAAGTTTTATGTTACTGTATTGTACTAAACCAAAAGTTTTGAGTGCAAGCTGTTTCCAAAAACATGTTAAGTTGAGTGAATGAGTGAATGGGGGTTTACAGTGTAGTTTTTGTGCCTAAACCTAACAACACTGCCACCATTTCACAATGTTGGACATGTAAACAGCCATTTAATGGACTGAGAACAGCCTTAGAACCTAACAGTAGGTGTGTCAAGCCACTTCATACCGATATCTATATATGAGGCTACAAACCACAGGTAACGGCCATTTAATGGGCTGATACCATCCGAATCAGGTGCAAACATTCTGTCTGTGGGGTTGCTTGCTACCTGTGGTGCCCAGGATCTTTCATGGAAATTAATTGTAAGCATAATTGGCCAGCCAATTGTCACTTTTCCTGGAGTGGGAGAATGTTTTGGCAGCTGTGCGATGGTCCTGTTAGCACACTGGAAAGGTACTTGCTTTGGACTCTGTGCCTCCACAACAACCCAGGGCCAAGAGGTCCACCATAGTTGTTTGCAGTGTGTTTGGTTGGGGTCAGTCAGGGGGTATGAACCCTGAGTGGGTGTTGGCAGATAGGAATGAGGCAGATCGGTTGTCAACTGGTCGTTTAAGGTGCTCCGCATGGGGTTTGCCCTCAGATGAAGGTTTGGGGTTACAGGCAGTCACTTGATGAGGTGTTTTCACTTTACAGCCTTAAGGAGATAGGGGTCGAAGGGGGGTGAGGACTGATAATGTTCTTGATTAGGCCCATAAACATTTGTGTATACATGCGAACAGTGTGCATGTAGGTGCATGGTCACATTCATACAGTTATGCACATGCATTCATTTTCCCTCATGTACTTAGGGTGAGGTTTGGGTCAGGATGATTTGATAAAGATTAGGTAAAACAGCAGGCTAAGGTTACAGTCTTACAGGTTACAGCCAGATAACAGACGTTTCATTCCAGTACATTTTACTTTTTTTATTTTATTTTTTAACAAAGTGCTGCAGGAGAGTGAGCACAGAAACTTTTATATATCTGTGCCACTTGAAAAACTGAAGGAGGAAGCAACATTGTTGAATCCTGAGGTGGTTGTGTGCAGGACTATGACATGATAATTGTCACTGCTGGTGGCAGAGGAGAGAAGGTTAGATGCACTGAAACTCCTTATGCACATCTCACCCAGGACGATGACTAAGAGCAGCTCGCTCATTTGTTTCCAGCTTCTTAGAGACGATCAATTATTGTTATGTACTCCCACGGCTCGCTGACTCTTGAAAGTCAACTCCAGCAGCTTGCTGTGTATCAGACTTGAAGTAACAAACAATGTTAAAATGACACCTTATATTCAACACAGACCCACCAAGTGCAGACTCTGGGATCAGACTTACACATGCTATTGTAGGCATCACATCATCATGCTAATTCTGGTCGTGTAAACTAGGGACATCAACGGTTAATTGTTAACTGCCAAACAACTGAAAATATTTATTATACATGTCGGTCTATTCTTTAATTTTGCAACTCTTTAGTTTATCCTGTTGCACAACACCTGGGTCAAGTGGGCGCTAGCTAGCGACACTGCTAATTTGGCAATTACCGCAGACAATGCTGGTCCCGACCCATGGCAGCATCAAGGTGTTGATTCGGAAACAGGCCCTATGTTTCCTCAAGTCAATACAGCTTACTGTTTGTCAGCAAAGCCAACAGAAAATAAAAGGCAAGACATTTACAACGCAAAACTTTACTTTCACCACCTCTAAAGGGATAGTACTTTGAAATGCAGCGCTAAAGCTCACTGAGTTAATGAAGCCCTGGGCTTTGTGCTGAATCAACGCCGTAGCTACAGCATAGGCTTTGCGTCGACATAGAGCCTGTTGTAACCTACACCGTAGCCTGACATGCACCTTCCCAGAAATGTAACTACATGTTGCGGCAACGCAGACCTCCTGTCTATTTTTGTAAGCTGACACCATTTCCCTCAGTGGAAACAAAGCTTTTATTTACTTTCATTTCATAGATAAGAAACAATAAATTGTGAAGACAATAAAGCCTCCACTAAAATAGCATTTTAAGTCTTTTGTGTTATTTATCCTTCAGGGATTTATACTTCAGGATTTATCCTAGTTTAATATGAGAAGAGGAAAATTTCGCTGGCTGCTAGGCTAATTTATACAATGTAAAATGCCATAGGCTTGTGCTATTTGTGGGTGAATGCTGCAAGTTACAGTGAGGCCATTTTGTGTACCCATATTTGAAATTGTCTCTATTAAGTCATGTTTAATGTGTGTTTTGGGTGTGTTTTGAAGCGACTAAAAACTTTACAGCACTTCACAGAAACCCCACCCTTGTTTTTTTCTTAAAAATTAATAGGTTAGTTACCACATCATGTGTGTCAGGCTCCCGAAAGCAAAATGAACTGAAACTGACATTCCCATTGTTAACATAACACCATCAGCCTAGATAAGCCTCCACAATTTAAACAGTTTAGATTTGTCAAGAAATCAGATTGGTTGCTTTACAAAGCAAACAAGGCTTTATGGCACAAAACTGGGTTATTCTACACTTTTCTATAAAGCGATTACTTCACACATTTTGACAGTAATAAAGAGCTGTGAGTATCTTTCATGCTATTTCATGCTCTCTAAAAAACCAGCAGAAAGCAACGTTTACTTGAAATATAGTCTTAATTTCAAGACACATGCACTATGTGGTAAATTTTGTGTGACATTAATTGTGCTGTAATGAAAACATCAGTGGATCAGGATTGCAATGATCATTTATACTGTATAACTGGAAATGAAAACCAGGTGTAATGATGTTCTCTTTTTTCCGTTCCTGAGCCACCGGGATTGCTGTGTGGAGCTTTGCACACACTTTCCAGGAACACAAATGTGTGTGACACCAAATTATTTGGTTGATGAAAACTGGAACAAATCCACTGTGATTGATGTAAAGGCACTTTTCAGCCATGTAAGTGAAAAAAAGAAGAGGGAGAGAAGAAAGTGAGAAAATGGGAGGGGAAATCCATCTCATGCAATCAAGACCAGATTAGGAGTGGCACTATACACAAACTCCTCTACACACACATTTCTCTCTCTCATAAGTCACAGCTCAGCTGCTTGGTAAAAGCTGATGTACCTCTTGTGTATTTGGTACAGAAAGGGAGAATTTCTTTCCACAGAAATATTTTACAGAAACACTTTTAAGACAGGTCTCATTCATCACATCTCTGAGGTGTCAACCTCTATAACCAAGGTGAAACTGGAGCATTTTTCTAAACACTTTCCTGCCTTAGGTTTGCACCTGTAGCAGGGTTTTCTCTTAAAGGATTATTATTTTGTATTACTTCTTCTTCACAGGACAATATAGAAGACAAGGCAGACAAGAAAAATGGTTCAAGAAAGTTGTAGAAGGCAGAGGCAGAGTTGGAGATAGGAGTTAGGATGAAATGTAACACGAGCTTAGCTGTGTGTGTTTGTGTGTGTCTGTCAAGTTTCAACATAGTCTGTGCTTTCTTTCATCAGCTGTCGGCAAAGGATGTGTCTCCTCTTTCCATGTTCATCCATCATCCCCTGTATCTCCCTGCCTCAACCCCCCAGTACTCTCTCTCTCCATCTCTGTCACTCTTTTTCTCCAAATGATGAGCACTTCTTGTTTTTGAGCCTTTTATCTGACTGTGAATCTGTAAGTAAATCGAGGTACAAGATGGATACAAGGAGGGTTAGGATGTGGCTGCTTTTGAAGGCTGACAAAGTCGCTGATAGCTGATTTTTTTTGGATATTCAACAACTTAACTTCTGACCAGATTACTGCACGAAAATTCTGCAGAAGTTAAAATACACCTCAGCTTTTCTCAGAATCCTCTCACAATGACTCTAAAACAACATTTGGACAATTACACACTAATAATCACCATTAATGAAACTTAAAATAATAAGCTGGCTCTAATGTTGCTTCGGTACAATGAAAGACCTTCAATAATAAGTTAGACTAAGCAAACTCCATCCGCTAATGAGGATCATGTGATTCGCTGGCAGAAGCTCCAGAACATCTGCTAAACAAATTTAAAGCTTACATTACATTGACAACTGCTGTTTCCAAGGTCACAAATAAAATCTGAAATTCTACCTTTTCAGGCAACATGGACAAGAAGTTTCTACGACATTGCTCAAATCGATCCAAAGCTCTGAGTCACAAAAAATTATATCAACCAAATTCCCCTAAACTAAAGGTTTGTCTCACTGTTCACTGACAGGCAGTAAATATGCTTTGTTCTTTCAACATCGGACCGTGTTGTTAATGTGCTAACTAGCATCAAGATGGTCTTCCTGTTTCCCTTTTTGAATGATGATTAAAAGTGACTGCCACCTGCTGGCGTGGAGGGGTATGTCTCTTAAGCAGGCATAGATCACACATGCTCAATGGTGTGTTCATGTGCAACTTTTTGGCCAAGACACAGCGACGAGAGGCGACGCAGTATGAGGCTCTGGTTGCCGCTAGCTCTCCGACGTTGGTTTGGTGTGTCAGGGCCTTTAATCAGAAAATGCCACATTAGGAATTAAGATCCAAATTGAATATGCTGTTTACATTGCTCATCAAATTCAGAATACTGTCATATCTGGAATAATGGTGGAATATTAGTGTGCATGTTAACATAGTCGACATAAAAGTATTCATTAGAGCTGCCTAAAATACGACAGTTTGAGGCCTGATAAGTGTCTGCTTCCTCTGCTTGATATTCCCAAAAGTTAACAGTCCTGTAAAGTAGAAGTTTCAACCAAAACATGATTTTATTTTAAACATGCAGACCACCTTATTAAGATGATACTAGACTCTCGCAGTTGTGACATTGTGGGTTCATATTTGGCTTTTGATGCTGATCCCTTCATATCTGCACTCCACTGCCACATAAACCAGAAATATTATTCTAAACAGAGCACGCTTTAATGATAGTAATGCCCATCCTTGTGAGTGAGCAGTCCCTGGACCTACACAGGCGATAAAATACCCAATGAGCATCAGTGGAACATGCTTATGGACCAATGAGCATCCACAGAGCGCACTAATGGGCCAATGAGCATCCTTTTGGCATTAATGATACAGGAGGTCATGCACGAGAATTAAGAACGTTATCACACACACAGTTATACTCTTATACATCCACTGCTAGCTTGTCATTACGCATACAGCCTGTCACTTCCAATGATACACACTAACATGACAAACCACAGTGTGTGTGTGTGTGTGTGTGTGTGTCTTTGTGTGTCTAAAAGAGTCACATAGTCAAGTCACATAGCATCTATCTCTGTAACACGATCAGAGATTGAAGCAAAGAATCGCTTTTTCATACAGTACTCGCACACTGCTTCTAGCCATCACACACATACGCACGCGCACACACACTCACACATAGTAGTAATTTGTTTGTTTCCCATGTTTGGAGGCATTCGGTTCTGCTCCGCTGTCCCTAATGCCTCCAAAACACATCATTATCTGACTTATATAGGCCTGGGAGTGTGTGTGACTCTCTGTGTGTGCGGGTGTGTGTTTGAATGAGAATATGTGTTTCTGTTTGTGTGTGTGCATGTGTGTGTGTGTGTGTGAGCGCTAAGAGAAAAACAGTTGATTATCGAGTTCAACAGGCGAAACACTGTTTACCCTGAGAGACACAAAGCGAGCGCAAGAGATACAGAAAGAGAGAGGGAAGAAAGCTTGGGGGAAGTAGAGGGAGATGATTTAGGAACAGGGAGGTGAAAAATGGGAGTCCTGGAGAGACGGAGTGAGAGTCAGAGAAGCAGACCAATGAAAAGAAGCAGGGATGGAGGGATGGTTAGAGGGAGGGAAGGAGGGAGGGATAGAGGATCAGACAAAGAAGTGAGATGACAAGCTAGGCCTGCAGGGTGCAAAGTAATGAAATTCTGTGGTATATTCCTCTAAGCCATGACACCCAGACAAACATCACAGTCAGACTGTTGTTGTAGTAGGGCAACAACTCGACTTCAGAAACATGGACTGCAGCTATTTGCCAGCTGGATTGATAAAGTCTAATCGCGGCCGCAGAAAACCGCAGCGCAAATTCAAACAGTCGACATTAGCAGGCGCAGATACAGAGGAGCAGAGGCTGGGAGGGAGGTGAACATCCCAGCAGGGTACTTTCTCACTAGATTTACATCCAGGGAATATACTTTTAGATCACAAACTGGATCTGTTTATATATTCAAGCCCGTCCTAATGATGTAGCCTCATGTCAGCTTTTTCATGTTTGCCTGTCACCGCAGTCATTAGGCTGTGAAATGGTGGAAACTTTTAATGTTGTGATGGGAACAGTCGATTGGAAGTAACACTGATAAAAATATCCTGCTTGATCTACTTAAAGAAATTAAGAAAAAAACTATTTGCATCACATCATTAGACTAGGATTTGCAGCGATGTGTGAAGGTGTGAAGATAACCCTTCACTAAGCCCCGCCCCTTTGTGATGGTCCGTCAAGTTGTCTAAGCATGGAGTCCACACTGTATCTGACTGCACTCCCTGAAGAAATATTATCATGTTTTGGAAAAATGAACAGTGATTCCAGAGAGAAGCAGACAGAGGGGTCTACAGTCTGTGTTTGAAGGATATATCCAGGATGTCAAACGGACTCAGCAGCAACAAAAGATAGTTAGAAGCTAAAGCTGAACTTCAGGCTACAGATCACAGTGTAAAAGTGAACCACCACATCACTGCTGATCGCCACACAAGACAATGAATATAAAGGGAAACTTTGCTGGTCTGAGCTGCCTGATGATACGTTATGATTGGCTGGTCTGCATTCCGGGGCGGGACTTAGCAAATGATCCGTTGTCTCAAACTACACAGCTGATTGGATAATTGATGACAAACTTCTCCTGGTAAGAATTCATTTGGGGTTCATTATTCAGGAGGTTTTCACAGGGAGGTAATTTTCCTAAAAAAAAATAAAATAAAAAATACAACGTATAGGCTGTGGTGTTATTTTCTTCTTACTTTGCTGTGTTGTGAACACTCCTAGACAGCAGGCAGGTGAGGCTGGGACTTAATAAAAAGGTAGGGACCAGGTGCCAGACTATAAAGCCAAAAAAAGGAAAGCTACAAAAAAATGGAGGCAGCACTGAAAAATAGTATTGCTTTATTCAGTCGAAATTTGATGTCTGAAATTGTATCACAGAGTAAGCTATTGGGGAGTTAGGACTTTTCTTGGAGTGGCACCTTATAAATATGTATTTTTTCATACTAGGTACTGTATATTCAAATCAATTCTAAAGCTCACTATAGGATGACAGTGATGTCTATTTATAGGGAACGGTGACAACAGAAACATCTGACCCATCTAATAAAATCCAGTGCAAAGCCTCTTCAAACATTTCATGTTTGAAAAGATTATTGTTGTTGAGACTGTGTTAGAGAGGTCTCACTCAACTCTATGGTTATTTCTGAGGCAGCGTTTTGTGTACTGTTAGGCACTGTGTCATATTACTGTTATATTGTTCAGCCTACATTCAAAAGATGTATTTTTATCCAGTGCACTGACAGCCACTCAAACTTAAACTGAATTCCATGCATGTGTTTTTTTTAACTGAGAAGATACTGTAAAATACCCTTGTTATCACTTCACCAAGCACAGACATAATCACAGCTGTAATTAGCTAAGAATTAAGATCAGTGACCACAAAAGCACTGTATGCAGAAATGATAGACTGTCCCATAGCAGTGTGTTATAATGATGCTCACTATGACATCTCATTACGATTCTGTGCTACTGAAGAGGTCAGCATACCACCTAGGAGTGGTGACCATGACACCCCACCTACAGTCTGGTTGCCCCCCTGCCATCAGGTGGAAGGTTTTGCAGCATCAAGACGAGGTTTGCAAGGTTCTGCAACAGCTTCTTTCCTCAAGCTGTTTGACTCCTGAACCCCCCCATCCCCCCTTCCCACTCTTCAAAAACCCTGCACTACTACACTTCATATCGGACATTGTCACCTCCGTCCCTCTAATGCAAAGTTAGACAATATAGTACAGCTAATAAGGCATTCCATTTCATGAAGACTCTGCATTGAGTCTGGCAATCAGCACCACTTATTTATACTGTGTATAATGTTCACTAGGATGCAATATTTATTGACATGTTTACACCTTTTTTTTTATTATCCATTAGTCGCCAGTGTTCCAATGTTACACTTCGATTTATATTCATATTTATTTAACTGGCTGTCAATCCGCTATACACTTTAAATACCAGATGCCTCTTAGTCCAGGGCTCTGCTCTATCCTTATGTATAATATTGTAGACTGTCACACAAATTGATGTGTGGTGCACATGCGTAATGTGACTAACTGCAAACTCACAGCCACTCCTGCTTAAGATGGCTTCTCTCTGTTACAAAACTGCTTGCCCTATGAAGGTCTAGTTACTGAAAAATCACTATTTTTGCAAGCTGCGGTAGTTTTTCTATCAGTTGTAATCTGCTCATCCCTCTCCTACGCACCTGTTTAGAAATAGTAGTATTCCTTTGTACTAAAAAGAAATAAAACTGTAAAATACCCTTGTCATTACTTTACCCAGTACAGACATAATTACAGGTGTAATTAATTGAGAGTTAAATATAATTTGCAGTGTCTCCTCATTCCCCAGTTGTCAGCATGGGTCTCAACAGTGCAGAAAAATCTACACATGAAAAAAAAACTGTGAAAGTAAAAATAGACCTGTAAAAATAAAGTCCATCCTTGACTACTGAGCCTTGAACTCATACAATTAGTAAGAGTAATACATGGGAGCTCTCAAGTGCAGTACGACTGCTTATAAGCACTGGAAGTGAAGTGAAGACAGACAGACGGCTTGCTCAGAGCTAAAAGATTCAGTAAATGTGAAAAAATGATTGTCGCTAAGTAAATGTTCAGCCAAGGCCATTGAACTCATTTTAGTACATGGGCCACATGCAACCCAATTTGGTCTTACGTGGGTCAGACCAGTAAAACCATTGCCATAATAACACCTGCCCTGTTTGGTTCATTTCAGTCACACTCAAGTTTGTTTGCACCCAAAGTGCGGTTCGTTTGGGTAGGTGTGAACACAGCAGTCGCACAGATGATGAACAGCCTGTCTTCATATGTCTCAGTTTTTCCACATTCAGTCAGTCTGCTACTCACTGTCTTTACATGTGTATTTTTCCATACTCCTGCGTAGGCATCGCCACACCAAACTAAAGTAGAGGTTGTTGAGGAGGCAGGTTGAGTTATCCCCTGCCTTACAAACCATTTATAAATCTTGACTTTAGGCAGTGCCTTGGCAATAGGATTTCACCAATACTGTTTTAAAATAGAGGTCTGAGACAGACTCTGTTGTGCTGAAGCTGCTGATGGACAATATTTTGTACCATGCTCAATATGTAGTTAAACTTGACCCCGAGAAGTATTCATTGTTTTTTCAGAGAACTGTAATCTGGTCAGGATGGAAAAGCCTCTGAGGCAGCATTTTACATGAATTTGACTCCTCACTGTTGCTCCTGAAACCTGGCACCTCTGAGGAGACAGCCTGGTTTTGGCCAGTCGGCTGTATGTTTGACACCACTGATCATTTCAATTTGATTTTGACAGCACAGTATATGAAAAGAAGGCGTAAACATATACGAGTGTGTGTCTGCATCTAACCTTGTTTCCCAAGTATAGTGCGGGTGCGTTCCAGTAGTAGGCAGAGCCAAGATCATTCACAACATCTGAGTGTCGGACGCTGATATATTGAGGTGTCTGCCTGTGAACGGACCACACTGGGCCTCCTGTATCTCCGAGCAGGTGCCAGCCTGTCAGAGTTGTCTCCTGCAAAACAAGGTTCGGGTGGAAGAGGGAGAAAGAAGTTAAAGATTCAGGCAACTTTCAGCTCCATTAACTGAGAAAACAACAGTTCTTGTTCTTCTATTGACATGAAAACAGCCTTAGACCGAAGTTCACTGTCACATTTCAAAGCACACAAAGAAATCTTATGTGCAGGTGTTTAAGATTCAACACCCCGAAACACTTTAGCGTAAAATCGGAAAATTACCTACAGCTCTGGTCATTCTGTTTGGACAAAATTGGACTCTTTTCCCTGTTTCATCAAAAAGAGTAGTGTGCCCTTCACTTTCACTGCAAATACAGTGATCAAGAGAGCTATTCATACGAATGTTTGAAAGGATTCCAATATGATTTTTTAAAAGTATATTCAGAGAGTTTCAAACAGAACTGACCTTCATACTGAAATAAAGACTCAGGTTGTGCTCACTGTTAGCAGATCACTCACATCTGACAGCAAACCACCTTAATCATCTGACCAGCTTTACTCATAATGCCCGGCTGGTGGTCATGCTTTGTGCTGCCTGCTATATAACTACAGTCTGGCTGTTTCAGTACATCGACTATCCAGGTTCCTCTTGTTCTATAGGCCAACTGGACATCTCTTAGCTTTTGCTGTCCAGGCTATATACTGATATTATGATGTGAGACTAGATTTTGTCTTAGATTTTGGATATCGTAATATCGTAAGTGTTGTCTTTTCCTGATTTTAAATGCTGAACAGTAAAGTGATGCAATTAGTCAAAATATCCACATTACAGATGATTATTCAGCAAAAATCTTTCTTGATTTCGAGGGTTTTGGAGAAAGAATATTGTGACATTTGATTTTCTCTATATTGTCCTGTCCTAACCCAATATCAGCGTCAATCCTACGACCAAAGGTCCATTGATGGTAAAAACACCCCTGACATATCTTTTAACATCCTGAAGCCTTAATAGCACAGAGAGGCGCAGTGCACTGCTTTTTTTTTTAAATGCCACCACTACAAAAAAAAGCCTGTTGCACCTTTTTATTGTTGCCAACCACCCCATCACGTCCTTGCACTAACCTTCCCCTGTCACCGATGTGCCGTTTTTTTCCGTGGATTTGTTTTCTACAGTAATCAGTATCTAGTTCCTAAAATGTTGAGGCAGAGGGTACTTGCTGCAGCTCTGGTTGAGGGTGAGAGGCTGTCAGTAAATAGTTTGTTGGGCACAGGGAAACAGAGATCTGTGTGGGTACATGAGACCCTATAAAAGAGGGTGGATCATAGGGAGTACCACCAGTTGGTCCAGGAGCTTCTCCTCAATGATGGATGTTTCCAGGCATATTTTAGGATGACTCAGGGGCAGTCTGACAACCTGCTGTCTATCGTCAGGGCCGTATAGCTCTGGGTATCCAGCAACCGCTACCACCAGTTTCTCCTCCATTGTTTACCAACTGTAAACTTGTTGTCGTGACCACCACAGAGGGCCCGCCTCTCAAATCATCTGATTGGACAATGGGAAAAAAGATGACAAAAAAAAAGAGATGACATGGGGCGAGGAGTTCAGAGCACTCTGGCAAAAACGCTAAGTGCCTAGAGCGCAGTCATGCCAAAAAACGTGAGCAAAAAGCTTCATTCTCATTTAAAACAATTACAAAAACCGCCTCCAGCTGCTAAAACACTTTCTGTGTGATCTGGGCCTTAACTGTCATCTAAGATAATATAGCCATAAACTGAACAACCAATCGACACTTATTTAACGGGTGATGCCACCAAAATTAAGAGTTCAAGAGTATTATGTCCATGGCCCAGTAAATTTAAATAAATATTTGTGAACATGTGCTACTCTCTACTTGTGATGTCATTGGGTATAAAGTCAGGAGCTAGAACCATAGGAATAACTTGTATGAATTTTGATAATGGGCGTTGTTCCCCTTTTAGTTCTCAATCCAACTGGTTTCGACTCTTGCTGAAACTGTCACTATATACTGACAGTAGTACATGAGACAGATCATCTGTGAAAAAGATCAAATTCCTTTCCTCCTTGTATTGTTTCTAACGGCATTACCACACGTGAACAGGGACAGCCAATCAGAGCCGGGGAGTCTCTAACGCAGCTGTCAGTCCTGTCAGTCAAGCTCGGGAACTGCAATCAGAGAGACAAACTGAGAAAGTTTGTGACCCGTGCACCACGTTAAAAACATTTGAGCCAAACCTCAGCACCACTCACTAGGCGGACCAAGTTCCAAACTTTCCAAATCTGACCACAGATCACAAGCAATGACTGACAGGATTGACAGCTGCGTTATAGACTCCTCGGCTCTGACTGGTTGTCTTTGCTAGTTGCTGGTTGAATATCAGTGAAGTTTCCCTGCTTCCCCTCACTTACATTCAGTAGGCTATATCTTCAGTAGCTAGCTAGCTAACCCTACACTTTTCAGGGTTTGGTTTTAGTTTTGGAACAGGGAAGAAACGTATATCTTTTTCCAACCTATCCAGGTAACGAGTATCATTAATACACGACGTGCCCCAGGCACAACATTTAGCTCCAAATCCACAAAACCAGCCTGAAAATGAAGGAAATCTGAAACGATTGCATTAGAGTCAATGGAGCACAGCTGTGTTGTTGTTGTCAGACCCTGGTCTGAGCCAGCCCGATGCCACGTTATGATTTGCCAGTCTGCGTTTGGAGGCGGGACTGGAATGAGACTTTGTATCAAAAATGTAAAACTAAAGATATGAGTAAAGATTTCTTTACACATATGTCACATTTCAGCCAGGTAGTCTAACAAGTGACACCTAAGAAGAGTTTTTTTTTAACTCAACTCCTGAAGGATTGTGTGTGCAGGTGTGTGTGTGTGTGTGTGTGTGTGTGTGTGTGTGTGTAAGAGACAGAAAGAGAGACAGCCAGACACACATCTGTCGTTGCAATTAACCTGACCTTGGCTTCCCCTTTTGAACACACACACACACACACACACACACACACACACACACACACACACACACACACACACACACTATCGGTGTCTAAATCAGAGCTGTCATCCTGTCAGCATCTCCTCTCCCCTCCTCTCCCACCCCGCCTGTCAGTCAAAAACTGTTTTCCTCTTTTCACCTCTCTCCTCCTCCTCGCCTCTTGTCTTGTCTCCACCCTTCGTCTCTCCAGTCTTGCCCTCTCTTCTTCTCCTCTCCCCTCATTTTCACTCTTCTCCTTTTCTCTCACCTCCACTCTGCCCCATCCACATCCACTCTCTTAAATGTGCATTTGGTAAAAACTTGTTATTGAATACCCTGCTGCTACTCACGACTGCACACTGATGCAACAAGTGACTCTTTTTTTATTAAATTCCAGATGCATTCTTGCTATTCAGAAAACTCTGAGCCAGGTTAATTTATTATTTTTGCACCTTGTGTCATGTGTGTTCTGCACCTGAAGGGTATTTATCAAACTGGCGCAGTAGTGTGGAAGAGCAGTTTTCCTGTCACCTGAGAAATTTCTTTTGGGTAATCAGTGGGGTGATTCTGTTCCCTTCATGCAAATGTATGCAGGAGAAAATCATGAAAATGATAGAAGCAGATAAAAAACTAAGTGCAATTAAATGCATTCTGCTAGGTTAACTCAGTTTGCTGTAATTTCAATTTTGTCCACCACTGTAATGTAGGTACATACACTGCCAAAGGGCGTCGTGTGTTAAGAAAGAGAAAGTTTACTGACTTAAGAAGATCGAGCCAAAAGAGGTGGACATTGTGATGAGATTGCTTTGTCAGCTTATGTTTCCGTGGTCCAATATAAACTCTAAACTCAAAATTTAAGCCAACGTGGGTAAGAAGTCATAAAGTTGAACATCTACAATTCCATCTACAAAATTCATGTGTCAAAGTTCACCAACGCTGGACTCCACACAAAAGACTGAAACAGTCTTAACTTCGCCCTTGGATGCAGGCAGATCTGCTAACCGCAACATCTCTGTTGAAATAAATGTTTCTGCTCTGAGATGTTGGTTTAAAAATGCTTTCGGGGCCATGAGGGTAAGCACATCATATAAAGTGTGCACTGTAATATGTGTCATGTACATATACCGTAGCAGGCACAGCGCCAGGATTTCAATTTTGGATGGACCAAAGTCGTTTACAGTAATTACAGGAGTTAATACGGTTTGCCTTCCTTTGACGGTCTCCAGCTGGTTGTCTTGTTTAAACAGAAATGACAGGTTTCATGCTGTGGAGGGCAACTGGTGCGTCTGGTAGATTGTGACACTTTTAAAATCTTTTTCTAAAAGATTTTCAGTGCTGAGGTGGCTTTATTACACCAGCGACAATTTGTATGTGTTACAAACAGCACACGCTGCTCTAATTGTGCAGAAATGAAACACAGTGTCCTACCTGTCATGTTCTGCTGTGGATTGTCTAACTTTAGACCAATACATTCATCCATTTAGAACACTGACATTTTAATTCTATTAAAGGAAATACTACTATTTTGTTTGGCTGGATTATCATTTGTTTAAAGAGCAGTGCCTGTACTTTTTAAGGTTTATATATCATTCTGTATCTCTCTGTCAAAGTATATATGTTTTAGTGTCAAATTCTATTTTCCCAAGTCTTTTAAAATCTTTGGGTTTGGGTTAGGGTTACATTCTATGGTAAAACCCAGATAAACAGGCATCCCGAATGGCTGACAGAGAAGAGTCGTGTGTGTGCCTACATTCTGATAGGTCCATGTGGAGCCAGAGCACTGACTGGAAACGCCCATGCAGAAGCACTTTTCGCAGCCGCGTCGGTTTTCTCTCTGGAGGTTGAAGAATCCCAGCTTACAGCGGTCGCAGTTTTCTCCCTCCACATTTTCCTGCAGGAGAGAAAGACAGAAGGAGAGACAAAGAGAGAACAAAGACGCAGCAAAGTTTATAGGCTGCCCTCACACTGACGTTATGAGCACAAAGCATGTTATTGCAGTGTTAATGTGGTGAAGATAATGATGACGGGGCTAGAAAGGTTAGCGCAGAGTACTTATTTGTGCACATTAAAAGTGTGTGAGTGAGTGTACCTTGCACACGCAGGGTGTTATACACGGGTCATCGTTGCTGCTTCCTTCCACAGTGCAGTTACAGCGCTGGCAGGTTGGGTAGCCCATATAACCAACGGCACACCTGCAGACAAATGAATTTAATAACAACAATGAAGACGAAGATGACGAGTGTTAAAGAGGCCTTCCCTTCACTACAAGGTCAAAGGGTCAGTTCTCCGAACAAACGCTCCGTCCATCTCGGTCATACTGTCTCTGAGCCAGACACTGATCCTTTAGTTTGAAGCAAACAGCTGACCTCGCACCTCAGGCGACATGCATGTATGTGCAGTCTTAGGGAATACAATAGTGTAAAAGAAACTCCTTAATTAAAGTTTATTGGACAAAAGTCCCATAATAAACTTTAAGCATATTGTTATTCAAGAGGACAGAGAGAAAACTCGACTTCTGCACCTCCTCTTGGCTCTGCTTCCAGGCTTTAGAAAATCTAAGGGGGGATTTATAGTACTTGTGCGGTGCTGTGTCTGTGTCACTCTGCAGTTACACCTCCAAAACACTGGTTGGCGACGGAGGTTTCTGTGAAATGTTGTAAAGTTTAGTTGATTCAAAACACACATTAAATATGGCTTAGTAGAGACAATTTCAAACACAAGTACACAAATCGGCCTCATTACAACTCGCAGCATTCACAGACAAAGCACTTGCCATTTGCTGAACACATTTTCCCCACAAATACAACATGCTAAGGTTTTTAGTACAAGCCTATGGCATTTTACATTGTACAGATTAGCCTTGTGGCTAGCAGCCACTACTCATATGAAGCCAGGGACAACAGCAACATTTAACTAACGTAATGTTACAAAAGTTGACTTCATTACAACTCACAAGGTTCACAGACAAAACAACTGTATTATACTAAACACGTTTTCCAAACAAATACAACATGCTAACGTTATTAGCACAAGCCTATGGAATTTTACATTTCATAAATTAGCCTAGCGATTAGCTGAGATGTCCTCTACTCATATGAAGCCAAATAAATCACACGCAAGACTTAAAATGGCTTTATTGTCTTCACAATTTATTGTTTTTTAACTGTGAAATAAATGTAAATAAAAGCTTTGTTTGGACAGGAGGTCTGCATCATCGTGACGTGTAGTTACATTCCTGGGGAGGTGTACATCAGGCTAGGTAGGTACAGCGAATTGACGCAGAAGTATAAATCCCACATAATGCTTGACAGGAGACTTAAGCCAATCACAGGTGATTTCAGAAGGAGAGCGTTTCTACTGGCTGTTCTACAAATACAGACGTGCATGCACATCCCTTTGGTGAAAGCCTGATTCAATGTCAAAGAAACCTGCAGATAAAGGTGCTATTAAAGCATTGGCAACTTACTGCCTACACTGCAAATCAACCCCAAAAAAAATAAAGATGAGCTTCTCAAAAACAAAGTCTAAAAGAGAGTCTGATAATAAACAAAACATGGCATTATCAGCCATGTATTTCAAAGATGGAAAGAAAGTTTTGCTAAAAGTTAGGAGGAGTGATTAAAGAAGTGATTTAAAAGACAATGTCTATGCTGCTGGCCCAATCCAAGGGCAGGTCATTAAAAAAGTTTGGGGGAAAAGTTGTATCAGCTTTTAGATTAGATTAGATTACATTAAACCTGAATTAGATCCACAGGGAAGTTGCAGTAAGGGAAAAGATAATACAAACAAGCCATTACAGCAATAAAAGATGATGATAATACAATTTAAGATGAAGCACCGTGTTGACAGATTCACAGGTTAAGACAGAAAGCTCTTCTTGTTGTTGTTGTTTGTATATCTTTTGATTCCCCGGTTGTGATTTAACCTCAAGTTTGGAAAAACAAGACTCCACTTGATGATATCAGGCTGCGTTCAGCGTCCATTAGAGATAAAAGTGTGTGAAATATGTTATTAAAGAAATAATTCAAGTTGGAGTCAAGAAAAACAAATCGGAAAAGCAAATGAAACAGTATGTCTGGCATTTATACCATGTCCATTTACTCACTGACTCCTTTACAGCGTGTAACTGAGTGTGTGTGTGTGATAATAAATACCATCAAAGAGCTTAATGGAAACTTTCTGGTCATTTGCGAGCACTAATTGGAACAGACAACAGCTGAAAGGTTCTGCTCACCTGTCACAATGTGTCTGTCTCTTTTTCTATGTGTGTTTACGCACACGTATGCGTGTCTCTCACCTGTCACATCGGAGACCCCCAAAACCCTCCTTACACCGGCACGACCCCGCTGGCTGATCTGTCAATCAAACACACACACACACACAGACACAGACACACACACACACACATTTTTTAAGGGAAAAACAGCACAGGGGAAACAGAATGGGTATCTCTTTGAAGTGGCTGCACTTAAAATAGCTCCTCTTTCTAGACATAAAAACAGTAGAAGTACAAAGAGGAGTAAAATTATCTCTAATATAAATAGATGTTCTGTTCTGTCAGAGACAGTTTTCAATAACAGAGGCTTCTGTGCACGCAGCTGAACTTGTCTAACCCCAACCCCATAGGAAATCAAGCAGGACTGAATCGATGAAATGTTGGAGTTATTGAAGTACCACTTTAAAAATTGATTAAAATGTCTAACGTGTTTGTTTTCACTGAAAACTTCTCTATGTGTGAGTATGATTTCAAACATGGACAATATCCAGAGAGAGCAAGAGTGATACACATGAGGACAGACAGAGAGATTAAAGAGTATATCTGCATACTGGGCGTAGCCTGGCTTGGATCTGCGACACATGATTGGCTGATAGACCCATGTGAGTCACATGAGCAGGGGACGCAGGGGTTCTCCTCCTCCGCGCTCACCTGGCAACGTGAAGAAAACAATCACTTTCACACATTCAATTAATCACAATAATGAATGTCAAATGAGGCTCAGGTGCGTGCATATGTGACGTACCCCTGTGGGTCTGTAGAATCCATCCACGCACGACTGACAGTTGATTCCAGCTGTGTTGTCACGGCAGCTGATGCAGACTCCGCCCCCTCTGTTTTGACCTTGGATATTCAGGCTGAGTGACAGGTCTGCTACTGTCTGATTAAAGTAGCACTCCTCTGCCTTACCGTGGCAATTACACTCTGAAAACACAAACAGACAAAAACTTGGTGCTGTTGTACTGTGTTTGATGGGATTGTTGAGTCCTGCCCCCGCCTTCTCCAACGATACTGAGCATGAAGCAAAGACGACCGCCTTTTTAATCCATTTACTTTCTGCTACATAGGATTTTAGAGAAACATCAAACCTTGTTTTGAAGACAGTACCCTAAGGTTCACACACTGACCATGAGCAGTGTGTTATCTCCATGGTCCAGAAAGGAAAAAGTGGGTCTAAGCCTGTATTTGCCATTTCCCACAGTGTAGTAGTGAGAGGGGAGCCTAGCATTAGCCCTGTTTCCTACCGACTGAGCTTAACATTTAAAATTCAGAAATAAAAGCAAAGAGTTGTTCTACAATGTGATTGTGGATATTATTTAAAAGGTTTTACAGAACAGGGATCACAGGGATCTAATCTAGGATGGGCTCAGTTTGAACAGGAGATCAATTCAAGGTGCAATGTGTAATGCCTGACCACATACTCCAAACTATATTGACTCCATTTGGAAGGTTTTCTATGTTCTTATTAGTTGTACTCTCTGTGCTTTGCATGTCTCTTCGTTTTTCAACAGATTTTGGGTTTGGGACCTTGGATTATCTGACCCCGGAAATGTTTGAGACAATGAGTTGTGGCCATAGACTTCAACGAGCAACAAACAGTAAGCCTGTAAACTAGCTTAGCCTGGCCATCTACTTTAACTATCCTGGCTCGGCTAGCCACTTGCTGACCTAGCCACATCAGATTTGTAGATTTCTATCCCTGGATTGTGTGACTGTCAATTATGGAAGACATAACAAGATCTGTGGACTTTACACCGATCAGCCACAATATGAAGGTGAAATGAATAAAATTGATTGTCTCATTACAGTACAATGTTCTTGGATCCTGGCATTCACGTGGATGCCACCTGACACATTCCACCCACCCAAAAACCACTGTGGACCAAGTCACCCCCTCATGGCAACAGCTCTCCCCTCTGACAGTGGCTTCCCCAGCAGGCAACCATGCCACACCAGAAAAACTGCCAAGGAATGGCCTGAGGAAAGTGTTAAAGAGCTCAAGACATCAACCTGGCCTCCAAATGTCCCAGATCCTAAATTTATCAAGCATCTGTGGGACGTGCTGATACTCCATCACAACCCATAGGACTCAAAGAATCCACCACCAACGCCCTGGTGCCACACACCACAGGACATCCCCAGAGGAACTGTGTTCATGCCTCACCAGGTCAGAGCCAAGTCTGATCCGAGGAGGCCCCAGTATGGATCGGGGGTACTTTTGGGTACCAGCACGTCCCATGAACACTCAATCAGTTTGGGATCTGGTGAATATGGAGGGGAGGTCGATGCCTTTTCATGTAACTGGATGATCAATGTTATTCACTTCACCTGCCAGTGATGGTAAGTGTATGTCGGGAGAAATACACCGGATCTGGGATTGACTAAACTGAGACATATTCTTTGTCGCACCTGGTTTATGAGGTCAGACCTTGACCAAATTCTGGTCATATCTTAAACTGTGCGCCTTTAATGTGAAAGCCTATAAAATGCCAAAACGAAGCATTTTATAAGTTTTTTGGTAGTATCAGAAAGGATTTTACTTCCCTGGAAAGTTACAGTATGATGACTATGTTCACGGTGCGATTTGGAGCAATAACAGTGGTGGATATCTGTGCAAAAGCCTCTTTTATCTCCGGAACATTTCAGGGCCCGTCTCCAGGTCTGATCTCAGACTTGGCACTGCTGACCTGTAAATCTGTGTGGTGTTGCTGGGCTTCCTCCTGTGCTGCATTAAGCTGCTTTTTGGACTCTATGGTTTCCCCAAGAGGTCCCCCAAGTTGTCCATCCCTTGCATTAGATTATGTTTTACAATCATTCTGAGCCAGGCTGCATAATGCTGCTGCAAGCACAGGTTGTTCAGTGCTGAGACCCTGTGGGGCTGAATGGGCTGAATCTGTCTTTACTATTGCGCCAGTCAGGACCTGTAACATCTTGTCACCTAAGTCTTTTTGTGTCAGTGTCAATGTAGAAGAAGCAGTGATCACAGAGCCTGTTAGAAGGCGTAGTCTGTGTGAAATAAAATGAAGATTACATGTTGTAACCCTAGTTTTATGATGACAGGTGGGAGCCCTCACCTCATCGCTCTGCTGCTACATAGATGATGAAGGTTAATGGATGCAAAGGTGACTTTTGATGGCTTTATACAGTCTTATATCAAAGATTGGTCTGGACTGGCTGGCAAAAATATTAATTTCCTTGAGCTCCTCCATAGTTCAATGCTATATGTGTTCATATAAATTGTAGGTGTGCTGTAGTAATATTACAGACATTTTACCAATTGACATGTGGTGAGTGGGTGTATATGCTGCATTAAAATAAATGTGCAGTGGACACCTAAAGTTCCATAAGATCTCTGAAAGGACATTTTCCAAGTAGTGAAAGTTTTCAGAAGTGATTGTTGGTTTCTGGGTAAGCAGGAATTGTGGGTAGATGTGTGTAATTTAAGTGTCATTGTGTTTTTCTTACTCTCGCAGACGTGTCGAGTGAGGAAGGTTCCTGCCATCCAGGGCTGCTGGTGGTAACCAGGGCAACAACGATCACAGCTCTCCCCGCATGTGTTGTGTTCACATTCACAGCTAAACTTCTACACACACACACACACACACACACACACACACACACACAAACACATGAAGAAACAGTTTCACAGATTTGTCAATTAAACAGACATGAGCAACTGTTTCAGTAAATGGACTGTCTGCTACCGTAGGTGGAAGCTCATCTCAACGAGATGGCTTAACATGGTAACAATCTGAGTCACTGTCAAATTTGAATTCCAGTGTAGCCACCGTCTGTCAAGTGTCTGGTGAGGGAAAAACATCTAAATTTCAAAATGTCTTGGCCCTGGCTTGACATTGATTCATTCTTATTCTGCGGTCTCAACCACATGCCAGTTCCCTGGATTAGGGGACAAAGTGCAGGTCACAAACCAGCTGTCTTTAACTTTGCAGAATACTCTCTGCCATAATTAAAGTACCACAGTTCTCTATTTGTAAAAGTAACCAGGAATGGTTTATATTAGCCGGTGTATGCCGCCTTTTTGCTGGTATCACAAGTAATTGTCCGGCAGATGAAAATATCAGTGGCCAAAATGTTCAGTGGGAAATATGCCAAATAAATAAATACATTTTTAGCATATTAAATAGCTTAATATTGTGTGATCTTCTGTATAAGATATGTTGCAAAGAAAAGTAAATACAAACTTATTCTATGCAGACCAGATTTGGGGATATTAATTACCAACGGATCTGTTTATCCATCGCAGCCATACAGAGTGTGCCCTGCCTCTACAGACCATACGCCACATCCACAGTGGTCAGGGTCTTCCTCTTAGTGTTCTTGATGTAGTTAGGTGACGGCATCATGGATCACATTCTCCAGGAAGACTTTCAAACACACCGCAGGTCTCCTCATAGATCAGACCAAAGATATGCCTGACCCCACGGCGAGCCAGACGGTGGATAGCTGGCTAAGTGATTTCCAGTCGCGCTTGCTGCACTGAATCCTTTTCCTCCTTTGCCTCTTTGACTAAACCTTTGATTAGTCACTCGGTTCAACAGGCTTCTTCTTCATTTAGCTTATTTCAAGTTGTTTAATCTGAAGTTTGAAGTCTATTTAAAATATATGTCTAGTAGTTGCTCTATAAAGCTGGAATTCTGTAATATTAATGGCCATATTGGCCATCAAAAAAAAAAAGTCTAGCGTCTAAATGTTTTTTCACTTGTTTTGTCTTTCTGGTTGAGAGTTTGTGGTCTTTTGCCTGTGTAACCACACCTACCAGAGTCAGGGTGGTGCTGACCACTCCATGAGTATCACTGCAGCAAGGTGAGAATTTTAAAGGGGACCTATTATGCTCTTTTTTAGGTTTCATACTTCTATTCTGGTTTTCTACCAAAACATATTTGCACGCTTTAATAGTAAAACACACTTTATTTTTCTCTTACTATCTGTGCTGGAACACCCGTGTTTATCCTCTGTCTGAGACTTTGCATTCTAGCGTTTGTCAATATAAGTCCACTTCCTGAAAAAGCCCAGTCTGCTCTGATTGGTCAGTGTTTTCAGGTCCTCGGCATCTTGGTGTTTCTGTACTGTCATTATAGCATGGGGAAATGACTGGAGCACTTTCTACCCTGTATAGACCACTTATAATAGCTTTTAAGCACAACTGACATGTTCCAGCAGGAGTACGATCTGAAATATGGGAGAAATTAACAACACAGGCAACCAAGTTTACAGGTGTCCCTGACATCAGCATGTAGCTTCAGGTTCTGAACAACCAAACATGTTCCAGCAGAATTATGATCCAAAATCAGGAAGAAATTATCATCAGCAGGAGGAGATAACATGATATTAGTACCAGAGCACATGTAGCAGTGTACTTGCAGCCAGGGAATGACAGTTATGGCGTGACCATAGTGGCAATTTCTACCATAATATCACCAATAAGAGCTTCTAAACCAAAATCTTAACAATGGGACATGTTCCGGCTAAAATGTGATCTGAAATTGCGGAGAAATTAACAACAAAGGCAACCAAAATGATATGTTTCCCTGATGTTAGCATGTAGCTACATGTAGCAGTGTAGGCTACATGATGTAAACACTTGGAGTAGCATGCCTGGAGCTGATGACCATGTAAAGAATCCTATCACGAGCTGACGTCAACTTGTTTCTAAAGTTGAATCTGTTGGAAACAGCATTTATAATGATCTGAAGCCTGAGGTTTTTGCTCACAAATTATTTTTACATACATTAACCTCATTATTTGAACCTTTGACCACATTTAATATGAACGACTGACACTGTAACTTTATAAATATGACAGAAAATAAGAAAAAAAGCATAAGAGATCCTCTTTAAACTATGTCAGCTGGCGTAAGGCTACTTTGAAATGTTCAAAATATAAAACAAAAATTTGGGTTGGTATTAATTTGATAACTACATTGAGATTTCACGCTAAGATGGCTTTTTACTGTGTGATAATACATTTTCAATGTCATAAACAAAAAGGGTTATTGTGGTTGAGGGTGTGTAAATTGTTTCCTTTGTGTCACACCATGTGGCATCAAATCATTCACACGAATGTGAAAATGGAGGGCTGCAAACAGGTAATTACCAACATGCATGACCTATTGAAAGCCTATCAAACAACAATGTATTCACAGGAGAGCCAACTGCAATAAAAGAACTCGGTTCACTTTCCAGATTGTCAGCCGGTAGCAAATGGGTTCACTACTACGCTCCCAGGACAGAAATAAATTCAAAACTAAACACAGTCAAAGCAGAATGTAGCAGGAAATTTGCCAACTTCGAGGTTCAGTAATACAATTTAGGACTTTCTGTAAATTGGTTGATGTGAAGAGGGTGCCAGATTTAACTGAGAGGAGAGCGGTACAATAGCGTAGCGAGAGCCAAGTTTGGATTTGTTGGCACGAGTGAGTTTGCCCCTTTTATCTGAGACACAGCGCTACAGCTCTGGCTTCGGGCTGCCTTTGTACTGAGCATGCATCTGAACAAATGTTCTGTAGACGATCATCAACAAATCATCTCGCAGGTCTCCACCTTTTCTGCTTTCTGAACGTCTGCCCAGGACTTAACTGCATGGATGGATGAACTTGTATCAAAGTAGTGGAGCTTAATGTCTTTTGGGAACAGAGGGCTCAAGAAAATCTCTTCAAAATTCACATTTAGGGCCTGATAGATTATATATGACTAATTATGTAGTACCCAAGCAGAAACACGTTTAAAAATACACTATTTTTATTCGGCTGGACCAAATACGACATCCACCCACTGATGACTTATATCTGAACCCTTAAAAGAATACTCCAACGATTTGGGAGTTATGCCCTTTCTCTATCATTTTCATATTCATATTGAGACAACATGATCAATATCTTTTTTGTGTCTGTACGTCCAGTGGCTGGGTCTCAGCGGTTAGCATTGCGCTTATAGGGGGTCAGTACGTCCTCTGCTGTGATCCGCAGAGGGATACACCGGTGAGCAGGCACAGGCACAGGCACAGACGTAGCCTGTGAACAAAACTCTGTTGTTAATTAGCCTAGCGATATCTCTCCGGAGTATACAGATGAGGAACTCCAGGTGTTGGATGCTGAGCGGACGAGAAGAGAGGCTGAATCCTCCGAGGCAGCGGAACAGCAAGGGGCCGAGGGGAGACGGAGGTCAGGGGAGGACTGGTGGTGTAGCTGCGGGGCTTGCCAACCTATGCCTACGGAGGTGGGATAATTATGCTGCACAGAGTGAGGTTCTGTGCTCCCATCGTTGGGGAGGCTAGAGATATATCATCATCATCAGGAGGAAAACCGCCGCAGAGAGTGCATCACAAGGAGTGAAAACTTTGCAGCAATCACTAATCTTGGCGTGATTGAAACTTTTTTTCATGTTCCTAAGATAAACTGGAAAAACGCCCCAGGCCTGCAGGAGCTGATGGACAACTTTCAGTCGAGTGAGTAATATCGTCCGTGCCGTCTCTTTGTTTGGTTTTAGTGACCTAGCGTACCTGTCCCAGAGCCAGCTGCAGCTGTTGCTCACTGGTGTATCCCTCCACGCAGGACGTAAACACACTATAGTTCTGTGCATCAAACTTCTTCTAAAACGACTAAAAAGGACTCTCGTTTTTTTAATTAATGTTTAAACATGCCTGTTTTAAATGCACGTGCAGAAATGCCAGCTTCAGGGTTTCTGTAAAGTTTATTTGTTCACTTAGGGTAGGGTACTGACCCCTTATAAGCACAATGCTAACCGCTGAGACCCAGCCACTGGTTGTACAGACACAAAAAAGATATCGATCATGTTGTCTCAATATGAAAATGATAGAGAAAGGGCATAACTCCCAAATCGTCGGAGTAGTCCTTTAAACACACACATGTTTTTCTCCAAACAGTTGTATTTAAAAGATTTTTTTTGTTTTTTCTTTTCATTTTAACCACTTTCCACGCAGCTGCTAATTTTAGCATGTCTCTATGGCATGAATCTAAAGTTGTAGAGACTTGAATTGCTGGAGATTGACTAAAAAACTGTCGTGAATTCATGTTTTTCTGTGATCACACAATAACAGCAAACATGTTTAAGTCAATAGCATTCAACAGGGACATAAGAACGACAAAATTAAATTGAAGCAATGTTCAACGAGATGCATGACAAGTGAGTTTGAAATTTCTTACTGTACTAAAAAATATGCAATTTAAAGGTCCAGTTTGCAGGATTTAGGGGATATATTAGCAGAAGTTAAATATAATAAATACATTTTCTTTAGTGTATAATCACTTGAAAATAAGAATTCCTTGTCCACCATGTTTCTACAGTAACCCTAAACAGACAAAGATAACACTAGCCCTAGGGAGAACCATTTACATTTTCCTGTTTTCAGGTCAGCCACCGTAGTTAGCAGCCCCTCCGCAACAAGCAGGGCTTGAGAAACACTGTTTTGTTTTTCACATGAAACTGCTTTACTCTGTGTTTTCATTGGTTTAAATTACAGGGTTTGTTTACTTTGGACAAGAAGAGACCTCTGCGGATAATTTGCCTCCCAGTAAAAACCTCCTAAAAGTCGGCATGTTAAGTTATCAGAGAAAGACGGTGAGCACACATTAGCAGGTGCTGTACTAGAGGTCTGTCTCTGACGAGCCAAACAGCATAGAAAAAAGCCTGGTTTGTAACATGAAACTGCTTGATTCAGTGTTTTACCGGTTTTAATCATCTAGTCCGGTTATTTTCGAGAGGAAGAAACCTCTGTGGATAATTCAGCCCATGGTAAGAACCTCCTGTACAAATGAACACTAAAGGAATTCTAACCAGGATAAGTATGGCTGGTTGCAATCTGCAATCACCGCTAGATGCCACTGAATCACCTTAAGTCTTACACACTGGACCTTAATTTACTTTAATTATTTGGGAAAATCCAGATTTTTATTAGCACAAATACATCATTGGTTTGCTTTCTTCGGTCAATTTCAAACACCTCTGTAATATGTCCCTTACAGAAGAGAAGAAGAGAGAAGAGAAAAGAAGAAACTGGAGCTCTTTACACAACAACAGTGACATCACTTATTGTCAATGACATCATCACCAAGGGACCAGACATCAGTGTCACATCTGAGCTAGTCTTCGTGGTTCAGCCTCAGGACACGTAAAGGACACAAGACTGTGTGTGTGTGTGTGTGTGTGTGTGTGTGTGTGTGTGTGTGTGTGTGTGTTTGTGTGTGTGTGTCTGCAGGGGACACAGGTGACACAGTGAAGCGTTGTCTCTCGTGTCACTTCAAACAGTGGAGTGTTTGATACCAGACACCTGATCTTTCTCTCTCGCTCACCACACTCTCACACTGATACAAGGCGGTAGATACAAAGCAGGTGCCCAAGGGTGCTCTTTGCTCCTGCTCAACAGTATGTAGGAGCTCCATTACCTCGGTGGTTTTGTTAAGTGGACTGGGAGAAACAGAGTTAAGTATTTACCTTTGTAACTTGGTTGAGTGGACAAGCTTTGGCGTGGCCGTAACAGATACACATCCCTCCGACTGAGATGTCCTTAATGGAATAATAGTACTGAAAAATAACAGACAGGAAGTGAGAATATGTGATAATACATACAGCAGTGTTAATGAGCACATTAGCAGTTAAACAGGCAGAATTAGAGCTAGACTGCTCTCTTTTATCTCAGTGGTGATTACACTTTAAAAAGGACATCCTGACCTAACAGATGATGTCATGATGGTGTGCCGAACTTCACACCTGGGGATGTGTTGAACAGCAGGACTGGTAAATGATAAACAGCTGCATTTATGTAGCACTTTTAACCAAATTGTTCTACAATTTGCCGTTTATTCACCAATTCACACACACAGATGGCAGCGAGCCATCATGCAAGGCGCTGGCCTGGTGCTGAGCATCAGGAGGTTCAGGGGGTTCAGTTTCCAAGGACGCTTTGGCTACATTCAGACAGGGGCTGGGGATCATTTAGAAAACTGCAATACCATTACCCTTGAAGTGATATGGTACCAATAGAGTCCTTTATTTGATCCCCATAATGTGAATGGAGTGGCGTGTACTGTAGTTTAGCCACTAATTTGGAGACATCTTGGCACGCTGAACTGCCAACTCCGTCAAACAGACCATGTTCGACTTCACCATGACACAGACTGTATGGGTGGTAGATGCTGCTGCATGAGTGTGAGCTCAGAGGATAGTTGTAAGAGTTCGCCCAGCTGCATTCACACGACAGCGCTAACTGTAACATTAGCTGTGGGATGCTAACACTTAAAAACTGGTTTACTGACAGAGTCAAGCCGTTTCTATGTATATGTTGTACGTTATCACTGCTGTTGCATCAGCTCACACTCATCGGGAGGACTGTTCACTGGGATGAGAACAGTTCCACAGACAGCAGCAACAGAAAGTTTGCTGATCAAGTGGGGAGTCTGACCGGTCTGGGGTCAGACCCCCCCCGTGCAAAAAGGATCAAATGCAGGGTGTGTTTGAGTGGAGACGTCTTAATACTGCTTGGTACTGGATTATATCGGCTGATACTTTCAAAGGTATTGAGTACTAACACCCAGCCCTGTTCAGACTGCAGGCGAATCAGATTTGTTTCTCAAATCATATCTTTATTTAGTTATTTGCAAGTGAACAAATCTGATTTGTGTGTCAAGACATCACCAGCCAATTTGCATTGGTTCCTGTCGTAATGACGCTAGGGTCAGTAACTACATAGTGAAACTGGTGATGCAGCCTTCCAATGCGGAAGAGTGACAAAAAGAGGTCCATCATTTCGCCCCCCAAACGATAGCCCTTTCAAGTCAGTGCATAAGTCCTTCGTTGCACCCGCCACGTTGTCTTCTATAGCGCTCTGCTAGTAGCAGCATAGATTCTGCTCAGCACTTACGTCACTCTGGATTTGAGGTTGTTGTGTGTCGCATTCAAGTTTGAAATACAATTTGAGTGACCAGACCTTCTGGCCTGAGACGCAACTGTAGAGAGTGCATTTCATATCACCTCCAATTGTGATTTGGATCCAATTAGCATGTCTGCGTTTTTGGTTTTGTTTTTTTTTCCTGCCCAGACTTTCTAAAATGAACCTGGATATGCAAAAAAAAAATGGATTTGACCTGACAGGGCGTAGACGTGGAGCTGAGGTTCGCCCCACTCTACATTCAGAGCTACAGCTGCCCACAATCTTCGCAATTACCGACTTCCCCACCTTTGTGGGGCTCCACTTCTTGACTCACACATCAAACAGTCCAAATCGCAAAGCCTCAGTCGCAGATGTTGGTGCCTTAATTTCAGCTGATTTATTTTCATTTTCAACAAATAAAAGAACCTGGGAGTCTGAAGTGAGGTCAAAGACTACTGATGCCCCGTTCCACACACATTTCCTACACGCTTGCTCAAGTAAAATCTGTTTAACCCTTTCTGTCATCATCATGTAATTAAAGGTTATTAAATGATAAGTGAATAATTAATCAAATAAAAATGCAACTTACAAAAAAAGGTCTCAATATAATATGAACAATATACACCAGTCGAGATAAATGACACAAGTTCTCATAAAAGTTAAACTTAAAAAGTTAAATCCCATGGTTACAATAAAGTTGTAACCATGGAAAGTTGTTGTAGTCTGCTATTTCCATGTTTCAGCTGTTAAAACAGAATCAGCATTATGAAGCATATATTACCTCTGAATAAAAATAAATATAACATATTTTACTCACTTTTTACCTATGTGTTATTTTCCTGGCGGATATCTCTAATTTACAAAAGGACAGAAGCGAACATAAGAGTGTGCTGAGCCTCACCCGTCTCGTCACAATGGGATCAATATCTCTCGGGTCACGGAGTGTCAGAGTCATGAGGTCGGCGTTCAGCGTTCTGATTCGCTGGAACACCAGCCTGATGTAGCGGGCGGAGGTGAAGTTCAGCAGGGTCGGGGAGGGGTCATCCGCACTAGGCCGGCCATTGATCAGAGATGTGTGGATCTATACACAGACAGACAGGTAATTGGTGACACGGAGCAGCAGAGTTAACGTGAGAGACTGTGCTGAGGCATTAAAGGTGCTTTTAGTTGCTCGCAGTGGCAGATGGTGGAGGGAGTGAGAAGCGTCTTCAGAGAAGCCAAAGAGACAACAAACATAAACAGATCGGAAAGAGGAGGAGAAGGAGGATGAGTAGCAACAAGCTTGTTGTAACAGGAAGTGTTGTTTACTATCTTAAATTTCAAAAAGACTTGCATAAGCTAAAAAGTGAAGACTTTGAAATGGAGGCTCCAAATCTCTTAAACTGTGGTGTTAGTTGTTTTCAGTCACTAAGTCACGTTTAATTATTTAATAAGATAAGTGAAATTTAAAAGAATGTTTAATGTAACACCTTTAATTAAAGAAGAACAGCTTCCATAATGGGTGAGGAAAGAGAATAATGTGTGTGTTGTACTGTGGTGCCAAGAGAAAAATTAAGCATACAGATTTCAGATGTTATTCTACAGGACGAGATACAGTGGCGCCACCAACCACTTGAACAGGGTCCCTACAGTTTTATGACATTTTAAGATGTTTTAATGCCACTCAGAATAAAATTTAAGACCAATTTTATACTGCCCATTATAGAGGACAAAAAAATGACCAACATCAATTATGTTGGGAGGAGGGAAACTTTTGCCCACATGTTTATTGTTGCATAAAAAAATGACTTCTATATAGAGTGGCGGGACAAAAGGGTAGAACAGAACTTGCAAATATTTTTGCTTTGCTTTCTGTCGTGGCAAGTTTGACAAACCTTTTGCATAAAAAACATGGAGCCTCAAAGCCATAAAATCTTGGTTAAACAGACAGTTGTCCTTGAATTTGCACTTTCCAGTGTACTGCTCTGGGCATCGCGGCTGAGATCAAAATATAAGTGTTGTTGGTTCAACTATCCTTATCTGTGTGACCTTAATGCAAGAGGCATTTGGTCAGTTATTTAAGAAATAATGATCTTTCCAGTTATTTTACGATTTTACGATGCAATGTCAGGAAAAAAAAAAGATTAATAAAATCCTACTTCCAATGTTGTTGCATTTTTGCGAATTTAAAAGATTGATTTAAGACATTTTGATACCAATTAAGGCCTTATTATAAGATTAAAGAATTCACTGCCTTTCAAGACTTTCCAAGGATCTGCAGGTAAAGAGCAGTAAGGTGACTGGAAATGGAAACTTTTAAGGGAATCTTGAAAAGAAGCAGTACTAGTACAAGCAGTGTGCAAAAAAGGTGGTGTTTTGTTGAAACAAAAAATGAAACAGACAAAATCAAAACCCCAGAAAGTTTAACAAAAACAAGTTATAGTTGTAAGAAAGCAGATAGACCCTGAAGCCTCACCACAAGCTGCCGTCTACCACTACAGACCAGTGACTGGCCTTTAACCTTTCCAGCCTCACCTAACTGGAACCAACTGCTCAGGTACACATACATTTAAAAACACAATTAGAACAACACACACACACACAAACACACACATTTCTTTTTTATAGGCACATACACAACCCATTAATGGAACAACTTTCATAAAAAAAGTAATTTACCCTTTCCTATACAATGTGTCAGCGCTCAATCAATCACTGTTAGGACTAATTGCGGACACCTGCCACAATTGCCACCCTGTTGTGTAACACAAGAGCACTGCCACTTAAATACAGCAGGGTTTATATACGTCACTGCAGATAAGGTACAGCATGTGGTCGTATTATACAACCAGGTTGCATATCGTTTCACATCGTTTTGAGGACACATGATGTTCAGCCTGGAAACTGTAGCAAAGCAGTGCACACCATCTTCAGATTCAATGTGAACCTGTTTTCACTTTGCTGATTGAGCAGGTGAGACACAGAAAGAGACATACATTAACTCAATAGGTTTGAACTCTTTTAACAGAGCCTAATCTTGTTTAACATAAATAAAACAACACAACCTTACAGAGTTTGATAATGGACATCAATGCCAGGGCCCTGAAAGCTCAACAGACAACAAATTATAGAAATACATCCAAATAGACACAGCACATGCGCAGCATTTAGAGAACAGAAACTTCACAGCACCCAAAAACATTGACTTGTCGACATGTGTGCAGCATTTAGAAAAAGTGCTGCAAGAAGCTCACAACACAACGGAAACTGTTTTCAGGGAAGACTAAAAACTTATGCACACAGCTAGGACATGCTTGTTGTTGCCACGGCTTGTGGTTTATGAAATTACTAAAGTTGGATATCAGTCATTGTGATTGCATGATTTTAATAAAATAATGATAAGCAACAAGATTAAAATTAAAGATTAAAAAGACCAAAAAACTAGGTTATTTTCTAACATGGACAATGACAACAATGCAGCAGTAACTGCTGTGTCTCCCAGCCACGTGCATCACTTTTTAGTGTCCCGTGGGAACAGTGTTGTGAGCAAAGAGTGTACAGTGACATCACGTATTGGCTTGTGGATCCTCAAGTTCGGCATTTGGCTGTTGCAATCGTGGATTTTAAGAGCCAGAGGTGACCAAATTTGGACAAGAGGGTGGCTGCGTGGAGGAGCAAGGGGTGGATCTGACTCACAGACTGTAGCACACTGTGTCAAAGTGGCCATGCCCTTTTTAAAGCGTAACTTTAAACAGTTGCGCCCCAACCCTCACCTATGGTCATGAGCTCTAGGTAGTGACCAAAAGAATGAGTTCACGGAAACAATTGGCCGAAATGACCTTCCTCTGTGGGGTGGCTGGGCTCAGCCTTAAAGACAGGGTAAGGAGTTCGGACATCTGGAGGGAGCTCGGAGTAGAGCCGCTGCTCCTTCACGTCAAAAGGAGCTGGCTGAGGTGGTTCGGGCATCTGATCAGGATGCCTACTGGAGGTGTTCCGGGCACGTCCCACTGGTAGAAGGCCCCGGGGCAGACCCAGAACACACTGGAGGGATTACATATCTTGTCTGGCCTGGGAACACCTCGGGGTCCACCAGGAGGAGCTGGAAAGCGTTGCTGGGGTGAGGGACGTCTGGGGTGCTTTGCTCGGACTGCTGCCTTCACGACCTGGCCTCGGATAAGCGGATGAAAATGGATGGACTGATGGATGCTTGGGTTACAAAAAAACTTCACCCCTACAGTTGCCATGAATGTGGAAATTAACAATGGAGACCAAAACCATTTTTGTACCATTTTTGCTGTGAGTGTGGGCCAGCCTCAAGTGGCTATTCAAGGAACTGCAGTTTTTGGCACTTGCACGTTGGCGTCATTTTCTGCCCTGGAGCTTGCCGCTTTGTTGTGAGCTTCTTGCAGCGCTTTCTCTAAATGTTGCTGATGTTTCTAAATTTGCTTGTGTTGTCTATAAGCACGTGTTTTCTTAATGTGCAGTGGGTTGACCTCTTAAGGCCACCATACATCATGGTGTCCTGACAAACGAAAATAACTGATGAGGCCCAGTCCAAGATTACTGTAATACAAAATGAGGCTTCTGTCCGCAGAGTGTGTTGCTTCTCTGCATCAGGACACCTTACACAGTAACATGTTGCTGTTACTGGAAGACACTTTCATTTTGAAACTGACATTTTGTATTGTAACTGCCCTGCTTTACCACTAAATCGATGTAGAGAAAAATAAACACAAATTTATATTCTGCATCACCGATAATCAACACGCAGCCACATAACAAGGAGTGTGAGGTCCTGTCTGCCTGCATGTCTGTCCATCTGTCTGTCTCACTAATGTGGCCAAAAGCAACATTTGGGATCTGCAAAAAAGTCTTACAGAGTGGGCTGTCCATGTGTGCGTGTGTGTGCGTGTGTGTGCGTGTGTCAAGGGGGAACACTTGATGGGTGCAAGCTGCACACTTGGAAGTAACGAAGGAGACGGTTGTGTATGTGTGTGTGTGTGATGAGTGGTGGGGTGACATTGTGAATGTGTGTGCGATGCTGTGACACATCGCCTACGACTCATTATGGTTTCACTGTGATCAGACGGCTGGGGAGCTGTCAACCACACACACACATATACACACACACACACACACACACACACACACACACACACACACACACACGCACGCACAGTTCATGCACACATTCAGACACCTCCGTCGTTACTTGCAGCTCTTGACATCTCCCAGCTCACACCCCCTCGAGCGCTCCCCCGCAGGACACAGACACACAACACACAAGGAGACACACTGAACACGCATCTATGCAAGCATGTGCAAGCACGCACACTGGCACCCATGTAAACGCATATACATATTCAGACAGGCATCGACAATTAATGGCCTGTGTGGGAGATGTAGATGTGCGATTAATTTGTTTTCTCTGCAAGTGAGTGTGTGAATGTGTGTGTGTTTCTCTTTCTCTTCATTAATGTCAGTAATAGCAGGCTTGCCCCTCTGTTCTTACTGGGTGCAATCACACACACAGCTGATCAAAGCGACATAACAGTAAACAGTGGTGTGAACACGTGTGTGTCAGTGTGTGTTTGCTATCAGTGATTAAAATTATATTAACAGTTCTGCATATTTGAACAGAAATAGAGCCACTTTTTGGGAAACAAGCTCCAATCTTTTTAGTTTTAAACCCAACATGCAAAGTTTTTCCTTTCTTTTCTATATTTTATGATTTTTTGTCATGATTTCATACAGTTTGACTTGGTGCTGCAAGCTGAGCTCTGAATTCATTTTCACAGGTTATGGGTTATGGTTATTACACATTTTCACTACTGTAGCAACAGCTCTGCTCCTGAGATTCCCCTCCAGACCTGTCGCTCTCAGCACCTCGAGACATTCCCTGACTCTGACCATCACCTGCCTGCACACTTAATCCAGGGCTGCAGCTATCGAAAATGTTAAGAATCAAGTATTCTACCAATAGTAAATATACAAAAGAGAAAATAAGACAGGTCACTTAAATGAACAACTGATTGGTAACATTTTTACTGCTTAAACTGCAACAATAATTAGGCAATTGCTGCTTACACCACCTGATATTTTGATTTTTGGGGTGTTTTATGGATCACTGTGTGGGGAGTACTGTAGGCGGGTGGGTGTGCATGTTTTTGTGTCTGTGACTGTCATAATAACAATAACAATAATAATAATAATAATAATAACATGCATGAAGCTCAGTCTTTCATAATTTGACTGCAGCATATTATTTTCTGTGGTCATGTCCTTATAAGGGTACTTTGAGGATTTTTGAGCAGCTTTGCATCAAAACAATGCGGGGAGTATGTGTGAATGAACTGCGGTGAACTACCCTCCAACTTACCAGTGCCTAGATATGCTGATAACTATTATTATTTATGTCATCCGGCAAAGTTTCACTGGCTCTCACTCTGTTGCTCGAACTACAGGCTGTACTTACACATTTTCTTATTGCCCACCATCCATGCTGCCACCGCGAACACAAAGAGTATAGTAGCAGATCAAGAGACAGACCCGCCTGTCTCTCTCAAACTCGGAACAAAATCCGATCAAGTGATAAAATGAGCGAGTGCTGATTGATTATTTATCAAGATTATGTTGCTATATTGCCTATTTCAGCATTGTTTTTAGAAACATATTTTAGTGCACTGTTTAGCTGTAATAGTGAGAGTTTGTGAACAGGAAGTGGTTGCCATACTGTTTCCTGCATGGTGAAAACGGTGGCCGAAAAAAACTGAGATCAAACAGTAAAACTAAGCAGCGTTGATCAAATATAAACCAAGATACTTGACTGAATGGCTATTTCTCCAAAACATGTTTTGCCTTACTGTACGAGATCAAGATTGTTTCTTGCCAGCCAGCTGCCATAGTTTCAAAGGGACATGTTTGCATTATCTCACCCACAATGTTTTACTGCCCAAGTTTTTTATTTTTATGAATTTGTCTGCCTCCCTAACTGCTTAACTGTTACTAAAGACAAAGAAAACTGCCTTTTACCTTACCTTATCTGCATCCAGCTACACTTAAATTACACTATTTTTAAAATTAGATTCCAGTGGTGGCTGCGTAGTACTGTTGCCGACTAGTGTGAACCAAACCCTTTCAATAACTCCAGAGCGTTTTAAAGTCCAAAAGTCAAAATTCATAGGAAAAAAAAGGATAGATGTAATCATTTCCAAACTTTAAAAAGTTTTTATCTAATGAAACATTCTGATTCAATCCATATTTGTTGGCATTTAGCCTTTCAGAAACAACATTTTCACTGTGGTCAAGAAACTGTTTGCTCTCCCACTTGCCGCACACAAAGGGAGGCACACATCTGTATTAAAGAGGCGGTGCAACAGCAATCTAACAGCACCATAAATTACATTTATATAACCACAGTAACAAAAAAAATGACTTCCTGCTGACAGTGCTAGAAAGACTAACTCATTTAATCTGATGAATCACCTCCTGAACAGATGCTTTGAGCATACAATCCCACTTCGCAGGTGAAATTTTTAGTAACCCAAGTCTACCCAGCAATTCTATCACAATCAGAACACAGTTACACACAACCAAACTCAATTCAACCCTCTGAGAACCAAACAAACCCAAGTCCTCCTGCATTCACCAAACTCAACCATTTAATCTCAGCCTGAGTCAATCTAACCCACTAGAACCCTTCAAATCCACCCAAAACTAAGACAAACTCAACTCTACACTGCTACAAATGTTACCTCTCCATTCTCCAGAGGGTGAATCTTTGAATAAAAAGATGTGCAGATAACTTCATCATCTCTGGTGTAGGATGGAGGTCCAGTCCGTGGGTTGATGTTGAACCTTGTCAGGCACTCTGTTTCTGTGATGGCGTAGTACTGCCACGGGTCAAAGGTTACGCCGTCTATTGAACGCTCTAAGACCCAGTTACCTGTGGAAAAAGAATAATGAGTGAAGAAAATAATGATGAAATGCTTCGAACGTGTGATGAGGAGGGAAGAAAAGATCAATAAAAAAACAATGATGGACATCCAAGACTGTGTTTAGGTCACCCTACTTAAAATACATAGAAAATTGACAGAACGTTCAATTGCACATGCTGTATTTCTTGATAGCTTAGACCAAAACTGTGATATTCCTCCCCCTGAATTGATTGAAAGTGAAGGGAAGGGAGTCCAGTCAATGGAAAAACCAAATCAGCAAATTAGATGGCACTAAACAGAATACATATAAACTGCTAACTACATTATGTAAGTATCAAGATACGCCATTCTTTTAATTTAAAAATTAGCTGATGCTTAAAATCTGACCATCTTTTTACATTTTACCTCAAAGCTGGGCTAGACAGTTTAATTTGGCTTCATTGGGCCAAGATCCCATAATACATTTTGAGCATATTGTAATGGAACTGAGAGAAAACCAGACTTCTGCACCTTCCTTTGGCTCTCCTCTCAGGATTTAGTAAATCTAGCCTTTGGAGACTTTGGTCAATCACAGGTCATTTCAGAGAGAGGGCATTACTACAGGCTGCTCTACTCAAGCAGATGCACCTGCATGTACCTTTAGTGAAAGCCTAATTTAATGTCGGAGAACTCTGCAGATACAGTTGCTAGTCGCTTCAAGTTCACCTTTATGAAGCTAACGTTAGCTAGAGCCTTGTATCACAGCATATCCTTCATCTCACTCCCTGCTGCTACAGACCGCCTCACCTGGACAAGAGCAGGCAGCAGCTCTGGAGACATCCACCTGGTCCACCAGTCTGCTGTTACACCTGGCGCTAAGAGGTTTGTGCTGGCTGAATTCAAGGCGCTACAGCTATCGACCAAGGTTCTTTCTCCCGAGCTGCTGCCTGCGCTCCTCCCAGGAAAGCAGTCCACAGCGGCAGGGAGCGAGGTGGAGGGACTGTGAGGTGGCTTGCTAGCTAATTCTTAATTTGTGGTCTCAACAGAGAGACAGAAGTGTGAGTGAATGTGTTGTGTGCAGCTCTACAATGAAACAAGACTACTGTACGACTTACTGTACGAAGCACTTGCATATGCCACGTGCATACAGGTTGCCTGGTGGGAGGGGCTTAGGACAGAGAGAGGGGAGCCATATTCTGCCTGTTATCTTTTTCTTTTCTTTTTTTTTGTGGCGTCTTCCAGACTTCTGCCTACCCCAGCTGTAATGTTAATAGTTACATAGCTGTTGGACTAACTGTTTTTTTTCCTTTACTCTTGTGGACTACACTGATCAGCCAAAACATTAAAACCACTAACAGATGTGGTAAATAACCATGACCATCGTTACAATGCAATGTTCTGCTGGGAAATCTTTGGTCCTGACATTCATGTGGGTGCCACTTGAAGCACTTCAGTCATCCAAACACCGTTGTGGACCGAGTCCCTCCCTCATCGCAATTACACTCCTCGATGGCAGTGCCACCCTCCCCAGCAGGACATGAACCATGCCTCACCACAAAAACTATTCAAGAGTGCAAGGCATCAGCTTGGCCTCCAAAGTCCCCAGACCTCAGTCTGATCAACCATCCGTGGGACATGCCAGTGCCCCACCTCACAACCGACAGGTCTCAAAGGATCCACTGCCAATGCCCCAGTGCCAGTAAAACAGCAGCTTAGACCAATGCACAGTAACATTTAAAGACAATAACTTTTCAGGATTGTTGATATTTTGGATGCTGGGTTTTAAACTCAACCAAACATTGCACATAATGAACATTAACGATTACAGTAAAATTGCATTTTATTGAATGGAATCTTTAGCTTTCAAATTATTCTCCACAGGAGGATCATGTGCTCAAATGACTGTAATTACTATACTTAACCGTTCATAAGACAATGACTGAAAATAAGTCTGGAGCTGGCACTTTAATTACACAGTCATTGTTTCATTTTAGAATCAAACCAGTAATGTTAACACCTAAAACTGTGTAAATGCAAATTATGAAGCAGAATGCTTACCTGGGCGAGGTGAGTTGGCTGCCTTTATGATCACGTAGGCAATCTGGAAAACCTGGAAAACACAGAGACGATAGAGAGGATGATAATATAATATACATAAAGGTACTGGCAGAAACAATTTGATATCAGTGATATCAGTTATCAGTTAATCTCATTTTATTGAACCTGCTGTAATCTGCCATGATACTGTTGGTAATCTAATACAGCCAGGAGCGAAGAAGGCAGTACACTCCCCTTAAATTCATTTCAGCAACACTGTATTTCTTTCATGACAACTTACACCAGAACAAATACACGCACCTTTTAAGAGAATGAAATTGTTTTAAACTCACTTTGCTATCTTCTGTCTCAGATATTAGAGCTGTTGTCTGAGATCACTCCCTTGTTTACACACTCACAGCTCTCTAAATAAAAGACCCTCTGTTGTTTTCTCTATATTAAGCAGTCATCTGAGATTTAAGACACTTACAAATCATCATTTAAGGGCATCACTGATAGCTGTAATGTAGCACAACTGTTTCATCCATAAAATGTGGCACATTGCATTATGGGATTGTTAGTGGAAAGCTTCCACTACTTTTTTTTTGTTCCATGGCAGGGACTTTTAAGGACACTGTAAATATGGTAAATATAAGGCACTATAAACCATTTCATTTGTTCTGTTGCTAGGGCAACAGCTATGGACCCTGTTTACTTCCTGTCAGCTACCAAGGAAACTAGAAAAGGGGGAAAGGACATGACGTCAATGACAGAGTTTGTATTTTGCATTGGAGCCAGACTTTGGTGCCACTTCTAACAAAGTTAATGGGACAGGCATGACGAATGACACTATGACCCATCATATCTCTATTAGTTCACCTTTGACTGAAAAATCCTTCCACAAATTTAAAAACACACATGATAATGACATTTTTTATGGAAATGTGCACGTTCATTTTCCTTGTTATTGGTCTCCAAACAGATCATGGCTTTGTCCAACAGCTATATAACACATCAGGGTTAGGTCCAACCTGTTATTACTGACCAGACTGCGATTATTACCAGGTCAGGAGGTAACTAGCTGGCTAGCATGAGCCCTTCTGAGTAGTTTTAAATACCATATCAAAATGTAAATCAACAGTTTGACTGTTGGTTAGTTATTTATAATCAAAGAGATTTAACGTCACTGCAGCCAACTCACTGGTCACTATTCATCTATTCTTTCAGGTAGGTAAATGATCCCATATGCAGTCTCCCATGTTATTAGTGGTGTAGTTAGTCTGTCTATGTTGTTGTGTTCAAATAACTGTGCTTTGTTAAGACTACGCGCGTAAATGACAGCACTACTGTAATGTTAGACTGTCATTTATGCTAATGTAGCTCCCCAGCGATTTAAGCTTTTATTGTTCTAATTTTGACAATATAATTTGTGACAGCACAATGTTTAAGGTCCTAAGATGTATGACTGATGGTAGTTGTAATTAGTTTTCTTCAAAATTGCTGATCTGTAATTTAATGGCTTATCGTTATTTGAAAAATTAAGCCACACAGTATCCATCTCTCATCTTTGGTGGGGAAAATTAACTCAAAATACACAAGCTATCTACGGAAATATTCATCAACCAACATATAAAACATTAGCTAGTAAACAAGGCAACAAAACGAGGAGATGGCGACCCTATTTTTCTTCTGTAGTGATAGACAGAGGCATCATCTTTTGGTGACCAATAACAAGTAAAAGGAGCAACCATGGACTCACCTCCTCATTATAACCTTCCTGTATAATCAATTTATGGTTTATCTATTTATTTTAGTTATTTGACAGTAATTAGTATCTAGTTCCTAAAATGTTGAGGCAGAGGGTACTTGCTGCAGCTCTGGTTGAGGGTGAGAGGCTGTCAGTAAATAGTTTGTTGGGCACAGGGAAACAGAGATCTGTGTGGGTACATGAGATCCTAAAAAAGAGGGTGGATCACGGGGTGTACCACCAGTTGGTCCAGGAGCTTCACCTTGATGATGGCTGTTCCAGGCATATTTTAGGATTACTCAGGGGCAGTTTGTCAACCTGTACCTTGTCAGGCCATATAGCTCAGGGTATCCAGCAGCCACTACCACCATTGTTAACCAACTATAAACTTGTTGTTGTGACCACCACAGAAGACCTGTCGCCTCTGAAATCACCTGATTGGGTTGAAGGTTCTTTCAACTCGAGGAGTAAAGAGCACTCCGGCAAAAACGGCAGGCACTTAGAGCACAGAAACACAAGGTGCATTGCGTGCCACGTTCATTCTCATTAACAATTACAAAAAGGCACCTCCTGCAGCTTAAACGCTTTCTGTGTGATCAAGAGCAACGGCGAGCCTAGACTCCCTCAGGATTCGATAAGCTTGCTGTATCTCACTGTATCATCATTTCTGTCTGGACCATACCAGAGTCCGAACTCAACCTGAAGCCAAATATTATTTGTAAAAATTTGTTTGAGCCTCAGCTTGGCCCAGCCCAGCCGGGCACGGCCCGGCCCGCCTGATCCTAGGCTCCGGTCAGGTATCCACAGTCTAATGTGCACGTCAGTAGAAGGGGGACGAAGTAAGTTCACAATGACATTGGTGAATGTGGGGGCTGCATATGGTGCGTCTATTGCCCAATTTTTACTTTTTTTATTCAAAATAAATACTGAAATTACTAGCTTGTTTTCCAATAAAATATGATGATCTTTGTTTAGACTGTCTTTCCTTCAGCTTGATCACCAACTAGAAAAACAGACAGACACAAACACTGGATGTAGGTCAAATGCTGACTCCCTGTGTGCCTCCACCACCCCGTCTTTCACCCCATCCCTTCTCTCTCTGAGCATTTCTCTCTTTCTTCTCGTGATGTGGGAAGCAGTGTCACATTGCGGCAATTAGAATAGGGAGAAAGCTACCAAGTGTGTGTGTGTGTGTGTGTGTGTGTGTGTGTGTGTGTGTGTTTGTGTGAGTGTGTGTTTGTGAGAAAGTGTATTTCAGGGTAACCTTATAGCAGTCATTCAAACCCCCTACAAAGAGTCAATGTTACCTGTATTCCCACCGAGGACGGGGTTGTGTGTGTGTGTGTGTGTGTGTGTGTGTGTGTGTGTGTGTGTGTGTGTGTGTGTGTGTGTGTGTGTGTATAAGAGAGCTCTCAGCAGTAGCTTGTAATATGGTGACAGCTTTGGGACAGCTAGGCAGCTCCAGCAGCTAAACATAGATGAACACAGCTAACTAATGCAGTGTGTGTGTGTGTGTGTGTGTGTGTGTGTGCGTGTGTGTGTGTGTGTGTGTGTGTGTGTGTGTGTGTGTGTGTGTGTGTGTGTGTGTGTGTGTGTGTGTAGGGTTGCAGTGTCATATTCTATGTTTTGATCAGAGTTGGATCAGACGGGGGATTTTTTTGCCTCTAAAGCTCAACACAGCACCAACAAATAAACACACCAATAACTGTCCTGCAGGAAATCACACAGCTAGTAAATAAATGTTTATCTCACATCCGTGACATTTAACGTCAGGTGGGTGAGTTTACGGTGAGTTCACGTCATGAACACATCATATTATCAGCCTTCCGACTTTATTTTAATTGGTTAGATTCTCTTTTCAAACTGAGTTTTTATTTATCTTTAATACTTTATTTTCCACTGCAGCCTGGTTTGGCAATTTTGATCTTAAAATATAATCTCAAACTCGCAGAGTGTCTACAAGTTTCGTCAGGTTACGTTTGAGACCTTGGTAATGCAACTAAGAACGGAGCAAATGAAATGTTATCTTACTGGATGAAGACGGCATACCCCATTAAACAGATGAAAAAGCAGGATCTCTAACGCCGAATTTGCTCGGTAATAAAGTATTATGACTACACAGTTAAGATATTTTAAGTCCAGTCATATTCCTTAGAGGACAGATTGAAATTTAAGTCCAGCTGCTCTTCTCTTTTTGAAGTCAAAACTGATGTCAAGTGATTTTAGAATTTAATTCAGTTCTAAAAAATCATCTTTGAAGAGTCTCCTTTAGCCTTCGAGGCTCACAGTTGGAGTGTTAATATAAGGCAAGGCAGTTTTATTTATAGAGCACATTTCATTACAAAGAAACCAAATGTGCTTTGCATAAAAAATAGGGCATAAAAAGACATTAAGTGTTTGCCATGTCATGGCATAACAATGAAAATAGAAACATACTTCATACCCATAATACCTAAACATCACACAGTGTATGTGTTTGATTGACAGCTGAGCTTGCAGGGAAAAGACACAACATAAATAAACTTAGGTCTACAGGTCAAAGACACACAGGTTTTGTGGTACTGAAGAATAAAGAATACTTCTCTGTTTGCACAATGCAGTGTGACACATATCCCTTTACCTTTGCCTCCATCCTTAGTGATCACAGTGCTGACAGCTGATTGCCAACGATCAGCTGTTGCTACCGATTAAAGCAGCACTGAATGACCACCTCCATGAGTTGCTCTCGTCCCACCACCCTGTGTGTGGTTAGCACAGGCTAACAAACAGCAGCTGACATTCAACAACAAGCTGTTGAATGATCCCAACAATCTCACACCCAGACAACGAAATGACTCGACTCTACCCTTAATCCCGTTAAAAACTATTGGGTAACGTTAGCCTTGTGATGACTCTTTCTCTGATTCTTTCCCAGCCCCATAGAGCTCGCAGTCCCGCAACAGCATGAGAGACAGAGAGGGCAAGTAGGGGCTGACGGAACAGATGAGCTGCTCTAAGTGAGATTTTACCTGTTTTAAATAGTCAAATTTGCGGAAAAGTCGAGGTGAGGTGATTCGACATAATTGCAAGGTCATGCAGAATGCAAACCCAACATCTCAACATCCTGGCGGCACCGTAAGATGTACAAAGCTAAGTGAAAAATGAAGTAACGAACTTAAAAATGAAACATAAATGACCACTTTGCAGTTTATGCCTCCACAAAGTCGAAGTTACTGTTTACATCGAGCACAGTTTCAAGGTGAGCACCAAAGATTAGTGTCACTAATTCAGTATCTGACCAAATGTTTCCCCCTCCTGAGATATGACACTGAATAATGGCCAGGAAAGTTTTTTTGCCAAACATTATGTCATAGTTAAGCTGACCTTTGACCTTTTGGATATATCAAGTCATCATTTCATCATCTTATCCTATAAGATATTTGCGTGAAATTTTGTTATAATTAGTGTATGACTTCTTGAGTTATGGCTAAAAACATGTTTGTTGAAGTGACAGTAATCTTGACCTTTGACCTTCGACCACCAAATTCCAATCAGCTCATTTTTGACTCCAAGTGGACATTTGTGCCAAATTTAAAATATTTCCCTCAAGAAGTTCTTGCGACATCACATTCACAAGAATGAGATGCAAGGTCACAGTGACATTGAACTTCGAGCACCAAAATCCAATCAGTTCATCCTTGACTTGAAACAGACGTTTTAGCCAAATTTGGAGAAATCCCTGAAGATGTTTTTGAAATATTACTTTCACAAGAATGGTATGGACAGACAGACTGACAATCCAAAAACATAACGCCTCTGGCCACTGCTGTCACGGAGGCATAATAACATTGATCACTAAGGTCTGAGGCAAAGGTGACGTTACTGTAGAGCTGACAGGAAGTAAACAGACGTGTAGTTCAGATGCATGTCACACTACATTGTGCTCGTAGAGTATTATTAACTCATGACAGAATAGTGACATCACTACTTACGCCAATAGTTGTACACAAAGAAATTCTCTGTCTTCATAGGAAGAAAACAGCATGTACCAACATGCAGGCTGATTCGTGCACAGACGTCATGAGACACAATAAAAGAATCAAATATTAATTTCTCTCTTTGATTTACTTCAAAAGGAGAGCACAAAGCAGATCGGCATGCTCCAACTTAAACACTTTAAAGCCCAACCAAACTTTTTTCTAAAGCGTGAAACAATCAGTGACTCATTTAGCCCCAGATGAAGTCTGTTATCTGTACTTTGTTTTTGCACTGATGAATAATTCTGTGAGTCTAAAATAAACTACTGACTGAGTCTGCTCATCTCTATATCACACAGATAGAAGAGTTGAGACTGCAGAGGAGTGGAGGCCAATTATTCACAAGTCATAACAGTGACAAAACTGTGTTGATCTTCAGATATGACATGTGTCTCCTATTTACTTCTCACAGGTAAATTAAATCCTCAGAACCGCACAAATTAATATTCACTTCCGCGTAGCTCTCAGCCATTTTACTGGAGCAATCTTACGTATTTGTCAGAAAATAGTCCTGCCATGCCAGGGACTGGCTTTTGCACATATCCGAGCAGATCAGCCAAATGAGCACTTAAAATGTTTATTTTAATGCTCAATCAATCCATTTAAGCCCTGTGTCCAGTATGGTTGGGTTGCCCACAACCAAATGGACTGTGAAGAATCCATTTTGTCTCAGCGTGATTTGGACACGCAGTGACAGCGGTTTTACTGAACAGCTGGTGTTTACAGGCCATTCACATGGAAGTGTGTTAAAATTTCTCTGGCCTGATAAACTGGCATCAAACCCCGATTCCAGTTAGAGCTCCAGCTAATTATTACAGAATCTGAACACAAAAGCACAAAATATGGATCGAAACAAAGTGCAAAACATTCAGAATGAGACACAAAAGATTTACAGACAATGACAGGAAAAAAATCTTTTCTGCTTCGGGATTGAGATGTAAACAAACATACAGACACACAGGTGGATACGCCGTCAGAGCAGCAGACGTGGTATGCAGACTCATTAAAATTTACTGTCACTTCAAGAGAAAATGTGTTAACATCTCACTGGACTAATAAAGTAGCTTTTGGCCCAATTCTAAATAGTGTGAATCATCCAGCATCCCTGACTGCCAAACTGAGTGCAGGCAAACAAGCAGGAGATATTCACTGGAGCCACACAGCCATCTCATCGCACCATCGTTCTGCTTTTCAACCGAGCTGCCACTAAAAACAATTTGGGGAGATGCTGCGGTGTTTTGAATGGCAGTCTCTTGACAGCTCTGCAGCAAACACAATAGAATATAGTTCAATATCAAGCCAAATTGCAGGAAAAATAATATGAAATATATATATATATATATAAAAAAACAGACAAATTATTGCTTTTCACATTGGCTTAAACAGTGGAGAGGCTGCAGTGGAGAGCAGCAAATACCAACGACAGCCTCTGAATAAAACTGAGGAGCGTCCCGGTGTGTAACGGCCAATTGAAATCTATTCTCTTTTAGTCTGCCTCTCTGAACTGCCAAAAACACGGTTACACACACACAAATGCAACAAATGCGCATACAAACAAGCTCTCTCAGAGACTTGGTCGTAATTTAGCCTTAAGCTTTTTAAATAGGCTTTAGTCTGCACAAAACACCAGATGCTGCAATCTCTCCCACATTCTTGCTTTGGCCTGGGCTACTGTCAAACGCACACCAACAAAGTTTCATTGGGTGAAGCAGATGTTTCATTTCCCTTCTCTCTGTTATGAATAAAGATATTCATCCTGGTGTTAAAAGCTCTGACCACATATTGTTCTCATGTTCCACATTATTATGTAGAGTAAAGAAAAGCCAGGTCTTATCCAAGTTCAAGGAGCGTTACTCTTGGCAACTAACAATAGGAACATTACACAAAATGTCTCATGTAAGAAGCATAAGCCATTTTCATCCAATCATAATGTTATAAAGTTATAGCTAGGTGAAGGTTTGTAATGACTGAGTTCAAGTACCTGTGGACTCCAGGCTCCAGCGTCTGCCTTACTAAGGTGTCCTTGAGCTGGAAATTGACTGCAGATGGTGGTTTATTAGACTGTGATGATTTTAAGTTGCAGTATTCCCTGATCTGGGTATTTAGATAAGTGTAAATAAACAGTACAATGTTGTCATTGGTCTGTGTATTGATCCTTGTGTGTTCAGGTCAAATGTTGAAACTAGGCAGTGCTGATCAAATAAAAATCAAGATTCTGTAACTGTATTGTCTATTTCTTGCCTAAAATGTTTGCAGAAACATATTTCAGTGCACTGTTTGGCTGTAATATGAGGATTTGTGAACAGGAAGTGGGCACCATACTGTTTCCTGTATTAGTAAAAATGGAGGCTGGAAAAAACAGAGATTTATAAAACTAGACAGTGCTGATCTGTGTTGCCTATTTTTTTCAGGGCTGCCCACAGCTAAGAATTTTCCTAGTTGACCCATAGTTGTCATTTATGGCCATTAGTTGACTAGTCCCCTGCATGTTTACGGTATTAATTCAATTATTAAACTATGTATTTTGGAAAGGGCAACACAACGGTTTGAGTTCAAGGTCTGAGAAAGTAGTCAACGAATGTTTAGTTATTAACTGGCCTGTGGAATAACCACAGGCACCAGCCCTGGAAATTAGGGGCCGTACACATGCTGCGAAAACCTGAGGTCCGGTGCTGGACGCTACTCTTGTACCTTTTTTTTTGCCAGCTTTAAGGGCAGGTTGCATCTGAGGTTCCTAAGCAACTTTAATAGCATCATATATCTATCTTCTTCCAGGTGCTGTTTATAAGTGTGTAGGCCTATGACTCATGGGACAGATCTCTGGGTAGCCCTGCGCTAACATGAGCAACTTTTCTGCATTTATCAGACTGAATATTTCCAGAAGAATTGTAAGATATCTCTCGGCTGTGATTGGTTTCTAACGTGACTACCTGTGTCTGTCCTTTCAAATTAAATTCCCACATGGTCCAGTCATACAGGTTTTGATTTATTTTAACAAATAGTCCTAATAGAGTTTCATGTTTGTCTGTTTCTTTTTTCTTTCGTTTTGACTAAGCAACCAATAAAATCTCGCTGGTCGACTAATGTTTGGTCTACTATTAGGGGGCAGCTCTAATTTCTTTCACCTAAAATGTTTTCAGACACATCTTTTAGCTCACTGTTTAACTGTAATTCAAGAACTTTTGTCACCAGCCGGCTGTCGTATTATTTCCTGTGGAAAAACGGCCACACTCACCCAATGTCACCCACCAGCAGGATGGGGTCTAGTGTGGCACAGTGCATTATGGTAGTTGTAGGTTTTCTGCCTCTTGAGCAAAAGCAAATACCACAGACCCTTTTCTCTGTTTTCTCTGGTTTAAAAAGTATATACATCTTTCTACTGCATAGACAGCTTAGTTTGATGAAAAGACCATCCTTACAGCAGTGGAATACTTCTTACAATGAAGGAAAGATGCAAGGAGAGACAGGGCAGTGCTGACAAAAAAAAAAAAGATGATAAAAAAAACAGCTGTGTTTTTCAGTGCTGAAGCCATCTGAATAAGACAAAAAGTCTGATAACATTTTTAAAGCTCAAAGTATTACCTTATCTGTAACCTCGAGAGTAATATTGATCAAGTAGAGTGATTACAATGCATGTCTGGCTCATAAGCAATGCAAGTTAGCTTATTTCTAAGTTTGAGAGTCTGAGTTTATGTTGGCTGAGGTCTCCCCGTTGTTCCATAGGATCTGACGCTGTGAGCCAAGATTAAGACAAGAGCAGAGTAACACAATAATGTAAAAAGTCACATTCAACTTAACAGCAACGAAGGCAGGAGAAAGGAGATTTACCCTATAGGAGCAACAAAGTATGATATAAGTTTCACAAATATCATATAACAGAAAACAGCTGTTAAACAGGACATCCCAACTCCATTCATTACTTTTCCCCATATGTCTTTTCTTGTTGTGGTTTCTTGTGGCCATTAGAGTCCGGGCCTGATTTATAAAACAGTGCACAGGATCCAAACTAAAAGTTTACATGTGCACAAAAGCCAGACATGGTGTGCGGCAAAAAATAATCAGATTTATAAAACCATGCCCACGCACACCTGCAGGCCATGTTCCCTTTCTAAATCCCAGTCCACCTGGAATTGTTCGTGGATCAGCCTCATATCCTGCCCTCCATACTCCCACATCCAACCATAAATGGTCAATCCAAAGCTCCTCGTGAATGCTGATGTATGACAATGAATCGTTCCAGTGAATTATAGCAACAACCAGAGTATAACTACATGTTTACAGCAATCAGACTGATGGCTTCACACCTTGTCACATTGATTGCGACAGTCAGTGGTATCCCCATCCTTGGGTATCATTTGAAAATGGAAGTATGACAGGTGAACACAGTTTATTTATATAAGTTTTGTTATGCAATACAATTACTAATGAGGATATGGAGTGAAATGATTGTGTGAGAGCTGTCACTGGCTTCATTTCTAGACTTTTTGTGGTAACACACTCCCAATACATTTAATTTCTTAATCTATATGCATACTAATGTCTAAGCCTAGGGCTACGTGAGACTCAACAAAATGGAGATGCATGGCAGGAAAACCTTTAGTTTAATGTGCAATAATGGAAGTATAACAGCAATAATGACAAAAATAAAAAAAAGAGTGATCATTTGAAATTTAAAGAAACTGTGTAAAACTGTAAATTAAACCTTAAAAAGACCCAAAATTTAGGATCTAAACTCTCATGAAGTCAGAGACGCTTTTCAGCCCTCAACAGGTCTCCGCAGAGGACTTTTACTTTGATTGTCAAGTAGGAAGCAAAATTACAATTCAAGACTTCATTGAAAAATGATAAATAACATATACATACTTAAACTCTCTCTTTCTCTTTCTCTTTCTCTCTCTCTCTCTCTCTCTCTCTCTCTCTCACACACACACACACACACACACACACACACACAAACACACACAGACACTCAGCTCCCACTCTTTCTCATTATTTAGTCTTTCCATCCAGAGAGGCTCGACAATAACAAGAGAGGAAATGAGGGTGGTGATGTCACAGGCAATAACCACACACACACGCACGCACGCACAAACACACACAAGCCCACTGTCATTTTCTGAGTGAGATGAGTGAGGTCACAGGGGAAATTCAGTGCACTGGAGGGTAAATAGGTTTCCGTTGGACTGATCGACACTCACACATATGTATACACACGAGACACCGGCAGAAGAATGCACATGTTCGCACAAACACAGACACGCACAGCAGCCATTAATGGCCGTCAGCATACAGTCGATGACTGCAAATCAGGCGAGGGGTCAGTCTACTGTTACTTAAATCAATATAAAATTGACTGAAGTAATAAGCTGAGAGTTACGTGATGAAACAAAGATCGTTTTCAGTCTTCTGTGATGAAGTTGATTGCAAATGCCGTCTCCTGTCCAAACACCTAAAAGTATGCAAAGTATGCCAACTGTTTTTTTTTTCATTATTTATTTATATTGACATCATACTAATTAACTGTGAAAAAAATAAGCCTAGTGTGTTCACGTTGTGCCACTCTGCACCATCCACACAACCCTTTGTCACTTTATGAATGGGTTACCTTGTATTGTAAGGTTCATAAAATACACTAAAATTCACAAATTTTATAGGATATTACTACAGACATTCCTGCTATCTTATGTCACATGAAAAAATCTTAAAGTCCAGGTAAAATTTAAATGTTCACATAACCCAGTCGATATGAATATATAAACGCTTGAAGATCCACTCATTACTAAAAGTGTATGTCATAAAAAAATGGTCAAAGTTGTCACAGTGAAATTTAAGGTGTGTTGATGGATTCAAGTCGTCAACACTGCATTAATTACTACGAGTTTAATGTTCCACCTTAAAAGTTGCCGGCAGTCGACCCAGTGAATCAAGTTTTTTTTTTCTCCAACTCCAGCTGCTGCGGGCGGCAGCAAAACATTCTTTCATTTTATAGTTGCAGTCTACTAGTTAAACTCTCCACGGTATGAACAGTGGTTACATGAGCCTCAAAACCAGCCACAACTCAGCCCTGAGCAGAGTGACCGTCCGCTACTAACCAATCAACAGACTGCAGTGTTCACAGCTCCACCTTTTAGTACCAGATCTGTGTGCTAGGGACCCCAACAGAGGGGGGACCAAAAATGGACAAGGTATGGAAAGGTTCCATTGGTACCATCCACAAATTTTCACAGTGGAAACGGGGAAAAAAAAGGGCACTGAAATGAACTGAACCGTACTGCTCCGTGGAATCAGGACTATAGACACTCCACATGCCACGACTACCGACGTCCTACACCAACCACAAGAAGCACCACCAAGACAAAAAGAGCATAATTTAGCACAAATTTAGAAGAGCTGACAGAGAGCCAACTGGAAAAGTCCGCGCCTACGTCATACTCATTATGAGAGCCAATCCTCAAACACACAAACTGACCCTCAAGGTGCCACACACAAAGAGAAGGGAAGAGAAGGTGGAAGTTGAATTATCACGTGCGATGTTTCTGTAAGTTATTTAATAACTTAATCAGAAATGTCCTTTGTCACTTTGTCATTAACTGCCTTATCCCGTTGCAGTGATACGTCGATGACACTGCCATATTGGACAGGAAAGACTGGCTTTCAGCTGACACGTCGCCAGTGATTTCAGAACAGAGAACACTGCTTATTTTTTCACACCGTTGAGAGCTAATTTTATATCCTTATTTATTTTTTTCAGGGCATTTTTCTGTGGTGTGAGGAATCCAGAAACCGTATTTATTTTTACTTCACCCAGAATTTTACGATTACTCCTTTGTAGTAAGATGGAAAGCTTTTCCACTGAAATAATGACACATAATACAATGCTGCAAACACGTCAAACACGACCATTATTTGAAGATGACTGTTAGAGCTCCGACGGCCTGGTAGGTGGTCATTGAGAAAAAGTACACCAGTATTAAAAAGCTTTTAAAGAACCTGCTCGTGACAAATGGAACAGAGGAGGATTTTTTTCATACTCACACTCATTATCCAGCTGTCAGCGTTTATAATCATATTTTTTTCATTCAATTTTCTGCACATCTCTATGTTAGTCTGACTGCGGATGTGAGCGAGAATAGTGTGTGTGGTGTGTGTGTGTGTGTACATGTCAGTCTCAAGCTCCACACATTAATATCAAGGTCAGAAGTGAGTGAGTGAGAAAGTGTGTAACCAGACAGATGCATTCATTGGCCGTAGCACTCCGGTGACAGGTGTGAAAACGTGTGTGTGTGTGTGTGTGTGCCTGTTTGTGAGACCGTTTGGAGTGTATATATATTCTGCAGCCACACCACGGCGGTGAAAGGTGTGATTGATGGGCCTGAAGTCATTAACATGTCAAGATGGCTGCTCCTCAACTTTCTGTCCAGAGATATAATTATATTCTACACATGTGATGGTTGGAATAAATAAATAAATAAAGCCTCACGTCAGTTGTGCCTCTTACTATTTCTCTGTTCTCTCTTTCTGCCTCTAAATTAAATTCTACACCATATGAATAATAGGAGACTAACCTGAAATATGCAATATTCACTTATTACATTAGTCTTCGAACCTCAAAGACGGATTTTGCTTAATAATAATGTTTAGTCTTGTTTTGTTTACTCTAACATTATAAAGAAATATTTCATTCTGTGTCTCATAAGAATATTTAAGATATGACCTAAGAAGCAGCGGTGCACTCAGCATGTTTTATGTTGAGAGGCCCTTGCCTGGGTGGAAGAGAAGAGTTTGGCCTTGTTGATGCTCCCGAGTAACACAAACTTGGTCTGACTCTCGTCTGGTAAAGTGATGATACAAGGATATAAATGATGTGGAGCTGATAGTGTACAAGGCTGAAATGATTGTTCTATAAGTGCACTAAGTCGACCTGTGGTTTAGGTCTCTACATAGACACACTGTAGCCTGAGGCGCACCTTCCCAGAAATCTAACTACATGTCACGGAAACACACACCTTATGTTTATTTTTCTAAATTAAACATTTCCTTCAGTGTAAACAAAGCTTTTATTTAATTTAATTTCACAGGTAACAAAATACATTTATAGAAATTCTAAAGAAGTTAAAGTCTCCACAAAAAATCATTCCAAGTCTGGTGTGTGATTTATCCTGGCTTCATATGAGTAGAGAAAAAGCCCACTAGCTGCTAGGCTAATATATGCAATGGGAAAATGTCATAGGCTTATGCTAATAACATTAGCATGTGTTATAACGTGTCTAGTGCAAGACAGTTGTTTTGTCAGTGAACCTCATGAGTTATAATGGAGCCAACATCCTCTAGCCACTAGGCTAACTGATGCAATGTATAATGTCATAGGCTTATGCTTATAATGTTAGCATGTTTTATTTGAGTGGAAAATGTGTCTAGGAAAAGACTAGCGTTTTGTCTGTGAACCTTATATACCTTATAATGGAGCTGTATTTTGTTGAATATTGTTGATATAAGCCATGTTTTATGTGTTTAAGGTGTGTTAGTGGAATCACTTTGTCAGCTCTCCACAATGTAGACAGATAGTGAGAGAGAGTTTTGATGTTAAACCGTTGACTTCATGTTTTAGGTAATATGTATTAAAATGGGCAGCGGCAACGGTGGTGTGGTAGTGAGCACTGTCACCTCACAGCAATAGGGTTCCTGGTTCGATCCCAGGTGCTGGAGCCCTTCTGTGCGGAGTCTGCATGTTCTCCCCATGTCAGCGTGAGTTTTCTCTGGGTATTCTCTGGGTACTCCAGCTTCCTCCCACAGTCCAAAGACATGCAGGTTAATTGGATGGATCTAAATTGGCCGTAGATGTGAATGTAATTGTGAATGGTTGTCTGTCTCTATGTGTCAGCCCTGTGATAGTCTGGTGACCTGTCCAGGGCGTACCCTGCCTCTCGCCCAATGTCAGCTGGGATAGGCTCCAGCCCCCCCGTGACCCTCAAGAGGATAAGCTGTTAAAAAATGGATAGATGAATTAATATGTTCATTTTGTGACAAGGACAGCCTATAAAATGGTATTAGACTATAAAAATGGACTGTATTATAGCACTCTTATCTAATTATATACTCTTTTACACTCGTATCTCGAAGTTTTTTATGACATATAATTCACACTGTGACTTTGTGACCTGTATATTGTTCTGTTTCTTATTTTCTCTGTATGTCTCTTCCATTGTCCCTCGTCGCTGTTCCATCATCACTTTTCCCCAGATCCATTTTCTATCTCTCTATTTTTTTGATCAATTTAAAGCATCTCTGCAGTGCATTGTGAACAGACAGAAAAGACGGGAGAGTGACAAAGATCTTGACCCAGATTCAATCTCACATCGCTCTAACAGCAGTATCAGTATGAGCCTTAGTCCACTGAGACCACAAAAATGTACTCTAAATTGGCAAAACCGCCGAAATGTGAATGGCACATTCTGCTTGAGCATATTCATTAAAATGAGACATACAAGTGGTTACTGCTAATTTGTGTTACTTCAGGCTTTTGTTTTCATTGTTTCATTTTTGTCTGGAATATTGGGCTTTTTATTATTAATTTCAAATTAATTTGTTTTAGCCTTTAAAGCTATTTTTCATAAGCTTTTCTTAATGAACCGAGGGCTTCTCATAGACTAAAGTCTCTCACCCTCATTAGTTTTATTCTCCAGACATCTATATAATTATACTCTGGCGGTGTAATCTGTTTAATCACACGTCTAAACTAAACTAGATGTCCTAAATCATCCCATGCCAGTACACAGCCCCTCAATCACCCAGATTCCTGCCAAGCCTTCCAAATCAAAAATGGAAACTCAATTATTTAAAGAGTAGCAAGCATGCTTTTGAAATGATTGATAACAAAGTTGGTTTAACTAATTCCAGCACTGCTTAGATAACAGTGGGTAGCTTAATTTCTTTGAGATGACAAACCAAAGGCGCATCCTCTAAATGATTCATGTTATCTAAAAAGACAGTGGTTACGGGGGCAACATCCTGGCAGGAGAGCAACATCCTGGCATTAAGTGTTATGGCTCATTCGTACTTCCTTTACAAACGTTATAACCACCACTGCCCACATACTTCCATGCATCCTTTATGTTGGCATAGTGTATCCAATAGATGGCTCTAGAGTTTCTGACAACAACCAGGTTGAGGTTGTGATAATGTAGACTATCTTTGGAGCCAGCGTTGTACACGACAATGGTCTGGGAGGCCATTAAATCATCAGGATATGTTCACGGATAATTATTTTCTCTGTATTACCGATTTGTTCCACTCCACCATTTTTAAAATGTCTATATGTGTGTGTATGCTTTTTTGTTTCACTTGAACTGTGCTACACTGCCCCCACAATTTCAGGTGGTGCTGCTCTAGAACCCGCACAAATCAGGACGTCAGAGTACAGATAGAGGGATCTGTCCGTGCACATATACGTAGCAGGAACCTCCAGGGCTCCAAGGCAAAAACTGCAGTTCTTTGAGAAACCATTTGAGGCTGGCTCCAGAGGCCAGTATACCCCATAGACCCCCATGTTAAAATGCCCAACTTTACAGCAGAAATAAACATGTTTACAGCCTGGTACAAAAACAGTTTTGGTCTCGATAGCTAATTTCCCCTTTCATGGCAACTATATGGGCCATGAATTTTTATACATTTACAGGTCGAGCCATATCATCATACTATCATTGTATTATACCAAAGAGGATCCTGGGTTTAAACCCATCAACCACCTGGTCTTCCTATGTACTGTTAATAGGTTAGTATGAAACTCAAAATGCCCATATGAAGGAAAGTACAGTCAATGTGTTTTTTTCTGTTATATGTGTGTTGCTCTAAGCATCTTCTGGTTCTGTGTCTCCACAAAAGTCCTTACATCTTCAGACTGTGTCAGAGTTTTGGGGAGTTTCTTGTCTCCTTAGCTTGGGCTGAGTATACAACCATTGTTTGCAGCCCAACCAACCCAATGTCATATGTGATATTTGACAATACAGATCAACATATTTGTTTCCTTTGACAAAAATATCATTCAATTCATTCCCATTATTGACAATGTACCAAACACTGTACACTGGGCCAGTCTCCAACAAATTTTTCTTGAAAGCGTTTTAGCAACTTCATGTTTTTGATGCCATTAAAGAAACCTTAATAAACGGAAAAGGTTTGCAGCTTGACTCATCGCAGACAATAGAGGCTGTGGTCAGGTTTGATTCATGGCGGTTACAGTGGATTCCAGTAATGACGAATCACTATTAAAATCCAACATAAATCCAAGCCAACCACAGCTGCCATTCTGTGTGAAGAAGGAGCCAACTTTCAATACTACAGGGAGTGAGGGTTGAAACTCACAAGTATTAGTTTAAGGTTGGAGTAAGCCTCGGGGGAATACATGTGGAAATCAATACAATATCCTCACAAGGATAGTATTACAGGTGTGTGTGTGTGTGTGTGTGTGTGTGTGTGTGTGTGTGTGTGTGTGTGTGTGTGTGTGTGTGTGTGTGTGTGTGTGTGTGTCTACCTGTTTTAAGTCCAGAGTGATCGTCACATAGTGGTAATCCATTCCATTCTTGATAGAGGGACTTTGCCACCAACGGTTGGTCCCGTCTATGGCATATTCAATGGGATGTCGCTCTGTACAAACACACACACACACACACACAGGGAGGGAAATATTATTTTTTTTAATTATTTTTTATTCTATTTTTAAATATCTGAAAATCATGTTAGTTGTGAGTCCAGCATTTTCCGAGGGGAAAATGCTCCTCTCCACTCATTTTTTTTTTTTTTTTTTCCAAATAAAATCTGCCATTTCAACCATTGAAGGCCAGATATCAAAAGCACATTTTTCTACCTTGTCAAAGAAAGAATAATAAATTTCCTTTCCATTGCAGATTATTTTATTTCACTCCTGAATGAAAGAAGTCACCCTATTTGCAGAATCTCGTCCTGGCCGCTGTTACTATTCCTCACAATAGCTTTAATGGAACAGGAGGAAAATACATTATTAGCGTATTATGTAGCAAAGGTCACTCTGCAGAATTTTTATGTATGCTGCGTGTGCGGAATTGTTTGGGTGTTTATATGTGTGTGCCAGAGTATTTTTAAGTGAAGACGTGTGGTTTCAGGTTGACTTGCGGCTGTCAGTCACCAGGCTACTTATGTGGGACATTTCTGTTTAAAAACCATGGCAACTATCCCTCGCAAAATGAAGGAGCTATATATCCTGTGGTACAAGTCCTTTCTCTCCTCTCTTCTAACAGCATCCTCCCTCTCACCTCATTTTTTAGTCATAATTCAACATTTTGGGAAATAGTCTTTCCTTTTGAGGGTTTGATTAAAGCACATATACACTCAGGACAGGAGACCGTTAGCTTAGCAAACCATGATGACTGAAAACACATACTACTGTTATATACAACATATGCATGTGTGCGTATGTATGCATTTGTACATTTTTTCGTGTGTGTTATAATGTTTGATCAATGTAAGGTGAAAATATCACTTTCACAAGAATGAGACAGACTAGGTCTCAGTGACCTTGACCTTTGAGCTGTGACCTCCAAAATATAATCAGTTTATCATTGAGTCCAAGTGGATGTTTGTGCCAAATTTAAAGAAATTCCCTAGAAGCCGTTCTTGCAATATCGCATTCGCCAGAATGGGATGGACGAACGAACCAGAAAACATTATTCCTCTGGCTACACTATTATCAGAGCGTAGGCATAGTAAAAAACAACTAATAAGCACCACTGGAGGACTAACGATTAACCAATCAGAGGCATGGGCGGATTCAGATGGTCATGTAGGTTTCCAGTAATTGGTTAGGGGACATCAAACCCCCCTCTCCAACAGAAATCAGTAAGAGTGGAAGCAATGCCAGATTGACGATGGAAAGGGAGTGTAATGAGTTGACAATTTTGTCTGATATCAGGCTACTGCTGGGCTATTTCTTGGCCTGGTTCCCTGGCAACCTCATGGTGACAACTAGTCATGGTGCCCAACAAGACATATTCCACCAAACTCCTTTTAAAACAGCAATGATTAAACAAACAAGATATTAGATGTGAACTATTAAGTTCTGGAGGTCCCGATGAGACATCCGGAGGGAGCTCAGAGTAGAGCCACTCCTTCATGTCAAAAGGGGTCAGTTGAGGTGGTTCAGGCATCTGATCAGGAGGCTCTCTAGGGGCCTCCCGTTAGAGATGTTTCAGGCACGTCCCACTGGTAGAAGGCCCCGGGGCAGACCCAGAACATGCTGGAGGGATTACATATCTCATCTGGCCTGGGAACACCTTGGGGTCCCCCAGGAGGAGCTGGAAAGTTTTGCTGGGGAGAGGGACGTCTGGGGTGTTTTGCTTGGCTTACTGCCCCCCCGACCTGACCCCAGATAAGCAGATGAAAATGGATGGATGGATGAATGGATGGATGGATGGATGGATGGATGGATGGATGGATGCAGGTCCCGGTGGGCAGATTCTTTCACCTTTTGATGCTAAGCTAAGCTAACTGTCTTCAGTGTCCAGCTTCTTATTAGAAGGGCAGATATAACAGCAGTATCCATCTACTCATCTAACTCTCAGCAGGAAAGCAAAGTACATTTCCAAAATGTCTCAGGTGTTGGTGTTAACACAGATAGAAGTTTTTAAAATGAGCATTTTGGTCTCAGTTCATCTGTCTTAAATATTTTCACATCACTCCTCTCCAGCTTTCCATGTCGTCCTTTCTCATCCCCTTTTTGCACCAGTATATCCTATTGTCTTTTCCTCCCATCCTGGCTGACTAACTGCCTGACTGGTAAGCTAACTAAGCAAAGCTCACCAAGCAAGCAACAAAAGCTAATTTGACTCAACAGCTGACAGACGGCTTCACTGGCTAAGTGCTTGGCTGGTTATATGAGTGTCTGAGTGGTTAACTGAATCATTGATCGACTAAATAGCTGACTGTCTAGTTGACTGTTTGAATTATGATCGCAGGCTAATTTTGCATTGTCATCTTGTCATGTTGCAATTGATTCCTCAGTTCATTTAGTAATTATCATTTCAGACAAAATGATTGGTTAACATCTGGCCAATCTGGCACTAATTAACTAATCTAGCATGATTAATTATTGTAATCACCATCCCTTTAAGTCTTGTGTGTGTGTGTATGTGTAAATCGTTCTTACCGAATGGTTTTGTACTCCTTTGGTTGCAGATTCGACACTGAGGGTTTCTGACAGGCTGGCCTGGTACATGCTCCACCAGCTTACAGAACATCTCTGGACCCGTCGCACCACAGGTAGCATTAGTGGATATATCTGCCATGGACGCCAGGTTCAACACAGCTGGGAACAGACCTGGAAAGAGAACACACAGCCATAAATGATAAAACAAACAGCTGTACGTATCAGTACTGACGTCTGGTAGACATATATTTGCAGCAGAATATTAAAAAAAGCACACAGAAAACAGCAAAGTTCTGCTTACTTGTGTAGTGAGATTATGTCTATCACAATAAACATATTGCAATAACATGCTACTGACAAGCAACCGCCACCTCTACGTTTTTCAGAGCTTCCACACATTTTCAAGGACCTATAATAATTTTTTTTGCCCCACTTGTCTGTCATTTTTCAAACTAATCAGATTCAAACTCCCAACAAACATCATTTCAGCTAGCGTGCATATATGAATGGAGAGAAGGATATTGGGAAGAAGATAAGGAAACATACGTAATGGTAAACAAAAACGTTTCAATGATGTTTTCTGATTCCATGACGTTTCCAGGCCTGGAAAATGTGATTGTGAAATAGCATGACTTTCCCAGGTTTTCCTTGAAGAGGAAGAAGATGTACTTTATTAATCCCTGAGGGGAAATTCTATTTTTTTACTCTGTTGTCACAAAACACATAGGCCAACATACACACACGCACAAAGAGGTCCTATACATGTATTAAATGAAGAGTTGTCAAAACAATGGGGCTGCCAAAGGACATGCCCCGAGCAGCTGGGGGTTTGGTGCCTTGCTAAAGGCCAAGGGCTCTCAAGGACACCTCAGCAGTGCCCGGAAGGCGAACAGGCATCTCTCCAGCTAGCAGTCCACACTCTATATTGGGTCCGGATGGGGACTTGGAATGGCGACCCTCCGGTTCCCAACCCAAGTCCCTATGGGCTGAGCTACTGCGGTCCAACTGTGGGAACCCTGTTGTTTTTATGGGAGCGCCGCATGATTACACTGCTGCAAATGCTAGCAGCATGGTGAGGTGATGAACATCTATTTTTCTATGAGTGCTGCATGTTTGGCGTTACTTTCAGGTTGCTGAGAGCTGAAAAATACTCAACTTTGGGTAAAACGCTGCAGCCGCTCATTGCTGTCACTTTTTACCCAGCCGTCCAATCACAGTGGAAGAGGGACGGGACAAACAAAGACAACCATCACATCGCTGAACAACAGTAGATGAGAAATTAATAATGAACCCAGACAGACTAGCATCTCTGTCCTCTGCCTCTACGTTCTTCAGCCTTCTCTGCATCCAGAGCAAGTACTCTACCTTATGGTGACAGTTTCACGTCTTCTACTATCCTGTATCATAGCAACCAGTAACAACCAAAGCGTCTCCACTGAAAATACGCTGTGCCCCCTATTGCGCCTCATTGCCCTTCCGTGTTCTGCATTTAACAAGGAGCAAGTATTTAATTTGTTTAAAACTGTCATCTTTACTATTAAAAAAAGCAACAATATACCTAATAATAGCCGAACATTAGAGTTTATTTACAAAGCAATAAAATCAGAATAAAAGTAATTTGCAAAAACAACAAGAAATGGTGGTAATACCTCAAACACGCTGTTGAGCCACCGTTAATCACCGCAGGGGAAATTCCTTCACTGCGACCTCTAAGTCAGATCATCACTAACCACAGGTTGCAATAGATGAAACAGACAGCTGTATTTATTGATATTGAGTGACTTAGATAGAGGTGCAGCTGTTTTTTTCTTCAAAGCTAAAAAAACAGTTAAATAGCTAAAATGCAGTAAAGTACAGCAGGGGTTATTAGGAACACCCAGCACACCCTGTGCTGCACACACAGGAGTTTTGGATTTCAAATCATTAAAATGATGTCAGTTTCCCTGTGAAGTCTTGTTCAGAGCGAGCCAGCTAGCGCTTGTATGGCTGTTGTTCTGAGGTTATGAGTAATTAGTGTGGAACATGAGGGGGAGGGAAGGTGTTTCATTCTATCCAAATTAATCTGGGTGTATTTTCAGTGTTGTCTAATGCAGGTAACATCATTTAGCCCTCACAGATAGCGAGAGCCCGTATTCACTTCATCTTTGGGTAATAGAAGCATCCAGGGAGCAGTTTTTGGCCAGCTTTCAACTGTGCAGACTTTGGGCAGTGCACCGCTACTATATCAAAGGACTATTCATTTGCATTATGTTGCTCAAGCAATTTTTTTTCTCATTTCCTGTCCATGGATATTTTTCACCACTTGATCAGAATGTAAACTCAGAGAGAACATACATTATGGAAAAGTACAAAGATTTTTTTTCCTGGACATTTTTGGAGTCCATCAATAATGTTATACAACATGACTCTGTTTTCCTCCCTAGTGCTCTTACAGATGGTCGTTCTATGAAACAAAAAACCTCAGAGAAGACATGAACGCATCTCAGATTATATTAAACTCATGGAGCTATACGACTACCACTGAGGGGAGTTTGCTCCAGCCGTGATGGGCTCGCCTGGGTAGTAAATACAGAGTAAACCTCTTCTCCTACAGTACCATTCTGGGTGGAAGAAAATAACATGCATACTGTAATCCCTGCAACATTTTATCAGCTGCACAGGTTTTTACTGGTGAGCCACAGTGCCTGGATTTCTTATTTGGGTTGTAAATGAAAATTATTTTCATTTTTTGCCACTTATTTTCTCAATCGATTACCATAAAATGTCAGAAAATAGTGAACAATCATAATTTTCCAAAGCCTACGTTACCGAAATAGCTTGGTTTTTTTTTACAACCAAAAGTTCAAAACCCAAAGATTTTAAATTTATTTCATAAAAAACCAAGTAAATAATGGAATTTGAGAAAAAATAAACCAGTGAACCTTTGATATATGCTTAAAGGAGCAGTGTGTAAGATTTAGGGAGATTTAGCATGCTTTCACACCTGCCCTGCCCACAGCAATTACACTCAGGTGCGCACCAAAAGGACCGAGACCTTCTTGAGGAGGTGGTCTCGGTCCAGTTACAGCCGAACTCTGGTGTGGTTAGTTTGTGGTGAGAACGTGTTCCGACCTGGATCTGAACCAACTGCAGTCACATGACACATTGTTTGGGTTAAACATGAGCATGTTACAGTGCTGGAGGATTATTAATGTGCACCTCCTCCTGTACTGCCTTAATATGCACATTCAGCACATCCAATGCATCAAAACATTGTTTTCTAGTTGGAGCCGCATCTTGTTTTCAAACTGTATGGTTTGACTAAAATGAACAATGATAGCAATATAGTCCACGATGAGCAGCGCTAAAATCAACCTGCGTAGTTGTCCCTCTATTGTGACATTAGAACGTGTCACATTTATCTTCCAAGTTTACTCTTCTTCAACGTTTTGTTTAGTCCTGGATTTTTCCCGCATGGGAATTCTGGCCAATCAAGAGCAGCTTTCTCACACAAGGCATTATATCTGGTTCGCTTGTAAATGCTGCCGTGAGAACATGAACCAACTCTAGGCAATTATAGAAGTTTGTAACAAAATGACTCCTAGATTCAGACCAAAGCAAGATGACTCTGGGTCTGAAAGCACCCTTAGTGGAGTCTAGCAGTGAGAATTGTAGATTTCAACTGGCTGAAACTTCTCCCGATTAAAATTTCTTTAGTGTTCTTTAGGTTTTTACCGGTAGCCAAAATATCCGCAGAGGTCTCCTCCTCTCCAAAACAAATTAACCTGGTGATTAACATCGGTAAAAACACCAAACAAAGCAGCTTCATGTTACCAGTCAGTGTTTCTCTATTCTATTGGGTGCCAGATAATTCGCAAAGGTCTCTTCTTGTCCATTACAAATGGACCTGGGGTCTCATATATAAAACAATGCATAGGATCCATATTAAAAAAGTATGTATGGACAAAAGCAAAAAAAATATTCAACAATTTCTGCAATCAGGCTTCCACCTCACCATGTGCGTCACAAAAGTCCCATCTCCAAAATGTTTGTAAGCATGGGTCAAAAAATTTCTCCCTTTCTCTCTCCGTTTTGCATGTATGCAATGTTTCTGATTGAGGTCCCAGGTGATTAAAACCAGTACAAAAATACTGGATAAAGCAGTTACACGTTATTTAAAAAAAAAAAAAAAAATCTGTGTATTTCCAATGGTGCTTGCTGAGAAGGGGCTTTTCACGAAGATGGCTGAAGCGAAAATGTGTTCGGAGTTAAGAAACATAGCAGTGCTACATGGTGATCTCCGTAGACGAGGACCCACTCTCTATGGAGATCTGGCTCATTGTAATGTGACAGGAAATGTCAGTTCTTATTTTCAGGTGATTACACACCAAAGAAAACACTTTTATCATATTCCAATTCTGACAACATACCCCAAAACCTAAACACTGTACCTTTAAAATGTGATTAAAATTATTAACAATCAAAATATAGAGTAATAATTAAATCTTTTCTTCTCATTTACAAATGAATCTATAACATGTATGTTAAGAAATGCACTGCAGTTACAGTGAAGGCATGAAAATCATTTAGATGCAGATGCTTTTGCCACATATAATGTTCAATCAAAAGCATCTCTACAGTGAGTGCATATGGCATCAAATGTGCTATTGCTAACAGCCAGAAAGCCAAGTAGCTTGTGTTATCCAAAGAAGAAATGAAGTGATAACCTCTTGAGCCAGAGAGCTCCAAACAAACTCATCATTATTTACGTCTACGAGACTGCTCTGTGTTGTTCCCATAGTGAGAGAACATTAGTCTCAGAGTGAATGACAAGCTTGTTGGACTTAGAGTACTGGAATGCTCAACGTACTGTGCACATGGTTCACATTTCCTGTCTGGCAAACACACACAGGCAAACACATGCACGTACGATGTAACGTCAGGTCAGCAGCTTTATAGTTAAACAACATGTGCACTGATGTACAAACATAAACACAGAGACGTATAAATGTACAGCAACTGTACACAGAGGAGACAGACGGGAGGAAGATCAGATGGAAGGAGAGGAAAAAGTGTAAGAAAAATACAGAGGAGAGGCACTTGTGAAAGTGTGGATGGTGTGTGTGTGTATCCAGATGAGTCCAGCTGTTTGGCCAGATGTCAACACTGATGAACTGTGAAGAACATCTGAGGCACCCAAAGACTCTCTCACACATGTGTACACATTCTCACAGAAGTGCTCACAACATATCATATACACACTGAGTCAAAACACATACCTTCCAGACCTCTCAGAAATGATATCTGAGAATCTACACCACCGAGGAAGACCAGATTTTCGTAACAGGAAAAGTTCTCACTGTGTAATGACAAATTGAGAGTGGATAAGCTCATACCATATCCAGGATGTCTTTCTGTATGTTTGTGTTGGAGTCAATGATCACTTAGAGGAATATTTCACCCACAAAGAGATCGTTTGTATATAAGTCACTCTGATACGCTGAATTTGTGAAGAGCACTTTGTTTTGTTGTTGCCTTAAATGATGGGACAGCTGTGGATAGACAGGAAAGTTGGGAGGGTGACATGCAGCAAAGGGTCGTGGAGAAAATTCCTGATGAATTGGAGTAAATGGGGTCCGCATTTAGAAGCCAAACTATATCAACATCTGTTTACTAAAACTCTCAAACAACTCATGCAGTATGATCCAAGTCTCATTTATCCAGTCTTATGCTCAATACTTCCCAAAAATGCATTTTCACTAAAACCTCACTATTTAAAACACTTCTGTATCTGGGAAAGTGTGTGCATTAGAACTGTACTCATGCATCCATTGAGCAAAGTTCAAACACACACTCCTGCCCAGGTGTGCTACTCGTCTGTGAGTGAGACTGTTTATGCAAAAGTATTATAAATATTAAGGTTTTAGTGAAAATGCATGTTTGGGAACGACTGAGCATACAACTAGATAAATGAGTCTTGGATTATACTGCATGAATTGTGTGAGAGTTTTTAAATGAATGTTGTGATAGAGTTTTGCTTTTATTAAATGTTCTGTATGCAGCTTTCAGAGCATTATTATGGCAGGAAGTCATTATTTGATATGTAAAAATACAGGGAAGTAATGGAGTCCTGAGCAGAGAGCAGGGTTTTCCACACATTTATATATTTCTGGGCGACCCGCACCATCCGCCTTCGTGGCAACAGTACTCCCGAATGGCAGTGCCCCCCCCAGCAGGGCAATGCACCATGCCACACTGCAAACATCGCTCAGGAATGGCCCAAGGAACGTGAGGTGCAGTGAAAGTGAGACTTAACTGTTCATTGTGCGGAGTCTAAAAGTTTGCATTCACTCGCCTCTGCTGCAGCTGCTCCTCTAATTCATCAATCTGTGGAAGCCCACCTTCAGGATTCCCTCAGGTTATCAGTGTTAAAGCAGCTGTGCGTAACTTTAAGTTTTCGTTGATTATAGTGCCCCCCTTTGGTCGAAGCGGTATGACACCCACAGCCTGGTGTCGTAAAATCTCGACTGCAACCGGCAATTACCGCATGCATATGTTTTGGAGAGTGAAAGGAAAATCATAAATGTTCTGATGAAGCTCTGAATTTCTTATAAACTGAGGACAATTGCCTGCTGTATATTTGTGTTCATGGTCACAGTCACAGATAATTTTGTGGCGTTTGTTGTAATATTACTAGACAAAAGCGGTTCACATCAGCTAATGTTACATTTAGCTTGCTTATAACTTCCATGTCGTCATATATTGAAGGAAAACAACGTCTAACATGTTGAGGTATATTCTCTAAATAAAAAGAAAAATTGCATACCTGTTGATTAGGAAAAGGGCCAACTCTGGATCAGTTTTAAAACCTTTCAAATCTCTCAGCTTTCTCCACTTGATGAATGCCCGGCTGAGGTTTACACTCATTTGGGCTCGAGCCCTATCACTGTCCTGTTTAGAATTTTTCTGTTCTTTTTCTTTTAGATGGTGCTCCTTCTTTATCCGCCATGACATCAAAAGTACAACCAAGTCCCTATACGTAGATACATCTGGTAAAACTGTTATGTGTTCAGCAATGCCCGTTGCGTACCGCTTACTCGAGGAACACTCTTTGTAAACACGGCTCTTCTTCTTCTCTCAATTTATTAGCGGATCACAAACAACTTCCAGCTGCACTACTGTACAAGAGACTACTCCCTACTACATGTCATTTAGCCTGTTTCTTAAATCCTACTCGTCTTCCGCTGTGCCCGCTTCCAGGCGCCGTTTCTAGGTGTGTAGGCCTATCGTCCATGGGACAGCCCTGCACTAAAATGATCAACTTTTCTATACTGACCACGGCCTGATATTTATGGAAGAAGGGAAAGATACCTGTTGGCTGTGATTGGTTGTTCCTCGTCACATGACAAACTGTGTGCGCTGCTGTCTTCCAAAAGTTGAACTCAGTTTATTTCAGGGTGCAGCTGTTGCACCCTGGATAAACAGGCACTCAGGAACGCGTGCTCCCCATGACGCCATCATCCTGCTGCGTGTCTACATTGAAAACAATGAATTTGAGGGTGCAAAAAAGACGGCATGAGTTCGGAGCCTTAGGTCCATTAACTGCCAGCTTAGCAGCCTCCATATTGAAAACCATGTGCAGACTATCTCACCCCAGATTCTCAGTCATCTATATGCTCTCAATGCCACATACAGCCCCTTTAAATGAGGCCCCCTTTGACTTCAATTCATCAAGAATGTTTTGGATTCTTTGTTCACAAGGTGAACAGACGCGAAAAAAACCCGAAGTTTTCCTTATGATTTCAACACAACACGGGATGAGTGATTGATATGCAAATGATCACTTGTGTATCAGGTATTTCTTCACCGCACCTTTAAGAACATCAAATATCTGTAGACAACAGTAAGCAAGGGTAATAGTCCACATACACAATAATCACAATGCTTAATTTCCAACTCTGTCTTAAAATAAAATAGTCTTTCTGACACAAGTCTTTCTGTCCCTGAGCTCTAACATTATAATGATAATGAAGCTGCTTTTATTCAAGTTGTATCAATGTCTTTTGAGCTCCGTCTTGTCATTGTGGCACCATTTTTGAATGCCTCAAGATTTTAGGTCTGATATTAGGTCCACATCTCAAAGACTGCAGTGCAGGTTGAAGCCTCTTCACTGCTCTCTTTTGTTCATTCTATTCCCAAATTGAACAGTGACAGCGGGCAAAGAGATAAAGCTCTAACAGAGGGTAACAGCTTGCAGGTGCCAAATATACTAATGCCTCATGGATCTATCCCCCAATGCACCTCTTACAAGAGCAAACAAAAAGTGTGCACCATCTTGTTGTCATGTTGCCAACACAGGAAATCCTGTAACCAGACTTCAGAATAAAAAATATCTTAGTTAAGGCCTTAATGCAAGATCAAAAACATATTTTTCATGGTCCTTCTCCACACCATTTCTAACTACTGCCTCCTGCGTCTGCCAGGAAATCAAGCCAACATCCTGCTTATTCCTGGGTTTGATCCACAACCTGGAAGAGTCTCCAACCAAATACAAGTGTATGTGGGAGACTGTGCAATCTTGAATGGTGTCATTTTACCTCCATTTGAGACGGGTAATACCTTAAGCTTCATATCAGCTCTGTGTGTCAGATTTAAGGGATTCAAAGAGGAACCACATATTTTGGTTTGCACCTGTTTCATCTCTTTTTATCAAGCTGGGAATTTGTGGCATGGGGTTAAACTCTTGCATGGTGACTTAACATGATTTTCAAACACGTATTTAAAGTTTAGTAACTAACAGCAAATTAAAAAACATCTTTGGAAAGTCCTGCTTTCACAAAATAACACAGGAAGCAGCAACAAAGAAAAAGAGAGACAATTTCAACAAAATTTTCTTTTTAGATTTTCATGGGTTCCCAGTGTCTGTGTTGGGTGTCATAGCAACTTTTACTAAACATCAAAATCCTCTATCAGGAGAATCTGATCATGTCTACGACTCCGACTTTGGCTACTGATAACGCTTCTTCTCTCTTGCCTTTCATGTTGAACAATGAGGTGAGATAGTAACAGAGAAATGGAGAGGGACGACTAAAGGCAGGGTTCAGATTTCAGATTCAGTGAATGACAAGGACACAATGACTGTCTGCCTTCGGCTCTATGGCTGCCACACACACACATCCGTGCACACTCACGCACGCACACTACTCAGGTTCATCACCTTCCATTCTTTTCTCTCTGCTCTGATAACCATAGTAACCTGTCTGTCTGTGTGTGTGTCTGTCTGTTGGCCTCTCTATCCTCCGTCTACGCTCTGTTAACCAGATGTCTCAGAGGATTTACTGCCATACAGGCTCGAAATTATAATACTGTCAAAATGTATAAGTACACCCAGTGAAAGCCGGACAATGTCACTGCCAAAGAAGTTGTTTCAAAAGCCCAGCACTGATTACAAGGCAACATCCCAGAGTGGTGTACTATGAAGCAAGATGAGTGGGTTAGCAAGAGATGTTGAGCCTAAAGTTTTCGGTTTTGAGAAGGTAACCTAGCAAGATTGCGACAGAAACTTAGAAAGCAGACCTCCATGTTCAGCCCCTTTCACAAAACAACTCAAGTGGAAATAGTGTCACATGGTCAATTTATAGCCCAGCACACACCAAAGATTTGCAACGAGACAGGCAACTACTTGCAATGCACCTTTCTGTAATGAGATGGTGTATCATCTCTATGCAACAACTCTCTGTACCTCCATTCTGATTTCCAGCTTTTCGGGCTTATTTTGTGGCTGAATATAATTTGAGGGGGGCATAAGCACATACAGTGAGTAGCAGCAGCAACCCACCATCCGACACTGGCACCCTGCGAGGATGGAAACACAGGGCTCAGTGGGTACAGAGTACCTGCCACAGTGACCACGCTGTTTGCGGTCATTTTGACTCAACCAGCGGACTTCAGTGCAAGGCTGGCTGTAGAGACAGGTGACTTGTTTATATTCTAAATCCAGCCACCAGCGATTTGACCAGCTGAGTTGCAGGTGACACCATCAGCTGGCTTGAGTCGAGCTCAGACGGCCAGTTCACACCGCTGCAACTTCTCTCTGAAACGCTCTAAAACGGTTTCGTCTGGTCACAAATGTTTGATCTGAACTGGGTTTATGAGCTATACAGATTCTCAGCTGAGGAACTTGTTGAGCTGTAACTTTAAAATAGTAATGTCACCTAATGAAGCTGTACAGCAATTACATCATTCTGTTTTTTTTTGTTGTTGTTTTTGCAACCTACATCAGCAATGCATAAAATCTGAAATATGTTTGTAGTGTTCTCTGGCCATTTGTCCACGCTGACTTAAAGAAGAAGCCTTCTATAAAACCGCAGTTAGCATACATTATTGGTCACTATATTGTTAATCAGTATGATGTTTTACTTGCATTTGAAATTAAGCATTATTCCTTCAAACCATAACTTTTATGCGGGGGGGGGGGGGGGGGGGGGCCGGGGGCGCCAGTAACCATAGAAACATGCAGCAGTTTTAGTATGTGTGCATTGTGTGAGAGGTTAAGGCCCGATCATACTCGGGCAGTACGTACGCAGAGCGGACTTCGCAGAGGTCCGCGCGGACTCAAAGCAGACGTCCGCAAGCCCTGTGCTCGCAAAGCTCAGATTTTACGACCGCGCAGACTCCGCTCCGTGCACCAGTGACTGCTCGGCATGTATTTTTCACATCGCTGGGATTTTTCACGGACATTTTTACAGGAAACTACAACCCGGAAGTGCGCTCGACTATGGAAGCCCGAATGACTGCGGACGAGTCAGCAGGTGATGTCACAGCACCGAAAAAGCCAAAGCCCTATCATTTCCGACAAGAATGGCTCACTGAATTTACGTGGCTGAGATATTGTAAAGAAAAGAAAGTGATGTCCTGCATGTACTGCTCTCAGTGCGGTCCGAAATTTGCGGGAAAACTAAATTCGCCGACTCCAAAAGCTCCACTGCACACATCATTTAAGAGGCAGGGTTGTCTGTGTTTATTGCTAAATTATCAGTAATGCAGTTAATATCGACAAAATTATGAATATGTTGAGTCATATAGATAGTGCTCCTAAATTTTGTGCTGGTGCTCCTAAAATTTTCAGTAAGGAGCACTGGTGCTCCTAGTAGAAAAATTTAGTCTGGAGCCCTGATTTGGCTAAAAATGAGAAGAATTTCTGTATAGCCTTCATTATGGGACTGTGTCTGACCTAATTGCCATTCTGTAGTAACATTAAATCTGCTGCATCAAGTTCAAAGTTGAAGAGCTGCTGAATGTGCAGCTGTTACATTACAAATAAATGAAAGGCATTGAGAGCACATGGAGTGATAAAATACATGTATTAACGCAACACACTTAGTCGTTTTCTGCATGCAATTGATCCATTGTGTGCGGCAGTAGAATGAAATGATGCATCTAATGCCCCTTTCTATAGTAACGCCCACAGAGGCTGAGGAAGAAAGCCTGGGTCAACAAGCAAGTTAATACCTACTGCTCTACAACCTTTTATTTAAAAAACAAAAATGCTTTTCAATTGTGGTTATTATACTCTAAAAGTGAACTCAGGACACCCTGCACTTCCATACCTGTGTAGTGTTTGACGATGTGAAGCACACTACTCATCAACGTGGTGGGAAGGACAATAGGACATTAATACAGGAGTTAAATCTACACTTAAGGAGGAAATGTCCAGGTATGAGTGTATTTCCACCAGATCCAGGATGACAGCAAATTCTTTTTATTGTATAAAGGCTTCTTATTACATTATGAATAAAACCTTATTTGCTTTTTCTGTCATGGTAGACGATGACTCTGCACTGCTTGCCCTGCCGCGTGTGTGTGCATGTGTGTGTGATGGATGTGTTATTGTTGAGTTTTGAGGCTAGATGTATGCTTGATGGAATAAGAAGAAGGTTGAAAAAGACAGGATCATCTCTCTCTCCCTCTCTCCCTCCATCCTGAGTAGTTTGGGGGGCGAGAGAGATATGGATGCAGAGAAAGATAGAAAGATTGATGGAGATGGATGGAGGGATTCCCAGAGAAAGATAGAGTGTTGTTTAAAAGGGTCAGGGCCAGGAGGGGAATGAGGGATTGCGATAATCCTGCATACTCACACACACAAACATATAACCACAAGCACACACAGAACCTTTACATATAGATATCTACATATAGAAGTGTGTGTGAATAAAAGCACGGATGCAAAAATAGTGAGACCCAGCCCCATACAAATACACATGCAAACATATACATCCACAAATATGTTACAATTAATCTACCATGCAGACACATACGTGAACAAATGTACACTACAAATCCACAGCCTGCACTCAGATGAATTTTCGAACCAGACTTGGACCAAGACACAATATAAACACTAATCAGTCCTGGACTCATCCTCAGCTTTGTGAGGATTTCTCCCAGAAAACTAATCTGCTTTGTTAGCTCAGATGTGCTCTAAACACCTGAAATATGATTTCTCTTCTACCTCCGAGTTTCACAAACAAGGCAATCCAGGAAATGGGATTTTAACAGTTTAACATTTAACAAAGACAAAAGAATTCAACGCATGTCCCAAGTTGTGATGAAAATACACTCAAAATTTCTTCATACAGGTGTAACAAAAAACAATTGTGTCTACTCCAAGACTCTTGGATCATGACTTAATTATGTTGTTATCCGGTGATATCAAACTGCCAATGACAATGAAAGAATGGGTGCATTGTCCTCTTGTGTTTTACATGCACACTTTTATTCTACTATTACTCCAAATATGACAATATTCTGAATTAGCGATGGGTCATGTATACAGCGTATTCCAGTTGCATATTCCAAAATAAGCCTTTTTCTGAATTAAACATTTTCCGATTTAAACCCAGTTCAAACCAAAGATTCACGACGAGACAAGGTTAAACAGGCAGCTACTTCCAATGCACCTTTCTGTAACATTCTAAAGACCTGCCGGTTCACACCAATGCAACTAGATGAGATGGTGTATCATCTCTATGCAACAATTCTGCAAACTGATTTCCAGCTTTTCAGGCTGATTACGTGGCTGAATATAATTTGTAGCTTCTTAAAATATGAGTGAGCATAAGCACACACAGCAAGCAGCAGCAACCCATCATTCGATACCGGGACATGTGAGGACCAAAACACAGGGCTCAGCAGGGACGGAAAACGCCGCCTGGGGTCATTTTGGCTTGACCAGGGGACATAACTACAAGCCGATTGGCTGTTGAAACAGATGACGTGTTTTATGTTCTAAAACCAACCGCTGGCGATTTGACCAGCTCAGCTGCAGGTGAGTCGAGCTCAGACGGCCACTTCACACCACTGTAACTTTTTTTATTTTTTTTATTTTTTTTTTATTTAAGGTTTAGTGATCAGGGACAATGCACATTAATAAAACTTTTTCTTTTTTTTAATTTAAACATGCCAGAATTAGCCAAAAGGCTATTTTACATCTGCTGTCCCTGGACTAATGTTGAATAGTTACCCTAAAAGAATATAAAAGATTTAGTTATAAGCATACAAATAATACATTAAAGAATAAGAAGACTAAATCTGAATAAAGATTAAAATACAGAGAACAATGCAAAAATTCAAACATACACATGCATGCTAACAGAGACTCAGCTTAAACAGCAGACAGTTGCAACAGACAAAAAACACAGAGTAGCAGCACCAACATCAACAATTGATTACGCATAACACATAACAAACTAACAACTACAAGCAAGCAGGACATAGACAATAAGCACATTATAAAAAGCCATGCACAAGAAGCAACCTCACAAGCAAGCAGGACATAGAGAATAAACACTTAACTGGGCTTAAGACATGAGGGATATGCTCACATTACTTGGGTTTTAAGAGCATTATTTGAACATATATACAGCGCAGTCAGAACAAGCATTTCAGGTGGAGTTTTACCGCTTGCAACACACACTATTACCACAGACTTCTGGGTGTAGACTCAACAAGCCATTTTCAAGAGAGAGATTTTCAAGGTATGATTACTGTCTCAGAAAATACCACGGTTTCATTGTATACGGTATTAAACAATTCAAAAATAGAAGGTTATTTTGGGCATGAACAAACATTTTTATGATTAAAATTCAATAACCTTGTGTAAAACGTTTCCCTTTTGAAAATAAACAAAGGTGAGATTCTTACTCAATTTGCATTTTTTTAAGTAATGTATATGGTATAATAACCCTCAGTTTTGATACCACAGCACACCTTGAAAGAGGTAAACCACTGCAACCCTGTTAGAGATGCATTCCCACTTGCTCAACCTAACAGTGTAGCATGATCATTTAACTGTATCAGCTGTGTGACAAAGGTGTGTGGCCTATACAAGAGATCAGTACCTGAGTCTCAACATGCTTGTTGATCTTGAAGAAGGCCCAAAGGATGAAACATCATCACAATAAAAGAATATGGAGCCAGAGTGTGCGACACTTGAGTCAATCGAGTCTACTGCCAGTGATCAGCATCTCATTATAATTCTTGGTGTGAGTTACTTTTATATTTTGAAAAGAGATGCATTCCTAAACAAAACACCCAAGTCTCTAGTCACAGGGACAAACACGCCTACTTCTAAACAATAAAGACTTGGATATCAACAGGTTTTTGAATATGCACAGATGTCACAAGGTATTAGTGGAATATTCATCTTCATCAGCCATGTGAACAGCTTATTAGGAATATTGTCTTTTTGGTAATAACAACAAAATCAGTATTTTGTGCATGTAAACGTAGTGGCAGTGGCTCCTTTCTCATCAGACAACAGTGATGGGATAAAGTTATGAATCACGCTCACACACAAATTAAGTCCTACTATCAAGAAATTAATAATATGATCTCGGGTTAATATAAGTGAAAGACTATGACCTCTCACAACTAAGCACAGATATGGAGGCTGATGGCGATTTCAATTTCATTAATTTATCCTTTTTGTTTTCATGTAGTCTTGATATCAGAACATAATTATATTGTTATCTTGATATAACAAACTATGTTTTCTTGTAACAATAAGATAAAGCATAAAAAATGTTCTCGAGGCAATGACTTAATTTGGTGACTGATTACTCAACTACCATAAAAATAAAAATAATCGCGTGGCTCAAGATAACAAAACAATTATCTCAAGATATTGAGATAACAGAGATAACACAGTGCACATACAGCTTAAGTACAGAAAGGAATTCTCCTAACAGAGAGCTTGATCAGTAAATACGACATAACCACCCGAAAATTATTCATCACAGTATTTAATTAAATCATGATCTCAAGAAAATGATGTTTTGTTTTTGCATGGCAGAGATCGTCAAACACCTAAAGCTGCTCTCAGCATCCAGGTGTAGCTTTTATCACTGCATTAAAAATATAGACATTATAGTAGGCTCTATCCAGGCGCCTCATCTGGAACATTATGTGTCACCTTGTTCTCTGATTATATATATTTTCATAAATTACATGAGTTGATGTTGCTATTTGAATTTAATCTTATTCCTACATGGTACAAACTGTCAAAACTGACAAAAGTTTCTCAGCAACTGAAGTTTAAGTAAAAGTAAATTTCTTGAATTGAAGGAAATGAAAGGGAAATTAACCCAGGCACGCCTAGCATCATTATACAATAATCACAAATGAACGCTTTAAATATAGCATGTGATTATCTTCGTCTTAACCACATCATACGTAGAGACTCTGTCCTGGCTGCTGCTCGTCGTAACACTTAATGACAACTTAACTTCGGCAAAGCTCACCTTTAACAGAAAAAGGTTTAATATTAGCACACTCTCTTACGGCTGTCAGTGTTCTGTGGTTGCTGCATGTGGTTTCTATGGTGACGTAGTTTATGCCGACATGTTGGATGAATTGATGACTTTTCTAATAGATGGTAAAATTACATTGCCTGGATAGTGAGTGGCTCTCCATTTCTCCGTGTCCATGCCCATACAAACGTCCACAGTAAAATAGTTTGCCAGAACATTATCTTTGTAACTGAAGTAAAACTGTTGTTTGGTTGGTGGAAATCTTATTATTTGCTATATCTTAGTCTGAATGAGTTTACAGATGGAGTTTTAATCATTGAAATTGAGTCTGAATTAAGTCAAAAACAGATCTTTATTTAGAAATAAGTATCTAAAATGACAGAAATTATTTAGATTAAATTGATTTAAATTGGCTAAATTAAGAGTCTACAGTTGTGCAAGCAGCTCTGTAGATTATTGTTTTGACCCTCAGTTCGTAGCTATCTTAAAACATGCTTACAGCCTTGGTATTCACACAAATGTTGTCATGATCAGCTTGCTATGATTCTTGCATTTTGCCATGTGTTTAATAACCGGACTGGAATTTTTCATTATCAACACAAATACATAAAAAATCAGTCTCTTGGTTTGCCTTTGACTCACTTTCTCTGTGTCTCACTTTCCCTGCTGTTTTTCTCAATATCGTCCCACAACACCTGTGCTGTAAATAAATATGTACTTTCAGTGCTCTTGCTATTCCATGTCTGGTGCGATAAGAGTAAGAAAATGTAGATTAATCTATACTTTTATTTCCCTGCCTGTATCACTGGCTTTACATCTGCTGGCTGCTCTTCTGAGGACCTCCAGGGGTTTTCAGGGAAAGCTGAAATAAAAACTAAGTCAACATCCTGCTCTCACAAGGACTTCCTGCCCCGGGAGTCTGTGTGTGTGTCTGTGTGTGTGTTCCCATCAGCAGTGAAACTCCAAAGGAAAATATAAGCAGACAGTCAGTCACCCTGCCTTGAAAGACAGCGATGAATGGCTTATTGTGACTGTGGGCTGATCAGAAGGGTCAGGACATGGCCCCATCTTTCTTCTCTCATCTCTCTTTCAATCACATTTTATTTCATTGTCTCACACTCGCATGACAAGATCTCCCTTTCTCTCCCATTATTGCCCCATTCCACATGTCACTGAGCTGATCTTTTTAAATTGAGGTAACGATAATGCAATAGAAACAAGACCTGGCACACTGAAGATGGCAAAGACATGTTATTATACCACAATACATGTTATATTAACTGCAAGTCTGTAGTAGATCTGATTTGATCTGATTTGCTGCGTCATGATAATTACTTTTAATGTCACATACTACTAATTACCTTAGCGTTTGGGCCACAAGCTCTTGCTTGTAAATGCAATTTCAGGAAATTAGAGAACTAAACGTTGTCCTTTTCCAGATGGCAACACACTTGTCACGGGAAAGAAGAGAGAGAGACAGGTGTGTTTGTGTGTTTGGTGTGTTTGGTGTGTCTGTGTTGTTGATCTTTGCGTGTGCTGTCCTCTTCCAGACGGTCATAAACTCAGACTAAACAGGAAAACCACAAAGTTATAGACAGTTAATCCCCCACTTACTCACACACACACACAATGTCAATGAACTGACCACATCTGCTGGAGGCTATGGTGATCACCCAGCTCCAGACTGGGGAGTGTCTAAGTCTAAACAGTCTCCCAGGAGGCCCCGTGGTTTTCTACGCACTCAAATTAATTTTGCAGACAGTAATGTGAGCTAAAATACAACATATGTCCTTCCATAGTGCAGAAACGTGGGAGGGCTTTTGCAACTTCATATTGCCTTTACATTCTCTGAATAGTTCACAGTCAAACCCCACATTGGACAACTGTCTGTTTTCCAAGTCCGACACCCCTAGCTACTGTCAGGCTATACATTTTAGCTAGTATTTTAGCACTACTTTAGTAGTATCTGAAACCATGGGTCCTTCATTTTGGAGAATACAAAAGCAGGCTCCTCACTTTTGGCCAGCAACATCAATTTTGTCATCTAAACAACTGTTGTTGGCAGATTTTATGGATGTAGCTAGTTCGATAATTAACTCTAATTCTGTGAGTTGGTTGGAAACTCAGCTGAAATAATGACATTTGCAGGGAATTAATTTGAGAACCCTGGAAACAACTGTGAAATGTTGGAAATGGTTTGGGATAAAATACAACAAAAAATTAAAAGATGGTGATTAGAAATCAAAACTAGGATTACTGCTTCACGGCTGTATGTTTCTGCAAACCAGTCAAGTTGCACTTACATTCATGTCTGTGAAAACATGGATGCTCAACATCCTGATTCATGGTGTTTAAATAATGTCCAGAACATTGTTTTTGCATAATATTATGATGTCACAATGAAGCTTACCTTTCCAAAGTGTCTTTGGGTATCAGGTATGTAAACTTAATGCTTTTGAAGACCTTCTTAAAACAATCTTCGAACAAAATTAACTATGATTTGTGGACAAGTCACCTTCTTCTTAGTCAAGCATTGCAGGTAAGTATGTATATGTAGTCCAGTGCAGAGGTATGTTTAATATTTAGGATATATATCTGGTTATTGAGGTGAGTTAGGTAATCTACATTTTGCAAATTGGCAAGTGCAAGTTTAAAGTAAAAAGACATCAGTGGTAGGTTGTTACACAAGAAATGCATTCTTAAGAATGAGTGACCTTGACCTTGACCAAATTCTCAGCACTTCATTGTTGAGCTCAGCATTTGTGCTAGCTTTGACAAAATTCCCTCAATGGTCTTCAAATATCACTTAAACAAGAATGAGACAGACAAGGTCACAGTGACCTCGACCTGTGACCACCAAAATTTAATCAAAAGTTCATTGCTAAGTCCGAACGGATGTTTTTGCTGAGGAAAGTTCCTCAAGGCATTCTTGAGATCTCTCATTTATAAGAATGCAATGGACAGACAGACGGACCAATGTACGGATAGATGTACAGACAACCCCAAAACATATTGCCTCAAGCCACAGAGTTTTTTACAGAGGTACGAGGGCTGAATTCACAGAAGTACAAACTAACTTTCAAATCAGTTACACTGTCCGTTATACCAGAAGCAAATTATCACGAATGACAGAACAGCGAGCCCCCAGTACCACACAGTGATTAACCTTCCCTTGCACTTTTGATCCAGCACTTTTGGTTTTAGAAGGGGGGGGGACTGGACACCATTCTCCAAACTCTTGATCAGCACTGGATATGGAGTACTGCTCAGGCACATTGAGAAAACACTCACTCGCACGAGGCTTGAAAGGCCTGCCGTGCTCAGTTACTGCTGCTGAGCTCTGACTGCACAATCACCATGTCAGAGAGGGGTTTAGCGAAGGGTCAACCGCAATTTCGCACAATTTTATTTCAGCTTCCCCTTTGTGCATCTCCCATTTATTGACATGGCGACAAAACATAATTATGTAAATGGAAGTTTAAACTCTAACTTTCAGATCTATTAACCACGAAACATGAGCGAACGCCATCACGATACTGACATGTGTGGAAATCAGAAAACAGTGAATTAAAAACTTGACTGCGTAAAAACCTGGAGTTATTGAAAAAAAAAAAAAAAAAAAAAGAAGAAGCAGGAAGACAGGGGCACAGGGAGTGAATGTTTATGCGCAATAACTCCTGGATAAGTGGTTGAAGTGATTTAGCTGAGCTCAGACCAGCCAGCAGTAAATCCATCCTGCAATGGACCAACTGCTCTCTTTTCCTCACACACACACACACACACACACACACACACACACACACACACACACACATACACACCCAGTCTATACCTGATGAGGCAGCGATGAGGACTTTGTTAAATCATCCACAAGCACCTCAGAGACACAGCTGCGTGTGTATGGCTGTGTATGATTTAAGCAGGAACTCATCGGTGCTAGCCTTGGTTACTTACAGTCCAGCCTGCAGCCAAGGCCACTACACACACACACACACACAAACACATACTGTCTGGGGGATATGGGGGATATGTTGGTGTTGGTAATGAAAACATGCCAGTGAGTAGATTTACAGGAGAGAGCAACTTGACCTCTGGCCCCCCAGAGATATATCACTGTTAGAGGATCTAATCTTCTCTTAGCTACAATCACTACATTCTGCTCACAGCCCCACAACAATATAGAGTAGAGTAGAGTAGAATAGGATAGAATAGAATAGAAAAGAATAGAATAGAGTAGAGTAGGAGAGGACATTTATCTTTAGCTCAGCAATTGTTCCTCCTCACACTGCTGCCTGCTCTTGCTTTCAGTCCAAAGTATTCCCTGGAGATAAAGTCAGGGTTCAGTGACTGCTGGAGCTTTATGTATGTGGCCTTTATGTTCGAGTGGAGCCGATGACACAGTTTGACCTCACAGAAGCCAGCGCATGTGAGCACGACACCTAGAAATACTGTACCCAGCAGTGGTCAGTCACAGCAGAGGTATTTACAGAAATGAGTGTATAACAGTGGCAGTTCGCTTTAATGAAAATGATTTAAGGACAGTTCAGATTTTTTGGCATTGGAAAAAATGGCACTTCCAGATGGGTAATGGGTAATAGAGAGTCTGTTAAAAGAATATAGTGCCTGGTGGATATTTTCTCTCCAATCTGCTGCACACTGGCCAAAGAAATGTGGTCACGCTACTGTAACTGGACGTGCGACTCACTAATGAAAACGGACAAAATGACATTGGCTCCATTTTATATATGTATTATGAATAGTTAGGTTTATCACAACTGTCATTGCTAGTATCAGACTGGCGCATTTGTCATTTTAAAGTCCAGCACTCGCATTGTGTAAGTACTTTCGCCCAACTGTGCACCCATGGGCATTTAGGTCTCAAAATGAGGTATGGTCAGGCGCATTGTCGGAACATTGCTGCTTTGAGGCAGCAGAATCAGCAAAAACCTGGTCTACAGTCAGAATGGCGGGGCATTTTTCTGCTTTTTAAAGGGCGCCGTATTCGGATAATAAGATGCACACACATAGGCGGTTCACAGGGATGTGTGGATGGGTTGCAGGTGGGTGAAATAATACATCATTAATGAGGAAAACATTGGATTACATTCTCGAAAATGTGAACATAGCAGAGAGCAGAGCAGAGCTGCTGTCCAGCTCCACATTGAGAGAGACGCTGTGCGAATTTTCACAAAAGGAGCAGCATAACTTCATTGATTATTTCAGAAGCTAAAACTTCAATTCTGTTTCCTCTGTTGAGTTTATATTGTTAGTTTTGCCGTTTCAATGTCCCAGCAGTGACATTGCTGCTCTTACTACATTACTCTCAGCAGAAAACCACTCACTTCTCCAATCTGCAGAGTACACCATGTAAATAGCAATGGATCAGGTGCAGGCACACCTGGCTTTTAAAGGGAATGGGAGATAACACACTGACTGGCTGAATTCATGTTATCCCCAAAAAAACATTTACAATTAATTAAGGGACTAAATACAACCTTTGCCCCTGGCACCTTACTTTATACCCACATTATGCACCCGGTTAACTAATAACAGTGGAGCTGGACACATCTACACTATAGATCTTTTAAAACAGGCCGCAAATACATACATGAAACTTCGCTCAAGGGCTCCAGACTGCGACCAGATGGTATATTTTACAACTACTCACTCATGTGCGACCCGCAAATTTGCAGGCGTTTTTTTTTTTTTTTTTTTTTTTTCAAGTTGTTCAAAAAAGTGGAAAAAACTCTGCACACCCGAACAACGGCAGGTGTGTAGGAGGAAGGCGCCACCCCAAAATACATAAGTTAAAGAAGGCTCCCGCATACTGTCTCACAGTCAATAAACCATTCAGCAGTGAGTGAGACAGTGTGTGGGAGCCTTCTTTAATTTTTTCATGTTGTTAAAATTGAGGCAGCGAGTTCGCCAGTTTAGGCCAATGTTTGTGAGAGGAGGGAAGTCTGGGAGTGAATAATTAGTTAAGTGCACTCATCAGTAGGCTCGTTCGAGATGAACTGCGCCTTGCTGGAAAGTGGACGAGTGCAGGCGGCTGCAGCAGGTGGCGATTTACTGTCATCACGTAAAGTCTGCTAGGGCAGAGACTGCAAGCGGCTGATAGACAGTCCTCAAGATCGTTTTACACGTTGCCGTGGAAACGCTTTGCTTTAAGATAGTGGCCGTGTGGGTGTGACGTGTTGTGGGAAGTAAAGCGGCGTATAGTGTACGGACGGGAATACACCGTGAAAATAGTACTGTTCATGCTACGGGTCATTGCAGTCTGTTAGTGTTTAAATAGGCTCCAGTTACAGCATAGTCTCTGTGAGAAGGCCCTGTGTTATGTTATGTTACGTTTTCCTGCTGTAGAGGAGAAATAAATGTGCTTCTGTATCCTCATTCTTCAAGCAGAGTTGGTCCGCACTTCTTGAGCTAGTTACCAGCAATGAGCCAAGTTGTAAAGATAATCTACAGAAAACCAGTGTCTCCCAGCTACGGTTCGGAACGCCAGACTGGAGAAGCTAACACAGTTAGCACAATTAGTATCACCCCCCTCCCCACAAAAAAAAAGAAGTTTTTCGTGTACTAATTTTTCATAAAAATTTATGATCGCAAGTATGTGTACATGTAACGTGTAAATGCGTTCACAGACTCACCCCTAATGTATAGCCTTTTTTGTGACTAAAAATATGTATTAATACATCTTTATATCACAGGCTACACATGTACAAAAACGGAAATGTTTGTAAATAAGGACTATGACTATGAGACTATAACTCAATAAATTGGATATTTACTTATATTCGAAGACCTTCTTTTATTGTTTTTCGGCCAATTTTCAGCCTATTTCACTGCACATAATAATATGCATTTTCAGTCCCTCTACAGCCTAGACATATTTCCAAATGTTTTAATTATGACAGATTGATTTATTAAGAAGCTTTATAGGCATTCTGTAATTTATGTTCATGGTTCAACCTCCATTTTTCCAGAATTCACATGTAAAACAGCATCATATCATTTTGCTGCTGAGCCCACTGTAGGTTAGACTATGGGGTAATATTTTCAGAGGGGAAAAAAGACTAAAATCAGTTAGAGGCTACAGTGCTCCTACTAAAATAAGTTAGTCTGGAGCCCTGTGATCACAATTAAACTTATTGATCACCACATAATAAAAGCCAAAGGAAAAGCCACTTTAAATACTCATTTCTAATATGGATGTCTTACAGTCTAATCAGATGTATAACACGCCGTGTAATGCCCATTATTTTCCCTTAATGCGTGTTTGACAATCATGATTAACTCCTTTTTGCTTATTAGAGTTTGGAATGGGATTATTTCAATTTATTTGTAATCTAACACAGTCTCCAACAGTAAACTATAATCTCCACGTAATGTCGGGATACATTAGGTAAGTAATGAGATATACAGATTTGCTTTGAAAATCCATAAAATATGAAATTAGGTTTGATGGCATGTGATACGCTGTGCAGAATTATACCTCTCTGATCTCACTATAAATTAGCTACTGAAATTTATTATGACATGAGTTGTGAGATGATGGAAAACTCCTGAACAGCTACTTAACAGACACTGAGGAGAGATTCTTTTGTCAACTAGGGCTGTCCCGAATACCATTTTTTAACATTCGGACCTTCAGTAGAATTTATAACGAATATTCAGATATTTGTCACATTTTTAATAATGCAATTTAAAAGTTTTGATTTTTATTGATAACCTACATTTACCAACAACAAAAAGACTACATTTAGCACCAAAAAAATGTTTAAAAAATAAAATAAAATAAATAAATAAATTTTAAAAAAGTAAATAAAAAAACGAATATCGAATACCAAGTTTTCATAACAAATACCTACCCATAGAAATGAATATGCGAATATCCGAATATTTGGGTACAGCCCTACTGTCAACTGCTTCCAAAAAATCTCAACTTGGATTAATCCTGACACATAATTTAACTCTATAGATACATAGAAAAACTACAAAAATATATCTCTTATGTTGAAAACTAATGCGAATGTTGTTGAGAGGACAAGATGGAGGAGAGAAACAGGGTGGAGACAGTATGACTGTGCGATGACTAGAGGTCTTGCTATGTGCGTAGGCCCTGTGTGTATTCGTATTACATGTATTGATGTGGATGTACGTTGGGACTGTGCAGGTCCGCCTATCTTGAATGTGTTCTGTATTTGTCAGGTCAGGAAATAACATCATTCTCTAGATGCAGCCGGTGGGGTCACAAGGGATTGTGGGTAATTGGAAATCCAGATGGACGCTCATGAGCTTCCAGGAAGAAACGGTTACCAAGGAGATTGAAACCGAACACACTGGCTACAGCGTTAATATCTCTCATCTCCGTCTGTGCACCTCTCTCATTCTCTTGCTTTTCCTGTTTCTGTCTCATTTTCCTCATCGTCCCTCGTCTCACAGCCTCTCTCCTCCCCTCCCCTTCCTTCTTTTCTCCATTCATTTGACTTATGAATGACACAGGGAGAGACAGGAAACAGTGCACTATTGGCGAAAGACTTGAGTGGGCGGGTCCGTGGGGACCAATCAACAAGGCATGTACAAAAAGAACAGCCAGTTATCATGAGTAATATTCACCGTACGAGCACACACAATTAAGTCAGTTGTCTTCTCTGGGGATCGACTTCTCCAAAGTACAGAGGAGCTCGCCATCACAGAGACTGATGGAAGCGAGACTTGCTGCCATTAGTCTCTCTGTTCGTTGGCAGGGCTGTTAAGATCTTTAGATTTGTTCTAACAGTTTTACAGTCTGTTGACAGCAGACACAGCCAACGATTTGAAAGTCGACATGGATAACATCATTACAGGCCAACAAAAATACAAAGCAGATGTTTAGACCTGGTTCGCTCACAGGACTTGTACATAAATCTGACAGAAAACAGAATTTAGAATTAGAATATTTTAAGCTTGTGAGAAATAGATATTTTTCCAGGTATTATTTCCACTCATTTGTTATGCTGCTTGTAAAACTATACTTCTGAGGGCAGGACTAGACATTCAAACATCAAATTACTGCAAAATGCATTCTTTTTTTAATAAATCAAAAGGTGTTTTGGTCTGTTCAATCCAAACCTTAATTGAACAGGACACTGGAACAAGCTCTCTGCCGCTGCACATGTCTTGGTCACATAACTTTATTAAAATAACATGAAAATTATATTAATTAATATATATATTATATTAATTCCCAAAAGCAGATTACCAGCTTTTCCCTCACCAAGGGAGGTCAGAAGTCAGGGTCAGCAACATCATAGTTATGGAAAAGGATCAAACAGGAAGGCTGATGTTATCTCATTTGCTTTGAATTACCATTTCAAAATCTTAAAGGGACAGTTAACCCCGAAATAAAAAAAGTACACATTTTTCGTCTTGTCTGTAGTGCTTTTTGTTAACCTAGATTGAGTGTTGCAGATATCAGCTGTAGAGATGTCTGCCTTTTCTCCAATATAATAGAACTAAATGGCGCTTGGCTTGTGGCGTTCAAAGCACCAAAAAATACATTTGAAAAACTTAACAGCAATGTCTCTTTCCAGAAATCATGACCCGATTACTCAAGGTAATTCACAGACGTGAAGCGTTCGTGAGCAGTTTATTTTCCATTTTCAACCACTTTTCAACAACTATCTTCTTTTCTACTATCAACCATATCACCGCACAGGGGAAGCATACTCATACTCACTCAGAAGGCATCTGTTTGCAACAGTGCAAGATGTAAACATTAATGGCATACTCTTCGGTTGAGCTGTAATGTTAGCTAGCTGAGTGGTGCTAAGTGAGCTAGCAGTAGAGGTACGCTTCTTTTGTGCTGTAATATGGTTGGTGGATTTAGCTTGGTAGAAAGAAAATATTTCCCACATGAAATTGCTCACAACAAGGTCTGTGGATTATCTTGAGTAAAACCATTATTTTTCCAGGGGAAACTGACTGAGCATTAAGCTCTTTTTCAGCAATACGCTGAGTTCTCATTCACTGGGCTAGAAAGACACAAATATATAATAGTAATCACAGTAAAGTGATAAAAGAAAAGTCAATAAAAACAAATACATAGCAGCAATGTCAATCAGGATTTTTTTAAAAAACATTAAAAAGACAAAAAAGTAAAATAATGAGAATAGAGTCTGCCATAAAGAACAGATACATAACAACAACAAAAAAAAACAGTAAAAAGTAGAAAATCATGTCTGGAGATATCAACCGTACTGATGTCTGCCCTCTCTCCAATGTAATGGATATAGATGGCACTTGGCTCGTGGTGCTGAAAGCGCCAAAAAAATACTTTTGAAAAACTCAACAGCAATGTCTCTTTCCAGAAATCATGACCTGGTTACTCAAGACAATCCACAGACCTTGTGGTGAGCAGTTTCATGTAGGAACTATTTTCTGTTTACCATCTACACCTGCCAACCATATGGCTGCACAGAAGGAAGTGTGCATCTACTGCTGGCTCACCTAGCACTACTGCTACGGACACAAGCCTCTTTTCCATGAGTAGATGCATACTTCCTTCTGCACAGTGATTCGGTTGGCAAGTGTAGTTCGGTAGAAAGAAAATAGTTCCTACATGAAACTGCTCACAATAAGGTCTGTGGATTATCTTGAGTAAACAGGTCATGTTTCCTGGAAAGAGACATTGCTGTTGATTTTTTCACCACAAGCCAAGTGCCATCATTATATTGGAGAGATGGCAGACATCAATGCCGCCGATATCTCCAACAATCGGCAACTGGCACAAAAACAATCTAGATTAGTAAATAGCACTACAGGCAACAGAGAAAATATGTATTTTTGATTTCGGTTTAGCTTTCCCAGTGTTGAAATGCAAACAAGATAACATCAGCCTTCCCGTTTGGTCTTTTTCCATAACTACACTGTCGCTGACTTCTGACCTCCCTTGCTGAGGGAAAAGAGCTGGTAATCTGCTTTTGGGAATTAATATGTTTTCATGTTGACCATTATACTGGAAAGAAGGCAGACATCTCTACAGCCAATATTTTCAAAACTTGGCAACTCACACCAAAACAATCTAGGCTGATAAAATAGCGCTACAGGTAAGGAGAAAAATATTTTGGGGTGAATGGTCCTTTTAACATGGCATCAAAGGAAAAACACAGTGAGGCCGAATTACTGAATGCAGCACTTAATAAAAGCAATTAAAATAATATTAAGTACTTATCAAAAAATTAAAATGTCTGCACACTGATTGAGGGGCAGCTGTCCCCACTTTTGGGGAACATTACACAATGTCTTCCAAATAGGATAGAGCTCAGCACGGCAGGTATACAAAGAGCGTCTTTACAAAGCAGCAGCTACCTAGTAACCACTTATAACATGCTGTATCTCCAGAACATGTAACTGTCTATATACCTCTTGTTTGAGTTGAATCTACTGCATTTAATTTTTCATATTATATACTTGCGATATCTCTGAAATCACACACCGAACATCATAACCACTTGTCACACAAAAGTGGATAAAAAGGGAGTAAAAATCTGAATGAAATGATTAAAATAAGCTCACAAGGAGGTTCTCACACACACAGCATTAAGTGATGGCTATGGGTTTTGACAGTGCTGAACTACAGGTTGCTGACTCATCACTTCTGACCAGCACTGATGACTACACATCTACTATTAGCTGGCCCCGGGCTACTGCTAACTGCTCTGGCACAGGAAATGTTCAGGTTAGATTGAGCGTAGCTGAAATGTGTGTTTGACAATACAGAATCCATTAGAGTGTGTGTGAGAGCTTAGTAGATGGTGGGTGTGTGTGTGTGTGTGTGTGTGTGTGTGTGTGTGTGTGTGTGTGTGTGTGTGTGTGTGTGTGTGTGTGTGTCTACAGTGCTTTGAGAAAGTATTCAACCTTTTATGCTTAATGATATTAAGAATCAATTTTTTTTTCAGCATTCAGCCTCTTCATAAGGACACAATGTGCGTGTTTCAGTGAGTGTGTTCACATGAAGGATTAGTAAGTAAGAGGGACACCAAAGAACAGAAGATAAAACTATGTGAAAGTGATGAGGAGAACTAGTTGCAAAGAGAGGCAACACAGCACTGCACTGACAACGCTTCAGGTGTTTGTTCTCACTGAAGTTCAGAGGTATGGTTCACAAAACTATCCGTTACACCAATGCTCAGTCTGCACCTTTACATTTCTGTGTGTGTGTGTGTTTGTGTAAGTGTGTGTGAAAGAGATTGAGAGAGCTGTGTGTGTTGGAGTATATAGCATTCATTACAGTGGCGCTACAGACAAACTGCTCCCTGGATAGACATTGATTTTCACCCAATGGATCTCACTGTTAGCAAACCTAATAGCTTGGTGGGTAATGGGTACATGTTATGAATGAGCCCCTATGGGCAGGAGAGGGGAGGAGAGGAAAGGAGGGGAGAGGAAAGGATGTAAGTAGGTGGAGAAATGAGAGAAGAAAGTCAAAAAATGGAGCGCGTGTGAACAAACGAAGGAGAGATGGGGATTAAAAAAGGAGAGAGGAAGATGTGACAGAGGAGAAACCAAAAGGAACACAAAGCGAAGACAAGATGATGTGAGTGGATCTGAAAAAAGAAATAAAGCTGCATGAATTAGTCAATTAATAAAAAAAAAAAAGAAAAGAAATTGGCAATTACTCTAATAATCAAATAAATGTCTCTTTTTAATTTCTTTTCAGTCTCTTGTCATACGTGACAGGAAAGTGAATACTTTTCAGTTTTGGACTGTTGGTCACACAAAACAACACATAAATTACAATGTCTCTTAAAGGTTGACGAAAAAAATGTAATCAGTAATGAAAATAATTGTTACAGCCTTAAAAAGCAAACAGGGGCAAATAAAACACAGAGTGGGGGGGAGAGATGACGGTAATAAAAGAGGAAAATGCAGGGAAGTGCTTGAAAAGGGAGGAGAGGACGTAGGAGAGTGAAAGACAGAGGAGAGAACAAGGAGAAGAGAGGAGAGGAAGACAAACAGAGGAGGAGAGAAAGGGAATAGATCACATGTGAGTTGAAAGGGGAGCTGCTATTTACCATTACTGCTAATAGGTTTCAAAAGGAAGCAAGTCGTTAGCTAAATGGATAGGCCCTAAATGACACATTACCATGTTAAAGGCTGATTCCGCTCATTATTGGTGCTCTGATTCCTCCATGCATCACCGGCGAGGGCTGCGAGCTGGCCACTAGTACACAGACATGCTGCCTCAGCAAATACACACCCCCACACACACACATACGCACACACTGTGACACACACACTGGCAGAGAAAGATGAGGGAGAATGGCCATGAGGAAAACGCTCCTGGACAGTGCTCTGCTCTGTTCTGAGTCAGTATGTAAATCACATCAGAAAACACAGAAAAGCAGGTTTTCCCATCAGAGCACAGGTTTGTGTTCTGAAAAAGCACAAAGCAGCTTGAGTTTTTAATTTTGGATAGTTTTCATGATTCTCATGGACAGAAAATATGAACAGGGAACTGAATAGGTGTCCAACAGTGTTATAATAAAGCATAAAGTACCAACAGGAAAACATGACAGAACAGAGCACATAAGAACGAAGCGCTCCAAAGTTTTCCTACGGTATTGCTTTCAGCTGAAGAACAGCTGTTGCGTCTATGACACACAGCATAGGTATCTGTAGTGGAACAGATGGAATTTCTACATTAGACACACTGTAATTTAGAGGAAAAAAATCACAGACCAACAGAGAGGCCAAAAAAGTAAGTGTTATTAAAGTGCAAATAAAAGTTTTTTGCTGAAACTTAGGTAACGTCACAGCTATAGAATAATGACTCCATCAAATTAGGACAATCATTTGTTACAATGAACCTTGCTTTCACAACACAATTCTGTTCGCCACCAGGTATGATCTCCTGTGAAAAATGAAGGCTTGATTTGCAGCACAAAGTAGTGTGTCAACATTTGAGCAGCAAAAACAGGAAGAGGATAGTGCTTGTGTCTTACCTGGTAGCTATCTATAGCTATCCCCAAGATTATTCATGTAAGTTCTTTCCAGTTACTATCCCCAGGAGCAGAAATGGCCAACTGTGGGACAACGATGCTAACTGTAAACTCTACCCACGGAAACAAAAAGAGCCCCATTGCTAGGCTGAGCAAAACAAAAAGCAAAGTGGTTGTATTTGCAACAGCGGCGCAGACAATAACACCACTCAGCAATTCTAGTGGGGCCATATCATTTCGTTCACGATAATACCGATATAATTCTTAATATCATATGAAAACTTCTAACGTAATATTTGAAATATTTGGACTTGTTGTAATATTGATGTCATACTGTTAACCATGGCAACAACAAGCATGGCTGAGAGCAAAATTATTACGAACTCCGCAGTGGTTCCAAAAAGACGAGCAGCTTCGTTAGGGGGTGATCACACAGAAATGAGACGCTAGAGACACAGACACTTCAAAGACGCTTGAAATGCTGGAAGCACTTATTCAATGCACGCTAGCTACTGGCGTCTGACACTCAAAAGAGTTGAAAATATTTTAACTTTTCAGCGTCTACGCGCATCTAAAAAGAAGCGTCTACAAAAACGCGTGTCTGAAAAGACGCCGGAAAAGCGGCCGTCTAAAAAGACACTTGAATGCATATCATAGGAAAATCAACAATATTGTTATCAAAAAAATTCCCTGAATTATGGTGATATTATTTTAGGGTCACATCGCCCACCCCTAACGCAAGTAATTCATCAACCACAAAACAATTTAAGACCTGAGAATTCGTTGGCCAATATCTAGCAACCGCGGGCATGCTTTAAGGCCAAGACACACCAAACCGACATCAATGAACTAGTGGCGACGAAGGCCGACTCTTGTGTCACCTCAAGTCACCTGTGTCTAGGCAATACAATTCTCAACGGGCCCAAAACTTCAACCCGAAACCGAAATGACCCGAGGGACTTGAAGCCCTAACATCACTGGGTCCGAGCCCGACTGGACCCGAGTTTTTTTTTTTAAATGGAAGGGGGGGGAAATGATGCTCCCCCTGTGCGCCTCAGCAGTCTGGCTTCCCCGGTTCAAATACAATATCTTTAATCACTTAAAGTCAACCAGTCATTGAAAATAATATCACCAAACAGACAGGCTTCAACAGTCAGAACGGAATTCAGCATTCTTTATTTTTATAATTCACATATTCTTCTTGCTTAATTATTATAGCCCTATTATCATCCCCCTTACACACACACACAGCACACGATACTTCAACTTCAACTCGAACACTTAATTAAAAACAGTAACTATAACCTTCAAAGATCAACAACATAACCATGGACAGCAGCATTGTGTGTTAGTGCTACTGTCACACCCTCACACAGTGCGCTTCTCTGACAGATACACTTTTTTTTCTCTCTCTCTCTCTCTCTCCGCTGTCCGAGCCCGACTCAGCCCGCCCAAATTAACTTAATTAGTCGGCCCAAACCGACCCGACCTGTCGGGCTTATTCGGGTCAGGCTCGGGCTCGTGTTGAAATTGAGAATAAAGGCACTTGAACACATCATAAACATTACAGCCAACAGCCAACTAGCATGTATGTTCTATTTCTACATGAGAGGAAATAACCTTTCATACCAGCAGGTAGCGTTAGTCTGTATTCATCATTCAATAAGGGAAACTGGAAGAAGGACGGGACAGATTCAAGATGCTAGTTTGCCAGTTAGCATAGTAACAGCACAACCTGATGTTGAGAGAACACAAACAGTTACAAACTTTTTCTGCCGAGGAGTTCAATGCCTAAAAAAAAACTTACCTAATATAACAACTTTGTTTTGTTCTTTGTTTTAGCCATTTGCCTGACATTGATTGTCAGCTATCAACTTGATGTACAGGTCCCTTAGGCTGTACATAAGTACATGACTTTATAAGATGCTCATTAGAGTGTCAATTCTTGAAAAATGTATTTCAGTGGCAAACTTTGCAACACACAGCTAGTGTGCATGAACTTTGGAGAGTGATTAAGGGACCCCATCAAGCTAAATTGTGATTAAGTGTTGCAATAATTTTTCTTCCCCTTTCCCCTTATTAACCTACTTGCATTTCATTTCATACTTTTCTATATTTCCCAGGATGCATTTGCCTTGAGTGTAGACTTGTTTTATTAAGCTGTTGGTTATGCAGCAGCCTGCCAATAATTTTATGTAGGGCAGCTGGAAATGAGCTCCACTGCGGTTCCACAATAACTTCAGAGGTTTGTTGAATGTGATTTCCAGTCTGACTCTGTGTTGAACACAGGCTCATGATATTTAAATGTGTGATATAAAATAGTCCTCACAAATTGACACTTCTGTTGTTAATTTTAAACACATTAATGTAACTGATATAAAGTAAATGGCCAAAATGAAAACCAAAATGAAAAAAACAGAGAGATCTATGATGGAGTGACATGTAATTATGAGTGGTACACTACCATAGGTGTTAAATATTTAAAGGCAGTGTAACAACGGGACAATTTTAAGACTATTAAAATAATGAGTTGTTAAAATGTAAGCTATCTAGTCTCACTATCAATGACCCACAGACTAAATGTGAAACTGTTAAGCTTCTTGTTAAGCTCCTAGACCTTCTCTAAAGCATTTCAGCCATATCCCAAATCAAACCCTGCTACCTTTTCAGCCAAGAAAACTTTGGTCAGACTTAAACTCTAAGATCCAAAGGCCCTGACACCAAAACCTTGCCTTCAAAGGTAACAGACACAGTAGAAATATGTTTATGTTTTGCTATTATTGTCCATTGTAGCTGCTAAAATATCTGGACATGACCTTACATCCACAAAATACACAACCGGAAAACAATGTGAACCCACAGACCCACGAATACATGTGCTTTGCAACTGTCTTTTAGGGACGACATTATGTTTTATTGAAAACGGCTTCATCAGATAACTGATCAAAGTTTTTGCAACGAACCGATATCTGGATCGAATATCGGCCCCGATATCATCAAAATAGATGGATTGAGTATCGGAAAATGCAACCTATACCTGAGGCAATCTTTTCCCTTTAAATCTATTGCGACGCAAACTACATTATACGTCATGGAGCACAGGAGAGAATCTGCTGTGTGGAGGTATTTCACACTATTTCAACTGCTGTTGCACAATTGTTTATTTCTGTTATAAAATAAATAGTTAATCATTATATTAAACTGTTTCATCTTGTTTCATTTTATCTTAGGAAAGAACTGTGTAGTCATCAATGCTTGATGCCTCTAGTCTTTCTGTTCTACATGTAAAGGTATATAGCTTTTTAGGTCAACCATGGTATCGGATCTGTATTGGGTATTGGCCGATACTCAAAGCCACAGCAGTGGGATTGGTATCGAAACTGAAAAAGCTGGACCGGTGCATCTCTAGTTTTAATTCAAGTTCACAAGGCTTGGTTTGAAAATTAGATCTGAATAATACATGAAATAAAAGTAAAATATGTACATTTATGTACATGTCACGAGGGGTCTCTCAATCAAAACAATAACAAAAGACGGAGCAATGCTGTCATTGCAGTCAGGTTTTCCCGATGTTTATTGTTCATGAGGTTTTTACTGAGTCGATTTATCCACACAGGTCTTCTCCTACCTAAAAACAAACGTAACTGGGGATTTTAACCAGAAAAAAAAACACTGAATAAAGCAGTTTCACATTAAAAATCGATGTTTCTCTGGCTCATCGTAGAGGGGCTGCTAGTCCAGCTCCTGCTAATGAGTGCTCACCTTTACTTCCCTGGTAACTTAAGATCCAGATGTTCATGATGTCTTTAGAGGGAGCTGAATTATCAGCACAGGTCTCCTCTCCAAAACAAACACTGAATATAGCAGTTTTATGTTGAAAAACTGTTTTCCGTCTATGCTGTTTGGCATGGTATGGGCAGGAGTGTTAATGTTAGCTCAGCTTTTTTCTCCGGTAACTTAAGATTCAGACATTCGATGACTGAAGCACTGCATCTAGTTAAAATATAGTAAAAATTCATTTAGACATTTTAATGCGGAAAATTACATATTATATCTTTAGGTAACCATAATCCAAAGCTGCACAGGGATATTTTACAGGCTAGAAAAAGCACAACTAAATTTGGCTTGTCATACAAAACAAAAGAGTTTTTTTTAATGTAAAAATGTAAAAAAGCAGATCAGAGCCAAACCCCTACATCTCAAACTAACAGAGGTCTTTGTTAACAGGGTCCAAGCAAGCAGAGGACAACGAGCTGGTTGAGTTGCTAGAACAGAGCAGTGGGCTCCGCTAGGAATAAATATGCTGACAGACCACCCACCTCCCACCCACTGCCAGAACAAGCCTTGGGCTTGGCTGGATGCTTAGGTCTGCTTTCCTCTGCGGGGCCAAACAAGGTCAGCAGAAGTGAAGAAAGATAATGTATGAGTCTCACAGATATTAAGAACTAGAATATATGAGGTGTGATGGACAGGAATCTTTTCTTTTTACAAATATGTTGTTTTGACAGAAAGGGGCATTTTCTCTTCTCTCGGGATACGCTAATACTCTGATCATCTGAATCTCCTGCGACAGAAAGAGAGAGGTCAAAGGTCAGATTCAATGACAGAGCATTGCTGTGTCCAACATCAGTCCCTCTTTCACGCATGTTTCATACATAATAAATTATCATACTTTAGACACTAATGAATCTTTATCTTTTAGCACAGACAGGTGCAGTGTCACATAAGCAGGACCGTAGCACTGAGTACAACAAGGTCATGTCGTCTCATTCTGAAATTTGTTGTTGAAGGAGTTTACATTCTTCTAATAAATATTTTGACATCTATTAGACACAACATTTACAACTTAGTTTTAGGAAAAAGCTTTAATCAAAATGAAGCAAAAGACCATCCTGGGACAGAACTGAAGAACTCCTACTCCAGCCATGATACAGCAATTTGGAATTTAAAGCTAAAGTCTGCAAGGGGCGTAAAATGGAGGGGCCAAAAGGTTCCTTCTCTACTTCCTAACCCCTACTTCAGGCATCCTTGCTCGGACCACGTCCATCTTGGAACCTTCCTATAAAGTTTTGTGACTCAGGGGCGTAAAGTGGGGGGCCAATGGCCCTTACCTAGTTTCTATCCACTTCTTCCGCTCCCCCTAGCTTGGACCATGCCCATCTTCTTACTTGACCTTGAGTTTGATCTCGACTATGCACTTGTAACGTTTCATAACTCTATCTTGCATGGTTACAACGTCATCGCGTTCACAAAATCTGTCCACAGACAGGCAGACAAACACCTAACAAAACACTCCAAAGTATTTCCGCTTTTATACCGTTATGCTGCCTCGTCATTCTGTATAAAAGGTAGGATCATGGAATAGGGGGACAGAGTTGTCTCCCCTTTATGCAGCAGCGGAGGCATTAACAGTGCCAAAACAATATCTATAGATGGCATGGTCATGTCATTTTGATTACCTGTTATGTGTGCAACCCAAGAGATTTAAAAAGCAACTGTTAGCAGTTAGCAGCTAACTCAAAGAAGAAGAACAATAGCCAAAAATGTCCACAAATTGGGAAAACAATGCAGTCACGGAGCTCCTTATCCTTGGAGCAGAGCCATATAACAGGAAGGATGTCAATGACTGTTACTGTCATGTAATGTCATTATTATGGTTTGGAAAATGCTGCCAAAGCACATTGTATATGTCACACTTGAGGCGAACATTGTTGTGTTACCGATTCCGCGATGCCAGCATGCTATCTAAAATCACACACTGGAGCAACATGATGCTGCCATTGTTTGGTTCTGTGAAAAAATGCAAAGGCGGTCTAAAGAACGGATTTCGTAGCAGCTCGTAAGCCCAATATGTGTAAAAGGGCCACAGATTCAATACCAGCTGTTGCAATGTTATTATTGCAGATGGTAATAAAGGGATTAAGCATCAGACTCACACTCCTGGCAGTGTTAAGAAAGTTCCAAAACATTTATACATTTCAAATTGTTAAAATAAGAGTTAACTGAACAGTTAAATTTAAACATTTAAAAAATAGGCCTTGATCAGAACATGTAGGAGATGTTTTTTTTACTTGTTTTACTGGAGTGTTTCTAAACTCCTCTGAAGAGACCTAAGAAAAAAAATGTCCATCAAAAATGAAGAACTACATTATTTTTAGCAGAAAGTTTTCTGCATGCAATAGATGCAGCAGTTTTTGTTTCACACTTAAATGTCATAAAGAGACACATTAGACATCAAATAAGGAGTGAAATCAGACAGATATAACGGAGCTCTCAGTGTCTTGCTCATGGACTCATCTCTGAAATAAATGCTTTCAAATTTGAAGCTCGGTGTTGAGGTTTAAGCATGGCAATGAATGCCATAATTTCTTCAGTCAATCAGGTACTACAGAGATATGTAGCCAGTGCAGTTAATCAACCGAAGGTACCAAGAAAAAGGAAACACATAATCCCTGCACTGAGATGCTGGCAGTCTAAGGGACACTCAGCAACAAGATGAATCATTCCTCACAAGCTTCATCAAATTGAGCTTATCTCAGTTTTGGCATTTCAGTGTTTGTTTTTTTAGCCTAAATACATTGCTTCATAAATAAGGCCAACCATTGTGACGTTGTTTAAGCACAAAACACACGACTACCCAGCTCTGCCAACCTCATTGTGCCCTGAACAGGAAATGACATTGTGGAATAATTCCCTCCATACCAGCCTTGTCCAATCACAGACCGGCGCCCAAAATTCCCGGGTGTCACCATTCTATTATTGCAGGGCTGCAAAGGCTCTGTGGCCCCCATCCATGCGCACACATACACACACCACTTTTCACATATTTCATCTTGTGTCAGATGTGAACATTTGCTCTGCATTAGGCTCTCTGTGGGTTTGCCTTGGACCAGAATAATGGAAATACAAAAAATATAATGGAAATGTGAAATTACATACAGAATATGTCCCTTTCTCTCTCTCTCTCTCTCTCTCTGCACACACACACACACACACACACACACACAATATTGATGAGAAAAGCAACTGGAATAATGGAAAAGCAAAAATGTATACACAACACATACCTCTTTCTCCCTGCCTGTGTTTTCACTCTCTTTGTCACACACCTACACACACGCACAGAGGTATGTATAAATGTTAAATCCATAGCTAACCAGGCCAGTCTAATAGACTCTTATTCCTCTGATGCTTTATCAGCTCAATCACACAAACATTCAGCCCCAAAATAATGGCCTTTCTGTTTGCTGCCTCTTTTGGTGTGTGCGTGTGTATGTGTGTGTATGTGTGCTTCTATCTAGAAGCTGTGAGGCAAAGAGTGTGTGTGCACTGCATACAGATCTGTCAGTAAAGCCAGAGACGGCAATTGTTGGGTGAGGAAGTCCTAGACTTTCATTCATTCATTTATCCACCTGTCAGTCAAGCCAGCTGTACGTATTTGATTTTAATTAAAAGTTACAAATGTGCAAAAACTACAAAGTGCCCAACACTGAACCAACACACCATTTAGCAGTTAAAGTCTAGTCAACTGAATTTAGGGTGTCCAGTGACCAAGATTTTGGTGCAAACTGTCCAAACTCTGTGGCTCAAATACAACTGTTCAACCCCAACTATATACAGTTCTGGAACGGTCTTAACACCAGGACACACTGCCCACATAAGCAGTGCATGAGCTTGTACACTTGCAGCGTTCACACAGGCAGTGTTGCTGCTGCGGTGCTGCTGAAGATCTGCTGTATTGCCACAATTAAAAGCTGGTACTGCATTAATTTATGGGGCCATGAAAGCCACTGCATTGTCAACAACACAATCATGCAAATATTTCACACTAGAATGCCGTGAATTAACAAACGGAGGGATTCTTTCATCAACAACAACATTGTCAGAGGGCCTTTATTTTGAAATGGAAACAGGAAAGGTTGAGTTAATTGATTTTTTTTATTTTCATGTCTGTGACAGATACAGGTATTGAAACTGTAGTAATACAGTGAATATGATTATCAAAAGACCAATTTCCCAATCTACTTTTGCTGAAACTGCATACGTCACATGGGGGGGGGGAATAAGCAGGACTCTATTCTCCAGATGTTCTGCAGCCACCCTGCAACTGAGCAACACTGCTTACATGGGCAGTGTGGCTGCTCTAACCTGTTAACACAGGAGCTGAAAAGAAAATAACAAACAAGAGGTTCCAGGACACGCACATGCTGCTCACACAGGCAATGTGGCCTGGGCATTGTGCTTCATTTCAACTGCGTGGTTCGGCTCAACTTGATTCAAATTACTTTTGGTATGAGGTCCTTTTCTCTATTTCGCTTTCCACTGAGGATAGTACCCCCTCAGGGCAGTCAGGACTTTCAGCTAATCACCATTGCACAGCCACCCAAAACTGCCATGACATCATCTTCAATGCAACACTTGGTGAATCCTTTCATCAGCAACCAAACAGAGAAACATTTGCACTTCGTCAGTTGTATGCTGCAGTGTGCGGAGTTTTCACTGTGGTTTTGTGGGCTGTCATTCTTAAAAATCTGAGTTGAGTGAATAAAAAATTGCAGCCGCTATTGACAGCAGCTTGGATATTTAAAAATGGTAAGTTTATGCACAATGACTCCTGCCTCACAAGTAATGATTATAGTGGTGATTCTTTGTGACAAATCAGTGGTCTGAGTTGTTTTAAATCCACCTTCTAGTATTGGCTCAGCTCACTTGGAAACTCGACATGGGTGGAACCGAATAAAGTACCAGGCACTATCCACAATTTTAGCTAATTAAAAACAGTAAAAGAGCAAGTCAACTTGAGTGGAGTCTTGTCATACTGTTCAGTTTAAATGCAGCTACAGGCACTGACATGGACCACACACCAGACTGACAGGTCAAAGTTCATGAATGTGAGAGGTTAGAGGTTGCCTTAATACTGAAGGTCATGCACAAAATCGTCACAGCTGGACACACACAAAGGAAACAACACATACAACAACAAACATCCAAAGGCGCTCCCCAACAATGTCTGTCTATGTTTCTCGCACACACATTCTGAAAACCATATTGAGACCATGTGTCGAACAAGGATGTCGTGGGCGAGGTAATTGGTAATTTCTAGCAGCCACTAAAACCAGCCGGTATCAATCTATACATGACTTCAGAGAAACAGCAGTCTAACAAGAAGCCTCAGCTCAGACATTCTGACCACAAAGGCCCACAGCAGACTCACCAACAAAAGTGTGGAAATCAGCTTTTGAAACATGATCCACAAAGCATTCAGTCGGTGGTGGGAGCCTTGTACAGTGGCTTTGCTGTCAAGGTTGAGGGGGCCCTTTAAGTTATTCTGTAAGGTTTAGGTTTTTCACTTATTTCAATAAAACTGCACTCAATGGCATGTAAAAAAAAAAACATGTTTTTCGCTGTGTCCTCAGGTGTTTTCTATCAAGATCAGGCTTGATAAAGCTTAAAGGTTAACAGCTTTGGTGATGAGTAAGGGCTCCACTGTAAATTTTGCTAATTAAGGCTACATTATCCTTTGTATTGCTACATTAGTGTCTGTTTGCTTGTCCTCCAAAACTTTACTGAGACTCTTCATTAACCCACTGAAAAATTGAAATGGTAACCGCTAGCGAAGTTGAGATTTTTATGTGACATTTGTCAGCTCATTTTGAAGTTAAGACTGCAAAGTTAAGCAAGGTGGCGCTAACGACACTCTATTTAACCTGCTGCACTCAAACTGATGTATCAGAAATATAAAGACAGATAAACCAACAGGTCCTCCAAATTAAACAACCAAACAAGCAGTTTGCAATTGCTCTCAAGAACACATACATGCATTTTCCATCTTGGGTTAAAATAACTTCTTTAAATTAATGGCCTATGGCTGTAATGGTTGAAATGATGTTATAGAAAGATTGTGGTCGCAGTTACCTGTGTCAAGGTCTGACTTTGGGGCTCTATAACAATAAAGGGTGGGGGAAAATAATCGATACAGCATAGTATTGTGACATTTTGCATAGCAATATTATATCAGTGGCACGTTGGTGAAGTGGTAGTCCAAAGACAAGCAGGTCGGAAAACTAGTGACTCTAAATTGTCCGTAGGTGTGAATGTGAGCGTGAATGGTTGTCTGTCTATGTGTTAGCCCTGTAATAGTTTGACAACGTGTTCAGGGTGTACCCCGCCTCTCACCCAATGTCAGCTGGGATAGGCTCCAGCCCTCCAACAACTCCCAACAAAATAAGCTGTTAGTGAAAATCAATGAATGAAAATTATATCAATATCCTTTTTTTAACTACATAAATTAATATTTCCAAAACAAATCAAACTTTTGGTATCCGACTAGAATAATAAATTAAATTAGTCCACTAGATACATTTTGCTGCAATAAAAATGATTGAAGTGTGATAAACAGACTAAAAACTTTATCTTTTTACATAAAACAGCTGCTCACAAAATTTTTCTTGCAGTTAATTAACATGTCTTGAGTATCATAACATCGAATCACGCGGCCTCTGGTGATTTCCACGCTTAATAACAACTGCTTCCTTCTTTGCTCTCGATGGACAAGAATCCTAATTCCTACAGCTGCAAGAGACACTTCAATGTAAACAATCGTGATAATTGGACATTTGCTGAAGTACTGAGTCATTTTTCTTGGAAGGACCGTCTTGGATAAACGTCCACACATCTGTTAGCAGCTAATGCAGTGTGACTTTCATGCATCACAGTGTAAAAGGAGAAGGTATTGTTCGGCACATATGACAGTCTTCAGTTACAGGAGCACATAGAAGCACAAAGACACAAATCCAAGTGTTTTTGGTGAGAACAGACCAGACCAGCATCACGTCATCACCAAGGCCGCACCCCCTTTTTCCTGGAAAGAAACATGCCGTCACACTAGGAGAGAAACAGCCACTGAAAAGATGTTGCGTGGTGGGTTAATCCAGGCTTTCACACTGAGATTTGAGGTCAGATGCATGAATATTCACTGTGCAGTGTTTCCGCTACATTCATTTAGCAGCGGAGAGCAGCGGTGAGGGGAGGGGGGAGGGGGAGAGGGGAGTCGGGGAAGCAGCGTTGCCAGGTGGGAAATATAGGATTATCGTACCAGAGACTCAAAATTATCGTATCGTACATCCGTCATAACCAAAATAACAATCCTACTGATGCACTATAGGCAATTACACAACAGTTAGTTTCGACTAATAGTAATTTGATTGGACGAGAGGCATTCCGTCCGTGAGTGCTGATATAGAGTTCAACATCACTCGGACATGTAACAGTAAAATCACTCTGCTCACAGGTGTTATAAATATGAATACAACAGTTAACTAACCAGCTGTAACACTCGCTACATTGACGCAAACTGACACTATAGCGTTACACCAAGAAGGTGGATATTTTCCCCAAAATTACATTTGAATTAAATTATGAGTGGTCGTCAGGAGAGGACGAGGAAAAGGAAAGCCAGGACTCTTCTGTGCAGGGTGTCTCTACCCCCTTCCCCCGCCACCCCCGCCGCTGAAAAAAATCCTAGAGGAAACACTGCTGTCAGTGTGGTTAATGGCTAAATGATGCTGGTAACAGTCACTACGATGGATAGCTAACTCGCGTGGGAGGACCTCTAACAGCTAAATCTCTGTCTAGCTTAGATCAAACTGTTGATCTGGTTGGTTATCATTTAAATCTAAGATTACTTACTGTAAACTAGGGCTGCCCCTAACTAAGAATTTTCCTAGTCGACCAATAGTTAGCAATTAGGGCCATTAGTCGACTGGTCATTCGCAAGTATACAATATTAATTTAATTATAAAATTATATATTTTTTGGGCAGGGCAACACAATGGTTTGAGTTCAAGGTGTGAGAAAGAATAGTATCAGTAACATTAATACAAATAATACAAAACCGTACTAATGAACCTTCATTAATATAGGCCTATATTTTATCTACAAGTGCACGTCACACACTGAGCGAGCCGCCTGTTAATGACGCTGTGGGCAAAGCAGTAATGATTGTGCTAAGTGGCTAATGGGCATGTAGCTACTTCCATGTTTCAGATGATATGTCATGTTTGTAGTCGACCAATGAAGATGAGTTTACATATCACCTTGGGTTCGTCCTTCACCTTCTCAAAATGATCCCACACTTTGGATTTCCTGCCCGACATGTTATTAACTAGCCTGTGTAATAACTGCAGGTACCAGCCCTGGAAATTAACCTGACTCCTGTCTGACTGCTGAGCGTGGACACTTCCTGTGTCTGTCCTTTCATATTAAATTCCCACATGGTCCAGTCATATAGGGTTGTTTGTCTTCTTGTTTGTGCAACTAAGTGACCAATGACATCTTGCCGACTAATGACCTTTCTTGTTGACTAACGTTTGGCGGTCATTTAGGGGGCAGCCCTAATGTATAACCTACAATAGTTAAAGTTATAAACCTGATCATCCCTGATTCAAATAACCCACTTGCTTCTGCAGTTGCAGCTAAAGGACCTACATAAAACACGAGAGCATAAAGAGAGAAAACAGCCCTGGACCAAAATCAACAGACTGAGAGAACTAGTTCTCAAAGTTTAACTCAGGGAGAAAAAACATACACAACCCAAACCCAACAAACTAAAAATTCCAAAAACAGAGCTGGGGGGCATCTGTCTTGCTTTATGGCTGTCTTTGAACTGCCTGTGTCAGACAGATTCCTCCTGTAAAAGACAGCCTGCTCTCAGTATGTTCGCTGTGGATAAACAGAGGTTTTGAACTGAAGTGATTTGAGCTGGAACAGAACAATAAGACCTCCAGAAACCAACGGTGAAGGAGCAGCAAGACAAACAAACTGAGGCCAGACACGGAGCTCAGCTATGGCCGCAGAGGTTGTCAGCGGTACTCCTACATAGGATGAAAGATAGATAGCGGAGAGGAGGAGGTGGAGGAGGAGGAAGTGAGGGGGGTTATGTATGAGGAGGCACAGAGGAGAGGGGGAAGGATGTGAGCTCGAGAAAGAGCAAAGTGCTGAATGTTTCTGATAGGCAGACATGTACAAGAAGTCCATCATCAGCCAAAACTACAACTACATTTTCCCAATGTATTATTGATCGCTATAAAATATTAAAGATTTATATTTAACATTTAGGTTCGGACAGTGCCACAGATATTTCTACTTTTGTTTGCTGCTTTGATATTTAACAGTTGTGCAGGAGGTCTTATCACCATCTACTCAGGAGAGGGACAGAGAGGTGAAGGGACAAAAAGAAAGGAAGAGAGAGAATACAAAATAAGAGAGGATTAAATGAGGAGAGAAAAAAGAGGAAGAGGAGGACAGTCAGGAGGCCAAGGGATGAAAGGAGAGAAGGGAAGAAAGAGCAGAGAGGGGACAGGAAAGAAAGAAGCAGCTGTATATCTGTATGTCAGGCGTGCGGTGTTTGAGCCACAAGGTCACAGTGTCAAAGCCCATAGCGAACATGCACTCAGATCTATCTGCCCATCTATCATAGACATGCATGCATAAAAATTTCAAATGGGCACGGACTATTTTACTTGATGGGATTTTCACAGTAGCAGAAAAGTTGTTAAAGTTGAGCTTCTCCAAAAAGTCTCGATAATTAGGTGGGAGAAAATAGACTTTCTGAATCTGATTTGTCTGCAAGTATCAAGAAAATGTTGTTTGTAGAGCTGAAATAATTAATCAATTAGTCAATCGACAAAAAAATAATTGGCAACTACTTTGTTTATCAATTAATTTGGACTGTTTGTTGGACAAAACAGGACATCTAAAACTTGGGATGGGCATTTTAATCGTACAATTTGAAATTCATTCATTGAACAACCAAGGTTTAATAAGCCTATTAAAGCATACATAGCATAAGCTAACACAGCAGCAGCAGCTAACTTCCAACACAGAGCTATTTTAACAGTCCAAACAAACTCCAAACCAGTACCGGACCGGCTCAACCCTGTTGTTAAACCTGTTAATAAGTTAAGTAACGTTAACCGTGTGAAGCTAACAGTTAGCCTTCTGACTGTGTGTGTGCTGCCCGTAGAGTTATAATCATACATTGATACTGGTTGCCAAGATGGCGCCTATAAATTTCAATGGAAATGCTCACCTGGCACATACACCAAAAAGTTCCTGCTCGGCTCATAGACTTTATATTGTAATGAGTGGGCAGATCTGAACCCATCTGTCTTGACTGGAAAGCACTTCGGTTCAACTCCTGTTGTTTTAAAATATGCCATAGAAATAAAAGTAACATTTATTAAAAAAAAATATATATAAAACTTCCATGAATCAACTGTTAATTGAGTCACATGTTGAAAATGCTTCTTGGGCCTCAAGGTATTTTTTCACTGCAATATAAAAACATAAAAGTCATGTTCACATGTGGGAGGTTGGGCAGTAATTACTCTGTATCATGAACAAATACTGAGTCCAAATTGAGTACTCAAGTACTCATTCCCATCCTACTGAAAATGTCATGTTTTTTCACTTCAGTTTAGACATTTTTAGGACCACAGAATTAATTAATTAATCGAGACAATAGTCAGCAATTCAATTGAAAAATAAACAAAAAATAATTAGTTGCACCATTAGGCGTTTCATTAGGAAAAAGGCAAATTTGAAAGAAAATTGAATGTACTTTTTTTAGCTTTTTGTCAACAATGCAAGTTTTTTCAGTGTTTGATTTAATGACTCTCAAGGAGTAACCTACATTTTGCTCTTTACTATTCAAGTTAGCTACCTGATAGGCTAAAAGTAAAGTGCCACAAAGCTGCAGCAGCAGCCGATGTGTGAGAAAATCTAAACGGGTTAGAGGAGTGACACCATCAAACTGCACTGGACTGGTGCTTCAGAGTGAAGATGGGTTATTTCAGCTGGTATTTCTGCTCATGAAATGCCCCACTGAAATTTACAGGTTGGAGTACATGGGACATGACTTCACAAGATTTTTATTTTGAAGCCTCTCAACGTGGAGCACAGACGCTATTAAACAAATTTACTTGAATTCATCTACATTATTTCAACATATATTGCAAACACATGGGGATAAATCTGAGCAGAGTGGGGCCCTAAACTAAGCTGGGAGTTGAACTCCAACCTGAAAAGTTTGTCATCCAACCTATTGTACATTTTCTATGTTCCTTCCTACAAATCCATATCACAGTTATTCTTTAGACACAGTAAACAGCCTGGGTGCAGTTGCTTGTGCAAACACACACACATGCACACCCTTGTATGAACTCACATGCACACACGCTTACCAATTCATCAACTCTGTGCACTGTTTCTTTCTGTGTCTAAGCCCACAGTAGAATGGAGCTGGGCAGAGCTGCTATTGTGTCCCTGGTAGAATTAACTATTGATTTTCTCCTCAGCATTATCAATGCTGTTCTGACAACAAAACAGCTAGGAAGCACTCACACACATGGGCGTACACACACACACACACATGCACAGACCTAGATTTTGTTCAGTGTGAGATGCGCTTTGTAGGAGGCAGCACGGCCCCACGGGGAAAAGCACAAGTCAAATATTAACACGCTATTGTAAGAGGCACACACTGACAAACACGCAAACAATGATGCATGCAAATAAACACACATGCAAAACAAACTGAGCCAAATTATTCGAGTCTTGTTATCACACATGTATTAGGATAAACACTGTCCCATGAAACATTAGACAGCATGTATGCATCACGTTTATGCGCTGCTCATGTAATCAAGACGTAACCTTTGCGAACATCCGTAGGCCTGCATTATTCTCAAAATAATTGGGATACATTGGTTTAATTACCATGAACAAATGCCATCATGGTCACATCAGTTATCTTGTTCCACCCACTATTTGTGTTTTTAAAATTGAGATCATAAACCCCTTTTCCTTCTGCAGTAAACATAAGACTTGTCCCGCTCCTCAATGTGTGTTTGTTTCCCCTTCTTGCTGGAATGGAAAAACATGTTAACCGTTTTTTCATCCACTTTTCTCTCCTTCCACAATGTGCCATTGCAAGAAACTCTGAAAGCTCCAGTGTCATTTCTGCTCAGAAGAACAGCATCCTCTTTCTTTTTTTGATTTTGTGCCATAAGGCAATCTAGCAGATATCTCACTAAAACTAAACAAACGCATGGTAAATGTACTACGAGGGCTTTTGGAGCTGCCAATCATTTTGAAAGTGAACTTTTTTGTTCACAGTACTTGTAGCAATGTCTCAAAAGACATGTACCTATGATTTATCTACGTTTTACATTAGGGGTGATTCAACGATCCACAATCCAGTATCATCAAGGCAAAATGAAAACATCAATCCATATCGTCACCTTTAAGATACACCTATGTTTTGAAATTCCAGTGGCACACATCTGTGTCACCGTCAAACACCAGGCAGATATAGGCAAGCAGCAAAGAGAAGTGAGGATATTTTCTACTCTCTTGGGAATAAGTCAGCAGTGTGGAAATATTTTTTAACGCGGAGAAAAGATGGGTCAACAGACAAATCCCATGCCATGTGTAAACGATGCTTTTACGAGATTAAGTACTTGAGAAAGTAGACAAACCTGGCCAGGTATCTCACTCCATTTTTACGGTAATACTATCCATCTGTTTCAACAATGTTAGGCTGAAAAAAAACATGCATGCAGGCTGAAATTCAACCGTGCTGAGATGCAGTGACTTGTGAGTAAGAAAAAAGTATAAATAAATAATACATGTCATTTGTTAAGGTATGAGTAGACGATACCCCGCTAGGATCATTTATACAATGTAAAAGTAAGAGTCAGAGTCAATTTAAAGTAAACCTTACTGCCTTTAACCTGTTACTATTAGGGTACTTTCACACCTGCCCTGTTTGGTTCAGTTCAATCAAACTCAAGTTCGTTTGCCCCCTAAGTGCAGTTCATTTGGGCAGGTGTGAACACAGCAATCACACTCAAGTGGGCACCAAAACAACTGGACCAAGACCTTCCTGAAGAGGTAGTCTTCAGAGGTAGGTGTGGTTACAAACGAACTCTGGTGCAGTTCATTTGTGGTTAGAACGTGTTCCGACCTCGATCTGAACCAACTGCAGTCACATGACACATAGTTTGGGTTAAACATGAGCATGTTACAGTCCTGGAGGATTATTAATGTGCACCTCCTCCTGTACTGCCTTAATATGCACATTCAGCACATCCAGTGCATCAAAACACTGTTCTCTAGTTAGACTTTGTGATATAAGCAAATATCATATTGTCCAGAAAATCGATTTAATATTGGATCATGATGAAACTAGTGATTTACTCCCCTGTTCTGCATGTAGTATATTCCTAAGTTCAATTCCAAAAGTTATATTGTTAGTGCATACTTTACTTCTTGATTTCAGCAGGTATCACTTAGCTGCAAGCCAGCGTCCTGACCTACTTCTGCCCCACACTGTGACAAGTGTCAAGAAAAAAAAAAAAAAAAAACAACCCCGACTAAGATTTAAAATGTCAAAGTCAGTGCCACCGAATCCCTCTCTCTTTTTTCTTCTCCAGCTTCATGTCTTCCTTATTGACAGGAAGGATACAGCACTGCTCCAATTTAGCACCTGGCTAATTTTAGCTCCCTGAGGATTCCTCTAAAGTACACAGACGCACACACACCCATATAGACACACACACCTGTTGGTGTTCATGTGATCTGTGTCTTTGGCACAATGTCATTGATTAATTCTTGGCTGCCTTGAAGCCAATGACAACTCCACAAACACGGTTTGACAGTGAGCTACAGACATATACAAACATACATATACAAGTGCTATAATGAGACTCATCTCATTTATCAAATCTGCTAAAATAAGATTACTCTTGAAGCAGACACATACGTACATTAAGTGCCAGTGATGGATGAGCGTTAATGTTACCTTTCCAATCAAAGGTGTGTCACAGCAAAAACACCACTATAGTCAACTTTTCTTCTCATAATTATACACTGTCAGCTTAATTAGATTTAGACATGAAACTTGTCCTTGCACTTACGAGGTGTAACCCTTTATAGCACCTAAGTGACAGATCACGCAACAAGCACTTATTAAACAATTAGTCGATTAAATGATTTGCTGATTGGCAATAGTTAATATATTATTAACTATTAATATATATGTAATATATATTAGTGTCATATATTACATTTTGACATCACTGATCAAGTATTAAGCTACTCACGTACTGCACTTAAGTACACTTCTGAAACACTTGTACTTTACCTGAGTATTTGCATTTCATGCTGCATTATACTTTTAGTCCATTACCCTAATAAAACAACAGTAGTTACTAGGGATGCAGCGATTTGTTGGTTGAACCTGAGTATCGGCTGATATTTGCCTTGTTGATTGTCATCTGCCTTTTGGCAAATAAGACGTTCACTGATGGCAGTGGCCGATGTTTGTGTCACATCAATATTGCGCAGGCTAAACAGCAGGGCTCAAGACTAACGTCCACAAACTTAAACTAATGACCAGGTACCAGGTACGATGACTGTTTGACAAATGGGCTCTGTGATCTCACTGTTGTGTGACGAGATGGCTAGCAGCACACGGAGTCCCATCGTCTTGGAGACTGAGAAAACGAGTTTGGGATGAACAGAGATCTTCTTTGGGACGCTGCACAATGTAAGGATGCAATAATGCAAGGATAATGCTACACTGTGAAAAACCAATCTGCGTTGAAATCAACAGGAGTGCTAATTAGCCTTACATTATGATGCGTTTCAGCTTTATTTAGTAAAAATTAGTTTTGGGCAAATGTAAATTATATTGTTCTCATTATGTGTTCAATGAAATCTTGTCAAATGTAGTTTTTGGTGAGAAACTTGTATGAATACAGTTTCTTGCAGGAGGAATTTGTTGATGTTTTCTTAGCAATATAAAATAGATATTAGAAAGGGAATTATGACATAAATATATATATGTATGGTAAAAAAAAAAAAGGCCTCTGAAGCCTGTGAAAGGCTTATATCAAATATTGTTTCATAAATTTGTAGAACTGAATTTGTGCTCATTCAAAGATAGTGAAATGAAGGACTGAATGACTTTAAAACAGTTCAGTTATTTTTTTATAGTGTAGATTTTTTTGTTTCCCTGGCACAAAAGGGGGAGTAAATAACAACAAAAACAAAATATACAACATACAAACATCAGTATCAGTATCGGCTATCAGCCAAATTGTTATTTTGGACATCAGTATAAGTATCAGTGTCAGACCAGACTTTTAAAATCGGTGCATCCCTAGTTGTTACTGCATACTTTGCAGCTCAAGTCTGGGTTGGACGATATGACTACCCTGGAAATCCAGAGTTCTCGCTAGAGCACAGCGAGTCACTCTGGCAATCAGTAATGATGCTCATTACCCATGCCCTTGTAGCCGAGCTGCACCAATCACATCAGTGTATCTGATATAGGCGGGCCAGAGGTGAGCTAAACAGATGACGACAGCGCTGCAACGACAAAGTCCGGAATCAGTCAGTAAACACTGCAAGATGGCTACGGATGAATACCAGTTGTTTGAAACAGCCCTGGCCGCTACAATGAACGAGTTAGATTTGGCTTTTTCTCTAAAAGAGGAACAGAAGACGGCACTCGAATCTTTCCTTTGCAAGAAGAACATTTTTGCTGTTTTGCCGACTGGATATGGCAAGAGTCTAATCTACCAGTTAGCTCCGCTGGTAGCGCTCTGGATACGTCACCCCGTGTATTGCTGTGACTGGTTGTAGTGTAGTGTAGGCCATTTGCATTACTCATAGCCAGACCCTAAATCTGTCTAGATTTGGGTGTGGATTTCCAGGCTACGATATGACGGTATACAGTAGGGATTTGGCAAAACCATTTCTATCATAGTAGCTATATTCAGGGCAGGCTTTTTAGCAAATCAGGGCTGGACTCTCACATGATCTGATGATTCTCACGTGATCTTGGGAATCAACCTGCCTAGCAAGGTATCATGATTTGGGCAGACATGGAGGACTATAGAATGAAGCTGTAAATAAAGAAACCTGTGGCACTTTTATTTATTGTTATCAGGGACGTTAAAATTTCAGTTCTGATATAATAATTTAAGTGTGAATCTTTTGTTTTTAACTTAAATATTGTCTCATGTGAGGAAGTTGTGTTTTATGTTTGTATGGAAGTTCCAAATAGGAGAAAAAAAATGTCAAATGGCATAAGCACGATATGGTTAGTTTATATAATTCCCTATTAAGTCTACAGAACAATTACTGTATTCTGATATCTGTTACAGTGATATAAGCTGTGATGAATATAAATACAATGCACTGCTACAGGTTAATAAGTTGAGATCAGCTTTACCAGCGCGACATGAACTGCTTCTTATACATTATTGTATTACTAAATATAATATAGGATTATTACACAGACAATAGAGTCTACAAGGAATGAGTCCTAAAACTGGAAATGAGATAGCATTTTACCTCTCCAGGTTCCCTCGTCTCAAAGTTAATGGGTTTTTCTTTTAAAAGAATTTGGTTAGATGCCTAGAATAAGGTCAGTGGTGAACATAAGCATGGGAGACTTTCACATTTTGTTCTCCAAAATATACATCAGTAAATACCCCAATCCTGAACTTTAAAGCTTCTATGTATTTTTGAAAAGGCAGTTGTATCATAAATGTTGGCCACAGAGCTTATTTTTGGCGATAATCCAAAATCCAACGGAAAAATCCCAAAGGCATTTTGATGAGGGAACCAGTGAGATGCTAACATCTGCATCAGCCTTCAGAAAAACATTATCCATGGAGCACTCTATACAACACTGATAACAGCCATTTTTCTGCATAACAAGTAAATTTACTTTGATACTCTAAGTGCATTTTACCGCTGCGACATTGTGGATGCAGGACCTTTGCTTGTAATGGAGTATTTCTTAACTCTGGTCTTGCTACTGTTGCTAGAGTAAATTGATTTGAATACTTCTTGCACTTCTTGTGAATGTTACTCTGGGAGTGCGTAATGTTTGTCTGTATTTATGCCAACCCCACTCTAAAATGCAGCACTCATGTATCCATAATCTGCATTCATCTGCATGTTTTAACAAACTACATGTAATTTTTCCATATAACCTGTTATTATAGCTCAAAGCCATCCAGACTAAACTCTTGTGCATACTTCTAATCTCCCTGATTTCTATTCACCCTTGCCACCTTGCCTCCTTCGTTCCCATCCCTCTTATTTTCTAGGACACATTGATTATATTCACTGAATTCGGGTCCCAGGCTGAGAAAGCCTGAGCGCTTTCCCTCCGGTGTATTCCATCAAATCCATTCAGCTAAGCTCGGCTGCTTTCACATTAACACAGCAGACTGAGATCAACATATTTTAGAAACATTATGACACTGGGATGAATTCACCTAATAAAAATGTTGATTTCTCAGATGGGCAGAAAAACCTACTCTGGATTCACGTCACACTCGCCGCGATACCTCTGGTGACTTCACATCACATCACATTCAGCCTGGCTTGGTTAAACCCTCATTACCATAAACTTATAAACACATCTGTAGTTGCTCAGAGGAGACCTTTTATCTACAAATTAACTATATTTTACGTTTGCAGCATTGATCCGCCCAATGAGAAAATATTTCATAGGATCAAGCTGCACCTTTGATTATGCCAAAGTCCAATAAACATCAACAGACAAATCAATTGGTTTTCTAACCCTTACTGATGTGTTTGCTTTTTTTGAAGATGCGGTATGAGGTTTCTGCAGGACAGCGATATTATGAATAAGTCGCAGGGATTTGCTAAATAAAAAATGTTGATTTCTCAGTTGGTTTACAATCCTTGTCTGGATTCATTCCACACTGCTGTCTCTAGTGACTTTACTTCATATCCATTCATGCAAATCAGGCTGGTAACATTCACATTAATACACACATAACTCCGACAAGTCAACTTTTCTGGCAACTTCTCCCAACTTTTCAAATTTTCTCCGGCGACAGCCACACATTCTTGTCATTTCACTATCTTTTATATGTAGTCGTTTGGCTTGGCTCTAGAGTCTCATGAATCATACTGACTCATCTGCTAGGAAGTCCAAAATATACAATACAAGAAGAATCACATTGTTGTAAAGTAAATGAAAGAAGGTCCTCACAGGAGCAAAGTTTTGTTTGTTTTCTGCTGATTACACTGGACTTTTCTGGACTTTTGATGATGCAGTGGCATTAGTCTTTGACTTGACATTCATTGACCAATACTGGCATCAAACCAACATGAAAACACAGTTTAGGGTACAGCAATTAAACAATATAATACACAATAAACGATACAATTTTTTTGGATAGAGATAACAAATTTTCAATAAATACCTTATATAATCAAACTACCCATACATTCAACATGCTCACTGAGTTATTTTTTGATAACAGCACAGTGCTACTCCATGATTAAATTCACCATATAACATAACCTACAGCAGCTGTATAATCCACTCATCTGATGACATAACATGACTGAAGTGAATAAAACTTTCTTTCATCTCCTCGTCCAAAAACATGATTTCTGTCTGAGTCACTCAACTCAACTTTATTTATAGAGCACTTTAAAAACAACCACAGCTGAAACAAAGTGCTGTAACGTAAGATAGACTTCAATCAGAAACCAATGACCCTACATTACTTCAAGACGCCATCACAGTCCATCTCTTGTTACTCTTTTGATTGAGAAACAGACAAAATTACATACTGTGGGTGTGAAACTTGTACACAAAGTACTGACCACAATTGAGATTTTAGTTTTATTTATTCTGTTTACACTGTCTGCTAGAACACTAAATGTTTTGAACCGTCTGCCCAAAGAGTCTGACATGCTCCTGACCAGAAATAAGATTCATTGATTCATTCATTCATCTTCTAACCGCTTCGTCCTCGTGAGGGTCGCGGGGGGGCTGGAGCCTATCCCAGCTGACATTGGGCGAGAGGCAGGGTACACCCTGGACAGTAGAAATAAGATTTCTTTGTCTATTTATTGTTTTATTTATTCACATTACGTTTCTCATTACTGTTTATTCTATTCTAAAATATTCTACTGTTTGCCAAATTTCTATTCTGAAAATACAGATTTGTTTAAACCACATTAAACCATCTCCTATCTCCATCTCTGTTTGTAGAACGGCTCATTCTGAGGTGACGAAAACACAAGGATTCTTAGTGTCAAAGGATGATACACTAATGAAAACATAGTAATGAATATTATATTCAATTTCTTTCCGTTATCTATCAATCAGTCCATAAAGCGTCCAAAAATAGTGGGAACATGTCCATAACAAGTTTCTAGAGCCCAAGACGACCATTTAAAATGACTTGTTTTCTCTGACTAGCAGTCTGACATGCAAAGATGTTTAATTTGAAGTGACACAAAAACCGAGACAAGCAGTAAATCCTCACATTTGGAGGCTTAAACCTGCAAATGTTTTGGTGCTTTTTATGTGATTAATGACTTAAAGCCACTGACAACCAAGTCAAGTATTTCTCTGAAACAGTACATTTTCAACACTAAACAAGCAAAAATCAAAGTTTAGGTTGGAAAAAAATCTTTTATAGGAATTTAATGCTCAACAAAACTAGGTCAAAACTCACAACTATCATCACATCTAGATTCAAATATTGCTCAAACATGACGGAAAAACGCATGACATCACATTTTTCCAACTGAGCCCTCCCTACTCAAACCAGTGAGGAGCACAGACCAAATGAGAATACAGAAAATCTCTCATTAAAACTAACCAAAAACTGTAGAAAATGTTGTGTTCATGTAGCATTCAGCTGCTCATAAAAAAAGATGCCATAAATAGGGTCGTCAGTTTCACTTAATTTTTCTTTCAATAGCTTTGCACCCATTAACCAATACCTAACCAGTTAATAAAAATGAAAAAATAGACATGAAATACAAAAAGCTTTTCCTTTTAGTCCACTGTTCAACTGAATCAGTGAGCTTTAGTACGGCATTTCAAAGCACTATCCATTTAGAGGTAAGCATGTCAACAGTTAGGCACTGAGAATATTTTTGAATGGTTACACATACGGATCTGTAAGTTAATTTTGCTACTCTAGAGTTCACAGTTCGGCAGTTACTGATTGTACTGCCAATGTAACCCGACAGCATTGCTGTGAAAACGTTGTACCCACATTTTCAGTCTCCTCGAAGCTCACCCCAGTAAACAAGCAGCTTAGTTTTGAGCCATAAAACCCCTTCAGCATATTTACCTGTTCTGTTAGCACAGTTAGCAGTGGCAGCACGGCTACTGGTGCTAGCATAGCTAACAATACTAAAAGGGTTTTGCAGGTCAAAATGCAGCTGTTTATTCATCAGGGCGACCTGAGGGGAGACCAGAGGTTGGGCACAATGTTTCTGCATCAGGAAGGCATTACCAGCTGGAATCCAAATGAGCGGTGCCACTAGCTTGCTAAGGTTAGCTCCCACCCAAACTAGGTGGTGCCTTTCATTTTATTTTATGCTGGCTTTGCTGACGGATTAACATTACATTAACATGCGTAAACATAGTGTCTATTGCCCACCCTCCAGTCTCCACTAGTTAGCAAACATTAGCTTTGGCCACGCTGCACTGCACACCAGCCATGTTGGGTGGGAGCTAACTAGCGGTGCCGCTCATTCAGCAATTATCGCTAGCTGTTGTGGAAACATGGTGGCTACCATCAGGTCTTCCCCCACACTGAGCAAGTGGCTTTATTTTTAGCTGTAAACCCCTTTCGCACTGTTAACTATGTAAGCACCACTAGCTGTGCTGACACTTCTAACAGTACTAACAGAGCTAACAGTAGTAACATAGTTAACAATGCTAAAGGAAGTTTGCAGCTCAAAATTAAGCCAAGGTGACCCAACAGGGGCTGGAGATAAGCACAGTGTTTCTACAACAACCCTGTTGGGTTAGGACACTGTTATAAGCGGTGGTCACTGATTGAGCGGTGCCACTAGCTAACCAAGTTCATGCGCAGTGCAGTAAACTGAGTTGTGAATTAACCTATAGACAAAATGTGGAACCTGTCAAAAACATTAACCAATTAACAGGCAACTGTTGACATTCCTAACCGTGAAACAATAATTTTAGTATCAAAAATTGTTGTCAATGAATCTTCTGTTGATCTACTAACCCCTTCAATTCTGTGTCAAAGTCTAAGTCTATGCAGCGTATATGGTATTGAGCAATCTTTCTGCCTAGCTCCTCTGCAATTTTGTTTGAATCTTTGTAATGTTGCCAAAAAAGTAAGTGCCTTTCATCATCCACAAATGTGTCTTCAGCTCCTCAACCCAGCATTGTAAAAGTTTTGATACCAAGGAAACAGTTTCAAAAGCCTCCACTTCCATTCAGCTATCCACTGTCTGTGTCTCCTTCCCATCCCTCACTAACTCCAACTTGCTGCTTCAACCTCATCCTCTCTCTCATGCCCTCTCAACCTTCTGTCTACCTGCTTCACCCATACTTTCTCCACCACTGATGTCTCCTCCAATGCCTAATAACTCTTGAACGCACCCTCCTTCCTCTCTCCTCTCTATTTCAGCCCTCCTCCTCCTCCTCTTCTCTTTCTGATTATCTCCCGGTGTCTCTCGGAGCTCTGTCGCTGATGGAGAGCATGCCTGGCTGACACGCCTGGTAATGAGGCTCCTAATGCAGATGGCCTCTCCCGCCCTCTTCTACTCACTTTCTCTCACTCTCAAACACACACACACACACACACACACGGTATGCAGACACACACACATCCTGATGGCAGCCCCCCACCTCTCCGCAGCAGGAGGTCCAAAGCACTCCTGGGTTAAACAGTAGCCGGAGATGTTTTGAAGAAGATAAATAGAAAAAAGCATGACGAGCAATAAATTTGTCTCATCTTTCCTGTGACAGCCACCGAAGCTGAACCCTCGCTCGGCTCTACACGCAGACACATGCAAACAAACCCTACACACACACACACATCATATGTTCAAACAGCTAATTAATCACCTTTACATATTGGAAGTAACTGTTTTTATCTTCTAAAAATATCCAATTTACAGCATTATTGTAATAAATAAGGCAATGGATAAGATAAGATTCACTATTCTGCATTAATATTTTGACTCTTGACTCTGCACAATGTTATTTGGTCCCAGCTGTCAATCCCTATCTCCGCTCAGAGCATTGTTGCTCATTTCTCATTGCTGACTGTGTCACAGCCCCACAACACACACACAGCTCATAATTAATATTTCACATCCTCATAAATGCATCAAGTGAAAGAGCAGCGGCTCATGTCAAGCGCATTTTATGACTTGATTTGATCTTTAAAGGGCTGGTTCACCCAAATGAAAAAACATCGAATACTGTCTCACTTAACTGAGGATATCTGTGTTGCTAGATCCCACTAGAGATATGTTTTTAAAAAGTGTTTTCATAATTTGGCTCAACAACCCTCAAGTCATGTTGTGATTGAATGTTAGCTTTTTAGAGGAACACACAGAGGCCATCCAGCTGGTCAGTTAACTCGTAGAAAAAAGTCAGTTTGTGATTGTATCCAGAGAACTATCTGTCAGAAAGTCCCTTTACCATTGCATTATTTCTGTTGGGGGACCCCAAATGGATCCAGACCACTATCATGTTCAACAACAAGTTAAATCAGCTCACACACCATCAATAGTAGACAGGCATAATCTGCTTGGTAAGGTGGTGCCATATGGATGGATATCCTTTAGGTAAGGTAAGGTAAACTTTAATGTCCCAGAGGGGCACAGTATCCAGTATGACACACTGTCAGGGGAAAATCATGAACATCAGTGGTCACTGCTGGATAAGCGATAACGGACAGGACAAAGGACGACCTGTAACGCTTAGTGCTACATTTAGGGAGGCAAAACCCCTGCCCTCATGGAAGCATCTGAAACTCAACAAGGAGGGGATGTTGAGAGTCTGAGCTTTAGAGATGACCCTCTCTTCATACAGATGTTGGAGCTTATTACCCTTCTCTCTGTTGGGCAGGATAGTATGGTATTGTTTGAAACTGGAAAGATTTCTTCACTACATTAATGACACTAGACAATTCCATGGCTTAGCTCCTCTCCATGTATCCGCATGCATACACCCTTGCTTTTGCGCACTTTGTCCCACTTACAACACAGCCTCTTTTTTACTCTTACCTTACTTGTTCTTTTCCTTGTTACATATATATAGTCATTTAATCCTTGTTTTGTATTTGTTTGTATTCCTTTTTCTTTCTAGAATTGCATTCCTTTGTCTTTCTAAAATTCAATAAAATGCCAATCATAAAAACCAGTAGAACGCAGATTGAAATACTACAATCTTCACACTGAAAATGAAACATCAATGACAATCTGAACTTCACTCTGAAAGTATATATGGGCAAATTGCCTGAAATCTTAAAGTAATATAGCACACTGTCAATGGTTGGTATCAGTGGTTCTCAAATGGTGTGCCATGAGATTTTGTGATAACCACACATTATTATTGCAATATGTGGTGCACACCCATTTCCTTTTAAAGAGGCAAACTCTGGCTAAGAAACGTAATTAAATTTAATTTACTTTAAAAAAATCTATTTGTCACTATTCACATGTAGGAATTTTAAGTGTATGACACATCAAAAGCCCTGAGGGATGATAGCATTTACAACAAAGCATCAGCGAAGATGACCTAACACCAAAAGAAAAGAGAAAACAAAAATGGTTTACTGGACAGTATCATGATACGAGTGATAACAGACATTATAGAAGCTAACGAGATAACTATTCTTTTTCAAGCTGAATAAATATGTCTCACCTTTCAAGTGATAGCCACCAAGGCTAAACCCTTGCTCTACAGACACACTTGCAAACAAACCCCACACACACACACACATATGTTCAAACACCTTACCAATCACCTTCATATATAAGTAATTGTTCTCATCTTCTAAAAATATGCAATTCACAGCTATTTTGCATTAATTTTCTGCATTTTTTTTTGCATTTTCAAGCTGAATCTTCTGCATTTAACAAAGCAACAGAGCCATATGGTACGGCAGCACACATATCACCGTGTACAGTCTATATTGTGAGTGACAAATCCACTGAACTATGTAAAAAGTAGAAAAACAAGCCTCCCTGGGGGGTAGACATATCTGCCAGACTAAATGACATACAGCACACACTGGGTAATGATGAACTGTGGTGGCTAAGCAGTAACTACAAAAGGGCAAACCAAATGACATCTATTTGTGTTGTATTCGTACAGTTCAGCCATGTCAAGGTCCGTCTTGTTGACTTGATTTATGAGTCTACAAATACCAACTAATCCAACTAAGACGTGTGTTTCCCTGACTCCTGATGATTCATGACGTTTCTCAGTGTTTTCTAGTGACATAAACATCACAACAGTAACTTTGGAGCATCTGTCTCCTGTTCACGTGTGCTCTCTACTGTGTGTGTTTTAATTGGGCTAACTACGGTGTGTCACTGAAGCGTTTTCCACATGATGTGCCCTCTTCTGTCAACGATAAATAAAAGTAAAGAACCCCCCCAGCAAAGTGGAGGGGCTTCACCTGCGACTGTGACAGAGACAGTGATTAATGAGGAGGCTTTTCTAGCTTACCACACTTACGTGAGGACGTATGAAGCCTCTCTCGTGGTCAGACATGACACTTTCCATTTAAGCTAGCTCGTCAAAGGTGTAGCTAGCCGCTGGCTAATTAGCTTATTAAGGGATATGAGTGAGTGGCACCGAGCTCATCTGAGAGCTCGCTCCGCGGTAAATGAGTCTGTGTATTGGTGTATCGATCGGCAGCCTTATCTATCAGGTCTCTGGAGGACTCACCTCTCTGCTGGGCATGGCAGCATTGCCATAGCAACGCGGTGAGAAGCACGAGCCGGAGCCGCGTCATTGTCGTCCTGTGTGGAAGTTTGATATCGTGCCGCGCGCGCTGCAGTCCGCGCAGTCCGTTGTGCTCTCGCGGAGCTCTAAGTTGCGTTTAATGACAGAGGAAAAGTTTCACAGAAGTTGACCCGTGCGCTCCCTCTGTCTCCCCCTCCTCTGTTCCTCTGTTCCTCTGTTCCTCCTCCTCCTCTCCCTCTCTCCTCCTGTCCCAGAGATAGATAGATAGATAGATTGATAGATAGAGATTGTTTTTGTTTTATATTTATTTATTTATGTTGTGTTTTTCATTTATTTTGTTTTATTCTTATTTGTCTATTTGTTTTTGAATGTAACATGTAAAATATGATTACTTTTTATTTTTACTTGTATTTATTCATTCTTTAACTTATTTTCATTTATTAATCTATTTATTTTGTTTATGGGGGTTTGTATTTTTGTTTTATTTTTATTTATTTATTCAATGAAACATGTAAAATATTGTTACTTTTTAAAATTATATTCATTTTTATTAACTAATTTTTATTTATTCATATATTTATTGTGTCTATGGGGTATTTATTTTGGTTTATTTTTATTTATTTATTGAATGTAACATGTAAAATATTAATACTTTTTATATTTACTTTTATGTATTTATTTACTTAACTTTTTTTATTTTTTTATTCAACTATTAACTTTAGTAATAGGGGGTATTTATTTTGTTTTGATTTTATTTATTTATTTAATGTAACATGATTACTTTTTATTTTTACTTGTATTTATTTATTCTTTAACTTATTTTTATTTATTAATCTATTTATTCTGTTTATGGGGGTATTTATTTTGTTTTATTTATTTATTCATTTATTGAATGTAACATGTAAAATAGGATTACTTTTTATTTTTCCTTGTATTTATTTATTAACTTATTCTTATGAACAGTCTTTGTTCATGCCAGTTAGAGATTTCCATTTTGCAGAAATAACCAATAAAATTTCAAACTTCTTGACTTTACCCCTTCAACAGAAACTGGCAGATCTCTTGGGTGAAGGGACAACAGTTATGTAAATATGTATCTGCCTGCCACAGCCTGAGGGACCAATGACTTATATGATCATATCATCTGTAAAAAAACAAAAAAAACAATGTATGATATCAAACCTGTATGCAACACCTGTATATAAAGTATGTATATATAATGTATGTATGTATGTATGTATGTATGTATGTACCATGTAAAATATCATTATTTTTTATTTTTTATTTGCAATATCTTTAATTATTGACAACATGAAATACAACATTTTACACTTATATGATATACAACAGAAGTCCACATAGAATTGTTGCATTTTCACAAAACCAAAAAGAAAAATGAATAACCAAACTAACTCAAAACAAGAATGTTCATTCTGATTTAACAATTAATGTTCACATCTTATCTGTACATGGAAATCACTTAAGCAGACCAGACAAGACAAACAGGACAAACAAAACAATGACATGACATATGACTTGACAACAGCAAAAAATAATAAATATTACAACTGGAAAGAAAGAAGAAGATGATGTAGTATGAGGTCACTCCACAAGGACCTCTACCCACGTACTTTTTGTTTTTACTTTTAGTTAGTTATGTCTGTACTTATTTTTAACAATTATTTTTTTATGAAATGCTTTGGCAAGAACATGTCTCTGGTCATGCTAATGAAGCTATTCAAATTGAATAGATAAATAGAAAAAAACTGAACATGCTAAACTGTATGAGCAGTGAGGCAGGTGCTGACACAATGAACACATAAAAGGCATTACAGTACATTTGTGGGTTGCACAACTATGGCAGTTTTGGAAATACAATCTTCGGCTTCAACAAAACAAAGTAAGTGTTGTAACAGCACAGCTTTGGCTACCACAAACAAAGAGCATAGGAGAGGAAAGACCTACATGCAGCACAGAGTATTTCAGAAGTGAAGAGTTGGGACAGAAGTTTTGGTCCAGTTATGTCCAGTGTGTCACACAACTGTTCTGTAGCTCCTCCTGCTGCCCTGCACAACTCACCACAGTCTGGGGCAAAACTCAAGTATAGGCAGGTATGAACGTCCATAAAAGCACAGCCAGACGCACACGAGGCAGGAAATAAGAGAAAACATTGTAAATATTTTATCCTTTTGTGCAGAGAATGTTTGTTTCTCAATTTAGATTATAGCTTAAAGCTCACAAAAACTTTCTAACGTGAAATATTAAAGTAGTTGAAGTTGATTTTTATTGGAGTCATGCAAAATTCATTTCCAGACACTGAAGAAAAGTTAAATATTGTGTAAAAATGTTGATGATGACGCTCTCTTTAATTTGTAATTTACATCATGTGCAGTTTAGGTGAGCAGAAAGCTGCATTAGACATGAAAGCATATCCCCTGACACTGGTGTCAAACTGAAGTGACTGCCCAAAGCTCATTAGTGGCTTTTTTTTATGTTCAGAGGGAATGCCACTACAGTAGGTTTTAAGTTTTCAGTAGAGTAGTTTATTAAATATGAGCATGACTGTAGGTATATTTAATAAGACAAATAAAAGTACATTAAACTAAGTTTTGCCCTTCAGTTTCCTCCTGTGTGTACGTATCTGCTGTGAAGGCCAGTGTAGCTGTTTACTCCTTCACTGTTGAAAACACTGGTATATTATAATGTTACAGTTCACCAACTTGCCAATCACTTCATACACCTGTGCTTGTGTGTAGTTATGCAAGTGTACTCGCGCAAGTGTGTGTGCGGTTTTTGTGTTGTGTATTTTTTTTTTTTTACAGGCAGACATTGTGAGTGTGGATCTGTGTGTGTTTGGGGGAGAATTTTTGTTTGAGTATGTTTGTGTGTCCAGCGTCAGTCGAGCTCCCCCCAGACCCTTAGACCTCCAGGGGGCAGAGAGGCTGACTCTGCAGACAGCGAGGCTGAAGATGGGCTCTCTTCGCTGGGCTCGGAGCTCTGGGCAGCCCTGGGGTGCTGCTGGGTCTCTGTGGGGTTGGGCGGTGTCGAGGATAAACCTGGACTGGACAACAAGGTGAGTCATACACACATCCACAGATTGAAATACTTCATGTTAAAATTCATAATAATAAATACATGAATATAAGTAGGTGCGTTATCACCAACAAAGTCGCTTTGTGTTCATTTATACAAACGTGCACAGAAGCCATGAACTCAAATTTTAACAAAGTGTTTTTGATCATCAGGTTATTTCAGGTGGATGAGGAGATGCTGATTCTGACCCACAGTGACGAGCTGAACAGAAACTATGGTGAGGACATCAGATTGCCTTTTGACAACATCACAAACACAGCTAACACAAGCTCTGATGACACCAGAGGAAATAGCACCTCATTCAGAAGACACAGTCTGTCTCTGACTGAGCAAGTTAATCCCAGTATCCCAGCATCCACCAGCACCTTACTGCAGGAGAGTCCAGCTTTCAAAGAAACCAGGGCCACTGCAGTATCCACTGGACCCAGAACCATCACTATAACTTCAGCCGTTTCCTCCGTAGACTCCCTTTGGTTCACAAACACCAAAACCTATGGCAAAGGAAGACGAGCCTCTGAGACACAAGCTGACAAGATGGGAAGCAACAGTGAGGAGAACCAGAACCAGCGTCACAAGAGAGGATCCTACAGGCTGTTTAGAGGGAACGTGCACAAACAGAGACTTTCTAAGGATGGAGAGGAACATGTGGAGGGGACGTCTCTGTTCTGTACCAGCCTTGACGACGAGAGAGCAAGGATGAGTTTGACTAATCATGTTCAGAGCCCTGATACTGACACAACAGGTGTGAGTCATTCTCCCACCATCACTGCCTGGGAGGCTGGCTGGAATGTCACAAATGCTATACAGGTAGGCTGATTCAGTATGTGCATGGTCAGAAATCATTTCCATACATAAAAACGTGTAAAAAATTACATTGGAATATATATTTGGTGACTTTCATATTACTTTAAGCTGCATCAAATAAATACTTCACCCCCAAATGACCAATGTGTATAAAATAGGCTACTCACCCCACGTTGAGCTGAATTTGTGAAGGAAACCTTTTTTCACATGTATATGTCTAGTGAACTAAGAATCCAAAAATGCAAAAAAGTTTGATGAAATAAACAACAGCAAAACATCCATCTACAAACTCCCAAACAGACAGATCACTCTGACAGGAAACTGAACAGAAAATGAAACTTTTTATTCTCTCTTCAAAGCCAGACTCCATTGACATAAATAGTAATTTTACGTCACAGAACACAGGAGCTGCTGGCCTACCGCTGCCTTAATCAGCCAGTTTGTTTGTGTTATTGTGTGACTTTGGTGTTTTAAATGATATGTTTGAATTCTATTCACAGAAGAAGCAGTTATGAAATATGGTGGGCGAGGAGGAAAAACTTTGCGAACTCGTACAGGCACACCCCCACTCTAATAAAATAGCACTCTAATAAAATAGCACTCTAATAAAATAGCAGTACCAGCTAGCTGGAATGTACCGGTGACTCTGCTACCCCCTATTGCGCGAGCAATGTACTGCATTTCAAGTGTCGCCCGCGTCGTTTGTGTTGACTATGAAAGGAAGTGCACTGCAATGCTCGCATTGAATGCGTCGACTGTGAAACGGCCCTAAGAGCATGTTAACGAATGTTTCGATATGGTTTTGCTGTTGTTAAATGGAGTCACCTGTGACTTAAGTTCATTACGAATTTTCTCAGTCATTCACTCATTCACCGAAGGCATGCGAGAAAAAAGTTTTCCTCAAGAATTCAACATAAAACTGTCTGACTAATTGATATACATTGATGGACTGCAAGTGATTCACAAATGTGTCAAGTTTGTGAGAAAAAAAACACACACTTTGTTTTGAAGTACAGTGAATTTCTGGCACAGAGCTCTTATTTTGAAGTGCCGTTTCCTGCTCTAGAGTGAGGGATAACAGACAGCTACTAAACAGAGACAGCAAACTAGCTAGATGACATGGCCAAACGCAAGTATGACACTGGATATTTTAGACTGTGTGCACCTTGAATTAATGACTAAGGAGAAATTTGGACCAGCTGGGAACCACTGGTTTAAAGAACCACTACAAAACGTTACTCATGTTTTAACCCCATATAATACATAATTCAGATTACTGTGAGTCATAGTCGAACTATACCACAGTTGTGTTTTTTACTTGTGAATATGTTTACGTCACTAAGGGGATCCCTCTTTGTTCCCTTTTCCTGTGTCTTTGGCAAGACACATACATCACCCCAAATTGCTCCCAATATGTATACTAAGACTCTTTCAGATGGATTTAATATAACACCAGTGGGAAGAATGACATGAAACTAAATCAATAACAGTGACCCATATGTTCATTTTTGGGTCGGCCGATGATTTTCTTATGACATCGCTCATGTTAATCACAGCTGCGAACTTGAAATTATTCATTTTGTTGGTTCACTTTCAGCGTGTCACTCCTCCTCATAGTCCAAAACTTTATGTCTCTCCCTCTCCTGCAAAATGCAAAATGTCAAATATAAATGCCAAACGTTTTTTGGAGCTAAGCCGCACAGTACATTCAGAAAGCATTAAACATGCAGACTATTTAATCTGTCCCCATTGTGTTTTGATATTACAAAACAATGCTCTGTGGTCTTGCAGGCTGTTTGTCAGGCGCTCTCCAGTCTTCTTAATCAAATAAAGCGTGAATGAAATCGTTTTTAAAAAAGAAAAAAAAGAGAAAAGCTCCTGGTCACAGCGTGTCCTCGTGGCGGTAATGCTAATAGCTTATTATGCTGTAAATGCTGAGCAGTATTCAGCTGCTGCACTCATGTAAATGTGTTCTTTCACTGAGTAACTGTAGTGTTATTGAACAGTCACTGGGTCCGTAAAGGACATTATGACATTAGGGCATCAGTATGGTATACACATGCACACAATCATGCAAACAAATGAAGACACACTCCTTCAGCAGTCGAGGTGAATTGCTGCACATACACAGATTTTAATTAAGCGTTCGCAGCACTGTTGCCAGTACATAAATACATATACCAACAGATGATATTTAGTAGATAAACAAGTACTTCATGTGCTTGGTTTATTGATGCTAGTCTATCTATCCAGAGCCAGGGTTTTTTTCCCCTGTTTTAATTAGAGACCAAATATCTGTGCCAGAAGAGGCACAAAAACAGAGACTGTGATATATTCTGTATCACTGACTGAAATTGCCTGTTTGAACCTATGATTTGTTGCTTCTGTAACCTTAATGTTTCCAGCTATATCTGGATTAATTTATCCTTAAAAATGCTGTAATTAAGTACTTCCTTTTTTACTGTACCGCAAGTTTGTGTTTTTAACTCTGCTGCGACGCTATCATAGTCTTTCTGGGGTTGTTGGGCTGGTTAATGATTTATAGGTTATTCATTACCTGCAGCACACTGTAATCAGAAAGCTTAACCAAATGGATTGCTTACTAATCCCTTTTGTTGAGGTCACAGATAGGTTAAGTTGAGGTGAGCGCACTAGATGACTAATGTAGCAGAAAGTCTTCTTTATTAAAGGTGATGATTCACTGGATGCTTGAGAATCTCAGACGGTGATGGGTGACCACAAAGCAGCGCTGAAAGAATCTATCTGATGTATAAACATCAGCAGCGCAGTAATGTCAGACCCATTTGTTAAGGAGCTAACAGATGTCTCAGTAATGGAAAAAAAGAACATCAGTTTTATCTCCTATCAAGGCTAAAAAGAAAATATGTATTTTCCCGCGGCTGTTTATTGATGCCAATATAACTATGTCTGTCTGCCAGCTTAATAAAGTTTTTATTAGAGAGCAAATTTGCTGCCAAAAATGCAAAAACTCACTCCAGCTCTCAAGGCTCCCGACTTGGGAATATTATGAAACTCAGTTTTAATTCCAACCTGACTGTTAATGAGGCAGCCCCCTCTTTGTGTGTCTCTGTCGCAGATTAGAGACGCGGACCTTTTGTTTCCGACACTGAGGAAAACCTGATATCAATTTAACTGCCTGTGATTGTCTGCTTCTGAGCGACACTTTACCTTAAACTGGGTTGGAAATTCAAGATTCAAGCTCTAAAAGGGTTTTTCAAATCCAATCATGAGCCGTAGGGAAATGAAGAATGTCCCCATTTTGTTTTGGAAAGATTGCTGTCAAAACTTATTTGGTTCATCTCGCTGCCAAGTACATCCCAAGACCCTGCAGGAAAAGTGAGGCTGAATAAATGTGGCTGGTTCGTGCAGTAAAGAAGTATGTTTTTGAAGTTATAGTGTCATCTACCACCAGTTATTTGACAGTTAATCTTAGTTATCTTTATCATTATTACCATCTCTGCTATTAGATATTTCTATTATCTTCAAAGAAATATTTCATGATAATTTCCCAGAGGCAAGGACGTCTTCAGATTTTTTTTTTTTATGATGAAGTGCTGACCTGACCTTTATTTAATGTTGTGGCATTTAGAAAGCAATTTTAATAAAAGATGCTATCTAGTTGCATTATGGAAAATGTAGGATCCACTTTTGTTAAGCCTGACTCATGCTACAGACTATAAGTGGGATATCTCAACTTTGTTGCTTTAATTTTGACCGTACTTTTTTAAATCTGTCCTTCGTGACTCATGCAACTTTACAGAAGTGCTTTACTAACTTGCTGGAGTATCTCTTCAATTAATCATTCACCTGATGCAATGTCAGAAAATTGTTTTAACAAAATCACTTCACCACTTTCCATGGCCCAAGGTGACAGCTTTGCATTGACCTTTCGCTAAGTCCTGCCCCCCTTAGTTACTGCTGTCAAGCCTGTCAAGCTTTCACAAGCAGCACAGCGTTTTTAAGGATATCAGTGAGAGATACTCCAAAGACAATAACAGCTGATTCCTGGAATAATAGTAATGAAATGTCAGAGGGAAGTAGACAGAAAGGAGCACAGTATGCATTTGAGAGCTACATTCGTATTATGACTGGCCAGCATACTGTAAATGAAGAGAAAATTAAAATTTAGGGAAAAGCTCAAGGTTCCAGACACCCCACATCATGACAATGTACATGAAAGACAAACAGTAGGGGCAAAAGCTTCCTGGGGCAAAGCCTATGGCAGCCAGAAATAATCATGTTTATCCCATAGCCAATAATAATCACATTTTATTTTGAACCAAAATATTCACCATTACGTATTAATAAAGATTAAAAAAAATAATTTTTTGAGCTAACATTTAATTGTGACTCCGTACAGCTTTAATTATCTGATATATGTTTTAGCTCATTGCTAGCAAAACTGAAATATCCAAAATATATATTCAACCTGTTTGCTAACATGCTAAGCTAGCTAGTGTTAGTTAGCGTCTTACCTGGGAGCAAATAAGGTTTTGTTGGTATTTAATGGATATTTAATCCACTAGAGGAGGTCTTTCACAGAGTTTAATCCATATCCTCCTGAGATCACATTTTGGGTTTACTGAACGTTATACCTCATTCTACTTAGGCCTGTTGTCCTCATTTGTGGACTCTTTTTGTACCATCTAGTGGTAGTAAGAGCACAATACACTAATCCATGTAAAAACAGCCATCTCTGCCAAGTCAGTCTGCAGCCGACACAAAAGTGGACAAGGTCCAAAACCTGATCACATTTTATTGTACTCATTTGAAGACACTGAGACTTTATCATCATCTTGTTTGAGGACATTGGGACTTAATTATTGCTGACAGTGTTTAGTTGGCGGAGGCTGGAGCCATCCCAGCTGATGTGAGACGAGAGGCAATTCACCAATTAACCTGCATGTCTTTGGACTGTGGGAGGAAGCTGGAGTACCCAGAGAAAAACCCACGCTGACACAAGGAGAACATCCAAACCCTAGGGTTCAAACCCCCCACCCCCGATTCAAACCAGGAACCTTCTTGCTGTGAGGCAGTAATGCCAACCACTACACCACCGTGCCACCATATATTTGCATGAAAAATAACTATTGATTCATCGGTTATCAGAATAGTTATTAATAGATTTTCTGCAGTTGACCCAACCAATCAATCAACTAACTGTATCACCTCTATTATCAGCCCTATTGTCAACCTCACTATGAGCTATGGCACCTTTCCCGATCATGATCAGTGACAAAGGAAGTAAAGTAGCTCACGCCTTCTCAAAACAAACTCTAAAATCATGTGAAAATTACATTTGCACACTGTGAGAGGATTATGAGACATTTTCTTTTTAGTGTTTTTTCATTTGAACAAATAAAACTAAACTTAAATCTAAATAAAACTTTAAATGTCAGACCTGTCTGTTTGTGGTTACGTCTGCTCCATCTTATCCCCTCATGGTGGGAGAGACATTTCTCTATCACTTTCTGTGCGTGGGGCATGTGCTTGCATAAAAATACCTTGAAGAGTGGCAGTTAAAATCTTGCACCTGGGAAGTCCAGTGAGGAGAGGTGAATGTGCAATAATCTTTATTTTCTTCAGCATGTGTCGCTGAGATAACCCCCGCCGCTCCGTGGCTGATATTGAATATGGACGTGTGCGGTATGAAAAAGGTCGACATTCCCTGAATAAACAGATTTTAAAGGTGTACTGGGTGTCAGATAATTGCACGATGAAGCCGAATCACCTTCCTCAGAGCCAATCAGGGATTCCTTTTCTCCCCTTATACACCTGTTTGTGATTGGGAGCTGCTTCAGGTTGTGCTTGGAGTAACCAATGAGGAATTTGCTGGCAAAAACACAGAGAGAAGGAGACGTGGAGGGAGAGGGAGAGAGGGGGGAGATGAAATCAGATACTTGAGCGTCAAACTGCTTTCATCACCAGCAGCTCCATTTGAACATCAAAGCTCTATCAGCATATGCCTGACAGACACCAGTTACAAAATAGTAACTTGAAAGAGAGAAAATGTGTGCTTGTCTGTTTATGCATCCTCAGTGTGCGTGTCTGTGTGTGTGTGTGTGTGTGTGTGTGTGTGTGTGTGTGTGTGTGTGTGTGTGCGTGTGTTACTGTGTAACTCTCTCGGTGAGTCTGTGTATCTCCATGTTCCAACATTCAAAACACAGCAGCTCCATCAAAGTAGCTTGTTGTCTCCTCTGATCTCCCCTCGTCCTCCTCCTCTTCCTCCTCCAACCTCCTGCTCTCTACGAGGTCACACCTCTCCTTCCTCCCGTTCTCTATTCTGTTTCCTTCTCCTTTTCTCCGCTACCCTCTTCTTTTCTTGCCCTTCTTCCTCTTCCAGCTACAGTCCCTCTCCTCCTTTCTCCTCTCTCTGGCAGTCACTTCCCTCGGTGATGGGCCAAACCTCGGCTTGCCTCTTCCTTCTGCTCCTGCTGGTCTCCTGCATCCTCGAACTCTCCAGGCATCACGCCAAAACTCTCCTCTCGCCTCCTCATCTTCCAACCATGAACGGTCCTTTACTCTCTCCTTTTTTTTTCCTGAACAGTCTTTCTTATTTTTCCACTCCTCTTTTCTTTTTCACTGTCATTGATTATTTCTTATGGAAACATGCAGTCTGTTATAGCGGCTGACTTAGAGATCCAATGTACACTATATTCTTTTTACCTTGTTTACAGGAACTACCAAAACTCAGTTTTAAAACAGTCATATTTTTGTTGAGTTTGTCATTTGTACATCTAGGGCTGGGCAATATATTAATATATCAATATTGTGATATGATACTGATATTTGATATTATTCTCTCTTGCATACTAGCCTTTAAGCACCTATAACACCTGTAAATCAATCCAGTGATGAGTGATCCAGTGCAATCAAAAGAAGTGTAAGGATGAGTCTCTTTTTTGTCATCAGCATTTTTGCCTTTATTTGAGTAGTAAGAGGAAAGGCTGGACAGAAGAGCTGCAAAGGTTCTCAGCCAGAACTGAACCCAAAAACAATTGGAATCTGATAATACTTTCTTTAAGAGGCTGCAGTGCACTCATTTCTTAATCTAGCGCAAAGGTAGTGGTGTCTTGTGAAACTAGACAGCCTAGGGCATTCATTGGTACCAACCATGGCAGTACAGCCACTTGGGAAGGGGCTAAATAAAGCTCCAAATTTAGGCTTAATTTTTGGTGCGGAAACAACTGATATGGCCATTTCCAAAGTGGTCCCTTTAACTCTCGCCTCAAGGTAACTGAATGAAAATGGGTTCTCTGGGACTATGCGAGTCTCCCCTGAACATGTTGAGGCTTGTTCCCAGTAAATGCTTTGCTCCTTACAATCAATGCACTCCTTCATTTTAAAGCTGTATATTTGCGTTTTTAAGGAAAAAGGGCAACCAGGGCAACTGTGACCTCCAGCATGCACTGGGGCAGTTTTTTTGAATAAGTGGATAAAAATTGATGGATGGATGGATGGATGGATGGCAACCAGCCTATCTGTAGAACAAAGGATTAAAAAAGGAGTGTTGTGTAACTCAAAATGTTAACAAGACCAGTATTAGTCTATACAGATAATAAGTAATATCAACTGTAAAATAAGAAATCAAAGGATATCAATATGTAATCCTTGAACTCCCCACACATAAATAGTTTTAAACAAGCCAATATACTTAAACAGCATAGAGGAATTCCCCAAAATTTAGTCATGGCTTTTGTTTACCACCCTAGAATTTTTAGTGGCTCTATCTGGCCAACCTTATAAAAAAAATTCTAGGGGTGCCACATGGTACCAGGGCGTCCCATGAGAGAGTTTTTGAGTCAACTTTCCATATAACTCTTCTCATTTCTTATCTTTCTTACAAACATACCCATCTCTGCTCTTTCTTTCCATGTCTCTTTTCTCCCTCAGGGTATCTTTGTGTTGGGTTTACCCTTCGCTCTGGTCCAGTCAGGTTATCTGGGTCTTGTTCTGATGGTTCTGTCAGCTTGGGTCTGCAACCACACAGGGAGGATACTGGTGGCCTGTCTGTATGAAGAGGAACAAAGGTAGAGTTTCTGTTCTATTCATTTGGTGTCACATAGCCAACAGCAGTATCACATAATAACCAGGTTACATCACTTATTACATAAAAGCACTTTATCACTACAGTTGGGTTTCTGTTTTACTGATAACAAAGATGTTGAGTCATTGCTGCAGCACTGTGCTTCCCAAAGAGCACTTGTCACTCTGCTCAGTCCTTGGATGTTATTATTTTTTCTTAAAGTCATTGTTGGCTAAGTTTGAGTTTCTGCAGATGGTGCTCTCCTCTCTGTATTTTCAGCAATGGCGACAATCACTTCTGGCCACAGAGTCGTACTCGTATTTATCCAATCTCTTCTATTCAGACGACTGGGGGGAATTTATCTGGTATCTGGTATAACTACAGAGTGGAGAGTTTTTAGAGTCCAGATACACAAACATGTTATTCTGTTCATTCAGCAGTGGTGAGTCTCAGAAATACACTTCTGCCACAGCTGAAAGAAATGTGAATGTGTTCTGTAAAATCGTGTTGTTTGAGTTGATCCTTGTCTCATTAGTTTGTGAGGTTCAGTCAAGTCCTGATCCAGATCAGTTCAACTGGGCTGATTGAGTCTGGTTTTAAAGTTCCCCTCTAGACATGTTTTAAAGTATGTAGAAATACTCTGCAATGACATTTAACATAAAGAGTTAACATAGGTGGATTTTGAGACAATAGACCTCTTGGTACAGACAAACAGAAAGCCCCACCAACTCTCCTATATAATAGAAAGACACAAACTTTGTGGTTTTACCTATTTTTGTTGTTTTGCATCCCTTTCCAATGTCTTTGTGGTCATTTTGAGTCTTTTCACGGTCGGTACATGTAACAGTAAGGGCCCAGACACACCAAACCATTGCCTTACATTGGCATGTCTTGCCCAAAACAGTTGCACATGAACACACCACAAAGACTAAAGCCAATGGTCCAACCAGCGTATATGTTCTGTGCCTTCGTGAGAGGAAATAACTCTCCAGCAGATGGCGGTCGTCTGTAATCCTCATTCAAAAAAGGAAACCGGAAGAACGTCTTGACGCAATTAGCACATTAACAAAGCAGTCCAATGTTGAAAGAACCGAGCATTTTTGCTTTATGCCAATGAACAATAACACAAACCATCAGGGGACACTTCTGCTAAAGAGCTCAATGGCTAAAGAAAAATAATCTTACCTGATGTAATAAGTTTCTTTTGATCTCATTTCCTGTTTACTTTAGCTGTTTGTTTACTTTCCTCACTTCAGTTTCTCTTCTCGTGCGCTGAGCTGAACTGCCAATCAGAGTGATTTCATTCACTGACAAACTCCACTGTGCCGACATCGATTCAAAATGTTGTATCAGCTAAATAAAGCTGACAGGGGGCCGATGAGGGGCAACGGTAGAGGACACATCGCACCAACGAGGGCAGCAGACGCTCAGCAAAGGCCCAATATTGACCAATGGCCGGCAGTTGGCTTGGTGTGTCAGGGCCTCAACATGAGGGCACTGACACTTTTGGCGGGAATCATATGTGTATATATTCAGAAAATAAAAACATGAAAGTTAGAAAAAAAAGAAATTTCTACATTGAATCGCTGCATTAAAATTCACCAGAGTGCAGGAAATTAGAGTATTCCCAAACCTCCTGTTTCATATGTGGCCCCCCAAGCTGTGAGGGTCCAAGGTTGTCCGCAGAGACAAATTGTGTTTTGATATATCGGGCTCCATAAATAAAATTGAATTGAACTGATTTAAATCACTGGAACGTGAGCTTCAACACAGCTAATGAAAACATTACATTTGGGGAGAGGAAATTTTTCTTTTTGAATATGCTTAATAGCTTGAGGACAACCTGCTGTAGCTTTGAAAATAGTGACAATAATCAAAAATGTGAAATTGTATTAGAAACAATTCATCCCAGTAAGAAGGTGTTTGTATGTTCCAGTGGTGGCACAACGTCAAAAGTCAGAGTCCGACACAGCTACCAGGACATAGTGGAGGCCTGCTGCAAAGGACTGTGGCCACACTGGCCTGGACTCGGGGGGTGGATGGTTAATGTAGCTCAGGTAAAACACACATACTTAAACACCAGCACACACATGACGATGCAAATCGCTCTACACATATACTGGGTGGCAATAACTGTCCTTTGTTTCCCAAAATACACAGTAAATGCATAAAGTAAACATCTGTCGTTACACCCCGTTTCTTTGTTATTCCAGGTCATCGAACTGTTGATGACCTGCACCCTGTATCTCGTCGTCTCCACCAGTCTGTTGTCTGACAGTCTCACAGGGGTGGCTGTTCCCAGATCAGTGTGTTCTCTGGTGTCTCTGATGTTCCTGCTGCCCTGCCTGCTGCTGACTGATCTCAGGCCAGTCTCCACTCTAAGCCTGCTGTGCTCCCTGGCTCACATCCTGATCAGGTGATTGAGCAGAAGTAGCGTCAGGTTTGTTCTGACAGAGCAGTGAATGTGTGCAAGCTGTCAGCTGATCAGTGTCAGGATCAGCTGACATACGCACCAATCGTACTGAATCAACACAACAAGGTGGCAGGCATCATAATCTGCTCTCATTCTCACTCCTGTGATCATTTTGCAGCTGCTGCTGGTTGTGCTGTCTGCTCCCACCTGCCACACACTGCTGTTATACTGGTTGTTTGATTTATGTCTCATGCCAGGTTTCTTGGAAAATGGAGCCGGGTCTTGAAGTTCTCCAGCTCATGGATCCCTCTGATCTCTCAGAGCTTTTCTTTGGCTGTAAAGTCATGTGCAAATACACATTACGTATCAAATTTATTCCCTGACAATTCAAGAGAAACATGTTTTATCTGGACCTTTATGTATTTTTGCTGAATCTCTTGCTGCCTTTTTGGATTTATTGGGAATCACCCTCACAAGCATAGATTGAATAATTCAATAAAAGCAACTATGTGTATAATGGTTAATTATAAAAACAAAACATTTAACTAGTTTTGTAAAAATACAGCTGAGTGCAGTTTCTTTTTATTTGTTTCAAGTTATTTTGTATTCTTTTTTATTATTTCAATTTATGATTTTATAATAGCACAATAATAATTATTTGATGAGAGATGAAGGATTATGTTCCTTTTTTATTCAGAAAAACATAACGTTGCTGTCCTCTGATCATATTTCTCCAAAATCCCAGCCTGTTATGAGCTAAGAAAAACAGGCTTATTTTTCAGCTAACCTAATTTGTTTCTTTCAGCTTAAGATGTATGACCATTTTCTAAAAGCATATAGGAGCAATTAACCAAAGTACATGTTGGTAGAAATGGAATATAATATATTAAGTATGTTTTCTTCAGAGTATAATCACCTGAAAATAAGAACTGTCATGTTCTCATCACCTTAAAAGGAGCCTGCGAGGAGCAGCTCGTCATCTACGTTTCACCACCATGTTTCTAGTAGTCCAGAACAAACAAACCAAATGCTGGCTCCAGATAGAGCCATTTGCGTTATCGCAGCGGCCATAGTAGTAAGAAGCCCATGTACAACGTGGGCATCGGAAAAAAAATACTGTTGTTTTTTTTTTAAATGTGAAACTGCTTTACTCAGTGTTTTGACCAGTTCAAGTCATTAGGGGTCTCATTTATAAACATTGCCCCCCAACCACGGATTTGAACCCTCCACCCTGGGTTCAAACCAGGACCCGTCTTGGTGTGAGGCAACACTGCCAACCACTGCACCACCATGCTGCCCTTGTATTTGTGTTTTATTTTCTATAATTTATATATTTCCTTGGTTTCCCTCATCTGTCTTTATGCAGGCCTTCTGCTTTCACTACCCTGTGTACCTGAGCGTAAACAGCTTGTATTGAACCATCCTGTACAAATAAATGTTGAATGAATGAATAAATGAAAGGATTATCAATACATTCATTAAATGCTTTATTCATGGAGCATCATCCTTCCTCATTTTCTCTCCTTTTGTCTCTGACCCGGTATAAGCCTGCTGGTCATGCTATACTGTCTGAGTCGAGCCAGCAGCTGGACCTGGTCCACTCTCTCCCTGTCTGCGGACCCGGAGGACTTCCTCGTCTCTGTGGGCGTCATCATCTTCTCCTACACCTCGCAGATCTTCCTCCCTCCTCTAGAGGGCAGTATGGAGGACAGAGGGCAGTTTAATGCCATGCTGGGGTGGACTCATGGTGCCGCCTGCATCATGAAAACTCTGTTTTCTTTACTGGTTGGTGACATGGTGTGACTTAGTTTGAGATGCCTCTGATGGATCTGAAAGAAATATAGAAGTTAGGCTTGTGCTGCCAGAGCTAAATAAACAAAGTCAGTTTTATTATTTGTTGATGGCCAGATATCTAAAAAATGTTAAGACGGAAATAAAATGTACATGTGGTTCGACATCTGGCAGAGAAAAGCAGGTCTAATTAAGGGATGGAAGCAGGGACAGACAAATGGGGTGATTGATTGACTGACTGCATTGATTGTTCCTCCTTCATTAGGCCGTGTTGACGTGGAGCACAGAGACCAGTGAAGTCATCACAGACAACCTGCCCTCTGACCTTCGACCTCTTGTCAACCTGTGTCTGCTGGCCAAAGCCCTGCTGTCCTACCCTCTGCCGTTCTACTCTGCTGCTGAGATACTACAAACCTGCCTGCTTGGAGGTGAACACTACTGACAGACTCTTATAGTCAAACCACTGACCTTGCTCAAAGTCTTGTTCCCATACAGGAAGTAAAAGTTCAGGTTATCTATCAAAGATCTAAATGGTTGAGATATACATTTTATAAGTTACAATGACGCATGGCAGACCTGAGTTTGGAGGTTTCCTGGATGGTCGATGAAAACAGCATTGAACATAATGAATCAATGCCATTTGTACTCTCTCATCGTGCCCAGTCCGCCTTGAGCACAACATGTAATTGCTCCAGAGGTCACCAGTGGTAAACTGTGGTTAAACTGGGAAACTTCCAGATGGGAATCCCTGCAGGCTTTTCAGTGTGAAGAGAGGTCGTGCTGGAACAGAGCATATGGTCCCAGCTGAATTTCTATTAAAGGTTTGTTTAGTCCACAGATCACCACTTAAGCTGCTCTCAAACCACAGTGCAGTAACTTGCTGCCTCCAGTTATGTCAGTGAGGGGAAGGCGGCAGAGGGGAAGTTGTTTCCACCATCACCGTGTTGACCTTCTGGCAGTTGCCACCTGGCTTCGGCTGATCAAAAAGCAGGCATCAAGATAGCAGAAAGAAAACAAGATGGAGGAGCTGATAATGTTGGTGTCTGAACACCTGGAGTTATGGCGCTAGCAACTGATAAGAACAACCAGAGGAAAAACAGAGCCTGGGATAACATTTTCATCAAACTTCAGATCACTGGTGAATTGTCCAAATTGTAGAAATCTTTGGTAATCTCAGCAATTTCTGATTCCTCCCTACTGGATGCAGCTACAAGCTAGATGGCACCTCTGCCAGTGCTCACCAAAGCACCTGCCTGTTATCACAGCTGATTGTAGGAGGCGCAGAAGACGCTTTTAAAAATGCTTTGTTTCTTGCAAGTTGGTGGTTGTCAGGTCGATTATTGTGCGGCAGTGTGAAAGCACCTCTATGTCATATGCTGGCATCCACCCTCGAGCCACCATAACTACCAAAATGAATGGTTAGAGTTGACCAATGAATTAAAACTGTTAAGAAAATAAATGTTTTGATGAACTAAGCATTGTGTTAAGAAAATATTCAGCCCAGATATTCAAATACTGAACATTCAACAAGTCCCATTAGTCCCCCTGTCTGAGTCACCCTGGCACCTGTCTGGGCCCACTACTTATCACTGTGAGGTTTTAAACTTTACTATAGTGTGTATTATATTGTAATGTATTGATTGATGACTATTATAATACTATCATTTCACTGAAATTTAATACTTCATTGATATATTACAATTTATATTATCTTGCTGTCACACATGATATATTTCCGGCCACTTTAACATCGATACAGTACAGTATTTATCTCCCTCTCTGCCACACCTCCCATAGCCTACTCCTTACCCCACAAACAAGCCTCTTTAGAATCAGTAACCACACACACACAGCTGCTTCACACACAAACATCAAAACATGAACACACACACATTACCAACACATACTAGCCCTGGACTCTTATCATATCACCGTAAAATCATAACTGCTTTATGTTATTGTCTATCTGTCTATCAATTGTGTTTGCCCCAGTTAAAGGGGCCTTTTGTTAAATTCAGAGCCTAAGGGTTGTCTGGACATGTTCCCCAACATCAAGCTAGCAAAGCCAGCAGCTAGCAGCTAATGGTGCTAACGCCATAAACAAGACATCAGTGCTGACAAAAGTAATGGTGTTTACCGGAGGGGAACTGGAGGGTGGGTGCTACGCTTCTGTGACAGTGATGTTCTTATATCAGCAGTACACCTTGTATGATGGCAATGCAAGAGATAGTGATGGGCTGGCCAGTAGGATGGACACATGCACCAGCATGTACCCGTGGCTGTACCAGTTTATCACAACAAACCACAGTGTAGCTCAGATTACAACACAGAGATATCATGACATCATTCTCTGCTCTCTGCCATTTGCTGCTATATTAATGCTCTGACTGTCCCATACAGAACGCGATTAATAAATGATCTTGAGAAATATCATTAAAATCTTACTTTAAAAAATAGGTAAAACATATTAAATGGTATCTTACAAATCATGTCAAAAAACACAACCTATAACTCAGTAAACAAGCCATTTATTTCTGTTTGAGATCTGACTGATCAGGGAAACGCTGCTTATGTGTTGACTGTCAACACATTTGCCATCATGGCTGAACTCTTTGTCGATGTTGACTGTCAACAGTCATGAAGTCATCACATTATGATACTCAATTTTTTTCCCAGGTGATGTAATGTGGTTTGATGGTGAACATTTTTGCTGGGCAAGTGCAAAATGAACACAAAGATGACCTAGTTCATACAGCCAAAAGCTTCCCCGTCCTCTCCAGCTTGATTTAAAACACAATTCTTACAGTAAATGATGTCACTTAATTTGTACTCGTACTACCTCATTACATGATGTCACACTGCAGATAAGAAAAAATATGATTTAAAGTTGGAGGCTGATGACACCTCCACAGAGAAGCAACGGGAAAATAATGAGTCAGAACAGAGTAACCAAAAAACAAAAGTTGCTTGCTGGTTCAACACCATCTGTCACTGTGCACTCTTTCAACTTCTCTGATTCAATCTCTCTACAGATGTGTCATCGTACTCCAAGCGCGGAGGTCGAGGTGTGTCTCGCCCAGCCCTGTTGGTCCGCGCCACCTTGCTGATGACATCATACCTACTGGCCCTGCTAGTCCCCAGGTTCTCCCTGCTGATGGGTTTGACAGGCAGCGTGACCGGGGCGGCCATGACACTCATACTGCCGTGCCTGTTTCACCTCAGACTGCAGTGGGGCCGCCTCGCTGTGAGGGACCGGCTGATAGATGTGTGCATACTGAGTCTGGGGGTCATCTGTAGTGTGTCAGGTGTGATTTGTTCAGTGAAGAGACTGGTGGGGGGACTGTAGGAGGAATGAGTGATAAATGGATGGATGGATGGATGGAAAGTCAGATGTCTGGACAAATCAAGTAGGTGATTTTAAAGAAAAGAACAGTTGCAAGCTCTCCTTTGTATTTTTTTTGTATCAGAAACTGTATCAGTGCATGATTACTCTAGTCCTTAAAGATACAGTTAGTAACTGAAAATAGCTTTTTGACATATTTGTTGAAACTGTCACTATATTCTAAACGAGACGAAAATGAGACAGAATCAGATGGCAGCACAGTCAGTAACAACCAATCAAAGCTCAAAGCATTTTAGTGTACTGTTTAGCTGTAAAATGAGAAAGCTGGTGGGCGGTGCTAGCTACTCTCGTTTTACTGTATCCAACATGGTGGCCGGGTCACAAGTTTTCTCATTTTACAGCTAAACAGTACACTAAAATATGTTTCTTAAACTATTTGAGGCGAGACATAAAAAAGTTTGTACATGAGTATGATTTTTCTCAGAGATTATCTGTCTCATTTAGTGCTGTGTGAATATTGTGACAGTTTATCAAATGTGAAAAACATTATTTTTTTTAAAAAAGTCACTGATGACAGCTTTTAATTTGTCAAATGACTAAGTGTAATAACAAGGAGTTGCTCAGAGTGATAAATCTTTTGAGAGTTATCTCCAACTCTGCAGTTCTCAACCCGGTCTCATTCCAAAGTCATCAAATACTGGCACTTGAGCAGTGACTTTCTGCGTCAGACACCAATGAAAAAAGCTGTCCTTTCACATTGGAGTAATATGTGGCCAGTCGTCGTTATTGTTGGTCCATATCAGGGGGAACAACAACAACACAAGTTAAGGGGGCCAAAACACGTGCTTTAGTTGTCTAAACCTAGCCATGTGTGTGTTGGCTTAATGTAACCACATGTGTTTGTTGTTGAAGGAAAAAAAAAATCAATTTGCAGTGTTGTTCGAATGTAGCATGTTTATTTTGAAAGAGACTATTTGCGAACTGTGCATTTCCTGTGAAAACTGAAGTGTATTTTGAAAACATACAATGCATGTAACAAGCTGAAGTTGACACGGCGTCCCAGAACATCAACAAACAGTGCACCAAGGAAACCTCGCCCATTGTATGTCAATGTGGAAAGTCCATGACCAAACGTCAATATGTGATGAGGTTGTATTGAGAATGTGTTGATCTCTTAAGCTCTACTGAGCATTTTAGTCTCTTTCAGCTCATAGTTTTGGGTTTCTGATCTACAGCTTCACTGAGTTGGTTCATTCTTGCCGCTCCCATCAGTGTTGTTTTCAGCTGCAGCGAGCAGGCAGCAACCATTGGCACTTACAGCCATGTCCAGTCAAACCATGCCTTGATTTGCGTTTCCATTATCAGTTTAAACTTGCCAAGTTATGCTGAGTTGTGCACAAGTTGGACTATCTCTAGAGTCAGATTAAAGTGCGTCCGACTGCCTCTTAGCAGGTTGCTGTGTTGTCCAGTGTGCTTCCCGATCATTCATGGACCATTTGGCATCAACTTCAGGTTCCTTCTCCTTTTCTAGATCTATTACATCATTCCGTCTCAGTTTCTCAAGCAAGAAGCAATAGATGCCATCAAATCAGTCGTTGAACAGTGCAAAAGTAAACAGTGCTAACGATAGCACTTCTTTTAAACGTCATTGACTCAAGACAAGCACGACATCAGTTAAATACACACCTTCAGACGGGTCCTCTTGTAAGAGATGGAAAAACCCCATTGTCCCGGTCTGATGCCCCAAGTAAAACTAAGTCAAGCCAAGCCAGCACATGTGTATGGAAAATAGCTATACTTGCCAAGCAGACAGAAAGGGCGGAGCATTCAAGTGGCCTACAAATCAGTTATTGCAGGCTTAACCATCCTCACACTTACGAATTCTAAAACAGTCCAACAGTCCATGTTTATTTGAGATAGAGTTCAAAGTGTTGCTTCAAGATGTGGATACATTTATCTAGTATGTAATATGGTCTTAAATACTGGATTTTCTGATACTTTGGCTGTGGCAATATAAGGACAGTGAAATCCTCATACTGAAATATTACACATAAATATTACAAAGGGTGCAAAGAGGAGTGAGTGATGGGACTTGATCAACAATACAGAACAACAATCTGTATGTCTGACACATGTTTCTTGAAGCTTCCCATAGATTCACCTGTCATCGCTGGAGATGTTTGTGGCATTCCATTAACCACACCATCAAAATGTTAAAAAGAAAATCTCATTCCCAACGTTGTCTTGTTTGTAAGAAGAAGTAAAAGCAAGTTATTCATATTTTTATGATTGCATTGGGCAGCAGAAGAGGATTTTCACAAACTTGGTAATAGAATGTCAACAACGTCCCGGGTTTTGTTCAAGTAAAGCGTGGCATTTTGTCATTTTGTTACATATGCTGTAATTCAAAACTGAACTATAAAAAGTGCAAATTTTGTTCCAGACTATGGTGTTGCTGTAAGAAGACAAGATAATTATGGCCATTAGTGGAACAGACTGGACTACAATACAATTAACTCTATTTCTGAAGCTTTAATGTCCAGATGAACATTTTTGCTGTGCGGTATTATTGTAAAAATGTAGGCTGTGATATAAATGTGTGAACTTTATCTTTGTTTTGGAAATGGTCCAATTAGCCTTCAGGGGAAATGAACAATAAAAACTGCAACTTATCTTCTCCTCTGGGCTGGAGTAGATTGAGTGATGTTTGTCTTATCTCTTCTCTGACTTTGTAATTGTTAAAATACATAGGAAGGGAATGAGTGTGTGTGTGTGTGTGTGTGTGTGTGTGTGTGTGTGTCCTGGCAGGTGGGAGTAATTCTGGCTCTGGTTCGGCATTTGTTTATGCGCCTCCAACGCACTGTGGAAGCGGGTTGATACAAAGTGTGAAAGAAGAGGAAAGAAAAGCAAAAGTGAGAAACAGAACTACAGAGGAGACTAAAATGGTTTCATTTTTCATTCTGTTAAAAATATCCACTGAAAATGTGAAAAGTGAGAGGAAAGAAAAATGAGCAGGAAAAAGATAAGACTGAGAAAGGGCGAAAACGGGAACTGAATCACAGCTGAATTTAAGAAGGTCAACAGAGGGAAAAAGTTGGAGAGGAGAAATTAAAGTTTTCAGTTTTTCCTTTGGGGGTTTCATGTGACTATAGATGACCACTGTATGTCTACCCGTCACTAGTGAGACAATTAAACACACACCTCGCAAAATGTAGTCACACTAAAACATTTCATGGAATTATATTTTTCTGAGCAGGAAATTGTCTCTGAAAGCATTTGCATTGTTAATCTCCATAGTGCAAGTTTTATTTGATCAAGTGCAAAGGGAACGAAAGGCAGAATGGCAAAGAGAGATGGGGAGATATTAAAAGTAGCAGCTCTTTTTGCGATGATCTGAACAGTGTAGTAGAAACACTGATGTGTAACTCAAAACCTGTTTTGGAGAGGAAGAGACCTCTATGCATAATTGACGCGTCACTAAGCCTTTGTGATGGTCTGACAAGCTGTCGGAGTAAGCATGGCGCCCACACTGTAACTAACTGCACTCCCTGAAGAAATATTATCATGTTTTGGAAAATTGAAACAGTGATTCCAGAGAGAAGCAGACAGAGGGGTCTACAGTCTGTGTTTGAAGGATATATCCAGGATGTCAAACTGACTCAGCAGCAACAACAGGTTAAAAAGACAAAGATAGTTAGAAGCTAAAGCCGAACTATAGGCTACAGATCACAGTGTAAAAGTGAACCACCACATCACTGCTGATCGCCACAGAAGACAATGAATATAAAGGGAGACTTCGCTGATATTGAACCAGCTGTGTGGCATCACAGGTTGTGCAGATGAACAGTGTTTGGCTCCTCCGCCGCCGGATGAGCAGGGATCTCCGGGGGAGTCAAACAACGTTCATTTTCACTGTTATAATCATTAAAAAGCAAAAGCAGCATGTGTATACATTCAGTAGGCTATATCTTCAGTAGCTAGCTAGCTAACCCTACACTTTTCAGGGTTTGGTTTTGGTTTTGGAACAGGGAAGAAACGTATATATTTTTCCAACCTCACCAGGTAACGAGTATCATTAATACACGACGTGGCCCAGGCACAACATTTAGCTCCAAATCCACAAAACCAGCCTGAAAATGAAGGAAATCTGAAACGATTGCATTAGAATCAATGGAGCACAGCTGTGTTGTTGTCGGACCCTGGTCTGAGCCGGCCCGGTGCTACATTATTATTGGCCAGTCTGTGCCCAGGGGCGGGACTTAGCGAAAGGTCAATTCAGCTCCTGGTAAATCTCCTGAACAATGAACACTAAAGGATCTTAACCAGGAGCTCACGCTTGCCACATAGGAGAAATTTAAGCTGGTTGCAATTTGCAATCCTCATTGTTAAATGCCATTGAATCCTATTAATCCTACACACTGCTCTGTTAATATAAAGCACTTGTACTTATACAGCTTTTTGAGGGGGAGTTGTCTGGGTTAGGCTCAGACACTGTCTGCCTTCTCATGTTATACCCTTACACACACACACACACACACACACACACACACACACACACACACACACACACTGTACCGTATATTTAAGCCAACGCACCTGTCACCTCCTTACAGATATCATTATAAGTTATCGAGTTAAGGGTGAAAGGCATTCTGGAAGTTCACTTCAAACCCAGGATGCTTGGTTAAAAAAAATAAACCATTGTTAGATGTCTGTATGTAGCCAGGTTATATATCACCTTTGATTTAACCTGACACAAATGTGCCCATCACAACCTGGTGGTAAAGGAGGATTGTCCTCTTGTGAATCATGGTGAGAACGGCCTCAGCTGCTAAACAGACTAAGATCAGTTTTCACCCGGCTGTGGAGCCATAACAGAGGGAAGATGTGTATCGCATTACGTGTTTAATCTGTCTTTTGGAGCAATTCTGAAACAAGTACAGACTGGTAGGATTTTCAGGAAGTATCTGACTGTAACATGTAATGTGATCACATCCTTTATTGAGGAATAATAAATCCAACTCTGCTGAAGTGATTACTTGGAATTTGATAATGCTCTTAGGCCATATTTAGTTAAACTAAACATGTTGGTTTCTTGTCTTTTCCAGAAACCTCAGCGTGAAGCAACCTCACACTGTGCAGCATCAGGGCCGAGCCGCTCGCACTAGATCATTCAGAGTCTAGACGACACTGTCAGCATGAGTCTCTTCAGTGTGAAACAGTGAAACTACCAGCAACTGTGGCAGTCGTGACCTGCTGGTCAAATCTCACCCAAATCACATTCTAACACTGTCACAGTTTGAGGGTCAGTCTGGCCTCGAACTGTTGCATGACTGGATTTCTGGAGTAGCACGCCATTCCCACCCAGGGACAGTCTTTACAGCATGTACACACTTCCTGCTGTAACACACACACAAACAAACAGGACAGTGCATCTACAGAACAGAGGCAGAAATGAACATGTACGCTGTCCGTTGAGTTCATCAGCCTTCATGCTGCTAATGTCAGCCTGACATGCTGAGGTACCACATACTGAGGATATTTGCTCCTTAGACAAAACATCGATGTGTTCTGAGCTTGCACAGCAGTCGGAGATGAAGGTGGATCCTGGACTTGTACCTGGCTGCTAGCCTCTGTCATTGTAACGTAAAATCCTATTGTCTGTCCTGTTTCCATTCCAAACATCACTTAACTCAAAAACAACTTCTTATAGGGATTCTTTCCTATTGCGAAACCTAGCCTATCTACGGTCATGTCACCCTGACCCAAAGTTCTGCCCCATTTGATTTTCCAGAACTTGACTACGCAAGACCTACTCAATTTACCAAAACACCTCTAAGGAGTCCTTCTTAACAATTAATCAACTGCTTCCAAGACCTTGTGCAACTGACATTATTTTCACCTTTGATATAGAATGATGCATTATCTGTTTCAACACTTTCAATTTACTGGTCCATCTACGTCCCAACCCTCTCGTCTGGTCATGAGCTCTGGGTAGTGACCGAAAGAATGAGATTGCGGATATGAACAGCCAAAATGAGTCTCCTGCGTGGGGTGGCTGGGCTCAGCCTTGGAGATAGGGTAAAGAGCTCAGACATCCAGAGGGAGCTCTGAGTAGAGCTGCTCCTCCTTCACGTCGAAAGGGGTCAGTTGAGGTGGTTCGGACATCTGCCTCCCGTTAGAGATGTTCCAGGCACGTCCCACCGGTAGGAGGCCCCGGGGCGGACCCAGAACACACTGGAGGGATTACATATCTCATCTGGCCTGGGAACACCTTGGGGTCCCCCAGGAGGAGCTGTAAAGTGTTGCTGTGGAGAAAGACATCTGGGGTGCTCTGCTCGGCCCCAGATAAGCAGATGAAAATGGATGGATGGATGAAGTCTATCATTCTGGATATCATTGCAAAACATGGCAATATGAGTGGCCACTGGGTGCCCCTTTTCCCAATTTTTCAGGGGAGCCGAAACACTTACCCCTCTTGAGGGTACACTCCTAATATCAAGACATCCATTTACAAACTCTCACACAACACATGCAGTTTAATTATTGAATGTCATTTATCCAGTCGTATGTTCAGTACTTTCCAAACACATGCATTTTCACTAAAACCTATACTATTTAAAACACTGCTGCATAAACAGTCTCATGTAGCCCACCAAGGTAAAGGTGTGCATTTGAACTCTGCTCAGTGGTGCGCAACCCACGCAGAAATGTTTTAAATATTTAGGTTTCAGTGAAAATGCATGTGTTTGGGAAGTACTGACGATATGACGGATAAATGAGACTTGGATTATACTGCACGAATTTTGTGAGAGTTTGTTAACAGATGTTTTGATAGAGTCCTGCTTTTCTTAAACGAGGTTGCCTTTTACTTGTATTGATCAAGACTTTTAATTTTGGGATTCTTTGTTCACCGTGGAGGAAAGCAGGAAAACAAAGTATTCTTTAAAACAACAAACGGCACAAAAGACAAAAAAAGCCCACACCTGCGGTAAATTTTAGAATAAATGGAACCCTGAAACCAGTTGATCTGTGCGATGACCAGTGACCACTAAACACAACACAGTGGGAATACTAATAGTGCATGAGACTAATGTCTTATTGAATGAATAAAAGGAAAGGTGTACTCCAACTTCTACAATAACTTTCTATTGCAGTAACTAAAAAAAAAACACCAATATCCATGCATAGACGTAGTTTCTTTTGCATTCATCTTTTAATCATTACTGTACTGAAAACACAATTGTGTTACAAGCAAAAAACAGCCCTTTGCCTGGAAGCCACACAAAAAAGAACCAATGTTCCCTCTGTGCTGATAGCTTAGTGACCTCTGGGTTTATTGATTTATCATAAAGCAGACCTAATATCTTGTTATCCGCCACTGCTACAGTTGTCCCCAAAATTGCATTCAATATACCTGGAGCTGTACCTTTTGATAAATGATACTATTTATATGCTGGGTTTTTGCCATACCTTTTGGGTTTAGTGAATTAAAGTAATAGCACTTAACTGATACACCTTTCTGGTGTTTGCATTTTCAGAGAGCGAGATCACTTTGCAGGGAGGTCCTCTTTGAAAAATTATCTCTTAGTGTCCACTGCTGTGCAATATGCCCTTACACTTTACCACCTATTCTCTGAAATCACCCAATACTCATGCAGGTACAGTATTTTTAGACCTCATTGGCTCTGATTTACCCAGAATGTGGGTTGGGTTGTGCCATGTCATCTGGGGTCAGGTTGGAAGGTTGTGTCAGTCGATCCCACTGGAGCCAATTATGCACAAGATGTATGCACCCACCGCACTGTGAGCTGCTCTGGATAAAAGTATCCACTGTGTGACATATGGCCGTCACGATGGCTGTCCTTCAACTGGATGACCCATGAAACCCCTGTGACGACAAGCATAAGGTTCGGTCACACCAGCATTTAAAAGAAGCATTCCACATTTTGAAAATGATGCTTATTTGTTTTTTGCCAAGAGTTAGACGAGAAGATTGATACCACTCTGATGTCTGTCTGGTAAATGTGAAGCTACGGCCAAACAGCTAGCCTGGCTGTGTCCCAGGGAAACAAAATCTGCCTTCCAGCACCTCTAAAGCTGACTAATTAGCACATTCATTTTTTTAAATCTGTGCAAAAACGGCAATGCACCGTTTTATGAGGGGTTATGGAATGGACAATTTCTTGGGCACAACCAGTAACATCCTGGCCAGTAGGGAATGGTGAATTTTAACACACAAAATTGTGCTGGTGACCGAAAGAAAGCCATCATGACAGTGCTGGCCTTTGAGAGGATGGTGCTGCAGGGATGATGTTTTTTTTTGTAGGTCCCCACAGAAGTTAGTGTGACCCTGTTTTCCTTGTCAAAAAGCTAATGGTATCTTTTCATTGGATTTTTGTAGAAAATGAACTCTGAGTCAAACACAAGTTTAAGATAATTGAACATTTTATTCAGCAATTATCTTTAGAAATGGACACCACTTTTCTGATCATTGAAATGTAAATGCAATTGAAAGAAATAAAATGTTAACGTTAGGCTGGAAACAAACTTTGCTATGGTCGCATGACTTCATTGTCTACCAGAAAGCCATGTTCAGCGTGATGGCATTTTGTAGTTATGTACTAGCAACCATCTTTTTTAAGACACCTAAAAACTTACCTTTCTTTTAGAACCAAACTCAGAAATCTCCTTAGCTTGTTTTAACCACAAACCTTATTTCAGTTATCTAATCAAAAACACATTTGAAAAACATTTGACTTTGACATCAATATGTCATATCAGCTTGCTAGTGTGTTAGCAGCTAGCTCACCAGCTACAGTAGCTCATCAGCTAGCCCTGTGAGTTGTCACTATGCCCACAAGCTGCTGGGACCAAATATAAAAAATATAGCAACACTAAAGAGATTTAGGCTAAAACTTAACCTCTGATCTCCCTACACAAGTCAAAAAACTCAGACTAGCTTCAAATCTTTGAGTCATATTGAAACAGCTTTTATCAATTTTCATTATGTTCCCCATCTGCGCTGCACCTTTATCAGCACAGGGCTTTTTACCGCCAGAGGCTTGAAGCGCTTTCCAAGACAACTTCACCTGCCTGACAATGCAAATCAAGCGACACTGCTGGAAGTGAAAGCAACAAAGGAGGAGAGGGGGTGAGAAAGAAAGGGTCTTGAGGTGAAGATGGATAAAAAAAAAGGAAAGAGACAGACAGAGAGATCATGAGGTGAAGATGGAGACAAAGATTGATGCAGAGAAAGAGAGAGGAGAGGTAGCGTAGTAAAGTGAATTAGCTCCAGTGGATAAGGAGCTCCGTGCTGACTGCCAACTTTACTAATCCTTCTCACATCTGGCTGGCGAAGACAGTGTGTGTATATGTATGTGTGTGAATGTGTAGGCTATGTGGGAGTGCCTTTGTAGTGCAGCGCACATGTGTGTATGGTTGAATTTGTGTGTGTGAAAGTCTGCATATCAGTTCAGCTCAGCGTACGGTCATGCATGTGCCACCATACGTTCTGTGTGGGTGTGTATGTGAATGTATGCATGTGTGTGTGTGTGTGTGTGTGTGTGTGTGTGTGTGTGTGCTTCCCACAGCACAAAGCTGCTTTCAGAGTGATAAAATTGTCACAGTGAAACCAAACCAGCCGCCCCTGTGGAGCTTTATTGGCTTAGTTTGCTGAATTGTTTCTGTGGAATAATAACCTCATATCTCCTTTTTGTCTCTGTTGGGCAAAAAGGTTGAATCTAAAAAGAAAAAGCTTTTTTTTAAGCTCTGCCAATGTCTTTTTGAGTAAATACGGAGGATTTTGGCACAGTGAGGCATATAACTTTTGTGTTAGAGTTAAAAACTAAGTGATAAAAATTTGAAAAGTTTAAAAGTTTCACAGTAACTACACAGTATGTTAGGTAAAGTTTAACTAAACCCAAGTATCAAAGAGTTTCTGAAATGTTGTGTTTACACTATGGACGACGCAGCAACAGGCTACAATTAATTTTCAGTTTAAGTGGGTGTTATGAAGCCACAAACTTACACCCTCTACACACTCTATGTGAACTGTGGTGCATACAGGGACACAACGAAGTGGCAAAATGCGATGCTAAAATGGAGCTGCCAAAAAGAATCCTTGGATGACGTCCAGTCAAGGTGATTTGTGGCAAGTAGCAGACACACACAAACCTGTGACGATGTAACTATGTTAACAAGCATTTGAGGAACACTTTAAGGGCAACTCTGAGATAATGTAGCCGGTGACGATGATGTGTCTCCACTTCCTCCCACTGTACAAATTGAAGCCAAAATTTTCCTGATACAGGTGCTGCAAAATTGCGCTTGTGATGTCATTAAGAGCCAGAGTCTGCACGCTAGTAGTTCGAGGTTGGAGCTGCAGTATCGACTTCCCGCTCATACACCTGCCCAACTCAACTGCGAGTCAATCACACCTGTCAGTCATGACATCAGACCCCATTTTTATAGCATCAAATAACAAATTAAGAACATTAGTATGTTAAGAACTCTCTGAAGTGCAACAATTTAGATGCAATCTTTTGAAAAAATTATAAACAAAATTGTTAAAAAAGCATGTGTTCTTTGATTTCTTAGTTTGCTCCATATCCCTACCACTAACAATTAGGGGCGGAGTTTATAACATATTCTGCAACCAGCCACCAGGGGGCAATGAGATGTTTTGGCTTTACATGTATGTAGGCATTTTTTGCTCCCTAGGATGGCAAGGGCATATGTCCTGTCCTACTCTACCTTACTCTGCCTCTGATTAACTTACCCTGACATTCTTACCCTAGCCCTAACCAATCTCATTCCTCAAACCTTAACCTAACCAATCCAAACAACAAAGGCAATGAGTGCTAGCCAATCAGAGGGAGAGTAGTACGGGTCACGCCTTTGCCACCCTAGGAAAAAAAAATTGCTTTTGGGGAGCTGTCATGTCATCCATCTTTAAATACAGTCTATGGGAGTCACAGTTGGATTTTCAAAAAGAGGCTTTTATCTGAAAGAAACAATAGAACAATACATAAAATATGCAACAAAGTTCTGGGCCCAAAACAGGCATCAACCTAACGAAACTAAACTCAGGCTATGCTAACATAACATGAACAGAATAGAGCAACACCCTGAGCATAGGTAACCTAGAAATTACAACAACTCAAGGCACACTTAACTAAAGACAAACTAAAGTGCAATGTTCATTAGAGCAAAAGGACAACATATGAGGGGAAAATTAACTGTTAAGTATAAAGTACAGGAAACTCAGTGTGTGCAGGATGTTTAAATAAGCAGCAGTTGGAGCCATGCCAGTGCTTCATGGAGTTTACAAAAGAAATCATTTGTCAGTATGTGTGAAATAGTTTCAAATCTCAGTAATATGCACTGGCAGAAATCTAACATACTGTAAAGCAAAGAAAATGGCAGTAACAGATCACATACAGTATAAGGCTACGTAATAATACTAGGTTTGTCCCGTCTTCAATCCAAGCGGCTGTGCCTATTCAAGAGCTGGAAAACCATTCAGAATAGCAAAAGTTTCTCTGTCGGAGGGAGAAAAAGTTTTTTGTTGATTCTCTGAATAGTCAGGAGCTCTGCATTGTGGGCTCAGACAGGCTTCAGATGGTGCAAGTCCATGTAATGTTATGTCAGCTGGCGTACCTTGAAATTGGAGCAAATGCAGGGAGGTCACGACGGGGCTAATGTGGTCATCTTTTTCAGTCCAGGTTCACAGTCCAGCTGCTGCAGTTTGGACGAGCTGCAGCTGAACACAGCTATGATTTGGTAAAGGCAGGGACAAGAGAGTTGCGAGTCAAAAATGTCTGACAGGAGGAATGAATTCTGTTTGTGAATGTAGGTTATTGCAAAATTAAATATCAGGAATACTGTATTTGGGTACAGTGGTGAAATGTAAAAGTACATTTGCTCAATTACTGTATTCAAGTACACATTTAGAATATGTTTTCTTTACCGGTTCGGCCTTGGCACGGTGCTGAACACATCAATAAGTCTAGACTGGTAGAAAGAGATTTCCACACACTTACAACTATGCGGTGTTTCACTTTATTGTTGAGCTTTGGTCTATCACACCTTCATCAGAGCACACATGAGGCAACAATGGACAGGCTGGTAAAAGCAACCAATCTCAGTCTACTCACTGGCTGTATGCAATACAGTTGTGTGCAACTCTGGTGGTAGGAGGGAGCTCCACCTTCTGGGAGTTGTAGTCTTTTTTAAAACTGAAAGGAATACAAATGGAGACCATATTTGTCTTGTCATAGGGTACCACGGTATAAGGCAAGGGTGGAAAACAGAAAAGCATTTAAAATCACAGAGCACCTTATTACAATATCAAATTACAATTACAGTGAGTTCCTTAATAAAAAAAAAATCACAGACAGCAGGATTCTTGAGAAGAGTTTTAATCATTATTTCCAGACCACATGCACATTAATATGACCATCCATGTTATTCTGTACGATGATGCCTTAAGGTGTGGACACACCAAACCGACATCAAAGAACTAGCAGCGATGAAATCCAACTGTTGCGTCGTCTATGTCGCCTCACGTCACCCTGTGTCAGTTGCATTTGAACGCACTACAAGGACTACACCCGATGCTTGAAACTACTACTCATTTATTTTGGCACTGCCTCATTGTCAAAAGACTCTGGAGTCATATTTGTAATTTTATTGCGAACAATATTGAAAAAGAATTTAAGCTGTTTTGGAGGGATGTGCTGTTTGGACTTTTTGACTTTAACAGAAATACGGCAAAACCCAATTAAAGATTTATTATTAATCTCATCTTATTTTTGGCAAGATTTCACATTCACAAATGTAAGTTTACACATAGAAAACCTTCTTTTGTTGCTTTCGTTACATTGATTCCATTAAATTTTCCCTTAATTGAAAGGCAATCAAAACCATTAATATTTGTGATCATTTTAATATTTTCTTGTAAACTCTTATCCCCCCTGGCATATGTGATATATGACATATATGTGGATTGTTGAAGATCTGCATTCTTCAAACTTCCTGTCTTAAATAAATGTCTTCATTTCATGCTTTTACAGCTTTTTGTGATTTTAAAATCACTTTATATCCTTTATTTCCCTGATAATAAGTATAGGCAGTCATTACTTTACTCATCACCATTAAGTTTATTCCTATTTTATGGCAAGTATTTCACATAATTGTTGAAAACCTGCTGGTTGGAGGGAATATATTAAACTATAGGGATCTAGTAGAGCATGCTAGGTGAGCCTCTGAGCATCCAACTTGGCCTGCACATTATAATAAAACCACTTTGGTAAGCTGGCGCTGTCATAAATATTAACGAGTTACGGGCAGCCCTACAAGTCTATCAGTGCTGTACTCGCTCATTCATCAGGCCAACTCATCTGCAAATCCATCCCTGGCAAGACCCCGCTTTATCTGAGCTCACCAGTCCACATCTCCACCAGCTCCAGCAATTTCCCCCCTCTTCCTCTCCTCCTCCCCCGAAGCTCACACCTCCTTTGGCTGTAAACCACTCCACTGTGCGGCTGCCAGTGACTGCAGTGAGTTCCAAAATCCCTAAAATTGATCTTTTCATCCCAGCCATATCCTTTAAAAATAGGCTAGTCAAAACACTTTCTGGTTCCCGCACCTGCTGCCTTTCTTGCATTTCCAAACCACGCAGGCCTTCTCTTTCTCTGCGTGTGCTTTGATAGTCGCCTGCTTCTGTTACTGTACGCTCTACTGTATGTGAGGCCATCAGGAGCCAAGCTGCCTCTTTGTGACTTGATCTCAGCCCTGCCCCCAGCTCCACTGTCACTGCAAATAAGAATTTATGCCCAGCTGACTTACAAGGTTAAACAAACATAAATAATTAAATAATAGTGTTGCATCACTGGCGGTGGCAACATAATGAGAGCATTATGATAATTAAACATCCTAATAAGCCTGGGTCATATTTAATCTCTCTGAGCTTGAGGTCAGCAGATGTGGAGGATGCCTCATCATAGAGACAACACTAATAGAATGAACACAACTGTTTCCTGTAAATATTCGGGTTGTGATTACACGTCTGAATCACTTTAACCTTCATTCTTTCTCCATGAGGCCCGGTTATGGATCTGTCCTGTTGCTTAACATTTAATTTTACTTCATACTGTTCTAGTTTGCATCGTCTGGGCCGCTCTCCCCTGAAAGTCATTAATCAAGATTTTAATTTCCTGGATTGTCTGTTCTCGCCTACAAATTTTGGCAGTTGGATACAAATCGCGTTGTCAAACTGGTAATAATGTGTTCCTTCATACATCTTTCAGTGGCTGGAGCAGGATCAGTATATCAGTCAGATATATCAGTTGGCTGTTGAATGCTAACTCCTTTGTTAACTTGGTGTTTAGAAAGAATGGATTATTAATAAAGATTTGAAATTGACAGATTTGTGAGAAAAGGTCTGGGAATGAGTCACTCCTCAGGAGAAGACACTTCTGGGTAAAACCTGTGTGGTAACTAAAGGGGGAAGGATGTTCTCAGGAACCCTTTGTATATATTCCCGCAAAAAGTAATGCACCACAGTTCATACGTATCACATGCAATTATGGGTCAGTAATTAACGTATAACCCATGTAATCATTAAGGCTACAATCCTGTGACCAGTGCACTGACAGAGTAAGGAAGGAAGCAGGTACAGATGGTAGATATAGGTGGTGGATGGGTCAAACAAACACAGGACTTTCCCCCAGGAAATCAGAGATTCGTCAGATTTCCACTGGATGCGTGTCCGTTGCGGAACGGCAGCGCTGGTTATCCGCTGTGTGCTCCGCCGTCCGTCAATACCCACCGGCTGCATTTGCTGTGCGGAGCAGTGGAAAGACATCTCGGTGCACTGCAATGGGGTGAAATGACGTCTGAAAACCTCTGTTGACTTCAGGCCTGCCTCTGCCCAATATGTAGTTTTCAAGGTGTTGTGCAGGGAAATATGATCCTCCGTGAACACTGTGTATTTTATTTTGAAAATTAACCGGATGTTTTATTTTGTGTCTGTGCACGACTTCCTGCCCCGCACGATCTGCTCTGTGCTGAATTGCTGTGTTGTGCCCCAGCGTCCGGCAGAAATAGAAGTCCTGCGTATCTGTTGCGGAGAGCTCCAGAGTGCCGGAGCTGTGACGGAGCCGGAACGCAGCACAGCCGCAGCTGGTGGAAACACACACATTGACTAGGATTGAATCCAAAAACCCACTGAACACAACCAGCCCAGCACCAAAGACCACCATAGTCAGGCATTTAGCAACTTAAGAGCCAGGTATTTCCCTCAAGAGATGTAAAGACCAAAAACAGAGCTAAAAGAGGGTGAATATTGAACTTACATTCAATAGATGGACAGAAACACAACTCCAAATTAGATTAGATTAAATTAGCCTTTATTGGCTCCCTTTGGAGAAATTTGTCTCAGACATTCGAGAGAACACAAGTGACACGGCCACACAAATGTACAATTAACTACAGTTAACATACAGTATCACACCTAGATCCAAACACCCCAAGAGTCCTGCACGATGCCCTGGAGCCAAGAGTTGTGCAGATGCCCCACCTAAAGTACCGCACAAAAGTCCTATACAAAATGATTGCATTTGAAAGATGAGGTTTCGGTCAGTAGTGATTTCTAAATGAATGAGCAGTGTACACCTCACATATTTATTTATCTGTACCTGCTCAGGTAGAGAGGCTGTGTAGCCTGGTGTGTTTTTTCGGTGATTCGGTTCTGCAGGTTCTCTGCTCATACACTGGAGACGGGGATCAAGCAGTTTGTCTCTCTCGGGAAAGATTGTGCTTTTTTGGTTCATAGTTTTTGATTGACGTGCGATTTATTCGCGTTTAGAGGGAATTCTTTTTCTGGCAATACGGGATAACGTGCCAATATATAAAATAGCTTGCACAGTTAGCTCCGGTAAGGGAAAGCAGCTGACCGGAAGTCACGCACAAAAACACGGAAGTTGATCACTATTTACTTCTGTGTTTGAAAATAAGGTGAATAGTATCGCTACATAGCTGCTGCATGTGTAAATAAGCAACTGTTTACGAATAACTTCGCCACATCAACTTAAAATGTGACGATATGTCAGTGTTTTGTTTTCAACTGCAAAATTGGCGGCATAATAGACTGTCCTGCTGCCAAAGATGCAATAAATATGTTGCAGTGAGTAGAGTGGATTGAGAGTGAATCCCTAAAAGATGGGTGAATAAAGAAGCCACTCATAATGTATTAATTAGTAGTAAGTATTGAGGAGAATAATAATGATTATTTTTTCAAACACAATCATGAAGCCTCAGAACCTGCCCTCCTTGACCCCAGACTTCCCATCAGTGTATGCTCTTGTCTCAGTATTGCTTCACTGAGCTTTTCAGCCCACACAATACACTGATTAAAAATGACCCACTCTGAACGAGGGCAACATACTTGAAACCTACTTAAGAAACACTTTGGTACTCATTAGTGATGGCTGGCTGGCGAAGGCATACATTCATGTTTCCCTGTCTGTTTTCATCGACATGTGAAAACAGTTGTGTACAATGCACGGCCTCATTTTAACCTGATGGTTCCTAATGGCAGGCTGCTCTCATATGTATTACAGTAACAGGTAAATTTGGGAAACCCAGTCTAGTTTGTCCAGGTCTATGCTGTGGCAGCTGTGGTGTGGACAGACAGATGATGATTAAAATTAATATCATCAAACCCAGATTGCACACACAATGACCCACATCTGACACACACACACATACTGTATATGTCTGTACGTGCTAATACACAACACACATGCTGCTCTCATAGGTAGCCCAGTCTGGTGTGTGTCAGAGTGTGTGATGAGGTCAGTCATTAGTGATATTGGTTCTCAGCAGATGTTGGTCTGTTCTGTTTTGACAGCAGGATACGGGATGATCTGTTTGTGCATGTGTGTGTGTGTGTGTGTGTGTGTGTGAGAACATCAGTCTCGAATCCTCCCCAAACATTTTTAAAAAATCGTATCACATACACTGTCCATACAATTTTTGCTTGATTGTTGCTGCACTCTACAATGTACGATTCACATACTTAAGTGCTGAATCTGCTTTTGAAGCCGACCTTTAAATTTTAACAATATCCTCAAACTTAAAGGTCCAGTGTGTGTCGTTAAAATAAGAACCATTGTGTTTTCGTTACCTTACATTAAGCTGTTAATATCAAACCGGTCCACCATGTTGTTCTTCAGTAGCCCAGAACGAACAAGTCAAACACTGACATTAGATAGGGACATTTGCATTTTCACATTAACGTGTCGGCCATCTTTGTTCTCCTTCGTCCAGACAGATTTTAAACGGCCCGTAGCTTGCTGTTCAAAGTATACTATATGTGGCCCACCTCACAATTTTGATTAATCAAGCATGATCACTTCACATTTTTTCCATTCACCTCACAATGGCAGGCCTATCATACAGTTTGTAGACAGGTACCGAGGCCTATATGATGTGAGAAGCACCCGACCCCTAAGTATTTTCATATAATCTAATCTGGCCCCCATTTAAACAAAAAAGTTTGGACCCCTGTCCTACACACTTGCCACACGGGAGAGGTTTTAGTTTTGCACTTTGTTACTTGGTTGCTACTTATGTATCCTTTGTGCTGCCTATGTATTGAAGCATGATGTTTATTCTTCTATACTGTTAGATTGAATGTTTTTCTAGATTCCTGTATTTTCTATATTTTTAGATGTGTATTTATACTTTATATCTTGCTAGTCATTGCTGTTCAGTCTTGCACAGCGAGCAGCAGTAGTGACCCACTGTATGACACCAACACCCCGTGAGGATGGAAACAGAGGGCGAGAGTGATGAGCTATACGTTCTAAAACCAGCCGCTGTCGATTCGACCAGCTGAGTTGCAGGTGACACCATCAGCCGGCTTGAGCTGAGCTGAGACCGGCCAGATCACACCGCTACAACTTTTCTCTGCAACGTTCTAAAATGATTCTAAAATCATTGGGAATCCTTGGCCTGAACTAGGCTGTTGTTTTACAACCTCAACACTAAATGCCACTTACATGTAAGTTATAGTTCTGCGTTAAATTGACACGTAGGTTACAGCGTAGGCTCCACGTCAATTTAGAGCCTACGTTGTAACCTACGCCGTAGCCTAACGTGCACCTCCCCTAAATTGTAACTACATGAAGCTTGTATTTACTTAGATTTCACAGATAAGAAATAATAAATTGTGAAGACAGTAAAATGCCATAGACTTGTGCTAATAATGTTAGCATGTTCATTTGTGGGGAAAATTAACACAAGTGTTTGTCTGTGAATGCTGCGAGTTGTAGTGAAGCTGATTTGTGTACTTTCAGATTGTCTCTATTAAGCCATGTTTAATGTGTGTTTTGGGTGTGTTTTGAATGAACTAAACTTAACAGCACTTAACAGAGTCCTCCACCGCCTACTAGTGTTTTGGAGGTGTAACTGCAGAGTGACACAGACACACCACCACAGAAGTAATAATGCTCAGCATAGGCGACGTGCATAGGGTCTACGCCATAGGGTCCACGCACAACCGTAAATCCCCTTTTAGTTGTACACACTAGACCTTTAATGGAGAAACACGGGGCTCTACTGAATGATGTAACAGCCATATATGTTAAAATCATTTCAATTTAGTTTTTGAGAACTCATGGGTTAGTTGGTCTGTCATTTTGCCATGACGATGTTTCTTGCCAAAATGGACCTTGGATATCACATTCATATTCATATATCATTAACTTATCCTCCGAAGTTTTTAATATAGGCTACACAAACTCAGACCTTCGACTTTCAATCAAAGAACTTCGTTAATCTTTTGTGCTGATGATTCACACAGGAGAGTTTCATAGAGAATGAAGTTGTAGAAATGCGTCAGGTGTAACGTTAGATCCTTTCATTGTCCATTGAAAAAAGAAAAATTAATGGGACTTCCAGAATCAGGGACACCCGAAATAGAAGACTTATCTTTTTTCTTTTTTTTAATCTCTCACAAAAACAAATGAAAAGCACAGCCTAACAAGTGAGCAATCTCACTTCGAGGTCCATTTGGTGGCGTCTGTGGTACTTTCATCGGCAGATAAAGGTTGTCAGTTGTCATGAAATTAAATACATTTTTTTCTGGTATAGATGTTCTTCTGCTTTACTTCTTCTTCTTCTCACAAAGCCTTGTTTTTATTTAAATGCCAGTTGTCATGACGATACATTTTACAGAGCATCTAGTTTTTATTAGATTCAGTTGGAGATTATTAGTTGTGCTCAGGATGGAAATGTATACGTCCAGCCCATATGAAGAAAATGTGGAATATAGAGGAAGCATTAACAATATATATTCCCACTGAATTACCTCCACATCAATTAATATAAATTATTACTGCTCTCAGCTTCCTGGTTGAAATGAGCCAAATGTGAACTGTTTATGGGGGTTATAACCATTACAGTGGCTGTGGGGGTTGGAGTGGACCTTTGTATTTTTGCTGCTGGGTAAAAAGAGAAGTGTTTCTTAAAATACTAATTCAGGATTAAAGATGAACAGTTCCATATTTAGATAAAAAAAAAAGACTGTGTTTCCAAAAATTCACAGGGGGATGTGAAAGAGTTTCTTGGGTCCAAGGTTCTCACAGGGGTCACTGGATTTAATCATCACACAAAAGACCGTGTAACTTTTCAATTAAAATTTTATTTTGTGAAAATGAAAAGTCACAATGGGACTATAGAGTCCACATCTGAGTGCTTGAGTGGAAATAGCTCCACATATTGTAGTTCCTGCTGGAGATAAGGCTAATGTGGTCCTTCTTGGGGAAAGTAACGGCTCTATGGTAATTTCCTGTAGAAACAGCAGCTTCCACGGGCTGTAGCAGTTAGTGAGATAGATGGTCCAGGAGAGAGGTGGGAAAACTACAACTCAGCATTTTTTACTTTATCTATTAGAGCGGTAATAGTGCATGATCAAGTGCAGGACACATTCACTCACACTCTCACTAACTCTCTCTATGTCTTCCTCCCTCTTCCTCCCCCTCTCTCTCTGTCTGTCCATTATGTTGAGTAATGAGTGCAGAGTTTCCAGTCCATCCAATACTCACTGTCCCTCTTAAAGGGACACGCCAAGCTCCAGGTGACTGTCCTGCTGCTCTGTTTGATGTCAAGTGAAGAGGACACCAAAATCTGCCTACAGGGTGCAACAACGTTGATTTATTCTGTACTATAATTACTAAAAATAAAGAGTTACCCTTCAGAATGAGCCGTAGACAAGTCTCAAGTCACAAGTCTCAAATTTATGACTTGTTGTTATTTCACTTGGAATTGAAAATCGTCTTTGACTTAACCAGGCTGTTCTCACAAACCGTATGTTTTACCTAAAAAAAACAAACATTGATGCGCCCAAATTTGTACATATCCCATGTATTTTGGAAGGCTGCGATCACATGGCCAATGACACAAGGAAGCACTCCCAAGCGGTCTTATAAGGGGGCAGGTCGGGGTGGTGGTTGGGTCACGGTAACGTCGACATTCCCAACTTCTATAATATAAGGTTGTTGAAGTTGGGTTTAGGCAACAAACATTACGTAACATAATGTAACTGTAGGTTAAGGATATAACATCATTCATGGGAGCTTATTTGTGGGACATCAAATGAACTGTTGTGCATGCATTTTTCGTACGATATCATACAAACCAGTCTATGCGAATACTTTAACTTAACACAGATGGCATTATCAGTATCTTAAAAATGTAATTACCCCTTTAAATGTCTGACCTTGGCTCTACTGACTTGTATGTGTTTCAAAGTTCATTGCTAGAGAGGTTTTATCAAATTCCTCTACTGAGGGGGAAGATGTCTGGGATTCACACCAGGCAAGCTAGATGAGGTATATCACTAATACGAAAGTCAATCCTTATCAAATACGGTAAACACATATTGACAGGGGTACAAAATTCAACACATTGGCCAAGAAACCTGACACCTCCAGCGCAGAGTGGACTCGTCAGTATGCAGAGCAGAGTTAGCATTAGCAGGGCGAATGTTTTGATAGCAGACGTGGTGGAGAGTGCAAGTTTTTGGATGTAAATCCCACCCCGGAGTTTTCATTCTCTATCTACTCTTATATCCAGCTCGTTGGAGAGCATAACAAAGAAGGGAGGTCGACACAGGAACAGCTTTTAAATAAACAAATAATTTATTGGCATACTCAACAGAGGAAAACTAAGGATTAAGTCAGCCATCAGCAGTGTGGTGAGGGTGTTGGGTGCTATGTGTAAAAGTAAACCAAGTCTAAACTCAACATAATCAACCCAAACCAAACAAACCAAGGAGGGTGCCTGAAAGGCACCAGAGAGATAGACAGCTATCTCGGATTCACCCAGCTTTTAAAAGCCCCAAGCAGGTGAAGCCAATCCCTAAACAAGGTGGGAGGGGCAGGCAATCAAGGAGGCTCTGCAAGAGGAAAGCAGAGGCAGGAATACAGGAAAACACACTGACCCCAAGGCCTGTGGCTGCCACACCACCAAAACCCCCATTACAACAGATATTCTTGTATGTTCCACAACCACTAACACTGGGTCAGCCGCAGCCAGTTGCACTGCCAGGGATTTGTACTTGTGCATTAGCTCTATGCCGAGCCTACTCTGTAGCCTATGCACATGGCCTATGTCGCTGTGAGCATTTATACTTGTGTGGTGGCCTGTCTGTGTCACTCTGCAGTTACACCAACACACTAGTCGGCAACTGGGTTTAGTTTAGATGATTGGAAACACACCCTAAACACACATTAAATATGACTTAATAGCGACAATTTGCAGAGCACTTGTCTTTCGCTGGACACATTTTTCCCACAAATACAACATGCTAAAGTTTTTAGCACAAGCCTATGGCATTTTACATTGTATAACTTAGCCTAAACTAGCAGAGATTTCCTCTGCTCATAGGAAGCCAGAGTAAATCACACACATGATTTAAAATGCTATTTTTGTGGAGGCTTTATTGTCTTCACAATGTATTGTTTCCTAATGCTCAAACATGTATGACTGAATCTCTCCAGTGTTTCCTCTAATGCTAATGCTAGCCATCTTGGTGTGCACTACTCCATCGTCAGTCACCTAACATGAGCAGTGCTAAAGACAGTTAAAGTGAAATGTACTGCCAGCAGCAGCTGTGGGCAGGACGGGGGCCAGAATTTCCCAGTGAGGGAGAAAAGGCATAGACCTTCCTCTTGCCTCTTTTGAGTGTTGTTGTTTTTTTAAACTATTAGTATATGGGAAAATCATCTTAAACAAATTCTGGTACTAGAGTCTAAGATTTTGGTCCTTGTTGGTAAAAGCAAAGTGCAGTTTACTGTGCAGCAAACGTTCACTGAGCAGCTATTTGTACCTGTCTGCAGAACAACCAACCAGACTCAGATGGTTTTAATAAAGTAGTGTGCATGCCATGTAGGCATGGCACAAGTAGTTTTCACAGCAGGAGTTGGTTACCTTGCTCACTGTAGCTGCTGCTTCTTTTTCCATTTTTCACTGTAATGTTTAAAACTGATCCACTGCAGAAAAAAAGGACAATCATCGTGTTGTAAAGATGCATTTTTGATAAACCACTGCAGCTGGTCCTTGATCTGTGGCAAATATATTGTGTTTCCTGTGGCTGCTTTGCAATGAAAGTCAGCCTTGCTATTTGAACACGTATATTGTGAAGCAGAGCTATGTGCTGTGCCATTTGAATTTCCAACAATTCAGTAAAGCTCCGATACAATTATAAGGGAGAGTGAACAGTTAACAGCAAGGTTGTTATCAATGACAGAAAATTACATTAGATTACATGCATGCATGACCGAGACCTTCTCGAAGACGTGGTCTCAGTCCGGTAACAAACAAACTCTGTGGTGGGAACGTGTTTCGACCTGGATCTGACCCAACTGCAGTCACATGACACATTGTTTGGGTTAAACATGAGCATGTTACAGTCCTGGAGGATTATTAAAGTGCACCTCCTCCTGTACTGCCTTAATATGCACATTCAGCACATCCAATGCATCAAAACATTGTTTTCTCAACCTGCGTAGTTGTCCCTCCATTGTGGCATTAGAAAGTGTCACATTTATCTTGCAAGTGTACTCTTCTTCAACGTTTGGTTTACTTCCTGGATTTTTCCCACATGGAAATTTTGACCAATCAAGAGCAGCTTTCTCACGCAAGGTATTTGATCTGGTCCACTGTAAACAAAAAAATTGTCCCTGATTTGGACCAAAGCAAGACAACTCTAGGTCTGACGCTATGGTACCCCATCAGCATTGGTTTTGGACATTAAGAAATGGCGTGTCAATTAACACACATAACATGCATTGTGTCTTTTCAAAATAAATTTCCAATTCCACAGGAAACGCACAGTTTCTGTGTGTTAAATGCATACAGTCTCTTTCCAAATTAAAACTTTGTTTGTAGGTTTACTTCCTCAGGTTTAGGAAACAAAAGAACAGGATTAAGTTGAGAAAAAACATCATGGTTTGGCTTAAAATAGGTATGTTTGTTACTTACGTCACAAATGTCACGTGATATATGAACACCCTAAGTCAGTGTTTGTTGGACCTATCCGCCAGCACTCCCACCCACCCTACTTGGATTTAACTTGCGTCTCTGTCGAGCTGCGTCTTCCCTTGACGGCGCGTAGTGCTGTTAAACTACAATGCTGACCGGACGTGTATCATGCTGACGTCAAAGGACAGCTTTTTGTCAGTGTCTGCCACAGCAAGTCACTGCCCAAGCCATGAATTTTGACAACTTCTGAGTGAGACTGGGTTGGGTAACGTCTGTATTTGACTAGTTGGGACTAGTTGGTTTGAAGGCAATTTGAGGTCAGCATGCACAATTATTATATACAATACTAGTGTACCATGAAAACTTTGATAAAGACAAGTAATTACAGAATGTAAATACTCTGAATGGCTGTTACAGAAAATGCTGACCATAAATCAAAACCAGGGTTCCATTTCATTTGCAGCAGTGAGCATTCAGAGACCTGACAGACTTGACGAGCACTTTGCTGATGAAAATTGGAGTATTGACTTGGACTTGCCTCAAACAGCTCTAACATTTTCGGAAGTGAAGACTGATCTTTATTCAGCGGCCTGGAGCAGAGATAGGCAACCATGTGTCATGGTGCTGTGAGTAGGCATACATGTTTACCAGTTTCTACACCAGCCAGAAAAACTGCACCAGTTCATCTCAGCGATTTGTCCTCCTCGTCTGTGGGTGAAAATGTATTAGTCACCGAAATCACACGGTTTAATCTGTGGCTGGAAGGAACAAACTTGCCACGAGTACATCTTGAAACTAGGCATCATTAACTCGACGGGGCTGATGTAACCGAGCTTATCTCTGGAGCAATTTCAGAAGAACAAACATGTTGTGTATTGATCCACTGCAGTTATTTGTAGCTCCACACAGTCATCTGTTCTCCATCACTCTTTTTACAGCAGGGAGAAGAGTAGCACCTGTCGAGGAGATAGATGGATAGGATTGTTGAGGGTGAATTGATCCACCGACAGATGAACAATAGGGAGATAAAGAAACTGTAGTGGTTGTGTTGAGATGAATATGAGTCCTCTGCACTGAGACTACAGACAATGCAACAATTAGTCTGAACCCGGTGAGGGATTTGTGCATGTGTGTGTGCGTCTGCACTTTTTACATGATGCCAGCTAAATGTCTAAATTGTAACCATGTGAGTATGTGTGTATGTGTGTATGTGTGTGTATGTGTGTGTGTGTGTGTGTGTGTGTGTGTCAGTTGCCCTAGTGTGTGTAAGTGGATTATAAACAATGAGCGCTCTGTGATGGAAAGACAATAGACTCACATTCCCTCTGCATCCCTACATCGCTCCCTCCCTCCTTTTGTTCCTCTCCTTGTTTCTGTCTCTCCCTGGCTCTCTCTCCCTCTCTCCCTTCCCCTTTCTCCCTCTCTCTATCTGTCCATCTTTCTCTCTGTCTGTTTCTCCCTTCTTCTGTCTCTGTCTGTCTCTTCCTCTGTCTCTATCTCTCTGTCTCTGTCTCTGTCTCTTTCTCTCAGTCTTACTGTCTCTCTCTATCGGTCCAATTTTCTCTCTCTGCCTGTGTCTCTCTATTTGTCTGTCTCTGCTTGTCTGTCTCTGCCTCTTTCTTTGACTGACTGTCTCTCTCTGTTCTCCTTTCTCTCTCTATCTGTCTCTCTCTCCCGTCTGTCTCTCTCTGTCCATTTTCCCTCTGTTTCTTTCTCTCTCTTCCTCTGTCTCTCTGTTTGTCTTTCTATTTATGTCCAACTTTCTTTCTGTCTGTCTTTCTGTTTGTCTTTCTCTGTCTGTCTCTTCCTCTGTCTCTATGTCTCTCTGTTTGCTTCTCTGTCTCTTAGTCTGTCTCTCTGCATCTGTATGTCTTTCAGTCTGTCTTTCACTCTTTCTGTTTGTCTGTCTCTTCTGTCTCTCTCTCTCTCTCTGTTTGGCTGTCTCTTCCTCTGTCTATGTCTCCGTCTGTCTCTCTGTTGGTCTCTCAGTCTGTTAGTCTTTCTCTGTTTCTGGCTCTGTCTCCACCTGTCTGTCTCTCTCTATGTTTGTGTCTCTTACTCTGTCTCTCTCCCTCTCCCTCTCCCTCTGTCTGTCTTTCTCTGTTAGTCTGTCTCCCAGTCTTACTGTCTCTCTCTGTTTGTCTCTGTCTATCTCTCCAACTTTCTCTCTTTCTCTCTGTCTCTCTCTGTGTTCGTCTTTCTCTGTCTGTCTGTCTGTCTGTCTGTCTGTCTGTGTGTCTCTCCTTTTCTCTGTTAGTTTCTGTTGACCTACCTCTGTCCATCTCTGACTCATTTTCTGTATAATTCCCATCTAAACATAACCAGATAAACCGTGTGTGTGTGTGTGTGTGTGTGTGTGTGTGTGTGTGTGTGTGTGTGTGTGTGTGTGTGTGTGTGTGTGTGTAAAAAACAGACAGAGAGCAGTCCAGTGGTTTATTAATCAGTAATTAGTGCTCTGCGATGTGTTTAGGATTAATTTACTGATTCTTCTATCTCCCATCTGCTGGCCACACACACACGCACACACACACACACACACACACACACACACACACACACACACACACACACACACACACACACACACAAAGCCCCTGTATCTTTTAATAATAGTCTTGTCTGATTCCACGGTGTGTTCCGCTGATCTCTGATCAGCCTGGTCCAGCTGGACTCAGCCTCCCCGCGGCTGCATAACAGAATCATCCTAAACTCTTTCTCAGACGATAAGCGTTGCGTCGCCTGCAGACCCACGCAGCCTCTCTGCGACATCCTTGTATCTCTGTGGGAACACTAAGAGGAGGAAGGAGTTTCAACTAGATCTCCGTTTACGGACACTAACTGGCAGCAACATTATCGTTGGTTTTGATTCGCCATCCATGGCGCCGTTCAATCTGAGGACATGTTGCCCTCCGATGTTATATTAATAAAGTTTGTACTCTTGTTGATCAGTGGTGGTCCTGAATATTAATGCTTCATTTTCAGTTCATCATCCATTTAGTTTAACACACATAAGACATCCTTTGCCATGTGGGACAGCACTTTTATGAACTGGGTTTAGTTTGAATCATGATTGTGTTCTATTGCCAATTTAGTATGGTATATCAAAAATTTTACTGACTCTTACTTTAATGGAAAAGTTTTAAAACATAGATATAGCAAAGCATCTCATTTGAAGTTAAAACTAACATCTAAGCTTTTTAATTTGGGAACTGACATACCCTAAATGCCCGGTCTTGTCAGCATTATAATTCAAAATTAATTAATTTCCATGGACTTGCCACAAGTTCTGGTTTCACTTGAGGAGACAAAGTAAATCTATGCAGAACTTTCACACAGATTTAAACAGGTGAGACCTTTGACAATCCAATTTGCACCATTTGACCAGTGCTAAACTTGGAGACACCAAACATATTAGCTTTGTGACATACCCTGCTGTGACAGAGTATAAACTGCTCCAACAAAATGAGTCATTTTGATTACTGATTGTTTATTTAAGCAAAGATGCCAAATGTTTTTCCAAATGTGAAAATGAATTAACAAATAAATGTTTCTCTGTTTCATGTCAATGTAAATGTAATATCTTTGGGTTTAAGACTGTTGGTCAGACAGAAAAAAATAGCAGAGAAAAACCTTGGGTCACTGCAAGCCATTAATTAGAAAAAATGTTGGCATTAAATGTTGATAAGCTGAAACTTCACATTTTGTGATTAATGTGTTGTTATAGGTATTGGCACAAACACCACTTGGTTACGGCTAGGAAAAGATCAAGTTTTGGCTTAAAATTGGGAGGTACATCCTGGCATGAAAGCAGTAATGCTTCAGTAAAAGATTCTGGGGGTGATGCTGCTTTTTTCAGCAACATCCCCGCCAACAGCTCGCTACAAAACACCCAAGTGTGGGGCTAAAGAGTTGGTAGGTAAAGACACTGATGGGTCACTTAAGAACACTAACAATTGAAGCCGAAAATGCTGATGAAAACACACTGATGGGTTGCTACAAAACATCAACAATTGAAGCCTAAAGTGCCGATGGAAATACGTTGACGAGTTGCTACTAAACACCCATGTTTGGAGCCTAAAAAGCAACTGGAAAAACAGAAACAGGTTGCTACAAAACACCCACATATGGAGCCATAGAGCCAACTGAGAGACACCAACTAGTTGCTACAAAACACCTATGTATGGAGCTAAAGAGCTTACAGAAACAAACTGACTGGTTGCTACAAAACACCCACACATGAAGCTAAAGAGCTGATAGAAACACACTGACAGGTTGCTACAAAATACCCTCGCATGAAGCTAAAGAGCTGATAGAAACACACTGACCAGTTGCTACAAAACACCCACATATGAAGCTAAAGAGCTAATAGAAACACACTGACCGGTTGCTACAAAACACCCACACATGAAGCTAAAGAGCTGATAGAAACACACTGACCGGTTGCTACAAAATACCCACACATGAAGCTAAAGAGCTGATAGAAACACACTGACCGGTTGCTAGAAATTACCCTCACATGAAGCTTAAGAGCTGATAGAAACACACTGACCGGTTGCTACAAAATACCCACACATGAAGCTAGAGAGCTAATAGAAACACACTGACCGGTTGCTACAAAATACCCACACATGAAGCAAGAGAGATGATAGAAACACACTGACAGGTTGCTACAAACGACCACAATTGGAGCCTAAAAAGCCACGGCAAACTCAGCAATGACTCACAAAAACACAAGTGGTTTTGACTGTTGTGGGGTGGGCTGTAGCTTTGCACACGCTCATATTGGGTGACACAGCATCCACCATCCCCTCCACCTTCAGATGACAAAGTCAGCCCATGTGTTACATCATTTTTGAAACGTTGACATGATGAAACATGCAAATGAAACGTATTTGTGGTTTGCACAAATGTACAGTTTTGACTGGGCTGTGGGTTCTTGTACTTTTGATGGGCTTTTTGCACTGTTAGTTGACCTTTTATACACTGAGGGACGTATCTAAAAATTGAGCCATAAATGAAACAATAACAAAAATAATATATTATATTCAGTCGCAGCTCTTTTCAATTTTATGTTTCATTGCTACCTAATGTTATGTCTTCACCTCATGAATCCTAATTTATTCCGAATTAATTTATGATTTTCTTTGTATTTTCACAAACGTTCCATTATTCTCAGTACACAGAGAAGACAACATAGTCACCACAGACAGTAGGAGCAGCAGCACTGTACACACAGACAGCAAAAAGAACTGCACCTCTTGACGCTCATGATTCAGACAGCTGTGGTACAGCACACACATCAGAAGAAAAACCACACACAGCATGAGCTACCTTTTCTTCTCTGACAGAGGGATCTGGGCTGTCATGTCATTGGTCAAGCACAGCGTTGCTCGCAGACGGCCTCAAAAAGCTCGACGTGACTCACCTGTGGTTTTCACAGCGGTTTCCATGAGAAGGAGCCTGTTTCCTGCTCTGCCTGCCACGTCTGCCCACGGCTCTGCACTCACCTTTCACTGCAAATGACTGATTTCTCAATGGTCGTCGCTTACAATGTGAAACGGCCTCAAAGGAGGTGAGGCAGCGGTGAGCGGTGAACTCGCTTATCCACTGCAACACTAAAAGCACAGCGCCTCTGACACCTGAGTGATTTCAAGTGAGAGCGAGATGTGTTTGTGGAGACCATTCAGTGGGATCTGCTTTGATTATATAATTCTGTTGAAAGTTAAGAGACGCTCTGAATAAAGCAAAACCAAAAGCAAAGTCTTACTTTATAAAGTGCTGTTTTCATTGCAGTGAGTGTGCTTGAAATTAGTTGCACACACAACACATTCACATCAACATCTGAGGCATTTTAATCTGTAACAGACTGAGGCAGTCACATGTTAATTACCTTGCTCAAGGGCACCTCAGCAGCGTATTTACAGCCGGCAGACAGTGTTCCTACATTCACCCGCCTCATGTATTATCCTCTCAACAAAAGAGAGCCGGAGTGAGGCGTTGCTCTTTGTAATGAGAGCTTCTCCAGAGTAATGAAACTTGTCTGGAACAAAGAGAGCGGGTCTAATATCAAACTGTGTCCTATTACCATAATAACTGACCTTTCTATTGGCTGCGAAGGGGGACAGCTCAGCTCTGGCCCAGTCCAAGCCTATCGTCTTGATAACAACCTGGAATTAATGTCCAGCATAATGGAGTGCAGGCAAAGGAGGAAAAGAGAAGGTGGAGGGGGTGGCGTGGGTGGAGGGAGACATGTCTTTACAAGGGAAAAATACACACACACATCACAAAGGGAAAAGGGTGCTGAGGAGGGAGGGAGGGAGGGGGGACAGGAAAGGAAGATAGGCTGGATGGTGAGGAGGAGGAAAGGCGCCAGGGTGCAGAGATGCAGAGATGTTTCGACAAAAGGTCTCATGTTGAGAAACACTCGTTCTCCCTCACGTTTTCCCTTTCCCCCTCATTACCCCTCCGCAGGACAGAGAGGGGGGGGGGGAGAAATGACATTTTCATTTGTTCTTTTAAGGGCTCCTTATTATCACCTTTCACGAGAAACCCTCTCTTTCTCCATCTCTCTTTCTTCGTCTCTTTATTTTTCCTCTCGCTCCCCCACAATAGATTCAAATAGAAGTTTTTATACTCTTTCTCTCTCTCTGTCTTTCCCCTGCGCCGCTCTGCCTCTCTCTGTCTTTCCCTCGCCTCTTGTTCTCCCTCTCTATTCTGCAGTATAATTGCATGGCTAATTAATTATAAGGGAATCAGTAAGAGTGAAAAGAGGAGTTGGCATTTCAACCTACAAAGAGAAAGGAGCGCTGCACCTACACACACACACACACACACACACACACACACACACACACACACACACACACACACACACACACACGCACACAAAGCCACCACCAACAGGTTTTTACCTCTGCATTGTCTTGTAACAGCATTTTTGTCTCCCAACATGAGACACACACACTGCCACAGTCCCTGTCACACACACACACACACACGCACACACACACGCGCACACACACACACACACACACACACACACACACACACACACACACACACACACACACACACACAACCCAGTTTTAAAGGGTTCCTCCCAATGTGTCATCCCACACAGCTTTATCCAAAGTCTTACCCTATTTCAACAGAAAGGCAGCCAGCACGTTAAAAGAGCCACATTACCTGATCATAAAAACTACAACATTATGTCCACGCTAATGGCTAACACCCACTGAGCGCTGTACGTCACAAAGAGAAGTTTGCCGCAGTTCATTTTACAATGAAGTTAATGGCTGTTTCATTTGGCTTTATCGGCCAAAAATGACATAATAACGTTTGAGCATTTTGTCATTCAAGCGGTCTTAGAAAAAAAATAGACTTCTGCACGACGTCTTGGCTCTGTTTACAGGCTTTAGTAAATCTAGCCCGTGACGGGAGACTTTGGCCAATCACAGGTAATTTCAGAGAAAGCATTCCTGTTGGGTGGTCTACAAATGCAACCTGATTCAATGGCGGAGAATCCTGCAGCGAAAGTTGCCTTCCAGCATAGGCGACAACTGCCTACACTGCAAAGCAACCCCAAAAAACGGAAGACAGACATTTCAAAAAGAATTTCTAAAAAAGAATCTGGTAATAAATGAAATAAAACATGATTCAGTATCAGCAAAGTGTTTCAGAGATGGAGAAAACATGTTGCTAATAGTTTAGCCTTAAAGATTCATGGCTGCGACTTCAAGTGCATGTTTATTTAGCTCACGTTAGCGAGAGCCACCTCACTCCCTGCTACTACAGACTACCTCACCAGGATGAGTCAACTAGGGATGGGCATCAATTTTCGATTATCGATGATTGATTGTTATGGATTTTGATTGATCACAAATCATTTTGCTTGATAGTCGCAGTGTTTCCCCTACAATGCTAAAGGCCCGGCGAGCCGCCATGCTTACGAGACCCCTCGCCAGACCTATGCCAGGCAAAAAATCATAAACAGGCGGAGGCTCTCATCGCTCTCCAAAGCCTCGGCGGCTTCCCTTGAGGCCTCTGAAAACACTACACCATTGAAAGATGGAGGTTTCGCTGAAAACTGAAAGCCTGTAACCCCTGGCTGGCAACGGTTGTAAACACCCAGGGGTGAACTGTGCATGCACGCCATTCTTCCTCTTTGGCCTGGGGGGGTTGAGGCTCAAAACTGGGGCAGCTGCGCTCTCTTGCAGCAACAGTCTGCACTGCACTCTCTTGTTTTCTCTCTTTTGAAATACTCGCTTATCAATTAATCGATAATTGATCGTTAATTTTTTTGATGATCGAATAATGAATTTTGATCGTTTGCTGCCGGATCAGCAAACTTTCTGTTGCTGCTGTTACACAGGTTAGACCTGGCACTGTCACTGGCCACCAGCCCAATGTGACACCCAGCGCTGGGGGGTTTGCACCAGCCAGACTCAAGCCACTATAGCTAATGACTGAAGCTCAAGCTCCAAGCTGCTGCCCACTCTCCTCCCACGGAAGCAGTGCAACTGTACAATAAAATAGTATTAAATAAATCAGTGTATGGGAAACAATAGTTTAGTGTATGAAGCATGTGCATATGCCTGTGGCCATCTGGTGGGTAGGGCTTAGGGCAAAGAGGAGAGCGCTGCAGAAGAGGGTATATTTTCAAATTCTGGCTTCTCTTTTTTTTTTTTGCTGTTGCCTTTTCTAAACTCTGCCTACCCCAGCTTTAAATCAGTGCAATGAAAGCAGCTTGGGAAAAACCAGCAACCTCAGAAAAGAGAAGGGTCGAAAGCTGAAAAAACTTTATGCAAAGTTCACCTGGAGGCTCCGTAGTGATTTACATTTACAGCAATTTACATGTGAAACAACACCAGTATTTTATGGTTGTTTTTACAGGTTCTTCAAGCACACTGACGAGCCACAACCATAGAAAAATATCTAAATTCTTTGCTTTTCTTCTGTTTTATTTGGCAAAGAATATCTCTTCTTGTTCTTTTTCTGTTTCAGCTCCTATTTAACCGACTGATTTGACTGTGGCTCATAATGCTCTTAACCAACTTGCTGCCCTGACTCTTTGATTATATCTTTATTTCTGCTCACATAGTCATTTGAAACATGAATACAGTTTAATGACAAGAGCTGTACAGATTTCTTTGATATTTGACTTGGACAGACTTTTTAACATGACTCCTCCAAAAGCACCCAACTGTTTCTGTGCAGGCTTGCATAATGACTTTGGAAAAAGCTTTGTTTTCGAGGAACCTTCGCATCTTCAACTCAAGGCCGTCTTTTCAAAATTTACTTTTGAAGGCATTTCTGAAAAGCCATTTTTTCGGGTTCAAGAATACAATTTTAGTGTGGACTGAAGCCCAAAAAACTGAGAGGAAAGGATGCAGGTTCAGATTTAGCCAGTTCATTGTGGACATTAGTCTCTGCAGTTGGTTTTCTCATGAATATTTATAACCAGATCCTGATCCTGGCCAGTTGGCAGGTTGTCATGAGCTGTGCTCCATTTGCCAAGCCAGTCATCAAAACTAAAACTTAATGATCATAGCATTGCATTAGGGAGGACTCGACTCAGTCTGTATGAGTGTAATTCTGTCCACCAAGGACTCATCCACTCTTTTTAAAGTTTTTTTCTTCAGATCTTTGATTCACTTTTATCAAATTATATTATTTTGTTAGATATTCTTCAAATGCTCTTTAGATTGTAATTATTCTTAAGCATTATGGTATCTTTTGCATGGCAGGTACACAGTACAGCTTGTCACAGTGCCAACGTGGTTTGCACACTGCTTCGTCTTTCAGTCACATATGTTGAGTCCAAGTTATCGGACATTATACCCCCCTGACAAAAATTCAAAGCTGATGTCTGAGTGTGGTAAACCGGTGATGTATAAAAAGGCCTACGTGGCTTGGATGGGGAATCTCCGAGCTCAGGATGACTGTGTACCCCGCTGGGCTGTTTTACCTCTTAGCTTTGCCTCTCCAAGTGGATCAATTCCAGAGGATTGATGGAGTTCTCTGCTGCAGATTGATGTTGTCGATGCTACTGCAGAACTTGGATTCTGGGGAGCCCTAAATCTCCCCCCGTCTATCTCTCTGTTCCAGTTTGTTGTTGTGCCTCGAAAATCAGCAGCTTTAACAGAATAATTTTGGGTGCAGATTGTAAACATCCTATGACTCATCTTTGGGTCAAAACCAAGTTTTACTCCATTTTCTATTTTTCTCTCTTCCTCGTCTCTGCACCCTTTGTGTGCCATTATTTCGGATGTGTTCTTTTCTGCATGTTTTAATGCAGTAACATCATCATAATGCAGTGTAAGTGTGTGTGTGTGTGTGTGTGTGTGTGTGTGCATGTTGGGTCTTAAACATATGTCCCTGTATGTACTTCTGTTAATGTGTGCATTAATACCTGTACAGTGTATGTGTGGCTCTTCTTGCATATTTAAAGGTGTACGTGTGTGGTTTACGGGTGCGTCTGTGCACGCGCCTCCGTGATGTGATTTGATCAGACACCAATAAGAGCAAATCTCATTAACATCAAACTGCTTTAGTTCTAATCAGGTTACCAAGAAACCAGCCAGCCAATGGCAGCTCCTAATGCCATTAAGTCGAGCCGTGATTGGATTGGGATCTTATTTCAACTTCCTGAAGGCTGCCAGCGTTTTAATCAATAAACACAACCGCGGTGATGTCACAGTCCGTTAGAACGGCGAGGCGGTGATGTCACAGCTCATTAAGGTTGTAAAGATGGTGGAAGGGATGAGCAGAGTGGATTGAGGTGTTTTACCGTAGAGTCGAATCCGGAGCGGAAACTCCGCCTACACTGTGAGAGGCTGCATGTAAGAATTGTGAAGAGACAGAAACACAACGTAGCAAGTCTTTCATGATAATTACATGGTGCTGGCAAAGTGCAGGGAAATGCAGGACTGGAATGAAGGAGGAACAGTGGAGGGGGAAGGAGAGACTGTAGGGAAGGTAACATGGAGGAATGAGAGATGTAGCTGTTGTAGGAGAGAACAAGACAGTGTGTTCAGACAGAAAACAATTGGCGCGTATCCCAGGGCTTTATGAATCCTTCCCGAAGACGTACAGAGACGAGAGTGGGGACAAGAAAGAGGGGACTGGAGGGAAATAACAGAATTGCAATTTCTGGTGAAGGGGCAGTTATTGTCTGAACACACCTCTGGAGTCGTGTACAGCCATGCTGTGAGACTGTACATCAGAGGATCACCAAAGTTCTAACATGTTAGGGTTTCAGCTTCGTCTCTCTCTTGTGTTTCCTGTTTCCCCTTCCTAGTGTCTCATGTTGGTTTTCAGTGTGTTCCTGTGTGTTTGCTGGGCGTGTCCTCCTGGTTCCCTCCTCCTGCCAATCCTACTGAGTGCCAGCAGCTGCTGAACCTACACACCTGAACCTCTTCTACAATTAAGCCACTGCAGTGAAAAAACTAAACCCAGCTCAGGCATCCAAACTGCCAGATTGTTCAGTCTCCTCAGTGGTACAGACATCTAGGCCAACGTCAAGATTTTTTGACACGTCTTTTTGTAATTTTGGACACCAATTCACACTCTTCTGCCTGCATATGTGGATTCTGGTTGTGTTTGCATTTTGGGTCCTTAGTTGAACTGACACAACATAACACATACTGTCACATAATCCCTATAGTAAGGGAATATGAATGTTTGGGCAAACCTTACCGGCAATTTATGCAGTTGTTGAAAAGTCAGCCAAACACAGATATTTGACATGATTTCTAATATGGCAGTAAGTACAGTTTAAAATGCTATAATTTCTTTGTGGTGTTCATCAATGGTGATAAATGATCTAAAGTCTGTGCTGTATGAATGTTTTGCATTTCCTTGGTAAGATTGGTCTGAAATTTTCAAGGTATTCTTGATTTATCTCAAAATAAAGATAGATCTCTGGATATAAAGTTACACTATGGGTGCATTATTATGCTGTGGTATATTTTGTTACCTGCTGAGAATTGCATCTCCCCTGTTTTTTAGGCCAGGTGAGTGAGTGTCTGGTCAAAACAGCCCAAAAATATTGGCTGGTAACATTTTTTGATCCTGAAGTGTCAGAAAAAGGAATTCAATAGGGGGATGCATCATTTGGCAAAACTGATATTTTACCTGCCAGGATTTGCACCCCTCTGTTATTTTGGCCAAGATGAATATGAAAACCACACTGTCCAGTCAAAACAGCCCAAATTATGTGCTGGTGAAATGATTTGACTCCTGGGTCTCGAGAGAAAAAGTTTAGAAGTGGATGCATCATTTGGCAGAACAGATTTTGTACCTCATATATAACACTCATCTTGGCTGAAATAACACACGGATGCAAATCTCTACTGTTACAAAATCTGTTTTGATCAACTTTGACATTCATTTTTCCACCTTTATAAATCTCATTTCAGAATGATAGTTTAGTATAAACTGTCTGAAATTCTTAAAAACAGCAAAAAAAACAACAACACCCAAGCGGTCGCCCCCAGAAAAGTTCAGAGATTAATCATGGAAACCTTGAAAATTTCAGACCAATCGCATCAGGGAAATGTTACCTCTACTGAATCTAATAAAACATTGATGACTTTAAACATTCATAGACTACAGAATCCAGACAATGTGTCCTCATACAGCAGTTTATATGATATCAAACAAAGTACCGCCCCATGACTGACGTTACATACTAAACGTAAAGTTACAGCTTAGGCAAGTATAGTTATGTAGGTGAGATTCTGGGGAAGACGCATAGTAACAAAATACGTACCTTAAAATAACTCAAAGTTCACTTGGTTTCACACAGTTCCTAACGCCAGTCTCTTGGGGGAAGGTCCTGTATTTTGTGACCCATCCACTACTCCAACCTGCATCCTTACATGGATTACTTCCAACGTCTATTATGTTTTTCAAAATACACATCTGTTTTCACAGGAAATTTAACATTTAAATACAGTCGCTTTCAAATTAATGCAGTACGTCTGTACAACACTGGAAATTGGCGGGGGTTTTTTTTCCTCTGACAACTAACACATGTGGTTTGGTTTATACAATGACGTGGTTAGGATTTGGCTTAAGAATCTGTAGGACCTGAAGGCCGCTCTCAGGTGAAAATCGGGGTTTGTTGGAGCTATCCACCACCCATCCCTCCGACCTGCCCTATTCGGACTTACACGTATCATGCCAACGTTAAAAGATGGCTTTTGTTGTCAGTGTCTGGTGCCGCGGAGGAGATTAAACTGTTGTTTAAACAGTACTTTGCTGTAGAAATTATCATAATATCTGGTTGTTTTTGGTTCACACTGTGCACTGTCCTGTGAGGTACATGCAGGTCTGGCACAACTTGAAAACACCGGCAGCATCTGTAAAAAAAAAGACAAAACAGGGGAATGGATTGAAGAATGGTATGAGGATAAAGGGAATCATCCATGTTTTAACTTTGAATTGCCTCTTTGAGTGCGACACATAGTTTGAACAGTTTTACATCAATGTTTCAGCAAAAAAAACTCTACAAATTAATTAGAATAACACTCAGTCTGCTCCCTCTTTAGAATTAGTTCATTAACTGTGTTCAGTAGATTAGCTCCTCTGGATAACTGAGACTAAAATAATCCTCTTTGCTGGTTTTATGGATTTCACTCCTGTCATTTTATATTCCCCCCATAAAAACTGGATACAGTTTAATACACAGCGGGCTCAAAATGGCCGCCTTATCAGACCCACTTACTGGACCTGTGACATTAAGTTAAAACAAAGCATTCTAGACAGTTTAATCCATTTAACCTGGCCAATCCTGTTGCGGTCACTCCATTCAGTGTTTGATTCTCTCCAATCGTCTCAATTTAAAGGCGCAGCCACGCTCCTGTCTCTCTCTCTCTCCCTCCGTCTGTCGCCCTCTTTCTCCCCCGTCTCCTCTGCCTCAGATCGATGGCGAGGGCGAAAAGCTAATGACCCATCTCAGCAACCAATTCACTCAGCTCTGCCACACTCAGTACCTGTCTAAACCTATGAGAGCAGAGGAGACGAGGATGGTTTATTCATCTAAAACCTTTCTCCTTCCCCTCTCAAACTGAAAGCTTAAATCTCTTCTCATGTGCGCTTAGTTGTACACAGGAAAACTGATGGAAACAGTTGTGTGAAAAATCACAAAGGAGAGCTTGAGCGAGATCTTTGCTTCCTTCAGATCGTCGCACACCTCACAAAAAATGGTCGTGATAGCAGAATTTTCTGTTTCTGAAAGGGGGGTTTTAGACACTGTTGACAAGTGCTCTGTTTTAGGGATACTGAGGCCTTCATCTTACCATCTATGCTTTCACTGTTTCCAACATTTTCTCCTGCTGCTGCTCGCAACCCCTCATCACTGGGTAGATATGAAAATAAAGTCCAGGTTGAAAAATACCAAAGTTAATTTCTTTTTTTCTGTCCCATAAATCACTGTGACAGCTCAGATTAATTGGGAACCAAAGGATTAGTCAAAAGGCAGCATAACTTGTGACCAACGTTTATGAAGGCGTTTATTTTGTAGGATTTTTAATCTATTCTGGAATCCATCAATTACTCCTCTCAGACACAGTTCTGTACACTCAGGCTCTCGTAAACTTTCCATTTAAAAATGTTTGTATTTATTATTACTGTGTGCTCTTGTGGTAGCAGAATGAGCTCACAGTCATTGATGATTTCCTGAACACACTGATGAAAAATGATCAATGCAGCACAACATTTTCATGCACAAGTGGTTATTTTGTTACACTGAAAACAAAGTTCCCCGCCTCTCTGTCTCTCGGCCTTACTCGCTCTTTATCCATCTATCTCCCTCTGCCCCCCTCCCTTAAGTTCAGCTTCAGTGCCTATCACATCTAAATTCATTAGTGCCTCCAGAGATATCTGTGTGTGTGTGTGTGTGTTTGTGTGCGTGTGCTTGTGTGTGCATCATCAGTGCTAAATGATTATAAAGCATAGTTATTAAAAACTGCCATAATTACCATGCCTGTAGCAAAAACACTCTGATATGAATTTACCTCCTCTCCTCTCCACGGGCAAAGACACACACACCAACACACTTGTAACGTACATGTAAGCACACACACTTACGATGACACACACAGAGACACGCATGCAAAAGGAAAAGCTACGGGACACACACATACACACACACCTCTCCTCTGGCAAGAGCAAACTCTTACACAGACTCCGAAGCTTGATGTAATTTTTCATGTTCCCCGTCCTCTCTGGCCTGCTGTGAATGTCAATTATAAACCTCATGACCCCAAGTTTGGGACTCACCCATTCTTTACACTCCACATGATCCATAGGGAGACACTTCATCTGTTCAAATGATGTCGGTGATGTCACGACATCTGTTTTAATATCGATTTCCATATTTCAACAATACACTAACATCACAAACCTTTTTAAAAGACTGAATGTGATGTTGGCTGCCAACATAATTTGATCATTTTTAACAAACCAGGCAGAATTACACTCAAAAGATAAGATGTAAAGCAGTTCCATACCATAAAGTAATCAGTAGGATTTTTTAAAGAGTGAGCTCACGCTGAAAAAGTGACAAAATTAGTTGCAACTCACACCTGGAAAAAAGAAAATAAACTGAGGACAGCAATGAGAATATTAAAGCCACAGCCAGGAAAAATTAAGTCATATGACAAGAGAAAAGTCTAAATAATTTGAAAATTAAGCTTTAATATTTTTGGAAAGAAAAAAAATCCTTAAAAAAAATTGAGAAAAGTTATATTTCATTACAAACAGTTGTGAAATACCTGACATGTTTACACGATCAGGCGTTGAAAATAATGGACAAAAAACATATTGTAGATCTATATTTGGACAGTCATTTCCATAAAGGGCTGTCACCTCTGGAGCACATTAACCAACTGAAATCAAACTGGTTTGATTAAAAATTCTTCACAACAAAGGTCAAATGCTGGTTAAAAGCAAACCGGAGCTGTAGCTACTCTTCTTCTAAATGTGCTCTAACTTTTAAGGGGCATTAGTGTGAGTGTTGTGATGTATTGTGGTATGTGTACTTTAGTATTGTGGTATGCGTATAGTAGTATGTCTATTGTAGTAGATGTATTGTGGGATATGTAGTGATGTTTGTATTGTGATATATACACTGTGGTATGCGTATTGTAGCGTGTGGTTTATGTTTTTATGTGTCCTCCATGTGTGTAGTGTATTGTGGTTATATGATGTTTTAAACTGTATATTTTTTAATAACATTTTAGGTCTACATGTAAAAGCCCGACTAAGCACAAGAGTTGAAAATTAGCAAGAGCTATAAAATCTTTGTGCAACACATCAGTCCCATGCCAAGTATGGGAACCATGTTAAATTGCATCGTCCCTATCAAATAAAAGTTTCATAATTTTTTGAGAAACATAACAAGTGATGACAAAACAAACAAACGTGCTTTATGCTTAAAACTTTTCTGTTTTGGGGGTGTCAGTGGCATAGTGGTAGAGCAGGCGCCCCATATACAAGGCTGTTGCTGCAGCGGCCCGGGTTCGAGTCCAGCCTGTGGCCCTTTGCTGCATGCCCCCCCCCCCCCCCCCCCCCTCACACTTGCCCAAAAACATATCTTAAAAAAAAATTTTTTTGTGTTTTTGCCTGATATTTTTTCTGGATTCATTTAAACTAAACAGTGCAAAGACAAACCAAGGTGCTTTTTGTTAGTTATATTTAGTTTCAATTGATTTTGAATGAAATGTGTTTTACAAGGATAAAATCACAGTTTATTTGATCAGAGTCTGGTGGCTTTGGTGATAGCGCTTTGAAGCTGTTTCTGGTTAAACATAAAGGATTTCACTCTTTAACAAAAATGTCTATCTCTGTAGGGATCCTTTCCATAATGTTGTCAGGCACTTAAAATAATAATCTGGGCCTGTCAGTGACAAAAACAAACACTTTTATTCATTCATTTTTGGTTGCCGCTTATCCTGTTGAGGGTCATGGGGGCTGGAGCCTACCCCAGCTGACATTGGGCGAGAGGCAGGGTACACCCTGGACAGGTCACCAGACTATCACAGGGCTGACACATAGAGACAAACAACCATTCACACTCACATTCACACCTACGGACAATTTAGAGTCACCAATAAACCTGCATGTCTTTGGACTGTGGGAGGAAGCTGGAGTTGTACTTTTAAAGAAAAGATGACTCCTGCAGTCACTTTTACTCTGCTTTATTTATTTGTCAACATTTCGGTCAAGCATGGACCTTCATCAGGACATCAGGAGGAAGCTGGAGTACCTGGAGAAAACCCACACTGACATGGGGAGAACATGCAAACTCCACACAGAAGGGCTCCCCAGGCCAATCCTGGACCAATTTAAAAAGTTGTTCCCATTAGTCACCCTACCCTTTAATGTCAACCTTCAAGTATAATAAGTACTAAACTTAAGACTGCCAGCGACATGCATGTATGTTCTGCGCCCATAAGAGGAAGAAATTATACTTGTAGTTGTGTTTGTACTCAAAGTCTCCGCAAAAAGGCAAATCATTTTCATGGTGCCACAAATGTGAGTAAACAGTCTTGTCTCAATTCAGTTAAAAATTTCACCAAAAACCACAACTGAACTGCCACTCAGACAGGTCACTCTCACTGAGTGCCTGTGTCTGTACTTCAAACTGCCGAACTGGCAGAGCAACAGCTAATACAAGCCAACTAGAACCAATGGTGCTGCGCTCTCGCAACAACTACAGGCAATGGTCAGCCACACTGGGCCCAGTAGCGCCCGATGGCCAATTGTTGGCTTAGTATGTCGGGGCCTTGAAGGGAAAGGTAGAAACGGTGTAAACCCTCAGAGAGTTTGACAAATGATGAATCGATGCTTCTAAATATCAGCCTTTGAGAATGAATAAAAACACGGCCCTGTGCTCTATTCTTCTCTGGTTTATTCTGTCTGCTGGAGGCTCACTGTTTTTGGTTTATCTGCTCTGAAACAGACGCAACAAACACAAACACACACACACACACACACACACTGACACACTTACTCCCACCATCCACCTGTCGTTACCAGCTGGCAGATACACCTGGTTCACCAGCACCAGCCAAAAAAACGGAACGTTACCATAGCAACCATATGGTGTTGGCCTGGCATGGTGGGCATTGTCATGGTAACAGCAGAACAGACAAGTGGGCAGTGCCAGCCTTATAGGCCAAGCTGGACCAGAAACACACACACACACACACACACACACACACACACACAGTTCTTGATATTGCTGATTCTTCAAAGCTCTATACAACAGCTACTACACCCCTCTCAAAGTAATAATCTCTCTGAGGATGTTATTCAGTTGTGACACTTTCTGTCACCCATTGTTTTACAATAACCTGTATCCCGTTCACAGAAGCTTTTATTTTCTGTATCTGTTGCTCTAAACAGCCAGTGTAAGTCTTCAAGGGTACTTTGCTGATTTTCAACCAGCTTTGTGTTATAACAGTGTGAGTAGTATGTGTAAATGAACTGTAATGGATCTTCGTCCATGCAGCTCATTTGCTCAGCTCAAGTTGCAGGGTCAAGGGCTGTTGTTTTAACTCATAGATATATGACGAGAACAGGACACAGCGTTGGAAGGGGCCCCATTCATTCCTGTGAAAGATGCTCAGTGGCGCATGAAGCCATAAAGGCTCTATTTTCGTGGCATGAAATTAGCTGGATCTTCCACATTGTGGGTCCCAAAGAGCAATCACACTTAGGACTTTGCGCAACCCAGTGGCTACTTCCAGTTTAGCGCTCTACTGTTGAAAAACGACGACACGAGGTCAGTTCACAGCCTTTAGCGGGTATTTCATTGCAAATACAGCTTGCAACTCCACACACTGCAACAATGAGACAGCCCCTTAAATGGGGATAAAATGATTGTATTGCATTTTGTGGTGGTTGTGACATTAAAAAAAATGTATCCACTGATTTAAAGGTGTCTCTTTCACAATGTATGTCTATGGGGAAAAGTCTTTTTGGGTGCAGTGGCATCACATGGCAGACCTGGACATTGTAATTCCATGTTTGGCCACTATTTAAAGTTGGCTTTAAAAGCCTGGCACTTTTCCTGGGGGCTTGCTCAACCTACAGATTGTACCCGTATCAAGGGAGGCCAATTGATTCCTCCAGTCTGCATGTTGAAATACGCATGGGCAAGATACTGTACCCCAAATTGTTCCTGATGGCTGTTCCATCAGTTTGCGTGTGGATGTGAATGGTTACTGAGTAACAGATGGCACCATGTATGACAGCCTCATCCACAACTCTGAATGGGTGATTGTGACTTGTAGTGTAAAAGTGCTTTGAGTGGTCAGAAGGCTAAAAAAAGCGCTATTAAAGTGCAGTTTATACAACTAGCCAGTGCTGATCAAATAGAGACCAAGACTACATTACTGTTTTGCCTTTTTCTCACCTAAAATGTTTTTAGAAACATATTTTAGTACAATGCCTGGCTGTGATATGAGAATTTGTGAACAGGAAGTGGGCGCCATACTGTTTCCTGTAATGTAAATAAACATGCTGGAAAACATTGCATCAAATAGTAAAACTAAGCAGTGTTGATCAAATATGAACCAACATTATGTTACTGTGTTGCCTGTTTCTCATCTATAATGTTTTCACAAAATGTATTTCAGCTTCCTGTTTCACTGTAACTCAAAATAGTTTGTAACCAGCCAGCTGCCATATTGTTTCCTGTGGAAAAACAATAAACTCGCATTACATCACCCATCACAGGAGCATTTATTGGTTCAGTGTGGTGCAGCTGGTGGTTGTAGGTTTTCTCACGAGCAAAAGGGAATGTCACAGCCCTCTTTCTCTGTTTTCTTTGGTCATGTATCATCAATGTCAAGAGTACTTGCATATTTCTACTGCATAGACAGGGACCATCTTTCCAGCATTTAAATACTTCTTTTACTTGGAAAAATCCTTTTGACTACAGCAAAAGGCAACAAAATCAAACACCAATCTAACAGCTTATCATTTTAAATCAAGTTCACAGCTTTTAGTAAAGCTAGGCACTGGACAAAAATACAGCCAACTGCGTGTGCCTTGGCTGAATCTGTGAGCAATGTGAGAAATAATGGCTACAGTTGAAGTGTGGACTAACCCTTCCCCCTCATGGCTCAGTGCATGGCGCATAGATGGGAATAGTACGTGTGAAGTGGCCAAGTCATTAAAAGCTGTGATTAAGAAATTCGAACATTCTGCACAACAACACATAATGCAGGTTTTTTAAAAAAGATACCAAGAAATTATGAGAGAAAGTTGGAGTCCTTCAGAAAGCCACTTGCTCAACATGGAGACTTTATGTTCTGGGTTATATTTAACATTCTTGGCCACGTCTTTTGTCACAGGATGTCTGTAATCATGCACATACATTGGCAGTGAGGCACAGGATATAAATGTGGAAGAAAACCTTGCTGCAGATACAACAACTCAGCTGCTTCATACATTCATTATGTGTGCAGGCTTAATGGCCAAACTCCAGTGTCTCATCATCTCCAGTTGGTCTCAGATATCATGCTTGTTTGAGTTGCTTTCTGTGTGATGCAAACCAAGCAAATGTGCCATCTCATTGTAGGTTTACCGAACATGCTTTTGTGTGGTGTACATGTGTTCGAGCGTAGTTTAATTTTGGGAAGATTTGTTGTAAGCATACATAGGCTGAGTTTAGTTCCTCAGGAAAATCACTGAAGCAGCACAAGATGTGATTTTATGTCACACTGGTGGTCAAGTTGACAAAGAAAGATGGTATTTCTTACAAAATGTTTTTCAAAACATTCTTGAAACCATCTTTGAAAGTCCGGTGTGAAGAATTTAGGAGGATTTATTGGCAAAAATGAACATAATACGTTTGTTTTATTCAGTGTATCATCACCTGAAAATAAGAATCATTGTGTTTTAATTAGCAGCATGGTGGTGCAGTGGTTAGTATTGTCAGCTCAAGAAGGTTCCTGGTTCGAACCCAGGGTGGATTTGCATGTGTCATGTGTGTTTTCTCTGGGTACTCCAGCTTCCTCCCACAGTCCAAAGACATGCAGGTTAATCGGGGTTGTCAAAGAAAAAAGATGAGCACACATTAGCAGGTGCTGGGCAGGCGGCCCCTCTGGCAAGCCAAACGGCATAGGAGAAACACTGATTTGTAACATGAAACTGCTTTATTTTGTGCTTTTACCGGTTTAAATCACCAGATCTGATTGTTTTGGAGAGGAAGAGACCTCTGCGGACACTTCGGCTGATGTTGAAAACCCCCTGAACGATGAACACCAAAGGAACCAGAAGATCCAGCAGGTTGCAGTCTGCGATTCTCACCACTAGATGCCACTAAATCCCTCTAAATCTTACACATTGCTCCTTTAAAGAGAAATGTTGCCATGACATGACATGTACAGATGATAAGCGGTGACTTCATCAGATTTTCTTTCTTGGCTGGTATCAGGTCAGGCTGCATTCAGACACAACTTTCCTTCAGCTGGTTGTTGGACAACTCTGCAACATCTGTCCACACCAGTGAGCACAGCACCCAATGTTCCACTGTGTTGAAGGATGAGCTGAGAAACTGGCTTCAAGTATGTTTCTAAGTAAGCGTGTGTGTGTGTGTGTGTGTGCTGGGTATGTGTGTGTTTGCACACTCCCACACCAGGCTGCATACCTCAGACCTGAGTATGCATGAGAGAAATAACGCACACAAACTTTCTCCTCGCTATCTGTCTTTGCTCAAATATAAGCAAACTCACACACAGCAGTTTCCTACCATGGCTGCGACCTTGAGACTCAACATGAACATGCATATCTCCCGCACACAGACCCCAAATGGTTTAACTCTGTGTATGTGTGTGAACGTGGAGCTTTGCCAACCGTCTACAAAAAGAAACCATTCTCTCCTCTCCTCTCCTCTTCTCTGCTCTGCTCTCCTCTCCTCATTCGAATGCAGAATATTTTATTATTGAGAAGCGTTAGAAAAATACCCATTGGAATTGGCAAAATAAATAATACACTTGGCTCATAACTGTTAATATTACCAGAGCTGCAGACTTAAGGCTTGAATTCGGACGAGAGTCAGACATAGGTCACGAAATTTGGGATCCTGAGACTTGACTTGGACATGGCTGCGATGAGGCTTGACTCACTTGAGACTCAAAAGTAAGAACCATGAAGTCTTAAGCTTTGATTATAAGACGTTGGAACAGTAAAAAAATAAATAAATCATTGCCAGGCAGGCCATGCACAGCTACACAACGTTATTTTTAGTTATTAAGGCTATGCGTTGAAATGATTTTGTCCCACTTAGGTAAAAAAAAACACAGTTTGACAAACCATACAACTTTAAGGTTCATGTGTTGTTTTAATGCCTCTGCACTGGCAATAGCTGTGGCTGGAAGCAGTATGTTTTTGGGTTATCTGTCTGTCCGTCAATGCAATATCTCAAGAACATCTTGAGGAAATTTCTTCTTTGGCACAAATGTCCACTTGATCTCAGCGATGAACTGATTAGATTTGGTGGTCAAAGGTCAAGGTCACTGTGACCTTGCAACCGTTTCATTCTCTTGATCACAATATCTCAGGAACACCTTGGGAAATTTCTTCAAATTTGGCAAAAATGTCCACTTGGTCTCAGTGGTGAACTGATTGCAATTAGTGGTCAAAAGTCAAGGTTACTGTGACCTTGCATCCAGTTAATTCTGATGAACACAGTATCTCAAGAACGCATTGGGGGAATTTTTTTCCAAATTTGCAAAAAAACATCCACTTAGTCTCAGTGATGAACTGATTAGATTTGGTGGTCAAAGGTCAAGGTCAGTGTGACCTTGGATCCGTTTCATTCTCATGAACACCTTTGGGAAACTTCTTCAATTTTGGCAAGAAGTCCACTTGGTCTCAGCAAAGAACTGATAAGATTTGGTTGTCAAAGGTTATGGTCACTGTCACCTTGCATTTGTTTTATTCTCATGAACACGGTATCTCAGGAACACCTTGAGGGAATGTCTTCAATTTTGGCACACAAACAGGCTGGAGGCAGATCTACTCTTTTTACCCTATGGGTAAGGTTACTATTAGAGGAAACATTTGAACATTTTTAACAAGGTTAAAAACTTGATTGTCATTGGAGGGGGGCTTGAAATTGACTGAATTATAACAGCTGCTGTGCCAACAGATCCATCCCTAAGACTGCGATATGATTAAAAGCTAGGCTATTTTGCCTGTTTTTTGCAAGGTCAGAAAGAAACTTTTATGCTTAACTATTAGCACAGCTTTGAAAGGAATATATTCAACTGTCATGTCATTTTAACTGTCAGCATGCAGAGACCTGAATGACTTAAGTGTGGTTAATACAGATGTAACTCCTTTGGAATCAGCAACATTTCGATAAACTTAGATTTAATTACATATTTTTTCTCAGTGACTTTGAATAATTTCAGTTACATTTATTTTGTGATTTAATTACATTACTCCATCACATGTAACTAGCTACTCCCAAACACTGCTCACAGCTGCTTAGGCTACGCCGTAGGTTTTGTGTAGAGCCAACGCGCAACTATGAATTAATCCTTGCAATTAACCTGCAGTTCCACAGACTTGTGACTTGGAGCTAGACATGTATCAACAAAGTATATTTGATCATTAATGACTGGATCAATCTGAGTCCGTGTAAGGTGGTTTTGATGTGGATGTGCCGAAATCTCTGTTAAATACTTTTCTGCTCTTTAATTGGAAACTGAATAAGAATTATGAAAAGCAAAATCTCTTAAATTGCAATGTTTGAGAATGAATGTTCACTGTTGAATTAATGTTTTTTTCCAAAGGTGCACTAGCAAATGACTTTTTCTTCTTGCCAGCTCAATAGACTTTTTGTTTTATTTCTGTTTATTAATTCTTTTGAGGGAAATGTTTTTTCAGTGTGGTTCTGTCTTTATCTTTTACCTTGAGCTGTGGTATTTTAGTTTTATTCCTCTATTCCTGCATTTGCACGGCTTTTCGGGCTTTTGGCCTTCAGAACTGTCTGCATATTCACTTTACACTTTTCTCGTCTTTGTTTTTTTCTCTTTTATTTTATTCTCATCAGAGATGGAAGGGGGCTGCCTGCTTTTCCCAAACACAGTTAAGGCATGATTGACAAATGATAATCAGCGCTAAACCTACCTGCCTTCCTCAGTCACATCTGTAGAGATGGTAGGGGAGGGAGATTTTTAACAATGTCTATAAACTGCTTTCTTTGAACGGGTTCATCAGTGTATTTTTTAATGTCACATCCTTTTCATCATTAAAGGGTACAGGCTACACCTCATAAAGTGGCATACAGTGCTGAGACAAGGTCAATGTGTCCTTTCCCAAAAATAATATTAGGTCCAGTGTGGTGCCTGAGGTGAATTACAGCCCTCAGTGAACCATATTTATTTTGGTAATTCAAACTCATCAGCGCATGCAAACACATCCTCCACCTTTCTTTAAAGCTGCACAAATCAATCAACAATGGATCAAATGACTTAGAGTAATGTTCAGCTCATTGGTTTGGTTTTCTCGCCCACAACTTTTGTTGGTATTTTGGTTTTGGTTCTCTCATCAGCCTCGTTTCCAGCCGCAGCAGGCATCTGTTTTCAGCTAAAAAGGCTCTGATAAATTCATTGTACACTACCTGCTCAGCACCAAACAGCAGGCAGACACAGATAGTGACTACCTGATGGACATAATGGAGCATTCAGCAGCTACAGAGCCAAACATTTCCCTGAGGAGTTGGTGGAGACAAAAAACAGAGCGAAAAGGAGAGTGAGTATTGGGCTTACATTCATCACGAGTATCTCAGAGTGCATTCCTGGTCTGCCATCCATGTGGTTCATTCAGCTCACCCAGTAAAATTCCATTCACCCTGCCTTTTTGCTACTCCCACCGGCCCCTGCCGGTCCCCCACGCCCACCTCGTCAAGGCAACTCAGTTCACCTACACCTGATTACACTCTGCTAGTATATATGCTCCAGCCTCACAGACTCTTATTGCTGGATTGTTCTTTGTTATATCCATGCAAGACTTTCCAGCATTTATTCCCAGACTGCTTCCTCATTGCCATGACCGCCTGCCTCTGACTATCCTGCTTCACCTGCTCCCTGGTAAACCACTCAGCCTTTTGTCCTTGACCAAAAGCTCTGCTTTTACGTTCCCAGTTTCTATTTGCCTGTTTCCCGTGGCTGTGTGGAGAGGCTGCCAGTCAGCTCTACATTGTGACTTTATCTGCTCTGCTGCCTGTGATTTCCTGCGCTGGGGATTACTTCGCCATGTGGCTACATACTCTTCCTTTGTGCGTGCACCGTAGGATCCACTCAAAGTCACTGCTGGTCCCTTGTCGGTTTCGACTGACCTGCAACAGGCTCCTAACAGGTGTGTTTGTTGTCCTTGTGTGTCTACCTGTTGCCGAACTCTCTGCTCGTCTGACATTGCTGCCTGTCTACTCCCTCACGGTACTGCTGCACACCTTTGAATCATCATCTGCTCTCAGCTTCAGCGTGCCATGCCACAAGTTCTGAACTGAACCTGTTTCTCTGAAAGCTCCAAAACCAAGCTATTGACTCTCTCTGCTTCACCTGCCTGCTGATTCTGTGTTTTGCTAGAGGCTATTAAAAGACTTACAAACTTCCCTTTTGTCTGGTGCTGCACTTCGATTCTACCATATTTGTTACAAGGCCAGAAACTCCAAATAAATATTGCTGCTGCTCCAAGACCATTCTAAAGGGACAGTTCACCCTAAAATCAAACATTTTTATTCTCATACCTCTAGTGGTGGTACTTATCAATTTAGCTTGCTTTGGCGTGAGTTGCTGAGTGTTGGAGATATTGCCCATAAAGATGTCTGCCTTCCCTGGAATATAACAGCACTAGGTGGCACTCAGCTTGTGGTGCTCAAAGTGCCAAAAAAATACACTTGCGAAAACTCAACAGAATTTTTTCTGTCCAGGAATCATGACCTGGTTACTCGCAATAATCCAGATCCAGCAGTTTCACGTAGAAACAATTATTTTATCTACTGAACTACACCTACAAGCTGAATCACCGTGCAGAAGGACGTGTGCATCTGCTGCTAGCTCACCTATTACCACTGGGTTAGCCAATGTCACAGCTCAGGCGAGGACAATGGAATTAAAGTTTTCACCTTGCACTGTCACAAGCCCAAGCCTCTTGTGCACAAGTAGATGCACACTTCCTTTTGTGAGGTGATACTGTTGGGAGGTGTAGTAGTAGGTGTCGTCTAGGCTGGGTTTCAACGTTAGCTGGCTCAGTAGTACTAGGTGAACCAGCACCTAGTCCATGAGTAGATGCACGCTTAATGCATGATACAGCTGCCGGGGAAGTTTGGTATAAGCATGAAAAGTTGAAAATTCAACAACAATGTCTTTTTACAGAATTCATGACCTACTCAACATAATCCACAGACCTTGTTGTGATTTTTATGTAAGAACTATTTCTTTCTTCCAAACTACACCTGTCAACTGTATCAATGTGCAGAAGGAAGCGTGCATCTACTCATGGACGAGAGGCTTGTGTTTATGACAGTGCAAGATATAAACATCAATGGTGTCCTCCTCACCTGTAATGTTAGCTCGCTCAGTGGTGCTAGGTGAGCTAGGAGTAGATATTGAGTGTATATCTCGTACACTCGGCAACAAACACCAAAACAATCAAGACTGATTAAAAGCACTACAGTTAAGTTGAAATATGTGTATTTTTGATTTTGGGGTTAACTGTCCCTTTAAGATGACATAATCATGAATTTATAGGACAAAAACATTAGTGCCACTTTTCTTTCAAGTTATTTAAATGTAGTGTCATTGTATTAATCTAGTTGTTTTCACATTTTTTCACCATTTAACCATTAAGTTGTACCTCCATTTAATTTAGCTATTTATTAGCGTGTTATGTCCTGCTGTGATTTTTGCTTTAGCCAAGGGCATTCATTATTTGTTGAACCCCCTTTGTGCTTTACAGATTTCTTCTGTTTTGACAAATTAACTACATAGTTGTCATACCTGTGGGCAGAATTCTAGAAACATCCAGTACCAAGTTCTCTTTATAACAGTTTAATTCAATTAGGTTTTTTTGCCTGGTGATTCAAATATTGAAAGAGTTTTTTGAATTGGAAGGACCTTATGTTTAGCACAACAGAGTGAGGACCGCATCTTTAAAAAGAAAGAAAATCAAATTGCCGTTTCTATTCACCCTGTGAAATCAAAAGAGACAACCTCGAGTTCTGTGTGGTCCTCCTCTTTTCTTTCCTCTATCGGCCCTTTATAGCAGCCAGAATTAGTGACAATAGCACTCTGGGCTTTCCTTGAAAGCCAGAGTCTTCTGGCTTGAATGTGTCCACATTTACTGTAAACTCTCATGATCAGTTTAATGAAATCAGATTATTCTTTATCATAAATTCAATGTATTTTGATAAGTGAGTCTGCTTCAGGTCAAGTCAACTTTACATTTCCAGTCATCAGAGGCCAAACCATTTCACATGCATTACAGCGATGTGACAAATCAAGGCCTTATCCACAACAGAAAGGACAGCCCGAGGTATGGTACAGCATGATGGATTTTACTTTTCCATTTTCTATGTATTGTAAAATTCAGCTTTCTAAAAGTACCTGAAGAAAGAGGACAAAGTCAGTCCTGGCTTCTCTGTGTCTATCTTTGGATAAAGCATATGACAGACTGACAGACAGTGGAAGAAGAAGTTGTCCTGCCTTAACAGTTGAGAAAGAAATAACAGGAGTGTCACAGAGCTGTCAGTCAGACAGTGGTCAGAGAGACACAGGGAGAGTATGTGCGGTATCGCCTGTGTCTGTTAGAAAACAACAACCTATGCAATGCTGATGTTTAGCAGGTATACTTTTAGCTTAGTCAGCCAACATTTGCTAATTAGCACTAAATACAAACTACTGGAAATGGGTCAAAAAGTGGCAAAGCAGCTTTGCAAGTAAGTTACTAATAACTTACAAAAACATTGCATGCAATAGTCCACCTTCCCCTCTCCTCTCTGTCACTCTCTCTCTCATGCACACTGAGGCGCCCTGTCCTTGTCTCTCTCTGTCCCTGTCTTAGTCTTTAGTCCTGATAACTGTGCTACCATAATGAATAAAGCTGGCAGTTTGTGGGTTGATGTCTTCATCTATCACAATGTTTAACTCTGGACATTGTCATATGTCAATTCGGTAGACGTTGTCAAACCCCACTCATGATCTCACAAAAACCCAGCTGCCTTGGAAAATAACCTCATGGCAGCAATAGAGAAAAACTAAGGGGGTCAATAAAGCAGGTGTCACAAGCTATTTCACTGGATAAGTGAGAACTTTGACCTGCCTGTGGTGCTGGATGAAAAGTCAAGGGATCACTAAAATTCTTTTGATTTATCCTCTGGGAATCGTGAATGTTGAATTTCCATGGCAATACATTTAACAGTAGTTCAGACATTTTACTAAAAAACTAAAAATTGTCAACCACCTGGTGGCACTAGAGAAAAAGGTTTGTGCTTCTCAAAGTCAGTAGGCTTCATTCTTAGAGGACCATCATATCTAGCTGTCAAGATATCACAACATGATACTCATAATGATACTGCTCTCCATAATCTAATGCAAAAAATTAAGATGTGACACAGAAAGATGTGGAAAAATTCAACAGCTATTTTATTGTTATATCTTTTGCCTAAATAAACAAAATTGTTTCCTGAGTTTCAGGTATATATATGATGAGGGAGCAGCAATTGCTACAAATATCTGGTCAACAAATGTGTGGTGGTGATGTGCTGTAATGCTGCTTCACTACCAGAAGCTAAATGATACCAAAGCACTTGAGCTTCTCAGATTCTTACAGACACAGATGACAAACCAAATAACTTTACTTACAAACAACGCTCATAAAGTGAGCCCACACTTGAACATTTTGCCCTTTTAGCAACCCTTTTGGGGGGGTTATTTTAAACGTATTCCACAGTAGATGATGACAGAGATGGTCATTTACCAGAAACTTTTAGCTCCCTTATTTAGGGTCCCTTATCTCATTAATCAGCCATTCTTTGTCTACTGCACAGCTTTCAAAGTGAGCAACAGGAATAAATACAAACAGGGCATCCAGCAAAAGTTCAGCTCAAATGGCAGCACTGCGTTGCTCTCAGCCAGTTGGAACACTGCAACAGAAACAATGCAACTGACGTTCTCACGCAATGCTGTCAGGAATTAGTTCAGGAAGGACCCAAATGCAGAGCAGGAGGCAGGTTGAAGATTCAAACAAAAAGCAAGCTTTAATAAAGCTGATAGAAAACAACCCAAACAGGAAGGTAATTCAAGGTACAAAGGAGAGCCAAAACTAAACTGAAACAAACCAGGGAAGCACGGTGAACACAGGGAAGAACTCGGAGGGAATTCAACATGGAACAGGAGAGACCGGGAAGAAATGACACCATGAACTCAGACGAACTGACAAGGATCAAAGGGAAACACACAGAAAACTAATCACAAGAACAAAGACACAGTTGGAGTAGGTGGAAATTGGGATTGACTGACAACATGGGTGTGGTGGGGAACACTGGGTTGGAGCAAACAAGACTAATACAGAACAGGTGTGACGGGAAGACTCTGGGAACAGGGAATGACAAACAAGACTGGTAGAGGACAGGTGTGACAGAAAACAGGAGGGAAAACACACAAAAACAGGAAGTAAAAGCAGACATGACTCATGGGAAGAGAATCTACAAAATAAAACAGGAAACAGACTAAACATCAGTAAATATCACAAAATATCCCCTTCAACAGCAAAAAACTCGTGTTTAGGTTTGGGGATAAAAGAACAGAGTTTGGCTTTAGAATTTTAAGGGACATGAACACCGATCTCTCGGGTCAAAGTCGTGGATTGTTGGTCCCATCAACCACCAGTCCTGCCCGCCCAACTCAGACTTTCACCACCTTAACTTTCATTTATGTCCCGCTGCGTTTCCTCCTGATGCTGCCAGACCAACTACCCAATACCGATTTAATACCATGGTTGACCTATAAAGCTGTATACCTTTAAGGCCCTGACGCACCAAAGTCGGGCCGTCAGTGAATCTGCCTGTAGTGAAACCAGGGCTAACAGGTGCTTCCTCCTCAGGCTCGACAGATCCGCTGCTTCTTCCCTCTTAAACCTGAATAACAAATAGGAGCTAGCTGGGAGTGGCTAGTGGAGCGTTAGCCGCAGCATGACCGGAGGGAAACGCAGCCAGTTAGCCTCCGCTAGCCTCCCAGCTAGCCGAACAGCGGAGCACCGCAGCATGACCGCAGGGAAGAACAGCCAGTTAGCCTCCACTAGTCTCTGAGCTAGCCCTGGCTCCCCATTTGGATTTTGTTTTTTAACAAAAATAAACAATTGTGCAACAGCAGTCGAAATAGTGTGAAATATCTCCACACAGCAGATTCTCTCCTTTGCTCCATGATGTATGACGTAGCTCACATCGCAATACATTTAAAGGGGTATAGGTTGCATCTTCCGATACCCAATCCAGCTATTTTGATGATATCGGGGCTGATATTTGATATAGATATCGGAGCGGTGCATCCCTACTTCGAAGTCAATATACACAAAACCAGGATCATGACAAATACATTCAGTTAGGACATGGTATTGAACAAATAAAATAAAGCCTCTGCCTGTATGCAGAATACCACCTATTTCAACTGTAACTGTAATAGAGTACAGTTATTCATATTGTCTATCTTAAATATGTAAATTAGCTCCTTGTATTCTGTTACTCCCTACAGGACAGCACAAAATGTGAACACACAGTAACACCACTACCAACAGGTTCGTCATCACTGGGGGATGGATAGGTTAGAATCAATAAATACTGATAGCAGCATTGTTGTCCAGGAGCTTGTTGATATTTCAGCACTGACCAGTTAGGAGCCAGTACCAATTTAGTACCAGTTCTTGACACCCATCCCTAGTCTGGAGCAGAGGGATGAACCAACTGAAAGGCTGACATTGCCTTTAAAGAAAAAACATCACTTCACGGTAATCTGGGGTTTTGCAAAATGGTCCAGTATTTACGTTCCTGTCTGGTGATAGGGTTGGTCTGGAAACACAGTAGCCTCCTCTGCAATCCATCATAGACCAGACACTGGACGGTACATTTAGTCTCAAAATTGCATTGAGCTACTGGTGAGCTCCAGTGAGTGCTGTGACAGGTTAGATTGCTGGAAATTGCCTGTACAGGGACAATGTACCTGCATCAGGGTCGAACGGGGTCTTTGCCTGGCTTCAAATAAAAGATCTATTTATGCTTGCTGTCCATTTCCAGCACAGGGATTTCTCTCTGTGTATACTAACTTTCTGTCTCCCAGATCTGTTATTACACAGCAATGACTACCTGCCATGTTTTTCTCGGCTGGCTTTTGCCACCTAAAGCCGGATAAGTGTTGCAACATGATAGTTTTGTTCGATGTGAAGGATAAAAAACAATGGTGGGGGAGATACAAACATCCTCAAATCATTGCAGAGCAGAATTCACACTGTGAAAGACAATGTTTGGTACAAAGGCTTCTGAAAATAAATACAGGAAGCAGAGACAATGTTATTTAAGTAACAAAATCCACTTCAACACATGTCTGCGATATGTTGCACTGAACACAAGATCTGACATCAAGAAAAAGTTTCCATGACTGCGAATAGAGTTGTATCCACTGTATATACCCATACACAATCATTTCTGAGTTGAAAGTCCAGGTGTGCTCAGATTATTTCAGCCCACTGTACACAAACTTGCAAATGTAAAAGCTGTCTGCACCTATGCATTCAAAAGTACGGTGCGAAGGCGGCGTGCACGAGAAAATAAGTGCAAATAACAACCTGGAACCTGCAACTTCAGCAGACACATCAGTGAGGATGCTGTCTATAATGACAGGGTACCAGTAACACTCACAAATTCACATTTTTAACGCAGGATAGTAGCATCAGTGTGATATTTGGTGACAGGACACTCAGGTTTATTTGAAGGACACTTGAAATTTCAGGCTGCACACTCACATTTACTGTTTGGACAGTCAGAAAGCGTCCATAATTACCACCAACAACCCAGCAATGCAGAGACCAAAGTTTGCCTGTGTCAATATTCTCGTCTGTGACAGCCGGAAACTCGGGAGAAGAGATTGTTCACACCTTTTATGTGGGAGAGGTTGCGCTAAGAGAGACAAAACACACTAAGAGGATACACGGCGGTTCCCCGCTCCTACATTTCCATCACCACACCACATATTTTTAGCTCGGCTGTGCACCAAATCAAAACATCTATTTTGTCTTTTTTGGCAGGTGCCTGTCATGATGTCATCCTGCCTCACTTTGACATGCACGGCTGTCACCACTGTGTGCAGATCGGTGAAATGTGGGCAAATGATTTGTTTTTTAATTCCACCAGGGAGATACAGAAACTGATGCAACAGGAGCACATTAGCTGCTGTATAATGCACAAGTTAAGCTAACTGTATGTCCAGAAACTGAGCTATAAAATGTGCTAAATGCATTAATTTTCTGGTGATTGCATTTTATAGTATGAAACCAGAGATATAAAGGTCATCCTTCAACCAAGTGCTGCAGTCATTTAAATCGCCTCTTGACAGAAAGGTTCTTAGCACACAAAAAATACAGTTATATTCAGTCCACCAACTGTCCACAAGGTCTCCTTTAAATCAAAAAGAAGCACCTCGAGGCTGTACATCTTGATGACGCTGACGATCCAAGCCCCAGTGCTCTGGGTTTTGTCTTTTAAAGAGTATGATTTTTGTCGTGCTGAACTTTTTTTATGTCCGTTCAATCACTTTGTTCTGTATATGTGTTTGATTTACTGACTACAATTACTACAAGAGCAATGTTGCTTACCTCTACCATGGACTACAACAGCAAAAGGGGAGAGGTAAGGCGGGAGACACCCCTTTATAGGTGGGGTACCTCTAAAGGTGAATGTGGGGGTACAGAAACTGAGTATTAAACATTCCACATATTGACTGTGGAGGCCTGAGAGTGTCAGGTGAACACAACTGAAACAAAATTTCGGGTAATTATAATACTTAATATTAGAAATGTACATTTGACTTTGTTACACATATTACTGCTGTAGAATCGACCCTGTTTCAGTTATATGATAAAAGACAGCCTTTTAATTACTGTTTCTGTTTCTTTCAGTGCCTCAACTGGATTTATTTGATTTTTTTAAATCATTGAAACGGGTGGGGGAATACAGTTTTGCAAAGATCGTCATCTTAACTTACGTTTTTTCATCTGTGAAAACAGCTTTTAAAAAGCAGGGGACTTTTTTTGTCAGAATCATTTTTTGTCAAGTGTTTGTTGTTGTAATACTCATTTTGACCACAAGAGACCGAAGCACACCACGACCACATGTCCTATATAGGACTAATGCTGCGTTCAAATGGACCTCGTGAGCTTGTGTTTCCGACATGGGATGTTGTCAACGTGAACTTGTTGACGAGGACCTCTCAGAAAATTTTCACTAATGAGGTTGTGAATACCACAACAGGGGGGCGTTCATTTTGACTCTTCTTGTGAACTCAGTAAACACGACCCCATTTGCACCCAGGATAAAAGCACATTGTGTGCTAGCAGGTTATGAAACATTACTGTCAAAACAGCTCACAGGGGCTGTAAAACAGTCATGTTTTACAAATGAAAATAAAAGGAAGAAAAGGACTCAAAGCACCTTTTCACCTGTTGTTAAGTCATCAACAGGAGAAAAGTATTTCGACCAGATCAGAATTTTTTTCCTCTGACTTGCCTCTCAGGGCCTCCATACTATTCAACACTATGGTGCATTAGCAGACCAGCTTTTGGGGCTGGGGGTGCCTGAATTGTTTAGGGGGCCTGGAGAGGGGGCCTGAATTGTGCCTGGAATTATAAATATTTGTGTCAGTACTGTTGTCAGGGGCCCAACTGCTGAGATAAGGTTGAAGGGAACAGAGCTGCCCCTGTTTATTCACATGAATGTACTTCAATCTGCAGCCATTGGGTTTTTTTGTTGGCCACTTGGTGGCAGTGTTAATGAATCAGGAATACAATTATGACATAGCATCACTTTTTAGATTCAGATTCAGATTTTTTTTAAATTGTCATTGTACAAACATATAACACAATTCAGGTGCACTCAAGGACCTTTGTCATATACATAAAAATAAGCAATACATAGTAATAAAATAGGCTAGTATTAAAATAAATAAATAAATAAATAAATGCCTACATCCTGACAAACATCAAATTTTAGGAGATGATAATGTCATTCATGTAAGATATCTGAAATCTGAAAAGCAGCTATAACTGTCAAATAAATGTAGTAAAAAGTACCAAACGTAGTGATCTGTAAAATGTGTAATACAGCTATTGGAGTAGAAGTATAAAGCAGCATAAAATGGAAATACATTACACCACTAAGTATAAATGGAAATAAGAGATTTCTAGTTGAACAGTTTAATAATAAAAATAATGACTGAATAAAGGACACAGAGAAAGGTCCATAGTGTAGCACATAAAAACAGACAATCATCTATGTACAAAAATACAATATGATCATTCATTCATTTTCTGTAACCACTTATCCTCTTGAGGGTCGCATGGGGGCTGGAGGCAGGGTACACCCAGGACAGGTCACCAGACTATCACAGGGCTGACACTTAAGGACAGACAACCATTCACACTCACATTCACACCTACAGACAATTTAGTCACCAATTAACCTGCATGTCTTTGGACTGTGGGAGGAAGCTGGAGTACCTGGAGAGAACCCATGCTGACATAGGGAGAACATGCAAAATCCAGAAGGACTCCCCCACCCTGAGTTTGAACCAGGAACCCTCTTGCTGATGATGCACTCAAGAAAACATATATACATGTATATTATATTCATTTTTTTCCAATATATCCCCCTAAATCCCCCATACTGGACCTTTAAAGATTGTTTAAAGAATGTTTTGTAAAACATTTTGTAAGAAATACCATCTTGCTTTGTCAACTTGACCACCTGTGTGACATAAAAATCACATCTTGTGCAGCTTCAGTGACTTTCCTGAAGAACTAAACTCAGCCTATGTATGCTTACAACAAATCTTCCCACGCTCGAACACATGTACGCCACACAAAAGCATGTTCGGTAAACCTACAATGAGATGGCACATTTGCTTGGTTTGCATCACACAGAAAGCAACTCAAACAAGCATGATATCTGAGACCAACTGGAGATATTGCCCATTAAGCCTGCACGCATAATGGATGTATGAAGCAGCTGAATTTTTGTTTCTGCAGCAAGGTTTTCTTCCAAATTGATATCCTGTGCCTCACTGCCAATGTATGTGCATGATTGCAGACATCCTGTGACAAAAGAAGTGACCAAGAATGTTAAATTTAAACCATAAAGTCTCCATGATGAGTAAGTGGCTTGTGCAAGTTCATATAGAGAAGACAAAATTCAATAAACTGCACCCACAAACAAGATGGGGAGCCAGTGGCCCCACAGTCTTGAAGAAAATGACCGAGCTTGTAATGAAAGCAAATAGTTTTCAAAATTCAAAAGAAGGACAGTATACACTTCTATTCAATTTAATAAGATTTATTGTTCAGTATTTAAAGTAAAAGTCAATATTAATGTGCAACAATGACTCGAGGAAAATAAACAAGAACATACAAAAAGTAATGCAAGTTTTGTTCCATCGTTTGTTTTAATTTGTGTTTTTCAATCAACTCCTGCCTCGTGACGTCACGCACTGTCTCTGCCCGCTGCGCTCGCGCTCCCTCCCTCTCCGCGTCTCTCCCTCTCGCTCGCGCTCCCTCACTCGCTCCGCGTGAAACAAAGTGTAGTGTCCGCGAGAGCCCGTAGGAAGCGAAAAGAGAAGAGAAGAAGAACCCGGAGAAAGGAGAGAATGGGGCGGCTGAGTCCACAACAACAGGAGGAATAATAACCACAACCCGCTGAACTCAGACACGCAGAGAGAAGACAGAAGACGGAGAGGAAACTTTTCGCGTGGGGGAAAACTGTTACAGACTCACGGCACGGCCACGCTTTGAAACATGGATACACTTTTCTCTGTATTCCTGGGACTCCTGTTGTCGGCGGTTGGTAACGTCTCCGGACAGATACCGACAGGTAAGCACCAACACAGCTCTCCAAAGTGTTTCCTGTTTAAAAACTGGACTATAAATTTCTTTTTTTTAATGTTTCCCTCGTGGGTGTAAGCGTATGAATCACAGACAGGTGTGTGTTTCGGTTTAGGTGTGGGAGAAAAGTTAGCCTCCGTGTTGGGAATGTTCCGTCGTGCCTGTTTTATCGCTTTGTGGTTGTTTTCCAGCAGCTTCTGGTGTGAGACACGCAGGTTTAGTGGAGTGGAGATGCTTTTCGGGCACTGTTGAAATGTTTTTTACATTGCATTGAAGTCGCATTTAAAACCCTGTATGTTTGCCAAGTAGGTCGGACTTATTGCAGTAATGAGTAACACTGACTAATAGTTGGATTGTTAACTCTGTTTTAAAGTTGCGGTATGTCTGTTTACGCTCCCCGGACTGTCTGTGTCAAAAATATAGTCTGATTTAAAGACTAAAAATCCACTTCAAGTTACAGTGGGCAACATTTGCAGCTTTTGCACGGGGTTACCGGTCAGCAGCATGTATCAGAGGCAGAGTGGAGCTCGTACAGTGTGCGGGAACACCGTCCACCTTGCAGCCGTGCAGCCTCGCGAGCAGCGCATGCATGCATGGAGAAAAGTTGCATACACACATCGATCACACACGTATAACTAAATATGCACCTTGTCCCACAGTTATCACTTACATTATGCGTAATTATTGCATTATGTTTGACTTTATGGTGTTTCCATGCTGTGATTGACTCCTATTCTACTTTAGTGCATCCTCGCGCTGATGTATGTCATCTCTGCAGTGTTTATTAAAGAGGACCATTTTTTTGTGCAATGTAATGTTCGGTTCGCAAGCCCCGTGAGCTTTTCTCGCTCCTTGCAAAGCAAATGATCCTCTCCTGCTCCAACTTTATTCGCGCTGCATGCCATAAAACCTAATGGTTGGGAATATAGCCTCTTTACGCCGATGCCCTGTTTGATGAAATGGATTTTGTTCGTGCACCGTGTGATTTAACTTAAGGGGAGGAAAAAGATGAGGAGGATCAGTTACTTTTTCCTGTGGGTTCCCCGGTGTCATCTTATTTCAAACTGTGGAGGTTTTATGATGTTAGATGTGATTTTATTGGAGACTCAAAATAGTTGCAACCGTGTGCATGAGCACTGTTAAGTAAACGAAACGACCGTGAGATTAAACTCCACTTTATATTTCTGCGGATGCATGGAAAGCTTTTCCCCTGGATCGCAAAGTGTGCCTCTCTGCTCCGCTTTCGTCCGTCTATTCTGCACAAACACGTCTGCACACCGAGAAGCCAAAGAGCTGCAACAGTGCTGCTTGATGCGCTCCGTCCGGGACGATGCAATTACAGAAGTCCCCCTATATGAACTGGAGACGGGAGCTTTCGTGTAGCTCTGTAAGTCCGTGCAGCCTCTGTAGCTCTCGGTGTCCGCGCAGGCAAACTCTCTGTACCTGTGTCTGTCTGCATGCGTGGCTGCTGCGCGTTTTATTTCCGCATTCAGCAGTTGTTCGTCTCTTTACTCCAACACACACACACACACAAACAGAAAGAGAGAGAGTCACACAGCTGTTAGAAAGCTGACCTCCAAAATCATACTAAGACCATATAAGGCTGCAATAAAGGACACTTCACGCTCCATTAAAGTGCTGGAAATCACCAGAAATAGTCTAAAAAGCTCGTTTTCTGCTTCGATATTCTCCTTGGCTTGTTAATGATTTGCATAGAAATTACACATTAATTACCACTTCATCTGTGAATGTTTTATTGCCCCTCTCTCTCCCCAGTCCTATACCCCACAACGACCCCCCTCTTCCTCTCCCTTGTGGCCATTTGGCTCTCTGGGTAACAAATGTGTGGAATTTCTTTGAGGCCTCTTTGGGAATTTGAGTGCTGTTAATTTGCAAGTAAATACTACTAGTGAGTAGATGCTGCTTTGCTCAGAGTGGGAGGTGGGCTATCATTAGTGTGGAAAAGGGGCTTGAGAAGGAGGACTAACAGTTGGTTGTGTTGCAGAGTAAAAAACAAAAGTACATATTGATAGATAAAAGGGAGCCACATTAACAGTAATTTTAGCAAATCAGATACAAGGAAAATGATTGTTAAGCTGCAACGAAAGGAGCCAGTTCCTGGGGATAAATGTGTAATTGCCGTGCCCTTTTCTGAATCCTAAGAGGACAAGTTGTCATTTACCGCACCATCAAAACAAGGACTTGCATTTGCTGCAGAGAGAGCGCAGGGCACGGTTGATTTTACAGATCAGCACAGTCGTTTCTATCACTGACAGCACTTTTGTTCGACCACTTCAGTGAAATGTTAAACAGATGAGGCTGATAGGGTTAATAGGCAGACCAGAAGTCAATAATGAGGGGAATCAGAGAGAATCACAGGAGAGATGTGCGTCGCGGTGCAGCATCAGCAGCCGTTTCACTCTGAAAACCGCAGACAAGGACGGGAAAAGAAAGTAGCAAGGATTTAAAGACTGTCCGACACGTTTTTACCAAAGTCACTTTGAGTTTGTGTTAAGATGATTTTTCTCTAAATCTGTCCCATTTCCCTCTTTATCTTCTCGTTTCCCCATTTAGAAAGTCAAACTATAAATTATGGCGTTTATATAAATCACTCTCTCCCTTGTCTCTTCTTATCATGCTGTTTTGTTGTGGCCTATCGCTTTCAAAGTCACTGTAATAAATGTGAACGAGTGTAACTGAGTTTATGTTAATTTGACAACTTTCTAAATCTGTCTCCTCTCTGATCGAGCTGTGACACAGATTCCAGGCGTCTTTAATCTTAATGAAGTGAAATAATTGTTTTCCATTAGTGTCTCCAGACGAATTAGAAGACTGCCGCTGCTACTGAGCACCACATCTGAGCTAGTTTAATTATAATTGTAAATTATTTTAGTATTTTGAACATTAGAACCAAGTTGGTTTAATTATAATTACTTTTCAGCTCCATTTGGAAGATGAAATAAAATTGTGTGTTTTCCCTCAGAAAGGGAGAAAGAGAGTGATAGTGAAGAGGAGGAGGAGGAGGAGGAGGCGAAAAAAACCCCAAGAAATGCAACCATTGGTTTTTGGCCGTGGGCATCTCCTCCACTCAAGAGACTGTGAAAACGGCAGGAGGGAGCGTGTGTGCGCGAGTGTCTGTGTGTCTCTGTCATGTCCTGTGTGTGTGTGTTGAGCAAATGTGTGCGTCAACTCGTGTGTGTTGCTGTCACTTAAAGAGAAAGAGGGAGGCCGATGCTTTTAAGCCCTGCGGAGTACAGTGGTACAAAGATGAGCATGTGAAATGTTTGCCTCTCATTTAGATTCATGTGAAACTGCCTCCTCATTCTACTCGTGCCATGTAAAATGGCACCAAATCAAAGGCTGTTTTATTTATTTTCTCGTTAAAAGTGATGCTTCAGTCCGCCGTCCTTCAGATCCATCATAATGTCTTCTCTTCAAATCAAACGCCACTTTGCCCGGAGCCAATCTGTTTCTACGGATTTCAATTTAGTGATAGATTTTTTTAAAGAAAAAAAACCTCTCTTTGAACGCACTGGCTCTTCCGTCGTTTGGGGATGAAGTCTGCGCGCACACAAGCGTGTGTGTAAAATGTAATTAATCTGTTGAGAGAATTCATTAGCTAATCCCTCATTAGGTTGTGTGCATGTGTGTGTGTGAATGAATCTGAGGGTTTGTGTTGAAAAATGGATTAGACACACACAGCAACAGCGCAACCTTTTGGCCTCTCGCTGTTGTCAGAGAGTTAAGAATGAGGGAGAGTGAGAACATGACATAACTGTCACAGGTTGTGATTCAGGTTTTTATACAGTGCACCATGTTGTCCTGAAACTCTACACGAGGACGCCCTTAAAATGTTTCAAGTTTCAAGCAAATTTTAGTGATTCTAGCAAAATCTAAAATGAATCCGTGCACATTTCCACCCTATATCTCTCAGTGCCCACTGTTGCTGATAGAATTTAGAGCTGCTGCTAACAGTTGTTGTCATCATTGTTTACCTGCTGGTGTTTTTCTATTTTCTTAAGCTCTAAAATGCCAAACATTTACTTGCTCCGCTGCTGCAATGATTGCTGTTTTTCTCTGCTTTACATGTCCAACAAAAGAAGCAATTTTCAGATGTCATGTTGGGCTCAGAGAAATTGTGATGGACATTTTTTTTCTCACATTTTTTGCCATTTTATACATTAAATGATTACTTTAGAATATAATCAGCACATTACTCCATAATGGAAATAATCATAAATTGCATCCATATTCTACAACCCGTGAAAAAATGGTGAAAAAAGTCAATCACAAGTTCCCAAACCCTAAGGTGACATCTTGACATTGGCCAAAACCCAAAATGATTTATTTAAAAGTGATATTAAACAGAAAAAATAGCAAGTCATCACACTGCAGTAGCTGAAACCAGAGATTGTTTGGAGTTGTTGCTTAAAAAAAGACCTGAAATTATACGTTAAAATAGTTGCAAATTAAATTCCTGCTGACTGACTACTGGGTTACTCAACAAATTGTTGCCACTCTAATAGCATTTATTTTTAATGATCAAATTACTCTTGATGCATGAGTAGCCTGTACCGTTTAGCAGCTGCTATGGTGACAGAGAGGGGTGAAAGTTGTGGTCATGTATGTTGTAATTCTGTATTTTTTGGGCTTTCTGATGTGAAGAGGTGTTTAACAGTGAATAGCAGCATGACATGGATGCTTTGTCTGAAGTGGAACAACCTGCAACATCAAGGTGTATTCGAAAAAAGCTGTTTCCATCACCCTGTATGGCGTCTTCTCATCTTTGATATCACAGCTCCTTCACCTTCAGGCTGATACACAGCAGACACTTTAAGAACAAGACACTTCATGAACACATTGAAAATTTACACAAAAAGAGGCAGAAATGTAGCAAATGTTATGGTCAGCCTTTAGATACAGGTACATGATGGGTGTAAATCACCAGCAGGCAGGAAGCAGGAAACCAAGAAAGTGCCGAAATCCCATTGGAAATAAGGGAGGCAGCACGTCCAGAACAAATCCCAATCTCTGAAATATCACATCCCTGATGAATGATGGTATTAGTCCAGTATCATCAATCTCTGCTCTGCCCTGTTTGGCTCTGGTCACAGCTGTCGGTACAAGGGGGCCTAGAAACACCCTGCCGCCTCACGTACACACTCATATACGCACTTACACACATGGCTGGCTAATGACAGATTAAGTAATCAACACTCTCAGCTGATTAATTACATTACAGTGCATACACACACTTGCTCTCTTTGCCTCACACACACACACAGTCACACAGATGTGAGCAGCACCAGTTGTGTAGTCTAGTGTGTTGTGATAATGATATATGTAATGGAGACGTGGCTGGTTGTGTGTGTCTGAGGGAGGGACAGATTGAGAGAAGTGGTGGCAGGTGATGACAGTCTTGCGAAAATGATTATTTTTAGGGTAACTATGAGGTGAAGCAGAGGGTAAAGGTTGAGGTTGGACAGCTGTTGGCTAAAGGCTTAAGTTTGTTAGGGAACATGTGCAGGTCAGCAGATTATTTTCACTACTTTATGTCAAACAGGAAGTTATGTTTTCATTAGTATGGGTTTGCTTTTATTCTGTATGATATCTGAAGCGGTTGGATTATTGGTTGCTGCTGCTGAGCAGAATGTGTACGCCGTTAATCAACGTAGACGTTCTGTATAAAATATTTGGATAATGAATAGGGGGGAAATGTTTTTCCATCGTTAAAGCTTGGTTTATGTTCACCTTGGTGTCTCGCTCAGTGTTCATGCGCCAAAAAATGATGCCATCGCGTCTTTCGCGTCGAGTGCTCTAAAAGTTGTCTTTAGTGCCTGGTCACTCACCTCTGAAGCTGCATGCCTTCGTTGGAAGTCTGGCTGTGCAGGTTTGCGTGTACAGACATGTCAATAACTCTTCTATTAGAGACCACAGGGACAGTCAAATGGCCTTAAATTATTAGAAAGAAACAGCCCACCACAGGCTTTTAAACGCAGACTGTGGAAGAACATGAGAGATGGCTGTAAAAGCTAAAACTGTCTCATGGAAATACTTTGGTGAAGATTCTCAGTCATTCAGGTCATAGTAATCTTAAGTGCTATATCGTAGGCAACTGGACTTGCTTGAGTTTCTTGAAGACGTTCACCTTTCATCCAAGAGGCAAAATGTCTTCAAGAAACTCAAGCAAGTCCAGTTGCCTATGATATTGCAATTAATGTCTCATGGAAAGAGTGGCGACCCTGAGGGAAACAAAACAGTATGAAATAATTTGACTTTGAGGTAAGCAACAGTAACAATCACAATACAAAAACTCAATGTTCGGCAGTATGTTGGTGTTTCCTACTGTTGCCAGACAGCCTACTTTTTTGATAACATTCTTCCTGTAACACTCGTTGACTTTGTTTCTTTTTGTTGCGTATTGCATTGAACAGCGAGTTGAGCTCTAGCTTGTGAGCCATCTTCGGAGGCCTGCACCACGGTGTCTCGTACTAGTATAAACAAAGCTTTAGCTGCTACCAGTGGTAATAACACAGCAGAATCTATGTTTTTATAAGATGACTCTAGATGCCGACGCTGTTGTGTTACTCGTCGCAGACTGGGTTAGCATTATGCCATTATTGTTTGGCTCAGTGTAAAAAAGCGAAACTGGCATGACAGTGAATCTTCTTAACGGCAGTATTGTGGAATCTCTGTTTACAATGAGCCACAGCCATGACCTGTAGTTCCATTTTTGAGGTGAAGGTCACCTATGGCACTGCTTGTTTGGTGATAAACTAGTCTCTTGATTGAAAATTCATTCAAATGATTTTTCAAGCAAGATTCCAAACATCCTCTTATTCAAGCTTCACATTTGTAAGAAATTTGCTTCTTCTCTGTGTCTTATGTGAGATTAAATAAATGTCTTTTGGTCTTGGGCTTTTGGTTGGTCAAAATTTGAAGACATTATCTTTGGCTGTAGGAAACTAAAAAAAAGGATGAGTCATTGAAGAAAAGAATGCTAGGCTATAGTACTTTGTGGTTCAAGAGTTACTTGTACATAAATGTCATTTTATAATCGGTTTCTTTTGCACCTTCTCTTGATGCTTTTGGTGTTTTATGTAGAGCACTTTGAATTGCCTCTTGCTGAAATGTGCCATATAAATACACTTGCCTTTTCTTGCCTATACACTTGTGCATGCCATCCAATCTAACTCTCTGTTATTATTCTCTGCTTTGCTTCTGTTGGATGCAGCTCACATGGGGCGCGCTGAGAAGGGTGAGTTACCAGTGGCCAGCCAAGAGCTGGGCTTCATCTGTCATAGTCATCATCACTGTCTTTGTCATAGTTCGTAGTGTTGTCATCGTTAGTCCACAGCCTTCACCTTAACTATCGCTCAATGTTCCAGCGTGTAGACATCCGTAGTCGTGGTTGAATTGTTAGTTTTCTCATCCACAGTCATCCCATCCTCCATCTGTCTTTACTAACCATCTCATTTGGAGTTAATGCTCATTTATAGTTGCACAGATCAACAATCTTTACACACCAGCACAGCGTCTTTTGGAATATTACTTACACCTTATTAAGCCAGTATTAAAGTGTAGAGTGCAGTGATATTTTGACTTTATGAACTATTTGATTCTCGCTGGAAAAAAATAATTCAAAGTTGAACTAGTTTGACTGCTTCATAGAACTTTGTCTACAGCTATTTGCTCTTTGGAAATTATTTATACAATGACAAACTTGATTTTAATTGATGCAACATTTGATGTGCTCCTGTACTGGTTTTGCTGTTGTCTGTGTTTGTGACTCTGCCAACCTGTTTGTCAGTTAATCTACATGCCATTTGTGTGTGTGTCTCCCCTACTGTGCTTGTCTGTCGCTGTGTAGTTAGACAGCTGTCGGGAGGTTTGAAGTTTCCAGGTGCTGTTTATTTAGCCGAGCCTGATCCTTAATAAAGGAGCTCCGAGTAACTTTGTTCCTGCAGTGGCTGACCACACCTCCTCTTCTTATTCTAACTGTCCACTTAAGCAACCACCCATCCTCTCCCTCTGTCTCACACGTATCCTCTATCTTCCCTCCCCCCTCTCTTTTCCTCTCTTTCACACACAAACACTCACAGCGGACAGTTGTTAATGAGGGAGTTGCTTTTTGTTGTGAAAGTGACAGGTTTGTAAAATATACCGCAGACACTTCACACTGTGGAGACATACAGAAAGATCGCTGTGTGTCTGTGGAGTTTGGTATCCCACAAGGCTTTGCTGTGACAAAATCAAAGCAAATGCGATGTTTATGTCTTTATTTACAAAAAATCAAAGGCAATACAAATCCACAGCGAAGGTCATATTCTAGTTAATGCTTTAAAACTGAAAAAAAGAAGGTTTGATTTCTTTTCTTACAGTTTTGTGTGTGGGAGTCAAACATGAGATTTGGAGTGCCATGCTCCAAAACACAAATTATTTAACGGAAAAATAATAGAGACCTAATGAAAGCCCAGCGAGGCAGAAATACTGTCAGTTCATATTAAGCAGGACAGGTTCTTGAAAATGGTTTTGGCAGGTTCTACATCTGCTCTCACTAATCTCAGCAGATTACACTCGACTCACTCCCTGAGACAGGAGGTGTTTGTAACTACTCTTATCGCTCTGTGAGCTCTTACTTAATATTTTAAAGATGAGGTAGAATTAATAAAGGTGTAGTGTTTTGAAGGATAGGTTCCGAATTAGTCTATCTTACAGCAATTTGCAGGAAACTGAGTTAATTGGCTATAGATCAACTTCATATCTCCATTCATTTCTGTTTCATTGGGAAGAAAATCAAACTTAAACTTAATTTTTTTTCTTTATTGTGAATAATTCACCACTCCAGAGAATGATGGAGATCTGATCTCATCTGCTTTGATAGTTTGTTAACTTTCTGCATATCAAGTCAAGTTTTCAATTTCCCTCCACAATTTAAATCCCATTGAGCTTCGTTCAATGAGGAAATATTTGGAAACATCCAAGCTGTCTCTCTCAGCTTTATTATGATATACATTATATGGTCAAAACTTTTTTGTTGTTTCAGTCTTAGCTGACTTTCCTCTTAACTTCAAAGGCTGTATCCACACCAAATGAGGCGTTGCAGCAAAAACCCCAGTCCTTTCATTCATTTGGACGTGGGTAGTGCATCTACTGAAGCATTGGGGGCATCGGAGGATGAAGAAAAAAATGTATTTGCCTAAAAGTTGTAACAGAATCAACTTTTCAAGAAGCTCATGTAATTTTGTAAACAAGCTAACAGCGCTCATGACGGATCAGAAATGTGCAACAACATTTTTTGCTGACACTAGATAGAAACAAAACCCAGAGACTGTGTTGTATTGAGTATATGTGAGCTCTAAATTCACCACTTCCAAGCAGAGGAGAGAAGATAATGTTATGTCGGAGCCTTATGGTGGAAAGTTTCTCCTTCTACCTGATGTGACATCATGTCCGCAGCTGTCTGTACCAAAGAGTAGTGTACAAGTCAAGAGCGCTTACTCTGCAGCAAAATCTAAGTGACCAAAATGTCCCCAAAATAAGCCAAAAACAAAACAAACGACTGCTCGACTTAAAGCAATCAAATATCTACGTTAACATACTATTGCGAAGAGGGAGAGCTCATCCTAAAGCTGAACCCAGCGTGGGCCGTGGGGCAGAAACCTTACCGTAAATCCGTTTTTACTGTAACCAAACCCTGCCATTGTCTCTCCTTTTTAGCAAATGTTTGATGACACTGGAGTTGTGCCAAACCACAAAGAGTGTTGGGGGAATTCTGGTGACTCAGTTGGCTAAAGTATAACCCAGCTTTCCTGCCTCAAATCTGTTCTGTCATGCTTATTTTTCTTTATTTTCTCTTAATATCTGTTGCTATCATCTACCTATGAAGACGCAAAATGCCCAGAAATAATCTTTAAAAGGAGCATTTAAATGGGATGATCATCTGATGTGTGACTTTTTAAGGGCAGGTGCCTTTTTAGTGTCCTTGCCAGGGCTATTTCTGTCACGCTCAAACCTCCAGAAGAGACACTCGAGACAAATTAAGATAAGACAGTGTCTTTAAAGTGACAGGCAGCATCAGAATTTGCTCAAGACCGGAGACAAAGTGTCCATAAAAAGACAGTCTTTGGTTTTACTTAACTTGAGGCGGTGCTTTTGTCTGCATGTTGAGTTAATGTGACAACAAAGCTGTGCGTGTGTGAGGAGTGTGTGTATGTACAGTACGTGTATGAAGGATTGAGCCTCTTCATGTTAGCCTTCAGGTGGGCTGGGTTTATAGACATGGCCAAAGGGCTTGTGTGTGTGTGTGTCTGTGTGTGTGTAGCTGTAGGCAGTGGCTGAAGTGGTTTCCATTAGTCCAGTTAAGATGACATCTGTCATGAGGCTGCATCACACATACACACACACATGCACAAAAGTAGCCATAAGCAATCTCTGTGCAGTATACCATAGCAAGTCTCATTCCTGATCTCTGTGTGTAGTCTCATGATAAAATCCCAGAGGACATTCTGCCTTGGTCTCTTTCAGCCATACAGCCGCAGTATGAACATCCTGATATCTAAGAGGACACTATTTTTACTGCCCTTACACTCCTTTCCAATAACTCCCCTTTGCTCTTTAATCTGATTTCAGTTCAAGAGCAATGGAAAGCTTTCGAGATATATAAGCCCTCCTCTATTAGTGTGTGTGTGTGTGTGTGTGTGTGTGTGTGTGCGAATCAGGGGCTCACAGACAGATGACCAGTCCATTAAGATTATCATCTCCATCCCCGACCATGTATCTTCACATCACCGTGATGCTGGTCCTCTGTCTGTCTGTGTAAGCAGAGATTTAAATCTTCTAGCAGATATTCCAGACCTATCTTTTTCCTCTAAGTGATGTTCCACAGTTTTTTTTTTCTTAATCTGTCTGTCTGTCATCCTAATCTGTCGTGTGGTCTGTCTGCCTGCCAGCTAGTCCGTGTGTGTAGTGTGAGTGTGTGTCTGTCCCTCCTGTCTGCAGATGACTAGATGACTGCAGACACATGGTCAGCCTGACAGCATTTGCGTATACGCACCTACAGTCAATCACTCCAACAGACAGGCTGTGTGTGGGAGTCTGCAGACAGACATTTAAATGGTGAACATCTGTCTATCAGTTTCCTGGTTGGTCCTCCGCAGCCTTGATTTTAGAAACACTGTGATGAAGCCATTTATCAACAGTTCAGCCTCACATGATACAAATAGACACATTAGATTCTTAAGGAAAAGCACTCTAAATACAGTATGCAGATTAATGATGTCTTAGTTGTCATCACCAAAACAAGCCTAATTTCCATGAATACAAAATGAGAAAATTTAGAGTAAATAGTGAGTTAAAATATGAGGCTCATTAACATTTGATTTCTGCGATTATAACTCAGTGTCTTCCTGTAATCACGTTCCAGAGAGCTGAGTCCAAGGAGTCACAAATAAATAAAATAAAAGTAATGAAATATTTAATTAACCAACTGATCGATAGCAAATCTGATTATCAGGTAACCTTTTAAGTTATTTATCAACCCAAAATGTCAAACATTTGCTGGTCCCGGTTCCCTAAATGTCAGGAGTGCTTTTTTAAATGTCGTTGAAAGCTGAATATCTTTGGGTTTTGGACTGTTGGTCGCACTAAACAAACAATTTGAATAGTCATGTTGTCTTCAGCTAACTCTTAAATGTAATTTTGCTTTGCCCTTGGAAGGCATCTCCGTGAGGCCAGTAGGCACAGGAATTCAATATATTGTAATCAATAATGAAAGCCTTACAACTCGTTTGTCGTGTGCCATCAGTGAACAGGCTAAGTGACTTTTCCCTTGTTTGAAAAGCCACACGCCCTGACTTGATTTTGACAAAGCTTTGCACACCTCTGACCTATTTTCAGCGCAAAGGCAAGCTGTTGCTCAGACTCACCTTGGGCTTGATAAGCTCCCTGAATGTTTTTCCTTGGGGTATATCGACACTTTTTCATGGCCCATCGGCCAGAGTTTGCTTGCTCGCTGTATAGCCCGTTTCCCACTCGACAAAAACACCACTAACATCTGACTTTTATATTCAGTGGGAAGGGTTACAGTCGGCATTCACTCCTGGGTCAAAGGACTTTGCAGTACTCATGGGTATGTATTGGCTTCAGGTTTGATTTGCTTGGATTGGCAGTGATGGAAATAGAACACCAGGGTGAACGCAAAAATTTTAGACCCTTTGCTGGAGTGACCGGATACCACAAAGTACTGTAGGTCTCCGTCCAAGAAGAGCTCGATAATCATTCAGAATTGTAAAAAATTTTAAAAGGTAAATACGGTAACATTGTCACTGGCCTCGATGCTGCTTTCTACTGCTACTTACCTGTTTTTTACGGTGTCCGGTCCGCTTGTGACATCTAACGTGACATACCAGAAAAAAACGTAGAAAGCATACATATACATGGCTCTGGTCTACTGGCAATATGAAAGCACCCTAGCACGTATTTTTTATCAGGTTTTCCCTTATTTAAAAAGCTTGTGTACACTTGCTTATTTTGGTGGGAAAAGGGTATATGTTAGGAAGAGGAGTTACTGAACAGTATCGGTTGTCTAGAATTGGCCTTTGCAACTGAACTGCATACTTCTCAATGAGGTCGAGTGTAGACATCACAGTATGTTAGTGGCTTACATCAAAAGTAAAATATGCAGCACCACCAACAGCTTCAACTGACAGAGAGAACAAGGCAGCTCCATACCTCCAAACAATCAGCGGTACAGATTTACTTCCATGCATTCAAGGAACCAAACAAAAGTTCGTCCATGGTTTCTATACATCGTAGTTTCAGGACACCTACTGAGACCGTATTTCCTCAAGGCACTTCTGTTTTTAAGTGAGCATTTCTGGGTAAATGTTTTTTGAATGGTGCAAACAGTGTGTTCTCTCCACTGGAAGTGATAGGAGGACAGTGTAGTGACAGATTCCTAACGGATGCACAGTTGTAGAGCAACATGTGAACCAAGGAAAATACCAAAATAGGACTTGAGGTATGCATTGGGAGGTAACTGTGAGATTCCTATTGTGAAAGTATGACATTTTTTATGTTGATAGTCACTATTGCAACATGCACACACATAGACACACTCACACACACACTCACACACACAGACACACATGCACACTCCCCAGCAGTGTTGATACTGTTCAGACTCCACCGTGTCTGGTGGAGTTGAGCGAAATCAGTCAGTTCAGTCAAACAAACTCTTCTCTCCTCCCTTCTCACTAAACATATCCAAGTACGACTCCCTCCTTTTCTCCCCTCCTAAGCTTCTCCTAACGGTTATTTTACCTCATTCCCCCTCTCCCGTCCTCCTCCCTCCTGTTTCTTGGAATTTATGGCCCACTAGTCTAAACAAAGCAACACAACGTTTATCAAGCCCTCCCCCTTCTCATGTTCTCCTTATTCTCCCCCCGCCTCCCCGCCCTCCTCCTCTTCCTCCCACTCCCCACCTCCAGTGCTACGGCTTCTTTCCCATCTCCTCTCCTCCCCGTTTCTCCAGTTTCAGTGTTTCCCCCTCCAAAGACCCACAGCAGAATCAAGGGTGGGATTTTGTGTTCCCAAATCCAGACTGAATGGTGTTGTATTACAGGGATTAAGTGCGTGGATTCTGCTTAAGGTGGAAATGATAATTGTTAAGGGAGCTTTATACGTGGCAACATGGGAGTAACATGAGAACAACAGGAACATTAGTACAATTCAGTACTTTAAGAATAAGTTAAAAGTGAGTTTGATTCAGAATTACTGTTACTTGTATGTCTGGACAATGAACCTCATGTATTGAATTAAAGACATTATGAATCTCTTACCGACCTAAATTTACTTTTACAGCTGTTTTCAATAGATGTCCTTGAACTGACAATAGCTACAAAAACCTGATATTCAATCAACAAATCATAAAATGAAATGAATCCCTCGAACCCTACATGGCTTCAATCTCCACTTATTTGTTACACCAGAGTGCTGAAATTTTGAGCACAGCTGCTTTTCATCAGACTAAAGTTACCTGTGTATGGCGTAGATATACACAGGTAACTTAAGTCTAGTCACATGATGTAATCACGTGACCCAAGTGATGAGAATGACACAAGAAAACCAAGCATTAATATACAATGTATGTAATGTAGCATGTAATGTACATTAACATATACATGTGTATGCTTATACAGATATGGTTTTGGAATGCTTGCTTTTCTCATGTCATTTCTAACACTTGAGTCGCGTGATTGCGTCATGTGACTGTCACGTACATCTAAGGCAGCATATACAGTTAACACAAGGCTAAGCAGTTAGAGCAGTTGTCCTTGAGACTTCAAGACCACGTTGGTGTAATTAATAAGTGAACATTTGAACCCTGCAGTGTGGGAGCAATTGATTTGATTTTATATATGGTTGCTTTCAGCTTAGCACCATATATCATAGATTTGGATTTGCATGCATTCTCCTATCTGTACCAAGTAACCAATCAGTCAATAGCAGCCCCATGTCCTAAACCCTCTGTATTGTAATTAAACAGGCCATACTTTTCAGTAGTGAGCCAGCATGATAAAAGAAATACACAAATGTACAAATGGAGGGCTCCAAATAAAGATTATCTTCATTTTCGTCAAATCTTCCAAATGATTTACTTGATTAATTGATTATTTGGTTGATAAACTGTCAGAAAAAAGTAAAAATTATCCATCACATTTTTCCTATAGCCCAAGGTGACATCCCCAGATTGCTTGTTTTGCCCGTAGACTGATAAAAATAATGGAAGTAGCCCATTAGTTTGTGGACTCCTGTTTTGTCATTTTGGCTGTCACCATCTTGTTTTTTTGGAGCCACAAGTGACCATATTTGGACAAATTTAAACAGATGAGTTATATAAAAATTCAGCGTTCCATGAGATTGTCTTAAAGGGGGAAATTACAGAAACCAGAACTGTTTTTTTTTTTTTACCAAGCTGTAAACATTTTTTAATGGCTAGACAGTTGGGCATTTTAACATGGGGGGTCCATGGGGTTGACTTGCTTTTGGAGCTGGCCTCAAGTGACCATTAGAGGAACTGCAGTTTTTGGCACAAAAATTCCATTCACAATGATCTAAAGCAAAGCTGCAAATCCTTAAAGAGGAAAAGCCGGAACCTTAAAAAAATTACTTAAATATGTAATCTGTTATCAAAAGATAACAAGAGATAAGTACATGTCATTTACCTCAACTTGATGCCAGCTGATGTCAGTGAAGATAGCTGCCAAAGGAAACAATGATGTTTCTGGTTGTTTTATCTGATCGCTGAAAAACGAAAGAACAGATTCTTCTCTGCATTGTCATGCTGGCACAAAACATTCTCACCCTTTTGTCTCCGCCTCACCCCCTCCTGTATCACGTCAAGGTCTCTCTCTTACTACTTCTCTGTTTTGCTATCTTTCCCATTCACTTTCTGAAATGCTTTTGTTAGTGTTTTGTCTCTGCTCTGTTTTCAGTGCAGCCAGATTTACTTTGACTCACACTAGCCCCCCCCCCCCTCTGAATACAAGTCTTTGTAGAAGAAACTGTCTCTTTGTATTAAGTGGCTAGGTTAACTGTCACTATGTCTATATCGGGCCAAAGGTAAATAAAGTGTCTGCGTGTGCATCTCATGTATGTGTTCGTCCTGTGTGTGTTTGAGCCAAGCGAGCTGTCTTGTCGGAGTAACGGTTAGCAGATACAGCTCTACCTCCCCATGACACAAACTGTCTCTTGCACTCATCTTCACACACACAGACACACACACAAACACATGCGCACAATACTACCTTAACACACAGCGTCGCTCTGTCTCGTAGGGTTAGTCCCTGACTACCAAGTGAGCTATATGGAGTTAAGTACATGTTTGAAACAGAACTACTGCAGTCTGTGTTTGTTGAGCTCTCAGCGGGAATCCTTAAGATGAAAAACTTAGATGACAATCTGTACAATACTTTTCAGTTCAAGGAATTTATCGTATTCAGAGTTATGTACACAAATGACAGAGAGATAAATCTCAAAGAGATAAGTGCCTCCTCAAAGTGGCTCCATTTGAAACCTCTAGTCTCTTTATTATAGAGTGGTTGCCGACATATAAACCAATCTTTGGATATATTGTGCTTGTAAGAAGAGCAACTCATTGTTACCTTTAAATTTCTGTATGATCTCTTGTTGGTGGATTTCCCCCTGAAAGTACATCCACATGCAAAAAATAGCAAGTGTAGTTATAATCTAGTTGTGCTACAGTCATTTTACTCAGGGGCCTGTTTCTCAAAAGGGATTTGCAAGCCAATTGCAGATAAATTTGCAAGTTCAACAGAACTCCTGTATGCTCATGCATAGATCATGGAGCATGGTGTTCATTTTGTTAAGTGGAAACATGTCAAAATAAATGTCAGAACAAAGATGGGTAGTGAAAAGTTGTTATGGCCTGTATTAAGAAGGGCCAAAAATATGATAATAAGACCCATGTTGGCAAATATGATGGTTTTTCTTAAAGATGTATGTCACTGTAGCACAGTGGTTCTCTAAGTTGTCCTTTCATGTCCCCTTTCAGAAGCTGAAAAAAGTTCATGCCCTATCACCAAACAATTTTTATCAATCGTTAACAGTAATTGGGGAAGCAAATAATTGTATATGTGGCTGACAGTATATTTATTGGATTTGGTCTTGTAATGTTGCTTCTGTTGTGATTTACTTAAACTTTTTTAATGGGTTGTTGTTGTTGTGTTGGAACATGTTTTATGGTTTTATGTTGTCTTGCAAGTCAAAGACCAATTTCTGCCTTGTCCATGCATAAGGTAGACAATAAAGTATTCTATTCTATTCAATTATCTTCCTCTGGTCGTCCAAAATCCACCTGCAGTGGCCACTGCTGTAGCTGATCCTGCAATATGGGAGTTTTTACGCCCATGTTTTCACATTTACGCTGTCAAATGACTACACTGCTATCAAATAAGCAATAAATACATGCTCCAATATTCACAAACTCTTTAAAAATACTCCAGTTGAAGCCCATGCAAAGCTGAAAGATTCAAGGATTTGTTTCCTGTTTTGGTGTTCAGCTCTGTAAGACTAGCAGGTCACAGTTGCATGGTCAGCCAATATAAACAGTAATGAAGTTGTGTTTCAAAGAACGTCAGAATCATGACATCACACCCCTTTTTAGGAAATACTGAGTAACTTATTTGGATGAAAGCAAGCGTGACTGTTTGGTTAATTGTTGATTTGATTCAGGGTCGGTTTAATCAAGCAGCAACCCTGGAATTATCATTAGCTGTACTTTAGAGTTACCTTTTATAACCCACATCTAATTACTGTTGTCGTCTGACAGTAGAAGCAAAAATATATACAGTGACATCCCTTGAGTTGTGCGTTTGGCTGCGCTGAAACTTAGATGGAGGAAACAGATTTTTTTGTCATCATTTGGTTGCAAACATTTTGATTTGATGCATGTTGAAAAACTGTTGTGGTCGGCGGCCTGTCTCGCACATAAACAGTGGTTCTGATGTATGTCATGGCTTCAGTAAGTGCCACTTTGTACTTTTTGTAACTTTGCCCTTGAGCCCTCTGACTGATCTGGTGGCACTGCTGCAGTGGCCACCAGTACAAACCTGTAGTTACAATGGGGCAGCTCCCAGGCGTGTAACCTTGTGAGTGTACAGCAGTGCGGCTACAAACAGCATGTCTGCTCAACACAACTGTTCCCTGGGTAAATAAAGGTTAAAGTCAAGCCATGAGCCTTGCTCTGCCTCTCCTTCTACCGCCGCTATCACACCTCCCCCTCCACGCACACACACATACACACACACACACACACACCACTGGATGGAGCGAGAGAAAGTCAGCCACATGTGGTTTCGGTTAGCCACACTTTCCCCTCCAACTGGCCCCAAACTAACCACTTCTACTTTACCATGGTCAAGTACATGTGTATATCTCCCATTCAGCTTATGCCTCTGTGTGTTTGCTTGTAAATCTGCCTGTCTGTACATGTCTCTGCGTGTGTTTAGTGTGTGTGTGCGTATGTGTGTGTGTGAATGCATGTCCCAGCCCGAGGCAGAGTCGAGTAGAACAGTGAATCAAGGTTAGTGGTCCAAAGAGAGCAAGAGAGATTGAAGGAGGGAGGGAGGGACGGGGGTGACTTTAATCGAGGCAGCAGAAGTGGGAGAGGGAGTGAAAGAGGAGAAGGAGACGAGCAACTGCAGGTTTTTAGTGAATTCACTTCTCGCTGTGTGTATGACCTAAACATCATTATTTCATCATTATTGCTGGTGGTGGTGAGCTGGTGATGTCAAAGCTCATCAGTATGGACTCAATAAAACACGCCATGGACATGGTGGGGATTTTATTTCATGTAGGCTTATAGCAAAATAATCTGCTGTTAGAGGATCCATCTTCAGTTGCTAATAATAGGATACAGTCTAAGTACTTTCCCTGTTGCCCCTTTTTTTCTCTCATATGGATCCAAATGGATTCTCCAGTACTTGTATGACACAACTACAAGTGGCTGTGGGAGACATTTACACATGTTCAATGTCTCCCACAGGTCTGAAATACACTTACCTGCTGGCACAAAAATGGTCTGTGACAAACAACAAATAAGAGTGACCTTTAACATAGTATTTTGAGTTAGTGAATATTTCTATTAATTTTACAGACATGACATCATTATGCTCTTTTCTGATAACACGTAGAGCTAATCTCTGTCATCTCTATCTCTTTGGCCCCTTTCCCACTGCACCAAAGAAACACACTAACACCCACTAACATCTGGCTTTTTTATTTAATGGGAAAGGTTACAATTTGCATTCACTCCTGGGACAAATGATGCTGCAATAGTCACAGGTATTTATCTGCCGCAGCTCGATTGGATCTGATCGGCAGTGATGGAAGTGCATTAACCGTGTGGATGCGCTAATTTTAGCCCCTTTGCTGGTGCTATGCAATGGTAGGCCGCCACAAAATACCGCCTGTCTCCGTCCAAGCAGCACTTTTGTGCCAAATTAGATGGCACTGAATTTCAGAGAGAGATTGCAAATTAAAGAGATATTTAAAAAAGTAACTACCGTAACATTTTCACTGGCCTCCATGCTGCTTTCTACTGTTTGCTAACCTGTTTTCCGGCAGGCCATGACATCAAACATGACACACCATCATGTCTGCTTCTCTCTTTAACCGTCTGTTCACACATTGCTGACAAATATATGGAATAAATAGGCTATGTGGTCACGGACAGCGGTGGTAGGCTATTTCTACGACATACAGAGGACAGATTTTGAAATCACATCATGTTTGGGGTAATAATCGGGCACATGTTAACCCCGGGAGAACAATAGGGAGAATCTATATGGAATATAATGCCTCCTTTATATCATTTATGATAGATTATTCGTGCCTCACAAGGCCGACCCCTGGGCTTTCAGGCACTTGAGTCTCCCACAGAAGCAGATTCAACAGATACAGACAGAAGATTATCCAATTGATAGCAGATGCTGACGTACTCTGAGATGATGACAAAATGATGAAGGAAAAATGCAAAAATAGGTTGCCAGATACACCTCGACGGCCGTTAAAATACCTGGGCGCCTCACCCAAGGAAAGACCATGTGTGGGAAACACATTTGAATGCTAAAGTCAATTTTCTTAACACAACTTTCTCATTCTTTTTCGCCATTTAGACAATGTTATCAAAGTTTACATACCACAAGCTGAGCCAGCCATAATGAAGCACTGTTAGCATTCTTTAGATATCTTAAGATTTACTAGATTCTACCTGGATTACACACGAACCCGTACTGTCAGAGATGGTAGCGCCACTCTTAAAACAAAACACCTGGTATTTCACCAGTGTATTCCCATAACTTATGATCTCTTATATGATCATTTAGAGTTATTGGAGAGCTGTTCAGGTTTCAGCTCTGCCTCGATAAAATAAGATAGTGGACATTTCTCTTTGCTCTTTGGTGTATTCTTTCTCTTCAAAGGCGCCAGATTTCATTTAAGTTAAACCCAGCATGTTTTGAAGTTCAAATAGACCGAGCTTAGTGATGATTTTTTTTTTTTCACAAAGTTGTGACTGTTATGTAAATTAGCGAAGAGTTACAGATTTTGAGAGCTTTTGTTGCCTGTTTTGTTGTGTTCTTAAATGTAGGAACACAAACACACACTAGTACACACATAAACAAAGCAATGAAAGAGTTTCTCTTACTTTATGTGAACATAAAAACATGGAACATTTAATTGTCTCAAGATTGCAAATTTAATGAATTCAAGCACTGACTGTACTTCTGTTTTAGCAGATTAGGCAAAATGATGCATTATGTATCTTAACTCCCTAAATCTCAGTGTGTCAGTCGTAACAAACTTTCGTTGTGTAGCTAAGCATTGTTCAAATCTACTCAATATTATCTCAATCAGGAGAGACTTTAATAAGTGAACAATTATTTACTGACACATGAACAAAATGGCTGAAAATTAGAAAGTCTTTGGCGATTAGACCCCATCAAGATGTCATATATATTTTTAAGGAAGTAGAGAAGCAAGGAGTGGTATAGTATACCCCCTGACAGAGTCTATACACTGGTGGTGATCGTGGATGAGGAGAAAGCTGAGATCTGGACGATGCGAAGAGGAGCGGCTTCTGATGAGCTCAGACCTAGGCGTTGAAAAGATGAACTTGAGGTGAATGTGGAGGAGGAGGGCCGTGATAGTTCGTGCTGACAGCAACAGAGAGGAGAACAGATTTAGAAATATTGACAGCAAAGATATGATTAGCTGATAGAGACAGTAGTTAAATGTGGTTGGTTTAACTTCCCCCAAATGAGCAGACAGATGCAGGATTTATTTTGAATTCTCACGGAATTCCCAATGTTTTCAAAGATACCGGATGTGTCAGGCTTAATTTGAGGTGTATGTGTATAAAATGATGCACATTTGGAATATTTCTATATGATAAAATGGATTTGAGTACTTCACTCAGTTAAGCCATCATAACGCTTTATTGAAGACTTGGAACAAACTGATACAGAACATAAGTATTCATTGACCCGTACTTGTTTTATTCAGCTAAAAATATTGCAAAGCTCAAGTCTGTGGTGTCTAGACCTGAGCTAGAGATGACACGATGCTTTTGTTTCCTCTTGACTGGACCACTGTAGTCCTGTGGAAACAAATCTTCGCTGAATTGTTGAACATGTCAACCCACATCACTCATCAGTCATCTCCTCCATCCATTTATTGTCAGTAGGTCCCTTAGGTCTGCAGAACAGGACCTACTGGCTGGCCCCCGGCTCCAGACTCAACACATGAGGTGATCATGCTTTTAAAGTCGTGGCTCCAACACTATGGAACTCTCTTTCATTAGGTTTCGACCTGCGTTCTCTTTAGAAATTTTTAAATAACAACTCAAGACACATCTCTTCAAAATGGCCTTTGTCCCACCCTAAATTGTCTAGTGCTTGTTCCTTGGTATGTTTCTGTTTGGGGCCTCAGTAGCCTGTACTTGCTCTATATTGTACTTTCTTTTTGTTGCCTTGTTTTACTTGTTATATTGCCTTTGTTTGTATTGATTGCATGTATTTTGTGAGGCACTTTATCAAGTAAGTTTTATTCTTTATTTATATTTATAAGTATGCTGTAAGTACGGAGTACTCTAAGAAATAATAAGAGGTAATGTGATTTTTACAATCTCAAAGCTACTTGAGGGAAAAAGGGAAAACTGGACATGAAGATGTTTGTACAACAAATAGCTTGGTCTGTATTTAATGTTTGTATGATGAGTTTGTACCAGAGAAAAGCAACATGTAGCTCTGTCTTTTGGGATTCCTCACAACATGAGTCACGTTTATAATATCGCCTGGTTTTTCTTAGAACCAGAGCAAAATCCGCAGCCTGTTGCTCGCAACCAACGCATCCTAGAAGAGTGCAAAACCTCCACCTACTTGTGAGAACAAATTAGGAAGAAAAGCCAAACTTCTTCTAAATGACACTGTGAACAAAGAGTGGGCTTGATGGAAGACAGTGTGTTTTTTTCACTCCATGGCTGTTATGACAAGCCCACTCTGTCCTGACTTTGTAAGTGAATTGTAAATCATTTTTTCTTGGCTGCTGTGATATCAATTTAGTGTGATATTAGAGTATAATGAAGCATGGTTTAACAAACTTAATGTTAATGTATCTTGGGACTGCAGTGCCATTTTTCTTTGTTGGCGTTTTCAGTCAGCTAATTTAGAGAGCTTTCTCCGTTGTCACACAGATCTTTTTATATGTGAGTTCAAAGATGATTTGGGAAAAAAAAAAACCTTGCGAAATTGTTTTAAAGCAGCGTTGTTGTCCATTTTGAATAATGTGCACAATATGAGCGTAACAGAAGCGAAATTGATTTATTTCAAGATTTGGACCGTGAACAGTGGCAGCATTTCGAGTTGCCATGTACTGAATCAGATCACCTTAAATTCATGAGCCCCTGTAAATGGAAATTGAATCCAATGATGAGGTCTCTGCTGAACCTCAACGCTAACAACCAGGGTAGTATTGCTACCAGTCTGTTTTCATGGCTGTCAGCTTCGCAAAGTTGCAATTTCTGACCATTTTATCTTTTTTTTTTTGGAGAGATGAAGCAACAAATACTTGGCATCTATCGGATATATTAATATACAAATTTGGATTTATTCTACAATTAGGAATTCTATGAGTGTCCTATAGCTCAACTTTTTCTGTCAATGAACCATAGAAGTATTTTTCTACGCAGAATATAAAAAAGCAGAATGTAAGAAAGAAGAGCAGGTCAAAGAAAATGGCTTTCAACGATGATAAGAAGCTATTTAGATGTACGCTACAGGCCCTAACCTGACCAGACATGGACTATAATCCTTCACAAAATGGAGGAGAATGAATTGGAAGTAAATGATACAGAATAGAAGTGGGCAGAGAAAAGTCTGTGGGAGCGAGAGCTGTTTGAAGTGTGATAAGGAACTGCGCGAGAACAGAGCCGACCGGAGCAGACTGACACAACAAACACTTGCAGCTGCGCGCTTTCATTCCTTACCTCCTCCATATCTGCTGATAACAACAGAGGAGCGAGACAGAGGGAGGGAGGCAGTGAAAGTTATGCTGGTGTGATAGGATGCAGAGCTCGGAATTTCTTTGTCTCGTCTTGTTCTGTAAGGCAGACGTCTGTGTCCTGTTTTGGCTTCAATGCTTAAGCACCCTTGCTGATACCGTGTGCGGAAGAGACCACAAAGCATTGCCGTGCTCTTTCATTTGATGTTGTCGTTAGGTTACGCTCTGACCAGCAGAATGGGGACAAACACAAGTTGTTAACCTGCATTCACACAGACGGGGGCAGAGACTTGAGAGATGGACTTTGTTCCTTGTTCTCGTGCATGTGTGTGTGTGTGTGTGTGTGTTTACATTGCTAACTGGCTGGAATCCTGTGCAGAGACTGATAGGTTTCTGCTCTCAAATCAGTCTGTTTGTATTTCAGGGGGCCTGTTTCTGTTTCACATTCTTCAGCTTTTGGCTGGAGCTGTTTCGATCGAACCAGGGGGATGCAGTGGAGGGTTGAATTACTTTACGTCAGCCAGTTGGCCCACTGCATTTTCACGTGACCCACTTTTTTTTTTTTTTTTTAGGGGTGACATAAATGACAGTGACAATGCATTATACACTTCGATGAAGTCGTACAAGCCTTAAGTACCTTACATGTAGATCTAGATTTGGTTTCACCTAGGGTTGGGTACTGTTCACATCTCCGGTACCTGGAATTCCTTTTTTAGTACTTAACATGAACAAGCTGCAGGGGTGACATAGTAGACTAAAATGCTCTTTTTTAATCACACACAGAGCTAATTGCCTGTCTCTGTCCGTCTGTCTGCTTGTGTGTGTTGGTCTGTGTATCCAGTAGTGATACTAGGCCATTACTTCAGTAATGTAGAGCAGAAAATAGTCCAGAGGCTGAAACTACCATGGCAGATTGGAGCTGCAGCTATAGTTATGGCTAGCTGGGAGGCCGACGGAGCAGCCGTTGAGCTCTGTGGCTGACTTCCCAAATTCGAGGCGCTTCTGCTTCCTGTCTTTAGTTGACCCTGCCGGCTCCACAGATCTCTGATGCCAACCTCAGTGTTCTGTGGCTGACTTCCAAGCCGAGAATCACTTCCACCTCTTATATGAACTTGTTGTTCTTACCTAGATGTGCTCTCAGTTACCAGCATTTGGCAACAATTGATTTAACTGGAATCTGTACTTGGTAGTACCGATGTAATTCAGTCAGTACCCAACCCCAGGTTTCACCAGCTATTCGTAAATCTATAAAGTTTTTTCTAAAGGTCGTCTCATTCTTTTTTGATTACTAGCTAGTTTCATACCAGCCCTTTACTAAACCTGGTTCCACTTAAAACTTAAAGCTCTGGTGTGTAGGATTCATTAGCATCTAGTGGCTAAGGTTGCAGGACCAACTGAAACTTCTCCCATAGAACTACCATTGGTCGACCCAAAAATGCTAATAGCGCTTTCTTGAGCTTTTTCAACATGACAGACATGGAAAAGGACCCGCTCCTTATTAAGAAATGAACCGCTCATTTCAAGGTAACGAAAAAATGTTTATGAAACTTAAATTCCTTTTCTGCCAATATATATATCCCTCTAAATCCTACACACTGGACCTTTTAAGGAATGTCTTAGCTAGAAAAGACTTAATTAACATGAAAATCAGTAGCTAGGAAGCATCTGTGGTGGTGTCTGATCAAAAGCATTCAATCATGTAAACAACAAGCCATGGTACCGTCACAAGCCAAAACAGAACTTTAAAAACAACATTTTCATCGGTCCAAAAACTTATTCATATATGACCATGACATAGAAATATGTGTTTCAGTTTAGTAGTGTTTGGAGACCGTGGAAAAGATCAGATCACACAACAACCAGCGTTATTGATTGTGACATACAGTGTGCGAAATACCCATCAATATTCGGGGGGGTCTCTAACTCGCGATTGTTGCGCAATACCGTTTTTTTTTCTTTTTATACAGTGACCCTATACAATAAACCAAGACAATCAGCCTATAGCCTATGACAAACACACGCACACTTAACAATTTTAGATGCATGTTGTTTTATAAAAAGGAGAGGCAAAATTGTGCATTCCAATGCAGAATGTAATTGACAAATACAAGCTGATAATTAAAATAAATAAAAGACAAAAATTGGCACCACACTGGCGCACTTAATGAATAAATGCCAGGTATAAGAGACTGGCGCACGATCAGTGCAATGCAGAAACGAATAGACAATAAATAAAATGAATGAAAGACTAATTGACACCAAACTTGTGCATTCAAATAACAACCAACTGTATAAAAGCCACTTATAGCCTATCGGAGACTGACGTGCAATCAGTGCACTTTAACGAGATCCTCAGCCTGCACAATGACCGATCATGTAGCCTAACGTTAAGTAACCATCTAGCAAATTATGTTTAAACACAGCTTTGAACACATTCATTAACAGGCCATAACGAAAAATAAAAAACACAGACAAATATAGCTCTCAACAGGCGGGTTCAGGCCATGTTATGCTGAAGCAGGCTGGCCTCTTACCTTAAGTTAAAATAGACCAGATGTGCCTTTTCTCGACTTCTTGTACTTTCTGTCCTGGTTTCCAGGAACAAGAGAGGCGATGTCCTGCTTTAATCCAGCTTCTGACGAATGGAACCGGGTCGAATTTGTCCAGAGGAGGTCCGTTGAGGTCCACAAACAGGAGTGCAGACAGGCCTTCTTCGCGCAACCTGTTGCGCGTCTGGCTGTCCGTGTTATTAACTGCGGAAAAGCCTCGTTCGCACTCAGCTGAAGTGGGGAGATACGTGCGACTTGCAATGCAAAGTCTCTCCAGTGTTTTTCCCGGTGCAGTTCCCTGTAATTTCCAATCTCGAAACTGCTCCACGGCCTCTCTGGTTGGTTCTCCAAGCGCTTTCGCGAGGCTGCGTACTTCTGGTTCGCCAAACAAGATCAAGTCCTCCTGCCCTCCTGGCCAAAAACGCTTGTCAAGGGCTTTGAGCATGAGGACCAAATTGGACTCCGGCAATCGCTTAGATAGAGACCCAATCACTGACTCGTAAAACTGAGACCTGTTTATTTTCGCCCTGCTTTCACTCAGCTCTACACCCTTGAAAAGTCCAGATGAGACGGTCTGTTCAGCCTTCTTGGTTGACTTTCCCCCGCCACATGTCTTCATGCTCGTCAAAACATTGATAGTTTGTTGGATGGCGAGACTTGAATCCACAAGTGACATTTCTCTTTTCTGCAGCTTGAGGGACAGGCTCTGGAGTTCACGCAGGATATCTTTCATGACAGCCAAATCTTCCACAAATCCAGAGTTAGCCATGTGCTTCAGAAGTCCTTTGTATTTTTGTCTGTCAAGATCATTGCGTGATGTGTCCTCACTGGCTGTTTTGAAATGGAGTGCGAGTGCGGGGAAATCTTTCCATACTGCTTTCACTGTATTAAAGCTGCTGGAAACCCACCTGATGGTGAATATTTGACCTATTTTTAATAGGTGGATGTCAAGCTCGGCCGCTGCTTCTCTCAGCAATCTGGCGTTCCTGGTTGACTGGTTGTAAAGCGAATATAATTTCGAAATAAAAATCTCGAACTGGTTAGTGCCAGGCGCTTGTTTCAGAGCATCTTTGACAGCTAGTTCCAATCTGTGCGCCAGGCAGTGAACAGACTGCACATTCGGAAACTTTTCTTGGAGTCGGACGATGAGCCCACTGTTCTTTCCCGTGAGCACTGCAGCTCCGTCCGTGGCAATGCTGATCAGGTGCGTCTTCAGAAAGTCATCGTCCAATCCAGCTTCATGTAGACTCGCCATCAAGGAATTAAAAATGGATTCAGCATCGAGCCCCTCTGTTAGTTCCACTAGATCCAGGAAAATATTGTCTACATCCCCCTTACCGCTGACATCACATCTTATGTAGATTATTAGATAGGCCAAGCCGTGAACAGTGCTTTCATCAATGGTGATTGACACCCGTGAATCCATTTCTTTAATATTGCAGGCGAATTTGCAGCGCATTTCCTTGGCAATGTGATGGATTATTTCTGCGCATGCATGGTCAGATTTGTGGATGTTACCAACTTCTGTTCCATTAAGCTCCTGCATTCTCATGAGTGGGTTGAGCTTTTTGAATGATAGCCTTTCCTTTGCCACTGTGTACGCCGTTCTGAATGAGACAGTGGTTTTCTTGAGTAATTCGGACTGCATGTCAATGAACGTGTTGGAGAGAGTGTCTTTCTCTTTCATCTGGGCTATTTCCACTGACCGTGCGTGTGCCTGACTGTCCCTGTGTTTGTAGATTTTCTTTCGCAGACCCTTTGCATTAGAGCTGGAAACATCACCGTTGATCCACTCTTCTGCGAGGTGTAAACCCGGTTTCTTTTCTGAGAGTAGCAACGTTTTTGCTTCTCTGCACACTAAGCACCCCAATTTTCCTGCCTTAATATCAAGCCAAGGGTTGCGGTCTTTCCATTCTCCCACCTGCTTAGGTGTAAAAAAAGCGGGCAAGTCGCTAGTGCTAGCAGCAGGGGCAGTAGCATCTGCCACGGAGCACTCGGCCTCAACTTCTCTTTCTTCGGCAGAGGGTGGGAGAGGAACGGGATCCTCTGTTCTGACACCATCGTCTATCTCCTCATCTCTGACCCTTTTGGATGTGAATCCAAAGTGTGCGAGTGATACACTCTGATTTAGCTTTCGCTTGTTAGCCATTGTTGTGACTTCTCAACTAGCCGGCATCATTGCGCTGTGCTGGCGCACATGGCTAATTTGCATACATAAAGGCACAGGACTTCTTAGTGTTAAAGGAATAAAAGTTTTGAATTATGAATACTTGACATGGTGATCTCTTAAACACATTTAATTGACCATTAGTGACAATAACATTATCATATTATATTATATAATTTATTTATTTTTTGACAAGATTGAGACCCCCCCCAGATTTTGCTTTTGAGTCTTTCAGGGGGTCTCAAGGGGTTAATCGGGGGGGTCCGACCCCCCCAAACCCCCCCGTATTTCGCACTCTGGTGACATATCACAAGGATTTATCAGGCATCATAGTTCTATGAGTTGTAATACAAATAAGACCACTTCCTGTACACCAATATCCTGATTGATGTATTGTGCAGCCCTTATTCTGATGACAGGCCTCGACCTTATTCAGAATCATTTTAATCATTTGATTCATACCAGAAATGGACAGAAATAAGGTAAAAAAAATAAAGTTAAAGGACCTTATTTCAGACTGACAACACTGGTGTAATTTTTCCTTAAGTTGGCAAAATGACTTTCCCTTAAAAGCAGTCATACTTTGGTCTGTCCCATCAAACATCCAGCAGCATCAAACAGGACTGTCAGAGACACAGACTGCCTTTAGATGTGTAATCAATCGTTCTAAAAAAGATATTAATACATCCTCCTCCTGTGTGCATCGCCTGTCTTTCTTCTTCTCCTGTCTGCTCTCTTTTCCTCCATGTTCTGTTGCTCATTACGCCGATCACTCAACTTTCACTGACACACACTAGTCACACCTCATTACTGACCGTACACACACACACACACACGCACAGAATGTTCAGTCAGTGAACCTGCATCACTGCTTAATGTGGTGAGGACGGATGTGGACACTCACTAGTAGTATGTGAGAGCAACTGGCTGAAACATGATTTTAATGTGGTTTAGTTAACTGGACGATGTATATTAGTGCTTGTTTTGACACAGAGCTATAGTGACAGACCAACAGGAGCTATTTTTAAAATGAATTGATTTATAGACTATGCAACATCACAAACAATTGAAAAAAATTTCCATTACAACTTTCAAAGACCAAGGTGACATCTGCAAATGCTCAAGGTCTCAGTTTACAGTAAGATTTGGGTATGAAGAATACAGCAAAGACAGCAAATGTTTTTGCTGTTTTGTTTAAAATGACTTACACAATTAATAAATTATCAAAGTAGTTGCTGATTATTTTTTGTCAATTAATTGACTAAAGCAACGTACATGGATACTTTACTTTGGATACTCAAAGCATATAATACTTAATAGCATAATACTTCTTAACTTGCATAAGTAACATTTTTGGTGCAGGACTTTCAACTTGCAAAGGAGCGTTTTTACATTGAAGTATTGCCACTATTTAAAGGGATAGTTTGGATCTTTTGAAGTTTAGTTGTTTGAGGTACTACCACAACTTAAGCTAAGCAATGTGCTGCTGTGGATGTGGGAGGCTACAAAACATATTTTGGCAACCCACAAAAAGTCATTATTAGTTTAAGTGTGTGCTGTATTTAGAATATTTGTACGTCATACGTCAGGGAACTGAAGTTGCATAGTTCTCTTCAAAGCCAGTCTCCACCTTTTATATTGCCTGTTCAAGGCCAGAATATCACATGATATTTCACCTTGCAGTGCTGTATGAAAGGTACGATCATGGAATGGGGGGCACACAGTTGTCAACAGAGGTACTTACAGTGCTGAGGATGAGGATGAGAACATGGGTTGCAAGGGTGTGGTGTTTTGATGACATGTTATGTGTGTGACCCACTGTGAGAGATTTAAAAAGTAGCTGATAGCAGTTAGCAGGTAACTCAAAGAAGAAGAACAGGGGTCCAAAATGTCCGCAAACAGGGAAAACAATGAGGTCCAGTAGCTCTTTACCCACAAAGCAGAGGCTGAGATCAGCCACTATGTAACAGAGACAGTAAATTATTGTTATTGCCATGTTATGCCATTGTAATTGTTTATAATTGTTGTTTATTTTGTTTCTTCTGGTTCTGCAGTGCTGGCATGTTATTTCAAATCATACACTGGAGCAGCATGGTGCAGTTGTTGTTTGGTTCTGTGTAAAAATGCAAAGGCGGCACAAAGAAGGGAATTCATAGCAGCCCTATAGTGCAATCTCTATGTGAAAAGGTCTAGTGATTGAATACTGGAGTTGCTGGACTAGCGCTGTCTCAGTCAGTTAGTTTGTTTGTTTTATTCTGTCTGTATACAGCAATTCCTGTGTTCAGTGATTTTAAATTACTGTTTTCCTCAATGTAGTCTAGTGGATTTGATGAGAGCATAGATGGGGAACTGAAGCCATTAACAGCTTCTTCTGTGATGAAAAGGGCTGTATGACGGCAAGGTAAAGCAGTGAATATCTTCTCAACAAAGCGTACACTTAACCTGATATTGATTTTTCTAGCTAGCTACAATACAGTTTGCTGCTGCCCCTGTCCACAGCAATACAGTGCTTAGCTTCCATTTTGGCACTCTCGCCTGCTTCTCCAAACTGGGGTCGTGTTGACCACCATCTACTGCAGCTAATACAATGACTAAGGATCAGTTTCTCATACAATCCCACTTCAAAAGATCCGAACTATTCCTTTAAGTAGCAGATATGAATTCTTCTTGCACAACTGCTCCACACCACCAAGCAGTATGATTAACTATCATTCCTCATTCCCTGCATTCTTTGTACAACTTCCTGGACTCGATAAGGAAAATTAAATCAAACCAACAAATTCCACACATGGATACCTCTCCACAAGGATCTAAGTTTATGTGTGAAGTGGGTGTGGGTAGGACTAATGACTGGTGAGTCACGGTGAGTAACACTCTGGAACGCTGATGAATACTGGCAGATAGAGCAGCTTTAGCTAGGAAGTGTGTGTGTGTGTGTGTGTGTGTGTGTGTGTGTGTGTGTGTGTGTGTGTGTGTGTGTGTGTTTATGACAGGTAGTTAATTATACGAATGTGTTTGTCCATTCGTATATGTTTCCACATGCGCACACTGACCACAGGCCTGACAGGCAGGTCTTAATTAGTTGCCACGGCTACCAATGATGCGTCCTGACAGTAACTGTGGTGATGACAGAATCTCCTGCCTCGAAGCAGAGAGGCATGCTGGGATTGACACAGGGTCCACTCAGTCATCCTGCTGTGTGTATATACTGTGTGTGTGTGTGTGTGTGTGTGTGTGTGTGTGTGTGTGTGTGTGTGTGTGTGTGTGTAAAAGTTCAGACTGAAAAAAATAAGACTGTTTGTCAGTCAGCCAGTTACTTCCTTGTTAGTCACTCAGTCAATTAGTGAGTGAGGAAGAGATTAACTGAGAGACGCACACACACAAACACACGTTCACACACATTTTTTGTGTGGTAAACATTGTGAAACCAGGAAATTGCTCGGCGATTTCCAATCTGTAGGTGTGAAGATGGAATGACTTCAATCACCACTTTATTCTTCCGTGTCCTCGTCACCTCTATCTGTAACCCTTCTCGCCCTCATCCCGCTCTTCCTTTATTCATCCCGGGAGGCAGCGGGAAGGCAGAGAGAGCGCATATTATGAAATGTGTAGATGGCATGTCACAACAGATCCACAGAGACATGGTCAGCGGTACAGAAAGTGATTTATGCAGGGATTTTAAAACCACGAGAATGTTCGCCTCTCTCCAGAATCACTTAACAAAACAGGCGTTTGAAGCCAAAAAGGGAGAAGCAACAAAATGAGTAGCTTGTTGTGATCTCTGTTTTTTTTTTTGTAACACTGCTTTAGTGCCGCAATTACTGCATTCATTATGCATTCAGTGATTTGAATTGGCCTAAATGACAGGCGAGAGACAAACAGAAGAGGAGAGACAATTGCTGCACTCTGACAGAGGCCACCCTCATCTGATTCTGTCTCTGTCTGTGAGAGTGTGTGTGTGTGTGTGTGTGTGCGCGCGCGTATAAGAGTGTTTGTGCCAGTGTGTGTGTGTGGGGGTGGGTGTTTGGTTTGCTGGTAGTGAACTCAGAGATGAATCTTAATGGCCATCATTTAACCTTTCACCTCAGCGTCTACACACAAACACGGGCACAAACATACACACACAAAGAGCTAGTTTGCTGGATGAGGGATGGAGTGGTGAGTGGAGTGCTGAAGATATTAAGTGGTGTGTGTGTGTGTGTTGAGAGTGAGTGAGTGAGTGAGTGAGTGAGTGAGTGAGTGAGTGAGAGTGAGTGAGAGGTTGATCGGGGTCAATAGGCACAATTTGTCTCTGAGAGCTTTGCAGGATCCACTCTAAACCAAAATGACTCTGTGCAGACCTGAGTAACGGAACTATACACAGGGATATAAAGACGAATTTTAGGAAGTTTTTATATATTGTTATGAGTTTTGCCACAACAGTCAAGTGTTTGACCTATTATGTGGTCAACAGAAAATTAATAGGCAACAATTTTGATAATCCATTATTCATTCAAGTCATTTTCTAAGCAAAAATCACCAAAAGTCACTGGTTCTAGCTTCTCAAATGTGAATATTTGTGAGTTTCTTGAGTCCTCTATGATGGTAAATTGAATACTTTTGAGTTTTGGACTGTTGGTTGGACCTATTAAGCAATATAAAGAAGTCACCTTGGATTTTTGTAAATTGAAATGTGCATTTTTGGGGCCAGAAAGGGGTATTGATAATGAAAATAACTGCAAGATTCAGCACTTCTACAGTGTGAAAAAGGTTCTTTATAGAATAGATAGACATCTTTTAAAGTGGAAATACAAGAACTTTTTAAATGTTAAATTGACTTTCTACACTGCTCTCTGGACTGAAACTTTTAGACATGTTGCACTTCTGGCCACAGTGATGTTACATGGTTACAGGTGTTTAACATGTGCAGTCAAAGGAGGAACATCTGCTTTGACGTGCAGGTAGATACCAAATTATCTACTCCCATTAAATTTAAGCAGCAAGAGTAAAGAACCTTTTTAGAATAGGAGAGAAAATCTCACTTCAGTTTCCCCTCAGCCAACATCTCCTGCTCACATGTTGCAGCTTTATAAGTGAGAATACTGTATGTGGAATAGCATGCAATCAGGAGTGCTGCTGAATTGTGGTCACATGATGCTAGTGGGTGGAATCTGTCAGTTGTGTGTGTCCATCTGGTATGACCCCCTGTTCAACTCCTCCAGCACTAATGCACATATGGACCGTACGCAGACACACACTTAACAGCACGTACACACCCATATGAAGGAACAGCTGAAAGAAACTGCCCACCCTTCTACCCATCCTGCCCCCTCCTTGATTCCTCCCCTCCTCCCCGCAGAGCCTCAGGACTCATCCAGGTGTCCACTTTTCTCCTCCAGCTTCTTTGCTCCTTCTCCTCTCCTTTCTGTTTTCACTTTGCTTTCTGTTGCATCCATGTATACTGATTCTGTGGAAAACTGACAGATACCTCACAGTAAAGCGAAGAAAAGATCACAGTGTTTCCCTTAGTTTTTTCCCCCAGAAGTGGTGCTCAAGTGTGAGTTTCAATTTGCACCGCCAGAAGATATTTAGTGTGTCTGGTGACACGAGAAAAGCTTTAGACACACATTTATGAACAGTTGTAGACGTTGAATCATGTTAAATAAAATGCTTCCCTATATGCTGTTACAATCACTGTGTCGTTGGTGCAGATGTAACATTTGACATCTAGTGTTTTAATCAATATAGTGCATCCAAATAGTTCAAAAGCTTTTTGAGTAATTATGTCAAAACCAAAAATTGTTTAAGTTGCCCCAGTCGCCCTTAATCTACCATGTGTTTCCAGTCGCAGAGACAAAACGACTCAAATTCTGGAGTAATGCTGATGAGAAAGAGCTTCATACGTAAATATGTTATGTCAGTTGTGTAAGCACAATGGAGGACAAAACCAAGCTAAATCTAAACACTGTCATTAAAAAGTTGGAGTGTATTGTAGCCTCTACAGACGTGTTCAATGCGTAGAGACGTTATCTCGTCTGTTTTGCATCATCTGATGGGCTCATCTGATTGGCCTTTAAACTATTTAGAATCTATATCGGCCAATAGCCTAACGATCGTTGACTGATTGATTGATGCACCGTTGTCAGGGCATTTATCAGCTGTGCAGTGCCTGTGAATTGTGTAGTTAACGTAAAGATGAGAATTGGCCAGGCACTGTTGGTTTTACCGTCTTATGTGGTATTAGCTTTTTTAGATTTACAGTTTGACAAGCTACAACTGATTTGTACCCATGTTCATGGTAATCGTTAATCTGAGATGATGTGTGTCAGAGACCCGAAATATGCTTTTATTGCTTTCTCGCTGAGAGTTTTATTACAAGATCAATACCACTCTCATGTTTGTACGCTAATGATGTAGCTATAGCCCAAAAACAAACAAAACAAACTAAAGGAAACTAAGGAAACTAAAGTAAACTAATGTAAAAACTAAACTAAACTAAACTAGAAACCGGGAGAATCAGCTAGCACCTCTAAAACTCACAAACACATTAAATCTTGCTCTTTTCCCCCAGGCAGTACAAAAACCAAAGTATGAAAAAAAGGTCCAGCTTTTATGCTAGGCTAGTGCTGAAACACACCAAACAGTGGTAAAGCGCAGCTTGCTGTAACCTGCTTATGTCAGGTTCCTGGTATCATGCGTGTTTGCCGGCTATCACCCTCATTGGAACACTTGAATATAACACAGCCATCATCAGTGGTATTAGTAGCACTGGTTCTTCTCCTGCTATGATAAGTCAGATTGTCTGCTGTGAGAAAGGCCCACTGGTTTAAATCTATTTGCACTGCACACCTACTCGCTTCAAGTTACTCCATTGTATGTTTGCCTGAAGGATGAAGGACGGATTGAGGGTCAAGTAAAGAAATTAATCGGGGAATAAGGAAGAGTAGAAATTAATAAGAGCAGAACTGCAGTTGAAGTAGAAGGAATAAAAGGAGAGGAGCCAAGAAGGGAGGAAATATTAAAAGGAAAAAATGGCAACAAAAGAAAGACGGCCACGGGAAGGGGATAAAGAAAAAGAAATGAAGAAGGACCAAAGAAAAGAAAGACTCCAGTTTTGTGCAGGAGTGCAGTTTCAGCTTCTATAAACCCAGGAGCTCTGAATACTGCTTATTAAGCAGGGACCATGTGTGTGTGTATGTGTGTGTGTGTGACAGGGTGATATATTGAAACACACCTCTGTGGAACAGCTGCAATGATGAGACAGAGAGTAGGGAGTAAGAGGTGTCGTCTACCTTACACACACACACACACACACACACACACACACACACACACACACACACACACACACATTCATGCATACAGACGCACAGAGCTGAGCCAAGTTCTTTATTGTATTACTGTGGCCAGCTTGTATCAGAGGCCGAGTGAGAGAGGGAACCAAAGAACGCAGAGAGAGGGGGAGAGATGAATTTGTTGTGACTGCTCTGGTGGACTCAGCTTTTTAACACAGCACTTCTTTTTTCCCCCCGTTCTCCTCTTTTCCCCCCGGTTCCTCCCCTACTATCCACTGCTTTTTATTTCTCCACACCCTCCTCTCATTCCCCCAACTCATCTGTGTGCATACTTATTATATTACGCAGATAACTACACCAATACAGGGAATGACAGAAATTGAGAAAGACAGACAGAGTTAAAAAGTAAATGGCTGGAATTGGGTAAAAGAAACACACAGAGGGGAAGAAAGGGAGAGGAATGGAAAGGGACCGACAGATAGAAAGAAAGAGAGAGATTTAATAGATGAATCTGATTTATCTATAATGAAATCAGCTTCAGTCTGTATGGAGGAATGTGCTCCATTCAGCCTTTCTGCTGTTACAGACAGATTTACCCGTTTAATATTCCAAAGATCAGTGTGAGGAGATACACGTCGACCATCCGGGTGCTTAGGAGGTGCAGCTACTAACTGGCTAGTCCCATTTAAAATGCAAAGTTAACACTTCTTAACATTGTTGAATGCTGACAGTGGAGAGAGTCAACTACATATACAGATACTATCATTAAAGCTTACCAGATATATGCAAAACAGTTTAAGACATTGTTCGCTAATGATGTTGACATAATTTTTCACTTCTTTTCTACCTCTCTTTGAGTATCTAAACAAGGAGAAGCACATTTTGTTTTGACTTTTCTCTCTTTTGAGACAAGAACACAGTTTCTGGTACAATCTATTCTTCAGATTACTTAATTCTTCTCCAAATTAACCCAAACAAGGGAAAAGTCAGGCCAAAATCACTCCAGAGAGGGCGGTGAGATGTAATTTAGTTCTGAAACTGCCATATAAAAGGCTATCCCTCTCTGCACTCTGTTTAATTGTGCCAAAACAGTTATTTTATCAATCTAGTTAATTGTTCATTTAAGCCATTTATCAGGTAAAAAAAATAAGACATTCATTGGTAACAGCTTTTCAAATGTCATTTGCTGCTTATTTCCCTCTTCTTTTTTCACTGTAAATTGAACATCTTAGTGTTGTTTGGTTGAACAGCCAATCTTAAAAATTGCTTTTTGGGCTCTGGGAACTTGAACACCCTTTTTTCCACAATTTCATCGAAAAAAGATGAATTCAAAGTATGTTTTACAGATTAATTGATAATAAAAATAACTGTGAGTTGCAGATTTACTGTACGCAAGTCCACAATGTACATTATTTGAAAGTAGGAAGGCATGAATCTCAAGCAGTTTCAGGGCATTTTCTCTCCTGTCACATTTTACTCGCTGTGGCCTCGTTTTTCACTGCAGTAATAATAATTCCTGCACCACTATGAAAACAGCACAATCAAACCAAGAAGTAGGGAGAGCTCAAGAATGTCTTTTGTGCAGTATGACAGTTCTCATGCCGTATATTTCTTTGTTAACTTATTTTAGAATAATTGAAAAAAGTGGAATTAATATATACCACATTTTCCCTCCTTAAAAATGGGGCCTCCACATGCTATACATGTTAAACTATTTAATGTCTTTTACAGGAACTGAATTGTGCAAACGGCTTATTCTTGGCAACATTTCAAATGAGACATAGAATAAAATCATTTGATGAATTATCACCACACTGACCTTAGAGGCTCGTTTCACATTATGTGTTCAAGGACTCCCGCAAAATCTGACAAAAAGTTCTGTTTTTACAGTTTCTAACCGTGATAAATGGTGGTAATTTGGGCAGTTTTTTTTAAAGCAAGCATACATTTTTAACCTAGGATCAGACATCATGAACTAGAGCTGCAACGGTCAGTCAATTAGTCAATTGACAGAATGTTATTATCAACAATTTTGGTTATCGAATAATCGTTTTAGTAATTTTTTAAGCACAAAAAGCAAAATGTGCTGATTTCCTGTTTCTTCAATTGGAAAATTTGACAATTTTTTTGTAATCCATGATAATAAACTGAATAGCTTTGGATTTTTGGACTGTTAGTCAGATAAAATATAACATTTGAAGACATCAGCTTGGGCTCTGGGGGGGGGCATGTTTCAATATTTCTGACATTTTACTGACAAAATAATTATTCGCTTAATTCAAAAAATAATTGGCAGATTAATTTATTTTGAAAATAATTGTTAGTTGCAGCCCTATGGCAGACAGTTGTCATTGTTACTGTTCTCTAATACACAATAAAACAAGATGTTAGGATCATAAACGGGCAAAAACATTGTCTGACTTTTTTGGCCTTAATTTTACTTGTTATGAACTGATGATTAAGATAATAAAACATCTGTATATGATTAAAAAAAAAACAAGAATCTAAACCCAAAACGTTAAAATAAGAATAATCCTCCCTCCTGGACTATTGCAGAATCCTCTGCTTCACTCTCCACAGTGATCATGTGTGTTTGTGCATCTTTGTCTTCTGGGTTCATACTGAAAGGAGAGCGGTGCATTCAATTGTCTGTTTGTTCACGCATCCATACATGAGTACTATGGCTAAGGCTTTTCCTGTTTGCTGTGTGTGTGTGTGTGTGTGTGTGTGTGTGTGTGTGTGTGTGTGTGTGTGTGTGTGTGTGTGTGTGTGTGTGTGTGTGTGGGCATGCTCACTCTCTCTTTCCACCTTTCATGTCCATCCAGGCATGAAGCAATCCACTCCACACACACACTGCCTCAGGCCAGCACACACACACATACACACACACACACACACACACACACACACACACACACACACAAACACACAGGCACACACAGACAGACAGACACACACGTACACACACATCCATGCTGCGCATTGCCCATGGCTACATATTCGGTCCAAGGAAGCTGTTTTTTACTCTTCAAGTTGTTTGTTTGAGTGGATTTTACACAACGCCCTTGGCATAACATCACACACATTCAAGCACACACTCACACACACATTCATGCATGCATTCAGAGAGATATGTGGAAACACACATGCACATTTTTAGGCCTGATTGTACGGACTTCTACTCCTGTGGGCATGGCATAATAACACACAAACACTCACACACACACACTCGTATACATTTCCTGGTTTCCCTATTGAAGCAGCGGCCATGATAAGAGGTGCTGTCCAAAACCAGCAGCCAGATCAGTCCGGCTCACCTGCCAGAAACACCATGCAGTCCAATTATTCTGTACACTGTGTGTGTTTGTTTGTGTGTATGTTTTCTCAAATTGCACCCGTTGTTATGGCAGGGGCTTTTTTCACAGCAGCTTCTGTGTGTTTTGCTGATGGATGTAGATTTGTTACAAATCAAAGGACGGAGCTGCAACAGACTGCTAGTTGATGCTTTTTGCTGTATTATCGTGCAGTGATTTGAGAAAATTACAGTGCATCTCGGGGGTTTTATGGAGTAAATGTTCAGTAAATGGTCCACATTGTGCATTGCTGGGGGATTTGTTTGGTCTGAAAGGAAACATAAATGTTGTGATTGCAAAATCCCAGTTTGAGGACAAAATGGGCTGTTGATGTCGGTAAAGTGGGAAACTGGTTTGATCTTCTCTTTCATCACATCTGTATTTCCTCTCTTTCCTCTGTCCGTGTCACTATCACTTTCCCTGTCCCCTTTGCTCGTCCCTCTCCCGCTCCTTTCCCCCTCGCCTGCAGGACAGGAGGCAGAGCGGAGTGGACAGTTAAAGGAGATGATCCCTCGCACTCTCTCCCTCTCTGTCTGTCTCCCTGGCTCTCTCAGCATTACAAAGCCCCTTGTCCACTTTGATTACTTACATTAATGTGAGCAAGAAAGAGGCTGCGCTCTGAATTTGCCTGTGTGCGCTACGGAGAGAGAGAGTGACGGTGTGTGTGTGTGTGTGTGTGTGTGTGTGTGTGTGTGTGTGTGTGTTGGGCCCAGACACAAGTCAACAACCAAACAGAGCAGTGATTGTTTGGGCTGTTGTATAACAACCAATGGTTTCCTTGTGCGACAAACCAGAGAGGAACCAGCATTTTCTGCCTGGCTGCCGTGAGCGATGGCACTGACATGGAGGGAGGAGGAGAAGGAAAGCGATAGAGTGTGTGTGGCTTTGTGTGTGTGTTCAGTGGTCATGATGGGAGGGATGAGTGATCAAGAGGAGGAGGGCAGGAGGAGGGATGAACAGAAAGATGGACCTGGATAGATAGATGGGATAAATGGAAATGCGGCCAGTCTGTACTTGTTTTCCATTATCAAGGTTCCAAACAGAACAAACACAAACAGCGTTAATTACTTGGCACACGTTGTGGTGTACGTGCCGCAATGGGAGCAAGAGCTTGTGAGTTTGTGTGCATTTATATAAAACAAAAGGAAGAGAGAGACAAGGATATGAAGGTCAATGTTGTGGGAAAGTTTGAAAGATGTAGGGCAACCATAGAAGAAGAATCAGAGTAGAGCGGACACTTGACAGGTTCTAAATAAAATGGCGATTGTTGTTAGTTGTTATGGTGACAACACATATCAGCGGGGCCGTAAAGTGTGTCTCGCTCACTAGTTTGAGAACTCCATTTCGGCTCATACTGTGCACACTAAGCTGGCATTGTCCTTTTGTCTGTCTTTTGTTGATGCTCATCATGTAGCCTTGGCCCCTAATTACATTCTTATTATCAGTGATCAATGATCCAAACTCAAGCTCACCCACATCTGATATTAGAGACATGGATGACGTCACTAAATAAGACCAAAGATTGTGATTCTCTTATTTGAAGTTGTTAAATCAAGTAATCCTCAATTTCTTTAGCAGCTCACATGGGTGGTCATAAGAAGCTACTTATTGAATTGACAATATTAATTTCATGGAATATTTTTTAGTAATACAAAATGTCACATTAGTCCCTGAAAGAATGTTCCCTCATATCAAGTCAACCAGACTTTGATTTGTCAAATCACTTTACTAGAGTTGTAAATCACAATTTTTAGCATGATACGATATGATATCAATTTGTTGGACAACGATACGATATTTGCAAATATCACAACAACTGCCATGATGCAATTTAAATTCGAATACAGGGGCCTGCAATCAATATGAGACAGTATCAGGGGGCAGCAACTGTGACTCAAGAGGTAGAGTGGGTATCCACAAAAGGGGAGATCAGTGTTTCAATTCCAAGCTCCTTCGGTCTGCATGTTGAGGTATTGTTTAGCAAGATACTGAACCCCAAATTGCTCCGGATGACTGTACCATCGGTGTGAGTATGTATGAATGTTTAACTGATGAGGTCATCAGTGTATGAATGTGTTGTGAATGAGTGAATGTGACATGTGGTGTTAAAATGCTTCAAGTGGTTGGAAGACTAGAAAATATGGCTGCACAATTCATCAAATGTTGATGGCGATCACAAAATTGGCTTTCCACAGTTAAATGAACATGAGTGGCTGTTATATTGATATTTAATATGTGTGCTCGGCTCATAGAAAACTCCGCTGTCCATATCTGTGTATCGTCACACCCCTACACTCCACTAAACCAGTGATGAAATGAACATGAAGTTGACATGATGTCAAACAACTGTTGCCAAAAATATAGACAGGTTGTGACTGGAGGTTTGTGTTATTTGTCACCATCAAAGCCTCAAAGGCTTTCTTAGTCACATGTTGCCTGTAAAAACACACAACTTAGCTGTTTCAGTTTTGATTGTAGTTTACTGCCACCCTGAGTCAGCAGCTTATGACTGTAACCTCTTTGTGTCTTGTCTGTGGGGATCTAGTGAAAACAAACCTAGCATGTACACATTAGCCTAAAAGCAGGGATGGATGGGATTGGAAGATCATTCTTGACCTTTGTCAAGAGATTGATATGTCCAGGGATGGATACATTAAAGGGGCAAAAAGCGAAATTGTTTCACCGCTAGGTTTGCTGTTGTGCACTGCCTGTAGACCAAAACAAAGTGTGTCATGAGCCACACCTCCCTCTACCTCTGCTCTCCACCCCCCACCCCACTCGCCTTGTCTGTGCAGCCGAGCACCGCAGCATCTCCATGGACTATTACATCCAGACGGTCCTGGTGTTTCCTCCGCAGGCTCCACTTCACTCAGCTGCCCGATATACCCGCTGCTTCTTCCCATATTAACCTGAATAACAAATCAGGGCTCGGTGCTCCGGTTGGATCCAACTGAAGAGCTGGCGCTAATGTCAGCTGGGAAGCTAGCTGAGGCTAACTGGCTGTGCTGGCAGCTGAGTGAAGTGGAGCCTGAGGAGGAAGCACCAGTTAGCCCCGCTAGCTGGGAGGCTAGCGGAGGCTAACCGGTATGCACAGGGATTAAAGTTCTCTGGCACAGCGCCGGATTTCCGGCGTGGCGAAGTTTCTGTCTGGCATTGAGACACAGAGCACAGATGGAGCAGGAGTGGCTCTGGTAAGCCAGCGGTAATTTTGAAGGTAAGGTAACAGAAACCAGACTGAAACAAAAGCTCCAATAAAAATCCTCTATGCTGAAGTTTTAAAGTCACCACCACAACATTATATGATCCATTTCAATGATGACATGCGTGCCCAGAGGCGGAATTTCGACATAACTGCCTGTTCAATTCACATCAAGCGTGATACAATTTTGCAAACAGCCTAAATGATTTAGCTTCTAGAAATAAATAGCACCAAGGCAAAAAAGATATGTAGGAGCTATAAGTCAAAAAGTCTGGTAACCACTGAAAGTTTTATTTATAAACTCAATATGCTATAGAAGTTTAATCTGAAAAGTAACTACTAAAGCTATAATCTTTTTGTTCGTTTTGATACACATGTTCCTTTGCAACACATACATTTCTATTCATTTTGTGACCTCAACACCAAGCCCCCCACTCCGGGAAAGTTTTCAAATTTTGAGGCACACAAATCTTCCGTGCTCCACATTTCAGGCACAACATTTTCTCTTGCTTTAACCCCTGTATGCAGCTCCTAACTAGCATCAGGAGTCTTTGTATGAGTACCAAAGGCTTCCTGTGTTGCATAACTTAAATGTCATGGAGGTATGCTGCTATGAAAAGTACATTGTGAACTGACTTGTAGCTTTCGCCTTGTGCAGCCTGTGCATTGTTTGTGTCTGGGTTTTCGGTCATGGAATGGGTGTGTATGCTTCAGTGATGCCCTCGTCTGTATCTCCTCCCATGACACTGACACTAAAGGCGCCTTACTGGGAGTCCATGCCTGATAAAACAGGGTCTGATGCCCTGGAGCAATAGGCCACAGCCCCCTCAAAATGAGCCCCGCACGTGAAGTGGACATTTCATGGTCAGCTACATGGCCGACATCCTTGAGGAAATATTGTCTTTATTCTGCCATTTCTTATCATGTCAGTATATCATCTCTTTAAAGAGAGTTCTGCGGTGACTATCAGTGAAACACTTCCAGTCATTTTTACATTTGTACAGTTCACAAATGCTCAAAGATTTTACAGTGCACAAGATGTTGTTAAATTACTTTTATTGTTGTCAAGGCCAGGCAGAGTGTTGTATCTCTGAAATGTTGTTTTTTTTGCCAAGTTAAAAAACAACAACACTTCAGTAGTTGTATTTTTTGACATTTTACATTACCATTTTCAGACAGCTGGCAGAGACTCATTCATGCACTGCTGTCCCCAAATCAATGGTCAGACTTTCTGTCAAGGTCGGGAAACATTTTCTGCTTACAGGAGACAGTGTTTGCTGTCAGTTGGAGTAAAAGTGACGGCGATATCAGTGCAGCACTGACAAGCTACAAGTACATCTACTGACTGTGCAGAACTATCTTTTTTTCATACCGTGAATCTGCTGTAAGTGGAGTTCAGGGGATTGTTGTAAATTATCTGAGGAATTTTCCATGCAAAAACTCGACGAAGACTTCTGCCTTTGTCTGTTTTACATTACTGTAAACTTGATATTTGCAGGGTTTTGACTTCTGGTGAGACAAAACAGGACATTTAAAGACATCACCGGGCTGTATGTACTCATGATGGACTTTTTTAACATTTTATCAAGTAACCAACAGATATATTGATAATGAAAGTAAATAAAATAAGTTAGTTGCAGCCTTTTGTGCAAGAGCTTTAAATGGTGGTTCTTTTTCTACAGTAAGTCTGATAATTATGATAGGGTGGTTAAGTAGAAAACCAAAACTAACAAACCAGGGAGGAATAATGTGTTTATTTATTTCCAATGCACGATTTATAAATAATGTTTGCATTCTGTATTTGCAGGGCAGCGATGTAGCATTAGTTTTAATTAAGGTTGGGTGCCAAACTCTGTACTTTTAAGGATACTGACTAAATTACAATTCAAATTAAAGCCATCTGTGCCAAAATTCGGTACCTGAGAGCACATCTGTGAGAACGCGAGGTTTAGAAAAAAGGCGGAAGTGCTGCGAAGTGCCCCGAGCCCTGGAGGCCAGCCACGGAGCTCCAAGGCCAGCAATGGAGCTCCGAGAATCCGCCAGGTTTAACTTCAGACGAAGCGCCCAAAAGCTGGGAAGGCAGCCATGTAGCTTTGCAGACGCTCCGACGGCTTTCCAGAGAGCCAAAACCGTTACTACAGCACTGATCTGCCACAGTTGTTACCTTGTCTGGTCTACTTTCTTTTCTAGACACACATATAAACACACATATATTGGCGGACAGGCAGAGACAGAGGATTGGCTCTATGTGTTGTTAGAAAAGGTTAAGGCAGCATTGTGTGTTTTTCGTTGGGTACTGGCACAGAATTCCAGGCACTGTTTCAAATGTGAACACTGCCCAACCTACGTTTTAATGGCTGCAATAATAATTTTCACTTTCCTGACCTGGATTGCACAACAATTTCTTTCCTTTTGCCAACAAATAAAAGTCAAGAGTTTCTCTGCTTAGACATCCAAGGCCTCTTGAGTTTTTTTTGCTAAAGAAAGGCTGACAGGTTTTCAGTGACCTGGAGGTCATGGCGTTCACTCAACTCCACCAGCAGGTGCTCTCTACCCACCAACTGAAAGACAGGCCACTGGTTATTGTCTGGTGTTGAGTGTGTTGTGATTGTGTGTGTGTTTGTATGCAGGGATTCAAACCAGCAACCCTCCAGTCATGTCTCTGACCATTAAGCCTTGAACTAGCCCTCCTTTTCATGTATTGACCTCATTATGTGCAGATGGAGATAAAGACACAAAGAAAACTGACATATTTAACAATAGTGTCTGGTGTCTACTAGTGTGTGTGTGTGTGTGTGTGTGTGTGTGAGCCAGAGGCAGTGCTGTGCAACCTGAATGTGAGTCAGAAACCGGTTCGACTCATTTCCTGCTCTGAGTTTTGTCATTTAACAATGGACACACACACACACACACACACACACACACACACACACACACACACACACACACACACACACACACACACACACACACACACACACACACATCTATAAAAAGACCACTCCCCTGTATGTAACTTGCCTCTCTCTCCCATGAGCCACTCCTTAGCTCCAAGACACACATACAGACACTCAAAAAAAAACCCAGTTTGTATAACTAGGTTTGGTTGAATTATTGAATCAAGGTGAATTAATATAATTTACTTAAACGGTTCGTTTTCCAAACGAGCCTCATCCAAAACATCTTTAATTTTCCTTATCATTAAACTCACACAAGGACACGAGCACCGGGTACATGACCATAATGTTTCAGTGAAAACTAAGCTCACACATACACACACACACACACACACACACACACACACACACACACACACACACACACACACACACACACACACACACACACACACACGCACATGCACACACATACTCACTCACATACAGTATTTCCCTGTTGTAAAGTGTAATAACAGCTGTCCTCGGGCCAGTTACAGCTATCGTAAAGAGACGACAACTCCCAAAACTCATTTAACACACACACACACACACACACACACACACGCAGACACACACACACACACCATGAACCTGAAGGGAGGAGGAGTGGAGGTCTCTGTAGCACTTATTTTGCCCTCTCTTTTCTCTCCTGGTCTCTGTTGCTGTCTCTCTCTCTCTGTGTCTCACATCTCTCTGTTTTCAGCCCGTAAGTGACGTTTGACCACATTTTACAGCTGAAGGTGACAACACACACACTTGCATTCGTGCACACTCTGCGGTATGTGCTCTCGCCGGTCTCCAGGCTAGTGTGTCTGATTGTGTGATGGTGACGGAGGGAGGGGAAAACAGGACAGAGGAGAAAGTAGTGGAGTAGTAGTGTGTTCACATTCCTGCAGTTTCCCTTTCGCTCTGCTTTGAAGTACAGCTGTGGTGATTAAAACATGAGATGCTTCACATGCTCATAACTTGTGGTTGAAGAAAAAAATCTGGTTAATTACAACTGGGGTGGACTGAGGAAGACTGATTTCTGTCAATGTGCATCTCACAACTGAAGTGAACTACAAAACAAGCAAAAGTTAGACTCTAATTCTTGCAAGACTTTTAAGTTGTTGTTTTTTTTATTATTTTTAAATCACATTTGTTATTGTTTTTAATCAGTGTGTCTGTGTGTGTGATGATTGATCCATCTTGTTGTGATCTTTTAAGTACAGATTGTAATTTGTTTTCATGTCTTTCTTGCAAAAGAGATACTGATCTTAATGAGACTTCCTGAATAAATAAAGCTTGACTAACGAGCACACTCACAAAAGGAATCACTTAGATTTGGGAACACAGAAATATTGCTGCTACAAAGTCAAACAGGGCGAAAAAAACAAGCCAGCAGATGATCAGTTTGGATGTTAACAAGCCCACAGTTTAGCCAGATTATATAAACTAATCTTTTTCAAGTAAAAGTTGGAAATGATCTTTTAATGCACAGGAAACCTGTTTGCAGCAACTTCACTAAGTGCAGTTGGTCAAAGTTGAGCCTACTGGCTTCACGTACGAGTGTCCACTCAGCTCATAGACTTCACATTATGATGACGTCACAGATTTTTAAATCGCTTTTGTCGGCATGAGGAAAGTTTTTCAAGCCTCCATGGATCAAAAATTCATAATAGAAAGAGTCATAATTGACCTTGTTTGCTGTTTGAGGTGTCTTTTTAACGTATCTTTTATAGTCCTTGTTGCAATACTGCAAATGGCCACTGGGAAAAATTGGGGGCCTGGAGTGGACGTGGCCATTTTTGCCCCTTTTCCAGCATGATGCAACAACGTGCTGCCCCAAATTTTTGTTTTCCATCCAAGCAAAAATTTATTAATTAACATCATTCATTAGTCAACACCAAATTTGAATTTCTACTCTTTGCTGACCGGTTATTCACCTCGCTCCTGATGTCGAAGGTGACACACCATTAAAAATTACAGAAAGGCAGAGCCGTGTACACAGCTCAGGTCTACTGGCAGTCCATCATCTAATTTTTTCAGCATTTTCCACGTTAAAAAAGTCTGCATATACATGTTAATTTGGGTGGAAAAAGTATAGTATAGGTATAACTCAAGCCAAGGCTTGGTTCCAGAGAGCACTAAATTAACTGAACTCAACTGGTCTTTAAACTGTGATGTTTATAAAGGACCGTGTGAGAGTGTGAGTTTGCTCCAAACCTGTCTGCTCATCTAACGCTTCTCTCCCCATCTGACCTCTTTTTAGCAGTGTTGATGTCTTTCCAGATGTTAGCAATTAACTTTATGAGAGCAATGTTATTACTATCACTGATAGGAATGGTAGCCAAAACCATGTTGTATAAACACTATTCCCACTTTAATATACACCTGCCTTTGGAAGTAAACCCACAGTGCAAACAGAGCTGTAAATATTATTTGATGTCATATATATTTGTACACACGGTCTTGGCACCTGTGACATACAGCTACGGACTTTATTTATGCCTGTTACCATTGAAGACATAGCTTTTACCCTCAGCACAGCCACCATCCTGACAGGCCAACAGAGGAGTGTAATGCATGTTTAGCTCTGCAGACAGTCTCAGAAGTAGCAGCTTTGGTAGCTGTCTGGCCTGCTAGCATGTTATTCCCACTTGTGTATTATTCCCTTTGTTTGGTTCTCTATGGTTTCCACCGCTGTGCAATGTGGGTTTTTTTTTCTGTGCTGGCAGTGAAAAGTAAACTTCCTCCAGGACAGTAAATGCTATCGTTAGGTATCTTTTGTTGTTCGACAGAACTGTGTCACAACCGCAGATAAAAGAGCTCCTTTGACACATTTTTTTTTCTCTATTTGAGATATTTTTTTTCATATTTGATTTTTATTGGTTTCAGAAGTCCCAGAAACATTTTCCAATTGTTATTTTAGGCGCTTTTTTCTTCTTTGAAGTTGGATCTTTTAGAGGATTTTTTAAAAACGTGTTTATTTGTTTGTCTCTGTCTTTTTTTTCCTCCTCTCTCTTCGTCTCTGTCGGCCTCTCCAGTATTAGTGCTGTTTCAGGTTGTTCTTTGTGTGTCGGCGTGGAGAACTGCTTTTTGTCCGACAGGCTGAACAACAGAAGTGCTTCTGCTGCACAAACACGGGATAGACTAAATCCGACCCGCCAGTCAGTCAGTCAGTAAATCAGTCAGCCAGCCTTTGAACCAGCTTGCTGGACAATTGGAGAAGTCAGCCAGGCAGTTCAGTGTGTCACCAGCGTCCGTGCTGACTTGCTAAGCTAGCTGCTTCAGATTTAACCTGCTAATAGCTCCTGGGTGGGATTTTTTTCTTTCTCTAAACTGACACTCAAGTTTCCTCCTCTTCTCTTTGCTGCCTCTTCCCTTCTTCTTCACTCATTCTTCCCTTTTGTTTTCTGTAGTGTTTCTCTTTCCTTCTCCATCTGGTCTTACTTACATTGTGTGTGTGTATTTGAGTGTGTGTGCATGTCTGTGGGGGTTGGTGTTTAATGTGTGTTTGTTCTGCCCTTATCTCATCCACACCAGACCTGCTTTTCAGTCCAAAACCTCAGCTGTGCCCCGATTGGCTCGGAAACAAACTGCCTCCTGTCTGCTCCGTGATTGGCCCATTCAAATCCTCTACAATGGATCAAGCATTATTTGATTGTATTCTCCTGGTAATTTATCAGTTAGTTATCAGCAGGACGTGATGAATGGCTTAGTGTCACAGTGTAAAGAAGCTCGCTGGCTTCGGTGGCATGTGGGCACATACAGGTGTGAGGCTCGCTGCTCCACCCAAATGCAGCCCACCAACCGCTAGCAATCATTCTGACCCCATTCTGTCCAGTATTGATCCCTTTACAGTCCAGGCTCCTTTTGTTTAACTCAATGGGACTTGTTCATTAGGCTTTGGTGGTATCTGTTGTCTCCTGCCTTCCTGGTGTTTCACCATTTAACCAGGTTATATGGTATATGATGGTATTTGAGCAAAAAACAAACAGATAACTAAACGGCTAACTGTCAGCTTAGTGTGTCAGGGCGCTTGATTCTCCAAACTAGAAATAAAAATATTCCGGCCCTACAGATGTTTTTCTCAACTGACTCACTCTGCTGTTGCTGGTTGGCTTTTTGCTAGTCCAGTTATGTTATCCCGACCACTCACAGTCACCATCCTTCTCAGCACAGCTGCCTGTACTATCAGTAAAGACTGCCCTCTGCTGGTGTGTGCTGTGACCTACAATACATGCCTTAATACAGCATCTCTTTACCAGTTTACGAGAGAGGAAAGCATCTGTAGTTTCGCTGGTATTGTAAATCATACCGTGGGGATTTCTATATATTCGATATACTATAAAACATGATACTGCCCAGGCCTGTTGTCTACGGGGCTGTGCAGTAAAACCTGTCTTTCATCTTATGACCTTCAGATCACTCACATGATGTTTAGATGCTTGGTGAAGAATTGTGCGATAAAATATTAATCACTTCCCAGATTTTTCCCACTCTGAGTCATAATATGGTTAAAGTTTATACAGGCTGAGTGTCTGTAGTGAGTCAGCCAGTCAGCATTTTTGAGGTCAAGCGTGTGATGAAGGGTGGAGGGAAGCGGCCTGTTGAGACTTGTTGTTTGGGGATTTCTTACTTAAAAGAAAATACCAGCTGTGCTCTCGGTTCTTGGCCGGGCTGAGTGCCGTCTGAGGGCTCAATAATTACTCCCCCCTGACTCATTCAGAATGACACACACTGACATGGGATCTGATCGTGTGGATGCTTTATGGTTTAGTCTTTCGTTGCCGTTATAAGCCACCATTGTCGAGAGTCATCTTAAGACTTAATTGACGGCCATAAAACTTTTCCGCCTGTTTCAGTTCAGCTCTCGTTGCTGCAGAAAAGCAAAGGAGAGTTGACCTGTTGTGTGTGACAAAAACCTGAGGTGTGTCCGTGTTCTCAGAGCACTATGTTTTATAGTGAATTGTAAATGGGAACCTCTGGTACCAAACTGTATTGTAACCTACACTGTCAGAGACAGAAAGAAAAGGGGTGGACAGGGAGACAGTAAACAGAGAAGTGGGTGTGGGGAGAGGTAAATGGGTGAACAAACACACAGAAAGAGGAGGGGATGGTTCAGCTTTCCTGAGAACCACTGAAATCTGACTCCCTCCGGGGTGAACTCATTCACAGTCGGGAGTGAAGGGGGGGAGGGAGGTAAAGGAGAGGTGAGGAGGATTTCCCAATTTTCTCTGTGAGCGACAAGCTTGCCCCTCCGTCTCTCCATCATCCCCCCACCTCACTCTCCCATCCCCTCTTCTCCTGCCTTATCTGGCAGCCAGTCAGTGAGTCAGTCTGCATGTGAAGTTGCTTTAAATGTCAGCATTTGAATAGTAATAGAGATTAACGATGGAGAGATAGACACGGGGTGTAAGAGGGAGAGAGAGAAAGCACAGGAGAGAGGTGAATGTCATAAAGATAGTGTCTGGAGAAGGTTTCGACCCCTGCTAACACTGCTAACAGCTATCTATGGACACACACACTGCACACTGATTATACTGGACAGACAAAGATAAACGTAAAGTAAGATATGGAGAGAGGAGATATTCCCATAGAGATGTGGTGTATTTAGGATTTAAGTGTTATGTTGACTGTCAACAGGTCATTAAGGTTGTTTAATTATGTCACTGCCATATGGAATTTAAAGCCACGTCTAGTGTTATTACAGGGAGTCCTTCAACCCCATACAACCACAAACGTTGTTTGTTCCCAAACTCTAATACAGCCCACAGGAGCATTTCATCAGTTGGCGCCTCTGCCTGTTAGGTTCAGGAAAACAATCATGGTTTTGCATTGTGTGATGTGACATTCAGAAAGTAGCCGACTTTTGGTTTCACACGGGAAACAGTAGTCTCATGGGTCAAAGTCCTGTGTTTCTTTGACCATCCACCAACCTGACCACCTCCCTATCTAGACTTTTTCGATCTTCATACAGTGTCGCCTGGCTTCTTCTTTTGCTCTTGTCATAATTGCTTCGTCCACTAGAGCTTGCTGCTTAGACTAAATGTCAAAATGGGTCACTGCATCTCCCAACAGAACACCACGGTTAAATTTCAGCCTGCATGCACGTTCTTTTCAGCCTAATATTATTGAAACAGAGCAGTTAATGTTGCTACAAGACATTAGAGAAGTAAAATGCCCATCCAGGCAGGTACATCATGCCTCCTGAGATTTTTAACTAATCAACTCAACGACATTGCTTACATATGGCATGTGCCTTGTCTAATGACCAGCATTTTCTTCAAAATCCACAATATTTTGCCAAATAAGGGAAATAACATTATCCTCATCGCTTTTTATTCCTCACTGCGTGCCATTATCTGCCTGGAGCTGTTAAACAGTGACACAAAATTTCAAAATAAAGGCGTATCCTAAAGGTGATGATATGGACGGATATTTTCACTTTGCATTGATGCTATTGGATCATTGAGCATTGAATCGATGTGTTGATAAAACTGATGGGTTGTTACATCCCTATCCCTTTATTGCTCTCCATGCGGTCCATATTGCTCTTCCTCTCCCTCTGTTGTGGTCCCTTGTTCCTCTCTTTTTCCCTTTTGAATCAGTCCAATGCAACTCTTGCCATTTATGCACGAGAACTGCAAATCACAGAGAAATTGACGAGAATCTGACCTGATTCACACCCAAGGGAACATTGAGAAATTACAGCCCAAACCCAGTGGGTCGGGTCAGGCCCAACTGGGCTCGGGCTTAGAATACAAGCTCTAGCTGAAACTGATATCAGTATTTCAACATTACAACCTTTTCCAGACAACAGTTGACGCAACATCGATGGAAAAACAGTGAGACTCTATTTTCCTTTTCAGCTTGAACCTTCTAATAATAAGGTTGACATGTGAAACCAAATACGTGGCTCAAAAAAAAGGGGCATCAAAAGACGGTTCCTTGCAGCTCAGTTACCGTTCCTATTGTGTTGTGTGACTTTGATACTGTGATGGGAGGTCATTAGTAAGTCGTTCACGCCTCATTGTCTGCTGATGGTGCCTTTTGTTCGCGGTTGTCCAAGCAGAGATGTGTTTTCAGGTACCACATTCAACTTTCTCTGTCTTACATCATAGCATCGAGAGCCTCATTCAACAGCAAAAGTCTATTTAGTCACAACTTCACAAAGGAAGCACTCAAAATACAGCGTGTGTGCTATTTTCTTGGCACCAGCATTTTAAAAGAATCAGTCAGTGAGTAACGTTTTATTGTTGGAAACATTCCTCATCTAGACATGTTGGTCAGTGAAGTGCCAACATGCGGTTGATAGAGGTCATGGCTGCCTTTCACCACAGAGCCCGTACAACCAAATCATCAGTTTGTGGAAAATAATGTGGCGCTCGAAAACTGCTTGAGTTTGAATTTGAATTGAAAAGCGGCATTAACCCCAAGAGAGGAGCGGGGTGAGGGGAGAAGATAGTCAGGGATGGAAGGACAGAAAGGCTCCTCACAGAAGGAAAAACACACATTTCTGTTTTACTGTTACTGTCAATGGAAACTCCTGAATCAGCTGAACACACACACACACACACACACACACACACACACACACACACACACACACACACACACACACACACACACACACACACACACACACGTCTCAGATTCAATTACAGCATTGTGAGATGAAGGAGAAATTCTTCAGCCTTCAGCACTTCCAATTAAACTACCACTCTGAGTGTGTGTGCGTGCACGCATGAGTGTCACTGTGTGTGTGACAGTGTGTGTGTGTGTGTGTGTTGCCGTGTAAGTCATGTGTATTTGAGTGTGTGATTGCGCGTGCGAGTGTGTATGTTTAACAGGCGAGGTGTGTGTATATGGGTCTTGGCTTTGATGGCGTCGCGCTGCGCTGCAAGGGCCACTGAAGCGTGACGACTGAGAGTTTGTGTGCGTGTGTGTGTGTGTGTGTGTGTGTGTGTCAGCCTCTCTGATGTCACCTTGTATCATTTCAGGCTAATTTCACCTATTCTCCGAGAGGGAGAGAGAGAACAAGAGGCAGGGAGAGAGAACAAAAAAGTAGAGATGACACAGAGAAAGTAAATGATAAGGTACAACTTTATTAGTGTCCTTGAGGCGGTCAGGGCCACTCAGTGATACACACACACACACACACACACACACACACACACACACACACACACACACACACACACACACACACACACATGCACAGATTAAAAACAACAAACACAGCAACAAGAGTACAGAGTATAATACACTACAGTACAGAGCAATGTCAAGAGGGCATTATAAATGGACGGTGTGTATTAATATAACACAGACTGAGTAAAATGATACTGTACCATCATTTCTGCATAAACTCCCCTCCTCCTTTTTATTCTCCGCTCCTTGTTAAAGCCGTCTTCATGCATTCGAGCCAAAAACTAAAGCCGTCGCAGTGATTCACTGCTATGAAATGTCCCACAAAGCCACACATGATTAGAAATCCGGGTCAGCAAACGTAATTATTAACTGGACTGGGCCAAAATTTTAATGATTTGGAGGGAAACAGTATTACTGGTGGTTGGAATTGGATTTTAATGACGTAAATGTAATTATTGTCCTTGAAAATTATTTCCGTTTGCAGATGGGAGCTTCCCTCCTTCTCTTCTCTTCTCTTCTCTTCTCTTCTCTTCTCTTCTCTTCTCTTCTAACTTATTATTAATGCAGGAAAAGACAGACAGACATGGACGGAAATGTGAGACACAGGGCAACTGACAGATAAGAAAAAAGTGTGCACGTCTACAGTACAGTACAGTCAGGCTTAGAGTGATCTTCCCTGTTTCCCCTCCCTTCTCTCTTCCTCTACATGTCTTTGCACCCTTTCCCTCTGTTTCACCCTCTTTCACTCATCCTGTCTTATCTGCTCTCTGGTGATAATATCTCTGCCCGCAGACTGAAACAGAGCTCTGCTGATAAATACTAGACAGTCAGAAAGAGGGGGAGAAAGAGCGAGTGTATTTACTGTACGCACATTAGAGTGAAAAAAAGGTATATTTCTTTTTTGCTTAATCTGGGGTGACAAAATGTTTATGCTCCTTCAGATGCCTGAGCTGATTTATGCCGTTTGGCCTCAGCTTGTGATCAGGGCTGAGACATGTTGATATAATGGTCATCTGATTAGCTCAAATATACATCCATCCATAATCGGTAACCTCTCGTCCTATTTAGGATCCCAGGGGGGCTGTAGCCAAACCCAGCTCACATTGGGTGTCCACCCTGGACTGGTCTGTAGACTGTCACAGGGCTGAGACATAAGCCTCTTTTAGACAGCCTCTTCAAGGCAGAAATGTTGCGCTGTTATTCTGCTTCGTCACTTTGTATAAAAGATAGGAACATGGAATGGGGTGGCATTAGTGGAATTGGCATCATTTTTCTAATTTATGTCACCAAGTTTCGGTTTTATTAAATTTTTTTTAGTTTAATTTAATATATATATTTTTAGACCACTTAAGAACCTATAAACATGAGCCCTATTGACGGGAAGTCTTTTAAATTGACTGGAAGATATTTTTTATGGCTTTTTTGCCTTTAATCAACAGGACAGTTGTTTGCGTGAAAGGGGGAAAGAGAGGGGGGTTGACATGCAGCAAAGGGCCGTAGTTTGGATTCGAGCCGGCAACCGCTGTGGCAAGGTCAAAGCCTCTGTACATGGGGCTCCAGCTGCACCAGGTGAGCTAATGGGTGCCCCTAACATCTTAGTTAAGTTTTTTGACGTGACATGAATGAAGAGGATCAAGCTATTAGCAGATTTCCCAGCATGCACTGCTTAAGTAGTTAAACTCTTCAGAGATCCTTCTTTTTTGTAGTTTGTAAGAACAAATGAGTGTCTTAAATATGTCATGGTAATAAAAACAATATATTAATCATGATAAAGGTTAGTCTTATACCCAGTCCCTACCCCCTTATACATATTTTTAGTTCAGGTAAATTAACTTGGTTAGTTTCAGATTTTAAAAACTCGTGAGACAACTTTCAACTAATTATTCAGCACTTCAGTCGACTCACATTAGCAAGGCGTCAGAGGAACTTAGGTTTTTAAGTTGTACCAGCTCAAAATGATTTACAGTGACTGGTAGAAAGAAAGTGCTGCGGAATAAAAAAAAAAAAGCCTTGAAATGTGCAGACTCTCTGGTGTCATAAAAGTTATGCTGACACAATCTTGTGTCAATGACCTTGCATATATTTTGTATCTTATATATCTGCATATTATGAATGCAGAACTATGTGACCTTAGATCTGTCCAGATCGGGTGCCTGAAAGTGCTCAACTTTTCTTCATTTCCAGCAGACACAGAATAGTTTAACTAAAACTCCTCTCTTTATAAAACACCAACTAGAACAACCACAAATCCTTCACTATTTATTTATATTTGAGAGATGTATTTGCTTTCAAACTATATTGCCATTTGTATAATTTCACTATTCACAGGACTGATTGCTTCTTTTCCCCGTACATTAACTCATCATCTCATGAATAAAACACAGGTTATGAGCATTCACTTTACAGAATATTAAGTCCTAAATATCACTGAATCTTTTTGGAGGAAGGTTTTGATTCCTTCAAGGGCTGAATTCAAACATTTCTGCAATTAGATAGATGTAAGTCAAACAAAAACAGCCTTTCGCAGTAATGGCAATGTAGAGTAACAGTTTAGTGCAAAGTCGGATGTAAGTGCTGCGGCATTTTATAGTTGTTTATTTCAACTGATTGTACAACATCAAGGCCACGCTCCACCAATACGATGTTGCTTTCTTGAGAAATGTACTCTAAGACAGCCGCGGACGAGTGCTTAGCACAAGGGCGCGAGTATTGACGTAGCATTCTTAGATTTGATAATGAGCTATCTCTTAGTTATAATGGACTTTCTTTATCATAATAGATTTTCTGGAATTGTCTAGAGAAAGAAGAAAAAACAGCTCAAACCTTCATTTGATTTAAGCGTGTCCCAGGGACTTGTATGTGAGCAGACTATAGCTGTTAGATCTGATTTAATACTGCCTATTCTGCAGATCAGGTAGATCACATTTGAGAAAAGGAAAGCTAATCAAACTAGCCATTGTTAAACATTCTTGCCGTGTTGCCAACTAATAATCTTGATCTCGACTAATAGCAGGAGAATGAACGTGGTCTTCTTTTTACCAAGCGTCCCCCCTAGGGGCCTGTCTGCACCCATGTTTCTGAACAGTTTGAGTCAAAGCTTCTTCCTTTGACTCACCTCCTGAAGGTGGAAGTCAATGCAAATCACCACAAAATGAGTCTGAGTGACGGTGGCAGATGTTGTGTCTGATGCCATTCAACAATCTTTTCGAAAAGGCTGTGGCTGTCCTGTGTCACTGAGTGTGTGTGTGTGTGTGTGTGTGGCGCTCCTCTCTCTGCCCTTGAGCCTTTATCAAGTCCTTCTAATTATTTTATAATGCAAATGAGTCGCCATTATTTCATTAGCGAGGCAGCCAATCACAGAAGCTGATTAGGAAGTGATTAGCATGCAGGCGGTTTCTCTCTCTCTCAGTGTCCTTGTGAATGGAGGGGAGGGGGGCAATAATGACCCATCTGGACACACACTTGTGCATATAGTTGGAAAATTGTCACAGGGATTTGTTATACAATATAATACAGTTAACACATGCAGACAGACACAGTTCAAATACACACTGTGTCTGTGGAGCATGTTTGACATGGTTTAATCATTGATAGTTTTCTAATAGGATTCTGACAATGGATCAGATGAATGTGTGTGTGATGCAGAGTCCTGCACGGGTCTGATTTTCAAGACCAGGTCTTGAGCCAGAACCGCAATGTGCAACTTCACACCACCCATCTCACCACCACATATTACCAATTTGTTCCACAATCTGACCCAACCTGCTCTTACAAGATCTGCGGCCTGAAAAACAGCAAATCTTATAACTGTTCAAATAATTCAGCTAGGCACCACATTTAAAATGATCATTCTGTGGCATTTAATTCATGTCAAACTGAGACAATATATTTGTAAAATGGAGGTAATTCAGGAAATACAATTGAAAGAATGTTCTTGTCTTATTCTCATAATATTGAGCAGCAAAGCTCCACAGGTAACATGACTGTTGGAATCTCACCTGATTGAAGTGGCCCTCATATTCCAGCTGGTGCAAAAGACAGAGCTGACATACAAATTCAGAAGTCACAGCATTAAAACGTTAGAGCATTTAATTATCATTCTCTTCATTTTGTTTTATTATCATCCAGCATGTTCTTTTTTTCACCCAGAACTGAACCGTGAAATAGAATTTGGTAAAAATGTCAGATACGTGCGGGTACCTGACTCAGTGCAGGTGTACTGTGAAACAAGTCAACTTGCTTGCTGTGAATTCTCTGGACAATGACCCGCTCTATTCACACATTGGCTTAATCAGACATAACACCGACGTTGTGCCAGGGTGTCCATTTAATGTTCAATCCAAGTGATTCACATGTTTGTGTTCTCATATACAACTCCCTCAGGTAATGTCTAGATAAGTTCAGGGTTGCAGTGCATGTGTGAAGAGGGCCTTATAGTGTTGTTTTCGGCCTCACTAGGCAGATGTTTTTGTTTGCAGCCAAAAAGTTCTAAAAACCCACAGTATGCAAACAGCCTAGCTGGTGAACGTAGTGGAGCATTTAGCAGCTGGAGAGCCAGATATTTCCCAAAACAGAGTTAAAATGGGAGTCAATATTGCATTTACATTCATTAGGTCGCCTTAAATAGGATTCCAAATGAATGTCAGAGTTGCTCTGTGTCTGCTGCATGTATAAACAGGCAGATGTTTGCTTAAAAAGTTGTCATATAAACTCAAAGAGTCAGCTTTGTGCTTGTTAATGCTGCCCCCAAAATCAGTTATTGCAGGTTTAACTAGTTTGTTCCAGTAACAGAGCTCAGTGTTTGTCAGAGTTTGATTATTTATGTGTAATTATTAAAGAAACAGTCATAGAAAGACACTTGATCCATAGCTAGATAGATGGATGGATAGATTTTAGCTTCGCATAACATTTTGGCATGGCTGAAGGTAAGAGGCAGAGGTAAAATAATAGCTCAAGGTCTGTTCTTGTCATTATTGGCAACAACGATTCCCTGTCAGATGCATGTGTCTGTTGATGTGTGTGTTGGTTTAAGTTGGCAGGACATTGAGGAAAGAGAGAAGTGTTAACTGAGAACGTGGGCGCGTTAGCTGTGTGTGTGTGTGTGTGTGTGTGTGTGCGCCGACAGTTTCACACATATTTGGTTTCTGCAGATCCCCTTTTCAGCGGACTCACACACACACACACACTCCCATACACACATGGACACACAGCTACTTTGTTCAGTATGTTCGCAGCTGAAAGCAGTGAGAATGTCTATCAGAGGTGTGCAGACGAAAAAGAGAGGAATGCTGTATGATTGAGAAATGTTCTTTGAAACCAGTCAGTAAAGTGGAAATTTAAAACAAGGACATGTTTTTCTTCGCTGCTAAGCCAAGGCAAAATACCTCTTCTACCATCGCACTATATCAGAGCTGAGTGGAACTATGTGTGTGCACAGTTAAAAGCCCACAGCACATATTTTAAACACGGTGGGTTTAAATCCAATTTCGCTGTACACTGTAGACTGCTTTCAGAGGCAGAAATTCCAGAAAAAAAAGAGGCTTTGAAAGTGAATAGAGCTTCTGTATGTATTCTGTAGTTCAACAAAGTTAAACAAGGCCAAACAAGTGCTGTAGCATGTGAACCAAGGCTAAGCACTTCTGCAGTTCCAAAACTATGACCTAACATTTTATCATTCAAAGAGAGCACACAAAACTTCATAGGCTATACACTAAACTAACGCCCACAAAGTCACCTGCAGGACTGAACACAACACTCCAGTCAGGGCACAATGAATGAATGATGTGTCATCTCGGTTTTTAATCTTACCTTTATTAAAAATAACTTACATATGACTGGTATTGTCATTCATTTTCCTGGAGGCCCAGACACACCAAACCGACATCAAAGAATTAGTGGCGATGAAGGACGACTGTTGCATCACCTGTGTCTGGGCCAGAAAGTTGCACTTGAACACACCGTCAACATAACAGGCACACAGCCAGCTAATGCGTACGTTCTGCGCCTGCATGAAAGGATTTAATTCTCCACACCAGCAGTCTGTATTCATCATTTAAATAGGTAAACTGGAAGACTAATAGGATGGATTCAAGATGTTAGTTAGCCAGTTAGCACGTTAACAACACAAATCCATGTTGAAAGAACATGTAATGACAAACAATTACAAACTGTTTTTGCCAAAGAGCTCATCTTTCCTAGTCTTACAAAGTTTGTTTCGATCTCACTCCCTCATAACATGATTGTTTACTTTCCTCAATTCCGTTTCTCTTTTCGTGCGCTGAGCTGCACTGTCAATCAGAGTGATTTCACTTAATGCAGGGTCAGATGATGATTCAACATGCTTAATCCGCTAAAAAAAAAGATGACAAGGGTCGACAGGTGCCAGCTGTGCGGGACATACCGCAAAAACCGATGTGACAGATGCTCGCTGATGCTCGCTTGGGTTGCTTTGGTGTTTCAGGGCCCTTAACTGTTGCTCTGACAGTCACCTTCCCTTTTTGAATATTCACCTGATACGCTACTTTAAACGCCCGTCGCACTTTCAGGCACGCTTCACAGTAAACTGCAGTGCCTCTGTGCTAACATAATACACAGTGTTATCATGCACATTAACAATCAAACCTAATACTAGATACCAGCGGATGACAGCTGCTTGTCCTGTCTCATCATAGATTGCAGACTAATCAAAGATCGTCATAATTAAACAGCCATTGCTGGCATTTTAAATGCTCCCACCTTGCTAATTAAACTTGAACATCATATTTACCGAGCGTCTGAATGATTGAGCCTTTTGGGAACAAAGATACACAGTTTAATTTCAGCAAAGCTCTACTCTTATAAAGAACCCTGTAGTGCTGCTGCTGTGCATGTGGTCAGTTCTACAGCCCATCAGGAGAATGTACACAAATCTGGGTAGAATTTGAGTGGTTTAAAGAGTTGTAGATATGGTATGTGTTGCATAAAAAAGGAAAATGGGAAGCTTACTATTCTGTCGTTAACAAAGGATGATCTTTTCCACCATAGCTGCAAAACATGGACAAGGCTACCCTTTATGTACATATGCAGTTAGTAACAGAAGACATACGTACATTTTCCATACTCGCTGGTGAATGCAGAGGAAAGCTAAACACACGAACGAGGTGCTTTACATCAAAAACACACACATTTCCAAACTCATCCTCAGGTTTTGGGTACAACATCCATTAATGTGTCATGGTATGTAATATTTAGCATGGAGTGTTTACGGCATAGTCGTTTGCCTCCTATTGTTTTTAGAGCTGCAACAATTAATCAGTTAGCTGCCAGCTATTAAATTAATGACAGACTAATTTGATAATTGATTGATATGGGTGATTTTTTAAGAAAAAAAGCAAAATTTCTCTTATTCCAGCCTCTTAAATGTGAAAACCTGTGTTTTTTTACTCTTCTAAAAAATAGCTTAGGCTGTGGACAAAGTAAGACACTTGAGGACGTCATCTTGGTCTCTAGAAAACATTGATTGACATTTTCCACCATTTTCTGACATTTCATAGACCAAACAACTACTCAATTAATCAAGAAAATAATAATCACCTATTAAAATAATTGTTAGTTGCAGCCCTAATTGTTTAATATATGCTGGTATACTGGTTTTTAGATGCAGTATGTTCCCAGATACGCATGTAAACACACTACACACCCCAGAGTTACACTCATTGCTCTTTTAACCCATGCAGAGAGAGCAACCGGACAGCAAGATGTAAACTGACACACACACTGTTGGAGACAGGAAGTCATGGAGCTTTACACACAGCAGCAGCAGTATTTGTTAGACATCAGTAGAATTAGATTTGTACGTCCAAGTTGAGTTTATAAAAGAATAGTTTGCAGTAGAAAAATGCGTGTTGTCGTTCTGTACTTTGTGCCCTCTACGTGTCCCAGCATTTTTCGCATTATGTCCGGAGGTAACTTGCTGTGACAAAGACTTAATTGAATTGAATGGGAGCGAACTGAATTGCATGGAGAGAGGGGCCGGTTTAAAGAATGACGCCGAGGGGAATGCAATCCAATGTATCTCTGAGGCTGTGAGTCACAGCCAACCATACAGCCGGCAGCCGAAGACAGTCGCTTAGTTTGATGTTAACTTGTTTCTCCTCCGGCGGCGGCTGTCACCTCTTGGTATCCCTCTGTTGCGGGAGCTCAGATCAGTGGGGTATCTGAGGGCCTGTCGTTCTGCTCTCCATCACAGGCGCCGCAGCTCGCTCTAGGACACAGGTAGCAAAGCTGCAGTGCAAACTGAATGTTCGGAGATTTATGTTGCTGGCAGTGCTGGTGGCTCGCTCTTGGATAACTCCAGTTTCTTATTGGTGTTGGATATGATATAAACATGTTGTATGTGTATCTTGAGCCTCTTTCCCACTGGACAAAAATCACACTAACATCCACTAACATTAGGTCTTTTTCTTTTGTGGGGAAGGCACTCACTCTTGTAACAAATGACTCTGCAGTAGTCACGGGTACTTATCAGGTCTAGCTCGGATCTGCTTCGATCAGCAGTAATGGAAACATGACAGCAGGGTGGATGCTTAAATTTTAGCCCATTTTCTGGTGCGATGCAATGACTTGCTGCCACGAAACACCCACTGTCTCTGTTCAAGCAGCGCTCCAACATTGTCCCAATTTTTTTGCTGGCACTGTGTTTGAGAGAGTCGGAATAGGTAACGGATACAAAAAGAAGCAACTACTGTACGGTTTACCAACCTGCGTTCTAGCATGTCTGTGACGTTGAATGTAGAACACCAGAAAAAAAAGGCATACTGGTGTACTGGCAATGGGAAAGCAGTCTATCACCTATTCTTAGGGAGTTTCCCGCGTTTAAAAAACATGCGTATACATGCTAACTTTGGTGGAAAGAGGGTATTGATTGGACCCTTTGGCGGGCTGGTCCTGGCCAGCGAGCCATATGTTTGACACCCCTGGTCTAGCCTATCTTTCCCTTTGCAAATCTAATGTGTCCAACACCTTCAGTTATTAACTGGTCTTTAAACTGTGCAGGCTCTTATGCGTTTGTTTCCGTGTTATGGTCAAACTGGGCTTTAGCCTGGAGCTGGGCCATAAATCACTATGATATTGTGATTAACGATTCATAGTCGTCTTGGGCTTGGTTATTTTAATTAGAGCTGAAATGATTAGATGATTACTTACAACTACTGTGTACTATATGTAATACCGAAGTTTACTATGTGATGATTCAAATCACTGCTATAAAACTATATATGGATGATTACTCTTTTCTTACTTCGGCCAATGTCAAGAAGGACACATATCTGTGATCACTAACTACCAGTGACTTGAATCAGATGGCATTGTGGCTTTTCTTAGCCGCATCTCTCCGAGCCATTTTATTAACACAAGCCGTGCATCACTTGTAGGTCAACGAATCAGATTGCTAGCAGTCGCCAGTATGTTATTTCTATCAGCGATATTGCCAGTACACGCCACATATCATTGGAAGTTGATTGTTTCAGCTAGCCATCAGGGACAAGTGGCGTCTCTCTGCATTAGAGCAACTTCCTGCTTCGGCTGGGCCAAGGGCGTCCAGCTCACACATGGTTGTCCCGAGGCAGTGGTGATGGGCTCAGATGATCAGCTGAAGGCCCTGATGGTTGAGTCAGAGGTGATCCTGACTGGCCTTGAGTGATGACTGCTGGAGCCCAGACTCCTGGTGGTTCGTTAATGAGCTGAGACACAGACACACACACACACACACACAGAAAAACAGCGCACAGGAAAGGATCAAAAGTTTTACTGGATAAAACCACAGAGAATACATGTTGCAGTACAAGTAATTAGTTTTGTTCATTCAGTCAATAATCATTGATGCTATGAGGTGAACTAAGTCTTATTGTGTTTCTCTCTACAGGGAGCTGTACGTTTGATGAGGGCTTCTCTCAGTGTGATTACCAGCAAGATCCCTATGATGACTTTGACTGGACGCACATCAACACCCAGGAAGTGCCATACGTCTCACCAGACCTGCCACAAGGTGACTTTCTTTCTCCTGTCTCTGTCATCCTCTTTTTCAACACCTCACAGTGGGGGAAGGTAACTGAGTACATTTACTCAAATACTGTTCTTAAGTACAGTTTTGATCGTTATTGTTTATCTACATTTCTCTGCAGAACCAACCCTTTAATTTTTGACCAAAAAAAAGTACATTTTGAAAATACTTGTACACATGTGTGCTTCTACTTAAAGGAGCAGTGTCTATGATGTTGTGGAATTTAGCAGTGAGGTCCCAACTGAATACCCCTCCTGTAACCCCTCTCTGTCCAAGCATGTAGGAGAACCCACGGTGGTCTTCAGGGTGCATTCACGACACCAAGTTCAAGCTACCACTTAAGAGTAAAAGCATGAAAGGCCCTCTTTAGAGCCAGTGTTTGGTTTGTCCATTCTGGGCTACATGACAGACACCATGAAAGAGACAGACCCCCTTTGAATTTTCTTAGAGGCCAAACAGTGGAAATGCAACTCCAGAGTCTGTTACATGATGCAACTGGGCCCAAAGAAAGACATTTGTAAATCAGTTTTTTGAGTGCCACAACTCCCACGAAATGGCCCATTTCAACATCAGAAGTTAATTGATTGGGTCCAGTAACATTTTGAAAGTCTAGAAGAGGTGCAAGATTAAATCATTTCATCACCATTCAAGTTAGCAGACCGTTAAACTGGAAGCAGCTGGCTCGGCTAGAGGAAGTCTCCATTGGGCTGGCTCTATAGGCCCATTGTTGCGGAAGCAGTGCCGCTCATCTGGTCAATTTCATATTGCAGACATAAGGCTTTTTGGCTTCATGGGCCAAACACCCACTCACCGGTAACTACTGATTAATTTGACAACAACAAATGACATAAAATGCAAGAAGCCTTTCCCCCAAGTCTGGGGCTTCACTGACTCAGTGAGTTTTAGCACTGAATTTCAAAGTGACATGCAGTACGAGGTGGTGAAATTCTTGCCTTTTATTTTAATCAAGTTATTTTTTATCAAGTTTTTGTTTGCTTTGCTGATAAACAGGCAGCTGGCTGTGTTAACATGCATAAATATAGTGCCCACTCCCCATCCTCTGGTCTACACTGGTTAGCTAATATTAGCCTTGGCTGCTCTGCGCTGCGCACCACTTGAGTTGTGTCGGAGCTAACAAGCAGCACTGCTGTGGTGATTACCACTGGTAATGGCGTCCTAGTGGGGGGATGGCATCTGGTGACAGGATGACATTGCTGCGAAAATATGGTGGCCACCCTCCAGTCATCCCCCAGGTAGCCCCGGCGAATAAGCAGCTTCATTTTGAGCAGCAAAACCATTTTAGCATGGTTAACTACTTTAGCACCACTAGCTGTGCATACACTGCTAATGGTGCTCACGGAGCTAACACTGCTAAAGGGGGTTGCGACTCAAGATTGAGCCACTTACTCACCAGGTGTGATCTGAGGGGAGACCGTAGGGTGGCCACCATGTTTTTATAGAAACTGTGTTGGGTCAGGACACTGTTACATGCAGTAATCACAGAATCAGCAGTGCCACAAGCTAGCTCCCAGCAGACTTAGGTGGTGTGCAGTGCAGTGAACTGAAGAGCAGCAAAATTAACCCATAGACTGACGTGCGTTACTGGTCACAAAAAATTTCGGCGATTAACATTTAATGATCGTCATCCCTATAATGAATGTTACGTTCCATTTTTGCCATTAGGTCCCTCTAAATCCGACACATGGCTCCTATAAGCAGGAATTTGAATGCAGGACTACTTGTAATGGAGTATTTTTATAATGTTTGTATCTGAGTACTTTGTTCACCTCTGACACTCCGTCCTCTTCTGTATCTCATCCACATTTCTTCCCTCTCTCCTCTTTTCTAAGACACCCTCTCCTCTCCTCTTTAATCAGTTGTTTTTTTTCTCCGTGGTGATGATGAAGGGGAAATTAAATCTTTCTGCCTCAGGGCTGAGGGTCTAATTAACAGAATATGAGGTCATTAATCAACGGCAGGGAACAGGGAAGGTTGCCTACTTTACAATCTTAAAAGCAAAATGTTATAACAATAACCAGCCATGCTATGTTGAGATAGTAACTGGCTTTACGAAATTAAAACCACAGAGTATGAATGTTGACTGGTGTATGAACAATGGCGTTAACCACAGTGACAGGGAGGAAACCATGTTGAAATGTCACAACCACAAACATGTTTGAGTTGATATTTTTTATATCTTGCCCTCTATCTTCTCTTCTCCTCTCTGTTTCTTTCCTTTCATCTAGACCCCTCTCATCTCCTCTTCATTCTTCTTGTCTTGTCTTGTCCTGTCTCTGTTTGTCTCCTTTTACTCTCTTCTCCTGCCTCTACTCTCATCTCCTCTCCTCTAGTCTCCTTTTGTCTCCTTTTTCCTCCTCTCTTTCCCTCTTCTCTCATCTCCTTTCCACTTCTTTCCTTTCCTCTCATATCCTCTTGTCTCCTCCTTTCCTGTCCTTAAGCCTTCTGTTGTCTCCTTTCCCCTCCTCTCCTTTCCTCTTGTCCTGTCTCCTCCCTCTTCTTTCCTTTCCCCTCTTCCCCTTTCCTATCCTCGTCTCCCCTCCTTTCCTGTCTTCTTGTCTCCTTTTGTCTCCTTTCCTCTCCTTTCCTGCTTTTGTTTCCTCTCTTTCCTTTCCTTTCCTCTTGTCGCCTCTCCTTTCCTTTCCTCTTGTCGCCTCTCCTTTCCTGTCCTCTAGTCTCCTTTTGACTCATTTCCTCTCCTATGCTCTCTTCTCTTCTTCTCTTCTCCTCTCCTCCTCCTCTGTTGTGGGAGATTATGACTTTGTTACCATGACAATGTAATGCTGTTATTTATCTCTCATGCTTATCATCATGACAACCCAGGCTCGCTGACATTTAGAAAAAGGTTCAGTTCAACGACAGCTCTTTACGACTTTCACACAAACACACAAAACACTCCCAAAGTGTGTGTGTGTGTGTGTACCTGCTGTCTGGTGGGTGCATGTGGTCTTGCTTATATTTAGGCCCAGTGGTACAGAGCCAAAGTCTAGCATTTAGTGATATTAATACCAAGTGGTGTCGCTGTACAGAGAGGCTGGGGTTGGCAGTTTGAAGAGGTTAAATACCTCGGCTGAAGAGCGGCGAAGTAATGCCTGACATTAGCATAACATTAACTCCTGTAGAAACTAGCGGGATGAGCAGGGGCACAAGGATGGCAGGGCAGGTTAATGGTGTAGAGATGTTGGTATGTTGGTTGCTGAATGTGATGGGGGTGGAGGGAGGGGGATTGGAACGTTGCCTAAAGGTAGAGGAGCATGAACTGACATTTGATGAGTTAATAATGCCAGCAGGGTGTGGGACCGCAGTGCTGTGGATAGAAAACGAGGTTGCTGGAGGGGATTACAGATACAGCACTTGGCTAGGTTTTGTGTTTGGAAGAAGTAGCAGGAAATGGGTGAGGGGTTGAGTTGGTAGCTTAAATGCCTTGCCCAGGGACACATTGGTAATGCCTATTATTAGAATTGTTGTTGTGTCAGGTCACCAGTAATTTAGAAGTACTCCGGTCTGGCTGCAGTCTCCCTGAGGGCATGGCATGATTGAGGGGATAGGCGGTAAACCTTTTGGGCTTTTGACCCTTAAACAAAGGGAAACCCACTCCCTTTGTTTAGGGGGGGGGGGGGGGGGGTATTGGCACCTGAAAGACCTTTGAGAGTAAGTTCATTGTCTGATCATTAGTTCATGGTGTTATATATTGTCAAAAGTATTGGCAGAAGAGAAGGAGTCATCTTAGTGCTGTATGCAGAACAGTTTCAGTCATCAGATAGTTCAGCCAACAATTATACTTTTGTCTCTTCTAATCCACATTGGTTCGTCCCAGTTGCTAATCACCATTTGTGCTTAAGGCAGTGTTGAGTGTGGAGGGATGGTTTGGCAGTTTTTGTAATAGAGCTAAAACTATTCTGTGTAATCTCTTTGGGGGCTGATGTTGGCACTAGCCGCCGTGGCAGGGTCTAGATGCTACACTGGCAACGTGCGTTGTGCCAGTTGAACATTCATGGGCTGGGGCTCTGTGGCTCAGTGGACTAAAGCAGATACTCTTGACTCATAATGTTGTCAGCCAGTACCACTCTAAATCTATTTGGCATGCCGTTTTCTGCATGTCCCTCCCTCTCTTTCCTCTTGTTCTCCACAGTGTACTGTCTAATAAGGGAGGAGGAAAAAAGGCATTTAGACCGCAGTGGAGCTGGTCTCTCATCCACTGGATGTTTTAATAATGAGCGAATAATGATGGTTACAGCAACACAAACCATGCAGCTTTAAAATTAGCATTAAATCAAACCTCTCTGACACAGTCTCTGCAAAACATAAACAATAATTGTATTTTAATCATATATACCCCGTGTAACAGTGGTAAGAATTAAATTATAAATTGTACATTTATGTTAAGCATTTACAGTATTAGGACCCTGAGACACCAAGCTGACGGTCGGCCATTGGTCAGTGTTGGGCTATCAGTTAGTGTCTGTCACGCTAGTCGGCTCATGTTGGCTGTTTTTCGGCTGATTCAGAATGTTGAACCGGTGTAGGAGCCAGGGGATCACTGATTGGCAGTTCAGCTCAGTGCAAGAGAAACTGAAGTGAGGAAAGCAAGCAAACACCTAAAGTCAAGAGACGTGAGATCGAAACAAACTTGTTAGATTAGGTAGAATATTTTTTTCAGCCATTGAGATCTGTAGCAAAAACGGTTGATAATTGTTTGTGTAATTATTCACTAACGTACAATGGATATTGTTTGTTCTCTTAACATCAAGTTGTGTTGTTTTTGTGCTAACTGGCTTACTGTCGTCTTTAATCTGCCCTGCCTTTCTTCTGCTTTCCCTTTTTAATGACCAATACAGACTACAGCCATCTGCTGGTATGGAGAGTTATTTCCTCACATGCTGGAGCAGAGTGTATATGCTAGTTGGCCGTTGGCTGTAGTTTTGCATGGTATTCAAGTGCAACTTTTTGGTCAAGACAGGCAACATGAGGTGACACAACAGTTAGCCTTTGTCACCACTAGTTTTATGTTGGTGTTGCGTGTCTGATCCTTTAGAGAGCGAAAAAGCATGGCTGATATTGGTGTATCAATACGCCGTAAAATGAGTATTGAAACGGTTTGAGATATTCAGCATTAAAGATATTTTTAGAGAAAAAACATGCCAAAAATTCTGTGGTAATAGGTTCTTAAATGTGAAGATTTATGGCTCTTTCTTTTTATTATATGGTCGCAAATTAAATGTCCTTTGGTTTATAAAACAAGACATTTGAAGACGTCACACGAATATTTTATAAACCAAAAAGCAACAAATATTGGTAAAAGTGCTGAGAAATCAGTCTCCAGTGACACGTCAACGTTCAAAAACACTACATTATTAAGTCAGATCTTAAATACAGGTTTATAGAAATCCCAGTGGAACGGAAAGACTGAATAGTGAGTGGAAAATGATTCCACAGTCTGGGAGCAACAAATGGAAAACACTTGGATTTTTTTACTTGGACATGGGATGAAGAGAAGTGATTGAGAGGCTGGGATATTTAATACGAGCTGAGGAGACACAAGCAGTTGAGATTCATACGGTGCTTGTTTGTGTAGCCCACCTGATGTGGCTGGTATCATGAAATGCTGAATGCAAGATGCTCCCATTAGCTCCCAACAGCAGGCTGTTACTATTTTGCTGAAGAACACTATCCTGTATCTACGACGCTGCTGCTGTTGTTGTTATGTGACATATCTAGGTCTTAAGGCTGTCACGGTGGTATTTTTAGCCTCATCGTTATATTGTGTCGTCATTCTATTAGCGGCCATTTTAGACTTTGGCAGTTCAAAGACATCAGCCATTTTAGAAACTGGCAGGTGTCAGATGTTCTTGGCATCACAAGGTTTGCTTTCTTAGCATGGGTGTTGTGTGAGTTTCATGTACTGTCGGTTTTTTTATTACTAATATTTTCCAATGCCATTTTTGTCTCAGATTAGGTGTTATTATTGTTCTTTTTCTACTGGCTGAAGCATTTGAATAATTTATTGAATATTATGGAATATTAATACCATAAGGGAGTAAGGCTTCAACATGTTGGCCATTGCCTGTGTACCAAATACTATTCAGCTAATTTTCCCTATACCTACGTGATGTTATGATTTTTTCAGGGAGTGTTATGATTAGCTGAAATGCTAAAGGTTATATTTTTGCCATGTTGTGTGTGTTGTGACATATCTGGGTCTCTGACTGATGGCAGTATTTTTAGCTGGCGCACCATCTTGGCAGCCATTTTAATGGCACTTTTCTCATGTCACCATCTTAGTATCAGTGCCAAAAAAGAAGGAATAGGAGTGACATCCTCCGTGTGTTCATTTTGGATGGATGTAGATTACAGAGATGGAGTGAGAGAATGGTGCTGGCCTGGTATTGTTTCTGGTCTGATTGGCCGTGGTCCAGTTTGGACGCCCTCATTTTTGTGTCTTGTTGGTGGCATCCAGAACCAGGAAGTGGGATTATTCTAATACTGCTATGGCTGGAACAGAAGTGTACGTGTGTGTGTGTGTGTGTGTGTGTGTGTGTGTGTATGTTTGTGTGTGTGTGTGTGTGTGTGTGGGGGGGGGGGGGGGGGGGGGGGGTGATGGTGGGGTGGTAATGACAGAGAAAGAGGAGAGAGATCAAGAGAGAGAGGAAGATACAATCCAATAACTACGGTAGAGTGTTGGTTTTGAAAAGCTGGCGTGTGTGTGTCTGTGTGTGTGTGTGTGTGTGTGTGTGTGTGTGTGTGTGTGTGTGTGTCTGTGTGTGTGTCTGTGTGTGTGTCTGTGTGTGTGTGCGCTTGCACCAGTTGAAAGCCAGTTATGTTAAGCTGTATTCTGCAGAGAAAAGTGTTTTCTCGCAGTAGATTAGCTGAACAATAAGTGATAATCACTATTGTCCTACAGCCTATTGTATACAGCATATTGTGTGTGTATGGTAATAATATGCAAATAGATTTAACTAGTTAGGACCGACTGTGGTGTTTGTTTCACTGGAGCATATTCTATTCTATTCTATTCTATTCTATTCTATTCTATTCTGTTCTGTTCTGTTCTGTTGAGATCTGTTTTGTTTTGTTCTGTGCTGTTCCAATTTCTTCTGTTCTACTCTATTCTGTTCTGTTTTGTGCTGTTCTGTTGTATTGTACTGTGTTGTGTGTCTATTTTGTTCTTCTGTTCTAGTTTTTTGTGTTCGGTTCAATTCTATTCTGTTCTCTTGTTCTATTCTGCTCTATTCTATTCTGCTCTATTTTATTATACGCTATTATATTCTGTTCTTTTTAATTGTCCTCTATTGCCTTCTGTTCTATTCTGTTTCATTTTGTTCCACTGTGCTCTGCTCTATTCTACTCTATTGCATTTTGTTTTATTCTACTCTATCCTGTTCTGTGCTCTTGTTTTTTGTCCTCTACTCTGTTGCGTTCTGTTGTGTTTCGTTTTGTTCTATCGAGTTCTGTCCTTTTCTGTTCTGTTCTATTGTGTTGTGTTTTGTTGTACTGTTTTATGTTCTCTTCTACTTTACGCTAATCTGTTATGTTCTAATCTACTCTAATCTTTTCTGTTCTAATACATTCTTTTATGTTCCTTTCCATTTTGTTCTACTCTAATCTAATCTATGATGTTTGATTCTTTTCTGTTCTATTCTGTTATACTCTATTGTGTTCTGTTGTACTAATCTATGCTGTTCTATTTTGCTCTGTTCTGTTATACACTACTGTGTTCTATTGTACGCTATTGCATTCTGTTATTTTGTTTTGTCCTATTCTATTCTGTTCTGTTCTAGTCTATTCTAGTCTACTGTATTTGGTTCTACCCTGTTCTTTGTTAGGATCTGTTGTACTTTGTTTTGTTCTATTCTACTCTACTCTGTGCTGTTCTATGTTGTTCTCTTCTGCTCTGTTGCATTTTTGTTCTGTTCTACTCTATTGTGTTCTGTTTATGGCTGCAACTAACGATGGAATTGCTTTCATCGCTGATCAATCCATCAATTATCATTTCAGCAAGTGGACTAATAGCTTAGCCTATAAACTGTCAGAGAATACAGAAATAAATACCCATCACAGTTTCCCCGAGGCCACACTGATATCTTTATATTGCTCAGTTATTTTTCCAGTCAAGAGTCCAGAACCCAAAGATATTAAATTTACAACAATGTAAAATAGAGAGCGGTAGCAAATCCTCACATTTGAGAGACATATATATGACATGTATGATTAATCGATTATCTAGCTACATATTTTTTCAACTCTAGTTCTATTTATGAAGTTCAGTTCTACCCCACAAATAGAATTAAACACTATCATGGCTACTTTCTGTCAGTTTGTGATGAGCTAATGTGAGATTAGACATCAGGCAGGAAAGGATCAAATTTTATAATATTTCACTGGAACGACATCTGGTTGAGGTCTGAGCTGATTACTGGAACATCTGGACGGGCTGACTGACCGCCCTGACAGCACACCCAGATTATGTATTATTTCGAGCTCCATTTCTCGCAGTCACCTACAATGGGCACAGGGTGTTTTGCTCAGTGGTGACAGTACAAACAGTGTACATTTATTCTCGGCTCACTCGTCTTTCTCATCGTGAGTGACTGAAAACTTCCTCCAGAGTCCCATCGTATTAGAATAACAAAACCAACGGATTTATGTTTGAAATCAGCAGAGAGAGGAGGAACATGATACAAACAAAACAAGTAAGCCAGAAAATATAGCCCAGGGGATAGCTATGAAAAATGCAATTAATCATGTGACACTGCTGGGTTGTTGCAGGTAATGATATGTTGCAGGCTGTGGAAAAATTTGACGAGTGTGGTTAAGGAGTCTGTGGAAACTGCAGCGAATGGTACCATTGTGGCATGAAGTATGCTGCAGCTGGCAACTTCACATGATTTTGATCAAGCTTCACTCATTTATTTTAGTTTTTTTAGTTTTTTAGTTTTGTTTACCTCTGCTTTAACACTGACACAAAACAATTATCATCTGGAAGCTGCACAGTTCATATACAGAAATGAAAAGGACACAGGGAATTAAGTGAAGAGAAGATGAAATGAGAAGAAGAAGAAATAAATTTGTGTGATTTCATCATAACGTAAAATGTAGGATATGTATTCTATTTCCAATTGCCTGTGTTTATTTGTTGTTGGCAGTCTCACAATCACAAAGGAGAAACAAATAACACAGCCATAGTAACTGGGGTTTGTTTTATGTTTCGGGCGGAGGGGAAGCGATGACTGATTCTTGTACCATAAGCCCAAAAGGAACGAGAGAAACAGAAGTGAGTAAAAACATGCAAACACAAAGGGAAAGAATAAAGGCTCTTTTGGGGTTTTTTTGTTCTCATGACAAGAAACTCGCAGTTTCAAAGTGTCTGTGTCAAAGAGGGAAGGCCAGACAGGGACAAAGAGCAGGGGAATGTTGGGAGTTCTCCTCGGTTTCCAGCTCTTTGTTTCCTAGATGACAGAAATCAGGTGGTCATGGATTAAATTCAGATGTTGGAGTTAAGTGTGTTATTGACTCAACTTAAACGCACAGTGTACTCACAGGACTAACTATCAGAGGGATACAGAAGGAGGTAAGGGGTGATTATAAGATTTTATTTGATTTTATTTGTTGCATGCAAACCACAGAATGTACAATGAAGTTAAAAAGTGACAAGCATCACAAAAGACAACAGAACCAACGTCAAATAAAGATTTAAAAACCCCTAAATTTTCAGTAATTAAGAAAAACCAGAACATGCAGTATACAATAGATGGCACAGTAGAAACAGAATGTTTAGAATTAATAGGATTTTATTGATACCAGTACCATTATCGATTCAGGTTATCAGTCTAATTCTCTATCAATCCCTCATTCATTCCTGATGATAGAAAATATAATGGACGTAGCTTCCACGACATCACCTATTGGATTGTCGATTCCCACTCCGAAGCCTCAAGTTTGGTTTTTGGAGCACAAGTATAAATCCCGCTTGAGGGTTGGAGCTGACTGGACACTATCATCAGACAGCCTGTCACTCAAGTGACCTGCCACTAATCATGCGTAACTTTAAGCCTTAATTAAATATAAAGGGGTGAGTTATGTAAAATACATCCCCGTACAGTTGTCATGGAGAAGGAAATAAGCTTTTGAGACCATAACAGTTTGTCATACAAGGCTGTAAAAATGAAAAAAGAAGTGGAAAAAGAAGTAGGTCTGCACAGGCTTTCAGCATCAACACAACTGTTTTATTATCTCTGAGTCAAAACAAAGTGTAGATAAAATGAGAGAACACTTGTACAGCGTTCGCTGATATTGAGGTTGTCAAAAAAAGGTCTGCTAAGCCTGCCTGCAAGCAAAGAGCTTTAAATTAGCTTTCTTTTTTACACTTGTATTCGCTCACTTTAATTGCCTGGTTCACAGAACTGTTGCTGCTGTCTGTCATGTCCTCAACAAGGATTATTTTTAAGCTACACAGTAGCGGTGAGAGTTGTTTAAGTCGTGTAGGTACATGTAACAGAGGCAGTGTGGGCATACAACCTACTCTTTGGCAAGTCCAGTCATACACATTAACTTCCTCCTTAAAGGGCACCACTGCTTGTCTGTTCAAGCAGTGAGGTATGTGATGAGTATGTGGTGTACAAGCACAAACAGCTGCAAACAAAAATGAGCTGATTCATGGCAGATTTACAGCCTCTGTATGTCGAATTACATGTGTTGTTATGTTTTTTGACTCACTTCTTGTCTTTGTGTCTTTGTCCAGGTTCCTACATGTATGTGGACGTCTCTCAGTACGATGTTGGGGAGAAGGCCAGATTTCAGCTGCCTGTCATGAAGGAGAATGACACTCACTGTATCGACTTCAACTATCTCCTCACCAGCCCTGACGGCTCCAGCCCTGGCACCCTCAACGTCCTGGTGAAGGTAATGAGAATGAGCACCATATAATGGAGGTGCAGTTGTTTATTTACAATGATTGTACTGGCTCCATGTACATGGCACTACCTGCCCAATAAACAACCTGTCCTTACCCTTTTTTAAAGATACACTATACAAGAACTGTTGACTGCTGTTTGTTAACAGTATTGGTAGTGTAAGTAAGTAAAAGTAAAAGCCAACTATGTGATAATTCGCCTTGCGTCTTGTGTTTTTTGACACTGTGTCTGTGATTTTCATAGCTTCCTTTGGGATGCGTGTTACTTACGGTCTGGCACCTGCTCCCTACCTTTCTATAAAGTCCCGACCTCACCTGAGAGATGTGCCCAGAGTGTCCCAAACACAGCAAAATAAGAAGAAAATACAAGCAGAGGGCAGAGTCTCTGCAGATAAAAACATCGCCCCACACTTCTGCTGGGTCATAAGTGATGATTGAGAGGGAAACATTAATTCTTTAAACAGTAAAAGATCATCATACTGTCTTTACAGGCCTCTACATAGCAGTTTACACTGTGTGAGGCAAGGTTTGATGCAACAAGACAAAAGCTGGATCCCAGTATTCCTTTTTTTTCCTTTTCAGAAAACATAAGGTTCTCTCACTCCATAAAACAACTCAAGATGAGTTCAAGTGCTGAGTTAAAGCTCTCTGTTTGTCACAATGGCAGATGGTGAACAGAGTCTCTTCATTTAAAACAAAGCAAAGCAGGATTTATGGGGAATGTGGTGTGGATTTTGTGAAATACAACCACAAGTAATGCAGTTGGCATGCGACAGAGGCTGCTGGCTGCCTTGCCTCAACCACAGGTTTGTGTAAGGTTGGCTAATTAAGCATTAATGATACATTTTAAAATCAGCATACACACACCTTTGACACTAAGATTGTCTTTGTTTTTAGATTAAGATGTTATTGTTTGGACATCTGTCAAAGTAGAAAGTGTAGAGGACAGACTTAGGACATGCATATCCGTCACACATTTTATGATCCAAACTTTTCCTCCACTTTGGTTGTTTCTGCAACACTTCCTCGCCTCTCATCTCCTCTCTCCTCCTCTTAAGTTTTGTTAGAGTTTGTGGAAGTGGTTAGAAAGCACATTAATGGAAGATTGCCATTTTACTGGTTCCACCATTTCCTGGTTCTGAGCAGCAGGGGAGCATTACGAGTTGAAAGGCTGCCCTTCGATCTGATGACACAAAGTCAATCCCACATTATTGCAAAAATCTCTCCTGCTGAAGTGTTGTTGAGCAAAACAGAGTTATCACCAGCCCAGAGGTGATGGTGAAGCTGAGCCTGACCTATGACCTCCTCATTTTCACAAAAAAAACAAAAACAAAAACAAAAAACAAGACTTTCAGTGTCTTATTATCTATTCCATTATTATTATTTTTGTATAATAGAACGGATGTCTCTCTGAAGGCATCAGGAAATGTAAACAGGGTTTTTCCTGCCCAGAGAATTACGAGGCGACTGCCTCTGTCAAATTATGTCCTGAACCCAGCTTTCAATAAAACTTTGATGGGTATCTTAATGGAAAACACTTTTCCACCAAGCCTTGTGCTTGGACTGTCATTTGTAACTGCAGTTGTGGCATTACACTGATGTGGTGGCACTGTATTCACTGTAATCAGCGCAGCCAAAACTGCTAAAGAGAAAGAAAAGGGGGCACCAGCCCTATGAAGTTTAGTTTTATATTGCCAGCTGGCACTGATAAAACTCTGTTGCAAATGGCAGTCTGTGTTTATGAACGCAGCTCTATGCAGTTTGGTAAAGCTGTAAAAATATTCACAGATTCAAACTTCCCAGATCAATAACTCATAAGCAAAAGGTTGTTAAAACACAAATGATACGTCTTTCCAACTGCAGTAAAGTATACAACGAGGTACAACCTAATTTTCATCAAAACAAGGCGTTCTCTAAGCTGGATAAATGATGTTGCTCTCTATGTGCAGTGTACGTGTGTGCACATGATCAGGATGGTACCACCTCCTCCTTATTTTGAGCCAGGAAACACCCTGGTAATTGACTGTATTTAATATGTATTATATTGTGTTCTGTGTTTTTCTAGGTAAACAAGGGTCCCTTGGCCAACCCTATATGGAACGTGACATCCTACACTGGTAAAGACCTGCTCCACTCAGACTCATATTTCATAACTTACTCTGATACTACTGGTTTTATTCACTTGTGCTGACTGTGACGTTGTCTTTTAGGTAAAGACTGGCTGAGAGCTGAACTCGCCGTCTCCACCTTTTGGCCTAATGAATATCAGGTAACTCCCTAAGTGATAACTAACGGCTGTGTTAATGCATGATTCTTTTATCATGTAAATCCTTTATTTCCACTTGTGTTCACGTGAATACACTAACACCACGCATACACACACAGACACACAGACACATAGACACACACACACACACACACACACACACACACACACACACACACACACACACACACACACACACACACACACACACACACACACACAGACAGACACAGACACATGCTGGGAGGCAGGCAGCTGATTTATTTGTGTTGACTGAGGCTCAGGAGGTGACGATTAGGCTAGAAAGACACTGAAAAAATAGGTGTGTTTGTGTGGGTACATGTGTTTGTGTGCATGAGGGTGTGTTACCGTGCTGGACATTGATATTGTTGTTGTATCTTGTTTTATTTGTATTTAATGGTTACCTGTCTGGCACTATAAGAGTCACAGAGGTAGAAATGCTTGCAGGAGCGTTGAAGAAAATGTTTGCTTGCATGTTTCTTATTTTTTTAATTAATGTCCGTCAATCAGTGTGATCTGTGCATGTTTGTGGGCTGGTGTTGACAGATGTGTGCTCGTTGTGGGATAGCTTGTCTCCGAGCGTCCTAGCAGGCATACACACACACTGATCATGTTAACACACACAGCCTGGGGAGCCTGTAATATTACTGCAAGGCGAAGTGTGAAAGCATCCTCCAAATGGCCCATCTGGAGCCCAGTCCCCCTCAGTGACTATGGGCGGAGATCACCAGCATGAAACTCGTGTGTCAACATGTTTTAATTGAACATAATCATCCCAGTTTGCTGAGGCTTATGTAGCTTTTTCAGGCTATGAAACAGGTTATTGGATTTGAGGTTATGAAGCTATTTTTTTCATGTTGGAACATGTTTCTGTGTTAGCACTTTAGCTGGAGTTGTAATGAGACTGGTTTCACCAGGGGAAGACAGGCACACGTAGTCACTCACATACACTCGCACAGGAATCGATGCGCACACTAAGTGAACACACACACCCACGCAGCACTTCTTAGATAGACCTTGTAATTACAGTTTTATCTTTGTCATGTTTGTTTTGAATAAATACTGGCTTTCAGTTGATGAGTGAGGTCACCAACTATCACCAGACAGCAATCTGGTTTAACAACCTCAGATTTTTAGAGCAATGAGTCGATTAATTGATTAGTCAGTTGACAGAAAACAGTACAGTACAGTATTTTGATAATCGCTTAATCAATTCAGTCTTTTTTTTTTTTTTTCAGCAAAAATGCCAAAATTTTCTGGTTTCAGTCTCTGCAATATAAAAAATATTCTAGTATTCTTTTTTTCGTCCGTCATATATTATATTAAACGTAATATCTTGGGGTTTGGACTTTTTTTGCAGTCTTACTCCCAACTTATCAAATACCGACACTTGGTCGATGGCCCTCTGCGTCAGATACTGATGCACAGAGGCAACCTTTAGCTGCAATGTGAGACCCACTGGGCGGCAATATTTTTTGACGTTTTGTGCACTTGCCGTAGTATGAAGAGCAAGAAAATCCGCATCGGATGGGCCGAAGTGTAGGTCAATGGGTCAAACATTCTCCGGACTTTCACCAGAGTGACACTGTTTGTGTCCCAACTTGTATTAATAACACTGTTGTTTGCTAGTGTGTGTAGCATGCTACGCTAGCAACATATGTCTACATGACATTAGAAACAAAAAATGTTGTCTAAACCTGATCACATGCTGCTGTTGCTTAATCGTAAGGAAGTAAAGCTACGTTCTATGTTTCACTGTGTATTTAACAAAGAGAAACTGTATATTTCCTGTGAAACAGAAGATAATTTTTGAAAAGGCACATTACATATAATGAGCTTAAATTGACATGCCGCCCGGTGCCTTTCATACTACCGCTAAAGCGTGCCTCGATATCTGACATTGAGGGCCACTGACCAAGCATCAGCATTTGAAGAAAACAAGACTTCTGAAGATGCTGTTGTAGAGTATGGGCAATATGGTAATTTTTGACATTTCATGGACTACATTTTGAGCCAGTAATGAAAATAATTATTTGTTGCAGCCCTTCATTTTATTTTCTTATGAATTTTCAGGATTTGTGGCTCTGGCAAGATTGTGTTTTTCCATCACTATTAGAAATGTCATTGCTGTTTTTTGGCAGTTTTAACATGTATTGCCTTCAACTTCGGGTCATTTAAGTACAACTTTCTCACATAGATATAAAAATAATGATGAAGTTTAATTCCAAAGTTTTTTGGAAAAGCCCTAAAAGCAGATGACTCACGACTATAACATGAAGTGGAAAAACACTCCTCGCCTGCAAATTGAAAAATGTTTGATTCAGTGCCCATACATGCATACATCAAAATGATATAAGCCATTAGGAGATAAGAGGATGTTCGCTATCGTTCCACCCTCACTCTGGAGTGATGACATGTCAGTCTTCAGCCTTCGGCATATCAGAGTTGCTTTGCCCATGTGAGAACTTGTAAACCTGAACTATCAGTAATCCTTCCTCACACTGATGAGACCAGTCACCTGCATTATTGAAATACTATCTCCTCAGAGCTGACCACCATCGCACCCAAGAGTCACAGAATGCAAAGGGTCTTACAGCTGATAATGAAAGTCTACAAGGAAATAAAATGAGCAATGACTTTCATCCAGGCTGCAGTGACCCGAGGCACTTTGGAAATCATTTAAAACCCACTTTTTGAAATACATTATCATTAACAGAGCAATAGACGTGACACTTGAGTCTTGGACTTTGCTTTTAAACCAAGCAGTTATCTTTGTGTCTGAGAGGTGAAACCAAAAGGAAGTGCCTTAAACCTGAAGTCCCTCTAATGGCACAGCAGGGAGGGACTACACTAGTTGTCTGATTGTGAAGACAAATCAGAGGAAGTAACAGAAGTAAGCTAGTCACCATTACTGCTGTGGCATCTCCCTACACTGCACGCACGTTTGAATGCAGGCTGCCCTTAAGAAGTGTACAATTTTCTACTTTGACCTTCACTCTCTATGTAACGTTACTTTGGACAACACCGAAAAGAACGTGTGCAGTTTGAAGCTGCTCCAGTAGTAGGATAAAACTGATTGTCAAACAAGTAACATCAGCTAATTTCACAATGCCAATGTAGCTAAAATAACATTACTGTCAAGGGCCTGCGGTTATGCTGTAGGGTGTGGCTACCTTCTGATTGACAAGTCACTATCATGGCGGTGTCCTCGGGTTCTGAGTCAGATCCACCCCTTCCTCTTCCACTCTCTCATCTTAAGCCCTTTTTAAATAGGAATTGTGCAAATTTGCAGGAAAGCCCAGTCAGTCTTTTTTCAGCATCGGCAGTAGAAAAACAAAATCGAGGAGTGCAGCAAATGCCGCCTACCTACTTTTGTTGATACAGAATGTGCCTTTTTCAGGGCAATGCAGGGCATGAGCAAGTAACAAAACATGTAGCTCAGCATGTGACGTAAACAGTGACGTGAGAGGGAAGCCGCGCTAATCAGTCTTTCGGCGATTCTCTTGTATGTTGGCCCGTTCTTCACCGTCCCCGTCATCTGACGGTTAATGGCCTCTACATTTGCGAGGGCAAGGAGGGCGCGCAATTCCTTGTCTCCCCAGTTGCTCATCTTTACAGTGTCTGTCAGGTTTGCTATCAGCTGTTACCTGTTTATCCTCCACCAGTGGCTCGCACGTGCGGCGTCATCAACACCTCCTCCCACAAGTCTTCAACAGCCCTGAAAATAAGAATGGTTAGGCTGCATATAAACAGGAATATTGGTGGAATATTCCTTTGGAATTAGGCATGTAAACAGCTTAGTAGGAGTATTGTCTTTCGTGGAGTAAGGGCAAGAATCTGATTAATGTGTGAATGTAATCGTGTCTACTGGTCTGCAGCTACTCAGGAAAATGTATGAAGCTGATTTGTGTACGATTGAAGTTCTTGAGCTTTAGGGTTGCAGTCTCACGCTGATGAGGTGTTTATTTAACCTCTTCTTGAAGGCATGAACTCCACTTGATGTGATGTCTCCGATGACAGCAGGGGTTTGGCTGTTGCATGTTGTTACAGCAGAGTGAAGAAAGCTCCTCTCAAGAGACCTGAAGGACTCACAACTGACTTGCAATTTGCTCATGACTTGGACCAGGCCTCAAGGACTCGAGACTTGATGTGACAAATCATGAGACTTTCATTGGACTCACCTCAACTGACTTCAGGCTTGCGTTGAGCTCTGGTTTTTATTGATAAAGTCAACACTTTGTACAAAAATGAACTTTTCAGAAAGCTTAAATTTATACATTTATACACGCATACAAAGAGGAGAAGTCGTGAGGTCATGTTACGGCTACCAGACCAAACGTGGCTGTACTAACAAGCAACGATCAGCAGACTGCAGGCGGACAGGCGAGCCGGTCTTCAGACAAACAGACAGACAGACAGAGATGAAGGTATTAAAAGTCAACTGATGTCTTTCCGCTGTGTTCTGCAGTGAGCTATGAGTGAAAGATGATAGGAGAGAGAGACAAGACGGATTGGTAGGGGAGGGAGATGGAGAGGGGGGAGAGTGTGACAAGCAGGGGATGATAAGCTATGGGTAAACAGTTCACGGCAGATTTCCTTTTACAGGTGATGAATGACAACAACTGCTCACCCCCTCACTCTCTTTCTCCCTCTGCCTCTCTTCTTGATAGCAACCTCCTCTCCCTCTGTTCATTACAGCGCACCTCTCTGAGTAAACACTGTTAGAAAACAGAGACGGCAAGCGAGAGACGGAAAGAGAGGAGTTGGGGGAGAGAATGGCTCGAAAGAGGGATGATGATGGGAGAAATAAAGAGAGGAGGGAGTTGGAGAGGTAGCGTATGGACAAGGAGGAGGGAGGGAAGGAGAGATAAACAAGGAGAGTAGTTATTCAGACAATGAGTTGATGAAACGAGATGGCGGTAAATTGAAGCACCTGTTGAATGCAGTATTAATTCTCTACTTGAAATGAAGAATTTAGAGAAGCGGGTTAGCATCAGATGCAACAGCCACAGGTGTAAAATCACAAGTTAAGCCTGTAATTTGACCATCTGCTTCAAAATTTTGCTGCTTTTCTCAATTTTTTGGCATTTATTTGACTCACTATTCCCTCTCTGTGTTTTTTGTGAGTTGAAATACAGATAATGGATGGAAAAGAAAAACAAATAGATTGGCTTCAAACCCTTCATTCTCCACCTTACTGCGTTTGGTTTCATTACGTATTATCATTTCTGTGGCAGCCATTTTATGTGTACCAAAGGAGATTACTGTGATCCAACAGGAAGTATCTCATTTATCCTTCCTGGCTTGTTGGCCTGAATGTATAAATCCAGCAGCAGTCTGGATGGCAGCTTTGTATTTATCCAGTTTAGTGCACATCACCGGCGGCTGTCACTGACTTTCTATCTATCCTGTGACAACTTAGATTGGATCCATCACATTTACAGCAAATTTAAATAGAAATAGTCTTACTTTAAAGCTTCTACTGCACCCAGAATGCATCTAAAACTTATGATTTGGTGACGATACTAAAGAGGGTTGATGATTTGGTAACAGTGCCGTGGAGGGTTTGTGATATGCAAGGAGTCTATTTGCTAGTTGTTTTAGTTTTCTCCTTGGAACAGCATTTCCAATCTGTTTTCCGGTGTTGTGTAGGGTTGGGACTCGTTAGGATTTTAACGATTCCGATTCCTTACCGATTCCTTCTTAACGGTCCAATTCCTCTTACCGATTCCTACATTATATTCATTAGACTTGCTATACTTAAACAAGTATATAATAAACACAAATGCAATCATACAAATACAGTTATTCTAACTGTTACACAGTACAATTAGATGAAAATACACATTTGTGTGTGGCGTGTATTTCAGATTTAGAGCTTATATCATCTCCCTGAGAATATATAACAACAAAAAGTGATTCTCTGATTTCTACAGTAGCACTATTACCTCAAATTAACCACAGCAATGTAATAGAAATACTTACATGAATTCATGCTTGGGCACTGTTATTTACATGACAACACTTGAACAGAACACACACACACATTGACTGTTTGTTTCTACCGCTCCCCTCACTGGAAGCATCGGACCTCCCGCCGCCCGCTCCTCTCTCAAACACGAAGGTCTCCCTCTCCGCAGAGCAACCACGGCGCACACCCGGCCTGTTAACTAGCTTGTAACCTTAACAATCGTATGACACAAAACTCAGTGCTTTAGTAATTAAATAATGTCGGGCTCGGTCGGGTTCAGACAGAAATATGTGGCCCGCGCCACACTCTAATGGAAATGCATGTGACGTTTTTTTTTTTTTACAATCTAGGAACCGTTTGCAGGAACCATTACTCCAAATGTGATGGAACCGGTTCCAAAAAAGAATGGAGGGTCAGAAATTACTTGACATTATAATAATCTATTCCTCTGAATGCCCAAGGTCTCCAGATTATGGTTGTAAAATTTCATTTGGCTGTGATTATCCTAGAGGTCACAATAGGTCATTTTACACAGTAATGTTGTCAAAAAGATAGTCTCACCCCAATGAAATGGCGACTATGGGGACTAATATCATCATACATGAATACAATTGCGCTCATTGAATCCCCAAGAGTCTCAGCTTTCTAGTCATGCCCAATTTATGCAATTCCAGTACTGTTTAGGGACCTCAGTATGCAGAAATATTCAAATACAAAAGGCAAACATAACACGCTCATGCAAAAAAAACCAAACATGTTTTTTGCCCCAAAGTGAATGGGACTTGCGTAAAGTGGGCTTATCTGTAAAGGGGAGACTAGTGGGTACCCTTATAATCCTTTTTCATTCAGATATCTTGATGTGAGAGTTCAAGGGACCCCTGATTCTGAACATCGGAGGTTGGCTGAGGATGCTCGTAGTCGAGTGGATTTATTAATTTAAAAACAGTATGCCTTATAATATTGATAGTAATGAACAGTTTTAACTAAATCTCTCTCTCTCTTTTCTCAGGTCATATTTGAAGCAGAGGTTTCGGACAGCAAAGCCGGCTTCATCGCCATTGACGACATTCAGGTGCTCAGCTACCCATGCGGTGAGTCATTAGCATGCCAGCAATTAGTCCTAGTTCGTTGAATAGACGCTGATAGCTTTGGCCACTAATTAGACTGTACCTGGGATGGTTTCTGTTGCACTTGAATGGGTAGATAAGTGGGAAGGTGACACAGGAGAGGAGGGATGCAGCGAGAGGAGAAAGTGAGAAAAGAATGAGAGAAATAAAATGGGAGAGGGAGAAACAGAGAGAAAGAGGGAGTAGGAGAGAGTGAAGCGGGAAATGAGACAGTATTAGGGCAATCATAGAGAGACGATTCTGACCACTCAGCACTTTCTCTCTCTCTCTCTCTTTAACCCACATGCACACACACAATTCCACACACACACACACACACACACACACACACACACACACACACACACACACACACACACACAGAGTGAACAGTAGCTGTCTTGTCTCATACTGACAGGAAAGAGATGAGGGCTGCGATCCATTTTAAATTCTCGCTACGTCTCAAGTTGTCTTCTCTCCTTTCGCTTGAGTGTTTCCTTACTTCCAGAGGCCAGAACAGAGTTGTGACGACAAACTGTTAATCTACAGCCATGGGCAGGTTCCTGGAGGGTCCCTATGTTGGAAAGGAAGCAATTACAACTGCTTTTGGTCATCTGTCTTGTAGCAGCACTGAAATCTCTGAGGACAATTTTGTTTCTTAATAGATTCTATTGATTATAAGTCATGAAAATAAACTGTCTCGCAGCAACCTCTCATACAGTTTGTGAGGTCCTGCTTTCACTGTTGTCCCTGTCCCTGTCAGAAGTTTGCAATATGTGCCTGAAAGAAATTCCCAGACATTAATTTTGCCAACAGAGTGCTGTGGAATGTGAGAAGATATAAAAAGAAGAGCCCCGGTGTTTTACAGGCAGAGGAGCGTGACTCCTAATGTGAAGGAGCAAGTATTTGAAAAGGAATTAGTACTTAGTCTCCACAGTGGAAGCATTCATTCTCACAGCTGCATTTCTGGACACACGGGTTTGTGTGTGTGTGTTTGCATGAATGCATGTGTGCAAGCTTGTGTGTGTGTGTGTGTGTGTGTGTGTGTTTTCATTCACCATAGTAGCTGCTATCTATGATTGCAATCACCTCCCCGGAATAAGAATATCATAGCTGAACTGCATCTTCAGGGTCTAAAAGGCTTATTTCATATCTGAGCACGGTAGTTAAGAATTGGGAGCTGTGCGAATTATATATACTGGATGTGACATTGATGTTACCTCCCAGTGGCAATGCAGCACCGTGCTTCATCTGACTCCAGTAAAATCTAATCGCAGTAATAATGAACATATTCCTTAGGGTTAGAAAATGTCCTGAAATGTATACAGTGTGTCTGTAATAACCTGACCTGTTTGTATCTATAACTCCCTCTGGCTCTGTCACCTCATTCCCACTTTTCACAGACAAATAAGATGAAACCGGAAACAGTTTTAAATACAAATAAATAAATACAAGTATTACCTTGCTGTAAACTCAATCTAATTTCCTTCATTTGTTTGACCTCATTTGCTTTGTAGATAAATCTCCTCATTTCCTGCGTCTTGGGGACGTGGAGGTGAACGCCGGACAGAACGCCACATTTCAGTGCATCGCTACAGGACGAGACACATCAAACAATAAACTCTGGCTACAGGTACGGCTATAAAACATGCATGTATACACACACTTAAATACAAACTATGTTTTAGTCTACTGCTATGGGAACAAGACGTAGCAATGGTGAACAAGACGTGGCAACATTTCTTAGGAGGGTTTTACATCAGGGACCCGGGCTTAGATCAGAGTGTACCAAAGTCCAGTTTGTGGCAAGATACGTTGATCCATGGTCTCGAGTGTGGTTCAGGTGTAATCCGGCAGGGTACACATCAGGTGTGAACACCAACTGTCCCCAAACATGGAAGTGGACTGCAGTATTAACTTAATACTGATATCAGAGGAGCCTGCCACAGACAGAACCCGACTTTGCTGTTGCCCCCCACAGTAGCAGCTCCTCCTTTGGCTACAAGCAGAGCTTCACCTTGCTGCTCCGCCGGTCCCTGCTGATGACAGTCCCAGGGGCAACAGTGTCTGTCTGCGGCGCCCTTTTCGGCACTGTCGCACAACAAATATGCCACATAGGAATGGAACAACATTACTAATGTGAAAACTCAGCGGTGGGGGAGTTGAGTTGATGGGGCAGTTGTCCTCGGGCACGGCACGAATCAGTCGTGCGCTCTTACTTACTCTTGTGGTGTCTAGCCTTGAGGATAGCTTTGGTTTTATTTGCCCAAGTTTTAAAATTTGTTTCTGAGGTTTTGTTTCTGAGATTTCATTCCTTAAAAAACAAAATGGAGGTGAACAGACTTACAGTGTGTTGGATTTAGAGACATCTATAGGCCTGTTTCCACCAAACACTTTCGGTATGGTACCTTTGGAACCAAAAGTAAGCTTGTTTATTGTCCACAGATCAGGGTTGCACGCCAACATTTTCAGAACAAAATAAAACAGGCTGCAGTGTCCACAGCTCCACCTTTTAGTACCACATCTGTGTGCTAGGTAACCCAACAGAGGGGAGGACCAAAAATGGGGATAGTACAGGATGGTTTCATTGGTACCATCCACAACTTTTCACAGTGGTAACAGAAAAAAAGCGTACCCAACTGAACTGAACCGCACTGGTTTATGACATTTATAACCATGTTTTGAGTGCATTATAATCACCTGAAAATAAGAATCGTTGTGTATTTGTTACCTTAAAATGACCCATTTATATCTACATGCAGAGCAAGTCAGTGTCCGCCATACTGTTTCTACAGTAGCCCAAAACAGACAAACCAAACACTGGCTCTAAGACAGGGCCATTTGTGTTTTTGCGTTGGGCACTGTAGTCCTCGCTTGGCACACAGGAGAAGTTTGAGTTCTGCAACCTCGCTGACACACTGGACCTTTGACTTGTGTTGCTCACAGCACTGAAAAAATAGAATTTACCAGCATCTCCTCGTTCCAGAAATAATGGATAATCACCAGCTATATAGTCACTAGTTGATCCACAAAACACAGTGTGAACAGTTTTCATTGGAACTACTATCAACCAAAAGAATGCTCTTTAAATTTCCAATGGTGTGAGCACCACCAACTGAAATTGGCAATCACAAAGACAGCTATTTCCGAAACTGGGCAAATAAAACCAAAATCTACATGGCTAGATGCCACGAGAGGCATGTGAGAAAATATGTTTGCTTGTCATTTGGGTGAACCATTCCTTTAATATGAGACTATTCATCCTTACTAACAGATAAATAATACAAAACACAAATAAATATATGAATGCCCCCAGTATGATGGTGGAGAAATAGACAAACACAAAGAAGTGAAACATTGTGTTCAATGTGCCGCCCCCAGGACTGGTTCATCCAATAATAAAGTGTCATCCACACACACAGACACACAGACACACAGACACACACACACACGAACACACACACACACACACACACACACACACAAAGCGACCCCGGGCCATACATCCTCGCAGCTAACATGATTAAGAGTTTAATAGCTGCTGATTTCATTATGGCTCTATTGTAGTCATGACCTTCAAACCTGCTGTCAGGGAGGCAGAGGGGAAGTGTGAGTGTGTGTGTGCACACGGGCATGTGTGGTCCAGTGCTGCCTTGTGACCTTGAGCCAGGCAGTTAACCCTTTACCAGCCTCTGCAGACACACCTGATGTCTCTGTTTTTCTGTGATTCAGAGGAGAAATGGAGAAGATATTCCCGTGGCTCTGACCAAAAACATCAACCACAGACGCTTTGCCGCCTCCTTCCACCTCAAAGAGGTCACTAATCAGGATCAAGATCTGTACCGCTGCGTCACCCAGTCAGAGCGCGGCTCAGGGGTGTCCAACTTTGCGGGTCTTATCGTCAGAGGTGAGAATTGGAAAAAATATTGTCAAGGTTATTTGATTGTCTTGTGTGATATTTTGTTATCTCTGTAATACTTGTGTTTACCCTTTGTTTTCTCTGATTTAATATTTGATACCTCAGTTTTAGTATCGCTTTCAATCAAAAGTAACAAAGGTGCATCACTTGACTGTTTGCTAAGCCCCTTCCCCTTTAGGCACTAGTGCTTTAAGTTTGATAAGGAAGATGAGTCTTATTTCATTCTAATATCACACCGTTTAGCTGATTAGTTTTTATCAGAACAACCAAGACACATTAGGTGTATGCCTTTTTGTTATATTCAAACAATACGTTTCACTTTAACGGTGTTTCGGTGTCTAGAATGATGGTAATGGTAATACTGAAGTGTTATCTCCTCCACATCCAATAAAAATATGATCCAATATGATTTTTGAAGCCTAATTTCAATCGCCAAAAGTGAAGCGCTACATTAGGCTATAAATGAACTACACCATGGTCTCATAACATCAACATCACCACCACAGCAAGGCTTTCGAGCCGTGTTCAGCATAATGACATTCTGTGGACTCATTAATGCACTTGTTAGCAACCATTTTTTAAGACACATTAAAGCTTCAGAATTCACAAGTGGGGTATTTACTGACTATTTACTGACTATTTTTTTGTTGTAGAACCACAGACCTTATTTCAAGCATCTAACCAAAAACCCATTTAAAAACCGACTGAGATAAGGGAACCAGAAGTGCTAAAATGCTAACTAATTTCCATGTTTTGGGACTTTTTGGGTCCTAGTCATGAAGCCCCCAAGCTCAAAACAAATGAACTAGCTGACTAAAACGAACTAAAATCCCAACTATAACCCATGTAAGGATTATCCAGAACCCTTGTAGCCTTTCCTTCAAGCTAGTCATTTTATTTCAGGGTGACCTTCTCCAGTTGGCTTGCTAAACATGTCGGCTAATTCTTGATAGCAAGCAATGCTAATTATTGCAAATAATGCCAGCAATCTACAATACTATAGCCTACTACCTCTAAATGTAGATATGTAGCTGTCTATATTAAGCACATATGACTATACTATAAAATATAGCTAAATAATTTCTTGAGGGAGGGTGCCCCAAGGGGTTTTCGCCCCCATTCTGACATGCGTCTTGCCCCAAGGGTCCAACTTTACATTTCGACTTCAAAGGAGAATGTTTTTTTCTTTGAACCAATTGAATGACTCCTTCCACATCCTACCCCGGGGGGCAACTTCTGCCATCTTATCCTAGAGTTAGTTTATGATATGCCAACTCTTGGCCTCGGAGGTGAATGCTAGGTCACTCCTGCTGTTTATAGTAAGCTACTAGGCGGACATGCTAATGTTCAGCTTATGTTAGAGCAAACAACCACACTGAATCTTTTCCTTGACCCTGATGTTGACCAAATTATTATTTTCTCGACCCAGTTATATGTATTTTGTGTTTTGGGTAACTTTGCATTGTGTTTCACTTTTGGAATGTCAAATGTCTCTCCAATCAGATGTGCATTCGCTGTGTCTGACTGATAAAATGTAAGTCACTAACACAATATAGGCTAATGAGGAGAGTTTGTGTTTGAGTGTATGTAGATGTGTGTATGTTTGTGCGTGTGTGGGCTTGTGTGCAAATGCTCTGTGTGTGGGTGTGTGTTTGCGTGTGTGGGTGTGGAGCAGCTGCATCAGTGTGTATGTGTGCACATGTGTACACTGCAAAACGTGTGTGTGCGTGAGTGGAAACCGTGTGTGTGCTCCAGCTGTCATGTGCAGCTGACATGTGGTTAATAAGGTGTCACCAATGTGTGTTTGAGACGGGATGCTTTATTCATTCACATCCAATAGCTTACATATTCAATTTATCTCCCAGAGAGAGAGAGACAGGGGAGGAGGGCAGAGAGAGGGTGAAGGCGAAAGAGATTCGGAAAGAATGATAAGGGAGTGACAGAAGGGGGGGGGGGATGTGAGACAGAAGAGGATGAGCAAAGAGAGGAGTGGAGATGGTGAAGAAAAGTTAAATGTAAATAGACTGCTCATTATCCCAAGAATATCCATATCAGAATCAGGAATATGTCTGAATATGTAAACAGCTGAGCATAGTTATGTTTATTATTCTGCATAAGAGATGGCGGAGGGGAAGGATATGAGGAATCAAAGCAGAGACGAGCACCATGAATATGAATTTTGTTCTGGTGTGGCTCAGATAATGGAGCTTTTACACTGTCCAGTTTAGGGGTTTGGCCCTTTTTGTCACTTGATGCCAACACTGGTGTGGTTAGGGTTACAATCCCCATTGGGAATGTTTTCACTTTGGTCAAGAAAATGCGCTGATTTCGTTTTCTGTAGGACCTCGCTGATTTGGTAAGAATACATAAGTGGCTAATGTTTATTTATCGTGAACATCTTTTTTTGAATTTGAGAAGAGGAGAGGGATGAAGGATCCGCTCAGCAGGAGACATGTGTCTAAACATGAATAGGACCAATCTACATATATGAAAATAGATTCAGGTTCAATAAGACGCACTGAGCGCCAGGCGTCGCCTTGAAAACCAGCCGCTTTCCCAGTCTGTGAAAGGATGCTTTTGGAGCTCTGAGGGATATTGCCGATTATAAATATTGATCCAGAATCTGGTTGTTAGAAAGACATCACAATAAAAGAACGAGGACTGCATGTATGAATGTGGAAGGAGGAGAGCCTCATGTTTATTTATTAGAAATATCAGATGGGAGATGAGAGCCAGAGAAAAATCAAAGGAACAGGGAATATGTTTATTTCACTTGAAAAGTGTGCATGTTGGAGATTTGAGGTTCCTGCAGGACATTGACGACCATGAATATGGACAGAGTTAAGCTGCATTATTAATATTTTTTGCTCTGAATATCTTTACTTAAATATTTATTTATGGTTAAATTGAAGAGAGAGGAGGAAAGATGAGGGATGATTACTGGAGGAATCATATATCGGGTGTGCATGTGATGAACAGGGAAATGGAAGAAAGAATCATGGGAAAGTGCCAAAATATGACTTGTATAAAAAATGTTTGGCAGTAGGACAGTAAACCCAAGTTTCATATTCAAAGCCTGAAAAGTGGTCTGCTGGGTGATGTGAGATTGCCTCAGTGCAGGTACGCATAGGCAAAGTCTATTGATATTTATAACATGTAGATGACAGAGATGTGCCATTATTGTCTCCCTCTGTGTGTGCTGGAGCTGTCAAGATGAGAGAAAAGAAGCACATTTTGTGGAGGCAGAGGGGCATCATGGGAGCACGAGAAGTGTGACGTGGGATTCCCAGATAATCAGTTACTCCAGGATGTTGCAATATTGCAATCGCAACAATTCTTTACAACTTAACAATTTTGTCCAATCACCTCAACTTACTAACAGCGCCAAAACGATGTCTGTGTAGGAGGGACAGCTGGCAGGACAGGACCATGGGTCAGGTTTGACAGTTTCACATGTTAGATGTGCGACCCAGCACTTGCAGAATTACAAAGCAGCTGCTTACAGTTAGCAGCTAACTCCATCTGTGTAAAAATGCAAAGGCAGAAAAAAAAAGGGAATTTGGCCCTATAGCTTGATCTCTGTATAAAAAGGGCTAGTGACAGGGCTAACTATTAGCATCAGGTGGCTAATGTTGCTCAACAGTTATTAATGGGTTGAAACAAAGTTTCAGTGTTGGATGTTAACAGCAGCAACAGCAGATGCTTGAAAATCAGACAAAAGACATTCCCCCTTTTGGCAGCGAGCTAGTTATGACCTGGAGGTGTGACGTCAGTTAGAACAAATTATTATTTTGTTCAAACGTATGTTTCCACAGGCAGAAATCTGCTGAAATTGAGGTTTGTCCAATAATGTTACGCGTCTTCTGCAGGACTGTGGTAGTATTCATAAGAAACCACAAAATCAGTTTTTATATATTTCTGCACAGAATTTTGAGATGAAGTTCACTCATTCAGTCCTTCAGCTTCAGAGCAGAGAATACTGCTTATTTTTTTCCACAATTTTGAAACCTAATATTATGTGCTTGGCAATTTTTAAAAATCATTCAAATTTGGCTGGGTGGTTAATAACACATTTTTCTGTGGTGTGACAAAATCAGAACACATATTTATTTTTGCTTTACCAGGACTTTAATTAAACTGTCAATTATTATTATCTTGGCTTAGAAAAATGCACTGAGCACAAGGTGACATCTTCAGATTGCTTGTTTTGTCCAAAATTAAAACATATTCAATTCATAGAAAGCTCTGGTATTCAATTAACAAACAGTAAATGGGAAAAGCAGCCAACCGTCACATTTCAGTTTGGCATTTACAGTAAATGCTTCTTCGATGAATGAAATATTTCAACACTGGTTCTAATATGATGCTAGTGTTTCAGTACAGATACCAAAACAATTCACTTTTTTTCTGTATCTTATTTCTGAAAGTATAAACATATTTACATTTCCCACAAATGTCTTTTTTTAATTGAACAAAATAAGCAAAACGTCTGCCATACAAGAACCTTGCATAAATAAGACAATATTTGATTCAAATGATGAACTAGGGAGGCACCGATTGTGAAATTTTTGGCCGATACCAATACTGGACTGATACTGATGCAGATACCAATGTTTTTGTTGTTGTATTTGCCACCATTGAAGCAGAGAAACACAGAAATCTACATCATAGGAAAAAAACCCCAAAACTGTTATAAAGTTATTCCATCCCTCATTAACCTTTGAATCAGCACAATTTCAATCATACACATCAAAAAATCTTTTCAAAACCTTCTTTCACATGAATTACTTTTTAAAAAACTGCTTTAAAGCTTTTTAAATATATGATATATCAGAATTCTCCCTCTAATATCTATTTTAGATTGAATTCATCAACAAATTTATCCTTCAAACTACTTTGTTTATTCAGACTTCTCACTAAAAACCACATTCTAGAAGATTACATATGAGCACATCATGATAATGTTAAAATTTACCTTTCCCGAAACTCATTTTAGCTGAACAGAGCTTGAACGCATCATAATGTATCTCAGTGCAACCTCCGCTAGCTGTTAGTTGCGGCCACTGGCTGTGTTAAACAACGTTAACTAGCGCTTCTCCTGCCGATGTCAACGCGGATTTGTTGTTCACAATGCAGCATTATTAGGGAAACAATAGGGTGCGTCCCCTGAAGCATTGAGAGCGAGTTGACTATGTCCTATTGTCACAATGGTGTCCTGTGGAAGATCTCTGTTCGTCCCAAGCACGTTCTGTATTATCCTCAGGATGACAGTGCAACATTAGCCATCGAGCTCCACTTCGTAGCCTGAGCAAAACTGATGTGACTCAACCAAAAATTGTCGGCCACTGCCAGTGGTGACAGTCATATTATTTGCCAGTAGGCGGATGGCAGTCAATAAGGTGAATCGGCTGATACTGATATGCGGCCGATAAACTATATGATTAAACACTAACAAACAAGCTTATGAATCAGACAAGACATTTGGCGCCGGCTTTAATGATACTACATTTTTTGGTCGCGACCAAAAAGGTGCTGAGGTTTGATAACCAGCCCTTCATTTAGCAGCGGACGGACGGACAGGTTTAACTGTTGACAAACAGTATATAATCGTCGCGTGTGTGTGAGAGACAAAGAAGTATGAAAGAGTCAGACTGTGTGTATGTGTGTGTGTCACTTGTGGTTTGGTCAGAGCCGAACTCTAATAAAGCCTTGCCCTCTGGTTCCTACGGTGACAGAGTGCATCATCACGCCAGCTCGTATCACACTCACATACACAAATACTAACGCACTCGTACACACTCACACACACACACACACCATGCCAGCTTGCATTACACACAAACCATGGCCTGAAAAGCTCCTGCAATATTATTGTCATGCACACAAACACACACACACGGATCAGACTTAAGATTGAATTCATACAACTGTCTTAAACCTGTAATGGTCCACTTGTAAAATGTCTCTTTCGTTGTTTTAACCCATCACACACACACACACATGCACACACACACACACACGCTCACTCTAAGTAATAGTGACAGGTGAAGCTTCAGGCGTTAAGGAACTACAGAAGACCTACTACCACTGTTGGCTGTTGATACAACTGAGACACACGTTTGCACGCTCATACGCACACTCCTCTCGTGCTCTGGAGGTCAGATGTCCTCCAGTGAGCTCCGCTGTGATGTCAGCAGCAGTTTGTGAAAAGTAAACTTTATTGACAAGGTTGCTGACGATGGACAACAAAGAAGAACATGCCTAGTGGGCGCCAGTCACCAACAAAATATCTGTCTGTCCGCTTCCTGTCTGTCTGTCTTTCTTTATGTTTTTCTTATTGTTTGTTCACTACATCATAAATCTTAAATGGAGTTCTAATATCAGTGAAGAAAGTGAGTGACAGTGGAAACAAATTAATCACGCAGACGGGTTAGGTCAGACAACGACACACACACACACACACACACGCACACGCGCGTGCGCGCGCACACACACACACACACACACACACACACACACACACACACACATTTGAAGTCTTCCCACTGTTGATTTGTTTTGTTATTATCATTTACATTTGACCCACAAAAATGAGAAATGATGAGAGGGTTCACACGTGATTAATAATAAAACAGATGATGACAAAAACCCATCGCAAAACAACGCCATTGATGATTTGTTAGATTTTTTTAGGTCAACTGTACAAATGACAACTGATGGAACAAAAAAAAAAGAAATTAAAGAAGAAGAAAATCAAACGTGTGAACCCGTTCCAGCTCTTGTTTCCTCTGGAGTCACATGATGACCCACTTCCATTATTTACTGTTTTATGTGCATTATTTATCCTTTAGATATTCAATAGGTTTTAAAGTAACACACAAACATGTATTCAAGTTAACACACAGGCTGCAAGCAGACGAACCCACGGTTTTGTTTGCGTGAATAAATTTCTCTTTGTTACTTTTTCGCTTTATTTCTTCATTTGTTTGTTTGTTAATCATCAAGTTGTTTACTTTGTTTATTTGATGGCCTTGCGAGCTGACATGTTGTTGACGTTGTTGGTTTTCTGAAGTCACTTCAACATTCATTATCTGGATTTAACTCTGTCTGCGTGTGTGTGTGTGTGTGTGTATGTGTGTGTTTCTGCGTTTGCATGTGCTGTCAAACTACAGTGTTTCATCTGTTGCAAAAAAGACACTTCCCAGCCTGCACCTCTCTGACAGCCATACTCAACACACACACACGGAAATGCAAACACAAACACACACAAAGAGGAAACGAGGCGACAGCAAAGCAAAATATAGATATTAAAGGAACAACATGCGCAGTAACACACATGCATTCACATATAATTTAGGTAATTCTTTGATATGATATGATTGAAGCTGGATTGCAAAAAAAATTACATTTTTCCATATCTTCATACAGATAGCAATATCGCCTGGTGGTGGGTTTGAGAGTGTGGCTGAGAGAGATAAAATCCGTAGGAATTACTGTATGTGAGATAGACACCAGTATATGTGTGTGTGTGTGTGTGTGTGTGTGTGTGTGTGTGTGTGTGTGTGTGTGTGTGTGTGTGTGTGTGTGTGTGTGTGGAGTGTTTGCGATTATAATTCATGTGTCGTGTGTGTGTGTGAGTGTGTGTGTGTGTGTGTGTGTATGTGTCAAGTAGATAAATCTTTGATGCAGCGTGTTTTAAGGTTGTGTGTGTTGTGTTTTCAACTTGTCAATCACAGATGCGTGACAGATAGCTCTGATCTAACTGACTGGCCCTGAACCATCACACATCCATCACATTTACGTGCAAGTACACATGCACGGTATTTATTTGCCGAGAGCATCAGAGGACGTGGTACACGGCTGAATTACAAGACATATGGCGAATGAAAACTACAGTATATGCAATCAAATTATGTAATTATAAAAAAAAAAGCCAGTGCTTATTTAGTCATTTTTATTGTTTGGGTTACACATGTAGAATATTTTAATGGCATCTTTTATGAAATACAGTCACGTCCAAGTATGTAAAGATGATTATCCCTGCTAAATCTATACCAATCAAAAATGAGGAGTAGTTCATGTAAACATGAGCAGACCAATTAAAGAAAGACTTGGAAAACTTGACTTTACACTGGGATACACGCATCAAACGACATTCATGATCAGAGCCCTTGATCCCAAGGGTAAAATGCACAAATCTATACGTATACGTATTTATATTGCAGCCCCTTTAGACATACACTCCAGTAGGCTTGGGTGATATCTATTTTTTCATACCTTAATACCTCACTGGTATTTAATGGGGTATACGGTGTATGAACGTATTTATGTGAGGCGCATTTGTGTGGCTGACTCACATGAACAATATTGTTTTAATGGGAGGCACCTCACGTAAGGTTTTCCAGACTTGTCCAACTGGTAGGCCTCGGGGCAGACCCAGAACATGCGGGAGGGATTATATACTTCATCTGGCCTGGGGATGCCTCGGGATCCCCCAGGAGGAGCTGAGGAGAGGGACATCTGGAGTACTTTGCTCAGCCTGCTGCTGTCGCGACCTGGCCCCGGATAAGTGGATGAAAATGCATAGATGGATGCAATATTATTATTATATAACTAAGACATTCACTAAAAAAATGTTTTCTTTCTACCTGGATAGACTATCACCTACGATGCAGTTAGCATTAGTCTCACTTTAGCATTTCCTAGTTGTACACAAAGCTGAGCAGAACTTCACTAATGCTGCAGCTTGACTGGTTGTCTTGATGTGAGCAGCAATTAAATTTTTGAATTGCCATGCCCTTTTGTTGCACTGTGAGCTTCGTCCGCATAGTAGGTATCCAAGCATGGTGTGTACAGCAAATCAGTTGCTTCCCATACACAATGAATGGAAGCGAATTTCTGGTAATGTTTAGTAAGGCTGCACTGTAATGAATAAACTCACAAAATGACAAAACAGATATTCTTACCCGCATTTCACGATACTAAACAGAGAAATACAATTGTACATCTTTTGAATTCAAATTTCTCTTTGACTCTACAAAGATTGTATTACCATGTTTACTCACTGTAAAACACACTTCATTTAAACTCAACAGAGACAAAATAAAACTTACCAACAGTGTCTTAGTTAGTCATGTTAGTCATCTGGTTAGTTAGTCTTACTCTGGTTTGGTTGAAATAAATCTTTAATTCACCAAGTTAGACTTGAAAATATGTTGTTTTCCCAGTGGTTTGTCTCTGCTGTTTCAGCTGTTTACAGTCCTATAATGTTATCCCCACCACTCTCAGTCGGCGTGTCTATCAGCTCAGCATTGCTCAATATTTAGGTTTCAGTTGTCAATTGTTTGGAGAAATCACATGCAGTAAATAAATGTTGCCATTATATGTGTCTGCAACCCAAACTCATTTCATAGTCGTCGCATACCGGCCCTTGGACATTGACTTCCGGCGACAGGCACCATAAAAAAAAAAAGCCATCCTTCATGTTGGCATGATATGAGGCCAGTCACTGTTATTGTTTAGCGGCGTACAGCGGCATCAGTGGGAAATGTGGCCGGACAATAACACAAGTTAACCACTGACTTTCACCAGGGTTCGTGTGTTTGCTCACCGTTTGAATGTAAAGTCAAACCGTCTTGTTTTCTTCTGAAACTAACCACGTGCTTTTGTTGCCTCAACCTAACCACGTGCGTAGAGGATTTCTTAAAACTTGCAGTGCAGTTTTATATTGTGACAAAGCTGTAGTACACTTGTAGTTAGGTTTAGCCACCAAAAATACCTGGTTATGTTAAGCAAAAAAGAAATCATGAACTGGCTTTTGGCTTATTTGTCACCACAAACACCCACTTTTCTTGTTTGTTTGTCTTGAACAGTGGTCTGCTGCTTGGCAGGCATCTCTTCAAGGTCTAATGCCATCCACCACCCCCTCCTCCAACCAATGAGAAACTCAGCTCATATATATATGTAATCTGGACTGCATCTCTTTAGAAATGTTCATATGATACGTATGAATCATACCAATGAAACATATCCATGGTTCACAGAAATGTACGTCATCATTTCAATCTGGCAGCCAGGCTGCAATCTGACAAGGTCGGGCTGAGTAACATTTTTGTTGCTTTTGACTTGTACCAAGTCACTTTGGGCAAAAGCAGTCAACCTAACATGTTATCGTCCTCTGTTTGTGTACTGACTGACCTTATGTTGCAGAAATCGCTCACTAATAACATTAGATGATGAAACTAATGAGAAAATTTTATTAGAGGATTTACTTTAATGGCTCAATAAGTTTTAAAATCTATCACAGATGCAGCCTGTGAGAGAAGAAACACTCTTCCCCCCTCATTTCATTACTTTTAGATTCAGCTCTTTTACAAGATGCAAAGTATCACATTAGCATTGTGGCTCTTTCCAGAAATATCTATTTTTTGAATTAGGCTGTAAGGAACATTTACATAGCAGACACCTATGCCTGAAAGACAAAAACGCTCTCCTTAAACAGATAGATGAAGCCGGCAAATTTACATATCCCATGTGTGAAAAGGGCTCAAAGTATCGGCCACTATGGTAGACGCTTTCTGAAGCTGCTTTCCTTACAGTTTTTTGTTTTGAAGGTGGAATGCTTTTGATGTGAAGCAGCTGCAAAAGGCATGTTTGCATCAATATTAAGTTCATTATAACTCCCACAACACACAACAAAGAGAATGTCAATGCGGGAAACAACTTGGCTACTAGTTTAGATGAAAGTTACTGTATAAATCTTGTTACGTGAAGTGTCTTTGAGTATTCAGAACAGGGCTCTATGAATAAAATGTAGTATTAAGATAAGTTTAGTAAGGAATATAGGAATGAAACAAAATTTCAAACAACATCAGCAGCTGAGAACTAAAAGACAATGGGTCTCAAAATAGTGCTTATTCTCTGGTCTCTTGCATGACGGCAAATGATGCGCTAATTAGTTCACCATTACATTCACACATTTCTGTTGTCACAATATTGCAGGTCAGTGCAATTTCCACTTGTGAGGGTGTCCCTAATAATTTGTGCCATTAGTACAGTTATCATAGTTTACTGGAAGTGTGTTTAAAATGTCAATTTGAGTTCACAAAGATCACATTAGCCGTTACACTAACGAGGTTTTATGCCACAGGGACCACAGCGTGTTGTTCCCTGTGCCACTGCCCTCTTCTGTTTTGCTGTGGCCCATTTTCAGTGTGTTTCATTCATCTCCTGAGACTCTTTGAAACCCTCTTTTATGATCTTGTTCATTGTTTTCTCTCCTCAGAGCCTCCGCACCCCATCGCCCCACCCCAACTGCTAGGCGTCGGCCCCACATATCTGCTCATTCAGCTGAATGCTAACTCCATATTTGGTGATGGACCTATTATACTGAAAGAGGTATGTTCAGCATGAGATGTATGTTTTCTAAGCAATACCTTGTGTGTTACAACATTGTATGACGCCACTGTAAATTGTGTTGAATACATTTTTATTTTGCATTAGTGGCAATAAATGACCATAACAGTTACCACTGATCCTTTAATGGGAATGCAGGAAAATGGAATGACTTTTAGTGACATATGCCAAAGGAATAGTTGTATATTTACCATTTATAGTAGTGGGAAGTATGTTTATGCATATGCTTTTGCTGCGTTAACATGGGGTCATATTCGCAAGAACTGACCGTATGAACGCCCCCCTGATGTGGTAGTTCATGACTATGTTTACATGACTTGGTAAACACCATTTCCATTTGAACGCTGCATCTTAGCACCAGCCACCAGCCAAATGCTAGTAAAAAAAATAAAGTGGCGGCTAGATTTGCTTCAGTCACTGGCTCAAAACACAACGGTAATCTATTGACTGTTGACTATTTTGAAATGCATTAACCACAAAGGCAGGTTGGCAAAAAAGTTAATTCCTAGCCTTGGTGGTTAGCTTAGCACAAATGCTAGAAGCATGGGGAAACAGCTAACCTGGCTTCTACCAAAGTTAATGTATGTTAAGATAAAACAAATAAGTTATAACATGTTAAGTAGTCAAATTCAGAGGTTCATGTGGTTGTTGGATTTTTTTTTTTTTTTTTTTTTACTTTGAATGGAGCCAAGCAAGTCGTTACGCCCTATTTCTAGTTTTTTTGCTAAGCTTGTTAAGTGTTATTGATTTCCTCTTCTGATGCTTGCCAAGAAGTGTCTTCATGTGATCCTGATGTGTGGGTTTGTCCGGTGTTTTCATGACAAGTAGTTAAATGCATGGTTCAGCATTTTGGGAAATAAATGTAGTTGAGATTAGAAACAGTAAAAAAGCTACCGTAGCCAGTTAGCTTAACATAACACAAAGTCTGGAAACAGCTAGTCTTGCTCTTTTCATAGTTAATGTACAGATTAAACAAATGAGATATAGTATTTTAATTAGTCAAATTCAGGGTGCAGGTAGGTGCCTGATTTTTAATTATTATTTATTTTTTTACTTCGAATGGAGCTAAGCTAGCTTTTACCCTGGAGAGATTGCTTTACAGTAAATATTAAGCTATCGTAGCCTAGCTTAGCCTAGCACAAGACTGGAGACCAGGGGAAACAGCTAGCCTGGCACTATTCTATGATAATCTTCTCAACTAATCTGTACAGAAAAAAAACAAAGTGTAAAAATGACAGTTACATTCTGCATCTTTTCTTGGCTGGGTGTAAATTCCTGGAGTCTCTCAAGGAGGTTAAAAAGAAGTCTCTGCATCATATCATTGGGGTGCAACACATACACATTTCACACACTATTTCTAGCTAACTATCAAACTTTACTTCAGCATGGTTGAGTAAGTTTATTTCCCACTTTATGTATGTCTAAAAGTTGATGATATTTTCAATTTGTAGTTTGACATTTACCGTCTGTTGATACTGAGCATAAACTCAGATTAATACTGAATATGTAATACTTGATTTTTCTCCTTTAGGTTGAGTACCGCATGACATCAGGCAGCTGGACGGAGACTCATGCCGTGAACTCTCCCAACTACAAGTTGTGGCATCTTGACCCGGACACAGAGTACGAGATCCGAGTGTTACTGACCAGACCAGGGGAGGGAGGGACAGGCAAACCTGGACCACCACTCATTACTAGGACCAAATGTGCAGGTAGGACATATCACTGTACAGTATTAAAAACTGATCAATTTTGTGATCACCAGAAGGAAAACAACCATCAACAAGAGCAAGAATAAATTAATCACTGTTAATATCAGCTGTAATCTTCAATTTATAGAAGTTTTCCATTAAGCAACTTAATATTTCTTCTATTTTCTTCTCACTTTACTGTAATAAATTCCATGAAGGTAGATCATAAACATAAATGTCTACCTAGAACTTGATAAACTGCAAGAAAAAGGTACCTAACTTGACTTTAGCCGGGTCTGCGTGTGCACACAGCTTTTTCTGCCTGTCTGATTATCTATCGATCAGTCCGTCTACTGTTGTTCTTTTTTGGTCTTGGTATCTATATTTTAGTTGTTGGAGTGATATTTATACTATGAGCAGGCAGGGAGAAGGGCGGAGAGGTGTAGCGAGGGATAGAATTGGAGAAGAAAGGAGGGGAGAGCCTGAGTCAGTCTGTGGTTGCTCAGTGATCTGAGAGAAAGAGTGATTAAAATACTGGAGGCTCTCTCCACCTTTCTCTTGTTTTAGCAGGCTTTTTCTTTCCTTCTCTCACTTCATTCCTGCTTTCCCGATGCCACTCGTCCTTTCTCTCATATCTCCCATTCCTCCCTCTATATATCTCTCTTCCTACTTCGTTCCTTGTCGCTGCCCCCTGCCACCCCCCACCCCCCCCTTCATTGCTTCTCTCTCCCCATCTCTTTCTCTCTCTGTGGATCAATAGACGGAGGGCAGAAACACTGTCTGACATTTGTAGAAATAAACGACTGAAATATAAACACAGCTAGCCTGGGGGAGAGAGACGGAGGGAGTGAGGGAGGGTTGATATGCGAGAGAAAGAGACAGAAAGAAAAGCAGTGAGCTTGAATGAGAAACAGAATCAAGGAGTGATGGAGAGATGATGAAAAACAATAAGGCTGGAAAAGAAAGAGGGAAGAGAATAGGAGCGGTGCAGAGAGAGAGAGCGCGAGAGGCGAGAGAATGATGAAACTGGAGAATGAAAATGAAAGAGAGATGAAAACTCATAACCACGGGGCCTGACTGATGTCTGCCAACCTGTGTGTGTATGTGTGAATGAATCTGTATGTGCGTGTGTGTGTTTATTGACAAAGAGGAAGTCATAGACTTGTTCAGGCGACTCGTGTATTGAACAGTTTCCTGTTTGACAGGAAAAGGAAATTAATCTTCCTCTCCTCACTCACACGGGAACACATTTCAGTTAAAGACGATAAGTCATTGTAATCCACATAATGTGTTGATATCAGACCAAAGCAGGAAAATAGGGTTATGAATTTAGAGAATTGCATCAAGTCATTATGTCTATCTAAATAATTTTTGTCCACTGACTAGACAGTGAAGAGACAAAATCTTCAATCTTCTTTAGAGGGATTTCTACTCTAATGCATTTCAGACTCTACCATTGAACAATTGGCCTAATGGACATGTTATCTAGTGTTTTATTCAGTTTCAAATATATATTTGTAAAGAAAATGCAAAAACATTGCTATTTAGGTGAGACTAAATATCATGAGAGGTATTATATTATCACCGTAATTCACAATACAATATTAGTGTGATTTTAAAAGTGTTGCAATATGCTGAATATTGAGATAAAATATATTCTGATATATTGTGATTTATTACCTTTTTTCAACTGTAAATGATGTCGCCAAACAAAAACTTTGCCAGCGTTAACAGTTCTGTTGAAAAATAAAATAAAGTTTTCAGTCTGCTCATCTCACTTCAGTCATTTTATTGCAGCAAAATGTATCTAGTTAACTGAAAAAGTAACCAATTATATCACTCTAGTAGGAAACCAAATGTTTATATTTGTAACATCAATAATTTATAGAATAAAATTTTGATACTTCTGATACTGCATCTGTGTAACGATATTGCCACAAAAAAATAGCGCAATGCTATGCTCACAGCACAGCAAATCCACAGGTGAAATTGATAACATTAACGACGGCTCAGTTCCATTAAAAATGCCAGCAAGTTGTTCCAGTGAGCCAGCATGCATGATACCAGCACCTCCCCTGAATGAAATGCAGCTATCATTAATGCCATTAAATACACCTATGCTTTCCTACTACGACATGCCAAAATGTCTGCTGTGAAAAAGGTCTATGTTGGGCCGTTGGTTAGCATTTGGTGCCATAGTTTTTGCTGTGTGTCCCACACCTTTGGCACTAGTTTGCCTGTGCCAGCTGTTTTTGTTGCCAGTTCAGCACGTTGAATCGGCGTTGAACCCCGCAGAGTCTGGCGTGCTAGCATGTGCTAGTTGGCTGTTGGCTGTAGTCTTTTTGGTGTGTTCAAGCACAACTTTTTGGTGGAGACAGTCAGCCCTTGTTGCCACTAGTTCTTTCATGTTGGTTTGGTGTATAATGTAACCAGATGCTGATTTTATAACTCACATAGCAATCAGCATGAAAGTTAAAATGTGCATTTCCCTCAATGTCAAACCTTTCTTTAAAAAATAAAACTTTTTTTAACCTCATATACAGTAAGTGTAAAAACATAGTTCTACATTGACTAATTTGCCTTAATTAGAGCACATGAAGTCCAAGTTCTGGCATTAATACTATTCAAATGGGACACATTTCCTTAAATAAAATGAGTATTCAACATAGGTAGACATAACTAGATAGTAAAAGAAAATAAATAATAATAAGCCTGCTTGATACTTTCTGCATCCGCAAGTGTACGCTTTGGTCCGTGTAACATAAATGTCATTATCTGCCCAAGTCTGCGAGGGTCCACCCTGATGTGGACGTCCACGTACAGCGTTTTTCATGTTGGGTTTCATCTCTTCTTGCTGTTCTGAGGTCGCCATTATCTCCCCTAATGCTACTTCCTCTTCTTGACTTTTATGGCAGTTGGCGAACAAAGTTAAGGTACATTACTGGCGCCAACTGTTACGGAGTGTGGACTGGGGAATTCACATGGGTGAAACACATGGTGGATGTGCACCCTCAGTTTTAGTATGAATGGAGGGGGGTGTGTGTGTGTGTGTGTGTGTGTGTCCCCACCTATGGCGTCCACGCAAAATATGCTGAGCCTTTACTGAGATGTTCTTGTGACTTTATTATTATTGTAGTGATATCTTCCCACCTGTTGTTTTCAGTGTGATTAAGGTCATTCAACCTCACACACATACACAAACACACTTGTATTGACATAAATATATTAGCTCTCTCTCTCACACACACACACGCACACACACACACACACACTTGGAGATGGAGTTTTGTGTGTTTGTGTTTGTTGAGACACACACACACACACACAAGGGGCAGAAACGTTATTTAAATGGTAATGATTCCTTTGCTTTTTCTGTTTGGTTAGGTTTGTCTGATCCCACCACCTGTAGTTTACTGAATATTTAGCACAATGCAAAACAATGATGACGTGCACACACACACTCACACAGAGAGACACCAGGCATAAACCCAAGCATGTCACAACACAAAACACTGTTTAATTAAAAACCAATAAAGTTAATAAGATACGGAGCAGAAATCACACACACTGCAGAGCAATTGATATGATAAGAGGGGGCATTTCATCTCTTCCTCTCCTCTCTTCTTCTCATCTCTTCTTCTTCTACACGTTTTTTTATTTCTCTTGTATCTCTACCTCTTTCTGGTGCTCCCTCTGTCTCTCCTTCGCTCCCACTCCTCTCGATTTTTCTTCTGTGGTGATTCATTGCTCTTGTCAGAAGGGTGAAAAATAATCAACTTGAAGTGAAGAGTTAGTGAGTGTGTGTGTGTTGTGTGCACGTGTGTGTATGTGTGTGTGAGAGAAGAAGGTGATGAAGTAGCTTTTAATCCAAATCCTGAATTTTCTGCTGAAAACCTCTTGGTCATGGCAGGTTACACACACTCACACACACATCACACATGGACACACACTAACAGGCATGAGCACACACAGAAGAGAGACACACTAAGCGGTATCGAGATGGAGAGAAATGTACGAACACACACACACAGTTCAGAGAGTCACAGTATTTCTCATATGTTGCACAAACTCAGCATCGCTTGGATTAATGGAAGAATGGAATCACAAAACACACATTTCCAGACACACAAGCACAGATGTAGTAGGAATCACACACAATATATCACATGTGCTTCTTTATATATGTGAAAATGCATGCACATGCACACACACAGTCAGCAGTGCTACGCTTTAAGGGTCAGGCCCTTGAAATAGCAGTGAGGAGACTTACAGACACTGTACTGTCTGCTGTGTGTGTGCATGTGTGTTTGGCAGTTTGTGGCAAATTTTAATGGTTTTTCTTGGATGATTTTCTGCCTTTTATTGACCAACACATCTTCAGACAATGGTTCCTATGATATTCTACAAAAAATGCACACACAACGGATTTTATGATATCCTATGATCTAGCAATTGACTTAACGTACTCAATGTTAAGTTACGTGCTTAACGCAAAGTTATGTTAGGTTAAGGAAAAGAAACATGGTGACGACAAACCATAGAATGACTCAAAGTTCACACAGTTCCAAACACCAGTCTCCTGGGGAAAGTCCTGTGTTTTGTGACCCATCTGCCACCCCAGCCTACCTTCTCACAGGAACCACTTCCTTCTTCACTCCAGTTAGCGTGTTGGTCACATGATTGCACCCTTCCCAAATATATAGGTTATACACTAATTACGGGCGCATGATTACGTGGGATATGTACAAATTCTGGTGTAGAAGGGAAGAAAATCCTTTAGCACTATTGTGTATAAATTTCAAAAGAAAATGTGTGGGGAAGCTAAAAACTGTATAATGAAAGAGCAAATTGTGACAGTTTCTCAAAAGGAAAAATAGTCCAGTAAATAAAAAAGGCCGCAATATTTGAAACTTTTAATTACAAAAAATTAAAATAATGAAGGAGAGTTAAGAGTTCTGGTCGTAAACTAAATCTAGCTCCCAACGTTCTAACAAGAGCAAGGAGATTTCTTTCATATAGCCCATTTCATACCCTAACTCACTAAAGTGATGAAGAATCTCCGCAGTATTTGAGGGATCAGTGTGATTGCGCTCCTACAGACCGGGGGCATGAGGAATAAGCAACACGAAAATGCAAAATACTTAATTGAAACTACTCATACCGGCAGAGCTGCAAATTTGTGACAGCTATGGGACTGATCTAGAGCAGCATCTTGTGGTCTGTCTGAGATATGTTGTTATATAGCTTAAGCTACTGTATTTTATTGAGTTTACTTTTAGCAAATAGCTCTCCATGAACTCGAGTTCCCTCTGGTAAACAGTTACGCAGCATATATGTCTAGAGCTTTTATTGTGAAAGATAAGGAGTGGAGTGGAAGGAGTGGATTTGGCATACCCTGCCTTTGTCAAGGTTGAAAGGAGTAATAAAGTTTGTCGGCTTGGTTTGGACTATGGTGCCACCATGTCGTTGTTTTATAATCCTCATGAACTTGAATTGGAATTTAAACTTTATTAGCACACATGATGTGATAAAATCAAGTATATGAAATTGAACATGGCAGGAATTGTGCAGGAGTGGTAAGAAACCAGAAGCGGCTTATTGAATGAAGATAGTGAGAAACCTTTTATTGCCAAAGACTTTTCTTAGAAGTTGTTTTTTTTATCATTTTATTTTGAATTCAGGTAGGTTGTCTATAAACATTTAGTCACATAAAGAGGCACAAAATGATGGTTGGTGTCTTTATTCACGGTGCGAAAGCTCGATAATTTGACCTGAATCGGTAAAAATTGATTTTTCTTTTTTTTGCAGTATTATATTTATGTTCATTGTAAAAGTAGCCACTCGTGGAAAAAACAACAGTTTCCAAAAAAATATACTGACATGCAAATGAACTGCAGGAAAAAAAATGCCCCTGATGGGTGAAGGCCTGTGATGACGGGAGTCTTTAAATGTGGTTTTGTGCATCTTGTTTGCATTTATTTCTCATATCCTTAAGGGTTTGTTGAATGACTGTCATCTTGTTGCTTTTACCAACCAGCTTTTTTGGACTATAAATGTATTTGAATGTTGTTACTTCATTCTTTTCTTTTGCTGAGCTTGTTGATTTTTGACAAATCCCACCACTTAACGATAGCTACACAATTTTTTTGAAACTTAGGAAGTCCTGGTAGTTAATTTCATAGACTCAGAATCAAATTTCACGTAGCCTACAAGTGCAAACCGAATGAATGCGGCAGTGCAAATGTGCACCTTTCATGTGCTTAAAACCGGCCCGGAGAGAGACAGAGGCATGCAGAGAGAAAATGAGAATTAGAGACAGAATGAATAACTGGAGTTTCATTTGTCTTCCTCATGACAGTGGAAGGATTACCAGGAACTAATTGGACAGATTAACTTGGATTTAGCTGCATCTCCTGTCAACCTTTTCTGTTTTCCCCCCTCCTTTCCTTTCGCCCTTTCTCCTTACCTCTTTTCTTCTCTGCTTTTTTTAAGCTTCTTTTTCCTGCTCTGTGGTCTTTTTACTGTACATTTCTTGGCTCTTACTAATGCTTCATGTTGAGGGACGGTTTTTTTTCCCGCCCTTAGCGTAGTTCTATTTCATTTAGTTTCATTTCCTTTCCTTTTGTTTTCCGTTCTTTAATTCCAACCTCTGGATTCAGCTGATATGAAGCTCGCCGTCCTTGGTGTTATTGTTGGTGTTTATTGGTATTGTTGTTGTTTTCAAAGCTCCATCTGTGGAGAACAAAGCCTTTTAGTTCCAACATGAATCCAGCCGTTTGTACGTCTACCGGAGGAGGGGAAAGGGACAAGGCAGCCTCTGTGGTTTACCGCTGGACCCGGTCCCGCTTGACTCTGGCCACGTTCCAAACTAGTTATCGTCTCTCCCCGTTCCTCCTCTCTGTCTCTTTCTTTCCCTCCTTCATCTTTCTCTCTCTGCCTCCTGTATCTGTCCCTCGCTCCTTCCAGCCCCAGTTTCATTTTTCCACGCATTGCTTTGTTTTTACACCCTTCTTTACTCATTTTCTGTGCTACTCTCTTTGCCTTCCTCTCTATTGCTTTCTTTCTTTCTCCCCTCACCTTGCTCTCTACCCTCTTTCACTAACTACAGCAAATAGACAGAGATAAGCAGCGGTGCATTGTGGGTCAGAAAGGGAATGAGGTTTTAAAATGCAGGTGTGTGTGTGTGTGTGTGTGTGTGTGTGTGTGTGTGTGTGTGTGTGTGTGTGTGTGTGTGTGTGTGTTTGTTTGTTTGTGTATGTGTGAGTGAGACAGGCTGCTAGTCATATATTTTGTTTTAATTCCATGTTGAAGACAGTCTCACTGTGAGGCAGCGTTAGCATCAGGAGACCCTGGAATCAATACACTTTATTACACTGCCCTAACTGTGTGTGTGTGTGTGTGTCCTAATAGCCAGGTTTATGGTGAGGATCACAGGTATTGATTTAAACAGGGAGACAGACAGAGAGGGAGGAAGAGGCCGAGACAAGTGAGGAAGAGACAGAAATAGAGGGAGAGACAGGCAGAGAAAGCAATAGGTCTTCCTCTCGCTCTATTTAAATGTCAACCATCCAATAACAGGTTGAAGCAAAAATGAAATGCTCTGACCCCTCAGCTATTAACACACACACACACACACACACACACACACACACACACACACACACACACACACACACACACACACACACACACACACACACACACACACACACACACACTCACAGTTGAGCAATAATATTTGCTCAGCAGACAATTACCTGCTTGGGTGTCTTCACAACCTCTCTTCCTCTCTGTCTTTTTTTCTGTTTTTCTCATTTTCTCTCACATGTCTGTATGTCTCTTTATTAGTGAGCTATTTACATCTAAATGACTTAGCAAACCTCAACATGTTTGTATTTCGCTTACAGCCCACTGTGTGTGTGTGTGTGTGTGTCTGTGTGTACAAGAGTTGTGTTTGTCCTTGACGATGCATTCTTATTATGAGAAGTTTTATTGAGACGAGCACACACACATAAACACACACCTATACGTGCTCTGCCCAGATTTAATCTTGATTCTGTCACAACCTGAAGCGCATGTGTGTGTGTATTTGGGTAATAATCTAGTGTGAGAGTGTGTGCGTGTGTGTGTGTGTTTGTGTGTGTGTGTGTGTGTGTGTGTGTGTGTGTGTGTGTGTGCGCGTGTGTGAGTGACAGGCAGATAATGGGTTGTCAGAAGAAGCGACAAGTTTGTGTCCTTGTGTTGTCTCCTCTGAGGGAGGAAGACCCAGAGAAAAACAGAGAGCGAAACAAGGAGGGGTTGGGGAGAGACTTGCGTCTCTATTTAAGGTGAGCTGTTTTTATTAAAAACTCCTGGAAGGACATAAGGAAGCAGGTGGGTTACAGAGTGAGAGGAGAAAGGATCAACAGGTGATGGAACAACTATCACTGGGAATGAAGTCAGTTTATGACAAGGAACAGTAAACAAAACTTTTAATTAAATTTGTTCTGGCTGTCCGGCATAGATTCCACTTTCGTCTGGGGATGTCCAGAGCCAATCTGCAAGATCAGCATCAGAGTTAATCACAGCATATTTGTCTTTGGCTGCATTGAGCCTGATCAAACAGATGACTTTTTTTCATGATAACCTATTATGCTTTCAGCTTTCAAAAATATCAAATCATCTGTTAACTGAAAAAACTTTACTAAATTTCTCTTCAACTTGGCTCATGGTTTCCTCACTAAAATTGTGGAGTGCAACTAAATATATTTACTCAAGTACTGTTAGAAGTTGAGGCACTCAAGCATTTTAATTTGTCACTTTATGTTTTATACTTCTACCCCACCAGATCTCAGAGGGAAATGTTGTACTTGGAACTTCACTACATTTATCTGACTTTTATGTGATTTTATAAAGAGTGCTGCAGAGATGACGTCAACCCAGAACTTAGCTTCGCCCTGGTTCCCTCGACAAAAAAAAGAAAGAAAGATTTTTCCATTGGATGTTTGGATAAGCTCTTAAGCAAACAAAAGTTTATGGTACCCTCAAAATCAGCCACAACTCGCAAGAGTGATCGTTCTCTATTGACCACTCAATGGACTGTTGTGTTTCTAGCTCCACCTTTTAGCACCTGATCAGTGTGCTGATCTGTGCACCTGATTTGTGTGCTACCCCAACAGAGTGGTGACCAAAAATGGGGACAATAAGGAACAGTTTTATTGGTACCATCCACAATTTATGGTGGAAACTGAAAAAATTCACATTGAACTCACAGGCAGCTCTTATTTATATTCAGTCCTCATTCAGTGTCTAAAAAACCCAGAAAACAACACATATTTTGCTCTATTTTCATTCCTTAATAATATACAACATCTTGTAGCTGCTAAACATGATATCTGTCCTGCAGAAAATGACAGCTCCTCCAGGTAGACCTCCTACTTAACTGTTGAATGGTTGGAGAAGCATGAGTTAATTTAACATTCATGAGACTGTAGTGCCTGAAAAAAACTGGACTGATATGAGCAGGCAGGAAGCAGACGAGGAAAGGTTTGGTTTTGTGTTTTGTGGTCTCGCTTGTGAATGTGTGAGTGTGTCTGTGTGGAGGTGGGTGGGTTCGGCGGGGGGTTATTGATCCAGTTAAATGAGCCAGTTAAGGTAATTAAAGCCCTGGGCAGGCTGGAGAGAAGGTAGATTATATTGACAATAACAGTTCTGAATTCACATAAAAGATGGAAACCAAAGACGTGCCTTTTAGATGTTATTGCATTTGAGAAATGGTTGAATGGCAGCAAGGAGCAGGAATAGAAGTTTGTAAACCCCCCTTGTTTTATCTTAGGGAAAGTGTTGACTCAGCACTCCTGCTCTCTTTTTTTTGGCAACACAAAGTGCATTTGCCTCTTGCACACACATTGCAGCAGAATTAAAATAAATATTTTTGAAGTTAACTAAACTTTTTTCACAAGTTTTTTTACTGTAAGTCATCAAAGAGATGATTCTTCCCCGACAGTGTATTTATGATGCTACAGGCTAACCCAGGTCATATGGTGATAATCTGTTGGGTTACTAAGAAAACTCATGATATTCATTCCCTGTGTTCTCCTCTGTTTCTCTGCAGAACCTATGCGGACTCCTAAGAGGCTAAAAATTGCTGAGACCAGGTCTCGTCTGATAGCAGTGGATTGGGAGTCGCTGGGCTACAACATCACTCGCTGTCACACCTTCAATGTCACCATCTGCTACCATTATATGACTGCCAACAACCGCAGCAAAGCTGACTGCTTGGACATGGACCCTAAAGGTAATATTCAGTCAACCATAAAGTACAGGCATTGTTACCATTACTTTTACTGCTGTTTTACTGTTTTACATTACGGATGGTGCTATAAAAGAATGTAATATTTAATGTGTTAAGGCTGCATTATGAGTATGTTTCTTAAAGTGAGCTGCTTTTTCACAACCAGTTAATAAAATACCAATACAAATGAAGCCAACTGAGAGCAACTCATGTAGGTGCAGAAATACTGTATAAGAAGAGGATAGTTGTCATCATAGAGTAGTCCAGTGAGAGTGTAACTATGTCTGCAGCGGGATGTTGATTGTCAGTGGGATTAGCAGTAGTACCATTAATATTTTCATTTCACAGAAGCCCCTTTCACACATGCACTGCAACCCTGAACATATCTAGACATAACCTAGAGGAGCTGAATGTTAGAACACAAATGTCCGAACTGGTTGGACCAGACATTAAACGGACTTTACCCTGCTAGCTCCCCAATACAAGGTCTGTGTAATTGAACCAAGTGTGAATAGAGTATGTAAGTGGGTGTGTTGAGGACATTTCTATGATGTAATTGGCGCAAAACCGTAAGAATACAAACACCACCACACCGTACTAACGGAGATGTCTAATTGCAGAGATGATGAGATCGAAAGAACTTCTGTCATTAAGGACCATCGCCCTTAATGACGGCTGTTTATGACCAAATTATGAACAAGCATCATAAACAAACACTGTGATCTTTCCAGCATACTTTTTGAGTCATGTCCTGCATCCTACATGCTCTACCTAGACAAACCCCTTGTTAAATCAAACGTAGTATTTCTGTCAGGTGAGAACGTGTCTGACATGGACAATCTCCTGTTGTATCCTACATGTGTGAAAGGGTTTGAACATTTAACAGGATGTTTTATAGACCAAACAAACTATTAAATAATATAAAGAATAGTAACTGTTTGCATTGTAAGATGTTCTACATTATTGTTTTACAATAAAGCTAAGCTGTTTTTCCTTCTTATTTCCATCTCAGCACCACGCCATGTTGTGGCAAACCTGCCACCCTACACCAACGTCAGTCTGAAGATGATTCTGACCAATCCAGAGGGGCGGAAAGAAAGTGACGAGACTATCATACAAACTGATGAAGATGGTGAGATACACAAAGCACACTTAATTTTTTCAATCTATGTGTTTATTTTATTTATGTGTGCATGTACAGATTGCAGTGCATGCAGGCAGATGGTATCACTTCTAGCTTCTTTAATGTATCCAAGGGTGTGCCCCAGGGATAGATCCTGGGACCACCACAACTCAGTATATATCAACACAGTCGATTAAAATGTTTCTTGCCTGTTTTGGCAAAAACACTCTTTACAAAAAGATTTTCAGCCTCAAGGAGTCTTTGGCCTCTGGTTTAGTAAAGGTCAAATGATAAAAAATAAATGAAAAGCTTAAAAATTAAAAAAAAAAAAATACTCAAATGTATCCATTGTGTGTACCAGTATGTTCTCTTTTGAAATAAGAGTTAGAGTAAAAAGTTAATATTTTCCAGTACTTTGACGCAACAGGCCACTTTTGGGAAGTAGAAGTATGACTATAAAATCACAAAAATATTTCAGGATGTTATGAAAAACAAGGCATGTTATGCCTTTGTTGATGGTATTTTTGGAAAAGCTACAATAAATTAAAAAAACTCTTGAATCTCAACTTTGGGGTACATGTATTGAATAAACATGGTTCAGTGAAGTCACTGCTCTATTTCTTCCAGTTGTTGGTGTGTATTAACCAGGAGCCACTTTATTTGAAAGACAGAATTTCACTGTAAATTTTATGAGCATTTTATAATTTTGTCTGTGTGTGTAAACAGTTCCAGGCTCAGTTCCCAGTCAGTCACTGAGAGCCACTCCATTTGAAGACAGAATTCTTCTTTACTGGAAGGAACCGTCTGAACCCAACGGTGTCATCATACAATATGAGGTACTATAAGCAGAAGCAGTGGGAACAGTAATTGTTGCAGGAGCTAAGCTAATCACTCAACTCAGTGGGATATATGTTCACATTTTTTTCTCTCTGCCCTACCTCAGATCAGCTACAGTGGGTTGCGTTCATTCGACCCTTCGGTGCCTCTCCAGCGACCGGGACTCACAGTGTCTTTGCCCTCCAACGCCACCCATCACCTGTTTTCCCAGCTCCATCCTGGTGTCACGTATCAACTCTCTATTCGTGCATCCACCTCCAAAGGGTTCGGCCCTGCAACCACACTCAATGTGACCACTAATATTTCAGGTAGAAAATAAGTTTTGATATATTTTTTTGTCTCACAATTTTGAGTAAGGTGATACATGGACACTAATACAGACTCATGCTCCTTCTTCAGCTCCAACAATAGATGAGTATGATGGGTCAGAGGCCTTTCTGAATGAAACTGCAACAACCATCACTGTCCTGCTCAAACCTGCCCAGGCCAAGGGAGCACCTATAAGGTACATGCATACATACACAGCACGTGCCCAGACCCAATATATTTATATACTGGGTCTGGCTATCCCAGAAGTTTTTGTTCATAGTAAGTGTAATAGTGATTTTAAAAAAAATCAATAACATGTTTGCATTGTCTTCTTGTCTACAGTGCATACCAGATTGTAGTTGAGGAAGTAAATCCTCAGCGGACCCGTCGTCAAGCTTCCTCTGACTGTTACGAGGTGATTATTATACCCATGTAGTTGTTTACTAACATATGTTAAGAAGAGTTTCATAGCCATCATTTGGTTCTACACACCATCGGACACTTGGATCCCAGCTCATTTAATACTGACCTTTCATTTGCTTAAAGGAAACAGTTGAAATGACTTTTATTTGTAAGACAGATTTATAGACATGTTTTTTTTAAATGTGAATAAATCCTTTTTTTCCAGGTCCCAGTTTCCTACCACAGTGCGTCTAGCGGTGGATCTCCATATTATTATGCCGCCCAGCTGTCCCCCAGCAACCTGCCAGAGCCGCTCCCCTTCACTGTTGGAGACAACAAGACTTATCAGGCAAGCATTTTTATCCAAGCAACATATTCTGTACACAGTGCAGGTGAACTGAAAAGATAAATCCAGTAGAAATTAGAGTAATCTTAAAATGCAGAAGAATAAAGATGTGCAATAGAAAAAGGTAACAGAAAATGGGGAAAATATGTCTGGGTTTTTAGGGGTTTTATCCTTAACCATGTTACACTTACATCTTCATGTACTAGAGAGCCCACGGAGAGCAGACAGTGTTCATCCACCAAGGCTGCAAAATCCAAATGTTTAGCAATTTAAATTTTTTGGATCAAGATCTTGGTTTGCATTAAAATCTGGCACATTTATAATGTGCTAAAGACATGTGCCAGAATGTTTCATTTCAGCAAGTGCAGTGGTTCATGAGAAAATGATGAAAATGTACAAGTTCCTGGATCCTGGATCTGCACAAAGAGAAGAACACAAAATCTCTGTCATGGTCTTGGCCTGTCTTTCCATCAGATTGAATTGAAATCTGTTAAAGGAATAGTTCAGAATTCTTGGAAGTGTGCTTTTTTGCTTTCTGGCAGAGAGTTAGATAACAAACAGCAAACTGTCTTGTTTTTTCTGCGTCTGCGCCGATGACAGCCGTTGGCTGGAGGCATATTGTTTTCAGGTGTCCATCCATCTGTCCCATCCTTGTGATCGCAATGTCTGAAGGACTCCTTGAGGGATTTTTTAAAATTTGGCACAAGTATCCACTTTGATGCAAAGATAAGCTGATTAGAATTTGTTGGCCAAAGGTCACTGTGACCTTACATCCATCTCATTCTTGTGAACGTGGTATCTCAAGAACACTTAAAGGGAATTTCTTCAAATTTGGCACAAATGTCCACTTCGACTTAAGGATGCATAGATTAGACTTAAGTAGTCAAAGTACAAGGTCACTGTGACATTGCCTTCATCTCATTCTTGTGAAGACGATATCTCAAGAAGGCCTCGAGTGTATTTCCTCAAATTTGTCACAAACATTCGCTTGGATTCAAGGATGTACTGATTAGACTTTAGTGGTCAAAGGTCAAGGTCACTGTGACCTCACAAAAAACATGTTTTGGGTCATAACTCAATACTTTATATGCTAATTATGACAAAATATCACGCAAATGTATTATAGGACATATTGATGACATTTTATATCCAAAAGGTCAATGGTCAGCTTCACTGTGACATCATAATGTTCTGCAAAAACACTTTTCTGGACATTATTCAATGTCATAACTCAGGAACAGATGGGGAGACATGGTCAGACACTGAACTGGTGACACTAATCTTGGGTGTCCAACCTGAAACTGTGTTGATTGCAAAGATCTTCTGTGCTGCCAGGGGGAACATGTCTGTGAAGCATCCATGTTTTAACAGACATGGATGTAAACTGTTAGTGCAGCTTGACTTGTCAGCAGAGGCCTTATCACCCTGAGGCGGTAGCTCTAGTTTAGGATTTTGTGCGTGTTAGACAAATGAGATTTAACATGTTAATTTGTGACCTCCAGAGACACTGGTTTTACCTCAGTTTTCAAAGTCAGTCAGCTGCTGGCTGTGTGTTCGTATTTAACACACAGTCATGAGAGTAGTTTTGATCTTCTCACCGAATAAGCAAATGTCTCAAAAATGTTGAACTTTTCCTTTGACAAGATTTGAGATAGGACATTAACAGGACATTAAACATAACATTTGCAGAGGTATTAACTAAAATTGGTAGCTGAAAATCTTTGTGTGTTTAGCTTCATATGAAATTGATGATCCCTCCCTTTTGATCCACAGGGTTTCTGGAATCCTCCACTGGCCCCCAGAAAGAACTACAACATCTACCTTCAAGCTGTTAGCAGCACGGAGAGGGTAAATAAATATTTATTCATGTGATGATGCACTAAACACACAGTGAACTCACCTCACTCTCCTGCTAGCTGCTATGAATATGCTCCTATGTACACATTCAACGAGACACTAGTTAAACTTTAACTACATCACAGCTTCTACTGCAAGCAGTCACAACTTCTGAGAACACCAAAAACTGCAAAGTATCTGCAGGCAACTGAAAACCCCCATTATTTTCTTTATACTGTAAACACACATATGCAGTACTAACATACAATATATTCTGTAGTGTACCGTATGTGAACTCAGGACTGAGGTTCTCTTGTTGTCTTGTTTTTGTGTCATTTTTTCTTCAGGAAACCAAGACACAGTGTCTGAGGCTCGCTACTAAAGGTATGAACTCAATGTCACTGTCACTTTATGTCATAAAAAATACCCCAGGTCAGTGTTATGACAATCAGAAGCAGCTCAGGTGGTAAAAATGTTTGGCTGCTGAGAAATTCTGGTCAACTATGACTATTGTCTGTTGTTAAGGTGCTTACCGTCTCTTGATAACTGTTTAATCTGATATTTATTATGATTTTCCTGCTCGTCACGTTTGTTTTGAGTGACGTAATAATGTCATGATTGTTTTGATAGTTGTATTTTGAGTATTAATGGGGATGGAATAATGTTTTCCATGTTAGAGAGAGAAAACATGCTCATGATATGTGTTTGTGTGCACATCTAGCCCCTGTATGTGCACACGGTCTAAATGTCATGTTTTTACTAGCAGCCATATGTTGATGGATTATCTGACTGGTTTAATCCCCGGGCACACACACACACACACACACACACACATATATACACACACTGTTTTCAGGAAGATTTTTAGAAATGCGGCTGATGGATCAGAGTTTAGCTGTGTGGAGTAAGAACAAGGATAAACGGAAAAATACATTAACATGTTTTCAATGAAATTGACAATCCTGGTTGCTGGTAGCGTTGAGCTTCAAAGAACAGTGAGATTGTTTAAGTGTTTATTTGGCTAGTAATGCAAAACTAGAAAGCAAACAGAGGTGAAAGGAGATTAAAAATATAACATGCTCATTCACCTGCATTCTGGTTATTTTCAGCCTCGGCCCATGCCTGGGTCCAGACTTTCGAAACCAAGTTGACTATTCTGTCTGATAATGGGCAACCTGGGCCCTATTTTCTGCATTTATGTGTTTTATTTTTTTATTGCTATTGTTTGGTAAGGCATGCTATAAGCAAAGAACAATATTAATGTTGGTCTGATAAACAGCAGTCAACAAGCACTGCAACCACCAGTTATTTTCATTATTCATTAATCTGTTGACCTTTTTAAAAAAAAAAAAAAAAAAAAAAAAAAAATCAATCATTTTGTCTATTTTGTGTCAGAAAATAGTGAAACATGCCCTGTTCAGTTTTTCAGAGCTGGTGGCATATTGAAATTTCCTTGTTTTCTCCAACCAACTGTCAGAAAGATATTTAATGTTCAAAATATAACACAGATAAACACAGTGAATTTTTACGTCAGAGGAGCTGGAACCAATTAATCTCTGATATATCTGCTTGTGAAATAATTTAAATAAATATGTTTCTTTGAAGAGAGATATTCGCTCATCCAACTGTCTCAGATGCAGGTGCATTGGAACGTATCACTTAAGTCCTAAAACAGAAAATCCCGCACACTGCTCTTGCTCAGCTTCACAATTCATTAGTAACACTTAAGCTTTGGACCTACTGGACTTAGATCAAGAGTGTTCAACGATAAATTTGTTGCTCAAAATAGCTGCTGATCGACTAATCAGTTGATTGACTAAGCTTTACAGGTCTACAGTCAAGAGTCATACACATACAGCAGTTGTTAATTAACAGAGGGGGAAAATCGCAGAGGTATTTGTAGCTTCTTTAAAAAAATGTTGACTGTATTAATGTTAATGTAAACCTTTAATTTTAATATAAATACATTGGACTTGGTAAATTCCCTGTTGTGTTGACATGTAACCACAATTTGAGTCAGTTAATTTGAGAAAAAGAGTCTGTATGACTTAAACAGAACGCTGGTGTTATATACAAAACGTCCAATAGTTGTGGTGAACACAGCATCATAGTACTTGAAGACTGTATTTGCAAGCTATCTTAGTCCTGTTGCATTATGGTGTTATTGTGGCTAAAGAAAATTAAAATTAAAATCACTTTCTACCCATGCTTTGACCTCCTGGAGCCGAATGACCATAAACCCTGACAGTAAAAGTGACATAATTATCAGTGCAATCAGCTGTAATGATTGTAGAATTAATCATCATGGCTGATTGATTTGTGTGTTTTTATAAAGACCCATCAATGAACAGACACTGCAAACCAGCTTAGGCAATAAATACTAGTATGTCCTCGTCCCATTTAACAAACAGTAAATGAGTTTTTTTTTTTGTTTTTTTTTAAATGGCCGAGTTGAAAATAACTGCAGTGGTTCACCTATCTTCTCTTCAGGTCACAGAGTTTAATGTGACCAAGACATGTTAGCCAGTAAGCTTGAAGGAAATTGATCCCATGGGAAAAATCAAAGGTGTGGTTCGATCCCCCGGTGCCTGTAAGGTGTCGTGTTCCTACTCTAAAATAAGAGAAAATGTAGGTAGTCTCTGAGTTTCCAGTGTCATCATATTTCAGGAACTGCTGGTGGTTGTACTTACTAGAACAGGTTGGTCGCTGCGCCAAAGGCTGCAAGAAAGAGATGACGCTCTGTCTTTCTAGTCTGAGGAGGTCTAATTGAAGCTGAAAGACTTATTATAGTTTTTTTAATAAGGCAGAAAGACATACTAATGGACAGAGAGGTCAGATGGCCGTCCCTTCTTTTCTCTCTCCGTCCCTCTGCATGTGTGTGTGCACTCAACTGTGCATCCGGGAGGGAGGATTTAGCGATGGTGGTCCTATTAGGTCATCTGGGGTATTGTGTATTGTCATTGCTGCCTCAGGGTGTTTTGTGTGTGTGTGTGTGTGTGTGTGTGTGTGTGTGTGTGTGTGTGTGTGTGTGTGTGTGTGAGTGTGTGTGTGTGTGTGTGAGTGAAGCTGTGTGGGTAAGTTGTGAGTGTTAGTGTACTGACCTGGATAATTTTTACAGACATTAAGAGCCACTGCCGACATTATGGGGTCAGGTCTCAGGACTCAGAACCTTTTAGAGATTGTTTTTCTTTTCTGTTACGTCCTCTTTTTAAACCTTTTACCCATTGATTGTCATTGACAGAAAGTAGGTGAGACCAAAGTGTGGTGCAGATTTAACCATTAGCCAAAAATAATTAGGATATTGCACAAATGCAAAATGATGCACCCATGTTCAACATAAAACAACAAATTAATGGATATTTAAGGTTCATTTTTTTACAGTAGAAGTAAGGAGCTTTGAAGCTGAAATGGATGTCAAAATTTAAAAGTTTAAATAAATTCAACAACGATGTAGTAGCTGATCTTATTTTCTCAAACTCATAACCTAAATAAATGTTAAATAATATATTTATATTTAATATATAATATATAATGTTATTAAGAACTGTGACCAGGATGCATGCCACTGCTCTCTGGTGGACAAATAATGTAATGTAGACAATGTTTCCAAATTACCCCAAACATTTTTTGGGGATGTCTTTTTACTTATTAATCCAAACATAACCCAATATTGCTGTGAAAAGCTGATACTGGCCGATGTATCAGTCAAACTCTATCAGTACCATAAGGACATATTCAGCAGTCTGCATTTATGGATAGGTTCTGCTCTGACTTGCATCCAAATTATATCGGTTACACTGTTATATGCCTGATAAACTGTTTAGAAATAATGTCAGGGTCTATTTTTTATCAAAACAGTCATGGGAATTTTATTTAGAAATGTCAAAATTTAGAAATTTTGCTTGGAAACAGTTTCAGTTTGTAGTAGTGTTGGCCACTTAAGTTTGAACTACAAGTAAACACAGAGGAAATGCGATTTCAGGACCCACAGGCTATTGTCTGACAACAGTTTATCCTTGCATTGGCTTTTGTTTTTATTTAACTTCATTCAAATGCAGGTATCTGTTTATAGAGATTGGCTAAAATGACCGGCCCAAGGAATAGGAATTCTTGACCTGGATTTCCGCTGGCTTCACTTGACCAACCTAAAATGTGGCCCTTGTCCCCGAGAAGCTTTATCCTTGTCAGAGAATAGCCAGAGTTTCACGAATAATCTTCATATGAATTATTTTTCCAATTTCAAGAAGCTTGTCCTGTGATAAAAGCAATCCTTAAAGAAAAAAACTGATTATATTCTATAGTTTTCTTATTGTTAACAAATCCCACGGAAGGACCAAAGCCAGTGAATAAGTATTTAAGCATATACCAAGTATTGCATGTGCAGCCAAAGCCCTCTACATCTTACTGCTCTGTGCTGTGTTGCTTTGTTGTTGGTCAGAAACTATTAAAATGCATTGCTGTGCAACACTGTTGCACTGGGTGACAGGTTGCTTCATTACCATTAATGTAGGCACTGTAGTTTATTTTGAGTTGACCCCACATGCACTGATCTGCTGCTGTAAATACCCTCTAGAGCACTACATGTGTATTGATCCACAGCTGAAAATAGTCCCCAACAAATGCGCTTTTTAGTCCTGTTTGAGTAACGTTTGGTAAAAACCACAGTTTGCTGCTGTTTTAGATTTTTTTTTGGCCTTTTATAAAAATTAAACTGAATATTTTTATGTGCGTTTTTAAAGGTTTACTGTACATATTAGGGTTTAGAGCTGAGTACCATAGAACTGATTATTGATTTTGGTCTTTTCATGGAATTTGCGTACAATAAAAAATTATAGAATAATGCCTAACTTATCCTTTCAAAGCAACATTTTGGCCAACACATCACTACTAATGCTTCAGCTATCAGTCTGAGTTCTGTGTTTTTGTTACATAACGATAGCGGCAGAAACATTTTAGAACAAAATAATATGTTCGGCTCCAAATACTGAGGGAGATAAAGAGAGAGATTATGTTTATCTTGTTGATATTTAGCATTAGAAGTGGATTATTGTTTGATAGATGTATTGCATTATGTTGAGTTTTGTGCATATGCCTTTGTGTTGGATTATTTGGATTATCATAATGCATGATAATGTTCTTACGTCGCAGTACAAACTATTCCAGCGTCGTGGGATCAGATCGCTAAGCTTAGGAGCATGAAAACAGATGCTGGCTCTCTTTCTGTTGACTTTCTCTGCATGATCAACATGGTTGAATCTGCACTACAGCGTGCACTCTGCCTGAGACATCATTTGTGAATTATATTCCAAACAGACCAAATCAGGGAGTTCAGACAATTCTCTGAAGTCATCAGGAGCAGAAATGAGTTTGAGTACAAGTAATATACTGTGACATTGGTGCAGAAACATCGGACAGCTACAGTCAAATTGCATTTCAAAAGCATTTCCCTAGGAGAGCATGACGCCAAGGATAACCTGAATACACTGAGAAGACAATGCAAGGCACACAGTCAGTTGAGCATTTCTTTATTTGTGTATACGTAGTCATTTTCTGGTGTGTTTGCAGCTGGGAGTAGGAGGAGTGAGTGTGCAGAGAGTTCACTGGTTCAGTACATTACCATCAGATGATACAACAAACTGAATGAAAAGCTGTAATCTGTGTACGATGAGTGTTTTTCTTTTTAATTGACCTAGAAGATGGTGCAGGCCAGGGATAAACATAGTCAGCTTCCACTGCTGCTCTTTTACTGCTGCTCTTCTTTTTTATCTTTACAGTGTACAAGAAACTGTAACACTTTTAGATTTAACTCTACTGGATAGATTTTAACCATACTAGTGTCATAGCCCTGGGGACAGTTGGTCAACCACTTTAGTCCAGGCTAAAATATCTGAATTGCTAGATGGATAGCCATGAAATTTTGTACGGGTTATCCGTGTTTCCCAAAAAGGGGGAATTCTAATTACTTTGGTCATCCCCTGACTTTCCATTAAGCACCACCAGCAGGTCAGAGTTTTAACTTTTCCTGTGAAATATCATCTACTCAGTGGATTGGCACAAAATTTTGTTCAAACATTTTCGTTCCCCCTTTGGGGATGACTTGTAATGACTTTGGTGATTACTGTACTTTTAAATATGCCAAACTAAAATGGTCAAGACATATTTTATTGCCCATGCCACCAAACTAAATAGTATGGTAGTAGGGGGAGTAAAAGATTTAGTATGTCTTAATCACAGACTGTACATAAAGATGGATAAAGCATGTCCACTTCTACCACTGCACAAAGATGACGCCAACATATCCTGGATTTGGCTCCTGCCATCTTGCACTGGTGACCATTTGTCAGGGTCTGGACATTGGCGATTTCCGTGGTAACAAGTTTCTACTGTCCAACCTATCACAAGCAGTACCACTGATTGCAAGCACACGGATTGGCACACAGCTGTCAATCATGTTAACCCCCCCCCCCTTTAAAAAAAATAAATAATAATAACATTAAATAACTATTTTAACAAAAATGAATGAAAGGTAGATGGTAAGAACTGCCTAAAATGACAGAAATCATTTTTGGGAAAAAAACTTTTGACATGTACTTTTGAGTTTTAGTCTGGCCTGTGTCCCATCCACCAACATGAAGGGAGGGGGGTTTATGACCTGTACTGCAGCCAGCCACCAGGGGGACATTGACACATTTTGGCTTCAGTTTTGGGGAGCCATCATGCTGTCCAACTTATACTGTACAGTCTATGTTCCCAATATGCAGTATGTCAAATGCAGTAAGCCAAAAGTACCAGGATGTCTCACATCCCGTCGCATTTTGCAGCATGCAAGCTAGCACGCTTCTCTGGCTATTCTGACCCACAATCCTCTGCACAGGGAAGGTCGTCACATCGATTGAACAGTAGTCAGATGACCTATAAGTAATCAGTCAATTAATCAATCACAAACAATCTACAATGTATGCAGCTATGACTTAAAAGTCAAAACTACATACTGCATTGCAAAGTAACAGCAGCAGAGCAGGTTGATCAATGTCTCTGGTGAGCTCTGCATTTATCTCTTAAGGAAATGTAAGGTAACATTAAGTGATAACAACAGGATCTGCTGTGTTCCAAATCTCATACTTTTTATTTTTACATCAAATTTTGCGCTACAGACTGCGACAAATAAAAGCAAGAGGGCCAAAGTTGGAGGCAACTCTATGAAGTGGTATGTCGTAATCGTACACATACTCAATGCAACAGTGCGCACTTCGTTGGTGCAGCTGCAGTACATACTGAAAGTAAAAAAGAAAAGTATGTGATTTGGAGTGCAGCCATGGTAAATATTATCGCGGCTCATTTGTCATCTATCATCTGTCTGAGAGTCTTGTTCCTTTGTATTGTTGCTAAAAAATATACCTGCTTTATGCCCAGATGTCCGTAACACATGAACTCTAAAATGTGCAGATATGAACTGTTCATTGTTACATCGCAGTCTCACATTAATGGAGAATTAACTGTTGATCTCAATATTTGAGTCTGTGAGCCAAATAAGCTCCTCAAACACAACTTCTAGCTATATTTGGCTCATGAATGACAGTTACCATGGCATTTGTGTTGGCAGTTGTCTGACTCTGCTTTACAAGGAATATTTAGAGTCTTGATATTTACCTGATCTTTAGCGGAGGAATGATTAAACCTTCCTGTTTAAATGGCTCATCAGGATTTGTTTCCTTATCACACACACCACTTTCCTGATGTGAGGGCATTTTGTAGAGACATCTTGAGAGAACACAAACATAATTCCTGAGGCTGTTGGGTGGCATACTTTTCCAGCCCCGGGTGACACAGGGTTGCGTAAATACTCAAGATAGTGCCAAAAATCTATTATTTGTATAACAGGCTTATAGTCAGGCAAGAGAGCAACATTTCAGAAACGTGGAGGTCTACACAGCTGAGGATTCAGGGTTCCTGGATAGATTGGTTGAGTGTTGGGTTTTACTTAACTCATTCGCTGCCCCAAAAGAGAGTTTGGGTGGTTAGAAACATCATCTTGTCACTTTTTCTTTGCCCAATCACACTATGGGAAAACCCAGGCAATAAAGCTTTTGAAGATAATTTAAACTGTTAATGCTGATTTTCACTTTTAGGAGTGTTCTGACCAGACAAAAAACAATTTAGTGTCATACAGAAGATGCATTGAAAACTGGACGAAAAGTACAAAAATATTGTACTAGAAAAAGTGGCAGTTTTATACACATCCTCAAATGGCTACAGCACCTTTCAAGAAGGTTAGAAAGAGAGGAAGACACAGCGTCATATTGCATCATATCATTGCCGCACAACAAATGCTATTTAGTGAAGGTTCAGTAGCTGGAGCACTAGAACGTAGGGATGATTGATTTGTTTCACTGAAGCATCCACAGTCAGCCTGAACTCATTGTTTTCCCAATTTGCAGACATTTTTAGCCACTGTTCTTATTTTTTGAGTCAGCTGCTAACTGCTATCAGCTGCTTTTTGAATCTCCTGGTTGTGGAGCGCACACACAATGCATCTTCAAAGCGTCACACCCACCCTGTCAGCCGTCCTGCCAGGTGTCCCTTTTATAAAGCTGAGCCATTACTACCTCCACTGCCAGCTTAAAAGGCGAGACAACTTTGTCCCCCTATTTCATGATTGTACCTTTTATATAAAAAGGCGAGACTGCATAACAGCATTTGATTCACACCTTGAAGAGGCAGTTTAAAAGGGGCTAGTTTGAGAGTCTTTTTTTTCCAACTTATGCTGTCCAGGAAACATTAAATCTCTAAGTGTTTACTCAAAAAAAATTTAAAAGCTACTTATCACGTCCTTCATATTGGATTTTTACTCTTCTGCAGCATTTCAAGATGTTTTCATTTTTCTCAGGGAACTAGTATTTAAAAGTCCTGCTGAGATGTCCCTTTAATGTCATTCAACAGCTTTCCACTGAAGCGTGTTCTTTTAATGGTGCTTTTCACTTTGCATCTTATAAATACACCAGTGTTTCATGAATGGGGATGAAACATGACCTTTTGTTCACTCCTAATACTGCACAAGAATCAGTAATTGCTTTCGTATTGTGGTAGTTTGAGCTGATATTACGTTAGATCAACAGTGTTGATGTTGTTTTATTATGTTTTAGGTGCTACAGAGGAGCCAGAAGTCATCCCTGACCCCGCTAAACAGACAGACCGCGTGGTGAAGATCGCTGGGATCAGTGCTGGTGTTCTTGTCTTTATACTGCTGGTGCTGGTAGCCATCCTATTGGTCAAGAAGAGGTGAGTGACAGCTACTAACCACGCCTGCTACAACAGCTTTAATGAGGCGTAACAGGAAGAGTTTAAGTACTACGTGAACAACAGTACTACACCAACACACATGCAGATGCAAGAACACACAGACACAAATGTGCACCTTAACCCATTATCTTGTTGTGTGTTGGTCCAGTATTTGCTGTAGCAACACCATCCTCCATCCATCCACCATAAACGTTGATCTCCCTTCAGAACCAGCTCGATCACCTCCTCAAGTTTGCTTTGTTTTGAGGGCATTAAATAGCCGAAGGCTTGTTTTCCTGAAGTCCAGTGTGAAAATGTGGTGTTTCCAAAATTAGAAACTCCTGCCTCACAGTTGCGTGATTTAGTGCAGCAGAGATCTGAGGGCTGTGATGTTTTTTTTTCCTTTTACAGTACAGCTGTTGAATCAAAATAGGCAAAAAAAAAAACCAAAAACAGAACAGCAGACTCACTGAGAGTGAAGACAAGAAACAGTGAAAGAGATTCTCAAGCAGAAGAACGTCTCAGGAGTAGAATTAGAAAAATCCAACACACGTGGATTATATAACCATATCAGGGACACAGTATTTAATAAAAAACCTAGAATGTGGTATTGTAGAGGTAAAGGGGACAGAGATGAAGGTCCATTGTGTGTAGAAAAGGTGATTTGGCAGAGCTGATTCAGGAAAAAGCACGTTGTTGCAAAGTAGGGAGTGAGGAGAATATGAGAGTGAGGGGTGGTTGACTGAAGTTAGGGTTAGAGGTGTCGACATACAGTTTTTTAAAGCCATTGGAGCACACACACATTGCCCTGAACACTTTATTTTTTTTAGGTTCATGCTTGAAGGAATTCACAGGCAACATTTTTTTTAATGTAGTGTGATGTGATGTAAGAGGTTAAACACTTAAAAGAGGTTTGTGCACATTTGATTTAGACAGACAGACTTTTTTAGACAAAAAAAAGAAGAAAAGAAAAAAGTTGTGAACATATAGAGGTGGAAAGACTCCTGCTGTAAACCTCGTCCTTCCCGAGTCTCAGTTGGTCCTGGTGTCACTGTAACTTTTGGCCTGTGATGTGTTAGTCTGGTGCAGGGCTCCACCATGTGGTGGCTACACACAGCTACAACATGAGAGTGCAGCAGCAGCTGAATCATACAGGTCTTTTTTGCAGTAGATCACACTGTTTTAGACATCGTGACAGGATAACACTCGTATATTTCTGTGACATTTAGAAAGGAAGTGACCTTATGATGTGGTCATATTTCTGTGATAAGTTAGTGTGACTACTGTTTGCGTGATGCATCAAAAGTTGTTTACTTTTAGGTGCTCTACACGAAACAGTCTATTCAGGGGGGTTTTAACAGCGGCATGATTCATGTTCATCATCGAGCTATGACTCACAGCAAGGCACTTCACAGTGGCTTATCTAAATTGTGTAATATTATCCCGTTAGAAAGTCTATGAAGCTGTCAGGGTCCAACACATGCCACGTTTTTACGCCCTAAAATCCAATCCAATCCATTGTTGGCAATGCAAGCGCGTTAAAGGCGCCCTCAGAAACAAGAACGATGCACTCACATCATTCCCAAGCGCCTCTTTTTGAGGGTGCAGTGCCCTGAGATGAACAAGTTGAACTGTTTGAACGAAGCAACTCGCGCCACGTCATTAGATGAGGAACAATCTGGTCGATCTCTTCACTTTCTTCTGTAAATATCAGTCTGTGGTAACTATGGAGACGAGGTTGATCATTTAAGTGTAGGGCTAACCAGAGCTTTACCTCAGTCCCACAGATAACACAACACATGAGGAAGGTCAGCTCTGACTTACAAATTTCTGTAGTGTAGGCTATGATTCAGTGCTGGTCATTTTTGCCCAGCAACTTAAGGCAACCTGCCGCCACACTCTTGAAAGTTGGCGCAGAGTGTACACAAGAGTAGCACCCAGCGCCCGCCCTTGCGTTTTTCATGCGGCTAAAGACGCGTCATGTGTCCCAGCCCTTAGAAGAGTCACCATGATGCTTTAAATGAAAAACACCCCACCACCTTAAGCCTAGACTTTTTATTTTGCATACACCCTGCTCTGTTCATCAAATCTTACCTCAACAACTGTGAGGTTACATTAGGTTAAATTATGATTTTGTACTTTTCAGGGCATGCGTGTGCATATGTGTGCATGCGCCTTTCTGATTCGTGTACACGAGAATATGTGTGTAATAATTAACTGTAACTAAAGACTTCTTCCTCTGACCTTTCAATTAAAATCTGGTGTTCAGGGAACCTGAGTGGCTCATTAAAAAGAGAATAATTATGAACTTAATTTGCATATCCGGTACAAATACATTCATGTCAGGCGGCTCATGTCACATCTTTTCTTGTTATAATAAAAAGCCTCAACATAAATAGCTCATTGACCATCATGTATCTCAAACACGCTACAAGAAATGCTAGATTAATTACCCTCAACTTGTAATCATCAGCTGACTCTTTCAGGAGATACTCTGAAGTATTGCATCTTGCCAGAGGCTTTAGGGAGCAACCAGGAAAACAGTCTCTCAATTACAACCAATCATGATCTTGCTTGGCAAATCAAAAACAATTAGAGACATTAAATTACAGCCAGTGATGAACTCTCGTCACCGGAGAACTTGCAGCCCTTGACCTCCATATTTTTATTCTAATTCTCTTAATGAATTCATGTGATCCAGCAGTCGTGCTGCTGATTCAGTGTCAAAGTGTAATTGTAAATTATATCCAAAGGACATGAGATTAAAGAAGATGGTAGAAATATTCTGTTTATTGCAGAAGCTGCTACTGTTTCATGGTACCAAACAGCACTGGAAATATATTCACCATCGTCCAAAAACAAGACAGTGTTTGATTCACAATTTGCACTCAGTGGCCTGATTACTGTTACATGTTTTACTGAACATTTTTTGTCCCTCTGGAGGATTTCAGGCCTTTTTGATAAAACAAAATTGGTCCAAACTCAAAGCAAATGCATTTTTGGTCGGTAATTGTTGTTTAGTGCTCTATAATTTCCTGCACAGCTGGGAAGAGCTGAAGTCTGTGTCTGTTGTTTTGAACTTTAACCAGTTCAAGCTGCGTTTTATGCTTCTGGGCCAGAGGAAATTCCAAATGAACGTTGGTACTAAAACAATAAGGACTGCCACAGGGTGACGATCTTCCTGTTAAGTAAAATATCGCCTCAAAATGTTACATTTAAGTGTATTTCTGACAGGTTGCGATATATTTTAAGGCACTAACAAGTGAAAATGAATGGTGTTTTTGGAAACAGTATATTTTCAGTTATTATGTCTCCAGGTTTACACATTGTGTTGTGTTTTTACTCTTTTTTAGTTACATTTTTTGTTTGATTTATGAGAACATATGAGACTGTGCAGCAACCAACATTGATCAACTAATGACAGCAGTTTCTGGTTGAGAAAACTGATTAGCATATCTCAGCATGGCATGGAAAGCTGCCTCAAAGCTACTGAAAGTCCTAAAGTTTGGTTTCTATCATAATGTGTATTTATGTTGAGCGTACACTGTATATAAAGATTGACAGCGTGTCTCCCCTTTTACTCACTGAACAAAACTGAAGCCGTATTGTGCTGAGGATATCATTTGGAGTCCTGCACTGGGTCTGGTACCCGCTGATACCCGCAGGTAACCCACACAAAAGGTGATGTGGGGGTGGTATTTCACCTTCACTTTATTTCTGGGTGAATAAAGAACATACAGGTCAGATCCCGGGTGTTGGATTATAAATGTTTAAAAATAAAATGAGAATAATACTAATCAAATTTAATATTTTAACCTTTAACTGCTGACTTTATTAGTTGGCTCTGTCTTCTGTGTTAGCTGCAACATAAGAGCCTCTGCAATCAGGCATGTTACTACCAGGCATGTTTACTGTGGCGATGTGCTGCTCAATATTATGAGAATAAGGAAAAAATATTCATTTAAATTGTATATACCTTTGTTTTAAAATACATCATCTTACCAAATTATTTGAACAGTGCATGGTTACTTCAGAATTTGCAGTTTCAGGTTGGGCAGTAGATCTTGTGTAGGCAGGTCAGGTCAAGTTGCAGAATTAATTGGCTGCATGTCAGTGAAGATTCTCAGTCATCTAGGTCAAGGTAATCGCAAGTGCTATATCGTAGGCAACTGGACTTGCTTGGTGGGCGGGTGCAGTTATACATATTGCGATGCTGGTTTGAGAACGGGTCTTTAAATTCTAACCCGTGCAGGACTTTGATTTGGAGCCAGAGTCTGCCCAGTAGTGACTGGGAAGTGTAAGTGAAGTTCCCGCCCATACACCGGTTGGACCCAATGGCCAGCAGTGCCATTGATTGTGAACACACTGATTGACACACACAGCTGTCAATCATGACATCACAACCCCTTTGAAATTAGTAAATTACATTGAAAATTATCAAACAAAAAAATGCTTGAACACACAACAGCGTAATGACAACTATGTAAAACGGCTGAAACCGTCTGTGAGAAAAATGTATTTGCGTGATTTTTTTATTTGCATGTCCCATTGGAGGGGGTATGGCCAGCAGGGGGCGATGGAGATGTTTTGGCCTCACTTTTAGGGAGTTGTCATGTCGTCCATCTTTATATACAGTCACTGGTGCTGACCTATGAAAACAGATCTGACATTTTTACATTGATGTGTAACTAAACTGTGACAGCTGACCGAGCAGAAGTGGAAAATGATCTGTGATTTTATGTCACCCTCATGAGTGTGAAGTTCTGTCGACAGCATTTAGTGGTTTTTCATGAAGGTTTCTGGGGAGATCAATCTTCATTGTCATCGAACCTTTACAACTTTGAACAATACTGCATCTTTAAAATGGTGGGACATGATGACATCGCAATGACATCATGCTTGCTTTACAGGAAGCGAGCTGCGTGGTGTTACAGATCGGATAGCGTTGTATATGAGTTCTGACAAATTGTTTACTTTCTGTAGGAGTAAGTTAAAGGTGATTGGCTGATTAGGGCTAAAAATAAATTTCTAAACAGGGCCGTCCAGTTACAGTATTGCACGATTACTTTAGATATGACACCTTCAGAAGTAAAGAAGAGACAGACTGCATGGCAATAGTTTAATATAGATAGTGGTTGTTTTCTTAGTTTCATAAGTCTCTCAGCTTGTTTTATAGTATTTATGTAGCTTTAAACTTGAGTTTTTGAAGACACAGGGCCCGTAGTTACCATAGCAACCCCTTGCATGACCCTCAAGTTGTAGCAATCAAAAGGTGTTTTCTTCTGTTTCTGTTGTTGCTGGTTGGGACAGGACAGTATTGTCCTAATTTGCATATTCATGACCCTTGTGTCTCATTCTTTGCTTTCTGATTGGCTCACAACCCCAGGAGGACCTACTATTCATACTCTTATTACCTGTAAGTAAACAAACCAATCAACAATCAGCTCACCCAGCTGCTGTTACCTTATTGGGCGAATTCTTAGTGGCTAGTTGTTGTTATTTTTAAAGATGCAGTATACTTTTTTCAAGACAAAACACATTTTCAGCTCTGACCAACCAGCCAAAGCCATCCTCATTGACGCCTTGCCAGGGTGGGGGTCAGCTCACTTTCATGTCAGTCAGGTATTTTCCTTATTTTCAACCATTCGTGCAAACATTTTTGTAAAACGCGTAGACACTGAAAATGTTGATTGTTTTTCTGTCTTATAAAAGAACTTAATCAATCAATAAATAAATGCTGAATCACTAGCAAATTAAATGTTAAAGGGACTGAACTGACAGTGAATTGACCTCAGCCCTGGTGTCCTCTACATGCTCCAAAGTTGCTCTGAAGCAGACTTATGAAGGCCAGAGTGGGCCGTAAACCAGAACCAAGCAGGCCAAAGTGGGACGACACAGGCCTAAGCGTGTTATTTGAAAAAAGAATGCTGCACTTGTGACTTGTAGCTCTTTGTGTGCATGTAGTCATGTGATCATCCATCTGCCCATCAAGTCACAGGTATCATGGTAACTCTGCTACACTTGCTCAGTGTCTCTTCTCTGGTTTCCCGTCCTGAGACCGTCAGCTTCCTGTGTGGAGTGCACGGCTCTGATTTCAGTAGTTGTTGGTGGGTTTTTCTCGTGTGTTGTGGGTTCTTGCTTTTCTACTCTCTTTTTGTCTCTCTGGCTGTGACCAAAATGGACCCTTAATCGCCTCATGTGCACTATTTAGCAGTAACACAGACAGATTACTGAATATGGAATATGGAAATGTATTCATCCCCAGCTTGTGTCTGCATGACCCAGGCAAACAAATGAAGCAGGACAAGTTAGCATTAATAAATAAATAAAAGGTTTTATCATATTTGCTGATACTGTCACTAAATCTTGACAGTAGAATGTGCTCCTAATGGCATTTACAAGAATCTACCGCACCTGAATGACAATAACCAATCAGAGCCAGGAGGAGTCTATAGTGCAGTTTAAATCACTGCTCGTACACAACAACGCACACCGCAAAGATAGGTACGCAGAAAAAGACCTGTGGGGCTGAAAGCTTGGTTTTCGTCATTGGTTTTCTTCTGTTTATTTGTCTTTGTCATGTACGATGCTGTTGGCAAAGGGTGGATGAGCAGTTTTGTCATTATTGGTGGTTGTTTCTCAGCCATCGTGTTTTTGCAAAACTCCTCCTGAAGCGGTGTGCTGAAGATACAGAGCTTGACTGAGTGGGAGCATGCTTGGACAAGCACAGCACATGTAGTGATTGACACTGTGGTTTAGAGACTCTTCCTGACTCTGAATTTACTTATCTACCAGGGTATAGTGACAAAATGATAAGAAGTTATTCTGATAAAAGTTGCCTACTGAACCTTTAATTTTGTAGCTTACCCATGGAGTAGAGTTATGAAGAAAGAGGCAGAAAAATTGAATTGTTCAAAACTTTCCTCTGAAGTTGGAGTGAAACAACAGGACAATTTAGCATCTACTCAAATACATTTAAAAGGAACAACATCTACTGTAATGTCTACAATTTTCAGACCACTTAACTCTTTGTAACCTCTCTTCACATTTTAAAATTCATCTCATCAGGAGAAGACCTTGTTGCCATGTTTTTAGTTTAGTTATTCATTATTGAGATAATTTAAAGAGTGTCTTGGCATAAATGTAGAGCTTCAGTGATCAGGTATGTTCAGTAGACATTACAGTACTTTTACAAACACATGTTGCTCTCAAAATTAATTTAATTTTACAATTCAGACCTTAAAAATAAATAAAACTGCAGCAGAGATTCACTCTAGTTCTGGTCACACCTACCCTCCTCTCTTTCTCTCTGTTTCTGCCTCTCTTACATACGGTACAAGTACGCAGCATAATGGTGGTTTATAATTCATGTATCGCTTTCTCCTGTTTTCATGTTTTTTGTTGGACAAACTGTAATAAACTCACAGACATCCACATGAACAGCTACACCTGCTCAGCAGTTAAATCAATGTTCCTGAGTGTGTGAGTGTGTGTGGTCTTAGAGGTGGAGTTGGTGTATTTGGGGGTGAAGAGGTAAACGATAAAACAAAGCATGCTTTCTATCAGAGCCGTACGTTGTGTCAGTTATGCAACGATCAAACATTTATTTCTTCATCAAACCTCTGAGAGAGTTTTTCTTACATTTATGTTGGAGCTCAAAGTGCTCGACAAGTGACTCAATTAAAGCAGGTCACGTAAAAACATAATAAATGTTTGCTCATCTGTACAGATGTTGTCCTAACTGATGCACATCTATGGCTCTGGGTACAAAATGTTCCTGCATGCTCTGTCATGCTTGAAGTAAGAAGCCCTCTGCAGTTATTTTTCCTGGGATTTTATGGATTGCACACACCGAAAGAGAGTTAAACCTGAAAATGATACCTTGATGTTTACATTTTAAACTTAATTTTTGTCACCAGGCATCAGCTTTCATGATGAAGAAAGGTCTCTGTTGCTTGCATTAGAATTGCCCAATATAAGAAAAGCCTGTGAGGAAAATAGAAGATTAAAATTAAACATCAGGTATCTCTTAAGAAATCTTTCCCAGAGAGACGTGTACCGTTCTCTCATAATTCTGGACTGACTATTTAAGATGTGACCTGGAGTCGTACTACTCATATGATGATAGCTGTGGTACTTTGGTTGGTAAATGGTTTCCCTGAGCTTCTGTAGATCACAAGACATTCCTTTACTGTTGTTTTAATGGGATTTTTCTTTGCTGTCAGATGAAAACCAAATATTAAATGCTTCAAAGAATTTTCTTTTTGTGTTTTTTTTGTTTTGTTTCGCCGACCCTCTGATAATGCAAAAATATATAGTTTCAGGCAACTAAAAATATAGTTGAGATAAAACGTATTCAGAGGCTTTCATCTGACAGCTCATCTATGGTACAGAGGTTGATAACAGGTGTTCCCTTTGCTACTTGTAAGCCATAGGTCATTTCCCCTGGTCTGTATTAGAAGCTGTTTTCCCTCTGCTCCTATAGCCGAGCCTGTTACATGCTGCCATTTACAGACAAGCCTTTCCTCTTCCTCCCTTGCCTGTTCTCTCCTCTCTTCTTCCTCTCTTCTCTCTTCTCCTACCCTTTCTTCTTTTCTCCTTTCCTCCTCCTGATTGGATCTAAACTCTGCATCTTGGTTCAGCAGCCTGCAGCCCACAGCCGTGCTCTTATTACCAAAAAACATGTGTTACCACTTATACTTCTTAACAAAATCTGACTGTGCTTTATAATTAGAGACTATTCTTTATGAGGTGGTGGTCTGCAGGCTGGCTGATGTTTGTGTGTTTGTTGTTAAGATGCCTGACTGTGTGTGTCTCTGCCCCCCAACAGGAAACTGGCTAAAAAACGTAAAGACGCCATCGGAACGACACGGCAGGAAATGACTCATATGGTGAATGCCATGGATCGCAGCTATGCCGACCAGAGCACTCTGCACGGAGAGGATCCCATGGCTGTGACATTTATGGACTCTCACAACTACAACAACAGATGTAGGTTCACAAACAAGACTATTGTTACTATCATTTTTAACCATAAGCAGTAGTATTAACCATGGACGATCTTCAAAACACAAATCTCTGTCAGTAGGTGCACTTCAAATCTAATATTTAGTTCTATCTTTTTCTATTCTAACGCTTCTACGTATTTTCATCTTTCCTCTTATGTCACTAAGATTTACGTTTTGCAAATGCTAGATTGCAAGAATATTCTTACTTAATGTATTATTATAGAATGGGTTATATGATATCCTGCATGCAGTCTGTATGATGTTGTACGAATGAGCACCCCACAAATGACGTTATGCCCTTAACATACAGTTACGTAATTAACATAAAGTTACAGAGGTTAGGGTTAGGCAAGTAAAGTTACTGTAGTTAGGTTTAAGAGAAGACACATGGGAACATATCTTAAAATGACTCAGAGACCACTCAAAGTTCACGCGGTTCTGAACACACACAACTCCAGGGGAAAGTCCAGATTTTTGTGACCCATATGTACGAGTATGGATATACGAATTTGGTTGCACTACCTTTTGTGGGAAAACATATGGACAGTTTGTAAGAACAGCTTACGGTCAGGTTACAGTTGTCATTACAGAGTTATCGTCACAATTGATTCATCTCTCAGGGGTTTTTTGGGGACAGGTTGTAATCATTTGATCTCTAAAATTGGTCTCCATCTCAATAGTTGGGTTTCCATCCAATTGTAGCACAAATTTTAATTTTATGCTTAAAAAACAGCAGAAGAAACAGTGAATTTATGTGATTTTCCATCCATTACTGTTATGTAAATATTGGGAGTTGTGGTAGTAATTCTCCCGTTAGGTGCCACTGCAGATGAGGGTGCAACAAGATGAAACGAAGGAAAACAATAGATGCGTACAGTAACGTAGAACACACTGGACAATTGAAATACAGAGTTTGAACAACTAGCTACATGCTCGTGGAAGAGTTTTGGTTACAGCCCTGTGTGCATACATAAGCTTGTTGCTTTGTCCAGAGACAACAAAGGCAGTTTGTAGTTGCCTATGCACTGACGACAGCGTACATCATGACTGTATGTTGTCATTTATTTGCTGAATCTGCTTCCATGGTTGCATTTACCTTTTTATAGATACACACACTTTGCACCAACTTTTCCACCCTTACTAGTTTCTAGTGGAAGTCCTGTCTGCCTAATTGTTTGAGCTGTAGAAAAACAACTGAAGAGTCGACTCGGCCTGGTCAGTTTTCCTGTTAGATAATATGGAAACAAAGAGCATTGACAGTGCAGACCAGTGTACATGTTTATATTTGATGTGTGAACACAAGAACTGCTGATAAATAATTTCTGTCCCAAGTTAAATAATTCATGGCTCAACCAGACCACGTTGATCAAAGGAAAAACTGTGGATGGTTTTGCCAAGATAGATGATCCTTAAGATGATTCACTCATGTTTAAGTCATGACTGGAGAATGTGTAGTCTGTCAGAGATATACACAGATCCTCTTTGAATTTCCGGATGCTCACTGCTCACTATTAGGTTCTTTTTAAATAACTGTGACATTGAGAACGTTTGCTCACCGTGTTTCCTCCCACAGTGCCCAACGATCCTCTGGTTCCAACTGCTGTGCTAGGTGAGACTTCTGGCATGGTCGGATATGTCACATTCACCACCAGATCCCTTTAGTCATCACCCATCTTCATCTAAAAGCCCCTGTGTTTGTAGCCCCGTCTTGTACATCCTTGTGCGTCATTACTTAGGTCCCAACTTTGTGTCCAGATACCCAGTTGAAACATCAGACATGGTCAGAGTTTCCATTACATCCTGCATCCTGTGTTTTGTACTGTGAGCTCTGTTGCTTATGTTTTTGTGGGTGGATAGTGCAGCTTGTTTGAAGTTTCAGTTCCACAGTGTTGTTTCTTATCTACATTTCAGAAGTGCTAAATGTTTAACAAACGTCTCTGGTATTACCACTGATTGGAAGTTCTGCAGGCAGTGAACTGAACTGAAAAGACATGCAACAAAAATACAAAATAGATGTTTGGATTTGGTTTAAAGGCAATCTCAGGCTGTGTAATGGTTTAGAATATGTGAGATTGGCAAAATTGTGTGTTCATCTTTTATCCTTTTTTTTTGCCACCTCGTGCCAACTCTCTGTGTAAAACATGGCTGGTGCTAAAAACTCCAACAGCCAAGCACTTCATCTGCCGTACTGTGTTTTCCCCAGGTGCATTCACTCCCAATCCCAGCCATGCTTTCTGTTTCCTGCTGAGCGGTATTGATATTCACAGTAATTACCATCATTCTCCCTTAGAGACCTCATTATTTCCACAGTTTGGAGTTGTTTTAAGGCATGCCATTCCCTGTCCTAAAAACGACAGAATCTGACACTTAAAAGGAGGAAGACAATTTGTCACATTGCCACTGCAAAACGGCTGCAGATTAAATCTGTGACATCAAGTGACAGTGAATAACTTAGTGCCTACAGGCCTGTGTGTTTGGCAGAACTTTTCCTGTGCGCTGGATCTCAAAGTCTGCTTGAGTTTCTACCATCTGTGATATTCCCTAGGTTTGTTTTGTTGCTGATGCCCTAGTATGAATTGAGAAAACTGTAGTTTTTGCCAAGTTGGATGCTTCTCCAGCTCCAGTGTTGCACCGCAGTGTGTGCATCTTTAGTCTAGTCTAGTGTTAACGCTGCGGCGTGATGTGGAGTTCTAACATACCCTTAAGGGCTCCACAATCCACGACGCCACCAAACTGTGCTAATTAACTGATCCTTAGCCTCTAATTTGGAGTGAAGGCTGCAGTTACAATCTGTCCTGGCCAATCACATCACAGAGTGGGAAGAAGTAGCAGGAAGTAGCGAATTAGGAGGCAGTGTCGGGTCAAGTTTACTGTTAATTGGCCTGACGAGGGCTCAGCAAACCTTTAACAATCAGTAATGAGCTAACATGTCCTCAGAGCACAGAAAAGCATCAGTTGGATGAAATAAACAGTGTCAGTTAATAAACAGTGGCGAAGATGAAATCAGTCGGTTGTTCTGCAACCCCAAGCTACTCTATTATACTTCCTGTCAGTCTGCGCATTACGACTGCCAACTCACATTATCCCCCACAGCACAGAAACGCTCACCTGGGAGTTCTGCAACAATTTGAGCCCCAAAATTACCTGCAACTGAAATACTCTCTCAACATGCAAGCTTTCAAAATGCAAAGTTATCGAGTGTAAATTAAATCTGCATGCTCCCTATTACATATATCAAATGATTGCTCATATGTGGTTTAAATGTATTGTTTTATTCCACATATAGTAGATTATCATATAGCTCCAGATGCTGACATATGTTCATGTGGTGAGGTCTGTAAAAATGGAACAAAACCATCATCATTCCATTTTTATTTGCTCATCTGGGGCCAGGTCGCAGTGGCAGCAGGCAGAACCCATGACCGTAGGTGAGGGTTGGAACATAGATGGACTGGTCAATCGTGAGCCTTACCCTCTGGCTCAGCTCCTTCTTTACCACAACAATTCAGCACAATGCCTGCATCACTGTTGATGCTGCGCTACTCTGTACCACACTTAAGATGGAATAAAACAACCTACTTTTATAATTACAAAGTGTAGAGAAGCCTGGATGACCGGAAGGAACAAAGGTGTAAATAACAGTTGATGATACCACTAGAGGGCGTTGCAGTAGACTTCATGGCTCATTTGGTGTGTCCTGATGTTTTGCATCTTTCATTTTAAGTGGCACTGAATATTTGCTTCATTGTTTTGTGAGATCATCTATTTTTTTTAATCATCCATTACATATATCTCTTTGAGCTCTTTGTGCATCGATCAAAGTGGAAACTTTTGAACCTCTAGTTCCCTTTTAAAGTCTTACTAACAAATCCTTCTATCCTGACGTCTGACTAAACCTTTCTGCTCTTCTCTCTTCTTGCTGCTTTGACATGTAGTTCCAATCACAGGTGAGTATAGACAGAGAAAAAAAGAGACCTATGGTTTGTTTGGTTTGAGGAAAATGCAGGATTTTCTTATGGTAATGGTTTAAAACCAATAGCTAGCACTGGTTTTGGAAAGACAAAAAAGTCCCTGTTATGTTGCTGTTCGGGTTGAAAGAATAGTTTGAAGCTTCATTCATAACACTGACTTTTAAATTCTAAATCAACAACGCTGTGCAACTTCTTTTTTTTTTGCATGTGTAATCACTCTGTTTATACCCAGTATTTCTGGAGAAAGATTAAGGTACACTCATATAATAAGTGCTATATTATTTGTAGAAGTAGATTACTGTGATGGCAGCATAGGATTGTTTCTGATTCGTATGATCCAAGCATTTTCAGTGACTGCAGAGCCTTGTAATGTTCAAAAGACAAAATTAATTGAAAAGAGATAGATGTAATCATTTCAAAAGATTTGCAGCATGTTTTTATCTAATGAAATATTCTACTGCAATCCATATTTGTTGATGTTTTGTCTAAAAAACAACATTTCACTGCGGTCAAAAAGCTGCTCTTCCGCAATTCGAGTAAATTACTTAAGAAAAGATTATATCTATTCCCTTATTGGATTAGCCTGCTGCTTACATGTGTTTATGTTGATGAAACTGATGAGTTATATTTATTTTAAATTGCACAATTTACCTGTCAGACCTGATAAGAACGAATTGGATCCATTTATCTGCTTTTTTTTTACCAGGGAAAGAATAAAACAGTGAAGAAACAATAAATCCAATGCAAATTATGGTTAATATGTGATTGAACTAACCAGTAGTGACCTCTTTTGTTGTAGATGAGAACCACAGTGCCTCTGCAGCAGAGAACAGCAGGCTTCTGGACGTTCCTCGGTATCACTGTGAGGGAACTGAATCACCCTATCAGACAGGGCAGCTCCACCCTGCCATCAGAGTGGCCGACCTTCTGCAGCACATCAACCTCATGAAAACATCTGACAGCTACGGCTTTAAGGAGGAGTATGAAGTAAGATTATTATAGGCAGTACTTTAGTTACTGGTAACAGTAGTATTAGTAGTCTAAGTAATGTTTTTGTTTTTAGAAGTACAAATATTTTTACCTTAAATGGCAACTTCTTTCTTCTCAACCAGGAGTTTATTTTCCCATGTTTTTGTGTCAAAGTGACTAATGGGAACACCACTTTCTGAAATTGGTCCAGTATTGAGCGAGAGCGCTGCAGTGGCAAAACAGGCTGCAGTGTAATCATTCGGGGACGCTAATTAGCATCCACTAAAAGTGTTTGTTTTTTCCATTGTGTTCAGATTATTGTTTTAAGTGTCTGACAACATTAGGGAAAGGATCCCCAGAGAGGTTGACCTTTTTGTATAAATGGAAACAGACCAGATATCGCTGTCACCCAGAATCACCAGACTCCATTTGAATAAACTGTAATTTGTCATTGTAAAATGCTCTTCATTCAAAGTGAACAGAAACTGTCGTGGTTCTTCTTGCCACTGTCCCAACAATTACCACCTCTGGTTTGGTTGAAATAAACCTTTAAGCCAGTGAGATGTGACAATATGCTGACTCTACACACACTAACTGACTGTTTATACAAATTGAGTCTGGTGGGTTTTTCAATGGCGATTTTTGGGGCAGTTTCTGGTTTAAACAAAAAGGATCTTACTCTTTAACAAAAAGGTCTGTCTTGGGAGAAATCCTTCCTCTAGAAGAAGAACAAGAAGAAGACATACTTTATTAATCCCGAGGGGATTTTTTTTTTTACTCTGTTCTACCCAAGTACACACACATGCACAAACAGGGCCTAAACTTGCATTAAGATTAAGATGTCAGAGCAAGGGAGCGGCCTTGGACAGGCACCCGAGCAGTTGTGGGTTAAGTGCTTTGCGCAAGGTCATGCTGGCAGTGCCCAGGAGGTGAACTGGCACCTTTCCAGCTACCAGCCCATACTCCATACTTGGTCCATACGAGAACTTGAACTGGTGACCCTCCGGTTACCAAGCCAAGCCCCTGTGGACTGAACTAGTGCCACCCCCATAATGTCAGTATAATGTTGTCAGACACTTAATGACACCAATCTGAGCCTGTCAATGGCAAAAACAAACACTTTTAGTGAACGTAATCAACTGTGTGAACGTGCCCCCAGTCGTTATTGTCACCTATTGCACATTGCTGGCTGCAGCAGTCTCACACAATACTGCTAATCTCAAAAATTGTTTTTCTTATTTTTCACTTAAACACAGGAACAGGGGAAAACAGTCCAGGTTGAAAAACCCAGACAGGAATAATTCTGATTCTGTATTGGAGAACTTGACAGTTCAGCACAATAAGATATCTGAAATGTGTTGTACACACGTATCTAATGTGGAGGAAAACAAACAGCGCATAAAGAAAATCAATGATGGTTTATTTGATGTTTTGGCTTTACATTAAAATGATAAAATAACCACAAGGATTGAATTGCCTCTTAATTTGAGAGTATTTCCTGCTTTATCGACTTAAGAGTCAAGGAGTTACAAACCTTCTGCTATTTCCCCTTTTTATGTATCCAATCAGCATTATGTCACCACACGTGCACATGGAAAAAAATTTGCTCAAGCACTTCTTTCTGCTCAGAGACGTCCAGCAGGAATGGTATTTTTTAGGATCCATGACGTGTAATTTTCCTTTGTATTGCTTTGTTTGTGTTGTTGGTGATACAGAGCTTCTTCGAGGGGCAGTCGGCATCCTGGGACGTGGCCAAGAAGGAGCAGAACCGTACCAAGAACCGCTATGGGAACATTATAGCATGTAAGCAAGCTTTATTTATGTATGTTCATAAGAGAAGTTACAACAGGCTTTACAGGAGGAGAAGGGGAATATCGTATATACTTTTTGCTCTAGAATGCCCTAAAACAAATATTTCTTTCCTTTCATCTCCATCTGTTTGCCCTTTCCAACACTGTACTCTTGTGTCTCTCTGTAGATGACCATTCAAGGGTTATTCTCCAGCCCATAGAGGACGACCCCTCCTCCGACTACATCAACGCCAACTACATCGATGTAAGTGGAAACGCATCGAATGCTACTATTGGCTCCCAACGAAACCAACGAAACCACACTCCCTCGCTCGTATGTCAGGCCTCTATACCTTTATTGCGTCTACTAGTCATCCATCGTGCCATTTTACGCATCCAGCCACCACCGAAAACGTCATGCATACAGTACATGTGTCCTTCTCAGGTGTCAGTCCTGCTGTCTTTCTCCTGTCTCTCTCCATGTTTTCATGTGTGCATCCATTCTGAATTTATCATCCTGTCCTGATACAGCTAGTTTAAATTAATATTTAGCCTGTATGAGTTACATTAAATAAATCAGCAGATTTCTAATCATCATTTGGATTTAGCTGGACTCAGTTTTACAGAAGTGGGTCAACCACATAATGCTTACAGCAAAGACAAATGTTATTTCTTCATAATATGACTCTCTTTTAAAGGAACAGTTCATCCCAAAATCAAAAATATATATTTCCCTCTCACCTGTAGTGCTATTTATCAAACTAGATTAATTTGGTGTGAGTTACAGTGTTGGAAATATCAGCTGTAGAGATGTCTGCCTTCTCTTAAATATAATGGAACTAGATGGCACTCAGCTTGTGGTGCTCAAAGCTACAAGAAAACACATTTGAAAAACTCAACAGCAATGTCTCTCTCCAGAAATCATGACCTGGTTACTCAAGATAATCCACAGACCTTGTTGTTAGCTGTTTCATGTAGGAACTACTTTCTTTGTACTGAACTACACCCACCAATCGTATCACTGCACAGAAGGAAGTGTGCATCTACTCATGGAATAGAGGCATGTGCTGGTGACAGTAAGAGATGTGAACTTTAATGCCGTTCTCCTCTGCTGAGCTGTATTATTAACTAGCTCAGTGGTGCTAGGTGAGCTAGCAGTAGATGCACGCTTCCTTCTGCCTTGTGATACGGTTGGTAGGTGTACTTCGGCAGACAGAAAATAGTTCCTCCATGAAACTGCTCACAGCAAGGTCTGTGGATTATCTTGAGTAACCAGGTCATGATGTCTAGAAAGAGACATTGCTATTAAATTTTTCAAATGTTATTTTTTGGCACTCTGAGCACCACAAGCTGAGTACCATCTAATTCCATTTTATTTTAGAGAAGGCAGACATCTCCACAGCTGGTATCTCCAACACTCTGCAGCTCACACTAACACAATCTAGATAAATAATAATGAATAAGAGAGCACATAAGTTTTACAGTTTTAACAAATGAAATATAACACGTTAATTATTAAGCTTTTGATGTGCTGGTAGGTGAATTTTGTCACCTTTGGACAGAGCCAGGCTAGCTGTTGCCCCCCATTTAAGACTTTATGCTAAGCTAAGCTTATTGGCTGCTGCATGTAGCCTCATATTTATTACACAGGCATACTGTAATAGTGGCATCAATTTTCTCCCTTTTAACCCTTGTCAAGAAATGAAATAAGAGCATTTCCTATTAAAAAAACAAACAAAAAACTTCACCTCCAAAATGTCCATTTGTATAGTTATTACTCACATGTAACATTGAATTTGTGAAGAAAACTTTATATTCCATTGAACGAAGAGTCCAGAAATGGAAACAAATCTTGATGAATTGGAGTTAAAGAGGGTTGCATTCAACAGAAAAACTATGTTAAAGCATCAGTTTACAAACTCTGACACAACTTGTGCTGTATAAACCAAGTCTCCTCTATACAGTCGTATGCTCAGTACCAAACGAATGCATTTTCACTAAACCTTACTATTTAAAACACTTCCACATAAACTGCACAGTCGTGCTACTCGTCCATTCCTGAGACTGACAAATGAGTCTTGGATCATACTGCAGGAGTTGTGTGAGAGTTTGTAAAGTGATGTTTTGATATAGTTTTACTGTTGTTAAATGTGAATCCCTGTGACTTCAATTCATCCAGTCTTTGGATTCTTCGTTCACCTTGGAAACATGCAAGTTTTCTTCACCAGTTTATGGTAACATGGTGAGTAATCGATATACAAAAGATCATTTTGTGGCTGACATGGTCTTAAGTCAAAGGATTTCAGTCCATTCAGGTCTTAACTGGTCCATCCACAGATGAGACTCAGAGAGCATCAAATTAAAGCCTCTATGGAGCTCTATGGAGTTTTTTCCCTCCTAAATGTAGACTCTGTTTTTTATAGGAGAGAGTATGAGACTCTTTAGGTCCATCCATCTATTTCTATCCATTTGATCTATCGTCCTGTCTGTCCATTCACCTGTCACTCCATACCTCCATTTAAATCTATTCATCCATCCATCCATCCATCCATCCATTCATCTTTTGTCCATCTCCATGTCTCCATTCTGCTGCCACCTTTACACCAATCATTTGCATGTTAGTCTCTCACGTTGTACTTTTTATATGCTAATACTTCTTTTAGCATGCTCTTCTATATTATCATTAGCCTCCATTAAAACTATTACATGCATGCTACCACCCACATTAAGCTGGAATTAGATTGAATAGAGTGGACACTCCCTGGTGTATCTAGCTCATCTCTGTTGGTGCAGCTATGATTAGATGGCTGTCGTTTACATTGGATTGTCATCATAAATGAGACTGTAAACAGCCTCGATGTGCAGAGGTCAAATGACATCAGGAAATGTCCTTTCTATTCAGCCTACTTCTAAGTTTTAGATCATGTTTTTTTTCTGCATGTCCTGTTCAGACTCCCATTATGTCAATGCAGCTTTTCTTTTTCTGATTGACACTCACTGACATTGTTGTGCTTTCTTTCTTTCTTTCTTCCGCTCGTTCTTTCTGCCTGTGGCTTGGGCTATAGATTTGGCTGTACAGGGATGTAAGTATCACTGTGGATTCTTTCATTCATGCCCCTCGACCTTTTACACCCTAAACGTCCAGTCATACAATCGTCATGACATGCATCGAGTCACGTTGTCCGCACATTCTGAGTTGCTGGGGCCTCCACTGCACTTTCACTGCACTGCAGTTTCACTTCCATCCTGCCCTCCCGCCAGTCTTCCTTACATCCCACTGTGTGCTGTAAAGTTGCTTATGCATAGCACCTGTTTTTGTCTTATTGCCATCAGGAAATCCCAGTCACTGGTTGTCATAGCGTTTCACCTGATCAATGCAGAGCCATCTGTAGATTTTGGCAGGGCCTTACTATGGGCAGAATTTTGCAGCTTTGTCTTGATAGTTCAGAAATGTTAGGTACATAAATGTTAGTACTGAAAGTTAAATCCCACAGACGACGACCAACTTCTCTAATATCTGAATTTAAAAAATATGCAGCGCAACTCAACATGTAGCCGAGAAATGACAAACACATTCATTATATTGTCAAAATATTCCTGTTAGCTTTACTAAAAACTGCTCTGTAATGTTTCTATTGTCTCAGGTGAAAACAAACCCAAAGATTAGTTTTGACAGTTGTAAAGCTGCACTGTGGACGTCTCAACTGTGATAAGACGTTTTCAAGATTTTGATGCATACAGTTTTTATACATATTGAGCTGTGTTGTTGTGATGTTTTGTTTTTAGGGTTACCAGAGACCAAGTCACTACATCGCTACACAGGGTAAGATACTGCAACGTGCATCTAAGAATACAAATCCTGCATAACTGCAAATAGAGTGGACACTTCTTATAGTGATCACGCCTGTCCACGTCAAATCCATAAGCAGGACATTATTATAATTTTTCACAAAGATTACCATCTATTTGGCATGTTTTTGTAGAGTGCTGCAGGAATGACGTTTTTCTGTACGTCTATGCATAAATTAGCATCACACTGGTTCCCTCATCAAAAAGCCTACATATTTTTCCAAAAATAGCATCACTGTAGTTTTAAGTTGTTTTTATATGCTGCCATGTATAGAAAGACCCAAAATTAACACTGTAAGCAGACTATTTGATTACTATAACTGCATGATTTGAAAAGAATTTGTTTACGAGTGATTCTGACCCAAGCTTTAAGTGGTGGACCCATGTAACCGTGATCTCTTTAAGCAGTTTCCACTGTAAGATCATTTTTTCCTCCACATTGTAACAACACAAAGTACTGAATGTGTGTCTATGTGTAGGTCCTGTTCATGAGACAGTGTATGACTTCTGGAGGATGGTGTGGCAGGAACAGTCAGCCTGCATTGTCATGGTAACCAACCTGGTGGAGGTTGGAAGGGTAAGTTGCTCTTTTCCTCACATCTGTATTCTTTTGTGCAACTGTGCAAGATGTTTTTACTGGTGCACATAATCGTGTTTTGTATTGCAAACACAGAGGAAAAGAAACATTCACAATAAGATCTCTTCTTTGTCAGGGGATGTAACTGAGCTCGATCGTTCAGGTGAAATAGATCCAAATGTAATAATCCCCAAATGAGAAGCTGATTTAGTTCTGATGAGACAAAGAAAAGACTATTGATTGTGAGCAGCAAAATTTTCCTCTGGAAAGATTATTCAACCTCTTTGACAACTGGATAGCTGGGTAAAAGAAATTACAAGAGAGAAATCATGAATTAGATGTTAAGCAGCTTCAGCATGTATTCAAGTTTTTATGTTTTGATAGTGTTGATGTCAATTGAATTTTTGCTAATGGAATAAAATGCATATTAGCTGAGCAGTGCCGAAAAATTAGCGGCCCATCTCTGCTGTCTTACTGTTTAATTTGTGAATATGTTCTTATTACGTGGGATGCTACATCTGCCTCTTGACCCACATCTTTGAACATGTTGTATTATAATTATTATCTTGTATTTAATTAAATCTTCAATGTGGTTTTTTTAACAGGTCAAGTGCTACAAGTATTGGCCAGATGACGCAGAGGTGTACGGAGACTTCAAGGTGACATTTGTGGAGGTTGAACCTCTTGCTGAATACGTGGTTCGCACATTTACACTGGAGAGGGTGAGTGATTTTAACTCTGTGTTGTTTGTTTGTGTTCAGTATTGAAAAATACTTTAAATTTATAATGCTTGTACCTAAAGTAATTGGCGAGTTCCTCACTAATTCATTTGTCACTTGGTTTGACCTGTTCAAAGAGGGGACATACATAATGGTAGGTACGATGAAATGTAACCTTAAGATGCCTCTTGTCTTTACTCAGCGTGGTTTCAACGAGGTGCGGGAAGTCAAGCAGTTCCACTTCACAGGCTGGCCTGATCACGGAGTTCCATATCACGCTACGGGACTACTTTCCTTCATCCGCAGAGTCAAGATCTCTAATCCACCCTCTGCTGGGCCCATTGTGGTCCACTGCAGGTATAGAAATGTCTACATTCTCTAACACACATGATTAATCTGCACCCTAACATCTGAAAAACACATACATAAAATCTGCCAAACATCTCTTTGCCTTCCTCTCTGGATCAAAGACATAAAGAGTGACTTCTCTCTCTATTTCTCTCTGCAGTGCCGGAGCAGGGCGCACAGGCTGTTTCATAGTCATTGACATCATGCTGGACATGGCGGAGAGAGAAGGAGTGGTCGACATCTACAACTGTGTGAAAGCTCTTCGCTCTAGGAGGATCAACATGGTACAGACTGAGGTGACTGCATTACCCATCCTCCATCTGCATCCACATCTTAGAATATAGTCAATGAAACCCTCCCTGTAAGACTCAGCCGTCAGCATGGTGCAGGCTGAAGTGAACACATCTACCTGCCTCCCATTCATCAACATGTCATCTCATCACATGAACACAGCAAACACAGTTTCATGAAGTGAAGTTCATCTTATTTTAAGCCACCTTTAAGGATTTTGATAATATCCTCATTTGGCATCATCCAGTGGTGGGATGAGGAATTACACTGTGGCAGACAGCAATGCATATAGCACCCTGAATGAAGCACCTTCATCCCACACTGTTTTAGCAGAGCTGAGCTGATCCTCAGTAAACAATTAAATGTGCGGTATCAACAATCAGACACATTTAAGACGAAGTTACCCCTCTAAACACCCCAACTCATGTTTTTTATCTTTCTTAATCATAAAATTCTAATCTAACACTGTTTCCATAAAGACAGCACACTGTAAAATGTGCTAAATATTAGTCTGTAGCAGTGTAGTCGCAAGGGCTGGGTATCTTACTGAGTAGCGAAGAGTTCCCATAGAGTACTTAATTTGATACCTTTTTTTTCTACTTTATTTGACACCCATCATGTAAGTGGAAGCATTCAGTTGCGTATATAATGCCACACTCAACTGCCCACTCCATCAACAGCGTTGGGGAGTAACTAGTTACATGTAACTACTGACCGTAATTAAATTACAAAATAAATGTTATTGTAATGAGTTACAGTTAGTGAGAAAAAAATATGTTTTTAAATTAAAGTTCATTTTGTAGAATTAGATATTCATTCTGTTGCTTTGGATCTTTTAACCATGCAAGAACATCTTCCTTTGGCACAGCCTGTTCCCAGACATTTTTCAGCTTTATTGCCAAATTTCAAACATTTGTTAGAAAATCAGTCAAATGAAATAAGGTACAAGTTATTAAAAAGTTACTTTATATATTACATTTTTACCAGGATAACTTGTAATCTGTAACCTATGATATTTCAAAAGTGATGTTCCCAACACTGTCCATCAAATACACCATGCTTGACTTCACCAAACCACAGACTATGAGTTGTAGATGCTGCAGTAGTGGGCCAATTGCACTGCACATTAAATGTAAGAACGCTTGCAGTGATAGGCTCTGAGGAAAACCATACAAATAACATTTTTTTTCCTAGATCTGGGTACAAAATGTATTGAATGTACTGTGTTATTTTGGTTGATACCTTAAAGGTATCATATACTGATAACCAGCCCCAGTAGTCTCTCAGAGCCAGACTTGTCCCCACACTTTATTTTAGCGCTGTGTCTGTGCTGGAGAAAAGTGTGGTCGAACCCATCTTAATTACACTCTAAAAGTTGTTTGTATTTCCTCAAACCAATCACAATGGTCTTAGACAGTGTTTAGCTCAGGAAGCAACAACTGTGCTCTTGCAAAATATTGTTAGGATGGGAACTTGGTTAGCTTTTGCATTTGCACATGGTGATGCGAGTGCTGGCATTAAAATGGTTAAATCCATGCAAAACAAATGCCACATATGCAAGACTAATTTCATGTAGCTACATGGATTTTGAACATGTTAACACACACAGATAGTGGAATGGGAGAAGACTTCCGTTCGAAATTGGCAGCCAAATGCAGCCTTACACACACAGTCGACATCCTGTGAGTCAGACTAGTGGCAGAGTAGCAAAAACAGTTTATGTCATCCATCGAAGCAAAGAACACTCACTGAGGCAGCCCTCACTTCACTCTCTGTCTGTCCTGTGAATTGAAGCTGCAGTCATTTACTTGAAAGATCCAAAAATACAATTTCCTGTGTGGACTGACTCACAAGTGAAATAAACCCAAATTTGACAGTCGTCATCTCGTCTCATTCACAGCTCCATCTCCCATCAGTCATCACTCACTCACTCACTCGCTCACCATGTCTGCATGTGTCTCACTTTCATTTGGCATCACAGCTGCCTGTGTTATCAACGGGACACGTTGTGTGCGTGTTCTAGTGTTTTCCAATGTTTTTATCTGAGAATGAAGGATGTGAATGTATATAATAACGTGCATGTCTTGAATTATATGTCTTCAGGAGCAGTATATATTCATCCATGATGCAATTCTAGAGGCTTGTCTATGTGGAGAAACAGCCATACCAGTCTGCGAGTTCAAAGCCGCTTTTTATGAGCTGATCCGCATCGACTCGCAGACCAACTCGTCACATCTGAAGGACGAGTTCCAGGTAAACCAAACTGTAATCTACATCTTCATACCTTTAAGTGACACTTAAAGTCTTTCTTAAAATGCATTAGATGCTGAGTTTTTACAACACAAAACAAATATCGAAATGTCAATATGATTGTCTCGAGACAGTATAATCCACTTCTCAGCTGTTCGGTATTTTGCAAACAATTATATCTAAATGCATTGTGTGTAATTGTGAGCCCTTGCGAACACATTGAAGGTATTTTTCTTTCCATAAAACATTCGCAGAGCCAGTTTCTTAGATATTTAAAGTAGGGATGTATCGGCCGCCGATATTAGCAAAAAACGTGCGTCGTCATCGGATCGGACTGCATGGAAAAATGCTGATCCAAGAACACAGATCCAGTTTTTCATTGAAACCAATCCAGGTTTTCTGGCCAGCCCAGCGCTCCGTGATTTGAGCAGTCCATTCCAGTGATCTGCTCCAGCACTTACTATCAATCCACCCGGCCAGCATGCAGACACACAGGAAACAGCAGCACCAGGCTGGCACTGACACTACTAAAATAACTGAAAAGGAAAGGCTGTAACTAACCCGATTAATTAGTTGTGCTTGTTAGAGTAATATTGCTTGATCAAACCTTTTCTAACATGACTGACAACAAAATAAGTGAATATGTATAATACGCGCTCGGATCGGATCGGTATCGGCCAAAACGCAAGGCTGTAATATCGGTATCGGATCAGAAGTGAAAAAGCTGGATCGGGACATCCCTAATTTAAAGTCCTGCATTATTTTCCGGCTAACACTGACTGGTGCATTTCTATATTTCTTGGTGTGTTACCGCCACCAAATATCATTAGTAGAGTAGCTTTAAGAACAGCAGGAACATTTATCTGTCACCAACACAGCCAAGATACAAATACAATTGGGGCCCACTTGTAAAAACATTGTTTCATTGTTTCACAGCATTACGAGCAGTCATAATCTCCACAGGGTGCCTTTAATGTTCCAGCAACACAACATTTTTTATTTACACCTGTTTTTATGCCGTGGTGCTGGTGACAGCCGTGGCCAGGAGGCATTATGTTTTTGGGTTGGTTGTCCGTCTCATACTCGTCTCGTAAATGCAATATCACAAGAACACCTGAAGGGATTTCTTCAAACTTGGCACAAACATCCACCTGGACATAATGATGAATGGATTCGTTTTTTATGGTCAAAGGTCAAGTTCACTGTAACTATATGACAACATTTCATACAAATGTCTAAAGGGATAAAATGATGAAATGATGACATTGTATATTTTCAAAAGGTCAAAATGTCAACTTCACTGTGACATCATAACGATCTGCAAAAACACTTTTCTGGCCATTATTCAACACCATATCAGAAGGGGAGACATTTGGTCAGATACTAAATTGGTGACACTAATCTTGGGTGTCCACTTTGAAACTGTGCAGATTATATAGATCTTCTCTGTTGCTGGATTAAAGATGTGTGTGAAACATCCATGCTTTAGAACTTGTAGCATCTTTGGTGGCGACATCCATATTTGAAGCAGTGTCACCTGTCATGGCTATGTATGAGTCTTGACAGTTGACAGGATGTAAACTGTAACTGGAACTTGACTGGCTGCATACAATCACGAGGAGGTTATTCTAGTTCGAATATGATTTTAGGATCTGTTGCTATCTAAATGGGACTCAGCTTTGAATCTTAAAGGGAAACTATGCCCATTATCAAAATTCATGCATGTATTCCTATGATCTAAGACAGTTCATAAATATCAGTAAACATGAATAACTCTCTACCAAATCTAGAAATTAGAGTCCTAAAATTCAGACTTGTGGTGTCACAGGGTATAAAGTCTGGAGCTGCTTCATAGACAAAGATAGATACATAGATCAGTGGTTCCCAAATAGTGTATCGTGGTCCAACAATGGTTTGCGGATCCATTCTGAACTGACTGTCAGTGACTTATGAACATGTCAAGTTTATTAAAAAACACACTTTATTTTAGAGTACAGTGAATTCACGTCACAGAGCTTTTATTTTGAAGTGTTGTTTCCTGCTGTAGAGTGAGTGACTACCAGACAGCTACTTGACAGACATGACCAAACACAAGTATGATGCTGAATATATTAAACTGTGTGGACCTTGAACTAATGACAAAGGAGAAATCTGGACCACATGGCGGGACCAGTTGGGAACCACTGTTATAGATGACACTAATAGCAGCCAGGGGAATGTTCTGCGTATATGTGAACATTTTCTGTGTCAGAACTGAGAACACTATGAGAGAATAAAGCTCATTGGGGTATAAAAAACAAAACAAACTTTCTGCGGTTAGAGAGGATAGCTCATGTTCACAAATTTTGATTAAACTTTCTGAGGCCGAGGAAATTACATATTGGAATTCTTAGTTTAGGTGCTGTCTCCCTTAAACTTTGCACAGAAGGGAATTTCGGGGAATTTAAAAAGTCTGCTTATGGCCTAACTTACACAGTATACATCTCTCTCTTTGTCCAGACGTTAAACTCGGTGACTCCTCAGCCTCAGCCTGAAGACTGCAGCATTGCATTGTTGCCTAGGAACCAAGATAAGAACCGCTTTATGGACGGCCTTCCTCCTGACAGATGCCTTCCCTTCCTCATCACAATAGACGGAGAAAGCAGCAACTACATCAACGCTGCTCTGATGGATGTAAGTGTATATCACAGTCACGTGCACATACAGTAAGGCTGTGTTATTTTCAACACATCAAGCAAGAGTGGTTTGGGACATTTCACACTGTGTGTGTTCTTCGATGTGGAAGCAGTCTTTGAGTCTTGAATGTATGCAGTGTGAAAAAGTAAAAATAAAAACGACGCGTGACGCCTGCCGTCCCAAACTGCGGTCACACAATTGTTGAAAATGATACACACTTGATGATAAAGACAAACACATGCACATTTAGATATGTATGCACATATGTTAATACAGACAACACACACACACACACACACACACACACACACACACACAGAGTCCCCTCCCTGTTTGTGTGATGCTGTGTTTGTGGTTTTAGCAGCACAAGGCTAGAGACAAATCCAGGTTCTGAAAAGACCACTAGCTTCTCTGGCCACCAGCCAACCTGTAACAGCCTCATTGTTGCAGGACATTGCTTACATTGGCAACAGCTGTCAACATGTTGCCCATGTACCATGACTTCAAAACAAAGTCATTAAATAGGTTCAAATTTAAGGTAAGATGGCGAGATCTGGTCACTGTCTGACACAATTATAATGTAGTGTTGATCAGCAGGTGTGTTTTGTACGTCAGAAGGACAGACAGTAAAGGGTGGGCTGTAGATAGAGTATGTGAGGTTACAATCATGGTTGAATCACAAAATGTAATAAGTGCATGGTGTGGACAGAAACCTGGCTTCTCTCCAACAAAGCTGTTGGAGGACAAAAAATACTGTAATTGCTGTAAAACTTTCCAATTTTTAAAGTTTACATTCAAAGTTAAGTCACTTACCTTTTGGCCTCTCTCTAACCAAGCTCTCAGGGGAGTTCCAGGTAATGGTATTTTACTTCAAATCTCCAATACTGGATTTGTTTCATGGCTTCAGTGTCGTTCTGCCACCAGGTTCATATTTAGAAACGCCATTTACGCCCTAAACCCTAAACCTTCCCCCGACCCCTCACATTAGATTCCCCTCATGATGACAAGACGCCAAAGTCATTCACACCCATGTCACACGTCTGGCTGCACATTCTCATTCAGGATGCATCGGGCTCAGTTCACTGTCAGTTCAGTCAGTTCATAAAGTCAATAGAAGACTCATGGTCGATTTTCTCCTCCATTTTGTGGCCGACAAATTTACCATAAGAGGCATTTTTAACGTGAACTTTAACTGAACATGACATAAACTGACCCTATCAGATATAGATGTACAGTGTGTTTGTATATGCAACGCATGCTTCTCACCCTCACATCTGATAGGCCCACTGCATGATCATGTGACCACACATCACCTGTGTTGCTTGCTGACCCACAAATCGTCCCACTCTGCTCCTTCTGTGTTGATGTATGTACAGTATGTCTGAGAGAGATGTCATAAAAACAAGGATAAAGATGTGAGGGATGTGTATGAAAAGCAAAACTCTGTGGACTGACTGACACCACTGTGCGCATGTAACTCTCTGACATTACTTCTGTTGTCTGTTTCCTGCAGAGCTACAGACAGCCTGCTGCGTTCATCGTTACCCAGCATCCTTTGCCTAACACTGTCAAAGACTTTTGGCGTCTGGTTTACGACTATGGATGTACCAGCTTGGTGATGCTGAATGAGATTGACCTGGCTCAGGTAATTCACCTTTCCATTGTCTTAGTGTCATAACTTAAAGGTACACTACACAGGAATGGTCTGTTTGTAAACACAACCAACTCCAGCTCGCTCTGGTTTTGGATTTAGCTTTGTGCGCTAAAGTTTTGCGTAGCTCAGGGGTAGGCAACCTGTGGCTCTGGAACCACATTTGTCTTTTGTCCCTCTCCAGTGGTTCCCTTCAGCTTTGACAAAAAACTTAACTTACTTACACCGCCAACTCTGAAAAGCTCACTGCAGTGCCACCTGGTGGTAAAACATATTAATGAATGCTCATTTACACCTATTTGAAATGTTGACAGGCTAATTTAGATTTAACAGGCCGTGTTACCTTCATTATAAGGCTTAATATGTTTTGCAGCTCCAGAGATCTTTAAAAAAAGTATTTTTGGTCAAAAATGACTCTTTTGACAGTAACGGTTGCCGCCCCCTGGCCTAGCTATATTTGCAGGGGGAGGGTTCAGTACTTTGTCTTCAGTTATGGTAGCTTCCTCTTTCTGCGTATGATCTGCCACGTGGTTGCTACCTTTTTATAAGTCCCAACATTACTTGTGTACAGGAATGTCCGAACATAGCGAAAATAAAAAGAAATTAATAAAATACAGGATGAGTCTCTGCAGATAAATACAATGCCACACACTTGTAGTGGGTCATGAGTGACGATTGAGAGGGATCACTTCTGTGTGAGTCTATACTTAATTGTTTTAGGAAAATCCTGCATAGTATTCCTTGAATGATTTCATAATGTCAAAGCTCTGTTGCTGTTTTTCTTAGTTTCTGAGAGGATAATACTGTATTTTAGAGATATGAGGCTTTCACCAAATAACATCAATAAATATAGTAGTATAATTTCAAGTTTAAGTTTAGTTATTTGCACATACATGTATAGAAAATACAGGAAAAATAAATTATAAGTTAAGACATTGTACAGGAGAGGTGAGAAGCCAAAAATGGCTCATGAAGACACCTCTACTATTAAATCACAACAAGGATACATTAAAAGAAAAAGATAAAAGTTAAGATAACTGAATAAGAGTTCCAGACAAAGGAGTAATACAAAAGTGTTAAAGATGTGCAATTTACAACAACAAGAAAAAGGCGAATTATAAATAAATGAATGACATGTTAAGAGTCTTTGCAAATTATAGTCCCTTTCAGATGTTTTTTGAATAGAGATAAACTTTATTAACTTTATTATACTATATTACACAGGCACAAGTATCTAAAATGTCTGTGGCATTAAATGCAGTAAAGTAAGTAAACAAACAGTGATATTGATCCACAAATGCAACAGATACAGGTATCAGCCTTTAATATTGCACAGTGTATAATTTATGTTTTAATGTTGCCACTCTCACAGACAAAATACAAATTATTTCTATGATTAGCTGTATCAAATACAGATCTATTTAAATCCTGTGAACAGAGAGGAACCTTCATAACACTGTAGAAGATAATCCTGCCTCTCACTTGCTGCGGATTTGTATTAAAAGGCTAATATTGACTTGAACTGTCGGTCCAGCCTTGAGTGTTGCTCTGTGCGTGTACTGTATCTAAATACTGTCACCGTCTCTGTGCAGGGTTGTCCTCAGTACTGGCCAGAGGAGGGCATGCTGCGTTACGGTCCGGTCCAGGTGGAATGTATGTCCTGCTCAATGGACTGTGATGTCATCAGTAGACTCTTCAGAGTCTGCAACCTCACCAGGGTTAGTACATTCATATTGTGTTACGTGCATGTGCTTTTCTTAAAGCCTAGGCCTGCTGGGCAATCAAAAACCATTCCTCTAACTGTGTGTGTTGTCTGATTTTCCAGCCTCAGGAAGGCTACCTGATGGTTCGTCAGTTCCAGTACCTGGGGTGGGCGGGGCACAGAGAAGTGCCCGCCTCCAAACGCTCCTTCCTCAAACTGATCCTGCAGGTCGACCAGTGGCAGCGTGAGGGAGAGGAGGGAGAGGGAAGAACCATCGTGCACTGCCTGTGAGTTCACACCAAACATACCTACACGTCTTTTATTATAGCATGTCACAATGAAAAGCAACAACACAAGTGAAAAATTATCAGATAAGTTGTTCAAGTGAGATGAAAAGAATCCACAAAATCTTACCATATCTGCCTAAAACATCTGATCTAGTCAGGACTGGTTGATACCAGTTATCATGGCACCAGTTGGTGATTATTATAGAACGTGTCAGTGACTCATGAAACTCACTCAGAGACACTTCTCTGTCACCAGCATTTCTTTTTGTCTGATGAATCAGTCACAGACGATGACAGGATGATTTGTCATCAAATCAGTGCTGTGAACACTGTGAGAGAGGCAAAACTTTGTCGTGACATGCTTCTCTACTATTGTCTGTGTGTGTTTACAGAAACGGAGGTGGGCGCTGTGGAGTTCTATGTGCCAGCAGCATTGTGTGTGAGATGGCCAAGAGACAGAGTGTGGTCGATGTCTTCCACGCTGTGAAGACCTTGAGGAACAGCAAACCCAACATGGTGGATACTCCGGTGAGTTGGAGAGAACGATAGACGAGGAGAGGAGAGGAGGATAATAGAATGAATGTTTGGTTTGGTTTATATACAGAGCTCACACAGAATCAGATCAGCTGCTTGTGTTAAATCATCTCACGTAACGCTACTCAGCCATTCAAATCTGTGCATTCCAGCACTGCAACTCCAGTGAGTGAGAGTCTCTCATGTTCCTTTTGCCCACAGGCAGCTCAAACCCGTATGTCTCATCATATGTTCCGAGTCGGTGGTGATTATTTAAATGTGAGGCGTCACTATGAGACAAAGCACAGAGCATCTTTTGAGCAAACATGCCCACTCACATCAGCACTGAGGGCATATTTAATATGGCACTGAGTCACTGAATCATAATGAGAGTTAGATCATAGAACATAGAACTCAGAGTCACATTCAAATCAGCCTATTGTAATGGGATTGTCAGAGCGGCGGCCATTTTATGTGCACCATTGTGGCTGCAGCCTTTGTAGCGAGCTAACTTCGGTGTAAACAAACTGACCTGCTGCAAGTCAGAAATTCACTGAGGTGAGGTTTTGCGGAACCAAACGAGCAGTGGATTAGTACATTACCGTCACTGGTACTTTCCTGTATTTTATGTTGCCATTATTGCATGTTTGTTGAAACAATAAATAGCCTTGATCCGTGGCTCATAGTAAGCCGTGTTGGGTCCTTGAATTTGAGGAAACTAGTCCTGGAAAGTGCTTAAAATGTCCCTGATGTTGAAAAAGGTGTGAGAACCCGCACAAAAAAGCAAAATATCAAACTTTGTCTGTGAGTATCCCAAAAAATAAACATGTTACCACCCAGACATTAACCTCAGTACGTCTGTCTGTGTCTGTCCACAGGAACAGTATCGCTTCTGCTACGACCTGGCACTGGAGTTCATCGAGTCCTCCTAAACAAAGGAGAGAAGAGGAGGAGGAGGAGGTGAAGAAGAGCAGAACATCTTTTCACTTCCCGCGTGTTTGATCCTTTGCTTTCGCTTGGTCCCGACTCCCCTCTGTGGTGGCCGTTCTGTAGCACCCATTTTGCGTCCCTACAAATGGCACAAGCGAAACCGGCTCCTTGTACCGTGTTGTAAAGTATCATGACAAAAGGGAAACGTTCAGACTTTAACCAGAAGGAGCTGCTGGGAGAGCAACAGAGGGGGAGGTGTTACTCCTTTTACTCCTTTACGCTTATTGTACAGCTTTTTGAGTGCCAGCGGGGCCCCTGTATGTGCCGGGCCCCATTTAAATGTTACGCCTCCTCACACATGGACTTGATGCCTCATGCTGTTTCAGCTGCAGTACTCCATGTGCACTGTAGATGTCTCCCTCTCACCTGGCAAGCTGTAGCCACAGCTTCTGAAGAACTGCAAGTCTCAAGTGGCCCCACATTCCTGCTCTCATGCTGGTTCCTGAGTTACTTTACAGCATTCGGCATCTCATCACGGTGATGTTTGAATATCTGCAGCCAACAAACTTCAAGTTACAGCCTGGCCAAACCCTGTGAATGCTTCTGTTTTCTACTCCATGCATCAGCAGCATCTCCGTCTTATGTTTCTGCTCATTCCAGTCAGAACATTATTATGTATTTAAGTACTAAACGGGCCACTTTGAACCCGTTTCTCATTGGTTACACACAGTAGACATAGAAAACACCCTAACTGTCAGTGTACGTTTGCTAATTAGATGAAGTAGAGTCTTAGAAAGGAGACTGACAATGAGACAAAAGCAGAAAGTTTACACGGGGACGTCTAGGCTTTTAGTTTTTTATTTTTGAAATCATGAAGTGGCAACTTGAAAAATGTTAAGTGTAGGATTTTCACCTAGACGTATACGTTCAAAAAAGTGTGATATGTATCATTGTTTGTTTTCTGCAGTCGCTGCAGAGTTAATTTGTTGCATCGTTTGTTGATCTACGGCAGTGGTTCCCAACTGGTCCAGATTTCTCCTCGGTCAGTAGCTTGGGGTCCCATATTCAGTGTCAGACTTTGGGCCTGCCGTTGGGCTAGTTTGCTGCCTCTGTTGAGTCACTCACTCTACAGCAGGAAACGGCACTTCAAAATAAAAGCTCCGTGCTGGAAGTTTACTGTACTTACAAAATGACATGGTGCCACATGCGGTCAATTCAGGATGGGCCCGCAGCCCACCAGTTGGGAACCGCTGATCAACAGGATAGAAGTTTGAAGTCTTCTTTGTAGCCCAAATCAGAGAAATTAAAACACTTTAAAAAGTAACTAAACCACCTTTTTCAGCTGAAACCCAACGTACATGGGTTCAGGTCCAAATTAATTCTGCTATCGACTGGGCGTGTCCTAGCCGCCTCTCCCAGCCCTACACATGTTGATACTTTGTTCGGGACGCACACTCTGGTGTTCACCCGTGTGACATTAACATAATCATGTTTGTTTCAGGGCTGGGCCCAATGCACTTTCAATTCAGCCAACTCACAAATGGGATCATTTATGTCCAAACTCCAACAGATTTCGGCGTATTAAGTCGTAGAGAAGACTGAGAATAACCGCTCACAGTTCTCCATTTCTGGTTTGAATGGAATTGGAAGTGACCTGACCCCAGGCCTGGTTCGTCTCGTGCACTGGCGGCCAACACTTTTTATTATGATTTTGTAGCTGATGTTTCTTCATAAGCCAAAGACTTTGTGTAAATATGTCTATATGGATAAAGCACATTGTTTGTATTTATTGTTTGTTTACTTGCATTGCTTGTAAGAACAATCATTCTTCATTCCATGTTTACTCTACCAGCCAGCGCTTCTTAAACTGCGGGTCGGGGGTGCGCAGAATGGGCTGCGAGTCTGTTTCCTCCGGAGAATTGAGAGAGTTAGTGTGATTTAATGAGCCCATAATGGGTCCTGAGGTGAGAGGCGTCATCTGCTCAATTTGGGCCCGTGAAGAAGAGTTTAAGAAGCCCTGATCCACGCTGTATATTAAAGCATTAGAAGTAGTTTTTCAGTATTTAGGTGGAACTCAGTAGTATTGTCTTGTTTTCACTTAATGAAACTCTCTGTGATGTTACTGTGGTTTCTTTGTGTAAAAGCCCATTGCTCTGTTTGTGGTCAGTAGAACATGAGTGCATTTATATGCACAGAGTATTTTGGATAATAGCTCCTATCCCTCTTAAGGTCTTAGTCGGGATAAGCTGTTTATCTTCATCCTCATATCCTGCTCACCATTATCCCTGAATACACACAGACTTGGTGATGCAAACAGGCTTAGTGAGTGAAACATGCAGGACTGTGAAAACAACAACAAAAAAAACATTTATTGTGCCTAATCATTTGAATTTCCTCGTGGATACAAGCATTTTGACAGCATTTTAGATCGCCACCAGGGCTTTGTTGAATGCGTTCTCATGGACGATCAATGTTTTGAACACCTTATCGGACCATGACTCAGCGTGTTTTATTAATCAGAGTGCTTCATGAATTCTTTGTGAGGCTTTACCGGACGTGTTTCTGTTGTGCACAAACTGATTCAGAAAAAAAATTATTGTAAATATAACGTCAGAGGTTCCACTCGGTTGGGACGAGAGCAGCCCGGCTCTGCTGTTAAAGGATGTTATTGTAAATAGGCTCTCATAAGGAACTCTAAGAGGCTCTACTGTCGGGCGAACAGTAGAGACGATGGATGCAATGTCAGAACATTTGTTCTGTTGTAGATATAAAGTCAGAGATTGTACTCCTGGAGGACTCAGCTTCAAATTTTGACAGATATTGTTTAAAAGAAAAAAAAGCATTATAGTGTCCGCTGAATATACAGAACTTTATTCTGCCGGCGGACCATCGATTTTCAGTTTATTTCTGCAGATTTTTGGTCTGACCCAAAGAAGGACGAGAAAACCCAGAGGCCATAACACTACGTTAACACAGTCAGTGGGATGAAACTGATGGCCGTCTCTATAGCATGCAGAGAGAGGAATGAGTGACGAATGTTTGAACAGTAGGTCAGTCATCTTAACTTCACACTTAAAGGTAAAACTAAGGAGCTAATCCTGTTGCGATGCCCAAATTCCTCCTTAAATAAATCTGAAGTGCAGGCCCTGAGGAGTGGCGAGTGAAGCAGGCGTCTGGACGAGAGGCCAGTCTGAGTATAGAATTGATATTCATGGTTCATAATTATTGTCTGTAATGTTTGGCTTCTTTGCTGTAATAAAGACCACTTCTTTAATTAAAGCTGGTGTGGAGTGTTGTGTTGTGAGCTTGTATTTTAAAGATGTATAAAAACAGATGCTGCTGTGGATGAGAAATCATTCTAACCGTGGAAGCTGCTCTGATCCTACGACCAGATGATATTCAGCACACCTGTGGTCCGCCCACAGAGGTGTTTTCACTCATGCTGATTAGCCCTCGGTGGATGTGCACACAGTGAGGACCTGAGGAATTAAAATCACCCGTGAGAGAGTTTAAAGGTATGATGACGTCAGTAGCTGTGACACTGAGTGTAAGCTCCATCTGTTCAGTAGCAGAAAGAGTGTTCTTGTTGTTCTAATCAAACTTTTTCACAGCGGACATTTTGACTTGTCGCAGCAGGAGTAACTAAGGATGACTAAAGCTCCACTGAGGTGACAGCAGTGCTCTGAAACCAGCAAAACTAATCACACATGCAGCTATGTGATTTATGTTACTAATCTCACCTGTGCTGCGTAAACTGTCTGTCATGAAGGAGACATGTCTAAATTATCAAAAACATGGTTGTATTTTGAAATCAAAGTTCTGCTCCTGATGCCGAGCCATATTTTAGCTGCCGTGAGAAGTGACTGTGGGCAGGACTGTTTTATCAGTACAAGTGGGACACACCTGGTGCCAATGCTGCTGAAGCACTATACGAGGATCCACTTCAGAGTCCTCACAGAGGGGCTCCTTATGTGCTGCGTTTAGTTTGCTTACTCCTTACTTGATCGAGGCTTTTGGTCACAACATTCTCAATCTTGCTCAGAGAAGAGAAATCTGCATGTGGGGTGTTAAAGTTCACATGTTGAAAGGTAGTCACACCTGCCATGGCAGGCCAACATGTCTGCTGTGCCAATGGTCCAGAGCAGGAGCACCAGGCAGACCAGAGAGACGTCATGTACAGTAGTTCTTCATAACTGTTCTGTCACTAACTAATTAAGTCACTTAATTTATCCAAATCATCCCAGTTGTAACTGAGCGCCAGTATTGTTATGACACTTAACTTAGATTCCCCCTCAGCAAGCATCTTCCCATTTATGGTTATATAAACCTGCAGAGCATTACTCCAGAGGAGAAATAACACTTTATCTGGGTTTTAGTAACTCTCCATAAATAACCCTGCCTTTGAGCTAAAATCCCACATGACTGGTCTACTTGATGGTACAGCTGCATCGCTGATACTTCTCCAAAAACTCCCGGCACTCATTGAGACAAAATGAATGCGCTCTCTCACAACCATGCTGTTTTCTTCAAAAAGTTTAATTTGCATAATTATTTACAACAGATGGTTGATAGCAGTACTTAGAAGAGGCAAAACATACTGAGCCACGTTGATAAAGCAGGAAAAATAATAAAATGATATAAATTGTTGAAACCATTTCAAAACCTTGCATTTAGAAAAGAAAGTTTACAATTCATTTTATAGGTAGACAAATCTAGAAATGAAATAGTCATCTTAAATTAATCTTACAAACACAAACTGATCTGTAGAATGCTGTAATACTGAACAGCAATGAAACACTAAATAATACATTCAGTTTCACTATCCTGCATGCTATCTGAAGATCTTATAAAATAATGTCGACAAAGGAACGGTAAACAACAAAAACATGGTCAAGAGCGGAAAATAGTTCCATTTAAATTAGGCATATATTATATATTTATATATGTATATTTCTGTACAAATACTGAATATTTGGCATTATATTTATCCTCATTATTGATATATCTAACAATTCAAAATAGTTTTAAGCTAACCACAAACCTTTTTTTATGCTATCAAATTTTTCTCATGTCACATTGCAAAACCCATAAGAGGCCTTCTGTTATTTCTACCCACAGCCACGACACAAGACATTTCTCCACCAAAGGCAAACGAAACTGTGACTGCTCTCTCTCCCCTCATAAAACACTGGAACATAAAGAACAGCACGGGTATAGAAACACTTCTCCGAGTTCAACAGTAGCACACAACGCCAAAAAAATATGCAAATGTGGACAAGATATGCCCGCAGATTCTGACTGCAACTGCATGTCCATAAACTGGTGTGGAGACGAGCGGTGGTGTAAAATAGTAAAACTATTATAAAAGCAATGTAGACCGATTCACACTGAGTCAGGGCCATGACTCTGTAGATGGGCACTGAGGTTACAAGTTAAAAAAACAGAAATCAAGTGTGAAAAAATGTTCCATGAAAGTACTCATTTAATGCGTCCTAAACAAAATGATCGCTTGTTTAAAGGAATGATTTGACACCTTGGGAAATAAACCTATTTTCTTTCTTGGCGAGATCAAAAATTGGATACCACTCTCATGTCTGTACGAAAAATACTGTATGAAGCTACAGCCAGGTGATGTTTAGCTTAGCTTAGCTTAGCTTAGCTTAGCGTAAAGACTGGAAACAGGGGAAAACAGCTAGCCTGGTGACAACATCCTCCCTCCACCATCCCCAATGGTGTGTTCACACTGAACTTGATGCGAGCGTTTTGGTGATGAGATTACAAATTCAACGCAAAGAAGCACAACAGATGCAAATTTGTGGGGCATGCACCTGGATCAATATCCCACACTGCACACCTGGACCAACACTGCAGTCAACCAATCACAGCCCTCTGACATCATCAGTGTGCTGCCCCTGCACTTCTTTAAAAATAGGTTCGTTCGAGATGAGCCGGGTCTGCACAGGTTCAGAATCACCGGCGATCGGCGAACAATGCATGCTGGTTAGTTTTGTGTCCGACTTCGACTGCAGTTGCTCTCCACCGACAGCACCGCCTGGCTCTCACCTGATCTAGCTGCTGATTGGTTCAGATGTCGACTCAACAATATGACGTTTTAGATAAACTTTTCATTTTTGTTGAATTTTAGAGATTAAGATTGTATTTGTCTGATCTGAAGGTTTATTCTGTGACAGAAAACATGTTGTGTGGCTGATGGTGAAGTTTAGTTGTCAGAGACTGAATACATTCATCATAAACTATACAGAGTCTACTGAACTATATTAATATTGGACGGTTTAATTATTGAAGTATTTAGCAACACAGAGACTTAAAATAACATGTGTACAGATGTGAAGCCCTGACTGTATCTGACTGAGCCTTAATGAAAGCTGTTGTCTTGTATTTTTTTTCCTCTGAAAATATGAACCTTATAGTCAAACACTGTTTATTCAGCCTGTGTAGCCGAGGGGACAGGTCAAACTGATATGACCGGCTACCTGCTCTACTTTCCAGGCGAGGCGCAGTTCATCTTGAACGAGCCTGATGCCTACGTGCTTCTTCAGAGCTAAGCTAGTTTGCTAAATTGTTAGTACAATTTAAAAAAATCCTCAGTAACGCTGAACAAAAACCTTGTTGGCCACTGCACGGCTAGCGAGTTAGCTTGCTAACTAGGTTGGCTGTGTTTACGAGTAAGCTTGCCAATAGGCTAAAATATTGTTCCTTAATATTAAGAGTGAGGATAAGAGCATTTTCTAGTTGCAAAGACCTGTGAAGGACACATTTAGCTTACAAGGTTTTAGTTCAGTGTTATTGAGGATTTTGTTCAATTGTTCAAATTTAAAAGAAGCACAGGTGCAGCACACTGATGTCAGAGGGCTGTGATTGGTTGATCACAGTGTTGATCCAGGAATGTGATGTGGGATGTTGATCCAGGAACATTTCCTATATGGCAAAATCATGTTGCGCCAGAGCAAATGGTGCAAAGACACGATTTTCAATTTATGAGCTACACTCAGTGTCAGTGCTGCACAGAGACAAAACAAAAACGTGCTTGAAGGGCGCAGAGATAAGTGAGCAACGTCATAGAATTTCATTAGTCCTGAAAATACACCTGTGGCCCCTTTCGACATGGAGCAGCGGCTCTACTCTGAGCTCCCTCTGGGTGTCTGAGCTCCTCACCCTATTGCTAAGGCTGAGCCCAGCCACCCTGCGGAGAAAACTCATTTCAGGCTGCTTGTATTCGCGGTCTCATTCTTTCGGTCACTACCCAGAGCTCATGACCATAGGTGAGGGGCGGAACATAGATGGGCTGGTAAATTGAGAACTTCCCCTTCTGGGTCAGGTCGTTTTTCACCACAGCAGAGCAACACAGCAGCTGTAGCACTGCTGACACTGCACTGGTCTGCCTGCCCACCTCATGCTCCATTTTACCCTCACTCGTGAACAAGACCCCGAGATACTTGAACTCCTTCTCTTGGGGCATTAAATCACTCCCAACCTAGAGGGAGCAATACACCGTTTTTCAACAGAGAATCGGGGCCTCAGACGTGAAGGTACTTGCTCTCGTCTCGACTGCGTCACACTTGGTTTGCAAACCGCCCAGTGCCTGCTGGATGTCATGGTCTGATGAAACCATCAGTACAACATCATCTGCAAAGAGCAGAGATGCAATTCTCTCCCAAGGGGACATGGTCATAAGCTTCCCTCAAGTCCACAAAGCACATGTAGGGAGAAACTCCCATGACCCCTCCAGCAGCCCTGTAAGGGCGAAGAGCTGCTCCACTGTTGCACAGCCAGGACAGAAGCCACATTGTTCCTCCTGAATCTAACGTTTGACAATTGGTCGGAGCCTCCTTTCCAGTACCCTGAACAAACATACAACTAAAACCTGGTAAGTACTGGGGTGTTCTGAGGTGGATTTAGTTACCTCTGGATATGTTTCCCTGTGAGTTAAACACATAAGCCAGGAGAGATTAGCTAAACCATAAAGATACGGATTAAACAAACAAGACATAACGGGTTATTCTGTGAGCTTTAGATGTGATTTTAGGGGGATTTTGTTACCTTTGGACAGAGCCAGGCAAGCTGTCTCCTTGTTTTCACTCTTTATGCTAAGCTAAGGTAGTTGGCTGCTGGCTGTAGCTTTATAACAAAGGGATATGAAAGTGGTATCGATTGACTTATCCAACTTAGCAAACACAGGGATTTCCCAAAATGTCAAACAGTTTCTTTAAGTGGCAACAACGACCTAAACAGCACTGTAACAGCCCTCAGATTCAGGCTCATCAGAAGATGAAAAGCCAAACTAAATATCTAAATTAGGCTTATTGCTTGAGGAGCAGATACACTCTCATACAGCCCAGTATTAATGCAAGCATGAAATCAAACACGGCCCGTAATTACTCACTTGACTGCTGTTTGGCTCGTGACAACAGGCAAAACTCTGATCTATGTCATCAAAAGTCACATGGTTTATGAGAAGAGAGAGCAAGCAATAGAAAGACATCTTTGCAGTGCAACTGTATCTGAAACAAGGAGAAAAGCTTTCATTGTAAATTTCATGGAGTGTCACTTGAAGAGACCGTAAAGAGATCCTCAAGATACGTATAAGGGAAACTCAGGGTTTTTATCTTGAGGATGTGACACTGCGGTTGTGTGTATGTGTGTACATTTGATGCTTTTGGTGTGTGCTGATTGTCAGAATAAACAAAATAAAGAAATAAAGAAATAAAAAGAAGCAAATTTAGGAAAAGTACAAGGAGAGAAGTGTGTTGATTCAGCACCTATACAGACTTCTCTGAGGTTTATCTTCAGAACAACTATTAAACAATGTTAGTCTAAAATATGGTGCTGTGAACTGTGTCGTAGAAAGCATAAACACATCTTGAGTAGTGCCTTAAAAAGGAAAAGTGACCCTGGTAAAGGAACTCTTAACTTCTTACATCCGTGTGAATAATTGTATTACTTAAAGTTAGCTGACTTCTTTTTACTAGATACTTTATTTTTAAAATCAGCATAAAGTAAGTGATCATGGATGTACAGGACTGAGCACTGGATGACAATGACAGCACACGTTTTTGCTCCTGTAGTGTAAAGCACAATAGACGGCGTGCTTTCAGTGCTCTGTAAATGAAAGGTGATCTGCACCGGGGCTTGCAAGCTCTGCCGCCCCACAGAAGTACCGCTGCATAGTACACAGGCATGACAAAGTGTTCCTGTGGAGATTACAACTACTCCTACTATACCATGTTTGCTAAAACACTTAACCATGAGGTAAATAGCTGTAGGTGAGCCCGCCTGTCGTTTGTATGAAAACACTATTGCACTTTTTGGCTGGTCAAGTTTTGTCAGTCTCCAGATTCTGTAGCTGTAGATGCCAAAAAGGCAAAATAAAGTATCAGGAGATTACAATATCACAGCTCGGAGGAAAAATAGATAAAGACCTTTTTTAAGAAATGGTTTGCTGAAATGGATGTGACGTGCATTCTGAGACATACAACGTCATATCTGCTCCCAAAGTGGTGCAGGGATGAGTCTGTCTTAGCCCTCCCAGTTTCCTTGTCTCGAAGTTAATGGTTTTTGTTTACTTGGGTTTTGGTTAAAATAAGGTCTGTGGTCAACTCAAGCTTAAGAGACTTTCACGTTTTGTTCATTCATTCTTTCTCCGTAGTCGCCTATCTTATGGGTCATGGGGGGCTGGAGCCTATCCCAGCTGACACTGGGTGAGAGGCGGGGTACACCTTGGGTAGGTCGCCAGACTATCACAGGGCTGACACATAGAGACCTACGAGCAATTTAGAGTCACCAATTAACCTGCATGTCTTTGAACTGTGGGAGCACCTAGAGAAAACCAAATCTGACACGAAGACAGCACGCAAACTCCACACAAAAGGGCTCCCCCACCCCGGGGTTCGAACCCCCAACCCCAGGTTCCAGGAACCATGGACCCTTTTCCTGTGAGCCGATAATGCCAACCACTGCAGCACCTTGTTCAACCACAAAATAAGTCAGTAAATACCCCACTTGTGAATTTTGAAGCTTTTATGTGTCTTAAAAAAGGTGGTTATCAAGTTGCTAATTGGACTACAGAACGTCATCAAGCCTCACTGTGGGGGGCTGCAAGTCATGCGACCATGGTGTAGGTCGATTATAACCTAATGTTAGCTTTCTACTTCTGGCAATTGCATTTACACTTCATTATCTTCTTGACCAAAACGTGTAAGTAGCATAAAGATTTGTTTGCAACAGATCCTTTTTTTTTTGCAATAATCCAAAAAGTTCCATTGGCTTTTTGACGAGGAAACTAGGGGATGTTAATTTCCTTGTTGGCCTACAAATAAACATCATCCCTGCAGCACTTACTTTGTTTTTATTGGAGCTGTATCTGCCGTCCTAACATGTAAATTCAATTTCAAAAATGTAACTCTATCATGGTGAATCGTAGCAGAACATCTGAGTGATCTGAACCAAATATTCAAAAAAAAAAAAAAAGTTAGCATATCCTCCTTTAATATCCTCTAGACTGTATTGTGCTGTAGTTCATTACAGTAGGATGTTTGAATTAGTCAAATATAAATGTAATAAATCTCTGCAGTCTGACCCAGCCCAGTTTCCAGCCCTTTGTTATGGTATCACGGACAAACCTGCACTCTAAGAGGTGTTGAAATCTTTTCTCATATCTCAACCCAAAACATTCACTCACAGAGTCCTGTGAGAATCAAACTGTAAGGCACCTGAGGATTTGTCATGTACATAATTGCCAAACTCCTAAGCCCCTCATAGCATGTATATGAAACACGGACGCAAAAGAGAAAAATTTAGCGCTTCGTCAGATGCTAAAGTCAAGAACTTACACAACAACATGAAAATGGTACTATGATTATAGAATAGCCCTGCTTGATACCACAAAAACACGTCATCATGAGTATTTCACGTCACACATACTGTAATAGTGTACATCACTCGCAGCAGCTGGTGTCCCTGTAACCTCTGAGGACATCTTTGTGTCTGATATCAGTCTTAATGACTGGTGATTGGTGCAAAAACAGCCAAAGTGACATCATTTTTTCATTCCTACCAGTGACGGTGAGGTTGTGAGTCCTTGTCGCTCTATTGTCCCCCTTAGGTGCTAAACCAACCTCATTACCTTCTACCAACACTTCATAGACTTTACTCATGCCTGCTGGTTGGAAAGCAACCTGTAAGGAAATTCCTAGCAACACAAAATACGAACTACAAAAAGCTTTGTTTGAAAAGGTAGTTTTTAAAGGAAAGCCTGGATCGATGATAATGAGTACCAGATCATCAAGTACTACACATGATGGAATCACAGTATGCAGTCTGTGGGAAGTAGACTTGATTTGCATGACCTTCAGTCAGGTGGAAGAGCAGTTGGATTGTTAAAATAGCCCGTCAACTGTTGTCAAAATTCAAAGAAAGCTGTTTTTGGTTCCTCTAAGGGCAAAACTAAGGGAGGAACCAGTGAAATAAACTTAAAGGACTTAAATATTTCAAAGCTATAGACTTAGAAGGGAGAAGGAAGATGGCAAGACAAAGATAGCCAAAACAAGAATAACTTTTTTGTTCTTGTCCACCAAAACAGTGGTACGAAGTACTGAACAGTGAGAAAAATAAAGATAAATACTTTTGGTTAACATCTGCTTAATGACTACCACATGGTGCCACGCCATTGTTACGACAGCCTGATATTCCAAAGCCCATTAGTTCAAAAAATGCCCCAGTGGACTGAAAGCCCATTTCTTCAACAGTCCGTTATTCCAGAAACAAATGCCCATTGCCCCAAAATTCAGTATCTCAAAAAATAATTCCTCCCTGCAGTTGGTGTCATTTGCCCCGCAGTTTTTGAGCCACCGATTTCAGGTGTTTTTACTAAACCTTTATGGTGTTTCTCATTGGCGTCTAACACTTTGTAGGATTTCCCAGCAGTGTTGGAGCCACTAAACCGGTGTGTTTTTCACCAACCCATCCCTACTTTTCTAGTGACTTTTGTGCCACCAAATGTGGGTAGTTTAATAAGCTACAACATGATCTTTTACTAACCATAGCCATTAACCATTAACCACAGCATTGTTGTCAAATGTAACGTTATCAGTGGTTTACAAAAAACGTACAATGCAAACAGTTTTTCTGCGAATTTGGTTGTCTAACTGCAGGGAGTATGTATATTTGGAAAAACAGGCAATGGACATTTGTTTTGGGGATAGCAAGCTTTCGTATAAATGTGCTTTTGGGTCCACGGGACATTTTTCAGACCAATGGGTCCTCGAATATTTGGGCTGTCGGAACAATGGACAGTCCCCTAACACAGTGCTTACACATTTGGTTAGCACTACTGTGTAAGAGTGTTTGGTAAAGTTAGCCTTTAATTACTCTTAACCATGTTTAGCAGGATTAGATTCTCTTATATTAAACATTCTTTTATATATACTATGATAAATAAATAAATAAATATATATTATATTTAAAATTGCATGGGCACTAGACATTATTTATTAATATATAATTAAGTCATAAACTCCCTTCTAGTTAAAGGGAAGGTAAGAAGATTTCTCCCCCCAAATAATCCAAGTGTGACAAGTTAACCAAGCAGGCCAAGCTTAGTAGAAAAAGTCCAGACTGTTCTTGTGAAAGACGTACCGGAGAATAAACGAAGGAAACAGTTTTGAAAGTTAAAATAAACAAACTGACTTAGTGAGTGTCAAAAATTTACTTGGGACTCACTATAACTCTGCACCAAACTGTAATGGGAGAAGTGGGCATCATTGGTGCGTTCCTCTTGACAGATTTTTGAAAGGACAGAAATAGACCGAAGTACTGAACATTTAAGCACTGCAGTTCTTAGAAGATGATTTGCCAACCTGTTCTTCAGAGTAAATCTGAAGAGGAAAAGGCTTCATAAACTTGAGATGACTTCAAATCATTTTGCTTCCCATCTAAAAGAGGGTAATTAAATGAAATTGGCCACAATCAGTTGGATCCTTCATCTCTGAAATACAATATAAATGGTGTCTTAATGTTGGACGCAAAGCCCCTTAATGGAAGAAGGTACTGTGTTTATAATTAAATTTGAGAAATCAGTGAACTCAAAAGAAAGCCCTCGCTATCTTAACAGCTTCTGTAATTACTAATGCACTTCATTTATCAAGCAAATTATTCCTCCCTTCAATTACAAGTCCTTCAGTCTATACTTGGGCACAGTATACAGTGAAGAAATGTATACAGACATTAAATTAAACCTAGACTAGAATTTAGATTTACAGGTCCAGTATGTAGGATTTAGGGGAATCAATTGGTAGAAATGGAATATAATATTTGTAACTATGATGTGATTAGTTTATAATCACCCGTTGTGTTTTTATTACCTTAGAATGAAGTGTTTATATCTACATGATGGATGTATGGAGAACTGGATAAAACATTAGCGACTTACTGACTGTAAGATTACGCAGGACTTTTGCATCATTGGGCCTACGGAGCAAGTGCACCGGCGAATTTTGCCAGCTACTCTTGGTTAAGCCCTCCGCTAACTTGAACGGGGATAAAATGATTTAATCATGCGTCTCTATAAGACTTTCTAAATGTTATCGGACTGAATGGATGAAATCCTGGTAGTGAAATTTGTCATTTTGTAGGGGTTGTGACGCTTAAAATATTGCAGCCACTGATTTACAGATGTCTCTTTCACAAGTCTTTTGAGCCCAATATTATCACGTGATGGACCTGGAAGTTGTAGTTACACCACTTGGCCACTACGTCAAAATCCTACACATCCTACAAATCCTACCCTTAAGCACTGAGAGTAACTGAGGAAGCTATGTCTTGTAAATACTGGTGTATATCAATCTGAACTCCATTTAAAATTGGTACTAATTCTTACAGTCTACCTGCAGAACTCTGTGTAAACATATCAGAAAATATAAGTTCATAGTTTATAATATGCACAAGGACATTAAAATAGGCAATTATTTTATCGGTATTTGAATTGTGAACTACAAGGACTCGAAATGAGAGAATCTATTCTGTGATGTGTCTGTGTGTGAACGCTTTTGTTTCAGTAACAGCACACACGTCTGTACTTCCTGTGAAAATTGGGGGGATAAAACTTAAAGGTGTACTATGCAGGATATTCCTAAAAACAATGCATAGACACACACAAAGGTAATCACTCTCAATCATTACTGAAGCGGTTTATCCGCATACAACAGTTCGTATGATATCTTCCGAAAAAGAACATACAATGGAATGTATGATATCTGGTTATTAGCACCCCACGAATGACATTATTTACTTAGGTAGTTATGGAGGTTAGGTTTAGGCAAGTAAAGTTAAGTAGGTATTGTTCAGGAAAAGAAACATGGTTGGGCATCTTAAGGTTTAAGGAATGTATAGTTATGTTGGTAGGTTTAGGAAAAGCAACATGTGATGACTGTGATGACTCAAAGTTCGCTTGGTTCTTGGTTCTGAACACTGGTCTCCTGGGGGAAAGTCCTGTGTGTTTTGACCCGCCACCTCAAGATGACTCCTTACGTGGACTACTTGTATTTTTACTCCCGTTAGTGCATTGGTCACGTGATCGCCACCGTCTGATTACGGGGGTTGAATTACTGCCTAATGATTATGTAGTATATGTACGAATTTTGGTGCATTAGTTTTCGTAGAAAACATACAGAACAGCCTGACAGGATAACTTCAGCATTTTTCAACGTGGACCTATGGAAAGTGTAATAACAAGAAGCACCAGCAAGACGCAACGAATATGTAAACAGTAAAATAAAAACTTTTCATGTGTATACTGCGTCACAAATAACGGTGTCAATAGAATTCAAAGGCCTGAGACACATCTGAAATCAGGTAAATACTCATCCACAATATTGAATATAATAATCCTAAAATAATCTGAGCCACTCTGTGTCAAAAATAACCACTTTTCATGGACATACATTGACGATGTTCAGTTGCCCCATGTGCCTCCATTGCAGCTCGTTCAGCGGACGGCGGCTTCTCAGTACTTGACAAATTTCAAAAATTGTTGTTCAAATCAGTCTCTTTGATCAGTTTACACAGGGAAATAGGGTCCAGGTTGAATGGTGCCAAAGTTATCCTTTACGGCCCCCTAGAAGTTTGGCGGTGTATGTATCCGCAGTGACTCCGCCCTCTTATTTTGCTGAGTTCGGGAAATTTCAGGGCACAGCGCGCAAGTTCAGGTCAGGACTTTATGAAAAGGTAGTGACAAGGTGCCAGACCGCAAGCAGCACGCATCCAAGAGGAAGCTATGAATATCGCAGTCACAGCGTTAAACAAACACAGATAAAGCGAACAAGGCTAAGGTTGGCTTTCTCTTCACTGCAAACAGTAACCGAAATTTCCTGCATGGTATACCTTTAAGACACAATAAACCTGAAATCAATATGAACTTATGTATTGCCCTTTGTGACCTGGCATGTTGTCACTATTATTTTTATGCCCTTCGAAATTGAATCTTTAAACCAACCAACTAATTTGAAAAACTGAGCTGAGTTTGATAAAAATAAAAATAAAAGTTTCGGAGTGACTTCCCTCCTGTCTAATTTAGTTGGATATTCAGCAGCTGCTCATCTCCTAGGACATTTTTTTTGCATCGTTAGGGGCTCTACATTCATGAGTGTTTTGGTTAAGGCCGTCTGGTAAGGTAAGGGTTTCAGATTTAGCACTGATGTACACATCACAAAGTAAGAGCAAACAAATGCAAGCCTCGATGCAAGCGAAACAAACCCCATCGAAATCCCGACAAGCACGACTCACTGCCTCACACACGTATTTACAGCACACAAACTGCCCTCCACTGCTGAGTGCTATTCTAATTACAATAAAATGGGAAACATTAAACACTGCACTGCAGCATAATTCTATTGGCCCTATATCGACATTTGTTTTAATTAGCTGGGGTTAGATTGGCAAATGAAAATGAATGGGCATGTACTGCAAATGTTAGGGAAACGTTGTTGCTGTGGTATAAAATATGGACAGGTACAATGCAGTTATGTTCAGCTAGCTGTAGCAGTATGCCCTTGGCTCAGGGTGGGCATATTAGATTTTACTTTAAGGTTGGTGGAATGTCAAAGCCTGTAATCTCTCCCGTCTGATAAATAATATTAATATAAATATCACTGACCTCTTTGCATGTTAGAAAGGAAGTTGAACCATAAAACCTTCTCCTCATTTACATCACTGAGGGCAAGAGCATTGCAAAGATGATCTTTTCTAAAGTCACAATCTACCACAAGTCATCGGAGAGACAACGGGCACCATATTAATAAATCTCTGTTTAAAAAGTCCTTGAGTGTGTGTGTGTGCGTGCACATAGGACTGGGTAAAGGACAACAGTTTTAGAGTAAAAAGCAGCACCATTTACTATAGTAACTGAATATTGTTAAAGTGTCATTTGCACCTGTCTTTCCTAGACTACATGAGCAGATCAAAAATAACAACACAAGTGTTCTCATTATGCCCCACTTGGAACAAAAGGTTGGATGCAGTGTGTGTGTTATGAGATATGGTTTCTGTTTAGCTGAGAAACAACCCCTTAATCAGCGGGACAAATGCACTGTCAAATCAACCCCACAACTGTTTCAACTATAAATACTAAATGCATACTGTAGATTGTGATGTTGGTCATATGATAGATACTGTAAGTAGAATTAAAAGTGTTAGAATCACAATAGTTGTAATTACGAGAGGCCTGAACGCCGTCAGAAAAGAAAATGAAAACAAAAACACAAGGTGCAGTTTATATGACCTATAGAGTAACATGAAATTCTGTAGTAAATTTTCCATATCTGTCCTTGCAATTCAACTGCAACAATATCACATGAGCTTCATAAACTACATTTCCCTTGGAAATACAAACATGAATATTATAAGGTGCAAAATGCATTGTTTGATACAGTCACCTCTTCCAGGCTGCGCAAAACTGTCTTTTTGTTAATAATTCATATTTGTTCTGCAATGGAAATGTATCCAGCAGCAAATAACGTACATAGCTTAAGAATGTATAGTCCTAGAGGGGATGGCGTGGCATGGATGGAAATGAGTAAATGTTCAAATGATGGTCTGGGATTTTTAGCCTTATTTTTTAAATTTCATTCAGCAACACTGGTCAGAAGCCGCAGCACGCCTGGTTAAAGATGGGTAGATGGTAGAGTTGAGCAGCACCTCAGACACAGGGTCGAACACTTGGATGTCTTAACCACAAACTGGCAGGAAATTAAGAGAAATCAAAAAACGAGGGTACCAGGTTTTACTCAGCTTCATAGAAGAGGCTGGGTGTAAAGTTTAAACCAGTGCTTCCCAACTGATCCAGCCACGGGGTCCAGATTTCTCCTTAGTTCAAGGTCAGTCAATCACTCTATAGCAGGAAACTGCACTTCAAAGTAAAAGCTCTGTGCCGGAAATTCACTGGACTTTTTTGATAAACTTGACGTGTTCGTGAGTCACTTGCAGTCCATTCAGAACGGACCCACAACCCACCTCTGGACACCGACCCACCAGTTGGGAACCACTGTTTTAGTGTACTGTTAAGCTGTAAATTAAAACTCGGCCACCATGTTGGAAACAGTCAAGCTGAAGCCCCACCCACCGGCAGGACCAACTTTCTTATTTTACAGCTAAACAGTACACTAAAATGAGAAACAGGCAACGAAAACGAACAGAATTTTGATTACTATCTGATCAGCGCTGCCCAGTTTGTCAGTCTGACTGCAGTTCATGAGCAGTGATCGACATGACTGACAGGTTTAAACTTCATCAAAATATATATATTATTTTGTATTCTAGCATTTTTTTAAGATACCTCTCTGTGGGAAACATTAATCTCTGCTGCCGCTGTTCCTTCACACAGGGTGCTTCAGCCCAGGACCATTGTTGCTGGTGAGAAACTTTAGAGAAGTTGCACTTTGTGTTTCCTTTGAATGTGGCTAGTGTAACGTTACCATTACTCACAGCGGGGTAATGGCAACAATGAAGAGGACTGGAGTTTTAACAGTAATGACTATGATCAAATAAACCACTAACTTGGATTAATGATGAAATAAATACCAGGTCAGATGTTTATTTTGGGGTATAGCAGCTCATTCTCATAGCAGAGAGTCCCTTTCAGGTTTAAAGCTACACTAGGCAACTTCACATTATTGGCTCATGCTTACGTTCCAGCTGGCCTGTGGTCAGTTTTAACCGAAGAGTACCAAAAGGGCAAGAAGCAAAAGTTCTAACGCTGGTGTGTCCAGTTTTCTCAGCTTCGTTTTCAAAGTTTTATTATTACTTTCTGTGGGAATCGTCTACACCAACTCACCTGACTCCTCACTCAGGGAAGATGGGGCATTCTTCCCTATGGCAGTGCCACGTTGTCATTTAAGCTGATAAAAAAGGATGCATTTGCAACTGAACTCTTGCCTAGTGTAGCTTCAGCAGGGACGACCCAGAGAATGGCGACAGATGAGGAAAAAGTGGACGGGCAGTGACAGATGACGACAGCAGGCTGGGTGTGACGCCGCGAGCTGGTGTTGGGTGGAGGTGGACGAGAGGAGCTGAGGATGAATCTGTGGACCTCAAAGCCGTGTCTGGGCTTCAGGGATGTAGATCTCGATGCTGTCTGCCCTCTCTGTAGCTGAGTTCTGTCTGAAAGAAGCTGCTCGTTTGGCAGCCATGAGGCGTCTGCGGGCTTCCTGTCGCTGGCGGTCCTGAAGGTCCAGAGAGCGCTCTCGCATAACACCACCACGCCCCTTGGACGGCCGCTTTGGCAGAGGTGGTGGCCACTTCCGCTCCTTAGGAAACAGAATGACAATCAAACAAGGCAAACACCTGTTAGGCTTATTATTACAGTGACAAAGGAAACAGTGTTTCTCAATCAGTGGACGGATAATATGAATTATAATAATTATAATATGAAAACCCCCGTGAGACCAGGGCATCATGTCACATGGGTAAGTTGTCACACTCTAAATATTTCATCATCAGAGACATTTGGCCATACCCAAAAGAAAGACTGCTATTTTCACTGACACACCAGTGAAGGAGGCACTTGTGGCTGAAAGTCAGGCACAAGTATAAAAATCTGTTCCTCCCAAAAATGTGGGACAACAGAATCTAAAGCACCAAAAAAAAAGAAGGCAGGTATAAAAATAAAGACTCCAGATGCCTCTTCGTCAGACGAAGATGAGTGCCTGTGCCTTGTTTGTGTGAAGCCATTTGCAAACGTCTGTCTTCGAAAGAGTTTTGGGTCCAGCGCGTGAAATGCAAAGCGTAGGCTGAAGAGGCTATTTATTTGTGCCAGAACTAAATATGAGAAGAAAAGTCCTTGAGTGCTTGATATGTTTTATTTTTAAGTTTGTTTGCAATCATTCTCCTTGTAGTTGGGACTGATTTCACAGCCACAGGACTGATTCAAGTTCAACAATTAATCTCTTTTTTCTGTAGCTAAATTAATTTTAAATTTAAAGAGAAAAAAACAGTGAATTGGCTAATTGTTTAGTTGTTGCAAAATCCAGTGTGATGTCTTACTGTATCCCACACAGTATGACAACCTACCTGATCTGATGGGGCAATGTGTTGCACACTCAATATTTAAATGCATATAACTCTGTGCTGAAAAAAGATATGACAATGAAATGAATACAAAGTACTTGTCTGAAACTTTGTTCTTTTTTAATTTGACATGCAATTTTGAACAAAATGATGTACTGACCCCAAGATATATAAGAGTGTTAAAAGTGCCCTGGTCTGCCAGGTCATCTCTGATAACAGCTCCACTATGAAGTGGAACATGAATTGTCTGCAGAAAAAAAAAATCAAAACAAAAGTGACAATGACAATATCCTTTTCATTTAGTGAGGAAATTTTACATTGTTTTACACTGCTCAAAAAAATTAAGGGAACACTTAATCATCACAGTATAACACAGAGTCAGCTAAACTTCAGGGATATCAATCTGTCCATTTAGGAAACACAAGTGATTGTGAATCAGTTCCAGCTGCTTTGGTGCAAATGAAAGTGACAACAGGTGTGAGAGGGTTAGGCAAAAGCAAGACAACCCCCCAAAAGGGAATGTTTTAACAGGGGTGGCCACAGACATTTGCTCTCTCCTTATCCTTCCTGACTGATTCTTCTCTAGCTTTGTGTTCTGCTAGTGTCCTTGTCACTACTGGTAGCATGAGGCGGTACCTGCAGCCCAAATAGGTTGCATAGGTAGTCCGGCTCCTCCAGGCTGGCACATCCATACATGCGGTCACAAGAGCCATGCATGTTTCTGACCAAACCGAAACCGAAGAAACAGACTCCATGAGGGTGGCATGGGGGCCTGGCGTCCTCTTGTGGGACCTGTGCTCACAGCCCAGCATCATGCAGCTTGATAGGCATTCGCCAGAGAACACCAGAATTGGCAGGTCTGCCACTGGCACTCCGTTCTCTTCACAGATGAGAGCAGGGTCACACTGAGCACATGTGACAGGCATGAAAGAGTCTGGGGATGCCGTGGTGAACATTATGCTGCAATCATCCAGCATGACCGGTTTGGCGGTGGGTCAGTGATGGCCTGGGGAGGCATATCCTTGGAGGGTCGCACAGACCTCCATGTCACAGCCAACAGTACCCTGACTGCTGTTAGGAACCGGGATGAAATCCTTAGAGCGACTGTCAGACCTTACGCTGGTGCAGTGGGCCCTGGGTTCCTCCTGGTGCAGGTGAATGCCCAGCGTCATGTGGACAGAGTGTGGAGGGAGTTTCTGGGTGACAAAGGCACTGATGCCATTGACTGGCTCTCTCTCTCCAACTAAGCACTTGTGTGCACTGTGGGACTTTATGTATCAGTGTATCCAACGCTGCCAAGTACCACCGCAGACTGTCCACTTTGATTTCCGGTGTGATTTTGAATCCAGCCCTGAGGGTTTTGGTTTCCATTGATAACAAATTATACAGTGTGCGTCAGTAAAGATTTTCAACTTGAATAATTCCTTCATGAAGATCTGATGTGTGATTGAAGTTTTCTCTTATTTTTTGAGCAGTGTATTTACTTTGGTTGTTGTATAGTACCTCATTATGGAAAAACAAGAGAGTGTATTTAATCAGCCACGGACAAGAGCTCATAATTGAGGGTTCTGAGGGAAAAAAGCAATATTAACCAGCAGATTAAGCCCCGACAGGACAGTTTAATTTCTTCAGAAAATCGGGCAGAAAATGATACATGTATGCAGATAAATTAAATGGTAATAGGGGTTTTATTCTCTATAGAATACACAGCTTTGGGTACATTTGGCTTTAAGCCTTAATGTGTGGACTCTTGGTATCTTGGGTACATATGTGCATGATGCAGTGTCCCAGACAGCTTGGGCTTATCTTTGGTACCACAGAGCATGTGAGAATAGACATGGCTAAAAGAAATTTCCAGCAGCAGCAGCAGCAGCGGTTGCAATACAAGAATTCTCACTTTTGCTGAGGTGCTGTTATTTATTCAGCAGAAAGACATCCATGTGACCCAGAAGCTGTTTGCTCCAACGAAAGGCATCTAGAAACACTACAGACACCATCAATTTAATATGTAGGCAGAACATTACCTGTTTCACAGTGTTTGCAACATTTACCTGTGAAGGCAGTAAAATTTCACCCACATGACCCACAAATCTCTCAAACACACTCATATACATGAAGCGCAATGCAAGCAAGCTTTTCTGATTGCCTGGCGAGCTGGTGTTAGTGTGAAACCGTGCTCGCCTTGAAGGAGAGCAGCCCAGCGCAGAGCATCTGTGTCACTGTTTGGGCTCAGCTTCATGGAGCTTGCAATGTGCCTATTAACTGCTGGAGGTAAATAACTCCCTTACAACTACAACTGTAGCATGAAGATAATTATCCAAGTGCCCTGAAGGAGGCTGTCTATCTCTAAAACCACATTACCATCTAAATGTGCTTCTTACAAATGCAGCGCCCTCATCTACAAGCACCACTCTTACAAATGTGCTTTTATTTCAGCTGTTGGATTAACTGGATGTTTTGGTATTATTTATGCTTTATGTTTTTTTTTATTTTGTACAGTGACATACTTAAAAAGATACTATCAAAAATGTACAGTATAAAGAACTGTAGAAAGGTATTCTGGCTGCCTTGATTTGAAGTCAATGGGCTTGTTGAATGGGTTCTTGGTTGGATGCCTGAAATAAGGTCTGTGGTTAATACAAGCTTAAGAGATTTTCACGTTTTGTTTGACATGAAATACATCATTAAATAAACCACGCGTGAAATTTGATGCTTTCACATGGCTTATAAAAAATGCATGCCAACTAGTGGCTAAATGAGACTGAGGATGCTATCACACCAAACACGGACATTTATCTACTCACGACGTACAGCATAGTATTGCTATATTTTCGTGGTGATATTGTATCAATACATGGATGACAAGTATTGGTCTTTTATTATATACGTCATACACTTTCACAAATACACATTTTAATACAACTTGTTGTGGTACTAGAATAATACAGTGAATTGCTTTTTCGATCCACTGGATGTTTTTTCCCCTGGTGAGGTCAGCAAAGGTTTTAGTCAGCGGCATTTGGCAGAAGGTTCATCAGAACAAAGATGGAGGCACCGGAGACAGAAATCAGAAATGCGCCATTGGTGTTTAAATCAAACTTCTTGATTTATTTCGGGGTTTTTAACATGGAAGGAAAGAAAGACTTGAGTATGACACATGCAATTTGCAATCAGTGTCATGTGAGAATACTCCAGGAATACTACGAACATGAGGGCTCACCTCACACGCCCCCATCCAGAGATAGCGTTAGCCACTGGCCACTGACCCCTACTACTCAGTAGTCAGCCTTTACAACCTCAATGTGTTTATACCCATGCCACACTTTTTAGATCATAGGGTTGCAATATTACTGTATGAGATTTTCATGGCACGATAACCATCAGTATTGCACAATTATTATCATCACCATTATTATTAGTTACAATGGAATAAAAACAAGAGGATTTTTGGACTGAGTAAAGGCTTTATTATAATTTCATTTTGAAATCTTTTTGTTTAATCTAAGTATGTGAAAAATGTCTGACAAGCAGTCAAAGAGAAAAGAAGATGCACATGTGCAGGTGAGATTCTCTGTCCAGTTGTATGTTTTTGTCAGTATTCTCGATGGGCAAATGTACACAGTATAACTGTCATCTTTCATACCACGGTATACAGTTTGCTGGTATACTGCTGCAACCCAATTTTGTCGTCTTTGAAAAAATATGTGAGACTGGCAGTTGATACAGTCATGACCACTGGCTAGATCAGGTCATGCTAAGAGGAAATGCTTTTGTAGAAAAGGTAAGCGCGCAAAAAACATAAATAAATAAATAAAACTTGGAAGCTTAGCAGTGGTGACGTTGGTGTAGTTAGTTCAGAGCCTAACGTTAGCTTTTTACTTTTGAAGACTGCATTAACGCTGCAAAAATCCTAAAACTGGTGTGTATCTGTGAATATTATCTTACTGAATGACGTGTAAGTATAATAAACTTTCCACAGAGCTTATTTTTAATAATAATCAAAAATCAAATGAAAAAATCTCATTGGCTTTTTGTCAAGGGCCTACAAAAAATGTCATCTCTGCAGCACTCATATATAACTGCCTCTTTTGAACACATTGTTTAAACTCAGTCCTCAGTGATGTCACGAATCATGAGTCACCTTCATATTGGTTTTCTTGTTTTTTAGGTTGCTAACTATTTGTTCATTTCAACACATTTGGCACATTCCACAAACACTGATTCTTAAAGCAGTGCTGCATACACTACATGTCGTGTGCATATTGGAGGAAAGCTGTGCTGTCAAATTCTGGATTTTACAAAAGTGGCTAAGCTATCGTGTTTTTATCCACTGCTACAACTACCTGTCAAGACTTAACCAGTTTTCTGAGGAAAAGCAAAGACAGAAAATAGCACATATAAATGCTGACGTGTGTCGTGTCACTGTAGTGTAAAAATAAAAGTTTAGTATGCGTTCAAAGTGCAAATGTGTGAATCACTGCAAAGACAGCCCTGTTTTTTCTTTTTCCTCGACCATCTGTTAGTCTGTTAACAGGAAGTCTGAAACTCATACTGTCTGTATGAATTTCCATTAAGTACAAGAGGTCTGACATCACTTGATGCTGTTGAAAAGCCGGCTTAAGCTCCATTTCTCACTACTTAACCTTACATTACCGCAGCCCAAAAGCAGCTGATGAGTTACGATAATAACGGACCTGACAGATAAAACAAGTCCCAAATTTTTCTACAGACACAACTGATGTGTTTTTAATAGAAAAACATTTTTAGAAGACGCTACTAGCTGTCTGAGCTGAACTAATGTTGCCTTCCAACATTGCCCCTGCAGTGTTATGATAAGAATAATTTACCTCCTGCTGGTCATGAGTCTTAAAAAGGAAGGCAAATGTTGTTACTGTAGTTTTCTCAAGAGCTAAGCGATTTCATCTGGAGCCCATTAACGCTAATTATAAGTGTGTGGATCCCTGAGAAAACATCTACCAGTTTTACCTTCTTCTCTGGGCTCTCCACCAGCTGCCACTGGTTGCTCTTGATCTGCTGCAGCTCATCAAACTTGGCAGTGACGTCATCGATGGAAAGCTGCAAGAGGTCCCAGAATCCAGCCAGGTCCTGAGATGTGGGTCTGGGCATGGCACTGGGGTCCTGAGGAGACAGTGTTCAAAATGTAGTGAGTAAAATAATTTCCTGCCCTTGTCACGAGAGGGATTTCTGAACAACAATTCCAAATAGGGCGGCTTTGGCTCAGGAGGTAGAGAGGGTCGTCCACTAATGGGAAGATCAGTGATTCGATCCTGAGCTCCTCCAGTCCACATGTGCAAGTATTCTTGAGCAAGAAAGTGAACCCCATATTGCTCCTGATGGCTGTTCCATCTCTGTGTGAGTGTGTTAAAGCTGTGTAGCAGGTGGCACCCTCTACAATAGCCTTGGCCACCAGTGTGTGAGTGGCTCAATGTGACTCAGTCTTTTTCTCGTCTGAATATTCTGACAAAATCAAACACTTTCAATATTATCGAAACGACTGTTTCAGTATGTTGTGTCAAAAGAAAATAGAACACATCTTTTTCTTATTTTTATTGTCTCATGTCATAATAAGAGTGATAACACATAGGAGCTCTGAAAAAGGAGGAGAAACTGGTGGAGTTGTGAACACGAGTCTGTGTTAAATTCATCAACCAGCACTTATTTTAGTGAATAATTTAAATTTTTTGAAACAGTCCGCCTCTCAGTCCCACAGTTTCCTCCCACTAAAATAGAACAGCGAACCAACAAGGCGACAAAATCCAAATGCAGAGTTTGCAAGCAAATACATTCTGTCTTTATTGGTCATATTGATGCCAAATTCACAAGAACGCTGTTGACATATGACACCTGTAATCTTGTAATTCTAGAGTTCTGTGTTCTTGAAAATATGTAAGGCACTGTCATATGTCTTAGAGGGAGTTTGATGTGATGTCTTCCACCAGGAGCAGGATGGGAAATAATGTACAAAAAAATGGCTGTAGTCATTGCAAATAGATCCCCAGTCTTTGCAAAATCTTATAGTGTGTGACCTAAAAAGTCACACTCTCTTAAGATATGAGAGGGCGTCGGACTTTAGTCTTTTGAAAGTCTTTTCAGAGTCTCCTAGTTTATAATAGGCACTACTTTCAGGACAACATGGCCACCTCACCATTTCTACCACTGTGTGGCAGTACAGCACCAACCTATGTTCATCACCTCAACTGACTCCCTGAACACTGCATCTTTTTTATGAGTCTATTGTGTGCTGTGGGAACCACCATAATTAATAATTATTAAAGGTCATTTTTATGGTCATATGCAGTGAAGGCTGAGTGCATGGGGAAGGGAAATGCTCTTCATTTGCCCTCTTTAGACATTTCTTTTTGCACCAACACCAAGTGTGAGAGAATTACTGTCAGCACAAGTGTTTTTGTAGAGTTCAGAAGTGTTGTAGTGTTATTCCTTTTCACTGTGATTTGCAACATTATCCAGATTCTGTAAAAATTAGATTTGAATGGTGCTAACTGTTGCTGCATTTTTGTGGTGCATTGCTGTTCATGATACCTCCTGTACCCAGTTTGTCAACTGCAGCTCATCCTCCTCTCATTAGCCTGCCACATACAGACATGTGCTCATTACCACAGACAGCAAACACAGAATGAGTGTCATCTCAGACCAAGACAGGGTCCGTCAAGTCAAACTTCAAAGCACGTTCGGAGCTTTTTATAGACACATCATGCAGTTCCTCCTCCGTCCAGAGGGGAAACAGAGTCATTCTCTCATTCAGACACGTCTGAAAGCTCAGGGCAATCTAAGGCTTGTCACTACCAATGTTAGACTTAATTCATCATCCCATTATCTATGGGGAGAGAGGGAGAGAGTGCGGCCCCAAACCATCCAAAAGAGAGCAGCACACTGAGTTAAGGCACTCGCACAAACGCATAAAAAAAAGCCCAACACAAGGCAGTGAGATAGCTGGCAGATTTCAGCCACCTCCACAAGGTTTTGCATTTCATTCAAAAAAATTAGCTACGCTTTAGTAAGGTGTGATTAAGTGCCTGCCTGTCTCTGTGACTGCCTCTCTCTACTGTAGCTGCAGAAACATTCCCACTCATGACACTATCATCCTCTGATATATGCTGACTCTGTGGATGGTTAGCATTAGAAAAGGTATGAGTTTCCCATCGACGTGACATGAGGGCTGAACAGTGAGACAGTGTGGCAGTCCATTATTCAAACTCTGAGATCCCATTCAAACCACTGCCTCCGTGCACTAATGGATAGCCTCAACACAGGTGCTGCTTCCTATTGGAATTCCCCTTTCGTTTACTGCGGGGTCAATAACGGCAAAGGGACTGCTTCGCTATTGATCTCTGTGGTCTATTTCTGGAGGGCGCACAAGTGCAGCGTCAGGCCGAGCACCTTCTCGGAGCTCAGAGGAAGAGAAGCTTCTCAACAAGTTTCCCCCTGATCTTTTGTGATGTAACATATTAACAGTATGTAGGTCGATACAGCGTGCTGGTTCACAAACACGTACGACTCACCAGATTCTGCTGACATAGCCAGTAAAACTGCTGAAACTTTTGAGACATGAGTAGCTGAGCGCTTCCCACTGCACTCCGGATTTTGCCTAGGACTGGTGGACACACACACATCGAGAGAGAGAGAGGGAGACAGAGAGAAAGAGAGTGACAGCTTGGCAAAGGCTAACATGTTGAGCAACGTCTTTCAGTCGTTCACAAGCATCCAATCTGCTCACAAAACGCCCATCACGATTCTGTGTTCTCATAGTCAACATGACAGCTAATACTGTGAATGTTCACTTGGGCTATACTGTTATACATACTGCGAAAAAGATTATCATAAAGCACATATGCAAGAGCAGGCCCTGCTGTCCTCGGGGTACTCACTCTCCTCCGTCAGGTCATGCTCCTCTGCTTCTCTCTCCATCTCTTTGCACCATCCCTCCAGCCGCTTGGTTTCATTGTGAAGGAGCTGCATGAACCAGCTGCCGTCCCTGCGGAGCGGGGACACTCGCCCTGATTCGGTGCTCTCCAAGCTGGGTTCAACCAGCCAGGGCTCAGGCTGTGGGCTGGGGGGCCCGCTGGAGGGCCGGTAGTCCTCCCTGTAACTGAACAGGCCTTGTGTGCGCACCGTACGGATGGCTCCATACTGCGTGGGCGTGCTGGGTTCGGAGTGGCGACCGAAGGCGCCACCGAACTGCAGGCCCTTGTCCTCCATGGAGGGGAAGCCCTCCAACTCCATGTCTGCCTGTACTGCAGTGGTCACACTGTTGGAGCGCTTGAACCTCCCATGCCTAAAATGCATGAATTACAGGGACACTGCTTGAAGGGAAAGTTCACCGATGGCTGGCGATATTGGCCGTGCAAACGTCTGCCTTCTCTTGAATATGATGTAACCAGATGGCTCTCAGCTTGTGGTGCTCAAAGCTCCAAATATTCTTTTGAAAAACTCAACAGCAATGTCTCGTTCCAGAAATCAACTCAGTTACTCAAGATAGACCTTGTTGTGAGCAGTTTCATGTAGGAACTATTTTCTCTCTACCGAAACCCGCCAACTGTAACACTGTGCAGAAGGAAGCGTGCATTGACTACTAACTCTCTAAACACCACTGAGCCAGCTAATGTTATAGCTCAGCCGAGGACACCATTAATTTTTACATCTCACGCTGTCACAGGCACGACCCTCTCATCCATGAGTAGATGCACACTTCCTTCTGCGCAGTGATACAGCTGGCAGGTGAAGTTAATTAGTAAGAAAGTAGTTCCAACATAAAACTGCTCACAACAACATCTGTGGATTATCTTGAGTAACCAGGTCATGATTTCTAGAAAGAGACATTGCTGTTGAGTTTTTTAAATGTATTTTTTGGTATTTTGAGCACCACAAGCTGAGTGCCATCTACTTCCATTATACAGTATCTGAGAGAAGGCAGACATCTCTACGGCTGATATCTCCAACACTCAGCAACTCACACCAAAACAATCTAGACTGATGAAAAGCACTACAGGTAAGAGGAAATGTACTTTGACTGTGTGGACACTGTGTTTCTTTTCTCTGACCCACATACCGTTTGTGATCCTCCACCTGAATTCCTATAGAGTGGAACTGAGGAAGGCCTTTACTTTCAGTCTCAGAGTCTGTCACAGTTTCCACCTGGTGAGTACAGACAACAGGACACTGTCAAATCATCATGATTATCCACAACTGAAATGAACACACACACCAGAGTGCAGACGCGCGTCTACCATTCAGAATGACAGCTGACATTCTGAAATGCATTTCATGTTGAGCAGATTTCTTACTTGTCAGAGGACATTCAAGTTTTCACTTTTGTCTTTCTACTAGCAATAAAACTGGCGGGTGCTCTGGCTCTGATGGGGGCTGTTTGAGAAACACATATAGGCCTGTAATGATGCCACTCAAACATACAGAATATAAGACTTTTTGGACCTTTTTAATACCACTTTAAATTAAATTTAACACCAAACTTGCAATGGAAATACAAAGCTAAAGCAAAAATATACTTTTTCCAAGAACACACATTGATGCCCGTTCAAAATGAACAGTAAAAATGACCCTAAGGATATTCTCCGTGCTTATGGCTCTGCATGTGCTGATCCCCATTATACCTAGTCTGAAACAGCTTCGACACACAGCGCAGTTTGCTTTGTAAACATTTCAAGGCACCGGCTTTAACCACTATGAATAGTCGTGATTCTCAATCCATTTGTCCTTGGACTTGCATTTACTTATTTCCATAACAAACGGGCTGGCTAGCAGGGCCTTAAGTAAACAATACAGACTCATTGCATGATTGAAGTGTGTAAGGGGGCGAAAATGGGGGTATTATATTTTGAAAATCCAGCTACAGCTTGATAGGTTGTCTAAACCTGGTGTTATCAGTAGCAACATGTACAACTGCAGTGCGGGTAGCTGCATGGATGTCAGTGAAGACCAGAGTGAGTTCAACCTTTAAAGGAATACTTTGCCTACAAAGTGATTATTTGTATATCACTTACTCATCCTGTGTTATGTTGAATTCATGAAGGAAACATTTCTCTCACATGCCTCCACGGTGAACAAAGAATCCCACTTTTAACAACAGCAAAACTACATCATGACATATGTTTACAAACTTACACACAACTTGGGCAGTGTAAACTAAGTCTAATTTATCCAGTCTTATGATGAGTACTTCCCAGACACATGCATTTTTAAAAAGAGCCCTGGAACAATTGAATGACTCTACTGACCTGTAACAGCATATAGCAAATATTTTTACTTGTCACTCTGGAATTTTGCTCATGGACACTTTTTCTTCAGTAAATTGATTGGTCAGAGGTCGGGGTGCTGACAGCATGTGATCTGATGACCTAAAGTTAACCTGCCCTGAAGCAGGTTAGCTGTTCAGCGTAAGTTGCCACAGTGATTTATCCCAGTAAAAAGAGAACCAGCCTCATAGTACTGGAGACCCAGAGTTAACCCCGATGTTACCTCGCTAACTCCAAATCCTGCTTCGTAGTACAGGCCTCTGAAGTTTTAGGAAAAAGATGATGGATTGGGTTAAACTTAACTGCACTTAAGCAGTTACAATTATTTACATTTTTTCGGTGTTGTTTTATCATATTGTGATAACACTGGTGATTTACACCCCTAGTGTTCGGGAAGTACTGAGCTATGACTAGATAAATGAGACATAGCTCATTCAGATATTTTGATACAATTTTGCTGTTGTGACAAACACAAACCCTGTTTTTTTCCAGTTCATCAAGATTTATCTCTGTTTTTGGATTCTTCAGTCACTGTGGAGTAGGGCTGCCACGATTAGTCGACTAATCGATGACTAATCGACTATTAAAATAATCGGTGACTATTTTAGTTGTCGACTAATTGGTTTGAGTCATGTTTCATAGAAAAGTACTATAAAAGTACCCCAAAATACTCTTACTGCAGCTTCTTACGTTCAGATATTGGCAGCTTTACACACTCTCCCATGACAGTGAACTAAAACCCTTTGGCGTGAGTATGAAACAAGACATTAGATGACATAATTTTGGGGTTTGGGCGAGACAGACCGACATTTTTCAACATTTTAACACATTTTTCGATGAAATGATTAGTCGACTACTCGAAGACATAATCGACAGATTAGTCCACAATGAAAATAATCATTAGTGGCAGCTTTACTGTGGAGGCATGCCAGAAAGACAGAGTTTTTTTCATGAATTCATGGCAACATGAGGTGAGTAATTGGTTTACTAATACTTATTTTGTGGGTGAGGTATTTCTTTGAGAAAACTGAAAATAGAATCATCAGCTAGCTGGAACTCTGGGTTACTGCACTCTCAACAGTTACATTTGCAAGAGGACCGTCAATTCTTTTGGACACCATGGTCAGCATTGCCCACAAGAGACGTCTGTGGGCAGCATGCAGGAACAACATGGTCCACACAGACAGCCATCTCCAAAATTGGAGCAAACAACTGAGAACATTTGCCTTCAGGAGATGCAGCTACCTAAGCTGGTCGGACAGTTAGCACACAAGGCAGAATCCTTATCTTGCAGTGGGGCTATGAGCTCAGGTATTGGCTCTATACTATCAGCCAGCTCAGGAACATAACAGGTTAAACACCAAGGTCACAAACTATAACAAAGACAGTAAGAGAGCTCCTCATTTTACTCTTCATTTCTGCTGCCTTTGAATAAGCCCTGTCCCTGTAATACAGCCTGACACTTGTAAAGGTCAACAAGCCTACAAACCCTTGTAGAGCACTTCACACAGATCGGTACATTTGGGAACTTGTAATACTAAAAAAATGACAAGATTAACCAATTTGCACATGTGTAGCTGTATTGCCGGTTCAACACTTTGAAGTCTGCCTGGGGATGTGGACGGAAGTAAATCTTCAATGAAGAAACCTAATCCTCTTGTCATGTAATAATCCAATGGTGCAATGACTACAATGCAACTCAAACAACCACTTACACAACATTGAACGTTTGGCTCATGTGTTCTTTGGGAATAAAAAAGGTGTGTTTGGTTGATTTAAAAGTGATTTTACTGAGAACCCTGAGACATGGTTTGACTGGAGGACAGCTCTCATCCGTAGTAACACTCTGAATATCAAAATGAAGGAGTCATCCTTTCAGCCAGGACTAGATAGAGGAAGACGGTTGTCAGTTATGTTGTTACCTGTATCCCGATAGAGGAACGTGGGGTTTTGAGGTACTCCTCGGCCTTGGACACCAGCACTGCTTTGTCGCATGTCTGGACAGAGGTGTGGCTGCCCAAGGATGCATGCCTCTTGCCTGCTGCTGACTCCATTGCCATGGTGACCGCCTTGGTGCTGTCCAGGCTGTCCATGGAGCTGTAGATGGGACGGCCAAGGCTATCCGTGGTCCACAGACCGCCCCGTGGATGCCTGCCCTCCTGGTAGGCATCTTGGGTGGACTCTGTACTGCTCTGGGCTGTCACAGAGATAAGAGGCTTGGTGGTGGTGCGCGGGGGCACAGGAGGTGGAGTCTTCTTGTAACTGGGAGGATATGATACCGCTGGATAGCACAAGCAGGATGAGAGGACGAGGACAAGGCAAGACAAGGGTAGAGGATAAAATAAAACATGAGCATGGAAAATGTGGCCAAAAGCTGACAAGGGCCAAGTGCTGCAGTTCACCTGTATCACACAGTGTGTGATAGAAGAGCGTCATAGCATGATGAGAGATTAGCCAGGGCACTTTAGCGCTCAAAGCGAAAGAAAATGTCAGTAAGGTGAAAAGCAACAGCAGCTTTGTAATATGTCTGTGTTTATTGGGGAGGTGCAATGAAGGATTATGGGAAAGATTTGCTCTTTTAAGTGCAAATGAGATTCTGATGGTAATCCATCCAGATGGACCTCACAGCATAGTTGGAAATGGACCAACTTCGCTTGTTGAATATCTTTTTTTTAGGCTATGATAAAACACTGACTTAATCTTTATTTTCTCAGCACACAAATCTGGAAGATACATTTCATAGATTTCTTTTACATTGTTCAGATAATGGAAAAACAGTTGACACTCTAGTAAATGTCTTAAAAACATATATTGAATTTTAATGCAAGATTTCATGTTGGGTGCCTAAATTATTTGGTGCACAATAAAAGAATGAACTGAACTGGCAATGAACTGGATACATCTTGTTGGTTTTTAACTATTAAATTATGAAACATTATCAAACCTCTTAAATTATGACAGGAACTACAAGCAGAGTGTGTACAGTAATCTGGATACTAAGGTGCTTGAAACTCAGTGAGTTCAGATACCATAAATCCATCTGCAGATGTCAGCTTGGCTCAAAGCCGTAGCAACACAGTCGACATTTGGGGGGACCAAATCTGCTGGGGAGTCTTGCCACCCCCGGAAAAAAAAACATGCAAAAAAAATTAACGTTACTTGAATACACCTGTGAGCACCATCGTTGGTCGCTGGGTGAATGTATGGCTATTAGCCAACACTGATAATCATTGATTGACTAGCACTCACAAATCGGCCACATTCCATTCAATGCAATTATTGTCACTATCTTATAGTGGGGGCATGTGTCCACCCCCAAACATATATTATAATTAATTTCTTGCTTTGACTGACATGAGATTTATTTTTGAAAACAATCTTGACTGTTTTATTCTGATGTTAATCCTCTATGGATCCGATGCTACTTCTTTGCTTTTTTTTATTTTTGCCATTTTTTATAATGTTGATTTTTTTCCCCCCAACATCTTGTCTCTTTAAACTAGTTACGATGAATTTAGGAGAAAATGAAAATATTTCTGTTTTAAGAGATTGCTCCATTAATTTAAAGAAAAAACATCCATTCATTAATATCTGGCTGGCAAAAAAAAAAAGTTTAATTAAATGTTTAAAATAAGATTATTATAGTTACACTAAAAACTAAAACTAGGTGTAAAAAAAATAATAAAATGAACTAAAAATATGCACGTCTTGTTTGTTATTCTTTGTCAATTTAGTCAACACAACCAGCATGAGAAGGCACTGGCTGGACACGTTATACAATACAGCAAGATTGTTTTAATTTAAACACATGTTGTATCCTGACGTAAACAGGTGCAGGTAGAGCCCCATGCACACAAACACACACACACTCCCACAAACCACTTTGGATTACAGGTAATTAAGTGCAATAAGAAATAAGAAACCGCAGGGAACTCTGTAAAGCTAAATCCAGTCACAGACTTGACTTCCTTCCAACTTGAAGGGGCTGCAGTTCTGCAAGACACAGTGGGTGGATACCAAAATGAAAAGAGCACGGTGACTCAGGCAGTACGCAACGCCACATGTTCTATTTTTACACTTTCTACCCATTTGACTTCGTTTCAGAACTGAAAATGTTACAGATAGCTCAGTACCAGATACAAATTCAATGGCATAAATGTCTGCGTTTCCTACTACCATTATATGCGTTTCTTCTGGTTGCCTTGCATCCATTTGCCAATACAACACATTAAAGTTCACTGATTAGATTTTTGTCATGATTATCGTGTGTAGGACACCATAAAGACAATAGAATAGTACAAAACAATAGTATATTTTCCATGCCCATGGCTAACATGTGCTCATTTTTCAATCATTTGACAAATAAATTGGCATTGCCTTGTTTTAAATCAGATAATCTGATCATAAAATTGTAGTAGTAGCTAAAATTAAATTATATGAACAATAAGTTAAACTCATTTGCTCCTAATCTTTTTTAGGACATGTATCTAACTTGCTTTTTTCCTGGAAACTGACATCCTATTTACAAAAACTTCTCCTAAGTTGATTTTTTTTTTTTTTTTTTTTTAAACATTTACAGTGTATATTAATTCCAGTGCTTCCTATAAAGTATGGCTGAGTTTCTTATGCTGACAGTCCAAATGATACAAGTTTCTTGTAGACTCTTGAGAAATGAAACACTGTAGATGTTACCTGCTCCAAATACAAAACTTATTATGTTCTATTATCAGCTAATGTGCCGATGAAAATGTCACAAGCAGCAAGGTTTCTCCCCTTGACAGCGCAACTGTGCGCGGTAAATACTGTCTGATTACAACCAGTGAGTCAGGAGATGTAATTAGGGTCTCAACTTCATAGTGGGAATATGTTAAGTTAGAGACAAACAAAGAGACAAACAACTGCAGTCACATAACCTCTTTTGCAGAAGTAATGAATGTGACTGTATTCCCTCAGTAGCGTAATGATAAAGACTTCAAATTAACCTATCATAATACTGAAAGCTGAGTTAGCACTACATTTTTTTTAATCTGATGTTCATTCATATACTTTATGCTTGCCTAAATGGATTGACATTTGCAAACACATTTGTTGCCTTATACGCCTACATTTATGTGCTGGGCATAATTACACAATTATTTGCTTGGGTTAATGTTGTTTAGTGAAGACATTTAATTTGCTGACACCTCCCGGGTTGTCATATCACCACATGATAAGCTTCTGAGAGAATTGCCCCCACTCAATCAGAAAAAGAGAAAAATCAGCATGTGTTGCAATAACATTAACTGAACACCAGGTGTCCCCCTATAGACTGTACATAGTCCACTAAAGGAGCTACATGGGTATTACTGGACTGTCAATGGATTAAGATTCACTAGCTCACTAGTAGAGTGATTTGTTAGTGTCTACATATCTGTGTCAGTTGTGTTTTAACATCGTTATATTTAGTTTACCTCCTTTAAAGATTTTAAGTCCCTGACTTCACACTGAAGCTGCTATAAGTGCTGGAACTGAACAAAAAGTGTACACTACAAAGTTTACTGAATTTTATATGGGTGATTGTTGAATGTTTACTCAAGTACCACACTGAAGCACAGTTTCAGGCACAGTCCTCGCACTTGAGTTCTACCATTTTTTCCCTCTTTATTTTTGCACTTAAATTTCAGAGGGAAATATTGTACTTTATACTCTACTTCTATGTGTATTAAAGGGACAATTCATCCCAAAATCAAAAATACATATTTTATCCCTAACTTTTAGAGCTATTTAACAGTCTAGATTGTTTTGGTGTGAGTTGCTGAGTGTCAGAGATATTGGCCATAAAGATGTCTGCCTTCACTAAAATATACATAAGTAAAATATACCTATATACGTATTAAAATATGTTTGAAAAAGTCAACAGCAATGTCTCTTTACAGAAATCATGACCTAGGCAGTTACTGAAGATAATCCACATACCTTATTGTGAGCAGTTTCATGCAGGAGCTATTTTCTTCCTATCAAACTACACTCGCCAACCGAATCACTGTGCTGGTCATCCATCCCACTTAGAGACTGTACACATGCTGGGATTTTTGTGCCTTTATATTACTTGTTTTCTATGTAGATGCACAGCAGGTGCGCTCAAATGCCAAAGCAATGCCGAACGCGTTCCCAAGTGCCCATTTTTCAGGGTGCAATTGATGCGCTTTGAGATCAACGGAGTTCAACATTTGGAATGCAGCAGCGCGCACCGCATGTCATGTAATGAGGAACAACCAATCACAGCTGACAGATATTTTTCCCTTCTTCTGAAAATATCAGTCTGTGATAAATATGGAAAAGTTGATCATTTTAGTGCAGGGCTGCCAAAGATCTGTCCCACGGACGATAGGCCTATACACTTATAAACAGTGAATGGAAGAAGATCACCTCTAAACTTGTTGAGGTTGATGAGGAACCCCAGACACAACCTGCCATTGCACTCTTGAAAGCTGGCACAAAAAAGGCACTAAAGCGCCTGACCTTGCGTTTTCATTGCAGTTTAAGACACGACATATGTACGGCCCCTAAAGGAAAAGGAGATTTCAAGACTTTCACTGAGCTAGCTATCATAGCAGCTCGGCCAAGGGGGTCGCAATGAAGTTTACATCTCAGCACGAGTCTCTTGTCTATGAGTAGATAGCCGCTTCCTTCTGTGCGGAGATAGAGGTCATGATTCTAGGTCATGATTACTGGAAAGAGACATTGCTGTTGAGTTTCTCAAATGTATGCTTTGCCACTTTGAGCACCACAAAGTGAGTTCCATCTTGTTCCATTATATCTGAGAGAAGGCAGACAATTCTACAGCCGCAATCTCCAGCACTCAGCAACTCACACCAAAACAATCTAGACTAGCACTACAGGTAAGAGGAAGAAAATGTATTTTTGATCTGGGGGGTGAACTAGGGGTAATCCCTTTAACACTATTGGAACAAAAAGTAGTGGGTATGGGGTTTACATGTTTGGGTCAAGGCAATTACTGTAAAATTACTTCTTCTTTTTTTACCTTAAAACATTGTGATAATCAGCAATCGATCAAAATTCAAGGTCACTGTCTAGATTCAATATTTTGAACGAACATTTTTTTAAAAATCATTCAAGGAATTCAATGTAAAGAAGAAGAAAATCTACAACTGGCACTGACAGTATAGAATCAATAATCGATGTAGCCATGCAGGCCTAGGACCTGTCCCTCTTCACCTACATGTAAGGCCCACAGTAATAGCAAATGCTTTAAAATGTTCAGCATTCAATAGGAACCCTTGAACACAATGAATCACGAACTGAGAAGATGCTGAAAGGGCAAGTTCAGGAAAACTGCTTAAATCAACATAGTAAATTCACAGGGCTAACGTACAGCAGGGTTTTCTTTAAAATACTACAGCTTCAGTTGAAAGTTTGGCTAATATAGTTCAGGGAAGCATCCTGTCCTTTGTGTAGGCAGTTGTGCCTGGCAGTGTTTGAGTTTGATTGTTTGGCTTAGCACTGCTGCATCGGGCAGTTCAGTAAACAGACCCACACACTGGAGGTGCAGCCAAGACTAAATGGACCTGAATGTCATGCTAAAAAACTGTGTTTCTGCTCTTCTTAAATGTTTCGGTAGTGTTACAAGTAAACAGTGAGGACCCTGGTAGTTTCTGCCTTCAAAACAGGCATTTTGACACATCATCACTCCTCTGCAGCTCAAAAGCAAGGACATGGATCTACTTCACAACAGAAATTAAGGAACCTACCAACAAATTATCCTCATGCAATCCTCTCCCTGTCCTCACTGACTATTCAATCTAGTTACTTTCTGTGGCCATTTCTAACTTCATCAGCTCTCACAGTGGTTCAACAGTGTGCACAGTGATACAAGGCTTTCAGAGCATTTGGGGAGCAGCAGGCTACTGCATAATCCCTTAGGCTGAAGTAATTCAACCATTGATGGTTTGACAGGAAACCTATCTATTAATCGTTAAAGCTGTATATCAAGTACTATGGTCTAAAATTCTTTGGATCAAAATTTGAGGATTTACAGCTTTTCTCTTGTGTGAAGGCTATTATTCTGTTTTGGACTGCTGGTTGGAAAAAACAAGACATTTGAAAATGTCACCTTGGGTTGGGGAACTTGTGATTGGCTATTTATAACAATTTCCTGGCATTCTATACAATAAAATGACTTGAATCAATTACTGAAAAAAAAATCTTGTCGGATTTATCGATGATCAACAATAAAATCCTATATTTCATTATTATTATTAACAAGTTTAGAAAGTAGGGGAAGGGGCCAGACTTAACTGGTGAGTAGTGAGATCACGATGACTTTATTACACAGAGATTGCGCTATAATGCCACTAGGAAGTCCCTCCTCCATCCTGCCTTTGCATTTTTACACAGATGACGGAAGTATCATGCCGCTCTAGTGGGTTATTTAAGACAGCATGCCGGTATCACAGAAGCAAAAGACATGTAACACAACAATGTCGGTCTCTAGTGTGACATGCAACACACACTGGCAGTGCTTTATAAACAGTTAAGATTGCAATTACATGGCAATAACAATCTTTTACCTTCTCTGTTATATGGCGGCTGATCTCGTTGCTTGAAGGGTAAGGAGCTCCTGGACCTCATTGTTTTCCCAACATGCAGACATTTTCAGCCACTGTACTTCTTCTTTCTGTTAGCTGCTTACTGCTATCAGCTTCTTTTTAAATCTCCCACGGTGGATCGCATGCATAACACAACGTCAAAACACCACACCCATGCTACCCATGATACCATCCTGCCGGCTGTTTTGTTTATACAGTTATCATTTTGGCACTGCTACTAACTGTTCCTGAATAAATTTTCCAACAAAGGCTTATCACTATTCTCTGAATATTAGATAGTTTACTTACATCACTACTTACATCACTTAATTACGGAGTCGCTCAATCTTAAGTAAACTTACTCATTTGAGGAGGATTCTGATTTGTAAATTGTTCATATAACGTTCGTCCATATATTTATGGATCTAACGTTACGGCCACCAGTCACAGAGTAAGTAAGTAAGTAAAACGAGGCGTTTCTCTCTGTCTGTCAGCAAGCTATTAAGGCATAACTTGTTAGGTTAGGAGTAGGCTCTACCTCGACATGAAGCCTACGCTGTAGCTACGGCGTGGATTCAACGCAGTAGTATAAATTAGCATTAATGCCTCGTTTCCACTTATGTATGTGACTGGTGCCCGTAGATCTGTAAATGTATGGATGATGCCTCTAATGTCCAACGCAAGGAAGTGCGATTCTTTATGGATGGATAGAAACCCCATAGAAAGTACCTGTAGCCATGGGGAAGAATAATTAGTAGTTTAGAATATGCACTTGGAACATTATTATTTGTAAAATATTTAATCAAAAAGACGTATGAATGGCTGAATGAGTCATAATTACAATCTGACAGTATATAATGTACAGGGCTCTCAAGTTTTGGTCTCAGTTCAGAGTGAGATTTTTGCTGGGCGGTGATGGGGGGGCACCGATGTGGCAGGCCTTGGGTATGATAGTTTATAAATGATTCATATTTCAAAGAAGTCATCAACCATCTATATGTGTTTAAAATAGCTGCTGAAATTAACAAGGATTCTTTTTTAATTTTGGGGGGCATTTTGCCTTTAATTGACAGGACAGTTAAGCGTGAAAAGGGGAGAGACACACAGGGAGTGACGTGCAGCAAGGTGCCACAGGCCGGAGTTTATGAGACGCTTGCTCTAACCACTAAGCCACCAATTACGTCTTAACATCAATTTTGTCGGCTAAAGTTCATATGCAGTCAAAATGTTAGATAAAAGTTGATATTCCCCGAGATAAGCTCTCATTGTTTTCCTTTTGTGCAACGAGTAATTTCCTTCAGTAGGCTACAAAATCAAATGATGACATGACTAAGTGTACACATGTGATGAGGCACCCCCGTCTTGTTTGTGCACCCTGTTCTTGCTGCGGTCAGATCACCTGTATCTTACCCAGATACAGCAATGCTATTTTCTGATTGGCTGATAGGTAGCTGTATGTTATTCTTTGATTGGCTGGTGGGTAGCTGTGTCTTATTTTTATTGGCTGCAGTATGGTAAGCACTTGTTGATCTCTCCGGTAGCCACAGCGTCTTGCAACACGTTGCACTGCAATTATAGCGATGTAACTTGGTGGACGTTATCATAATAATTTTTTATGCGTGAGAAATACCAGGTGTGGCGGGTGAGAGTGTGAAAAGGTTCAAATGCGTGTGTCACACTCTCAAAGCGTGAGACTTGAGAGCCCTGAATGTATAACCATATTTTAACAGAGTGACATTACTCAAATTTAAACTGTTTGAAAACTAGATAAACAAGTCCTTTTAAATCATACAAACTCACTTCACAATTAACACAGGCGACTGAAGGAAATAGCTTGTTAGCTAGTTAACACCCTGTTAGCTAGCTAGCTAACACCTAGCACACATATCCACTGCAGAAGTTCAACTTTTTAACCTACTCGCCGGCAATTTCCGGACCGAAATATTAAAGAGGGGGTTCGCAGATACATTGGATACCACGGATATTCCCCTAGTAATGAATGGATTTCCCAGTGGCTCGTCCTGTAAACATGTGCAGTGGAAACGCAGCATGTATAAGTTACTCACACTGCTTCCGGTGGTCTCTGACGTTTTTTTTACGTACCGTCTGGCGCTCGCGACCAACGTCAAGCTCGAGCGTCGAGTCATCGGCTGCAGACAACAACACGACGCTAACACGGTAATGACAGCGAATAACAGAAGCTTTTATTGGCCCTAACATTGGGAAATGTCGGTGTTTAGCTCATATGTGGACAGAAAAGTGCGGTTGGAGTGGTTTAAAACTATCTTATCAACGTTTGACTCGTGTTTAAAAACAATTGAAATGGAAAACAGCGTTGCAAACGGGTAACGGTGCTAGCATTGCTTATTTTGTAATATTTGAGATAATATCAGTGTTTACACCCAGCTTGTAAGAAGGAAAGGACGGAGCATTGTTGCCGATATGGGTTTAAAGTTTATTTAATGTTTCGATAGCTTTTTTTGAAGGTTTGGCTAGCTAACCTAGCATTGATGTCAATTTCTTACCTACATTAACTGCGCATGGATTCAAGGAAGAACAGGAAGGCTAGCTACTACTGCCGTTATCCACGAGCTTTTCAGAGCCACCCTTAAAGCCAACCAACAGAAGGTGAGTGTATGATTTTCACAACTTACAGAAGGGTTTTGGACCAGCTCTTTTACTTAATATTTTGAAGAAGACAATATAAATAGTAAAATGAGACAAAAAAAGAAAAAAAAACAGGAGCCATTTATGATAACATCTTTTGCATGTTAGCCTGTTTAAGCTGTATTTGTAACTTCAACCCAGTTATTAGCAGGAAGAGATTCACTTTCTCCTGTCCTCCTCTATTTATTTATTTCTGTCTGTCTCTCTTTCTAGCCAGACTCCCTCCTCCACCCATGGATGTATGACTGCAACTGAAAGTAGTTTGCAAAGATAAGTGCTAGTATGGAGGAAAAGAGAAGAGATGGAGACGGACTGGTACCTGGAGGTGGCTGAGCGCGGTCCACACTGCAGGTAGTAGGGAGACGAAACTGAATCCCTGCAAGGAGCAAGCAACACCAGTTAGAAAGGACAGATGCAGGTATTGAACACACTAATGCACACCTAGAGTGAATCATCTTTCTATACCTACCACAGCTAACTCCAAGGGGGTCTAAAGCTCATTGAAAAATATTTATAGGAGGTTTTGTCTTTGCCTATTCAGTGGTTAAGTCAGTTAGTAACAGGCAGGAGAGAGAGAAACACAGATGTGCTCAGTTTACAGTTTCAGAAATGGGTCACATCAATGTTTTTTCCCTTGATGTTGAATGCACTTAGAGAAAATGCATTGCATTAACAGTCTTAGTGTAGCAAACTGTAACACCCCGTCACTGCGTAAAGAAAAAGGGGGGAAATGCTAATATCTGAGTGAAACTTACTATCCTGCATTTGCTGTGTTTCTGTCTCAAAGTGCAGATATTCTAATCACTGACAAAACTTGCAACTTCATTGGCAATGCTCATTGGCAACAATTCTCCAGGAGGTGTCTCATCCTTGTTTAAGTGTCAAATTATAAAACTCATTGACAAGGACAATTGAATACATATTTGTCTAGACTTTGTACTTGTTCCCTTTTGGTTCAGTTGTCACTGCCAATATTGTACAAACACATATTATTGCATCATAAAACCCACAATAGAATCACAATAGAATTAACTAAGTGGCAAAAGATGATCCAAAATGGACCAAATTGGAGCACAAAATGGAAATCAGGTATATAGTTTAAGCAAATATAAAGTCTAAAGCCTTTGAAGAATCATTTTTTTGCCAAGGTTGTTGGGAATTTTGCCTATCTGCATTGCCATAATATGATGACTGTGTATCATTATGTAAAGATCAATCCTTATCAGACATGAGATAACATGCATCATCTAAATGTGAAAACACAAGTACACCTTATCTTATTATACATATAAAACACAGAGCAGACATCATTTAAACATAAATATGAAAATCAAGTCAGATTTTAAAAATAAGGATTTAATACATATAATTTAAGTGTTTCCAATTAACGGCGTTAAATAGTGAAAGTATTATTTTTTCCAGTGTTTGGATATCATGTAAAGAAATATTCAATATTCAAGTATTAAACTTGGTTTATTAGCAGTACAGTGTGTCTCCTGAGAGAGGCACAGAACATTGCGTTTTTGGAGTATAGGGCCAAAAAAATGTCATGTACAGATAAAGACTCAGAAGAAGAGACACAGACAATAATTATAATCAACTACTGAATTAGCCACTCCACAACTGACAGAAAATGCCACAAACATGAGTTTGAATTAGAAAATTTCAGTCTCTGTCAAGTGGCATTTTTGTAGTGCTAACATAAATGAGGTTTAGACAGTAGGGAAACAAAGAAAATCAGACAAAATGTGCTGAGAGACCCAGACAAAGAACATGTTTTTTAAACTGAAAAGCAAGACAGTCTATCAGTTTTTTTCTCTGTCTCTTTTTTTTTTTTTTTAACTTTTGGACTGCCTCTGGTGATGCATCAATATAGTGTATTGAAAAGTGATGCATGCTGTACTGCAGCATGTAGAGTTTCACTTTTCACATTCCCATTTTTCAAATCTGATACTGAATGGGTATGACCACCCCACTTGTACTTATAGCCAGTTTTACTGCATTTAATTCCCTTTATATTTGCTTGAATGAGCTTAAGCCATACTTTACATAAAGTACCAATACACAGCTGCACCTAAAATATAATTATAATCATAGCTAATAACTGGAAATGATAATCACTTATTGTGTTCACACTTTGTCATTTGAACACAACATGTGCAGCTGTGATTCCAGATTGATAAGGTAGTTACAAAAAAAAAACTATTGTATTACATGGACTTGATGTAAAGTGTGACTTAATATCATTTCGTAATAGTTTTGGTGCAGAGAATATGAAACAGACCTTCTCTCGCGCGCTTTTTCAACAAGGCCCCTCTCAAACCTTTTGCTCCTTTGTGGTCAAGACTTAAATTTCAGAAAACTCGTTGCAAAAGTTCTGACTGCGTCTCCTCCCCGTCCGAATCCCTCCATTTGTGCCAGAGGCTGTTCTTGCCATAGTTGTGGACTCAGACTGGCAAAGAGGCTGGGGAGATGCTGTTCTTACTCAGGTGGTGGCTTAATGACGTGCAATGACTGATGAGCTGCGTACGTGAGCATGGGGGCTGAAGATGTAACAAAGTGAATGTGAAGTCTCTTGGGTTTTAATGTAACACTATGTTTTGTTTGACTATCTAGCTTCCCTCAAAATAAGCAGGGGTACAGATTTGTTTTTTCTTTTTTTCTGATTTATCATTATAGTCTAAAGCCTAATAATCACGGCCAATAACTTTATCTAGTCGCAATATAATAATGAGTTTTCTCTTTAACAATTAGTTCTACCAGCTGCCAGTACAGTTGAAAGCATTGTCTCTACTTTACATAATTGCATTGTAGCCTACTGTAATTGTTTTCATGAAGCCAATGTGCGCGTGTTTATGGCAAGACACATCACAGCATCCTTAAAAATAAGTGAAAAAGTATGTTTGATAATGACTGTAGATGTCACTTTGCATTGTAAAAATGTCTTTTCAGTGATAGACTCCAGGACTGAATGCAAGTGAAGTCTTACTTGTGCACTAAAATAATCTAAATTTGTCTTTTCTTTTGAAAGTTTTTTTCTGCTCACCTGAATGACTTTTCTTTGGTGTGCATAAAAAGACGCATATTGCCAAAGGCAAAATAAATCACTGTGTTTAGCTAAAAGAACACTGTGCTTTGCAAGAAAGAGCATTGACTACGGGGAATTTAATGTTTTTTATGAATGTTACTTTACCTGACCCAACCACTGTGGAGATATTTCCTCAGCCCTAGGATTGAGCTCGAATATGGCACTGGTGGTTAGCAATGTTGGATGAGTGGATGGATCCATAAGCTGATGAATGGATGGATGGATGAATTGACATAGGACAACTAGCAGGACTTGGGGGTGTGTATAGGTCAGTAATTCCAGCTGATTCTGCTGGATTTACAAAATTTAAAAAGTAAGTTTGTGTAGCCCTTTTTTTCAAGAGCCGTACAATAAAACAAGCATGTTGTTCATAGCCACATACATATATACATACAGTGGTGATGCCCCCATGGATGCAAGGTGGATTAACCTTTTATGTATGATAGGTCACAACAAACCAATACAAATCAATGGTCCGAAAAACAGACTCTCTTTTCTTTGCCTTTGCCCCGGTAGCGACGTAATGGATAGCGACCCAAATAAATCCGCCAAAAAAATTAACATTTTCCAGCCCTCACAGATAAAAAAAAAAAAAAGGAAAACGTTACTTCAACGTTTTACCCTATAATCACAAGTGTTGGACAAAACAAATAGTTAGGTTGACAAGATAAGTTTGTCATGAATGTGGCACTAGAGGAAAAACTAAAGAGCTGTTAAAATTCAACAAAGATTTGCCCTCTTGAAGAACTGAATATGGTGACCAAATTTTACTCTGAACTGGAATATTTTGTGTTTGCAAAGATGACTTTTTGCTCTAAGAGTGGTACTAGTATAACACCCTGTAATATGTAAACAGTTTATTCAGCTGGGGAGTGTGCATGTGCTCAGGAAATTTCAAGCATATTTGGCCTGATGGCCATGGGTTTACCAACAATGTAAGGATTCATCCTTTGAGGGTCTGAGTCTTATCAAGTCTTGAATATTTTCCTTAATATGTTTTTTTGAAACAAAGTGTTGGACAGAATAAAACATCTGACAGACCATTGGATATCACCATTCATGAGCTCTGCTGCTAGTGGCGTCATTAAAATGGGTTTGCAATAGTACAGCAATGGCAGCTGAATATAAACTTTGTCAACAAATCAGAACATTTCATTGTGAACAGACCTTTTAAATAAGTTGTTAGCCCACACAATGAAGGTATGGTAGTTTGTGAATTTAGGTATGTCTGAGGACTGATGGTATTTGTCCTTCAAATGTCAATGTCAAAGTCACAACTACTGAAAACAAGATAAAAGATAAATACAGATCTGAAAAGGTCTTCAACAACTGTGGCTTGACTACGACTGATGATATCATCTGAGAGCGGCATTGATTTGTGCTGGTTTGTAGAACAAAGCTGTTATGTTTGTCATAACCTGCCTTGCTGCATGCCAGGATATTTAAAATAAGGACACACTAATGTGTGCTGATTTTATTCCCCTCTTTTCGCTTAAAGGAAATGTATACAATGGTTAAAGCAAGAGGGTGAATCACTACCAATACCAATGAATTTGAACAGAACAGTAATATTAAATCATAACAAATAAAAACAAACCAAATAAATAATTTTATGGACTTTGTAAAAGGCTTCATGCACATCTCAGTTTAAGTACGTTCCAGTTGTGCAGAAGAGATTTTCAGTGGAACGGATATTCTTGTGTCTCACTCTGTTCAAATGCAGTAGATACTGTATAAGAAATGCCAGTGTGCTAACACAAGGCCAACATGTGGGATAGTAGTCAACTGATTTCTTAGTTAAGTTCTTTTGGTTTGATGAATTCATTATCCAGTACTGGTACGTAATCTCGTAAATTCCACTGGATTCAATGTGGAAACAGATGAAAAACATTTAAATGTATTATACATACTTTGTGAGTATGACAGCATTTTCAACTTATGATATATCTTGTTTTCGTGGAAAATGTTAATGAGTCAGACAAAATGTATGAAAAACTGTATTAACAACATATAAAAAAAGATATAATAAAGCGGTTCCCTACCGGACCTACCGTACTCTCTACGCCCCCCAGCTAAGCTACGGGCGCCTAAAATGGGGGAAAACAGGAAAATAAAACGAACAAACAAAAAGAAAAAGGTGATAGCTTAGTAGAAAAGCAATGCAAATTGAGAGGGTCAAAGTGAAAGACACTGTGCCTGGCCCATGCTGTGTATTTGCGGTGTGTTTAAGTGTTCAGATACTAACTATGGACACAAAATATACTACTTATGCTTTAAGTTAGATTCATCTTTGGATGCCATTGTAAAGCTATGACCCCCATTTTTCCATTTAAATTACCATAAACATAAACATGATAAACATTTTAATCCATTGTTTTATATCAATTTATGAAAAATACATAAGGCCAATAAAAGTTGTAAATGAAAATTCACAAGAAACACCACAATAAGCAAAACAAAAAGAAAACAAAAGTATCACATACTGGTTTCATTCTTTGAACAAAATAAGCATAAGCTAACAAATGCAGGCTAAACTATGGTGTTCAAAAGGTGCTTAATAACTTTGACAAAGTCTGATTCACTAAACAATGCAGTCTGAGATCCCTGAAAATTGCAACATGATTGATGCAAAACAGAGCAGTATGTTTTCTCCACGAAACCTTGAATAAATGCAGGAAGAGAACATAGGGGTAGAAAAGGATTTATATTCAAGCAGTGTTACAGGTTCAGGTGAGATCAGATTCCATCCAAAAACCTTTGTCCTAATAGCTGAACGTCACAGAGTTGGCACAGTTGTTGCATCAGATCTCTGGATGACAACGAAATGTAAACAAAAACTCATGGGGTAATTGACTACATACTGTAACATAGAAGATAGACATTTCAGAATTTCTTACAAATAATTATATATTTCATTACACAAAATATGGTTGCATGGTTAAAAAATAATTGTAAATACCCTTTGTCTTTTTCCTCTTTAGTCTTTGTTAAATGTACATCTTTCATGTATATATTTTTTAAAATAATATTTAGATCAGTGTCTGTATTTTTGCTACATTTCAACTTGTTTTAAGGGAAGGGTCATTTCTTTGGGCTAAATGGTGAAATGATAATGACACACTTGATTAAACTTATTTATAGCGTGGGTGAGTTCCTTGGGATCAGTCAATCACCAGTTTGCAGTTCAATTGGATATAAATTTAGAAGAATGTTAAGCATTTGTACAGCATTTCCAATTATATCGTCACAGGCTTTGTTTTCTAATTTTGCCGTAGTCCGTAAATAAATTGACAATGCGTGATGCACTTACGATTGTTTGTTTCTTTTGTTCATGATGTCACAAAGCACACGGATGCTACCACTAAGCAGGAATTTCAAGAATCTCACCAACAAACTCTTTGATTCTAGTATACATATAAGCTAAAATGGGAGAAATGTGAATGAATCAACTGTCTGCCTGCCAGGAAACACTAAAACAACCTTTAGTGTGGCCCGTGGCTCATGCAAAAACAACTAAATAAATCTTTTTAAAATTAAAAAAAAAGAAAAAGAGCCACCACTATTTTCTGAAAACATCATTCCGTTTGCGGCATTGATGACTTGCATGAAAGCTAAACATAAACACCTAATATCTAGAACTGCAAATATTTAGATGATGTAAAAATACAACAAAGAACAAACAACTTGCATAGAATGAATGAATGTAGATTGGAGACATCATGATTGGCCAGTCTTCAGCACCTTTAAATTAGTTTGCATTCCCCAAACAATGGGAAAAGATGTAAGTAAGGAATGCCACTGCAATCCCCTCTTACTCATTCAAAAAGCAAAAATATGAATACAAGCCTTTCCAGTTTTTTTTCATATATACTGTATATATATATATATATATATATATATATCATATAATAAAATGGTTATAGGCTAAATGTTGTCACAGTCATATGCCTTTCGCTGAAATCATTTATGATTTATGCTATCCCAGCTTTTGGCTGGTCTGTGATGGAAAAACTCAAAATTGGGTTTGTTTGGGTTTATAACAACAATAAATAGGTTATAAGTTTTGAAAATTAATGTTCTGTATTGCAAATAGTGTAGAATGGCAACAATACATTTGAACTTATTTCTTACCTATTATTCGTTGTACCAAAACCTCAAAACCTCAAGTTATGAGTTATGAAGTTGCTGCCATAAATTACTAGCAAAACATGTTTTAATATAGTGTTCCTCTGTAACACATATATTAGATTATCAAGGCAAATGAGTCATGTAGCTAGGCTTTTAAGCTCAAGTTTAATGAGTTACCGTAACAGGTGTGTGGGGCAGAGCTACTGCAGTAACTCGAAAGGAAATGTCTTCCCTTTTTTTCTTCTGTGGCTTCAACTTTAGTTTTGTTCTTACCTCTTATACAACCTTTGTATAAATATCATCTTTTCAAAATGCCACCTTTTCTGCAAGTATTGTCTTTTGGTCGTGCAAAGGGGGAAGAAGATCCACTCTCTTTATAAAGTGAGAGATGATGCCTCTCCTTTATTTAAGTCCTTTTGAAAGGTTCACATTTCAGTCAGGGGTCTGATACATACAGGCTTCCCATGGTCCTGTGCTGCAGTGATCGTCCAAAGATAAGTGCTGTCAAGTTTGGAGATGTTTGTTGCTGGCCTCAGTTCCATGGGCCACAGTATTACAGTAACTTTGGTACGCCATGTAGGTACAGTGTGACAATGGACCAGATGAGTGGTTGAGGGGAATGCCAGTGGCTAATGAGCAACTATTATTTTATGAGTAACAGACAAAATGAGCAATTGGCCAAATATAGCAGATGATTGAGGGCTCCCACCCATTAAGGTTTGACAGGAGCCCAGCTAAGCCATCACTAGTGAGGCGGTGTTAGTACATTCAGTGGTACTATACTGCACCTCTGGGGACATGTCAGAGAGGTAGAGGCCCTCAGTGGCTCTGATTGTCTACTTATAGGGACCAATGTTTCTCTGTTATCTTTCAGCAGTGATGAACCACCCCAGCATGAAAAAGTCCACCATTACTAGAAAAATGTGGCATTTAAAAAAGGTGAATATGGTAGAATTTAATCAGAATCTCTTAACGTAATTTACCAAAACAAATTCAGCTCAGTATTTGTCAAACCTTTTCCATTTAAAAAAGAAAAAGAAAGGATAGATTAGATACCTAACCAAACATTTAAGAACCTCCAGTCACCACTGCACGAAAAACAATAGTTGAAACACTGGTATGAACTACCAACTTCCTTATGAGGTGCACAAACAGCTGGAGGATGAACATGATGAAATAAATGAAGACAGACCTTGAAGACTGAAAAAAGTGCTGTGTTTGGTTTAGAACCACAATTACTACTATACCCCTCTCAGCGCTGTCAGAAATGAGTATGTTTATAACTGCAAACAGTACAAGTATTGAATATAAGTTTCTCTATGTACAAAATGATACATTTATATACATATACAGAGTTTGAACATGAATGCAGTTTGTGCAAGAATGAACTGAAGCCGATACATTCATACTTCTCGTTCACTGCGAACCTCCCTTACCATTTTCTCTCCACATGCTGTCAGACTTAAAAGTCAGTAACAAATGATTCGTCGTAAACAATTTTAGCCAGGGACTAAGTCCACAAAGCCTTGAGACAGTGTCATCCATACAGTATTCCAGAGGATTAAGCTTTCACAAATTTTATTCGAAGTTTTTGTCAGCGCTATCTGCTGTTTTTCATATTTTTACAGTTACTTCTCTATGCGCTGTAGTTCACCAGTTCGCCATTGAGAAAACTTGTAGGTTGGAAATTTTCAAAATGCCCATTTCAACTGGAACTGGCTACAAAATGGATGAAGGCCATGGCAAAGGAATGCTTTGATTAGAATAACTAAAAAGTAAATTATATATCAATATATTCATAAATAATGTATTTATCTTTAATGCATTCATTAAAAAACTAGGGTTTATAAAGTTATTCACAGTATTTTTTCAGTATACTCAGGTGCTTAAGAGAATGTTTCTACAGGAAGAGAAACTGGAATGAACATGAGCTATTCATTTGCAGAAACAGACCAACGTATGTCTCACCTCACAATGGCTGATTATTAGGATTTATCATTAAATGGCCCTCAGGTTTCCAATCATATTTACTTGAATTGACTTTTACTCTGAAGGTTGGGCATTTAAGACAGCGGAGGGAAGATGATGCTGCACTTGTTGGCACTTGAGGATCTGAACATCAGCCACATTCTCTCACATTCTTTTGTCACCTCATTCTGGTGTAAAACAAAGTCATTCTCTTTTATTCCATGGCGAAGCAAGACACTTGTTAAAAGATTGCTTGAACAACATTGTAACCTGTTCAAGAGATGACAGACTCTGTGTCTGCATAGAGTAAAGGGACATCTACCAACATCTCAGCCCTGCATTTCCTGGTAAATATCGGGTTTTTGCCCTGGCTTTCTCATCTCATTTTACAGAATGCGCAGAATGGGAATGATTAAAATGACATAGACAGATATGACATGGGCCCACTGGTGTACTTCCTGCTCCACAGTTCTAGACTAGCGCTTCTGTGACCACCTGTGTGGCCAACTGTGTCTGGCTGCTTTTGGGGCTTTTGCTTTTTGTTGATCTCCCATGGGAAATCCTCTATTGGAAGTGGGCTGGCAGGACTGCCTGACCCCTCTGGCGTGCTCTCAGGGGTTCCCTCTATAATCTCAATCCGGGGTGGGTCCATCAAATCCATAATGCTGAAGGGTGCTGGCTCTGGTTGGCACATCACTGACTTGTCCTCTGTATTTTGTCGGATGGACCAACTTGAGCCTGCTTGGATTCCTATGGACACTCTGTCGTCTGTTTGTGTGGTGCTGTCGCTGCAAGGCTCCCGGCACAAAGTCCACATGTTGTAGCACTGAGTAAAGTTGAAGAAGTTACTGTTGAAAGTCTTCAATTCCCCACAGACATCTCTACGCAGCTCTGCCAGTTCATAGCGCATTGCTGAGATTTCATCCTTCCACTGCATGTTGAAGGCAGCAACCATGTTAGCAGATTCTTTAAAGGCCTGAATGGCCTGAGGGACCGGCGGCTCTGAGGCTACAGGTGAGGCAGAGGGGACCCTGTATGAAGGCGGGGATGCCGGTGGGACAGAGATGGCTGTTACAGTGGAGCTAGTACTGTGCTGGCTGCGAGCAGCAGCAGTCTCTCTCTCCAGCCTCTCCAGCTCCACATACGCAGAGGAGCTAGCACCGTCATCATCCTCTATCATGTCTTCACATAGTAAAGAGGTCCCATCCACAACATCATATCCCTCTGGAAGAAAAATTTGAATATGCAAACAGAAGGACATTCAAAGTGAAAGGAACAGCTGGAGTGTGATTTGATTTGGCTTCTTTACTAGAAAACAAACACATATCTATGGAAAACATACAGTATGTGAGTGGCAGGTAACTCCAAAGACACACAAGATCAAACCCAGTTATTTCCTGTTTAGTTTCAAAGATTCAAGTGTTTTATCAGGGATGAACATCCACCATTGACTTGTGTGCTGTTCAAATGCGACTAAGAGAGTTGAACCAGAGTTGTAAAAAACCAAGAGGTAACTGAGTAGTGTCATAAAATCACAAAATTACAAGTGTGAAGAAGCTCACTGTCCATTTTTTTTTTTATCACTATTTAAGTATATTGTTGGTGGAATTCATGACATGTTTTTGAAAGTTGCTTATCATTGTTCAAATTTTGGATGAACTTTCTGTGGTGTTCAGGTGTAGCACTTTATGAAGAATCCAAAATGGATCAGCTAAGTAATAGAGCTCCCTCCTGCCAGAGCCAGTATCGAATATACAGCACCTTTTTTGAAAGACAATAATGATTGTCATTAAACTCACATACTGTAGGCTTTTCACAATGTTTTTACACTGCCTTCTCAGTCATCTCAAGGCTTCTTTCCATCTTTTCACTGCACAGCACAGCAAAGAGTGGAATTAAACATGAAATACATCAATCATTATCAGATCATGAATCCATTTTCTGAGAACCCTTTTCTCAAAACATATCAAAATGTTTATTTTTGTGCCATTTTGTGCAAAAGAAAAGATGTAAAGGGGAGTAGAAGAATCACAACCCACTGGGTCAAGAAGCAGATATGAACCCTATTGAACATATCAGGTCCAAAGTGGCTGATTAGACCATGTGGAGTAAGTAACCCGGTGAGGGGAGGGGTCATTCCCCCCTTCGGGGCTGCACCAGGGAGAGGCTGCAATCCCACAGTCAAAGACAGCTGACAGACTCAATGCCAAGGGTTAGACTGCCACATGTGGCCTTTTTAAAAGAAGTCAGATTTTCATGAAAAGAAAAACAGATGCTGCTCTCACAAATAATTGGAGACAGTGGCAATGCGATCACATTCAGTGCTATTTTACGGTTGCCATATGAAAACATTCCGTAAAGTTTGGGAAGTACATCTCTTATACATTTACACTTACAATGTGGTCTAAACACACTTAAAATAGAGACATGGTAAACAACTCACAAAAGCCAGCATCACATTCATCACTTTAATCAATATTCTGAGGTGTCAAGGTTTTAAGAAGAAATCAAAGTGTCTGAGGTTTTGTGAGTTGTTTGGAACCGTGTTTGCTACTTAGGATAACATAATGAGATATTTCTACCAGCTATACATCTATGGATATATAAACTCTATGTATCTATTGTTTTTACTGAGAAGGCAGTGCAAAAACACACATATACATAGATATATGTATGCGTGTCAACATTAAAATACCTGCAACAATCATCACTGATGCCTCCAGTTGTTCATTCCCCCTGGTTATCCTTCAAGAGATGGATGGTCAAATGGAGAGGGGTTTGCTGCTCGTCTGCCCTACGGAGCATCATGGGATCCCTTCCCCACTCAAGGGCCCACTAGCCTCACATGGGGTTTGGTTCATAAGCCGCTTACAATTCAATTATAAACTAGTACTGAATACTAACATAAAAACATGATTCCAGGAATCAATGTTTTTCTTAGCCAAGGTAGCCTACATAAGTTACTTTATTCAATTTCAAGGCCACTATTCCCTCAAAACAGTGCAAAGAGTACACCAAAGGAGAAATATAACTTACAGTATGGCTTGACTGGGAGGTGACAGTACTGTATAAAATTAATCACCATCCAGGGAACCCTTCTCTGGGTCGCTATAACCTTATCTGACATTGTAATTGATGCATCATGCCAATCTTCAAAATACATCTTCATAACATATTGTACAGTCAACTGCTTGTTTTAGTCCATATAGAGCTGACAGATTTGGAGCAGAGAGTTAAATGAATAGAGTTCAGCAAATAAGACAGTGGGATTGGAGAACACTCCTTTATCCTCAGTACTTCTGTCACATCGAAGAAATCGTAGATGGAAACCCAATTGAAGATGAAAGGATTCCAAAAACAAAAGTCCAGATTGCACAAGAAAACAAAACCCACAAAATGAGAAAAAGTGCAAATGTCTCCAATATTAAATTGACAGAAAAGTGTACAAAAACAATGAAAATCCAGGTCATAATATTTAAAAATGCACGCAATTAAAGAAAAATGTTTCAATAGGGTTCATAGCTTTACTCTTGCAGGTAAACACCAAATGCACTTAGTGAGGGAGTTACTGCAAAGACTCTGCTTGCACAAAGAACCTGAAATGCTTAATTTTATATTGCTCGCACTGTGTCGCACAAAACCTTGAAATCTTTGCATTTTGTATTAAAAATGCAGCATGTAGGACAAATAAATATTTGTGACCATAAACAAAATGTGCTGTTTTCAGAACATGTTGCGTCTGGGTCCACTGTCATATTTATATTGTAGCTTAAAAATAAATTCTGACAAATGTAAGCGAAGTTTGCTAAATTGGCAACTCGCAGTTGAAGACAACAGTGATTCAGAAGCTTTAGGAGTTCCTGTAATAAACTATACATACAATTCATTAGTTATTTTGACTGAGATCAATGCTCAAAAGCTTGAGTTTCATGCAACACAATACAACAATACTGCAAATAGTCGAAAGTTGTATTTCTCAAACTCATATATGCCATCACTGAACAGTTCCTTTGTGCAACCAGCACGTGTGAGTGCACGTGTTCTAGTCTCTAGAGGTTGTTGACTTACCTTAAATTGGTTACAAGATTGTTTTTTGTTTGTAATTTTATGAGGTCAGTGACCAGGTCAGTTACAAAGCATATTGCTAATGTGTTGGTGCAACAGAGCAGGGGGAGGACAGGCGGAAGGCTTGTCCGTTGTATCTTCTCAACACAAATAAGTCAACAACCTACCGCTCCCCTACCCCCTGGCCCGTTTTTGTCTTCATCCCTCCCTAAGTAACTCACAGGCTTTGCACAACACATATATAACACCACAGTTTAACATGCTTAGGGTAGGGCCTGTTCCTCATAGGCATGCCATGTAATGTGGCTGTGCTGTGTTGTAAATATTGTGTACCGTGAGCGTGTGTTGCCATCTCAGTGTTGATGCGACCCCCCCGACCTTATCCTAGTCTACAGCTTGGCAACACCACAAGTGACCAACTAGAAGCTTGTCTAATGATGCATGAATCGTGCAAAGTAACACACAAGCAGATCCATCTAAACAATCGGGAGTATGCAGAGGCAAAAACAAACACACGCACACGCACCATAGCTTCCAAAAAAAATAACTGGGATCATTCAGCCCGGCATCTCTGAAGCTCAAGGGTTCCCCACTGTACATATGTAGGTATGTCAAGTTTGTGCGCATGTATAGGATGTATGAGGATATGTAGTCTAAGCCCTCTCTCATTTAGGGGGGGGATTGTTTTACCTGTTGTGGATCTGAGAGTTGAAGTGACAGTGGAGGATGTCATTGAAGGCAAGCAGTCGTCATCTTGGGAATAACCAGCCTGAATTGCACGGAGGTAACTGTGGCTTCGAGTGCGGAACGAACCAGGCAGGTCCAAGGCTTCCATGGCCTGGGATTCTACTTCACTAAAAACGGACTCGCAAACTGACTCAAACTGGCCATTGATCTCAGTCTCACTCACCTGAGAGACAAAAACAGGAATAGCAGTCCTTAATTTTTCCTCTTCCTTTCTCTTTCTCACTTTGATTCTTCCCCTTTGCACAGCAAATATGAAGGAGTGTTAGCGTAAGGAAATGCCACTGTCATTCCGACCTTAAACTGAATAAATGTCAAGATCAAATGAAAAAAAGGCAGATGACAACAGAAAACAATCAGAAAAATATTCAGTTTGGGTCATAAAACATTCCATTCACCACACATCCCCAAACTAAGATGTACTGTACAGTATACTGTATGTCACTACATGTAAAACACTGCAGTCTCAGTTCTTTGTCTTGAAGCTTTAACAAGTCTCTTACAAATACTGTAAGTTGTTCTAGCTGATACAAGATGAATTCATGTTCTACTCTGTTATGTCTTCTGTTCTCTGTCTACATCATCATGCTGTTTAATATTACTAGGTGTCACTATTATTTAAGACCTTTTTCTAGTATCATTTAACTGTGTTTGCACCAGCAGGAGTAAGCTAACTGCGCAACCTTTCTAAATCTCTCCTCCTCTTGGATGGTTTCTTGCTGTGTCACAAATCTTCACATCAACCTTGTCTTGTGCCACCATGGAGGTCCAAAATAGACTTGCAAAATTAATCTAACTGTATAGATTAATAGCAGGATATGACAAAGATAGATAGCTGAAAAGGTTGGTGTGTGAGGTTAGACACTATGTTACTGTTTCTGTAATACTAATCATTAATAGTAGTTTGAAAAAAAAAAAAAAGGATCAGTTAATCAAAACAAACTGCTGCTTTTGGCGTTGTTAGCTAGCTAATTAGCTGGCATGCCACAACAGCAGGAGATTGATGAATCGTTTTTAAGTGGTCTATTCCAGATATCCTTCGGCCAGATCAGATTGCAGACTGACTGATGTGAAACTGATATCCTAGTTACTCAATTATGTACAATTTCAGGTTTCTTTATAACATGAATCTCTTAAAAAACTTTAAACCACATTAGATTATGTCTGGAGCTGTAGACTCTTAGTTTAATCATCAATTCTCAGTCCAAAACAGCACAGATTAGTCGTGTCTATTGACTTCAGTTGAGACAGCCATGGCTATGTCTACTAAACAATCAGCTGTGGACCTCCACTATGAACACCTGTGGATTTTTTATTTTTCTGTAATGCCCTCTACACAAAGTTCCTACATACAAAATGACATGACATAGGCTCTCATAAATGTCTCCAGGTGTTGCCTCTGTGCGATGCATGTGTTTAAGACTCACCTGGCTGACGCAGCTAGCCTGACTGAGGGTGCTGACGGCGCGCATGTAGCTCTGGTTGCGAGAGCGGAAGGGCGGGGGGTGAAAGGTGGCAGGGTCCAGCGTGACACTAGGGTGGGGTCGCATATCTCTTGTGGTTTGCAAGTGGTAGCCCTGGCTGAACAAGGACAGGGGGTAGGGATAGATAACGATTGCACAGTTCAAAAGCCACACATGGAACATCACTGGATCATATTGTTCTCAACAAATCTACTGGTTAGCATCTGTGGGCTGCTTATTGTTAAACTCCAAGTATTTTATGACAAAACAGTCTTCCATCCTAAAACTAGAGAAAGCATGTGTACGGCTTGTCTCTTGTTCTTATTAGAGAAACAATGAGAGCTAGGAGTGGCAATGATAAGATATCATTACATTCTCAACCAGAGGCTAAAAAACAGGGCTGATTTGTTTGTGGACAACAGCCCAAGTGATCAGCACCCCACTGAGATGATGGTAACAAAAATAGCACAGAGCACTGAGTGGAAGTAGGGATGACGAATGCATGATGGCTCACCAGGTTCACAGAATTTGGCTATATCTGACAGCCACATGGTCCGGAAAAAAACAGTTACAGAGAACCATAAGCTGAATAAAAACAAGCTGAGCAACAATAAGCTTGGTGGGAATGTGAAGGTGAAGCAATAGTGTCCCTTGGGTACAAATCGGATACATGTCACCAGAGAGATGATTAGAAGATAATTAAAGAGTAACTTAACATCCCCTGAAAACCTTGACTAACCTCCAGCGGTTTAACTTTTCTTGCTGCAGTGAAGTAAGGGTGAACTCCCAGTCAGGGGTGAAACACGTGAAACTGTCAGCCAGAGAGGGCATTGCTTTTCAGCCTGGTGATAAGTTACTCTTTAACTAAAGGTAGTGCACCACTGCTTGACCAGTGCAGAGACATTTGCAACACATTATGCTATGATTATTGATAAATACTTTCCGCCTCATTTATATCAGTGTGTGTCCAGTAAATACCACAAACGCCTCTTAGTTCAACACAGTGCAGTTAACACACATTGACAGAGCCACAAACTAAAGCCTCCAAAATGAACATAAAGTTGAATAAACACCTCTGAACAGTTTCATGTACAACTCCAGCTACATTTTTTCATGATTGTGAAAAGAATATATATATATATATATATATATATATATATATATATATATATATACACACAGGTGAAGTGAATAACATTGATTGTTTTGTTACAGTGCAATGCTCTTTTGTGGAACCTTGGCTCCTGCCATTCATGTAGATGCCACTTTGACACGCACCATCAACCCAAACACCGTTACAGACCAATACACCCCCTCATGGCAACGGCACTCCCTGATGGCAGTGCACCCATACCCACCCCACTCCCCAGGTAGGACAGTGCACCATGCTGCACCACAAAACTGCTCAGGAGCCGCTCAGGGGACATGACTAAGAGCTCAGAGCGTCGACCTGGCCTCCAGACAACACCCCCAGAGGTCTTGTGCCCATGCCTCAACGGGTCAGAGGCCCAACCGTAGATTGGACTTGGTTCTGGCCTGTCAAGGCCTGGACAAAGGACCTCTGGGGTACTGGTTTGTGCCACAGATGCTCGATCAGATTGGGATCTGGGGAATGTGAAAGCAAGGTTGATGTCTTGAGCTCTTTGTCACATACCTTTGGCCATTCCTGAGCAGTGTTGGTGGTGTGGCATGGTGCATTGCCTAGCTGAGGGGCTACTGTCAGCTGGGGCACTGTTGCAATGAGCAGGGGTACTTGGTCTGTAACAATGTTAAGATGATGGGAGTGCGTAAAGGGGCATCCACATGAATGCCAGGACCAAAGGTTTCCCAGCAGAACATTGCATTGTAATGACATCATCAATATTATTCACTTTACCCATCAGTGGTTTTAATATTTTGGCTGATTGGTGTACCTCACCACAATAGTCAGTAACTTAAATGTAGGCCCTTCCATGTGACAGCGACCCATCCACTAAGCCAAGCACATTTAAGCCTGCTCTCTTGAGTCTGACATTGTATTAAGGTGACAGTTTTGCTACAGGCTCGTCAACAACACTGCGATAAGATGAGGAACATTGCCTGTGTAAGATACTGGGCAAATATTTTAACTAGCAGATGAAAAAGGTCATAAACACAAAACCCATTTGGTACTGCAGCGTTCAGCAGAGCACTACTTTACCTGATCACATGAAACAGTTGTTGATTGAATACTTAACAGCAATGGTCAAGAGCAACTTAATGATGTGGTTATAAAACAAGCTAACAAGTAAGTACACCCCAGCTCTAAATAGCAGCTTAACACAGTCGTCCAGGCATGCATAAAATAATGTAAGAAAAGGATAACCAGAACTTGGCCTCTCATTTTGTTGCCAAGCAACTTCCCTTGGAATCACCAACTAATGTAAAACTTCTTCAGATCTCTCAGTGACAGCTGAACAGCATCAGCGAACAACTGTTTTACTCGGACAGCATGTCAACAAAGTAGTGAGTCAGTGCGAGATTGTTCAGATTTATAGAAACAAAAAGGCTGAGGCTGTGGATTAAAATTTCAAGTAGGTTGTAAAGAAAACAATAATTGAAGGTTAGCTCTAGAATTTCGACAAACCTATTTGAATGTTCTCCTTTTGAACCCCTACTTAAAAAATGAATATATTTTTACCACAGAATGTTTTATTTTAGAGACACAACAGCGGTGTGTAGTCAGGAGTTGAAGTGCAAGTCAGTTGTGCAAGAAACTCTATTTCTCTCAAAGTCTGGTCATTCCCCGAACATTATTAACTTATTCCTTAACATTCTACAGCTATAGAAGTGTGTGGAGTAGTTCGTATACAGTGCTGAAAGAAAGGTCTCATTGCAGTACTGACATTCACTCATTGATCATTGTCCAGTCTAATTAAGGGTGCTGATCAAAGGCTCGGACAATATTGATATTGATATTTCTCACAATCTTAACCCTAACCATTTGTACTGATCTCATGGTGCAGTCTATGTACAATTTACCACCATCTTTGTCAGTCACTGGAGCCAACAGTCCGATACCTGACTCCGCAGACTCACTCAAGACACACACTGCAACATCTAAGTCCTTGCATATGAAAATTAATAATTCAAGATAGAAGCTGGTCATTTTGTTGACCCTAAAGCAACCACCAATTCCTGAGCCATCGGTTTTAGTAATAATGTATTTTAAAGAATGACCATTCCATAAGGTAAATTTCTAAAACTACAAGGAAATTCAATCCTTTTGCTGTATTTTCAACATGCCGCCTGAAAATCAATTAATGCTTTCAAGGTTTAATGAAAAGGAGGTAAAATGAAATCAACACATAGCTTTGTCATAGACATAATAAGCGAGGCAGCCAGGCCCCAGGCCTACCTTTGGGAGTCTAAATGGGGTCTCTGCATGGCTGATTTGAGGACAAGAGCATCAGGCCGAATGGCCTTCTGTGGGGAGGTCTTAGGGCTGGTGTCAGAGTCACCACTTTCATCATCCACCTCTCCCATAGCTTTGACATAGCTACTGCTGCGCATCCGCCGACACGGGATCTCATCATCCTTCTCTCCAGGGTATCCACCCCACTCATCCTGGGGAACCTGTGGGAGACAACACAGCTTTTAAATACTTCACATTCATAACCATAAGGTAGTATTACTTGTTTATTTGAGCCAGTATCTGTGGTGACTGGTTAAACCCTAATAGAGTACAGCTCTTACAGTGGGTTGTCCTGCTCATAGACAAAATGTCAGGCTTGTACAGTGAACTACATCAGAGATATTATTTGCAAGTACAATGGGGCCCAATTAGCCAAATGAGTGTGAGAACTGTATCAGACAAGTAGAGGGATAAGCTCTGGCTAGTTTTTCCCTAAACAGTAAATTAAGCTGATTCGCATCCCCGGTTTCAAGCTCCACCTCTGTTTCATCCCCCTGGGTCAGGGATCCCAATTTAAACAAGCTCAACGGTTAACCTTACTCCACCCATGAGACTCATACAGTGGGTTTCTTTGAGCTAAATTCTGCAACTGCAACCATGAACAGGCACTTTGTATCATTTTTATGAAAAACATATCTTGCTTTTGGTGACATGGCTTATACCAAAGCATATATGGAACTTTATTGGCTTTTTTTGGTTATCTGCATTCATATGCAAATATTTGTTGATGAGCTAAATCACCGTCAGACTGATAGCCAGTGGGTTCTGGGATTGTAAATCGGACTGTAAACAATGACAGACACACAAAGAGGTAATCTTGGCTTATTTAACTGTTATTCAGATATCGGCTGGCTACACAGGAATCCCGGAGATATTGGCTGTAGTCCCCAGAGGCTAAATCGTTGACAGACCGATAGCCGATGGTCTCCGACATTGTAATGGGAGTAAGTAGCTTAGGTCCGCAAGAGCCTCAACTTGTGTAACACAAGTGTATGAAGTAAAGCAATACAAAGTAATATTTTACTGTATTGATTCAATCAGTCAATCGGCTGAACATTGGTAACTACTACGATATTCGCCTTGTTGACTGCCATCGGCCTACTGGCAAATGTGATGACATTCACCGATGGCCAATATATTTCTTTTGTGTCACATCAATTTGGCGCTGACCAAAATCCAGGGTTTGAGACTAATGTAACACTGCTCTGCTGTCGGACACGATTAAAAAACATGTTTTGGGACAAACAGACATCTTCCACTGGATGCCCTCCGCACCTTTTTGTGCGGAGGGCATCCATGATGTTTTCAAATGTAATTTTTGTCATATATGGCAATATAAATCAATATTGGAGAGGGAATAATGATATAGTATACATAGTAAAAAGAGTGTTGAAGCAGTTATCAAAAAAGTTTTTCCTGTGAACGTAGTTTTTAAAAGGTTGTTTCATAAATGTGCATGATTAAATCTGTGCTCATTCAAAGGTAGTGTGATGAAGGGCTTAACTACTTTGAAACAGTTATTTTTTATGATAAAAACATTTATTTGTTTCCTTGGCACAAAAAGGGCCAATAAATACCAACAAATACAAAATAAACAAAATAAGACCACATCAGTATCGGCCATTGTTATTTCAAATATTGGTATCAGTATCAGCTCAGAATTTATATTATATTGTTTTTTCCAGTAATGTGGTAATGAAACACACTTCGGTTTAATTATCAGTAATTACATTAAACTTATTACTTAATGAATTTTATAATTTAAAAAAAAAAACGACAGTTTATTTTTTTTTTAATTAAAATTATGTTTTCATGTGTTATACATTTTTTTGAAAATGAAAAATCCATATTTTTAGTTAAGTATTGTTTCTCTTAGTTTCATTCAGACAGACACATTTCCTATGTATTTGGCCCTGACAAAGTTGTTTCACTGTGCTCTGTCCATGGTCCTGAAAAATCTAAACACATGCTCTGTTTCTCTCCATGGTGCTGAGATATTCAGATGCAGCCTTTCTTTATGCAATCTTAAATCGCGGCCTATTTGCTACATTGTACATTTACATTTTGTCATTTTATTCAGCTGTCCAAATTCTGAATGTCCAATGTCCATATCAAATTCAGTGCATACTGGAACAAATGTAAAGCCTCTTAAGGGGGAGAGACAGTAGAAGAATCGCTGGATAACATTGAAGTTACATTATGCATTATTGTCATGTGACAATGATTCAAGCTAGCTTTACCAGTCGCTGTTTTCAACACCTTTGTCAGCTAGGATTTTCTCAGTAAAATCCTTTAACGCACAGGAGTCATGGGTTTTACACTACCGACAACAGCAAGAGCGGTTTGTCTGAAATAAACACAAAAACTGGGTAACCACTGTTTATTAGCCTGATGCTGGCTGGAAGTGTGTGGGGGAGTGTAAGTGAAGGCTCTTTCCCATCTCTATTCTCTTGACTAGTGGGTGGTAATAACAAGGGGCGCTGCATCCGGTGAGGGAATTGGCCATGTACAGCACTGTGGGTTTAATATACAAGGGTACATGGATAGTGCAGCTGTGGGTTTAGAGCAGGACCTTAACAGCAAGGTGCATGCTGTGTTTGCCCCTCAGATGTTCAGGTTTCTTTGTACAATCCAAACACCTTGATTGTCAAAGAAGAGTGCAGGATCTAAACTTTGACAGGTTTGTTTAATGTAAAGGCATCCAGTTTAGCGGTCTGAAAAATTGCTTTTTTCTAGATAGAACTTTTGATACATTATAATCAATATCAAGTCAGTATGTTAGCAGTATGTCAGCATTTCACAACTATATGACTTTAATAACATCCAACTTCCATTCATTTATTTTAATAGAGTCCATGTTTGTGGTTTGGAAGAAAATTAATCTGAAGCACCATGTGAGATTCATCAGCACATTTCTGGAAGGAGCTCAAATACTGCTTTACATCTGCAGGATCATCAAACCAGCTGAATGAAAAGGGTAGAAACAACCTTTGAGAATAGCACTCACATTGCCAATCAAAACATGGGCATACTTAATTCAAGGATTTGTAGAAAAGCACTAATAGAAATTCCCTCACACTCTTGGCGGTGATGCAGTTTGTGTATTTTTATGCTTGCACAGCTAAGGCTGCCAATCATACCCCTGAGGCTCGGGCTGTAACTTTTAAATCGGCACACAGTCATTAATGGCACAGCATCACTGCTAATACAAAAAAAAGTATGAGCCCTAAAATTAGCTCTGACTGACAGCCGAAGGAGCACAGCATATAGTTTTGACATACATTATCTACTACAGCATTCATCAACATTGAAATAATCACAGCCATGACATCATGTAGCATAAATAGCCTTTTGTATTTGTTTTCTAATAATTGTAAACAGTGACTGTTCTTAACATTACAGCATCTCATGATTAACATGGTGATTAAGCGATTGTGTGCTAATTACTGCACACTGTGTGGTGTTCTGCTACAAACGTCTACACATAACTAGTGCTCCTGTACTGCAAGCCAGTGGGTTTTAATTAGATGTTGATGCGACAGAAATAAAGGTAGACCTCTTGAAAAGGAATTACCCTCAATGTTCCTGATTTTCATATTGAATATCCTGCTTACACTTTAGGTTGCCTGATTGTTATGGAGATTGAATTGTGATTGACAAGTCACATTATTTATGCAATCTAAATCGCTGCTCCTCTCAGACACAATAAGGTTTTGTGGTCCTGAAGATGGTGATATACGATGGCAATGTGTCAGACGCTACATGCTCTGGCACAATATTGATCAGTCGTGCACTAAGTACAACACTGTGTCAGTGTGCAGTGCAGCTGTAGCAGTTGTCCCAGTGGACAGAGCCGCCTTAGCTCTTGAAACAACAGCCCGAGGCGCAGGGTTGTCCTTAATGCTCTGCCAGTTACTCACTTTAGCCAATCATATAGCTTCGCTGTTTCTCTGCCACAGTCGCTGAGCTGTTCTCACAGAAAGCTGAGTGGCTGATAAACCCCCTTTTTTCATCCACCTTGAGGAAGAGCTACGCTTTCTTTATCACATCTGTTCTCACTATCTGCTCCTGCCGGCCGTCTCTCCCCCTCTCAATCTTTCCTTCAACACCCAGTGTCCTCTCTGACTTGACGGCCCGTTTCAGCAGGGCAGACAGGTGAAAACTTGACAGCATAAGGCACTCAACATAAAAATGATGAACATTTTCCTCTCTGTGAACGGTGGCATAGGGGGAAATATAGAGAGATTTAGAGATGCTAATAATAGCGCCAATTGCTTTCCACCATCATTAATCTAGTATATTTTACTTAGATGTTTTTCCCAAATGTTTTTGTAGTCAAGATGAAAAGGGCTCTGAAGCATTTAGACCATATGCTACTAGAACTCTCCTTTGAATCCCAAACGGATGAACTTCTTTCGGGCAGCATGGCTCACTGCAGTGCTGCCAGTATGAGCAAAGTAGGGAAATGAATCATGGTCATTGAGTTTGCTAATGTTGTGATGTTAGGCGTCATCTTTGTGTGTCATCAGCTTAAAGAACAAAACGTTGCACTTTCCATCCCTGCCTAACTTGGACAGGTAACATGAAAATTAGCCGACCTGCTTCTGTCTTCCCTCAAAGACCTATCAGTAAAACTATCACGCTCACTAATCGGCTATGCATACATTTATCCTCTCCCACATGAATGGAATAAAATGCAGCAATTGTCTGCAAACTAAATTAATCAGGCTTAAAGACAGCAATAAAGCTAAAGAATCATTTTCTTCCTAATGCACGACCATCGATCGTCTGGGGCTATAGTTAACAAGGCAGCCATCACTCATGGAAGCATCGCGCAAACTCATTAGCATTACTTTGTTTCTGTGCTCATTTAATGCTACACCTGAAGGAACATGTTCAGCTGCGCCTCTGAGGCAGCTATACAGCCAGTCTGCTTTACACCGTCGTTAGTTAGTCCTAAACACAGAGAATACTTTGTACAAAGATAACCTTGGGATAGACCATCAAAAGCACAAAAAACACTGACTCCACTAGCAGAGCAATTTTTGCTGGTTAGTTGTTGGTTGTTGAAGTGATAAGATACTCTGTGTGATTTGCGACACTGAATGCAGTCTACTTACGTCTGAAGTAGGGTCTGAAAGCTTAGTCACCTACTTGTTGTGACTGCAGGAAGCAAGTGCAGGGTGTAACTATAAGCCTCCTTTGACGAGAGTTCATATTATTATTTTATCTTTGGCATGTATTTATAGATAAATGTTCTGTCTGTTTATTTGAGAACACAGTAACACACTCTCTAATTGCAGGGTGCCCCAAGAGACACAATTTGTTGCAATGGTTACTGTATATCAAGGAAGGACACCAGCTCAACATGTAGAAATGTTATATACTCTAAAAGAGATATCAAGAGAAGACAAAGGTTCTCCCCCTAGATAATCTTTTCAAAGCCCCTGCCATCCCACGTGAGATTTCATTATTACACCAACGGGAAAATACTGCACTGGCTCCGTTTCAGACAAGGAAGGTCAAGTATGTATGATTGATTGAAGCTAGATGATATACTGCAGAAACCTTGTACAGGTAGCCTTTACTTGCACACTTAATACCATTTCTCACCTTCAAAACATGCTTCAAAATCCTGGGACCGCGCCAAGCCATTATTTATTTACACTTTGTACTATTTCACTTACACAGGAGACCCAGCCGGGTTAGGGATTGCAGACATCTCATAATTAGTGAAATTCACTCTTGTAAATGTTGAAAAATAATTGAAAGACAGCAAAACAAATGCAAAAGTAGAAAGAAAAATGCTCTTTTATTTTTGGCTTTTTAGACTTGAAGTGATTGATAGCAATTCCATTCATTTATTCAGTGTACGTATAAAATGAATCATCAGTTTAAAAATACGTTCCAATAGTAATTTTTAAAATCACTATGGAAGATTGTCACACTGCACATTATCTCTGCACTGAGCCTCTTTTAGAGCTTACACGTTATGCTTTATAGCTGTGAATATTTAGTTTCCTGCACTTAATCTGTATCTGCCTGCTGATGCTTTACTTCATGGCAATATTTAAGATTTTCACAATCATGTTTAGTTTTTAATAGGCATTTTGTTTGAACTTCAGCTTCACCCTACAAAAGTGGCTTTTGTCTTACGAGGGTACAGCCTGAAGACTCGACACCCACTGAATCAAGATTATTTCAACAACTTGCACAACGTAGACATGTCCTCCTCATCACAAGACCTAAAGGACCCAGACACATCAAACAGATAAAAATCCAATGAGCACACCGAGCGTTGACCACAACGCCTGTGTACAGATCTCCCCTCACGTATTCCACTGAATAAGGCTCTCAGTGTGGACACGCTCAGTGCAGAATGTGCCCATGTGGCAGCTGCAGGGTCTCTGCCTGCTGACACATAAGCTTGTCAAATGCCACTGTGAGAGCCTCTGTATTGACAGAGTCTTTCTGTCCCCATGGCACGCAGACAACTGCAGTTTGTGTGTCTGTGTGGACTTGTGCACTCCACATAGCATCAAAGTGCATGCACTGGGCAAAGAATCAATGTCCTTTTGCTCTCCAAGCATAGACAGCAATGCATCTAGAAGCTTTTATGTGAGAGCAGCACCATTCACTGTCATTAGTGAAAGAAGGAATGACAGTCAAATTCGATTACAGTGCGTGCATATAAGTCAGTTGTCAAGCTTCCTGAAATTGGGTGCAAATGCAAGTGTGGCCAATAATCTTTTTTGCATTTTTAGCGATTGTGTGAGGACAAGTACAATCCTAGCAGAAAAGGGCGAGATCAGGATGAATGCAATGTTAGTAGAAGCCATACATCATCTTCAAGGGGGAGTTGGGGCAAGCTTTAATAATTGCCAATCACTTCAGCTCTTCTCAGCCCGAATACAAGCAATAGACCATTTCATAACGGGCTCAAAGGAGAGTCCAGGCCAACTTCTCCCAATAGAAGAGTGTTTTTGGAAAGTGCGGACGTCCCAAAGCACAGCTAACCCCTAAATATGTTATTAAGGCCCGATGATGCTTCTTTTTAAGTTTCATTCACATAACAGAAGGCACTGAAATCCCTCTCACCATGCTGCCATTATTGATAGATCCTAAATCACCATCATGTGAAGCCATTTGAATTGTGAATTCAAGCTTACAGTATTTTAATGCTGCACTCACTTCAAGAAGCTCTGAATTAAAGCATTTGCTAGCGCTGAGTATTAAAAATGAAATGTAACGTCAAACACTTGGCTTTTGACTGTGTTTTTGAAGCCAGTACCTGTGGCTAAACTAGTTTATGCTCCTAATGTGTCAGTGGGATAGCAAAGACAGGGGCCTGAAAATCTGTGTATAATACAAATATTTCCGTTTTAGTGTGCAACCTCCTACAGTAGCTCCTGCTGAGCGGTTTATATTTTTCGTTAACAGACCTAATCTGTGTGTTTTCTGCTTTGCAGTCGAGCTCAGGTCGCCCTTTATTTTCAGAGTCTTCCACCATGACATTGATTCACTCAATTGATCTCTACATCTTAATAGACAATAGCTCCCTGAGGTGACTACACAAAAGGGAATCCTGGTTAAATATATTGGTTTCTCAAACTGGACACTGTAATTGCCCTCGGGAGAGCAACAGAAAGAAAGGTGGAATTCGAAAGTCCTCCCCTGGCAGGATTTCTAATCAATACATCAATCACTTCATTTTAGTTAGAAGGTCCTCTGTGGGGATGAGTGGATATTGATCTCAATTATTGTTTGTTATATTTTCAGATAGGTGATGTTCAGGGTTTCTGTGCAGTTACTGCCCTTTTAACCTACAGTACCAATGAAGTTCAAACTTGAAACACTCATTTTTTGTCAGCTCTTTCTAAAGAGACAGTTATTCAACAGTGACAAGAATTCTTTCGAACGGCTTGGATGAAAGCTACATATTTTAACTTTTAAAGAAATAGCACCACCATTAGTGTATGTGTGTGTGTGTATAAATAGTAAGTGGAATATATAAAATCGAAGTTCCAAAGTCCATCTATCATTTCTTAAACTGTTCAAATTGCCATCAGTTATTGAACACATGTCCATTCAAGACACAAATGAGGAAAAACACCACTCACCTGCAGGTAATGACATGTCCGTGATGAAGACTTGAGGTCCGAGTGCATCATGGGTTTCTCTAGATTAAGCGATGACTTCCTATAGGCCTCCTTAGCCTGGCTGACTGTCAGTGTCGACCAGGAGCTCCTCTTCATGAATTTGCCCTCAGGTGCCATAGCCATGCTCTCGCAGGCTGAGCACTTGACATCATTGTTACTCTTAGAGGTCTTGAGTGACAGGTCTCCAAAGTGGTGGCTGTGCATGGAATCTGGGTAGCAGTGGCTGACATGTTCCCCGTGGTGCCGCGACATGACACTGGGTGTGCGGTAGGTGCTGTCACTATCCAGGTTGTCATCGGAGCTCCACCAGCCACCTGAGCGGTGCTTACGTTCTTTGCTCTTGCTCCTCTTGCTACCGTGTTTGGTGGAGTGGTGGCCATGATGGTGATAACTCCCTCCTCCACCTCCCATGATATCACCTTTTGTGCCATTCATCTTGGATGAACCCTCCAGGGAGTGGGACTTGGTGAAGAGCTTCTGGACAGAATGAACAAGGTGTCTGATGCGGCCAGGACTCTCACTGCGTTGCTCAGTGGTGGTGGAGGTGCGCTGGTACTGTAACGTGTGGAAGCCATCGCGGTGTAGTGGCAGTTGTTTCTCAAACTGGTCTAGCAGGTTAGCAGGAAGGCGGTTGCTTTTGGTGCCGGAGAGATGGGAGGAGGCCGCCGCCGCCGCCGCAGCAGCAGCGACAGCTGGGGAGGTGGCAGAGGCTGTGATGGCAGCGCAGTCGTCCCGTGTGGCTGAGTCATAATACTGAGAGCTGTAGTGCATTCTGGGGAAGGTGCTGCTGGAGATGTGGTCAGATGCAGCAGCTGGGGGCATCATGACAGGGGACATCATCATGCAGTCAGAGTGGATGGAGCTGCGCGGCGAGTAGCGGTGGTGGAAGTCCATGGGGCAGCTCTCCGTGGGGCTGAGCAGGTAGGACGAGTGGCGGGAGTCAGAGCCATGGTGAGCGTGGAGGTCATGGACGTGGGGGTCATAATCCAAGCCATAGGGTAAAGGGATCTGGTGCTGGGAACGGCTGCCCGATAAGCCCTTCATGTTCCTGGCTGGAGGGAGGCGTCTGCCTTCATTGAACTTTCGAGACGGGGACCAAGGTGAAAACTTCTGGTCTGTTTCAGAGAGAGGGAAAGAGAGAAGAAAATAGAGAAATAAGATACAAGCAGCGTGGAGAGAGACTTGCTCTTGCTCTTGTAAATATTTCATCCTCCCACTTTATGCTGTTTCCAATAAAGTATACACCAAGGGACCTGTAATGCAGGTGAACACTTGCGATGGAGAAGTCATGTTAAGTGAGAAGTTGTTAAAGTATTACAGTACACAATGGAAGTACAATTATTTCTAACAAAGAGTGACAACTCTTAATTACAGTGTATTTAAGAGTTGTGTTGAAGTGAACTCCAATTGTTAACCTTAATGAAGGCAGAAATGTGGGTTAACCTGCATTATAAAACAGACAAAGATGACAGCAATCACTGTACTGCCTTTAATAGTATAGATGAAGTCCCAGATAATTTCTCAAGAGATTTGTCTCTCGTCTAAGTCAGGTAGAAACCTTTTCTCTTCTTCTACAGGAAAAAGCTTTGTACTTGTATTTAATGACGCACTGTGTCAAATCTCATCTCATCTGAAAAGAAGCAGTTCCACTTCTGCCCTCAGAACAGCTTGGAGGTTTCAAAGCTCAGTGAAAGGGAATTTACTTCTAATGTATAATTTGTCATAGATTACTGATCATCTCCTTCAAGCTATCATGACTTGAATAATGTATTGGAATATTTTTTTTGCCCCTTGATTTAATTGTTGTCCTCAAAGAAGAGTTTAATTTCTGTCTGGAAGAGAATACTCCACAGGATATACAAAACTTTGCGTGGATTTATAAAGCTGCAAGTACACCTGATCGTATTTAATAAATCTCAGTCATTGTGGAACTTGCTGCACGTGCATGAGCCTCATTTGTGCTCCCACGGTTAGCCATAAATGGATGTCGAAACACCCTTAAACATCCATTCGCCTAATGACACTTGTGCCCGCTCCACCACTCATTATACCTGTCAATGGCAAGAATGGCAAAGAAGCAGTGCAATATCACAGATTGTGTTGCATGAGTGAGGTTCTGCAACAACACCAGAATAGCTGTCATTACACATGGCCATTACGCATGGCTGAGGCTATTTACAAAAGCCATATCATAAGTTAATCACATATAACTGTAAACCATCATCGCACAATATCTCAGTCACCATTGTTAAATGTCAAAAGGATGATAAATGACACATTTGTAGAGCTCTTATCAAAACAGACCTTATAAACAAGTATTTCACAATTCAGGAAAATATTAAAGTACTGATAGAGAAATAATAAAAAGGATGATTAAATTGATCACTCACAAAAAGATTTAACATTTACTTTATAAATGTGCCTCCGACATTGCACAGAATGCTTTGTGTACTGCGAAAATAATAAGACAGTCGGTGAAACTGGCAAACAACCTAAACAAACAATATTTTACTACAAGGTCTTTCATCTTATATTTTATATCCATCTCATCATTTCACTCGCAGCTGCCTCTTGAAAACCGTGTGTACGTCTGGTCTGAAGTAGTGCACATTCTCCTTTTATAAATACCAGTTTGTATGTAAAGAAATGGAGTATGTAGAGTTTGTGAGCATAATGTATCTTGTATACTTTCCTAAACCTATACCACAGAAATCTTGTAGCAGCAGTAGGGAGCTGATTCTCGCAACAAATTGAGCTAAATCTCTGGAATCTGTGATGAAAGTATTATTTCTCAAACCCGGCAGCAGTGAACCACTTCTTATTAGGTGTATGCCTAATTATTTTGAGAAGAGCCGTGCACATCACTGGGTGGTGATCACAAAGAGCAACAAATTTTGTACAACTTCAAAGAGACTTTAAGATGAGGGAATTTAGTAGCTTATACGAGGGGTTAAAAACTCCAGCGTAACCTCCGAAATCCATTCGCGCTGCCAGCATGTGGAAGACACTTAATGGTGAAAACTCCTCATTTAGTGCTGAAACAATGTGCATAATAAACTTATAATTCATTGTATCCAACATTTATTGACTCAGTGTTAAAAATGAGAAAAGAATACATGTTAAAGCTTGACTTCACATATATTTATCTACAACAGTTATCTGTGCCCTATACTTGAAATTATCAACTTAGGCAGTCCACTCTTCTTTTCCTATATTCCTACAGCTACAAAATCAATTGCAAAACAGGCTTTTATGTTTAGGGCCCCCTCTGAGTGGAATCATTTTTCCTCTAATATTCCATCTTTGACATTATTTGGTGTGTTAAAAAATGCTTTGATAGCTTACTTTGAGACTAATTGTACATATTTTTAGTGGCATAAATGAACAAACCTAGAAGTTATTTTTGTATGTCACTAATTGCTTTCTTAATTTCGTTTTTGTGGCAATGTAATTGCTGCCTGGAGTATGTTCAGAGATTTTTCTTTCAGGTAACAAAACACTATATTCATGTACCACATAGGTTTTGGAATCAGGTGTTTGGGGAGGATCTTGACACCAGAACTTTTGTGTTTGTGTCCAGACTGGTGTCTTACGTTTAGGCAACAAAAGAACTTTGGTTAACGTTGGGGAAGGATTGATTTTGGTTACATTTTGATAGAAGGTAATAAACACAAATATGCGGTAGACACTACGTATAGATACTGTATTGCCAAAGTACCTTTTTTTTTTTTTTTTTTTTTTTCAGTGAACATTTTGCTGATACCTAAAGTATCAACATTTTTGCGACTTGCCAGATACATTAACTTGCAGCATTTCCTCATTATGGCATTAGAAAAATGTGCTCAGCATTATGTTGCCCTCAAAACTTATGCTTTTTCAAATTAGTTGTATATAAACCTAATTTCTAGGAGACATCTGTCCTTGGCTACTTTGTGGCCATTTAACAATTGTACTTATTTTTATGTACTATATTTGTATAGTCTGTTTTTGTTTTGCCTGTATGTTGAACTGTTTGTTTGTTTTGCTTGTTGCCACGTTGGTTGTTTGCATTATGTACCCCTGAAAACAGGCCGACCCATCTCAAGGGGCTTATCATAAATACATAAATAGATAAATGTGCATAATTTGCATAAAAATGCCTGCACTTCAAAATAATTGGCATTCATTCATTCTACTCACCATGATATAATGGTAGTATCGTTTCTGATTGTGACACTGTATAGCTCTGCAGAATGGGAATACACTTCTCTAGTTTCTCTGAATAATAGTGCGGGCACTATGATATGTGATAAATGAACAGCAGACCTGCAGCTGGTGATACCTCACTGATAATGTTCTAAACGAGTAAAAACTTTATTTGTGACATTAACCACAGAAAACCACTCTTTTGGCTTAAAAACTGGAGAAAAGAGGTTTTGAAGAAGAGTGTTTCGTTTAAATTGCATGACGCTGAAATTGTGTTGTCGTTGTCCTCCTCCTCCTCCGCTTATCCGGGTCCGGGTCACGGGGGCAGCAGCCTCAGCAAAGAAGCCCAGACAGTCCTCTCCCCAGCCACTTCTGTCAGCTCTTCCGAGGGAACCCCGAGGCGTTCCCAGGCCAGCCGGGTGATGTAATCCCTCCAGCGTGTCCTGGGGCGGCCCCGAGGTCTCCTCCCGGTTGGACACGCCTGAAACACCTCCCAAGGGAGGCGTCCGGGTGGCGTCCTTACTAGATGCCCGAACCACCTCAACTGGCTCCTCTCGATGTGGAGGAGCAGCGACTCTACTCCGAGTCCCTCCCGGATGTCCGAGCTTCTCACCCTATCTCTAAGGCTGAGCCCAGCCACCCTGCGGAGGAAACTCATTTCGGCCGCTTGCACTCGCGATCTCATTCTTTCGGTCACTACCCAGAGCTCATGACCATAGGTGAGGGTTGGAACGTAGATAAATCGAGAGCTTCGCTTTTTGGCTAAGCTTTGGCATGACCTCCCCCCCGACCTGGAGAGGGCAATCCACCCTTTTCCGGCTGAGGACCATGGCCTCAGACTTGGAGGTGCTGATTCTCATCCCAGCCGCTTCACACTCGGCTGAGAACCGTCCCAGCAAGAGCTGGAGGTCACTGTTCAATGGAGCTAGGAGGACCACGACATCCGCAAAAAGCAGGGACGAGACCCTCCCGTCACCGAACCTGACACCCTCCACCACTCGGCTGCGCCTAGAAATTCTGTCCATAAAAGTTATGAACAGAACCGGTGACAAAGGGCAGCCCTGGCGGAGTCCAACCCTCACCGGGAACAGGTCCGACTTATTGCCGGCCACGCGAACCAGACTCGTGCTCCTTCGGTACAGGGACTGGATGGCCCTTAGCAAGGGGCCACCAACCCCATACTCCCGGAGCACCCCCCACAGGATGCCCCTGGGGACACGGTCGTAAGCCTTCTCCAAATCCACAAAACACATGTGGACCGGTTGGGCAAACTCCCATGCCCCCTCCAGCACCCTGGCGAGGGTAAAGAGCTGGTCCACGGTTCCGCGTCCGGGACGAAAACCACATAGCTCCTCCTCAATCCGAGGTTCAACTATCGACCGGACCCTCTTCTCCAGCACCCTGGAGTAGACCTTACCAGGTAGGCTGAGGAGTGTGATCCCCCTGTAGTTGGAACACACCCTTTATTACAATTGTGTAATAAAGTGTAAATTATGTTTGACTGAACTTGAATTATAACAATGTACCCTTATCCAACAATTGAGTAGCTACTTACTTAAATCCTAACTTGATGCCACAGTTTGTCCTGTAATCCCATTAAAGTTAATCCATTATTCCCCAGCCCTGTTCATTATAAATGTGCCATCATGAAACGCACTACCAATATTTACTTATTATTCTCCATTTTCCTCCGTCTCTGACTGTTGCACAAATCTCGATTATTTCTGTTTGTCTGTGGCCTATCGAGACACAAGAAGGCATCTTAAACAGACAGAACCTCTCAACAAAATGTGTTAAATGAGCAGCGTTATTAAAAGCATCTGTCACCATGCTCAGCTTCCTGCATAACAATTACGGCCTACATCTTAGCAGTATGTGATAAAAGCTGTAAGGTAAATGCAGAGACAACGTTGAAGCGCTTTGAGCGTCTACCATTCCCCCATAATTAATTACTTTAAGTTCTCTGCAGCAGGAAACCCCAGTCTGGAACAGTGCACATCATCTTACATAACATTTGGGATCTCTGATCTCACACACCATTTCAAAGGAGCCAGAAATAAAATGCACAGTTGTCATGGCAACCACTGCTGAAAACCCAGGAACTGTAATAGGATTTTCAAGGTTGTTTGGGGTGGATCCCGGTCTTAAAAAAAAGAGGAGAGGGAAAAAAAGACAGATACAGTATGTAATGTGATACAGACACTTGAGATTTATTTACCTATGGGCTGCTGTGTTTGCTGCACCGTTACAAATTGTGCTGCAGTTTGATAGAGTTCAAATGAATGATGAATTTTAGTACCAGCATGGAGGCACATAACCAACCCAGACTTAACTGCACATTTAATTATGCTCTTAAATTTGTCTTTATGATATTGCTTTCAGAGTTTGAATGTCCCTCACCCAGGGATACCCAGACTAACATTACTTCACTGTAAAATGACTAGTACAAGCCAGGAAATCCTCAGCAACCTTTAAAATCCACCTCCTGTGAGATTTGTTGTGCTGCAGGTTTTTACAACATCACTGAGTAGATGTAATTATTGTTTTCATTTGATTTATTCTATTGCCTTGCTTTGTATTTTGGTTTAACTACACTAGAAGACATTAAAACCCACAATTATTCATTAGAGGGTGTAATCAGCCACATATGTGGTTCATTTTCACATTTCATTTCTGTCTTTATTTTTAGCTGAGGTTGTACGTTTTTGGTAGACACTAAAACACCGTGTGTGAAGCAGTAGATGTAGTGTTGTAGGGCTTCATTGTAATAATCACTGAAAATAGTACCGTCTGTCTGTATTCCTCTCTTTATCTCATTTCCACCATCATATCTCTCTGTTGTTTCCCTAAGTCCCCCCTCACTATCTCTCAAATTCACCACATTCAAGTAGATGATATCGACCGGTTGCTGAGGCAACAAAATGTGTCAAATTAAAGCTAACAATAGGAATGAAAGCACACAGATTGTACATACATACACATGCTATACTCTGTTATGTACGGTACAATGTATTCCAAACACGTCCTTCCAAAGATATGACATCATACAATGAATATGCTCGTGCAAACATACCTTATACTGTAAACATGTTGTTTATACGCAGCTTTACTTATACAGTGAGGAAGACAACCATTAAATAATATATTCAGCATGTAGCATTATCTGTTTGGATCAAGCTGTGTCACTTTAATGAGTCACATTACAGTAAGACATTAAAGATGCCAGCTTCTGGTTTTCCAGTTACAGGATGGTCTTAATATTTTAATACCTGCGTGGGACTCCTTTGTTTTTCTCTCAAGACAGTTATCAGTTTTTACTTCTTCTAAATTTAACAGGGCTGGGGCTGCGACTCATTGATATCATCAACGTCATTCATTAAGGACATAAGTAGATTTCAGTGGGTCACAATAATAGCATTAAAAAATAATAATAATACACAGCACAACTTGATATTAAGTAATGAAATAAGTAAGATGGCTGTGCCCAGTCAAAGAATGGATTTCCCCCGAGAACAAGCTGCTGCTAAAAATCTAAAGTGTGGGAGTATTTTAGACAGAGACCTAACAATGGTGTTCAGTAAGCTCTGCAAACTGGAAATAGCTTCTCACAGCAGTAGCCTACAACAGCTATGCACGAACACGTGAAGCGAAAGCATCCTTGAGGCCCATGTCAAGACGGCAGCAAGACAGCACATCCTCTGGGCGTTCCAATACCCCATACTATATAGTATACCAGAAAGAGATATACTATGTCCTAATACATACTATGTGAAATGCAGTATGCCAGAAATACCAGGATGTTCTACTATATCAGTTGATTTTGCAGTATGCAGGCCAGCATGCTTTTCTGGCTGTTCTGACCCACAATCCTCTGCACAGCAGAAGATTCGTCACATCAACTGAGTCGCCAACACATGAGCACTTATTGACAGCTCGTTGACAGCTCTCAGAAACCACAGTGACAGCTGACAGCGAATTCAAATACATGATGACCAGTCTAATAGTAATGATGGGAATAATAATTGTTTAAATTAACAAAATAATTATTAAGACTACCACCAACAACACGACAACTGTGGGTTGACCTCTGTCCCTGTGAGTTCAGTGAATGTGGTTTTGTTTTATCTCCAGGGTAACAAATATGAGAAAAAAGATCAATGTTCAGAGTGTAATGTTATGACAAAGTATTATGTGCAAATTTTCATTGCCCCCATAAATTAACTCTACGCTGTGTAAGAAAAATGCTCAACTTCAGCAAACACTGAAATGAAGAGACTCGGAGAACCATGGACGAAGGGAAACGGTTACCGTTAAGTGTGTGGTATCTGGGAGAAACGTAAGGAAGCTGTGTCCAGAGTGTGAATGTTTGCTGAGGAAAGACAGTAGAAAGTGTCTCTGAGACAATAGTTTGGGATTTGCATTGGTTTGAGAGGTTAAGATTGGTGTGTGTGCTGTCTGAGCTGAGGCTTAAAGAGAAAAATGTTTACTACCAGCGTAACATTACACCATGCGTCATCTGACATTTTATAGCCGTTTTATAATTTCTGTTTACTCTAATGAAAATGTATGAGTGAGAAAATATAATAGTCTGTGAATTGTTTCAATTTCTTTCTTGCCTTACTGATGCAAAAATACATATGCCAGTGATTATCCTAAATGTATATTACTCCAGTGCTGAGATCCATGTTATAACCAGTACCTAAGTAAAATACTGATTCTCCATATCAGGGAAATTGTTGCCGTGACATACAGATTAGATTAAATTTTATTTTTCTGCCCTGGCAACAGAAATATAGGCTATATTATTATTATTATTATCAAAAAATGAATAATATATATAAAAAATGTTTAGAATAATTCAGACATCAGAGACTCCTCCCCACCTTCAAGAAAATCCTCAAAACACACCTTTTCAAAACTGCCTACAACCTCTAAAAATACAGTAGGTTCAAACTAGTTGTTAAAGCAACTCCTCGCAGTCTCCTACAGCAGTTTCTTCTGAATGCCATGGCCCACGCAGTAGTCCAGCAGCCATGGCTACTTATCAGTCTCCACTAGTCTTACAAATGGCCAACAGTTACATCAGAAACTCACTTCTCCTTTAGCTTGCACTATATTGTAAAGGCACCACTGTAACAATAGTGTCAATCCCCTGTTTCTATCAGTCGGTAAAGACAAATTCTGCTGTCATGTGCAGTTACATGAAAACATGAATATGATAAAATAATGAAGTAGAAGACACAAAACATCTGTTTGCTCCCACAGAGTGGTGTCTGTATCACTGTCAGCCTGATCTTCATTTTCTCTCTACAATCACCCCAGCTTTCTGATTACATAAACTCTCTTGAGGTTGTTTGATTACCCCATAATCAGCTGTTTAGAGACTAATCTTTCAACCCAGATTGGTCTCTTTAGCGATCAACCAATTCATTTCAAGTAGAGTCAATTTGACATAAATCATTTTTCAGAGAGAGACAGAAGGAAGAAAAATACACTAGCAATGAGGTGCTAAAATGTGTACAGTTTAATCAGTCATTAAGCAGATGTAGATTATGGCTGCAGTGTAGTCATCTATGATTACATCATTATGTCAGTTCATAGATTAGGATTGTAAATTGTAAGCACTTTCTGTAATCAATTATTGGTAAAAAATTAACGATAAGTTTATCAATTACTGTAGTCCTGATTTAAAAAAGACATAAAAACTTTGCTTACCCACCATATTTCTGAGGACACTACTGTAGAAATGACTATGGGCAAGACATCTGGTGTGATAGTGGAAGTAGCTAGTCGCAAGTGGCCTTCAGTTTTGCTAATATTGCTTTGTTTTTTCACAGATATGCCACTAATGTTAAATTAGCATTTTCTAAAATGTCTACAAAGCTCTAGTCCATGTTTCGCTGTTCAAATCTGTAACGTTACCAACAACCAGACTATGCTTAATTTGTCGATTGAATAATGGACTTGAACATGCACCCAGAACAAAAATGGATTGTTCCTGTAACCAGCGGTACGATTACCAATACCTCCCTACAGAGAGGAAGAAGTTGTCACCTGTACTGTACAACATCAATAATATCAACAATATTAATATCAGATCGCCCGTATGATAAATAAAACACATTGTTCCTTACTGAATCAAATACCGGACAGGATTTTTCCTGTATTTTTGTACACCTCCTACTCTGGTGTATACACTGTTTTTACATACTTGGAATAATAAAACCTAAAGAGTTTTGAGAGCGGAGAAGTATTACAAATCAGAATTTGCTGGAGACAATGACACCTAAAATGACAGGTCTGTCATTCAATGTCAGTATATTGTATCTGTCTCTCCATGTCTGACTGCATTCTCATCCTACATTAGAAAACTGCCCATCATAAAATAAACTCAGCGACATAATGATACCTTGAATTATGTGTTTAGTCGTGAAGGCTGAGGACACAAGCTCATCGCTAACACACCTAGTTAAAAGTTAAGATGATCTCAAGAACCCAATTCTGAAACAACTTAAGTAGCATTAAATCTATCACAACATTTAAACATTTGGGTTTCATTCACCAGCAGTAAAAGAAAATCTGGGGTTTGGTTGTATGTGCTAACTTCATTGGTATGGCAAGTTTGTCTCAGTATTTTCACACAGTAAATACAAAAGGCAAGATGATGCTAAATATAGTAAGAGGTGAGCACATCTAGATTACTTCTCCCGGTGCTTAATCAAAGAGTCAAACTAAAGGCACAAACCAGACAAAGGATCCATACACTGTACTAATAGCTCCCAATGAATGTAGAGCAACATTTTGAGATCCTTGTCAAGCCTTGGCACACTGATTGATGCTTTTTACCTGAGAACATTCTGACTGGCAACATTTTTCGATAACTTCATCCTCCAGGAGCTATTTCATCCCTGAGGTGAATGTGAATGAACCTGCGTCTAGCTGTCAGCTCTCTGTAGTTTTAAGTCTTTCAAAAATATGCACCATTGTGTTTAAACTCAATATTCATGTCAAGCAGCTTTAAAACTATATTGAACGCTACTCTTCATATTGAACGCTAGCGAAATGAAGTAGCCTGTGGCAGATATCCCGGTAGAGCGGGAGGCCAGTGACACCTGCCACCAGTCCATAGTGAGGATGTTAGGGTTGTGCAGTCAAGTTATGGGAGTTCATATCATCTAACAACTTGGTCCAGCATGACAACACAAACACATTCTGACTGTCTGCCCGAGGAGGCTTGTGTCATCCAACATTTGCAACAGACTGCTCTCCAACTTTTACTGATGCATAGTGGCCAGTGCACTGTTCTCTGTGTGTGGGGGAGGTGACATCAAGGCAGGGGGCGCCGGCAGGCTCAACAAAAAGATAAAAAAAAAAAAAATTCTCGCTGTGTCACAGGGCTGAGTCTGGATACCCTGCAGGCAGTAGGAGAGGAAAGGATGAGTTCCTCAGCTCTATCTTGGACAATACCGCCCACTCTCCCTACAATGAGCTGATGCAACTATGGAGCACCTTTAGCCTCCAGCTCATCCGCCTGAGGTGAACCGTAGAGTGTTTCAAGTGCTTATTTGAACAGACTTCCATGTGGCCACACAGCTCTTACCTCTGATTCTATAGTAGCATTGGTTTCAGTCACTAGGAGACTGCTGCAGCCTGGTTGCCATTGCCAGCAATCCTACATGAATGTACCTGCACATATGCCCAGCTTGGCATAATCTGTATTCCTCTCATGACCAGCTTGTTTTTGTATTTGTTTTTTGGTTTTTTTACACATCTTTTTTATATCATGTAGGGGTGTAACGGTACATAAAATTCACGGTTCGGTATGTACCTTAGTTTTGGGGTTGCAGTTGCATGTACGTAGCGATAAACTCTAGCTTCCATTAGTTATGACTTTGCAATGGACTGAATCTGCAGTTAGAGCCTGTCTGAGTGCTGTAGGGAGATTGACTCCCCTTTCAGTCTGTTTTTATCTTGTTCCGCTTATAGGCACCAAGCAGCAACCTCTGGGGCTGAAAAATGGAGCCATCATGGAAGTGCAGTTCTTTAAATGGTCACTTGAGGCTGGCTCCAGTAGCCAGTCAATCCTCATGGACCCCCATGTTAAAATGCCCAACGTGGCCACTTTGAGTGTCAGGCTGTTTGACAATAGTGTCCTCGGCTTCTCAGTCATATCCACCCCTCGCTCCTCCATAGCTCCACCCACTGACTGTAATATGGTCACATCTGGCTTCTAAAAAACCAAGACAGCGATAGTCAAAATGCCACACCAGAGGCTTCAAAATGGGAGTCCAAAAACCAATGGGTGACTAAGTGGCTATGTCCATTATTATTTTTATAGTCTATGATCGAGACATTCAGATGATGCTGTTGTAAATGAAATATTTTAAGTATTGCCACAGATATACACGACTTCAGATGAACAACGTCTCCATACATTTAGACATAAATCATTGTCCATTGAGCTTGACTAACCCTGCCAACCTGGCTAATGCTGACTAGGACGCTACAGCTAGTAGAGGGCATCTAGTGCACTGCCACAACTTACCGGGGAAAACTCACATTCAAAAAATTCTGTTCCTAGTGTTTGAGTAGTAGGTCTAAATAGACTATTTTGACTATTTGGGTCACAAATACATGAACCGTCACACTCCTGATGTCAGCCAGTTGTTTTGAACACATTCCTGCTGTGACTTATCTGTATATCTGCAGGAATTCCACTTTAAACCCTGAAAGAATAACTTGGGGCAGGAGGGGAAAGAGCGCTACTGTTATCACCGCCACTGAGGTGCCTTTGACTTAATCCAAACTGCTCAGTGGCCAACAGATTCCAGGTGTGAGTGTGTGAATGGAAAAGAGCAGTTGTGTTGAAATAATAGGTTTGAAAAGAGCTAACCATACACATTTGCAAATCTGTCGCACGTGTGCATCAACTGGCAGAACAATCTTAGGGTAGGAGAGGAGAGCTGAAACCAGAAGCAAAGTAAAGGAAGTGGACGTGTGGAGTGGGAGAGACTGATGGACTTAAGAGGGAAGAAAATTAAGCTCCTGAAAGGCTTCTGAGAAAAGCAAGCTTGTTTCCATTTTAGGGTGAAGGGAACATTTCAGAAGATTACACTTACAGTTCAGAAGATTACTTGCAGCCATGGTGTGAATGTAAAACTGTTAGTTGATATACTGTAGGCAAGAATGAATGATTTTTACAAAACCTTTTTATTAAAATGACAATCAATGCTGTGGCTGACGTACTGAATGAAAATGCTTCTAGGTTTTCTTCAATAAGACAATAGGTTGTATAAATGCAAATGCTCCCTCTTGGCTCTTTAAGACCTCACATTGCAAGTCCATGAAACATTGATGAGAGCTTTTCTGTATCGCAGCTTATGCAACAGCTATTGTGGTGCACGATCAACAGGCTGTTTCCTCTCCACCTTAAATCTGCTTCAGTCAGCACCTGATGCATTTTGTAAAACGTTTTTTTTTTTTGTTGTTTTTTTTTCCCTGACAAAGATGCCACACACAGAGAGGGGGAGAGACCAGGGCTAGTACGGAAGTTAAAAAAAAAAGAGAGGGAGAGCGAGGGGAAAGCCTCTGCTTGTTTGGCTCTCTGGGAAACCAGTGTGCTGCTGGCTGTTCAGTCGAAGCTCTGCCGCTATGCTACAGTCAGCGCCTGGCCAGCATTTCCCAAGATGGTTGCATAACTTGGAATAAATGAGGCCTTCCTCCTCCACACCAATGCACAGCTAGCTAATGCCACAGGGAAGAACACAGCAACAGGCAGCCAAACTGTAGCGCATGAATCACACTGTTGGAAAAATAACATCCTTGACATAATTTATCAATACGTTCTTAATCAATTGTTATTACTCGTCTGGATTGTTCCCTAGCACTGACCTCTGAATCAAAAAGACTTGACCTCAGATGTTTGTTGAGGAAAAACAAACCACCATCCATTTGGAAACAAATCAAATCAGGTCAGTTACATTGCTGTCAGACACCGACATGATTCACATTAAATTTGTATCAAGGTTTACAGTGATACTGGAGGCCCAAAACAAGCAGAGAGCTGATATGAATATCACAAGCAGGGACTGCCAGCTTTTATCAACCTCAATATCCCACGGTCCTGAATAGTAGAAGCAAGCAATGTCGTTTAGTATTAAATTTGTGTTCAAGTTTGACATTCAAAGAATCAAAACTGTCCTGGATAAAGTGATGGCCAAGAGTTTAGTATCTCAACTGCAAACAGGCAAACTACGCCCAACTCACATTTGTGATTACATCAAATATAGTATGGAACTACTCCGTAGACAATGAATTGAGAAAAGTTTTAGATTTACTCCTCTGGTGTCTGGCTTTGACATATGGTAGGTTATACTCGCAAATATTGACTGAACTTCTGAGGCCATGGAAATAACTCATCAGAATTCTTCATTTAGGTGCTGTTCCCAATTAATATGGAAATGTGAATTGTGACAAGCCACCCACCTCAGCAAAGTAAATAAAACCTACAACAATAGGTAAGTGAAACAAATATCCAGTACAGTAGTAACATAGTTGGCTACCTTTACAAGCACAGAGTAACACTGCTATTGGCCGCACTCCATTTAAGGTCTTATTCAAGTTTAGCTGTTTACATGTACTTTTCATAGCCTGTGATTTGGTCCGTCTCCCCGTTGCCATAAATAAACCAATTAACAGAATATTCTTGTATACCTCAGGTGTCCTGCCCACAGCCAGAACAACCTGCCAAAAAGGAGTCATGAAAGCATTCAGCAACCCTTTCTCCTTTTGACTAAATAATAGTATTTACTAATTTCCTGTGCTTACTAATTGCCAGTTGGGGTCACAGGATTTTAGAGCCTATTTCAGTAAGCACTGGATCGGAGGCAGGCAGACGCTTTTGGAGAGGTTGATAGTGATACAGTCACTCGCTGACATTCAAACCTGTTGTCTAGTTAGAGTCTGTGTGACTGTGGCAGGGAACTGACTGTCCTCAGAACTGAGCTGATGAATCCTCTTTCATGAGTGGTGGTGATACACAGTAGTATCTAAACTAAAAAAGGAAATCAAGTAGCCATGACACTGTAAATGTAAGAAGGAACCAAAGATCCTAGCAGGAATGACAGAGTGTGTTAACATGTGCTTGAATTTCCTGGTAAGATGCTGAGATACTGTGGCATGTAAACATATTTTGGCTCTGCAAGCATCTCTTTCAACTTTTTTTTTTTTTGTCTTGCAACTACCTGCCAAGCAGCAACCAGGACTGAGAGATGAAGCCAATATAGAAGTGTCTGCAGCTCCTCTAATGGCCACTTGAGGCCAGCCCCAGAAGCGAGTCAGTCCCCATCTGTCCCGTTGTTTTAACATTGGGATCTATGGGGCAGACATAATGTTTACAGCCAACCCTGTCTCCATAGATAATATTTCCATTCATGACATTTTCAGGGGGATGAATTTCGACATAACTCATCTGTTTAAATTTTATCACGACTTAAAGTCATGCATAATTAAGGACATGGCTGCTTGGAGCGACAGGCTGTGTGAGAGGCATCACCATAGTTTCTGAGTCAGGTCCAGCCCTCATTCCACAATCCACAAACCAATGGGCGACCTCACAGTTGCTACGTCCATTATTTTCATTTAGCCTATGCTACTTTCATCAGCTTATGTGCTCCAATCAGTGTTGCCAACTTGGCGACTTTCTCACTAGATTTAGCATCTTTTCTGACTCTCTTAGCAACTTTGTTTCTAAAAAGCAACAAATTTACTGACTTATTCAGACCTTCAAGAAAAAAGAGAGAAATATATTATATTGTAATTCATTGCCATGCATGCTGGTGAGAGTAATCACTGTCCACTGCTCCTCCACCATCAGCGCGGGGTCTCTTTTCTCTCATCCATGCAGTAGGAGGGAGGAGAGGAGACATCGCTCACAGTGGGAGTTCGGTTGTAATGAGTTTCTATCTGTAGAAGTGCCATAGCTCTCATGCCAGTCAATGGTTTTGTGGAAGATTTTTTTTATGAAATCTAATTCAGCCAAGTTGTAATGGTGCAATTAATGCACAATGATGTCACCGATATGCAAACGATCGGAGGGAGGCAGATGCTTTTGGACTGTAGACTTTTATCTACTTTTAGAGCTAACGCTGGGTACTTACATTGGAGACAAAGTTGGCAAACTGCTTCCAGTGTTGGACTGTATTTGGTAATGTGGTAGAAATGTTCAAGCAAAACCAAGCTTCAACCTCCCAAACAAGGGAACACAAGAATGGTGCTAGATCTCATCTGATAAGATGATCAAATATAAACATTTGCATGACCTGGCAATAACTGATTCATATCGTGACAAATGGTAACTGTGAGTAGTAAATATGTATTTACTGGCATGAAATAACCAAAGCATCTCACTGTTAAATAATAGGTATTATCACTCCAGCAGTACTGCAGATACACAGGAGGGAGACGGTTTTTAATGGTAACGTGTTTCCTGATAAACATAGGGAGAGCAGCGAACATTATATAAGTGGAAACAGTGTGAGACCTTGCAACTGAGACAAAACCATATTCAATTGGATGTAGTTTTGCAGCAGAGGCTGCATTTCACCTTTTGATATATCCACCCACTCCCTCCCACTGCTGCTCTCTCTTCAGCAGGCAGACACGAGCTGATGTTGTAGTGATGCCACACACCCTGGACACAGCCTCAGTCTCTTCTCTACACCCTTCAGTGGAAGAAAACGCCAAATAGGGAGCTTATAGTCCGTCACCGCTCACTGTGCAGCCGCCTGTAAAGCCTCCCACACTACATTGATTTAACACAAAAGATAAGGTCCTATATACTGTAGAGCTGTAACATACCATAAGGGTCCCTCAGGGTTTCTCTGTATCTTTAACTACTTTTATAGATCTGTATGCTTGTTGTATCTGTAAGTTAAATGAAGCAGAATTATTAACTTGGGTCTGGAATAACTCATAAAGACCTCATGATCTCAGGTCAGATGCATTGACAGTCCTCTTTGAGTCTATAGGTTCCAGTTCAAATAACCAAGTATAACTCGTCAAGGCAGCTATATGTGATGACATCCCTTCCACATTAAGTCCGCCTCTTTCTATCAAGAATGAATCCTAACCTTTCCATAATTTCCTACAATATACCAAAATATATCACTGCCGATGATACAATATGGAAAAAATAAAATAGAGCCCAGGTGTAGGAGGCTCAGGTTTGGCATCTTGCCTTTCCTCATTCAGGCCTTGCAGCAATTGTTGACACATCTCCATGGAAACTGCTCATATATGCAGCCAATGCAGAAGTCTTATAATGTGCAGCCTGTGTGAGTTTGAATATAGAGATATCTGGAGCACTTATATCTTCCTAGTTAGGTAGGATGTTTCAGCCTCTGGCTACAAAATGTTTACCTCATCATAACTGTTGTGTCTGAAATCACATTCTGTACACTACATACCAAGTATGTGTACTATCATGCATCATACTTTTATGTAAATAAACAGTGGTACGTATATTTTCAGATGCATTGAGCTGTAATTACCACATCACTTCTCATAAGCCTCCTTGCCGGTTGGAGACATGTAACCATGGTAACCTGTGCCAACCTCAGCTCTACTGGTAATTTAAAAGTAATTTTATAACTACATTACAAATAGAAAAGTGAAATCCTACACTTCTTATATGCTCACACTTAACTGAATTATTTTGTAATATTTCACTGCAAAAGTACGCAATTCATGCACTACTGGTTTCATACTAAGGTTTTGGACATACTAAAAAATCTTGCAACACACCAGAGTCCTGAAAAAATGTAACATCTAAGACTTTATTTATGCACTCAATATATTTCTCTCAAATTTTGGTTGCAAATTTGTTAAACAAAAATGTGTTAGTGAACACTTCCTCTTTCCAAGATGATCCGTCCACCTGACAGGTGTGGCATAACAAGATGCTGATGAAACAGCATCATTAGTACACAGCCCTGGGATGGTCACAATAAAAAGTCCACTCTAAAATGTGATCACACAACGCCACAGATGTTGCAAGTTTTGAGGTAGCGTGCTGTTGGTATGTCCACCACAGCTGGTGCCTGTGAACTGAATGTTCATTTCACTACCGTAAGACATCTCCAGTGTCGTTTCCCTGGATTTGGCAGTACATCCAGCCAGCCTCACAACTACACAAGTTGGTTGCAATGACAAACAGCTGTTAGGCCAAGACCCTGGCAAGGAAGACGAGCATGCAGGTGACTAGCCCATGGCGCACCTGTGTAGTAATGATGCTGTTTAATCAAAATCTTGATATGCCACAGCTGTCGTGTGGATAGATCATCTTGGAAAAAGTAAAGTGCTCACTAAGATGGATTTCTTACAAATTTGTGACTAATATTTGGATGAAATGTATCTGTTGAGTGCATTAAAAAAGTCCTTGATCTTTAACTTAAACCTTTTGAAAAATTGGACTAAAAACAAAAGTGTTTAAAGTGATTTATTTTCAGTATGACCACATGGAAAATACAGTACATGTGTTGTTTAATATGTGTTCATACTATGGTTGTTATGAATTGTAACAGACAATGTAACTCCTGATGCAGGTGCTTGTTTGCCATTCAAAGTATTGAACTGTTGGGTCAGGTTAGTTTCACTGTCAGCCAGTGGTAGCTGTAACTTGCACTATACTTGCATCACTTCTCAATCTGCAAAATGCATCTGTGCAGTTTCTCATTAAATTAGAAAATAAAGTGCATCTATTCCTGCACTTTCAATCTGTGTGTAAATACCTAAATTGCCCAGCATGCATAAAACTGTTATGGCTTTCAGGACGTTTTGGAAAATATACCATCTGTTGTGGCTAGAGACACTGAATAGCTAAGATGTGGATATCAAGTGCAGGAAAGTCACGCTGTGGCAACAACACTGACAGAAAACAGCCAGAGAAGCACAAACAGTCAAGCTAGATGTGTGCCAGTGAAGACAAATTAAACACTGAAGTTGGGAAACAACATCACTTGCTGCATAAAAGGTTATTGTCCTTACAACATAACGCATTAATCCTCACACAAGTGTAAGTGTTGCTAATGTGGAATAAATATTGATGGGGAACAATGGCTGCAAAGATTAAACATTGATGGTTGGCCATTATTGTTAGCACCCTTGTTTGTATATTGACTGAAACACAATTTTATTTGTAGAAACTTATAGTGAGATACAAACTAACTGTTAATGTTCAATAATAATGCATGTAAATATAATACTAATGTGCAGAAAGTTTGATTAAACCTGTAATTAATATTACTGACTAACACTCCCTGGTGAGACTAACTGTAATGATGTTTTCATAATAATGCAATACATTATGACATTGATCTCTAGTTATATTTAAAGGTGGTGGAACATATTTCGGTGCACAGACAGAGATAAAAGTACAAAATATTAAAAATAAATCACATAAAACCAAAGCTCATCCCAAATGTATTGTGCTATTTGAAGATTTCCAGGAAACAGAATGAAAAATAAGCTTCGTTTCTGAAAAATGTCCAGATATCTGCACCTCAGATCTGCAACAACTGCAATATTTAGGCACAAGCCAGGCCTTTTGTTTTCACAGATGTTTAATTCAGGATGCCTGTGTGATAAGATAGTTTGTCGGGCTTCATTAAAAGCAATACAAAAGAAATCCTCTTGCGATATATATTTTACTTACAACTTGACTAATTAGCATCTGTTTAAGTTATATACAGTATGTGGAAAGGCATCAGTATGGTGCAGCTTTTCCTGGCCAACACGAGAAAGCACTAACCCCTGTGTGTCACGTATCCATATCCGTATCTGTGTAACCGCACACAAGGACAAAAGTGAAACAATCCCTGTAACTCTGTAACCCTCTCATGTCCACTCTAGCAGCTACATCATCACTGACAGTGATTGACAGCTTTCAGGACACTTAAACTCATCCGGTCTTCCTACATAGAAGGCATAGACACAAAGTGAGACTGAAACAAGTATTGTTATCAGAAGTACATTTTAATCCCCCTGTTACCAGTGGCACCCCCCCAGAAATGTTTCATAGGGGTGGCTTGATGGCGCCACTGAAAATCTTGGTGTGGAACTCCAAGACCAAAAACCATCACTGAATTTCAGGAATTGTTATATTGTTCAGGTACTGTAAACTGTAATCAATATAAAAGCTAAGAAATGGCATACTGATATACGCATACGGTTTCTTATTTTACAGTTAACATAGCAAATCATCTGATGTTCATAGATTAACATTGGGACAGTTAACATTTTGAGCACCGCAACAATCCAGGTTTAGTGTGTAAATCTGTTTGTAAGGCCAGACATTGTTCTTCAAATAGGCTGGTTGAAAAAAAAAAAAAAAATTAAGTATAGACCCTTTACTGCAAGTAAACAGTATGATTTTTTTGGTGGGCCGGGCTTAGCTGGAGGCACAATAATTCTTTACAGACATTAGCCAGCACTAGCTAAGAAGTCCTGTTGGCTTGTTTTTGACAATAGAGGAAGATGATGTCAGTGGTGCGTTCACTGCTGGCACAAACTTGACCGTTTGTGAATTTGGAGGGCCATCTGAGTGTACCGTTCTGTTGTCTAGAGCACCACGCTCTCAGAGTGGCAGAACACTGACCAACGGGACCAGCCTGGCCGACCTGTATGCTCTCACTCAGTGGAAGGATGATTTGACAGGAAGCTTTGTGGTTCATTACTATGCCAATCTTACAAAGGAGGACGACACTTGCAAGGTTTCCTCCAGTTTGTTTAGCTATCAAGGCTAACGTTAGCTAATGCACTGAAAAGTTAGGACATGATAACCCTTAATACACATAACGTTATTCATCCCTACAACAGTAAATACTTGTATGCATTTTTCGATGATTGCCCGTTCAGTCCTTTTGTTTTATCACATTTAACCATAGTTGTCTTTGTTTTTGTTGATGGGCAGAGGCAGCTGGTATGTGATAACGTTATGTTTTGTGCCATGACTCCTTCTGTTCTGACACTCAGTAACACAAGACAACATTTTAAGACTCCTATGTAGCCTACAGCCCTGTGGTAGCAAGTTGTGTTTTGCCTCCAGCTAATGAAATGAAGTCACTGTGACGTCGGCCTTAAAAGGGTCTATACAGTTTTAATTTAAAGGAGTACATTGATTGTAAGGAACAAAACGACAACATATGAGGGGTTGCCACTGCTTATTACGTCATCAGTTGCTTGACAGACTACCAAATTTCTGGTTTTTGTAATACATTTTATATAGACCTCGCAAAACAGCTGTTCAGTGGTTGTTCGTATGAAACTACTTCACACAGGCATTAATGGCCAATGCATAAAGCACTGGCTATAATACACAGGGGTATTTAAATGTAAGTTTAATGATGCATAGCGAGGAATGTCTCCTTTCAACATCTCAGATATTAGTGCTTAGTGATAAAGATATTACGTGAAGACTGGAATTTGGCATTTTAAGCCAACTCTTAAATATAAATGCTGAACAAATTATTAGGTTATTGAGTTTAAAGTGTCCCTCAGCTGGTTTAATATTGGTCTGTGTGAATTTTTCTTTTTGAGCTGCTGAGTTTTGCCATTGACATTAAAATGAAGCAAAACTGCTTTCTCAAATGATACAAAATACTCCTAGCAGAAAGACTTCTGATTGGATATGTCACATCCAGCAATGGAAAGAATTTAAACATTTTTTTTAACATTTCTATAAATTGCACACTCACATAGGAATGCAACTAATCACTATTTTACTCTTAACCTGAGTATTGAAGAAAATATAAAATGCCTATCTCAATATTGCAGAGACAAATTGGACATCTATAAATTGCTTTGTTTGTTTGACCAAAAGCCACAGTGATATTCAGTTTACTATAAATGTTTTTCAGTTTTGCTTAAAAAAGAAAATTACTTAGATTTTTTTTTTTTTTTTTAAGTATATAGTAGCAAATTAATTTTCTGTCAACTGACTAGTTAAAGCCTTTTTTCCATACAGAGTTTAAGAGTTTGAACAAGACTGAGCGAGATGTTAAATGGGACAGGGACAGTCACGTAATGTAGCAAACAAGCTAACTACACCAATGACTGATCAGAAATGTTTTGCAGACAATAGATGTCAAACAAAAGCCAGAGACTGTACCTTATTAAGTTGATGTGAGCTGTAAATTCACCACTCAAAAGCAGAAGGCAAAAGAGAAAGCAATCTCAGAGCCTGATGGGGCAAAGTTTCATGTCTTTCGGGCAGCTGCCTCTGTGTCCACAGCTGCCTGTACCAGAGAGCAGCGTGAAAATGAGGAGCGCTCACTCTGCAGCTAAATGTAGGGACCAAAACATCCACTGAAGTACACTGCACACTGACTGACCAAAAAAAAAGATTGCTTGAAGGAATCTCAGTCAACTGAGGGGTCTCCAACTGATGATTACAATCTATGGCTGTCAGGAAGCAGCCCTATAATTGTTTCAGCTCAGCACTCTCATACCTTATTTCAGTGGCGAAGAAGAAGATGTATATCTGGTGAAGTCAAAGTGAGCAAGTGCTTAAATCCATTAACTAAAGTACCAGGCCTTGCATTCTTTTTTTTTTGTTCAAGCTGCCCACAAACAAACAGTATATCTTCATCTTCATGTCAAGAAAAAATTACAACCTCTTGTGGTGTGCAGGTTTAACAGTTTGTCATTTTTTGGTCCATGTCTAAATTACCTTCACCTTGTAAATGTATTCAGTTGTGTAACTCATTAGGTTTCTCATGTTCTCATTCTTCGTTGACTGCAGGTGATCCACCACAGAAACTGCACGTTTTAATGGCCTATTTGTTACATGCTCTTTCACGGGGCTTTGGAGATAGTAGTAAAAGCCTAGCACTTTGAGGACAAAGATGGATGATGCAAATTGAAAAATGTTTTTCTTCTTTCCTCCCTGCCAACATGTTCTGTCACGGTTCTGGAGAGGGTTTCCACGTGTGGGAATTCAAAGGTGCACCACTCTCTTAATTAGGCTGTTTTGTCATGTACCGCTCCATCTGTCTTGAGCCTACTGCAGCAGAGAGAGGGAGGAAGAGAGAGAGACAGAGAAAGGATGTAGGGTGGGGTGGGGAGCAACTCCTCCCCCCAATACCTGTACCTCCCCGACTGCCTGCACCAGACTGTCAAAAAGCCAGTGTGAAAAGTTGAGCTTCGACGATGGCTAACCAAATGCGGAGCACATGAAATATGGAGGACAGGCTCTCCCCCTGATGGCTGAGGACAGATTAAAAGACCCTGCACGTTGCTCAAGCAGAGACAGAGCGAAACAACCATGAGAAGAGTCTTAGATTAAGCTTTGTGAAGACCATGATGAGAGGCAGAAAACCTAAACAGCAATGATTGTTCAGGTGCTGAAATTCACAATCGTTTCCTTAAAGTTTACAGAATTACAGGAGAATTTACACTTACTGTATGACCATAGCTTCTAATGGTTAAACTAGCACACACACAGAAAACTGTTGGTATCATACCTAAAAAAGTGTATACTGTGTCCCCTCACACCAGCAGTCAGACTCAAATTAGTTAAAATACTTTGTTCCTATTCTCATAAATTCCTCAGAATAAAGAATTACAGTTGGCACACTGATATTAAGGATGTTGCCGAGAGGCTGGGTCACACCATTTGTCTAACGCTCAAGAGATGGTAGGATAAAGGCTTGTTGCTGTGGCAACCACTTATCTCGTGACAGAGGGATGGAAGGCTGCTTTGTGAAGTCAATCAGAGTGACAACGAAAACAGTTTTGACATGTTAACATGGCAAATTAAATTTAAGCTTCAGTGTAAGGGTGGAGTTTTTATTTTTATTTCGATCAAGAGTTTGTCAGGGATCATTCATGCCCACTTGTCAACAGAACAAACTGTCAGGAAGTCATCTGTAAAGAATATCAGATCTCATCTATCATCATCTATCATCAAATTATTAGGTAATAGTTTTTGTCAGTTTAGGAATAGGTTGTGTCAAAAAAGTTGTCTTATGTTCATATTTGAAATTAATATGTAAAGTTATCAATTCTTGTAGATTTGGTTCAATAATTGAGAAAGAGGAAACAAGTTGGAATGCAAAAAACAGAGGACATCGTGTATTCATGTGTGACACATGTTTCTGTCAACAGTAAATATGAATTGACTGGTTCGATCTGTTTCTTGATTTGGATTGCTGAGCACATGAGTCACTGCCAGTATTTGCAACATGGCAGACTGGATCTAGCTCTAAAAATAGGAGAAGTGATGAAAAAAACATGTAATCACTGTGCCAAAATAATTTCATGCAAGGCAAGTTTGTTTTACAAGGGGATGTGTTGTAATGCTTCAAAATCAAGCAATGCTAATGCGTCCAATTTGAAAATCACTGAACATTCAACTTGTGCATGGCAGGACAGGATATTTGTATTTTTTATTTTAGATTCTAAACAGTTACAAAATAGGTTGCTATTTACAGCAGATGGCTTTCATAATTTCCAACTTTATATATTTTCATATCTCAGTTATTTTGACTTATGACATACAGTAGATCTGATGCCATAGTTTCTCCAAGAATACTCCAAGAATCAAAGTGATTTTATAATAATAAAGATTGATAAGCACAATCTTCACACGGGCACAAGCACAAAATTCTAAACCCTATTTCTTCTGATGCTCATTTTATGGTATCTCAGCACTGCTTTGACTCACAGAACAGCACTGACAGTCTTTCACGGCTCTGACCGAGGGAAACCTGCGACCACCAGGTCCCAGGACTCATTACTCATGCTGTGCTCTGACCTTCAAAGTGGACGTACCTTGATGTACTCGAGGCCAAACACACACATGTGCACACACAAAAACACACAAACACATCAGATGCATGACATTTGTGCAGTTGGTGTTGCCCTGACCGAGGAGGTGAGGATGCCAACACCTGGACAACGATGTAGGCTAAAGCTCACCTGGATCACGGACTATAGAACAAGACCCAGCAGGGACACCATCTGCTCCTGAAAACACATTCAACATCAGCATGTAGCCTTTAGGTGCAGTTCTATTAATCACCGCATGATTCAAACTGTATTGAAGTCAACAAGAAACTTCACTATACATGTGTTTAATTTAACAACAGGTTGTGTTTTGGGGTTTGTCTGTTGATTGACGGGGCTCTCTGGGTTCAACAGGGTGTGATTGCCATATTTGCTACCTGCAACAGCTGTTGCAACATGGAAGCAATGTTACTCTGTGACATCATCAACAGGATTCTGAAGGGACAGTTTTTGGTTTACCTTGTGCTGCATCTTTGCCCAAAGAGAAAGTAAACCTACTGCTGCTACCTACACGAGGTAAACCAAAAACAGTCCCTTCAGATTCACGGAGATGATGTCACTGACTAACATGTTACCATGTTTTTATGTGCCAGGGATAGCTGTAGCCAGAGGTGATATGTTTTCTGGTTGCCCATTTGTCTGTCCGTCCATCCCTCCGTCCCATTCTTGTGAACATGATATCTTAAGAATGCCTCAAGGGGATTTCTTCAATTTGGCACAACTGTCCACTTGGACTCAATGATGAACTGATTGCATTTTGGTTGTGAATGGCCAAAGGTCAAGGTCACTGTAACCTTGCATCCATCTCATTCTCGTAAATGTAATATCTCAAGAACAGCGTTATGGATTGTCTTTAAATTTGACACAAACAAATACCTGGATTCAACGAAGAACTGATTAGTTTTGGTGGTCAAAGGTCAAGGTCATCGTGACCTCATCTGTCTCATTCTTGTGAAGGCGATATCTCAAGAATACCTTGAGGGAATTTATTCAGTTTTGGCACAAACGTTCACTTGGATTCAATGAAGAACTGATTCGATTTTGGTGGTCAAAGGTCAAGGTCACTGTGACCTGGTCTGTGTCAATCTTGTGAACGTAATATCTCAAGAATGCCTTGAGGGGATTTTCTTCAAATTTGGCATAAACATTCACTTGGATTGAAGAATAAACTGGTAAGAATTTGGTGGTTAATGGTCAAAGGTCAAGGCCACTGTGACCTCGCAAAACACATTTTTGGCCATAACTCAAGAATTTTGCGTTAATTATCACAAAACTTCACACAAATGTCTATAACGATATCCAAAAGGTCAAAGGGCATCTTCACTGTGACATCATAATATTTTCTGGACATTACTCAACGTCATATCTCAGAAATAGAAGGGGAGACATTTGGTCAGATACTGAACGTTGATACTAATCTTGAGTGCTCACCTTGAAACTCTGCTGATTGTGTAGATCATTTTTGCTGCTGGGGGAGGATGTGTGTGACGCATGCACATTTTCACAGATATGGATGTAAACTGTAAGAGAAACTTGACTGGTGCACAGAGGCATGCAACTGTGAGGCAGTAATTAAAGTTTTTTATAGTTATGGTTCACTACATCCTAAATCTCAGGCCAGCAGGATCATATTTGCTACACTTTCACCTCTCAGTATCCAAGAAACAACAGTTTGAGAGCTGTTGATGCAAACTGTGCCAAGCAGCAAGAAATTCGTTGTTCTGTGCTGTTATTGTCTATTCATTTATTTAATCTGTTAAATTATTCACATATCCATTTATGGATTTGTTAATTTATTGTTTTACATTTACTGCAGTCAAACAGCCAAATACTTCTCCAGGTTTTTGTTTACTTAATTTACACGTCTTTATTGACCTAAATGTAACATTTCATTATACTGTGAGCCCAGCAAGCCAGATATTTCTGCTACTGTCAGTTTCTGCAGTAGTTAGCATCACTGCGCACAGCCTGCCAGTAGAGAATCTCATTATTGATTGGCAGTGTCATCTTAAGACAGGCTGAGGTATAAATATACAGTATATTATCTGTACGAGGCAGAGCTCATGCATTGTTGAATTTACCTGGGATACAAATGCGAATACGGGCTACAACTCAAAGCACGCTTGGGTGCCACTTTAATCAAACAGTATTGTGATAAAAGTTTGTTTTCTTTTCCAGTTCAGCCATGGCAGCTATCCTCGCTCATACTACTTAAGGTTCCTATTCTACTTTTCAGATGTATTTATTACTTTAAAAAAGGAGCTTTGAATCAGTCTTGTGTTATAGTAGTCAGTAATTAACAGTTGTAAAAGAAGCTGACAAACCAATCTATATGTCCGTGTGAGACCAACCTAAACATTAAAGTCCAAACATGAATGAAGAAAGAAAGTGCTCCTGTTCAGCCCCATGTCTTCTCAGACTTGACATTATTCCTACAAAATTTCACTGCAGATTAATTACATCCTATTTAGTAATTAATGAGGGTTAATGAGGGTTTAGAAGAACTTTCATTATGACTACAGTACGAGTTACACACCACAGTGCCAATCTTTGTGGTTATATAAGAGAAAGTTTTTTATAGCTGAAGTCTCAACCTGACAGCGCTGGGAAAAAAAATACTGACACACTGGAAATCCCCTCCAGACTTTTTTTTTCTTTGACTACAGCAACACCTGTATGACTGTCAGCGAGGTGCCTTTAAATCTTCCGCTTTGTCCATTCCACTTGAAGGAGCAGACAGCTGTTAACAACTCTGAGAGGTCCCTTGTGAGGCTCACTGCATTAGACAATTACACGGTACACGTTAACGTCGACCACCTGCGTATAAAGCACCATGGTAAATGGCCCATACTAGAGTGCTGTATCATACAGGTTTTAATAAAGGTGTATTTCATGTGCCAGACGCATGACACAAGGGAAAAAGATCTTAAATGATTGTTTGAAGCTCTTTTTGCTTGGAAATAACTGATGAAATATCCCTCCATTTCTGTTTAAACAAATATAATTAGCTGATTAATCAATTAATCGTTTGACAGAAATCTTGTTTAAGACTCTGGTTCCAGCTTCTCAAGTGTGTGGATCTGCTGCTTGTCTTTGTGTATGGTAGTAAACATGGGCGGATTATGAGATAATGGGCAAAGATATGCAAAATTTTAGGTTTTTTTTTTTTTGTTTTTTTTTTGCTATTTTGCAATGTCTCTGTGTGAAGTCATTTTGTGTCTTTTTCGGTGGTTTTGTGTCTCTTCATAGTCATTTTGTGTGTTTTTGGTTGTTCTATGTCTTTGAAGTCATTTTGTGTCTCTTCTAGGTGATAATGTCTCGGGTTAAAGTCATTTTGTGTCTTTTTGATTGTTTTGTGTCTCTGTGGTCATTTTGTGTGTTGTAGTTGTTTAGTTTCTCTATGTAGCTGTTACTAGTGTCTTTGAGGTCAGTATGTATCTCTTGATGTGTCATTTTGGTCATTTTGTGTGTCTTTGATTTCATTTTTTTCATTTCTGAGTGTTTTGTGTTTTTTTCTTAGTCATTTTCTGTCTCGTAGAGGCCATGTCTTTTATGGTTGTTTGGTGTCTATTATCATTTTGTGTTTTCTTGTAGTTGTTTTGTGTCTCTTTGTAGTGGTTTTGTGTCTCTCTAGGTTATAATGTCTTTTTTGAAGTCATTTTATGTCTCTTCGTAGTCATTTTATCTTTTCTTGTGATTGTTTTGTGTGTTGTTATAGTTGTTTTGTGCCTCTTAGTTGTTTTGTGTCTCTTATAGGTCATTTTAGGTCTCTGGAACTATTTTGTGTCTTTTGTTGGTTGTTTTGTGTCTCTTAGGTCATTTTATGTCTTTTTTTGTTTGTTTTCTATCTCTCTGTAGTCATTCTATGCCTTCTTGTGGTTATTTTATGTCTTAGTAGTTATTTGGTGTCTTTGAAGTCATTTTGTGTCATTTTTGGGTGTTCTGTGTTTCATCTTCGTCAATTTGTGTGACTTTGAGGTTGTCGTGCCCCTTTTGTAGTAAATTTGTGTCTCTTGGCATTTCCCTTTCATATCTTTGTCTTCTTTTTGTGTCTCTTCCTGATTGGTATGTGTTCATTTGAGTGACATATTGCAGGGGAAGGCCAGGGGGGGCCTCTGACACATAGAGCCCTTGGGCCTGAGCCCAATAGACCTGTTTAGAAATCCATCCATGATTAATATCTTTGGAATGTGGACTGTTGGTCAGATAAAATAAATAATATCACTGTCACCCAAGGCTCTGGAAAATTGATGAATGAATGAAGTAGAAAAATAATCAGCGGATTAATCAATAATGAAAATAATTGTTAGTTGCAGCCCTCAAAGGCATTCGCATCAGATAGTGAAATTAAGAAAAATCACAAAATGCCCTGGAGAGGTCACAATTACACCATTATTATTTATTCTTCTCTTATTTCCCTTTTTGGTTAATCAAACCACAAATTAAAGCCTGTACTTAAAAGTGCACTCAACAATAGAATACACTACTTCCTCCATTTTACATGACAAACATACAAATGAAGAAGAGGAGAAAAAGAATGCATGCCAAAGAAAAAGTATGACTGCTATCACTAAGAAGATTCACAAATTAGATGTACAAGCTGCAAATAATCTGTTTAATGTATGTCACAAATCTCTCAGGTCTCAGTTTAAAAAAAAAAACCCTGTATAAAGCTACTGAGCTGCTGCAGGCCTCCAGAGTGTTGATATCTGCCAAGATGTGAAGGATTTTGCTTGCTTCCTATGGTGGTGGTTTTTACTCAATTTCCCAGAGACCCTAGAGCCAGGAAGGAAGCCTTGAGCTCCTCTGCTGATTAGGTTCAGTTACTTCTAATTAATCAAAAGGGTATATAGTCTTTCCGCTCAGCTGTGTCATGTATTCTTATGAAAGCCTTAGAGTGGACCAAAATGTGAATTCCTTTTCTTTCTTTTTTTTTTACTCAATCTGTGTGTGCTTTCCCATAACCATATGTCATGAGACACCTCCAACATGGTGCCAAAGAAAAGAAATCTGGAGGTAGCATATCATCCATTATTGATTTTTTTTTTTTCCTTTCCAATCTCTTTTCAGTAAGCGTACAAAGGCAGCTTGTAGATTATTTATTAGCATTGTCTATTTGTCATGAAACTATTCCCAGTTGTGTCAAAAATAAAAGCAACAGGAACGCCACAGATGTGACAAATGCAAAGAAAAGCTCTTAGAGGGGGTTTTGCTCTCAGTTCGTTTGATCACAGCTTTCCTTTTTCTTTGTCCGTGTCGACTTCTCAAGGCTGTGTCGCAAGAGACTGGAGAAGAAGAAGAAAAAAATCTTTTGTTAGCGCGTGGAAGGGGGAGTGTAGTGAGTTGGGAAGGGGGCAGAGGGTTTGAAACACCTCCTCATGTTGCATTATGAGGGATGACAATGTGATGCTGCAGCTAAACCCTTGCGGTGTGATGCTGAGATGTTGGGGAATCCCCTGGATAACAGTTTTGCCACTGTGGTGCGATGGAGTCAACAAGAGCAGATCCTTGAGGAGAAACACAGCTGGGGAACAGTATTTTATTGGCAGACTGCTGTGTGTGACATGTAGCTGTAATGTTAGACTGTCCCCTCTTGCTCCATGATATTCTGTACTATAAAAGAAGGCACTTGATCATTAGGATATTTTAAATTAAAGCAAATTTTTGCATAAATGAAGTATTTCTTTCATCTCACTCACACTTTAACGCATGAGCAGTAGTAATATAAACTCCTTAAAACTATGTTAAAGCATAGAGGAGCTACAGTAGGGTAAGATTTTTTAATCAGCATGTAAACGTGCATAATTTCCATCAATCAAAACGCAAAAATCTCACACACACAGGGTGTAGCAGCTGGCATTTTGCACACAAATAAGCACCCTGACTATAAATTCAGTCCTCTACACCTCAGAGTCTTGACAGCTTTGTAGTGAAGCCTCTTGGCACTGTGCAATTTTGGGCTGTAACAGACAAAAGATCACAATTCAGTCAACAATAGTGTGTCTAGATCCACTGCGAGACAAGTTCACCGCCAGCGGACAGAATTCAGTGTCAGAAATTTAAGCCCAGAATCCCTCAGTGTGACTGTTACTATTTTACAAACCAGTGTTTTCAATGTAACTCTAAAGGGCCTGGTGGGCGGCCAGGCCAACATGAACCCCTGCCAGGCCTAAAGAATCCTTAATTTTGTTTTTTAAAAAGCCATCATTCTGCAGCAGTGCACCACTGTGAGTCCATGGACAAGGCAAGTGTTTGTGGCTAGTTTACATGTTTGTAATAACAGCAGGAAAGACTGCTTAAGTCAGTTAAACAGTTGAAGTGAAGATGGTGTTGTCAGTAGGCTACCAGTCAAAAACAGGCTCGGTAGTGAACAACATGCTGACAGATCAGTGTTTTTGTGTTTTTGGCTGAGCTTGGCTAGAGAATATTCACTTAAAAGAGTTCAGTGATGCTGGTTTTTCCCTCACTGCTCTCTTTGAATTGTGCTGGAAATGATACATGTTAGCCCAGGTGTGTTTTATGCAGAGTGAGCACTGCACCGAACTCATGTACTACCTTCTGCCCATCCACCAGGCCAAAAAAAGTCTTGACTTCAAACTCAGAATTGCCATTCTATGTAGCCCTCTTTTCTTTGGCTACGACCACATCCTCAGCGCTGTGGCTAAAACTTTCATTGTCTTGCTCCATTTTTAAAACACGAGAGCAGGCCCATGATCTGTCTCCGCTCACATCGGCTATTGTCTTTTCTCTTTGTGCATTGTAGCCCCATAATTCATCAGCCAATCACTGCCTTTCTCACGCTTCAAAATTGATATCATACAGTCTCACACAGACTTTATTAGATCCATCTAGCGCCCCATCTTGTGTGACATGCAATGAAGATTGATGCTATTGCCGAGTGTACAGGCGCCATAAGAGGAATCGATGCTGTTGTCCAGCAAGGTTACATTTGAGAGGCTTTGATAAAAAGCACTCCAAATATAAAGCGCCACAGATATGTCATCAAGGGCAGCTGATATCATTTTTTTGATTCATGGATTTAGAGATCTGCTTATTGCCAGAATGTCATTTGCAGTGATCAAAGCATCAAAAACATAATGTGGTGGTCCTGAAGCAATGCTCCTGAGGATAATTTACAGTTTTTATTGGAACTATTTTTACCAATGAAATGGATCACTGGAATTAGGCAGAATGTACCCTGTCCGCATAAAGGTCATGCCAGCAGCTGTGTAATTATAAATGTTAAAAAAGGAACCAAAGACTGCCAAAGACAGAATAGAGATGCAGTAGAACACTGCCAAGTCTCACTGCTCGTTCTTCAGCTCATCCGTCCTGATGCTGTCTCACTTTTGATTTATGCTGCAGGCTGATCTTTTGACAAAATCTTGACAGATGCCACTGCATTTTTTTGTTCAATTACAACTAAAAATCATTTGAAAGGCCATGTTTTCACCTCGTCCCTGCTGTCTCACATGCTGACCTAAGTCTCACACTGTGTTTAAAGATTAATCGACGCCATAGCATGCGGTTAAAACCAACTTAATTACAGAAATAAACAAACAACCTGTAACCTCTTATGCATTATTGATACTGTGCACATCAGGCTTTGAGAGGGAAAACATGGCTTCCATATCTGGGGCATTATCTGGGTTTGTTTTTGGCTGAAGTGTTGTGTGCGCCACACATATTGATTTTACCGCAGGGAAAGTGATTTATCAGAATTACTCAAGGATGCTGGACACCATGTGCATAAATAATAAGGCGGTGCAGCCCTCGTTTAATTGGGTAGATCTCCTCTCTCTCTGCCTTTAAGACTGCGTATGCACTCGCTCATTTACTGACAAGTATCACTCAGTGATTTCTCTCGTGTCCTCCCCACTTATCCCGTCACTCTGTCATTTACACACACACACACACACATAGTCTACAAGAACACACTTCTACTCTAGAGATGAGTGGATTTGCCTTAATGCATTTGTGATAAAGAACTCTGGAGATAAAACAGAATGTAGAGAGGAACAAGATGGCTGAAAAATGACTGATACAGTACCTGCAGTATGCAAATCATCCTCACAGGAAACTAAACATGGCAAGATAGAGCAGTAAGAAAAAAGTCCAGACAATGACGAACAAGCATGCTAGGTTCTTTTTGGTTTCTTGGAGTTTTTAACCAAACACAGACAAGCATCAATGGTTTCATTATCAAGACAAATTAGTTATCTGTAGTGGCCAGCCAAGGTCCAAAACAGTGTCAACTATTCCTCCATAATTGGGTGCGGTTACCTGATGGCTTCTCATTTGGAATGAAATAAATCTGAATGAAATCATTCAGAATTAAAGTTTTTCCAGGTAGTTTACATGAGAAATATTCATTCCGAATGAGGGTTTACACGGGAGATCAGTTTAATTGCCTTTTAATCGTCTTTATTCGGGACTGTGCAAGGACTGGGGCAGGGAAGGTTTCTGATTGGATAGGGGGCGTGTTACATGTTTACGTTTACCAGAAGACAACGCTGTTGTCCTCGTTCCGGATAAGAAGATGCTTGACAACGCCGTTCTTAGTGCATTTTTCGGGCTTGTTTTGCTTATATTCTTGAAGCAGCAGTACGACAACAACCTTGTTCTGCTAATGCTTCGTCTGTTGAGGAGGAGAAGGGAGGTAGAAGGTCGAAGAAGGGAGATAAAAGCCGCCATAAGGGCAAGGAAACGAGCATGCGCAGAAAGACCGGAATGAACTTAAAGAGGAATGAGTGTATACAAGTGCGAGAAATTCTTTCATTCGGAATTAGAAATGGAATATTCCAGCCCCGAATGAATTTTCAATCGCATTGGCCATTTTTGTTCAGAAAAAGGAATTAAACTGTCCATGTAAACACACTCATTGCATCATTTGATAAACAAAAAAATGGTGACTCTGACAGGTAACAATATGTAATGAGCTGCTGGAAAAATGAAAAATTCACAGACTGCAAAAATGAAACCACCTCCTTCAATCTAATCCCAAGTTTGTTTTCCTTTATGCCCTTTCAATTGAGATGCTAACCAAGTGGGATGTTGCACACAATGTATCAACATCCTGACAATGATTCACAATCATTTCTTCAAACTCCTAAGTCAGCACACAAACTCAAATAAACCAGCAACGTTAGCTGACGTTAGCTACAAAACCCCTCAGATTAAAGGTTCCCCATATGTCGTCTTTCAGTATTCTCCACATGACACAGTCGCACTGTTTTTTCCACTGTATCAATTGTTGTTTTTTTCCTCAATAAGCTGGACATTTCTATCCAAGAGTGTTGGGACAGTTCCAGAGTCTTATTAATTTGTTCTCATTTGGCCGTCTCACAGTTAGCGCACTACGGAGACAGGCTGCTAATGAAAGTAAAAGCAGGATGTGGAGATAATTACAGTTACAGGCAGATCAGCTGCTGTTCTGAATCCATTACCATGTCATTTGGCTGTGACGGCGACTTCTTACAAATTTTCCTCAAGACAAATAATGAAGTTATCAATATGGCAGCCATATGTTATCCACAGCGAGGATGCTGTAGGTGTTCTCACTTTGATTACATGAAATTGTTTTTAAAGACTGTGAGTCGGTGGGCCCTGGTGTTGACCCAATATGACCAAATAATTCATCTGAATATAATAAAACTCTGTATGCAAGTTCTAAATTACATTTTCCCCACATAATTAAAGGCTAAATGAATTTAGAGGACTCTGTATGCTATTTTGTTTATTAGAAGAATAATGTGTGAATTGTTTTACCCCATTTTTAAAAATACAATGTCATTGCTAGTATAAACTTCCATGTAATATGCTGTATAATGTGTCATCTCTACAGTGTGTTATGTAACAATCCGTGAAACGTGCTGAAAGATGGACCTCAACTTCATCCTTGAAGAAGGGCCCAGCAATATATCAGCTGATATAAAGTTGTTGCAGATGCTATATCAATATCAGCGTCTATGTCAGAAGATCAATAAGAAACTGCACTACAGAAATATCAAAAATATATCTGAATTAATTCAGAAACAATGTTTCTGTACAGTTAAAAGAGGTCTGACAAGTTTATTTTTCAACTTTAAAATGTCTCTACATTTCTCAGTCACAAGTTTTTGGTACGCAAAATGTAATAAAAAATCAAATAAGATCAGCCAATACATTTTTTTAAACTTTTAAATATTAATGTCATTATCAGCTTCAAAAATACAGCATCAGTCAGGCTACATACTAAAGAAACAGCCAAATCACCAGAATAAAAGGGTAGCAGATTACAGGTATATTTACACGCACACACACACACACACACACACACACACACACAGGTAAGTTTTTCAGGTGAGACAGCAGGCAGCAGCTGACGACTGTTTAAGACCAACAAAACCAGGTGTTTGCGACAAATCCAGCTGTGTCCATTGTTACAAAAGTGTTGTTGTTTTTTTAAACAAGAGTTAGGAATATTTCTAGTTGTTTTTGTCAGGGATGTTCCTGGCGACTAATTTCCCTGTCGAAACAAAAATTTTAATTACGAATAGTTGACTAAACACTCAGAAAACAGCCAAAATTTTGCACAATTTATTGTTAAGTATTTAAAACATTGCAGCATTGTACATGAATAAAACACTAATTAGTTTAACCGACTAATATTTCTGGTGCTGACTAGTGAAGGGGCAGACGTATAATCATTTAGACGACCAATCGCGCACAACAAAAACAGGCATTTTTCAATTAAATTTCAGTACATTTACAGCCAACTGGGTATGTTAAGCCAAAACATGGCGTTGTCCTAACCTTAACCAAGTGGTTGTTTTTTTTGCCTAAATCTAACCACACATTACTCACATCATTGTTTCAACATAAAATTGAAAATTGAAGCATTAAGACTTAAAGTTTCAACATATCCACCATATATAAGATGTAGAAATGTAGCATAATCGTGGTTTGCAGAAATGTACAATGCCAACATTTATTCTGGCATGTGTATTGAAGGTAAACTCTTGCTTTGTAATTTATGTAATAAAATGTAATTTTTAAGTAATTTTAAGGAGTTATCACATCATTTATTTGGTCACAGATGAAGTGTCTGGATGTAAAAACTACACAGAGAAAAGAAAAAGAAAAGTATCTTTGGAGATAAAACATGAATCCTGTGTTTTAACCCGCAGCGATTTCATCAGGCTCTTAAAAAAAACAACACTGTAAGCCAAGACAGCAGCTGACCTTTCAGTTACACAGCATCCATTTGATTCTATTTAACTATACGCTCCATTCTGAAAGCACCCTCAAGGCATCGCAGCCTATTGATCTCACACAGAAAGTTTATCTACAACTCTAACACTGTGTAATGTCATGCTGTACTTGTGCTTTCTCTCTGCAGCCAGTGAGAGGAAAAGTTTGGAAACGTCGGGGCAGGGAAGTTGGCTTGAGAACAGGACCGCAATACTCCTCCTGGTGTTTAGTGAGAATCATAATATATTCAGTATTCAAACACCCACAGTAGGAGTTCAAGGAACTTAGCCTTCACCGTGCCTTTTTTCGAATACGGGGTATAAGGGTATCCTTCACAAAAATGCTTAGTGGTTGCCAGGCAACAGCAGATATGTCAGTGGGAGACAGTTTGCAAGGTAGGGCTCACTTACAACTTTGCACTTATCCTAAGAGGAGAATGAAGCACCCATAAATTAAGAGAAGAGTTAAAGAGATAAATACAACTCAAAGCACATTAGAGCAATGCACTATCTGTAAATTATACAGCCTGAAAATACCAAATATATCCAGCAAGAGGACACACATGTCCAGATCAGTCATCTTGACAGATTATCCTGTTCCTCCTGGTAATTAAACCACATGCTGCTGCGGTGTTCACTGAGCTGTCTGGCACATTAATGAGCCATAAGAACATGCTAAATGCGCCGTAAAGGGTGACACAGGCGTTTATGATCAAACACACCTCACTGTACAGCATATCTTCACTTATTCTTACAACTGCCTTTAACTTTGGACATCAGCATTTCATGCATGCTCTCCATTCTGGAATTAGGATTTGTAAGAGGAACTAAGCATTACATATTTTTCCCAAACATCAAACAGCATCTCCTTTGGATTTAAACTTTGGGATTTGATTGCCGGTACATCAAAGGACAGCCCAGCGGTGTGTGTGTGTCTTTTTGCTCTGGCTGAAAGTTACTCTTCCAGGCCTCGTCTTCAGGATTTTGAAAGCACAAGCCTGTCACAGCTCCAGCCAAGATAAAAACAAGTGCAATGACCTCGGCTGTCAGCCTAGCAGTCCTCCTTGCCCCCCCGAGAAGGGAAAAATAGACACAGTGGAAGCTCGGAGACAGCAGCGATGGACACTGGGATTACACGCAGCACTATCAAAACACTGTTGATGTACTGCAGCTGTTTGCAGAAGCGACACCGATTGTTTTTAAGGTGTTTCTGCTATATTAGACAGCACAATGAGGAGAAAAGGGGAGGCGAGAAGTGGAAAGGGATGACATGTAACTGTCTGTGTGGGCCTGAAGTATCAATACAGCAATGTGTGAGACTGCCTAAAAAAGACCTGAAGTGTTTCTGCTTCTACGGTATAAAATGTGCCTCCAGGCACCGTGCAACATGAGACTTATACCCCAGGCAGTAAATAAATCAAAACATACACACAGCCACACGCTCAAAGGTGGTGTTGGACCAGAGGAATTTTGTCATGGTTTTAAGAACCTTTTTTTACTGTGTCCGCTCCGCAAGAACTACAAGCCATCATAGTTCTTGAAACAGTATTTTAGGAAATTTCTTAGCTCCCATTTCATAGTCTGTACTCTCTCAGCACAAGATAAACTTTGAGTGATCGAACACATGAGCCAATGCAGCACCAGCAACCACCATTTTTAAAAATTTGTTATTTCAAAATAAAGTGACAGTGCTATACCACGAATGCAAGCAGAGGAAAAGCCCTTGGTGGTCTGTAGTTCTCGGGGGAGCTCCTCAGTGGGCAGTAGGCCTCTAAGCTCATTCATTTATACAAGAATACACAACCACACATGTATAATATTAATGAGAAGCAAATACCATCTTTTACAGTGACATTCAGCTACTGTCTCAGGACACCACGTCTATCATTTGAGAGGGAAGCTAATACAAAATCAGAGCCCTGTACCCCTGCCTATACCGGCCTTTTAACTGCTCACCCATGACTAACTGACCACCATCGCAACACAACAAGGGCTAATAATTCAAGCAGAAGCGACTGTCAGAGTAGTTTTATTATTCCTGGTGATATATTACCTTTTCAGCGGTTGTTTCCGTCGCATCTCTGCTGTAATTAGCTACCTTACTCACCTCTATTGTGTAAATGTGACTTGACTTTATTGTTTGTGCCAAGCACAGGAAGAGGATGGGAGCAGGGTTGGAGGGAGAGGCTTCTGCAGAGACCGGTCCGGGAGGAGTAATGTTCTGCCAGTGCTCGCAATTCCCACTGGTCTAATCGAGGGAGCTAGGTAAGTTAATATCCCTCTAAACTGTCCACCTTTGAATAACATTCAAGACTCGGTTTGTGCATCCAGTGCGTCGAGGCAGAGTGTGACCATTCAGCTAAACCTGTGTGAATATAATGTGACATGAATCAATCAGTCAGCGCAATGTTATGTGGCATTTTAAGAGCCGAGCTGGCAGTAGAAGGGTAGGCTCATGATTTTAAAATGTAGCAATGAGACGCGGAGCCTCTCATGGTACCCATCTGCGGTGTCACTTGTTCAACTATGGTGGCAGTTTGCGATGAAGATTTTTGGCCTTCGTGTGTGAGGAAAATCAGAAATGGATGTGTGACAGGCTCTACTTTTAGTTTGAAAATCAGCACAGCTCCTCCTAGCATGACAGTGTCAGAAACGTCAGACTTCACTTCTGTCACATTGGAAATGGCTAAATTTTGAAAATCTGCTGGAGACTGGGCGGACCAAATCATCTGCCATGCCTTTTCAACACAGCTAATCTGCTCCATCACTTCTTCTCTGTGCAGCACACGGCCTAATGAGACAGAAACCACTTGAAGTGCTTTTTTAGCAACGAAAATGCACCATGATAGCCAATCAAGCAGCCAGATCTACAGTAGATGCAACATAGGCAAGGCATCACTGACTCATCACAGTGTCTCACCAGAACTAATGGACAGCTGGCAGCAAGAGTCCATGTCATGCAGACAGGCCTAGCCAGCCCGGCCTCCCCCCAAGGTCACAGCCAGTCTCTCGCAGAGCACTGGCACCAGAGCAGCAGATGGTGGTGAGATGATGGCCTATCATTACTCACCCAGCAGAGAAGATGGCTGTCCTTTGTCAGAACAGGCTTGTGGGAATTCAGATATTTGCTGCTTTAAGTTTTTTTTATAAAAGACTTTTTTTTTTCAGAGGTGTTTCCCCTAAGTTAGTGTGAGGGTGAAGTGAAGTCCAAACAAAGTCCAAAACCAAAAGGGAGAAACATTCTCTGGTTCCAGCTTCTCAAATGTGAGGATTTGTTAATGGCACAACAAACGTTGCCAAATGATTTTCGATGAATTGACTAATTGTTGTGGTATACAGTGTAACACAATAATCTTAAGTGAAAGATCAACTGTGAGATGTGGTCATCAGATAAACTTCTTTTTTAAATATTAATTCATTTTTATTTAAAGATGTAAAGTTCTGAGTTACATAGTTAAATTACAAAATAAATGTAATTGTAATCTGTTAATTAAAAAAAGTATAATTAAAATACAGATACTATCAAAATTGTTGCGATTAAAAAGGTTATATTCAAATTTATTCTTTTTGGTTAAAAAGCCTATATGTAGAATGAAACATTCATTATTTTGTTTTGTGTTTTTTTCATCATGCAGGAATGCAAATTTGAGTGCAACACCATCATAGGTAGGATGGCTCACAAGGACCTGTCTCTATGTCTAGAAAGGATTTAGTAGGGGCTCAAGTGAGCGTTGTTTTTAATTGGTTCTCTTGTTTCAATTTAAACTGCCTGTTGTCTGCCAATCCAATCAATGTGCATTGCTCTCAACCAGTGGTTCCCAACTGATCCCAGTCACAGGGTCCAGATTTGTCCTTAGTCATTAGTTCAAGGTCCACATACTTAAATATATTCAGCGCCATACTTGCGTTTGGCCATGTCATCGAGCTAGTTTGTTCTTTCTGTCAAGTGGCTGTCTGTTAGTCACTCTCTCTACAGCAGGAAACTTCAAAATAAAAGCTCAAACTTGACACAATCACAAGTCACTTACGTCCATTCAGAATGGACCCACGAACCACTTTTGGACCACAACCCACCAGTTGGGAACCACTGCTCTAAACAACTGGAGTTTGCCATTGGTTGACTGCGATCAACCAACTATGCCACGGGTGGCCATGTTGTCGGACAAGAACATATTTCAATGCTGGAAACTCAACATTATTTTACTTCTGAAATTAGAAAAGGGCTCAAACATTACTGTACAATGTAAGGCTTGTTTACCGGTGTTAAAAATGCTGTTAACATTGAAATGCTCAATGTCAAACTTGAGGAAACCGCTACGTTAATGAAACTGCAATAAATCACATTAAAAAAGTAATCAAAAAGTCATTAATTAGAAATTTGTGACCTACCACATTTCAAAAGTAACCTTCCCAACACTGCGTACATACAGGGTGCCAAAAGTGCACAGAGGCAGTGATATTGTACGACTACACAGTAAAAAAGTATACAATTCGATTTTACCCTAAACTAAATCAAATATTAGATGTTCAACCGTAGTACCAGCCAGTCATTATCACCAGAATGATCATTGACGCAGACGCCTTGTCTTGCTCGTCCAGTCTGACTAGCAGGTCCCCACATTTTTGAAAATATGAACCCTCAGACCACAAGCCCCGTTCCTGTTGTTGTCCATCTCCCTTTTCAGACTTCATCTTCATGCTAAAAAACAAGGCTATCAGACCAACTTTTTACAGTTTAAAGGCACAAAAAGTTACAGAGCTGGAGACTGCATTGCTATAGCAACCAGTGCATTGAATATTTGGCTGTGTTAGAGCTAAAAACAGAATGGAGATGCACTTAATGCAACACTATTACAAAAGCAGAGGCTTAGTCACAGCCTCCCTCCATAACACACACACACACATACAGTGAGACAAACACAGTGACCTGCATCTCAGCAGGATATTGGAGTTCCCTTCCTAGCTGTGGGACGTCTGTGCTTGCGAAGGGCTGAAGGAGAGCGAGAGAAATACAGAGGAGGAGACGTGTGAAGGGTTAGTGAGTTTGTTGCTAATGAAGATTTTGCAGCTTCAAAGCACTAATGCTATGTACAGAGATGTGGCATAAAAAGCTCAGGCAACACCACCCCGGGGTGCGTTCAAGAAAATGATATAAATCCCGTTTTTCTAACGGAGTAGACGGTGAATGTGTATGGAGTATGGTGTTTGAGCTTTCAGATGTTAGATGTGTTAAAGGCAGACGCTTACAGAGAATAACGTTTTTAAAAAGTTAAGATTATTTCTTTTTTATTTGATTGTTATGGACATACTGGCTCAGAAAGTGAACAGCCCTGAGCTCGAAACACTTGTTCTGATTGACTCCAATGGTCCTGGGGGTCCTAGTGACAGAGACAGCGAGACCTGGCTGAGTGTTTTCTCTACTGTCTCCCTGTATCTAGGCAACAGCAAACCGCCACGATTATTACATCATCTGGCAGAGTGGGCCTCCCATGTATTAATCTCAAAGCAACACTTAGCTGAGCTTAGTGAGCGCTAAGCAAGAGCAAAGGGTGCTTCACATGTAAAGAGGAGAGGATGGAGAACAGGGCAGAGGGTTGTGGTCTGTGTGTGAGTAAATTTGCATCTGTGTGTGTGTCACACAATAGCAGGCGGGAAATTGTATGTTATTCATCACATGTTTTTGCAGAACGGTGACAAAAACGGTACTACTTTAATGGTTCATGGCCTCTATCGGGGACCTGTAGTAACTGCAACAATACTGGCCAAACTGGGTAGAGTGGGTTTTCATCCCCAAACACAGCAGGCTACAAGCCATGGAGTGAGTTTTGAGGGCCAGCAGTGTCAGCACTGAAAGTGTTATGGTTGAGTCAGTGGTGCAGATCAACATCCTGTCAACCCTCTCCAGATATATAACAGCTATTTTTGCACTACGTGGCTGTCAAACTCTTATTCACTGCCCTAAAGCATAAGACCAGTGATACTGCATTTTTGCAACCAAGTGTATTGTAATGTAACAAATTACAAGTACTTCCTGTGGAGTCCTGTTCTATTATGGCTCATTCCTTTGCGCCATAGACTTCATTGTTGCCCAAAAGCAACTAAAAACCCATAAATGGGCCGAACCGTTGCCCTGGTGATTTGATGCTGCATTGCCATGAACTTGGCCGCTGTATTTTGTTTTAACCTTATTCCACGAATTCTGTTACCTTGAATACTCAAAAGAAAATGACACGTGTATCAATCCACAGTTGAAAACAGTCCCCAAAAGCACCATTTACTTAACTTTGAGTAATCATTGCTAAAAACAATAGTGCCAAGTTGTTTAAGGGAATTTGTGATCTATTTTTAAAGGGATTACACCCACAAACCATATCACAACAGAGAAGAAAGTGTGCATCTACCCATGGACATGAGGCTTGTGCCTGTGGCGACGTGAGATGTATACATTAATGGCGTCCTTCTGCATGGGGTGGCTTGACTTGGCTTGGCTTGGCTTGGTTTGGGCCGTCAGCTCAGCACAGCAGGGATTTGCATTTCCATTACAACCGGGCTACCTTCTTGAAGGTGTGTCTTTAACAGATGATGGCTTGTCTTGAGTGATGATGTTAAAAGCAGTGGGCTGATCCACTGCGTAAATTCCCTTTTATTTTTGCTGCATGTGTTTTTCCACATTTTCCAGCAGGGCAGATAAAAGAAGTTTACCTGTTGGGTGTGAGCTGTCTGCAGCTCTTGATCTAACATCTTACTGTGGCTGTTGCTGCTTTCATGTTCCTCCCTGCAGTATTATTAGACTTGTCTTTATTGAAGTGGAGCTGCTTACAGAGTTTCCTCCAATGCAGTAATAACACCTTTTATTTCCTATAGATTCTTCACAATAAAGGTCCCCCATTATTTTGTTATTTAAAAACTTTTATTGTGAAGTACCAAAATAAGGAAATCTTGTGTTTTCGAACAGCAACTTTACATAACTTTTAATATGGCGGATAGCCAACATGAAACGGTAAAATTAAGTTGATATCTAAAGTTAAAAACAGGACACAGTGGAGAAACTAAACTCCAAACCAGAGAGTTTCGGTCAGAAGCTTCAAAAATACTGAGAGCTGAACACACAGAGACTTTTAAAAACGCCTTTCTCTCTGGTCTCCTGCAGACAGAGGTGAGTCAAGTCTCGCAACACACACTCTAGCTACCCACTTGAGGGCAGGCGGCCCGGCTTTTGGACCTACTCCAGAGAAGGTCCATCTCTGGTGCGGCTTGGCGTGACTTGATATGGCACGGTGTGGCTAAGACTGACAATGGAAAAAGGGTACTAGTTCCATTATATTAGAGAGAAGATGTCTTCTGTCAATATCTCCAACCTTCAGCAACTCACAACAACATAATCTAGACTGTGAGAGGAAAAATATATGTTTTTGATTTGGATTAGATTTAAACCGTCCCTTAAAAGATGAATGTCTCCTGTAGGAACAAATAGGCTTCAGACTGAGTCCCACAGATGGGGTAGGAAGTCAAAATGCACTTAAATGCACTTTAGATTTTCAAATCATCCACTTTGTGAAATGTGGATGATTTGATGGTGACGATACACACCCTGACTATTTAAGGTAATAGTGAAACCAGAATCAGGAAGTAGTATTTACATTATAGTTATTTTCATGTGGTATTAGAGGCACAATCTACCATATTTTACCATCTCAGGCTTCGTATATTCATATTTGAATCTGACCTAGAAATGAGGTGTGCAAAACATTCGTCTGTTTTCCCCAACATTCACAAACAACATTAATGTAGACAAAAATCTGAACAGCATCCAATTATATGAAAAACATCCTCAAAAAACAACAACCCAGCAACATAGTGTTTAAGGGACTCGTTCTGTAGCAAAATTGTGTGCAAGCAAACAGGATGCCATACACTCTCCTCCTCCTACTTGCAGCCTCTAACCACACCGTATGAATAATACATTTAATGCATCAAACAGGCTAATAACTAATACAGTTTGTCATGCCACCAAATGACTATTAGCTCTGTTTACTCACTTCTTAATCAGTTTCCTGATACAAGTGTCTTATCGTGTGCACAAGATGTCTTCTTTAGCCACCCTTGGCCTCTTGATGGAACCAGATGTCTCCATTTTGCAGCCCATCAGTTTGTCTCTGTGTGCACATGTATGTGTGGGTATTGTTTGAGCTCACATGGAGCTCTGCAGTTATATTTGTGCACTGCTGAAACCAGTAATGCGGATAATTGTGAGGTATAACAATGTGCTTCTGAGCCGCTGTTAGTGATTCACTTTTTGTTTAAAAATCATATATAGTCTACAATTCATTAATTAATCAGGCCGTGTGATTTTGCTGTACAGTTCACAGCATCCAGTTTGGCATTTTAATAAACTCAACTTTTAAAAGTGCAATAAGGAAGATATGTTGCTCTATATTGTACAAAATGACCTTAATATATCCATGGGAGTTGATAGGATTATTGACAAATACTAGTGACTCAGTGGTTATTTGGCAAGGTGCTGAGATTTGTAGCCTTTAAAGCTCAATTTCTGTGTCGGAGAAATCCTCCTTATTTTAATAATATCCAGTGTTTTCACATTTATTTACTTGAACACCACCTTATGCCCAAAGGCCCTCTGATTATATGAATGTCTCTCACCCTGGAAATTTAATTTTACAGTAGAAAAGACATTTTTATCACACTAATTTGTTTTCCCAATTAATAACCGCCTTGATTATGTTACTTGGCAGTATTTTTCCAGGTGTCGGAAGTGCGTAGACACAGTTATAGCTGAGATAGCTGCAAGTGATGCGTTAAGAACATGCTGAAATATAAGTTGAGAGGCAGGCAACATTGTTTTTAGGTTGTTTGCCAATTTAACTGATCGTGTTTTTTGCAGACAACACAGTGTAAAATATTGTCAAAGGTGTATTTATAAAGTTGATTTTAAATTATTTATAAGTAAATAGTTTCATCATTTACATTCACCTTCCTCTTAGTGGTCGTTTATTTTTATCCTGGGAAGCACTTTATAAAACCAGTTTCAACATGAGCACTATGAATGAATCGTTAATCATCCCTCTGATGTTTAATAATCATAATGGTTGAGATTTTACAGTGATGATGGTTTGCACAAATGTGATGAATAAGTGGTACAGATGCTACAAAGATCCACAGCCGTGCGTATTGACGGCTGCTCTGGCACCATCGGAGAACCTCGCTGATGCAACACAGGCGGTGAAATTGCGTTCCTCTACTGTATTCCTCATTGGCATGTCTAATGAGTGATGCAAACGGTTGTTTTAGGGCATTTCTACAGCCATATATGGCAAACTGTGGCTGTAGAAATGAGGCTCATGCATATCCACCCAGCACCACAATTGTATGTCAAGTCCGTCTTGTTTTATGGGGCAGAAACATGGAGAACCACCAAAGTCACCACCAGCAAACTGCAAGCCTTTCTAAACAGATGCTTAAGACACATCCTTGGAACATACTGGCCAAATACAATAACAAATGAAGAGCTCTGGCAAACCACACAACAAGAACCACTTGAGGCACAAGTCAAATGCAGGAAAAGGGGCTGGATTGGGCACACTTTGAGGAAACCTCCCTCCAACATGACCAGAGAGTCCTTATCCTGGAACCCACAGGAGAAAAGAAACCCAGGAAGACCAAAGAACACATGCAGAAGGTCTGTCGAGGCAGAACTCAAGGAATCAAGAACATCCTGGAAGGAAGTAGGCAAGATCGCCCAACACCGAACCAGCTGGAGAAAGTTTGTGAATGACCTATGCTCCCCAAGGAGCAAAAGGGTTTAAGTCAAGTAAGTCACCACAATGGTACATAGAGATTTATAAAACAGAGCCAGGCGTACACACTGCTTTATAAATCTGATGAAAAAATGCTAAGGCGTTTGTGCGTACACACAGTTTCAGTCGTGAATATACACCGTGTTTTATGCATCTGGCCCCAGTACGTTGACACCAGAGATCGAGGTCCACATCCTGAGTCTCGAATGTGGTTAGGTTCAGGCAACACAAGTGCTTCGATTAAGGCTTACGAAAGTTATTTTTGACTAATGCAACATTAAACAAAAACCGCCATCTTCTCCTAACCTTAACCACGTGCTGTGAGCACCTCAACATGACCATACAAACTTCAGTCAGGCTTTAGGTGCTGCAAATACTGAATTCTGCAGCCAGGTGACTGACAGACCATTACCTATTTTGTTTCAGCCTGGTATGGCGGCTGGCTACATATCAGTATTTTAAACACTGTATGAGTAAGTCTACCTACATATTCCCAGGTAGGAACCTGTGACTAAAAGAGAGGGTGCTTTGTCATTCAGGACGTTGAGGTTTTTAATTCCCTGCTTGTGGAGTTTAATCAGGTATTCAAATCCATTTAAATCCCCTTTTTATCTCTTGCTGATTTTTGTTTGTTTGTAATGTCGATATTATTCATCGATGACTTGAGATTAGCCTGTAAACTCATCATATCCTTTATAAGCCGAAACACTACTCTCCTAAATAGAAACGTTCAGATTATGGACACAATTTCCCTATTTACATTTAATAAAAAATTATAAGCGACTTGACCTCTTTTATTTCTTGCGAGGTTTTTTGACGTCCTGCTGATGTGTTTCCATCAGCTGTGTGTTGCTGCACACAAGCAGCAGTATGGCTCTTGGTGTCCAGTGTGATTTGTCAAAGCAGTCTGACATTCAACAGAAACTGTTTCTTCTTAATACACCAAGAGCACACTGCAGCGGCAGAATATTTTAATAAAGATGCTGCTGAGGGAGATTATACAAGCACAAACTGGGTATTTCACACAGCAATCTTTCTTATTATGCCCATCTGCAGTCACAATAGCAAGCCTTTGTCCTGGTTTCAGAACGCCTTGGGTGGTAACTTTGCTGTTGTGAAGGGTTTTGTTCAGGGATAACGGCCTCAATGAACAGCGGGTCCGGAGGCAAATAAGATAGAACTGAAATCAAATCAGAAGCCTCCAGGGCATTAAGTGATTCATCTAAAAAAAAATTTTTTTTTTTTTTTCAAATACAAGATACAAACTATTTGGTAATGTGATTTTCAGTGAAAGCACACAAGGTAATTCCACAGGGCTGCTTGCTTTTTTTCATGCAAAAAAATTCAACAGCAGCTTATAAGACAGATCCAGATCAAATTTTATTAGGATCTCCCATTCAAGCATTTTCATTTCCTCTTTACAAATAGATACAACCATAGAAACTGAAGCTTGAAATGTAGACCAAAATAACCGATAGACAGTAAGAGTATCTGACATCAGTACAGTATGTTTACACACACTGAACCTTAATTGTGCTTCAAGGAGAGCAGTTCATTACTAGAAAGCACTCAGAGAGCACCTACCTTCACCACAGCTGAGCAAACCTCCAGATGTTACTCTGATTGGCTGATGAGGACCATGATGCTTTGACAATACCCCCCAAAAAATCTTAATTTTTTGCTGCTGTGCCTCTCGCTTTTGGAGCTATGTGCTTGAAGTGCTTCTTAAATACTAGAGATGTACCGATCCCACTTTTCCTTTCCTGATACTGATTCTGACCTTAAGTCAGTCCGTTTGCCAATACCAAGTTTGAATCTGATTCCAGTGCTCTCTCTCCCTAATCTAAAAATCTGTATACCTCAATTGAATGATCTTTGTGTACTATAGGAAGACATAAGGCCAGGATGATACCCAGTCCATCACCACCAATATCAATCTGGCGGATGAAAATATGGCATACATTAAGCTGGTGTAGGCAGTTTTATTTTTGACTTATTTGGCAAAAATTATATAATAAACTTTGAGCATATTGTAACTCAAGAGGACTAAGGGAGAATTAGACTTCTGCACCTCCTCTTGGCTCTGTTTTCAGGCTTTAGAAAACCAACCACAGGACACTTTGGCAAATCACAGGTCATGTCATAGAGAGAGCGTTCCTACTGGACTGGCAGCAACTGGCCACACTGCAAAGCAACCCCAAAAAGGAAGACAGACTTATTAGAAAAAGAGAGTCTGCAAGTAAATTAAAAAAAAAAAGTTTAAGGATCTGCAAAGTGTATTCAGAGTTGGAGAGAAGTGTTGCTTATACTGTAGCCCTCTGCTAACTGGAGCTAAAGGCTCATAACTGCAGCTTAAAGTTCACATTTATGTAGCTAATGTTAATGAAAGCCGCGACTTGCAGTGTGCTCTTCCTTACTTCCTGCCGCTACAGACCACCTCGCTAAAAGGAGACCAGGCAGCAGCTCCACAGACAAACCCCCAGTCAGTGGCTGGAGCAACCTGAGATCCAGCCAGCACAAACCCCATCTCCGGGGGACTGGACAGCTCCAACTCCTCGCCCGATAAGCAAGCTTTCTGTTGCTGCTGTTACACAGTTAGAACTGGTGCTACCACTGGCCAACAGCCTGCTGTGACTGGTGTTTGCGCTGGCCAAACGCGAGCCACTACAGCAGCCAATCGAAGGTCCGTCTCCAAGCTGCTACCTGTTCTCCTACTGGCGAAGCAGTCCACAGCGGCGGGGAGTGAGGAGGAGGGACCGTGGAGTAGTTAGCCACCTAATTCCTATCTTATTTGTGGTCTGATGAACAGAAAGAGATTTCTACAATGAAATAAGATTAAATAAATCACTGTATGGGAAACACTGTATGAAGCACATGCAATGCTTGTAGTCGTCTGGTGGAAGGAGCTTAGTATGGTTTTGTCTTAATTTTTAGCCAAACTGAGTAGTTTTAGAGGTACCCTTTGTATTACATAAATATAATTAATATTAGGAGGTAATAAACTGGATGCTTTCAGACTGGATGGCTGCATGTGTCACTTCTTGACCTGACGTGTTCCACTTAATAATCATGAATGGGTGTGTGGGATATTGGTATTCTGCACCAAAACATGCAGTGTGTTGACTCCAGTGAGCAGAGAGCTTTGATTTTTTTTTGGTTTTTAATGGGCTGACAAAATAATGACTTGGAAAGGATGTGCGTGCTTTTAGTCATCTCTCCCTCCTTTTGGCACACAGCGTGACACACAGCACACACATGCCCGGTCTTTAAAGTGGTCAATCTAAAAGCCCTGTAGACAGACCAGTGCTCTCTATGACTTTGTCTATACTCTTTCCTCTGGATTATATGAGATTTTATTATGTAAGATTTGACAAGGAGAGTGGTGAAGTTGCCCTCTGGTGGTAGCTTTGTTACCTTAGAGAAAATAGTTCAAGTCTCTGTTTTATTTTACAGAAAAGGATCTTATTCCACTTTTATTTGAGTTGACTGAGTCTGGTCAGCTACACATATAGCTTAACTCTGTGCAGTGAGTCTTGGTAGAGTGGAGGTAAAAGAACTACATCATGCAGTCACAGATCTTGCTGACAATCTCTACCACCTCTAAAATGTAAATTTTAAAATCTGGTCAATAGAGATTGTTCTACAGTCTGATCCCAGCCACTGAAAGGTGTATGTCAACACTTTATACCTCATGCAGACTCCACTGAGAAAACCAAGACAAGCTCCAGAATTTTCCATAATTAGTTTTGAATTAAACTGTCACCACCAGCGGGACACCAGACTGTGTTGTCACTGTTCTCACCTCTGTGTGCCGTGACACATCGGAGCACAGGCCACAATCTTTAAGCCTCTTGTGTTTCTGTGGTGACGAACAGATCTATCTAATCCCACGCAATTAAAATGATTAGTGAACGCTGAGGCTGCTAAAAGGCCTCAAACTGAACAGCTGGATTTCATTGATATGCCAGGGCACTTTTAAGAAAACTGTGCATAGTTTGGGCACATCAGAAAATACAGCACATTGCTGTAAAGTCCATTTTACCCCATTTCACCAGAGCAGCAAAAATTACCCAGAGAAAGCAGTCAGTTCTGTATTTATTCAAATTGTTTTCTGCTGGTTAACTACGATTCAAAAATTAACTGCTAAATTGACTCAAAAGTGAAGTCAAGACTGTCCATGAGATTCTTGATGGATCCCTATCAAGCGGAATATTACTGATATTCCACTTCCATGCTCAAGTTGTGCTGACGAGCCAAGGGTTTGCTGTTGAGGCCAGGCTGAGGGTGCTGTATGCCAGCAGCCTGCTGGAGTCAAGTAAAAACCTCTTACATAGACTGTTTCCAAGTGGGCAGAGCCTCCTGATTAGAGGCTAGTTAGGGATTTGCCAAAGTGATTTAACAGTTAAAAGAATGGTCGAAGAGTGGAAGTCAGTTTTTGTTTGAAATCAAATATAAAAGAAGTTAGAAACACTGTTTATGCAGGGCTGTTCTGTTCCGACTGTGAATGCAGGACAGCAGCCTGGAAGGAAGCTCCACTTTATCATCGATGTGATGAAGGTTGGACGACAAATTACAGCTTTTTGGATGAAAGTGAATGTCAAAGCAGTTGTTTCTTCTTTACAAACACCGGCGCTTCACAGGTGTTTTGACTGAACACCTGTGAAGTGCTTTTCTGAAGACGACTTTTTTCTGATGCTGTGCATGTGCTCACATGTTCATGTACATGATACACAAACAGAGCGTCTGAGCTTCCAGCTGAGTAAACCAGCTAAGTGGTGCACCCTGCCATGCGTTGCCGCGTTTTATCTTGTGCATGGCACATAAGCCCACCCCCCCCCCTTTGACTGACTGGACGCTGGTTTAGCACATTAGTATTAGCACTCTGAATTCCCAGTGTGGACATATACCACCTGGCAGGCATCGCCGCCCTGCGTGAGTCAGAACACTCTAGCCATTAACGCACGGCAGGTACTGTGGCACTGGCAAAGGATCAAGCCCATGTGGTAATGTTAACCTTAGTGTCCACACACACACACACACACACACACACATAAAACACACACACACAGCTTTTCTCCTGCTCCGACTCATACTGATCCTATAAGCGCTCCCAAGAGTGCGATAGACTGAGATGACTGCTACCACCCAGCTTCTCTACAGGCTAACCCTGCACACAGCACATTCTATTATCAGCTATGGAGATGTTCACTATGGATGCTGCCTGACAGAACACACACACACACACTCAAATCAATTTCACGCATGATGGCGTTCCGATTAAAACTACATGGGTCGATAAAGCTGATTCAGATTTTTTTTTATTCCTCTGGTATGAATTTCAAATGTAAAATCAAAGATTAATTCAAGAACATATTTGCTTCATGTATCCATTTTATTTGTTTCTTGATGTTTGTATACTGTAGGTACGGCCATATCCAGGATTTCAGATATTCTGATATTTCTGAGATCTTAAAGAGATAGTTCAGATCTTTTGAGGTGGGGTTATTTGAGGTACTCCTTCATATTCAGTGTGTTACACACAGTAGATGCCAGTTGGCACGTCTCCAGTTTGTTGAAGCAGGCTGGAGTCCGACACGGAAGCGAAGCAATGGGTCAGCAACAAAACCTATTTTAGCCACCTTTATAAAAGTTCCACCGAAAAAATCAATATCACTTTAAGTGTATGGTATACTGAGAATATTTTCAGTGGTTTAACTCAGCGTCAGACAGCGATTCTGGACGAGGAACTGAGGCCATTATATCGAACTCTTCAATGCCAGTTCCATTGACAAAAACAGTGATTTATCATCTTTGAACATAAGATCTGCTGGTCTTGTGTCTTGTGTTTGCGTTATTATGTGACTTTGGTGTTTGACGGGGTTTGTTCTGTTTCAGGAGTTGAGAGCATAGATGGGGCAATGAAACGTTGGCTACCTCGGAACGAGCTGTCTGACGGAAAGGTAAAGCAGTGAAATACTCTCACTATAGCTTACACTTTTAAGTGGCTAAAATATGTTTTGCTGCTGCCCCCGTCCACAGCAGTACATTGCTTAGCTTCCATGGCGTTACTTCTGCCTGTTTCTTCAAACTGGAGGCGTGCCAATCACTATCTACTGTAGGTAATACAGTGACTATGAATAATTACCTCACAACCCCACTTGAAAAATTCAAACCACCTCTGAAACTCAGAATTTACCCAGATGCCCAGCCACCTAAAACAATTTAAAACTGGCCTCCAACCAAACTGTCAAAATTTCTGAGTAGTTAAATAAGTACAGAGCTTTAAATTTTACCTATTTAAAGCTGCTATAATTGATTTTTGTTGTATTAATGTATCAGAAAGGGGTCACTCAAAAAATGTATGACCTTATTGTGCATCTCTCCTCAGTTGTGTAGAGCATCTCCAGCTGGCTGTTTAGCTGTTAAGCCCACAACTTCACTGTTTTGATTCACTCTTATTGCCTTTTTCCATTGGCAGTCTTCGTCAGGTGAAGTCATGCCGCACCAATTTTTGTTTCCATTGTCAGTTTAAAAGCACCATGCCATGCTAAGCTGCGGTGGAGATGGATCTTCTCAGGAGGAGCCCGCCCTCAAGTGGGTAGTGGTGACGTCTTGCTGACCGCAGCAAACCCCCGACGACCCCCCCGAATAAGCCGAGTGTGTTGCGAGACTCTACTCACCACTGTCTGCAGAACCAGAGAGAAAGGCTTTTTTAAAAGTCTCTGTGTGTTCAGCTCTCAGTACGTTTGTAGCCTCTAACTGAATCTCTGGTTTGGAGTTTAGTTTCTCTCCTGCGTCCTTTTTTTACTTTAGATATCTGCTTTATTTTACTGTTTTACTTGTTCGCTACCCACCATATTAGAAGTTGTGTAAAGTTGTTGCTCGCAAAACTTCCATATTTTGGTATTTTGGTACATATTCAGGTTTTGTGCTTCACAATAAAAGTTTATTCATGAGGGACTTTAGCCATGGATCAGCACTCCGCTTTTAAACATCATCACTGAAGATAAGCCAGTTTAAGACACACCTTCAAGAAGGTAGCCCTGCTGTAATCAAAATGTAAATCCCTGCTGTGCTGAGCTGATGGCCCAAGCCAAGCCATGACTGTCGAAAGCAGTATTTGAGCACCGTTTTTGGCTGCAGCAGGCAGTTGTTTTCAGAAAAAAAAACTCCAAACGCCCATCAAACAGCAGGTTGGTTAATTTAATGCAGCATTTGGCAACTATAGAGACAGGTATTTCCCGCAGGAGATGGTAGAGACCAAAAACAGAGCTAAAAGATAGCGAATATTGGACATATACATCAGGTGTCCACAAGCATAGCTCCACATAATCCACATAAATAAACAACTGTTTGCTCACATGTGGAGCTGAAACCCTCCATCAAATTCAAATCAATTCAAATTTCACCAAATTAATTAGTCAAGCGACAAAATTAATCAGCAACAACCGTGATTTGATTTATTCTTTGAAGACAAAATGCCAAAGCTTCACCGGCTCCAGCTTCCGCTGTGTGAGAATGTGAAGTTTTCTCAGTCCTCTGTGGTAGTAACCTGAATATCTTTGGGTAGCAGCTGTTTGAACCAATTTAAGGTTCATCTGAAAAGTTTACACAGGCCGTATCTTAATTACCATGCACCTCTGACAGAACCAGGCTGCAACACCCAAAAAACTACCAGATACGGTCGATGAATCAAAGGGCGGATCTACCCTTCAAACAGATGCACGCTGCATATTGACAGGGCAGAGCTTCAGGCTTAGAAATCCTAGTTGCTACAGGGATTGCCCTGGCCTCTATACAGCAGGGACTCTCTGTGCAGGTCTGCACTGCATCATTCTGCCAAGACAGAAAGATCCTTTTCGCAGCTATTTTCGACACACTCCGTCCCCATGGTGGCCTCTTTGTCTGGCCAGGAATCACTGTCACCTTTGTCACCTTGTAAGCAAGAACAGGAGTTTCTGGCTTTACAGTCCTCAAGGGATACCTTTACAGTAACTACACACATAGAACAGCACACATGTGGCTCGCAGAATGCTGCAGGGTTTGTTTTTTTCTTTCAATGAGATTACATCGTTCAGCCTTCGTTTCATTTGATCACGTCTTTTCACCTTCTGTTTCTCCGTCTCTCTCTTCCCAGCCCATCATGATCTCACTCTTCACTCTCACTCTCTCTGTCACTCTGACTCACTATCTCACATACCCAACATGCACACACTCTGTCAGTGACCACTCACCATTCAGCCTCGGTAACACACCATGACATACACGAACACGTTCACACTTGGACATTCGCTACAGCAGAGCTTCAAAATTAGCAGCTACTACTGGCATGACACACCAGGAGAGGGAGTACAATACACACTAACACACTGTACAATCACACTCCTGGAGATGATGAGCTGCAACACACACACTCGCACATTCACTGCCGTAGAGCTTAATACTACCACAATAGCATAAGCATATCCGTCAATGGCGCATTACGTGTTTGTGCGCCCGTTTTCACACTGTTATATCCCACACATACACACATGCACACCCTGGCCCACATCCCTCTCATGAAGCAGCACTGTTTGGTAGAAATGTACAGCAGAAAAGGGGGTGGTGGGAGGGGGGGGAACGCTACAGCTCCTGAGTATCTCCATGGAAACAGGCTGGAGAGCAGCATATCCCACTCGGCGTTCTGTCAGAGACTGTGGATGAATCCAGTCCTCATTAGGGAAGCCGAACCACACCACACAGCAGGCGGTTGATTCCATTATTAATTGCAACAGCTTTTTCACCCAGAAACACACAAACACACACACACACACACACCTGGATGAGGGGTTTCCTCATGCTCAAAGTAGTCAATACACTCCAACAAGAGATTCTCTCCTCAGGCTGATCAATGCAGATTGTATGATCTGAGTCAGTCTCATCCTTGCCCATCATCGATTTTCCTTCAAACGCCTCACAGTTACCATTTTACCTCCTGGATTTTGTACAGCAACTGACGGCTGACATGGGAAGTGGAAATCATTTGCAAGTAGTGTTGTCACAATACTGGAATTTCTAACTTCAATACAATAACTTGAACAATATTCATATTCAATACCTATTTTGATACAAAAAAAAAACCTGACACTGAAGGAATAACATTCCATATTATAATAAAAGATAAATATAACAAGGCTCTAACATGACAACAATGACTTGTCTTTTCATGGTCAGAAGAGCAGAGTGACTGTAGTAATCATAAACAATAATATAGAGCGAGAAAGCACAGTTGATACCAGTGTATCGATACTGCGGGAAATGAGCAATGAAACCAGCAGAATCGATGTGTATCAATAACCTGATACTTCTGATTACCCTATCCTCAAGTCCAAAGCCTTCATGCTTAAAAAATATGCAGAAGCAGAATATTTAATTAAAACAAACCCACTGAACTTCTAAGAATTTGCTGTTGATGCTGCCTCAAAATCCCACTGAGCTATAAACTTGAGAGTGTAGGTCATGTACTCAGAGATGAGAGTGAAGTGCAGAGAAGCCTTTCACTGAGGTTGTTTCAGACTGATATTTAAAAGGGTACTTTGCCAATTTTCACCCAGCCTTGTATCATAACAAGGTGGGTAATATGTCTAAATGAGCTGTGGAAAACGTCCCTCCATCTTACCAGCATCCAGATCTACCTGCTCACCTCCCAGCAAACTTATCTGGCAGAGTTTCTCTCGGGCTGTTGCTCAAACTACAGGCTGCACATTTTAGTATTGCCCACCACCCATGCTGCCACCATGGACACAAAGAGTATAGTAGCAGATCAAGAGACAGACTGACTTCTCTCTCTCAAACTCGAAACGAAATCTGATCAAATGGTAAAACCAAATTAGCCACGATTATGTTACTTTGTTGCCTAAAATTTGATCAGAAACATACTGCAGTGCCCTGTTTAGCTGTAATAGCAAGAGTTTGTGAATCAGAAGCGGGTGCCATACTGTTTCCTGTAGTGTAAAAATTGAGGCAGAAAAAATAAACTGAGATCAAATGGTAAAACTAAACAGTGCTGATCAAATGTAAAACCAAGATTATGTTATTGTGTTGCCTGTTTCTCACCTAAAATGTTTTCAGAAACAGAAACCCATTTCCGAGTCTTACATGTCCAACACATTCAGCTAAATCTCGTGAAGCTTATGTAACCCACAGTTATCTACTCAGGTCAAACGTGAAGTGTTTCCACATGTTCTTAGTACAAAACAACAAATTGTATCAATCGTGCTTTCTGCTGCCAATACCCAGCTCACTCCTCTAAATGCTCTCTATATTCAAACTCATATTCACTCTTCCACTCACTCACACACCCACACAGCTCCTCTCGCTACCTAACATGGTATTGTACCAAGCACCACTAGGAGGGATTAAAACTGGGAACCAGGATTCTGGTTATTTCCATCCAGCTTCTCTTCATTTTTGCCACACGACTGAACATCAGGTGCCCAAGAAACATTGAGATAACAGAGCTGAGATGAAACTTTAATGATTCCCGTAGGGAGTCTTTGGTCACCGCAGCAGCAAAAGGATAAGGGTATACTGTAGACAAGAATACAACAGATGAAACATAGTGCTGAGTGAAGATAGGATACAGTAGCTCTTCATGCAAAAAATATTCTTTAGTTCCAGCTTCTAAAATGTGAGGACTTGCTGCTTTTCTCTGCTTTATATCACTGTGAATAAGATATTCTTGTGTTTTGGACCACTGGTTGGTAGAAACAGGACATGATGAAATTTTTCACTATACACTGACATTTTAAAGCCCAAAAGATTAGCCATGATTCGAGAAAATAATCTGGTGATTAGTCAGTAATGAAAAGTGAAAAGGAAATAAAATAATCACCAATAATGAGCTGCAGCCTCACTCAGCATATGCAGCAGTTACATGTGTGTATTAATGTACTGCTTATTAACACTGGAACTACAATTGTATATTTTCTGTTCTTATTTTAGCTCGAACTGGAAGTGCGTCAACTGCTAAGACAGAAAGATGTTTATCAGTCATTCTTGAGCGTTGGGGGTAGGGTGATTTTTGCTCTTCAATTAGGCTGGGAAAATATATTTTAAAAGATCAAAGTCTTGACTGTTAAACACTGTAATGGGCCAACCTCCCAGAGATTTATTTTTTTCTTAAGTAGCATACATAATGGGTGTCAGAGGTAAGATCTGACAGAGCTGACGTCTTACGGAGTTGACAAAAAGTTCAATATTTATTAATTTTGCAGCAGTCGTAGTGAGGAGCCATTTTATTTTTTTAGACTTGCTGAGAGTTGTCTAAATGCTAATCAAAATACAAATTTTTAAATCACAATTCATGTTTAGTTTTGATTTAGAAGGGCTACAATTCTGGTTTAGCCACACTGGGTAGCAGTATTATTTATTGAATTTATCAAAAAGTACTTGAGCAGCATCACGGCCTTTTTGGAAACCAGAAAATTAGACACGAGTCCTGAGATATAGCTGACTCCTTTTATGCTTGATTAAATGATGTTTTTGGAGAAATCCAATGGAGTTGACAAAAATCTGGGACACTTCTTTAAAGGGCCAACATTTTCATAAAAAATGTATTATAAAACAAAGATGATTATAGCAGCACTTTTTACACCAGTCAGTTATCAGTATGTGCTGTTAGTTTAAGATTTTAAAGGCTTCTAATAGTTTGATATTGTGAATTTTTGTCTGGGATGTGGGTGTTTTCTGGCACTGGGCAAGTTTAGAAGTAAAAAAAAAAAAAACGAAAGTAGATTAAAATATTTTATAAATCAGATCTATTTCATACATATAAATCCTTTAAAATAATGTAATACCCCAGAAACAAACAAACATTTTTAAAAAAAATCTGAAACAGTCTTACAACAAAAGTTTATAGCAGTGATTATCAAAGTGGGGTCTGTGGAAAAACATTAAGATTCATTTATTTAAATTATCATGATATAATTTTTTATATTATTATTTAAAATAACCACAATTCGTGTCTTATTAAACTTATATGTACTAAGAGTGAAACACCCTCTCTTGATATGTGTGTGTAGTGGAGTCGACTTCATTTACCTTTGATATTTGTTCAGGTACAATGATACCTGCAGCCTATTTAATTGATGTCAGTTTCATTTTCTTATAGGTATTCTGTGTTGAGATAGTGTAGATATTTTTAACACATGTCTATTAACTTTTTAACACATTTTTCTTGTGTTAGTATAGTATATAGAAGTGTAAAAATAGGCTATATTACATAATTTGGGTATAATCTGTCTTGGAAGGGTCGTCGGCTGAAAGACAGTTGAGAAGCTATGACATGAAGCAGGAGAAAATACCAAGGTGTCACTAGACAGATGCAAGAGAGTGACAAGTGAGAGAGAAGATGTGAAGTAGTACCACTTTGAGATCTAAATAGGTAAGCTGCTAAAAGAAGCCAAATCCTGAATCATTAAAATGCAAGTTAATTGCTGGATCTCAGGAAAGCGTCACTCCCTGAGGTGGTTGTCACCGACACTGTTACCAAGAAAAAAACTGCCACTGATTTATTTCCATCGTTGAAATCAAGAAAAAGTCTGAGGGGAGACGAGCGGTGTTGTGCAGCTCTGTAGACAGACTGATGCAATAAACTGCCAAACATTAAATGTTTTATGTTTGCAGTTTTAATACTGGGTTCTGTGGTTACCATGTGCCGTCATCACCACCATGATTGAAGGGACAGTGAAAGCCAACAGAAAACGGAGCTTCGTTCCAGCACTGAGAGTTTGACTGTCAGGTGTTTAACTCCATGGATAAGACAACATAAAAGCTACCTTAAAAAATGATTCTGTGGTTTATCACTTCAAATATCACAGAACTCACTGGTATTTCTACTGTTGTCCTGCTCTGCACCCAGCAATGAATCAGCTCGTCACTTAATGGCTGGTTAATCATTCCATCCTGACCTCCAAACCCCTGCAGCAAAACAAAGAGAAAAGATTCCATCAACAGCCAGATGTACTGCAGCTTTAATCCTAAAAACAAACACTCTGTGTGAGTCAAACGAAGAGGGTCTATAAACAAATTAGCGGTTTTATAAACTGTGTCAAATGACTGATCGTCCACTTGCAAAATAGGACACAAAAAGCAAACTGTGGTGTCTTACAGAGATCTTGAGCATGACATCTAAAATAATCTCCAGCATGCAGAGGATATTTCAACACTCTGTTAACCAAACTGAACCGTCATCAAATCCACTGCCAAGTGTCAGCAATGAAGGAGGATGTTAAAAGGAGTTCTAACAATATTCGATCAGTCCCATCTGTTGTTCGGACCATCCGTCTGTTCGCCTGTCCAGCTATTTGGTCCAGATCTTAACAACTACTGGCCAGATTGCCAAATGTGGTTTAGATGTTCTTGGTTCTCCTTTGAGAACGACTCACTCAAGATTTTACAGAACACTGCAAAGTAGCTCCAAATGTTCTTGCTAAACTTCCTTAAAATTGACTTTAGATATGTACGGGCTGCAGACGATGAATCTCAGTGTCTCTGACTGATTTCTTCCTCTGCTACTCTCAATTTAGGAGATATCATAGTGTAGGCAGGTTCCTGTGAAATTTGGTGAAGACATTCTTGCTCCCAAGAAGATAAACCCATTTAGACATCTTTGGAAATTAGCTAAGCCTAGCATTAAGACTAAAAACAGAGGAAACAGCTAGCCTAGCTTTGTTCAAAGGTGATAACATCTGCCTACCAACAACTCTACATCTCCCTGATTAACGCACTATATCGTTTGCTTACCAGGCTAGCCTTAGGAATCATGGACAAGGGCACAACATTTTCTAAATTGGGGCCTTCATCCACACCTTCTTTAGCATCATCGTGCCTTAATGAATGCAATTCCTAGACTTCTAAGGGACCCCAGTATGCAAAAATACATTTAAATACACCATTTTGAAAATGGCCACTTTTATCACGCCAAAGCTAGCCTTACTTTGGAGCATTAAATCGACCCCCTCCCAGCAAGATAGCATGACATGGTTTGTAGAGGCAGAGGGTACTTGCTGCAGCTCTGGTTGAGGGTGAGAGGCTGTCAGTAAATAGTTTGTTGGTCACAGGGAAACGGAGAGCTGTGTGGGTACATGAGACCCTAAAAAAGAGGGTGGATCACGGGGAGTACCACCAGTTGGTCCAGGAGTTTCTCCTCCATGATGGCCATTTTCAGGCATATTTTAGGATAACTCTGGGGCAGTTTGACAACCTGCTGTGTATCGTCAGGCCGTATAGCTCTGGGTATCCAGCAGCCGCTCTGAGTTGAAGTTTTTTTAACTCGAGGAGCTCAGAGCGATTCGGCAAAAACACCAGGTGCTTAGAGGGCAGAAATGCAAAAAATGCAAGCAAAAAGCTTCTGTCTCATTAAAGATGTTAATCTGCAGCTCCTCCTCGCCACTTTGAGCCTCACCTGTCATGTCACTCGGTCAAAACTTGACCATACCAATTTCACAATACCACAGCGGGTGGGGTATCACCTTACAAGTTAAAAGGTGTTCTTAGTCACAAGGTAAAATGTTGTACTTGATCCTATTTAAGGGTCTTTATATGGGTCTCCCCTGGGCCTTGGGCCCGGGTCATCTGTACCCTTTGACCCCCCCTGACGGTGGGCCTGAACTGTACAAAAGCCAAAGTGCTGCCAGGCAACAGGCACCCCTGGAAGTTACTGGTCCTAGCAAGAAATAGTCTGGCATATAACCCCCAAGTAAAAGGTCAAATTGTTTTACATTTCAGTTCCAGCCTTTATGCTAAGCTAAGCTAACTGGCTACTGGCTCCACCTACACATTTGCTGTACAGACAGGAGAGTGGTGTCTAACTCCTGGCAAGAAAGCGAACAAGCATATTTCCCAAAATCATGATCTATTCATTTAACTATCGTAGCAGTGTGCCTCCAGCAAAATTAGTCATTCAGTATGTTGTCCGTTTTGCCCGACATTTCCGTATTGTTGTATGTAATAAACACCGAAGCCTCTAGGGGCTGCTGGCGGGCTTTCCACGCTTTATTCTTGTTGGGAGCTGCAAGCTTTTCGCTGGGAACGGGCTAAATGAGGCGTTTCAGGATGCCAGTGTATCTGCTGGAGAATCAGAGCAGTAAAAAGCCGCCTGGGAGACGCGAGGAGCTGAGACTCTTCTCCCCTGAGATCCCCCTCTGCATCTTAATGCCACACATGACAAATGACCACCTCAGTCACCTTACTACACACGAAAGATGCTTGATTCATTCCACACAGCTGTCCGAGTGTGCCTGTATGCATGCATGTAGGTATGCCTTTAGCTCACTGTTTGTACAGTGTATTAAGAGATGGAGCATGTTGCAAGGGCAAATGCTGTATGCACAGTCTGCGTGTGCGCCTGCATGTGTCAGGACACAAGGATTAATGCTTCAAGTGATAAAGAGCATCTGTCAACCCTCTGCTGCATATCACAGGACAGTTATAAAAGAACCTGGCGTGCTATCTGATCTGTATGCAAACATGAATGAGTCTGAATGTTCATACGATGTTCTCTACAGCAAAACGGGTTCATGGTGATGTTTTTTCTTCTCTCTTATTTCAGGTCGTACATAACCAACACATTTGTGATTTTTCTGGGCAAAGAAATCCGGGAGCTAAATGGAGCGCAAGACACTGTCAAAGGTTTCAGCACACACACGCACGCACGCACACACACACACACACACACACACACACACACACACACATAAAAGCCCTGAAGCCCTGTCAAACAGCTGAATGCAGGATTTGGATATCGCTGCAGCACCAGCTAGTCTCCATATCTTAGTATGGCAATAAGAAGGGTGTGTGTGTGTGTGTGTGTGTGTGTGTGTAAGGTGAAAGTGATGAACCCTCATTAGGTCACTTACAGGTTCAGGCTTTGGGGCTTCAGACCCAACCTGTGATTGAGAGACTGAGGGATTCAGAGAGATTGTACTGTTCAGCTGTTGGATAGCAGGTTTCCAAAATCACAGAGTGATGGAGTAAGTTCTCCTACAGCCCCCCTCCCGAATCATCCTCCTGTCCCCATCTACCTGCGGCCGTTATCCTCATCTCCCCCTTTGTTCCCTCTCCTCATCTTGAATTCCCTCCATCTATGACTAATAACGCATGAAGACAGGCACATACATTGACAGGAAGAGCATTTTCTCTGTCTCTCTGCAGCCGAACAGAACCGATAAAAATGATTACATAATGATCAACTACTGGTACCAATAAAGAAGGCATCCTGTCAGTTATTTTGAAGCCAGGGATTGTGCCGACGCTAGTGGCCGAAAGAAGATCGATGGAAAGCTGTTTGGCCACATTGTCAAGATGAAAATCCCCTTGTTGCCCATCGAGAAGCCTGGTTGAGGAGCAATCCCTCCCACCCTGCTGGATTCTGTTACACACACATACATATGAACACACACACACACACACACACACACACCTGCACAGACCGCTGTGATTGAGGGGGAGACGAGGTGCTTTTCCTCCAAAACTGAAGACATGCATTTTGTCGTATCCGACAATGATCTGTCTCTATCTATTGCACGGAATACCAATTACCTAATCTGCTGTGCTAACTTCTCATCTACCTGTTAAATTCACACACACACAAGGCTGTAACAGTTCCACAGAAAATGTCTCAAGAAAAAAAAAGCACCATTTAAAAAAAAGACAAGAAGCGTTTTTTCTGGATAAGTCTTACCTTGCAGCGAGTCTATGTTCCGGAGACATTGGAGCACATATGCGGCGCGTCTTCACACGATGACAGGGAAGCGGCGGACAGTCATGCAGAGGTGTTTCACATCTGAGAACGGAGGGGGAAAGCAGGATTTCTCCTCTGTTTTTCTGTTCCTTTCTAGTTATTTTTTTCAAAGCCCTCAGAGGAATGGAGCACTGACAGAGGAGGAAGAGGAGGAGGAAGAGGAGGAGGAGGAGGAGGTGGAGGAGGAGGAGGAGGAGGAGGAGGAGAGGGAAGGCTAAGGAGGGAGCAGTCTGCCGGGCTGGGCTGCTGTGGATCACCTGGAGCAGTGTTGGGCTCCGCATTTACTCCTCCACTGCAGCAGTGCGAGGCAGCGGCGCGAGCTGCATGTTGCTCCCAAAGATCACCGCAAAACAAGGACACGGAGTCTCCATCTGCTGGATTCAGGATTCTGCAGCTCTGTAGCTCCACACGCTCCTATCCCCATCAGCATGCACACTCATGCTGTCCCTCTTCCCCTCTGGGTTTCTATCTGCATCTCTGTCTCTTTGTGTGCCTCTGCCTCACACTCCTTTTCCCTCTCAGGGGGGTTTATAACGTGTCACAAACGTGTTGCCATGTCACTTGGCTCTCACTTTTCCTGCTCTGTGTCCTCGTACTGACTGGTGCATGTGGTCATACGTCTGGTGCTCTTGGTAATAAAACGTCAAGCTCAATAAAGCCTCAGCCAACCTCACGCTCTTCCTGCGATGACATCACTCCTCCGACCGAAAGGGAGGGAGTCGTTTCCTGGTCTTGTTGGGACCCTGCTGACGTCACCGAGATCAGACACGTTTTTCAGGCCATGTGCAGGTGTTTAAATGGCATACAGTCCACGGAGAAAGTTGCAGAGAACTGAACAACAGGAAGTACGCCAAAACTGATGGGTCCACTTCACCCGCACCAGATCCAAGCAGATTGCGACACAAGACATGGGCACATTCCTGTCTCTCAAAGTACTGAGACAACCTCTTATCCAGACTACGGCACTGCAAATTTCACCAATCAGCAGAACAACACTTGGTCTCCAAGTTCATCCGCCCTCACATTCCCCTCACGTCCTGCCTCCTTCACCAGTCTCTTCTCTGTCCTACAGCACAGCAGAGCTTCTAAGGTTGAGAGACAATCTGAGAGAGGAATAAATACAGATTTGGAAAGGATCATATTGATTTTAGGCCCAGTGTAAGACTTATTGGTATTCTGAAGAAGTCGAGGTGCTACTCAAGAGAAATATGAGCGCTCCTTTGCTAGATGAAAAAGACTCATCAGCAATAGCTGATGCAAATAGAAAAGAAGGACCACTTGAATAAGGACACTGAAAGACAAAGCTGACACAAAGATGTAAAACCTTGTGTATGTAAGAGCAAAACCTCGATGCCTTAATGCTTTCTGCAACTTTCCTACACGTCTTCTGTGCAGGTGAATATTTGGAAAGAGACAAAGGTTTCAACCCACTCTTTCTCCTGCCAACTGTTAAACGGTCGTGATCGATAGTCACTATTCTCTGTTCAACCTGGCTTTCTAATATTCCACTCTGTACAGTTCTGTATGCAGCAAGTCAAAGTGAACTGAAACTGGTCTTCTTTAGGTAGTTGATGACAGTATATGTTGTTAGATGTTTAATTGTTATTGAGTTGACCCCCTCCAGTTTTTAATTCTTACCAAGCTGCATTTACAAGTTTTAAATGAGCAGTATGTAAGATTTTAGGGGGGGTTTAGTGGCATCTAGTGGTGAGGATTGCAGATTGCAACCAGCTGAAACTTCTCCTTAATAACTAACTTAATAAAACAGTTTCATGTTACAAATCAGTGTTTCTCTGACGCTGTTCGCCTCATCACAGATGGGTCGCAAATCCAGCACCTGCTATTGTTGGCCAACCATTTTTCTTAAAAAATGTTTTTTACTTGGAGCCAAATTATCAACAGAAATCTATTCCCTTGCAAAACACATCGACCAGGTGGTGTACATTGGTAAAAACACAGAATAGAGCAGTTTCACTTTAAAAATCTGTTTTTCCAGTGCTGTTTAGTTTATCATGGAGGGATCGACGCCAAAGCACAAATGGCCCGATCTACAACCCGTGTTTGTTTTGTCTGTTCCAGGCAACTGTAGAAACATGGCTGTGCAAAATGGTGGACTCTGTGGACGAGGACGAGGTGATTATACATAAAAACTATTTATTATATTACTGTATACTCCATTGCTCCCAATATATCTTCATTAATCCAACACACTGGACCTTTAAAATAAGCTGCCTTGTTTTTTTTACAAGACCTCCACTCCCATTCTCGAAACTGCCCAGTCTCAAATGAAACCAAAATGAATATAATATATATATGTATATATATATATATATATATATGTGTGTGTGTATATATACATATATATATATATATATATATATATATATATATATATATATATATATATATATATATATCACTGTCTCAGTTTGCCAAAACACTGTGGACACAAAGATCAAAATTAGCTAAACTTATTTCACCTATTATCATTAATGAGACAGTAAGGACAACACAAGAGCTGCAACTGTACTGTACAAGAGATTATATATTTAATTAATTTTAGTGAGGACATTTCCATAGCAGTGAGACACAAAACAATCTTTGATTACTGTGCTTTTAGTCCCAACAAATTTACCCTTCCACTGCTGCTTGCATAAACTGTTGAGCAGCATGAGAAAGCCCACTGAGTAAATACATTTTCCCAACACAGCACAGAGTCTGTTGTGGATTCTGAAATGGCCAGTTTTTGAAATTCACCAGTCGGTATGTCATAGCAGCGTTTCGTTATGTTATCAAGTCAACAGTCCCACCTAGTGGTGCAACAATGATCTGAAGTGCTTCAGGAAACTTTTAAAGATTTACACATTTGTGCTATAATCCTGTTTTAGATTTAAAACCACAGAAACAACAGAAATTATATCTGCTCATCATGCTCATTTTAAAGCTTGAACTCATGCAATAAAAGTCATAAACAGCATCACTGCTCCTGCTTGCTTTATACTCCTTAAAATGATCCAGTCCACGCAGTAATTAACACTCTGCCTCAACCTTGAGAAAATGATGAGCAAGGTATGATCAAGAGCAAGTTCTGCGGATGGCTGATAAAGAAGAAAAAAAACTCAGAACAATTCTTTAGGTTATGCACATCAAACAAGCAGAGATGTTCCCGTATCCACGTTCACTTCATCTGGAGCCTTTGTGCTGACAAAGCCTGTAAAAGCACAGTAGGACCCTACACACGATTAACTTGCAGATAATCTCTGATGTGTGGTTGGGCTGAAACTCTGCTGTCAGCTCATCTGTAAGGCTTAAAAGACATTTTCAGAGTGCGATTAACACATATATGATCATTGTTTGAGCAAATGCTGTCAAACTTGAGATCCTGCGGTGGTTATCTAAGGATGCCGTTATAATTTAGAACGACATTGCAGCTGTACAGACCCAAGGTAACAATTAGTGTCGGGCTAAATGTGCAAAACGTCCCTGAGATACTAATAAGCAGAACAAAAAGGTAAAGCTTCCGTGTAAAAATAGCCAAACCTGACCTCAAAATGTTTGTTCATCTGTGAATTATACACCAACAAACATGCTCCCAGCTACAAGCAAATTCTGTTCTCATGTCGAGGAGTGTCTTGAGAATACTTGTTTGTCAGTTTGTGGTATTTATAACAAAGAAATTAAAGTTCCCCAAATTTAACATTACTCTCTTCATGATTGGCTTCAAAAGCATCACAGTGATAGTGATAGTATTTGAGGTTTGTGCTGATGTGAGCCAGCATTTGATCATCTACGATGCCCAAAAATGCCAAAAGAAAGGCAGCGGACCCCTGCAGTGCTTTTTCCTTGGATGGTTCTCAGTGCTCTGACCTCTGCTGAGGGAAGGAGTCGTGCAGAGTTTACCTAATTAACGACTATCTCCTTTATGCTCCATGCCCAAATTCTTCTTGCATCAGAACAGCTAACGCCTCCACCACAAAAGGCTGATTTGCTTTCTCCACCGGTCTGGAAATGATAGAGAAAAATCTCACCTGTCAGATCACATGCAACATGAACACAGCGCACAGAGAGGAAAGCGGGAATTGATCTTCGTCTTGGTAAGAGGACAGGACAGGCTTATCTAAAGGCCTCTTGAATTCCAATGTGATATAAAGCTGCATTAATCAGTGTTTTAATATTAATAATAGATGAAAAGACTGTGTATGTAAAAGGTGTCGCTGGTAGTGACAAACCCATGGAGGGGGCGGGGTTTAGGACCAACACGCTAGGTATTTCCTTAAGTTTCGTCAATAAAAGTCCCTGGTTGGGTTTAGAAAAACCACAATTGGCTTAAAATTCACAGAAAACGGGAAACAAACAGCGCATTCCTGGATGAAAGTCCAGAGTTTGTGTGACCCATCCACCAACCCTCCTGCCCTCCCTATACACACTTTCTTGCTCTTTATATTACAGTAGTTTTCCGTGGTGTTACAAACTGCCGAGTGAGTACCATACTGCTGTGAAGAGTCCCTCTGTCCATCCATGTCTGATGCCGACATCGACTGACAAAGCAGCGGTATTCTGACGAGGTGAGTTGTTGCTGCCTCTAAAACTGGCTTGCATGGTGTGCATACTGCTGCAGTGAAGGGTGTCTGTCTGCATTGATGTCGTCACATTGACATCACTGACAAAGCGGTGGTATTTTACGAGTTGGGAGTGAGAATGGGCTGTTATGACCAATACTGTAGCCAGCCACCGGCAGACAATAGAGATGTTTGGCTTCGGGTTTGGGGCGCTGTCATGACGTCCATCTTTATTATACAGTTGATGGTTCTGATTCACCGCTCTTTTCATTGTAGTTCACAAAGTCAGTAGGCAGTGGTTCACAGTGACAAAGGTCTGATATACGGAAACCTATTGCAAGTCAGAAGTCTATAATTAGAAGTCAGTGTTCGTGAATGCCAACCTAAATGCGTCCCAGTGCATCAGCTTGGGAAAATAGCAGCAAACAGAAGTTTGCATGTGAGGTCTCTGAACTTTACAAGCAACTACAATGGCGTAGAAGATATAGAATAAAATATAACATACCACAGCTCAAAATGGTGTAAACAGGTTCTGGGCATAATAGTCTGAACCACCACAGCCAGTAACATCAAGTTGTAGAACATGGATGAATGGATGAGTGAATGATGGATGAACTGAAGGGAAAAGGCAGCAAAAACATTATTACAGCACGTTCACAACACAAACACTACATAAATTAAAATAATTTATCAACATTCTGTTCAGTTTGCTGTGTGAGCTGCCATGTTGCTATGAAATCAGATAAGTTTATGTCGGCAAAGTCAAGCTAGATGGATCCTGCCATAGTTTCCGACCTAAGTTACCGTTACAATGCACTTTTCCTTTTCTGAGATTGTTTTGGGTTTGGTTTTTTTTTACTTTAAAATACAGTGGATTGCAGCAATAGACCCGCTGCACACTTGTTGCACAGCACCAAACAGCAGACAAAGTTAGCAACTATCTGATCAACAGAGTAGAGAATTTACCAGTTGTTGGAGAAAAAAAACCTGAAAGAGCTAAAAGAAGAGTAAATATTAGATTCATCATGTGGACACAAACACTACAGTAAAGGAATTCACATGTTTCTCTGTGTGTGCTGGGTGTGTAAATAAGAAACTGTCTGCCATGTTCACCATAGTCTCGTTATGAGGTGATAATACGTCAGTGTTATGTTTTACTGCTTGTGCTGACCCCAAGTGGCCAAAAGAATTTTAAGTTTAAGTTTAAGTTTGAAACTCATCTAAAAAATACAGCATTATTTTTGTCGACAAATCCCTTGAAAAGACCTTTTGACCTCCCCAGCCTGTCTGTGGCTTTCAATCCCAAACCCACTGGCACCTCCTGAAGAGGTCAATTTTTATAATAGGTCACAAATACTGTATATACTTTTGTTTTTAAAGGTATATATTATTTCCTAAAACAGCTGGGCACTGTACTGTGTAACAAAAGTACTCAAAAGGCAGTAAATTGTGCATCTGTTAGGAACTATTTTTTGCTGCGGATTAACACACATTTAGTTTGCCTCTGATGTTGTCCTTCATGTATTTCTTGTGTCTCGATGCCTGCTGCAGATGAAATTTCCTTCGGGATAATAATAAAGTTGAAGTGATATCACTAAAGTTCATACAATAGTTTTATGTATATTTTTAAGGGTGAATTATTCTTTGACTAGGCTCAAGTTATGTTCGTCTTTGATATTTTCTCGTATGCTAGGTATATCATTCAGCATTCAGCATTGTCCATAACTTCAAGGTTCCAGTTTCCAATGCTGATTGGCTCATTGTGTCTGGTCCGCTGTACAAGATTAAACTGGTTTGATTTTATGCACACCGAATGAAGGAGATCAAAGTGAGTGGTCGAAGTGAGGAAGTACAGTGTATGTTATTTGTTTACAAGAACATTTGTGTGCTTTTTGGGGTGATGAGACATGGCAGAGGCTGTCAAGAAAAATAATCTCTGCCAATATGGTAACATTTTGAATTTGATGCTGACAAAAGAGTTGTCCTCACTGGCTGCAAGCGATGCGGTGCGTCATTCTGAGCTGAACTTTTGTCGGACACTCTGTTTCTATTTATTGCTGTCTCTCACCTTGAAAGTGCCACAGTGGACGAGGTATGTCTGATTCAGAAGGTTAAAATGAGGTTTTATCTATGGCATACCTCCTCATTCACTATTAAAAAAAAAAACAAAATAAGGTAGCAGCTAGCTGAAGGGAGATCACCAGGGAGCTTAAAGTGACTGGTAAATGTTCATTGTTAATAACATAATGGAAAAAAGTAATGTGCACAACTCCAAAATCTTAAACAAAAATAGAGATGCACCGTTGTGGCAATGATCCAAAAAACAAAGGAAACACTGGCACAGATAAATTTATTAATTTAATGTGGGCAAAATGAACAGAAATGGAAGCGTTTCAGCTACGAAGCCTGATGACGCTGATGATGGCTTTGTAGCCGAAACACGTCTGTATCTGTTTGTTTGTTTTGCCCACATTAAATAAGTAAATTTATCTGTGAGTGTCATCGATAAAAACAACCTGCTGATGGCTATATTGTACATAATTTCCAGTAAATATCACAATATAAAATGTGTGTTTTCGGTTTACAAGTTCAAGCAAGAGAAAATAGCCAGAACTCAATGTGGACTGAGACCTCTAATGATTCTTGGTGCAACAGGTAGTCAGACGCTCGTTTGCTATTCCACTCAGTCACACTCACTAACAACCCAAACTTAACTGACCCACGTGAGTTGAAGCCCGAATGTTCGATATCTTCACATGAAATACTGAGCTCGAGCCTGACCAAGCCCAACCTCCCCAAATAGCACTAGTAGGCTTCTAACATCTAGGACACACTGGCTGTGTGACGGCGCAAGCCACACGCATTTCCAGTGGAAAATGGACCAGACTCTGCACAAAGTATTTCCCCGCCTGAGAAGCTCCTTGCTCCGCCACGAGGAAGCTTCCAGCAGAGTGCTTCGTTTTTTTAATCTTTTTTATTTATTTATTTATTTTAAAAATAATGGTAACCTGTTGTTTTTTTTCACAAAGCCCGAGCCCTACCCAAGTCGGCCAATCAGCGTAAATCTTTGGCCCAAACGTTGTCCAACCTGTTGTGTTTTTGAGACCTGGCAGAGTTGGGTTGAGATTGAGAACTCTACTGCTGAGTCAAGTGCAACATCCAGTGGTAAAATTCAGTATACAGGTATGATGGCTTAAACCGGTTTGAATTTTTTATTTATTTATTTATTTTACTACTGGATATAGTGGTTTATGAACTTGAAACATGGTAAAAAGTCGCTTTCATTTTGATAATGAAGGAACGTGTCACACAATCCAATAGTGTGGCTCACTGATGGGTTTCTCATCATGTCTGGACAAAAATGGAGGTCTATGGCACACAGCAGTAAGGTGTTTCACCGTTTGGCTATGAAGGCAAAACTTAAAACGACAAATCTGCTCTTTTAATGTGATTTTTACAATCTGAAAACTAGAGAGTATCACCAGACTTATCCTTTATAGTGTGTGGGTAAAGTTTCTACTATTACAAACACCGACTACACCAGGCCACAATGGTCCAGTCATACACGTGAAAACTCATCAACTGAAAACAGCAAAGAAGCTGCCAACATAACACCATCATTCCTTCAGACTCCTACTACTATAATCCATTATAATAAATGTTAAAAAAAAAAAAAAAGAGGTAGATGGAGCTGCCTATTAAACTTAAATGACATCTCCTTATTATGTTCGACTTAATCACCCCTCCCACCTCTTACCTGAGTCCTCAAAGAAAAGACAGCAGTGAGTCTGTAGTAGCCATGGTAACACCTGTGACAGATGAAAAGATGGATGACAGATATAGTACAATACAGCTGAGTCACTCCAGGCACACACACACACACACATACACTGACTGAATGGAGGGGAACAGCACAATGGGAACGTGTGGGCATTCACAGACACCAGAAACTTGAGGGAGAAGCTGTGGGTCCCCTCCATCCATTCACAATGGCTTCAATGGCACCTCCACCTCCAAACACATGTATCACAACATCTCACCCACACGTCATGCATCATTCAGAGCTATTGATTGATCGGTGCAGGAAACACCCCGACGTGTGTGAAATAATCATTTAGTGACTAATCCATGCGCCGCACAACTTTCTGACATTTACACTGTGAGTGTGAGCAGGTGCGACACACACGGCTTCACCTGGTCAAGAAAAAAAGGACCTCAATCTCCATCAGACCTCATGTAGGTGCACTTGACAGTCAATAACAACAACAGGCTTCGCTGCAGGCTCGGATCATGCACAAACACGACACCGTGCACGCTTCCTCCTACCTTTTTCAGCGCTGACATCTTCCTCCTCAGAGAAGGTCACTTCTTCTTCGATAGTAAACGGGCGGTAAATAGGTGAGAGGCGATCATGTCTCCTGGTATCCGTGAAAAGCTTCATTGTCCTGTTCGTTAGAAACATCTGCGGCAGAGCGGCCGTAGTTTCCCATGATGACGGCGGCTTGGATGTGTTTTCTTGTCCGACGCAAGTCCCGATGCAGCGGCAGACTTCATTCTCTGGAGATGAATTACAATGCACTGATGTTGTTGTGGTCACTGATGGCACAGCTCCGCTTATGAAGGCAGCCAATATCAGACGCCATTTTTCTACAAAGTCTGCACCTACAGTAGCCTACATGTACTGATATAATAATAATAGTAATAATAATAATTATAATAAACAGATATAACTTTAACAGCCCAACATAAACATAAAGTATTAAAAAGTAAAAGCTTTCATTTTCATTTATGCCACTTTACATTAAATGAGAATAATGTACATAATGCAAAGTGAAAATACAGAAATAACAGTAATGTGTATGTCAATTATGGTAAATAGCCTAATAATAAACGTGGCTCTTGCAATAAAAAATAAAAAAGTTCCTTATCTAGTTTATAAAAGCTGTAAATCAAATATAAATATTACATTACTGCACCTTTATTAGCTTACTTCAGACGTAAACGTGGGTTAAACACAATTTTCCTATCCTCAACTCTGTCAGTTTTCTAAAATTTCCTTATTATTTAATATTGATGATAATAACTTTATTTACATTGTACTTTCACGTGACAAAGCTACAATGTGCTTTACAGTAACACAAGGAATAGAATAAGTTAGTAAACCCCTAAAGGCCTACTCCCCCCTTTTATCTCCGGTGGAATTCACTTGGATTTAGTGTGCCATCAGCTTATTAATAGCATTTTAACCTAAACAAAGAAAAGTGTAAAAGTGTCGCTTTAAGAGAGAGCCATACTTTAAATAGCTAGTTAAGCTAACTGGCTAAAGCTCCATAGTTAATGCACAGTTATGAGATGTATTTTCATCCCTTCATCTCACTCTTGGAAAGAAAGCAATATTTGTTGGGCGGCACGGTAATGTAGTGGTTAGCACTGTCACCTCTCAGCAAGAGGGTTCCTGGTTCCCTCGATGGGAAGGAGCCTTTCTGTGCGGAGGTTGTGTGTTCTCCCCATGTCAGCGTGGGTTTTCTCCAGGTACTCCAGCTTCCTCCCACAGTCCAAAGACATGCAGGTTAATTGGTGACTCTAAATTGTCCGTAGGTGTGAATGTGAGTGTGAATGGTTGTCTGTCTCTGTGTGTCAGCCCTGTGATAGTCTGGTGACCTGTCCAGGGTGAACCCTGTCAGCTGGGATGGGCTCCAACCCCCCTGCGACCCCCAACAGGATAAGGGGTAACAGAAATGAATGAATGAATAATATTCTTTATTTATAAAGCCCTTTTCAAAACAGAGTTACAACTACTTTACATGTCTGAATAAAACAGACAAGACATGAAAACAACAACTTTTAAAATGATTAATAAAAGCATGTTAGTGTATAAAAAATGATGAAATAAAAGATAGTTTAAATTAACTTAAAACTTATGTAAAATCAATAAAGGCTCTCCAATAAAAGTATGTTTTAAGATGGGACTTAAAAGAGATCACTGACTTGGCTGACCTGGTAAGGAAAGAGGCTGTTGCAGTAATCCAGACATGATGACATAAAGGCGTGTAAAATTGTCCCTGTGTCTTTAAAAGGTCAAATGGATGGTATTTTTGAAATATTTCTGAGATGATAAAAACATGTTTGCACATCAAAATATTAAACTATTTCTGAGAAGATAGCCTTTCTGTATTTTCATATTGTGTTATAGCAATTGAAGTACAAGGCCAACATTATTCTGCATTGTTTCTTATTGTCAACTAAATTAAAGACCAAGCTCAGCATTAGTTTGTCTCTGAATACTCTATGACTCCAGTTATATCTATCATGAAAGGGTTCAGCTAGTTCTCTTCCATCTCTTCCACGCTTGACACTTCAACACATTCTCACTCCGATCTCGTCACATATAGACGTTTGGTCATGGACTTGCCGCGTCCAGATGCAATGTGAAAGGTACACACACACATGCATTTGACTATTCTTTTCTCCAGCAACTAACATGTGGTTGGGCTTAGGAAAAAAAGAACAGGGTTTGGCTTTAGAATCTAGATCACCACTCTCCCTGGTGAAAGTCAGTGTTTGTTGGACCCATCCACCACCTGTCCCCCCCCCACCATACTCGGGCTTTTGCTGCCTTATTTTTCGTTCTTGTCCCGCCGTGTTTCCCCGTGACGCCACCTAGCGCTGTTAAACTGTTACGGCGACTGGCTGTTTCATGTCGACATTAAAGGACGACTTTTTTCGTCAGTGTCTGACTTCGCAAGTCACTGCCAATTAGCACTGGATTTTGATGACTTCGGAGTGAGACCAGGTGCAACACACTGGATAAGTTGCAGTTCTGCAGCTTCACCACTAGCTGCCACTAAATCCTACAAACTGGACCTTTAAGATGGGATTTTAAGATACTGGATACTGACTTTACTTGTGTGATTAAAATAACTGAAATTTTTACTTACTAAAATAACTTTGATTATTTAAAGGATGTTCTTGAACAACTGCTCTTGAAGTGCCCTTGGGCAAGGCACTTAACTCCAGCAGCGCTTCATGACAGGCCAGTGTTGGTCGAGTGCTGTGTCACTGGGCAGCTCCTGGGGGGTTTATTGTCAGCAGTGTGGCAGCAAAGCACAAGCTCAGCATATATTTCTTTTAAAAGACTCCTCATAATTGACATCCGGGAGGAAAGTTACACCTAAGCTGCACCTCTACAACCTGCCTCCTCCTACACACTCATCCACTGTACCTCCCGTGTTTGTCTCCAAATGTAAGACATCAGCCTGCAGTAAATTCATCCTCCTCCTCAATCATGGTAACTCTAAACAAATGTTTTAGTGAAGGCTTCTATAGGGAAATGTGCAGAAAATGAAACTAGTTTTGTTTTAAAGTGCCCTTAGCTATGGAGACAATGTTTATGGTAATGAAAGTGAGTGGGATTACTGTGAAGAACATTGTGAGATTGATTTGTGATGCTACCAAACTGATTTTTGCAGTGTGGTGTGCAGCAGAGGTCACCGAGAAATCATGTGGGTGCAGAGCATAAAACAGCCAGAAGCAGAGAACTGCCTGCATCTCTTAACCTTTGCTCACACTGCAGAGATGAATAGATTTTACACAGTGCAAATCAATCTGCACTTATAACATCACCTAACAATGATAACATAACCTTGGCAACAAGAAAACACACACACACACACACACACACACACACACACACACACACATACAAAGTGTTCACTGCTCAGTCAAAAAGTCTCTGAGTAGACTTAAGTTAAATGGAAGGAAAATAATCTGTCTGGAGGAAACAAAATCAGAAGTCTGAAACACTGCAGTGTGTGCTGACAATCCCCAAAACACTGTGATTATGCATGTAGCCTACAAATCAAGTGTTCATTTAAAAGTTTCAATAAAAGTTATTGTTCTATGTGAATTGCTTAATGGTTACTTTATTTTACAGATATAATTAATTTCACATTTAATTTATTTGACTCAGGACCATATCACATGGTATGGAGTACAAACATCCATCCATCCGCTTATTCGAGGCCGGGTCGCAGGGGCAGCAGGCCAAGCAAAGCACCCCAGACGTCCCTCTCCCCAGCAACGCTTTCCAGACCCCAAGGCAGTCCCAGGACTGATGAGATATGTAATCCCTCCAGCGTGTTCTGGATCTGCCCCGGGGGCCTCCTACCAGTGAGACGTGCCTGGAACACCTCTAACGGCAGGCACCCAGGAGGCATCCTGATCAGATGCCCGAACCACCTCATCTGACCCGTTTCAACGCGAAGGAGCAGCGGCTCTACTCCGAGCTCCCTCAAGATGTCCAAGCTGCTTATCCTATCTCTAAGGCTGAGCCCAGCCACCCCACGAAAGTGGTTGTATCCAAAATCTCATTATTTCGGCCATTACGTAGGGCTCATGACCATAGGTGAGTGTTGGGACGTAGGTGGTCCGACGCAGCGCCCACATCACTGCAGAAGCCGCACCAAAATGCCGATCCATATCACGCTCCATTCTACCCTCACTTGTGAACAAGACCCCGAGATACTTGAACTCCCTCACTTGAGGCAGTAACTCTCTCTAAACCCGGAGAGGGTTCAACATATATATCACATGATGTCATACCTCTTGGCTCACTTTGCCACTTTTGTATGAACTAATCTTCTTTTCTTGCTCTTGAAACAAACTTAAGAATAATTCTTGATGTCACTGCCCGTTTCATTATACCTGTCAGGACTGATGTTGGTCACTGGAGGGCGCCAGAGACAGTGGTCTTTACTGTGCTCTGTCTATGGTGCTGAAACAGTCCAGACTATCTGTTTATTTTTTGTCTAACAAACACATACATAACTACCTTAGAATTTTACCCCACTACATAATGGAAGCCAATGTTGTACACTGTACTCCACTATATTTGTTTCCTTTTTCACTCATCATTTTATTGATTTGTCCACAGAATACAGTACATTCTCACACAGAAAAAGATCCCATCTAGTCCATCATAACATTTCCAGTTTTCATCCCAGAAACACTGTATTTTCATGCAGCTCCACAAAATGTGTGTATGGTTTGGTTATCCAGCATGGTTGCTGACTCTTTCTTTGTTTGCTTTTAATACTAGGTGTGATAAAATACCCAGTCTGGTTCTTCCAAATAATCTCTCTCCACTCCTGTGATTGTGTCGTGTTCAGGTGAAATGTTTCCTTCTGGGATTTCCTCACCCAGTTCTTTTTCCGATCTGGTTCACTATATTTATTTTAAAGTTTTGGTTGCCCTGCAATTTTGATTATTTATACAAACCCAACCAATAATTTATGATGTACTTTTATAGATTAAGCCGCCCAGCAGTATTTAAAGCAGTTGAAATCAGCTCCACCGTCACCAGCTACAATGTTAAAGCAATGCTTACACATTATTCTGTGATCGTTCATTCTGTACAATGAGTGCTTTTACTTTAGTAGTTTCAGTATATGTATTACTACTTTTACTTAAGTGAAAGATCTGAGTTCTTCTTCCACCACTGCATATAGTCTTAGATAAAGTCAGTTTCACTGCATCAATTTAATTTGTATTTGAATCAGCTTGACGTAACCAAGACCTCATCTGATGTTTTCTGCTTCCTTGGCAACATGCAGCATACTTACTGACTCTTTTTCATCTGATGACTCATCCAGCAGTTTTGCTAAAATGACTGTGCTGTCGTTAACCTCTGCTAAGAAAATAAACCAAAAGACCAAAAAGGAAAATATGGCTTGAGAAATAGTTTTCTATATATATTTCACTTGTTTTCTTCACATTAGTGCCTTTTGACTGGTGTCCTGTCAGTCTTATCCGTGTAGCCCAGCACTGGGTTACATCCGTAATGTGGATACATGCCTTGTAATTGTAACTGTACTTAACTATTTATACAGTTGATTCACACCGAAGCCTTTGTCTCTATTGTGTGTTTTGATTGTTTTAAAATATGGCATCATTACAACAAGAATCTGCTCACAATAAGATCGAGGTTGAGTTTTTTGAACGTACCCCTTTTGGCAGTCTAAGCACCCAACACATCCAACCACATCCTCGTCGCATATTGACGTTTGGTCATGGACTTTTCATGTCCACATACGACATTCAGGGTGTTAGTTGTTGATGTTCTGGGACACTGTGTCAAGTTCTGCCTGCTACATGCATTGTCTTCTTTCAAAATACACCTCCGTTTTCACAGGAAATTTAATGTTCGCATACAGTCCCTTTCAAAATAAACGCACTACGTCAGTACAACACTGCAAATTGACCTTTTTTTTCCCTTCAACAAACACACATGGTTGGGTTTAGGCAACAAAAGCACGTGGTTAGGTTTAGGAAAAGAGAACAGGGTTTGGCTTTAGAATCTCACAGGACGTAGACACTGCTCTCTCAGGTGAAAGTTGGTGTTTGTTGGACCCAACCACCACCACTGTGGCCTGCCCCACTTTCGCCACCTTAACTTTCGTCCTTGTCCTGCCATGTTTCCCCCTGATGCTGCTGGGCGCCATTAAACCAACCAACCAGCCTTGTATCATGTCGACGTTAAAAGACACCTTTTTTCATTGGTTTCTGACTCCAAGAGTCATTGCCTAAGCGGCAGATTTCGACGACTTCGGAGTGAGACTGGGTTCGAGCACCATAAGCTGAGCGCCAAGTTAAGAAGCAGTGTTTCACTGCCTTCTGTGATTGACAGACAGTCTCAAACCTGCTTCAGTTCTGTGGCAGCAGTAACCACAGCTGTCACAATAGTGACGTCACAGCGTATTAGAGTACACCTGTATGTCACTGCATTAAGGCCAGACGTTAAACCACTAGAGGTCAGCAAAAACATGATCCTTAAGGGGCGTTAAGGTACTCCTAAGACACATTTAAACATGAATGAATAACATATTATTTCAAAGCAGGATGTCCTACATGCAGCCTGACTCAGATATCTGTATATATACTTGATAAACTGCAGTTTTTGAAAATATAAAAATACATTTTGTTCAGTTTTTATAGAGCAGTAACCAGTTTGGTACTGAAGTGCACACTTTTTATGATCAAAACAAAGAACAGCACTGATTTGTTTAATTCAGCAGCTGAATCTGTTTCCATTTAACATCCTTATAAACATTAATGATGATATTGACTTTATGATACCAGTAAAGTGAAGTGAAGTGATACCAGTTGTGCAAAATTAGAAAACAGTGATGATTTCTGTCTCTTAGTGATGCTCTGCAGCCTTTGAGGACACAAATAATCAAAGCATTATCAGCACAGTTGTCTTATGTCCACTCCATATATAATAACACAGTGACTTTGCATTCAGTGTCAGTGCAGTCAGAGACCAGTATGGACCAGGATCATGCAGGTGGACCCACTGGAGCCTCTTCAGTAAAGCTTGAAATACCAGTTCAGACCTTTTGGATCTGCTCACCTGGATAATTACCAGAGTTATGTCTACTTATGTATCATGTAAAAATACTTAAGCTGTTTTCCTTTCACATCGTGTGAGCTCTGACAGCTGCCAACACACCTACAGACCGTGTGAAGCTGTAACCTGTTTACCTGCGTGCCACCACGCCTGTATTTAGAGGTAATTAGTCTGCAGCAGGTGTGACTGCTTTCTCGCGCCACTTTCCCACCGCTCCCCTTTTATTCAGCAGCATATTTTATTAAATATAATTGACATCGTTTAATGTTTGAATCGTTACAGTGTGTGAAAACATCTCCACGCGTCGCTGTAATGATGCCATTATCAACACTGATACCGTGGATCCAACGTGCAGCTGCTGCGCAACCGGTTTGTTTCTGCCTCTTTCCCTTTTTGTCGCATTGGATTTAAAGGAGAAGCGGATTGGATATTATTGGGGATCGGACCCAAGTTATAGGTGGTGGCCGCCTCTGTGTAGCTGTGTGGTGACTATGGGATGTAGGGGGAACATGATTGTTAACACGCACACTGACCTCCGGTGAATTTGGGTGACGGGACGCAGAGAGCGCCGACAGGGAGGTCGAGACAGGCGGAGAAGGACCCCGCCGGACGGACAGCTGGGGACCGGACTGGAAGACGTCCAGCTGGCAGGCTGAGCAGGTAGGATGAATGAAACTGGAGGGTGAAGGTGTGCGCAGTGTGCTGCTTGGATGCAACGGATGTCACAGACAGAGTGCTTTCATAAAATAAAATCGCACGCCCCGATACGAATTGTCCGGAATGGGAAAAAAAAAACTTACTCCAAACTTCATTCACCAACCGGACAGTTTAATGTTGCGTGGCTCCTTGCAGGCAGAAATATTTAGCACAGCAAATTTTCAACAATTTTACGAATTGATAGAGAGGATTCGTTAATTCGGCTTACAATTCACAAAAATACGCCTCGGTTTAATAATAGTCTTGGTTGTAGAGTTACTTCTCATGGCAGCCTATTAGCACACAATACTCCATACCATGATCCGCGGAGGCCAGCAGTCAGCACTGTGACTCAGGTGTAAAAACACAAATTATTTTGAAATGTAGTCCTTTAAAGGAAATCACGTACATGCCGAATTTCTCTGGGGATGCCAACAAAATCTTACAAAGATTATTAATTGCGTGTACTGTGCGTTTGTCTTCTCAACAACCACGGCAACCTTAAATCGCTGTATTTATTAATGGAGTTTGGTGAATTCTTCACATAGTCGGCCATGTGTTACATGCAACTCCACAACACTGCAGGGGAGCCTGTGTGTACGTCATAAGAAGTGATGCTATCATTTTAACACATCTGTGGCTCTGTGTTGCGCAACATTTCTTTATATCAAATGTATGTAAAAGCTGTATAACTGCCAGCTCTTAAATACTGAGTATGTATTTTAATAATCTGACAGCTCATGTGAGGTGATCAGCAAAAACTGGCCACTGGTAGTAGTTTGCTCTGTAAGAAACAATAATCTCAAAGGGCTGAGTGCTTTTTTTGACATGTACTCCATTCATTCAAGAGTTCAGCAGTGAGTCATACTCATGAAACATTTATATTTATTCCCTCCCATCCAGACGGCAGTGAGCCTCACACAACAGAGGACGCAGCGAAGGACACTGGGGTAGACTGTCCAGATACCCACCCCAGCTGGATCATGGGTAACCAGACTGGCAGAGAAAGTCATGGCACTACAGGTACCTGAGGACAAAGGCAAACAACACAAACAATAGCTAGTTTTATTTCAATTATATGAGATTTTTTAGACACTTTTCAAAGTATAGGTGATTGAGAATACTGCTGTTTTTAAGTTACTGCACTGCACATGGCCAGATTTCTCACACATGCTTGAACAGACAATGGTAATTACACTGAACACAGACTATTTTTAGACTGTTCTCCTCCTGGTTCTAAGACAGAAAAAAATGTCCTCTGAAGTTTTTTCTTTTGTGAAGCTGAGGAGTAGAAAGCGCCTTCACACTGAGGTGGGAATCAGCTGGAACATTTGTACTTGTTACTCTTCTGCCTTAAAAAAGAATGAAAATGCAGAATACAGAATAATGACGACTTCAGAAGACTGCTGTGTGAACCAGTTTATTTCAGTTGGAATATGAGCTTTTACTGGCTTTCGCACAAACAACGTTGAAAATTTCACATCACGATTATCCTGGCCAAAAAAATTGTGATTCACGATATCATCCTGATTATCATCAAAATAAACCTAAAAATGTTTCTCTCATGTTTTTATCACATCACAGATGGGACATATCTCTTTTTAGTGGAAAAACAAAACAACATTTGAAGGCCAGGCTTTTCAACCATTTGACTTGACATATCTTTTAATATGAAGTATGCCAATGATTGATTAAGATCTTTGCAGGGTTTTTTGAGGTTGGTGTTCATGCAGCCTTTTTTTCGCAGTCTCTTTTATTATTGGTTGCCCAGCAGTCTCTTTGGGTGCCACTGGACATGCTATTCACGATTATCTTGATAATGGAAATTCACCATGATCAACTTACTGTTTTTATTACGATCCACGCTAAAATCGTATTATCCCATCCCTACTGAAGACCATTCATCATATCCTTTTGTTTGCCCAATAAACACTGATGCCACAGAACCAGGAATAACACAATACAGATGTTAGAAAGCCAAATTCTTTAATATCTTTGTAAATGTAAAAGCAGATGTGAGCATCCCATTCCCACTGATTGACACTGTAGATGTTCCCTATTTGTTTAAATGAAATTCTTGTGTCAGGCACTGTAAGATCACAGGAACTTCTCTTGGCACAGGGGAAGTGATGAATCAGATTTTTTGCAGCAAAACACAAACTGTATCTCAGAGGATTTACTGAAAGTTGGATCCAGCAGCATCACATCTTTTAGTCTCTCTCATGCCGTCAGTATCCTTCGGTTCAAAGCATCACAGACCAGCTGTCATTTGGCTCGGCTAATGTGTGAAATTGCCCTGAGCAGCTTTACACATCGTGTTTGCTAACTGAAGACACTCAGTCTGCTGCTCGGTCGGTTTAATTCTCACTTACAGCTGTTTGATATGCTGCTCCTTGTTTCCCTCTCTTGGCTGTCAGTATGCAGGAAGTAGACTCAGGCTAGAGGATGAGAATAGCTCCCCTGCTGTAACTGTGCAGACTACATCGTGCCGCTGCGAGGGAAATGATGAGTCTGCAGAATCCTGCAGCACAACACAAGGACAAGGAGGGGAAGCATGAAAAGATCGGAGTCGAAGGAGGTGGTTGATCCCTGTAGCCTGCCCAAATCTGTTTGGAGCCAGTGCACAACATAAACAGCATATTATCAGCTTCTTACAGAAAGCACAAAGCTCTAACACTGACAGCTGATGTTTCAGAGTACAGAAGCCACGCCAAACTTCTGAAAAAAAATCAGTGAGATCACCCTGAAAAATGTCTTTCAGAGGTTAGTGGTTTATGCGGAGTACTGGCAGCGCTGTTGATGGGTGTAATCTCCTGGTGGTGGCAGTGAGAGCAGCTGTGAGATAGTAGATCAGGGTAAAAACGCCTCTCCTCCTGGATCTTGCCACATGGGGGAACAGTGTGTGAGTGTTTTCCTGCCAAGACACTGGCAGCAGAGGCTTTTTGCTGCATCAGTCAGCCCAGGACAGTAAATAAGGGAGCAGTGCTTACATCCGCATCGAAGAACAGAAGAGGGGGGCTTTGCATTCAGCACATTCTTCTTACATTAGATCATTTTACGGCTCAGGACGGTCATATTTTCCTCTTTTATCTCTCTGATGTTTGTTTTCTGTTGCTCCTTATCTGTTTTACAATTTACTTTCCCCCCTCTTAGGTTCTCCTTTAGATTTCTTCCACACGCCTCCCACCACACCCTCAGAGGCAGAGCTGACTGCCATGGCCTTATCCTCTGCAGCTTCCTCCAGTAAGGCACAGACGCCATCACCAGCCGGCAGCGCCACCCCCTCCACCACCTCTCCACTGGCAGAATGGACACAGAAACTGTCTGCTCCCTCAGAATGGGCTGTGATAAGCGTGGACAGCGTCAGCTCAGAGACAAAAGTGAGCGATGCAGCAGGGAGGCACGGGAAGGCAGCGGGCAGCCCGGTCAGCCCGGCGTCCCTTCCTGCGTCCAGAGGATCGCCTTCAGAGCAGAGCTGGCAGGAGCGGGACAGTGGACTGGAGCCGCAGGCTGCAGTGGAGAGAGCCGGAGAGGAGATGACCCTGGTTTTACTCAGTCTGATGGAGCACTACAGGGCCTCACTGGGCCTGTCACCCAACACTGATGTCACCACAGGAGCAGTCGGTAGGTCCATCTTCACTGTTTTGTTTTCTTTAAGACACTAAACTGTTACTGACCTCTGTCGGAGATCAGGAAAAACTGGACCTCCATAAAATATTTAATGCTTTTTTATGATTCAGAAGTTGTCTCCACGCGGCTCTCAACATGGAGGCGGTTAAGGTGGCTAGCGGCTAAAGGCATGAACAGTGGTAACAATGGCAACAGTGCTGACAGAGCTAAAGATGTTAAACAGGTTCCGCGAGGATGCAGTCCAGATATCAGCGGTAACTACTGTATGAGCACAGCAGGCCTTTGCGGTCTACGTTGGCCACGTCCTTTTAAAGACCACATCACCCAAACTGAACGGTCTCCGAACTGGTCTGTGGAGGATTTCCTGATTGCATCACCAGTTATTCTTGCCTCAACCCATTGGCATTCCTAGCAACCAGCTGATGAAAGAAGGATTAAGCTAGTAAGTTAGTTAGCCCTAAATCATGGACCCAGAGATTGTTACATATATACTGTATATATTTTTTTTTTTTTTTAATTTACTACTTGAAGAGATAATTCACCGCCATTAGATATATTTCAGGCTGATGGAGGACTGTTCTCGGGTAGACTTGTTAAGTTAAGATTGTTTAAGCTGTGTGCTGTTAGTGAACTGTAATGTTAACAACAGTTAACTCTTAGCTAGGTAACAACTATTAGTTAACTTAACTTAATATACTGGTGTGCAATGCATCTAGGGAGAAGCTGGACCACGAAGGATTTATCCGTTGCGTCCTCCAAATTCTGGGCTGCATTTAAAGGAGCCTTAGAAATGGGACGGCCTTGGTCGCACCGCTGTGACACAATCGGTCTTCAAATGCAGCTTTCAAAGGCTGCAGCCCCTGAACTGACACCCAGCTACTGATAACGTATTGAAAACTGTGCCAGGGATTCTTTGGATTTATTTAAATTCACCTGATTGTGATTTTAAAATGCACTCTCGCACAAGTGAATTAAAGCAGCATATGGAATAAGTAAATGGACAGAGGAGGAGGAGCAGAGGTTCTTAAGTGATGTAGTATTTGCTTGCATGAGACACATTAAAGAAAATGATCGAAATTAAGATATCAGAGGCCAAGATATCTTGATATTTAGCCACAGTGTGGGTCAGGTCCAGAAACACCAGATCCTACATTTCCCATAAAGCAAGTCAACAGTAGCATCTTTGCCTGACAAATGCCTGCATACCAGCTCCATTCTTCCTTTGGTAATCCAGGCTTTTAGCTTAAAAAAATGTAGTCTTCAAGGTTTACAGGGATGTTATTAGTCCTTCCTGTTTTGTTAAAGGTATTGTACGCAGGAATTTTTGGCTGCTGTTTGTAAACACCATTGAGTGAAAGTGTAAGCCAAACCCAGCTTTGTCCATTTGGTGTTTTACCTTGCTGTATTTGAGTTTTTTTCTGCGCTTTGTCCACAATTTTGCCCTAAATGCAGCTATCAGACTTCTAAATCTATTTTGACTTAACCTTATGTGCTTATTTTGTTTGAATTGTTTTTCAGAGCTGCTCAGGCGCTTGATAACAGAGAGAGATGAGCTGGTGGAGGAGGTGGAAACACTGAAGGAGACACTCAGGGTGAGTCGCAGGCCCTAGAAATGTCCTGAACCTCACAAACATTTATTGGCTGTGCAACAGAGACTTTGTTGTATAATGAATAAAATCTTCAATTCTAAATTGACTTTACTTTTTCTTCAGCACTGTTGTCTTTAAACTATTAGTCATGTAACGTCACTTCAGTGTATGTATTCAAATAGCCTTGGAGAACAGAATTTATAGAAACATTTATATGTTACCGAACAAGCAGCTTTTATATTTAGAATACAGTATTTATTCTCCATTTGGTCCTCTTTCTTTCATCCTCCGAGACAGACGGAGAGGTCGGAGTGGCATCAGTTCCAGTGCGACCTGCAGGTTGCGGTGTCTGTGGCCGACAGGCTGCGGGTGGAGTCGGACCAGGCTCTGGGTTTGCTCCAGGAGAGCCACAGGGCCGTGGAGGAGCAGCTGGCCCAGGCCCTTAGCAGACAGCAGGACACGGACAGGGAGCTGGAGAGTCTGAGGGCCGAGCACAGAGACGTCTGCTGCAAACTGACTGAACTCACCCTGCAGCAGCAGCAGGAGCGAGCCGAGCTGGACACTCTGAGGAACGCGTGGCGGGTGAAAGACACGACAGACTGTGATAAACGGGCAGAGAGACAAGACTCTGAGGAGGGGCAGGGGGAGGATACACAAAAGGTTGTGGAGGAAAAAGTCGACACAGAAGCTAGAAATGCTGAAAAACAAGAGGAGGAGAGTGACACAAATAAAGAGGTGGATGCTCAAGTTGTAGATCATGATCCTGAGGAGGCAAATGGATCAGGGAGCACGCAGCTGAAAGGGAAAGGAGTGGCAGAGGGATACCTGCGCAGTTTGGCTGCCTTGGAGAAGAAGAAAGACGAGAGGGATCCAAGGAGGATTGTCATGCTGTCTGAGAGATCATGGTGAGTCGACATCAACACTGACAACACAGTCACCCCTGTTAACAAAAGACAGTTTTATAAAACATTCTAACACGTATCTTGCAGGAGTCTTTCTCGTCTCCCGCTTCCATCTGACTCCTCCAAGGAAAATGGCACCTCAAAAAACACAAGCACAACACTGCCGCTGTGTAAGGTACAACACTTGAAAAGTATTCTATCACAGTAATATGGATGATATCTGAGTGATTAGGGAGTTAGGAAACACTTATATTACTGTGGAATAATTCTAGGCATTTGTAGAATCAGTCTCCTAAACCTTTCCAGAAAGAAGAGCCGCCGAAACGAAGGAGGCTGGACCGTATATTGCAGCGGCAGGACAGCTGGTCCAGCTTTTATACAGGTGAGCTTTAAACCGACGGCACTTAACACCTTAATGTTCTTTTGGACAGCTCAAGTAAGTTGTAAGAGTGTGGCTGCGTTTTTTGTCTTGCAGGAAAACAGGAAGAGGACCAAAGCTCAGATGCCATCAAGTAAGTGACTCTTAGGCTCTTTTTCTGTGTTGATACTGACATCTCAACAGACAGTAAAACGACGGAGAGGCTGATAGATGTTTAGCATGACTGAGTCGCAGCAGCATTTTCAAATCGACCATGAAATCACACTCAAACCTAGCCACAATCTCATCATCATTATATGTGCTTTACTTTTCACTGTATAGTGTTGTTATTGTCGCTATTGTAACTCTGTTACTATGTAAAGAATAATGTTGTTCTTAAAACTGTAGTGAAAGCTGTTCTTGCCTTCCCAGACCCCAGGATGGTTTCAGTGCTCTGCTGAGGCGTCATGGCGGCTCCAGAAGAAACTCCCTGCTGCGCTGGTCCCAGGGTCGTACCCAAGGTTATAAGGTCAGAGAGGAGGGGAGAAATATTTCAGCCCAGTCGCCAAAATAAAATGTTGGCAGTGTACGTTTCTGCAAACCACGGATATGTAACATTTGTACGCCTCATATGTATCATAGCAACATTTCTAAAGTGATGTCGTTCAGGTTACATGTGTACGAGCTGAGTTTGTCATCAGGAGGAGGAGGGGATAGTAGATGGGGTGAGACGTGTTTATGGCGACCAGAACACGGTCTTTTTCTGACCCTAAGTGTTTTGGGTTTTTTTTTTGTCTTAACTTAACAACACATTAAGCATTGTCGCAACATAAAATTCAAGCAACATATCAATCAACATATCTCATACATTTGATATGTATGAATTTAACATATCTGAGGTTTGCAGAAACGTTATTTATTCTGGCGACTGTCGAAATTTGTCACCATCTGTAAAAGTCAGTGGAATTCAGTGTGAGCAGCAAAAACACCTTTTTCACTAGTTACATTTTGTCTTCATCGTGTATGTTTTTTCTGCAGAATATTGATATCACAAACTTCAGCAGCAGCTGGGAGGACGGCTTGGCGTTCTGCGCCATTTACCACACATATTTACCCACTCACATCCTGTACGACACCCTCGACCCAGCAGACAAGGTAAAACTGCTGATTCTCAAACAAAAGAAACGCATGTAATGAGCAGATTATGTTTAAAGTATTTTATGTACAAAGACTTTTGACTCAAGCACAAGTGTCAGACGCCTTCAGAGATATCCTGTCACAAATACTGATCATCTTTAAAGTCATAACAGTGGGCATACAGGTTAACAAACAAGTCAAAATTCTTTGGGTTTTGTTTGTCACCAGGTAAAACCTGGGAAAATGAAGGCTTGACTTATTGCGCAAAGGAAGTGCGTTGAACATTGTGCAACCAAAACAGGAAGAGGATGGTGCTGTTGTTTCCCCGATAGCCAACTGTAGCTCCAGTTACTAAAGACTATCTGTAAATCACATTCAAATGATACTCATTTTGAATGTGTAAAATGTCGGGGGCTGCCTCATAGCATGGTGCCCTGAGCAGCTGGGGGTTCAATACTTTGCTCAAGGGCCACTTCAGTGTGAGTTCTCTGCAGTTATATCCCCTGTAGCAGAAGTGGTGGACGGTGCAACAACCAAAGTAACTGTGGAAACTCTTTCAAGGAAGAGACCCTTGTTGCTAGGCTCTGAGGCAAGCAGAAAGCAGTCTAGTTGTCTTAGCGACAGCAGTGCCGACAATGATACCTTTTGGAAATGCTAGGAGGAAAAAAATGTGTCTGTTTCCACTTTAACAATGAAGGTCTGAGGACTAAAACATTGTTAATAGAGTGAGTACAAGTGTGCAGGATGTTTTCGGTGGGAGGCATGTGTGTAAAAATGTGAACGTGAAGATTTAAAAGTTGCTTCTGACTCAAATGTTTTTACAGAAGGAAAATCTGGACCTCGCTTTTAAGACAGGAGAGTGTGTTGGGATCACAGCCACACTGGTAAGACATTTTACACTTCTGGTGCTTTTGGTAAACGTGGAAAGTTACAAACTGTGCAACTGTAACCTGCTGTGTCCAGTGGTCTCATGATCTCATGTTGACTGTGTGACAGACGGTGGAGGAGATGCTGAAGGCAGACGGGCCAGACTGGCAGAGGGTCCTGGGTTACGTCGAGAGCATTTTCCGTCACTTTGAGATGTGAAGTTATTTCTGTCGTCTCACTCTCCTGCCTGGTCCTTTTCCATCATTGTGACTGAGGGACTGAAACACCACAAGAGGGAGCTCTACTCACACTGAACTCTCAGACAGGATTTAAAGTGTGTGTCAGCAATATCAGACTTTATGACTTTATTTTATTTATCAGTACGATGTCCTTTGCACAGAAACAAGTCGGATGGAAGAAACTGAACCTTGGACTGATTTTACTTTGTATGTACTATCTATTCAGATCCAAACAGCTGCTGGGTGATGATGCACAATACACTGAAAACAGATTTTAAACCACTACACGACTTTACGTTCACATTTGTTACTGGGTGCACTGGTTTTGCACTGTTTGTCTTTTTTAAAAATATGAGCACTTTATGATCGTTAACTTGCGTTATATTTTTAAAAGGATAGTTTCAGAATTTGGGCACTTAAATTATTTTTTATCATTGAGCTCTCCTGCCGTTATATAGTGTTATCATGTCTGCATGCACCCAAACCTAAAAGCCACAAACAGAGGACAGGGGCAGACATGAACCCAGATTTTTATATACTGGAATGGTGACCTATAAACACTACAGTGTCTGTTGAAGAAAAAAAGCCTTTGAGGATATGTATACATGTAAATGTGTGCGCTTCAGTATTTTTAAAAACATGGTAAACATATGAAGATGTTGTTGCCAAAGCCTTATCGCAATAATAAAGTTATGTATATGGAAACTGCCCCAAAAATATCTTCTCTATTAACACCACACACACAGATTCACAGAAAACATTTTAATATATAACAATGACATTTGATACATCTGACAGCATATAAAAATGGTATTAAAATTATAAAAAAAAAGAGATGGCATTAAAGGAAATGTTAACGTCATAAGAAAGTGGTCATAATGTAACATGCAACAAATAAATACTGAAACGTTTAAAACGCAATAATTTAACACGTTTTGCAAGAATGTTTTAAATTAAACCGTGATGATGATGATAAAGTACAACTTCCATGGTTGTTGGAACGTAGTAGTGTGTCAAGTTTGAAAGTATAAATTTTACATAATTTCTCAGGAAAGTAGATGATAGACAAGAGCATGGAATAACGGTGTGTTCATGTTGATCCAAAGTGTTTGATCAAAGTAACCTCGCAGGTGACCGATGAATGTGAAGAAGTCCTATGAAGCTGGAATGGCGCCTCCTATAGGTGGTGTTGACAGCGGAGGCAGGAGGAGAGACTTCAGTTTAACCGACATGGCTGCAATTTCAGGGTCCTGGGTTTCATACATCTTCACCAGTCTGGCAAACTTTAGGACACCTGGAAGTGAAGCAGAGCCGTTATCAGTGTGATGAAATGTACCCTGAGGGACAAATGATCTACGTGAGTACGGTGCCTTAATATGTATATGTATTTATGTTAAGAGGTCCCTTCTACATGACACATCAGCATGTAGTCAGAGAACTTAAGCTGCCTAATGCTCACCCTCTCCTTCATTGTTGAAGCCGTAAGCTTTGATAACCTCCTGTTGAATCTGGGTGGCCACGGGGAGCACAAGCTGCAGCATCTTGCCCATGTCGTTGCAGGCACTTTCTCGAGCCTCCTCCATCCTCGCAGCGTTTTCTGGTACCGAGAAGGCCTGGATCACCTCACTCAGCACCACTGTGGAAGACATAAAACATCAGTGGTTGCTCTGCCTCTGCAGCATGTATACATGTATACCTGCACGGCAGGTAGATTACATTAAATTACATTAAGATGGTTTAACATGCTGGAAGTGTTTCTCCTATATTTACTCAGCAGAAATGATGTGGGGCTCCTAATGAAAGACCAGAAGAGGTAGAAAAGGTTCTCTCACCTCTGGTCTGCTCAACAGTGAGGGTGGGCTGCTGTGCTGGAGCTGAGGCCATGTCTGCAGGGGAAAGAGAAAACATGATGTAAAGTATGTATGAATAGATGGTTTAAAAGGATGGTTTTACTGTTTTGGACAAAATTTAATACTTGATATCTTCTGGGTTACTTAAACAAAAATGAAGTAACGTGGGTTGTAATTGAAACGATTAGTTGATCAATCAAGTAGTCTGTTGGTTATGTAAGAGTATGAGTATTGCCAGAACATTTCCCAGTCCCTGGCTTCATGTAGCAGGCTTGACTTGGGAGGCAAGAGGCTTGATACTTATTTTTCTCCCTCTCCTGAAAAATGCAGACTGTTGAATGTGCTGAAACTCCAGGGATTGTAACACCAAGTCCTAAAAGATGAATTAAGCACCAGTTTGCACAGACTACACTGAAGCAGATGTGTGCTTCAGTGTTTGGCGTCACATGGAATTTTCTACAGCATTGTATAAATATTTTTCAGTTCAAGAAAATTTACAACAGAAAGAACAATTTGACTAAATGAAGTTGGCAGGTCATCTATTTGTTTCGTTTATGTTTTTAGACAAGGGGGAAGGTAAAATTTGAGGGTTTTTTATATTCTTCCTGCTCCTTTTCAGTCATGAAATGTGTTGTTTTGATTGTATAATCTCAGTTTGGGGCATTAATGTGAGCAGAATAAATTTACAAAGTTATATAAAATTAAATGGAAATTAATCAAGTGACATAAAATCAGTCTGCAAATATTTTCATGTTGGATTAATTATTTCAGTCATTTTTTAGTGCTCTTCTACTGTGATGATGATCTGCCTTTCTCTTTTAATCACTGTAGCCTCAATATATTTGGGTGTTTGTGTTTTGAACGGTTGGTCATGCAAAGCAAACAACCTGAAATTTGTCATAACATGACTGCTAACAGCATTAGCGAGATTAAACGAGATTAAAAAAGAGATGATACAAATAACCCTGATACAAATAACTAATTATATTTAACAGTATACAAATAAATATTAGCTTATCTATATGTAACGTTAGATCTATATACTTTGTGTAGCTGATTTATGCAATGGTGCTAAACTTGAATGCATGACGTAAACCTCCATCCAGCTGCCGTAAGATGAAGATCTCTATCGTTTAAGTCTGATTAAAATTAGTTACTGCAAAGTTAAATAAGTCACATGAATCATAAAGATCAGTGTGGTTGTGTTTATGAGCTGAATGTTGGTCCAATGTCTGAAACATCGACCGTTTACTTTTCTCTCTGTCGACAGCTTTAACTGTAACTTCAGCTAACGTTAGCTTAGCACACGGTTAGCAACAGCAACAGCAGTTAAAACGCACACATTAACGACAGGTTTAACCATTGAATATTAAAATGTAGAGATTTGTGAACTCACCACTGGTGAAAACGACCTAGCTAGTCGCAGACCTGTGAAAATTTGCCAAGAGGAAACAAACCGACAGTTTTCACGACACTTCAAAGCGTTTTGCGACACAACTTCCGTCTTTCAGACAGACGCGGAAGTAAATGGTAAACAAACGCCTCGCTGAGCTGTTAGCATCATGAAATCTCTCCAAAATGTCGTTAAAGTGGAAGTTTAAATGAATGACAGTCAGCGGTATTGTATGTGACAGCGTGTTGAGATATTTAGAAGCAAAATTGATTGATTAAGAGGTTTTGGATGCTGTCGCAGCAGCAGCTGTTTTGCCACGTACACCTGATAACGTCAGTGTAAACTAATGGAGCAGAAGCTGGCAGAGTTCAGAGCCAGACGACAGGCTGAAAGCGCCGTGAAGAAGAGCGCTGATCCGCCGTGCAGAGCACAGGCAGAGGCGGACACAGATGCTCAGACTCACTCAACATCAACTACTGACAGTCTGCAAACAGAAGAGACGGAAAATACCACAGCTACAAGTCAGAGCCCGCAGATGAAGGTGAGACATCACTGTGAGGTGACAGCTGGGTTCTGTTGTAGCTCAGATGTAGGTCATTAGGGACTGTTCATAACTTGTAAGAGGGGAGGGGGTGGTGCAGAAAAGGGGGGCACGTCAAATAATTTTTAAGCACTGGGGGCGGTACATCGCATTGTGTTTTTTATTAAGGCTTAGAGGAGGGGCATTTAACTTAAATTGGCTGTATTTTGTATTTATTTGACCACTGATTTTTTTTTTTTTTTTAAAGAAAACGTGCTGGGTTTGGAAGGCATGCTTTCTTTTAAAAAACAGCAATAGTATACTATTTAAACAAACTAAACATCAAAGGGTATGTTTTAAAAATCTAACAACTACTTAAACATGGAGGGGGAGTCATGTATAATTCCCAGTCACTCAGAGAGGCTCAAGAGAAATATTTGCAGCTTCAGGGGGGGTAAAAAGAAATCACTATCCACATTGAAATATAACAAAAATAAAACAGTTGTAAAATATGATCAACAATCTGTCATGTCACTCCAAAATACTCCTGACCCAACCTTTTAAAGTCCCTCTTGTTGGTAGGTAATAAAAAAAGAAAAGGTGAAAGTTATCTGCCCTACAGTAAAGCACCAGTATAATAAAGATGCGTCTTACTATTATTTATAAAGTGCACATAGATCAGTCAGTGTCTGATGCAGTGCTTCTTGAGAGTGTTGTGTAAATACCTATACATACAATTTGGTCTATAATAGGTGTTATTTGAAATGTTGTGTAAATGAAATGGAACAAAATGCCTACAGTCTCCCGTCACATGGCAGTGAGAGGCCTATTTTGTGCCCAGATCCAATGTGAGCAGTACACATGTAACCCTCCTGTTGTGTCTTCTGTGCAGGACCGCAGTGACTGGCTGCTGGACAGCGCTCTGGGAAGATGGCTGGCCTCGAGACAAATTGTCCTCTCAAACGTTATTTTGCTCAAACTGCTGCTGTGGCTGGTGCTGCTCGGTCTGTTTGTCGAACTGGAGTTCGGGCTGCCTTTCTTCGTCATCTCGCTCTTCTACTGGCTCTATGAGGGACTCCGTAGCCCCGCTGCCCGTGAGCCTGGAGAACTGAGCGCTTATTCTGTCTTCAACCCGGACTGTCAGCCTCTGCTGGGCTCTCTCACTGCAGAGCAGCTGGAGGGAGAGATGGGTTACAGACCTCTGGCTAACAGATGAAGCAACTGTGATTTGCACACTTATAATAAATATCAACAGCTTGTTGTCCTTTGAAAAATGTTAGTTATATTCAGGAAAATACAGGGACGTACAATAATGATTTCAGCTCATTATTTTTAACACATTAAACTGAGATTGGTCTACGCACAGTTCAAGTTATTTTAAACTTTTACTTCAATCTCCTCTAGTAATTAGCAAGGGTGCACTGGAAAATGTTGGAATGGTATTTAGGAGTGAACTGGGGAGAAACAACAGCTCAGCCTGAGTCAGATATACTAAAAGCATAAGGGACAAACTGCCTTTAATTCATATGAGAAAAATGTTGTTTACTTGAACTAAACAGTTTTCCAAGTTTAATAAAGAACTCTCATGCAACCAGCAGTTTTGTATTTTGTCTCTCGGCTTCGGTATCACAAATTACAAACACACTGAGGGTAATGCATCACACATTTTGGTTTGGCAGCTTTGTTTTTTTTTTTGAGAAAACAATTTCCCAAGAACGCCTTTAGGAAATTTCTTAAAATTTGGCAAAAATGTCCATTTGAACTTAACAATGAAATGATTCAGTTTTGGTGGTCATAGGTCAAAGGTCAAGATCACTGCGATATCATCCGTCTCATTCTCACAATCGTGATATCTCAAGAACACCCTGAGAAAATCTATTCAGATTTGGCACAAATGTCAACTTGGACTCACATGTACTGATTACAGTTTGTTGGTCAAAGGTTACTGTGACATTCAGAAACATGCTTTTGGCCATAACTCAAGAATTCATACGCTAACTATGACAAACTTTATCACTAATCAGATAAAACGATGAGGTGATGATATTTTATTTCCAGAAGGTCGAAGGCCAATTCCACTGTGATATCGTAATGTCCTGCAAAAGCACTTTCCTTACCATTACCCCATGTCATAACTCAGGAACAGAAGGAAAGACATGTTCAGAAACTGAACTGGTGACACTAATCTTGAGTGCCCACCGTGAAAATGTATTGATTGTATTGTCTTCTGTGTTACTGAGGTGGGAACATGTGTGAAGCATCCATGGATGTAAACTGTAAGTGCAATTTTTTAAGATATATTTATTTATTCATTCATTCATCCCTGTTAATCTGCCATGAAAAGAAAGTCATGGTCGTTTAAACATTCAAGAAATGTTCAAACAAGACTCACAATGGAACTTTATTAATACAAGTAATGTGTTGAGCTTAAAAAGAAATCTCATTAGAAAAAATGTAAAGCAAGATTATCTGTCTTTTTACTTCTAAAGAAAATCGGCGGAGACTTGGACCCATAATAAAACTTTTAGCACAGAGAGAATAACTTTCATCGACAAAGTGAGAGGCTTTCCTGCCTTCTACTTCCGCATTTGCTACTTCCGCATTAGCCGTTAGCTCCGTCAAAGATAAAGTTTAGGACTAAAACGTCGGACAAACCGTTATTTTTTTTTTTATTACTGCTATATTTAAGCCGATATTAGCATCCTGTTAAGCGTATAATTAGTCAACAGGTGTTACTTAATGCAATGATACGTTATCTTGCCGGCTGCGGTAGCACACTATTTGTCTTCCGGGTGGACAGGTAACTATCTTGATAATTCATTTCAGCTCTTTGGGTGAAAGAACTCGCACTTCCGGTATCTCCCAAATTCAATTGACCGGACCCGTGAAGACAGCCCGGTGTCTTCCTCTCTGTGTCAACATCAGTAAGTATTAAACTCACATCTCCACCACGACTTTCTTCTGAATATTTGATGATATGTTTGGGTTAACATTTCTGTTTTAGCTAGCTATCAACAGTAGCATGTTAGCTAATAGCCGGAAGGACAGAAGTGTGCTGATTTTTCTGACAGTTTACAGCTCTGTTTAATTAGCTAGCAATTCTAGGTGATATAAATATAAATGTAAATCATACACAGACGTTGAGTATTAAAGTAAAGCTCATTTTGTGAAGTAATCAGGTGAATCCAGTCATGCCATTTACATTGCATTCCCTATTTTTTGTTTAATATTAACAGATTTTTTGAGTTTTAGGTCAGATTGCAGGAGGTGCTGCAGTTAATTTCTTCAAGATCCTCAGGTTTATAATCAGTCTATGGTGACTCATCTCAACTTCATTGTTAACTCAAGAGGCTGTATGTTAAAGTTACTGGCCGTGATTTTTATTGTGTCCACTAACCAGTGTTTGCTCTGTGTATCAGAAATGTCTGCAGGTCCTGCTGTGGTGATGAGGGTGGTGGCTTCAGCCCATGCTGTGGCTGAGAAGGCCGGGGCCATTGTGAGGAAGGTGCTTCACAGTGGAGAGCTTGGCATTGTGGAAAAGGTGGGACCAATTTATACTATAGGGACTGGACTGTAATAAATTGTTTATCATTTGCTTATTACCTCCATGTATCCCTGCACAGACCGGAGCGAACGATCTGCAGACACTGGCAGACAGACTGGCACAGCAGAGCATTTGTGCGTCACTTTCCAGACGGTTTCCCAAACTCACCATCATCGGAGAGGAGGTGAACACATAAGACTCTTTGTTTAACGTGCTGGTAAAATGCGGTCCATGCACACCCACCCATACAAGAATATTCTAGTATTAGACTTGATGATTGTGTTGTTTATTAGGAGCTTCCAGCTGAGGAAATAAAGGAAGATCTCATCGAGAGCGGCCACTCAGAGGAAATCCTTCAGAAGACATGTCCAGCAGAGTATAGCAGGCTGAAAGAGGAGGAGGTGACCACTATATATGTTATTAAGTTGAACTGAATAAAGTAGTATTGTCTGTGTATAATATTTGTTAAAAAGAGGTGCAGTATAGTTGTATCAATACATAAATGTACCTCTGCTAAGTGTTTCTCTCTGAATCTCAGCTAGTTGTGTGGGTCGATCCCCTCGATGGCACAAAGGAATACACTGAAGGTAGGCTCCTCTAAAAAAACCGCTGTCTCTATGTGTGTGTGTGTGTGTGTGTGTGTGTGTGTGTAAATCTGTGTAAATGTGTGTGAACTGTCCAGGTCGTGGTTCAGAAATTCACCAAACAAACACATTTAGCACCAAAGTGACTGCATCAGCTTGTATTGAAGGCGTTACAGAACACTGCAATAGCTAGATGCACCACATTCTCATGTTGTCACTTCAACCAGCCTGACACTGCATCCTGGACCTTACCTAATCTTTTATTTTTAGAATCAGCAGCAGAGTACTAAAACTACTAAAACTAAAATAAAATAAGTTACGAGATAATAAAGGCATCACCACATCACTATTTCTTAAAGGAGTTAACTGATTACCTTTCAAGTGTCGTGTCATTTTAATAACTGATTAGATAATAATTATTCTGACTAAAAGTGTAATACCAGTATTACATTTTCTGCATTAGTTAAAGCTACTTTATGAATAGTTGCAATTGGTAACCATAAGTTATGATATACTTTCCTAATGAAGGAGTGATCATCAGTTTATGTGACAAGTTAGTGGCAATGCAATTTTTTTAAAAGGTGTGCAGTTGTAAGGAAATAATGAATGAGACTGAGCCTCTGAGAGTCATGGTAATGTGCTATGTAAAGTATTGTTGCTATGGTAACAGGTTAAGATTCACTAGGGATGACCCACTGACCTTAAGCAGAAGGAGTGTTGGACAGACATGACAGAAACACATTAAAAATCAGTTACTTCATCAAAGTCAGTACAAAAGTCAGATCACTGGTATTTGATCAGTGCTCTGTATTGGCAGGTAGACTGAGTCCAGTTATTGGTATTTGGACAGATAAGTCTGATCAGTCCGTCCTCAAATATCACCCATAAGCACTGATTAACAGACTTAAACGTCTGTTCCTGAAATACACTTTAAAAGGCAGCTTTTTATTCATTATATAATATTAAAGGGATAGTTCAGATATTTTGAAGTGGGGTTGTATAAGGTACTTACCCATAGGCAGTGTATTACATGTAATAGAAGGCAGTCACCACGCTCCCAGTTTGGAGAAGGAGTACTGACCTATTGCTAAGCTGAAATGCTGTGGGGGGGCAGCAACAAAACCATTTTAGCTACCTAAAAAAAAATCTCACCAAAAAAAATAAAAATCACTTTAAGTTTAAGTGTGCGCTATATGGAGAATATTTTTACTGCTTTGCCTTGTTGTCAGACAGCCATTTCCAATGGGATAAAGAAGCAGTTATATCGCTCTCCTCAAAGCCAGACTCCATTGAGAAAAACAATTTAACATCTCACATCTCATTTAACATCTCTGAACACAGGAGCTGCTGGTCTACCACTGCCCCGATCAGCTGGTTAGTTTGTGTTATTGTGTGACTTTGACTTTTAAAAGTCTTAGTTCGGATTCACCAAGGTCGCACAATAACACAAACAAACAAACAAACTAATGGAGGCAGCCTAACCAGCAGCTCCTGCAAGCTAAAATTAGTGTTTTTGTCAATGGAGTCTGGCAGCTCTCAAAACAGCATAGAAGTGTAACTGAAGCCATAAATGTCTTCCCCCTTAGAACAGGGCATCTGCAGCAAGATAAAGCAGTGAAAATATTCTAAATATTGCATACACAAACTGTTATAGATTTTTTTAGGTGGCAAAAATATGTTTTGCTGCTGCCCCTGTCCACAGCAGTACATTGCTAAGCTTTTGTGTCAGTACTTCTGCCTGCTTCTCCAAATGTTGCCAAACTATCAGAACTATCCCTTTAACAGGTAGTCTTTAATTGGTTAAATATTTTCAATGCACCATTTGTCGGGTTGCTTTCTGTCTCTCAGCTTTCAGAGCTTCACTGTCACTTTTACCTTTTTCTTTCACTTCTCTGTATATCCCCACTTCTTCTCTTTCTCTCTGCTGACCCCAGCGTCGAGGTGTCTCCACCACCACACTGAGGCCCAGATACCAAACAAATGGTCGGACACCTCTCAGCTTCACAGCACAGCTCTCTGTATGGAAACTGATAGAACGATTTACCCTGGCAGCATATATTATTATTTATTCTGCACCAATACAGAAGCTTCACTATAACTTCCTGTCCTTTTCTTTCTGTCCAGCCTGTAATTTCCACAATGACAGCTACATGTAACTGGCCATATTACAAACATTTGTTTTTAAATTAAGGTGCATTAAAGTTAATGTCTATAATTGGCCTCCAGCTAAAAACCTGCTGTGTTCTGATTGAAGGGCTCCTGGATAATGTGACGGTGCTCATTGGTATCGCATACGGAGGCAAAGCTATCGCAGGTGTCATCAACCAGCCTTTCTACAACTACCAGGTACAGACTGAACTACATGATCCAGTAGCTGCGACGTCCTAACAGCTGTCAGTCAAACTGAAATGTTTCTCTTCGTCAGCTCGGAGCAGGAGCAGCTTTAGGAAGAACCATGTGGGGAATGCTGGGATTGGGCGCCTTTGGATTTCAGCTGCAGGAGGTCCCAGGAGACAAACGCATCGTAACCACTACACGTTCCCATAGCAACAAGCTGGTAACGGACTGTGTAGATGCCATGGAGCCTCACGAAGTTGTAAAAGTGGGTGGTGCTGGAAACAAGGTGAGGTGGATTTAGAGTTAGTAACATGCTGAAGTTGTTAAGATGTAAACTGGAACATATCCAGCACCAAACCTCGTCATGTTTCTGATCCTGATCTGAAGTGTGTAAAATATCACTTTTAGGTGATTAAGAAACAGCTATTTGTGTGTCATCATTGTTTTTCTCTCGATGAAAGCAGCATTAAAGCGCTCCCCCCTCTGTCCTAAGCCCCTCCCACTAGATGAGCATGGACATATGCACTTGTTTAATACAGTAGCCAGATGTTTTCTATACATTGTATTTAACCCTATTTCATTGTATAGTTGCACACAGCTCATTCCCTCAGCCCCTTGCCCCACGCTCTTCCTGTTTATCAGGCCACAAATGAGACAAGACTTAGTGAGCCACCCCACAGTCCCTTCGTCTCAATTCCCGCCACTGTGGACTGGTTCCTGGGAGGAAAGCGGGCAGCAGCTCTGGAGACAGTATTTAAGTCGCTGGCTATAGCGGCTCGAATCCAGTCAGCTCAAACCCCCCAGTGCAGTGTCCCAGCAGGCTGGTGACAAGGGTTTAGCACTGGGTCTAACCTGTGTAACAGCAGCAACAGAAAGTTTGCTGATCCAGCAGAGAGTCAGGCTGTCCTGGGGTTCACACTGGATGGATTTGTTGCTCTAGCTGTTGACAGGGAATCTGCCTCCGGAGCTGCTGCGTGCTCTCTTCACAGTGAAGTGGTCTGTAGCGGCGGGAAGCAAGAATAAGCACACACTGGGTGTTTCTCAAAGTCAAGGAAGGATCCTCAAACAGCCGGCTACATCATTGAACCCCACTGAAGGACTGTTCCAATGTCAAGAATCACACTGAATTTCAGGACTCATCCTATCAAGGAAGGATCCTTGACTTTGAGAAACACCAACTGTGATTTGAGGCTGTCGCTAACATTAGCTACATAAATGTGAATTTGAAGCTGCAGCTATGAGCCTTTAGCTCTTGTTAGTAGAAGGCTAAACTAGATTTCCTAAAGCCAAAAGTCAAGAGGATGGTGCAGAAGCTTAGTTTTCTCTCAGGTCACAAAATGCGCAAAGTTCATCATGGGACCTTTTCCACAAAGACGCCACAATGAAACTGTCTACTCCAGCTTTAATATGCAGTTAAAGGTTAGACTAACACAAACCACATAAGCCATCCAAACAGGGGTCTTTTATAACATGGTATTGTTTAATAACCAGCACTTCAATGGGAAATTTATTATATTTTATTTTGTTTCTCACTGACCAATAACTCGCACAAGTGACCTTTGTCTTGTGGCTATGTTAATGTTTACTGCAGCTACTGACCTTAGTGTTGTCATTAACCCCAAAGTGAATGGGGAGTCAGCTGAAGTGGGCTGGAAGAGATGTTTTACAGCTATGACACCACCAGTACATATTTAACAGAGGCTGCTGATGTGTGTAGAGTGTTTATGGATCCATCTCTCTGCAGATCATCCAGCTCGTTGAAGGGAAGGCTTCTGCTTATGTTTTTGCCAGTCCAGGCTGCAAGAAGTGGGACACCTGCGCTCCTGAGGCCATTCTGCACGCTGTTGGAGGTAAAAACCTTTAATTCTGTAGCAGCAGGGAGTGGAATTAAAATTTAAGCTTTAAAATTTACAACATATTTTACCAGTCTTAGTGTCTAGAGTTTTTCTCCTTCATCTATCCCTTCTCTTGTGCAGGTAAACTGACTGACATGCATGGCAATGCATACTGCTACAATGCTAATGTAAAGCACATGAATTCTGCCGGCGTTCTCGCGACGCTACGTAACCACGAGTACTACGTCAGCAGGGTGCCACAGTCAGTGCTGCAAGCCCTCAAGTCAGATTGAGGTCTGTGTCTGTCTGACATCACACTAATGCCCCTCATGGTCCAGAGATTCAGCACTTTAAATTCATCCACACATGCAGGAATCTACTCTGAAAATGTCATTAAATCTGAAAAAGAACATGATTTCAAACTCACGTTGGATGCACTGATCTACAGTGATTTTTTTTGTGTGTGTGTGATTCAGCATCAGTCACCACTTAAGTTACCATAAACAGGCAGAGAGCAGGCTCACCAGCACTTCCATTTATTTCACTCTTTTCAAACAAACTTGTACAAATCTCAAAACATCTTAACGCATTGTTTCCAACTTGAAGACCAATAGGTTTACAAGGAAAAAGGCAAAGATTTAAATAAATAAAAATACATTGGTTAAATGTTTATTAGTGAGTTAGAAATGATTGACTTCATTCAATAACCACCAAGTGGCAACACTGTAATATAACAAGCATAACGCCAACAACACACAAAATGCCGTCATCCTGCCTCTATGGATTTTCAACCTCTTTTCGATGTCATGTGATGACTGGAAGTGCAAAAATGTTCAGTGTGTGAGAGGTCGACTTCTACAACTGTGAGGATGAATATACTGACAACAATTTTTTTCAATCCAGTACTGAACGTCAGTTTCTGCCACGTTCTTCATATCCGTCTCTACTTTTCTACACACCTACTGTACTTACCAGACATAAGGACACAAACTCAAAGTGCTCACTGATGTTTGGTTCCCACAGTTTCCACATACACTGAATTTATATCAGAACTGATCATGAAACTTTCACGCTATGCATTGCTTTGTTTTTCCCATTGTTTAAAGACCAAACCATGCTCTTTAACAACCGCAGATGCTCCTTCAGTGATGTGAGGGATAAAAGTTTCAGAGCTTGGATCTGTTGCAGAGCATCTGCTGTTATGAATGCTCTGGTAAAAGGTACAGCAAAGGTTGGCTGTGTCCTTTTTTTTTTTTTGAAGGTCAAATAGGCTCTAATGGCCTGTTCACATTTATGCTTGCGTATGGCAAGACCTTTTTTCATTTATTGCACGTGAATAATTCAAATCTCAGGATTTTATTGAACTTTCTTTCAGGAGAAAAACATTCTTAAGTCAAAGGGAAAGTCATAGCAATGTCTAATGGTGTGCAACTCTTAAAGGAAACATTTCACATATTGGGAAATGCACTGAGTCACTTTCTTGCGGTAGCTGAAGCCCTATTCTGGTACTCACGCCTCATTTCCACATACGTATGTGACTGATCCGTAGATCTGTAGCTATACAGATGATTCCCCTAGTGTCCAACACAAGGAAGTGCATGTCTTTACAGATGGAAACCTGATGGAAACTACCTGTTTCTGTTTTTCGCCATCCACAAGTATGGAATATATGCTTCAAACATTTCAGGACAGAAACAGGATCTGCCAGGTACATGGCATGTTTCATGAAATATTTAATTAAAGACGTATGAACGGCTGAACGAGTCATAATGACAATCTGACTGTATATGATGTATAACCATATAACATTACTTAAGTTAAAAATGTCTTGAAACTAGATAAACAAGTCCTTCTAATCATAAAAACTCACTTGACAATCAGCATGGCGACTGAATTTAAGGAAATAGCTTGTTAGCTAGTTAGTACCCTGTTAGCTAAGCTAGCACACTGTCATACAGTCTCTCCGAAATCCACCGCAAAAGTTAAACATTTTTGACGTACTCAAGGTAAATATTTCTGGACCGAAATATTACAGAGGGGAGGAGTTTTACAGGCACATCGGATATTACAGAGATTCCCATAGGAATGAATGGACTTCCTGTTGCGTTGTCTCCGTACACATACTGTACGTAAATGGAAACAAGGCGTCACTGAGGACCTCTGGTAGTTTGTAATAAATGCGGAGGTCCGTTAAATTAGGTAGTCTGTCCTTGTCCAAATGTAACAAAATCCAACTGTCAGAACTTCGAAAGCACACTAATTAAGACAAAGCCCTGCTGGTTGCCGAGCAACTAGTCCTGACCAAGAAATAGTCAAACACATAAACCCCTGTAAAATGTAGATTTGTTGTTATTACAGTTTTTTTTTAACAGTATAAACACACAAGATACAACTTAATAAATTAATTAAAGAGCTGGTGGAGGATTTTATTACTGTTGGACGGAGCCAGGCTCGCTGTTTCCCCTGTTTCCAGTCTTTGTGCTAAGCTAAGTTTGCCGGCTGCTGGTGGTAGTTTCATATTTGACAGGCAGCAGTGGTATCAATTTTCTCATCTAACTCTTTGCAAGAAAGCATATCAGCAAATTTCCCAAAATGTCCAACTGTTCCTTTAAGCAGTGTACTACTTCAGCCAGTATGGACATGACATGGCAGTAGTTTGGTGAATTACATGGGCATTAGACAAAGTAAAGTGAGACAAGAAACAACTGGCCCAGAGAGTTTAAGGATTTTACATCAGCGAGGGCAAGGAACCCGTCTCAATCTTACAAGCGTGCATGCATTCACAAAATCACTATGGAAATTGTTAATCTGAAGGCAGAGAAGCATCTTTTCTTAACGTCTTGCCCTTTCCACAAGAGTTTGGTTTAAATATTGCTGAATGAAAGTGAGGGCTGAGTTAATACATACCATGGCATCAAAAAAGAAATGGAGAAAATACCACTCACATGTTCATAAAAAGACCCACAGAACAAGCAAAAAACACTCCTGGAGTTTTTGTTTACACATGAACAAGCTGACTGAGAGAAGGCTGGAGTGTTTGAGGCAGCCTGCGGGGACGTGGGCCAGAGACCAGCCGGGGAAGGAGCAGGAGAGTCAGGGCCAGCCGCTCACCTCTTTTTTGGTGCCTGAGTGGTGCGAGGCGGGGTGACAGGGCGTCCTGAATTCACCCCTCCGTACTGGTACTTGGCTTTTTTTTCTGACGGCTTTAGGATCTGAAAGAAAGGATGGTGGTAGTGATGAATACATTAAAAGCACAAACATCAAGGTCAATGTTAGGATGCAACAAACAGACACTGCTCTACCTGAAAGGAGCACATAAGGGACTCGTCCACACTCATCATGCCGCCTGCGTTGTCAAACTCCCCGCAGTAATTAGGGGCAGAGAACAGCGTCACCAGCTGTCGTTTGGCAAAGAACTCATAGCCGTCTTCAACAACCTGTAAAGGCCCAATTGATTAATTGTTTAAAGGTGCAGCGTGTTATTCTGAAGAACAACAGCTGAATGTTGAGTCTTATTCCCAGGTCGTTATATGCCAACGCTGTGGGTTGGTGGCTCGGTCGGACTACCAGTCTATTAAAGTCATCTGTATTTGACAACCTGAGAATGAGACTTAACAGTAAACTATCTTTCCCCAGAACTGCATTCTGAACCTTTTCGTCATTTTCTCAAGCAACAGATTTAGAGATTTGCTGGTTCTAGCTTTGCAAATGTCAATGTCCTAGTGGTTCTAGGGTGCTTTCAGACCTAGAGTCGTCTTGCTTTGGTCAGAATCAGGGACTAATTTTGTTCCAAAGTTCTATAATTGCCTACCATTGGTTCGTGTTCTCACTGCAGCATTTACAAGCGGACCAGATCAAATGCCTTACGCGAGAAAGCTGCTCTTGATTGGTCCGAATTTCCATGTGAGAAAAATCCAGGAAGTAAACAAAATGTTGAAGAAGAGTACACTTGCAAGATAAATGTGACACTTTCTAATGTCACAATGGAGGGACAACTACGCAGGTTGATCTTAGCGCTGCTCATTACAGGAGGCAGTACAGGAGGAGGTACTCTGGGACTGTAACACGCTCATGCTTGTTCAACCAAAACAATGGTTGCAACCGATCCAATACCAATCTACGATTGAACCAAACCAAACAGGGCAGGTGTGTGTGTAAACTTAATCTTTGAGTTTTGGACTTTTGAACAGATGAAATTAAGTATTTTAATATGTCAACTTGAGCTCGAGGAAGTCTGATGGACATTATTTTTTTACATTTTACAAATCAAATAATGAATCATCAAAATATGTCGCATATGTAATGAGATAGTAAACCAAACAAATAATGATTATTTTCAGCCCAAAGCAGGGTAATACATATTTTTATGGTTTATTTAAATTTATCAAAACTCTCAGCAAGAGGTACTATATATAATGCAGCTAGGTGAAAAGATGCTACAGTAGACTAGAGATGCACTATTGTGGATAAACTTACATTACAGAAAATACCAATAACATTTGCTAAGTCTTAAATGTACTGGATTTTGCCAAAACAGACATTCACATGTTGTTTGTTTAATCTTAATTATTCATTTATTTTTAGGAAACACATTGTGTATTTTAAATTTAAAATACTAATTTAATTTCTGTAACAGATGTATAGTTTGCATATTTCCTGAAATGTACTTTGACATTTGTAAAATGACTGATTTAATTTTGCCTTAATAAAGTGAAGTGTGATTCTCCATGGTAATGTTTTGAATGTAGCTCTGTAGTGTTACCTGATGTGCTCGGCAGATGAGGTCCAGGTCGTGACGGTTGAGAAACTTGCTGACCACGTCGGCTCCAAAGGTGAAGGAAACTCCCCGATCGTTCTCCCCCCAGCCCTGCACATCTTTGTCTGGGTCTGACCACAGCAGGTCGCACAGTAAGCCTAGAACAAAACATCAAGCCGTCAGAAACACAAACAGATAAGTCAAGCAGTCGTTCACTGATGAAGTGTTTAAGTCCAAACCCACTGGTGATCCTGCTACATGCTAAAGTATTTTGGTAGAGAACAGTGTAGGAAAATCTCTGTCAGTAACCCTTGTTACCTTCAGGGTTTAACACACTGGCCAAGTTTCTTCTCCTTTTTCTTAAAAATTTGATTTTCACTTATGTTACTCTAAAGCTCTTGTTAAACCCTGGGACAACATTATGGGGAAGGACTGGCGTTTAATACCTTAAAGTTAGTGACTGTAGTAACCCAGTACCGAGTAGTTTGAAACTTCTCCAGTCAAACAACACCTGCATTTGATCCTTTTTGCACCAAGATCAAGAAAAAAATTCACAACTCCCATAGTTTTGCTCACAGCCAATTTTTCAGTTTAATGAGATGTGTGATTGGTCCACTACTGCAGCAGCTACAGCCCATAACACCTGTGATGGGGTGAAGTCGAGCGCTTTGTACTTATGGAGTTGGCAGTTTGGTTTGCTGAGATGCCCCCAGAACAGCTGTGGAGTCTGGTGGCATTTTACAGAACTGAGTGCTGTCATTTATGATGTCACAGTGAAGGTGACCTTTAACCTTTCAGATTTAAATTTTTATTTCATCCTATGAGACATTTGTGTGAAATTTTGTCATAATTAGCGTATGAATTATGGCCAAAAATGTGTTTTGTGAGGTCACAATGACCTTGACCTTTGACTAGCAAATTGTAATCAGCTCATTGTTGAGTCCAAGTGGATGTTTCTGCCAAATTTAAGTAAATTCCCTCAAGGAATTCCTGAGATGTCACGTTCATGAGAATGGGCCTCCAGCCATGTATTTTTCTGGCACAGAGGCACATAAAGGTGTTTATTGAAGCATTCTCGTATTGGTATCACTTTAACAGTACTGGTATAGTAATTTGTTATACATATCCAGCTTTAGCAAGGACTACAGACAAACAGCTACATCAAAAATATCTCTGATTTGCCAGCTTTACTAGTTTAGGTGGAGCACTATTTCTGTACCCTGCAACATTTTAACATGAAATAGTTAACTGTTCAAAGGATGGTTCTCTACAATACTTATGTAATAAAAAGTGGAACATTAGCACATTGCATTTTAGCACTGATTAGAAGCAGTTCATGAACAATCAGCAATCTATAATAATCAATCACTGCAGCCATGCATGGAAACATCTTCATCTTGTGAATGGTGCAATCAGTTGATCAAGATTTTGCCACTTTCATTAATGTGAACACAACAGACCTGTGTCTGGGACATCAGTGGGTCTCATTATGCGTCGAATTTGTTCCATGGACTGTAGATCAGGTGACAGCCCTGAGGAGAGGAGGATTTTAGTAAAAGTGACACACATGACAGAAAATCCTGTGTGAATCAGTGATAAGTTAACTTCTACTAGGCCTCGGGGCAAAATGGCACAATGTTGACTTTAAGGTAATGTACTGAGGTGGGAAAAATTTGATTTTAAAAAAAAGTACATTCTCTGTAGCACTATAACATAATGAATGAGTTCGCACCCCACATTAATTACTGAATGCTGATAAATAATTATATAATCACCTATTTAAAACCCATGTAAAAGCACATGCATGTGTATTATCCACATTATTCAGTGGTACATCAATGGCTGCTACATAAAAGATGCTTCACAAACCTCCGTGGCAGCAGAAAATCTTCTCATCAATAATCGCAGCTATGGGCAAACAGTTAAAACAGTCTGTGAAGGTCTTCCAGAGCTTTATGTTGAACCTGCGCTTGCCTGAGGAAACAAACAAACAAATAAATAATGCTGGATTTCTATATTCAGATTTAATATTTCTTCTTCAGTGGTTCTGCAGTGGGCTAACTAACAGTTAGGACAGCGAACAACAAACAGGCGTGTTCTTCAACTTACACTCATCGTAGAAACCGTAGATTCGATTGATGGAGGCGCACTCGTGGTTCCCCCTGAGCAAGAAGAAGTTTTCTGGGTATTTAATCTTGTAAGCGAGCAGCAGGCAGATGGTCTCCAGCGACTGCTTCCCTCTGTCCACGTAATCCCCCAGGAACAGGTAGTTGGCCTCTGGAGGGAAGCCTCCATACTCGAATAGCCTCAGCAAGTCTGTGTACTGTCCATGGATATCACCTGGGGGGACATGTTCATCTTATTTTTCAAACCGTGTACACTTGATAGCAGAAAGTTACCTCGAGCCATCAGCATTTAGGTTTTTTGATCACCTTCCACTGTGAACAATATGTCACAGTGGAAAATATATGCAGAGAAGAGAAAAGAAGGGCTGTGTTTTTCTCACCGCAGATTTTGAGTGGAGCCTCCAGTTCTAGTAGGATCGGCTGACTGAGGAAAATCTCTCTGGACTTGATGCAGAGCCCTCGCACCTCAGCCTCTGACATCTGTACGATCTTCCCTGGACGACATCCTCGCACTGCAAGTTAAGAGTACAAAGAGGTCAACAGTCAGTGTTGGCTGATCCTGAAACACAGGTGAGTCAGTCTTAGAAACCAGACCTTAGGACTAGGGTACAAATACCCTCGTATACTGTATCATATAAATGTCAGGAAGGTGTGAAGATATGAAAAAATTGATACCGCCCAAGTCTAATTAGGACAACTGACCTAAACTGAGTGATTGCATGTTTCAATTGTGTGTTTTCCCTTTGGCAATATGTCACAATATCACGAGATCATGATGGCTGACCATTGCATTTGCTTTGCCACTCACCAGACCTGCCATTTACTCCAGTCAAAATGTGTTGTTATGAACTGGCAAGGCCTGGAATGAGCAGCTTGCTGGCTCAGCTGGAGGTGAGAGAGTGAGGGCGGCGTGGTGCACGCTGATTAAAAACGTCTAGAGGACAGATTCATGTCAAGAGTAAACAACATGCTTGTTCAGTAATGTCTTAGTGTTGGTTATAACTGCATATTGGTGGCTTAAGTATGAAGCAATGCAGCATCAGCATGGCAAACATAAATATCCATGAGGAACATTTAGACTCAAAAAAATTAAATACCGCTGAAAATGATACTCAAATAGCAACCTCCTCAGTGCAAATATGGGTAAAAAAAAAAAAAGCTTACAGAAACTAGTGTAAGTAAAAGAGTATTACTCTTAACAAACACATATAGGGCATTCAGCTTATTGCACAGATCCCTTGTATTGCACATTTCCACAATCAAGCCTTAGTGCATTGGTTTAGTGCAGTTACTGTTTTTGGGTTGTCTTTTAACCTGTCTGTCCTTGTTTTAACTGTCCTGTATCTCCTGCCTGAGGGCAGACAGGTGGTGTCCTGGCTGGGATGGGTCCTTGAGAATGTTTTGGGCTTTTTTGAGGTATATTTATGAAATCATATTTTTCTGAAAAATCATATTAATTGACCTTTACTTTTATGTAAAAAAAAAAAAAAAATGCATACACAATCAATTATAAATCAATACATTTGTAGTACAACTGGAATTCATTATTTAAAGCATTAAAAAATAAATGGTGTTTTCACGTCAGAGGGGGTGTGTCCGGGCTGGTAGCAGACTCGCTAGCTACCTGCCTTGCCAACCGTTGCCAATGAGAACTGTAACGTAACTTAGCAACGGTCCTTTCTCCTTCCCTTGCAGTCCGTGTTTAATGATAAACGCTAACCTGCCCGGACTCTGCTAACCTTACTCGGCTAGTTCAGCCATCATAGTAACCTTACATTGCATCACCAGTGTACCTCATTAGCTAGCTTTCTATCTTTTTACGCACTGTGCCACGACAAACGCTCACCAGCAATCCGCCGTTAGCGAATAGGTAGCTACACGGGACCGTGACATCATAGTAACGCGTAGTAACGTCTAGAGCACGGTCCATTTAACGAAACGGTTAGCTAACGGTGGATAACACAGATGCTAAGAACGAGAGATGCTAATGTTTTTTTTAACATATCGTTAAGTTAGAGGTTACAAACATGAACGTACGAGTCAGCCATTGTCCTGATAGAGTACTCAGACAGATCAACCATCACAGTGCACACCTACCCTCCAGTAGTCGAGAGATGAGGCTGTCAACGTTCAACTCGCTTTCCGCCATGTTTGTGATACTCACAGAGGCAGCCTGCCGGGCACTGCTGTCCCTGAATACTGACTTGTAGGCTCAAAGCAGGTGTAGCCTTACAGGACATGCACACACACATTCACAGGTTTTTTCATAGGTTTAAGTTAATAGTCAATAGATATATTTCTCTCAAATCTTGGTTGCACATTTTTTGAAGCTCATGTTCATGAGCACTTCTCCTTCTCCACGATAATCCATCCCAATGACAGGTGTGACACATCAAGATGCAGATTAAACAGCATTACACAAGTGTGCCTTGGGCTGGTCACAATAAAAGGCCACTCCACAATGTTTAGATTTATTAGACACAGCGTTTCAAGTGCCATGATCTGAATGTTCAGCCATCTCCAATGTCTTTTTCATGAAGCTGGCAGTACATCCAACCGGCCTCACAACCCCACAAGTTTACACTGATGACGAAATGACCCTGGTCAGGATCACAAGCATGCAGATGAGCTTTCCTGAGACGGTTTCTAACAGTTTGGATGTGGAGGTCATGGGCAGGTGTGGTTACACGTGGTCTGCAGTTATGAGGTTGGTTGGATGTACTGCCAAATCCACAAATTTGTTAAAATTTGTCAGAAAATCTAGTAAGTGCATAAAAAGCCTTAGATCTTTAACTTAAACCTATGAAAATGGGAGGAAAAACAAAAGTGTTTAAATTTAATTTTTTTGTTGAGTGTATTTTATTGTACATCTCTAGATGTTTATGTTGAGGTCGAGGTCAAGATATTGAACTGAACCTACATAGGCTATTGCACCCTTTTTATACAAAAGTGTGGCTGAACAAATTGATCTAGACATAATCTGTACATCTTTTTAACATCACATGTTGGCTGTTTCTGACCATACCTGGACCGCGACCCAGCAGTTGAGAACTACTCAACTACTACTACTAAACTAATTTATTGCATTAATGTAATGTATTTAACATGCTTGGAAACACCCCTGTGGAGAATTTACTTTGGTAAATGATCAGCCTTATAAAGGAAAACAATGTTCTGTTTAGCAGTTTAAGTTTTAGTTCAACTTTTAACTATCATCCCTAAAAACTACAGAGAACCAGTGTTTGTGGTTGTCTTACACTTTAATCACATGTTGATGTTAACTGTAGGCAATACATTACATTACATGAACTCTCCTCTGATTTTATCTGCTCTTCATCTCCCATTGAAGCTGACCCGAATCTTTATGGATTCTCTGGACCTGCTGAGCCCTTACTTGTTCCGATACAAAGGGAGGAACTTTGCAGTGATGGAGGGGTGAATTCGAAAGACCTCTGCTATTTCCTATTAATTTCTTGGAAAGAATAATGTCATCTGTTGCTAATTATAGCGGTTACATGTTTTTTTTCCACATGAAAAAAACTTCCTATTCATTCTTCATTTGTTTATTATTCATTTGAGAATTCTAGTCTTCATAACATATAAGCTGAATTGTTTGCTCACCTGTTCACAAATGTCTAGTAAGTCTAGTTAGTTTGTAAGTCCATTATTGCCATTGGAAACAACATTAAAGGTCCAGTGTGTGGGATTTGGGCGATATATTGGCAGAAATTAAATGTAATACAATATGTATGTTTTCTTTAGTGTATAAACCCCTGAAAAGAAGAATCTTTGTGTACTGTATATGTTGCCTAGAATGGACCAGTCACTGTATATTTACATAGGGAGCGGGCCCTCATCCATGGACATCACCATATTGCACCGCCATGTTTCTACTCTAGCCCTGAATGAATAAACCAAACACTCTCTCTAGACAGGGCCATTCATATTTTCGCATAGGCCACTGCAGTTAGCAGCCTCTTCTTGATGAGAAGCGTTGGAAAAACAAAGATTTTTTTTAACATGAAACTGCTTCATTCAGTGTTTTAACTGTTTTTAATCACTTGATTAATTTGTTTTTGGGAGAGGAAGAGACCTCTGTGGATAATTTAGCTCCTGGTAAAAAATCTCATATACAGTGAAGGAATTCTAACCAGGAGAAGTTTCAGCTGGTTGCAACCCTCACCTCCAGATGCCACTAAATCCCCCAAAATCTCCTCCCCACATCATCAAACCTCTTTCCACCCCTCTGTGCTGAGTTTGCATGTTCTCCCTGTGTCAGCATGGGTTTTCTCCAGGTACTCCAGCTTCCTCCCACAGTCCAAAGACATGCAGGTTAATTGGTGACTCTAAATTGTCCGTAGGTGTGAATGTGAGTGTGAATGGTTGTTTGTCTCTATGTGTCAGTCCTGTGATAGTCTGGTGACCTGTTCAGGGTGTTTCCTGCCTCTCGCCCAATGTCAGCTGGGATAGGCTCCAGCCCCCTTGAGACCCCCAACAGGATAAGGGGTTACGAAAATGGATGGATGAATACAATATTCAGTGAGAACTTCCAGTTAATGATTCCAATTATTTACTGTGACCTGGAAAGGCTTTTCGTTGCACACCAGGTCAGCTGAACATGTGAGATTTGTTTACAGGCAAGCACACAGTTCAGCACATGGAAGCATTAACTTCTAACCTTTTCTGTGTGAAGGCACAATATGGATGCAGCAGATTCTTGTCAAGATCATGGATGCTGCACACCCTGACCAGGTGGAGGACGCCACTAATAGGGTACGTTTTCTCCGGCTGCAGGGCAGAGCTGTGGACAACTTTCTTCGAGAAAGGCCAGATCCCCAGCTCTACCATACACACCTGCTCCCTAACATGTTGCCCCATGGAGTGAAGACCAAGAGAATCAAGGTGACTTGGTTGTCCCGCCCCTTCACTCACACACACACACACACAAGGGCACCTGACAAGCCCGTCCTCTTTGTGAAGTCGTCAAATACCGCTGCTTAACAGCTGATGCCAAAAGTCACCTTTCATGGTGGAATGATATACTGACAGGCAGCATCAGCTTGTAAGGCAGCTGGATGGAACTTTTCGCAGTTTTATGATACACCGCCAGTTTGCCGAACGGCACCTGCTGAGGTGGTATGATACACAGCTGGATGGTGTCTGGTTGAAATGCTGCCTGTATCAACGTAATATAAGGAGCTGGAAAGTCCCTACAGGGTAGGTGTGAGGGGTGGTGGATGGATCCAAAAAAACTCATCCCTTTGTTGCCCAATCCTAACCAAACCATGTACTTTTTTTGCCATGCCTGCATTGGTGGCAGCATCCTGGAACATCAACAGCAGACTCAAAAGTGTTGCCATCTTGGCGACTTTCTCGCTAGTCTTAGTGACTTTTCAGACCCTTTATGTGACTTGCTGCTTGCAGCACCACAGCATCTCTCGCTGATGGTTGAAATGTTTTAGTCTCGTGCAATGGAACATCTCCGGTTTTTCCAGTCTTTCGTTCTTCAGTTGTTGACTTTACTGTACGGAGAGGTGATAACATGCTTAACAGTTTGCAGGGCCCTGAAGCCCCTCCTCTGCCGCTGCACAGATCCACAATGCACTCTTGTTCATTCAGAGTTTATCAATGTTGACTGTGTCATCCTTGGGTCCCAGCAATACAGCCACCAAGTGTGAAGTAGACCGGATAAACAGTTCATGAGATATGTGAAGGACACAGAAAGACAAACAGAGAAACCTTGCTTTAAACTTAGATGTGTGGGAACAACACAAGACATCTGTCTGCCAAGCAAGCAGGTTCCCAAACATAGATCTATTTGAGTGTTAGTATTTTACAGTGAAATTATAGGGTAAGATGTGGGAAGATGCCCCAGATGTAAGATGTTCTTTCCTCTCCTGACCAATAGATTGTGCCAAATTACCCTGTAGATACTATGATTTCAATTTCAATTTCAATTTATTTATTTAAAAAGGGACAGTGCATATTAATGAACATATACATGTAACTATTCCAGATTTTATAGCCGTAGGCTAGTTTCCATCTGTAGTCCCTTGGCAGGTTGATATTACATCAGGTAAAATAGAACGGGGGAAAAAAGAAAAGAAACAAAACATACACAATACAAGTACAGGGATCATTCAAGACATATACAATACAAGTACACAGAACATTCAGTGGTAGGCGACCATTCGAGCTAGTGTGCAAAAGAGGAAAGTGCTCACTATAAAGTGCTGGTGCGTGTAAATAAAGAGATGTAATCCCTTTTATGTGCTGCTGTTCAGGTTGTGTATGTGATGAGGAACCCGAAGGATGTCCAGGTGTCCCTCTATCACTGTGCTCACAGTTGGGTCATCTTGGAGACAAAATTACGTAGGAAAAAAGCAAGCACTCTCAAAATAAATCCCCTCGAAAGGTGCACGGCCAAAAACAGCGACAAAGAGAAAAATGCCAGCACTCACAAGACGTTTCGACAGAAAGTCTTCTTCACTGAAGAAGATTTTCTGTCGAAACGTCTGTGTTTCTGGTACTGCCACCCAAGCTGGTTTATTAAATTTATCAAAAGGATATTTGTGAGTGCTGGATTTTTCCCTTTGTCATGTTGGAGACACCAAAGAGCTTTGAGGATTTCTTTCAGGAAGACAAAGGTAGGTTCAGGTCTTATATTTATTGGATATAGAATAATTAACGATCGTTATTGTACTGTTGTAATTGTAAGCATAAGACACAAGAAGGGAAAGCACTGCATTTTATCTTAATTTTTCTATTCTGTAACAGCCTTTATGGGATCGTGGTTTGATCATGTGAGAGAATATTACAATGAGAAAGACCAGATGGACATACTTTTCGACAAGTATGAAGACATGTTGAAAGCTGGTCATCAAATTTTTTTTTTTTTTTTTTTTAAATAAGGATTTATTTTACTGTATTCTGTATTTCAACCACTATTATTTAGCATTCATAAGGAGTATATAAACAGTTATATAAACGGTGCAAAATATGCTATAATACAATATAATGCAGATGTCAGAGGATATGAAATGTTTTTCCTCAACATTTGTATTTGACAGGACGTCAGAGGGGAAGTCTTGAAGCTTTGCGCTTTTCTGGGAAAAGCTTTGACTGATGAAGCCATCGATCATGTTGTGGAGATGTCCACCTTCAGACACATGAAGACAGACCCCAACGCAAACTATAAGGAGTTACTAGAACAACAGCGCTACCAGAAGGAAACCATGCACAAAGGTTCATTTCCAGCACATTTAAAATTTTAATGATAGGTTCAATCATTTCTCTATTGTTTGAAATTTTATGTTTTTATTAGACCATACTCTAATAAGGTGTGTGTGTGTGTGTGTGTGTGTGTGTGTGTGTGTGTGTGTGTGTGTGTGTGTGTGTGTGTGTGTGTGTGTGTGTGTGTGTGAGTGACAGGTGTGGCAGGCGACTGGAAGAATTTCTTCACAGTAGCCCAGAATGAGCTTTTTGACCAAGTGTTCGCAGAGAGGATGAACGACTTGCCTCTGAGCTTCACCTGGGAGATCAAACAGTAGCTCCATTACAATTCATCCATTCAGTATTGATAGTTAGGGAAATGCATTTTGCAGAAAGGCCATTAAAGAAGTCTGATATTGTTCTTTATATGTATCTGTCCCTCAATATCCCTAGTTCCACTCACTACATCTGTATGCGCCACAACAATCTTGTGTTGTTAGACCTGCCGCTATGGAGCCTGGGCAGTGCATTTTCTCCCAGCCACTTATATCTTTGCCTAAAGTTGCAAATCCAGATGTTGTTCATCTTGTTGAAAAAATTCAAGGAGATGTGAAAAGGTCAAAGTTTGACACGGGATATAAGTTCCTCTTTGAGCAATTCAATTTTGATTATGACAGTATGTTATATGTTGGCTAACATGTTAGCTCATTTCTGGTTTATCACATATTTGTTGATAAGAGGTGAATGACCCACATCAGCTTGATTTAAATACATGTAACATTACATAGCTAATTTTGAATTGCTTTCCTGCTAGTTGTCTGTGTCTATATCAACAGTACTAATACAGTTTTATAATAACAACAGCACACGCTGGCATTATGTAGAGTGATGTATGTGATGTAGGTTCCTATAAAACAGCAATTAAACGCCAAATTGCCTTTGCTACCCACATGTGGATAAATATGTATGTCTGTTGTTTTGTTTCCCAATGTTTCCTCCACATCACAACCTCTTCCTCCTGCTGTTTGAGTCTGGCAATGTTTACATTCTCCCCAGTTATTCCACTGAAATTGATTGATGGTACAGCCCGAGGTTTCAAATATTTCCAACCAGACTCTAAGTGGGCTAAGACTTCTTCCTGCTTGGAGTGCAAGGCACACACAGGAGTGCTGCCTCTCTAACTCTAAATCGCCCGTAGGTGTGAATGTGAGTGTGAATGGTTGTTTGTCTCTATGTGTCAGCCCTGTGATAGTCTGGCGACCTGTCCAGGGTGTACCCTGCCTCTCGCCCAGTGACAGCTGGGATAGGCTCCAGCCCCCCGTGACCCCTAACAGGATAAGCGTTTACAGAAGATAAATGATTTGTTGATAGTTAGTGTTTATTGACTTTATAGACTGTATAGATTGTATAGAATTACATCGTATGACTACAACATATATATCAACTTGCTCTCATTTTGGATGCAATCAGGTTTTATTATTGTGAAGCCACTGAATGTCGCTGGGGATTGTGCTCTCCTGGCTCTCGTCGTAGCTTGATATCTCCATGGCTCAACGTTACTTTAGAAGACATCAGTGGAAACGTTGATTTATTAATAAACACCATTTCTATTATAATGTTTCAAACAACAGCGTTGAATGAATGTAATAGAGGTGCAAAGCAATCAAAATGTTTCTTTCCTGGTTAGTTGACAACAGGTTCTCAAGGGCAACGCCCACCACTCATCTGTCCCTGTCACCAGTTAATTCTGCCACCAGTTCATCTGGCACACTGCAATGCTGTTTTCTGTTTTGTGAACTGGAGAATTTTCGTTTTTGGGTGAACTATCACTTTAAATACTTCCTCTCTTGTTCCACCAAGCCCTCAGGTCAGAGTGAAAGACTCCAACTATGCAGGTGAGACTATAGTGCACTGTTTCCAAACGCAAGCTGGGCAGGAGGTGGCCAAAAAAAAGTCTCTGTGGAAACTATCTCTTGGCATGCTGATGTGCACGGTAAGCGCACGAACACACACTCACAAATGTTGGATGTTACAACCCAGTAGATGTCTAGGGGTAAGGGAAGCATAAAACCAAACAAGTAAGTGAATAAGGCAATCTGCCGTTTATTCAGTCAAAAAACAGAATAATTTAAACTACACTTCATAAAGAAAGCGGCACAGAAAAGGAAAAACCTGCTCGGAGGCTCTGTAAAACAACCCACAGCTCGGGCTTCACGAAAAGAGCCTCGGCGTTAAATTACATTTAAACAAAACAAGCTCAGGGAAGGGCGGTGGATGACGGCAAACCATAAAACAATTAAAACAAAACTCTGACCTGTCACCAACCAAAATAAACTCCGCAACTAACTTATCTAATTGTGGCAGAGGGCCACCCCGAATAACAAAATAACAAAACAATCTGGCTGTCTGCTCTACAACTTACCTGACAAATAAAACAACATGTAAACCGACACCCATAAACCTAGTGATCAATACATCCAATAACTACGTGTGTGCACAACGATATGTGGCTACGCTAAGAAACAATGTCCTAAAGCCCTGTGATTCCCCAGATACACACACTTAAGATACAGATCACGGCAACTGCAAAATACAAAGGAGCGAGGCGGACTGCTCACGTGGTTAAATCACAGCCGCCATTGCTCTTGACTGCGTGCAGCTTTTAAAGGTTCAGCGAGAGGCCAGCGAAGCGGTGATTGGCCGAAACCAACGACGACAGCGAGAGGGCCTGCCGACCTGCAGCAGAGGAGGGCGGGCTGGAGGCGTGGTCCACCGGGGATTCCCTCCAGAAGAGCAGACAATTAGAGACCAAGGTTAGAGACACATAATTGAGTGACAGGTGCTGGCCGAATAACTCTCCCAATGACGTGCACAGCACATTAAACACAGAAAATAAATGTACAAAAGGTCCGGAGACCGTAACATTGGAACAGCAGGCAGGAACAGTCATTACGCATTATAACAGTATCAAAACCTGGTAGAAATAAGAGAACACCTTGAGCATACACAGCAAGCAGCACATGACACTGCTCTCACAGTGCTGACTGTGTGTGCGTAACAGTCCAGAGCTGACGCTGTGCCACTGATGCAAAGCATGTTTAATACTAAATGAGTCATTGAAAAACTTGTGTGCAGGAGGACAGAGCTGTGGTCAGAGCTGTCAATGTCTCAAAAAATTAAGAAGTCAGGTTCTTTCAAGTCATCTGTCTCTCGTGCCACTGGCCGAACACATGTGAGTTGTGACAACGTGTGTGTTGGCTTCGTCGAGTGTACCAAGTGCAGCACATTGCTGGTATATGACAGCAAAAAGACGGGGACCTCGACACTTAAGAGGCACATGACAAAGGCTTGCCATGGAAAGAAAGACAAGAGTCAGCCTTCAATGTCCACGTTCATATCCTTAAAAAAACATGCCGGGTTTAAACCGGGCTCGGGCTCATAATTACAGTTAAAGGGACGGGCCGGGCCGGGCTTGGACAGAACATGCACGGGCTCGGGTGGGGTCAGGCTGGATTTTTTGGGCCTGGGTGTCAGACTTGAGTCAAGTCATGTGACTCGTCCCCCACCTCTGGCATGCCGGTTCACCGACTTATGCTCAACAAACGCAACCTTTCCAAAGTAGTAGTCTAAATGATAGATTACAAGCAGTCCCAGCGATTTCATAAAGTAGTTTCTGGCCATTTTTGACTTCATTTGACATCAACAGTATAAGGCAAGGCAAGGCAAGTTTATTTGTAGAGCACAATTTGTACACAAAGTAATTCAAAGTGCTTTGCAGAACAAGAAAATGCATTAAAATACACAATACAAAATAAAAACATAAATAATCATTATAAAATGAACTGTAAAAGAGAAGAGTGCAGATAAGATCCTTTCAGTCATATGCACAGTGAAATAGAGCAGTTTTGAGCCTAGATTTGAACACTGTCAGAGTAGAGGCCTGTCTCACATCTTCAGAAAGACTGTTCCAGATTTTAGCTGCATCAAACTGGAACCCTGATTCCCCATGTTTAGTCCTAACTCTGGGCACCAGCAGGAGGCCGGTCCCTGAGGTCCTCAGAGTCCGAGATGGTTCATATGGCACTAACATGTCAGAGATGTACTTTGGTGCTAGGCCGTGGAAAGACTTGTACACAAGCAGAGCTGCTTTAAAGTCTATTCTCTGAGCCACAGGAAGCCAGTGTAGAGACCTGAGCACAGGACTAGTGTGCTCGTACTTCCCGGTTCTGGTCAGGACCCGAGCAGCAGCATTCTGGATGTACTGCAGCTGTCTTACAGCCCGTTTGGAGAGGCCAGTGAGCAGGCCGTTACAGTAGTCTAACCTAGACAGACCTAGACGTAGAGACAAATGCATGGATAAGTCTCTCCAAGTCAGGTTTAGACACTATACCTTTGATTTCGGCAATGTTTTTTAGATGGTAAAAGGCTGCTGATGTTATTGATTTGATGTGGCTGTTAAAGTTCAAGTCTGAGTCCATTATTACCCCGAGATTTCTAACCTGATTTGTTGGTTTTAGAGAGAGAGACTGGAGGTGACTGCTGACACTTTCTCTTTGTTTCTGTGGACCAAATACGATGACTTCAGTCTTGTCTGAATTTAGTTGGAGGAAGTTGTTTTGCATCCACACACTGACCTGTTGGATGCAGTGACAGAGTGAATCCACTGGTCCATATTCACCTGCTGTCAGTGAGACATAGATCTGAGTGTCGTCTGCATAATTGTGGTAGGACACATTATTACTTTGTATTAACTGGCCTAAAGGCAGCATGTAGAGATTGAACAGAAGGGGTCCCAGGATTGACCCTTGGGGCACCCCACAGGTCAAGGCCATGTTGTCTGAGACACAGTTACCAATTTCAACAAAGTACTTCCTGTCTTCTAGATAGGACTTCAACCAATTTAGGGCAGTGCCAGAGATGCCCACCCAGTCCTCTAGTCTCTGTAAAAGGATCTCATGATCGGCAGTGTCAAAAGCAGCACTCAGATCTAGCAGGACTAAAACTGAGACTTTGCCTGCGTCAGTGTTCAGGCGGATGTCATTTGTCACCTTAATAAGAGCGGTCTCAGTGCTGTGATGGGGTCTAAAACCTGACTGGAAAACATCAAAGGAGTTGTTCATTAGGAGAAAGTCAGTCAGCTGTTGGTAAACAACTTTCTCAAGGACTTTGCCTTAAAAACGGCAGATTTGAAATGGGCCGGTAGTTGTTCAGTACTGTGGCATCAAGACTGCTCTTCTTTAGGAGAGGCTTTATGACCGCAGTTTTCAAGGCCTTTGGGAATGTTCCAGATTGTAGACATGTTATGACATGACATGTAGACATGACATGTTAACTATGTGAGCGAGTGGTGGTAACAAACTGCTCAGCACAGACTTTAGAAATTTAGTGGGTAACACATCGAGGCAGCATGTACTATAGATGAACTCAGACTGGTGATGATCTCTCGGACAGTTTTGTTAGTTACAGGTGCAAAATGAGTCAGCTCTAAGTGTCTAGGTGGCTGCAGGGTTGGTGTTGTGGAATTGATGGCATTTTTAATGGTCTGAACCTTGTCGCAAAAGAATACTGCAAACTCATGACACTTAGATGTAGAGATCAGTTCCAACGGCAGTTGAGCTGGAGGGTTTGTTAATCTGTTCACTGTTGCAAATAAGACACGCGAGTTGTTACTGCAGTTTCCAATAATTTCAGAAAAGCCGAAGCTGAACTTGTTTATCTTCCTGTCTATGTTTGGAAGAGGTCCACTAATGAATGCCTTGACCTCCACTTTATCAAGCTCCTTGAAGAACTTAGTTAAATCCCTTTTCAAGACTTCAGTCTGTTCCTTTCTGATGTCCACTGCACCCACATGCACAATCAGCTGTTTGACTCCTCAGTGTGTAGACAAAACTTTTGGGAGGAGTGTGGTTATCTCAGAGACAGTGGCACTGGGACAGCAGCATGTTTGAATTCTTCCGTGGTTTATGCCACTGATAGCACCATCTCCTATCAGCAGCGTATCTGTGACCTTGATGTTTGGTCCAGATTGTCTGTCTGCCTGCTGTCTTTTGCCAACTTTATGGCTCCAGTTTCATGAAGATTTTCTCTTTGTTCGTTAGAAACATTAAATTCAGTCTCTGACAGTGGCAAAAATCTGTTTGTAAGCTGTATTTTGGGTGATGTTACATAGGTATTAACATTGTCTCTCATCACTTTGTGCTGCTTTGGCTTAGCACCAAGTTCTCTCCAGGATGAGGCATTTTGGTCTTTACAGAGTTTTGGAAAAGACACAGTATCACTCAGGTTTAAGATGAAAGTAGCAGGTTTTTCACCCTTTTTACTGAAAGTAACTGTGGGCTTCTTACCACCGGATGTCACTGGGAGCGTCTTGTGAAGTCCTTTTTCAGATTCTAAAGCAAAAATCCGTGCTTGTAGCTCATTAATTTCTTGTTGATATCTCCGACAGCGTTCACAGAAGGAATTTGTTTGGTTTCTTCACCCGGACATGCTGCTGGCTCGTCAGATCGGTTAAAAATATAGAAATGTTCTTCAAAGTCTTGGTTTACTTAAAATAATTCATGAAATGATGGATATAGAGATTTTCCAGGATTTGTAGACAGAGTAAAACGATTAAAAAGCAGAGTAAAGAAGGAAGCAGGCTGGAGCAAGCAGGAAAGCGTCTGCACTCTTCAGAAGCAGGAAGGAGACAGGAGAGGAGGGGAAAGAATACTAATTTAGTTTTGCCTAGTTTAAACTACACAATTTAACATGACTTGAGTATCACCCAGATATGAAATTTAATTACATGATGACAGCTTTTGGGTATCTCTTAACCTTGGGTGTGGCTGTATGACAGGACTGACTACATTAACTCTCCTCTGAATTTTTCTGTACTTCATCTTTAAAAGGATCTGCACTTCATCTCTCATTGAAGATGACTCAGACTCAGACCTCCATGGATTCTCTGGACCTGCTGAGCCCTTACCTGTTCCGATACAAAGGGAAGAACTTTGTGGTGCAGGAGGGAGTGAAACCCAAAGACCTTGATGCTCTCCAGCATGTGGAAGTTCGGCTGAGTGATATCTATCTGATCACCTACCCAAAGTCAGGTCAGTGACTTAATCAATAAAGAATAAATTGAAATTTGAATTGAACTGAAATTGAATTTCCTGGAAAGAATAATAACATTTGGTACTAATTATAGGGGAAACAGATTTATTTTCTATATATAAAAAACTGCCTGTTCTGAATTTCATTGAGAATTTCAGTTTTCATAATGCTTTAAGGTTCCGTCTTGCCAACGGAAAACAACATTAAAGACTTCTCAGTGTTGTCTCTTAAAAGTTGGGGTTAATTATAATACTGTTGGAAACAGTAGATGATTTTGAAATGACATTAGGCATTATCTAATTTAGTGCATTAATGATAATGCAAGTGAGGAAAACCAAAGTACAAACAGTTCAGACAATCCCGATGTATGACTATTATCCCTATAGACTAATGTTTTTATCACCTGATGATGTTTGTGGGAACAGCATTAAGGACTTTCCAGTGTTGGCTAAGAAAATTGGGATTAATTAAATGTGAGAAACAGTGGTTGACCAAACAATCTCACCGCTATGCTGCATTAAGTAGCTGTTTTGGAGCTCTCTGTTGTATCACATGTGAAGTCATTAAAGCACTCAGAAAAAAATAAAGTTGAACATCTACAAACCTTTTCCCTGCTATGGACAATTGTGTGATATGATTAGAAGCTCCAGAGCGGCCAAGCATGAGACTTGTGGTGAACATGTTCAAAAAATACTTCCAGCTGAACATGTGAGATTTGTTTACAGGCAAGCACACAGTTCAGCACATGGAAGCATTAACTTCTAACCTTTTCTGTGTGAAGGCACAATATGGATGCAGCAGATTCTTGTCAAGATCATGGATGCTGCACACCCTGACCAGGTGGAGGACGCCACTAACAGGGTACGTGTTCCCTGGCTGGAGGGCAGCACCATGGACAACTTCCTTCGAGAAAGGCCAGATCCCCGGCTTTACCGTACACACCTGCCCCCTAACATGTTGCCCCCTGGAGTGAAGACCAAGAGAACCAAGGTGACTTAGTTTATGGGGTAAAACTTAGAATAATGTCTCGGCTGCTGCTATTTTAGGCTGGAAAGTAACTTATAGTCCCTTTGCTAGTGTACACAGATAGTATTTTTTTTTCACTAGTATAGTGCCCAATCAAAACAAAAAGAGTAAAAACTATTAGCCTGAAGGTAAGGGTACAAGGCTTAAAACATATAGATATCTATTCTGCTGGTCAAGATAAGTGATAGCAGACAGGACAAAGGATGATCTGTAACGCTTAGTGCTACATTTAGGGAGGCAAAACCTCCGCCCTGATGAAAGCATCTGAATCTCAGCAAGGAGGGGATGTTGAGAGTCTGACACAATAGACTGAGCTTTAGAGATGACCCTCTCCTCATACAGATGCTGTTTCACGACAGTCCTATTTACATCAAACTCCTCAGCTTCCTTAAAAAGAATAGGTTGGTTTACCTTCTTACAGATTCTTTGAGTGTTCACATCAAAATTCAACTCTGATCATCTTGTTACAGTGCAATGTTCTGTGGGAAAAACTTGGGTTCTGACACACCCCACCCCCCTAAACACCAGTGCAGACCAGGTACCCCCTCTTATGGCAACAGCACTCCCCAGTAGCATTGCCCCCCCAGCAGGACAATGCACCATGCCACACCACGAAAACTGCCCAGGAGTGGCCCAAAGAATGTGACAGAGACCTCAAGGCATTGACCTGGCTTCCAAATTCCCCAAATCCCAGTCTGATCGGTGGGACGTGCTGGTACCACACCTCACATCATACAGGACTCAAAAGATCTGAAGCCAACGTGTTGGTGCCAGACACTATAGGACACCACTCAGAGGTCCTGTGTTCATGTCTTGATAGGTCAGAGCCAAGTTTGGTCCAAGGAGGACCCACCGTGGATCGGGGCTACCTCTGGGGTACCAGCACGTCTCTCAAATGTTTGATCACAATGGGATCTGGGGTATTTGGAGGCCAGCTCAACACCTTGAGGTCTTTGTGCCATTCCTCGGGTCATTCCTGAGCAGTTTTTGTGGTGTGGCATGGTGCATTGTCTTGCTGGGGGGCACTGACATCAACAAGTGCCATTGCAATGAGGGGATTTACCTGGTCTGCAATGGTGTTCAGGTGGGTGGTGTGTCAAGTGGCATTTCCATGAAGGCCAGGATCCAAGGTTTCCCAACAGATTAATGTTATTCACTTCACCTGCAGGTGGTTTTTATGTTTTGGCTGATTGATGTATGTCCATCCGTCCGTCTGTCTGTCCCATTCTTGTGAATGCAATATCTCAAGAACACCTTTCTTCTTTCTTTCATAAAATTTGGCACTTGGACTCAGTAATGAATGAATGATAATGAATTTCTACAAATTTAGCACACAGGGCAACTTGGACCAAACAATGACCTGATTAGAATCTGGTGATGCGTCAAAGATCAAGGTCACTTTGACCTAACAAAGCATGTTTTCCTCCACAACTTAAGAATTCACTTGCTAATTATAACAAACTATCACACAAATGTCTAATCGGATATGATGATAAACTGATGACATTTTATTTTCAAAAGTTCAAAGGTCAGCTTCACTGTGATGTCATTATGTTCTACATAAAACACTTCTCAGGAGCAGAAGGGGAGACATTTGATCAGACACTATATTGGTGACACTAATCTTGGGTGTTAATCTTGAAACATCTTCTATGCTGCTGGTAGGAAGATGTGTGTGAAGCATTCAATGTTGCCACAGGCATGGATGGAAACTGCAAGTGCAGCTTGAGTGGTTTGCGGAGACTCACATCTGTGAGGCAGCAACTGTCACAGTTTTCTGTCTCATTGCAGCCAGCCTGTAGAGGCCCAGTGAGTCACTGCAGCTGTATACACCTCATAATCGACCACTTCCTAAGCCTCCTAAGTCACCGAAGCACACAGTTGCAACAGATATCCAAAGCTTGACCTATTGCACCGAGTTACAGATACTAAGCTGTGATGAAGACATGTAACCCCTTTTATGTGCTGCTGTTCAGGTTGTGTATGTGATGAGGAACCCGAAGGATGTCCTGGTGTCCCTCTATCACTTTGCTCACAGCTGGGTCATCTTGGAGACACCAAAGAGCTTTGAGGATTTCTTTCAGGACTTCCTGGATGGCAAAGGTAGGTTCAGGTCTTATATTCATTGGATATAGAATAATTAACCATTGTTATTGTACTGTTGTTATTGCAAGCATAAAACACAACTAATTTTTCTATTCTGTAACAGCTTTTATGGGATCGTGGTTTGATCATGTGAGAGAATATTACAATGAGAAAGACCAGATGGACATACTTTTCGTCAAGTATGAAGACATGTTGAAGGTTTGTAATCAAATTTTATTACAGAAGGATTTATTTTACTGTATTCTTTCACAGTAACAACTTTATTAATTAATAACAAAAAAAGTTATTTTCTGATTGTGGAGGGTACCACTTTATTTCAACCTCTCCTAATTAACGGTGTAAAATATGCTTTGATACACCTTAATGCAGATGTAGGAACCCTTAAAATGTTTTTCCTCAACATTTGTATTTGACAGGACGTCAGAGGGGAAGTCTTGAAGCTTTGTGCTTTTTTGGGAAAAGCTTTGACTGATGAAGCCATCGATCATGTTGTGGAGATGTCCACCTTCAGACACATGAAGACAGACCCCAACGCAAACTATAAAGATTTAATTGAAAAACAGCGCTACCGGAAGGAAACCATGCGCAAAGGTTCATTTCCAGCACATTTAAAATTTTAATGATAGATTCAACCATTTCTCTATTGTTTTAAATTTTATGTTTTTATTAGACCATGCTCTAATAAGGTGTGTGTGTGTGTGTGTGTGTGTGTGTGTGTGTGTGTGTGTGTGTGTGTGTGTGTGTATTTGTGACAGGTGTGGCAGGCGACTGGAAGAATTTCTTCACAGTTGCCCAGAATGAACTTTTTGACCGAGTGTTCGCAGAGAGGATGAACGACTTGCCTCTGAGCTTCACCTGGGAGATCAAACAGTAGCTCCATTATAACTTTAATATAACTCCTTAACTCTGGTTCTCTAAATTTGCAATCAGCCATCAACATTTGAGAATTCCTGGTATAGTATGTCTTGAAAAATGACAGAAAAAAAGTAATAGTGAAGTATATCATAAAGGTCACATACACAGTGCATAGTATGCCATAGAAAATGCCATTAAAATTCACAGTATGTTTTAAAGATTAGCACTCTTATAATTCCAACATTTCATAGTGCAACCCAATCACAATACTATTGCCATAAAACATTTTTTTTTCTCTTTTTTTCTTATGGTATGTACAATGTATGTCTACTTATGTGGCCTGAGTTGGATTGGTTTGATTTAAAACTTTCTTCTTCGTGTTCTGGTGATAGGGGTGAATATAGGAATGAGTTTAATATGAGGGTGGATGGGAAAAGAGGGTGAAGAAGTTATTTTGATTGTACTCATGAATATTTGGACCTTCTTTTGTAATTGCAACATTTTAATAAAAGAACCTTGTTTTAAAAATGAGTAGTTTGAATGACATACTGTACTATGACATTTTTTTCATGATTTTGGACGACATACTGTACTATGACATTTTTTTCATGATTTTGGACGACATACTATACTATGACGTTTTTTCATGATTTTGGACGACATACTATACTATGACATTTTTTTCATGATTTTGGACAACATACTATACTATGACTTTTTTTCATGATTTTGGACGACATACTATACTAGGACATTTTTTTCATGATTTTGGACGACATACTATACTATGATATTTTTTTCATGATTTTGGACAGCGTACTATACTATGTCATTTTTTTCATGATTCTGAACAACATACTATACTATGACTTTTTTTCATGATTTTGGACGACATACTTTACTATGATATTTTTTTCATGACTTTGGACGACGTACTATACTATGTCATTTTTTTCATGATTCTGAACAACATACTATACTATGACTTTTTTTTCATGATTTTGGACGACGTACTATACTATGATATTTTTTTCATGATTTTGGACGACGTACTATACTATAACATTTTTTTCATGATTCTGAACAACATACTATACTATGACTTTTTTTTCATGATTTTGGACGACGTACTATACTATGATATTTTTTTCATGATTTTGGACGACGTACTATACTATAACATTTTTTTCATGATTCTGGACGACATACTATACTATGACTTTTTTTCATGATTCTGAACGACGTACTTTACTATGATATTTTTTTCATGATTTTGGACGACATACTATGCTATGACTTTTTTTTCATGATTCTGAACGACATACTATATTATGACTTTTTTTCATGATTCTGAACGATGTACTTTACTATGATATTTTTTTCATGATTTTGGACGACATACTATTCTATGACTTTTTTTCATGATTTTGGACGACATACTATACTATGACATTTTTTTCATGATTCTGAACGACGTACTATACTATGACATTTTTTTCATGATTTTGGACGACGTACTATTCTATGACATTTTTTTCATGATTCTGAACGACATACTATTCTATGACATTTTTTTCATGATGTTGGACGACGTACTATACTATGACATTTTTTTCATAATTCTGAACGACGTACTATACTATGACATTTTTTTTCATGATTTTGGACAACATACTATTCTATGACATTTTTTTCATAATTCTGAACGACGTACTATACTATGACATTTTTTTTCATGATTTTGGACAACATACTATACTATGACATTTTTTTCATAATTCTGAACGACGTACTATACTATGACATTTTTTTTCATGATTTTGGACAACATACTATTCTATGACATTTTTTTCATGATTTTGGACGACATACTATACTAGGACATTTTTTTCATGATTTTGGACAACATACTATACTATGGCATTTTTTTCATGATTTTGGACAACATACTATTCTATGACATTTTTTTCATGATTTTGGACGACGTACTATACTAGGACATTTTTTTCATGATTTTGGACGACATACTATTCTATGACATTTTTTTCATGATTTTGGACGACGTACTATACTAGGACATTTTTTTCATGATTTTGGACAACATACTATTCTATGACATTTTTTTCATGATTTTGGACGACGTACTATACTAGGACATTTTTTTCATGATTTTGGACAACATACTATACTAGGACATTTTTTTCATGATTTTGGACAACATACTATACTATGGCATTTTTTTCATGATTTTGGACAACATACTATTCTATGACATTTTTTTCATGATTTTGGACGACGTACTATACTAGGACATTTTTTTCATGATTTTGGACAACATACTATTCTATGACATTTTTTTCATGATTTTGGACAGCGTACTATACTATGACATTTTTTTCATAATTTTGAACGACATACTATACTAGGACATTTTTTTCATGATTCTGAACAACATACTATACTATGACTTTTTTTTCATGATTTTGGACGACGTACTATACTATGATATTTTTTTCATGATTCTGAACAACATACTATACTATGACTTTTTTTTCATGATTTTGGACGACGTACTATACTATGATATTTTTTTCATGATTTTGGACGACGTACTATACTATAACATTTTTTTCATGATTCTGGACGACATACTATACTATGACTTTTTTTCATGATTCTGAACGACGTACTTTACTATGATATTTTTTTCATGATTTTGGACGACATACTATGCTATGACTTTTTTTTCATGATTCTGAACGACATACTATATTATGACTTTTTTTCATGATTCTGAACGATGTACTTTACTATGATATTTTTTTCATGATTTTGGACGACATACTATTCTATGACTTTTTTTCATGATTTTGGACGACATACTATACTATGACATTTTTTTCATGATTCTGAACGACGTACTATACTATGACATTTTTTTCATGATTTTGGACGACGTACTATTCTATGACATTTTTTTCATGATTCTGAACGACATACTATTCTATGACATTTTTTTCATGATGTTGGACGACGTACTATACTATGACATTTTTTTCATAATTCTGAACGACGTACTATACTATGACATTTTTTTTCATGATTTTGGACAACATACTATTCTATGACATTTTTTTCATAATTCTGAACGACGTACTATACTATGACATTTTTTTTCATGATTTTGGACAACATACTATACTATGACATTTTTTTCATAATTCTGAACGACGTACTATACTATGACATTTTTTTTCATGATTTTGGACAACATACTATTCTATGACATTTTTTTCATGATTTTGGACGACATACTATACTAGGACATTTTTTTCATGATTTTGGACAACATACTATACTATGGCATTTTTTTCATGATTTTGGACAACATACTATTCTATGACATTTTTTTCATGATTTTGGACGACGTACTATACTAGGACATTTTTTTCATGATTTTGGACGACATACTATTCTATGACATTTTTTTCATGATTTTGGACGACGTACTATACTAGGACATTTTTTTCATGATTTTGGACAACATACTATTCTATGACATTTTTTTCATGATTTTGGACGACGTACTATACTAGGACATTTTTTTCATGATTTTGGACAACATACTATACTAGGACATTTTTTTCATGATTTTGGACAACATACTATACTATGGCATTTTTTTCATGATTTTGGACAACATACTATTCTATGACATTTTTTTCATGATTTTGGACGACGTACTATACTAGGACATTTTTTTCATGATTTTGGACGACGTACTATACTATGTCATTTTTTTCATGATTCTGAACGACATACTATAGTATGACTTTTTTTCATGATTCTGAACGACGTACTATACTATGACTTTTTTTCAAGATTTTGGACGACATACTATACTATGGCATTTTTTTCATGATTTTGGACGACGTACTATACTATGACTTTTTTTCAAGATTTTGGACGACATACTATACTATGGCATTTTTTTCATGATTCTGAACGACATACTATACTATGACTTTTTTTCATGATTCTGAACGACGTACTTTACTATGATATTTTTTTCATGATTTTGGACGACGTACTATACTATAACATTTTTTTCATGATTTTGGACGACATACTATACTATGATATTTTTTCATGATTTTGGACGACATATGACATTTTTTTCATGATTCTGAACAATTTACTATACTATGACATTTTTTTCATGATTCTGAACGACATACTATACTATGACTTTTTTCATGATTCTGAACGACGTACTTTACTATGATATTTTTTTCATGATTTTGGACGACATACTATACTATGACATTTTTTTCATGATTCTGAACGACGTACTATACTATGACATTTTTTTCATGATTTTGGACGACATACTATACTATGACATTTTTTTCATGATTCTGAACAATTTACTATACTATGACATTTTTTTCATGATTTTGGACGACGTACTATACGATGACATTTCTTTTCATGATTCTGAACGACGTACTTTACTATGATATTTTTTCATGATTCTGAACGATGTACTTTACTATGATATTTTTTCATGATTCTGAACGACGTACTTTACTATGATATTTTTTCATGATTCTGAACGATGTACTTTACTATGATATTTTTTTCATGATTTTGGATGACATACTATACTATGACTTTTTTTCATGATTCTGAACGACATACTATACTATGACATTTTTTCATGATTCTGAACGACATACTATACTATGACATTTTTTCATGATTCTGAACGACATACTATACTATGACTTTTTTTTATGATTCTGAACGACATACTATACTATGACATTTTTCATGATTCTGAACGACATACTATACTATGAGTTTTTTTTATGATTCTGAACGACGTACTTTACTATGATATTTTTTTCATGATTTTGGACGACGTACTATACTATGACTTTTTTTCATGATTTTGGACGACATACTATACTATGGCATTTTTTTCATGATTTTGGACGACGTACTTTACTATGACTTTTTTTCATGATTTTGGACGACATACTATACTATGACATTTTTTTTCATGATTTTGGACGACATACTATACTCTGACTTTTGTTTCATGATTTTGGAAGACATACTATACTATGATATTTTTTTCATGATTTTGGACGACATACTATACTGTGACAGTTTTTTTCATGATTTTGGACGACATACTATACTGTGACAGTTTTTTTCATGATTTTGGACGACATACTATACTATGACATTTTTCTAGATTTTGAACGACATACTATACTATGTCATTTTTTTCAGAATTTTGGACGACATACTATACTATGACATTTTTTCATGATTTTGGACGACATACTACACTATGACAGTTTTTTTCATGATTTTGGACGACATACTATACTATGACATTTTGTCAAGATTTTGAATGACACACTATACTATGACATTTTTTTCATGATTTTGGACGACATACTATACTATGACATTTTTCAAGATTTTGAACGACATACTATACTATGTCATTTTTTTCAGAATTTTGGACGACATTCTATACTATGACATTTTTTCAAGATTTTGAACGACACACTATACTATGACATGTTTTTTCATGATTTTGGACGACATTCTATACTATGACATTTTTTCAAGATTTTGAACGACATACTATACTATGACATTTTTTTCATGATTTTCAACAACATACTATACTATGACAGTTTTTTCATTTTGGACGACATACAGTATGTATGTATATAGTATGTCAGAAAAAGTCATTAAAAAGTCATAGTATAGTATGTCAGAAAAAGTCATAGTATAGTATGTCATAAAAAGCCATAGCATAGCATGTCATTAAAAAGTCATAGTATAGTTTGTCATAAAAAGTCATTGTATAATATCTCAGAAAATGGCATATTATAGTATATCATCAAAAGTAAAAAAAAATCAAAGAACAGTATGTTAAAAAAAGTTATTGTATAGTATGTCATTAAAGGTCATAGTATAATAGCAAAAATCACCTCGATGAAGCAGAGTTTATTCAGATGGTAGAGTTCAGAGATCAGGAAACATTAGTGGGTGTGACAATGTTGTTTAGAAAGTTATCCAAACATGACTCAAATATTGTAGCAATTTTATTGTGTCAATAAATAAAAATGAGAAATGTACAAAACTCCTGGATTCAACAAGGTTAAGTCAATTACATACGGAATATTTTACAATTTCTGTGTAGTACAAAAATTACAAATATTCTACATACTTGTTGCACTATTCGGTTAATTACTGTTATACAAACAATATAATCACAGCAGTGTGTATAACGTGAACAGGCTCCCAGACTGAAGCTCTATGCAGCTTTCTAGATGATTATGTCAGAAGTAGAAGAGCTCACACTAACACCCCTCAAATAGAACGATGGACAGCTGCCCCGGCAAAAAAACTTCAGACACGCTGGCTGTTCACTACCTGCCTCCAGTGAAACAAATATCCAGCATTCATTTCAGGAATTGGTGGACCAAACCAGTGCTACAATCCAGCTGAATAATGGACTTCAGAGGACTGTAATGACATATCACACATCACATATGCTGGGGGTTTCTTCTGCAGTCCACTTTCTGCCCCCTAGTGGTCAAAAATTGCTTGATGCAGCTTTAAGGCTTAAATATACTGTCGACAAAAACAGCTTCATAGGAATGACTGCATTAAAAACCAGTTCCTTTCATTTCTAATTTCTCCCCTTTGTTCATCTGACGCTGACAGCAGGAAAGAATTAGCCAGGCGAGAACAACACCAGCAAGTAAACTGACAATCCCCACAATCACTGGCACCCACACAGGCATAGAGGAGGGACACTTGGGCAGGGTGGTTGGTGCTGGAGTGGAGCTGTGGGTGGTAGTGGTGAGTGTGGAGTGTGTGGAAGAAGTGTAGACAGGAGCTTTGGTTGTGGTAGGGATCACTGGTGAACTTGGTAGGCTGTTGATCTTGGTGAAGATGAAGGGATTGACCTAAAGAAAACATAAAATAGGTAATTTAAGAAATAAAGAACTTTTAAAAAAATATGTAAAAGAATCTTTAAGACCAAATATACTGAAGATTCAACAACAAAGATCCACAGTTCAACTCAGGGATTATAGGCTGATAATTCAAGTTATATGGAGACCAAAAGTGTTCAATGTTAAAATAAAATAAAATAAAATAAATAACAGTATGACTAAAAATGTAAATAAATAAATAAAATAAAACTAACATTTGGAATAATATAATACATTTGAAAAATCAGGCTCATTATGAAAAATGTCATTTCATCCTTCCATTAAGTCAGTTTTATTTCACTTAAGTAATTTTTTTTTTTTCAAAAGGTCATTTTTGCAAAGACTAACATGTTCTCAAAGCTGTAAGAACTTCTTAAATTAAATTTAAAGAAGACCATCTAACGTATGTCACCTACACAGATGTTCTACATATTTCACAAAAACAGCACCAATTTAAACCACCACCAACAACAAAAGCGTTTACATTCCATCCAATGTAACACATGGAGATGCAGAAATACACACACAAAAATAGGATTGTTATACAAGTAACGGCCACTTTATTCAATACAGCTGTTCAACTGCTCATTAATGCAAATAGCTAATCAGCCAATCATGTGGCAGCAACCAAATGCATCTCGGTATGTGGACGTGGTCAAGACGACCTGCTCAAGTTCAAACCAAGCATCAGAATGACGAAGAAAGGTGATTTAAGTGATTTTGAACGTGGCATGGTTGTTGGTGCCAGAAACTGCTGATCTACTGGGATTTTCACACACAACCATCTCTAGGGTTTACAGAGGATGGTCCGACAAAGAGTATGGTCCGAAAATTGCCTCGTTGATGCCAGAGGTCAGAGGAGAATGGCCAGACTGGTTCAAGATGATAGAAAGGCAGCAGTACCTCAAATAACCACTTGCTACAACCAAGGTCTGCAGAAGACCATCTCTGAACCAACAACACGTCCAACCTTGAGGCAGATGGGCTACAGCAGCAGAAGACCACACCAGGTGCCACTCCTGTCAGCTATAATTGGCACAGGCTCACCAAAACTGGACAATAGAAGATTGGAAAAATGTTGCCTGGTCTGATGAGTCTGGATTTCTGCTGTGACATTCAGATGGTAGGGTCAGAATTTGGTGTAAACAACATGAAAGCATGGATCCATCCTGCCTTGTATCAACGGTTCAGGCTGGTGGTGGTGGTGTAATGGTGTCGGGGATATTTTCTGGGCACACTTTGGGCCCCTTAGTACCAACTGAGCATGGTTTATTGATCTTTTAGGTGGCTAAAAACTAACAGATTGAGACAGCATTTGCTCAGCGCCAGGAAGTTACTGTAAACAAACATTGGGATTCAGTCTATGGCTCTAGTTTAGTGATTCAATAATAACTTGAGTTGTGAACAGTGTCATTTCCAGACGTCAGAAACCTGCACACATACTGTACCTCAGAGGGACAGTTGATCTTGGAGCGGTCATACGTGAAGTTGTTGTAGGTCTGCTTTCTGCCAACAGGCTCCAACTGTGAAGACAGACAGAGAAATCCTGTAACACCACTAAAATCATTGGAAAACTTGGAAACACTGGTCAGTGTGCTGCAGGTTGGTGCATTATTGCTCCATGCTCACCATGTTATTCCACAGAGCTATGGCCATCTCAGCATGAGCTCGATCACTGATGTGGAAACAGTCCACGGAGAAGAAACTCGTGTCAGGCTCACCTGTCTGGTGGAAAGATTAGGTTTTCAGCATGGGTACTTTTCATTATTTGTGTGTGGATGCTTGTTTGGATGCATTTGTATGTCTCTGTGACTCACTCCAATATGAGGGATGAAGGTGTTCTGTAAAAAGGGTTGAAGAACAACCGCAAAGTCTTCTTTTCCATCATAGCGATTTCCAGAAATAAGATGTTGAATCTCAGCCTGGGATGGAAAAAGAAAAGTAAATTGGAAGAATGACAGAGACAGAAAACCTAATTTACTTATAGAATATTTAAATGGTTAAAAGAGCTCTTTGGTTTTACCTGATATTCGCGATTGATTCGTTTTATCTCTTCAAGCTCTGGGGAGTTCTCCGCTGGGTTGACAACACAGGGACAGTTGGTTCTGTGAAAAACAGATTCCTGTTTATTATTTTGATAAGATGAGGAAGGGCTTGATCCCGAAATAAAGAATCAGTGCAAAGAAAATATGTATTTTTGATTTGGGGGTGAACTGTCCCTTTAATCGATGAGCTATGTCTTCACTAGATTTTAAACATTCAGGGGAAACTGCACCACTAGGCGGACCAATCCTAATTTTTTGAGGCAACCTACATCTACTGATTTTTTTTTTTACCACTTGGGGGCAGCAGAGACAAGCTTTAAACACAGCGATGACATATCACCTTTTAAACTGATACTAGTCCATACCCATTGAGTACAGCATACCATACCATGACTTAGTCATACCAGAAATTAGAAAAAAAACAACAACATTGGTCCACAGGGGGAGCCACAGCGATCCGTCGCATTTTAGCCATTTTTAAGCATTTTTCTGTTGTTATAGCGCCACCCAGTTGCCAGTTAGAGTTAAATTTCTCCAGTCACCTTGAGGCGTCCTGTTCTACATATCTACCAAGTTTAGTAAAAATCGATATGGCGGTTAGGCCTAGATAAGAAATGAGCTCTCTAGCGCCCCCATTTTGTTTGACCAGGTCAATAATTGAGGGGTCCCCTCAGATTATGTGTGGTCATATGCCTACAAAGTTGCGTGGTGATCGGTGAAACCCTTGAGATGTTACACACCTTTATGTGATGAGCCACGCTCAGTTTTAGTAAGTTTTCCAACTTTTGCCAAGAGGGAACTTTAGACATTGGTCCCTAGATTATGTTCACCGAGTTTCATGCAGATCGGTCAAACTTCCTAGGAAGAGATCGATTTTAAGTGTTTTTCAAAAAATTCAAAATGGCGGAAAATCTTTATAACTGGAAGTTATGTGTTCTTGAGGTAAATGTGTTCCTCATCTCCGTGCAAAGTTTCATGTCTCTACGACATATGCGGCATGAGATATGCCCATTCAAAGTTTGCAATTTCAATCGGTTGCTATAGCGCCCCCCTTTGGCCAATTGATGTAATATTGCTTCATTCGTCATGTTTCTGTCCACCTGACAAATGCAAACCCAATACTCACTCTCCTTTTAGCTTTGTTTTGGTCTCCACCAAGTCTTTTGAAATAAATATCTGTCTCTTTAGCTGCTAAATACTCCACTATGTTCACCTGCCAGTTGCTAATTCTGTCTGTCTGCTGTTTGATGATGAAACAAAGAGAAAAACTGGCAAAACAAACCTCTGCAGGAGGGAACAGCCAAGCGTGTTCCTCTTAATTGATCTCAGTGGATCTATCTGCAAGATCGTCACAGCGTTGACCAGCAGCCTCGGTACCTAAAGATACAGAGAGAGAAGATGAAGAAAGCATGACATACCTGTACTCACGAGGACAACAGATGACAATAACTTACAGCGTTTAATATCTCACCTCTTTGTGCAACATGTCCAAACTGAGCATTAGATTGTGGCTGTAGTTCTTGGGTGACAGATTGTTCTGCGGAGATACGTAAAATATGGTTTTTAATCTAGTTCTCAACATACAGAAGTGTGTGGTAAGTTAAGAACAATTTTATGCAACACTTACTTGGTCTAAGCAGTAATTGCACAGATCATTTACTCCAACGAATACTGTCACGAGTTTCCAGTCCTTTTCAAAATTCACCTCCTGTTTAACACGTGCAGAACATGAGCATAAGGAGGCAGAAGCTATCAGAGACATTTGATAAGTTACTATTTTTGGGGAAGTCTTACCTTGTGTTCTCTCATGGCCTTGATGAGAGCTCGGACCTGTGCTGGTATCTCTCTGTGCCAGAACAAATACAGCAAACAGGTGTTAGAGAGATGACAATGGGATGTTCAAAAGTTTTACCGACGCAGAGGAAGTAGAAGAACATGCACATACGAGGTCTTAGCTCCAGGTACAGCCATGTTGAAGGCCTTTTGTCTGGAGCCCTGGCCCCTGGAGAAGCCCTTTAAGGTGGGGTTAAACCTCTTCAAGATGTCTGTGGAGATAAAGAGGAAAAAGGTTTGAGTACCAGCTGAGAGTTAGTGCACTGCTGGTTTCCATCACCCCACTAGCTCATGTTGTAAAGCAGGTGCCCCATGTGGGTTTGATTCTATCCCACGGCCCTTTGCTGCATGTCATCCACTCTCTCTCCGCCCCTTTCATGCTATATCTGTCCTATCAAATAAAGGACAAAAGCCCCCAAAAATTTAAAAACAAAACAAAACAAAAAACTTGTATTAGAGCCACCTGGTGTCAAAACAAGTGGACAGCTTCAGGTGTGTCTGTTTACACCTGGTATTAGAATGCGTCTTTACATGCATCTCATCTGATCAGATCTCATTTCTTTGCTTTGCTGTGCAAAGAACCTCATACAACATTTCCGTTTGCCGTTTGTCATGCTATACACACACTTAAGCACCTGTCACTAGGAGTCTGCTGCTGTAGAAGTGTGAGAAGGCAGTTGGTGAGAGTCCACCCTCACACATACAATCAGAGGCCTAACTGTTAGCATCACACTGCTAACGTTACCTAACAGTTATTAACAGGTTTAACGACAAAGTCAAGCTGTTGTTGGTGTGATTTTGGCAGCTGTTTGCAGCCGTCGTAATCCAGGTGCCCTGAAGCCACGGCATGCAAAATTGATTTAATTTACTCCACTTTTATAGCATAATTTCTGGACTTCTTTTCGGCATGAGAGTCAGTAAGTACTGTCTGTATTTTCATTCTAAAGTGGCCATTTCCTTTAATTAAAGCTGTCCACTTGTGATTCAATTACCCAAGATGCATGTTAGTGTGTAGTGTAAACTGAACCTCTGAAGACCCCAAACACTCCTCAAAGAAAATTCTATACATGAGGACATTGGTGAATAAATCACTTGTGTGCACCACTTAAGAACAAATCTGTTTGTGTGAGTGGTTCATGCATAAAGCCCGTCATTCTGAAACTACCCCACATTAAGGTTAAAAATGTCTAATAGATTTCCAGCACTGAAGCATCACATCTGAGAGATTGTTATTCCAGATACAGTGACTCACAGAAACTAGTGGTATAAACTCACTTGGTAGTGTTGTGACCTTATCCAGAGTGCTATCCCCTCCAATGCTGCAAGAAAAACCCCACAAATATTAGCTTGGTTTATTAAATGTGCTGCTTACAGTAATATACTATAAACCTCAGTAACATCCCATACCTCCATGATACTCCTTTATACTCTGTTTGGAGGCTGAGCAGGTTCTTTGCCTTGGCACCAGTGCCTGCCTGTGAACACAGAGACAGATAGGAGGAAGCAGAAAACACTGTGAAAATGAAAATAACGTCCTGAAGACGACAGTGAGACACTGACAAAGATAAGTCTCACATTAAAGACTTAACACCGCAACATAAAAGGGACGATCATCACCGGTGTGAGCTATCAGGCTGATAACAAATTGATTAGAGAGTTCATAGTTCACTAAATAGCTGATACCAACAGGTTCACAGTTGGTTAAATGTTTCCAGTCAACACACATATACACATATCATATCATATCATTTGTACATTATGTCTCCCTCCTTTTACTTGGGTATCATTGTGTTATGACACTAACCGTTGAGGAGTCTCCCAGTGCCGCCACCACCTTGATGTCTGCTGGTCTCAGCTTGTGAACTACACATAAAAGACATAAAAGAGATTCAACTTGCAGACATCAACACAAACAATAAACAATTCAATGTAATAATAAGCACTCAACCAGCTCCTATTTACAGCAACTGGAGAACTTTTCTTTTGTCTTTTTCCCTCGGTTTAAAACAGCTATGTGTATACAGGGTGTCCCACCTTCTTAAACATCAAATTCAAGGACCTTTCAATGACTTTCAAGGCCATCACATTCAAGGACCCAACACAGCATAGTTTGAGACACAGATCAAGGTTAATTACTGTCCTCAACACTGACAACTTCTATAATAAGAAGTAGTAGTCTTTATGGAAGCTTGCAGGGGCATGAACGCATGAAAAGAACGTGTTCCCAATTGTGCTGTGTTACAGTGATTCAAGCACTTTCATACGACATCTATCACACATCTGTCCACCCTGGAAGAGGGATCCCTCCTCGGTTGCTCCTCGTGAGGTTTCTATAATTTTTTCCCATTAAAAGGTTTTTTTTGGAGGAGTTTTTCTTTATCTGACTGTCTACCGATAATGCAGAGATGTCTCACCTGAAGTTGGCATGGTGTCAGACGGAGCAATGTCCACACAGGAGAAGTCACTTCCCCAGTTCTGGTGGGGACACAAAAACATCAAAAGGAAATGTCAACGTGTAAAATGACTTGAGGAAAGAGTATGTACATAAAGAATAATTTATTTTATGTGTATGATTATTTTGTTTCCCTCTTTGGCGCTCACTGCCTTGATGTTTTTTTAATTCCCAAGATGTTATTCAAATTGTGTGTTTAGTGCTGTGATATCATCTTGTTGGGTCTTTTTGATGGTATATTCAGAGTTAAATGCTGCAACTGTCGGTCGTTTTTCTTTACTATTATCATTAGTATATAGAAAGTCACAAAATAGAGAAGAATGCCCATAATAAGTCTCCATAAGTATTTTGTGTAACCACAAATCCCCAATCCAAAGCTGTATAAACGTATAACGATATAAAACAGAAAAGAAAGCGCAAATCTTCAGATTGAAAAACATTTGTTGCTCGTTAGATTACTTAAAAATGATTAATATATTATAAATATGTGGATGATTTATGTGCTATTAATCACTCAAGAAACTGTTTCAACACTATTTGAGTTTCTGTGATAGTTTAGCTTCATTCAGGTCTTTCAGATCAGCTTTAGATAAACAATTCTATATTTAATATGTACAAAAAGTCACTTATCAGCCTCTTAGATAGAAATTAAATGCTTACTTTGATAGGTCCAGGTGTTGGAGAGGGACCAGCATATATGTAGTTGCTGTTGTTAAAGGTGCGGATGTAAGGGGACGTCTGTAGACAAAGACAAGACCTTACATTATATGATGGCCAAAAAATATAGCAAATTGATGTTCACTAAAACACAGTATATACTTTTAATAACAGAAGCTTTGGAAATTAATTTATTGCATTTTCCTCACATGATTGAACCACCACTGGGTTAACAACAACAAAGTCACAAGCATTTATAGCACTGAGTCTGTTTAAACAGAATTTCCCACCTTGGTCGGACATTTCAGGTCAGAGTTTGCATTAAAGTCCTGCACAGTAGTCTTATTGCCCAGAGGTTCCAGCTGAGGAAACAAGAATCAGTACTTTTAATACAAAATATACTGTAACATTTATCATGATGATCATATCAAAAACACTTAGCATGTTTGTAGTCTTTATACAAAGATTGTGGCGTTGTGCTTCTACTCTGTCACCGGCAGCTGGCTTCAGTTGAACTTTCTGCTGCTACTGGCAACCACTACTGGCAGAGTTACATGGCAGTTTAACTGACATGGTTACGGACACCATTTTGTAATATCTGTGAACAGGCTGTTTATCACAGCTGTTTTTTTATCTACACCCCAAGTGCCCCCTTGATTACAGCTGTTTTGTGATTACTTAATTTAGTTTTTCTGCAGTCGGTTTATTGATAACCCAGCTAGCCATTATACTCAAGAAAAATATAAGACGGAATGGTCATGATGTCAGTTACAGTGTTCGAGGAGCCAGACTTTGGCGTCAGTTCTATTGGAGTCAATGGGACGGGCGCTGCAAATCACACTTTAACCCATCATATCTTTGTTGTCCCTCTTTTATATTTTCCTTGATTATACTAGCTCCCTGAAGCTATCATATTGCTAATACTGTAGCTAGCATTAAATGTTAATTTACTGAGTATGCAGCTATTCCATATTTCACTCTTTACTGTTACTTTTCATACTGCTAGATATTACTGTGTTGTACTTCTTATGCTTGATCTTTTATAACTGATACTTCGTTTCTTCACATCATCAAGACAGTTGTATGATGACAGAGTCGTGTGAGGACTAATTAATTGTGCACTGACACAGTAAGATCACATCCATTCAATTTGGTTTTAATAACATCAAACAACGGCTTTTGGCTTATGTGAGGTACCCATGTTTGTTTCATATTCAGGCACTTCTGAATTCCTAGTCGCAATGACTTGGAAGTCGACCTTAATGCTGCTTACAAGTTAGAAACCCCTGATTGCAATTACTCCAATATGACATGAACATTTATCTTTTTGTGCATCAAGTTTTTCTTTATACTAGACCAGCTCTTTCTCACAAGACCTATACTGTACCTAACTCTTGTTAAGGGTGTCTTAGATTTTTCTTTTAGTAATCACTATCATTGACTTTGCTGTCCGAAAATCTTCTTGTTAGTTAGATTCTTACCATGTTGTTCCAGATGGAGCGAGCCATCAGCGTCTGAGCCTTCTGGCTGAGATGGAAGCAGTCAGCACTGAAGAAGGAGCGATCAGGACGGCCATCCTGTGGGAAAGGGATGATAAATGAATTAATGTTAAGGACTACTGACAATCAGTCAGAGCAGGTAAATACTGGACTGTACTCGGTAGGAGTTCGGCCTATTCAGTATGGTGCAGACTACAAAATAGTACGTTTTAGAAAAAAAAAATTAAAAGAGAGAAAAGGAAGACAGTATGACCATGTGGCAACTACTACAAAACATCTGACTGAGACCCCGGGGACACCTCTGTGATAGTGCACTTGCAATCACAGGATAGGCACTCTATTTCACTCTAGACTCCAAACTCCATAATTTACAAAATGAGATAATGAACTCATTAGGAAAATGTTTCCTGAGGCAATAGATTAAGTCATTTTTCTGACTACTTTTTACAACCAATGGAGTCGCCTCCTGCTGGCCATTAGAAGGAATGCAGGTTCAAGGTACTTGGATGTTTGCTTCACTTTTCAGACTAAGAGATAACTCTTTGATCTAAAGACAGAGCTAGGCTAGCCATCTCCCGCTTTCAGTCTTTGTGCTAAGCTAAGCTAAGTGATGACCGGCTGTGCCTTGAAATTTACTGTATTAACATTCGAATAGTGTCAATCTTCTCATTTCACTTCCTCCAAGAAAGCAAATAAGTGTATTTCCCAAAATGTCAAACAATTTCTCACGGTCTAAATCTGGATTCTGGTGCAAAACCTGTGGTTGTATATTGGACTAAGTCACTGATGAAAGTCGGGGCTGTGTTACTAACCGGCAATCTGGGGAAGTTAATATCTCTGAAGAAAGGCTGGGTGACCACAGTGAAGTCTGGGCGAGTGTCGTACCGGCTTGACTCCACAAGCTCATGCAGTAAACTCTTAAAGAAAGAAAGAAAGAGAGCGTATCAGTGACTGAAGATGGACTGGACTGTTAAACCGTCACTGTGTGTTTTGTTGTTGGTGGTGTCTTCCTACCTGATAGCTCCTATTGATCTCCTCCACCTTTTGCAGAGCTTTAGAGTTGGGCTTTGGCAAGATAACACATGGACACAGAATCCTGAGAAGGGAGGAATAAGAAGGTGTTACACAACTGTTCATAATTTATTAGATTTTCAAAATGTCAGTGAGAACTTGAGAAGGCAGACACTCACTTTACCAGCCATGTCGGGCATTTAAGTGAAGCGTTGAAGTGCATTTCTCTTAGTGGGGTGATATGGAGAGGCTCTATTAAGTTCACCAGAGCACGAGGCACCTGGCAGAGACGAGCTCAGTTAATGCTCACAGACAATCAATCAGACCAGCATATATTGGAAAATGCAGCCGGACGTGTTATAGTTTACCTCTTTGTGCAGATAATCCAGGCCGTCACGAATATTACGAATATAATTCTCTTTAGAGTAAAACAGCTGTAAATGAAAGAGAGATATTTTTAGGTTGTGTCTTTTTGGTGCCTCCAAGAAATGATTTATGAAGTATCACTCCATATCAGTCCTTACAGAGTTATAGCAGTGGTCACAGATGTCATTTCCACCAATAAAAAGGGTGATCATCTTCCAGTCTGACTCGAAATTGATTCTCTGTACAAGAAAGAAGAATGTAAGAGAGCTTTGTAGTATTTAATAGTGTTAAGAGGGAGAGTTTTTTATGATGGCAAATTCAAAAATAGCAAAGATATAGGTGGATAAACTTACAGAGTCATTCTTCATCCTCGCTACCAGGGCTCGCACCTGTGATGGTATGTCCCTTAAAACACAGACAAAATCAAATGTAAAATATTCTGATATTTAAAAGAACATTTATATTAAGACACTCTTATCCAAATTCTACTTCCTTTCAGATTCTGGCTTTTTATAGTAAATAATTCTCAAGGAGCTGTTTCATGACAGATTTTAGTCTTGACAACTGCAGAGATTCCTGCCGTCTCTTGAATATAATGGAATTACGAAACTCCACCCAACAACTGTCTCACTGTGCAGGAGGAAGTGTGCATCTACTCGATCTCAGAGGAAAAGACTAAAGGTCGTCGCCTTCATCACTAGCTAAGCTGTTTTATTTCATATTTAAAGCCAGTCTTATATATTCAAACTACTGTTTCATGAATGACCTTAGTTTACGACATTTTTCCTCTTTTTAAATATATATATATATTTATATACTTCTGTTTTCTACAAGACAGTTTTTATTATATTACTTTTCTTCTTTAGGTTACAGCAAATGTTTACATAAATACTGTAAATTGGCAGAAATAATGCAATGGAAACAGTCAGAAATTTTGATCCAATGGAATAAAAAAAAGAATGAAGCTTCACACTAAATTATTTGTATACTTCTATTAGGTTTTAATGGGTTTTTTAATCACTGAATCATTTCCCTAAGCTGTATTTATTACTGCAAGACAGATGTGTTTATAAGCTAAATTATACATCAAATAGATTTGTGTCAGACTGCTAACACCTTTGACACTCTATCTGAGTTTAAATCAGCTTAATTATTACAACATAAACTGGTATTCTTTGATTTAAAAAAAAACCCCGCTGATGCTGCTGAAAAGGCCTCTGATTGAACTCACTTGCTCTTCGCTCCAGCGACGGCCTGGTTAAGAAAAGCCTGAGGAGTGTTCTGCTTGCCCATTCCTTCAGAGTAGCCCACCAGGTGTTGATTAAAATGTTTTAATATGTCTGTTATAACAAAGAAAATAATAATATAAAGAAAAGATGTCAGTGTTAACAGTGGCTCATCCCTGAGCAACAAAAAATGACGTTAACATGTTGTTGTTTTTGTAACCAGATGGAGGTCATTAAGGAGACTCACTGGGCAGCGTGGTGACAGTTGTGAGGTTTTCATCTCCACCAATACTGCAAAACAAACAAACATAATACATAGTTAAATTTATCATTTGTAAATTACTTTTCAACTAAATTAATGCACATAGCAACATTTAATGTCAACACTAAAAGACATGTAACATAAGCATGACGTTGCAATGTTGTCAGATAGTTATGTTGAAGTCTTGACTCACCTCCAGGATAAACCTCTGTACTGTCTCAGGACGTCCAGGACGTTGCTCGGGTCCGATGCGATACCGTTCCCTGCCTGACAGATACAACAGGACAGTATTTTAAGGGAAACACTACAGGTAAATAGGGTAAAACTTTTAACTGATGAATATCACCATGAAACGTCCCCAGTTACTACTAAGTTACCAAGTTTTCTGAAGTTTTTATGTTTAAATACCCAAATTATTCATTATCTAAGTAGATATGTGGTAATTTTCATACATTTCCAGAACAGAAATCTGAACTTAAATAAAAACCTGAATGTGTATTTTGGACTCTGCTGTAGTTTACTCATCTTTCCAATTCTCTAATATAATTACGCGATAAATTTCCACCAGGGCCTTTATATCTCTGGACTGTTCACACAGTCATGCCAACTGTTATATGATAAAGTCTCACTGTTTTCATTACTGATTAATCCACAAATTATCTTTTCAATTAATCAAATGCATCTTAATAAATCTAACAAATTGAAACGGCATCCGGTCGAATTCACAAATTAATATCAGGGCACTCGGTGTTCATGCAGATCATCTTTATATCACAGATCCATCTGTTGTAATCTTGCAACACTATCTACTGATGTCTGCCACTTTTTATCTGTATATACAACTATATATTTATCTAACTATAAATGATTTTATAACTAACCTTTACCTCTTGGGAACAATTATATCTAACATACAGTTATTCATTGTCCAAGAACAATCCTTCATGTTACTGCACCGGATGTAACATTACTGATCATTAATCTGGGTCCATAGTGTCCAGTGTTACACTGTTCATTGTACACTGCACATTTATTATATTTCAGGGTTAATTATTATGGTCCTACTGCTAGGATCCATTCTCAGCTTTTATTTTATGTATTTTGATGCTTTGGATTATATGGCTTATGTTTTGTTATAACCTTCCTATCTACTGAAATGACTGACAAAATGACTCACTGTCAGAGAGTCTCCCACAGCAGCCACCACTTTGATGTCTGCAGGTCTGAGTTCATGGACTGAAGAAAAAACAGAAGACCAGTTAGAACAGTAAAGGCTGTAATGAATCAGACAGCACATGAAACTCAGAGCGAATAAACAGTCATATAATGATTATAATACATGTGATCGTAATGATTAGGCAATAAGAATAGCTGGGAATTAGGGCTGGTACAATATCAGATTACTCACTACATGATTATTGTGGCCAAAGGAATTCAAAATAACAATACTATTGAAATCTGTTGGGGAAAAAAATGCTATTAGTCAAATTCAACTTTGATTTTGTTTATTGTGTGTTTTTTCTCATTTTTGGTAAATGAATTACACTTAAAATATGACTGTAGAGAGGCGAAGAGCGAGTCCGTAACCGTAACTGTACAAAAGTGTACAAAAGAGCAATTACAGTGAAAAGGCAATCAGATAGCATGTTGGGGAAATATCATATCATTATATTTCTTGTATAACCTATCTCTTTCTTATCTTTTCCAATATCTGTATATTAATCGCTACATATTGTGTTATTTATAGTTGCATAACGCAGTTTTTTTTCTTGCATACTTCATTTTTCTATTTCTATTTTATATACAGTATAAAAGCAACTTTGACCTCATCTAATTTCCCTCCCAGGATCACTTACGTATTCTGAATCTGAATGATAAAGCTGTTATAAACAGCTTAATATTACATTATCAGAAACATTATCGAAAATAACAGATGACATAAAAGGTGACATAAAGAAGCAATTAATAAGCATGCACAAGACTAAAAGTGATAAATAAAATGATACAAAAGTAATAAATGTACAGATTAATGACAGAATAAAGGAAAAATATGAGCTGGACTCTGTAAACAATCAGATACACTGTATGTCATGTGACACCTTTGTTTTGTATTTTCATGTGTTCATGTGTCATGTACATTGATATCTGAAGTCAAAAAAAAAGACAATTTCTCATCAATTAACTTCAATATGCTGGTTTTGCAACATAAAAAGTCCATGGCTCATGGCTCAAAGACCATTCACAATGTATGAAACAAACAGAACTGTACAGGATAATTTACTCTCAATGTAAATTATTGTATTAAAATTAATCAGGAACCTTTTCCAATTTGTAATAGTTGGTTATCTTCATATTCACTTCCAGTACTTTAGACTACAGGCACAGTTTGGCATTGACTTTCAAGCATGAAGAAACTGATTATATTATCACTATAAACTATTTCTGGGTGCTTGTCTAAAAAGCAATGCAGCAATATAAGAATGTAAGCATACGCATTATAAGCTCTGAAAGTGGATGTGGAGGGTTATCTACAGATGATTACTGTAACAATCAATTTCATTACACACAATACAGTTCCATGGCTTTTCCAGGCCTTGAAAATCAGATTAAATTCCAGGTTTTCCATGACCGTGGGAACCCTGAATAAATCTGCCCTGACTGTTTAATCTACCAAGTCCCCATAAAAGCATGTGTGACATTACAGCTTGACGTGTAAGTGTGAACCATCTTACCTGAGGTGGGTGTGGAGGGTGAGGGGCTGATGTCCTCACAGGGCATCTCTGTGCCTGTAAACTGACCCGACACACAGAGCAAATCCACTGTCAGAACTACACAGGAGGCGTACAGCGCTGCCACAACCTCCATTTGGGCTCAGTGCCACACGATACTCACTGGTTGAAGGAGAGGAGAGGCATCACTGGGATAATTTGAAGGAGAGTTTCCCTCCGTCCTCAGGAATGGTCGGTCCTTTGGGGAGGGAGGAAGATAGCCAGAGAGAGGAGGAGGAGGAGGAGGAGGAGGAGGAGGAGGAGGAGGAATATGAGTTTTGCACACTGAAACCTATTTTCCAGTACAGTGAGTCTGATGCTGCATTTTTAAAATGCTGATTTAGCTGCGTGTGTGTGAGTTTGCAGCACAGTTACTCACCTTAGTTGGACACGGCAGTGTGATGATGTTTCCATTGTCATCTGTGTCATGTTGACCACTTGTGGGCTGCAGCTGAGAGACAGAAAAGTCATTGTGGACATGTTTGTGACTGAGGGAACAATGACTCTGTGTGTGTGTGTGTGTCTGTGCGTGTGTGTGAGCAGTGGTGGAATGTAACTAAGTACATTTACTCACATGCTGTACTTGAGTACAAATTTAAGATACTTTTAAATTCAGCTTTATACTTCTACTCTACCACAACTCAGAAGATATTGTACTTTCACTTCACTACATTTTTCTGACATCTTTAGTTACTTTAAGATTACAATTCTTCAGACCCCTCCTATCCACTGAAAACCATGGATCTCAAGATGTATTGATTTTGAATGTTGGTGATAAACTAAGGGTTGAAGGGTTCCTTTATGGGTTGAGAAAATTCTCCTTTCTCTTAAGTTAAATAAACAATTTAAAAAGCGTTGTGACAAACACATGATGATCTCATAGAATATGATACACTGCTGTAGATTTAACTACCCAACAGTGTATAATGGAGTTAAAGTTAGCACGGCCTTGAAGGGAAACTTTGGTATCTTCAACCTGGACCCTATTTTCACATGTTTTTGTGTCTAAGTGACAACAATATTTAAAAATTGGTGCAGTATTCAGAAAGAGTGCTGCAGCCACAGCAGTGATACAGGCTGCAATGTAACCACGCAGGACATGTTTGCATTATTATTCATGTCCATTTAAAGTGCTTATTTTTGCCACCGACAGGCTCAGATTATTATGTCTCGTTCAGCATTATGGAAAAGACCCTACAGAGAAATGAAACATTTTTCCTCACCTTTCATGTATCTGGGGTCTCATTTATAAAACAATACGTAGTATCTATACTATAAATTTACATACAGACAAAAAAACAAGAACTAATGTAAATTGACGATGCACAATGGCCCGTATAGGGATTACACTGCACCCTGTTTCACTGGTGCGTCTCTTTCAATACTTGACCAATTTCAAAAATTGTTGTCTCTGTTAGTCACTCAGACACAGGAACATGTGAAAGTAGGTTCCAGGTTGAAAAATACTCAAGTTTAAACACCTACAGCAGTTTTACTTAATTAAAGGATCTGAATACTTCTTCCATCACTGTGTGTATGTTTGTCTGTATGAGAAAGGGAGAGCAGACGATTAAACTGCTTTAGGTCTCACCAGGTTCGTCCACATCTGCACCATCAGTTTATCAGTTTGCTGTGACGCTTGTGACTCAGACAGAGGCTTCCCAGTCTGTTCAAAAAAGAACATACACAACATCATACTTAACGTTAGACACAGAAAGTACATCTTCAGTAAGATAACCAGAGCTCTGTATCTGTTATTGTCCCAAACTGTTTGTTTTGTTACAAAAAGTCATGATGTAGAAAAAGCTGGACGAGATTCTCAGATGAATTTCCTAATATGACACAGTGAGCTCCATGACATGTAGGAGTTGTTCGTACAAAAGGTACTGAGCTGGTAACCGTCGATTAGTCAACATGGTAGTTGTCGTAAGTTAATAGGAAGTTAATTTTGTAATATTTATTGCTTCGATGCAGTTGCATTTTTCCAAATTGTGTTGTTTTTTTTTTTGCATCAATTTACTGAGCTTTTAAACCCAGTCATCTGCTTCCAAACAATAAATGGTGTTAACAGCCTGATTGCCAGGGTGTTATGTTGTTTTCCTTTCCCGTAGTTTTTCTAGGTTGTAACATAAATCAATAATAACAATAAATAGTCGCTCATAAAAAAGAGAGAAACCTGCCCTCTATATGGAAAATGTAACTGTTAGACTGCCATTAAAAACAGACATATTTCTAACTAAATGGGCACCTGTTATTTCATAACTCTTTAAATGACATGATTTACTGGACTTTTTGTCCTCTTATTTAGAAACCATTAATATAAATTTACAGTATACTTTTTGGAATGGTGTGGACCAAAGATGGACATTGAAAAGATGCTCAACCCTGCAGACTCTTTTGCAAGACATGTATCCATGAGCTGTATCTGTGAACATAGTGACTGCGAAATAAGACTGAATTGAACTTGTTGAAAATAAAAAGAAAATGGTGCGAGTGAGCTCACAGAGGCAGATGACAGGTCTGTGATCATAGGAGTGTCCTGCACGATGACGGTGAAGTCATCTCTGTCACCGTACCAGCGCCTCTCTACCATGAGTTTATCCAAAGACTCCTGGTCAGTGAAAGAGGAGTTGAGAAGAAAATTTCACCATCAAATGATCTGAATTAAGCTGTTAGATAATCTGATATGAAGGATGGACAAACCTGCAGAGCATGACTCAGCATGGCCCTCTGAAGCCTGGCCTCTACATCACTGTTTGTCTCCATGCATCGACACATCCTGTCAGTACAACAGAATCAATTGTTAATTAATATTCATATTACAATTCAGAGAGAATTAAAAGTGTCATTGTAAATATGAGCTCACTTGTGGTGGAAACTGTCGCTCTCTTCGTCCCACAGTGCAACACTGACGATGGTCCGCTTCAGCTGCAACACATTGATGAGGAACAAAAAGTCAAATATATGAATGTTGGCTGTAAAAGTGACTTAATAAAAGACACTGTATATATTCTGAAACATACCTGAGAGTGCAGCAGCTGCAGAGCATCATTTACCTCTTCAACCACGCCTTTGATAACAGACTCAACCTGCACACAAACACAGTCAGACGCCTCAGTAATCTTTTCATTAATCTCTTCAATCACATTTTTTCTTACTATTATCAGTTTATTATCAGGTAATATTTTGCTGCCTCTGCACAGTCTCTCACTGAGTACTGAACCAGATTCAAAAATTGTTGTCTCCATCAGTCACATGAGAAATTAGGGTCCAGGTTGAAAAGTACCAAAGTTGGCCTGTAACAATAGTTTAGTAACATCCATATTAAAGTATTTACCTGCTGCTGCTCACAGGCACAGAGCTGATCCACCCGAACAAAAAGAAGGACCAGCTTCCAGTCTCTGTCCACGTCAATGACCTGTAGGCGTAAAGAATAACATCAATATTTCTGACCCTTATAATTATCCTTTAAAATGGGAGTGCAGACACTGGAGCACCTACCTGATTGTTTTGGAGGTGGAGGGACAGTTCCTTTGCCTGCTCCACCAGTGAGCTACAAACCAAAGAGAAAACAATAAATCAATGAAAGCAGATAGAGTCGTTGGTGCGATACTCTGCATGTGTTAGAAAGTGCTGTCTGTACCTGTGTTGAACAAACTGAGGAGCATACAGGTTTGCTTCATCTGAGAGAGGACTGATGAGCGCAGGGTTGAACAGGGTCAGCAGCTCTGATGGAGAGACGTTAACACAAGTTTAGGACCAAAACTCAGAGCTTGTTTTCCAACATGGATTGTAGGTGAAACCATTAATCACGTAGTCAAATGACGTAAAATGTATCTGTAATAGTTATAATATTTGATTAATCATTTTGAGGATTTTTTTTCCTCGATTACAGTGATACTCAACTTATGGCCCGTGGGCCAAATATGGTCCCCTTCAACCATTTTCTAATTTAAAATGAAAATAAACTGATTCACATTGGGAATTTTTTGTACCTTTAATGTAAATAAGGTACCAGAGTGCACAAAAAGCAACAAAACAGAGCTTGTTGATAAAGAAAAAGTGCCAGAGGAAGATGTCCTGGGCCTCCCAACAGAGGTTCAGGCTAAGCCCCGAATGTTCTTAAGTAATAGAAACGCCTCTGCATACACCTGACCTGACCTACACCTGAGTATCTCTGGTCTATTATAGCAACAATAGAACACGTCTGGACAGTTAATCTAATGTTCACACCAAACACGATTCAAATTTTTGTGTCACGTTACTGGTGTGAGTTTGAAAGCTAGAATGTTTTGCGTTGACTCGCATCATACGCACATGAAATCTCTAAATCAATGAATGAACTTCCTCCAGTATGTCCTCAGCATCATATGTCCCGAGGATCTCAATCCTGACTGGCTATCGCCGTGCAAATTGGTTGCTGAAATCAGGTTTTTAAACTCTTGAGAAGTGTATGATGCAAAAAGGAGCTACTCGCTTCTTTCGTGCTGCTTAATTTAAAAATTTAATTTAAAAATTAGTTTCGCTTAATTCACATCACGTACATAGCACCACATGAATTTTGTGTCTAATCCTGTCTTTACATTGACTTGACACCTAATTCACTCACACAAATTGTTTTATTCATGCCCAGTAATGGAAAAAGAAAAGTAATGTAATACTTCATTATGAGCCACCACACACTTAGTCTGTAAAATAAACCCTTATTTGACAATAAATTAAATATCTTCATTCTAATAAATCAGATTAAAACATTGCAGGGTTTCAAAATGGTTGCAAATCCTGGGAAAAGTTAAATCACACTTTGTTCAACAACTGTGAGCTTTATTGTCAGTCACTCTTTTATCTGCATGAAGTACAGAACTTTTTATTTCATTAATCTCTTTAGCAAAGATAACAGACACAGGCCTGGTGTGTGGCGAGTGTATTGGGGTTCATTGTTTCAAATTATCGCGTTCGGTGTAGATATCAGTGTAGTAAAGATACCGCACAGTAGTGTAATAGAAGATCATATCAACCTCTTCAGATGAATAGCTGTTTATTCAAACTGTTAGCCAATAATTGTGAGTTAAATTTTGATTTAGCAGCAGTTACTGGACCTTTCCCAACAAGGCTGTGTGAAAGCAGCAGAAACAAATAAGAGTGCAGTGATTAACTTAAAGGAGTTAAGTGAATTATTTAAGGAACATTCGGCAACAAAATAAAACTGTCTTACCTCTGAGTCTTGATACCACCGTGGACAAATCAGTGCTGTACGAAAAGAAATAACCACAGTACGATCATGTCTTTATGCTGCTGACTTTTAGACCTCATGGTGCAAACATCACTTCATGGTTGAAACCAACCCGAGACTTGTGCTCACCTGTGTGCGTGAAGTCCAATGGAGGAAAGCACGGCTACATCTGAGGGCGTAACGCTGTTAACTAGAGAAAAAAAAAAAAAATCATATGAATTGAATCTCAGCAATGAGACAGAGAAATATATGTTGCAAATCAGAAATGAAATATTTTTGCACTTGAGTTATGAGGATGGATATAAAAAAGGGCTGATAATTTGTGATATTTAATTAGTGTATAAATGAATCAGTGGTGGAAGACATAGCTATTCAGATCCTTTACTTTAGTAAAAGTAACAGTGCTACACTATAGAAATACTCCATTACAAGTAAAAGACCAGCATTCATGGTTTAGCTGCAGTAAAAGTACGGAAGTATTAGTTGTACTGCATCAAGCATGGAAAGCAAAAATATACATTTTTGCCTTTTTTTTTATAAAGATTATTTTTATGGCTTTTGCCTTTTGCCTATACATTGTAATGTAGTATAATGCACATAGTTTTGTATTTTTACACACTTAGCAGTACACAATTTTTTTTTTTTAATATTTTGCAAACTAGTTTTAACTTTGTAGCATAATGTGCTTTAAAAAATATTTTTTACATGCTTCTTATTTCTACTTTCTTACAATTCTCAATGCTATACATCAGAGCGGCTTTAACAGCACAACAGTTTCCCCGCTGGGTTCAACAAAGTATTTCTGATTCTTCTTCGGAAATGGAAATACTCAAGTACAGCACATGTTACTCAGATTTGTACTTAAATAACGTATTACAGTTACATTCCACCACTGATGTATTTACTGTTAGCCTTTAACAGAAGTCAGGGTCTGATAATCTGACTTACCATTTGAAGGGGGCAACTGAGAGGGGAACAGCTGAGTGCAGGGCAGCCCAGTTACTGAAATCAGCAAGAGTAAACAATTAGGAACACATATATGTAATATAATGGATCGAACATCATTTTTAACAACTTAACAGCCGTGCAGAGTATTTAAATGTGCCTGCTGAGCACACTGGGTAACTTTTGTTCCTACAACTTGACCTTCAAACACATCAAAGCGTGTCTCCACGTTGTGCTCGTGGTAGTGATTCTACGTTTAATTGTGCTCAGCTCAGAAGTGTTCAAACCCACTCCTCTTAAGAGGCACATAGATATATTACACTGAGATACTGATATGCTGCATCAGTGAATTAAATATCATTAAAAGGTCACATGTCATTTTCACAGCTACTCTTTTCTTGTCATTTCAAAAGTCGTAATAGAATTCAGAACCATCAAATCCAGCTTCATCCCCCCTAAATGATCCTTTACGAGTTTACTTCATGATTTATAACGTTCAGATCCTCAATAGCAGTTTCACACATTGATTATCAGTTTCTCCTGTCCATTTTAAAAACTGCAGTATTAACAAGACATAAGCATGAAGTTAAGCAAACAGTGGAAACCTGTCGTCCATGTGAGCCCCAGGACTGTGATCACAACCAGCTGTGGAAGCTTCATCTCTCTGATCTTTAATGATTCTGTCCTCACGGATCTTTTTCTGCAGCCTTCTCCTCTCTCTGCTCTCTCTGCTCTCTCTGGCGGTCAGCCGTCTTCCAATGTCATTATCAGTTATACCTGGTCAGAATAACTGATAATGAGGATCATAAATACGCAGAGAGGGGAGGGATTGGCCTACTTGTCCAAAGGACGAGGCCATAAGATTTTACAATGATATTGATAATGAAACTTTTATTGTAATAATGAGTGAGAGTGAACTCCAGGGTGTTAATGTGATTCTATTTCTGGACTATAGAAAGGCCATACAAGCTAATTTTCATCTGCAATAAATGCTGAGGTAGTCAAAATGCTCCCCAGCAGCAAGGCGCCAGGTGTGGATGAGATTCGCCCTGAGGTGCTAAAGGCTCTGGACACTTTGGGGCTATTTTGGCTGACACACCTTTTCAGTGTCAGGTATGCATCTCTGCTGTTTGCAGATAATGTGATTCTGTTGGCTTTTCCAGACAATGACCTCCAGCATGCACTGGGGCGGTTTGTAGCCAAGTTTGAAGCAGTCGGGATGAGAGTCAGCACCTCCAAATCTGAGGCCATGGTTCTCTGCTGGAAACCAGTGGACTGCCCTCTCAGGGTTGGGGCACAGTTACCGCCTCAAGCAAGGGAGCTCGAGTATTTTGAGGTCTTGTTCACGAATGAGGGTAGAATGGAGCGTGAGATGGACCAGCTGCTGCTTCCCTCCCACGTCACTGTTTACGTCATACGTTGAGCTACACATTTTGTTACTTGCTCATGCCCTGCATTGCCCCGAAAAAGGCGCATTCTGTATGAACAAAAGTAGGTAGGCGGCATTTTGCCGCACTCCTCGATTTTGTTTTTATACTGCCAAGGCTGAAAAAAGTACTGATTGGGTTTTCCTGAAAATTTGCAGATGCTGACTGTAGAGAAGGTTTATTGTGAAACTGGTAACTGTTTCATTCCTAGGTTTCACACACATTGCACACTTTCACATCTGTACAGAAAGTGTGTAGCTGGAGCCAGTTAGTTTAGCTTACCATAAAGACTGGAAAGAGGGTAAATTGCTAGCTTGGCTCTATCCAAAGGTGACAAAATCCACATACCAGAGAGTTTTACCATCTGATCAAAAAAAAAACCTGACAAGTTGTTTTATGAGGGTTTGATTCTTTAACGCCTAATATATACTGTAAGTCCTTGGCATGATGACTCGACCTCGCCACTGTAATATAAGTTCGGGAATTACGGCACTTTGAAGGCTGACTGTAACAACAGATATGTGGTGTGAGAAAGCAAAGCCTCACTGAGGTTTATCTCAGTTATTTACAAAAATAGTTGCAACTATCTCTTTTTTATCTTTAAGACTTTATGAGTTCAATGACAGAAAATAATTTTCCCACTCACTCAGAACTGGGTTAAAAGTGGGTGACACCATAACTCACTCTTGAACCTATTGTGCCTTTTTCTTGTCCCATAATTTAATTAAACATTTGCATATATATCACTTAATTATTTGGAAACAGCAGAGATGACCTTGTCTTTTGAATCTCACTATGCATGAGGATGATATGCTTACTGACCATGGTCATCACGACAACACAGCCGGGAAAATGTCCTTCTTTACATAACAGCGATGCCTCAGTGTTGTAAAGCTCGACTATCTCTTATCTCTCCACTGATTAGAGAGATGATGGATGGCCACAAGGAAGGGCAAAGAAGTTAAGAAAACAACTAACCACGTTTTTTTAACGTTAATCCTGCCAGCATTAGCACTGTATACAGCTGTACACAAAGTCACAAACTGTACATATATAAAGGACTCAAAGTTTGCTCTGTACTGAAAAAAGTAGAGTCGTGCTCTTTCTATCGTGCCCTGGTTCCTCCCTGCAGATATTTAATGCTGTAGAACTATGAACATCATGTCTGACCGAAGAGTCGACTTTAATCATGATTACCATAATCCAGATATGAGGTTGCTCTGCCTTTACAGTCTGTTATCTTTCCTCAAGGACAATTACTCTGCGTGAGCCGCCGGCTGAAGTATGGCTTTTTATCTCCTGCATCTACGCTAATCTTTGAACAGGATTAGACAGGCTGAACAGTTTGTCCTGTAGTTACACATCTGCAAATTAAAAAAACCCCCACTGTGACAGTCATCCTCATTACCTGTGCAAACAATAAAAAATAATTGGCCTTACTTGACGTGTCATCTTCCTTCTTTGTCTGGAGAAAAGGTCAAACTCTCAAGGTTTCCCCACGGACAAGCCTTTTTTTAAAGTCTGAGTAGAAAAAATGTGTTTAAGGTCAGCACCTGCAGCTGGAAGAAAGGTTAATCAAGTGAGGCAGAGACACATGAGAAAAGTAATCACAGCTCTTCTGTTTATCAAACTAATTAAAGTAAAATTCTTCACTTTTATTCATTCACCTAAACTTAAGACCAACAGCTACAAATCAAATTTATTACAACTTTAAAAATGGTCCTTCATACAAGAAAGCTCAAGCTTTCCTATTACCTGTAGTGCTATTAATCAATCTTGATTGTTTTGGTGCGAGTTGCCGAGTGTTGGAGATATCGGCTGTAGAGATGTCTGCCTGAGGTGCTCAAAGCACCAAAAAACTACATTTGAAAAACTCAACAGTAAAGTCTCTTTCCAGAGGTCATGACCTACTGAACTACACCCACCAACTGTATCGACATGCAGAAGGATCTGCTGCTAGCTCACCTGGCACCACTGAGCTAGCTAATGTTACAGCTCAGCCAAAAAGGCATCATTGATGTTTACATGTCATAAGCACAAGCCTCTAGTCCACAAGCAGTCCTTCTGCACGGTGATTTGGTTGGCAGGTGTGGTTCCCAACCACATGTTCAAAAACATGTGGTTGGGTTTATGCAACAAAAACATGTGTTTAGGTTTGGGCAACAAAAACACGTGGTTGGGTTTAGGCAACAACAAAACGTGGTTAGGTTTTGGCAACAAAAACACATGGCTGGGTTTAGGCAACAAAAACACATGGCTGGGTTTAGGCAACAACAAAACGTGGTTAGGTTTGGGCAACAAAAACACATGGCTGGGTTTAGGCAACAACAAAACGTGGTTAGGTTTGGGCAACAAAAACACATGGCTGGGTTTCGGCAACAACAAAACGTGGTTAGGTTTGGGCAACAAAAACACATGGTTGGGTTTGGGCAACAAAAACACATGGCTGGGTTTCGGCAACAAAAACACGTGGTTGGGTTTAGGCAACAAAAACACATGGTTGGGTTTGGGCAACAAAAACACATGGCTGGTTTTCGGCAACAAAAACATGTGGTTTAGGCAACAACAAAACGTGGTTAGGTTTCGGCAACAAAAACACATGGCTGGGTTTCGGCAACAAAAACACGTGGTTGGGTTTGGGCAACAAAAACACATGGCTGGGTTTCGGCAACAAAAACACATGGCTGGGTTTGGGCAACAACAAAACGTGGTTGGGTTTGGGCAACAAAAACACATGGCTGGGTTTCGGCAACAAAAACACGTGGTTGGGTTTAGACAACAAAAACACATGGTTGGGTTTGGGCAACAAAAACACATGGCTGGGTTTAGGCAACAACAAAACGTGGTTAGGTTTGGGCAACAAAAACACATGGTTGGGTTTGGGCAACAAAAACACATGGCTGGGTTTTGGCAACAACAAAACGTGGTTGGGTTTCGGCAACAAAAACACATGGTTGGGTTTGGGCAACAAAAACACATGGCTGGGTTTAGGCAACAAAAACACATGGCTGGGTTTCGGCAACAAAAACACATGGCTGGGTTTCGGCAACAACAAAACGTGGTTGGGTTTCATCAACAAAAACACATGGTTGGGTTTGGGCAACAAAAACACATGGCTGGGTTTCGGCAACAAAAACACGTGGTTGGGTTTAGGCAACAACAAAACGTGGTTAGGTTTTGGCAACAAAAACACATGGTTGGGTTTAGGCAACAAAAACACATGGCTGGGTTTGGGCAACAAAAATACATGGCTGGGTTTAGGCAACAAAAACACATGGCTGGGTTTAGGCAACAACAAAACGTGGTTAGGTTTGGGCAACAAAAACACATGGCTGGGTTTAGGCAACAACAAAACGTGGTTAGGTTTGGGCAACAAAAACACATGGCTGGGTTTCGGCAACAACAAAACGTGGTTAGGTTTGGGCAACAAAAACACATGGTTGGGTTTGGGCAACAAAAACACATGGCTGGGTTTCGGCAACAACAAAACGTGGTTAGGTTTGGGCAACAAAAACACATGGTTGGGTTTGGGCAACAAAAACACATGGCTGGGTTTTGGCAACAAAAACACGTGGTTGGGTTTAGGCAACAAAAACACATGGTTGGGTTTGGGCAACAAAAACACGTGGTTGGGTTTAGGCAACAAAAACACATGGTTGGGTTTGGGCAACAAAAACACGTGGTTGGGTTTAGGCAACAAAAACACATGGCTGGGTTTCGGCAACAAAAACACGTGGTTGGGTTTAGGCAACAAAAACACATGGTTGGGTTTGGGCAACAAAAACACGTGGTTAGGTTTGGGCAACAAAAACACATGGCTGGGTTTAGGCAACAACAAAACGTGGTTAGGTTTGGGCAACAAAAACACATGGCTGGGTTTCGGCAACAACAAAACGTGGTTAGGTTTGGGCAACAAAAACACATGGTTGGGTTTGGGCAACAAAAACACATGGCTGGGTTTCGGCAACAACAAAACGTGGTTAGGTTTGGGCAACAAAAACACATGGTTGGGTTTGGGCAACAAAAACACATGGCTGGGTTTCGGCAACAAAAACACGTGGTTGGGTTTAGGCAACAAAAACACATGGCTGGGTTTGGGCAACAAAAATACATGGCTGGGTTTAGGCAACAAAAACACATGGCTGGGTTTAGGCAACAACAAAACGTGGTTAGGTTTGGGCAACAAAAACACATGGCTGGGTTTAGGCAACAACAAAACGTGGTTAGGTTTGGGCAACAAAAACACATGGCTGGGTTTCGGCAACAACAAAACGTGGTTAGGTTTGGGCAACAAAAACACATGGTTGGGTTTGGGCAACAAAAACACATGGCTGGGTTTCGGCAACAACAAAACGTGGTTAGGTTTGGGCAACAAAAACACATGGTTGGGTTTGGGCAACAAAAACACATGGCTGGGTTTCGGCAACAAAAACACGTGGTTGGGTTTAGGCAACAAAAACACATGGTTGGGTTTGGGCAACAAAAACACGTGGTTGGGTTTAGGCAACAAAAACACATGGCTGGGTTTCGGCAACAAAAACACGTGGTTGGGTTTAGACAACAAAAACACATGGTTGGGTTTGGGCAACAAAAACACATGGCTGGGTTTAGGCAACAACAAAACGTGGTTAGGTTTGGGCAACAAAAACACATGGTTGGGTTTGGGCAACAAAAACACATGGCTGGGTTTTGGCAACAACAAAACGTGGTTGGGTTTGGGCAACAAAAACACATGGTTGGGTTTGGGCAACAAAAACACATGGCTGGGTTTCGGCAACAAAAACACATGGCTGGGTTTCGGCAACAACAAAACGTGGTTGGGTTTCATCAACAAAAACACATGGTTGGGTTTGGGCAACAAAAACACATGGCTGGGTTTAGGCAACAAAAACACGTGGTTGGGTTTAGGCAACAAAAACACATGGCTGGGTTTCGGCAACAAAAACACATGGCTGGGTTTCGGCAACAACAAAACGTGGTTGGGTTTCATCAACAAAAACACATGGTTGGGTTTGGGCAACAAAAACACATGGCTGGGTTTCGGCAACAAAAACACGTGGTTGGGTTTAGGCAACAAAAACACATGGCTGGGTTTCGGCAACAAAAACACATGGCTGGGTTTCGGCAACAACAAACCGTGGTTGGGTTTGGGCAACAAAAACACATGGCTGGGTTTCGGCAACAACAAAACGTGGTTGGGTTTGGGCAACAAAAACACATGGCTGGGTTTCGGCAACAAAAACACGTGGTTGGGTTTAGGCAACAAAAACACATGGTTGGGTTTGGGCAACAAAAACACATGGTTGGGTTTGGGCAACAAAAACACATGGCTGGTTTTCGGCAACAAAAACATGTGGTTTAGGCAACAACAAAACGTGGTTGGGTTTTGGCAACAAAAACACATGGTTGGGTTTCGGCAACAAAAACACATGGTTGGGTTTAGGCAACAAAAACACATGGCTGGGTTTCGGCAACAAAAACACATGGCTGGGTTTCGGCAACAAAAACACGTGGTTGGGTTTAGGCAACAAAAACACATGGCTGGGTTTCGGCAACAACAAAACGTGGTTGGGTTTGGGCAACAAAAACACATGGCTGGGTTTCGGCAACAAAAACACGTGGTTGGGTTTAGGCAACAAAAACACATGGTTGGGTTTGGGCAACAAAAACACATGGCTGGTTTTCGGCAACAAAAACATGTGGTTTAGGCAACAACAAAACGTGGTTAGGTTTCGGCAACAAAAACACGTGGTTGGGTTTTGGCAACAAAAACACATGGTTGGGTTTCGGCAACAAAAACACATGGCTGGGTTAGGGCAACAAAAACACATGGTTAGGTTTGGGCAACAAAAACACATGGCTGGGTTTAGGCAACAAAAACACATGGTTAGGTTTGGGCAACAAAAACACATGGTTGGGTTTAGGCAACAAAAACATGTGGTTGGGTTTAGGCAAGAAAAACACATGGTTAGGTTTGGGCAACAAAAACACATGGCTGGGTTTAGGCAACAAAAACACATGGTTGAGTTTAGGCAACAAAAACACATGGTTAGGTTTGGGCAACAAAAACACATGGTTGGGTTTGGGCAACAAAAACACATGGCTGGGTTTAGGCAACAAAAACACATGGTTGAGTTTAGGCAACAAAAACACATGGTTGGGTTTGGGCAACAAAAACACATGGTTGGGTTTAGGCAACAAAAACACGTGGTTGGGTTTAGGCAACAAAAACACATGGTTAGGTTTGGGCAACAAAAACACGTGGTTGGGTTTGGGCAACAAAAACACATGGTTAGGTTTGGGCAACAAAAACACGTGGTTGGGTTTAGGCAACAAAAACACATGGTTGGGTTTAGGCAACAAAAACACGTGGTTGGGTTTAGGCAACAAAAACACATGGTTGAGTTTAGGCAACAAAAACACATGGTTGGGTTTCGGCAACAAAAACACGTGGTTGGGTTTAGGCAACAAAAACACGTGGCTGGGTTTAGGCAACAAAAACACATGGTTGAGTTTAGGCAACAAAAACACATGGTTAGGTTTGGGCAACAAAAACACGTGGTTGGGTTTGGGCAACAAAAACACGTGGTTGGGTTTAGGCAACAAAAACATGTGGTTAGGTTTGGGCAAGAAAAACACACAAATTCTAGGCTTATTCTGCATAAAGCATAAAAACATATAATTATATAACTACAGTTTGATTAGACTAATAATTTCCTGTTTTTTCTTGTAGTTTTTGTCATATACAGAAATCTAAAGATGATTGCTGGGTAATATGCATGTTGATGTTGTCCAATATAAAGTCTCTGCTCAATCATGTAATGAGATGATACCATTTACAGCAGCTCACTTAGGTGCAAAATCTATCAAGACTAGCTGGGCACATCTGCAAGCACATATAACACAAAAGCAGCAGTGTGTAACTAGGGTGCACTAGGGCTCATTATAGGAGTGTGCACTGGGGCCCATCGTCACTACCTTACGCCACTGTATAGAAGAGTAGGGAAACATCTCCACGGCCAATATTTCCAACATTTGCCAACTCACACCAAAATAATATGTGTTTAAGTGTTAAAGAGCACTACAGGTAAGAGGAAGAACATGTACTTTTGATTTGTGGTTGAACTGGCCCTTAAAGTCGGTGCAGATCCTCGACAACTTCAGCACAAAAACAGAGGCGTGTATACGGCTTCTGAGACATGATTTTAAGTGACTGTACAAAGATTAACTGATATCTTTTAAGTCAGTCTTTCAGTTTGTCAAAGTATCAAAGAGAGGAACAGAAGAAACAATAAGAGAAGGTGTAGGGAGACAGGGCTGCTTTCATATCCCGCCGACTGGAGCGAAAGTCCCCCAGATGGATGTTACTTACTGCTGCTCGGCACAGACAAACACGATGGGAGAGAATTTGGGACATTGCAAATGTCACTGTCATGTAACATAAGGTGGGAGGCTTTGAGGTTTTTGAACAATCTGGTGAAGATGCGAAATGTCATGGGAGGATAAAGTGCACTAAAGGTGTACAGTATGAGGGCAAAAAGCTCACTGAGCTGGTAGAGGTTGAACAGAACAGGCGTGTGATTAAGAGGGTTACTATCAGGCCTGTTGGATTTATATGGCACCTATCTTTTTTATTTGAATGTAAGGCATGTATCAGCAGGTAGAGCACATTGCCTTGATTTTCTTAATCTAAGCTGTAAAGTTTATCTGTTCCTTGATAGCAGGATTTATTTGTACATGATGATAAGTATTTGGCTGTGTGTTGATGTCTGAGTAGCCTTGATTGGTGCTAAATGGTCCATAATATTTAATGACTACGTGCATTCTCTTGTTTGCCATCTCCTGTTCCCAAAAGACTCAGGAGAGGTCGCCATTGCTGTAATGTATTCACCTTTCTGCAACATTAAATGAATTAAATGCAAATGAATATTCAACATCTGACATACCAGAGACTGCGATTAAATAATGGTGATTACATGTTAATAGATGCAGGTTTGTTGTTTGTACACAGGGTGGCTCACTAGAACAGGAAAACCACAGGTAATGTAGGTAAGGTGCAGGTGATGAGCAGCAGGTGTGTATAAGCAAACAGTCTTTTGATCGTGTTAAGTGTTGGAGCATGAAGAGTTTGTAGCCTCTTGAAACTAAAATTGATGAATGGAAACTGACCTTTGACCTACCTTTCAGCTGTTGAATGGACACTAACCTGTGATGGAGTCAGAAACTGTTGAGTGGAAACTTACCTGAGATGAAGTATGGACATACAGTGTTTTACCTGTGTGTATGTGAGCACGTGTGAAAATAAATGGGTCACCACACTCAAAGAAACCAGACGAATTGGACATTGGTTTATTGCTGTCGCCCAGGTGTCCAAGCAAGTTCTCCCTGTTCGCCCCTCACATACATTAAATGTAATGTTTTTTTTATTGAAGGACTCTACTAAAATTAACTAGAATTAGGAGGCATCCAACCTGGGAATTAGCAATGCAGCATTAGTAGGTTAATCCAAGATAAACAATGGTTTTAAAAAGAAGCATAAATGATAAATGGGGGGGCTGTGCTCTGCTGCCCTCCTGTGGTCATACTTTAGAGCTACATTAAGCCACCAGGGATGCACGGGAACTACTGGGAGGACTCCGCATTCAAAATAAAAGCATAGACTTTGTATTTGAGGGGAAAAAATGGTTACAAGCCTGGCGTTGTGGACTCTGGTATTCAGCACAGACTACTAAAAGCTTAGGGTGATTATTGTGATCGGTAGTATTACGTTTTTACAATTTATAACACCCGTGACTGCATAAATGTTGTCAGTGCGGATTTACTTTGAAAGTTCTGACCGGAAATTTCCGTTCCCATAGTAGCTAGCTTGATAGCTCCCTGGTTGTATCAACTGCTCCTCTGAGGCGAGTTTGACAACAATAACAGAGGAAACGGGGGCCGAATAAATCACCCGAGAATAAAGACACACCGGTGAATTGAGTCACTTCGACGACAAAATTTTCCTCGCAACTGCCATTTTGCTAGCTAACGTTACGAGGTGAGAAATTTAGCTTCGACTAAAGCGTTTTCGGCCTATTAACGGTAACGGTTAGCTAACGTCACTAACGTTACTATCTCGATGCTTTGACATGTTTTTCCTCTGACAGACCTTTGCGTTGCTATATTTATTTTTTCCACACATCTTCTTTGTTAACAATAGGAAGCTAATACACAGTAAAACGTTTTATTCTTTCTTGAGTTTTGCTTAACCTTGTTATTGACATACCAGGCCAAATGATGCCTTCACGTGAGTCCAGCATTCCAGTGTGAAAACCGTAAATACAGCATTTTCTTCACAAGTCACCACAACATTAATGTTTGTCGGTCAATTTGTGTCGCAGAGACAACAATAAAAGGGACAACTGATATCCGACATACAGTATACAGTTACTGGTTGTAAATAGTTGACAGTATTTAATTAATGAATGCAGATAAGTAGTACCCTCAATAATTATTTAGCCATACATTAAATGTAACACTATTGTAATACTGTGATTATACATTTTAGTAGGTTGGCACTGTCTCTGCCATTTCTTTCATCAGGGCTCACTCTTATGTGTTGCACTTTTTAAAAAATTTGGTGTCACAGACAAAAATTGGGCAATTAGGATAAAATCCCCTGTCATGGTACCCTATGTCATTTTATGTCACAACATTAGTATTTATTGAGATGCAGTAAACTCTGGGAAAACCAGTTGAGACTTTTTCGTTGGAAAAAATTGTCAGATTGAAATGTCTTCTGCAATTCCAGCTAATAAAATACCTGACAAATGACGGTATTTGTTCACACTGATGCAAAGCAGGAGTTGTAGTTGAACTGCAACATGGTCTAAAATGGCCTCATGCAAGATATAATAATGGAGAGCTACGACTCTATAAGCTCTACATAAGCTCTCTCATCTTAAACAGTTTTATTGTACAAGTTATTACAGTTTTCTTTTGAACTTCTATATTGTATTTCTTGCTCTTGGCTTTTGCAGTACTTTGCTTATTTCCTCTTTACATGTTTATTGTATGCACCACACACCGAGGCAAATTCCTTGTAATCTACCTGGCAATAATCATTATTCTGATTCAGTATTTGTATTGTTAGCATATATATTTGTTGATACTACTGGCAACCTTCTGTATCATGAAGGTCACATAAACCACACAAAAATAATGTTTTACACACTCGTGCAAATATGTTAAGGCTGAAAAAAATGGCCATTTTTGTCATGAAAATGGTTGAAAACCAAATAAATCTCTTGTGTCTCACAGGATAAATCATTATTTAGATCACCAATGAAAAGAATACAATTTTCCCCTGTTGTATTTACTTGGCTGGTTTACAAGCCTGCTTTGTTTACATGTTTTTGTGCTTACCTTCTGGTGGTAGACAAAATGGGACGTATCTTCTTGGATCACATTGGAGGGACTCGCCTGTTCTCTTGTGCCAACTGTGACACAATCCTGACCAACCGAGCTGAGCTCATCTCCACACGCTTCACTGGAGCCACCGGCCGAGCTTTCCTGTTCAACAAGGTACCTGCACATCACCTCCTTCACCTGGGTCATGGGATAAGAGAAGTGTTGCTTACTTTAACATCACCCAGAGTCAGATAGTCATTCCCACTGTAGGTTAAGAGATGTGTAAAGACTTCCACTGATTCTGAATTAAATATGTTTGGGTGTGGCAGATGGTCAGAGAAAATAGCTATTTAAAGACATCAGCTTGGTTCTTGAGAATTTTTCTTTCCACATTTTTTGACATTTTACATCTGGTCCACACCTATCAGACTTTTAAATGTTTTGACTTTGCTGAAATTTTCTTGGAAAACCTACAAAAAAAATCTGATGAAAAGCAAAAAACTGTTACAGTGACTGATATGTGACTGCTGCCCTCCAGGTTGTGAATCTGCAGCACAGTGAGGTGCAGGACAGAGTGATGCTGACAGGAAGACACATGGTGCGGGACGTCAGCTGCAAGAACTGCAACAGCAAGCTGGGCTGGATGTACGAGTTCGCAACCGAGGAAAGCCAACGCTACAAGGAGGGCCGCGTCATCCTGGAGAGGGCGCTAGTGAGGGAGAGCGAAGGCTTCGATCATGTTTCCTCTGACACCTCCTGAGTTCACTTCAGTTGCAGTTACAATGCTCAATCCGTGCATACTACAGCTTTTCCTCCTGCAGCAGTACATGGACTTGCATGGACCATGTGCCATTTGTGAGTAGAGCTACACCAAAATAATATCACAGGCTGCAGCCTTTATGGGAAGTTTAAACAAGAAGTGGTGGACATTCTCCCCATAACGTAAAACATCTTTTCCTCTCTGACGGGTAATACCATCGCTTCTCTACCCATTTAAAACCACCTGCAGTTTCAGTGTGTTCCCAGCAGGCTGTGATGTTGGAAAATATGTCAGTGTGGTGGGGTTTTGGCTGCTGTCAGAGGGAGATGATTTGCTTCTCCTCTCGTGCAAGAAGCTCAGACAGATAAGACAGATTGTTAGGTAGAGGTCTGAATAGCCATGAAAGGCACTGGTGAATTCTTAACAGAAGATGTAGTCACTAGGCAGTGTGCTGTAATACATTCCTTTCCTCACAAGTGTTTAATGTGACACTATTCTTTATACTTATTTGAAATAAATAAGTACTTTTCTTTTTCTTTGAACATTAGCTGTACCAGAGTATTCCCTGAGAACACCCATCATCATCTTGATCATATTGTTGTTATCCAGGTCTCAGTTTGACCTATAAACAGTTTAGACATCCCCATTTTATTTTATGTCATGATAAATGATGACAAAGTCGATCAGAACCTGTTTTACAGTGATGGAAACTGCATGTCAATACACTCTTGCTGCAAACCTGAGTCCATGTGCTGTTCATTTTAACAGTTTCACACTGATTCCTGCTCAATTATTCTAATATTTAAATTGAATGATGGCAAATCATTAAATACTTAAATGACATATAGAACATGTTTATTTCTTCTTGTTGTTTTTTTGTCAAAAAGAAATAAATTCAAACATTATCCACTGCATCTGTGTTGTCTTACATGTCTGTGCATATCAGATTTGAATATTTTGTTTTGACATGACAAAATAGTATTTTTGGGAGTTTATGCCTTTGTGTGACCTATTAATTGATTTGCCAATGCATGTAAATGAAATTTGACAATTGCTAATCAGTATCTCTGTATCATAAAGGTCCCGTTAACTAGACATAAATAATGTTTTACGCACTTATGCAAATGTTTTAAGACTGAACATTAGGCTGCACTTCTCAATTTAGACGTTTAGTTCGTCCCGGGAAAACGACATTTTATCAATAAAGGTTAACAGCTGAAACCTGTGAGAACACTTGATTATTAATAAATGTGTAAATTAAAGTTTTCATTGGTAATGTTATGTGACAGAGTGACGAAGTGACGCACAGAGTCGTCATTTAACAAACAAACTGAATTCCACGATACAGAAAACAAACGCCCTCTTCATAGCGTCGACTCGCGCTGCATTCTGGTAAATGAAGTCAGTATGCCACCAGGCAGGAGACTGAGCCAGACTCTTTACGTGATGTGTAACTAACGTTAGCTGGTCGGACAACATTCCTCAATCCACACTGGATATGTGTGAAAGATTTGATGGCATGTAACGTCAGCGGGATTATCGACTTCCTCGACTCTCGGACGGACACAAACCAAGGCAACGATGGCCGGCGGTGAGTTTAACCAGTTGTTACAAGCTAGCATGGAAGGCTAATGTTAGCCGATAATGACAAACGGTAACTGGAACAGCAAAATAAACGGGTAAATTAATTAAAGAGCTGTTAGCCAGCAGTTGTGTGTCGGTTATAGTTTCGTTATCATTAAACGAAGTGCTAACACTTGTTAATGTTAAATAACTGTATAGAAATGACCGTTAGGTACATGAAGTTAACACTGTCACTACATTTCCATCCTGTCTCTACCCAGAAAATGTGAGCGTGGTTTTCAAGCTGTACTGCCTGACGGTGATGACACTGGTGGCGGCTACATACACAGTGGCACTGCGATACACCAGGACCATCTCATCAGGCGACCTGTACTTCTCCACAACTGCAGTGTGCATCACCGAGGTCATTAAGTTAATACTGAGTCTGGGGATGCTGTCAAAGTAAGTGTCACCATTGCATACTCAGTTGCACCTTTCACCACAGGAGTGCACTTGAATAAATATTATAACTACTGAAGAAAAGATTTTTATTTCGTTATAAGTGAAAAATGACCAACTAAGTGGATTCAAAGAATGATAAATAAGATCTCTCTCAAGAACATCACAGCATAGAGACATAGAGACTTAATCACAATTCATGTGTATTTCTATATTTGTTCACAAAGACTTGACTTCAGTGCAGGACTCCTATTGTGTCAGAAATATGTGTATAACCGGTACAGTTCCTTCTACCTCTTGAAAGACACGTTTGCTCGCACATAGACAAACTTTATAATCTTTATTTGTACAGCACCTTATTATACATACACATTTATTTGTTCACATTTTAATGGTTAGTGCACTCCTGACTGAAGCCAATGGTAAGACAGTAAAAAAAAATATACCTACAGTTAAGTAATTGTTGTCTACCACAAATGAAAATATTTGGGATAAATATGCTTTAACTAGAGTGGAATAAAACTTAAATTCCGATGAAAATAATACAAGTAAAAAATAAGTAAATTAGAAAGGCAAGAAAACACAAGGAAAAACTCAACAGATAGCTGTAAATATTTGAATCAAAAGCCAGGCTAAAGAGGTACATTTTAAGCTGATGTTCTTCAGCTATTCTTAGATATTCGGAAACACTTGCAGCATGAATTTGATCAACAAAAAACAGGGGTCAGAGATCCTGAGCTGCCTTACTGATCAGGCAAGACATATAAGAACTTCCATAAGTGGAATAAATTGAATCGTCTGAAGTGTTTAAATTCCTTCCTCATCGCCCTGTTTTTCCACTCTTCTCCCAGAGAAACAGGAAGCCCCGTCAGACTGAAGAAGGCCATAGTGGAACATATATTCTGCAGCCCAAAAGAACTGCTGAAGCTGAGCGTGCCCTCGCTAGTGTACGCGATTCAGAATAACATGGCCTTTCTTGCTTTGAGTAACCTCGATGCAGCAGTTTATCAGGTAGGAACAGAATAATCCTGTTGAATCATGTTGAAATGAATGTGCAGTGTGCATGGTCAACGCAGTGGCTGGGTGTGGATGGTTGGTGAACCTGTTGTGTCTGTGCTGCACCCACAGACTTCACATTTTTAAGAGATACAACAGTTGAATCGGCGACGCAAATAAATAAAAGAGCTGCAAGTGAATACAAGAGCTGCACCTCAGAAATATATTCAGTATCAGATAAACCGCTGATTGTTTTCTTGATTCATCACTTAGTCTGTAAAATGTCAGAAAATATCCATCCATCATAATAAAAAACAGAGAAAGCATAAAATATCCTCACATTGGAGAAGCTGTAATCAGCAAATGTTTCAGTTTTTACTCAAAAAATGACAAGTTGATAATCAAAATAGCTGCTGATTTATTTTCTGTAGATCAACTAATCATTGCAGCTCTAATAAACACAATAAACACCGCTCTATTAAATAACTTTTTACTATTAATTTTATTGCGAAGCTGAAATAGTTTAGAGAATAATATCCAATGTCATGATCCACTATGTGGAATAAAGCACATTGTCCTCACCAAATTATTTCATGTTGATAGCTGCACAAATATTGGATACATCATCATTAAATACGTAATTATAGAGATTAAAATCGTGCTTATGATTAGGTCATTTTGTAACGTGAGCGAAGTAAACTATGTCATTAGAGTTTAATTGCTACTCTTTGAGAACTGTTTGCATCGATGAGGTAGCAGTTAGCAGCTAATACAATACAAGCTTTTTCACTATTGGCTAACCTGGTAATTATTTAATTTATAGTCACAGTCCAAAAAATAAGATATTTCAATTAAAACGTAGAAGACTGTTGAAAGCTGGAAAGAGCTGTTACATAACTCTAACAATTAAAGACGTAATTCACCACTTTAAAGATGGTCTTTAAACCTGCAACTACCAGAATGCACTGCCAATAAATGGGACCAATAATACTCCCATTGGTGGGTGACATATTTGCTTACCAAAAACAATACAGCAGCTGGCTGGTAGCAAACAATCTTGTATTACGGTTAGATGGTAAGCTAAGTTATGATTTAGAAAACAACTGAGGTAAGAAATAGGCAACCTAGTAATCATTTTTTGGTTCATATTTGTCCAGCGCTGTTAGTTTTACCATTTTTATCTATGTTTGCGCCCACTTCCTGTTCACAGATTTTCATATTTCAGCCAAACAGTGCACTAAAATGTGTTTCTGAAAACATTTTAGGTGAGAAATAGGCGATACAATAACAGAATTGTGGTCTCTATTATGAGGCCAAAAAAAGAAATCAATAGATTTTAGATCCTAAGGTGTGTTTTCCATGCAGGTCACCTATCAGCTGAAGATCCCGTGCACGGCCTTGTGTACAGTCCTCATGCTGAACCGCTCTCTCAGCCGGCTGCAGTGGTTCTCCGTTTTCATGCTCTGCGGGGGCGTAACGCTCGTCCAATGGAAGCCTGCAGAGGCGACTAAAGTACAGGTGGGTGTGGCATAACCCAAAAAATTTTAAATGTCCTAACCCTCCTTCTGACTCAGTGAATGATAATCTATGCACAGTGACTCATTCTGTCATTGGTTTAGCTTTTATTACCTGTATCTCCCTGAGCTGCATGTGGTGTTTACTGTCTGTTTTTTTTTGTTGTTTTTTTTTTTCAGGTTGAGCAGAATCCTTTTGTTGGGTTCATAGCCATCGCTATTGCTGTCCTTTGCTCTGGATTTGCAGGTAAAAGTATTCTGTGTAAATGAATATCCAAATAATAAGCCATGGGTCTCAAAATCTGTCAAGAACACAATTGTTGACTGAAATATCATTTCTAATAAAGGGGATCTGGCCCAGTACAGGAAACTACAGATGGGTTAAAAAAAAAGTCAGACTTGCTAAGTGCAGCCACAAGGGTGGTTGAAAAAATGCTAAAGCACCAGACATTCACGGATGCAGTCCTAATACTGCCCTATTCCCCTCAATGGCAAGTCTTCCTTTGAATTTTCAAATGAGCTAAGTACTTTTTTATAATAATTTTAATGTCCATAATTTTAATGAAGAGCTGTCAGTCTATCAAAAATGCTGCTCCAGAACTGCATGTAGATAAGGGCAAAGTCCTGAAACTCTTCAGGAGTGAAAAAGAAAGGAAAAGTCCTGACCCTGATGACATTTCAGGCCGTATTCTTAAAAAATTGTGCAGTTTTCTGACTCAGGTATGAGGTTCGGGTATGACAAGGAACCTCATACCTGAGCCAGAAAACAACCCTCCAAAGTCATTTACGACTACGGGCCTGTAGCATTCACCATCGTGGTCATGAAGATGCTGGAGAAGATGGTGAAAAATGTGCTTTTGAACAGTGCAGGCAAGTTTGGACCTGCTCCAATTTGCTTACAGGTCAGGCAGGGGTGTTGAGGATGCGATTGGCACATTACTTGACAAGATTTCATCACATGTTGAGGGTGCAAAAACGTTGTGAGTTCCTTTTTGTGAGGTTGATTTCTCTGATTTCAATTGTATCCAGCCATATATTCTAGCAGAAAGACTAGAGAGCACTCACCACACTGATCGTGATATGATGTGCTGGCTGACAGACTTTTTAACTGAGAGGTCACAACGTGTGAGAGTTAATGATGCCTTATTCAATGCGTTCACATCAGGGCTGCGTCCTCTCAGCACTTTTGTTTGTGTTGTACACAAAGCGTGCCAGAATCAACGTGAGGTGTCACATTATTAACTCACCACTGATAGTGCCAATCCTCAGCAAAGATTACCCTGATCATGGCACAGTAGTGACCAAATTCACTAACTGGTGCAAATCTTCCTCACTAGACATGAAAGAATCTAAAACCAAGAAGATGGCAACAGACTTTAGACTGTCCTCTTGTGGGTTTTATCAATAATCAGGCTGTTGAGGTTGTGAAGCAGTAAAAGTATCTTGGCGACAGTCTGGAAAACAAGCTGACCTTTGAGCATCAGGTGGATGCTGTGTGCAAAAAGCTTATCAGCGCATGTATTCCTACCCAAACTCTGATGTTTAATGTTCACAGCACTTTTATTAAGATATTTTATTCCTGTTTAATAGAATCACTTCTTACTTTTTCTTGTATCTGCTGGTGTGGCGCACTTAACTTAAAGCACAGAAACAAGTTGCTGGGCATTGTAAAGGTTTGCAGCAAAAATAGCAGGCGTATTCATTTTATTTTTGTATTTATCGTATGTTTTTTATGTGTCGTGTGAAAATGGGTGTATGACACTGCTGGCTGTGCACCAGCTGTCTCTTAGGGATAGTAAAAATATCCTGCATCCTGAATCCTGGTGGTGGTTTCACCTTTTTCCCAATATTTATTTTGCTCCCATGCTTAATGCAAATACTTGAGCCACTAGACAAACACAAACCAATCAAACGCATCATAAGCACTCAGACATTAAACTGATACCAGCTGATGTCTTTGCTCATCATGCGTTGCTTTAAGTGAATTATTGCGGTAATTGAGTGAGATCTGTCATCTTCTTTTTGACATTATTGAGATACTCATTGCAAATTATTTGTATTTACTTGCACTAACAGTTTTGTGTCTCCTTTCTAAATAAGGTGTGTACTTTGAGAAGGTGCTGAAGAGCTCAGACACGTCTCTGTGGGTGAGAAACATCCAAATGTACCTGTCGGGAATTTTGGTCACACTGATTGGTGTTTTCATTAACGATGGTGAGAAGGTCCTGGAGAAAGGCTTCTTCTTCGGTTATACACCCTGGGTGTGCTTTGTAATATGTAAGTACGACTAAACTTGACGAAGTTTTCTGTTCGATGTCATATTCCTTCACAGTATTTTAGCTGACACTGCTCTCTCTGATTTCAGTCTTGGCCAGTGTGGGCGGTCTGTACACGTCCGTGGTGGTGAAGTACACGGACAACATCATGAAGGGCTTTTCTGCTGCAGCTGCCATCGTTCTCTCAACTGTGGCGTCCGTTCTCTTGTTCGGACTACAGATAAGTAAGTTTCTCAAAACCACACTGCGGTACGCCCCATAAATGCTCAGTCAGATTGGGATTTGGAGGCCAGGCAGATGCTTTGAGGTCTTTGTCATGTTCCTTGGGTCATTCCTGAACAGTTAATAGTCGACCAAATGTTAGTCAACCAGAAAGGTCTTAAGTCGGCAAGACTTGATTGGCTGCTTAGTCGCGGAAAGCAAAAAGAAAACATGAAAAACTGTTAGGAGCTGCATCTTGTCAAAATAAATCAAAACCTATATGACTGGACCATGTGAGAATTTAATTTGAAAGGACAGACACAGGAAGTGGCCACGCTCAGCAGTCAGACAGGAGTCAGGTTAATTTCCAGGGCTGGTACCTGCGGTTATTCCACAGGCTAGTTAATAACATGTCGGTCAGGAAATCCAAAGTGTGGGATCATTTTGAGAAGGTGAAGGACGAACCCAAGGTGATATGTAAACTCATCTTCATTGGTCGACAACAAACATGACATATCATCTGAAACATGGAAGTAGCTACATGCCCATTAGCCACTTAGCACAATCATTACTGCTTTGCCCACAGCGTCATTAACAGGCAGCTCGTTCAGTGTGTGACGTGCACTTGTAGATAAAATATAGGCCTATATTAATGAAGGTTCATTAGTACAGTTTGTATTTCTCTGTAATGTAGCACAGTGTTAACAATGTTACTGATACTATTTTCTCACACCTTCAACTCAAACCATTGTGTTGCCCCACCCAAAATATAGCATTTAATAATTAAATTGATATTGTAAACATACGAGGACTAGTTGACTAATGGCAATAAATGACGACTATTGGTCGACTAGGAAACATCTTAATCAGGGGCAGCCCTAGGCACGTCAAATGTCATTCACATGAATGCCAGCATCCAAGGTTTCCCAGCTGATGATTGCTTTTTCAAAATTGTTTCAATTCCACAAATGTCTTTTTTAAATCATGGAAATGTCTAATTTTACTGTTCTTACCTTCCTGTGCAGCGATCTCGTTTGCCTCCGGAGCCTTCCTGGTGTGCATTTCCATCTACCTGTATGGACTTCCTAAGCAAGACACATTAAAACTGGCCCGGCAAGACACAGACAAGGAGTCCAAACAGAGACTGATCACTGTGTGAGCCACTGACCTGCAGCAGAGGAGCCTCTGTTGCCGGTGGACCAGGTCTGTTTTGGGAGGGGTGGGAGGGTGGTTCACCTTTTCTAGGGGCCTAAAAGAGCTCCTGCACTTAAGGGATTTGGGGTCCACACTTATTATTTTCCAAATGGACACTCAGTGGAGTTCTTTATGTGCTTAGTTCATCACATAGACAACTTTTGGTCCACTTACATGTAAATTCAAGCAATGTTTCAGTTGAAGTGAAGAAAAAAAACCCCGACACATCGGACCTTAAACTGGTCTTTATAACTAGCTGCTTTTAAAGTTTGTAAATTATCTGAAGCAGTCAGTGAAGTCTTGTAATTCATCTTCAGCCATGCTGGAGCAATAAGCAGTGACAGGACTTTGTTGCTCTTTTTGATGCCTCCATATATCTGTTCTAGGGGGTGTAAAAATATCACAACTTCTTATCATGTAGTTATTTTTTTCTAATCCATAATTAGTCTGTTTTACACTGTGCAATGTTAGTGTCTTAAAAGAATATTTTACTCTCAAAATGACCATTTGTATATCAATTACTCACCACATGTTACATTGAATTCATGAAGAAAATGCCTTCTCGGTGAATGGAGAATCCAAAAAAGTCGAATCGTATTTATGAATTGAAGTCACTGGGGACCGCGTTTAACAACAGCAAAACTTAAAACGTCTGTTTGCATTTTTGTGAAACACGTGAAAATATAAAACGCTTACATCTACGAGTAGTAATGCTTTAGCGAAAATGCCGGTGTTTGGGAAGAACTGAGTTTGTAAACGGATGTTTTGATACATTTTTGCTGCTGATGAAGAATGTTCACCTTATTTGGATTCTTCGTTCACCCTGGAGGCATGCAGGAGAAACTGTTTTTGTTTTTTTTTCACGAGTTTAAGATAATGAGGTGAGAGTTTGATATACAAATGGTCATTTTGCGGGTTAAGTAGTCCTTTAACTCCATATCACATAGTGGTGATTCTGAATGTGCCCAACCCACAGGAAAACATACTTGAAAGGATGATGATGACTGACTGCATGTGTGATTATGTTTATAATATCTCTGCAGTGTCTTGTGTCTTTTGTATCACATCTGGGACGCATTCTGTTTTGAAAGTCATTCATTAAAATGAATTTAAATACAGTAAAAGCGATGGCTACCATTTCTGCTCAGAATGTACACAGTCTTTCACAATGTACTTTCAATTGATTGTTTACTTAATTCCTCCCCCAAGTAGTGAATTTCCAATCACAGCATAGTAGAAGTAGTGGATGTAGCTACTGTGACATCACCCATTGGTTTGAGAACTCTGTTTTGAAGCCTCAAGTTCAGCATTAAAGCTGTCGTCATCTTGGTTTTTTGGAGCCAGAGGTGACCATATTTGGGAGGATCTGACTGAGAAACTGAGGACACTATCGGCAGACATTTTGTCACTCAGAGTGGCGCGCCCTTAATTATGTGCAACTTTAAGCCTTCATAAAATGTAAATAGTTTATACATATATATATATATATATATATATATATATATATATACATACATATAAAAATCCACACCACTGTCAGTTGTCATGAACAGAGCTAACAGAAATTAGCTATAGAGAATATAACCACATCTTTTACCAGGCTGTAAACATGTTTATACCTGCTGTTAAGTTGGGCATTTTAACATGGGGATTCATGAGGATTGACTCACTTCTGGAGCCAGCCTCAAGTGGCCGTTAAAAGAACTGCAGTTTTTCAGGACTTAGGTGTTTGCCTCATTTGTCAGCCCTGGAGATTGTTGCTTGAATAATAGTTCTGATTGACATTAAAAGAATTTAGAGTGAACTGAGAGACCAACGTGCCCACTAAAGGGACAGGAAGTGTAAATCATTTCATACTATTGGCGTAGCTTGTAACGTGGTCTCTTTTTATAAAGCATCTTTGCCAAAACCTACACTAATACAACCTGCAGTAGATCATATCCTTAAAAAGGATATAGCATTCAGTTTTTGTTGATACGAAGCTGTTTAGGTGTTGATTCAACTTTATGGTAATTTTAGGAGGCTGCAGTTTGTGGTGCAGTTGAACTTTATCATGTTGCGCTGACAGGTGTTTGTATTGTTTTGTCTGCCCTATCTAACAAAGGTACGAGAGACTAAAAACAGACACACCTCTGTTTTTTTATCATTTGTCCATGAGCTTAGAAAAATCAACATTTATTGTTCCCATTGTGAAGAACAGGTCAGATACTCCAGGTGAGTATCTGTCTGACTTGGAGGTAAAAGTCAGCTGAACCAGTTGTACCAGTCCAACCATGATGATACGCCTGGCATGATCAGTTTTCTAGTCACATTTAGGTCAGCCATACATCTACTGTTATTATAATAGGAGCTGAGTGACATAACTCAACTCTGGTTTGACATTTCAACAGTAGTCAATGTAAAAAAAAAAACAAGTGAGTGGAAAATACCTTAAACAGTAGTAAGAAAAGCAAATGGTTCTGTGAGGTAAGATGATTTTATTTTGAAAATAAAAGGCTTTTTATTTACAGTGCAAATCAGCTTTAGCAGTATGGTACCTACAGCAGTTAATGTAACACTGATAAAGCAACAAGCTTTGTAGAGTTTCACATTTTATCAACTGGTGTGATGCCCAGGATCCTCATCCCGTTGGCGAGGACTGAGCAGGCTCCACTGAACAGTTGTAACCTCGCCTGTTGAAATTTAGCAGACAAGGTAACGCTTAATTTAAATATATACATATTTATTTTTTTCCAATTAAAGTTCATTTACAGCTGACTTATTAAATGTTTTAAACAGACAACAGGATCTACAAGACTAACAATTTTACTAACAATATTAGCTTAAACTGTAAATATAACTGTTGCCAGCAAATTTATTCAGCTGCAGCTAATTAACGTTCATTATTTAAGCTGATGTAACTACAACATTAAAATCTCTGCAGTTTGTCAGGTTTATGTGTCCTCTGCTTTGCATGCCAATAGCTGCTGTATATTACTAAATATTTAAAATAAGACTACATGACTTTTGAAAGATAACATCATTTTAAATCTTTTCCTTGCAAATGAAAAGTTATATTATTAAATGATAACTTTTGTATGTTTCAACCTGGACCCTATTTTCTAATTTTTTTGTGTCTAAGTGACTAATGGGAACAGCTATCTTTCAGATTGCTCCAGTATTGAGCGGGAGCGTTGCAGCTGTGAAACAGGCTGCCATGTAACTACTTTATCAATTTATGTCCACTTAAAGTGTTCATTTTTGCCACTGATGGGCTCAGATTGTTATTTTATGTGTCTGACAACAATATGAAAAGGATCCCTACAGAGATAGAACTTTCTGAAAGAGAAAAATTATTTTTTGTTTAACCAGAAACAGCCTTGAAATCACTATCAGCAAAGCCAACAGACTCCGTTTAAATAAACAGCAATTTTATCATTGTAAAACACAGTTAAATCACAGAAAGTCATGAGTCATAAGAAACAAAATAAAACTCACAAAACCATCTTGGGTCATCTTTCCACTGTCAAAGCAATTACTGATTCTTGTTTGGTTGAAATAAAATCTTAATTCACTCAGTTACATATGAAAATATGCTGACTCTATACACACCAAAATTGCTGTTTATTTAAATGGAGTCTGTTGGGTTGGGCGACGGCAACTTTGTGGCTGTGCTGGTTTTACAAAAAGGATCTTGCTCTTTTAATGGAAAGATTTATTTCTGTAAGGATCCTTTCCATAACGTTGTCAGACACTAATAATAACAATCTGAGCCCATCTGTGGCAAAAACAAGCACTTTTAATGGACGTAAACTGACAGTGCACAAATGCCCCGAGTGGTTACATTGCAGCATGCTTTGCGGCTGCCAGCTGTAGTGCTCTCCCTCAACACTGGACTAATTTAAAAAATTGTTGTTGTCACTTAGAAACAAATTATTGAAAAATGAGTCCAGGTTAAAAAATACTGAAGTAACCCTTTAAGCAAGAGAAGGCATACATTCAGAGAACTAGCGGCGACGACTGCTGTGTTGCCGGATGTCGCTGTGTCTAAGCCAAAAAGTTGCAAAGGAACACACTGCAAAGACTACAGCCGATGGCCAACCAGCACATTCTGCGCCTGCGTGAGAGAAAATAACTCTCCACACCAGCAGACAGCGGTTGTCTGTAATCGTCACTGAAAAGGGAAACAGGAAGACTGTCTTGACTCTAGTTAGCACGTTAACAACACAATCCAATGTTAAAAGTTCAAAGCACTGTAACCTCATGTCAGTCAACAGTGTCACAGATCATCAGGAAACATTTCTGTTCAAGAGCTTAATGACTAAAGACAAATAGTCTTACGTAACAAGTTTGTTTTGGTATCACTCCCTCTTGACCTAAGCTCTTTGTTTGCTTTCCTCATTTCCGATTCTCTTCTTGTGTGCTGAGCTCAACTGACAATCAAAGTGATTTGATTCAACAAGCTCTGCCATCACTGACACCAATTCAACATGCCCAATTAGCCCATAAAAAGCTGACAGGGGCCTATGAGGGGCAACACTGACTGACGACAGACCGTCGACTTGGTGTGTCAGGGTCATTGGATAGATAATTGCAGTGTAACCAACATTAATGAGTCAGTTTCCTTGCTTGATGACTCAGTTAAAATGTCTTGATTTAATACAACGCAGATCACCAGTACAGCTCTACTTGTGCTGGAGGACCAGCACTCCCCTGGTTTTTGGCTCACAGTAAGGGCTGTCAGAGGCAAACAGTGTGTTTGGAGACTTATTTATGGCAATTACTTTAATGTATTGAAGGTGATAAGGATTTACTGACTGTATAATGTTACATGGAGGCACGTTTAAGAGTACAAAACATGAATATGTACATGATTTTCTTCCTACCTGTGCAACATCCCGAGGGCTTCCTTTCACTGGCAGATCTCTGTGAGCTGAAGCGATCAGGTGGCTGGAAGAGATGGGAGAGGAGTAACATTAATACACCTGAGCACACTGTTTATTTTAATACCAAATACCATTACACTGGCTGTAAAAAAAAAAAAACCAGAAAACCTAACACTGACTAACCAAAGTTCTCCGCACGGCAAACACCCCCCTCTGGACTAACATCCTGTTCTTACCACAGCTTCAATAAAAAGTTGACGAGGTGTTTGGGCTGCAGATCCTGGGCCGACTGGTACAGCACCTCGTCATATCTACAGAGAGCACATGAGGACTTTTTAATGAGAGCAAATATTGACACAACACTGGCACATTGTAAGAACCTGCAGAAGATTTACGGGATGCCACTGTTTAAGTAGTGGTTTGCTTACCGAAGGAGGTGCTGCAGGATGCTGATACTCGTCTGCTCCAGTAGAAGGGATGCATCAGATATAGATGCCTCTACGTCTTCATTACTCCGCATTAAACTGCCGTAACAAATCCACAGTAAAAAATGTGAGCAACTTTATTAAGTCAGTTCTCCTGTTCTCTACGTAGATTTGATATGAGAGTATTTGTATCTACACAGACTTATATTAACACAGACTAATACCCAAGAGTGACTAAATGATAAGCTAATTAACTATTGTGTGTATTTTATTCCAAACAAACACTAAACCAACATAACAGGAGACCTAGGAAGTGAAATCAGCTGGTAAAGGGTATTTCCAAATGAAATCTTGGTTCTCAGCAGCATACGATTGAGCAGTGATGGATGTACTGTACTGAAGTATGTAATTAATTAACTTTGTATAATGCCACTTAATACTTAAGTGCACCGCTTTTCAGAGGCAAATATTGTGCTGTTTACCCCACTACATTATTACATTACATTAGTCAAGGAGCTAATTTGACACACATTAGCCTCGTTTCCACCAAGCAGTCCAGTTCAGTCCAGTTCAGTTCAGTTTGGTGCACATGAACGGTTACTTTTTTGTTTCCATTGTTAAAAGTTGTGAATGGTACCAATAAAACTGGCAACATTTTTGACACCCTACTAAAAGGTGGAGGTGTGAACACTGCGGTCATTAGAGAACTGTAAACCTTGTACATGTGGCTGGTTTTGTGGCTCATGTAACCACTGTTGATACAGTGGCAAAGTTTACATGGATGGAATGTTTACTTGGGCATGACACGGTACATGAATTGATGACGTCAATCAGTCAACACACCTTAAATGTCAATATGACAACAGACTATTTAATTTGTCTTAACTGTATCTCTAGGATATCATATGCTTAAGTGATGATTTGATCTTTAAGCTTTTTAAAAAAGTCAATGAATTTCAACCAGATTACGTGAACTGTAAAATCTATTTCCTCACTTGGAGAAAAAAAAACGTGGCGGAGCGTCGTTCTAGTGCGCTCGGGCAGTACTACACCCCTGCTCCTACTGGACAAGGACTCAATGCACAAAGCCGCTGTTATTTAAATATAATTTTACAGCCTCGTTCTGTGAACAAAAAGAGGCGCAGACTTCCATCTGTGTCACTAGAGAAGAGGAGATACAGTGAGAGCTGGACGGAGCAGTGAGTGACAACAACCCCACCTACATTCAGCGTATTGTCTGCTGTGGAAATGCTCCAAGGATTTAGGTCCTAAGTACATGCTCATACAGGTTCTGTGTGTTTCTAAAGCTACTGTACCTAAAGTTTTTGGTGAAAACATGGCTATTAGGTTATAGAACCCCATTTAATCAGATTTTGCTTCAGGGACCTCCATCTGATCCAAATAGTCACTGTTATGACTCTTACTCACATTGGGGCCACTTATATAATGAAAATGAACTATTCACCATTTTCTGGGGACCACCAGCTTCTCCCTTAAGGTAAAAGACCCCTGATTGAGATCCATTGGATTTAACAACCCAGCAGCATATTAAAGTATAGGTTCACTTTTTATCAAGTCTGTCTTAAAACAAAAAATGAGGCACCCACATGAGCACTGGAACAGGTTTTACTGGCTGTAATTATACCTCCTGTCCTCCATCTCAACTGGTTATTATAATAAAATACAGCTTATATGTTAATGCATCATTAATAATAATGCAGCAATCCAATATACAAATTAATAAGAAGGTAAATAAAGAGAGGTTCCCCTCTTAAAGGGTTAATTAGTCGTTTTGCTTTTATACATTATGCTGATAACACTTATTCATGTTTCCCCGAGTACAATTTTAAATGCAGGATTGTCACCAGCCATATCGAGGGCTGCTGCAGTAAGTTTTATATTTTAATAATCAATGCCATGTGCCCGCTGATTAAGGCATAAAACTAGGTATAACACAGAATTTAAAGCTCACCAGCATTATCTCCAAACAACTGTAAAAGAATTGATTAGTTGATCAAAATAACTACAATATAAATTTAATTTATGAAGCGAAAACACCAAATGTGAGGATGAGCTTTTTTTCTGTTTTAAGTCATTATAAACTAACCAACTTGGAAGGACAAAACAAGACATTTGACGAGGTCAGTTTTGACTCTGGGAAATTATTGTGGACATATTTATGGCTATTATGTTCCACTTAAAAACTATGGATTAGTTGATTATTAATAACACAGTTATTTGTTGCTACTGTGATGGAATTATACCACAAATATTCACATAATTAAATCACCCAAATGGCAGAGTGACTACAGAATTACAAGAATTCTTGAAACAGCTTTGTTATTTTTAGTGGCTGATGAATACACACCTGCAGAGTCGAGCGTGTGTGTACTGGAGGAACACCCCCGTCTCTCCCTGCGCCTGCAGCACCCTGTCCCAGTCAAATATGTAGTCTGACTGCAGCGGACCTTTGAAGTCCTGAAACAAAGCCAAAAGAAAACATGAAATGAAAACTGAAATCTCTCTTGTCAAACCCTGCAGACACATCAGGAAATGAAACAGGTAGCAGTTGGATATTTGAATACTAGACTGTAGAGGTAAAAATGAAAACCGTAACAGTTCACCTGGATTATAAGTGCACTGATTCCCACTTTCTCTGCAGTGTCCTCTGGGTCGTCCAGTTTTTTTGTAGCTGTGGAAAGAGCGAGTTCCCAAATACAGGTTCAGGTCAGTTCAGTATTCCCACACAGATCAGTTTTCTACCATCCTGATATAAGTACACTGCAGCGGAGACATCTGGGAGCATCTCCACTGAGTTGGAGGTGCTGAGTACTGTATGTCCCAATTCCATACTACATACCAACTGAATACAGTATGTATGTATATGTCAACATACTAACCTTTGTACTGGACTGTTTTTGCAGTTAGTATACAAGAAATCAACATAAGGTGTGCTCCCAATTACATACTTTTTTTTTTAAACTTTCGGTACATACTGCAGCTGCCTTTACAAAGTATGTACTGTTGCATGCAGTATGCACACAACCAGCATGTGCCACTTAGTCATAATACTGCACCCTAAAATTTGACCCTCTGGCTCATAAATTTGTTACCTTGGAGATAAAACAAAAGGTCATTTGCTGAGCTCGCCAGAGACACAGGTCACACTGGAGAGCTCTGCTATTACTTTGCAATGTGTGCAGTTTAATTTTTTAACACATTTTCATGGACGAAATTTCTCAAATTTCAACTTTTCCATGACTTTCCAAGGATCCATCATAACATTTCCTTGACTATGCCCAACATATAACACAAACAGAACTGGACAGTATACTTGACTCCAACTGTTAATTGCTGTATGAAAATTAAACAGCAACTTTTTCGAATATCTAATAGTTAGTTAGTTAAATTCACTACTACTTGAGACTACTAATACAATACATTGTCCTTTAAAAAAGAGCTGCAGCTAAGGGTTTTCCACAGAAGATTACTGTAACAGTTTTTAAACAATTTAATTAGGCTACACACCATAAAATTTCACGACTTATCCAAAACTTGCAAGAACTTTACTAATTCAATGACATTTCCAGGCCTGGAAAATGAGACTCTGACTTTTCCACATTTTCCATGACCTACAACTTAATGATACCGCTGCCGATTAATCTTTACAAAGAGACCGCTATATATGTTCCCAAAATGTGACTGTTGTCACCACCACCACCATTTTGTTTTAAATTCTTCCAGCTTCATTTGTGCATTGCATTGTGGGAGAAAAGTGTCCATCAACAGCACACTCAAAAATCTTTTTTTGTAAGCATCATGGCTGTTTTGGGTCTAGTTTATTTTGTACTCTCTCCGTTCTCATTCTCGCTGTGAGCCAAATAAATAAGATTAATGTGAGTATTTTGTCCTCCTTTACTTGAAGACTTGAGATGTGCTACCTTTTCAATTTCTGGGAATAAGCTCACCGGATTTTGGGTATAGCACTCCACTGAGAATCCCACTGTTTAAGTGCAACCTCTTTTTCTGAAGTCAGTTTTTGTTGTACCTTCTTCAGTGTGAATGCAGCACACAGAATGAATGTGTAGTACAAATTTTCGCCTACTAGTGGAAGAACAGGAGCAACGTCTTGTTGTGTGATGCAACCAGATGATTCCACTTGATGCCGTAAAGCACACACTGTGGCTGAGAAGCACTGTAACATGCTGTGGAGAATGGTAAACACTGCCAGGGCCCACAGGAATGGCTTCATTATCCCAGGAGATAATTATACACTGACTGGTGGATTGAGCAATTATGTATAAACATGCACAATCATACTTTGGGCAATGGGCAAAGAGTCATGTGTGTTCTGTGCTGCTGAAAACACCACCTAATTAAAGTGTGAGAGGCTTTACTTTTTGACTGGCTCATGTTGTGGAGCATCCTGGCTCGAGCTTCGTCCAGCACGTCCTCCAGAAACACCACCTCACCGCTGCGGGTCTTCATCCCCCGCACCAGGCCGAAGGGCACATGGTGACAACTGAAAACAGCCGTGGAATACATATAGTTTCAGTCAAAGCCGTACCACATTATAAAGAAAAATGTAATTAATGTATCAAAAGAAAAGGTAGTCTTTATGCAGAATGGCTACATTCTGAGTGTAATAAATGGTCTCATTGTTTATTATTAGTGATGCACTGATGGGTAAGCAGCAATTTAATGTTGACGCTGGTTGAGGTGGAGCTAATTTAAGGTTATAGTCCGTCGGTTGTTTTGATTTATATTGAAGGTCTGGCGGGTGGAGCCAGTGTTCACCTCCCATATGAATGTAGAGCCAGACAATGTTCTTTTTTTCTAAACCTAATGATGTAACTATTGTCGCCATCCCACTGTTGCCAGCAGCATTTCAGAACGTCAACAGCAGATGCAAGAGGATACCTAGAGTGTAATATATGGAAGTGAAATGCCGCTGAAAAAGACAAACATTGTCCTCATTAAACTTGTGTGGCATGGAGTAAGTGTGCAGGCCTTACTATTTTCCTATGTGTACACTATTTTGATATTTATACCAATTCACTGTTACTGCTTTACACTAAATAGCAACTATAGCTGTCAGATAAAAGCAGTTGAGTAAAACTACAATATTTCCCTCTGAGATTTAGTGGAGAAAGGGTATAAAGTTGCATAAAAATGTGCACAAAACAAATCTAAAATGTATAAAAAAAAAAAAAGTCAAGTAAAGCAGCAACAGACAACAGGAATGTTTCTAATTAAAACAGCTGTCTGTGGTGGGTGGGGTGCTGATTACTTAAAGTCTTGCCAAATCCCACTTGATCCACTCAGTGTTTTTAAATTTGGAAAACAATTACAGAGACAGTGAAGTATTCCTTTCAGCGAGGCAAGTTTTCCTGTTATTCCAGACAAGAACACATATTTGATTTAAATGCCACCTTAAAGATAATGTACCTTTCTATCATCAGACATTCTTTACTACTATTCTTTCTTTACTGCTATTCTAACTACTACAGCTGCCAATAAACTGGTCTATGATATGTCTCAAGTTGTGTCCAGGTGTTTCTCTGCTTACCTGTCGGCCCAGGAGTGTCCCAGAGCGAGCAGGATGTGGAACAACTGCTGGAAGTGATTAGCTTGACTTTTATCTGTCTTAAAAAGAAGAACAGACACAGATGCAGCAGACTGATAAATAAGCAGGGATGGGGCAGAGTGAAAAGGGGAACAGAGGGATCTAAACTTGGATTAAGTGGTTCTGCATTTACATAGAAACAGAACAGACGGCATCAACCAGTCTCACAGGACTAACATCATCAGAGAGTCAAATGATCTTCAGACTGTGGGTAAACAAATTTCATATTTTGCATGTTTGTGCTTTGGCATGTTTTACATATTTGGATAAAAAAAAAAAAGGCTGTCTCATTTTGCCTAATTTTGAATTTCATTTAAAACTAATCACCTGACAGATGGATCTCCCATATGGCCCTCAAAGCACCAATTAAATGTTTCATCATCTGATCATTTGCCAATTATTTTCTCAATTAATCGATCAGTCATTTCACCCTTAAAGTGACCAGAAAATGGTGGAGAAAAAAAGCACATCACAATTTTCAAAAGTCAAAGCTGACATCTACATATGTGTGTGTTGTTTATTCCAACCAGCAGTCCAAAATATATCCAGTCCACGATCACATGAGACAGAAGACAGCAGCAAATCCTCAGTTAGGCCTGTCACGACAAGACCTTTTGGTGGACGATATATTGTCCCAGTAATAACTGCGATAATCGATATTACTGTCAATTTAAGATCATTTTATGCCATTGATATAATGTGATAGCATATTAATGCAGGTACACCCTTTTAAAGAGCAATAAACTTTTCATTCTTTAGAATTATCAGGCACTGGAATGTGAAAAAAAATCATCCACAGATTACATATGTGAATTACATGAATGTTCATGTGTGAAACATATGTATAATTCGAAAAACAGAAATGACAGCAAAATGTGTCTGAGTTTACTTTAGTTTTTTTTTTTCATTCGGGTGCTGTGAAAAAAACCAACCAAACAAACGAAAAAAAAAAAATTTAAAAAAACTGCGTCCATGTCTTAGAATGGTGAGGAAAACTCTGCTGTTTACTCTGGCATCTTGTTGGCTTCAGTGTTTGTGACATCATTACTCCTCACTAATGACTGTAATTATAATAATAATTATTATTATATTTCCACGTCTTGAGTAGCTCATGTCGTAGATTAATGTGTCTCATGTATGTGAAGTTAAACTGTTATATAATTTCTTTAAAAGACAGCAATGTAACCATTGAGTGCGTCAGTTTCCTTACCACATAAATCATCTCATCAAAACTGTATTTTTCCTTTCGGTCAATCGCTGCAGCGAGATCTCTGACAAGACAGCAACAAAAAGGAAGTCATTACTGCCATGTCCACTTTCAAAACTCACCTCTCATGCAGTATTTATCTGATACCTGTGCTTTTCCTTCATCTATCATTTTAAAAAGTCAACATTTTCCTGCAGATTTTGCTTAAATGATGATTTCTGGCACTGACCTGGTGATGTAGAGAGACGTGCCGTCACTGCGCAGCACTGTGCAGACACTGCTCATGTCTCCAGCAGGAGAGAGATCCACTACGCCTGTTCCTTTCCTGTAAACACAACAAGTCCATGTGAGCTCAGGGCTGACTGTCAGCGTCAGTGTCTACTGCAGTGAAGGAGCATTCATTTCATTAATTGTATGCAAAAGAAATCACAGCCACTAGAAAAAAAATCTTCCATCTTATGTCTTAGGAGATTCCATTTTTGTTTTTGGTCTTTGTGTAAACATACAGAAAACCCATGTATGATTATTATAGTGTATGAAATGTTTTGGAACTTAAAACAAGTCGTGAAAGGGTTCCCTAATAATAAAATATGATATTTTAATAAGCTGAAGCTTCAGCCTACAACTTTCTGGTCAATATTTTTTAGTTGCTTTTTTTCCCCTTTATTTTTTCCCCCCTTTACTTTAATGCCTTATAGTTATTTACTGCTTTCTATGTCGTATTTTAAGAAGTGATAACCAACAGGCAAACAATCTGAACAAACAAAGTAAAGTTCACAGGCTTTTATTTAAACTTGCAAGGAGAAAAATATTTCTACATATTCTTGAAAACAGGCCACCATAATAAGAGCATGATAATTTGAGAGTTTAAAAAACCTTTTATTTAATATACTGACTGATTCATCTCTGATAAGAACCTCTTAAATTGGGATCAGGATGTGTGATGTATGCCAACTGTTACCTCTGCAAATGGTTCATACTGTCACTAATTCACACACTGTATATGTCCAACATCTTCATATCTGCCACTTACTGTTTATTATTATATTTACATTTAGCACCTGACACATAAACACCACTCTGCATTTTACAGCTTTTTGCACTTAGACTGTTAGCTGCATTTTCTTGTCTCACTACCTGCACTGTGTGCACGAATCAACACACACTGACTGTACTGAGCAGTAAACAAGGACGTGTGAGTGCTCTCTGGTGGACAAATTATGTAAAGGAGACACTGTTTCTGATTTACCTCACATATCTTTGGTATTTCTGGGGCCTCTTTAAGAAACTTCCTGAGTTTGAAATCCTGTAAATCCTATCTCAGTTTAGGATGACATTTAGGATGTTGATGCTAAAGAAACATGTTTCCTAACTGCATTTAAGGAAACTCTTATCTGATCTTAGGACAGGAATTTAGTTGTTACGGGACTGTCCTAACTTAGAGATTTTCAAAAGTTACGTATGTTTATAGATAAATCTGAGTTGAGTTGAGTAGATAAGATGGTCTGAGAGGTAGTATAGGAATTGTTTCTGTAACAGGAAGATGGGATTTTTCCTGTCTTTTAAACTTAAGTTAAGATAGGACAAGAAGTTAGGATATTTTTCTAGGGCTCCTGTACTGCAACACTTATGACACAGGAAACAGGGAAAAAGATACAGCTATCTGAGGTTCCCTCACAACATATAAGATCTGGTGTGTAACATAGTAATACAACTTTCACCATCAAAAATGATCAGGGACAAGAGAAATCTCATATTACCTGCCCCGCTTTCATAATAGATAATAAATACATAGATGGTCTGCCAATAACTTCAACACGCTACACATACAAAACTAATGACAGACTAAACATTAACATACCAGAGCTGTGACAAACAGTTTTTTCATCATTGATTAATCTGACCATTATTTCCTCAATTAAATGTTTCGCCAATAAAATGTCAAGAAAATAGCTGAGGTAGGACCAAGTCATTGTTTTGCAAGACAAGTCTCAAGTAAGTCTCAAGTCTTTGCACTCCCATCCCAAGTCCTAAGTCCTAAACAAGTCATAATGCACTCTTCACCAAGTGTAATGCCATTTTAATAACAGACTAAAGATGTATTAAATTGACAATGATCATGAATGCTTTTAATAATTTTATGTATTTGCTAAAACTAGTTTGTTCGAAGTTAATGCATGTCCATCTGTAATTTTCAGCCCACATGTTTTGCATACTGTTATTATTTTTTGTTGACCAATGTGTAGTTTTTGTATGCGTATGAAATAATCTTGAGTATAATTTTTTTAACTGCATCTCAGAAATGTAAATTTTTATTATTTAAAATTAAAATTAATTTAAATAATATATAACATATTTTTCAATCTTTGGGTTTGGGGAAGGTATCAAGTATTTTCAAGTCAAAAGTCTCAAGTCCAAATGAAGTCATTGGTGTTAAGATTCCAAGTCCAGTTGCAAGTCTTCTTTCATTTGTCAAGTTGAGTCTTAAGTCATCAAATTTGTGTCTCGGAAAATAGTGAAATATGCCCTGTGTGATTCCCCAGAGCCTATAGTGATGACATCAAATGGTACATTTTATCTGACCAATAGTCCAAAAACCCCAAGCTATTTAGTGTATTGCCATGTTTGACAAAGAAAAGGAACGAATTATCACATTTAAGAAGCAGAAATCCAGTAAATATTTGGCTTTTTTGTTTTAAAAATGATTTAAATAAATACTCCATGTACAAAATAGTTGCTGATTAACTTTCTGTCGACTGACAAGTACATTAGCTCTGGTTCATAGTCCAGTTATTTTAACAGTTATTTTAGAAGCTATCCAGTATATAAACCAACTGGGAACATGAAGCTGACCGTCCTAACACATGTTTACTCAGACTGTGTCATGCCAGTTACTGATTAAAGGCCGTCACATACTGTCACATACTTAGAGGTTTTCAACAGGCCTTGGCTCTGCAGCTGCTGCACCACCTCCTGGGCTTGATCTTGGTGAAAAGACTCCCCGGAGTAAATATCAAAGAGGATGCCTAACCTCTGAAAATGATTAAAATGAAACAGTTTACAATATTTAATCTACTGATATTTATGTTTCAGAGTTTAGGTTTTGACCACGGTGTCATGTTATTCAGTCCAGCTAGCTGTACCTTGTAAATGTGCTGATACTCGTCCACTGTGATCTCTCTGAACTGTTGCCATAACGACATGGCCTCGCTCTCATGCTGCTCCAGCTGTCTGAAGAAGTTTCTGGCAGCCTGTTTCATATCCTCATTGTCCTCTGCTTCCTTGTTCACTCGAACATAAACCTGCAAGACAAAAACAACAAACAGTGCCAAAAACCGGCTTGACCCTGTCGAACAAAAGCCTTTCTTTCTTTACACAGCATTCAGACCACGTAACACAAATACAACTCAATGACTCTGTTGATGTTTGGATGACAGACGACTAACATTTATTATGAAACAAACTCACCTCAAACAAATGCTGTAAGGGATTCTGTTTCAGTTTCTCCTGACATCCAAACTGGCCGAACCCAGCTCCCAGTAAACCTGAAACAGAAAACTGGTTTCATCAACAAAGCCCATATTAAGAGCAGCATCTGTGACTTAAAGCACCTGTGAATATTTTGCACATTATTTACTCACCAAACTGCATACCCCAGTCTCCCAGGTAGTTCATTCGAATGACTTTGTTTCCGAGAGACTGCTTTAAGTTAGCAATGAAGTTACCTGGAGAGGAACAGAACAGCTCACTGACTGTACGATCAATTTAAAACTTACGTTTACAGTGTAGCAAAGCAGATACAGGTTCATAGAGGCTGAGACCAATATTAATATCCGAGGGTTTAAAGGTCCAGTGTGTGCGATTTAGGGGCATCTACTGGCAAAAATGGGTGACAGTAAGAGGGTTCCTGATTTGAACCCTAAGGTGGGCTGTGGGAGGAAGCTGGAGTACCTGGAGAAAACCCACTCTGACACAGGGAGAACATGCAAACTCTGCACAGAAGGGCTCCCCATCCCGGAGTTCAAACCAGAACCCTCTTGCTGTGAGGCAACAATGCAAACCAAATAAAGTAACTCACCAATAATTGTAGATCTTAAGTGTCCAGCGTGAAATTTTTTGGCAATATTTGGAGAGCTGCAACATAAAACAGATTAATTGTGTCTGACGGCAGTCTTTAAGGGGAAGACACTGCATGTGGTGTTAAAGGAAATACACAAACGTTTGACAAACCCACCTGTACTCAACTAATGTTGTTCCTCTCTTGAGAGTACTTAAAAGTTCACTATTCAACCCAAATTTCTCATCCTCCTGCTTTCCAAAAGGCTCCAACATTTTCTAAAACAGATGCAGTAAATCAGATTATAATCACAGCAGAGGCAGTCAAGTTTGTTGTTTGTATCACAGTGGAAATGAACCTGACAAACCTGGACAAGGAGTTTGCGATTCACTTTGAAGTTGATCATTCCACTTCCAACAGATATGTCTTCCACCACACTGTCCTGCTTCAACTGAAAAATACAAAGCAGATTTCAAGGAAGATTCAAGGCCTTGAGTCTTTCTGAGCTCGGGAAAGTAATAAACAGAATAGGTGAAGAGTGCATCTAAAAATATAGTAAAGAGGAATATTCAATTAACTTTGTGATTTTGGATTAATGGCGAGGCAAACTTTACATGACACATTTAATCCACATGGGCATTCAAGTGTACTTTACATTAAACAGAATTAAAAAAGAAGGAAAAAACTGAAATAAGTAACAATAGCAGCTGTTCAAGAAAAGGCACACACATAAAAAAAACATCTCTAGAAAGGCTACTCCTGCAACTAGGAGCATAAAACAAAATGCAGCTTTACGAGGAAGCCAGTGCAGTCATTTGAGGACAGATGTACAGTGATATGCACTCTTTTCATAGCTCTCGTGTGGCTGCAGCTCTCTGACTGATCTGCATTTACTCCATAATCTTCTATGTAAATACCAGAAAAAGATCATTATCTAAGTCTACTTTATAAGGTACGAATCCATGCCCAAATCTCTCTATGTCTGTTTTCGGTAAGTGTATTTTAAAAAAGTAAAAAAGCTGATCTCGAAACACTGTTTATATGTTTGTGGAAACTAAGAATGTGCACTGAGAGGGATATAGCGATTTCTGGTGTCGTAAGATTTAAGGGACAAGGAATAAAGACACCAGAGTAGCTGCAGCTCAGCAGGTAGAGCATGTGAAGATGTTAAGGGTTACCAATGTATAATATGCGTGCAAAAAAGAAAATGTAAATCAAGGATGCACAATATTGGATTTTTTGCTGCTATTTGATGCCAAAAATTTGAGGACAAAAGCTGTCTGATAAATACATGTAATAATAGATGAGCCCTCATTTGTCATTTCTTTGCCTTGACACCAAAAAACATCAGCTTATTTTGTCTTTACTTAGGAGTCAATCCACTGGTGTAGGTCATTTTAATACATTGTATGTGTGATATCACAACAGCGTGGTGACAAAACAAAACATGTTAGATCTGCTGTTTCCTTCACACATGCTTCCTCCAAGATGAATCTTACCCGAGTGGCCAAGTCTTCTGTCTGCAGCTGAATGTCACCACTGGATGGTAAAATCCCACTGACCCGTAATGTGCCGATGGACAGTCTGAAGTCAGCAGACTGCCTGAGGAGCACAAGTTCAGGCAGCTTTAACAAGCAGACACACACAGAGCATCTGACTCAAACAAATAGAGTTAATGTTAAACACACTTAACTGTTTCTTAAAAACTGGGACTGCTGACAGAGCTGGCATGAAGGCATCTTCAGACTGCTGCAGCGTCTGACCCAGCTGCACATTGAAACACACAGAGAGATGAAAGAATTCAATAGTAGGCAGCATGAGATAATGTTATAAAACACAGGCTAACAGATATGTACCAGAATTAACAGACAGTCCTGCCTCCCTCTTGTTGTTAACTTTACTCCAGGGTCAAGGCATGCTGCTAAGTTAGCATTAGCATACAGTGTTATCTTTAAACTCTTCCGGCTTCCGTACCTTTGCTGCTATTCTTCTTCTGAAGAAACACGCCATGTTCCGGAAACATACGAACACTAAATAATGCTAATAAACGCGTTGCAAAATTAGCAACACTCAAAAGCTGTGTGGTGAGTTCATTCACATTGACATAGCTAGTAAACTTCCGCCTTCGTCGCTCCACTTCCTGTCAGCTCGTCCAATCAGAGGCTTTCTTCTCAATCGACGTCAGCAGCTAGAAAAGGTTCGTTGGATTATATTCTCCGTTGCTCTGCACCGTCTATCCCGGTCACTTGCAGTTTTTCTCAGTCGTTTTGACACATTTCCTGTCGCTCAGTTTCTCAAAACTCTAAACCGGAAGCTGAAAGGCGATAAACCATTCTGTCAAAACCCAGAAAAATCGCACAAGTCTCTTGCAAAATGAAACACCGCACTCAAAACCATCGTCTCTCTTCTCAAAGCTGATCCTTTAAACAAACAACACACACACAGAGCACACAGTTTCCTTTTCTTCTTAAAAAAATAAAGGGTTTATGTTGTCCCAAATTAAGCTGCATTTTTTGGTACATTTAGTATAAACTCTGTTGCCATATTGTAATACAATACTGTGAATATACCATCCATATTGCATTGACACAATTATTGTATCAGCATAGTGAAGGATGCACATTCATCTATCCTGAGCTCCCATCACAACCCTGCTAAAATACACAACTGCTGCCGGTTTGGGCCAAACTTACAGTAACTGAGCTCAGTGCTGTAAAAGTATCTGCTGATGTAATGATGAAATCACTGCACAAATACCAAAAAAGGTAACACAGATATTTTTTGTTACCGTAATACATAATCCATGCTGCTCCATTTAACCCCAACATGGTAGAAATCACTTGAGGCCTTTTTGTGCTCTGGCACATGATGGAAGTGTTTTGCCAACTGAGATAAGTGTCGAACCAATTGATCATTCGGGTGTCATTTTGGAATTCCCCTCTGGGATTAATAAAGCATTTCTTTTACTTCTTTTATTGTGCTTTGAGTTCAACAGTCTGGAGTTTTGTTGATGATAGACGAGCTTCAAGTTTTCGTGATTGTGTGCATGGTTCCCTTGTTTGTGTGTATGTGTGTACAATAGAAAAAAACTACACTTGAAAACAAGGTTTCAAACCTTAAATATTTTTCTACATCAATATTCATGACTAAAAAAGTAACCGTTCAAGTCTGAAAAAACATCCTTAGTTATTATTTATTAGAGGCTTAACGACTCAAACTCAGGAAACCAGCTTCATCAGGACTGTTCTTGGCGTTTCCTTGGCAACAAAAAAAACCCCAACAACTGTCAGCGCATAAATAAATCATCTAAATATGACCGTGCAACTTGAGTTAAGGATTAAAAGTCAAACACTCAAGATTTTTTAAGTCCAGGAAAAAGCCAATGAGAAAAGTGTAGACAATTTCTATTAGTGGACATGCTTGTTATAAAAAAGACAGAACCCCTGGCCCATGAAACTCGCAGGGTCCGACATGATTAACCAATTATATGTTGCCAGCATCAGAAAATAATGACAAAGAAGGTATGAAGACGACTAAAATTAAATTAACAATTAAATCCTAATCATTTTCATGACATTGGGCCTTCTGCTTTTCATATTTAATCAAAATAATAGTAATCTATTTAGACTGCTTCATTAAGTGCAGAGAATAGTTTCATGAAGCTTTAAAATGTTGCATCATTCTAAGTTTTCTACAGAATGAAATAGTACCAATGACAAGTGTTGGGTTTGTGGAAACAAACTTTGCTGATGAGACATGCAAGTCAAACTAAATTCAGCTCCCCTTCACAGCTCTGTTCTGGCAGCATGTAGAAATCAGAAACGCTTTTCAGACTTGTGCGATCCCTTTAAAATATGAAAACACATTACGAACTCAAATTTGTGTAAACATTTTATTGTTTACTTTTCTTGAAACAAAGCCCCTTTATACCTACAGCAAATAAAATCATGAAATTTTGGTACAATGAACAAAAGTCAAGCAAAAAGAATAAAAAAAAATACAGTGTATACAAATGTAATAGCAGGTTACTGCCAGTACAGTTTAAAACAATGCTGAGAAAAACCAAGAGGCCTGATCCTGGACTCCAGTCTGAAGACGTCTTGGTTTGTCCACTTGTCAATGTTCAATCCCTTTTTCAAAATGTACATATAGAGAAGCTGCACAGCTAACATCCTCTCTGTGAAATAACTAAATCATCCAAAAATAAAATCAGAAGGCCAAGTGTGAGGTGGCAGTCAGCCTTTTACGAAGGCATCAGAACAAAGCCAAATAAATATTGACACGGCAGTTGAGAGGCCACTGGTCGAGTCACAGAGAGTCCTTGAAAGGGGGTGGCAGCAGGAAGCCCTCCTAACTCTGGTAGACACAGCAAACGTGAATGCCACAGACTGAGTCCACATAGAGGCGGTATGGCACAGCTAGGAGAAAAGTCCGACTGGACGCACTGAGTCCCTGGAGTAGCTCGCAGTAAAGGGTATTCCTCGATATCAGGTGCTGACACTCAGGAAACATCTACGGAAGAAACAAGAACACATTTCATATAATTATGAGGACATGGCTTCAGAGCTCATGACTGGGACTCGTACAGGACAGGAGTATAGGCTGGATCTGTAAGTCAGACCTGCATCCCAGGTATGCAACAGTCTTCTGAAAAAACAGCCTACATATCTGTCATCTCTTCTACAGTTTACACAAACTCAGTTTTACCAGATGTCGGGAGTGTTCTGGGAGTTCCCAAACTTAAAACAAAGCTTGGTGAAAAAAAAGCCCCTATAACTTCTGCTCAGCTAAGATCAAATAAACTTCTGCAGGAAGTAAAATTGATCACCACATTTCTACGGCCAATTGTCAAATTTTAAGTCCGCCATTGACTATTCCTGTACCCGCTAGATTTTGAGCTCGTCTCCACAGATCACGTGTGACAGAGAAAGTGAATGGTTCTCATTTGTTCTCACTAGTCGGCACCAGAAATACGTTCACTCCCATGGATGGAACTCCATGCATGTCTGAGCAACCGAAACAAGTCTGCAGCTTTCCACTGATGTGCTTAAAGTATGTCCGAACCTGACACTTATTCAAGCTGGCTGGAAGATCCTGAGAAGCCTGGAAGCCTGGACATATGCGTCTGTGTGTGTGTGTGTGTGTGTGTGTGTGTGTGTGTGTGTGTGAGAGAGTGAGAGAGAGAGAGAGAGATAACTTTTAGTCAGTAAGGGTTCATAGTGCCACACATTTCAGCTGTACTAAAAAAAATAAATTGTTTTTTTGATAAATAAGATAAACAATTTTAAATGGCTCTTATAATATACACAATATTAGCCTTATACATTAAACTGTGTTAAATTTTCTGAGGTTATTTCAGTTTAGACTAGTCGACTAGTGTAAATTTAAACTTCCATTTAAATGTCAGGGAAATGAGTTGTTGGAAACATCTCCAACTCTCAAAAATCACTACGGCTTATGTTTGTCCTAATGTTATATTAGAATAGTTAAAATGAAACTATGAGTAAAACTGTCTCCATCTAAACTGATTCACACAATGGGGTTTAAAATTCAGCAAAGGTTTGACCAGCGGGATTCACGCCAGTACTTGTTTTATAACCGACTTTGAAACACAAAGTGAAATGCTAAGCTGAGACTGAGGTTTTCATTAAAACTGACTGGACACACGAGCATAAGCTGATTGTGGGGCATTATGACAATGGCTGAGGACACTGAGTAGTTGGATACTTACAACACACTGCAGTAAACACTGCTTGATTAAGACACTACTGGTATAGTGCACTACTAAACCACATTTCCACTGCTCAGCTCTACTCGACTCGCATGTTTTTGGTTATTCATTAACTAAAGTTGGGGATAGTATCTGGTATGTTTTTTTGGTGCCACTTTGGCTGAGGTTTGAAGCGAGCTGAGCCGACACAAGAAGGTGGAGTTAAAACACTGCAGACCACTGATTGGTCAGAGAGAAATGTAACTTGTGCCACAATACCACCATTTTTATATAGTAATGCTACCGCCAACAGCGGCTGCAATTTTTTTATTCGCAGCCTGCAAAACTACCCTGTACACGACGCTGCACAAGTGACAAAGTGCAGATGTTCCTCTGTTTGGTTGCAAGTGAATGGATTCAGCAGGGGTCTCAGTGAAGATGATTTCACAGCAGTTTCACACGGCGTCGCTATGGCAATCAGCTGAGAATCCAGAGGGGTTACTATCTGCACCGGAAAACTGAAACAGTGACGAGGACCTAGTACCAAAAGTGAGATGAGTTGAGCCGAACCATGCAGTGGAAATGAGGTATGATATTTCACTGTACCGCTACCGTTACGAAGCTTAGCCACACCTCTGACAGCAAGCTGCAGTCCGCTGTGCAAAATGTAAACACAACACGTGTGCAGTGACTCATGTAACAGCTGACACAGACAGAACAACAGCTGGACCAAACTCTGCTTTTAGGAACTGATAAGCAAAAAACTAAATTTCCTAGCGAATGTCCAGTTCTATGAATTTGGAATCAGATTCCAATTCAAAACTCATACTCAAAACTCAACTTCATTCTTAAATTTCTACATTCAGTTGCAAATGTTGTGTCAGGCATTTTATCAGCAGATACTAGAGGCTTTTCTCATTTGTCTATTTTGTGCCTTCTCGTCTCCTCTGTCCAGCCTGTGACCCAGAAATCAATCTCAGCACGCCATCTTAAACAATGTCTCCATTCCTAAAACGCACCTCAAGGAGAGTTGAGGCTTGCCAGAGGACCTATGAGCACGAACGTGCAGGTGTATCCTTTGAGGAAGTCTTTTCAGCACCCGTGCTGTACAACAGATGTGTGTCCAGCGTAACACACAGCAGATGATTCACAAGTGCCACACGTCATATTTATTTGATGTAACTTTAAAATGGCAGCTCAGAAAACACAGATGTCTCATTTACTTAATGCCTGTTGCCTTGACTCCTCTCTCCTCATGTTTCCTCTTTGCCTCGTCCACTAGGGAGAGGGACTAAGATGCAAAAACAGGAGGCAAGGAAAGGAATCAAGGATGTACAAAGTGTAAAACAAGAAAAGTGTTTTTGCAGAACATAATGATGTCACAGGGAAGTTGACCTTTAGGATATAAAATGTCATCACTTCACCATTTTATCCTATTTGACATTTGCATGAAGTATTGTCATGATTAGTGTATGGATTCTTGAGATATGGTCAAAACCATGTTTTGTGAGGTCCCAGTGACCTTTGACCAAGAAAATCTAATTAGTTCATCCCTGAGTTAAAATGGATGTTTTTGACAAATTTGATGACAGACAGACCAACATGATGCCTCCGGCCACAGCTACAGCCAGCATGAAGGCATAAAAAAAGAAACACACAGAGCAAAGTTTTGTAGAGATCATAAATGGGCTACAAGTGTTTGACAATAATAAATATACTCACAGCTGGCAGGCTGCTCTCCAAACCTTCGCATCAGTTGATCATGTGTGAACTTGACAAACGCATCATATTGCTCTGTTGGAAGAATGTACACGTATTAGCACACAGTGTGGATGACTCATGACAAACTGCTGTTTTAAGAGCCTTTTTGAAAAAACAAAACAAAAAAAACATACCTGCGAGCTTTGTCGTTAGTATCTCGTCGTACTCCTCGCGGATTTTGTCCTCTCGCTCTTTCAGCAGTCTTTCACAAATCATGCCGACCTGTCTGAGGGAGAATAAAGGCTGCTCTTTTCTGGTGGGAGATGAGGCACCCGAGGATGTACCTGTTGGAAGAGTCAATATCACACAATTAATACTGAATAAATGACATTACCCACCGACAGAGCACTGCAGCATCAGGTTGACATTGTGATAGATATTACATTACATCATCCTGTTTTAATGCTAATTAGGTATGGCACCATATTCATGCTCTGTATCCACTTCTAATACATGAGCATCAGTGCATTTGACTCCATAATGATAAAAGTGAAAGGATAAGGGGGCTTTCCATCAGGAACTTTTGTTTCACTCCAGGAGTTGGCTAAGGATGTGGGATTCCCCATGGTTGTCAGCAACTCAATGGCAGAAAACATCCTAATTTGTTGGTGTAAAGTGAATTGATATGTCAGTCATTGTAAGTAGGTGCTCCAAATCAAATTAGTCTCAAAGGGAAAATAGCTAAACAAGGGGGAATCATTAAAAGATGACAATATGGCTGTTCTGTCTCAGTAAGATTATTCGTAATAACTGGTCAATGTCCTCATAAGACTGTAGCTACCTGGAAGGGCAGCTCCACTGTGGATGTTCTGCAGGTCCAGAGGACAACAACTCTCTGCCTGCTGGAAAGCAGTGTCCAGGTGTCGTCGTTTCTGCAGACGCTTGTACTCCTGTTTGATGTTGTGTAGAATTTCCTCTGGAAACAGAAAGGTAAACATTTCCTTCATTACATAACACCTCAACACAGAGATGTTGCATTTCTGTGATACAAAACCACTGCAGAATTTACAAATCTGACTTAATGTAGCCTTGCTGATGAATCCAGGTACATCATGGCTTTAAAGAGACTGCAGTCAACTACTGCTTCACTCTATTAATAACACAGCAGCATCACAGCACTTGCATTCCTGTTGCTCCCACACTAACTTTACCAACCCACTGTGAACTAACACTAAAAATCAAATACTGAATCACAGAAACTACTAGGAAGTGTTTGCTGAATTTACACCAGGGAGATTCACCACATCATGGACACCGGTACACACGGGGTAATGCTAACGGGGTAACAAGCTACCGTCGTCCAGTTTACAGTAAAGCCTGGTTTTACCGTACTGAACTTGAAGTGACAATAAAATATAAGCTGTGGATTTTAACTCCTACCTGTGGTGAGTCTGGACGACACTTCCCCAAAAGGCGACGGCTCCATACGCAAATATTTCTGTGGTGAAGAGACCGGGGACACCATCGGGGCGCACCTCCTTCTTTTGGGTGAAGCCTGGCTCATGAGCGGATCAAAGTCCAGAGTCCTTTTCAGGGTAGCACCGCAAGCCATTGCGCAAAAATGTGTCTTAAAAAAACTAAAACAGAAAAGCTAAAACTCCCCGTTACCTGGGAAAGTGGCTAACCTGGGCCCCGGTGTGTGCTGCTAATGCTAGATAACGTTAGCTAGGTCAAACGGCAGTAGCGGTTCCGGGCAGCAGACAAAAACGCAGTTTTATCGTCTCTCGTTGCCTTCTGCTGACAAATCTCATAAAGATTACGTTACGGAATATATATTGATTTAATCTGGATAAAATAAACTAGGAAAAATTTGCTAGAAAATCGGATGATAGCAGATTTTGCGGCACTAGTTCTGCGTCGTACCTAAAACGGTTCAGACTAGTTTACCTTTTCTTCCGTTCATTTGATCGGGTATGGGCATGCGCAAAGAAGCAGTCTCATGCTGGTACTTGTAGTTTCTGTTCTCGATCTCGCCCATTGTTTTAGAACCTTGAAGACTACATTTCCCGAAGACCTTGAAGCGGTCGTTTTTTAAATTTGTTTTGCTGGCTAACAAAACACCCAAAACCACAGAGAAGTTTCAGTTTCACTTAAAACGTGTACATAAAGACATTTAAAGGTCCTTTAAACACATTTATACAAAATACTTAATATGATATTTGCAGTTTGTCTTCAGACACAAATTTATCACACTATTTGAACATTATTATTACTTTTAAATAACGATTTATGGGTATTTTTCTGTCCAAACCAGATTCTGCCTTGTGCATGCTGAATTTTCACATGGTATTCTCTCAGTCTAACTAATTGCATTGTTATTCTTACACTTAAAAAGCTTGCACATTAAAGGTATCGGGGAGACCAGGTATAGTTCTAACACTTTTTTTTCAGCACCGGAAAGTGACTGAATTTTTGTATAAAAGCTCTAAAATTTTGACACAAAGTACCTTTTGTCTATTCTACAAATAGCAATGTTTCCAACTTCTCAAACTATATCACAGAATTTATTAATCTATGTCAAATACACAGAGCTAATTTGTTACGGCCCGCCTAACTACCAACTACCGATAAGTTATAACAATAAGTGTGACAAATTAAAAATTGCACAACTGCTAAAAATATAAATGAAAAACAGATACACTACTGATCAGTTCCTACCAAGGTCAAGCTTGCTAACCTGTACCTGTCAGATGCTTAGTGCCTTAGGTTGAGTGAGTCCAAAATACAGCTGATGCCTCAGTGAAGTAACCAGTCAATATCTTGCTGTGCATATAAAGTGCTCCAGGGTTGATGTGTTTCTGTAGAACGATGAAGTTCTCACAGCCCTGGTTCCCTCATCAAAATGGGATTTTTTTTCCCCATTGGATTTTGGATTAAAGCAGAAAATAAGCTCTCTGGCAAACAAAAATTTATAATACTTACTTGCCTAAATGCAATCATCAGAAGTAAAAAGCTAATGTTAGGCTATAAGCAAACTGCACCACGGTTGCATGACTGACATCGCCACCACAAAAAGACTGTAAAGCCGTGTTTGGCATGATTAAGTTCTGCAGTCTCATTTAGCCGCTTGTTAGCAACCATCTTTTTTAAGACACATAAAAGCTTCAGAATTCTCAAGTGGTGTATTTACTGACATATTTTATGTAGTAGAACAGAACGTGAAGGTCTCTTAAGCTTGCATTAACCACCGACATTATTTCAGGCATCTAAATAATAACCCATTCAAAGAAATCCACTGAACCAGGAGTGGTAAAATACTCAAATCTGAGTTTTAGAACTTATTCCTGGGGCACCGTATTGACTGGTGTGATAGCCCACACCTGGAAGCTGTGTTGATCCTCTTTCTCTGAGTATTCTTTAAGCACAAACCCTACTGTCTTTCCCTGCCTCACCTCATCTGATGCAGATTTTAGTATGCGTGCAAGCACACCCTCAGTTTTTCTTCTGAACTCCCCAGACACCTGAAGAAAGGTGTGAAATAGGAGGAGAAAATGTGTTTAGTTAAGTTATAACACTAATCAAAAATATTGAATTGGCCACAAAAAGTTACTTTCATACCTGGAAATCTGTGTTTTGGCTGCAAAATCTGCACACTTTCTCATATTGCTAAGACATGTCACATACATGTCAGGAAGAAAGTGGTCATACTTGTTAAACATTTATTATTGAGGAAAGAGGTGCTGTTACTACCATCCTGTTTTTACAACCATACCCGGTCTCATCTATATTCTTATATTTCATAATTTAGTAGTTGTAGTTTGGTACTGTATATCTATAGCGTATTCTAGTATTCTCTGTAATTTATATATCATCCATCTATCTATCTGTCTATGTATCTGGCCAATTAATAGGTCGCAGAAAACTCTTGCATGTTGGTCCAATCCAGGGTTCTGACAAACTATTATTTTCACTACTGATTAATCCACCAATTGTTCTCTCAATTATTGGTTTGGTATATAAAACATTATAAAATACTCCACACATGGTGGAGTAAACCTGCCTCATGGCTTTTCACAGATTGCCGTATTTGGTAGATAAATGAGCACAATCCTGTTGACATCTGTGTGAACAGATGTTGCAATTTCCCTGTCCCCTTTAAGCCAAGAGATGAAAAGAACAGAGCAGATGTTGGTGCCAGAGGATAATGTGCCAGCTAGTCTCTTGTAATTTGTCACTTTGGGGGGTTACAAGACGTAACCACAGTATTGCTAAGAAAGCTGAAAATCGATGTGTAGAAATGTTTTCTCAGAAAGGCTGCCACTAGTAACAGTGTGAGATCTTCCACAAGGGGGCACTAAAATACCACTGATGACTTCAGGTTGCCATCAGCTCAGGGCTTGGCTCTTCCTCTCTGTGTGGCTGTTTCTCTTGCATCAGTGATTGTTGGGTGAATTTACCAAAATGTGCTGTGACCTCTGGTTCCAAATAATCAATCAAACCACTGCAGGCGAAATGACAACCAGCTGCAACTTTATTCGAAAGTTTGAAAACAGCAATACTAAAAACACTTGACTGAGTCTGGTTTTTAAGCCATAGATTCCTCATTATGCCACCACTGTACAGAAGCCACTTGACAGTTGACATTTTGATCTTCAATACTCAATAATACAAGAGGCAGCAAAGCATACTGATAAACAGCTGTCTGGATAACTTTACACCAAGATAAATGTCTACAGAACAATTGTGCTGTGAGATTTCTAGATTAAAAGTACTACATCGTCTATTAGAAAAGTCACATCTTCTCAGATTCTTTTGTAAGGTCAGCTGTCAAGTCTCCACACCACGCACACACACAGACTTCCATCCAAGTTACCAGCTAACGACACGACCCTTGTTTCTTTGTTTAGATAAGTAAAATTAACAGCAGACATATTTTTATTTAGAGTTACGCCAAAAGTACTTCACTAGGCCTGTGCATGGGTTGCTTTTATTTTCCGAAATGATGCCCCGCTGCAACAGTAGCACTAAAACAACTCACTGCAATGATCAAAAGGCTCGGGGTCGGAAATATATCACCAAGTCACAAGGTATCACACACATAGGCTGAATCCAGTTAAAATCATACATTGGATGAAAGCAGCTATAGTCAGTTTGTTACAGTAGTGACCAGCACACTGCGTCCAAATTCGGTTTGGATGTGTTCAAGCTTTGGCCAAAGGCCTGTTGTTGTTGTTGTTGTGTTGGCTGTAGAGCTGAATGAGTCGATCTGAACACTTCATTTTGCAAGAGAACACTGTACAGTTGTTAGGTATACATTTGAACAAAGACACGTCACTCTAAAGGTCTAACGGCTAGCGGGTAAAGAAATGGACAACAGGGACGATCGTCACTCTGCCACAGAAAATGCCATTCCAGATTCGACACGCTCAGAATCCATTTACCTCCATCTCGTCAAGAGTTTATTTGTGATGGTGATAAATATGTTCTTTTTTTATCTTGAGCATGAATCACCTCTCGTTTCTTAAGATCTCTTCACACATTTTGCCACTCGCTGAGTGTTGTCAGAAGAAGTAAAAAAGTGACACGTTTAATGGCAATTTTTTTTGGAAATAAACAATCATTTGAACTTTTTTTTTTTTTTGTATCATTCCCTCATAGAAATGCCAATATGCAACATGTACATGAAGCCTGTAGAAAGTCAAGACGCGGAGATTTGTTATATTTATGGTGCAAGACACATTTTAAAGTCTAAATGACACAGTAAAACATCTCGAATTAAAAATGTCAGTAGCCCCTTATCCCATAAATGAAGATATATTGTTTTCAAAACCTGAATTCACAGTACAAAAATATAATATGCCTTCACTAACTGGATATCATGAAGTCTATGGTAAACAACAGACTTATGATAGTCTTTGATAATCCTTTCAAATTGTGAGTCCCTCCTATGAACTTGCAACACTGTTTGGCACTTTGGCACACTGTGTACTCACAAACCGACAGAAAATAATGCAACCACTTAAGCGTCTATGTGAGGATGTAAGTTGATACTTTCAGGAGAGGATTTGTTTGTTTTTTTCTCTGGAATATCTAACTTCTGCTTTATTGTGTTGAATGGCATTGTTTGGGGAGGATGACATTTACACAGTTTCCCCCCTGACGGCCAATTAGACAGCCTCTGCAGAAGTTTCAGTTGACACAGACATTGTTACTTTGGCTATTTTCACAGTGGTCTTCACACAGCTCTCTGCAGCCCTGTTGGCAGAAATGTTGGCATTTCTGTTCTGGCAGTCTGACTCGAGGCTATTGTCCAACTGCTGGGCACTGCCCCTGCAGGCATGGCAGGAGCTGAGGAAGGCATGCCGCAGGTCCTTGCTCCTCAAGGCGTAGATGATTGGGTTGACAGTAGAGTTGAGCAGGCAGAGAATGCTGCAGAATGCAAATACTGTCTTGATGTCATCGTCCATTCGCCAGAAGAGGTCGTACACCATGATGGCGAGCACTGGGCCCCAGCAGATGACCAGCACCGCCAGGATGAGCACCAGGGTCTTGGCCAGACGGATGTCCATGCGTGCCTGCTCAGGGCGTGTGGTCTGCACTTTAGTCCCATCTGCTGAATAAACAACGAGGCTCTTCTGGGAGGTGCGGCTCAGCATGCGCACAGCGTGGTGGTGTGCTTTCCACAGAATGTATATGTAGGCGTAGACAATGAAAAGAACCAGCACGCTGGTTACACCGATCCAGAACAACAGGTAGTTCTCATCAATCAGAGGGAATATGTCTGAGCAAACAGTATTGAGACGTTTACAGTTCCAGCCCAGCAGAGGTAGCACTGCGATGACGATGGAGATGGTCCACATCATACAAAAGGCAATGACAGCCTTGGTCCGTGTGACGATGCGCCTGTAGGCAAGAGGCCGGTGTATGGAGATATAACGGTCAATAGCAGTGAGGAAAAGGCTCCCCACAGACGCAGTGAAGGATGCCGTGACTCCACCCAGCTTGAAGAGAAAAACATTGGGGCTGTCCTTCCTGTGGAAGACATGGAAGTCCAGAAAGCTGTAGACATATATGACACTTCCCAGCAGGTCAGCCACAGCCAGACTGCCGATAAAGTGGTAGGACGGACGGCAGCGGAGGGTGCGGGACTGGAGGATGACGCAGAGCACCACCAGGTTCTCCAGCACCGTGAAAGTACCCAGAGTCAGAGACAACACAGCCACAGCCAGCTGCTGGCTCGGGGTCAGGATCATGAAACACTCCATGTCCATAAAGTTCTCCCCACATTGTATGGTGTTAGTCTCATCTCTGAACGTGCTCCTGTTGCTAAACAAGTCTGTGGCATTGGTGGGGAAGAAGGGGATGCCTTTGAGGATGAGCTCCTCGTCCGCAGGTACTTTGCCCGGGAAGGAGTTGCTGCGGAAAGCTGATAAGGGCTTCTGCACGGAGAAGCCCGTCTTGAAGTCTACATCATTGAGGGGGTCGTCGTAGTTGGCGTCGTTGGAGCCCAGATACTGTAAACCAGATGTAATAGTCCGGAAGGTGGTGTCCGCCACACCATCCAGCACAGATTTCATGGCTGTGTCTGAGGGTAATACTGCAGTGTAAGACGCCTGGATAACCTACAAATTGATGAGAAACATGTTTGAAAAACCTAAAAAAGAATCCCATGCATATTATGACAGGAGATTAAATTTGCAACAGTGCACACCTCTCATTAAAAAGGGCCTTTAACATGAAAACCTGAATTTGGCATAAACCACATCTGATGTCTGAGAGCTGGTGCACTTATAAATATTCTATCATGCATCTTATCCTTATCAACACATAGGAAATTATTAGTAACTGCGTGCTGTCTTTCTTTTTAACAACAGGAAACCTACTTATAAAACCAAGACACATGAAGCTGAATACAAAACGCCTCTTTTTTTCTGTGAGGTGCAGCAGCAGACAAAACAATGCAATTCCTCTGCACCTGTACAGACCGGAGCACTATTGCAAAACACATACATACAGCTAATAGCTAATTAAATCTGTGTGAAACAACATATGCATGCTCAAATTCGGTAGTTTTATCTACTGCAAGACTAAAGAGATACATAATTGCTGTTGCATAATTTAAATATATGCAAAATTTGGAAAGTTGTTTCAATATCAAGCTCTTTTGAGAGTCTTATAATCAGTGCAGGAGTGCAGATTCATCGTCAATCTGGCGCAAAAGCACAGATACATTCAGAAATCCGCACATTTAACAAAAAGAAAATTGATGCTTTAATGCTGGGACAAACAACACAAAGCATTTAAAGTGCTAGAATAAGCTTGGAAACAATTTTAACAGCTGTATTTAGTGGTTAAAAAGAAGAGAAGTGCTTCTTTACCTTACATAATTTTCCCAAGTGCGCAGAATCGCCCTTTACCACCGCGCGTTAATCCAAGTCAGAAGCGCATCATCCAACCAACCAACACAGATCTTATATAAAAGGAGAGACAACCAGCGTGCATGTGTTAGAGTGAAACCACCAGCATCATCACAATTATTAGTTTCTTTCTCAAATTCTATATGTAACATAAGTTTATCAGGTATCTGCTGAAGTGTCTCTTGGAGTGCGCTCCTGCTCTGTGTGGATACAGGTTGCCGCTGCTGCTCCTGCTGCTGCTGGCTCCAGCGTCTCTACAGTCTGTTTCTCTGTGTCTTCACACTTATGAAGCGTCGCTCCTACAAGCTCTGTCACGTGTTTCCATATAGCTTTATCTGCCCAACCCATGAAGCTGTCAAGCGGTGCATAGGAACAAGGGAGACGGCAGTGGTGGTGCTGCTGCTGCTGGTGGCTTATAAAAAGGATCTGATTTGAATTCCCAAAGCTCCACCTAGCAGACGATGTGCTCGGACAAAGAACAGAGCACAAAAGCAACCAAAAAAGAACAGCCTTGAATAACCGTTTTATCTCCCTAATTCATGAGGTAATTGTGAACACAATTTGTACATTTTGCAGGAACAAAAAGCTGCACTTCTCCTAAAAGTCTCCACATGAAGGCAACTTTTTTCAAAATGGGTTTCTTTCCCTTTTTACCACGCATTCAAAGGCAGATAGAGGTTGCAGACCTCATTGCTAGTCAGTGCATGTCTGTTTATTGTGTGAATAATTAACCAAAAATTGAGAATCTCAAAGAACAGAAAGCAGACTTCATCATTCTGATGTTGGCTGAGCTGAAATCAGTCATCCTCACGTCCTTTTTTCCCCTGTTAATAAACTGTTTTTACTTTGTACCTGCAAGTTGTTCACTTTCGAAATATTCTTTGATCCAAACCAATTATTTGGAGGAATTACACGTGAGTCAGTGTTTGTTTTTGGACGAAAATGCAAGAGAGAAGTAAATGTTAGGAGCCAAATGTGTCATTTATACACTTCACAACACACAGCCCAGTCACCAGAAGAAAATGTTGGTGTTGTACTTTCTTGCAAATCACGAACACATTACATTTGTATAACTTGCATCTTTTCGTGGTTTTGTGTCTCTTTGAGGTCACACTGTGTCTTTTTTGGATGTTTTTGTCTCCTTACAGTTTCTTTGCATCTTTTTGTGGTCATTTTGAGTCTTTTTCTGGTCGGCACGTTACAGCAATCTGAGTGACATATTGCAGATGAAGGCCAGGGGGCCGCTGACACTTTGGGCCCCTGGACCTGTGCTAAGTAGGCCTGTAAAGTAATCCATTCATGCCTGATAGATAGTGGCCAGAAAATGATTTGTTTATTATGGAGATGGCACTGCTTTTCCTGCCAAATAGTGACTAAAAAATGTTGTTTTTAACCAAGCCATCCCTGCGTCTCCTGCCGGATAGCAGTTGTCTTTTACTGAGACATGCTGCTTTTCTTGCGGGATAGTGGCCCAAAAAGTAGTTGTTTTTTTTTTACAGAAACATCTCTGTTTCTCTTGTGGGATAAAGGCGCAAAAAGTGATTGTCTTTTATCGAGACATCGTTGTTTCTCATGTGGGATGGTGGCCTGAAAAGCAATTGTTTTTTTTACCACAACACTGCTGCTTCTCTTGTGGTATGATGGCCAAAAAAGTGTTTATTTTTCATCAAGACAATGCTGCTTCTCTTGACTGATAGTGGCAAAAGCAATTGTTTTTTACCCTGTCATCACTGCTTTTCTTGATGGCATTATGCACCCTTATCAGGGTGTTAAGCCATATCTAATCCTAACCAGAACCAAGTGGTTTTTGTGCCCAAGCTTAACCACATATAAACCACAGTGTAGATGAAATGTAAAGTTTCAGTATCTGTTACATAATAATGTACAAATGTACCGTGTCCGTGGTTGCAGAGACACACAATGCCAACACTTTTCCTGGCAACAGGGTTCCAACACAAGATGATTCATACACATTTTATTATCTATTTTTTTCTGATGTCCCTTCTCCTCAAACTAGTTTCTTATCAGCACGTTCAATTACACACCACCACCAAATCAATGAGTCAGATCCTGCTATGAATCACAATAACAAAGACATGGCCTTTGTGTGGCCTTAATAAAAACAGATTCAACTCACTGATTATGAATGATCTAATTAGTATTCATTTGGCCATATACATGCAAACATTTAAGTGATGTTTTTTTTATGTCTTCATACTGTCTTCCACAGTGGCAGAGTAAATGGTGCAGGCCGAGGAGGCAGGAGTCAAGTGGCTGCATTGTCGTAGATAAAATCAGAATAGATGCATTATGTGACGTTTCGCGACCACAGATTGCCTCGGCTGACAGAACATGAAAACCTAGTGTCACGTTGGGACTGAAATGAGGCTATGGCTCTATCATCATCACAGGTGTAATTATTAATATCGCTCAGCCATGGCTGCCTGAAATGAACAAAATGTTCTACTCCACAAAATGAGAAGACATTTGCAGCCAGCAAATGACAGAAATGTCTGAAAAAACAGATCTCGAGGAGTTTCAGGTTCATTTTTCTGTGAATTTATTTCCCTTTTTTGGCAAAATTATCTGCTGGCACGTTGTCAGAGTAAACAGCTGACTTACTTGTAAATCTTCTCCAAGCTGATTCCCGTCAATCTGTAGGCAAACTGAGAAAGAACATATTATTTACAGTGATAATCTGCTGGACTAGATACAGATAAAAGCTGAGCTCCACACAAACCTGAGAGCAGCCCAAAATAACAGCCTTCTTCCTCGCTGATAACTGATTAGCTCTAGCAGAGTAACTGGCATATAAATGCCTTGTTCTAGGAAACATCAAAGGGCTGAGAGCAGAGAAACACTGGTTCACTTCCTCTCTTCAGGGTTTCTCGGATTGTGCAGAAGCCCAAAGTAATGAACTTACAGTCTCCAGTTTGCCTCTTAAACCCTGCAAGGAACACATCACCCTCAGATGCTCTTTCGCTGTTCGAGAGCGTCCATGTGTGATGTGTGAGTGCATTCCAGGAGTTATGTTTTGATCATGTATTGTACAGTAGTTCAAAGTCTATTGTTAGTACTGTCAATGTTTCGTGTCGACTTCTGCCTCCCACATTCTACAGAGTGGTCATGAAGTCACTTCATGCAATTAACTTATCTGGCATGTATGCGTTATCTAGCCTGTAAGCCAAAGGACAGCATATCTATGATTGCTGTTGTGTTTATTGAGGGCATCTCTCACAAATAAATCCATATCCCTGCCACCAGTAATCGGTGGTGAACACCAAACAAGACATGAGTCTATAGCCGCTCTGGCAACTCAGTGAACCTATAGGGTACGGCTGTGCTTTGAGCTAAACTTAGCTTTATTTATATAATAAATATGCTAATATGAGCGTGCTCACAGTGGCATGTTGATGATCAGCAGGTATAATGTTTACCATGCTAACATTTGCTAATTGGCACTGAATACAGAGTGCAGCCGAGGCGGATGTGACTGTAATTAGTGTTGTAGGTATTTGGTGATAAATCAAAGTTTTAGACACATTGAAATGCTGACCTGATGAAAAGGCAGGGTGTCACCAAAGGTTTACAGTTCATCCTGAAGGAGACACGTCTATATGACGTTTTCTGCCAGTTCGTTAAGAAGACATATGGTGTTGGATAAGTGACCTGCTGGGGGCACCAAAAGAAAGTTCAGGGGATCACCACAGTCATTAGGAAACATCCTCTGGGGACCATGAATGTCTGCAAAATTTAATGGCAAACTATCAAGTAGTTGTTGAGATATTTCAGCTTGGACTTAAGTAGCGGACTGACCGCCCAGCTAACTGACATTGCCATCCCAAAACAAGACCCAGGAACAGAGGGGGGGCGGGGAATGACCAACATGTTTTGGCTTTACTTTTGGAGCTGTTATGTCGTCTGTCTTTATTGTACAGTCTATGGCACCATGCTAGCGCTGCCTGGACCATCTACCACAACAACAATCAGGGACGCTCGGATTACATCCTGGAGGAAGCATGACTTCATTTTTGACGTCATCGCTCCTTTATATTTACATTGCAAATAGCTGTTTGCTGCTAATGTTCTGAAAGTCGTATACAGCACCTTAAAGCTTGATTTATATGATTTGACAGCATGCAGAAATGTGCAGGTTTTTCTTATATCTGTAGATAATTTCCACAGAAGCACGATTAAGTATTCAAAGCCATTTGAATGACAACCGGCAGCAGCTAAATATGTCTCTGTGAGACTAATGTCTCTGAAGCCAGGACACCTACAATCCTCCCTGTCACCCATGTGTGCAAAGTAATTGATTGCCTGTCTGTTTAGACATGCAGCACCTATAAATATAACACATAAACAAGATACAGCTGCCACAAAACAACCGCGAGCATGGCGTAGAACGAAGCACCGGTCTTACTCCAAACATAACAATCCCGATATAGCAAGCACTAAATGTTCCAGCAGAAAAATGTTGAACATAATTTGAATTTCATCAGCTTATTATTCTGATCCCAGTTACTGAGACTTTGTAATATCCACCACATGGAGCAGTTAGACTTTAGGCAGCAGGGTTTGCCAAACTGACTGGTGTACTCTGACAGTTTTCTCTGACTTTGTTGGCATGCTAACCTGTGAGTGAGCAATGAGTGATGGCTCAAGCAAAGCTCATGGCCATCTGCGTTTTAGTTGTGGTACATAACATTTTGTCCTCCAGTGACTCACTTTGAGTCCATGGATCAGAGAAAAAAGCCCGGGGGGTGGGAGGGGGATAAAACTGCAGTCAGTGGAAGAAGTCTCTACTCCAGTTGTAATTTGACGAGCTGTTTGCTATTCAGTGCTAAATGTCAGACTCCCAGTTTAGATCTGTTCGGAAAACTTTATTGTCATTTGAGCATATTAATGCGCAGACAGAGAAAAGTTCCTGTATAATCACATAACTACTATCTGGACACGTCAGCAACATTGTTATGTAAGGGATGTCAACCATTGCGAAAACCATTGCACCAGCTGTTTGTCAGTTCAGACATAATCTAGTCATAACAAAGTGTTTACCAAGTGCAGATAGCCCATAGTAGCCTACATGCATCATTAAATTGAAATGGGTTGCACCCATGGATGAATAAAGGGAAATGGACACAACACTGGATCCTGTTCATTTCTGTGTAAGCTGCTCAGTAGTGAATGAAGCCAAAAAAGTTTATCTAGCAGTATAAAATTATCCAGCTGATCAGCCCTGCTGCTGCACTGTGTGGCCCATAGACAAGGCACACTAACGACTACTGCTACTTCTGGTGTAGCGCTCCGTTAACTTAATGGGGATAAAATGATTTAATTGTTATTGTGAATGGATCAAATTCTGATAGTGGATCCATCCATTAATTTTCAGATTTTAAACTCTTCTCTTTTGCCATGGCAGTCTAAAGCCCACTTCAGACCAAAAGACGACTTGAAACATGCAACTACTTGCAATATGCCGTTCTGCAACGTTCTAAAAACCTACAGATTCACACCAATGCATCCAGATGAGTATCAGATGTGTATCATCTCTATGCAACAACTCTCTGTTCTTACATTCTGATTTGCAGCTTTTCAGGCTTATTTTGTGGCTGAATATAATTTGTAGCTTCTTAAAATATGAATGAGGACAGTGATAGTGAGAAATATTACACTTGCATTTGTAGTGATGAATGGTGAAAAACAGAAACAAAACGAGCATCAGATGGACTGTATTTACAATAAATATGCCACAATAATATTAGACTCACAAGTCAGTCTTTAGACGCTTTGCTTTACCAAAGACTGATGTCTTTCTCCCTGATTTTGTGTTTAGATGTGCGGATACAATTTCAGAGTTTAAAAAAACTCCCTACGTTGCAGAACCAATAGTAAATCCACAGCGCGGTCCTTCGGTGGCTCGCTGAACTCTTGTGCTAGTAAACAAAGTAGCTGTAAGTCCTTCATTTCCACAATCTTGTGGACTGAGCACACGTTTGATAAAACGGAGTTAAATCTCTCGGCATCCATTTTCAAGCTCTCTGTGTGTTTGTGTCCTTGCGGACGAGAAAAGGGGGAGCGCACATTTCCGGGAGTGCGTCACCTTTTCAAAAATGCAGGAGGCGTTGCTTTGTTGCCGGCCGTTTTCTCCAGTGTGTTAAACACACTTTAGAAAGAATTGTCCCCAGACTATCAGAAGGTGGAGATCTCTGATTGTCTGGTGGCGAGACTACAATAATATAAGTAAGCAGCACCAATTAATCAGTCAGTGAGGATGTGTCTGTATGAGGAGGCAGAAGCACATAAAGCGAGCAGCAGCAGCAAGCGAACGCACCATCTGCGGCCATTTTGAATTGTCCAGTGGACTTCACTACAAGCTGACTGGCTGTAGAAACAGGTGACATGCTTTATGTTCTTAAACCATTCGACCTGCGCATTCGACCAACTAAGTTGCAGGTATTGGCTGGCTCGAGTCAAACTCAGACAGGCCAGTTACACCGCTGCAACTTTTCTCTGCAAAATTTTATAGCGGTTTCATCTCATAGCAAATCTTTGGTCTGAACTGGACGTAAGGATAAAAGTCTTTTTGAGCTACATGGCATCACAATGGATGTAGTTCCACTGTTTGACAAATACAAAGACTTGGCTTCAAAGCTCAGCACATTTCCTGGGGGCCTTGGCACCTCTCCAAAAGTGAAGCCAAAACATCTCATTCGCCCCCTGGTGGCTGGCTGCAGTATAGGTCATAAACCCCACCCCCTACATATTAGCGGATGGGGCATGGGCCAAACTAAACCATGACAGGAAATCGGATAAATTTTACCCAAAGACGTTTGGTTTTAATTAGTTGTTTGAGGCTATAAGCAGGGAGTGTACGCCTTCACTTCCTGATTTCTACTGTGCAGAGTCTGGCTCCAAAAGTGCAAGATGGCAGTGACCTTATCCAGCGTATTTTAGCTCCAGTTTTGGGCAGTGGGAGGAAGTGAAGACACGTTGTTCATCTTTATATAAAGTTTTGTTTGAAACACAGATTTCTCCATGTACATGTATATCAATAAAGCAAAGTCAATGAATTAATAAATATTGTTTGGCCTATTGGTTCTCAACATTTTGTAAAAGCTTGTACATGCAGTGACTTCCTGTTAACATAGTTGACTGAATTTTTCCTAGCACCTACACAGAAAAGATTTTACACACAAGCTCAGAGAAGGCAATTCTCCCTTTCCTCACATGGTTCACATTACATTGATGCTGGATGAGAGGCAGATAGGAGCTCACTCAGGACTCATAATGCATTTTGCACCAGCCTAATGTCCTGCCTCATTCCTGCAGGTTGTTTTACATTCAACGCTTTCTCAGGAAGAGTCTCTTGCTGACAGAATCCAAGGCAGGATTTTCCAGATACCTCACTAATGGATCAGTAACAACCTCATCAATATGAGAGGCCAACTAAGGTTGAATAAATAAAATGAGTCTCGGCTTCATGCATCCATCTAAAGCTTTATTTCCCACCGGTATTCCCCTGATCTGAATCTTTCAAACTGCTGCTCTCCTTGAGAAACATGAGAGTTGAGTTGCTCATGGTTTTACTAAAAAGGCTTAACCAGTGATTAAGGTTATCACATGGCTTGTGCATGAGTCAGCTCCATCTGGAAATAGGCCACATGTACTATAAGCAGATACTTTTGTCTTTCCGACAGTAAGCAGTTCAGCTTAACTTAGAGCTCATTTTTCACATGTGGCACTTGCTCATAATTCTGTGTGAAATGCTGAGGAAACTATAGAGATGAACGAGTCTGGTGCCTCCATAAATAGCTGTAAAGTTTATGTGTTTGTCTACAGAGCTGCAGCTGCACCATCAGTTCATAACAAATTACAGTTCACAGTGAACTACGACCATGCTTAACTTTTGCTCAATTATGCTAAACAACAAATAATCACCAGCGATTGTGATGAATAGATTGGATTAGTTTCAAAACAGTAGTCAGGGGTCAACTGTCAGTGAATCTCATCAGTGTCTATTGTGGCTGCAGTAGACACGTCGCTGCACTCTGTATGAAATTATTGGTAGATGGATGTTTCCATTGTTAGTCCTATTCCCCTTGAAAGCCTTGGTAATTTCAGAAGGACACCCCACATTGGAATACTGTCAGGCAAATACTCGGTTTGTTTACGCGTTTATTGATTTGATATTCTATGTTTGAGCACTCTTTCACAAATCAAATGAACTTGGTCGCAAAAATAAAAAGTTAAAAAACAACAAACACAAAAAAGTGCAGGTAAGAGAACAGCATGTAATGACCTTAAAGACTTAAGAGGTTTTTCAAAGGGGCAGTTTGATCAGTAGAAACCACTGCAGCTCATCCTACGCATGTGTCTCTTGGTGCAGGTAGATATTACAATTTGTCAGTCACAGATTTTACAGAAAAATCTGGTGCAGTGTTTATAGTATGTTTGCAGTGTACACTAAAAGTATCATGTGTTATGAAACAGCTTTATTACAAGCTTTTGGTCAGTACAACTGTTTTATCATTAGCCATGTTGGCAGTGTGGCTCTATGGATGGATGTCTGATAGTCAGTCCAACACTTCAGAGCAAGCAGCAACCTCCAGGGCTAAAAAATGAAGCCAGTGCAGAAGTGCCAGAAACTGAAGTTCCTCTAATGGCCACTCGAGGCTGGCTCTGCAAGCCAGTCAACCCCCATAGACCCCCATGTTCAAATGCCAAACTTCACAGCAGAAATAAACATGTTAACAGCCTGTTACAAAGAACAGTTTTGGTCTCTATAATTTCCCCTCCATGACAACTGTACAGAGATTGAATTTTTCGTAAATCACTCATTTACATTTTATTAAGGTTTAAAGTTATGTTAATTAAGAGGTGCGACTGCTTTATCCTCAGCTTCTCAGTCAGATTCAGCTTCTCGCCCAAATATGGTCACTTCTGGCTCCAAAAAACCAAGATGGCAACGGACAAAATTCCAAACGTGAACCTTCAAAACGGGAGTCCACAAACCAGTGGGTGACATCATGGTGGCTATGTCCATTATTCTTACACTCTATGCTTCAGGGGGATTTTCTACAGATATTAAAAGCATGAATCCTACTGACTTTGACTATACCTTTCTTCTAGTGTCACCAACAGGTCAAATTTTACATTTATCCAGCAAAATAGCTCAACATCTACAGTAGGATTGGCAAAAAATTGTACAAATATTCATGATTCCCAGACAATGTATCCGTACAAGTTAAATACCTCACTATTGAATGTACTGCCATGAAATTGCCTGTAGTGCTGCAATCCCCCATGACAATCTGAGTTATTGAAAATAATTGGAGGCCTCTGTGTGAAGTGTGGGAACTTGAGTAGCCTTGTTTCCAGTAAATACTTTGTTTATATAACACATTTCATGCAGAGAAACAGCCCATAGTGCTTAACAAGGCAAGATCAAAGGGAAATAAGCAGTAACAATAAAAAAAATGAGGAAAAAATTGTCAATGTAGCTTCAGCAGTAAGTGAGAGAAAAATAAACAAAACAAACAAACAATCAACTGGGTTGTAATACAATAAAATTTTAACAGTGATACTATAAAATTAACCCAAATTGAAAGCTTAAAAAGATAGGTCTTTAATTTCCTTTGAAAAATTAAGTTTGCCATTTTAAGATGTAAGGGGAGGGAGATCCATAGTTTGGGGCCATAAAAACAAAAAGTGGCATCATCAGATTTCTTGGAAGAGACTTTAGGAACTTCTAAAAGAGCAGCAGTGGAAGATCTGAGGGTTCTTGTTGGGACATAAGATGAAAGGTAGTCGCTGATATATGAAGGTGTTAAATTATGCAAGGCTTTGTAGATAAGTAAAGGGACTTTAAAATCAACTCTAAAACATACAGGTAGTCAGTGCAGTGATGCGGGCAGAGGTTTTATAGGATCTCCTTTTTTGTATTAGTCAAAATTCTGGCTGCAGTGTTCTGAATTAACTGTCATTTTTAGGGGCATCTGGTGTTTGGGTGACATCAGTAAAGAGAGAGTTGCAACAATCTAATCTAACTTGTGATAAAAACATTTGTCGGCATTGTTGTGAGTTAAAAATGGTAGAATTTTGGCAAAGTTCCTCAGATGAAAAAGTGATGTTTTTACAACCTTGTTAAAATGACTAATACAATTAAGATCAGAGTCTAAAATCACTCTCAGATTTGCAACTTGTATTTTAACCTGTTTGGACAAGCTAGCAAACACTGACTGTATCCTCTGCCTTGGACCTACGAGTAGAACGCAGCAAAGGGCCACAGGCTGGAGTCAAACCCCGGCCGCTGCGGCGACAGCCTTGTATATGGGGCGCCTGCTCTATCCACTAAGCCACCGACACCCCAAGAACTTAACTCACTAAAAGAGGACAGCTACATTGTTTGTCGTAGTTTTGAACTCGCCTTTATACTTCAACAGCGAAACCGAATTCCTGAAATTCAGTTTGGGCTTTGGTTTTGGTGGGCCACCTCAAGATAATTGCTCCATCCAGCCAACCTTACGAAACATTTCAAAGGTGCTCCATTGCACACATGGCACAGACATTAATGTCCCCCACAGAATGAATTATAATAACGTCAGTGATCCAATGACTTTCATTTAGCGCCATCAGAAGGTCAGAATTTAAAGTTTTCAACACACCAGATTAAGGTGGTGAACACAATCAACATTAAAACATGTAATTGTGAGCATGTTCATATGCCTGTCCATATATGTACATATATAGGTACGTACGTGCATGTGTTAATTATGTACAATTTGTCAGAATAGAAAATATGTGTAAATATACTGTATGTTGTTTCATCTGTCATGAAGTCATAAGTCAAAGTGGTTGAGGGAGAGGTTTGTTGGTGGTGAAATAGGAAATAAAATGCCCTCCAAGCAGGAAAAAGGGCAAATCAGCATTTGTTTATCTCCCTGTTCCTGTTAAACTTATATAAAATGCAGTAAAGCCGGGACGTCTCACATGGATGAACACCACAGCTCCCTGCTGCAGTATGTGGACTGATGATACCACCTCTGCAAGTGTCCTCATACACATTCATCTTAAGAGCTGACTTGTCAGAGTTGCATTAATTCATAGCAGTCTTTAATGTATATTTTTCTTGTGATTTTACAGAGGGGGTGGTGGGGTCGGAGAATTTCTCTCTCCCTACCATGAAAAGTGACTTCTTGGAACTTGTTCTTTTACTTTATATTTTCTTGTTAAAAAAAAAAAAAAAAAAAAGATAAAGTGGCTGCAGCAATATTAATGTACAGACATCTTCTCATCTGACTCGGGAAGAACACAAACAAGTCTATTTCCCAAATTGTCTTTTCCTTTAGTAATGCACTACACACTACAAACAGCCTGAGATGACTGGTACAGTGTAATTGTATGACAACATCTAGTGGTTGTAGTATATTGTAGTCTATATGTGACAAACAATGCCAACCGAAGGGCCATTTAGTTGCTTCTCTGGAGCTTTCAATCAGTTTTTTCTTCTGTTTTAAAGACAACTTGGACAAGAGCTCAGAAAAAAATTAAAATTTAAACACATAACCTTTCATGACAACTGAGCAAACTCATCTGCTGATTAAGATCATATAATATGCTCAAAAGCTCCAGAACAGCTGCAAATAACTCTTCAGAAACAAACCTGGAATGGTTACGAGGTGAACCAATGATTTTGTATTTGGCTTGTGGACAGTTTGATGGTTTTGGTACATCTTGTTCTGATTATTTTGTTCTTATTCTGTCCAAAAGGGTTGATTTGTTTAAGCCTATCAAGATAAATATCATGGACACTGTAAATTTAATTTTTATTTTCTCTGATTAATGTATAAAAAAAAAAAAGAGGGGCTAGGACCAGAAATGTTTTTAACTTCTTCTTACCCCTTTTGAACACTAACGATATTATTTCAGTTGCTCAGTTGTTGTTTTTTTGTTTATTTTGTGTTTTTATCATTTTAACATGTTCAATAAACTGATTACTGATTGAAAAAAGTGGATCTTAAGGTGAGTGAGATTTCTAAGGCCAAACTATGATGCCAGTACACTTAAAGGTCCAGTGAGTAGGATTTAGGCACATTAACTGGCAGAGATGCTGTGTTTTCATTGCCTTAGCATAAGTCGTTTATATCTACATATAGAGTGGTTCCTCTTCCGTGATGCCTGCCACGTTGTTCTAAGGTCACTTCTGGCTCTAAAAAAACAAAGATGGCAACAGCAGAAATGCCAAACATAAGGCTTCAAAATGTGAATCCACAAACCAGTGCGTGATGGCATGGAAGCTATGTCTATTATGTCACACAAGCTATGAATTACACATCACATTAAATCAGAGAAAAACCAAACAGTCTTCCAGATCTGGGTACAAAAAGGAACGAGAGCAGGTATCGTCTGACTGAAGAAGTGTCAATACTCTGGGTTGTTTCAGTCCATATCAAGCACCGATACCCAGCCTTAATCACAAGAACACATTGTGTATCATGACCACAAATGACTGATGACAATATTTGGAGATTCAAGTCTGCAGAGCTCATGTACTGTTTTGCACCTGTTTTTTTATGTTTTACATCCCATCTTGTTTTCTTCATTAATTTGTGAAATGAGATGTCCTGGGAACAAAAAGTCATTGTGTGCGGATGTGCAGGTTTAATGACATGTAGGTGTCCTCTCTGCTGTTTGCAGATATTTTGTCCTCCTGGCTTCACTGGAGCATAATCTTCAAAGTGCACTGAAGCAGTCTGCATCTCAGTTTGACAAAGTTCAACTGAGGACCACCACCTCTGAGTCGCAGTTCACACTCCTCCCAGCACAAAGACGCCTGTCCCATCCATGTCCTCAGAGAGTTGAGGAGACCGACCGGCTGTCATGCAGGCTTTGTGTCAGACTGTGGCGGGGAACAGATACGAGCGGGGCAGCTGGTGAGGATGCCTGCTGGGCGCCTCCTGTGTGAAGGTGCTGCGGGTAAGACTGACTGGGAGGAGACCTCAGGCCGACCCAGGACACACTGGAGGACTACAAATCCCATCTGGACTGGGAATGCCTGAGGCTCCAACTCATTAAATCTTACAACTTACAACATTAGCTGCATGTGAATCACTTTTTTTACCAAAAAGTTTCACATTTAAGCGCTCATGTTTAGCCCGTGGATTGAGGACAAAATTAATTAAGCTGTGATTAAATGCCAGGAGGCTTCTAATATGATTTAATTTCTTTCTTGAAAACACAGTGAGTCATCTTGGAATGTCTGTTGTGTCAGGGAGCAATAATATTCATGATATTTGGATCCAATAGTCACCAATTACGTTCACAGTCTTACTCTCTGAAATGATGATAAATTACCCCTGAGATACATCTTGGGTCACGACAAGCTTTTAAAACCAAACAAAAAGGCATCTGAATGAAATAACGACCAAATATCAGCAGCCCTTAGTCCCTAGGTAACGATCAGAAACAGCAACAATATTGATGGTGCCAATATTGAATCCAGTAACTTTTGTGATATGAAATTAGATCACTTCTCCGACACTTTCGGCATCAGACTGAAGTGAGCCTCTGAATGTTTGTTTGCAAGATGTTCAAAGGGGCAACCCAACCTTTTTGGCTTGTGGCGCTTTATTTTTTTATGTTCATACTCAGAGTCCCTGATCACAGGCTGCATAATTTTAAATTCATGTGGTGATTTGAAAGGATATTAAAAATGTCAGGCTGAACTTTTGGGTAATACGCACAAAATAATACATGGAAAAAGTTGGACTATTTTAACACGATGGACTTATGCAGTCGTAAAAACACGGATTCTCTGGTGCCATTTATTCTAAACATCACATACCTTCAGTAAAAATGTGAAGCAAGCTTAAATGTTTTACTACAAAACAGTGTGGATAAAGATCTCAAAGGCCCAAAAACTTGTTTCTATAATCATCTTCTTACTACAGTGTCGTCCCACATGAGAACACATTCCTGCCAAAGTTGGAAGTTGTGTTTATCTGTGTGCTATTCCCTCTGGACTGAAGTGGGCGGGCTTCTGTTAATCAAATCAGATCAAACCACGCCCACACAGCTATTAATAATTACTGCAATATGTTTATCTTAATTGTTGTGTATTAAGTCATGTATGTTTATTTCTTTTTAAGTTAAGATTAGAAACCACGTTCGAGGTTCTTTAAAAGGGAAATAAAATGAGAAAACTGTTGGTCAAGGACTTAAAGCAGTGGTAGGCAGATTTTTGGCACCATCGAACAAAAGTCCCACATTAATCTTTGAGCATACTGTTATTCAACTGGTGTGAGAAATGAAAACTGACTTTTGCACCTCCTCTTGGCTCTGTTTACAGGCTTTGGAAAATCTAACCCCTGACAGGAGACTTTGGCCAATCACAGGTCATTTCAGAGTGAGGGTGTTCCTATTGGCTGTTCTGCAAATGCAGATGTGTGTTTACGCCCCTTCAGTGAAAGCCCAATTAAATGGCTGAGAATCCTGCAGAGAAAATTGATATTCCAGCATTGGCAACATCTGCACACACTGCAAAGCAACCCCAAAAAAGATGGACTTATCAAAAGTCCAAAAGAGAGTCTGACAATGAGCAGTGGCAAAAAGTGGCAATATCGGCAAAGTGTCTCAGAGATGAAGAGAAAATGTGCTAATAGTTTAGCCGTCTGCTAACTGGAGCTTAAGGCTCATAGCCGCAGCTTCAAGTTCATGTTTATGTAGCTAACATTAGCGAGAGCCTCAAATCAGTGTGTCCTCTGCCGAACTCTACATTCAAACCTTAGGCAAAGTCTCTTGCGGACGCCCAAGAAGCAAGACTGTCAAAAATATTTGTGGCAGCTGTGGTCGCTCTAGTCGCTCATCACGTGAATCATTCAAACGTTTGATCGTGCTTGTCAATTTAAAGGAGCCGCAAAGCGGACTACTGGCTTTAATGTCGTTTTGCGAAATCTGTGTTGATGTTACTAACATTACACACTTTAAAACTCACCAGACCAACCAACTACCTCTGTGACGCGGCCCCAACAGCAACACATTATAAAGGACTGAGTGGGCGCGAATGCAACTAATAAACTTCTCGATATCCATTGTCGGAACAAGTGTGCTGTAGGAACCAAAGTTATATGGCTTGTTCTCTGGGACCCTCTTCATCGAAACATGTGAGCATTCCAATTGGTTGTCGCCGAACTGCATCAGAGCTCATTACCATGAAGTAAAACTAGTTTTAACTCCCCTCTGGAGCCTCTCCGGTCCCTTTGGTCACCGAAGATACGCTGCTGACCACCAGGTCACCCAAGTCACCGGACTCTTATTAAAAATGAATGCCTTCTGCCACTTTGGAAGCTCTGGTTGCTGTTGGTTTGAACGTACAGTAAGTCCCCACTGTGGAGAGCAGTAAGCAGCTCCAGAGATGGACCCCCAGTCAGTAGCCCAGCAACAAATCCAGCCTGCGCCACAGGTACCAGATCACACCAATTCCCAGCTAGATCAGCAAACTTTCTGTTGCTGCCATTACACAAGGTAGACCTAGAGGCGAACAGCCTGTTTTCAGCCGGTGCTCAGGGGATGGTGCTGGCTGAATTCAAGCTGCTATAGCCGTCTCCTGAACTGCTGCCTGCTCTCCTCCTTGGAAGCAGTTCACGGTGATGAAGGGGCGATGGGGTGGTTAGCTAATTCTTTTCTCATTTGTGGTCTGATAAACAGATAGAGCAGGGCAATGAGGGGCTGGCTGAATGAGCTGCATGCAAATGTAGAATAAATCAAGATTAGATAAATGTATGGGAAATGCTGAGTTACTGTAGAAGGCCGTGCATATGCACATGGGCGACTGGTGGGAGGGGCTAAGGACAGAGAGGGGAGAGCTGCAGACTTGGGAAAAATCAACAAAAATAAACTTAATTTTGCATTTTGTTTTATCTTATTCGGTAACCTGTTAATCATTTCGCCACCCCTCAGAACTAAAGACAATATTAGCAATGGCAAAAAGTGCAATAATAATGCACTTCTCACGTAAAAGAACTAGAACTAAAGGTAAATTGCAATTTGGGGAAAATGTTAAATCTCATCACCTTCTGAATGAATTAACAAAAAACTAAAAATTGGAAACAGGATGTTTAGAGGACAATCAGAAATTCAAAAGAGTAATCTATGACTCACTGCAGATTTGGAGATTTATTTAGTCTGGATTGCAGGTTTGTGAATTTACTTCAGATCATAAAAAAATGTAGGATTTTGTGTCATCATGAAACTGAAAAGAGAACAAAGAAAAAAAGGCAAACCAAAGTGTACACTCTGACCCACTGTGTGCACCTACCTGCCTGTCTGTGAAGTGCAAACATCCCATCTCTCCACTACTGAACTGGCACGACTGCCTTAGATATACTGTTGGCATGACAACCAGTGAGGACTGAAATGACTAGTCACATGACACAGCCAAGGTTGAGAACAGACAAAGCAAGAGAACATAATCATTTTTTCCACTGGGAGAGACTTCACAACAGACAGCGTTGCACTAAAGAGGAAAAAAAGGGCCAATAACAAGATGTTCTGTGCCAATTATCCCAGGGACATCCTCCAGTAGGTGCAAGGGTGCCTTCTCTGCTGCACAACAGAGCTGAAGTGGGTGTATATTCCAGCCCAGCACATCGTGATCCCACAAGTGTTACAGAGCCGCACATAAATGGTGCATTACGGCTCCTTGAGGAAAGGTGAGGAGACAAAGAACAAAAGAGAAATGAGTAGAAATCGGTAAACATCTGCTATCTGAACCAAGGCTAAGCTTTGGGCGTCATGGCAACCGAGTCCCTTGAATCTCCCCTTGAATGAGATGTTGGAGTTGCTGCATCATGTGGTTGAATAGCAGGCCGCTGGACAGGCAGGGTCATGGAGTGTGAGCACCGAGGGGCTGCATTCATTCGCACTACTGTCCAGCATTTGTGTCCTGAGACTTCAGCACAGTCTTTACTGAAACAGGCCGAGATCTTTAGTCAATAAAAGGTGCTACACTATGAACGGCTTTGTTTAAGTGTGTGGCCATCAGGTCACAATCCTGATTCTAAGTAGAAAGGAGAGGATTTTTACGTTGCAAAAAAATAACTTTTTAATAATGAAATAGAGAGACAGTGCAGTGTTCAACATTGATTGTACCTACACACGCAGTCCTGTGGGACACCGTAATACTAACACCAGTCAACACATTCTCACTCCGACCTCACATATTGACGTTCGGTCACGGACTTTCCACGTCAACATACAACGTGCAAGGTACTCGATGGGAATACTGAAGCCAGGAGTCATATTCCCCCAGCACAAACCCACGGCTACAACTAACTTGAGAAATCCTTTGGTTCAGTATAATGTGTTGACATGACAATTCTCCAGAGTGCAAGCAGACACATTTAAAGTGCTTGTTTTGTGCAATCCGGAGTCTAAAATCCAAACGTATTTAATTTAAAAACATAGATGAGTACACATGCAGGAGATACCTGCTGCTTATTTAGCAAACAGGTGTCAATATCTACAGGAAAAAAAACAGGTACCACAGATGGAGCTGCTATTTGAACATTAATATTCTTCTCAGTTTCTGACTGATGTTATTGAGCAAACTAACATCCTTACACCCCCCCCCCCCCCCCCCCCCCCCCCCCCTTCTTCTACCTAAGCCTCACTCACACGTACACAAGCTCACACTTCGAACACGCAGGTGGACACAGTGATTACCAAACCTCTGACTCTGAACCTTGCCAAACACACTCAGACGCTTTTGCCTCGAATCTGAACAAGGCACTTCTTTGCACTTTGGCAGCTGCAAAATGGGCAAGAGAGGGTAATTTTCAGAGTTCAGTACCCCAAAAATGCACACAGCCTGCTGATGTTTACCAGGTTTCTGTGGACAGAGCTCTCAGTCACGGCTGCGGGGAGACATTTTATGTTTCTGTTTCAGTTTACCAGCTGTTCCTGCCCAGCTCCAGAATTAGATTTGGGAAAAGAGAGTGAATGTTTAATATGTCAGCAATTTGGGATGAGACGCTGCTCTCTGTTGCAGCCTCACTTTGAAGTTAAGCCTGTGATTTTGTGTGAAAATTTTTCGCCCAGTGCTGCCTTTACTCTTCACGCAATCATTTGTCATTTGGGGTAATAAGCTTACTCACCTACTTGAGTGTTAGATGAGAAGATCAGTGCAATTCTCAAAAAGAAAGAGTGGCATCAATCTAACTTTTAAATTCTTTACATTTCAAAGCAACCATACTCTGTAGGTTTTATCTCCATGAAAGCGAAATGTGGAAGAACTCCACATGCATCTCTGTGACGATGAAAAGCATCAAGCTTTAAAGTGCAAATCTAAACTTCACTGACGTAGAGGCTCTTCTTCACAGCCATCGTTAGTATTCAGTTTACATCCACACTGTCTCCTGATATGATTTATGTAGGCAGACTGCATTTACCATCCACATCCACATTAAATTCTGATTTTTCTCTGCTGAAATGAAGATGAAGATAAGATAGGAGGAACTTTAATTAATGTTTGGGTGGAACTGGGACGCTGCAGCCATCACAATAAAAAGACACAATAAAGTAGAATCTAAATAAGATTAGAGGAAATGGGTTTGGAGTTGGACTGTTGTTGCACAACTTAAGCTCTGGAACATTTAGTAAAAATACATGAATTCACTGAGCGACATGGACATATATGACACAAATAATACAGTTGCAGCAGTGAGACATTTAGCGGATAAACACATTAAGTGCTTAAATGTGAACAGCACCTACATTAAGAAGTCCAATGTGTTATTTCAATGGCCTCGAAAAATTCAATCAATATTTGTGAACAAGAGCTGCTCGCTCTCAAAGCTAGAAACCAGAGAAGTAAGGGTGCTGTCACACCTGCCCTGTTTGGTTTGTTTCAATCAAACTCAGATTTGTTTGTCCCCTCAGTGCGGTTTGTTTGGGCAGGTGTGAACACAGCAATCATACCTGAGTGTGATTGCTGTGTTCACACCTGCCCAATCAAACTCAGATTTGTTTGTCCCCTCAGTGCGGTTTGTTTGGGCAGGTGTGAACACAGCAATCACACTCAGGTGTGCACCAAAACAGCCGGACCAAGACCTTCTTGAAGAGGTGGTCTCAGTCCAGTTACAAACTAACTCTGGTGCGGTTCATTTGTGGTGAGAACGTGTTCCGACCTGGATCTGAACCAACTGCAGTCACATGACACATTGTTTGGGTTAAACATGAGCATGTTACAGTCCTGGAGGATTATTAATGTGCACCTCCTCCTGTACTGCCTTAATATGCACATTCAGCACATCCAATGCATCAAAACATTGTTTTCTAGTTGGAGCCGCGCCTCGTTTTCAAACTGTATGGTTTGACTAAAATGAACAATGACAGCAATATAGTCCACGATGAGCAGCGCTAAAATCAACCTGCGTAGTTGTCCCTCCATTGTGACATTAGAAAGTGTCACATTTATCTTGCAAGTTTACTCTTCTTCAACGTTTGGTTTACTTCCTGGATTTTTCCCACATGGAAATTCTGACCAATCAAGAGCAGCTTTCTCACACAAGGCATTTGATCTGGTCCTCTTGTAAATGCTGCCATGAGAACACGAACCAACTCTAGGCAATTATGCAACTTCATAACGTAATGAGTCCCTGATTCGGACCAAAGCAAGACAACTCTAGGTCTGAAAGCACCTTCAGTCGCAAAATTGTGACGTCATAGGGTAAAAAATCTGGAGCTGCTCCGTAGACAATTAATTATTTTCTTTTTTTTATACCCAAATCTATTGTCTTGTTCCCAGTCATGAAACAGAATATACCCACGTACCCAGAACATTCCCTATTCTAAAAAACTCTTCTTCGTCTTCGACCATAGGAGTAACAAGCACGAATTTTGAAAATGGCCGTAATTCCTCTTTAAATATAACATTACATTGCAAATGAAAAAGTTTGTCTTCTGTCACAAGCTCTACAAATAAAATCTGTCAGCCTAAAACACAGCTCAGGTTCTTGTTACACATCCAACCTGAAGAATTACTGATCAATAAAACATTAAATGGAATTCATTTATTCAAAGTGTTTTCTCTTCTGGGAAGCCAATAAAAGATCTCCATAGATTTAACGCTGCCCTTTTATAACATTGTCCGACTAATGACAGACAGCTTGAAAAAAGGACCAGAACCAGAGTTACGCTGTGTGTTCCAACACCAACACCACCACCACCAATACCATTCAGTATGCCAACAACAACAAAAAATGATTTAGTATGACCAAATACATATTATGTCAAATACAGTATGCCAAAAATACCAGGATGTTGTACTGCACCCGATCACATTTTGCAGTATGCAAGTCAGCATACTGACCCAGAGCAAACAGAGGACAGCGTTGACAACTGACAGAAGCTGCAAAGACAGATGACATCACAACATAATTGACCTGTGGAATAGTAATAATAGGAATATTAACTGTTTAAATGAGCAAAATAATCATGAAGATAACCAACAGCAAAAGGACTAAGGAACTATGAAAATAAGATGTAACTGCTGAGAATGTGATATGTTAGATTGTACAGTGTTATGCAGTTAGAACTTAAGAGTTCAAACTACATACATCACTCTGAAGGCTGACCTCCATCTCTGGCAAGCTTGGCGAAGGCCATTTTGTATTTCCAAGGTAACGTTTAGTGATAACGTTAATCATTACACACAACATATCCTCAACCGCAGACCACGATGTTCCAGTGTCTCCCTCTGTATGTCTGCAGGGGGATCTCTCCCCACTTTATCCACCACTGAAATATGAACTAGTCGCCCTAACAATCATTAAAAAGACTTTTACTATACTAGAGAGACAGAAACAGCCTCCCAGCATCCCAGTGGCATCATCTACTATCTCAGTGTTTTTCAATAGAAAGACAAGTAGCTTTAAAAACAACCAAATTTATTTATTTATTATAGATGTTGGGCTCCATTTATCACCACCACCCATCAACCCATTAACACAAACCATATATACACATACAGACAGACACAGTCATATCCCCACCCTGGTAAGAACCTCACACCACTGCAGGTGACATCAACGCCCCCACCTCCACATATACACCTCATCTGTAGAATAGCCAGCCCTAAAGCCCTGCCAGGACCTCTCCATACTACAATAGCTGAATATTTAATTATTCATTTGCTTTTTTAGTACTTGTTTTTCAATATATGTATTATTATTATTATTATTATTATTATTATTATATGATGATTTTACTTATTTATTTACTTATTTTATTCATTTTTCATTACTCCCTTATCGTCATCTACTTATTACTATGTATTATTATTATTTAATTGTTATTTATTTATTTATTTATTCATTTAGTTGTTTATTTTCTTTATTTCTCTCCACATTCTACATGTAACAAATTTCCCCTACAAAGAGCAATGGCCAAAGTTCATAAAGCAGTGTAGATAGATAGATAGATAGATAGAAAACTGACATGTTGTATGTCCCATTTGTATGCACACTCTGTCAGGGTTGCTGCAGTACATGCTGAGAGTAAAAACAAACAGTATGCAATCTGGATCACCAGGATTGTATTTTTTATTCCATGCATTCTTCTTACCTGTCAGATCATGACGCCCCCTCTCTGGGCGACACCCTAGGCAGCCACTCAAGTCATCTATAGGAAGCTGGTAATGTATCTGAACATATGTGTGTGCACACAGAGATCCATGACTTTCAGTTAAACTCTGCTTCACATAAGGCTCAACATTATTTGTTTTTCATTCGAGATAATATGTCTATAATTTCTGGCCGGGGCAAACATCCCAGTAAAGGAAATATGTGATAGGAAATGACAGCATATTTACAGGAAATGAAAAAAATCATCATGCATCACACTGGGATAAAATAAGACATCCATATATATCTAGAGCTGTGTGTGTGTGTGTGTGTGTGTGTGTGTGTGTGTGTGTGTGTGTGTGTGTGTGTGTGGTACATAAGCAGACACCTTGGCAAGTACATTTATGTCACATATTTAGATCATAAAAAAATGTACAGATTTGAGTCGGTCCATCATTTTAACACCCAGCAGGAAATACTGCGCAGCACAGACAAATGACACATTGCGAATATTCCTGTCGAAGATTCTGTTAATAATCACGATGATAATAGCACTATTTATATACGAGGCACACAGTGATTTACAAAAAGACACAAAACCAAGAAATACAGATCTGAGTAAAATAAAATATGAGCGTAAAATATAGATATGAATGAAACATAAGCGAAAAAAGAAGAAAAGGCGACACTAAAATGAGGCTTTTAGAGTTTTCAGAGGTTATTTGCCCATGTAACAAAACACACGCACAGAAAAGATGAAGAAAAGGATTTTAAAAATATGTGTTTAAAGACATCTCACTTGAACAAACACACACAAAAGACACAAAAGACACTAAAGTGACTGTACTTTTTAAATACAAAGTTATGCACAGATCACACGCTTGTCATTCTTTTGGTTTACAGATGAACCCAGAACACTGAACGGTGACGGTGTGTGTGTGTGTCGGCGTGTGTGTGTGTGTGCAGCAGGAAGCATTATGCAGACTCACAGGGTGGGAGGTGTTTTCTAAGAGTTTAGGTTGACTGATGCAGGCAGGCTGACAGAGGCCAGTGTGGGAAGAAGACTGAGGCTGTTGACTGACGGACAGACAAGCCGGAGGAGGGGACGGACGACTGTCATCTCCCTCTTGTGCTATTTACGTCTTTTAACAGACTGTGTGCACACACACCATGTTGTCACAACACAGACACTTTTTTCTTATTTTTTCAAAATAGCAGAGGAGAAAGTTTGACATAATTTAAAGTTCTCTGGCTGAGCTGACAAGGAGTGAATAAACTCAAGGGGGCTCATTTGTCAGGGCTCTGAACAGACAATCACGCAGAGGGAAATGTTAGGGCGTTATTAAGGCATGTATTTTAAAGTTTTTTCAAGCTTCTCCTTATTAAATTTGTCTATAAAGAAAGATTCAGCCTTTGTTATCTGAGGATCAGGGGCAGAGTAATGAGAGGAAGTAGGAACTGACCAACATGTGGAGGACCCTCAGAGTTTTTTATATGCAATTTTGAATTTCTATATCATTACCAGAGTGCTGCGTTCACACCAAACACAAAGTGAATTTTCACCTCACTTGAATACAGCTGCTGGAGTGGGTTTTGGAGTATTTCACAACTGGTGAATATTCGCTCTCAACAGCTGTGCTAACGTACTGGGGAAGGCAGCTAACAGCTAACTTAGTTTGTAGATAAGTACAACCAATGGCCTGAATCAAGTGAAACACGGTAAACACAGAGGGGTTTTTTTTTTTTTTTTTGCTGGACACATTTTCCCCGCAAATACATCATGCTAACATTATTAGCATGAGCCTATGGCATTTAACATTGCATAACCTAGCCAGCAGCTAGCAGACTTTTTTCCGACTCATATGAAGCCAGGAACAGTGACATTTAACAAAGTTAAAGCTACAAAATTTTAAATTTTCAGCAACAAAACAACTGTCTACTTGACACGTTTTCCACACATATACAACATGCTAATGTTATTAACATGAGCCTGACATTTCCCATTGCATAAATTAGCCTTGTGGCTAGCAGACTCCCTCTACTCTCAGCCAGGATGAAACACACACAAGACTTAAAATTCTATTTTGTGGGGGCTTTATTGTATTTTCCCCATAAATACAACATGCTAGCATTGTCTCTGTACTGCTGACTTTGAGTCGTGATGTCAACCAGATCTCAATGCTGATAGGCTTTCTTCAAACACCGTCATGCGAATTCATTGCGCAAATACGCAGATAGTGTGAATTTTGCATGTTTATGTCATTTAAGTTGCCCAGCGTGAATTTGCGGCTATTCACGTCTTTGCGTTGACTTTGTATCTAACTGCACAGTGTGAAACGCTTCTTTTGTATTCACCATGAGAGGTAGGCCAAATCAGTTTCTGATTGTTGAATCACTACTTTACTAGACTATTTCTTGTATCTGAAACAATATTAGAGATATTGACAAAAGGTGGACATGGTTTAGTCCTCCCCTCCCGTAGGTTTGACAAAAATATTCTTCAATCTTTAATTGCACTGATGCTGACAACTTCAGCTGGACTTTGACACAATTAATTTGTTCCTAAAGAAATAAAATCGTGCTACCAAAAGAGGAAAGAAAGACAGAAGCGAGAAGGAAAACAATCAGGGGGAATAAATTGGCTAGGTTGTTAATGTTGTATTGGTTTGCTAGCTCAATAACAAGCATCACTGTTTTATGTCTTAGTTTCTCATTTTGTGTTTATACAAGTGATTCTCTTTTTAAACACATGCGTATTTATTTAGCATTACTGGAAGGAGCCTGAGGAACCAAGATTTTAAATGGAAACAGCTGCTTCTGTAATTGTCGTGCATGTGATAAATAAATAACTTGAACGTGAACAGCATTGGCTTGATACCTCTTTTCTACACACATGGACTTTCTTCAGGTTTCTTAAGTTTTACTATGCTGCTTTCATGTTGCAGCAGACAGGATAAAGACTAAAGTCTGCAAATAAACATCATTCCAGTGAAGTCTTGTTTAGTTTTCTTGCGTTATGAGATATGTTAATACAGTAATCCTCTCTCAGCGTAGAGTACGATGGCTTCCCACTTTTATCTTATGCCCAGAAAACTGTGACAGAAGTAATGTTGTAAAACCTTTGGGGAAAGCTTCACACAGTAATTGCACTGCTGTTGAGAAAACAAAAAAAAAAAGATATGAATGCATGTGTTTAATTCTGATTCAGTTATTTGTACAGGGGTGGCAAAGGATTTATTAAAAGGAGACTGCAGCCCACAGAGGCTGCACGTGTATTGGGCCCAGACTTTAACTCAGTTTTATGCTGCTGTTGTTTGGAAAGCTCAAAGCTCAAGTGATCAATTTAAGCATTACAGAAAGTCTTTAGGCGAACAAACTGATACTCAAACAAAGCCAGAAGTGAGAAGACTGTTTCCTAACAGGTGGCATCGCACTTTAATTACAGATTTGGGGCTTTAAGTTAGACTAAATGTTAGCTCTGAGGTGTTATCTAAAGCACTGTCTCACTCTGGAGATAAAGCACAGCACTGTCAATACCTTATTATCCTGGATTCTGTGGCTGGTCCTGTGAAAACCACAAACTTCTACACAAGATGTACACAAGGAATATCATTAAATTCAGGAACAAAAGACAAGACGCACATTTAATTTCCCACTATTTGAGCACGGTCTCACTCCGCAGTTGTCGAAATCCGGTGCTTAGGCAGTGACTTGTGGCGTCAGAAACAAACGAAAAAGGGCGTCCTCTATTGTCGGTATGATACACGTTAGGTGGAGACGCGGCCGGACAAGGCGAAAGTTAAGGCGGCAAAAGTCCAATTGGGGCAGGAAGGAGGGATGGGTCCAACAAGTACACCAGTATCTGTATCTGTGTTTGTATCTGTTAAACCAACTAAATTATCTGTATCTGTACTTGGAATGGGTTTATGCCAGAAGTTGGTGGAGTTTAAATCAAAAGTGGGTTGGACCTTATCAAAAAGTTGTCATTTTAAGCCTGAAATTTACATGGATTGATCAGAAGTTGCAATATTTATTACCTATAAGAAAAGTATTTACAGAACAGCCTTAGAATTGAGCTTAAGATCTTTTTTTTAAATCACAAGAGTAATAGATTACACCCAGCTACCTTATCACAAGTACAGATAATGACACATTTTACTTGTATGATACTTGTACTCGTTAAAAAGTACATTATCTGTACCAGAGAGATCTGTAGGTCAGATCTGGAGTGCAACAAAGGTGTATTCTCCCTCCTGTCCTGTTCCTGAAAAACCTGACCATCCACATGGCACTCAGTGGGGCATGTTTGCACAGCAGGATGTTGATTTTGCTGATGATCTATCTGTTATTTCATCGACACATGGTCACCTCCAATAAGGACCGACAGACTCTCGAGCTTTGCCAAGAAAACTGGAAGACCAAAGTGATGTGTGTAAATGCACCAGTTGACCCACCAACTACTATCGATGGTGAGGCTTTGGAGAATGTTGTGGACTTCACGTATCGCGGTAGCCTAACAAGCAGCACCAGCAATGCTCAAAAGGATATAAAGGCCCGGCTCAACAAAGCCAGAGGTGCTTATAGTCGACTCTATAACATCTGAAAGTCCAAACAGTTAAGCAATATCTCATAAGAGGGAGTGCTGTTGTACTGTACATAAGCATGACTATTGGTAGCAGGCACAAGGCCGCAGAGCAAGTGCCGAAGATAATTACAGTCCTGCTGACATACAGCAACAGCATGACCTCGAGTGTGATATTGCTTTTATACAACGGTTCTACAAGCGCCATTTATCAACAGTAAAAAGCAGCAACAGATTACAATTCATTGGTTTATTTAATGATTTATTTGGCTCCACCAACACAAATATGTTCTGCAACTAGACCGGGACTGTACTGTTGCCAAGCAACCAGTGTTGGGCAGTAATGTGGATCAGTCATGAAATTACTTTTTCTAGTAACAAGTAATGTAACTAATTACCAATGAAGTTTCAGCAATAATATTGCAGTTATCACAAAATCAAACAATTCTTTACAATGTCACTTTTGTCATCACATCACTGCTGACTTGAAATACAACGGTCACGCCAGTGGATTTTTGTAATTGTCGCGCTGCTGAGGGACCTCGTGAAGCAGCAAGCTAGCTTGTTTTTTTTTTGTAACTCTTCTTTTATTTAAGAAAAAAAGAACACAAGGTCATCATGGGTGTTACAAGGTCAAATCCCAGTACATTTTGCACTTTCATCCAGGCACAGTGTCGCACCTTTTTCAATGGTGTTTGTACACAATCCATTTCCTCCCAGTATTTTGTACATTTTTCCATCTAGAGTCTTAAAATAAAAGTAAGTCTTTCCATACAGTATATTTCATTTATAATCCACAGCCAGTTTTGAAGATAGGGTAACATGCCTTAGCAGCTGAAAATATTCCCATGACTTTGAATTTGTCGGGAAGAAAAATGACAATAACATCATGGCTACAAGTAGTCAGACTAGAACTCTTTCCACTGCGAAAAACACGTCCTAAAATCTTTGGTCTGAAACACCTACTACGATCGACAGCACAACAACATGAAGCACCATGAAATACACCCCACCACAGATGAGTTCTCCTTGGTCGCGGAGGTTGGCTGTAGCCCTGCACTGGCGAAACAACCAAAATTGTATTTTACTTGCTTACAGCTGCAGCTCCTGTTGTACTGTTGTATGATAGGACGTAAAAATGAAGATCAGGCTATATAACAGCATCGTTAAGTCAGTGCTCCTTTATGGCTCTGAGTGCTGGAGCGTGGTGAACAAAGTCAAAGCCCTCTACAACAGCTGCCTCAGAAAGATCTGCAACATCTACTGGCCAAACAAAATACCCAGTGAGGACCTGCACAACAAGCCTCTAAGAACTCATCCCACGAGATCAAGATGAGAAGGATCAGTTGGCTCATTCATGTCCTGAGGATGTCCAGTGATAGGATCCCTACAGCTGCCCTGAGATGGACTCCAGCTGGCAAGAGAAAGAGGGGCAAACCAAAGACAACCTGGCACATAACGGTGATGGCTTAGCTAGAGGGGATGGGTCTGTCATGAGACGAAGCATCAGCCAAGACACAAGCTTGTTGCAGCCATATGATCCACACGGATCAATGTGGATAAATAAGTAAGTAAGTAGGCTCTATGCAGAGGTGGGCGGTATCTATGCAGCTGTGTTGAGTTTCTGTGAAGTGCAGTTAAGTCTGATTGAGTCATCTGACACACATAAAACACACATTAAACATGATTTAATAGTGAAAGGTACAAACATGGAAGGATATCAAGAACTCGTCCATCTTTTAAGTGGTTATGACTTCAGTCGAGTGCTGACAGGTAGCCTATGTGGTTTATTATATGATATAACAGAAGTGTATATTAAAAGGATTCAGTGTAGGCAGAGAGCGACGCTCGCCTGCTGTTAGGACACGGTGTAAAATTCATATGACGCACGCATTTTCCATTAGCATATTCTTAAAAAAGTGCGTGAGGTGCACCTGGCACACGGCGACAGCAAAGGAGATGCACAGCACAACAAAAATAAATGTGAAACTCTATTAGGAGCTCTGCCTTGTCAAAATAAATCAAAACCTATATGACTGGACCATGTGGGAATTTAATTTGAAAGGACAGACACAGGAAGTGGCCATGCTCCGCAGTCAGACAGGAGTCAGGTTAATTTCCAACATGTTTTTAATTTTGAAACATGTCAGTAGCTACATGCCCATTAGCCACTTAGCACAATCATTACTGCTTTGCCCACAGCGTCATTAACAGGCGGCTCGCTCAGTGTGTGACGTGCACTAGATAAAATATAGTCCTTTCTACACAACCAACTGGCGATTCTCTTTCAGGGTGCCCTATTTAAACTGCTCTGCCCTGCCTACTGTTGCTGCTTCTTCTGCAAGCTGCTTTGCAACTCACCTCCACCCCAGCTCCTCCTTGTTTTTATGCTGTATTTGAGTTATCAATGTCATTTGTGTTTGTCATTGATGCTACTCTGCTTTGTACCCAGAGAGTCTCCCTGCCTTAGGCGCATGGAAAGGCAGGGAGGTTTGCTTGTTTGTTTCTCTCTGCCTCAGGCTCTCCTTGCATGTGTGTGGAGGGTAGAGAGGTGTGTTCTCTCTCTCTTTGGCTTTCCATGTGTGACCCTGTGCAAGGGTCCCAGAACAGAGCCATGACACCAAATATCAAATTGCAAACAGGAATTAAGTTTTCTTTGACTACAGTGGTCCTGACTGAAGTCAACTAATGGCCCTAAATGATGACTATTGGTCGACAAGGAAAATTCTTAGTCAGCCCTAGAAATAAAAGACCCAGGCAAATGAGTTCAATAAGAGGATTTTGAAGTATTCCAAAAGTAACCAAGAGTATTTAAAATGTTACTTTAGTGAAAATACATTTTTTTTTTTCAGTACAGTATTCCTCCCAACAATGCCCCATTTTCCTCCTGTTTGTCTTCCCACATCCTTCCATCTTTACCCATTTTCACCTTTTTCTTCTCTCTCTTAGCGCTGAGCCTCAGGGGAGGGAGAGATGCAGCCATGACATGCCTCATCAACGGCATGTTGAGCCTCAACCCCCTGGGCTCTTCGATTTGACTTTCGTCTGTTCTCGATACGAAAATCGACTGGCGATCCCCTCATGTGTGACCCTTCTTTCATCTTTGTCCAGACCTCCTGTGAACCCTCCATCCCTGCACTTGATTTCAATAAACCAATCAATACATTCAAAAGTGCTTTTAAGATCACTCTTTTTTCCCCTCGCAGGCCCCAGTGGCAGCGCTTCCATTACTTGAAACTGCAATACATATTTTTATGATCCTTTTTATCATGTTGAGCTCGAGCGTAGCCTTCGCTTCAGATTGGATGAAATCATTGATCCATCATCAAACAGCCTGCAACTGCCGCTATCTCAAAACGTGACACAGCAGTTTGAGATCTGAGAGCATCACTCAGCAGGAGACAGAGCAGACTGACTGTATAATATGTGGTCCTTCATCTGAAGGATTTAGTTGTTTTTTTTAGGAAGGTGGTAATCCCAAGATGTCCTGACAGAAGGAGACATTCATTAATGCTCTCCACTATTAAACCACCACGGATGCTGAACAACACGGAGTCTGTTTATTCTGAGTTGGAGGGCACTCTTTGATGTAAGCGGGGGCCAATATCGTCAAGGAATCCAGCCTCTTTAATCCCTACAAAACAATGCCGTAACTCAGATCAGCTTTGTGTCGCCTCTGCTCGGATAGACAAAGAGCCAGTCATACAAAGCCTTTTCTCTGCTCTTGCTAAAGCTCTAATTTCAAAGCTTTTCCCCGAGCTCCATTATATCAATTACAAACACCCCCTCACACTAAAATCCCGACTCGATTTTCTGCTCTTGGATTTCAAAAATGCATAGTTACAAATAGCAGCTGGGGTGCAATTTCCAACATCTATTTTCTCTCCAGCCTCACGGCCAAATAGGCTGCAAGTCTAATTTGCAGTGGAAATGTCTTTTTGAGGCGCAGAATTCTGAAAAGCAATTTGTAATATGTTACTACTATTGTGTGGGTTTCTTTATGTGTGTGAATCATGCTTTACAACATCCGGCAGCGTGAAAAAAGGATTATTATTTCTGTTTTCTCTATCTGGAGGAATTACAGAATAAAGACACAGTTGTGTGTTTTCATTCGCATGTCAATCATTCTGTTTTAGGCCTTTTGAAAAGTGTCAGAGTCTACAAGCAGGGTTTTGAAAGCCTCGCCAGCTACTGCAGGGCACACACTGCTGGCTAAATGAGGCTCGGAGTTTCCTCCCGCTCTAAGTGCCTCATCCTCGGCTATCAAATACCTTGCCAATGACACCAAGTTGTGTCATTAGTGTAGCTGGAAGCTGGAGCAGAGACGGAGCTCACAGAAATCAAATAGATCCCTGCGGTGACAGCTACAGAGGCTGAGCAGAGCTACAGCGACCTGCAACTCTTCTGCTGCTGCATTTAAGGGTTTTCTATTAAAGCAGGTGGGAGGGAGCGCGACAGGATTGGCCGAACTGCCCCCATCGCTTTGAGCTATATGGGCTCGTAATTGACTCCAGAAATAAAGTCATGTTTTCAAATTAGAGGCAAGCAAGCTAGCTGATTAGAGTAGAGGTTCAACAGAAAGAGTGAAGAGAAGATACATCACCAGGCAATGTGTGTCACCTTTGTTATCAGCTCTCTTGGCTTGAAAGATAAGTATGCTCATATTCTTTATTCTTCTTTTTGTTACCTCTGAAATCAGCCAAGTCAGCATCAACTGGTCCAGCTAACAAGTAGTGCCTGTGTAGCCAGAGCTTGATATATCATATTCCTCTGTGCCATAGAGCTCCACTGTTGCCAAAAAACTATTAAAAACACATCAGTGAGCTGCACTGCTGCCCCAAGCCTTCATTATGATCAACATGAGCTGCAGTTTATTTTGAGTCAGTCCAGCGTACAACCCATTAGTACATCGACTGTGTATTAATCCACCATTAAAATAATCTTCAACAAATACACGACTTACTCCTGTTTAAGTAAAATTTGCTTAAAAACCACAGTGCTCTGGTGTTTTAGGATTCCAGTCATATTTTGCCCCGTTACAACACTGACGCTGGGGGCAGCCTTTTCAGCACATTCTCGCACCGACCTCGTCACATATCGACGTATGGTCATGGACTTTCCTTGTAAAGATATGACGTGCAAGATACCCTAGGTGCGATGGTTGTTGACATTATCGGACAATGTGTCAGCTTCAGTCTGCTCTAATGGCATTGATGGGACCACAACACCCGGGTGAATGCGTTAATTTTAGCTCCTTTACCGGTGAGATGCAGTGACACACCACCAAAACATATCATCCGTCTCTATCCAAATAAGTCTGCACCAAGTTGGAGAGAAAGACTGAATATGTTTTAGATATACAGAAAGAAGTAACCACCATAACATTTTCACTGGCCTTTATGCTCATCTCTACTGTTTACTGAACTGGCCTTCTTAGTGGCATAAACAGATGGTTAGAAGGGTTTTATGGTTAGGTTTGGACAACAAAAGGTCTTGGTTATGGTTAGGAAAAGATTGTGGTTGATGTTGATAATATGAGGTGAATCATGTAAGGTTAGGTTTGGGCTACAGAACTACTTCCTTATGGTTAAATCGTCAATTGGTCGACTGGCCGACCAAAGTGGTTCACTACTTTGCTCCAGACAGAAATATCATCATAACTGCGGATGGATTGCCATTAAATTTTGTGCAAACACTGATTTTCCCCAGATGATGAGTCCTACTGACTTTTAATTTTTCCTTTAGTGCCACCAAGAGATTCACATTTATGGTATTTATTTAAATGTCTCTACAACTATGAAATGGATTGCCATGAGATTTGATGGGTTACATACATTAATGTTCCCCTCATGGAGAATTTTTCATTTAGACAAGACGTTTCATCTGGCACCTTCATCGGGTCAAAATCTAAATTCATCCAACACAAATTACTTGGAGTCCAGCCTGTGGCCCATTGCTGCATGTTATTTCCCCATGTAATCTTTGTTGCTTGGTTGAATTTTTCTCTGATTTCAGATCATATTTCTACTGGAAGACTTTGGTTTAGAAGCTTTTATTGGTGATTTTTAACAGTAGAAACAGTCATTGTCACGGTTGCAGTGATGGTGCAGAGACACTGACACCCCTTTTCCACCAATTAAGGTCTGTTTTTTAAACCAGGTCTGTTCAGGATTCTTGGAGCATTGGTGCTATCATGTGAACCAGCCTGTGTTTCCACAAGTTTTGCACAGAGTCATTGTAATCAAGGAAGTGTCACCTACGTTGCACAATCAGGGCTGTTTCAAGACACTCTGGGGGCCCCACGCAAGAGGCACCTTGCATATTGAGTGCCAGGTGACCAACACGCGCCGTTATTGGATGGTGCATGGACACTCACTCTCTTGCGATTAGACTTTGAACTTATCCCACAGTAGTGGTACTGTGAGGTACTGTAGTACTACGGTACTCCAACAATGCTAGCGCGGGTGGCAACCAATCATGCGGGACATGGTCTCAATTTGCGTGACGCGTGAAAAGAGACAGAAATGCTGTGCAGTCCCGCACAATGCGGGACGTCTGGTCACCCTACTTAGCCACTCAGCCGTCTCTGGGGACCCCCTTCCAGCTCGGGGCCCTAGGCAGTTGCCTAGTTTGCCTGTCCGGTTGCAACGGCCCTGTGCACAATTTACAATGGAAGTATACAGAGGCAAATTCAGATATGACATTGATTACCTGCCAACTTTTGTTCTGTTATTACATCTAAATGTATTTGCCAAAAAAACAAATATGGACCAACTATTAATAAGACCACTGCCCTCTCTGGGGGGGTTTTCTGACAATTTGTCACTTGACTTATCCATTGTTGCAAATCACCATCCTCTCTTTGCAACCTGTAGAATATGACAAGCACACTGATGTCGTCATGGTTCACACAAAAATCTTTTCCAGTTCTGAACCAATTTGTTTTTGGCCAAAATGCTCTGAATGGTTCACAATTAGGTGCAAGAACCAGAGCAAAAATGATTCCATGTTGTTGGAAAAGGGCTATGAGAGTGCAGCAAGACCTGGAAACACTGACCAATCAGAACAGACTGGATTTTTTGGGGAGGGGGGCTTAAAGAGACAGGTGCTTCAACGGAGCGTCTCAGACAGAGGCTGAATACAGATGTTCCATCACAGACAGTATGAGGAAAATAATGTGTTTGAAACCTCAAATATGGATATGAACCTGACAATAAGCATAATAATCTATCCAGTCAACTTTAACATCAGTGTATCAGTGTTGTTACTGTGAGCAAAAAACAGCATGAACAGTATGTCCTCTGTGTGGGACAGGCAGTGAGTCCAAGGCAGTAAAAAAGAAAAACACCCTTACACCTGGAATTAGAAGATATAAGACAACACTGAGAATGATGCAAAGGCTTTGACAATCTCTGTCTGCCAAGACTGTTGCTATTATACACGAGCCGGTGGAGACCTCCGTAAAACATCTGTTCCATGTCACCTTGACCAGTCCCAGACAACAAGCTAAATGTGCCACAGAATGAGTGATGCCCGTTTAGTATTTTGGGCTCACAACCTGATCTGATAACACATACGTCACAGTGCAACACTCAGCTCGACAAATCCTCTCGACTCACACTGATATTATTAAATTCCTAAAGCGAGAGTCATTATTTTTGCACTTTCACATCTTAATAAATGCTGTTGCACGTTGATTTGCTCCAGCTGCAGGCACATGTGGGTGATAACAGTGCTGTGATGTTTTGATAGACACAGGGCAGGTTTAAAAGCAATACATTAGCCTTGTTTTGAATGTCAAGAAGGGTTAGTATAGAAATGCATCCAAAGTAATAACAAGCACAACTTTCCCATAAACAAAAGTCAGGTTTTCCCGCTCTCTAAGGTTAATGGCTTTCATTCAATAACGGCTAACCCTGAAGTCATTCCAGGAAAGGTTTCTTATTTGGTCTCTGCACTTCAGAAGTGATGATGAACAGTTTTATTGATAACGAAGAAATCATCCCGTTAAGGACTGCTGACGGTATCCCTTAAGCTGGGCACACATGGTACGATTTGAGCCCGGTTTATAAATGTTGTTGTTTATTTCCAAATCATCTGGGATGTAAAACCAAAGCCCACAATGCTGAGCCAAATACCTGAATGAAACAAGTATACAGTATAGATAATGTACCTTTTATAAATACAAGTATCACACTAGTAAAATGTGTCAGTATCTGTAGCTGTGATGAAGAACAGTTCTCCTGTAGGTATCTGTGTTCAGTCTCTTACTTTTGTAATCAAACATGATCAAAGGCTTAATTCTGAGACTGCTCTGTAAATACTTTTCCAAAAAATAATTTGACAACGTCTGGGTAGGGTCCACCCACTTTAGATTGAAACCCCGCCCACTCAAAGTACAGATACGGATACAGATGACTTAGTTGCTTCAGCAGATACAGACACAGATACAGATAATGGTGTGCCTGCTCATCCCTAAAGCTCAAAATTTATGTGCTCAAACTGTGCAGTCCAATCGTCAAGCCATGACCTGAGTGCTCACACTGTTGGGGTAAAATGAACACTAAAACAGTCCCCTGCAGACTGGTCTGGCTGTTTGTCGACTATTGTCAATAGAGACTAGTTGAAAGTACCATGGCTGCAGGCAAGTCGAAGTTTGTTTGCTGGCGGTGGTACGATTTAGGAGACTACACAAATCTTGCGGGAACGGGGAGTGTTACGTTTGCTGCAGGTGGGAGTGGGCGGTCAAACAACTCCATGCGGGTGCTGGAGATTAATTAACATGAAGGATGCTGATGTCAACAAGTGGAATAAAAGATAAAAGCAGCACATTAAAGGACAAAATAAAAGAAAAGCAAGTCGGACACTTACTCGGGAAAATTACAGACAATAATAATAACACTGAATCCCAGAGACATTGGAATAACTGTAATTACGAATGTAATTATACACTAGAACATAATTTTGCTGCTCATTAACTACAGGTGTGCGTATCTTTTTTTCAAAAGCACAGTAAATGATGGTGTTTTCCCTGTGGGACGGGAGAAGACTCAGTCTATTGACAATTTCTTGTGTGGCATGTATCGTCAGAATGTTTGCAGGTGGGGAGAGAGCTGACACACACCCTGCAGTATTGGGCAAGAACAGACGCTGCGGGAGTGGGTGGCAATGGTCCAAAATCCAGCGGGAGTGGGCAGGAACAAGATTAGGAAAACAATCCAGTGTAGGACTCTAGTATGGTTCACAATAAGGTAGAGACAGATATCTCAAAAAGAGCTGAACATTGCATTTCAGCAGAAATGGGTCAGTCCTAGTTTTGATTCCCCCTCTATCTTGGTGTCTCGGTCTCATACACACACACACACACACACAAGTTAGCAGCACCAACAAACTTGCTGGGTATCGGCTACACCAGTGATTCCCAACTGATGGGTCGTGGTGCAAAAGTGGGTCATGAGTGCATTCTGAATGGACCGCAAGTGACTCTCAAACATCCAATTTATAAAGACACAGTTTATTTCTAAGTACAGTGAATTTCAAGCACAGAGCTTTTACTTTAAAGTGCTGTTTCTTGCTGTAGAGTGAGTGACTAATGGACAACTATTTGACAGAGACAGCGAATTAGCTCGACGACATGGCCAAATGCAAGCATGACGCTGAATGTATTAAGCTGTGTGGACCCTGAACTGATGACTAAGGAGAAAGTTACTGTTGGTTGACTGAGAGAAAAAGCACTGACCTTGGGGAATCAACTTGTAGCTCTGCTTCAACTGCGCGATAACTTCACAACGTTAGAAATTCATCCAAACGTTCCATGGCAGGTCGGGAGCAGCTGATCGGCCCATGATTGTTCCTTGCTACACTGCATGGTAAATGATGCCCGACAAAGATTTAGTCCGAAACCAAAATGATTCATGCAGCTCAAAAATTGGGTTAGAAATAGGCTCAGATCGTACAGTGTATGTCCAGCTTTAGCGTAACACTCATATCTGATGTAAAAAAAAAAGCACATTTCCCTTTAAATCACATGTAATGGAGAAATTTAAACATTGTAGGCTTAGTAAGGAAGATACGAATAATTTTTCAGTCTCACATAAAATTTTTAAGAGAGCAAAAGGAATAATTTTGAGCAGTGACTCACTTCTGTCTGCACATGTTCAAATGGAATAATCAATTCATTCAATCGCACCACAAATAGCAGTTTTTTTTAAAATATTGTTTGGTGCTATTTGTTTGGTGATTTGGTGACGAGGCTCAGGTAATCTGTGTCTGTTCGTTTGTGTGTCGGAAGCACTGATAATAAAACACCGCAGGAATATATTCATTTGACAGTTAGTCCTGTAGAGCCAGACGAACATGCAGTTACGACTATTCTGCTCTGCTTTTTTATTGTGCATCAGTATAATGATTGAGATCAATCTGCATGAGCCAGTTGGTGAATGGACTGCGGTTTGAAATGGGGCAGTATTCGGCATCGTTTGTTCATAAAAGGAAACATAAAGGGCGCTTCAGAGGCAGAGATCGAAGGGGTGAAATGTTGGGAGCAGTGGAGATGTATCAATAATGTAAAGATATTTCATCAGTGTTTGGTCTCAGGTTTTGGCAGAGAGAGAGGTGCTTTACAGGGAGCACTGCAGTCCATAATGACTTGACAGGTTCTCCAAAGGACACACAGTCTTTTCTCCTGTGTCGACTCTGTCATTAAGACTGCAGTCTTGTTCGAGGAGCTGTCTAGTCCATTTCCTTTACAGCTCCTCATTGGACGCACACACACACCCTCCCTTTGCCTCTCTGTCGCTGTTTCCCCGAACATAATGAGGCGTGGCAAGATGAGACTGTACCTTCTGGCATTTTTACGATGAAACTTTGTCAAGGCAAAAGTAAAGTTTATGGATATGGCCAGTGAGCAAGAATTTGTTCCTTTTTCCCTCCATCATTTTCATACACTGCCCACAGTCCTACAGCTACACCACATGAAAAATTACTTTTGCTATGACAAAAGCTTCCCCCTCCTTCCTGGCTTTCCACCAAATCCAATTTACTCGTCTGCAAACCACTCTGCCGCCTCTTTGAGTATGATAATCTGTAGATCAGTGGGGCCCAGTGAAGGGGAGATTCTGGAGCTGGTGTTTAAGTATAATTATCCTGAAAACTCGGGTTGATTACATCTGGAAATTGCACCAACAAGAAAACAAAAAAGCTCAGTTTGTGACAAATATACAAATGTATTTGAGCAACAACAAACCTGCTTTATCCAGAGGAATATATGAGAACATCATCTACGAAACAAGGAACGGTACGTGTACAGTTTGTGTGATGAAATACTCTGTATATTAACAGGCTGAAACTCATGGAGCCTCTCGAACCCATTTACTGGACATTAAAACAGGCATCATTTGGCCAAATCTTAAAGTGCAGACTTCTCCACACTTGCAGACGTAATGTCCATATTCCTGGTCGGCACATTCTCATTCCCAATTCATCAAATACCAACAGTTTATCAGTGCATCAAACTATGACGCCCTAGATACCTCTCTAGCATTCAAACTCCTGTGGAAAATATTAAATTTGAAAGTATGCGAATGTCATCGTGTATATTAACAGTAATTGGCCACCCCAAATGAGGAATAGAGACATTTAACCCATTTTACCTGCATTCTCTGTTTGGCATACCAAAAAGTTAAAATCCTTATAATGCTAACAGGAGCACCCCTTTTAAAATGGTTAACACGATCAAATGCCTTAGAGGCATCAATAAAACCAATTATCTCAGAGAGCTGTTTTATAGCCTGATAGACTTCACTGAAAGTGATGACTGTCTCCTTGTCCACTACACGTTCCACTATGTATGGGGCACTCTTAATGCTATTAAAAAGAGCAGAATAGTGTTGTTGCCACATTTCGGCTATATTATCAGAGATATCCTCTATGACACTGGGGGTTGAAAGGGGGTGTTTAAACGTTCTTGGGGGGCATTTGTGGGGAATCTGCTTTTGAATGCCAGTTAAGTCCTACATAAACATTTTCAGTTTTATCATCAGACTGTCCTTCACGACCATCATCTGCAACTTGAAGAATTCCTGAGAGTCTTACTGCATTATATTCTATTACGTGTTTATAAATGTCACCTGCTGCCTAAATTTTGTAATATCCTTTACTTAAAAAAACACATTTCTACCTTAAACTGGTGCATAAAAATTAATCAGAATGCAGAATATGAAGTGCTTGACACTCAAAAGGACCCCCACACCTCTACCTTCACATGTGCACATGTCCTTCTGCTTTTCATTAGTGGCCGCAGACTTTTTCCTTGGTAGGATGCCAACTGTACAGTTTAGCAGATCTGTTATTAGCATTCAGTTATGTGCTCTGTTGATGCTATAATGCAGAATATTGGCCTAATCAACCTGATATTCAGGGAAGACAATTAGCCTAGAATTTAGAGTGCTTTCACACCCGCCCTGTTTGGTTGAGTTCAATGGAACTCAAGTTCATTTGCCCACTTAGTGCGATTCATTTGGGCAGGTGTGGTCTCAGTCCGGTTACAAACGAACTCTGCTGCGGTTCATTTGTGGTGAGAACGTGTTCTGACCTCGATCTGAACCAACTGCAGTCACATGACACATTGTTTGGGTTAAACATGAGCATGTTACAGTCCTGGAGGATTATTAATGTGCACCTCCTCCTGTACTGCCTTAATATGCACATTCAGCACATCCAATGCATCAAAACATTGTTTTCTAGTTGGAGCCGCGCCTCGTTTTCAAACTGTATGGTTTGACTAAAATGAACAATGACAGCAATATAGTCCACGATGAGCAGCGCTAAAATCAACCTGCGTAGTTGTCCCTCCATTGTGACATTAGAAAGTGTCACATTTATCTTGCAAGTGTACTCTTCTTCAACGCTTTGTTTACTTCCTGAACCAACTCTAGGCAATTATACAAGTTTGTAACAAAATTAGTCCCTGATTCACACCAAGGCTCTAGGTCTTAAAGCACCCTTAACTTTAAGTTTTTGGTATGGCTGCGTCCATGCATACATGTACCAAGATCTCGGATATCAGATTTGTGTTGTATCAAACATATAAGTAAGATGAGGCGAGCATATGCTGCAGTATTATTCATCAAAACGGGGATTTAGAGTAAAGGTTTTTCACATCACTAACATTATGCAGCATCAGCCTCAAAAAAATTTTTTCTTTTCCTCTTTGGTATTTTTTCGCTCCACCTTTTTGCTTTTTCAGTTCTTTATTATCCATTTCTGTCACAGCTCTGCATTCCTGGTCACCCAGCCCTCAGTCAGTAAGTTTCCATTCACCCTGGTTTCTCACACCTCAGCTTCAGTCACAGCCACCTCATCACTGCAAAGTTCACCTGTTTTTATTACTCACAGCCAGTATTTATGCCCCAGCCTCAAAGACAGTCATTGCCGGATTGTTCTTCGCCACTCAAGCAAGACTCTCCAGCACTTTATTCCAAAATGATTTCCCGCTGCCAACCCTGCCTGCGTCATCTGATGCCTGGTCGACACAGCAACCTTTTTCTGGCTTTATTAGATAGGACAGTCTAAGTGTGAAAGGGGAGAGAAGGGACGACATGCAGCAAAGAGCCACGGGCTGGAATGAAATCCGTGGGCGCTGCGGCAAAGACATTGCCTTCATATATGGGACGCCTGCGCTCCCCATTAAGCCATCGGGTGCCCCAAAGCACCAACTTTCTGTCTTCTGCTTCTGCGTCCTGGTTCCTGTCTGCCTGTGGCTGCTTGGTGTTTCCGTCCAACGAGACTTTCACCGTGTCACCACACTCGCCATTGTGTGTTCATCCTGTGAGTGCTCACCTGCTGGCTGCTTGTCCCCTACAGGTTTGACTGCTTGGACTGTGTACTTTGAATCCTCTGCCTCCTTGACTTCATCTCCTGCCTGCTCCTACATTGTACCATTGCCTGTTACTGAACTGAACTGCGTGTTTGTCTGGGCAAATGTGATCGCTCACTCGTCTGCCTCCTGGCCCGGTTCGGCCTCTCAAAGACAAAGGCTCATTCCCTGCTTGACCCAATGGATGTACAAGAGAAATGGATACAGTGTTCAAGGCAGAGCCCCGTTTGACTCGGGTACATAGAGCAAGCCCACATCAGGTGACAGCCCTGGATATCGTAATTGCACTGTTTGCCCGCTGCCCACTTCCTTTGGGCCTGGCTTGACCTCTGACAATACATAGACCACCTAAAGAGGTAGGGGGAGGTAACGACTGTCAGTACCACTGCACCTGCCTTACAGTATAGGTAGCCTGTTGACAATATTTGGACCATGTGCAGCCTAATCATACAAACTATTCCCACATCAAGTGGGCTGCAGCGGGCAGGTCTTTCTTCAGTACAGTGTGGGCTGGCCCATCTGTCATTTGACAATGTTGACTTTTGGTTTCACCCAGGACACAAACAGTGGTCTCCTGGGTGAGAGATCTGTGTTTGTTTGACCCATCCATTCCTCACTCCCGCCCTGTACAGAATTTCTTTCTCTTTATTCTCCATCCCCAGTTGCTCAGAGTGTAAAAAAAAACCCAGACACATCCTGGTGCGTCTCATGCAAACCCTAAAGGATGCCTCAGTGCATCTCTATCTTTCTCCATAACATTTGACGAGTTGGAAGTCTGTCAAACCTACAGGTCATCCAAGTCCACAAAGAAGCCTCAAGCAAACTTCCTGTGGACTTCATGAGAGGCTTGCCACTGTAAAACAAGATTTCTTAGAACTGATAGCAGTGTGGATGTGAAGATGACTTTGTAACAGACATGTATCTACTTTTGAAAAAGTTTTCATGCTTAAATTTAATATTGTCCGTGTTTAGAATACATATATATATATGACTGATACATTTGCAATAACCAACAAATCCATTTGATATAATCTGTAGTTAGACAGGAAAAGTTGGTTTTCATTTTTTTATTTTAAAAGAGAGAAGGACCATCTACAGTATGATGCAACAAAAGTAAAGCAGCAGATCTTGCACATATTAAGATGTCCAGAGAATTAACACTTGTGTTGAGCTTTAAAATGGAAGAAATTAACTACTTAGAAAAGACATTAAGTGTTGCCAGTTAATTGCTCATAACAAACATTTAGCAGCACAAATGAGTGCTGATGCTTCAGAGTAAAAAAGATGCTCATGATCAGCTTAATGCAGCTCTCTCAGGACAGTGTGTCTCCTTTATCCATTTAACTAGCAGATTTTAAGTTTAATTGTTTCACTTTCTGTGGGTGGAGGAGATTTTATCCCTGCGACTTTTAGGATTTTATGTGGGCAACAAACATCATCTAAATTAGTGGAAAACTGCTGGTCCTTTCTGCCGCAGCAGGACTTTGTGAGTTATGCTGATAAGATGGATGTGAAAGAAAAGTTCTGCCAAGTGCAGCTTTAAACTTTGAAGAGCAAATAAACTTCAGTGCAGCCTTGTTTTTGTGTTTTATTTGTTCTGTTTCCTCATTTCATCCTTCAGGCCAGTTGGAAGTTGATTAAAAATTTTCCCTCATGAGGATTTAAAGAATAGCAGCAAACTGGAGAAAAGGGATGGAAAAGGTGAAGATTTTCTGAGTACGTGAGAATAACCTTGAGCTTTTGATCCAGTCAAAAACTACAAAATAAGTTTTCTCTGGATGGGAATTTTCAGACTTCTCAAACACCAAATTAAGTTGAAGACTAGACAACAGAAGGTCAAAGTGAGCGGAAATAAATCAGTACATACTGACAACAAACTGAAACAAACACAGTTGATTATCATGGACAAGCATCAGTGGCACGTTGGTTACCACAAATTACCACAGAGCCACTGAAGGCCACTCAACTGTCCAGCTACAGGCTCAAACCTCAAATCTCCCGTTGACCATGAATGAAGACCTACAGACCTTACATCAGTGCATCACCAATCAGATCTGTTCCCTGCAGCAGTCTCATTTGACCTCATTTGAACTTAGTACAAACTGAAAATAGAAGAGCGTGAGGTTAGTGCAAGACTGCTGCTTTGAGAAAAACTGTTGGTGCTTTTGTGATGGAGCATGCTCTAAATGCACTGAAGTCTCTCCAACTTGCCATTGATATTATTCAGTGGCAAGTTGGAGAGACTTTAGTATCTTAAGCCCGATTCGCACGGGATTAGTATTACCTGGGGACGTCTGGTAATTTGTAAATTACCCCCCATGTCTGTGTTTCTTGCGATGCATTCGTAAGGGATGAGCCAAGTCTGAATTTTATTCGAATTTACTGACATTAAACTGTTAAAAGCTTATGTTGTAACAACAGTATTGTTTGGGTCTCGTTAGGTTTAGGCACAAAAACCAGTTGGTGTGTTAAAATGACCACTTTTACAGTGGTATGTGTTAGTCGTCATGGCAACAGTAAATAAAATGTCAAAGCAGCAACGGGACTTCGGAACAGTGGACAGTTGTCGGGATAACGGGCCATCAGGGCGTTTGTATTAAGCCTGCTGAAAGATAGGAAAATGTTCCTTACCACATGCTGCTACATGTCATCCATCTCAATATCTTCCGAAATTTCGCTCTTCTGATGGATCTGAGCTTCCTGTTTCTGCAAATGGGTCTCCATACTGTGTACCAAGATGATGAGACTCCTGCATTTGCACCTGAAATGCTGTCAAAACTGTCATTCATAATTTCCACCGCAACCTCCATAAATCAACCGGGAAAGAGGTAGAAAAAAGGCGCGCAATAAAAACAACAACTAAAATGTCCCCCAATCAGTGAGATGCAGATTCGCACGGGACTAGTATTATCACGGGACGTCTGTGTTTGGCAAATATAGTAGGTAATTTGCGGTGGAATTTTTACTTTACAAATTACAGACATAGCGCATTCTCACAGGATTAAGATCACAGACATCCTCCGCAATTATTACAAATTACCAGAGGTCCCCAGGTAATACTTATCTCGTGCGAAAAGGGCTTTAGAAGTAATATGAATTTACAAGCTAAAATGCATTACAAATGAACCATTGAACTGTTAAGAGTCTTTGTAAATTCAAGGCCTTTTCAGATGTTAGGAAGGCACCATTGACACCACCACCACCACCAAGCAAGGGGGGCAGACTACACACACACACGCACACGCACACGCACATGTACATGCAAACACACTTTAAGCCACCAGCCAACATTTGCACACATCACTCTATCACAACTGGAGTGCTCCCACAAGTAAAAGCTCACTGTCACTGATGAATAGACACTTAACACAACACCTGTTAATTATGTTAGTTTAGTTTATTTTATGTAATTTAATTTTATTTTATCAGTTTAATTTTATCTAATTTGATTTAATTTGATTTTGTTACGGACAATTTAGAGTCACCAATTGACCTATCCCCAACCTGCATGTCTTTGGACTGTGGGAGGAAACCGGAGTACCCAGAGAAAACCCACGGTGACACGGGGAGAACATGCAAACTCCGCACAGAAGGGCTCCCGGGAACCCTCTTGCTGTGAGGTGATGGTGCTAACCACCACACCACCGTGCCACCCAACATCATTATCTACAAAGGCTTTTACAACTCAACACCTGACAGCTGACATTGTTTTCCCACAGGTGTATCAGCACAGAGTGTGCATGTGATTACACCCTCACGGTGACATCACATGCACACTCTGTACATTTTTCTGTGTGAAATCCATCCAGCACGGTGTTGTAATAAAAACCTTCATAGAGTAATTTAAGCCTCTTCGTCGTTGACACTGATGCAGCCGCAGAACGTCCTCTTGGTCCAGGCCCAGAAGCGCTTGAAGCAGTTCTTCTTCTTCTTCATCTTCTTTGCCTTCCTCTCAGGCTCCGTGCTTTCAGATGGGGTGGCAGCGACTTCTGTGTCCTCCTGTTCCTCGTCACAGCCCTCAGTTAACAGGGGAGGGGGCTCCACTGGATCATTTTCAGATCTGTCCTCCAGTGAATCCAATGGGCAAGCTTCACTGTGCTCGCTGTCGTCATCGAACCCGAAGCGGCACTCAGGTGGTGCAGGCTTCACCAAGATAACACCTGGAGGTAGCGTTGATGACGTGGATTCATGAAATCCACTGCTGCCACTGGTGCAGGTTTCACTCTCTGACGACTGGCTGCAGGAGGACATTTGTGGAGGTTGAGTTGGGATAACAATCGGTGCTCGAGAGGCTTCAGGTATGCTGCACGTTTCGTTTTCCCTCTCCTTTTCCCCTCCCCACACCAGGTCCCGGGAAGTTTGTGCGGGCTGGACGAGGATAACGCCTGGATCAGCTGACGATGGTGATGGTGTTCCAAGGCTTGTTTCTGCGTCAGAGAGATGGTGGAGGGTGCCCCTTGTGATGAATGGATGGGCGAGGACTTGACGCGGGGTAATCCTTTCATCAGGGTCCATTTCAAGCATTGCCTGAGATGGTGTGGAGGAACACCCAGGAGCTCCACTATGCATCGCAGTGTGTCATATTCACTGTTTCCAGGGAAGAGACGAACTGCGAGCAGAATATAGGCCATCACAACACCTACAGACCACATATCGAAAATTCAATGAAAGTGGATGGTGAGTTCTAAAATGGGCGTGTCAAGGGGGCGGTGACAAAATATCGTCATGGTGCAGTGTTCTAGAATTCAGTGCCTTGTGTTCCATTTTTTTTATATCCCTTTATTCACCAATTAAAACAAAACACGTAAACTCTGAGCTTTCAGAAAATGTCTTCTTACGAGGTTTTGAATACCACAAGAGGGGGCATTCACATGCACTCTTCTCGTGAGTACAGTGAACACAAAGGCATATGTTATGGATATGTTTAGGCCTCTGATAAACCTTTAAACCCATGAATCTGTTACTCACACTGGATCATAATTCATCAACTAACTGATACCTGAAGTTAAACTCCAGCACCAGTGCAGCCCCTTGTGTTTTAGTAACATTTCTTTTCTGTCTGGATGCTTGGCCTGTCTGATGAAGGCCACATTTTACAAACCCTACATCTCTGTGTGCGACATGGGCTTTCTGTAATACAAATATTTTCACAGGTGTAGAAGTCTACCTTCCTCCCATGTCTACTAAACTGACTTTGGGGTATTAAATCAGCGAAGTTTGAAGGCTGGTAGCCACCACTTTCCCCCTGTTTGCATCATTTACTCAGCGCCTGCTCTATTAAAGCCCCAGTGACTGGATGCGGAGTGGCAGGAAAATAAGCAGCAACGATTTCCAACATTTACACTGAAAAGGTCAGGCCATTTTTTATTGAATTTCCTCACATTTTTTAAAGGGTGTCTCCAGTGACTGTAACGCGTGGCGCTGCTCCTTCAGCACGCAAACATTTTCTGTAATCAACATCAAATTACTTTACCAATAAGTTTTCTGCAGTTCCACCAAGTCTGTATAAAGTCAATGATTTTTTTCTCCCCGCCGGCGACTGTGGAGTAAAAGCCCAGAAAATTAAAGAATGAGATGTGATTTATGCTTATTTTTTCTTTACTCCATTAACTTTGGTGCCAGTAAGAATGTCAGCAGGAGGTGGAGGGATACATTCACCCAGTAGGTGTAATTTTCTTTTTGTTTTGAGACTGACATTTTCAAACTCTTTTAGAGATTAAGAGTGGCTGCAGTTTGGCCTAAAAGCTTTAAAGTTGGTGGTTTAAACAGGTTGTGTTTTTGTTGCATTTGACCACTTCTTTCAGCATTGAGTGTCTCGGAACATTTTACTAAAAGTTGGGAACATTACTTTTGAAAGTTAATAGTTTACCAAAAAGAATGTACACTCAATGGCCACTTTATTAGGTACATCTGTTCAACTGCTCACTAACGCAAATAGCCAGATGCCAGAGGTCAGAGGAGAATGGCCAGACTGGTTTAAGATGATAGAAAGGCAGCAGTAACTCAAATAATCACTCGTTACAACCAAGGTCTGCAGAAGACCATCTGTGAACCAACAACACGTCCAACCTTGAAGCAGCAGCAGAAGACCACAGCAGGCGCCACTCCTGTCAGCGAACAACAGGAAACTGAGGCTACAGTTCACACAGGCTCACCAAAACTGGACAATAGAAGATTGGAAAAATGTTGCCTGGTCTGATGAGTCTGGATTTCTGCTGCGACATTCACATGGTAGGGTCAGAATTTGATGTTAACAACATGAAAGCATGGATCCATCCTGCCTTGTATCAACGGTTCAGGCTGGTGGTGGTGGTGTAATGGTGTGGGGGATATTTTCTTGGCACACTTTGGGCCCCTTAGTACCAACTGAGCATGGTTTAAACACCACAGCCTACCTGAGTATTGTTGCTGACCGTGTCCATCCCTTTATGACCACAGTGTACCCATCTTCTGATGGCTACTTCCAGCAGGATAACGCACCATGTCACAAAGCTCACATCATCTCAAACTGGTCTCTTGAACATGACAATGAGTTCACTGTACTCCAGTGGCCTCCACAGTCACCAGATCTCAGTCCAGTAGAGCACCTTTGGGATGTGGTGGAACGGGAGATTCACATCATGGATGTGCAGCTGATAAATCTGCAGCAGCTGTGTGATGCTATCATGTCAATATGGACCAACATCTCTGAGGAATGTTTCCAGCACCTTGTTGAATCTGTGGCACCAAGAATTAAAGCAGTTCAGAAGGTGAAGGAGGTCCAACCTGGTGCAAGCAAGGTGGATTGGCCAGTGAGTATTTGGATGTATCCCCTTTGTAATCTCCAACATTTGATTAGTAACTGTAATTTAATTACATTTTTTCTCCATAACTTTAACTCATTACAATTTCATTTATTCTGTAATTTAAATACATGTTACTAGTTACTCACTCACACTGATTTTACTGAACTGTCTGATAGCCTGGTCCACTCTGTCAGCAGCCTCTGTCCTAAACCAAGGCTTGTTCATTACAAGAAAAAACAACAGGCCTGTTGAAAATGCATTAAAGGAAAACAATGCTTTACTACAACTTGGATTTTGATTTCACAGCTTTTGGCCTTTAGAGGTTTATTGGTTAAAATACCAATGTTGTAAATACTGATTAATGTAACAGAGATTACAAACAAGCCAGTTAGCACCAACATTATTTGGAGGTAAACCAAAAGTGAGTGCACACATAATGTCCCTGTTACTCCTTCTTACACAGGAAAATGGTGTCTGTCTTTGGGGTGGTTTACAACAGACAGCCTTGGTTATAATTTTACCATTCACCATCTGTTCCCTCTCCAAATAAATTTTTACTAACCTCTGGGTTTGTCAACCTATTTTATCATCCAACACAGCCTGGATCTCAGCGATGACCCTGAAGATTTCAGTGTTATTATGATACAAGTGAGGCTGGAGCTATGGCAATAAAACTGTATTTCTTTCCTTTAAAAACACAGTAAAATCTTACCAGTTTCTTTGCACTAATTGTGCAGTTATGACACATGTTTACCATTTGCTGCATGTCAGCCCCCACTCTCTCACCGCATTTCACTCTGTCCTGTTCATTAAAGGCAAAAAGCCCCAAAAAATAATCTTAAAAAAAAAAAGAAGTTGTTCTGAATGGATTTTGATGAAATTTTCAAGAAATGTTGGTAATGGGACAAGGAACAGATGATAACATTTTGGTGGTGATGGGTTGGACTGTTTATAATGCCTCTCTTTTCCTGTAAAACATTAAAAGCTAACACTTTGCAATAAGGTACACAAAATAAGAGTAGTTACTGAGGAATTAATGAGAAACTAACTATTAGTTAATCATTACCTACCTATCGGTGCTCGGCTGCACAGATAGGAAACCCCTCAGCTAACAGGATGTATCACTCTGTCACTCCGCTACTTTGTTAATTTCATGCATTCATCGGACTTCTGGTTTCCCTTTTTGTGTTATTTCCTCTCAGGCAGGTGCAGAGCGTACAGTATGTGCTACTTGCCGTCAGATGTAGTCTTTGTAGTGTGTTCAAATGCAACTGACACAGGGTGACGTGAGGCGACGTAGACGACACAACAGTTGGATTTCATCGCTGCTAGTTCTTTGATGTTTGGTGTGTCCGCACCTTAAGACATCATCGCACAGAATAACATGGATGGTCATATTAATGTGTATGTGGTCTGGAAATAATGATTAAAACTCCTCTCAAGAATCCTGCTGTCTGTGATTTTATTTGTTAAGGAACTAATTGTAAAGATGATGATGAAGTAATGAAAGACTACTCATTATGTGTCACTTTACTTTAGGACATAAAAAGGTTAACTAATGGACAGGTTATTGAGTAATGATTCTGTGCTGATGAAGTAACTAGATTACTAATTATTAAGTCGTGATTAACTCCTCTATGAAATTTGATCGTGAGTTCTGACCATTAACTAATAGTTAGTTCCTCATTGATTCCTCAGTGACTACTTTAACTTTGTGTACCTCATTGTAAAGTGTTACCCAATAAAATGCTTTTATTTATTAAATAATAACCACTAAATGTGAGTTGGGGCAGCTAGTTAACAGGCCCAACGCTGAACTTAGCGCCATAAGGTAGTGAGCTGTACAGACTGATAAAACCATAGAGACAGAATGACATGGATATTGTAGAAGCTGTTGTCTATGTTTTGGATTGTAAACACTTTATACTGCACTGTATTCATCCACTTTTGAGTGCTCTGATTAAATCAGAAGGATTGATTATAAATACCCCGCCCAAATGTTTAGTTCCACTTGGAAAAATGCCACATTAGCACTAAAGATACTCAAACTGCCATTTCACTGTGACTTTAAAGTTATTTCAGTGGCTCTGGGAGTCTTTAGAAATGCAACGGCAGGCACAACTGCAGTTTCTGTCTTCCTCAGCCTCACCTTTGTGTCATGTTCATTTAAAAACTGCATTTGAGCAGAGAGATCAGAGAGTACATTAACACGACGATGGCAGCCTCGCTGTGCTCCTGTGACAAATGATGCCAGCAAAATGGCTGCGTGCCGTCACAAACAAACAAACAACCACCTCCTGATTGCTGCCTCTGATGGAGACGGAGGACCGGGGCTGCAGCTTCATCGCCACCCCCCCCCTCAAATAGGAGTCATTTGTTGCCACATGGCACCGTACGCCTCAGAAGAGCTTATGAGGAGGAGAATCTGTGATAATAGATTTGTGGCGCCATGCCTCCCAGACTCCAGCAGCTGAAAAATTTATGTAATTACAATTCTAATTTCAGCAGGGTAATCAGGTCAGAGCTGTCTGGGTTCATTATCAAGAGCAGAGTTTGTTATTAAAATCAATCAGATGATTCACAATTCTGAGATTAGTGCAGTGGAAATTATCACAGTTAGCAGTTAGCTTATTTAACTTAAGATCAAAATGCAGTAATAATATAATTTACATACACTGAGGCAGTTAATCAATGAAAAATGAATATTTCCCTTTCAGTTAAAACATGGACTATGACACACACATTTTTGATGGACATGTCCAAGTTAGGATCTACTCAGTCTTTAACTTAGAAGGACCCACTTATTCAATATCACTTAAAATGCTGTGAACTCACACATCAAATCAAAATTACAGATAAAATGCTAAAACTGTGACAAGATTGAGATGTGCAAGCCAAGATAATATGGGAGGAAGTTCAGAGACGTCTCATGAGTTCTGAAAATGTAAAACCAACTCAGTTAACTTAACTGAACTTGAGATGAGTTTAATAGCCTAAATGTAGCCTAATATTTAAGTTGAATCAACCAACTGTACTATCAAGCATCAGTCAGATTCATTTTACTTTTACTATTTCTTACAGCTGTGGTCTCAACCACTAGTCGTTACATGTTTCTGCTTCCCAGTGGCCTTTCATGTCTACATATTACGTGCTAGGTATCCTTCTGCGTCTGCTATTGACGTCTGACGTCGACAAAAGCAGTTACGTTTAGGTTTAGGCAAGAAATGCATGGGGGTTGGTTATAAAATATAACCAATATAATATTTGCACAACAACATATGTGCCATGCACACATGCTGCAGGGCAAACTGTGACTACCTTCATGTGACACATAACTGCAGTGATGGCTTAACGAAAAAGAAAAAAAAATATCAAGAGAAAGAAGGTTGGAGGAGGGAACAGCCTCAGCATCCAAACCTCTCACACAAGAGATGGGGCTCACTGGTCTCAGTGTATATCAAAGTGTACTGTGGAGGTATACTCTGTGGGTGTTCGTCTCCACCAGGGTTGTCTCTTGTCCTTGATTCTATTTGTGATATTCATGGACAGGATCTCAAGGCGCAGCCGGGGGGGAGGAAGGGGTCAGGTTTGGGGACCTCAGAATTGCATCCCTGCTTTTTGCAGATATTGTGGTTCTGTTGGCTTCATCACACTGTGTACTCAAGCATGCACTGGGACTGTTTGCAGCCAAGTGTGAAGCTGTCGGGATGAGAGTCGGCACCTCCAAATCTGAGGCCATGGTTATTTGCAGGAAAACGGTGTATTGCCCTCCCCAGGTTTGGAAAGAGTTACTGCCTCAGACGAAGGAGTTCAAGTATCTCGAGGTCTTGTAAAATGAAGCATGAGATGGATCAGCGGTTTGGTGCAGTGTCTGTTGTGATGCAGGTGCTGCACCGGACCATCACGGTGAAGAGTGAGTTGAGCCAGAAGGCGAAGCTTTCGATTTACTGGTCCATCTACATCCCAACCCTCACCTATGGTCATGAGCTCTGGGTAGTGACTGAAAGAATGAGATCGCAGATACAAGCAGCCATAATGAGTTTCCTCCGTGGGGTGGCTGGGCTCAGCCTTAGAGATAGGCTAAGGGGCTCAGACATCCGGAGGGAGCTCGGAGTAGAGTTGCTGCTCCTTCACGTCAAAAGGGGCCAGTTAAGGCATCTGATCAGGATGCCTCCAGGGCGCCTCCTGTTAGGGGTATTCTGGGCACGTCCCACTGGTAGGAGGCCCCGGGGCAGACCCAGAACACGCTGGAGGGATTATACATCTCATCTGGCCTGGGAACACCTCGGGATCCCCCAGGAGGAGCTGGAAAGCGTCACTGGGGAGAGGGATGTCTGTGGTGCTTTGCTTGGCCTGCTGCCCCTCATGACACACAGCTCTCCCCTACATGAAAGTGCATCAGTCTCCATCAGTATTGTTGTAGTTATCAGCGATTCTGTCCCTGTAGTGCTTGATATCAGATCAAAGCCGAATTTTGTGCTATCTCCCATCCAGTACAATCACCGCTGCACCAGGGGCAGTACAGGGTCAGGACTGATGTGAATTCTGTCTTTTCCCATCAGAAAAAAATGGTCTCAAACAATTCTAAAACAATGACTGTAGTGATGTTGGCTAACATGTTATGTCTCTTCATATTGGTGGTGTCGGTGATCTGAAAATTAAACTAGGAGTTCAAGTTGAATTAACTTGAAATGAATAAAACATATATTTATGTTAACAACAAAAGATTACTAGATATCTACTTTGACACCTATAACTAAATGATCAACATCATCTTATCCCTACTTGTCATATTTTGCAGCTTGGTGTTACCAAAATGATGCCTGGGGCAGTCCTTTGCTTTGTTTCTTGACCCAGAAACGGTCATGGTAAGAGGGGATCTGTGGTTAGGTTTAGCCAAGGAAACTGCTTGGTTATGATTAGGCGTTCGCTTTCGTTTCTAAAAAAACACCCGGCTTTGAGTGGCACAAACATTGCAGCTGGTGTTACTATTTGTCGGTCTCATACAACGCTCTCAATCAAAGTCTGGTATTTGTTGGACCTTTAAACTGTCTATTACTCTAAACGTGTAATATTAACACGTATGGGCTTACATTGGAGTTGTCTGAAAGCCAGGAGTGTCTCACATAGATGCGAAATGGTGCCCAAGGGGTGTATGTGGGAAAAATCCAGGAAGTAAACAAAGCGTTGAAGAAGAGTACACTTGCAAGATAAATGTGACACTTTCTAATGTCACAATGGAGGGACAACTACGCTGGTTGATTTTAGTGCTGCTCATCGTGGACTATGTTGCTGTCATTGTTCATTTTAGTCAAACCATACAGTTTGAAAACGAGGCGCGGCTCCAACTAGAAAACAATGTTTTGATGCATTGGATGTGCTGAATGTGCATATTAAGGCAGTACAGGAGGAGGTGTACATTAATAATCCTCCAGGACTGTAACATGCTCATGTTTAACCCAAACTATGTGTCATGTGACTGCAGTTGGTTCAGATCGAGGTCGGAACACGTTCTCACCACAAACGAACTGCACCAGAGTTCGTTTGTAACTGGTCCAGTTGTTTTGATGCGCACCTGAGTGTAATTGCTGTGTTCACACCTGCCCAAACAAACCGCACTCAGGGGGCAAACAAACTTCACTTCAATTAAACCGAACCAAACAGGGCAGGTGTGAAAGCACCCTAAGAATTAAGCTAAGAGAGATCTTACAAGCATGTGAAAGGCGATGTGTAACATAATTATTCTGTCTTGATAAAGACTTTTTGCCTCGTTTCCAATATGACAATAAAAAGGTAAGACATTATAAAGTGTGGATTCAGTAGGCACAAACTGTGTCAGCACACGCGCTGGTTTGAGCTGCACAGAAAGCTTTGCGCCTCCGACCGCAGAGACAGAGCCACATAAATGCATTATTCAAAATGCAGATGATATTGCGATGATAATGGCCTGCAAGTCGTCTGTGCTGATTTAATATCGCCATGGAGCTCGGCGGCTTTCAGCCTCTAAACACCTGAGCCAAGACGGAGCGAGCCTCATAATCTTCGCTGCACCACCTGTGCTCATGCAAAGAGTGTGTTTACATTCCCAGATCCATAGTCGCTCCCCTCTGCGCCTTCTGCACTCGATGGCACCCAGAGAAAACACATTTATTGATGTTCCTGGATCTGCCTTTTTATGTGTTTGTGTGCGTTTTCTCGAGCTCCCACCCTGGCAGTGTTTTCACAAGGAGGGATATGCAGAAGCCCCTGCAAAGAGACGACCATTTCGCTGAAGGAGGTGTGGAATAAAACAGGTTCTATTAGATCAGGCAGCTACAGTAGTATCTCGGTTTGAGAGGATGGAGGATGAATTTAAGTGAATGGAATTTAGGAAGAGAGAAACTGATATAAATGTGTCTGCACCTGCAGCATGAGAAAGGCGATGTCTCAGCGGCAGCAACCTCACGACAAAAAGGTGAGAGAGGCTTTGATGAGAATCAGCCAGCTTTCATGTGCAGCCAGAGGGGAAGAGAGCCCTGGGAGTACAGCTCATCTATCTCTGCTATAAGGAGAACAGTCGCCCCGGGCGCCAACAGACAGGAACTCAAAATACACACACATGCACACAGGCTTGATTTGTTACACCCTTGTGTGTTGTACTCCACTGACTTACATTTATTCCCTAACTTCTGATCTAAATTCTCCACGCTGCATGACTAACCACTGTCGTCACCCTAATCTTAAAATAAGCACAAACTCTGACTCTAAATATACGGCGGTTCACTGCATGCAGGCGCAGAAACAGATTTCAAACAAACTTCCACAACACAATTGTTCTGAAATGCACACTTTTTTTTTTAGTCAGACAGAAATAGAAATATTCGCTCAACATTGAATCATTTCTGTAGCATCATCCACCCTTGGTTAAAAAGAGAGATTGTCCCTCATAAAAAACAACATCATAAATAATAAATTAAACTGATGGAGACATTATTTTGCTCTGATTACACAGTCTAAACCAAACCAAAGAATGTCAACACTCCAGTCAGCATGTGAGAGCTGCCAAGTAAATCATCTCTACAAACACTACAGTGGGTGATAAACAGTGCAGATGGGCGACACTCCTAGCAACAGGCAACAACGTGGGCACCAGGGTAAGAAAAAAAAATTCAAATGTTCCCTGGCAACAAGGTTTTCCTATGGGATTAAATAAAGCAGCAACGATGAGCATGTTTATAAATCTGTTGGGAAATCATCTTCATTTAACTGATCTGCACAGGAAGGTCAGAGGTCAACTACGAGATGGTGTGTTTAGGAGCAGGTGGAAATTGCTGTTTTTCCCATTGAAGAAACAGTTACGATAACCGTCTCAGAAAATATTGCTGTCTTATGGTATTACAGAATTTATGTTATCAGTCAGAATCACCCTTAAAGGATTGAAAACAGAGGGGTTACTTTTGTTTGAACAAACCTTTTTTTTTTTTTTACTATTATTGAAACTTGAAACTATTGTGTCAATGAAAGTCTGTGTAAAAAGTCTCCCCTTTGAAAATAACTAAAATAAACGGGAGATTTTCCATCCAGTTGCATTTTTCCCCCAATACTGCAGATAAGGAAATTATTTCCGATAGCTGTCAACTTTTGCATATATCACAGTGTAAGGTGAAACCACTAAATCGCTGCAACCCTAGATATCAATCAGAGCTTTGTAGGCAGAAATAGGGACACAGATGTCATCTTCCTACATAGAGAAGCAAAGTCCTTCTACTGGACCACTATGGGACGTTATCGCAGGAAAAATATGTAAAGCAGTCAAGGGTGAGACAAACATGTTTTTGATCACATTTGTATTGTACCATAAATAACACATATGCTGTTTGGAAAATATAAAGATAATTAGATAAATTAATTATAAAGATTATTTTGTAAGTCAGGACAGACACAGTTTGTCGTAAAACTGTTGATGTATCGCAACTAATTTATTCTAGGCTCCCGAAGTTTGTTCAAGTGTCGCTCAACAGAAATTATTAACCTGTGTGTTGTTTTCAATTCATGCTTTTGCAAAAGGTTTTCAGTTGTCTCCAAGTCAATTTCTGTTGTGTTTAGTAAAGTGTAATCTGCACAGACAACTGTCAAACAAATAATCATAATGGTAGCAACTGTTTGTGAGCAAAAATAACCTCAAGAACTACTTAGTGGATTTTATTAGAAACTTTGAATCAGAAATGTTTTTTCATCATGAATACTTGGTGGAAACTAATAGTGGAAAAGTCAGTCAACAAAATGTGGGACACATGGTCATTAAAATGGAAGGTTCAATATGGAGCAGAGAGAATAAACATTAATTTGCCAACAGTAAATATCATTTTTGACTTGTCTTCTCACAGCACCACTAATTTTAATTTTAACATGAACTGAATACAAAACACGACTGCCACACACATGCACAAGGAGGCGCAGGAGACAGTGACAATATTCTAAGTTTTATAAGCAGCATCTATATTCCTAAGGTCTGTGAAAAATCTGTGGAGTTGTGCGGGCACAGATTCTGTATGGGCCTGCTGTAACAACATTTTCCAGGTGTGTGACACTCACAAAAATGTTGAGTGATCATAAGACCAGGAGTTCACTGGATAAAACATATCAGGTAAACAAAAAACCCACCTTACACTTGTGTGTGGAGCATAGCTAAGTTGCCTAAGTTAGCAACATATATTTTGCGAGACGGAAGATGTAATTCATGGAGCAGTTTCACACAAAACCATATAGTACTACTTAAAACTGACTTTCTGACCTGTAAAATCATCTTTTAAACTGATAATCATCATATGTTTAATTCATGGCACAATTCTAACACAATAAAAAAATTATTTGTCTCTCGCCGTTGACCAGAATACATATTTTTGTCAGAAATAAAGTCCCATTGGGCACACTGGAAGGGGAGGGAGTTTACCTCTCTGCATACTGTTTCTAGGCAACTGCTTGGGTCCGTGTTTACTTCCTGTCAGCTGTTGTGATTCACATACGCTGCAAATCACCCAAACAGGAAATACAAAAGGACCCATTAAAAATGTTTATGTTGACAAGTTTGAAAGGGTCTACAGCCAGCTACACATCCACATTAGGGACGTCAGTTTCGGTTAATTTCAAAAGGCTGACACCCATTAACAGGTTACTAACTGGTTTTTTTTTTTAAGAAAAAAAAAAAAGACATTTAATGCAAGAGGCTTTTCCTTTTAGTCCATCACTCCATTGACTCAGTGAGCTTTAGTGCTGCACTTCAAAGCGCTATCCATTAAGAGATGATAAAACTTTAATGCTTTGTAATGTAAATGTCTTACCTTTTATTTTCTCTTGGCTTTGCTGACAGACAGCTGGCTAGCCACGTAAACATGTGGAAACATGCCCACTGCCCACCCTCTGTTCTCAACTGGTTCCTCAGTCGCCCTGCACTGTGCCCCACCTGGGCCAGGAAGGAGCTAAGCTAGTGGCGCTGGTAGCGTTGTGCCTATAGAGGAAGGCGTTGCTGAGTAAACATTGTGCCCACCCTCCAGTCTCCCCCCAGCTCGCCCCAGTGAATAAGCAGCTTCATTTTGAACTGTTAAAACCCTTTTAGTATTGCTTACAATGTTAGCATCCCTAGCTGTGCTGACAGTGCTACTTGTGGTTAACATGAGTCAACCATGCTAAAGGGTTTTATGGCTCAAAACTGATCTTCTTACTCACCAGAGAGAGCTAGGAGCACAGTGTTTCTATAGCACAGCTGTTGGGACAGGATGGTGTTACCAGTGGTAATGGCTGAATGAGTGGTGCCGCTAGTTAGCTAGCTTGTACCAGACACAGGTGGTGTGCAGTGCAGTCAACTGAGGAGTAGCTAAATTAACCTACAGTCCGGACTATGTAACCACTCAAAAATATTATTGCCGGTTAACCATTGACATCCCCAAGCTACATCCATTAAAAAAAGAGCGTTCGTGTGGATAGTATCGACCCAGCTGCACGAGTTGTTTTCAAACTGCAAATACAACTCTTAAATCGCCTTCTCTCAACCAAAGACTGTATGATAAAGCTTGATGACGTGAAAGCTTCCCTAAAGTGAAGCCAAAACTTCGCCCCCTGGTGGCTGCTTGCTGTATAGGTCATAAACCCTGCCCCCTCCATGTTAGCAGAGGGGACGCAGGCCTAACTAAAAATTCAAAGTACACATCAAATACATTTTTAGGGGTGAGATGTCATAATTGACAGCTTTGATTGACTTGTGACTGAGATGAACGAGTGTACGAGCTGGACTTCGATACTACTATGCAGACTGTGGCTCCAATTGACGTCACCAGCGCTGACGACAGAGCCCGTATCAGATATTCTGGCGGAGTCATTGTTCAGTGGGAGAAAGTGGAGATGCGTTGTCCATCTTTATCTGCAGTCTACAATTTAAACACACATGAACACAATGAAGTAAAATTACCTTCTGATTCTTCATATTCACTGTGACCTGTACCCAATACATTATACGAAGGATCAAGATGACAAGAGTAAAAGATGTGAGCAACGCTATCTGATGAGACATTTCAACGAGGGGCACAAGGAGTCACTGAATGGGTCAATCAGTCTGTCGGGCTCATGCGGCCTTTCACCACCAGATCTCAGACCCAATAAAATACCTTTTTGCCAGACTTGTTAAATTGCACCCTCCATCACATCTTCAAACCCCTCCAGCAGAGCTCAGAGACTCAAAGAGAACTAAAACTATTCACCTCACTAAGAAGCTTTATGTTAGTTTATGTTGATGTGTCACCCATCTGTAGCTTCATTTCACGGTTTCTACTCTTTTGAAGTTGGTTTGTTGAGGCTGTGTAATCATGTTGTCATCTGCCCGCCCACACGCGTGGCCTTTAAAACAAAAGTCCACACAGATGGGCTTCCTTTGGACCAAACCTAATGAGACACAGAGCTGAGATCTAATCTGTACGTGTTGCTATATGAAAACATTTGGAAAAACTCTGACTGAACGTTATGAGTCCAACACTGGCAGCAACATTATTCTGTTAACTGAAAACACATGCAGCTTTTTGTTAATCTGAATGAGATCTCTGATGCGGCAAACTATTTTGAAGTGCTGTTTTGAGATTTACATTCAGACAGCAGATGCAGCGTTGATGATGTTTACTCCTCCTTTGATAAAAATAAGGAACTAGTTGACAAAACATAAACAAGATTTGCATTGTCAGGGGTCGCTCTGTAGCCGTAACAATGTCCCTGTTCATAAATAGCTCAGAGTTTAAAAAAGATAAATAGGAAAACAAAAAAATAAACTAAGCTTCATGTTTTTCATTTTAATAAGAACACCAGCAATTGAAGCTACAAAGAAGTCTACAAGGTAAATGAATGACATTGAGGCAGTCAGTCAAAGGTTTCTCAGGTCCTTACATGTACAGGCTGATAAAGCAAATGTGCTGAGGGTAAGAAAGCCTTGAAATGTTTGTTGTCTGTAGGGAGGTTTATGTGGCTGGTGATGTAGATGTACACTGTGACTGGAGAGCAGTCCAGAAGGCCCAGCTGTGGGCTACGGGATGGCCCGGTTGGGTCTCTTTGGAGGAGGAGGGGGCATTAGCTCAGAGTCTGGGTCCGGCGGGTGTTTCCGGTTCTGGGCTTGGACTGCTTGAGCACAGCGGTCCACGTACTCCAAGAGGATTTCCTTTGTGACGGGCTCCTGGATGCTTTTACACACAGCTGTGGAGAGACGGGACACACACAGGAGGAAGTTAGGGCAGAGATGGTGACAGACACCTGCAGCATCCTGGATCACGATCAATTTATCTTTTGTTTATTTTAGAACAGACCAAAAATAAATACACATTTGTCTGCTAGCTAAACCTCAAACATAGCTTAGCAACTGTAGCTAGATACGGCAAGTCTGTCAAACATTTGAATTTTCCCACGTTGATGACGTTTAATAAGTTAAAAAGGTGTTTTCTTTTTTACCCTTAAAATAAACAAACACATGAAAAACCCCCCGACAACAACAGTGTGTTTACGTTAACGTGAGCTCCATGCCCAGCTAATTAGCTTACTACCAACTGTAGTAACTTTGAAGGCCAAGAGTTAGCATATATTAGCTAACTACATTATGTTGTGTTTAATTTTACAGCTGGTGTTACTGTAAAAAAAAGCGTTTTTCTGTTGTATGCTTACTGATGGACGAGACAGGGAGGCAACTTCACTCAATACAAAGTCAGTGGAGAGCAATGAATTGTTTTTCCCTCCGGTGAGGGCTGACTCTATTGACATACCAAGGCACTACAGTTCCAAGCTACATCAGAGCTGGGTGTGGTCACAAGAGGATCACATCACTGCTGACCACTTCAGAGATAAGAGTTTTCAGCAAACTAAGAATGTTAGTGAAATTAGCTCGCTAGCTGCAGCTGCTAAAATTGCTACATTTGTCATTTTAGCTGAAAAATTCAATGGTAGCAAGTTAAAAGTCCCATTTCAATCATACTAATGCTGATTGATTTACTCTAAACTGCTCATGTGACATTCATGGATGCAAAGCTTGACAGGCATAGCAACAGTAACTAAGGTAACTACGGTAGCAGCCAATCAGAACATTCATGAACATTCCATGAGACGCACATGAGTGTGTGCTGGCATCTACACGAACCACAGTGCTGTTGTCAGCTTGGGGAGAGATGCAGCGCTATCTGTCTGGATTTTAGATAAAAGGTGCTTTTTGCCATCTGGGCTCCCCGAGCTGCACGACAGCATGCCTGAGGACCCAAAGCTCAATAATTCAGGACAATCTTTTCTATCTTCCTCTATCAATTCAATTCATTCTTTAAATGTATTTTCTCTCGCTTGTGCTTCTTGTTTTTATTACTTCAATTTGTACTTTTATGTGCCCACTTGTACGGCACTGTAAAGTCAGCATTTAGAGAAACGCTACACACAAATAACGTTTATTACTGCGGTGTGGAAAACTGTTAGTTTTGCTCTCGGTCTGTTTGTTTTTCTCCATTTGTTTCTTCAAGAAGCTGTTATAGCTGTGCAATTTTCATACACAGGACCATTTGAGAGAAAAAGGTTTGTTTAAAAAAAAAATAAAAAAATTCAAATCTGAGTTAATCGCTCTGTTTTTCTTTCACTGAACTGTGAAACTAAAATTACTTTTTCACTTTAAGATGGAAAAACAGCTCAGCTACTACATAACTTTGAGATCTTTATCTCCAAAAGATTAAAAACTCTTTATCAGTATATTAACATCAGACAACTATTAAAAAGAAATCAAAAAGTTTTTATCACAAAGTTGATAAAATCTGGCAGAATGGTAAGCTCCATCTAAAAACAACTCGTATTATGTTCTCTTTTGAACACAATATAAATGTTCGCAGCAAAACAAAGTAAGACAAGATGATGATGTTACTGCGGCTCTGCTTCGGCTTCAGGCACCTTTTTACAATATCTTTAAAGACGCTGTATAACACACAACTAACTATGATTCATAGTCTGAGCCAGAATGGTCTGCACTGGGTGCTTTTCATGGTGGTGGTTGAGACAACAGCTAGCAGCTAACAGAGCTCGCAGCTTAGCGTGCTAACAGTGCTAACAACAGCAACAGTGCTGACAGAGCTAACCATATTAAGGTGGGTATTATGCTTTCACACAGATGGCACCCCCATATAGCAGCTATAACTGCCTTATCCTCCTGAGACCCTGTGTCCTCCTATGAGGTGGTTTTCTTCACCTTAAACTTCATTCTACCTGACTTAGACCAATTGTCCTCATTTGTGGACACAAGTCACTCTGCAGCCAACCTCGATACAAACGTAGACAAGGTCCAAAACCTGATCACATTTTATGGTTGAAACTTGTTTAGTTTAGATGTCTTTATTTCCCCGGCACAAAAGGGTGGATAAATAACAATATAAATAAACAGCAATACAAAAACATGGGTATTGGCTATTGGCCAAATTGTTACGTTAAACACTGTATTGGCCCAGAACTTCAAAATCAGTTTATTCCAAATGAAATCATGTTGCAAGTGTTCGTTTTCTCTGTTCAAAGTAAGGAGATAAACAAACAGTGTCCCAAACCACTGAAAAGAACATTCTGGCCACTCAACACAAGGCCAGACTGTCTGTGTTTGCACACACACACACACTCACACTCACAGTCTCACAATACAGAAATCAAGCTAAGACAGGAGGTTGATGTGAAATATAGATAAAAGGAGCCATTAATCGCCGGCTGACTTGTTGTTACTCCGACAGAGGAGACAGTGAGCTATTAATAAATAACTGTCGGACAGAGAAGGACAAAGCCTCACCCATCGCTGTGTCGTAGGAGTTGGGGAAGCTCTTGTCCACCCTCTGCCTCATGAACACCCAGGTGTTATTGGCGAAGGTGCACTCAATGATCTTGTTGTCGTATGGTTTCAGCTCCTTAGTGGCCTGTGAAGACAGAGATGAAAGGACACAGATGGTTTGTACTTTTACAGCACAGAGTGAAAGAGACACCAGTGAAATTTTATCTTCTTCTGCTGCCACCACTGCCCGTGAAAATTATAAACCCTCTAATGTATTTTGAGAGACATTTTTTAGAGACATGCTGCTGCACTGATGACTGCCAACAGCTCACAATGATTGGCACGAGTAACTGCAGCTTTCGCAAACATGATATGAATATGCTGCAAATGATTATCTTCAGTTTTGCTATTACTACTTACCATCGGATGCTTTTTAGTAGTGCTTAAGAGGGAGAGCGAAGCTTCAGGGAGTGTCGGAGGGCAACGTTTAGATGCAATAAATGGAATTCACAAAATGGAAATATAACCTATAATGACTGGTGTTAAAAATGAGGTTAGGAGTAAAAATGCAACACATTTTTCAGCTCGACATGATGAATTATGTTGATACGGGCAGCAGTAGCGTTTGACTGCAGCAAATAAATACTCTCTTAAAGGTGAGAGGGGAAAAAAACAGTTTGAATTGGCAAATAAATAAATAATAATAATATTAAAAATATCTGGAGGCCACAAATGGAAGTGAGAAGTCACCGTTTCAAAACTCATTGACCTGAGAGGATTAGAAAACCATGTAATGCATGGTTTAGTCAGACCCTGACTAAACTGTACAGAGCCCTAGCAGCATTATGAGCCGTATCAGGACTACAACTAACACCATCAGTGTCATTTTAATTAACGGTTTATCCCCCTATAAGTTAGTAATTGATTAATCTATTGTTTCTGCATTTCATAAATCCAAAGACGTTCGATCCACAGTGATGTGAAACAGTGAAAAGCAGCAAATCATCATGTCTGAGAAGCGGAAACCAGGGCTTGGAATTGTTACTTAAAATTCATGTTTAACGATCAAAAAAAGTGTTTGATTTCACCTTTGTTGCATGTCACGGTTCTCTTTCAATCTACCCCAATGTTTCCTGTTTCTTTACACCAATTACTGTCAAATACAAGAATGAACTTTCACTCTCTGTACGAGAATGTTGAAGTCACTTTAGTGTGACAAAAGAGTAATATTCTCATGTTTGCATGTTAACAAGTGTGTTTGACTTGCTCCATGTCAAACCATATCATAAAAATGAGAATGAGCATCTAAAGGTGAGTCCACCTTTCTTTTAATTGTTTTAAGGGCAACTTTGGATTTTTCCACTTAACTCAATATTAAGTGAGAGGGCTACAGCCGAAAGCAGCGAAACAGGCTCAAAATGTTTTTCAATGTGTCTGACAGTACTATGGAAAGGATCCCTACAGAGAACTGTATGTTCAAACCAACAGCGACCTTTGCCTCTTTGGAAGCTTCAGGTTTGAACGTACAGTAAGATCATTTTTGTGAAACCAGGAAGAGCCCCTATATCACTGGTGGTGCACACCCAAAATATCTGGGGGTTTTCTTGGATGAGAAGCTGGTCTTCTAATACTGACGCCCTCTAAAGGAGGGGACAGTCCACGGCAGGAGATTGGACCCACTAAGAACTGTGGTGGAGAGGGGACATTGAACAAACTGAAAGCTATAATGGACAATAGCAGACACCCTCTTCAGCCTCCTGGAGCGACAGAGGAGCAGCTGCAGCAGTCGGCTCATCTCAATGCGCTTCAGGACATCCTTCATGCCCACGGTAATAAGACTGTTTAACACCTCCTGAATCCAGTCACACACACACTCACACACATCACATTAGCCACAACTGGACTGGACTGTGGAATGAGCAGTTTTAATTTAATTTTAATTTAATTTCTAATTTCTATTTATGCAATTATTTTAACTCTATTTCAATACTCACTGTGTTGTTGATGATGAGGGGAAATGTGGTTGTTGTGTTTTATCAGCTGCTGGACAGTTGAATTTCCCTTTGGGGATGAATAAAGTTCTTTAAATTTCCATTTCTATTTCTACTATCACAAAGGCCACCAGACTCCATTTAAATAAACATGGATTTTATCACCGTAAAACTCATTTCATTTAGAAACAAAAGCTCGCCAAAACCATCTTGCTTTGTCTTTCCACTGTTCCAACAATCACTAACTCTGGTTTGGTTGAAATTAACTCTTCATTTACCCAGTTAGATGTGAAAATATCAGCACATCAGTGAAGCAGCGAGGGAAAACGGTGCGTATGGAGCCTGCATATTTTCACATCTAACTCAGTGAATAAAGGGTTTGTTTTAACCTAACCAGAGTTGGTGGTTATTGGGATAGTGGTAAGACAAACTAAGATGGTTTCGGTGACTTTTATTTGCGCTATTTAATTATTTTAGTTTCTGTCGACTTAGAAAAAACTGCATTTTACGACTGCATTTTATTTTATTTAGAGTCAGGTGGGTTTGGCGATAGCAATTTTGGGGCTGTTTCTGGTTAAACACAAAGGATCTTTCTCTGTAGGGATCCTTTCCATAACATTGTCAGACAGTTATAATAGTTATAATAATCTGAGCCTGTCAGTGGCAAAAACAAGCACTTTTAGTGGACGTACACTGATAGTGTGCTACTGCCCTGAGTGGTTGCATCGCAGCTGTTCTCACAGCTGTAGGCTGCTGCAGTCTCTCTCCATACTGAACCAGTTTTACAAATTGCTGTCTTCAGTAGTCACTAAGACACAGAAACATGGAAAATGGGTCCAGGTTGAAAATTACTTTAGCTGCCCTTTAATTGCTTGCTCACTTGCGGTTTTATTTCTAAAGCTGTGACAAGATCTTAAGATTCAAGATTTAAAGCAATGGTCTGTTCTTAATAGAATCATTTCACAGATAATCTATTTCAAATAACCTAAATCTAATAGATTCTTTGCAGTCTACTTAAGCACAAGTTCACAGATACTCACATAATGTGAGTGTCTGTATCTCTATGACGCAGACCTCAACACAGCAGTGCAACGGTTCCTGCTCCTCCTACTGAGCTACACAGGATCACTGACTTATTACATCATACGCTGCCATGAAAACAAAATCAGCTCTACGCACTGAGCACACTGTAGCATCACTGAAGTATATGAAAATGGCGCAATACTGAAGATCAAGCATGAGTCAAAGACATTTGAGCATCTGTTGTTTATTTGTCGACTGACTGAGTCTCACTGAGAGGATTCTCAAGACTGGGAAAATTCAAGATGCTGAAGATGCTGAGAAGCAAAAAGTGCTGCTGAAATAACAAAATGCAAAGACTGGCTTTGGTCACATGTGTCATTATAAAGTGCTCGTTTCACCTCAACGTCACAGAGACATTTATAGCACGGAAAGGTTGTGTTGAGACAAAGAGGCTGACCTCCAGGGTTCAATGTGGCCTCCAAGGTCAGAGAGTGACCGTCATTGCCAAGAAAGCACCGGTGCTTGGCAAGACGCTAAGATACAAAGTAAGAGCATGTGTGATCCTGAAGTGTGGGGCATCTGGGCTCACAGTGGGGATTGAAATCACACAGGAAGCAAAGAAAGTGTGTGAGGAAGGAAGACAGAGGAGTGAGATCCTCGTTATTGGATTTCAGATAACGACCTTGAAACATACCTCTAATTAGTCACTGTCATCATTTCAAAAAGCTGATTTCTCCCCACATTTTTCTTTGATCTCAGTTTGAAGACAAACAGCACATTAATAAGACTAACTGTAAATCAAACATTTCTGTGTTTGGAGAAGAACAGACGATCTAAAGGAGCGACAGACTCACAAAGCTTTCCTAAAGCTCGACGCAGCAAGCTGCCAGAGAACTGTGAAGGGCAGTACAGGCAGGCAGGACGCGCTGCTACAGACTGGGATCTCTTCCTGCTGGTGAAGGGTGACATGTTGGCTGCCATTTTTCATCACCACTTGGTGCTTAATCCATCCAAATCTGTCTCATTATGGCAGCACACGTGTGCCACCAGTTATCAGGGACTTTGGCAGTCAAACTCTCTAGCAGCCAGTGTTGCACTACTGCAGAGCAGAAGAGATCTGTCTTTCTGCCTTTTCTATTCCAATACTTGTTTGTTCTGACTTTAAGTACAAACAATATTCACAAGAATGAAAAGCAGTAGTCGTTACCACAGATGTTTAAAGAGGACTGGATACAGTGTTGGAGGCAGGACTCTGTTCATTCTTGTGAAATTTGCTCAGTGGTGCATGAAGCCAAGAAAGCTCAATTTCCACAGCATGAAATTGCCTGGATCTTCTGCACTGTGGGGCCCGCAGAGCAAGCCCACTGGAGACAAGCTGGTGGGAGAGAGTACAGGATCATCCACGAGGGATGGAGTGCACACTGCTAAAAGCGCCCACTGATTTACAGACGTCTTTCCAGAGTGTAAGTCTATGGAAAAAAGTCTAATGGAATCACTTGACGGACCGGGAATTCCTCATTTGACCACTATGTAAAACTGACACTGTTGTTGGAGGCTTGGTCGTTACACTTTCATTTTTCACACTTACATTTGCCAGCAACTTGTGTGGCCTATACCTGTAGTGATGGCTTGTTTGGATAAATATATGAGGACAAAAGAAATACAAAAAGCTGCGATCTATGATGAGTGACTTAATATTTAGTGTATTAATGCCCTGCGCAACAGGCTGAGCAGAGTACTCCAGACATCCTTCTTCCAAGCAATGCTCCTCCTAGGGGATCTTGAGGCATTCCCAGAATAGATGAGATATATAATCCCTCCAATGTGTTCTTGGTCGACCTTCGGGCTCTCCTAAACTCTAACAGGAGGCGCTCAGGAGGCATCCTGATCAGATGCCCAAACCACCTCAACTGGTCCCTTTCAGTGTGAAGACGCAGTGACTCTACCTCAAGATCCCCACCCTATCTCTAAGGCTGAGCCCAGCAACTATATGGAGGAAGCTCATTTCAGCAGCTTGTATCCGCCAAGCAGCAACCTCCTGAAAAATGAATCCGATACGGAAATGCCAAAAACTGCATTTCATTGAATGGACACCTGAGGCTGGCTCCATTCCTCGTAAAGAGCCATGGTAAAATGCCCAGCTTCACAGCAGAAATACACACAATAACAGCCTTGACCAAAAAAAACATTTTGGTTTCTACAGCTACACTGTAACTTCAGCATTAATGTCAGTTGTACAGGGGGTGACCTTTTTATGATTCACCTGTTTACACTTTATTAAGGCCCAAAGTAATACATATTTAAGGGCGGGACCACTGTGAGTGACAGGCTTTCTCCTGATAGTGTCCTTGGCTTCTTAGTCAAATCCACCCCTCACTCCTCCACAGCTCCAGCCTCTCGTCCAAATATGGTCAATTCTGGCTCCAAAAAAAACAAGATAGCGATGGCCAAAATGCTGAATTCGAGGGTTCAGAATGGCAGTGCACAAACCTATGGGTGATGTCACAACAGCTACATTCATTATTTATAATCTATTGTATCCACATTCTCATTTTTCAGTCACTACCCAAAGCTCTGGTGAGGGTTGGGATGTAGATGGACTGGAAAATCAAGTGTGCCCCTGTGTGTAAAGGCCTTTTAGTTTGCTAATTAACATGATATGTCTCCTTTGCTTAATTTGTACACTAACAGAAATGTAAAAATTAAAAAAAGCACTGTGGTCTTTAGATAGTTGCATTATGACTGCTGAACTGTTACAAAGTTCACTCACCTCAAATTCCCTTCTGGCCTGATTGATGTTATTTTTTTTTTTTATTATTATTATGTAATTATCAGCTTTGGAGAAAGCCCAGATACCTGTGTCCTCCTGCCTGCACTTGTTAGCTCCTGAGTCTATAACTCCAAAATAAGTGTACAGATATGAAAGTGGTATTGATCGTCCTATCTACGTCTCAGAAAGAAAGCAAATAAGCAGCCGCGCAATTTCTTGAAGGCACAGGATCATGTCCTTAAAAACCCTAAGTCAATTCCTTGAATCAACATATGATTTAACATTATAAATGCAGTCAGAGACAAGAGGACCAAGAGTTTTCATCCCTGGGAAACACTAAACAAATACAACATCAATTCTGAATCATGCAGCAAAGCAGAAACTGGGACCAAAGCAAACAGCTACGGATGACTGGAGGTATATGACCTTTTACTAGTCTGCACACACAGACGGGCAACCTGCTTCTTTATCAAATACTAGCCTCTGCAGGGACTGTCGTACTGGTACACTGTGTTACAGTTTATTACAGGAATTTCGTAGAGATGGCGACATGGATGAGCAAAGATTCGAAGTTTGTAATTTCCTCGAATAACTGCTTTGTTTTCCCCTACATTGCTCTCCGACTGACCCTGCCTTTGTTTCATTCCAGACTTAATCAGAACCGGTCCGCAGGTCTGCGACAAGGCAGCGCTCGGGTCCATTTTAATAACGAGAAAGTGGATGAAAGAATATATAAGTGAGGGAGAGGATATAAGATGCAAAAGCAGGAACATGAACAAACAGTCCCCCAGAGGGAACGACATGGCTGATGGACGGTGTCGAAAGCTAATGTTCAATCTTTAATATGCTTTCAAACAGAATACATTATGTGTCTTCTGTACATTAATATCAGCTCCTCGTAAAATATACACAACTCAGCTGAGTGACTCAGCAAACTGTGTGAACTGCAAAGCTAAAATATTCCTCTCACATATTATATTAGCGACAACGTAATTACTGGAGCCAATTACAGCCATATGTGGTCTTAAATGGGAGACTCAGCGACTCCACGTGAACTCATCATATGACGTCAACCTCGGGTCTCTGGTGAATCTATACAATACCAATCATTATCCCACAAGTTCAGGTTGTCACATAACATCTGAGGAGATTTCAGAGGAGGTAAAAAAAGCTAATAATGTGCAACTGAGGCAAGTAGGCAGAAAACCAGTGTATAGTATCAAATCGGTAGTTATAAAGAAAATAACTACCCAGAGAATTGTGTTTTTACCTCCCAAACTTTTAATTGATTAGTTTGTTTTGTTGTGCAGCGTGATTAAGTGTTTTCAGTGGGAGGCGTGTTCAATTACTCTGACAGTATTCATGGTTCTCAAACCCACATCTCGTGTAATTTACAAAAAGCTGTGGGCAACAAAAATCTTAAATATGAACAGAAAATTTTAAGTTATTGAGATACTTTAGTTGCAGCTCAATCCGACAATGTTGCTGTTGATTGAACAGAGAAATACTTCTCACCCTCACTTAATGATGCACACAGAGTCGTACAAATTGGGGAAATCATCGATGGTAGGAAACAGTCAAAGGGATTTCAGCACTCAGCAGGTGGAGAGCACACTGCCAAACTCTCACAGCTTCATCAAAGCGGCTGGTCTTTGACAGAGAGCTGCTCTTATCTCCGTCTCTGGTGACTACATCTGTCAGGCTCCATTCAAATTATTTATGATTAATGAGCTGTGCTCACAGGCCACATATAGTTCTGTGCCGGGAGCTGACTCCATGAAGCAGTGAAACTAAACCTAAATGAGGAATCAATAGCGATTACTTCTAACCAGGCTTTAGCAAACCCCACAGAACTCAAATAATGATACCAGAACTGAAGAGCAGTAAAAAGTGGTTTATCACAACTCGGGTTTTATTTCTGTAGCTTCAGCCATCAGATCTACTGTTTCAATAACACTGTGCTCAACAAGTAGCTGCTGAGATTCCCAAAAGGGAGGACATGTCTAATTATAGGGAGGGCTCCATGATTATGGCCAAAATTACAAATCACAATTATTTTGATCAATTTTGAGGTTACAGTTATTTCTGATGATTATTCACTGATTTTAGAAACATATTATTTTTTATATTGCACTGCCAGGATTAGGATTATTAGGACTAGGATTAGTGTACACTTCCTCCTATTCGTTTTCGAGCGTGTTTGTTAATGTTAAGTATGTTTTATTTTTTGTTTTGCTCGAAATAAAGTCATCCACTCATTTATTCACCTTGTGCTACATTCCTGCTAAATAACAGGTCTTTGCATCATGATGAGACTTAAAAGAAACTTCTTCTTCACCTGAATTCATTGCATCTCCGATAGATATGTATCTGCCGCTATCATTTTTTTTTCTTTTTAACAGTAGTCATGGTACAATGATGTGCTGCAGCGTCTTTGTCATGGATGTCTGAGTTAACACTGAGCAAAGATGAGATTCAGCGAGGTGACATTAGCGACATTATTCTTCTTGGTTGTCATGTGTTCATCGTACTGCTGTTTGTATGTGTTGCTTTGTGGCACAGACACCTGCCTCATGCACTCTTTGCATATGATTTGTTCTCTCCTCTGTCTGGGCAACAGATGATGATGGTTGATGGAGGGGATCATTTTTGTTTGCCCGTCTGCTGCTTCAACACTCAGCAAAGTTTTTCACAGGCTGCCGCTGCAGGGTGTGCTCGCAGCAGCATGACAGCTCTTCAAAAATGGAGGCTGCTGTTAGTTTAGGGAGCGCTTGATTTTATACCAAGCAGAGTTTTCTATGAGTGGTACATGCATTTTAAACATCAATATCACAGCTGGTCATGTTCATTTAAATGTGATCGTGATTAATATTTGATTAGCTACCACTTTATTTGGAGCTAAAACAGCCTATTAGAAGGCGCCTTGCAAAATCAATGACGATCATTTTGGGCAACAGCTAAACAATATAAACACTGAATAAAAATCAGTCTATCCAAAAACATGTCAGCAATAAAGCTTATGGTACATCACCATGGCAATAACACCCATTTTTAAGTCACTCCATATACACAGCTCCGAATGGGACTCAGGCCATCACAACACAAACATCAAATAACCATGATCAACAATATAGTGAGGATAATATAAAAGGGAAATATATCTAGGGAAAAAGCTATACATACTGTATATGTAAATACAGACTCATGACCAAAGTCATTCACCTCCAGGGAGGTATTTATTTACTTACTGACATCACAGAGCTGTCTTGATCACAGCCTGTTATCATGAACGTTGTCACCAAAACCAAACTGCATTGTGGGATATTTATGCTGGTGTAGTGTCCAGTGTTTGTATATTGAAATATTTCACTAGAAACAGTTGAAAATTAATGTGCTAATAGTTTCTTACTTAGATTTCGAATATACTAAAAAGTCTCACATACTGTTGCAGCATACTGAATAGCATGTTAGTATGTAATTTGGACGCAGTGTGGGAGAGAATTAAAGAAAACAGATATAAGATGTCAATTGGTGAGCTTTATAGGTGCTGGTAGGTGATTCCCACACTACATTAGAGCAACAACCTCTATTACACATTTCACACACACAATATCTGATGGAAGGACATACCTGCAACCACTGATTTAAATCTCATATCCCATTTTATTCACTCCACTTAAGTCCTCCACACCACTGCGCTGTCTATGTAGCTGCCTATGTTTTTATTTTGTACTGTAATGTGTTTTTGTTGCATAACAGGAATTTGCTGAAAACCAGTTTTAACCGCGTCAGGCCAGTTTTAACTTGAACACCCAATGTTACTTTTAATCCCTTTCCTGTGTAAATAAAATGAAATGAAAATTAAATGTTGTTACCTTCACACTGAGCCAGACTAACTGTACCCCACTGTTTCCAGTCTTTATGCTAAGCTAAGCTAACTGGCTGCTGGTTCCAGCTCCATGTTTACTGTACAGACATGACAGCCTCTCTCAAGGTAACTTGAAGCAGGAAGGAGAATATGCTAATTTCTTGAAATGCTAAACTATTTGTTTGAGACTATGGCAAGCACAGTAGGTCAAACAGGTCAGTAATAATGATTGAAATATTACAGGGAGACAGATCAAACAGATCTACGTATGAAAATGTAAATGCAATGCTACAATGGAGTCAGTTGCAACATAATTACAAGTGATAAACAAGCAAAAAAAAGCTGCAGGACTGGCTGAATTTCTGTGACTACATCATTTGTTTTCCTATGAAGAAAGTAGCATTAAATCTAAGGAGATACAGTGCAAATATAATATGTAGTGGAAGTGTGAATCTACATCAGGTACTGCAGTGCTTTTCATAATTAAACTCCTGAACATGCAGTGTTATAGTTCTCAGTTGGTCTGCTCTTTCACAATATTTCCTCTTTTGGAAAGGCTGTGCTTATAAATCATCATGAAAGCTCCCTTCCAAAATTCATTTTAGTGATTCCCTGTAGGTACCAACAGCAGCTAAACTGGAAGAATTGAGCCAATAAAACAGGTTTTCATGACGATTACGACATTTTTGTAATTACAGAAAAGTTGAATTTATTTCTCCCCCAGCAGCCCAATGCATTCAAATGTGCTGGAAACTGGATGGGCCCCACATTACATCTAATCGTCACACTGACATCACTAACATGCCCACGAGAGAGGCAATGAATATCAACACTGCGCTGTAGTGGTGCACTGCAGGCTGCAAACAAACACACCTCAAGTCCTGCTCTGGCAGGAAATCACCATTTTTTTTAGCATATTCACACTTGGACTGACTGTAAAAGACATTTCATAACAAAAATAGCAACATGAAAGCCAAGAGAAGATGACCCTGGGGCTGCAGCTCTGTCTCCCTGAGAGGTGCTCAGAGACGGAGCAGCAAACAGAGACACTACCTTGTTCAGTCACAGAGCCCAGGGCTGATACATGGGAATCTGGCACAGCAGTGACAATACCGGAGGGAGAAGAGACACACATTTTCTCTGTTTCCAAAGCGTGACTGTCACTATTGGAAGGCTCACACACACATAAGAGTCATTTTGTCAAAGTGGCAAATTTCCATATCGTGTATTAGCATTAGAAATTTTCATCAAAATATAAATAACAGAACAAATGTAATAACTATATCATGTCCCCCTACAGCCTGTTCTCCCATAATGGAGATGAGATGCTTGTTATTGTGGAGTGCACTTGACTGAGGCGGTGTCATTGCATGTCAAAGGTCTGATGATGTGTGATCCCATGTACTACAATGGAGTGTTTTTACACAGACAACATGCAACAAGGAAATCCTTAACATCAGTCTCACTGTGTTAAGTGGAAATGTCTCTGTCCCACCTGAAGTGGAGCATTTTACTGGATTACCTGAAAAACTACAGCTAGTTCAGAAACCTGCAGCGAGACTTTACTAAAACAGGAAAAATGATCACATGACCCCGCTGCAGTGGCTCCCTGTATTTGTTAGAGCTGAGTTGTTTTCACTTGTTTATGAAGCTTAAAATGACCTTGTTCCTCCATATATCAGAAATTTTCTTTAATTCAATGTTCCAGCCAGATCACTAAGGTCCTCCGCTGCTTTTCTTTTAAATGTTCCTTATGTGTCCCATAAAAGTACCGGTGAGAGTGACTTCTGTTTTAATGCCCCTAAACTGTGGAACTCACTGCGTCTGGATATTACCACTGTGAGCTTTCTCCAGGGTTCCTCCAGCTTAAGGCAAGTTAGATTTCAGGGTTTTGAAGACTTTTGTATTGCCATCCAGAATTAAATTCAGAGACCAATTTTACAACAACTAATTGAAGAAAACAAAAACATAAACCAACATCAACTATCGAAGGTTAGGGAAAGTTTCGCCCAGATGTTAATTGTAATATAAAACACGACTTTATTGTCCTGTGTTACAGACAAGGGTAGAAAAGAGTTTGGATAAACATAGAGATTTTATGTTTCTTACTCTGCATGTAGGATCATCTGCCTTAATTCCCATCGTGCCCACACTGATAAACTTTTTCCCTAAAAAACAATGAGCCTCGTGTGCATTACCGGTTTCTGCCATGCTGCAAAGTCTTGGTTAAATTGCCAGTTTTTGTTGAATCTGCACTTCCCCACGTCATCCAGGCAACATAGACAACTAGCTCTGCTCTGCTCTGAGCATCCTGCCACAAACTAGATTTAAGCGCTGTTGGTTCTGCTCTTCTGATTTGCCTGATGTTATTGCGAGAGGCATTCGGTAAATTATTTTTAAAAAACTGATGTTACCAATTATTTGTAGATTTTACAATGCAATGTAAGGAAAAAAACTTTAGATAAAATCCTACTTCCCATGTCTTAGCAGATTTAAGACATTTCAATACCAATTAAAGCCTTAGTTTTAGATTAATGAATTCATTGTTGATGATGATTGTTCTTTTAAGTTAAGAAAATAAGGAATGAGACTAAAAATATTTGGGCAGTTTAAATGTTTGTCTGAAACTCTCCATCTGTGCACTTTTCATCACTCAATTGTTTACACGGTCACCCAGTGTAAACAATCAGAAACAAACATACTGTTGTATCTATGTATGTTTAGTGAAAAGTTCATAGCCAGCTTTGCATCAGTTCAAAAGCACAGACATATTCACCAAAATGAATGTGCAGGAAATGTGTCTCTGAGACATTAAATAAACAAAGTAGAAACAACTAAAAATAATTAGCAAATGATAAAAGTAGGTCTCTGGACCTACCTGGAGAAACAGCGTGGTGAGTACGTTGTTGCACTGCACATGTATTATCTTAATAGTATCAAGAAAACGGGTAACTATGGCAACCAGGTTTCAGTAGGGCTGTCACCTAATAGTTTACCAAACTTTCGTCAACCAGAAATGTCATTAGTTGGCAAGGTTTCATTGGTCACTTAGTCGCAGGAAATATATTTGAAAGGACAGACACAGGAAGTGGTCACACTCAGCAGTCAGACAGGAGTCAGGTTAATTTCCAGGGCTGGTACCTGCGGTTATTCCACAGGCTAGTTAATAACATGTCGGGCAGGAAATCCAAAGTGTGGGATCATTTTGAGAAGGTGAAGGACGAACCCAAGGTGATATGTAAACTCATCTTCATTGGTCGACTACAAACATGACGTATCATCTGAAACATGTCAGTAGCTACATGCCCATTAGCCACTTAGCACAATCATTACTGCTTTGCCCACAGCGTCATTAACAGGCGGCTCGCTCAGTGTGTGACGTGCACTTGTAGATAAAATATAGGCCTATATTAATGAAGGTTCATTAGTACAGTTTGTATTTCTCTGTAATGTAGCACAGTGTTAACAACACCTTCAACTCAAACCATTGTGTTGCCCTGCCCAAAATATATCATTTAATAATTGAATTAATATTGTGAACATGCAGGTGACTAGTCGGCCCTAAATGATGACTATTGGTCGACTAGGAAATCTCTTAGTTGGGGGCAGCCCTAGTGTTATGTTTGCATTAACGTCAGGAAAGGTTTTGCTAAAATTTGATAAAACATACACATAAAACACAGAAATTTCATAATTAAGACCAGTCCCTACTATAAGCCTGTTTCAAATAAGAGAAGAGCAATGAAACTGATACTATTCTAAACCTAATGCCTTCATTTTATTCTCGGCAGAGAAAACTCAGCCCCTTTTAACAAACCCTAAAATCTTGTGCCATGTAAAAAGGGAAGCTGAAAGAGCACAGGGGGCTTTGGCTTGATGGCACGAAGATAAATTTAACAAAGCAACACGTCTATTTTCTCACCTTCATCTTTGCAAAGGGCCTGTCATAGTTGCCGACGTAGAGCAAGCCGACAGTCTGTGGCAGCAGCCTAGAAAGACAAAAAGATCATGGTTAACACCCTCAACACAGGAGTATCTGAGTGGTAACGACGGTGCAATAAAAAGAAGAAAAAAAAATCACTACAGCACTTCCATTTTCCAGCTAGTAACAGAACGGCAGGGATGTGAGATTACACCTCTCTGAACCCTTCTGTCTTCCTGCACAGCTTCATGTTTCTAAACTTACAGGGAGAACTACAGTATGGGCACGTTCAGAGTCCAAGGCGAAAATAAATCTGTGGGACATTTATAGACATTGAACACAAGGTCATTATACAGTACTGTATCTCCGTCTGTGAGCTGACTGTGAGCCCTCAGCATGGCTAACTCAGACTATTTCGGGGTTTATATCTCTGCACTGTGAACATGTGTCTGTGCAGTATCTGTGTCTCATCCCAGAGATCACGCCCAGCAGATGTCTTAATCACACTCTTTACCTCCCTCCACCAAAAAAACCACCTCTTCTGTGCCCCCGTTGTTATTTCCAGACACTATGTTGGCCGTCAGCACTGAGTGTACCAGCGCTGCTTTCATATTAGTTATCCACTTTTAGAGAGGAAATAACGGGGGCTATTGAGATAAACTGACAGCTAAACAACAGTGTGGATACGTCGTCTGAAGCACCTCATTCAGAGATTCGAACATGAGCTGAAATCGGAGACCATTTCCCCGTCCACCATGGCCCCCCTCTGAAGTAATGATAGCTCGCACAAGCAGGAAGGAAGCAGCAGTAGACATTAAGAGAGCCAAATAGCCATGCAGTGGTGGACACTGTCACGTGCAGACCTAGATGTTTATTATGCAAATAAATGGTTTTAAATTCCCATTTTTCACAGGTTTAAGTTAAAGATCTCAGACTTTTTATATGCAGACAACAGACAAATACAGAATGGCCTTTTACTGTAATCAGCCAAGGGAACACCTGTGTGGTAATGATGCTGTTTAATCAGCATCTTGATATGCCACACCTGGCTGGTGGATGAATTCATTTGTAAAGAGGGAAGTGCTAAGTGAATTTTAACAAATTTGTGCACTAAATGTGAGAGAAATATATCTACTGTGTGCAAAAAGAAGTCTAAGATCATCAGATTTCACTTAAATCTTTAAAATATAGGAGCAGTATTAATTTCTTTGATGACCTTTTTTCTATAACGAAAACAAAACCATGACGAGCTAAAAATAGATCTTGGTAACAAAAAATAAGATGAAATTTATGTTTCATTTTCGTTGACGAAACAAAACGTGGAGAAAACCAAGACATGGTGAACTATTGGACATTGAGAGCAGAGAACGACTGCTTGTAATCATCATTAAATGCCGCAGGAGCAACAGGCTGGCAAACGCTAGTAAATAGCTTGCGCCAGGATGTTTCGCTAGCAATCAAAAACACTCACTCTGAAGCAGTTTCGGCCATTGGTGCGAGCTGTGAGCTTCAATTCAGCAGTGAATAGTCAGCCGTGTGTGTCTGACAATGGAAGGTGGAGCTGTTGTGGTGGCTGTTAGCAGTTAGCTCCGCTCGTAAGCCGCTGAATGGCAGTGGAGCTAACTGCCACCTGCAGCCAGACTTCACAACTGTTGAGCTTTTCAAATGATGATCAGTAAGTGTATGCTCGTAAATTACCCCTTAAACCTGCTCATACAAATCAACTAACACCAAACCCAGACAAGTTCCTCTCTGACCAAAGAGGAACTAAACTAAAGCTGAGTTCACACTGGACGGTGAAGTGGTCAAAGTATACCGATTTTCAGCGGACTGCTGCTCACTAACTTTCACCACGCTTGCTTCCATTGTCAGCTACACTGACAATGGAAGCCACGCTTAACCACATAGGCACTGTGTGGCTCAGTCCTGTTTCTACACTGCTAGTCTATTTTTATTCTAACAGGTAAAAATAATTAAAAAAAAAAGCTGTTTTGCAGACTGTGACACACAGGCATAGACGCTTTGTCCGTTATACATTCAGTGACACGTCGTACTTCTTGCCCTTCTTGGACAAACACTCTCTTCGTAAGAAATTCTGAATTTTATATTTTAGAAGGATAAATGTGTCCATTCTTATCCAGACACAGAAATTACTACAATAAAATGTCATAGTTTTACACACTGCGTAGGAACCCTGTGTATTAATACCTCTGACTTCGGTGTTGGGTGTAAAATTCCACATTCCTAAACCAATCAATGAGATTTTACCCGAGGCAATGGAACAGGTGAGGAAACAGACGAGACTCCTCTGTTGTCGTTTACAAGCTGTCACACCTGAACGTTTGAGGGCCGTGTGTATCTAAAAAAGTCCTGCTGTCTTCAATTACACCGCAACACCAGTTTCCCTGAGTTTGGGTCAGACAAATTGTGTTAAAACAAGAGACCTTAACAACACAAAACACCCATGAAATCAAGACTCCAACACGAGGCAAGATTTCTGTTCAACAATCAAGATGCTGTTAAATGTCAAGGTAGTTTTTAAACAGCATGCAATCAGACCTGTAATATCGAACAGCTGGAACAATATGTCAAATGATTTAGAAATTCTTTATAAAACTGTATAATGTCAGAAACAAAGCAATATGTTGTACTAAAAGTAGAGGTAAAATATAAAAGACTTTTATGACCTGAGGCAAGATGGTAATATACACTCACTGGCCACTTTATTAGGTACACCTTGCTTATTCCAGGTTGGACCCCTTCTGCCTTTAGAACTACCTTTATTCTTGGTGGCATAGATTCAACAAGGTGCTGGAAACATTCCTCAGAGGTTTCTCACACAGTTGCTGCAGATTTGATGCTCCACCACATCAGTTTCTGAAATACTCAGACCAGCCCATCTGGTACCAACAACCATGCCATGTTCAAAGTCACTTAAATCACCTCTCTTCCCCATTCTGATGCTCACTTTGAACTTCAGCAGGTCATCTACACCATGTCTACATGCCTAAATGCATGCTGCCATGTGATTGGCCAATTAGCTATTTGCATTAACAAGCATTTCAACAGTTGTACCTAATAAAGTGGCCGGTGAGTGTGTGTCCCACAATAATACCTGTACAGCCAGAGCCTGATATAACCTGTCCCTGTGCGACAAAGACCTCCAGTTTCGTCAAATCACATCAATGAGTCGCTGCATTGCACACGATGACATGACTTGATTATCACCAACATCTGCACTGTAGTTTATTTTGAGTCAGTGCCGCACACACTGTGGTGATGTTAACACTCAGTGGTGTTCTAAATGTGTATCAATTAGCAACTAAAATAGTCCCCAATAAACCGCAGTGCCCAGCTGTTGCATTTTAAGAGAATGAAAGAATAGCCTGTATTTGTCTCAGGTAGGAACAATGGGCCTGAGGCTGAGTGCACAGGGTGAGGAAGTCTAAGAGCATGGTATATTCTATTTCTGTTTGGAGGATCAATATGTGGAACTCAATACCCACAAACCTCAAACTGAATCATGAATGAGATCATTTTAAACACAAGTTGAAACATCTTTTAAAGAAAGTTCAATCACAAAGACCGGAATGATCTGGAGCTTGTCAGTGCCTGGAGCCTCACTTCCACCAACCAGTCTGGTTCAGTTCAGGACACATTAGAACAGTTATTTTTGTGTTTCTATTGTAAAAAGTTGTGGATGGCACCAATAGAAGCGTTCCTTACCTCCCCCATTTTTTGTCACGCCTTTGTTGGGGTACCAAGCACACTGATCTGGTCCTTAAAAGGTGGAGCTAGAAACACTGCAGCCCATTGATGTCAGTGGAGAACGGTTACTCTTGCTTAGGAGTAAGCTGTGGCTGATTTTTCAGACTACAGTATGTAACCACTGTTCATACCGTGCTTTTACACACATTAGTAAACTATAACTGTATATTGTATTGTCTGTGTTTTTGTATGTATTTTATATGGACTTGAGTCTGGAATAAAGTTTATCTATATAACTATAAAATGAAAGGATGTTTGCTGCCTTGTCATCTTTACCAGTTAATAGTTTGCAGCTACATACCAATAAACCCCAATTTAATTCACTGCTGACTGCCGGCAGCTACTGACTACTTTTAAGGTGGACGTCAATCAACACACCTTAAATTTCAACATGACAACTTTGACCATTCCATTTGTTTTGTCTCTCTTGGATGAAATATACTTTAGTGATGACTGGATCTTCAAGCATTTACAAACTATGTATTTTTGAATTTCGACTGGATTATGTGAACTGCATATATTCTAATCCTCACTTAAAAAAAAACGTGTCACAGAGTCGTTCCAGCGCGCTCCGGCAGCACCAAACCCCTGCTCTCGCCTAACAAGGACTCAATGCACAAACACGCTTTCTTAAAAATATCACAACGAGAGAGATTCTCACTCCAGCCTGTTCTTTTTTATTCTAAAATGTCAGCGTGCAACCCTGTTCTGTGGACGATAAACGAGGTACAGACTTCTCTCTGCATGGCTGGTGACAGGGCAGTGAAAGACAACAACCCCTACTACATTTAAAAGTACTGTCTGCAGGGGAAACACAGCATGGATCTAGGGTCTTGGTACACGTTCGCAGGGATTACTTTTGGTTCCAAAGGTACTGTACCGAAAGTTGTTGATGGAAATGCAGCTTAAGTTTGCATCCACAAAATATTACATTTTTGCCCTTATTCCAAAAAAGAAAATATTACAAGTAAGCTGTTTACATGGCTAATGAAAATGAATATTCAGTGTTTACTGTGTTTGACAGGGGTCGATGCCCTAAGATGTCATTTATCACGTCCGTGGAAAGTCCGGTGAAACACAGGAATGGCTTGTGCCATTTTGTTTCTTTGCGTCAAAATAAGGTTTTTCCAACAATGGCCGACTTATTCACCCAAGTCTACACAGCCTCCCGCTTTCATTCCTCCAACCACCTTCTTGAAAAGCTTGGCATTGCGATATTTGCAGATATCAAAAGCAGTTGATATCCAAGTCTTTTAATTAGGTGTGTTTCTCCTTCCCACCAGAAATGTGGGCCTTTCTTTAGGGCATGCACCCCTACCCCACAGCCTTACAAACTGTTGGCTCGTTAGCTGGTGTACAAAATTTCATCAAGAACACACAGAGCCGACCATAAACAGGCAAGAGGCCGTGTGCCACACGCAAACTGCCGTAAAAACCTCAGTTGAGTTGAGAATTGTATGGTTTGTGATGTATTATGTTGTTTTGTTTTGTGTATTTGTCTCAATGATACAAAGTCTTCATGATAACAATATTATCTCGATATTTACAGAAAAACAATAATGCAATTTATCATGCATTTAGTCCCTTTTTTTGATAAAAGAAATTATCCTCAAAATATGAGTATAGAGCGGTGGAGGGGGAAACAAATGTCCATCATTAAAAAAATATATCAATATTTAATTTTTTAATATTACAGTTATTGCCAGTACCAGTTTATTGCAACACCTCTAGTTTGGATAAAGGCCCATTCAGGAGTGTGAATTGTAAACTAACTTAGGCTCTGTGGCAATGCTTCATGTTAAATACTTGTCCCTATGAAAATTAACATTACATAAATAAACAGTTAATAATTGAGTGAGAGACAGGTTGAGTGTTGGTTTTGGTCTTTCAATGTATATGTTGACAAAAATAAAAATTATCCTTACGTATTCTGACTAAGAGCAGCTGTGATATGCTGCCAATGACTATTAATAAAAATGAATAAATAATGATTAACAAACACTGTGAAGACAGGCCCAAAAAATTGTCTGTTAAACAGCTGAGCAATTAGGCATTAAATTCCATGAAATGTGTAATGCTGCGGTTCAGGTAACACACTCCCTGTGATGTCGTGCCAACTGGAAACAGCTGGGTCACTGGGGGGCCAAGTCCACAAATCTCTGTGTCTATACAGAGAAATCCATTCACGGTTCAGAGTCCAAAGACAGGCTCCATATTTGTTCTGCAGCATCCTTCATCGTTTGTGCTGACGGCTGAAATGCTGCGAGCACAGTGGCTCTCTTGACATCTCAGATCCACTTTCTCTGAATTACACTACAAGTGCAACGAATGTCTTTTCTACCCAAGTCTTTCTCTGCAGCATCTGTTTGCTTCTCACAGTTGACACTGCAGAAATAATGTTTGTTTGAATCTTCTCTCTCAGAACCACAAACGCCAACGCCATGGCGGCTCTGCGGATGAGATGCTGCAAGAAAGATGAATTCTCACGGCAACACAGTCAAGAATAAAAGCATTGATCACATGTTGTTAACTTCACTTTGATGCTTTTACGTGAGTCACAAATGACTAACTGGATCCTTCAAACAATATATGGATCGGGATGCTGTAATGACAACTGAGTCGACAGAGCAGAAAGGCCAGTAACATGAAGCCTCTCGACTCTGGCCTCTAGAGAGTCAATCCAAGCCAATCAGACACTACCAGACTCCTTCTCTGGGTCTTCAAAATCACTACTAATGAATGATGTAACCATTACTCATCACCTCGCTGGCTCGAATTATGCATAATTTAAGATATCTATACAAAACTCTGTTCAATTCCAGACTTGGGAGGGGCACCGGCTCGCTTTCTGGGATTGCTTCATCTTTCCATTTTGTTGTTTTCCACCTTTCCACTCTTCCTGTCACACAATAATCACTGTCTACCTCTGTGTTTGGTTTCAGTGAAGGTAATAAAACTTGCAAGGCTGTATATGCCTCTGTGGTACACAAAGACATGCTCAAGGATTGACTGTGTGGGCTGATGAATAAACAGTTGTTACCTCCTTACTGTATATGTCTGTCCATCTCGCTCTCTCTCGGACAGTAACTAAGGAGAGATTTGAAAACCTACACCGAGACTGAGTGAGATCTGCTGAGTGCTCCTCTGCCAGCGAAATTCATCTTTCAGGGGAAACATGAGAACATTCTCAAATGGCAACAATGATCGTCTGTGCTCTCCCACACACAGGGAGGAGTCAAGAAGCTGACTAGCTGGCTTGCTGGCTGGCTCTAGAGTAGGATGACTGACTGTGCCCCGCTGTGATCCTCTCAGTCTGTTGTTGGTGAATGGTGGCAGGCTCATGGCTACAAAGCTGGGACAGTCACTAAGGTCACCTGGCTCTCGGAGGAAAAGGCAGCGTGACCAGAAAGCTCACTGCTATGAGTCTGTTTGCTTGCACTCAGACAATACTCACAGACTGATCTGAAGAAAAAGCAGACAGAGCAAAGAGATGTGCATTGTGCTGACAGGAGAAAACAACAGTAGAAGTCCACAAGCCGTGCTAGCAGCTCTGTGAGACTGCACTTAGGCACAGTGTGGTTCTCATGTCAGCATGCGGACGTGCTCAACATTACAATACCTGCATGCTGATGTTTAGATGGTACTATGTTCGTCATTTTAGTTTAGCGCGTTAGCATGCCAACATTTGCTAATTAGCAGTACACACAAAGTGCAGCTGAGGCTGATGGGAACATTGTCATCTTGGCACGTATTTGGTCATAAACCAAAGAACTGGACAAAATAACATTTTGACCTGATGTTAAACTGGCAATAGACAAGTTTTTTGCTTTAACTTATTGTTATGAAGCAAATGTTCGCACAATGTAATGGCTATAGAATAATGGCACCATCTGCGTTTAGATTTGTTCCCGATTAGCCTCACTTTCACTATGTAATTCTGTCTGCCACTGGGTACGATCTCCTAGGAAAATGAGTGCTGACTGGTGATCCCGACAGGCTGGCATTCTGGCACCATTTCTATCTGCTTTATTTATGTCTTGATTACAGACTAAAAGAATTAACTCATGCTTTTGTCTTGTGTTGCTGGTGTTTGTTACTCTGGGGAAAACAGAGAGTAATTCGGCTGCCTTTCTCACAGCTGCGCCAACAATAATACCACTTGGAAAGGCTAGAGGGGAAAGTTTGTTTCCACATTCAGTGATCATCAAAATTATTACAATACATCCTGAGGGGAACATGAATGTCTGTACCACATTTAATGGCAATCCATCTGAGAGTTACCGACATATTTTGCAAATATCTCAAATGTCAACTACATGATGGAGCTAGAAGAGAAGTACAGGGATGACAAAAGTCATCAGGATTCATCCTCTGAGAACAATGAATGTCTGTTTAAAATTGTGTGCAAATAGTGGTTGTTGCAATATTTCAATAGATAAGTAAATATTTTGACCTGCTGGTGGCGCTAGAGGAAAAGTTAAGGGATCATCAGAGTTAATAGGATTCATCCTCACAGCAAAGAGATGGGTGATATGTGGGAAAAAACAAAACAAAACAAAAAAAAACCATGATATTTTTGACCGAATACCTCAATATCAATATTGCGATAATACCATATCATCAACTATTTTTTGATTTTTGATAAATAATCATCTGTAACATGGATGTAATGACTAAGCGAGCACAGGGAAATAGCAGAACTAAATCTAACTAAAACAGTCTGGTAAGTTCCAAGAATTGCATCACTTTAGTGCAATGCAACCTTTAAAACTAGGAAAAGACAACACTTATGTCATGTTAAGGTTTCTCAGATCGAAGACGATATCTGACCTACTATTACAATATTGATATAATGCTGATATATTGCCCAGCCCTATCTGGGGACCATGAGCAACTGTCCCAAATCCAATCAATAGCTGTTTGAGTTGTTAAGACCAATAATGTCAACCAGCTTCGTGGCACTAGAGACAATGTCAAAAGATCGGCAAAGACAGTAGGTGCCATCCTCTGGGGCTCAGCAATGTCTCTGTAATAGGGGTGGGCCATATCATCTCTTTCACGATAATACTGATTTAATATTCAATATCATACCGTGATACTCGTTATATTTCGACTTGTTGACATACTGACTTCATACTGTTACCCACTGCAACAAAAAACATGGCTGAAAGTGAAATTATGACAGACTCCGCGGTGGTTCCGAAAAAAGGAGCAGCTTCTTTAGTGTGGAATAAACTGTAGTGTCCTGAATGCTTAATGAACAGCCCTGGACTTCTCAGACTCTTTTAGCGAATTACTGCGAGTTATCCTCCCAACATAGGGAACTCATTCAGTGGCTCCTCTGGCAGCAGCGCAGCGTCTCTCCCTCTCCTTTCTCACCTTGCTTACACAGGAGTTGATGTCCTCAAGGGATTTTGTCATAAACCTTTGGTAATGTAAACCTACGTGACGCTCGCACATATATGTGAATGTGTGATAGTTCTGGTATCATAACAGCCTGTCACAGATTACAGCGTGATAATAAGAGGAGAAATGGCAGAGCATGAAGGTCCCGGCGGAAAAAAAACATCTCCATCATTTAGGATTTTATTAAAAGAGAAGGACATCTCCTGTTGATTTATATATTTAGATCCCAGGATACATGATATGTATTTGGGAGCTGTTTAAATGTGTAATTTGTGGTCGATTTTATGTTGTTGAACTATTAATATTGTGTACAGAATCTGAATCTCACTCTGAGTTACTGTTGTTGTTTACAAACTAAATAATGAGAGATAATTTTTGCTTAGTTTTTAACAATATTTCAGAATATCATCACAAAAATACCCTGAAATATTGTGAAATTATTTTAGAGCCATATCAGCCATGCCTACTTTGTAATCCATCCAACAGTTTTTGAGATATGTTAGTCCTTTGTCCATCTCCTATCCCAGAACCACTACACCAGCAGGGCTAAAAAACGAAAATTGATTTTCTTCTCATAACGTAATCCATTAGATTTTTAGACTACCAGTGTTACTAAATCCTATTTCATATGAGACATACCCACCACAGGCTGTAATGACCTCCAGGAATTGATTGTCTTTTATAGTTGTAGAATTGTTGTTGTTTTTTTATTTCTTTTTTTCAGCAGAGCCCTAATGTTTACAGAGATGAGGGTTACGATGAGCACCAGTGTTTCTGAATAATTTATGTTGCAGAGGATGATAAACATGAAATGAGAGAAAAAGAGGAGTGTTTTTCATTGCACGTATAGCCACATACTGTACAGCAATTACGAAATTTCTCAGACTAGAGACGAAGGCGCATGTAGGTGATGATGGAAATGAACGAAACAGGAATTGATCCCCAGGGAGAGATGGAAATGCGAGATAAGATTGGATGGTAAAGAAAAAGATTAAAGCACTGCCTTTGACGCCAACACACATAGCAACTGCACATGTGTGTGTGTGTGTGTGTGTGTGTGTGTGTGTGTGTGTGTGTGTGTGTGAAGTACTCCAGTGTGTCACAAAATGATAGGTGCAATCAGACTCATCAGGCAGAGTGTTTCCTTGGCAACAGTGACTTACCCTTCTCCTCCGACTTTGGTGATCTTGAGGCGAAAGTCCACAGAGTTGAGGTTGGGGGGCTTCCACTTGAGGATGTCGTCACACCTGCCGGCCTTGTATCTCTGCAGGAGACAAGAAAACCCCAGAACTTAATCACACAGAAGATCTGTTGGGAATAAACACATTAAAGCTGCTTTCATGGCAACAGGATCCTGCTGCAGAGCTCCAGGCTCTAGGCGCCCACCCTCCATCACTAGAACCCATGTGTATTAAGTTGGAAAATCAGGTTTTTCAGGTCGTTCTTCCCATCAATAAATAACAGTTACATGCCACTGTATTGCATTGCAAAGCATATTGTCTTGTCCCGCTTATATTCAAAAAATAAAGTTGCCCACTGAGCACATACTTTATACACTGAATCACTGCCATGCCAATATATGGAGAAGAGAAGTCCCTCCCCTTCAGATGAACCACCATGGGACCTTATTTTGGATAAAAATGTGTAAGGCAGTTGGTGGAAAATTCTTTTTTGATCCGGTTTGAATTGTGGGTAGGCCTTTTATAAGCTGACTGATGTCATTTAGTTTCACATTTCGGTTACACATTGTTTGTTGTGCTCATCATTAATTGATGTGAAGTGTAGGTTTTGGATATGATCATCAGAATACGATAGCACATGTTCATTAGTTTGAATAAGCCACACACCCACCAATAACACCAAGGTTTAATATACAACCTGACATTTTGATTAAACTGAAGCATATAAAGTTTGGAAACGTAATGTTAGGCTGCAAATAACTTGTACTAACCTTATGAGTTTGCTAATACCAGCTAGCTATGCTAGCAAACTAACATTGGATCTCCTCCACCAACTGTTTCTTCTTAAAAACCACGTACGCAGTTTTCACAAAGATTTTGATATTAGCTAATGTTTTCTTATTTGGGATCCGTTCTTAGGTAAGAACAGAATCCACGCACTTTTATGCACATTTTGTGTTAAACGTGTTTGTGTAAAATAATTGTTTATTTAGTTTTCTTCATTTCTACTGCTGTACAATATTAGATTATTTTACAAAAAGCATTACAGCCTGTCAAAGTAATCCCTACATGAACACTTCAATTTACATGAGTTATGTATTGGTTATTGATTATGCTACAAAATATTACAGGTGCGACAAAGCTTGGCGAGTGTCATGACGCTCGTGTCTGTTCTCAGACCTGAAAATGGTGATTGTAAATACATCATGTCTGCAGTTACCGTGGTTGATTAAAGCATTTTTTTTGTGTGTGTGATTTTTTTAATCCACTCCTGGCGCTACTAGACTTGACAGCTCATTTGGCATTCACTTTCTGCAGGAGTAGGTTATGTCCTTTTCAAAACAGATATACATATATATATATATATTTTTAATATCTGGAGTCGGGTGCTTCACCCTGTTTAGACCTCTGGTTGGGCATTTTGCTTAATTCTCTTAAATTCATCTTCAGTTTCTGTGTGTACACACCACTCTGCAGTCTCATGCCCTTTTATTGTGATTTGTGGAGCGTTTATCTTTGCTAATTTGGATCAACTGGCACGTGCTGTCAACTTACAAGGACAATGGGATTCATCATGGTAGGAACACAGGTGCAAACAATTCTGCGATTAAAGAGCACATCATGAATCTGACATAGACTTTTCTTATGACCTTTTATTAAGAAAAGAATTTAAGAGCAAACTTTGAAAGATACTGGTGAATGAGGCCCTTTTATGTTGGCTGAAATTAAGTTGCTTTGCTAACCACATTAGAATGGCTATTTTCAACGTACATTGAAATATTAGGTTGTATATTTGACCTTGGTGTTGTTGGTGTAGGCTGTGTGGCTTATTCAAACACTGTATCCTGAAAAACGTCTCTGGCACATAAACACAATTCCAGTCTTCCTTCTCCAAGTTCACGGCTGCAAAGGGTCAGATGGGGGATGTGGGCCCGAGCCTGGAGCTCTGCAGCAAGACCCTTCTCTGCCATGGACTAGGAGTGACACTGTGGTTTACAAGAGTAGCAGTCAACCAGATAGCGCTGCAGACTTAATGGTTGAGTAATTTGTGAGTTTTGAGGCAACAGTCACAGTTAATGAGCTGAAAACCCTTGAACAAATTAGGCTCCATTATGATACACTGCTAGTATCTAACTATCTGGAGCAGCAAGTCGTGGAACTGATTTGATCTTATGTCAGTAATTAGTCCCTGGGTATCAAAAACATCAAGAAGTGCAAACAAAAAGACAGCCTATTAAATCATTTACTCCACATTTGAAATGAAAAATGATTAGTAGAAAATTGCATGTTGGGAGCACAAGAATACACGTGTAGATACATTACGGGCTGACAAATTATGATTCAACATGATTACATGTTTCACATCACTACTGTGTTTCAATGTGCAGCAACATATGACACATAACCAAACAACATGCTTTCCTCCATCGCTTTGATTATTTATGCGTGGCTGACATTTAGGAGTACATGAAACAAGAGCACTGGAACATGAGAAATGTAAAGGCATGACGGGTGGAGGCGGGAACAGATGACCAGACTCTGTCACTGTCAGGTTGCCCGGTAACAGAAGTCTACTCCAGGGAAATGTGTGGAAAAACAGACAGGATTCCTCTGGAGAATGTGTGCCGTCACAGCACAGCGCATGATCAAATAAGGGGTTCCTGGATCCACCCACGTATGATCCTATGGCAAGACTTCAAAGGAAAACTTTAAATCATCATGGGAAGAAAGAAAAGCGCCACTACTTGTCATCAGAAACGACCCTACTCCTCCACAAATGTAGTGGTGCCTGGGGTTGGCAAGCTGTTGGACTTGCTGAATAGCAGGGAAATCTTGCAGGCTGACAATTTTTTTAATGGTTTACTAACACTTCAGGGTCAAGCCCAGTAACCCAAGAAATTACACTGATGTTGTATGATTCTACAGCACACACTTCACTTCTGATGTCAAAGTTCTGTGCCATGGCAGAAAGTAATGGGTTTGGTATGCTTGAAACCAAGTAGGTTGTACAAGTGTTTATACTTGACCACACTCCAAGGTGGAGCAGAAAGCCACTACAGCCTCCCTCCAGACTGCATAACAATGCTTCCCTGATGTTTCTCCAAGAACTCGGTCTTCAGCCTCCGGGGCTGAAAAATGAAGCCAACACAAAAGTGCCAAAAACTGCAGTTCCTCCTCCCCACTTGGCTCCAGAAGCGAGTAAATCCCCATAGACGCCATCCATGTTAAAATGCCCAATTTTACAGCAGAAATAAACATGTTTACAGTCTAGTGCAAAATACGGTTGACAACTGTATGGAGGTGAATACTTATATAACTCAGCCATTTAAGTTTTAGTAAAGCTTATGGCAATGTATAATTAAGGCGTTTTGAGGTGTGCCACACTGCCTTTTTTTGTCAAATGCCACTAAGGAAAAAAAAAAAGATTTATTTATTGCTGCAAAGCAACCACGGACTTACCTCCTTATTCTACCCTTTCCATGTAAATCAAAATGTTGAGGCAGAGGGTACCTGCTTTAGCTATGGTTGACGATGAGACGCTGTCAGTAAATACTTTGTTGGGCACAGGGAAACAGAGATCTGTGTGGGTACATAAGACCCTATAAAAGAGGGTGGATCACGGGGGAGCTTCTCCTCGATAATGGCCTTTTCCAGGCATATTTTAGGATTACTCGGGGGCAGTTTGACAACCCGCTGTCTATCATCGGGCCATATAGCTTTGGGTATCCAGCAACCGCTACCACTAGTTTCTCCATCAAGTTTACCAACTGTAAACTTGTGACCACCACAGAAGACCCACCTCGCAAATCATCCAATTGGGATGAAAAATGAGGAAAAAGAGATGACGCGTTTTTCTGCTTTGGGTTGAAGTTTTTTTCAACTTGGGGAGTTCAGAGCGCTCCGGCAAAAACACAAGGTGCTTGGAGCGCAGAAACGCAAAAACAATGAGCATAAAGCTTCATTCTTATTGAAAACAATTTAAAAAACCTCAGATTCACAGAGTGTGAGTGTAGCTGTAGCTGTCACTATTTCAGTGTGTTTCCAGTTTGTGAAAGTTTATTGCACATTTTGAAGACCTAAAAAAAGTCTTGTTCAGGATTTGGATGTACTAAAAGACCCTCTAAGAAGTCGGATGTTCAGTTTTTCTGGTAAGTTCATTTTGTGTAATGATTTAAGCCTTTTTTACAAGCAAAAATTAGCATTAGCACTGTCAAAGTTGACCACAGACTAAACGAGCCCAGTGCTAACCAAGCTAGCCGCTAGTGTTAGGGTTAGCTCTACTCTCTCGTCCAAATATGGTCACTTCTAGCTCCAAATACGGTGACAGCCAAAATGCAAAACTTGGGGCTTCAAAACAAGAGTACACAAACCAATGGGTCATGTCACGGTGTCTATGATTTTATGCAGTTTGTGTTCGCCACACAATGATGCAAACAAATGGAGATAATTGTGCACATGTTTGGACTGTATCTCCTTGACAGAGTTCATGGTAAAAAAAATAAAAAAAATGGAGGAAGCCCCATGACAATTTCTGAGGCTGGAAATGTGGTTTCAGATGCTGTTAGATGATCCAGTAAGCACTTTGTTTGAAGCATAATGTGGCCTTGTGGGAGTACTGGTGGGAATTGTGGGTATATAGTATATTTAACTTCCAGGTTTGAGACCAGAGTTTACAGACTGTTTCATTTCTACAATTATTATTATTGTTATTTTTCACTGATGGCAGTGACCTTTCCCTAACCAAGTGCTTTAGTTTTTTAGCCTAAGTCATAAATACTGAAACTCTATGAATACTTTTCTTTAACTAAAGCAGAGCAGCCAGTCACACTGAGCCAGACAGCAGCCTGCTACACAACACAAGAGCCACAGACTCTGAACAACCCACATTAGCTTTCCTGCTAAAGTCTCCTTCTTATCTAACTTACAAACATGAACACATGTCTGGACCAGGACTTCAACTGGTTGAATGAATGACCAACATTCAGCGGGGTATGGTGCACTGCTCAATTTGAAGGCTAGACGGCTGATAAACATACCTGTAAATGTCACTTTGTTCGGGTTAGAGGCTTATGTGGTCCTTTCTCTTTAACGTGACTAACAACACACTGTCTGTCTCCGACATGAAGGCTACAGCACACAGGCTGACACTGACATTGACCCTGCCACCTGCTGTCAATCAAGCATAGACATCAACATGCGCCTCCAGCCAGATGAGACAAAAGTGAGCATTTCTGATATGTCCGAAAAACACCTTTTAATTCCTTTTGATAATAAAAAACTATTCAAATAAATTGAAAACATACAAAAAGTGAGAACTAACTTAATTTCAGTTGGAGTTGAATACAATGCACTGCGTGGGCATCATTATGAAAATTAAACCATATACCGACGGCAACGTCCTCATGGCAGACTCTCATTTATAAACTGGCTGAATCAAGGGCAGGTTGACTTTGTCGTTTTAGGTGTAAAGTGAAGGGAACATGAGTGTGGGGCGTCCTTCTGCTTTGTCTGCGGCGGAGCTCTCCGTGTGGGAGGCGGCCTTCATGTGCCTTTGAATCTAACACACTCCACAAAGGCTATTCACCGCAGTTAGCTAGAGAGCAGGAAGAGAGGGCATGTCTCTTTTGAAGAACCTCGACAGAGTACATCTTTTCTTCTGAAAACGTGGGTGTGGAAAGGAACATTCTTCAATGCAGTTAGTTATGCTATGCTGCTCAGGCATCAAAATAACCTCTTGTGAAAAGACTCAGTCCTCTTGTGTAGCTCTGATGCATAATGAAATGTATATGTGCGTCTAAATGGTAAATTGACTGCATTTACGTAACGTCTTTCTACCTTACGGGACAAAGCACTTTACAATTTGCTTCTCATTCATCCATTCACACACACATTTATGTACCAACAGTATCGGCGCTGCCATGCAAGGTGCCTGCCAGCCCAGCAATCAACATGAGGTTCAGTGTCTTGCTGAAGGACACTTCAACAATCGACATGGATTGTAGGATCATGGGCCCCTGAGCCAAGACATGCAGGAGGCTCCAGCACCTCTACTACGTAGGAGTAAAAATGCTAAATTTGTGGTGGTTTTGTCCCTTTTTGTTACCTTTATTATGTCTCTTTGTAGTTGTGTTGTGTCTCTTTGTGGTTGTTTTGTTTCTCTTTAAGGTAATTTGTGTCTTCTTAGGTCACTTTCACTCCGTTTGCACCAAACACTTTCGGTATGGTACCACTGGAATCAAAAGTAACCCTTCAGACATGGTACCTAGCCCCTTGCATTTCCACCGCTTTTTGTCCTTTCTAGTAATTTTAAGTTTTACTGGTCATGGTTGGTATGTGTTAATCTGACATTTTGCAGGTGGAGGCCAAAGGGAGCCCTGACACTTTGGGCCTGACAGACCCGCTCAGTAATTCATCCATGAAGAGCCAGGGATCGAACCTAGATTAAAGGATGACCTGCTTTACCTCCTGAGCCAGTGATTGAGTCTTCTAAAATTGTTGATCTAATGACTTCATAATTTAGCTAAATAAAAGAAAAAGACACACAGTACCAACTTCCAAAAAGCTTAAGCTGTTTGTCTTCACTGTGCTAAAACAATAACAGTACATGAAAACCTCTACTAGGGAATGAATAGTGAGCCCCAGAAAATCCACTGCTCTGGGGGGCTGTCGAGGCTTCCGAAAATGTGTGTGCTACATTTTTAACCAAAGTGAAATTTGCTTAAACCAAGCCAGCAGAACCATGGCAACAACCCAATGAAAACCCAATCAGTCTGCAGATTAAATAAACAATAAACCTTCAAATTCATCCCTAAATGAAAAAGTGCGGCCGGTTGCACTCCCACCTTCATTACTATTGTTATCCTTGTCAATAAGTGACTGCACATACAAAATCAGGGCTTTATTGCTGAAGCACAAAAACAGACCTTCAAACCCGGCCTTGCATTCAAGAACACATCTCCCATCTATCAAAATCATTTTCATGTAATGATGTTCCATTGCATATAAATTGCCTGCTGTTTCAGGTTAGAAATTCAGAGATTGTGACTCTCAGACTGAGGGCAGGAGAAACTGGGGGAGATGCACAGTGTGAAAGCAAAGGTGGCCTCTACCATTAAAAACAAAAGTGGAGCATAAATGCCAAAACAAATGACTGTAATTACTGTAAAAAACAAATCAAACACTTGAACGTCTTTGGAAATATGCGAGAACATCTTTCTGGTAATGAATAACTTAACAGCCACCACACATATGGTTTGAGGGTCTAAAAAAAATCTTAAAATTACAGAGAACTTAAGTGATTTAAAATTTTAGACCTTTGAAGAAGTTGTTAATTTAAAGCATACTTCCTCAAATTGCAGTCAGTGGGCCAATGGCAGCCCTAAGAAACATTTTTTTTGGCCCCTGATTTGAAATGAGTTCATTACATTTTCAATTTGACTTTAAGTTAATACACTGCTTGCTCTTCTCGGTTACTATGTCAAACTGTACCCCTCTACACAAGTGTCTGTCAGGTTAGAGATCATTAGACATCTTGTTATTGGTTCCATGGCAACTAGCAACATCTCGCGAGTGTCACAAGATTTATGTTCTTTTATCAATGCTGTTGCTTTTACCTAAAGTTAGCAATTCAGGTGGAGACCTTGGCAGTTTAATGTGGAAGTGAGATTGAAAGAACATTTGCTGTGTCTCAAATCGCATACTTCTGTACTTACACTTAATATTTTGAGTGCATAAGTGCATTCACATTGAGTAGTATGGAAAAATGCAGTGCACTATGAGTACCTGGACGGTGCGCACAAAACAGTAAAGAAGTTGAGTGTAGAACTATGGACACTTCTCAAACTCAATGGTCGCCATCTTGGCTACGTAGCGGAAGGGGAGGGTCTACTTTTCAAACTGGAAATGGCGGCCGAAGACTGTGCGACCGCGAACGTCGCTGTATTGTATAATACATGTGTTTTTTGCACTAAGCACCACTATACTGTCGTCGGATATAAGCCGGCATTATGTTTATTGGGTTAATTTAGCAGTCTGTAATTATTTGGTATCGTGAACGATAACGCGAATGCTAATGCTACTTTGCTAACTAGCTAACAGCTGCGGTTGTCATTTCCGGTAAGTTCACAACAGCAGTGTTTGGTTTGAGACAACACTACCCTAACGAAATTCGCGCATGTGGTATAACCAACATGACACCACTGATATGAGGTGATTTTGAAGACAATACACTTTATAATCAAGTTGACTATCTTTACAGAATCTCTTATCGGTGTTGCACTTTCATACTCGTCTCACAGCAGGCTGCACACAGACGGCAACATTATATGTCCAGCTTGGAGGACGGCTTGTTTGAAATGCAGCCTGTTGTCTCAGTTGGAAAAGAGCACCATTTGTGTTTCCTTTTTGAGTTATTGATCCAGGAAGATCTAATCTGTGAATATCTTTCCAACTGCTTTAGGCAGGCAGCTGCTGTTCCCTCTTCCCAATACTGTGTGCTTGCACTGCACTGAACTTTTTCAGTGGTAATGTTTAAGAATGTATAAATGGAGTTTTCAGTGGGTCTATTTTTTCAGCAAAAAGTTCTGAGAACTTTTGAAGCGAAAAAATATGTATTTTTGTAATAAGAGTGAGCTGATTACAGAGCTTACAATTACAGGCATTACTGACGGCTGGTCACTCTCCTCTATCCTGTTCTCCATTTACTCATTCTAACCTGCTGCTCTCTCTGTAACCTGTGTTTGATTGCTCCTTACCTCTGTTTCCTGGACTCCCATCTTCTTATCTCTTGTTAAAGGATTCTGAACATAACAAACTCTCACAAATTGTGCCAGCTTTCAAAAATACCAGCATGAGGTGACTGCAGGCATCACCAGCAGTATGGCTGTGCAAGCGCTGCTCGGCTGACTTTGCAGTTTTCTGTTTCTATTTCAACTCAACCTTTTTTGGTGACAAAGATAAAAACTCAAAGTAGTCCACAAAACTGCCACCTAAGACTTTATAACTTCCACAAGCAACTGCATAATCAAAACAGTCCAAATTGGCAAGAAACTCACAACACAGGAAAACAATGTCACACACACCAACAATGTTTGTCCAAGCATGAACTGTACATTAAAGCTCCTCAAAAAACCTGGAGCTCATAAGTGAAAAGGGCAGAACAGCCATGCATTATTTTTTACAGGTGCAGGTGCTTGACAGGTTATCAGACAGCAGTGTTAGGGATGCTACTGTTTGTTTGTTGCGATCAGTAGGACCAGGTGTAGCCTTTCCTTGAAGTCAATACTGGGAAATAACCTGTGGGCAGGGAGCTGAACTAATAAAGTCCAGGGAGATAACAGCAAACAGACAGTGGCCCTCATTTATCAATCTATCTTACAAACCAGCCCAGATCTGAGCGTAGAAATTCCTGAAACTTTCTTATCTCACCAATCACAGCTTAGGAACCATCGGGAGTTGATAAATGTGGTGGCTGAAAACAGTCATCACTTACATATTCCAGCCCAATATATTCTCAGTTTAGAGGCCTCACTTTGAGAGTTTACAACATGGAGAGACATAATACAGCCCAGAAGAGAAACTTCTCTAAGCTGGAAATGGAAACACGGCGTCCCAGGTCCAGTTTAACCAACTGGTTCTATCTGGCAGTCTGAAAAGTTTCATCAAAGGAAGTCGGAAAAAGACCATATAGAAGAAAATCACTGCTGTGGTAAACAGTGTTGCAGTGGACTGTCGAACTCGAGGTTGGAATATTTCGTTTATACATCCATGATGAGTACCAATCTATGGCCTACATGTGTCAATAATATAGGCTATATATTATAAACTATTAATACTGTCAGAATATTCATATAAAAGGTTATTGCTGACCCAGACCGAGGAGCACATGGCCTTGCGTACTGGGTCTGCTTCCATTTCGGGCATAACAGGACAGACACCGGTAAAACATTTCATCACCTAGGCAACTAATATTTAAATAATTACACTGTTGCAGGGTTTATTTAGTTGTTTTTTATGATAAATTATATAAGCATGCTTTGGTTTGTCTGTGTTTAAAAACAGATTAGTTTTAGATAGAGCCAGGCACCAGCTGTGTTCACCCTTCAGTCAACCTGGAGCCAGTCCCACAGAGCCAGGCAACTGCCAGCTGTGATAGAGCGCACATGTCCGTATGGCCACTATACATCTTTAAATGAATAATACGCGGCTGTTAATACTTGATGTCAGTCAGAATACGGTCTAATAACAAATCTCCACGTCAGCCAGATTTATTATGCTTCACACTGACTCGAACTTGAACACGATTTGAGACCTGACGAGATATTTGATTGTAGCCTACGCTCACGTTCACATTGATGAATACCGATTTTTGCATGGAAGTGACTGTACCCCAGTTTTCTGTCTTACGTTCATTTCATAAATTAAATTAATGTGACAAGCTACTGAATGCCATTAGATCTGAGATTTGTTATTTTTACTTCTCCTTCAAGTGGGGGAAGAAAACACTCAACCAGAACACTAAAATTTGGATCCACAACTCTTAGCACTATATAGTATAAAGCAGCAATGATTAATCAGTTAGTTGTCAGCTATTAAAATAATTGCAAATCAATTTGATTTAAATGTTTAAATAATTTGTTAAGAAAAAAAGGAGAAGCAAAAACTCAACAAAAACTAATTCCAGCATCTTAAATGCGAGTATTCTCTGAACGACAGAGAAAGACAGCAGTCACAGGATTAAAACGTTAGAAACGTAAACAGGGCTCCAGACTGCGCCTAATTGGTCGCATTTTGTGACCTTTTTTGGAGGCCGTGCGACCTATTTTTTTAACTAGGAGCACCAGCGCGACTTACAAATCCACTCCTCTCCCCCTTTTCTTTCTTTTTTTCTTCTTTTTATAATTGCATTTCATGGAGGAGCGGAAGAAGAAGAAGTGTCTGTGTGTATGTCTGGATGCACACTGCGAGGGGGGGCGCCAGTAACCATAACAACGTGCAGCAGTTAGTAGCGTACCTACGTGTGTACTGTACGCGGGGTTAGACAGAGAGGTGTCACAGAGCTGGTGTCGAGTAGAAAGTGCTGTGTCGTTTGACCTTAAAGTGACGCTATGAAACGAACTATAGATTCGTTTTTCACAAGAAAAATTTATCCAGAAACTCCTGTCAGTCCTGTGCCAGTTTCCCAAACTTCAGATAGTTCAGAGGACGAGTCAGCAATGTCGTGCCCACAGTGCCCCATTGATATTATTTTGCGCGACAGACGCTTCATATAATAACCTAACAAAATACTATTTCTGGTGTTATGTCATTGTGTCATTTCTGTCTCTACATGGTCACGCGTTAACATTTATCCTCTGCTCTCTGTATTGCGCACGGCGGAGTTCCGCCACACACACAGGTGAGCACGCTAGAGCGGCTCGATTCGCATTTTCCTGACCAAACCTGACCCGAACAGACTGTTGTTACACACAGACAAACACGCTGCTCGCACAGCAGCGCAGCACGGCACTCGGTGCTGAGCTTGTGCTGCGTTCAGGCGTTGTCACGTAATTAACCACTTCCAGCACTTAAATAGGTCATAGCACAAAACAGTAGCATGTCAAGTGACTTTTTAATTTTATTATGTTCAATAAAATTGTATGTTCCTAAATCTTGAGACACCTACTATGTAAGCTAGACAGATATTTCACCTGCTCATTACTGTGCACTAATGTACTGTATGTACATAGTCCTAAAGAGCCCTTCTGGTGCCAGTATACATAGAAACATCCCAGCAGGCTGTGCTTTGCAAGCATACAAAACAGTTTCACGCATGTGAAAATTATTTTTCATGTGTGTGCTTCACCTCTGCTGCTACAACTCCATCCTAGGGGAAACACTACTGTGTGCGTTTTGTGCAGCAGGTGGATGTGATAGTCTACTGGTAAAGCAGAGAGAGCTAAGTAGCGTTGAAGTAGAGTAGAGCAGGGCAGAGAGATGGAGGCAAAATATATTAAACCCGGTGTTAATACAGCAGAACTGGAGAGAGGGGGGAAAAATAAATAGAGGTGGGCATGGCTCAAGTAGGGCACAAAATTATAGAGAGAGAACGATAGTGTGAATAAAGATTACATAACATAAAAATAACTGCAGTCTTTGTTATTTGATAGCCACTTAAATTAAACAATTTTTATAGGGCAAGTAAAAACTGACTTCGGGCAAGTGAAAAAAAACCTCAGCGTTGAACCCTGCAGGGCTGTCTGTGTTTACTGCTAAATTATACGTAATGCAGTTAATCTCGACAAAATTATGAACATATTGTGTCGATATAGATAGTGCTCCTAAATTTTGTGCTGGTGCTCCTAAAATTTTCAGTAAGGAGCGCTGGTGCTCCCAGTGGAAAAAGTTAGTCTGGAGCCCTGGTAAAGTTAAATTAACATTTACTCTGAATCAAAAACCTGCATGACTGGCATGTTCGTTCCCCCCCCCACCCAAAACAAAATCTGGAAATAAAATTAAGACACAAAACCACTTGTGAGGAACCTTTTTTGTTGGTCACCAACTAGGTATCCAACCTATTGCAGGACTAATAAAAACATACACAAAGTATACACAAGGTACACATGGCACAACCATAGTAGGGCATCGACAAAGTCAGTAGGGTTCATCCTCTGGGAGCCATGAATGTCTGTACAAAATTTCATTCAATCCAATATGATATTTTAGTCTGGACCAAAGTGATGATTGACAACTCTGCGCAAACTGCTGTGCTGCTGACATGGCCAAGGGGTTAAATTGAGAATCAGATGCATCCTTATGTCTATGATGAATGCTGTTCATATAATGTTTAATATCTGCTCTTGATTTTCTTATACTTGCAATAATGACGTACTGCAGCTGAAAGTTGGCATTAACACAATTTGCTCTGGAGTTTCTGAGATTAAATTGCCTTGACAAGGATCTAAATATTTTACCGCCCTCTCATTACTGTTTTGACTTTTGCTGTAAATGAATACGAGATAAATCATAGCTATTACACACAAACACTTAAAGAGCAGTTTTAGTTTTGAGTGAATGAATCGGCAATGACACGACACACACTAACAACAAACTGGGGCAATATCTGCAGCGCAATTATTCATCAACACTTGAGTGTCGGCTTAATATCAAAAGGCTGATTGTCTTTAAATGAGCACGTCGTAAACACAGACGCAGTGAATATAACGGATGATAGTAAAGCTTAATAAATGTTTAAAGTGTAATTCTACTGAAGAAAAAAAAAGCAGCCTGCTTGAGGGTTTGCTTCGAGATAAGTCCTTTGATTAGTGTTTTTTCAAAGTCTCATTTCAATAACAGCTTTTTGCTCCAAGGCAGACTCATTGTTTAAGCGTGCTGCAGATTGCAGACTAAAGGCTGGACAACTCCAATAAATCTGTTCCCCAGAGAAAAGCTCCCTCTGTTACAGCTCAGACACACTGGCCCGCTTCTTGAGAGTAACATCATGTGTGTGTGTGTGTGTGTTTTGGCGCGGTTTTGGTGTGAATGTGCAAAAATGGTGCAGTGACATAAAAGATTGGTCTTGGAATAAACAAGGTTGAGAAATACAGGGAGTAAAAGAGTAAATCTTAGTCTGCAGTTGTGACACAGATGCAGCGGAGAAAAGCAAAGCTCAGATAAAATGATTACACTGATTCATGAAACACATACTGTGCACAATCGCAGATGATGTGACCTCCAAAACTCACATATCTGTCTCAGATCATCTCTCACAATATGATTCAAAAGCTTCACTGGGTCCAACCTGATGTGAATCACACCTTTTGTACTGACTTGGTTTTCTAAGTGAAGCTGAAATGATTTGAGATTAAAAAAAAAAAAGTGTAGAGAGGAGAAAAATGCTTCTTTGTATTCCTTGTACAGAGATCACCATCTGGAGTGCTCTCCCATAAGAAATTCTACCATCTGTGGCAATGGTACTGTTGTAAATTCAAAATCTTTTCAATGTGCCCAAAACAAAGAAAACATATTCCAAGGACACCATGTGTTGGGCGAGATAACACACCCTGTGACTGCAGCCTGCCGCAGTGACAACCTTTGTGCTAATATTAATGGACGTTCACAGCAGCGAGACCCTGCTGAGATTAACCCAGAGCCTAATCCCATTCACAGAAGAAGAGATTAACATTGCACTGGTTACTTTAGAGATCTACAAAATCAATGACTTTGGAAAACAATCACAATGTGAGGCAGTGTTATTGGCCCCATGCACACAGTAATGGTTGGTAGATGTGCTGGTGATAAAACAATTCAACCCTACTGAACCTGCGGGACCGCCGACAGCCTTGGCATTACTGTCTTCAAGAGGCTGTAGCAGGGGATTGAAGGTGGAGTGAGGCCACATGCCACATGCCAACATGCTTAAGTTTAGTGGGTAAAATGTTTACCATGTTCATCACCTTAGTTCACCTTGTTAGTATGCAAACCTTTGATTACCATTAAACTCAAGGTAAAGTTGAGGCTGGTGGGCATGTCAAGAGTAAGGCCAATTTCTGCCAGATACTAAATCCCCTTAATAATGTCAGTATTGAGGTCAACACACGCAAACCTACCAGAAAATAGGGACTCCCTACAAACTTGGTATTTCACCCAGGGGTGAGGCCTTCCATAGCCTTCCGAGGCCAACTTTTTGGGTAACCCAAAAAGTTGTTAATTAACCTAATTAGGGATGCACAATAAATATCGGGCCAATAAATTATCGGCCGATAATGGGACATTTTTATAATTATGCATTTATCCAGTATTTAAAATTATAGCAGATAGTGCGAAGCTAGACTGTTTTCACTGACTTAACAAGGGAAGCATCTACACACCCGACACAGTGGGTGGCGGAACATGCACCTTTAAACTTGGTTTGCGAGGCATTAATACAGCACACTGTCTAGAAGGTATAACATGTCCAGAGGAAGACAACAAGATTGTGCCGAGGATCTGATCGCCAACTGACCAACACCCCATTAGACCAACAAACTTCCTACAGCACAAGCTAATTAGCAGCAGCAGCTCACATCCAACACCAAGCTTATAAAAGGCTCGACTGTTGTTAAACAGAGACAATACCCAAGAAGCCTCGTGTTGGCAGGTATGGAAAAGTCAGATCTGCTCTTTGATTTGGTTGTGCTAGCAATAGTGACGTCTGTTTGATTTGGTTGGGTCAGGGCTATGTAATATTAACTCATCCATATTTTCTCACTAAGTCTTAGCCTTTATTACCCTCAGGTGTACATAAACTATAGGATTTACACTTCTTTTTACAAACAAAAGTGTGAAATTATCTGTTATCAGATCAGTTATCGGCCATGAGAAGCAGTTACTTATCGGTTATCTGTATCAGTTGAAAAAAAATCCATGTCGGTGCATTCCTAAACCTAATCTTTTCCTTAACCAAAGATGAAAGCTTCAGGTGACTTCCCACTTAACTGTAACTTCAAACACAGATGATTTTTCGTTGATTTACAAAGACACGCTTGGATTTTTGCTCTTTGATGGCTAGGCTGCAACTGAAACTAATGCTAGACTTCCCTGCTGTTGCTGATAAATTCTCTACCTGACCATCGTACCATTATACTGGAAAATATCTACCACTAAATCGTGCCAAAACGTACTGACATTTGGTTGGACTAAATTATGTCCAACAACAAAAATCTACTCAGATGGGAGGTCTGTATTCTGATATCAATGTAGTATCTTAAATCAGTGGATGCCCATGGATGCAAAACCAAACATACATATTGACTGAGACACTCACTGAGCTCAGGCATACACTGCTGTGTCCTGCAAAACGACATCCATCCAGGTGAAACACTGAGTTTTCAGAGAGTCCCATGAATCTGACTTATGTGCAGGTGGTCACTTCCTGGTTGTCGAGACCTCCATGTGACAATGTGAAACACTGTCAAAAGCCACTACAAAGAAGAGAGTCTCTTTTCTTTAATAATTAATGAACTGGTGTAAATGTAATTAAACGTTATTTCTTACTGAAGAGAAGAAAAAAATGGACCTGCCCGAAAGACGAATGTGCTTCCACATGGAGAACATCAAGCTGTCACTCTGGGGGATGGCATAAAGAACGTCCCTACAACCCAACATGTTTGCTTCCACAACACAGCATCTCTCACAAACACTGGCTTATTTACAGATTGGCATATCAAAGAGGGTCTCAAACAACAGCCATGGTGTCAATCAATAATCCAATGACTTGAGCCAAAGGTCAAAAAGAGTAAATGAATTTTAAGAAGTGCATTAATTCAGTAAACAACACAATGCTAAACTCATCTTTATATATGCAAGGTCACCACAACAACAAACGTGGATGGTTTGCAGACACACTATCTGTGAACGCCTCATTATTGCTGTTCACCGTCTGTGTGTGCTGCAGACAAAACAGATAAGGGGGGAAAATATATTTCACTATCACAAACTTTTGTCCTTTTCCTTTTCAAATCTTTTTTAAAAATCTTTTCTCAAGGAAAAAAAAAAAGAAAGCTCAACAGGAAAAGTGCCACACAGCAGCAATGCGCCTCTTCCCCTTATCTGCCTCCAGCCAATATCTTTAATTCTTCCCTGTAAATATTTAATAACCTCTTGGAAAACACTTCTTGAGCATTTCAGTGTTGTTTACTATGGTGCTGTACATTCATTCATTCATTTATTTTTTATTTCCCACACGGGGTTACAAGACAACACTATTTTACATACATCTGTCAGTCATGCATATATAGTATATTGTACAGAGTGTTTGGATGCAGAAACAGAAAACCTTTCCATTATCAGAATTTACTGTTTTCCATTATGGCTCTATGCAGATAAAATTTAAACACTGCAACATGGACCGGACTTTATTAGTATTCATTTTTAAATGCAAACATATACAGTTGGATAAGGACTTGTTTAACTTGGTTTTCCCGCATAAAACTTAAAAAAATCAACAAGGGGCTGGAGGCAGATCTATTCTTTATTTCAGCGAGAAATGTGCTTGTGGTAGGTTTCGCTTTCTGCTTTCTCCAGTGCTGTTCACACTAGGCTGACTGGTGAAAGAGCAGTGCACATCAAGATGGTTAGCGTTAGCGTTAGAGGAAACGTCGGAGAGATTGGAGATCGCTGAGACACGCGTTTGAGCCTCAGTCAGACCCAGACTCAGATGAGGAGTCTGTTGTGTGCCAAAATTGGCGACTAGCAGATACATCAGAATGGCAAGTGAAGTTAGCACGTAGTTAACACTCTTTTATTTATGTTGTTTGTTAGCTTGTAGACTAACTGGCGGTGGCTGACCCAGTGTTAGCATTTTGTCTTTTACTCACCGGTCCAAGGAAGTAGATGGTAGATGAAAAATTCAATGATCTATCATATTTTTTTACCGGGTAAAACAATAAATTGCCTTGTGTCACACATACAGCCGATTGAGTGGGCTACATTTAATTGAGATAATAAGGTATTTCATTAAATGCAATCTTAAAGAGGAGGCCAGTGGAAAATTTGAAGCAAAATCATTTTAATATATTGATTGACGGTTTATCAATTCAAGCCTGAATACGACTCAGTAAGCCTTGATCTCAAAATTCTACCAAAGTTCTTGCTATTAAATATGCCTGAGGATCAATCAAAAGTAAATCTGAAGGTTTTGTAAATCTATTGGACATTAAAGGATTTTAATCAACTTAAGCCTCCTCATCAGACCCCTTACTCTCTACTGAAATCACCCTCTTCTTTGCAGACTGTCCGCAAGTGACAGTTTAGGGGATCAGATGATGTCCCACACAGTAATAACTGCGGTGGAAATAGAAACACTTGAGATGGTCAGTATCACGGTAGACATGCTGTTTAGATAAATGTACTAGTGTGCGCATCTGTGATGAACCCCTCTGCTGCGACAGACAGAGCAGAGCAGTGCGCTCATAAATGTCACCAAACGCAGTGGAGACCTTCCCCATAGTTTTTATTGCATTTCTATTTTGGTACAAACATTTACCCACCAGCATGACAAATAACCTTCTGAGAAATACTTGCTTAGCAGAAAATATACCTGCGTTTGGCAGTTGGCAGGTGTTAATGTTGGACCCTGTTGTGAAACATAATTATTCCCCTTGTTTGGTTCACATTTTAATTTCCTCTAGCTATTTGGGATCAGCAGGACCCGATAAGTTATAGAAACCTTAACACTGTCAACAATAATAAAGTCAAAATGCCTTCAAAATGTCCACTATGCTAATGCGAACTCTGATCTCTGCATTGACAAATCTGCTCTGCGCTGAAGGTTTCCAGTTTCTTTGTCAATGTGTTGAAGTCTATCCCCCGTCGATGTGTTTCCTGTATTACTCAGCAATTGGCTTTTGTATTGGTGACGTCCCTGAGCTAGTTTTACCTGCGTACATTTAAGTCCCAGATTGCAAAGACGTCACCGCCTTTAATAGAGGTATGTGAAAACACCTCTCGAGAGACAAACTTTGTACAGACTCAAGTCAGTAAAGTCAAGGTAATTCATGATAGGGGACATTAACATAAGAGAAACACTTCTTAATGGAGAGGGACTCTGAGGATGACGCTTCCCATTATTTCTAAAGACTCTTATAAAAGGGTGATGCTGAGGGGCTGTGAAGGAGGACTTCTACCAGGCATACATAAGCACAGACTATTTTAAAGCAGACCTACAAACAGCAAGTGCAGTCGGTCACCTTGCCATCACCAGGCCTGTGGATGTTAAGGGTTGTTATTAACATTTAAATGAGTCTCTGCTGCTACAGTTAAGTGCATGCAGAGGCTGTTGTGCCGGCACCCAGGCCACTGTCACACTGCTGTTCTCATTAGCCGGCTGTGGTTAGACGCATGCGAATAAATCTAATCTGGTTTTAAGTAATTACTGTTGTTTCACTCCCCAATCCTGTTTGTTTGTTTGTGTTGTCTAAAACACTTTAGACTTTCAGATTCACAGAACCAAAAGCCTAATAAACAAGGCGTTTAATTATTTAATGTAGACGCTGTAATAAAAAGAAGTAAAGCCAGACAGTGTTGCGTAATATCTTCTTTTGTATAATGCCACATCAGATGGCCGACTATTTGCATAATCATTTAGTCACATTAGACTTGCCAGTTTTTCCGACCCGGCCCATTTGTTTAAGCGACTGTGCAGACGGGAACCAGCTGCTGACCTTCAAGAGTTTGGAGCGATTTCCTTCAGTCAGATTCATGAAACTGCTGAAAAACATCTTAATGAACGGTGATTTGATCACAGATTGGCGAATTACACTCAGCACAGGCGGCTTTAATGGGACGCATTGAACATCTCTGTCTATGATGATAATTCTGAACACGTCCTTGCAGAGCTGTGAAAGGACTTCCAACCAATTCAGAGGCGAGAATTCTATAAAGAGGAGTGTAAAAAAGGCACCTGCAAGGCGAATGGAGTTGTCTGAGCGACAACCTGTCCATACAGTATCGACAGAGCATTTGCACATTGTCCCTGCTGATTCTATTCCTGCTTGTTTGACAGAAATCATTTTAAAAACTTTAAAGAGCATCTGCCAAAACAAATCACCAGCCCTGGTTAAAAGTGTATTTCTAATCCATGACAGGGATGGGGATGATGTTGTTGCAATTTCCTCAGCCGGTTCGATAAATGCCACATACATCTTCACACCCAGAGGGCCACAGTGCTTTCAACACTCTCCTTCAGCCCCGTTGTTCATTATCCATCAAATTCACAGAGGCTACAGAAGACAATAAATCAATGGCTGGCTGCATCAACCTCACTGTTCTAAATCTAAAACCATTTTCTGGTCAGGGTGGTATATAATTTGGAAATTCAATACAATCTCCTAAAGATATTCTCTCAAGCATCCCTTGTGTAATTTGCAGCTAAAAGAGAAACCAATGATTGCACCCCAATTAATTCCTCTTCCACCCAACTGTACAATATTTCCTCTAGGGTTTTATAAATTAGAAATCAACTGTGGAAATAAGAACTAAATCTAATTAGCATCCCCTCTTCTCTATACACCAATCACTTATTCTGAAACAATCGAAATCCGATTATTTATGAAAACAAGCGAGAGGGAAAGGCTTATATTGTACGAGCAACCGCACAGAGTGGCGTGAATTGCAAGCACCTGCAAAAATAAAACATTTACGTTGACATATTGATCAAGACAGCGGCACATCAATTAACCAGCCTCGGAGAGACATATTCATCTCTGCTCATGTTGTGGTGGAGAGAAAGTGCAGCTGTGTAAACTTGCCTCCTCCAAATTTAATTTCCAGCTCTCCTGAGAACTGTTGTTACCTGCTGGCTATTGCCACAGTTATACACTGTATGATAATTACTTGCACAAATCACAAAGAGCAAAAGCCAAAAAAAATACTGAACAACAAGAGGGATAGGTAGAGATGCACCAAGTGCTAAAATCTGAGCTGAGACTGATGTTCAAACAGACAATTTGGCCGATAGCCAATACCAATTTTGCTTTGTAAAGAAATCTACATAAAAGATAACTGAACTGTTTTAAAGTCATTCAGTCTTCCATTACACTACCTTTGAATGAGCACATTTAATCATAGAAATTTCTGAAACAACCTTTAAAATAACCTTCTTTAATATTAAAAAATAAAATAAAATAACTGATTCAAAAGCTTTACTACTACATAATATATCATAGTTCAATCTATTTCATATTGCTGTGAAAACAGTGAACCACATATAACTGTATCTATTCAAGTTTCTCAACAAAAAGTAAATTTTACAGTTGAATACATCATGTAAATATTTTAATTTGCCTTTGTCCAGTCCTTGAACACATCATAGCTGTTGCGCCCACTGGCTGCTAAAAGCTAATGTTAACTAGCTCTCCTCCTGCCAGTGTCAGCACAGATTTGACGTTCACAGTGTAGCATTATCAGGGAAAAATAGCATGCAGCTGTTGATGTGTCGTTTGTGAGTTTGCGGTGTTCTTTTGTGCTGATGGCATCCAAGGGAAGATATTTGTTCATCTTAAATACATTTGTCTGTGGGATGATGGGACACCAGCGGTCTTCAGCCCTGCTTTTTGGCCTGTGCGAACAAAAAACATTGACCACTGCCATATATGAATTTTATCTAATTTTCAGATAGGCCAACGGAAGTCAGCAAGGCGAATATTGGCCAATATCGATGTTCAGTGCATAAATCGGTGCATCCCTAGACAAAGATTATGGTATGTTACTGGTCATCTTTTGCTTTAAAACAATTAACTATCCTATGTGCTAATGTGACAGCTGATAACTTCCAATCCATTGAATATAGAGTTAATATACTTACAGTATTCAAGGAACTGTTAATACTATCAAATCAATTTTCTAAGGCCAGTGATGTTAAGTGTCTTATCAGTGACAAGCGTTTTCATAATATATTAACTTTATTATTATTATTAATAATATTCTCATTCTTCTTATTGTAATTAATATCAGCCACCATCAGAGACATTTTATGAACCCCTGTTTGCTTGCTATTTGAGCCCTAATATTTGATTTTACTACATTGATCAGAGGCATGGTGAACTAATAGTTTACTGCTGTAAATCTACATAATCAATATTAAATCAGGGCGTCGGTGGCTTAGTGGTAGAGCAGGCACCACATGTATAAGGCTGTTGCCGCAGCGGCCCCGGTTCGACTCCAGCTACCATACATGGTGCCACCTGCTACTACTGCTACTACACCTGCTACACATACTCATACACAGATGGAACAACTTCTGGGAGCAATTTGGGGCTCAGTATCTTGCCCAAGGATACTTTATCTGTGGATTAAAACGTATTCTGTGCTTAAAACCGGAGCCCAACCAAAAACCTAAGCCTAAGCAGGTGATATAACATCTCTTGAGTGGGCTGTGGCCAGAGAAACAACAGGCCACTGCACCACGCCTCAGCAGCAGTTGTTGTTGTTACCCTGTTGACTGAGAAGATGTCCAACCCAATGAGACGCAGGTGTCCAGACACAGAACACGAACACCTGTTATCCATAAGTGAGTGCTGCCCCGTTCTTTGTCATGCAAATCTGCTGGATTCAATCCAGGCAAAAACATTTTGCTGCTTTTGTTGCTTTTATGAAAATGTCCCTGTCTGCTCAAAGGTGTGCCAATAGGTAAAATCAGAGACTTTGGTGTAAAAAATAATGGCAGTATATATTTGAGATATTCTCTTGCAGCAGAAAACAGTGAGCTTGGAGAAAAATACGCAAAATAACATTTCTTTAGAGTGCAGTAATGTTCAACTACAGCTCGATTCACACGGGACTACTATTACCTGGGGACCTCTTGTGATTTAGAAATTGCCTCCCACATCTGTGTTTCACTCACACAGCTCCACACGACACAGAAACACCACACAGTACCATTAGCGGTGATGTACAATGTTAACCTCAAACAGAACATCATCATGCCATCATCTTTGGAGATTTCGCTCTTCTGCAAATGGGTCTCCGTGCTGTGCAGCGAGATGATCCTCCTGCACCCAAAAATGCTGTCAAAATGTTTCTTTATAATTGCCAACACTGCCTCTATAATTCTCAACCACGCAAGAGGCAGGAAAGAGGTGTGGAGAAAACAAACAAGTAAAAAAAACGACCCAAAATCACCAAGATGCTGATTTGCACGGGTCTAATATCGTCACACAACATTTGCGGTGGAATTTTTACTTGACAAATCATGGATAAGGCAGATTCACAAGGGATTCAGATCGCAGAGGACGCCTGCAATTATTATAAATCACATGAGGTCCCCAGGTAATACTAGTCCTGGGATAAGGTGGCTGCTTCACACGATAGAGTTAAAGACAGAATTTCAATGCAGTTGCTTAATATAGTTGATAGTGGAAGAACAATGTGTCAAAGCTGAAAATAATAAGCAAAAAACGCGACTCCTTTCTCAAACAGCAGAGTCAGCAGGCACCATAGCTACCTGCAGCTTTATGCCGCATATCAAAATCTAGATTCCTACCTGTCCTCCTCCTGCATTAATAATGTGTGCGATAGCATATTTAATATATTACACAGTGGAATGTGGGCAGCTGAGTCCATCACAGGAGAGGAAAGGAGGAATACTATTACTGTCACAGATAAAAGTGATTTTCTGCTGCGCTAACAACCAAGTAAATTGGTATTCTTACCAAGGCCGTTTCCGTCGTAACAGAAAACTGCCATGTGTCTGTTTTACTGTGCAGCCTCTCCCAGACAGCCCTGTGTTTATGTGGATTCATGTAGGAGTGGGGTTTTCTACAATAACACAGGGCAAGAGGGAGAGTGACAAATGGTGTGTCGCTGTGACAAGCTGTCCGATTCTTATGTAGGAGCCCGGTGGAATAAAAGAGCTTCGTCTGACAATCAACCTGTGGCAACAAGGCTACGGCTTTGAAAATGACAGATTGTCATACATAGAAGGAGGCTTACCCCGCATGGCTGGAAGATAAGCCCGTCGACTTCGTGGCTGACCTGGGACGTGAAGCTGCCTTCAAGTAGCTGGGGAAAAAGAATAAAAAAGAGGAGGACACAGATTCAGTCAAGCAAAACTGATAAATGACAAGATGGGTGACTGAAAGCTTTAGCTGGGAACACATGAAATGACACTGATTTATAAAGTCAACCACAGCCGGAGTGTCTGTCAACAATACCTAACCCTCTAAGAGTGAGAAAAGTTACAACATAACCGGAAGGCTTATGCTCCAGAAATCCTGTTATAAGCAGGAGTCTGACACCCTGTTTTCACCCACCTAGCCCTGAAACTAAACACTAATCTCTTTGATTGATAATGCATGACTGAGAGATCAATATCTGTAACTTGACAGCCCAGGTTGAGGACCAGAAAAGCAACAAAGCATTAAGTTCCCGATGACTGGAAAGAGTGGATTTCATCTCTTCCATTAAGACCAACCACCAAGCTGAAAGGAGAAAAGGGACCTACGGCACCGTATTAGACGAGCGGATGCCCAGGAGACGTGGCAGAGTTACTGTACAATAAAAGCACATTTTCTACATCATGAAGCACATCAACAGCCATGGCAACTACAGCAGGGAGAATTTGAGGCACTTAAATAAGGCTGAATATACAATCAAAAGCATATGAAAACAGATGAATAGATCTCCCAATTTGAGAGTGCTTTTCTTTTTTACTCATTTTCTTAATGACCACTTTCTCCCCTCGTCTTTAATGGGTTTACCTTCTTATAATGAATACTGAGAGGTATTCTTTTTTAAAAAAAAATCTCTTTCATCACCGACTCACGAAGTACAAACAAACAAAAACAAAAGATTCACAATTCTTACAAGTCTTGCCCTTTCTAATCTCCTAAAAACCAATGTACAAAACAAGACCAGCCCCTTACTAATGCACCCACAACGTTGAGCCATTACAGTGGTGCTGTTGCACGTCAGTATTTATTCACTGTGAGCACCAAAACAAACTAACAGCTCTCCAGTTCATACAGTATATCTATAATATGTGCAAGCACTGGTGCTCTATGGTAGCAAATTGAGACTAAATGGTTGGGATCTGGGGCTGAAAAGCCAAAGCAAGTCTCATGTCGGTGGCTTTTAAAAAAATGACTTGACAATTAATACTCAATGTTGCTGTTGAAGTCATTTTTTTACATCTCAGGTGGAACAAGCTGCAATACATCAAGTGTAATCGACCCAATCACCCATCTCTAATCAAAACACAAATGAGTCCTGCCTTTTCTATTCTCCAAACCAGTATAGGAAATCTAGACCAACCCTTAAACCCTATGCACCCCTTAAACAACATCAGTTATAAATATTGTTAGTTTCCTTCACTTTGGACAGTACTTTCACCTTACAGCACAGATAACATGCAATATTAATACTGCGGAACAGCACTGACAGAAAAAGAAGACAACAATTATTAGTCTGAATCGGAAAAAGGAAAAAATAAATCAAAAATGGTGTTCTTCTTTTCTTTTTCTTTTCATAATGACATTCAATACTTTTCCACTGGCGCCCATGTTTCACCATAATCTGTCTCATTATTTTGCACTCTGAAAGCTACCTTTTCCAATTTAATTATTTCCATTGCTTCAGTGATCTATTATGTCTGAGTCAGAGAACTTAAGTCAATCTAATTTTTCATGATTATCATCTTTTGTGACCATACATACCAAAGATCTTTTCAGGCTTTAAAGATACTCAGCTGAAGTTATACAATCCTTCCGCTATACACGACTGTATTGTGAGTGGAATGACTATATCAGTGTGGATCATTGCTGTCTTTGTTATGCAAAACCAAAGATATTTAATTGTATTGCAGTCCCACAACAGATGGAGCAGTGCTCTTTCAGTGGCACCACAATTTTTACATTTACTATCATCTATTATGCCCATTCTATGTAGCTGTGATGGGGTGTAATATGATCGGTTGAGTATTTTAAATTGCCTTCAATTGTTAGTATTTATTGTATTTATACATGAAAAATACAACTACACTAAAATGTAGTAGAAGTTTGCTAAACACATCTGCTTAATTTTGTCACCTAAGAAACAGACACTTTAGATGTGGAATGATGCATATTCTCACCTTAAATGGTCACCATCATTGTGACATTGCAAAATTCTCAACTTTTGACATGGCGGCTGGGGACAATGACGAGTCGGTCAGTTGTACATGTTTTTTGCACAAAGTACCAATACCGTTGTTGAACAGGAGCCGCCAGTAATGTTTGGAATTTTGGAATTAGTGCACCTACATAGTGTACTGATGGACGCATGCGATTTGAGATACACTCTAAGTCTTACAAAGAAGCACCGCAAAACAATTTCTTTAAAAAAGAAATTCTCCAGAAGCAAATGGTTCTGGATAAAACCTCTGCCCTTGAGAAAGAAACCTTTAGTTACGTCAGACAGTTAACTGTAAGCTACATTTTGGCAGATTGGTCTCATAAGTCTGCCTAATTACCTATAAGCAGTTCCTGTTTGAAGTGTACCCAAGGATGTACAGACGTCTATCACTGGATTACTTTGATACTGAAGAAAACTTGAGGACCCCCAGGCAGGTTCTGGCAGGTGTCGCTAATGACATTGGAGATAGTGATATCCTTGTGAAGTGTAAGTCACACTGAATCTAAAAATATGTCTTTGTATCCAGAATCTATTGAGTTTTGACTCCAAGGAGTGAAAAGTTTGTCGTACTTTCACCTCATGCTGTTTCTCTACCTTCAATAAAATACATAAGGCTGAATATTAGACATAGATAAGCTCACGCAAGTGTTCAGTGGGGGTTTAATTCAAACAGTGTCAAAGCTGAGAAGAAATGTGAAGAATTCTGTGCAGTCCAGCATGAATATGAAGACTTTGACCCTTTTGTGTGCTGGGACAAGGAGAAGACAGTGCGAAGGTTAGCTGAGTGCTTCGTCTTCAGTGATATCTGAAAGCGCAAGGAGCTGAAATGCAAGACCTTCAGATCAATATTATAAAACTGAACACGAGACAAACTTAAGAGAGATGAAAAGAGATGAAACTAAAACTGCATGGAAGAATCAAACTGTGAGTAAAGTTTTATTTTATGTTGTACTCTTTGGCATGGATGACCAGTCTGAACAGTTTATTTCAATACTCTACTGGCATGAAGGTAAACCTGCTGCTGCTGCTGCTGCTTGAAAGGTAGGAAATCAATCTCAAAATGTATCATACGCCTTGGAAAATGTTCGACTGTAATGTAATACCAAATGCCAGATCTAATATATGATTGCGCATGACTACACAGAGCAGAATCTGTAGGCTTTATAAATGGCAGACATTAACAGAAAGTGCCGAATCACTGTTGACCACCAACTTTTCGAGGAACTTATTGCAAAAAATATGGAGAAATCCTCTATGTGAAAACTTGTCAAGTGAGCGTTGCTATTCTGTACATGCATGCAGATGGTAAATATATTTAGGCAGGCAGGAAATGGCCCCGGTCAATAAAATAGAAAGCATACGCATTAGTGCACTGCAGCGGATATCAGGTATCATAGCCAAGCCATCAAGATGAACCAAAGCAGAGACCAATGCATTTTAGCTATGCAGCGAGGTACTGAAAGGTGGAACAACAACATTTCAGTGGCCTTTTATAACATACTGTAAGTCGTCTCCTGTCTCAATGACAGGAGACAATAAAATGAAATGATTAAATATTAATTAACAATGCCTGCGTCTCTGTCTAGGTCTGACATTTCAATCAGCGGGCATGGACAATGTAAGTGCCTGTTGACTCAGAGATAGCAGAGAGCTGAGTTGATGTGGAGACTGTCAGCAGTCATCAGAGCTGAGACGCGTTCACTATGCAGGAGATGACAGATCGTCATCATCTGCTCTGGTGCTGCGCGGAGACAAACCAAATTATAACCTCAATCACAAATACAAGAAAGCGTGAAATATAACATAACTACATTTGGACTTCATGCAAAGCTGGTGAACCATTTCATACACAGCAGAACTACAGGCCCTCCTGTGAAAATTGCTTTTGACACGTGCATTTTGTCCAGAATTAGACACATCTAGTCTTGAAATCTCTCTTTAAAGTAATCAGATACTACTGTACAATACAACAAATAATATTTGCTTCAAATAAGGACATTTATCTATTTACCAACTGTCTATGAATGAAATAGCGTGAAAGTGGGAGCAGGATGTATTCTGTCACCCTCATGCTCATCTGCTTACATGATACTAACAAAATGGGAGACAACATGAAAAGACAGTGCTCTAAGGACTCCTGGAGAACTTCACAAGGCACCTTTAAACAATATCGCATTTGCCAGCAAACAAAGCTGCAGCTCCTACGCTGTGACATTTAACTGGCATTCGTCTAAGGCTTATGGGACAACAACATCCAACATTACATAGGTCTGAAATGAAATTTCCATCTCTATGTAGAGATATAGGGTGATCCACAGTACATACTGATGAGTAACATTTTGTTTAAAGGCTGTTTGTTTTTGGTAGATTGTATCAGTACAAATCTCCAGTGTCAACGCACATTTCAATCCACTACTGTTATGTGAATATAAGGAGTTGAACGCATCATGGTGGTGGAATTAAAAGAGCACAATTCAGATCTCAAACAATTGAAATCAATGTGGAAAACATAATGGAAATATGAGGAATGTTGCCGTCCTCTTGGTTCTCTACACTTATCTGATGTTTGTTGCTCCATCTCTTCAATGTAGTGGAGCCTTGAGCGATAAATAAGTGGCATGCTTCATGTCTGTCATGATTTATTCACCTAGTCTGTTTCCATAGCACTGTCACATTTTGTTTTTACATGAGGTTTTACACCCAAGACAAGCGTAAAATGTTTTTGCCATATTTTGACTTTTTTTTTTAAACTTCCAGTCCTGTTTTTTCTTCATTCGTAAATTGAAAATGCAAATAAAACAGGGTGACAGAAAGGCACCTAACTATGATTGGCAATGTTCTTTTTTTTACTTCTCAAACAGAACTCGTTCTGGTTTCATTTTGGCTCACTTTAGCTGAGCTTGCGAACCACGGCTCTCCAGCTGCAGAGCACTGCTTTAAATAGAGAGAAATATCCTGTGTCTGTTAAATTTAACTGCTGGACGATTTCACATTTCCCCCAAATACTTTGATGCAAGACATCACTACTTCGAAAAAATGTGTGTGAGTGAAGCAAGTGTAGTCATCAACCCTCAGAGGAGCGCTGCATACATTTATCTAGAGCCACGGAAAACTGTTCGGTCTCTGCTGTATCTGCAAAGAAAGCAGAGCAACATCAGTGCTCTCCAGAATGATGAATGAGTCACAGCAGATCACACAAAGCTTGACAATCATGCTGACATGGAGAAGGCAGATAGCCAGACTAAAAAGAACTGGTGCCTTTATGAGGGAACGGCATGTAGGCGGCAAGATCTGGGAGTTCCATTTCAGTTCTCTTGCCATCTTAGCACACCCACCCACCACCTTCGTCGAGCACAGTGAACCCTGGATGGAGAGATGAGCAGAAAGAAGACTTCCACTCACACATCCTCCTACTGGAAGGAAGTTCCTTGGAGTGATAATGCAGAGAGGGGGCAGCGACCCTGCTTTTATGGTAAACCTCTGTAAAGGAAGGAAACACAAACTTGTGCCTGGTACAGTAGGGTTGTGTGGGTGGAGGCGAACAGTACAGCCCCATTAAGAGATCAAGCTTTCATTGCAGACTCCAGGGCAAAGATGGGACAACGGAAGAGCTCGGGGAGACGAATCGGCCGCTAACATGCTAAGCAATGTCTTCCCCCTCGAGAGCGTGGATGTCAGGGTGATGGAAGTTAGGCCATTTTCCTCTCCAGTGTTTTATGTTTGGGCTCATTTCACAAAATGACACAATGATGAATGATATCTGGCTCAGTGTTAGTCGGATAGAATCAAAATGACATGACGTATGCTGTTCACCTTCACTGTTATGTGCTCTGTCTTCTACACAGCACAGGCTTGTTGTTATTAGCCGGTCAAAAAGAAAAAATCCCTTGCCATCAATTCTAGTCGACCTTTAATATTGCTTCAATGAATAATACATCAGAAACCGTAAAATAAAGACATTCAAGTAAATTGTAATGACAGAAACAGTGGTAACAGTGGCCTCATAAATTGACTGGTGACTATTTTCTTGGTTAACTGATTCATTATTTAGGCCATAACATGAAAGAATTTCTGAATAAATGGCCATCATAATTAAAAAAAACGTCTTTCTTTGTCTGACCAAGACCCTGAAATCCAAATATATTCTGTTTAAAAGGGATTAAAACCAGAAAGCCTCCTTTTTTTTTTTAAACATCTGAGGAGCTGTAAGCGGAGAATATTTGGCATTTAGGCAATTTCTTGATAAAGAAATAATTTTCTTTTGATCTGCTTGTCAATCAAATCTTGTTTCATCTCCAGTCGAACACCGAACAAGGAAACGGCTCTGCAAATCTGATGACTTGAGCATGAAAATTCCTGAGAGTGAATGCATCACTGGGTAACAAATGAGCAAGTACCGGCTGTCAGCTTAGAAAAAGCAGCAAAATCAATCAAATACATTCAGAGTCAGCGCTGGTCTTGGTCTGTTTCTGTCATTTTTGAAGCTAGTATTCAATTTAGGTGAATCTTCAAATAGAATAAACATAGGCGGCGGAAATATCAGGCTAATTTACTAAGCAGGACTAATTTAGAGTAAACACTGACAAATGTAGGAACATTGGACATTTATTAAGGCATAAAAACAACTGCTCCAAAGGCTAAATTTGTCTTGTCTTTATCTTTCAAGAATGCTTCACTGGATTTTTGTTTGCAGGAGATAATAGAAAAGTTCAGACTGTGCTGTCTTTTGATGTTTTGCTGCAACAAAACAAGTGAGCAAATTACAGATCTGACCTTGACCCTCACTTTGAATGACCATTTCGTGGTGTGGTTTTGAATAAGAGATTGTATGGGCTGGATGACAAAACTCCACTGGAATACAAAATGAGCAGAAATGAGAAGAATGCAGAATAGTTTTTACTAGAAATTTCTATTGAAGTTGACCGAAAACCTAGAGGCAGTTAAAGTTTACTGTAGACTATTAAGGGAGAGTTCACCCCCATACGAAAAATGTGTTTTTTCCCTCACACCTGTAGTGCTATTTATCAATGTAAGTTGTTCTAGTGCGAGTTGCAGAGTGTTGAAGACATCAGTTGAAGAGTCAGTCTGCCTTCTCTCCAATGTAATGGAACTAGATGGCACTCGGCTTGTGGCGCTCCAAGCAAAAAAAGTATTACCAGGTCATTCTCTACTCTACTTTACTCACTCTTGGTTACTTGTTCTATCTAACTACACATACCGATGAGGACGCCATTAATACGTACCAACATTGGCATGAGCCTCTTGTCCATGAGTCAATGCACTCTTTATTCTGCGCTGTGATTCGGTTGGTGAGTATAGTTCGGTAGAAAGAAACTGCTCATAACAAGGTCTGTGGATTATCTTGGTCATGATTTCTGGAAAGAGACATCGCTGTTGAGTTTTACAAATATACTTTTTTGGCACTTACAGCACCACAAGCCAATGCCATCACATTCCATTATATTCAAGAGAAGGCAGACATCTCTACTGCTGATATCTCTAACTCTTGGCAACTCACACCAGAACAATCTAGACTGATTAACAGCCCTACAGCTAAGAGGATAAATATGTATTTTTTCTATTTTGGGGTGACCTGTCCCCTTTATAATATTCTACTTTTCAACAATGTACAATAACATAACCTAATGAATGAATGTCACCAGCGTAACGTGTAAATGACAGCAAAAATCTCCAACAAAGGGTGGAGACACCATCTCTGTAATATAGATGCTGACACACCGATTAGATTTTTTAAGCTGAATTCAGTCAGCCTAAAAATTATACTCTAAAAGACAAACAGAGTTAATAACACCTCATTTTAATCAGTGATTTTATTGTTTAACGATGGTTACAGAACTGGATAATTGGCATGCAGTAAATACAGAGTAAAGGCCTGTTATTTATGGTTCTAAAAATTAAAAAGAGTTACCAACTAGTGTCATGTATGCGTAATATTTGTACACCTTATGGCGTATGAAATATGCATATGCAAGCAGGACAATGCAGCGTGTTCTGATTAACAAAGCAACGCCGAGGCTCATTTTCTGTGCAATATCACCAGCTTCACCTGCATTGATATTATGCACTTTTCCACTCCTGAAGCCTTTGTGCTTTCCTGCGGTCTGCTCATCCTCGTTGCTCTGAGGAGGCTTAGGTGCGGGGGCTGAATCAAAGGCGGAGAGGATGGATTGATATTCCAGTCAGACCACAGGGCTGCTGCTGGAGGCTCCTTTCAAGACTCATGTGAATGGAACCTCTGAAGCCAGTGTGCAGTTCCCTATTAAACGAAAATCCCACATCACAGTGTATGGACAGGGCTGCTAAACCTGGGCTGGCTGGCTGGCCTCAAGTCAAACAAGGTTGCAGTCTGGAGAATTTCATTGTCTTCAGACATCTTATCTTTTGATTGATACTGGTTGTTTAATAAAAAAACGATTAAATTACGACAGGGAAAAGATGAACAGAGACATTAACATTTTGAGGATTAAACCGATAAGTCTAGAGCGGGCAAGGATTATGAGACATATCAGGGCACAGCATGAAATTGAATTGTGGTATAAAAAAAGAACCTGTGGCGAACTGGACAACCGTCTTGATGAGTGACTCGCACCGAACACCCACTACCGTGAAATTACCAAAAGCTAGCAGCAAGTTATTGCAAGATGATGAAGACTGGAGGAACCAAGAAATCATCAAACTGAAATTCATAATCTGAGCTGAGGCCCAAGGATATAACGGGAATTTAGGTGTCAATTTTTAATTATACAATTAAAATTTCAGGATTATTTATTTCTAGATCTCTCTTTCATAAGTATCAAAGTATTTTACAGAGAATGAGCCCACATAGATTTAAAGGTGCTGTATGTAAGAATGTGGCCAAAACAATTACTGCACTCAAATTAAAAAAACTGCCACGAGTCGCTCCCCCCACGAAAGATTAGTGTGACAATGTCATTACAAACGACAAAATTCCATGACTCTTCCAAAACTTTCAAGGATTTTACTAATTCCATGACTTTTCCAGACCTGGAAAATTAGTTCATGGAATTCCACAACTTTTTAGAAATTTCCTGCGACTGCTGAACCTTTTGCATAAAATATTCAGTTTTTGCCCTTATCCCGAAAAAGACAATCTTCCTACTAAGCTGTTTACATGTCTGAAAAATGAAAATGAATATTTCACTGCTATTTCTGTTTTGCACACAGCTGTGCATAGTTAGATTAATGTACCCTAACGTGTTGTTTATCATGTCAAAGCATTTGAATAGTGGAACAGTGGGAGCCGCTTGTGCTACTTTGCTTCATTGCTTCAAAGTAGGATTTTTTTTCATACTTTTCTACCTGTGACAGACTTGTTCAACTGTGTGAACACAGGTAACAAACAGGTGAGAAGCTGTGTGTTGCCCCGGTTAAGACACATGTGCCAAATGCATGTCCAAACAATGCCCTTAAAACAAGAATTATACCAGCATATCCATGTCTTTAACAGAAGATGGTGCATTCATAAAAACGCAGAATTCAGAACATCTAAACTTAATATGCTGTTTACAGGACTCAAATCAAATTCAGAATAATGTCACATTTGGAATAGTAGTGGAATATTAGAGCGCATGTAAACATAGTCAATGACATGGTTAATATAAAACAGATAAACCATACAAGATAGTTATCATGTAGCAGAGATGGGGCTGTGCTAAAGCTATATCCCTGCCAGTTAGACACCTCACCGGCCCATCTTCAGGAGAGAAAAGATAAATCGACAGCCACAAACACACAGCGGTGCCGAGCACAGCCCACACACTCAGACACATTCAGTCACATTCATACAGACTGCAGACAGAGAGTCAGTATGAAGAGGCAACAACCAGGAGGCAGCCATTCACTGGGCTCCAGCAGCAGGCTGCTGGAAGTGTGCTGTCTGAGATACAGCAGGAGAGTAGTCTCTGCCCTGAGCTACAGAGTGCTGCTGTTGGCTGGATGTCAGACAGAGAAGAACGTTTGACTTTGGCTTTTTAAGGTGATGCCCATGTTACAGCAAGGAGATGTAGCCAAACAATCAAGACTTAAATATTTGTTGCGCTAGAACTGTCACTGGATGTGAAACTGTATTGTATCACAACACTGTGTCAGCTGGATATGCTGGAAAAAGCTAAGCTAAGGGCTTTAACCAACTATTATTTTCATTATCAGTACATTTATCTTTTGGTCCATTACAGGGATATTCAATTAAATTTTAAAGAAGTTCAGTTACTAAAATTTCCTCCAAGCAAAGGTCTGAACCTCATAATGTCGAAATTGCATCCTACAGCCTACCCCATGGCTATTAAATTAAAAATTTAATTGGGACGGATTTTGAAACCAGGAAACAAGATGAGCCAGATAGCAAGACAGCTACTACAAGTTTAATATGTCTGTATGTTTAAAGCATCCTACACGTATTAGTATTGAACCGTTGGGTAAAGGCTTTCAGTTCGGTATGCATTCTAGGCCAAACAATACGTTACATTATCCTGTTACAGTTGAAAAACAACTTATACAACTTAAACTGTGTTTAAAATGATGTTCTCAGTGCCACTGCACTCAACAAAGCAGCCCACAGGACAGAACAGGCACATGCTGTCTGCCCCTCTCACCCCAAAGAGGAGAGGTAGCTGCTGAGCTTCTGAGCTTCTCGCTCAGCAGCTAACAGCAGCTAACTTTAGCATAAAGCACACCCACAGAAGTGAGCAGTAGCTGCCGACAGGCTGGGTAGCCAACGTGGGCAGAAAGACTGAAAGGTACGTTAGTAACGGCTGTTTAGCTTGTGTTCATAAGGTTGTGGCATTTAACAGGGATGTTTATTCACATATTTTTTAGACTTTAAGGCGAGTGACATTGCCATTGACACATAAGCCCCTTTTACACTGCCAGATTTTCCACAAATGTTGGGCCGTTTTGCTGGCAAAAGCTGGCGTTTAGACACAGAGCCGGATTGGCGAGTTGATCCAAGGTGCCAAATTTTCCGCCTCGTAGAGTAGACACATTGGAGGAACCCTTTTAGTATAAAAAGACTGAGGCGGCCTTCCGCAACAGGAGGGGCTGTTGCATGTGCGAGCCACTGGTGGTATATAAACAGGAAACAGCTGATAGCAGGAATTACCGAGCAGCTAGTAGCAAGAGGGAAACGCAAACCTGACAGACACTGTAAAGATGAGCAACTGGGGAGACAAAGAAATGCGCACACTCCTTGTCCTCGCAAACGAAGAGGCCATTAACCGTCAGATGATGGGAACGGTGAAGGATGGGCCGATTTACGAGAAAATCGCCGCCTGACTAGCTGCGGCTTCAGTCCCACGTCATGTTTACGTCACACACTGAGCTACATGTTTCGTTACTTGCTCACGCCCCCATTGCCCCGAAAAAGGTGCATTCTGCATGAACAAAAGTAGGTAGGCGGTATTTTGCCGCACTCGCCGATTTTGTTTTTATACTGCCAATGCTGAAAAAAGACTGATTGGGCTTTCCTGCAAATTTGCACAATTCCTATCTAAAAAGGGCTAATGTCACTGACACATAGTGGGCAAAAGAAATGACACAGATACTATGTGCTCTAAAGTTAGTAGTGACGTAGTTTTTAGAAAGTCAAGAAAACGATCAACATTAAATATATTCAATCATATTATAATTATTATATGATAATGTTATTTTACAGTTTCCTTGTACATAGTAGGGAAGGGGTAATGTTAAGGATGGCTCCAGTGTATCATCAAGCATGCTTATAGGCCCATTCAAAACATCCTGAACATAGAAATGATGGAAAACAGATTTAACGGTCTAACTCCACAATTCATTACTACAGAGTTCACAGTCTTTTCACATGTTTTCAACAAGTATTTTTTGACACGTATAATGTGTTTAGAAAGAAATCACTGATTTTGCTTTACCCAGACTTTAATGAACCCATTTCAGCCAAACTGTATTCCTGTCCCACTGTATCATATCACACCAAAGTGTGAATTTTGTGAACCGTTACAACCTTACTTCTTATAAAGTCCTGAGATTCCCTGTGCACTGTACCCATAAAAATCCTGGAGATGGCAAGAAAAACAAGAAAATAGGAAAATACAGGCAGAGGACGGGGTTTCTGCAAAAAACAAACCAAAAAAAAACACCACCACACACTTTTAGTGGGTCTTAAGAGGGGGATTACTTCTGTATAAGTCTATACATAGTTTTTTAAAAAGACAATCCTGCATGGCAGATCTTGAAGAGTTGAGGTGAAGTCTCACAGTGTGCACTTCATCAGTCTCCTCAAAGGAAAACAATTGTTTGTGAAGAAATGTTGATTCCAGACAGTAACTACAGTCAGCCACATAACTGCGATGACGAAACACTTTCTCCTCACCTTCCACTCACCTTCCTCTGCAGTGGGCTCAGTCGTCATTAACACTCCTTCAATCTATGTAAATGTCCTCTCGTGAACCTCCTCTTGTTTTTACACTCGGATCTATGAGTCAATCTTGTTTTTTTCATTCAGGTTTGTAGCGGCCAGACCAGATAAAAAAAAACAAAAAAAAAAACTTAACTCCACCCTTACAGCATGTCTCATTAGCTGAGCACTGTCAGTCTGCAGGTTTCCCTGTCGCTCACTGACCTCGCACCTCTGTCAGCTGTCAAGTCTGCAGCTGCTGGAGATGGAAAAGGAAGAGCCAGGGTCCCCGTCGTCTTTGTCACCTCTATGTGTGTGCTTTAACAAAATCAAGCTTTGGTAATGTGCTGAGTCTGAGCTCGATAGCTGAGTGAGTTTGTAGCGATTCCACACCTAGTGCATCAGCTCAGATACAAGTTAAGATAAGTGTTTCACTAGATAATGACAGAACTTGTGAGGTAAAATCTGTCTTATTGACCTGCAAACCTACAGTATTTCATTTGTTCTAATTAACGGCAATAACGTGGGAATGCTTTGGCAGGAGGAGATAGACTGTTTATAACTCCAAACTGGTGTGTGCTGCTCAGTTTATGAAATACACTGCACTAAAGATTTCATCTGCCTTCACCTGTGCCCTCGGTAATACGCCCATCCTCCAGCATTAGGTTCAAGAACAAGCTGCACTTCACCTGCATCCTCTCTCTCTTTCTGCTTCTGCTGCACCCACCCACAGAGAGAAACATGTTGACTGTTGTATAAGGGCTTATGCTGCCTGGACGAACACACGACATGGACTCGATGACTAATGTTTGTGTACCTCTGTTTGCTTTGAAAATTTTTAGTTTTCTTCAAAGCCTCCACGACATTACGCAACATTGGACGGTGCGCGGCACATCTATGCAGTAAAGGTCGGACTCACTGGAGAGCGAGCGGGTGAGTATGTGGCAGCATCGAGCGTAGCGGCTCATTTTATTTGTTCTGCTCGCCCGCTCTCCTCATGCCTTCCAGGCTCAGAGACGGTGTACTCAAGGAAAGGAGCAGGCGTCCTCGCCGTCGGGTCAACAGGTGTTTTTTTTCCTCAGATGTTCTTTGGACTTTTGTGTTTATTCTGCGTTTGTCCACCTGCTCTGCCTTTAGTCTGCTGTCTGCCTTCTCTGTTTGACCTGCAGTGATGTCATGACATCCTCGCCCATCATCCCTCTCAACAATAAGTCGTTCTGACATAAACAGCACAGCCGCTGCCATAGTAATACGAGTCGTCAACACTTTTACTCTGGGCTGCTGTTTTTTTCCCCAAGATATTTCATTTTTAATGATTCTCTCTTGTGCTTATTTGAAGTCAAACTGACCTCCTCACTTTCTGTGTAAGGAAACTACAATGATACTATTGTGCTTTTGTGTGTAATTTTCAGTGTTTGAATGCAACTAAGTACATTTATTCAAGTACTGACCCAGTGCCAGGAGATGTAAAAAAACAGCAGTTAGCAGCTAACTTGAAGAACAGCGACCAAAAATGTCTGCAAATCGGGAAAAATTAGGTCCAGGAGCTCTTTACCCCAAGAGCAGAGGAAAAGATCAGCCACCATTTAACAGAGACAGTAAATGATTGTTACTGCAATGTTATGCCATTGTTACTGTTTATAAAACGCTGCCAACACAATATGTTGTGCTGTACAGCAACAACAGTACTTAACCTTATAAAATACATACGGCTGATAAAGGGGCTTAAAGGGACGAAAGGCAGAGTGTATGAGTTGTCTGGACACGGTTCTCAACATAAACACTGATAACAAAGGCAACAGTGCTGACAGAGCTAACAGTGTTAACCAGCGGGCAACCAAAGGGTGGGCGCTACACTTCGGTGACGACCGTGTCCAGAAATTAGCAGTAACTGCTGTATGAGCACAGTGCAAAGTGGAAGCAATGAGCTAAGCACTGGGACATGAATCAATATGCATGCAACGCTGGAACGGCTACTGCAACAAAAAACGGAGACGCTCGGATCACCCACAGAGGGAGCATGACTTCATTCTGTGGTCAGGACGCCATTACTCCACTATATCTTTACATAGAAAACAGCTGTTTGCTGCTCTATCAATGCTCTAAATGTCACATACAGAACCTTTAATTTATATTTTCAATGCACAACTTTTACTTGCAGAGCAGTATTTTCAGTCTGGTATTGCTACAATTACATAAGAAACAGATCTGAACGTGTACCACAGGAATATTTCCATTTCACAAAAGAGGATAAAACCGTTTTTGGACACATCTAAGCCTGAAGCTTAAAGTGGGTATTTCACATGGCAGCGGTTGGCTGACTGAAATCTGAGAGCTGACATTACCAGGAGACTTCTGTGGTGCCCTATGGACTGGAAAACATCACACTGTGTATCCTGCCAATGTGTTTTCACCCTTTTTCTATGAGCTCCAAAGCGCTGGCTATCAACCGTTTAAGCCGTCAAGTCCCTTGACAGAGTTTGATGTTTCTGAGGACACGTCGTTCTGTTGGGTTTACATTCCACTCTGAACATGGAAGGATATATGTATTTATATTAATTTCAGGTTGATTTATATATAATGACATCATCCTCGCACTTAGAGGGGATGGTAAGCTGGAGAAGTCTGCAGCCAACAGACCATTACTGTTTCGTTAATGGTTGTTTTGACCAGAGTTTTTAGCAACTAAAAATGTCCTTTTATTGGATGGCATACTGTAATTATATTTATCAGTTCTATTAGAACTAAGCTTTATTTATTTGTTCACTTGTGCAAGCAATCTGTGTGTGAGTAAATCATTAATTTAATCTCTGTTATTAAGTTATTTCTTGATTAACAATGCCCAACATTCCCTTGTTCTAGCTTCTCAATTAAATGGATTTGCTTCTTTTCTAATTCTTATGTGACAGTAAACTAATTATATTTGCGTTTTGGACTGTTGGTTGCACAAAATAAGCGATATGCAGAAGGCATTTTAGTTTTTTAGAGATTGTGAAACACATTTTTCACACGGTTTTTAAGAATGATTTATAGACTAAATTATACATTTTTTTAACAAAGAAGCAATCTGAATGTGTCATCTTTCTGAAAATTGCAATGGGCAATTAAATTTTAAATTTTGTGCCTTTTAATAGACCAGGCATCAACAAATGGAAGACCGTAGTCCAGACCTGTGACCAATTTCAAATAAATCCAACGTTTGGAGCTAATCTACTTAATACAGTATTAGTGTCACTCAACTAAGCCAATCAAATTGATTGCTGACTGTGCGTAGATAGTTCATTAGAGAGAGCAACAGCATTAGAGATGTCACAGAAGCAACTAACCCTGCTACCCTCTGGCTACAGATTGTGTCTGATTCTGTTCTCCCTGCTCTTACCAAAGCAGCACTACACACGTTGACCATGTTAAGATCGACTTACAGCTGTGAGTCAGCTTTCTACACTCTGAACATTATTAAAGCAAAGTACCTTTCCAGGCTCACCACTGAGCACCTACACATGTTCATGGGAATGGCACTAACAGTCACAGGCCCATTTATCTCTCTAGGAAAGGTAGTTAATAAAAAATGAAATGAATAAATAAAGAGAAAAGGGGGCTGCTCAAAGCATTGTAAGTTTTAAGAGGCACTCTATTTATTTAATTCAGAAGACTGTCTTTTTTTTTTTTTTTTTTTTAAACTTGAAATGATGGCCCTAAATTCATGCTGAGACCAATTTTATCAATGGCAAAGATAGCTACTTGTTTTTAGTTAAATGTGTCCGTATGTTAAAAGCATCCTACTATAAAAATGGACAAATAGGGCTGCAAGAATTCATACTGAACCGTTCACAGGCTTTCAGTTTGGTAATATGGAAATGTATGTTGTTATACCGGTATGACAAAATATATAAACTACAAATGGTGTTTAGAAGTATCCATCTTGCCACCACGAAACATACCTTTTCATAAATTAGTGTTTTCTGACGAGATGCAAATTAAACCATGTTAAGTAGTTTTTTAAAACATCAGGACTGCTGTCAACTAGTCAAAAAATTAGTGTAGTTCTTGACTCAGATTGCCCAGCACCCTTGCTTGTGCCACATTGTCTCTCCTGTATACAAAACAATTCCAGATGAGTGACGCATTACCAGCTCCTCTCTGGCAGTTGTACTTTTGTCTGCACTCATCTTGTCACACTTTCTTCCACAGCAGCACTAGTCGCATCAACCTTACTAGCATGCATGCAGATTCTGACCAATCAGATTATGTTTTACAGCGAGGGCTGAGGGATAGAGGGTTAACAGCATGAAACGTATCAAGCAAAATGGTGCCAACAACCTTGTGTGGGTGGGAACCCTTGCAGAGTCGTAGGGGTCACATGTGAGCTCTTAGTTTCAGAGTTGTTAAGGTCAAGACCTTGCAGTCTTGGGATCCCTCCCTAGATGATTTCACACCCATTCACCCCTCCCCTGGTCCCACCTGACCCTAACGACTCACATGGTGGCCAGGTGGGTCAACGACTCACATTGTGACCTAAACAACTCTGCAAGGGTTCCCACCCATACAGGGTTTAAAGCCTGCAACTTCGTACCAGTCATTTAGAACTGAAGAAACTTCTTGGATGAGGGGCGAAATGTCTTCAAGAAACGCAAGCAAGTCCAGTTGCCTACTATATAGTACTTACAATGTTATTTGAAATGTTGTTACTATAATCAAAATGCAATATTGCAGTATTTTGCAGAGACATCACACAAGTTGACATCGTGATGACACTAAAAAACAATCAGGCAGCCCTAATTGTCGCAATTAACAAGTGCATCTTCACGAGTTATCTGCTGAACCAATATCCAATCTCTGCAAAGCCAGACATGCCCTCACCATGTGCGAGTCCCTAGATGAGCTGTCACCTAAATAGATGCATTTTAAAAGGTCACTGCACAAAGATTCCAGATTCAGAGTTAATAAGCTTCAACCCAACCACAAACTTCAACGCCATCAGAATATGTCTGCATAGTCTGGAAAGGATTAGCAAAGCACCTATAGGTAGGATTAAATATATTATACACAATGACAAATAACACAAAAGGCACAGTCAGGAAGGTCACAGCAGACAACGTATATCATACATACTGCTGAAAACAAAAACCGGAGTGGATCAAGTCCACAGGCATCAGTTAAGACAGTTTTTTGACTACTTGAGGTCCCACTTTAAAAGGTAATATTCCTTTGATGAAACCACAGCAGCAAAGCTCTCAGTACAAGATAAACAACAGCACACCAAAGAACATAAGCACTCAGCGATAATGAACATCAGTGATCATGATTTCATCAAATCTATCTCACTTCACCTTTTAAGTTCACAAGAAAGTCTATTCTTTTGGCCACTCTGTATTCACTGCGTACTCTAAACCTTAATCTCACCCGCTGTGATAAGGTTGGAGCTCCACAAAAACACTGCAATCTTTCAAAAGTATCCAGATAACTACTTTTCAGTTCTCTATCCAAATTCAATCTCGGTTCAGAAAGGTTTTCCAAGATGAGATCTACTCTCAGGTAAGAAACTCATTCTGTCACCTGAAGTCTTTCTCTCCTATCTGGATTCCTGGGAGGAGGCGGGCGACGGCCTGGGGTCAATGAGAGATACCAGTTTCATTAGGGGGAAACTTTATTCATTTTAGGCCTAATTTCTTTAGCAATGTGATGAATGAACGAGGGATATTAGATATTCTGCAAAGAGCAAAGACAAATTAACACCTTCTAATTTCCTTTTGCAATTTTTACATTAGCAAATTGTGACTTTATTAAATCTGAGTCACATTTAATTACTGTATGCTCTGCAAATGTTTGGCTTACTCAAACAGGGGTATACCTTGCCAGAGGTTTCATTTTCAAGCACTGAAGAAGAAACTACTCCAATTTAAAACGCCCCCTCTGGAGAACAATGAATTTAGTTGGACAAATGCAACCACAATTTGTGGATATAACATCATGGGATGTATTCCGAATCTAGACAACACTGTCTGAATGAAGTATCCAGCCAATATCTTATAATAAGGTTGCCCTGCATTGCACAGGCTATTAAAATATGCCATGAGAGCTTCAACAAAGGACTGTTTTCATTATCAATCTCTCAGTTATTTACTCCATGAATCAAAGAATCATCTAGTCCAGTGGTTCCCGACTGATGTGCCGTGGTCAAAAGTGCGTCTGAATGGACCGCAAGTGACTCACAAATGTGTAAAGTTTGTAAAAAAACACATTTTATTTTGAAGTACAGCGAAATTCCGGCACAGAAAGTGCCATTTCCTGCGGTACAGTGACTAACAGACAGCTAAATGACAGAGACAACAAATTAGCTTGACAACACGTCCAAACACAAGTATGACCCTGAATATATCAAGGTGTGTGGACTTTGAACTAATGACTAAGGAGAAATCCAGATCCCATGGCTGGTCCAGTTGGGAACCACTGCTCTATAAAATGTCATTAACGATGATCTCACCTGTTGTTGAATAATTTCTGTTGATCAACAAACCGATTAATAAATCATTGCAGCTCTTCATGCACATGAAACATATTAAAAACCAGTTTGACTTGGAGGAGTTTTCCTTACTTGTGAAGCCCACTCTCTATGGAAATTGCGAAAATCATCATCAGCTCTCTGTAGCCCCAAAACTGTAAAACGCATTCCTACAATCCCCAAAGGAATATGAATTTCTACCTTATAAATGGATTCTCTATTGAAATGACCAACTCTGTTGCCCTCAGCCAGCAAAGAAATAACCAGAACTCAATGTCCTGACCGATATGTAATGCCTTCAAAGGATTACACAGATTTCAGCCAAATACGCTCCATGGTCAATTTCCTGGTGTCCATTACCAGAGGAGAGGAGACTCTATGCACTGTGAATGCTAGCCAGATAATGCTGTGTGTACTGAATGTGCAGCATCATTGTGACATATGTGAATGAGAGTAGATAAAGAAAAAAACCTGTAAAATACCATTTACAAGCTTTGATGCTCGCAGCACTGTTATGTGAAAATGGCCACAGTTGAGTTTAAGTATAATCCACATGTTCACATATTACATAGTTTGTTGAAGCGAGTGTGTGGTCGAGAGAGCAGACAGCTGTTCACCATTGGAGCAGAAAGTCCCTGTGCTTCCTGACCACTGTTTAAAGGCTGACGCAGAAAGGTTAACCACATATTTACAATGAGGTTTATGTAATTTCTTACAATACTGTTAGTGACTGGAGTTCAGTAGGTTCATATTATTTTTTCATATATTAATGTGTACACCAGGCCTGTTCTGCAGTGCTTTGTTGTTCTTTTTCATATTTTATTAAAGTCATGTTAATTATATTACAAGCATCATTCATTCATAGGCCTGGTCTACATGACGGACATTGACTGTATCTAGTGTTGGTTATATTATAGAATGATTTATTGCTTGTGTGTAGTGACTAATATATAAGACAAGGAACTTTTAGGAAAATAACTGCTTAATCTAAAGTTTTAAAGTTCAGCCCTAACTAGCTCAACTGACAGTCGGTTCACTTGTTTAAAGGCTTGCTCATAACAAAAAGAAGAATGTGTGTTCGGCAGCATTAGAATCAAAGATGTAGAGCTATTTGTGTAGGAACTGTACGCACAATCGTGTCTTCAGAAATCATATAAATCTTTTGAAGTAGACATTTCATAGATTAAAGTCTGCTCTCAAAACTGATACATTTTTCTAACATGACGGACAAGGACCACTGATTGTAGAAATAATGGACGTAGCTACTGTGATGTAACACATTGGTTTGTGACTTCCCGTTTTGAAGGCATTTTGGAATTACGGCCGTCGCCATCTTGGTTTTTGGGAGCCAAAAGTGATCGTATTTGGGCAAGGGATTAGCGCTGTGGAGGACCAAGGGATGGATCTGACTGAAAAGTCGAGGACACTATCGGCTGACAGCATCTCACCAAAAGTTGCCTTGCTAAAATGTAAGCAGTGAGTTGTATAAATTCACGCGTGTACAGTTGTCATGAAAGTTGAAATTAGCCATAAAGACCCAAACTGTTTTTTTTTTTTTTTGTTTTGTTTTTTTTTACCAGGATGTAAACCTGTTTATTACTGCTGTAAAGTAAGGCATTTTAACATGAGGTTCAATGGGGACTGACTTGCTTCTGGGACAGGCCTCAAGTTCAAAGAATTGCAGTTTTCGAGTTGGCTTCATTTCTCAGCCTCGGAGGTTGCCACTTGACAAGGACACATAAAGAAACCGATGAAAAGGGTTTGATGAATGGTAAACAGTTTGTACAGACTCTGTGAATGTGATACACTGAGCTGACCTCGGATATCAGCAAGAACATCTGGCTACGGACACATTTTCATATAATGGATATACAGATATTTTCAGTGGAAGATTTAAAGTGTCTAAATAAAAACAAATCAAACAGAGGAAGAACTGAACATTACACACTGCTATATGTATTTCCTTTGTATGCATTAACTGCGTCAAATATAAACCCCGAAAACCACCAACACTTAAGGCCAAATTTAACTACATTTACAGTTGACAGTGGTGTCCGTCCAGCCAGCTGGCCCACCACAAAAGACTTTAATGTGAAAGTCTGTCTGTCATTGCTGTAATCAGCTTGTTTCAGCAGTAATAAACACTGTGATTGGACAGTTCATTGTTTTTCCATTTTGGCATCGATAATATGTCTCCGTCTCAAATATGACAAAGCTCCTATGCACCTCTTCATGAAAACTAATGACAGTACTTTGCATTTAGTGTTTGTGGGACCGAAGTGCTCTCAGCTGAACAACAATGAAATGCAATACACCTCTTCACTTTGTTATCTGTTTTGTGACTCTAATGTAAATGTGGCATTAAAAATCCCTTTCACAATAAAGGACATATCATGGAGTTACTTTTGACAAAAAATATGCAACTGTCTTTTTAAAGATGGATTTCTCATTTTATTAAATTATGACACACTAGATGTATGAATAAAAAGTAAACACACATAACGATGTGTGTTCTATTTCACCTTACTTTTTTGTTTGATTTGTTTTTTATCAAGGTATTTTCAATCTTCTGTAATTTTCTGCAGGTAACAGAGGTGAGAGCCATTGTTTAGTCTCAAGTCTTTGCACTCAAATCACAAGTCAAGACAGGCAAGTCCCAGGTCAAGTCTCTAATCCTAAACTTTGAGTTTTGAGTCTTAAACAACTCATAATGCACTCTTCACCAAATGCAAAGCCATTTTAAAAACAGAGTGATCATAAATTCTTGCAATTTTGCACGCTCTGTTGACCACTGCATAGTTTTTCTACTCATTCAGTCATCTTTGGTATCATTTTTCCGACTGGGGCTACGTCGCTTTTCACGGTTATCTCCTGCAATTTGACTGGATGCTGTCAGATTGGTTCAAACAAAGGCAATCTGGGGAATTAAGTGTTGACTTTCTAGGAAAGAACAGCAATAACATTCACTGACTCAGGAAATGAAGGGACATTAACTGATTTGTGGCATGCTTTTTAATCTTTGGGCTTGGAGGAAGGGATCAAGTATTCTAAAATCAAAAGGCTCAAATCCAAGTAAAGTCAGGAGTCAATGGTGTTATTAAAGTCTTTTTTTTTTTTTAATTTTGTCACTGAGTCATCAAATTTGTGACTCGAGTCTGAGCCATGTGACTGAAGTCCACATCTTTGCCTGGTACTGTAAGTAGCAAGACTGTGTACTGTAAGTGACAAACATCAGATGAATGCCAACAAATTCACAAATGAAATTAAAGTAAATCTTGTAAAGATAAAGCAAACTTGCAAAATCCAATTAACTGTGGAGCAGGTGCAAACAACTGAGATGTCAAATACCGTTAAATTCAGAATTATTTCCTGCTCAAAACATATTTTGTCAGCCAAGTCCATTCAACCTACACAAAGGGGAATTTCCAAAATGTATTATCTGGTTGCCCCAGTGTACAATTTCTGTAATACAAAAAGAGGTCTTTGTTAGATAATTGGACAAGTGGAGGAAGCAAAAAAGAATAAATGGTCCCAACTGGTAGGAAATGTCGGCATGAATGTGTGAGTGTCTGAGATGAAAAACAGCAGCCTAGCAACAGACAAAAGCCATCATACAACTCCAGTCTGTGGCTGAAATGTCCCTTAAGGAATTTCTGGTCGATATGCCATGAAGTGGAGGGTTGTGCTGCTTTGAATTAATGAGCCAGATTCCAGTTCCCCTCTTTTAATGTCCCATGCAACAGAGATATGACTGTATAGGGAGCAGATGGCCGCTGCACAACACAATAGAGCAGTCAGAAACCAGAAGTGGTTCCAGTGACTTAATTCCTGGAGTATCTTCATCAACATGCCCCTTGAAAAGTGGGCGGGTGATCCTTCATAAAGGTTCTTAGAGGAGTAGACAGCGCTGGGCGAGACCAGAGGTAACCCAGCTATTCATACTGAGAATTTTACACAAAGTACAATAACACCAGGATATCAGTGTTGGCAGAGGAAGACATGCGACCACAACACAAGAAATCTCTCAAACTTCACCCCTCTCCGCTGATGCTTTGATCATCGGCGAACGTGCAGTGCCAAGATTCCCGACTGATCTTGGCCTGAGCAAAACATCAAATTAATCGCGCTCTGACCTCCCACAGACCTGATATTAGGGCACAAGTGCAAGCCTTTGAGGAAGGCTTAACAGCTATTCAGAGGATAAAAGCCCTGCTGTCCTTAGACTGTGAACAGCAGAGTATTATAACCTGAGCTCTTGATAATTCATTTGACATGATGACAAGGAAAATTAAAAAAAAATATGATCTGAATCAAAATAGTCTGAGGGAATTTACTTAGCCTCAAAAATGTATTTTACAATTATTCTTGGTATTATCAAGCAAATTACAGCAATGCCGGGTGCCACGCAACATCCATCTAAATCTATGAAACATTCCTGTACTTAGCAGCTCACACAGTAATGACTTTAATCAGCAGTGTATTATATTGCCTTTTTCCAGTGCCATCTTTTCACATGAAGCTACTTGTACCTCACAGTGTTTCTCAGAGACAAAGACATAGTAAGAGGCAATCATTGGCAATCGCAGGCAAGGCTCGAGGCATGTGTTTGACCGATCAATGACACCCTCTACAGCAAACACAAAGGTAGTTTCTGGGCTACCAAAGGTATTACTCTTGGAGCAGCTACCTTCTGGGGGGCTAAGAACAAGACATTGAGACACTGCTTCCAACACAGGTAAAGTTAAAGAGTTAAAAAGATCCCTAAGGTTACATGAAAATCACAATCAGTGACAAGACTTAATCGCGGAGGAACTCAGAGTCTACCAACAATGAGCTCTCACTCTAATTTTACCGAGCACCAAGGTTGTCAAAACTATCGATGCACCGATACGTTTCTGACACCACATTTCTATACCTTACTTTTTCATTTGGTTTTAACGCACCGCATAGACTAGCACCTGGTTTCATCTCTGAACTACTCATCCAATCACTACTAAGGGTAAGAGAGTTAACAAAACAGAGGACCATACTCTGATTTGTATTTGCTTTTATTCTATTTTGCCGTTTTTGTGTTATGATTTTATTTAGATAGTGCATGCTTTATTTAATTTAATTTAATTCTCTTATTTATGCTGTTTTTATTTGATCATTTCTCTGTTTTAATTAATCTTGTTGTAAAGCACTCTGGTTAACATTTGTTGTGTTTAAATGATAATAAACCTGACTAGACATGTTTCAAATGATACTGTCTCTGTTGATTTTGCATTAAAGTACAGATAAAACAGCAGGAAAGAAAAAAATCAACTGATTCCCAACCTGTGGCTGTTAGTGCATTCACTCCAGCACCAAACCTGCCAAGAGACTGGAGGTGTGTGTTCTGTGCGTGACTGTGTGCAGGTTGTTAATTACAATTTTAAAAATTTCTTTTTTGTGTGCCAAGGACCTTTTTCTTTGTTGCCATGGCATCAAAAGAAGAGGTATCAATTAGGGATGGGATCCCCCAGGCACCTCACAATTTGATTACGATTCAGCTGGCAATGATTTAATTATAAAACCAGTATTAATGCATCACGATGCATGAAAATTTTTGAATTCCATAAATGATTTATTTTTCTCATTGTGTGAGTACATAGTATACCGTATTTGTTATGATCCACAATTAAATAAACAGATGACTTTATTTGCATACATTGTGTTTGTTGTCCAGGTCCCTTTCTGGCTTCAGAGAAGCTAAAATACTTTCAACCACTTGCTTTTAACCAAAGGTGTGTCAGTCAGAGTGCATCTAACTACAGTTGCTCCTGCTAACCCACTGTGGGATGTTTATGTCGGTGTAGTGCCCAGTGTTTACATACTGTGATGGAAAATTATGGGTGCCTGACAAGTGATGAGCGTCTGGGGCATCTGACCTTCTTTTGACCTATTCCATGCTTACTTTATAACACCAGATATATGGCAGAGGCCTGGTCACTTGATAACATCAGATATATGGCGGAGGCCTGGCTGAAAGCAGGGCCGAAGGTGAACCTTCAGAGAGGCCTTCAGAGTTATGACCCTGTTATTGTGTCAGGAGATGGTACAGCTTGGAACGACAGGTTCTCTGTTTGCATATGTTGTGTCTAAGGATGGGCTTGTGTTTTGGGAAACTATAAAGTTAGAGGGCTGGAGTGATTTCGCCAGCTCTCACTCTGACTGACTGTTCATGCGGTTTGTACTGTTTGTGAGACTCCATTCATGAATGCTTATTAAAACTCAAGAAAGACAGCCGACGTGTGAAGACTCTTTATTGTTCAAGTGATTTTGCCACCACAATACTGTACCTGAAATCATATAAAAACGTCATTACGTGTTTAACAAAAAATGGTCAGCAGCCATTTATTTTAAAAATCTAACTGCATTTATTAATTTATTTGAAAGCACCTTACAGTCTCCTGCCTGTATGAGAATAACAACATAAGGGGGGCCGAATGCCGCACTGTCTTTGCCGCCTGTTTGATTTGGGAGACTGAGAGCAGGGTTTTTGAGGTGAGACAGACTGAGCTGAGTCATTTTCTTCACCACTGAGTTGGTTAAAGCTGCACTGTTGCTCCGCACCGTTAATGCCAGTCTCTGGGTGATGGCGTAACAAGTATTCACAATAAACCTTTGTTAACGTTTGTAAATGTAATTATTTAGACAATAAATTATAACATGCGCTTTGCTGCTGCCTTTTGCGACACAGGAAGTCTATGCTGTAAACTGTCCGGGTGCTGCACTGCCCTCGCGGTTGCGTTCCGCCTCCATCATTCCGTTAACATCACGGTATTAACAAGTGTTTAGATAATGGCTCATTGCCATTTGTGAAATGATGCCGAATCGTCCACGTCCGCATCGTGATGAATTTACCATTTGAGTATTTTCCCTACCCTAGTATCAAGTATAGCTGTTTTATACTAGTATTGTGTCAAAGTTTGGAACTCTAGGACAGCAGCAACCCTAACAAGGACCCTATGACAATAACCCAGGACTCATTTTTCCATTCCCAGAAGGCATCTGAGGGAACATGACCATAAGCTTTCCCTATGTTTACAATACACAAAAAGAATGGGCGAAAATGTGCTTTTCACAAGATGCCAATACATAGATGTCTTTCAACTGCTGTGACTGCTCAACTGGGACCAATTTACCTTGGAGGACCGTACACAGAACTGTTGCCCTGGAAAATAACTCCCAGAGAGGTAACTGGGCCATTGCTGATTCACGAATTTCTTTGACGGATCTAACTTGTAAGAATTTGTGTCATCTCAATTAGTATATCTTTGTGTTTTGACTGGGTCACATCTGTGAAAGAAGTGGAGAGAAGATTGGGTTGGAAAGTAAAAAGGATGGCTTTGTTCACGTTACCTTGCGTGCTGCATGAATGTCGAAGAAGGGTTTATTCCGGACACTGAAGGGCTCCTTGGTTTTGTCGATCTGTCCAGTCTTCATCTTTTCCATACGGGGAGAAATTATCTCCTTTTCTATGCATAAGAGCCGGATGTTGAAATCACACTGGCCAACAGGCTGCCCCTGACACACACAAAGAAAACGTGTTAATCAGCTCGTTCAGACATACATATATTAAAGTTATGTTCACTCTTGGCAATACAGATGAAAAAAAATCATTGTTATTGTTATTAATACAATCAATAAATCACTAAATGTAGACAATACAGAATAGCCTTTATTTTAGAGAATGAGAATCAGAGTGACCTTCATTGTGATTATACACAGGTACATGGAATTTCACATGGCTTATCTCAATGTGTGTAAAACAAGAATTACTGCCCCACAGTTGAACACCTGTGCCAACTAGACAAGTTCCAATTTATATCCATGTCTACCCAGACTCATTTAAAGTGAGGACTTTGGGTGAATTTAATAAAAGCTGTTAAGTGTATTTTTTGGCAGAATATGGATGTTTCACACTCATCTTCAACCCAGCTTTTTGTTGGAATCCTGATGATGAGCCATAGGATGAGTGCTGGAGATGAAATGACCGGTCAAGGGAAACCAAAATTGGGAACTCTCAGTCCAGAAAAATGACTTATGAGATGAGGTAGAAAATACCCATAACTATCTGGTTCCTGCTTCTCAAAAAGGATTTGCTGGTTCTCTCTGTTCTCTTTTTATATTATCTTGAATATCTTCAGTTTTGAGGTTTTGATAATACACTGGAATATGTCAAATTTAGGATCGTATGAGGAGCAATTTATTGACTGATGTCCCTTTTGATTATTCGATTAGCCAAGCAAAAAATCAACAGATGAATCAGTAATGAAATTAAATCATTACTTGCAGCCATAACAAGAAATATAAAGCCTCGGCACAAACAATAACATCCTCACAGCATCAATATAACTCACTGTAAGTCTCTACAAGCAGCTCTTATTTATAGCTACACCACAGGCAAGCAGTATGCAGGTGCATACAGTAAGACAACAAGACCCTGACATCAGGTGAGCTCATGGGAATGTCAACACCAAAAGTACACAGTGCAGTGGAATCGTTTTTCCTTTGTCACTATGACAACAGCTTCCTCCCATCATTGGCCAGTCACACACGGTCGATCTCCACAGATAGGCACCGGCGACCTGAGGCCATCACTGCCTCTCAGACAGACAGGGCTACTGAGGCAGAGCAAAGGTGTCTCCGAACCCATCTGGCAGACCACCGTGACTGCGGCAGCAAAAAATACAAGTTCCCGCTCCTGGTTATTAATAATGAAGCTTTGGTGGAAAATTAAAACAGCCAAATAACAAATTAAACCAGCATGACTCTGAAGTGTTAAATGGAGGCAGAGGAGTTGTTGTGAAACCACCCTGGGTACAGTGCTGTCACCTGACGGTCACCAGCACATAGGCCCGCTGCTCAAATAAAAAGTGATTAAAAAGGGTGACTCACTTTTATCAACACACAAGACAAATCCTACAAGAAGAAGAAATATTGTTTTGAAAGGTTGCCAAATGGACATGGACTAAATGTATGACAACAAACTGACATTTAATATTTCTCACACATTAGCGCAGAGAGAAAACAGGAGCTCAAACTCAGCAACCAATCTGCCACTTCTTCATTTGTTAAAAGACAGAAAAACATAATGAGAAGCAAACATTCTCTATGTCACCTGGTTATGATGAGCAGAAAAACATGTTGAAAAATGCTTTCCCTGCATCTCCAAATGTGTTTACACATTTCCAATGCATCTCCAAAATCATGTTTTCTTGATCTGTTTAAATAAGCTAAACTTTGCCCCTTTAAATAAAGACCCTAATAAAAAACATCATCAAAGGTATTTTACACAGTTAAGGATAGGATTTCAAAAAGACACATTGCATTTGCTTATGAGAAACAATATGGAAACATTTATTAAAAAGGCTCAAGCTGCTCAGGCTAAAGGAGGCTTTGGAATTCCCCAGGGATCCATCTTAGGAACCTCATTTTTGTCTATGTAAAACATTTTGACTTAGTCAAGCACTTAGATTTTGTTTCCATATATAAATGTTGTCAGGTAATGATTAACAACAATCCCATTAAATCATTTGCAACATCTTTTAACTGTGACTGCAGCATGCGCCAGAGACAGTGACTTTACCAGTGTACTAATCCATTTCAATTCAAACAAGGTGCTGTGATATTGTCATATTAATGTTCTGCTCGAGCCACATATAGCTAAAAAATTGTCTGTGGTTTAAACGGCTCAAGTGAGCACCGCCGGATCTAAAGAATATTCAAGCTTCATCCCCAGGGCACTGATTCTCTAATTATGTTTGTCTTTTTATGACTAAAAGTTGAATTCTGTGACGTTTTCTCTCGCAGGCCATTTCAATGCCAGTGTTGCCCCACCAAGTGCAAATGCTCCAACAAAACAACTTCATATTTGACACTGTTTTGCAGGAGTACAGTTGCTGCATCCTGTTCGTAGTGCTGCCCAAAACGATTGTGATTGGTTTAATGAAATAAAAACAAGCTAGAGTGTTTTTTTTCCCTCTCTATAGCAGAAAGATAATCGGGATGGCTAACTTTGTTTTTTTGTTTGTGTGTCCCTTTGCATCATTCTGTTTCTTCTTTAAATTCAGAGTTTTTTGCAGGTCGTTGCAGCGCAGGTGGGATTCTTAATGAGGTATTTTTCCCCTCAGCAGCAGTTGATTATTGGATCAGGTCATTAGATCGATGGATGACAGAAGCAGGAAAAAAAGCAGTTATTATGTATGCTGAGCAAATACTTACGTCCAAATCGGGTGCACGTGCTCATCCCTAATGGCTACGACTAGTGAATATTTTTATCTTCCATTAATCTGCCAATTGCGTTCTTGATCGTTTCCTCTGTAATTGTCAGTAAACAGTGAAAGATGCCTGATTATTTCCTTCAGACCAAGCTGATGTCTTCAAATGTCTTGTTTTCTACAACCAACAGAGCAAACCTCAAAGATATTCAGTTTACTGTCACAGACAACAGACAAAAGCATCACATCCTCCAATTTGTGAAAGCTGGAACCAGCAAATGTTTGGGATTCTGGTGGAAAAATGACAAATAATTACTCAGTTCCAATAAAATAGTGGCAGACTAATTTTCTGATCAACTAATCAATTAATGGGCGAAATGATGCAGGTCCTCCTCAAAGCTGTGTACATATCAAACACTGGGAGGGACACCAGAGAAATCTTTGGCTTTGCTTGAAAATTCCAACATTTTTTTGTCTACATATAGTGATTTTCTGTTCAACATTGTGTTAGTCTTCAGTCTTTAAAAAACATTCCAATAACATAAAAATAGAAAACATACAGTAAGACATTTATACCTTTATTCTTCCTACACAAGATCAATATTTCCTGATCTATATCGAGAGGCAGTGAGCAGGAAGGTGTGACTTGGGGGCATTTGTATTCTGGTCTCTTTCTGTTTGGTAAAGGCCACTTCTCTTGTCAAGAGCTTTCTATAGAATTATTGGACCATCTGGGGGGAGGAAAAAGATTTTGGATGAGGAGGTGGATAGATGGCCAATGATTAGTTAAGATTAGATACAATTAGTAGACTGTTCTGTTTCGTGAGTCATGCACATATTTAGCAAAAGAGTGAAGAAGATCACTGAGTTGTTGGTATATAGTCTTATGTAAGCAAGTACAATGTAAAGCCTTACGAACGGCAAAACATATCTTCAGCCAAGCACTCTCGAACATGGCTGCGCCTGCTGTGTGTAGTGATACTAGAACGTGTGAGAAAAAACAGCCATTAGTGTTCCTCTGATGGTGTGAAGCGTGAGGATTTTGTGTCTCATACAGAGATTTTAATCAATTCTGAATTACACTAATTATGTCTTAAAAATACAGCCAAAATTGAATTTGTGAAATACGGAGATTCACTCTGGTCACGAGTCTTTAAAAGTATGAAAGAGTGTAGCAATCAACTCCAATTATTCTCCTATTTACATAATGAAGACAACACCCTGTAGGGGTGAGGCAACGACTGGCCAAAGTGTTTGTTACATTTCAGCCCATTTAGGCCCTGATCTGACAGAGCGTGTTTTAGCAGCCTGGGGTGGCTTGTTGTAATTGGTTTCAATGAGAGTGAAGCTTTCTGGCATTTCTTCGCTCTATGTGCTGCACATTTTTTGCAAGAATGCCCTGAGCACTTTGAGTTTAAAAAACAAAACAAAAAAACTCCAAATCACAGCAGCGTTTTTTTCTCATTGTCCAATAAGTTGAATTAAGAGACGGGCCTTCTGTAGTGGTGATAACAACAAGAGGAAGCGTACATGATTGGTGTTAAGCCAATGTTAGCTCACTTTCAATGTCGCCCTAGGCAAGCTGGAAGACATATCTGAACAAAGTGTAGCTTAACTACTACTTTCTCACATTCTACCAACCTTGAAATAAGCTCAACATTTTACACCTGATTGTTAGACTGTTCCTGACTCATCCTAAAATAAGCCTTGAAAAGACCATCTTGGAAAAGCTTTCTGAGGGTCTGAGGTACCCACATGAATCTCTGTTTCCCTTTGACCAGTAGGGCAGCTGTGGCTCAGGAGGTTGAGCAGGTCATCCACAAATCAGAGGATTGGCAGTTTAATACCCGGCTCCTTTAGTCCATATATCAAAGTATCTTTGGGCAAATTTTGCTGCAAAATGCTCCCACCGGCTGCCTAAAAAAACTGAGCAGCAGGTGGCACCTTGTTTGGTATCCTCAGCCACCAATGTGTGTGTGAATGGGTGAATGTGACTCTGCAGTGTAAAGTGCTTTGAGTGTTCACAGAATACATGAATATGACTGTAAATTGAACATCTTACAAAAATAAAAATAAGGAATTGTGATATTTTCTGGACTCAATTAATTTAAAAACTCAAGAAAACAAATATCAGATTGATTAAAAATGTAAAGAGTTAGTTACAGCCCAATAAAAATAATTATTGTATGACCTTAGGGAGTTGTTGCTCCAGAACAGGTAAAAGGTGGAATAGATAATGGACTTGCATTCATCAAGTGGCCTGATATGACTCCACTGGGACGCCCACGTAGCCCTGTGTCTGCTGCGTGTGATAGTAAGCAACTGTTTGCCAACACATTGGCCATAACAACATAATAACAGAGCAGTATGCCGCGACTGTGTGTCTGTGACTTTGTTTTAGAGTCTGTCTGACTTGCTTAATGCAGCCTGGACAACCCTGTTAGGACAATTTGGCAACAACAAATGAGGTCAAAGGCAAATTAAAAGTTGGAGACACTCATTTCGGCATCACTTTGAGGACCTGATTTTTCTTTTTTCAGTGTTACTGTAAAAAAAAAATATCACACTCCATTCTCCTGGAGCAACAGCTGGTATGATGTCCCACACATTCTGCACCATCTGTCAGCTGTGTCATCGGGACAGAACAAGATGTAAGTGTGGATGATTCAAGGCATGTGCTGTCCACGCCTGTGACAGGAAAGCACAGCCGATAAGAATCTCGTTAATCCGACGTTTCTGGAAATAAAGATCGATCGTATCAGTGGTATCACATCTTCTTTTTCTTGCTGTGGGTTTGGAAGGTAATGTGTCTCCATGGGTGCCATTTATGGCTCCGTGCTGCTCCACTTTGACTTACTGTCATCACGGAGGGTTTGAGATAGGGCTGGGTTTCAACAGGAGCACAATGCAACGTTTTTGACAAGCAGCAGCAGCAATGGATCAGGCTTGATATAAGTGATACCAATCTATAAAGAAATGTCTTAATATGATGTGATGCTGATAGTGCAGATCGCCTAAGGACACCCCTGACTGAAGACGACATTATGTTTTTTAGCCTCCAAACTCCACAAATGTGCTATAAAGCTTATTTTTTAACAGCTGAAACAATTTGTCAAGTAACTGATTAATTAGTTAACACCTTAGCTGTGAGAATCTGCTGCTTGTCTTTGTCTCATGCGACAGTAAATGAATGAATGTGATTGTAAAATGAATATCTTTGGGGTTTGGACTTTTAGTTGGACAAAACAAGCAATTTGGAGCAGGCACCTTTTCCAGAACAGGTAAAAGGACATTTTCAACATTAGATAATCGGGGTGTAACAGCACGTGTATGCACCTCAAACAGTACAGGATGTTCTGAAATATGCGACATACGTTTGGTATGCCCTGTGACCAAAACAGTCAAAATGTTGATTTATGTTACTACTCAGAAAAAAGGATCTGAAATTCTAGAGCGCAAGTTTTCCCCAGAAAGTTTGGTGGTCCACTAGTTGTGGTGTACTGTGGAAATACAACATCACCCGAATAAGTCAAGACGCACAGACTGGAAGGAGAGTCCTTCTCCCCACAGTGTTCAGGCAGCCTCACATTGCAGATTCATTCATTCATTTGCAGTAACCACTTATCCTGTTAAGGGTCGCAGGTGTGCTGGAAGCTATCCCAACTGACATTGGGTGAGAGGCGGGGTACACCAAGACCATCACAGAGCTATTTAGAGTCACACATTAACCTAATCTGCATGTCTTTGGACTGTGGGAGGAAGCCGGAGTACCCTGAGAAAACCCACGTTAACACGAGGGGAACAGAACCACCCCCCACCCTAGGTTCGAACCAGGAACCCTCTTGCTGTGAGGTGACAATGCAAACCACTGCATCACCGTGCTACCACTGCAGATTCAGACCATACTAAAGTAATAACTAATGAGTGTTTATCAATGCTTTTATGCGACCAAACTCGCAAACACTGTACGTTGCAGAGAATACCAATTAAAGCATATGGTCAATAAGTTCATAAATTATCATCAACAGGTCAGAGTCTTATGATGAAGCATTACATTTACATAACATCGCTGACATTTGTGTCATTTATTTACTTATTTTTTCTCATTGACAGTGTGCCATTATTTAAGTGCCTTAATTTTTACTATAAGAATTATGGCCAATGAGCCACCGTTGAATGTCTACATTTTTCAAAATAAATTAAAAAAACTATATTTTCTACTTTTTTTTTGTTGTTGCTGTTGTTTTCTATGCTGTACCAAAAAGTACCAAACCATAACTCCAAATTGTGTGTGTGTTTTCCCCCTTGTAGATAATCAACAATGAAAATAATTGTCAGCTGTGGGTCCAACTTTTAAGCAAAAAAGCTCAATGGTTCCAGCTGCTCAGACGCAAGTATTTATTGATTATCTTAATTTTCTATGACAATTAACTGAATATGTTGGGGTTTTTGGACTGTTTGACATAAGCAACTTCAATGTTTCGACATTTTTCAGTTTTCTACATTTAAATTCAAGCAATTAATCAAGAAAATACACCGCAAATGATTAGATAATGAAAAATAACCCATATTTAAAGCCCCAAAAATCTCAGTCAGTTGCAGAGACAAACATATGCTACCTGCGGTCAGTTACAAAAATAATATAAAACTAAGTTAGTATACAGCATTCTGTAGATTCTTAAAATATTAAACATCTACTGGAATATAAATGTACAGATGCATTCATCATAGATGAAAAGAGTCAACCATTGTACTTGAGTCCAACATACAGCTCAGTGCATTATATAACACCCCACCTCCCTACCCCACCCCTCCCTATGGGTAAATTGAACTGAGTGCATAAAGAATCTATATATAAACACTCATTAAATGTTAAACACCAGAGAGCTGCAGTCAGAAATAAAGCCTTCTTCAGCGTGAGGCTGGGGAGGTTGAATGATGCCCTCAAGAATACAGCAAAAAAACAACGTCTTAAGAAACAAAAACCTGACAGTGCTGGGAATACTGTTAAAAGCTGCATGACTGTCTGGGATGATTTGGAATAAAAGACACATGCAGGTGACAAAATCGGCACTGGGGCCACTCAAGAGAAGCTTAATGTGCAGCTTCCCTCGGGATGTTTCTGACAAAAACAGAGGCTTTTAGGCTGTTTTAGCCTAAAATTGTTTATAACTACAAACTGTATCTGTTTGCAGCATGGAGCCAAAGCCGATGTACAAGCAGAGCCATTTTCAAACATGATTTCTTCAGAGAAAACTTTGCTCCAGTTGTCATTTCTTATTGCCGGTATTGTTATTGGGAGGAGACACGTCATTCAAACTATGAATTCCCCTCTCTCGGTTTCTTGTGGCGTTGAGCCGTCTGAACACAGCAGCCATGAGATCCTGTCATCACATACATCAATACTGAAAACTCATCAAGCAGTGGCGAAGTGCAGCTTGTGTGAAGCTGCGATGCTAAGTGTATGTAAAGCTGTGGCGGCCGCTCCAAGCTGCAGCCATTTGATTTGCAGCAAAGTGCAACCAAGCAAAAGCTGGGGATAGTTTAACTTTATTATGTCCGAATTATGGCCATAGAATACCCCCAGCCAATCAGTAAACAGAGTCCTGTGAGTTCTGTTGCTGCTAAGAATTTCTTCCCACCTGATTCACATGGACACGCCTCAAAGACAAACTGCAGGTTTTTACTTAAAATACTTAAGTTTTGAATCCCAACCCAAACAAATGTTAGTAGACCTGAGTCAGACCTTGCCCACAGGAGAAGTTGCATCTTTTTCCATCATCATCTTTCAAAGAGTTGCGGTCTTAATTGCCTCTTCTGTGGCTTCGGAAGAGACTTAATGTCTACAACTGCAGACTGGCAGAACGTAAGCCACGAGTCATGACAATAGACCATGTAGTTATACTCTAATGGTCCCTGATGCCTATTGTTCCTGCTGCTTTATGAGTAACTTTAATACCCAGTCGGGCTTACCTCTGAGATTGAGTTCAACAGCATTGAAAATGCATTTTACACATAGCAATGAGCTGTCAGATCAGTGTGATTCAGCAGGGTTTAAGAGGTTGCAAGATAATCTGCAGAGAGAGAAAAACACTATTTTCTACAACAGAATTCTAAACTAATGACTATATTTATTTCACATACTAAATATATATTTCCTTATCCTCTTATAATTAATCCAATAAAACAACATGAAACATTCTTTGGGTTTATTGTGCTAAATAAAGACTTGCAGCCAGTGGTAGAGGTTACCAAAATAGGGAGCATTACTACCCTCTCAGCTACCTTTTAGTACCATTATCCCATAATTAACCACCTTCTTGTCCATATTTTACATCAAATGCTCAACATGGAAATGAAGGTAGAGATTAATGTCACAATCACAAGCCAAATGCAGCTGAAAGTCTCCACAGAGTGGCTTGGATGAGCTGTGATTTACTAGCAAATTAAAGTGACCGAGGTTTACCGTGAAATCATTGTTAACTACTACTGGCTTTTACCAACTAGAGACCAATAAAACCACAGCCCCAGTATCTATCCTCTTGTACCTTTTCTTGTCTGCAGCGCGTCATCAGTGATGCTGCCGTTGGTTTGAAAGGCATGATGCAGCTCAGGGACTATGCTTAGGGTGGAAAGCCCTGCAGAAATACAGACTGTATCTGCAGAAAAACGTCAAAAGTAGAAGTGAATATAGCTGAAGTCAAAAAGCACTCCGCAGATAAGCTTTCTGTCTTGTTTATCTGTTTGGCTGTTAATCTGATCGAGACAATTATCTTGTCCAATTCTGCACCGAAAGTGAGATTATTTTCGGCGCGATGAAACATCATGAGGTCAATCAAAGTGTCGTGGCACAGACGGTTGATGTCAAACAAAAACCTCCACAGTTTTACTTCAAGATAATAGCTTTCTGAGGCGACGTCAAAATTAAAGACATATAAGTAATTGTTGTTTTGTCTCATCCCCCACAGTGGGGGAGCTGACAGTGACTGATTGACAAGCAGCAACAACTTTCAAAAAGGACAAAACAAGTCCTTTTATACTTTGCAGCAAGAGCAGAAATAGAAAATTCACATCATGTCTCAGGGTGATAGTCAGGGTCAGTCAGTTACATGGCTGGGGAGGTACTGTACACATCAGCACTCTCAACACTGTAAGACTATCAACTGCTCCAACATGAGCAGCGATGTATATGCAGCTAACACTCATTTATCTTCATCAAAATCCAAAGAACTGAATAAACTCCGACCCTTGGCGGCTAAATCAGCCACCACACCAAGAGGACACACTTTTCTCATCATGATCTGATCAAAAGAATCCCAGTACTGTGCTTCACCTGACTTACCAAACAAGTAAGGTGTCACGGGCCCAGCAGGCGGTGTGTTCGCCCTCCTACTGCATTTCCATCCTCGGTCTCAGGATGGAGTCTCTGTGCCAAGGAGCAGCCCGCGACAGATAATGGAGTAGGCTAATAATGGCTGGCTAGGATCAATACAACAACGCTTTACTGATGGCTTGGAGGGGGGAGTCATGTGGAGCTGCTAACCTCTGCACCATCTGACAGACGTTCCCCTCACCACTGGAGCCTTTATTGAGCCGCTTGCTTGTGTGATCCTCCAGATCGAAGGAGAAAAGGAGGTGACAGACAAACATAATGGCGGAAGTGACCCCCTCCTCCGCTTCTTGATCCCGAGGTATTCATCAAGTAAGCAAGTAAGACAGCGGAGGCTTGCTAAGGGCAAACTGTAGGCTCATTTGTCTCCGCGTCTGCATGCTTGCCATTAGCAGCTCACAGATCGGTTGAAGGAATGAATTAATTTACAGTTTGGAAAAGTGTTAGCAATTAACAGCCTTTTAATGCTATCCTAAGGCTGTTCTCAAGAAAAACGTCCAAGTCAAAATAATAACAAGAAAAACATGTTATTACACAAATATTAAAGCCAAATGTACATGAATGGATACACTGAGGCAATTACAGCTGCGATAGCGTAATGGAATGATTATCTGGTTCACTTCAACCCAATACAGTGGCTCTGATAACGTTAAAGCCACATTATGCAAAAAGTGGTATTACTGTGATTTGGAGGCCTTATCTAACACCACTGTCGTATATTCAAATTGTGCCTGCAGGGTTGTTGACTGTTTACACTGTCCTGACATCAACTGTAGTGATCCATCTCCTGGCTAAAAGGAAAACAACGACAATCCGACAGCAAAATACCCGCAGAGTACATACCTGCTAATGTTATTCATTAAAGATTGCAACTTAGGCTGTACCCTTATCAGTGTTATCTGTATCATTTGTTGATAAACTGAAGGATTTAAACCAGCAAATGCAACATCAGAACAGGATGTCTACAGGTATAAGACACTGAATGTTAATGCAGGCAAGTATAAAGATTCATCGTGTATGTTTGGTCCTGTGCAGAGGTAGGTTTTATGTAGGAATATGGTTATTAAAGTGACTTAGATTAATCTACATTTATTGAAAGGTAGTGCAAGTATTCAGTAAAGTACTATATTCAGTGTTGGATTTAAAAACGTGTAACATTAGAAATGTGGACTTTCATGCAAAAGAGCTTGAGTAATTTAAAAAGTAGCTGTGGGCGGCTAGCTCAAAGTAGAAGAACAGTGGCCATATATGTCCACAAAATGGGAAAACCATGAGATACAGAAGCTCTTTACCCCCGAGATCAGCCGCAATACAACAAAGATAGTAAATGATCGCACTACGTGTACATCTTTATCTAAGGTGGCTAATATAACCCTGCATCAACAGATGGTTGAATATACATTTAACAGCAAGCTTATTAAGTGTACGGTGATAAAAGCACAAAACTCACCAGCAACACTCAAGTGCTTGGCCACAAATGTGCTTTCCTGTCTGTGTTGTGATAGTAGCCTAGCTAAAGCAGTAACAGTGTCTTCACAAGCACCTTTCTGAAATGTTCAGAGATTTTAAACCAGATGCGCTTGGAGTGGCCCTGAAAAAAGATGCAGGGCGTGGCCCTTTTTCTGTAGGAAGCTGCATGCAGCAGCATACAGTTTCTCTTCATTGGAAAAAGTGAAAAAGACTGGCTCCCACAAAAAAAAAAAAAAAAAAGTTACACAGACACAGGTCCTTAGAAGTCCCCTCGCAGACTAGACCTATATCAGACTAACTAGGGGCTGGCAAGCCTGAGCCAGCCCTTACTAGCTGAAGGCTCTGGCTCCCATTATACTTTTGAAGACTCTGGAAACCACAATTAACCCTGCATAACCTTGCAAGTGCAGTGTTCAAGTGGGATAACAAAATTCAATGAGCTCTCCAAAGCCCCTTTTACACTGCCTCTTCAAGGCATGAATTTCCTGTCTCAACACTCTGTATGGAAGGAACAATCGTGGAATGGGGGAAGAGTTGTCTCACCTTTAAGGTGACACTGGGGGCAATAACAGCATTGAAACAACTTCTGTACAAAAGGGACAGCATGAAGATTTAAAAAGTAGCTGATAGCAGGTGGCAGCTAACTCAAAGAAGAACAGCGGCTGGCAATGTCTGCAAAGTGGAAAATATGGCATAAAGGAGGAACCTCGTAGCAGCTTTATAATGCAATCTCTGTTAAAAAGGGGCTACAGACTGTAACAATGCCTCAGCCTGTCACTCAAAGCAGCCACTCCCTTGATTATGCATAACTTTAAGCCTCACTAGAATTTTAACAGGTGAGTCATATAAAAAATTCACCCCCCTGTACAGTTGTCATGAACAGAAAAGTTACACAGACCAAAACCAGTTTTTGTACCAGGCTGTGATCATGATTATTTCTGCGTGGGCAGGTGGGGTTTTTTAACATAAGGGGTCTACGGGGACTGATTCACCTTTGGAGCCAGCCCCAACTGACCATCCAAGGAATTACAGTTAATGGCACATCTGCGTTGGCTTCATTTTGTCAGCGCCAGAGGTTGCCACTTAGCAAGAACACACATCTGGGGCGAGGAGTGGGAACAAAAGAGGTGCCATTCTCCTTAAAACAGTTTACCATTAAAATGTCGCTATTATTTTAACGTGAAACAGTTGGATAATGTTGAATATACAATGTTGAATATTTAACTACGTTTTTGTTTGAAGTCATTATGAAAAACACAGGTCAGTGGGGCTCAGCAGAACCAATTGCAGTGTTAAAAGCACAAAGACCAGGCTTATAAATATTCAGTTTGGGTCAGACGCAGTTCAGCCCCTGCGTTGAGGCTAAGGTCAGGCTTTAGCAAAGCTCGGTGTGTGACAGGGTGTGTGGGGGGGTCAAGCAAAGCCGTGCTCTTCCTCACAGCGTGCAGACTGACAAAGCACCGTCATGCCTGTGCAAATACTGCAGAGCCTGGATGAGCACGGCTCTGCTGCCTGCTACAGCAGAGCCTTGAAGGAACCCAACCGGGAATTTGATTTCTTAGACCTCAGGATAAGCAAATCCCATTCCGCGTCAGTGCTTGCTCCTGACATACAGCTGACACCTTTCTCTGATTATGTATTCTACCAACTGCTGACAGACCGCAAAAAAAAATTACAATTTTCTCTGTGCAGCCAGACGCTTGTTAACAGTAAATAAAAAGAAGAGGGCAGAAGGAGCTGCTGATAGACCACGGCGTTAATGGCATGCGTCCAATGTTCTGTCTGTTTATTCGGTCTGACCTCTTGATCTGGCAGCTTTTCAGAAGTGATAGGTCAAAGGAAGGACAACACATTCTCAAGTGGCCCCAGCTACTCACATTGAATTTGATGATGTCGTATATCAAATAGCGGGGGACGGGCTGCCCGTTCACCTTGTCGATGATCATCTCCTGCAGAGATAAAGACAAGAGACAAATATTGATGTTATTCGGATAAATATCTATGATTAAGTGGAGACAATATATACAGAGAAATGTCCTTAAACTGGGCAGTCTTAGCACAGCATGTATGCTTCCTCTTTGAGAGTACTTAAAGAGGATGAAAACAGTGAGGCACCAGGGGGTGAGTGCTCTCAAGAGGATGCATGTTCAGAGAGGGAGTTGCCTGCAGCAATGAGAGGGATAGCAGGGAATTGGGGAGGTGTGTGTGAGTGAGTGTGTGTGTGTGTGTGTGTGTGTGTGTGTGTGATGGGTTCTCGGGAAGAAGGACATGAAGCAGAAATAGCAATGCACATCCATTATGCAAGACTCAAGTTGAGAGTCAGGTGCAGCGGTGGTGCAGGACACCCAACAGACACGAGGAGTTTTCAAAGACCTGTTACACAACCAGCAGATACGGTGACAGACAGCAGAGATGCAGACGTCACAGGCGCTGAAGTAGCATAAGCGAAAGTAGGTCCGCAACTGTTTTACCTGGTTTAAATTTAAAAAAGCGAAGCACCACATTTAGAGGACTATATTTATTCCCTTTTCCACTCATAAAATATTCAGGAAGCTAACTGTGCTTTGCTCCTGTAGCTGACAGGTGGAAGAGTAGCAGAAAGTCAATTACACAAACACTTTACTTTTGGGGACGGAAATACTCCGACATCGATTTTGACCAAATAAACAAACAGGGAATTAAGATTGATTTATTGACATTCAAAAGAAAAGGAAAGCTGTTTTCAATGAGATTGGCCGTACACGAGCTCCAGGGACTCTGCTGTAGTGGTTAAGCCAGATGTGTACACTGATTAATGTGCCATTTTCATTTAATTTACTTCACATTGTGGCCCCGGACCAGCACTTCTCTCCACAGGGCCTGTGTGGACATAACAGTTAAGCTGCTGCTGTTTCATCTGTGCTGCACGATGGTAAGCTCCAGCCCTGTTGAGCTGATAGAATAATTAGGAGTTCTAACCAAGAACTTTGATTTATCATTACACACACTAGAACACTGACTCTATGTGGTAGTTTAAAGCTGCAATAAGCAAAATCTGTTGTGTTGTGGTTCTGCATGTGGATGTCCACTGACTGGCAACTGGCAAAGCCTACGTCATGCAGATTCACACCAGCCCTTTGGAACCCACGGATGTAGAAACTGTGAACTGGCCTTTAAGTCATGTCTACACGTATACATTTATTTTTGAAAATAGACTTTTTCCTCTATATTTTGACTTCTCATCCACATGCAAGTGCAGTTTTAGGTCATTGAAACATCGCCTTGTACGTTGCAGAAATCTCAAAACTCCAGTTACTTTGTATCTGTGTGGACATGCCACACAGAGCGTCTGAGAAACCATTAAGTCCTCTCCCCAGTTGGCACATTTGCTAGTGCACTATTGCTTTGCGTAATCTGCATGCACCGGAAACAACAACAACAATGGCAACCGGTTTGTTTAAGCTTTGTCAGCACTGCTTGGTCTCATGGCTACTTTGTGGCTGAAAGCATGCCAGAAACGACTCTTTTGGATCAGGTCCGGTCAAACCAACAGATGGTGGGACATCTTTGAGGCAGGATTGTTGTTGATGAGAAGTGGAAGGAAAAGTTTATTTTTTGTCCAGAGCATCACTTGCATCTTTGCGTGAGCATCTTAGTCCTTAACATCAAAAAGTACTCGACAGTGACAAGATTTCCACTAGGTGTCTCAAAAAAGGTAGCCTGTGCACTTTACTACCTTTGCCACGACGAGCGACTGTGGAAGAAAGCAAGCGCCAGAGTCGTTTATGTGTCACATCTGAAGTCGTTTAAGTATTCTGGTGTGGATGAAAATATTTTATAAAATGAAGGTTGTGTTGACAGATTTTGTTGTTGCTGTCATTATAAAACAAGGGGGAAATACCCATTTTCAAATACATCTCTATACGTGCAGGCAGGGCCTAGTCAAGCAAACATGTTCCAACTTAATATCTCCCAAGATTCTTAAAGTTTCCTCCAAGATGCAAATAAGCAGAACTGAGTGTATCTAATGAGAGTCTAAAGCATAGTGGAGAAATGACTTCACATTACCATTAGCACTGGGCACTGTTCACATTTGATCTGGTGCCTGGAATTCTGTATTGGTACCCAATGGTGCTCTTTTATGGTACTTTACTTTCTCTGTTGCAAATTAAAAAAAACATTTTTGAACAAGCTGCAGGAGTGATGTCGTAGACTTAAATGCAATTCTGCTCCTTTGCTTTTTTTATAATCATACAGAGAGCTTATCTTCTGTTTCTGTCTGTCTGTCTGTCTGCTCGTCTTGCAGCCCAGCATTGGGGCACTTCCGTCTCCTGTCCGAAGTTGAATCCAGCAGCTCAGCGGAGTTCCCTGACTGGCTTACAGGCTTCAGGATGCTTCACAGCACCTCTGTGTCTTGTCTCAACAGTGTTCTCACCCAGGTGATCTTTAAAGGACTGTAACTTGACAATGATGAATTTAACATGATGAAATGTGACTTGGTACTTAGTAATACCTATGTAATTTGGTCCTTAAAAGTACCGACTATGCTACCCAACCCTACTTATCATAGGTGCTGGGCCTTCTCAAACAGCCCGCAATATAGTGGCAGATTATGAACACATAGCACTTTGATGCTGGCTTCACTAGTAGCGGTGGGAGATTTTAGCTTACAGACTATTCATAGTGTAGCAGAAGTAACAATCATCCATTAAAACTATTATTTTTCTACGTGCATCCACACTGGCTGACACGATTTTAGGGACAAAAGACCAAACATCCACTCTAAATTGCCACATCCAGACTGGTGGAGCGGAGAAAGAGGACTGAATGGCGGGCATACAGATCACTGCAGGAGGGGTTGTAGAGAAGCAATGATGTCATTCCAGGAGGCTGCCATCGTTATGCATCTGGTGCACTGAACCATCGCACAGACAGCAGCGGATGAATACATTAATGTGACCAAAAGAAACCGCCAGGAATTCAATCTCCGTTGTGCAGTCATCCAATATTGCAACTCAAGTTGATGTAAAGCTCATTAAAAACTGTACCACAAAAACAGCACGTCAAGACAAAGATCAGTGCCTTTGGGCTAAAGATGAAACATATCAGACAACACAGCCGGGCTTCTACGGGGCTCACTGTAAACAGCCGAACACAGCCTCTCCGAACTGAGAGCCAGAAGCATCAACAGATGAATAAACAAAGTCAAAACAAACCTTGTAGCCATCTAAACACACATCCGCACCTCTCCTTCAAAGCAACACTAATGTGCTGCAATTACATGTCCTGCCTGAGTGAGGAAACTAAATTCACCGCATCAATCAGCAACTGTTAAGCCAAGAGGAAGTACATGCACCTATTTTACATAAAATTACTAAACTCTAACAAAACAAGGCCGGGAGCAAAACAAAAACAATCAGGCACCTTATCCGTCATCTCCTGTACCAGAATATCACACATATGACACTACCAGACACTTATAATCAAATCTGGGCTGACGACATGATCATGCAGCAATTTCCTTGCCTGTGTTTTCAGTTAGGGGGTGTGATAATGACTCATACATGTGCACCTGCTGCCGGGGACCTGTATGACCTAAACAGCACAAGCATGCCAATAAGAGTCTGAGCCTGGAATTAAAGGGTGAAGATAAGTCAGCGACCCCCGCCGTCACCCCGGGGAGTGCACTGCTGAGTGTCACACTACAACACAGAGTGGCACAGTGACGGATAACTGTAGAACATTTCATTAGCCATTTCCCCAGCACATGGATCATCATTTTCCCGTCGGCCTTCTCTGACAGGCTCTACCATCAGACTGAAACATGCCTTTTTTCTCACCTAAGGTTTGGCAACTGATGTCAATTATCTGCAAGACTGAGCAGCAGGGACAGGATGGGAGTGACGAAGTTGGAGATGGAGGGGAAATACAATGCCAGTCAAGGGAGAAACAGGTATGAGGTTTACAGGAAGCCAGAAGTTTGCATCAAGGTTCCCACACATCTTATACAATGAATTCTCTAGGGCTGCCCCCGACTACGAATTCTCCTCGTTGACCAGTAGTTGTCATTTGGGGCCATTAGTCGACTAGTCGCCCGCATGTTTACGATATCAATGTAATTATTAAAGGATATATTTTGGGCGGGGCAACACAATGGTTTGAGTTGAAGGTGTGAGACAGAATAGTATCAGTAACATTGTTAACACTGTGCTACATTACAGAGAAATACAAAACCATACTAATGAACCTTCATTAATATAGGCCTATATTTTATCTACAAGTGCACGTCACACACTGAGCGAGCCGCCTGTTAATGACGCTGTCGGCAAAGCAGTAATGATTGTGCTAAGTGGCTAATGGGTTTCAGATGATACATCATGTTTGTAGTCGACCAATGAAGATGAGTTTACATATCACCTTGGGTTCGTCCTTCACCTTCTCAAAATGATCCCACACTTTGGATTTCCTGCCCGACATGTTATTAACTAGCCTGTGGAATAACCGCAGGCACCAGCCCTGGAAATTAGGGGCCATACACATACCACGTATATAAGAATCCTGGAAATGTGAGGTCAGTCCTAGGCGCTACTCCTGTGCCTTTCTTGTGTCGACTTTCAAGAGCGCAACGGCAGGTTACGTACATATGAGGTTGCTAAGCCACCTTATTGAGCATCTTATATCCTATTTACCTGAAATCCTGAGTACAGAGCTGATCCTCTTCCAGACGCTGTTTATAAGTGTGTAGGCCTTTTAAAGTAGCATTACAAAGAATGTGCTTCACATAATGTTAGCCAAGTTTTGGGATTTTTATGAACATATTTTAAACAATAGTCCAGTTCCAAGCCTGGAAAACTGTTTTTCCATTTTCTTAACTTCTCCAGGAATTTCATGGCCGCGGGAATCCTGCAGCTTTGTCACAAAAACATAATCCAAAACAAAAGCCAGTATTAGGAAGGAAAACAACTCACCCCATCCAGTAGTGTATTCGCTAAGTGGACACGTGGATCCTTCCGGAAAGGAAACTCTAGGTTTGCTATGTGGAAGATCGTGTTGTCTCTGTCGATCATGTAAACTTCATTTTTTCCGTTGATTAACATCATGTACCTGCAGGAGGAGAGGATGAAGATGTTATTACAAGGTAGCAAGTTGTATTTGTGCTGTTCACTGTGTTAGAGACACTCTCAATGGGCTGCTCCTGAGCTAGCATTACAAGGTAATCTGATGGCATGTTTAGAGAAGACTCAACATTATTAGACACTTGCTAACTATACTATACGCGACAACTGTTCATCCAATCGCCTTCACACTTAGCATGTCTTTTTTATCAAGTAGTCGACTCGCTGTGCACATCCTGACTGGGTACCAGAGCTGCAAGGATTAATCAATTAATCAATTAGTTGTCAAATATTTAATTAATCACTAACCGATCTGATAAGTGACTAATTGGCATGAGTAACACCAAACTACAAAAAGTGAAGATTCTCTGATTCCAGCTTCTTAAATGAGAATATATTCTGGTTTCTTTGCTCCTCTATGACAGTAAACTAAATGTATTTGGGTTGTGGACAAAACAACAATTACAGACGTCATCTTGGGCTTTGGGAAACACTGACCAGACATTTTCACAATTTTATGACATTTTATGGAGCAAACAACTGACTGATTCATCAAGAAAATAACTGACCGATCAATTAAATCATATCATTCGTTGAAGCCCTGTTGGGTACAGCTTGCTCTCTGTCACTCGCTACCTGAGATGTTACATCATAGCAAACAAACATTTCAAGTGTCAGCAATGTAACTTTTGTACTGAACACATTTGTTCGTGGAAATAGTCTGGTTCAAACAGCTAGCTGTTAGCAAATGACTAGTGTACTCTGGCATTGCTAGGGGACTCAACTATGTAACTGGCAGGTGTATTGCTCAGGGTCCAACAGAAGCCCAGTTATGAGTGTGAAATTTTTTTGATGACCTGTTGTTTTTTTGTTGTTTTTTTTAAAGCAGCAAACAGCAAAACCATAGACCAGGCAATCATCTCGTTCTGAGCATACACGTTTGTACGGGCACTGCACAGTTATTACAATGTTACATTACAGACAACACTGGCTGTGGGTTTTTTGATCATAGTGGTCTGTCGAGAGCCTTCCCACTGCAGTGTATTAACTGAACTTGAATATGCAAATACTGCACAAGCGGCCATGTACATGATGTGAAAGCATAAAATTGCGGTGGAAATGCATCTTGTGTATTTGATTAAACAGGTAGATTTCTCCCTTTTCAGTCGAAGTATGTTGTATTGTTTTCTTTGGGATTATTAACGACTACTAAGAACCTTGTGACACTTCATTTATACATCAAGTAACAGCTCTGCTTAAATTTTATTCCTCCAAACAAATACGGCTGCCTATAACGTCCTTTAATTAGTTTATTTAGAGGACTTAATATGGTAATCACACTTTAAAGCTGGATGGCTGTGAGCCAAGAGAAACAACGCTTGAGATTTGGGCTCCGATCGGCAACTGCAAAACAACAAAGCCTGTGCATAGCTCTAATGTGCAAATATGTTCAATTCAAGCAAAAACAAAAGGTGAAGACGCAAGAGCTTTTATCACATCTGAGAAGAGAAGAACAAAATCACCAAAAAGATACATGCTAATTGCAATATATTACCAAAGCATCCACTTTTCATTTTATCTCGCTGTGCTCTGTGGGAACTATCACTGCAAACAAAAAGCCTTTTTGTACAAAGTGACTGCTTGGAGAGAAATATACACATCGTCCAAAGCTACCAACTTTTACCTCTCGTAACTACATCAGGTGGATATGATAGGAAGAGTACTTCCTTACATTCACAAATACTAACTGAGCTATTGAAAGTCCATGACAATAAACTGCAAACAGATTCTCATTTTTCTGTTAAAGTTAAAGTCCCTGGTTGCCTTGCACCAACACAGAAAGCCTCCACTTGTGAGAGATTACTTTATCTTCAAATTGCATACATCGCCAGTGGTTAGGTGATTTGACTGCATGAGCACAAAGCTCAACTAATCCATGGCCAGCCTTTGCAGGTGAGATAAAGACTTATGAGCAAAACAGACAAAAAAAAATCATTTCCAGTCTCCTGCAAATACAACTTCTGCAGAATTAAATAATGTACTGGGAGGACACTGTGTAGCAACCATTAGCAACATGACAATCCCTAAAGTAATGCTATCCATTGCAGTTAGGGCTGCAACTATTGACTATTCTCATTGATTAATCTGATGATTATAATATTCCAAGAACTCCACAGCCTTCGTTATACTGCAGTGTCTCCCTGAGCTAAGTTCAGCTAATCAGCTTTAGCTAAAGGTTTGTGTCTGTTTTGACAGACAAATGCACGATTACAGGTAAATTAAAAAAAAAACTAATGTAAGGGACAGGAATCGTTAGCTTTAAAAGAACTTTAGCAGGAACCCAATTACAATGGATCAAATGCTTGAAGACGAAGGAGACATGGTGATTTCCTCATCAAATGAGCTACGCAAGACGCAGCATTGGCTGGGTTACTGCCCCCACCTTAGGACACCTTGTCACAGCTTGTGCCGTGCATCATAACATAGACCCAACTAAGTTGTGATATAATTCATTGCAAACTATTTTTATAATAGATAAGAATCAATCAGTTGTTGCAGCCCTAACTGCACTAGTTCTACCATGGACTACGAATTTCCAGGGTGTCAAGGGATGCCCATGGCCACTGTGGACTGAAGCTTGGCCACCCCATTGGCCACCGCAGACGAAATGCTTTTTTGGGGCATTTTTTTCTTGCAAGT